>CM035621.1:7737376-12737376 GCA_020496765.1 Gossypium stocksii | reverse complement strand
GCTAAATTTTCAGCTCCTTTCTTGTCTTTAATTTCCAAGTCAAATTCCTGTAAAAGTAAAATCCAGCTTATTAACTGAGGTTTTGCGTCAGGTTTGGCTAAGAGATAACGAAGAGCTGAATGATCAGTGAAAACGATGACTTTTGACAAAATTAAATAAGATCTGAATTTATCAAAAGCAAAGATAACAGCTAATAATTCTTTCTCCGTGGTGGTGTAGTTGGCTTGAACAGCTGTCAATGTTCTGCTAGCGTAGTAGATCGGTTGGAAGTGCTTGTCCCTTCGCTGTCCTAAAACTGCACCTACGGTAAAATCACTTGCATCGCACATTAGTTCAAAAGGTAAATTCCAATCAGGTGAAATCATAATTGGGGCGTTGACTAACTTGTCTTTAAGGGTGCTAAAGGATTCTAGGCATTCTTGGTCGAAGTTGAAAGGTATGTCTTTTTCTAGCAATTTAGTTAAAGGCTTAGCTATCTTAGAAAAGTCCTTAATGAATCTACGATAAAAACCGGCGTGTCCTAAAAAACTTCTTATAGCCTTAACTGAACTAGGAGGGGGTAGTTTTTCAATGGTTTCAACTTTTGCTTTGTCTACCTCTATTCCTCTATTAGAAATTTTATGTCCTAGTACAATACCTTCCTAGACCATGAAATGACATTTTTCCCAATTTAGCACTAGATTTGTCTCTTCACATCTCATCAGAACAAGTTTTAAATTATTAAGACAGTGTTGGAAGGAATTATCGAAAACGGAGAAATCATCCATGAATACCTCCATGATATCTTCCACAAATTCGTTAAAAATGGCTAGCATGCATCGCTGAAAAGTAGCAGGAGCATTACATAAACCAAAAGGCATTCTTCGATATGCGAACGTACCATATGGGCATGTGAACGTCATTTTTTCCTGATCTTCTAGAGCTATTGGAATTTGGAAGTAACCTAAGAGGCCTTCTAGGAAGCAATAATACATGTGACCGGCTAATCTTTCTAACATTTGATCGATAAAGGGCAAAGGAAAATGATCTTTTCGAGTGGCGTCATTCAGCTTTCGGTAATCTATGCATACTCTCTATCCTGTGACTGTTCGTGTTGGTACGAGCTCTTCTTTGTCATTGGTAACCACGGTTAGCCCACCTTTCTTAGGAACAACCTGCACAGGGCTTACCCAAGAACTGCCAGAAATAGGATAAATGATACCAGCATCAAGGAGTTTAATTACCTCGGCTTTCACGACTTCTTTCATGTTAGGATTTAATCGTCTCTGGGCTTGTACTGCTGGTTTATATTCGTCTTCCATCAAAATCTTCTCGATTTCTAAGGTGGTTTCACCCTCCCCCTGAACAAGGCACAGTTCCAGTGTGTCGGTGATAGAAATTTCCTGAAAATTATCTTGAACAAAGTGATCAATCATATCGACAAAATAACACGAATCATCTTGCTCTCTAGAAAATTTCATAGCATCATAGATTTTAAAAATGACTTCCTCTTCACCAACTCTAAGAACTAATTTACCATCCCCTACATCGATAATAGCTCTGGCAGTGGCTAAAAATGGGCGACCTAAAATCAAGCGTACGTCAATGTCTTCATCCATGTCAAGCACAACAAAATCCACAGGGAATATAAATTTATCGACTTTTACTAGCACATCTTCAATGATTCCCCTAGGGTACTTAACAGATCTATCGGCTAGTTGAATGCTCATCCTAGTGGGTTTAGGCTCCCCTAGACCTAGTTGCTTGAACATTTTATACGGCATGAGATTAATACTTGCACCTAAATCAGCCAATGCCTTATTAATAATTAAGCTACCAATCAAACAAGGAATAGTGAAACAAGGAATAATTAGTTACTATACGGATTATTTTGAGGCCGAGAATTATTACCCATATAATTGGCATATTCGGCTTCCATGTTGTGCAGATGGTCTGAATTAAACATATTTCCTGGAGCTGCATCACATTGCATCACTGGTTGAGTCTGCGTAGAACCAACAAAATTATCAAATTTCTTATTTAAAAGTTCTACTTGGTTAGTGAGCATAGTAACAGCATCAATATTATAAACTCCTGCGGCTTTCGTCGGCTTTGTCCTCATGACTTGCCACTGATAGTTATTCAATGACATCTCCTCAATAAATTCGTAAGCTGCGTCAGGTGTTTTATTATTGATGGTTCCGCCTGCGGCTGCATCGATCATCTGCCTAGTTGATGGGTTTAACCCATTATGGAAAGTTTGAACCTGTAGCCATAAAGGTAATCCATGATGAGGGCATCTTCTCAAAAGATCTTTGTACCTTTCCCAGGCATCATAGAGTGTTTCTAAATCCATCTGCACAAAAGAAGAAATATGTTTCGTAATTTAGCAGTTTTAGCAGGGGAAAATATTTAAGCAAAAATTTTTCGGACATCTGGTCCCATGTAGTAATTGAACCTCGTGGTAAAGAATTTAACCACTGTTTTGCCTTATTTCTTAAAGAAAAAGGAAATAGCCTTAGACGAATGGCGTTATCAGTAATGCCATTGATTTTAAAGGTGTCGCATAATTCCAAAAAATTGGCTAGATGTGAGTTGGGATCTTCATCCTGTAAACCGTCAAACTGCACAAATTGCTGAATCATCTGAATAGTACTAGGTTTTAGTTCAAAATTGTTAGCAGCAATAGCAGGTCTAACAATACTAGTTTGAGTACCAATCACACTAGGTTTAGCATAATCATACATAGTACGCGGAGCTTCTTCTGGTTCGGCGGGTAGTGCTGGAGGTTGGTGAATATTTTGATTTGCGACCATCTCTTCAGTAGGTTCTGGCTCTTGCTCAAGTCCTTGTTCTGGATAATGTAGACTTCGTCTGATCTCTCTACGGTTTCTGCTGACTGTAGCTTCCAAATCTTCGTCAAAAAGTAGTGGTCCAGTCGGGTTGTTTCTAGTCATAAACTAGAAAAGCCTAAAAAGAGAAGAAAATAAATTTAAAAATAAAAATAAAAACAAAGTAAAAATATAAATATTATAAATAGTAATGGCTAAAGTAATAGAAATCGAGCTTTCATAATATTTCAGTTTAGTTCCCCGGTAACGGCTTCTGAGATGAACTGATTGGCTTCTCCCTTCGAGTAATCCCTTGCTTCTACCTGTGGTGTGGCAGAAAGACGAGAGGAAAAGAATATAGAACGTGTGTAAAAGTGGAAGAAGGCCCCCTTTAATGTTGCCTTATGGAATCTTTATATAGAGAACTTTTGGGGATTCTTTCTTAGCCCCTAAGCATCACAATTTGAGTAAAATTCGTCTTTCTCACGACTAGAACACGCCCGTGTGCCACGCTCGTGTGGATTCGATAGAGGCCGTGTGATTTAGCACACCCGTGTGTAGTGGCCGTGCTTGTCGGGGCTTTGACCGTGTGATCTTCATGAAGCATGCCCATGTGGCACGGCCGTGTGGCACCTCTTGGACCATGTGGTTCGTGTTTTTTGATCCATTTTTCACCGTTTTTGGCCCGTTTTCTATTCTTTTCTCTTCCCTATGCTCTCCTGAGTATAAGATAAGAAAAAGAGGGGTTAAGAGCACTAGTTCTCACAAAATTGATAAGAAACCATCCAAAATGTAGGCTAAATGTGAGGTAAAAATATGTATAATTCGGTGTTTATCAAAAACCGACTTAATGAAGACTTCCTTCCCCCTATTGATAAATAGTGCAAACTCCACCTTTCTACGCGTTTTCTAAACCTATCAACAAAATGAGCGAAAGCCCAAGTTTTTTTTCAACCAACCATCATAAGCAAGCCTAAGTACTTTTCTAGGCTTAAAGCCACCCGAACCCTTAAAAGGTTGATAATATTTTCCTTGATAGTTGAGTCCATATTATCCTTAAAATAAATAACGGATTTATCAAAATTCACACTCTGCCCTGAAATCATTTCCTACTTCTGGATTACATCTCGAACCACTCTAGCTCCCTCACATGAAACATCTCCAAAAAGAATACAATCATCTGCAAAAAACAAATGATCTATTAAAAATCTTTCCCTACCAATTGACGCACCCCTCATCAGTTCTTTTTTTCTTTGCTTCTTTGATAAGAGAAAAGAAACCTTTAGCACAAATGAGAAAAAGATAACGGCTAAGGGGGTCTTCCTGTCTCAAGCATCTTAAAGGCAAAAACCAGTCGCCGTTAGACCTATTAAGGCTCACTGAATAAAAGACAGAACAAACACATCTCATTATCCAAACAATCCAATCAGTATGAAAACCCAAATGAGTTATCATTCCCGCTAAAAAGTCCTATTCGATATGATCATACGCTTTACTCATATCGAGTTTTAGTGCAAAGTTCCCTTTCTTGCCACTTTTTTTCATTTTGAGAGAGTGAAGGACCTCATAAGCAATTAACACATTATTCGAAATAAGCCTTCCTGGGATAAAAGCCCCTTGAGCTTCATCAATACAATTACCCAAAACAGTACTCATCCGATTCACCAAGGCTTTCGAGATAATTTTGTAAACTACGTTACAAAGCCTTATGGGTCTGAATTTGTGACAAATTTTTTTGGTTTTTCTACCTTAGGGATCAAAACAATACGTGTCTTATTAATATCACCTATTTCAGATTCTTCATTCAGAATAGATAAACAATAAGAAGAGATATCAGGCCCAATTATATACCAGTACCTTTGAAAAAATATTGCGAGAAACCCATCAATGTCGGGTGCTTTCAAAGGCGACATCATCTTGACTGCTGATCCAATATCCTCTTTGGTAAACTGTTTAAGTAAAATACCATTTATACTCTCAATAACTCTTTTCTACACTAATCAAAATACATGCTCGTCAGAACCCATCTCAGAGGCCGAAAAAAGATTACTAAAATAATCGGAAACAAGCTTTAAATTCTCCTCAGTCAAAGAAGTTCTCCTGCCATTCCCATCATCCAACTCTGAAATTCGACCACGAAATTGGCGTTGAACAGCTATTTTATGAAAATAGCTAGTATTCTGATCTCCATTCTTTAGCCAATTAACACAGGCTCATTGCTCCCAAAATAATTCTTTCTTATCAGCCTCCAAATTAAACCTCAGTTGGACGTCTGTAATTTATGTTAGAGTCTCGTCAATGGGTTCTTGATTAAAAAGGAATTTCAGTCTGTCTTCTAAACACACGATTTTTCCTTTCCTCTTTAATTCTTGACTTACTCCATCGCTGAATCTGATAACCCAATCTCTCGAGCTTTATCGGAATGCTTCCTAAAATATTAACCCACCACCTTTTAACTAGCTCTTCAAAGAAACTATCCAAGCACCATTTGGCCTTAAACCAAAACATCTTTTCATTTTTACACTGATCATTCCAACTCTTCTTCATGGTATCCAAAAAATAAAACAATGATTAAAAAAGGAATGACTTAAATGTTCTACCTGATAACTTGGAAAAAGATTAACCCAGTTCAATGTAGCAACCCCATGATCCAAACGCTCCCTTATATTTGTGTTTGAAAATTTCCTTCTCTCCCATGTGAACCACTTTCCAACAAAACCTAAATCATTGAGTCTGCAATCCTCCAGCATCATTCAAAAGGCATCCATTTGACGTTCTGATCTAAAACGGCCACATTTTTTTCTCAAAAGAGTTTGTAATCTCATTGAAATCCCCCAAAACCACCCAGGGAATAGATTGGTCATGACTTAATTGTCTAAGTAAATCTTAAGATGTACATATATTCCTTCCGTCCGTATTTCCAGAGAATCCCGTTAACTGCCAAACATCACCACGTTCATTATCATGAATCTCAATGTCAATATGAAAAGAAGAAAAGCTTCTAAGGCTAACCAAAGAATTTTCTTTCCATCCTAAAGATAGTCCTCCTCTTGATCCCACCGCCCCAATATCAACCCCATTCTCAAAATCGCACTTCAACCTGACCATTTTTATCCTTTTATAACTTAATTTTGTTTCCATAAGAAATAAAATTCAGGGATTAATGGCTCTTAACTTGTTCTTGAGCCTTTTAACAGTTCATGGCCTCCCCAAACCACGAACGTTCTAGCTTTGTATTTTCACTGTAATCGACTACTCTGCTCACTAGAGCTAGCCGTTAAATCAAGAGAACCACATTCCGCGTTAATACTCAAAAGAGCTATCGGGCCCACCACAATTCTCTGCCGTTTCTTACCTTTCGCAGTTGCTATTATGTCATTTTCCTCCTCCAAAACCATTTCCATAGGCCCATTTACCAACCCGTCAACATTCAAAATACTTTTGCCCAAATTGCGTCCATTTTTATTCCCATTAATGAGATACTGTTGATTGGATCCTAACGGGATTAGATTGGGATTTGACATCTGTTTCTCACAATCTCTCCCTATATTCCGTCCAGAATCAATCTCCCAATTAAAATTATTGTTTTGATTGAGACTTCTCATATTTTCAGCATGACATTGTGATCCATTTGGTTCGTGACCACTTACTCACCACCGTAGTCCCCCATCGTGGCTGCACCAAAGATAAATCACATCCATAAATAATTTTTGATGGCTCAATTTTCAACTGGAATGGACAGTAGCTTTCACCATACCCCAGCTTGCCACAAATGAAGCAAAACGGGCTTAATTTTTCATATTTAAAACGAGCATAAACAAGCATAGCTTCCCTCATTTGAATCTTTTTTTTACGCTTCAACGGGGCCGTTACATCCAAACAAACACGAATACGCATATGTGTTTTATGTCCTAAAGATGAAACAGAAGTATCATAGTTAAGAAACTTCCCCAAAAAATCACCAAATTGCTTAGCCATTGACTCAGACATCAGCCCTGTAGGTAATTCGTGAACTTGTACCCAGAACTCAGTAGAGTTTAATGCCAAAACTAATAGGTTTTCTCCTTTTTGGATTCTTTGTAGTATTAGTAGATGACTATTGAAAAACCACGGTGTGCTAGAGATCACCCTTTGGACTTCAACCTCATTGAAAAATTGGAATAGATATCGTTTATTACCAAGGTCCGTTAAGCAAATCCCTCCAACGGGATGCCAGATATTTGCCATAGTGTTACGTAGGGAAGGAAAGTGAACAACACTATCTATTAAACATTGCCCCACCAGATAGAACTGAAAGCTTCGATCAATCACCACTGCTTCCTCTTAAAACGCCTCCTCTTCTTCATCCAATAAACTCAAATTAGCTAACTCCTCTTCCATAGTTTGCTCCAAGAAACCCCGAATCAAGTCCAACAACTGAAAGAAAATAAGAGGAAAACCAACACCAGAAACTGACAAGGATAAAAGAAAGAAGAAGACAGAAAACTGTGTCAAAAGACAGACAGAGAAAATATGTCAAAAGATAGACTATATCGAACTTCCATAAGTTTTTTATATATCACATAATTAAATACATTAAAAATTAAAAAAATTATAAAAAGTGATATGAATCTCTTCCAAGTATCCCAAATTATTATTAGTGTAACTTTTTCTTAGATTTTTTTTCGGTGGCATTTATTTTAAGTTAAAAGTAAGGTTAATATTATTGATTAAGTTTTAGTTCGATTAATATGAGTGTTATTGTCAATGTAGAAAGATGTGAGTTTGAGTATGTTAAAGCGTATTATCCTCCTATTTATAGATTAAGAAGAAGCTAAGTGTAGCTTTAGACATTGTGAGTAGTTTAAACTTTACAAATAGGGTACAATTATGATTTTGGGCTATTTGTTGTATTTGATTTCTATATACACGTAAGATTTGCAAGTGTCAAATATTTTTTTTATAAATGTCGTGATAAAATCTTTTTCACTTCACATACTATTATTAACGAAGCAACCTTTTGATCTACAAAAACATTTTCTCTTTCCTAAGATGATTTTTGTTAAGTATAATTTTATTATTAAAGATTATTATATTATGAAAAATGTAATAATATATTTTCTTTTTGTACTTTTATTAAATATTTTTATTTTGGTCGATGTTAATGGTATGACTATTAATTCCAAACTAACTTTTTTTAATTGAAAAAATAAGAAAAAATGAAAGTATGATAT
This sequence comes from Gossypium stocksii, assembly GCA_020496765.1. NCBI lineage: Eukaryota > Viridiplantae > Streptophyta > Magnoliopsida > Malvales > Malvaceae > Gossypium > Gossypium stocksii. Next base: position 12,729,353 of record CM035621.1, on the reverse strand, counting down.
GAAAAAAGAAATTATAATTTTTGAGTAATTAATTATTTTATATATTTACTTTTTAAAATTACTTTAATTTTATAAATTAATTTTATATTTATTTTATTCAATCATTAAACAATTTTTTTATTTCATTAGCTTTTAAAGAGTTATTTTATTTTTTTAATTGTTTCCAAAATTGATTGATTTGTACTATAAATTAGATTAATCATCATTTAATTTATAAAATATATTCTTTTGAGATTACAAAAATATATTTTTAATAAATTATAAATAAACATATAAAATTACACGTAACACGTGTGACATTAAAAATTAATTTTCTTAAAAGTAAGTGATTCAAAGAAAAGTTTTCTTCCTTAATTACCTTTATTACTTTTATAAATCTTCATGAGTGTTTTTTTTTTTTCAAACTTCTAATTATTTAAGTGAAAAAGTGTATTTTTTTTTCATAGAGCATATCTTTTAATTTGTACAAATTAGTAATGTGTATAACAAACGACTAATTTATTGTATTTTAAAGGGTATCATGCAATATAACCACTTTGCACTGGTTCTTATTAAAAGAAATGTGCATATTGTCTTAAGATAACGATTTGGTTAGCGCCTTCATCTTTATCACCTATTCTATTTATCAAAGTTGTAATAGTTCGACAACAACAAAATAAACCTATAGGCCCATGGGGAAGATTTATTATGAAGCATTCTCCAACAATTTGAGACAATATTTTCTTATGGTGAATATAGTTGAAAGCTAGCTCAAAACTATTTAAATTTGTGATTTGAATAAACTTCAAGAACACTAAAAGTTTGAAGAGAGCAATATCTAAATATCAAAATCAAGAGAATACCTTTTAGTTCTTTTTTTTTTCCATTCTCTTGTACATAGTCATTTAATGATTATCACAATATCTTTACATAAGTCTTCTTTATTCTTTTACAGGCTTAATTTTGTAAACGTAGACTTACTCATTTCATTGACTGTAAATTTGAGGGTTTCTAGTTTAGCTACAAAAATTAAAGAGGGTTTAGTTGAGTATTGAAAGCTAGGAGAAAAGTTTTATTTTAGCTTTTACAAAAATAGGGATTGTAAATGTTATAGCTTATCCTTGAAAGATAACATTTCATATTAGTGAATTGTGAAAATCCTTGGCAAGTGAGGTTAAGGTAATGAAGGTAGGCATTAGAGTCAAACCACTATAAATCAATTGTGCAAAACTTTTCTACCTTTTCTTATCTTTTTTAATCAAAATTTAAAATCTCAATTTATCCCTTCTTGGTTTTTTTAGTCTTAATATTGAATTAATTAATTAAATTTTTTAAAAATATACTTGTTTCGAAGAATACTTAATTATTAAGCTAATTAAATATGTGACTTGATTTTCTTATTTAAATCAAGAGAGGTAAGCTAATATAATTGAGGCTAATGTGCCACGACTTGTAGTGTTGTTTTCCCTATAAGAGCCACTGGCCATGGGACTAGGAAGTCTTAGTTAGACTTAAATTGTTCCAAATTAATTAATTATTTTAAGTTAAAAGTAAGGTTAATATTGTCGATTGAGTTTTATCTCGATTGGCATGGACATTGTTGCCAATACAAGAGGGCGTGGGTTCGAGTGCGTTAAAGCACATTATCCTCCTATTTATGGGTTGAGGAATGGCTTTGGGTAGTTCTAGGAAGTCTTGATTTTTGTCCTATGTTTGGTTTTTGAGCTAAAGTTCACTCTTGAAGTATATGAGAGTTCAAGAATAGCACAGAAGATTGAGTGCATTAAAGTGCATTATCCTCCTAATTATGGGTTGAGGAAGGGTTTTGGGTAGTTCTAGGCATTGGGTAGTTCTAGGAAGTCTTGATTTTTGTCCTATGTTTGGTTTTTGAGCTAAAGTTCACTCTTGAAGTATATGAGAGTTCAAGAATAGCACAAAAGATCATTCATAGCAGAGAAGATCATTCAGTTGAAAGATTGAAAACTTTGGACTTCAATTCAAGTTGATAAAAAAATTTAGGTATCTCCTAAAGCCCTTTTGCAATCTGAGCATCTCTTCTAGCCTCAGGATACATGTAATTTATTTGATCAAATTTATTACCTTAGCTATCATGATAAATATCCATTTTAGAAAAAAAATTTCACTGTACTAACTCTAACATGTTTTGCAATACCCCTAACCCAAACTGGTGATAACCCCGGTCAAGTGGTGCTACAATCAATCCTCGGAGGCATTTCCAATATACAATCGGTGGTTGGTAATAATCTATGAGACTTAGAGGGTAAGTCTCGATACCAAGATCTCTTATTTTTATACTGCCTTTCTTAGTCTTAATACTATTTTCTTAGGTTTGGAGACTCGGCCTATAAGTCTTGATACTTAAAGCGTAGGTATCAGGACTTGGCAAGTATCAAGACTTGGGTCCCTTATTTTCTAAATTTTGGCTACTGACTTCTAAGGTCTCCATGCCATGGCCTTAAGTCTTGAGACTTGGGTGCAAAAATAAGCAAGTTGGGTCAAACTTTGGTTTCTTTACTTTTAGAAAAACCCTATTATTGCTTGGAAAACAATCTAACTTATTTGACCATAGCTCCAAGGCCTAGATGACAAAGAACTTTACCAAAACGATCTTTGAATTTTACAAACTACTTATCAACCTACAATCTAAGCATGAAAAATTCGATACCTACCTCAACCTACATTAATTGAGCATAAGCCCATTTATCAAAACCTAACATATATAGAATGAAGAAAATCATCCACTCCTATTGAAGATAGAAATATAAAACATGCCGATATATATACAAGCCTCAAAATGCAAAAAAAACTTAAATCTTAGGTCACTTATGTGCATACCACTAAAATAAAAATGGACCAAATGAACAAAAGTTTACATATGGTGGTTGTGACTTGTAAGAGATGATGCAACTCTTCTTATAATCTTATCTTATCTTGACTAACTTGCATACATATAACAACAGTATGCTGAGCTTTATAATGCTCAATGTGATTCCATGAATCGTAAGTAAGACATAAGAAAACTTTGCACCCTTGAATTATTTTAGTTATCTATAATTGAATATATGCATGTAACTAAATAACTTGCACCCATTCTATCAAATGTATTTTTTTTCTTTGTTTATAAGTTAATTACTAAATAAGATTAATTGTAACAACCCAGATTAGGGCCTAGTCGAAATAGTGGTTTTGAGACCACAAATTTAAAGTAGAAAAGTATAATTTATGATTATTTTTAGGTTTATGACGTGATTGCATGATAGTGATAAAATGCCACGAAGAGATTTTTATGAAAAAGTGGTTAATTTATCCTTTAGGACTAAATTGCAAAACTTGCAAAATATGAATTTCTAGAAGGTTTAAGTATGAAATAGCATTATAAAAATTATTAGAGGTCCATATTTAGTAATTAGACCATTTTATAGCTTGATGGACAAAAATGCCCAAGCAAAGGAAAATTTTAAAGAAAGGCCATAAGGGCATTTTGGTCATTTTGTAAAATTAAGTAATAAAAAGGGAAAATAAGCCAAAAATAAGCTCATCTTCTCCATGTACCAGCTGAAATTTCCAAGCCCTTCATAGCTAGGGTTTTTTTCAATTTCAAGCTCCAAGTAAGTGCCATTTAGCCCCCTTTTTAATTCTCTTCGTATTTTTAAAATCCTCATAGCTTAATCTAGCTATTTCTACCACTAATTTGAGCTAGGGTTTATATTCAAAAATATACCCATGCATGAGATGCAAGTATTATGATGTCTAGTGGTAGGATATGAAAGTTTAAAGTGTAGTAAACATCTTTTATTAGATGAATTTTCATGGAAATCCCTAATAGGGACCAAATTGAAAAGGTGGTAAAATGTGTAATAAAAGTGATAATTTATGAGAAATAGGGGCTGTTATGAGTACATGAAAGGTTTGGCTAGGCTTAAGTGGTCAAGAAAATAAGTACATTTCATTTTACGAGCCTAGGGACCATTTTGCAAATATGCAAAAGTTTAGGGGCAAAATTATAAATTCTACCAAAGTGTTAATTATGGGCTAATTAGCCACTGTGTGTTTAAAACAAGCTTAATTTGTCATTTTAGATCAAGAAACATGAAGCCCGGATTGAAATTGAGGAAAAAGTAAGGTGGTGGACTAAATCGCACGTTCACCCACATTTTGAACCTGAGGTAAGTTGTATATAATAATTTAGCATTTTGCATGATGAAAATTATTATGATGATATTTCATGAATGCTATGTATTTCTATGAAATTTATTGTTATGAAATTTATAAAGAAATGATGATGAAATAAATGAGAAAGCTCGGTTAAAAGTTAAGGAATACGAAGGTTATTGTAGTCATGTCAGGAGATATGTAGGTCCCGTGTAAGACTATGTCTAGGACATGGCTTCGGCACCGAATTGAGATCCCATGTAAGACCATGTCTGGGATATGGCTTCAGCACCGAATTGAGATCCCATGTAAGACCTTGTCTAGGACATGGGCATCGACATGAGGTCCCAAATAAGACCATACTTGGGACATGGCATCGGCACCGAGATGAGATATAGATCCCCCGTAAGACCATGTTTGGGACATGGCATGGGCATCTAAGAGAGATCTCCGTATAAGATCATGTCTAAGACATGTCATTTGCATCAGTTTATGATCTCGTTTAAAACCATGTCTGGGACATGGCATCGACATCGGTAAGAGATTCCGTGTAAGACCATATCTGGGATATGGCTTTTACATCGACTTGAGATCTCATGTAAGACCATATCTGGGATATGACTTTGGCATCTTTCCATGAAAATGACATTATGGGTATCCTTCAATATTCAAAGTATATTAATAGAGAAAGTATTCAAGTTGATTAGTTAATGAGAAGGACTAAAGTTTCATGATGAGTGTTACAGGTACATTTGAGTAAGTTACGAGAAAATAAAAAGTAAGTCATGAGAACGAGTAGGTCATGAAAATGAGTAAATCATGAGAATGAGTAAAAAAACATATAACTATTTATGATACTCTTTTTGAAGGATGCCTCATGATCTATGTTGCTATTTTATTCCATACAACTTACTAAGCATTTTAAGCTTACCCCTTCATTTCCCTTCTTCCTTGTATATTCTCCGAATTAGCTCAAGGATCGATCAAATTCAGAGCTCGAAGTCACACTATCAAGCCATTCATTTTGGTATACTAAAGTTAGTTATTTTGTTGTATGGCATGTATAGGAAGTTTGGTTATTTTGATATATGTTATTTTGGGAAGCCAAATATGTTGGCTATTGATATCACTTGAGTCAAGTGGTAATGGCCTTTAGAAATGGACTAATATTGATTAAGTTATATTTTATGCAATGTGGATGAAAATCATGAGTGTGCAAGTTTGCAAGTTTAAATAGAGTAATGATGTATGAGAATGATATGTATGGTGGTATGTGAGTGCCTTAAGTTGTGAATGTTTAGAAAGTATAATTATGTTTGAAATTGGTATGAGTTGGTTGTATTTTAGGGTAGCAAAAAGGCTTGGAAAATAGCCTATTATTGTCCACACGGTTAGGCACAAGGGCGTGTGTCTGGGCCATGTGTGATACACGGTCTGCACCAAGGGCGTGTAGCTTGACCGTGTGTCCCCTGCATCTTAAGTAGTTAAGTCAGTATTGCACAAAGGTTGAGCACACGGGCATGTGTCTTGGCCGTGTAAAGTCAAGTAATTCATAGTGTTCTAACAGAATGGTCCACGGGTTAATAACACGGTCGTGTTTAGGCCGTGTGAGGGACACGAGCCATAGACACGGGTGTGAGCTCAAACCGTGTTCAATCCTGTAGGTTTGAAATAATAAATAAATTCAGCACGGGCTAGAGACATGGGCGTGTGTGACCACACGGCCAGCCCACACGGGCATTTCCCACCTCACACAGGCGTGTGGCCCTATTTAAGCAAAAAATTTTCCAAGATGCTCGAAAGTTCCCGAATTGGTTTCAAACCACTCTCGATGTAGGTTTTGGCCTCGTAGGCCTATTAAAAGAATATTAAGAGCATGTTTGTAAAAGTTTTAAATTGGAGCTAGATTTAAGGCCCGATTTAGCAAGTTTGAGCAAGGTTAAGTACGGTAACGCCTCGTACCCTGTCCTAGCGTCGGACTCGGGTAAGGGGTGTTACATTTATTCATAGCCTTAATATATTGTTTGACACTCACTTTTTTTTTCTTTTATAATTGACTCCATTCACTTAGCAAATTCATTAAACTCCTTAGTCCTTATACTACTATTAGCTCAATTAAACTTTAGACTTTTATTCATCAATGATTTATCAATTATTCTAAGGTTGTTACATTAATACGATTCAACGATTTATTTGATAAGCATAACAAAGCACTTATATGCTTTACAATGCGACAATCATTTCACGATTCATAAGTGATATTCAACTCAATAATTATGATTTATAACCCAATTTAGTTTCATGTATGAATCAATAATCACGTTAATCATAATTCACAACTCATTATAAAAATATCCTTAACATTTGATTTGTTAACAATTATCATTAATTATATTTTAATATAATATTGTCCATCTGTAAACACTAGAGAAGATCACGGTCAAATACAAAGATTCAACTCACACATTATATGTGCAAAGTGCTAACAATGACGGGTAATTATATTATGAGAGTGCAAAGTACTAAATGATATACCAACCGAACTCCAACATGCAAAGCGCACCTCACAAACATAATTATAAATAGAGATGCAATACTGCTATCCTATGATATGCCAATTACACACAATGAGACTCACACTACAATTTACAAGAATATCTACAGAGCTGACTACGTACAATTTAAACAAATTTTGCTTAATCGTTCATATCGAAAATCGCACACCATCATTTCGTTGTAGCACACAACTTAGTAAGACAGGCTTCAATGGATTAATGCGTATTTGAATGGCAGACTACTAAGATTGTTGGTATTTATTTAGCAAATGTTCTCCCTGCTTCTTTCTTTCTTCTACTTCCCTAAATTTCATTACTTGGAATACATAGCATAATAGAATAAAAAAGATGACGACCGAACATACAATTTGGATGCCAATGCGTAACCCTTAACACCGAACCCTAGCAAAAGGACATGTCTCTAGTGTTACAAAAATGAATTACATAACAATAGTTGTTAAACTATCCCATCACAGTTGCATCTCCTTGCAATATTTACACTTTATAAGAGATTGTAATAATCTAATTACATTAGATTTTCTTTTTGTATTTTTTATGCTTAAAAAGGACTAACTAAAGGACCCCCAAAATTATATATATCTCTACGTGAGAATCAATAAAGCATGGGATAGAAGAAAGATATATCCTTAAAAAAAAAAATCTAACACAATTCAATTCAACAATTTCTCATCAAAACTTCTTTGATTAGGAAATTAATTTCAACCGTGTAAGAAACTTTTTTCATCTACTCGCGCTTCTACCGAATTCCTATACTCGCCTCTCATTCAATAAATAGACGGTTATAAAAGCAAGTCAAATCCTTTATATACTCAAAACCACCTGATTATGATCCGGTTCGGCCCAAAAATTCATCTAAAAAATAAGAGAATTTAAATAAAAATATAAGCTCAAAAGATGAGTTTAGAAAAAAAAGAGATTCATTTTTTAAATAGGTTGAGCCTTGAATAAGTTTTTTTTTTTGTCTGAACCCAACTCGACTTAAATTTACAAAAAAAAATTATTGTTGTGTTTTGCTACTGTTTCTACTGCTTTGCTTCTGTGTTTTGTTGTTGTTATGCTGTCATTTTGGTATTATATTGTTACTATTTTGTTATTGTTTAAATATTGTATAATTATTGTTTTATTGTTAAATTTGCTATTATTTTAGAGACATTTTCTTATTAGTTACACTTATTTTAGTGTTATTTAAGTATAAATACAAATTTCAATTTATTTTCAATTTGTTAAGAAACATTTATTTTAATATTTTGAATGTATTTGATATATTCGTTTTTATATAAAAATAATATTATAAAAAAATAATACAGTGGGTCAGATCAAACTTGGGTTTTAATAATTTTATTCGGGTCGGATTGAACCTAGATTTGAAAGACAGGCCTAAAATTCTATTGAGGCTCAACTCAAACCTAGAATGATCACCTCTACTTGCAGGTGCTCTTGAACTTAGAGAGAATTTTACATTTTCTAATTTTCTTAAATTTTCAGTTAAAAAGAAAAATAAAAAAATTAAACAAAGAAAATTTGATTTATTTTCATTAAAGAAATAAAAAAGAAGAGCTCAATAGTATTTGTTTATTTTTGGGGTTAAAGTGAAGATATAATGCAATGCAGGCTTACACAGCCTTTTAGAATATATTAAAATTCTTTAAAAAAAATTAAAAACTATATAACTTTAATGGTTTTATTAAACGGTTTTTATAAATTGATGATCAGCGATTAAAGACCAAGCTTTTTTGATATCATCATTTAAGGGAAAGTAATCTTTTGGACTTCTTAATTATTGTTTTATGCATTAAATTATGCATAAAATTTCCCAAAACTATTTACAAAGAAAATAAAATAAAATTAGAAACTAAAGATTTTAAATAAATAATAAAAAGAATAAATATATTTTTATGTATTTTGAAATTTTACAATTCGTTAATTGCCTAAAAAGTATAAATGAAAAATAAAAGCATCGTTTCTCTCTCTCTTTTTTTTTTAAATAACTAACTATTTCATATTTTTATTTAAAAATAATATGATAATTATTAACAACGCATTTATTAAATAAAAATAAAATTTTATTTCCAAAAACAAAATACAAAAACACTTTTGCTACTTCTTTTTGAATAAAAAATAAGAAATAAAAAAAAATTATTTATACTAAGATTAGAGATTTGATATATTTTAAAGCTGATAGAATTTCGTTCTGCAGATTTAAACCAGCTTTAACTTTTCAATTAAAATTAATTTATTTTTAATGGTTTTTAATTTAAAAAAGCATTTTTAATAGAGATAATTAACCTTTTTTTATTTTTTATATATATTCTTATTTCATTTTAAAAAATAATTTTTAATATTTTTTATATAAAAAACTAAAAATAATTTAATATATTTTAAATGTTCCAAGATAATGAAAATGAAAACCCCATTATTTTGAAATCAAATACACAAAATTGATATATTAAAAAAAATAATGGTTTTTATTTCCTTCAGGTTACATTTTAGTTATTTATGTTTAAAATATTACGTTTTAGTCATTTATGTTAACGTATTATAATATTTTAGTCACTAAGCCATTAACAGTGTAACGGTAAGCTGATTTGGCACGTTAAATCATCATTTCAAACAAAAAGTTTAGGTTAGATTATATAATTGGTCTCTATGTTTTTTTCGTTTTAAGTAATTTTTTTCTTTTATATTTTTTTAACTTTTTTCTTTTTTATTTATTTATTTTCTATTCTCTTTTACTTCTCCCTCTATTTTCTTTCTTTCTCCATCTCTTTTAACGTAAAAAAATTAAATTACTCAAAATAAAAAAAATATAGGGACTAATTATATAATTTAACCTAAAAATTTTTGTTTAAAATGATAATTTAATGTGATGGTTAACGATAATTAATGTTTAGTGACTAAAATATAACATTTCAAATATAAGTGATTAAAATATAATCTGATTAAAATGTGAGAAATAAAAGTGACGAGAAATAAAAGTGGGTATTTTAATAATTTACCTTAAAAAAAAAAAAAGAAATCCTAATAGCGAAAGAAAAAAAAAAACCTTTGAATTGAATTTTGAGAGTTAAAAAAGAAAAAAAGGGAAAAAAAAAGAAAAGAACAACTTCATCTCTTCAGTATCCAACCTTCTTCCTATCTCTCTCAAAACTCTGTCATATTTCAATCTTTCATTGGATCGTTTCCTAAATTTTCGTTCAAAATCCCCTTAAAGCCACTCTCTACTGATAATTTTTTTCCCTATGTTCTTAATTTCTCATTTCTATTTGTTAAAAAATTAATTCGATTTCCAAACCCAAAAAAAAGTTATTTCTTTTATTTTTGTGAATTTGAAAAGAAAAAAAATTCTTTTCGTTTTATCCCAGTTAATACCTTTTCGAAAGTTTTAATTTGTACAATTCTTTTAGAATATAAAAGTTTTGAGTTTTCAGAGAAACAACAGAGAATCAAAATCAAAGCCGTGTCTTTTTGTCTTGTTTAGTTTCAGACTTTGTTTTATCTTGTTTTGTTTGTCCCTTGTTTTTCATAAAGAAGATTGTTTTTATTTGCTTCAAATGGAGATATTTGTACCCTGAAAATTTCTTCAATTAAAAGTCTGTTTCTTTCTGGGTTTTCATCCATGCTTCATAATTTCTCATTTTTCCCGAAAGACCCAGCTATTTAAAAGAAAGTAATAAGGAACAACCTTTGGGTTTAGTAAAAGGAGAAGTTGGTGGATTGTTTTGATTTCGGGTTTGTTTAATTAGGTGTTGGGGATTATGAGGAACAGTGGAGATGGACAAGGGCAGTCTAGAACCCAAGGCGGAGGTGTCGTTTCTAGGTCTGCTCGGAGTTCGTTCCGTGCCATTTCCAGCTACTTAAGGATCGTTTCTTCCGGTGCTTCCACCGTCGCACGGTCGGCGGTTTCTGTGGCATCCTCGATTGTGGATAGGGAAGATGATTCTTGCTATGATCAGGTAAGAAATAAAAGAAGGGTCTTTTGTTTTTCCTTCTAATTTTAATGTCTAAATATATACTCTTTAATTTCCTTGTTATAGAGTTGGAAAAATTGTTTACTTCAATTTATTCTAAATGTGTATCCTGACTGTTGTTATATGTAAATTAAATGCAACAAGCTATACTTCCTTTGCGCAGTTAAATGAATGTAGAAGATATACTTATAGGTTTGTCTTTCTTAATTGTAATTTGAAGTTAAGAGCATAAATAATGACTAGTAATACATTCCTCTGTCAAATGTGTTTATGATTTAAAGGTTCATTGGGCTGGCTTTGACAAGTTAGAAGGTGAGGGAGATGTCATTCGACAAGTTCTTCTTCTTGGTTATCTGTCTGGTTTCCAGGTTTGGGATGTTGAAGAAGCAGATAATGTCCGTGACTTGGTTTCCAAATGTGATGGTCCTGTTTCATTTATGCAAATGCTACCAAAACCAGCTCCAGCAATGAGACCGGATGACAAGTTTGCAGACAGCCGTCCCCTTTTGGTAGTTTCTGCTGATGGGTCGCTCTCCAAGGATACTCGCATACAGGATGGTGCTTATAATGGAAGCATACCAAACAACCATGATTCTGGGAATGGTAGTGTTGTGCCTACCATTGTCCGTTTTTATTCCTTGAGATCTCAATCTTATGTACATTTGCTAAAGTTTAGATCAGCTGTTTATTCTGTAAGGTGCAGTTCTCGAATTGTTGCTGTAGGTCAAGCAGCTCAGGTCTGTTACCTTATGCATATTTTTTGAGCACATTATGTTTAGTCAGAGTTTGAGATCTTATTTTTATGGCTTGCAGATACATTGTTTTGGTGCCGCAAAATTAGAGAGGGAATATACCATTCTTACAAATCCTATAGTCTCAGGCTTCCCTGGTTCTGGAGGTATAGGCTATGGACCTCTGGCTGTTGGTCCTAGGTGGCTGGCTTACAGTGGAAGTCCAGTTCCAGGTTCTGATTGTGGACGTGTCAGTCCACAACATCTTACACCTTCCGCAAGTTTCCCTGGTTTTGCTTCGAATGGGAGCCTTGTTGCACACTATGCGAAAGAATCAAGCAAGCAACTTGCTTCTGGCATTGTAACCTTAGGAGACATGGGATATAAGAAACTGTCAAAATACCTGCCTGATTCATGCAATTATCTGCAATCTGGAGGTCCTGGCTGGAAAGGCAATGGAACTGTTAATGGTCATTTAGTGGATGTTGATAACGTTGGAATGGTACGTATAATTCGCCCCAAGTTTGATTCGAAACTAGTATTTTTCAGCCCTCCCCCTTTTTTAGTTGCCTTTTGCACATCTGGTCCCATTTGTAGACTTTATTTTTAATCTGCAAGTTGCTAATACTCTGTGAAGTTAGACTTGTAGAAAATTTTTTGTTCAATATCGTATGTATTTTTATATGTTTTAGTCTAAGGCTTGCCGTTCCTCTAATTAAGCTCAAATGACTTTTCCATGGTGCTCTCTTATGTGCCAATTATATCTGCAAAAAGGTTACAATCAAAACCAGTTTTTACACTTCACTTTATATTTTTCCCTGGGCTTATCAGGTAATTGTTAGAGATATTGCCAGTAAAGTTGTAATCGCTCAGTTTAGGGCACACAAGCATCCTATTTCAGCATTATGCTTTGATCCCAGTGGGACCCTTCTTGTGACAGCTTCAGTTCAGGGTCACAGTATCAATGTGTTCAAGATTATGCCTGGGCTTCAAGGAAGCTCTTCTGCATGTAATGCACCAGCATCGTACGCACATCTATACCGGCTGCAGCGTGGTATTACAAATGCTGTAAGACTAGCATTAATGTTGAGTATAAGTCTTATCTGTTGTTGGCAATTGGAGGTTTTCTTAATTTTTTTTTACTTTCTTTTGAGATTTCAGGTAATACAGGATATTAGTTTCAGTGATGATAGCAACTGGATTATGATTAGTTCTTCGAGAGGGACAAGCCATCTCTTTGCTATCAATCCAATGGGAGGATCTGTAAGTTCTCAGTCTGGCGATGCTGATTTTGCCCACAAGAATAGCAGTTTGGGTGTTATGACTAAGCCACAAGTTCCATGGCTGCCTAATTTAGGAGTACAAACACCTACTCAAACAAGTCTTTGTGCATCTGGACCCCCTGTGACACTTTCTGTTGTTAGCAGAATAAAAAATGGGAACAATGGCTGGAGAGGCACTGTAAGTGGTGCTGCAGCAGCTGCAACTGGCAGGATGAGTCCCCTTTCAGGGGCCATTGCTTCCTCTTTTCATAACTGCAAGAACAATAAATTTTTGTTTTCTGAAAGCTGCTCTTCAAAGGCAAAATACCACCTTCTGGTTTTCTCTCCTTCTGGATGTATGATACAGTATGCTTTGCGGCTAGCAGCTGAACATGATTCAACGCCTGTTGTTACTGGATTAAACACGACACATGAGTCAACTGCAGATTCTGATGGAAGGTTGGTAGTCGACGCAATTCAGAAGTGGAATATATGTCAGAAACACACGCGAAGGGAGCGAGAAGATAATGTAGACATATATGGTGAGAACGGGACTACAGATAACAGTAAAGTATATCCTGAAGAAGTGAAAGAGGGAAGTACATACCCTGACCCCTCCTACACTGTAAAGAAAGCAAATGCAAACGCTGAGGAAAAACATAATTTGTATATTTCAGAAGCTGAACTGCAGATGCATGAATCTCGGATGCCACTGTGGGCAAAACCAGAGGTATTAAACTTGATTAGAAATTTCTTTGATGTTTGTTTGTGGAGATATGCCCATGTGTAAAGGTGCCAGGTAACTTACTTGGTATAGTTCTTTGGTGGCTATCTCAAGGACTTGTTATTGCTTCTCACCTTCATTACTAATGCCGTTTATATCTGTGCATACTTGGGTGTTGAAGAGGTTATTGTGAGAAATAGAAAGGGAGGGGGATTTTCCTGTTCAGTAAATCCAGCTAATGCATATTAAATACTGCATTTTTGTAAAGATATTTGTTCTTTTTCTTTCCAGATATACTTTCAGTCAATGGTGATGGATGGCATCAAAATGGCTGAAGAAAATGCTTTTGGTGGGGAAATAGAAATTGAAAACTTCTCAGCCCAAATGATTGAAGCACGGTCTAAAAACTTGGTTCCGGTTTTTGACTATGTTCATACTCCTAAGTTCCAGCAGACAAGGTGTGCTGAATGCAATTTATGTCTATATACTGATTCCCATGATGCTTGTAAAATCTTTTGTTTCCTGCACTGCTCTCATGTCCAGATATTTGAGCTTTTTGGTTAATAGCATCATTTTCAGATAATGCATTCCTTAATGTGTATCATGCTTTTGGTTTCTTTAGCCCTTGTTTTTCTATGCTTTATTACCGAATGACATTCCTCAAACTGTTCAATTTGCTTTTGTTGACATTCATGTATAACTCATCAAGTCTCATCCTCTGACTACAGTATTCCAACTGTATATAGCAATAACAATGGATGCCTGTTGCATCAGAGGTCTGGGCTGCCCGAAAATGGCCGGCTTTCATGTAGAAGCAGCTCTGGCTCTCTTGACTTCTTGACTGAAAATGTTGCTGCGGTTGCTGAACTTCACACTGGCATCAAAGAAACTGGTTTGAATGGTCCTAATATGCCTCTATAGGAGCCAGGGGCTTTGTAAATAACAGTCGTAGCCCTGGCACTGAAACACAGCTTGAGATTGTAATATAGAGAGAGCTTAAGAATGGAAGCTCAAATCAAGTTTGTAAATAGTAACAGTGAACTGAAGGCCCCAAAATGGCCAATCATTTTGGAGATGAAGGCAGTGAACTTGTTTAAAGGTAATCTCTTTATTTCCAGCTTAAATCATCTGTTGAATGTTAGTAATTATGTTTAGGGAGTTCCTTAGGCTTTAACATTGTGTAAACTGAGATGAAGCAGTTCTTAGGGGTTCCTTCGGCTAAATATTGATTAGTTATACCTATCCTTTCCTAGTTTCTTGCTATGCTTATAGTGTTGACTTGATAAGAAGCTCTGTCTCTCTTATGATTATGAACTGAATTTGACATTTCTCTCTAATTTCAGGTATGCATTATCCTTTTGATTCTACACAGAGGATGGTAATTACTCTGGGTTGTAAAGAGAACAAGGGGTAAAGCTGAATTGTGGATACTATGTTGTTAGGTTTCTTATATGTAAATAACAGAATGAATTTCCCAATATTTAGTGGTGATATGTAATGTAAGTGATAGCATTACTTTATATCCCCAAACCATTTCTGTTCTATTAATTTAATATGTTTATTTGTTGCCATTAGGAGTTGTATTTATATGAAAGAACGAGATTATAGCTTTCTTTCACTTTGTTTCCCCTATTTTCTTTTTTCTTTTTCTAGCAGTAAATAGTAATTGTTGTAGATTTTATTGTTTCAGCAACTTGTTTTCGCTGTATGGCTTAGCAAAAGGGAGAATACTGCTTTGTTTGATAGAGTGGAAAGAAAATTAGAATGATAGAAAATTGAAGGGGTGAGAAAATAATAAGATGAAAAATATAATTTTTTTTCATAGATGTGCTTGTAAGAAAGATGAAAAAATAAAAAGAAAATTACTTTTTTTTTTTCTATTATTTGGTAGAGTTGAAAAGTTAATGTAAAAAAAAAAAAAATTGAAAAATGTATAATTTGTACTAAAATGTATTTCTCTCTCATTTCAATTTGGAAGGACTGATTTTTATGAATTAGGATAGAAAATGATCAACCTTTCTTAATTTCTTTCCTCTCACTGTTGTTTTCTACCAAAAATACTCAAAACTAATTTTCTTTTCACTTTTCTACTCACTCCTCATATTCCTTCATTTTTCACCTACACAAGCACACCTGAATCATTTCTAAGTAGTGCTATGTTTGGCCTTCCACCTGAAATGTTGTACCAAAATGATGTTTTTATATATTAACCGATGACTGCAGAAACAAGGAATTGAGTGCCTTTGAATCTGATATATTGGTTTGGTTTTTTACTTTTAACTAGCATCGATTTTGATTCATGCTTCGCGTTGCTAATATTTTTGGGCTAAGATATTGAGTTAAAAAACAATTATTTTAAAGATTTAATATTCTCTTTATATTTGGAATTTAATTCCATATTTTTATTTTTAAAAATTTCTAATTTTTGAATTTAAAAGTTTGGGTTCAATTCTATTAAAATTATTTTATTAAAATTATTGGTATCACTTACTAAATTAAATAAATAAATAAAAACTTAGTAGCCCCACACACAGAGAAGAAACATTATAGTAGATATGAATTTAATAGATTTTTAAAGGGGCTAACAATTCTTACAATGTCAACATTTTAATTAAGAAAAAAATATTTAGACTAATTAATGATAATATAAATATTAAGACATTAAAGTATATAAAAAAATTAAAGTACAAAAATTTAAATTTAAATTTAAGTGTAGTATACCGACCAAAATTAAAATTTAATAATTTTTATATAATCTAAAAAGGTAAAATAGGGACCAAAACTGAAAATTAATCATTTTATATAATCTAAAAATATAAAGGGATCTAAATTGAAGTTTAACTATATTTAATAATGCAAAAAAAGAAAAGTAAAGAAAAAGCCGCTTAGTGTAGGTGGCTCCATGGATATTAAAGCTCTTCACCTCAAATGCTGGAGTTCAAGTTTTGACAATGACATTTTTTACCTTAAAATTGTAATGTAACATATTAAAAACAAAAGAAACTCAAGTCTTGTCTAGTTTTAAGCATAGTAATGATATCTAGTAATGCGTAAGCATTGCACTACGACATTACATTTCATAGTATGAGATTAAGAGACAATTTTAAACCTTAAACATGATATTGTGATTAACACCATGAACTTTTGTCTTGGAAAACAAATTAACTTTTGTCTTGGAAAACAAATTATTCTTACATCCAACATTTACGTCCATTAATTCTATTTTCCCAAATCAAACCTCCATGAATATTAGTATTTGAGAAAAGCTACCTCCAAAACAAGCCTACAACTTTCAAGGTATTTTTTTTGTTTGAGTTACATTTAAGTTGGACCAAACAACTTTTTTTTTTCGTTTGGCCTGATAGAGTCAACTATGGCAACTAATAAGCTATTAAAAGTCTATTGGAAGTTAATTTGTCAATTTTAATTAATTACTGTACAAGTGTTATTTGTAATGAGTTACCAATAATTATTTTTTTACTCCATATATAAACTCATGTATTCTCGATATAAACAAAGAATAACAAGAATCAAAGTTTTTCCTCTCTTTAACACTTTCTTTTCCTTCATTTTCTTTTCAAACAAATGATTTCTTCAATGTTAAATAAAATTTTCTAATATGGTATTAGAGCCTGCATGTAACGACCTAATTTCAGTGAAATCAGAATAGTGATTTCAAGACCACAAATCCGAGCTAGAAAAAAATTATTTTAAAAATATTGCATGGTCTTTATTCTGATAGGAAAGCCATATGAAAATACTGATAGGAAAATTTTACCGATTAAGTGATTAATTAGAGAAAGGACCAAATTGCATAAAATGTAAAAGTTAAATCCTAGAAGCTATAAATATCAATAGCTATGGAATTCAACATGGGAGGTCCTTATATGGTAATTAGACCATTAAAGAAAAGTTAGTAGATATTTTTAGTGATTCATCCGTGGAAAAATTAGAAAAGGCTAAGGACTAAATTAGAATTTAGAATAATTAAAAGATGATAATAGAAAAATATCATCTTATTGTTATCATCTTCCCAAATAAAATCTATGAAAACCCTAGGTGAGAGAAAAGGATTCAAGCAAAATTTCTTGGCTTAATTAGGTAAGTAATTAAGTCCTATTTTTAGTAATTTTTATGTTTTTGAGATCGAAATAGTGTAAACTATCTAATTTGGGGATCAATTTGAAAAGATACCAAAGTATAGAGTTTATGCCATGGATGAATATGCTGAAAATTGGAAATTTATGGTAGAAAATGAAAGGTTGATAGTAGAGAAACAACTTTTACAAAGTGAATTTCCATGAAATTGAGATTTAGGGACTAAATTGTAAACTTATGAAATTCATGAAAAAATTCTAAATTTTGTGAAATATAAGTGTTGTAAATGATACATAGAAATTTTGATTAGGCTTGGAACAAGGATTAGATTGCATGAATTTCATTTTTCGAGCCTAGGGATGAAATTGGAATTAATGAAAAGTTTAGGGGCCAAATAGTAATTTTGCCTAGGGAGTAAATTGAACTTAATTGAATATGAATTGAATGAAATTGATGATTAAATTTGATTAAAGAAAATATTTTGGATCACTAGATTTTTATGTACAATCAAGTACCGAGATAAGTTCGTGTAACTTAATATTGGATGTTGAAATACTTGAATTACATGTTATGTGATATGAATGTTGTGGAAATGTTAAATGTACAAAATGTAATAATTTGATTGATATTGCCTGAGAAAAGGAATAAGTCTCGGTTGAGTGAAGGAAATCCGATGGATTAGTGTGAACATGATTCTGCATGTGTTGCAAACAGGATTTAGCTCGGACAAGTAATCTTAATAAGCCTCTTGAGCATTATGAGATAAAGTTCTGCGAGTATAGTGATCGGTAGTAAATCCACATAAGTTGGGGACTACCGTAGCTCTGTGTGAGCAACTTGATATACTACTTTCCCGATTGTGATCTTGCATACATTGCGGACACAAACATGGCTCTTTGTGAGCATTATGATAATTGATCGGTTGTGATCCTGCATACGTTACAGACACAAACGTAGCTCTATGTGATCGTCCAGACATGACTCGCATAAACTACATGAGATATGGCTATCCGGTGCTTTTATTACACAACTTTCCCAATTAGAGGTTCTTTGTGAACTAAAAGTTCTTTGTGAACTAATACATGAGACATGGCTCTTTTGAGCATACTTGAATAGCCAGATTAGGTTCATGATACAGTTTACACGATTTACTCGAATAACTTGAAAAGGTGGCTCGAGAATTTCATACACCTTAAGTGTACTACATGAGAGTATCCATCGATATTTCCAATAAATTCAACAGGCAAAACTTGGAAAGGGTTAATAGAATTTGAATGAATTTATCTTGAAAATGTATATGTGACATGGAAAAATAATAATCATGTGGAAAACATGATATGATGAGCTCATCTAGGTTAATGAGATTATGTGAAGTTGCTTGACTAACTTGAATGTCTAAGTTGTGTGATAGGTTGTTAATTCATTTGCTTGGATGCTTTTACTTGTGATTAAATTTATTGAGAATATATGGTAAGTTAGATTCTTGTTACATGAACTTACTAATCATTAAATTCTTACTAGGTTTCATTTCTCTGTTTTATAGTGTTCGGAAGCTCATGAAGGTTGGAAGCGGTCGGAGCAACATCAAACTATCCTCTAGATCATTTTGGTATAAATATGGATTTTATTTCGTATAATGGCATGCATAGGCTAATAAAGTTAATGTATATGTTGAAATGAATGAATGTAAACTAGCCATTGGTATGGCTAGTGATGACTTGATTTTGGTATGTTTAGTAAGTAAATTATGATTTTACATGCATGATGATATGGTTTAAGTTAGTAGATCAAACTTATATGTTAAATGAGTTAAGATTTGAAATAATTGAGTATATGAAAACATAACATATTAAATGATAAATTTGTTTAAATTTGAATACTTGAAATGGTTGGTTGGTATTGGTAAAGTAATGTGTAGGTATTGGATGAAAAAGGGTAAGGAATAAGGCTTGGAAAATAGCCTTATTTTGTCCACACGGGTAGACACACGGGCGTGTGTCTAGGCCTTGTGTGATACACAGTCTGGTACATGGGGGTGTAGCCTGACCGTGTGTCCCTTGCATCCTAAAATTGAGAAACATAATGCTATGAATTGAACATACGGGTAGAGACACGAGCGTGTGGCTTAGCGTGTGAGGTACACGATGTGGCTTAGCGTGTGAGGTACACGACTTATAACATGGGCATGTGTTACGGCTGTGTAAAACCTGTACCTAATTTTTGAAAAGTAAATTAACCACATGGCTTAGCACACGGGCATGTGACTTAGCCGTGTGACTTTAATTACTTCATGAATTACAAGTCAGAGAGTTACACGGGTTAGGGACACGGGCGTGTGAACTCACACGGTCTTACCACACTGGCATGTCCCTTACCATACGGGCGTTTGACTCCTAAATGTGAGAAAAATTTTAGGATTTTACGAAAAATTCCCTGAGATCCTGATTTAGTCCCGACTCGATTATAATGTATGTATTGGGTCTCGAGGGTCTAATCAAGGGACGTTTTGATGAAACTCAAAAAATAAATGGTACTTGACTCGATTTAGTTGTACATGTTCTATAAAACTTTGATAATGCTTCGTAACCCTGTTTTGGCAACAGAAACGACTTATGGGTGTTACATTTGTTGGTATCAGAGTTACAGTTTAGCCGATTCTTAGACTAACGTAGCAAGTATGAGTATAGCTATACATGCCATTATATAAATTGTGATAGTGTGTATCTCCTGACCATTTTAAATGTATTTTTCTTATAGTAATGTCTTCCAACCAAGCTAGAGCTAAATCTGAGGAAGCTGAGAGCCATGCTCTGGCTTCATTTCAAAGAGAAACATCTAGTAGTAGAAGGCTCGTATCTAAGGGCCAAGGTGATGAAGCAAAAGCAGCTTTTTTTGAAATGATGAATGAGTGGTTTATTGAATACTTGAGAAATAACCCTGCTATACAACAAGCTCACCCACCTGTTCCTCCACCGATTCTTGAAATGCCACAAAGTACTGAGCTTGTTAGAACTGGTAAGCCTCCAGTAGATAAAATTCGTAAATATGAGGTAGAGGAATTTAGGGTTACTACCGAGGATGATCTGGAAAGAGCTAAGTTTTGGTTAGAAAACACCATTAGAGTTCTGGATGAACTATCATGCACACCGAGTGTCTGAAATGTGCCGTGTCATTATTAAAGGATACAGCTTATCATTGGTAGAATAGTTTTATTTCTGTTGTGCCAAATGAGAATGTTACATAGGAATTCTTCCAAACAGAGTTCCGAAAGAAATATATTAGTTAGAGATTCCTCGATCAGAAAAGAAAAGAATTTCTAGAATTGAAACAGGGAAACATAACAGTATCTAAATATGAGCGAGAATTTGTTCAGTTGAGTAAATATGTTAGAGAATGGGTTCTGATCGAGGCTGATATGTGCAAACATTTTGAAGAAGGGCTGAATGAAGGTATTAAGTTGTTGATTGGAATTCTAGAAATAAGGGAATTTTTAGTAATGGTCTATCAAGCACACAAAGCAGAAGAATTGAGTAAAGAGAAGAAATAGACAGAAATGGAAGCTCGGACTTTTAGCAAGAGACCTATGGGGAAATCGCAATATTCTATTTCGAAAAAATCAAAGAAGTATTATAATCGTTCTACCTTAGTCATGGAGCATTTTGGAAAGGAACGGGGCTCTCAACGCTCTAATTCGAGATCTCCTTCTCCATCTGTAACTAGTGTAGGGAGTGTCGGTAATTCCAAACCGAGTTGTAAATATTGTAATAAGTTCCATTTTGGGGAATTCCATATGAAAAAAGAAGCCCGCTATAAATGTGGTTTTCTCGATCATTTCCTCAGAGATTGCCTGAAAATAGTTGAAAAAGATACAGATCAAACTTCAAAGCCGGTTAATCCTATTTCGAGAGGTAGACCACCTCGATATCCCGGAAATGTTAGTGGTAGCCGATGAGCTACAAAGGATTCCACAGTTATATATGAAGCACGGGCACCTGCTAGGATGTATGTCATACGTGTTAGAGAGGATGCTTCTACACCAGATGTTATTACCGGTACAATTTCTTTACTTGACATTGATATTACTGCTTTGATTGATCCTGGTTCTACACATTCTTACATATGTACAAAGCTAGTATCTGATAAAAATTTACCTATTGAATTCACTGAACTTGTGGTCAAAGTTTCAAATCCCCTAGTCTAGTGTGTTATAGTGGATAAAATTTGTAAACACTCTCTACTGATGGTAAAAGGATATTGTTTTCTAGCTGACTTGATGCTATTGCCTTTTGATGAATTTGATGTGATTTTGGGAATGGATTGACTAACCCAACATGATGCAGTGGTTAATTGCAAACAGAAATACATTGTGTTAAAATGCCAGAATGGTGAATTGCTTCATGTTGAATCTGATAAGATAGAGAAATTGTCTAATGTGATTTCAGCTATGTCAATACAGAGGTATATTAGAAAAGAGTGTGATACTTATCTTGTATATTTGTTGGACATTAAAGTATCTAAGTCAAAGATTCAGTCAGTGTTGGTAGTATGTGATTTTTTTGATAATTTTCCAGAAGAATTACCTAGGTTACCACCGGAAAGAGAGGTAGAATTTTTTATAGATCTTGTTTCGGGAACAACTCCGATATCTATAACACCTTACAAAATGGCTCCTAATGAATTAAAAGAGTTGAAAGCATAGTTGCAAGAACTCATTGATAGGGGTTTTGCTCGACCTAGTCACTCACCTTGGGGTGCCCCATTTTGTTTGTAAAGAAGAAAGATGGATCTTTGAGATTATATATCGACTATCGGCAACTTAATAAAGTTACAGTAAAGAATAAGTACCCGTTGCCTTGGATTGACAACTTGTTTGATCAGTTGAAATGTGCTACAGTGTTTTCAAAGATTAATCTTCATTTGGGTTATTATCAGCTACGAGTAAAAGAGTAAGATGTGCCAAAAACAATTTTTAGAACTAGGTATGAACACTATGAGTTCCTTGTGATGCCATTTGGGTTGACAAATGCACCTGATGTATTCATGGAATTAATGAACAAAATTTTCGGATCGTATCTAGACAGGTTTTTAGTAGTTTTTATCGATAATATTTTGGTTTACTCCTGAGATGAAATTGAACATGCTGATAATTTGAGAATTGTGCTACAAACCTTGCATGAAAAGCAATTGTATGCTAAATTTAGTAAATGTGAGTTTTGGCTTTAAGAAGTTGGTTTTCTCGGACATATTTTATCTTCTGAAGGCATTATAGTAGATCCGAGTAAAATTTCAGCTATTGTTAATTGGAAGCCACCAAAGAATGTATCTGAAGTCAGAAGTTTTCTAGGATTAGCCGTGTATTATCGGAGATTTGTACAGGGATTCTGTATGATAGCTTTTCCGATGACTCGCCTATTGCTAAAAGATGTAAAATTTGAGTGGTCTGATGAATGTCAGTAAAGTTTTAACATATTAAAAGCTTTATTGACGGAAGCACTTGTGTTAATACAACATGAATCGGGTAAGGAATTTGTTATTTACAGTGACGCATCGTTGAATGGTTTAGGCTGTGTCTTGATGCAAGAAGGTAAAGTAGTAGCTTATGCCTCTAGACAATTAAAACCACATGAGAAGAACTACCTGGTACATGATCTTGAATTGGCGACCATTGTCTTTGCATTGAAAATTTGAAAACATTATCTTTTTGGTAAAAATGTCTTATCTATACTGATCACAAGAGTTTGAAGTATTTAATAACATAGAAAGACTTAAATTTGAGACAGCGCAGGTGGCTTGAACTATTAAAAGATTATGATTTGATTATTGATTATCATCCGGTAAGGCAAATGCAGTTGCGGATGCTTTGAGTAGGAAATCTCTGTTTGCTTTGCGAGCGATGAATACCCTATTGTCATTATTAGAAAATGGTTTAATCATAACTGAGTTGAAAGCTAGACCTGTGTTTTTACAACAAATTTGTGAAGCTTAGAAAAATAATGATAAGTTATAGGCTAAACGGGTGCAGTGTGAATCGAGTACTGACTCAGGGTCCCAGATTGGATCTGATGATTATTTATTATTCAGAGGTAGAATAAATGTGCCTAGGAATATAGAACTTGTACATAAGATTTTGCATGAACTCATAGTGGTACTATGTCTATACATCCAGGAAGTAATAAAATGTATAATGATTTGAAAAAGATGTACTGGTAGCTAGGAATGAAACGTGACATATCTGAATTTGTATCAAGATGTTTGGTATGTCAGCAAGTCAAAGTTGAACATCAGGTACCTTCGAGATTATTTCAGCCAATTACGATACCGGAATGGAAATGGGAAAGGATCACTATGGACTTGGTGTCAAGATTACCCTTGTTTCTAAAGAAGAAATATGCTATTTGGGTAATTGTTGACAGGTTGACAAAGTCTGCACATTTTATTCCAGTGCGTATGGATTTTTCTTTGGAAAAGTTGGCTGAGTTATATGTATATGAAATTGTCAGATTGCATGGTGTACCATTTTTTATTATTTCTGATAGAGACCCCTAGTTTACATCTCGTTTTTAGAATAAATTACAAGAGGCTCTAATAACTCAGTTGCATTTTACTACCGCATTCCATCCTCAGACTGATGGCCAGTCTAAACATGTAATTCAAGTATTAGAGGATATACTCCAATTTTGTGTGCTAGAGTTTGAAGGTAACAGAGAAAGATATTTACCTTTGATTGAGTTTGCCTGTAATAAAAGTTATCAGTCTAGTATTAAAATAACACCGTATGAGGCTTTGTATGGTCATAAATGTAGAACTACATTATACTAGATAGAACTCAGTGAGAAAAAGATACACGGAGGTGATTTGATCTGTGAAATAGAAGAAAAAGAAAATGATTCTAGACAATTTGAAAGTAGCCTCAGATCGTCAAAAGTCCTTTGCCGATCTTAAACGAAAAGAGATTGAATTTCAAGTTAGTGATAAGGTGATACGGGCGTTGCTCAGTGAAAACAATGTTCCTTGTAAGTTACGGATCTAGGATTGAAGCAAACACTTCCACAGCAGCCTTGAACATTCAAAGATGGTAGAATTGATGTAGAATATTGCTGGAAATTTAGAAAAATGAGGAACTCGAAAGAACCCGTACAATATACTGAACGAACCCGAATCGAATCTGTTCTTCCTCAACGGACTTGGACCCACTACATAGCAATCGAGGAACCCGAAGTATCAAGTAAAATTGACACAACAAATGCAGTCTGATATGCCAAGAAAGTTCGGTGAAAAACCCAAAGTTTGAGAGAAAATCTCACAAAGAGTATATTTTATTCAAAGTGTCTACCTTCTTACATTGTTTTTTACATATATATATGGATAACAAGAGGTGTATGGCCGAATTTCCATGTGTGGTTGAAAATAGAAGATTTAAAATTCAAATTTTAAACTCCTAATAACTTCTAATAACTCTTAAAATGGGCGGCATTGTATGGTAGCCTTGTATTTGAAGTTTGAAATTCAAACACAAACTACTTGTTCTTATGCTTGAAGTTGACGTTAAGTAAGAGAAGGGAAGGGTTGCTCCAATTTGGCCAATAATGTACTCACTCATCCAAGCTGCCACGCGGATGTGTGAATGATCGGATGCCACGTGGGCTGCCACATGTGCACTGGTACACTCCCCGACTTGTAAATCATTATTCAGCTACATTTGGACCTGCTAGCTGAAGTTGAGTTAGTGGAGCTGAAATTGAGCTGACGAAAACTGAACTAAGCTAGAACGAGCTAGCTACAAATGGAGTAGGCTGACATGAGCTGAAGATGAGCTGATGTAGAGTACTCTGAGCTAACTTGAGCTGAAGATGAGTTGCATATACACTCTTGAGCTAGTGTCCCTTCAAGTACCTAATCCAAAAGGTATAAACACTTATCTAAGTTTATGTAGACTTAATGTAACATAGTCTAATAAGTTGTAAACAAGTGCACACTCATTTATTAACACTAAAACAACTTAGAATCAATACAAACACTATCAAACTAATCCCAAAGCATACGTAGCATAATATATACATACTTAAACACATAGAATGAATAGAATAACCTAAATATGTCACATATCAGCATGCAACACATTATAAAGCCTATGTTCTAAGGCATAAACATGATTGAATGAATCTGGAATTGTAGCACAAGTAAGGAAAAGAACTTCCCTAAATTTCTTTGCCTTAGAACGGGTAATAGGTCCCAATAGTAAGACCTCCAGATCAGTTTCCTTGATTGGCATGGATGTGCTCACATCATCCCCCCTTTTTAAAAAGGATTTGTCCTCAAATCTGCAGAATCTTCATAAGGGGTTCAATCAGAAACATTAAATGTAGCACTCACATTATATTCTCCAGGAAAGTCTAACTTGTAGGTGTTGTCATTCACTTTCTCCAACACCTGAAAAGGACCATCTCCCCCGGTAATAGCTTGGACCGCCTTTGGGCTGGCAATCATTCCTTTTGGAAATGAACCTAAACCCAATCTCCAACATCGAAGGTGACTCGCTTTCTGCCCTTGTGTACTTGCTTTTCGTATTGTTGAGTCTTTCTTTCTAGGTTCTCCTTAACCTGTTGATGCAACTTCTTCGCATATTCTGCTTTCGCTTTACCGTCTCTATTCATCACCTGTTTCTGTGGCAAAGGCAACATATCTAGAGGAGTAGTAGGATTAAAACCATAAACAACCTCAAAAGGTGACATCTTTGTAGCAGAATGTACAGCATGGTTATAAGCAAATTCAACATGTGGCAAACAATCTTCCTAAGTTTTTATGTTCTTTTTAATGATGGAACGAAATAAAGTAGATAAAACTCTGTTAACAACCTCAGTTTGTCCATCAGTCTAGGGATGACAAGTAGTAGAAAACATAAGTTTCGTACCTAGTTTGCTCCAAAGAGTCCTCTAGAAATGACTCAAAAACTTTACATCCCTGTCAAAAACAATTGACCTAGGTATACCATGCAAACGCACAATATCTCTACAGAACAAGTTGGCCACATTAATAGCATCGTCAGTCTTATGGCAGGCAATAAAATGTGCCATCTTCGAGAACCTGTCAACCATAACAAATATACTATCTCTACCTGTCCTAGTTCGAGGTAATCCCAATATGAAGTCCATTGAAATATCAGTCCAAGAGGAATCAGGAATAGGTAAAGGTAAATACATACCATGTGGTGAAACCTTCGATTTGGCTTTCTTACATGTCACAAAATGTTCACAGTACTGTTCAACGTCCCTGCGCATCTTAGGCCAGAATGGATGTTTCTTCAATATCTGTAACGTTTTGGTGACTCCAAAATGACCCATCAATCTACCTTCATGTGCTTTACGGATCAGTATATCACACATTGAATCCTGTGGAATGCATAACCTACTTTCTTTGAAAAGATAACCATCATGCCTGTAGAACTTTCCATCTGCACCTTTCTCACAAGCATTATACTTATCCCTAAATTCAGGATCATCAGAGAATAACTCACGAATATATGCAAATCCAATCAAACGTGAATCAAGATAACTCAAAATTGCATATCTGCATGATAATGCATCAGCAACGACATTATCTTTTCCCCTTTTGTATCGAATGACATAAGGAAAAGATTCTAAGAATTCAACCCATTTAGCATGTCGTTTGTTCAATTTATGCTGACCTGTGATATATCGTAAAGCCTCATGGTCAGTGTGGATCATAAACTCCTTAGGCAACAAATAATGCTACCAAGTCTCTAGAGCTCGGATTAGTGCATACATTTTCTTGTCATAGACAGAATAATTCAACATTGCTCCGCTAAGTTTCTCACTGAAATATGCAACGAGTCTTTTTTCCTGTGACAAAACAGCGCTTATACCAACCCCAGAAGCATCACATTCAATTTCAAACAATTTATCAAAATCAGGTAATGCTAGAACAGGTGCTTTTGTTAAACAGTCCTTAATTTTCAGAAAGGCGTCCTCTTGTTCTTTTCCCCATGAGAAGACTGAATTTTTCTTTATAATCCTGGTTAAGGGGGCGATAATAGAACTAAAATGGGGAACAAACCGACGGTAGAAACTAGCTAAACTATGAAACGATCTAACCTGACTAATCGATGTCGGTCGTGGCCATTCTTGGATCGCCTTAACCTTCTTAGGGTCGACTTCAACACCCGGTGAACTAACAATATAACCAAGAAATGTAAGTTTTTCAGTACAAAACACACATTTCTCCATGTTTCCAAACAACTTTTCTTTTCGCAAAGTATGCAGAACAACTCTCAATTATTCTATATGATCCTGCAAAGTCTTGCTATAAATCAAAATGTCATCAAAGTATACAACACAAAACTTTCCAATAAAAGATCACAGAACATGATTCATCAAACTCATAAAAGTACTAGGTGTATTAGTTAAACCAAATGGCATCACCAACCATTCGTACAAACCTACCTTTGTCTTGAAGGTTGTCTTCCACTTGTCGCCTTCTCTCATGCGAATCTGATGATATCCACTCTTTAGATCAATTTTGAAGAAGATAGTCGCTCCGCATAACTCATCCAACATGTCATCGAGTCGAGGGATGAGGTTTTGATACTTGATTGTAATCTGATTCACGGCTCAACGATCAACACACATCCTTCACGTTCCATCTTTCTTCGGTACCAACAACACTGGCACAGCACATGGACTTAGACTCTCTCGAATGTAACCCTTGTTCAACAACTCAGAAATTTATCGTTAAAGTTCGTTCATCTCTTTGGGGTTACTTCTATATGCTGGTCTATTCAGAATCGTGGCACTTGGAATAAAGTCAATCTGGTGCTTAATGCCACGAAGAGGGGGTAAGCCTTTAGGTGTTTCATTCGGAAACACATCTTCAAATTCCGGCAAAATAGATGAAATAGAAGCAGGCAAACCACTAGGAATCTCAGACAATAAACAATGATCTTTAAACAACAAAATAAGCATAGATTGCTCAGAAGAAAGACATTTCCTGATTTCTTTGCTGCTTGCGTACACATTCATCTTTTTTTTCCCATGAACTTCCTCGATATTCTTTCGCAACCTTACTTGGTCTTCTTGCACTTGACTCGGGGTCAAAGGTGCTAAGGTGATCTGCTTTCCTGCATGCATAAAAGAATATCTGTTTGTAAAGCCATCATGCGTCGTCTTCTTGTCAAATTGCCATGGACGACCCAATAGCAAATGGCTTGCAACCATCAAAACGACATCGTAGAGTACTTCACCCTTGTATTTTCCAGTGGTAAATGGCACTAAAACTTGCTTAGTTAATTTAATTTCTCCACCGTCATTCAGCCACTGTAATTTGTAAGGATTGAGATGTTTTGTCGTCTTCAAACCTAACTTGTCAACCATTACGGAACTAGCAACATTAGTGCAACTACTACCATAGATAATTACAACACATACCTTATCATTGACAAGGCATCTCGTGTGAAAGATGTTCTCTCGTTGTTATTCGTCCTAAATCGGTTGAGTATTCAGACTCCTTTTGACAACAAGTGCTTCACTGGTGGCAAATGTCTGCACATTGTCATCATCTTCTTCAACGTTCACTGTAGGGGGCTCTTGTTCGTCTTCTTCAGACCCAGATTCAATCTCGCCACTATCCAACAACATTATGGTCCTCTGAAACATGCCCTCGGCCAAGGCACTTGAAACACAGAATGTCCCTCGAACGTTCTTATGTCACTACTTGCTTGTCACGCCTATTTTCAGTAATAGGAGTCTTTGGTTTACTTGATTCTGCCTTATCTCGAATCTGAAGTGGTGCTTGTGGTGTAGGCTTCCTGAAATTGTTAGGAGTAGATAAAGGATTTGAAAATGATTTAAACAGAGTATTACCTCGATTTGAAGACTTCCTACATTGCTGTCATTCAACTTTTATTGCCATATGCACCATGTCCTCCAACTCGACATAATTTTGCAACTCAACAACATTAGCAATCTCGAAATTCAAACCTGTAAGAAAACGTGCCATAGTAGCCTCTCGATCCTCAACAATATTGGCTCGCATTATTGACACTTCCATTTCCTTGTAGTAGTCTTCAACACTCCTACTCCATTGTTTCAACATTTGCAACTTCTGGAATAAGTCACGATGGTAATGAGAAGGAACAAATCTCTTACGCATGATTTGTTTCATTTCATTCCACGTTCTCACTGGACTTCACAGGTGCGTATTCGACTAATTAGCAATTGATTCCACCAGATCAAAGCGTAATCAGTGAATTTCATCGCAGCCAAACGAATCTTCTTCTGTTCTGAGTAATTGTAACACTAAAAAACATGTTCGACTTTGCTTTCCCAAGAGAGATAAGCATCAGGATCAGTTCGTCCTGGAAAAGATGGAATGGCAACTTTAATGTTAGACAAATTATCATCAAGTTGTGCACGACCCCTCAGATTTTGTCTCAGAGGTTAATCAACTTCATTTTTATCACGGTCCTCTTCATGGACAGATTGGGAACCACCCTCATCTAATCTATCCATTCGAGACTGTAAAGGCTCCAATTCTCATATTAAAAGACGCTGAAGTTCACGTGTAAGGGCTTGCATTTGCAAGTTTGGTGGCTAGTCATTCGAATTGCTTTCATTCGAACCTACCATTATAAACACTAGAAACAAACAGAAAGTAATAATATATATTAGTAAAAAAAAGAAAAGGACCTCACAACAACACACTCAACAAAATTCATCACAGATCACTCCAAGGAAATATCGCTCATTAATTGCACTCAACACTTGTGTTTCACTTAGGAGAATGCTTGAATGGCTCTTTTTGTCTCCCCTTCTATTCTCACACGCTCAGTTTGCCTTTTCCACTCGATCTCTCGCAATTAAGTTCTTTAAGAAACTAACTCGATCGTTCAGACTTGTTAACTATGTCAAACTTACAAGATAAACAACAAGGATAAAGAAAAACGAAGGGTTAAAATGAAAAATAGGATGAAAATGCAACAGAAAAATTCACAACTTACTGCAAAGAAATGCTTACAATGATCCTATCACCGAACAAACAAGAACAAGTTGTTTTGGTTGATTTCCAAGCATTTCATGGCATAATTAAGCATCCTTCTTCATGTCCATACACTAGCACAAGTTTCTTTTCTTTTTTTTCTCTTTTTGTTTTTTTTATTTTTTTTGAATTTTCAAAACTGATTGTTTGTGTTTTCTTTTTTACTTTTTTTTTATTTTTTTTACTTTTTTTTTGTTTTCTTGGTATTGTAGTGCAGAACGTGCTAAAATCCAACCTTTGCTCTGATTACCATATGATATAAGCGTTGCTCGGTGAAAACAACATTCCTTGTAAGTTGCGGATCTAGGATTGAAGCAAGCACTTCCACGAAAGCCTTGAACATTCAAAGATGGCAGAATTGATGTCAAATATTACTAGAAATTTAGAAAAACGAAGAACTCGAAAGAACTCGTACAATATACTGAATGAACCCGAAACGAATCTTTTCTTCGTCAATGGACTTGGACCCACTACATAGCAATCTAGGAATCCGAAGTATCAAGTAAAATTGACACAACAAACACAGTCTGATATGCCAAGAAAGTTTGGTGAAAAACTCGAAATTTGAGAAAAAATCTCACAAAGAGTATATTTTATTCAAAGTGTCTACCTTCTTACATTGTTTTTTACACATATATATGGATAACAAGAGGTGTATGGCCGAATTTCCATGTGTGGCTGAAAATAGAAGATTTAAAATTCAAATTTTAAACTCCTAATAACTTCTAATAACTCCTAAAATGGGCAGCATTGTATGGCAGCCTTGTATTTGAAGTTTGAAATTCAAACACAAGTGATAAACGTTAAATTATACATATTTTTACCCCATGTTTAGCCTATATTTTGGATGAATTATGATCAATTTTGTGTAAATCGATGCTCTTAATCTTTCTTTTTCATATCTTATACTCAGGAGAGCATAGGGAAGAGAAAAGAACGGAAAACAGGCTAAAAACGGTGAAAAATGGGCCAAAATGTGCGAATACGGCCCAAGACATGCCAGACGGTCGTGCCACACGGGCGTGCCACATGAAGATCACACGGTCAAAGCCCCGATAAGCACGGCCAGGCCGCACGGCCAGGCCACACGGCCGTGCCTCTACCGAGAAAATCACATGGCCTCTATCGAAGTCACACGGGCGTGGCACACGGGCGTGTTCTAGTCGTGAGAAAGGGGAATTTCACTCAAATTGGGATGCTTAGAGGTTAAGAAAGGCCCCCCAAAAGCTCTATATAAAGACCCCATGAGGCAACAACTAGGGGACGACTTTGATATACTTTTTAGATACGAATAGAAGCAAGGGATTACTCCAAATGAGAAAGCCGATTGATTCATCTCAGAAGTTAGAATTCTGCAGCAACATAGAGGATCTCCCTAAATTCCTTCAGGGGTTTTTGGTTTCTTTTATGTTTTATTATTTTATATCTTCTGTGATGTTTCTTTTCTTCATCATGAACTAAACCTCTCAAATACTTGAGGGGGATGAAACCTAAGACAGATCTTGTTATTTATTCTTGATTTATTTGATAAATACTTGAATTGTTCTTAATTATGCGTTCTTCATTCTTGATTTAATAATCCTAGGCATTACTTCAAGAATTAGATGTTCTTAGAGTAGAGGAGCAAAAGTCCCTGTGATAAGAGTAGATCTACCATAATTAAGCGGAGTTGCATGCAACCCTAGACATAGGGCAACATAAATCTGCCGGATTAGGGTCAAACCTAATATGGGGAGCTATAGATCGAATTAATGCAACTTAGGGAGTTAATTAATAAGGGAACTTTAATTAACAACTTAGGCCTAGTTGCTCTACGCCTCGACAGAGGGTTTAGCATAAGTTAGAGATCTCTACAGATTAAGTCAAGTAAAGAAATCATATAGTTTAAGAAAATAATAACAAGTGAAGTCTAGGTGGATTCTCCCTTGAGTATTGCCCATATCAATCAGCTTTTCCCTAAAAGTTTTCCCAATTCACTCTTTAAACTTTCTTAGTTAGTTTTAGAATTAGTTTAAACAACCCTATTTTATTTTTAGGTTAGATAATAGAAAGGAAGTAAGTACTAGTACTTTTGGTTCCCTTGGGTACGATAACTCGGTCTTGCCACTAAGCTATACTACTGTTCGACAGGTGCGCTTGCCTCAACGTCGTGATATTAGTTGGTTTTGGTGTGATCAAGTTCTTTATAAATTTTATTACTTCATATCACGCATCTCAACAAGCTACTTGTTCTTATCCTTGAAGTTGATGCTAGGTAAGAAAAGGGAAGGGCTGCTCCAATTTGGCCAATAATGTACTCACTCATCCAAGCTGCCACGCGGATGTGTGAATGACCAGATGCCATGTGGGCTGCCACATGTGCACTGGTACACTCCCTAACTTGTAAATTATTATTCAACTACGTCTGGACCTGCCAGCTGAAGTTGAGCTAGTGAAACTAATTGAGCTGACGGAAACTGAACTGAGCTAGAACGAGCTAGCTACAAATGGAGTAGGCTGACATGAGCTGAAGATGAGCTGGTGTAGAGTACTCTGAGCTAACTTGAGCTGAAGATGAGTTGCATATACACTCTTGAGCTAGTGTCCATTCAAGTACCTAATCCAAAAGGTATAAACACTTATCTAAGTTTATGTAGACTTAATATAACATAGTCTAATAAGTTGTAAACAAGTACACACTTATTTATTAACACCCAAACAACTTAGAATCAATACAAACACTATCAAACCAATCCCAAAATATACGTAGCATAATATATACATACTTAAACATACAGAATGAATAGAATAACCTAAATATATCACATATCAGCATGCAACATTATAAAGCCTATGTTCTAAGGCATAAACATGATCAAATGAATCTGGAATTGTAGCACAAGTAAGGAAAAGAACTTCCCTGAATTTCTTTGCCTTAGAACGGGTAATAGGTCCCAATGGTAAGACCTCCGGATCAGTTTCCTTGATTGGCATGGATATGCTCACATCATAAGGTATTTTTGAAAGTGTCACCTTGGAAAAAAGTCCTTCGATTTGGTCGAAAAGGTAAATTAAGTCCACGGTTCATTAAGTCGTATGAAATCATTAAAAGAATTGGACCTGTTGCATACCAGTTAGCTTTACCATCGGAGCTTGATAAAATTCATAATGTTTTCTATGTGTCTATGTTACAGCGTTATCAGTCAGATCCCTCACATGTTATTTCTCTGACAGAGATTGAAATTCAGTCTGATTTACCTATAGTGAGGAACCGATTAAGATTTTAGCATGAGAGAAAAAAGAGTTGAGAAACAAAAAGGTAGCTTTAGTTAAAGTTCTTTGGCAATGACATGGGATTGAAAAGGTTACCTGGGAACTAGAGAAGGCAATGAGAAGGCAATACCCGAAACTCTTTACTAGTAAAATTTTCAAGGACAAAAATACTTAAAGGGGGAGAGTTGTAACGACCCAATTTCAGTGAAATCAGAACAGTAGTTTCGAGATCACAAATTCAAGCTAAAAAAAAAATTTATTTTAATAATATTGCATGGTCTATATTCTGATAGGAAAGTCGCATGAAAATATTGATAGGAAAATTTTACCAATTAAGTGATTAATTAGAGAAAGGACCAAATTGCATAAAATGCAAAAGTTGAATTCTAGAAGCTATAAGTATCAAATAGCTATGGAATTCAAAATGGGAGGTCTGTATATGGTAATTAGACCATTAAAGAAAAGCTAGTAGATATTTTTAGTGATTCATCCGTGGAAAAATTAGAAAAGGCTAAGGACTAAATTAGAATTTAGAATAATTAAAAGATGATAATAGAAAAATATCATCTTATTGTTATCATCTTCCCAAATAAAATCTATGAAAACCCTAGGTGAGAGAAAAGGATTCAAGTAAACTTTCTTGGCTTAATTAGGTAAGTAATTAAGTCTTATTTTTAGTAATTTTTATATTCTTGAGATCGAAATAGTGTAAACTATCTAATTTGGGGATCAATTTGAAAAGATACCAAAGTATAGAGTTTATGCCATGGATGAATATACTAAAAATTGGAAATTTATGGTAGAAAATGAAAGGTTGATAGTAGAGAAACAACTTTTACAAAGTGAATTTCCATAAAATTGAGATTTAGG
Organism: Gossypium stocksii; assembly: GCA_020496765.1. Lineage (NCBI taxonomy): Eukaryota > Viridiplantae > Streptophyta > Magnoliopsida > Malvales > Malvaceae > Gossypium > Gossypium stocksii. Next base: position 12,694,670 of record CM035621.1, on the reverse strand, counting down.
GACTAAATTGTAAACTTATGAAATTCATGAAAAAATTCTAAATTTTGTGAAATATAAGTGTTGTAAATGATATATAGAAATTTTGGTTAGGCTTGGAACAAGGATTAGATTGCATGAATTTCATTTTCTGAGCCTAGGGGCAACTTTATGTGAGCGTCCAGACATGACTCGCATGAACTACATAAGATATGGCTATCCGGTGTTTTTATTACACAACTTTCCTGTTTAGAGGTTCTTTGTAAACTTAAAGGTCTTTGTGATCTAATACATGAGACATGACTTTTATGAGCATACTTGAATTGCCGGATTAGCTTCATGATACATGTTACACGATTTACCCGAATGACTTGAAAAGGTGGCTCGAGAATTTCATACACTTTAAGTGTACTACATGAGAGTATCCATTGATATTTCCAATAAATTCAATGGGTAAAACTTGGAAAGGGTTAATGGAATTTGAATGAATTTATCTTAAAAATGTATATGCGACATGGAAAAATAATAAGCATGTGGAAAACATGATATGATGAGCTCATCTAGGTTAATGAGATTATGTGAAGTTACTTGACTAACTTGAATTGTCTAAGTTGTGTGATAGGTGGTTAATTCATTTGCTTGGATGCTTTTATGTGTGATTAAATTTATTGAGAATTAATGGTAAGTTAGATTCTTGTTACATGAACTTACTAAGCATTAAATTCTTACTAGGTTTCATTTCTCTGTTTTATAGTGCTCGGAAGCTCGTGAAGGTTGGAAACAGTCGGAGCAACATTACACTATCCTCCAACTCATTTTGGTATAAATATGGATTTTATTTGGTATAATGGCATGTATAGGCTAGTAAAGTTAATGTATATGTTGAAATGATTGAAAGTAAACTAGCCATTGGTATGGCTAGTGATGACTTGATTTTGGTATGTTGATTAAGTAAATTATGGTTTTGCATGTATAATGGTATGGTTTAAGTTAGTAGATTAAACTTGTATGTTAAATGAGGTAAGATTTAAAATAAGTGAGTATATGAAAACATAACATATTAAATGATAAATTTGTTTAAATTTGAATACTTGAAATGGTTGGTTGGTATTGGTAAAGTTTTGTGCACGTATTGGATGAAAAAGGGTGAGGAATAAGGCTTGGAAAATAGCCTTATTTTGTCCACACGGGTAGACACACGGGCGTGTGTCTAGGTCGTGTGTGACACACGGGTAGAGACATGGGCGTGTGTCTAGGCCGTATGTGACACACGGGTAGAGACACGGGAGTGTATCTAGGCCGTGCGTGACACACTTTCTGGTACATGGGTGTGTAGCTTGGTTGTGTGCCTCCTGCATCCTAAAATTGAGCAGCAGAATGCTCTGAATTGAACAGATGAGCAAAGGCACAGGTTTGTACCTCAGCCGTGTGAGGTACACGACCTATAACATAGGCGTGCATTACGACCGTGTGAAACCTGCACCTAATTTTTAAAAAATAAATTAACCACACGGTTTAGCACACGAGCGTGTGACTTGGCATTGTGACTTTAATTACTTCATGAATTACAAGTTAGAGAGTTATACTAGTAAGGGACACGGGAGTGTGAACTCACACGGCCTTACCATATGAGCGTGTGACTCCTAAATGTGAGAAAGATTTTGGGATTTTCCAAAAAATTCTCTGAGATTCTGATTTAGTCCCAACTCGATTCTATTGCATGTATTAGGCCTCGAGGGTCCAATCAAGGGACGTTTTGATGAAACTCGAAAAATGAATAGTACTTGACTCGATTTAGTTGTACATATTCTAAAAACTCTGATAATGCCTCGTAACCCTGTTTTGGTGACAGAAACAGTTTATAGGTGTTACACTGCATATCAAATGATGTAGATGATCGTGTTATGTAAACAAAACATTTTTTAAAATTGTAAATAATAATTGTAGAACAATAGTGTTATTAGATGGCATTATAACTTTACAAATAAACAAATCAATATTTAATTGGATGAGACAAACTTTCCTTTGTAAAAAAAAAGGGTATATCTTATCGTAAAAAGCTGTAGATTAAAGTTATATCTCTTGAAGGGACTTAGTCAGTTATTGCTAAGTTTGTAATCAATAAGTCTCTCAAAGAACCAAAAATCTTGAGAGAATTACATATGATAATGAAGATAGTTTATCGACATCTTAGTTGTTATTTTTTGTTAGTTTAGACATATTACTTAATTTGGTGATATGTGATATTGCCTTTGCAATTTGGGATGCAATTCATAATCTCTATTCTTACAAATCAACCACTAAAATTATTTGGACAAAAAAACCCACGAAGATTATGAATATTAGGTTAGAGCATGGCTAATTAGTATATGAATCAACCCACTTGGAGAGGGGTGCATTGAAGAGAACATATAGGTATTTGAAGGGTACTTGTAACTATGGCATCTTATTTTGACTAGTAAAGAGTATGATCTTAGTTGCTTATTCAGATAATGTAACACCCCAAAATTGGGGTTAGAAGTTTTTAAGTTTGTAGGGTGAGTCATTTGGATTTCGTTAGACATTTATGTTTTTTTCTGAGTATGAGAGATAAGAATGAGTTTGTTGGTCTAGAGGTAAAGAGTCAATTTATCTTTGATATTGTGTTTGAATCCTCATGTGTGAAAAATGAGAATTTTTGTTTTAATTTTTAGATCCACTTTTTTTAAAAATCTGAATCAGTCAAAGTTGTTAATTTTATTTTAATTAGATTTTATTTGCTTTAATGTTGAATTTTGAAAAAAAAAAAACAAAAAGGGAAAATAATCCCAATATTGTTTCCACATTTTCCCCCACTCACTTTCTTTCTTTCAGGTTTCTATCTCTCTCACGTCTGTATTCTTCTTCAAATTTTTCATTTTTATTTTTTTAAGTGGTTTTCCTTCTTTCTTCGTTCTCATTTGGATTGTCAAATTTTTTTTCTTGAGACTTTTATACTTCGATTGATTGCTATCTGTTAAGAGGTTCAGTTGCCTTTCGTTTTTCATTTAATTAAGTGTTGAATTTAGTAAGTTTGGTTGTTTGAGTTTTGATCATTTGCCTTCGAAGATTTCCATACTATTGTGACAAAAAAGTTTCTTAGTTTTTGGTGTATTTGTGTAACTAAGTTTCAAATCAGCGTAACGGTAGGTATTGATCATTCGTGGGTGCTTGGAATTGCGTAATCAGGTGTGTTTCTGAAACTAATGTAGTTAGGGATCAAATTGTTGATGAGTTTCACGAATTTTAGTCGATTTTGGTGTGTTTTGGGGGCCACATGGGTGGTCCACACGGTCGTGCGCTGTTGTAGAATCAAGTTTATTTTCGAGTCACACAGTCTAGGGTGAGCCACATAGGCTGACAACATTACCGTGTGACCTCTATTTGTGGATTTTATCAATCGTGCACGGGCTTTTGTTTCATCCACACGACCGTGTATCTCAACCACATGAGCGTGTGTTGTAGTCATACGACCGTGTCTTCCTTGCTTCCTAAATGTGTTAATTTTGTCAAACGGCACAGTGAGTTACACGGTCTAGTCACACGGCAATGTAACTTAGTTACACGAGTGTGTGTCTCAGTCACACGGTCTGAATCCTTCCACACGGTCGTATGGCCTTGTTTTTTCAGTTTTTATTCTTTGTTCGTAACTGACTCATTTTGGTTTCTGTGTAATCCAACGCTCGTTTAAGCCTTTGTAAATGTGTTTGGGTCACTATTACTGTTCAGAGATCTAGTAAGAGAGTATTACTATATGATTTTAGTTTTGTATGTGAGTTCGTTTGATTTAGTTATGTTAATTACATAAATGCTTAAATGTGGTGTTTGTTAATTGGATATGTAGAATGTGGTCAATGATGTTGTAATTATTTACAAACATGTCTGATTTGATTCAGTTAGTTTGAGTTTTTTTTTTTATTAAGGATGATGGTTAAGGAAATTAGAAAATAAGTTTATACATTTCTGTAAATTATTTGTGTCTGCATTTGGGTTTAGGATATGTTTGTAGAGAAGGAAGTCTGGTTTGACAGTTTAACTGTAATATTTTATTTTAGCAGTATTATCGCAATATATTTATATATGCTAGCTCAGCTACATATTCTTATTATTTGAGTGGCTTAAATCCACTATCATGGTGTGTAGGGTGGATGAGCCTACCATAGCCTTTGTGGTATTGAGGGTGGATGGGCCTACCATAGCCTAATTGTGGTGTGCAGGGTGGTTGGAGTGGTGTTTTAGTTTGTTGGGTAGGAATATTTTTACTTATTTCATTCATTTCGCATCTGAGTATATATTTGTTTGTGGGAACATTGGAATGTATGTGAAATAATTTGAATAATATGATGTGTTAAGTAACATGTGTGTTTGGTTTATTGTGTTTGTGTTTTGTATGTTAATGGAAATTATTCATATATCCAACTGTCAGTTCAAGATTCTTGTGTGTTGTCTGTAAATATGCTTTTGTATTTTCTTTTATTTTGTTCTTCGTCATTTACCATTTGCTTTTGTTCCAGACTCACACTGAGCTCACGTAGCTCACCCATTTAGTTTGCCTTTTCAGGTAGTTCGTGTAGCCCGATCTCGGACGCGACACATCGGAGGTCTTAGAATGTTTCGTGTTGGTTTGGTATAAATATGTTTTTCATAAGTTTAGTTTGGTGATTTTAATCAATTTGTAAGGCGATTATATAAACTATAGTATGGTTATGGTTATTTGATTTTGGTTTAAAAATTTAGGATGCCATGCATGGGTTTAATTTCACCAAATAATTATTATTCATTTTATAAGCATACAATTTTTAAGGTAATAATCTATGTGTTTTTCCGACTAAAAGAAGACATCAAATTTTTCGCTGCAATTTTATTTTGGGGTTTCGATTTTTCTCTAATTACAACTCTGATTTCATTACAAAATTAATATATAATTAGTAACTTGATTTTAAACTGGTTTGAAGTGATAAAAATGTTTAATGTTTGTAAATTGCTAAGGAAAAAGATTTTCGAAAAAAAAAATTTCATAAGTTGGTCATCGTTTTGCTTTGGGCTATTTCGGTGGCCAATGTGATCTTCGAAATTCGGTCGAAACTTCTAGACCAGGTTTAGGTATTACAAATGCTATTTAGGGATGTAGCTAGGAGGACAAGCAACCAAATCAAGGTATGTTGTTTTCTTAGGAGGTAATCCTCCTTGAGCTCCAACATGCAACTTGGAGTTGCTTTATCCAAAGCATAATATAATAGTGTTGCTAGCATAGTTTCAAAACTGATGTGGCTTAAGTCTTATTTGATGAACTTGTTGAATTGTCATGTATGCCAATAATACGGTGTGATAATAAAAGTGTCATTACTATGTCTAGTAACCCTATGTTGCACACCAGATGAAAATATGTATAGCTCAAAATGCACTTTCTTAGAGAACATGTTGCTGATAATAAATTGGAGGTCAATCATAATCCTACAATTGAGCAAGTAGTAGATCTTAATAAAACCTTTAACAGTTGGATTATTTACTTATTTTAGGAAGAAGTGTATTTTGTCACTGATTTAGCTGAAGGAAGATGAGTAGTATCTTAAGGACCAAAAGGATAATGGTGGAGCCAGAGATTTTATTTGGAGGGGCCGGAATTAAATTGCATATTTTTACGATAATAAAAAGACAATTTCATCATTTTAATAGTATATATTTTTATAATTTTTAAATGGTTAATTCAATTTTTTATCATTTGAAGAGTTAAAGTATAATTTTACTATTACTAAGGCCTAATTTAAAATTTTACCATTTAATGGAGAGGCATGACCCCCTTAGGTCTCTACTACACTTTGCCAGTGCAAAAGGAGACGATGGAGTTAGCTATGCTGGCTAAATAGCTATTAAAGTTCTGTTGACAATTAATTTATCAGTTGAGTACAATTAGTCTTAATAAATTACTTTACAATTGTTATTGGCAATTAGTTACCAACAATTATTATTTGTACTCGGTGTATAAAATCATGTATTATGGATACAAACAAAGAAAAACATCTTTGCACCATTTTTCCCCCTTCATTTTCTTTCTTGATAAAGTTTTCCAAGCTGTCCCAACCATCCAAGAAATTTTATTATCTTATTCCATTATAAAAATACCAATAGAAAATTATTCTCTGTCTAAATATTTATATAAATTTTTTTCATGTTAATAGTTTATGTTACATATTGTAATATGTATATGTTGTTAATGTATTAAATTGTATGGTGTAAATATTCCATGTTTATAATTATTATAACTACATAAATGTTGGTGTTATTAGATTTAAATTATTAAGTTATAATAAATTTAAAAAAATGAAAAAATATAAGTAAAATATTTAAAAATCCTATTATGAATTATGATATAATTTAGATTTATTTAAATGTGATTAATCAGACTTGATAATTTCGAACCCGTCATAATTATATGCTACAAATCAAATGTGAAAAATAATCAAAATATTAAATTACATGAAAATAATATAAAAAAAAAACTTATTATTGTGTGATAGTTTTCATAAAATAATATGACATTGACTATGGTTATGACTATTGAGAAACACACAAAGTTATATGATTAAAAATTGAAAGTTATTGTAATAGTGTTAATTTTACCATGTTGATGATATGATGTTGATAAATATAATGAGAGTTGAAGGTGTGATGAGTTCTTATGATTGTTTTACGAGGTAAATAAGTGGTGTTTGACCAGCTGATGTAAATTTATAGCTTTCTGCGCTTATGATATTAGGTGATGTTATAGTTTTCATGCATAATAATAATTTGTACTTAAACATAGTGAACAATACATTTTCCTATCATCGCCTCATTTACTTAAGTTAATACCATAGTAATTACACATAATCTTACTAAAATTCTAAATGTAACTTCACTTAATTCTCACATTTCCATAATTAATAATTTATTTCATATCCACACCTTCAAGCCAATTAATTTAAAAAATCTTGCTATTTTTTATCTCCTAAAAAACATTAAATACCAAAATATTAAAACATTGAAATCCTGACTAAACTAAAACTCAGTCAAGATTTTGGCCAATGGATGTTTATATAATACAAAAAAATGAAGTAGATGTTGCTGAGTTTTCATTCCAACAACCAAACTCCCTTTGATTCATACCCCCAGGTGTTAGAGAATGTCATTTTCCTTTCAGAAATTCTGTACTGTCAAAAATAAAAAAGCTTAAATATGTTGCCAATCCTTGTACCTTGGTCAAATTTAAAATTTAATCCTTATATCTTAAATTTTAAAGTTAATTCAATTAAAATTTTTTAATTTAATTATTAACATTAACAGTATTTTCCGTCAAGGGTTTTTTTTTTTTTTTTGGCTTTTTGATTAAATTATTTCGACAAAATAAATATGTTGTTGACAAATTTTAACTAAAAATACAACTTAAATCAGAAAATAAAATAAGTTTGATTTTTAACTTTTAAAATACGAAATTAATCTAAAACTTTTTTATCAAAATATCGTAACTCTTTATTGAATATTAACAATCATATCAAACATTAATAAATTAATCCATTATGAATTAGTTTTTATACTTTAGTTTGATTATTTTTAATTATTACACTTTTTCAAAATTTGAAAATTTAATATTGACCTAAATAGTAGCAAATAATTTGTTAAGTTAAATTATGTTATTTTTAGGATTTTATACCAAAAACATATGATCACATATGTAATGCCATGTGAAGTTGCTATTTCCACAAAATACTCAAAAAACTCACATTATTTTATTTAATTAATTCAATGACCGTTTGAGAAATGAAAGAAATTTCAAAATTTAAAAAAGTGTAAAAATTAAAAATGGTCAAATTGGAGAATACAAACTAAATCCATAACTTACATATAGTCGAGGACTAATAGGATAATTTGGCATGATGAATTTAACCGCGTTATTACTAAAATTTTAAAATTCAAAAAGTGTAAGAATTAAAATGACCAAATTATAATACAAGAACTAAATTCATAGCTTAATAATAATACAAGGACTAATAGTAGAATTTGACCATTTATTTATGGATGTAACCAGCTGTAATAACGTAAACCTTCATGTGCAGGCAAAGCTAAGTAACACCAAACAAAAGATTTTTTTTTTCTTTTAATTTATTTTCTTTGAAGTTTCTATTTTTGATGATCTCTCAACTCCCCTACTTGAAAACCAAGCCAAACCTCCAAACTTCAACAAGAACAAAGTCCCATGTCTTTTTCTCTTTTAACAACCCCGCCTTCTTCTTAAACTTACTACTCGCATGGCTTTGTGTATATTATATATTTAGCCTCTATGTTAAGCAAGGTTAGGTAACTGACAGCTACAGTTTAAAACACACCCCTGTCAAATCCTTCCTTTTTGTACACCATTTCCTTACTTGCCTCTTTTCATCCCTCCTCCTTCTTCACCTCCGTCTCCATACCATTTCCCTAATCAACTGTTAGAGGATCATCCCACAGGCTTCTTTTTGTTTGGTGTTTTGTTTCCTTGGGTTTTTGTTTTTAAACACAAGATATTAAACCATGCAGCTTCATATCTCGCCAAGTTTGAGACATGTAACAGTACTTCCAGGGAAAGGTGTTAGAGAATTCATCAAAGTGAAGGTTGGTTCCAGAAAGGTTTCTTATCGGATGCTTTTCTACTCACTTCTCTTCTTCACATTCCTTCTCCGCTTTGTCTTTGTTTTGTCAACTATTGATAGCATTGATGGAGATCATCCCAAGTGTTCCACCATTGGTAAGCTTTCCCTTGTCTTCTATTAAAATTCAAGTTCCAATGTTGCAGATATCAGATAAATAAACAAAAAAACCTGGAAAAAATTTCATATAGGATAATGTTACTAGTAACATGAATTTTATACTTAAATATATATATGTACAATATATCACTAAACTTAAAAACAATATTCTTTTAAAGCAACTCCTATGTATGAGTTTTTTAACATAAAATGTGTTATCTGATGTGCTTTGAAAATGCCGAAGCCGGCATTGTGATTTCAATGATTATCCATAGCCACAGAGAGAGAGAAAGAAAAACAAATTGAGAGATGTAGATGGAGAATCTTAGTTGACAATATACTAAGTGATATAGCTGCATTTAAAAAAGTGCCCTTGATTTGCCATCATATTTATTTAGGATATCTTTGTGTATGATATATATATATATATATTATATATCAATGTATGTATGCATGCCTATACTCACTTCCTATAGATCACCATTAAGCATGTGAAAGTACTTTAGATATTATTTCTTCCTGTAGATGGTCGGTTAATTAACAGTTTTTGTTTTCGCCACCTAATCCTTAGCAAGAAAAAAACAAATACATAAATAATTCACACAAGTATAGTAAAGCAATAATAATGACAAGATATTTGGTTTTTTTTTTTAATTAATTACTGATTCTTTATGTATTTATGGCAGGTTGCCTGGGAAAAAGAATAGGACCAAGGATCTTGGGAAGAAGGATAGAATCAAATGTAAATTCCTACTCTCATTCTAGTTACTAACAACTTATTTTCATTAAAATATTTGCTTTTCTTTTCGAATAATTATTTTTATTATTGTTGTTCTTTGCGTAAGTAATGAGGTTGAGGTTTATTGCAATAGGTCCCAGAGGTGATATACCGAATCCTAGAAGAACCAGTAAGCAAAGATGAAGTACTAGGAAAAACTGATGTTCCTCAGACATTACAAGAGTTTATGTCTGAAATGAAACAAAGCAGATCAGATGCAAAAGCCTTTGCTCTAAGGCTTAGAGAAATGGTATTATTCACTTGAATACATATATTGTAGTTAATTAGTGAAGATATCATTGGAGCTAATGAACAATTTGGCATTTGTTTTTCAGATAGTTCTACTTGAACAAAGAACCAGAACAGCCAAAATCCAAGAATATTTGTATCGCCATGTAGCATCGAGCAGCATACCGAAACAGCTTCATTGCTTAGCACTAAAGCTAGCCAATGAACATTCCAACAATGCAGCCGCTCGCCTCCAACTCCCTTCAGCCGAACTCGTCCCGGCCCTTGTCGATAACTCTTACTTCCACTTTGTCCTTGCCTCAGATAATGTGCTTGCAGCCTCGGTCGTCGCGACATCCCTTGTTAAAAACGCGTTACGCCCCGAAAAATTCGTGCTCCACATTATAACAGATAGGAAAACTTACTCCCCTATGCAGGCCTGGTTCTCATTGCATCCTTTAGACCCTGCTATAATTGAGGTCAAGGCTTTGCATCAATTCGATTGGCTTTCAAAAGGGAAGGTTCCTGTTTTGGAAGCAATGGAAAAAGATCAAAGAGTAAGGTCACAGTTCAGAGGGGGATCATCTGCAATCGTAGCGAATAACACTGAGAAGCCTCAAGTTATCGCCGCGAAACTACAAGCACTCAGCCCCAAGTACAACTCCTTGATGAATCACATTCGGATACATTTACCAGAGGTAATAAATGAACTACTTTTGTTAGTTTAAGTAGATGGAAAGGGAAGATATAGTGACAAGTAGTAAATGGCCTTTACTCAGCTCCGTTTTCTTTGCAGTTGTTTCCGAGCCTTAACAAGGTAGTCTTCCTAGACGATGACATCGTGATTCAAACCGATCTTTCACCTCTGTGGGACATCGATATGAATGGAAAAGTTAATGGAGCAGTGGAGACATGTAGGGGTGAAGACTCGTTCGTCATGTCGAAGCGGTTCAAAAGCTATCTCAACTTCTCCCATCCTTTGATCGCAAAGAATTTTGACCCTAACGAATGTGCATGGGCATATGGCATGAACATTTTCGATCTCGAGGCCTGGAGGAAGACAAATATTAGCCTTACGTACTATCACTGGCTTGAAGAGGTAATATACATACATACATATATACACTTTGATTTTAGTATATATCAGATAAATGTGGGGATTAATTTCAATGGTACCTGCAGAATTTCAAATCAGACCTCAGTTTGTGGCAACTAGGAACATTACCCCCTGGTTTAATAGCATTCTATGGGCATGTTCATGTGATTGATCCATTTTGGCACATGTTGGGATTGGGGTACCAAGATAATACAACATTAGCTGATGCTGAGACAGCTGGGGTCATCCATTTCAATGGCAGAGCAAAGCCTTGGCTCGACATAGCCTTCCCCCAACTCCGACCATTGTGGGCTAAGTACATCGATTTCTCGGATAAGTTCATAAAGGGATGTCATATTAGAGCTTCTTAACAAAGACATTTTGAGAGTATATAGTGAGTGACGATAATGATGATAAAAATATACATGTTTGTATATGAGAAAGAAGATAAGTGGGAGAGAGTTCTTTGCAAATTCAAGGCCTTACAATACAGATTCTGAAAATCATAACACCAACAGGCTTCTGCTCTTTTTATATTTTTCTCTCAAACTGTTCTTCCCTTACGATGATCTCTCTTTTTCTCTAATTTCATACCGTATTGAGATAAAAGATTAAAGCTTGCAAATATACCTGGTATTAACCAACTAAACATGAAATTAGATAATGAAAACTGTGATATTTATTAATAAAAGAAAAATCATAATAAGAAAGGCTGAGGTTTGTGATTTTACATGGGAGCTACAAAACCTGTAATGTAAGTCAATACTGAATTATTAATTATCAATTGAATAAGCAAAGCTGCATTTTGGATATTCATAAGTGGGTGGTGAGCTATAACATCAAGTTGAAGGATTCAACCATCAAACACCAATTAGTATAACAGGTTGCTGTCTTTTTGAGCTACAAGGCAAGTTTACCTGCTTGATATGTCCATTTCACTATATATATATATGTATGTCAGCATTGGAGATCTGCAATTTTTAATTGCTATTTAGCAACGACTTTATTGTCAATATTCCAAATCCTTTTTTATTCACCAAAAAACTGAAATAAATTTGTTAATCAAATTGAAAAAATATTCTCATTGTCCACTTTGCCAATGGCACCATTCTTTTCATATTTCTACTCCCTATATCCATTTCTGACAGCAAACCTCCATATCCAGGGAATTGAAGGGATAGGAAAATTCTTATACCAAAATACACACAAAAGAAATTATTAATCTCAATGAATGTAGAAAACGTATATGAGAAAATCAAAAGCAGAGAAGCACAAATTTAATAAAACTAGTAGTAGTAAGTAGACAGCAAGCTACTCATGCATGGGAAAGCTCAATATATAAGCCCTGTAAAACTTGGAAAATTTTCAACTAAACTTACTTTTTTCCTGTAACATTAGAGACCAAATCCCTCAAGAACTTGGCAGATTTTGTAATGGGAGAATTAATAGCCATCAAATTATACAACACATTCTCAACTTCCTCAATGCCTGGTCTTGATTTGAACCTTGAAACTACCTTCAATTCACCATCTTCTTCAACGAGGACTGACCATTGCTCTCCACTCAAAACCCCATTTCTCACACACTTGAAAACCATTCCTTCCCTTTTACTCAAAACACCCCTGACTTCTAAGCCCATAAATGAATAAATCACTTCAAAAGATCCTACAAATCCTTTCCAATCACCAAAGCCATTCTCCTCCTCAGAACCCCATTTAGGATTGAAAATCACCAATGGCTTTGGATACAAGCTGTCAGCTATTGCTTTGATAAGAGCAAGCTGCGATGGCTCAGGGGCCAAAAAGACAGCTACATCTGAAGGACTCAAAATTCTATTATTTTTGCGAACTGAAGGTAAGTCAATATGTTCAATATGGCTCAACGAGGAGGATGATTCAAAAGCTTGAATTCCAGCTTCTTTTAAACGAACATCAGGCCAAAGAACTAAAATCTCAACTAAAGAACCTTTCCTTTTGAGTGACATATCTTTAAAGATGTCTAGAGCTAGTTGAGCTAGAGATGATGGAGAGTCATCAACGAGTGGGATTTCAACTTGAAACCTGGGTTGTTTTAGCTTCTTGAGCTTGCCTACTAGCTTGGGATTGTTGAGAGGCTTCTCCAAGCAGGTGGAAAGGCATGTTTTAGCTTGGAGAATGGCTTCTTCTCTGGATGAGGGAGGTGTAGAAGGGGAAATAAGTGATGCATGTAGTGTTAGAGTGGGGAACTTGTGGCTGTAGGAGGCATTTGGGTTGATGAAAGAGAGATGGGAATGATAGTTTGGGTGCGTGGGAGAGAATGGTATCTGGGTTTTAGAGGTTTGAAGCTGAAGTTTGAGAAAATTGGATGCCATATCTGTAGGTGTATTGAATTTTGATACTTTGAGCAGAGGTAGTTGAAAGATGTGTAAAAAGATAAGGTATGATGGGCATTTTGCAGCCTTACAAGAAAAAGGAAAATCAAACATTATCAAGAAGTGGGATTTCAGAACTGAAAAAAATAATAGTAATAAACGGTATCTTTAATTAAAATATTAATTAGGTCTTTTTTATTTATTTCCTGAATAATAATTAAGTTTTTAATTATTAACATAAAATTTGCATTAAATATTAACTTTTTTTGTTTATTTATTTCCCTATTTAACTCTTTTATTAAAAAGATGGGTATTGATAAATAAGAAATAATATTTGTAAAAGAAAAAATTGAATGTGATTACATTAGATATTAATATGCTCTTAATAGAAGCAAAGTAAAATCAATTATAAAAATTGAGCACAAAACAAATTGTTTTGCAGACATGAGTACCTAGCCTTAACCTAGAACACAGAGAAACAAAGGTTGCCAGATTAACTTATTAGAAATTTACATGTGATTACCAGCACCAAATCGTAGGAGTACAATGACAGTCACCCAACAAAGCCAGTTAGAAAAACTTCAGTGAAATCTAAACAGCCCAGAACATTAACTTATACCCTTCTTTGCATCAAAATGCAACCCCAATCATTGTTGGTTGCCAACTTAGGCAACCGGAGGGCGGAGGACATGGTCCTGTGAAGTATCCACTGCTGCAGGCGGCATGAACTGCCACATTGCAACTCCAGGATAGCCAATGAGAGGTACCAACTTGTTCCCAGGAGCTTGACCTGGAGCCGCAGCAAATGCAGCAGGGATTGCTGGTGGTGCAGGCGGCATGAAGCTAGGTTGTGCATTCATTGCTTTGAGTTGCTGCTCCAGCCTTTCTTTCTCTGCCTTCAGCCTTTGCTTTTCGTCACGAAGCTCATTCTTTTCAGCCTAAAAAAAGAAAGTCCAGTTTAATATGATGCAGAGGATATAATTGATACTTCTTTAATTATTTTCACAACACCAGCAGTTTCCGAATATAAAATTGCATGCTAAAGATTCCGACTTTCTTTTATGCAAAAATGACACTCAAATCAGCCTCACCTTCAACTCTTTAATCCTTTCCTGTAGACTAGTATTTGAATCCTTCAATTTCTGGGCCTCACCTCGTAACTGGGTCACCATTCGGACAGCATCAATCAAAATAGCAGACTTATCTGTTTTGGGAGGCCTTCCAGGTTCCAAAATAGAACCCAACTCCATAAATCTGTTATTATGCAGTTTTGAAACATTGACGCTTGGAAGGGGAAAAAAGCAAAGCAAACAAAAGGAAAAAGAAGAGAGATGCAAGTACTTGTCATTTAGCCTATCTCTACGCAACTTCTCCCTACATGCTTTGGAGCTAGATGCATTGCATGATTCAGACCTAACCCTGCAACAGAAATGGAATAAGAGATGAGATTCCTCTGATATTAAACTCGTGTCAGGTCAGTTTGCTTTTGTAATTGAAACAATTGTAGATTCAGAGTCAATTATGTCAATAATATAACAAAAGGAATATTGAAAAGATTCTCAAGCTCATGCTACATCTAAATAATTTCATTGAAGGACAAGAATTGCTGCATACTTGACGAACTATATTGTATCGCAGCAGGTTAAAAGCAAAGATAAATGAAAATGCTTTATCTCCTCAAAAGTAAATGCCCCTTTTTCTTGGTTACATAAATGCCCCAATGTATTTTTACTTTTTGTCTACTCAATATCTCATGGCCTAAAAAGTTTGGAATATTTTTATATTATTTCTTTAGTAAAGATATTCTAAGCCCCAAAGAAGTGTCCACTGATTAAATGCTTTTTCAAAACACAGATATGAGGGAATAAGTGAGGAAGTGGAACGGGTGATAAATATTTTAATTCTTTTTAGAAAAAATTATTACCAGATCAAAAAGAGCTTGAAAAGACAGAACAGAACATTACCTCTTCTTTGAACCAGATTCCTTGAGACCGTCTGAATCTCCAAATGAGCCATCAATTTCCACACTAGGAACATATCATAACCGAAAATAAAGAAAAATTACAAGATAGGAGAAAGAAACGCAGCAAAATATCCAAGTCAAAAGGTACAAGATTCACTACCCCCCCCCCCCCGGTGCCCCCTCTAGCTTGCCAATAGTATTGAAGTATGACATTTCAGCCAATGTTAAATGAAAACAAACAAAGAATTGGAAGATCTAAAACTGGAATGAAAGTTATAAATGTGCCAAAATTAAAATCCCAAAACACATAAAGATAAATAATGGCAACATCTGCTTACATTATAAGCCATTTCAGAACCAAGGTTTCTCGGTGTGGTGGACAAAGCACAAAACACAGGAGCACATGGCCGTGAGGACCATTGACCAAACACCTCAATCAGGCTCCCACTGACCTATTCCAAAATGTTAGTCGAGACACACTCCTACCCTCCCAATGGATCAGAATTCTAATTCCATAAATATCTCAAAGACTCAAGAAGCACAGAATAAAATCCCATATTCAGTAAAAAGAATAAGCCTAATTAACTGCACATCAACAATGTTATTGCACAGTAACACGCTGCAGAGGAACAAGCCTACAGCAACCTCAGCCCTCAACAGCTCCAGTTTGCAACAAATTTTTGTTTCCAGATTTTTTTTCTTTTCTTTTTTTTTTTTTTGGGAGGGGGGTTAAGGATTTTTACAAAACATGGTTACTCAACCAATTCTTCCAAATTCCAATAATAACGTTGCTTTGGTTTCAAAGAGAAGTTTGACCACAAAACCCGGTACATGAAAAATTGTATTTAAGGTTTAAAACACAAAATCCTTTCAAACCAAGCAATTGATAGAATGTATGATACATGAGAGCATGAATAAAAAATGGACACAAAACCACATCTCTCAACATAGGAGCATTCAATAAATGCGATTTCAAGTATTATAACATTCATACAAACAAACAGCACAGTCTGAGCAAATGCAAGACTTAACAAGCTACTTGAAACATAGTGCCTCCTTTTCTAGTTCAGAGAATCTAAACCGTTGGCTAAGATGAAGCATAGATGAAATTTATCAATCCTCAGCACTAGATTTTCAGAAAAAATAAAATAAACTAATAACCTTTTTAAATAACAATCTAACAATAAAATCCCTTAAAAGAACTAAGTTCACGAATCTAAGATAAAAACCCAAACATTTTCTATAATTTACTCTTAAAAAAGATATACTGCCCACACACAAAAATCTCATAACTTCTCCAAGAAAACAGGTGCAAAATCGAAACTTTAAGAAAATTTACATGAAACCCAATCATATGAAAACAAAATCAAATCCCCATCCGGTTAAAATAATCCCACAAGGCCAACAATCAAATAAATAAATCTCAAAACCCTAATCGAAAATAAGAAAAAATAGGGAGAAAAGGCAGAGATTTCCCAGGAGGATACCTGACAACATTAGAAGGGGCGTCGATTGGCTGCGTAGACCAAGCAAAACCGGCATAAGGATCATCAGGGACAGGGATATCGTCGATCAAGGTAGCATAATCGAAGTGAGACCAATAATTGGAGTTTTCAGGGGACACCATTCTCTGCCGACTTTGATCTTGGCTGGAAAGATTGAAGTGTTGGGTTAGATATTCAGGCTTTGAACAAGGGTTTGTGAAGAGAGAAAATGAAGAAATGGGTGTGGGGGGAAGAATGGTGGAAAATGTTGGGGAATGGAGGTAGGTGGCAGGCAGACAGGCCTGTTCAATTGGAATATTTTTATTTGGGCTATTTTAGGGTTCAAAAGCTCAGTTGGGGGCAACTTGGCTCAAATTTTGATGGAAGCATGTAGCTCATGTTTATTGCTCAATCATTTTTCCGAGAAGTGTGTTTATTGTTCAATCATATCAATGTCTTGTATTTAAGATTTGTCTTTTCTTTCATGTAAACTTATTTATAAATTTATTTAAAATATTTGTTTATGTTTACATTTATTCGTTTAAGTTAAATAAACATCTTTACAAGTAATATTCATGAATAACAATAAATAAATAATATATATAATCTTTTAGATATAAAATAGTTAGATATAAATATTAATAATTATAATCATATAAACTATATTAATTTTATTAACATATACTAATAAAATAATAAACAAATTTTAAATGATTTATTAAATGAACTTTAAACGAAATTTGTTTAATAAAGAAGCCTCAAAATGGTGCCTCCTATGCCTACTGATGCAAGCACTGTTGAACAGAGAACTCACCACCAGAGATGGGAAATAGCTAATAGGATTAGTATAATAGATTTTGAATCTAACTTTGATACCACATAATATCCTTTTTATTCAAATGATAGTCTTAACTAAAATCAAAACATAATCAGGATAAAGATCTATTGTTGGAACTTGTTTTCATCTTTAGAAATGTGTTGAAGATCTCGCTTTGAATTGGCTAAACTCTTCCTCTCTCTTTTTCCATAATCTTAATGGTGGCAATCAGTGGGGCGTGCCTGAGCCACCTCTTTTATTATTTATATTGGTTTTTTTTTTTTATGGGAGAGGGGAGATTTGGGTCCTCCCATTAATGAGTCCATTTTATTACAAGCCCCACAGCTATTTGTACCACACCAACAATATTATCTTTAAACTGAGACAAATCTAAGCTCATTTGTATAGATTATGTAATAAATTGAGTTTTGCCGGTTTTCTTCATTCAATTTGTTTCCCCAAACAAGAACAATCGGCAAAAGTTTAAATTAAGAATATTAAAAAAAAACTGGCATAATTTGTGAATTTGATTATTATTATTTTTAATTAAATTTAGTCATTACCCTTTTAATAATAATTTAATTATTTTTTAATAAAAATGATGACTAAAACATTAATTCTTTAATATGTTAGTGTGGCAGTCCATATTTACTTCTCAACAAATAATTTTAAAATCATAAAATATTCAAAAAAATAAAATTTCAAAATTCAAGAAGAAATATAAAAAGCTCATAAAAATTAAATAAATTAGCATGGAGTATATGTAGATTGTCATATGAGCTTTCATGTTTCAAAATGCAACATTTTAGTTAGTATTTTCATTAAAAAAACAAATCGACTTTTTTTTTAAAATGTTAATGATCACTTTTTTTAAAACGTTGAGAGTTAAATTTAACTAAAAAAATGAAATGACAAAAGATGTAAACATATGAGGACTAAATTTGATATTATGTCAAAAAAATTCTCCAACATTTATACATTTCAATCATTTTTACAATTTTTTAAATATTTAATAGTTTATTTATAAGTTTAAAATGGATGAATAGTTAAATTGAAAATTTTGAAATTAAATGCAAGTTTAATCATTAATTTTGATTTTATATACTTTTAAATAATTTAATATAACAAATATGAGACATTTCTCAAACTATTGCACATGAAGAAACATACAAATTTACTTGCTTTTATTCCTTCAAACATAATCAAAATACATCTTCAACTAGTTGAGATACAAGACAGACAAATACAACCCAGATTCAAGGATGGGTTGCCATCATGCCATGCCCACATAAAATATTGTAATTAGACCACTAGGTTCAAGTGTAGATTCATGTCACTCTCATTTGACCTTCACTCTACATGGTTGTGCATAGTTTCATAAGATGCTTGACATGTGCTGTTTTTCCTTTGGACCCAAAAACACAGTTGTCAGTTGGTAACTTTTAGTGACCTTATTTATAAACTATGCTCCAATATTTAGGAAACGTGAATTTCATGTTTCTTGTACTATATCACCTGTTTTCTTTTTTACTTTGAGGATTACTTATTCAATTTTAATAGTAATGTTTTTACTTTTATTTTGTAAAATTATAAATATAAAATAATAAATTTACTTTTTTATATTTTAAATAATTTAATTAGAATTGGGGAGTAGGTTAAATATATATTCAAGATCTTTCAATACAATAGTTATATGACAGGTAGGTTCTTTTATCAGATAATTTCGTCCTCGAGCTCGAGGTTTTAGTCTTTTTAGAGTAGCTCCCTCATTTACTGTGACTTGACTAATGACTAAACTCATTTCATTAAAACTCTTATTGTGACGAGCATTTATTGTTGCAGAATAAACCAATTTTAAAATGGGATAACATGCTCGATAAGGCATGAGTTCTAGTATCATAAGTGTTTCTTCGTAGGAACGTCCACGAATATGATCAATTATTCTTCGTGCTTTGTGAGCAGGTATACGTATATGTTGACCTAAAGCATATACTTCGTCTGATGTATAATAATAATTCTATATTTTTAAAAATTGATAATGTGGTGAAATTTTATTGGTGAATTATTGTCTTATGTAAAAACAATAAATTTAAATAAAAAAATAAATTAATCAACAAATCAACATGTAACTAAATAAAGTTACTTTAAGGTTGGACAAAACTTACCCTTGAATAGTTATTCTTTTTATATATGATTATGACATTCATTAAAAATTATTTAAAAACAACTATTATGTCAGTCTCCTATTTTTTATTTTTTTTTAAGAATAGAATATTTAAAAGCAAAGTTGTTTTCATAAAGCAAATATAAAAAAATTATCAAGTTATTTCACATGAAGAAACGAACTTATTTAATTACTTGCTTTTATGTCCTCAAACATAATCAAAATACAAATGCAAATCTTCAATTTTCAACCCTTAGAATTACAAGACAAACAAACCCAAACCCACAAAAGAAGAAATTGAAAGGATTAAACCAAAAAAAAAAAAAAAACCACTTTTAAATAGAAATTTTAGAAGAACGAAACTGAGGAGTAAAAGCATCAATCATTTTCTTGATTTCATCAGGATTGGCACCAACAAGCTTGTCAATCTGAGTTCCTTGCCTCATCAACAAAAATGTTGGCATTGCTGTGATTTCCATCTTGGATGCTACCTCCTATTTAACATCCAAATATTTCACACATCCTTATTTAAGGTTTTCATATAAATTTTATCTATAATAAAAAAATTTTAGATGTTTGATATGTGAGAATTGTATTATAAGGACATATATATTTTTCTATAATAATGAAAAGACTTACAATTTTTATACCACTAGATTATGATACACTTGACTTCCACTATTTGGTTCATTAGTTAAAGGTGTTCACCCTATACATGTGTGTATGTGGGGCAAAAACAATGATTTGCTCCCACCATGTCTAAAGCTTCAATTTAACAATTCTAACTAAAACGTCATTTAATTTTTATGGAGTTTTAATTAAAATGATAAAGTTGAGAATTTGAAAACCTTGATATCTTAGATTCTAGTTCTTTTATAGATTTTTTTTTAATAAATTTATTTTGGGTTCAATTATCTTTGTTGATTTTACGTTAAAAAAAAAAATATCTTCATAATAATATTTTTCTAACTATTGAAGGAGTTAACGATAGCATAGATTAATAGTAATTTATATTTCCTAAATTCTTTAATTTTAATGCATTTTAGCACAACCTTACATCCTATACGTATTCAAATGCAAATTGAGAGCAAAATAGATAGTAACAACGATATCAAAAGTAGTTTAGATTTGCCTGGAAACTTGTCAACTTTTTTTTTTTTTCATCAAAGTTGCTAAAATAAACCAATAAAACAGGTTTTACCGTTATAGATTAAAAAAAAATCAAAATGATATCATTTTCTTATTAACTAATTTATTAGTTGGTTATTTTTAAGGTTACTATATATATATATGTGTGTGTGTATGATTGGAAAAAATGAGATAGTAGAAAAGGGCAACAATACCTTAACATCGTCCACATCCACAGAAAGAAACAAAATATCTTGGTAGCACAAGGCCAGTTCTTCAAAAAAAGGATTCATGGCCGCTGAAGGCACGCACCAAGCTGCTGTAAAATGTACCATAACCTGCAAACCAAATATGCATGCCAATTTCATAGCTTCAAATTATCAGTTTTGGAGGGATAAGTATATAAGCATGCAAACATATATATAGGGTTCAGACACAAAGAAGCAAAAAAAATTGTAATCTCTTCTTTTATCTTCAAATTACAAGGAAAAAATATGTGGAGAGGGAAAAAGAAGGCATACAGGGCAGGCTTGATTGTTAGCCTGTGTGATGAAGAAATCCCAAGTGTGTTGTGAATTTATTTTCACAACTCTTGATTTCGGCTTCTTACTTTGCCTATCCATCATCCCTCCTTTCTTTCTCTACTGGGATCAATAATATGTTTTCAAATTTATAGAGGGATTTCTCCGATTTTTTATTATGTATTTGTTACTTTGAATATGATGGATATGTTTTGGACCCACTTTTGGGTTGCTACTCATTCTTTCATACCTGGATTTGGATTTAGCTGACTTTCCATCTTTATCCAATTTTATATTTATTCTACCATATCTTTTATTTATATATATATTAATTGAGGAAAGAACAAAAAAAGGTGAGTGTATTTTGAGTGTCTCTCCCAAGTTCAAGACTAACATTTAGCAAATGGTAGGCGATGTCTTGTCTTCTGTTGAATGTTCATTGTTTTTGTTCTTTGCTTTTAGACCTCAAAAACTTAATAAATTAATTTATCAGCTGAAAACGTAAAATGTTAGTCACTGGTGTAATATTATTATATTTTTTAATCAATATTGGGAGAGTGATGAATAATTGAATATGATAGTGTTTCAGCTAATGTAAATAGAATATTAAACTTGGACTCCTGATATTAACTCAATTATAAAATTAATTAAAAAAATATAAAATAAATAAAATGACATCTATTTTTTCTTCACTTCTCTCTCTTTTTCTTCTTTCTTCATAACAAAAAAAAAAAAAAAAAAAAACTGCCTAATTAATTTTTCCATTAATTTTCACTTCTCTTTATTCTAAATATCTCATTGATTATAAAAAAAATTACAACTCAATTTATTTTTTTATTCATGCTTATAAATAATAATAAAGAGTAACCAATATTTATATTTTTAATTTAATTAATTTACTATAAAATATAATTCATTTTTAATAATTTTTATTATTTTAAAACTCATCAAGTGAGTGTGATAGAATCCTAGATTTCTAGTGTGTGTATGTGTATACGTAATTACACAAATTAATTATTTTCGCTGAAAACAGTGACAAATTAAATTAATTTTCATGGAATGTTGATCTCAAATGTTTAAAAGGTTGTAATACTTGCATGTGAATGTCAGACACTACACGTTGAAAATATTGTATTTAAGCATTTTTTTCAAGGATTATTAAATTGTAATTTGGATTTTCATTTGTAAACCTGTTAACGTGTTGAATTTAAAGTATTTATTGTTGGTAACAAATCGTGAATATTTTTTAAAAAGCTAAATAATTAATGATGAAATTTTTTTCATTCCCATAACTAAAAATTGAATCTCGACCTTATAATTAAGGAATGAAATTAAAATTATTATTTTTATAATATTTCAAACTTAATTATTTCATAAGAAAGAAATTAAATAAAATTATGAGATAATTCAAAAACAGCAGTCATTTGTAATCATTAAAAACCAGAAGATATTGCAAACATTAATTTTTATTAAAATTCTTTTGGTTTGCCTTTTTTTGCAAGTTTATCATTTTCTTAAAATTTCTAATCAAAAGAAAGGTAGAAGAATTTCAGATCAGTTTCGTATGTTTGAAGGCCTTTCCCTTTGAAAGTCAAAGTTTTAACTTAGCTTTGCTTTTAACTTTACTTACATTTTTTGATTAAGTTTTAATTCGATTGACATTGATATTATTATTAATATAAAAAGATATAAGTTTAAGTGCATTAAAACATATTATCATCTTATTTAAAAGTTGAGAGAAACTATAGATAATTCTAGTCTTTATATATAGAAATAGATATGATAAGGACTAAAATGAAATTAATGTTCAAAAAAAATTAACCTACATTTTTTTCACATATTTCTCATTCTGGATATCTTAGACACTTTGGTATATAGTAATTATATTAGATTTTGATTAAATTTAAAGTCGAATCAAATCAAATACCTTTCAATTCTAGTTTTTTATTTACAAATTTCAAACTCGAAGCATTTCTTAATCATCAAACTTTTAATCACTCAATTCAACCATCATTTGATTATCATCGTATGAAATAAAAACAATTCATAAATAGATTTAGAATAATATCACTCTGACAAATGACAATTATCTTACACTCATTAGTAAAATTACTTTTAAATGATAATAACGTTGTGTTAAATGAAATATTATATTATTAATTATTTTCATATTAAGATTATATTACTATATGTATATCTAACAACTTTAAAAACTACCTTTAACCAATTCCATACGGATATTTTCATCCAATCTGAGTTTATAAAATTGTCAACTAATGAACTAAACGTGATTTACTTTCTAACTACTTTTGAGGACAAATCCTTAATTTTAATGATGAAACTTTATATATATAATTATGTATATAGGAAACTCAATTATAATTTTTTTAATTTACTAGTATAGGGTAATTACTAAAATAAGTCTAAACAACACAAAGTAAATCCGTTGAGTAATTTTTTATGTGTCACGTTAAAAGAAATATTTAGATATTTGTATATATTATAATTTTTTTAATTTATTAGCATAATACAATTACTAGACCTTGCGATCCCTACACACGAACTCCCTGCGAATCAAAATCACGAACTCAAAAATTCATTCCGTTTGAGTTTAAGCACTCAATTATATTTAACTAACAACAAATAAAAATAATATTTGGTGAGTTTTTATTGGTTTCTTTTGCACAAAAGTCAAAAGGCGAGGAGGGGTTAGCCCAATTCTTTTTTTTCTTTAACCCTTAGCTAATCCACATCATTGATTAAGAAATTTATCTTATCACCAATAATCATGTATTAAGATTCTTATTTAAGTTAATAATGCCACAGATGAAGTAGCTTTCTCGATTCCCCATAAGCTTTTTAACTCTGTTTCCCCTTTTTCACAGCAATAGCACAAAATACACATGCAATATAGGGAGTAGCAGCTTGGCCTAGATGAGAACGTGCAAGTCTTTATTTATATAGTGTTGAAAGAGTCATGGAAAATATGCTACTTGTCCCCAAAACAATCTGTGGGATATTGAAGAGCATTTCTTTTAATTTAGTTTAAATTTATTTGCTTTCACTTTTTTTTTTTTTTTTATGAATTGGTGATTAAATGCATCACTAAAATCATTAAAATTTTATTTTAATAAATCATTTTTCAGAAAAAAAATTTATCAAAATTTTAAGATTATTATTATTATTATTTATCCACTTTTCTATTACAATCAATCAAATACACTTATACTCACCTTTGTATCAATCTTTTAGAATTAAATAGTACATAAACATATTGCTCATACCTGTAAAATCTTTTATCCAAATCAACAATAATCCCAAATAAAATGTGTCGCATTTAATGCCAAATGACACCTACAATTATATCTTATCAATTTAAACTCATTTACATAACATCTTCAATGTAAGTATCATCATAAACTAATTCAGTATCTCATTCATCTAGCCATAACTTAAATATACACTCCCATGCTTCCCATGCTAATTATATGCAAATACTCTCCACCGACACTAAAATCCTTCTCATACACACAATCAATGGATCTTATTTAATGATATTCATATACAAAATGTCATTCTAAATCAATATTCCACTACCTCTATATGTTATACTGTCTATTCATCATCATTACGTAAATCCAATCAAAATTAGAACTTAAAACTGCATAAAATTTCTTTGGTTTAAGTGACTCCAGCTTGGTGTAGATCACAACTATTTTCTCCTTCTATCCTATCTTCAACCTACACGTGAAAAGGAAATCGTGCAAAGCATACCTCCATATTTAGTGGTGTTTATATAACTTTTTATTTTGTCCCTTTTCTAGTTTTTTAAAAAATTTAACATGGATGACTTATGAATATTTATATATACATATCAAAATTCATTTTATACTTCACAATTTTATCATAAATGTTAGGATTAATAATTACTAAGAGGGATAAGTTGGTATTTAAAAAATTTAAGTGAAGATGTCAAGAATTTATAATGGTTCGGAGAAAAAATTGTATATTATGGGAACTTTGAGGCATATTCTCAATAAGTAAATGTGGAGAGTTGAATCATAAAATTATGGTTTCATATTTTACTCCATAGACCTTTACAACGGTATATCATATGATCAAAATGGTTGAGTGATGAATGAGAAATTGATGCTCAAAATAAGCTACTTGAAAATATTTGTTGAGGAAAAGTAAAAACTTAGATCCCATATTGGTCAAATACCAAGTATGAGATATGTATATATATGAGAACCCTCTTAAAAGATAATTGAATGACTAAGTTTGGAACTTTGCCTCATGTACACGAGCGGTGCAAGTCCAAACCCATTATAGCTTACCTTAGCTTTGATGCTAGTTGGTCTTGAGATAGTTTCCCATACATCTTAAAATTAGGTTCCTTTAAGGCTTATTTTAGATTTGATGTATGCTTGTGTCTTGAGACAATGTTGGGAACCTTAAAAAATGTGGTTTAGAATCCTTTTAAAGGACTTTAGGATTCTCAAAAACCTTTTTCAAAAGTTAAAGCTGTCGAAACCATTTTTTAAGATTTAGAAAACGGGGTCAACTTTTAAAAAAAAAACGAAAATGAGAGTCGCCACCAATTCTTTTTTTACTTAGGTGTGATTGGATCACCTTATAAAATATTTTGGTCTATGAATTTTTAGAAAACAGGTTCGGGAGTCGGTTATGTACGAGGAAGGATTAGCACCCTCGTAATGCCCAAAATTGGTACCAATTGATTAATTTTCTGTCCTAGTGTTGAAAATTTGAAAAGATTTGAAAGTATGATCCCTTTTTAAAACCTGAATAATTTGAGTTGAAACTCGAGATTTCTTTATTCCGAAAGAATACAAACATCACATCCAGCACGTTAGGACACGATGTTTTTAAATTTTCGTAACTAAATTCATCTCGTGATTTACAAAATTTATTTAAAAGGATATTTTAGGTGTTTAGACAAACGGGAAATCGCAACCTAGCACGTTAGGGCACTATTCCCCGAATTTCTAAACACAAAAACATTGCCTCATTTTTTAAAAATGTTTTTGGGAAATATATGTTTTTTAAAAAAACAGTGATGCAAGCAAAATATGATATTAATATATGGCAAGATATAAATGCTAAACAATATAAATTACATAATATATACACTAACATTTCATGCAAATTTAAACGATTTATAACAACATGAAATAATGGATTGTAAAAATAACTATGCTTAAACAAAAATAAACAAACACATAATTTGAAAAGATAAATAAAAAATAAGTAAATTATAACATTTTTCAAAAAAACGAAAGGTATAAAAACTTAAAAAAAACTAAAAGGGTAAAATGTCAATAGAAAATGAATGAGGTATTTAAAAACAACAAATAGATATTATGATAAAAAAATTTTTAAGAAAGGTTAATACATATATATATATATATATAAAGATTTAATACGTTTTTAAAAAAAAGGATGATTTATAACATATAATATACATATATTTACAAAAAAAACTTTACATTTATAATAATTCATTTTAAAATATCGTACCATATAAAAAATGTAAAATAATGCATAATATTTAATAATAACACCAATTTTAAAATAATACATAATATTTAATAATACAAATTTAAAATAATATATGGTAATAATATACAGATTTTAAAATAATACTTATAATACATAATAAATAATATATGGAAATAAAAATATAATAAAATATATATAAAAAAATTTTATATATAAAAAAGGTTTAGAATAAAATAAATAATATATACAAAACATAATAAATAAAACAATATTATTATATATAATAAAATAAATTAATGTAAATAATATAAAAATAAAATAAATAAAAAAAGTTTTTAAAAAAATATATAAAAAATCGGAATAAATAAATTAATTATAAATCAAAACTAAAAAAAGAAAATGAATTCGGGATTAAAATCCAATGCGCAAAAACATGAGGGATCAAATAGGAAATTAATCCTTACACTCCAAACGCAGCGTTTGATTCGGGACCAAAATGAAATGAAATAAAATTATCAGACTAAATTTAAATAAAATAGAAAACTAAAATAGGGACCTAATTGAAAACAGCCTCAAAGCGAAGGGACTAAGGGTGGAAATAGACCCTTAGTCCAAAAACAAGCGGATCCTAGGCATATTCGGGTCGGGTTGCGGATCATGCCTTGAAACGACATCGTTTTATGCTTATTGAATTAAGCCAAAACGGCGTCGTTTTAGTAAGGCTATATAAGTTGAATTTAAGCCTAAAATTCATTTTAGAGTTTGTTTAAAAAAAAAAAACTTAGAAATCTCTCAAAAAATCTGCCCTCTGAGCTCCGGCCCCGATTTGGCCGAGCTCTGGTCATCGGGCTACACGCGTCCACGCGTCGCCGTCGATTCTGCCGTATATGGCGGCCTGAAGCTGAAAAGCTTTGATTTTTAGCGCGAATCAGAAGGTAACACTCTTTTATATGAAAATGGTATTTTGTATAAAAAAAAATCGCCTTCAAATGTTTCTGTTTCGAATAAAAAACGTAGATAAAATAATAGTAAAATCACCTTTTGGAAAACTATAGCTTTTTATTGCTTGAATCTATTTTTGGGTATGTATGCGTAGGTCCGATTACAATATTTGGTTCTGTTTTTATAGCCTAAATGTAAAAATAGGAAATACATTGTTTTTATTTCTTGCCATGCTTGCTGCTGTTTGTTTCTTTTTGCAGATAAGCGAAGATCCGGCGACGATCTGGTGCGTGCTGATTGCGTCGCAAGACGAGGGATCAAGCTGCTTGCGGCGCCTAGGGTTTCCTGCTGATTGCGTCGCAAGACGAGGGATCAAGCTGCTTGTGGCGCCTAGGGTTTCCTGGAAACCCTAGTTCTGATTTGTTGCTTAGGACTTTAGGCCTTTTGGGCCCCGTGTATTTGTTTAATTTTGGGTTTGCTATGATGGGTCAGGATTGGGTTAATTGGTGTTTGGGCTTAGGTTAATTTTGGGTTGTAATTTGTTGGGGTATGGTAATTTGTAAATGGGCTAGGATTTCAGGCCTGCTTATGTACATGGACTTTAGACACTGTTTTTAGATTTTAAGTTTTGGTTTATTTTATTTGTTTTTTATTTTTTTATAGTTTGTGGGCCCAGGCAAATTGTGTTATTACAGCTGTCCCTCTTTGCTGATTGTCGTGTAACGAGAATAGAGCAAAGACTATAAAAGAACCAATTTGCCCGGTCTTGTCGAGTCTTGAGTCCTTGATCCTCATTTTCTTTAAAAGTATCCTGACAGCTTCAATATGTTTCACTGCAACTTCAGGAAGACAATATCTGCTATCCTCAACCTGCTCCCTGCAACCTCAGGGACGCCATACTGATATCTTCGGTCTGCTCCCTGCCAATGCAAGGATTGCCAAATCTGCTATCTTCGATCTGCTCCCTGCCAATATAAGGATGCCAAATCTGCTAACTTCGATCTGCTCCCTGCCAATACAGGGATTGTCAAATCTGCTATCTTCGATCTGCTCCCTGCCAATACAGGAATGCTAAATCTGCTAACTTCGATCTGCTCCCTGCCAATACAGGGATTGCCAAATCTGCTATCTTCGATCTACTCCCTGCCAATACAGGAATTGCCAAATCTGTTCTCTTTGATCTGCTTCCTGCCAATACAAGGATTGCCAAATCTGCTATCTTCGATCTGCTTCTTGCCAAACAGGAATTGCCAAATCTGTTGTCTTTGATCTGCTCTCTGCCAATACAGGGATTGCCAAATCTGCTATCTTTGGTCTGCTCCTTGCCAATACAGAGATCGCAAAATCTGTTGTCATCGATCTGCTCCCTGCCAATACAGGGATTGTCAAATTTGTTGTCCTCGAGCAGCCAAATTTGTTGTCCTCGATCTACTCCCTGCCAATACAGGGATTGCCAAATATGTTGTCCTCGATCTGCTTCTTGCAAAACTCAAGGATGCCAGGTTTACTTTCTTCAATTTGCTCCCTGTCAACACAGGATTTGCCAGATCGTTATCTTTAATCAGCTTCTTGCAAAACTCAAGGATGTCAGATCGTTTATCTTCAATCTGCCTTGCAAAACTCAAGGATGCCAGATCTGCTTTCTACATTGTCCCCTAGAGTACATAATCTGTAGAATAGATATATGCTTATGCTTAATGATTAGGATGGCAAGATCGAAATGAGTCAAATGCTTCCTAATTAAACATATTATGATGCAAAAATGTTATGAGAATGATTCCTATCTCAGGTGTCATCACTCATTTATTTATCAAAGTTTCATCTTCATTCCTTTCGACGTATCAATCATACTTGCTCGTATGCTTTGAATCTTTTCCATCAATTTGGTCCTGTTGTACCGTTCCCCGAATGTTACGACCCACTGGAGATATTTATGAAATGATCCACTCTTAGGATCGACATTGCTTAATTTGTCCAATCACTATTTGGACAGAAGAGGTAATATCAATTTTCTCGAGTACCTCCGACCCTTACGTATGGGAATTCTTAAGCAATTGTCCTGTTTCAGTTTCTTGTATTATCTTGAAATTTCCAGAGTAATATGCAAAACTTCTTTTGTGAAAATATTATTAGTTCATCAATCATTATTTCAATGCAACATGCTTCGTGAACAATGCACAACAAATAAATTAATCTTTGAGGATAGTTAAATTCGAATAAATTATCAAAAATACAAGGGAACTTAATATAGGAACATATCTTTGAGAAGAAAAAAATCCAAAGATAGTAAATAGAACAAAAACCAGGTGCCCTAGATATTGCAGCTTGGGCTTCTATATACAAACTCCATGAAGACTGCTTTGAGCTTAACATGTGTTTAGAAGATCCAAAGTACTTTGTTGATGCCCCGGCATGTAACATACTTCGCTTCTTGTCGATTCAGGTATAGCAAGATCACTGAATTCCTTTTAAAATTTGAGCCGCCCTTTCGAGTTTTCAACTCAAAACCCCTTTAGTCTCAAAGCGCCCTTTACGGGTTTTCGCCTTGGCCTCTCCATTTTTTTTTTGATTTAGAATTCTCAAAGCGCCCTTTGCGGATTTTCACCTTGGCTTCCCCTCCTTTTCAAGCAAAATACTTTTTAACTGAGTCTGAATTCACTGGATTGGGTAAACTCTTCCCATCCATTTCGGTCAAAATCAATGCACCACCAGAGAAAGCTTTCTTCACCACATATAGCCCTTCCCAATTAGACATCTATTTTCCTCTGAAATCCTTTTGTATGGGAATGATCTTTTTCAGTACAAGTTCCCCCTCGTGAAATTCTCTTGGACGAACTTTTTTGTCATAAGCTCGCATCATTCGCTTTTGATACATCTGACCATAACGAATAGCCCTTAGCCTCTTTTCTTCAATCAAGTTCAATTGATCATATCGCGATTGAATCTATTCTGTTTCATCTAGCTTTATTTCTGACAAAATTCGAAGAGAAGGTATTTCCTCTTCAATGGGTAGAACCGCCTCCATCCCATAAACCAACAAGAAGGGAGTTTCCTTAGTAGAGGTTTTGACAGACGTTCGATAGGCAAAGAGCGCAAATGGCAACTTCTCATGCTAATCTCTATAAGTCTCAGTCATTTTCCCCATTATTTTTTTGATGTTTTTATTAACCGCCTCTACTGCCCCATTCATTTTTGGGCGATACGGAGATGAGTTGTAATGTTTGATCTTGAATTGGCTGCAAACTTCCACTATCGTGCTGTTGTTCAAGTTCAGTGCGTTGCCTGATATGATCCTCTCAGGTATTCCATACCGACAGATGATCTCCTTTTTTGAAGAATCGACTAACTGCTGATTTAGTAACGATTGCGTACGAAGCAACTTCCACACATTTCGTGAAATAATCAATAACCACAAAAATGAAACGATGTCCGTTCGAAGCTTTTGGTGAGATTGACCCAATAACATCCATGCCCCACATGGAAAAAGGCCATGGAGAAGTCATAACATACAAAGGTGACGGTGCTACATGAATCTTATCCCCATAGATCTGGCATTTATGACATCTCTTGGCATAATTGATACAATCTTCTTCCATAGTAGACCAATAGTATCCAAACCTCATGATTTGTCTAGCCATTGTAAAACCATTAACGTGGGTCCCACAAACACCTTCATGCACTTCTTTCACAATTTTTTTGGCTTCCACAGCGTCAACACATCTCAAGAGCACCTGATCTTTCCTTTTTTTGTACAGGATATCCCCATCCAAAACATAGTTGCAGGCTAACCTCCTCAATGTTCTTTTGTCATTCTCCGTTACCTGTTCAGGGTATTCACAATTTCTCACATATCACAATATATCCTGATAACAAGGGTGGTCATCCTTTTCTTCTTCTTCGATGTTACAACAATGAGCTGGGACCTCAAAAATACTCATCTGAATGGGCTTCATATCCTCTTCTCTATTTACTTTAATCATGGAAGCCAAAGTTGCCAGAACATCTGTCATCTGGTTTTCCTCTCGTGGGAGATAATTGAAAGTGATGTCGTCAAACTCCTCAAGTAGCCCCAAAACTACCCTTCGATAATTAATCAATTTGGGGTCTCTTGTCTTCCATTCTCCCCTGAGCTGGTAAATCACTAATGCAGAGTCTCCATATACTTCTAGTGTTCTAATTTTGCGCCCTATGGCTGCCCAAATTCCCATGATGCATGCTTCATACTCAGCCATATTGTTTGTGCAATCAAAATCCAATTTGCACATGAATGGATAATGATCTCCATTTGGGGATACCAAGACTACCCCAATTCCATTTCCTACAGCATTTGATACTCCATCAAAGTTCAACTTCCACGGATACTTTTCAGTAGTTGCCACATACATCAACTCTTCATTGGGGAAATCAAAGCTCAATGGTTTATAGTCTTCTAGAGCTCTGCTAGCCAGAAATTCTGCTATTGCGCTTCCTTTTATAGCCTTTTGACTTACATAGACTAGATCGAACTCAGAGAGCAATATCTGCCATCTTGTCATTCTTCCATTTAAAGCAGTTGATTCCATCATGTACTTTAATGGGTCAAGTTTCGAAATTAGCCACATTGTATGATATAGCATATATTGTCTCAATCTCCGAGTTGTCCAGATCAAGGCACAACACAACTTCTCAATTGGCGAATATCTCATCTCACACTCAGTGAATTTCTTACTGAGGTAATATATCGCCCTCTCTTTTCTTCCTGACTCATCATGTTAACCAAGCACACATCCTATAGAGTTACTGAACACCGACAAGTACAGTATTAACAGTCTATCTAGGCTGGGTGGAGAGAGTACTAGAGCATTTGACAAATATTGCTTGACTTTATCAAAGGCATTCTGGCATTCCTCATCCTAAGTACCTTGGTTGTGTTTCTTAAGAAGGCGAAATATGGGATCACATTTCTCAGTTAATTGTGAAATAAACCGAGCAATGTAATTTAACCTTCCAAGAAAACCTCGAACCTCTTTCTGAGTATGCAGCGGAGGCAATTCTTGTATGGCTCTGACCTTGTCTGAGTCAACCTCTATTCTCTTTTTGCTAACTACAAAACCCAATAGTTTTCCCGACCTAGCTCCAAAGGTACACTTTGCCAAATTGAGCTTTAATTGAAATTTCCTCAATCTCAAGAACAATTTCTTCAAGACTTCAATTTGTTCCTTCTCTGTTCGAGATTGGACAATCATGTTGTCAACGTACACCTCAATTTCTTTGTGCATCATATCGTGGAATAAGGTTACCATAGCCCTTTGGTATGTTGCCCCTGCATTCTTTAACCCAAATGGCATTACCTTATAACAAAAGGTACCCCACAATGTTATAAAAGTGGTTTTATCCATGTCTTCAGGATGCATCTTTATTTGATTGTACCCTGAGAAGCCATCCATAAAGGAGAACAATGAGTAACCTGTCGTATTGTCCACCAAAGTATCAATGTGCGGTAAGGGAAAATTATCCTTTGGGCTAGCTTTATTCAAATCCCTATAATCAACACATATTCATACCTTCCCGTCCTTCTTAGGGATAGGTATAATGTTAGCTACCCATTCTAAGTACTTAACATCTTGCAAGAATCCAGCATCAAACTGCTTCTTGACTTCATCTTTTATTTTTAATACAATATCAGGCCTCATCCTTCGCAGCTTTTGTTGGACTGGCTTGCAGTCTTTTCTTATGGGAAGGTGGTGTACTACAATGTCAGTATTCAGCCCCGGCATATCTTGATAGGACCATGCAAAGACATCTCTGAATTCTCGCAGTAACTCAACAAGATCTCGTTTTGTTTCCTTGGCAATGTGCATCCTGATTTTCACTTCTTTCCCTTCCTCCAAGGTTACATTCTCTACTGCCTCTTTCTCATGGGGAAAAATTTACTTCTCTTCCTGCTTTACCATTCTTAACAAATCTGGAGACACGTCACAGTCCCTATCACCTTCAAAATCCTGAGGTTTCTCTAAACACATGTCTGGTTCAAAAGAGAATTCAGGGTTCGTAGTATCATCGTTCATGTCATTGATATCTAGAGATCTGTGGTGAGCATAAAAGAATATATAAAGAATGAATGAATTTAAGAATAATTATATGTTATGAATGGAATGAAAAATTTAGAAAGAAATTAAAAGGTCAAAAGAATATTTATCGGTATAAAAGAATGAAAGAATATTTGCTCGAATCAATAACAATGGTGTATTTTATTGAAATAAAAATATCTGAACATGAGCCTATTTCACAAATGAAATCTTATTACTCCTAGGCTTTAGCGTAACAAGAGTGTTCTGAAAATTACTTTGTATGATTTCTAAAGACTATAGGAAGTTCTTCTGCAGTCCAATTGTTTAAAGAGCTTCCCGGTTCGTAAGGACGAATGCCCCCTAGATTTCTTTGTTCAATCTCCTCCTCGTGTATGGCATTGACATGATGACTTTCATTTTCAAGCAACCCCCTCTCCGGGTGAATTATCCCCCTTGATACAAAAGTCTGGGATATGTGAGGGAATGCAATCAATTCCCATTCGACCTCCTTTCCACTCAATCGTGCCTTTCTTCTCTCTTGTCTCTTCTCTATTTCCTTCCTTCTCTGTCTGTGTTCTGGCCTGAAACCTAGGCCAAAGCGGTCTCTTTTCTCTTTTAATTTTGAAACTTGAATCCTTCCTTGGAGATATCTTCCCAATCCTTTTCCTGCCAAGGCTCCTCTCTCTACCATCATTTGTAAACCCATTCTTGTGGTTATGGATATCTTAGGCACTAGTACCTCATTCCCCTCCGAAATGAATGTTGCGTTGACGAATTCTAAGGAGCGGAAAGAGCATTCAATGGCCTCCTCGTTTTCCTCCACATAGGGCGCGTTACTAGTAACAGTTGCTATAAAGTCCTCCTCCACATTTATAGTAACCAACCGTCCTTCTGTTACTAGTTTTAATTTTTGGTGCAAAGAAGAGGGCACCGCTCCCGCCGAATGTATCCAAGGCCTCCCCAACAAGTAATTATAGGAGGGTTTGATGTCCATCACTAGAAAATTGACTTCATATGTGTTCGGTCCAATCAGCAATGGTATGTCAATCCTTCCCATCACTTTCCTCTCCATGCCATCAAATGCTCTCACTATGTTATGGCATGTTTTCATGTGAGAACTATCTATTGGCAACCTGTTTAATGTGGTCAATGGCAGGACATTCAGAGCCGATCCATTATCAATTAACACACTGGGCAACGTATATCCTTTGCCACGAGTGGTAATGTGCAAAGCCTTAGTTGATCCCATACCCCCGGGTGAAATTTCATCATCACTGAAATAGATGAAGTTGTCAGCACTTATGTTACTAACCAGACGGTCCAACTTATTGACAGATATGTCGTTAGTAATGTAGGTTTCATTAAGCACTTTCATCAAAGCTTCCTGATGTACTTTCGAGCTTAGAAGCAAAGCTAACACTGATATGCGAGCCGGTTGTTTGCGCAGCTGTTCGACCACACTATATTTACTGTGCTTTAAGAATTTCAGGAACTCCTTAGCCTCTTCTTCTTTTACAGGCTCATTAATAAGTGCTTCGGTCCTTTTCTCTTGCTCAATTACCAAAGACTTTACTTTTACGGGTTCAGCTCTGACGTTCACCAAGTCATATCGCTTCTCACTACGCGTGTAAGATCCCTCACTTTGGGCCTCCTTGGAAGTACTCGCTATGTTTTCCTCTCCCGGTATTATCACATGACAATCATAATTCCAAGGCACCATTTTGTTATCCTTATAAAGGAAGGAGACAGGTTTCTGAATGATGACTTTTGGCACTGTTTGTACTCCGCCCTCAACGATTCTTGGACAGGAAATGATGATTCTTGGATAATTGACCTTTGGATTTGTCAACTCTCCTTCTGTTGCGCATACATTTCTTTCACCTAAGCCTTCTTCGTAACATTTCAGTTATTTATGATCCATAAGGCTTTGCACCAGGACCCTACACTCAACGTATTCCTAGATCTCGTGCCCCTCTTCCTTGTGGAACTCACAGTAGTCCCTCACTCCTTCACATCCTTACTCAGAAATTATTATTCTTCTCTCCATCATTTCCTTCCAGACTATTTTTAACGGGGTTCTCACTTCAGCGATATCCTCATTGATCTTTCTCATGACATTTTCCCCAATGGCATTTACACTTTTATCTCCGTGATTAGGTAACGGGTTTTCCGCACTAGGGGTATCATCAAATTTTACGATCACCATCTTAATAAGTCTTTCCACTGTTTTCTTGAAGCCAGTGTAATTTTTAATTGAATACCCTCGTATCCCTGTATGGTATTCACATTTAGCGTTCGCATCATACCATTTGGGATATGGGGGTTACGGTGGTTTCAAGTAAAATGGAGCTACCACGTATGCATCAAACAAACTCTAATATAGTTCCCTATATGTCATTAGAATTGGAGTGGACTGGATCCTCTCAGAGCTTTGTCTGGTGCTCGATTCCTACCTTTGCGAACCTTGTTGCCCAGTAGTGGTTGCTCTTGGTTGGCTGACAATAATGGCCTTCGAGTTGTATGTACTCGCGTTATTCACCTCGTTATCCTTCCTTCTCAGGGCTGACCTCTTGGTAGTTTCCCCTTCAATCTTGCCACCTCTTATGGTATTTTCAATCATTTCTCCCGTCATTACTATATCTGAAAAGCTTTTAGTGGCACTCCCTATCATGTGAGTTATGAATTGGGCCTTCAAAGTATTGACGAAGAGCATTGTAGTTTCCTTTTCCAGTAGCGGTGGCTAATCTTGCATAGCAACTTCCCTCCACCTTTGCGCATACTGCCTAAAGCTTTCATTAGGTTTCTTTTCCATGTTTTGTAAAGTGATTCTGTTAGGCTTCATATCTGTCACATGCCTGTATTACTTCATGAAAGCGTGCGCGAGATCTCTCTAAGAGCTAACCCTAGCACGGCTTAGCTGATTGTACCACCTAGATGCTGCCCAACTAAACTATCCTGAAAATAATGGATCAACAGTTGATCATTGTTAACATAACCGGTCATCTGTCTACAGAACATGGTGATATGGGTTTCGGGGCAACTAGTTCCATTATATTTCTCAAATTCAGGCATCTTGAACTTATGAGGAAGTACCAGATCCGGGACCAGACTTAAGTCCTTAGCATCAATGTCATAGTGATTATCAGTATTTTCCAAGGCTTTAAGCTTCTCTTCTAACCATCTGTAGCGATCCTCTAGCTACATTGAGGATTCCATTCGCATCCATTCCCTCTCAGCCATGTCTAAGTCAGGGAGAATGAGATTAGCTGGGTTTTCTCCTGGGTTAGATCTCGATCTTGCTTGGAAATTCATGGGCACTTCATTATCAACCTGCACTCGTTGAGGTCTTATTGTGACAGACGGCCTTCGAGGATGCACCTCAGGATGTGCTTATGCATGAGAAGGGGTAAAACCTAGAGGATAATCCTCACTATCCTCACCAGTGTTAGTCATAGGGCCTTTTCCTTTGTCCATTGCCCCACTCAGCAATTGGGCCATTTGAGCCATCATATTTTGTTGAGCTTCCAACATCTGTTCTCTCATCTCTTGTTGGAGCTTTGCCGACTGCTCTTGCATCTGATCTTGCATATCCCTCTGGAGCTGTTCAAGTCTTTGATCCATATTATTTGTCTTAGCGTGTGTACCGTAACGGTGTGTAGTTTCTACATTTTTTCTTCTATAATAACTTCCACTAATTAGAGTCTTTTTATGGATTTAAATGCATATGATGTAATTTAATGCAAATGCATGAATGCAAAAAGATATCGATTCTGATCCAGTTTCATTTAGAAAACTTTATTTAGAAAATAAAAATCTTTACACAAAACGGATTACAAATACGCTTTCGCCCTTAGGCCCAAAGTTTTAACCCTATTAAATAATAAAGCTAACTCTCGACCCTTATCTGACTCTAGCTCATACTTTACACTTAACGTATCCGCCTGTGCTGCCAAAACTTGCAAATGATCAGTTATTTCCCGAATTCGGACAATGGCTTCACCCATGAGGTAGTCCCTATCTCTGACCTAATTCTGAGAATGGTGAAGCTCTCCTTTCCAATGTCCATCTCTTGCCTCAAGCTGCTTGATCCGGAGTTTACAGTTTTGCAACGCCGACTCTAACCCTTCAATCTTACCCTTTAATTCCTCAATCTTGTTTAAGCTTGACTTTAAATCGACTGTAGAATTACGACTTTGGTGGAGATAAAGAGACCGTCCGAGTTCAGCCACTTTTGCCTTTAATCCACGCTTCTCTTTCTGACTCTCTGCCAAACTCCTTTCTAGGGTCTGATTCTGTGCCTGCATTTCTTGAAACTTCCTCTCCCAATGATCAGCTTTGGCTTTTTCTTCTTGAACCTCTTGTTGCCACTGCTCCGAAGTCTTCCCTAATCCGGCTTTTTTTACTGACAGCTGTATCTTCTTATATTCTGTCTTCAAGTCATCACGATCTTCCTCAATCTTTTTCTTCTCCTTCCTTACTTTTTTGACCTCAAGTTTCTGAACATCCACGTCTAAACTTAGATACATCTTCTTTTCCTCCAACTTCTCTATCATCTTTCTGAGCTCCAAACTCTTTCTTTCGAACTCTTGCTTTATGATTTCTATTTCTGATGGAACCACTCGTAAACACTCCTCCATCGATCGAGCACTCTCCAAACTTAGCCTAGGGATGTTATCATTAACCCTTTGGCTAAACCACCCCTTGTACTCTGGGGATGTCATCGGACCCTCAGTCAGAACCTTCACACAACAAGTCCGCTTCCAAGCCTCAGAAATCTCTCGAATCTTCTTCTTATAATTATCTCCCTTATACGAGAATTCACATTGAGCTAATCCTTGTGTTGTCGGTATACACTACTTCACTTTATATTGCCTTAGTACGAGCAATGGTACATATCCAACAACTCCCCAAACTTCAAGAAGAAGCACCCAATCAAAATTCCCACACCGATAGAGGACCGCGTCAGGAACTATCCAAGAGGCTTTCCACTCAACATCTTCCTCTCGAAGATTTTGCAGAATTTCTATCCATCTTTCCTCTGATACATCATCCCTCCTCGGCGTAGCTGCAGCATCCTTCAAAGGGGAATAATTTTAAAAGAATACTCGGCAAAGAACTTTGTCAATCTTCCAAAAGTGACTGTGGAACCAAACCATCAATAACTGTGTGCATCCAATGAACCTACCTTCACCTGCCCTCCGACATGCACTCAAGGATCTGAACGTTTCGGTTAAGATCGAAGGTACGAGCGTGACCTGTTTTTCGAGTTGGTCGAACAAATCAGTGACTGCCTCATCAAAGTGCCTTAAAGTCTTGGGGAAGATTACCAAACCGTAAATACTCAGAGCCAAGACATCAACTTTCCTCTTCGCATCCAGGTGTGCTAATATCAGATCTCTCAAACTGGCCCAAAGAATGCACTTACCATCGCCCTTTTGTTGGATTCGAGCTGTGACCCACTGCTCACTCATCCCCGTAATACTCATCAATTTCTTCACGAAGGTTGGGACGTTAGCAGCCTAAAGTAAGCTTTATTACCTCGGATCTTCAGACAACGAAGCAAAGTCGTGTACTCCTCCAAAGTAGGCACTAAATCAACTTCTCCAAATGTAAAACAATTATAGGAGGGTTCTAGAACTGTACCATAGCTCGAAATAGATGCTTATCCACCTTGACGTCAAGCAAGTAGGGTAGATCTCCGTAATTTTAGTGGAACAGCTGCTTAGTCTCGTCATCCCAATGAGCCCAAATATCTTTCAACTCCTGAAGCTCATTCTGTGCCACACTGATGCGAGTGAAGTCCCACAACTCTGACGTATACCCCTCAGTGACACTATCTCCTTTCTCTAATTGGGTATTTTCAGACCATGCATGGACTGTAGCGTTGTCCTCCACTTTATCAAGATATTCATTCTCCATAACAAAACTTCCTAATTTAGAAATCGAACCGTGAATCGACACCTTTAAATGCTGGATGATATGCAATGACAACAAAATAAAATTGGTCAGTGACAAGTATATAAGACATAATTCAAAGAGAATAGAAAATAAACAAGCACCTATATGGGTAATTGCTATGGGTCAACATAGTTCTACCTAAGGCGAGCTCCTAGGTTCACTATATGTGTTTTCAATTCTAAAGGAAAAGGGTACCTGAACCAGCAAATTCCTCGATCCTCACCCATTATAGGCTCATATAGACCGAGTTCAGTTCAGGAGGATACATTTCCCTATGGCCATGCGGAGATGAAAATCTCACGGAGACATAGGTACAGATGTATCCTGGAAGCGATCCACTAGCCCATGCGGAGGTGAAAACCTCATGAAGGCATAGCTTCTCACTCCCACTTAAGGGTGTGACCACAACGGTCATGCAATGCAATGTGTGCGAGAAAAATAACAATCATATGCAACAAACACATGCGAAAAGATCATAATTTTCAAATCAAATTTTCAAATTTCGACAAAAGGATAGAAAATAATTAGTTTTACGGCTTGACTCTCTTATTGGTCCCCAGTGGAGTCGCCAAGCTGTCGAAACCATTTTTTAAGGTTTGGAAAATGGGGTTGACTTTTTTTAAAAAAAATAAAAATGGGAGTCGCCACCAATCCTTTTTTTACTTAGGTGTGATTGGATCACCTTATAAAATATTTTGGTCTATGAATTTTTAAAATACAGGTTCAGGAGTCGGTTACGTACGAGGAAGGATTAGCACCCTCGTAACGCCCAAAATTCGTACCAATTGATTAATTTTTTGTCCTAGTGTCGAAAATTTGAAAAGATTTGAAAGTATGATCCCTTTTTAAAACCTGAACAATTTAAGTTGAAACTCGAGATTCCTTTGTTCCGAAAGAATACAAACATCACATCAGCACGTTAGGACACGATTTTTTTAAATTTTCGTAACTAAAATCATCTCGTGATTTACAAAATTTATTTAAAAGGATATTTTAGGTGTTTAGACAAACGGAGAATCGCAACCAAGCACGTTAGGACACTATTTCCCGAATTTCTAAACACAAAAATATTGCCTCATTTTTTAAAAATGTTTTTGGGAAATATATATTTTTTTAAAAAACAATGATGCAAGCAAAATATGATATTAATATATGGCAAGATATAAATGCTAAACAATATAAATTACATAATTTATACACTAACATTTCATGCAAATTTAAACGATTTATAACAACATGAAATAATGGATTGTAAAAATAATTATGCTTAAACAAAAATAAACAAACACATAATTTGAAAAGATAAATAAAAAAATAAGTAAATTATAACATTTTTCAAAAAAACGAAAGGTATAAAAACTTAAAAAAAAACTAAAAGGGTAAAATGTCAATAGAAAATGAATGAGGTATTTAAAAACAACAAATAGATATTATGATAAAAAAAATTTAAGAAAGGTTAATACATATATATATATATATATATATATATAAAGATTTAATACGTTTTTTAAAAAAAGGATGATTTATAACATATAATATACATATATTTACAAAAAAAAACTTTACATTTATAATAATTCATTTTAAAATATCGTACCATATAAAAAATGTAAAATAATCCATAATATTTAATAATAACACCAATTTTAAAATAATACATAATATTTAATAATACAAATTTAAAATAATATATGGTAATAATATACAGATTTTAAAATAATACTTATAATACATAATAAATAATATATGGAAATAATAATATAATAATATATATAAAACAATTTTTATATATATAAAAAAAGGTTTAGAATAAAATAAATAATATATACAAAACATAATAAATAAAACAATATTATTATATATAATAAAATAAATTAATGTAAATAATATAAAAATAAAATAAATAAAAACAGTTTTTAAAAAAATATATGTATAAAAAAATATCGGAATAAATAAATTAATTATAAATCAAAACTAAAAAAAGAAAATGAATTCGGGATTAAAATCCAATGCGCGAAAACATGAGGGATCAAATAGGAAATTAATCCTTACACTCAAAACGCAGCGTTTGATTCGGGACCAAAATGAAATGAAATAAAATTATCAGACTAAATTTAAATAAAATAGAAAACTAAAATAGGGACCTAATTGAAAACAGCCTCAAAGCGGAGGGACTAAGGGCACAAATAGACCCTTAGTCCAAAAACACGCGGATCCTAGGCATATTTGGGTCGGGTTGCGGATCATGCCTTGAAACGGCGTCGTTTTATGCTTATTGAATTAAGCCAAAACGGCGTCGTTTTAGTAAGGCTATATAAGTCGAATTTAAGCCTAAAATTCATTTTAGAGTTTGTTTTAAAAAAAAACTTAGAAATCTCTCAAAAAAAATCTGCCCTCCGAGTTTCGGCCCCAATTTGGTCGAGCTCTGGTCATCGGGCTGCACGCGCCCTCGCGCCGCCGTCGATTCCGCTGTATATGGCGGCCGGAAGCTGAAAAGCTTTGATTTTTAGCTCGAATCAGAAGGTAACACTCTTTTATATGAAAATGGTATTTTGTATAAAAAAAATAAATAACAATCGCCTTCAAATGTTTCTGTTTTGAATAAAAAACGTAGATAAAATAATAGTAAAATCACCTTTCGGAAAACTATAGCTTTTTATTGCTTGAATCTATTTTTGTGTATGTATGCGTAGGTCCGATTACAATATTTGGTTCTGTTTTTATAGCCTAAATGTAAAAATATGAAATACATTGTTTTTATTTCTTGCCATGCTTGCTGCTGTTTCTTTCTTTTTGCAGATGAGCGACGATCCGGCGATGCTTTGGTGCGCACTGATTGCGGCGCAAGATGAGGGATCGAGCTGCTTGCGGCGCCTAGGGTTTCCTTGAAACTCTAGGTTTGGTTTGGTGCTTAGGACTTTGGGCCTTTTGGGCCCCGTGTATTTGTTTAATTTTGGGTCTGCTATGATGGGTCAGGATTGGGTTAATTGGTGTTTGGGCTTAGGTTAATTTTGGGTTGTAATTTGTTGGGGTATGGTAATTTGTAAATGGGCTAGGATTTCAGGCCTGCTTATGTACATGGACTTTGGACATTGTTTTTGGAGTTTAAATTTTGGTTTTTTTTATTTGTTTTTTTTTATTTTTGTATAGTTTGTGGGCCCGGGCAAATTGTGTTATTACAAAAACCATTTAGAAGCTTTGTTTTTTTTTTTTGAGTTTGTACCACTTGAAAATTTATTTCAATAAGATTGAAATATTTTTTTGCAAATTTTGTTAAGAGCATTTACAATTAATTTATTATATCAAAATAATTAAAAATCAAAATCAACAATCTTCCTCATTTTTGAAATAACAAAACTTTAAAAAATTTGCTTTGCAAAACTTCCTTTAAACCAAATGTTATTTTCAAGTTAAACTTCACCTTTTAAAGCACTTTATGAAGACATTATTTTTTTACAAAAATCATTTATAAAAAACTTTGAAAATCAATATTAAAAACTCAATACTTATTAGCAATGTTGTTTTTGAATTTGAAATTTATGTTTTGCCTTTGCTTTTAAGTAAATTTGCAAATTTTGTTATTCTTCTCTTTTTCTTATATATATAAAAAAAATTGAAAACAAAATAAGGTGAAATATACTAAGAGAGAATCTTTGAAAATCAAAACTTAGTGAATAAAACAAATGCACTATGAAAAGCAAAAGTAGCTACAATAATAAAGGAAATGAAAAAGCATGCATAAACAATAGAGAGATGAATGAGAAAGCATTCTAAAACATAAACATCCTAAAGTAAATCATCCATAACATCCAAAACAAGTATGTACTGACCAAATCAAGCATAATTTAAACAAGTACGTCCAAAACTACCATCCAAGACAAAACAAAAAACACCCAAAAATAAGACTAAAGTAATCATTAAAGATCAGATAGTGGTGGAGGAGGAGGCAGAAAGAGAGATAGGAGTTGTGTAATGGTTACCATAAGATAAAATAGGATCATATTAAGAGAATGAATTTATCTCAAAGAGATTGAGGATATCCTATGATAGTACTACACTTATGGGTCATTGGACGGGCATTGATTGAGAAGCTTTCGTTATGTTATGTAACTAGAGAGATTTCAGTGACGATACTATAATAGAATAACTTTATGACTAAATAAGTTTATAATTAAGAGATGAGATGATGAAACTTAATTATGCATTCTTTGATCCCTAATTATATACGTCCAATAAGTCCTTCTACTAGCTCATTAAAACAAAAAAAATGAATTACATATAGAAACAAATTAATAGAAATGATGAAGTTTGAAAAAAAGAATTAAATTAATTAGTCATGGATCCGTTGAATATGAGAATTAAATATATTTTCCAATAAATTCTTTTATTGTAAAGTTGTCATGACTTTAACGGAATTAAAATTGAGTTGATAAAATTATTTAATTAGGAAATTAATTTAGTTAATTTCATTAATTAAATAAATATTATTTATTTTGAAAATAGAAAACAAATATTGGGTTGGATTAAATGAAGTGTTGGGTCAAAAGACCAGGAAGCACATATAACTGCACCCAATAAATGAGAGGCCCAACT
Source organism: Gossypium stocksii (assembly GCA_020496765.1). Lineage (NCBI taxonomy): Eukaryota > Viridiplantae > Streptophyta > Magnoliopsida > Malvales > Malvaceae > Gossypium > Gossypium stocksii. The sequence goes on along the minus strand of CM035621.1, from coordinate 12,650,322 downwards.
TGCCTCACATAAACATGTGAGGGTCGATAACTCTAAAGGAATTAAGAGGGTGTGTCGCCCCCTCTTCTAGTTAGTCTAGAAGACTATTTTTCTATTAAATGGATATTATTTGTGTTATACTTATTCAACCAATATTCTCCTATCTCTACTTATAAATAGATGATACTGGCAGATCTATTGACACAAGTTTTTACACAGAAGTTTCAGATATTGTTATTCTGCTAGAAAGTAATGAGAATTTATTTTCTAAAAATAAATTATATTTTCTGGGAATTATAATTTTTACCAGATTCTATTTCAGATATTGTTATTCTGCTAGAAAGTAATGAGCCCGTGTAGACTTTATATGAGCCCCAAACACTAAACTAACCTCCCTGCAATTTCAAACCAAAACCAAATTGCAACCAACATATAAGTCAAGACATTTTCACATTTAAACATACTTAATTATACCTAAACATTGACTCATTAATAATTTACTCAATGAATATTCATAATGCTATTCAAAATTCAACTTGTATTCCATTCATTCATTTCAATTAAAAAGTTAGCACATATTATACCATTTCATTAAGTCTCAACTTTAACCTTTAAATACCATTCTTTACAATCAAAATTACAAAACATATACAAGTGACCAAGACCAAAACCTAGTACATGCCACATTTACCAAAAGATAGATTACATCACCAAAATGGAGCTAAGGTCGAGAGTAACTTGGATGCTGGATCGAACTTTAACTTTACCTAGCCTGCGCACGAAAAACAACCGTATGCTGAGTATTGAAAATACTCAACGGTATTACCATAATTCAAATTATAATAACTATAATAAAATATAAATATCAAGTATATAACAATGAACTTTTCATGCATTAATTTCATTCTTAAACTATATTAGCATAAACGGTACACTTGTAACTATGTAACAATTCAACCATATGACATAACTTCAATTACAATTACTACATGAACATTTAGTGTATGATTTCCATTTCCAATTTCAATTTCGATTTACATTTTAATTTCCTCATTCATTCATTTCAGTATTCAATAGTACAATCAATCAAATTCATTTAAATTTCTTATTTCAATTATACACCCTATTAACACTCTGGACTTTAACAGATACGCGGATTCCAACCCAAACAAACCAATATGGCATATTGTGTCTAAATGGTACATAGTACCTGATCAGTATACGACACATAAAGTGCCTGAAACGACACACGAGGTGCCTGTTACGACACATAAAGTGTCTGATCGGGAAAGCCGATAAATACTGTACTCTTCTAAATCCTATGGTATACCGATTATATCCGACTTAGCCCGACTAATTAATAGGGTATTCAATTTATTTCTCCATTCAATCCCACTTTTATAACAAATTAAATTTCAATACAATATACCATTCAATTCCATACACGTATCCATTCATCATTCAGAAATACAATTCCATTTAATTCCATACACTTATCCATTCATCATTAAAAAATACAATTCCATACTAACATATAATTCCCATTCAATTCAACTTTTCCAAATTTAATTCAATAAAATCACTTACCTTAATAATTTACTTACCATACACCTAGAATTTAAAATTGAATATTTAATAACAATTAACTTGAATTATAGTAATACAAACCTGGATTGTTCGACTACTACTCGATGACTTTTGCCTTTCCTTTCAATGCTGATGCCTAGGGTTCTTTGTTAGCTACGAAAAATTAAATAACTTATACTATTAATATTAACATTATTTACAATAATAATAGAATTTCTTTTTAACTTCCATATTATTTTCAATTTAATTCTAATTATATTAACTTACTTTCCAACTCATTTTATACTTTATTTTTATTCAACTTCCTTCCATATTCTACTTAACTCTATAATGCTCATAATAAAAGCCCTAATTTCAACTTTCTTTTAATTTCATCCCTAAAACACAAAACTTATAACCTAGTTTACAATTTAATCCTTTAATCAATTCTAATTCATAATTATATCAAATAAACCCCTTATTCAATGATGAGTTCAACATAAACTTTGTTTAAAAACCTAAAAACTTTCAAAACCTCAACTCAATTTCAACAAAACCTTGTTTTAAACTTTTAAAACATCAAAATTAAGAGAAAAATGTCTAATTGACTTACCTATTAAAACTTTAAACTTCCAAACCTTAGTTTCTCCTTTAATTTTTCTTTTATTCTTTCTTCTTGTAAATTTCGAATGGCTCTCTGCTTTCTTTCCCTCTTCTTTTGTTTTATTTCTATTTATTTTAACTAATAATAGTAATATATTATAATAAAACAATCTTTTACTTATTATTTTAGCATATGTCTATTTTTATTACAAGTGTACATATATTATTATTACTATTTCACTTGTCTTTAATCTTTACCACACATTTGTCGCCTATCTAGTTTATTTAATATAATATTAAATAATAATAATATATATCTAATATAAAACTAATAAATAATGATAATAATAATTTAATATATTACTTATGCAATAAAAATATTCGATTTTATACATTTTCCGCCTCATCTAATATCAAATGGCATATTTGTCATTTTGGTCATTTTTACTTTCTATTAATCTATAATTAGACTTTTACGCTTTATTCAATTTAGTCCTTTTTCCTAATTACTCTTAATTAGACCAGATTCACCTAATCAAAGTTTAATTAAACACATAACTAGATTCATAAATATTCCTAATAATTATTTTCTAACTCGGTTTACCAAGACAGATGCCCTATGACTCGTTTTTTCGATGCCTGTGAATTTTGGGTCATTACACTTAGGATATCACCACTTTCAAATTAAAAGAGTTGATAGGTTCTCTTAATAGCTTTGATTTAAATCTAGGAGAAGGAAAACATGATAAATCAAGACCTAAGAAGAACATTGCATTCAATGTTCAACCTGTTGTTCAGATAGGAAATTAGATTGCAATGGCTATTAATGAGATCAAGGAGAAATTAGTCTTTCTCACAAATAGCATGAAGAGTGTAACACCCCGAATTTTGGGCCTAGAAATATTAGGCCTTGAGTTTTGGATCCTAGCTTAGTATTTTTAGGAGTTTAATTTTGGCCTTCTAGAAGGTTGGAAGTGGCGTGAAGATGGACTCTAAGGGGAGTGTTCAGGAGAGATTTTTAAGGTGGAGATAATGGAGAGAAATAGGAGATTGAGAGAGAGAGGGAGTTGGTGCCGAATGGGACTGCAAGGGAGGCTTGAATCGGCTTGTGCCTATTTAAAGGAATGCCGAATATGCATGAAGGTTTTGGTTTATTTTGCCGAATTCATTCTATTGCCAACCTCTCTTCTCCCTTTTCATTCTTTTACCAAATTCCATTAAGTTTCTTTGTTTCTCAAAAAGCCGAATATCATCATTGATTTCTTGAAAGCCGAATACTCATATCTCCCTTGCCAATTTCTTTTCCTTCATCACTATTCGTCTTTGATTACCATCCTTAAGTTAGTGTTGAAAAGCCGATTGCTTAAACAACAGATATCTAGGTCGTTAGTTTAAAGGCGAGTTTCGATCTAGGAATATTCGAGATTATTCGCTAAGGAAAGGCTAGAAAAGCCGAAGGTTCACAGTCAAGACTGAGGATAGTGTAGGTGTGAGTCGTCAATCAGTTGTGTACATACACTACACATATGGCAAATTGGCAAAAGCCGAAATCCCGAAATCCCTAATGGGCCTGTCGAATTTGTGGGCCCAAATTGGCAAAGTTGTGATATGAAATTTTGTGATGGAATGATATGTATGAATTGTATGATTGAATTATGATTGGGTTTAATGGGCTTTATAAGCATGTTTGGACTTTGTGGGGTTGTAGGAATGCATGCTAGGGTTTAATGGGCTTTAGGCCTATTTAAATGGACTCTCAAATTTTCATAAAACTTAATTAAGTAATAAACATGTCTGTGAACAAGTCAATAAACTAAGGTGTGGCAACCGACATATGCATGTTTAGGATTGGATTATGGAATAGCTTGGACTTAAGCGGTCCGAGTGACCCACCTCCTCTTCTCTTGAATTCTACCTAGTGCATAGTGTCCGTTCACTTTAGCCACGAGGACTTGTTGATGGGCCAAAATCCATAATTAAAATCCGTACCATTAGGAAATTACGAAAATACCCCTCTAGGGTAGAATTACGAAAATACCCTTCTAGGATAAAATTACGAAAATACCCTTCTAAGGTAAAATTACGAAAATACCCTGTAAGGTAGAGCTACTAAAACACCCTCGTAGGGTGGGAATATCGAAATACCACTGTATGGTAGGTTTACGATAATACCCCTGGGTAGTGAAATGACCAAAATACCCCTAAGTGCTTAATATGTAAAAATGTGTGAAAATGTGTAGCATTCATGAATTGTATGTTGTACGGGTGATGTGTAGCTGTTGGATTTGGGATGGGAACATTTGCATTCATGAAATTCTGATATGATATGAGGTCAATGTGGGCTAAGGCCCAGACCACTGATATTGATTAGGGCTTAGGCCCAATGTGATATGTGCATACTGAATTGATTTGATTGCCAAGGGTCGTACACACTGAGTTGCGAAACTCACACCCTTGTTATTAATATTTCAGGTGATCCACAATAAACGGCTCGACGCGGGAGAGGACTCAGAGATAGCCACACTACAAGTTACTCAGGAATTTTCAATATAGATTTAAATGGATTGTTTCCTTTTAATTACTTAGTTTTATTACTTTATTTTCAATTGATGTAATAAGGTCTTGTGTCTCCGATACGACTGTATTTAGGGTTTATTAATGTTTTGACTGCCCAATTTTATTTTTACTTAGATAAATTTCTCAAATTAAACATGGTTTGAAATAACATTATTATGTGGGCGTTTTGTTTAAATATGGGTTTTCATTCATTTTGGACTTAACATGAACTTGAATTTATAAATCTCAAACTTAAGTTTGTAAAAACAAGTAAACTTTCTACCGAACATGTTCTTAAATGAATAAAGTCGTTTTGAAAAAATAGTCCTTTCAATGTGACATCGCCAGATTCGGCCATAACGTCTAGGCCAGGTTTGGGGTGTTACAAAGAGAACCTTTAAGAAGGGAACAAATCATATTTGGTGGGACAATGAAGACTCATATGGAGGGGGACAATTCACATCCAAAGAAAAAAGATTTTTAATGTTTCAAATGCAAAGAAGAAGTAGAAGTCCTTAATTATTACCTGGAATGATAAGGATGATGAAATTGAATTTTCAAACTCTGATGAGGAGATAAGAAATTATGTAGCATTTATTGCAGTTGTTCAAAGCCCTATTCAGATAGTTGTCCAAATAGCTTGTGAAACATTTAAAGAATTATATTGTGAAATTGGATCTCTTAAAGATGCATATTTCCAAATGATCAGAAATTTGGAAATTGTATGTAAGGTGAATGATAGCTTGAGAGAAGATGTGGGGGCTTTAAAGAGACAAAAAAGAAAGCTCGAAAAAGTGATTAAAGAGAAAGACAATGATTTAGAGACCATTAAGAAAAAGCTAGTTGATTCAAAAGTTGTCTTGAAAAAGTTTGGAAGCCAAAGTGAGAAGCTTGATGAAATTTTAGCTTCTAGGAGATTTGAACCACGCCACAGAGGATTTGGTTACATTAATAAAGGTAAAAAATCTATGACTCTAAAATTTTTGTTAAAGTTAAAGATGTGGGTTCTTCTTCTTCTTATGACTCTAAAATGGAGAATAAGGCATGTTCAATATAAAGTTGGAAAACTAAACAAAACATTGATTTGTTGTAATTTGATATGTCAAATTAGGCTCTCTCAAACATTTGATAAGTTTTGTTCTTAAATAATTTATGAGTCTTTTTTATTTTTTTATTTTTAGTTTCTAGTGTTAATGATAGTTTTTCTTACATTTTTTAATCTTTTTGAGACCCAATTTGGCAAAAATATGTCGTTGGAAGACTAATGTTTTATTTAAGTGTGTGTAGGGAAATGACTATGGTCAAACCTTGAGGAAAACATCAATTACTTTAGGTGTCACGACAATGATACATTTATGTTGCAACACTGACTCTCCATCACCTCAGGGGAGAAAAACTTCAGCAAAATATCAACCTGGAGCAATTTGCCAAAGATGTCATGACAGTAGATATGTTGTTTCACAACACTGAGCATCAATGTCTTGACTCCAAGCTGATGATTGAAGTGAAAGATCCTACGGCCTATCTAGAGTGTCGCGACACTAGTTAGTTTGTGACGCGACATAGAGAACCCTCAACCCATGATTGTGTCTACTGTTGAGGATGTCGCGACATCAAAGCTCGAGTGTCGCAACACTAAAGCCTGACATGTTGAAAAATATTGCAGAGATAGTTTTGTGTCCAACATTGACTCAAGTCAATTCCTTATCTCCAAATGTCATTTTTTTCAAATGTTAGGGCTATTGAATTTGTTGTATTAAAGGCTATTGGATGCCAAACATAAAAGAGTCTCATTTATTATATTTTTAGTTCTCTCTTTTATTCCTTTCACCATTTTTAGGATTTCAATTGTTCCTTTTTTTTTAGCTTAGTTAGTTAGTAGCTATTAGTTCTTCAATTTTACTCTAACTTTAACTTTCTTATAACTAAATACGAAACTTTATGTTGTTATTTTGATTTCTCCTTAAAGTATTCAATAGATTTTCTCTTTTTAAACTTTCAAAAGTGTAAATATCTCCACTTTGGTTGTGCTTTCCTCACTTTTAGTATTGGTTTCATCTTCAATAAATACTCCTTCAAGAGTCTTTAAGAACCCCTCAAGTTTACCTTTTTATGTTTTCTTTGATGAGTCATTTAAGCATGAACTTGTCTAATATTTGTATGTTAATAATGAATATGCACTAAATCTTATGGTGATTGGTTGATTGAAATGTTACATGGTTAGTGTAATAAGGCAATTCTGCCCGGCCCAATTAGAAAAAATAAATAATAAAACCAAAAAACCAAATAATAGTTCAGAGTCCATTTACAATAGCAAAAATTGGAGCCCAACAAACTTAGCCCAAAACCCCTAAAAATAAACCCCATACCCGTTTACAATAGTCCCATACCCGGGTCAACTCAATACCCAGATGGCCCAAATTCTAACAGCCCCTAGGGTCAGACTAGGGTTTCAGAAACTGAAACCCTAGTACCGCCGCCAGTGCAAACGGCGCACCAACCCTTTGACCCTACCACCCGAAGCCCCTCTCACAGGCCACTATGCTCATCGCATCACCGCCACTTGCCAACAATAAATGAAAGAACGTCAGCAACTAAAGAAAACAGTAAGAACACAGCAGATCAAAGACAGAAGCAAAGGCACAAGGATCCGGATATAAAGCCATAAAAAAAACAGAAAGGGGGCATTCGGCTAGAAACAGAAGAAAATATATGCAAAAAGAACAAGCCCCATTCTTTGTACCAAAAAAATATCAGAAATCAAAAAGAGAATAGAAGTTTAAAAGGTTGATTTTAACCTTTTTCTTGATACGATTTTCTTATTTATTTCTATTTTATTTATCATTTTTTATCATTTTTGATCAATTCTTAAATAACAAAGTAACCAAAGGGAAAAAGGGAGGCAAATGGTACCTTTCCGTCGTCGAAATCCACCTTTCCGGTGCTAATATTGAGTTAAGAGGTTGCAAAAATGGTGGTTTCAGCGTTCGTGGGGGGTTTGAAGGTGATACCTTCATCGTGCCTTGGAATAAGGCCGTTCTCGCACTCCGTCGGCCACCGGAGCGATGATGGTACGGCGACGGAGCCTCTCTTCCTTTCGGTCGGTGGGAGAAGGTTTGAGAGATGAGAGGACTTGGGGTTTTTATTTTCTTTGATATTTTTTAAGATGGCTGCTGTTTTGAAAAGAAAAAAGAAGGGTAAACGGTGAAGAAAAAAAAGGGGGAAACTAGGGCTTTGGTATAACACGCAAAACAGCACCGTTTAGGTGCCAACCTGATGACCCGACCCGAATGGGTCTATGACCCGCGTGCTTTGGTCGTTGAGGGTTTATTGCGCGCTTAGTCCCTCTCGTTTGCACCGTCCTTCGATTGGGCTTTCAATGTGCTTTATTTTCTCTTCAAAATCGCCCCTGGAATTTCAGTGTTATTGTAACTAGGTCTGCGACTGAACGCAACACTCAGGGGGCTGGTTTATTTCCAATTTTGGTCCCTGTCTTTGTGCCTGCGTTTCATCTGGGTTCATTTGTCTCTTTTAATTTCTAATTTGGGCCCTAGATTCTGTTTTAGTTTTAAATTCATCCCTCCATTGTTTTTGCTTACCCTTTTTGCTATTATGATTATTAGTATTATTATTTATTACTATTATTATGTTTTCTCTTTATTATTTTATTATTACTAATATATATTGTATATATTATATATTATTTTAACCATATTTTGCGTATGTATATTATACTTATATATATTTTTTTTCATATTACATTTATGCAAATACTTTTCAATATTATAATTGTATATATATTCTTTTATATTATTTCACATACTTATTTTTAATACTAACATATATATTTTATATATTTCATCTATTTTAAAGTTATATTTTTTATATACACTATACTCTTATATATTGTATAAGTATTTTGTATATATTCTTGCACATTATCTTATATATGTGTTTTTGATACTATTATATTTTGTATATTACATCTATTATTTTGGTTACATTTTATGCATATACTATATTTTTATACATATTACATACGTATTTTTATTTCTAATATGTATATATATTTTTATATTACCTCATGTATATACTTTAACACTATTATGTATGAATATTTTTGTATATTACGTATATATTTTAACTTATTTATATATATTATGTACATTATTTACATATAAATATTTTCATATATATTTTTTAAACATTATGTTTTTTATATATATGTTATGTATATTATATTTTTTTATATTTTGCCATTCTTTTACGTACTTGTTGTATTATATTACGTAAATACTTTAAATACTATATTATGTATGTATGTATATATTTCACAAGTGTATGATCTATTTTCTTAAGAGATCTTACCTTTTTTTATATTACTTGTTTGAAATTTATATCTAAATTCCTATGACACCAAATTTTCTTTCATAACCATTCATTCTTAATAGTCTTTCAATTTTCATTTATTTTGATTCGTTTTATATCTCTTTTGCTTTCGTTTTTTAGTCTTTGAACATTAATATTGTTATTCGCATGAGATGACATGTTATGTAATTGTTGTTATTGTATGCACCATTTTGCATCTATTGGTTATTATGATTCATTGATGTAATATATATTGTTTACGACTTATTTCCTTGCTTTGTATGTTTGTATTTCAAAAATTCGTGTTCAACATCATTTTAGTAAAAAACCTCCATTCAAAAATTTTCAATAACCTAACTCGTGTTTGAGAAATTTCGAGGAAATTGAGCCTTAACTTACTAGGTTCCGGTTTTCCTCATCAAACCCGAACTATCGAGTATCGCTTTCAAAACCAAAATACGTGAGCTTTCAAATAAAACTTATTATCGGAGACTCGAAGTGCTACGTTCTAACTTACTGAATGTGGCATTCATTGTCCCGAGATAAGAATTTGAAAATCAAGGCAATATTTTATGTTTTGGAACTTCGATAAATCGAGCCCTAACTCACTGGGTTCTGGTTTTTTGTACGATCCAAAATAATTAAATATTCCTTTCTTAATTTAAATACTTAAGCCTTTTAAGCAAAAAGGCAAACTTAATCTCAAGAAATTGATATGTTGCACCCTAACTTACTGGGTATGGCATTCTTATTTCTTTGGGATAAGTGAGCCTCGATTTTCACTTCATTTAAATGCCCTTTTTAAACAAAGGATCTTATTTTTAAAATCTTTTCAATCGTTTGATGATAGGACATTGAGTGATCAATCAGGTACCAATTTTGGGCGTTACGAGGGTACTAACCCTTCCTCATACGTAACCGACTCCCGAGCCCTTTTTTTGAATTTCGTAGTGCAAAATTAATTGTTTTAATAAATCAAAATATTTTATTAAAATAATTTAAGGTGACCCGATCGCACCTCAAAAAAAGGATCGGTGGCGACTCCATTTTTTTTAAAATTTTAAAGTCGATCCCCGTTTTTCAAAAAAATAGTTTCGACAGCTTGGCGACTCCACTGGGGACTTGTCAAGAGAGTCAAGCCATTGAATTAATTACTTACTATCCTATCATCAAAAATTGAAAACGGATTTGAAAAATTACGATCCTCTTTTAAATAGTTTGAGATTTTGCATGGTTATTATAAGTTGATTCCTGTGAATTAATTTTCGTGCATCATATTGCATGACCGCCGGGTCACACCTTTTAAGTGGGAGCAAGAAGCTACTCCTTCGTGAGGTTTTCACCTCCGTGCAGGATAGTGAATCGCTTCCGGAACACATCCGTACCTATGTGCTTCGTGAGATTTTCATCTCCGTGCAGCCTTAGGGAAATGTGTTCCCCTGAATCGAACTCGACCTAAATGAGCCTATAATGGGTGTAGATCGAGGAATCTGCTGGTTCAGGTACCCTACTTTAGATCCAAACTGCATATAGAGAACCCTTAGGAGCCCACCCTAGTTAGAGCCACGCCAAACCCTAGTGGTTACCCTAATAGGTCCTTGATTGTTCTCTGTTTCCGTGCATGCTCTGAATTTTATTATATATTGTACTGACATTTTATGGTTTTACTTTCTACATACTGCACTGACATTTTGTGTTTCTGCTTTTTACATATCGCATTGAAAAGGTGTCGATTTGGGTTCGATTGCTAAAATAGAGAGCTTGACCATGGAAAACGAACTTTTTGATAAAGTAAAAGGCAATGCGGCAATCCAAAACTGGTCAGAAGCAGCACAATTGGAAAAAGGGGATAGCTTAGCTACAGGATATGTATTGGAGTTATGGGATTATACCCGCATCATTGTTACGCAAAATAGCCTTCAGGAATTGAAAGAAATTTGGTGTTAGTGGGATGATGAAACCAAAGGATTGTTCTACAATAAGTACGGGGATTTGCCGTACCTGCTAGATGTTAAGGTGGACGAGAACTTGTTTCGAGCCCTCACACAGTTTTGGAACCCAGCATATAGTTGCTTTACCTTCGGGGAAGTGGATTTGGTGCCTACCATAGAGGAGTGTATTGCTCTACTAAATTGTCCGAGGGTGCAGGTAGATAAGATTTATTCGAGAGCTGCTTATGTCCCAGCTTTTTGGAAAAAGTTGATGAATATTACGGGAATGAGTGAGCAATGGATCACGGCTAAGATTAAGAAGAAAGGAGAATATAAGTGCATCCTATGGAAAAACCTAAGAGATCTGATTCTAGGTCACACTGATACGACAAAGAAGGTTGATGTTTTTGCTCTTAGCATTTACGGATTAATTTTATTCCCCAAGGCTTTGGGATATGTGGATGAAGCAGTCACTGACCTCTTCGATCAACTCGACAAGGGGGTCACGTCAGTACCTGCGATCTTGGTGGAAACTTTTAGGTCATTAAGTGCGTGCCGGAGAGCCGGAGAAGGCAAGTTCATAGGATGCGCACAATTTCTTTTAGTATGGTTTCATAGCCATATTTGGAAGGTGAACAAGCCTTCCTATTGAGTCTTCTTGAATGATTATTCCCCATTAAGAGAGATGGTAGCCACACCAAGAAAGGATGATGTGCCAGAAGAAAACTGGATCGCACTCCTTCAAAATCTGCAAGATGGAAACTTCGAATGGAGGGCTCCTTGTTTTGTACCCGGGGAAATCTTATACCGATGAGGGGATTTCGATTGGGTCCCATTACTCAGAATTTGGGGAGCTACTGGTTACGCTCCCTTTATGGTATTAAGGCAATATTGGTCGAAGCAGTTTATACCAGTAACATATGGGTTGGTAGAATGCGAATTCCCGTATAGAGGAGAGAACTACAGAAAAAGGGTCAAAGAGATTTCTACGGCCTGGAATCAGACTCACCGAATGAAAAATCAGAACGTGAGATTGGTAACCCCGGAGTATGGCGGCTGGTTTAGTAGAAGGGTTAATGACAATGTGCCAAGACCGAACTCAGAAAATGTTAGACCAATGGAAGAATATTTACGGGTAGTCCCCTCCAAATTAGAAATTATAAGACAAGACTTTGAAAAGCGAAGTTCAGAAATGGGAAAACAGAAAAAGCAGTTAGAGCAAGAAAAAATATATCTAAGCATGGACGTCAACATCCAGAAAGCAGAAGCCGAAAGACTCAAAAAAGGGAAGAACAAAGTAGAAAAGGATTGGATAGCCTAAAGACCGATTATAAGAGGGTGTGTTCGTCTTTAAGAAAGGCTAGTCTAGGGAAAACCCCAGAAGAATGGCAGCGAGAAGTTTAGGAAGAAAGACTGAAGGCCGAGTGTTGGGAAATAAGATATAAGGAAGCCCAAGTGCGAAATGAAGCCTTAGAAAGAGGAGTATTGGAAAACCAAAAAGGGAAAGATGAGTTAAAAGCTAGAGTGGCGGAGTTAGAGGAATCCCTTCGACGGCATCGAAATCGTAACTCTGTGATGGAGCTAAAAGCCAGCTTAATTAAGATTGAGGAAATGAAGAAGAAGATCGAAGAGTTGGAAATGACTTTGCAGAACTGTCAAAACCATGTCAGGTTCCTGGAAGAAAAAGAAGAGCGATGGAAAGAAGAGTGTTACCATTCTCAAAACCGGGTCCAGAGAAGAGATTATATTATGGGTGAAGCCATAATGCAAATTCGAGAGGTGGTTGAGCACCTGCAGTCCTTGGCAGCTCAAGCAGACATACTTAGTGTGAAGTATGGGTCTAGAGAACAAGAGTTAGTTTCTTTGTTGGAAAAGATTAAGGCTTTAGGCATTAAGGCAAAGCCATATCTGTAATTTACTTTATGTAAAGAGCTTTGTGTTCTAATAAAGTTTTCTATATGGAATTGAGCTAAAATCGACACTCTTTTCGCATTCATGCATCTGCATTGCATCACATTATTATATGCATCGAATTTCATAAAAAGACTCTAATAAAAGGAAATTATTTCAGAGAGAATTAACCTGGAAACTGTCAAAAACCCATCAGCCCAACACTGCTACGATACCCGTTTTAAGTCGAGAAGTATGGATCAGAGATTGGAAAGGTTGGAGCATCTCCAGAAGGAGATGCAGGACCAAATGCAAGAACAACTGATTAAGATTCAGCAAGATATGATGAATCGGATGTTGGAAACACAAAACAACATGATGAGTCAACTGACTCAGCTTTTGGCTGTAAGACAAGATAAAGGAAAGGGTCCTGCGACAAACACTGAAGAAAATGAGGATCCACCTTATCCTCCGGGGTTCACCCCACCTAATACACAACACGAGGAACACCCGCGTAGACCTTCTATCACCATTAGGCCGCAACAACTCCAAGGGGACACATCGATACCGGGTAATCATCAAGCTGGTTTTGGCTCAGAACATAATCCAATTAACATTAATGTTCCCGACTTAGATGAGGCAGCCGAAAGAAAGAGGTCAAGAACAGAGCTGTCGAAACAGCTAGAGGACAGGTGCAAATGGATAGAAGAGAAATTTAAAGCCATGGAAAGTGCTGATAGCCGTCACAGGATTGATGCTAAGGACCTGAGTTTGGTCCCAGACTTGGTCCTTCCCCCCAAATTTAAAATGCCTGAATTTGAAAAGTACAACGGAACGAGCTACCCTGAGGCTCACATTATTATGTTCTGTAGGCGAATGAAGGGCTATATCAATAACGACCGACTACTAATTCATTACTTTCAAGATAACCTGATTGGGGCAGCCTCTAAATGGTATAACCAATTAAGCCGTGCTATGATCAAGTCGTGGAAGGACCTTGCTCAGGCATTTATGAAATAGTACAGTCATGTGACGGACATGACCCTCGACAGGATTACTCTTCAGAATATGGAGAAGAAATCTAACGAAAGTTTCAGACAGTATACACAGCGGTGGAGAGAAGTTGCCATACAAGTACAGCCGCCGCTTTTAGAGAAAGAAACTACGATGCTATTTATTAACACTCTAAAGGCTTCTTTTATCACTCATATGCTGGGAAGTGCCACTAAAAACTTCGCTGACATAGTGATGGCAGGCGAGATGATCGAGAATGCTGTGAGAAGCGACAAAATTAAAGTCGGGGAAAGTACCAAACGATCGGCCCCGAGGAAAAGAGACAACGAAGTGAACAACACGAGCACATTTAGTAAGGGTCAGTCCAAGTCATTCACTGTAAATCAACCAAAAACAGTGACCACTAATCGATCTAACATGGCAAGACAAGAATCCAACACAAGGGAGAATACGGAGAGACCATCGTTCACTCCTATACCCACGACATATAGGGAGCTGTATCAGAACCTATACAATGCTCATGTAGTCTCACCTTTTTACTTAAAGCCACTACAACCCCCGTATCCTAAATGGTATGACATGAATGCCCAATGTGAATACCATGCGGGAATAACCAGGCATTCAATTGAAAACTGCACAGCGTTTAAAAAAGTGGTTGAGAGACTCATCAAAATAGGGATTGTGAGGCTTGACGATCCGGCTACACCCAATGTAGCAGGAAACCCGCTCCCTAATCACATTGACCAAGGAGTGAACGGGATAAGTGGAGGCCAGAAAAAAAAGATCAAACATGAGATCGCGAAGGTCAGAACCCCATTAAGACGAGTATGGAAGGAAATGGTCAGGAGAGGATTGATTATGTTAGATTCAAGAGAAAGATCTGAAAAAGAGGGAAACTACTGTGAGTTTCACGCCAAAGCAGGGCATGAGATCCAAGAATGTATGGATTTCAGGGCCATTGTACAAGACATGATGAATAACAAAGAAATAGAGTTTTTCGAAGAAACTGAGTACCCCGAAGAGAGAGAGATATGTGCATCAAAGGGGGAATAGGCGGCGCAAACAGTTAACTACCCCGTAATCATTATATCACGACCCACAAACGATGAAGCAGTAGTGCAAATACCACCGAAGGTTATAATCCACAGACCTACAGTCTTCCCCTATAAAGACAGCAAGAAGGTCCCGTGGAATTACAACTGCAGTGTGACGGTTCCAGGAAAAGAAAACCTGGTTGATGCTTCAAAAGAAGGCCAAGAAGGGGGCTCCTATACACGCAGTGGAAGACGTTATGATATAGCAGTCGATAAGACACAGCTCGCAAAAGGAAAAGCTCCAGCGGTTGAAGAGATGAAAGAAAAAGCAACCAGGCCCGAACATCCTATTAATGAGCCAGTCAATGAGAAGGAAGTAAAGGAATTCCTAAAATTCCTAAAGCATAGTGAGTACAGCGTGGTCGAACAACTGCATAAACAACCGGCTCGTATCTCAATATTGGCCTTACTCTTGAGTTTGGAAGTTCATCGTAATGCATTGACGAAGATCTTGAATGAAACATATGTTGCTAATGACATCTCCGTCAACAAGCTAGATCGATCAGTCAGCAATATAAGTGCTGATAACTTTATTTTCTTTAATGACGATGAGATACAACAAGGTGGTAGGGGGTCGACTAAAGCTTTGCACATTACCACACGTTGTAAAGGGTACACACTGCCAGGTGTACTAATCGACAACGGGTCAACTTTGAATGTCCTACCATGGTCCACATTAAACAGACTACCTATAGACAACTCTCACATGAAAGAGTGCCAAAGCATCGTGAAAGCATTTGACGGCACAGAGAGGAAGGTGATGGGTAGAATTGAAGTGCCTCTTTTGATCGGACCTAGCACATATGAGATGGATTTCCTAGTGATGGATATCAAGCCCTCATACAACTGCCTTTTGGGAAGACCGTGGATCCACTCAGCAGGAGCGGTTCCCTCTACGTTGTACCAAAAGCTGAAATTGGCGACGGAAAACTGACTAGTCACCATAAAAGCGTAAGAAGAAATTATTACAGCTGTAACCAGTGACGCACTGTATTTAGAAGCAGATACCGAGGCCATTGAGTGTTCGTTGCGGTCTTTGGAATTTGTCAATGCTACCTTCCTGGGTGAAGGGAACAAGGTCACAAAGCCTAGAATATCCAAGACCACGAGGATGGGTCTACAGTTAACTGTGGGGAGAGGAGCGTTACCGGGGAAAGGACTCGGAAGATACCTCTAATGCAGAGTAGAGGTGCCGTTGTTAAAGGAAAAACGAGATCGTTTCGGCCTGGGGTTTAGACCAGACGCCAAGCAGAAAAAGAAGGAACTAGAAAAGAAGTAAGAAAGACGAAGAGTAAGGTTAAGGGGAGAAGAAATCAAGTAGGAACCAATGGTTTTCCCCCGCATATCCCAGACCTTTGTATCGAGAGGAATCATTAACCCTGAGCGAGAAACCCTAAAAGAAAGAACCATGGAAGAAATGTTAGAAGACACACACATCAATGTTATATCTACAGAGAGAGCTGAAGGAAGGAGCTTGTTGAAAATCAGCCCTTTTAAGCCTGGGAGTGTTCTGGACAACTGGACTGCAGAAAAGATTCCTGTAGTGTTTAGAACTATTTCAGAGTAATGTCCTAGAACATTTATTACTCTAGGCCTAGGAGTAATGAACATCTTTTGTGAACTGAATTTGTCCCAAAATCTTTAACTCAATGAAAAGTACACATTTTGAACAAATATTCTTTCATTCATTCCAATTCATACATAATCTTTTGTTCTTTTATTATTTATTTATGATCATAACTTGCAAACAATCATTCTTAGATGCCATTGTTTCTTTGCATCTTCCATTATCCCTGAAACAGGTCCCCAGATATCAATGATATGAGTGACGCTGCCAACGACTCGGAGTCCCCTTTTGAACAAGATGTGTGTATAGAAGATTCTGAAGGTTTTGAGGATGACCGAGATTGTGACCTAGCGCCCGAATTATTGAGAATGGTTGAGCAAGAAGAGAAACAAATTCTGCCTCACGAAGAATCGATAGAGATTGTGGATTTAGAAGACGGAAAAGAGGTAAAAATTAGGACCGGTATTGCCGCGGAAACAAGACAAGAGCTGATCGAATTACTCCAGGAGTTTAAGGATGTGTTCGCATGGTCATACCAGGACATGCCTGGTTTGGATACTGATATAGTGATGCATCGACTCCCTATAAAAGAAGAATGCAAGCCAATCCAACAGAAGCTTCGGAGAATGAGACCTGATGTCTTGCTAAAAATAAAGGAAGAGGTCAAAAAGCAGTTCGACGCAGGAATTTTAAAGGTGATGAAATACTTAGACTGGGTGGCCAACATCGTCCCCGTTCCTAAAAAGGATGGAAAAGTGCGAATGTTTGTGGACTACAGAGACCTAAATAAGGCAAGCCCGAAAGATAATTTTCCCTTGCCTTACATTGATACCTTGGTAGACAACACGGTGGGCTATTCATTGTTCTTTTTCATGGACGGCTTCTCTAGTTACAACCAGATTAAGATGTATGAAGAAGACATGGAGAAGACCACATTCATGACCATGTGGGGAGCATTCTGTTATAAGGTGATGCCTTTTGGACTAAAAAACGCAGGAGTAACATACCAAAGGGCCATGGTAACCCTATTTCACGACATGATGCACAAGGAAATCGAGGTTTATGTCGATGATATGATTGCAAAATCCTGAACAGAGGATGAGCATGTACAAGTTTTAAGAAAGTTGTTCTTACGATTAAGAAAATTCCAACTAAAACTCAATCCGGCCAAATGTACCTTCGGAGCCAAGTCTGGAAAATTACTCGGGTTCGTAGTTAGTGAAAAAGGGATTGAGATCGATCCAGACAAAATTAAGGCCATACAAGGACTATTCCCACCGTGTACCCAGAAAGAGGTTCGGGGCTTTTTAGGAAGACTAAATTACATTGCTCGGTTCATTTCACAACTAACCGAGAAATGTGACCCTGTCTTTCGACTCCTCAAGAAACACAACCCAGGTGTATGGGATGAAGAATGCCAAATGGCTTTCGACAAAGTCAAACGGTACTTGTCCAATCCCCCGGTACTAATACCACCTAACCCTGACAGGCCATTGATACTGTACTTGACGGTATTTGAGAATTCCATGGAATGTGTACTCGGCCAGCACGATGAGTTGGGAAAACAGGAAAGGGCTATTTATTACCTCAGTAAGAAGTTTACTGAATGTAAGGAAAGATACCCCCCAATTGAAAAATTATGCTGTGCTTTGGTTTGGACAACACGAAGGTTAAGATAGTATATGCTGTATCACACCACTTGGCTCATCTCAAAATTGGATCCCCTGAAGTACATGATGGGGTCAATAGCTTTGAATGGAAGAATGGCTCGATGGCAAATTCTACTTTTAGAATTCGACATAATGTATGTGAACCAGAAAGCTATAAAAGGAAGTGCGATAGCAGATTTTCTGGCCAGTAGAGCTTTAGAAGATTACGAACCCTTAAACTTCGATTTCCCAAATGAAGATTTAATGCATATTGCGGTTGTTGAAGAAGACGCTCAAGAAAGCCTCCATTGGAAACTTAACTTTGATGGAGCGTCTAACGCTGTGGGTAACGGGATCGGAGCGGTATTGGTATCTCCAAACGGAGACCATTACCCCTTTACCAGCAAGCTAAATTTCAACTGCACCAACAATATGGCTGAATATGAGGCATGCATCATGGGAATCCGAGCTACCATAGAACGCAAGATTAAGCTATTGGAAGTTTACGGGGATTCTGCATTGGTGATCTATCAACTTAAAGGCGAATGGGAGACGAAAGACCCCAAATTGATCAATTATCGAAAAATAATCTTAGAGTTAATGGAAGAGTTTGATGACATTACTTTCCGCTACCTCCCACGAGATGAAAACCAGATGGCCGATGCCTTAGCCACTCTAGCCTCCATGATCAAAGTGAACAGGCAAGAAGATGTAAGAGCCATCCAGATGAGTATATATGAGGCTCCAGCCCATTGCTGCAGTATTGGCGAAGAAAAAAAAGATGACCACCCTTGGTATCACGATATATTGCGATACGTGAGGGATCGTGAATACCCGGCTCAGACAACCAAAATGATAAAAGGACATTGAGAAGATTAGCCATTGACTATGTATTGGACGGAGAGATTCTATACAAAAGGAGGAAGGATCAAGTACTCTTAAGGTGTGTAGACGCTGTTGAAGCCAAGAAAATTCTCGAAGAAATACATGAGGGCGTCTGCGGGACACACGCTAACGGCTTTACTATGGCCAGGAAAATTATGAGATTTGGTTATTATTGGTCCACCATGGAAGGGGACTGTATTAACTACGCCAAGAAATGTCATAAGTGCCAGATTTATGGAGATAAGATCCACGTGTAGCCTTCACCTTTACATGTCATGACTTCTCCATGGCCCTTTTCCATGTGGGGCATGAATGTCATTGGTCCAACTTCACCAAAAGCTTCAAACGGGCATCGTTTCATCTTCGCGGTCATAGATTACTTCACCAAGTGGGTTGAAGCCGCTTCATATGCTAATGTCACTAAGACAGCCGTTAGTAAATTTTAAAAAAAAGAAATTATATGTCGATATGGAATGCCGGAGAGAATCATATTAGACAATACCCTGAACTTGAATAATAGCACAATAGCAGAGGTCTGCAGTCGATTCAAAATCAAACACCATAATTTATCACCGTATCGTCCAAAAATAAACGGCGCGGTAGAAGCAGCGAATAAGAACATCAAGAGGATTGTGGGAAAGATGACGGAAACCTATAAAGATTGGCATGAGAAGTTACCTTTTGCCCTTTATGCTTATCGAATGTCTGTCAGAACTTCCACCGGGGCAACGCCTTTCTCCCTAGTTTACAGAATGGAGGCAGTCCTACCCATTGAAGTTGAGATCCTTTCACTCAGAGTGTTGTCAGAAGTAAAGTTGGATGAAGCTGAATGGGTCCAATCTAAATATGACCAGTTGAACCTGATTGAGGAAAAAAGGCTAAGAGCTATCCGACATGGCCAGATATATCAAAAACGAATGATAAAAGCCTACAACAAGAAGGTTTGCCCTAGAGAGTTCCATAAAGGGGATCTAGTTCTGAAGAAAATCCTTCCAATACAAAAGGACTTCAGAGGGAAATGGATGCCGAATTGGGAAGGACCTTACGTGGTGAGGAAAGCCTTTTCCGGAGGAGCATTGATCCTAGCCGAGATGGATGGTAAAAATTTGCCCAATCCTGTGAATGCAGATTCTGTCAAGAAGTATTTCACTTAGGGAAAGAGGAAGCCAAAGTGAAAACCCGTAAAGGGTGCTTTGAGACTTCTTAAAAAAAAGCAGAGAGGCCAAAGTGAAAACCCGCAAAGGGCACCTTGAGACCAAAGGGAATTTTGAGTCGAAAACCCGGAAAGGGCGGCTCAAATTTTGATCAAGATCGGGATACAGATCTGGCTATGGTTGAAGTGACAAGAGAAAGCAATATCGTAAGGCGTCAACGAAATCTTTCGGGACATCTAAACATGTATCAAGATCAAAAGGGCCTTCGAGAAGTGTTATGCAGAGAGGCTCAACCAACGATATCTAGGGCATCTATCATTCACTTTTTGTATTCTAGCAAAATATGCTATTTTGGTCAATTGACTATTATTCATATTCTAGCCAAATTTTCCACCTCAATTTACTCATTTACTTTGAGCATTATTTTCAAATCTCAATTGAATTCATTAATTGTAGCTTTTCCTTTCAAGCATCTTTCATTGAAACAACGATTAATGGGCTAATGATGTCCTGAATGAAAGGGGTTCTGCATATTAGCCTGGAAGTTTCTAAATAGTACGGGAACCTAAAACAGGACCATTGTTTAGGACTTTCCATGCTTAAGGGTTGGAAACATTTAAGTCCAAATTAAAATCATCTCTTCAGATTTTCAGTTGAAGATATTTACTGAACAAAAGAGACAAGATATTGGGTCGGTGATGCAATCCTGATAAAAAAAATGGGTAATTGAGATTATTCTCAAAATGATATTCTTCATCTATGCGAGTATCGGGCATACACATCTAGTCAAGTCACCTAGAGCGTTATCAGTTGATAGGACAAGTCCATTTACCCTTGATTGGTAGTGGGATGGATGAAAGTGGATAAAGATCCTAGAGCCACGAATTGCAATGGGGTGGTTTAAAGATAGTACAAACCTTATGTCCCCAAGTTACAGACCCTAAACTTACGAAGGGCAAACTGGTAAAACAAAATACAATTATTTCCTTAGATTTTGGTTAAAATACCGATCAAGTAGGAAAGCAACGTACTACGTCGATGATAGAACCTTGATGGGCAATGAGTGATGGTGCCCTAAAGCATTAAAAAACACCACATTCTCATGACATTTTACATTCAGACGAGTGTCATACATGATACATTTATTTAGGAGCATTTGATTCATTCCGATCACAGCATCCTAATCATGTTGCATAGGCATAAGCATATAAAACTGGTTATACAGGATAGATTCCTCAGAGAACAATGTAGCAACACCAGTAATTCATAGCCCTATCTTTCTGAGCAACAATGGAGTAGGCTGAAAAATTCAGATTCGGTCTCCTTGAGATTGCAAGGAGCAGATTGAAGTTCGAAGATTCGGTTTTCCTTGAGATTGCAAGGAGTAAATTAAAGTTAGAAGATTTGACCTTCCTGAAAATGCAGGGGCAGATCGAAGAAAAGTCTGACATCCTTGAGATTGCAAGGAGCAGATTGAAGTTCGAAGATTTGGTTTTCCTTGAGATTGCAAGGAGCAAATTAAAGTTAGAAGATTTGACCTTCCTGAAAATGCAGGGGCAGATCGAAGAAAAGTCTGACATCCTTGAGATTGCAAGAAGCAGATTGAAGTTTGAAGATTTAGCTTTCCTTGAGATTGCAAGGAGCAAATTTAAGTTAGAAGATTTGACCTTCCTGAAGATGCAGGGGCAGATCGAAGAAAAGTCTAACATCCTTGAGATTGCAAGGAGCAGATTAAATATAGAAGATATGGCTTTCCTAAAAATGCAGTAGCAGATCAAAGATTTTGGGTCTGGTAAAATAGACTAAAATCACCAACCCTATGCCTTTGAAGATGCAGTGGAAGGGAACGAGGCTAAGAAACGCCAAGAAATCAAGACTCGGCAGGACCGGGCAAAATTGGCCCTTTTAAAGTCTTTGCTCTATTCTCGTTACACGACAATGAGCAAAGAGGGGCAGCTGTAATAAGGCAATTCTGCCCGGCCCAATTAGAAAAAAATAAATAATAAAACCAAAAAACCAAATAATAGTTCAGAGTCCATTTACAATAGCAAAAACTGGAGCCCAACAAACTTAGTCCAAAACCCCTAAAAATAAACCCCATACCCGTTTACAATAGTCCCATACCCAGGTCAACTCAATACCCAGATGGCCCAAATTCTAACAGCCCCTAGGGTCAGACTAGGGTTTCAGAAACTGAAACCCTAGTGCCGCCGCCAGCGCAAACGGTGCACCAACCCTTTGACCCTACCACCTGAAGCCCCTCTCACAAGCCACTATGCTCATCGCATCACCGCCACCTGCCAACAATAAATGAAAGAACGTCAGCAACTAAAGAAAACAGTAAGAACACAGCAGATCAAAGACAGAAGCAAAGGCACAAGGATCCGGATATAAAGCCATAAAAAAATGGAAAGGGGGCATTCGGCTAGAAACAGAAGAAATATGCAAAGAGAACAAGCCCCATTCTTTGTACCAAAAAAATATCAGAAATCAAAAAGAGAATAGAAGTTTAAAAGGTTGATTTTAACCTTTTTCTTGATACGATTTTCTTATTTATTTCTATTTTATTTATCATTTTTTATCATTTTTGATCAATTCTTAAATAACAAAGTAACCAAAGGGAAAAAGGGAGGCAAAGGGTACCTTTCCGTCGTCGAAATCTGCCTCTCCGGTGCTAATATCGAGTTAAGAGGTTGCAAAAATGGTGGTTTTGGCGTTCGTGGGGGGGTTTGAAGGTGATACCTTCATCGTGCCTTGGAATAAGGCCGTTCTCGCACTCCGTCGGCCACCGGAGCCATGGTGGTACGGCGACAGAGCCTCTCTTCCTTTCGGTCGGTGGGAGAAGGTTTGGGAGATGAGAGGACTTGGGGTTTTTATTTGCTTTGATATTTTTTAAGATGGCTGCTGTTTTGAAAAGAAAAAAGAAGGGTAAACGGTGAAGAAAAAAGAGGGGGAAACTAGGGCTTTGGTATAACACGCAAAACGGCACCGTTTAGGTGCCAACCCAATGACCCGACCCGAATGGGTCTATGACCCGCGTGCTTTGGTCGTTGAGGGTTTATTGCGCGCCTAGTCCCTCTCGTTTGCACCGTCCTTCGATTGGGCTTTCAATGTGCTTTATTTTCTCTTCAAAATCGCCCCTGAAATTTTAGTGTTATTGTAACTAGGTCCGCGACTGAACACAACACTCAGGGGACTGGTTTATTTCCAATTTTGGTCCCTGTTTTTGTGCCTGCGTTTCATCTAGGTTCATTTGTCTCTTTTAATTTCTAATTTGGGCCCTAGATTCTGTTTTAGTTTTAAATTCATCCCTCCATTGTTTTTGCTTACCCTTTTTGCTATTATGATTATTAGTATTATTATTTATTACTATTATTATGTTTTCTCTTTATTATTTTATTATTACTAATATATATTGTATATATTATATATTATTTTAACCATATTTTGCGTATGTATATTATACTTATATATTTTTTTTTCATATTACATTTATGCAAATACTTTTCAATATTATAATTGTATATATATTCTTTTATATTATTTCATATACGTATTTTTAATACTAACATATATATTTTATATATTTCATCTATTTTAAAGTTATATTTTTTATATACACTATACTCTTATATATTGTATAAGTATTTTGTATATATTCTTGCACATTATCTTATATATGTGTTTTTGATACTATTATATTTTGTATATTACATCTATTATTTTGGTTACATTTTATGCATATACTATATTTTTATACATATTACATACGTATTTTTATTTCTAATATGTTTATATATTTTTATATTACCTCATGTATGTACTTTAACACTATTATGTATGAATATTTTTGTATATTATGTATATATTTTAACTTTTATATATATATATATATATATATATATTATGTACATTATTTACGTATAAATGTTTTCATATATATTTTTTAAACATTATGTTTTTTATATATATGTTATGTATATTATATTTTTTTATATTTTGCCATTCTTTTACATACTTGTTGTATTATATTACGTAAATACTTTAAATACTATATTATGTATGTATATATATTTCACAAGTGTATGATCTATTTTCTTAAGAGATCTTACCTTTTTTTATATTACTTGTTTGAAATTTATATCTAAATTCCTATGACACCAAATTTTCTTTCATAACCATTCATTCTTAATAGTCTTTCAATTTTCATTTATTTTGATTCGTTTTATATCTCTTTTGCTTTCGTTTTTTAGTCTTTGAACATTAATATTGTTATTCGCATGAGATGACATGTTATGTAATTGTTGTTATTGTATGCACCATTTTGCATCTATTGGTTATTATGATTCATTGATGTAATATATATTGTTTACGACTTATTTCCTTGCTTTGTATGTTTGTATTTCAAAAATTCGTGTTCAACATCATTTTAGTAAAAAACCTCCATTCAAAAATTTTCAATAACCTAACTCGTGTTTGGGAAATTTCGAGGAAATTGAGCCTTAACTTACTAGGTTCCGGTTTTCCTCATCAAACCCGAACTATCGAGTATCGCTTTCAAAACCAAAATACGTGAGCTTTCAAATAAAACTTATTATCGGAGACTCGAAGTGCTACGTTCTAACTTACTAAATGTGGCATTCATTGTCCCGAGATAAGAATTTCAAAATCAAGGCAATATTTTATGTTTTGGAACTTCGATAAATCGAGCCCTAACTCATTGGGTTCTGTTTTTTTGTACGATCCAAAATAATTAAATATTCCTTTCTCAATTTAAATACTTAAGCCTTTTAAGCAAAAAGGCAAACTTAATCTCAAGAAATTGATATGTTGCACCCTAACTTACTGGGTATGGCATTCTTATTTCTTTGGGATAAGTGAGCCTCGGTTTTCACTTCATTTAAATGCCCTTTTTAAACAAAGGATCTTATTTTTAAAATCTTTTCAATCGTTTGATGATAGGACATTGAGTGATCAATCAGGTATCAATTTTGGGCGTTACGAGGGTGCTAACCCTTCCTCGTACGTAACCGACTCCCGAGCCCTTTTTTTGAATTTCGTAGAGCAAAATTAATTGTTTTAATAAATCAAAATGTTTTATTAAAATAATTTAAGGTGACCCAATCGCACATCAAAAAAAGGGTCGGTGACGACTCTATTTTTTTTTAAATTTTAAAGTCGATCCCCGTTTTTCAAAAAAATAGTTTCGACAGTTAGTTTTTGGGTCAATAACTAAATCAAATAGACTTCAAAACCTAGAATTGATGTCTCTAAGTGAACCTTTAGATAGGTGAAACCAAGAGGAGAGACTATTGCGGAACAATTTAATTGTCTCGATTTAGTTTAGTGAGGTCGAGAGATAAACTGAACTAAATAATCTAATTGGGAAAAATAGCGATCGAAAGGTAAAATTAGAGCAATTAGGAGTTTGAGCAATTTAGATCCCTAAATAAGAATTAATTAGAAACATAGATATCAACCGACCACTTTATCTCATTGACTTGATATTTTTGCACTTTTACTCAATTTAGTCCTCTTAGGAGTAGTTTAGTGTAATTAATCTTTGATGATGATTTATCGTAATATAATGCTTAGTGATTAGCTAGCTAGTCTTCTTAGTTGCATGTTGTTATCATTGTTAGTCACTTTATTGTATGATCTCTCTTGGATTCTATCTTTGGAATACTCGAAATGTTCTATAGTAACACTTAAAAATATTACAACTAACTTGTCATACTTGCAATCAAACCCCTTTAATTTCTGACATTTTTTGTTAATTCTCTGCTCGATGTTCGCACGTTGTGGTGCAGTCAAACGTCTCTTAGACATCAACATACGTGGAACAAAAAGAGAGGCAAACTTGTTTGTCATGACAGTGGGAAAAAAAGAGATTATCATACCTTATGCATAAGGCTCGCATGCCGCTTGAATGATTGTAACCTTTCTTCATATGTTCGCGCATATAGTCACGTAAAACATCATCTAGCCATCAACTTTCTTCCCCAATGCCAACTCTTATGTTCAATCTTAGCCTAGTAGTTGGATGCTCGATTGGTAGAGCTTTTGAGGGTTGTTTGTAGATTTTTTTGGTTTTTTGCAGTGTTTTTGATACTGTTTACGTACTACACAAATTTGGCTACTGTTTTAAGATTGTTTTATTGTGTTTTTTGTTTTGTTTTGTTTGACTTAGTTTGGGCTATTTGACTTGATTTGGGTTATTGTGGACCTATGCTTTCAGCTTTCTTGACTTTTGTGAAATATATTTATGATATACAATTATTTTATTATACCTAGTATGTGAGATGGCCCAACAAGCCCATCTGACATGTGATGGACGACAACCTTAATTCCAAATAGTGGTGTCCCGCTCATCTCCCTATAATCCTAGTAGGACATGTGATAGGAGACTGTTCCGAGATGAGTCAAACCAGTACAATTTTGAGGACGTGAAGAGGACGTCGCGAGAATGGGTGGAGAGAATGTCATGGGTCGTAGATCAAAGTCCGTGAACATTGTGCACAAAATGTCTTATAGAGGTCAACTTATTAAATGTGACTCATTTGACTTACTCGAACTGACCCGACTTGTGGAACATATTGGAAATCTCATCTACTTGGAAGCCTTGGTGGCCTAGAGAAGCACTCCAGTAAAATGAGAGTTAACAAGGTAATTAGTGTAAATCCTAAGAGATAAAAATATATAGAGTTTAAATCCCTTAGAACTCTCAATTGTAGATAGGCTCTAATCTAGACCGTCGATATACCGTTGGATTTGGAGGAACTCAACTATAAATAGAAGTCTTCCCCCTCATTTGTATTCACTTAGATGTAAACCTTCAAAGTAATATATATTTGAGTTCTATTCACTCAGTTGTAAACTTTCAAAATAATATATATACTTTTGAGAGCATTAACTCAAAGACTTGGTGTATGCTATTTTTCTATGGTTTTTTGTTCGTTCATAACTTTTTTGTCTTTTGAGTTTACTTCCTCTTTGCTTCGGTGCCTAAGAGAATTTTTGCAAGAATTCTCATTTTAACAAACTCAACAACAGTGGTACAAGGAATAACTAAATTCCTTCTTCAACTTGGGTTCAAACAATCATGCTAGGATGAATCTTTATTTATTTACAATGAATTTGGTACTCTACTCTTATCTTTTCTTTTTTGTCTACGTTGATGACCCACTAATAACACTTAATTGCTCCAAGGGTTAGGAAAACTTCAGTTTGTGTCTTTTACTCGCCCGAATATAAGTCCTAGTATCAATAAACTCTCTAGGTTCATGCATAATTTCTCTATTACGCACTGGAAAGCAGTGAAACAAGTGCTTTGTTACTTAAAGCACACTGCTAATCATGGCCTCCATATTTTGCGTCATCACGATCCCTATGCCTATGTCTATTCCAATGCGAATTGGGCAGGAAATCACAATGACATGTCTACAGCTGATTATCTGCTTTATTTTGATTTCAATCTTGTCGTTTGGTTCTCTAAGAAACAATCGATAGTGGCTCAACAATTAAAGCAGAATATCGTGCTATTGCCTTTACTGCAGCTGAGCTTTGTCGGTCATGAATCTCTTCAAAGGCTTGTAAATTTTTCTTGCTCAGGCTCCCAAACTTGTCTTTTAGAATCTTGATGCTACTTTTATGTGCCATCATTCAGTTCTTTACAGCACGATAGAGCATTTGGTAGTTGATTTTCATTGTATTCGCAATCACATTAAGCGTTGAAGTACCCATTCTAGTTGCAAATCAACTTGTTGATGCTATTCTCAAAGCCGTTCCGCAAAAGGCTTTTCATGATCATGTTCCTAAGTCAGGTGGTGTCTCTATATGTAATTTTTGAATTTTTGTTACTTCAATTTTCTTTATCTCAAGATTTTTATTGTTATTTGCTTTATATCTCTTTGTTTAAATAGGCGATTCTTCAATCCTTTAATTCTCATTCAAAACCACCTTGGCACGTGAAAAGAGTCATGGAAAATATGCTAATTGCCCCAACAAAATCAAACAAATGTAGTGGGGTTGCTTTGAATTGAATATCTTGTTCAACTTTTATAGATTTGGAAGATTTGTCTGCTGTTGCTAAGAGGATGCTTGAGAGTAGACCAGTATTTTTGCAGTGGGGGTTTATAGCAGGAAATCGGTGCATAAACTGACTAAGAACAGTGAAATGGCCAAAATCTGCAGAATTTGTAAGCGGGTAGTAACCAATTTCAGCATAAAAATAAAAGTGAGAAAAAACAATAAATACTGTGATTTAATTATTGTATCGATTCCATATATGGGAAAGCTGAAGAAATCAGCTCAGCACAACTAAAAATACAAGTGCAATGACTAACTATACAAATTACAACCCGCGGTTTTATGTTAGAATCACTCTCATTTCTCAATCTACTAATACTGGTAATATAGATTCAGGTAACTAAAACAAGGTAAAGAAGCCCCCTCAACCCCCCCCCCCCCCCCAAAAAAAAAAAAAAGAATCAGCCGTAGCTCAAACGAGTTTCTGAAGTCCTCATGTTGAGTTGTCGTCGTGGAGTACCTATCTCGCAAGCATTTACCCTGGCTGCGAAACGCAACGAGCAGAGGGACTCACCTGCCGAGGCGGGTTCAGGAGATATATTTACAAACATTAAAGTCTTTGAGTCTCCACCTAGACAGGGCTGTGGTCCATGGAATTAGAAAAAAGGCTCAGAAATGAGCAAGAATCGGATAGAACAACAGAAATGACACTTCCAAATATAGAATATTTTTTCTCCTTGATAATTTTTACCAAAAAGGAAAACAGTTAGTATAAACAAATAAGATTCGACAGTGGCAATCTTTTATACACCTTACTAGGCCTTATCATCAGCATATGAACATGTTTTTCGTAGGCAAAGAACTTTATGCAGACAGGTTTTACCTGAAGAAGATAAGTGAGCTTGGAGTTTCTAAATGGTACATGATCCTCCTTCTTTGCCAATGCAAATATAACATCAGCTAAAGATGATAGACTTTTATTAATTGCCTGAATAAAATCGAAAAACAAAATGTTAAAAAATGAAGAAGAAACAAGGAATATATAATGAAATTAAATAATAAGTATAGTTAAATACTTGAGTCTCCTTTAACCGGTCCCCTGTAGAGCCACTCTTGGAAAGACGCTCGCTTCCAGCAAGATCAATCAGATTCAAGACACCTTGTACTTGTTGTTCTGTGCTCTGGTGGAGAGTAGGAACATGGTTAAAACTAGAATACGGTGCCTTAGCTAATGGAACAAAAGATTGAGACTGAAGGAGCTTTATATCTGCATGGATTATAGCAAAAACAACACTCATACCTCATTAACACCAGTTATTCGCATAGTGAAAACAAAATGGCTTCTTGATGATTGTTCATTCATTTGAGTTTTTCCAACAGATCTGAATTAGTCAAGCAAAAACGTCATCAGTCCATGAATCACTGTTAGAAAGAATTCTAACATGGAAAAGACAAATCTCATTTGTTTATTTATCAAAAATGGCATAGAAAACAGTTATGTGTAAATATGAGTGGTCCATACGTGTATATAGCATTGTCTGTATTTCTCTTCTGAAATTTTCAATAGAACTGAGTTTGGATACAAACAATACAATGCATACTCTAAAATGTTACCTGCTATGAGCGGCTCGGTCTAAAAGATACTTGACCTCTCTGCTACTTTGAACATCCACAATAGTAAGATCTGAAACTTGTGTGTTTCCGTTTGCATCATGTTTAATAGTATATTGCTTTCCAGCAACACCATTTTCGATTCGTGATGCATCCTTGTTTGTTGATAACAAATCACGAATGGTTTCATTGTATATTTCTAACATGGAGACCTGTGGACATTAGTTGAAGGAAAAGTTCACTAATTATCCTAAGAAGATATGAACAAAGTAGACTACAGAAAAAGCAAACCAAGGAGGAAAAAGACATAAACCTGCATTTCATATCTCCAGCCTTGAGGTTGAAGTGCTTGCTTAGTTTGAAATATTTGCTCTAGTGAGCGTGGTATTAATCCCTGCTCATCTGGTTGACCTGGTTTTCCCATCATGGTATAGGTTTTACCCGAACCTGTTTGCCCATAGGCAAAAATGCAAACCTGTTGAAAGATAAAACAGTTGCATGATTAAGCATTTACTATACTACTACTGCTATCACATTATTGTATCCAGGAAAGTCTTACAATATTTACAAACAAATGTAAATATAACCTTGTAACCATCAAGAGCACTTTGGACAAGTTGTGATATTTCTACAAAAACTTCCTCTTGTGATGCATCAGGCATAAATACTTTGTCAAAAGTGAAAGAATGCTTTTGCCCTGATAGATAATAAACAAAAATCAAATGAGCTTTTGATGTTCAGAACAGAAAAATAGGTAATGAAATCGAATAGCATTTTATGATAGAGTTTTATAATTTAAGTAAATTGGTTCACTACCATTTTGTGTCATGTCAATGCCACGTCCCAAATATTCCATTGACGTGGGATAAGAGAAAACCTTTGCCTGATTACTTGAACTGTCATCAGGCAATTGAGGCCGCACTCTACAAAATACACGGATGTTCCCTTTCAATTCCTAGAATCATAAGAGCAGTCAGTTAGGAAACATATTTGTTGTAATGTTAACATAAGTTATAGTTTAGAACATTACCAATATAGTATTATGCAACTTCTTACGCAGCTTTTCCCCTTCTATAAGCTTAAATTCTGCATCTTCCAAGCGATTCTGCAACTCGTCAATGAGTTTCTTTTGCCCTTCAAATTCATTTCTTGTCTCGAATATGGACATATCAGACATCTAAAATTGGAAAAGAAGCAAGATAATGATAGGATAAACATAAAATGCTGTAAATAGTTTTCTCAAAAACAGATGAAATAACCTGTAATTTCCTCTCTGCAACTGCTAGTTGGTCATGCAAAATTTGTATTTGATTGCCTTGTGACAAGCATTTTTCCTGTAAACAGTCCAAAACATATCAGAATATATTCATGTCTAATGGAAAGCAAAATAAATAGGAAAAAAAAAGGAAAGTAACCTCTAATTCGCTTGAATTGGTAGCCAACTCTTTGTATTTTGATACTTCAGAAGCTAGACTTTGCACTTGCTGTTGATAGTGTTCACGATCTTCTCGGGTCTGGTGTAACTCCATTCTAAGGCATGCAACTTCATTCAGCAAAGCATCTTTCTGCTTCATAACTTCATCTTGGGAAGCCTAACCCGAAGAAAAAAGAAAAGGCACCAGCAACCAATATGTCAATACTTGAGCTTCTTTTAACTCGTAAATTACCTAATTAATCACCAATTTAAATCTTTTAACAAACATATGATTTTCATTTCAATATATTCAACTCAACAAAGCAGATCACCTATTTATAACATTTCCAAGAAACTTGCAGCATCTTAGAACTTTAAAGAAATCAAACATCTTGAAACAAAATTCTCAACTATGATAAGAATTTTATTTTTTGATGAGTTGATAAAAATAAAATGTAGATAAGTTATGGCTAGAAAATTCACTAGGGAAGACCTAACTACGTGCTTAACGTGCCATAGAAAGACCAGATTACTAGACACAATAAAAATATGTAATATAAGAGATAGCTTTCCAATGTATGGAAACTCACTATAGATGACATAAGTTGATCTTGCAATGATTTATGTTGACCCCTTAAGGTGTGAAGATTCTCCACTATGGCTGATCTCTCTTTCTCTCCACGCTTAATGGTTTCATGAGCTGTATCAAGATCTGTCTGGAGTTTACTGTTGTATAACTGTAAACTCGAGTTGTACTCTTGTAGTAGCTTGTACATATCATTAATTGATGCTATCTGCAGCGTTCAAGAATTGTATCAGCTAACAAAAGTGAGCTAAATGCAAATGCAGCGTTCAAGAACTTTGATAAGATTAAATTTTCAGTCTTATATTTTACCCTTTGATTGGCACCATCAAGCTCGCCTTGAACTTTCTCGAGCTCTTCTGAAAGAGAAGCTTGTGACCTTTCAATACTAGTTCGAGCTTCTTTTTCTTTAGTAAGTGAATCTACTGCAGCCTGATTGTCACATGCAAATAACTGATCACTTTCCATTTTCCAAACACACAAAAATAAATATATACATGTGTATAAAACAACAACAACAAAAATTCTATGACTATTTACTTTTATAGAGCTCCTTACCTTCTTCTCTGATTCTTCTTTTGCGAGCTTATCTTGTAAGGAAGCCAAGCTTTTTCTAAGCTCTAAAATAATCAAATTAAGTTCTTCCTCCTTGTTGTTTAGAGCCACCTCTACAAGAAAATATGTTATTTTATATCAAAAGAGAATTAACCAATACAATTATAAATCATATAAAACAAAGAGAAAAAATGGAACATACCCATTTCAGAGCATCTTCTCTCAGTCAATTCCAAAGCATTTCTTAATTTCTCTTGCTCAAATGCATACTCTCCCTCAAGTTCTTGGAACCACTTAATGCATAGCCTAAGTCTCTTTATGTACTCCATCATATTCTCACATCTCTCCTGAATAACCAACCAAATTAAGCGAAGATCAACACTAATTTGAACTGAACCACCGTAAATACAATGAAAAACACACTCACCTTATAGTTAAATTTGTTCTTGTACTTCATTTTCTCATTCACTAATGCTTCCACATCCTCTCTAGTGAACTCAATGCCACCACATTCTGAACCCGCATTACTCGCAGGTGCGCTACTGAGGTCAAGATCTTGGGAGCCATTTACAAGTGAGAAAGCTAGTCTAAGCCTACCATTATTTGCAGTGCCAACCATTTTTTCAAATCCAAGCCTTTGTCCCTTATCTTCACTCACCACATCAGCAATGTATTTCTTCTGCAAATCCAATAAACATTTCACCCGCAAAATGGGAAGGCAAAATCAGCCTCTATTCTTTATTCCCAAAAGAATAGTAAAAAACAAAATTTACCCATTAATGAAAATAGCTAAAGATTGGAACTTTACATCCAGAAAAAGGAAAATATCCAAAAATAGAAGGAAGTAATTGAGCTACACAATTGAAGCTTCGCCCCAAATTTTGAACCTCCATATGACTAAAAGGTACTTACTAACAAACAGACATGTAAATTCAGTCCTATCCAGAAAATGAAAAATAAATAGATGAAAAAAAACTTAAAATTAATATTAAATCCCAAAATGAAAAAAGAAAAAGGTACCCAAAAACAAGAAAATCTTGAACATTGAATCTTTAACAAGAAATGGGGAAAAAACAAGAAGAGGTCTTCCATTCCAACATAACCAAATACTCGGTAAAATAATCTAACCAACCCCCAAAATGGGGTTAAAGCAAATTTCGAATCCAAATTGAAAAACAGAACATACCCATTAACAAGAAGAACATGAAGATTGAATCTTTATAAAAAAACATTGTGAAAGGCAAACAACCCTCAGTATTTCAACCATAGACAAGTACTTGAAAGAAACACAAACAGAAAGGAACTTACTTTTAAAGAGCTTGGGGTGATAGTGGAAGTAGTTGTGAGAGTAGTGTTATGCTGAAACGGAGGTTTGTTCTGGTTCTTTGAACCCATTTTTGAAGAAGAAAAAGAGAGAGAATGAGAAGCTGTAAGATGTTGGAGGCAGTAAATTTTTGGGTCTAGCAAAGTAGGGCCATGAATTGCATTCAAAGCTACCAATCGTGCATCGCAGCCGTTGCTTTTACCACCAAGGATATGATGAAGATGATGATTATATGATCAAACAAAAAGACACTATGAAATCAATAAAAAATTTCTTTAATTTAATCTCTTCTAAAAGAAATTTAAATATGTGATGTCTAAGCTTTTAATTTTGTTGGTAAAAAATTGTTTTTGGTTTCAAAATAAGAGTTAGTTTTGGACTTTTATTACCGTTGGGATTTGAATTTTTTAGAAGTGGGGATCTCGCGGAATTTTGTACAGTGTTTGAAGGCTTGAAGGAATCTCTTTTTGGCTTGGTATGACAAGTCTACCCCTCCATTCTGCATGAAAGGTTGCCATTCTGTTGAGGTTAAAATTGTCTAATTACATTGTGACGTTGATAGCTTTTGCTCCCCTTAATATTTTAAAATTGAAACTTTCAAAATTATATACTTTATAAAATTGAAATTACATTTTCATAAAAGAATAATATCCTAAATACATATTAGATTAGAGAAATTATTTTTAATACGAATTGAGTAGAAATTATTTTATGAACCATTTTCACCCCATTATTCATAATTTTTTTTTCACATTATATGTACATTTGAACTAAACTTTCAAATCAAATATGATATGCCATTTTTTAATTGGACGAGATTATAGATGATATGATGTAAGGATCCATAAAATAATTTCTTCGAGATAAGAGTTTTCCAAAAATTAAATATTATATTTGCTTTTTTTTAATAATAATCCCATTATAGGTTATCATATCTATTTTTTTTTAATAAAATACCTTCTCAACCTACATCTTTTTACATTGGCAATAATATCAATGCCAATCGAGTTAAGACTCAATCGACACTATAAAAATTTTGTATAAATCAATTTAGAATATTAATAAATTTGTTAGTTGATTAAAATAGGCTCCTACAAAACCTAAATTATAAGCAAAAAAGGAAGGTATATACAAATTAGTTGTAAGATAGACCAAACTATGTATATATCAACCAAAAACTAAGCTTAAAGCTTTTCAACGACCGCATAAAATAAGAAAAAAAAAAAAAAGAAGGAAATTACCAACCTACATTATTGATTCATTTATATTTATACTATCAATGATTAGGTATAATAATGTAACAATAATATACTTGTATATAGATAAGAGAATGATGTATAAGAAAATAATAATGGTTGGGGTGGTCTCAATATGTAAAATAATGTGATTGAAGTTAGAGATGTATATTTGTTTTCCCCATGATCTTGGCTTTACTTGACTGCGATTACCTCATTTGTTTATGTTTATCGTTTCGAAATTCTAAATAGGTCTAACAATTTTACTGGTTTAATAACAAAAATAATCTCTCTTTGCCGATACATATATATGTGAAACAAGAATGGGGGGGAAAAAGATGGTTGGCAAATCCCTTTAGTCATTTGGTATAATAGAGAGAGAGGGTCATTCAAGTGGTCCTTTCAACTTCTCGGTCTGCCTAAGAGAGGCTTCTTCTTCACCCATGTCTTTTTTTTTTTTTTCTTTTTTTATCCCAAGCGTGTTGCATTAATCTCATGGGATTGTGCTGTTGGGTCACTTTTCACCTTTAATTTATACCCCAAACATTGATGAATTTTGTTTACCTAATAAAAAGTAAGACTACCCATCTTTCTCTTACAATTTGGTTTGATGCTCCTTGGTTCGATTCATGTTTTTTTTATTATCCTATTTAATATCGTAATCATGTTTTTGTCCATCAGTTGCATTTGATTTCATAATCAATGATGAAATTGTAATTTCGATATAAAACCATGGATTAAGTTTGATAATGTGCATGAACTGAAATCAAGAGCAACAAAGCTAGGGTTTGCATGTGAGCAAAGTTGATAAACCAATATTAATTTTAGGTGGAATTTTGACTTTAAGGGATCCAATTGCCTCTTTCTCAAGCAAAATCTGTCCTCTAATATTTCTCTGCTTTAACTTGAAGATGATGCAAGGTATTAAGCTTTGGAAAAATCTTCCCTTTTTTCCTCTTTTCTTTTTTAATTTTTTTCTCTCTTGAAATTCTTGATTAAATTGCATGCTGAAAAACATTAATTAAATTAAGCTGTTAGGTATGGAAAATTAATATACAATTGACAAATAATATAAAGTTTGGTGCACTTAGAAATTAAAATTCACCCTACAAATTTTTTTTTCTAAAAAAACTCATTTTTTATTTATTAAAAAAAATCCTCAAATTATTGAATTCATTTAATATAAATTTCAAGTTTAATTATTATAATAACAATTGATGGGATCTATGTTCTGTATTGCTAACAAAACTTTTTCCTCTTTGTCTTCCATATAAGCTTCTTGCCAGTTAGTAGTTTTGCTTAATCAATAATTTATCCCACAAAAAATGATTATTAATTAAAAAGAAAAAGGAATTGTCCAAGTGAAACTCCATTTTTATTGGTTAATCCGGGAGATGAGATCTTAATATTGGATGTTATATTTGGCTAATGTGTGTGGGATGCCCTCTTTAAGCACATGGCAGATTATTAAAGCTATTAGATCCTAATCTAATTTGGTTTAATTTAATTAAATGGCCGGTTCAGGCTATTAGTTTGACTGATGTATAAAAATAAATATGTTTAGCAAGTTAATCCACCAAAAATGTTGGATAAAAATGGTGGGAGGCCTGCAGGGAAAATATATATATATGAAAGAATGCTTTTTTTCAAGGTATAAGAATAAGACACTGAAAGTAACCTTATGCTAAATCTCATCATGAACTTTGGATGGTGTTAAGTCATCTAAAATGTATGGGAAAATGCCAAATTCTCCTGCATTTCTAATCTTACGTATGGATTTGGTTGTATTGTTTGTTTCGGAAGTAAAGATGGTTTCGTTTTTTTATGTATGAATAATACTGTTAATTGTCAAAACTCATTCTGAATCCGGCTAGCTCTTGGAAAGCACAATGCATACCTTATTCTAGGGAATTAAATGATCCCATATCAATTCTTTAAGGATTGTGTTGTGACTATATGTTAAAAGGTTCTCATTAGTTTTCTGAGCATTAAAATAACTTGTTTTTTAAGTTTATTGCTCTTAAATCTGTCATTAAGTGAAGTATTGGTTGGCAAAACAAGGTTACGTGTGCATTCCCCTTTTGGTAGAGTTGTTAAAACATCCTTATATTTATTACTTCCTCAAATTTATTCTCTGGGTGTCTCAGCCTTATATTTATTTAATCTATCTTTAAATATACACAAACATATGTAAATATTTGTTTTATTCTAATTGGTATAATAGCACTTTTAATCCTCAATATTTACATATTTTATTAATTTAACCTTTAAATTTCTTAATTAAAACTTTCAAGTTTTAAAATAGAGGCATTTCACTCATATAAATTTGTAAAACTCAAAAATTAAATAAAAAAAACTATGATATATATTTATATTTTACATTAAAACAGGTATACGTGGATATATGTCGACACTTAAGTTTTGGGTCTAAAGCTTAGTTTTGAGTTTAATGGACTTATATTTGCCTTTGATTTTAATCTTTAAAGAAAAATAATTATAATATATATGGGTTAAATTTGATGTATTGATGGTATAATTTATGTATTATCAATAAATTATATGATAATAAATCATTTAATATTTTTAAATATAAATTAAATTATAATCACTTAATTTCATTTTGATTAATGTGTCATAATTTAATTCATTAGTAATTGATGAAATTATATATTATCAGCGTACTACTGAATATAAACAAACATATAGAGGAAAAAGTATTAAAATAGTTTAATAAAAAAAATCCAATTACCTCTTGTGGTTTGAAAAATATCCAATCACTTTCCTTAGGTTTGATGAAAAATTCACTAGCCTCTAAGATATATTTATCAAATGAGTTTTAAATAAAATAACAATTTTACCATTTATTAATTAATTATTATTCTATTTATTTTTTTTCTCCTCAAACTCTATATTCAATCAAATTCAATTAAAAATAATAAAAATTTAATTAGTTATAAAATATTTTAATTATTATTAAATTAAAATATAAGTTGCACTGTATCCGAACCATTTGTTTTATTTCTCTTTTTTTAGAGGGTTTACAAAATATATAGAAGTGGGATACTTCTATTTTAAAAGCTGAAAGTTTTAGTTAAAAAATTTGAAAATCAAATTAATAGAACTTGTAAATGTAAAGGGTTTAATTTATTGAATTATTTAGAATTAGGATCAAATTGATAGAATATATAAGTATTGAGAACTAAATGTATTATTATATCAACTAGAAAAAGACCTTCCATTATCAATTAGCAGTAGGTGATCAAAACATGAACGAACTCAAATCTTAGTATCTAAATTAAATTTTTTTTTAAAATGGGATGATCAAAACAAGAACACAAATATAATTAATTTTTTTAAAATTGGATGAGGAAACCAAGAGAATATATATATAATCACATAAAAGTTTCCATTTATATGGTCATGTTAACTTAGCAGTGTGGGTAATTTGTTCCACATTCATTCCGAAATTTTTGGCTGCTGGATTTTCATCTCAGGGGTACCACAATACAAAGGATTTCTGGGAATTCTAATCTCTAAAACCACCCCATTAGTGAGGAAAGCCTCTATTTTTCAGCAATCTGCATCTTCTGGCAGCTCAAGCCTCCTTACATATCCATATAACCACCAATTGCAGCTTCTCCAATCCTTTGTCTTGCCTTCCCTTTGCTGCTTTACTTGTCCACTAATTTCCATAATTTTCCCTTTCTCAACATGGATTTGTATGTTAGTTTTCCCCACTCCTGC
This sequence comes from Gossypium stocksii, assembly GCA_020496765.1. Lineage (NCBI taxonomy): Eukaryota > Viridiplantae > Streptophyta > Magnoliopsida > Malvales > Malvaceae > Gossypium > Gossypium stocksii. Next base: position 12,611,572 of record CM035621.1, on the reverse strand, counting down.
TTTTAATCATCATTCATCAGTCTTTGATCAAAATATGCCATATCCATATATATATATATATATATATATATATATATGTTGTAGCATCAAAGTGTTTCAAAGGACTTACCTGGAAGTGGTGCTTTAAGTACATAAGCCTGGTCTGTGTGAAACCAATCAACTGTGGTCTTGCCGGAGTTCCTTAGATTATATAACAAGGTGTCTGAATCAAAATCCCACAGGGGAAAAGCGTCTGATGGATCAAAGAATTTCCCAAACAACAAGGGACTAAACAATGACCCTTCTCCAAACATCTCATGCATTGTAATTGGACTAACCTGCTGGGACAGTAACCTCTTCAACACATCTTCATGTAACGAAATGCACCATTTCTGAGGAGTTTGATCATCTGTTTGAACTTCAAGTTTAATGCAACTACTCATAGAAAATGTAATGATTTGAGACTTTTGTGGGAAAAAAGTTTCCTGGGGAGTTTGGCGCCTTATAGTGTGTTAGAGGAGAGAGTGAACAAATTCCCTGGGAATATTTTGAAGAGTGTAAAGATTCTTTGTGGAATCATTCTCTTGAGGACTGAATTTGATGCTTTTCTGATGATCCACTATAGAAGATGTGGTAAAATTATGATGTTTATTGCAGAGAATCTTATGTAGAACAATCTATTCTTGAATGTGGTAGTCCGAGTCTTCCACTTAATAATTTTGAGAAAATAAGAGGTGGTTAAGCATAAACAGTAAGAAATAGGCTTAGATTGTTAGAGAAGAAAATTAGAGAGCATAGAAGGTCAAGCACTTTTGTTTCTGTGAGAAGAATCTTAGTCATTATTCTTTTCTTGAATGAAAAGATAAAAAGAACATAGTGGTAGCATCATGATCAGGCACGTTGGCTTAAACTGTGTAGACTTCAACTCCAAGCAAAGAGTCCCTCTTAAGTGGTACTAGTCTCATGAGATTTGTTCGTAGATTGTTGGATTTTTTTTAAAATTATTATTGTCGAAATTATTTTTTTGAAAAACGGGGATCGACTTTAATTTTGAAAATGAAAACAAAAAACGGGAGTCACCACCAATCCTTTTTATGAAGTGTGATCTGATCACCTCGAAATTCAATTATTTTAATAAAATTTAAATTTACTAAAACGATGATTTTTGGTCTACGAAATCTAGAAAACGGGTTCGGGAGTCGGTTACGCACGAGGAAGGATTAGCAGCCTCGATACACCCAAAATTGGTACCTAATTGATTAATTAATGTCTTAATATCGAAAATTTGAAAAGATTTTAAAAATATGAGCCCTTTTTATTTTAAAGAAAACTTGAATAAATCGAATTGGATGTTACGACACTCTTATCTCGAAGTAATAAAATGCCACACCCAGTACATTAGGGCACGCCATTTTAAACTCTCGAGCATAAGCTTGTCTTTTGATTTTCAAAACTAATGCATTTTAATTTTTTAAAAGGATATTCGATCATTTGGGTCAAACGAGAAAGATCGAAACCCAGTACGTTAAGGCACGACCTCTCAAATCCCCCAAACACAAAATATTGCCTTTTATTTTCAATACTTTTAGAAAAATAACGATTACAAAAACCGAAACGATACATGCTATCTAATTTGTTTGAAGTGAAAATAAAATGATCCACATTGGATAAACACGTTAGAGTTTAATTCACGATGCGATGACATGAAATAAAAACGTAGCAATAAGCATGGAACAATAATACATGAATACAATATTATACAAGTGAAAGACAATGATACGAAAATACAAATAAACGAATTATAGCTCGTACAATGGCAATAATCTCACAACATACACCATTTAAATGCTACCATCAATAATGAAAATGACGTAAATAATATAAAACAATTTTAAAAAAGGTAAGATAATTTTAAATAAATAATGCATAAAAAAACAAGTTTAAGATAGATACTATTTATAAGAAATAGTATAAAACAAATTTAAAATAATAAACATACAAAACAATTTAAATTAAAATATAAAAAGTTTAATATATATATATATATATATATATATATATAATATGTAAAAAGAAAGTTGAAATAAAACAATGTGTATTTAAAAATAAATGCTATATATATAAAACATTTAAAATAGATAATATAAATATATATGTATAAAAGTTTTAAATAATGATATATAAGAAACTTACAACGAATAATAAAATAATTTTTAAAAAGAATATATAAAAGAAGTTTAAAACAAATAATATATATAAAACTATTCAAAATAAGTGAAATAAAATAGTTTAATATAAAGTTTAAAATAATTTTAAATAAATAAAAAAGGTTGAAATTTACAAGAATAAGGGCTTGATTGCAAATAAAATGAAGTTTTAGGGTCCAAATTCGAATAAAATAAACGCAAGTATGTAAAAAAAGGACTAAATTAAAATCTAAATAAAATTTAAAGGGGGAATTCGGGTATAAAAATGAAACGGGGGACCAATATGAAACGCGCTAAAACCTTAAGGGGTTAATAGAGCAAATGCCCCATACTCTTTTATGCACTGCGTTTAGGGGGGCCAACATGAAACAGAAAATAAATTATGAGAGCGAATTTCAAATAGCGGAAGAGCAAAATTGGACTAAATAGGAAGAATAGAAAATGCGAGAGGACTTAAACAGCAAATAGCCCATCAGGGCTTTAAAACACGTGGATCCCTTTTAAATCGGGTCGGGTTGCACGGGTCATGGCCTAAACGATGTCGTCTTGGAGCTATTAAAGCTAGCCCTAAACGGCGCGGTTTCAAGGGTCTTTAAAAGTAAATTTTTTTTGAAGAAAATTATTTTAACATCCCTTCTCTAAAAAAAATGAAAATGCTCTTAAACCCCTCACCCAAACTCTCTCCATATTCAGTCTCCAGCCTGGGGGTCACCGTTCGTCCGTCCGCCGTACCACCGCCGTGGCCGGTGGTCGACGATGTGTAAGATGGCTTTTTTGGCCTTGTTTCAAGCCTCATTTGAAGGCCAAGCCTTCTCAAACCCACAAACACCGAGACCAACGACCCCCAACTCCCTTTGGTTCGATTTTGACCCCGAAAAAGAGGTCCCGACGACGAGCAGACCGGATCTCAGGTAAGTACTCGCGTTCTTTTTATATTTTTGCTTTTTCGCATGTAAAAAGAAAATAAAAGAAATAAAAAAAAGCAGGAACTTTAGAGCAAAAATAAAGAAAAGTAATCGACTTTGAAGACCTTTTTTGATTGATCTTTGTATTCGGATCTTCTCTATTTTGAAGATTGAAAAATCCCCTCGTAATCTTTTTCTTTTTATTGATTCTCTATTGTTTTCATATTCAAAAATTCCCCCCTTTACAAACTGTTTGTTGCGGCCTTATATAGCCGATTTTTTACATTGTTTAGGCACTATTCGCTAATGTTTAGCCACTGTTGCCTGTGTGTGGTCTCTGTTTCTGCTTTCATTTTTGTTGTCTGTTGCTTTCTTCTTGCAGATATTCTTGGAGGGTCAACGAAGGGGAGCAAGTGGCTTTCTTGCTTCCTTAGTGAAAAGGTGACAGAGGGTCAGGCCTTGGGACGAGACTCCTCGGGATGAGGTACGGGCGGTGCGCTCGAGGAGGAGCGGCGCCAGAAGATGAGCTAGGGTTAAGGCTCTCTGATTTTTGTTTAGTTTTTGAGTCGATCGGGCTGTTAGGGTTTTAGTTACTTTGGGCCATATTGGGCTGTTGTGATTTGGGCTATTTAATCATTGTAAACGGACCCTTTTTATTATTTTTGGTTTTTGGTTTTATATTTGGTTTAGGTATTGGGTTTTGGACTGCAATATTTTAGGCCCGGGTAAAATTTAGGTCTTACAATTATTATTTCAAACTTTTGGTGTTGAAGATTACCAAAACCCCAAATATTGAAAAGAAATTTAAAAAATAATTAAACTTAAAACTCGTCAATTAATTTTTTTAATTAATAATTTTCATTGTTAATTGTTATTATGTTGATGCAGTCATTAATTGTAGTTAAATTATGAAAATCCAAGCCAACAAAAAAGTAAAAGATTAAAATATATTATAAGTCTATATATCTTTATAAATTTAGAATTTAACCTCTATAATTTTATTTTCAAGATTATATAGTTAATTTACTTTTTCAAATTTTAAAATCAAGATTATTGACGTGACATTTTGAAATAAAAAAACTTTAATAATTATATAATTAAAAAATATCTTATAATAAACTTAAAAGTAAAGTAATATTTAATAAATCACAAAAACTAAACTCATGGATTCATAAGCCCACGAGGTAGCTGAAAATTCAATAGCCCGGCAATTCCAAATTACCAGCATTAAACAAAACTAATAAAAACTTAATTCTAAATGGCTATTCCTCTATCCTTTCTATTCAACTAACCTTGCACAAAAGAAAGAAAATTCATTTCATTAGAAACAGAACACAAACTCAAATCTGCAGCATATAGGCGTCAACTACAAAATAGTAAAATACTACAAGAATAATTAAAAAAATAGATTATACCTTACTTTAATATGATTAAAAACCAAAAATTAACCCAATTAGACATATGCCTGCAAGAATTTGCTATACAAATTTTTTATTGAAAAATGGCTTTGCATTAGCTAAATACACCCCAAAGCTATTCTTAGTGAAGATTTACATTATTTTACTTTGTACTTGGGTAGATAAGAGTGAATTAATAAAGGTAAAATTATATCTTCTCACTACACCAATTACTAGCTTCTCCATTTGGTTAGATAAGAAATTCTTGAAAGTGCTTTTAGTTGAAAAAGAAATCTATTTGAGATTGTTGGTATTTTATCAAAAAAGAAAATTGAATAGATGAGGAAAACTGAACTAATGAATATTATTTCAGGAAGGTTCACAATCTATACTAAGTGAAAACAACAACCCAATAACAATATGTTCTTAAACTATTGCATCAAACATAAATTCAAATAACAAAACACCTAAAAATAACAAACATTAAAAATAGAAAACACTAAAAATAGGGGTCCTAAACACATCAACTAACACTCCTCCTTGCTTTAGGAGCTGCAAACATTAAAAATAACAAACACTAAAAATAGGAGTCCTAAACACATCAACTAATACTCCTCCTTACTTACTGGGAGCGACTTGGTGAAGATATCTGCAACCTGCTCCTCTGTTTTATAATGAACCAGTATAATGTTACCTTCTTTTTGTACTTCCCTAAAAAAGAAAAACTTAATGTTGAAATGCTTAATCTTCCCATGAAATAGTGGATTGTGAGAAATTGCAATGGCAGCTTGATTATCAACGAAAATCTTTGTGCTTTCCTTTAGTTCAAGGTTAAGATCACTTAATAATTTTCTCAACCACAAAGCTTGATTAACAGTGGCCATTGCAACAACAAATTCTGCTTCGGTAATGGATTGAGTCACAGTTTCTTGCTTCTTCGAGCTCCATGAGAAGACACCTGATCCAAAAGTAAAACAATAGCCTAATGTACTCCATATGTCATCAATGGAATGTCCCAATCACTATCAGAGAAGTCAACAAGCTTGAACTCCTTGCTTCTTGTGAATTTAACACCAAAATTACTCGTGCCTTTGATATAATGAACTAGTCTCTTGGCAGCCTTGAGATGCAATTCACTAGCACAATGCATAAATTGTGACAAAATACTTATAGCATTTAAAATATTAGGATGTGTTGCTGTAAGATACATTAAGCAACCAATCAAACTTTTAAAATATCCCTCATCAACTTTATCAACTCCATCTTCTTTACACAGCTTCTCCTTTTGATTCATAGGAGTACTTACTTCCTTGCATTCTTCAAGTTTGAATTTCTTCAAGATTTCCTTGGCATACTTCTTTTAGTAGATGAATATTTCATGCTCAGCCTGTTTAATTTCCATTCTAAGAAAAAATGACATCAATCCGAGATCTGTTATCTAAAAAACCTTTATCATCTCCTGCTTGAATTCCTCAAACAACCATGCATCATTTCGCATCAGCAAGAGATCATCAACATAAAGAGAGACTATCAAAATATCATTATTCTGACATTTGACATAAATAGTGGTCTCAAACATATTTTTTTCAAAATCCAAGCTCAGTAAATGATCATCTATCTTACTGTACCAAGCTTTTGGAGCGTGTTTCAGCCCATAAAGAGCCTTCTTAAGAAGAGACACCTTGTCTTCCTCTCATTTCTTCACAAAACCTTCAGGCAGCTCAACGTAAATTTCTTCCTAAAAAGTGTCATTTAAAAAAGCTTATTTTGCACCAAGATGGTACACTTTCCAATTCATTTGAGCAGCTACAGCAAGTAAAAGTCTTATAGTGTTCAAATGAGCAACTGGTGCAAACGTGTCTAAATAGTCCACGCCAAAAACTTGTTCATAACCTTTGACCACAAGTCTTGCTTTGTGCTTCTTGACTGAGCCATCAACATTAAGTTTGGTTCTGTAGACCCGCTTGACTCCAATCACCTTTCTATCATGGGGTCGATCAACCAACTCCCATGTTTTATTTTTCTTAATCATGAACAACTCTTCCTTCATTGTAGCCACCCATTTTATATCATTCATTGCCGTGAAAAAATCTGCAAGTTCACATATAGCTATATTACATCTTGCATAAACGTCAATGAGCAACCTAGTACCCCTTGTTGGAGCATCATCCACCAACTCATTCAGCCAATTTTCATCTTTATTTTTGGTTGAAAAAAGAAATTTTAACTTCAGATCTATTGTGTTTTGGCCGCCTTTCTCATCCTAGCTCTACTCTTCATCTTCCACTAAATGAACATCTTTGCTTGTAACAATTTTCCCAGACTACGGTTGGAAAATTTTATAAGCTTTTACAACAGTGCTATAGTTGATAAAAACTCTTGGAAGTGCCTTTTTGTCTAACTTGTCTCTCTTGATCTGTAGAACGTGAGTGAAGCACAAACAACCAAAAATTTTGAGAAAATTTAAAGATGGTTTATGGCCATACCAGGCCTCATAGGGTGTTTGATCCTTAAACGCTTTTGTGGGCAGCCTATTCTACAAGAAAACTACGGTATGAGCTACTTCTGCCCAAAACTTTTTGGGTAATTTTTTCTCATGCAACATACATCTAGACATGTCTAAGATGTATTTGTTTCGCCTTTCACTAACTCCATTCTGTTGCAGAGTATAAGGAGCTGTTAACTGATGCTCAATGCCAGCTTCTTCACAAAATGCATTAAAATTTTCTGATGTATACTCCTTGCTATTACCAGACCTTAATATTTGAATGTGATTGCCACTTTGATTTTTTACAGTCTTCTTGAATTTCCAGAATACTCCAGCCACTTTTGACTTGAATTTTAAGAAGAAAATCTAATACATTCTTGTAAAATCATCAATAAAAGCAGCATAATATCGGCCACCTACTAATGAAAAAGTTCTTTAAGGTCCAGAAATGTCTGTGTGAATCAATTGCAACTTACAAGTGGCTCTTCATACTGTCTTGGGAAAGGCTTTCTATTTTGTTTTCCAAATTGACAAGTGATAAACCATAAATTATACATGTTTTTACCTCATACTTAGCCTAAATTCTGGATGAATTATTATTAAATTTATGGAAATTGGTGCTCCTAATCCTCTTATTTCATGTTTTATACTTAGGTGAGCATAAGGAACAGAAAAGAGTAAGGAACGGGCCAAAACGGGTAATTTAGGCCCAATTCAGCAATCAACACGACCTGGAGGTTTGCCACACTGCCGTGCCACTTTAACAGGCTCGAGCACGGCCTGGTCATCGATCCACACGGGCGTGGCACACGGGCGTGTCCCTGTCGTGAGGAAGTTTAATTTCACTCAGAAAAGGCTACTTAGGGGCTAAGAAAGGCATTCCAAAATCCTATATAAAGATTCTAAGAGGCAACTACAAGGGTGTGCTTTTCTCCCGCCAAGGAGACATTATTTTCCCGTCAAGACGGGGAGTTAAAGATAGGGAATTACTCAAAAGGAAGCCGATTGATCCATCTTAGAAGCAAGGATCTACATCAAGACAGAGGATCTCCCTTCAATCCTTTCAGGAGTTTTGGGTTTTCTTATGTTTTGTTATTTTATTTCTTCTGAGATGTTTTCTTTTATAATTATGAACTAAAACCCCAAATATCTAAGGGGGATGAAACCTAAGACAGATCTTGTTATTGTTATCTGAGCTGTGTGATAAATATTTGATTTGTTCTTAATTGTGTTTTTAATTCTTAAATTGATATGTCTGAGATATTGATTTAAGTCGAATGTGCCTATGTAGAGGAGCAAAAGTCCCTGCATAGGAGTAGATCCAACACAATTAAGCGGAGTTGATCACAATCCTAGACATAGGACGATGAAAATCTACCGGATTAGAGTCAAATCTAATATAGGGAGCCATAGATCGAGTTAATGCAAGACTAGGGGTTTTAACTAGAAAGAGATTTCAGTTAATCAACCTAGGATTAGTTGTTCTTATCCTCGATGGAGGTATTAACATATTTTAGGGATCTATACAAATCAAATCAAATGAATAAATCATCTGGTTTAGAGTTAGATAACAAGTGAAGTCTAGGTGGATTCTTCCTTAGGTATTGCCTTAATCAATCAGTTTTCCCAAAAGCAATTTCCCAATTTACTCTTTGTCGTTTCTTTAGTTAGTTTAGATTAGTTTACAACCAAAACCCCTCTTTATTTTTAGGCTAGATAATAAGAAGGAAGTCATTACTAGTACTCATAGTTCCTTGGATTCGATATTCCGGTCTTGCCACTGACTATACTACTATTCGATAGGTGCACTTGCCTTTTATCGTAATATTAGTTAGTTTCCAAGTACGATCAGATTTTATTACTTTATCATCATCACTCGAGATCACGATCAAGTTTTTGGTGCCGTTGCTAAGGAACTAAAATATTAGGAACACTGGATTTTTATTACTTTAGCCATTATTACTTCTATTTATTTTTAGTTTTTATTTTTGATTTTATTTTTATTTACTAAAATTCTCTTTCCTTCTAGGTATCTCTAGTTTATGACTAGAAGAAACCCAGGAGGACCACTGCCTTTTGACGATTATTTAGAAGCTATAGTTCGCAGAAATTATCGAGAGGTAAGAAGAAGCTTACAATATCCAGATCAAGGACAAGAAGAAGAGCCAGAACCTACTGAAGAGATGGAAGCCAATCAGGATAATCAGTTACCTCCTGTAGTAGCCGCAAATCCTGTTGATCAAAATCCTGCTCCGCGTACTATGTATGATTATGCTAGACCTAACTTAGCAGGCACTGAATCTAGTATTGTTAGGCCTACTATTGCTGCAAATAATTTTGAACTGAAACCTAACACTATTCAAATGATACAGCAATTTGTTCAGTTTGATGGTTTGCAGGATAAGGATCCTAACTCGCATCTAGCCAACTTTTTGGAATTATGCAATACATTCAAAATAAATGGCATTTCTGATAATGCCATTTGTCTTAGGCTATTCTCGTTCTCCTTGAGAAATAAAGCTAAACAGTGGTTAAATTCTCTACCACGAGGGTCTATCACTACATGGGGGCAAATGACAGAAAAGTTTTTGCTCAAATATTTCCCGCCGGCTAAAACGACTAAATTAAGGAATGATATTTCTTCTTTTGTGTAGATGGATTTAGAAACACTCTACGACGCATGAGAGAGATACAAAGATCTCTTGAGAAGATGTCCTCACCATGGGTTACCTCTGTGGCTACAAGTTCAAACTTCCCACAACGGCTTAAATCCTTCGATAAGGTAAATGATTGACGCAGCTGCCGGTGGAACAATCAACAACAAAACATCAGAAGTAGCTTACGAGTTTATAGAAGAGATGTCACTGAATAACTATCAGTGGCAAGTCATGAGAACAAAGCCACAAAAAGCTGCTGGAGTTTTTAATATTGATGCAGTTACTATGATTTCTAATCAAGTAGAACCTCTTAACAAAAAGATTGATAACTTTGTTGGTTCTACACAGATAAACCCAATGATGTAGTGTGACTTAATTCAAGGAAACGTGTATAATCCTGATTACTCTTCCTATGGACAAGGCATGGAAACCGAGCAAGCCAACTTTATAGGTAACAATTCTAAATATCAAAATAACCCTTATAGTAACACTTACCATGCAGGTTGGCGGAACCACCCCAATTTTTCATGGGGAGGACAAGGAAATCAAAGACAACCACCTCTTTTGGGATTTCAACAGCCACTATTCCAACAAGAGAAAAAGCTGAACCTTGAAGAGATGCTCACAAAATTTATTGTCGTGTTAGAAACTAATTTTCAAAACACCGAAACGGTACTAAAGAACCAGCAAGCATTCATTCAAGGACTCGAAACTCAAATAGGCCAGCTCGCCAAGCTAATTTCTGAAAGACCACAAGATAGGTTACCGAGCAACACTGAGACTAATCCTAAGGAGCAACTTAATACCGTTGATACAATAGATGAGGAAGGGATAACCAAAACCAACCCAAATCCATGCAAGGAGACTGTGGTAAGTAAAGGTAAGGATGAGGTAAGTTCCAAAGATGCAATTGTTAAAAAGTATAAACCTCATATCCCATACCCAAATGTGCTAAGGAAAGACTGCACAGATGAGCAATTTGGTAAGTTTCTTAAACTTTTAAAGAAACTACATATTAACTTACCGTTTATTGAAGCGCTATCACAGATGCCAAACGTCATTAAGTTTTTAAGAGGGCTACTGACGAATAAATGGAAGCTTGATGAGACATCTCATGTGGAACTGAATGCAATATGCTCAGCTATTCTACAGAATAAGTTGCCTAACAAACTAAAAGATCCAGGGAGTTTTACAATTCCTTGTTTACTTGGTAGCTTAGACATCTAAAATGCTTTAGCTGATTTAGGGGCTAGTATTAATGTAATGCCTTATAAACTGTTTAATCAACTAGGTCTTAGAAAACCTAAACAGACTAAGACGAGCATCAAATTGGCTGATAAGACCATTAGATTTCCAAGGGGAATAATTGAAGATGTGCTTTTCAAAATTGATAAATTTATATTCCCAGTCGACTTTGTTGTGCTAGACATTGATGAGGATAGCAATGTACCCTTAATCTTAGGGCGTCCCGTTTTAGCAACTACTAGAACAATAATTGATGTAGGAACATGCGAGCTTACACTACGTGTAGGTGATGACAAAGTTACTTTACAAGCCCGAAACCCAATTAAAACTGTTGATGATAAAAACATTGTTTCGAATTCTTATAAAAAGAATGATCTCACCACCCAAGCTTCTGTGCAAAATACACTCCACATAAAGGCAACCCAACCACAGACAAGTCCATCCAAGGAAGATGCACATGAAAAGTAAATGCTTCAGATTGAGAAACTAGATGAGTGGCTAAACTATCAAGAAAAACCCAAAATATGCCACATCAACCCAGAGCATCACCAGGACGATCCTCAGGTAAAAACGAATCAAATCAAGGCAGTGGATAAGGTAATCTTAGGGGAAGATGATCCCTGAATCTTGAATTCAAAAGAACATACAAGTGATACACTTTACTTTACGGTAATGAAAATCTTTCCCTATGGTACAACCGAGATAAAACATGAGTCACTCGGCACTTTCAAGGTAAATCACACTCGACTCAAGTCTTACGTTGATAATGAAATTGAAAGTAAAATAGAATAGTATAAACTCTTCTAGCCACCGTGACCGAACAAGCTTGAGAAAAGTCGAGCTTAGACTATAAACAAGTGCTTCTCGGGAGGCAACCCGAGTACTGACTTAGCAAATTCTTTTATTTAGGCTCTCTAATACATCAACTAACCCTTTGAATGTAGGTTTTTCGAGCCACACGACCATGCCTATAGACGTGCTAAGGTCGTGTGGACACCATAAGCAAAGACACAACCGTGCGATATGGTCGTGTATGAGCAGGGTAAGATCTCCCTACACACGGGCCTTGATAACTTGCCACGGTCGTGCGATGTGGCCGTGGCTAAACCTGTTAATCCAACACGAGTGTGCGACACGCCCGTGCCTTAAGACTGTGGTCGAGCCTACCATTTTATACACGGGCGTGTGACACCTTACACGACTGTGGGAGAAGCAAACACCGCAGGACACGACCGTACGACACGGCCGTGTGCCCCAACACGTCCTAAGAACACGGACGTGTGACACAAATATGGCGCGCCAAAATCCCTATTTTTGAACCACACGGGCTAACCTGGAGTCACACGGGCGTGTGTCATGCACATGTGACCCAAAATCCTATATAAAGCCCTACTATTCATCTTCTTCTCCACTAAAACCCTAAAAATTCCTTTACCTAAAACCCATACCAACCCTCTCTAGTGCCGCCGTCGGCCTCAAACACGCCTCTACACCCGTGCAACACATGCCACGACCATGCTCCACCCTTATAACCATTCATTCGGTTCCCCTTTCTTACTCTTTCTCTTAGTTTCTAATGTCTTTTATCTATTTTTATGTTAATAGTTTCATTTATTTCGTTATTTGCATTATTATTGATAGTAATTCATTCATTTAGCATGATTAATCTAGAATGCTCATTATGCCATTTAGGAACGTCTCTTGGCTACCACTTATCACTATCTTGAGAAATTTGAAATTTTCTATATATTGATACCCATTTTTTAATGAGATGATCCTATGCTTGCATGACTTATTTAGAAATCTTGGTTAGTTTAAGTTGTAAATAGGAACTTATGAATATTCCTATCTTTATTTACAATTTTTTAGGACTAATGCATACATTTTCCCATTTTGTTTTATTTTTAGAAATCATGTCGTTTTCTCGCAAAAAGAAAGCTGTTGTCCCTACTTCCAAAAAGCGAAAGGGACCTGGTGGTTCTTCTTCTAGACCTACCATTGAAGTCCGACACCCCTTCTTCCAATTCTCGCAGAACTCCCAAGAAGAACTATTTCAAATACTATGGGTGCAACACCTCGGAGTAGGGAGATGCATTGATTGGGCCGCATTAGAGCAGGTCTAGCTAGCTGACGAGGTCCGGGCCTTATTAACAACGGACCCATAGGACCAGTTCTTTCAAATCATAGAGCCCACCTATCTCGAGCTCACACTCGAGTTCTACTCCACATTCTATCTCCAGACGGTGATGAGCCAACACGACGATCTAGGAACGATACAATTCCGTCTAAGAGGCCTCGTCCGTCAACTCAGTGTACCAGAGTTTGGTACAGCACTAGGCCTGTACACTGAGTAGTTTATGGAGGAAGAAGATCTCTCAGAACTCTACCGCTACATCCACATCTCTCCAGTCAACTGCTGGTGCGCCTTAGTCCCTGGCCAGCCCACATACAACCCCAGTCACTTCAAAGCGACCGCTCTCACCCCATCTCTAAGGTATATACACGCCCTACTCGCACACACACTGACGGGCAGACGCGAGAGTACCGGCGTTGTCAACACACACGACGCCTACTTTTTATGGAGCATGGTGCATATTCACGTGATTGACCTCACCTACTTCATTGTCCATGCCATCCAACACCAGACAGAGCGACACCGCAGGGCGTGATTTCGATGGGCCCATACATCACGCGATTGGCCCGCCATTTCGACCTACTTAACACCGCGGCCCAGACATCCTCTTATACACTGATCAGCCAAATGTCCCTACAGGGCATCCAAACTATGCTACATATAAGGATGATTCAGTATCGACCTAGGACCGATCCTTCACAATACTATCTATTCCGAGATACCGAGTAAGAAGACCCCGAAGACATTACTGATGATGTCCCACCACCGGAGGAGCCACCTACTGAGCCACACCCACTTCATGCGGCAGCTTTAGGCTACGTCACTTCTGAGCAGTTCGCTCAATTCCAGCAACAATGTGTTCAGCGACTTGATCACATTGATGCAACCTTAGCTCAGATTTGTCAGCAACTCCATCTCGCACCACTGCCCCTACCTCGCGGACTATCTAAGGATTAGAACTTTCTATTCCTCTTATCTTCTTTTTCTTTCTTGATCTTTATTTTTACCTTCTTTCGCATTTTATGTTTCTTTAAGAATTTTTAAATTTTTCTTTATCTTTATTCGATCTTTATGTTTATTGAATATTTTAGTTTAGATTCCAATTTTATTTTCATATCGGCTATTCCTTAACGAGAAAATTATGCTTAACTTAAATCCCTAAACACTTATTTATGCTATCGCAATTTCAAAGGAGCTTTACAGCTTATATCCATATCTAATGGGAAAACCCTGCCACAACTGCCAACTCTTACAATTCCAATATCTGTCTCTACAAATTCATCCAAAATTCAGGGAGTTTCACTTTTCTCCCTATCGTATGATTTTATGCTTCTTTGCTACTAATGTATCTTTGTACATTTAGGGCAATGTACATCTTAAGTGTGAGGGAGGAATTCACTTTCAGTCATTGTATTCTCTTCAAATCCCTAAATTTCATACCACTAACTTGTTGCATTGTTCTCAAATTTCGAATTCTCACTTTCACTTTCTGCATTAGTCTCAATCTCCTATTAGGAATTAATTCTGATTGATTTATGATTTTTATTGATATGCTGAGAATTAAGACATAGGTACTTATGCTTTGATTATTCAAACTTTAAGACATTAGGGAATCAAGCATGATAAGTTGAAATTCTTGATAATTTAAATTTTTTCTAGGTTATTTTCCCTAATTTTAAGTATTATCTTGATATTTTAAATTTGCAAGATTAACATCATAAGCCATAATTCTGGTGAGATTTTTGAGCCTTTTGAGCATACATCCTTTCGTGCTCACTTTTATTGTTGCTTTGAGTGAGTCAATACTGATTTGTTATTCTAGAACTTGCTTCGATTATACATGTCGAGACCACATCATTGATTTAATATACCAAAATGATAAAGGTACCTAGGTTCTAACCCACTTACTCCATAAAAGTCTACCTCTATAAATTAACCCCTAGTGAACCCCATTGAGCCTAACAACCCATTCATTGACTTACTGTAACACCCTACACCCCTGTCCGTCACCGAAAAAGGGTTTCGAGGTATTACATAACTAAACACAACTTACCGAGGTTCATAGATACATACAAGACATAGATTCGGTTGTTCATCAAATTACGATTAGTGATCAACTTTAATTTCCATAACCGAACAATCTAGCTTTCTAAGTGATTCGGCCATTGCAACCATTTCTCAATTTGTGCTATAGGAGCACTATCAAATTACAAAGTAACTACTTACTTTTAGCATGTTCGAAATTCTTAGTTAGTAAGGCAAACCATAATAGCAACATGTTATACAAACGCTACTATTGAAAACTTATGCTACGTCATTCACTAGTCATAGATAATATGCTTCATTTACTTATTACACCATCTACCAACGCATCAAAGCAACAGACCACACAATTTCCATCAAAAACATTACTCAATTTTTAGAGATAAGGAAGCCATTTTCGCATGGCTAAAACATTTACAACTCAAAATGTAATTCGATTCAGAAGGAGGGTGATTAGCCTATACATGCCATTGTTCCAAAATAACTATCGAATGTACCCAAAATAACGATGATAGTGTAGGTGATTTAAGCTTGAATCCCCGAGTCCGTAGCTTCAAAAGGAGATCTATAAAACAGAGGAAACAAAGTAAACAGAGTAAGCACTTCTAGGCTTAGTAAGTTTTGAGCAATATAAATAGATACATTCAATTATAAAATTGGTCATTCGTATTTTCATTGAAACTCTCTTTTAAGTATATCGCCACTTGGCCGAAAATACAAATTCTCATCACACACAATAAACAGATATAATTTCACTTGAAAGAGATCTCGTATAAACATTGGTAAGTACATATATACATATCTTTACATAACTTATCTCGTTGACCAATTGTATAACTTATCTCGTTGACCAATTGTACTATAATCACATAAATAGTCTTATTTCTTACTCACATATGCAATCGCATAATGACCTTATGATTTAGTCCAAAACAAGCTTACATATAAGCTCAGGGTACATACCTGTTTAACTTAACGCATTGAGCGCGTTCATTAGCAATTGTTACTATGAAGTCATTTAGTCTTAGACTTTACTCGAATCATCGTCGAGACCATTAGCTCGGATGAAATCTCCATACGAAGCCAGTGGGTCTTAGCCCGGATATAATCTCCACATATAGCAATTGGGTCTTAACCCGGACATGGTCTCCACACATAGCCAGCGGGTCTTAACCTGGACGTAATCTCCACATATAGTCATCCGGTCTTTAATCCCGGATTCACATCACAGAGTTTCATGCATATCTATTCACATGTTACCATATTTCACATAGCAAAATCACATTTGTAATTCATTCACTTCATTCAAACATAGACTTATAGTACACACCTCGACTTCATATCATGAATATCATTTGTCATTAAGACATATACAAATATTATCCACTGAACCTTCGGCTCATCAAATGATTTCACATAATCACATATTCGTCCTACTATCTTAGCTTATTTTTCTATTAACCATTCGGCTACGTACCATGTACATAATTTATTTCACATATGACCTTACTAAAGTAAGGACAATAAGCTATAATTCATCTAGGATTCAAATATCATGCCATCTTTTAAATTATACACTAGAATAGATTACTCAAAACTTACCTCGAACTTTTCTGAGCAACTATGAGTCAGCTATTCAACCACTTTAGCTTTCCCTTTATCCGAACTTGTCCCTCTATGCTCTTGAGCTAAATTAAATAATTCAATTTTATGAATCCTTATTCAAATATCTCACTTGATCATTTCACTTACAATCAAAATAAGAAACACATTTACTTCCCTTATCATAAGCACACATTCGGCCAAACACAATAACACATATAAAATTAATTTGTACTAAGACCTTCACTTTATCAAATAATCAACCTTAAGATAACTATCACATTTAAGTGCATACACGCATGTATACTCATAAATACTTTAGAAAATACATACATGTCATTCAAACCTTCATTCCATACTTATTAATTAAGTACGTTAGACTTTTGTGCATGCATAATCTAATAATTAAACATTTAGTTCATTTTGCCAAATCCTCCTAAGGCTCAATGCCGAATGCTATCATGCATTAAAACAAAACATTCTAATTATCTAAACAACATGGCCAAATAATGACTTTACTAAGGTTAACCCTTTTTGCCCTTCAATTAAAGTGTACCTAATTAAAACAACTCATTTGGCCTAGATCAAGATAATATACCCAACCTTTAAAACATAATTATCACCAATGCATTTAGCTAACTCATTCCTTAACTATAAACACATAAGAATACATTTTTTATATACATTTTAATCACCTTCATCAACTAGCACTTATCACTTAAGTTGGCCGAATGCAAACCCTCAACCATGCACACACATACTTCACATTTCATTACAAAGCTAATATATATATATATATATCAAGGTCAAATTACCTAAATGGCCGAATACATAAGATTATAATTATACACAATCACATTCGGCTTCACCATTTAATTCAACTAGTCCTTATATAAATTTTTAAGCTCAATGACACCAAGTAACACTACCCTATCGTCTCTCAATTGAGATAAATCATGCCTTTGTATTTAGCACAATTGGCCATTAGAAAATCAACCAAAACAATCTTCAAATATTTTATGCCTAAATTTCCCAAAAGCCGAATACTCATTTGTCCTTTAAACCCTCAATTTATTCAAATCTAACAAGTCTAAGGTTGATATAAGAATTATAACCATTTAACAACCTCTAGACACCATAAAATTGGTACAAAACTACCGAGACCAAGTGCCACAAGCTATTGAATATCATAAAATCCATTAAACACTCCTTAGACAACTTCTATCATCAATTACAAGTTCAAACTCATCATTTCTCACCTTAGTCCCCATTCGGCTAGCACATAAACATATATTTACAAATTAATTATAAAATCTCAAAATTAAACACAATTTCATACTCCACCATAGTAACCAAATGCAAATTTGTTCATAAGTCACTTATCACAAAAATTTAACTAATCTAGATTCACATATATTCATTCCTTAGTACACAACATCAATCAACAACCATCTAAGTACATCATGGTCATGGCCGAATGCCTTAGCTCATTTTTCTCTTATTTTCCTTATAGTTTCGGCAAAAGCATGCATGAATAACAACCAAATTCAAGTTTTTACTATTACAAGTAATTCAATTAATCCCATACATATATATATTTTCCCTAATAGCAAAATTTTTCCAACCCTTCACCAAAATCTCAATTTAAGAATCGTAAATTAGAAGTAGAAGGCTAGAACACACCAACCGATTCTATCTATCCATGAATCCTCATGAAAAATTATCTATCTAGCTCAAACAACATCCAAGTTCCATTATTTAGCAAAAACATCAAAGGAAACATAATTTTCTCTACTTTCACTCATATGGCCAAATGCCAAAGGTGGCATAACTTAGAAATTCTTTCATGGGTAACATTGGAAGTTTGGTATCCATCTCAATTTCACAATTATCATAAAAATTTCCATGAAAACTCACCTCAATTTAAAGACTATTATGGCCGAATACCAAGCCTTCTTCTTCCCCTTTTTTCCTCTTCCAAAATCGGCAATTGAAGAACAAAAATGAAGAACTTTGTTCTTTTCACCCAAATTCCTTATTAATTAATTTTATTATTTCTATTTTATGATAACAATTTCCTTATAAAAAAAATTATTATTATTACTAACATACAAAACACAAAATGCCAAAACAAGTCATCATTACCGTCCACTATCCACAAAATGGTGAATTTGACATGCACCTCCAACATTTCACATTCATGTACTTATTAGTCATCACACCTTTGTCAAGCATATTTCCAAAGTTCACAATTAAGCCCTTTTGGTGCAATTCATAATTTTAATACTAAATTAAAGCACCTAAAATGTCACACATGAATTGGCACATACAATAGGCATCAAAATAAATATTAATTTATTTTTGTGCCTCGGTTTTGTGGTCCCGAAACCACATTCTGACTAGGGTCGTTTTAAGGCTGTCACACTTACCCTCAATATTAACCTATAACCTATTTTTGTTGAATCCCATTCAATTATTTTGATCCCTATTTTTGTCGAGATTTGAGTTGAATTATTATCTAGCTTTGTTATTTTTTTCAGTTTGTAAAGTTTATAAATATTTAATTTAAATATTTGATTTGTTCTTAAAAAAAAGGGGTGTATATACAGTTAATTTAGTTATAATTCATATTTCAGTTATAGTTTAATATTTTTGCATATTTTTATTATAAGCTTTCGAATCCAGAACGATGTCATCATAAGGCTTAGCTCTAGGAGTATGTTTCAGTGATAGAAATTTTTCTAGCTAGATAATTTTTCAAGTTCAATCTCGATTCTAACCCTCTTTTTCAGCTTGTGACAACACCCTTAACCAAAGCCCCATTACAACCATTGAAAGACTTTTGATCGATATGCCATGTCAATCTATAGTGGTGGAGATTGGATTTTCCTACAAGCTTATGGTAATAACTTTTCAAGTTGACTAATGAGTGCTTAATTTTTGAACCCTAAACACTTTGAGTGGATAGAGTGAATCTCTAGTGAGGATGTCAACTCTTGTTGATTTTGATTGAGAAGTAATTACTTAAGAGAATGGAGAAAACCTATGTTTCTGTGATAAAATTCTCAACTTAGAGTGTTTGAAACTCTAATGTTTTTCTGGCTGAATTTTCATAGTATGATTACTTGTGGATTAGTTTGAAACATTATTGATAAGGATTATAAGTTAAGAAGAATGATTTTTAATTGTAAATTGAGATTTTGCTTGAGGACAAGCAAAGGCTTAAGTGTGGGGGTATTTGATAAACCATAAATTATACATATTTTTACCTCATACTTAGCCTAAATTCTGGATGAATTATCATTGAATTTATGGAAATTGGTGCTCCTAATCCTTTTATTTCATGTTTTATACTTAGGTGAGCATAAGGAAGAGAAAAGAGCAAGGAACGGGAAAAAAAGGGCAATTTAGGCCCAATTCAGCAATCAACACGGCCTGGAGGTTTGCCACACGATCGTGCCACACAGCAGTACCACTTTAACAGGCTCGAGCACGGCCTGGTCATCAATCCACACAGGCATGGCACACAAGCGTGTCCCTGTCATGAGGAAGGTCAATTTCACTCGAAAAAGGCTACTTAGGGGCTAAGAAATGTATTCCAAAACTCTATATAAAGACCCTAAGAGGCAACTACAAGGGTGTGCTTTTCTTCCGCCAAGGAGACATTATTTTCCCGTTAAGACGGGGAGTTAAAGATAGGGAATTACTCAAAGGGAAGCCGATTGATCCATCTCAGAAGCCAGGATCTACATCAAGATAGATGATCTCCCTTCAATCCTTTCAGGAGTTTTGAGTTTTCTTATGTTTTGTTATTTTATTTCTTCTGAGATGTTTTCTTTTATAATTATGAACTAAAACCCCAAATATCTAAGGGGGATGAAACCTAAGACAGATCTTGTTATTGTTATCTGAGTTGTGTGATAAATATTTGATTTGTTCTTAATTGTTTTTTTAATTCTTAAATTGATATGTCTGGGATATTGATTTAAGTCGAATGTGCCTATGTAGAGGAGCAAAAGTCCCTACATAGGAGTAGATCCAACACAATTAAGCGGAGTTGATCGCAATCCTAGACATAGGATGACGAAAATCTGCCGGGTTAGAGTCAAATCTAATATGGGGAGCCATAGATCGAGTTTATACAAGACTAGGGGTTTTAACTAGAAAGAGATTTCAGTTAATCAACCTAGGATTAGTTGTTCTTATCCTCGACGAAGGTATTAAAATATTTTAGGGATCTCCACGGATCAAATCAAATGAAGAAATCATCTAGTTCAGAGTTAGATAACAAGTGAAGTCTAGGTGGATTCTTCCTTAGGTATTGCCTTAATCAATCAGTTTTCCCAAAAGCAATTTCCCAATTTACTCTTTGTCGTTTCTTTAGTTAGTTTAGATTAATTTACAACCAAAACCCCTCTTTATTTTTAGGCTAGATAATAGGAAGGAAATCATTACTCGTATTCATAGTTCCTTGGATTCGATACTCCGATCTTGCCACTGACTATACTACTATTCGATAGGTGCACTTGCCTTTTATCGTGATATTAATTAGTTTCTAAGTACGATCAGATTTTATTACTTTATCATCATCACTGGAGATCACGATCAACAAGCTTTACATGTTACTCTGTGATCAACAAATTTCAAAAGATCAATTGTCATCCTTTTAGATTTCATCTATAGTATCTCCTGATGGTGATAGTGTTCGAGCCTTTTATGCCACAACATTGTGATGCTTTCTTTGACTAGAAAAGCTTATTGCTCCTCTTACATTGGATTGAGGGAAAATCTCCTTCTTGTCATATTAACTTCGAACATCTTCTGTCCTGTAGCATCCTCTATCACACATGCCTTTTCTATGAACTTCACTTTGAATCCCTTCTCTATTAATTAACCAACACTAGGCAGGTTTTGATCAATATCAGGTACATAGAAAACATCAGTTATGAACTTGGTATGTGAACATCTTGTAACGGCTATAATGCCCTTTTTCTTTGACTAATTGTTCTCAATTCTGACCTTCTTGGACTCGGTACTCTTCAGTTCTTTGAACAACTCTTTTTCATGTGTCATATAATTAGTGCAACCAATGTCAATGAGCCAGCTGTCACCTATTTCGTGACTAATGAAAAAAGTTGCAACAAAAAACTGATCTTCTTCTTCTGGATCTGCCACTTGCGCTTCATCTTCTTGTTGCAGATTTTTGTACTTATAAATAACAGCTTCATGTCACAGTTGGTTACACTTGCTACACTTTGCATCTGGTCTTCTCCAGTACTTGGAAGGAGGGTGACCTTTCTTGCCGCAATGTTGACATAGAGGATAATCCTTCTTTACTCTTAATCTTTTATTTTTAATTTTACTTTTTTCCCAAATGTTGAGCTTTCTCCACTCATAGCGTGAATCTTTTTGTTCTTTGGTATCTTGTTATTTCCATTATCTTAATGTTTAACTAATAGAGCACCTTCGACGACCCCTTATTACCTCATTACACGCCTTTGCTCTTATGCTTGTAAAGTACTTAAGAGTTCTACCAAAATAATCTTTAACATATCCTTCGTGTTCTCTAAGGTGGTTGTAACACCCCTAACCCGTATCTGTTACCAGAATAGGGTTTCGAGGCGTTACCAGATTTTATAGAACATTTACAAATATTCTGAGTCAATGTACTATTCATATTCCAAGATGTGTCATGGCATCCCTTTGATAGGCCCTCAAAGCCCAAAACATATATTAAAACCAATTTGGGACTAAATCAGAGTCTTAGGAAATTTTTCGCAAAATCTCAAAATTTTCTCACATTTAAGAGTCACACGCTCGTGTAGTGTAGGACACGCCCGTGTGGGTTCACACGCCCGTGTCCCTTACCCGTATAACTCTCTGACTTACAACTCATGAACAAATTAATATCACACGGCCAAGGCACATGCCCGTGTCACTAGGCTGTGTGGTTAATTTAATTTTCAAATTTAAGTACAGGTTTCACACGGCCATATCACACGTGTAACACCCCAAACCCAGCCTATACGTTATAGCCGAATCTGGAGATGTCACATGGAAGAACTTTCGAAAACTAAGTCGTTTACTAAAATCACATTTCCGTTAAACAACGTTTCATTATCTGAAGTTAATTCAAAATCATGCCATTTGTTTCCAAAACGTTATTCAGTTACAATTCAATTATTTGATTCTAAATCGTTTTACTTTGCGGAAGATTTTAAAACAGTTTACGTATACCCGGTGTTTTGATAAAACATTCATCTCTTTTGAAAATATGTGTTTTACCTACCACTAGCAGTTATAAAACGTAAACAGTATAATAAAAACCCGAATTGAAACCAAAAATTTAGAAGAGGCCATTATTACATAAAAGTACCCTAAATAAAAATTAAAAATCTAAAGAAAGTACGAAATTTGAGTATAAACCAGTCGTGAGGCCACCACTGAGTCCCTGCCGCACCGATCCGGAGGATTACCTGTATAGTAAAAAAAAGGAGTGAGTTTACGAGAACTCAGTGTGTAATCCCTATGCAGACATATAGACAAGATGCAAGCCAAAAATAGACTTGGCCTAAGCCCTTCTCAGTAACAGTATCAGTTCAGGTTTTAGCCCACCACAATATCAATAATCAGTAGGGCCTTAGCCCATTACAGAATCAATATCAGTAACAGTGGCAGTATCAACAAGGCCTTAGCCTATCACAGTATCAATATGCAGTAATGCGGTGTACAGAATGCAAGTCTTACCCAACCAACCGCTATACACCATCTACTATCCAACCCTGCACTCTTGTGGGGAATGAATCACCCACACATCCCTACACTTACAAATTAGCATCGGTTGCAACACTAAACAGTATTTGCAGTAAAGCTACCAGTATAATAATAGGCTCAAAGCCATAGTTGTTTGCAGCAGAGCTGCCAGTATATCAGGCATTAAGCCTTTCAGTACACTTCCTCCAATCATATTAACCCAACCCCATGCAATGCAACATACAGATATAATGTGTCATGTCATGGTAGTAGTACATGCAGTATCAGTTTATCAGAACAAAATCATGCTCAATATACAATCATCATGTATCAATACATATGTATATCAATCAGTCAATTAGGGTGTCTAGGTATAACTTACTGACCCTACAGTAGGTTCACAGTCGTCTCGCGCGACCCGTGCAACCTTAGCAAACAAATTAGTAAAACTGGGCTCACACTCCCGTGTTGGTCTGCCTGTGTGGGCCTACACGCCTGTGTGGCCCACATGACCTAAATTGGCCTTGGCTATGTAGATCACACGGCTTGGCCTAGAACACACACGCTCGTGTGGGCCCACACGCTCGTGTGGCCCACACGGCCCAATTGGTCGAGCCCGTGTCTCGCCCACGGCCTCGTTGGCCATCAGTATCACACAACCGTGTCATACGCCGATGCCATCCGCGTACGATCTGGTTCATTGACCACACGACCGTGTCCAGCCACACCCGTGTGGCGTCGACAATCCCCTTTTTTAGCTTTTCGCCGAGTTATGTTTTCAGTGATTCGGGAACACATCTTATTCTATTTGATGCTAAATTAAACTTCAAGCCTTCCAAAACCTATCACCGACCAAAACCAATATCACTTTAGACATTAATCTAATGAATTGACAATAAGGCGTTAACAAAAACTAAACTTACCGCCAGTAAATAACCTTCGTAATATCGCTAATCCCCAAGATAACGAAATCCCTGATTAGAACCTCTCCTTAAGCCTTCAATAACAAAAAAACAAGTTACTAACCAAACTGTTATGGTTCCATGATAGAGATTACGAAAGGTAACTTACCAAGCACACACCTAATTTAGCACAAAGAGCCGTTGAATTGAAAGAAAGAAGGACTAGATAGAAGGAACGACGAAGCAGAAAAATTTAATAGAGGAAGAAGAAAAGAAGAGCAGGTTTATAGTAAAAGAGAAGAGAAAAAAAGACTAACGCCAGAAAAACAACACAGAGAGGAAAAGAAGATTGGCTGTCAGAATTTTGGAAACAAAAGTAGAAGAGACGAAATTTGAGGAAGGAAATCAGATTAAGCAATATTCTCATAACCTTTCCTTAAAAATATCCTCAAATCTCTCAATACAAACTCCCTACTAAATCCACTACTTAGAATCCCATTCTACTCCAACACTCACACGACACCAAGTAAAAATAATGCCCATGTATCGACTCGAACACAAGACCTCCCTTATTCCAACACTCTTCCTAACCATTAGACCAGCAGGCCCATTCTGATATAAACTTACCCACATTTAAATTTAAGCCTACTGAACAAGAGTAAAGCTTTATTCCTTAAATAAACAAAAATTTTGCTCCAGGCTTGAACCCAAGACTTCTTAAACATTCCCAGAACACTTAACCCCTGAAGCAGACAGATATGTGTGCAATAAATTCACAAAAGTCGAAATTAAGAAAACTGGGGTATACAACATACCCGTGTATCCAGACCATATACCTTACACGGGTAAGGCACACGCCCGTGTTGAGCCCGTGTGCTCAATTTTAGGGTATTCTATTTTTCAATTTTTCGATGCAGGGGACACACGGCCAGGCTACATGCCCATGTTTCAGACCGTGTGTCACATATGGTCTAGACACATGCCCATGTGTCTACCCGTGTGGACAAAATAAGGCTATTTTTCTAAGCCCTATTTCTCACCCAATTTCATCCAAAACCTGCATAAGACATTTCCAATACCAACCAACCAATTTTAAACATAATTTCCAACTAATTTCACCATGCAATGTCATATTTTCACATGCACACTTAGTATTATTTTTGCCTCTTTAATCTTATATGCTTAGTTTCAAAAATTCAATCTATATCAAGCATTCATGTAAACTATAATTTGCTTTATCATACCAAAAACTAAGTTAACACTAGCCATATCAATAGCTAGGTTTACATTCATCCATTTCACATCCTCATTAGTACAAGTAGCCTATACATGCCATTATACCAAAATGAGAACTATATCTATACCAAAATGAGCTAAAGGATAGTGTGATGTTACTCCGACCGTCTCCAACCACTATAAGCTTCCGAACACTATAAAATAGGGAAAATAAAATAGAGTAAACACTTAGTGCTTAGTAAGTCCATGTAACAAGAATTTTAACTTACCCCATGTTTCCATTAAATTAAATTAAACATACAAGTATCCAAGTAATGGAATGTTATCCTATCACATAAAATCTCAATATTTTGAGGTAGTCAAATAACTTTATGCAATATCAATTCATAGATGAATGATGAGCTCATCTTTCCATGATTCCCATATACTTATTACTTCCATGTCGCTTATACATTTCATGAGTTTATCCCGTTGAATTTATCAAAATTTTGATGGATACTTGGTAGTACACTAATGGTGTATAAATCCATAATTTGGCAATTCACATTTACCCTTATCAGAGAACACATTCCCGAGTCCCTTTTTATACAGCGAGATTACCAGTCTAAACTAAATCCTTTTAATGACAAATACTCTATATAGCTTAATTTGGACTACCCGTCCGGGATAAATCTATTCCATCACATATACATCAGGAGGGCTTATATCAGGATTACCCGTCTGGGCTAAATATTATTTACATCACATGTAGTACCCCTTTTTCCATTAATCCATCGAATTCCCTTTATTCAACTGAGATTTTTCTCTTTTTCTCAAGTAATGTCACATATTTCATCATATTTATACATTGAACAATCAATTTTCATTCTCATCATATAACATGCAGCTCCAGCACTTCAAGATTCAATAGTGAGTAATATGCGTGATATAAAGTAATAAAATTTATAACAAATGATCACACCAGAAACTAACTATTATCACGATATAAGGCAAGCGCACCTATCGAGCAGTAGTATAGTTATGGCAAGACCGGGATATCGTACCCAAAGGAACTAAAAGTACTAGTACTAACTTTCTTTCTATTATTTAACCTAGAAATAAAATGGGATTTTTATTAAATTAAACTAATTATTAGACTAAGCTAAGAATGCACAAAAAGTGAATTGGGGAAAAACTATTAGGAAAACTGATTGATTTGGACAATACTCAAGGGAGAATCCACCTAAACTTCACTTGTTATCAACTTTTGAACTAGACGATTTATTTACTTGACTTGATCCATAGAAATCCCTAACTTATGTTAATATCTCTCTCGAGACTAAAAACAACTAACCCTAGGTTGATTAATTGAAATCTCTTTCTAATTAAAACCCCTAGTGTTGTATTAACTCGACCTATGGCCTCTCTTATTAGGTTTGACCCTAATCGGGTAGATTTTCGTCATCCTATCTCTAGAATTGCAATCAACTCCGCTTAATTGTGTTGGATCTACTCCTATGCAGGGACTTTTGTTCCTCTACATAAGCACATTTGACTTAAATCAATATCCCAAAAATATCAATTTAAGAGTTAAAACCACAATTAAGAAGAAATCTAATATTTATCATATAATTCAAGAGAAAATAATAACAAGATTTGTCTTAGGTTTCATCCCCCTTAAGTATTTAGGGGATTTAGTTCATAATTATAAAAGAAAACATCTCAGAAGAATAATGATAACAAAACATAAAGAACCCTAAAACCCCTGGACGTAATTGAAGGGAGATCTTCAGTCTTGAGGGAGAATTTGGCTTCTGAGATGGATCAGTCAGCTTCCTTTGGAGTAATTCCTTGCTTCTACTCTTTGTGTTGGCGGGAATAAAGCACCCTTTTGAGGGAGAAAAAACACACACTCGAAGTTGCCTCCTAGAGTCTTTATATAGAGCTTTGGAATGTTTTTCTCAGCCCCTAAGTAGCCTTTTCTGAGTGAAATTGAACTTCCTCATGACAGGGACACGCCCGTGTGCCACACTAGTGTGGATCGAGGCCCAGGCCGTGCTCGGGTGTGACAGCCCAAATTTCAGTGGTGTCGGAACAGTGATTCGAGATCACTAAATCCGACAAATTAGTATAAAATATTATTAATTTAATGAGTATAAGTTAAATGTGAAGTTAGGGAAATAATTGAAATAGTGAATAGTATTTTAGAAATAAATATTAAATAATTGAGAAGTGAAAACGAGGTATCGAGACCTCAGGATATTAAAACGAGCCATAAATATTTTTATAAATATTTATGGAGTGTTAGTATGTTGGTATTAAAGTTTCGTTAAGAAATTTTAAGGTTTTGATGGTCAATTGAGTAAAGAGGACTGAATTGTAATAAATGCAAAATTTGCTAGAAGGATTAAATAGCTTAAGTGTTAAAAGAAAGAGGATTTAAAGGGAAATTAAGCCTAAAAGTGAATAGGTTGGACGGCAAGGGCAAGAAAATCAGCAGAAAAATAAGGGAAATAAGGGCAAAATTGGAAATTTTATAATTTTAACATATAAAATAAGGACAAAATTGAGAAATCTAGAGATCTCTTCATATTTCTCAGCCAAAACGCCATAGAAGGTCTGGAGAAAGCTGGTTTTTCATATTTTTACATCATGTGAGTTTGATTCTTGCTTTTTCTTGATAATTTTTATGTTTTTATGACTTTTACAACTAGGTCCACTTATAGAATTCATTAGTTTTTGATTTGGTGGGTGAAATTGGAAGTTACCCTAGCTGGTTAAGGGAATTTTATGATGAATTATTATGAAATTTAAGTTCTAATTTCATATTAAGGTGGCTTTGTTAAGTGATTTTGATAGAAAATGGTATTTAGGACCTAATTGTGAAAAAGTTGTGAATTAGAGGTTAGTGTTTAAATTCAGAATATAAAAGGTTGTGAAATAGTTTATAATGATAAAATAAAGTGTTAATTGAGAAAAATTAGTTCAATTGATGGGTGAATTGAGCAGGGACTAAATTGTAAAAACTGTAAATTTTGGGGTAAAAGTGCAATTTCGAGAGTTGAACAGCATAAATTGTGAATTGAAATAGAAATAAAATAAATGCTAATGAGTGAAAATATTTTGCATTTATAGACCAAGAAATCGAAGCAAGTCGCGGAAAGGAGAAAATAACCGAATAATTCCCGAATTTCTACAACTTTTGTGAATCAGCCCAGGTAAGTTCATGTGGCTGAATTTTAATGATCATTGTTAATATTATGAATTTTGTAATGTGTTATATGATGTGCATGTGACAAAAGTATGTGATAAGATTATAAACAATGTAAAAGTATGAAATTGTAGGAAGCTATCGGATTGAGTACCTTTGTCTCATGATACGTGACGAATTGACGGAAAAAGACCATGGTTGGACCATGGCAACAATTGATAAGTGGTTTTCGTATAAGACCATAGCTGGGCTATGGCATCGGAAACAAATGATAAGAAATTCCCGTATAAGACCATAGCTGGGCTATGGCATCGGTGAAGTGTGCCAAGTGATTTTCGTATAAGACCATAGCTGGGCTATGGCATCGGAGAAAAGTGATATGTGACCCGTGTAAGACCATATCCGGGATATGGCCTCGGTATGATATGTGATCCGTGTAAGACCATGGCTGGGCTATGGCTTCGGAAAAAGGAAATGTGATTATGTGTAAATCCATAGTTCTACTATGGTATAAAGAAGGCAATGTACTCAATTCCGTATAGTTCCTAATTTGTGAAGAAGTGTTAAATAGTAAACGGGCCCAAAAAGGATGAATTTCAAGTATGGATATTATTGAATGATACTAAGTAAAATTGATTTGATTTGTGAATGACAGGAGATAGTAGTGAAATGTAAACTATGTGAATGATTTATTAATTTGGTAAGTTTACTTTCCAAGCCTATGAACTTACTAAGCTTTCATAAGCTTACTTGATTGTGTTTGACATGTGTTGTAGATTAACGTGAGTTCGGAGGATCGGATCATCACGAGGAATCACACTATCCTGACTTATTCCGGTAGTTTTTGGGTTATTATCTTTTGGTTTATATGGCATGTATAGCAATATACTCATGTTGTGTAATTAATCTTGCGATATGGTTATGGTTGGATTGAGAAAATGCCTGATAATGATTAGTCCTTGGAAGGGTTAATTTAGATCATGTATAAGACCATGTATGTTCAAAGTGATAATAGTTCATGAATTTTCATAGAAAAGTGAAAATTTGTCATAAAACAGAATGTTGTAACAGCAGTGATGTGAGTTTGAAAAATAACTAAAAATAGTAGAAAATGAATTAGGAGATGAATTAAATATGGAATGGAAGCTTATTGTGTCTACTTTCATATGAAAGAAGCTAAACAGGTAAAGGAGCTATATGTTATGAGGTACTTGAGTTTTAGTGAAACAGGCCCAGAGTGATCTCTGGATCCCCTGTTCCAACTTTGAAAATTCACCATAAATTGAAAAAAAATAATTATGAGGTGTACTTTATATGTTTAGAATCCTTATTGAGTCTAGTTTTAATAGAAATAAACATCATATTCGTGTGAATTTTGTACAGAGAGAAAAGTGGTTCGTAGTAAGTAGAGGTCAGTCCAGTCAAGATTTGAAACAGGGGTAACTTTAACTAATAAACTGTACTAATTGGCCCAGCCAAAAATTCTAGAAAAAAATTAGTAGATAGATATATGAGTCTAGTTTCAGGGAAAATTTACGGATATTGATTTCGAGTTTCGTAACTCGATATATGATTTTTTAAGCGACCATGACGCAGAAATACAGTTTGCTGCGAAAATGAAATTAGTTGTTATAAAATTCAAAAAGTGATGAAACAAGTTTGGTAACACCTCAAGCTCGACTCCGGCGACGGTCTCGGGTAAGAGGATGTTACATCGGGCATGTTAAGATGGCACGACTGTGTGATCTGGCCGTGCAAGTCGGGATTGTGCTGTATTCGAGCTCAAGGTGGCATGGCTGTGTGGCACGACCGTGTGGTGAACCTCCAGGCCGTGTTGATTACTGAACTGGGCCTAATTTGCCTTTTTTGGCTCGTTTCTTGCTCTTTTTCTCTTCCCTAAGCTCACCTAAGTATAAAACATGAAATAAAGGGATTAAGAGCACCAATTTCCACAAATTCAATGATAATTCATCCAGAATTTAGGCTAAGCATGAGGTAAAAACATGTATAATTTATCGCTTATCAAATACCCTGACACTTAAGCCTTTGCTTGTCCTCAAGCAAAATCTTAACTCACAGTTAAGAATCATTCTTCTCAACTTACAATCCTTATCAATAATGTTTCAAACTAATCCACAAGTAATCATACAATAAAAATTCAACCAGAAGAACATTAATGTTTCAAACACTCTAAGTTGATAACTTTATCACAGAAACATAGGTTTCCTCCCTTCTCTTAAGTAATCACCTTTCAATTAAAATCAACAAGATTTGACATCCTCACTAAATATTTATTCTATCCACTCAAAGTGTTTAGGGTTCAAGAATTAAGCACTCTTTAGTCAACCTGAAAAGTTGCTACCATATTCTTGTAAGAAAATGAAATCTCTACCACTATAGATTGATATGACACATCGGTCAAAAGGTCTTTCAATGGTTGTAATGGGGCTTTGGTTAGGGGTGTTGTTACAAAGTGAAAAAGAGTTAGAATCGAAATTGAATTGAAAAATCATCTAGCTAGAAAAATCTCTATCACTTGAACATATTCCTAGAGCTAAGCCTTATGATGACATCGTTCTGGATTAAGTAGCTTATAATAGAAATATGCAAAAATATTGAACTATAGCTGAATTACAACTGAATTAACTGTATATACAATTTTTTTTTAGAACAAATCAAATGTTTAAGTTGAATATAAACTTTACAAACCGAAAAAGAGAGCAAAGCTAGACAATAAATCAACTCAAATCTTGACAAAAATAGGGATCAAAATAATTGAATGGAATTTAACAAAAAACGGGTTATAGGTTAATATTAGAGGTAAGTTAAAGAATGGGTTGTTAGGCTCAATGGGGTTCACTAGGGGTTAATTCATGGAGGTAGGATTTTATGGAGTAAGTGGGTTAAACCTAGGTGCCTTTATCATCTCAGTGTATCAAATCAATGATGTGGTCTCGACATGTATAATCGAAGCAAGTTCTAGAATAACAAATCAGTATTACTCACCCAAAGCAACAATAAAAGTGAGTACGAAAGGATGTATGCTCAAAAGGCTCAAAAATCTCACCAGAATTATGGCTTTTTGATGTCAATCTTACGAATTTCAAATCTCAAGATAACACTTAAAATTAGGGAAATAGCCTAGAAAAAATTTAAATTCTCAAAAATTTCAACTTATCATGCTTGATTCCCTAATGTTTTAAAGTTTGAATAATCAAAGCATCAGCATCTATGTCTTAATTCTTAACATATCCATAAAAATCATAAATCAATCAGAATTAATTCCTAATAGGATATTGAGATTAATGCAGGGAGTGAAAATGAGAATTTGAAATTTGAGAACAATACAAAAAGTTAGTTGTAAAAACTTTTCAGGGGTTCGAAGAGAATGCGATGACTGAAAGTAGGTTCCCCCTACTTAAGATGTACATTGCCTCAATGTACAAAGATAACATTAGTAGCAATAAAAGCATAATATCATAAGATGTGGAGAGAAATGAAACTCCCTGAATATTGGATGAATTCGTAGAGACGGATATTGAAATTGTAATAGTCGGCAGTTGTGGCAGGGTTTTCCCATTACATATAGATTTGAGCTGTAGAGCTCCTTTGAAACTGTGAAAGCATTTATCAGTGTTTAGGGATTTAAGTTAAACATAATTTTCTCGTTAGGGAATAGCCGATATGAAAATAAAATTGAAAAATAAACTAAAATATTCAATAAACATAAAGATCGAAATAAAGATAAAGAAAAATCTAAAAATTCTAAAGGAACATAAAGTTCAAGAGAGGGTAAAAACAAAGATCAAGACGGCAAATAAAAAAGAAGATAAGAGGAATAGAAGGTTTTAATCCTCAGATGGCCCGCGAGGTGGGGGCGGTGATGAGATGTGTAGGTGTTGGCATATCTGCTGAAGAGTAGCGTCAATGTGATCGAAGCGTTGAAAGCACTGCTGCTCAAATCGTGTGAGGCGTTCAGATATGTCAGCATATGAAGCTGCCGCATGAACTGGGCGGCGAGGGGGTGGTGGCTCAATAGGTGCCTCCTCTGGTGGTGGGACATTATCAGTAATGTCCTTGGGGTCCTCCTGCTCGGTGTCTCGGAGTAAACGGTATTATGGAGGGTTGGGCCCAGGTTGGCGCTGGATTATCCTCATGTGTAGTATTGTTTGGATGCCCTGTGGGGACATCTGGCCGATCAGTGTATAAGAGGATGTCTGGGTCGCGATATTGAGTAGGCCGAAGTAGCGAGCCAGTCAAGTGATGCACGGGCCCATAGAGATTACGCCCTTACAATGTCTCTCGGTCTAGTGCTGGATGGCATGGGCGATGAAGTGAGCGAGATCGATCATATGAATATGCGCCATGCTCCATAAACAGTAGGCGTCGTGGGTGTTGACGACGCCAGTACTCTCGCGTCTGCCTATCAGTGTCTGTGCGAGGAGGGCATGTATGTACCTTAGAGATAGGACGAGATTGGTCGCTTTGGAGCAACTAGGGTCGTATGTGGGCTAGCCAGGGACTAGGGCGCGCAGCACTTAGATGGTGATAGATGGATATGGCGGTAGAGTTCGAAGAGATCCTCTTCTTCTATGAACTGCTCAGTGTATAAGCCTAGTGCTGTGCCGAATTCTAGTACACTAAGTTGACGAACGAGGCCTCCTAAACGGAACTGGATCGTCCCTGGATCATCGTATTGGCTCATAACGGTCTGAAGATGAAATGTGGAGCAGAACTCTAGAGTGAGTTCAAGGTAAGTAGGCTCCACAATTCGAAAGAACTGCTCCCATGGGTCCGTTGTTAATAAGGCCCAGACCTCGTCCGCTAGGTGGACCTGTCCTAGTGCGTCCCAATCAATGCTTCTCCCTACTCCGAGGGGTCTAGCCCGTAATATCTGAAATAACTCCTCTTGAGAGTTCCATGGGAATTGGAGAAAGGGGTGTCGGATTTCAGCGGAGGGTCTAGAAGAGGAGCCTCCGGGTCCCTTTCGTTTTTTAGAAGTAGGGATGGCATCTTTCTTCCTACGTGATGATGACATTGTACCTAAAATGCAAAAAGATAATAAGATAGATATCTATCATTCTTAAAAAGAATATGGTAATAATAAGTTCTTAAGCTAAATGATAATTTAAACAAAGCAGAACATTATTAAGTATTAAATTGAAACATTGATTTCACTAACCTAAATAATATATTTTATTCATCCTAAGCATGGTATCAAATGATAGAGGCATGGGTATCAATTTATACTAAGCAACAAACTATTCAAGATAGGTAAAAGTGGCAGCCAAAGGATGGGTCTAAATGACATAATGAATTTTTTCTAGAGTAATCATACTAAGTGAATGAATTTCTATCAATAATAATGCAAATAAATGAATAAATGAAATTATTAACATAAAAATAGATAAAAGACATTAGAAACTAAGGGAAAAAGTAAGAAAGAAGAACCAAATGGGTGGTTATGGGGCGAAGCAGGGTCATCGTGAGGGTTTGCATGGGCATGGTGGTGCTGTTGAAGCCGACGGCGGCGCTAGAGATGGTCGTATGGGAGTTGGGTTGAGAGGTTTTTAGGGTTTAGGTGAGGAAGAAGGTGAATAGTGGGCTATTTTTATAGGATTTTGGTCACACGGGCATAGAACACACCCGTGTGGCTTGGGGTTAGCCCTGTGGTTCGAAAATTGAGGGTTTTAGCGCGTCGGATTCGTCTCACAGCCCGTGTTCCTAGGGCATGTTGAGGCACACGGCCGTGTCGTATGGCCGTGTCCTTCGATGTTCGCTTCTCTCACGGTCATGTAGAGGGTCACACGCCCGTGTCTGAAATGGTAGGTTCGACCACGGCCTTGGGCACGGGATTGTCGAATGCCCGTGTTAAATTAACAGGTTTGGCCACAGTTTTGGGACACGGGCATGTTGCGTTCCCGTGTCGATTTGTCAGGCTTGGCCACTGCCTTATGCACGCCCGTATGCATGGCCGTGTGGCTCGAGAGACCTGCATTCAAAAGGGGTTAGTTGATGTATTAGATAACCTAAATAAAAGAATTTACGAATCAGTGCTCGGGTTTTCTCCCGAGAAGCACTTGTTTATAGTCTTAAGCTCGACTTTTCTCAAGCTTGTTTGGTCACGATGGCTTAAAGAGTTGATACTCTTCTA
The DNA here is from genome assembly GCA_020496765.1 of Gossypium stocksii. NCBI lineage: Eukaryota > Viridiplantae > Streptophyta > Magnoliopsida > Malvales > Malvaceae > Gossypium > Gossypium stocksii. Next base: position 12,576,680 of record CM035621.1, on the reverse strand, counting down.
TCCTACTTACAATTTCATTATTAACGTAAGATCTGAATCAACTGTGATTTACCTTGAAAGTGCCAAATGACTTATGTTTTATCTCGACTGTACCATAGGGGAAGATTTTCATTACTGTGAACTAAGATGTGTCATTTGTGTGTTCCTTTGAATTCAAGATTCGAGGATTGTCTTCTCCTAAGATTACCTTATCCCCTACTTTGATATGATTCGTTCTTACCTGAGGGTCGTCTTAGTGATGCTCTGGGTTGGTGTGGCATACTTTGGACTTTTCGTAATAGTTCAGCCACTTATCTAGTTTCTCGATTTGAAGCATTCGCTTTTCAGGTGTGTCTCCCTTGGATGGACTTGTCTGCGATTAGGTCGCCTTTATGTGGAGTGTATCCTGCACAGAAGGTTGGGTGGTGGGTTCAATGTTTTTACAAGGACTCCTAACTATATTATTAGCAATAGCCTTAATCAAGTTTTGAGCTTGTCAAGTAACTTTGCCATCACCTACACGTAGTGTAAGTTCACATGTTCCTACATCAATTATTGTTCTGACAGTTGCTAAAAAGGGTAGCCCTAGAGAGAAGGGTACATTACTATCCTCATTAATGTTTAAAATAACAAAGTCAATGGGGAATGTAAATTTATCGACTTTGACAAGCACATCTTCAATTATTCCTTTTGGAAATCTAATGGTCTTATCAGCTAATTGGATGCTCATATTAGTTTGTTTAGGTTTTCCTAGACTTAGTTGTTTAAACAGTTTATAAGGCATGACATTTATACTAGCCCCTAAATCAGCTAAAGCATTTTTGGCGTCTAAGCTACCGAGTAAACAAGGGATAGTAAAACTTCCTGGATCTTTTAGTTTGTTGGGTAGCTTATTTTGTAAAATGGCTGAGCATACTACATTCAGCTCCACATGAGATTTCTCATCTAGCTTCCGCTTGTTTGTCAATAGCTCTCTTAAAAACTTAACAACATTTGACATCTGCGAAAGAGTTTCAATAAACGGTAAGTTGATATGTAATTTTTTTAAGAGTTTAAGAAACTTACCAAATTGCTCATCTATGCGGTCTTTCTTTAATGCGTTTGGGTATGGGATACGATGTTTATATTCCTTGATAGCTGGCTCGTTATTACTCACCTCGACCTTACCTTTACTTACCTCATTCTCCTTACATGGCTCTAGTTTGGTTTTGGTTAACCCTTCCTCATCTATTGTATCCACGGCATTAAGTTGCTCCTTAGGATTAGTCTCAGTGTTACTTGGTAGTCCACCTTGTAGTCTTTCAGAAATTAACTTGGCAAGCTGACCTATTTGTGTTTCGAGTCCTTGAATGGATGCTTACTGGTTCTTCAGTGCCGTTTCGGTGTTTTGGAAACGGTTTCTGACACGGCAATAAATTTTGTGAGCATCTCTTCAAGGTTCGGCTTTTTCTCTTGTTGGAATGGTGGCTGTTGAAATCCCAAAGGAGGTGGTTGTCTTTGATTTCCTTGTCCTCCCCATGAGAAATTAAGGTGGTTCCTCCAACCTGCATTGTAAGTATTGTTGTAATGATTATTTTGAGGTCGAGAATTATTACCCATATAATTCATTTGTTCATTTTCTGTACTATGTCCATAGGGATGGTGCTCTAGGTTGCTCACTCCTCCTAGGTTTGAGTCACACTGTATGACTAGATGTACCTGCGTAGAACCAATAAAACCATCAACCTTTTTATTTAAAAGGTCTACCTGAGTGGAAAACATTGTGACTGCATCAATATTAAAAACTCCTGTTGCTTTTTGTGGCTTTGTTCTCATGACTTACCACTGATAGTTATTCAGTGACATCTCCTCTATAAATTCATAGGCTGCTTCGGGTGTTTTGTTGTTAATTGTTCCTCCGACAGTTGCATCGATCATCTGCCTTGTTGAGGGATTCAAACCATTGTGAAAGGTTTGAACTTGTAACCACAAAGGTAACCCATGGTGAGAGCACCTTCTTAAAAGATCTTTGTATTTCTCCCAGGCATCGTAAAGTGTCTCTAAATCCATCTGCACAAAAGAATAGATATCATTCCTTAATTTTGTCGTTTTAGCCGGCGGAAAATATTTAAGCAAGAATTTTTCGGTCATTTGTTCCCATGTAGTGATTGAGCCTCGTGGTAGGGAATTTAACCATTGTTTAGCTTTATTCCTTAGGGAAAAAGGGAATAGTCGAAGGCAAATGGCATCATTAAAAACACCATTTGTTTTAAAAGTGTCACAAAATTCCAAGAAATTGGCTAAGTGTGAGTTGGGATCCTCATCCTGTAAACTATCAAACTGAACAAATTGCTGAATCATCTGAATAGTGTTAGGTTTCAATTCAAAATTATTTGCAACAATAGTAGGCCTAACAATACTAGATTCAGTACTAGCCAAATTAGGTTTAGCATAATCATACATAGTACGAGGAGCATTGTTTTGGTTCACCGGTTCTGCGGCTATCGCGGGAGGTGGTAGATTGTCCGGATTTGCTTCCATCTCTTTAGTAGGCTCAGGTTCTTGTTCCTGCTCTAGATACTGTAGGCTTCGTCTGATCTCTCTACGAGTTCTACGAACTGTAGCTTCTAAATCTTCGTTGAACAGCAGTGGTCCTCTTGGGTTTCTTCTAGTCATAAACTAGAGATACCTAGAAGGGAAAAAGGCAAAGAAAATTTTAGTAAATAAATAAAAATAAAAATAAAGGCTAAAAATAAATAAAGATAGTAATGGCTAAAGTAATAGAAATAGAGTGTTCCTAATATCTTAGTTCCCCGGCATCGGCGCCAAAAACTTGATATGCTTGATATGAAGTAATAAAATTTATAACAAATGATCACACTAAAAACTAACTATTATCACGATTTAAGGTAAGCGCACCTATTGAATAGTAGTATAGTTATGGCAAGACCAAGATATCGTACCCAAAGGAACCAAAAGTACTAGTACTAACTTTCTTTCTATTATTTAACCTAGAAATAAAAGCGAATTTTTATTAAATTAAACTAATTATTAGACTAAGCTAAGAATCCACAAAAAGTGAATTAGGGAAAAACTCTTAGGAAAACTAATTGATTTGGACAATACTCAAGGGAGAATCCACCTAGACTTCACTTGTTATCAAGTCCTGAACTAGACGATTTATTCACTTGACTAGATCCGTAGAAATCCCTAACTTATGTTAATATCTCTCTCGAGACTAAAAACAACTAACCCTAGGTTGATTAATTGAAATCTCTTTCTAATTAAAACCCTTAGTGTTGCATTAACTCAACCTATGGAATCCCTTATTAGGTTTGACTCTAATCCGGTAGATTTTCGTCGTCTTATCTCTAGGATTGCAATCAACTCCGTTTAATTGTGTTGGATCTACTCCTATGTAGGGACTTTTGCTTCTCTACATAAGCATATTCGACTTAAATCAATATCCCAAAAATATCAATTTAAGAGTTAAAACCACAATTAAGAACAAATCAAATATTTATCATATAATTCAAGAGAAAATAATAACAAGATCTATCTTAGGTTTCATCCCCCTCAAGTATTTGGGGATTTAGTTGATAATTATAAAAGAAAACATATCAGAAGAATAATGATAACAAAACATAAAGAACCCTAAAACCCCTGGAGGTAATTGAAGGGAGATCTTCAGTCTTGAGGGAGAATTCGGCTTCTGAGATGGATCAGTTGGCTTCCTTTGGAGTAATTCCTTACTTCTACTCTCTGTGTTGGCGGGAATAAAGCACCCTTTTGAGGGAGAAAAAGCACACCCTTGAAGTTGCCTCCTAGGGTCTTTATATAGAGCTTTGGAATGCTTTTCTTAGCCCCTAAGCAGCCTTTATCGAGTGAAATTGAACTTTCTCACGACAGGGACACGCCCGTGTGCCACGCTCATGTGGATCGAGGCCCAGGCTGTGCTCGGGCCTATTAAAGTGGCACGACCGTGTGATCTGGCCGTACAAGTCGAGATTAGGCCGTGTTCGAGCTCAAGGTGGCACGGCCGTGTGGCGAACCTCTGGGCCGTGTTGATTACTGAACTGGGCCCAATTTGCCCTTTTTGGCCCGTTCCTTACTCTTTTCTCCTCCCTAAGCTCACCTGAGTATAAAACATGAAATAAAGGATTAAGAGCACTAGTTTCCACAATTTCAATGATAATTCATCCAGAATTTAGGCTAAGCATGAGGTAAAAACATGTATAATTTATCGCTTATCAATGAGTTAAACAAACTTACCTCGATGCTTATTCATTAGTAAAGTCTACTAATCCAATACTTTTTCCTTGCCTCAATCTAATCTTGTATTTGAGTCATTCGGATCTATATAAATGACTTTAATCACAATTTCATTCACTTCATACTACATTGCATTCAATTTATGCTCTAGGCAAAATTACTATTTTGCCCCCAATCTTTTCATTAATTCTAATTTTATCCCTAGGCTCGGAAAATGAAATTCATGTTTAATCCTCTATCCAAGCCTAGCCAAATTCTATATATATCGTTTACACCACCTATTTTTTACAAAAATTAGAATTTTCCCATGAATTTTACAAGTTTACAATTTAGTCCCTAATTCACAATTTCATCCAAAATCACTTTGTAAAAGTTGTTTATCTACTAACAACCTTTCATTTTCTACCATAAATTTTCAATTTCCATCATATTCATCCATGGCATAAACTCTATACTTTGATTTCTTATCAAATTAATCCCCAATTTAGAGAGATTAGGTTATCCCGATCTAAAAAATATAAGAATTACTAAAAACGAGACATAGAAACTTACCCAATTAAGCTTGATTAGTTTCTTCTCTCTCTCCTAGGGTTTCCATACAAATTAGGAAGAAGATGATGATAATAGGATGATATTTTTAATTTAATTCATTATCATCCTTTTATTTTTCCCAATTCCAATTTAACCCTTTTCTTTTCTTCAAACTCTAAGGATGATTCAAGAAAGATATTTTCCATCTTTTAATTGATGGTCTAATTACCATATAAGGACCTTAAATTTTGAATTCCATAGCTATTTGATCCTTTTAGTTTCTAGAAATTAGGTTATTTCTCTAATTAACCACTTAATCGGTAAAATTTTCCTATCAAAATTTTCATACAACCATCCTATCATAATACAAACCATGTAAAAATTTTAAAATAAATTTTCTTTCTAACTCAAATTTTTGGTCACGAAACCACTGTTTCGATTTCATTGAAATTTAGGTTGTTACAGTGGTGATGGTAGCCTCAAACCTTTCATGTACTGTTACAAGGATTTTCTCCACAATCTTTAAATCTGCTAGAGATGTACCTAGCAGTCTGACCTTATTGGCTATTTTAAGGTGTAACAACCTGATTTTAGCTAAACTGGAACTGTGGTTTCAAAAACACAAATCCAATGTTAGAAAATTATTTTAATATTATTTTATGTGATTATATCATGATAGCATATATGTGTGAAAATTTTGTGATTTAATTTTAACGATTGGATGCTTAATTTGATGAAAGGACTAAATTGTGCAAAATGCAAAAGTAGTGTTCTATTAGTTTAAAGTTTGGCTATGAAATAGAAATGTGGAAGTCCTTATAATGAAATTAGACCATTATTAAGATTAGTGGACTACTATAGACATGCATTATGAAAGTTTAATGTTATTTCATTAAGGTTATAAAGGTAAATTGTGAATTATGTTAATTAAATTAAAACAAAACAATTTCTTTCTTCATTCTCATCATCTTTGACCGAAACTTGAAGAAAGAAATAGCCTAAAAAGCTTGCTAGGGTTCGACACATTCATAGCTTGATTGGTAAGTGTTTTGAGCTTGATTTTTGATGATTTCTATGTTTTTGTAAGTACTAGCTAGCCCAATGACTATTTTGCAAACTTGTTAAATATTTTGAAAGTTTCCATTGATAAATATTTGAGTTCTTTGATAGTTTTTGATGAAAAATGAATATTTGATGATAGCTATACATGTTTAGTAAAGTGATTTTTGATGAAATTGCATATTAAGGATTAAAGTGTGAAATGTGTAAACTTGGTGGTTGAATGGTGAAATAATTGAGAAATAGGGCTACTAGGGGCTTAAGAGTAATTTGGCCAAACATGGGTATTGTTGGAATTTTATTAATTTGTGTTTTTGAGAAAAAGGGACTAAATCGTTAAAAGTGTGAAATTTCAAGGGCTAATGTGTAAATATGCTTAAATGTGTATTATGGACTAAATTGAATGAATGGTTGATTGAATAAATTAATTTTGAATACATTTAGATCAAGAAAAGAGGAATTTGAAGTTAGGCCAGGGGAAAGGCAAGATTATTGAATAGTCGAGCCGATTCGTTATTTCCATACTCGAGGTAAGTTCGTATGCTAATAAGCGTTCTTAAATTGTGTTATAAATGCATATTTATTATTGAATTGAATTGAATATTGAATGGTCATGAATACGATTCAAAAATAGACAGAGTTACGACGTCCAGAAGTCTCGTACGAACCTTAGGAATAGTATAGGATACAAATGTCATGACATTAGGATTACCGAGATGAGATTTCGTGTAAGACTCTGGGACATGGCATTGATACGAGATTTCGTGTAAGACCAATTCTGGGACATGGCATCGATACTAGATTTCGTGTAAGACCATAGTTGGATTATTGGTATCGTTATGAGATTACATGTAAGACCATATCTGGGATATGGCATTATAAGATTTATATGTGATTTTCTAGTATCCTTAGTGATTTCGAATGGTTCAATGGGAAAAGTCAAAACAAGAACGAAAGTATAATCAAAATAAGTGATTGAGATAGGTATGAAACTTATGTGATTATTGAATGGTGGTAATTTGATGAATTGATATGAGATCATGTTATAAACATGAAAAAGATTTGTGTTTTTGATATGTGAAATAGCATGTTATGTCTTATTATGCTTAGATGATTGAATTGCAAATATTTGTTATACTAAGTTTATTACCGTACGAGCTTACTTAGCTATAAAGCTTATTGTGTTTATTTGTCCCTTGTTTTATAGTGATTCAAAGCTAGCTCAGTTCAAGGGATCGTCAGCGAATCTACCACACTATCGTGCAACTGTTTGGTACCTTTTGAAATTGTATATATGGTATATGGCATGTATAGGCTATGGTCATTTTGGTTTGTTTAATGAAAATGTATTTTACCTTTTGATATGGCTTAAAGATTATGATAAATGGATGTGTATATGTTGCCTGGTAAAATGGCATATTTTTGTATGGTTAATGATGGTTTAAGTTGTTCAAATGGTTATTTGGTTTGTGATGATATTTGCTTATGAAATATATGTTTTTGGTTTGATAAATAAATAGCTAATAGTTGTTTTATGAGTCAAGCTATGTGTGTGATTGATAGTGGGATAATGCATGTTTGAAATGGGTTGAATTGATGAATATGACATGTGTTTTGGTATATGTTGGAATAGGTGAAAAATGAATGATGAATCATGTTGATTTGGTATGCATTTGGCCTAATATATAATTATGAGTTGAGTAGTAGAATGGATGGATTTGAAATGTTATGAATTGTGCATGAAATGGTAATGTTTGGTTGTCTATTTGTGCAAGAAAATGGTACCATTTATGCTATTATAGGTATGTGCATTTTGGGTGAGAAATGTGGCTTGTAACTAGCCTATTTTCGTCCACACGGCTAAGCACACGGGCATGTGGCTCGACCGTCTGTGACACATGGCCTTAGAGCACGGTCGTGTGTCCCCTGAAGCTTAATTAAAAACCAAGTCAGTGAGTTACACGGCCTAGACAAACGAGCGTGTGGTCGGCCTTGTGGCCAAGTCAATATACCCTCTAGTTTTCACACGGCCTAGCACACGGGCATGTGGTCGATTGTGTGAGACAAGTTAGTATGTATGCCCTGTTTTCACACGGTCTGTGACATGGGCGTGTCTGTAGCCATGTGAGGCACACGACCTGTTCACACGGGCGTGTGACCTTTGTATTCTTAAAAATTTTTCTAAGTTTCCAAAGTTTTTGTATGTTATCAGTTTAGTCCCTAACCATCTTTAAAGCATGTTTAAGGCCTTGTAAACCCATATAAGGGACATTGTGATTGTGTTTGAATGATATTGAATATAAATGCCTAATGTATGGGAATTGTATACTTAATGATGTGATTTGCTCAGTAATACCTCGTAACCCTGTTCCGACGACAGATACGGGTTAGGGGTGTTACATAAAGAGCCATTCAGGATACTCCTTGACTGTTTCAGTCTCCTTCATCTTCTATAGCTCAAAATCACGTACTATATTCAACATTTGCATCCCGTGAATTCTCTCATCTCCCTCGTACTCAGTCTTAAGATAATGTCATATCTCATTTGCTGACTTTAGAGACATAACTCGTGTGAAAATAGTTGGTGAAACTGCAGCAAAAAAATAGGCTTTTGCCTTTGATTTCTTTGTCTTTTTTCTTTTTGTGTTTTGATTTGTGCCACGGTGGGGTTGGTAGGCAATGTAGAGATCTTGTAGTCTTCTTCCATTGCTTCTTAAATATTTATAACCTCCAAGTAAGCCTCCATTCGCAATTTATACCAAGTAAGTCTCCATTCGTACTCAGTCTTAAGATAATGTCATATCTTCTTCACAATTTATACTAAGTGAAAACAGCAACCCACTAACAATATGTTCCTAAACTTAAGTATCAAACATAAATTCAAATAACAAAACATTTAAAAATAGCAAACATTAAAAATAGCAAACACTAAAAATAGCAGTACCAAACACATCAACTAATAGAGATTGTTTTTCCCATCTAAAAGTGCTTTTAAACTTCTAAAAGCATTCCCAAATGAGCTTAAATCAGAGGCGAATTTCGAGGGGCTTGCCTAAAACGGAAATTTTACCATTTTCGCCCTTTAAATTTTAAAAAAATTTAAATTAATAAAGGTAAAATTACACTTTAGCCCTCTAAAAATGATAAAAAATTGATTTAAATATTTAAAAACTATAAAATATAGACAATTTAATTTCGCCCCTCTAAAATTTTTTCCTAGCTTCGCCCCTGCCGTAAGAATGAGTTCTCTATTGCGGTGGAAAACTACTTTCAAGTAAAAAGTATTTTTTCATCGCAGAAGTAATGAAGAACACATGACTTTTAGAATTAAAAGTGTGTTTAAGAAGTATTTTTCGACCCAAACGCCAAAGCTGAAATTTAAATGCTTTTGACTTTTATATTTGGGAGTGAAAATTATTAAAATGCCTTATTTATATTAACTATTTAAAATTTATATAAAAATTAGATTAATGTGTATTTTATATACTATTATATTGAATTATTTAAATTTTCATATATGATTAAACGAAATTATTTAAATATAATTTATCATTATATTAAATTATTTAAATATCATTTATTATTATATTTAATTTTTAAAATATTTTATATATCATTAATTTTATAAATAATTTATATTAATTATTTTACACTTTATATTTCTTATATCATTATATTAAATATTTTAAATATCACATACCTAATTTTTTACTTTCTACTATTACGTACTAATCGGTTTTCAGGGTTTTGGTTTAGTTGGGCAGGGTGGACTCGTCAGTCAACATAAGAACACTTCAATTGTTACAAAAAAGTGGTTGCATTGGATATTATAATAGAAAGTGATAATACTCAAGAATTACATATTTTTATGTATTAATTACATATTTATTTTGAGTATGATCCTAATAATTTGAGCTATTTATGGTTTTTTATCTTGTAGGGACTAAATTGAAGGCAAAAGAAAATTTAGGGGCTAAAAGCGTGAATTTTAAAGATAAAATAGGCCAACATGCGAAATAGGAAAAGAGGTGGTGTTGAAAATGCAAGTGTGGAAGACATGAGGGCAAAAGTGTAAAGAAGAGATTTTATGAACATAAGGCTCTATTTTAATTATATTAGGATAATTGTTAAAAATTATTATTTAGATTTTATTTTCGCTTTTATCTTTACTTATCTTTATTTATCTTTATATATTTGTATTTATCTCTTAGAATTTAATTAGAATAGACTAGGTTTTCTAGTACCATAAATAGAGGAAGGAGTGTCACAAATTTGACTTATCTTTTTCTGTAAACACTCCCTCTCCCAAAAGCTTAGCCTTTGTTCCTTTCATATTATTCAATAAAAAATTCCATTTTCATTCCATTTATTTCTTTTTTCCCAAAAAAAAATGAGTCACTAAATTTATCTAGCCAAAAATTGTCGAAATTCCCCGAAAGAGGGGTATGAGGCTTAGAATCCGCGCTTAGCCTTCTCAACGAGTATTCATCGCTTCTCCTTATTACGGGGCTAACGCTTTCGTCCATGTCTCTTCAAAAGTGATCTTTTCAACTTGTGCAAGGAACGGCCGCTTTGTATATTTTGGGAAGGTTGCACAGTCGGTTCGTTAGCTTACTGCGTCAGTGGTTGTCGAGCCCAAGAGACAAAATGGCGTGGCATTCGATATTAAGAAGTGATGATCTAGTGTAAGACAGTCCCACAAAAGCGACAGTTGGTTAAAATCAGGTTCTTCTAAATCATAAGTCTAAAATCTAAGTGGAGCTGGTGGTCGTAGGCGTCCTCTTCCACTATAACTGGCTTATTCTGTTCGAGAAGGACCACCAGCCGAAGATTGAACCCAAGAAAGATCGAGACAACCGGAGGCTAGAATCTCTCTATAAGAAAACTCTCTTTTCTCTACTCTGTTTATTTTTATAATTTCAATTTTAATTTCTGAAATTTCAATTAAATCAACTTTTAATTTTGTCTTTTTATTTTTTCATGTATGTAGGTTTTCTTAGGCACAATTCTATTTGGGATCTCATGGAATAAGATATTGTGCAAATCCAGTCCTTCAGGATTTGACCCTACTTCACTTATACTATTCTTTTCATTATTTATTAGGGATAGGATATATTTGGTGCTTTCAAAGACGCATCAAATTTTGGCGCCGTTGCCAGGGACTGGTAACGTACTAATCTTGTTTCTTTTATTTCTTATGACCAGATCTGCTCTAGGTACTCTTGCGTTTGATTCAGAAATAGAGAAGACTGCAAGAGCTCATTGCTAGGAAACAAAGCTAAGGAAAAAGCAGTTAACGGTGGTTGGGACTCAAAGCAACCTACTGCCAGAAATAGAAGTCAACGACGAAGTTGAGTCTAGGGTTAACGAAAACCCTACTCAAGCGCTTGAAATAAAAAAAGTAGAAGTCGATTCACCAGAAAAAATGCTTAACACTAGGGTTAACAAAAACCCGAATCTAGCACATAAACATATGGCTCAAAAAATTTGACAATTGGCCGAAGCTCCTACAGAACAGCCGCCATTGTGCATTGCGTATCCTATTATGGATACTGATTTTGAACTAAAGTCAGATTTAATCTAGTTACTACCAATTTTTCATAGGTTACAAAACGAAAATCCCCATAAACATATGAAAGAGTTTTGTGGTTCGTCTTAGCATGAAACCTCAAAGGGTAACTGAGGATCAAATCAAATTGCATGTTTTCCCTTTTTACCTAGCAGATTCTGCTAGGGAATGGTAATTTTATTTACCCTCTGGATCTATTACAACTTGGGCTGAACTTCCACGTTTGTTTCTCAACAGGTTTTTTCCAGCATTGCGTGCAGTTGAGTTGAGAAGGGAGATCGTCGGGATAAGGCAAAAAGAAGTAGAGTCTCTTTACGACTATTGGGAGCGATTTAAGAAATTGTGTGCAAATTGCCCACAACATGGTATAATGGAATAGTCTTTACTCCAATACTTTTATGAGGGCTTAAAGCCCATAAATATGAATATGGTAAATGTCGCCAGTGGAGGAGCATTAGTTAACATGACTCCCCAACAAGTGAAAGACTTAATATCCATGATGGCTACAAATACGCAACAATTTCGAGCTAATCTTGAGCCCTCTAGAATGGTTCACCAGCTAAGTAATTCAACTTTAGAAGACAAAGTTGATAGACTTATTAATATTATGAATTCTCTTTTTGCAATAAAAACAGGACCAACCTGACTGTGCGGAATTTGTGTAACACCTAAACATATAATTAATGCACGCCCTAGTTTGTGCGATGATACTATGGCTCATTTAGATGCTGTGGGAAACTTTCCTGGGCTACCACAAAGGCGATTGACCCTTTCACTAATACCTACAACCCAGGATGGAGGGACCATCCTAACTTAAGTTATGGGGCCAACCCACGGTATAATCAGCCATACCAAAATCAGTTTCCACAATAGCCAAAAGATTCAAGTACTTCTCTAGAAATCGTGGTTAATAAATTAGCACTAATGTCATTGATTTCCAACAGCAAACTCTTAATTTCCAAAAAGAAACAAAGGATTTTCACTAGAAAACCGAGGCGTCTATAAGAGAATTGACCACGTCAATTGAGAAAATAAATTCTTAAGGGAAGCTGCCATCACAAAAAAAACCGAACCCAAGACAAAACGCAAATGCGTTGATGCTGTGAAGTGGAAGAGAACTAGAACCAATTCTTGGCAGAAATCTTAACCAAGATTTCGCCCAAGAAAAACCTGAGAAATATGAACAGGTTCGAACGAAACCTCCGCTACCTAAAATTCAGCCTCCATTTCTAAGACGATTGAATCAATATTGAAAAGGTAAAGAGGATAAAGAGATCCTTGAAACATTCAGAAATGTCGAGATTAACATACCACTATTGCATGCCATCAAACAAATTTCGCGATACGCCAAGTTCCTTAAAGTGCTTTGTACCTACAGGCGAAAATTAACTGGTAATGAAAGCGTAAGTGTTGGTGAGAATGTATCCACAGTGTTACAGCGGAAGATGCTAGTGAAATGCAAAGATAGGGGCATGTTCGCAATATCATGAAAAATAGGCCACTTGGGAATAAAAAAGGCTATGTGTGATTTAAGGGCCTCCATAAGTGTAATGCCTTTTTTCTATTTATGGATCACTTAGCACGAGTTTTTTTACAAAAATAGGTGTTATCATACAGTTAGCCGACAGGTCTGTTGTGCATCCTGAAAGAGTCCTCAAAGACATATTAATGAAAGTTAACGAGCTTATTTTCCTTGCAGATTTTTATATGATAAAAATAGAGGAGGATAGCACTCATGGATCTTCAGACATCTTGCTGGGCCAACCTTTCCTTAGTATCTCTAGCACTAAGATTGACGTGTGAAGCAAAACTCTCACGATCGAATTTGATAGGAAGATCGTGAAGTTTAATTTTTTACGATGCTATTAGTCATCCGAGTGAAATCTTGAACGTAAACCGTGTTGACATAGTTGACTCATTAGTGGAAAAAAACTTTTGAGTTGATTTATGAAGATAAATTTGAATTTAAATTTGATGATTATGAATCTGCTAATGAATTATTGTCTCCAATGAATACTAAACTTTTACCTTCTATTGTGCAGGAACCAGATTTGGAATTGAAACTGCTTCCTGAGCATCTTAAATATGCATTTTTGGGAAAAGATAATACCCTACCGATCATAGTCTCAAATAGACTCTCCAAGCACGAAGAGGAAAATTTGATCCAGGTACTAAAAAATCATAAGGAGGCAATTGGCTGGACCATTGCCAACTTAAAAGGGATAAGCGCTTTGACATGCACATACAAAATCTACTTGGAGGAAAACATGAAACCAAGGCGAGAGGCGCAAAGAAGGTTGAATCTGAATATGATGGAGGTGGTAAAAAAGAAAAAAATCAAGCTGCAGGATGCTGATGTAATCTACCCCATTTCTAACAGTAGATGGGTAAGTCTGGTACAAGTCATACCCAAGAAAACGGGCGTGATAGTAAAGAAAAATGCTGAAGGTGACTTGGTACCAACCCGAGTGCAAAATGTGTTACGTGTTTGCATTGATTACAGGAAGTTGAATTCTTACACTAGAAAAGACTATTTCCCTCTTCCTTTTATAGATCAAATGCTTGAACGTTTAGTTGGTAAAACTCACTTTTTTTTGTCTTAATGGACACTCAGGTTTCTTCCAAATTCCAGTTGCACCAGAGGACCAGGAAAAGCCCACTTTTACATGCCCATTTGGTACATTTGCATACAGAAGGATGTCATTCGATCTTTGTAATACATCGGCCACCTTCTAAAGATGCATGATGAGTATATTTTCTAAATATGTAAAAAAATTATCAAAGTTTTTATGGATGATTTTATTGTGTATGGAAATTGTTTTGATGAATACATTAAAAACCTTACGATAATTTTAAATAGGTGCATAGAATTTAATCTTGTCTTGAATTATGAAAAGTGTCATTTTATGGTAGACAAAAGTCTAATTTTAGGTCATATAGTTTTAGCTAAGGGAATTGAGGTTGATAAGGCCAAAACTGACATTATAAATTCTTTGTCATATCCCTCTACTATAAAGGAAATACGTTCTTTCTTAGCCACACAGGGTTTTACAAGTGTTTTATAAAGAACTTCTCAAAAGTAGCTAAACCACTGTGTGAATTATTGTAGAAAGATAAAAAATTCGAATTCAGCCTAAAATGTAAATAGGCTTTTGACAAACTCAAACAGAAGTTGGTTTCCGCTCCTATAATAAAAGCGCCATATTAGAATTACCCTTTTAAAATTATGTGCGATGCAAGCAAACGTAGTGTGAGGGCCGTATTAGGGTAAAGGATAGATAAAAAGCCCCATGTCATTTGTTATGCCTCAAAAACCTTAGATGCTGCACAAAGCAACTACACCACTACGGAAAAAGAACTTTTAGCTATTGTATTTACTTTAGATAAATTTCGGTCTTAATTATTGGAACCTAAAGTGATTATTTTTTTCTGATCATGCAGCTCTTAAGTACTTGATCACAAAGAAGGAAGCGAAACCAAGGCTCATTAGATGGATTTTACTACTCCAAGAATTTGACATTGAAATTTGAAACAAAAAGGGATGCGAAAACTTAGTGGCTGACCACTTGAGTAGGTTAAAAATACCTTTTGATGACATTACTATTAAGGATGAGTTCCCTTATGAAATTCTATTTACTACCAATGCACATTTCCCGTGGTATAAGGATATAGTAAATCTTCTAGCCACAGGCTCATTGCCCTTTGGTTTAGCATGTTCCGTAAAGGACAAGCTTAGACGAGAAGCTCAATATTACACTTGGGATGACCCATACTTGTGGAAACAGTATTCAGACCAGATAATAAGATGCTGTGTTCCAGAAACTGAAGTAACCTCTATCCTTACTTTTTGTCATACAGAAGCTTGTAGAGGTCACTTTGACCCCAAATGGACTGCTCATAAGGTATTAGAATGCGGGCTATGTTAGCCCACAATTTTTTTAGACGCATATAATTTCTGTAAGCCTTGCAATAAATGCCAACACACAAGTAACATCACTAAATGAAATCAAATACCCCTATCCCCGTTTCATGTATGTGAGATTTTTTATGTGCGGGGCATCGACTTCATGGGTCCATTTATTTCCTTATTTAGAAATATATATAATTCTTGTAGTAGACTATGTTTTTAAGTGGATAGAAGCAAAGCCTACTCGCAATGACAATTCTAAAACTGTCGTGAACTTTCTTAAAAGAACTATTTTTTCTAGGTTTGGCACACCTCAAGCCTTGATTAGCGATCGTGGAACCCATTTCTATAATAAAATCATGAAGATGCTTATGCAAAAGTACAGAGTCTACCACTGTATAGCTACAGCCTACCATCCTCAAACAAACGGCCAAGCAAAAGTCTCGAATAGAGAAATCAATACCATTTTGGAGAAAACAGTTCAGCCTAACTGAAAATATTAGAGTCTTCAGCTAAGTGACGCATTTTGGGCCTATCGAACAGCGTATAATGGTCCAATTGGCATGACCCCATATCGACTTGTTTTTGGCAAGGCTTGCCATCTTCTAGTAGAATTGAAACATAAGACTTACTAGGTTATAAAACAATATAACATGGAGTTAGAACCTACTGGGAAGGCAAGGAAATTAGACATCCAAGAATTAGAGGAAATTCGTAGTGATGCCTATGAGAATGCTCACATTTATAAAGACAAGACAAAATTGTTCCATGAAAAGAAAATATCTTGGAAGCATTTTTCAATAGGACAAAAGGTGTTACTTTACGACTCCATGTTAAAATTATTCCCAAGTAAGCTTCGGCCTCGATGGCGAGGACATTTTATTATGACAGAATTATTCACACATGGCGCAGTTGAAATAAAGAGTGAAGAATCAGGAAAGCGATTTGTAGTCAATGGCCAACGGTTGAAGCCATTTTACGAGAATTTTCAAGCCTATACGGTTGAAAAAATTCAACTAGAACCACCATAGAACCATTTGGGGCGTCAAGCTAACGACGTAAAACAAGCGCTTGTTGGGAGGCAACCTAATTTTTATTTGTATTTTTATTATTTTATTTATTCAATAATTAATTTCTCTTCTTTTGTCTAAGTAAGCCAGAGCAAAAATAGGAAGAAAAATGAGAAAAACTAAAAAATTGGTTTGGAACAACCCTTATCCTATCCCTATTCCATCTAGGAATAGTGTATCCTTGTCCATGACTACCTAAAACCTACAACCAAACACCCCACCCTTCAGTCAAACATCCCTCCTATACATCTTCAAACCCTAAAACTTATCCTTTTTTTTAACCCAAAAAGAAAAACACCCCCACCAGCTGCCGCACCTTCTCCTTTCCTCTCCACCGCCGATTCTTTCAAAACCATGGTGAGAACCCGAAGCTGAGCAGTCGTCGAACTATCCTTCACCGTCAACAGTCACCGGCATCGATTTTTGGCACACCAAAACATCAATTTGGCCGATGGCGCATCGTCCCTATCACCATCTCTACCGCGCGGCTCTTTCTCTCCACCGCATGACTCGCCCGCGTCATCTCTATCTCTCTCCTCTTCTCCGCTCAACCCGCGCACCTCTCCTTCTACACCACGCGACAACGCTAAACTGTCCTCTTTTCCTCAGTGCGCGTCGTCTTCTTCTTTGTGTAACACCGCCGCTCCATCGCTTTCTTCTTCTTTCCGTCTCTTTTACCTACCACCACCGTCGGCCCGCCACTTGCTTCACACACACTGTTGCCGCCATTATGTTCGGCTCCTGACCCATCGCGATGTCGGTCTCGTAAACGACCACTACGCCTTTTGGCCTAACTAACATCGGTGTCTGTTGATTTTTCCTCCAACTTCGACACCAACAGTCTTGAGGAACCCACACACGCCGATGCCTCCGGTAGTCACGACGACCAATACCCGTTCCCTAGCCGCAGTCGAACCTACCGATCTCGAGTAAACATCCTGCTGCCGGAGTGTTATTTACACTGTAATTTAATATTTTCTATCACTACCGATCGGGACAGTGTGACTGTTTAAGACATAAACAAATAGTGCCTTGCAAATGTTTATCTCTATCTATTTTGGATGCTTTGTATATTGAAAATACTATTACAAATTATTTTCACAATATTGGTTGGGTTAGAAATTTTGATATTACTTACTGCACTTATTACGAACTGGTTTTGGAATTTTATTCCACATTTCATTTTAAGCGAAGCGGTCAAATCTCATTGGACACACTCGGCATTGTAAAATTTCAGTTGCTTGGTACCATGCATAGTTTATCCCTCATTGATTTTAATATTGCATTGGTTTTTGTAATAGAGGAATATAATATGTCCATTGATTTTGAGAACAATTTGTCTACATTTCCTGCAAACTTTAGAGCTATCAAGACCTTTGCTTTATTAACAGATAATGCTGAAACCATGTATAGCCTTAAAATATCGAAGGATTTGTGGTTTTGTAACCCTGTCTTATGTTACATACATCGTTATTTGGCTTATAATTTTTCAGGCTGGCGAGATGCTCTGGCCACCATCTCAAAGACATAATTATTATTGTTATGGCAGTTAATTTAGACTATTGGTATGCGCTTCAATTTGAACATGTTATAGATGTAAAGCACCCTCTAATTTTAGGCTCTTTTATTACACAACTGTTATTTTCGTTGCATAGCTCTAATGCTCATGTTTCAGACTTACATATTGCTTGTCAGGCTGATCCATTAGATGCTCACTGCCTCAACTCGATAGGATTGCTTCTTGGCACTCATTCATTCTTCCGTTTTATCCCTCTGGGTGTTCACTCATCACCGATTGAACGAATCTTTCAACAGCAAAACCAGTATGAAGTGCCCAGTCAAGAACGACCTTCCGTGACCGTCGAGCAATGACAGAAGCGTATCGAGGCACAACTCGACAACTTCGGCCAGCAACTAGCTGACCTCATTACCGCTCTGTGCGAATAATAGTGACTACATGGGGAGGCTTTCTAAACTTTTCTTTTTCCGCCTATTTGTTTATTTTCTTCTACATCAAGGACAATGTATTTTAAGTAGGGGAGGCATTTCTATCATTTTATCTACTGTTTTTGTTATTGTTGCTTTGTGCTCATTTCTTCCCATATTTAACTTTTTTTAAAATATTCTATCTCTTTTCATGCCCAAGATTTTTACCAGGAATTTCCCTTAGGCATTCCTATCATTTTATTTGTTGTTTTTGTTGTTGTTGCTTTGTGCTCGTTTTTGCCTATATTTTTTTTAGAATATTCTGCTTCTTTGCATGCCCAAGATTTTTACCAAGAATTGCCCACTGTTTGACCTGCGAGCATGATTCTTGTCTACTGAGGTAGTTATGATTTTGCTAGTTTGATTTCGTCTCCATTGTTTTATTTCTATTAGGCTAAAATAATTATGATTAATTGAGTTAACCCTATCTTGCTTATAGTAAAATCGATTAAGTCTAAATGCAAAGAGGACACTTAATGCAATTGCATGCTAAAACTATGTTCATGACTGTTAGGTGGTTGCTAAAACTTATTTTTGACACTTGATTGTTTTTCCTCAATCCTCTAAAATTAAAATTTCGTTTAGTGATAATAATAAATAATAATGTCTCCATGGTTATGAGTGCAGCTTAAAAATGTGACTGACTGAATAACCGGAGTAGGGTGCTTGGGTTGTCATCCTACTTCGCGTCAAAAGGTTGTGTGACGTCTTAGGTAAAACTCCGCTAACCGGAATTAAATAAAGTGTTTTTAGGAATGTATTGGGCTAAGTAACCGGGGTGAGGTGCTTGACTGTCATCTCTCTTTGGCCAAAAGGTTCGATATGTTCTTAAGAAAAATATAATAAATTAAGAGTATGTTGGGTTGAGTAACCGGGTGGGGTTCTTGGCTGTCATCTCTCTTCGCGTCAAAAGGTTTAATATATTCTTAAGCAAAAAAGAAAAAGAAAAAAAGAGATGTATTAATAATAAAATTGCATTTGGGGATGATAATACTCTGAGACGACATATTTTTGTGCATTAATTGCATATTTATTGAGTCTGATCCTACTAATTTAAGCTATTTATGGTTTTTTTTATCTTATAGGGACTAAATTGAAGGTAAAATAAAATTTAGGGGAAAAAAGTGTGCATTTGAAGATAAAGTGGGCCAACATGCGACATAGGGAAAAAAGGTGGTACTGAAAATGCAAGCATGGAAGACATAAGGGCAAAAATGCAAAGAAGTGATATTTTATAAACACAAGACTCTATTTAATTTTTAATTATATTAGGATAATTATTAAAGAGTTTTATTTATATTTAATTTTAGCTTTTATCGCTATTTATCTTTAATTATTTTTATTTATTTGTATTTTATCTTTTAGAATTTAAGTAGGACTAAACTAGGCTTTCTAGTACTATAAATAGGGGATGGAGTGACACAAATTAGATCATCCTTTTTCTATAATCACTCCCTCTCCCAAAAGCCAACCTTTGTTCTTTGCTTTATTTAATAAAATTTTCATCTTCCATTACATTTATTTCTTTTTCCCAAAACCATGAGCCACTAAATTTATCTAGCCAAAGGTTGTCAAAAATCTCAAAAAAGGGTTCAAGAGGCTTAAAATCCGCACCTAGCCTTCTCAACGAGTATTCATCACTTCTCCGCATTACGGGGCTGACGCTTCCATCCATGTCCCTTCAAAAGTGATCTTTTCATCTTGTGTAAAGGCGACCGCTTTGTATGTTTTGGGAAGATTACATAGTCGGTTCGCTAGCTTACTGCGTTAGTGGTTGTCAAGCTCAAGAGACAAAATGGCATGGGATTTGCCATTGGGAAGTGATGATCTAGTATAAGACGGTCCCATAGGAGTGACGGTTGGCTAGAGTCAAGTTCCTTTAAATTATAAGTCTAAACCCTAAGTGAAGCTGGTGGTCGTAGGTGTCCTCTTCCATTATAAATTGCTTATTCAGTTCGAGAAGGATCATCTAAAAGCCAAGGATTGAATCCAAGGAGGATCGAGATAACCAAAGGCTGGAATCTCGCCATATAAAAAAAACTCTCTCTTTTCTCAAACTCTGTCTTTCATTTCAATTTTAATTTTAATTTTCGTAATTCAATTCAATCAAACTTTAATTTTTTTTTATTTTTTTCAGGAATACAGGTTTTCTTGGGCACTATTCTGTCCGAAATCTCTCGAAACAAGACATTGTGCAAATCCAGTCCTTGAGGATTTGACTTTACTTCCCTTATACTATTATTTTCATTATTTTTATAGGAATAGGATATATTTGGTGCTCTCAACGACGCATCAGGGACTAAAGGTAGAAACAAATAAGGTATCTTGGTAAGTTTAGTAAATTACCTAATTTTCATGAAATAATTCAAGTCGATTTTAATTTTTGTGTGATTAAATTGGAATACTTTTTCAAATTTTCTTATAGCAAGCTAAAGGTTCTCTTTATTTTCATATGCATTAAGCCTAATTTTTATAAAACTTTGGAGTGATATTTCTTTCATGGTAAAATCTAAATTTCATGGTGGATAAGAACCATACTTGAGGGCAAGCATGGGCTAAGTAGGGGGAATTCGATAATACTCTAGAATGACATATTTTTATATATTAATTACATATTTCTTTTGAGTATGATTCTACTAATTTGAGCTATTTATGGTTTTTTTATCTTGTAGGGGCTAAATTGAAGGCAAAAGAAAATTTAGGGGCTAAAAGAGTGAATTTTAAAGATAAAATGGGCCAGCATGCGAAATAGGAAAAGAGGTGGTACCGAAAGTGCAAGTGTGGAAGACATGAGGGCAAAAGTGCAAAGAAGAAATTTTATGAACACAAGACTCTATTTTAATTATATTAGAATAATTGTTAAAGATTATTATTTAGATTTTATTTTAGCTTTTATCTCTACTTATCTTTAATTTTCTTTACTTCTCTTTATATATTTGTATTTATCTTTTAAAATTTAATTAGGAATAGATTAGGTTTCCTAATACTATAAACAGGAGAAGGAGTTATACAAATTTGGCTCATCTTTTTCTGTAAACACTCCCTCTCCCAAAAGCTTAGCCTTTGTTCCTTTCATATTATTCAATAAAAAAATTCTATTTCCATTACATTTATTTCTTTTTCCCAAAAAAAAACATGAGCTACTAAATTTATCTAGTCAAAGGTTGTCGAAATTCTCCAAAAGAGGGTTCATGAGGCTTAGAATCCGCGCTTAGCTTTCTCAACGAATATTAATCACTTCTCCGCATTATGGGGCTAACACTTCCGTCCATGTCATTTCAAAAGTGATCTTTTCAACTTGTGAAGGAACGGTCGCTTTGTATATTTTGGGAAGGTTGCATAGTCAGTTCGTTAGCTTACTACGTCAGTGGTTGTCGAGCCCAAGAGACAAAATGGCTTGGCATTCGCAATTGAGAAGTGATGATCTAGTGTAAGACGGTCCTACAAAAGCGACGGTTGGCTAGAGTCAAATTCCTCTAAATTGTAAGTCTAAAACCTAAGTGGAGCTGGTGGTCATAGGCATCCTCTTCCACTATAACTGGCTTATTCTGTTCGAGAATGACCACCTAAAAGTCGAGGATTGAACCCAAAGAGGATCGAGACAACCGAAGGCTGGAATCTCTCCATAAAAAAACTCTATTTTCTCAACTCTGTTTATTTTTATAATTTCATTTTTAATTTCTGAAATTTCAATTAAATCAACTTTTAATTCTGTCTTTTTATACACAGGTTTTCTTAGGCACTATTCTATCTGGAATCTCGTGGAACAAGGCATTATGTAAATCCAGTCTTTGAGGATTTGGCCCTACTTTTCTTATACTATTCTTTTCATTATTTTATAGGAATAGAATATATTTAGTGCTTTCAACGACATATCAGAAAGTTCAAAAACAAACTTTATCTGTCAAAGTTTCTAATAGGACCCATTGATCGTTGTTGCTATCACTCGTAATATATCTACCTCTACGATGAGTTCTATGAACATCCAAAAGGACCTAAAGTCAGAAGCCATCAACTTTCATCTTCAACTCTAAAGCTCCACCAAACAAAAGAGGAATAACCCTTCACCATCTTTAACCTACGAAAGTACTTTAAAGCTGATTAAAATGCCGAGTAGTAGCCCTTCAAGAAAACCTTTCTCCAGCGACTGACTTTGGCAAAGTCCCTACACGTCAAACCACTTCCACCGTAGGCCACCGAGAAACTCCTCTAAAGCAAAAGAGAACAGCCACACAACACCAACAGACACAAAACACTCACTACTGCCATAATATTCAAACGAATAAAGGCAGACACTTTAGGTCCAATAACCTTAGAGGAATAACCTTTATACTATTTTTGAAGGCATCCCTAAGATAGTTTTTAATGAACCATACCAAACAAAAGAGGAATAACCCTTCACCATTTTTAACCTACGAAAGTACTTCTATTGGTTCCATTGGAAGACAATCCAACTCCTCCTCCAACAACCTTCCCATGTCATGATCTGCCATAGAGAGAGAGAGAGAGAGAGAGAGAGAGAGGAGAAGAAACAAAGACAATAAAAAATAAAAACCTACCAACCACTCTAGTCGCACCCTACCTTGATAGTCAAAATAACCTATAAGCACCGAAACATACTTTGAAAAAGAAGAGTTTTAGTAGGTTTTCTTTTCATCAATCTCTCGAACATACTAAGATAACACTTAACCTTTGTTAGATAAGCCCAAATTTAAATCAAAATTAATCATACTGATAATATATAAAAATAAATAAATTTCAATAGCAAAGATCTTTTTAAATAGTAAAAGATGGGAAGGTAGGATTGTTAGAACTTTAATTAGAATTTCAATCATATTAAAAATGTGAATCAATAGTCTGCAAAAAAAAGTTATTCCAATCAATAATTGCAGTTTGTTGATTTACTGTTATAGTCAACGAAAATACTACTGGGGTTAACTCAATATGATTCTAAAAGAAAGTTTTTTTATCTTGATTCCTTTGGTTTGGTAAATAATGTTGGTGACTATTAGAAACTTTTATGCACCTTTATTACACTCGTGATACGAAAATAATTACCCAAAATGTGTTCAATTTGGGGATAAATTAATCTCCTTTTATAAACAACAGAAATTGAAGATTGATATCTTTAGACATGACAGGAAATTTTCCCATTGAAACTAATTGCCTTTGCCAGTTTTAATTTTGCTTTTTTTTTTCTCTCTCATTACCTAAGCAAAGGAAGTTACAACGTCATCTCGTCTATGTCTGTGGCTTTGTCTGAAATCTGAATACTTTTTCAAACCCTAGTTTCACTGGTTAACTCCTTACGCGATTTCCAGAAACAGGAAACAATTTTTTTTTTTTTAAAAGCCAAAGGTTTGGAGTTCCATCATCAATGGGAGCCCCAGTTTGAGTTTGCAGCTCCATACAAAAATAACATAAAATGGCTCTCATACGAGTACAATGATCCGAGCTTTAATATATATTGAACATATCCTTCTAGCCGACGGCTACTTCATTTTGAAAGCTTACATTTGCAGAAATATATAATCCAACACTTAAAATTCCATGAACAAAGCACAGTATCCCTCCAACAAATAGAAAATGGTGATGCAAGACCAGGCATGACCCTTTTAATTTGGCATTCTCCATCATTCCTACTATCAGTGATGGAAATCCGACTGCTACTACAATCCTGATAAATCACCACCATAACCCACATTTAATAATGGGATACTCTAAATAGACATTAGAATACCAACCAAGCATTTTAATGGCAGTCCAGAAGATTAAACAAAAAAAAAAAAAAAACATACCAGGAAAGAACGAGACAGCCGAACCAGAACTTCCTGTTAGCAGATGACTTTTCAAGCTTTTCAGTGCAGCACATACACAAACAGCCACCAAGCAATTTTGAGAAGATATGGGATGAAGCTAGTAGAACAACTGCTATCAACCCAAGCTTGAAGGCTTTATTATTTGGCTGTTCACACTCGAATCTCATCAGTTAAAATATTTAGTAAATTGTGATGAAATCAAATATCAAAGAAATGCATATGCATGTATGTACCTTGCCTTTGGTAATGTGTGCTTGGATGCTGAGAAAACCAGCAGCAAAATCTAGAGTAACAATCAGCAGACAAACAAAAGCACCAGCTTTTGCCATTTTCCCGCCTCTAATTAACCAAAGAGCAATGAGGATATCAGAAGGCCTTTTGTAGAAAATTTTGAATGAACGAGTTCACATGTAAAAAGGGGAGCTTAGAAGGGTAAAGTACTTAATTTCCCTTTCACTGCATGAAAATGGACTTAAGCGACGACAAAAGAATACCAACTTACTTTCCAACATTATAGTATATATTCTCTTCTTTGAACTATTGAATTTATTACAGAAAAACATAATATCTCCAACCTTAGTACCAAAAAATGTAGTGTATTGTCTATTGATGACCTTGCACTTGTTCATTGTCCGGTCGTTATAATTTTTGGAAGCTTTTCTTTGTCACTGATTGTCCGAATTTGTTTGGACTTTAAGACTCTTCTGCACATGTAAATTTGGACCTTGATATATATCAACTCTGCTTTTTAAATCCCGAAACAGTCCGTCTCACACATGTGACTTCAATCATCACATCCTATTTTTCTTGGTAATGTAATGAGTGTTTAAATGCTTATTTAGTACATCACTACTAAAATTGTTGTAATAAGGTTAAAATATGTTATTACTCCCTATATTTGTATAGAATTTAAGATTTGGTCTATGTACATTAAAAGATAAAAATTCAATCATTCTACTTTTCCAATTTAAAAATTTTAGTCCATTTATTCTTGTCATTAGTAGTTTCTATTAGAACTATTAATTTAATATGTTTATTTTCGCTCAATCATATGCTATGTCTTATATTATGAGAATAACCTAATTAAAATTCCAAGTAATTGACAAATATTAACAAAAAATATTATTACTATTTTAATGCCTGGACTGATACTTTTAAATAAAAAAGATAGAATTTAATTTTTTTAATTTTTAAGTACAAAGATTAAATTTTAAATTCCATCTAAATACATGGATTAATAACTCATTTTAACATTATTAAAATAATTGCAATAGCATTTATACAAAAAAAAAAAAAAAAAGGAAACAGATTTGATAGCAATCATAACTATGAGTGAACCTGTAGACTAACTCTTCAAAAAAATATCACTTAGAAAATACAAAAGTCAAATGGATTAAGTAAAGATTTGCAAATAAAATTAAAGTAAAAGTAATTAATTAATATAATATATTTTCTGTTCGTGAATATTATGAAATTTATTATTTATAAATAGTATAATGATTTATTTGACCTTTCAACTTTATAAAACAAAAAGCATTTTAGTCCTTTATTTAATTTTTTTTTTTAGCTCTTAAACTTACATTATTTGTCAAATCACTTCAAAATGAATGAAAAAGTTAACGTCTGTTAACTTTGCTGATGTAACATTCACGTGATAATCCACATGTATGCCCGTTAGCAATTAATTAATTTTTAAAATTAAAAATATTCTTTATAATTCTTATAATTTTTTAATAATTTTAATTTTAAAATATATATATTTTTAAAAATAATCAATTGATGATGTGGCATCCATGTGTATGCCACGTCAGCAACGTTAATAGATGTTAACTTTTCCATCTATTTGGGGGTGATTTGATAAATACCACAAGTTTAAGAGTAAAAGATATATTTAGCAAATACATTATTTTTTTTATATTGTTGTGAATAATTTTAATTCAAAAATATTTTTTAAATGATAATATTTCATAAAATAAAATATTTTATAAAATAAAAATTGGTATTTAATTTTTATAAGAATAAAAAAATTTTAAAAAGAGATTGAAAATTGGAAGTATTTTAAATAAACATTTTAAAAATCTTTTCAAATTAAAAAAATTAAAGAAGATATAAAACTTATTGATGGAAAATAATGTTAATTGTAACTCTTTTTTTTTATTATTATCAAAAACACTAATGGAAATATAAAAATGAACATCTAATAGCTTTTTTCTCATGCTCATCATTTAACTTATTTTAATATATTATTATTTACACAAACTAAAATACATTTTTTTCCTTTAAAATGTTGGGCCTGAATTCAAACAGGATAGAACCCAATTTTGAAGAATGAAATTGGGTTTAAGGCTTTAATTATGGGCCTTTTTGGTCATATTGGCAGTGAATGAATTTATTATGATTATTTAATTAACTCGATGGAATTAAAACAGAATAATGGACAGTCCCTCGCAATTATAAATCTGATTTGTATTTGGGGCTGCTGCCTTTAACTTTTCATTTCAAATATATTTTTAATAATTTGAATTTGACTCAAACTATTATATTTTTATGGTTACTGACTGCTGTCTTTTTTCTTTTTTTAATTCACTTATATTTGAATTTGCAATTTATGGTGAGTCAATGTTGTAATTAAAAAAAAGTATAATAACTTATTTGGCCCTTCAACTTACAGAAAAAGTATTTTAATCTTTCATTTAATTTTTTTGTGTTTTTTAGTTCTTAAACTTGTAATTTTTGTCAAACCACCCCAAACTTAATGGATAAATTAATATTTGTTAACTTTGTCGACGTGGATGACATATCAACATTTAATTAATTCTTTAATAATTTTAATGACTTTAATTTTTAAATATTTTTAAAATTTTTAAAATTTAAAAATTAATTAAATATTAATGTGACTTGTCATTCACGTGACAATTCACAAATAATTTTAAAAAATTAAAATTTTTTATCCATTTTAAAATAATTTTTAAAAAAAAAGAATATAACGTAAAACTAAAATAATGTTTTATAAAAATGGAAGATGAAATAAATAAGATAAAATTGATATGTTTATAATGGCAGGGCAAAATTGAAGCATGGTAATGGCATGTGCCAGCATTAAACACAGACCGACAGCTTAGCCATTGACTTCCCTTTGAACGCCCATGGCATTTCCGTGGCCTTTATTTTTATTTTTTTGTAATCCCAATTGCCTTCACACATTATTTATTTTGTAATATTTTAGAAAAAATAATAACAAAAGAAAGTCATTTAAAGAAAAAGAAAAAAGAAAGAAAAGAAATGGAGTGTTTGATAGAAAGGAAAGTGGCAATGAGTGCCTCTTGTTTTGGAATCGAAAAGTTGCATAGGGATGAGTGTGGAAAGGTAATTATGAGTTACTCTCTTTTCTAAACACTCCATTTTCATTCATCTTTTATGAATATAATGTTATTACCCATACCAACCCATTGTATTTATATTAGTTAAAGTGATAAAAGGGTAGTTTTTTTCTTTTTTACAAGTAAGTCCATCGTTTAAAATTCATAATTACCAGTATTATATAATTACTTTTTGATATAGTAGAATACATATAAAATTTTGTATCTATGTATCAGAAATGTTTTAAGTTTTTATTTGATTATAAATATCATTTGCTAAAAAGGAGTAATAAAATGTTTCCATACGCAATTCATTAATTAGTATTCTTGTATGATTATGCTGCAACAAAATTCTGAAATAAAAAAAAGTATAATCACAATCACATTTAATATATCCTACAATTATTATCAAAATGGATAAATAAATTAATTAACAATTAAAACAAATCTCAACTTGAAATAGAAAAACTCATATTTGGGGCCACCTGTCATTCTCTCTAATTGGTTAAGAAAATGTTATGTTAAATTATATTTCAAGTTTCCAACTATAATTTACTATACTGCTTATCAACTTATAATGCAAAAGTAATAATTGCTTTCATAATAAGATAAATTGGATAACACTTACTTCTCATGTACCCAAATATTTCTAAATATCATTACTTGCGCTACTTCCAATGGAAAATGAATCCATAACAAAACTTGATTATATTCCGTCAAATATAACATTATATATTATATAGTGCCCATTATTATTATTCATGTTTAATTTATAATTCATGTTCAAAGTTTGTGTTGTCCCCTAATAACGTTATCTCTAAAGTTTGAATCTTGGTTCTCCTCTCAGCAATGCAATGTGTATTATCATTGCACCTAACTACTTATTATTATTATGTTAGAATTTTAATTTTTGTTTATTCAACTTTGGACAATTTTAAAAATAAAAAAGATTATATAATTTTTTTGTCATTTAAGTACATCTGTATCATTTTGTTATTAAGAAGTATAGAGTTTGTTAGTATTCTTCATAATGTTAGTATTATTTGGTAATATTACGATCTAATTTATCAACTTAATTCATTTAGATGGATAGATTATTTTAACATGACATTTTGGGAATGATGTCACATTAGTGGACATATAAAGGAGGTTTCTTAGGAAAATCCAAAATGAAAATACTAATAAGACGTACCAATATGAAGTATAAATTGTGAGGTTCAGTAGAAAAGGTGTTTAGTATTTGCAGTGGCTCTTAATAATGATGATGTCGTGACAATGGTATTTGAACCTTGGAAAAGTGGTGATCTTGAAGCTGTATGATGGATATGTGGATTTTCTTTATATTCAAGCGATCAATAATCCTGATGATACAATATTAGATATAGATTCCCTCAATCTTTTCTGAGGTTAATATTTAAGAATAGATGATGCTCATATTACAGGAGTTGTGATGATGAGCAAATTTTAATTGGTTGTAGCGTATCATCAAATATGCCTATAACTTCTGGCAAGAGATAGTCTTCCATAAAGTAAGTCCAAAATGAAGTCGAGTCGTCTACTTCAGGTAAGATATACTCTCCATTTGATTCATTCTGTGAGATATCATTGATGATGAAGATGAAGAAATAAAAGATTTCATGACATTACCTAAAGTCGAAGCCAATGTAACTTTTCTCCCACCTTTTGCTCTATTATTTCCAGCTTTCAGTAAGTAGACAAAACTTTCAACCTCATGCTTTCTCTCCAATCAAATCATTGGGAAAACTTTGTGGAGCCAAAGGTTTGACAACATTAAACATTGTTGAAGTCGATACTTGAGATGTAGAAGGTGCAAACTTTTGAAAGCTTATCCATCGACCAAATTTAACTGTGGATGTATCCAATTCATCTCATTTGGGTTTAGTAGCAGGGGCACAGGGGCGAAGCCAGGGGCTAGCATGGGCCCCGAACCCCCCTAAAATATAAAATTATTTTTAAGGTCTTTAAAATTTTTTAAAAATTTTAAATTAGTAAAGGTGAAATTACACTTTGACCCCTAAAATTATAAAAATTCGATTTAATCCTTTACAAATTATAAAGATATAAATTATAAAAAATTAAAATTTCGTCTGGCAACGCTAAAAAATTTTTCTGGCTTCGCCCCTGCAGGGGCATGAAAATGACAATAGGTTGGGCTAACTGGTGCAAATACAACATAAAAAGAATAGTTAAAAAAGGCTATAACTCTTTGGCAATGGTCTCCCAGTTAAGAATTGGGTTAGGGTTTCTGAAGGTTGGAGGTGAAAGTGGTGGTGTCACAAGGGCACTATTTGAGATTTTGAGAGGAGGCAGTGTCGAAGGAATGTTGCTTTGAAGGAATGAAAGGAGACTAGACAGATTCTGGAGATGAAATTGATGGCGTTTCCATTGAGTGATGGCGTCGACCATACCTTGGACATGTTCCAACTGGTTTGCTTCTACCGTCAACAAGCTCATGTTTTCCTCAAACTCTTTATTTTTTTCCTTTCTTCGACTCTCTAAAACTTTTGTTTAATTCTTGGTTTTTTTATATATATTTTTGGGTTGAAATTTTTGTGGGTATTGTTGAATTTCTAAGTTGAACAATTTGTAGGTTTAATTCTGTTACTGTCACTAGTTCTAACCATTAAAATGGGTTCTTTATTTATTGGGGATTATTGTGGAGTAAATGGAGCAATGAAGATGAGATAATGATGAAATTTTATTTGTTTAATGAAAAATTTTGGAATAGTTGATGAGAAAAAGAAAAAAAAATAGTTGAATTTTTTAATTTTAATTACATTTTATTTTCATAATTTTTGAATTTTTAATGTATATTTTTATTTATTGAAATATTTGTTTTATATTTTATAAATTGTATACAAATTTTTTATAAATTTATTTAATTTTTTTATGATGATGTCATTATGATATCATCATGTGTTTCAATCTTATACTGTCACTTATCCTAAATTCAACAGTGTTACAAAAAAAAAAAATTATCAAAATAGTTAACATAAAAAAGGTTCAAGTACCAATCTAGAACAAAAAAAAATATTAAAGGTCCGTTTAGTTCGATGAATCTTAGATTATATGTTCCATAATAGGATTATGATAATATAAGATTACAAGTGGAATGTGAGATTACATTGTTTAGTTCATTTGATTGGAATCTAAGATTCACGTGATTGGTTGACAAATTATAAAATTATTTAGAAGTACATTTTACTCAATTGTTCTTATTATAGAATTTATTTTTTTAACAAATTTAAATTATAATTATAATCATAATTAATGTATTAATAAACAAATTATTAAATAAAATATAGTAATTGTAATTGTAATGTATGACATTGACTAGTTCATTAATTAATAAAATATATATTTTTTTGTTTTTAAGTACTCTTAAATTTGATTTAAGAAAAAAAAAAACTTAAATTGATTAAAATAATAAAAACAAAGGAAAAATTGGTCTAAAATTTAAGATTACATCTCTAATCTAATATAACCTAAAAAATGGGTCATAATGTGATCACTCCTTATATTACAATATTTTGGCACTATCTCGTAATGTGATATTAAAGGATGACCGGAATAATGGCAATCCAAACACCGTAATCTCATTTCAGAATGTAACATTATGGATTGTAATATTATATTCGACGAACCAAATGCCCCTGAAGTATCATCTAGGAGGAAGTGCCAAGTTCATATGTCAAAAATGAATTTAAGCTTAAAATAAGTTATGGTTAGTTTTTTTTTTAAATGGACCTGATATTCATGGGTATTAAAATATAGTTAAAATTAAAAAAAAAACTTTAAGCTTGAAAAATTAAGTATTTAAAATTGAGATAGATTTATACAAAAATGTATATTTTTAAGAAATAATCTCAAAACTACTTTAAATTTAAAAAAAAAAGTGATTAAAAATATAAAATTGCAATAATTCCCCTAAAGTTTATCTTATTTATAGTGTGGTATATTTTGATTAGTTAAAAAGAAGTAAATGCTGATTTTATTATAAAATTGATTAATAAATTAATTTGAAATGAGTCACGAGATGTATAGTAGAATGCTCTTAGAATTAAATTAGGGGCCACTGACTTGGATTGGAAACCTTGAAATTTTCAAATTGGCCGCTTCCATTGAAATTATACTACTCTGTTAGAGACCTTGTTTTAGTTTTGTTAATTTATAAATATATGATAATTATAATATATTAAGAAATAATGTCAACTCTAGGCAAACAATGTGAACATAATAGGTCTAAATATTTTAGATTGTTAGTTGCAAGCGTAAGAAGAACTACAATTTGATTGAAAACCATTTCCTAACCACTTTAATTTTAATTTAACATTTCCATGTGTATTTGGACCAAATATAATTGTCTTTTTTTTTTTGCATTTTAATAATTTATTTTAATTACATTTATAATTGTAATTATATTAAAAAAAATACAACTTGGAAATTTCAACATTAAAAGATTGAATTTGTTTAATTTTTCTTTTTAGTGTGTGATTAGTTATATATAAATATATATATTATTAATCCTTGGCCTAGTGCTCATTATTATTATTATTATTTTGTCTTGTTTTCCTCTTCCTACACGGACAACCAATTAATCAGAAAAAGCTGAAAAACATATTTTCATGGAATGATGGTTAGTGATGAGCTGAGCTTTCATGTAAGAATTACCATACAATAGCATGGTACATTAAGTGTTCGATTGATTTATTTATTTATTCTTGTTTTTATTATTTAATCTGGGTGTTGTTTTGCAGTTCTATTTTTGATGATGCTTTTATTCCACAGGACATTTTTCAGCTGTTGAGTTTATTTGGTTCCAAATATGGTAATGAAATTGCTGTCAATGCGAGTAAAAATACAAAGCTAGAAGAAACCCAAGTTTTCATGGCCAAAAGTAAAGGTGGATTGCTAAAGAAGAAAGGTTGATTTTTTTTTTTTGAAGAAGAAGAAGAAGAAAGAAGAGGAAACAAAAAAAAAAAATGCCAACAGTTTGGTTTTCATTGAAGAGATCTTTACACTGCAAATCAGAGCCATCAGATGTTCATGACCCAAAAACCAGGAAGCAATTGAGTACAATATTGACAAGGAAAGCAGGGAGGTCTGGTTGTTCAAGGTCTATAGCAAACCTCAAGGATGTCATTCATGGAAGCAAGCGACATTTAGAGAAGCCACCCAGTTGTAGTCCTAGATCCATTGGGAGCAGTGAGTTCCTTAACCCTATTACCCATGAAGTTATTCTTAGCAACTCTAGGTGTGAGCTCAAAATCACTGGTTTTGGAGGCTTCCAAGATAGTCTCACTAATGGAGGTAACATGGATGCTAATGGCGGCGGCGGTGGTGGTGGGAGCGGTGGTGGCTCAACTTTTGTTGGTACTTTAAGGCCTGGAACACCAGGGCCTGGAGGTCACCCAACAATGCATTATTTTAACCCTTCTTTTAGGAATTCTTCCACTACTACTCCTCCAAGGAAATCACCTTTCCTTGTATCAGAAAGGAAAGGTAGTGGTGGAAATGGGCATTCAAGCAGTAGAGTCCCACTTGACGCAGACTCTAATGGAAGTTCTACAGTCACTTGTCACAAATGCGGAGAACAATTCAACAAATGGGAAGCTGCTGAAACTCACCATCTATCTAAGCATGCTGGTAATTTCTTTTTTAGATTCCATTTTTGTTTTTCTCTCAATTTCTTCAAAGATGCAACCTTTCCATTTATCGTAAAATCTCTTCTTTGCTTTTCCTCCATTGTTTTCTTATCTTCTTGGTACTTTTTATCATCCACTTTCCTCTGACCACACATCCTCGCTTGATTTTTCTAGTCATGTTTGTAGACTTATCCAAACCTGGAGAAAAACCCAGATATAGTTTAAATTTTCTGCACGTATTTTGGTTACAAGATCCAAGTTTAAGTGCCCTTTTTTTGTTGTTGGTAGTTTGATTGGATACGGCCATACTTTCTTCAATAAAATAATTCAAGCAGATAAGATCCAGTGTGGGGTTTTGTTTTCATAATTAACTTTTCGTTATCAGTTGTTAAACATTCTCCATCTTTGGCAGTTACTGAACTTGTGGAAGGCGACTCATCTAGGAAGATAGTTGAAATCATATGCCGAACAAGTTGGTTAAAGTCTGAGAACCATTGTGGCCGGATTGAAAGGGTTTTGAAGGTCCACAACATGCAAAAGACTCTGGCTCGATTCGAAGATTATAGAGAAATGGTGAAGATTAAAGCAAGCAAACTTCCCAAGAAACATCCCCGGTGCATTGCTGATGGAAATGAGCTGTTGAGGTTCTATGGCACAACCGTGGCATGTTCTCTTGGTCTAAATGGCTCCTCAAGTCTTTGTATATCCGAAAACTGTTGTGTATGTCGGATTATTAGGAACGGATTCTCTGCCAAGAAAGAGCTCAAGGAAGGACTTGGTGTTTTTACAACTTCCACAAGTGGACGAGCTTTTGAGTCCATTCAAATTCTCGAAGATGATCCATCTATAAGGAAAGCTTTAATAGTTTGCAGAGTAATAGCTGGACGAGTTCATAGACCTTTGGAGAATATACAAGAAATGGCAGGCCAAACGGGGTTTGATTCGTTGGCCGGGAAAGTCGGTCTATATTCGAACATCGAAGAACTTTATCTGCTCAATCCTAGAGCTCTACTTCCTTGTTTTGTGGTAATCTGCAAACCTTAGAAGACACAAGTTGTGACTTTATGAAAGTTATGTGAATCCCTTTTTCCTTGGTAGAGTTTTTCTTTTTTGGAAAGAATTCTCATTCTTCTTGCAATATTCTTGTTAATTGCTGATATGTTCTGGTTTTTCTTGCAATTATATTGCTTCTTTTGTGTTTAGGAACTGTATTGTAGATGAAAAATGTGTGGAAAAATTTATATTTCATCAACCATGATTGAATATTTCAAGCTTCATTACAGTTTTTTCAAATATATGCACTTAATGATACCTTTGTCAGCCTTTTGGATAAGAGATCCAGATATTGACATATATAGAGACAAATCCAGGATTTGAAAGATAGATATAATTCTGTAATCAATGGAATCTTTTTGTTTTCCCTCTCTTTTGAAAAAGGTACAATAATTTGATTATTGATTAAGCATTCCAAACAGTTACATGATTGCTTACATATGTCTGTGTGTGTATTTCATAGGGTTAGAGAACAAGTTAAATTGTTGCCTTGTTGATTTCATTTTATAAAGTTGTAAATCCACTCAAGAAACATGTAAGGGACAAGTTTATTAATTAATGACGCATGGACCATGTTTAGATTCAAACTCAATGGAAATTAGTGATTTAAGAAAATGGGACTCTTCTAAGCATGTTTTAGTGTTTTCTGGTATGGCCTCTTAGGAAAAACAATGAACAAAAACTAATAATGAATGTTAATGTCCACTAGCTAATATCAAAACATGAATAGACATGTGGTCCTGGCTGGACAAGGTAAGGCTCAAATCATTTTCTAATCCATTCCAACAGGACAAATACCTTGAAAAGACTGCATCTTAGACATGGTCTTGCAATCCTAATTTTAATTACATTGGTTTTAAGATTTGAATGTCACTGTCTGTAAAAAAATAAACACCCTTCTTTGTTTCCCTCTCTTGAATTTGAAACTATAAATTTTACTGGTTACTTGGAAGGATTTTTTTACAGCTTCTATATGAGTATGGATTTTAATTACGTCATCTTCTTACTGCAACATCAGTACAGCTTTTAAAAGCTCTCTGGCACATGCATCTCATAAATGAATGCAAACCCTCATTTCTCTTCTCTGAAAAAAAAAAGAAAAGAAAAAACATAAATTCTAGACATCGAATTCCATTAAATAATGTCTTAAATATTGGATTGGGGGTAGTTTGGAAGCAGATGAAAACAAATGGAAGATATTTATTTCCTCCATTTTAAAATTGAACTCCAATTCCAGAACTGATTTAGACTCTTCATCATCATGTGGGCTGTCACCTTCCTGAGCTATTCGCAGTTGAAGTCAATATTTTTGATAGGTTAAACTAAAATTTATTATTCATTCAGATTTTGTACTGTCAATGTTTTCTGTTTCAGGAGTAATTATTAGAAAAAATACTTTAAAATCATCACTCAAGAAAAATCCAAATAGCCCTACAAGAATCAAGTTTAGTCTATGAACATTTAAACTTAGAATAAGTTATGCTATGTATTTGCAGGATCATTGGAAGATTATATCCTTGTATGCATATCTGAATATTATGAGTATCGATAAAGAGTCGAAGCTACATAGGTTTAATTACTACTCCCTTAGCTTCTGCTTCCAGGAATCAACTAACCATGTTAAAAGGTGGCTGTTCTTTTGTTTGACTGCAATGGCATGGCTAGTTATTGGCTCAACAGGATTAAAAAAAAATGCACAACTTAAGATTTCATTTTATGGCAAGCTTGGTGTTTTGAACTCATAATACCATTTGGATACCAATGTGATCCCTTGAAGCTACTTTTGTCATTGGTAAGAAAATTGAAGTTAGCCTAGAAATAGTCCCAAATCAAGCAAAGTGGGATAGAATAATCTTATAACCAACCCTGGACCATTAATGGAAAGAAGTTGGTTGAGTTAGTTGAAGAATTAGCTTTTGCATTAAATATGTAGATTATGTATACATTCTGCAACAATTTCCAATCCAATGGAAAGTTGAATGGTACCAAGAAGCAAATACATCTGTCTTTATATTTATTTTTTGGGGCCCAAGTCTCAAGTTCCCTCAGTAAGTTGTGTTTTAGACTTAGCCTTCATCAGTCTATATGTATATGATTTCTTAGCATCTCAATTAATTGCCATTTTGACAATAAGTTAGACTAAATCTGGTATAAGAATACAGGGCAAGTTTGGTGCCGCAATAGACGCCGTTGGATCTGTTTAATGCCACATGACATGGTCATGTTTCAGTAAACTAGGTCCGCATTGTCACTTTCATTAATAAATGCTATGAACTTTGATTACTAGGATGCTAGGAAAGTAGGAACAAAACATATGCCTCTAGATCTTCAGAAACCCATAATCTACACATGCGGTGATTGTTTGGTGAATTATATCTTCTATTCCATGCTTGTAAGTGAAGCCTAAATTTTTTAACTTCCTTGAAGAAATCTCTGGAAGTTTCGTACTTTTTTCCCCAGCCTCCAACCTGGGAACATAGAAAAACCCAAAGGGGAAACCAATCAGATTACCGAATTTCAGAACAA
Source organism: Gossypium stocksii (assembly GCA_020496765.1). Lineage (NCBI taxonomy): Eukaryota > Viridiplantae > Streptophyta > Magnoliopsida > Malvales > Malvaceae > Gossypium > Gossypium stocksii. The sequence continues at coordinate 12,539,905 of CM035621.1, read as the reverse complement.
CCGAATATACCTTCATGTAAAACCTTACCTCTGAGTATCTAAGCTCGGATTCTCTTGAGCAAGGTGATTAATCAGTTCATACATGGGAGAGCTGCAGGCACAGCATATGTATTTACCTTCTGCTCTGTCATGCTCCATTAGAAAAATGTGGGCACTGCATATATCTTCAATGTGAACTAAAGCAATCGACCCCATTCTTGCGTTTACAGCAGACAGTATCGACAAGTACTTGGGATCACCTATATGAAAACAAACATTTAGCTAATAAACCAAAATGTAGATAACCTATATGATATGACATTTTAGGTCAACTATATGCTAGCATTTTGCTGGTAACCTGTGATTGGTGACAAGAGCACTTGAATGCTTGAGGGAATAGTGGTTGTGAGGAAAGGACCGGCTACAGTCGTGGTTATCACTGAAACAAGGTCAATAGCATTCTCGTTTGCAAACTTGAATGCTGCTTCTTCAGTCAAAAGCTTGGAGAGCACATAAACCTGTTGAATACCAGGAATATATATATACATATTTAAGTTCCATTGCAAGAAGAACTAATTGGTTGGAGCATAGGCAGAATAGAAGATGAAGCAGAATGCTTTGTACCCATCCACTTGCTTTTGCATTCAAGACATGATCAATTGTGGTCTGGCAAGATTCATCCACAACAGATCTCCAATTTCCATTGCTGTCTTTGGCAGTGATAGTACTTATGGAGGATGTGAAAACAACCCTTTTCACTGTCTTGGATTTCAAGCAAGATTTGAGGAGGTTTTCAGGGCCTTTGATTGCAGGGTCAATAATGTTTGATCTAACATATGATTCTTCAAAAATCAAGTAAAACTGTGAATGAAAATGCTTTGAAATAACTGATATAAGTTACATGCTGCTTGAAGGTAATGCAGAATTTACCAATATTTTCGTTTGTATTGGCATCGAATTCCATTGAAGCTGCCACATGATATACACCGTTGCAGCCCTTGACAGCTTCATCAAAGCTCCCTTCTTCGAGCAAATCAGCTTTGAATAATCTCAGTCGGTCACTTCCATTCCATAGTTGTAATAGATGTAAAGCCTTTTCTGAGATTTAAGTAGGCTTCATTTTAGGTTTTACTATAAACCATTCAACAAAACAAGCCAGGTTCTGATTTAATCCTATCACTACATTTTTTTGGGGGTGTAATGGATGATTTAGAGGCCTAAGAAAAAAAATATTTGTGTTCATAATCTATTCGAGTTAAATTAAAAATGAAAAAGATAAAAATACTTAAAATCGTCTTAGTTTTTGTCAAGTAGAACTCAAATAATTTAATTTATCAAGACTTGATACACTTAAGTAACTCAAAAAATAATGAAGTACAAAATCATGCATAAACAGACTTAATCAAAGACTAATCCAGCAAGTTGAAGAGTAATAAGAGATTGCTCAAATCCAATTCCAAATGAAACGTTTGGAAAGTGAATTATTGTTACATTAAATGGAAACAAATATATAACATAACTTCATTACTAATTATATGAAAATTTAAAGTGATTCATAACAAATAAACATGCATGCATGTCTAAGATTTTTCTCCAAATAATTTAATCCTCTCTTATAGCCTTCGGTTTAATTCTTTATATTACATGTAAATATTGAAGAAATAAGATGAAAGAAACCTGGATTTCTCACTGTGGCATGAACTTTATAACCTCTTTCAAGAAGAAGCTTCACCAACCATGACCCGATGTAACCGGTGGCGCCGGTGACGCAACACGTAGGAGACGCCGCCACTTCCGTCTTCTCCTTCGCCGGGGCACTAAGATCACCCTCCATCGTCCCTCTATATCAAAGCTAGCATCGCCCACCGGAAACCAATTTATGGAAAATTATAAATTTTTATTTTGTTTGACTTTATATTAAAATAATAATGAAGAGTTAATGTAACAACTCACCATGTATTTATTATATTAAATCGCCTTGATGTGGTGCCTTTTCTTTATAGAAACTAACGAAGCATCGTGTACTTAAATATTTCTTGATTGATGCAAAACTCTAAATGACTATTTAATAACAAAATAATACAAATAATTATTTTTTTCCTTTACTTGAAAATAGCATGCATGTGAGTTTTGGGTTACTTTTTAACCTAAAAGGTTAGCACCGGGGAAAAAGCACTTGCGATAATGGACTTTCCTATAAGGGAAGAAGTGAGTTCCAAAATAACTTGATATTTATAGAAAAAAGATGGACTCAATTTTGATTTGGACCACTAATTATAAGGTGAATATCCAAGAGAAATAAAGTTGAATTTCGACGCTTGTATTCGACGTGTATGGACAAAAACACGGGTATTCAATGAAAGCTTTGGGTGAGGTTTAGAATATCTCTAAATTCTCAATTACACAATAAATTATCTATGAGTAATTATTCTAAAATATTCACTAAAAATTAGCTCCCATTGAAAATCAAAAGTTTAGGCAAACTTTTTTTCCCTTTATCTCTACTCATTAAAGGTCCTATTCACTCCAACACTTTAACAAGATAAGCCACACAAATATTCAATCAACAATCAGTCAATAACTTACCCTAAAGAGTCACAAACATAAGCCTTAAGCCACATTCTCTTCTAACTGAAACCTTTAGCATGACAAAATTAAAATTCGAATAACTCAGTCTACATTTAATCTTTTTGTAAGAAAAGAGTTACATTCATATACGACTAATTCCCAATCTTTAAACTACACGTTTCAAGGTATCTAAATTTTTCGACAAGTTTTGACCATAATAACGAAAATTCAATAAAAACATAGTAAACTCTTAATGAAACTTCAAAGTAACTTTGAAAACCTTCTAATTATATTAAAATAAGTTGAAAAACACTTTAAAACCAAGTTTCAATCCACAAACTCGAAATTCACTATTAACAACCAAATTTTTTACTTTTATCTAAAAGATGCATTTAATGGCTTGAAATGCGATTTAAAAGTCTAGATAACATTTAAAACTATTAGGAAGATGATTGGTTAACTTAAATGCAAGAAAAACGAACTTTGGCGAAAGATGATGAAATTAAATAGATTTTTGGATGTTTTCTTGGTTTCAATGGAAACTTATAGTTCAAATGATATTGGAAATCAAAAGTAATTAGGATTTAGAAGTAAAAATTGATTGGGAGAGTAAAGGAAACAAAGGAAGGACAAGAACACAATGGGGGAAGTTTCTGTCGTGAAATAGTTTTGAGAACGGGGGATTTTAGGTTGATTTTAAAATTTTGGATAAATTACTTCAAAAAAGCTCACAGTTTTAACTCTTTTACAAATCAGTCCTATTTTCAAAATTAAATGTATTTAAAACTCATTTTTAGAAATTGACTTAATTTCCTAATAGCCATTATCGAAAACATTATCGAATACTAACCTTACAAAATTTCTAGCACATATAGGCTAAAATTCCTAAAATACCCATAAAACTCCTATACCCTATTTTAAGGTGTTACAGTTGGGAGAAGCATTTGTCGTTATTAGAGTTTGCATATAATACTAGCTTTCAATCGAGCATTCAGATGATACCTTATGAGGCATTGTATAGTCATAGGTATAGGACACCTCTATGTTGGACCAAGTTAGGTGAAAGAAAAGTGTTTGGTCTAAATTTAGTTCAAGAGATTAAGAGTATTGTTAAGTTGATTTAGGATAGATTGAGAGTGGCATCGGATCGACAAAATCCTACGTTGATTTGAGGAGGAAAGATATAAAGCTAAGTGTTAGGGATTAGGTAATCCTTAAGGTATCATCGTGAAAGAAGGTTCAAAGATTTGGTCGAAAAGATAAGTTGAGGCCAAAGTTTATTGGTTTTGATAAGTTTCTATGAATTTGTTAGGCGATTATTGTGGAGTCGAGAATTTGTCAGCAAGCTAAGTATGGTTTAAGGCTACTTTTATTTGCAAGGGTAAGTGACAAAATATCAAAGTTAAGGGCTATTCGTTAATTTCTTTTGTGTCGAATACTTATTTTGATATTGATACTTGGTTTTTAATCGATGTGATTTAATATCGTATGTAGGATTTAGAGTGCAATATTTCTGTGGGTTATCAGAATTATCATCAGATGTGTAAAACTAAGTCGAAAACTCATCTAGAACTCGAAAAAACTCGAAAAACAATGGTTGTTTCAAAAATTACACTATGTCACACGGCTGTGTGGAAGGCCATATGACAGTCCATGTACACCACACAGGCGTGTGGTCAATCATGTGGAGCACACGGGCGTGTGCGATTACATGAGCAATTCAAGTAGGTCGTGTGCCAGACCATGTGGAGTACACGAGCGTGTGTGATTACACAGTCTGAACAAGTAGGTCGTGTGGGCCACATGGGCTGGCTTGTTGGTCCATGTAGGCTCATTTTTCTAAAAATTTCACCTAGACTCGTTTAACACTGAAATTTGTAATTAGACTTTTTGTGGGACCCATTTGACTTAAATAAGACTCAAAATGTGACATCTGTCAATATGTGTCAATTTGTGATGTAGTTAAGGTAGGTGAAAACTTATGTACGATCTATGTTCTGATAACTTTGAAAGCATAATTACGTATAAGAACATGCATGACACCTATATGTAGAATAATTGTTAGTATAAACAATATGATATGTTATGATATGTAGAAAAGTATGTTTAGGTATGCATGTCATACCTTTAATGTGATATGTATGTATGTTATTATGATTATGCATGTGCATTGGGTGGGTTGATATGATAGAGGAAGTGTTTTCTGGCAGTATTACTGCAATTCTAGCGGTTAAATCACAATATCTATCTAGCAGCTCAGCAGCACCATTATGAGTGGTATACCACCGCGACCTAGTGTGATTGGATGGATGGATGGACTCTTGTAATCCTATTTGGTGTGATTGGTTTGACGGAGTTAGTGTGTAGTAGATAGAGGAAGGATTTGTTCTGATTTGATATGACATTCTAATCTAATATATGTTTAGGAAAATATGACATTCTAATATAATATATGTTTTTGGAAATATGACATTTTGATATGATATATGTTTTTGGTAATGTGACATTCTGATATAATATTCGTATATGTACATATTATAAGTAAAAATTTTGTTTATGGGCTAAGTCACACATTGGGCTTTTAGCTCACTCGTTCGTTTAATATGTTTCAGGTGATCTTCAAACTTAAGATCGGACGGCTTGTGGGAGCTCGGATTGGTTTTTCATATAAGATGGTTTGAACTATTTTAATTAAGACTTTTGGACTAAGTTTTAGATTTGGTTTTGTTTTTGGGTTTTGATCTGTTCATCGGTTTTTGGGTGTTCTTAAACATAAAACTGCAAAATTATATGAATTTGACAAATTGGAATTCAGTTTTCAAAACTTAAAAACTCTGAAAATAACTGCTACAAAATTAAGTATCAAACTAAATGTTTTATTTTTTGTAAAATGAGTAAATTCTGCGTATAAATTTTTTTTCTAAATAACAATGTACGAGTTTTGCCAAAAGTTAATATTTTTAAATCATTTTATTACTAAAGTTAGAGTGAAATTTCTAAAAGTTTCCATTATTTTTATAAATAAATGTTTAAGAGATCATGCTGTGAAATATGTGTTTTCAAACCTGAGAATTTCCTGAAACTCGTATGAGCTTAGCTAAATTAAGATTTCAGATCACAAGATTTGTAAACTAGATTTTTAGCTTTTCAAACGAGTTAATGTAACTTCTCCAGATTTGATCACAGCATCTAGGCCGAGTTTGGGGTGTTACAGTTTATATTTCAAGTGTTATTGTTTAAGTTTGTTCACCGAAAGGGACAAGCTAAGAGTATGCCAGAAAAATGGCGAACGGGGAAAACTATGCATACAGGGACCTGTTTGGACAAGTGGCATATTGTATGATTAGGCCATATGAGTCTATTTTATTAAACTTATGTATTGTAATAAATTTTTATAGATATGATGTATGATATTTAAAAATATTTCTTTGTTTCTTTAATAATGAATTATGGTAAACGTTAAGGAAAATGTCTTGAGTTAAAAGTATAAGAAGGATGTTTAGTAATTTTGTTAAGTGAATTGTGTAAAAACACCCAAGATTTAGACTCGGAGAATTAGGTCAGGTTGAGGGCATTACAAACTGGACCCTCTGAACGTCTCCCAAATTCCAAACAAATATTGGATGTGCCCCTCAAATACTTGGGAATCCATTTAACTGCTTGCCAGTGTAATTTTTCAAGTCTAACCATGTATCTACTTACAACACTAACAGCCTGTGAATTATCACAGTGAGTGTAGACCATGTCACATCCCAAAATTCAAAGAAAATTCCTACTATTTGATTCACACTCAGACATACCCTGATCTAGTTCTATACACATATCTATACTGATAATTCATTGCGTATAACATCCATATGAACTCTGTATCATGCTTTATCATAATTTCATAATTCAAAATTACATTAACTCAGATTCAAAATAATTTAGAAGAAGATACGATACGCTCTTACTTTTTATATTTACAGATCATCAAAACATTTACCCTTCTTGATAAACCAATACACATATCTTTTTCATGGAAAACCCTTAAGATTTTATCCAACTCTTATTCCAGAGTATATCAATACCTTATCTTGGTTATACTTGTTACAGACTACTAAAACTTACTAAGATCTTACCATAGAGATAGACATTCAAATTCATAGCTCACTAGATATTCCTGGCAGTTCACACTACATAGACTTAGTAGAATACACCATACAGGCAATCAAATAGAACACGTCACTAAGGCGATCCATTTAGAATTTGCCACAAAGGCATCCTTTTCAGAGTTCGCCACATAAGCTATTCTTTTTAGAGTTCGGCACACAGGCTATTCTTTTTAGAGTTTGGCATGCAGGCTATTCTTTTCATACTTCAGCACATAAGCTATTCTTTTCATAGTTCGCCACACTGGCTATTCTTTTCAGAGTTTGCCACAAAGTATATTCTTTTCATAATTCACCACAAAGGCTATTCTTAATTGTCATGCTTACGATATGGATTTGTCTAAACTCACATTATGTAAGTGTCGAAACCATTTTTAAATTTTTGAAAAAATGGGGTTCGACTTTAAAAACATGGAGTCGCCACCAATCCTTTTTTGAGGTGTAATTGAGCCACCTTGTAAAATATTTTGTTCTACAAATTTTAAGAAAACAGGTTCGGGAGTCAGTTACGTACGAGGAAGGATTAGCACTCTTGTAGCGCCCAAAAATTGGTACCAAATTGTTTAATCATTGTCCTATTGTCGAAAATTTGAAGAGATTTTAAAATACAATTCTTTAAAAAAATGTTTGAACGACTCGTTTTGGAATATTAAGACTCATTTATTCCAAAAAGATAAAACATCACACCCAGTACGCTAGGATGTGACATTTTAACCCTCGAAACCAAAATCGTCCCCTAATCTCCCAAAACATGGAACTAAAAGGATATTTAGACATTTGGACGAACGAAAAAACCGCAACCCAGCACGTTAGGGCACGATTTTTCGAACTTCCAAACACGAAACATTGCCTTGTTTTAGAGAAGTTTCAAATAGGCAGTTATAAAACCGGCTCAAAATGCTTTTATTTGGTTCGTTTTGGGTGAAAATGTAATAATCAATATCAATCTAATAAAACTGAATTTGAATCATACCATAAAAGAAACAAGAGTACAATTTTAAAACATGAAGCAATAATATAGTGCAATAATATGATACAACCGTATAATAGTAAGACCAAAAGATACGAATATAAAGTGAAAGACTTAATTTAAATAAAATATATACGTATAAACAATAATAAAAGAAAATATTAAAAATAAGCAAAGTATAATTTAAAATGGGATCTTTAAAAGATATGAACTGTATATATATAATTAGGTTTGAAATAATATATATAAATAAAGGGACAATATATATGTAAAATAATATGAAATCAATAATAATATATATAAAAAACAATCAATAAAATTATGTGTATATATAAAATAATAATTTATAAAAGTATTTGAATTTAATATCATATTAATTTTAAAACAAAGAAATATATAAAATAAAATTTAAAATAAAATAACTATATGATAAAACCATTTAAAAAAATATATATATACAAATTTAAAAGAAACTATTTATTTAACATAATAATAATAGTAATACTTATAAATAATAATACTAACGGTTATAATAGTAAGACATAGTAAACAATAGTATAATAGGATAATAATACTCAAAATAAAAATAAATATAATAAATATAAAACTCAAATTTATTAATTTAACGATAAAACAGCTAAATTAATTAGAACAGGGGCAAAATTGAATTAAAAACGGGAGTTTAGAGCAAAATTAGAAATAGAAGAGGGGGAGGACCGAATTAAAACGTGTGCTCACCATGGACGGACCGAAATAGAAAATAACCCCACCCCTAGAAACGGTGCCGTTCGATTGCGGACCCAATTGAAACAGAGGGAAAATTATTGGGCAAAATTGGAAATAATGAGAACTTGATTTAAAAGAAAGAAAATGCGAAAGGACTAAAATTGCAATTAGCCCACCCGCATAAAAACACGCAGATCTCCTTCCCGGAGCGGGTTGGGTCGTGGGTCAGAGCTTTAAACGACGTCATTTTGGCCATGGGAACTAAGGCCCAAAACGGCGCCATTTTGCACTAGTATATAAACCAAAATTTTGAGAAAAAAATCACTTTGCTTCCTTTCTTTCAAAAAAAAATCTGTTTTCCTCTCAATTCTCTCTGCAAAGCCAGAACACCAGCCAAGCTCCGGTGCCGGTCGCCGCCGCTCGCCTACCACGGCGGCCGAAATTCCAAAAATTAGTAAGCTTTTTCTTTCTTTTCTTTTTTTTTTTAAAAAGGTATTTCGAATATATAAAAAAAATAAAATACAAATATTTGAAAAGAAAAATCACCTTCAAAACCTATAATCCGTTTCAAGATTTTTGTATTCGAGAGCTACTATTTGGTATTTATTCTTTCTCTATTGTATGTATTCGTATGTATATCCCCCAAAAAAAGTCCTTTTTACAATATTTTCTATGCTTTTATAGCCCTTTCTTTACAACTGATCTTCCCCTATTTGTAGGTATGTAGGAGAGGTGTGATGGAGAAGGGTACGCTAAGTGAGCGTGGCGGGCTGTGGAGGGGCGTACGATGTGGAGAAGTAGGCCGTGCGGCGCAAGGGTTAACCCCTTGCTGCTAGGGTTTCAATTTTTTGTTTTTTGTTAGGGGTATTGGGCTAGTCTGATATTGGGCCTAGGTTTTGGGTAGTTATTGGGTTTAGTTTTTAGTGGTCTGGGTTTGGGTTTGTTTTAGTGGGTTGTTTTGATTAGGCCAAGCAACTTTGGCCTGTTACAGTAAGGTTTGCCCATCATCATCTTGGGACAAGCAGAAAACTCTATTGGATAATCATCATTCCTTAATTCTTATTCACATGATGTCACGGTCATGGACTTTTCCTTCAGAGTTCATACAAGAATTCATGTTTTTAGTCTTGACGGGCTCCATTAGACACCACCGGGGTGAACAAACATAGACTATTCATGCATTTACATAATCTATATTCGATTTTTTACATCAATAACTTATCCCAATTAGAACACTCACATATCTCATAACATATTTTTCAGACATATACATACTTCCTATCATATTCATACTATACATGTCATGGTTTAGGATTCCTAGTTCGATCACTTTCTTATCGACCTACTTCAGTATGAACAGTATTCATGCAAGATATAGAGTAAACATTCACATGATACCCACATACAATAGCTTGAACTCCAGATTCAAACTTCCATCATGAGACCGCAACAACCACTGCTTACAAAACATAAGAACATCATTACTACTCTTATACATACAAGTTACTTATTATTTCAATCGTTGTCAATCCCATGCAGAAACTTTATACTTACAATCACATTGTTTAGTTACCAAATGTAGATTTACACATTTAAAGCTTAACATACAGAGCTGAAATATGTACCATGATTCGAAGTAACTACTAGTTATAAAAGAACCTTAGCCTCTAGATCATCGAGGTAGGATACAGTCATATTTAAAGAAGGTTTCAATAGATACCAATTAAGGAAAAGAAAAAAAAAGAAGAAAGAAAAACCCCTTTCAAAACACATTCTCACATATAAATATGACTCATCTTGCTTAATGGAATTTAACAAGTGTCATACGTATCAGAATTTGCCTTCTTATTAGCCTACAGTTTTTGAGTAAAGTATAAATAGGTTCCTTTTATCAAACTTATCAGGCTAAACTATATAATTGGTTTCTAACCAGATTACTTAAAGTCTAACCAACACAATATTTCATACAAATCAGGCGTACTAAAATTTGGTGAATACTCATCCTATATTTCACTTTTATCCTTTAACACAAACGTTTCCTTAATATAATCAAATATCATGAAATCAAATTCTTACTGACTCAAATGGCGGTTATTATACGCCCATGTGTGCGCCAAAATGGTCATTTGGACAGATAACACTACGTTAGCTAGATTGTTTACTTCTATACGCCCAAAACTTTAAATCCGCCAGAACTGGGATGTTACTTGAACCATACCAATATCAATTATCTTACAGGGTGAATTGTTCTCCATAAGCACAACTCCACCTTCAATTGGACTATACGTGGAGAACCAGTCCTTGTTCAGACACATATTAAAAACACCCTGAATTTAGGATCCACTTGGATTTGAGCTTAGACTTTTCATCGTAGGCACCAGCAACAAATCATCTCCCTTGTTTTTGGCCACACTAGCATCGGCTACCTTAGCCTTCTGCTTTTTTGCCTAATTGTTTTCGGCAACCTTTCTATTTTTATTTTGGAGTTCCTAACATTATGCTTTAATGTGACCTAACTTCTTACAGTAACCACATTGTTTGTCTTGGTTTCATGACTTTGATCTTGACCTAGGCCTATTCTGATATGACTTTTTAGACTATTGCCTGCCCATCGCAACCAAAATCGAGGCTTGCCCGTCTATCTTACTATTAGAACCTAACTCGATGTCGAGTTTATCTTTGCTTACCAAGTTTTTCTTCACATCCTCGAGCGAGAGTTTATCTCTTCCATAAATCAAGGTATCCCTAAAAATTTTATATAAAGGGAGAAATGAGCATAATAATAGTATAGCTTGATCTTTATCATATATATTTGCCTCGACATTCTTCAAATAATTTAGAAGTGTCACAAAATCACTGATGCGTGCCCTAATTGACGCACCTTCGGCCATACGGAATGTGTTGATTACGGAATCTGAACCAAGCTCTAATGCTAATTTGTTGGGATCAACCTGTATAAACAACGAACAAGAAAAAATTGGAAAGATCAAATACAAAAATTTTACGTGGAAAAACTTCTCAAGTCAAGAGGGTATAAAACCACGGGCAAAAAGAGACTTCACTAATGAGAAAGTAATCTGAAAAGTACAATATGGAGATATTCAAACCCTAAACCCCGAATACAAAGCCCTCTAACTAAAATACAAAGTTTTCTTAAATCTTTGCTAAAGTTATTTCTTAATTGTGTTATGTTGTGTTGTTGCATAAACTTTTCTAGGGTTACTAAGGCCCTTTTATAGGCCAAATACGAAGCTCAAATATGACAAAACTATCCTAGATTAATTAGAGTTCGATTGGAAATATTAATCAGAGTTTTACTAGGAGAAGAAACCCGATTTATGTGGGAACACGTCAACACGTCATGACTTCGTATGTCGCATCGTCAGGACGTCAAGTGCCACGTCGTCAAGACGTCAATTTCTTTTCATCGGGATGTCGAGTGTCATGTCGTCGACTCTGTTTGGTCCGAAAATATGAGGCACACTCCACATTTTAAAAATAAAAAAAAATTCACTTTGTGAACTAAATTTATTATTTTTTTAAAATTTTATTAAATGAAAAAAATATATTTTTCAATTTTAATGAAAAAATTTGTAAACCTTAAAGATTAAAATTGTTGAATTTTTATATTTAAAATCAAATTGATAGAATATGTAAAAATTAATAGGCTAAATTTGTTATTAAACTAATAAAAAACCTCATACCCAATATTTCGATTAAATTTCAAACCATTTTTAAAGTTGATTGAATTAAAAAATTGATTTTGAATAATTTAGAAACTAAAATTAAAAATTAAAAATTTACTTAAAAAAAAAAAGCATAGTATCTTTACCAAAACAAAAATCAAGAGCCAGAGAAGAAAATTGCGACGTCGTATTAGCCATTGATTTCCCACTTTTACTATCCTCCATTTCATAGGTTTTTTAGGTTTCGAGAGTGAGCGGAAGCAGAAAATAAAAGGTTTCTTAACCTTTCCAGCAGACACAAGAGGATAGAAGAGGGCTATTATCTATTGAAATGGCTGCGGTGAGAGAAGCTTTGCTAAAAAGCCTGAGGGTGAACGCAACATCCCTGTCGCTGCTCCGTAACCCTAAACCTAGCCTTAACGGTCTCTTTGCTCTCACCTTCAACGCCGTCCATCGTCGTTTTTCCGACGACGTCATGGGCTCATTTCTCGACAAATCTGAGGTCACCGATCGCGTCGTCTCCGTCGTTAAAAACTTCCAGAAAGTAGATCCTTCCAAGGTGTTTTCTTTTTCATTTCAGTCTTTTCTTTTCTTTTTCTTTTTAACCTTTTTCTTGAACTCTTTTGGGTGCGGTTTATTTGGATAGTATATAGTTTGGGGGAAATTAAACAGAACATATGTCTTTTTAAATACATTATAATATTAGGGTATTGATTTATTTCCTTCTTCCTTTTCATTAGCCAATAAGTTCGTTTAAGTTTGCCATTCTATTTTTAAGACTTGTTTAATACATAGTGATTTGATTCTATCTGTGGTACTGGAAAACATGGGTTTACGTTTTGGATTGCTTGGCTTACTTTATTTAATATTCGTCAGCTAAGGTGTCTAGGAGTTGTATTTCATCGAAATCAAACCAACCCTTCAATTTTTGGATATAAGTTTCTTCTTTTTTTTTTTTTTTTTTTTTTTTTTTTTTGGCTTTGATATGATAAGGGAGAACAAATAAAATAAGTCCTTTTTCTCGCTGTAGTTAGATGCCTTCAAATTTATGTCTTGAGTGAAATCAATATGAAATTGGCAAACCTGCCCGTAAGAAATTGTTGGAAAATTTTGTTTGGTCTATGATGTAATTTCATCTCTTTAGAGCTGATTTCTGAATTCTGCTTGGTTCGTTTGATGTGGATGTGAAGCTTTTGTCCTTTGGAACTATGCTATTTGAGGTGATTTGGTCAGGCATCGCTTAACTATTTTTTTTATTGGCTAAAATAATAAATTTGGGTGCTTAAATGAACGATACACAGTTGGTTATTCAATTTCTTTTGGTGGAGGAATAGGAAATAGGTCTGTTGTGGGCTGGAGCTGGTTTTTGTTGTGTATTTGATTACTAATTGAAACAGTAAAATAGCTTTGTCTGCATTGTTAGTCTATGTTTTTGCAATATTTGTGTTTGTCTATCACGTGATTGTTAAGCAAATAAGAATTGTATAGGCATTAGAGTAACTTAAATGTAGTTGAAGTGTGATTTTGTCTACCTGGAAAGAGGCTTTTGTAACATACAAGTGGGTCATTGTAAAGAAGACACCTATGGCTGTTGCGTATTTCTACTAAAGTTGCTTGTTGATGCAGGAGCTTTAGGGTTTAAATCGAGGGCTAGGAATTAAACTTTATTTGTAACTCTAGTATAATTAAATTTAGAACCACAACATTCTTATGATTTTCTTTGAATTAATAGAGGGAAACTGAATGTTCTTTTACGGCCCTACATTTTCAGGGTTCCAACTTTCTAACACATTTTCCAGCCTTATTTCTTTCGACTATTGCTGTTTTTCACTAAGCCAGTCCAATTTTTACATCAAAGGGTGATTAGACCCTAGGGCTTATATCAGGGTTTGCTTTTAAGCCATGGTTTGATGCGATAGAGGTCTAGAAACAGATTTGCTGCAATACGACTTGCAATTGAAGAATTGTCATCCGCAATTTATTCTTGGCTGTGACAGGAACATTTGAGAACCTTGATGCAGATTCTAGAAGGTGCCCACAATCAGTTTGACATACCAGAAGGTCTTCGCTGATAACTCTGTTTATGTGAAAACCCCTCTCATGATGCTTGGACATCGAAACCTGATGGGAAGAGGTGGGTTGCAGGAATGGTTGGTTCATGCCTTTGAATTAAACAAGGGTGGAATTGATGTTGATGTTGATGTTGCTGATTTCCTTGGCAAGATGCGCGTGGAACAGCAAGACTGTGATCTCTTAGATTCTATTTATGATGAGTATCCCAAAGAAAGTGAAGATGTTTGTGTCGGATATTTTTGAAGTGTTAACAACAGCTGGAGGTGAAGAGGAGCCTAACATTGGGGTAGATGCGCTTATCTCCACTGTTAAAAGCACCAAGTGGTCAAGTGAAGGGTTTTGAAGAAGTTAGGTATCAATGCAAAATGACCTTTATTTCATCCCAAACAAACTCATGAAATATTTTTTTAACCCTACTTTTTCTACAGTTCCAACTTCTTTCTAACTTGTTTTCCAGCCTTGTTTCTTTCTACTACTATTATTTTCTCCCTAAAACAACACTCCTGGATTTGGAAGATATCAGCCCTAATCTTAATTTAGACCAGCTTCCTAGGTTTTTGTTTGTTATAAAACTAATAAAGCACGATAACATTCTTTGGGACTTCACTCTGAATACATCTTTTGCTCGATGAGGCACGAGTATGACTTGACAGGACACAGTGACATGGGAATTTTAAAAGAACTAAGAGAGTATAAATCAATAAAAAATATTTTATATTTTTTATATAAAAATATTCAATGTAAATGTAAATATTGTTTCTTTTCTTTAGTATATAGCGGATCATTTTTTCACATTTTTATGTCCTCATTGAATAAATAATCAATTACAAAATCAATATGAAAGTCTAAAACATTTCATTTACTAATTTTTTTTTTTATATTTTTACAATAGTTATTGTCTATTTTATATTTACTTCTATCTTGTCCTTAAATAATTGAAAGAGAAAAAGAAAATGACGTGACTACCATGCTTAAATCCTTTATCAACCTCTCCCCTGCTCTCCTGTCTCTCAGTTCTTCCTTAAACCCTAACACTCATTCCTTTGCCTAACATGCTTTTCTATTATGATTTCTTCTCCTTGCATATGCATCTTATTTCTCCCATCCTCTTTCCTGTTGCTGTCTTTTCTGCATTGCCGGAATTAGGAAGTGATGAGCCACTGGTTTTCTTCCATGTCCATCCAGTAGACAAATACGACTTGATCGTTTCAATACGGTTTTTATCCTGCCGTGTCCCAGCATATGTCGTGTTGGTAGTAGATCAAACATCCATACAAGGGGATTACCGTGTAGTTGCGTCATAGCTTTTGCTTGATATGTCCTTTTGAGAGGACAATTTTGGCTTTGATCTGCGCTAGTTTGTTTGTTTGTTTTTTCTTTTTAGCTAAATATATTTTGGAATGACAAAAGGTATAATTTGTTAAGCAAGTTATTACGAGTGCAACTTCTAGCAAAGATCTTATGTTCTATTTATTCCGACTTAAGTGTAAGTGTTGGATATGGGTATGAATTTCTAAAAAGCGTTTTAATGCATTTGAAGGGTTTTTGGATAGTCATTTCATTATATCCATGTCCGATTATGCTTGGAAATCGGTACTTCAGAAAAAAAAAAAAAATGAAGAGATAGTAATATACCTTTGGTCGCATATACAATTTGGTTCTTCTAAGTGTTTCATGGTGTTTAGTTTCTAATTTATCCATTTTGCAGGTTACCCCAAATGCCCATTTTCAAAATGATCTCGGGTTAGATAGTTTGGACACTGTGGAGGTAGTCATGGCTCTTGAAGAAGAATTTGGGTTTGAGATACCTGATAATGAGGCAGACAAGATCAGCACTATCAATCATGCTGTTGAGTTCATTGCTTCTCACCCTCAGGCAAAGTAGAGTGAAAAGTATAAACTCTTTTTCTTTGCTTTCACTTTGCTCATGTGAGACATGGAAACTACATTGGATAATTCCCTAACCTCCACGCCTGGTCAAATATACCTGTAGTGTCCTCTGAGCGTGTTATTGAGGAGGATTAGGATTGTTTTGGATATTTACTGCTTCAATGGTATTGTTCCAATTCATAAAATGCAACATTTTGGTGAGAAATGCTTTTTCTTTTATTTGCCTTGATAATATTTCATTTTAAAGTAATAAAATTATATAATTGGGTTAAGAAAATGATTGTTCTAGATCGCTGCTTCATTAGTTTGGCATTGCTTGATTTCCTATAGGAGGAAACTTAGACTTGCAAAATTGTCTAGTAGATTGGCAATCCTCAAATATATTTGTTATTGTTATTTATTTGTATCATGGGTAATACAACCATAGTAACAACTTATCAATGAAGATAAAAGGTAAAATCTAAAATTAGAATAGAAATTAGCCCATTTTAGGGTCTTCTTGTACTAGGGGTGAGCGTTCGATCGAATCGAATTGAATGAAAAATTTTTGAGTTAATCGAATTAACGAATCATATTTTATCATCTTAATTTGATTTGAAATTTTCTCGAATCGAGTCGAGTGAAATGGAATTTAAATCGAATCGAATATATTTGTTCGAGTTAAATTTTAAAAAATAATTTTGGATCCTTGTAACCATTGTTACTCACCATAATAAAATTTGTCTACTGTAATCAATTTTTTTATTAACTTTCATCACCTTATAATTTTTTTATTAATGTTTTATATACGGGTTAGCTTCTTTGCTTACTTAGTTGTTTCAATTATCTTCAGATTCTTGTTTAGCTTCTTTGTTTACTTAGTTGTTTCAATTATCTTCAGATTCTTGTCACTATGTATTTTGAAATTAAAAAATATATTAAATGTAAAATTGTGATTTTTCAATAAAAGTTATTTTAAAGATAAAATGTGAAATTGATACTAGTATAAAATTTTAACACGAATATTTTATTGTTTAATAAATAATTCAATTTTAATATAAATATTCAATATGACTAAACAATTCAATAATATAAATAATATAAAATGTGAACTTTATTTTAATAAAATAAATAATAGATATAAATAAAATTATTACTATTTATGTTTAGTGATTTTTTTTGGGATAATTTTGATTTTTTATTTGGGAGTAAATGGTGAGAAGTAAAAGTTTAGGGTGAAAATAAAAAGTTTTGGGGAGTAAAGTTTGAGGGAAAGTAAATAGGGAGAGTAAAATTTTAGAGGGAAAATATGAAAAAAAATTGGGGGGGATGGGTTTGGGGTAGATGGGGGGTGGGATGGGAAGGGAGTAAAAGTTTTAGGGGAAAAGTGGGAGAGAATAAAAATTTGGGGGCAAAATAAAAAGTTTTGAGGGTTTTTGGGAGTAAAATTGTGAGGAAAAGTAAATGGGAGAGTAAAATTTTGATGGGAAATGGATTTTGAGTAGATGGGGGGTTGGGATGGAAGGGGATTAAAAGTTTTGGGGGAAAAGTGGGAAGGAGTAAAAGTTTTGAGGGAAAAGTAAAAATGTTTGAGAGTTTGGGGTAAAAATGTAAAATATTATAGTTTGATATTCGAATTATTCGAATTATTCGAGTTATTCGAATTTGAAAATTCAACTCGATTCGAACTCGAAATTTGAAAAAAAAATTCGAGTTGACTCGAATAACTCAATTAACTCGAATAACTCGATTCGTTTAACTCAAAATTCAATTTTTTTTCGATTTTTTCGAGTCGAATCGAATTTTCCTCACCCTACCTTGTACAACCAGTTTAAGGTTTCCTTGTGTAATGGATTTCCGATTTTCTCGACTATCAAGGACATCTTAATCTAGAAAATGAAGTTTGCAAATGTCTTCTATTCAGGGTGAATATTTCTAGTGCCAATTGCCCTTTTCATTATGTAGGTTAAGACAACTTTATGTTTGAGTATATTTGCAGCGGGCATAAACCTTCCTAACAATATGCAGCTTAGCATTCGCACTAGCACTATCAAAATGAGTGTATTGCAAAATTGTCTTAAGTACCTGCTACAACAGTCCATGATCGAGAACAACTTGATCTAGAAAATGAAGCTTACAAATGTCTTCTATTCAAGATGAATATTTTCAGTGCCAATTGCCATTTTCATTCTGTAGTAGACGTAACAAATTTTTATCTTTCTTCAGGTGGTGACACAACTTTATGTTGAGTATATTTGCAACAAGCAGAAACCTCATTGACAATATGCAGCTTAGCACTAACACCATCTATCATGAGCGTATTGCAAAATTATCGTAAGTACCTACTAGAGCAGTCCATGATAAAAAAAAAGGCACCAAAACCTAAAGCTCCATTTTTCCAAGTAATGAAACTAGCATGATCCAAGCATATATCTTGCGATGAACCAATGACATTGAAGTCAAGTCCTTAGGATAATACTTGATTCTTGAGAAAGCTCGAACACAAGTGATTTTGTAACACCCCTATCCCGTAACCGTCGCCGGAATAGGTAAGGGGCATTATCGGACTTGTAACTCATATCAGAATAGTAAAAATTTGAACTTTTTCTTGAAATAAAGAACATTCATTTAGATAAGTACTAAACACAGCCAGGGATAAAATTTAAACTTCTATAAGTAAACATTCAAAAGATGCCATTTTCGTATGGCTTATATACAATAGTCAAAATATCATTCTACTATATAGTCTATCCTATACATGCCATAAGCTAAGTCCCAATCACATGATTACCACAATAGTAGATAGTGTGACGAAGTGCTAACGATCCCCGAGCTCGTAGGTGGAGTCAAAAATTTATAAAACAGAGAAACCAAACAAATAGAGTAAGCTTTCATAAGCTTAGTAAGTCTTAAGTAAAACAAGTAATTTTAATGAATTAAAGACATTTATCTCATATACAATGTCACATAACTACCACATATACTTCCATAATAATGTCCAAAATAATTGAACATTCACAAGCACACAATGCACACTTAGCATACAATTTCAAATAACTTCGTATTCACATATCACAGAAAAAGAAAATTCCATATGTGCACTTAATATCTCACATTGGCTGATTGTACCATCATTATATAAATATATTTTATTTTACTTATGCATTATATCATACATTAAGATTCTATCCCAATCAAATTCACAATTAGGTAAATACGTACCTGGCACAATTAAACTCAAACATCAATTTAGCATTCAACTTTTCACTTAAGCCATTTTCTAGTTATATTATCTTTTGGCCGAATACACATTATCAAATGTAACTCATTTAACATGATAATTTCACTTGAATTGAAACTCATATAACATGATTAAATCAATTACTTTCACATAGCACCCACACATGGACCGAATGTATCACGATCACATTTATAGTCAAAACACTCTTTCAAAATTTCATCACTTTATACACTTATAATTCAATCCAAATCAAAATTCAAATACGAGTACATGATACATACCTGGCCAACTTAATGCATTGTACGTATTTATTAGTAATTATTACCGCGAAGTCTCATATTCTTAGACTTTACTCAAATCACCGGCAAGACTTTTAGCCCGGATAATCTCCACACATAGTCATCGGGTCTTATTAGTGTATGTGTTCGCGATACTAAGTAATAAAATTTATAAAGAACTTGATCACACCAAAACTAACTAATATCGCGACGCTTTAAGGCAAGCGCACCTATCGAACAGTAGTATAGCTTAGTGGCAAGACCGAGTTATCGTACCCAAGGGAACCAAAAGTACTATTACTTACTTTCTTTCTATTATCTAGCCTAAGAATAAAAGAGGGGTTTGTTTAAACTAATTCTAAAACTAAACTAAGAAGACCCAAAGAGTAAATTGAGAAAACTTTTAGGGGAAAAGCTGATTGATATGGACAATACTTAAGGGAGAATCCACCTAGACTTCACTTGTACTGGTTCTTGAGCTAGACGATTTATTCACTTGACTTGATCCGTAGAGATCCCTAATTTATGCTAAACCCTCCGTCGAGGTGAAGAGCAACTAGGCCTAAGTTGTTAATTAAAGTTCCTTTATCAATTAACTTCTTAGGTTGCATTAATTCGATCAATGGTTCCCCATATTAGGTTTGACCCTAATCCGGCAGATTTATGTCGCCCTATGTCTAGGGTTGCATGCAACTCCGCTTAATTATGGTAGATCTACTCTTATCACAGGGACTTTTGCTCCTCTGCTCTAAGCACATCTAATTCTTGAAGTAATACCTAGGTTTATTAAATCAAGAATGAAGAACACATAATTAAGAACAACTCAAGTATTTATCATATAACTCAAGAATAAATAATAACAAGATCTGTCTTAGGTTTCATCCCCCTCAAGTATTTGAGGGGTTTAGTTCATAATAAAGAAAGAAAACATCTCAGAAGAAATAAAATAACAAAACATAAAAGAACCCGAAAACCCCTGAAGGAATTTAGGGAGATCCTCTATATTGCTGCAGAATTTCGGCTTCTGGGATGAATCAATCAGCTTCCCTGCGAGTAATCCCTACTTCCACTCTCTGTGTTGGCAGCAAAAAATACTTCCCTTTGTGGGGAAATAAGCACACCCTAAGAGTTGCCTCCTAGGGTCTTTATATAGAGCTTTGGGGAGCCTTTCTTAGCCTCTAAGTATCCCAATTCGAGTGAAATTCCTCTTCCTCACGACTAGAACACGCCCGTGTGCCACGCCCGTGTGACTTCGACAAAGGCCGTGTGATTTGGCACGGCCATGTGGCATGCCTGTGCTTGTCGAGAGCTGGACCGTGTGATCTTCATGTGGCACGGCCGTGTGTTATGTCATTTTTGGCCCATTTTCCTTATTTTCAGTCCATTTCCTATTCTTTTCTCTTCCCTATGCTCTCCTGAGTATAAGATATGAAAAATAAGGATTAAGAGCACCAGTTCTCACTAAATTGATAATAATTCATCCAAAATATAGACTAAACATGAGGTAAAAATATGTATAAATTAGCGTTTATCACTTACCCGGACAAAATCTCCACACGTAGTCATCGGGTCTTACCCGGACAAAATCTCCACACGTAGTCAGCGGGTCTTAATCCCGGATACAGTCTCACCACAATTCATTTGATATAATTTTACTGACTTTGGCCTCATCAATTATCTAATAATACACACTTTTCACAATCGGTCATTCGGCCACATTATATACACATAAACATATGTACATTTCACATTTGCCCCTTTCGTTCACACCACATACACAAGCACATATATAAGATAATGTTTTTATCATCACTTGCTAATACATCACATACTTTGCTTTCATTTAAATAACCACTCAACCATATTACATTTCTAAGTAACCATTCGGCCTCACTGTACAAATAAAGATAGTACACATTTTCATAAAGGCCATTCGGATAACTTGCACATTTAATACTAGCCATTTTGGCTTCACCACACATACGTATTTTGTACATCAATTTCATCATAACAAAATTGACTAGGTATACTAGTCATTTACGGCTTATAGCCTAACTTTAATATGGATTCAGTACTTTGATTACCAATAGTTAATCAATAGCTTATAAACAACTCAAACAGTTTTATCAATATTTACAACATAATCACAAATTCACTACAAGCTGTCTTCCTGAGCAACAGTCATTAAATTATTTGTAACTGGAGCTACAAAACTCCAAATGAAGTACCGTTAATTTTCCCTGAAAATAGACTCATATATCTTCTATCTATAAAATTTTTAGAATTTTTAGTTTGGCCAATCAATACCAGATTTTTTTAAAGTTTCCCCTGTTTCACTGTTTGACTATGCTGACCACTCTTCACTACGAATCAAATTTCTCATTGTACAGAATTCAAAATATGTTCTTGTTTATTTCATTTGAAACTAGACTCATTAAGGAGTCTAAGCACATAAATTTTATCTTATAATAATTTTTGTACAATTTATAATGATTTTCTAAAAACAGAACAGAGGATTTCGGAGTCAATCTGACACTGTCTCACACTACTTTAAATATCTCTTTATCGGCAATTCCTTTACTTATATGGTTTCTTTTATAAGAAACTAGACTCATTAAGATTTAATTACATAATTTATTCAGCCTCTAATTCAACTCCAACAATTTATGGTGATTTTTCCAAAACACGTTACTGCTGCTGTACCAAGCAAATTTATACAAATTTACTCTTTAAAGTTCTTATTCACATATTTAAAACATAACATCATATATGCCATCATTTAGAAAAGTCATTGACCTTAACATATATACATAGTTCATATTCATTCCATTTAAATACTTAAAACTTACAAAGGAATCAAACTCAAATACTTAAGAACTTACTTTTCAAAGACACATATAGCCGAAACATATGTATATGAATATAAGATTTTCCATCATTTGAAGAAAGCACAAATACATAATTCACTCTTCTCACATACCCTTTTTGCACTTCACATTATCATATCCATTCAGCACTTTCACTATATGTAGCCCAACATCTTATTCAACAACTAAATCGGATAACACATAAAGAACATATCAATTTACATTCATTCATGCCATCCACAATCAAATTTCTCCATATAACACAAACCAAACCACTTATCAAATTGACACACATTTGGCATTGTCATAATAAAGTCCCACATTTCAATTTAGCTTTTCAAATTAACACTTATTCAAATTTTCAATATATATATTAGCTTAAGGACTTACCTCGAAAATTTTCGTACGATCAATTTCGATTACTCGACCAACTTGCTTTACCTCGATCTGACTCTGTTTCCTTTTTGCTCTTGAGCTTAATTCAAACAAAATTTACTTAATTCAATAATCAATTTCGGCAATGACCTTAACATGTTTAACAAGTATAGACTTCCAACTTTCTTAACACACCTACTATTACTAATAGTTAAACATTAACCTTACATTTCACCATAATAGCCGATTCCCATTAAACAATTAAGCCACAAACATTGAATTTCACCAAGCTCAAACTCAACTACCATCAACCCACATTACGAAGCATCAAACACTATCAATGAAAATAAGCACCCAAAGCCGAATACATCTTATTAAAGCTATCCTATACTCCTTTAATTCAAAGCAACCACAAAATAGATATACTTATCAAGTTTTCACTTCCAATCACTTCCTTATACATTAATCTTACCACTCCCTAGACACAAATTTTATATTCGGCATTAACAAAAGAATCATAACACATTTTATTTACATTATAAACTCTCAATTACTACAATGTACCTTAATTTAAATAATTCACCTCATCACACTTATAAACTCTATTACAAGATCTATTACAAATCTTCAATTAAAAATTCACATTTTGCATATTTTCAAAGCCGAAGGAAATTCAAGATTACTAAAGGCATTACAAACATAAAAAAAAATCACAAATACATATTCCAATCTTTTTTTTTTTAACAATTTAGAACACAAATATTACTCAATTTCTCACTTAGATTCACATTCGGCAATTTTATACAAAATAAGCACTCTAGTCGATTCTCACATATCATCTCATCCACATTTATAAACAATTAACTAGCTCAAACTTCATCTATCCACCATTACTAATTTTTAAAACATGAAAACACAACCATTTCCTTCCATTTCTACCATGGCCGAATGCTCAACTAACCATAACATTGGAAAAAAATTCATGGGCTAAGAACATGGCTCGGTTACTAGATCAAAAACACCAAAATTAATGAAAAAAATCAAGTCAAGACTCACCTTAATTCAAGCCACAATAATGCCGAATGCCCAAGCTATTTTTTTTCTTTTCTTTTCTATTAAGAATCGGCCAAGCATAAGAACAAGGTAGCTTGCTTTGTTTTTATCACCCCCACTCACATTTATTATAACATATATTATAATAAACTATAATTTAACATTAAAGTTTTATAATTATAAAACACATACAATGGCATTACCTAACATCCCACTACCGTACATTTAAAAGAAAAGGTATAATAGCCATGCAAACCCTCCATTTTGGAGATCCACATATTAGTTACTTGAAATTTTACCTACCATATTTTCAAAGTTTAACAAACAAGCCCCTTTTTAATAATTCCACATCCTATTGATAAAATCAAAGCATGAAATTTTCACACATGCATTTTCACAAATAATAGGCATAGAATATAACATTTAATTATTTTTGTGACTCGATTTTGTGGTCCCGAAACCACTTCCCGACTAGGGTCAGAATAGGGCTGTTACAGATTGGCCAAGTTTTTAGCTGACCATAATGCTTACATGGGGTTCACACTTTTACCTTCAAAGATGACATTATTTCTTTGCAACTATATATTCCATAGACTTGCAATTGCCATAGGTCATGGATCAAAACTTGTGACTAATGTGCATAGAATTGTCCAACAAGGTCAATTGATTAAATTGGACTTGCTTAGCCCACTTGAACTAGCACGATTCATGGAACAAAAAGGAAAGTCCATCTACTTGAAGCTTTAGTGACCCAGTGAAAACACTCTAGTAATTTAAAATTACCATGGTGAATATTGCAATCCTAGAGGATAGGAATGTATAGTATTTAAATCTCTTAATGCTATCATATTATAGATAGACATTAATCTTAGTTGTCGATGAAATTTAAATAGTATCTTTGGATCTGGGGGAGCTCAACTATAAATAAAGGTTTCCCCCCTCATTTGTAATAATTCCATTAAAAAAATCAAACATTTTAAGAGCATTTACTCAAACACTTTTGAGAGCATTTACTCAAACACCTTGTGCGCATTGCTTTCTTGTGCCATTTTCTATTCATTTCTTACTTTTTCGCTTGAGTGTTTGCTTTCATGAAGTTTCGGTGCCTTAGAGAATTTCTTTAAGAATTCTGACTGCTTCCAAAAGTGCAAATGTATAGAGTAAAAATCGTGCAAATAAAAATATATAAAATAAGTGCGGTATCTGCAAGTGAACATGTCAAAATGTAATGTAGTTTTATGTTACAATTGAACACTAACATAAAGTTGATCACCTATAAACGAGTTATCATTTATAGAATAAATATAATACCAAAAAAGTATAAGAATTGAGAACGGTGATGTTCATAAGTGAACGGGTTAAAATTGTAATATAGTTGTACAATGAAATATCGAAAGTATTCCGAGGATCGTACCCAAGGAGGATGGACCAAATAATGAAAATACTTTTTACAGTGCTATGTTTAAGTGGTAATAGTTAATTCCTATATTACAATAGATCATAAAATAAAGTAAGAACACTAAAAATAAATAACTAACAAAAAGAAAGAAAGAAAGAAAGAAAAACAAATAACTTGCTTCAGGGTTTGTAGCTAACTTCATATTGGAGGTCTAAAGTGGATTAGTCATTGATTAAGCAATTATTACATTCCAGCTCTAATTAACCTAATCGGTTGGTTGACTACTCGCTTATCTCCCGACATCACTTTCTCAATCAAGATAAGTTGCGATTTACTCGATTCAACTTTATCTTCCAATCTCGTCTACCCTATGATAACTTATTAGGGTTGTCAAGCCTAACAGTTTAAGAAAACATAATTTATACTGTAACACCTTATACCCAGCCTGGTCGCCAAGCCTAAATATCAAGATGCCACACTACCGTCTCATGTCATACTCATAGTAAATTGTCGCATTATTAAGAAATCATCCTCCTTATTAGTGATCTTATAAATTTTTAGTCAAACATATATCAATCATCATTAGAACATGCCAAACATAGTTTAAATAAACTTATAATAATAATTAGACATGTATTAGGACCACTTAGCAAAATTTCTAAGACAATCACATAAATATCGATACTAGAACATGGTTATCGATGTTTTCCTTGCACGATATTGATACCGTATGGAAAATCGATACCAAATCAGCATTTTGTTTCTCATCTAAAATTAAAACACAAGAAAATTATCACATCCCAAAAACAGGGTTAGTAAAAATTGGGTTAATGAACCAAGAGTGGTCACGGCCAAATTTTTATTTAGATAATATTTTGCTCATTTGTTAATAAATATCAATTGTAGTGATTGAGTAGTGGTGGAGCTGTATTTGATGACCTGAGTTCGAATCTCTTCGCTCTCGTTAATTTTTATTTTGGTGCAGATTTGTTTCAAACCCTTAGAAAATGTCATCCCATATTTTTTTTCTATTTGCACAAGTTTGAGAAGAAGGAAGTGAGCAGTCTAGTGGTTTATTAACTCCTTAGCTATCCTAGTAGTCAAAGATTCAAGTCCTAATGTTCACACTCTTCTATTTAATCTTTTACAATTTTTCCATGTAATTTAAGTGTTTGTCGTCCACCCCTTTTTCACCATAAATAGGAGGATTCTTTTTCTCCAATATAGGTCAAACTTACCTTAAGTTGAGGGTGCATGATCCCCCTTTTTACTCCATGTCCCCTTCGCATGCCATAACTTTACCTCTTATTTTGTTGCATAATACATTGAACCTGGCCATGGTTGACCAAGCCCTCCTCTCATGCATTGCCATCCATACCTCCTCTGCCTCTTACTTTCTTTCATTTTTCATTTTCTTTTCTCACTATTTTTTCTCTTTTTTTTGCAAACAACCACCATCATCCTCTTAATATTTTTCTTCCTCCACCGTGACCCAAACTTCTTTTCACCAATCACCTCTCGTGGCTGTCGCTCCTCCACTCTTCTCATCTCCCTTCTCCCATTGCCGCCATGGTCACCACTATACGCCACCGTAAGTCCCCTCCTCCATTTTTATTTAAATTTATTTCTTCTACTCTTTTTTCCCTCTTTTTAGCCAAACCTTATAAATCCTCTATTGTCAGATTGTCGTCGAGCCGTCGCCGTCGCCACCGCCACCGCTACTGCCACTGCCACTGCCGGTGACAAAAAAATCTTTCTTTTCTTTTTCTTTTTCTTTTCCTCTCATTGTGCCAATTCTCACTTTGTTTTAATCAAACTTATTCTTTCATTGTAATGATCCTTTCTAGATCGCTCGATTTTCCAACATCGCTCTTTTTCGATTCATTGATCGATTCGAATTAATCAAGTGTAAGTAAAGATTATTTTGGGTCGTAAAAACCCTTCTCTTAGTGATTCCTTAATATGGCTGAATGGTATAGTGCCATGAATCATAGTGATATTCTGATATTGTTATTTATTTATGAACTATAGTATTAATACTTCTTCGTATCGCTTTGAAGGACTGAACAATAATCGTAGGGGAGACCCCTAACTTTGCAAAGGAAATCCTCTTTTTGAGAGTCTTAGATCGTGGGGTAAGTGTAGTCTGGTATATTGTAGGTTAAATCTATTAAACTAGACTTAGAATTTGGGCTAAACGGGATTAAAATAGCTAGATGACACTGTAGGGCCCATTAGGGGTTTTAGGGCCCAATAATTAAAAACTGCTAAAATGGGCTAAATTAACTACTGAGATGAAAGTTGGGCTATTAGGGACTGAAATATGCATAAAACCCTAAAAACTGGTATAATTACTGAGATGCCCCTTAGGGGTGAGAAATTACTATTTTACCGCTAAGTGCAAAATAACCGTTATACCCCTAAGGCTAAATTTGACTGAAATGCATGTTTTACTATTTCTGTTCACTGTATGCCATGACATGATTATCTGTTGCATGGGACTGGGTTTATTGATGGAGGAAGTGCAAGTGGCATTACCACGATTACTAAAAGAGGCTTTGCCTCGTCCTGTTTACTGAAAGGGGCTTTGCCTCGTATTACTGTTAGTGGCTTGGCCATATTATCTGAGCAGCGATGCTGTGACCGTGGAGTGTAGAGGCTGGGTAGCTTGAGTTGTTTCCCCACATGGTGTGTATATGGCTGGTACGGGTGGAGTGTAGCGGTTAGATTTAGGCTGGGTCTGGGCATACATGCATGATACTGTTCTGTTTCTGTAATGGGCCTATGGGCCGTACTGTTTACTGAATAGGGCTAAGGCCCAGTAACTGATTACTGAATAGGGCTTCGACCCAGTTATTACTGAGACTGGATAGGGCTTAGGCCCAGTGGGCTTGAGCTGATTTGGGCTTTGGATGGGATTTCTTTGCACACTGATTTTTCCAAACTCACCCCTTTTCTTCCACACATGCAGGTGAGCCCTAGACTGGTGGACTTAGAGCTGGGAGGGATTCAAAGTGGCCACGAAGACTACATTTCTGGTTTAATTAAGTTATTTATTCTATTTTACTATTTGTTTTAATTGTTTTTATTCTGGTTTGGGTTTGTAATAAGGCCGCTTTAATTATTTTTAATTTGGGTTTTCAATTACTTATTTATACCCTACTTTAAATGATTTGAATATGGCTGCGTGAGTTTTCTTAAAAATAATTAAACGTTTTCATAATCAATCACACGTAACGATCGAGTAACAAAAGTTAAATCTTGTAATAATGAAGACCCCTAAAATTTGGTAGTGGATAAGACGTTCACAAATAAACCGGGATTTCTCTTAAAACTTTAACAACGGTTTGCAAAGCTCACCCTAATCATAGTAACTAGGTAACATGGTTAGTTCGTCGTTGATGTGACACACCAGACTTGGCCGTAACGTCTAGGTCGGGTTTGGGGTGTTACAGACTCTATATGAGCCTTTTATAACAAATTGACCCACCCTGCAAAATAACAAGCAATTCAACACAAATAACTCAATCAACACAAACTTCATCTAAATTATACTCATTTCATATCAATAGCATCAGTCCTTAATCTATTTGATTTACATCCATATATATTCTCAAATATTAGTCAAAATAACTTAGATAATTTCATTCATTTCACCTACCAAACTTATATTAAACTTAACTAACATGTTTATAAGTTAATTCAAAACATAGTCATTTAGGTTTCTATACATGCCATATAAACCATCAAAAGTGTATTAATAAAGTCTACCAGAAAATCAAGATAGTGTGACTTGAGTGTGATGATCCAATTTCCACACCTCTTGTAAATCTACAAAGAATAATAAGCAACACAAGTAAGGTAATTATGGCTTAGTAAGTTCGTTGGCTTTAAACGTAAATCTTACCGAACATTGAACATATTATAATCAAATCAAATGAATATTTCTTCTAATTTACACTTGTCTTGTCAACCACAACTCAGTTGATAAATTCATTCATTTGAGCTCAATAATAACATTAATAACATTCCTTCACACATGTTCCACATAATACTTACGAACTTGTCCATTCAGGGAATGTCTTATGGATTTGAGTACATTGTAATCGGAAGCCCAAAGGCTAACTAAAGCACATAAATGCTAAACTGAAACCCGTAAGGGTTAAACAGAAGCTCATTAGAGCTAAACAAAAACCCATAAAGGTTGAACTGAAGCTCAAAAGAGCTAAACTGATACCCCGAGAAAGGGTTAACTGAAACTCATGAGTTAACAGAAGCTCATGAAAGCTAAACGGAAAGTAAACAAGAGAATTTGCAACAAATGTTGAATCTCAGTTTACTTGGGTAATTCATTGTCAATTCCTCTTTTGTACTGAATGATTGTACTCATTTCCTACGTTCTGTCTCTCCGTAACACTCAATTCAATCCCATAGCTTTACCACAAAATTTTCTTATTTTCAACAATTAATATAAATAAATACTAATTATAATTCAACAAAAAATTTAAATTATTAATAATTTAACCGTACGAACTTACCTGAAGCAATTTGTATTAATTGTAGAGATTTCAGGGACTATTCCGCTACTTTCTCTTTTCCTCGTTTATCTTTGATTTCTTGATCTATAATATAAAATTTTTAAGTTATCAGTATCTAGTTATATTTCAATTCAGTTCAAAATTTATGCCCCTCAATTTTCAAAATTTCACTTTTACCCTAATATTTATAATTTTTACAATTTAGTCCCTGCTCAATTAACCCTTCTATTGAGCTAATTTTCCTCAACTAATACTTTATTCCATCATTTTAAACTATTATACAACTTTTGGTAACTAGAGTTTCAACATCAAACCCTAATTCCAACATTTTTCACAAGTAGGTCCTAAATATCAATTTCTATTGAAATTACCTAATAAAATCATCTCAAAATCAAATTAAAGCTTCAATTTCATGCTAATTCATCGTAAATTACATCAATAATTCATGAAAACTTTCAAAATCATCTATGGAATCAAAAACTAATGAATTAGATAGTAGGACCTAGTTGTAAAAGTCTTAAAAACATAAAAATTACAAGAAAAAGGTAAAAATTAACTCACTTGATGCAAAAATTATGAAAAACCAGCTTATAGAACCTCTTATGGTGTTTTTGGATAATTAGACTGAAGAGAAATGAAGAGAATTCTAGATATTCAAATTTAATTCCATTTTTATTTAGTAAATTTTGTAATTTTCCAATTTTGCCCTTATTTCATCAAATATCCTGATTTTTCGCTGTTTTTGCTACCCAAAATATCTCTCTTGGGCTAATTTTCTCTTTAGGTCCTTCCTTGTTTGACAATTGAGCTCTTTAATCATTCTAGCAACTTTTACACCTTTTTCAATTTAGTCCTTTTCATTTAATTGACTACCCAAACGTTAAAAATTTCTAACGAAATTATAACACCACCTTATTAACACTCCATACTTATTTATAAAAATATTTTTGGCTCGGTTTTATGAAATCGAGGTCTTTATACCTTTTTTTCAACTCAATTTATTTAATAATTTCTTTTTAAATCTTAGATTTCACTAATTAAAAATATTTATAAAATCACACTCGAATTCTAAATATTGTTTTATTTTAATTTCCTAATCTTACTTCTAAATATTTTTTTATTTTAATTTCCTAATCTTACTCGTCAGATTTAGTGATCTCAAATCACTGTTCCGACACCACTGAAATTTAGGCTGTTACAATTTAAGCATATATCACAATACTCATATAATTACATAAAGTTCAAGCATATATCTCAATACTTATATAATCATATAACATTCAAGCATATGTCACAATACTCATATAATCACATAACATTCAAGCATATATATCGCAATACTACAAAACATGTTTATAGATAAACTGGCACTTAAGCTATGAAACGTAAAAGTGGACACTATCACCACTCATCGAATACACATATCTTCAACACACCACATAGACTCATAATGTCAAATATGTCCCAAAAGTGAAGCATAAAGCTAACACTCTCCAACACAGAAAACATGTCCCGTTGAATGGAGTTTAGCTTACATTCCTTTATCTCTCCAACATGTCCCAAGATCCCAACACCCAAATCATATAACATATAAGTGAGTACTCACAATCTTATGGCAAGCCAATTATATCCAATGGTTTCAAGAATCACAAGGCCAAAATATTTGTTATTAAGCACACATATATTACTTACAAATTTACCGTTCACTATCACTTCATATTTACATCATAAGCACATAATTATCACTGTCACTTGGCATGATTGACATGTCTATATATGCACTTTCACAATAGTAATCATGAACACATGTCACATGTAATTGCATCTCATCTCAATTCACATTTTTATAATAACACAAGCACATATTTCACAAGTTAAACATGAGTACGAGAAAGCTTACACTCAGAATTTAGAGTAGGGGTTTAGGTTACAACTAAGTTCTCAAATCACACATTAAATCATGTCCAAAAGTAATTATTCCAAGCACTCACCAATACGCTTTCGTTGAAATGTTGAAAGCTCAAACTAGCCTTTCCTAGCTCGTAGATGGTCTTAGCGAATCTGGAACTTCAACACAATAATTCACACAATAATACATTCAAAAATTAGCTAAGGACTCACCACAAGCAATAAAAAACATAAGCCTAAGCTAAGTTATCATGGAATTGAAACCTTTAACATAGCAAACTTTAAATTCAAATATCTCGGTTTATACTCAATCTTTTCACCTAAAACCAATTCTTTTTATCTTATAATTCACCTACGACTAAATCCCAACCTTTAACTGCACAAAATCACGCAATCCATGGAATCAACTTTTTTGACATGTTTTTGGCTATTTTTTAAAAATTCATTAAAACTCAATAAATTATTAACAAAACTTTAAAGTAAGTTTAGAAATCTTCTAATCATGTTAAAAAAGTAAAAAAACATTTTGAAACCACATTTTTACCCAAAATCTCGAAATATACCATTAACGACCTAATTTTTAGCTTTTATTTAAAACATGCGATTTAATGGCTAAAAATTTTGTTTAAAAGACCAAATATCATTTAAAGCTAATTAGGAATTGAATCGTCACCTTAGTTGACGAAAAATTGAGTATTTGATCAAAAATCTGAAAAACTCACAAGTTTGACAATGGATAAATCAATGGTTACTTTAGGTCTTCTTGGTGTTTAATGGAGGTTTAATGTTGGGAAACTAAAAGAAATCAAGAGTATGGAGTTTGGGAATCAAAATCGATTGTAAAGTTCTTAGAGAAGCAAGGGACGGCAACAACAATAAAAGGGGAAGAAAACTAATGTGAAACTTATAAGTGGGGGATCATATTAGGGTGATTTTTAGAATTTGGTTTAATTTTCTCTTAAAAACTCACAATTTTGACTCTTTTACAAATCAATCCAATTTTCAAAATAGAAGTTCTTTAAAAATCTTTTTCAAAAATTGATTTAATTTTCTAAAAACCATAATAAAAAAATATTATCGATATATCATATCGCAAAATTTTGATCACCTTAAAGCTAGAATCCTTAAAATACCCGTAAAACTCCTAAGCCCTATTTTTGGGGTGTTACATATACCAACTAATTCATCTAGACAAATCCCAAATCCTTTGTTAGTCACATCCTCACCCACTCATAGTCTCCCCTAAGGGATTTAGCCACTCATGTTATTCATAATCTCAATTTTGATAGAATAAACTATGTAAGAAACACGATTCATTTACATAAGAAAAGAGATTGAATAATTTTGAATTGAATATCGAGTGGGAAACAAAGTATCAAATCTCTCAATTGGAATAACGAAATAAAATAAGCGTAACAAAAAAATATAAATTAAATATTTTAATTAAATAGGCATCTATTTTGAACATTCTCTCTAAAAAGTTCAAGAGAGTTTTTGTTGTTCATTTTGACTGGGTGAACTATGTAGAGATCGAGGCATTTTTTGTTGCGGCTTGGGATCAACATCGCAAAAAGAAATCAGATCTTAAAGTTATATCTTCAACTTTTTTTCAACCCAATTCGTTCCTTGTACATAGATCCACGGTTGATGATAGCCGGAATATTTTTTTCCGTTGCACCACGAGGCGTACCGGTGATCCAACACAATGCACTTGTGTGCAAAATTCAAATGGTCACTTGATGTTTGAAGAAATACATGAATTCTTGTTGCAAAAGAAAATGGGCGTGCATGAATTTGCATGGGAATACGAATAGTCATAGGCACCCTTTTGTGACCAACCATATACTTACAAACACTATAAATAGAGACCATTAGCTCATTTGCAAAATCACAAACCAAAAATATTACTAAAAGATACTATAGTTAAGAATCAAACTGTAACAGCCCAATTTTCAATAGTGTCGGAACAGTGATTTGAGATCACTAAATCCGACAAAAAAGATAGAAAATTTTATTAATTAATATTATAAGTTAAGTGTGATTTTAGAAATATTTTTTGAATTAGTGAATTTTGTGATTAAAAGAAATTATTAGGTAAATTGGGTCGAAAATGAGGTATTGAGACCTCGATATTATAAACTAAGCCGTAAATATTTTTATAAATATTTACGGAGAGTAATTAGGGTGGTATTAAAGTTTCGTTAAGGAATTTTAATGTTTCTATGGTTAATTGATTAAAAAGGATCAAATTGAAAAAAATGCATTCCCGGGACTCCGTTCCGGTAAATCGGACTAGTAAATATTTTTAATAAATATTTACAAAGTTAGTTGTGTAGTTAATTAGATTTGGATTAGGTGAATTTGACTTGATTAGGAGTAATTATGAAAAAGGATTAAATTGAATAAAGTGTGAAAGCTTAATTATAGATTAAAGAAAAACTAAAGGGACTAAATAGGAAATTATACCATTTTCTATAAATGAGGCGGCATAAGTAAGAAATATCTTTGATATTTCTTAGTTAAAATATATATTATATATATTTACTTAATAAATAAGTATAGAATATATTAATTATATTATTTTATTATTTTATTATAATATGTATATGTATATATATATATATAACATTAAAATAAATGAAATGAAATAAACAAAGCATAGAAAAAAAAAAAAGAAGAAACAGAATAGCAAAGAAACAGGGGAAAGAAAGGAGAAAAAAGAAAGAAGGAGAAATTGAGGTTTTGAAGCTTTAAACTTTAAAAAGGTAAATCAATTAAGTCCTTTCTCTTATTTTTGATATTTTAGAAGCTTTAGAACAAGTTTTGATGAAATTAAGTTAAGGTTTTGGAAGTTCATAGGTTGTAGAATCTAGTCCATGTTGAACAAAAGCTGAGTGAGGGATTTAATTGAATGATTTTTAAGTTAGAATTGATAAAAAGGATTAAATTGTAAAGAAAAGTATAAGTTTTATATTGTAGGGGCTAAATTGAGAAAAATTCGAAATTAAGAAAATATGCTGAAAATTTAATAGTTAAATTTGAGTTTGAGTAAAATTTAAATAGAAATAGAGTGTGAATTGAATAAGAAAAGTAAGTAAACTTAGTTAGGATTTAATTGCAAAATAGGCTATAAGAAATAGTTTTGGACAGCAACATAAGTTTAAATTTGAAAAATCACCAAAAATTGTGGGAATCAAATTAAAGGGTGAATAAGATATGAAATTAAAGCTTATTGAGTCTAGTTTCTTATAGAAGAAACAATGTAAGCAATGGATTTTTGAATCAAGAGATATTTGAATTTTTATGAGACTGGTTCAGAAAGATTTCGAAATACTCTGTTTTAAATTTGGAAAATTATTAAAAATTGTACAAAAATATTTATGAGTTGAAATTATATTTTTAGAATCCTCAGTGAATCTAGTTTCAAGAGAAATAGACGAGAACATTATCCGAGTCCTGAGCTATGAGATAATTGAACTTTAGTACAGGAGGGTCGGAACTGTCAGACAGTGAATCAGGGGTAACTTTGAGGAATAAACTGTATTAATTGGCAAAACTAAAAATTCTGGAAATTTTATGGTAGAAAGTTACATGAGTCTAGTTTTAGGGAAAATTAACGGAACTTGATTTGGAGTTTTGTAGCTCCAGATATAAACAATTTAGTGACTGTTGTGCAAGAAGACAGCTTTAAAAGAATATATGAGTAAATGATAGAATTGGGTATAAAGAATGTAGAATGAAGAGGAAGAGTAGGAATTGAATAAAAATTCAATTATTATTATTTCCGTAGTAAACAAAGAATTCGAGACATCGAGTAAGGAAGGAAAAGAGAAAACAAATGAGGAGTAAAAACGAGAAATCCAGGTTAGTGTTACTATAATTCGAATTTGATTATTTGTTAAATTCTAAATTTATATATATATATATATATAATAAGCAAATTAAGGTTAATATTGATATTGAATTAAATAAAATTGAATTAAATTGTGAATTGAATGAAATTGAAATGAAGTTTGAAGATGTATGAGCATTTGATGAAATATTGATTGAAAAGTGGAAAATGCATTGAATTGAATATATGAGGAATTATGATTGAAATGTCTTTGAATTGATGAAATGTATCAAAATGTATAGAATGGAAATGTGAAAAATGGTTGGATTTGAATCAAATTGAATTGAATGTGATTATTTGAAATGTATATGAATTGAAAGTATGAGGAAGAGATTGAGTTAAAATATGGCTTGAAGTGAAATTATGTGATTATGTGAATTTGAAAATGTGATTGAATTGTTATTGTAACATCCCAAAATAGGGCCTAATCGGAATAGTGGTTTCTAACCACAAATCCGAGATAGAAATAATTATTTTATAATTATTTTGAGGTCTATATTATGATTGCATGATGGTGTGAAAATTTCTTGAAGAAATTCTATGCGTAAAGTGCTTAATTTAAAATTAGGGACTAAATCGAATAAGTTGCAAAACTTACATTCTAGAAGTTTCTAGTATGAAACTGTTTTGAAATATTAATTAGGAGGTCTTAAATAGTAATTTGGCCAATTTTAAGTTCATGGATAAAATTTGGACATGGAGGGAATTTTTGAAAGTTTAGTAAGGAGGGGCATTTTGGTCATTTGGATATTAACATGAAATAAAAAGGGAAAAATAGCAGAAAATTGATCATCTTCTTCATTACCATGAAATTTCAAGGGTTCTCCATAGCTAGGGTTTGTTTCAAGCTTCCAAGCTCCATAGTAAGTGATTCCAAGCCCCGTTTTTAATGTTCTTTACGTTTTCGTAGTCCCGGTAGCTCGATAAAGCTTATGTTGGCAATATTTTAAGTTAGGGTTCATATTTGGAAAAATACCCATAGGTGAAATTTGTGTATTTTGATGTTTTATGATGGAATATGAGGTTTTAAATTATGCTAGACAACTTGAGCTACTCGGTTTTACGTAAAAACGAGTAAAAGGGCTTAATTGGTAAAAATACCTATTGTACATAAGTGTATGTTATAGTAGGAATTTGAAGATGATGTTGGTAAATAAATGATCAGCATGTCTTAAAATACAAGAATTTGTGATAAGTTTTGATTTCCGAGTCTTGGGGCAAAAGTGTAAATATACAAAAGTTTAGGGGCAAAAATGTAATTTTTCCAAAGTTTGAGTAAAGGGCTGTTTTGATAAATGTTGATATTAAATAAGTTAAATTTGCTATTATAGATCAAGAAGAACGAAATTCGGGAGTAGATCGGGGAAAAGAAAAAGTAAAGGACTAAATTGTAAAGTTTAGTCACATTTGGTATCGAGGTAAGTTTACGGTAAATAAATGCAATATTCTGTTATTTTACATTACTATTGTCATTTTCCAGCATTTATATATTCATTTTATGAAAATAATCAAGTTGAATATAAGGTGATATGACAGAGAAAAGCAGTAGAAAGTCCCGATTGAACCTTAGGAATGTTAGGATACGAAATGTCATGACATTAGGGGTCGACAGGACAGGACAGGATAGAAATGAGCCATGTAAGTCCGTACTAGATATACGGCTTTGGAGACAGGATTGAGCCATGTAAGTCCATATTAGATATATGGCATTGGAGACAGGAATAATTCATGTAAGTCCATGTCAAAGACATGGCATTGGCAGGATATTGTTAGACAGGAACGACCCTAGTATCCTTAGTATTCCGAGTGGTTCAACAGGCCATTATTCAAGTAAATGTACAGTGAATTATCAGCAAAGGAAAGGTAGATTGTAATCATGAATAATGAAAGGTCAGGTAAGAAAGAAGGTAAGTAAAGAAGAAGAAGGCAGAAAATGAGATGTAAAGAAAGCTTATAATGCTAATTGATAGTTTGCATACTTATCCCATATGATGAATGTTGTAATTTATTTGCTTGTAAACTTACTAAGCCTAGTGCTTACCCTCTTTATTTCTTTCTTCTTATAGTTCTTGCCAAGCCACTTGGGGATCAAAGGAAACGTCGGAGATCCGATCACACTATCGAGGAATCCTATCGGTATAGTTAGACGTTTCTTTTCGTGTATGGCATGTATAGGGACTTGGCTTCTTTTGATATGGATGTCTTATGACATGTTCGATGAATGGGATGTAAATACTTGATAGTGAATAGCTAATGAAATGGCTAATGATATACAAGTATGATAGTATGTATGCTTAAGTGATAACTGTCACATGGAAATTAAGGAAAAATGTGAAAGTAGCTTAAAAACAGAACATTGTAACAGCAGTGACGTGAGTTTGAAAAATCACTAAAAATAATAGAAACATGGTTTGATAGTGAATAATATATGAAATTAAAGCTTATTGTGTCTATTTTCATATGGAACAAACAAAACAGGTCAAGGTATTGTATTTTATGAGATATCTGAGTTTTGGTAAAACAGGGCCAGAGCGATTTTTGGATCCCCTGTTCCAACTTTGGAAATTCACCATAAATTGTACAAAAATAATTAGGATGATTACTTTATATTTTCAGAATTCTTATTGAGTCTAGTTTTAATAGAAATAAACAGCATAGTCATATGAATTTTGTACAGGGATAAAAGTGGTTCGAAATAAGTAGAGGTCAGTGCAGTTGAGTTCTGAAACAGGGGCAACTTTAACTAATAAACTGTACTAATCGGCCCAGCCAAAAATTCTAGAAAAAAATTATCAGATAGATACATGAGTCTAGATTCTGGGAAAATTTACAGATCTTGATTTCGAGTTTCGTAACTCGAGCTATGATTTTTCAAGCGACCATGACGCAGATAAACTACTTATTCCCAAAATCAAAATAGATAATGTAAAGTTGTTTAAAATGGTAAATTATGTGTAGTAACACTTCAAGCTCGACTCCGGTGACGGTCTCGGGTGTGGGGGCGTTACAGTTATTGTGATTGAATTGAATCCAAATGGTTATGATCAATTGAAAGTGAAAGCAATATGAATATGTGATTTTGATACCCTATTAACTAGTCGGGCTAGGGTGGATATAGTTAGCATGCCATAGGATTTGAAAGTGTATGGGATTTGCCAGCTTTACCGATCAGGCACTTTATGCGTCGTATTTCAGGCACCTCGTGTGTCGTTTCAGGCACTTATGTGTCATATTTCAGGCACCTCGTGTGTCGTTTCAGGCACTTATGTGTCGTATACTGATCAGGTACTATGTACCGTTTTAGGCACAATGTGCCGTACTGGTGTGTTTGGTTGGATCCGTGTATCCGCCAAGGTCCGAGTCAAGTTAATAGGGGCAAATATGTGAAATGATAAATTCCGAATAAATGTGATTGAGCTATTGAAAGTGAATTTGTGAAATAAATTATGATATGAAATTGGTAATATGAGATTGAATGCAAGAACCAAAGGTTCATGAATTGTTTAAAGTTGGATTGTGAATTGAAATATTATGTGAGATTGAGAAATGAAAATAAAGTTCAAAAATTATTTGAAAATCATATAAATAATATGAGAATTTAATTGAACAGAATAACATAATTGAATTATATAAATTGAATGTGAATTTGATATGTGAAAATAAAATTGAGATATGTGATTTTAAAATATGAACTAAAGGTGTAAGAAATGATTAAAGTAAGTGATGATATATGAAATTAATTAGTTGAAATTGTTATTGTTGAAATATAACTTTAGTAAGTACAAATTGCAATAGGATTATTATTGAATAAAGTGATAAAATTTAGTGAATTGTATATGATATGAAATGAGCTAACGAAATGAGATGTGAAAAATTTAATGAAATTAAGATAGTGAAATAAGTTATAAATTTAATTAAATATAAGAGTTAGAAATATGGTTTATTGTTATTAATGATCAAGTTATTTGGAAGTATGAGATATTTGTGAATAATTGTATGCATAAATTAAATGTTTATAATTTATTGATTAAGGTTATAAATTTGAATTATGGTAATACTACTGAGTATATTTATACTCAGCGTACGGTTGTTTCCGTGCGCAGGTTAATTGAAAGTTGGTGTCCGGTCCAGCATCCAGAGTAATCCCGACCTCAGAGAAAATTTTAAGTAATGTACTCTTCTTTTGGTAATGGTGGCATGTACCTAGGTAATGAATAGGTTGAGTATATGAGTTTTGTGATTATGGTTGTAAAATGATGAATTAAATTGGTTATAAGTATAAAAAAGAGATCTAATATGATATATTTGATATGAATTTTATGAAATAAAAATGAATAAAGTTTATTAACATGAATTTAATTGTATATTATTTGTAAATTGTTTTGATAGTTCCGGTAATGCTCTGTAACCTTGTTCCGGTGACGGTT
Organism: Gossypium stocksii; assembly: GCA_020496765.1. NCBI lineage: Eukaryota > Viridiplantae > Streptophyta > Magnoliopsida > Malvales > Malvaceae > Gossypium > Gossypium stocksii. The sequence continues at coordinate 12,499,905 of CM035621.1, read as the reverse complement.
TGGGGTTAGAGGGTGTTACACAAACACAATATAAATAGAAATATGCATGCTGTGACATTAAAGCATAATAAACATGACACATTAAAGACAACAAACATGTGACACGACATAAACATGATATGGACACACAAAAGCAAAGGAAACTAAATATGATGCAAAGCATAAATTGAAGACACATTTGACACCTAAAGGCACGAAACATTACTAAAGGAAGATCATAAATTAAACCAACAAAGCCTTGACCCCAAAAACTAAATTACTAAGTGATAGGGCCCAAATAGTTAATCTAAAGTAACATTTCATCTTAGTATTGGGCTTCACGCAATGGGCCCAATCATTCTTCCATGGTTGTCCAAAACAGATCATGTTTGCAAATGGAAATGGATCCTTGGTCCACTCATGAGCCCTTCTATTTGAACCTTCACATGATGTGACCGAGCTCACATCAGACGAGAATGAGACTCTCTTTCCATCCACTTTAGCCTATAACACTTAACATATTAATTTCATCATTAAATGAAAATTAACAGGTGTTTCTGCTAAACATTGACACAGCCAGCACTACCATGTAAGAGTGGTTATTTACCACTTTGAACCTTGAACAATTTTTATTAAACTCATTTGATTAGCTATTCACTAATTTTTACGGTTTAGTTCACACATTGTTATTTCTAATCTACTAACCAAACTTACCAATTCAAACATCAATATAATAATATAATGAACTCGTAAATATTATTAAATAATATTTACTAACTCTATCTTTGAAATTGTGGTCCCTAAAATTATAATAGCCCGATTTTTCAGTGGTATCGGAAATAGTGGTTCAAGGCCACCAAATCTAGCAAGTAAGTTCGTAAATGTTAGTATTTGATATTTACTAGTCAAATATGGTTTTAAAAAGGTTTTTCAATTAGCAATTTGTGTTTTATAACATTTTATAAATATTTACGGAGTGTCACTAAGATGGTATTAAAGTTTCGTTAAAAAATTTTAATGTTTCGATAATCAATTAATGAAAAGGACTAAATTGAAAAGGTGTACATAAATTTACTGGATGAGGCGGCATAAGAGAACAAAATAATAAAATAAAGCAATTCAATGGCAAAATTGTAATTTTGGTGAAATTAAAATAAAACAAATTTGAAATTGGAAAGTTTCTAGACATTTTCTTCTTCAATTTTCTATTCAAAACAAACATAGAAGAGAGCTTAAGATGGTTCGTCAATTTTTGCTTCATGTAAGTTCAATTCTTACCCATTTCTTGTAATTTTTATATTTTTGAGATTGTTACAATTAGGTCCAACTAAACATTATCGTAGTTTTTTATTTTATTAAAAATTTTGGAAGTTGTCATTGATAACTATTAGATTTTTTGATAACTAACATGGATTTAGAGCTTTGATTATGTTGTATGATGATTTTATAAAGTGATTTTGTTAAATATTAATTTTAGGATTAAATTGTGAAGAGGTTAAAAATACAAGGTTTTTTGTGAAATTATTGCATAAATGGGATGTTTTGAATATCATGAACATTCGAATAGCTTGGGTTTGTATTAAAAATGGTTAATTTGCATGTTTTGGGCTCACAGACTAAATTGAATAAAAGTAAAACTTTAGGGGCAATTTCATAAAAATGTCAAAAAGACAAAATTTCATGAAATGAATTATTTTATTGTCTAAATTAATATATGGAATGAAATTATTAATGTATATCAAAGTCGAGTAGAAAATTGAGGAAAACAAGAAAATTACCAAAATGCCCCTGAATCTTAATATTTCTGCAATTTAACCAGGTAAGTTCGTTTGAACTGTATTCTGAAAAATTTTGATTAAAGTGAATGTTAATTGGTGATTGGTATTTTATATATATATATATATATATGTTCTATTGTTGGAAATATATTATCGAATTTCATGTTAATTGGTGATTGAGATTTGAGTACATTTGTAATTTGGTGTATCATGGCATTAGAAGAAGACAACGGCATTTACCTAAGTAAACCAGGGTTCAGCATTTGTTTCAAACTCCCGTGTTTTACTTTCTGTTCAGCTCTTACGAGCTTCTGTTGGTGTATTCAGGAGGACCAACTCTTATGAGCTTCTGTTAATGATGTACTCTTATCCATAAATTGTTCTTCGATTTGGGAAAGTCTTGGTAAAGTGATTTATTTAACGAATTTGAAAGTTATCTAACGATATTCTAAATGGTTCAACAGGCAATGTTCTGTTACGAGACGATATGCGTTTGATGCAAACTAATACAGGTATATACATGAAATACATGGAAATGATGGTACATGATATATTAATGTATAATGATATATTGAAATGGATGATATATGTATATGAAGAAACGGTAAGAGAGTGATATGTATCATGACATGAACATATACAAATATCTTTGATATGTTGATACATGGAAATTATTTAAGTTGAGACGAGTAATAAACTTAAGTGTGACATGTTGAGATAATAAGATTATCGATGTTAAATTTATATGAAATATGTTCAAGTATGCTAACAAGTGTTGTTGTTTAATGCTTAGGCAAATGTCAAGCTGTTGGTTGAATGGTAATATGTTTAATTATAAGTTGTATTGAAATGATAAGTGTTCAAATGAAAATATGCTTGAGCTCATGAAAAAGTGGTAAGGTTTAAAGTTATTTAAAATCATACTATGCTAGGGATGATATGTATAAGTGATGCTGTGGATTTATGCAGCTTGTGAATTGTTGAATATAGCTTCATGAATCTTGTGGTATCGATATTGGATTGTTCTTGATATGTATAAATTTCATATTTGAAATGAATTGATATAATTAAAGTTTATACGAGCTTACTAAGCATTCATTGCCTACATAGTTGTTTTCTTTTACTTTCAGATTATCGGAAGCTCGATTGGGTTGGAAGCTTATTCGAGTTATATCACACTATCCATCAGTTCTATCGGTACTTTCAGATGTTTTAATTTTGGTTATAATAACATGTATAAGTATTTTGTTTAATGTTGGTCCATATGTAATTTGTTGAGATTAGCCACTTATTTTGGCTTGTTTGGTTGCCTAATTATGGCTTGTTGATATACATAATGTTGATTGTAGGTTGACACAAAATTAGGTGAGAAATATGGCTTATAAAATGATCTATTTTCGTCCATACAAGCAGAGACAAAGACGTCTGTCTCAACCGTGTATGACACACGACCAAGTGACACTACCATTTGTCCTCTATATCTTTTAAAGAGTGCAAGTCAGTATATTCACACGGCCTGGCACACGGACGTGTAGCTTGACTGTGTGGCACAAGTCAGTGAGTTACAAGGGCATGGACACGGGTTGGGGCATGGCCGTGTGTTCCTATTTCGAATATCCACACGGCCTAAGACACAGACGTGTCTCATGGTCGTGTGAGTCACACGGCTGTGTGACCCCTGCAGTGTTGAAAATTTTAAATGTTTCTAAAGAATTTTTTGAGTTTTCGATTTAGTCCCGATTTATTTATAATGTGTAATTTGGGCCTCGATGGCTCTTTTAAGGGACAATATATATGATTTTGATTGGTTTTTGACATGAATGCTATGTGATATGAAATGTTTTCATTTTCTTTCTGTTTGATTTGTAAACTTCGGTAATGCTCCGTAACCCGAGTAACCTTGTTCTGGCGATAGATTTGGGTTATTGTTGTTACAGAAATACTATTTTTAACACTATAAAAAATCAGGTTTACATGAAGTATGTTTGTTTTGGTTCAAGATAAGGTCATATAGGTTCATGGTGTACAAAATGAAATGGATAGGGTAGTGGTAGAAGTTGAATGGCATGTTTTAATATGTATTGACATAGGTAGATTCAGCATTTGGATGAATGTATTGAAATAAATTAATTTTTGAATAGGTCGAGCTCATTTTTGAGTTGGTTTAGATTGAAATTGGTTAGGTGATTTGTTTGGCATGAAATGATAGGAATTTGAATTTGTTTTGTAAATCAATTAGGTAGTACTGCACATCTTGAAATGGAACCAAAATGGTATTTTTTTCCAAAAGCAGGGTCTTCGTCATGACCACAAACATCTAACGTCACAACGTGGTGCAAACTGGTGTTTGCTAGGTATGTTGCGAATTGAGGGTTTGCTAGCTTGGTTCGCCAGTTCGCCAGTTGAGTTGAGAATTGGGGTTCACCATTCAACGATTCAGTCATACTCAAATTAGGAAATAGAGATATTGTGTATCTAGGAATACTTTATGTGCAAGTAACAGCTTTCCTAAGTCAAGTAGGGTATCCTAATATTTCTAAGACACTTAGGCCTATAAATACAACCCTTATTCCATGAGAATTCTCTCATTGAATATTCTGCCATCAAGACTCTGTTCTGAGTCAAGTTCATAGCACCTAGGGTAAGCTTGTGTCCTATTAAGGTTAATTGTCCATAAAGCTAGGTTTGCTTGCATGTGTGAATTCTGTAAGTTTTTGTCTTTTTAAATAATTTGTGTGTTTATGTATGTGCAAACCAGTTGGGCCATCTACCAGCAAAGATAAAGGCAAAGCCAAGTTTGTTTAATTCTCAGTTTCCAATGAGTGATTTGGGATTTGTCATAAGTATGCTCGCTATTATGTTTTCAAAGTATGAGTTTAACTTAAAGCTATATGTTTTGATTTTCAAGTATTTTTTTTTCAAAAGTAAGTTTTCTGCAACACCTTATTTTTAACTTCGATACTTTGTTTCCAAGGTTAGGTTTTCAACCTGCGTTTTAAAGATATGTTTTACGCGAGCTCCTAAGCAAGCCTATGTTTTTAAGAAACGTTTTTAATATATTGTTTTATAAACTATGTTTTCACGAGCTTTTGTACGAGCTCTTTACAAGTGTTTTCCAGCAAGCTCTCTATGCGAGCTCTATATGATAAGATTCAGTGTAAGCTCCCTTGCGAGCCTAGCCCTCTATGCAAGCTCTCTGTGATAAGTAAGCTCCCTATGCGAGCTTTTTATGAAATGACTCTATCTATGCTCCTTTGCGAGCCATGTTGGATATATTGGTATACCAAATGATTGTGGGTACTCACCTCGCTGTTTATATGATTTTGGGCATTGAGGCTCTGGGACATGTGGAGAAATAAGGGAATGTCGAGCTATACTTTATTCATTGGGACATGGTGGTGTACAAGTGAGTGTATTGCTTCGCACTGCACTTATGAGACATGTTATAAGTACTCTTTGAGTCATTATGAGGCATTATAAAGAGATACGCATACTTGTTTCTTTTGTTTGCGAAGTTATTTTATATGCAAAGCTATATTGTATATTGCAAAGTTAAGTACTATGCGAACTATTGATGTTTAGCAAACCTATATTCTTGTATGCGAACTTACGCTTTTGTGCAAACCCATACATTGTGTGTTGCAAACTCATGATGCTGCTATGCAAACTTATGTTATTTATTGTTTGCGAACCCTTGAGTGTTTTTACTGTTGACATGCAAACCTTTCTTTTGATATTTTATAAGCTCATATGTTTATATTTTGTGTATCAAATAACTCCGCTGCAATGTTATACTTAAACACATTATCTGTCGTTAGTAAGTGGTGTGTTGGAGGTTAAGGTGGGAGCTAACGAATAGTCATTTTGGTGGCTAATGTGGCACGTTGGATTGGGGTCGAACCTACTCGACCGGGTTTAGGATGTTATACTCGGGGACCAGGTCAAGTATGGGGTGTTATTGTTGAAACTCCTAAACAGATCAAAATATATTTCCCCAAAATTTTTCCTCACTCATGACTTTCCAAAGAATGGTGATATAAAAATTTAGCAAATCCATTAAAGTGATCATTTGAAAAGTTAGTATTCAAGATTGAAATATGTACTCTAAGATATTATATGATGTTCTCATGAGAAGGAGTAAATACACATTTTATTCTTTTTCCCTTAACTAAGGTTTTTTTCTTATTGGGTTTTCTTTTGCTAATTTTTTTTCCATAGGGTTTTTAAAAATTCAGCATGTTATGCGTATTATAAATATGTGTATTATTTTTCCTTTACTAAGATTTTTTTCCATAAGGTTTTTATCTTAATGAGTCATATTATCTATCAATGGACATCTAAGGAGAGTGTTATAAATATTTTATTATTATAAAGTGGATATTTATTAAGATAAAAAGTTTACTGCACTTTAGAATTCTAATGTCCATTAGAAATAGATTTATATATCATTTATACATGTGTTTATAGATATAAATTTTTAAGAAGCATGGTAAATATCATATTGATGAATAAAATACATACTTCTCTTTTGCTCTCTTATCTTTATTTTTTTTTTATTTTCTTTATCGTTTATTTTATAACAAATTGCAGACAATATAATTTAGAAAAATAAATATTCCCAATATCTTTACTTTATTGCCTACACATGAAAAAGTGATTTAAATTATATTTTAAGAAAATTGTTTCATCTTTGAAAATAATTTTGAATTAAATTATACGAAGCAAATTTATTTTAAAATAGATCTCTATACATATATTTTATAACCACAAGTGTTTTCATCAGTTTTATGATTTAAGCATAATCTTTTCCCTAATGGTGATATTTAAGTAAAACTATCCCAATAATATTAACTTTAAGGTTCAAACTTAGTCCAAATGCCCAAAAAAATTCCACTCTTATACATAAAATTCGTTTGAAGTGAATGGAAAATTAAAAGAATGAATTAATTGGTTAAATACATGAAATTGTATAATGAACACGTTATTTTATGTGCACAAAGAGAATCTGGAAGACTAATTTACAGAATAAATAAATACGGTAATTAAGATTCTGAAAGCGTGAAAATTTAAGTGCGGAATGAATCCATGTTTACGATATGAATATATAGTCGAGTAGATTTGCCAAGCGATTAGACAATTATAGAAGCTAAAGTTTCCTCCCAGATGAAATCAAGCAATGACAAACTAATGAAACTGAGATCAAGTATAATTATTTTCTTAGACCAATTATCCAAATTTATTACATTAAAATGAAATATGGTCAAGAAAAATAAACAAAATAGCATATTACATTTTATGAATTGGAACAGCAGCCTTGAGGCAGTAAACATCAAAACTAACCGAAGATCTTTGATCCAGATGATACTACAGGCATTTAGGGAATTATCCAATGCAGTTTCATGTCTCACATGAACAAAGTAAAATAAAGAAAAAGATTTGAGTCATAATTTCCTGTCTACTTTGCCTGGGGGTGAGAAGCAATGAACTCGACAGCATGACTGATCGTGCTGATCTTGTCTGCCTCATTATCAGGTATCTCAAACCCAAATTCTTCTTCAAGAGCCATAACAACCTCCACAGTGTCCAAACTATCTAACCCGAGATCTTTTTGAAAATGGGCATTTGGGGTAACCTGCAAAACAGAAAAAGTGAAACACTTACAAGAGAAAGATTCTACATGCAACTAAAAACCATATTGTTACGACTCTTCGGGTTTTTTAAGTATCCATATCTGAGCATATACAGATATTGGTACAAGGGTATTACCTTCCAAGAAACATACAAATACATTAAAACACTGAGAAAATAATTCACAACCACATCCAACATTTACACCCAAATCCGAGTAATATAGACCTAAAATTACTACAAGTTGCACTTATAATAACTTGATAATTGATACTGTGTCATCTCAAAATATATTAAGGAAAAGAAATGAGAAAAAAGAATAGCAAGAGTTTGTGTGCCTTTTCCAGGTTCTTCAAAGAAGGACAAATCACAAATCAAGAAGGTTATGATGCACCAACAGATGGCACGGATGTTTGATCCAGACATGCTTCCAACATGCCGAGAAAAGTAAGGATGCGCTGTGACACTTGTCTAATAAAGCGACACAGCAAAAAAACCAATGGCTCCATCATACAACTTCCTTCTTCCTGACCATGCAATCAACAGGAAAGAGGATGGGGAAATATGAAGATGCATATGCAACTAGATGATATTATAACAGAAAATCATGCTGGACACAGGAATGAGGGGTCAGGATTTGAGGAAGAACTGAGAACAGAAGTTGAAAAGGTACTCGCACATCATTTTACTTTTTTTCTTTCAATTATTTAAGGATAAGGTAAAACTAAATAAAAAAAAACTAGATTATGGCACGTGAAAGAATATATGTAACAAATATATTTATAAAAAATTGATGTTAAGAGTAAATAAAGCTTTAGTAGAAAAAAGAGGCTTTTGTAACATACTACTATAGTGTTTTGGGTTCGAATCCCATCAAGTGCATTTTCCTAGATTTCAAATGATTTAAAATGAGAAAAACACCCTCATAATAATGTTTATTATTTTATAAAAGGAAATATTTTTTTATAATTGTTTAACTGAGTTGGAATTCGGTTGATGGGTGACACCAACTCAGTCAGCCCTTTAAATGTAGTACTAGTTCTAAGGTACATCGACACAGGATATTTTATTTTTATTATACTATTTTATTATGTCAGTTTTATCTTATAAAATTTATTTTTAGTAGATATATTATAGACCCCCAGGGTTATTAAGTATTTTTAGGGTTTAAATCTAGGGCTAGAATAAAGCTTTATTTGCAAGAAAGCCAAGTAACTTTACTTGCAAGAAAGAAAGCCTAGTATTTTAGGCCTTAGTAGAAATGGTAAGTTAAAAGTTTAAAATTCACACGTTCCAAGTTCAAATCCTATCACAATATTATTTTATTAAAAAACATGAAAAAACAAAAGCACCCTCATATATAATTAATTACTTTGTACGTGAAAGGATATTTTAGTAATTTCCCAACTAAATCGATGCCTGGTTAACTTATGACATCAACTCAGTCAAGAGAAGTATATATAAATAAATTATATTTTAGTAAATAGAATTTTTTTTTTTATTTTAATATTGATTTAGTAAATAATTATTTGTCAAATAAGAATTTAACTTGTGAAAGAGGCTTCTTTCAAGCAGTAGATACCCAACAGCCATAATTCTCCCTTGTATGCAGTGTCTGACTAGTATGTTACAAAAGCCTCCTTCGCAAGTAGATGTAAAATCACACCTCTACAACTACAACTAGCATTGAAGTTTATCTAATGCTTATACAAGTCATACTTGTTTGCATATCAATCACGTGCCAGACAACATAAATATTGCAAAAACTTAATCCAACCAAATTTCAATTTGATATCGAATTCACAACCACAACCAACTCCAGCCCACAACAGACCTATTTCATATTCCTCCTCTGAAAGAAACTAAATAACCTATTCATTTAAGCATCCAAATTTTTTATTAGAGAGAAAAAGCAATAGTTAAGCAGTGCCTGACCATACCACCTCAAATTTCATATTTGCAAAACACCAAAGCTTCACATCCACATCAAACGAACCATGCAGAAATCAGCTCTAAAGAAATGAAATCACATTATAAGCCAAACAAATTTTTCCACAGTTTCTTATGTACTGGTTTGTTAATTTAGAATACAAGTCAATTTGATATTGATCTTCACTCTTAAAAGACAGAAATTTGAAGGCATCTAACTACAGCTAGAAAAGAGACTTATTTTTCGTAGTTCTCAGCTTAGCATATCAAAGCAACAAAAATAAAGAAACTTATAGCGAAATAATTGAAGGCTTAGGAGAAATACAACTCCTCTACACCAGACCTCACCAATCATAAATAAAGTAAGTCGAACAATCAAATCAGTATTTATTAAATAATTTAAAGAAAATAGCATCGCAAGCTTAAAAGAAGCTATTGGTTAATGAAAAGGAAGAAGGGACTAAATCAATACCCTAATATTATAAGAAAAAATTTAAAGAAGAAGAGTGAATGAAAAAGTAAAACCTTGGATGGATCAATTTTCTGGAAGTTTTTTACTACGGAGACAACGCGATCGGTGACCTCAGATTTGTCGAGGAATGAGCCCATGACATCGTCGGAAAACCGGCGCCGTATGGCGTTGAAGGTGAGGGCACCGTGGCCGTTAGGGACGGGTTTCGGGTTACGAAGCAGGGACAGGGATGCTACATTCACTCTCAGGTGCTTTAGCACAACTCCTCTCACCGCCGCCATTTCAATAGCTAATAGCCCTTTCTGCTCTACCTGCTGAAAATGTCAAGAAACCTATTTTTTTCTGTTCGCGCTCCCCCTCAAAGCCCAATTAACTTTGCGAAATTAGTAGCTTAGGAAGCTAGTGAAAGTGAAAAATCAATGCGCAATATGACGTCGCATCCTCTTCGTAAAGCTAGGCCTAGTTTGGATGAGCGATTAGACGTGATGCGATGCGTTTAACATATTTTTTATCTTATGCTACAGTATTTCTATAGTATCTAATTTCATCTCCACTGCTGTTTTTACACCAACAGCAAGTAAACGCACCGTCCATTCAAATTCACCCCTAGTAGGGGAAAAATCACTTTGCTTATATTTTTGGAATAAATCCTAAATTTACTTTCGGCAAAAAAGAAAAATATAAACTTCAATCGAATCAAGTGAAAAAAAATATTTAATTGAGTCGATGAATTATATTTATTATCTTAATTTAATTTAAAACTTTTTCGAATCGAGTCGAGTAAAATAAAATTTGAGTCAAATCGAGTAAAATTATTCAAGTTAAATTAAAAAAATTAAATATGTCAAATTAAAATTATTATTAAACTTGAATCATTAATTAACTTGTTTAGCTCTTAAAATTATTGTTTTAGAAAATCTTTAAAATTTTCACTTTCTTTACATATTTTTTTAGAACTTTTTTAAAAAATTTATAAACTTTTTTAAAATATAAAATTTGAGATTTTTATAAATATTTTGAATTTTAAAAATTATTTTAAATTATTTTATAATTTTTGTTGAGAGATACAAATTTGCTCATTTTCAAAATTGATAGGGACCAAAAGCGTATTTGCAACAATCTATTATTTGAATTATTCAAGTTATTTGAATTGTAAAATTCAACTCAACTCGAAACTCAAATTACTTATTTGAGTTGACTCAAATAACTCAAATTTTTTTTTCAATTTTTTTGAATTGCATCAAATTTTGCTCATCCCTAATTAGCAGAGCTCCAATGCATTTGATGGACTATTTTTTTTTAAATCAAGTTTAGATTTTGTTACACGCAGATGGCCCAGACAACTAGGTTTAAGAGTAGTATGTATGAAACCCTTCAAAAAAATTTCTTATAGGAACATGTGGAATCCCTTGAAAACACCCTTCATAAGAACCTCTTGGATTGCAACTCGTTTGACAAACAGACCCACTTAATTAACCACCATACCAAAGCTTAATTACTATGTCCTATCTAAAGTGAATCAGAGTACATCACAACACCACTTTACCTAGGCTTGTGCACCAAACCACTTGGCTACTTTCTCTAACACTCATAGCATGGCCTACGATACATCTTCATTCGCAAGCTCTTGTTGACTTTCCCCAACAGTGGGTGAATGTTCCACATTTTCTGCTGCTAACTCAAGGGTTCACACTTGGGATGCAGATGAATCGACTTGGGTTCCCTAACTTTGCCCTCTGCCAGCTCTCATTCCACGAGTTCTAACTCAGCGAGTACTCATTTTAAGTTTTATGAACGTCTGTCAATAGAGATAAGTTATACTTGAATTTTTTTTAATTGAGGTTGTATTCTTTTAGTTAACACGTATCTCACTATTTATCGACTACAGAGTCTAGAATTTTCAAAGTCTATAGTTTCGAATATAAAGAATACTTACCTCATATCAATATCAGGAGTATCAAAATTTTTTTTTTTGTTTGCAATAATTTCAACACGTGTCATGTTTTTCCCCAAAAACACATTTATATAATGCATGAAGTTTTTCGAAAACACTTTACCCATAGTCTAAGTTTTGAACTGGGCTCTGATATCACTAAATGTAACCCCTCAAGCCAGGCCTAGACATTACAGCCCAATCTAAGCGATTACATAGGCCATAGGTACAGTGAAAACTTGAGTTAAAGTAAATTGGTTTAACCTTTGGAAAAACACATGCTAGTAATTCTCTTAAATACGAGGTTTTTTATATAAATTTGAAAGAACTCTTGTTTAATATTTGTAAAACAACTTGATGATCCTTTAATTCAAATTCGATAAATTGAATTTGCAGAAAACATTTTTATTAGGAAAATTGTCAAATTATTTAATCCATAATATAAAAATCCATGTAAATTATTCAATGTCCAAAATTTAAAATCCCATGCCACAGTTCAATAGTATATTGCAAAATAAAATCTCAAATAAAAGTTATAAATTCCATAAAGTCCAAATAATAATAAAAAATCCATAATCATGAAAACCATTTTTCGAGAGTATCTCTGATGACTGATTATGAGTCCTAAACTCGAGGATTATCTGAAACACACAAGTAATATGGGTGAGTTTTAAAAGTCTGAGTGTAAGATCAACACAAATATATTTACATATATATCAAAATATATCAATCAAACATCATAATATTCCTGATTTATAACACTGATACTTATGCATGGACATATCGATGCATATTTAAAACGATGCGTATTTTATAGAAAGTTTTTACCCTTCTCAGCCACACACCATATATCGAGTTCCTCAGAACTCCTTCCTCCATAACACTATTTGTGGACAAGCCACCACTGATTTGCAGATAAACTGTCACTAATAACACTTTTGTGGACAAGCCACCACTGATAAATTTTGTGGACAAGTCACCACTGATTTGTAAATATACTGCCACTACTTCCACCTTTCACAAAATCCCACCCCATGCATGTGACGTGGCAATTTCACTTATAAACACATGTAAATCACTTTTAACACTTAGGCATGTGGACATGCTTACATAATCACATTTCGCTAGTCATCACTTTAATATGTTTAGTTATGCTTGTCACCTTAGATTATAGATCTCAATATTCACACACACACACACACACACACATATATATATAGATTACATACTTAAATCAACAAATATATCACATAAACCATGCAACAGATGTCATGACAACAAGAGTTACACAAACATCATTATTATAAAAATAATCACATCATATCACATACCACCAACAATAAGTAGAATCGATCCCACATCTTTTATCGTAGATCCGATTTGCCACAATCCTTATTAACGATTTCACTTTGATCTAACTCAAAATATGAGTAATGTTTATTGATTAGGATCCATTTGAAAATAATTTATCATTAATAGATCGATTATTAATAGCTTCATCAACACTTATGCCACGGTTTTAGACTCTTGCAAAGATGATTTCCAATACGAACTTAGGGGTCTCCCCTATATTAATGTTTGGTCCTTCAAAATTGAAAAGAATAGTATTAATATGATAATAAATAAATAATAAAATATAATTATCTTTATGAGCAATATACCAATTGGCCAAGGGATGAAATCACCAAGAAGATGAGTTTACAATTAAAATAACCCACACTTACAACTTGATTAAATCGGGATGGACAATGAATCGAAAGAGGAACGAGATTGGAGAGTTGAGTAAACAAAAAGAATAGTTAGAGCAAAGAGAAAGTGTAAGTTTAATCAATATGATGAACAATAAGGAAAAATAGAGGAGGAAGAAAGGAAAGAAATTTGGTCACTGACGATGGTGACGACGACGAAATTGACGACGGCAGTTCGGTAGTGATCTGACGACGAAGGAATGGTGGTTCGATGATGAGTGAAGGAAAGAAACTAAAGGGGTTTAGCACAAAAGGAAGGAGTAAGAAAAAAAAATTGGAGAAGGAGAGGAACCCGTGGTGGTGCACAACGATGGTCACAATGGCAATCAGTGATAGGGACAAAAAAATAAAGAGGAGAAAATGGGCGGTACGATGGTGCTAAAAGTGTGGTGATACGTTCTAGATTGACTTAATGCTCGACCAACCAATCCATTCCCAAAATCAAATTGAACTTATTGAATGGTAACTCCATCAAATCGGCTGAAAATATTTCACCTTGAACTTCTAATGGATATCGTCTATAAATTTTATTTAGTAATACAGATTGCCCTAAAGAACTAACCACAAAAATAGCACTGATAGTATCTTCTACCTAATTCTCAATTTACGAGACATAGAGCTGACAACATATGAATGGGTAGAACCTATATCTATCGAGGTAAAGTATTGTACAAAATCAATTGTAAAAGTACATGCAATGACATCACCTGCATCACAGTCCTCTCTATGCCTCCCTGTATAAACAAAGGCTGGCTGTCTCGCCCCAGTCCGATTTGCACCTTGTTCTAGTACTCTATGTTCCACATTACCAGCTCTGTTATAACCTCAACCCCTAAGAGGAATTGACCAACTCTCTGATTATGATTGTAATTCTAATTTGGATTCGGTGCTTGCATCTGTTCATTCATAAGAGGACAGTCCTTAATTTGGTTATCCAAAGATCCGCATCTCAAACATACCCCTAATTTCCTCTAACATTCACTAGGATGATGTCTTCCACAATGAGCATAATTCAAAGTCCTACCTCTAGTACCAACTGTAGCCAAGTTTTGCTGTGGTCTGCCTTCCCTAACTTGTTTCATAGGAAGCGGGTTAAAACCACTAGGGCCAAAATCTCTCTTAACAGAGGTATTAATCTTATCTCATTTCTCACGCTCCATGCGTTTAACCTCTTCTACAATATTAACTTTCTATACCAAAGTCTCAAAGACCCTATCTTGATGCAGGCGACCTGAATCTTCAAATCATATCGAAGCCCATCCTTGAACCTTACACACTTATCTGGCTTGGTAGCTATCACACCCTATGCATAACAACCCAATCTAAAAAAACTCCTCTTCATATTTAAACATTGATGTATCCCTCCACTTCAGCTCAATGAACTCGAGCCTACGAGCTTCCACATATCTAGTGTCTATTTTTTTTTTAAATGCGTTATGAAAATACTCCCAGGTTAATCTTTTAGCTTGAGTGCCCGGAACAACCGATTGCCACAAGTAGTAAGCTTCATCCCTAAGGAGCGAAACAATACCCTTCAGTTTCTATTTGGGGGTACAGTCCATGTCATCTAATATCCTTTCACTAGCCTTATCCAATACTCGACCACTGTAGGGTTCGCCCCCAACAACTCCCTTAAATAGCTCAGCTCCATTAGAACGAAGCCTCTCAGTCATAGAATTATGGCCCCCAGTGCTAGTTGGGGCTCCAGCAACCCAATGCATGTAACACCCAAAATAGGGCCTAAGAGTTTTATGAATATTTTAGGAATTTTTGCCTTAGAGTGTTCAGAATTTCATAGCATGGTAAACCGAAATTTCATTCGACTATGACATCTTAGCTGTTAAATCAATTTTTGAAAATGTGCTTTGGAAACCCTTAGTTTCAACTTGGGGATTGGATCAATGAAGTGATTTCCAAAACCAAATTTAGCTATATTTGTTGTGATATTTGTTAAAATAAGATGATATGATATAATATGAATTATGATGATAGTAAATGACAAATATTTTATTTAAAAAAAATATTCTTATGATATATAAATTTATAAAAAAATATTTCAAATAAAAATTGATCTGAACATAAAAATATTTAGATTAAAATGAAGTTAGATGTCATATTGTTTAAATTCATTCTTGACATAATTTTTAATAATTTTATATTTTATAAAAAATAATTATAAGTACATAAAATAGACTAACTCTACATAAAACTTCAAAGAATTAAAAAATCATGGCATAATAATCTATAAATAGTAAAAATTAAAAAGTTTTTTTTAAACATTTCTGTCAAAACTCATGATAATTGATTAAAATCAATAAACTTTTTGAAAAAAATGAAAAAAAAAAAGTTCAACCAGAATTTCCAAGCAAACCCTACAATTATAGAAGCAAAAACAAAGGGAAAAAAAGCATACAAATAAGGTTAATTAGACTTACAAATGATCATCTATTTACAGTATGAAAAATTTTGAGTGAGAAAGAGAAGAGATTTGAGCGAAAATGAAGCAAAGTCTATGGATTTATTTAAGATGAAAAATTATTTAGGAAAGTCTAAAAAATTCTAAAAATTTATAAAAACACTTGCGATTTTTTTCTAAAAATAAGAAAAATATCAAAATATACCAAAAAAAATGAAAATTTCTAATAATTCCTAAAAATACCCGATTTTTTTCCTAAAAACATCAAGTTTTTATATTATTATTTTGAAGTTAGAAAAATAAAATTACTAAAAAAAAGCTGATTCAAAATTAATCTAGACAGCCTTTTGTCTAGATTCATTTTAGATGTAATTTTTTTATAAATTATATATATTTTAAAGAATTTTTTATTAATTTTTTCTATGTGCCATAATACGATGTTGGCATATTTTATCTTATCATTGACTATTAATGTCACGTTATTATATTCTAACAGCATTATAGTATGAGTATCAAAATATATAACGGATTCTAAATTTAAATACCAATTAGATAAAAACAATGTATTTACTAAGTATGAGTGGCGATGTTGACAAAGGACAAATATTAACCCTAATTATAACTATTACGACAAAACATGTAACTTTCTATTAATTTCCTTTATAGCATATGCTCGTAACTTGCATTTTAGCCCTTGAACTTAGTCACTTTTCCATGTTAATACTTATTGTATTTCTAGTCTCTGTTGGCACATCAACTTTGGAAAAGCGGCCAACTTCAAGTGCTAAAACGTGACTTATCCCTTTCAAAATTTATAAAATTATAAGTTAACGTAATGATAAAATCCCTTAAGCGTCAGCAGTTGGACTCGACACTAAGCCTATACATATCTAGCGTGGTATGAACTTTATTTTCACCCACAAACCTTTGCTGACTTGTTACATCGGAAGATGCTTTGGAGATAAAACTCATTTCTCATCTTGCAAATTACCTTCAACTATTTTACTCTAACCTACAAAACTCACATCGACTTGATTGATAGCAGATTTATCCAACCCTAGATGCAAGAGATTGGTTTGCCAGACAAATATATCCGACCATTGATCAACACAAATATTTACTGTTGGAAAAAGAATTGACAACCTTCCAATATATTTTAAAAGTAATTGGTGCATAAAGATGGAAGACTACAGATAAAAAAATAATCTAAATTTCCAGAAGCCACATTAGTTTTTCAAGTTTTATGATATTTTAGGTTCTAAGAGGCAGCACCCGTATCCGCAGCAGGAGCAGCTGCAGCTACTTCAGTTTTCTCTTTTGCAGCTTCCTTCAGTTTCTTCCAATTCTCGTCACTGTCAAGGATTTCTCCCGTCTTTATGAGGTACCGGACTTTTTTCCCGTTATATAACAATTTATGACCCACCCGGCTCGTCACTTCTTTCTCTTTCGAATACAGCATCACATTTGAGCTGTGAATTGGTGCTTCAATCTGGAAACACCACAATTAAAGCATCAGAAGTGAAAATGAGGTGAACATACATGATGGGAGGCAAGAAAAGGAACCCAGAACTAGTAGTGCACTGAAATGTACTCAGATCAATTAAAGCATAAGCATTTTTGTTTCCTTTTTGAAGGTAAATAATTGAAGAATATAAATTAAATTGACCTTAATTATCTGTCCTGGTTGATCCTCTCCTCTGCTCTTCATATGCTTCGTCTTCAGGTTTATATCTTTCACTACAATGGTGCTGTTATGCTTGAAGATCTTGCTTATCTCTCCAATCTTGCCCTTATCACGACCTGATATTACTTTGATGGTATCTCCAACCTTAACGTGCATTTTATGCAAAACTGGAAGGCTGTTCGGTTTACATTCCTTCCGTTCCCATCGTTTAAGCTGCGACATTCAGGGGCGAAAAAAAACAAGAAATAGAAAATATCAGGGAAAACCAAGGTGTGTCAATAATAGTCTTTTCAAAGAGAATGCTGAATTCACAATAAGGCCATAATTTTGTAATGCCTGAACTTAATTAAGTAGAGCTTATCAGTTAAGCTAACAACACGTTTACTAGCACGAGTAATTTGAATTAGGCAAATCCAAAATTAAAATCAAAGTATATATCCCTTCTATTCATCAATGAAAGATCTTTCCTATGGAAAGTCCACCATGAAACGGTTTAATTTGCATATTTTATTGCCACAAAAACTCTTAAGGTACTTAATCAAAGGCAGCGGCGTGTGTTCCGTTCTAGTGTTTCTATGGTTCATGCTTTCTATCCTTGCACAGAATTTCAGCTAAAATATGAAAAAGAATTGCGTGATAAAACGGAAGCAGAATACTAACCTTCACTACAATGAGACATGGATTCTCTCTTGGTTTGATCTGCATTGAATAAAAAACTGAGAATTATTACCAAAATTTCCAGTACCACATTATTGATGAAACACAGAGTCAAATTCTAGTTTAAGAATAATGAGTGGACAAAGAGCTTAGCTGTCACAGAAAACAATTTGAACACATGTTACAAATCACAGAGATAATCAACAGAGACCTAATACATGGAAATGACATGTCTAAACAGAGGAAGAACATTCATCAATCTTACAAAGCACAGTTTATAGCAAACTGAACAGTTAAAAGACTATTTACCTATCACAAAAAGTTTAAAAAATGCAAATATTGAAAATAATGTATCTACTTTCCCTTGGTTGCAATTGGAGAGACATTCAATAGATTGTGAACTTGCATTGACAGAACATAAACAGAGGCAAGTTTATCACATATTGGATAATCATAGACTTATAGTCATCAATTTCAGTTCTAAAGTTTCAAAGAAACCAATTCAATCTCCTTGTTCAAAACAGAACTGCTTTAAGCAATAATATCTAATTGAGCTCAAATTTACTAAAATACTAAACAAACAGATACCAGTTTATATTATTAAAACAAAGAATCAATCAAAACAGAGAAAATAGAATAATTTAGTAAATTATATATCTTTTATCTGTCAAAAGTTTGGTCCTTTTAACACCAAAAGAATAAAGCAAGTTGCTTTAGACTTGGCCAAAAAAAATCTAAAGCAAAAACTACAGAAAAGTAAAATTTATGAAATACCCATTTCCATATAACCTTCAAAGAACTGAAAAAAACAAGAAAAATGTGTAAATTAGAGAAAAAAAAAAAAGAGGTGAAAATTTGAGAGGCAAAAACAAAAGAACTTACGTGAAGAGGGGAGAGAGAAGGAGGAATTGAGAGACGTTGGCCCAAGAAGGAGTTTGAGGATAGAGCAAGAGCAGTCATTGAGCTTTGCAACGCAGCCATGGCTGCCATTATTTTTGCCTTATTCAACTGTTACAGTAATTTGAGATGCCGAGAGCTACTATTTTGATGATGACGATAAATATTGTATGTGGAAATTGTGGATAACGAAGCCATAGATAATGTTGGAAACGACAGAGTTTTGGACATGGGTAAAATATGATGGGCTTTGTGGGCTTAAAACTGGAAATAAAAAAAATTTAGGTTAAAATATGCTCTAAATCCCTATACTTTTCTTACATTTGAAATTTAATCCCTCTATTTTTCGGATTTAAAAATGCAATCCAATTGCTAACACCATTAAACTTATTTTGTTAAATTCAGGTTCATTACAACATGATTTTTCATTACATGGCTAACAAGTGAGTTTTTTTATTTCAAAATATCACACTACTGGAACTAAAATTTGAAATTTAAAAAGTAGAGAGGACTAAATCCTGAACATAAAAATAAATGGACATAATTTCAAATGTACAAAGAGTATAGGGACTTGGTGCATATTTTAACCTTTCCTCAAAATTATAAAATCCAAGATTTTTTTTTTTTACATTTGAATTAAATAATTATATCATATGGATGAAACTAGAAATGTGAATTATGCATTTTAATTAGCTCTAGTGTGTAATATTAAATTTTCTCAGATGACGAAATTTGGTATGTTAATGAATGAAGAAAAATTTAGTGTTTTTGTTTGGATATAAACACTTCTTTTGGAATGTATGTAAATAATTCTAAAAATATAATATTATATTTGCTCAAATGTTTAAGTTTGATTTGCAGGAAAAAACATTATCTATGCTTTCATTTCTGAAGTATTTAATACACAAAATTAGATCAGCAAATGCATGGGGGAAGAGCTATGTTACAACAAATTATAAACAATCCTTTGCCCTAAACAACTCACTCAAAAGAGACCTCAAACACTACAAACATACCTGCTTTCACACAAAACAAAGATCAAATCCAAGAAAAATTTAACAAATTAACAAATGGAAGAACCACTGGTATCAGCTATGTTACATTTCAAAGGTGTCAGCTGCACTGTCCATGGACTCCTCTCTCTGGTGTTCGGTTATTGCGTTCTTTGTTTCTCCTTGCACTATGTCGACCAAAACCTCATCTGCAGTTGCAGATAGGGACTTCTGATGCTTCTTGCGGTGTCTTGCTTTAAGGATTCGTGTTAGCACTTGCACAATGTCCCTCATGGAAGGTCGTTTTTTGGGAACACGATTCACACATTTATACGCAAGAGCTGCTATTTCGTTGAGTTCTTGCAAGTCAAACTTACCGTCCAATCTTGAATCCACAATTTCCTCCCACCCGACTTTCCCTTCAGTACTCATAGCTGCCTGTTTGTCATTTCACTATCATATTTCAGAACATGGATACAAGCTTAACTTTTAACAAAGCAAAAAGAGAGATCTTACTAGCTCAACATATTCCATGAGACCCTGTAAAGGATTTCTGCCGGCTATGAGTTCAAACAGCAATACCCCAAAGCTGTAGACATCACTTTTCTTAGTAAAGGTCCTTGTGGATATATACTCCGGATCAAGATATCCAAATGTTCCTCGTATGTTTGCTGCATGTTTGTCTACCATCTCTTCTCTTGAAAGACCAAAATCTGCTACCTGCTTATGATGGCATTCCCATAAGATTAAGTCATTTATTTAATAATGTACCTAACTATACCATAGGAGACGAGGTCCCTTCGACAAAGGATAATGTTGAAAGGTTTATCCAACCTTAAAGTAAGATGGAATCGTAACAGAATCCACATGCTTCTATTATAGCAATATATAAATATCAATCTGCAACAACTTACCCTGGCTCTCATGGACTGATCCAACAGAATATTGGAAGATTTAATGTCCCGGTGTATTACAGGAGGAGCTGCCTGAAAAGTAAGTACAAATAAATTTATAAATGCTACCAAAAACTTAAAAAGCATGCACAAGAGTCTGCAGCTACATGCCTGCAAAGACAGGTCCATTTATAGTCCAAATAAGAAAAAATATTACCCCGTCATGAAGATATTCCAAGCCCCTGGCTACATCCAAAGCAATATAAACCCTCAAGTTCCAGCTCAGAGGTTCAAGATTCTCACCTGCACAAAGATGAAATGCTGTTTTTAATAAAAGCCAGTGTATATGAATCAAAATTTCAACGAGCAGGCAGCTATAAAGTTCCTCCTAAACCCTAATTTCTTGATGATTTAGAATACAGAAGCTAATTGTATTCCAATGCAACTTACATACTTATTTTTACCATACCAATTCATTTGCATAATTTAAGTATGTAAAGTTATGAGATGTTACAAAATATCTGTTAAGTATTGGATTTCCTGTGATGTTGTATTCGAGTTGGACCTCTTCACCTATTACCAGTAGGTTTTATGTGGATGCTTAACAATATATTAAAGTCCAGTGTATTTTTTCTTCTTGCCTAACCCCATGTGAGGTTGAGGTCCCCTAGTGAGGTTGTCCACCTAGGCCATTGTTAAGCTACACATGACGGGTAGTGTTAAGCGGTGATACCCCATATCTATTAAGTACTGGGTTTCCTGGGTTCTTAAATTCAAGATGGGCCCCTTCACCTATAATTAGGTGGTTTTAGGAATGATTCTATACAAAAGGCATTGATGACAGCATGCTATCAACAAGGTTGGCCAGCTCATTATAGTTTTTTGCTTTTTTAGCATTGACATGACAATCAATGGCTCAATGAACTAGAAACAAAATCAAGCAACATATTACAGAACCAACAGGCAAATTGTGTTGGAAAATATTGAATGCAAATGATCCAGAAAAACTTTGTTTTGTAAAAATCTTATCCTAGAGAAGAGCGAGACCAGCTGATATTCAAGTTCATATTACAATATTTCAGCTTTGGCCATTCAACATTATACTAATCTTTCAAATGGATAGTTGACAGTGTACTTACTGTACAAATGAGAAGCCAAGCTGCCTTTACTCATGTACACATAGACAAGCATATGCTGACCTTTTTCTGCACAATATCCAACCAAATTTACAAGGTTTCTGTGATGCAGTCTTCCCAACAACATAACCTGAAATGATATGAGGATGAAACATTAAACAAGCAGGAGTTCGGGAAGGAACAACAAAAAGCACACATGCACATACGGAGAAATGCAATCAGCATATCCATTTTAAAAAGGGAAACTGGTAAGTTGGGTGAGACATTGTGCACGGTTTTGATTGGATAATCTAGTTTTCCCTGAATTTTGTGTAGCAGAGGCTTTTTGTGGAGTTTTTTTCTAGACAATATGACGGTCCAAGCAACCCGTGTTTTAATTACCTCATTGCTTTAGTACAAAGAACATGTAGCTTTCACTTAAGAAGCACGCAAAATGATTCTAAAGTAGCAGTATCATGTAGGAACTAAGAATAATCCTATTAAACTATTGTTTATGTGGAAATGTAACATAGAACAGAAGAATTATGCCATTAAAATATTCCAATGTGAATATCAACTATAGACCATCCCTACCTCGGTCTGGAACTCTTTCTCCCCTTGCTTAGAATCTGTTGCAAGCACTTTTACTGCAACAGTCTCACCAGTTGACATCTGAGCTTTATAAACAGGACCAAATGCTCCCTGTCCTATTAGTGTTGTAAAATTATAAGTTGCTTTCTGCAAATCCCTGCATGCGTGACACCATCAACGACTTAGCAAAGAAAATAAAGGAAAAAGCTCATGCTATATAAACTCATTCCTACCTCAAACCACCAAACTATACTACAAGGTTGCTATAGCATGAACGGAAGTATTAATGGCTCAAACACATTCTTAAGTTCAGGCCATAATCTTAGTAAAAAGTATTGAAATGCAAGAAATTCAGTTAGTTTCTGATCAAGAATGCTCATATTTACTGAAAACAAACAACTTCACAGATTCCAAAATTGGAATTCCTTGAAAATTCCTATCAAGCTATCTACTTTGGACACAAATACAAGGCATGATGAAACTAATCAAAGTTATTTATGAATGGACCACCAAAGTAACTTCCCACAGCCATTAAATCATTTATCATATCACATGGATAACAAAACAAACCAATTACTAACACATCTTGTCGACTCATGAACACAATACATAAAACTAAAGAAAGAAACATTTTGTTAATGATGCGTAAGTACTATAAGTTTCAAAAGAAACATACTTGTATGAATACTCAGGTATTCCAGACACAGAGACAACATTGCTTCTTCTAAGCCCCTCAAGCCACATAGACATTCCATTTCTCCCAGATTTCACAGGTGACTCAGGACCCATAGTTGAATCGGATAACATGTTACAAGAATCAGCTCCATTAGCCCTAATAGGAATAGTTGCAGCTCTCCTGGAACTGCTGTTCCCTATCTGGGATCGCTTTCTATGATACCTTAAACAAAACAGTGCAAAAATAGCTAAAAGCACACCAATCACCACTCCTATAGAAATCCCAATGACCAAACCAGATGATTCCCCTCTCATATCTA
This sequence comes from Gossypium stocksii, assembly GCA_020496765.1. Classification (NCBI taxonomy): domain Eukaryota; kingdom Viridiplantae; phylum Streptophyta; class Magnoliopsida; order Malvales; family Malvaceae; genus Gossypium; species Gossypium stocksii. Next base: position 12,476,198 of record CM035621.1, on the reverse strand, counting down.
CTATTTTTTATTATTTGCTATTCAAGCCTCCAGTCCATTGAAACAACTGCAAATACAATTCCAGGGTCAAATCAAGCCAAGTCTAAACTATCAACAATTGACAATAAGAAAAGAAAAAATTAAAAAAAAAAAAAAAAACTGTAATACAAATCTGAGTCAAATAATGCTAATATTTACTAAAACTAGAAGGTCAAGTTTAGAACTTTCATTTCATGGCATTTATCACAGCAAATGGAATAAAAGTCAAAAGTGATATACATGACAAAAGAACAACTTTTAGTGTTCTATATGGATAGTTTTGTACCAAAACTACTCAAATTCACATAAATGTGAGAAGAAACCGATTGGAAAGAACCCCAGGAAACAAAATTCAGAAAGAGGGAGAGGGAGAGAGAGAGAGCCGATAATTTTCCTAAAGCTTTGTGATTTGAAACAAAAAATATACTTGATCCGATTAACATTTGTCAGAAACCTATTAATTATTATGGACAAAAAAAAACCTGAAACTTTCTGCTGATTACATATTAAAAAAAAAAAAGAATAACAAAACTGATCTGTATGGTTACTAAGAAAAAAGAGTTTAAGAAGTCCAAAAAAAAAATTCAAGAAAGCAAAGAGCTTTTAAGTAAAACCTAACTCTTTCTTTCACTTTCAGTTTCCAACTTCTATATCCTAAGCTTTCTCACCAACCAAACAGAGTGCAAAGCAAGAAAGGAAAAGGGAGAAAGGAAAAAAAAAACCCAGAAACAGAAAACTTCTAACCCATGAAAGCATGACAAGTGACAACAAGTCCAGAAATTTTGAAAAAAAAAAAATTCCAGAATCTTTTACTATAAAAAAAAAAGTGAAATTCGATGCATTGATGAAGAAATAAACCAAAATAAATTAACTTTTAAGGCTACCTTTTCTAATATACGAAAAAAAATTAATTTCTTCAGTTACATGTTGTCTTTGGAGCAACGAGGGGGGAAACAAAGAGAAAAGAAGAGCAGTGACAACAAAATCCTTTGAGTGAGGGGATTTTAAAGAACGAATATTAGACTTTGAGAACTGAAGAGGAGAGACTATTCTGAAAGTTGGGAAAAAAACAACACTGGTATTTGTTGGGTTTCTAAAAATTTAAGTATATTAATATATAAATAAATAAACGTGACTCGCCGTTTGTATAATAAACGCGGGGAGAAATTATTTTTGGGTTCTTAAACGTGGCCTTTGATGTTCAATTTTACCCTTTCGAGGAAGAAACTGATATTTTGAGCACATTTTTTTATACAAGTATATACTCCATCTCTTCCATTTCATAATTTTTGTTTTGATTAATTTCCGGGATTCAAAATTATCATCCCTATCTAATTATTTGCTTCCAAATTTATATATTTTAAAATTATCTATTAGACTTATATTATTTAAGTTTTTTATATAGGTATAATGACTTTTTTCACCCTTAAATTTTATAAAAAAGCCATCTTAGTCCTTCATTTCATCTTTTTGTCCTTAAACTTGTATTATTTGTCAAATCACCCCAAAATGGATAGAAAAGTTAATAAACATTAATTTTGTTATCCATTTTAGGGTGATTTGATAAATAGTGTAAGTTTAAGGGTTGAAAGAGGTAAAAATTTAAATGAAGGACTAAAATAACTCTCCTTTTTTTTATAAAATTGAAGGGCCAAATAAATCATTTTGCATTTTCTATATGATCTCGATATTACACTTGAACATATAAAAAATAAATTTATTTATATGTCATTATTAAAATTTAAATATTAAAACACATGAATCACGGGATTAACTCTATTCTATTGCATTTTCGTCTATTAATATTCAATGCATATTTAATCACCATTTTACATTTAATGTACATTTGAACAGTGATGATGATTATATTAGATATTAATAGATAAAAAATTAATGGAGTGGAATATATGCGAAATTTACCTGTGAATCCCTTATGAAATTATTATGTTGAATTACTGAAAAAGAATACCCTTAAAGTGAAGGCATATTGGTGAGTTGTTGGTCCAAAGGCACATTGGGTTTCAATGTGTGAGGTTAGGGTGGAATTGAAGTTAACTTATTAGGCAAAAGACACCTATTGGTTTTGGATAATTTCCATTTAACTGTTTATGTGCACACAATGTGAACTTGCCTACTTTATTTCCAGTAAAACAGTAAATTATTATTATTATTATTATTATTATTTCTTATTTTGAGTTTCACAATCAACTATTTTATTTATTTAGTTTTTATTTTTTAAAGATTTGTGGAAGTCTCTTTGTGTAATTAAAAATCACTGCTACCAATCAAATAATTTATTTATAATTAATAGAAATTTCAAACTTCTTTGTAATATATTTAATCCCAATCTAAATCCTTTTTTTAGGAATACTATGCTTCAATCACATTGCTTCTTTTTATGTTTGTAAAAGGAATTTTGAATTAAATATCCGGCTTTGATTTTTTATTTATATAAAAAGCCATTAATTATAATTAGAATTCTTAAATAATTTATAATCATTTTAAACTTTAAAGTGAGGATTATTATGTATTTAAATTTATTAGTAACAACAACAATTTTAATTGGTAGAGAGCTTGCTCTTCTGGAATTGGGAAAACACATTTTTTATGCTTTAAAATATATAGAATTATATGTTAGTGTATAATAATAAAATTAAAAAATATAGGTTCTCCCCTCCCAACAAAACTAAAATTGTAAGCTGATTTTTCTGTAAACACTTGAGAATTATTGATGAAATTAGTTTAACTAAACCTTATATAATAAATTATTACATTATAACAAAAAGAGAAAAGTAAGTGGTTGTTGATTTTTAAGAGAGCTACTTGCATATTTAGGAGGCAGTGGGTAACAGTCAACCTAATGCACCTAATTTGAATGGAAAGATTAAATTCTATAAAAAGAAGAAATTTATTTATTCTTTTAAATGAAAAAAAATAAATATTAATTTTTTTTCATTTTATTCAGGTCTACGTGATACATAAATAAGTTTATTTATTTATTTAAGTGGAATAAAAATATGAATTTTATTTAAAACAAATGGAATAGTTTGAGCAATAAAAATGTGAAGCCCACATCGATGAAAAAGTGTAATCATAGTCGGTAAAAACAAAAGATGATGACATCTTGGGCATAAATTCAAAGTAATAAATAAGGTGTTTTTATTTTTCAACTAAACCACTTCCTTTATACTTACCTAAACTTAGATATCTTCAATATCTAAACCATTTAATTTCCCAATGAATTCCATTATTGTTCAAAACATTCAATGAAATTATTATTCTCCCATTTAGTTAACATCCAAATAGAGATTTAAAGAAGCTTAGGCTCTTACCACATAAAAGGTTGAGGACAAGGATGAAGTTAGAACACTATTTTGGGTCACAAAATGAAAATAATTGAGTGTTACAAGTGAATTTTTATCATGTTTTCTTAAAAACTGAAAAAATTATATAAGTAATTTTTTTACTTTTTAGAGGTCAATGTCACTATCTCTTCTTCCGCTTCTGCCACTAAATAAGTACGTACAATGAATTTATAACAAACTTAATAAATAAAAAATGTCACATCATTTACATTCAATTCTTGGCTAGTTATTAAATCTAAACACAAAGATAACCTAATAATAAGCTATAAGTATCAACTCCCGCTATTATTGTCGGGTATAACCTTTTTCCCTTACAAATCATACCGACTTAAACCATAGGAGAACTTGCAAAGCATAAACTTTGAGACCTCCTCATTTCTTTGTGACCTTGACTTGCAAATAGCCCTATCATTTTTACCTTCATCCAACTCTCAGTCCAGCCCACCGTAATGAGGTATTGATAGATATATTGAGACATTATTTATTTATGCAATAGGGTAGGATTTTGACATTTTGTTGAACGGAAAAAATGCTTTTAAAAATAATATTGACAAGACAAAAATAAATAGAAGGTGATAGCCAGGATTCTATTGGGCCATCAGGTTATGATCACGATTGATTTAATTTAATATAAAATGAGTATAAAGTTGAACAAAATATATAATAATATGAATATTTGAAGGTGAAAGTGCATCACTCATTTTAAAAATGCAAATGATCTCAATGAGACATATGACAAGAGGTTTTACTTTAGACCAATGTTACCAGGCTTAAATATTTAAAGCATCTGGCCCCTAAATTATATATAAATAAATATTGATTTTACTTTACTTTTATTTTATCTAAAAATAAAAATCAACAATAATAATATGGCACATGATATTTTTTATCCGATGCAATTAATTTTTAGCATAAAATAAAATAAACAATAATTTAAATATTAAAATAGGTTAATGAATCAAAATTAAATAACTTTAGGTATAAATGCATAATGAAAACGAGCCAACTATATAGATTAAGTCTTAATTTCAACCAAACCCCATTATTATAAACAACAACACATATACCTTTTAATATTTACAAAAATTACATAATATATAAAAATTTCTCCACACTACACTGGGCATGTTTAATGTTCAACACCTATAGGCGGCGGCATTTATAAAAGAAAATGTTGTGGGAAAGATTTTAAATGTTTTAAAATATATGTTAAGATTTTTTATTATTTTTTTAAGTATTCGTGTTTGATATTTATATTTAAAGTATAAATATAATGATGTATTTTTTAATATTTTTTGAATATATTAAAAAAATTAATCATGATTAGATATTCATAAATTATAAAGAAAAAGCAAAGGTTATATAAAGAAGAAAAAGAGTGGATGATATTCTTGAAATTTACCAAATCCTGAAACAAGATTAAAGCACATCTGATTATTACAGAGAAACGGTCAAATAAGAAAACGATCTTAAAAAGCTGCTTTAGTTTTTGTAGGAAACGTTAGAATTTGTCTATTGTTTTTAACTTTTGTCTTACTGTTTGCTTTATAAATCACTTTATATTAATTATTCTTTGTTTTCATATTAGATCTGGATTTGATTGGATTAAATCCCTTTGTTTCGATTTTAGAGTTCAAACCACCTGTGCTTTCACTCTTTCATCTTGTCTACATTTCTATTTTTTATTAATTTTGTTAATAATGTTTTTAATTGTTAAAAATTAATTACGATACTATTTATATTAATAATATTATATTATGAATTTTTTTGGTACAACATATTAAGAGTTGTTGATACGATGTACAACAAGAGAAAAGTATAGGAGAGAGAAAGGTGGTTGCTGTGAAGGTCGGTTCACTCAATTAGGGTAGAAAGCCAAAGGTTATAGATAGTGGTGGAGAAAATAATGTAAAGTCTTAGGGTTGAAAGAGTGTTGGCAAAGTGGAGGGTTGATCATTTTTTCATTATTCCTAAAGGTATTTATAGACAAGGGTCCCATGTAAGATGATGCTAATGTGTTAGACTTGTCATCTAGCCATCATTACAAAGTGCATGGGAGGGATGTCTTGAATGAGATGAGGATGTCCGTGACAGAATATATCTTGTCCTTCATTCTGACTTGATAGGATAAAGCAGTTGAGCCCACGTGTGTTGGATCTGGTGCCCTAAGTATAGCATTTTCATCAATATATACTTGTATTTTTTTTTTGAACAGATTGATTAATAAAATAAATTCATTAACTAAATTAATATACTTTGTATAAATTTTCCTCAAAAGGTTTTTGAACGCAAAGTAAAATGGAAGCAAATGTTGCTCATTGGTTGTCTAAATGTTTAACTTATTAAGGAGATGCCTTATCTTGGGAATCAGAGTGGATGACTCATAAAATATAGAGACATAGATGTGACTGAGTAGACTAACAGTACATCGAACAAGACCCAAGCAGAATAGATCTTGAATTCATTTATGGATTTACTCACTTCTAACGTTGTAACACACCTAACCCGTATCCATCGTCGGAACAAGGTTACGGAGTATTACCAAAATATAACGGGAAGCTCATAAGAGCTATAATCGGGAAGTTCACAAAGAACCATATCGAGAAGCTCACGAAAAGCTATGTAAAAGGAAGCTCTAAATAACCAAATATCGGGAAGTTCAAGCGAGCACTATTGGGAAGCTCATAAAGAACCAAAGTAACAGGAAGTTCATAAAGAGCCAATTTAACAGGAAGCTCATGAAGAGCTTATAATCGAGATGCTCATAAGAGCTAAGGTGTGTCCACAAAAAAATGTAGGATCACAACCTATCGGGACGCTCCGAAGTGCTATAATGGGAAGCTCGCAAGAATACTATAATGGAAAGCTCGAGAAGGCTAATACGGGATGCTCTCTTTGAACTATGGTGTAGCTACAACATATGCAAGACTACAACCAATACGGGAAACTTGTATCCATCGTTTTCATTTATTCAAACGGTACTTATCCTTTATCGGGCAATATCAAATATTCGATCTATTTTGTATACATGACAATTATACAACTCACATACAAATCATTTAATTCAAGCATAAAATTACAAGATTAAGTTACACGAACTTACCTCAATACTCGTTCGTATACGAAATCTACTAATCCAAAACTTTTTGTTTTCCTCGATCTAACTCAGTATTAAGTTTTTCAGAATCTACATAAATGAATTTAATTATCAATTTAATCCATTTCATAATCATTTACATTCAATTTGCATCCTAGGCAAAATTACCAGTTTGCCCCTATACTTTTCATAAATGACAATTTCGTCCTTACGCTCGAAAAATAAAATTCATGCAATTTATCCCTTATTCCAAGCCTAGCCTATTTTTATATATAACAATAACAATCCATAAATTTCACAAAAATTAGAATATTTCTATGAATTTTACAACTTTACAATTTAGTCCCTAAATCACAATTTCATGAAAATTCACTCTAGAAAAGTTGTTTATCTATCAACAACGTTTCATTTTCTACCATAAATTTCATAATTTCAACATATTCATCCATGGAAAAGTTTCTTTACTTTGATATCTTTTCAATTTAATCCCCAAAATAAATAAATTAAGTTATTTCGATCTCAAAAATATAAAAATTACTAAAAATGGGACAAGATTACTTACCCAATTAAGCCAAGAAAGTTTGTTTTCTCTTTCCTAGGGTTTCCATGTATTTTTTAGGGAAGAAGGTGATATAAAATGATAATATTTCTTATTGATCTATTTATCATCTTTTAATTATCCTTATTTCCAATTTAGTCATTATCATTTTCTAATTTTTCCATGGATGAATTATCAAAAATATCTACTAAATTTTCTTTAATGGTCTAATTACCATATAAGGACCTCTTATTTTGAATTTCATAGCTATTTGATCCTTTTAGCTACTGGAACTCAACTTTTTCATTTTATGCAATTTGGTCCTTTCCATAATTAAACACATAACCGGTAAAATTTTCTTATCAGAATTTTCATATATCTTTCCTATCATAATATAAATCATGCAATAATATTAAAATAAATTTTCTTTTTGATTCAGATTGTGGTTCCAAAATTACTATTCCGATTTCACTGAAAACGAGCTATTACATATGTTCATAATGTGACATACCTAAATCTTGAGTGGATGAAGAACTATATATACGTGACTCGTACACTTTGATGCAAGTAAAAGCCTAAGTTCAAATAGATAAGGAACCGAAAGTTGGTGCGTTGGGTGTACAACTTCTATAGTATGTAGTGCCATTCACAACAGTAGAATTCGTAGCCCAAAACATGGGTAAATGATATCCTCTCATTGGCATTTCATGGTTGATGAAAAGTAAATGTGATTATGGGTCGTCCGTCTTTGTGATGGATGACTTGATTACTTTTTGGTAATGATTAACTTTTCATGAAAAAAGATGTAATGGTTACCATAAGACAAAATAGGATCATATTGGGAGAACGGATATTATCTCAAAGAGATTAAGGATATCCTAAGAGGGTAACACACTTATGACAAGGCCATTAGACAAGCATTTAGTAGTTGCTTTCGTAATGGTATGTCGTTTGGGAGAGCTCAGTCACGATATTATAGTGGAGTGACTTCATGACTAAATGAGTTTATAATTAATAGGCAAAAATCTAGAACTTAATTATAAATCATTTAAGCCTCAACTACATATGTCCAATTGGTCCCTTCGTTAGCTCATTAAATGAATTGTATGTTTGAATAGAAATGAACAAAATGAATAGGAAAAGAGAAATAAGAAACATTAAAAAATGATTATGGTTTTCTCCAAAATGGAGAAATGGAATCATTTAGAAATAAATGTAGGTTTACAAAAGTGGAAATGGAAATGAAATGATTCATTTGCAATCCTATTGGATTACTTAAAAAATGATCAGAAGAATGAGTTTATATTTTTGGACTGTTTTGAAGCCAGAAAATGAAAAAAAATCATTCGATCATAGTGAACATGTTGAGTTGTGAAATATTGAACATATTTTCTGAAAATTTTACTTGTGGCAAATTCGTCAAAACTTTACTATGAGTGAAATCGTCAAAATTTTGCTGGAGGTAAAAAAAAGACAAGAAATTTATTTTTATGTTAATATTAAAGTTTATTTTGGGAAATAGAAAAACTAAATCAGGTTGAATCACATTACAGAATACTTGGTTAAAAAGGCTCAGGAAGTACTTGTAATTGGACTCAATATTAAAGAGACCTAAAAACCCTTCATGAACATGAAGGGGGCGGCAACCTAGTAGGAATACTAAGGTGTGTCGTCCACCCTAATCCTATTCTAAGTAGGATGTTATTTTTCTATTTAAAATAAACCACTACAACTCAATAAAGGTTCCACCCTCTCTTCTTATAAATAGATAACATTGGTAGAGCTATTAACACAACTTTAAGATATTGTTATTCTGTCGAAAAATAGAGAGAGTTTATTTTCAACTATTACATATATTTTTATGGAATAACAATTTTACCGGTTTCTATTAAGAACATAAAATTTTTGTTTCACCCCAAAATGAGAGAACTTTTTCTAGTTTTGTGTTTTGATTTAATTGGTTCCTAAAGGTATTTATAGACAAGGGTCTCATGTAAGATGATGTTAACATGTTGGACTTGCCATCTAGCCATCATTACAGAGCGCGTGGGAGGAATGTCTTCGATAAGACAAGGATGTCCATGATAGGATAAATCTTGTCCTTCATTTTGACTTGATAAAATAAAACAATTGAGTCCACGTGATGTTTGGTGACCAACAACTTCATGTTCCCAATGAAGAGTAGGCCACCCATTGCATGGGTGGTCACTTCGAAAAGGTAATTATGCAGGTGGCCTTTTGACTTGCTGATTGTAGGCTTACTGCTCAGGTGCCTTTTTAGCTTGCCACATGTCTTTGATACATATAGGATATAACAATATCCCCCATTTTAAGTTGAGAAGAAGGTTACACAGTGGCCTCCTTCAATATGTTCTAATTTAATAACTCTTTTTTTATAGGTTCCCCTAGATGGTGACTTTACTTTATAATAAACGTCATATACAAACATTTGAGATTCTGCCATAAATGTAGGAGTTGCAATAATGATGAATGATTGCGCTTCGGTGTGTGTGCACCAAGGGTATGAATCAACACAAATACAATCAAAATATAGCGGTATACTACAAGTGTGACATGTCAGTTGTAATATTTTTAAGTGTTAGAATCGAGCACTTTGAGTATTCCAACCACGAGAGTTTAGGTGATAAGGTGATTAGTAAGGACAATGCATGCAAATAGGAGGTTTAGCTAGCTACTCACCAGATATTATAGTACGACAATTCATATTAAAGGGGTAATTACACTACTTAACTATCTAACACTAAAAATACCAAATTACAAAACAATTAAAATTACACAACTAACAATTCAATGAACAAAAGTGGTTGGTTGACTTCCATGTTGTTGATTATTTTTTGGATTAAGGGTATAAAGGGCTTAAATTTCTAATTAGTTCAATTTTATATCTCGATCATCATTTTACCAAATTAGACAATTTAATCTAGTTTATCTCCCAACCTCACCAAACTAAATCGGGTGGACCAAATTGGTTCTCAATAGGCTCTCCTCTCGGTCTCACCTACCTAAATATTCACCTAAAGTCGTCAATTCTAAGTTTTGAAATTTATTTTATTTAGTCTCTGCACCAAAAACTAACCAAACAACATTTCCATCAACCAACCATCATAGAATTAGTTACCACTCATCATCATCATACAAACAACAACTAAACACATGCTTAAATAGTTCTTAAACTAAGCTTTATTTGATAATATGTTTTGATATAACAAATTAAATTGTTTTTGAATAAAGTTAAAGTTGACCAAAAATTGGCCAAAATTGATAAAATCAAGTTTAAATGGTTTCAATTAAGTTAAACATTTTCAATCATGTTAAAATTGTTTTTAAACAAGTCAGTATTACTCCATGCCAAAAAGTATTGGCCAAGTATCGATAGTTTTGAAAATATCAATACACATTCTAAAATCGATACCAATTTGACATTTTGTTTTCAATTTTCACAAAAAGTATCGATACCTTTATAAAAAGTATCAATACCTTTTACCAAGTATCGATAATTTTTCTTTGGTATCATTGTAAACTAACTTCAACGGTCACTAAATCAGGCATTAAATGCTAATACTATCAATACTCATAATAAAAAGTGTTGATACCTTTTATTGCATGTGAATTTAATGATCTGGTATTTTCATCCTTAATAGCTCTATTCATGTTTCCAACAACCCCAACGGTTGGTTAGAGGGAACAAATATCATCTTCCAAAAGTCCTAAATAACAAGAGAGATTATCAAGTAAAAAGATCAATTAATACAACCTAAGTGTTTAATTCTTTCATACTTTTCTTGTATGCACTTGAAAGCCTTCGTTGTTATTCTTTATCTTAAGTGTCCTTCATTGTAATTGTGTTTAATTGGTAAACATTCTGATCTTGTAAGGGTTATTTCTTGTTTGCTTCTTTGTTATACTCTTTGAAAGGGTTGAGTCATAAGATTTAGGTAGAAACCTTACCGTAGTTGCAATATTAAGATTTTGGGTAGAAATCTTGTAACACCCCTAACTCCTCTCCGTCATCGGATTAGAGTCACGAGCATTACTAACGAATCAAACAATTAATTCAATCATAATCAACATATAAACTAACAATAACATTATAATATGCAGGGGTAGGTCACAATAATCTAATACTTTCATGCTAGATTCTTATACATTCAAATAATAAATTATGCTATGCATTTCTAAATTTAGTCTTCCACTGTCCACACTCTTATCACTATTTATCCCTTCTAGAATGTTAGAATTTGGACACATATAAGACTATTCCAAATATTAGCATCAGAGTATTAGCCCATGCTCCGTCTATGATTATCTTTTTAATTTATCTACGATGATGTTAGTGGAATGCACTTAATTTAGGTTTGCTAATCCACCCCAATTCAAAGTAAACGTTACTCCTATAGCCCCTATTACGAGTCTACGGGACCCTAAAAATAGTTTAAAAATAGGCAAGGACTAATTTAAAACAATTTCGGAAGTTTAGGAAAATAATTACAAAAAATTTAACTACAAGGGTCACATGGCCATGTGGCCCGTGTGACTCGTGTGCTAGCCGTGTGTCTCACACGGCCAAGTCACACGCTCGTGTGTCTAGCCGTATGGACCTAAATTGTGCTGTAAACCACAAGTTTACCATTCCTATTTTCTTGGGTATTAAGCAACTCAAAAACCATTTATTTAACCTATTCAAAACACGATCAAACACTATCAAAACATGCCAAAACAATCATCCTTAGTGCCTAACCAATGTACCCTCATTGGTACCACATTTATATCATCAAAGCATATCGTGAATGCATCATTCAAATCCAATTTATAAACTTACCAAAATCACTCCATTTAGCCTAGTTCATAACCACCTAAGCATCAACTAAATTTCACAAACACCTAACTTATCTTGGTTCAATTCAACATACCATATTATGACATCAAACACAAACACATAATTACATATACACCAACTAACATTACACCTATAACTTTATTTACAATCCATCTATAAAATAATTATCAACTAAACATGCTAGGTACATGCCAACACAAAAGATCAACATCATAATATTTGAGATCGGGATCGTTGCTGGATACTGAATCGATGATCAAAAGTGAAGTACCTAACCTACGCACAGAAAACAAAACCGTACGTTGAGTAAAATTCAGTGATATTTCTATAATCCGAACAATTAAGAATATAATGATACAAAAATGCATAATTTGAATTATATGAACATAATATTGTCCAAGCTTATATTTGCCATATACCATTATTTCAATTTCACATGCTATCATATTTGTTTTGTTTAACAAATATCTCAATACACATTTCTAGCTATATAAATAGCTTTTCACATATCAATCCACATTTCATTTAAACAATAACATTATCCATTCCACATTCACTTCATGAATATGTAATTTATATATTCCATGTATTTGCAGCATATTTCACGTTCTATTTTCAATTCACTATATCACTTCTATTTTTCATACCAGGCCATTTCAATATCATAACTTTATTATTTATTTACCCCTATTAACATGACTAGGAATCGGACGGATACACAAATCTAACCAATACACCAGTTTGGCACCTTGTGCCTTATTAGATAAATCTGAAGTAGTAACTACGCCCAACGCTAATTAAATTGGCACCCAGTGTCTCATCGATTAAACCGAAGTAAATTGTCACACAGTGCCTTATCAACTCAAAGTCGAAGAAATCCCTGAACTCTTCCTTTCCTATGGTATGCCATCTATATCCGACTCAGCCCGATATAATTTGTAACACCCCAAATCTGTCCTGGACGTTATGGCCGAATCTGACGATGTCACATGAGAGTGTGTTTGAAAATGGTACCGTCGCTAAACCATTTTCCGTTTGAAACTTTTCATCATCTTCTATTATTCCCAAAATCATGTTATTTATTTAATCGATCATTTTCAAAACACTATTCATTTTCAAAACGTTATTTATTGTAGAAGCTTTTAAAATCGTTCTCGTAATCGTGGGTATTTTTGGTAAAATATTTTTTTTGAAAACATGAGTTTCTTTACTACTAGCAGATATAAACCACAAAACAATATAAATCCCAAATTAAACCAAAAATTCGTAGAGGCCATAATTACATCAAAACCTTCCAAATGAAAATTTTAATCCATGAATAATCATAAAGCAGATAAATAAAATCCGTGTGGTCACCGCTGAGTCCTCCGCCGCACCGATCCGTCTATGGTTGGGGATTACCTGTACAGATTAAACAAAAGGGATGAATTTATGTAAACTTAGTGTGTAATCCCCATAGAAAACCATCAATCAGTAAGCAGAAAACACAATCTGGGCCTAAGCCCTTTTTAGGTAACAGAAACAATTTAGGCCTTATCCCATCTCAGTATAGTATGGCCTTAGCCTGTTCAGTAACAGTAAGCAGTAGGGCCGTAGCCCATTACAGTAACAGTATGAATTAGGGCCTTAGCCTATAACAGTAACAATAGCAGTCATGCAGAATTCAGTATGCAGGTCCTACCCAACCATCCGCTATACACTAGCTCTTGTCCAACCCTGTATTCCTGTGGGCATTAAATCACCTATTCATTCCTACACTTACAACTAGTATCGGTTGTAGCACTAAACAGTATTTCGCAGCTGAGCTATCAGTATATTAGGCTTAAAGCCATCAGTAGTTTGCAGCTGAGCTGCTAGTATATCAACCTTAGAGCCTTTCAGTACACTTCCTCCAGTCATATCATCCCACCCTATGCAATGCAACATACAGTTATGACATGCCATCTCATGGTAACATGGTAACAATATATATAGTATCAGTTCAGTGAAATATCATCATGCCCTATATCACATATACATATATCAGTCATTCAATCATTTCATTCAATTAGGGATCTAAGTATATCTTACCGACCTTACAGTAGGTTCACAATCGACTGGGGTGACCCGTGCAACCTTAGCAAATAAAATGAAAATGGGCTCACATGCCCATGTGATCTGCCCGTGTGGGCCCATACGGCCGTCTCCCCTCACATGGCCTACCACACGGGTGACTACACGCTCGTGTAGCATTGACAGAATGCAATTCTGACTTTTTGTCAAATTTCGTTTTCTGTGTTTCGGGTACACACCTGATTTCGATTGATACTCAAACAATCCTCGAGCACTCCAAAACCTAACATTGATCGATAATACACCAAATTATTTACGTAAGTCAATATTTAATCGATTTCTAATGAGGCAGACAATTCCTAAAACCACTGACAACTCTTACCTTGAATGCATAATAATGTAATCGCACTTCCACGACCCCGATTGAAACCCCACAGCCGCCTAAGAGTCTCCTAAACATGGAATAACTCCATTAATTATCGATTTAATAACACAGAAACTAAAACACACTTACCCCAACTTACCAAAATAGACGAAATCGAGGGTTACACCTAAAGGGACGATTTGCAAAAATAAAGAAAACAAAAAGAGTAGGGAAGGAGAAGCAAAAATTCAGCTATAGATAACAAAAAAATGGAGGAAAAGAAAAGATGACAGATGTAACAACCCAGTTTAGACCTTAGTTGGAAAAGTGGTTTCGAGACCACATATCTGAGTCAAAAAATAATTTATTATTATTTTCTGTGTTTATATTATGTGAATTAGCATGTGTGAAAGTTTCGTAAGAAAATTTGGTTGTTTGTGTGCTTAATTTGAGAAAATAACTAAATCGTAAAAAATGCAAAAGTGGCATTTTAATTGTTGATGTATTATATTGCTATGATGTGAATTTGTTGAAGTCCTTAAAAGGCTATTAAGCCATTATTAAGTTATTGGACAAATATGTCCATGGATTATGTAGATTTAATTAATGTTTCATTAAGGGTAAATGTGGTAATTGTTTATTAAAGTGTTTTATAATAAAACAAATAGAAAAATAAGGCCATATTCATGTTCTTCCACCGATTTTAAAAAAGAAAAAGAAAGGGTTTTAGCTTTGGTACATTCGGCCACTTTGAAGCATAGATTAATGTATGTTTTGTTTTGGTTTTTTATAATTTTTACATTTTTGAGATTGTTGCTATGTATTCTCTAAAGCCCATGTTTCAGTTTTTGATTTTGATGAAGATTTTGAGTTGAGATATTAATGAAATTATGTGTTTAATGATGATAGTTGATGAATTATGGAAGCTTGATATGAGTTTGATATGTTTTTGTCTTTGAATTTTGATGAAATTAGTTAATTTGGGTTAAATTGTGAAAATAAAATTTTGGAAGGACTAAATGGTGAAATAAATGTGATTTATGGGCATATATGAATACTATGAAAATTTGGCTAGGCATATGTGTTATGAGATTTGGTGAATTTGATGATTTTGTGAATTAGGGACTAAATTGTTAAAATGTAAAAATGTGAGGGCTAATTTGCAAAATTCCCTAAATATGTGTTTATGGATTGTTTTGGTTAAGTGTGTGATTGAATGAGTTCATTTTAATACATATAGATCAAGAAAAGTGAAATCCAGACTTGGATCACGGGAAATCGAAAGTCAACGAGTAATCGACTTATTTCGACAAATCACACTTGAGGTAAGTTCATAAGTAGTAATTTAGTTATAAATTCTATTAATTGCATTAATATAAAATGAGTGGTAATAAATG
The DNA here is from genome assembly GCA_020496765.1 of Gossypium stocksii. NCBI lineage: Eukaryota > Viridiplantae > Streptophyta > Magnoliopsida > Malvales > Malvaceae > Gossypium > Gossypium stocksii. The sequence goes on along the minus strand of CM035621.1, from coordinate 12,460,509 downwards.
AAACCTCGGAAGAGGTGGAGATAGTGAAATGGATGTTACGGATGTGGTAATGTAGAAAACGGTATATAGAAAGTTCAGTTGAACCATAGAGTTAGTTTCAAAATATAGTGACATGTCACTAGAATTTAATTTAGCTTCGGGCCATGATATCGGCACTACAGATATGAATAATACCTTGATTTGGCTACGGGCCATGGTGTAGGTATTAAGAGAGAGTGACCTTGATTTGGCTACGGGCTATGGTATAGCTGTTCCAGGATAAGTTACCTTGATTTAGCTACTGGCCACGGTATAGGTACTTATCGGATGAAATGTTTGTATGTCCGTTTCTTAATCTGGATAATTCAATGAATGAGCTATGGTTATGAATTTAGAAGAGATTGTATGAAATGAGCAGGTACGTATGATGTACATATTTGTTTATGAGGAAATAGGTGATGAAATCATTTGAATCAATGAAGGAAAGTCCACGTATTTGAGTAAATCATGTGGTAAGTCATTGATAAAGGTTTGTGACATTGTCTTCATGGTTTGATTTGGGTAAATTGTTGATTTGATATTGTTATTATATATTGAATTACTTGCTTATGACTTACTAAGCTTTAAAGCTTACTTGGTGTGTTCATTCCTATTTTATAGATTATCGAAGCTACTGAAGGCTCGGGAATCGTCAAGGATCTTCATTGCACTATCCAAACTCATTTTGGTACATTTTATGGTTGTAAATAACAAGTATGGCATGTATAGGCTAAGGTATTGAGTATATTTTGAATTGTATACAAGTTAAGCTAAGCGATTTGGCTAACTAATAGTTTGTGTTTATGCTTGGAATTGGTATGTGCGTATGATACAAATTTGGTAAGCTTTATGATGCATAAATGGTCTATTTGGATATGGTCATTTTGAAATGAACCAAGTGATAGTTCTGGTAAGTTTTGAATATGAATTGGAAGAAGTATTGAATGAGTTGTGGATTATAGATGTGGATGTGAATATAATTTGTGTTATAATATGTTTTGATATGGATTTGGTTGTTAATGAATTAGTCTTAATGGTGTATGTTTTGGAGCTTGAAATTGGCTGGAATTTGGTTGTAAACGTTGCATATTGGTTTTTATAGGTATAAGAAAATTTGGGTGTGAAAATGACTTAAACCAAGCCTATTTTGTGCCACACGGCTTGAGCAGATGGGCGTGTGTCTCGACCGCGTAACCCCTGTTTTTAGCAAAATTAGACAGTATGGCACACGGACTGGACACACGGCAGTGTCTGGTGACCGTGTGGCCTACTCAGGATGGTACACGGACTGGACACACGGGCGTGTCTAGTGACCGTGTGACCCTAATCAGTATTGAACGCAGGCTAAGGTGAAATGTGAGGCACGGTCGTGTGAGACACACGGCCTAACCACACGGGCGCGTGCCTTGTTTTAAAGGAAGATTTTTATAAGTTCTGTAAAAGTTTCAAATGTAATCGATTTAGTCCCGACTTATTCCTTATACATGTTTAAGGTCTCAAAGACCTTTTAAAGGGACTACCCTAGTCCGACGATGAATACGGGTTAGAGGTGTTATAGCAGAGGAGGGAGAAACATCAATTTTTCTCAAAAGGGAATTTTGGAAAACTGATTTACTCAATCCCACTACCCACATTATCTCAACCACCCACTAATCAGTTATCCAATATAACTCAAGCTCTCAGTCACCAAATCGAGCAAAAATAATCTCCCTTGCCCACGCAAGGATTCAAACATAGGACCTCCAACACCCCAACACTCCACTTAACCACCAGACCAGTAGATCCATTCTGATATATACTTACAAGCAATTCAATAAAAGCCTATTGAGCAAAGTTAAGGCTTTAATCAGAAAATATTCAAAATTTGTCAAAGACAGGGCTTGAACTTTAGACCTCATACACATACCCAAAACACTTAACCACTGAGGCAGATAGGTATTTGTGTCAAATTTTCACCAAAACATAAACATGAACTTTGGGCATTACATAATTAATAGGGTTTAATTTCACAATTCAAATACAACCAATATCTAATTATCATATTTGTACATATATGCATTTCAATTCAAATAATCAATACATTCATAATGTATGTACCAATTCAATCTATTTCAATCAACTATCAAAATGCCAAATACTCACCTCACACACTTACCAAATGCATTAATCGAATTACAATAATTAACAACTAGGTTCGGATTTATAGAAATACAAAACGTGAATTTCGAGCTATTCAACATCGATTTTATCCTTCCCCTTTTTAGTCAAGAATTCCGGTACGACATTAGCTACAGAATTAGAACAATTAAAATACATCAATACAACACAATTCAATTTCACATTGACTATTTCAATTGTTACTCAATATTTGCTTAAATTCTAATTTAGCCCCTAAACCGAGACTAATTTTTATTCTTCATATTTAATATTATATTTTTATAATAATTTTACTTTAAGCTAAATTTAGCTCCCTATTTTAAATTAAACCCCTAAATTTGAAATTTTTCAGAATTTAGTCCATATTACTCAAAATTTACAATTTGTTCTACAATTTAATCCTTTTCTATTTCTAGCTTAAAAATCTATCAATTTAATCTTTAATGCTAAAACTATTTAATAATAACAATATTTAAAATTTAGTCAATGCCGAAATTACAACATGGGTCGGGTAGCTTAGGTACCGGGATTCCAAAAATATAAGATTACAAGAAAAAGGACTAAATTGACTAACCAATTAAAGTTTAAAAACTTAGAAGTCCCTAGCCATATGTTTTCTCCTTTCTCCCTTTCTTTCTTTTTCTTTCTTTTTTTCTATCTTAGTTTACATGTCTTTCTAATTCTTTTTCTTTATTCTTTCTTTTATTATTATTATAATATTTATACATATTAATTCCATTTTATAGTTCATAATATATAACATATATATATATTAACTATTATATATATAAATACCCCATTAATGTCGTCCACTACCCAATATAAAGGTATAATTACCACTTTAATCCCTCAATTGATTTTTAATCTATAATTTAACTTTCACCTTATACGCGATTTAGTCTTTATACTGAATAACTTTTAATTCATGCAAATTCACTTAATCGAAACCTAATTAACTACACAACTAACTTCATAAATATTAAATATTTACGAGTCCAATTTATGGGAACAGAGTCCCAAGAATACACTTTCTGATACCCCTAACTATAGAGTTGTTACAAATCTTAAAGGAGTTATAAGGTTAAACCTTGTCCTCAAAAGTTGATCAAATTAATGAATTTGAGAAAATCCTTAGTTGTGAAAAGCTAAAGTAATAGAGTAGGCAATTGGGGCCGAACCACTATAAATTGTTGTGTTCATTGTTTTTCATTCATTCGTTGTTTCCACAAATTTCTTAAGAAACCAATTCACCCCATCTTGGTGATTTCGAGTTGATCTTTCAAGCTAACAGAAACACAAAAGAAAGGTTAGAAGAATCTTAAGAGTTTTTGTTGGATGCTTTGAATAGGACGGCAACAGCAACAATGGAGGTGAAAACACAACTAAAGTTAAGATTTTTATGCTTTTAAAGATAAACAAAGTTGAGATATATTAAAGAATTTAAAGAGAAATCAAAATAAAAAGTAAAACTTTCATACTTAATTGCAAAGAAAAGAAAAGCTACAGTAAAAACTAATAAAACTAATAGCTACACCAACTAAGCTCAGAAAAATAAATACCTAAACCTAAAAATGGAGAAGAAGCTAACAACTAAGCTAAGAAGATGAAATGAAAGTTGGCAATCAAAAGGTCTTTAAACAACTAAGAATTCAATCCTAACAATGACAAAATTGCCATTAAAATGTGTGTGTTGACTTGGGTTGGTATTGGACAAAAGACTAGCCCTGCAACATTTTTCACCCCATCAAACAGTAATGTCTGTAACACCCTTAACCTGTATACGTCGCCAGAATAGGGTTTTGAGGCATTACCAGAGTTACAGAATATTTTAAAATAAAATCGAGTCAAACACTATTCATTTTCCAAATTTATTCATAACGTTCCTTGAATAGACCCTCGAGGCCTAAAACATGTATTAGAATCGTTTCGGGACTAAATCGGGATCTCAGGGAATTTTTTGCAATATTCCATAATTTTCCTCACGTATAGGAGTCACACGCCCGTGTCCATAACTCGTGTAACTCTCTGACTTGTAACTTATGAAGAAATTTGGATTACACGCCTATGTTGCTAGGCCTTCTGGTTAATTTAATTTTCAAAAATAGGTGCAGGTTTCACATGGCCAAGAGACATGCCCGTGTTCTGGGCCGTGTACCTCACACGGCTAAGACATGTGATAAACGCTAATTTATACATATTTTTACCTCATGTTTAGCCTATATTTTGGATGAATTATTATCAATTTAGTGAGAATTGGTGCTCTTAATCCTTATTTTTCATATCTTATACTCAGGAGAGCATAGGGAAGAGAAAAGAATAGGAAATGGACTGAAAATGAGGAAAATGGGCCAAAAATGACATAACACACGGCCCAAAGAATTACCACACGACCGTGCCACACGGCCGTGCCACATGAAGATCACACGGTCCAGCTCTCGACAAGCACGAGCAGGCCACACGGCCGTGCCAAATCACACGGCCTTTGTCGAAGTCACACGGGCGTGGCACACGGGCGTGTTCTAGTCGTGAGGAAGAGGAATTTCACTCGAATTGGAATACTTGGAGGCTAAGAAAGGCTCCCCAAAGCTCTATATAAAGACCCTAGGAGGCAACTCTTAGGGTGTGCTTATTTCCCCATAAAGGGAAGTATTCTTTGCTGCCAACACAGAGAGTGGAAGTAGGGATTACTCGCAGGGAAGCTGATTGATTCATCCCAGAAGCCGAAATTCTGCAGCAATATAGAGGATCTCCCTAAATTCCTTCAGGGGTTTTCGGGTTCTTTTATGTTTTGTTATTTTATATCTTCTGAGATTTTTTCTTTCTTTATTATGAACTAAACCCCTCAAATACTTGAGGGGGATGAAACCTAAGACAGATCTTGTTATTATTTATTCTTGAGTTATATGATAAATACTTGAGTTGTTCTTAATTATGTGTTCTTCATTCTTGATTTAATAAACCTAGGTATTACTTCAAGAATTAGATGTGCTTAGAGTAGAGGAGCAAAAGTCCCTGTGATAAGAGTAGATCTACCATAATTAAGCGGAGTTGCATGCAACCCTAGACATAGGGCGACATAAATCTGCCGGATTAGGGTCAAACCTAATATGGGGAACCATAGATCAAATTAATACAACCTAAGGAGTTAATTAATAAAGGAACTTTAATTAACAACTTAGGCCTATTTGCTCTACGCCTCGACAAAGGAACTTTAATTAACAACTTAGGCCTAAAGCAACATGGCCGTGGCAACCATGCAGTATCAACACGGGCTCGCACAAAGCCACACGCCCGTGTCCCCAAGCCGTGGCCAACACTGTCAAATCAGACACGGCCGTGTGACTACCTACACGACCGTGCGAAAAAGCGAACAAGTTCTCCACGGCCATGCAATATGGCCAACACGGGTTAACCCCGAGCCACACGGGCGTGTGCCTCTATTCTCCCATACGGTTCTATTTTTCTCATTTTTTATTTTTTTCTTTTTTAGTCTCCTTTTTATTTTAAATTTTATTTTTATTATACTTAATCCTTTGAATTCATTACAGTATTAGTATTTCTAGAACTTAGTTTATTATTTTTCTGTTATTTAAATTTCGATCTTTCATATCGGCCAAGCCCTAATGAGTAATCTCTATCAATCGAAAATTCCCATGACTAATTAGTATTTTCGCAGTTTCAAAAAGGAGCTCTACAGCTCATATTCAAACGGAAATGGGAACACACTGCCACAATTGTCGACTCTTCCTCATAAATTCATCCTAAATTCAGGAAGTTTCAATTCTCTCCCTATCTTATGATATTATACTTCTCTTGCTATTTATGTATCTTTGTACATTGAGGGCAATGTACATCTTAAGTGTGGGGGGGGAAGCTTACTTTAAATTTCTACATTATCTGAAAAATCCCTGAATTTTTTTCCTTATGCTTTGTTCTCAAATAATTCTCAGTCTCTTATTAGGAATTTATTCTGATTGATTTATGATTTCTATCGATATGTTGAGAATTAAGATATAGGTGTTTATACTCTGATTCTTCAAACTTTAAAACATTAAGGAATCAAGCATGATAAGTTGAAATTTTTGAGAACCCAAAATTTTTTTTTTTTCATAAGACGTTTTCTTTAATTCTAAGTATTATCTTGAGATTTGAAATTCACAGGATTGACATCAAAAGCCATAATTCTGGTGAGATCTTGAGCCCTTTTTGAGCATACATTCTTTCGTGCTCACTTTTATTATTGCTTTGAGTGAGTCAATACTGAATTGTTATTCTAGAACTTGTTCGATTATACATGTCGAGACCACATCATTGATTTGATATACCGAAATGATAAAGGCACTTAGGATTTAACCCACTTACTCCACAAAAAGCCTACCTCCATGAATTAACCCCTAGTAAACCCCATTGAGCCTAAACAACCTTTTCCTTGACTTACCCTCTAATTATTAACCAATAACCCATTTTTGTTGAATTTTATTCAATTATTTTGAACCCTATTTTTGTCGAGATTTGAAGTGATTTTTTATCTAGCTTTACTCTCTTCTCCAGTTTTAAATTTTCAAGTTATTTAGTTTGAATTGTTCTTAAAAAAAAAAAAGAGAAAGAAAAGAAAAGAGTACATACAGTAAAATTCAATTGTAAATTGTAAATAGTTCGATAAATTTTTGCATATTTCTATTTTAAGGCTACCAAGGTAGAAATGATAGTATCATAAGAATTAGCTGAGAAATATGTTCCATTGATAGAGATTTTTTCTAGCTAGATAATTTTTCAATTCAATCTCGATTCTAACCTTCTTTTTGCAGCCTGTGACAACACCCCTAACCAAGCCCCGTTACAACCATTAAAAGACCTTTTGATCAATGTATCATATCAAACTATAGTGGTGGAGATTTGATTTTCTTGCAAGCTTATGGTAATAACTTTTCATGTTGATTAAGGAGTGCTTAAATTTTGAACCCTAAACACTTCGAGTGGATAGAGTAAACCTTTAGTGAGGATGTCAACTCCTGTTAATTAAGATAGAGAGATAACTACTTAGAAGGAAGGAAGAGACTTATGTTTTCAATGATAAAATTCTCAACTTAGAGTGATTGAGTCTTTAATGTTCTTCTGATTGAATTACTCATTGTATGATTACCTGTGGACTAGTTTGAAACATTATTGATAAAGATTATAGGTTGAGAGGAATAATTCTTATTTAGGGATTGAGATTTTGCTTGAGGACAAGCAAAGGTTTAAGTGTGGGGGTATTTGATAAACACTAATTTATATATATTTTTACTTCATGTTTAGCTTATATTTTGGATGAATTATTATCAATTTAGTGAGAATTGGTGCTCTTAATCCTTATTTTTCATATCTTATACTCAGGAGAGCATAGGAAAGAGAAAAGAATAGGAAATGGACTGAAAATGAAGAAAATGGGCCAAAAATGACATAACACACGGCCCAAGGAATTACCACACGGCCGTGCCACACGGTCGTGCCATATGAAGATCACACGGTCCAGCTCTCGACAAGCATGGGCAGGCCACACGGCCGTGCCAAATCACACGGCCTTTGTCGAAGTCACACGGGCGTGGCACACGGGCATGTTCTAGTCGTGAGGAAGAGGAATTTCACTCGAATTGGAATACTTGGAGGCTAAGAAAGGCTCCCCAAAGCTCTATATAAAGACCCTAGGAGGCAACTCTTAGGGTGTGCTTATTTCCCTACAAAGGGAAGTATTCTTTGCTGCCAACACAGAGAGTGGAAGTAGGGATTACTCGCAGGGAAGCTGATTGATTCATCCCAGAAGCCGAAATTCTGCAGCAATATAGAGGATCTCCCTAAATTTCTTCAGGGGTTTTCGGGTTCTTTTATGTTTTGTTATTTTATATCTTTTGAGATTTTTTCTTTCTTTATTATGAACTAAACCCCTCAAATACTTGAGGGGGATGAAACCTAAGACAGATCTTGTTATTATTTATTCTTGAGTTATATGATAAATACTTGAGTTGTTCTTAATTATGTGTTCTTCATTCTTGATTTAATAAACCTAGGTATTACTTCAAGAATTAGATGTGCTTAGAGCAGAGGAGCAAAAGTCCCTGTGATAAGAGTAGATCTACCATAATTAAGCGGAGTTGCATGCAACCCTAGACATAGGGCGACATAAATCTGCCGGATTAGGGTCAAACCTAATATGGGGAACCATAGATCAAATTAATGCAACCTAAGGAGTTAAGTAATAAAGGAACTTTAATTAACAACTTAGGCCTAGTTGCTCTACGCCTCGACGGAGGGTTTAGCATAGATTAGGGATCTCTACGGATCAAGTCAAGTGAATAAATCGTCTAGCTCAAGAACCAATAACAAGTGAAGTTTAGGTGGATCCCCCCTTAAGTATTGTCCTTATCAATTAGCTTTTCCCTAAAAAGTCTTCCCAATTTACTCTTTTAGCTTCTCTTAGTTTAGTTTTAGAATTAGTTAAACAAAACCCCTCTTTAATTTTTAGGTTAAATAATAGAAAGGAAGTGAGTAATAGTACTTTCGGTTCCCTTGGGTACGATACTCGATCTTATCACTAGACTATACTACTGTCGACAGATGCGCTTGCCTTAAAACGTCGTGATATTAGTCAGTTTAGGTTTGATCAAGTTCTTTATAAATTTTATTACTTCATATCACGCGGATATCAACATGCACCCGTGTCTCTGCCCGTGTGCTCAATTTTGGGCATTCTGTTTCTCAATTTTAGGATACAGGGGACACACGGCCAGACTACACACCCATATTCAAGACTGTGTGTCACACATGACCTAGACACACGCCCGTGTGTCCATCCGTGTGGACAAAATAAAGCTATTTCTCAAGCCCTATTTCTTACCTATTTCATCATTTACCTGCACCAACTCTTGCCAATGTCAACCAACCAATCCAAGCATGATTATCAAGACAAATACCAATCATTTAACATAACATATATAGTTATAATCTTATCTCATACCATACCTTTCCATATTACGCATGCAAATCCATCTAATTCAAAACATACCATGCAGATATGTATATCCATGATTTTAACTTTATATACATATCAAGCTAATCATCACTAGCCATTCCAATGGCTAGATTATATTCATCTAATTCATCATCAATATTGGTACTAGTAGCCTACACATGCCATTATACCAAAAAAAACATCTTTATATACCAAAATGAGTCAGTTGATAGTGTGATGATGCTCCGACCTATCTCCAATCTTCTCGAGCTTCCAAGCACTATAAAACAGGTTAAATTGAAGTTAATTTTTCAAAAAAGTTCGTGTATTTATACTTTTAAGCTTAATTTTTAAGAGTGAATATTTGATCGAATCGAGTAAAAAAGATTTTAAGTTAATCATGTTGATGAGTATTGCTTTACCATTCTAACTCAATTCGAAACTATTTTTAAATCAAGTCAACTGGATTTGTTCAAATTAAATTTTAAAAAAAAAGTTAAACCGACCATATTAAAATCTCGATGATAATATGATTGAATTTTGAATTAAAGAACATAAATACTATATATATTTGAATTCTCTTTTAAAAATATGTGAAAGAAAAGATAATATGCTAATTTTGATTTGATAATTATATTTTTTAAGGCCTCAAATTTTTGTATGATAAACATTTTTATATACTAAAGATTTTTTTTATTTTTTTAATTTATATACTTTTTAAAATTTTGGAAACTATTTTATAAATATTTTGAATTTTTAAATTTTTTAGAGGAACCAATTTGCATATTTTCAAAACTATGAGGAATCTAAAGGGTATTTATATTAATTTATTATTTAAATTATAAAATTCAACTCAACTCAAACTCAAAAAACTAAAATTGATTTTTCAAATCAAATCAAATTTTAATCATTCCTACTAAATTCAACCCTAAAACTTTTAAAATTTAACCTATGTTATTAGCCCAGAATTAGGGGTGTGCAAATTTCGGGTAAAATCAAATTAATTCGGTCGGGAGTCGGTTAATAATTTTTTGGAAGTTCGGTTAATGGTTAATTTGGTTCGAAATCGATCGTTTAACCGAATTAACCGAATTCAATAAATAATATTATAATGTATAAGTATTCGGTCGGTTCGGTTAATTTTTTGGAAATATAAATTAATCAGTCGATTAAGTCAGTTAATTTGTTATATGTTTTTATACTTTTTTAACCAAAAATAAAAAAAAATATAAATTTCGGTTAATTCGGTTAACCGACCGAATTAACTAAAAAACTTCGGTTTGGTTAAATTTTTTTGAAAAAATTTCGGTTCGGTTAACAGTTAAGGGTTTAAAAGAGTTGATTAATTCGATTAATGGTAGTTCAGGTCGGTTAACCAATTGAACACCCCTACTTAGAATGCCTTTGACAATTTCCTAATTAGAAGTTGTGTTTGACACATTTCTCTCTCTCTCTCTTTTTTTCCTACTTAAGTGATGGTAAGGTTGTTCATAGTTCGTGTTGAGCTAAATTGAGGTTCAATTTTAAATTTTTTAGAATTAAGTCTGACTTGGTCTAACTTGTTTAAATGATTTATTTTACTGTTTAAAAAAATAAATATAAATATATTTTTTTAAATAGAACAGATTGAAATAGGTAAATTCAACATTGAAAATTTAAATTTGCGCTCAACTTAAAGTGAGCTAATCTGATTGAGTAACCTAAAACTTTAACGCCTCTAACTAACAACTTTTTGTGTATCAACTTTCTTTTTCTTTTAAAGACTTATATGGACTCAATTAATATTATATATATATATATATATGATATTACGGTGAATTTTTTTTAAGTTTCAATAAAATCAATTATTACAAATGCTGAACTGAATAATTATCTTAATTTAAAATAATCGAGTAATGTCTAACATTACAACATGATTTATTCTATGATGTCCAGATTTGCAGATTGATGCTAAAATTGTGAGTACTCATTCATAAAATAAGGGTGTTCCCAAAGCATATGAGAATCATAAATTGTTATCTAAGAGTGGATAACCAATAAATCATATGAGTGGCATAAGGCATAGATTCAATTCCATTCTTTTATGTCCACAATTGATTGTTCTCACGCTAACTTAAACCCATCCTCATTTCCCTTTGCTTTCTTTTTTTCGGTCGCATCCAATCCAAGGAGAGCATGTGATTTTTTGCACATCTGCCCTACTTCTCTCTAAACATATAGACCCACCATTTTTATTTGGAAAATAACACTTCGGATAGATCATGCATTTTTAAAAATAATTCTCACTTTTAGATTTTTTTTTTTTAATTTTGATGGGTTGAATTGGGCATGCATTTTTTTAAAAATATTTTATGCAATTTTTAAATTTAGAAAATTATAAAAAAAAAGCAACATTTTATATTTTCTTTTACATTTTAGTTTTTTTTAATATTATGAGATTTTTAAAATTTTTAGGATTTTTTACACTTTTTATGATTTTTTAATATGATTTTTTTAAATTTCCCAATATTTTTTAAAATTTTTAAGAAATTCTTACTTTCGACACATAGCAGTGTTTGATTAGCTGAGGTGTTTTTTTAATGGAAATGGTAGATCAAGTAACCAAATAGATAAAATGATAGTACAATGGGCAAAGAAATAAAAAAAAAAAGTTACTGAAGTACCAAAATTTTAATTAATGCATAATAAAAGGCTAAAATAGATATTAAGCCAAAAATATTTAAGAGCTGCACCATATCCAATAATTGGTATGCTACTAATACTTCTAGTCTTTGAGGTCTTCCTCCATCAAGGAAGTTTCAAATTTTGGCTTTGCTGCCCTTTGGCCATTTCCATGGGTTTTTTCCTCTTTGTTTTTTTTAAATGTGTATAGCCTAACTAGGTTGGGCCTAAAAAAAGTGAATTTGGTCCATTTTCATGGACTGAGGGACAACTTGCACCAACCTTGGTCCATCTTCAATTGAAGGGAAATGAGTTGACCTGCCAACTAGCTTTACCCTTCACGCATGCTTTGTTAGAATTGTTCCTATTATAAAATATTTTTGTACTTTTCATAAATTTAAATTTTAGTCCATGTACTTTTATTTTTAAAAATTTAATTTTTTTATATTTAAAATTTTAAAATTAAGGTTCAATTGTTAAAATTATTTTGTTCATTCAAGTTTATTATATAGTATCATTTATTTAGTTACATAGCTACTAAGTAAGTATTTTTTTTTATTTCAAAAAGTAATACCAACAAATTTAATAAAAAAAATTAATAGTGTTGACAATTGAACTTGAATTTTCAAATCTGAAAATTAAATGACCAAATTTTAAATTTTTAAAAATAAAAGTATAAGGACTAAATTTCAAATTTGTGGAGAATATAGAAACTTATAGCATATTTTAACCTAAAGTGTTTTGTTACAGCGTTATACGTATTGATTTTCGTGATCTCATTGAAAATAAAGTAAAAAATAACATTAGATTATTGCAAATTCTTGTGAAATATTATAAGCCCTAAAAAGACAAGAAAATAAAAAACCTTACTAATCTTCACGACAGTGAGTTGATTTCTTGAACAACGATGGTCAAACAACATCAACATCAAATGGTCAAAGAAATTGACTTTTTTGTCATGACACGCAAGCATATTCCCATGTTTGACTTTATCCATATCTCATTTCACCACTTGCAAGAATTTGGTTGGCTGGTTATTATAAAATATTAAAAATTAATTAAAACACATAAGTTAAAACTATAACGTTAATCATATTTAAACATATCATATTGTGTTACATTCCCCGTGACCTAAGCTTACTAAAATTCATTCCTAATTTAAAAAAAGAAAAGGCCGTCCACGTCACCCATTTTGGGGCCCACCAGTTGCTGACATGGCATAGAATTGGTCCTCCTAATGTCAACAAAGGGGAAAATATGTGAAGGTGAGAAATGAGAACACAACCTTCTCTGGCTTCCTTATTCCGGCTTTGCATTTCCCCATGTGACTGTTGAGAAATGTCATTTTCCTTTCTTTTGGTTTGACCAAAGAAAATTAATAATTATATATCAAATATCAAATTTAAAATCTAAACATAAATTCTCATATCTAAATTTAGAGTTGGGATTTTTCTATATTTTTCAAGAACACTTATTTGTGCTCATTTGTTTTATTAGTTTTCACTAATTAAGTCTAAGTGGAAGTTGATGATAAAAAAAACTTGGGGTGGAAGTTTTATAATTAATCTCACCCTATAAGTGGTGGATTTTGATCTGATTTCTATGCCCAAAATAATTAAAGATTTAGATGGGATCAGTTCCTTAAAATGGAAAATTGTTATTTAGGTCTTTTAAAATATAAAATTAGTAAATTAACCCTTAAAATTATAAAAATATAAACTATAAAAAATTAAAATTCCATGTCAAAAGATTTTCTAACTAATTATTAAAAATTGATTTATACGAGAGGATGAAGTTGGTGGTGAATAAATTAAAGTGGAATTAAAAATGGGTCATATTTGGAGAGGACCAAGTCTCTTGCCAATATAAATGATACCGACTCAACAGTCAAGAGTAACAAATTAAAGTTATAAATTTGGGAAAACGCGTTGAATTTAAGGAAAACAAAATTCAGGAAATATTTGATTTTGATTTGTGATCCGGAATGAGTTTTATTACGAGTAAATTATATGCTGATTCTATTTAAATTATAATATTTGATTCTAATAATAGTTATTTGGTATATTTTTCTTTACAAATTATTTATTTTTTTTAGAAAAAGATTAATAAATTACATTAAGAATAAAAGACTTGAGTGAGATACGCATCAATAAAGGTCTTGAATGTGAAATAGGAAAGTTGCATGAACATGGAAAGTGACAAAATGCATGTATGATTAAATTAAAGTGGCAAGTGCTAGTTTAAAAAAACTAATAAAAAATTAAGACAGTAATTAAGAGGCTTTTTAAGGATCATCATCCCCATCATCAGTTGAATTAAACATCACATCTGTGTAAAAAGGCTTTAAACCTTTTCTAGATACATGTTCTTGATCCATCATTATCTTGCTGATGTCAAAAGTAGGTTTAATTTTTTTTCACCCATCGATATATCAAATAATAATTTTTAAAATATTATGTTATATATTTTTATAACTAAATTTAAATAAAATGTTTTAATCAAATTACATATTTAATTGGAAATGAAATTACCTACTAACCATAGACCAAGTCCAAACAAGGATTATTATAATGATTTGATGTATAGGAGTATGGCAAAAGCATTGATAAATCATATGATATTTTTGCTTTTATAAAGTTGGATCATGATTTAATTGGGAGGAACCAACCCTTCAAAGTTGGCTTTCAAGTCCATGCATGATCACAGTTGACAAGTGATTATCCCAAAATTAACTTTTTTAATAACAAATTGAATTCAACATTTTGTTTAGAATTCAATTAATTAAAGAGGAAGTAAATTATATCAAATTAAGGAATAGATACTAAATTTTAAATTTAAACATTATAACTATTATTTGATTTAAAACAATCTATATCTAATACAATCATTTCTATTTTCATTTAATAATTTTTTTATTTTTATAAAAAATCTGTTTTAACCTTAATTATAATAAATGATTATGCGTTTAGGAAAAAAAAGGAGAGAAAATTAATAAAAATAAATGAAAATTATATATGTATATGCGTTGTAAATAATAAAAAATATATTTGACTGAAATTTATTAATATATTATTAATTAGTTTTGGTTATTTATAAAATTGAAAAAACAAGTATAGATAAAAGGAATATAACATATAAATGTATTAAGATTGATTAGGTCATAATTTAATTTAAATTTCTAAACATGATTGATTAGATTAGAAACTGTATTAAGGACAAAGGAATAGTGTTTCACTTTCTGATGATTGAACCACAGTCTGCCACGTCAGGTGAAAGGAGTGAAAGAGGACATCCTCCTTCAGCCACGTGCCCAATGTTCGGACGAGGTACTGCTAGCTGTCGTTCCTCGGGAGACTGTAGTTTCGCCTTTACACGGCGGGCAGGCTCGGAAAACGTCACGCGTATATCACGTGAGCGTCACCAGTCAAATTCTTCGCTTTTCTCAACTTCCACGCTTCTTTCCTATCGTGCAAAGTTCACTTACTATATATATATATATTTTGGTTAAAATATGACTATAGTCCCTGTGCTTTTTTAAAATTAAGAATTTAATCTTTATACTTGTATTTTTAGGAATTTAGTCTTTTTGCTTTTTAAATTTCAAATTTCAAGTTAAATGATTAACACTATTAATTTTTTTGTTATTTGTTTCGTGGCATTTTGAAATGAAAAAAAAAACCTACACCCTTAGTAGACAGGTAATTAAAAAAAGATATAATTAACCTAAATTTAACAAAAAAAATTAATAATATTAATAGTTGGAACTGAATTTTGAAATCTAAAATGTAGAGAAACTTAATTCTTGAAAATACAAACATAGAGACTAAATTCCTAATTTTCCAAAAGTATAGGGACTAAGCATATTTTAACCTATATTATTAATGAAATTAAGAATACTTTTTTCTTTTATAATTTGGGGTGGGGAATTGGGTTGCTTGGGATCGAACCCAAATTCTCATGCTTACAACATAATACTCTTACCACTATGTCAAGAGATTGTTGTCAAATTAAGAATTTTTTTTGCGTGAAATTTGATACTTTTGTCAACGAATTAATATGCATTTTTTATAAAAAATCGATTTCTTTAATATTAAAAATTTAGAACATAGTTTATAATAAATTCATCAATTAAATAAAATTGTTTTTGTTGAGTCCAAATTGATATTTGAAAACAAAATCAAGTAGTATCAAAAGCAGTTGAACAGAGTTCCAACTACTTCAGGCTTTAGTAATGAAAAGTGCAAAAATTAAAGAACAAAAAATATGTTTACGCAGTTCAATTTCCTTACATATGCGGAGCTTTTCCAAGAGAGAATATTCACTATCTTAGCACCTTTGTACAACAAGTGTTTCCAAACTCTAATACTTACTAGTTTAGACTTCTTACTTTTGTATTTGAGATCTAAACATCTCCCTTCTAAATTTCCCCCTAAAAACTTAGGACTTGAACCAAGTAAAGTACTTGATTATTAAACTCTAAGCAATCATAAGAACGTTCTTCACTGAACAAAATAAAGTGCTCTCTCTCAATACAAAACCTATACAAATCCCTACAATATATAAGTGAATAAGACTTTCTAACATACTATATCTTTTACAATCAATTATCCCTTCAAAAAGTAGGATAACTTGCACAAATAAAAATTCCTAATAAGATAAGCTTGAATCTTTTGGATTATACTTTCTTTTATAGCCTAATTCGATCCGATCCAAGAGTTAAAGGATGATGATTGTTTCGACCCGATCCAAACAAATCTTTAAGATTTCTTGTGAAGTGAAGTTTAGACATCAAGTGTAACTGTTCGTTTTCAGTGAAATCGGAATAGTAGTTTCGGAATCACAAATCTGAGCTTGAAAATAAAATTATTTTAATATTATTTTACGGTCTGATTATGATATAAATATCGTATAAAAATTTTGTAAATAAATTTTACTGATTACATGTTTAATTTAATGGAAAGTACCAAATTACATAAAATGCAAAAGTTGAATTCTACAAGCTATAAGTATCAAATAGCTATGGAATTCAAAGTTTAAGGTCCTTATATGACAAATAGACTACTAAGAAGAGTTAGTAGATAAGAATGATGATTCATCTATGGAAAATTAAATAAAGAAATGACTAAATTGGAAAGATGAATAGTAAAAAATGATATTTTAATTAAATAACAAAATATCATCATTCTCATCATCTTTCCCAAAATTTTTCCATGGAAGCCCTAGCTAAGAGAAGAGAACTCAAGCAAGCTTACTTGACTTAATTGGGTAAGTAATCTTATCCCGTTTTTAGTAATTTTTATATTTTCGAGATCGTAATAGCTTAATTTAGCTATCTCGAGGATTAGTTTGTAAAGTTATCAAAGTATTAAAGTTTTGCCATGGATGAGTATGCATGAATTATGAAGTTATGGTAGAAAATGAAAGGTTGTTGATTAGATAAACAACTTTTGTAAAGTGAATTTTGATGAAATTGTAATTTAGGGACTATATTGTAAAAACATAAAATTCATGGAAAAATTCTGATTTTTATGAAATACATGGGATGCTATTGTGATATATGAAAATCGTCTAGACTTGGAATAAAGATTAAATTGCATGAATTTCATTTTCCGAGCCTAGGGACAAAATCGTCATTAATTAAAAGTATAGGGCAATTTTGCCTAAGTTGTGAATTGGATTGAATTGAGTATGAATTGTATTAAATTGAGTTAAATTTACTTGTATAGATCCGGATAGACCAAATACGAAATTGGATCGAGGAAATGAAAAAGTGTCAAATTAGTAGCATACAAGTTCACGAACATTGTCGAAGTAAGTTCGTGTAACTTAATTGTGTAATTATAGGCTTGAATTGAATGATTTGTATGTGAATTATGTAATGACTATGTAACACCCAAATACTCGTACCCATCTCTGGAGTGGGGTCACGAGACATTACGAGCTCAACTCTACTTTAGAACGTTTCACATACATATAACCTAAAAATTTACTTCTAAATTTCAACCTAATGTAATTAAAATAAATTCAAAACTAATAGGCAAAATTTCCATGAGTCATTTACCAAAGTATGCACATACATATAGGAAAAGGTATAAAGCCTAGATCTTAAAGGCTGACATCATACAAATTAAAATTTTACTATTCATTTGGTAATTTCCTTATCAAGACCAAATGCATATGCATAATTATTGGCAAACGCATAATATTTTGATTTAAGCATAACATAACCACATTCATTTCATAAGTATGAATTCATAATTCAAGGTTACACGACACTTCAAGACTTATAACAAAACCATTTCCAAATCCGAACATAGATCTTTAGCCACATTCGCATGGCTCTATATACATTGCCATCAAAATAGTAAACATCCCAAATATATATAATCTATACATGCCATAGTGTCAACTAAAAGATTTTTTTTTTAACAAAGATACCAAAATGTTGTCAATAGATGCGATGACTTCGTAACGGTTCCGAGCTTACCACGGTAAGATGATCTAATTAAAACAACAAAACACACAAAATGAGCTATCATCTCAGTAAGTCTTAAGCAATTTATATAATGAAGTAACTCAATTAACTTAGCAAACCAAATTTCAATCTACTACTAGCCAAATTCATACATGATATTATACTTCATAGTTTGTGATATAACCAGGTAAGCTTATGTTTCTTTCCCTCATTTGTAAGGTAAGTAAAAACTTACCCGTAACCACTATGCAATCCCATACCATTACTTCACAAATAGAAACTTCATGACTAATACCATATACAAGATGTTTACATGTCCATGACATACATTGTCCAATTTATCTAACTAAAGTACAAGTTATACCACTCGAATCATCAATTCAATTCCAACTCCATTTAAATCTATTAAACATTACCTCATATTTTTGTTCACATAAACTCTCATTTAGCCGTACACCAACCTTTTTATTTCTTTCTTCCCAAAATTTTTTTTTATAATAGCATAGATGAATAATGTACTTCCATGCCTACGGTCCATACACCCTTCATTTATTCCTTTCTAAGTTCATGTTCAATTTATCCTATCGTACACATAGTGCCCACAATCGATATTGCACACATAGTGCTCGATTTAAAAGTTCGCACACATAGTGCCCTTACTTATTCGCACACATAGTGCCACGTCTTTTCGCACACATAGTGCCACGTATTCTCGCACACATAGTGCCACGCATTATCGCACACATAGTGCCACGTATTATCGCACACATAGTGCCGTATCATCTCATTATTTATGCATCAAAATGACTTAGATAAGTCAATAGCATCACATTCGATTAACAAGGCTTATACATATAAAGGGTTCTTATCCAAATTCTTTTGTGTCATTTATATGCAAGAATAACCATAGCTTAAATTGCTTAACGACTAACCTTTTTGTCGGATGAACAACTCTGATTAACTACTCAACCACTTTCGCTTTCCCCTTGGCCGAACTTGGCTCCCTTTGGTCTTGAGCTTAATTTAAGCAAATAAACTAATTCAATCATTTTATCAATTCATCAAAATCTAAATTCTTTTAATTTCAAACACATATATCATACGGCATTTCTATTATTGAATAATTGAACACATACATTTAATCATAGTTAAGTAATTTGATTTCTTCTCTCACTATCACACATATACGGCAACTCATTTCATTTCATGTCAATTACTTTTTTTTTTACTAAACCATGTCTCAATTTTTAGTGCATTCGGCAATGATACAACCCAATTTACTTCAACATTATACCTCTCCTCAAAATACACTAAAACCGAACATCATTCAAGGTTACCAAGACATAGCATTTATCAAATTCACTCAATTCATATATCAAACCTTTTTAATTAACGTCTTAGTACTTAGCCATGATCCAAATTATCACTCATCATCATGTTATAGCCGAATTTCTCATTATACTAATATAATTCCTCTATTAATCAAATCCCATATACATAAATTAAATCCACCCTTTTTGCCATTTTAACTAACTTTAGGTTCATCTAAATACCATTACCATTTAAAGCCACATAGCCGAATACATGTTTTACCTCAACTAAGAAATTTATACACTCACAACTCCATCGATTTCATTTTCCACCTAATTTCATCAATTCTATGCTTAAACTAATAAATACATGCTTAATTAAAATAAAAACAATTTCCTCATTCCAATTCACATTCGGTAACTACTACACAAACATATTAGTCAATTTCCCTATTTACATCTAATCCACCTATGTGCACAATTAGCTAACTCATTTCATCTATCATCTTCTAATTTCACATTCGGCAATTGAACAACATATACACATAATTTACTTTTAAATTTTAACCTCTAGTGAGCTCAAACATCCTCCATTCACCCTCACTCATCAAAACATGGAAAACCAAAACCATTCCCCATTTTTCTATCATGGCCGAAAATAAGAATCAACACCATTTCAAAAATTCTTACATGGGCAATGCTAAGAACTCAGCATTCATCCCAATTCCATAAAATTTACAAGAATTATATGAAAACATTACCTTAATTGAGCTTAATAGCAACCGAACACCATCCCCTTCTTCCTCTCTTTTACAATCGGCACAAACAAGTAAAAATGAAGCTAACTTTCTTCTTTTCACCCCTTTTTATTTTTTTTTCAAATTATCTTTTATTAATTTAAACCATTAAGTCATAATTTATGAATATAAAATACTTTTATTTCACATCACATTTGACATGGCCAGCCACTAAGTTTTAAAGATGGAAAAATTGACATGCAAATCCCATCTTTTAAACCATGCACTAATTTGGTCATCTTAAAATTATCTAACATATTTTCAAAGTTTCACACCTAAGTCATTTTAAGTAAAATTCACATCCAAATGATAAAAATCAAACATCCAAATTTCACACATGCAAACATCACGTATAATAGTCATGAAATTTAACACTTAATTATTTTTGCGATTCGGTTTAGTGGTCCCGAAACCACTTCCCGACTAGGGTCGAATTAGGACTGTCACAGACTAAGTATATGATCTTGCATATGTTGTGGACATACCGTAGCTCGAAAGAGCATCCCGTTATAAGTCTTCTCAAGCTTCCCGTTACATGGTTCTTGCAAACTTCCCGTTAATAGCTCTTCGGAGCATCCTGATCGGTCGTGACCCTACATGTGCTGTGGGCACACCGCAGCTCTTATGAGCGTCCCGTATATGGCTCTTTGTGAGCTTTTAGATTAAAGGCTCTTTGTGAGCTTCCCGTTATTGCTCGCTTGAACTTCCCATTATATGGCTATCTGGTGCTTCCTGATTAATTGCTCTTTGGAGCAATCCGTTAATTGCTCTCTAGAGCTATTTGTTGTAGGCTTTTTGTGAGCTTCTCATTATATTGCCCGGATAAGTTTCCTGTTACATGGCTCACATGAACTTCCCGTTATATGGCTTGAGCGAGAGCTTTCTGTTTATGTGCTCGTAAGAGAATTCCCGAATATGAATTAACGTAATTATAGTATTTTACACTTGGTATGTACTATTCATGTATCCATCGAGATTTCAAATGATTCAACGGGTGAAGTTTCGATAAAAGTTAAGATAAGGTCTAAATGAATCAATAATTATATCTACCTGAAAATACATGGAAAGGTTTATACGATGAGTTCATCCTTGTTACGTGAAATGCTCATAAAATAAATGACTAACATGCTTGATGAGTATATGTGTTTAGAAAATTGGCCAAATTGCTTTGGATGCATGTTTATTTGTATGCTTACAACTTTGAAATAAAGGTAAGTTAAATTACATGTTATACGAACTTACAAAGCTTAAAAGCTTACTCTATTTTATTTCCTCTATTTTATAGTACTCGGAAGCTCGTGAAGGTTGGAACTTGGTCGGATTCACATTACACTATCCTTCGGACTTCTTGGTATATAAAGCAAGTTAATTTTTGGTTATAATGGCATGTATAAGTTAAATTGGCCAAATGATGTCATATAAATACTTGGTTGGAACTAGCCATTGGAATGGCTTGTAATAGTTATATTTTGAAGTTTAAGTATATATATTTATATGTAGCTTTATAATGTTTGGTATGTGTTTGAAATGATAAAGTGTTGAAAAGCATATAGATATATTGATTGTTAGGTTGAGTTAACATATTTAGTCCAATATGCATATATGTGAAATGAGTTAATTTTAGTAAGTTTGAATACTTAGTTATATATGATATTACATCATACTTAATACATGAATTTGGCTTGATTTGAATGGTTTGAATTGGTTTGGGAATATGTTTAAGTGTATTGTAAGTGAAATACAAGTTTAGGTGAGATATAAAGCTAAGAGAGATTGTCTTATTTTGTCCACAAAGGCAGAGACACGGGCGTGTGTCTCAACCGTGTGTGACACACGGTCCAGCACATGGGCGTGTGTCCCGACCGTATGTCCCCTGCATCTTAAAAATTCAAAACAGAATGCTCAGATAATTTCACACGGCCTGGCACACGTGCGTGTGGCTTAGCCGTGTGACCCCTACACCTCCACATGGCCTAGCACATGGGCGTGTGACTTGGCCGTCTAACACAAGTCAGAGAGTTACACGAGTACCCATACGGGTTGGAACACGGTCGTGTGAACCACACGACCTGACCACACGAGCATGTGTACCCTACACTTAGGTTCACAAAAAATTTCCCAAAAAATTTCTTAAGTTCCCGGTTTAGTCCCGATTTGTTTCTATTGCATTCTTTGGGCCTTGAGGGCTCATATAAGGGACTATTTGTATGATTTATGATATGTATGTTAAATGACATGATATATATATTTGTATCTGATCTGTTTATTTCGGTAATGCTCCTTAACCCTATTCCGGTGATGGATAAGGGTTAGGGGTGTTACATCAAGAATTGGCTAAGAGATATCCCAATCAACTAAAGAAAACATAGCCAAAAGAAATTTGTTGCCAAAATTTTCCAACTTAAACATGACAATATTTTTAATAGTCAGTGCTACTACTAGTTAACACTGGTTCAAGCATTGGTGTAAGTACTCCTTGAAAAATGTCTTAATTTTTTTTTGTAATTGTCATAAAAAGAAGTTAAAATGACTTGTTATGATGGTTTTTACAATAAGAAGTGCAAATAGTTGCTAAGATACAAGAGTTCACACCATTAAAGGTACGAAAAGTAACTATAGTTATGGTATTCTAAGAAATTTAGGAGATGGAGTTTTTTTGTGGATAAAGTCTATCTCTCTCTTGTTCTTTACCTGGTGTTGGGGGAGTATTTATAGTGACAGGGTTGGGTGTAGGCCCCATCCCTTAAGTTTCTTACTCTCATTGATGTTATGATAGGTATTTAATACTTAAAACTTCCAATTCCAACAATGGCAACTTTAAAAACATTAACAATTTTATAAATTGATACATGAGTTAACTAGATTAAGCTCCCATGATCTTAAAAACATAAACTTACAAGAAAATGACTAAATTGTTGGAAAATCAGGTTTGGAAAGCATAGCAGAAAACAAATTTAGGGAAAAACCAAACTTTTAAAAAAAGCTTTCAAAACAAGAATTTGGTTGTGATATCTAAAGTAATAAACACTTAATCAAAATTGTATATTTTTTATTTATTTAGAATGAGCACTTCGACTGAGTAGTCTTTTTCACTATACTCACGCCTGTCGAGTGTGGGCTGGCTTCGAATGAAAAAAAATCACAAAAATTACCAGTAGGGTAGTTTTGCAATTTGTCTAAACTTTTAGGCTAAGTTGTAAATAAAAAATCTCTAGAAATTTTCTGAAAGAATTTTCTCTTTACAACTTTCTATTGAATTCAACCATGTAAAAAATAATGACCCACGACTCTCTTTTTATAGGGAGAGTTTAGAGAGTTCAACATGATTAAACTTAATCACTTTAATATTAAATTAATAAAATACTATTAAGATAAGTATTAAATTAAATATTAAATCTATTAAAATAATATTATTTTTAGAATAGTTAATCTGAAATCAAATTATCTGGTAAAGTCCCAATAAGAGTGTAATTCTTCTACTGCTCAACCACCAAAGATTCACCGTTGTCAACCATTTTTCGGCCACCAGAATGTCGCCATCGCAACTGTTGGCACTCCGAGCTAGTTCGATTTTTGCCGATTTGATCCAGGCCAGTGACGGCTTGACTGATTCGATCTAGCCACCTGTTTGTCCATCAGCTCGGTTTCACATACCAGGCCCAGTTCAACTAGCTTTTGAGTTTTGGTCTCCTTGGTCCAGGTCCAATTTTTAAGTTCAATTACCCATTAGGCCAATTGTTTTACTTGAAAATTAATTTTCAAAAATATCATATTAATTTTGATTAATTTGATTAATTTAATTTTATTTTATCAAAATTAATTTCTCAAAAATAAAATAGATTTTTCAAATTAAATTTTCAAGAAAATTTCTTTAATCAAATTCTCTAGTTGAACAATTCTTACGACCGCCCAATTTAATTTCACATCAAACAAATCGACTTATTTAAATTTTTTCCAAAGTTGTAGAATTTTCTTTTCATTCAAGTGCAATCCAATTGAGCTTTTGTTGAGCTAGCAGAGGGGCCAATCGGACATATACAATTAGGCTTTAGTAATTGCAATTATGTCCAGAAGCATCGTTTCGATAATTCACAATTACTTAATCATGGAGTCGGTTTACAAGAAGTATCATGATTGAAAAATCCTTATTTTATACTCTTTATGAACTCTTTATGAAAGTAATTCATCCAACTGATTTGTCCAATGACCTCATCATGTGTGTGTTACCCTCATGTAATATCCTTGATTCCTTTGAGTTAAATCCGTTCATTCAATACAATCATATTTTATCTCATTGTCACCATTGTGTCTTCTTAATGATTAATATGATCACTGTCAACAAATGACTGTGATAAATTTCTCGTTTAAGAACAAGCAACCTGTAGTCATGTTCTATCTTTATCAATCTATACAACGCCAATAAGAGAATATCGTTAACTTTTTAATTGAGATATGAAATCCATTGTTGCTAGTAAAGCCATGCCATACACAACTAATGTACCCAACATATTGGCTATCGGCTCAATAATTTTTAAAGCATAAGCTTCCACTTATATCAAAGCACAAGAGTTACATATGCATGATCAGTGGCTAACTCAAGATTTAGGTAAATTACACCATGAACGTCACAAGTGAGTTAATTCACAAATAGATTCAGAATTAATTCATCTTGGGTCCAGTCCAATGTATCATTCTGCCAATGAATACATCTATGTCTCTATCCGTAGAGTCAACTGCTCCGATAGCCAAGACTAGCCATCTCCTCAATTGGAATTATAGACAACATAATAATCCTTCTCAATATTTGAATCAAATGCTTACTTTGATTCTTTTACGGGATTACAGGCTCATTTAGATTATCTACTGAAGTAAGTTTTCTTTCTCACAATGTAAACATTCTTACAATTCCACTTATCATTAGTTTGCACTTAGACAATTAATGAGGTAATATTTACTTGTCACAATTTCGCTATTCATGCAAAATATGAAAGAAATACAAAAGACATAATAGTGAAATGTGGAATTCAAATAAATAGAAAATAGTTACATGTTTACTACAATATAGGCACATTTCCCAACATAAATTGCACTAACCAATTTTTTGAATAGAATTTGAAAGGTACGATGATGGAGGTTTTCTCCTCTTTTTATTCTTGGGCCCGTTGAAAGGGATGAAATTCCCTCATCGTTCGCCAATAATTTGTCTTTTATACATAGGCTTAATTATAATTTAACTAATAAATCATGTTTTAGCAATTTACGTAATTAATCACTTGTAATCACCACCGCCCACTATTAATTGCTTTAACTTGGTCTAATTGTTATTTTAGACTTTGGTTTATTTGTAATTTAAGTCCTCAAGCCATTTCTTAATTAAAAATCTATAGCGGTTGAACTTTACGATTTAATTTTTGGGACCTAATTAATCTCTAATTTGATAAAATTATCTATCCAAAATCTAATTCACTTATATAATATTCCATAAATATTAATGGAAATAGGGTCCTGAAACCACATTTTTTGACACCACTGACTTTCAAGTCTTTATAGTTAATTCTTCTCTTCTCCCACTAAACCATTTTTTAAGACACATTATTGTTTCGTTAAGGGATTTGAGGAGGGAGATTGTTGGCTGCAACTTTTCATTACTTTAGGGTGCTTTGGTTTTTTTATATTGTTGCTTTTTTTTATGCAACACGATGTTTCCCTCAATTGTTTTGGAATAAGGTGCATCTAGATTCGTTTTTTCTTCTTGGAAATCTCGTGCATCTCTCTTCCAAAAGACAACGTCACTTCCAATTCAACTAAAATTTTTTTCGCCTACTTGGAGTTGATGGTCCAACCTTGCTGAACGAATTATCTTAAGAGGAACCTAGTCACTTTTTCCTCTCTTGATCCTTGTTCTTCTAAGGGGGTTAGTCGTCGCGTGTTTGTGTTAAGAGATTATCTTTTTTTTTTTGCACCAATATTCCGAGACTTCTAGGATATCTTTTGTTTAGATCTCATTCTTGTTCCTCTCTACAATAGGCGTTGTGTTTTTTTCTACAAATTATTAAAGTTGGTTTTTTTGACGACTTTTTTAATATTGTCATTTAGGTTGAGTCAACCATTGGTAGCATGGTTGTTGTGATATAAGCACTTTTTTTGTGGATTTCCTCTTCAATAGATCAACTCGCATGGGTGGCAAGGTTCCCAATATTCATCTGTTCCCACTAAAGATTTCTGTTTGAGGCATTTAAAAGTGTGTAATGATGATGAGGGGGGATACAGGTGATGATAGTTGTGATACCCCACCACAACTTCATCTTTCCTTCACTGAGTGAAATATCGGTTACAATACCCTTCACACCGGGGCTATGTTGTTGCCTCACGAATTGTCTATGGTTTAGTGACATATTTACTCATTCTTCTCCTAGTAGCTCCTCATTTCTATAGATCTTCCGTGGACATATCCTTGAAGTTGAGATTAGAGAAACTTGTTTGGTTATTGCAGTTCTAGATACTATTGTATGATTGGTCTTGGTAAAATTTTTGTAGTTTCATGTATTGTAGATATTTATTGGAGAGATTATCCGCTTTGTAAGTGAGGTTATTTTAGGGAGAGGATGCAAATAATTGACACTAAAGGTGCAATTATCCAAGTGAGTGTTAGGTAAATTAGACTTAAATTAATTATTGCACCTGGAAAAGTGTTTAGTAAATTCATTCTTTGAGCAAAACTCTATAGAGACAAGATTATTTAATCCTAATTGCATAGAATTCTTTTATTCCCTTATTTAACTTGCAAAACAATTCTATACAAAAACTTGTTACAAAATCTATTTTGAAACCAATTCAACAAATGCAAACCAAAATGCTTTTTTAATAAATAATGTTAATCAATTTGCAAGTGACCAACTCATTTACATATGTGCATTAAAAAAATAAAAAATAAAATACAATTCTAAAATTGAATTTAGATATTAAAACTAATCATTTACAATTATAGATAACCAAGCATACATCCTCAATCATCCAATGAATTAAAATATGTATCAACTCTTTTAAAATAACAATCTATGATTATTTATTAAATTTAAAATAAAAATATTTATACAATAAATTATTTTCACTAAATTTCATTACTATAAAAAATTATTTAAATATCTGCAAATCAAATCATTATGAATAATTTACATGGAAAAAATATTTTTTAGAATTAAAATCACCAAACAAACGATGTGAACTATTTGATGAGTTGATATATAAATATAAACACAATATAAAACAATAATTAAAATAAATTAAATAAAAATAAATTAATGTAAAAAATATATACAAAACTAATTATTAACTCATAAAATTTCATATAAATCTATAATAAAAAATTAAAATAATAAAAATAAAAATATAATTATATTTATTCCTTCATCTTATCTATATTATTGTTTAAGTATATGACTGAGTTGGTGTTATGAATTAATTAATCACCAACTCGACTAAATAGATTACAAAATTACCCCTAGATGTATAAATTAATTTATATTATTATGGGTTTGTCATTTTATATTGTTAATAAACTAGTAAAAGAAATTACGTATGGGGAGATTTGAACCCATACCACTAATATTTACAAAATATTTTTTTCATCACTTCAACCAAAACTTCATTTTGATTTTTTTTTTGTTTACATTTTACCATTATTAAACAATTTTTTCACCCATGTTGTTCATATATCTATAATTACTTATTATAAACCTCAAGATTGAGTTGGTGTAATGGGTTAACCGAACACCAGTTTGATTGTGAAAATTACTAAACTACCATTACACATTTTAAATAAGTAATATTCTTACAAGGGTACATTTTTCTTTTTACAATTTGAAAAAAAAACCAATAGAGTTAATATGAAGTTTGCGCTCCCCCCCCCCCAAAGACTTGTCCAAAAGTACTTAGATTGTACCTCAACTTTTTTTGGACATAGTTGGTACCTGTACTTGTACTCTGTCACCCAAGTTGATACTTCTACACTAACACAGTTAATTTATGTTGATGTGGCACTGATAACCAATCCGATAGTGACACATGACAACTTTACAATATGCCATGTGACAAACATAAATTAAAAAAATTATAATATATAAATTAATAAAAAAATATAACTTTTTTCACATAAAGAGTGAACCTGGACAACTGGTTATCCAGAGACATTTGAATCTGGACATCCACTCGTCTAGATTCATTCCAAATGTATTTTAGTAAGTTTATATTTTTTTATTTGTTTTATAAAATATTATGTTATTTATATTAAAATTTTAAATTAAAAAATATATATTTAAAAAATTAAAATATAGTAATGAATAAAAAATAGAAAAGTTTTTACATCAAGAATGAACCTAAACGAATAGTTGTCCAGATTCAAATGCATCTAGACAACCATGTCTAAATTAATTGTAATCGTGCTTTTTAGTTACTTTATATATTCATACATTTATAATTTTTATTCTTTTATATATTTATATATTTTTATAAATTTGTAAATTTTTATTAATTTATATATTTTTCAAAATATTATAAGTTTTTTATATAATTTTAATTGTATATATTTTATATAAATTTATATTATATATATTTAAAATAATAACCGGAAAATGGTATTTTATGAAAAAAAATAAAAACATATAAACTTACTAAAAATACGTCTAGAATAAATATTGACAAATAGGTGACTGGATTTAGATATATCTGAACAACCATTTATCTAAGTCCATTCTTGATGTAAAAAAAAACATATTTTTATTAATTTATATATGTTAAAAGATTTTTAAAATTTTCAATTTATGTCCACGTGACATATTGAGTGGCAACCACATGTCACCGTCGGATTGGCTATTAATGCCACGTCAACATAAACTAATGGTGTTAGTACGGAGGTACCAATTTAAGTGATGAATACAAGTTTAAATACTAACTAAATTAAAAAAAAAATTCAAGTGCTAACGAAATACTTTTGAACAAGTTCTGAGATAAAATATGTATTAACTTAAAGTAATAAAAAATTAGAAATGAAGAGGTTGATATTTTTAAATAAGTTCAAGCTAAAGTAAATTTTTTAAATTATAATATTATAAATTATTATTTTTATATATTATAAAGGTTTATCGAAATTAAAGATGCAATTTCTAATTATTCTTTTATTGTAATTTAAGCCGTTAGTCAACTTACCTCTTATGGATGACTAGAATAAATCAAAAGTTACTGTTGTGGACAACTATTAAAGTAGCACGAATTTCACGAATTCATTTTCTTTTAAATAAAAAAAATCATGGTGAAGGGTTTTTTTTTTTTTTTTTTTTTTTTTTTTTTTTTTAAATTAAGATAGAGTTTGAAAAGTTATCTAATAATTGGATTTGAGTGTATATTACTTATAATTATACAAGATGATATGTTTTGTAACTATTGGTAATTATTAGGTCTGTTAAATTCCAATTACACTTTTAGTGATAATTGAAATAATTAAATCCAAATTTAAATTTAAAAAAATTCTTTTTATTTAAGTTATAAAAATTATAATATAAGTCTAAGGTGTTTGGAATGGATAATATAAATAAAAATTCTCTTATATTATAAATCCTAAAAAATATATATTATAAAAATAATATATGTATTTTATAAGGTTAAAAAAATTATATTATTTAAATTTTAAAAGATTTTAAAGCTAAAAAGTACATTGTTATAAAAGTTATAATATATTTATTTATAAGAAGTTATGGTCAAGTATAGATATAACATTTTTTATATTATAAAAATAAAATACTTATTCATAAAAAATATTATGGTTTTTTTATCATAATTTATTTATAAAATAAATTTTAAATTTTTGAAAAAAAATATTATTTATAAGAAGTGATATGAAAGTTTCTGGGCAATTTATAGAATATTTTTTTTTATAATGATTATATATCATAAATTTTATATTATTTTTAACTTAATTTATGCATTATAAAAAGGAACATAATTTAGCATAAATCTTTTTCAAAATTAACTTTATATAAATTTTTACAATTAAAGCTACAAACTATTTAGACTATGAACCCAAATATTATAAAGTCGATACTAATTATGCAAATAGAAAATGTTTTCATACACCATATAATGTGGTATGATACCATTTGACAGACTGGTACCATAAGCACTGGAGACAACTCACGAACTCTTTCAATGTAACCATTCAAGGCTTCAAAATGTAGTTGAGAAGATATTTGTTATTCTAAAAAAAATCTCATCTTTAACATCACCTTGGTATAGTATAAATAAAAAATAAGGTTGGATTGTTTTAGCATATTGCGTATTTTATAACTTAAATTATAGGTGGAATTGAGATGATCCATATTTTGAAGTCTATATGGAAGAAGGAGATCTTGATAATCTTAATGATGCAGATTCAACTTTAGATGATGATGAATTCAGTGAAAGACCAACAAAATGGTGATAAGGAACATATTTAAAATATTAAAGAGGGAATAACCCAACAAATATGCACTAGAACAATTAGATAAAATTGAATATGATATTTATTTTTCTTACTATATTTATTAGTAATAGTATTATCAACTACTTTTTTAGACTAACATAGTACATAATGATGATTTGATTTTAGTTTTTGTTACTTGATTAGAAATTATTTTTATCATACTAATAAATTTTATAGTATTTAATATTTTTTTTAAAAATATAAACTATGTAAGTGCATAATTATAATTTGTACAACTAAACATGACATATGAAATTACAATCTAATTACACTTTATCTGCCAAACACATTTAGGAAATTACAATTCTTTGTAATTACAAGAGAATGTAATTAATACCCTAATAATTACACTTTCATTCAATTATTTTGTGCTATCTAAACAAACCTAAATATTGAAATTTTTTTTATAAATGCTAAATTTATATTATAAGACTGTTTGTTAATTAATAAAATCAACCACCCAATAATTGTGGGTTTTTTTAAATAATAAAACTTTTTATTTTTGGTTTTGCTTGCAAATTGTACGATAAATGCACATAGTCTTTCTTCAGTTTACGATCAATGCCTGTATTCCCTATCAATTAGGTTAAAAGTCAAGTACTTGTATTGCAAATAAATGCAAAGACTTCAATTGAGTCCCTAAATAAAACTAATAATCAAAAGGGTCAATTCCAATTTTCATTGTTTTAATTCACATCATAAACCCTACCTTCATAATTAGTTAAATTTTTATTTAAGGCTTAAATTTGACAACTATTTTCATATTATGATTGAATTTTTTTTTAGTTTAAGATTAAAACTTAACTTAGTAATTATTTCCATATTGAAATCTGATCTAGACAATTATTTTTCAAATTGGAGTTTGAACTTTAGGATTTTTAAGAATTAATTTGGACAAAAGAAAGCTCAAGCCCCAATATGAAATCATTTGTTAAGTTCAAAACTTAAAATTGACATGGGAAAAATTGCGAAGCTTATTGTTTAGTATTTATAAATAATAAAAGAATATTTATAATTGATTGAGGTTTAATTAAATTGACAATTATTTATTTCAAAATTCTAATTTCATTTAAACTTATTTGGTTATTATAAATATTTGGAAGTTATATTGTTGTTTAAAAGAAGAAAGATGAAATGGATAGGAGTCTTAAAAACCACATTATTTCCCAAACGCAAAATTAAGATGAATAAAAAACAAAGAAATCCGATAAAATCTGTGGGCAAAACATGACTGAGTTTATTTCACACGGTGTAGGGCCGCGCGTGGAGTCAGCGATTGTCATGTGCCACGCATTTCAAGAATAAAAAAAAAAAAAAAGAGGAAATATCCAAGAATGTTGTCGAACGTGTGAACATGGTCGGCGGCCCGTTAGTTTTCTTTTAACGCCGTGCAGTTCAAATATGAATAAAAAGACACTGCACCTTTTCGAGAAACCGTTACCGTTATAATTATCGCCTAAAAACAAAAGAATTCCGTTACATCCTCCCTCTTTCTCTCCTATAAATAGAAGACTCAGTTGCTTGTTTCTTTGTTTTTCAATTTCAAACTTTGAAAAAGATTTAAAAACTAAAGTCCAAGTCTTATAGTGAAAGAATAAGAAATTTATTTATTTATTCATTCATTTGGAGCTTTGGGTTTTGATTATTGATTCCTCAGAAACAATAATTTCAAGGTAAATTTTGGGAAATTAGTATTAAATTGAATTGTTGTTCATGTTTTCTTTCGAATTCTTTGCTGATCAATTGGATTTTATTTGAATTAGTTTTTTTAAGCTTGTTTCTGGGTTTCATTTTAGCTGTATTAGTTCCCTGGGAAATGAAAAGGAAGTAAGGATTGAAGCATCTTTGGTAATTTAAGCGCTTTCATTTTGTCCCCACTAATTCTCTGTAAACAACAGCTGTTGATTAGTATGTTTTTTTTTTTAATTTTTTTTTCTTTTTGATTAGAAGTTGTCGAGGAAACTTATGTCTGCAACTTATGCAAAAATTCTACTGAATTCAGCTTAAGTACAAGATTTGCCCTTTGCGCCAATTTCTTTTCTTGCGGGTGATAGTTTAGCTGTTTATGATTCGAGAAATTTATTGTATATGATCAGTATGTCTTTGTTATGCATTTTATATATCTGGACAGAGTTTTTACGTTGTTGAATGTTGATCGAGCTATTTTTTTATTGTGTTGATATGGTATTACCGACCAAGAAATCATAAATTAATCATAAAGATTTTTTTGACCGTGCATGTAGTCATCAACCTAAGAGATTACTGTTTACTATTTACAATAGATTGTCCACCAAGAAATTTTGATTTGATTCTTAGTATCTAGGTTCTTGGCATAGAATATATTTATGCACATGGGTTTAGCTCTTCAATTTGGACTTCTCTCTTTCTTTTTAAGTTTTGTTTGCCATCCGCACAACTGTGAGCAATAACTTAACTGTTCCTTGCATTTTTTTCATTTTGCAGGTCAATTTTGTTTTTGAAGGCATAACTTCTATTATAGTGTTGAAGTTTCTTATAGTTGTTGTGAAAAAGTGGTTGACAATCCTGTCCTAAGCTGCCTATAAATTTTCTGAGATCTCTTCATCGGGTTGGAAAGCTGATGTCAAACTCATAGCATGGACTCACACCAGCTTTTCGGATACGGTGTGACTGGTGCAGGCCTATCCTACTCAACTTTTCCTTCAATACCTTATAGGCTGTTTAGTTCTTTGAAATCTGATATAGGAAACTCACCCAACTCACCTTTTTTTACTCCATTTGATTGTGATACCAACACTACGTTGAGTGACAGTCAGGAGCAGCACAGCTCTACTGAGAATCTCTCAGGACTTAGCCCTTCTTGCAACTCTTCGCTTGAATCTAACACTTACTTCCATCGGTTGAGTCCCTCTCTGGACTGCAGGAGTGAAAGCTTATTGTTCAGTTCTGGTGGAACTTCTTATACGCAAGATGCAAATTCTGGCCACAAAGTAATATACACTTTGCAGGAATTGGAGACCGCACTTATGGCACCTGATGAGAATGAAGACTTAACCACCCCTAGTGTTTCCCACGGAGAAAGTAGTAGACCACAGACAGCAGGCCAGCGATCTAGGGCATGGAGTCAGGAGCACCAAGGATCTTTGGCACTTCTGCCTCAGACATCCTTTGTTTCTAAGCATAGGCAATCGACTGAAGTTTCTCATGTTGAAAAACGCCAGAAATCAATAGAGGATTTCTCTTGGCGGGGTATTCCACCCGGCAATCTGAAGCAGTTGCTGATTGCTTGTGCTAAAGTTCTCTCTGAAAACAATATGGATGAATTTGATACGTTGATTGCGAAGGCCAGGGGTGCTGTCTCTATCAGTGGGGAACCGATCCAGCGTCTTGGTGCTTACATGGTGGAAGGGTTGGTGGCAAGGAAGGAAGCATCAGGGTCTAGCATATATCGTGCCCTTCATTGCAGGGAGCCTGAAGGCAAGGACTTGCTGTCCTACATGCAAGTCCTGTATGAAATCTGCCCATACTTAAAGTTCGGGTACATGGCAGCCAATGGAGCCATTGCTGAAGCCTGCCGAACCAAAGATCGCATTCACATTATTGATTTCCAGATTGCTCAGGGAACACAATGGATGACTCTCTTGCAGGCACTTGCAGCTAGACCAGGTGGAGCTCCTCATGTCAGGATTACAGGAATTGATGATCCTCTTTCTAAATATGCTCGTGGTGATGGATTGGAAGCTGTTAAAAGACGTTTGGAAGCACTATCTGAGAAGTTCAATATTCCAGTTGAGTTTCAGGGAATGCCAGTTTTTGCACCAGATATCACAAGGGACATGCTTGATGTCAGGCCTGGGGAGGCTCTGGCTGTCAACTTCCCTCTTCAGCTCCATCACACCCCTGACGAGAGCGTTGATGTGAACAATCCTAGGGATGGGCTTCTACGAATGGTAAAGTCACTGTCTCCCAAGGTTACCACATTGGTAGAGCAAGAATCAAACACGAACACGGCCCCTTTCCTCCCCAGGTTCATAGAGACTCTGGAGTACTACTTGGCAATGTTCGAGTCCATAGATGAAACACTGCCAAGGGACAGAAAGGAACGAGTTAACGTGGAAGAACATTGCCTGGCCAGGGATATTGTGAATATCATTGCTTGTGAGGGAAAGGAGAGGGTTGAGCGTCATGAACTCTTTGGTAAGTGGAAGTCTAGATTAACAATGGCAGGATTTCGACAATACCCTTTAAGCTCTTATGTCAATTCCGTGATACGGGGCTTGCTGAGGTGTTACTCTAAACATTATACGCTGGTAGAGAAGGATGGTGCTATGTTGTTGGGGTGGAAGGATAGGAACCTTATATCAGCTTCTGCTTGGCACTGTGACAGCTGAGTGAGATTCATACAAAGTTAGAAACGAAATAATCAGTTGATTTTTTTTAATAGGTGACGGATGATAACTTCATCGCATGGGACTAATGGACGATGATAGTGTTGTTAGTATCAGCTGTTGAAATATGTTGAATAACATCCCTATGATCCAAAAGGGTGACATTTTCTCATACCATTAGTCAATCACCACGGTTTCCCTTTGTTCATTTGTTTTTTTTCTTCATAGGATTCAATGTATGAGTAAGAAAATGGAGGGATGCATTCTTTTCAGGTTTTATGAGTCAATGTATGTAACACAGTCCACATGTATCCCCTGTATTCTACGGTATATATTAATAGATAGATAGAGAAGACCAGATAGCTGCTTATTCATTGTTTTTATGGATTTGCATACACTTCCGCTGGGCTGATATAGTTCACTTGTCCAACCCAAACGAATATCAATCATGCATTAATGGTTAAAATCAAAGAAGATCAGTCTAGAATCTGACTGTTTCCTACAAATGTACTCACTTGAAATATAGTCGGTACCAGGACATTAAAAACGTGCGTGAAATCATGGCCATCAAATACTATTTGGCTAGCGGAATCACAATTATGTGGATGGCAATCAAGGCCACCATACACTGTGTACTCTTTTGGATATGACATAAGAGACGAGAAAAATAATTACCTCTTTTAAGTCATATCAATTAAAATAATTTTGCATTTATAGTTCATAAATATATTGGATAACACAAATTTCACGTTTTCAAAATTAAATAATGACAAAATTATGCATCTTAAGAGAGACTGGGCTCTGCCTTTACAATTTTTTATCCTTCATCAATTCAATCTATAGAATTTTCTAATTATTTGTTTTATATAAAAAAATTCAATCATTATATATATATATATATATATAATATTATAGTCAATATTTTAGATTGATTTGTCAACCATGTCAACTTTTAACGATTAAAATGGATGAAATTTTTAATAGAAATATTAATTTTCTATTTGATCTAAGATACATGAATTAATCTATCCATTTTTTGAATAAAAAAAATACTAAATACTTTTACTAAAATAACTTACATAACAACTCGCATATAATTTTATCAATGATAAAAACTAAGTACTTTTCATACATTTATGAATTAATGAAAACGTTGAATAGCACACAGACTTGTGAAAAATACATAGGACAACCATCCATGCCTTAAATGATTCAATACCGACTTACCTGTAAATCCTAATGATATATAGGAGAACCATATAGTCTTTCTTAATGTGTAACCTTTTGTCTATCGAAGTACCAAATTTAAAAAATCTTCACAAATAGAAAATCTATTTTGAAACTATTTGCTAGACTTACAAAATTTTGATATAAAATTTAATATGTCAAGTTTTGTAATGTATGAACATTTATTTGAATCTATTGATATGTTGAAATATAAGTATTGTGATTTTAATATTCAAAATTACTACATCACTTATAAAAAATATGATTTTTTTTTTCTATGCGGGAATTTGATAATAATGACAATGGAATGGGTCAGATTTTTGCTTGCCTAACTTCGATCTAAAGCTCTATCACCTTCACTTGATCCCAGCCTGATCTTGACTTAAGAAAATATAACCTGCCCCGAATTTGATCCTAATCCTAACCTAAAAAATTGATAGAGAAATCGACTTAAATTTTATTGTTGATTGTTGAAAGCAATTCACTGACATGAATTTGTTTAGTAAATAGATCTTGCATCATACACTTATCAAACAGATTTTGATAATAAACTTTCCTCTGCTTGCAAACATATATATTTATAGTATATGTTTATATTTTATGATAAGAATGAAACCATAAGCTTTAAGGCAGTGGGAACGTAACGGTTTATTTGTAGTGGTGTCGGAAACAGTTGTTTTGAAATTACAAATTTGACAAATAAATTCGTAATAATCATTATTTAATTTGTATGAGTCCATTATAATTTTATATTGAATTTTGACTTAATGAATTTTAGCTAATTGAATAAATAGATAAATATAAGTAGTTTATTTCGAAAGTCAAGTGGTTTCGGAAAGTGAAGTATCGAGACCTCATTTTTATAAATCGAGCTCATAAATTTTTTTATTAAATATTTATTGAGTTGTTATTTAAGTATGCGAAGATTCAGTTTGGAAATTTTATCCTTCAATTAGTTAATTAAATAAAAAGGGTTAATTTGTAAAAGATGCAAAACTTAAATCCGTACTGAATTATAATGATTAGATGGCTTAAGTATTAAATGAGGGGGACTTATATGATATTTAGACCATAATATGTTTAGATGGACGGTTAAGAGGTTATGTTTAATGATTTTGATGTTATTTTATAAAGGGTAAAATTGTAAATTAATAATTAAAGCATAAACAAAATGAAAGAAAATCTATCATCATCATCTTCCTTAGTGCCTTTGACCACCGAAATTGGAAATTGAAAAACACCATACATTAGTTTAACATTCGGCCAAGCATAGACCATTGCATGTAAGTGATTTTCTTATCGTAAATTTTACGTTTTCTTGTAGCTTAATTTAGTTAACCCAACGATTATTTTATAAAATTATCAAAGATTTTGAAAATTTCCATTGATAAATGTTAGGTGTTCTTGTGATTAAATGATAAAATTGTAATCTTAATTGTTGATTAAGACTAATTTATAAAGTGATTTTAGTTAGTTTTAAGTTAAAAGATTAATTTGATAAAATATTAAAATTGACATAAAATTCTTGTGAATTTTGATTAATTATGGGCTGTGTTAGTTTAAAAGAAAATTCGTTTAGCATGAAAGTGGGTGAAATTGTGATAAATTGAAAGTTTTTGGTTTAGGGATTAAATTGTGAGAAACGTAAATGTTTAGGGAAATTTATAAACAGACAAAAACTTAAGGGTATGCATATAAATGAGTTGATAATGTTTTTGAATTTGATAAATTGAATTTAATCGTTATATAGATCAAGAGTTAAATCGTACGGAAGATAATCGGGGAAAAGGGAATATCGTAGATTAGTTCCTACGAGTCAACTGAAAACATAATCTAGGTAAGTTCATAGTATAATTATATATATATATATATATATATATATATATCTGTGTGTGTACTTATTTATAGCTTGATTTGTTAATGTCAGGAATTAAATTAAAATACCTGATTGAACGTAGTAAACGTTTAGGTGCCTCAGTTAGTATTTCGATGCTTTCTAGTGTGATTTAGAGAAAATTCGAGTATTCGAGTCAAGTTGCTATAGTTCAACGAGCCATGAAAATATATGTTTATGGTTAAATTATTCATTGAATTGGACTTATGTTTATTGAGATGTTTGCGTATATGTGTGTATATATATATATATATATATGAAAGAATGAATTGCTTTGGTTTGAACCATTGTGAATTATGAATTATAATTGAATGTTTTGGTACTAATGATATATGATTTTGGAAACGGTTATTATGGGTTTTAACAATTTAAGTTCATTTAGTAATCATTTATAAGGAAGGCTGGTATCTTCATTTCACAACAGAAGTATAGTATGCCTTATGTAATAGCCCAATTTTATCTGGGCCTAAAACAGTCCATTTTTTTTTACAACCCTATCAAAACCTTTGACCCAAACAAATCCCAAACCCAACAAATCAGCCCAATTTCAAAAAAACAAACCCTAGCCCAACACTAAAAAAATAAAAAAAACAAAAACAAAAAACCTAGACGCCCCTAGCCTCTGACTAGCTTCAGACTGCCTCTGCCACCGCTGGCCACCACCTACTCTGCCATCGCCACTCCCCCACTTGCACCTGCAAGATTAAATGAAGAAAAGACAGAAAGTAAAAACAATAGCAGTGCAAAATGGCAATAAAAGCTAAGCCAAAATCCATTGTAAAAAAAGAAAAAAGATTATCAATAAAAAAAAGCCTTCAAAAAACTATTGTATAAGGAGACTCTATTTTGAAATAAAAGAACAGATTAAAAGCAAAAATAGAGCAGATTCAAAGCATTCAAAATCGATCAAAAATATGAAGTAGATCGAAGAAAACAAAAAATGCCAAGGTCCTTTATTTTCATTTTTCTTTCCTCGAAATCATTATCTCTTTTTTTTTTTATTTTGTGAAATTATTTATAAATATATACACATATTAAAATATAGTGTAAAAAAAAACTTACATTTTGGGGTTCCGGCCACCGTGCGCGACGGCCGGCGACGGTAGTCCGGCGACGAAGTGGCCGGCCTTTCGCCGGAATCTGGATTCCATCCAGAGAGAAGGAGAGTAGTCCAGAATTTTTTTTTGTAAACACAGTAGAGAAATGAAATTTTTTGGGAAAAAATTGGTTTTTATAGATGAGTAAAACGACGTAGTTTCATGTTTAAGCTCAGGGCGTCAAAACGGTGCCGTTTTGCCATGGATCGACCCTATCCGCACGTGACCCGACCAACTCCAGAGGGATCCGCATGTTTTCATTTTCTGGGCTATTTACAGCCCTGGTCCTTTTGCTTTCTAAGTGTGTTTTAATCTAGTCCTTTTGACGCTTTTTCTTATTTTATAAATTCGCCCCTTAAATTGGTTGCACGTTTCGATTTGGTCCCCCTAATTAAACCTTAAAAACACTGCACATAAAAGGTGGGGATATTTTTCTTTTTAGCCTTTCCTTGTTGTTTGCGCTTACATTTCGGTCCTTTTCTCTTTATTTACTTTTAAATTTGTCCCAAACTTTCTGTTTTGTTTTCAATTTAATCCTTTTTTCGTTATTTTGATGTTTTATTAATTAATTTCCTCATTATTATTATTATTATTATTATTATTATTATTATTATTATTATTATTATAATTATCATTATTATTAGTAGTATTATTATTATTACTATCTATTATTAGCATTATTAAATTTTATTACTACAACTAATGTTATTATATTTTTATTCCTATTATATTTTCTATTATCATATTATTTTTCTCTCATTAGCGTAATATTATTATTTTTAACTTATTTTTATTATTGATATTATTGTATTCACTATTACTATTATTGACTCTATTTTTAATATTATTATTACATTTTTACCTTTCGTATTTATTATTATATTATACTTATTATTATTTTATTACTATTATTATTTTCATTATTATAACTTTTATTTT
Organism: Gossypium stocksii; assembly: GCA_020496765.1. Taxonomy (NCBI): domain Eukaryota; kingdom Viridiplantae; phylum Streptophyta; class Magnoliopsida; order Malvales; family Malvaceae; genus Gossypium; species Gossypium stocksii. Next base: position 12,420,066 of record CM035621.1, on the reverse strand, counting down.
TCTTCTATTACTATTATTTTTAATGTACCTTACTGTTTATATTATTTTTAGCATTACTAATATTCCATTTTTTTACTACAATATTAACATACCGTTTTCATTTTTATTATTTGTTATTATTACTATTATATTATTTCATCATTAACTATTATTACCATATTTATACTTTTTTTGTTATTACTATTATTATTTATATTTGTTGTTATTTACTATTTTACTTATTTTTATCTTTAATCTCATGTTATCTTTTATTATTTTTTATCTAGTATTTGTATAGCATGCTTGTTTTATTTCTTTATTTTATTGTAATTTTGTTGTTGGCATTCGCATTACGAATTTATTATTATTCCATTATGCCTGTTAATATCGCGACTTATCTTTGCTTGTTTTCTTGCCAATTCACGGTGCATTGATCTATACCCAATACATTTTTTATCGATGTTTCGTATTTAGAAATTTGATAAAATCGTGCCCTAACTTACTGGGTTTCGATTTTTCTCATTTAATTTAAATAGCGGAATATCCTTTTAACTTGCAATACGGGTTTCTGAATAAAATGCTTATCCTCGAAGATGCAAGGTGTTGTGCCCTAACTTACTGGCCATGACATCTTGTTACCTCGAGATAAGGATTTAAAAAAAAAGAGCAATATTCAGTATTTGGAAGTTTGAGGAACCGTGCCCTAACTTATTGGGTTGCGATCTTCCTTGTTTAACCTATATAACCGAATATCTGTTTAAAATTAAAATACATAAAATTTAAATAAAAAGCTTATTCTTGAGAATTCGAGATGTCGTGTCCTAACGTATTGGATGTGACGTTTTGTTATCTCCAGATAAGATTTTCTAAATCAATGCAATATTCTGTATTTAGAAATTCGAGAAACCGTGCCATAACGTATTGGGTTTCGATTTTCTCTTTTACTCTAAGTATCCGGATATCCTTCCAAAATTAAATACATGAGTTTCAAAAGGCAAATTTAGCCTCAAAGGTCGAGGTGTTGTGTCCTAACGTATTGGATATGACATTTCACTTTGAGACGAGACGACCTCTGACACACATTTTCAATTTATCCAAATGACTTTTTAAACATCACCATAAATGAAGGATCATATTTTTCAAATTTTCAAATCTTCGACACTAAGACACTAATTAATCAACTAGGTACCAATTTTGGGCGTATTGAGGGTGCTAATCCTTCCTCGTGCGTAACCGACTCCCGAACTCGTCTTTCTGATTTTTGTAGACCAAAATCGTTGTTTTGATAAATCAAAATATTTATTAAAAACAACCACTTTTCGAGGTGACCCGATCACACCTCAGCAAAAAGATTGGTGGTGACTCCCATTTTTTGTTTTCACTTTCAAAATCCAAGTCGACGATCGTTTTTCAAAAAAATAGTTTCGACAGCTTGGCGACTCCACTGGGGACCAAATAAGAGAGTCAAGCCACAAGTTGATTAACTTTTGTCTTTTTGTCGAAAATTGAAAAATTGGTTTTAATATATGGTAATTCCTTTGCATGTCATCTGTTTTGTATTACGGTCTTCATTATTTTGTTCATATGTTCTTTATTTTCAAGCTTTTGTATATATTGTTGCATTGCATTGCATAACCGTTGTGGTTATACCTTTTAAGAGGAAGTGAAAAGCTAAGCCTTCGTAAGGTCTTCACCTCCGTGTAGGATAGTGGATCGCTTTCGGGATATATTCCTACCTATGTTTTCGTGAGATTTTCATCACCGTGTAGCCATAGGGAAATGTGTCCCCCTGAACTGAACTCGGTCCGTATGAGCCTATAATGGGTGAGGATCGAGGAATCTACCGGTTCGAGTACCTTTACTTTAGAACCAAACCCCATATAACGAACCCTAAGAGCCTACCCTAGATAGAGCCACGCTAAACCCTAGTGGTCACCCGATAGATGCGTTTTCTTACTATTTATTTCTCTTGTGCTAACGTGTTTTATTTTGTCTAGCTTGCATTGCATTCTCATCATAGAAAGGAGGTGTTGATTCAAATTCGATTGCTAAATAGGAGAGTTTGTCATGAGAGAAGGGATTTCTTGATAAAGTAGATTATAATACGGTCATCCAAATACGGTTCGAGTAAACACAATGCGAAAAGGCTGATAGCTCGTGGAAGAATACACAACTTTGCTTCGTTTCCAGAGGATTTAAGCGGACAATGATTTATTCAAGAGCCGTTACATCTCAACTTTCTTAAAGAAGCCAACGAGTATCACGAGGATAAGTGAGCAATGAGTTGCGGCCCGGATCAAGCAAAAAGGAGCTAATAGAGACATCTTTGGGAAAATTTACAAGAGTCGACCATAGTATCCGGATATGAAGAAAAATTGATGTCTTCGCTTGGACTATGAGGGCAAGACTGCATATGTGATCCGTTTTATGTAAAGAAATTTGTTTTCTAGAAAAGTTCTTTTAATAGAATTGAATTTAAGGTTGATGCCTCTCTTTCTTGCATCCATTTCATGTATTTGCATTTCATGCATTTGCATTACATTATTTGCATTACATTACTTGCATTGCATCATTTGCATTAGATTTTCACAAAGGACCCTAATTAGGTAAAATTATTTCAGTTAACCTGGGAACCGACAAAAGTTGATCGACTAAGTGTCTTTACGGTACACTGAAAAAGACCAAAGATATGGACCAGAGACTAGAAAGGCTTGAGCAACTCCAAAAAGAGATGCAAGATCAACTACAAGCACAGATGCAAGACCAACTACAAGCACAGATGCAAGAACAACTAGCCAAAATACAATAAGATATGAGGAATTAGATGCTAGAATCTCAAAGAAACATGATGAACCAATTGGCTCAGCTATTGGCCGGAGGGCCCGATAAAGGAAAGAGCCCTGTGACCTATCCTGGTGATGACAATGAAGAACCTGCCTATCCTCCAGGTTTTACTCCAACCAACACATAGGCGCAGCCGGATACGAACCCGCAAAGGGTACTGGTTACTATCAGATCCCAATACCAAGCCGGTAGGTACCTCAGCACCAATGAACGTTCCAGCAGGCTCGAGTTCTAACCTAGGGGATAATCCAACCAACTCTATTGTCACGGACCTAGAAGATATGGTAGAAATGACAAGGACCGATCTGCCAAAACAACTCGAGGACTGGTGTAAGTGGATAGAAGAAAAATTCAAAGCAATGGAGATTGCCGATTACCGTACGGGATTGACGCCAAAGACTTAAGCTTGGTCCCAGATCTGGTGCTCCCACCGAAGTTTAAAACTCCAGAGTTTGAAAAGTACAACGGGACTAGTTGCCCTGAAGCTCACATCACGATGTTTTGTCAAAGAATGACAGGATACGTTAATAGCGACCAGTTATTAATTCACTATTTTCAAGACAGTTTGATCGGGTTCGCAACCAAATGGTACAATCAGTTAAGCCGTGCCCAAATTGGTTCATGGAAAGATTTGGCACAAGCTTTCATAAAATAATATGGCTACGTTACAGACATGGTACCCGATAGAATCACACTACAGAATATGGAAAAGAAGCAGAGCGAGAGCTTCAGGCAATACGTCCAAAGATGGAGAGAGGTGGCAATACAAGTCTAACCACCTCTTTTGGAAAAAGAAATAACAATACTTTTCATCAACACTTTGAAAGCCCCGTTCATTAACCATATGTTGGGAAGCTTTATTATGAGTTTCTCAGATATAGTAATGTCTGGCGAGATGATTGAAAAAACAGTAAGGAGTGGGAAGATAGACGTGGGAGAAAGCCTCAAAAGCCCGAAGAAAAGAGAAGACGAAGTGAATAATATGAGCAAAGGGTATTCCAAACCGGTTACTATAGGTCAACTGAGGGCCGTAACCACTAGCTATCAAGGCTCTTCATGGTAAGAATCTAACTCGAGGACAAATACAGAAAGGCTCCAGTTCACGCCTACCTCGGTGACATATAGGGAGTTGTATCAAAGCCTATTTGATGCATATATTGTATCTCCTCGTTACGTGCAACCAATACAACCCCCATATCCCAAATGGTACGACTCAAATGCTCAATGTGAGTACCACGTAGGGATTACAGGACATTCAATAGAAAATTACCTTGTTTTCAAAAAGTTGGTCGAACGGTTCATTGAAATGGGAATTGTAAAGTTCGACGATTCCTTAGAACCTAATCATTCAGACAAAGCAGTGAATGTGATACCTGAAAGTGGGGGCAAAATAGTTGCAATGTCTTGAACAAGTCAAAAAAGCCGAAAAAAATATCGGAGAATTTGAATGACATATCCGAAGAGGGAACCAGGGAATAAAAGTTTCCGCCCTTACATATTTGGGAGTGTTTTGAACAATGGGACTGTGGAAGAGATCCCTGTGTTTTTTAGAACTAATTTGGAGTAATATTCAGAACATGCTTGTTGCTTTAAGCCTAGAGGCAATAAGAATCCTTTTGTGAATTAGGCTTGTGTCTAAATCTTTATTTTAATAAAATGCATCTTCTTAAGCAAATATTCTTTTATTCTTTCCATTTATAGCTTATTTTGTTCATTGGGACTCTTTTTCAAATATTTTTTTATTCTTCATTCATGATCATAACATACAAATAATTGTTCTTAGATTCATTTATTCTTTGGAATCTTCATTCGTACCCACTGCAGGTCCCCAGATATCAACGACATTAGCGACACTACTACTGACCCAAAATCTCATTTTGAGTAAGATATATGTCTGGAGGGATCTTAGTATTTTGAAAATGACAGAGACTATGGTTTATCTCCTGATTTGTTAATGATGGTAAAATAAGATCCTACCTTACAAAGAATCATTGGAATCCATGGCACTTCTCTATGTGGGGCATAGATGCTTTTAAGCCAATTTCGTCGAAAGCTTCTAGCAGGTATCAATTATTTCACTAAGAGGATGGAAGTAGCTTTATATGCCGATGTTACAAGGTCCATAATAATCAAATTTCCAAAAAATAAAAAAAGATCATGTACCAACAAAAATGTCAAAAAGATCATATCTAACCGCACAATGTCAAAAATTGACGGTCTGTTCAAAGATCAGGTGCCACGTCACAGTGCAGCAAAGGTAGCCAAAAAGGGAAAAACAAAAATAATAAAGGAAAAACCAAAAGCGACAAAACAATGATCATTAGGAAAATGACCTAGACTTGTAAAGATTGGCATAATGAGTTTCCATTTACCTTCTATGCTTATTTAACGTCGGCCTAAACCTTCGTCGGGGCAATACTTTTCTCATTGGTTTGGGAGTAGTTTCGACCACTGAAGTCGAGATTCATTCTCTCCAAGCTTTGATTGAGTCAAAATTGGATGAAGCAGAATAGGTCCAGTTTCAATATGATCAAGTGAGCCCAATTGAAGAAAAAAAGGTTGAAGGTATCCGTCACGGGCAGATGATGTGAGCTTACGACAAAGAAGTTCACCCTAGGGAATCCCATGAGGGGGACCTGGTATCGAAAAAGATCCTTCTCATATAAAAGGACTTTGAAAGAAAGTGGATGCCAAATGGGAAAAGACCTTATATGGTAAATAATGCCTTATATGAAAAAACATTGATTTTGACCGAGAGGGATGATAAAGACTTATCTAATCCTGTGAGTTCCAAATTCAATCAATAGATATTTCAAAAAAGGACAATGGAAAAGGAAAAAGAAAATGAAAAGGAGAGGCCAAAGCGAAAACCCGCAAAGGGCGCATTGAGACCAAATGGGTCTTGAGTTGAAAACCCGAAAAGCGCAGCTCAAATTTTGATCGAAGGTGGGGCATGCATTAGCCTTGATATGTCTGAATTAACAATGAAGAAGTATGCTACGTCTTGGGGCATCGACAAAGTACTCCGAATCCCTAAACACATATTGAGCTAAAAAAAGGGGCCTCAAGAAGTTTGTACAGAGAAGCTCATGTTGCGATATCTGGGGCACCAACTTTTCTTTTACTCATTTTGTATTCTAGCGATTTGATTTCTTTGATTAATCCATCCTTTTCAGATTCTGTTCTTGATGAATTCTAGTTTCGTCCATCATTTTGATCTTTTTCAAGCATTTTGCATTGAAATAACGATTAATGGACCAATAATACTTTCACAAAAGAAGTGCTGCATATTACTCTAGAAGCTTCTAAATAGTATAGGAACCTGAAACAAGACCATTATTTAGAATTCACCTGGCCTAAGGGTTAGAAATATTTGAGAGAGGAGTTTAAAATTGTGGCTATCTCTCCAGATTCTCTGTTAAGGATAACAGTTGCACGAAAAAATAAGATAGTGTCAGTGACGCAACCTTGTGAACAACAAGCAATGTTAACCCAAGCGTTAAAAGGGGTTCATTCTTGAAATTTTTCCATTTTGTACACCCATCTGGTCATGTTACTCAGATAGGGGTATGACAGTTTAATTGAAAAAAGTTATAGATTCTATGCCCCTAATTTGTAATGGGAAGGATTGAAAAGATACAAATCCTATACCTCTGAGCTGTAGTGGGATGGGTTGAAAATTGAAACAAATCTTATACCTTAAGTCGTAGTGGGTTAGATTACCAAAAAAATCCCTAAAGTTACAGCGGGGCAAACCTGTTGAGCAAGATACCAGCTGAATAAGAGGGCGACGTAATATGCCAGTGATAAAACCGTGATGAACAATGAGTAATGACGCCTTAAGCACTTAAAAAGGAATCATTTTCATGACATTTCTGCATTCATATGTCATAACACATTTAGTTAGGGGCATTCGATTTATTCCGATCATAGCATCCTAATCATTTTGCATAAGTATAAGCATATAAAACCGATTCTACAGGGTAAGTCCCCTAGAGGACGACGTAGCAACATCGATAAATTTATAGATCTTGTCTCCCTAAGCAGTAGTGGAGTAGATCAATAATGACCAGTTCTATCTCCCTAAGTAGTAGTGGAGCAGACGACTGAAGATTGCCAGCCTTGTCTCCCTGAAGATATAGCGGAACAGGTCGAAACTACTAGTTTTCATCTCCTCGAAGTTCCAGTGGAATAGTTTGAGGCTACCAATCCCTCCTCCCTGAGTTTACATTAAGAATCAATATTTCTTTGAAGTTTCAGCAGAGAAGATTGAGGTTACAAATCTTTTCTCTCTGAATTCTTATCTTCTCAAAGTTCAAGTGGAGTAGGTTGAGGCTACAAATCCCTTCTCCTTGAGTTTACATTGAGGGTCAATATTTCTTTAAAGTTTTGGTAGAGAATATTGATGTTACGAATCTCTTCTCTCTGAATTCTTATCTCCCCAAAGTTCCAGTGGAGTAGGTTGAGGTTACAAATCCCTTCTCCCTGAGTTTACATTGAAGATCAATATTTCTTGGAAGTTTCAGTAGAGAAGATTGAGGTTACAAATCTCTTCTCTCTGAATTCTTATCACCCTCGAAATTACAGCGGAAAAGGTCGAAGCTACAAATCCCTTTTCCCTGAAGTTATATTGAAGTTTCAGTAGAGAAGATCGAAGGTACAAATCTCTTCTCCCTGAATTCTTATCTCCTCGAAGTTCCAGCGGAGTAGGTTGAAGCTACAAATCCTTTCTCCCTGAAATTACATTGAGGATCAATTCTTATTCCTAGAAGTTTCCAGCGGAGACGGTCGAAGCTACAAATCCCTTTTCCCTGAAATTACATTGAAGTTTCAGTAGAGAAAATCGAAGCTACAAATCTCTTCTCCCTGAATTCTTATCTCTTCGAAGCTCCAGCAGGAGTAGGTTGAAGCTACAAATCCCTTCTCTCTGCAATTACATCGATGATCAATCCTTATTTCCTTGAAGTTTCAGTAGAGAAGATCGAAGCTACAAATTTCTTCTCTTTGAAATTGCATTGGAGCCATTAATCTTATCCCCCTGAAGTTGCAATGGGGCAGATTGAAGTTACCACGACAAGTCATATCACCCTGAAGTTGCAGTAAAGCAGACTGAAGATAGCAATCTTATCTCTCTGAAGTTACAGTGGAGCAGATTGAAGATAACAATCTTATCTCCCTGAAGTTGCAGTGAAGCAGTTTGAAGTTACAAGTCCCATCTCTCTGAAGTGACGGTGGAGTGGATCAAGGCAACAAGATGCGGAGGATTAAACAAGCCTACCTGAAGAAGAGGAGCGCCAAAAGAAGTCAAGACTCGGCAAGACCGGGCAAAATTGGTCTTTCTTGGAGGTCTTTGCTCTATTCCCGTCACACGACAATGAGCAAAGAGGGGCAGTTGTAATAGCCCAATTTTACCCGGGCTTAAAGCAGTCTATTTTTTTTTACAACCCAATCAAAACCTTTGACCCAAAAAAACCCCAAACCCAACAGATCAGCCCAATTTCAAAAAAAAAAAAAAACCTAGCTCAACACTAAAAAAATAAAAAAATAAAAACAAAAAAACCTAGCCGCCCCTAGCCTCTGACTAGCTTCAGACTGCCTCTGCCACCGCTGGCACCACCTGCTCTGCCATCGCCACTCCTTCACTTGCACCTGCAAGATTAAATGAAGAAAAGACAGAAAGTAAAAACAATAGCAGTGTAAAATGGCTATAAAAACTAAGCCAAAATCCATTGTAAAAAAAGAAAAAAGATTATCAATAAAAAAAAGCCTTCAAAAAACTATTGTATAAGGAGACTCTATTTTGAAATAAAAGAACAGATTAAAAGCAAAAATAGAGCAGATTCGAAGCATTCAAAATCGATCAAAAAAATGAAGTAGATCGAAGAAAACAAAAAACGCCAAGGTCCTTTATTTTCATTTTTTATTTTCTTCTTTCCTCGAAATCGCTATCTCTTTTTTTTTTTTTATTTTGTGAAATTATTTATATATATATACACATATTAAAATATAGTGTAAAAAAAAGAAAAAAACTTACATTTTGGGGTTCCGGCCACCGTGCGCGGCGATCGGCGACGGTGGTTCGCCGATGAAGTGGCCGGCCTTTTACCGAAATTTGGATTCCATCCAGAGAGAAGGGGAGCAGTCCAGAATTTTTTTTGTTAACACAACAGAGAAATGAAATTTTTTGGGAAAAAATTGGTTTTTATAGATGAGTAAAACGACGTAGTTTCATGTTTAAGCTCAGGGCGTCAAAACGGTGCCGTTTTGCCACGGATGGACCCTATCCGGGCGTGACCCGACCCGCTCCAGGGGGATCCGCGTGTTTTCATTTTCTGGGCTATTTACAGCCCTGGTCCTTTCGCTTTCTAAGTTTGTTTTAATCTAGTCCTTTTGACCTTTTTTCTTATTTTATAAATTCGCCCCTTAAATTGGTTGCACGTTTCGATTTGGTCCCCCTAATTAAACCTTAAAAACACTGCGCATAAAAGGTGGGGATATTTTTCTTTTTAGCGCTTCCTTGTTGTTTGTGCTTACATTTTGGTCCTTTTCTCTTTATTTACTTTTAAATTTGTCCCAAACTTTCTGTTTTGTTTTCAATTTAATCCTTTTTTCGTTATTTTGATGTTTTATTAATTAATTTCCTCATTTTGTTTTTTATTATTATTATTATAATTATCATTATTATTATTAGTATTATTATTATTACTATCTATTATTAGCATTATTAAATTTTATTACTACAACTAATGTTATTATATTTTTATTCCTATTATATTTTCTATTATTATATTATTTTTCTCTCATTAGTGTACTATTATTATTTTTAACTTATTTTTATTATTGATATTATTGTATTCACTATTACTATTATTGACTCTATTTTTAATATTATTATTACATTCTTGCCTTTCGTATTTATTATTATATTATACTTATTATTATTTTATTACTATTATTATTTTCATTATTATAACTTTTATTTTTCTTCTATTACTATTATTTTTAATGTACCTTACTGTTTATATTATTTTTAGCATTACAATTATTCCATTTTTTTTACTACAATATTAACATACCGTTTTCATTTTTATTATTTGTTATTATTACTATTATATTATTTCATCATTAACTATTATTACCATATTTATACTTATTTGTTATTACTATTATTATTTATATTTGTTGTTATTTACTATTTTACTTATTTTTATCTTTAATCTCATGTTATCTTTTATTATTTTTATCTAGTATCTGTGTAGCATGTTTGTTTTATTTCTTTATTTTATTATAATTTTGTTGTTGGCATTCGCATTACGAATTTATTATTATTCCATTATGCCTGTTAATATCGCGACTTATCTTTGCTTGTTTTCTTGCCAATTCACGGTGCATTGATCTATACCCAATACATTTTTTATCGATGTTTCGTATTTAGAAATTTGAGAAAATCGTGCCCTAACTTACTGTGTTTCGATTTTTCTCATTTAATCTAAATAGCGGAATATTCTTTTAACTCGCAATACGAGTTTTTGAATAAAATGCTTATCCTCAAAGATGCGAGGTGTTGTGCCCTAACTTACTGGCCATGACATCTTGTTACCTCGAGATAAGATTTAAAAAAGAAGAAGCAATATTTAGTATTTGGAAGTTCGAAGAACCGTGCCCTAACTTACTGGGTTGCGATCTTCCTCGTTCAACCTAGATAACCGAATATCTTTTTAAAATTAAAATATATAAATTTTAAATAAAAAACTTATTCTTGAGAATTCGAGATGTCGTGTCCTAACGTATTGGATGTGACGTTTTGTTATCTCGAGATAAGATTTTCTAAATCAAGACAATATTCTGTATTTAGAAATTCGAGAAATCGTGCCCTAACGTATTGGGTTTTGATTTTCTACTCTAAGTATCCGTATATCATTCCAAAATTAAATACACAAGTTTCAAATAAAAGACAAGTTTAGCCTCAAAGGTCGAGGTGTTGTGTCCTAATGTATTGGATATGACATTTCACTTTGAGACGAGACGACCTCTGACACACATTTTCAATTTACCCAAATGGTTTTTTAAGCATCACCATAAATGAAGGATCGCATTTCAAATTCTTTCAAATTTTTAAATCTTCGACACTAAGACACTAATTAATCAATTAGGTACCAATTTTGGGCGTATTGAGGGTGCTAATCCTTCCTCATGTGTAATCGACTCCCGAACTCATCTTTCTGATTTTTGTAGACCCAAATCGTTGTTTTGATAGATCAAAATGTTTATTAAAGACAACCACTTTTCGAGGTGACCCGATCACACCTCAGCAAAAAGATTGGTGGCGACTCCTATTTTTCATTTTCATTTTCAAAATCCAAGTCGACGATCGTTTTTCAAAAAAATGGTTTTGACACCTTAGATGTTCTAAGGAAATTTAGGCTAGAATTTTGCAAAAGAGTTGACTCACCAATGCCTCTAAACTTGAAGTTGTCAAAGAATGATGGTGAGAAACTTTGTGATCCTTCAATTTATAAAAGCATAGTTGGACGCTTACTTTATTTGACAATAGCATTGTTATCGAGGTTTATGAGTTCACCTTTTGTTGTACACTTGGGAGTTGCCAAGAGGGTTCTTAGGTATGTGAAGGGCACAAGTGAAGAGTTGAGTTATTTAAAGGTAGGAAGTGTGAAGTTGACTGGGTGTTCTGATAGTGATTGGGCAGGGAGTTTAAATGGCATGAATAGTGCATCCAGGTATGTTTCTAATCTTGGATTAGGTGTAATCTATTGGAGTTCTAAGAAGTAACAAGTTGTGGCTCAATCAACTCTAGAAGTAGAATGTATTGTTGTTATTGTTACTGCTATTGCAAACCAAGCAATTTGGTTGAGAAATTTGCTTTATGATTTTAATTTTGAGTAAGAAAGTGCCACTGTTCTTTTGTGTGACAATGAGTCAGCTATTGCCATTGCTGAAAATTCAATTCAATATGGTAGAACAAAGCAAATCAATGAGAAGTTTCATGCTATTCGTGAGGTTGAGAAAAATTTGCTAATCAAGATGGAATTTTGTTATTCTGAGATGCAAGTTGCTGATTTGATGACAAAGTCTCTTTTAAGGAATGATTTTGTTTTCTCAAACTTGAGTTTGGTATGTTCAATATCAACCTCAAGGTGGAATGTTGATATATTTTGAGTTTGATATTAGAAATCAAATATATGTTTTGTGTGTCCGTTGCTTTAGGCTTGCAGTAGTAACTGTTAGTTATTTTAAATTTAGTTTTTCTATTGTAAGTTTTCTTTTAGGCTCTATTTGTTTGTTAGTAAAATGTTTTCCGGAAAATGATTTCTAGAAAATGATTTACTTTTCTGAAAATGATTTACTTTTCTGGTGTTTGGATGAATCTGTGTAAAATATTTTCTATTGTTTGATAGATTTCCTGAAATGTTTTCCGGAAAAACTATTTTTACATATATTAATAAATTTATATAAATATATTAATAAATTTATATTTTAAATTGTTTTTATATATATTGAAATGATTTATTTATAAATAAATAAATCAAATTAAATATATAATAATACTCAGTTATTAATTTAAAATATTAATTGAAAGTAAATTGAAAACAACCAAAGTCAAATAAATTATTTGTAATTGTGTTATAAAAAATAAAAAAAACAAGGATTGAATAATTAGAAATTAGCTTCCAAACCACAATTAATACTAGAAATTAATAATATTATCCAAATGCATAATTAGTAGTACACCACATAATAACAACAACATTGTCCAAGTGAATAACTAATATTACACCACATTAAAAGTATCAATATCTTTAACCTTGAGAAAATTTTTGAGGCCAAATTTTTCTAATATTACACCACATAAAGTCATGAAATTCGACCAGTAAAACACACCATCTAGTATTAAAAAATATACATATTTTACAATAATGTGATCGAATCATTCAATCTCCAAAAGATGCAACTGGCGGTATTCATAATGTCCAATGCCCCAGATATTTTTTTCACAAGACCAATTTATAGAATACAAACTATACAACTTTAAAATCACAAAACCAAGTTCTTGTATCTTCAAGGCATCTGAGAAAGCTATGAAGGAATATACTTGGGATAGTAATAAAAAAAATGCTTTGGATGGCATTCTGAAATTATCTGAATACTCCCATCGACTTCTTTTTTTCCATGTTACCTGTTTACTAGGATGCCAGCGACCAAAAGTTCAAGAGAAATGATGGTAATGTAGTAAGCCAGCTAATGAAGGCCATTGCAGTAGCAGTTTCAAACTGTGAAAAATGGTTATGTGCACAGCTATTTAGATCATTGTTAATAAGAACAGTAATGCCTGCAGAAGCACAAGCTGTAGCAAACGTCAGAGTAGATGTGATCTGCAACGTAAAAAACATATGATCAAGACAACAGAAACTACATAAGAAAGAGCAGACAACAAATTTCCAAAATCTCGGGAGCTTTGCATCTAACACAATGGGGAGATAAAAAGCAAGCAGTGTTGAAAAAAACTAGATTTGTTTGAGCTCTTAACTAATGCAAGTGCATGTAAAGGTTCTACAGTTCAAATTTACTCCAGATACATGGCATATGCAGAAAGTATGCAAACAAACACTAGATTCTTCTACAGGAATTAGCAATAAGTTCTACATATTCATTGTGAATAGTGCAGGAAAACAAAGGCAATCCTGAGGCTTCTTCAAACAAAGACTAGTAAAATGTAGGCTTTTTTTTTTTCAGTTTGAGTAAAACTTATAAAAAAGTGCCAACCAAAACTCGAATCCAGTTTTTGGAAAAGAAAAGAAAGGAACGGATCTCAAATCCATTCAGCATAACTTTGACTTGTTGATGACTACAAGTATTCTAGGGTTCTACAATTTGTTTGCCATGCTAACACCAATTTCTTATAGCAGCATACAATAGAACCCAGAGCAAGTCAATGAACTTTGATAGGGAAAATTGCATTGTTAATGCAGTTTTATTGCTTTAAAATCCAAACAGCTTCTAATTAGAAACAAAAGCCCAGAGAGCTTTTGCTTACAAACTAAAATATAAGCACTTAAACTAAAATTGTACAAAAGCACTAAAATTCAGCAACCTTTTTCATGTAATAGTAACCAAAATGAAAACCAAGAAAGCCAGTTGATAACCAAACAATTCAAAAGAAACACCAAGAAGGAAAAACACAATTTAATAGTCAATTTTACAGAATTTATTATTATGGCAACCACACAGCAAATCAGATAAATATAAAAAATAAAAATAAAACCTCATTATATGCCCAATTAATATGTGTGCTATAGTAGGATTAGCATTCATAGAGTTTCCAAAAAATGAAGCTTGTCATGAGGTGACCAAAAGCAGTTTTTTCTTTAGATGGAAACATAAACACCAGATACACATGTAAGGCATTGAGGTCAACCACAGAAGTCTAACCAAACTCTTCAGCCTCCTGCACTAATATTTTTCATGAAATTCCAAGCCTAAGCAGTCATTCATATCTTGCAATTACACACAAACAAATTTCCCACATTTCAAATAGGCAATTAAAGAATGGCAATATTTAAGTGCATTCCCAACGAACTCACAATCAAATAAGCCTGATATGGCCATTTACTTTTTCATCTAAAAGGAGTAGCAGAATTGGCATTGGCAATAAATAGACAACAAATATGAAAACAAACTTTTCTTTTGGGATAAAGGAGCTGCAGCTAAAAGCCTAAAAGATATCTTATAATCAGTTCTTGAATATGAAAATCAACAAAGGTAATATGAATACACTCTAAATTGCGGTGCAATATCACACTGTTTTGTCTTGTCTTTCAGGGAATTTAATTTTGTTTCAGAATTTGTAACCCGATTTAAAGATTGCATTGAATGGCATCATTATTGGATAAATTCACCATTAGGAGTTGTATAGGGCAAATGTTTGAAATTAACAGTAACCTCGTACAATAGAGACCCATTCAGATCATCACCATTACAAACAGAGAAGATAATAAAAGTAATTGGCATTGCATTCTATCGAAAAAACAACTAGCATAGTTTCAGCAAAAATAAAAAAATAAAGGTTTGACATTTTGCCTTGTACCGGAGAATAACATGAAAATATTCATTTCCACAATCCTAATCCCAGGAAACATAATTGAAGACAAATTGGAAATATCCCAAATATATATATTTAAAAAAAACCCAAATGTTACCTCTTTGGTGGCCAACTTAGAAGCATAAGGAAGAACAAAATTGACAGTGAGTTTGGAAGGAATGAAGGAAGGAGTGGGAGGACGAGGTTGCATGAAAGAGAGGAGTTTTAGAAAGGTCCATATAAGGGATCACTTTAGTCCACGCCTCCATGAACATGGCATCCACAGAGGGAGCCGCTCGCAGATCAGTGGATAAGGGTGGAGCTCTTGCTGCCAAAAAGGGTCAACAGGCCAATAGCATTGATGCTCGACGCAACATTCTGGGAGGGGGTTGGTAGTGATCGCTCAGCTATCGCAAGGTCAGAGACAGCGTCTGAGAAGAAGGGGAAGGAGAAGGGGAAGGGGAAGAGGCTTCATGTAAAGGGAAAGACTTTGGCAAACGTCTTACCAAAATAAAATCTATAAGACATTTTACCAAAATAAACGCTTCTTTTTTTTCCGTGTTTTGTACAAGGTTTTCCCTGGGAAATTGTTTTCAGCCAACCAAACACTGGAAAAGGCTGAAAAACTTTTCCAGAAAATGTTTTTACATCCAAACAAACGGAGCCTTAATTTATGTTTTATGGTTTTTTCTTACTCTAGTGTTAAGCAACGGTAATTTTTTTAAATAAAAAGGTTGTGTGTGTGAGAAGCTGAATAGACAGCCTTCTCCATTATTCTGGAAAATTGTGGGTTGTAACCCATGCCTTATAGCATAGCTCAAGTGGTATTAACTTCTGGATAAATATTTTATATGCTATAGGCAATGAATTTCAACACTACTATATGCGAAGTCTTGGTAAAATGAAAGAAACCGAAAATTCATTCAAACAATAGTGTTTGCACGATTTTTGTTAATTCAATTAAAAAAACCACCATTACTTATCAAACTAAATTATATATATATTTTTCACTTATTTACAGTTACTTTTTGTTTTTTATGATATAAAGATAAATATTTTTACACTGAAAATAGTGAAATAACTTAAAAATACTATATACATTAAAAAAATTACTATGGAAAAGTCTTTTTTTTAAGAAACTAAGGTTATTGATTTTTTTTGGATTATTTATGAAAATGACTTTGAAACTGTACTAAAACATCTAAAGCCTTGAAATAAAGTCTATTTTGTTAAAATAAAGTACAAAAACTCAAAGCCAAAATTAGTAATGAAAATTGAGAACTAAACTAAAATAAATAATTATAGACGATTCAATAAATCTAAAAGACTTAAACAAATTGATAATACTCTAGAACAACATATTTTTATGTATTAATTGCATATTTATTTTGAGTATGATCCTACTAATTTGAGCTATTTATGGTCTTTTATCTTGTAGGAACTAAATTGGAGGCAAAAAGGAATTTAGGGGCAAAAAACATGAATTTGAAGATAAAATGGGCCAACATGCGACATAGAGAAAAAGGTGATGCCAAAAATACAAGTATGGAAGACATAAGGGCAATAATGCAAAGAAGAGATATTTATAAATACAAGACTCTATTTAAATATTAATTATATTAGGATAATTATTACAAAGTTTTATTTAGATTTAATTTTGACTTTTATCTTTATTCATCTTTAATTATCTTTATTTATTTGTATTTATCTTTTAAAATTTGAGTAGGACTAGACTAGGTTTCCTAATATTATAAATAGGGGATGGAGTGACTCAAATTGGAGATCATCGTTTTCTGTAACACTCTCTCCTCTAAAAAGTTTAGCCTTTGTTTCTTTCTTTATTCAATAAAAATTTCCATTTCCATTTCCATTACATTTATTTCTTTTTCTCCAAAAACACGAGCCACTAAATTTATCTAGCCAAAAGTTGTTGAAATTCCCCAAAAAGGGTTCATGAAGCTTAGAACCTGCGCTTAGCCTTCTCAACGAGTATTCATCGCTTCTCCGTAATATGGGACTGACGCTTCCATCCATGTCCTTTCAAAAGTGATATTTTCAACTTATGCAAGGAACGACCGCTTTGCATATTTTGAGAAGGTTGCACAGTCGGTTCGTTAGCCTACTGTGTCAGTGGTTGTTGAGCCCAAAAGACAAAATGGCATGGCATTCGCCATTGAAAAGTGATGATCTAGAGTAATACGGTCTCACAAAAGCGATGGTTGGCTAGAGTCAGGTTCTTCTAAATCATAAGTCTAAACCCTAAGTGGTGCTGGTGGTCGTAGGCGTCCTCTTCCACTATAATTAGCTTATTCTGTTTGAGAGGGATCGCCTAAAAGCCAAGGATTAAACCTAAGGAAGATCGAGACAATCGGAGGCTGGAATTTCGCCATATAAAAAAAACTCTCTCTTTTCTCAAACTCTGTCTTTCATTTCAATTTTAATTTTAATTTTCGTAATTCAATTCAATCAAACTTTAAATTCTATTTTTTTTAATTTTTTTAGGAACGCAGGTTTTTTGGGCACGATTCTATTCGGGATCTCGTGAAAGAAGACATTGTGCAAATCCAGTCCCTGAGGATTTGACCCTACTTCTCTTATACTATTCTTTTCATTATTATTATAGGGATAGGATATATTTGGTGCTTTCAACGACGCATCAAATTTTGGCACTGTTGCCGGGGACTGGTAACGTATTAATCTTGTTTCTTGTTTCTTATGACTAGATCTGCTCTAGGTACTCTTGCGTTTAATTTAGAAATAAAGAAGATTGCAAGGGCTAATTGCAAGGAGACAAAGTTACGGAAAAACAGTTAGGAGTGGTTGGGACTTAATGTAACCCACCACCAGAAAATGAAGTTGACGACGAAGTTGAGTCTAGGGTTAATGAAAACCCTACTCAAACACTTGAATGCGAAAAAGTTGAAGTCGATTCACCAGAAGAAGTGCTTAACGCCAGGGTTAACAAAAACCCAAATACCAATGGTTCAAACAATTCGGCAATTGGCCGAAGCTTCGGCAGAACAACTGCCATTGTGCATTGCGTATCCTACTATGGATATTGATTTCGAACTAAAGTCAAGTTTAATCCAATTACTGCCAACTTTTCGTGGGTTGCAAAACGAAAATCCCCACAAACGTCTGAGTTTTATATGGTTTGTCTTAGCATGAAACCTCAAGGCGTAACTGAGGATCAAATAAAATTGCGTGCTTTCCCTTTTTCCTTAGCAGATTCAGCTAGAGAATGGTTATTTTATCTACCCTATGGATCTATTACAACCTGGGCTAATCTATCTCATTTATTTCTCAACAAGTTTTTTCCAGCATCGTGAGTGGCTGAGTTAAGAAGGGAGAGCGTTAGAATAAGGCAAAAAGAAGCAGAATCTATTTACGACTATTGGGAGCGGTTTAAGAAGTTGTGTGCAAGTTGCCTACAACATGGTATAACAGAACAGTCTCTACTCTAATACTTTTATGAGGGCTTAAAGCCCATAAAGGTGAATATGAGAGAAGCTGCTAGTGGAGTAGCATTGGTCAACATGACTCCCCAACAAGCAAGGGACTTGATATCCACGATAGCTGTGAATACTCAGCAATTTCGAGCCAATCCTGAACCCACCAGAAGGGCTCACTAGCTAAGTAATTCGACCTTAAAAGATAAAGTTAATAGAATTGCTAATATTCTTAATTCTTTTGTTACAAAAAAAGAAAAACTAGCTCGGTTATGCGGAATATGTGCTGCACCTGAACATACAACTGATGCATGTCTTAGTCTATATGATGATACTATGGCTTATTTGGATGCTGTGGGAAACTTCCCTGGGCCACCACAAAGGAGATATGACCCCTACACTAATACCTACAATCTAGGATGGATGGACCATCCTAACTTGAGTTATGAGACCAACCCACGATATAATCAGCTATACCAAAATTAGATTCTACAACAGCCATGAGATTCAGGTACTTCTCTAGAAACTATGGTCCATAAATTAGCAGCTAATGTCCTTGATTTCCAACAGCAAACGAAGGATTTTTAACATAAAATCGAGGCATCTATAAGAGAGTTGACCACATCAATTGAAAAATTAAACTCTCAAGGGAAGCTACTGTCACAAACAGAACCGAACTCAAGATAAAATGTGAATGCATTCCTGGCAAAAATCTTGGCTAAGATTCCGCTCAAGAAAAGCTCGAGGAAGATGAACAGGTCCGAATGAAGCCTCTACTGCCTAAAATTCAACTTTTATTTCCAGGAAAGTTATACCAGTGTCGAAAAGGTAAAGAGGACAAGGAGATCCTCAAAACATTTAGAAATGTAAAGATCAACATATCACTGTTGGATGCCATCAAACAGATTCCGTGATATGCTAAGTTTCTTAAAGAGCTTTGCACCAACAAGCGAAAATTAACAGGTAATGAAAATGTAAGTGTTGGTAAGAATGTATCCGCAGTATTATAGCGGAAGGTGCCGGCGAAATGCAAAGATAGGGACATGTTCGCAATGCCATACAAAATAGGCCATTTGGGAATAAAAAATGCTATGTACGATTTAGGGGCCTCCATAAATGTAATGCATTTTTCTATTTACGAATCACTTAACACGGGTTTTTTGAAGAAAACAGGTGTTATCATACAGTTAGCAGACAGGTCTGTGGTACATCCTAAAGGAGTCCTCGAAGACATATTAGTAAAAGTTAACGAGCTTATTTTCCCTATAGATTTTTATGTGATAAAAATGGAGGAGGGTAGCACTCTTGGCTCTTCAAACATCCTGCTTGGCTGACCTTTCCTTAGTACCACTAGCACTAAGATTAACGTACGAAGTGGAACTCTCACGATGGAGTTTGATGCGGAGATCGTGAAGTTTAATGTTTACGGCGCTATTAGTCATCCAAGTGAAATCCTGAGCATAAACCGTGTCGACATAATTAACTCATTAGTAGAAGAAACTTTTAAGTCAATTCATGAAGATAAATTTGAATTTATATTTGATGATTATGAATTTGCTAATGAATTATTGTCTCCAACAAATACTAAACTTTTACCTTCTGTTGTGCAGGCACCAGATTTGGAGTTAAAACTGCTTCCTAAGCATATTAAATATGCGTTTTTGGGAAAGGATAATACCTTACCGGTCATAGTCTCAAATAGACTCTCCAAGCCTGAAGAGGAAAGTTTGGTCCAAGTGCTAAAAAGTCATAAAGAGGCGATTGGCTGGACCATTGCCGATTTAAAAGGGATAAGCTATTTGACTTGCACACACATGATTTACTTGGAAGAAAACACAAAACCAAGGTGAGAGGCGCAAAGACGGTTGAATCCGAATATGATGGATATGGTAAAAAAGGAAATAATCAAGCTGCTGGATGCTGATGTGATCTACCCTATTTCTGACAGTAGATGGGTAAGTCCTGTGCAAGTCGTGCCCAAGAAAACGGGTGTGACAGTAAAGAAAAATGTTGAAGGTGACTTGGTACCAACCCGAGTGCAAAATGGGTGGCATGTCTGCATTGATTATAGGAAGTTGAATTCTTACAGTAGAAAAGACCATTTCCATCTTTCTTTTATAGATCAAATGCTTGAACGTTTAGCTAGAAAAACTTACTTTTGTTGTCTTGATGGATACTCAGGTTTCTTCCAAATTCCAATCGCACCAGAGGACCAGGAGAAGACCACTTTTACATGCCCATTGGGCACATTTGAGTACAGAAGGATGCAATTTGGTCTTTGTAATGCATCGACCACCTTCCAGAGATGCATAATGAGTATATTTTCTAAATATGTGGAAAAAAGTATTGAAGTTTTTATGGATGATTTTACTGTATATGGAAATTGTTTTGATGAATGCCTTAAAAACCTCACGATAATTTTAAGGAGGTGCATAGAATGGTAGACAAAGGTTTAATTTTGGGTCATGTAGTTTTAGCTAAGGGAATTGAGGTTGATAAGACTAAGACTGACATTATAAATTCTTTGCCATATCCCTTTACTGTAAGGAAATTCATTCTTTTCTTCGCCATGCAGGGTTCTACAGGCGTTCTATAAAGAACTTCTCAAAAGTAGCTGAACCACTGTGTGAGTTATTGCAGAAGGATAAGAAATTTGAGTTTGGCCCAAAATGTAATGAGGTGTTTGATACACTCAAGCAGAAGTTGGTTTCCGCTCTTATAGTGCAAGCGTCAGATTGGAAATACCCTTTTAAAATTATGTGTGATGCAAGCGAATGCAGTGTGGGGGCCATGTTGGGGCAAAGGATAGACAAAGAACCTCATATCATTTGTTATGCCTAAAAAACCCTAGATGCTGTGCAAATCAACTACACCACTATGGAAAAAGAACTCTTAGCCGTTGTATTTGCTTTAGATAAATTTTGATCTTATTTATTGGGATCTGAAGTGATTAATTTTTTCGATCATGAAGCTCTTAGGTACTTGATCGCGAAGAAGGAAGAAAAACCAAGGCTCATCAGATGGATTTTGTTGCTCCAAGAATTTGACATTAAGCTTCGAGACAAGAAGAGATACGGAAACTTGGTGGCTAACCATTTGAGTAGGTTAAAAATACCTTTTGATGACATCCCTATTAAGGAAGAGTTCCCCGATGAGAGCCTAGTTTCAACCGAGGCACATCTCTATGGTATGCGGATATGGTAAACCTTCTAGCCATAGGCTTATTACCCACTGGATTAGTATGATCCGTGTAGGACAAGCTTAGACGAGAAGCTCGATATTACATTTAGGATGAGCCGTACTTGTGGAAACACTGTTCAGACCAGATAATAAGACGATATGTTCCAGATATCGAGGTAACTTCTATCATAAATTTTTTTCATACTAAAGCTTGCGGGGGTCACTTTGGCCCTAAGTGGACTGCTCACAAGGTATTGGAGTGTGTGCTATATTGACCCACAATTTTTTGAGACGCATATAACTTCTGTAAGTCTTGCGATAAATGCCAACATACAGGTAACATCATTAAAAGAAATCAAATGCCCCTATCCCTGATTCATGTATGCAAAATTTTTGATGTATGGGGGATTGATTTCATGGGTCTATTCATTTCGTCTTTTAGAAATATATATATAATTCTTGCCATAGACTATGTTTTTAAGTGGATAGAAGAGATAAACCGTAAATTATACATATTTTTACCTCATGCTTAGCATATTTATGGATGAATTATTCCTTGATTTATGGAATTTGATGCTCCTAAACCTTTAATTTCATGTTTTATACTCAGGTGAGCTTAAGGGAGTGAAAAGAATAAGAAACGGGTCGAAAACAGAGAAAATAGGCCAAAGCAAGGAATCAACACGGCCTGGAGTTCACCACACGGGCGTGTCACATGACCGTGCCATATAAACAGACTCGAGCATGGCCTAGGCTCGATTCACACAGACAACCCACACGGTTGTGCCACTTTAACAAGCTTGAACATGGCTTAGCATCGACTTACACGGGCGTGGCACACGGGCGTGTCCCTGTCATAAGGAAGTTAAATTTCACGAGGAAAAAGCTACTTAGGGGTTAAGAAAGACTCTCCAAACAAGAAAGACTCTCCAAACTCTATATAAAGACCCTAGGAGGCAACTACAAAGGGGTGCATTATTCCCGCCAAGGATACAGCCTTCCCACCGAGATGGAGAGCTAAAGGCAGGGAATTACTCGAAGGAAAGCCGATTGATCCATCTCAGAATCCAGGATCTATATCAAGACAAAGGATCTCCCTTCAATCCTTTCAGTAGTTTTGGGTTTTCTTATGTTTTGTTATTTTATTTATTCTGAGATGTTTCTTTTTATAATTATGAACTAAAACCCCAAATATCTAAGGGGGATAAAACCTAAGACAGATCTTGTTATTGTTATCTGAACTATATGATAAATATTTGACTTGTTCTTAATTGTGTTTTTAATTCTTGAATTGATATTTCTGGGATATTGATTTAAGTCGAATTTGCTTAGGCAGAGGAGCAAAACTCCCTTTTTAAGAGTAGATCCGACACAATTAAGTGGAGTTGATAGCAATCCTAGACATAGGACGATGAAAATCTACCGGATTAGAGTCAAATCTAATATGGGGATCCATAGAAATTAATCAACCTAGGATTAGTTGTTCTTATTCTCGATGGAGATATTAACATAATTTAGGGATCTCTACGGATCAAGTCGAATGAAGAAATTGTCTAGTTCAGCGTTAGATAACAAGTGAAGTCTAAGTGGATTCTTCCTTAGGTATTGTCTTTATCAATCAGTTTTCCCAAAGTAATCTCCCCTCAATTTACTCTTTGTCGTTTCTTTAGTTTAGTTTAGATAGTTTACAACCAAACCCCCTTTTTATTCTTAGGCTAGATAATAGAAAGAAAGTCACTACTAGTACTTTTAGTTCCTTGGATTGATATTTCGGTCTTGCCACTAGCTATACTACTACTTGATAGGTGCGCTTGCCTTTTATCGTGATAATAGTTAGTCTTTTAGGTATGATCAATTTCTTACTTCATCACATCACGAGATCAAGTTTTTGGCGCCGTTGCCGGGGAACTAAGATATTAGGAACACTCAATTCCTATTACTTTTGCCATTTGTACTTTATTGCAATTTATTTTTTATTTTTATTTTAGGTTTTTATTTACTAAAATCTTCTTTTCACTTTTCTCTTCCAGGTATCTCTAGTTTATGACTAGAAGAAACCCAGGAGGACCATTATTGTTTGACGATGATTTAGAGGCCACAGTTCGTAGAACTCACAGAGAGATAAGAAGAAGCTTGTGATATCCAGAACAAGGACAAGAAGAAGAATTTGAACCTACTGAATAGATAGAGGCAAATCAAGATAATCAGCTACCTCCTGTGGTAGCCGCAAATCCTGTTGAGCAAAATCCTGTTCCTCGCACTATGTATGATTATGCTAAACCTAATTTGACTGGTACTGAATCCAGTATTGTTAGCCCTACTATTGCTGCAAATAATTTTGAACTGAAACCTAACACTATACAAATGATACAACAGTTTGTTCAGTTTGATGGTTTGCAGGATGAAGACCCTAACACTCATTTAGCCAACTTTTTGGAATTCTGCGACACGTTTAAGATAAATGGCATTTTTGATGATGCCATTCGTCTTCGGCTATTCCCATTCTCCTTGAGGAATAAAGTTAAACAGTGGTTAAATTCTTTACCACGAGGATCTATCACTACATGGGAACAAATGACCGAAAAATTT
This sequence comes from Gossypium stocksii, assembly GCA_020496765.1. NCBI lineage: Eukaryota > Viridiplantae > Streptophyta > Magnoliopsida > Malvales > Malvaceae > Gossypium > Gossypium stocksii. Next base: position 12,395,928 of record CM035621.1, on the reverse strand, counting down.
ATACTCAAATATTTTTCGCCGGCTAAAACGACTAAATTAAGGAATGATATCTCTTCTTTTGTGCAGATGGATTTAGAAACACTTTACGATGCTTGGGAGAGATATAAGGATTTATTGAGAAGGTGCCCTCACCATGGGTTACCCTTATGGTTACAAGTTCAAACCTTTCATAATGGTTTGAACCCTTCAACGAGACAGATGATCGATGCAGCCACCGGTGGAACAATCAATAATAAAACACCAGAAGCAGTTTACGAGTTTATAGAGGAAATGTCACTGAATAACTATCAATGGCAAGTCATGAGAACAAAGCCACAAAAAACTGCAAGGGTTTTTAATGTTGATGCGGTTACCATGCTTTCTAATTAAGTAGAACTTTTAAATAAAAAGATTGATAGTTTAGTTGGTTTTACGCAGGTACACCTAGTGATGCAATGTGACTCAATCCAAGAAAACATGAGCAATCCTGAGTACTCCACCTATGGATATGGCACGGAAAATGAGCAAGCCAACTATATGGGTAACAATCCTAGATCTCAAAATAACCCTTATAGTAACACTTACAACGCAGGTTGGAGAAATCACCCCAATTTCTCATGGGGAGGACAAGGCAATCAAGGAAATCAGAGACCGCCACCTCCTTCGAGATTTCAGCAACCACCATACCAACAAGAGAAGAAGCTGAACCTTGAGGAGATGCTCACGAAATTTATCTCCGTGTTAGAAACCCATTTCCAGAACACAGAGATAACACTTAAGAACCAGTAAGCATCCATTCAAGGACTTGAAACTCAAATAGGCCAGCTCGCTAAGCTAATTTCTGAAAGACCACAAGGTGGGTTACCGAGCAACACCGAGACCAACCCTAAGGAGCAACTCCATGCCATCGACACAATTGATGAAGAAGGGTTAGCTAAAACTAAACTAGAGCCAAGTAAGGAGACTGTGGTAAGTAGCAATAAGGATGAGGCAGGTCACAAAGAACTGATTGTTAAAGAATATAAGCCTCGTGTCCCATATCCCAACGCGCTAAAGAAAGACCGCACAGATGGGCAATTCGGTAAATTTCTTAAACTCTTAAAGAAATTACATATTAACTTACCGTTTATTGAAGCTCTGTCGCAGATGCCAAACACTGTTAAATTTTTAAGAGAGCTCTTGACGAACAAACGAAAGCTAGATGAAACATCTCACGTGGAATTGAATGCAGTATGCTCATCAATTTTGCAAAATAAGCTACCCAACAAACTAAAAGATCCAAGGAGTTTTACAATTCCTTGTTTACTTAGTAGTTTAGATGTTAAAAATTCTTTAGCTGATTTAGGAGCAAGTATTAATGTAATGCCATACAAGTATTTATGTAATGCCATACAAATTGTTTAAACTTATCAATTTTGCATGTATTGCATATTGAAACTGCTATTACTGATTATTTTCGCAACATTGGTTGGGTTAGAAATTTTGATATTACTCATTGCGCTTATTACGAACTGGTTTTGGAATTTTATTCCACATTTCATTTTCAGCAACACGGTCTGATAAACTATAATATATACATATTTTTATCCCACATTTAGCACATTTATGGATGAATTATTCCTTGATTTGTGGAAGTTGATGCTCTTAAACCTTTATTTTCATGTTTTATACTTAGGTGGGCATAGGAGAGTGAAAAGAATGAGAAACGGGCCAAAAACGAAGAAAATGGGCCAAAGTAAGAAATCAAAACAGCTTGGAGTTCATCACACGGGTAAACCACACGCCCGTGCCAAATTAGCAGACTTGAACATGGCCTGGGCTCGATTCACACAGGTATGCCACATGGGCGTGTCCCTGTCGTGACTCATTTTAATTTCATGCGAAAAAGGCTATTTAAGGGCTAAGAAAAGTATTCTGAAGTCTATATAAACACTCTAGAAGCAGACTTAGAGAGGGGACAAAGAGTAGAAGGTAAGGAATTACTCGAAAAAAGCCGATTGATCCATCTCAGAAGTAATGATCTACATCAAGACTGAAGATCTCCCTTCAATCCTTTCATGAGTTTTGAGTTTTTTTTTTTTGTTGTCTTGTTTATTTTGAGATGTTTCCCCTTTTTATTATAAACTAAACCCCTAAATACCTGAGGGGGATGAAACCTAAGACGAATCTTGTTGTTGTTATCTGAATTATATGATAAATATTCGATTTGTTCTTAATTGTGTTTTTAATTCTTGAGTTGATATTTCAGGATATTAATTCAAGTCGAATGTGCTTATTCAGAGGAGCAAAAGTCCCTGTTTAAGAGTAGATCCAACACAATTAAGTGGAGTTGATCGCAATCCTAGACATAGGACGACTAAAATCTGCTGGATTCGAGTCAAATCTAATAGGGGGATCCATAGATTTAGTTAATGCAACACTAGGGGTTTTAATTAGAAAGAGATTTCAATTAATCAACCTAGGGTTAGTTGTTCTTATTCTCGACAGAGATATTAACATAATTTAGGGATCTCTACGGATCAAGTCGGATGAAGAAATCGTCTAATTCAGAGTTAAATAACAAGTGAAGTCTAGGTGGATTCTTCCTTAGGTATTGCTTTCATCAATCAGTTTTCCTGAAAGTATTTCCCCAATTTATTCTTTATCGTGTCTTTAGTTTAGTTTAGAATTAATTAGTTTACAAACAAATCCCCTTTTATTTTTAGGATGGATAATAAGAAGAAAGTCATTACTAGTACTTTTAGTTCCTTGGATTCGATATTCCGATCTTGCCACTAACTATACTATTACTCGATAGGTGCGCTTGCTTTTTATCGTGATAATAGTTAGTTTCTAGGTATGATCATTATTATTACCTTATCGCAATCACGATCATAGTCACATCTCATTGGATACGCCCGATATTATCAAATTTTGGTTGCTTGGTACCATGCATAGTTTATCCCTCGCTGATTTTAATATTGCATTAGCATTTGTGACAAAGGAATATACCATGTCCACTGATTATGAGTACAGTTTGTGTACATTTCCTGTAGACTTTAGGGCTGTCGAGGCCTTTGCTTTGTTGACAGATAATGTCGAATCCATGTATAGCCCTAAAACATCAAAGGATTTGTAGTTTCATAACCCTGCCTCATGTTACATATATTGTTATTTGGCTTATAATTTCTCAGACCGTCGAGATGCTCCGGCCACTGTCTCGAAGATAGAATTATTCTTATTATAGTGTATGTACATCAGTTTTTCGGTAAATTTGGGCTACTGGTATGCGCTTTAGTTTGAACATATTATACATGTAAAACGTCCTCTAATTTTAGGTTATTTTATTACACAACTATTATTTTCTCTGCATGGTTCTAATGCTCCTATTTCAGATTTACATGTTGCTTGTCAGGCCAATCCTTTGTATGCTCGATGCCCTGACTCGATGGGACAGCTTCTTGGCACTCCATCTTCCTTCCATTTTGTCACTCCAAGCGTTTGCTCTAGACCGACTAAACGAGTCTTTCGACAACAGAATCAAAATGAAATACTCACTCAAGCCCAACCTTCGATGACCGTTGAGCAACACTTAGAAAACATCAAAGCATGACTCGACACTTTTGGCCAGCAACTAGTCGATCTCATTGCTACTCTGTGCGAACGACAGTGATTATACAGAGAGTTCTTCTAAACTTTTTTCCACCGATTTGTTTATTTTCTTCCACATCGAGGACAATGTGCTTTAAGTAGGGGGAGGTATTCCTCATTATTACTGTCATTTTATCTACTGTTTTTGCTATTATATGGTTGTTGCTGCTGCTTGGTGCTCAATTCTGCCTATATTTATTTATTTTTAGAATACTCTGCCTCTCTTCATGCCCAAGATTTTTACCAAGATTTGCCGACTGTTTGACCTACGAGTATGATTCTTGTCTACTGAGTTAGTTATGATTTTGCTAGTTTGATTTCGTCTCCACTGTTTTATTTCTATTAGGCTAAATTAATTATGATTAATAGAGTTACCCTTATCTTGCTTATATTAAAATCGATAAAATTTAAATGCAAAGAGGACTCTTAATATAATTGCATGCTAAAATTGTGTTCATGACTATTAGGTGGTTATTGAAGCTTATTTTTTCATGACTATTAGGTGGTTATTGAAGCTTATTTTTAACACTTGATTGTTTTTCCTAAGTCCTCCAAAATTAAAATTTCGTTTAATAATAATGTTTCCCTGGTTATGAGTGCAGCTTAAAACATGACTAGCTGAGTAACCGGGGTAGGGTGCTTGGGTTGTCATCCTACTTCGTGTCAAAAGGTTGTATGACATGTTAGGTAAAACTCTGTTAACTGGAATTAACTTTTTTTAAGAATGTGTTGGGCTGAGTAATCGGGGTGAGATGCTTGGTTGTCATCTCTCTTTGCGTCAAAAGGTTCGATATGTTCTTAAGAAAAGTATAATAAATTAGGAGTATGTTGGGCTGAGTAATCGGGGTGGGGTGCTTGGCTGTCATCTCTCTTCGCGTCAAAAGGTTCAATATATTCTTAAGCAAAAAAAATTAAAAAAAGAACAAAAAAAAGAAAAAAAAAAGAAAAAAAAAGATGTATTAATAATAAAATTTGGGAGTAAAGGTGGAAACAAATAGGGTATCTTGGTAGGTTTGGTAAATTACCTAATTTTCATGAAATAATTCAAGTTGATTTTAATTTTTGTATATATTAATTGGAATACTTTTTCAGTTTTACTTAAAGCAAGCTTAGGGTTTTCTTTATTTTCCATATGCATTTTGACTGATTTTTATAAAACTTTGGAGTGGTATTTCTTTCATGGCAAATTCTAAATTTCATAGTGGATAGGAACCATACTTGAGGGCAAGCATGGGCTAAGTAGGGGGAATTTGATAATACTCTAGAACGACATATTTTTATGTGTTAATTGCATATTTATTTTGAGTATGGTCCTACTAATTTGAGCTATTTATGGTCTTTTATCTTGTAAGAACTAAATTGGAGGTAAAAAGGAATTTAGGGGCAAAAAGCGTGAATTTGAAGATAAAGTGGGCCAACATGCGACATAGAGAAAAAAGTGGTGCTGAAAATGCAAGTATGGAAGACATAATGGCAATAATGTAAAGAAGAGATATTTTATAAATACAAGACTCTATTTAAATATTAATTATATTAAGATAATTGTTAAATAATTTTATTTAGATTTAATTTTGACTTTTATCTTTATTCATCTTTAATTATCTTTATTTATTTGTATTTATCTTTTAAAATTTGAGTAGGACTAGACTAGGTTTCCTAATACTATAAATAGGGGATAGAGTTACTCAAATTGGAGATCATCTTTTTCTGTAACACTCTTGTAATGGGCTAAATCTGCCTGGCCCCTCTGGATTCAAAACCAAACAAAAATAACAAACCAAATTTTAAACTAAAATAAAATGTCCAGTCCATTTACATTAAAATAGCCCAAATTACCTAAGCCAAAGCCCGAGCCAATTAAAACCAAAACCAGACCCAAGTACAAAACAGGCCCAAAACCCGAATAGCCCAAATCAATAACAACCCAAATTAAACCCTTTAACCCAATTACACCCAAACCCAAAAGGGCCCAAAATATAAAAACATTCTAGCAAAAATTAGGGTTTCAAAAAACCCTAGCTGCAGTTGTCCTTGCGCCGCTGCCCACGAACAACCTTATTACCGCCGAGATTTTCACCATTGTTGACCTAACACCTGCATAAAAAGGAAAGTAACAGCAATTACAGATCTTGTATTTATTATTTTTAATTTATTTTCGGTTATAAAAATCGAGTGCAACCATTATAAAAAACTTACTTACGATTTACGGATACAAGACAAAAAATAATATATACAGAGATTTTGAAGGTATTTTATCATTATTTTCTTGCCTATTTGTTTCTAATATTAAAAATACATAGAAGCATAAGAAAGAATAAACTAAAAACCGAGAACTGCAGCGTTTTTATTTTTCTTGATTTTAATGAGGATTTCAAGCGTTTGGGGTTTGGATTTGGGTTAAAAAGGCTTTAAGGAACGAAGTAGGAATTTTTGGAGGTTTCGACCGCCGTATACGGCGGCGGACGGCAGTGGAGAATGGCGGCTTGATGATCGGAGCTCAGCCAGACTAAGGCCGGGGCTCAGAGGGCGAGGGGATCTTTTCAGAGAGTTTTTCTGATTTTTTTAAAGGAAATGTTTAAAATGATTTCAGCCTAGTTTTTAGGTATTTAAAGCTAGTTCATACGACGTCATTTTGGAGGGCATCATTAAGACCCAAAACGGCGTCGTTTCAAGGCCAAGATTTGAGCGTTGACCTGACCCGGGGAAGATCCGCACATTTTTAATTAAAGGGATATTTTCTTTATAGGTCCCTCCACATTATTAGTGCTATGCAATTTCATCCCATTTATATTTCTCTTTTATTTTTAAATTTGAACCTTTTATTTTATGTCTTGATCAATTTGATCCTCTGACCATTTGAGGTTTGAACATTGAAACGGCATCGTTTTGGGAATATGGCATATTTGCCCAGTGAGTCCTCCTTTGTGGCGTGCGTTTTAATTGGGTCCCTAGGTCAGCCCTATTCTTTTATATTTTAAAATTTTCCCCTAGAATCTTATTTAAATTTCATTTTAGTCCTTATGCGCTTATTTCCTTGTGTTTTTACCCTTGATTTTTATTTTTTTCTGATATAATCCCTAATTCATTTTTTTAATTTTTTAATTTTCTATTTATTTATTCATTTCGATATTTTATAAATACTTTTTAAATTATTTTATTCATTTTATTATTATTTACATTTAAATTGTTTTATTTATTATATTTATTATATATTATTTAATCTAAACCATTTTGTATTTTATTTAAAAAAGTTTGCCATATTGCTTATTTTGAAAATTATCTTATTATTTATTTAAAATGTTTCATATATTATTTATCTTATTGATAACAGCTCGCGATATTAAATAATAAAATTTATAAAACTGATCACACCAAAACTAACTAATATCACGACCTTAAAGGCAAGCGCACCTGTCGAACAATAGTATAGTTTAGTGGCAAGACCTAGTTATCGTACCCAAGGGAACCAAAAGTACTAATAGTTACTTCCTTGCTATTATCTAGCCTAAAAATAAAGGAGGATTGGTTGAAACTAATTCTAAAACTAACTAAAAGTGCACAAAAAGTAAATTGGGGAAAACTTTTAGGGAAAAGCTGATTGATATAGGTAATACTTAAGGGAGAATCCACCTAGACTTCACTTGTTACTGGTTCTTGAGCTAGATGATTTATTCACTTGACTTGATCCGTAGAGATCCCTAATTTATGCTAAACCCTCCGTCGAGGCGAAGAGCAATTAGGCCTAGGTTGTTAACTAAAGTTCCTTTATTAATTAACACCCTAGGTTGCATTAATTCTATCTATGGTTCCCCATATTAGGTTTGACCCTAATCCGGCAGATTTATGTCGCCTTATGTCTAGGGTTGCATGCAACTCCACTTAATTATGGTAGATCTACTCTTATCACAGGGACTTTTGCTCCTCTGCTTTAAGCACATCTGTTTCTTGAATTAATACCTAGGCTTATTAACACAAGAATTAAGCACACATAATTAAGAACAACTCAAGTATTTATCATATAACTCAAGAATAAATAATAACAAGATTCGTCTTAGGTTTCATCCCCCTCAAGTATTTGAGGGGTTTAGTTCATAATAAAGAAAGAAAACATCCCAGGAGAATTAAGATAACAAAACATAAAGAACCCGAAAACCCCTGAAGGAATTTAGGGAGATCCTCTATCTTGATGTAGAATTCTGGCTTCTGGGATGAATCAATCGGTTTCCCTTGGAGTAATTCCTTGCTTTCACTCCTCGTGTTGGCATAAAGATGGCGCTCCTATTGGGAGAAAAAGAGTATTCCCTTAGCGGGAAATAAGTACACCCTAGAAGTTGCCTCCTAGGGTCTTTATATAGAGTTTAGAATGGCTTTCTTAGCCTCTAAGTATCCAAATCCGAGTGAAATTCCTCTTCCTCACGCATAGAACACGCCCATGTGCCATGTCCGTGTACTTCGACAAGAGGCCATGTGAGATTCTGTCGATTGGGGCACGACTGTGTGGCCTGGTCGTGCTTGTCGGGGCTAGACCATGTGGACTTCGTGTGGCACGGCCGTGTGCCACGACCGTGTGGTGACTTTTTGGGCCGTGCGTTTTCACATTTTGGCCCATTTTCTCCGGTTTTTGGTCCATTTTCTGTTCTTTTCTCTTCTCTATGCTCTCATGAGTGTAAGACATGAAAAAGAAAGATTAAGAGCCCCAATTCTCACTAAATTAATAATAATTCATCCAAAATATAGGCTAAACATGAGGTAAAAATATGTATAATTTAGCGTTTATCACTTATGTATATATTTTATTTTTTTATATCATATTCTATTTTATCTATTATATTATATGTATATTATTTAATTTAAACCATTTTATACTCTCTTTAAAATTTGCCATATTATTCATTTTTAGACGATTTTGTTATTTATCCTAGCTTTTCACATATCATTTATCTTATGTATATATATTTTTTATTTTTCATATTCAATCTTTTTGTGTTTCCCTTTATTATATCTTTTTTTATTCATTTATTCATCATTTCAAAATTTAGACTTTGTTATTATTATTACTTTAGCCTTTTATTAACACTAACATTGCCATTGGTTATTCATGTTATTAGTTATGTTACGTTTTTTCTTTTGATTGTCTATATTAGCGTTAAATGTTAGTAAGTCATGTAATTTTCATTGTGTTTTGTAATTTATTAATGCAACGTTTTTATTCACAAATCATTGTTTTAAATAAAAAAATACATTACCACATTTTTATTCAAAAGTTTTCAAAATAAGGTAATACTCGGTATTTGGGAGCTTCGAGAAAATTGTGCTCTAACTTACTGGGTTTCGATTTTTCTCATCGAATTTAAGTAATCGAGTATCATTTTGAAATCAAACATAATAGTTTTTTTTTTAAAAATGCGATATTCTGTATTTGGAATTTTGAGAAATTGTGCCCTAACTTAATGGGTTCTTATTTTTCGTTTAACCCTAATTACCGAATATCTTGTTTTTAAACTTAAATGCATGAGTTTTGAAAATCAAAAGACAAGCTTAGCTTCGAGGGTTTGAAATGTCGTATCCTAACTCACTATGAATGACATTTTTTTTCTTAGAGATAAGAGGGTCTTGGCATCTAATTCGACTTATTCAAGTTTTCTTTTTAAATGAAAAGGATCGTATTTTAAAATATTTTCAAATTTTCGACATTAAGACATTAGTTAATTAATTAGGTACCAATTTTGGGCATTATGAGGGTGCTAATCCTTCCTCGTACGTAGCCGACTCCCGAGCCCTTTTTTTCGAATTTCATAGACCAAAAATCATTGTTTTAATAAATCAAAATGTTTTATTAAAATAATCAACTTCAAGGTGATCCGATCACATCTAAAAAAGATTGGTGGCGATCTGTTTTCATTTTTAAAAGTTGACTTCCTTTTTTCAAAATAAAAAATGGTTTCGACAACTCTCTCCCCCAAAAAGTTTAGCCTTTGTTCCTTCTTTATTCAATAAAAATATCCATTTTCATTACATTTATTTCTTTTTCCCCAAAAACATGAGCCACTAAATTTTCTAGCCAAAGGTTGTCGAAATTGCCCAAAAAGGGTTCATGAGGCTGAAAACCCGCACTTAGCCTTCTTAACAAGTATTCATCGCTTTCGCAATACAGGACTGACACTTCCATCCATGTCCTTTCAAAAGTGATTTTTTCAACTTGTGCAAGGAATGGTCGCTTTGTATATTTTGGGAAGGTTGCACAGTCGGTTCATTAGCTTACTATATTAGTGGTTGTCGAGCCCAAGAGATAAAATGAGGTGGCATTCGCCATTGAGAAGTGATGATCTAGTGTAAGACGGTCACACAAAAGCGACGGTTGGCTAGAGTCAGGTTCTTCTAAATCATAAGTCTAAATCCTAAGTGGAGCTGGTGGTCGTAGGCGTCCTCTTCCACTATAACTGGCTTATTTTTTTCGAGAAGGATCACCTAAAAGTCGATGATTGAACCCAAGGAGAATCGAGACAACTGGAGGCTAGAATCTCGCCATATAAAAAACCTCTCTTTTCTCAAACTCTGTCTGTCATTTCAATTTTAATTTTAATTTTCATAATTCAATTCAATCAAACTTTAAATTCTATTTTTTTATTTTTTTTAGGAACACAAATTTTTTTAGGCACGATTCTGTCCTGGATCTCGCAAAACAAGACATTGTGCAAATCTAGTCCCTGAGGATTTGACTTTACTTCCTTTATATTATTCTTTTCATTATTTTTATAGGGATATGATATTTTTGTTGCTCTCAACGATGCATCACAAACTGAATATCACGCCAAGTTCTTGAGTTTGTATATTTCTAGGCACTACTTGTGACTCTGAGCATAGTTATGTGAACTCTTAAGCTCTTAGAACCATCGTGTGATCCATTGACAAAGGGTCTAATACCCTCTTTAAGGATAGAGACAAAATCTCGAGATTAAATTAGAGCACAAAAATCTTGAAAATACAATATCAAACTTGTTGAGAGTAACCTTAACGAATTTCAATGTATTTGTTTTTGTAAGATCAAATAAATATTTTATTGCATTTTAATTTGTCATATATATGCATCATCAAATTAGTTACTAATGTCTTAATTGTCAACAATAGTTGAACTTTTAGCAATTTTACTTATTGTAATATGGCTGTTTAGTTTTTGAAATGGATTGAAAGCTTTTTAATCACAGGATATGGACGATAGAAGTGAGTTAGAAGATGAAGAACTGAAGCAAGAAGTGAGGAGAATGTTGGTCACAAGTATGGATAAACCATCCCAAAAGTTGCACTTAATTAATGTAGTCCAACACTTAGGCGTAGCTTACCATTTTGAGAAGAGATAGAAGGTATTTTACAAAATATATATAAATTTGGTTGCTTTGATAACGAGGGTGATGATCTCTACAATACAGCAGTTCGATTTCGATTACTAAGAGAGCATAGGTTCAATGCATAGATAGTTTGTACCTTGTAAGATGATTTTATAGCTATTTTTAATCGAATATTCGCCGGAAGCTTCACCCGTCCAGGCCAGCGTGTCATTATGAGGAAATTGAGCAAGTAGGATGAACAAGGTCCTGGTAGCTTCATCTGCTGCAAAAGTTCTAGTAATGAGCTGCACATCCCATTTTCTTTATTGCTAATATATTAAGTTAGAAACATAATTTGTAGGAGTTCATTTTGATTCCATGCATCATTCCAGACATTTATTTTGGTTCTCAGTCCTACTCGCCAGCACAACCCATTTAGAGGAGTTTTTTGGCAGCCCATATACTCTTCCAAGTATACGAAGGGTGAATACCTAATCTTGAATTTATCCTTTAAATATCTCATCAATAATGAATTCATACTGCATAACAAATGCGACCCCTATTCTTTTTTTGGAAAGAAGCACAATATTAAATTTTGCAAGACACTTGAACCCTATCCCACCATTTTCCTTAAGATCGCACAATTTTGCTCACTCACACCAATGAATACCTCATTTTTTCCCATGCTATTTCTACCAAAACCTACTAACAGTAACAATACGCTCAACATCCAAACAAAGAGAGGACGGTAATAGAAAACAGTACATTGAATAAGTTGGTATTACTTGCAAAACACTTTCAATAAAAACTTCTTTCCCTCATTGGGAAAGTAGTCTAATACACTAACTATTTATGCGACTATTCATGCTATCTTTAAGCAATTGAAAAGCTTGCCTTTTTTTTCGATCCACCATGTTAGGGAGCTCTCCGAATCCGAAGAGTACCTTACCTCCATAATTTCAGAGATTTGTTCCCTATCTTGATCCTGCACATTAGTGTTATAAAAAATAAGTGATTTGTCAAAGTTGATGCGTTGTCCCAAACAACTTTCGTATTCTCTCAGAATGTATTTTATAACCCAGCTCCTCTCCCTGTAGCTTCCCTAAAGAGAACACAATCATCAACAAAAAGTAAATGGGAGACCTTTGGTCCTCTACGGCAAACCTTTGCTCCTGTTAATAATCCATCTTTGTTCGCCAAAGTCACTAGAGAGGATAGATCTTCACTGTAAAGTAGGAAAAGCTAATGGCTAATGGGGTCTCCTTGTCGAAGGCCTCTAGCTAGTTTTATAATTCCCCCCACTTCACTATTAAGAACAATGGAATATGACACTGAACTGATGCAATGCATAAAAAGATCCACCCACATCATTGAGAAGCCCATTTTTTTATATCATATATCTCAAATGTTAGAAGATGGCCATCCATGCAGCCCATGCAGCATCAAAACAGCAGCAAACGTGCCAAGCTGTCAAGACATGCTGAAGCTGTTATTTTATGTGCAATTTTTTGTCATTTTGCTTCTTTTGTAATCTATAGTCAATGTAATGAAGTCTTGTTCTTTTGTAACTATGTTAGGTTAATATTTTATGTGATTTTGATAGTGATTGAGCTGATAATTCAACTTATCCAAGTGTACAAGTTATGTTTTCATAGTTTCAAAGTAATTAGTGGTATTAGGTAAGCATTAGGTGAAATGTTGTTTGACTTTGCACTTTCAACGTTTCTTTTATGTATTGGCAATGTGCCATTATTATTTTATGGTGGAAAAATATAAAATTTCATTAAGTTTGTATGCTCTATAGCTCTTGTTCTTCATTCTGTTCTTGTTTTCTCTAGCAAATCTACTTTGTTTCTTCTGTAAGCAACGATGCTTGCTCATCAAGCTTCTGTCGAATCTTGTCTATTCCTTTATTTAACACAAACAATTGGTATCTAGAGCTGTTATCTTAGAGGACCTGCTGTAGTAAACTGAATGGCTTCATCAAGCTTCTCTCCTACACCACCACTAGTCTTCAATGGTGAAGGGTTCCATATATGGGTTGTCATAATGAGAACTTACATGCAGGCCTTCGATCTGTGGGAGGTAGTCAACACCGATGCTGAGCCAGCTCCACTGAGGGCCAATCCTACTGTGGCTCAGATTAGGCAGCATGCGGATGAAAGGACCAAGAGGCACAAGGCCATGTCTTGCATCCAAAACTGTGTGTCTGATGTCATTTTTACCAGAATTATGGCTTGTGAAACTCCCAAGCAAGCCTGGGACAACCTCAAGGAGGAGTTCCAAGGCACTAAAAGAACAAGGCAACAGCAGTTGTTAAATTTAAGAAGAGACTTTGAGAATTTAAAGATGAAAGAAGAAGAGACAGTGAAGTAGTACTCAGATAGGATAATGGCTGTGGTTAACAGCATAAGATTGCTAGGAGAACAGTTCAGTGAGGCAAGAATTATGGAGAAGGTGCTCTCAGTACTGCCTGAGAGGTATGAAGCCAAGATTTCATCACTCGAGGATTCAAGAGACTTGGCCAGCATCTCCTTAACAGAGGTCATCGATGCTCTGTATGCACAGAAGCAAAGAAGGGCTAGTAGATTAGAAGAGCACCAGGAAGGTGCTTTCCAAGCCAAGGCCAAAACAGCCTCGAGCACCTCAGCCTATAAAGGCAATAGAAACTGGAAGAGCAGGCCTAAGCCTGATGCTGCAAGAGGAGGAGATTGACTCTGCAGATTTTGCAAAAAACCTGGTTATCCTGAGGCTAGATGCTGGTTCAAACCAGATGCTACATGTCAGTATTGCAAAAAGAAGGGCCATGTTGAAAGGGTCTGCAAAGAGAAAGGTAGACCTGGCCAAAATCAACCACAACATAAGAGTGAAGAAGCAAGGGTGGCTGAAAATAGCAGTGACCATGAAGAGCAGGTCTTTGCTGTATCTTGCTTAGTTGGTCAAAAAAAAGGTTCAAAAGGTTGGCTGTTGGATAGTAGCTGCACCAACCATATGTCTCCAAATGCTAACATATTCAAAACCTTAGACAGATCTTACAAAACCAAGGTAAAAATTGGAAATGGCCAGTTCATCAAAGCTGAAGGAAAGGGAGATGTGCTAATATGCACTTCCACAGGAGATAAACTATCACAAATGTGCTGTTGGTACCTGTGATTGATAGGAACCTCCTCAGCATTGCACAACTGCTTGAAAAGGGCTACTCAGTTATGTTCAAGGACCAGGAGTGCCAAATCACTGATCCAAATGGATCAAGTCTCATGACAGTCACCATGAGTGACAAATGCTTTGAAGTCAACTGGTTAGGTGACTCTCATTCGGCCTACGTTGCTTCAACTGAAGACACCAGACTTTGGTATCAAAGGCTCGGTCATGCCAATTTTAGAGCAATAACTCAAATGGTCAGCAATGAAATGGTTGAAAACTTCAGCAAGTCAGTCCAAAGTAATGGTGTTTGTGAAGTATGCTAGCTAGGAAAATAAACTAGGCAACCATTTCCCTCGAATCAAGCATGGAGAGCATTAGAAAAGCTTCAGCTGGTACACATAGATGTATGTGGCCTCATGAAAACTAAATCACTCAGTGGAAACATGTACTTCATACTTTTTATAAATGATTGTACCGGATATTGTTGGATTTATTTCTTGAAAAATAAATCTGAGGTAACTTAAGTGTTCTTGAAGTTCAAACCTGAAGCTAAAATGGAAACAGGTTGCAAGCTCAAGACCATCAGGTCAGACAATGGAGCTAAGTACATCTCAGCTCAGTTTCAAGCTATTTGCACTTAGGCTGGGATCAAACATCAGCTGACCAGTGTGTATACACCTTAACAAAACGGGGTAAGTGAAAGGAAAAATAGAAGCCTTCTTGATATAGCTAGGTGTCTGTTATTCGAGAAGAGTATGCCCAAGACCATGTGGGCTGAAGCAGTTAACACTGCAGTGTATCTTCAAAACAGACTTCCAACTAAGGCTTTAGAGCACAAAACCCCATTCGAGGCCTGGTTTGGATTCAAACCATCATTGGCTCACTTGAGAATCTTTAGCCGTTTGTGCTATGCACAAGTACCAGCTGTAAAAAGAAGCAAGCTGGATCAAAGAGCTCAAGCAGGCATCCTGATTGGCTATAGTTCAGTTAAGAAAGGCTATAGGATTTTGAATCCTTTAACAAGCAAAGAAATAGTGAGCAGGGATGTAGTGTTCAATGAAAAAGTAACCTGAAATTGGGAAAAAAGTGAGCCTGAAGTCATTTCTGAAGAACTTGTAGCTGATCAAACTGAGGCAGACCAATGTGGTCCTAAAATGGACATAGATAACATACCAGCCAGGGGAACAAGGAACTTGGCTGAGATTTATGAGAGAGTAGCTATTGCACAAGTTGAGCCAAGCTGTTTTGAAGATGCTGAGGCAGATAAAGGTTGGAAGCAAGCAATGGCAGATGAGATTGCCATGATTGAAAAGAATAACACATGGGAGCTTGTTGAAAAACCTGCCAACAGAAAGGTTATTGGGGTGAAGTGGGTCTATAGGGCCAAACAAAATGCTGATGGTAGCCTGAATAAACTAAAGGCTAGGCTTGTGGTTAAGGGCTTTAGCCAAAAATATGGCCTGGACTATCTAGAAAAGTTTGCACCAGTAGCCAGGTTAGACACAATCAGGCTGTTAATTACCTTAGCTGCTCAAAAGGAGTGGAAGATCCACCAACTTGATGTGAAGTCAGCCTTCCTCAATGGTTACCTTAAAGAAGAGATAGACATTGATCAGCCTCAAGGGTTCATGGTGTCTGGCAAAGAACATATGGTGTATAAACTCAAAAAGGCTTTTTATGACCTAAAACAGGCTCCTCGAGCCTGGTATGCTCGAATTGATTCCTATCTGATCAGTTTGGGATTCGAAAGAAGTGTTAGCGAGCCAACACTTTATGTCAAGAAGGAAGAAGCTGAAACACAGCTTATTGTGTCCTTATATGTCGATGATCTCTTGGTCACAAGAGGAGATCAAAGGATGTTGATTGATTTCAAGGTCAAAATGAGAAATATGTTTAAATGTCTGACCTGGGACATATGACATACTTCCTTGGGATGGAAGTGTTACAAACACAAGGTGAAATCTTCTTAGGATAGAGATCATTTGCTGCAAAGATCTTAAGCAAATTCTCTATGGAGAATTGCAAGCCAACAAACACACCTATGGCTGTTGGAATGAAGCTCTCGATTCAAGGAGATTATGAACAGGTTAGTGAATCTGATTATAGAAGTCTTGTTGGTTGCCTATTGTATCTAACAGAAACAAGACCAGACATTGTGTTTACTGTCTGCATGCTATCGAGATTCATGCATTACTGTAACAAGCAGCATCTACAAGCAGCAAAAAGAGTCCTCAGGTACATCAAAGGCACTCTCTGCTATGGTTTAAAGTTTAGCGAAGCTGAAAACATAAAGTTAATAGGTTATACTGATAGTGATTGGGCCAGTTCAAAAGATGACATGAAAAGCACTTCGGGGTATGCTTTTACCCTTGGTTCAGCAATGTTTTGCTAGTGCTCAAAGAAGCAATCTATAGTAGCTTAGTCAATAGCAGAAGCTGAGATGTTGCTACTGCAAATGCTATAAATCAGTGTGTTTGGCTGAGAAAAATCCTTAGTGATTTAAACCTACATCAAGGAGGAGCAACAGAGATATTTTGTGACAACAAATCTGCTGTTGCAATTGCAAAGAACCCTGTCTTCCATGGTAGAACCAAGCATTTCAACATTAAATTGCATGTTGTAAGAGAGATGGAGGAAGCTCGTGAAGTTGAGCTGGTTCATTGCAATTCTGAAGATCAGATTGCTGATATTTTCACTAAGGCTCTCAATACAACCAAGTTTGTCGAGCTGAGAAAGAAGTTAGGAGTTAGCAGCATGGAGACCAAGGAGGAGTGTTGGAAGATGGCCATCCATGCAGCCCATGCAGCATCAAAATAGTAGCAAACTTGCCAAGCTGTCAAGACATGCTGAAGCTGTTATTTTATGTGCAATCTTTTGTCATTTTGCTGCTTTTGTAATCCATAGTCAATGTAATGAAGTCTTGTTCTTTTGTAACTATGTTAGGTTAATATTTTATGTGATTTTGATAGTGATTGAGCTGATAATTCAACTTATCCAAGTGTACAAGTTATGTTTTCATAGTTTCAAAGTAATTAGTGGTATTAGGTAAGCATTAGGTGAAATGTTGTTTGACTTTGCACTTTCAATGTTTCTTTTATGTATTGGCAATGTGCCATTATTATTTTATGATGGAAAAATATAAAATTTCATTAAGTTTGTATGCTCCATAGCTCTTGTTCTTCATTCTGTTCTTGTTTTCTTTAGCAAATCTGCTTTGTTTCTTTTGCAAGCAACGAGGCTTGCTCATCAAGCTTCTGCCGAATCTTGCCTATTCCTTCATTTAACACCAACATCAAAAAACTCCATTCCACTCTATCATACTTCCCGTTCTCTTCTGCTTGAAAGTGTTCAAAATTTTATAAGCTAATAGAACATTATCTGTGATTAAACACCCTAGAACGAAAACAATCTGTGCTTCATCTATGCATTCATTCAGTACTTTCTGAAATCGATTTACCACTGTTTTCGAAATGATTTTATAAAACACTAAACATAAGCTTATGGGTTGAAAATATTTCAAATTATTGAGATTTGCAACTTTTGGAATGAGAACAACAGGAGTATGATTTATATCTTCCATCGAGGCCCCTCTATATATCCAGGACTCAAATAATTATGAGCTCATATTGACACCAACAAACTTTCGAGTTTAAATTTGTTTTGTCAACTCTAGTATTGCTTCATGGTTTGGTATTATTTTGAGTAAGGATTTGGTTCCTTAATTTTCTGTCAGTGGGATTTTTGTAGTGTTTAACGTGTCTTAGAATGTTTGATGTTTAAGGTATCTATCATTGTAACCTTACTAGATGTTTTGGTAATCAACAGTATTATGTAAACAAAAATAATTATTAATTTCCTTCCACGAGCTCTCTATATGTTTGTTGAATTCATCATATGCCTCTTGTGTTGTCACACCATATTGTTCAATATAACACTCAATGGCTGAGCAATCATCTTCTCTCCTGTGTTTGAACTTGTGCTCAGCAATGTCATCCATGAACCTGTAAATTATTGTGGAGGCTTTAATGATCTTAGGGTCACCGGCTACCCAAGTAAATGTCTCTGGAGTTATAACATCTCCCATGCCCACGAAAGTTGTTATAGCAAGCATGGCATAGCCAGAGGTCGGTAATGCATTGTCCCTAAAGTCCTCGAATGTTGGTTTGTCGTTTTGATGGGTCCATTTGGCTTCCAAAAGATAAGCTTGAGCAAGTCGTATCATCTATATAGCCATAAAAACCCAACAATTGTTACTACTTATTAATCTTTTCATGCTTTTCAAATTAAACAAAATTGGGCATTAAGTTTTTGATGATTCAAGTGCCAATCTACATACCGCCTTTTTTGCATATTTGACACGTTATTGTTTCCCTTGCTCGGTCATCAATTGATCCATTTCTTCATAAACATCTAATAGCGCCTTATAACTAATTTTCATAAACTCTGGGAGTTGATCCATACATTTAATATCCCATTTAAAACACAATTTCATAGCTAATTTTAGTATTAATTCGATAATTGATTGTATGCACACTTCAGAAAATGAAAGTTAATTTACAATATTTGAACAAGTTTAACCTTTTAATGGCATCCGTATAGGGAATGAGTTCATCATATGTTGTATATGAATTGTATGTGTCATCTACGATGGATGCCATGGCTATTACTTTTGTCATCATCTTTCTACCAAGAGAATATTGAGGCTCAAAGTACACTCCCATTATCCAAAAATAACCTTCAACTACTCTATCTCTTACAAATGGTAGTTTTCTTGTAAAGTCTAAATCCTTCCATCACCTACCAAAAAACAACATAATTCATACTCGTTAGGACAATCTAATACTCATTTCATTTAGTAGAAAAGAGTGCTAAATTTTTAATTTTAGTGATTAATCCGGAGAACCTTTGCTAGAGAAAAAAGATCTAAACACTTACCTGCAAAT
This sequence comes from Gossypium stocksii, assembly GCA_020496765.1. Classification (NCBI taxonomy): domain Eukaryota; kingdom Viridiplantae; phylum Streptophyta; class Magnoliopsida; order Malvales; family Malvaceae; genus Gossypium; species Gossypium stocksii. The sequence continues at coordinate 12,376,907 of CM035621.1, read as the reverse complement.
CTCACTTAGCTCTTTCTTGTGCAAAAGTTGTAACAAGTTGAAATCTATCTTTGCAAACTCCAACAATGCCTTATTGTGGGATTCAATATCCTGGTATATGGAAATGTATCGCCTAGCCTCGACCCTTGGCAAGCCTCTTCGGATCGACTGCTTTAAGGCATGAGTAACCTGTTCTGACAGAGGATAGTCTAAAGTTGCAGCTGCAAGAGTTAGATGAGTGGTGGTAAAATAAATAGCCTCATCCAATATATCTTCCCCATGCACACGCATATAGGAAGCTTCATATAGTTCCAACAGTCCTTGCACATCATTCGTCAGAGATGACTTGAAATTACCTTCCTTATCTTTGAATTTGTAGAATGCCTCTGCTCAAACAGTATCCAGAGTTATCATCAAACACATTATTGGAATATGAAATAAATATTAGGAAATTCTAAAGTTGAATATTTAATTACCACATGAAACATCAAAGCGTGCACTCTAAGTAATCGAAATCGAAGAGAAGTAGTACGGAGATCATTGTCAGCTTCATTGTTGTCATGGTATATAGCTTCTAATGCATCTTCAATCTCTTTTTCAAAGTGGTAATTCACACCCAATCTTTGGACTGCATTGATTAGGGGCAACTTTTGGATTGAAGTATCCATGGGCGCCACAAGCATCCTCCTCACTTCTTCTTTTAATTCTTCATAACGTAGTTGTGTTGTAGTATCAATATCTTGCTCCAAGATGAAAATATCTTCGTATTAAACACAATTCATATTCATATATACACAAAATATGTATGTATGTATGTATGTATGTATGTATGTATGTATGTATGTATGTATACCTGATCAGGACAATTGAGGAAGACATCTCCCCAAATGCCAGGATGAAAATCGGCCTGGGGACGATTTTCCATGTTGCAGGAAATGGGTGAAGCAAGGATTTGAGAAACTTGTGAAGCCATTTCTCTAGCTTGTAGGAACTTAATATTGTTCAATTGCTAATTAGTTTTCTCTTCTTAAATGAAATTAGCACAGATTTGTGTGAGGCTAAGTCAGCAATTGTTGCACCAATTTATACATACCAGATTACTCATTCAAGTCAAAGAAAGGCAACTCCAAACCTAGGAAAGGAAATTATAATAATTAACAAAAAGAGCATCTGACGTTAGGAATGCAAATAAAAGAGAAAACCCCCCTTTCTTACTTTTGTCGGTTTCTATTTAGACCTTGGTATTAGTTTTGGGTGAACCCTAAGATCAATTCGGGTGTTAAAATTGTAATATTATTTCAAAGTTAGGTTGATTTTAAATGCAAGTTTTTTAGGTTTAATTATTTAGGATTTTAATGACAAATTATTTTGGGTTTTATTCTTAATGTTCTAACAATTGAGTGAAAAGAATTTTAAGTTTAAGTTATTCTAGACTTAAGCATTATTAATCTAAATTATTCTTGAATTTAAATTATTGAATTTTTATGATAGAATTAATTAAATCATACTACAACAAAAATGTGGTACACTATTTCATTTTGCTTTCCTAGACAGAATTGAAGTCATGTATGTATATATTAGCAGTCTGTGTGTGACCAACCCATTGTGAATGATTTATTGTTGAAATTTCCTAGAGAAGAAGAGTTGCCACTTGGTGGAAGACTTTTGAGTATTAAGCATGCATCCATCCATCCATCCAAGTCATTTGATAAATTAAGGTTTTATAGTATACGGGTAAAACTGAAATATATATACATATTGGGTGTTTTAAGGAATAAAATAGGGCGGCCAATGACATATTTAGCACCCTTATTATGTCTTCCATTTTGAAATCATTAAAATCCTCACACCATGTTTGACCAAGTGAGAATTTCCTTTACATGAAAACAGAAATCCGCAGCCAAAATATCTTAATATCTATTATCTTTTTTTTTATTTGAATATTTTATAGTTGTCATTCTCTTCTCAAGAAGTGAACTAACAAATTAAATTCAACGTTTAACTCTTTCTTAGCATACCCCATAATATAACTAAAATTCAATATGCTGTTCACTCCAATTATATACAGAACCCTTAAGTGAATTTGCTTTCCAACATAATGTTTTCAATTCAAGCCCTCTTATTTGAATGAAGATTCAAGTAACTGCACGTGTTTGCTTCTATTTCAACAAGTTTGAGAGGCAAACTCATAGCAATCCAGACTTTCTGACTGATTTCTGCTATAGATGATACAGAAAATAACTTTTTTATTTCCACATTTCCAGCGCACCCTTTGTTTCTACCCTTCTCAGCTGAGGAAGAAAAAGAAAACGATTAAAAAGTAAATGTTACACTAGTAATCTATTCAATTAAAATAATCATCAATATATGAAAAAAATTATTTTTTTATTTTTTGTGTTTAGATAATGGCATGTAATTAAAAAATGTAAATGTGCGCCACTTAAAAAACTAACAAAAATAGAATAATAAAACATTGCAAATTAGCCTAAACATCTAATCCATCACCTTTTTTTTTTTAAAACAAATTTTAATTACTGATTATCCATTATATTAATATTACTTGTGCATATGTTTGTTTTTTCTTTTTGGTACATTACTTTTGGATTTGGATATGTTAAATGTCTTAGCAGGCCATTGTAATTTGCAATTTAAAAGTAAGTAGTCAAATATAATTAATTTTATTAGATATTCTTCTAGAGACTGTTTAGATGAGGGTTTTCTAAGTTTTTATAATTTAAATTTGTGTTAAAATTGTAAAAAAAATTAAAATGGGATTTCAGTAATTCAATTTCTTCCTCTTTTTAAAATACAAATTCTTTCTTCAAATTGGGTGGTTTTCAAATTTTCTTCAAATGGGATTTAAGCTAGAGAAATGGCTTCACAAGTTTCTCAAATCCTTGCTTCACCCATTTCCTGCAACATGGAAAATCGTCCCGAGACCGATCTTCATCCTGGCATTTTGGCAGATGTCATCCTCAATTGTCCTGATAAGGTATACATGCATACATGCATACATACATACATATACACATACATATTTTGTGTATATATGAATATGAATTGTATTTAATACCAAGATATTTTCATCTTGGAGCAGGATATTGATATTACAACACAACTACGTTATGAAGAATTAAAAGAAGTGAGGAGGATGCTTGTGATGCCCATGGATACTTCAATCCAAAAGTTGCCCCTAATCGATGCAGTCCAAAGATTGGGTGTGAATTACCACTTTGAAAAAGAGATCGAAGATGCATCAGAAGCTATATACCATGACAACAATGAAGCTGACAATGATCTCCATACTACTCTTCGATTTCGATTACTTAGAGAGCACGGCTTTGATGTTCCATGTGGTAATTAAATCTTCAACTTCAGAATTTCTTAATATTTATTTCATATTCCAACAATGTGTTCGATGAGAACTCTGGATACTGTTTGAGCAAAGGCATTCTACAAATTCAAAGATGAGGAAGGGAATTTCAAGTCATCTCTGACGAATGATGTGCAAGGACTGTTGGAACTTTACGAAGCTTCCTATATGCGTATGCATGGGGAAGATATATTGGATGAGGCTACTTCTTTCACCACCACTCACATAACCCTTGCAGCTGTAACTTTAGACAATCCTCTGTCAGAAAGGTTACTCATGCCTTAAAGCAGTTGATCCGAATAGACTTGCCAAGGGTCGAGGCTAGGCGATACATTTCCATATACCAGGATATTGAATCCCACAATAAGGCATTGTTGGAGTTTGCAAAGATAGATTTCAACTTGTTACAGCTTTTGCACGGGAAAGAGCTAAGTGAGATTTACAGTAAGTGTTTGGATTTTTTTTTCTAGAAAAGGTTGTCCGGGTTAATCACTAGAATTAAAAATTCAGCACTCTTTTCTACTAAATGAAATGAGTATTAGATTGTCCTAACGAGTATGAATTCTGTTGTTTTCCGGTAGATGGTGGAAGGATTTAGACTTTACAAGAAAACTGCCATTTGCAAGAGATAGAGTAGTTGAAGGTTATTTTTAGATCATGGGAGTGTACTTTGAGCCTCAATATTCTCTTTGTAATGCCCTAAATTTTTTATTTCTATTTCTGTTAAAATGTGATACAAATGCTTGTTTGCTTAAGTGGTTATATGTTCTAGTGTGTTTGAGAGGTCCCAAATTCAAGTCTTGTTTTTAGGATTTTACTGAATAAAGCCTTAACCTTGCTCAAAGGGCTTAAGTTTAATTGTTTGTAAATAAATAATAGAATAAGCTTATTGGTTTGGTGGTTAAGTAGAGTGTTGGGATGTTGGAGGTCTTGTGTTTGAATCCTTGCATGAGCAAGTGTAACAGCTTGTTTTTAGGTTAGATCGGAACAGTGGTTTCGAGACCACAAATCCGAAGTTAAAAATTTTATTTTATTATTTTATTAATGTTTACAACATGATAGAATTATTGTGTGAAAATTCCGTTAAGAAATTTTACCATTTAAATGCTTAATTCGGTAAAAAGGACTAAATCACGTAAAACATAAAAGTAGTATTCTATTAGCTAAAAGTGTTTAAATGCTATAGAATTTAAAAGGGAAAGTCCCTATGTGTTAATTAGTCCAATTATGAGTTAGTGGCTGAAAATGGTTTGGTAATGTTGTAAATTGAATAAATTTTTAATGTTAAATTTGTAATTTGGTAATTAAATAAAGTAAAATAAGACAAATATAGGTGTCATCTTCTACCTATTATTTTTCCACCGAAAAATGAAAAAGAAAATAGCCATGGGAGTGCTATAGGTTCGGCCAAGCTTCTCAAGCTCATTTAGGTACGGTATTTGCTCGATTTTTAATGATTTCTATGTTTTTGAGCTTGTTCTAGCTTAATCTAGCTAGCCCGTACCTTTGATTTAGAAACTGTTAAAGTATTAGCAAGTTGCCATTGTTGAATGCTTGAGTAATTTAAAGTTTCTTAATAGATTATGAATGTTTATTAATAGATATACAAGTTTTATTAAGTAATTTTTGACAAAAATGTCAATTAGGGATTAAATTGTGGAAAATGAAAATGTTATGGTTAAAATGTAAAATAAGTTGGAAATTAGGCTGCTAGCAATATATGGAAAATTCGGCTAAGCATGGGTTGTAATTAATTGCATGAAATTGCAATTTTATGTGATAAGGACTAAATTATAAAAATGTGAAACATTAGGGGCAAAAGTGTAATTTTTCCAAAATGAGTAGTAATATGTCAAATTGAATAGAAAGGAAAGTTAATATGCTAAATTTGATAAATTATTATAAGCCGAGATCGAGCTTAGATTCGGTAAAAAGGAAAAATGGACGAATAACCGTTAATTATCATCCGGGCGACTCGAGGTAAGTTCGTATAGCTAGAATCGAACTATTAAATACTTGTAATTGTTTAAAATGAATGTGTATAAGTTGAATGAATAACCCACTTGAAATTCGAATTACCAGTTACATGATTAAATTACTGTTTACATAAATGAAAGTGAAATGTTACAAATGTTATATATGTTACATGGATTCGGTATGATAATATGCATTGAGTATGAAAATGGAGTATTTAAATTTATGTACTTAATTGAATTGAATATATATGATTTGAGAAATTGAATTATTGATCATTGAGTGTTTAAATAATGAAGTTGGATAATACTGAGCCCCGTTCGAACTTTAGAATATCGTAGGATACGAGTGACATGTCACTAGGGCTACTATTTTGGTCGAGATCCTACATGTGTTGCGGACTCACCATAGCTCATATGAGCTTACTATTCTTAGCTCGCTAGAGCTTACCGTTTTAGCTCAATTGAGCTTACTGTCAATCAGCTCAGGAGGAGCTTACCGATCATAGCTCGAAAGAGCAGAAAAGATAATGAATTGGCAGATTTTCGATTAATGCACTTATAATGTATCACCCGAGTATCCCTCGATGTTCTAATAGGTTTAGCGGGCATAATTACTGTTACCGATCATATGAATAAGCTATGTTGAAATGGATGAATTACTATTGAAATGAATGAATTACTGTTGACACAGATAAATTACTATTAATACGGATAAATTACTATTATTATTGATGGATTACTGGTTATAATGATGAACTACGAGTTATATGAATGAATTAATCCCTAATCACAGTATCATCATAAATATATCACATATGCAATGTAGTAAAAACCCTCCCCAATAATCCATCCGCTACCCAACATTTCCCGACCAACCTTATACACCTGTGGGGATTTCTAAATCGACCCACCCATCTGCTACACAGCAATGGTAGCCCGGTTGTGATACTACCTAACGTTGCAGCAAAACTGCTAATCACATATTGGGCTTTAAAAGCCAACGGTGGATCCACGGTCATCAAGCAACCATGCGATCCTCAAATTCTTCCTCCGTACCATAATTCCCACCCATATGCAACCTAAACAGAATATCATATGAATGCTGCAATTATACATGTAACATAAATCCTACATTTATTTTTCAAAAAAAAAATCCTACATTTAACACATAGGGGTATTTTAGTCATTTTTGCTCTTAGGGCATTTCAATCATTTTTAAGTTTTATGGATTCAGTACCTACCTGGCCCGTTAACAAGTCCTCGTTGGCTAAAGTGAACAAGTACTATGCACCAGGTAGGATTCCAAAGAAGAGGAGGTGGGTCATTGAGACCGCTTAAGTACCAAGCTCTTCCTAGATCCAATCCTAAACATCCATATACCCATTACCACACTTCAACCTTATGACTTGTCCACGGTTGCATTTGTGTTTTTAAGTTTTATGAATGTTTGGCAGTTAACAGATACTAAGCCCAAACCCATATACAAAGCCCATTCTCAACCATATGGCCCATTAGGCCCAAATCCAATTCAAATCATGTAATATGCATAACTAACTCAATTCATATAACCAAATCAATAAATTTCACAAAACTTAGCCTCAGGGCCCACCGAGCCCATTTAGCCACTTTCGGCATTTCGGCTTTTCGGCATTGCCGATATCATGTGTGTAGTGTTTGTACACACCTGGCGATAGAGCGTGCTGCGATTTCCTCTTAGTCACGAACCTACAGTCGATATTACTTGACAATTAATCATAGGCTAAATGCAAACTTTATCAATAAAAATCCCGAAGCCCTACCATAATCTTACCGTGTGCCAAGCCTTAATAGCCCCTTTTCTTTATCACCAACCGCGATTAGACCCTAGATCTGTACCAACTTGATCATAAAACCCGAGTATTAGGTGACTGGCATCCAACTACGAGTCAAGACCAATACTATAACAACTAAAACAATACTCAAAACCAGCTAAAAAGGGACTTTCGGCCATCCTTACCAACCTTTAACGTTACCTTAATTTTGCGAACACGATAGCCTAAATGAGGAATTCGGCTCTTCCTGACAAGCTCCTAGTCGACTTTGGAGTTTCAAGATCTAGCGAAAGTAGGTAATAAAAATCAAAGGAAGAAGGAAAAAGGGACAAGGCTGAATGTAGAGGATAGCAATCGGTTTTATGTTTAAGAAAAGAGGGAAAAAACAAGGAAGAGAATGAAAGAAGGTTTAGGGATATTTCAATGGGGATTCAGCTTTGACTAGAGAAGGAAGAAAAGGGGAAAAAAATACAGATCGGCACTTGAGGAAAAGATGAGAAATTTGGCATAAGCCTAAGATGTAACACCCTTCGCCCTTTTACAATGATAGAATTGGGTTCAAGGTGTTACCGGACTTACACTCAACCAATCGTATAAATCGGGCCGTAAAATTTTGATCAATTAAAAATTTTCTTTTACATGCATATCATCCCCTTAAACTGGCTTACGAGGCCCAAAACATTCATTCGAGGAGGTTAGAGACCAAACCGGGGACTCCCAAGCACTTAAAAAGATGCCTTTAAAATTTGTTAACAATTACGTCACACGCCCGTGTAGACCTCTAACACGGCCGTGCCAACAGCCCGTGGAGCAATCTGCCCAAACTCACACGGTCAGCGCACACGCCCATGTGCTCAGCCGCGTGGACAGTGTCGAGCTATTTACCAAGCCCTTTATATCACATTCACATCATACAAACACATACTTATACAATAGCATACAACAAGGCAGACATGGACACTTAAACGTCCATAGACATATTGTGATCATGTCAATTTCTCATGCATTAGAGATCTTAGATTTTACTCACGTCTTTGTCACATTCCTACCATAATCATTATAAACTCATCATATAAAATCCATAGCACATGCATGTATATATAATCAGATTTACAGCCACAATAGCTGATATAAGCCATTACATTTGGCTAATACAGATGTCACTCACACTCAACCATTTAAACTCCTATTCATGTCATAAACTCATAGTATTGAAAATCACTTACTTACTGAGCTCTTATTTCTCAGTATTACTATTTGTCCTCGTATTGCCATTTTATTTTTATTTTTATTTTTATTTTTTTTTTCGTTTCACATTGTAACTTGTAGGGATTCAATAATCCATGCCATATTCTTTCACATAATATACCACACAATTCACATGCTTTATCAATTCAATGCTCATAAAACTCATGTACGTGCCTGAACTTATTCATATTAGTCTCGTTCTCATTCTTATGCTAAATTTATACGTCGAATCATTTCAACGTCGAAGAGTACACAAACATCAGAATCAATGCCAATAATAATCACATATCACTTACCAAACTTTAAATGTCAATTCACAAACATGTAATTCATTAGCTATTGTTCCAATCATGATTTAAAATGACAAATCATTTATTAAGCCTAATCTCAATGCTCAATTAAATTTTATTGCATAATTTCAAATGATACTTACCAAAACTTTACCGATTTGGAAGTCATCATTTTTCACTGATGCCATAGTCTCATCCAACTATGGTCTTTTACTTATTTACTTTTTGCCCGGTACAATCATAGTCTCGCGTTCTTTGATGTGTGTCGATACGCATTGAATTTCACTGATGATCACTGATGCCATAGCATAGCTATAGTCTTTTCATTAATCCGTCAATTCATCGCTTCCGATAGAATGCCATAGCCCAACTATGGTCTTACATCTTCACTATCACGATGCCATGGTAAAACCATGGACTTAACCGTCAATTCATCACTTTTCATTAGAGTGTCATATCTATGTTTCACAACTCAGTATGGTTAATACCATACCTATGTTTCACAACTCAGTATGGTTAACACCATACCTACGTTTCACAACTTAGTATGGTTAACACCATACCTACGTTTCACAGCTCAGTATGGATAATACCATACCTACATTTCACACTTTGCCATGGATCAACCATGGTTTTATCCAGAAATTGCTGGTCACTTGTAGCCGAAGCTACCACTTATTACTTGTAGCCGAAGCTACCACTTATTACTTGTAGCCGAAGCTACCATTTATCACTTATTGCCATGGTCCAACCATGGTCTTTTCCGTCAATTCGTCTTGTCATTGAGCTGGAATCGCTCGAGTTGATTTCTGCAAAACATATTCAGCCATTCTGCTCACGAAATCATAATATACATTCTCATTATCTCCGTTAGTCGTATAATTCATATAAATATCAAGAAATAAAACATTATACCACTTCTGATTCAACATTTATCGATTACAATCAGGCATATGCTCAATTTAAATACAAATCATTCATATACTTAATTTAAATACAAATCATTCATATATTTTCCTCCTCCTCCACTCCATTCCACATCCTTAGTGTAAACAACACACTTGTAAGTAACATTTTCTATAATTTTTACTATTTACTTATGTACATTTTCAAGCTGTCCATCCGTGTCATAGCCACTAAATTATTTTTATCTTGAGGTACAAAACTCCAAATTTAGATCCGTAAATTTTCCTTAAAACTAGATTCACATATCTTCTTACCATAATTTTTCTAAAATTTTTGGTGTGGCCAATTAGTACAGTTTATTAGTTAAATCGTCCCCTGTTTCGCTACTCGACAACCCTGACCACTCTTCACTAAAATTTCAATTTCTCTTTATACAGATTTCAAAAGATGTCCCCATTTGTTTCTAGTAAAAATAGACTCAATAAGGAATCCACCCATATAAATTATGTTCCATAACCATTTTTTTTACAATTTTTAATGATTTTTACAATTCAAAACAGGGGATCACGAAATCAATCTGAACCAGTCTCACAAAAATGTAAATATCTCAAGATACAGAATTTCTTTGCTTTCTCTGTTTCTTTTATATGAAAATAGACTCAACAAGATTTAATTACATATCTTATTAAACTTATAATTCAATTTCTACCATTTTTGATGATTTTTCAAAGTTAGACAATTGCTGCTGTCCAATACTGCTTTAGTGTGACATTTTGATTTCCAATTTGTCCCAATTTCCACAATTCATACAATTCAGTCCTTGCTTAATTAACCCCTCCATTGAGCTAATTTTCTCATTTACTACCTTTATCTATCATTTTGAACTACTTCATAGCTTTTGAAAATCAGAATTTTAACAATAAGCCTTAATTTCAACTATTTCACAATTAGGTCCTAAAACCAATTTCCATCAATTTTACTTGATAAAATCATCATATAACAACATTAAAGCTTCAACTCAATATATATTCATCTTATTCTTCCAGCACTAATCCACATCAACTTTAAAAATTAGCCATGGAATCAAAAACTAATGAATTCATAAGTTGGACCCAATTGTAAAAGTCCAAAAACATAGAAATTTCAAGGAGGGAGCAAGAATTAAACTTACATGAAGCTAGAATATGAAAAACCAGCTTGAACCCTCTTCCATGGCTGTTTCTCAGTTGATGAGAATGAAGAAAAATGAAGAGAATTCTAGATATTCCAAATTGGTCCCATTTTTATTTAACTACTTTTGGCAATTTTCCAATTTTGCCCTTATTTCGCCCATTTCCTGATTTTTCTCAGCTATTGCCGCCCAAAATATCTCCTTTGGCTTATTTTCACTTTAAATCCTTTCTCATTTGACAATTGAGCTATTTCATCACTTTTCACAATTTTATACATTATTCAATTTAGTCCTTTTTACTCAATTGACCACCAAAATCTTAAAATTTCTTAACGAAACTTTAATATTACCTTATTGACACTCCTTAAATATTCATAAAAATATTTATGGCTCGGTTTATAACACTGAGATCTCAATACCTCTTTTTCCCGATATCTTGACCAAATAAATCTTTACAAACATAATTTACTTTTTCAAAAATCTTTTAAAAACTACATTCGGCTCGTAAATATTAAATAATATTATATACGAATTCATTTATCGAATTTGGTGGTCTCGAACCACAATTCCCAACATTACTAAAATTTGGGCTATTACATAAGATCTCAAATTCGGCACATATTTATAGCCCACAGCCTCAATTCCCAATTCAGCTCCATCACTTCCCCCTTCTCATCTCCTCGTTTTTCTCCCTGATAACTCCCCAATCTATTTCCTAAATTTTCTCTTCTAATTACCTCTTTGAGAGTCCAGCTTCACGCCATTACCAATCTTCTAGAAGCCTAAAATTAAACTCCAAAATAAATTTAATATTTTCCCTTTTAAGCTTGGACCCAAACTCTACTATGGGCCTTCTAACACCCAAATAATATTTGCCTATGACTACTAAGCACATATTCACATAAAAACCACACAAAAAAAGTTCAAGATTTTTGGGGCGTTACATTTCTTTTTATAAACATAAACTAAATCCCCAAATACCTAAGGGGGATGAAACCTAAGACGAACCTTGTTATTATTATTTGAATTATATGATAAATATTCGATTTGTTCTTAATTGTGTTTTTAATTCTTGAGTTAATATTTCAGGATATTAATTCAAGTCGAATGTGCTTATTCAGAGGAGTAAAAGTCCCTGTTTAAGAGTAGATCCAACACAATTAAGCAGAGTTGATCGCAATCCCAGATATAGGATGACAAAAATCTGCCCGGCTAGAGTCAAATCTAATAAGGGGATCCATAGATCGAGTTAATGCAAAACTAGGGTTTTAATTAGAAAGAGATTTCAATTAATCAACCTAGGATATGTTGTTCTTATTCTCGACGGAGATGTTAACTTAATTTAGGGATCTCTACGGATCAAGTCGAATAAAGAAATCGTCTAGTTCAGAGTTAGATAACAAGTGAAGTCTAGGTGGATTCTTCCTTAGGTGTTGTTTTTATCATTCAGTTTTCCCAAAGTAATTCCCCAATTTACTCTTTGACCCATCCTTAGTTTAGATTAGAGTTAATTAGTTTACACAAACCCCCTTTTTATTTTAGGCTAGATAATAGGAAGAAAGTCATTACTAGTACTTTTAGTTGTTTGGATTTGATATTCCGGTCTTGCCACTAACTATACTACTATTCGATAGGTGCACTTGCCTTTTATCGTGATAATAGTTAGTTTTAGGTACGATCAATTTTATTACTTAATCAAAATCACGATCAAGTTTTTGGCGCCGTTGCCGGGGAATTGAAATATTAGGAATACTCTATTTCTATTACTTTAGCCATTACTACTTTTATTTATTTTTAGTTTTTATATTAGGTTTTATTTACTAAATTTTTGTTTTTCACTAGCAGGTATCTCTAGTTTATGACTAGAAGAAACCCATCAAGACCTTTGCTTTTTGACGACAACTTAGAAGCCACAGTTCGTAAAAATCGCAGAGATAAAAGAAAAAGCCTACGGTACCCAGAACAAGGACAAGAAGAAGAACCCGAATCCACTGAAGGGATGGAGGCAAACCAGGATAATCAGCTACCCCCTATAGTAACTGCAAATCCTGTTGAGCACAATCCTGTTCCTCGTACTATGTATGATTATGCTAAACCTAATTTGGCTGGTACTGAATCTAGTATTGTTAAGCCTACTATTGCTGCAAATAATTTTGAACTGAAACCTAACACTATTCAAATGATACAGCAATTTGTTCAGTTTGATGGTTTGCAGGATGAAGATCCTAACGCTCATTTAGCCAACTTTTTGGAATTCTGTGACATATTCAAAATAAATGGTGTTTCTGATGATTTTATTCATTTTCGGCTATTCCCTTTTTCCCTGAGGAATAAAGCTAAACAGTGGTTAAACTCTCTACCATGAGGGTCTATCACTACATGGGAACAAATGACCAAAAAATTTTTACTCAAATATTTTCTGCTGGTTAAAAGGGCAAAATTAAGGAATGATATCTCTTCTTTTGTGCAGATGGATTTATAAACACTTTATGATGCTTGAGTGAGGTACAAGGATCTATTAAGAAGGTGCCCTCATCATGGGTTACCTCTTTGGTTACAAGTTCAAACTTTTCACAATGGTTTGAACCCTTCGATGAGGCAGATGATTGATGCAGCCGCCGGTGGAACAATCAATAACAAAACACTAGAAGTAGCTTACGAGTTTATAGAGAAGATGTCACTGAATAACTATCAGTGGCAAGTCATGAGAACAAAGCCACAAAAAGCTGCCAGAGTTTTTAATATTGATGCGGTCACTATGCTTTCTAATCAGGTAGAACTTTTTAATAAAAAGATTGATAATTTCGTTGGTTCTACACAGGTACATCCAGTGATGCAATGTGACATGGGCAATTTTGAGTACCCCACTTATGGATATGGCATGAAAAAATGAGCAAGCCAACTATATGGGTAATAATTCTAGATCTCAAAATAACTCTTATAGTAAAACTTATAATGCAAGTTGGAGGAACCACCCCAATTTTTCATGGGGAGGACAAGAAATTCAAAGGCAACCACCCCCTCCAGGATTTCAATAACCACCTTACCAGTAAGAGAAAAAGCCGAACCTTGAAGAGATGCTCATGAAATTTATCACCATGTCAGAAACTCGTTTCCAGAACACCGAGACAATACTTAAAAACCAGCAAGCATCCATTCAAGGACTCGAAACTCAAAAAGGCCAGCTCGCTAAGCTAATCTCTAAACGACCACAAGGTGGTTTGCCGAGCAACACCGAGACTAATCCTAAGGAGCACGTTAAAGTAGTTACACGAAGGAGTGGGAAAACGCTAATCGAGCCTGAAAAGACGGTATTACAATAGCCTGACAAGAAAAACGTTGAGGAAGCCGAACCTAAAGAAAACGCTCCACTAGTACTCAAGGAATATAAAACATCCATCCTATACCCAGCAAAATTGAAGAAAGATCGCATGGACGTTCAATTCGGTAAATTTCTTGAACTTTTTAAACAATTACATATTAACTTACCTTTTGTTGAAGCTATTTCACAGATGCCAGCATATGCAAAATTTTTGAAAGAACTTCTAACAAACAAAAGGATATTAATTCAAGTCGAATGTGCTTATTCAGAGGAGCAAAAGTCCCTATTTAAGAGTAGAACCAACACAATTAAGCGGAGTTGATCACAATCCTAGACATAGGACGACAAAAATCTGTCGGGCTAGAGTCAAATCTAATAGGGGGATCCATAGATCGAGTTATTGCAAAACTAGGGGTTTTAATTAGAAAGATTCAATTAATCAACTTAGGATTAGTTGTTCTTATTCTCGACGGAGATATTAACATAATTTAGGGATCTCTACGGATCAAGTCGAATGAAGAAATCGTCTAGTTCAGAGTTAGATAACAAGTGAAGTCTAGGTGGATTCTTCCTTAGGTACTGTCTTTATCATTCAGTTTTCCCAAAGTAATTTCCCAATTTACTCTTTGTCGCATCCTTAATTTAGATTAGAGTTAATTAGTTTACACAAACCACCTTTTTATTTTTGGCTAGATAATAGGTTACTAGTACTTTTAGTTGCTTGGATTCGATATTCCGGTCTTACCACTAACTATACTACTATTCGATAGGTGCGCTTGCCTTTTATCGTGATAATAGTTAGTTTCAAGTACGATCATTATTATTACTTCATCGCAATCACGATCAAGTTTTTGGCTCCGTTACTAGAGAACTAAGATATTAGGAACACTCTATTTCTATTACTTTAGCCATTTTTTGTTTTACTTTTATTGCAATTTATTTTCTATTTTTAGGTTTTACTAAAATTTTCTTTTTGTTCTTCTCTGATAGGTATTTCTAGTTTATGACTAGAAGAAACCCGTCAGGACCACTATTGTTTAATAACGATTTAGAAGCCACAGTTTGCAGAAACCGAAGAGACATAAGGCGAAGCTTACAGTACCCAGAACAAAGACAAGAGAAAGAACCCGAATCTACCGAAGAGATGGAAGCAAATCAAAATAATCAGCTACCTCCTGTGGTAGCTGCAGATCTTGTGAACTAAAATCCTGTTCCTCTTACTATTTATGATTATGCTAAGCCTAATTTAGCTGGTATTGAATCTAGTATTTTTAGGCCTGCTATTGCTGCAAATAATTTTGAACTGAACCTAACACTATTAAAATGATTCAACAGTTTGTTCAGTTTGATGGTTTGTAGGATGAGGATTCTAACGCACACTTAGCTAACTTTTTAGAATTTTGTGACATATTTAAAATCAATGGCATTTCTGATGATGTCATTTACCTTCGGTTATTTCCTTTTTCTTTGCAGAATAAATCCAAACAGTGGTTAAACTCTCTACCACGAGGGTTTATCACTACTTGGGAACAAATGACCGAAAAGTTTTTACTTAAACATTTTCTACCGGCTAAAACAACAAAGTTGAGGAATGATATCTCTTCTTTTGTGCAGATGAATTTAGAAACACTCTACGACGCTTGGGAGAGATACAAGGATTTGTTGAGAAGGTGCCCTCACCATGGGTTACCTTTGTAGCTACAAGTGCAAACTTTCCACAACGGTTTAAATCCCTCAACAAGACAGATGATTGATGCAGCTGCCGGTGGAACCATCAATAACAAAATACCTGAGGAGACTTATGAGTTTATAGAAGAGATGTCACTGAATAATTATAAGTGGCAAGTCATGAGGACAAAGCCGCAAAAAGCTGCTGGGGTTTTTAATGTTGACGCAGTCATAATGTTGTCAAATCAGGTAGAACTCTTAAAAAAAAGATTGACGGTTTAGTTGGGTCTACGCAGGTACATCCAGTGATG
Organism: Gossypium stocksii; assembly: GCA_020496765.1. NCBI lineage: Eukaryota > Viridiplantae > Streptophyta > Magnoliopsida > Malvales > Malvaceae > Gossypium > Gossypium stocksii. The sequence continues at coordinate 12,360,852 of CM035621.1, read as the reverse complement.
AGGTGCAATTCAAATGGAGGAGGAATGTACAACACAGATTATTCATCCCACGACCCTAGCACAGAGAACAAACAAGCCAACTATATGGGTGACAGCTCTAGATCTCAAAATAACCCTTATAGTAACACTTATAATACAGGTTGGAGGAACCACCCCAATTTCTCATGGGGTGGTCAAGGAAATCAGAGACCACCACCCTCTTTAGGCTTCCAACAACCACTATACCAATGAGAGAAAAAGCCGAACCTTGAGGAGATGCTCACGAAATTTATCTCCTTATCAAAAACCCATTTTTAGAATATCGAGACGGCACTTAAAACTCAACAAGCATCAATTCAAGGGCCCAAAACTCAGATAGGTCAACTTGCGAAGCTGATCTCTAAAAGACCACAAGGTGGTTTGCCGAGCAACACAGAAACTAACCCAATGGAGCAACTTCATGCCATCATTGTGCACAACAAAGAAGGGTTAGCTAAACGTAAATCTGAAAGGAGGCAAGAAAATTTGGTAAGTGATGATAAAATTAAGGTAAGTCATGGTACACAAAATCCGGTAAGTAAGGAGTATAAGCCTCGTGTCCCATACCCAAATGCGACAATGAGAGATCGTACAGATGAAACAATTCGGTAAATTCCTTAAACTCCTAAAGAAATTACATATTAACTTATTATTTATCGAAGCTCTTTCGCAGATGCCAAACGCTGTTAAGCTCTTAAAAGAGGTTTTAGCAAACAAACAGAAGTTGGATGAGTCATCGTATGTAGAGCTGAATGTAGTTTGCTCAGCCATTTTGCAGAACAAGCTACCCAACAAACTGAAAGATCCAGGGAGTTTTACGATTCCTTGTTTAATTTGTAGCTTAGATGTTAAAAATGCTTTGGCTGATTTAGGGGCTAGTATTAATGTAATGCCTTATAAACTGTTTAAACAACTAAGACTTGGGAAACCTAAACAAACTAGGATGAGCATCCAGTTGGCTGATAAAACAATTAGATTTCCTAGGGGTTTAATTGAAGATGTGCTTGTTAAAATTGATAAATTTATATTCCCAGTAGACTTCATTGTTTTAGACATAGATGGAGACTGTGATGTACCATGCATTTTAGGGCGACCCTTTTTAGCAACTGCTAAGACTATCATTGATGTAGGCACAGGTGAACTCACACTTCGTGTAGGAGATGACACAATGATAAACGATAAATTATACATATTTTTACCTCATGTTTAGCCTTTATTTTGGATGAATTATTATCAAATTAGAGAGAATTGGTGCTCTTAATCTTTCTTTTTCATATCTTATACTCAGGAGAGCATAGGGAAGAGAAAAGAACGGAAAATGGACCAAAAACGGAGAAAATGGGCCAAAATGTGTAATTGACACGGTCCAAGGATCATCACATGGCCATGGCACATGACCATGCCATACGAAGACCACACGGTCCAGCCCCCGGCAATCACGACTAGGGCACACGGCCGTGCCACCTAAACAGTCCCGAATACGGCCTCTCGTCAAAATCACACGGGCGTGGCACACGGGCGTGTTCTAGTCGTGAGGAAGAGGAATTTCACTTGGATTTGGATACTTAGAGGCTAAGAAAGCCATTCTAAACTCTATATAAAGACCCCAAGAGGCTAATCTAAAGATATACTCTCTTCTCCAAAGAAAGAGTGCCATAAGTCTGCCAACACAATGAGTGAAAGCAAGGGATTACTCCAAGGGAAGCCGATTGATTCATCCCAGAAGCCAGAATTCTACATCAAGACAGATGAGTCACTGAATAACTATCAACTTATGAATTTATCGAAGAGATGTCACTGAATAACTATCAGTGGCAAGTCATGAGGACAAAGCCGACGAAAGCTACAGAAGTTTTTAACATCGATGCTGTTACTATGCTTACTAACCAAGTAGAACTTCTAAATAAAAAGTTTGATAATTTTGTTAGTTCTACGCAGGCACAACCAGTGATGCAATGCGTCGCGACTCAAGGAAACACGTTCAATCTAGATTTCGCATCCTATGGATACAGCATGGAAACTGAACAAGCAAACTATATGGGTAACAATTCTAGATCTTAAAATAACCCTTATAGTAACACTTACAATGCAGGTTGGAGAAATCACCCAAATTTTTCATGGGGAGGACAAGGAAATCAAAGACAACAGCCTCCTCCAGGATTTTAGTAGCCACCACCGCAACAAGAGAAGAAGCCGAATCTTGAAGAGATGTTTACCAAATTTATGGCTGCTTCAGAAACTCGTTTTCATAACACTGACATAGCACTAAAGAATCAACAAGCATCAATTCAAGGGCTTGAAAACCATCGATCAACTTGCGAAATTGATTTCAGAAAGACCACAAGGTGGATTACCAAGTAACACTGAGCCAAATCCCAGAGAACATGTCAAAGCGATTACTTTAACAGATGGAAAGGTCTAGCCGAGCCAGAAAAGAAGACTATTCCAGAACCTTCAGAAGAAAAGGCAGAGGAACCCAAGGAAAACACTCTACCAGCACTCAAAGAATACAAACCGCCCGTCCCATATCCGGCAAGATTAAAGAAAGACCGTACAGACGCTCAATTCGGTAAGTTTCTTGAACTTTTTAAATAATTACACATTAACTTACCTTTTGTTGAAGCAATTTCACAGATGTCAAAGTATGCGAAGTTCCTTAAAGAACTCCTGACAAATAAAAGAAAGTTGGAAGAATTAGCCACAGTGGAACTTAACGAGGAATGCTCAGCTATTCTACAAAATAAACTGCCGGCAAAACTGAAAGATGCAGGGAGTTTTACTATTCCTTGTTTGATTGGTAGTTTACTTATTAATAAAGCATTAGCTGATTTAGGTGCTAGCATTAATCTCATGCCTTACAAAATGTTCAAGCAACTAGGTCTAGGGGAACCCAAGCCCACTAAAATGAGTATTCAATTAGCGGATAGATCTGTTAAATATCCTAGGGGAGTCATTGAAGATATGCTAGTAAAGGTAGATAAATTTATATTCCCTGTTGATTTTGTCGTGCTTGACATGGATGAAGATATTGAGGTACCTTTAATTTTGGGACGTCCATTTTTAGCCACTGCTAGAGCTGTTATTGATGTAGGGGATGGTAAATTAGTGCTTAGAGTTGGTGATGAAGAAGTTGTTTTCAAAATCTATGATGCCATAAGATTTTCTAAAGAACAAGATGGTTCCTGTTATTTCGTTGATATTATTGATCATCTTGTTCAAGATAAATTTCAGGAACTTTCTCTCGCAAACACGTTGGAACTGTGTCTTGTTTAAGATGGAGGGAAGATGAAGCCACCACTGAGATAGAGGAAGTAAGGAAGGAGTTAGAATCTAATGAAATCATCACTAGGCACATAAGTTATGAAAATATAAAGATGAGTGATAAATTAAGACAGAAACCTTCAACTGTTGAACCCCTAAATTAGAGTTAAAACAACTGCCAGATTATTTAGAATATGCCTTTTTAGGGGAAGAATCAACTTTACCAGTTATTATCGCATCAGATCTGAGTATCATAGAAAAAGAGGAATTACTCCATGTGTTACGAGAACACAGACGTGCTATAGCTTGGAAAATTTTAGATATCAAGGGAATAAATCCTTCTTTCTGCACCCACAAAATTTTAATGGAGGACGAGTTCAAACCATCAGTACAAGCCCAGAGATGATTGAATCCAAACATGAAGGAAGTTGTAAAGGTCGAGGTAATTAAACTTCTAGATATATGTATTATTTATCCTATTTCTGACAGTTCTTGGGTAAGCCCTGTGCAGGTTGTTCCTAAGAAAGGTGGATTGTCCGTGATGTCTAATGACAAGGAAGAGTTAATACCTACAAGAACAGTGACAGGATGGAGAGTTTGTATTGATTACAGGAAGCTGAATGATGCCACTCGAAAAGATCATTTTCCTTTACCGTTTATTGATCAGATGTTGGAAAGATTCTCAGGTCACATGTATTATTGTTTCCTAGACGGCCTCTCTGGTTACTTCCAGATCCTGATAGCTCCAGAAGATCAGGAGAAAATGACATTCACATGTCCTTACGGTACGTTTGCTTATCGCAGAATGCCTTTTGGTTTATGTAATGCTCCTGCTACTTTTCAGCGATGCATGCCAGCTATCTTCAATGAATTCGTGGAAGACATCATAGAGGTATTTATGGATGATTTCTCAGTTTTCGATAATTCTTTCCAACTTTGTCTTAATAATCTAAAACCTATTTTGATAAGATGTGAAGAGACAAATTTAGTGCTAAACTGGGAAAAATGCCACTTTATGGTTCAATAGGGTATTGTTTTAGGACATAAAATTTCTAGTAAAGGGATAGAGGTAGATAAAGCAAAAATTGAAACCATTGAAAAATTACCTCCCACTAACTCAGTTAAGGCTATACGAAGCTTTTTAAGACATGCTGGTTTTTATCGCAGATTCATTAAAGATTTTTCTAAAGTAGCTAAGCCTTTAACAAAGTTGCTAGAAAAAGACGTGCTTTTCAACTTTGACCAAGAATGTTTAGACTCTTTTAACACTCTTAATGAAAAGTTAGTCAATGCCCCGATTATGATTTTACCTGATTGGAATCTACCTTTTGAACTAATGTGCGATGCAAGTGATTTTGCAGTAGGTGCAGTTTTGGGACAACGAAGAGACAAGCACTTTCAACCGATCTATTATGCTAGCAGAACTTTGACAGTCGCTTAAGCAAATTATATTACCACAGAAAAAGAATTGCTAGCTGTTATTTTTGCATTTGATAAATTCAGATTTTATTTGATTTTGTCAAAAGTCATTGTTTATACTGACCATTCTACTCTTCGTTACCTCTTAACTAAAACCGATGCAAAACCTCAATTAATAAGATGGATTCTATTATTGCAGGAATTTGATTTGGAAATAAAGGAAAAGAAAGGAGCTGAAAACTTAGCAGCAGATCACCTTTCAAGGCTAGCAAACACGCAGCCTAGGAACCTTGATAAGATAAACGATTTGTTTCCTGAAGAACAACTCCTAGCCTTAGCAGATGCAACAGTTCCTTGGTTTGCTGATTTTGCAAATTATTTAGCAGCTAACATAACCCAAAAGGGCTAACCCATCAACAAAAGAAGTGATTCTTCACTGATGTGAAGAACTACTTTTGGGAGGATCCTTTCCTTTTTCGAATTTGTGCAGATCAGGTTATTTGAAGATGCGTAGATGAAACAGAAGCGTACCAAATTTTAAATCACTGCCATTCAGGACTCACAGGAGGACATCACAGTGGAGCTAGAACTGCTCATAAGGTACTCGAATCAGGCTTCTATTGGTCTACACTTTTCAGGGATGCCAACATGTATGTGACCTATTGTGATAAATGTCAACGAACAGGTAATATCTCTCAACGTAACGAAATGCCTCAGAACTATATACTTTCATGCGAAATATTTGATGTATAGGGTATTGATTTCATGGGTCCATTTCCTACTTTATTTGGGAATAAGTACATACTAGTAGCAGTAGATTACATGTCAAAATGGGTAGAAGCCCAAGCCTTACCAACTAATGATGCTAGAATGGTAGTACGATTTTTGAAGAAACCTTTCTCTCGATTTGGAACACCTAGGATAATTATCAGTGACAGAGGCACACATTTTTGCAATGCCCAGTTTGAAAGAGTCTTGAAAAGGTATGGAGTACACCATAGAACAGCTACCCGTTATCCCTACAAACCAGTGGCCAAGTCGAATTAACAAATAGGGGATTAAAACGCATCCTAGAGAATAAAACACATCCTAGAGAATAAAATGCATCCTAGAGAAAACAATAGAAACAAATAGAAAGGATTGGTGAAGGAAAATAGATGATGCTTTATGGGCTTATAGAACTGCCTTTAAAACACCCATAGGTACATCTCCTTATAAGCTTGTCTATGGAAAAAGTTGTCATTTGCCATTTGAACTTAAACATAAAGTATTCTGGGCTATCAAATTTTTAAACCTTGATTTTAAGCTTATAGGTGAGAAGTGATTAATGCAGTTAAATGAACTTGATGAATGGCGTTGCAATGCCTACGAGAGCTCACGACTATATAAGTAAGCCATGAAGCGACGTCATGACAAAAGACTGAAACAACCTAAACAGTTCAAAACAGGTGATCTTGTCTTACTCTACAACTCGAGGCTGAAACTATTTCTTGGAAAACTCAAGTCAAGGTGGTCAGGTCCATTCACTGTTCAAACTGTCTTTCCATACGGCACAATTGAGGTAACTCACCCCAACTACGGTACGTTCAAGGTAAACGGTCATAGGCTTAAACATTATAGAGGTGAGAATGTTAAAGATAAAATAGAGGAGCTTCAGCTCCACGAAATCCCTTCATGATACATCCAAGCAGAGTTGAGCTTAGACTCTAAATAAGTGCTTCTCGGGAGGTAACCCGAGTACTAACTTAGTAATTTTTCATCTATTTTATTTTTAGTATTTTTCATGCATCATGCTAATCCTTTTTAATGCAGAGATTTAGGACCACACGGCCATGCCCACCGGCGTGTCCCAGGCTGTGTGAACCCTTTACACAGAGACACGGTCGTGTACTAAGGCCGTGTACAAACAGAGCACAAATTTTCCCCAAACATGGGCCACCGATATAACCCCACGGCCGTGCGACATGGCCGTGGCAACCCTGTAGTATCAACACGGGCTCACACAACTCCACACACCCTTGTCCCCAGGCCATGGAAGACACTGTCAAATTCCACACGACCGTGGACCATGTCTCTCGACCATGTAAAGCACGAATATGATCGCACACGGCCGTGTATCTCATCACACGACTGTGTGAGTGACGAGGAACCGATCTCTCACGGCCGTGTCCAACATTCCCATGGGCGTGCACTGCAAACTAGGGGCGCCAAAACCTCCAGATTTCGAAAGACACGGGTGAAACATGACTCACACGGGCGTGTGACATGCCCGTGTGACCCAAAAACTATAAATAATGGCCACTATTCATTTCCTTCTTCACTCAAAACCCTAAATTTCTCTCATCCAAACTCTCCCTAACCACCATAAGAGTCGCCACAGCCCTCAAAACACCACCATACCCAAAATCAGCCGCCCCACGCCCGTGCAAACCCATCCCACGGCCAACCCACGACCGTGCAATATCAAATTTGGTTCTATTCTCTCATTTTTCTCTCTTATTTATTTATATTTCTTTTTTATTATCTAATTATGTAATTCTACTTTATTCTAGATGTTTAATCAAGCATGGAATTAGGAAAATTAGGATGAATAATCTAGATAGAACATATTAGGATTGATGCCACTTAACTTCATTTTTGAATGCCATTTAAATTTATATTTGCATGCCATTTTTCTCATATATTTAGTATAAATATATACCCGAAGTTCTTAGTTTTGTTACAAGTTTCAACGTGATTAGATTCTACTATTTAGGTTAATCCTCATTTTTTTTCTTCTTTCTTATTTTTATTTTTGGGAACATTGTCATTTTAATCTACATTTTAATTATTATCTACCTAGTTTAATTTCAATTTTTAGGACTAATGCTTGTTATTTTTCAGATACCATCATCACGTGGTAAGAAAGTTGCCGTTCCCGCTTCAAAGAAACGTAAGTGGCCGGGGAGTTCATCATTGAGGCCCACCTCCGAGGTTCGACACCGATTCATCACATTTTCCCAAGCCTCGCACGAGGAGCATTATCAATTACTCCGAGCCCGCACTATATCCACGGGCCGCTGCATAGATTGGGCCGGCCTCAAGTAGATACATTTAGTGGATGACGTCCGGGCCCTACTCATGATCGAACCATAGGAGCAGTTCTTCCAGATTATAGAGCCCACCTACTTGGAACTCACCCTCGAGTTCTGCTCCACCTTCCACCTTCAGACTATGATGACCAGATTTGATGATCCAGAGACGGTCTAGTTCCGTCTGGGAGGACTCGTGCGACACCTCAGCGTGCCAGAGTTCGGCACGGCACTTGGGCTCTACATAGAGCAATTTATGATGGATAAGGACTTCCCCACCCTTTCTCGTTGCATCCACATTCGGCCCGTCGACTGCTAGAATGAGATCGCCCCAGGACGTCAAACCTATAACCCTAGCGTCAGCAAGGCGACCGCCCTCGTGCCATCTCTGAGGTACATTCATACTCTTCTTGCTCACACTTTGACAGGTAGACAAGAGAGCACCGGCATCGTCAACACTCACGACGTCTACTTCCTGTGGTGCATGGCGAACGGACATGTCATTGACCTCGCATACTTCATCGCACACGCCATGCAGCACCAGATGGAGAGGTACCACAGAGGCATTCTATCCATGAGGCCCTACATCACACGTTTGGCCGGGTATTTTGGGCTCCTCAACACTTCAGCCCAGACATCCTCCTACACCCTGATTGGTCAGATGTCTCCCCAAAGCATCACGACGATGTTACACATGAGGATGATAGAGCAGAGGCCAGGAGGTACCCCCTTCAGTTCCGACTCGTCCAGGAGGGAGAGGACCCAGAAGACATTGCTGATGATGTCCCACCACCACCACAGGAGAAGGATGAGCCAGCTAAGCCACTACGCCCCAGACGACCCACCCAGACGGCAGCTACACATGTTGACATATCTGAGCGCCTAGATCGTTTTGAGCAGCAGTGCTTCCAGCGCCTCGATTATATTGACGCCACCTTAGCGTAGATATGCCAGCACCTGAGCATCACCCCGCCACCGCGTGATCCATCTGAGGACTAGATCCTCTTATTTTTTTTATCTTTTATCTTATTCTTATTTTTATCTTTATTTTTATTTTTTAACACTAATCTTTATTTTTACTTTTTCTTCTAACTTTATTTTCTTTTTTAGGTTTATTTTTATTTTCTTTCATTTTCTCTTTTTCATTATTTGAATATTAATATTTTTCATATTTTGTTTTATTTTATTTTCTTTTTTTCATAACGGTCAACCCCTAACGAGTAAATTCTCTTGATCCAAATTCCCCATGACTAATAAATACTTTCGCAGTTTCAAAGGAGCTTTACAGCTCAAATCTCTACGAAAAAGGGAACACCTTGCCACAACTGCCAACTCTTTCCACCTCTGCCTCACTAATCTATCCAAAGCAGGGAGTTTCATACCTCTCCCTATCTTATAATCTTATACTTTTATTGCTACTAATGTTATCTTTTTACATTGAGGGCAATGTACATCTTAAGTATGGGGGGAACTTACTTTAAATCTTTATATTATCTTTGAAATCCCTGAACTTTTCTAACATTTTGCATTGTTCTCAACTGCATCATCTTCAGTCTCCTATTAAGGATATATTCTGATTGATTTATGATTTTTATTGATATGTTAAGAATGAAGACATAGGTGCTTGTACTTTGATTATTCAAACTTTAAAACATTAGGGAATCAAGCATGATAAGTTGAAATTTTTGAGAACCCTAATTTTTTTTCATAAGTTTTTTTCCTTAGTTTTAAGTGTTATCTTGAGATTTGAAATTCGCAGGATTGACATCAAAAGCCATAATTCTGGTGAGATTTTTGAGCCTTTTGAGCATACATTCTTTCGTGCTCACTTTTATTATTGCTTTGAGCGAGTCAACACTGATTTGTTATTCTAGAACTTGCTTTGATTGTACATGTTGAGACCACATCATTGATTTAATATACCGAGATGATAAAGGCACCTAGGATTTAACCCACTTACTCCACAAAAAGCCTACCTCCATAAATTAACCCCTAGTAAACCTCATTGAACCTAACAACCTTTTCTTTGACTTACCCCTAATATTAACCAATAACCTATTTTTTTGTTGAATTCCATTCAATTATTTTGATCCCTATTTTTGTCGAGATTTGAGTTGAAATTTTTATCTAGCTTTATTCTCTTTTCCAAATTGTAAATATTGTACTTAAGTTGTTCTTAAAAAAAATGTATGTTCAGTTGTAATCTGTAATAGTTCAAATGGTTTTTGCACATTTCTATTTTGAGGCTACCAAGGCGGAAATGATGTTATCATAAGAATTAGCCTAAATAATATGTTCCAATGATAGAGATTTTTCTAGCTAGATAATTTTTCAGTTCAATCTCGATTCTAACCCTCTTTTGCAGCCTGTGACAAAACCCCTAACCAAGCCCCATTACAACCATTGAAAGACCTTGTGATCGATGTATCATATCAATCTATAGTGGTGGAGATGTGATTTTCTTGCAAGCCTTTGGTAATAACTTTTCAGGTTGACTAGAGAGTACTTAATTTTTGAACCCTAAACACTTTGAGTGGATAGAGTAAATCTTTAGTGAGGATGTCAACTTCTGTTAATTAAGATTAAGAGATAATTACTAAGGAGAAGGGAGAAAACTTATGTTTCAATGATAAAATTCTCAGCTTAGAGTAATTGAATCTTTAATGTTCTTCTGATTGAATTATCATTGTATGAATACCAGTGAATTAGTCTGAAACATTATTGATAAAGATTGTAAGTTGAGAAGAATGATTCTTTATTAGGGATTGAGATTTTGCTTGAGGACAAGCAAAGGCTTAAGTGTGGGGGTATTTGATAAACGGTAAATTATACATATTTTTACCTCATGTTTAGCCTTTATTTTGGATGAATTATTATCAAATTAGTGAGAATTGGTGCTCTTAATCTTTCTTTTTCATATCTTATACTCAGGAGAGCATAGGGAAGAGAAAAGAATGGAAAATGGACCGAAAAAGGAGAAAATCGGCCAAAATGTGTAATTGACATGGCCCAAGGATCATCGCATGGTCGTGACACACGACCGTGCCACAAGAAGACCACACGGTCCAGCCCTCAACAAGCACGGCCAGGGCATACGGCCGTGCCACCTAAATAGTCCCGAACACGACCTCTTGTCAAAATCACACGGGCGTGGCACACGGGTGTGTTCTAGTCGTGAGGAAGAGAAATTTCACTCGGATTTCGATATTTAGGGGCTAAGAAAGCCATTCTAAACTCTATATAAAGACCCCAAGAGGCAACTTTAAAGATATACTCTCTTCTCTTAAGAAAGAGTGCCATAATTCTACCAACACAATGAGCGAAAGCAAGGGATTACTCCAAGGGAAGCCGATTGATTCATCCCAGAAGCCAGAATTCTACATCAAGACAGAGGATCTCCCTAAATTCCTTCAGGGGTTTTTGAGTTCTTTATGTTTTGTTATTTTAATACTTCTAAGATGTTTTCTTTCTTTATTATGAACTAAACCCCTCAAATACTTGAGGGGGATGAAACCTAAGACAGATCTTGTTATTATTTATTCTTAAATTATATGATAAATACTTGATTGGTTCTTAATTATGTGTTCTTCATTCTTGATTTAATAATCCTAGGTATTACTTCAAGAACTTGATGTGCTTAGGCAGTGGAGCAAAAGTCCCTGTTTTAAGAGTAGATCTACCATAATTAAGCGGAGTTGCATGCAACCCTAGACATAGGGCAACATAAATCTGCCGGATTAGGGTCAAACCTAATAGGGGGAACCATAGATCGAATTAATGCAACCTAGGGTGTTAATTAATAAAGAAACTTTAGTTAACAACCTAGGCCTAGTTGCTCTTCGCCTCAAAGGAGGGTTTAGCATAAATTAGGGATCTCTACGGATCAAGTCAAGTGAATAAATCGTCTAGTTCAAGAAGTCAATAACAAGTGAAGTCTAGGTGGATTCTCCCTTAAGTATTTCTCATATAAATTAGCTTTTCCCTAAAGTTTTCCCCAATTTACTTTTTATGTACTTTAGTTAGTTTTAGAATTAGTTTCAATCAATCCTCTTTTATTTTAGGTTAGATGATAGAAAGGAAGTAAGTATTTGTACTTTTGGTTCCCTTGGGTACGATAACTCGGTCTTGCCACTAACTATACTACTGTTTGATAGGTGCGCTTGCCTTTAACATCGTGATATTAGTTAGTTTTGGTGTGATCAGTTTTACAAATTTTATTACTTAATATCGCGAGTCGTTATCACACAATTACTTTACAAGCTCGTAATTCTAATAGAACTGTTAATAACAAAGATGTTATTACGAGTTCTTGTAACAAAAATAATCCCATTGTTCAACCTCCTTTGCAGGATACTTTTAACGAAAGTACAATTGAGCTATATTCGAGTTCATGCTACAACAAGAAAGTAGTCCAGGAAGAGCGAATGTTACGAATTGATGAACTAGACGAGTGGCGACACTATAGCAAGAAGGTAACAAAAAAATGCCACTCCAAACCGAAGCATCACTATGATGACCCTAAGGTAAAGTAGAATCAATTTAAGTCGGGGATAAGGTATTATTAGAAGAGGAGGATCCTCGAATTTTGAATTCAAAACTTCATACTGATGATACACCTCTCTTTACAGTAATGAAAATCTTTCCCTATGGTATAGTCGAGATAACACAAAGAATTCGGCACCTTCAAGGTAAATTATACTCGACTTAAACCTTATTTTGATACTAAAACTGATAGCAGGAGAGAGGAGTTTCAACTCCTCAAACCATCGTGACTGTGCAAACCTAAGACAAGTCGAGCTTAGACTCTAAACAAGCGCTTCTCGGGAGGTTACCCGAATGCTAACATAATTAATTTCTTTAACTCAAGCTTTTAACATCTAAATCATAAACTGATTTCTTGAATGCAGGTTTTTCAAGAGCCACACGGTCGTGTGAAAATAGGGCACAATTTTTTTCCCGAGACACAGCTTTCGACAAATAGCCACGACCGTGTGACGTAGCCATCGCCAAACCTGCTAAATCAACACGGGCATCTGATACGCCCGTGTCCTTAGGCCATGGTTAATGCTGTGAAACTAGCATGGGTGTTTGATACACTCGTGCTTGAGGCCCGTGGTCGAGCCTGTTAAATTGACACGAGCGTGTGACATTAGACACGGGTGTGGGAGAAACAAACAATGAAGGACACGATCATACGACACGACTGTGTGTCCCAACAAGCCCAAGGAACACGGGTGTGGGCCGCGAATCAAACACACCCAAAACCTTAATTCACGAATCACACGAGCTGAACAAGAGGCGCACGGGCGTGTGACACGCCCATGTGACCCTATTTTTATAAAAATCCCTCACTATTCATCATCTTCCCCATTTTTCCTAAACCTTAACCACCCCTCCCCCACCCAAAACACCCTTCTTCCCCTTACTCCGCTCAATAGCCTGACGAATCACCAGCCTCCCATGCCCTTATCTCTTCATTCTCCCTTTCTTTTCTTCCTTTCTCCCTTCGAGGAACATGCCCGTCTACCACCATCACCACCATGCGACACCACCACGACCGTGTGCTGGCCATACCACCACCTCCAGCCACCATCACTTACCCTATTGGTTTTCCTTTCTCCCCTTTCTTTTAACTAACATTTTTTTATTTTTATTCTTTTATTATTCTATTTATTCTCTATATCTTTCATTATCCATTTACTTATCATATGTTTCTCATGATCTATTTGGATTATTTGTAATGCTATTTTGCACTCTTCTTTTACTGCCATTTTGAGCAATCTCATAGGAAATTGATTCTTAGTAACAATATTTTTGTGCAAATTGATAATCACAACAACAGCCATCATTTTCATTGTTTTGTTAGTTCTATGCCTAGGCTAATTCGAACATTTAATTTATTTCTTCATATTAACTCTTGCATTGAGTATTCATTAGTTTTTTATTGAACATGTTACTAAAATAGGAAATTTAGTTTTGATTAAGTTTTATTCATTACCTAGTCGATTAACTTATGCATAGTGATAGTCAATGTCCATTCCTTTCCAGTCATTAATAATTTTGAATCCTTTACTTTTCAGGTACATAATGTCGTCTTCACGTGGCAAGAAAGCTGTCGTCCCTGTATTAAAGAAACGTAAGGGACCCGACACTACCTCGTCTAGTGCCACCACTGAGATTCGACACCCATTCCTCCAATTCCCACAAGGTTCCCAGGAGGAACTATTCCAAATTCTTAGGGCGAGGCTGCTTGGAGTGGGGCGATGTATTGACTGGGCCGCACTAGAGCAGGTTCAGCTAGCAGACGCATTCGGGCCTTATAATCTACGGATCCATGAGACCAATTCTTGGAGATATCGAGCCAACGTACCTCAAGCTTACTTTAGAGATCTGCTCCACCTTCCACCTACAGACGGTCATGTCCCAGTATGACGATCCCGGAATGGTCTAGTTTCGTCTCGGTGATTTGGTACGCCAACTAAGCGTACCTGAGTTCAGTGTCGCTTTAGGCCTATATACTAACCGATTCATGGAAGAATAAGACCTGTTCGAGCTTCACCGCCATATCCGCTACTCCCCTTCCAAGTGTTGGAAGGCCCTGGTCCTTACTTTAACCACCTACGATCCTAGTCGCTCCAAGGCGATAGCTCTCACCCCATCACTGAGGTACCTCCACACCCTCTTCTCGTAAACATTGACGGGCAGACGAGAGAGCAGCAGCGTCGTCAACACCTACGACGCATATTTTTTATGGATTATGGTGCACGGGCACGTGTTAGACCTTACTTATTTCATCGCCCTCGCCATTCAACTTCAGACAGAGTGGCATTGTAAGGGGGTAATTTCCATGGGGCCATAGTGGCTCAACTAGCTCGCTACTTTGGTCTCCTCAACATCGCGGCACAATCATCCTCTCTCACTCTTATCGGCCAGATGTCTCCACAGGGTATCCAAAGCATGCTACACATGAGGATGATCGAGCGACGACATGGGACCGATCCTCCTCAGTACCATCTAACTTGATCTACCAGGCAGGAGGACCCAGAAGACATTTCTGATGATGTCCCTCCATCTCATGAGGAGCCACTGTCTTAGGCACCGCCCATTCACATCTAATTCATGCGGCTGCTTCGTACTCTGACATATCTGTGTGCCTTACACGATTCGAGCAATAGTGTTTTTAGTGCCTTTATCACATTGATGCTACTCTCTATCAGATTTGTCAGCATCTCCACATCTCACCACCGCCCTCACCTCACGAACCATCTGAGGATTAGGACTTTCGAGTCCACTTATCTTTTTCTTTATTTTTCTTTTTATTTTGTTATTTATTTTTATTTCTATTTTTACTTTTCTTTTTAGGTCTATTTAGTTTTATCCTTTTATTTATTTAAATTTCAATATTATAAAAATTTAGCATAATGCATTTTGAACAGTTTATATCGGCTATTTCTTAAACGGGTAACCATGTTAATCTATATTCCTTAAAGTCTTACTGATGTTATCGCAGTTACACAAAGCCTAAAAGCTCAAAAGTACTCTGCCAAATCCAACTCTAATAAGAAAACTACTCCACGACTGCCATGTCCTACTCGACCACGGCTATAGCCACAAATTTTGACACAGCAATTGTGGAGAGACAATCTCTTCAAACTTGGAATACCCTCCTCCAACCTCATTGTTGCCTTAGTCGCAGAATCAAGTTTCCACACTTCCAACTCAAGGATACCATTTAATTTTCATGGAGTTTCACTTCTCTCCATACCTTATGATTTTATGCTTATATTTTAAATATATCTACCTTTGTACATTGAGGGCAATGTACATCTTAAGTGTAGGGGGGACTCACTTTCACTTTTTGCATTATTCTTAAATCCCTGAATTATTGTCTTGTCTCTCAAGTCACTTTCTCATATCACTATTAGAATGAATTCTGATTGATTTATGATTTTTATTGATATATTTAGGATTAAGACATAAGTATTTGTGCTTTGATTACTGAAACTCTAAGACATTAGAGAATCAAGCATGATAAGTTGAAATTTTTTAGAATTTAAATATTTCTAGGTTATTTTCCCAATTTTAAGTATTATCTTGAAATTTGAATTCACAGGATTGACATCAAAAGCCATAATTCTGGTGAGATTTTTGAGCCTTTTGAGCATACCTTCTTTCATGCTCACTTTTATTATTGATTTGAGTGAGTCAATATTGATTTGTTATTCTAGAACTTGTTTCGATTATACATGTCGAGACCACACCATTGACTTGATATACCGAGATGATAAAGGCAATTAGGTTTAACCCACTTACTCCATAAAAGCCTACCTTTATAATTAACCCCTAGTGAGCCCCCTTGAGCCTAATAAGCCATTTATTAATTTTCCCTCAATATTAACCTATAACCCATTTTTGTTGAAATCCCCTTAACTACTTTGATCCTTATTTTTGTCGAGATTTGAATTGAATAATTATCTAGCTATGTTCTCCTTTTCAGTTAGTTAAGTTTGTAAAGTATTCGATTTGTTCTTAAAAAAACGTATATATATATATTAGTTGTAATTCGATGTTTGGCATATATCTATGTAATTATGAGCTTCTGATTTTTAAACAATGTTATCCGAAAAGAAAAAGCCCTATTCTAGGAATTTGTTTCAATGGTAGAGATTTTTCTAGTTAGATGATTTTTCGGTTCAAACTCGATTCTAACCCTCTCTTTCAGCTTGTGACCACACCCCTAACCAAAGCCTTATTACAACCCTTTAAAGACCTTTTGATCGGCTTATCATCTCAATCTATAGTGGTGGAGATTTGATTTTCATGCAAGCTTATGGTAATAACTTTTCATGTTGACTAATGAGTGCTTAATTTCTGAACCCTAAACACTTCAAGTGGATAGAGTGAATCTTTAGTGAGGATGTCAACTCTTGTTGATTTTGAATTCAAGGTAATTACTTAGAAGAAGGGAAAATACCTATGTTTTCGTGATAAGATTCTCAACTTAGATTGTTTGAAACTTTGATGTTCTTTTAGCTAGATTCTCTATGTATGATTACTCATGGATTGATTCGAAACATTATTGATAAGATTTATAAGTTGAGAAGAATGATTTTTAATTGTGAGTTAAAGATTTTGCTTGAGGACAAGCAAAGGCTTAAGTGTGGGGGTATTTGATAAACCGTAATTTATACATATATTTACGCCATGCTTAGCATAATTATTGGATGAATTATCCCTTGAATTGTGGAATTTTATGCTTCTAATCCCTTAAATTCATGTTTTATACTTAGGTGAGCATAAGGAAGTGAAAAGAACGAGAAAAGGGCCAAAAATAGAGAAAATGGGCCAAAGTAAGAAATCAACACGGCTTGGAGTTCATGAATGGGTAAACCACATGCCCGTGCCACATTAGTAGGCTTGAGCATAGCCTGGGCTCGATTCACACGGCCGTGCCACACGGACGTGTCCCTGTCGTGACGAATTTCAAATTCACGTGGAAAAAGCTACTTAAGGGCTAAGGAAGGTATTCTGGAGTCTATATAAACACCTTAGGAGAGGACTTAAAGGGGAACCCTGACATGGAGTGTAGAAGGTAATGAATTACTCGAAGAAGGCTGATTGATCCATCTCAGAAGCCAGGATCTACATCAAGACTGAAGATCTCCCTTCAATCCTTTCAGGACTTTTGGGTTTTCTTTATGTTTTGTTATTTTCTTTACTTTGAGATGTATTCTATTATAAACATGAACTAAATCCCTAAATACCTAAGGGGGATGAAACCTTAGATGAATCTTGTTATTGTTATCTGAATTATATGATAAATATTCGATTTGTTCTTAATTGTGTTTTTAATTCTTGAGTTGATATTTCAGGATATTAATTCAAGTCGAATGTGCTTATTCAGAGGAGCAAAAGTCCCTGTTTAAGAGTAGATCCAACACAATTAAGCGGAGTTGATCGCAATCCTAGGCATAGGATGACGAAAATCTGCTGGATTAGAGTCAAATCTAATAAGGGGATCTATAGATCGAGTTAATGCAAAACTAGGGGTTTTAATTAGAAAGAGATTTCAATTAATCAACCTAGGGTTAGTTGTTCTTATTCTCGACGGAGATATTAACATAATTTAGGGATTTTTACAGATCAAGTTGAATGAAGAAATCGTCTAATTCAGAGTTAAATAACAAGTGAAGTCTAGGTGGATTCTTCCTTGGGTATTGCCATTATCATTCAGTTTTCCCAAAGTAATTCTTTAATTTATTATTTATCGCGTCTTTAGTTTAGTTTAGAATCAGTTAGTTTACAAATAAATCACCCTTTACTCTTAGGCTAGATAATATGAAGAAAGTCATTACTAGTACTTTTAGATCCTTGGATCCAATATTCCAGTTTTACCACTAACTATACTACTACTCAATAGGTGCGCTTGCCTTTTATCATGATAATAGTTAGTTTTTAGGTACGGTCATTATTATTACTTCATCACAATCACGATCATCGATCCTCAAAAGATTGAGGCTGTCTTGGATTGGAAGCAGCCTAAGACGGTATTTGAGATCTGCAGTTTTCTGGGACTGGCAGGGTATTAATGACAATTTGTAGAGGGGTTTTCACTAATCGCCGCACCCTTGACTAAGCTGCCACGTAAAGGTGTGCCATTTAACTGGACTGAATCGCAACAAAAGAGCTTTGAGAAGCTCAAAAATGTATTGACTGAGGCCCCTGTTTTAGTACAGCCAGAGTCTGAGAAGAAGTTTACTGTTTACAGTGATGCGTCACATGTCAGTTTGGGATGTATGTTGATACAAGAGGGTAAATTGGTAGTGTATGCGTCTCGTCAGCTTAAGACTCATGAGGTGAATTGTCCGAAGCATGACTTAGAGTTGGCCGCAGTGGTATTTGCACTAAAAATCTGGAGGCATTACTTGTATGGTGAGAAGTGTATCATTTACACCGATCACAAGAGCCTCTAATACCTCCTCATTCAGAAGGAGCTGAATTGTAGGCAGTGTAGATGGATTGAGTTGCTTAAGGATTATGACTAACGATTGAATATCATCCTGATAAGGCCAATGTGGTGGCTGACGCACTGAGTCGTAGAGCTATGACTGATCTTAGGGTGATGTTTGCTCGCCTCAATTTATTTGATGATGGAAGTCTGTTGGCTGAATTTCAGGTTAAATCAACGTGGATAGATTAGATTAAGTGTAAACAATTAGAGGATAAATCTTTAAGTCTTCACTTCCGACAGGTTGAAAGTGATGGTACTGTGGATTTTGGACTGAATAGCGAAGGGGTACTCTATTTTCGTGAAAGAATCTGTGTTCGAAAAGATACTAATTTGAGGAAGTCCATACTACGAGAGGCACATAGTAGCCCTTATGCTATGCATCCTAGCGAAAATAAGATGTACTGAGACCTTCATGAGTTATACTGGTAGCCAAGTCTTAAACGAGAGGTTACCAAATTTGTGGCTAAGTGTCTGACATGCCAACAGGTTAAGGCTGAGCATCAGTTACCTTCAGGTTTGTTGCAGCCAGTTAAGATTCTACTTTGGAAGTGAGAGCGTGTAACTATGGACTTTGTTAGTGGGTTACCCCTCACACCCACTAAGAAGGATTCTGTTTGGGTTATCGTGGATTGATTAACCAAGTCTGCCCACTTCATACCTATTCGTACTGACTACTCTCTACAGAAGCTGGCTAAACTATATGTGTCTGAGATAGTGAGACTACAAGTGGTACCAGTTTTGATAATTTCTGATAGGGATCCTCGCTTTACGTCTCGATTCTGAAAGTAGCTACATGAAGCTTTGGGTACAAGATTGGATTCAGTATTACGTTTCATCCTCAAACGGACGGTTAGTCAGGAAGTGTGATTCAGATACTGTAGGACATTTTAAGAAGTTGTGTGATTGATTTTTGAGGCAGTTGGGAAGATTACTTGCCGTTAATAGAGTTTGCTTATAACAACAACTATCAGTCTAGCATTCAGATTGCACCTTACGATGCATTATATGGTCGTAAATGTCGCACATGTTCATGTTGGACTGTGTTGGGTGAGCGATGTGTTCTAGGTCCTAAGCTAGTTTCTAATACCGATGATAAAGTTAGATTAATTCAAGATAGACTGAACGCGGTATCTGATAAACAAAAGTCATATTCAAATCTGAAGTGTCGAGAGATAGAGTATTCTGTGGGGGACTTCATTTTTCTCAAGGTCTCGCCATGGAAGAAAATATTGAGGTTTGGTCGTAAGGGCAAGTTGAGCTGTAGATTCATTGGGCCTTATCATCTCCTGAAGCGTGTAGGACCAGTCACCTATCAGTTGGAGTTACCTCCAGAGCTAGGTTGGATTCATGATGTTTTCCACGTCTCTATGTTGAGGCGCTACCACTCTGATCCCATGCATGTTGTTCTAATTAAGGAGATTAAGGTTAGGTCAGATTTGATATTCGAGGAAAAATCGATGCAGATATTGGAGCGAGACGTAAAGGTTCTAAGAAGGAAGTCTATCCAAGTGGTTAAGGTTCTCTGGCATAATCATAGCTCTGAAAAGGCCACGTGGGAGCCTGAGGATGCAATGCGTCAGTAGTACCCTCATCTGTTCTGATCAGGTAAAATTTCGAGGCCGAAATTTTCTTTTAGGGGGTAGAGTTGTAACGCCTTAAAAATCCCTTATATATTTATTTTCGTATAGTTCTAACATAAATATATGTCTGCTTCAGTGGTTAAGTGTTCTGGGAAGTGCCTGAGAGGTCCCAAGTTCAAGGCTTAGCTTGGGTAATTTTTTGTTTTTAAATGAATAAACCCCTATATCTAATCAGTACGCTTATAAATAAATGTTGGTAAAATATGTCAGGATAGGCTTGCTGGTCTGATGGATAAGTGGTCTGTTAAAACGCTAGAGGTCTTGGGTTCGAGCTTTGCTAGAGTATTATTTTTGCTAGTAGTGTCTTGTAGTGTTTGAGCTAAACTGAAATATCGAAGTGGTAGAAGTGTAATGGGAAATGTGGAAGGAAAGTACAGGATTTTGATGGGAGTGGTTGGACGATTTTAGGAGGGGTCTGGGGAGAAAATTGTGGGATTGGGGAGTTATCTCGATTTGGTGGATGGTAGATTTTGGTTACCTCTTCTCACTCTTACAATTTCCTTCGGTTTTGGCAAAATTTTTCTTTTTTTCATGTTTTTCTCTCTGTCATTCTCTATCCCACTTGCTGCCAATTTTTCTATTTGATTTTCCCCCTCTTCTTGTTGCCAAAATTAACCTTTTCTTACCTTTTCTCCTTTTTGTTCCTTGTTCAATCATTTTCTGTAGTGCAACAGTTGTTTCCCTTGTTCGGTAAGTGGCTCTTTCTTAGTTCTTGCGGTTTTTTCTATTAAGTGATTAATAAAGGAATTGTTTTACTTACGTTAGGTGTTGCTCGAAGACTTTAATCGGGTTCACAGCATGCGGTGACGGCAAGATTATTGTTTTCATCTCGGTAAGATTCTGAAACGTCATTGGACTTAGTATTTCAAGTTATACATTTGGGGTTTAATAAGAATATTTTCCATAGTTGGAATTAATCGAGTTCTTGGGTGTTGGTTTATCATTTCATAGGTCTTGGAGTGCTCAGAAGTGCTTTTACAAAGAAATGGAATTAGGTGTGTAACCATATCACTGAAAATGAGATTCGGCGACAAGTCAAAAAATGAGACTGTAGATGCCACACTGGCGTGTGGCCGCCTGTGTGGTAGGCCATGTGATTGAATATGGGCGTGTGATTGACGAGGCTGGCCGTGTACGATACACAGGCCGAACGGAATTGGGCCATGTGGGCCACATGGGCATGTGGGCCCACACGGGTGAACTACACGGGCGTGAGAGATTATTGGGCCAGACTATGTGATCTACATGGCCAAGGTCATCTTGGGCTGTGTGGGCCACACGGGCACGTGGGCCCATAAAAGAAAATATTATGGGCTTGTGGGCCCATTTTCACTGTTAAATTGCTAAGGTTGTATGGGTCGACCGAGTCGACTGTGTGTAACGACCCGAACTTTAAGGTTATAGGAAAAGTGTATTTTCGGGTCTCCGTTTCTAAAAAATGGATTAGAAAATATTTATTAAAAATAATACCGAAGTTAATTGAGTAATTAACTAGGCTTTAATTAAGTGAATTTAGCTTAATTAAGAGAAATTAGGAAAAATGACTAAATTGAATAAAGGATGAAAGTTGAAATGTAGATTAAAAGAAAGTAAAAAGGATTAAAATAGCAATTAAGCCATTGACAATAGATGAGGCGGCATACATGTAATTAAAATATAAGATTTTTCTTAAGCCATATACATAAATATAGTATAATTATTATTACGGTTTATATATATTAGTTATTAATTATTATTATTAAATAAATTGAAATAAAGACAAATGTATGATGATAAAATTCTACAAGTGTAATATATGTATTTGAACACTTGGAATATAATTGTATATTTACTTAATTTTAGAATAAAAGATATTTATTAATTAAATAATTAAATAATGAGATTTTTGTTTGATAAATAAATTAAATAATGACAATTGTAATAAATTTATTGGTACAAATGTGAAAATATAAGTGTGCACAATTGTAATATTAGTATTTGATATTAAATAAGATATTCATTATTTAGTAAAAGATATTTATTAATTAAATAATTATATTATGAGATTTTTATATAATAAATATATTAAATTATGACAAATGTATGACAAAATTTGTGACATGTGTAATAATAAAAATGTATACAAATGTAAAATAAATATTGATTATTAAATAGATATTTATTAACTTATTATATTATATATATAAAACAAAACAAAGTAAAAGAAAGAAATAAAAAGGGAAAGAAACAGAATAGGCAAACGTGAAACAGGGGAGAAAGAAGGAGAAAAAGAAAGGAAAGAAAGAAAAGGGAAAATTCAAGGTTTGAAGCTTTAAAGTTTAATTGTTCCCGTAACTAATGTTGTTTCGGGAAATCTCGGCTAAGTAATGAAAAATGGCAAAGACAACGGGAGTTAGCTCGAGAAAATACGGCTTGTATTTCTATAATCCGAACTTAGTTATTATTTTTTATATTTATGTACATATGGCAATTGTTAGTGTTAGAATTATGATGTTTTACAGTTAAAATGGATTGATTTTGGCATGCGATGAATTTATTGAATTTATATTGATTGAAATTATTTTGATTGAATTTATATTGATTGAATTATATAATATATATGATTTATGTAAAAATTTGAATATTGAATGAATGTTATATTGAAAAATATATTGATTGGAAATATGAGGAAATTGATATAAATATATGAGATTTGTCATATTTGAATATTTGATATTGAAAAGTGAATTGAATTGTATTGACTTATGAATTAATATGAATTATTGAAATATATTTGTTGAATAGAATGAAAATGTATGAAATTGTGAAGATGTGTAAATATATATGATTATTAGAATGGTATATTGATCAAAGAATTATTGAATTGAGAAAGTGAAAGTGATACAGATATGTGATTCCAATACCCTATTAACTAGTCGGGCTAGGGTGGATATAGTTGGCATGCCATAGGATTGGAAGAGTTCAGGGTTACTTCGACCTCGAGTCGATGAGACACTTGCAGTGTCATATTACTTCAGATAGATTTGATGAGGTACTGGGTACCACTTTACTTCGGCTAGGCCGATGAGACATTGGGTGTCAACTTTGCTTCGAACTATCCGATGTGGCACTGGGTGCCAAACTAGTGTGATTGCTTGGATCCGTGTATCCGCCAAGGTCCGAGTCTTATTAATAGGGGTAAATAAGTGAAAAGATAAATTGAATAAATTTGATTGATCAATCTATTGAAATGAAATGAGAAATTGAATTGAGAATTGAAAATTGAGATATGAGATTGAAAACATGAATTAAAGGTTCATGAAATGATTGGAGTTCGAATTGATGATATATGATGCCACTTGATGAATTGAAATATGATTTGAGATATATGAATCGTATGTATATAGTGAAAGCTATCAGGGATAGTAAATTGATAAGATATAAATGAGATTGATTGTTATTGAAATGGATTAAAATGGAATATGATTGATAAGTGCATAGTTGAATATAGTTTATTGATATTGAATTGTGAATAAATTAAGGAAAGCTATACCGATTAGTAAGTGAAAGAATGGAATAAATAATAATGGATTTATTTAAGAATTGAACAATTATGTTATTGTGTTTTGTATAGAATTTATATGGTAAGTAGTTGAAATTTATCTATGAAATAAATAATTAAATAATTGTAATTGTTATTATGATCTTAAGTATTTATTATATTATTAAATGTTCGAATTATAGAAATACCACTGAGTATACCTATACTCAGCGTACGGTTTGTATCCGTGCGCAGGTTAAGTAAAGATAGAACGTTGAATCAGCATCCCAGGCCGATCCCGAATTTAATAAGGTAAAGTGTGTTAATTATTGGTAATGGCATGTACCTAGGGTGTCTTATGTGTGTGTCATTTTGAAATTGTAAATGTAAGGATAAAATAAATAGATTTAGGTTTGGTTATGATATATAATAGAATTTGGTTAATTTGGTATGAAATTGATTTATTTGATGATAGTTGATATTTGAATAGAATTAAATATTGGATAATATGTAAATGTTTAAATTTGGCAAATTATGAGTGTATCTGGTTGTGTTGGTAATTATGTGTATATTAATTGTAAATGTCTGATAGGTCTGGTAATGCTCCGTAACCCTATTTCGAGGACGGTTTGGGGTTAGGGGGCGTTACACTATGGACCTACTGTAGGGTTCGTAAGCTTACCTAGACCCCTAATTGACTGAGTGACTGTATATTGAGCATGTTGTTAAAACTTTACTGAATATATGTATGATACCATGATTTGGCATGACATTTTTATATTATGCATTGCATAGGGATGGGTTGTTATTGATCGGAGGAAGTGTACTGAAAGGCTTCGAGCCTAATTTACTGGCAGCTGAGCTGGAAATTTTTGTCTAATGTCGCTTTTAGTACTTTTTTGGAGTGTAGAGATTGGTGGGTTGATTATATTCCCATATGGAGTGTAGGGTTGGACGGAGTTGGAGTGTAGAGGCTGGCTGGGTAGGATTTAATACTGTATTTTTGTTACTGTACTGATTATTAATACTGTGGGCCAAGGCCCAAATGCATGATTGCTTCTGTATTGTAATGTGCTAAAGCCCTATTTGGGACTGAAACTGTTACTGAAATGGGCTTAGGCTTAGGCTATGATTGCATTCTGTATGCTTGATTATATGGGGATTACACACTGAGTTTTCACAAACTCACCTTTCAGTTTTATCTGTATAGATAATCCTCAGACTTAGGCATATTGGAGCGGTGGAGGACTCAGCGGTGGCTACACGACCCCTTTTTACACTGTTTCATATTTACTTAAGTTTTTAAATTTTTATTTGGGGTATTTTTACTGTAATAAAGGCCTTTATGGATTTTTGCTTAAAATTTGGATTTTTATATTGTTTTAAGTTTTATACCTACTAGAGGTAGGAACAATTCGAGTTTTTAAAATAAACACATGTGTTTTAGAAAAATACCCGCAAGGACACAAACCATTTTAAAAAGCTTTCGCAATGTATAATATTTTGAAAACTAACGACTGAATAAGAATCACGATTTTAGAATTAATAATAGAAATTGAGGAATTCTAAATGAAAAATGTTTTAAACAAAGTTACGAATTTTCCAACATAAGCTACGGCTTTCTAACACATTATTGTGTGACATCGCTAGATTCGACCATAACGTTTAGGCCGGGTTTGGGGTGTTACATGGTGAGCACTAACGAAAATTGTAACGAAAATTGCTAATAGTCAGAGAATACGTTAAGGTTCTTTAATGGCATGCCACTAATATCCTAGTAGCTCTAATCTCATCTACTTGGGAAAATTATATCATGCACACATATCACTTTTAAACTTTTGGCATAATGTTTTTACATACTTTACAATTTAATCCTCGCACCAATAATCTGTATACTTATATCTTCACTATCTTTAATACATGAAATATATTTCTAAATTCATTATTCATCCATAATTCACTAATAATCCTTATCATGTATTTCACATATCACTTCTATATATTTTGTAATTTAGTCCTTAGCACAAAATGTAACGCCTCAAATTTTATTGATTCGGCTTTTGTAAATTTCACACAACTATCTATCTGCTTCAGTGGTTAAGTATTCTGGGTGTATGTGGGAGGTCCCAAGTTCAAGCACAATCTTTGGCAAAATTTGTTATTTTTCTAACTTAAGCCTTAACCTTACTCAGTGGGCTTATACTTAATTATTTGTAAAACCATATCAGAATGAGTCTACTGGTTCAAGTGGTAAGGGAGTCTGTGTGTTGGTGTGTTGGAGGTCCAGTGTTCGAGTCCTTGCACAAGCATGGGTGTTTATTTTGCTCGGTTATAGGATAGAGTTTTGGTAAAGTTAACATTTTGATAGTGGGTGGTTATGATAGTGCAAGTAGTAGGGTTTGAGTAAATTTTTTCCCCAAAATTATTTCTTCAGAAAAAAAACATGATGTCTCTTCCTCCTCCCTTACCATTTTTTCTCTCTGTTTCCTTACTCTCTGTCGATTTTCTTTGTTCCTTCTTGCTGCCAATTTGTTTTTGATTTCCCCCAGCTACTATCAAGTTTTTGTGACTCGATATCTCTATGCCTTTGTGTGTTATCGGTAAGTTTTGTAAGTACAATTTTCATTTTGGTTGTTGAATCATTGTTTAATGGAGTTTTGATTTGTGTTTAGGGGAGGATTAAAAGGTTTGGGTTTTCAATCAGTGCTGTAGAAGTGCAAAGTTACCATTGTTCGTGCAAAAGTAAAGGTTATCGGTAGGTTTTGGGATTTTTTGTTAATAGTAATTTGACTTGGGTATTAGTTTAAGTGACTGAAATTGGGGTTTTCTCAATTGACTGCACGTTTTGGAAGACTTGGGATTGCATTTGCTAAGAAAACGAACCAGGTGTGTACCCAAAAACGCTGGAAATGAGGTTTTAGCAAAAGTAAAAAATCATTCTGTAGACGCCACAAGGGCGTGTGGTCGCCCGTGTGGTAGGTTGTGTGCGATGACATGACCGTGTGATCGGCGAAGGCCATGTCGTGCACAAGACACGGCAGTGTGCTGGCCGGAGTATGGCCATGTAAGCCACACGGGTTAGGCCAAATTAGGCGTGTGGCCCACACGGGCGTGTGGATTCTAGGCCAAGCCATGTGATCCACATGGGCAAGGCCAATCTGGTCATATAGGCCACCCGGGCGTGTAGGCCCACACAAACATGTAGGACCGTCTATCTAAATTTTTCCCTAGGGTTGCACGGGTCGTCCTAAATTATTGTGGGCCTACTGTAGGGTCGGTAAGGGTGAAATAAACCCTATTCTGGATGATATGATAATCTGATAGACTAATATTCTGTACTGAGCATGATAGTACCATGTATGACTGATTATTGTTCTGTATGCCTATCTGTGATCTAATTAATAGCATGTTGAGCATGTTAGATTGCATAATTATTACTGTTTTTGTTACTTTTATTGGGGTGGGTTGATGTATATTAGAGGAAGTGTTCTCAAAGGCAATTTAAGCCTATTATCTGGTAGCATGGTTGCATTATATTTAATATGTGATGCATCGGTACAACATGGTGTGTAGGGCTGGTGGGTGTTCGAAACCCCACATGGTGTGAAGGGATGGTTGGAGATGGTGTGTAGAGGATGGGGGTACGATATCTAATTTCTGATTTTTGATTCCTTATTCTGATTTGCACATATGTATCTGTATCTGAGATGGGCTTAGGACCAAATCTGCATCTGTATTTATAATGGGCTTAGGCCCGAATCTGTACATATCTGATTCTGATTTTCTGGTTATGTGCATGTTTAATTCTGTGGGGTTACACACTAAGTTTACGTAAACTCACTGCTTTCGATTTGTTCTATTCAGGTAATCCCCAGTCTTAGGCGGATTGGTGTTGTGGAGCCTCTCGGTGACCATACAGTTATAAAT
Organism: Gossypium stocksii; assembly: GCA_020496765.1. Classification (NCBI taxonomy): domain Eukaryota; kingdom Viridiplantae; phylum Streptophyta; class Magnoliopsida; order Malvales; family Malvaceae; genus Gossypium; species Gossypium stocksii. The sequence continues at coordinate 12,332,985 of CM035621.1, read as the reverse complement.
TGTTTAGTTAAATAATTTATGGTTTTAATTTAGCTTTAAAGATTATTTCTGGGTTTTTGTGTAATTTGGACTCTCCAGACTTTTGGCTGATTTTCTTTGGGATTTGGATTTTCGTTTTTAAACATGATTTACGATTGATGATTAAAAACTACGTTTTTTTACTGGAACCAAAAAGGTTTTCTAAACAAAGCGAATTGAATTCTTAAAACAATGTTTTCAAGCTTCCACTATAAAAACCCCTTAAAAGGAAAACTAAGTAAATGAATAAATGATTTTGGCAGGAGATAAATACAAAGGAGGGTCCAGAAACTAATACAGTTTTAGCACGTGGATTTCGCAAACCAAACTCCTTTCATGTAACATTGCCAGATTTGGCCATAACGTCTAGACCGGGTTTAGGGTGTTACACAAAATTTCATGTAGCGATATATTTTACTTTTAATAACACATATAACTTAATTCAATACTTATTAATATTCCAAACTTCACTACAACATTAATGTTTCTCATTTTAAGTGTTATGCACTTCACTTTTCTATTTCTAATATAAAATTTTTCAAATTTATGATTTAACCCTTAATTTCCACAACTTAGGAAATAATTGTAGTTTGGATTACAAAATTCATATATTCTTTTATTTTTCACTATGTGCTTTATTATCAAAATTTCCTTGTAAACTTTTATAACTTTCCAATTTAATCACTATTTCCTTGTAAACTTTTATAACTTTCCAATTTAATCACTTTCTTTTTTTTTTTATAAAAGTTTACTATTCATTATTACACAAATTTTTTTGACATCTCATTTAATTCACATAATTAATTCCATTCTCTCATTTTTCACATCAAATTTATATGTATTTCACTTGTATTATTTCCACCACATATATTTCTCAAGTCTTTCAATTTAATCATTGTTTCCATAAAATTTCACATTTTCCCACACTATTATACTTTTATTATAATTTCCTACTTCACATAGTAAATTATTTCACACTATTTTTTATTTTTATTTAGTTAATTACCACTTACTTTACAAAAATCACATTTTAATCCTTAAACAACAAGAAAGTTCATGGGTACTTACCTCTTTTCTATCAAAATCTCTTGTTTTCTCTTCTCCTACTACTTGATTCACTTACTCAACTTCTCTTTTCATCAACATGTCAAAAACAAAATATTTCCTTATGAGAAATCTTTACTTTAAAACCATTTTTATGCTTTTCTATCACTACTAAGCTTAAAAATAACATAAAAACTTAACATCCATACCTTATTCTCTTGAAACCAAACTTTAACTTGACTTTCTCTCCCCTCCAACTTTTATATTCTTGAATCTAACTTGATATTCTAGCTCCCTATACTCTCCTTAATATTTTTCCATCTTGATGGCTATGGAAATTCTTTTGATTTCTAAGTGAAAATGGTGGATTTTTGTTAAAAGGACCAAATTGTAAAGAAAAGAAAATTTCTTTCTTTCTTTCTTTTCTTCTTCTCACGTCAGTAGCATGGAAAGATGAAGAGAATTTTTCATCTTTCTTTCCTTCTATACTAAATAAAAATTAATAAAATATAAATAAATGTCAAATCAAAATATTAATAAACTAACATTTATTTATTTATTTAATCTAAAAGATCACCAACATCATCATTACCCTTCAAAATTATCTTCTTTGCTAATTGACCATTTTGTCCCTTATGATCCTTCAAAATTCCTCCATTGAATTATTGCTCATTTTAGTAAAATTGTGATTTAACCTCTCATACTTTTTTCACTATTCAATTTGGTCCTAATTCATCCATTTTCCTTAGTTTCTAGATCCTTCGACCCTTAAAATATTTGCACTATTGGTCCTTCAACTTTTTCATATTTACACTTTAACCCCTCAAATTTTAAGTATTTACTCTTGGGTCACAAAATTTTTTCACTTTTGCGATTTAGTCTTTTCTTGAATTAATACATCTTAATATACTTCCTAAACAGATTTTGTTGACATAACTCAAGCTTTCCCTTTTTTTCACTTTATTTCCTTATTTTACTATATCAAAGATAATATCTCTCTTTCTTACTATAGCAACTTTCTAGGTGTTACAATTTCTATCACCTTGTTTCAGCCAGTTAGCTCGTGCTCTCTACTCCCAGTAAATCTCCTTATTCTCCATCTCAAAGTTTAATTGTATCTTGGCATTAATTAACTCCACAAGAATACCGTCATCCCTATCAAGACCATCCAATTCCTCCAACCATTTTATAAGGTTCATTTTTTTCCAACTCGTCTCTTCTTAAGGTGTTTTTCCTAACTTTGCAATCCTTTCTGAATACTCTCCAATTTTTCCAAAACATTCCATGAACTCGCTTCCCAAATCCTTTTAACCTCCTTCTCACATGAATCCTTCAATGCCCATCAAGCTTCAAATCTAAACCTTATTTGACCTATCCATCTTTCCCCCTGATCTGTTTGGATAAGAAGTGGGCAGTGGTCAGAAAAATAATGGGGTAGGTGACTAACCGAGAATTCAAAAAATAAATTCATGCATTCCATGTTTGCTACTCATTTATTTAGTTTCTCCTTTATATTCATTTTAGGCAGATTTCCCCTCTCCTAAGTAAATCAAGGCCCCAAAAAACCTATATCTAACAAGTTGCAATCAGCTAAGGCCTGTCAAAAATCCTCCAAATGTCTCTCCTCCCTTGTTACCCCACTCGCCTTTTCATTGGAGATCTATTGTAATTTGGTGTAGTAGATTAAGCTAGTTTTCATACTTTAAGAGCTTGAATATAAGCATTTTAGTTCAGCTTTAATTACGTTTATGTAAGTTTAGTTAAGTTTAATAAAATGTGTAACTTGAGTCATTTATTGACCTTAAAGGCCAAATGAGGCCAAAGGGTGAGCTAATTTAGTTTGTGAGTGTGTAGGAGACCATTAGAAGGTGTACTAACTCAATACTAGTCGTTAGGTTGCAACACGGAGTATTTGATGTCGCAACATAGAGAGCAGAATAGAAGAATTCCAAGACTACCTTCAATGTTGCAACATGGTCTGAGGATATTGTGACATACCCCTAAAGACACCCTGAAGTTGAGCATGTTGCCCTCGATGTCGAGATACAAGACTTGGTGTGTCGCGACATTACCTCTATACGAGAAATAATTATGAGCCAAAGGCGTTGTGGTCCGTACAACCAAATGTTAAACACCATGATGATAGCTGACCTAGGGTTGAGGCAACAACCACCTTAAAGTTTATAAATAAGCTCATTTAGCACATGTTACACACACTTTTTAAATTGGATAGTTTTCTCTTTCGATTCAATCTTTAGTTTTTCTCTTTTCTTAGGTTTTAGATTTTATTCCTGTTCTTGTTATTTACTTTTGTGGAAAGATCAGATTATGGAATTATTGTCAAACTCTATAGGGATTCTACACCTAATTTAAATACAAATCAGCTTATTCTAAACTCTATTCTTGAATTGTTCTTTATGTTCATTCTTTCTATCAAGTTTATATCGTTTATTAGATCTATGAAGAACTAATCCTCCTGTGGGGGATTAGCGAGTGGAGGTATAAATAATTAACTATTTTGTAAGGATTTCTTAATGGATCAACTATTCAAGAAAGAAAAAATCTAAACCCTAGGTTTGATAACCTTATGAAGTTATCAATGTGGGAATTAACCCAAATTTGGTATGGCCTATCTGTGAACACCTTAACCCTGAACCAGTCTAAACTATAAGGTTGGAAGATAAGTAGTTCTTACTGACTTAGTACTTCAGTGGAAGAATTGAAAGATCCTATTAGGGTATTGACTAGTTGAATCAAAAAGAAAATCCGAGACGACAGTTGATTATGATTACCAAAACGAGCTAATCACCCATGCCCAGATTTGATACATATTTAATTATTTGATTTCTTATTTTTCATTTATTTACTTTTCTTTTATTTGATTTCTTATTTTTAGTATAGTTTATCAAACTTATTCTTTTAGTTCTTCATACTAGAATTCGATTAAAGTACTAATTAGATCTATTTATGTTTAGATTAGAATTAATTTAGTGCTCACCTTCCTTAGGTACAATCCTCGGAGTACTTATCTACTCCGTTGTAACTATATTACAACCTGGCCCGTATAGTTGTGGATACCGCTTTTCACATCTTTTGTGCAGGATTTCTACTTTGGACATTGGTACGCCTGGAGGCGGTTAATTGGCATATAGAATTTCATTAAAATCACCACACACACACCACGCCATTTCACAATTTATTCTCAACTATCGTAATGAATTCCATGATTCTTGTCTATTCAAAAGCATTGGATCCCCGTAAAACCTTGTAAATCTCCACTTTCTATTATCATTACTCTTGTTGATCTCCACGTAGATGGTTATTTGAATAACTTCTCATCTAAACCAAATAGTTCCCATTCCACGTAAAACTAAGACCTCATCGAGATCCCTTAGTCAGAACATCTATTCTATTATGAAAATGATAAATGCTAAATTATACATATTTTTATCTCTCATTTTGCCTATATTTTGGATGAATTATTAATGATTTAGAATAATGATTTAGTGATAATTGGTGCTCTTAACCTTTCTTTTTCATATCTTATACTCAGAAGAGCATAGGGAAGAGAAAAGAACCAAAAATGGATCAAAAATGAGGAAAATGGGCCAAAAATAGCTTAACACACGGCCCAAGGATTTACCGCACGGTCGTGGCACACGGCCGTGTAACATAAAGATCACACGGTCCATTCCCGACAAGCACGGCCAGGCCATACAGCCGTGCCCCATAAACAGAATATCACACGGCCTCTGTCGAAGTCACATGGGCGTAGCATACGGGCCTGTTCTAGTTGTGAGGAAGGGGAATTTCACTCAAATTGGGATGCTTAGAGGCTAAGAAAGGCTCCCCACAAGCTCTCTATATAAAGACCTCATGAGGCAGAGGCAAAGGGACGTTTTTAGAGATATTTTTCTTCTCATCTTTCTGCCACACTGAAGGTAAAAGCAAGGGATTACTCCAAGGGAGAAGCCGATTCATTCATCCTAGAAGCCGGAATTCTGTAGCAAAATAGGGGATCTCTCTAAATTCCTTTAGGGATTTTCGGGTTCTTTTATGTTTTGCTATTTTATATCTTCTGTGATGTTTCTCTTCTTCATTATGAACTAAACCTCTCAAATACTTGAGGGGGATGAAACCTAAGACAGATCTTGTTATTTATTCTTGATTTATTTGATAAATACTTGAATTGTTCTTAATTATGCATTCTTCATTCTTGTTTTAATAATCCTAGGTATTATTTCAAGAATTAGATGTGCTCAGAGCAGAGGAGGAAAAGTCCCTGTGATAAGAGTAGATCTACCATAATTAAGCAGAGTTGCATGCAACCCTAGACATAGGGCGACATAAATCTGCCGAATTAGGGTCAAACCTAATATGGGGAGCCATAGATCAAATTAATGCAACCTAGGGAGTTAATTAATAAGGGAACTTTAATTAACAACTTAGGCCTAGTTGCTCTTCACCTCGACGGAGGGTTTAGCATAAGTTAGGGATCTCTACAGATCAAGTCAAGTAAAGAAATCATATAGTTCAAGAAAATAATAACAAGTGAAGTCTAGGTGGATTCTCCCTTAAGTATTGTCCATATTAATTAGCTTTTCCCTAAAAAGTTTTCCCAATTTACTTTTTACGCTTTCTTGGTTAAATTTAGAATTAGTTTAAACAAAACTCTTTTATTTTTAGGCTAGATAATAGAAAAGAAGTAAGTACTAGTACTTTTGGTTCCCTTGGGTACGATAACTCAGTCTTGCCAGTAAACTATACTACTGTTCGACAGGTGCGCTTGCCTCAACGTTGTGATATTAGTTAGTTTTGGTGAAATCAAGTCTTTATAAATTTTATTACTTCATATCACGCGATATCAAGTTTTTGGCACCGTTGCTGGGAAACTAAAATATTACAAAAGTTCGATTTCTATTACTTTAGCCATTAATATATATATTTATTTATTTATTTATTTATTTATTTTTCTTTTATTTTTATTTTCAGTTTTTATTTATTTTTATTTTTATTTTTATTTTCTTTTAAATTTATGAGTTTTCTTTCTTTTAGGTATTTTTAGTTTATGACTAGAAACAACCCAACAGGACCACTACTTTTCGACGAAGATCTAGAAGTGACAGTTCGCAAAAATCGCAGGGAAATTAGACGCAGTCTACATTATCCAGAACAAGAACCTGAGCAAGAGCCAGAACCTACAGACGAGATGGAAGCAAATCAAAATGTTCCACCACTCCCGCAATAGTCGCGCCGCCAGCAAATTAAGAAGAAGCTCATCGCACTATGTATGATTATGCAAAAGCTAGTTTGGCTGGTACCCAAACTAGCATTCTTAGACCAACTATTGCTGCTAATAATTTTGAGTTAAAGCCTAACACTATTCAGATGATACAGCAATTGGTGCAGTTTGATGGTTTACAGGACGAAGATCCAAACTCACACATAGCTAATTTTTTGGAACTTTGTGATACCTTCAAAATAAATGGCGTTTCTGATGATGCCATTCGATTGAGGCTATTTCCATTCTCTTTGAGAAATAAAGCCAAACAGTGGTTAAATTCTTTACCACGAGGCTCAATTACCACATGGGAGCAGATGACCGAAAATTTTTACTCAAATATTTTCCTCCAGCTAAAACAGCCAAATTACGAAACGATATTTCTTCTTTTGTGCAGATGGATTTAGAAACACTATACAATGCATGGGAGAGATACAAAGATCTTTTGAGGAGGTGCCCTCATCATGGTCTACCTTTGTGGCTACAAGTTCAAACCTTCCCCAACGGTTTAAACCCGTCAACTAGACAAATGATCGATGCAGCCGCAGGAGGGACGATCAATAATAAAACACCTGAAGCAGCTTATGAATTTATTAAAGAGATGTCATTAAATAATTATCAGTGGCAAGTCATGAGGACAAAGCCAACAAAAGCCGTAGGAGTTTATAATATTGATGCTGTCGCCATGCTTACTAACCAAGTAGAACTTTTGAATAAAAAGTTTGATAATTTTGTTAGTTCTACGCAGGCATAATCAGTGATGCAATGCGACATGACTCAAGGAAACACGTTTAATCCAGATTTCACATCTTATAGACACAGCATGGAAACAGAACAAGCCAACTATATGGGTAATAATTCTAGATCTCAAAATAACCCTTATAGTAATACTTATAATGCAGGTTGGAGAAATCACCCAAATTTTTCATGGGGAGGACAAGGAAATAAAAAACAACAGCCTCCTCCAGGATTTCAGCAACCACCACCGCAACATGAGAAGAAGCCAGATCTTGAGGAGATGTTTACCAAATTTATGGCCGCATCAGAGACACGTTTTCAAAGCACTGAAACGGCACTGAAAAATCAGCAAGCATCAATTCAAAGGCTTGAAAACCAAATTGGTCAACTTGCAAAATTAATCTCAAAAAGACCACAGGGAGGATTACCAAGTAATACTGAGCCAAATCCCAGAGAACATGTCAAGGCGATTACTTTAAGAGATGGAAAGGTCCTAGCCGAACCCGAAAAGAAGACTATCCCAGAAATTTCAGAAGAAAAGGCAGCGGAACCCGAGGATAACACTCCACCGCCACTCAAGGAATACAAATCGCGCATCCCATATCCTGCAAAATTGAAGAAAGACCATACAGACGCTCAATTCGGTAAGTTCCTTGAACTTTTCAAATAATTACACATTAACTTACCTTTTGTTGAAGCAATTTCACAAATGCCGAAGTATGCGAAGTTCCTTAAAGAACTTCTGACAAATAAAAGGAAATTGGAAGAATTGGCCACGGTAGAACTCAACGATGAATGCTCAGCTATTCTCCAAAATAAATTGCCAGCAAAACTGAAAGATATAAGGAGTTTTACTATCCCTTGTCTGATTGGTAGTTTACTTATTAATAAAGCTTTAGCTGATTTAGGTGCTAGCATTAATCTTATGCCTTACAAAATGTTCAAACAACTAGGTCTCGGGGAACCCAATCCCACTAGGATGAGTATTCAATTAGCCGATAGATCTGTTAAATATCCTAGGGGAATCATTGAAGATGTGCTAGTAAAGGTAGATAAATTTATATTCCCTGTTGGTTTTGTTATGCTTGACATGGATGACGATATTGAAGTACCTTTGATTTTAGGACGACCATTTTTAGCCATTGCTAGAGCTGTTATTGATGTAGGGGATGGCAAATTAGTACTTAGAGTTGGCGAGGAAGAAGTTGTCTTTAAAATTTATGATGCCATGAGATTTTCTAAAGAACAAGATGATTCGTGTTATTTTATTGATATTATTGATTATTTTGTTCAAGACAATCTCCAGGAACTTTCTCTCATAGACACGTTGGAACTGTGTCTCGTTCAAGGTGGGGGGAAAGATGAAACCACCCTTGAAATCGATGAAGCAAGGACAGAATTAGATTCTAATGAAATCATCGCTAGGCACATAAGTTATGAGAATTTAAAGATGAGTAATGAATTGAGACAGAAACCTTCCATTACTGAACCCCCTAAATTAGAACTAAAACAACTGCCAGATCATTTAGAATATGCCTTTTTAGGGGAAGAATCAACTTTACCAGTCATTATTGCATCTGATTTAAGCCTTGCAGAGAAAGAGGAACTACTCCATGTGTTAAGAGAACACAGACGTGCTATAGCTTGGAAAATTTTAGATATCAAGGGAATTAATCCTTCTTTCTGCACCCACAAAATTTTAATGGAGGACGAATTCAAACCATCAGTGCAAGCACAGAGACGATTGAATCCCAATATGAAAGAAGTTGTAAAAGCCGAGGTAATTAAACTTCTAGATGCAGGTATTATCTATCCTATTTCTGACAGTTCTTGGGTAAGTCCTATGCAGGTTCTTCCTAAGAAAGGAGGATTGACCGTGGTGTCTAATGACAAAGAAGAGTTAATACCTACAAGAGCAGTCACAGGATGGAGAGTTTGCATTGACTATAGGAAGCTGAACGACGCCACTCGAAAAGATCATTTCCCATTGCCTTTTATTGATCAGATGTTGGAAAGATTATCAGGTCATATGCATTATTGTTTCCTAGATGGCCTCTCTGGTTACTTCCAGATCCTGATAGCTCCAGAAGATCAGGAGAAAACTACATTCACATGCCCATACAGTACGTTTGCTTATCACAGAATGCCTTTTGGTTTATGTAACACTCCTGCTACTTTTCAGCGATGCATGCTAGCTATTTTCAATGAATTCGTGGAAGACATCATGGAGGTATTTATGGATGATTTCTCAGTTTTCAGTAATTCTTTCCAACTTTGTCTTAATAATCTAGAACATGTTTTGATCAGATGTAAAGAGACAAATTTAGTGCTAAACTGGGAAAAATGCCATTTTATGGTTCAAGAGGGTATTGTTTTAGGACATAAAATTTCTAGCAAAGGGATAGAGGTAGATAAAGCGAAAATTGAAACTATTGAAAAACTACCTCCTTCTAATTCAATTAAGGCTATAAGAAGCTTTTTAAGATACGCCGGTTTTTATCGAAGATTCATTAAAGACTTTTCTAAAATAGCTAAGCCTTTATCTAAGTTATTAGAAAAAGACCTACCCTTCAACTTTGACCAAGAATGCCTGGAATCTTTCAACAACCTCAAGGAAAAGTTAGTTAACGCCCCGATTATGATTTCACCTAATTGGAATCTACCTTTTGAACTAATGTGCGATGTAAGTGATTTTGCAGTAGGTGCAGTTTTGGGACAGCGAAGGGACAAACACTTCCAGCCGATCTATTATGCTAGCAGGACCTTGACAACTGCTCAAGCAAATTACATTACCATAGAGAAAGAATTGCTAGCTGTTATTTTTGCATTTGACAAATTTAGATCTTATTTAATTTTGTCAAAAGTCATTGTTTATACTGATCATTCAGCTCTTCGCTACCTCTTAACTAAAACTGATGCAAAACTTCGATTGATAAGATGGATTCTATTGTTACAGGAATTTGATTTGGAAATAAAGGACAAGAAATGAGCCAAAAACTTAGCAGCAGATCACCTCTCAAGGCTAGAGACTGTACAGCCCAAATATCTAGACAAGATGAATGATTTGTTCCCTGAGAAACAACTCTTAGCCTTAGCTGATACGACACCTCCTTGCTTTGCTGATTTTGCGAATTATTTAGCGGCTAACATAACCTCAAAAGGGCTAAACCATTAGCAAAAGAAGCGATTCTTCGCTGATGTGAAAAACTACTTTTGGGAAGATCCTTTTCTTTTCCGAATTTGTACAGATCAGGTTATACGAAGATGCGTTGATGACACAGAAACCTATCAAATTTTGAATCACTGCCACTCAGGACCCACATGAGGATATCACAATGAAACTAGAACTGCTCATAAGGTACTCGAATCAGGTTTTTACTGGCCTACACTTTTCAGAGATGCCAACAGGTATGTGACCTCTTGTGATAAATGCCAACGAACAGGTAATATCTCTCAGCATAATGAAATGCCTCAGAATGATATACTTTCATGTGAAATATTTGACGTATGGGGTATTGATTTCATGGGTCCATTCCCTAATTCATTTGGGAATAAATACATACTAGTAGCAGTAGATTACATGTCAAAATGGGTAGAAGCCCAAGCTCTACCTACAAATGATGCTAGGGTGGTAGTACACTTCTTGAAAAAACTTTTTTCTCGATTTGGAACACCTAGGGTAATCATTAGTGACAGGGGTACACATTTTTGCAATACTCAATTTGAAAAGGTTTTGAAAAGGTATGAAGTACACCATAGAACAGCTACCCTTTACCACCCACAAACCAATGGCCAAGTCGAAGTGACAAATAGAGAGCTAAAACGTATCCTAGAGAAGACAATAGAAACAAATAGGAAAGATTGGTCAAGAAAATTAGATGATGCATTATGGGCTTATAGAACTGCTTTCAAAACACCCATAGGAACATCTCCCTATAAACTTGTTTATGGAAAAAACTGTCATCTACTATTTGAACTTGAACATAAAGCATTCTGGGCTATAAAGTTTTTAAACTTTGATTTTAAAAGTGCAAAAGAAAAGAGATTAATGTAGTTGAATGAGCTTGATGAATGGCGCTTCAATGCTTACAAGAACTCGCGACTATATAAGGAAGCCATGAAGCGACGCCATAACAAAAGGCTGAAACAACCAAAGCAATTCAAAATAGGTGATCTCGTCTTACTCTACAACTCAAGGCTGAAACTATTCCTTGGAAAACTCAAGTCAAGATGGTCAGGTCCTTTCACTGTTCTAAATGTCTTTCCATACGACACCATTGAGGTAACTCACCCTAACCACGGTACGTTCAAGGTAAACGACCATAGGCTTAAACATTATAGAGGTGAGAATTTTGCAGAAAACAGGGAGGAGTTCGGCTCCATCACACCCTTTCTTGACACATCCAGGTAAAGTCGAGCTTAGACTCTAAATAAGCGCTTCTCAGGAGGCAACCCGAGCACTAACTTAGTAACTTTCTTTTCTTTAAAATTTTTAATATTTTTTTCATGCATAAACTAACTTTTTGAATGCAGAAATTTAGGACCACACGGCCAGGCACACGGGCGTGCCTTAGGCCGTGTGCGCACTTGAAACAGGGGCACGGTCGTGCACCCAGACCGTGTACAAATAGAGCAAAATTTCCCCAAAACACGGGCTATCGATAAATCCCCACGGCTGTGCGATATGGTCGTGATGACCTTACGAATTCCACACGGGCTATCAACACCTCCCCCACGGACGTGCTATATAGCGGTGGCAACCCTGCAGTATCAACACGAGCTTGCACAAATCCCCACGCCCGTGTCCCTAGCCCGTGGAAGACATTGCCAAATTTCACACGCCCGTGGCACATATCACACGACCGTGGGATACACGAACACGATCGCACACGGCCGTGGATACTATCACACGACCATGTGAGTGACGAAGACCTGATCACACACGGCCGTGCGAATCAACCACACGGGCGTGCTCATCGGGACATAGCACGCTAAAACCTCCGATTTTTGAAAAACACGGGCTGGATACGACTCACACGGGCGTGTGACATGCCCGTGTGACCCAAAATGTATAAATAGGAGGCATTTTTCACTCTCCCTTTTCACTCAAACCCTAACATTTCTCACCTAAACTCCCCCCTAAACCACCACAAACGCCGCCACAACCCTCCAAACGCCACCATACCAGATTTCATCCTCCCCACGCCCGTGTAACAGCCCCCCACAACCTTGTAAACTCATAATTAGTTCTATTTTCTCCTTTTTCTCATTTATTTTGTTTTATTTCACTTCTTTAAGTTTTCATTTATTTTTACTTTAGTCTAATTGTTGATTTAAGCATGGAATTAGGAAATATAGGATGAATACTCTAGAATAATATAGAATCAATTAGGATTACATGCCACTTAATTTTATTTTTGCTTGCCATTTAGATTCCATTTTATTTTGCCACTTGGACACATATTTGCACGCCATTTTTTTTCATAAAAATCACTATATATACCCATAATTCCTAGTTTCTTTGTTATAAGTTTTTAATATGATTAGATTTTACTATTCAGGTTACTTCTCATTTGTTATTTTAGGAAAAATTCAATTTTAAATTATTTCTAATCTTAATTTTTAGAACTAATGCTCGTGTTTTGTTATTTCAGATACTATGTCATCTTCACGTGCCAGAAAAGCTGCTGTCCCTACTTCCAAAAAACGAAAGGGACCCCGAAGTTCTTTATCGAGGCCCACCTCCGAGACACGTCACCCGTTCCTCACATTTCTGCAGGACTTCCAGGAGGAATGCTACCAGTTACTCCGAGCACGCACTATCTCGATGGGCCGATGCATTAACTGGGAGGCCCTTGCGCAAATCAATCTGGTGGATGATGTCTGAGCCCTGCTAGCCACCGACCCATAGGACCAGTTCTTTAGGATTGTGGAGCCCACCTACCTAGAACTCACCCTCGAGTTCTGCTCCACATTCCACCTCCAGTCTGTCATGAACAGATTCGACGATCCAGCACAGTCCAATTCCGATTAGGAGGTCTTGTGCAACAACTAAGTGTCCCAGAGTTTGGCACAGCTCTCGGTCTCTATACCGAGCAGTTCATGGCAGAAGAAGACTTCCCCACCCTCTCTCGTTGCATCCACATCTGGCCCCTCGACTGCTGGAATGAGATCGCCCCAGGACAGCAAGTTTATAACCCCAGCGTCAGCAAGGCGACCGCCCTCCCTCCTTCTCTCAGGTATATTCACGCCCTCCTTGCTCACACCTTAACGGGTAGATGGGAGAGTACATGCATCGTCAACACTCACGACGTCTATTTCCTCTGGTGTATGGCCAATGGCCACCCCATCGACCTCGCCTACTTCATAGCGTTGGCCATGCAGCACCAGACTGAGAGGCACATGAGAGGCGTCATTTTCATGGGCCCGTACATCACGAGACTAGGCCGTTACTTCGGCCTATTCAACACTGTAGCCCAGACCTCCTCCTATACCTTACTTGGCCAGATGTCCTCTCAGGGCATCCAAAGCATGCTATATATGAGGATGGTAGAGTGACGACCAGGTGGCGATCACTTTCACTTCCGCCTTATCCAGGAAGGGGAGGACCAAGAGGACGTTGTTGATAACATCCCACCGCTACCGCCAGCAGAGGATGAGCCTACCGAGCCACCACACCCCAGACGACCCACTCAGACGGCAGCCTCACATGTAGACATATCCGAGCGCCTGGATCGATTTGAGCAACAATGTTTTCAGCGCTTCGATTACATCGACGCCACTCTCGTGCAGATATGTCAGCACCTGAACATCACACCGCCGCCACGTGATCCATCCGAGGACTAGTTCCTCTTCTTTTTATGTTATTTTTATTTCTACTTTTATTTTTCTTTATTTTCTTTTTCTTAATTTTCAGACTTACCCACTAATATTTAGTTTTCTTTTTTTCTTATTTTTTATTCTAACTTTGTTTTCCTTTCTAGTATATTTTATTCTATTTCTTTTTTACATTTTAGTATTTTATTTTACTTACTTATTTTATTTTACGTTATTAACGGCTAATCCCACGGAAGTAAATTCCATTGACTCAAAACTCCCCACGACTACTAAATCCATTCGCAGTTTCAAAGGAGCCTCACAACTCAAATCTCTACGAAAATGGGAACACAGTGCCACACCTACCGGCTCTTCCTATCTCACAATTCATCCTAAATTTAGGGAGTTTTCAATTCTCTCCCTCTCTTTTGATATTATGCTTTTATTGCTAGATATATGTCTTTGTACATTGAGGGCAATGTACATCTTAAGTGTGGGGGGAAACATACTTTAATTCAGTATACCTTTCATGAAAACCCCTGAATTTGTACTTCATGCATCGTTCTTTGCATTTTCCTCAGTTTCCTATTAGGAATTAATTCTAATTGATTTATGATTTTTATTAATATGTTGAGAATTAAGAAATAGGCGATTGTTCTATGATTATTCAAACTTTAAAAACATTAGGGAATCAAGCATTATAAGTTGAAATTTTTGAGAACCCAATTTTTTGCATAAATTATCTTCCCTAATTTTAAGCATTATCTTGAGATTTGAAATTCACAGGATTGACATCAAAAGCCGTAATTTTTGTGAGACTTTTGAACCTTTTGAGCATACATTCTTTCGTGCTCACTTTTATTATTGGTTTGAGTAAGTCAATACTGAATTGTTATTCTAGAACTTGCTTTGATTATACATGTCAAGACCACATCATTGATTTGATATACCAAGATGATAAAGGCACCTAGGATTTAACTCACTTACTCCACAAAAGCCTACCTCCATAATCTAACCCCTAGTAAACCCCATTGAGCCTAACAACCTTTTCCTTGACTCACCCTCTAATTATTAACCAATAACCCATTTTTGTTGAATTTCCCATTCAATTACTTTTAATCCCTATTTTTATCGAGATTTGAGTTGAATTTATTTAAGCTTTATTCTCTTTTCCATATGAAAATCTTTACTAATTCATTGTATCACTTGAATTGTTCTTAAAAAAACATGTGTATATACAGTCAAATTTAGTTGTAATGTATAATTGTTCAAATTAAGTTTTTGCATATTTCTCTCTTAAAGCTACCAAAATGATGCTATTAAGCTTTGAAATTATGTTCCAGTAATAGAGATTTTTCTAGCTAAGATAATTTTCAGTTCAATCTCGATTCTAACCCTCTTTTTGCAGCCTGTGACAACACCCCTAACCAAGCCCCGTTACAACCATAAAAAGAATTTTTGATCGATGTATCATATCAAACTATAGTGGTGGAGATTTGATTTTCTTGCAAGCTTATGGTAATAACTTTCCAGGTTGACTAGAGAGTGCTTAAATTTTAAACCCTAAACACTTTGAGTGGATAGAGTGAACCTTTAGTGAGGATGTCAAATCCTGTTAATTAAGATGGAGAGATAACTACTTAGAAAGAATGAAGAAACTTATGTTTTCAATGACAAAATTCTCAACTTAAATTGATTGAATCTTTAATGTTCTTCTGATTGAATTTTTCATTGTATGATTACCTGTGGATTAGTTTGAAACATTATTGATAAATGTTATAAGTTGAGAAGAATGATTCTTATTAGGGATTGAGATTTTGCTTGAGGACAAGCAAAGGCTTAAGTGTGGAGGTATTTGATAAATGCTAAATTATACATATTTTTACCTCTCATTTTGCCTATATTTTGGATGAATTATTAATGATTTAGTGAGAATTGGTGCTCTTACCCTTTCTTTTTCATATCTTATACTCAGAAGAGCATAGGAAAGAGAAAAGAACCAAAAATGGATAAAAAATGAGGAAAATAGGCCAAAAATAGCTTAACACACGGCCCAAGGATTTACCGCACGGCCGTGGCACACGGCCGTGTAACATAAAGATCACACGGTCCATTCCCGACAAGCACGGCCAGGCCACACGGCCGTGCCCCATAAACAGAATATCACGCGGCTTTTGTCGAAGTCACAAGGGCGTGGCACACGGGCATTTTCTAGTCGTGAGGAAGGGGAATTTCACTCAAATTGGGATGCTTAAAGGCTAAGAAAGGCTCCCCACAAGCTCTATATATAAAGACCTTATGAGGCAAAGGCAAAGGGACGTTTTTAAAGATATTTTTCTTCTCGTCTTTCTGTCACACTGAAGGTAGAAGCAAGGGATTACTCCAAGGGAGAAGCCGATTAATTCATCCCAGAAGTCGGAATTCTGCAGCAAAATAGGGGATCTCTCTAAATTCCTTTAGGGATTTTTGGGTTCTTTTATGTTTTGTTATTTTATATCTTCTGTGATGTTTCTCTTCTTCATTATGAACTAAACCTCTCAAATACTTGAGGAGGATGAAACCTAAGACAGATCTTGTTATTTATTCTTGATTTATTTGATAAATACTTGAATTGTTCTTAATTATGCATTCTTCATTCTTGATTTAATAATCCTAGGTATTATTTCAAGAATTAGATGTGCTTAGAGCAGAGGAGCAAAAGTCCCTGTGATAAGAGTAGATCTACTATAATTAAGCGGAGTTGCATGCAACCCTAGACATAGGGTGACATAAATCTGCCGGATTAGGGCCAAACCTAATATGAGGAGCCATATATCAAATTAATGCAACCTAGGGAGTTAATTAATAAGGGAACTTTAATTAACAACTTAGGCCTAGTTGCTCTTCACCTCGACGGAGGGTTTAGCATAAGTTAGGGATCTCTACGGATCAAGTCAAGTAAAGAAATCATATAGTTCAAGAAAATAATAACAAGTGAAGTCTAGGTGGATTCTCCCTTGAGTATTGTCCATATTAATTAGCTTTTCCCTAAAAAGTTTTCCCAATTTACTTTTTAAGCTTTCTTGGTTAAATTTAGAATTAGTTTAAACAAATCTATTTTATTTTTAGGCTAGATAATAGAAAAGAAGTAAGTACTAGTACTTTTGGTTCCCTTGGGTACGATAACTTGGTATTGCCACTAAACTATACTACTATTCGACAGGTGCGCTTGCCTCAACATCGTGATATTAGTCAGTTTTGGTGAAATCAAGTCTTTATAAATTTTATTACTTCATATCACGCGATATCAGAAAACTATATCTTTTTCGAACACGTTCTATTCTAATTCCATTCAACTTTGTCTTCATAAAGAAAACCATGCGGGGCTTATAAATCTTTAGCATTTGCTGAAGTCCTCGAATAGCCTGTGAATTGTAACAGCCCGTTTTTGAGTTAGATCAAAATAGTGGTTTCGAGACCACTTAACTGAGTCAAAATATTTATTTTATTATTTTAACAAGTTTTACAGCATGATAGATTGATGATATAAAAGTTTCATAAGAAATCTTATCGATTAAATAGTTAATTCGGTAAAAAGGACTAAATTGCGTAAAGTGAAAAATATGAGTTCTATTAGTTAAATGAACCAAATGACTATGGAATTAATAGTATGAGTCCTTGCATGGTAAATATACCATTATTAGAATAAGTGGACATAATTAGCCATTGTTTAAATGATTATAATGGTTTAAGTTAAAGGTTAATTTTGGTATTTAGTAAATATATGTTAATTAAGTAAAAAAAATAAAGGTTTTCCATCTTTTCCTTGTTGGAACCGAAATTAGAAGAGAAGAATAGCCATTTTAAGGCATTTACATTCGGCCAAGCTTAAATCATCAATTAAGGTACGATTTTTATTCCATTTTTAATGATTTCTATGTTTTTGAGCTCGTTACAGCTCAATCTAGCTAGCCCATGCCCTAATTTCTGAAATTATTGATGATTTTGAGTTATGCCATTGTTGAATACTTGTATATTTTGAAGTTTCTTGTTAGATTATTGATGGTTGTTAAAAGATATACAGGTTTTATAAGGTGATTTTTGACAAAAATGAGAATTAGGGATTAAATTGTGAAAGATAGAAATGTTGTGGTTGAAAATGTGAAATATATGAAAACATGGGCTGCTAGTATTTAGTATGAAATTCGGTTGTAAATGGGCTAAGGTTAAATTGCATAAATTTGTCATTTTGTGTGAAAAGGACTAATTTGCAAAGTAGTCAAAAGTATAGGGCAAATGTGTAATTTTCCAAATATGTGAATTATGGACTAAATCAAATTGAATAGTTGCTGAAAGTATCGAATTTGATAATATATAGATCAAGATAAACAATTACCAGAATTAGATTGGGGGAAACAAAAGCTAGACGAATAGACGATGGTTATCCGAGCAAATACGAGGTAAGTTCATATAAATAGAATCGAACTTATTTATATATTTGAAATTTTTTAATTGAATATTTGTATAATCGTATAAATGAGATGTTGGTTTGAATTGCCTATTGGTTATATGCATTGGCTAAATACCAAGTCCCGTTTGAATCGTAGAAAGTCGTAGGATACAAGTGACATGTCACTAGGGTTACTGTTTGGTCGAGCTCCTGCATTTGTTGCGGACTCACCACAGCTCGTAGGAGCTTACTGTTTCAGCTTTACGGAGCTTACTGTTCAGCTCTTCAGAGCTTACCGTTTCAGCTTTACGAAGCTTATCGTTTAGCTCGATAGAGCTTACCGTTTCCTAGCTCAGGAGAAGCTTACCGATCATAGATTACCGATTCATACACTTAGTGTGTATCACCCGAGTATCCCTCGATATTTTGTTAGGTTCAACGGGTATATTATTATTACCGAATCACATGATAAAGTATGGAAATGTGTTATAAGTCATATGAAATGTACATGTAAATGAGATGGATGAAAGTTAGATTGATTATATGGATAAAATGATACATGATTTATATGAATTATATGGATAGATTATGACATGATTATATGGATTGTATAGATGAAGTGAGAGATGAATTGAATGTCAAAGGTGTATATTATATGATTGATTTCATCCTTGTGAATGGATGATTATATGGTAACTACGTGACTAACTTATGAATGGATGCTGTGAATAGGCATTTTGGGCAAATGAGTTGGATTTAAATTGTTTTATTGCTTAATACCATATTAAGCTTAATGCTTACTCCATTTATTTTTCGTGTTTATAGAGATTCGTTAGCTTGCTCGATTTGGACAAAATCGTGAATTCGCTATCAAACTATCCAGACTGCTTTTTGGTACTTTTGGAACTTAAGGAAAATATGTAAATATGGCATGTATAGGCTAGTTTAAAGGTTGAATTATATGGCCCCTTATATTAATGAAATTAGTATGAATTTTGGTACATAACCAAGCAATGTGATATGGCTTGGGTTGGAAATGGTTGGTATGGTGTATATATATATATGTATCTTATGATATATCTATCTTGTGACAAATTTGATAAATGATATTTTAGCATGGATAATTGTTGGATTAAATGACCTTATATAGAATTGTGAATGGCATATGAAAATGGTTAAATTGATGGAATAATGTATATGGAATAAGTTCATTTGGCATCTAATTGGTTTTATAAATGATATTGATTTGGTTTGTTATGAAATGGTATAAAATGTGCATTGTTTTTTGCTGAACTGGTTGCCTATTTTGAATGTGGTTTTTGTACCATTTTGATGCTTGTAGGTACAAGGAAATTGGGTGTGAAAAGTGGCTTAAACCAAGCCTATTTTCGTGCCACACTGGCGTGTGACTCGACCGTGTGACCCTTGTACTTTAGTTTAATAAGACAATGAGTTACACGGCACAGACACATGGGCATGTCTATTGGTCGTGTATGGCACACGGGCTGGCACAAGGACGTATGGTCGGCCATGTGGCCAAGTCAGAGAGTTATACGGGCTAGACACACAGGCGTGTGACTGGCTATGTAACCAAAACAATAAGCTCCCTAATTTTTACATGGCCAGGCACACGGGCGTATCTGGTGGCCGTGTGGACAAGTCAGTAGGTATGCCCTGTTTTCCCACGGCCTGGACACATGGGCGTGTCTGGTGACCGTGTGAGGCACACAGCCGTGTGACCCTTACTTGAGAAATTTTTTAAGTTTTCTTAAAGCTTTCAAATATTACCGTTTCAGTCTCGGTTATACATATTAAGTTTTATACATTTGATTTATGCATGTTATGCATATGAATGCTTAAAATTTTACTGGAATGGAATGAGTTTAATAAATGTTCGATAAAATACCGTTCTAAACTGAGTTATAGGTCTAGTAATACCCTTTTACCTATTACGGCGATAGTTACGGGATAGGGGTATTACACAAATTCCCCAAATTGCGAACATTCTAGCTTAGAAGTTTCATTGTGCCCGATCAGCTTGCCTCCTAACAGCCACCAATCTTATCTGAAATGGAACTATGTTTCGTTCCTTATTAGTTACAAGCAAATCCTTCTGACTAGAAACACTAGCATCCATAATTTCCATCTGTGGTCTATTCTTTCCGTCTCTATTATCAATTGGACTGTCATCGAAATCATGTTCCATTTCCACCATCTCCTTTCCCCTACAAAACCCGATGCCATGTTCATTATGATTTTAGGGGTTTAAATTTTTTTATATTATTTATATATTTTTAAGATTTTTATAAGTTTTTTTAATTTTAAATATTTGTTATTAATTTGATATATTTTTATAATTTATTAGATTTTTTATAATATTTATAAGTTTTTATGATTTTTTTATAAATTTTAAGTTTATAAGAATTTTAATAATTTTTAATTTTTAATATTTTTATGATTTTTAATGAATTTTTTTATAAGTTTTTAAGATTTTTTTATGTTACTATAAAATTTTAAATATGTTTTATTAATTTTATAATTGATTTAAATTTTTATATTTTTATAATATGTATAAGTTTATATCAATTTTAATATTTTTTAAATATTTAATAATTTTTTTATAATTTTTTAATATTTTTATGAGATAATATTAAATTAAATCAAAATTTACATGTTACATTTGTTTGGTCCACTAATTTATTTTAATGATCAATGTGATCAATTACGAATTTCATTGATGGAGAAGCTTAATTAATTGTTTTAATTAAGAATAAAATTTAATTGGATACGAGTTAAATAAATATATTTAATTAAAATTTCCCACTTTCTTAAAAAGTGTTTATTTAGATATAAGCGCTTACCAACACCATTAATATCGCTACATGATAGGCACAAAAATGCCGAGATGAACCACACAAATTTGAGAAACAGAATCACAGCACAAAGAGACTAAAGGCCCAACTCACAAAGCACACAACAGATTGAGCTATAACAAAGCCATTACAAAGCAGCTTAAAAACACATGCTGCAAACCGCAAATTCCTCCCTGGATCGTAGACTAAACGGAAAGGAGTTGGCCAATTTGTCAGCTTCCTCAAATCCAAAATTCGTCATCAAATCGGCACCGGATCAACCAACAGTGAAGTAATCCCAGCCTTTGTAACATTTCCGACGTGTGTATAACCATCTCCTTCTTTGTAAAGGAAATCCATAACCCTCGCAAGATTGAGAACGCAAGTAAGGACTGGAAATGGAGCCCTAGCTGGCTTAAATAACAACTCCTGGTTTATATCTTTCCAAGCAGTATCAATTAGCTTCTTTAACTCTTCACATGCCTTTTCTTCTGAAACTCCATGTTGCTTCACGTAGCATTCAACCGCCGATGCACAATGTCCTCTCTCCTGCTCAAACTGCATGCGCCCATAATTTTTTTATTTTCATGCAAATCCAAAATCAAACATTATGCAATTTAACATTTGAGACGATTAAAGTAGTAAGAAATAAGAGTACAATGGCTGGTACCTTGTGTGAGACGATATCATCCATGAGACGGGAAATCATCGAAGAAGCTCTTACGATGTTAGGGTTGTTAGATGCCCAATTGAAGGTTTCTTCTGTAACGTCGACGTCTCCCATTCCAACAAAAGATGTAATTGAAACCATGGGGTAGCCAGAAGTTACTAAGGCAGTTTTCATGTACTCTTCTACCGTCGGTACGTAGTTTTCATGGTACCATTTGGCCTCAATAAAATAAGCTTGAGATAATTGTTTCATCTGAAAATTGAAAAGAAAAAAAAAAGATATATACACAGAAATTATCTCTTTTGAACTAAATAAATAATGATAAATGAAATAAAAAGGGTTTTATTAATGTGAATTTACTGCTTCTTTTGCGTACTGGACTCTGTATGATTTTCCTTGCTTGGTCATCACTGTCTCCATTTCTTCATAAAGATCTAAGAGTGCTTTGTAGAAAACTTTCATGTATGCTGGGAGCCGATCAATAAAGTTGGTATCCCACCTGAAATTAAAATTAAAGATTCAGTCAAATTCTAATTGTTTGAAGATATAGAATAAGTTAATTGTAATATTGTAAACATAGATACTGCAGACCTCTCAATCGCATTTGTAAAGAGTTCAAGTTCTTCATATGTGCCATGTACATCATATATGTCATCCATGGTTGATGCCATAGCTATTGCTTTTGTCATTATCTCTCTTGCAAAGGAATATTGGGGTTCAAAGTACACTCCTAATATCCAAAAATAACATTCAACCAATCTATCTCGTGCAAAAGGTAGTTTTGTTGCAAAATCTAAATCTTTCCACCACCTGAAATTATATAAACCATTACCTCAAAAATTAATAATTATTGGAGAAATTTTCCGAAGATATTTCATATGAGGATTAGTAAGTAGCAATCACCTAGAGATCTTGCTTAGTTCTTCTTTGTGCAAATTTTGTAATAAGTTGAAATCTAACTTTGCGAACTTCAATAACGTCTTGTCATGTGAATCATCTTCTTGATATAGGGAAATGTACTGCCTTGCCTCTAACCTTGGCAAAGCCTTACGAATTGGTCGTTTCAGGGCATGGGAGACTAATGCTGAAAGGGGACGCTCAATGCCAATTCTTTGGGCAAGCTCTAGGTGAGTGGTGGTGAAAGCAAGTGCTTCTTCTAGTATATGCTCTCCATGAACAAGCAAATGACTCGCTTCATATAATTCTAGCAAGCCTTTGACATCACTTGTTAAGGATATCTTGAAATTTCCTTTGTCATCTTTGAAATTGTTGAATATTTCTGTTCGATTTAGGAATTGTACATATAGAAATTAAATCTTAATTCTTGAACCATCACCAAATATATAAATATCTTTTATAGAGTGCATAGAGTAGATAAATTTACCAGATTGAGCATTCAAACCATTCTCTCTAAGCAATCGAAATTGAAGAGAAGTATCCTCAAGAGTTTGGTCAGCTTTGTATTCATGGTGATGGAAATTAGTCTGTAAAGCATCCTCTATCTCTTTTTCGAAAAGATAACTTACACCTAAGCGTTTTATTGTAGCAATTAAACGGTATTTTTGAGACGACCCATCAGTAGCCACCATAAGCATCCTCGTTATTTCTTGTTTCAGTTCTTCGTATTCTTGTCGAGTTGCAGTATCTATTTTCTGCATAGTTGTAATTAAGGCTCATAAGAATATCATAAAAATAAGTTTAGGGGTGGCAATCACTTTCATTCATACTCACATGCAAACACACACACACACTCACACAGAAGAAATTAGAACATAAATATATTTGTATCTGCATGCAAACACATCTATATATGAATCATCTGCAAGCACACGTAATTGTTTACCATTTTGGAGGGAGATGAAAGGAAAATATCACCCCAAATACTAGGATGATAGTTGACGGAGCGACGATTGACGTTGGACATGGAAGACATTTCTCTACCTAGTAACTGAGTTTGAAAAGTACACTATAAAAATGAGATATCTTCTTGTTGTGATATTCAGAAAGAGCTCCTGCGTTGTTGTATTTATAGAGATATATCTGTCAACTGCCAATGTTTTGCTGCTTTTTCCATTTTCACGTTTTTGCCAATCAGTTCAAGGCGGAACCTGAATGCTATTGGCTTGAATTGACCCTCCACTAATTGAATTGTTTTTACTTACATAAATATTCCATGAGAAACACCAAAAACAGTTTTCTTTTACCTTTAGTTCCCCTTTACACACTTCATGATAATTTGTTTAATATTTTTTTCGTGGAATAATATTCAATATATTATCAATGCATAAGTCTAATTTATCATCAATAAATCATGATAAATCATCTCAATAATAAGTAAAATAAAGTAAATATTCGAAGATTAATAAGTAAACACTGATTAATAAGTTAATTGAGTCTTAACTCGATTAGTATCAGTATTTTTGTCAATGCAGAAGGATGTGGGCTCAAGTGTATTGAAGTACATTATCCTCTTATTTAAAAGTTAGAGAGGATTATAGATAATTTTAAATATTACATAAAAAAATTAAAAAATAACTTGCTTAAACGGAGAGTAAAAGTAAATACTTTTTGATGTTTCTCACGGAAAACTTATGCAAGTAAAAATAGTTAAATCAGAGGAGGGTCAATTCAAGCCAATAGCATTCAGGCTCCACCATGAACTGATTGACAAAAACGTGAAAATGGAAATTGCATCAAAACATTAGCAATTGACAAACATATCTCTAAATACAACAGCTTAGGAGCTTTTTGTCTCACACCAATTGTCCATTTTTTAAAAATATCACAAGAAGATACCATTTCATCGAAATGTAAAATAAAGTAAGTTAACTATAGTAATTAAATTACCTCATCAATAAATACTAAAAAGTTCATTTAAGTGGATAAGTCCCACAACTAGTAAGTATGGGTTCAGCTAATATTTTTATACATCCCACTAAATTTAGCTATTATAAAGGGAAGATCCTCTTGCTTATTTATGTTTGTTTCTATTTACTTGTTCCAAGTTGGATATTAGCAAGTGCAAAACATTGGTAAATATTAATTAAAAATGTAGAATTATGTCTTTGGGATTTGGTATTCTTTCCATGAAGATGGAGGAGGAGATGGCTGGTTTGAATATTGATGATGAAAAAGAGACGGCGCTGAATCTTTCGTCTGCAGTGGGGTTCCTTTGATTTATGCATCCTTTTGGATTCAGATCTATGATTTCCCCCCAAGCTATCATTCGAAAAATGCGGTGATTCAATTGAGAGATTTTATTGGTAGTTTCTTGGAATATGATTCAACGGCGCTAAAAAAGGGTTTGAGAATCTACATGTGAATACCGGTAAAAATGGACATTAGAAGGCCTTTGAAGTCTGCTTATGCGAACTTTAGATATAAGAGACTTACTCTTTTTTGTTTCTTATGTGGGGGTCTGCGTCACAAGATTGACAAATTTTATCCGATAAGGCTGAATTTGGAGTCAAATGTCTTGGAATATGGATGAGATATATCTTTAAAGGTTCAATCAAGAAGAGCTACCACATCAATCCTATTTTGGGATTCAATCTAGAAGGAATACAAAAGAGCAAGGAGGTTGATTATGGGGGCCATACTTAGCTATATATTGTCTTTTTCATCTTGCTAATAATTACTTGTCTTGTACTGAGTGTTCCTAAATTTATTCAATCTTTTTTGCTTTTTCCCAGTACTTCTTCACCGTCTCCTCTCACTACCAAAATAATAATAATAATAATAATAATAATAATAATAATAATAATAATGTTGCAATTATTTATATATGTTTAAATTTTCTCAACCCTGTTGAGCTTTTTATCCTTTCTTTTTTAATTTTATCTTCTTTACCGATATATTTGGCTATTTTACTAAAGTAACATAAAAAAGTTGATATTTACAAAAATATTCCAATATCTAAAACAATCACTAAAATAACTTAAAATAAACAGTAAAAAGACACTATGGGATATTATTGGCCGGCACCACTGTAATTGTTAGCCCCCAGAGTATTTTTTTAAAATCGTATAACATTGCTATAAAAAATACGAGTATTTGAAAAAAAATTTTGGTGCTGGCCTTCTAATTGTCGGCACCACTGTAGTAAAAAAAATTTGAATTTTTTGGGTGTTGGTCTTCTAATGGCCGGCACCCGTACACGAGTTTTTCAAATTTTTTTTTGTATTGGCCTTCTAATGGCCGGCACCCGTACACGAGTTTTTTAAAAAAAAAATTTTTGGTATTGGCCTTCTAATGGCCGTCAACACTGTTTTCAAAAAGAAAAAAATTGAAGACAGCACCCAAAAAATTCAAAATTTTTTTTGAAAACAGTATTGACGGCCATTAGAAGGCCAATACCAAAAAAAAAAATTTTTTTTGAAAAACTCATGTACGGGTGCCGGCCATTAGAAGACCAACACCCAAAAAATTCAAAATTTTTTTCTACAGTGTTGTCGGCCATTAGAAGGCCAATACCAAAATTTTTTTTGAAAAACTCGTGTATGGGTGCCGGCCATTAGAAGACCAGCACCCAAAAAATTCAAATTTTTTTTTTCTACAGTGTTGCCGGCCATTAGAAGGCCAATACAAAAAATAAATATTTTTTTTGAAAAACTTGTGTACGGGTGCCAGCCATTAGAAGACCAATACCCAAAAATTTTAAATTTTTTTTACTACAGTGGTGTCGGCCATTAGAAGGCCAGCACCAAAAATTTTCAAATACTCGTATTTTTTATACCAGTATTATATGATTTTAAAAAAAAATACTCTGGGGGCTGACAACTACAGTGGTGCCGGTAAATAATATCCCATAGTGCCTTTTTACTGTTTATTTTAAGTTATTTTAGTGATTGTTTTAGATCTTGGGTTATTTTTGTAAATATCAACTTTTTTTAAATTATTTTAGTAAAATAGCCGACATATTTATTAATAAATTAATTTTTATTAAACTACATGTTTCTTTCTTCTTATTAAAATTCATGCCGCATAAAAAATATTAGTATTTTATTCATTATAAATATTAAATTTATGATAATTGTTTATGAATAAATACAAATTTTAAATTAACATGCTATTCATACTTTTATCAATAACTTTAAATGCATCATTTAAATAATGAAATAAAAAGAATTTCTATAATACCAAATTTGCTTGTGAGTAAACTACAAATAAACTCCTTTAGGTTACGTTTAGTTTGGTAGGCTTATGTAACATTGATGTATTATGTTAAATAAGATTCCAGTTTCAAAATGATGGATAAAAGATGTATTATGTAAATTTGGTTGTTAAAATCGTGATATATATTATTCTTCTTATAATGTGTTTATTATGAATTAAAATATAATTTAAAATAATATATAATAAAATAAAATTATTTAAAAAATTATATTGAAATATTATAAAATAGAAAAATATTATAATATTTAATTTTATATTAATATTAAAATAAAAAAATAAAAAAATTAATAATTATATTAATATATTAATATTAATAAAAAATATATTTTTTAATATTTTGTTAGTTATATATTTCTATATAATTTTTTATTAATCTAATAAAATTATATAATAATATTAATATCTTTTTTTATAAAATAATACTTATAATTTTAATATTAATACAAGACAAAAAATTATCTATATAACTGTATAATTTTATAAATTTATATTAAATATATAGATTAGTATAATATTACTTTTTAAATTAATAAAAAATATTTTTATTAATATCTATATATTTTATAATTTAAATTAAATAAAAGTATTTTAAAAAATCATTTGATTTAAATTCTAAACGGGTAGCGTTGGCCTGAGGACAAGAAATGACGGATTAGGCTGACACTACCTTATTATTTATCAAGATTACCAATTCTTTGTTTTTTAATATGTCACAACCAAAAAATCGAGTTAAAAGAATCAGGTTCGTGAAAATAGAGAGTAGTCACGCACTAATTTATAAGGTTATCATTGTGCGTTTGTTAAATAAGAAAATTGTTTGCTTAGTGGTTAAGAAGCAGTGTAAGTACTCTTGGATACCATTACTCCTACTCTAACATATTTAGAGGATTAATAAAAAAAATATTTGTGACATTAATATGAAAATAAGTATGTGTATGAATGTAAGAAAATCTCCATAGATTAAGATGTGGAAATAATGAATTAGTGAGATAAATATGAAAATGACGAGTAAATATGAGAATTATTGTGAAATGAATATGTGTAAACTTTATGTTTAAAAGGTGGTGATATAATTCATTGATAAAGTCGAAGTAGAAATATTGATTGGTTATGAAATGTCTTATTAACTAATAATATATTATGTGCATTTTGGTTGCCATAGAATTACTAATAAGAATAATTTTGGTGTATGTGAAGGAGTCATGAAATGAGATATTAAAGTAGAAATGTGTAAATATGTCACCATGACAAATAAATGGGGGATAATTTGTTAAATTGTTAAACCTCACAAGTTGTAGATAGAATCGGCAAATTATTGAAATGTGAACAAAAACGTAGGTGTAAAGCCCCAAAAATTAGGAGGTTAGAATTTTAAAATTTACTTAAATTAGATTTTAGCGTTTGTGGTTAAAAGCTTAATAAAATCTCCAGAGAACTAGGGTTTGAATGTTACCTTTTTCAATTTTCCTTTTTATTTTTCTGCACTTAAGGAACCAATGTTAAAATAGCTTATGTATTATTTGTATAGTTATAGAATGGGCCTTAGCTTAAGAGCTAAACTTCATACTTTCTATCCCTTTGAGTAAAGGTTCAAGTCATGTTGGTGTCACTTCCTTTCTTTTATTTTTTTCCCTGATTTTGGCCAAAAAGGGTTAATTGCCAAACAACCCTTATTTTTTTCCAAAGTCCAACTAACAAACCACTTCCTAGCACAATTAGGAAACCCTATTTGATTCTAACCCAGTTTGAAACCCTCAGTCTCCCTAATTCTTCTCAATTTTCTCTACAATCTCTCTTTCGAAAAATTCTCTCAAAGTTCTTATTGGAAATTTAGTTCTTGAATCTTAACTTTGCAATCAAGTCCAAATCAAATCGTTATCACCAGTCATTGAATTTCGTGCCATCAATTTCTAAATTTTTATCGAGGTTGGTAAGTTTTTTTCTCGTTCCCAATAGCTAGATCTCATCAATTCTAGAAAATCATTGTTTTCGTTAAATCTTTCATCCGTTACAAATCTTTTATGATCTTGTCAAACCCCTTTAAATCTTGAAATTCGTCATTAATTATTGTGTTTTGCCAATAGAAAGACTCGTTTAGGTAATCCAGATCATACTTGGGCATGAGGACATCGTACGATACCCCAGAAGATAGGTGTGTGTTCTTTTATGAAAAATTGAGTCAAAATTTAAAACTGCCCAGTCGCACATGGCCTACCACATCAGCATGTGGCCAGTCTATGTAGATCACACGGCCATGTCCCAATTGAAACCCCAAAACTCCATTTCTCACACGATTTGAGCCTCCCCACACGGCCTACCCGTACAGCTGTGTGGCCCCTGCATTTTATTTTTTCCTCTGCACGAAGAATTGCACACGGTCTAGGGCTCTCTACACAGTCTGATCACACGACCGTGTAGTCCCTGAAACTCAAAAATATAGTTTTAACATTTTCTTTATTATTTTGTTTAAATCAGTCCCTGATTAGGTTTTAATGGCATTTAGAGAACTAGATTATGCAATTAGGTCTTCAATTAGGAATAGAACAAAAAAATATATGGATGATTGAATTTATTAATTGAATTACTCTTGATTAATTTCCTAAATAGTGAACAATGTACATGTATTTTATGAATACCCGATTGAATGATCTGAATGCCTAACTTGTTGGAAAAAATTGGATGTCTAATTTATTCATGACTGTCATTGATTGGTTATGAGATAAAAAGTAAATGATATATTGATTGAATGTCTTGAAATGTATTTATATTGCATTTGTATGGGTTGGGTTGATATGATTGGAGGAAGAACCAACAGTATATCTGCGTTTAATCATTCGTTGTGTACTCACAGTTACAACAGATTCCAACAACGACAGTCTCACTATGTACCCACAGTTACAGCAGATTCTAATTGTGACGTTTTCACTGTACTCTCATGGCCCCTCTAACAGCTCTTATTTACGAGATGATTGTATTTCCGCAGTTATCGACAACTTTTATCTGTAATTACCCGAATTCGAATGTGGTATTAAGTCCACAAATTAGAGTGATGGTGGATGGAGTTCGGGGTAACTCCCAATTTTGGAGCGCTAATGGTTGAGGGTAGGACAACCGATTTTTGTATAGCATATTTGACAATTTATGAATACATGACTGAATTTACTTCATGAAATGATTAAACTGATTTATGTTAATATATCTTTCGTGAACAGTATGAATAACTCTGAAATTGATTTAGTTGATTGTCTATGTTTGAGAATATTATTATTGCTTGCTATTTGCAACATCGTATTACCACATTTGGAATTGACAAATATTTATAACCGACTGTTATTCTTGGTAATGATGTATGATGTTATTTGATGTTTAAAGAAATAATTGTATGATTTGGTTTATTATAAAGGGACTCACATTGAGCTTACATAGCTCACTCCCTCTAATTTTTATCTTTACAGATAATTCATCAAGCTAGGATACAGACACGACACTCGAAGGGTCTTGGCTTTTGTTTCATCTTTATTTCCGTTAATGTTATTATTTTTAATTCCTTAGGAGGTAGATTTCTTTTCCGTTTTCTTTTATTATGAACTGTGATTTGGGATTTAGTTTTAATTTAATTGTTAGATACATCTCATTCCGTATAGGTTATAAAATTTAGGTTATTATTTGTTAATATTTGATTAAACCAAATTGTTTTATTAAAAAAACTTACATTTTAATTTCGCTGCTAACTCTAATAAGTTAAATTAGAATATAAATTGTAAATTACCTGAATAAACTTAAGTTTTAAAGGAAAATTGATTTTGATAAAGATTGAGCCACTTCGCTGGTTAATATAATCTCCCAAATTCAAGTCTACCGTCTAGGTCGAGTTGGGGAGATTACAGTAGGAACATATGTAAGGTCATGAAATTTGGTTAAACATGAGGTCATAATGACCCTTCTAGGATATTACTAGGAAAGTATTGATAAATAAATAAATAAATTTGTTACTTAGGTTGAAGGAAATCATAATATGAAAATGAACACGTTTATAAAGCCACAACTAAAATATATACTATAAGGAATAAAAAATAAACAAGAAATAGGCTTCAAACCTAATGGTTAAGTGTTAGAGAGTCCTTCCTAGAGACCTAAGTTTGAGTTTCTTTTCTCCCATTTTATTATTTTCGACAAACTAGGGTAAAGTCACAGCACGAAATAAATATATACGGTTAAAAAATAAAATTAAAAAAGAAATGAGTTTGAGGCTCAATGGTTTAAAAGTTTGAATATCTATCCTAAGATCCCAAGTTTGAACCCTTTCTTCGCTTTTTATTTCATAATTTCACCAAATACTCCCCAAAACATATGTACATGATTAAGCGTAAAAATAAACAAGAAATGAGAAAGGGCTCAATGGTTAAGGCATTAGCACTCCTTAGACAACCAAGTTTGAACTTCTCTTTCCCCTTTTATTTTGGAAATTCGACAAGCCTCCCAAAAAGAAACAATATTTACAATTAAGTGTCAAAACTAAATAAGAAATAGGCCTTATGCCTAATGGTTAACACACTAACATCCTTCCCATAAACCCAAGTTTGGGCCACACTCTTCCCCTTTCCATTTCTTTTTAACTTCGGCTAAGAATAGGAAAAATTTGCAAACTGCCGCCTTTTACTCCTAATTTGGGAAATTTGCTTGTGTAGCCTCTAGGGTTTACAAATACTAGGAATTTAGCCAATTATTTCCTAATAAGAATTCATATATTTCCCTTGATGCAAAATCCCAATAGAATCAGAATTCCACCATTTTTTCTCTTCTTTTCCTAATTAGATTTTCATATTGCCCATTTTCAAATCCTAATAAAATTTGCTCTCCATCTTTCTATTTATTCTCTTTTTTTATTTTCTTTCCCTTTTCTTTGTATCATATTTTCATTCTAATTGTTGATAATTATTTTGCGTTATTGAATCAAATCATCCTCCATTCAATCGTTCTTTCTATCGGTTTTGTAATAGCCATCATTAGCATCTCTTCCTTTTTCAAGAATCGATAAGTATTTCTTGTTTCGATGTTTAGATCCTGAATTTTCACAATATTACTATTTGGTGCTAATCTTACGTTTGATTAATCAATATTTTACAGTTCTTACCAAAACTTTTGTTAATCTTGGCAAATCTTGAAAGCAACTATTAATTCAAGCGTAAATGTCGTTTGAATGATTGTATGTAGGTGAATCGGATCAGAATAGGGCGTGAAAAACATCTATCAGAACCCCGGTGAAAGGTTTGTGTTCTTTACCAAGCGAATTGAGGCAAACCATGTCTAGGATTAGGGCCACCTAGGCTAGTTCATGAACTACACGACCAAATTGCTACCGTATTGGTTTGTTATTTAATTGTTACTATATTGATTTGTTATAAGCATATTATAGTACATTGCAAGGGGTTGGGCAATATGTATAGAGGAAGCATTGACAGTTTATCTGCAAATTTGCTATGCAAACCACAACCATTGGCAGTTTACTTGTAAATTTGTTGTGTATCTATAGCCAGAGGCAGATTCTATTTGCGAGATTTTTGTTGTGTATTCACAACTAAAGACAGATTTTATCTGCAAGATTTTTACTGTGTATCCATAGCCATAAGCATATTCTATTTGCGAGATTTTGTTGTGTATCCATAGCCATTGGCAGTTTATCTACAAACTATTTATGGTTAAACCACAACCCGGTGCGTAGGTAGTTAGAGTTCAGAGGAACTTTCATTGTGGTGTGTAGTGGAGTTGGGTATGATCTTTTTTTGATATATTGAAATTGCATTGTCACACACAAACACGTGCATACATAAACTGTGAACTCTAAAATATTATATTGATAGTTGATCCATAAAACTGATACTCTGAATTGATAATTGATGGTGACCATTCTATGCATTGTTATTAGTGTGTTTTATCAACTATTTGAATTGATTTTTTGGTGATTGAACTCACATTGAGTTTCATAGCTCACTCTTCGTTTATTTCCATCTCTACAGATAACCCACCACGTTAGGGCGTAGACACAACATTTGAAGGGTCTCAGCTTGGAACGGTTTTTTTATTAACTAAAGTATATTAGGTTTATTATTCACATTCTCTGTTATTTAGAGACTATATTGTTTTATTATTAAACTATGGCATAAGACTTAGGTTTTGGGTTTTATATAACATGCATAACATTTAATTTGTTTTTTTTTTTAAATGTTGAGATATGAATTTTAATTATTGATGCATGAAATATAGTTTTTATTTAAACTAAGTTAATTATTACTATTCCATTGCTAGGTGATAATTAAATTTTAGATAACAAATAAATTAGAAATTAACTAAGTTTTCAAAAGGTAAACACCGCTACAAGAAAAATGTTAAACCTAATCGGTTTTTGTTAACACATGGATTTTTCTGAAAATAGGTTAAGTTCTCTTTTAAAGATAAACAAATGTTTTAAAATGACAGTTTTATAAACTTCAATAATTTATCGGGTCATTTCGATAGCTAATATAATTTTTTAAATTCGAGTTTAATGTCTAATTCAGATTGAAGAGATTTCATAAAATTAATGTAATAGTTACGTAATAAATAATGTATCAAGCTAGTTTAAGACAAACCAAACCAACCTGTAAATCATTAAACGCATCATTTAAAAAACTAAAAGTATGCACAACATTTTAAAATTCAATCATTATAATAAACATTTATGAATTAAGGCACAACATAAGTACAACATAAAAAGAAACATTTAAAAAAAATTTTAAATCATGATATTAAACGATACCTATTATAGGAAATTACTATACAGCATAAACACAACAAAAAATAATAAAATAATATAAAAAATACTATAAACATGAAAATGATAAATTTTATATGTAATTTTTTTAAAAATTTTACCTGATGTAAATATATGAAAATTTCAAGGTATATATTTGGACATTCATAATAATAAAAATTTAATTCTCCAATCATTTTTTTTTGTTAGTTTAAGGGTGCAAAAAACCCTCAAATTTTTCAAAAAAAAATTAAGCCTTTTTTTTGCACTTATTTGAGTACTTGAAATTTTAAAATGCATCAGAAGAGCCCTTAAACCTTAAAAAAAGTAATTAAACCTTTTTTTTAAAACCTAATTGGGTATTTGAACTTTCAAAATATATCAAAAAGACCCTCAAACTTTTTCAAAAAAAGCAATTAAGCCATTGCTTTTATTAAAAATTAGAAAAAAATAAAAATCGTAAAAATATATAAAAAATTGTGAAATTTTATAAAAATCATAAAAAATTATAAAATATATAGAAATATAAAAAAATAAAATTTTATAAAGTCGTAAGAAAATTACACAAAATGTAAAGAAATATAAATTTCGTAAAAAATTAATAAAAATTATCGTACCAAAAGAAGCATTTTATATTTTTTCTATACATTTTATTGATTTTTATTTTTTATCATTTTTCACCACATGTCATACTGTGTTTGCAACATGTGATCACTTTAATTTAAAAAACTAGGGGTCATTAATTTTTTATGATTTTTATAAAATTTTATAATTTTATAATTTTTTATTTTTATAAAAAATTTATAATTTTTATATTTTTATTAAAATATAATAATTTTTCTAATTTTTTATTATTTTTTTAAATTTTAATAATAGTAGGAGCTTAATTAGTAGGAGTTTAATTACTTTTCTTTAAAAAAAAATTTGAGGGTGTTTGTGAAATTTCAAATACTCAATAAAAAAAAGAATGAATTTAATTAATTTTTTTAAAAAAATTTTGAACACCTTTTACACTTTTAAACCTTTTTTATTCCTATTTCCCTTCTCCATTTCCCTTTCAATGTTTCAACAGATTCTCCTCTTATATATTGTCATAGGTAACAACTAGTTTGTATTTTCATGTGATGTAAATGTTGATCTTTTATATTAAATTTATAATGTTTTTATAATATTAAAATTTTTAATGATTAATCAATTGAAAAGTATTATAATTACAAAATATTTTTAAAAATATTTAGATTGTGTTTAATAAATTATTGAAAATTTTTATTTCATTTGAAAATGAAAATTTTCAACATTTAATATTTTAAATGTGTTTGATAATTATTTTAATTTTTTACTTAATATAAAATGTTTAACATAAAATGTTGAATAATATAAGTAAATAAGTAGTTACTTATCACTTAATATAGAAAATATTAAATTGATTTTATTTTATTAAAAAAATTGAAATAAATTATACTTTAAAAAAAATAATCAAATTGACCTATCTATCTTTCATCCAAAACTATTTGAATATTAATATTATATAAACATTTTAAAAATTATTATTTACCTTTATTATATTAAGATAAATTTTAGTACTGAATATTAATATTATATTAATAATATTAAAATTAAAAAATTAATAATATTTTAAAAAATAAATATTTACTTTTATAAAAAAATAATCATATTTAGTACTTTTATTTATTAATTTACCAAACAAATTTATTATATAAATTCAATACTTATAAAAATTTAGCATTAAAAATTCAATACTTAATTTTTTAGCACTTAAATTTTCAGTTTATCATACACACGCTTGATTAATTTAGAATCAATTTTATTTAATTTTAAAATATTTAATATTAAAAAATATATAAAAATTCATTATAATTTGAATATTAATATTTTATAATTTATAATTTAAGTAATATTATTAATAATTTCTTATAATTTTTTTTATATTGTTACATTAATTTATTTTAATGTCAAAATTGTTAATATTCAATTGTTTTAATTTTGTATTTATATTTACTCTACTTTAATCAATGAATGTAATTAACTCTAATTATATCTGAAAAATATAAATTTAATTTGATAAATGTTATTTATATGTGCTATTTTAAAACTATATTTTATGCTTAACAATTTAATATTAATTTATTTTAATATAATAACATTTAAAGTTAATTCAATTAAGTACAATCTTAAAATAATGAGATAAATTATAAATTTTGATATAGTTTTGATTTTAAATAAATTAAGTAAAATGTATGAAATAACTTTAAAAAAATTAAAATATAAGAAATAAAAGAATAATTTACCTTAATTGTAAATAAATTCTTGAAATAGTAAGTAATATTTATCCAAAAATACAACTGTAACATAAGTATAACTATTTTTTTAACCTCGTATTACTGTAATGTTTATAAATATGATTAAGTCAATTAATTGATAAAATCGAGGATAAAATTAGATTCAATTTATTTTGTTTAATTCATACGTGGATTCAGTTTTAGTTTTAGTTTTAGAAAAGACCAAAACCATCAATTGCATTTCACATAAAAGTTGGCTCGAAAAATAAGAGAATTTGGATAAAAATATGATATTTAAAAAATGAGTCTGAATAAAATTTAATGTTTGTTTTTTTATATGAGTCGAGTTTGGGGTAAGATTTTTTTATTCTGATCCTGACCCGAACCCAACCCGACTCGAATATAATATTATATTATAAAAATAATTATATTAATTATATGTGTTAAATAATAATTATATATATTTATAGTAAGTCACTAACTCAAAAATAATTAAATTTAATTATTACCCAAAATTTTAAAAAATTTAACCAACTAAATAACT
This sequence comes from Gossypium stocksii, assembly GCA_020496765.1. Taxonomy (NCBI): domain Eukaryota; kingdom Viridiplantae; phylum Streptophyta; class Magnoliopsida; order Malvales; family Malvaceae; genus Gossypium; species Gossypium stocksii. Next base: position 12,296,328 of record CM035621.1, on the reverse strand, counting down.
CAACTCAAAATATAAAATTTATAAATTACATTTAATACAATAAAATATTCATTATGTTTATTTGTGTTTTTAATATAATAAAATATTTATTATATTTACGGTAGTGTTTTTAATATAAATATTTTTTAATATGTTAGAAAACTTTTATTATAGTCTTGTTTAGTGCATTTAGTGTATTATATTTTTAAATAAAAAATTAAATAAGAACTAATCAAAAAAGAAAATCAAATATGGGCGATCTCGATAGGGCCTGAATTTACCTTCCTTAAATTGGGTCAGATTTGGGCAAAAATGTAAGCCCATTTTTTAGGTCAATTGAGCCCAAGCTTATAAAACTAATTTAGATATCTTGCATGGGCCAAACCCTTGAACACCTCTAATTACACCCATCCTCCCGTTGTCAAAGCCTTCTCTTAAATCGATAATAATAAAATATATGTTACTCTACCCAACTTCAATATATATATAGGGTAAATTTTCTAGTTGGTCATCTAAATTTTAGGGCACTTTCATTTTAGTCACCCAAGTGTTAAATCTCTAACCGTAGTTAACTATACACACCACATCATGTTTGCACTTTCATTTTTGCCGCCAAACTTTTAGGTCATTTTCATTTTGGTCACTCCAAAAATATCTCATTTTTTTAAGTATTGATTTGGGTTAAAAAAAATCAAGGATTAAAGTGAAAAGGCGGTAGAAACTAACAATAATACACATAAATCGTCAAATTGTACTTGTTTATCTTATTGCCGAAAATTCTAAATCTAGATTTTGAAATATAAATTTTTAAATATTAAGATTTAAAATTATAGTAGCAAATTGGTTGAAATTATCAATGGATAAAAAAGATTCAAACATTTATTTAATTTATTTTGATGTTTTGAAATTATTTTAAAAAATTATCAATGAAATTAATGTCTTTAATAGTGCTCTATGAAATCCAAATCTCATTTGATTATATGATGTTGAATCTTCTATGCTAAGTTAAAAGTAAAGAAAAATCATTCTGATTAATTAAATTAATTAATTTTATCTTCCATTCCAAACAAAACTCATAATGTTTTCATCACTTCTTTACCAAAATGAAGAACAAACAATTAATTTAACTAATTGCAATTATATAATTTTGTTAAGGATAATCTAGAAACATAAAATAAAAATTTAAAAAGATGAAATTAACTAATTTTAATATTATAGTAACAAATCAGTTGACATTCTTAATGGATAAATTTATTAAATATATTTTGATGTTTTGAAATTTAAAAAGTCAATATTAAAAAAATTAGAATTTAGGAAATAGGATAAAAAAGTACAATTTGATAATTTTTGTGTATTGTTTTAGTATCTATCGCCTTTTCACTTTAATCCTTGATTTTTTTTCTCTAATCAATACTTAAAAATATATATTTTTGGTGACCAGAATGAAAACAACCGAAAAGTTGAGGAACCAAAATGAAAGTATAAACATGATGCGGCGTGTTCAATTAACCGCCGTCAGAGATTTAAAGCTTGGGTTACTAAAAGGAAAGTACCTTAAAAATTAGGTGACCAAATTGTAAAGATTTCAATTTATGTGACCAAAATAAAAATGCTTTTTAAGGTCAACATGTATATATGTATATATGTATATATATATATATATATGCTACCTTTTAACATGTGATTATTTTGAACACAAGAGTCATGATAGAAAATACTTTCCTCATTAATATCATAGGAATGTGACCGACATGAGAAAAAGACCAAGATATGATGTAAACGAGGGTAAACAAATAGGAATACATGGATTTGGTTAATAGTTTTACAGATGTCTTCTTTTATACATGACTAAAAGAAATCATTGTTATTTGTCTATGAGAAATTGGTATTCTTGTCCACTTTAACCAACTCCACCACCTATAGTATTTTGAGTTAAACGTGTAATATTTTAGATCCAAAATGCATGCTTTGAACTTGTAATCATATCTCAACAACGAAATAAATAATTTTCTTGAAAACCAAAAGGTATGCTTCTTTTAGTGGAGATAAAATGCTGGTTTATACACTAAAGGCATACCAACACGATCATAGCACATTATCATCATCTTCTCTGCCATTTCCACAGAGGAACACTGAAGATCATTTGTTAAATGTTTCCTACCTCTCTCCATTTGCAAGGGGTTTATTACAAAATCACTACAGCAAAATAGGTTTTTAGCGGTGTTTTTGTGGACTGAAGCGCCGTTAAAATTATTTGCGGTAATTTTACAAGCGCTGCAAAAAAAAAAACTGCTAAAATTTTGCGGCCTTTATGCGGAAAAACGCCGCTATAGAACATGACCTTTAGCGGCGCTTTTCTCACAAACGCCGCTATAGAACATGACCTTTAGCGGCGCTTTTCCCACAAACGTCGCTAAAGAGCATAACCTTTAGTGGCGCTTCCCCACAAATGCCGCTAAAGAGCATGACCTTTAGTGGTGCTTTCCCCACAAACGCCGCTATAGAACATGACCTCTAGTGGCGCTTTCCCCACAAACGCCGCTATACAAACACCACTATAAAACACAACCTTTAGCGGCGCTTTCCCTAAAAACACCGCTAAATGTCATGTTCTTTAGCGGCATTTGTAAAAAAATGCCACTAACTTTAGTAGATTTCTAACATCCCATTTTCATTCATATACAACCCGAATTGTCAACATAATTTCCTGTAACATCAAATCCAACTAAAAACTGTAAATCTAAATGATACTTCAAATCCAACAAAAGTTGTATGATCTAAATTAATAAATGAAATAACAAAATATTCTTACAATAATGTTTAAAGTTATAAATGTTAAAATAATCTTACAATAAGAAAACAAACATCTAAGATGACAGATTCTACGGCCGCTGAAACATTTTCATCATATTTTGAAGCTGTAGCTAGAGTGCATCGTATTTTTTGCTTTGCTCTGCTTCCCTTGCTGGTACCTTTACTTCCCTCTGTAACACCTCAAACCAGGCCTAGACGTTACAGCTGAATCTGGCGATGTCACATAGAATAGGATTTGAAATCGAAGTTAAAACCATTTCAGTTTATTAGCTTTTATTTAACTCGAAAAACCGCTTATTAGTTGATTTGTCTTACAACGTATCTTTTTAGCGGAAGCTTTAGAAACCATTTATTTTAGGAAAAATCGTTTATATTTAGGAAAAATCTTTGTTTTGTGAAAAACTTTATTTTGTTGAGTTTTGCAATTTAAAAGTCCATAAAAATAATATAAAATCCCAAAATTGAAAGCAAAACTGTCCATAAGTCCAAATTACAAATAAAACCCAACAATCAAATTAAACCATAATACCAAAAGTTAAGTAGTTTTAAAAAGAGTGGCCACCGTCAAGTTTTCTGCTGTGCCGCACCGTCTAAGTCAAGGGATTACCTATACAGATTAAACAGAAAGGGTGAGTTTTCGTAAACTCAGTGTGTAATCCCCACAGAAAACATGCAGACAATCAGATTAACAGATGCCAGTCAGATACAGTCTTGGGGTAAGCTTTGATTCTTGTGTTTTTTTATGTTTCTAGTTGCTTTATAAGAGGGGTTACTTTCTGGTATATAGGAACCAATCGAGGGATTGTAAATCATTCTCATTTAATGAGTTAGGCGCGTGAAATTCTCATTCCGTTCGAAGGTAGGGATTCTGATAGTTTCGGATGAACGCCTCATTATGATTTTGTTTAAGTCTTGGTTATGTTATTGAATTTAGGGCTTTAATTTGTTAATTGATAGGTCTTAGAGTGCTTGGGAGTGCTTTGGTAGTAAAATGAAACTAGGTGTGTACTTGATTGCACAGAAAATGAGAATCGAAGAAAGCCGAAAAACTATTCTGTCGATGCCACACGGACGTGTGGTCGCTCGTGTGGTAGGCCGTGTGACGGAACACGGTGTGAGATCGACGAGCCAGGCTGTGCGCTCATGACACTACTGTGTGATGGCCAGGCGAGGCTGTATGCGATATACGGGCTCGACCAATTGGGCCGTGTGGGCCACACAAGTGTGTGAGCCCACATGGATAGACCACATGAGCATGTGGAATTTTGGGCCAGGTCGTCTGATCCATACAGCCAAGGCCAATTTGGGCTGTATGGGTCCACACGGGCAGATCACATGGTCGTGTAAGCCCAATTTACCGAATTGTTTGTTAAGGTTGCACGGGTCACCCGAGACGACTCTGAACCTACTGTGGGGTCGATAAGCAATGTTTTGATCCCTAATTGACTGAATGATATATGAATGACTGTATACTGAGCATGATCACAATATACTGTACTGATTATATGCATGATACTATGTGATAACATGCTATGACTGTATATTGCATTGCATGGGGATGAGACGATATACGTGGAGGAAGTGTACTGAAAGGCTTTAAAACTAATATACTGGCAACACAGCTATGACTTACTGATGGCTTCAAGCCTAATACTAGCAGCTCAGCTGTAAATACTGTTTAGTGCCATAACTAGTGCTATTTGTAAGTGTAGGGATGGGTGGGTAATTTAATCCCCATAGGAGTTCAGGTTTGGACAGGAGATGGTGTATAGCGGTTGGTTGGGTAGGACTTGCATACTGTATACTGCATGACTAATACTATCACTGTAATGGGCTAGGGCCCCATTGCATGATTGCTACTGCACTAAAATGGGCTACGACCCAAACTAATACTACTACTAAAAAAGGGCTTAGGCCCAAACAATAATTGTTTGCATATGTTTGTTTGTTTACATGGAGATTATACACTAAGTTTATGTAAACTCACCCTTCTGTTTAATCTGTACAGGTAATCGCCAGACTTAGGTAGATTGGAGTGGCGGAGGACAGAGTGGTGGCCACACGATATATTTCATACTGTTTTACTTATTTATGATTTTAATTTTTATTTGGGGGTATTTTGTTGTAATTATGGCCTCTACGAATTTTTGGTTTAAATTTGGATTTTGTATGGTTTTATGATTTATATCTGCTAGTGGTAAGTAAAACTCGGGTTTTCAAAATAGAAATATTTTATCAAAATACCCACAGTTACGCAAATTGTTTTAAAAGCTTTTGCAATGAATAACTTTTTGAAAATGAATATCGTTTTGGAAAATGATGGACTAGTTAAATAACTTGATTTTAGAACTAATAAATGATAACGGATGGTTCTTAAACGGTAAAATGATTTTAGCGATGATACGATTTTCTATAACACACTCTTATGTGACATCGTCAGATTCGATCATAATGTCTAGGTTGGGTTTGGAGTGTTACATTTAGTGGTATCAGAGCTAGGTTGCAAAACTCGGCTGTGGATTTGGATTTTTAAAACTTGGTTTTAAAGAACTAATTTTTGATGATTGAAATATCTTTACTGAATGTGTCGTACACCAAGTGTCCGGCGCCTATGCTGTAAGTTCTTTGAACTGTTATATGTTTTTGACTGAAACTACTATAGGTAGTATATACTGAGACTACTATAGATAGACTATACTGAAAACACTCAAAATAGTGTATACTGAGACTGTAGTAAAATTGATAAACACTGCGTTGTACGAAAGCAAACTTTACACTTCTGATACTGCTTTACGAAAGATATCTGCTAATAATTACTGAAATTGTAAACTGATCCATAAAACTGTTAATACAGATTAACACGATTAGGTTACGAGCACACGAGGTATCTCCAGATAGGGTACTAGAGGCTGAGGTAGAGGCCGTAGAGGGACTTGAGCTGAGTCCTCCTCATTGGGCGATATGCTAAATTTGGACACTAGCGAGACGCCGGTGTCGCCCGTTACAGAGACTGGATCTGGGTCTAGGTCTCATGATCATGCGGCTGGGGACGACGCACTATCTGTAACACCCCAAACCCGGCCTAGAAGTTAGGCCCGAGTCCAGTGTGTCACATTGAAGTGTTTTTCAAAAACCATGTTTTCAATGAAACCCTTCTTGGTTAAAACTTGTTGCCAACTAAAACTTATGTTTGTTTATTTTCAAAACGTGGTCAACTAAAAGTTAATCCCTTTTTTAAAAACATTATTACCTTTAAAACCTTCTTTACTGTGGAAGCTTAATTTAATTAGTTGCGGAAGACGTAGTGTTCGAAAACAGTTAACATTTTGGAAAAACCACGATTCACCGCTAGCAGATATAATTCAAAATAAAAACCTTAAAATACAAATCCAGAAATTATAAAAGGCCTTATTACAAACCAAACCCAAAATAAAGTACTCGAGTGTAAATAATCAAAATAGAAAGCATAAACGGTGTGTGGCCTTCTTCGAGTCCCTCGCAGCTCTAATCCGTCTAAGGCTGGGGATTACCTGAAAGGTTAATAAACATGGTGAGTTTACGAAAACTCAGTGTGTAATCCCCTACTACAAATACGAACAGTCAGTCATGTAATAGAATTTAAAAGTTTGCCCTACCACAGTTCCAGTATCAATTGGGCCTTAGCCCATTATAAAAGGCAGTACCAGATGGGCCCTAGCCCATTACAAAATCAGAGACATTATCTGAACCAGAATCAGTATAAGTATCAAAATCAGAATCAGAAGCAATTAACAAAATCAGAATCAGAATCAGAATCAATTAACAGAATAATAATTAGAATCAATTAACAGAATCAGAATCAATTAACAGAATCAGGATCAGAATCAGAATATGAATGCAATCCTAACCCAGTCCATCCGTATACACCCCCATACCAGCCTTACAGCATGTGGGGAGACTACTCAACCCACCCATCTGCTACACACCACAGAATTTGCAGCGAGGCTGCCAGAACAGATATTGTGATAGAGTCACCAGATACAGATATTGTGGCGAAGCCACTAGAACAGATATATGTGGTGAGGCCACCAGAACAGATATCTGTGGCATAGCCACCAGAAACAGATAATGTGGCAAAGCCACTTAACAGAATACATGGCACAAAGCCATCGATAACGTGTCTAAAATCGGCACAAAGCCTGTGATATTGGCACAAAGCCTTCGGTAATGGCACAAAGCCCATAATAACGGCACGAAGCCCAAAATATCGATACGAAGCCCACAGTAACGGCACATAGCCTTCGGTAATGGCAGAAGCCCATAATAACGGCACACAGCCTACAATAACGATACGAAGCCCACAATAACGGCACACAGCCTTCGATAACATGATCGACACTTAGCCATCGATCGGTCCACAGTCGTCAAGCAACCATGCGATCCCAACTGATCTGATCTTCCTCCATACAGAATCCCAACCCATGCAACATGTCATGTATGCAGAATGTCATGCCCATATTTGCATCAAACAATCACAGTCAAGTCATTCATATCACCAGCATATATTCACAATCAAATCCGTCAAACACACAGTCCAAGTCAGTCACTTGCCCACAAGGGCAAAACAGTCATTTAACACCCTAGGGGCAAAATAGTAATTCTACCCTACAGGGGTATCTCGGTAATTCTACCCTACAGGGATATCTCGGTAATTTAACAAAGTAGGGGTATTTTGGTAATTTCACAAAGTAGGGGTATTTCGGTAATTTCACAAAGTACGGGTATTTTGGTAATTTTACAAAGTAAGGGTATTTTGGTAATTTTATAAATCAAGGGTAAAATGACAACTTTACAAATCAAGGGTAAAATGATAACTTTACATATCAGGGGTAAAACGATAACTTTACAAATTAGGGGTAAAACGATAATTTTAGAAATTAAGGGTAAAATAGTGCTTTTACAAATCGGGGGTATTTCTGTAATTTTGCAAATTGGGGGTATTTCTGTAATTTTACAAATCAAGAGTAATTCGATAATTTTACAAATCGAGGGTATTTTTGTAATTTTGTAAGTAGGGGTATTTCAGTAATTTTGTAAACCGAGGGTAAAACGGTAATTTTGTAAATCAGGGGTACTTTGGTAATTTTACAAGTCGAGGTATTTCAGTAATTTGGTAAACTAAAGTATTCTAAATAGAGATAACAATACGAATGGGCCTAGGGCCCATTCTCGGCCTAAATGGGCCCACACGCTCGTGTGGCTCTTTAGCCCAAATCTAGCCACAAATATGAGATTCACCTAGTCTAGTCTAATATTTACTACAAAATCAAACAACTTATCCAATTGGGCCTGTAGGCCCATTGGGCCCACATGGCCCCTTTCGGCCCATCGCGACCCGAAGTAGCCGTCTTACCACTAGAGTAGTGAGAAATACACACCTGATAGGCATCTGAAGCTAATTCACCCTCTGAACATTACTATGCCCAGAAGCCAACAATAGTCGCACCCTTGACCCCCCGAGGGTGTCGATCAACTACGGTCACCATCACTATGACCCAACGACATACAGATCAACGAATGATCCAACGCCTAACCCAAACGAACACGCTTGAACGTGAAAGGGGTAAGCCAAGAAAAGTATACCTACTCTCCTCATTGATCGCTCTATTTAAAGCCAGCTTCTCGCCTACTCCCATGCTAGCTTCCCGATGTGAGATCCTTCATCAATCTCCAAAAACTAAAGTATTAGCAAAATAATCAACCTTTGCGTGCAAAGGGATTCGAACCATAGTCCTCTCAATAACCATGTCACGCCACCACCACTAAGACACAAGCTCCTTTGTGTCATAAGTTCAACGCATTTATCTTTAAAGCCCGCTTACTCACTCCCAGATTTATTTAAAAGAAAAACCAAAATAAATTGCAAGAGCCAAGACTTGAACCTTGGACCCCCTTGCTTCCTTGTCCCTTAAGTGGCGCTACTTTGCCACTACACTACACTCCTTTTTGTGTCATGCTTTCACCAAAAATATTCTTAAAGCCTACCCACTAATGTCAAGGCTCCCATAAGAGAAAAACATAAATTTTTGCTAAGGCCCAGGTTTGAACCCAGGACTTCTCCAACACTCCCAAACCTCTTAGCCATCACACCAATACGTCATTCAGTGAATATAGGCCTGGGGCCCATTATGCAACCCAAGTGAGGCCCACGTACTCGTATGGCCCGTCAAGCTAGATTTGCTTACAGCCACATGTACGACACAGTCAGACCACTAATTCTCGTAAATCTAAAAACAACAACCCGTGTGGGCCTACAAGCCTATTGGGCCCATACGGCCCATTCTTCCAGGCCCAATTTCGGGGCGTTACATTATCCTAAGCCATGTTAAGGATTCTGGAGAGGGTCACTGGGCCTAAAACTAGAGCTGAAGGCCGGCGGTCGGTTACTGAATGACTCTAGTCTAATGGAGCTGAGATATTTAGGGGTGTCACTGGGATCGCCCCTAATGTGGCTAAGTACTGGATTGAGGCCATAGAGAGGATCATGGATGAATTAGACTGTACCACCGAGCAGAAATTGAAGGGTGCAGTGTTGTTGTTGCGTGATGAGACTTACCAGTGGTGGCTCATTGTTAAAAAGGGCACTCAGCCCGAACGACTGACTTAGGAGTTTTGTAAGACTGCATTCCAGAGGAAATATGTGGGGGCCAATTATGTGGATGCTCGTAGGAGAGAGTTTTTGAATCTAACCCAGGGAGATAGATTAGTGGCCGAGTATGAGGTCAAATTTCTACGGCCAAGCTGATATGCGCGAGGTATGGTGGCGACCGAGTATGAGCGATGTATTCGCTTTGAGGATGGCCTTAGGGACAGTTTGAGGGTTTTGATAGCTCTACAGAGGGAGTGAGATTTTTTTGCACTGGTGGAGAAGGCGAAGATTGCCGAAGAGGTTAAGCGCACTGAGCGCCAAAATCGCTACAGAGAGAGAGGTAGGAGTAAGAAGGGTTCGGAGCCCTCAAGTTCCGTATAGAGGCCTAAGAAAAATGGTAGAGCTAATGGGCTGGTTAGAGTTGGGGCCCCTGTTGCTGCTACTGGACAGCAATAACGTACTGATTGTGGTAGACGCTATTAGGGCGAGTGTTGGAATACGACTGGGGCTTGCTTGGGGTGTAGATCATTGGATCACCGTATTAGGGAGTGTCTACGGAGGTCCAATCAGATGCAAGCTCTGAATACTGGTATTGTACAGCCACTGAGAGGCCATGGGTAGGCCAGAGGTGGAAATGGTATGGGCCGTGGGCAGGTAGCACCGGGCAGAAGATCTGGTCTAACTAAGGCGAGGCAGTCGACTCTAGTTTCTGCCACACATTGTCGAGAGGATGGAAATGCTCTGGATGTCATCACAGGTACGTTTCTTATTTATAATGTACCATATACTGCATTGATAGATATAGGATCCACTTACTCCTATATAGCCTGCTCTGTTACTGAAAACTTGGGGATTCCGGTTGAGAGTACTTCGAGTGAAATTACTATATTGAGGTTATTGGGGCAGTCTGTTTAGGTTAGCAAGTTATTTAGAGACATCCCTTTAGAGGTTCAAGGGGCAATCTTTCTGGCGGATTTGATGGAGCTTCCGTTTCAGGAGTTTGATTTGATATTGGGAATGGACTGACTGGTCAAGCACCGTGTTAGTTTGGATTGCATGACTAAAATGGTTGTACTGAGAACTGTGGAGGACAACAAGGTAGTCTTAATTGGGGAATGTTGGAATTACTTGACTAATGTAATCTCTGCGTTGGGGCCAGAAAAGTTGGTTCATAAGGGATGTGAGGCGTTCTTGGCCTACATAAGTATTTCAGATTCTGGGAATTCTTCAGTTAAGGATATCAGAACAGTAAAAGATTTTTTGGACGTGTTTCCTAAAGAGTTACTTGGATTACCTCTGAGTCGTAAAGTGGAGTTTGGGATTGATCTTCTTCCTGGTGCAGCTCCGGTGTCCATCGCTCCCTATAAAATGGCACTAAAGGAGCTTGTGGAGCTTAAGGCTCAATTCAAGAGCTACTGGATCATGGGTTCATCCGTCCTAGTGTGTCTCTGGGGGAGCACCGGTTCTGTTTATGAAGAAGAAGAATAGATCTATGTGTATGTGTATCAACTATCGGCAACTGAACAAGTTGACCATTAAGAATAAGTACCCCCTACCGAGGATAGATGACCTGTTTGACCAGTTTCAAGGAGCTTCAGTGTAACACCCCAAACTCGTATCCATCACTGGACTAAGGTTACGAGACATTACCGGACAAAACACAGTTCAGCACAATCATTCATTACTATTCATGCATAAAGTAATATAATCTCTTTTATAATTTTTTTAGCTCAAATAATAACCATCCTCTTATTTCTTATCAAATAAATTTGCATATTTAAAGCACATAACCAACTTAAAACAATCATACTTTACTAACCGCATCTCATGTACAAACTATGCTTCAAAACTCGACCATTTCAATTTCATTTATTCAAATTTAAATCCAAACTAACATACATCAATACCACATGTCCTATGCTTCATAAATACAATATTCGAAGCATATATCCATCAATTTCATAGCATTCAAATATCTCAAGTATAATCAATCATAATTCATTTCAAATACTGAGCATATATCAAGATATTCATTTGTATACATCTATTTTATTAACCTATGAACATTCGCATTTTAAGACAAAACAAACCCTATTAGACGGCCTAATATTCATCCATACATAAAACCTTATCAAATATCACCCAATGGTCAAATATAATTTTTTTTAAACAATACAAATTCATGCTCGTTTTACCATAACAACATTAACCATTTCTAAGTATATTTTACCTAAACAGAACATACCAAATTCGTATGTTAATTTCACCAAATTAACAACTTTTAATACTAAACATAAATGCCAAATTGAATCATATTAATACTGCAACTAAATCTTATACCAAAATCTCATACTATCAAAAGAACCAAATACCATCCGAATATACAACCACTTTTATAACACATTTCGTAATCAAGCCTTAAACCAACAACTTGACCTGTAAATACCAATCCACAAAACAACCATGCTATAGGTATGTATTTATTTTACTTATCATTAGTCGAATATAAATATACATCATATATCATAATTTATCTCACAAAATGACAAAAGAAATTTTCATCATTCACAAATCAATTTATAAGGCAATTTATACATCAAAACATAGGTCAATAATAAGCCACACCAATTAGCCAAATTCACTTTGCAAAGCATAGTCATTACATAACAATTATAAATACATACCAACATTATCATCTAACCGAATCATTAACCACATTACTAACACTCAATCTTTTAAGCTAGATATGCGACCTCATAACTTAACATCAAAACAATATGTCATTTATAGTTATTCAAATGACCCTCAAACATGCCCAAAATATATTCATCTTTTTACCATATTACCAAGCCAAATTATACCACTTTTCATGCTTCCAACATGAGCTGACTAATAAGCCGAATATACATTTTACTTACCACACCTCATTGTCGAATCATATAACCAACATCATGACCGAATATAAAAACCAAATATATCAAAACTAGCCTATAAATGCCACATAACCAAAAACTCAAAGCTTTTATTTACTGAAGCGATGACCAGATAGTGTGATGAGGTCTCCTACGACTTCTAACCCGAGAAAATCTCTAAAAATCTATAAACATAGGAAAAACATAGAGTAAACTTTGAAAGCTTAGTAAGCTCATATCTTAATAAACTTAACATAATAAATAATTTCATTATAATGCCATAAGCATGATATGCTATCAATTACAATTTTTTTTCTAAATTTTATAACATGTTCTCATTTTGAATTATCATCATTCAATATTATAATTCATAACTAGCCAACTTTAGCTTTCACAAGCTTATTCAGTTCAATTCTCATATATCATTAATTCACATTGTCATAAAACCAGATGGACGCATTATGGGAAATAACACATTCAATCATATATCTTTCTCATATAAATTTCATATCAGCATTTATACTCAAATTCACCTTTCATTCATATAGTATTTGACAATTTCAAATATGCAACTTTATAAATCACATTTTATTCATTTGTTCATGTTTCATTTGCACATATTCACATTTCATTTCCATATACATTACATAACATTCTTTGCACATATACTTACTGATATCACGTGATATGTAGTAATAAAATTTATAAAAACTGATCATACCAAAAACTAACTAATATCACGATTTTAAGGCAAGCGCACCTATCGAACAGTAGTATAGTTTAGCGGCAAGACCGAGTTATCGTACCCAAGGGAACCAAAAGTACTAGTACTCACTTCCTTTCTATTATCTAACCTAAAAGTAAAAGAGGTTTGTATGAAACTAATTCTAAAACTAAACTAAGAATGCACAAAAAGAAAATTGGGGAAAAACTTTCGGGAAAAGCTAATTGATATAGGCAATACTCAAGGGAGAATCCACCTAGACTTCACTTGTTATTGGTTTCTTGAACTAGATTATTTATTCACTTGACTTGATCCGTAGAGATCCCTAACCTATGTTAATACCTCTGTCGAGGAAAAGAACAACTAATCCTAGGTGGTTAACTAAAATTTCTTTATTAATTAACATCTCTAGGTTGCATTAATTCGATCTATGGATCCCCCTATTAGGTTTGACCTTAATCCGGTAGATTTATGTCGCCCTATGTCTAGGGTTGCATGCAACTCCGCTTAATTATGGTAGATCTACTCTTAAAACATGGACTTTTGCTCCTCTGCCTAAGCACATCAGCTTCTTGACTTAATACCTAGGGCTATTAAACCAAGAATTAAGAACACATAATTAAGAACAATTCAAGTATTTATCATATAATTCAAGAATGAATAATAACAAGATCTGTCTTAGGTTTCACCCCCTTAAGTATTTGAGAGGTATAGTTCATAATTAAGAAAGAAAACATCTCAGAAGAAATAAGATAACAAGACATAAAGAACCCAAAAACCCCTAAAGGAATCTAGGGAGATCCTCTGTCTTGATGTAGAATTCTGGCTTCTGGGATGAATCAATGGGCTTCCCTTAGAGTAATTCCTTGCTTTCACTCCTTGTGGTGGCAGAAATATGGCTCTCCTTTTGGGAGAAAAGAGTCCTACCTTAGCGGGAAATAAGCACACCCTTGTAGTTGCCCTCTAGGGTCTTTATATAGAGCTTTGGGATGCCTTTCTTAGCCTCTAAGTATCCAAATCCGAGTGAAATCGAGCTTCCTCTCGACAGGGACACACCCGTGTGCCACGCCCGTGTGGTTTCAACAAGAGGCCGTGTGTGGGCCTGTTGAGGGTGGCACGGTCGTGCTTGTATGTATTTATACTAAAAACAAAAAAATGGGACTAACTTAAATAATAAAAATTATCCATCCTAATGTGATATTAAAAATAAGCAACATGAGTATGTATTTATACTAAATGCATGAGATAAATGGCAATCAAATGTGATTTTAAGTGGCATGCAATCATGAAGTGTTCTATACTATTCTAGATTATTCATCCTAGTGTAACTAGTTCCATGCTTGAATTAATTCTAAATCTAAATATATTCAAAAAAATAAATAAAATAGATTAGTAAAAATTAGAGAAAAAATGAAAAAATAGAACCAAATGGGAGAGGTGCACGGTCGTGGGTTAGTCCTATACGAGTGTGGTGGTGTTTTGAGGATCGACAGCGGCGTTTATGGTGGTTGAGGGAGAAAACTTTTAAGGTTTGAGTGAGGGAGAGAATGAATAGTGGCTTCTATTTATAGTTTTTGGGTCACACGGGCATGGCACACGCCCGTGTGACTTGGGTTTTGCCCGTGTGCTTCGAAATTCGGTGGTTTTGGCGCGCCTGGTTTGAAGTACACGCCCGTGTTGGCCATCTCGCACGGCCGTTTGCGATCTTGTTTGCTTTTCACACGGTCGTGTGATAGGTCACATGGCTGTTTGCGATGAGGTTTCGTTATTCACACAGTCGTGTAGGTAGTTACACGGCCGTGTTTAAATCGACAGTGTTGGTCACGGTTTGGGGACATGGGTGTGTGGCTTTGTGTAAGCCCGTGTCTAAGTTGAATGATTGCCACGACCATATCGAACGGCCGTGTCGATTTGTCGATAGCCCGTGTTTTTGGGAAAATTGTGCTTTGTTTATACATGGCCTGGGTGCACGACCGTGTCTCTGCTTTAAATGTTCACACGGCCTTAGGCACACCCATGGGCATGGCCGTGTGGTCCTAAATTTCTGCATTTAAAAAGGGCTAGTTGATGCATGAAAAATACTAAAATTAAAATTAAAACGAAAAGTTACTAAGTTAGTGCTCGGGTTGCCTCCCGAGAAGCGCTTATTTAGAGTCTAAGCTTGACTCTACCTGGATGTATCACGAAGGGATTTCGTGGAGCTGAAGCTCCTCCCTGTTATCTTTAAAATTCTCACCTCTATAGTGTTTAAGCCTATGGCCGTTTACCTTGAACGTACCGTGGTTAGGGTGAGTTACCTCAATTGTGCCGTATGGAAACACAGTTTGAACAGTGAATGGACCTGACCACCTTGACTTGAGTTTTCCAGGAAATAGTTTTAGCCTTGAGTTGTAGAGTAAGACAAGATCACCTGTTTTGAACTACTTAGGTTATTTCAGTCGTTTGTCATGACGTCGCTTCATGGCTTCCTTATATAGTCGTGAGCTCTCGTAGGCATTGCAACGCCATTTATCTAGCTCATTTAACTGCATTAATCTTTTCTCACTTGCCAGCTTAAAGTCAAGGTTTAAAATTTTAATAGCCCAGAATGCTTTATGTTCAAGTTCAAATGGCAGATGACAACTCTTTCCGTAGACAAGTTTATAGGGAGATGTACTTATAAGTGTTTTAAAAGCAGTTCTATAGGCCCATAAAGCATCGTCTATCTTTCTTGACCAATCTTTTCCATTTGTTTCTATTGTTTTCTCTAAGATGCGTTTTAGTTCCCTATTTGTCACTTCGACTTGGCCACTGGTTTGTGGATGATAAGGGGTAGCTGTTGTATGGTGTACTCCATACCTTTTTAAAACTTTTTCAAATTGGGCTTTGCAAAAATGGGTGCCCCTATCACTAATAATTATCCTAGGTGTTCCAAATCAAGAAAAAAGTTTCTTCAAAAATCGTACTACCATTCTAGCATCATTAGTAGGTAAGGCCTGAGCTTCCACCCATTTTGACATATAATCTACTGCTACTAGGATGTACCTATTCCCAAATGAAGTAAGGAATGGACCCATGAAATCGATACCCTATACATAAAATATTTCATATGAAAGAATATAGCTCTGAGGCATTTCATTATGTTGAGAAATATTACCTGTTCTCTGGCATTTATCACAAGAAGTCACATACCTGTTGGCATCCCTAAAAAGTGTAAGCCAGTAAAAGCCTGATTCGAGTATCTTATGAGCAGTTCTTGCCCCACTGTGATGTCTTCCTGTGGGTCCTGAATGGCAGTGATTTAAAATCTGGTATGCTTCTGTTTCAGCAACGCATCTTCGAATACCCTGGTTTGCACAAATTCGAAAAAGAAAGGGATCTTCCCAAAAGTAGTTTTTCACATCAGCGAAGAATCGCTTCTTTTGCTGATGGGTCAACCCTTTTGGGGTTATGTTAGCTGCTAAATAATTTGCAAAATCAGCAAACCAAGGAACTACTGCATCTGCTAAGGCTAGGAGTTGTTCTTCAGGAAACAAGTCGTTTATTTTATCGAGGTACTTGGGTTGCATGTTTTCTAGTCTTGAAAGGTGATCTGCTGCCAAGTTTTCATCTCCTTTCTTGTCCTTTATTTCTAAATCAAATTCCTGTAACAATAGATCCATTTTATTAATCGAGGTTTTGCATCAGTTTTAGTTAAAAGGTAGCGAAGAGCAGAATGATCAGTATAAACAATGACTTTTGACAAAATTAAATAAGATCTGAATTTGCAAATGCAAAAATAATGGCTAGCAATGCTTTTTCTGTGGTAGTATAATTTGCTTGAGCAGCTGCAGAGTTCTGCTAGCATAATAAATCGGTTGAAAGTGCTTGGCTCTTCGCTGTCCCAAAACTGCACCTACTACAAAATCACTTGTATCGCACATTAGTTCAAAAGGTAGATTCCAATCTGGTGAAATCATAATCGGGGCATTAACTAAATTTTCCTTAAGAGTGTTAAAAGATTCTAAACATTGTTGGTCGAAATTAAAAAGCATGTCTTTTTCTAGCAATTTTGTTAAAGGCTTAGCTATTTTAAAAAAATCTTTAATAAATCTGCGATAAAAACTGGCATGTCCTAAAAAAGCTTCTTATGGCCTTATCTGAATTAGGGGGAGGTAATTTTTCAATGGTTTTAATTTTTGCTTTATCTACCTCTATCCCTTTACTAGAAATTTTATGTCTTAATGCAATACCCTCTTGAACCATAAAGTGGCATTTTTCCCAGTTTAGCACTAAATTTGTCTATTCACATCTTATCAAAACACATTTTAAATTATTAAGACAAAGTTGGAAAGAATTACCAAAAACTGAAAAATCATTCATAAATACCTCCATGATGTCTTCTACGAATTCGTTGAAGATAGCTAGCATGTATCGCTGAAAAGTAGCAGGAGTGTTACATAAACCAAAAGGCATTCTACGATAAGCAAACATACCGTATGGACATGTGAATGTTGTTTTCTCCTGATCTTCTGGAGCTATCAGGATTTGGAAGTAACCAGAGAGGCCATCTAGGAAATAATAATACATGTGACCTGATAATCTTTCCAACATCTGATCAATAAAAGGTAAGGGAAAATGATCTTTTCGAGTTGCATCATTCAACTTTCTATAATCAATGCAAACTCTCCATCCAGTGACTGTTCTTGTAGGTATTGACTCTTTTTTGTCATTAGACATCAGGGTCATGCCTCCCTTTTTAGGAACAACCTGCACAGGACTTACCCAAGAACTGTCAGAAATAGGATAAATAATGCCTGCATCTAGAAGTTTAATTACCTCGGCTTTTACGACTTCCTTCATGTTGGGATTCAATCATCTCTGAGCTTGCACCGATGGTTTATATTCATCTTCCATTAAAATTTTATGGGTGCAAAAAGAAGGATTAATTCCCTTAATATCTGAAATTTTCCAAGCTATAGCCTGCTTGTGCTCCCTTAACACATGGAGTAGTTCCCCTTTTTCTGCAATGCTCGAATTTGATGCGATAATAACTGGTAAAGTTGAATCTTCCCCTAAAAAGGCATATTCTAAATGATCTGGCAGTTGCTTTAACTCTAATTTGGGGGGTTCATCAATGGAAGGTTTCTGTCTTAACTCATTATTCATCTTTATACTTTCATAACTTATGTGTCTCGTGATAATTTCATTAGAATCTAACTCCTTTCTTACTTCCTCAATTTCAGTGGTGGTTTCATCTTCCCCCCACCTTGAACAAGACACAGTTCTAACGTGTCTGTGAGAGAAAGTTCCTGAAAATTATCTTGAACAAAGTAATCAATAATATCAACAAAATAGTAGGAATCATCTTGTTCTTTAGAAAATCTCATGGCATCATAGATTTTAAAAACAACTTCTTCCTCACCAACTCTAAATACTAATTTACCATCCCGTACATCGATAACAGCTCTAGCAATGGCTAAGAATAGACGTCCCAAAATTAAAGGCACTTCAATATCCTCATCCATGTCAAGCATAAAAAAATCAACAGGGAATATAAATTTATCTACCTTTACTAGCACATCTTCGATGATTCCCTTAGGATATTAAACAGATCTATCAGCTAGTTGAATACTCATCCTAGTGGGCTTTGGTTCCCCTAGACCTAGTTGTTTGAACATTTGTAAGGCATTAGATTAATGCTAGCACCTAAATCAGCTAAGGCTTTATCAATAATTAAACTACCAATTAAACAAGGAATAGTAAAACTCCCTGGATCTTTCAGTTTTGTCAGCAGTTTATTTTGGAGAATAGCTGAGCATTCCTCGTTGAGTTCTACAGTGGCTAATTCTTCCAACTTCCTTTTATTTGTTAGAAGTTCTTTAAGGAACTTTGCGTATTTCGACATCTACGAAATTGCTTCAACAAAAGGTAAGTTAATGTGTAATTGTTTAAAAAGTTCAAGAAATTTACCGAATTGAGCGTTTGTACAGTCTTTCTTTAACTTTGCCGGATATGGAATAGGCGGTTTGTATTCCTTGAGTGTTGGTGGAGTGTTTTCCTTGGGTTCCTCTATCTTGTCTCCTGGAGATTCTTGAACAGACTTCTTTTCTAGTTCAGCTAGTACTTTCCCATCTCTTAAAGTAATTGCTTTGACATGTTCTCTGGGATTTGGCTCAGTGTTACTTGGTAGTCCACCTTGTGGTCTCTCTGAAATTAATTTTGCAAGTTGACCAATTTGATTCTCAAGCCCTTGAATTGATGCTTGTTGGTTTTTTAGTGCTATTTTAGTGTTTTGAAACGGGTTTCTGATGCAGCCATAAAATTGGTGAACATCTCTTCAAGATTCAACTTTTTCTCTTGTTATGGTAATGGCTGCTGAATTCTCGGATGAGGCTATTGTCTTTGATTTCCTTGTCCTCTCCATGAAAAATTGGGGTGATTTCTCCAACCTGTATTGTAAGTATTACTATAAGGGTTATTTTGAGGTCTAGAATTGTTACCCATATAGTTAGCCTACTCAGTTTCTATACTGTGTCCATAAGATGAGTAGTCTAGATTGAACATATTTCCTGGGGTTGCGTCGCACTGCATCACTGGCTGTGATTGTGTAGAACCAACAAAATTTTCAAACTTTTTATTTAGAAGTTCTACTTGGTTAGTAAGCATAGTGACAACATCAATATTATAAACTCCTGCGGCTTTTGTCGGCTTTATCCTCATGACTTGCCACTGATAGTTATTCAGTGACATCTCTTCAATAAATTCATAAGCTGCTTCAGGTGTTTTATTGTTGATTGTTCCTCCTGCGGCTGCATCGATCATTTGCCTTGTTGATGGGTTCAAACCGTTGTGGAAGGTTTGAACTTGTAACCACAAAGGTAATCCATGATGAGGGCACCTTCTCAAAAGATCTTTGTATCTCTCCCAGGTATCATAAAGTGTTTCTAAATCCATCTGTACAAAAGAAGAGATATCGTTTCATAATTTAGCTATTTTAGCTTTAGGAAAATATTTAAGTAGAAATTTTTCAGTCATCTGTTCCCATGTAGTGATTGAGCCTCGTGGTAAAGAATTTAACCACTGTTTGGCTTTATTTCTCAAAGAGAATGGGAATAGCCTTAGACGAATGGCATCATCAGAAACTTCATTAATTTTAAAAGTATCACAAAGTTCCAAAAATT
This sequence comes from Gossypium stocksii, assembly GCA_020496765.1. Classification (NCBI taxonomy): domain Eukaryota; kingdom Viridiplantae; phylum Streptophyta; class Magnoliopsida; order Malvales; family Malvaceae; genus Gossypium; species Gossypium stocksii. Next base: position 12,276,129 of record CM035621.1, on the reverse strand, counting down.
GGCTATGTGTGAATTTGGATCTTCATCATGTAAACCATCAAACTGCACAAATTGCTGAATCATCTGAATAGTGTTAGGTTTTAATTCAAAATTATTAGCAGCAATGGCAGGTCTAATAATGCTAGTTTGAGTACCAGCCAAACTAGGTTTAGCATAATCATATATAGTACGAGGAGCTTCATCTTGTTCTGTGGGTAGTGCTGGAGGTGGTTGAATATTTTGATTTGCTTCCATCTCTTCTGTAAGTTCTGGCTCTTGTTCTTGATCTTGTTCTGGATAATGTAGGCTTCGTCTGATCTCTCTGCGAGTTCTGCAAACTGTTGCTTCTAAATCTTCGTCAAAAAGTAATGGCCTTGCCGGGTTGTTTCTAGTCATAAACTAGAAATACCTAGAAGGAAAAAGTAAAGAAAATTAAAATAAAATAAAAACTGAAAATAAATAAATAAAGTAATGGCTAAAGTAATAGAAATCGAGTTTTCGTAATATTTTAGGTCCCTGGCAACTGTGCCAAAAACTTGGTATCGCATGATATGTAGTAATAATATTTATAAAAACTGATGACACCAAAAACTAACTAATATCACGATTTTAAGCCAAGCGCACCTATCGAACAGTAGTATAGTTTAGTGGCAAGACTGAGTTATCGTACCCAAAGGAACAAAAGTACTAGTACTCACTTCCTTTCTATTATCTAACCTAAAAGTAAAAGAGGTTTGTATGAAACTAATTCTAAAACTAAACTAAGAATGCACAAAAAGAAAATTGGAGAAAAACTTTCGGGAAAAGCTAATTGATATAGGCAATACTCAAGAGAGAATCCACCTAGACTTCACTTGTTATTGGTTTCTTGAACTAGACGATTTATTCACTTGACTTGATCCGTAGAGATCCCTAACCTATGTTAATACCTCCGTCGAGGATAAGAACAACTAATCCAAGGTGGTTAACTAAAATTTCTTTATTAATTAACACCTCTAGGTTGCATTAATTTGATCTATGGATCCCTCTATTAGGTTTGACCCTAATCCGGTAGATTTATGCCGCCCTATGTCTAGGGTTGCATACAACTCCGCTTAATAATGGTAGATCTACTCTTAAAACAGGGACTTTTGCTCCTTGTCCTAAGCACATCAGCTTCTTGAGTTAATACCTAGGGCTATTAAACCAAGAATTAAGAACACGTAATTAAGAACAATTCAAGTATTTATCATATAATTCAAGAATGAATAATAACAAGATCTATCTTAGGTTTTATCCCCCTCAAGTATTTGAGAGATTTAGTTCATAATTAAGAAAGAAAACATCTTAGAAGAAATAAGATAACAAGACATAAAGAACCCAAAAACCCCTGAAGGAATCTAGGGAGATCCTCTGTCTTGATTTAGAATTCTGGCTTCTGGGATGAATCAATCAGCTTCCCTTGGAGTAATCCCTAACATCTCACATTTTTACAATTTAGTCCCTAATTCAAAATAATATTAAATATTCAAAATTTCACTATGCCCATGTTAGGCTGAATGCTCCATAAGTCCTTAATAGCCATTAATTCAATTTATTTCACAATTAAGCCCCTAAACCTTCAAATTTCACAAATAAATCCTTAATTTAGATTTTTATCAAAAAAATCACTTAATTAAACATGATAATCAAACATCAAAGATTTATTTTTCATCATCAAACAACTCATCAATTTCGAAAATTAAAGTATGGGCTAGGTAATATACGAAGCAACAATCTCAACAATGTAAAAATTATCGAAAACCGAGCAAAGAACTTACCTAAATCAAGCTCCTAAGTGACCAAACTTAAAAGCTTCTACCATGGTTTCTTTCTTCTCACATTCGGCCAATAAAATAAAAAGATGAGATGCATAATTTTCTTTATGTTTTATTTTATTAACTTTAATACATAATTTACTATTTTACCCATGGCAATTCAACTTATAAATAAATTAATGGTTGTCCACAAATGTCCACTCACCATAATCTTGGTATAATAACATTATAAGGACATCCAATGAATTAAACAACCAATCGGTAAACTTAAATTACGAAAATTTCACACATATTAATTAACATGCTGTAAATGCCAAAATAATATTAAAAATAATTTTATGACCCCAGATTTCTGGTTCCAAAACCACTGTTCTGACTAGGGTCTAAATCGGGCTATAACATTCGGTTTTCTCTAAGATTGACCTCCGATCTGGGTATTGATACTCGTGATATGAAGTAATAAAATTTATAAAAACTAATCACGCCAAAAACTAACTAATATCACGATTTTGAAGGTAAGCGCACCTATCAAACAGTAGTATAGTTTAGTGACAAGATCGAGTTATCGTACCCAAGGGAACCAAAAGTACTAGTACTTACTTCCTTTCTATTATCTAACCTAAAAATAAAAGAGGATTGTTTGAAACTAATTCTAAAACTAACTAAAAGTGCACAAAAAGTAAAGTGGGGAAAGACTCTTTTGGAAAAGCTAATTGATATGGGCAATACTCAAGAGAGAATCCACCTAGACTTCACTTGTTATTTAACTTCTTGAACTAGACGATTTCTTCACTTAACTTGATCCGTAGAGATCCCTAACCTATGTTAATACCTCCGTCGAGGATAAGAACAACTAATCCTAGGTGTGTAACTAAGGTTTCTTTATTAGTTAACACCCCTAGGTTGCATTAATTCGATCTATGGATCCCCCTATTAGGTTTGAACCTAATCCAGCAGATTTATGTCGCCCTATGTCTAGGGTTGCATGCAACTCCGCTTAATTATGGTAGATCTACTCTTAAAACAGGGACTTTTGCTCCTCTGCCTAAGCACATCAGTTTCTTGAAGTAATACCTAGGACTATTAAATCAAGAATGAAGAACACATAATTAAGAACAATTCAAGTATTTATCATATAATTCAAAAATAAATAATAACAAGATCTGTCTTAGGTTTCATCCCTCTCAAGTATTTGAGAGGTTTAGTTCATAATTAAGAAAGAAAACATCTCAGAAGAAATAAGATAACAAAACTTAAAGAACCCAAAAACCCTGAAGGAATTTAGGGAATTCCTCTGTCTTGATGTAGAATTCTGGCTTCTGGGATGAATCAATCGGTCTTAGAGTAATTCCTTGCTTTCACTCCTTCTGTTGGCAGAAATATGGCGCTCCTTTTTGGGAGAAAAGAGTACACCCTTAGAGTTGCCTTCTAGGGTTTTTATATAGAGCTTTGGGATGCCTTTCTTAGCCTCTAAGTATCCAAATCCAAGTGAAATTGCACTTCCTCATGATAGGGACACGCCCGTGTATTTTCGATAAGGGCCGTGTTCGGGCCTGTTGAGGTGGCACGGCCGTGTAGCCTGGTCGTGCTTGTCAGGGCTGGGTCGTGTTGGACCTCATGTGGCACGGTCGTGTGCCACAGCCGTGTGGTGATTCCTTGGGCCGTGTCGTTTTCACACTTTGGCCCTTTTTTTCGTTTTCGGTCCGTTTTTTATTCTTTTCTCTTCCCTATGCTCTCCTGAGTATACAAAATGAAATAGTATGGTTAAGAGCACCAAATCTCACAAAATTAATAATAATTCATCCAAAAATTAGGCTAAACATGAGGTAAAAATGTGTATAATTTATGGTTTATCATGTATCACCAGTTGAGGGTGAAGGAGGCTGACCTGCATAAGATGGCGTTTAGGACCCAATATGGTCACTATGACTTCCTAGTAATGCCATTTGGACTAACTAATGCACCGGTAGCTTTCATGGATTTGATAAACCCAGTGTTCCAGCTTTATCTGGATCGGTTCGTAGTGGTATTTATTGATAACATATTGGTGTATTCAGGTTAAATGTCAAAGTGCAAGCTTGCATGTTTATATAAAATGTGATATGATGTGCATGCACGGTGAATGTGGAATGATTTTAAAGTATAAATGTCTTAATTGTGGATGTTTGGATGAGAAGTTATGCCATGATGTGTATTGGCAAGATTGGTATGTGTTTGATTATGTTTCAGGGTGGCAAATGGTTTGGTAGATGGCCTTATATTTGTCCACACGGGTAGACACACGGGCGTGTGTCTAGGCCATGTGTGACACACGGTCCACCTCATGGGCGGTAGTTTGGCCGTGTGTCCCCTGCATGCAATTTATGAAAAATTGAGTATGTCACCCAGGCTAACACACAAGCGTGTGCCTTGGCCGCGTGACCTGAAATGTGTGATGACGTCATAAACAAAATACATAGGTTTTTGCATATGAAAAGAGACACGGGCGTGTGTCTCGATCGTGTGAAAGACACGGCCTAGGACACGGGTATGTGCTCAGTTGTGTGAAAACCCCTGTAAGTTCTAAATGAAACCTAAATCCACACGGGCTGGAGACATGGGTGTGTGCGACCACACGGCCAGCCCATACGGGTGTGTCCCTGTACCACATAGGCGTGTGCTCTGTTTTGAGTAAATTTTTTTAAGTGTTCGAAGTTTCTTATTCAGTTCTGAACGACTCTCAAGGTATGTTTTAGGCCTTATAGGCCCATAATAGGAACGTTATGGATATTAACAAAGAAGTTTGAAATTTAAATGAGAAATTTGTGTCTTAGAAATGATCGATTATGTGTAATTAAATCTGGTAACGCCTCGTACCCTAGTCCGGCGAGGGGTACGGGTGAGGGGTATTACATTTAGTGGTATCAGAGCTATGGTTTAGTAATTTCTCAGACTAACATAGCAAGTGTAAGAGTCTAACTATACATGCCATAAATATAAATTTTGTTAGTGTGATGGTTCCTAACCTTTAAATTGTGTTTTCGTATAGTAAATGGATCCCGACCAAGCTGTAGCTAACGACGTAGAAAGTAATGCACCGACTCCCACCCAAGGGACCGCACCACCTGATAATAGAAATACAGAATCTAGTCAGGATGGAAAGGCTCGGGAAGCTTTCCTCCACATGATGAACGAGTGGTACACAAAATTCATTCGGGCGAATCAAAATACTCAACCTCCCCCACCTCCTCCTGTTCCTCAGTCGATCCTCGTTGCTCTACAAGGCATGGAAATGATAAGATTTAGTAAGCCCCCTATTAACAAGATTTGTAACTACGGGGCCGAAGAATTTAGAGCCAGTGTGGATGATGACCCTGAGAGGGCAGACTTTTGGCTCGAAAACATAACTCGGGTATTTAATGACCTCTCTTGCACACTTGAAGAGTGTTTAAAATGTGTTATATCGCATTTGAGGGATTCGACATATCAGTGGTGGAAAACTTTAATATCAGTAGTGCCAAGAGAAAGGATCACTTAGGATTTCTTTCAAGTGGAATTTTGGAAAAAAGTATATAAGTTGGCGATTTATTGATCAAAAGCAAAAGGAATTTTTAGAGTTGAAGTAAGGCCGAATGACAGTGTCCGAGTACGAGCGGGAATTTGTTTGACTCAGTAAGTATGCTTGGGAATGTGTTTCTACAGAGGAGATTATGTGTAAAAGGTTTGAGGACGAATTGGACTATAATATCAAGCTATATGTGGGAATTTTGTAATTAAAGGAATTGTTGTACTAGTCGATCAGGCTTGCAAATCGGAAGAATTATGTAAGGAAAAGAGGAAAGCTGAATTTGATGCTAGAGTGCCTGTAAGAACTTATGCTATTCGTGCTCGGGAAGTGGCGTCATCCCCTGACGTAATTACTGGTATATTTTCTTCCTACGATGTTAATATTGTTACATTGATTGATCCCGGGTCTGCTCATTTTTATGTTTGCATGAAATTAGTAACTGATATGAATCTTCCTATTGAGTCAACTGAGTTTGTGATTAAGGTGTCAAACCCCTTAGGCAAATGTGTGTTAGTTGATAAGATTTGCAAGAATTGTCCCTTAATGATTTGAGGTCACTGTTTTCTAGCTGATTTAATGCTATTACCATTTGATAAGTTTGATGCCATATTGGGCATGGATTGATTGACTTTACATGATGCTAAGGTAAATTGTAGACAGAAGATTATTGAAATGAAATGTAAAAATAGTAAGATTCTTTAGGTTGAAACAGATGAGCCCAGTGAATTGCCTATCAATGACTGCTCAGAGTTATATAAGAAAAGGTTATGAAGAGTATCTCACATATGTGTTGAATACAAAAGAGTCCAAATTGAAGATTGAATCAGTACTAGTAGTTTGTAAATTCTCGGATGTATTTCCAGAAGAGTTACCGGGGGTACCACCTGTTAGATAAATAAAGTTTTCTATTGATTTGTTACCAGGGACTGCACTAATATCTATAGCTCCATATAGGATGGCTTTAACCGAGCTAAAGGAATTGAAAGTTCAGTTGCAAGAGTTAACAGATAAGGGATTTGTGAGATCGAGTTTTTCTCCCTAAGTGCTCCCGTGTTTTTTGTAAAGAATAAAGATGGATCAATGAGACTTTGTATCGACTATAGGCAGCTCAACAAGGTGACAATAAAGAACAAGTACCCCTTGCCAAGAATTGATGATTTGTTTGATCAATTGAAAGGGGCAACTGTATTTCCAAAGATATATTTAAGATCCGATTACTACCAATTAAGGGTCAAAGAGTCTGATGTGCCGAAAATTGCTTTCAGAACAAGGTATGGACACTATGAGCTTCTTGTGATGCCTTTCGGTCTAACTAACGCTCCGACTGTATTTATAGACTTACTAAACTGAATTTTTTGGCCATATTTGGATAAGTTTATGGTTGTGTTTATAGATGACATCTTGATTTATTCTTGTGATGAGCATGAACATGCCAGGCATTTGAGGACATTTTTACAAATGTTACGAGATAAATAGTTATATGCCAAGTTTAGTAAAAGTGAGTTTTGCCTCAGGGAAGTTGGATTTTTAGGCCACATTGTCTCGGGAGATGGCATTAGAGTTAATCCGAGTTAGATTTTGGCAATTGTTGATTGGAAACCACCAAAAAATATATAAGAGATTAGAAGCTTTTTGGGTTTGGCTGGATATTATAGACGCTTTGAAAAGGGTTTTTGATGATTGCTTTTCTGATGACCAAGTTGCTGCAAAAAGATGTTAAGTTCGAGTGGACTGAAAAGTGTCAGCAAAGTTTTGAGAATTTGAAGGCAGTGTTAACCGAGGCACCAGTGTTAATTCAACCTGAGTCCAGAAAAGAATTAGTGATTTATAGTGATGCGTCTTTAAATGGTCTTGGATACATATTGATACAAGAGGGTAAAGTGGTGGCGTATGCCTCAAGACAATTGAAACCACACGAAAAAAACTACCTGACACATGACTTGGAATTAGCCGCCATTGTCTTTGCTTTGAAGATTTGGCGACACCATTTATATGGTGAAAAATGTTGTATTTTTACTGACCATAAGAGCTTGAAGTACCAAAAGGATTTGAACTTACGACAACGAAGATGGCTTGATCAGTTATCATCTAGGGAAGGCGAATGTAGTTATCGATGCTTTGAGTAGAAAATCCCTGTTTGCTTTGAGAGCTATGAATACGAGATTGGCCTTATCCGACGATGGGTCGATTTTGCTGAGTTGAGAGCTAGACCATTCTTTCTTCAACAAATTTGTGAAGCTCAGAAAAGTGATAGTGAGTTGCAAGCAAAATGGACTTAGAGTAAAGTGGATAGCGATTCAAATTTTTGGATTGGTTTGAATGACTGCTTGGTGTTTCGAGATAGGGTATGTATACCGAAAGATGCCGAGTTGATTTAAAAAATTCTACACCAAGCTCATAATGGTTGTTTATCCATTCATCCGGGCAATGATTTCAAGAAATTGTATTAGTGGGCCGGTATGAAAAGAGATATCTTCGAGTTTGTGTCAAAGTGTTTAGTTTGTCAACAAGTAAAAGCTGAGCACCTAGTACCTTTTGGTTTACTTCAACCTATAATGGTTCCCGAATGGAAATGGGACCATATTACCATAGATTTTATGACGGGTTTGCCTTTATCCTCAATAAAGAAAGATGTTGTTTAGGTTATCGTTGATCGATTGACGAAATTGACTCATTTCATTCTGGTACGTATCGATTACTCGCTAGATAAGTTAGTCGATTTCTATATTGCTAAAATTGTGAGATTGCATGGAGTACCTATTTCTATCATTTTGGACAGAGATCCGAGGTTTACTTCGAGGTTTTGGAAGAAGTTATAAGAAGCCTTGGGCACTAAGTTGAATTTTAGTACCGCATTTCACCCACAAATAGACAGTCAGCCCGAGAGAGTGATACAGATCCTCGAAGATATGCTCCGATCTGTGTTCTAGAATTCAGAGGTAGTTGGGAGAAATATCTACCTTTGGTTAAATTCGCTTACAACAACAATTTTCAATCGAGTATCAAGATGGCACCGTATGAAGCATTATATGGCCGCAAGTGTCAGACTCCCTTGTATTGCACCGAGCTCAGTGGGAAACAGATTCAAAAAGTTGATTTGATTAAAGAGATCGAAGAAAAAGTAAAGGTAATTCGTGATTGTTTGAAAGCTGCTTCAGACCAACAAAAGTCTTATGCGGATTTGAAAAGAAAGGAGATTGAGTTTCAAGTGGGTGATAAAGTGTTTTTGAAAGCGTCTCTATAGAAAAAGATCTTGAGGTTTGGCCGGAAAGGCAAGTTGAATCCGCGTTTCATTAGACCGTATAAAGTTATTAAAAGGGTTAGGCCAGTGGCATATCGATTGGCTTTGCCGACAAATTTCGAAAAGATCCACGATGTATTTCATGTATCGGTGCTACGACACTATCGTTCTGCTCCATCACACATGATTTCACCAGTAGAGGTTGAAATTCAACCAGATATGACATATAGTGAAAAGCCAATCAAGATTTTGGCACGGGAAGTGAAACAGTTAAGAAACAAAAGTGTGGCCTTAGTAAAAGTATTGTGGCAAAAGCACGGAGTAGAAGAGGCTACGTGGGAATCGAAGGAAACCATGAGAAAACATTACCCAAATCTCTTTTCTGGTAAGATTTTCGGGGACGAAAATCCCTAACAGGGGGAAGATTGTAGCAGCCCAATTTAGGCCTAAATGGAATGGTAGTTTGGGAACCACGAATCCGTAGTAGAAAAATTTATTCGAATAAAGTTTTAAGGTCTACTGTGTGGTTGAATGCATGTGTGAAAATTTGGTAAATAAATTTTATCGATAAAGTGTCCAATTGAGTTACTAGGACTAAATTGCAAAAATTACAAAATGTGTAAGCATTGAGTGTATAATTAAAATGAATTCATAAACTAGAGGTCCTTATTTAGTTATTAGACTATTATATGACAAGATGGACAAAAATGGGCATGCAAGGGTAAAAATCTCAAAGAAAGGTAACAAGGGCGTTTTGGTCATTTAGGTATTAAAAGAAATAAAATTGGAAAATAAAGTCAAAAAAATGTGTTCATCTTCTTCCTAGTGTGGCCACAATTTGTAAGAAACACCATAGCTAGGGTTTCATTCTTTTTCGAGCTCAAAGTAAGTGCATTTAAGTCTCGTGTTTAATGTTCTTTGCATTTTTTGAAGTCCTTGAAGCTTGATTCATCTATTTCTACCATTATTTTAAGCTAGGGTTCATGTTCAAAATTTTACCCATGTGTGGCATGATAGTATTTTGATGTTCAATGGTAGAAAATGGGAGTTTGATGTGTAATAAACAACTTTTACTAAGTGATTTTTTTATGAAATTGCATAAAAGGACCAAATTGTAAAAGTTGTAAAACTTGTGCATAAAATGTGATATTGTGTAAAATGTGTGTTGCTATAAGAGAGAAAATGAATCGGCTAGGCTTGGGTATTGAGAAAAATGAATGCATTTCATTTTACGAGCCTAGGGACTAAAGTGTAAAAATTAAAAAAGTTAAGGGTAAAATGGTAAATTTTACCATAGGATGATTTTGTGCTGAATTGAGTAATGTATGTATTAAATAAGTTAAATTTGGTATTTTAGATCAAGAAAGACGGGAAATTGACCTTGACCGGGGGAAAGGCAAGGTTTCGGACTAAATCGTAAAGTTTAGCATTTTGTACCGAGGTAAGTTTATATGTGAATAATGCATTATTATGAAATTATGATTATTTATTTTAATATTTGTAGCATTGTGATAACCTCTCCAAAGTGTAGATTGACAAATATCGACAAGTGAGAGAACCCCGATTGAACCTTAAGAATTGAATACGATACAAGTGACATGTCACTAGGAAACCCAGTGTATAAGTGTTTAAGTGATTCCGGGTGCTGGTCTAGTTCGACTACCAGTGGCTAGGTAATCCTGCATTTGTTACAGATATCTGTCAGCTTATGTGAGCAACACTGAGTAGCTTCGTCCTGACCGTCAGCTTGTGTGAGCAGGCTCGTGAGTAACTCAATAATGAGTTTCTAAGTGAAAGTGATAAATGGTACCTAAGGCTACAAATAAGTGTGGCACCTTTGTGCAAGCTTTTTCGAGTATCCTTTAGAATCCTGTATGGTTCAACGGATAGCATAATGATATGATAAAATGTGATAGAAAGTGAAAATGACTGTGTGTTGAGATGATGCATGTGCAGGTGAAGTGAATATTATGTGTGCAATGTGCTCAATATGTGTGATGAATCATTTGGTAAGGTTATATGAGTAAATGATGAATATAAACTCTCAATGTGGTTATATGAATTTATTCATGTTAATTATATGTATTATAAGATCGAAATACCCATTATTTGCATAGAAACTTACTAAGCTATGAAGCTTACCCCCTTTCTTTTCCCTTCCCTTATAGGTTCGTCAAACTAGCTAGAGGTTTGGTGATCAACAGGAATCCATCCATACTATAAACAATCGTTTTGGTACTTTGATTTTAACATTGAGGTTATGGCATGTATAGGTGGTCTATTGTTTTGGTTATGTGCCATGGTCACTTTGGTCAAAAATGTTGGCTTAATATTTTTGGTAGTTATTTTGTATTTGGCCATTGGAAATGAGCCAATAATGGTTAAGTTATGTTTAATCAATGTGATGAAACCCATCAAAATGCAAGCTTGTATGTTTATATGGAATGTGATATGATGTGTATGCATGGTGAATGTGGAATGAATTTGAAGTATAAATATCTTAATTGTGGATGAATATCTTAATTGTGGATGTTTGGATGAGTATTTATGCCATGATGTGTATTGGCAATATTGGTATGTGTTTGATTGTGTTTCAGGGTGGCAAATGGTTTGGTAAATGGCCTTATATTTGTCCACATGGGTAGACACACGGGCGTGTGTCTAGGCCATGTGTGACACACGGTCCACCTCATGGGCGGTAGTCTGGCCGTGTGTCCCCTGCATGCAATTTGTGAAAAATTGAGTATGTTACCCAGGCTAACACACAAGCGTGTGCCTTGGCCGCGTGACCTGAAATGTGTGATAACGTCATAAACAGAATACATAGGTTTTTGCACATGAAAAGAGACACAAGCGTGTGTCTCGACCGTGTGAAAGACACAGCCTAGGACACGGGTATGTGCTCAGTTGTGTGAAAACCCCTGTAGGTTCTAAATGAAAACTAAATCCACACGGGCTGGAGACATGGGCATGTGCGACCACATGGCCAGCCCATACGGGTGTGTCCCTGTACCACACAGGCGTGTGCTCTGTTTTGAGTAAATTTTTTTTAAGTGTTTGAAAGTTTCTTATTCAGTTCTGAACGACTCTCAAGGTATGTTTTAGGCCTTGTAGGCCCATAATAGGAACGTTATGGATATTAACAAAGAAGTTTGAAATTTGAATGAGAAATTTGTGTCTTAGAAATGATCGGTTATGTGTAATTAAATCTGGTAACGCCTCGTACCCTAGTTCGGCGAGGGGTACGGGTGAGGGGTATTACATTTAGTGGTATCAGAGCTATGATTTAGTTGTTTCTCAGACTAACATAGCAAGTGTAAGAGTCTAACTATACATGCCATAAATATAAATTTTGGTAGTGTGATGGTTCCTAACCTTTAAATTGTGTTTTCGTATAGTAAATGGATCCCGACCAAGCTGTAGCTAACGACGTAGAAAGTAATGCGCCGACTCCCACCCAAGGGACTGCACCACCTGATAATAGAAATACAAAATCTAGTCAGGATGGAGAGGCTCGGGAAGCTTTCCTCCACATGATGAACGAGTGGTACACAGAATTCATTCGAGCGAATCAAAATGCTCAACCTCCCCCACATGGGTATATACACAAGCGTGTGTCTAGGCCGTGTGTGATACACGGTCCGCCTCATGGGCGTGTAGTCTAGTTGTGTGTCCCTTGCATGCAATTTGTGAAAAATTAAGTACGTCACACGGGCTAACATATGGGCCTGTGCCTTGGCCGTGTGACCTGAAGTGTGTGATGATGTCATAAATAGAATACCCAAGTTCTACACACAGGTAGAGACACGGGCGTGTGTCTCGGCCGTGTGAAAGACATAGCCTAGGACATCGGCATGTGTTCGATCGTGTAAAAACCCCTGTAGGTTTGAAATGAAAAATCAATCCACACGGGCTGGGGATATGGCCGTGTGCGAACACACGGCCTGTCCATACGGGCATGTACATGTACCACACGGGCGTATGCCCTGTTTTGAGTAAAAAAAAATTTTAAGTGTTCGAAAGTTTCCAGTTCAGTTCTCGAACCACTTCCAAGGTACATTTTGGGCCTTGTAGGCCCGTAATAGGAATGTTATAGGTATGAACGAAAAAGTTTGAAATTTGAATGAGAAATTTATGTCTCAGAAATGAATGGTTCTGTGTAATTAAGTCCGGTAACGCCTCGTACCCTAGTCCGGCGATGGATACGAGTGAGGGGAGTTACATGTCAAGTCGATGCCATGTCCCAGACATGGTCTTACACTGGCTCTCCTCTATCTGTGCCGATGCCATGTCCCAGACATGGTCTTACACTGACACATATCAAAGCCGATGCCATGTCCTAAACATGGTCTTGCACTGGCTCACATATCGAGGCTGATGCCATGTCCCAGACATGGTCTTACACTGACACATAACGAGGCTGATGCCATGTCCCAGACATGGTCTTACACTAGCTCTCGTATGACCCTAGTTTCTTGGCATGAATATCCGATCTATTCCTACGATTCAACCGGGAGTTTACCACATTAAATTTCACCATACATAGCTCATAAGCATATTCTAACATATTATGCAAAATCAATCATTCAATACAAAATAACGGTAAAGTTGTATTATTTACGTACAACTTACCTAGGTATACAAAATGTAGGCAGCTAATTCAGTTTAATCTGCTAGCTTGGCTTTCCCCTAGTCTAGGTTCAGATTTCGTATTTCTTGATCTAAAATGAATAATTTCACTCATTTAATCACCATATTAATTAAGATAATCCAAAATTCATAATTTGGCAAAATAACCATTTTGCCCCTAGACTTTCGCAAAATGACGATTTTACCCCTAGGCTCGTAAAATGATTTTTATCAAATTTTCTCACTTACCAAGCCTAGTTGAATTATTTTTATACTTATGGTAGCCCACAATTTCATTTATTTCACATAGTTTCTATCTATTTTACAAATTCTACAAAAAGGTCCAACCTAAGTGTTTTCACGAAAATTCTTTCACAAAAGTTGTTTATCTAACAACCAACATTCATTTTCTTCCATAATATTTCAGCAAACAACATGAATGCTCACATGTCAAAACCCTAAACTCTCAATCATTTTGCAAAATAGTCCCTCCATTAGATAGCTTACGCTACAAGGGTCCCAAAAGTACAAAAATTATCAAGAAAAGTCATCAAAATCACTTACTTGTAAGGATGAAGAGTTGCTAAAATTTTGAGCTTCTAAAACCCTTAGTATGGCTGAGAATTTCGATGAAGAAGAAGATAAAATAAAGATGAAGTCTTTTTGTTTTATTTTATTTCGTTTCTAGTCAAATAGGTCACCAAATTTTCACCAAACATTGACTATTCTAATTCTCTTGTCTCATGGCCGGCGACCCATATCAAAATCGGTCTATTTTCTCTTTAAAGGCCCTTATTTAATATTCTCTATCTATTTAACACCATTTGATAGTAAAACAAAACTTTTTCCTTTTATGCAATTTAGTCCTTTTCGCAATTGGACCTACAGTCGCTTAAATTAATTCACCAAAATTTTCATGCACTCATATAATCATGCTATAACACATAAAATAATATTAGAAAATAATCTCTAACCTCGAATTTTTGGTTTCGAAGCCACTACTCCAACTAGGCCTAAAATCGGGCTGTTACAATTCTCCCCCTTAGAGATTTTCACCCCAGAAAATCTTACCAGTAAAAAGATTTGGGTATTGATCTCTCATAGTCTCCTCAGGTTCCCATGTGGCTTCTTCAACTCCATGTCTATACCATAATACTTTCACAAGTGTTATACTTTTGTTCCTCAATTTCTTGACCTCTTGATCCAAAATCTTAACTGGTTCCTCACCCTAAGTCATATCCAGTCTAATCTTAACTTCTACTTGTGTAATCACTTGCAAAGGATCAGAACGATAACGGCACACATGGAATACATCATGGACCTTCTCTAACTCAGGTGGCAATGCTAATCAGTATGCTACCTATCTAATTCTCTCGGTCACCTCATAAGGTCAAATAAACCATGGACTTAATTTTTTCCCTTTTTACCAAATCTGAGGACTTTCTTCGATGGAGATACTTTCAAAAATACCTTATCGCCGACTTGAAGCTCAATCTCTTTTCGTTTCAAATCTGTGTAGGATTTCTGTCTATTCGGAGCGGCTTTCAAGCAATCACGCATCACTTTAACTTTCTCTTCGGTCTCTTTGACTAAGTCAACCCCGTGAATTTGATTCTCTCTAAGTTCAGTCCAATACAAGGGCGTTCGGCACTTACATCCATACAAAGCCTCGTAAGGCACCATTTTCAGACTTGACTGATAACTATTGTTGTAGGTGAACTCGACCAGCGATAAGTACTTTTCCCAATTGCCTTGAAACTCAAGAATACAACACCGCAACATGTCTTCAAGAATCTAGATTACTCTTTCCAACTGACCATCGGTTTGCGGGTGGAAAGCCGTGCTGAAATTCAATTTTTTCCCTAAAGCCTCTTATAACTATTTATAAAACTGAGACTTAAATCTCGGATCTCTATCCTAAATAATCAACAAGGGCACTCCATAAAGTCTCACAATTTTAGAAACATACAAGTCGGCTAATTTCTTAAGTGAGTAATTCGTACGAACCGGTATAAAATGAGCTGATTTTGTTAGTCTATCAACTACAACCCATACAACATCTTTCTTCCTTGGTGTCAAAGGTGACCCAATCACAAAATCTATGGTAACAGGGTCCCATTTCCATTCAGGAACCATTACCGGATGAAGTAAACCTAAGGCTACTTGGTGTCAGCTTTCACTTGCTGACAAATTAAACACTTAGAGACAAACTCTGAAATATCTCTTTTCATTCCCGACCACCAATACCATTTCTTCAAGTCATTATACATTTTTACACTACCCAGATAGATAGACAAGCAGCGACTATGTGCCTCTTGCAAAATCTTCTAAATAAGTTTATCATCTTTAGGTACACAATTCTATCTCGGTACATCAAACAACCATCAGTACTAACTCAAAAGTTTGATTCATTACTCCCCTTTATTTTCCCTTTCCTTGTAGCTTCGCCAAGCTAGCTCGAGGATCGAAGCAAGTCTGAACTAGTAGCACACTATGAAACTATTCTCTTAGGTAAAGTTAAGTTTGAGTCTTTTGAGTATGGCATGTATAGAAACTTGGCATATTTTGTTATGTGTCATATTGGATGGCCAAAGTGTTGGCTAAATTGTTATTCAATACATTTTGTATATGGCCATTAGAAATTGGCCAATATTGCTGAAGTATGGGTATTCAATGATGATGATATTTGATAAGGCATGCTTGCATGTTTAAGAGAAGTAGATGAAGTGATATGTTTGTATGATAAATGTAGTGTGTTTTGGAAAGTGAATGTCTTAATTGTGGATAGTTAGAGGTTTGTTTGTGCCATTATATGTGATATTGAAATTGGTATAAGTTTGGTTATGTTTCAGGGTGGCAAAAGGGCTTGGAAAATAGCCTATATTTGTCCACACGGGTAGGCACACGAGCATGTGTCTAGGCCGAGTGTGACACACGGTCCGCCCCATGGGCGTGTAGTCAGGTCGTGTGTCCCCTGTATCCAATTTGCGAAAAATTGAGTACATCACACGGGTGAGTACATGGGCATATGGCTAGGCCGTGTGCTCAATATTGAGTGATGATGTCATAAACAGAATACCTAGGTTTTCACATATGATCGAGGACATAGGGTGTCATGGCCGTGTGAGAGACACGGGCCATGGATACGGTGCCAGGCTATGTGAAAACCCTATAGGTTTGAATTGAAAAATAAATTCTACACAGGCTAGGGACATGGGCGTGGGCGACCACACGGCCTACCCATATGGGCGTGTCCCATCCCACACGGGCGTGTGGCCCTGTTTTGATGCAAAATTTTTCTAAGTGTTCCAAAGTTTTTAGTTTAGTCCCGAACCATTTCCAATGCATGTTTTGGGCCTCGTAGGCCCATAATAGGGACATTAAGAGAATGATTGAAAAATTTTAAATTGGAATGAAATTTTATGGCTCGAGTTAAGATGTTCAAGAATGATTAAGTCCTGTAATGCCTCGTACCCGGTTCTAGCGTTAAATATGGGTAAGGGGTGTTACAGGTAATAACCGGATCTCAGGTCTATCTTAGAAAATATAGTAGCCCCCTTCAATTGATCGAACAAGTCATTGATTCTAGGAAAAGGGTACTTGTTCTTAATTGTAACTTTATTGAGCTATCAGTAGTCTATACATAAGCTCATCAAACCATCTTTTTTCTTCACAAATAATACTGGTGCACCCCATGGAGAATAGCTCGATCTCGCAAAACCTTTATCTGTTAACTCTTGCAACTAAACTTTTAATTCCTTAAGTTCCATCAGTGCCATCCTATATGGGGCAATCAAAATAGGTGCTGTACCAAGGACTAACTCGATACCAAACTCCACTTCCCTAATTGGAGGCAATCCAGGCAATTCTTCCGAAAACACATCCGGGTACTCACATACCATTGGTACTGACTCAATATTTACTTCCGACACTTGGGTATTCAACACAAAAGCAAGATACGACTCATATCATTTCCTCAAATATCTTTAAGCTGTCATAAAAGACATCACTACCGGCAAGCCATCCGGTTCACCTGATTCAACCTGAAGGACCTCTCCATTTTCACATTCTAGCAATGAATTTTCTTCCACAATTTACTACTACATCATGAGCAGTAAACCAATCCATACCAAGGATTATGTCAAATTCATCAAACGGCAATAACATTAGGTCAGCTAGAAAAAAATGACCTCTAATTGTCAAGGGATAATTCCTACACACTTGGTCAACTAGCACATGCTTACCTAATGGGTTTGATGCTTATACTACAAACTCGGTAGACTCAGCATGCATTTCCATATTAGACACCAATTTCATACAAATATAGGAATGAGCAGACCCTGGATCAATCAAAGCTACCACAAAAAAATCATAAATAGAGAAGGTACCCGTAATCACATCGGGAGATGAAGCCTCCTTGCGAGCACGAATAGTGTAAGTCCTCGTAGGCGCTCTGTCCTCGGACCTCATGGCGGAATCTCTAGGCGCACCTTTGCTACTAGTCCCACTACCCACGTTTTTCTTTGGTCTACCCATTGAAGGAGCATTACTCGATCATTTCCTCGACACTTAATTAAGATTCTCTATCTATTTAACACCATTTGATAGTAAAACAAAACTTTTGCCCTTTATGCGATTTAGTCCTTTTTCGCAATTGGACCCACAATCGCTTAAATTAATTCACCAAAATTTTCATACATATAATCATGCTATAACACATAAAATAATATTGGAAAAATAATTTCTCCAACATTGAATTTGTGGTTCCGAAATCACTGTTCTGACTAGGCCTAAAATTGGGCTGTTACAACCTTGCAAATTTGTTTACCAAGACTTTGGTAGTTAGGAGTTTTGAAAAACATGTAGAAGGTATGAGAATAGGAAATATGAGTCATTTACTTCACTAGGACAAGTGGGAGATTGTTAGAATTTTGTTCCATTAATGTAGTGATTTTGTTATTATGCTTATAACTTTTTGAACAATTTAGTTAAATAAAGTTCCATAATTAAATTATTATCTTTTGCATGATTGTCCTTAATGGTTTTTTGCATGAAAATTAAATTGAAAAAGAAAGCAAATATAGGCTCATTGATTACTTAAGGCTTAACTACTATTAAGTTGCATTATAATGATGTATTATAACACGAGATGACAACTTATATTAATAGGCAATCTAAGTAGTTTTTAGCCTGAAGAATTAAAATAAACAATTGATTCGAGGGACTATTATGTTGTCTATCTAGTCCAATTTGAGAGATACATTGACTTGGGTACTGAAGTGTATGACTACCAAAAGATAGAGACATAAGTGTGATTGCCTGGATTAACAATACATCGATAGGACCTAAGTTGAATTTATGTTGGATCCATTTATGGATTTATTCACTTGTGACATTCATTGTATAGCCTACCTCAATCTTGATTATGTGATTAACCATGTGTACCTAGCTCATATATTTTAATATATTGAAAGTTTGTGTTTAATTAGTATTAGAGCCAAAAGTTGGTATGTTGGGTATATGACATGGTTTCACTTACAATAGTTGAATTCATAGCTTGATGAATTAAATGATATCCTTTCGTTGATATTGCATGAATTATGGAAAAAGAACATGACTACGAGTCTTTTTTTAGGGACGATTGGTTGTTATTACTATATGTTATTATTATCATATTAGGTGAATGAATTTAACACATAAAGATTAAAAATATCTTATGAAGGTAAGACACTAATGACAAGGTCATTGGACAAAGCATAAATCTAAGTTGTTTTGGTAATGATATATAATGGGGAGATCAATCATTGTACTTTCTTTTGATTGACTCTATGCCTAAATAATGTTGTAATTAATAAACAAAGAGTCGAAACTTAATTACAAATTATTTAGACCCAAATTATATGTATCCATTTGATCCTTGTATTAGCTCAACATAACATTGTTTGCTTTGCAAATTAGAATCAATATGATAAATGAATGAAAATGATGAATGAGACACTATAGGAAATTACGTTTTTAGTGGGGCTTTTAGTGGCGTTTGGACCAAAAATGCGGCAAAAGTTAAACATTAGTGGCGCTAAACGGAAAATACCGCAAAAGGTCTAGCAATAGCGGCGTTTATGAGAAAAACACCAACAAAAGGTCTAGTAGTAGCGGCGTTTATGAAAAAATGCCGCAAAAAGTCAAGTATTAGCGGCATTTTTATCAAAAACGCTGCAAAAATATCATTTTATTTTAAACAAAACGGCACCGTTTTGCTCCCTATATTTTCATCCATCATCCAAGTGGCCATCATCCCTATAAAAAAATAAAGCCTTAGTGGGGTTTATGAGAAAAACGTCGCAAAAGGTAAGCAATAGCAGTGTTTTTTCACTAACACCACGAATAAGTAGTTAATTTTTGCAAAACGGCGTCGTTTTAGTTATGGTTTTAGCTAATTTCAGCGTTTCACTCTATCACAATAACAATAATTTTTAATTATGGTTTTAGGTCTTTTATTATATAAAATGTTTACATTTTTATCTTAATTTAATTTCACAAAAATATTTTTTTACTAATATAAAATTAATGAGTTTAAAAATTAATAATGATGTTAACTGTTGATATGTGAATTTTTATTATACGCAAATAATTTAACTATCTTTATCGTAATAATATTATCAACAAAAAGCTCATCCCATTATTTTAACAACAAAAGTTAATAATACTATCAATTTACTCTTATTAATAACATTATAAAAATTATGTTAAATTAAAATTTTAATTTAAAGATATTAAATTATGCAAAATTATATTAATTTTAATTTAATTATATTAAATTATGCAAAATTATGCAAGATAGTAAATTATTTATTTAAAATTGATATGAAAGGTATAATAATTCAATATAAAAATTTCTTATAAAATAAGTCAAGCTTTAGCGGGGTTTGGGGTTTAGAGTGTAGGGTTTAAGGTTCAGGGGTTAAGGGTTAGTGTTTAGGGTTTATGGTCTGTGTTTAGGGTTTTAGAGTTTGGGGTTTAAAGTTTGGGGTTTTAAGGTTTTAGGGTTTCATGGGTTTTGATAAAAATGCTATAAAAATCATTTTATTTTAAACAAAACGGCGTTGTTTTGCTCCCTGTATTCTCACCCATCATCCAAGTGGCCATCATGTATTCTTTTCGATAACTCATGCACTCTTTCATCCTCTTCTATTTATTATTTAACTAGTTTCTTTATATTAATTAAAATACAATTTATTTTTAATTTAATATTTAAAATTTTTTGAAAAAATTAATGACATGTAAAAAAAATTTGAAAGTAAAAACATAGAAAAATACATGTTAAAAATGAAAAAAATTAAAATGCTAATATTTGAAATAAATTTAAAAGAGATAATATTAATTTTAATATATTAAAATTATCATTATAGTTTAAATTATTTAAGAGATAGTAGATAAACTTTAAATATATTTAAATTAAGAAAATTGTAAAAATTTCAAGCATTAATGGCGTTTTTGAGAAAAATGTCACAAAAGTTAGAGCTATAGTGGCATTTTTCTGGAAAACGCCGCAAAAGGTAAGTAATAGCAGCGTTTTTTCACAACATCGCTAATAAGTAGTTAACGAAACGGCACCTTTTTAGTTATGGTTTTAGTTAATTTCAGCATTTCACTCTATCAGAATTCATTTCCCCTTTTTCCCCAATTTATTTCCCCCAAATCTGTCCCCTTACCCAAAATCCCAAAATTTCACCCGAAATCCCTATTTTTTCCCCCATTTTATTTTCCCTAAATCATTTCTCCCCTACCCTAAATTCCCTAACAATTTTTTCAATTCCCTTTTATTTTTCCCCAACTTTTTTTCCTCAACTTATTTCCCCAAATCGACAGCCCTCTGCTGCATCTCAAGTTCTAGCTTTGGGAATCAAAATGGGAGCCATAGCGACATAACCAATGTGATTTTGAATGTTTATGATCTAACTCCTATCAATAATTACTCTTATTGGGTTGGTTTTGGGATTTTCCACTCCGATATTGAAGGTTTGTTCTCGCGTCTTGATTTGTTTTTTCTGCTATGAATTTTATTTTATTTTTGGGTATTTTTTAAGATGTGGGTACCTATATTTTAGCTTATTTTTGCTCAAAAATGGCGAATTTAGATTCTCCTGATAGAAAAATGGATATGGGTTTCCTTTTTAAATAACTTTTTTCACTTGATTTTCTCTAATCTTAGGCATTGAAATGCATCAAATCTTAAAGAAAATTGTAGCATGTTTGTATTGTTGAGAGCTTTAGGCTAAAGCAATTTTGCAACTTAACATGACTTTTAGTTCTTGCGTTGATGATCCTTTTTTTTTTAATTTTAGAAACTGAACAATTTAATGTTTACAAATAGTTGACGGTAAAAAAGTATGAGTTCGGGGCTCATGATTTTCCAAGTAGTGGAGTTTTTTTTATGCTCTTTTTTTTCTTTTTTGTAAGTTAATTCACTCGAAGTTTTGCAACTCGTAATGTTAGGGCTCATGATTTTCATTTTATCATGGCTGTTCAACTTTAGATTATTTTCGTTGGTTACATGGTGCTATTCCAGTGTGTGATATAAATACAGTATATTTATAAATACAGATTTGAGGAATTACAAGTATCACGTTATTATAAATAGACTGTTTGAATAATCATTGTTTAGTGGTTAAATATTGTTATTAGTTATGTGTAAGTTGTGAATTTTATTTATTACTCTTTTCAATCTGGTTTATTATTTAGTTGAATAATCATTGTATTTAGTTGAAATTTTTAGAGTTTTATTATTTACAAATAATTTTGGAAAATTTTATTCTTGAATATTAATTTTTTTATATTTTTCCTTTAATTTTATTCGTATATATTTTAAATCTTCCTACTATTCATATATGACCTTATCTTCATTGTTTGCAGGTGTAATTTAATTTG
This sequence comes from Gossypium stocksii, assembly GCA_020496765.1. Classification (NCBI taxonomy): domain Eukaryota; kingdom Viridiplantae; phylum Streptophyta; class Magnoliopsida; order Malvales; family Malvaceae; genus Gossypium; species Gossypium stocksii. Next base: position 12,254,009 of record CM035621.1, on the reverse strand, counting down.
TGACAGCCCTAATTTGACCCTAATCGGAAAAGTGGTTTTGGAACCACTCAACTGAGTCAGAAAAATTTTAAAAATATTATTTTCTATGTTTTATTATGTGAATTGCTATGTGTGAAATTTTGGTGTTTTAATTTTGTTATTTGGATGTCAAATTATTAATAGTGGCTCAATTGCATAAAAGGGAAAATTAATGAGACATTGTGCAAGTGCCGATTTGGAAATGTTCTTTTAATATAGAGGACTATTTAAGCAATTAAACCATGCAAAGTTTGCATGGACAAAATTGGCCATGAGATAGTGGAGTAGTAATGATGATAGAAAGGGCTAATTTGGTACTTTAGTATTAAATGGTCATGCATGTAATAGTAAAACTTAAAATTTGTTGCCATTCATTCTTGTTTTGCTGAATTCATAAAGAAAATAAGAGAAAAAGAGCTAAAGCATTCGGCCAAGGTCTTTGTACGAATCAAAGGTATGTTCATGTGGATTTTTGGCAAATTTGAGTGGATTGTCAAGTGTTTAACATGACCCATGTTTTAAATTCTTGAATTTGTGATGGATGATGCATTCGGCTAAGATCTTGGTGTATTAAAATTGTTGATAAATTGGTGTTGTGTATTGGGGGATGATTATATGAGAGTATGAATTAGTTTAATTTTGCTATGAGAGGTTAAATTGAGAAATAGCATTCAGCTAATATGGAAATGAGACAAATGTGTTTAATTGTTGAATTCTGTTTGACTAAAATTTGTTAGTAGGTGATTAAATGCTAGCCGAATATGAACTAAGGTGAGTTGGGAAGTGAAAGATGAGTAAATTTGTTAAATTGATATGTATGGCTTGATTAATATGTGGAAATTGATTAATGTGGTAAATTGAGAGTTTTGCTAAATTCAAGGACTGAATGTTTAATTATTAGTATAAATATAGATATATGATTGCCGATTATGGACTTGGATGAAATGTATGACGTTTTTGGGGTGTTTGATGTTATAAAAGGCAAATTGATTTATAAGTTTAGTAATTTTGATAAGTTAGGCTTAATTGACAACTTAGTGTTCGGTTATAGTGAATGAATTGAGAAACTCCATGTTACATGAGAGAGCTAATGCTTAATTACTAAATTAGCTCACATTAGTAGTTGAATGTGTTTAATGTTAAGACAAGTTTAGTTGAGTTCAAGAGCTTTATGCATTCGGCAATGGTATGTATGTGCAATTTAATAGTGTCCTATTGTTGTGCATTGGAAATAGTTGTAAGATGAGCTTGAGCTTATTAAATTAGTATTGTATGTGATTTCTAAGGAATAATGATATTCGGTCTTAGTGGTTTGGTTTTTTTTTGAAATCTATATTGAATTGTTAAAAGATAAGGTAGTAAGGCTAAATAGATATTAAGAGTACCGAATGTATGTATCAAATGAATGTTTATTTGAATATGTGTTTAATTAGTCAATGATGAAAAATGCCGTGTACTTCATGTGTTGGAATTTATAGATTTTGAATTATGATGAATTGATAGACTGATTAAATTAGTTTATTTGTTTAAATTAAAGCTCAAGATCAAAGAGAGCCAATTTCGGATAAGGGGAAAGCGAGATTAGTTGAATAGTCAATCTGTAATAGCTTGAAAACATCGGAGGTAAGTTTTAAGTGATTAAACTTTGAGTACATTTGATTATAATATGATATGATATGTTGATTAAGTAAATTATGTAATAAATGTATATGGCCAAATGGCATGTAAGAAATGGTGATGAATTTGTATTATGTTTTCATGGCCAAATGGCAAATAGAAAATGGAGGTAAAATTTTGTCATGCTTTTGTAGTAGAAAAGTAATGGATATTAAGATATATTATCGGATGTTAAGATGTGAAACAATAAGATAATAGACATTATGTGTTCATATTCGAACAAGGTCAAATTTACCTTTGTGATTGCTTTATGCAAAAATTAAGTAAGTACATGATGTGATTGGGATGATGAAATTGTGAAGTTGAGATGTGAATTATTATCTGGGCCTTTGGCTCAGCAAGCTTTAAGCTGGTGTTATTTTCGGGCCTCGAGCCTAGCAGGCATAATGCCGATGAATTGAGATCGGACTCAAAGTCCAGCAGGCCATGTGCCGGTGGTGAATTTCAGGCTTGAAGCCTAGCAGGCATTGTGCCGGTGAAAGTCAAACCAATGTGGTACTTAACGAATAATATGCCGAGTGATTTACTCGAGACTTAGAATTTATGTGCTCTACCTAAGTTAATACAAGCGGATAAGCTAAGTATGAGCTATAATTTCGTTAGCTCGTAACAAGGTACGTATGTGATTCTTTTACCATGAAACTATGAAGCATGAACAAATGTGATTGAATTGTAGTTTCATATTCGAATGTGATTAAGCAAAGTGTATTACATGAAATGGATTATGAATGGTTGTATATACAATTGTGAGACCACTTTTGGTCAACCATGGCATGGGTGAATATACATGTTAAATGGTATTAAAGTGTTCAGTCAAATGTAAGTTTATTTTTAAATTGTATATACATGAGTAATTGTGGCATGATGTGTGAGATTGTTTTGGAAGTGTATATACTGTCACAAGAGGGGTTTGTTTAATGTGAAAATCATGTAAGTATGGTGAAGGGTTTAACCTTCGGCTTAGATAGCTTATGCTTGATAAAGTGTTTGTAATGGTTTATTTTGATCCATAAAGATTATATGATTTGTTAATGAGATTGTTTGATTAATTAAGACTTACTAAGCTAATTAGCTTACTTCAAGTGGCTTTGTTATTCTGTTTTATAGATCTCGATAAAGGCTACAGACTCAGGGATTCCAGTTTAAGTCATCCACACTATCGTCACTGTTTTGGTACTTTTGAAAATCTATATTTTGAAAGATGGCATATATAGGCTTAACTCCCTTTTGAATCAAATGATGTTTTCAAATTGTATGTATATATAGCCATGCGAAAATGGCTTGCTTAATTGTTATGTATGAATGTGTGGTTGATGAAGTTATGTGGTTGTCCAATTGGTAAACTTTCACTATGGTTAACTTGATTTTTGTTACAATTAGTAACCATTGAATTTACTAGTATAGAATGACCTTATATTCGGCTATAGATTAAATAAACTACCAAATGAATAGTATTAATTCGTGCATGAGATGAAGTCGGTTTTTAGCATATTTGATCAATCAAATTTTAAACTTATAACTTAATAAGTTAACATGTATCCTTGATGCTAAGTATTAAACTATGAGTTATAGCATGTACATGTTATGTTCGATCAAATGTTGATGACTCTTGAATACATGTAATGATTTCTGTCATGGCCTGAATACTTAAAAACTCTTTGACATCCATTATTATACAGTTATTAAAGTACCTACACTATATGTTTGCTCTTGAATATCTGGAAGTTGTGGTTGGGAGTAACACCTTGTAACCCTATACCAGCGACGGTTATGGGGTAGGGTTGTTACATAATTTGTTGGAATCGACTCTACCATTCAATTTACAATTCCTAAGAGGTATGTATATTTAACTTGCTAAATCTTTATTTGATGCCTCTCCATTGAAATCCGCCATGTATTCCATGAGCCAAGTACAAGCTGAGAATCAAGAAAAATGATATAAAAAAGATTATAAAAAAATCTGAATATCTAAACTAAAATCATTTTTGTCTACTTATGAATCAAAGAAGATTCTATCCAAGCAATGGAGGTTAATATTGCTCACAGTTGCAGAGTAGAGACTTGTTATGCTATCAAAGAACTGTTTTTCATTGTTTTCCTCTACAATACATAGATAAAATAATACTCAAATTTACAAGTCATCAAGTATAGAACTTAGGTTCATCTACTGGAATTAGTATGCATCTATTTAAAGGAAATTTGCTTGAAAAGCTAAGAAACTTATATTTGAAAAGTGAAAAATTAATTTTCTGATAAGTCATATTTAGGATTTATGCTTTTGAAGAACCAGATATTAAATCAGATATTTAGTTTCTTGCTTCATCAAAATTTAAGTATTAATACTTTCTATTAAACTCATAGTTCATAAGTTTAGAAATAATATATAGAAAAAAGAATTCATTTTTATGCCAACAAGTCTATTGATTCTTTTCTAAGTTTGCTAAAAGTGACATTCCTATATGACTACTGAATTTTGACTGTTGAATGCCATGTGCTTTGATCTTTAGGTGCACTATGTAACTCCCTGAATTTGGGCCTAGGAGTTTTGGGCCTTGATCATGGGATCAGTTGAAGGCGGCTTATAATATTTTGTTGTGCATGGAAATTTCGTTAATGAAGGCTTGCTTCAGTGGTTAAGTGTGCTAAGAAGTGTTGGAGAAGTCTTACGTTCAAACCTGGACTCTAGCAAAAATTTTGGTTTTAGGTGAATAAAACCTTGGGGGTAAGTAGGTAGGCCTTAAGAATATTGTTGGTGAAATTGTGTCACAAAAAGCCTTATGGTCTAGTGGCAAAGTGGCACCACATAGGAGGCAGAGAGGTGGCGTTGTAGAGTTGGCAATGAGGTCTAGGGTTCGAATCTCATGGCAAGTAAGGAGCATTTATTTTGCTAACAGGGGACGATAAGAGTTGGTGTTGGATTTAAACTCTGATGCTGGAGGAATCCCACATCGGGAAGCTAACATGAGAATAGGCAAGAAGCTGGCTTTAAATAGAGCGAACCATAAATAGAGTAAGCATACCTTTCTTAGTTGATCCCTTTCGCTTTGTGGCGTGCTCGTTTGGGTTGGGTGTCGACTAAGAGTGTTCGGAGCGTGGATTAACTTCAATCTCCTATCAGGTGTGTATTTCTCACTACTCTAGCTGTAAGACGGCTGTTTCGGGTCGAAATAGACCAAGTGGGCCCAATGGTCCCATGGGCCCAATCAGATAAATTGTATGATTGTGTAGTAAATATTGGACTAGATTATGTGAATCTCTTACCCCTGTAGGGTAGAATTACTGAAATACCCCTGTAGGGTAGGATTACTGAAATACCCCTGTAGGGTAGAATCACTGAAATACCCCTGTAGGGTAGAATCACTGAAATACCCCTGTAGGGTAGAATTACTGAAATACCCCTGTAGGGTAGGATTACTGAAATACCTCTCTAGGGTAGAATTACTGAAATACCCCTGTAGGGCAGAATTACTGAAATCCCCTGTAAGGTAAAATTACCAAAATACCATTGATTTGCGAAATTACCAAAGTACCCCTGATTTGCAAAATTATAGAAATACCGTCGGTTTGGAAAATTGCTGAGATACCCTCGATTTGTGAAATTACCAAAATACCCCTAATTTGTGAAATTATCGAAATACCCTCGATTAGCAAAATTACCAAAATTCCCTAGTTTGTAAAATTACATAAATACCCCTAATTTGGAAAATTACCAAAATACCCCTGGTTTGTAAAATTACAAAATACCCATAATTTGGAAAATTACCGAAATACCCTCGACTTGTAAAATTACAGAAATACCCTTGGTTTGTAAAATTACTAAAATACCCCTTGTTTGTAGATTTACCAAAACACCCTTGTAGGATGGAATGACTAAAATACCCCTAATGGGTAAAAAGACCGTTTTGCCCCTCAAGGGTAAATGACTCGCTGGTGATATGATTTGATTGATTTGACTATATTTTGACTGAGAATGTATGACTGTAATCGACTGTTGCGACTGTGATTGGTTATGGGCATGGCATTCCGCATACATAACATACTACATGGGGATTGGGATATTGATATGGAGGAAGAAATTAAGGATCGCATGGTTGCTTGACGACCGTGGATCCACCGATGGCTTTTTAAGCAAGATATTCTGATTATGGCTCTGTGCCAACTTAATTATGGCTTCGTGCCAATCGCATTTGCCTAGGGCTATGTGCCTATCATATCTATTGATGACTATGTGTCATTCATACTTACTCATGGCTGTGTGCTGGTTATATTACCCTAATCGATGGCTATGTGCCAATCTTATTACAGTTACAGGTGGCTATGTACCCATTCATGATTAGTAGCTTTGCTGCAACGTTAAGTAGTGCCGCAACTAGGCTACTATTGGTGTGTAGAGGATGGGTGGGTTGATATAGATATCCCCACAGGTGTGTAGGGTTGGAAGGGAAATGGTGTGTAGCGGTTGGATTATTAGGATGGGTTAGCATACATCTTGCATTATGCATATGGATTGATTCTAATATGGGCGTTGACCCAAATGTTATGGTAGTGGGCTTAGACCCACGTATGCTCTGTACTGGACTGTTATGTTTCTGTTAAAGGGCTCTGCCTCTGACTATTTTTAATTTCGTTTACAGACAGTTTTTTTAATTCTGTTCACTGACTTTACTTTAGTAAGGGGATTACACACTAAGTTTTCGTAAACTCACCCCATTTATTAACCTTTCAGGTAATCCCCAGCCTTAGACAGATCGGAGCTGTAAGGGACTCGGAGAAGGCCATACACTGCTTATGTTTTCAGTATTGATTATTTGCATTCAAGTATTTTGGGTTGTAATAAGGCCTTTACAATTTCTAGATTTTTAATTTGGGTTTTTTTATTGTTTCGTAATTTCTAGAAGTAGAACACGATTTTTCCTTAACAACAACTATTTTTCAAAATATCACTTTTTTGTAACTGTTTTCAGTTAAGCTTCTACAACACATAAGGTTTTAAAGGTAATAACGTTTTACTAGAGAATAACTTTTAATAAACCACGTTTTAAAAATAAGCAAACGAAATTAAAAGTTTTTAAGGGGTTGAAGGTTTAAATATAAAGAAGGGTTTTCAATGAAAACAAGGTTTTCGAAAAACATTCAATGTGGCACGCTGGAATTGAGCCTAACTTCTAGGTCGGGTTTGAGATGTTATATTTAGTGGTATCAGAGCCATGTTGCAACAACTCTGCTATGGATTGGGTTTTCAAAGTTTGAATTTTAGAAAATTATTTTCAAACATGTGATATGTTTGAGGTATTTCTTCTGAAAAGTGTGGCACACCGAGTCTCCGACGTCGAATCTGTAAGTCTTCTGAATACTTTTGTCTGTTTAGAAATTGAAATACTATGGATTCTTTAAATATTGGATTGAATTTAGATTCGGTATTTATTTTGTGTGGATGTGATGTTTGGATATAGAAATTGTATATGTGTGTGATAAATAAGTGTCTGCTTCGGTGGTTATGTGCTGTATGTATGAGATGTTTCAAGTTCTAGTTGAAGTGTGATAGTGATAGTAGGATCAGAGTGCACAGCGGTAGCGTAGTGGGGTAGATGTTACACGACTACCCTGTTAGACGGAAATTTCAGGGATGAAATTTCTTTAAGGGAGGTAGAGTTGTAACACCCTAAATTTGGGCCTAGGAGTTTTGGGCCTTGATCATGGGATCAGTTGAAGGTGGCTTATAATATTTTGTTGTGCATGGAAATTTCGTTAATGAAGGCTTGCTTCAGTGGTTAAGTGTGCTAAGAAGTGTTGGAGAAGTCCTGGGTTCAAACCTGGACTCTAGCAAAAATCTTGGTTTTAGGTGAATAAAACCTTGGGGGTAAGTAGGTAGGCCTTAAGAATATTGTTGGCTAAATTATGTCACAAAAAGCCTTGTGGTCTAGTGGCAAAGTGGCACCACATAAGAGGCAGAGAGGTGGCGTTGTAGAGTTGGCAATGAGGTCCAGGGTTCAAATCTCATGGCAAGTAAGGAGCATTTATTTTGCTAACAGGGGACGATAAGAGTTGGTGTTGGATTTAAACTCTGATGATGGAGGAATCCCATATCGAGAAGCTAACATGAGAATAGGCAAGAAGCTGGCTTTAAATAGAGCGAACCATAAGTAGAGTAAGCATACCTTTCTTAGTTGATCCCTTTCGCTTTGTGGCGTGCTTGTTTGGGTTGGGTGTCGACTAAAAGTGTTCGGAGCGTGGATTAACTTCAATCTCCTATCAGGTGTGTATTTCTCACTATTCTAGCTGTAGGACGGCTGTTTCAGGTCGAAATGGGCCATGTGGGCCCTTGTATGATTGTGTAGTAAATATTGGACTAGATTATGTGAATCTCATACCCCTTTAGGGTAGAATTACTGAAATACCCCTGTAGGGTAGAATTACTGAAATACCCTTGTAGGGTAGGATTACTGAAATACCCCTGTAGGGTAGAATCACTGAAATACCCCTGTAGGGTAAAATTACTGAAATACCCCTGTAAGGTAGAATTACTAAAATACCCCTGTAAGGTAGGATTACTGAAATACCCCTGTAGGGTAGGATTACTAAAATACCCTTGTAGGGCAGAATTATTGAAATATCCCTGTAGGGCAAAATTACGAAAATACCCTTGATTTGTGAAATTACCAAAGTACCCCTAATTTGCAAAATTATCGAAATACCGTAGGTTTGGAAAATTGCTGAGATACCATCGATTTGTAAAATTACTAAAATACCCCTAACTTGTGAAATTATCGAAATACCCTCGATTAGCAAAATTACCAAAACACCCTAGTTTGTAAAATTACATAAATACCCCTGATTTAGAAAATTATTGAAATACCCTCGATTTGCAAATTTACCGAAATACCCTCGACTTGTTAAATTACAAAAATACCCTTGACTTACAAAATTGCAGAAATACCCTTGGTTTGTAAAATTACTGAAATACCCCTTGTTTGTAGATTTACCAAAACACCCTTCTAGGATGGAATAACTAAAATACCCCTAATAGGTAAAAAGACCGTTTTGCCCCTCAAGGGTAAATGACTCACTGGTGATACGATTTGATTGATTTGACTATATTTTGATTGAGAATGTATGACTGTAATTGACTGTTGCGACTGTGATTGGTTATGGGCATGGCATTCCGCATACATAACATACTATATGGGGATTGAGATATTGATATGGAGGAAGAAATTGAGGATTGCATGGTTGCTTGACGACCGTGGATCCACCGATGGCTTTTTAAGCAAGATATTCTTATTATGGCTCTGTGCCAACTTGATTATGGCTTCGTGCCAATCGCATTTGCCTAGGGCTATGTGCCTATCATATCTATTGATGACTATGTGTCATTTATACTTACTCATGGCTGTGTGCTGGTTATATTACCCTAATCGATGGCTATGTGCCAATCTTATTACAGTTACAGGCGGCTATGTACCCATTCATGATTAGCAGCTTTGCTGCAACGTTAAGTAGTGCCGCAACCAGGCTACTATTGGTGTGTAGAGGATGGGTGGGTTGATATAGATATCCCCACAGGTGTGTAGGGTTGGAAGGGAAATAGTGTGTAGCGGTTGGATTATTGGGATGGGTTAGCATACATCTTGCATTATGCATATGGATTGATTCTAATATGGCCTTTGACCCAAATGTTATGGTAGTGGGCTTAGACCCACATATGCTCTTTACTGGACTATTCTATTTCTGTTAAAGGGCACTGGCCCTGACTGTTTTTAATTCCGTTGACAGACTATTTTTTAATTCTGTTCATTGACTGTTACTTTAGCAAGGGGATTACACACTGAGTTTTCGTAAACTCACCCCGTTTATTAACCTTTCAGGTAATTCCCAGCCTTAGACAGATTGGAGCTGCGAGGGACTCGGAGAAGGCCACATACTGCTTATGTTTTCAGTATTGATTATTTACATTCAAGTATTATGGGTTGTAATAAGGCCTTTACAATTTCTGGATTTTTAATTTGGGTTTTTAATTGTTTCATAACTGCTAGAAGTAGAACACGGTTTTTCCTAAACAACAATTGTTTTTCAAAATATCACGTTTTCGCAACTGTTTTAAGTTAAGCTTTTGCGACGCATAAGGTTTTAAACATAATAACGTTTTACAAGAGAATAACTTTTAATAAACCACATTTTAAAAATAAGCAAACGAAATCAGAAGTTTTTAAGGGGTTGAAGTTTTAAATATAAAGAAGGGTTTTCAATGAAAACAAGGTTTTCGACAAACATTCAATGTGACACGCCGGAATTGAGCCTAACTTCTAGACCAGGTTTGGGGTGTTACACACTATCTATTGAAAGAACTTGTAAGGAAGCCAATTGCTGAAACATAGGTAGACAGTTCTTACTGTAGTATTTTTTTCCACTGTTAGTTTCTACACTTTCTTTTTCTGGAACTTGAAGAATGAATGAAATAGTGCTCATGCATATATGTTCTTATTTGAAATTGTCACTTGATTGATAAGTTTTGTAATGTTAGAAATAGGGAGAGAAGTACAGGTTTCTTTTTGCTTTCATTTTCTTTTAGTTTCTTTATTACTTAAATTTCCTTTCTAGGTATTTTTTGCCATGTATAGGATGTTGTGATAATGTATTTCATTTTGGTTGTTCTAATGTGATATGCAAAGCTTCTTAAATTTCAAGGCATGACTGAACTCCATGATCTCACTTGTTCAAAATGCGTTATGTAAGATCATCTCACATAGAACGAGCTTTCCTTGTTACTTTTTTAAACATCAATGAACCTTAGCCAGAAGCTTAGAACCAACCAGCTTGTTTGTGGAAGGAAGTTGTACTACAAGGGCTTTTCCTTTTTTTGCAATCAATTTGAAAGGATTTTTTGTTTCCATTTTAGTCTATAAATTATTTTCAAGTTTATTACTGTACATATTTTGTGACATTGAAATTAATTCTTGCATTTATTTTATTATTTTTGCTATTATACTCTTATATTTTTCATTTATTTTATTATTTTCGCTATTATGGAGATTAATATTTTATTAAAATATTAACATGATTTTTCAATATTTTGACTAAAAATAATAATTTATTACATGATTAAATACTCTCTTTTCTACTAAAAATATATATTTAATACTAATTAATGTATATGTTTAATAATATTGAAAATAATAATGTTTAATTTTAATATTTAATATTTTTAAATGTTTGCAAAAACTTAAAAATAATTTTTTTATCAATATAATAATGTTTACCATTAATTAAATTTATTTTTATATAAAAATCAAATTACTTATCTTTTTAACGAAAAAAATGATTTAAAAGCTTTTTAAAATGAAAAATTATTTTTGTTAACCATCAAATTATAACCCATTCTTATCCTAAATAAAAAAAAAAGCTTATAAAATGGATTTATCGTACTAGTATATTTTTTAAAAATTGATCGCTGTATGATTTTTCTCCGACCAGATATTAGATGATGAATTCACCTAATTAATCCCCAAAATGAGTAACCACAAATTGAGCGGAGCGCTTTCGGGGTACAAGCACATGGACAAGTTAAAATTTATAAATCAAAAGAGTATAATTAAAGGGTTAAAATTTAAAGTTAAAAATTAAAGATGATAATCATAACTTACATAAACATTTAAAGAATAAAAGAAAACATTAGATCATAACTTACATAAGTTATATAATACATAAATATATATCATATCTATAGACTTACATAACTTACATAAATACTAGTTTACACCCATTAGATACTTGATACTTGATATGTATTATCTATTTTAGTACAATGACATGATTTAAATCAATTTATAACACTTAAGTAACCGTAATTTATTGTCAACTTTAGACTTCAAGAACTACGAAATGGATAAGAGTTGGATGAATTTGTCAAGGGTAAGCAACGACTATCGAAATGGAGTAAAACCTTTTCTAAATTTTGCATTTTCAAAATGCAAGCCAAGAGAATATGATTCTTTGTCCGTGTAAGAAGTGTGGCAACTTCGATTGGCATATTTGTGAAGTTGTTTACGAACATCTAATTGTTGATGTCTTTATTCGAGGGTATAAAAAATGGATTTTCCATGAAGAGTGTACACCTCGTAGAACCTCTTCAATGATTAATCCGACTTATCCTCATAGTGCTTACCATTAGTCTGTTAGAGAAGATGACATGGAAGGTATGTTACAGGATGCATTTAATATACGCAATCATGGTTTGCAATCGTTTCCACCTGACTTTATTGTATCTGATGATTGTAATATTGATGGAAATGTTTTTACCGAAATGAGAAGAAGTGTACCTGATGAAGAGCCAAATGGAGAAGCGGCGAAGTTCTACAAGTTACTTAATGAAATGAATGAAGAACTTTATGAGGGATCAAATTTTCAAAAATGTCCTTTTGCATTCATCTTTTTCACTTAAAATGTTTGGGAGGGCGGATCGAAAACTCTTTTACAATGCTGCTAGAGTTTTTGAAAGATATGTCTTCTTTTTGAAAAATTCCTCATTCATGCAAAGATATGAAGAAATTGATAAAAGATTTAGGCCTTGGGTATGACAAATTCATAGTTGCCCAAATGATTGCATGTTTGATCGTGATGTGATGAAGTAATAAATTGATCGTACCTAAAAGACTAACTATTATCACGATAAAAGGCAAGCGCACCTATCAAATAGTAGTATAGCTAGTGGCAAGACCGGATATTGAATCCAAGGAACTAAAACTACTAGTAATGACTTTCTCCCTATTATCTAGCCTAAGAAATAAAAGGGGTTTAGTTGTAAACTAATTGACTCTAAACTAAACTAAGGATGCGACAAAAAGTAAATTGGGAAATTGCTTTGGAAAAACTGATTGATGAGGGCAATACCTAAAGAAGAATCCACCTAGACTTCACTTGTTATCTAACTCTGAACTAGACGATTTCTTCATTTGACATGATCCGTAGAGATCCCTAAATTATGTTAATACCTCCGTCAAGGATAATAACTGTGACAACCCTAATTCAACCCTAGTCGGGAAGTGGTTTCAGGACCACTAAATCGAGTCGTAAAAATAATTAAATGTTAAATTTCATGCCTATTATATGTGAAAATGTATGTGTGAAATTTTGACTTTTTGAGTTTGTCATTTGGATGTGAATTGATTCAAAAAGGGCTTATGTAGAAGACCTTAAAAATGTGATAGATTAATTTGCTACAGTGGCCGATTGTTATATGGTCTAAATAGGAGGGGTTTGCATGTCAAAATAACCATTTTAACTTTAGTGACCGGTCATGATGTGGTTGACTTATATTATATACATTTCTTTGAAGTTAAAAATGGCATAATGGTTTTATATTAATAAAATAGATAATAAAATAATCAAATGGTGAAAAGAACAAAGTTTGTTTACCTTTGTTCTTCATTGCCGAAAATCATCAAAAGAAAAAGAGTTAGGAGAGAACAAGACAGTCGGCCATTCTTGTGTCAATTTTAAGGTAAGAATTCATGTTATTTTCCTTTGATTTTGTGAAATTTAATTAAATGTCAAGTGTTTATCATGGCCCATGTATTAATTTTTGTAATGGTGATGAATGATGCTTTCGGCCAAGATCTTTATATGTTGACTTTGTTGTTAAATTGTGGTTCTATATGGGAAAATGATTAAAAGTATGTTTAAATGGTTTAATGTTGCAAAGATTAGCTAAATTGAGTAGTAACATTCGGCTAATAAGGAAATGTGATAATTTTGTACATTGTTATTATTTTTGCTAATTAAATTGATAGTGTATATTTATACGCTAGCCGAATATGTGCTAAAATGAGAAATGAAAAGAATGATTAAGTTTGAATATTTCATTTGAGGTTCGAAATGGAGATTTCCGTATAGGGGTATTTGGGAAAGAAACATTTTCTTTGATTAAATTTTCGATGCCATTGTTGAATTGAGCTAGGAAATAAGGAAATTTAGTGATAAATAAAAGGATTTATATTCGGCCATGTTTGTGATGAGTTAAATTGAGAAAACAATTGTTTAAATACCAAGAGAGATATTTGAGTATAATTGCTAGTGAAAAAGATTCATGTTAGTTAATGGTAGTTAAGATTTGAATGTTAAGCTAGTTGTTTCATATATGGCTAAGTAAATTAAGCTAATACATGGTTAGTTTGAGTGGATTTGGATAGAAATGGATTTAGAAGGGTTAAGTGGACCTTGTGATGTCTAAATGCATGGGTATTAAATTATGAGTTTAATATATGAAACCTATATTTAGTGTAGCCTAAATCCATGTGAAAGCATTCGGTTTTGGTCTTAGAGATAATGAATTATTATTGAATTTTTGCCTTGAGCGAAATGTGAAAAAAAGCATAAAATGAGTATCTATTTTTCGGTTAAGTTATTTTTTTAATGAGAAGTCTTTAGTTAAATATTAGAAAACTAAGGCTTAATGTCAAATTATGTTTTGTGATGGTCGAATGACTCCCTTGAATATTGAATTGTGTTTGTGTTTGTGTTTGTGAATTAGATGGTTGAAAATGTGAATTAGATGTTAGATAGTATGCGACTTGCGTATCCTTGTATCAAAGAATTTCCGATTGTGAACTTAGGTAACAAGTGTGTATTTGTCGATTTTATAAGTGATTATTAACTTAGTAAATGTATATTGAGATGTCTGTGAATGAGTTGTATTTGTGTATATATATATATATTCGGTTGTGCAGAAATTTGATTAAATAATGATTTTGTGATTTTGGTAATGGATTATTGAATAGTAAACTCTGTTTAATTTAGCTCAAGAACCAAGGACACCAAATTTGGATAGGGGGAAAGATAAAGTACTCGAATAGCTGTTTTCAATCGTTCAACAACTTTTGAAGTAAGTTTTTAAGTAATTGAGTTAATTCTTTTGTAAGTTTTGAATATTAAGTCTATGATATGATTGAGTATGATATACTTAATATCTATTAAAAGAACCATGATCCTTTTGTATTTAAATGTATGTAGCCGAATGGCTATTAAGAATCATAGGTAATTTATATGAGTGAGGTTGCTAATGGTTACAATGATAAGATGATGAAATTGAAATGCTATATATGTTTATATATATGTGATGTGGCCTAATGTCTCTTATGAAATAGAAATAATTATATTGATATGTGAATGAGTTCGAATTTATGTTGGAGAAATCGAAAGTATATGAATAGATGTGTATAAAATTCTGTGAATTAAATATAGTGTGTTATTATCGGGTCTTTGACCTAGCAAGCTTTTGAGTTGGTGATTGATATCGGGCCTTGAGCCTAGCAGGCTATAATGCCAGTGAGATTATATCGGGCCTCGAGCCTAGCAGGCTATAATGCCGGTGAAATTATAACGGGTTTTGAGCCTAACAGGCGGAATGTCGATGAAAGTGATCAGACTGAAAGTCTAGCAGGCTTCGAGCCGGTGATGAATTCAGATTTATAAGATTTTTAGACTCTATGATAAATGGCAATTGAGTTAGCTTAGTACTGTAAATTGGTCAGGTATGTATCCTGTGCTTATATTTGAGCTTGATTGGAATTGAACTAAATATGTAATGTGATGGATATGTGAATCAACATAAGACTATATGTATATGATCTTGAGGCATTCGGTCAAAGTGTGAAACTATGTGAAGAGATTTGAATTGTCTATGTTATATGAATCTAGATTCAAGAGAAGTTAAAAAGTTTAATGCAAGTTAAGTGTTTGTATTTATATATATATATATTCGGCCAAAAAGGGTAATAGGCTAAAGGCTTGTTATTTGATAATTTCGAATGATAGCTATACAAATTGAGTTTAAATGGTTGCATTGCTTAAAACTTACTAAGCTTAGAAAAGCTTACTCCGTTTATTTTTTATTCTTTGTTTTATAGATCTCGTCGAAAGCTACAGACTCGGGGATTCAAGTTCGAAGTCATCCACACTATCTGAACTTTGTTTCGGTACTTATAGTAACATTATTTTTGATATGGCATGTATAGTTTAAACTTGTTTTGGAACAAGTTGGTTATATTATAATTGAAAGCCATGCGAATATGGCTCAACCGTTTTGTGAATTTATGTTTCGTAAAAAGATCATATGTATTTAATGGTTATTATATGGTGTGTTTATTAAATGTGTTTTATAATTAAGATAAACATGCATGTGTTATAATAGAAAAATGTCATTTGTTAATGTTTGAAACACCAATGTAGTAGTAATGATACGTTTACAATATGATTATTGTTTTAAAAATGCTTTGATGATGGTTGTTATAACATCATATGAGTATTTGTGAGTATGTGATAGTTGTGTTTCTTTTAGTAATACCTTATAGCTCTTTTCTGGCGACAAATAAGGGCTAGGGGTGTTACAAGAACAATTAATCCTAGGTTGATTAATTGAAATCTCTTTCTAATTAAAACCCCTACTCTTGCATTAACTCGATCTATGGATCCCTATATTAGATTTGACTCTAATCCGGTAGATTTTCGTCGTCCTATGTCTAGGATTGCAATCAAATTCGCTTAATTGTGTTGGATCTACTCCTATACAAGGACTTTTGCTCCTCTGCATAAGCACATTCGACTTAAATTAATATCCCGGAAATATCAATTCAAGAGTTAAAAACACAATTAAGAACAAGTCAAATATTATCGTATAGTTCAGATAACAATAACACGACTCTTCTTAGTTTCATCCCCCTTAGATATTTGGGGTTTTAGTTCATATTTATAAAAAGAAACATCTCAGAATAAAGAAAATAACAAAACATAAGAAAGCCCAAAACTCCTGAACGGATTGACAGGAGATCTTTTGTCTTGATGTAGATCCTGGCTTCTGAGACGGATCAGTCGGCTTTCCTTCAAGTAATTCCCTGCCTTTAGCTCTCCGTCTTGGTGGGAAGACTATACCCTTAGCGGGAATAATGCACACCCTTGTAGTTGCCTACTAGGGTCTTTATATAGAGTTTGGAGAGTCTTTCTTAGCCCTTAAGTAACCTTTTCCAAGTGAACTTGAACTTCATCATGACAGGGACATGCCCGTGTGCCACGCTCGTGTGAGTCGATTTTGGGCCGTGTTCAAGCCTGTTAGAGTGGCACGGCCGTGTGGGTTGCCCGTGTAAATCGATTCTAGGTCATGCTCAAGCCTGTTTATGTGGCACGGCCGTGTGGTGAACTTCCAGGCCGTATTGATTCTTTACTTTGGCCCATTTTCTCCGTTTTCAGCCTGTGTCTTATTCTTTTTACTCCCCTAAGCTCACCTGAGTATAAAATATGAAATTAAAGGTTTAGGAGCATCAAATTCCACAAATCAAGGAATAATTCATCCATAAATGTGCTAAGTATGAGGTAAAAACATGTATAATTTACGGTGTATCAAATACCACCACACTGAAGCCTTTGCTTGTCCTCAAGCAAAAATCTCAATTGACGATTAAAATCATTCCTCTCAACTTATAATCCTTATCAATAAAGTTTCAAACTAATCCACAAGTAATCATACATTGAAAATTCAACCGAAAGAAAATTAAAGTTTCAAACACTTTAAGTTGAGAATCTTATCACAGAAACATAGGTCTTCTCCCTTCTTCTAGGTAATTACCTTGAACTCAAAATCAACAAGAGTTGACATCCTCACTAAAGATTCACTCTATCCACTCGAAGTGTTTAGGGTTCAAAAATTAAGCACTCATTAGTCAACTTGAAAAGTTATTACCATAAGCTTGCAGGAAAATCAAATCTCCACCACTATATATTGACATGATACATCGATCAAAAGGTCTTTCAAAGGTTGTAACGTGGCCTTGTTTAGGGGTGTGGTCACAAGTTGAAAAAGATGGTTGGAATTGAGATTGAATTGGAAAATCATCTAACTAGAAAAATATCTATCACTGAAACATATTCCTAAAATAAAGCCTTTTGGATGACATCGTTTAAGAACAAGAGCTCAAAAATTACATGGAAATATGCAAAACATTAAATTACAACTGGAATATACATATGTCTTTTTAAGAACAAGTCAAATAAAAACAAATTGAATATTTATAAACTTTACAAACTGAAAAGGAGAACAAAGCTAGATAATTATTCAACTCAAATCTCGACGAAAATAAGGATCAAAATAATTGAAGAGAATTCAACAAAAATTGGGTTACAGGTTAATATTGAAGGTAAGTCAAGGAATAGTTTGTTAGGCTCAATGGGGTTCACTAGGGGTTAGTTTATGGAGGTAGGCTTTTATGGAGTAAGCGGGTTAAATCCTAAGTGCCTTTATCATTTCAGTATATCAAATCAATGATGTGGTCTTGACATGTATAATCGAAGCAAGTTCTAAAATAACAAATCAGTATTGACTCATTCAAATCAATAATAAAAGTAAGCACGAAAGGATGTATGCTCAAAAGGCTCAAAAATCTCACCAGAATTATGGCTTTTGATGTCAATCCTACGAATTTCAAATTTCAAGATAACACTTAAAATTGGGGAAAACAACCTAGAAAATTTTAAATTCTCAAAAATTTCAACTTATCATGCTTGATTCTCTAATGTCTTAAGGTTTGAAAAATCAAAGCATAAGTACTTATGTCTTAATTCTCAACATATTAATAAAAATCATAAATCAATCAGAATTCATTTTAATAGGGGATTGAGACTAATGCAGAGAGTGAAAGTGAGAATTCAAAATTTAAGAACAATACAACAAGTTAGTGGGCAAAATTTTTAGGGGTTCAAGGATAATACAAAGAATGAAAGTGAATTCCCCTGCACACTTAATATGTACATTGCCCTCAATGTACAAAGATACATTAGTAGCAATAGAAGCATAAAATCATAAGATAGGGAGAGAAGTGAAACTCCCTGAATATTGGATGAATTTTTTGAGCTGGTTGTGAAGATTTGTAGGGAAGGGTGTTTATCCACAATTTTCGTGCCAAAAGGATATGATGATCGGGGTCGTGGTGGCTATGGTCGTGGTGGTCGTGTAGGAACCAACAGTCGTGGCAGGGTTTTCCCATTAGATATAGAGTTAATCTGTAAAGCTCTTTTGAAATTGCAATAGCATTTATCAATTTTAGGGAATTTGGATTAGCACAATACACTCATTAGGAGATAGCCAATATTAAACTTTTGAAATAAAATAAACTAAGTTCTTAAAATACTAAAATTCAAATAATGAAAACGATAAGGTTAAAATAAAATAAAATGAAAAAGTAAAATAAAAAGGAAAATAAAGGTGAAGAAAAGAGGACTCGTGAGTCCTAATCTTCAGATGGTTCGTGAGGTAGGGGCGGTGATGAAATGTGTAGATGCTGGCATATCTACTGAAGAGTAGCGTCAATATGGTCGAAGCGTTGGAAGCACTGCTGCTCAAATCGTGTAAGGCACTCGGATATGTCAGCATAGGAAGCTGCTGCATGAATTGGGCGGTGAATGGGTGGTGGCTCATCATGGGATGGGAGGATATCATCAGTGATGTCCTCGGGGTCCTTTTGCTCGGTGGATTAAGCTAACTAGTACTGCGGAGGATCGCTCCTACGTCGGGGCTGAATCATCCTCATGTGAAGCATGCTCTGGATGCCTTGTGGGGACATCTGGCAAACGAGAGTATAGGAGGATGACTGGGCCTATGTGCTTAGAAGTCTGAAGTAGCGGGCCAAGCGAGTTACGTATGGGCCCATCGAGATCACACCCCTCTGATGCCACTCCGTCTGGTGCTGGATGGCATGGGTGTTGAAGTATGCAAGATCGAGCACGTACCTGTGCGATATACTCCACAAGAAATAGGCGTCGTGGGTGTTGACGATGCCAGTGCTTTCATGTCTGCCCGTTAATGTATGTGCGAAGAGGGCGTGTAAGTACCTCAGAGATGGGGCGAGAGCCATCGCCTTGGAGCGACTGGGGTCGTATGTGGCCGAAGCAGGGACCAGGGCCTCCCAACACTTAGGTGAAGAGAAGTAGATGTGGCGGTGGAGCTTAGAAAGGTTTTCTTCTTCCATGAACTGCTCAGTGTATACACCTAGTGCTATACCGAACTCCGGTACACTAAGCTATCGAACGATGCCTCCGAGGTGGAATTGAATCGTCCCTGGATCGTCATGTCGGGCCATGACTGTTTGGAGGCAGAACGTGGTACAGAGCTCTAGAGTAAGCTCGAGATAGGTGGGCTCAACAATTTGGAAGAACTGGTCCCATAGGTCGGTCGTCAACAAGGCTTGTACGGCGTCTGCTAATTAGACCCGTTCTAGTGCAGCCCAATCGATGCATCTTCCCGCTCCGAGTGGTCTCGCCCTTAGAATTTGGAACAGTTCTTCTTAGAAACCACCGGGTCCCTTTCGTTTTTCGGAAGCGGGGACGGTAGCTTTCTTCGCTCGGGATAATGACATGATTTCTGTAAAAATCAATAAAAATGGGCATGTATGATCACTATTCATAAATCAAGAACTAAGTGATGGTTAATGTTAACCAAGACTAACCTATTTCAATGCAAAAGTTAATATTAAGAAGGCAATTTGTTATTCAATTTATCTAAGTATGGAATTGAACAGAATGTGAGTGTTAAATAGGAAAATGAACTAAGAGCTAATTGCCTAAGATAACTAAAGATGGCAGCAAGAGAATGATTCAAAATGTCATGATATTATCAAAGTCAAAGATCATTAGAAATGAATGGTAGCAACTAATCATTTGAGAAGAAAGAAAACATGAATGTACGAATAGAGCAATAAAAATAATTAGAAACTAACTAAAATAGAAAAAAAATGAGAGTTAATAACAAAGAAAAGAGAAAAGGGAATCGAATGGGCAATTGTAGGGGACAGAGCACGGTCGTGGTGGTGCTTGCACGGGTATGGAGGCGTGGCTTTGGTCGGCGGCGGCGCTAGGGAAGGCTAGTATGGGCTGTGGGTGAAGGAAGGGATTACGGTTTAAGTGGAGAAGAAGATGAATAGTGAGGGGTTTAGCTCGTGTGAATCGTTTTTAGCCTGTGTGGTTCTAATTTCAAGGGTTTTGGCGCGCCTGAGTCATGACACACACCTGTGTTCCTAGGGCGTGTTGGGGCACACAGCCGTGTCCTTCAATGTTCACTTCTCCCACGTTCGTGTAGGGGGTCACACGCCCGTTTTAATTTAGCAGGTTTGACCACGGGGTAGAGACACGGGCGTGTTGCATGCCCGTGTTAAATTAACAGTATCGACCACAGCCTTGAGACACAGGCGTGTTGCACGCCTGTGTTGATTCGTCAGGATTGGCCATAGCCACCTCGCACGGCCGTGGCTGGTTGTCGTAGATCGTGTTTTGGGAAAGTTTTACCTTGCTCATACACGACCGTATCACACGGCCGTGTCTTTACCCATGGTGTCCACACAGCCTTAGGCACGTCTATGGGCATGGCCATGTGGCTTGAAAAACCTGTATTCAAAGGGTTAGTTGATGGGTTAGAGAGTTTAAATAAAAGAACTTTACTATGTCAGTGCTTGGGTTGCCTCCCGAGAAGTGCTTGTTTATAGTCTAAGCTCTACTTTACTTAAGCTTGTACTGTCACGGTGGTTTGAGAAGTTCGAACTCCTCTACCCTACCATCAATTTTATCATCAAGATAAGGTTTAAGTCGAGTATAATTTACCTTGAAAGTACGAAATGTCTTATTTGTTATCTCGACTGTACCATAGGGAAAGATTTTCATTCTCGTGAAAGGATGAGTATCACCTGTATGAACTTTTGAGTTTGAAATTCGAGGATCTTCCTCCTCTAAGTATACTTTATCCCCTACCTTAAATTGATTCTTTTTTGCCTTAAGGTCATCATGGTGATGCTCTGGTGTGTTGTGGCATACTTTAGGTTTCTTTTGTCGGTAATTCAGCCACTCATCTAGTTCCTCAATCTGGAGCATTCGTTTTTCATGTACGTTTCCCTTGGATAGACTCGTCTGTGGTTGGGTCGCCCTTGTGTGAATTTTATCCTGCAAAAAAGGTTAGACGGTGAAATCATTCTTATTACAAGGACTCGTAACAATATTTTTATTATCAACAATGTTATTAGAGTTTCGGGCTTGTAAAGTAACTTTGTCATCACCTACACGAAGTGTAAGCTCGCCTGTGCCTACATCAATTACGGTTCTAGCAGTTGCTAAAAAAGGTCGTCCTAGGATTAAGGGGACATTGCTATCCTCATCTATGTCTAAAACAGCAAAGTCGACTAGGAATATAAATTTATCAATTTTGACAAGCACGTCTTCAATTTTGCCCTTAAGAAATCTAATGGTTTTATCAGCCAATTGGATGCTCATCTTAGTTTGTTTAGGTTTCCCAAGACCTAGTTGCTTAAACAATTTGTAAGGCATTACATTAATACTTGCTCCTAAATCAGCTAAAGCATTTTTAACATCTAAACTACCAAGTAAACAAGGAATTGTAAAACTCCTTGGATCTTTTAGTTTGCCGGGTAGCTTATTCTGCAAAATAGCTGATCAAACTGCATTCAGTTCCACATGAGATGTCTCATCTAGCTTTCGTTTATTCATCAATAGCTCTCTTAAAAACTTAACGGCATTTGGCATCTGCGAAAGAGCTTTAATAAATGGTAAGTTAATATGTAATTTCTTTAAAAGTTTAAGGAATTTACCGAATTGTTCGTCTGTGCGATCTTTCCTTAACACATTAGGATATGGGATACGAGGCTTATATTCTTTGACAACTAATTCTTTGGGGCTTACCTCATCTTTACTTTTACTTACCACAGTCTCCTTACATGGCTCTGGGTGGTTTTTGGCTAACCCTTCCTCATCGATCGTATCTAGGGCATTGAGTTGCTCCTTAGGGTTAGTCTCGGTGTTGCTTGGTAACCCACCTTATGGTCTTTCAGAAATTAGCTTAACGAGTTGGCCTATTTAAGTTTCGAGTCCTTGAATGGATGCTTTCTGGTTCTTAAGTGCTGTCTTAATGTTCTAAAAATGGGTTTCTGACACAGCGATGAATTTTGTAAGCATCTCCTCAACGTTCGGTTTTTTCTCTTATTGGAACAGTGGTTGTTGAAATCCCAGAGGAGGTGGTTGCCTTTGATTTCCTTGTCCTCCCCATGAGAAATTTGGGTGATTCCTCCAACCTACATTGTAAGTATTCACATAGTTGGCTTGCTCGGTTTCCATGCCATGTCCATAGGAGGAGTAATCAAGATTGTACATGTTTCCTTGGTTTGAGTCACATTGCATCACTGGGTGTACCTGCGTAGAACCAAAAAAATTATCAATCTTTTTATTTAAGAGTTCTACCTGATTTGGCAGCATTGTGACTGTATCAACATTAAAAACCCCGGCAGCTTTTTACAGTTTTGTTCTCGTGACTTGCCACTGATAGTTATTCAGTGACATCTCTTCTATAAGTAAGCTGCTTCTGGTGTCTTGTTATTGATTGTTCCACTGGTGGCTGCATCGATCATCTGCCTCGTTAAGGGGTTCAAACCATTGTGAAAGGTTTGAACTTGTAGCCATAGCGGTAGACCATGGTGAGGGCACCTTCTCAATAGATCCTTGTATCTCTCCCAGGGGTCGTAAAGTGTTTCTAAATCTATCTGCACAAAAGAAGAGATATCATTCCTTAATTTAGTCAATTTAGCCGGTGGAAAATATTTGAGCAAAAATTTTTCAGTCATTTATTCCCATGTAGTGATAGACCCTCGTGGTAGAGAATTCAACCACTGTTAGCTTTATTCCTCAAAGAGAATGGGAATAGCCAAAGACGAATGGCATCATCAGAAATGCCATTTATTTTAAATGTGTCGCATAATTCCAAAAAACTGGCTAAACGAGCGTTAGGATCTTCATCTTGCAAACCATCAAACTGAACAAACTGTTGTATCATCTGAATAATGTTAGGTTCAGTTTAAAACTATTTGTAGCAATAGTAGGACTAACAATACTAGATTCGGTACCAGCCAAATTGGGTTTAGCATAATCATACATAGTACGAGGAACAGGATTTTGCTCAACAGGATTTGCGGCTACTATAGGAGGTAGCTGATTATCTTGATTTGCCTCCATCTTTTTAGTAGGTTCAGGTTCTTCTTCTTGTCCTTGTTCTGGATATTGCAAGCTTCTTCTTATCTCTCTGCGAGTTCTACGAATTGTAGCTTCTAAATCTTCGTCAAACAATAATGGTCCTCCTAAGTTTCTTCTAATCATAAACTAGAGATACATCGAAGGGAAAGGTAAAAAGAAAATTAAAAACCTAAAATAAAAAAATAGAAAATAATTTGCAATAAAAGTAAAAAGAGCTAAAGTAATAGGAATCGAGTCTTCCTAATATCTTAGTTCCCCGACAACAGCGCCAAAAACTTGATCGTGATGTGATGAAGTAATAAATTGATCATACCTAAAAGACTAACTATATCACGATAAAAGGCAAGCGCACCTATCGAATAGTAGTATAGCTAATGGCAAGACCGGAATATCGAATCCAAGGAACTAAAAGTACTAGTAATGACTTTCTCCCTATTATCTAGCCTAAGAAATAAAAGGGGTTTAGCTGTAAACTAATTGACTCTAAACTAAACTAAGGATGCGACAAAATGTAAATTTGGAAATTGCTTTGGGAAAACTAATTGATGAGAACAGTACCTAAGGAAGAATCAACCTAGACTTCACTTGTTATCTTACTCTGAACTAAACGATTTCTTCATTTGACTTGATCCATAGAGATCCCTAAATTATGTTAATACCTCCGTCGAGGATAAGAACAACTAATCCTAGGTTGATTCTCTTTCTAATTAAAACCGTTAGTCTTTCATTAACTCAATCTATGGATCCCCATATTAGATTTGACTCTAATCCAGTAGATTTTCATCGTCATATGTCTAGGATTGCAATCAACTCCACTTAATTGTGTTGGATCTACTCCTATACAGGGACTTTTTCTCCTCTGCATAAGCACATTCGACTTAAATTAATATCCCAGAAATGTCAATTCAAGAGTTAAAAACACAATTAAGAACAAGTCAAATATTTATCATATAGTTCAGATAACAATAACTAGATTCATCTTAGGTTTCATCCCCCTT
This sequence comes from Gossypium stocksii, assembly GCA_020496765.1. Classification (NCBI taxonomy): domain Eukaryota; kingdom Viridiplantae; phylum Streptophyta; class Magnoliopsida; order Malvales; family Malvaceae; genus Gossypium; species Gossypium stocksii. The sequence continues at coordinate 12,229,254 of CM035621.1, read as the reverse complement.
AGATATTTGGGGTTTTAGTTCATATTTATAAAAAGAAACATTTCAGAATAAAGAAAATAACAAAACATAAGAAAACCCAAAACTCCTGAAAGGATTGACGGGAGATCTTCTGTCCTGATGTAGATCCTGGCTTCTGAGACGGATCAGTCGGCTTTCCTTCAAGTAATTCCCTGCCTTTAGCTCTCCGTCTTGGTGGGAAGACTATACCCTTGGCGGGAATAATGCACACCCTTGTAGTTGCCTACTAGGGTCTTTATATAGAGTTTGGAGAGTCTTTCTTAGCCCCTAAGTAGCCTTTTCCGAGTGAAATTGAACTTCATCATGACAGGGACACGCCCGTGTGGCACGCCCATGTGAGTCAATGTTGGGCCATGTTCAAGCCTATTAGAGTGGCACGGCCATGTGGGTTGCCCGTGTGAATTGATTCTAGGTCGTGCTCAAGCTTGTTTATGTGGTACAGCCATGTGGTGAACCTCTAAGCCGTGTTGATTCTTTACTTTGGCTCATTTTCTCCGTTTTCAGCCCGTTTCTTGTTCTTTTCACTCTGCTAAACTCACCTGAGTATAAAACATGAAATTAAAGGTTTAGGAGCATCAAATTCCACAAATCAAGGAATAATTCATCCATAAATGTGCTAAGCATGAGGTAAAAACATGCATAATTTACGGTGTATCAATGTTGTATCGCGGTGATTGGAAAAACCAACAGTCTTGAAATGTTTGCGGTAAATCTCATTGGATGAATACAAATGCAAAGGATGTAAATGAGGATGAAGGTGAGGCACAGTCAAGAAAGAGGCCAATAAAGATTTTGCGATATTTTCCACTAATACCAAGGCTCCAAAGGCTTTTCATGTCATCAAAGATAGCCGAGTCTATAAGGTGGCATCATGATCAATGAACCGATGATGGATTGTTAAGGCATCCTGCGAATTCTTTAGCTTGGAAATCATTTCACTGTAAATTTCCAAGCTTTGTAAGCGATCCTCGGAATGTGAGGTTTGGGCTAGCATCTGATGGATTTAATCCTTTTAAAATCATGAGTACTTCGTACAATACTTGGCCTGTAATACTTATTCCTTACAATTTGCCTCTATGGATTTGCATGAAGCAATATTCTTTTATCTTGTCTATGATTATCCCTAGAGAGAAAGGTCCCAAAAATGATATTGACATTTATATGCAGCCACTTATTGAAGAGTTGAAACAGTTATGGGCAGGTTTTGAAATATATGATGTTTTGAGAAAGGAGAACTTTTATTTACGTGCATCTTTGTTATGGACTATTAATGATTTCCCGGCTTATGCCAATTTATCTAGTTGGAGTACCAAAGGACGTTATGCTTGTCCTTGTTGTGCGACGGAAACATGTTTGAAGTGGTTATATAATGGGAAGAAGTTTTTGTATATGGGGCATCGTCGGTGGTTAGATAGAAATCATAGATTTAGATTTCAGAGGATTTTATTTTATGGTACTGAAGAGTTTAGAGAAGCTCTTGAGTAGACCATTGGATCTGAAATCTTGTTCATGTTAAAAGATATCAATTTCAGTTATGAGAAGATGAATCAACCACCCAACATGCAAACAAGGAGAAGACCGAGGGAGGCATATGTTGGCGATGTTGACTAGCAGATTAATGATGAAATGATGAAGAGGATAATCCTCATGAGGCAGACTTGTAGAAAAAAAGAAGATTTTTTTTTAGTTGCCTTATTGGGAGCATCACATTTTGCAGCACAATCTTGATGTCATGCATATTGAAAAAAATGTTTGTGAGAACATCATTGGGACAATTTTGAATGTCGATAGAAAATCAAAAGACAATCTTCAAATTCGACTTGATCTAGTTGACATGGGAATTCAACACGATCTTCATTCTCAAGTACTTCCAAATAGGAAATATCGGTTGCCGCCTTCTATTTTTGCAATGTCAAAGAAAGAAAAAGAAGTGTTCTACATAGTGTTGAAGGATATAAAGGTCCCAGATGCATATGCATCAAATTTATCTCGATGTGTGAGTCTTAAAGATTAAAAACTATATTCCCTAAAATCACATGATTATCACATTTTGATGCAAGATTTACTGACTGTTGCTTTACAGTGTTGTATGTCAAAAAAGGTAACGTCTTGTATAATTGAACTATCCAATATAATAAAAGCTATTTGTGGCAAAGTTTTGAATGTTGAAGAACTTAAGATTGAGCCGCCTTGACTTTATGCAATTTGGAGAAGATCTTTCCACCTTCCTTCTTCACTATTATGGTGCACTTGCTAATCCATCTCCTTCATGAAGCTAAACTTGGTGGACTGGTTTTCTATCGGTGGATGTATCCTATAGAGAGGTGCTAGTTTATTTGTAATAATTTTCATTCATTCATGAATATGCCTTTAGTTACAACTTTTGATAATGTTGTATATCATGTTTAGGTTCCTATGCAAATTGAAGTCTTATTGTCATAATAAACGTTATCTAGAAGGATCAATTGCTGAAGATTACTTAACAAAGGAATGTATGACATTCTGTTCTAGATATTTAAAAGATGTTAAAACAAGACTGAATAGACCAAGTAGAAATACTGGGCTCATTGATCATAACTTAGTCGAAACTTATTTATTTCAAAGTTATGGAGTGTAACGCCCTAAAAAATACATGTTTATGTTTTTCTAATTACTTGACACAAATGTGTATCTGCTTTAGTGGTTAAGTGTTTTGGGTGTGTGTGTGAGGTCCCAAGTTCAAGCCTTGACTTAGGAAAATCTTGATATTTTTATTAATTGAAGCTTTAACCTTGCTTAAAGGGTTTAAGTAGAGTTGTCTGTGGAATAATATTAGAATGGGCCAGCTGGTCTGGTCGATAAGTAAAGTGTTAGAGTAAGGGAGGTTTGGGTTCGAGCTGTACTTGGGCATTATTTTTGTTGCTAATGTCGCGTGGGTATTTGAGATGAACTGAAATACTGAAATGGTAGAGTTGTTAAGGGTTAGTGGGAGCAAAATAAGGGATTGGGGGATAGTGTTCAAGTTTGACTGTTGTTCTTTTTGTTCAGTTTTCCTCTATTCCCCAAAAACTATCTGACGCCAAACCTGCACTTTTCTTTTTCTATTCCCCATTGCTGCCATTTTCCTCCTTCAATCTTCCATTGTTTCTGTTGGAATTTCAAGTGGTGTCCCTCTCCCTACTGAATTTTTCCCTTCTTCTTCCTTTCGATTTTGGTCAATTTTCTCTACATTCGTACTTTCTTTTATTTTATGTGACATTGGTTGCGCCAATTCGATAACTGGTCTTTTCCTTGGTGTTCTATAAGTTGTGCCCTCTAAAGTGTTGATTAGGGGTTGTTACTATTATTTTGACAGCGGAGGATCAAGAAGTGAGAGGCAATCCTCCCTTAGAGTTATAATAGAACCACTCGGAATGTTGGGGTAAGTTATGAATGTCGAGTTAGATTGTTGTTGGTTTGGTGTTTTCGAGTTAATCATTAAATCGGGATTGATTTTGGACTTGGATGTGTTGATTATAGATTTTGGAGTACACTGGCTTTCGTTAGCATCAATTTGTTACCAGGTGTGTACTCGATTGCATAGAAAACACGAAAAAGTCAAAAAACTACTCTGTCAATGCCACATGGGTGTGTGGTCGCCCGTGTGGTAGGCGTGTGATGGAACACGGGCGTGTGATCGATGAGCCAGGCCATGCATGAATGACATAGCTGTGTGATGGCCTGTCGAGGCCGTGTACGACACACGAGCTCAACCAATTGGGTTGTGTAGGCCACACGGATGTGTAGGCCCACATGGATAATCCACACAGATGTGTGGATACTGGCCAAGCCATGTGATCCACAAGGCCATGTGATCCACATGGGCGTGTGAGCCCATTTTCACTGATTTGTTTGCTAAGGTTGCACGTGTCACCCGAGTCGACTATGAACCTACTATGGGGTCGGTAAGCAATGCTTTGATCCCTAATTGACTGAATGATTTATGACTGACTGTATATTGAGCATGATTACGATATACTATACAGATTTCATGCATGATACTATGTGATAGCATCCCATGATTGTATGTTGCATTGTATGGGGATGGGATGATATGCTTAGAAAGTGTATTGAAAGGCTTTAAGCCTAATATACTGGCAGGACAGTTGCGACTTACTGATGGCTTCAAGCCTGATACTGGCAGATCAGCTACAAATACTGTTTAGTGCCGTAATAGGTGCTATTCATAAGTATATGGATGGGTGGGTGATTTAATCCCCACAGGAGTGCAGGGCTGTATAGGAGATGGTGTATAGCGGTTGGTTGGGTAGGATGTGCATACTTGATAAACCATAATATATACACATTTTTACCCCATGCTTAGCTTATTTATGGATGATTTATCATTAGATTTATGGAATTCGATGCTCCTAATACTTTAATTTCATGTTTTATACTTCGGTAAGCATAGGAAAGTGAAAAGAACGAGAAACGGGCCAAAAACAGACCAAATGGGCCAAAATTAGAGTGCAACATAGCTTGGGCCTCCACACACAGGATATCCACACGCCATTGTCAATTTAATAGTGTTGAACACGGCCTGAGCTCGAGTCACACGGGCGTGTCCCTGTCGTGAATTGCTTTAATTCCACACGGAAAAGGCTACTTAGGGGCTAAGAAAGGTATTCCGGAGTCTATATAAACACCCTAGGAGAGGGCTAAAGGACACACATAGAGTAGAAAGCAAGGAATTACGCGAAGAATGCCGATTGATCCATCTCAGAAGCAAGATTTCCATCAAGGCTAAAGATCTCTCTTCAATTTCCTTCAGGTTTTTTTTGGGTTTTCTTTATGTTTTGTTGTTTTCCCAACTTTGAGATGTTTTCCTTTATCATTATGAACTAAATCCCCTCAATACCTGAGGGGGATGAAACCTAAGACGGATCTTGTTATTAATATCTGAATTATATGATAAATACTTGATTTTTTCTTAATTATGTTATTAATCCTTGTGTTAATATTTCAGGATATTAATATAAGTTGAATATGCTTATTCAGTGGAGCAAAAGTTCTTGTTTAAGAGTAGATCCAGCAAAATTAAGCAGAGTTGATCGTAATCCTAGACATAAGACGATGAAAATCTACCAGATTAGAATCAAATCTAATAAGGGAGTCCATAGATCGAGTTAATGCAACACTAGAGGTTTTAATTAGAAAGAAATTTCAATTAATCAACCTAGGGTTAGTTATTCTTAGTCTCGAAAGAGATATTAACATAAATTAGGGATTTCTACGTATGAAGTCAAGTGAATAAATCATCTAGCTCAGAGTCTAATAACAAGTGAAGTCTAGGTGGATTCTTCATTGGGTATTGTCTTAATCAATCAGTTTTCCCAAAAGTAATTTCCCCAATTTACTCCCTGTCGTATTCTTAGTTAATTAGTTTAATTTAATTAGTTTAAAACAAATTCCCTTTGATTTCTAGGCTAGATAATAGAAAGACAGTTATTTCTAGTATTTTTAGTTGCTATGCGTTTGACATTCTGATCTTGCCGCTAAACAATACTAATGTTCGATGGGTGCACTTGCCTTCAGCGTGATAATAGTTAGTTTTTAGGTACGATCATATTATTACTTGACCATCACAAATATCACGCAATCAAGTTGCCAAGGACTAAGATATTAGGAACACTCAATTTCTATTACTTTAGCCATTTTTACTTTTATTGCAAATTGCTTTTTAATTTTCTTTTTTTTATTGGTCTCTGACAGGTGTCTCTAGTTTATGACTAGAAGAAACCCGTCAGGACCTTTGCTTTTTCATAGCAACATAGAAGCTACAGTTCACAAAAAGCGAAGAGAAATAAGGTGAAGCTTACAGTACATAGAAGAAGGGCAAGATGACAAAACTGAGTCTACCGAAGAGATGGAGGTAAATTCAAACAATCCATTACCTCCAGTGGTAGCCGCAGATCCTGTGAATCGAAATCCTGCTCCTCGTACTATGTATGATTATGCTACGCCTAATTTAGCTGGTACTGAATCTACTATTGTTAGGCCTGCTATTACTGCAAATAATTTTGAACTAAAACCTAACACTATTCAGATGATTCAACAGTTTGTTCAGTTTGATGGTTTGAAGGATGAGGATCCTAACACATATTTAGCAAACTTTTTGGAATTCTGTGACACTTTTAAGATTAATAGCGTTTCTGATGTTGCCATTCGTCTTCGATTACTTCCCTTTTCTTTTAGGAATAAGGCTCAATAGTGGTTGAACTCTCTACCACGAGGGTCTATCACTACTTAGGAACAGATGACCGAAAAAATTTTACTGAAATATTTTCCGCCGGCTAAAATGAAAAAGTTGAGGAATGAGATTTCTTCTTTTGTGTAGATGGATCTAGAAACACTTTTTGATGCATGGGAGAGATATAAGGACTTATTGAGAAGGTGCCCTCACCATGGGTTACTTTTATGGCTTCAGGTTCAGACTTTTCACAATGGCTTGAACCCCTCAACGAGGCAAATGATTGATGCAGCTGCCGGTGGAACCATAAACAACAAAATACCTGAGGAGGCTTATGAGTTTATAGAGGAGATGTCATTGAATAACTATCAGTGGCAAGTCATGAGGACAAAGCCAACAAAACCCATCGGTGTTTTTAATGTGGACACGGTCACAATGCTATCAAATCAGGTAGAACTTCTTAATAAAAAGATTGACGGTTTAGTTGATTCTACGCAGGTAATTCCAGTGATGAGGTGCGATTCAAATCGAGGAGGAATGTACAACACAAATTATTCATCCTACAATCCTAGCACAGAGAATGAACAAGCCAACTATATGGGTAACAATTCTAGATCACAAAATAACCCATATAGTAATACTTATAATACAGGTTGGAGGAACCACCCCAATTTCTCATGGGGTGGTCAAGGAAATTAAAGGGCACCACCCCCTCTTGGCTTCCAACAACCACCCTACCAACAAGAGAAAAAGTCTAACCTTGAAGAGATACTCGTGAAATTTATCTCAGTGTCAAAAACTCGTTTCCAAAACACCAAGACAGCACTCAAAAATTAGCAAGCATCGATTCAAGTGCTCGAAACCCAGATAGGACAACTTGCTAAGCTGATCTCTGAAAGACCACAAGGCAGCTTGCCAAGTAACACAGAAACTAACCCAATGGAGCAAATCTATGCTATTACTATGCTTGATGAATGAGAGTTAGTTCAGAACGAACCAGAGCCGAGGCAAGAAGTTGTGGTAAGTAAAGGTAAGGTTGAGGTAAGTCACAAAGAGCCAATCAATAAAGAATATAAGCCTCGTGTCCCATACCCGAATGTGATAAGGAAAGACCGCACAGATGAACAATTCGGTAAATTCCATAAGCTCTTAAAAAATTACATATTAACTTACCGTTTATTGAAGCACTTTCGCAGATGCTAGACACCGTTAAATTCTTAAAAGAGCTTTTAGCAAACAAACAGAAATTGGATGAGACGTTGCATGTGGAATTGAATACAGTTTGCTTAGCCATTTTGCAAAACAAGCTACCTAACAAACTGAAAGATCCAGAGAGTTTTACAATTCCATGTTTAATTGGTAGTTTAACTGTTGATAATGCATTGGCTGATTTAGAGGCAAGTATTAATGTAATGCCTTATAAAATGTTTAAACGATTATGTCTTGGCAAACCCAAACAAACTAGGATGAGCATTCAATTGGATGATAAAATCGTTCGAATTCCTAGGGGCATAATTGAAGATGTTCTTGTTAAAATCGATAAATTTATATTCCCAGTTGATTTTGTTGTTTTAGACATGGATAAGGATAGCAATGTGCCTTTAATTTTAGGATGACCCTTTTAGCAACAGCTAGGACTATCATTGATGTGGGCACAGGTGAACTCACACTTCGTGTAGGCAACGACACGATTACTCTTCAAGCTCGTAATTCTGTTAAGATGTCTAATGCTAGAGATGACATTATGAATCCTCTTAAAAATAATAATCTCACTATCCTACCTTCTTTGCAGGACAATCCTAGCGAACACTCAATTGAGCAATGCTCAAGTTCATACAATGAAAAAGGAGCAAACCATCAAGAGCGAATGCTACAGATTGAAGAACTAGACGAATGGCAGAACTATAGCAAAGAGGAACCTAGGACACATCAAGCAGAGCCAAAACGAATCCATAACGAGCCTACAGATAAACCGAGTCAATTTAAGGTAGGGGATAAGGTGTTATTAGAGGAGGAGGACCCTCGAATTGTAATTTCAAAGCTTCATACAGATGATGCACCTCCTTTCACTGTACTAAATGTTTTTCCATACGGTACAGTCGAGGTAACACACAAAGAATTTGACACTTTTAAGGTAAATAACACTCGAATTAAACCTTATTTTGATGATAAGTTTGATAGCAGGAAAGAGGAGTCGCAACTCCTCAAACCACCGTGACCATTCGATACTAAAGAAAGTCTAGCTTAGACTCTAAACAAGGGCTTCTCGGGAGGCAACCCGAGCACTAACATTGATTTCTTTAAGTTTCAATTTATAACATCTAAATCACTAACTGAGGCCTTAAACACAGGTTTTTCTAAGCCATATGGCCAGGCACACGGGTGTGCTTAAGGCCGTGGACACACCACAGGTGGAGACACAACTGTGCGACACAGCCGTGTGAAAGCAAAGCAAAATTTCCCCAAAGCCAAGGACGAGACATGAGATTCGAAAAATCGCCATGACCGTGCGATAGGGCCGTGGGCGAACCTGTTAATTGAACACGGGCGTGCATGAGTAACACGAGCGTGGAAAAGACAAAACACGGATGTGCCTATAGACCATGGGCAAACCTGTTAAAACAACATAGGCGTGAGACACGCTCGTGGCCTTTACTCATGGGTGACACTGAGAAAATCCGTACCCTAAGACCGTGGTTAACACTGATTACCTATATAGGGTGTGCGAGGGTGAACACGAGTGTGGGAGAAGCAAACAATGCATGAAATGGCCGTGTGAACCAACACGCCTAAAGAACACGGCCGTGGCCACGAATCATGTGCACTGAAACCTAAATTCACGGAACACATGGGCTGAACGAGAGACACAGGGGCGTGTGCCATACCCGTGTGCCCCAATGCCTATTTAAACCTTCACTATTCATCTTCTCCCCAAATCCCCTCCCTCAAACCCTAACCCCACTGCCGACCCTAGCTCCGACCACCACACGAAAAACAAACCTTTCCTCCTTCCTTTTCCTCTCCTCCTCCTATTTCACCCTTTCCCCACTCAAAACCCATCTTACTACCACCTAATACACGACCGTGTTAACCCCCTCGCCCCGCCACTATCGCTGCCGCCCACACCACCAACCACCAGTCCTCCATCGTCGGTTTCAATTTTTCTTCCTTATTTTCTTGATTCTTAACTCATAATCTTTTATTTGACTATTATTTCCTTTATTATTTTTACTTTGTTCTCATTCCTAGACTATCTGCTTTATGGATTGTTCTTGTTTTAGTTTTTTTTTAATTGCTCTAGTTAGGATTCTATAATTAGTCTTTGATGATTCCATTCTCGCAAATGTTAATTATTCATGCTTACTATGATAATTAGTTTCTCATATTCAAAATCTAATGAATAGTCTGCTAAATACTTTGTTCTCTTGGTACATGTCTATTTGAATTTTCATTTAGCACACATTTAGTATATCTATGAGTTAAATTACTCTTGGTTGCTTTCTTTTAGGTATACCATTCTTGGCATAAAAAATATTAGGGACTTGCATTTAGTTTTTCAGTATTTCATTCAATTTGCTGCATTTCATTCTCGCATATATAGCCATGTTATATTCAATTGATTTATTCTATTAGACCACATGATGCATCATTTTCTTATTGAGATTAATTAGGCATTTTTACCCCACATATTTATAATTAGTTTAGGTCCATTAGCCCCATTCATTTGTCTTTCATGATTTGTTTTGTTATTCAGCATGTCTTTAGGACTTTTGAATTCTTAAACATTATTTACAGATTTTTTTTATCTTTATCACTTAGTAATGGTAATCTTTCGATTTATCCTGCAGGTAAACCATGTCAAATCCTCGTGGAAAATCCAAAACAACCGTCCCCGCTTCAAAAAAGCGGAAGGGACCCAGAGCTACATCGACATCCGTTTCTTCAGTTCCCACAAGGTTCCCAAGAGGAACTATTTCAGATACTTAGGGCACAACCCCTCGGAGTGGGGTGATGCATTGACTGGGCCACCATAGAGCAGGTCCAATTAGCTGATGCGGTTCGAGCCCTCCTTACTACTGATCCATGGGGGCGATTCTTCGAGATCGTCAAACCGATGTACTTAGAGTTCACTCTGGAGCTATGTTCAACATTCCATCTCTAGACGGTTATGTCCCAATTCAACGATACCGACATAGTTCAATTCCGTCTCGGCAGCTTGGTTCGCCAGCTTAGTGTGCCTGAGTTCGGTGTAGCTTTGGGCCTCCATACCGAAGAATTCATGGATGAAGAAGACTTATCTGAGCTCCATCGACATATTCATTATTCCCCCGCTACCTGTTGGAGGGCCCTGGTCCCTACTTTAGCCTCTTACGACCCTAGTCGCTCCAAGGCGACAGCTCTCTCCCCATCATTGAGGTACCTCCATGCCATCCTTGCACACACATTGACGGGTCGACGAGAGAGCACCGACGTCATCAACACCTACGATGCATACTTCCTACAAAGCATGGCGTACAGGTATGTCTTCGACCTTGCTTACTTCATCGCCCTAGCCATTCGACACCAGATGGAGCAACATAAGATAGGAGCCATCTGCATCGGTCCCTATGTGACTCAATTAGCTTGCCACTTCGACCTTCTTAACACAGTGGCACAATCATCCTCACTCACTCTCACAGGCCAGATGTCCCGACAGGGCATCTCGAGCATGCTACACATGACGATGATCGAGCGACTACGTGGATACGATCCTCCTTAATACCGTCTAGTTCAATCCACTGAGTAGGAGGACCCAGAGGACATTACTGATGATGTCCCTCCACCTCACGAGGAGCCACCATCTCAGCCACCATTGATCCATCACCCAATTCATGCGGCTGCTTCATTGACAGATCTCTCTTAGCAATTCACACAATTCGAGCAGCAGTGCTTTCAACGATTTGATCATATTGGTGCTACTCTACAGCAGATCTATCAGCATCTCCACATCTCATCTCTATCCCACCTCGCGAACCATCTGAGGATTAGGACTTTTGAGTCCTCTTATCTTTGTCTTTATTTTTGTCTTTATTTTTATTTTTATTTTTATTTTTATTTTTATTTTTATTTTTCTTATAACTTTTAGGTTTCTTTAGCTTTACTTTTCTCTTTATTTCAATTTCAATTTTTATGCTCTAAAAATTAGCATAGTCTTTAATGAACATTTTATATCGGCTATTTCTTCATGAGTAACCATGCTAATTTATATTTCCTAAAGATTTATTGATGCTATTACAGCTACAAAAAGCTCCAAAGCAAAATATTACTTAGGACTATCCAACTCTAATGGGAAAACTACTCCACGACTGCCATGTCCTGCTCAACCACGACTATAGCCACCACAACACCAAGTATAATACTCTTTTGGCGCAGCAATTATGGATTGGCACCTCTATCACCATCGGGGTATCCTCACTTTTTCCCTAGCTACAGCTACACCTCAGAATCAAGTTTCTACACTTCTAACTCAAGGATTCCACCCAAAATTCAGGAAGTTTCACTTCTCTCCCTATCTTATGATCATTTTCCTTTATTTTTTAAGTTCCATCTTTTTACATTGGGGGAAATGTACATACTAAGAGTTGGGGGTAAATTATATCATTATTAGAAAATCCTAAATTTTGCATTATTCTCAAATTCCTGAATCTTGTCTTTCACTATTAGAATGAATTTAGATTGATTTATTATTTTTATTGATATGTCTTGGATTAAAACATAGGGAGTTATGCTTTGATCGTTTAAACTTTAAGTCATTGGAAAATCAAGCATGATAAGTTGATTTTTTAGAATTAAAATTTTTCTAGGTTGTCTCCCCAAGTTTAGGTATTATCCTGAAGTTTTAAATTCACAGGATTGACATCAAAAGCCATAATTTCTATGAGATTTTGAGCCTTTAGAGCATATATTCTTTCTTGCTCACTTTTATTGTTGCTATGAGTGTGTCAATATTGATTTGTTGTTCTATAACTTGCTACGATTATGCATGTCAAAACCACACCATTGATTTGATATACCAAGATGATAAAGGCACCTAGGTTTTAACCCACTCACTCCATAAAAGCCTACCCTTATAATTAACCATTAGTGAACCCCTTGAGCCTAATAACCCATTTATTGATTTACCCTCAATATTAACCAACAACCCATTATTATGGAAATACCTTAATTAATTTGATCCCCATTTTTATCGAGACTTGATTTGAATAAATTGCTTAGCTATGTTTTTCGTTCTCTAGAAAAGTTTCATACTTGATTTTTTCTGAAAAAAACGAAGTTGTTCAGTTGGTTGATTTGTCATTAGCATTACAAAGCTATGCTTGAGCATGAATGATGTTATTTATGAGGAAAAGTTCAATTCTAAGATTATTTATTTAGGAATGTAATTTCTCAGTATAAGTATTTTTCTAGTTTCTAACCTCCTTTTTAAGCTTGTGACCATACCCCCTAACCAAAGCCACATTACAACCCTGTAAAGACCTTTTGATTGATATATCATGTCAATACATAGTGGTGGAGATTTGATTTTCATGCAAGCTTATGGTAATAACTTTTCATGTTCACAATTGAGTGCTTAATTCATTGTCCTTAAACACCTCGAGTGATTTGAGTGAATCTTTAGTGTGGATGTTAACTCTGTGTGATTTTGAACTAAAGATAATTATTGAGATAATGGGAGATACCTATGTTTTCGTGATAAAATTTTCAACTTCGATTGTTTGAAACTTTGATTTTCTTTTAGTTGAACTCTCAAGGTATGATTACTTATGGATTATTTCGAAACATTATTGATAGGAATTATAAGTTGAGAAAACTGAATTCTTAATTGTGAGTTGAGGATTTTGCTTGAGGACAAACAAATGCTTAAGTGTGGGGGAATTTGATAAACCATAATATATACACATTTTTACCCCATGCTTAGCATATTTATGGATGATTTATCATTAAATTTATGGAATTCGATGCTCCAAATCCTTTAATTTCATGTTTTATACTTAGGTGAGCATAGAAAAGTGACAAGAATGAGAAACGGGCCAAAAACAGACCAAATGGGCCAAATTTAGAGTCCAACACGGTCTGGACCTCCACACACGGGATATACATATGCACCTATCAATTTAACAGTGTTGAACACGGCCTGAGCCCGAGTCACACGGGCATGTACCTGTAGTGACTTGCTTTAATTCCACGCGAAAAAGGCTACTTAAGGGCTAAGAAAGGTATTCCAGAGTCTATATAAACACCTTAGGAGAGGGCTAAAGGACACACACAGAGTAGAAAGTAAGGAATTACTTGAAAAATGCCGATTGGTCCATCTCAGAAGCAAGATTTCCATTAAGGCTGAAGATCTCTCTTCAATTTCCTTCAGTTTTTTTTTGGGTTTTCTTTATGTTTTGTTGTTTTCCCAACTTTGAGATGTTTTCCTTTATCATTATGAACTAAATCCCATCAATACCTGAGGGGGATGAAACCTAAGACGGATCTTGTTACTAATATCTGAATTATATGATAAATGCTTGATTTGTTCTTAATTGTGTTATCAATTCTTGTGTTAATATTTCAGGATATTAATATAAGTTGAATATGCTTATTCAGTGGAGCAAAAGTCCCTGTTTAAGTGTAAATCCAGCAAAATTAAACGGAGTTGATCGCAATCCTAGACATAGGATGATGAAAATCTGTCGGATTAGAGTCAAATCTAATAAGGGAGTCCATAGATCGAGTTAATGCAACACTAGAGGTTTTAATTAGAAAGAAATTTTAATTAATCAACCTAAGGTTAGTTGTTCTTAGTCTCGAAAGAGATATTAACATAAATTAGGGATTTCTACGGATCAAGTCAAGTGAATAAATGGTCTAGTTCAGAGTCTAATAACAAGTGAAGTCTAGGTGGATTCTTCCTTGGGTATTGTCTTAATCAATCAGTTTTCCCAAAAGTAATTTCCTCAATTTACTCTCTGTTGTGTTCTTAGTTAATTTGTTTAATTTAATTAGTTTAAAACAAATTCCCTTTATTTCTAGGCTAGATAATAGAAAGAAAGTTATTTCTAGTACTTTTAGTTCCTGTGGGTTAGACATTCCGGTCTTGCCACTAAACTATACTACTGTTCGATAGGTGCGCTTGCCTTCATCGTGATAATAGTTAGTTTTTAGGTACGGTCATATTATTACTTGACCATCACAAATATCAAGCAATCAATTATAATGTTACTGTAATGGGCTAAGGCCCAAACTGATACTGCTACGGAAAAAGGGCTTAGGCCCAGACTGTGATTGTTTGCATACTGTTTGATTGTTTGCAAGGGGATTACACACTGAGTTTATGTAAATTCACCCCTTTGTTTAATCTATACATGTCATCCCCAAACTTAGGTAGATTGGAGCGATAGAGGACTTAGCGGTGGCCACACGATCTCTTTCATACTGTTTTACTTATTTATGATTTATAAATTCTATTTGGGTATTTTATTGTAAATATGGCCTCTACAGATTTTTATTTTAATTTGGAATTTTTGTTGTTTACGGTTTATAACTGCTAGTATTAGGATATCTCAGGTTTTCAAAAGAAACAAATGTTTTAACAAAATACTCTTGAATACGTAACTGTTTTAAAAGCTTCTGCATTAAATAAACATTTTGAAAACTTTCGACAGATTAAATAACACGATTTTAGAATTAATAAGTAATAATAAAATGTTTCTAGACGGAAATTATTTTAAGCGAAGTTACGGTTTTCAGGCACACTATCATGTGACATCACCTGATCCGGCCATAACGTCTAGATCGGGTTTGGGGTGTTACATAGAGAACCAATCAGTAAAGTTGAAATTGCCCACTTAGATGATAGATCTTAGGTAGAAGCAGATTGATATGTCCTTTTTCACCACGATTCAATTGAACCATTACGCAAGTAAGTTTTAGAATTTGATAAATATTCATCTTTTTAATTTGTTTATATTCTAACCAAGTAATTCACTTTTTAACATAGCGAGTACAAACAAGTCTTGAGAACTTGTTCACGATCCCAAAGATTACAACATCAAGAGATTCATAAGTTATTCACAGAATCTTTTCATGAATGGTTAGGGCAAATAGTATGCAACTGAAGCTTTCATTGACAAGTAATAATGTTTTCTCATAACATTTATAATTAATCAATTTAATTTTGATTCAATAGGTTTAGAGTGGAAAGGACGTCAATGACGAAATTAAATGGCTTTCCAAAGGTCCGAATAGAGTAGTAAAAAGATATAGCGCCTTCCTAATCAATGGATTCAAGTTTCATACAAAATCTCGCGAAAAATTGAGGAGGACTCAAAATTGTGGAATAGTTGTTAATTCTTCAATTACAAGTTATGCTAGTGCTAGGGACAGTAATCCTATTGAGGGAAATGTGGAGTATTATGGACTTCTTACTGACATTATTGAGTTGGATTACTATGGCAAATGGAAGGTTGTCTTATTTTGATGTGATTTGGCTAATGTTAATCCTACTCGCAGATGTAACACCCTGAATTTGGGCATAGAAGAATTGGGCTTTGAGTCTGGGTTCGAATAGAAGAAAACCTGAATAATTGAGGAGTTTTAAAAATTATTATTGTTTAAGAAAAAATTGAATTAAATTATTATTAGAAAATTTTACTGTATTTATTATTACTGATGTTTTAAATTTTTATGAAAATTATAATTATTATTATTAGATAAAATTTTTATAATTTTTATTATTATTATAATTATTATTATTAGATAGAGAAAAAAAATATTTGTTTGGTGTTTAAACTCTAGTAAAAAAATTGTTTTAATTTTGCTTCATTGAGGGAATCTGGGCATAAGGTTTATAAAATAAATGGGGTAAGATTGGGCATGAAGAAGCGTATCTGGCCCAGTGGTTAGGCGTGCTAAGGCAGCAGGAAGAGGGCTGGGGTTCGACTCCCAGCTTGTGCAAAAGTGTTTTATTTTTTATATATCAGGGAACGATGCAGGGAAGCCTTAAAATTAGTTGGGGTTAAAAGGTAACACAAAGGGAAGCTCGGTCCACTGGCAGAGGCGCTGGGAGCATGGAAGAGTGCCTAGGTTTGAGGGTCGGTGCATGCAAAGGTTTGTTTTTATTTTTAGAAGCCAGATCGCACTAAAATAAGGGTTAAAGGAGGTTGCAACGGGATTATGCCATAAAAAGGCTTGTGGCGCAGTGGCAGCAGTGCGTTAGGCACTCCACAAGGGCACGGGTTTGAGTCCAAGCGCTGGTATGTTTTAGTTTTATTTTTAAATGGAAGAGGCTGCGGCAGGTAAGGTTTAGAATTAAATGAGACGGTATATTATTCAAAAGCATGTCCCAATGGTCAGCAGCGTGCTGGGTACCCTGAAGGTCCCAGGTTCGAGCTGGGGCGCGCGCAGGAGGGTGCTCTTTTTACTGTGCACGCCCGGAAGGAGCCGTGCGGGGCTAGAGGACTCGTAGTAGCGTGCTGTGTGGGAGACTTGCGGTGCAAGTGGTGGGGAGTGCTGCTGTTCGGTGCAAGGAGTTTGACTAAAATTTAAACTTTGCTACGAGCTAAATCAAGAAGGAATTGAATGCAATTCAAATTTGTTTTGGATGGAATTAAAATGCTAAATCCAAGGAGCAAAACAAGGAATTTAAATTGGAAGAGAATTTTTGATTCATTCGGCAATAGGCAATTAAATGCCAAAATTGCTTTTGAATTTTAGCCATTTGAGTTGTTTCCTCCTTCGTGATTTGGGTATTTCTTTTTAGCATTAGCCGAATTTGTTTCTTCCTTCCAAACGGTATTTTATCTTATTTTATTTTTTTGTTTTGTCTGTTACTTCTTTTTCTCCTTACAAAATCTTTTACCCTTATTCTTAAATCTTTTCCTTTGATTTTCTTTCCCAATTAGTCGAACCTTAACCTCTCTTCTTTTGATAACCTCTTCTATTTTTGTAACCCTTTCTTCTTCTATTTTTTTTTAAAACCAAAATAAGCATATCTCAGAATAAGTTCTAGAAGTTGAAACCAAATCCTTTGTGATTGATTTTCTCTTGGTTCAAACTTCTTCTTCTTTCCATTATTAGTTTTGCAAAAGCCGAATCATTAAATCTATTCTCTACTTGTGTTTCGGGGATTTGATCTACAACAGATCTGGAAAAGAGAGGTACTTGGGAACATTTTTGGCAAGCAGATCTTGGGTAAGTAACTGAAACTCTTTCTCAATCGTTATTTCGGGAATTAAGAAAAGCCAAAATCCCTAAACACTTTAGGAAGGCTATCGTTTGGTCAAGATTTAAATTAGTATCTTTCATTCAGTTTATTATGTGCTAGTGCGGATTGAAGGCTAGCAATCAAGATCTATTTGGAAGCTAGCAAGATCAACGGTTTCGAGGCGGTTTAGATTTAGATCTAGCAGTTAAAGTTCGACAAGGTAAGTCGTCATTAATGCTTTATAATAGCCGAATGTGGTAGGTAATTTCTACATCGGTTTTTATGGATTCGTAATCTAATCTGTAAGTGGTTGACTATAGGAGAAATCGCGTAGGATATCTCATCAGTATAATCACAAATTAGGTGTGTATCGAACCTTTCTCTAGTTCGATTCGGCAAAGGCCATAGTGACTGAAAGGTCGACAGTTTATGGAACTGAGAGCATGCGAATACTCAATAGATGGCAGAATCAGTAATCGCTAGTGACCAAAGGGCTAAGTGCGCAATTTCGTGCCTTTCAGTAAGATGGGCCTTAATAGGATGAATATAGGCCCAATGGGCTTACAGGCCCATATAGGTAAAAATGAGTGATAGATGTATTCTAATAGACTGTAGGCTTAAAATGGGTTACATTAATAATTAATTGTAAGTTTTGGACTGAATGGGCTTAAATCGCTAAAAAGACACTGTAGGGCCCATTAAGGGTTTTAGGGCCTAGTGACTAAAAGTTGTTACAACGAGTTAAATAATGTACAGTGGCGAAAGTAGGGTTATTAGTGACTAAAATAGGAATGAAACCTTGAAATAAGTGGAATAATTACTAAAATACCCTAAAAAGTGAGAAATTACAGTTTTACCCCTTGGTGTAAAATGATTGCTATACCCCTAGGGTTAAATTAGACTGATTTGCATGCTTTATCGATTCTGTTTATTATATGCCATGTCATGATCATTTAATGCATGGGGTTGGGATTTATATGAATGGAGGAAGTGATAAAGGGCTTTGCCCCAATTTACCAAAAAGGGCTTTGCCCTAGTTTATCAAAAAGGGCTTTGCCCTAGTTACCGAAAGAGGCTAGGCCTCATGTTATATAATAAAGCAGCTATGCTGCCAGTGGAGAGTAGCGATTGGGTGGGTTGAGTAGTTCTCCCCACATGGTGTGTTGGTTGGTACTGGTGGAGAGTAGCGGTTGGGTGGGTTGAGTAGCTTCCCCACAAATTGATATGGGTTTTTGCATGCATTCATGATTTATTACTGAAATGGGCCTTTGGGCCATACTGCTTACCGATATATGAAAGGCTTCGGCCCAGTGATATTGTATCTAAAAAGGGGCTAAAGCCCAATACCGATATACGAAAGGCTTCGGCCTAGTTAATATTGAGTTGGATTAGGGCTTAGGCCCAGTGGGCTTAAGCTGATTTGGGCTCTGGATGGGCTTCTATGCACACTGAGTTTCCCAAACTCACCCATTTTCCTTCCGTCCTTGCAGGTGAGCCTTAGGTTGGTGGATTGGAGCTGGGAGGGATTCAGAGTGGCCACGAAGACCGCATTTCTGGATTTAAGTTCATTAATTCACTATTTTATTTAATTGCTTTATTTTCAATTTGGGTTTGTAATAAAGCCTTTTTAATTATTTTTAATTTTTTTCGCTTAAGTATGATATTATTTAAATCATTTTGAAATCGATTAGCTCTAAGGCACGTTTTTATAAAAAGTTACTTGTTTTCAAAATTTCACAAAGCTTCCGCAACGTAAACGTTTTCATAAATAAATATTTTAAATCGATTCAAACTTAATTAGTTGTTCGTAGACAAGTCATAAGCTTAAAGTGTGGCAATGGATGTGTGCATGTCTAGGATTGGATCTAGGAAGAGCTTGGTACTTAAGCAGTCTAAATGACTCACCTCTTCTTCTCTTGAATCCTACCTGGTGCGTAGTATCCATTCACTTTAAGCCATAACAAAGAAGGTCTAATTTTTCGATACTTAAACTGTTTTTAAAATAACATGTTTCCGCAACTACAAAAGTTTTACAAGCTTTCACAATTTTCCATAAGATTTTACAATGTCTTGATTATTATAATGAATCACGTCTTGGAAAAAAAATAAACACAAGCTAAGGTTTTATACAAGTTTAACGGTAAAAGTTTCTAAAAACTAAGAAGGGCTTTCAATGAAAACATGGTTTTCGAAAAACACTTCAATGTGACACACCAGACTTGGCTGTAATGTCTGGGCCGGGTTTGGGGTGCTACAGCAGAATTAAAAAAGATCAATTTGGTTTTACAATGGTGAACTTCTCTCGATTAATTCACACTAGACAAAAATTGATAGACGAGTCGTGAAACAAGTTTTTTACTCAAAAGATCCAACTGATAAGGTTTGGCACGTTGTACTCTATAATACCCCTAGATACTTGTTTGACATGGGCAATAGAAGTAGAGAGGACATCGACGAAAGATCAAAAACTTTGTCTTTTCCAAAACAAAACTTCAAGGAAAATATCCATAGTACTAGTACACAATTTCAATGGGCTCACCAGGATGTGGATGAAGATATTTACGAATTATGATGTAGTAAGATTTTATGATTTTTTAATTATATGTAATACTATGATTTAAATCTTGATCTTGTTAAATATTTCAACTATATTATATGTACTATTATTGTTGTAATTCATTACTAAAATTTCAACTATTTTATGTATATTGCAGATAAAATGCCTAGAAGAAGATTGCGAGATCTAAGTATTGTTTGAAATTGTAACACCCCTCACCCGTAACCGTCGCCGGATACGAGTACGAGGTGTTACTGAACAAACACTCACTCGATCAATTGATTTCAAAACACAATTTTTGTGTAAAATTTAAAACTTTTTCGTTAATGCACAAGAATTTCTCATTATGGGCCTACAAGGCCCAAATGATACATTGGGTGCGATCCAGAACCAAACCAGAACTTTTCGAACACTTACGAAATTTTCCCAAACGGTGTCACACGCCCGTGTGACTTAGGACACATCAAGCATTCTGTTTCTTTCACACGACCGTGGCACATGCCCTTGTGCAAACTGTGTCCTCCACACAGCTGAGACATGCGGCTGTGTCTCTGTCTGTGTGACCACACTTAGGCTATTTTCCAAGCCCTTAGTGTGCCCTTAAACTCTTCACACTCATATACATTGCATAAACGTATAACATATCCTTCACTACTCTTATCTAGACTATCAAACACATGAGATATGCCTAACCTCATTTAACATTTTCCGCAATACATGCACAAGAATAGGCTTATAAATCCATAACCGCTAAGGACCACATTTCATGACCTTATACAAATTGATGACATGAGCCGATATATTTGGCCATTTCACAAGAATACAACTATCTGTAACGATATCTTAATACATGCCACTCACGCAGAAGCAAATGGGAATGGTTATTACTCCATCTTGACAAATTGATAATGTGTTGCCGCCTCCGACGATCTCCAACCTCGAGCCGACCTGACAACACTAATAGAAATAAAGGGGGGTGTAAGCTTTAAAGCTTAGTAAGTTGGCATATAACAATAAGAAATTTAATTAACAAAACATTTCCATTTTCCTAAGGAGTATTCTTAAGAAAATAAAGGCATTATCCATATGGTTTCACTTTTCACTCATGTTCAGCTTAGGCTGTTTTCTGAGTTACAGTCGATAAATTAATTATAACTTAAGCTACAAAACTTGAAATTAAGTTCCGTCAATTTTCCCTAAAACTAGACTCACATGTCTTCTTACTATAAAAATTTCAGAATTTTTGGTTGGGCCAATTAATACATGATAAGCGATAAATTATACATATTTTTACCCCATGCTTAGCCCAATTTCTTGATGAATTAACCCTTTATTTGTGTAAATTGATGCTCTTAAACCTTTAATTTCATGATCTATTCTCAGGTGAGCATAGGGAAGTGAAAAGAATGAGAAACGGGCCAAAAACAGAGAAAATGGGCCAAAGTATGAGAACAATACGGCCTGGAGGATCGCCACACGGCCGTGTCACACGGCCGTGCCACTTTGAGCATGAACAAGGCCCGACCCCGACCACACGGCCGTGCCATCTTAACAGGCCCGAGCACGGCTTAGGCCTTGATCCACACGGATGTGGCACACGGGCGTGTCCCTGTCGTGAGGAAGTTAAATTTCACTCGGAAAATGATACTTAGGGGCTAATAAAGGTATTCCAAAACTCTATATAAAGACCCTAGGAGACAACTCCAAGGGTGTGCTTTTTCTCC
Source organism: Gossypium stocksii (assembly GCA_020496765.1). NCBI lineage: Eukaryota > Viridiplantae > Streptophyta > Magnoliopsida > Malvales > Malvaceae > Gossypium > Gossypium stocksii. Next base: position 12,207,517 of record CM035621.1, on the reverse strand, counting down.
CACAAAAGAGTGCCTTATTTCTACCAATACAGAGAGTAGAAGTAAGGAATTACTCCAAGGGAAGCTGACTGATCTATCTCAGAAGCCGAATTCTTCCTCAAGACTAATGATCTCCCATCAATTACCTCTAGGGGTTTTTGGGTTCTTTATGTTTTGTTATTTTATTTCTTCTGAGATGTTTTCTTTTATAATCATGAACTAAACCCCCCAAATACTTGAAGGGGATGAAACCTAAGACAGATCTTGTTATTATTTTCTCTTGAATTATATGATAAATATTTGATTTGTTCTTAATTGTGTTTTTTTAACTCTTAAATTGATATTTTTGGGATATTGATTTAAGTCAAATGTGCTTATGTAGAGGAGCAAAAGTCCCTGCATAGGAGTAGATCCAACACAATTAAGCGGAGTTGATTGCAATCCTAGGGATATGACGATGAAAATCTGTCGGATTAGGGTCAAACCTAATAAGGGAATTCATAGATCGAGTTAAGGCAACACTAGGGGTTTTAATTAGAAAGAGATTTCAATTAATCGACCTAGGGTTAGTTGTTTTTAGTCTCGAGATAGATATTAACATAAGTTAGGGATTTCTACGGATCAAGTCAAGTGAATAAATAGTCTAGTTCAAGAGTTGATAGTAAGTGAAGTCTAGGTGGATTCTCCCTTGAGTATTGTCCAAATCAATCAGTTTTCCCAAGAGTTTTTCCCCAATTCACTTTTTGTGCATTCTTAGCTTAGTCTAATAATTAGTTTAGCTTAATAAAAACCCCCTTTTATTTCTAGGTTAAATAATAGAAAGAAAGTTAGTACTAGTACTTTTGGTTCCTTTGGGTACGATATCTCAGTCTTGTCGTACTATACTACTGTTTGATAGGTGCGCTTGCCTTAAATCTTGATAATAGTTAGTCTCTGGTGTGATCATTTGTTATAAATTTTATTACTTCATATCACATATATCAATACAGTTTATTCATTGAAGTCTCCCCTATTTTGCGATTCAGCAGCTCTAACCACTCTTCACTAAAATTTAATTCTCTTTTGCTACCAAATTCAAATGAGGTTCTCACTTCTTTCTTCTTAAAATAGACTCAATAGGGAATCCAACCATACAAATTATGTTTCTTAACTATTTTTGTGCAATTTTTAATGATTTTTACAATTCAAAATAAGGGATCACGAAATCAATCTGAACCAGTCTTACAAAAATATAAATATCTCAAAACACAGAATTCATTTGTTTGTTCTATTTCTTTTATATGAAAATAGATTCAATAAGCTTTAATTTAATATCTCATTCCACTTCTAACTCAATTTCTACCATTTTTGGTGATTTTTCAAAGTCACTACACTACTGCTGTCCAAGTCTGTTTTATTTCATTTTCACTCTTTCAAGCTTTCATTGATATAGCATTAACGGTAACACTTACCTCTTATCAATCTTACCTAAATTCGATCATATAAAGAGCATATTGCTCTTAACTTATACACATACGTACCTACACTTATTCATAAGATTTCACTTTTACACTTACACATATAAATGCATCATAGCAAGGAACATATTGTTTCATCATACACATGGTCATAATCACTTTCTATTTCACTTAATCATATCATTTGGCTACCCGTTGTTTCATCATAGCAAGGATACTCGGAAAAATGCACAAAAGTGCCACTCATATATTGTAGCCGAAGCTACCACTGATATGTAGCCAAAGCTACCATGTAACCCGCCCATAAGCGAACTCAGACTCAAATCAACGAGCTCGGGCGTTCGCATCCATAAGTGAACTCGGACTCAACTCAACGAGCTTGGATGCCTAGTTACATCTCACGAACTCGAACTCAACTCAACGAGCTCGGAACTCAACTATCCTAGTGACATGTCACTTGTATCCTAATCTATTCCCAAGGTTCAAACGGGATTTACCTCAATTACACATTTTTGTCGTCTTCCTCGGAATGTCGTAACCAATACTTGATAGCATTTCATATGTGTCAAGTAGCTCACATAATTTACACATTTTTGTCGTCTTCCTCGGAATGTCGTAACCAATACTTGATAGCATTTCATATGTGTCAAGTAGCTCACATAATTTACACATTACTAAATAATAATTCACCAAACATAATATTTCATGATAATAAACATCATATCATATAAATAACATTAAATTACTTAAAATAACAACTATGTTACCACATTTATACATGAATAGACCTGTTCATGGGTTGGGCGGGCCGGCCCGACCCGAAGGCCCGCCCAAAATGTGGGAGGGTTTGGGCAAAAATATAAGCCCGAAAAATGGGCTTGGGCAAAAAAATAAGCCCCGTTTAAAAAATGGGTCGGGCCTCGAGTAAGGTATTTTTGGCCCGGGCCCGGCCCGACCCGACCCGGCTCGAATTCACTAAAGGACAAAAAAATCTGCTATTTTTTTGTTTTTAAATGTTATTTTCTTGATGTTTTCTCCCTATTTTGCTACCATATTACTATTATGTTGCTACTATTTTGTTGTTATTGTTTGGATATTGTATAAAACTTATTTTATTGTTAATTTTGTTATTATTTTAAAGGCATTTGTTAATTTTGTTATTATTTTAGAGGTATTTGCTTATTAAGTTGCATCTATCTTAGTGTTATTTAAGTTTAAATATTTTTTAAAATTAATTTTCAATTTGTTAGGAAATATTTATTTTGATTTTTTAGTATTTTTGATGTATTATATATATTAAAAAATTATATAAAATAATATAAAAAATTAATACGGGCGAGCTGGGCCGGGCCTGGGTTTAAGCATTTTTATATGGGTCGGGCTTGGGTAAAATTTTAGGCCCATTTCTTGGGCTCGTCCCGACCCGAGCCCGATGAATAGGCCTAAATTTTTAGTTGAGCTCGGCCCGAACAGGCCCATGAGCACCTCTACACATGAACTTACCTCGAATGCAAAAATGGCTAACTTTTCCAACTTAGCCCATAACCTCATTCTAGGTTGGAATTTCGTGTTTTCCCTATCTAACATATCAAACAATGCTCATTTAATGATCACCTTATTCAAATTAGTCCAAAAATCACACTTTTACATTTTTACAATTTTACCCCTAAAGTTTGTCAAAATTACGATTTTGCCCCTAGTCTCGTAGATAAAATTTTATTCAATTTCTTTGCATTTTAGGCCTAACCGAATCATTTCATGCATATAGCAGCCCACAATTCTCATTAAAACACACACTCATGACCAATTTTATAACTTTTGCAATTTAGTCCTTTCAAACGTTTTCGTCGAAAATCACTCGGTAAAACTGTTTCCCGAACCTTAAACATGCATAATCTACAATAATCCATCAAAATACACAATTATTTAGCGTGGGTCAATTTTTAAACATGAACCCTAGCTCAAAATAATGGTAGAAATAGGTAGATTATGATGCAAGGATTTCAAAAATACGAAAAACATTAAAAACGGGGCTAGGAATCACTTACTATTGAGCTTGGAAAGCTTGAAACCCTAGACATGGCTTCTCCCATGAAACATTCAGCCATAGAAAGAAGAATGAGCAGATTTTTATCTTTTATTTTGTCTTTTACTCAATTAAAACACTAAATGACTAAAATACCCTTAAGGCTTTTCTTTCAATTTTGTCCTATTCATGCCCATTTTTGTCCATCAAATTATCCAATGGTCTAATTCCCTTTTAAGGACCTTCAATTTAAAACTTCACAAAAATTAGACACTTCTAACATATAGAACTCAACTTTTTCACTATTTACAATTTAGTCCTTTTTACCAAATCGAGTGCCAAAACATCGAAATTTTTGAACGAAATTTTCACGAAATTTTTCTGTGAAATCGTAGATCATAAAAATTATAATAAAAATAATATTTTTCTTGTCGGATTTGTGGCCTTGAAACTACTATTCCGACTAGGCCCTAGTTCAGAATGTTACAGAAATCCTCCAAATTCGAAAGGAACAAATAGTGAACAATAGACTGCTCTTGGATCTTTGAATGTTCTGAACATAGGTGACGAACCTGCATAAATTCAAAGTAATGTTAACTTTAATTTGCATGCGTGTTGACTTTTATTATTGATTTCTGTTTCAAATTATTATATTATAAATATACCATTTTTCAGCCGAAAGCAGTGGGACATGCAAAACTCGAGGACGTACGCTACTAAAATATTTATATGAGTTAAATTTTATCGAGCGTGTCGAAGTAGCTAGAAACAGTCTTGGTCAGCCTGTTGGATCAGAAGCTCGACTTTTATCAGTATACTTGGGCATTATAGCACAAAATGCCAATATGTTGCCTATCAACTATGAGTCATGGCATCATATACCTGATAGTAACAAAAATCAAGCTCTCGATAATATTAAGATAATAATGTGAATGTAATTTATAATACTTTGGTTTAAGTTTCATTTATATTTACTTTCTAAACTTGTGTTTTTTGCAGGAGAGATTTGCTTTAGAGGTCTCGGATAATTATGCCAAGAAGGCATTAGGAAAAAAATGGAGAGACCATAAAAGTGTTTTAAAGAAGGAATATTTTAAGAAAAATATAAGCCTCGAAGAGAAATTGTGAAATGTCCCATCGGGAATGCTGAGGTACTAATCAAAAGATGCAGTTAGATTTTGGAATTCAAAGAAATGAGAGGTATTACGTACTTCCAAACTCTTATAATTATTTCGGTTTATAGTATTTACTATATATGTAATAATAATTTCATAATGTAGGATCGTGAGCAAGTTGGAACTACAAGTAGGCAAAAACAAAAATTCATGCACACAGTTGGGTCAAAAAGTTTTGCTTGTGTAGCTGAGGCCGAGGTATTTTTAATTTATTAATTTTATCAAATATTAATTACTTTTTATTAAATAATATTTTTACTACTATATTGTAGGAACTGTCGTCTGGTCAAAAAGTTGGACGCCTTCAGCTTTTTGACATTACACATAGAAAGAAAGATAGATCTCCTATGACTACTGAAGCTGCAGAAATTATGGTATATTTACTTAATAAAATTTGAATTATTTTAAATATATATAATGTTTAATTATGATGGTTTAATTCGTCGTTTGTAATGCAAATAATGTTAAGTTATGTTGCATTTGTTTTTATTATATATTTTGTTTCTAACTCTTTGATTGATTTATTAGGAGAAAAGGATAAAAAGGCAGAGTATGAAGGGATTACTTCGAGTGATAGTTCTGTTAATCTTGATGACATTCATAACCGAATTATTATTGAAGTTTTGGGTCCTAAAAGGTATGGTCGGGTTTGATTTCAAGGATCTTTTGTTAACCCAACCCAATATTTTGGATCCAGGTCACAACAATACATGCCTTTGGGGAGTTAGGCTCAAGCTGAAGTTCAGAGGTTAAGAGACCAGATGGCTCAGATGCAAGCGAGCACAGTTAAACAAATTACTCAACTTAAAACAGAGGCAGCATCAAGAGAAGTGGAGGTTCAAAGAAAATATGAAGAACTCCAACTATAACTTAAAGTGGATGCAGCAGCGAGGGAAGCAGAGCAAAGCAGAAAATATGACGCACTCTAGCTGTAGCTTTAGAATATGATGAAGATGTTTCAGCAGTTACAGAATCTACCATCTTAGATGTTTGTTTTCTTATTGTAAGGATATTTTAACAATATAACTTTTAACATTATTGTAAGAATATTTTTTTATTTTATTTATTAATTTAGATCATATATCTTTCGCTGGATTTTTGAAGTATCGTTTAGATTTGCTGTTTTTGGTTGGATTTGATGTTATAAGAAGGGTTATATATGAATGAAAATAGGATATTAGAAATCTGCTAAAGTTAGTGGCGTTTTTCACAAATGCCACTCAAAAACAATACTTTTAATAGCATTTTTATCAAAAACACCATTAAAGAATATGACTGTAACGCCCTGATTTTGGGCCTAGAAGCATTGGGCCTTGAGCAAGGGAATGATTAGGAAATTGTGCATAAAAGTTTATGTGAGCTACGAAATGACACAGTTAAATGTCTGCTCAAGTGGTTAAGGGTCCTGAGAAGTGTTGGAAAAGTCCTGGGTTCAAACCTGGGCTTTGGCAAAAATTTTGGAAAAAAATGAATTAAACCCTAGATGCTTGGAAGTAGGCCTTTTAAATTATTGTGTTAAAGAAATGACACAAGGAAGCATGTGGTCTAGTGGTTGTGGCGTCATTAAGGTTGTAAGGGAGCAAGGGTTCAAGTCTTGGCTCTTGCAATTTATTTTGTTTTTCTTTTAAAAGAATCTGGACACTGGAACATAAGCTTTTTGAGTAATAATGGTTGTTTCAAGACACAAAAAGCCTTGTGGCTTGGTGGCAAGTGGCGTGCAAAAATTGATGGAGGTCTGAGGTTCAAGTCTTGGGATGAGCAATAGTACGTTTATTTTACTGCTTGAGCTGGGGAGGTGTTGGAACTAGATTGGAACTCTATGGTTGAATTGGTCATAAGAGTTTGAAATGAATTTGAATGGGAGGTTAGAGTGGATCAATGAGGGATATTGTGAGGAGATTATAGAGAGAGTCAAGGGATTTTGGTGTGAGAAGAACTTTGTACCGAATGGGGACTCTAAACCATGTGATGTCGACTTTGAGAAGTAGGAAATAGGGTGGTGTCGATTCTTTTTGGGGTTTTTGAGTATTGAGTCGTTTTCTCTAGGGGTCAATTGGTGTTCTTTCGGCTTTTCTTCGGAGACATTTTGAAGTCTATTCTTTTCTCTGTTGACTTCTATTTTGCTCGGGTTTTCTATTCACTGTTTTAAGTAGCCGAATTTTAGCCTTTAAACTTTTAGGTAACCCATTTGTTCAGAAAATCTTGCCTCCCTATTGTGCCAACTTCTTTATCCCTAAACTTGGCCAACTCTGTCTTCTTTCTGGCCTCTCATGATTTTCTTTTCTTTTCTCCTTTTCGATTTGTTTTTATAATCGGGTTCTCCTCTACTTAGCCTTTGCCGAAACTGTTCTCACATTTTCTCTCCCACTATTTCTTTTCATCTTAGTGACCGCACACTTCTATCTTCTTCCTCTCATCTCTATTTCTTTGTTTCTAACCCCTTGAACCTTGCATTATTTCATCTCATCCTTTTCTTTTGAGAGACTTGGCTGATTTTTTTCTTCTCTGCTAGTGTTATATTGTGCCGATTTCTACAAGAGTTCCTGACTAAAGTAAGTGTTTATATTTTATTTCTCAATCAAACCTGTTTCCCCTATTCTTTATCTTTAATCCGAATGCCACCTTTTCTTTGGGGGTCGATTTATGATCCCTTCCTTTTGGTGTAATGATTGTTGGGTTAGATATTTTCCGAGGAGTAAAAGAGTGCAAGGGTTACCCAGGCCATCGACGTCCTTACTTCCGCTATTCGATTAAGATAATTGTTATAGGTGTGTGATCACTTTTGGTTAGCGACCCTGAAGGGCTAAAGTTGTCCTCATTCAAGCAAGGTAAGGTTGGTGTTTTTGGGCTAAGTATTGGTAATTAATCCAAGTAGACGTTTGGCTAACAGTATATGTGATGAATGTAGGTTGGAGCTCAAGGGTTTTTGCAAGGGTTCGCAAACAGGTGTGTACACACCCTGATCTACTGTAGGTCGGCAAAAGTCGAAAAGTCGAAAAGCTAGAGCTACAGCTTTCGAGGCTTCACGAGTGTGCGAACACTCGTACAGTAAACCAAGCTCACAAATCATAAGTGACAGATAGTATAGGCAAAATGACCGATATACCCATGTAGGGCAGAATGACTAAATTACCCCCGAAAGGTGAAGTGTCTGAATTACCCCCATCGGGTAAAGTGACTGTAATACCCCCGTGGGGTGAAATGACTGTAATATTCCTGTAGGGTAAAATGGTTGTTGTCCTTTATGGTATGAATGACTAATTTGTTCTGTGATGTGTGTGACTATGATTGATCATGACATTTTGCATATACAACATACTGCATGAGGGTTGGGATTCTGTTATGGAGGAAGTTCTGTGCTAGTAGCTTCGCCACGTATTTCTGTTATTAGTGGCTTCGCCACGTATTCTGATTCTGGTGGCTCCGCCCATGTTTTTTGTTATTAGCAGCCATGCTGCGTTATTGGTGCGTTGGCTAGGTGGGTCAATTTAATCCCCACATGGTGTGTTGGATGGTATGGGTGGTGAGTTGGATGGATTGGGTTGGGTTACATATCAGCTCTGTTCTGTTTTTGTTTTGGGCTTAGGCCCATCTAATTTTGTTACTGTTTCTGAATGGGCTAAGGCCCACCTGATTCTGCCGATGGGCTCTGGCCCAGTTTGATACTGTATTCTGTATAACTGATTGCTTGCTAATTAAGGGATTACACACTGAGTTTTTGTAAACTTACCCTTCTGACTAGCTGTGCAGGTAATCCCCAGTGTTAGGAGGATCGGTGCTACGAGGGACTCAGAGGTGGCCACACGATCGCTGATGTTCTGCTGTAGACTTAATTATTTAAATTCCATTTTAGGCTAATGTTTTGTAATAAGGCCATTTGTGGTTTAATTTTTCATTGAGTTTCTACTTTTTCTATTTTAAATTTGCTAGTTAGGAAAAGGCAAGATTTTCAAGATAGTAACTGTTTTCAAAAACATACATTTTAAACTTTTTTAATTCAAATTAGCTTCCGCAACTATAAAAGATTTTCAATGATATTAATAACGTTTTTAAAGGTGATTAACTTTTCAATGAACCACGTTTTGAAATTCAACAAACACAGACTAAGTCTTTACACAAGTTCTTAAATATCAAGAAGCGTTTCAATTAGAACACGATTTTTGAAAAATACTTCAATGTGACACGCTAGATTCGAGCCTAACTTCTAGGCCAGGTTTGGAGTGTTACAATGACCTTTAGCGGCGTTCTCAATAAAAGCGCTGCAAAAGCTCACGTTCTACAGCGGCGTTTTTAGTAGAAACGCCGCTAAAGGTCATGTTCTATAACGGCGTTTGTGGGGAAAACGCCGCTAAAAGTCATGTTCTTTAGCAACTTTTTTTCCCTAAACACCGCAAAATTTAGCCTTTTGCGGCGTTTCTATAGCGGCATTTTTTACGGTGCTTTTACATTTAGCAGCACTTATAAGCGCCGCTATAGGCCCCAAAAAACGCCACAAAAACCTGTTTTGCTGTAGTGAGAAAAATATTGCATGATTTACTATATGTAATAAATGCATTTTTTCGGAAGGAGCAAGAGATAACTTAGAATTAACTTAATTTCTTTGGATTATTATTTAAATGATTGTAATTAAATATTGAGTCCAAAGTGAAAATTAAAATAATTAGCTATCGTGGTTTTACTAAATAGGACAATTAAATTTATTTATTCATAAAATCTAATATGATAAAGTCGTAATAGCTTTGGTGGAATTATAATTGTGTTGAAAAAATAATTTAATTGAATTAATTTAAAATAAATAATATATAATATTTTGTAAAGTTGTTAGGTTGAATAATTATCTGATCATATATAATTGTATCTAATGTATGAAAGGCCCAATGAGACTAATACCATTAAGGGGTCGGCACATACTTGGAGAATCTCAATGCTTGTGCTGTCCAACATATTGAGTCCTAAATGAACTTTGTAATTTTTAGGATAGCAAAAATATAAGTTCACCATTTTAATAGCTAATATCTTTATAATTTTTAATAGATTAAATCAATTTTTTTATATTTTTAAGATGTTAAAATATAATTTTATTTTTATTAATTTAAAATTTTAAAAATTTTAGAAGACTTAAATAAAAAAATTTTCATTTTAAGAGCCCTGCCAGCCCTTAATTTCACCCCTGCACATAAACCTCAAAAATTCTAAATTAAGATGTCTTCATTTCCCCTTAAAATCATTTAGTGTGTATTCAATTCTATTCAGGAATATTCAAGGAAAAACAAAGGTTTCAGTAAAATTATAAATTTTTAAAACAAAATTTTAACTAATTGTTTTTTAATTTTGAATATTTTAGAATTTATATTTTTTCTTATAATTTTTTAAATTTTTATAATTTTGAATTTTTAATATATTTGTTTTTGGATTTTTAGATTTGTCTAAAATATATTATTAATTTTAATTTTTTTTCAATCTTCTATAATTTCTTTAAAATGTTAACTATTTTTATTTTTATAAAAATTTTTTTGAATATATATTTTAGATATTTTAAAAGATTTATATAATGATAGATGAGGTGAAAAGATATTAGGTGACACATTTAATAGAGTCCAGCAACTTTTTTTTAATGCAGTTAACTCCATGAATTAAAATGATGAATAAAATTAAATTTTAAGTAAAAAATTAAGACACCAAAATTAAAAAAAAAAATCCAAATCATGAATAAAGCATTATTTTGAAGGAGTTGAAGCAATAATAAGATTGAGATTGAGTGACAAAATTATGTTTACTATTATTTCTTGGCCGAAGCAAGAATGCAGGAGAGCTTAAGGAACATAATATTTGTAATCGTAGGTAGGGGTGAGCAAAACTCGATTCGACTCGAAAAAATCGAAAAAAATTTGAATTTCGAGTTAAACGAATCGAGTTGTTCGAGTTAATCAAGTTATTCGAGTCAACTCGAATTTTTTTTCGAATTTCGAGTTCGAATCGAGTTGAGTTTTCGAATTCGAATAACTCGAATAATTCGAATAATTCGAATCAAACTATAGTATTTTACATTTTTACCCCAAACTCCCAAACCTTTTTACTTTTCCCTCAAAACTTTTACTCCTTCCCACTTTTCCTCCAAAACTTTTACTCTCCTCCTATCCAAACCCCCCAATCTACTCAAAATCCATTTCCCACCAAAATTTTACTCTCTCATTTACTTTTTCTCAAAATTTTACTCCCCAAAACCCTCAAAACTTTTTATTTTCCCCCAAAATTTTTATTCCCTCCCATTTTCCTCCTAAAACTTTTACTCCCTTCCCATCCCACCTCCCATCTACCCCAAGCCCACCCCCTCCAATTTTTTTTTAATATTTTCCCTCCAAAATTTTACTCTCCCTATTTACTTTTCCTAAAACTTTTGTTCCCCAAAACTTTTTATTTTCCCCCTAAACTTTTACTTCTCATCCTTTACTCCCAAATAAAAAATCAAAATTATCCAAAAAAATCACTAAACATAAATTGTAATAATTTTATTTATATCTACTATTTATATTATTAAATTAAATTTCACATTTATATTATTTATATTATTGAATTGTTTAGTCATATTGAATATTTATATTAAAATTGAATTATTAATTATGCCATAAAATATTCGTGTTAAAATTTTATATTAGAATCAATTCCACATTTTATCTTTAAAATAATTTTTATTAAAAAATCTCATTTTTACATTTAGTATTTTTTTAATTTCAAAATATATAGTGACAAAAATCTGAATATAATTGAAACAACCAAGCAAGCAAAGAAGCTATCTCGTATATAAAAGATTAATAAATAAATTATAAGGTGATGAAAGTTAATAAAAAATTGATTAATGTGGACAAATTTTATTACGATAGGTGACAGTGGTTATAAGGACCCAAAATTATTTTTTAAAATTTAACTCGAACAAATATATTCGATTCGACTCGATTCGAATTCCATCTCACTCGACTCGATTCGAGAAAATTTCAAATCAAATTAGGATGATAAAGTATGATTCGTCAACTCGATTAACTCGATTTTTTTTTCATTCGATTCGATTCGATTCGATTCGATTCGATTCGATTCGATTCGATCCGATCGAATGCTCACCCCTAATCGTAGGTCCATGAGTCAGGGCACGTGTTTTCCCATTGGCCCATTATTTTTTTCTAAGAGGCCTATTATCCTTTTCAAATAATATGGCTCCATTTGTGTCAAAGTAAACGAAAAATAATTTCAGATTTCTTCGATATTTATTTTATGTAAAATAGGATGGTCAACGTAAAATATTTTCAATAAACATAAGATTATCCTCTTATTCTTGTAAAATGTCTTACCAATTTTTTTCCCATAAGACATTTTCCAAATTGATAAAGCTATTCACTGTAACACCCCCATCTCGATCCGAAATTGGGTCAAAACACCGGGATGTTACATTCTCTACTACATTCTTCGCTTATCAAATATTTTCTTATAAACTTTCATAACTTTCTATTTAGTCCTTTTTGTCATAAAAGTTCAATATTAACTAATTAATCATATTAAATTAATTTTTTTGTTAAACTTTAATAATATAATTTACCTGAATACCTTATTTCACAAATCAAATTTATATGTATTTCACTTCTATTATTTCATCCACATATTTTCTCAAGTTTAACAATTTAGTCCTTATCGTCGTAAAAATTCCATATTTTTCCATAATTTCTCTTTTACAATACTTTATGCATATTTCATCTTCTCATAACACATTCATTAAACTTTTATCATAATTTCCTTATTCACATATTAAATTTTTCACACTTAAACTTTTATACATTTTTCAATTTAGACCCTGTTGCCATGTAATTTATTTTTCATCATATAAGCACTTTAATCAAATAATTCATTATAATATCTTATTTCACATAACAAATTTTCATGAATATCATTTCTCTTGTTTCAATTATAAATTTCACAAAATTTACAATTTAGTCCTTAACATCAAGAAGATTCATTATTTACTATAATTTCACCTTAATATCACTTTGTAATCAATTCACTACTTCATTTAAATTCTTTATCATAAATCTCAAATTTATGTTTGTTTTATTGAAAACAAATTTTATTAAATATTTTTAGGAAATCTGTCAAACAATAGAAAATATTAACTTTTTTAATAAGTAATTTTCTGAAAGTCATTTTCAGTGAAACAAATTAGGCCTAAATATGAAATGGACTTATGTTGTAAAATGAAATCAACTTAGTTGTAAATTGGTTGGAAATCGAAATTTTCACAAGCCAAGCTAGTTTACCAAAAGTGTTGACCAAGGGACTCCATGCCTCAGCAGTCGCCCATGATTTCCTAGATTTGTTTTGACTCATTTTAATAAGTTATTAGAGAAAAACTAAGACCAGCTTGCTCCAAGCACAATCAATTTCTACATATCTTTAGCTACCGGATACTATCAGAGAACATGTAAGATGTCTTCTACTTCATATTGGTACATTGGACTGGCTCCGTTTTGACTAATACCTCGTCTAACTCGTTTAAGGTTAGTAAGTAATCGTTGTTTATACACTAGCCATAAGAAAAATAGGACTTATTGCGAGCCTTAGAATTTCCAGACATCCTTCTATTTTCCATCCTACTCATTCTATGTGGTTTCTTTTATCATTCGATGCACACATTTGACTGAGAAGCCCCTATTGGACGTATGTATCCGAAAAAAATTTTTAGGCTTACTAGAGGGTACGGAGGAGGAATGCTTCCAATCTTTTTGACTATTTCTTCTGATAGCTAATCTTTGAATACCTCCAAATTCTAGGCTTCCTCTTCTGTTGCCATGTCCTCGAATAGACAATCTGTATTTGATCATACTATCAGCGGTGTATGTGTTTTAAGTTGGCCTATTTTTGGAACCTAGGGGTCCTCTCAGCATCAGATTGCAGAACCTGTTCCAGTAGACCAACATAGATTTTTTTTAGTAATACCATTCTTCCGTTATTCCTCTCCAAACTGTTGAGTAATTTCCACACATAATGTTTTCAGGGACAATATCTTTTATTCAATACATGGAACATAGGACCCGTACCCACAGAGTATTTCTTTTGGAGATAAGGTTGAAACATAACTTCAGTAGGAAAGAGGCAATTTGATCCCCTAGTCGCCGAATGCCCAAACAGCCACACTTGCGAGGTTGACATATAGATCCCTAATCAACTAGTGCCATTTTTCGGGTTCCGGCGTTAAATCCCCAAATAAATTTTCTTACTAATCATTCAATTTCCTCTCATATTCCTTTTGGGACTTGCATGGACTGCATAAAATAATTTGGGATAGAGAAGAGAACTGATTGTGACAAAGTGAGCCTTCCTGCGATAGAGAGTTGCTTAGTATCCCAATTACATAGCTTAGCTCTTACCTTTTCAACCACAAAATGCAATGTAGCATTAGTAACTCTGCTATGGAAAAATGGGATCCCTAAGTATAATCCCAACTCTTGGACCCCCTAGAAGCCTAGTAACCGGCTTATCCTGTTACTTAAAGTTTCTTCTACTCCATTTGAAAAAAATATATATTGGTTTTACGTGCATTCACTCGATGGCTTCAAAATTTACAAAACCGGTGGAGAATGTCTTTAAATAACAAACCGTACTTTATGTCTGTGTAATGCCCTAGATTTTGGGCCTAGAAGTACTGAGCCTTGGTGGCGGCTTATAATATTTTGTTGTGTCTGGAAATATCATAATTATGTGTTTGGTGTGTTGGTTAAGTAATTAAGAGTGTTTGAGAGTGTTGGAGAAATCTTAGGTTCAAACCAAAGCTCTTGGTGGATCTTGGCGTTAGTTAGAAGGCCTTATAAATAGGTTTGGTTGAAATATGATGCAAAAAGAGATGTTGTGTAGTGGCTAGTGGCGTGATGTGTAACTCTAAAGTCTGAGGTTCAAGTCTTGGCTCTTGTAATTTTATTTTGGTTTTTTTAAAGGAACCTGGACTTTGGCCTATAGAACTTTTATTTAATTGAGGATATTTTGTGGCACAAAAGAGCTTGTGGCAAGGTGGCAAGTGGCGTGGTACTTCTGCTAGGAGACCTAAGTTCAAATCCTGGCGTGCTTATGGAACTATTATTTTGCTACATGGACGCCTAGTGGTTGTGTGGTAATGGGATTCTCCTAAGGTGGTTGTGGACTTGGTCATAGGGAGGAAATATGGGGATTTGGAAATGGTGGTTATGGATGTGGAGGTTTGAATTGGTCTTGGAATTTGAATGTGCGATGGAGGAAATTAAGGAGATAATTAGAAGATATGATATGGGGATGCTGTAACCGATTTTGGGTGGTTGGGTATAGCAAATCCGGCTTAAGGGAGAATTCTTTCCTTTCGATTTCATTTTTGTTACATCTCTAAGTCTTTTCTCTCTATTTCCATGTCTGTGAACTTTCGAGTTTTTATCTTCTTATTGGTTATCACTCAAAAGCCGAATGTACTAGCTCTCTTTTCTCTTAAACTCAATATTTTCTCCTCTTCTAGTCTTCTCCTTTTTTTTCTAATCTTTCTCCCTTTTTTTGTTTTGTGCCGATTATTGATCCTCCTCTCTACGCTCTTCTTTCTTATTTCTTTATTCTCCTTTTTCTCTTCTTGTTTCTACTCTCAAGCCTTAGCGGAACCTCCACTTTGTTTTTCCCCTTTCCTAGTCAAACATTAACGTTTACCTTTTTTGTTGCCTTAGGCCGAATATCTTATCAACTTTCCTCCATTGCTTTCAATTCGATTGGCTTCATTGATTCTCTTTCTTCTCTCTCAAATCTTTCTGTTCTTTTTACTTGGGCTGAGTCTCTTTGTTTGACTGTTGTTGAAAGTCATTTGAGTTTTTAGTAAGGGTAAGTTCAGTCGCATCACTATTTCTTATCTAGCCGAATCTCTGTTAGCTCTACTGCCAAGTTTCGATTTTACCTTCTCTTTCTCTTGGGGCAGAATGTATGCCTATCATCAATCATCTTACGATCTGCCTAATCTTGTTAGGAGTGTGGACTCTATTATAGAAGTTCGGGCTGATTATTCTTCTCTTTACAGGCGATCTTTTTACTATTGGGGTAAGTGCTTTAAGTGAGGTGTGTTTCTATTGGACTTTAAATACTTATGTATTGATCGAATGTTCTTGAAAGTCAAAGTTTTGGAATGGTACATGGCTGTTAAGTCGGTAGGAATCTGTGATTGTTGGTTTGGTAAGTCGCAGAGGATCAATCGAATCCTTTTCGGTTTTGTGGTTTGGTTTAACAATGGTTTTAGGCTAATGAGGGTTTGTTGTAATCTTAGGTTCTCGATTTCAGAAGTGGTTCAATTTCGATATCGCAACAGGTGTGTTTTCACTACTTAAACTAGACCGACAAATATCAGAATGCCGAAAAGCTGAAATACTAGCGAATAATGCCACACGAGCGTGCGATCGCACGTGTGGTGGACCAAGCCCACAAATATGGACGTAAGATGGTTGTGGCCACCATGAGCATTCTCATGGGCTTAGGTTGTTTTGGGCCGCGCTAGGGCCAAGATGGGTCGTATGGGCCTAGTGGGCTTGTGGGCCCACACGGTTAAATGTATGTGATGTGATAAGTGATTGTTTTGGGCTATGTTGTTCGCATAGCCATGGTTGTTTCTGGGCTAAATGGGCCACACGAGTGTGTCGGCCCACTCGGGCCGAGTAATGGGCCTTAAGCTGAATTATCCTGTTTTGTCTGGTTAGGTTACAAAAGTCGGTCGAGGCAAAGATGAACCTTCGGTAAGGTCGTTAAGACCTTGGTTTGCAAAATTACCTAAATACCCCCAGTTTGTAAAATTACCAAAATCCCCCCGATTTGTAAAATTACAGAAATACCCTCTGTTTGCAAAATTACAAAAATATCCCCGGTTTGCAAAATTACCGAAATACCCTCGATTTGTAAAATTACTAAAATGCCCTCAATTTGTAAAATTATCGAAATGCTCTCGATTTGTAAAATTACCGAAATGCTATCGATTTGTAAAATTATCGAAATGCTCTCGATTTGTAAAATTATCGAAATGCCTTCAATTTGTAAAATTATCGAAATGCCTTCAATTTGTAAAATTACCAAAATGCCCTCAATTTGTAAAATTACCGAAATACTCCTGTAGGGTAGGTTTACCAAGATACCCTATAGGGTAGGATTACTGAAATACCCCTGTAGGGTAAAATGACAGTTTTGCCCCTAGGGTGTAAAATGACTATTTTACCCTTGTAGGTAAATGACTGACTTGGGCTATGATTGTTTTTACTGTGAATGTTTGATTGTGTTTTTATTGACTTGACTGCAATTGTATGACTGATTATGAGCATGACATTCTGCATACTACATGGGTTGAGATATTGTATGGAGGAAGATCTGATCTGTTAGGGTCGCACGGGTTGCCCGAGACAACTATGGACCACCAAAGGCTTAAGAGCTGTACATCCGTATTAATTTAGTAAGGTCGCACGGGTCGCCCGAGACGACTGTAGACCGATCAATGACTGAGTGCCGGTCATGTTACCGAAGGCTGTGTGCCATTATTATGGGCTTGTATCGATATTGTGGGCTTCGTGCCGTTATTGTGGGCCTTGTGCCATAGCTATGGGCTTTGTGCCATTACCGAATGCTTTGTGTCGATATTATAGGCTTTGTGCTAACTATAGACCCGATATCGATGGTTTTGTGCCATGCTTATTGCTATGGCTCGGTGCCATTCTATTTATGGCTTATGGCCATTCTGATTTCTGGCAGCCTTGCTGGATACCAGTTAGTGTTGCAATCGGTGTTAACATTGGAGTTTAGGGATGGGTGGGTTGATTTATTCCCCACAGGAGTGCAGCGTTGGACGGAGTGGTGTGCTGGTTGGATGGGTTTGCATGCATCATACATATTTCATATCTACTCTGTTCTGATTCTGTTTTGGGCTTAGGCCCACTTATTCTATTTTTGGTTTGGGCTAGGCCCAATTGACTCTGTTATGGGCTGTGACCCAAAATGATTTTGTAGTGGGCTTTGGCCCACGTATGCTCTGGATTGGATTGTACCGTTACTGTTAAAGGGCTCTGGCCCTAACTATTTCTGTTTCTGTCTCTGTTTCTGTATACTAACTGTTACTCTAATAAGGGGATTACACACTGAGTTTTCATAAACTCACCCCGTCTGTTAACTTTTAGGTAATCCCCAACATTAAGAGGATCGGTGCTGCGAGAGACTCGAAAAAAAGCACACATTGCTTATGCTTTCTGTCCTGATTATTTATTTTTAAATGTTTTGATTTGGGTTGTAATAAGGTCTCTTTTAAATTTCTTAAGGTTTAATATGGGATGTTTATTTAGGATGTTTTATAACTGCTAAAAGTGGAACACAATTTCCAAAACGATAACTATTTTCAAAACACTATGATTCCGCAACGTTTTTGAAATGTTTCTGTAACTTAACTTTTAAACATCATGTTTTTATAAATTGTTTATTTTAAATATGTTTCCATAACAGATAAGGTTTTCAAAGTAATTATGTTTTCAAACGGAACAAATCGCTTAGTTGTTTTGAGTTGTAACAAATAGGTTTTAACTCCCAAACAAGTTTTTAACAACAAGAATTATGGTTTCGAAAAACACTTCCATGTGACACGCCAGATTCAGGCCTAACTTTTAGGTCAGGTTTGGGGTGTTTCAGTCTGCTTTTGAGAAGATCACTAGATCATCAGCAAAAAAAAAGTGTGACAAGGTTGGACCAACTCTGGATAACCCAATTGAGCTTCATTTACCTGAAGTTTCAACTGTTTCAAAATTATGCCCTAGCCATTCCATGCATAAAACAAAAAAGTAAGGTGATAAAGGGCATCCTTGTCCAACTCCTCTTGTTGGCTTAAATTTTTCAGTAAAGACCTTATTCCACAAAACCTACATAGTAGGCGTCGAGGTAGCTGACATAATTACATGTCCTAGAAAGTCTGGAATGCCTTCTGCCTGAATAAAGTTATCAATAAAGTCCCATCGGATCCTATTATAAGCTTTTTGTATTTCTATTTTAACTGTTATCCACTTCCTATTCTTCCCTCGCATAGAGTAGATGACTTCTTGAGTAATGATAATACTATCAGAAATATTCAGACCAGCAATAAACCCAACTTGTTCTTGTGAAATGATCTTTGGGAATACCACCTTAAACTTATTGGCTATAATTTTCATAACTAACTTATAAAGAACTAAGTAGAGACTAGCGGGTATAAAATAAGATATCTCCTCGGGTTGAGTGAATTTTCTGTATAAACATGATAAGTGTATTATTTAACTCATGATCAATAGGCTTGCCTCTGAAAACGTCTTTGACCTAGTCACAAACTGCACTCCTAATACTGTTCCATTGGTTTTGGAAGAAGAAAGCCTGGTACCAATCCCTTCCTAGGGCTTTTAAAGGAGCCAAATAAAAAAAAAAAAAGAGCCTTTTTAATTTTGTCATTTGAGACTTCTTTTCCTAAAAAAATCTATCTTTTTGGCTTAGTTGAGGAAAACGGCTAGGGGGTAAGTTGCCTGTCCTGTTGGGCTTTTCTCCATATAGCTTTTGGAAATACCCTACTTCTTCTACTTGAATCTAATTCGAATTATATAACCAATCTCCACTCGCATTATAGTGTATTAATGTGGTTGACCTTTCGTCTATGGATTGTCCTATTATGAAAAAATTTTGCGTTCTTGTCCCTTAACTTAAGCCATTCACATCTTGATTTTTACTTCTAAAGTAGCTCTTCATGGTTAAGAACTAGTTTAAACTCCTCTTTTATCTCCATCTCTTTTTGTGATAGTGCATCTAAATTCATCCTTTTCCATATTTTGCTAGATCTTACTTAAGGACTGCACTAATTCCCGCTTACAGGTTCCAATATGTCTGTAATTTTTTTGTTCCACTTTTTTAGTCCCACGGTAAGCTTTCCCAGAGTGTTAGACATGTCCCTATTGTATTCCCATAATTCGGATATAGTACTCGAGAAACTCTAATGTTGAGCCCATCCTGCCAAGAACTGGAAGGGACGTCCTTTTGTTACGTTGAATTCTAAGTATAGGTCAATTAGCAGAGGTTGATGGTCAAAATTAATTTTAAATAGATGCGTCACTAAGTACTTTGGGAAAGTTTGAATAAAATTAATTTTAAATAGATACGTCACTAAGTACTTTGGGAAAGTTTGAATCTAAGAAGCATTACTAAGTGCTTAGTCTAGCCTTTCAAGCACCCCTTCTTTTTGCCATATTAAGGATGGCCTTCAAAATCCCAGATCATATAGGTTGTTTACTTCAACAAGCTCCCCAAAGTAAGGACATCGTCTCCTAATAGTACTCTCTCCTTTTTATCATTCTTAGATAGAATAGGGTAGAAGACACCCACTGCCATCTAAGGGACAATGGTGTTAGGTATAGTCTCATTTAATGCTTACCATAGCAGTGTTCTCCTTGTTCCATTTGGGCTTCCGTGTACAAAAATAATTAAGACCATTTGTACGGGGATTCTAAAAGAAACTCATGCTAGGATGAATTGAGGGTGGTTTTCGATAATTTCAAGACTAAGTTTTTCCAACCAATCCAGATTCCCCTTAAGAACCCCCTAGCTTCCACTTGATAGGAGTAGTGCAGCCTTAATTTTGCCATTATCTCATCAGCTTTGTGGCCACTGACTTTTGGTTTCAACAAGCTAACAATATTTTACTTATGCTCCATATTATATTCTCTAAAAATGCGAGAAAACATCTCGCTCACGCATCCTTGAAAATTTTAAAAAAATATTGAAAGTGAAGAGTTCATTATTAAAAAGTAGAGTAAATGAATAAAGGTCCTCACAGTTACCGACCAACTTCTATCTACTCTCCTGACTTTTCATCCATCACTTTTAGAACTTCGTTCACCAACCCCCACTGAAACTGGCTTTGTAGTAACTTGACCATGTTGCTTACTGATTCCACAAGTGGGAGTTTTGACAGAGAAGCCTTAAAAGGGCTACCTTTTCCTTAATGACTTTATTGAGCTTCCTACCTTTTCGGCTACCATTAGCCTTCACACTACCTCGCGCTGAAGAAAATTCTACTGGATGTCCTTTTGTACTGATTCTGCTTCTTTGTATGGTCCCTCCAGTTCTATGCTGGATGTTCTCTTTAAAAAGAACCACCAAATGTTTTGCGGCATCAAGAACACCTACTGTCGGAATTTGTTGAGATTTCCTGCAAATCCCCTATCCTTGTTTGGCTATTATGGCAGGTGACAACCCCCAAAACGCCATCATCGAAGCATCCCTCACTGGGTTCTTTGCTTCGCTGCTCTCTCATGTGCTCTATGCTCATTGACTGGTCAGTGCTAGTCGAAAATCCTTGGACGTTCTCATCAAGGTCCACCGATTTATGTGATGGCCATGTTCCTCCAATCTCTTTGTCGCTGCGAGCCAGGTTCGATTCTTCCTTTCCTAAATCTCTAATTGTTAGTTCTTTTGGGCCTTATCTAATGAAATTAACCTAGTCTACCAAAGGTCCTCCAATATTACCCATGTTCTCTAATATGGGCCTACTTCCATCGCCAGGCTTGTCGTGGCCTAACCTTCTGTTGTCCAACCTTGTTCCCGTGGGTTGATGTCGATCTAAACCTTGTGACTTTGTACCCACTAACTTACTTTTTCTAGAGCCAAATGTGCTTGTCTTAGTTTGGCTTCGTCGATCTTTAGCCCAAACTTATTGGCGATCCAAAGATGGCCTAATGCTTGGTAAGCCAAGCTTGACCCAACCTTTTGCCGTTAGC
The DNA here is from genome assembly GCA_020496765.1 of Gossypium stocksii. Lineage (NCBI taxonomy): Eukaryota > Viridiplantae > Streptophyta > Magnoliopsida > Malvales > Malvaceae > Gossypium > Gossypium stocksii. The sequence goes on along the minus strand of CM035621.1, from coordinate 12,186,087 downwards.
TTTGACTTATCTGCGAAGGGCCTTCTTCCCCCATTGGGCTCAATACTAAAGGGCCTAAAAATCCTTGGCCTAGGTCTACTTTTGACCCAACCACATAAACCTACGTATCTCCTTCCCCAATTAGGTTTTCCAAAACCTGGAACCTAAAATTGTCCACCAATTGTGCCTGAGTCTCACCACCGTCCTTCTTTCCCGTTCTCACCGTACGTCTGCCCTACCTCTCAGTAAGCATCCACGGTCTATAGGTGCCTAGGTTGGTGGTGCCTCTTCTTTATTTATCCTTGGACTTTTCTTCTATTCTCTCATATTCCCTGTAATGCCTAAGCCAAATCCCCTGGTCCCGTCGCTCCCTTAGGGTAGATCTCCTTCATATGCCCATAGTAGTCGCACAATAAACAAACGGTTAGTAAGTATTCATATTCAGTTCATTAAATAACTCCGTTTACTAAGACCTGAGTGATCAAATCTCTATCCAAATTGATGAACACTGTTATTCTTGCAAACCTCCCCCTAACGTCGTTGTCCATATTGAAATCCAATTTTGCAACTTTCCTGATCATCCCTCCTATTTCCCACAAGATTTGCAGCTTATACATATGCCTAGGTAACCCAAGAAGTCGGATCCATTCCATAACTATGCTTGGATACGGCTGAGCTGGATTAAAATCCATAGTCCACGACTGTATTGTTAAGTACTACCCAAACACGACCCAAGGACCATGACACAAGACTCTCTTGTAATCCTTCGAGTTCTTAAATTTGGCTAAAAATTAATCGTGCTCCACATCCATTAAACGGAACGGTTGGGGTGATTTCCAAAGTGAAAAAACCTTGTTCTGAAGTGTAGCGTACCCTATACTTCTTCCAAAAAGTTTGATTACTACTGTGTGTTCCATGTGTTTTATAAGGATTTGGTTTACACGTTTTGAAAATTTAATCGAAGGAATATCGTTGACCGACGAGCACTCTACATCCTCCTCTAACAGTTCGAATTCTTCTTCTCCATCCAACCCATCCGAAGTTGTCATTCTCTCATCTGCTCGGAGTCCCATACCTATCAGTCGGTCTTTCCAAGAAAGGACATTTTCAGCGATTGGCATTGTATCCATCACAACATCTCGATCTTCCACTATTCCTCGAATTTGTACTTTCTTTGTTGAGTGATTCACCAAATCACGCTCATCGCCACCTTCGCACTCCATGCTGTCCATTGTAATCAATATGGAATGTTAATGTCCCCCAAAACAACTCATTTAATTAATTAAGTATTTAATTTAATTTAATTTATAAAATCTATTTAATATATTTTTTAAAAATTAAGTATGGAATACTATTAAATTGTTTGATAAATGTATTTTTAAAATTTTAAAGTTAAAGTATTTAAATAAATATAATATTAAAAGAAATAAAATAAAATAAAAAGAGCTTAAAATATTCTACTTGAAGTGATAAGTAGTTGTTTCTTTGCTTATAACTTTTTACAACTTTTCATTGAAAATAGATTCTATCGTTTATTTTTTATTATAAATTGTTAAACGTGCTTAAAAAATTAAATCATTGAAAATATTAATATTGAGTTGATTTAATTTTTCAATTGATTATACTTAAACTAATATTAAAAAAACTTACTAGTGATTTAAAATAGATATTTACATTATATATTTTAGTTGACCCACATAATTTCACCCTTATAATCAATGTGATCACACAGAAATACAAATAGAGACCATAACAAAGATATCTCATGACAAGAACGTTTACACCATAAAAGCTTACAATTAAAGAAACAAAACAAAGACAGCTAACTGAGAGGGAGATCATAATCCCACCAGCACATGAAGTTCTCATATCTATTTCGTACCAGCTTTTGCTAAAGTAAGCAAAGCCATTGCAATCTCTCAAAGTTTTAGAGGAACTGACCTTCCTTATGGTTACAATTCCCAACACCAAATCAGTTTCGTATAAAGACTGCCATCTTCAAGAATGTCCATATTATATCCATTCAACAATCAATCTCCATTGTCAGCTGACAAACATTCCCAACCCAATTTTTTATAGCCAATAGTTGAGCAGTGTTTTAATCATGGATGCAGACAATATTGTGGTCGCCATGCCTTAGCACACCACCACAATTGGGTCGAAGAGATGATTTTGCGGTTCAAAAGTACATATATAAAGATTTTAGTTTGAAAAATTTTAGCCCAGCAAAACTGTTTTAGAAGTTGAAATGAAACCATACCTATGGCGCTGTTAGAGATATGAAAAGGACTAGGTACTTATAGCATCAAATGTCAATTTTCACTGATTCATCGCCACCAATCGAATTTCATCCAAACTATGGTATCTTTTCTATTCAATCTACGAATATACCAATAACAAAATGTCACATCAGTTGGTTTGTCCAGGTTGTCATATATCAACTCAGTTAACATTTTCTTCCTTTAATTATTAAATAATATAGGCACCAATATAAATTCACCTTTAAAGTCAATAGAAAATTTGTTTTCTTCTGAACTGTCAATAAAGCGTCCATTTGTCGAGCTTTTGTTTTTAATTTCTCACCATGAATTTTTTTAAGGGTTACATGGTTTTTTTTTTTTTTTATCGATATCAATGTATTTTAAATTCCTACAAATTTGGTGTTGAAGAAGTACAATTCAAGAAAATGTATGGCTTATAGGTATGGAGTTCCAACTAAAGATTATTGATTACTGCTCTTTATCTATTAGTATTAATGTCTTTATCATTATTTCGATATTTATAAGTGTCAAAGTTTAACAAATAATATTCAGAGAGTATTTATTTCATGTAGGCCCAATCACTTGAATTTAATTTTGGTAGCTGGACCTCGACACCCAATATAATCATTTCCTCTTCATTATTTTTAATCCTAAACTTAAACTCTAAATTCTCTCCTCAATCTTAAAGATATTGATTACAACTCTCCATCTATTAGTATTAATATCTTTAGCTTGACTTCGACATTCATAAGCATCAAAGTTCAACAAATGATATTGACAAAGTATTTATTTCATATGGGCCCAACCACTTGAATTAAATTTTGGCTGTTGGACCTCGACACCCAATATAATCATTTTTCTCTTCATTATTTTTAACTCTAAACTTGAACTCTAAATTCTCTCCTCAATCTTAAATTTCCCTACCTAATGTTCCTTACCAAAATGTCTTTATTAAGATTCCAAGATTAATACATAGCTTTTCAAGCTACAACCATGGTAAAATATTTACTCACTTTATTATCAGATTTTGTTATTATCAAATTCTATTTAAATTATAATGTAAATATTAATTATTTTAGCAATTTTTAACAAAATAGAGATTAAATTATTCGGGCTCGACATAATTTGGGTTTGAATGCCCAAATAGCCTATTCATATAGTGATTACATACTGAAAATTTATATACTCTACTTTGAATGCCCTACTTTTGGTGCTTGTTAGAGTTTCTTGGTGCCTTAAGTGAAAGATATAGGCTAGAGATCTATACTTTTCATTTTTCAAGCAAAGAGACAATGATAATGCTAAAAGATGCAACTACTGATGAGCCTTCTAGTCTATGGATACGTGATAACAAGAGAACATGTATTCTTGGTGCTACTACTACTTTATGGACCATTGGTCGCAGTTCTTGAATAGAAGAAGATCTTCATGGGTGTCGTGTTTTATTCAATTGATTCAAAACACTACTCGAGCAGTCTTTAACTAACCATGGAGTGGTCAATAAGCTTGGTAAATATTTTAGAGCTTACATGCTCTACATGATTGGACAAATATCAATGGTATACAAGTCTAGCATTTTCATGTTTTGCATGTATCTCCAATATTTGTCAAATTTAAATATGGTTAGGTCATTTGGCTTCCGGTCCGTGGTTATGGCTTATCTCTACATGGCGCTTTACAAGGTGACTAGTACTGAAATCAATGAATTTTTTTTTTCATCTACTTATACGGTTGTCGAAGCTACCAAAAATAAAAACTACTTAAAAAAAAATTGTAACACCCTTCGCCCGATCCAATCGTTGTGTTTGAGTTACGGTATGCTACAATCGATATCAGAATAGTGACAACATTTATTAATCGAATTACTTCATAATACAAGAAATCATAATCAAAACATTTCATATTTAAATTGAACAATCCTTTCTGGGACTTGGTTGAGCTTACGAATGTAACGCTCTAAGTTTTTTAAATTTTGAAATGTTAAATTGTGTCAAGTAAATTAATTTGGTTTGGTGGTTTAGTGTTATGGATGTGTGTTTGATTTCCCTTCCTTTGATTTTTGGTTATTTTTATCCTTATATCTAGTTAACCACACCTAGCTTATCTATATTTTTTGTTTAATTGTTGACAAGAATGAGTTTGCTCGTTTAGTGGTAACGTCTTAACAATTTCTTTGGTCCCAAGTTTGAATCTAGTTGTGTACGAAAGTGAAATTATTTTTTCTCTTCCTTTGTTGTGCCGCCCATGTTGTTAGAGTGTGGGTCAAATACAAACTCTGAACCACCAGATTGTGTTAACTGATAAATTTGATAGGTTAGGATATTATTTTTCTATTTTTTTTTAAAATTTGGTAAAAAAATCAGCTCATAAAAATCCTCCATTGTTTGTCGTTCCCCATTTTCCCCACTTCTCCATTTTGTTTTCACGTTAATTTTCTTTTTCAATTTTTCCCTATTCGATTTTTGCAAACTTTCTTTCTCCACCATGGTGATTTTCTCTTCTGATATTATCCATTTTCCTTATTCTTTCAATTTTTCACCATCCTGATTTTATATCGTCCTAGTGTTATCGCTAGCCTTTAGTGTTGGTGTTAGTCGTGTGTGATTTTAAGTTTTGGTGTAGTAACATAATTGAGTTCTTAAGTAAGTATAATCCTTTCTCCTGCTTTAATTGTAAAAGGGTTGGCTCGTTTCACTTGAGAGAATTGTTGGTTTAATGGTATTATTCTTAAGGTTTATAATTCTATTAGGTGAGGATCGTAAGGTGCACTTTCCTCTGGTGATTTAGGTGCGTTGGAGACCTCTGCTTTTAAGGGTGAGTAATCAAATGCCCAAGTTTAGGGGGGTGGTTGTGATAATTTAGTTTGCAAAGGGTCGAATGACCTATTGCTATTGGTCGAATGGTTTAGGAAGCAAGGGTCGATTCTTTGTAAGTGATCATTAATTGTTTAAGTTGTGGTTGTTGTCTACAGAATTTGGTTGCTACTATAGTGTCAACGTTTCAAAAAACTTCAAGTGTGTGACTCTAAACTCAAAAAATCAATGAAATTGTGCGAAAACAAAATTGACAGTTGACTTCACACAATCGTGTGCCTAGCCATGTGCTCGACCGTGTGCCTAGTCGTATGGGCCATACAGGTTGGAAAAGTAGGGCATGTGGGCCCATTTCGATCAATTTTTGGTTGGGTCGAGATTTGGGCTAGATCCACGTTTTGGTAACATGATGAAATTGGTTATGTGATTATGCTTGGTGATTGAAGATTAATTTGTTATGTATGTCGCTATAAGCAAAATTTCCTATAAACATGTTAGAGCATGTAAATTTGTAGTCTTGTTCGTATTTATTTTTTGTGTGAACATGTTACTGTACATAATTCTGAATAAGTTAATCAATATGCCTATATTCTATCAACTCGTATGTATTGATGACATGTTTCCGATCTGTTAAGTTTGTATGTGGCATGTTTAACATGAGTTTGTTTGAACATGTAGTATGCCTTGCATGTGCATTAGGGTGGGATGTGATTATGATATGGAAGAAGTTCTAGCAGATTATGATATGCTCAGATTGGTCATTCTCACATAAAATGGTTTAATTTGAATTCATAATTATAATATAAACTTTTTGGACTGTTGGATAAATTTTCAAACTTTACATTTTTTGTTTTGAAATTTGATGGTTTTAGATAACTTCTCTAAATAATTTGCATGATTTTTCTGTTAAGAAATATTGGATGTCGATTTTTGTAAATCAATTAAGTTTTGAATTTTTTTTACTACAAAATCAAAATACACAAATGGGTTTTCTGAATGATATCTAAATAAACAATATGGATCTTAAAATCAACTTAGTTGCAAATAATTAATGTTTTAGAAATTGTATGCCTATCAACTGCTAAGTTTCCTAAAAAAAATAAGCAAATGGATTTTTGTATGAACTATCTTCACTAGAATCAAATGGTGTTTCAAAAGGTTAAGTAAACTAGTTTTACGAGTGATTGATGTAACCTTCAATATTCAACCATAACGTCTAGGTCGGGTTTGGGGTGTTACAATGAAACCTCATTTGTTAAACCGAACATGAAATGGGACCAATTGTAAAGTTTTCAAAGTTTCCATAATAGGTATCGATACCTCTGAAAAGGTTCCGTTACCATTTTTAACTTCGATGTTTTAGAAAAATAAATCAAAATCAATAGTATCGATACATAGAATATGGCACTAATACTTCATTTATAAAGAACCGATACCAATTTATGATTCTATTTGTTGTAAAACTATTTGTAATTTCTCAAGTATCGATACTTACACCAGGGTATCAATACCTTATTGCCAAATATGTCAAAAAATCCCATTTTAGTGCCCATTTTATGTTCAAACCAAAATCTAACCAAATGATTCCTTAAAGCTCACTTAAAACCTGTTAAAAATCATTTTAAAACATACATCAATATTTAATTACTCAATCTTAATATCAACCAAACAAATATGCTACAATTTGGCACCATTTCACAACAAAATATACCAAACCTACTAACATGATTATGAATAATTTAATGCCATGATTTCAATACCATTTTATTCTCACTTAGGCATCTATAAATGTCGTTCACCTTACCATGTCATACCATCATTAAACATGCCAAAATTACCAAAACATGTACTATTGCATATATGTACATTAACTTTACAAAATCAAACATTAAATTAGGTTTAAACCTAACCATCATTAACAAGTAACACCTAGATAAACACCTGTGTACATGCTAAACTACTGAGTTTAAAACGAGTAAAAGTCTACCGATTCAATAGAGAGATAGTGTGATCTTTGAGCTGATCCGGCTAACGAGTTTCGAAAATTGACAATATACAAAAATGAGAAACAACTAGGTAAGCATTCAAATTCTTAGTAAATTTATAAACATAAAACGGTGAACTTACCTCACTTTATACTTAAATACAAAAACATATACAACCTGAAAATTTAAACCTAACATGGCAATTTAATTTCACAAGTTGAGTTCTCATATGATCATGCCATATAATAATTCAACATGTAACTTATATTTTAATCATTAATCAATAGTCAATCATATACTTGTCAAGCTCGTTCTATATCATTCTTGTATTATCAGTTCATATTAATCATTTAGCCCGATGAACCTTAGTAAACAAATTTGGATACATGAGTACTACACCAAACCAGACAGCACCATAATGTTGTACAAAGGCATCGTAGTGTTAAACAGAGGCACCAAAGTGCAAACAGAGGCATCAAAGTGCTAATCAGATAGCATCAAAGTGTTAATCAGTTAATAGAGCAACCAATAATCCAATTTTATTGCATGTTCAATTCTCATTCTATCGATCTCAAAATCATTAATTCATTAGTCAAGTTATCATTTCATACATAGCATAGCATGATTCGTTTCAATTCCAAGCCAATTTCACAATTTCACCAAGTTACACTATTTTTAATTTAGTCCTCTATTTCGATAATAAATCACATTCATACCACTATGATTCAACCAGTTATAATCAGCTATCAATTAATCAAATATCTTAAATTTCAATTCATCATATTCAATATATCAATCAATTTATTATTTCTTTACGATTTAATCCATATCTCACATTTTATGCCAAATTACAAACAGTTTAATTATTATCTATCATACAAAAATTAATAATTAAATTATATAAAAATTTAAATACAATCATAGCATATGGAATTACCTGGTTAAACGGCAACAAATAGGACATTGAGGGCTAATCCACTATTTTGTCTTTCCATCAATTATTTATGGTTCGATTCAAATCCCAATCTATACAATTATTTAATTCAATTTATCAATTCTAAACATCTTAAAATAGCATAATATATGCATGTTTAATTTCAATTTTATTATTCGAATGTCCCCAAAAATTTACATTTTATTCAATTTAGTCCCTAAAACTGAAATTGTCATAACTTTCAAATTTGAGTTTCAATTTTGAAACTAATCTCAATCCCATCCTTATATATCCCTCTATTATATATAATTATAAAAATTTAATATCAATTTCAAATTTTACACACTTTAGTCCCTATGTTCAAAAACTAACAATTAACTTTACTAACTAATCCTTTTTCATATCTAAGTTCAAAATCTAACAAATTAAGACCAATTTTATCAATAATTCATCAAAGGAAACTTTTAAAAACTTTAACAGTTTTTCAATTTAACAGACGGGTTAACTAAATAAAATTATCACGATCTCAAAAACATAAAAAGAATTACGAGAAACAGACTTAAGATTGATTTCCAATTAAAGCTCTATTCTTTCTTTCTTGTTTTGGACAAAAGTAGAAGATGAACAAAATTTATCAGATTTTTCTTTTACTTTTACTTATATATTTAGTTTTAACTTTTAATTAATTGTAATTAGTTTAATTAACCTTTAATTAACTGAATTTAAACTTAATTACCAAGGTGGATGGCTCCACCACCGTTTGGCATAATAAAAAGGATCCAACTACACAATTGGTCCATCAGTTAATTAAAAATTCATAGCGATTAAATTTTACTACTTTTAAAATTTAGTCCTTGTACTTTAATTAGCCACTAATTCAAAAAAATTACCTATCCAAAATTCATTTCACCTATATAATAACTCCATAAATACTTAACAAAAATACTCACATGCTCAGTTCTGGAAATGAGGTCTCGATACTTCATTTTCTGGCACCACTAAATTTAGGGTTGTTACACTTGTATCATAATTAACTATCCATTTAACAAAATTAAAGAACCAAACTCTAATTAAAATTCATACTAACCTTGTAAATATTAAATAATAATATTTATGGATTTGAACATCATAAATAAGGTTTTGAAACCACTGTTTTGACACTACTAAAAAACGGATTGTTACAAGAATATTTAGTAAAAGAAACAAGTACGGTTGTATACATTGGTATCGGTAATATCCCATTCCTTCAACTAAAATAAATAAACTAAAGAAGGGGGTTTTAAGGAAAACTCTAAACTAAAATTAGGATTTGGAAAAAGTAAAGAAAGCAATAATTAAAATTTTGGGAAAATCAATGAGATGAAACTCTAGTCAATGTAAGTTCTTTGTTTGAATTAAGGGTTTGATCATTGATGCAAGGATGAATTTCAATGTTCTTTAATAAATTGGTTATAGTTACCGAAGATCGCCTAGTAACCTAATCTCTTTTTACCTTATAGATAATCCAGGCAATCGCCATTAATTACTTCCCTTATTGACAAATAATTCTATAACAATTGCTTAGGAATTTAATTTATCAATAACCTTAAGAATAAAAGAGACCTAATTCTAACCTAAATGCACAATCAAGGTTTATTTAAGTTAGATCACATACACACACTACACAAATAACTTTGCAGTCGTCACAAATATTACAAATCAAGCGATCGACTAATTATCTAATTGACAAAGCAATCATTCTATGCTATCAAATATTGGTCGAATATTTAACAAACCTGATTAATTGTAATTAAACTAGCAGGTATGCAAATATTAAAGAACAAGGAAAGATTAAAAACAATTCGACCTCACAAACTTATAGTATCAAACTTTGAATATTACTTCAACTAGAAAAGAGGGTTTAGAAACCCTTAAAATAAAGAAAACTAAATAAAAATAAAAATAGTTAGGTCTAAATCTGTTCAAATCTTAACTTAATAATATCTATTTATAGGGAAAAAATATTATAACAGAGAAACTATAAAAGTGCCCTGAATTAAATAAAGTAAAATTTTTTTAGGTTTTTTTGGCTATTTTCGTGGAAAATTTCTAGGAAATTTTGGGTGCCTTCTTGACGTTTTGGGGCTTCAGGCATACAATAACTTTAGATAAATCTTTTAATTTCCTTCGAATCAATATATTAAGGGTCCAAAGGGGAGGTCTGTAGCTGAAGCTATGGCCAAAATATTAAAAGTGCATTGTATCGAAAGTTTAAATCGAAAAAACTCTTCAAAAATAAACTTTAAGCTCCCTTTTCTCTAATTATTTCCTATATTAATTAAATAAAATATAAATATAAATAATATAATTAAGAACATAAATAATATAATTTGAGAAAAAATATTATAAATAACTAGTAAATTAGACACTTATCACTATTCCTAAAAGTATGGGGTTGGATGCAATTGATGTGGTTAGCGCTAATCAATAGGTAGCCATACTTTTTTCTCTTATGAAAAAGTAAACATATAATTATACTTAGGGCTAGTTTGGCAATGCTTTTGAGAAGTGCTTTTGAAAAGTGCTGTGAAAAATTTGAGTGTTTAGCATTACTGTGAAAAAGTGCTTTTGAGAAATAAAATGTCCATTTTAGACATGTTATTATCAAGTAATAAATATGCATTTAAATAATATTTAAATTAATTAATTTATTATATTTTAGTAAAAATATAAAAAAATTATTATAACTTTTTATTAATATTTTAATATATAAAATATAAATTTCAAATATTTTTAAGTAATAAATATTAATTATTTATAAAATTTAATTAGAATATATAAACTATATTTTAAATATTTAAATATAACTATTAAATATTTGTAATTAGTATTTTAAAAAATATTTTTTATTTTTAATTAATGATTTTAATACATTTGTAATTAAGTATCAAGAAAAAAAAGAAAAAGTATTATGTTATTGGAGGGGTAAAAAAGTAATTAAGCACTAAAAGTGCTTTTGGGAGAGGAAAAGCTAAAAATTTTAGCTTCTCCTTTTCAGAAGTGCTTTTGAAAAGCACTTCTGAAAAGCTAAAAATTTCAGCCAAAAGTAACTTGTTCTGCACAGCTTTTCTTCCAGAAGTACTTTTGGAGCCAGAAGTGCTTTTGAAAAGCAATGCAGAACTGGCCCTTAATGTATTAAAACATATTAAATTATAAATATTTATAATATGTTTTACATTTAGGTTTTGCACGTATTTGTAGATCACCTGGATCATACTAATTTTATCAAGGACCCTAAATGGATTAGAGCCAGAAATGATGAACATGCATGAACAAGTTAGTTATTGGTATAGTCGTATTTAGTTGATATACTTATTATTTCAAATTCACAAAACTACGTTTATTGTATTTGTTTATAGTTTCAGTGGTGTTGTATCGAGATGGTGATATTACTATCGTTGTGCCTCCAAAGAAGCCGAAGAACCACGATAAGCTTTGTGAGATTGATTTGAGAAGGAATCAATTTTCAGAAAAATATATTCAACTTTGGGACTGGTGTGATCAGCATACCGTTGGCAGTGAATTCACCGAGGATAATAATTTTGAAGTATTTCAAGCATATATAAGGTGATTTAGGCAAAATGGGCAATAGCGTCTAAACGCAAAAGGAAAATATCTTGAGATGAGAGATCGACACGTATCAACAAACCCTCCACGATCACATTAGCAATCGCGAGAAAAACCACCGAGCCTCTTGATCCTGACCAACTTGTGAAAGTTGTCAACCTAGCTACTTACCATAAACATTAATTTAAAATACAACAATTTAAAATTACTAAATTCTAATTATAGAAATACAGACTGTAGTTTCCGAGCTACTCCTCGTTGATTTTTTCTTTTCCTTTCTTAGCAGAGGTTTCCAGCACAACGTTAGCTATGGAATTGAAACAATTAAAATTCATCAATATAATACAATTTCACGTTACATTTATCAATTTACATTCCACTTTTGTCTAAATTTCAATTTTTAATCCCTAACTAAAATGATAAACGATAAATTATACATATTTTTACCTCATGTTTAGCCTATATTTTGGATGGATTATCAATAATTTTGTGAGAATTGGTGCTCTTAATCTTTCTTTTTCATATCTTATACTTAGAAGAGCATAGGGAAGAGAAAAGAACAGAAAACGAGCCAAAAACCATGAAAATGGGCCAAAATGTGTAATCGACACGGCCCAAGGGGTCATCACACGGCCGTGGCACACGGCCGTGCCACATGAAGATCACACGGTCCAGCCCCCGACAAGCACGGCCAGGCCACACGGCCGTGTCTCTATCGATAGAATCACATGGCCTCTTGTCGAAACCACACGGGCGTGGCACACGGGCATGTTCTAATCGTGAGGAAGAGGAATTTCACTCGGATTTGGATACTTAGGGGCTAAGAAAGCCACCCTAAACTCTATATAAAGACCCTAGGAGGCAACTTCAAGGGTGTGCTTATTTTCCGCTAAGGGAGTACTTTTTTTTCTCCTAATAGGAGCGCCATCTTTCTGCCAACACGAGAAGTGAAAGTAAGAAATTACTCCAAGGGAAGCCGATTGATTCATCCCAGAAGCTAGAGTTCTACATCAAGACTGAGGATCTCCCTAAATTCCTTTAGGGGTTTTCGGGTTCTTTATGTTTTGTTATCTTAATTCTTCTGAGATGTTGTCTTTCTTTATTATGAACTAAACCCCTCAAATACTTGAGGGGGATGAAACCTAAGACGAATCTTGTTATTATTTATTCTTGAGTTATATGATAAATACTTGAGTTATTCTTAATTATGTATGCTTAATTCTTGTGTTAATGAGCCTAGGTATTAATTTAAGAAATGGATGTGCTTAAAGCAGAGGAGCAAAAGTCCCTATGATAAGAGTAGATCTACCATAATTAAGCGGAGTTGCATGCAACCCTAGACATAGGGCGACATAAATCAGGGTAAAACCTAATATGGGGAACCATAGATCGAATTAATGCAACCTAGGGTGTTAATTAATAAAGGAACTTTAGTTAACAACCTAGGCCTAGTTGCTCTTCGCCTCGACGAAGGGTTTAGCATAAATTAGGGATCTCTACGGATCAAGTCAAGTGAATAAATAGTCTAGCTCAAGAACCAATAACAAGTGAAGTCTAGGTGGATTCTCCTTTAAGTATTGCTCGTATCAATCAGTTTTCCCGAAAGTTTTTCCTCAATTTACTTTTTGTGCACTTTTAGTTAGTTTTCGAATTAGTTTAAATCAACTCTCTTTATTTTTAGGCTAGATAATAGAAAGGAAGTAAGTACTAGTACTTTTGGTTCCCTTGGGTACGATAACTCGGTCTTGCCACTAAACTATACTATTGTTCGACAGGTGCGCTTGCTTTTAAGGTCGTGATATTAGTTAGTTTTGGTGCGATCAGTTTTATAAATTTTATTACTTAATATCGCGAGCATTATCAAGTTTTTGGTACCTTTGCCGGGGAATTAAAATATTACGAAAACTCGATTTCTATTACTTTAGCCATTACAATATTTATTTATTTTCAGTTTTTATTTTATTATTTTTATTTTTTTATTTTATTCTATTTTTCTTTGTTTTCTTTTTCTTTAGGTATTTCTAGTTTATGACTAGAAACAACCCAACAGGACCATTACTTTTTGACGAAGATTTAGAGGCAACAGTTCGCAGAAATCGCAGAGAGATCAGACGAAGCCTACAATATCTAGAACAAGATCAAGAACAAAGGCCAGAGATGGAAGCAAATCAAAACATTCCACCACCTCCCGCAATAGTCGCGCCGCCAGCAAACCAGGAAGAAGCTCCTCGCACTATGTATGATTATGCTAAACCTAGTTTGGTTGGTACCCAAACTAGCATTCTTAGACCTACTATTGCTGCTAATAATTTTGAATTAAAGCCTACACTATTTAGATGATACAGCAATTGGTGCAGTTTGATGGTTTACAGGATGAAGATCCAAATTCCCATATAGCCAATTTTTTTGAACTTTGTGATACCTTCAAAATTAATGGTGTTTCTGATGATGTCATTCGTCTAAGGTTATTCCCTTTCTCTTTGAGAAACAAAGCCAAACAGTGGTTGAGTTCTTTACCACGAGGCTCAATCACTACGTGGGAACAAATAATTGAAAAAATTTTACTTAAATATTTTCCTCCAGCTAAAACAGTTAAATTACGAAACGATCTCTTCTTTTGTGCAGATAGATTTAGAGACACTTTATGATGCCTGGGAGAGATACAAAGATCTTTTAAGAAGGTGTCCTCATCATGGCCTACCTTTATGGCTGCAAGTTCAAACCTTTCACAATGGTTTGAATCCTTCAACAAGGCAAATGATTGATGCCGCCGCAGGAGGAACAATCAATAACAAAACACTAGAAGCAGCTTATGAATTTATTGAAGAGATGTCACTGAATAATTATCAGTGGCAAGTTATGAGGACAAAGCTGACAAAAGCTGTAGGAGTTTATAATATTGATGCTGTCGCTATGCTTACTAACCAGGTAGAACTTTTAAATAAGAAATTTGATCATTTTGTTGGTTCTACGCAGGCACAAGCAATAATGCAGTTTGATACAGCTCCGGCAAATATGTTCGCTACAGACTACACATCTTCTGCCAATGGCACAGAAACCGAACAGGCCAACTATATGGGTAATAATTTTAGATCTCAAAATAATCCATATAGTAACACATATAATGCAGGTTGGCGAAACCATCCCAATTTTTCTTGGGGAGGACAAGGGAATCAAAGACAACAACCCCCTCAGGGATTTCAGCAACCACCGCCGCAACAGGAGAAAAAGCCCAATCTTGAAGAGATGTTTACCAAATTCATGGCCATGTCAGAAACCCGATTCCAGAACACTGAAACAACATTAAAGAACTAGCAAGCATCAATCAAAGGCCTTGAGAATCAAATTGGTCAACTCGCCAAGTTAATATCAAAAAGACTACAAGGTGGACTTCCAAGTAACACTGACACCAATCCTAAAGAGCAACTTCATGCCATAAATACAACAGATGAGGAGGCATTAACCCAAGACGATCCTAGGTTAGGCAAGGAACCTAAAGTGAGTAAAGGTAAGGTAGAGGCAAGCTACAACAAGCCAGACATCAACAAACACAAGCCTCGTACACCATACCCAAGAGCGCTACGGAAAGACCGCACAGATGAACAATTCGGTAAGTTTCTTAAACTCTTAAAAAAAATTACACATTAACTTACCATTTGTTAAAGCAATTTTGCATATGCCAGACACGGCTAAATTCTTAAAAGAACTCTTGACAAACAAGCGGAAGCTAGAGGAGAAATCTCATGTGGAATTAAATGCAGTCTGCTTAGCTATTCTACAAAATAGACTACCGACCAAACTAAAAGATCCAGGGAGTTTTACTATCCCTTGTTTACTTGGTAGCTTAGAGGAAAAAAATGCTTTTGCTGATTTAGGGGCAAGCATAAACGTCATGCCTTATAACCTATTTAAACAACTAGGTCTTGGAACCCCTAAGAAAACCAAGATGAGCATTCAACTAGCTGATAAAACTATTGGGGCACCTAAGGGAATAATTGAAGATGTACTTGTCAAAATCGATAAATTTATATTCCCGGTTGACTTTGTTGTTTTAGACATTGACGAGGCTAGCAATGTACCCTTAATTTTAGGACGACTCTTTTTAACAACTGCTAGAACAAAAATTGATTTAGAAACAGGTGAACTCAAATTACGAGTAGGCGATGATTCAGTCACCATACAAGCTCACAACTCAGTTAAAACTACAGACTAAAATAGAGATTTGAGTCCCTATAAAAACACTAAACTCACCACACAAATTCCTGTGCAGGACGCATTTCATATAAAGACAATACAAACAATGGCAAATTCACCTACAAGAGTTGAACCAGAAAAGCGAATGCTCCAGATCGAGGAACTAGATGAGTGGCTAAACTTTAACGAAAAGCCCAAAATATGTCACACCAAAATGGAGCATCACCAAGACGACCCTCAAGGACAAGCAAATCACCTCAATATGGGAGATAAGGTAGTTTTATGGGAAGACGATCCACAAAACTCAATTTCAAAAGAACATACGAGTGATACACCCTACTTCACGGTAATAAAAGTCTTTCCATACGGCACAATTGAGGTAACTCACCCAATCCAGGGTACTTTCAAGGTAAATGGTCATAGGCTTAAACACTACAAATGTGAGAATTCTATAGACTACAAGGATGAGCTCCAGCTCCACGAAATCCCTTCGTAATACATCCAGGTAGATTCAAGCTTAGATTCTAAATAAGCGCTTCTCGGGAGGCAACCCGAGCACTAACTTAGTAATTTTTCATCTATCTTGTTTTTAGTATTTTTCATGCATCAAACTAACCTTTTTATGCAGAGATTTAGGACCACACGGCCACCCCCACGGGCGTACCCCAGGCCGTGTGAACCCTTTAAACAGAGACACGTTCATGTACTGAGGCCGTGTATAAACAGAGTAAAAATTTTCCCAAAACAAGGGCTACTGATAAAACCCACGGCCGTGCGATAAGGCCGTGGCGATCTTTCAACTTCAACACGGGCTACCATCAACACCCCACGGTCGTGCGACATGGCCGTGGCAACCCTGCAGCATTAACACGGGCTTACACAAATCCCCATACCCGTGTCCTTAGCCCGTGGAAGACACTGCCAAATTTCACACGCCCGTGGCCCATATCACACGACCGTGTGAAACACGAACACAATCGCACACGGCCGTGGAGACCATCACACGACCGTGTAAGTAACGAAGACCCGTGTAACACGGTCGTGTGCCTCAACAAGCCCTGGCAACACGGGCGTGTGTCTCGAGCCAGACAAGCCAAAATCCCTGAGATTTTTGTTTTTCCATTTTATTTTATTTTATCTTTTTCTTTATTTGAATTTTAGTATTCTCAGAACTAGATTATGTTATTTCAATTATTTTATATCGGTTATTTCCTAACGAGTAATTGTTCTAATCCTGAAATACCTAAAATCCCTTAAGTGCTATCGCAGTTTCAAAACCATGAACTTCAAGTATTCCTTCCTCCAAGACAACTTTCACAATTCAAAGGTTCCATCCAATATTCAAGGCATTTTACTTCTCTCCCCAACTTATGATCTTGTGCTTCTATTGCTATTAATGTTATCTTTGTACATTGAGGGCAATGTACATCTTAAGTGTGGGGGGAAGCTCACTTTCATTCTTTATATTATCTTTGAAATCCCTGAAAATTGCTCTCAAATTTCGAATTCTCTGCATTATCTTCAAATCTCTTGTTAGGAATTAATTCTAATTGATTTATAATTTTTATTGATGTGTTGAGAATTAAGACATAGGTGCTTATGCTTTGATTATTCAAACTTTAAAACACTAGGGAATCAAACATGATAAGTTGAAATTTTTTAGAATTAAAATTTTTTTTCTAGGTTATTCTCCCTAATTTTAAGTATTATCTTGAGATTTGAAATTCACAGGATTGACATCAAAAGCCATAATTCTGGTGAGATTTTTGAGCTTTTGAGCATAAATTCTTTCGTGCTCACTTTTATTATTGCTTTGAGTAAGTCAATACTGATTTGTATTTCTAGAACTTGCTTCGATTATACATGTCAAGACCACATCATTGATTTGATACACCGAAATGATAAAGGCACCTAGGTTTAACCCACTTACTCCATAAAAAGCCTTCCTCCATAAATTAACCCCTAGTAAACTCCATTGAGCCTAACAACCCATTTTTTGACTTACCTCTAATATTAACCCATAACCCATTTTTGTTAAATTCCATTCAATTATTTTAATCCCTATTTTTGTCGAGATTTGAGTTAAAAATATCATCTAGCTTTGTTCTCTTTTTTTCAATTGTAAAGTTTGTCAATATTCAAAGTATTGTACTTGAATTATTCTAAAAAAAAGTGTGTATACAGTTAATTCAGTTGTAATCTATAATAGTTCAATAGTTTTTGCATATTTCTACAAGCTTCCAAATCCAGAACGATGTCATCATAAGGCTTAGCTCTAGGAATATGTTCCAGTGATAGAGATTTTTCTAGCTAGAAAATTTTTTAGTTCAATCTCGATTCTAACCCTCTTTTTCAGCTTGTGACAACACCCCTAACCAAAGCCTCATTACAACCATTGAAAGACCTTTTGATCGATGTGTCATATCAATCTATAGTGGTGGAGATGTGATTTTCTTGCAAGCCTATGGTAATAACTTTTCAGATTGACTAGAGAGTGCTTAAATCTTGAACCCTAAACACTTTGAGTGGATAAAGTGAATCCTTAGTGAGGATGTCAACTTCTGTTAATTCAGATGGAGAGATAATTACTTAGGAGGAAGGTAGAAAGCTTATGTTTCAATGATAAAATTCTCAACTTAAAATGATTGAGTCTTTAATGTTCTTCTGATTGAATTATCATTGTATGAATACCTGTGAATTAGTTTGAAACATTATTGATAAAGATTGTAAATTGAGAGGAATGTTTCTTATTTAGGGATTGAGATTTTGCTTGAGGACAAGCAAAGGCTTAAGTGTGGGGGTATTTGATAAACGATAAATTATACATATTTTACCTCATGTTTAGCCTATATTTTGGATGGATTATCAATAATTGTGTGAGAATTGGTGCTCTTAATCTTTCTTTTTCATATCTTATACTCAGGAGAGCATAGGGAAGAGAAAAGAACAGAAAACGGGCCAAAAACCATGAAAATGGTCTAAAATGTGTAATCGACACGGCCCAAGGGGTCATCACACGGCCGTGGCACACGGTTATGCCACATGAAGATCACACGATCCAACCCCCGACAAGCACGGCCAGGCCACACGACCATGCCTCCATCGATAGAATCACACGGCCTCTTGTCGAAACCACACGGGCGTGGCACACGGGCGTGTTCTAGTCGTAAGGAAGAGGAATTTCACTCGGATTTGGATACTTAAGGGCTAAGAAAGCCACCCTAAACTCTATATAAAGACCCTAAGAGGCAACTTCAAGGGTGTGCTTATTTCTCGCTAAGGGAGTACTTTTTTTCTCCCAATAGGAGTGCCATCTTTCTGCCAACACGAGAAGTGAAAGCAAGGAATTACTCCAAGGGAAGCCGATTGATTCATCCCAAAAGCTAGAGTTCTACATCAAGACTGAGGATCTCCCTAAATTCCTTCAGGGGTTTTCGGGTTCTTTATGTTTTGTTATCTTAATTCTTCTGAGATGTTGTCTTTCTTTATTATGAACTAAACCCTTCAAATACTTGAGGGGGATGAAACCTAAGACGAATCTTGTTATTATTTATTCTTGAGTTATATGATAAATACTTGAGTTGTTCTTAATTATGTGTGCTTAATTCTTGTGTTAATGAGCCTAGGTATTAATTCAAGAAACGGATGTGCTTAAAGCAGAGGAGCAAAAGTCCCTGTGATAAGAGTAGATCTACCATAATTAAGTGGAGTTGCATGCAACCCTAGACATAGGGCGACATAAATCAGGGTCAAACCTAATATGGGGAACCATAGATCGAATTAATGCAACCTAGGGTGTTAATTAATAAAGGAACTTTAGTTAACAACCTAGGCCTAGTTACCCTTCTCCTCGACGGAGGGTTTAGCATAAATTAGGGATTTCTACGGATCAAGTCAAGTGAATAAATCGTCTAGCTCAAGAACCAATAACAAGTGAAGTCTAGGTGGATTCTCCCTTGAGTATTGCTCATAGCAATCAATTTTCCTGAAAGTTTTTCCTCAATTTACTTTTTGTGCACTTTTAGTTAGTTTTCGAATTAGTTTAAATCAACTCTCTTTATTTTTAGGCTAGATAATAGAAAAGAAGTAAGTACTAGTACTTTTGGTTCCCTTGGGTATGATAACTCGGTCTTGCCACTAAACTATACTATTGTTCGACAGGTGCACTTGCCTTTAAGGTCGTGATATTAGTTAGTTTTGGTGCGATTAGTTTTATAAATTTTATTACTTAATATCGCGAGCCGTTATCATAAAACTAACTTTATGTCTTTACGATTTATTCTTTATTTTTCATTCAACTTCCACTTAAAACTAAATTTAACTCTCTTATTTCAACATAAAACCCTAAATTTCAAAATTTTCTCAATTTAATTCCTATTACTCAAAACTTATAATTTATTTTACAATTCAATCCCCTTTTCATTTTTATCTTAAAATTCTATCAATTCAAACCCTAATACTTCAAATTATTCATCATGAACAACATCTAAAAATCCAATAATTTCCAAAATTTCAACATAAATCAAGTAATATTTTGTTCTAGGATTCTAAAACCATAAAATTTACAAAAAAAAAAAAAAGGATTTTGACTTATCAATTTGAGTTTGAACCCTAAAATCCTTAATTCTCCTTCTTTTCTTTCTTTGTTTTTCTTTCTTTTTCCTTTCTCTCTATTTTGTTCCACCTTTATTTCTTTTTCTATTGGTTTTCTTTTATTTATTTTTGTTAACTTTTAGTTTAATTCCTTATTTAGTCATTTAACTTTTCTCTATTATATAATTCAACTTTTACCCTGTTTGTAATCTAGTCCTTATACCTAATTATCCATAATTTAAGCTAATTCACCTAGCCAAAACCTAATTAACCACATAACTAGCTTCGTAAATATTTTAATAAATATTTACAAATTCGTTTTATGAAAATGGAGACCCAAAAATACACTTTTAGATACCCGTGACTATCGGGTCGTTATGGCTCTACAATTGTGGGGTGAAGGAATTGGTAATACACACTGATTCTCAACTGGTAGAGAAGCAAATGAATGGTGAGCATGAAGTAAAAAAGCAAAGCCTAAAGAAAAATTCCATGCTATAGTCGCCCAGCTACTCACTCAGTTTGATAAAGCACAAGTTAGATAGTTATCCAGGATAGAGAACGCCAAAGCTGACATTTTGTCTAACTTAGCATCCTCTATTACTACTAAACAAAGAGGAACATTTTTGTTAGAGTATAGAGCCACCCCAAGCTATGACTCCCAGCAAGTGCTCAATCTGAGCCAAGAAAAAACGTGGATGACCCCCATAATATAAGCTCTACAAGGGGAGACTCACATTTTCAAAGAAAAGAAGCTTGCTAAAATACAACATAAGGTTGCAAGGTATGATGTTATCATTTATATTTAATATATATATATCCTTGTATCTGCAACTTACTCAGTTCTTATTCAATTAAAACTGTTTAGTTTATCACATTAAGATATATCCTACTAGAAGGCATGTTTTATAAAAAAGGTTACTCCCAACCACTTTTGAGATATCTCGCTCCCACTGAAGCTAAATATGTTATGAGAGAGATATAAGAGGGGATATGTGGCGATAATCTAGATGGAAAATTGTTAGCATAAAAGGTCCTCAAGTAGGGTTATTATTAGATAACTGTATAGGAAGATGTACACCACATGGTTTACACTTTTTGTTCGTGCCAAAAGCATGCTCAAGTGCAACGATCACTAGCTGAGCCTCTACAAGTAGTATCTGGTCCTTGGCTGTGTGCAACTTAGTGAATAGATATTTTAGGCGTGTTTCCAACAGCCACAGCTTAAAAGAAATTCATAGTTGTAGTTGTGGATTATTTTACTAAGTGGATAGAAGTTGAAGATCTAGCTACAATCACAGAGAAACAAGAGTCTTTTATCCACAAATTTATTAATTACAGATTGGACATTCCACGTCTGATCATAACAGACAATGGAACCAAATTCCAAGGAAAATTCAAGAACTTTTGCAGGGACCTGCAAATTTCTCTCGCTCAAATCTCTATAAAAACTCCCCAAACAAATGGTCAAGTGGAGGAAATGAACAAGAAAATTCTAACGACTCTAAAGAAAAATGTTGATAAGGCTAAAGATGCCTAGTTAGAAAAGTTACCAGAAATTACGTGGGCCTTGTGAACCTCACCCCGATTGAATCGAACATAATTGAATGGAATGGATTCTTATGAATATGAATTGAGCATTATAGTTTGGCTATGTGTATGAACTAATCTATATGTTGTTGTTGTTGTTGTTGTTGTTGTTGTTGAATTGCAAATGTTACTGAATGGATGCCAACGAATGTCATGTATTATACCATTGAGTTCAATTGTTTAAATTGATATAAACTTACTAAGCGTTCATTATGTTTACTCATTGTTTTTCTTTCTCATCTATATTGTTGATTGTGGAACTTGTTGATCACATCAACTTGAAAACCACACTATCCTACCATAGACTTAGTATTCTTTTGATTGTTTTAGACTCAGTTATGTAACATATACATAGGTATACTATGTGTTAACATTGAACTAATAGTTTATTTAACTTGGTAAATATTTGAATTATAGAATGTTAATATCCAATTGTGTAGTTGTATGTTTGGTAATTTTATGATATTGTGTATGGTATTTTAAATAGCATAATTAAGCTTGATATGGCACAGTTAAATGTTGGTTTGAATGGCTTAAAAGCATGATTGTATAAGTGATGTTTGAATAGGTTGAATTGGTATAAAATGGTGCCACATTGAGGCATATTGGATTGATTGGTTTAGGAAATGGTTAAATGAATGTTATGGACTATATTTTGGTTGGTTTTGTACAGGTAAATAGGTGCAATTAGCCACCAAATGAGTTAATGTTGTTGATTTCTTGAAATAGGTACCAAAAGGCTTAAATTGTGCCAAAAATAGAGTCCACGTCACGATGTCAAGAGATGGACCTGGATTTCAAGTCACCGTGTGACGAAAAACCTCGTCTTCGCAACAAAGCCAAGTTAGTGAGTCACGTTGTGATAAGCTATAAAAGTAACATATTTTAATCACATTCTTAATGTGTTTTTGGATGATTAATTATGCAAATTAGTGAATTTGATGCTCCTAATTCTTTAAATTCATGTTTCTATACTTAGGAGAGCATTTGGGAGTGAAAAGAGTGAAAAACGAACCAAAATGGGACAAATAGAGTTGACTTAAGGATCCATACGGCCTGAGCATTTCCACACGAGCTGGCCACATGCCCGTTTCACACCCTGCTTCCCAAATACGCAGAAAAACTCAATTTTTAGGTTTTCTAAGCATTCTAAAGTCTATAAATACTAATTAAAAGAAGACCTAAGGGGGCAATCACAGAAGATCGAAGAAAATACTCGAAGAAGGTAATTGGAATCAACTCGGAAGTGGATCTCCATCAAGATCGAGGATCTCTTTGTAATTTCTTTTGAAGTTTTATTGAGTTTTTTATGTCTTATGGTTATTCTAACTTTGAGATGTTTCTATTTACGATTTTAAACTAAGTTCCCTAAATACCTAGGGAGGATGAAACCTATGATGAATCTTATTATTTGATTTTTGATTTACATGATAAATACTTGATTCTTGTTCTCAATTATGTATACTTACTTCTTGTTTTAATATTTGCGAGATATTAATTCATGTTTAATGTACTTCTTTCAGTGGAGCAAAAGTCTTTGTTTAAGAGTAGATCTAGCATAATTGAGTGAAGCTACATGCAATCCTAGAAATAGGACGACATAAATCTACCGGATTAGAGTCAAATCTGATAGGGGAATCCATAGATCGAGTTAATGCGACAATAGGGTTTTTAATTAGAAAGAGATTTTAATTAATCAACCTAGAGTCAATTGTTCTTAATCTCAAAAAAGATATTAACATAATTTATGGATTTCTACAGATCAAGACACAACTGAATAAATCGTTTAATTCAGATTCATTATAAAAGGTGAAGTCTAGGTGGATTATTTCCTAAGTATTGTCTATCTCATTGGTTATTATTCGATTATTTCGTTGATTTATTCTCTGTTGCATTCTTAGATAAATTAGTTTAGTAATTTTATATTAAAACACATCACCCCAATTTGTTGGCTAGATAATAAGAAAACGGTAATTACTAGTACTTTTAGTCTTCGTGGATACAGCATTCCCTACTCACCATAGCTATACTATTGTTCGATAGGTGCGCTTACCTTTATCGTATTTATAGTTAGTTTAATGACCATCACGTTGCGACAAGGAACCCCTTCACGTCGTGACATCAAGTTAAAATTTTGAAAATGTTGCAATTTGACCATTGTTCCATTCTGGGTTAATTTTAAAGCATACGTATGCTCGTATAAGACCTGAGAAAGGTTGTATTGTTGATTTTGAATTGACATGGTTTTGCTTGTATGATTTATTGTTTTGAAGTGAATGTTAATTGCCCATAGTTGCTCCGGCAACGACTGTAGCATTTCAGTAGCTCAGACCCTACGATCGGGTCGAGAAAGGGTGTTACAACCTAGTCATCCATGGGTGTCAAGGTTCAACTTATAAGGTTAGTGTTATCTAATTTTGCATTTAAGGTTTAAAAATTAAGGATAAGGTTTAGGTTTTTAGGTTTCTTTTTATAGATTCTTAACGAAATTTAATTCCCATCATTCGCGTGTGGTTGAAATGACATTTGCAACGATTTGATATTTTTTGGTGTCAGAGAACTTAATTCATGGTCAAAATTCCTTAAATCCTGATAGCCCAAGTATTAAATTGAGTATATATAATTATGAGTTAATTATGAAAATTAAAAGTGACATTTATATGGTAATTTATTTAATTGATTAATGACATTATTATAGGGAACAAAATGTTGATTAACTAGTAAATAAATTCGAGGAACTTGATTGGCAATAATTTAAAATTTAGTGACACACCGTAGAAAGTCTTTGCTAATGATTAAATATAGTTAGCAATTATGAGTAAAGATTAAGTTGAAATGGAAGAAAGAAATAAAGGACTAAAAGTGAAATATACCTTTAATTGAAAGAACTTAGTTTAAATCATGAGTGTTAATTAAACCACCAGTTTAAAGCCTAAGTATACACGGTAATGGAGAAATTCCCTAAGCTAAATGATAGAATAAATAAAAGTGTTAATCTAAGAGCTAGGTGTCTTAATTTAGTAAAGACTGGTGGGAAATAAGGCTTGTCATCTTAATTAGACGACACCAAATCCACTAAAGAGAGAAGGGAGATGATCGACCGTTAATTGGGAAAAAGAGTTGCTGCCTTTCGACGAAGGGGAGAAAAATAAATAAATAAATAAATAAAAAGAGAGAAAAAAGAAAGGACTCCATGGTTTCTTCTCCGTTGCCGTGACAACCTGTTATCAACTTCAACTTATTGGAAAATAAGTATAAAGTGTTTTGTTAATAGAGAATGAATTTCATATTCATTAGCAATAAAAGATAAAAAGATTATGAGTCTATATAATATTTATATCCCATATTGTTTTGAAAAATAAAAGTAATAGAGACGTTGGGCTTATATAAAAATCTATGTTATAAATGTTAAATGCACCAAATTAAATATTGGATCGTCTGTTTAGTTTTAAAAATTTTCTTTTATTTTTTTATTTTGAAGTTTTAAGAGGTGTACTTAAATTTTAGTTTAGTGATACGGCGAGTTTGAGTGTTCTAAAGAATTATGGTTAAATTATGAAGAAATCCTTAAAAATTGTAGCAACTTGATAGTATAAAATTGAGATAGATAGGAAGTTCATTTTTTTGTGTCGAATTTAGTTAAGGAAGATGGTGTGGAAGAAAGTAAAGATCATTTGCAAAAGTTTTAAATGAGGAAGGTATGGAACTAGATAACAAGCATGAATTGGGTAAGCGTCATGTCATGAAATGAGATCGTAGCTTAATATAATTGAATTTAGTTAATTTCTATTTGAGTTAAATAGTTAAAGTATATAGTTACTAGGTTTAGCTATTAATTTTCCAATTTTGAAATGAAAGTTATATTCATAATTTTAAAAATATTAATTAATTATGTTTCCCTTCTGTTATTTGGATGGTTTTGATTGATGCAATCTTAAATGGAGATTTTAGAAAGTGTTTTCACATTATTTATTTGCTACAAGTTACATTTTTGACTATTTGGATGTGTTTGATTGATGCAATTTTAAATGGAGATTTTAGAAAGTGTTTTCATATTATTTATTTGCTATAAAGTTACATTTTTAATATTTTGATAGGTTGGTTTCAAACACAATGTGTCGAGATAAGTATTATACAATCACGAGATAATGACCTTATTGACTCGAGACAAGATAATATCGAACCCTAAACATAATTTGATATATTTAGGTATTGAGACAAAAAGTCCTCTATATCGAGACATATTGTTTAAATTTAAAGATTGAATTTTGTTTTGATTCTTAATTCCATAATTAATCCTATTAAACCCCTATATGAGTATAACGAGATTAATTGATATTCGATTAGTGGCTACTTGTGTACAGTTTCAAACGTTGAGAATTGAATAAGTCTGAGTTGTTCCGGCAACGTGATGCGATGTCACACATTTGGATTTGATAATTGGATCGGGTGTGGAGTGTTGCAACATTGAACTAACTTCAATATTCATAGATGTCAAGGTCTTCAACAATTTTCCATATAAATAAGGGTGGAACCTCAACCTTTTCCCTCTCAACTCACTCACTCTAAACTAAAACCTTTCAAGCCTAAATCCTAATCAATTTATTAAAACCTAAACCCTCAATTAAATCATTTGAAAAGCACCCATCAATTATTTTCCTTCAACCTATTCAAGTTACAATCACTCGTTAAGGATTTTGATCTAACTCTAGCTTCAACAAAAATAAAAAATAAAACCACCTCTAGCTCTCTTAATATAAATGGTTATTATGACCATGGTCTTTCACAAGTGTTGAAGCATTATTTGGCTATGGAAAACTCTTATAGGCTAATCGACCGCCTCTAGATGTACTAATGTCTAGGGTGTAATTCATGCAACCAAATATAAGAGTTAGGCAGTTTCCATAAGTATACGAGTCAGGTTATAATATAGCTTATACAATAAAGTATGGAAGTACTCCGAAGATTGTACCCAAGGGAGGCGAATACTAAATTAATAATAAATTTGACATTAATAGATCCCATTAGTATTTTAATTAATTTATATTATGATAAAACATCAAGTGAAGAAAAATTATTTTACAAGAAAAACAAATAAATTGCATAAAAATAAAAACGGAAAACTTAATTTGCAGATTTAATCAATTCTAGAAATGGAAGACTAACTTACTTCGGTGGTCATAACTAATTCCTATTTCGGGTTCTATTCAATCAACTAATCACTAACCTAGTAGGATCTCTCAATCTTCCACTAAACTAACGAGTTGACAAAAACTACTTATCTCTTAACCTCACAGTTTAGACTAGATTGGGGTAAGGTGTTCACGAATAGGCAATACCAATTTTAGGTTCATTCCCACCTAGATGACTACCTAGGGTTGCCAGACCTAGGGTTTAAATCCTTTCTATCCCAACTAGCTAATTCGATTAGAAACCCCACATAAAAATTAATTACTCCCACATCCACTCACTAATCCCCCATAAGAGGTTCAATTCCTTATGAATCTCATAAACAATATAAACTTGATTAAAAAGGTAAACATGAAATTAAATCAAGAATAAGGATTTTAAGAGAAATCTTGGATTGTATTGTTGATTTGGAAGCGCAAAAATCCACAAGAGTTTGACGAATTCACAAATTAGATTTTCCAAAGAACAAGAATGAAACTAGAACTGAATTACAAATAGAAATCCTAAGTACAAAAGAAACTAAAAACTGAAAACAAAATAAAAGTTGCAACCTAAACTAGAATAAAAGATTAAAGGTACAAAACATATGTTTATGAAGTGTTCAATGGAGCCTATTTATAGACTTAGGGTTAGTCACCGTCTATTGACGAAATTCAGCTGGCGTTTCCTCATTAAAGTTTGTTGTGCAAACCAAAATACCTTTAGCTCATTAATTCTTCATGTCAAGGCGCTGTCACAACATCCTCAAGCCTATGTCGTGACACTAGTGGCATTTTACAGGCTCGGACTTGGATTTAGGGCTATGTCACCACATCTTCTGGCTATGTCTCAACACCAAAGGAATTCTTACTCTTTTGGGTATACTGCTCGCTATCTTGTGACGTCGACCCTCCGTGTTGCAACATGGCAATTAGTCTCGTGTTCTTGTGCCTCCGAATTATGTCCTATACACTAATCAAATACATCAACCTTCTTTTAGGCCTATTTTGGCCCCTAAGGTCATATAAATAGCTCAAATCACACTTTTTATTATTCGAGAAGTAAAATTGAAAAACTGAATAAAACATAATGAAATTGTTTTTATACAAGCTTTTTAAGTAAAAAAAAATGGTTTAATCTACTACAACGAATTGCGGCAGATCACTAACTAAAAATAGGGTGTATTGCAAACCTTAAAGTTTATTTAGGGTTAATCTAAAACATGTCTTCGTACCAAATTTATGCTCCAACAATTAAGCCCATTCACATGAAAGGCATTCATGTTAGGAAATTCAAAGTCTCTGTTGGTTAAAGTTAGAGTTCGATCAAAATCCTTAACCCAATAAGGGACAAAACCTTAAATATAATAAAGGAAATAATTTGGAAATAATTTTTCAAAATGATTTAAATTAGGGTTAAAGGTTAAGGGTTGGGTTTAGGGTTAAGATTTAGGGTTGGTCTTTAGGGTTCAAGAAAAATAATTTGGTGATCAAAATTCCTACACTTTACCAATGGCAAGCCTAAATTGCTAGAAAAAAACTTCAGAGTGCCCATGATTCCTTCTTAAACCGTCAATCATGATGGCCATGGAAATTAGTTACTCAAAGAAGTCTTATAAACACTAGTTGTCAAGTTTATATGCCACTCAGAAAATGACTTTAGGTCCAAGACTATTCCTTCCTTTTTAAACATTCTTAACCCACCATTACTTCGAACATAATCAATTGTGAAGCAACCATATAAATTGCATTGCCTCCTAAACCTATTAGTTTTAGTAGTAACTAATCCTGTCTCATAGAAAAACACCATATCAAGGTCTTTAAAAGGCACAAATGCCCTCAATTCTTGAATTGACAATAAGTTCCTAAGCCTATGACTGTTACAAGTAAGTAGCCTTATAACAAATGTCAAGGCTGGTCACTAGCCTCTATTGATATATCAATAGGGGTTAAGGCCTCCAAATACCTTTTAGTAGCTATTGTAAGCATCTTCATCTCATCATTAATAATCGATGTATTTGCCCCCGTTTCTTCTCAATTTTTACTAAAGACTTAAGCCTTTACTTAGCATCCCTTTTAGGCTTGGGATTTTTTTTTTTTTTTTGCTTTAGTTCGAAGTTAGTAGCAATGTTCAACTCACCTTGATTCTCACCTGTAATGACCCCTTAAAGGAAGAAGGTCCTTCTCTTTTCTCTAGCATAGAACCATGCTCTACAGTTAAGGAAGTCATACCCTTAATTGGCCGATCAAGTACTTGTTGTTGTGCATTACCATTAATATTACTAGCATCTTTAGGTCTAGTCAAATAAGACAATGCTTGGTTTTTCAGTTGTTGAAACCCATTATATTGTGCCTTACTAATTATCTCAATAGTCCTCTTTAAGACTGAAATCTCCCACCAAATTTACTTTAGACTTGGTTGAATCCTAAATCCTCTCACCAAATTACAGCTAATTCTCTTCTTCCCTTTCAACATATGCATCCAATTTACAAGCTACGAATATGTGACCAATTAAGCTACAACCATAATAGAAAGTGGTAAGTCCTTCATATTTCACTAACATAGCTCATTGTAAACCCTTCTCATTATGTTCCAACAAAATAACATGTCTCAATAATTGTGTAATATCAAATTAAACCCGTAGCTGATTAATTCTCCCCAACCACTCTCTATTTCCTCTAATCAGATGTAACTATCTCACCCATAGTACCTGATAAACCGTAAAAGAAACATATTTTTATCTCATAACTGGCATATTTTTAAATGATTTACTTTATAATTAATGAATTTGATGCTCCTAATCCTTTAATTTCATGGGTGAGTATAAGAAAGTGAAAAGAGCAAGAAACAAGTCAAAAACGGACAAAATGGGTCAAAATCAGAATTCAACACGGCCTGAGCACTTCCACACGGGTACACCACACACCTGTGTGTAACACACAGGCTGGCCACATGCCCGTGTGTCATGGCCGTGTCTACTTAAAATCAAGTCAGTACTTCACACAGCCTGAACACCATCACATGGGCTGATCACACGCCCGTGTCCTTGTCGAACCCTATTTCAATTCTACTCGGAAAAGGCTAATTTTCAGATATTTTAAGCATTCTAAACTCTATAAAAACACCCTAGGAGAGGATTAAAGGGACATACATAATAGAAAGCAAGGAATTACTCGAGGAACACCGATCGATTCATCTCGGAAGCAAGGATTTACATCAAGACTGAAAATCTCCCTTCAATTTCTCTCAAAGTTCTTGGGTTCTTTATGTTTTGCTGTTTCCCCTATTTTGAGATGTTTTCTTTTATAAACATAAACTAAATCCCCTAAAAACCTGAGGGGGATGAAACCTAAGATAGATCTTGTTATTAATTTCTAAATTATATGATAAATATTTGATTTGTTATTAATTATGTCATTAATTCTTGTGTTAATATTTTAGGATATTAATTCAAGTTGAATGTGCTTATCCAGTGGAGCAAAACTCCATGTCTAAGAGTAGATCCAACACAATTAAGTAGAGTTGATTGCAATCCTAGACATAGGACGACGAAAATTTGCCAGATTAGAGTCAAATCTAATAGGGGAATCCACAGATCGAGTTAATGCAACACTAGGGGTTTTAATTAGAAAGAAATTTCAATTAATCAACCTAGGGTTAGTTGTTCTTAATCTTAAAAGAGATATTAACATAAATTAGGGATTTCTATGGATCAAGTCAAGTGAATAAATCGTTTAATTCAGAGTCAAATAACAAGTGAAGTCTAGGTGGACTCTTCCTTGGGTATTGTCTTAATCAATTTAGTTTTCCAAAAGCAATTTCCCTAATTTACTCTCTGTCGCGTTCTAGTTTAGTTAGTTTTTAGTTTAAACAAATCTCATTTATTTTTAGGCTAGATAATAAAAAGAAAGTTAACACTAGTACTTTTAGTCCCTGTGGGTTCGACATTCCGGTCTTGCCATAAGCTATACTACTATTTGATAGGTGCGCTTGCCTTTATCGTGATAATAGTTTAGTTTTACAGGTTCAATCATATCACATCAAGTTTTTGGCGCCGTTGCCGAGGACTAAGATATTAGGAACACTCGATTTTTATTACTTTGGCCATTTTTACGTTATTTGCAATTTACTTTTTGTTTTTATTTTAATTTTAGTTACTCAATCTTTCTTTTTATTTGTTTTTGACAGGTGTCTCTTGTTTATGACTAGAAGGAACTCGTCAAGACCTTTGCTTTTCGACAGTGAGATCGAAGCTTCAGCTCGTAGAAATCGAAGAGAAATAAGGCGAAGTTAATAGTACATAGAAGAAGTGCAAGAGGATGATACCGAACCTACTGAAGAGATGGAGGCGAATCAGAATAATCCATTACCTCATATGGTAGCCGCAAATCCTGTGAATCAGAATCTTGCTCCTCGTACTATGTATGATTATCCTAAGCCTAATTTAGCGGGTACTGAATCAAGTATTGTTGGGCTTGCTATTGCTGCAAATAATTTTGAACTGAAACCTAACACTATACAGATGATTCAACAGTTTGTTCAGTTTGATGGTTTGCAGGATGAAGATCCCAACACACATTTAGCAAACTTTTTGGAACTCTATGACACCTTTAAAATTAATGGCGTTTCTGATGATGCCATTCGCCTTCTGTTATTTCCCTTTTCTTTGAGAAATAAGGCTAAACAGTGGTTAAACTCTCTCCCACGAAGGTCTATCACTACTTGGGAACAAATGATCGAAAAATTTTTACTTAAATACTTTTCGCCGACTAAAACAACAAAGTTGAGGAATGACATCTCTTCTTTTGTATAGATGGATTTAAAAACGCTCTACAATGCATGGGAGAGATACAAAACCTATTGAGAAGGTGCCCTCACCATGGGTTACCTCTGTGGCTACAGGTTTAGACTTTCCACAACGGTTTAAACCCCTCAACGAGGCAAATGATATAATGCAACTGCCTATGGAACGATAAATAACAAAACACCTGAGGAGGCTTATGAGTTTATAGAGGAAATGCCACTGAATAACTATTAGGGGCAAGTCATGAGGACAAAACCGATAAAAGCCACCGGTGTTGTTAATGTTGACGCAGTCACTATGCTTTCTAGCCAGGTAGAACTTTTGAATAAAAAGATTGATGGTTTAGTTGGTTCTACGTAGATACATCCAGTTATGTAGTGCGACACGAATGGAAGACCCAGAGTACTCTCTCTATGGACATGGCATAGAAAACGAGCAGATGATTTATATGGGTAATAATCTTCGACCTCAAAACAATCCTTACAGTAACACTTGCAATACAGGTTGGAAGAATCATCCAAATTTTTCATGGGCTGGTCAAAGAAATCAAAGGCCACCACCCCTTCCAAGCTTCCAACAACCACCTTACCAACAAGAGAAAAAGCTGAACCTTGAAGAAATACTCACAAAATTTATCTCGGTGTCAGAAACCTATTTTTAGAATATCGAGACAGCACTTAAAAATCAGCAAGCATCGATTTAAGGGCTCGAAACTCAAATAGGACAACTTGCTAAGCTGATTTATGAACGACCATAAGGTAGCTTGCCAAGTAACACAAAAGCTAACCCAAGAGAGCAACTCCATGCTATCACTATGCTCGATGAAAGAAGGTTAGACGAACCAGAGCCAAGGCAAGAAAATTTGGTAAGTAAAGGTAAGGTCGAGGTAAGCCACAAAGAACCAGTAGGTAAAGAGTATAAGCCTCATGTGTCATACCCAAATGCGACAAGGAAAGACCACATAGATAAACAATTTGGTAAATTCCTTAAACTCTTAAAAAAATTACATATTAACTTACCTTTTATTGAAGCTCTTCCGCAGATGCCAAACGCAGTTAAATTTTTAAAAAAGCTTTTAGCAAACAAACGAAAGTTGGATGAGTCGTCCCATGTGGAATTAAATGTAGTTTGCTCAGCTATTTTGCAGAGTAAGCTACCCAACAAATTGAAAGATCCAGGGAGTTTTACGATTCCTTACTTAATTGGTAGTTTAACTGTTGATAATGCATTAGCTGATTTAGAGGCTAGTATTAATGTAATGCCTTATAAAATGTTTAAACAAATAGGTCTTGGGAAACCTAAACAAACTAGGATGAGCATTCAATTGGCTAATAAAACCATTAGATTTCCTAGGGGTATAATTGAAGATGTTCTTTTTAAAATTGATAACTTTATATTCCCAGTAGATTTTGTTGTTCTAGATATGGATGAGGATAGCAATGTGCCCTTAATTTTAGGGCGACCTTTTTTAGCAACTGCTAGGACTATTATTGATGTGGGCACAGGTGAACTCACACTTCATGTAGGCGATGACATGATTACTTTTTTAACTCATGATTCTGTTAAGATATCTAACGATAGACATAATAATACTAGTTCTTTTAATAAGAGTAACCTTATTGTTCAACTTTCTTTGTAGGACATTCCTCACAAGAGCACAAATAGGCCACGTTCAAGTTCATATGATAACAAGGAAGCAATCTATGAAGAGTGAATGCTACAGATTGATAAACTAGACAAATGGCGAACCTATAGCAAAGAGGAACGTATGACACACCACAATGAACAAAAGCAAATCCATGACAAGCATACAAATAAAACAAAGTAATTTAAAGTCAGGGACAAAGTATTGTTAGATGAAAAGGACCCTCAAATTATCCCTTCAGAGCCTAATAATGTACTTCCCTCTACGGTAGTAAATATCTCTCCTTATGGTACAGTCGAGGTAACACATTCTAAATTTGGCACTTTTAAGGTAAATAGTACTCGACTCAAACTGTATTTTGATGGAATTGATAGTAGGAAAGAGAAGTTCCAACTCCTCGAACCATTGTGACCGTGCGAAATCAAGGTAAAGTCGAGTTTAGACTCTAAATAAGCGCTTCTCGGGAGGTAACTCAAGCATTAACACCACTATCGAACTTATTTCTAGCTATTTTTCATGTTTTTAATGTAGCTTTTTAACCCACATGGCCTGGACACACGGGCGTGTACTTGGCCGTATGGAAATAGGGTAAAAATTGCCCAATTAAGACGTGTGACACGGCTTGCAATAAATCCACACGGCTTTGTGACATGGCCTTGTAGACCACACGGCCTGGACACACGAGCGTGTCCTAGGCCGTGTGAAACCTGGAGCTGAATTTTTCAAATTTTAACCTAGTCAGATACGAACACGGGCAGGGCACACGGCCATGTAAGAGACATGACCCACCCTCACAAGCGTGTGATAGGTAACACGGGCGTGGTGAATATTACACGGGCGTGAGAGAAGCGAAGAACACACCATACGACCGTACGACACGGCCGTGTGAAGCACACGGCCTGGACACACGGGCGTGTCCTAAGCCGTGTGATGAAAGGGCCCTAACATTTTCACGATAAACACGGGCTAGCCTTGAGCCACATAGGCTTGTGACACAGCTGTGTGACCCAACACGGACCGTTACACATCCATGCCAATTTAAAACCCCCTTCCCTTTCTTTCTCACATTCATCTTCTTCCCCAAACCCTCCCTAAAAACCCTAGACGCCGCAACCTCCTCTCCTTCACTCCGGCCACCGCCACTCCCTAACCCCACGCACATTTCTTTCCTCTCCTCTCTTTCCCCTTCCTCCCTCCCTATCCCTTGCGCAATCACCACCGAACCCCCTTCCCCCTGCTCATTTTCGACCAACCACACACTCCACCATCTTCTCTCCTTTACCTTCTCTCCTCCCCAAGCCTTAACTGAAACTTTCCTACCCACTCGGCCCTTCCTTTCTTTCCATCCCCAGCGCCGCCTCCTTCCCCACCAAAACACACCACTCGGCCTTACACCTCTCTAACCACACCTTACCTTCCCCTTTCCGTTGGTCAATATCCTTACTCCGGCCACCACTTCAATCTACAGTCGATCCACTCTTGCACTTTTCTATTAGTTATTTTGTATTAATTATTATTATGATTGCATGATTTATTTAACATAATTTTGCTTATAATATGCTGCATTCTTTCAGTTCTATATTTCTAGCACATTGTTTAATTCTTCAATTCTATGTGCATTTTTCTTGTATTTCAAATTTTCTTTATCCTAAATTCTTCAATTCATTTAGTCCATCACCTATTGATAGATAGCTATATAGTTTGGTTTATTTGAATTTTCTTACTATTTTAAGATTAAAATATTTAGGACAACTTAGTCCTAGGCATTTTTACATTTATTTACATTCACTGTAAATTTATTTAATTTATATTCTTATTTCTTCTGACAAAGTTTTTGTTTTTCTTTCAGGTACACTATGACAAACTCACGCGGTAACTCCAAGTTACAGTTCCCACTTCAAAGAAGCGAAAGGGCACAGGCGCAACATCCGCGAGCACCTCTGTCGAGACTCGCCACCCTTTGCTCCAATTTTCTAGAGGTCTTCAAGAAGACCTATTTCAGCTCCTCCATGCACAACCATTAGGAGTGGGCCACTGTATTGATTGGGCCACCCTAGAGCAGGTTCATCTTACCTACCTTATTCGATCCATCTTGCCACCGCCCCTTGGGACCGATTCTTCGACATTATTGAGCCTACTTACATGGAGTTGACTCTCAAGTTTTGCACAACATTCCATGTACAGCATGTGATAAGTATACATGACGAGGCTGACAGTATCACTTTTCGTCTTAGCGGACTTGTAAGTCACATGAGTGTACCAGAGTTTGAAGTTGCATTTATGGCCTCTAAGGATTTTCTTAGTCTCCACCGTCATATTCACTATTCACCCTCCTGCTGTTGGACAGACCTTCTAGCGAGCTAGATTCCCTATGACGCGAGTCGCTCGAAGGGGACTACTCTTCCCCCAACATTGCGATATATCCATACTATCTTGGCCCATACCCTGACTGGACAGAGGGAGAGCATCGGCGTCGTGTCCACTACTAATACATACTTTCTCTAAAGCATGGCGACCAGCCACGTCTTGGACTTGGCCTACTTTATCGCGCTCGCCTTTCGCCATCAGATAGACCGCCATAGGAGGGGCCCTATCTACTTAGGTCCCCACGTGACTCGCCTCACTTAACACTTCAGACTTTTTAATACACCAGAGATGGCCTCTACATTGACCCTTGTAGGCTAGATGACACCACAAGGCATCTCGACTATGATCCATATGAGGATGATCGAGTAACGCTGTGGATTCGATCCCCCTCAGTACAGGCTCGTTCAATCTGCCGATCAGGATGACCTAGAGGACATTATTGATGATGTCCCTCCAGCTCACGAGGACCCACCTCCACCACCACCGAGTCACCCACCTACTCATTCTGCTGCTACATTGACTGACATATCGAAGTGACTTACTCACTTCGAGCAGCAATGCTTTGAGCGGTTTGACAGCATCGATGCCACTCTTCAACAGATTTGCCACCATCTTCACATCTCACCTTTGGCACTATCGACCCACGAGGCATCCGATGACAAGGACCTTTGAGTCCATTTATATTTATTTTTAATTTTATCTTTGATTTTGTTTTTGTTTTGTTATGTTTTTCCTTTTCCTGTTACAAACTTATTATTTTTATTTTGAACTTTGTTTACCCTTATGATTCTTATCAAGTAATGCTTTAATTATCTCCACAATTGTGTTTATTTTCTTAAGTAGCTCAAAATCATCCACCTTAAGTAGCTCTTTCACCAATTCCACTTTCACTATTCCAAGAATTTCATCCAAAAATTCAGGAAGTTTCACTTCTTTCCCTATCTTATGATATTATGCCTATATTCTTGTTTCTCTTTGTACATTGAGGATAATGTACATCTTAATTGTGGGGGGTCACAATATCATTATCAGAAAACCCCTGAATTTTGTCTTATTCTCAAATAAATTCCTTATCCCTATTAGAATGAATTTTGATTGATTTATGATTTTTATTGATATGTTTTTGAATTAAATCATAGGTAGTTGTGCATTGATGGTTTAAACTTTGAGTCATTTGAGAATCAAGCATGATAAGTTGCTTTTTGAGAATTAAAATTTTTTCTAGGTTGTTTCCCAAATTTAGGTATTATCTTAAAGTTTAAAATTCATAGGATTGACATCAAAAGCCATAATTTTTGTGAGATCTTGAGCCTTTAAGAGCATATATTCTTTCTTGCTCACTTTTATTGTTGGTTATGAGTATGTCAATATCGATTTGTTATTCTAGAACTTGTTTCGATTATAAATGACAAGACCACACCATTGATTTGATATACCAAGATGATAAAGGCACCTAGGTCAATAAAAAGCCTACCCTCATAATTAACCCTTAGTGAATCCCCTCGAGCTTAACAAACCATTTATTAATCTACCCTCAAATTTAACCCATAAACCTATTTTTGAATTTCCTTCACTTACTTTGATATCTATTTTATCGAGATTTGATTTGAATTAATTGCCTAGCTATGTTTCTACTTAGTTAATAAATTTTCATTAATTGATTTATATTTTATTTGTTCTTAAAAAAAACATATACAAAGTTATTTCAGTTGTTAATTTATCATTTAGCATACTATTATGTAATGCTTGAACTTAAATGATGTTATTCATGAAGAAAAGATCAAATTCTAGGATTATTTATTTAGTAATATAAATTAGTGTTAGTTATTTTTTCTAGTTAGGTAATTTTTCAGTTCAATCTTGATTCTAACCTTCTTTTTCAGCTTGTGACCATACCCCTAACCAAGGCCTCGTTACAACCCTCTAAAGACCTTTTGATTTGTGTGTTATCTCAATTTATAGTGGTGGAGATTTGATTTTCATGCAAGCTTATGGTAATAACTTTTCATGTTGACTAATGAGTGCTGAATTTCTGAACCTTAAAACACCTTGAGTAATTTGAGTGAATCTTCCGTGAGGATGTTAACTCTGTGTAATTTTGAATTAAAGGTAACTATCTAGAAAAAGGAAAATACTTATGTTTTCATGATAAAGTGCTCAACTTGGATTATTTGAAACTTTAATGTTCTTTTAGTTGAATTCTCAATATATGATTACTTGTGGGTTATTTTGAAATATTATTTATAGGAATTATAAGTTAAGAAGGATTAATTTTAATTGTGAGTTGAGGATTTTGCTTGACGACAAGCAAATGCTTAAGTGTGGGGGTATTTGATAAACCGTAAAAGAAACATATTTTTATCTCATACTTAGCATATTTTTAGATTATTTACTTTGTAATTTAATGAATTTGATGCTCCTAATCCTTTAATTTCATGTTTTATACTTAGGTGAGCATAGGAAAGTGAAAAGAGAAAGAAACGGGCCAAAAACGGACAAAATGGGCCAAAATCATAATTTAACACGGCCTGAGCACTTCCACATGGGTACACCACACACCCGTGTGTAATACACGGGCTGGCCACACGCCTGTGTGTCACAGCCGTGTCTACTTAAAATCAAGTTAGTATTTCACACAACCTGAGCACCATCACACGGGCTGATCACACGCCCGTGTCTCTTTCGAGCCCTGTTTCAATTCTACTCAGACAAGGCTAATTTTTAGGTATTTTGGGCATTCTAAAGTCTATAAAAACACCCTAGGAGAGGATTAAAGGTACATACAGAGTAAAAAGTAAGGAATTACTTGAGGAACGCCAATGATTCATCTCGAAAGCAAGGATTTTCATTAAGACTGAAAATCTCCCTTCAATTTCTCTCGAAGTTCTTGGGTTCTTTATGTTTTGTTGTTTCCCTTATTTTGAGATGTTTTCTTTTATAAACATGAACTAAATCCCCTAAATACCTGAGGGGGATGAAACCTAAGACAGATCTTGTTATTAACTTCTGAATTATATGATAAATATTTGATTTGTTCTTAATTGTGTCATTAATTCTTGTGTTAATATTTCAGGATATTAATTCAAGTTGAATGTGTCCCTGTCTAAGAGTAGATCCAACACATTTAAGTAGAATTGATTGCAATCCTAAACATAGGACGACGAAAATCTGCCGGATTAGAGTCAAATCTAATAGGGGAATCCATAGATCATGTTAATGCAACACTAGGGGTTTTAATTAGAAAGAAATTTCAATTAATCAACCTAGGGTTAGTTGTTCTTAATCTTGAAAGAGATATTAACATAAATTAGGGATTTCTACGGATCAAGTCAAGTGAATAAATTGTTTAGTTCAGAGTCAAATAACAAGTGAAGTCTAGGTGGGTTCTTCCTTGGGTATTGTCTTAATCAATTAGTTTTCCAAAAGCAATTTCCCCAATTTACTCTCTGTCGCATTCTTAGTTTAGTTAGTTTTTAGTTTAAACAAATCTCATTTATCTTTAGGCTAGATAATAAAAAGAAAGTTAATACTAGTACTTTTAGTCCCTGTGGGTTCGACATTCCGGTCTTGCCATAAGCTATACTACTGTTTGATAGGTGCGCTTGCCTTTATCGTGATAATAGTTTAGTTTTACAAGTTTGATCATATCACATCAGTACCCCAAGCTATAAAGTAATGGATCTCTTTTTCCATCCTAATGGAACATTATAGATGCACAACCAATGCAAACCAATAAAAAATAATAACTCGATAAGCTAAATTTTCCACAATCATATATAGAAAATAAAAGCTTGTCAAAACACCATGGGCCCATCTATATAATATTTTTCTTATGCACCCTAGACCCAAACTTAATAAGAAACATATGAAAGGATAAACATGTGAATATTAATATATATTTTGTATGCTAAACACCTACGAAAACTTGCATCATTATAATTTTATTGAAGCTATTATTGAAGATAATTTTTCCGATGACCCAACAACACCTTACATCCTTCCTCAACTCAATTTTTTTCAACTATGCCTTCAAAAATATTTTTTTTCATCTTAGTAATCAATATACAACCCAACAAACTATTTATAGAAAGAGCAAAACAGAAAGTAATTTAGAGAATAAGGTTTTTATTCATATATCATTGTTCTCAAACAATACCAACCTATATATACATAGAGGAATAACAAACTATTTAACAATAATAGATTTGAACTTTAAATGATGGATAATAAAGCTGATAATATTACTAAAGAAAAGGAAGAATCCTAACAACAAGATCAAGGTGGCTGAAGAATCTTATCATGCCCCTGTAAGATGGACGACGTTGATGTGAGGCCAATCTTGTTGACGACATTAAGGAACTATTGGCGAGGTAACGATTTTTTGATAGCATCAGCAAGCTGGTCGGTACTGGAAATATGAGACACACGAAGACAACTGCTTTGGACTTGTTCACGAATAAAGTGGTAATCTAGCGCAACATGCTTTATACGCGAATGAAATACTAGATTAGCACAGAGATGAGTGGCTCCAACATGTCGCAACATATCACTGGTTGTTGTGGTATGATGACACCGAGTTCAGATAGAAGGGAGCACAACCAGCATAACTCAGTAACTAATATATCAGCCACGGAACGATACTCAGCTTCGGTAGAAGACCAAGCAATCATTTTTTATTTCTTCGAGCTCCAAGACACGAGATTGCGACCAAGATAGGTAATATAAGCACTTGCAAAGGTAAAGCCATCTTTGTCACTAGCCCAATCAGCATCAGAGAAAGCATGAAGGGCAAGAGGTGAATGACGAAGAATGGAGAGGCCGTGATCCAAGGTACCATAGAAATAGCGTAATAGTCGTTTGATGGCAGTCCAATGGTCAATCGTAGTTTGATGCATGAACCCAGCTCAATTTTTCTGGACATTCTAATTTTCCTGATGACTCAACAGCACCTTACATCCTTCCTCAGCTCAATTTTTTTCAACTATGCCTTCAAAAATATTTTTTTTTCATCCTTAGTAATCGATATACAACCCAACAAACTATTTATAGAAAGAGTGAAAAATAAAGTAATTTAAAGAATAAGGTTTTTATTCATATCATTTTTGTCAAACAATACCAACCTATATATAAATAGAGGAATAACAAACTATTTAACAATAATAGATTTGAACTTTAAATGATGGATAATAAAGATGATAATATTACTAAAGAAAAAAGAAGAATCCCAACAACAAAATCAAGGTGGTTGAAGAATCTTATTGCTATTAATCTCTTCTACCATCTTTCCCTTCAAAGAAAATTCTAATAAGCAAAGTTTTTGAATTAGAAAAAGCAAAGTAACTTACTAGCCCTCATAACACCAGAAAGAAAGATCACATTCAAGACATCCAATTGGCTTTCAAACCAAATGTTACAACTGCTAACTAGAATTAGGTTAGAAAAAAGTAAAAGCCCACCCCACTACTTAGACAAGTACAATTTTCCAAATTGATTAATTGTTTTAACAAGAAGTTAAATTTCCCTAAGACAAAGTCAATTATGGATAATATGGAATAAAATCAGGGACAAAGCCCTTTTCTCAAACAAACTTCCCAAAAAGAATAGAAGAGTTATGCACTTAGTAGGAACTATCTTTCTCCCATTTCCTTTCGTTGCCACATGACCATCCCTTCCAAAATTACCAATGAACGAGTACTATTACCTTATTTCTCCCATAGTAACTCGTAAGGTAACCTTACCAAAACACAAAACTTGCCTTCTTGGTCATGTTGTTAGACCCTCTCTCATACCTAAACTACTTACCCACATGCAACCCACCATATAACCACCTTGAGATTCCCACATTAACCCGCTCTTACACTAAGAACACATCAAAAGAGACCTTTAATAGCCCCCTAGTCATCACTCTATCATAAACAGAGGCCAAAAACCTCACTACCCAACTACTTCCACGAGAAAATTCACATTGAGCCCAATCACACAACCGTATAGGGATCATAGGTCACCCCTAGTCACTTAACTAGCACCACCCACAATCGAGCCACTCAAACTCCTACCTCTATGCTTGGAGAAGAGAGAAAACACTATGACAATACTCTATGCTACCAGTAGACATTAGGATGTCCAAAATACTACTAGTAGATACTAGGATGTCCGAAATTTTAAAAATTTCAGATTATTTCGATTAGGGTCAATCATAGGTTCACATCAAATTAAGTTCAAATCATTTGAGTTTAACGCTTGTGTATTTTGAATTAGGTTATATAAGTTTGAATCATCTTGTACTCAGATAAGTTCAAGTTTACATTGGATGAATTCAAGATGCTGGTTTTGTAAGGTCAAACATATTAAATCAGACCTAAATTTAAACTTAAGCCCTTTAACTCTAGGTATGAATCAAGCGAAGAAATTAGTTTAAATCCAATGAAAAACGTGTAGTTTTATGCGGGTTTGGACTCTCTTTTTTTAATCCATTTCTTTTTATTTGAATCATTTTCCCATGCTATCATTATTTGAATTAATTATTTTAATCGAAACAAATTATAATGAATTCAAATTAAAACTTTTGTTGAGACGAAATCATATTTTTATCGAACAAGCTCTATCGTTTAAAACCTAATTGAAGAGATATAAAGGAATGCTCCCTCTCATATTCTCAAATAGTGTGAGACTTCAATTAATCATTTAACTCGCCGAAAAATTAAATGATATTCAGTCTCTATTGCCGCCTCTTATGAGAAGTCTAATTAAACGTTTTTTTTTCTTTATATGGAAAGAAATATATGCAAATTACACACCACCTTTAGCTCTAATCTCAACCCTCCAAATCACCAGCGATTTCCTTTCCAACTGTCATACCCACTAAATCAATGATTGGATAACTCTCCACGTGTCAAATCCACCACATCACACACCAGCTCTCACACTGAATCATATTACAGCTTTCCTATATATAAGGACGTTGAGAAAAAAAGGCACTTAAAATAAACCAAACCGGGAGAAACTAGAAAAATCAAACACACACCCTACTCAGTTATGGCTAACTCGCCAGGATCAAATCCCATTAGCCATGGTTCCTCATTAGGAGCACCCTTGCTCGTCCCATCAAAAGAACCCGGATGGGATTCCGGGCCTGGATCCGAACCCCAGAAGGTTTGCATAGACGACATGTTGCAAAACTACTGCGGAGAATTTGGGTACTGGCAGCTGAAACACTTCGTTTTAACGAGCCTGGCATGGGCCCTGGAAGCTTTCCATACTATGGTCATGATATTTGCAGACAGGGAACCTGGGTGGCGGTGTGTTGGAGGGTTAGGGTGTGATGAGAAGGAGAGCAATGTTTGTGGGTTGGAACCAGGGTCCTGGGAATGGGAGGGTGGTCCGGGGAGCTCCACGGTGGCTCAGTGGGGATTGGTTTGTGGACAGAAGTATAAGGTTGGGCTTGTGCAAGCCTTGTTTTTTGGCGGCTGCATGATTGGTGAGTCGTTTCCTGCTCTTCTTTCTCTTCGCTTCATATCTTGCCATCTTTTCAATAATGTTTTATGCATTTTTCATTTTCTTCACTATATTTTCAAGCTATTATCTATCAGGGTCTAATGTCCCTTTGTGCCTAACTCTTCCCCGAGTGGTCTTAAAATTACCTTAATTTTATGTACTCAAAAGGAAATCTCCGTCCTGCTGTCCTGGAAACAGCACATGGTGCAGTTAATGCATTTATGGACCAGAAGGGGGAAAAACAAACAAAAATACAAAGAATGGTGTGATATACACAAATTAAGTCAGTAAATCTTTATTAATTATACCCCAAATTTATATATTTTTGGAGTGACAGGCATCAAGGTGAGGTTAATGCATATTACAAGAAAAGGAATATATTTAAGCAAGCGGCGGTGATAACTTATTTTATGCATGCATATGATATTAAATTATATTGTATAGCAAGCAAAGCATTGTTTGTCTTTTTAATGAGTTATTTCCCACCTGGAGCTTCCTGTCATGGTCATATGATTTGTAATCTGGTTCACATGTGAGAAATGGAAATTTTTAAATTTTGAAACATATAACTCATGATGGTCAAACTCTAGCTTTAATTTATTGCAAAACAAAGTGGCAATATTGGACCAACTTATATAAATAATTCTCAAGTGGAAAATTTTTAAAAAGATACTTACAAAAGATTACTATTCTCGTGGTATATAATTAATTTCTATTATCAGAACTTTGTTGGAAGTTATCGTCTTAATTTACCTTAATCAAACTGTAAGGTAACGAAAAGGATTTTCGTTAAAGATAAATCAATTTTTTTATAATATTTAAAAATATTTTTTTAAAACGCATATAAAAACACTCGAATTTAAGTTTTCTTGTATTGTGTCAATATCTATCTTAACTGAGTTAAGATATTTTGTCTTTTCCTGCCGTGTATAAATTCTTATCTAATATTAAATGCTTATTTACTCTCTTTTTTCTGACGCATCTAAACTTACACGGCCAAGAGCTAAAAATGTTGAATTCTCAACTATTAGTGGAGGTGGTCCTCGAACAATTATTCCCCAGATACAATATCTGGAAAACATAAATTGAAAGAAAATAATAATTGCAATCCTCTTAACCTGTGAAGAGGGTGAGAAATCTACCAC
Organism: Gossypium stocksii; assembly: GCA_020496765.1. Taxonomy (NCBI): domain Eukaryota; kingdom Viridiplantae; phylum Streptophyta; class Magnoliopsida; order Malvales; family Malvaceae; genus Gossypium; species Gossypium stocksii. Next base: position 12,141,508 of record CM035621.1, on the reverse strand, counting down.
GTCTCTTAACGTACTAAGAATAGTGTTATGAAGCCTTGTCCTCAAGAGAGAAACACCGGATGCTTTTTGGCAATATGCAATATACTACCATTAAGTACACTTTTTTTCTTCTTTTCATTGTCGTTTACCCTCATGTTGAAACCCAAATGGTTTTGTTCCTTTTTGAATTTGTTATTCACTTCTCTTCTCAATGTGAAATCATCTAAATCCCTTTTGGTATTTTGATTATTTGATGAAAATTTTCAAGGGAGAGAGAGGAAAAGAAAAACAGCTCATGATTTGGAAGGTACAGTGCCGGAACATGAAAATCATGTTCTTTATGTCGATCACTTTGGATATTGAATACATTGTTCATACTCCATTACATCGATGGCGTGTTCTACTTTCTTCAACTTGTGTCATCATGTCATGTGAGAGATGGCGTCCCTATATCAACCTTTATGTATTTATGGCAGCTTCCCTTACGGAACTGGAATGTTTGAGTCATAATTATTGCGCCATGGACACCGTCGACTTCACCATAATAGTAATAATTCTAAATAATAACTCATTACTGACACACTGAAATGCTGGAGAACTCTCTGTTGTAGAACTTCTGGTTTATTAAATTCATGGCTGAAATTCAATGTTTTGGACACACATTTTCAGGTGCAGGGGTTTTTGGTCATCTATCAGATTCAAAACTGGGAAGGAAAGGTTCCTTAACCGCGGTCTGCATCTTAAATGCCATATTTGGTTGCCTTACATCATTAGCCCCTGACTACTCTACCTATCTCCTACTCCGCTTCTTAACGGGATTCAGCACCGGAGGTGTCGGCCTCTGTTCCTTCGTCCTGGCCACTGAACCTGTTGGTCCAACGAAACGTGGTGTTGCTGGAATGTCGACGTTCTATTTCTTTTCGACCGGAATCGCATTGCTCTCGGGCATAGCGTACATTTTTCCTTCATGGCGTGCGCTTTATGTTGCCTCGTCTATCCCCTCTATCCTTTTCCTTGTCCTGGTGGTCCCTTTCATCTCTGAGTCCCCACGTTGGTATCTTGTTCGTGGGAAAATGAACGAAGCCATGAAAATTATGCGCACCATAGCTAATGCCAACGGACATCACCTTCCTGATGGGGTCATCCTTGCACTGGATGATGAAGCTAATGATGCTTCAAATGGTAATCAAATTTGGAAAGCAGTAACAGTTGAAAAAGAAGCAATCAGTGGTTCCATTGTAGATGTAATCCGATCACCAATCACTCGAATTCGACTATTCCTAGCAGTGGGAATCAACTTCACCTGCTCCGTCGTGTACTATGGCCTTAGCTTAAATGTCGTCAACCTCGAGACAAACCTTTACCTCACTGTCCTACTTAACGCGGTAGCTGAAATGCCAGCATTCACCATAACAGCAGTTCTGTTGGACAAATTTGGAAGGAAGCCATTGGCAATTGGTACACAATGGTTTAGTGCAATCTTCTGCTTCATGGGGAGCCTTATGGGCAATGTAGGAATATCCAAAGCAATAAGAATGTGTTGTGGGCTTCTGGGGATATTCGGCATGGCAGGGACTTACAATTTGTTGTTTATCTACACAGCAGAGCTCTTCCCTACAGTGGTGAGAAATGCAGCACTTGGATGTGCAACTCAAGCAGCCCAAATGGGAGCTATATTGGCACCATTTGTGGTGGTTTTGGGTGGTGGTTTTCCATTTCTGGTGTTTGGGGCATGTGGACTGATTGGAGGAATGCTTGCATATTACTTACCAGAGACATTAAACAAGCCATTGTATGACACAATGACAGGATTGGAAGAGGGAGAACTTGCTTGAAAGTTGAATATATAAATGGTGTCAATTATTTGTCACACAGAGCAGCTTCACTTCATCGTTGAGCATTTAAAGTTGGCAAGATGGGATTTTCGCTGCAACAGAATCAGAAAAATCAAGATTTTCAGTAAGGGATCAAGGGCAAACAAGTTTTATATGGTTTAAGATTGTTGATGAACGAAATATAGGAGAACCAAGTTGAATAAGCTTTGATGAACAATATACATATTGAATAATTTGATCTTTTCCTGTGGCAGAATTTGAGTGGAGCCCCAAAATTGCAAATTGATCCTCATATTGATGAATTTCTTTATTTTATCAAAAAAAAGAAAGAAAGAAAGGAATCTCCATACCGAAATCTGCTTGCGTGGGCGTTGGCCCGATGATATTGACATTGACTGCAACGATATGACAATGGATATTCTTGGTTAGGGTATTTTATAAAAGTATCTCAAATATTTTGATTAATTACGAAAATAACTCAATTTAAAAGTTATGTATGTAAATGGATCGATTTTTACAGCATTTATTAGCATTATCCGACGTATCGGCGGCATCTACCCTCATCATCGGCTAATGATTGCATTTTTTAAAATATATGATTTTAGGGTGTCTTCGAACAAATTGACGGTACTGGATTGAAATGTGATTATATAGAATATTCAGGGACTTGACAAAGCAATTGCTTTTTCTAGATTGTTTTTCAACTTTTGGTCTATTTGTTTATTAAGTTTATCTCCTTTTGAAATTAAGTTTAAATAACCCTTAAAATATACGAGAATATCAAAAATAAAAATTATTCTCTATTTTTTATTTTTTTAAATAATAAATTTTAAAAATTATATAAAATTTTTATTTAAATTACTCAAATATATCTTTTAGAGAATTTCTTTAACCTTATCTAAATTCAACATTTTCAATTCATTCCTTAGCATATTTAAATTTAGATAAACTTGAAATTTTTTAAGGGATATATTCGGATTGTTTAAATAAAAAATTATATAATTTTTAAATTTAATTTTTTAAAAGAAAATAAAAAATGAGAAATTATTAATTTTTTAAGGGTTATTTAAATTTAATTTTAAAAGAGGATGATCTAACATGAAAATATATCAAAAGTTGAAAAACATTTAATCTGGTCTCGCAATGTTGACAAACAGCACATTTTTCCAACCTATTTAAAAAGAGTAATTGTTTCTTCAGGTCCTCAAGTATATTATATAATCACATTTCAATTTGGTGCCGTTAATTTATCAAGTGGCACCACTATTTTTTTTTAAGAAAAGGGCAATCATTGGCCGATGATGGGGCACCGATGCAGTTGGTGTGTCTATGGCACCAACAAGCACTGTAGAAATTAGGGCATTTACATATATGAATTTTAAGTTGAGTCATTTTTATAATTAATCAAAAAATTTGAGTTAATTTAAAAAAAAATAAGCCCTTTCAGTTATTTATTTCATTAGGAGTAAATTTTAGATATATGTCGGTTATAAAAAAATTAGGGTTTTGGCTTGAATTTTGCGATATTTAGGAAAATAGTACATATTTTTCTATTTCTCTTTTCAGAATTGATCTATTTCTTTAAATACGTAGAAATTTATTTAAAAAAATTAAAAAGAAATGTTATATTCCTAAAATTTGGTTATTTCAAATTTTTTACTTTAATAATACGGAAAACAACTAAATTAATATTTTAATAAAAATAAATAAATTAATAATATTTTGTTTTAAAGAGGCATCCATTTTCATCGACTTTTACCTTTTTTTATTTTATATATTTTAATTTTAGGCAGAAGTGGGCAAAAAGCCCTCAATTTTTTTAAAAAAAAAGTAATTAAGTCCTTACTTTTTTACATTCATTTGGGTACTTGAACTTTCAAAATGCATCAAAAAGACTCTTAAACTTAATAATAATAATAAAAGGTCATTAAGCCCTTACTTTTTTTTGCACTAAATTGGGTACTTGAACTTTCAAAATACACCCTCAAACTTTTTTCAAAAAAAAGCAATTAAGCCCATGCATTTATTAAAAATTAGAAAAAATTATAAAAATATTTAAAATTAATAAAAGCTATAAATATTATTAAATCTTAATAAAAAATTCATATATTAAAATTTTATTAAAAATTAGAAAAATATATAAAAATCGTAAAAAATTATAAAATATATAGAATTATAAAAATTATAAAATTTTATAAAGTCGTAAGAAAATTATACAAAATGTAAGGAAATATAAATTTTGTAAAAAATTTTATAAAAATTTCATACTAAAGAAGCATTTTATAAATTTTCTATAAATTTTATTGATTTTTTATTTTTATATCACTTTTCGCCACATGTCACACTATATTGCGATGCGTGATGACTTTAATTGAAAAAAATTAGGGGTCATTAATTTTTTTATGATTTTTATAAAAAAAATTTATGATTTTTATAAAAAATTATGTTTAATATATTTTTATATTTTTATTAAAATTTAATATATTTTTTATTTTTTATAACTTTTTTTTTAATTTTTAATAAGAGCAAGGGCTTAATTGCTTTTTTGAAAAAATTTTAGGGTCTTTTTTATGCATTTTAAAAGTTCAAGTACCCAATTGAGTGGGAAAAAAAGTAAGGGCTTAATTGCTTTTTTTGAAGAAGTTTGAGGGCCTTTTGATGCATTTTGAAAGTTCAAGTGCTCAATTGAGTGCAAAAGAAAATGAGGGGCTTAATTACTTTTTTTGAAAAAATTTGAGGGCTTTTTACATCATTAAGCCTTAATTTTATAATTTTATAGTCACAAGTGGGTGGTTGTATAATTTTGATTGAATTTCATACGCTATTTTATAAAAATTAAAAGTTAGTCCATTTATTTTAATTTATCATAATTTAATCTTTATATATTTTTAAATTTAAATGTTAGTCAAATTATTTAATACTATTAAATTTGCTCAAAATCAATTGCTTATCAAATTCATACTCAAAGAATTAATAAAATTATCAATTCAACAATTTATATGTGGCATTTAGAAAATTTTGATAAGTTAATGTTTTTATGTTTTCTCAAGTTTTATTTACTTTTTCTGTATCATATATGTTTTTTATAATCATACAACGTCAAGTATTGTTAAGTTTATTTTAAATGTTTAATTATGAATTTTTATTTCTTTTACTTTATAACAAAATTAAGAAATTAATTTTTTTACTTTAATTTATTAAAATTTAATTCTCGTACATTATAAAAATTAATTTAATTGTTGATAAAAACATATAAACTTGAACCATTGACTCATTTCTAATTTGTCACGTATAAATTATTGGATTGATAATTTTATTAAATTTGATAAAACAACTAATCTTGATGTAAGTAATTTGATGATCAAATTTAATACTATAAAGTAATTTAATTAACTTTTTAAATTCAAGAACATATAAAAACAATTTATGATAAATTAAACTAAACGGAATAACTTCTAAATTTTATAAAATAGAGGTATGAAATTTAAAATTATACCACAACTTTCCCACTTGTGACTATAAAATTATGAAACAAAAGTATATAAATTTAAAAAAAAAAAAAATAGAAGTCAAAATGAAAAAGGGATATTGCCTGACATTTCGACACCATCTCTTTTTAAATTAAAATATTTTTTATTAATAATGTCGACATTATTTTTTACTATTTAAAATAATTAATTTTCGTAAACAATATATTTTTTCGTCTAAAAAACCCCAATTCATTGCTTTCTTTTTTCCCAATCTTTTTAATTATTTTTTCGACAATACAATGTTCAAAATAAATAAATAATACAATATTATTTATGTACAAACAGAGGCGGCTAAAGAAAAAATTGCGGATAATAATAATCAATAAACAACCTCGAGATGCGGGAGATAAGTTATGGCGACATCATCTTTGTCGAATTGAAGCTAATGAAAAAAATTAATGATTTCTTATAGGTGAAGAAACTTTTATTTTGATTAATGTCTAAAATTCGTGTTTTAATATGAGCATAAAAATTAATTACATGATTTCTTTCCTATTTTGGTGAATTAGTACTTCAATATTATCCACATGATAAAAATCGATGTGAATTTGCAAAATAAATATATGTCAGGCTTAAATATTTTGTTTATCAACATAGAATAAGATATTCCTACCCTCGCCACTAGGGTTTTTCAGAGTTTGATTAATGGTGTCCTCTTTCTAGACCTGCTCATGGGTCGGGTTATTCGGCCAGGCCCGAAGGTCTGCCCGAAATGTGGGAGGGTTTAGGCAAAAATATAGGCTCGAAAAATGGGCTTGGGCAAAAAAATAAGGCTAGTTTAAAAAATGTGCCGGGCCTCGGGTAAGATATTTTTGGCTCCAGCCCGGCTCGGCCCGACCCAAATTCACTAAATGACAAAAAAAAATTGGCTATTTTTTTGTTTTTGATTGTTATTTTCTTGATGTTTTCTCCCTATTTTGCTTCCATATTACTATTATGTTGCTACTATTTTGTTGTTATTGTTTGGATATTAAACAAAACTTATTTTATTGTTAATTTTGTTATTATTTTAAAGGCATTTGTTAATTTTGTTATTATTTTAGAGGTATTTGCTTGTTAAATTGCATCTATCTTAGTGTTATTTAAGTCGACATATTTTTTAAAATTTATTTTCAAATTGTTGGGAAATATTTATTTTGATTTTTTTAGTATTTTTGATGTATTATATATATTTAAAAATTATATAAAATAATATAAAAAATTAATACGGGCAGGCCAGGCTGGGCTCGGGTTTTAGCATTTTTATATGGGTTGGGCTTGAGCAAAATTTTAGGCCCATTTTTTGGGCCCGACCCGGCCCGTGCCCGATGAATGGGCCTAAATTTTTAGTTGAACCCAGCCCGGCCCATGAGCACCTCTACCTCTTTCTGTACATTTTGATGGTATTTTCTGAAATTTTTGAGTTAGAGGTATTCAAACGATGAATATTAAATCATTTTATTTCATACTTGAATCGAAGTATTATCAACTGAATCAATCAAAATTTTAAAACTTTAACCGTTAAATGAATTAATTTTTTAAATCTATTAATTAACTAAATTAATTTCCATTAATTCAAAATTTTTACCTGTTTTTTCTTTTGCTCAAATAAATTTTAAACATGACAAATATTCATTGCAATATTCTTTTTTCTTTATTTTTTAATTTAAATTAAAAAATAAAACAAAAATAACAAAAAATACATTAACAACACTAAATCATAATCATAATAGAAAACAATAACTAATGTCAAGTCCACATGCTTAAACAAACAAAAGGAAAATTTGAAGGGCGAAGATTCGAAGAAGAGGTCAAGAACTTTGTTTTGAAAACAAATAAAAAAAAATTATTCAGCTAACCATAAGTATTATTATTAATGCAGAAGGATATGGATTTGAATATGCTGAAACGCATTATCCTACTATTTATAACTTATAGAGAAACTATAAGTAGTTTTAAGTATTGTAGAAAAAAAAAAAGATATAATCAGAAACTATAATAAGATTGTTAAAAAAAAAAAAAACTTAAGTGGTAAGATTTACACTAATTTTTGGTTAGGTTAGGGCTTCTTTCTTTTATTTTTTTTATTTTTTGTTAATTTTTATAATTTAAAAAATATATATAAATTTCTAAGTTTATTATAATTCCTTGTATAAATCTATTATGTTTTCAGCCCATTCTTTTATTTTTATATTTTGGACTTACATAATATATTGGACCTATTTAATATATTGGACCTATAATATTTTATTATTAATAATTTGATTAATTGGTTAATAACCTAATTTTAAATTAAATCAACCGTTAACTGAAATTTAAGAAAAAATTTAACTGACTCTCACCGAATTAAATTCGATGGTCAACCAATTAATTAAACTAATTTGGTTTGATCAGTTAATTTGATTAAAACTAAAATATGCACACCCCTACTTCAAGTTGAGATTTCATGGATAAGGAGATAAAATGAAGTTAGATCCAACTTAGGCCCCATGCAAACCCTACACCTCCATGGTTTTTTTTTTTTTTTTTGTACTTTTCCATTGAAAGAATTGGCATGTGTATTTAATGAATTGTTGATATCTTGATTCCTCTCTTTCCATCCTAAATAACTTTAGATTTACTACCTATGTCCTGGTTAATGAGGATGATATTATAGTCATTGGTAATTATGCTCGAGAAGTCCACTATATCATTGATGTACTCTTTTTTTGCTTGAAGTTCATTATATCATTGATGTACGCTTTTCTTGGTTCTCCCTTAAAGATTTTGGCCCACTATATTATTTTTTTGTTGTGGAGGTTGTTCTAGCTCTAATGGTCTTTTTTTTTCTCTAAGCATAAGTATATCATGGATTTGATGTTGGATGTTGATATGGTAAATTGTAAAGGTGTGCCTATACTCATGACTTTTTACTTAGAATTTCTCATCTTCTACTAAAAATAACCTTGTTGATGCTTCTCCTTATAGATGTATAATTGGGAAGCTTCATTCAACCAAACATCTCCTTTTCAATCAACAAATTACCTCAATTCATGCATATACTAGGTATCAATCATGGGTGAGCAACCAAATATCTTTTGCATTATCTTCAACATACATCTAATTTTAGAATTAAGATTGCTCAAGATAATTGCAAATTCATTGCATATTTTAGTTCTGATTGGACTAGTGATCCCATTGATCAAACCTCTACTGTTGGCTTCATATTGTCTATATTGGCAGCATACCTATTTACTGGTCATCCAAGAAGAAAAGTTCTCATGTCTAGGTCATCAATTGAATCCAACTATCATGTTATTACAACAACTATTTCAGAAAAAAATTTTCAACATCTACGGTGTAAGCTTAGCTTTCTCTTTTTGTCATCCCAAGTATTTTATGTGACAATGTCGATACAACTTACATTTGTTCCAACTCAGATTTTCATAGTCGCATGAAACATGTGGTTATTTACTTTCATTTTGTTTGTAAACAAGTTAACATTGAGGTTAAACATCTTCATACTGCACATCAAGCTGATGATGTTCTTATGGACCTATTTTTGCAAGCTTCCTCTCTTCAAAATTATAAGGAATTAACCCGTGAATGCAACAAACAAGTATATAAAGTATAAAATCGAATAGATAAAATACACAAAATTTACGTGAAAAATCTCCTCAAATGAAGATAAAAAAACCACAAGCAAAAAAAGATTTTACTAAATAAAAAAAGAGTAAAAAAAGATGGAGAGAATCAAAACAAAAAACTCGAAACCCCAAATGAAAAAAACCTTTCAAACTTAAAAATAGAATTTTCTCAATCTTAATATTTTCTATTGTGTAAAACCTAGAGTAATTAAGGTCTATTTATAGGCTGAAATTCGTAGCATTTATGACTAGAATATCCCTAGGTTAATCAAAATTTCAGTGGGAAACTAAAACAGAGTTTAATTAAGAGAAGAAAACTGAGAAGCTTGAGAAACATGTTGCCACGTTGTGATGTGGCGTTTGGTCTTTGGGATGAAAAATGATCGCGTTGTCAAGATGAAAGTCTTCTTCTCGTCGTGATGTTGGTTGCACATTGGGATAAGAAGTCTTCACTCATTATGAAATCACTCACTGTTTTGGTCAAAATGCGAGGCATATTTCCACATATATCAACCTTGACTCGTATTTCACTTAACTCTCTTACCAGGCCCAATTACGGGACCAATTAGATCTTATTTTGATACTTACCAAGTCTAAACAGTGTACAAACTTTGAAACTAGAAGACTTTTTTTTTTCAACATGTCAGCCAGATTGTGTTTTGTGCCAATTTTATGGATTTGAACATCCCTTTGAATGATCACATCTCGAACAAAGTGATAATAAATGTCTACGTGCTTTGTCCTTTCATGATTCATCTGATCTTTAGTGAAATGTATGATACTTTGACTATCACTATCACACCTAGTTTCTTTTAAGACTGGAAATTAAAGAATAATTGGGGGTTAAATTGAAAGAAACCATAAGATGACGGCCTCTACTGAAAAATTAGAAAAACCTTAGTGATTAATTTTGGATGTGGTTGAGATCCAATTATAGTTCGATTGGATTAAAATCAAATGGTTCCTTAGTGGAAGCCAAAATGATTATCAATGGATGGTTTCTATACGGTTGAAGATTGTGCGTGAAGGACTATAAATAGCTAAGTAAATTTCCAGGGTGAATTTCTCTCAATTATGTTTCATTCTCTCTTCTTCATCATCTTCTTCCTTAGTTGCTTTGAAGAAGAGATAGCTATAGAAGCTCTGCATGGGGCGATGATTAGGATGCTTAAGTCAGAAAAGTAGAAAATCTAGTGAACTAGTAAGGCTCTAAGTTCTTTGGTGCTTGTAAATTTAAGCAACAAAGTTAAGAATTTTCAAGAACCTTTGAGTGGTTCTGCATGTTACTGTAAAATTGAGTTTTAAGCCGAAATTTCTAAACTTAATCCATGATTTTGGTTGTCTTGCTTAGCTTCCAGAAGAGTGGAAACTTTGACGTTTAGAAAAGCTAAGCTAAGAGGGTAAAAAATCATCAAGTGAGTTTTTGTACTTCATTCCTAAAATGTTGAGTGGTTGGCACGATTCTATGTTAAGTTCTGTGATGATACATGAACTCTATTGATTGTGAATGTTAAGCATACATAGAATTGTCTGGTATATGGGTATTTGCCAGTGTAGCTTAATGTGCATGAAATTAGTTATGATTCCATGTTTTTAAAAGATTGCGTACTTCATGATAGTATGTAAATGAAATATATACATTGTATGATTATAACAGTGGGGTACAGAGAGGAGACTATTGATGGGTTAAATAAAGCTAGGATTCGTGAAATGGTGTTTTTGTATATCGTCATACGGTGCTGTTGGGTGCAAACCGTGATGTGCGAAGCTTTAGGCCTTACGGAGGGGACACTTCAATGTTCGGGCATCAAGGTTAAAAATGAAGAATTTGAGGTATGGCTATTAAGATATCGCCCTACATTGTTGCTGAGCGCAAACCGTGATATGCGAAGCTCCAAGCCTTACGAATGGGACATTGCAGTGTTTGAACATCAATGTTAAATGAGAAATAGAATGATATCAATAGGTACTTTGAGGCAACACCATGATAATGTTTATTAGGTTCCATAGAGCAACACCACGACGGCAATCAGTAGGCTCTAGAGGGTGACACTATTACGGTGGTAAGGTCCTACGAAGAGACACCTCAAAAGAGGTCTAACGTGTGAGACCATAACTCAGCTATGGCAACCAATATAGTTTGTTAGAACAATAAATACAGAGTAGTCTGTTGGGACAATAAAGATGAGGTAGCCTACCGGGACAGTAAACACGGGGTAGTTCACCGAGATAGTAAACATGGACTGCCAGTAAACACATGGTAGTATGTCGAGACAATAAATAGGAGGATGTCCACTAAGATACTAAATATGATATTACATGTGTAAGACCACAGCTCGATTATGGTAGCATATGGAGTTTATCAAGATGATAAATGCAGGTGGTTTGCCAGGGTTATGAATATGGAAAGTCAAACAAGCGATGAGAATTACGAGTATTGGCAAGCGATAGCCAACCAACAAATTTAAGGAATCTACCAAAAAAGGAAAATAAGGTAATATAAATGGGAAAAGTCCACCTCACTGTAAACAATAAGGCCAATAAGGTGTATGGTGACAACTCAATTAAGATTTATTGGGGGAATGATGTGTCATTACTGCCTTGTATATAGGCAATAGAAAGGGATATTTTTATAGATCACGGGTAAAGATTCATCATTAAAAACCACCAAGTAAGGTTCAAAGAAGTTTTGCATGTTAAGGGAGAACCTTGAAAGGTTATTGAGAGATACGCACCTGAAATAAGGTCTAATGAACTTGTGGTTTGTACGATGAGGGTTAATCGCCTATACTCCAAATTGACTAATCGATAAAGAGGGGTTGGCTATAACCCATTGACAAGAAGAGGTACTAAGAAGGAATAACTGAGTGATAGATATGTCTGTCGAGACTATTCCTTTTTAAAAGGATATTATTGAGAAAGTACCAGTCAATGGGCTAGTTCTGTAGGGAACCATCATATGAGAGAAATTGTAAACTCAAATGGTCACCTAGATAACAGTCTGTCGAAATACTATAGACCAAAGCGGTCCATAGCAGAAAGACTTGTGCCTTTAAAGCAATGTATCATTGTTAAGGTAGTTCACAATGGTGTAACCCAATCAACATTGCAACCCGAATGTAGAGTGAAGTGAAATCTAGTTCGCCAGAGTGGCATGGGTCCTCATTAGCTAAACCTACTGATGGAGTGTCAGTAAGTCCTACAAGACTAAAGTAAGAAAATAGAGTCTACCAAGGATTAATTAGATTTACTATGATCACCAATGAAGGCAAAACAAAAGGGTTATTAGGGTGGTAGGTAGGACAATTATGTAACAACCCGAAAGTGAGTGGTAATAGAAAGTGTGGTTTCAGAACCCATTTACGTAATTGAGGTACATGAATTAAATCGCATTAGAGTCAAAAGTTAAATTATAAGGTAATACACAACTAAAGGACTTACAAAACAAATATACCTTTGTTCTAGTTATTAGTGGACGACATTAATGTTTGAAAGATTAAAATGTTATAAAATTTTGTTAAAATAAAACATAATTTAAGTTAATAAAATACAAGGAAAATAAAGATAGTGGACAATAAAAAAAACAAAACAAAAACATTTTTCTCATCATCTTTTGAACGACGAATTGGAGAGGAAAGCAAATAAGCTTTTGGCATTTGAGTCCAATTTTTAGAGCTTAATTTGGTTAATTAAATTTAGATATTTTCGTATAATTTTTATGTTTTTAAAATCTCGATACTATGAGGTAGCCGACTCATGTCTTATTTTTCGATACTGCTTAAGATTTTAAATGATACCAATGTTGAGTATTTAAAGCTTAAGGGATTAAGTTGATAGGTTTTTAGGTTAGAAGTGAAAAAAGGACTAAATTGCGAAATGATTGTTAATTTTAAGCAATAAGGACCAAATTGTAAAAAATTTCAAAAGTTAGGGTAGAAATGAGAAATATGGAGTTGAATTTGGCTTAAAGTGAAATTGGTATAAAAATTTAGGGTTAAATGTGAAGTTAGGCTAGTCTTGATTTTAGGGACTAAATTAAATAAAATGAAAAAATTACGTAAATTAACAATTGAATGTGAAATTGTTTGTGTATTGATTAAATATGTTGTTTGTTTTATTCCGTAGCTAACATCGACCCGGATTCCTAGAGAAAGAAGGGAAAAGACAAGGTCGTTGACCAATAGCATTCTATAATCTTAACTAAATTATAAATTACTGCGTACTGATTTGTTTGTGAATAGTAAGTAATTGAAGTGAAAATTCTTGTTCAATTGGGTTGATTTGAATAATTTGATTATTAAAATGACTCAATTATGTATATTTGAAGAATATATGTATTTATAATTGTATGACTTGAATATAGATTTTGAGAAATTGTGTTTGGGTTCAAGTTGAATAAATGCTCACATGTTGATAATATTTATGAAATTGAGATATTGGTTGTATTGTAATATGAAATAAAAACCCTATTAACTGTTCGGATTGAGTCGAAAATAGATGACATGCCATAAGATAGAAAGTGTTTAGGGTTGGTTCGACCACGAGTCGATAAGACATTGGGTGTCAACTTGCTTCGATTTAATCGATGAGACACAGGGTGTCAATTTGCTTCAGTTTAACAGATGAGACACTAAGTGTCAACTTATTATAGCATTGGCCACAATTATTTTCTTCAGATGTATCCGATGAGGCACTAGGTGCCAAACTGGTGTGTTGGTTGGACCCATGTATCCGTCCGAGTCTGACTCTTGTTAATAAGGATATAAAACGATGAAATGATGTGTATGAATTGATATTACTAAAAAAATATGAAAGGGAATAAGAAATAAGAAATGAAAGTATGATACATGAATTGAAATGGGAACATTGATATGATATGTTCCATAAGCTTTGAAATTAGACTTTGATATGGAAAAGGTTTTATATGCATTTTGATAATAAATTTGATAATCTTGCATGTCATTTTTATTTAGTATACTTAATGTTTGGATTATAGAAATACAACTAAAATATGCTTAGTGTATGTTTTATGATATGTGCGTAGGTTAGGTACATTTCAATTTATTGTCGACTCAGCATCTAATAATGATCTCAGTCTCAAGTGTGGGTAATGCTTTTATTTTGTTAACCTAAGAGGTCTTTTGGTTAATAGTTTTCTTTGGTAATGTGATAACATATTGAATACTAAGTGTATAAGTGTTTATATTCATATGGTTGAAGTTTAAAATATGTTTTGGTATGTTTAGTTAAGCTTGATGATTTACATGTGTTTAGCTTTATATTTTGGTGACTTAGGTAGCTAGGTCATTAGTTCAATATGGAAATTTAGTATAAATGAGTAGTTGAATGGTTTGTTGCCTTATATTAATTTGTTTGAATTGTAAGTTGAGATGTCATTTGAGGTATATTAGGTTGACATTTAAGTGTTTGGTTGGATGATATTATAGTTCTTGCTTGATATGTGAATTTGGTAAGGAATGAATATTCTAAAGTTGAGATTTTTACCATATTTTTTTTTTAAGTATCGCTACTTTGGCATCTGGCATCGATACATGGCCATATGAACAGTTTTAAAACAAACAGATTGCCAAAATGGTATCGATTTTTACTTGAGTATCGATACTTTTCATAAAATATCAATACCATAAAATAAATATCAATAACTTTGTTTTGCCAAGAAAACATAATTGAATTTTGGTATCGATACCAACTATGTATTTTCGAAATTCACCTTTAAACTTTTAAAACTTTCATTTCAATTCTTTTTCATGCTTGAAATTCTCAATTAGGCCCATGTGTTGTTATAAATTTTCAATATGCTTGATTATATTTGATTTGACGATAAATATTTAAATATTGTTTAATAAATAATATGTTGATTGTTGAATTTTATTGTAGCATCTTATTACTTGGGTCCGGAGATTGGACCCGGTGAGGGGTGTTATAGACTACCTTATAATTCCAAGGTGAAAAAGAGGATCTATATTGGTAATTGACCGCCCAACTATGTGGTTAATGATTAAAAATTATGAGTAGAAGGATGTCCAGGAAAAGAGATAGATGAAGGAAAGAATGTACGTAAGGAAGGGACAGAGTCCGTGGTTATGGCGAGACACCTGAGAAACCACCAAAACTTGTCAAATGGCTATAGAGTCAGCCAGGGGAAGATCGTTTATAGATAAGTTTGGGAATGAATCAAAGACTGCCAACCTAGATTGAAATAAATTGTTTTAAGACGATCAGGGAGTTAAATGTGTTTAGTTACTTTTTTTTATTATCCTGACAAGTTTGAGGGTTATTTTGTATAGTATAGTAAAGAAATTCACTAAGTTCTTTTGAACTTACAGAATTGAGCTTATGTATGCAGGACTCGATGGATGAGTAAGGGTCTTAATAAGAGACCCAGCTAGACCGAGATAGATCAATGAGCAATTATTAGTTCGATGTTATGGACATAGGAGTGGGTATCTTTAGAGGATTCACCTAAAGGTCAAATATAATGTACTTAAACAGTTCCCTTAAAGTTTGAAACTAAAGATAGTAAGTTGTAATTTAAATTAAGATTCTGTTGTAAGAAGTGTTTATTGTTACTTAATAAAGACAATCTTCAAATTTGTTAAGTTTAAAAAATGTGTTTAATCCAAATCGATCCAATTGTGGCACTTCATACCTGAATTCGATGATCGGTTCTAGTGAGGGTGTTACAATCACAATATACGACAATTACCCTTTTCTCAATAACCAGTTCGCTAAACAGGCCTCTTAACAAAACTGCTTCCTTTACAGCTTCAGTGATTGTCATGTATTCTTCTTTAATAGTTGATAAGGCCATTGTAGCTTGAAGTGTTGCTTTCCAACTAATGGCACAATTCCTGAGATAACTTGTGAGAGAACTCCTTTGATCTAAGTCTCTTGCATAATCTGAATCAACATATCCGACTAAACCTTTTTATCTTCTTCTAAATTCTAAGCACATATTTGAAGTATCACGCAAATATCTAAAAATCCACTTGATTGCATGTCAGTGTAACTTACCCAGTTTTTCCATGTATCTACTAATAACACTAACAGCATGTGAAATATGGAGGCGAGTGCATACCATTGCATACATTAAACTTACGGCTACGCTCAAGTAAGCTATTATTGACATGTACTTTTCTTATTCTTCGTTTTGATGGAATTTGAAATTGAAAGTTTAAAATGTGCAGTTAAGGGATTACTTACTAGTTTTGAGTCTTGCATCTCAAATTGCTCGAGGATCTTCTTGATGTACCTTTGTTGCAACAAAAAACTTAACTGGAATGTTTATCCCTTGAAATAATCTTGAGCTGGAGCAGTTAGATGGTAAATACCTATATATTTAAATACCTACATATCAGGTCCTTGAATATTTTAGGTCATTACATTTTAGTTTAGTGTCGCTAATATGTTAGGCAGCATTGTCAGAGCACTATAGCAAATACTTATTTTCGTAATTAATTATTATTTTTATATTAATTACGTAAAAAAAATTCCAATTTGTAACCATTGTAATACACGGAGAGGCAAGGGGTTAAAAGTGAGTAAATAATTCTAATAGCCCTTGACTTTTTTTCTAACTGGTCCGGTGAGAGTTTTGTGAATGGTTTAAGATTATTGATGAACATACGAAAAAGAAACCATTGATGAATGAAAAATCAGAAGACCTAAGTTGAGAATTTGAGTCAAGCCGAAATTGCAAATTAGTCCTCACGAATTTTACTTACGTTTTACGTTGACCCAAAGATTTTGTAATGATTACGATGATCTGGCAATAATGACGTGCATCATTTTCTTTTCTTTCTTTTTTACTTTCAACGATACGATGTTCAAAATAAATGATATTTTAATTAGAGTTATAAAGTTGATATTGTTATTATCAAAGATCAATATTCAAGTTTTGATAATTTAATCTCCTTTCCGAAATAATAATAAATCCAATATAAAAAAAATATTCATGTGCAAACAAAGGCGGCTAAGAAAAAAATTGCCAATAATAATCAATAATAATGATGATGATGATGAAAATATTGGGATTGAAACTGTATATACTTAAAGTTGAAAGGACCAGGTTTCGATTAATGCATATAAGACTCAATTCATACTACAGTGCTATGTTGGCACAAAACAAAATTCAAGCTTCAATTCTGATATTCTCATTCCTCTTGCAATTCTACCAAAATTAATCCATTAAAAATAAATATGAAAATTCATATTTGAAAAAGTCAATCACTCGAATTTGAAGACTTGTGCTGACCTCAAGGGCAAAAAAGAAAAAAAAATCCTAAACAAGAGCATTTTCAATAATATTATGCTCTAAGTCCTTCTACTTTTTATATATTTGAAATTTAATCCATCTACTTTTTTCAGCAATTTAATCTTTCTATTTTTAGATTTCAAAATTCAAGTTCGATTGTTAACACTGTTAAAATCATTATGTTAAATTTTCTAGTGTGATATTTTGAAATAAAAAATATTCACTTAACAGTCATATAACAAAAAATATATATATTGTAATAAAACTAAATTTAATAAAAAAATTTAATTGTGTCAACAATTAGATTTATATTTTTAAATTTAAAAAATAAAAGACTAAATTTCTTAAAATAAAAATAAAGGAGCTAAATTCAAAATATGCAAAAATCATAGGACTAGATCAGACTTTAGCCTTGCTAGGAGTTTTGGCTGCTTCTGGCCTTTTCTGTTTTAGTTTTGACTTTGTGGTGTCGTGTACAAGGGTCTGCTTATATCTCGGACCAAACCCCATGTTACGTTTTATTTCAATTATGAATATATTTTACCATTAAAAAAATAATATATGAAATAATTTAAATTAAATAAATTGAGAGTAAACTACATCTAAGGTTATTAAATTATTAGTGAATTTATATTTTGATCACTCATCTATAAAATACTAATTGAATTATTCAAAAGTTTTCATTTTACGTCACTAAATTATTCAAAAGTTTTTATTTAAGTCACTAGGTTGTTAAGTTTTTTTTTTTAAATCTGACTAGTAAACTCCAAGTGACAATTCAACAACCAGTACACTAAATCAGTGCCCATTCATAAGTATAAAAATATACTTTAAATCCAAATTTATCTAAACAGTGTTGGAGATCAAAGAAAAAAGTTATTTAAATTTTGGTTTACATATTCGTGATATTCAAAATTATTTCATAACAAGAATTGAATTGTAATAGAAAAGTGGAATGAAAGCTTTTTATTGGTCCAGACGGTGTGAACAAAGAAGGTCATACAACAATGACTTTAAAAGTTTTCAAATAATTTAATAATTATTTTATAACATTCTTTTAATTAAATGATCAAAATATAAATGGTAAACTACACCCATGGTCACTTTTGTTTACCATATGTTACGTTTTAGTCACTTATATTTGAAATGTTACGTTTTAGTTATTTATATTATCATGTTGTAACATTTTAGTCACTGAGCCATTAATCGTCGTTAATACAAAATTTTAGGTTAAATTATACAATTGATCCCCATATTTTTTCGTTTTAAGCAATTTAATTTTTTTCTTTTATGTTCTTTAAACTTTCCTCTCTTTTTTTCCATTCTCTTTTGTTTCTCCCTCTGTTTTCATACCTTTCCCATTTCTTTTAACATATTAGGAAGTCGAATTGACAGTGAAAAAAGAAGTAGGAAGTTGACTGTCATCATTGCCTATAACCAAAACCCATAAACCCATACCATGCTTCTTTCTTCACTGTCAATTCGACTTTCTAGTATGTTAAAGTAAATAAAGAAAGTAGGAAAACAGAGGGAGAAGCAGACAAGAATGGAAAATAAAGGACAAAAAAAAAAAGAAAGTTAAAAGAATATAAAAGAATTAAATTACTCAAAACGAAAAATTATGGGGACCAATTATACAATTTAACCTAAAGTTTTTTGTTTGAAATGATAATTTAACGTGCCACGTCAGCTTACTGTTACACCATTAACGACAATTAACGGCTCAGTGACTAAAATGTTACAACATGATAACGTAAGTGACTAAAACGTAATATTTCAATCATAAGTAACTAAAATGTAATTTAAGGTAAACAAAAGTGACCATGGGTATAATTTACCCAAATATAAACTTACTAATAATTAAATAATCAAAACCCAAAATTTCCAAACTCAAATTAACCCCATCCCACTAATTAATCAACTTTAATAAATTTCCAAACTGAAATGAACCCCAACCCACTAATTAATCAACTTTCTTTTTTTTTGTGAAAAAGAAAGAAATAAATTAAATTGCATCATCATCACGGTATGGCTATTAACTCTATAAATCGAATATTTCCTTAGGAATTTCATTAAAGATTTGCAGGCTTGATCTCCATCCTAATCCAAGTTTGACAAGACTATCAGTTATCAAGTTCTGATTCCTTTGGACATGTTTAATCTTTCATTCTCCAATCAACTTTAATGTAAACCATAGGTTGTTGATGTTAGGAAGGATATGAATGAGGAGATAACATATTCTTTTTTTTTTTTCTTTACCAAGGCAAACTATTTCTATTTAATTGAAACGTTTGCGACTGTTACAGGATTTATATTTCCTACTATTATATACGTAGGCAATGAAAAATTTACAATAAATTACTAACAAAGGGTCCATGGAATTAAAGATTATTAGAACATGAAAGGTGTAGGGGAAAGCGCTGGTAGGATCACTGGCACCGATTTTCGCCTGCAAATTTTACCCAAACAACTCTTAATATCTAATTTACCACCCAAAAAACTCATACATGATTAAATTGTACTGATTAAGTTGTCTATAAAATTTATTTTGAGGAAATAAATAATAATACTAATAATAATCCAACCACGAATTAACTGTAGATATTTTAATGGTCAATTATGCCTGACCACTTCCTTTTCTTTCTCTATCATCATTTATTAATATACAAAAAAAATTTAAATCTAGTTTCAGTCCTTCCACTATGCTGAATTTAGGATTTAATCCCTCTAATTCTTTTCCCAGCTACTCCCTTTAATTAAATTCGACATAGTTTGATGCCCTCTACTTTTGTAATGTTATCAATAAGTCCAAATTGTAAACACTTGAGCTACTAAACTTAAAATGATGGCATAAATTTATTTTTTTATTATTCGGTCTATGCAATTGGGATAACAAGAAAATTTAATTAACTATGTTCAACTAATAATAAATTTACATATTAACTGAGTACTTTAAAATTGTTTAAAAAAATTCACATAAACACTTTAACAACAAAAATTAATGTTATTATTAGTTTGGATCTACTAATATCATTATAAAAGTAGATGGTCAAAGATTAAAGGTGTGTTTGGTTTGGTAAAAAATTAGAGAGATGAAAAGAGAGAGTGAAAAAAAAAAAAATTGGGGAATGTTTGATAAGAAAAATAAGAAAAGTAATCATTTATGGATAAAAATTAATAATTTCATATTGAAAAGATCAGACAAAACAAATGAAAAAGATATGTTTATTAATTTAAAATTATATTTTTTAAATATTTTATTTTTCCAATTCTACCATGAATGAAAATAAATAAATTTAACTCTCAAATTTTAACATACTAAAAAATTAAAACCTCAATTAAACCTAAAAAAAAATCAATTTCTTACCCAAAACATCTCCCGGCGTTGACATAGCAACTAAATAAGTAAATAACTCAATAATTTTATAATTTTTTATTTCCTTTTACCACAAAAATTTAAGGAAAGAAAAGGTTTAAATTACTTAAGAAAAAAAAAGGGCAAATGAAATTACCCCGTGTCATTGTTATAGCTTCGAACATGAACTTTAGAACGTGAATCACCGGTGGTCTTCCTCTTCCCCACCTTATCCACCGTCGTTTTCGTCGCTTCCGACGGCGTTTTCTTCGCCATGACGTTATCCTCCGTTATCACCCGCAACGTAGGCTTCCACTGCGGACTCGTCCCTGTCCTTACCCTAATCTTCTTCTTCCTCAGATCTTCCGTATCTAAAGGCATCAAGGAGTTTGTCTCCTCCTTCCTTGGAGGCGTCTCCACCTCCTCCCTGATGGACACTTGAGGAGTGGTACTCCAACATGAAACCCAGTCCAAGAAAGATCTCATGGCAAATTATATAGATATGTAAGTACCTGTGCGTAAAAGTTAGTAGTGGACAGAAAAGAAAAAGTGAAATGAATGTGGAGAAGGAAAAGGGGGTCTACTTTATAGCGACCAACTATTCACGAATTTAAAAGAAAAGGATTGGACTCTAATTTTCGTTTTTAAGAAAAGATAATAACCACATATTGCTAATCCATTTAATTGCATTATAATTAGTTTTTAAATTTTTAATGGTCAAATTTATGGATAATTCCTGTTTTTAAGAATTTTGATGTGTTGTGGGAAATGCCAAGAAGTGTGGGTTTGCCTTCGTTGACGGAGTGAGGGCTTGCATGCCGAGTTTGCCCTCCAAATCTAGAAAACAGAAATTAGAAATAAAAACTAGATCGAAATTGTGTACTCGAAATTTGACTAGTAGTTGAGGCTTGTTTTCACAATATCCTTAAGATAGATTCAGCCGCTTCTTTGGTGCTGGAGAAACGTTGGTCAACTATCTCCCAGGATACAACAACGAGATGAGTATAGCAGTAACATGATTGCAATGATCAACGAACTATAACCTAGCTTTCTTCTATCACCGAAAATAAGTTTGAAATATATAAGGAAAAGATCTCAAAATTTTTGCAGGAAAATAAAGAAAAATTTAGTGTCATTTTTCCTGTAGATTATTTCAATTTTAAATGAATATCAAAATGAAAGAACTTCTGAAAATTTTGACTAATCGAGCCATTAACGTCCGTGAATTAAGGAGCCATTAAAAATTCAAATTAATGTTTGAATTAAAAGAGCCATTAACCTCAATATTTCGCATTGCCCACATCGTGCGGGTTCGCCCCCAACCTCGGCAGTTGCGAGGAAGAGCATTAGATTAGTCATTCAATAACCATCAAGTTGGTTCATATATATAAACATATTCCACACTTGATATTTAACCAATGTGGGAGTAAGCTTTCCATTTTCCTCAACATAATTCACAAGTGGCTTACTTTGAGCATAATTTTTCATTCATCACTCAACCATTTTGAGCATATGATATATTGTTGTAAAGGTCTCATGGGATAGAATATAAAACTATAATTTTATGATTCAAATATCCACCTTTACTATTCGAGAATATGCCTCAAAACTTCTAACAATTTATTTTTTCCAAAAATCCCCCACATGAATGAAATTGATAGTTTTAACGAAAAACATTGACTCGATGTGGTGATAGAATCTACGATCGATAGTTGCATAGGAAAGGAAGGCATTAACCCTTGAACATTTCATTGTGAAAGTATATTTACTTTACTAGCTGACCAGTAGACGTGATGTCCTTGAACAGTTATGCCGTTTATGTAAAAGATGATATATCTTACACAACTACCTCCCTCACAAGGTTTTAGTTCTCATAGGTATGTTCATATGGCCGTGAACATCTCCTGATTTTGCAAGAGTTTGAGAGAATTATGCCTCAATAGTCTCCTCAAAGCGGTCCCACTTCACTCTCACATAGGTGACTTATGTTGCTCAGCTCATCGAAGCACGCAACGGTTATTAAAAGCATTGCTTAACCTATCCCCCTTTTAATCATTGTTTATATCATAGAAATGAACTTGGGATAAGAACACCCATAGTGACCTCACAAGGTTTATGCAAGTAGGTTGTCCCTTTGAACCTAGATCTTGAGATCTCCAATCAACTAGGTTGGGTTTTCCTTTACATAGCGTCTTTAATTTTCATGGGCTTTAGTCTCATTCCTTTCAATGTTTTATCAACCTGATCTCGATTTAACCCTCTAGTTAGTAGATTCGCAATGTTATCTTTTGATTTTACAAAATCAATAGAGATAACTCCATTTGAGATAAGTTGTCTAATGGTATTGTGTCGATGACACATATGTCTTGACTTACCATTATACATTACGTTCTATGCTCTACCAATTGTTGTTTGGTTATCACAATTTATGCATATTGTAGGTACATGTTGTGGCCAATTAAGAATATCCTCCAAGAAATTTCAAAGTCATTTAGCCTCTTCTCTTGATTTGTCTAGAGCTACAAATTTAGATTCTATTGTGGATCTAGTTATAATCGTTTGTCTTGAAGATTTCCATGACACAACTCCTCATCCCAATGAAAAAACATATTCACTTGTGCCTTTGGTATCTTGAATATCAAATATCCAACTAGCATTAGAGAATCCTTCTAAGACAATAAGATCTCTAGAATAATACAGTTCGTAGTCCCAAGTATATCTGAGATATCTTAGTACCCTCACAATTGCTTTTCAATGGTTTTCCCTTCGCTTGCTTGTGAATCTGCTTAACTGCTCACAGTGAAAGAAATATCTAATCTAGTACAGCTCATAAGGTACATTAGACTTGTAATGCCCCAAGTTTCTTATTTTTGCTTCTGTAAATTTTGACACAAATATCTATTTGCTTCAGTGGCTAATTATTTTGGGTGTGTGTAAGAGGTCCCAAGTTCAAGCCTTACCTTTAACAATTTTTGTTACTTTTGCATCTAAACATTATCTTTGTTCAATGAGCTTATATTAATTGCTTATGAGATCATATTAGAATGAACCTGCTGGTTCAAGTGGTAAGGAAGTTGGAGTGTTGGAGGTCTTATGTTCGAATCCCCGCGCGAGCATGGGTGTGATGTTTTTGCTCTGTTAACTGTTAGTGTTTTGGTGTGGCTTAAATTCTAGAGTGGTTGAGTTTGAGGTGTAGCGAGAAGTTGAGAATATCAAATTAGTTGTGATATTATCTTATTTTGTTTCTTTCCCAAAAATCTGACGTTTTCCTCTTCTTTCTGCTCTCTGCCACTTTTCTTTCTCTCTTTTCCTTTTTGCCGCTGTTTTTTTGTTTTCTTTTTACTGCTAAGTCGCTGTATTCCATTATTTCAGTTCTCTTTCTGTGTCACTGGTAAGTACGGTTAGTGCATTTTTATTTTGGTTGATGGATCACTGGTTGATCGATTTTGTTTTGTGGCTTAGAAAAAGTTCACGGGTTAGGAGGTTGCTGATTGACGCTTTTGTTGTATGAAATCGTCATTACTCGTTTAAAAGTAAGGATTCTGATAGATTTGAGAGTTACCTTTTTCGTTATAGTTTGATTTTAGATTGTTTTAAGATGTCTAATTCGGTGTTGTTGGTCAATTATAGGTTCTGGTGGTCTTGGGGGAGTTTTTGCATTGAAATTGTACTAGATGTGTACCCGAATCGTAGAAAAATGAGATTCGGTAAAAGCTGAAAACCCTACTATCGACGCCACACAGGCATGTAGTCGCCCGTATGATAGGTTGTGTGCGATGACATGGTCATATGAACAACGAATGCATGGCCGTGTGGTGGACGGAATGTGGCCGTGTGAGCCACACGAGATAGGCCAAGTAGGGCGTGTGGGCCACACGGACGTGTAGGTTTTTTGGGCCAGGCCATGTGACCCACACGGGCAAGGCCA
This sequence comes from Gossypium stocksii, assembly GCA_020496765.1. Classification (NCBI taxonomy): domain Eukaryota; kingdom Viridiplantae; phylum Streptophyta; class Magnoliopsida; order Malvales; family Malvaceae; genus Gossypium; species Gossypium stocksii. The sequence continues at coordinate 12,117,001 of CM035621.1, read as the reverse complement.
ATTTGGGTGTGTGGGCCCACATAGGCAAGCCACACAGGCATGTGGGCCTAAGATTCTGAATTTTTCCCTATGGTTACACAGGTCATCCCAAACGACTGTGGGCCCACTGTAGGGTCAGTAAGGGCTAAAAATAACCCTAATCTGTATGATCTAATAGTCTGGTATTCTGATCTAGATATGGTAATTGTGTCCATGTCTGATTATTCTATTATCTGTAATTACGCGTGATAAGCATGTATAATGTGTAATATATGTATCTGTTATTTCTGTATCTGTTATTGAGGGTGGGATGTTATATACGGAGGTAGTGTTCTGAAAGGCGAATTTCGCCTATATTCTGGCAGCATGGCTGCACTTTATCTATTATGTGTCGTATCGGTACAATATGGTGTGTAAGGTTGGGTGGGTGTTTTAAACCCCACATGGTGTGTTGGGATGGTCGGAGATGGTGTGTACAGGTTGGGGGTAGGATTTTGTTATCTGATCTACATATCTGTGTCTGACTCTATATTTGAAATGGGCTTAGGCCTGAATCTATATCTGGCTGATATCTGATATTCTGTTTGTGTACATGCTTAATTCTTTGGGGTTACACACTGAGTTTACGTAAACTCACTCATTTCTATTTGATCTTTACAAGTAACCCACAGTCTTAGGCGAATCGGTGCAGCGAGGGACTTGACAGTGACCATTCGTCTGTAAATTATTAAATTTCGTTTTATGATTTTATTTAAGTTTAAGTTTTCGGTATTAAATTTTGAGAGTTTGTAATTTCTGGGACTCTCTGGACTTTTATAACTGTTTGACTTTGGTTTTGGGATTTAATCTTAACTTGCCTATTAAATTGTGATGATTTTACCTAAAACAAGGTTTTCTAAATATGTGAACTGTTTTCCTTAAAACACAATGACTTTTTTTCTTTTCCTATGCTTTCGCTAAAAGATACATTTTGAGACAAATCAACTGATTGAATAAACGTTTTTGAAATAGATAAAAGTAAGTGAGAGTTAATAAACTAATAAGGGTTTATCGTGTTAGTTCTGATTTCAAAACCTATTCCATGTGACACCACCAGACTCAGCGATACCGTCTAGGCCAGGTTTAGGGTGTTACAAGACTACCTATAACCTTTGCATATTCCACTTGGTCAACACTTTCACATTTGTTTTCAGACAGATGTTGGCTCGTATCTATAAGAGTTTTGGCTATACCAGAATCATCATTGCTAAATTTCCCTAAAATCTTGTCCACATAGTGTGATTGAGTCAATATGAGACCTTAAGATGACTTTTTGATTTGGATCCCAAAATCACATTATCTAGTCCCATATCTTTCATGTCAAATCTTGAATTTAACATGTCTTTGGTATGTTTTACCATTTCATTGTTACTTCCAATAATGAGTATGTCATCAACATATAAGCATGTGATTATATATCCAATGTCGGTAGTTTTGACATACACACATTTGTCACACTAATTAATTTTAAAGCTATTGTCATTATGACATTATCGAACTTTTTATGTCATTGCTTTGGTTCTTGCTTAAGTCCACACAAAGACTTCACCAATTTATAAACTTTCATTTCTTGTCCTGGAACTACATAACCCTTAGGTTGTTCCATGTTAATCTCTTTATCAAGATCTCCATTTAGGAAAGCTGTTTTAACATCCATTTGATGTACTTCTAGATTTTGCAAAGCGACAATTGCAAGTATAATCCTTATACAAGTTATCCTGGATACTGGTAAAAAAGTATCAAAGTAGTCAATGCATTTCTTTTGTCTATAACCTTTTATAACCAATCTGGCTTTGTACTTATCAATTGTTCCATCTTCTTTCATTTTTTTATTTAAAAATCCACTTAAAATTTAATGGTTTAATTCCTAGAGGAAGATCCACTAATTCCCACGTATGATTTTGCATGATGGAGTCAATTTCACTTTTAATAGCATCTTTCCATAAAGTACTTTTGGATGACCGTATAACATCATTATACGTTTAAGGTTCAGTCTTTAGCATAAAGGTTAGAAAACCCGATCCAAAAGATTTTCCACCTTTACTCGTTTAATCCTTATTAGCTCTATCTCATTTTCAACCTCTTGTTGAACGTCTTGACTATTTTCATTTATAGTCTCTGAAGTTCGTTTCATTGAACTTGAATCAACTTCCCTAACTTTGCAATGGAAGATAATTTCAAATAATGAGATATTCTTTGATTCTAATATAGTATTCTTGTGAATGTCAAGATTCTTTGATTCATACACAAGAAATCGATATGCATTGCTATGATCTGCGTAGCCAATAAAAATACAACCCACCGTTTTAAGACCTATTTTCATTTGCTTTGGTAATGGAGCCATTACCTTTACAAGACACCCACACACTTTCAAGTAGTTTTAAGAAGGTTTTCTACCTATCCATAACTCATATGGTGTCTTGTCCCTTTTCTTGCGGGGATCCTTATTTAAAAGGTAATTAGCTGATAGAATAGCTTCCCTCCATATGTTCTGTGATAACTTAGAGCTTTCTAACAAAACATTCATCATTTCTTTTAGAGTCCAATTTTTTTGCTTGGCTACTCCATTTGATTGAGGAGAGTGGTAGTGTCACTTTATGAATAATACCATGTTGTGCACAGTATTCACCAAATGGTTCAACATATTCACCACCATGACCATTCCTTACCTTCTTAATTTTTTTATTAAGTTGAGTTTTAACTTCCTGTTTATTTTTCTATAGCTTCGTATTTGCTCTTAAGCAAATATAGGTAGTAATATTTTGTACTATCATTAATGAAGGTAATAAAATAGTTATTCCCTCCTCTAGTTTGAACAAACTTTAAGTCACAAACATCACTATGTATTAGATCAAATGGTTCTGTACTTCTTTCAACAGTTTGAAATGAAGACCTTGTTAATTTTGTCTTAACACAAGTTTCAAATTTATGATTATAATTAATGTGAAATGAAAGAATGTGCTCTAAATTAATTAATCTACATAAAGTATCATAATTAACATGTCCGAGCCTACCATGCCATTAATTAAATGACTCAAGCATATAAACAGAAGAAGCGACATTCTTATTCATTGTCTTTTCTTTTACAGAGATTGCATTAATTTTTCACATGTCATTTAATACTTACCCACTTCCCATAAATATTCCCCCTTTAGACCAAATTAATTTCTGGGATTCAAACACTATCCTAAAGCCGTGTGCACTTAAGAGTGTCCCAAAAATAAGGTTCTTGCGTATGTCAGGCACATACAACACATTTTGAAGCTTGAGTTCTTTGCCAAAAGTCATCTTCAAGACCATAGTATCCTTTCCCTTGATCTTGGAAGTTGCGGCATTGCCCAAATTTTTTTAAGGGGTTGAATTGAAAATTTAATTTTTACGATAGTAAAAATGTAATTTCACCATTTGAATAGCCTATATCTTTATAATTTTTAAAGGATTAAATCAAATTTTATCATTTCTTGGGGGCAAAAGTACAAATTTACCTTTACTAATTTAAAATTTTAAAAAAATTTAAAAGGCCTAAATGAAATTTTTTTCATTTTTTGGGAGGGGGCAGGGCCTCTGGCCCTATGGCTACACATCTGTGTTTAGGGAAATAGGTTGATTTTGGATAGAGAAACAGAAAATGCATCTTACAGAGCACGCTTTTTGACTTATTTGACACATCAGCTCCTTTGGTCAAATGTCAAATGTTAATGATTTTGTCCTTGAGTCATGGGTTTGGTTTTTCTCCTACTCACATTTATATTTTTATTTCATATTGTTTCAAGCTTTGCTTTCATTTTTTATTACTGTTTTTAATACATTAGCTTCTCTGGTTAGATGGTTAAATAATAGTGATTTTATTCTTCGGTTCTAGGTTCGATTCCTCTTCTAAGAATATATGTATTTTTTTTATTTCTTGTTGTTTCAAGCTTTTTTTATTTTTAATTAATAAATATATTGTTTTCAAGTTTTTTATTTTTAATTCATCTTTTTAATTAATAATTTTTTATAAAATCAAATAATTATTTTCAAATATAATTATTTTTAGTAAATATAATTTTTATATCTGTAATATTTATTTTTCAATCCATATCATGAGTGTAGTAAATTTTAGTATTATATATTTTTATATGTGTATTTAAAATATTTAACATATAAACATAAGGATATTTGAAATAATTAATTAAAATATTTCACAATAAAAATATTTGAAATATCATATCCATAATGTAAATGAAAAAACAATGATATTTGAAATATTTTACATATAAAAATAATAATGATATTTGAAATAATTATTTGATTTTATAATATTAGAAATCACCATACCCACAATATAGGTGGAGAAAATAAATATTTCACATATAAATATTAATATATAAAGAAAAATATATCAAAAAGTTAGTTGATGTTTTTAAAAAATAAAATATATTTAACATAATGATAAATATCAATTTTATCAAAAACATATTTTTATTATATAATTTGCAATAATTATTTAATTTCATAAATAAAAGAGTTACTAACTAAAAAGATAAAATAAAAATAAAAAACTTGATAACAATATATTTATTAATTAAAAACTTTAATTAAAAATTAAAAAAAAAACTTGAAACAACATGAAATAAAAAATACAAATGTTCATAAAGGAGAAATTGAACTTGGGACTTAAGATAAAATCACTATTATTTAACCATCTAACCAAGGGAGCTAGTGCTACAAGCAATAATTAAAAATAAAAGCAAAGCATGAAACAACATGAAATATTAACAAAAATGTAAGTAGGAGATGGATCAAACTTGGGACCTAAGGACAAAATTATTAACATTTAACTGTTTGACAAAAGGAGTTAATATGTCAAAAAAGTCAAAAAGCAGGACCCGTTTTCGTCTTCTCTCTTCAAAATCAATTTATTTCTCTAAATAACACAAAAATTGACCCATTTCTCTCATTTTTCTTTAAAATTTACCTTTTCATCAAATTTGGCATATATATATTAGGTATAGGGATGATTGTGTTAGGCGTAGATCTTCAGTGATATTATGTGGTATATTTTGTGTTGGCTTAAGATTGTCTTTGGTCATATTATGATTCCGATCCTTAACTATGTATAAATGTGATATTTAGTTCTCATTCTTTTATTTGGTAAAATTTGGCCTCTATACTATTATAATGACATTAGTTAGTTCAAATAATTAACACATTTAACTATTCCAGTTAAATGTTAATATGGATTTTTTTTCTTAAAAACACACATTTGAACTCATCGTGATAATTTTTTTTTGGAATAAAGTTCTTAAAAATATTGACATCAACATTTCAATCAAAATAATTAACAATATTAACTCAAAACTAGATGGGCCAAATCATATAAAAATTAAAATATAAAGATCAAATTTCAAATTTCAAATTTCAAATTTCAAATTTCAGCATAATATAAGGGACAAAATACAAATTTGACCACTACTTTATAATGTATATATATAAAAGGTAAAAGGCAACCTTAAAAGAAACATAAAGCTGCTTGTTAGACTTTAAGACCCTTAGGGTGTGTTTGGTTCAAGGAAGGTAAGATTAGCTTTGGTAATAGAATTACGGGAATGTAAAATTGCGGGATGAAATGTTAGGTATGTTACGTCATCCTGCTTAGTTGATCGGCTAAAATGTAGGATTTTGATTTGGTTGATGGAATATAAGATTATCTAGAAGTACATCTTTATTAAATTGTCATTGTTATAGAACCAAGGTTGTTTGAATCGAATTAGAATGATCAGTCAGACTAAGAATTGAATAGGGTATCGATTTGAAGAGGGGCTTTAAACCAGTTGAGCCGAGAACTGGTACAGACCAATTGAGCCAAGCAAAAAATCAATTGAACCAAGCGGTTGAACTAGTTGAACCAAAATTTTGGTATTTTTTTTATAATTTTTTAGTGATTTATTTAATCAAACCGAACAGATCGGTTGAACTGTTTGGATTGGCGAATTGGTGGCTTGAAAAGTTCGGCCACCGATCCGGTTCTGAAAACGTTGTATATAACTTTTTTTAAAGTTTAGTTCTTTTAATATTTTTTACTCTCAATTTCCATAAAATTATAATAATTATTGTTTTATTACAATTTATTTATTAATAAATAAATATTTGATGTTAAAATAAATTTATAAATTATAATTATAATAACTCGTAGAAAATGATTGAATCACCAACCATAATTTATAAATCATAATTATAATCTTAAGTAATATACTAATAAATAAATCTTTGGAACAAATATAATAATTATAATTTTAAAGTATAAAATCTACTATTTTAGAATTAATAAAATTAGAGTTTTTTTTTTTAAATTAGACTTAAATTTTATTTGGTAAAAAAAGGATTAAACTGATTAAATAATAAAAGGGTAAATTCGTTAAAATATTATATTTCGATCATAATCTTGACACTATTTAAAATTGTAAAATTAAATACGAGATAATTAAAATATTAAAATTCAAAGCAAGGTAATCATAATCTAAAATGCGAGATTATAGGTTATAATCTAAAATAACATGAACCAATCGCCCCCTTAGACCATTTAGTATGTAGTGTTTTGGTTTTAAATTAGTATCAAATAATTAAAAATCGATTTGATCAAAATTTTGGAGTGTTCCGATAATTGTGGTATGCTTCGGTCAATTTCATCAATTTGTAACAGTGTGTATCCACTTATGTGGATTAAAAAGATTTTGATAGTTTAGATTATTTTTTATCTTAATTATTTTTATTTGTTTATAATTACAATGAAAATAAGATATAATCATTAAATTAAGTTATTTAACTTAATTAACAATTTTAAAATTTATATTTGTATATAAATATAATTCTACATTTAAAATTAAAACATATTTACATTATATTATTTTAACATATCAATAAAATCAAAATGATACATTGAAATACACTAATATCGGTATTAGTACTAATAATATCAAACAAAAATGATTTATCTATCATACCAATAACCTTCGTACTAATTTAAAATGGCATAACAATAAAAATAACCATTAATATTTTTTTTGACAATTTGACCCTTCATTTTCTTTCTTTATTTGAGTAATTTTGCTTTCAACCTTTCAATTTCAAGTCAAAATACTCATGTTTTTAACTTTAAAAAAAATAAAGGTGTTGAAATGGATGAACCATAACAGGAAACGATTGTGCTTTATCAATAGCAGCGGATTTAGGAGATAGTGTCTTTGATGGCGGATACAAAGCAATTGTTACCATCAAAACTGGTAGTGATGGCATCATCTAATGTTTTTGTAAGTCCTTCCTTGTATTTCCATCTCCATTTACAATGAAGTGATGAAAGTTATCAGCGCTCAAGGCTTTTGTGATTTTAATTCCATGTCAAATGTCATGTTTTAAAATTTTGGATAACCTATAATAATAAACTATTAGTAAATTTATGTTTTAATCACTTAACTTTGAAAAATTACAATATAGTCACTGAACTATTTGAAACTTTTCATTTAAGTCGTTACACTATTCAAAATTTTTTATTTAAGTCATTGGGTTGTTAAGTTTTTTTTTTTTAAAGTCTGGTTAGCAAGCTTCAAGTAGACCTGATCATGGGTCAGGCTAGGCCGATGTAAAATTTTAGGCTCGTTTTCTATGCCTGGCTAGAAAAATGGGTCTAAAATTTTGCCTAAGCTTGACCCAGATAAATAATGCTAAACCCGAGATAGGCCTACCCATATTAATTTTTTTATATTTTTTATATAAAAATAAATTTAAAAAATATAATACATCAAATACACTAATGTTAGATAACAACTGGCAGTTAGCTAGTTTGTTAAGTCAGTTAGTTTGTTAGTAGTTAGCTGACGTCAATTAGTTGTTAGCTAGGTAGTTATTACTCTGTTATGATAGTTACTACTCAATGTTGTATAAAAGGGTGCTAATGTCTTGTGCTAATCAAGATAAGAAAAATGATTTGTTTCTTTATGTGAGTTTCTATCGTTTGCTAATATGGTATCATAGCTAAATCCTTTTGCTTTCGCGTCGCAAAAGGTTGTTACCTTGATTGATGATAGCAACTTTTTAACATGGAAGCAGCATGTTCTACTCATGGTCAAGACTTATCGTCTTCAGCATTATCTCGATGGTACAGTAGTTGTTCCCACTTCAACAGTTGCTAATGATGACAGATCGCTAGTTGAAAATCCTACATTTGTGCAGTATGAGCAGCAGGATGCTGCAATTTCTGCGTGGCTCTTATCCACAGTAAGTCCCTCATTAGATTAATTGGTGATTTTTCTTCTGCATCTATGTTGTAGTCTGCATTGAATAGGATTTTTGGGAGTCAGTCAACAACAAAGGCCATGAGGTATTGTTCCTTACTCCATAACTATCGCAAGAATAATATGAGTATATGTCTAATTACTTGGCTGGTATAGAGTATCTCTGTGATTGTCTAGCTGGATGCGGTCTAAAGGTTTTTCAAGAAGAGCAACAATCTATTATTCTTAATGGACTTCCACTAGAGTATGATTATGTGGTCCCCATCATTACTACAAGTCAGACACCATTTGATCTGCAAGGGATAGCCACTGCCTTGTTAGATGTAGAGGCTCGTCAGAATGCTCACCTTACTCAAGTGACAATTATTGCTAATATTGCTACACAGACTCCAATAGCTATAACTTAGGTGCTTGTACAATTGTTCTTTGAACCATCAGTACCTCAGTCTTTTCGATCTGGAAGAGTTGGTTTTAGCAGAGATCGTGCTCGAGGAAGATTTGGGTGTAGCTCCCGTCCTTAATGCCAGGTCTGTGATCGAGTAGGACATGTTGCTCGTCGATGCTTCTATAGATATGATGATGATGCAGACTTTGAAACCCCATCATCACGTCCTTTTCAAGCTTTTTCTCAGCATGCAGTAGCTCAATATTGTTATGTTGAGCCTAGTTCAAGTTGTATGGTGCAACCATTTGATTTACAAGGGATCGCCACTGCCTTGTTGGATGCAGAGGCTTGTTAGAATGCTTTCTCAAGTGACAATTACTGCTAATATTGCTACACAGACTCTAGTAGCTACAACTTAGTTCCCTGTGCAATCGTTCTCTGAATCATCAGTACCCCAGTCATTTCGATCTGGAAGAGTTGGTTTTAGCAAGGGTTGTGCTCAAGGAAGATTTGGGTATATCTTTCGTTCTCAATGCTAGATCTGTGATCGAGTAGGACATGTTGCTTATAGATGCTTCTATCGATATAATGATGATGCAAAATTTGAAGCCCCATCATCATGTTCTTTTTCAGGTTCTTTCTCAGCATGCAGTGGCCCAATATTGTTATGTTGAGCCTAGTTTAGGTCGTGTGGTGCAGGCTTGTTCTTCTTAGCCTGTGTCATCTACATCATGTGGTCTTTCTAGTCTGGGGGTGTCATATACAGAGTATAATGGTCCTAATTCTCATACAAATCTAGCCACCATGGTTGCTACTCCTCGAACAGTGGTTGATCAGGTATGGTACCCTGATAGTGGTGCTATTGCACATATGACTAATGATGCATCCAAACTGATGCAAGCTCAGCCATATGATAGATCAAATAGAGGTATAATTGGTGATGGTAGGTTAATTTCTATCTCTTAAACCTCTGTCTTGAATTCTTTGGCAGTTAATGATGTTCTTTATGTGCCTTAGATACACAAAAATTTACTTTCTGTCTTAAAGTTTACTAAGGATAATAATGTTTACTTTGAGTTTCATCTCAATTGTTGTTATGTAAAGGACCTACACGCTCATCAGATCTTGCTGCAAGGCACTGAATGTGGTGGTTTATATCAGTTACAACCAGTTTCTTCATATCTAGGCTTAGTGGCTACTCATGTAACTGGAACTAAATCATGTGCTCCTAACATGACTAAGTTTGGATTGTGACATTGGAGGCTTGGACATCCCTTAGCTGATGTTATAATTCAATGTTTGAGGTCCTGTAATTTGTCTATTCCTAGAACTCAGCTAGGTCACTATGTAGTGCTTGTGAGTTGGGTAAATCTTACAAGTTGCCATTCTCTTTGTCTGAAACAATGTATACTGAACCTCTTGAGTTAATTGTTGCTGATCTTTGGGGTCCTGCATCCTACTTTTCAAGTGGAAAACAATATTACATTTTCTTTGTTGATGCTTTTGCTCGTCATACATGGATTTATTTCTTGACTAAGAAGTCTGATACTTTGTTTGCATTCATTGTGTTTAAAAAACAAGTTGAGTTGTAGCTGAGATGCAAAATTAAACAAGTTCAGACAGATAATAGAGGTGAGTTTAGGAGATGTATTCCATACTTTCAAAGCTTTGGCATTCAGCATAGAATTTTTTGTCCACACACTTCTAAACAGAATGAGCTGGTAGAACATAGACATCACCAAATTATTGAAACTGGATTGGTATTTTTAGTTCAGCCCTACTTCCTTTGTCATACTGGAGTGATGGTTTTGCCATAACACTGTATCTCACAAATTGTTTGCCTACAAAAGCACTAGGAGGGCTTACTCTTATCATACATGAGGTTGTTTGGTAAACAACCAAATCTGCAATCTCTTAAAGTGTTTGGATGCAGATATTATCCTTTCCTAAGGCCTTATAACAATCATAAATTGCAATTTAGGTTAGCTCATTATGTATTCTTGAGGTATGCTGAAAACTATAAAGGGTATAAATGTGTAGATCATCATGGAAAAATCTACATCTTCCTACATGTGAAGTTTGATGAGGATGAGTTTCCCTTTCAAAAGTTAGTATCTAAATCTATTCAAGCTGGTGAGTTACATTAGACACTAGCCCCTCTACCTGTACTTGTTTAGGCACCAAGTGTTATAATTGACAACTCATTTGCTGTTGAGGTTAGTAGCTCCTCTCCTTCTAGTGAGAGGTTTCAATCTGTGGAACCTGATGATAAAGATCAGACCCTCAACACTGGAGTCCAATCCTTGCTTGAACAAGTTGCAAATGTTAAATCTAAGCATGCTGCAGGTCTTGTTGATGTTGTGGAATATTTACCTGGTAACATACATCCTATGGTCACAAGAAGTAAGATGGGAGTGTTCAAGCTTAAGATCTATGTTGCTGAATTAAGTATGATTGAACCTAAGAGTGTTCATGAAGCCATGATGATCCCTTAATGGCAAAAAGCTGTAGATGAGAAGTACCAGGCTTTAATCAAGAATGGTACATGAGAGTTGGTACCTGTTCTAGATTATCGAAATTTAGTAGGATGTAAATGGTTGTTTAAAATAAAAAGGAATTCAGATAGGAGTGTTGCTAGGAATAAAGCTCGATTATTGGCACAAGGTTTTTCTCAAATTACTAGTTCAAATTACCATGAAACCTTCAGTCCTGTCGTTAAAGCCAACACTGTTCGTATGGTGCTTGCTGTAATAATGTCTCAGCAGTGGAAAATTCGCCAAATAGATGTGAACAATAACTTCTTAAATGGCAAGCTACTTGAAGAAGTGTATATAAGGCAACCTCCTATGTTTGAGCTTTGTGATTCTGAAAGTAATCTTCTAGTGTGTAAGCTAAAAAAATTATTATATGGACTTAAGCAAGCCCCTCGTGTTTGGTTTGATACACTTAAGAACTTCTTGACTGATGCATTGGGATTTCAAAGTTGTAAAGCTGATTCCTCTTTATTTTTTAAGAAAACCTCAGCTGGATGTGTGTTTTTGCTTGTGTATGTTGATGATATACTTGCCACAAGAGCCCAAGAAACAGACATAACTATTATGATTCAAGCCTTGCATCAGTAGTTTTCTTTTAAGGATCTTGGGGATCTTCATTATTTCTTTGTTCTTGAGGTCAGCAGAGGAGTGAGTGGAATACACGTATCATAATAGAAATATACTCGTGAGTTGTTAGAATGGGCAAACATGAGCAATGCTAAGCCAGTGGCTACTCTAATGTTTTGTGTGCCTATATTGTCTTCACTCACTAAAACCAAGCTGTCAGATAGAACTTTGTATCGACAGATTGTGGGCGGATTGCAATATCTGTACTTAACTGGACCAGACATTTCTTTTGCTGTCAACAAGGTCAATCAGTATATGCATTCTCCTTATGATAAGTATTGGTGTGCAGTAAAGAGGATATTAAGATATGTTAAAGGCACTACTGATTTTGGGCTGAAGTTTCAACCATCTGCAGTTACCTTGACAGGCTTCTCTGATGCAGATTGGGCAAGTTCACTAGAGTATAGGAAATTAGCATCTAGTTACTGTGTGTATTTTGGAGCTAATTTTGTTGGTTAGTCCTCTAAAAAATAGACTATTGTGTCTCGTTCTACAACAGAGGCGAAAATCAAAGTCTAGCCAATGCCACTTCTGAGCTTGCTTGGTTTCAATCTTTGCTTATAGAAATTGGAGTTATGTCTACTAGAGTGCCAACAATTTGGTGTGATAATGTGAGTGCTGCCTCACTTGCAACAAATCTAGTTCTTCATGCTCGAGCCAAGCATATTGAGATTGACTTGCACTTGTTCATGATAAAGTGTTGCATAGTCAACTACAGGTTAACTTTGTTCCAGGGAATGATCAGGTTGTAGACATTCTTACTTAGCCTTTGTCTGCTAGGAGCGTTCAATGCTTTAGAGATCAATTAAGTGTTATAGCTCTTACTGATTTTGAAAAAGAAAGTAGGAACGATGTTAGATAACAACTAGCAGTTAGCTAGTTTGTCAAGTCAGTTAGTATGTTAGTAGTTAGTTGAAGTCAGTTGGTTGTTAGCTAGGTAGTTCTAACTCTATTATGATAGTTACTACTCAATGCTGTATAAAAAGGTGCTAATGACTTGTGCTAATCAAGATTAGAAAAATGATTTGTTTCTTTATGTGAGTTTCTGTCATTTGTTGATAACTGAACATTAAAATAAATATTTTCCAACAAATTAAAAATACATTTAAAAAAAACCTTTTACACTGAAATAACATTAAGATAGTTGTAACTTAGCAAGCAAATGCCTCCAAAATAGTAGAAAAATTAACAATAAAATAAAAGTTAAACAATTTCCAAACAATAACAACAAAATAGTAGAAATATAATAGCAAAATGACAACAAACAATAGTAGAACAGTAGCAAAACAACAACATAAATTTTTTTAGCTAGATTTGGGCCGAGCCTGTGCCAAAAAATCTTTACCCAAGGCGTGTCCCGTTTAGAAAACATACCTTATTTTTACCCTTGCACTTTTCAAGCCGGCCTTCAGGGCTAGGCGGGTGGCCCGACCCATGATCAGGTCTAGCTCTAAGCGACAATTCGATGACTGATATGTTGGATCAATACCCATTGATGAGTAGAAGAACATACCTTAGATCCAAGTCGACCTAATGACTAATGTTGGAGATCAGAAAAAAAAAAAGGTTGTTCGGATTTTGGTTCACATATTCATGATGTTCAAAGTTGTTTCATGAAGAAAACTAAAGTGTAGAGAAAAAGGGAAGGATGTAGGTGGTATGAAAAGACAACCATACAACAAGTTTAACAGTCTAGTGACTTAAATGAAAACTTTCAAATAGTTTAGTGACCATTTTTTAACTTTTTAAAGTTAAGTGACGTAAATGTAAATTTAATAATAGTTTATGACCTTAGGTATAGTTTACCCTAAAATTTTTAGTCTCCGAAACGGTGTTGCTTCATTCATGTCAATTAAAAATTTGCACACATCTACTCGAGCAAAATTCCCTTGCCTCATGTTTGTGCCCCTCCAATAAATTATTGAGATGTGGACTACATAATTATACACTAACTGAGTTTTGTCGTCAACGTTAGTTACTCTCCAGTTTTCTCTCTAAATTAACTTGAACAAATCCTTTCCAAATCCATTAACCTGCTATTGAAAGTTGCTTTAACATACTTGAGATTGCAGGGTAATGAATCAAACAAAGTTGGGTAACTTCAGTGATAGCTTATCTTGGAGATTTTCTTTGGCTTGGATAATCCAATTTTCAATTAATTTTTTCATATTTGTTTTAACAAACCAAGTCTTCTTCGAATCAATTAACAAGATCTTCTTTCTTCGTTTTTTAATAGCACCATGGCTGGCTTTTAGCCTCCATTATTTCAAATATATGCACTTCTTTATAGATAACATAGCACAAAATCAAAAGGCAGAAAGAAAGTAGAAATACTTGAGATCCAACTATACTATTGCTTTATAATTTTCCCAGCATATGTAACAAGAAGATTAGATCAAAGGCAAGAACTACTGAAGTTTAATTCTCATAACTCCTAAAAGGTTGTATTTCAGTTGAAATTTTGGATGGTAATATTTTCTTAATTGAAAAGAGATGTTTGGTCAATAAAATTGCTTATAAATTACCAGATATTGAAGCCATCAACTTTAGTTAAAGTAACTTTGAATATTAGGTGAAGGAGATGGAGATTAATTGCTAGGTTTGGTAAAAGAAAGTCAATTCCCTCCTCAATCCAGAGTTCAGTTAGTGTATAATTTATTGGAGGGGCACGAACATAGGGTAGAGAAATTTTAATTTTTTACGTGGAATCCCAAAATCTAAGAAAAAAACACCAATCTCCCCCACAAATTTTCTTTTTATATTAATTTTTATTCGTATACCCGTAGAAAACCACATTTCTATTTTTTTTTACTTGGACGAATTATTTTTTTTTTTTAAATCTCAAAAGAAGACAACCGATTAAGAACCGCAATTAACCCTTCAAAATTTGACAGGACGAAAGAGTTCTTGATGTACCGGAAATTACTAAAACAAAGCTGTCGAGAAACGAAGTCGCCTTTCAAAAATATCAAAATGTTAAGTTATTTTCAAGGTTATGAGAAATTGCCAATTGTTATTTTTATTTTATTTTTTTGGAATATTTGTATAGAAATTAATAGATATGTCGTATTTAGCATGCAACTTAAAGCCAGATGTACATTTGTTTTTTCTTTGTAGTTGATGTTGCAGATAAGCTCTCTGTATAGGACTCTGCATGCAGTCACTGTATTCTGCTTCATGTAGAGGATTAATGTCGTGTGCAACACTACAATGACTGAAAGTCTCTAGTTTTGAAAGCAGAAAAAGACCCTTGAACAAATATTGCAGATTGGGTACGTGGAATCTATGAAAATGTTGATGATCGTATGATATATATATATATATATATAAAAATATTTGTTGAGGACCGGCCGTGTTAGACTCTCAACACCTCATGTATTGATCTTAGTAGTGATTTTGTCACTTGTATTACAAAATGAAAATGTCTCATCAAATGATTGATAATATGACACATGATTATCATGTCGAGAATTAAAATCCAACCAAATGGAATTCACTGGATCAGACTGGTATAATCCAATCCTTTACAAAAGTTGAAGTTGTAGCTGTAGCTGTTGTGATATTGTCAGTTATGAAAGACCATATAGGATTTGAGTTGTATGGTATGGGAAAAGTCAATTTGGGTTAGCTTGAACACGTAATGTAATCTCTGATGTGCAATTATGGTTCATTAATGTCTTCTCTCATTACTTAGCTATCTTGAAAATGACAGTTATATGGAATCGGTTACCTTTTATATCCCATGGTAAAATTTTGTCTATTGACAAACAAACCTTTTCGATTCAAATAATTCTGTGCTTAATGATAAAATTGATGTCTTTTAATTTTAATTTAAATATACTTTGATTATTAATTCATTTATACATTATAATAAGTTAATTTTATTTATATTTATTCTAACCTATGTTATTATCTTTCTTCAATAATTTTTGTTATGAAATCTTAGAATGGCCATGGTTAAAGGTGTTTATAGACTAAGTCGAGTGGGTTGTGCATGAAATTAACATATTTTATGTTGTCCATATTTGGCCTGACCTAAAATATAGGTCTAAAATTTTGCTCAAATTTATCCTTATTTATAAATAACTAACCTAATCTCATTTTAGGTCTATCCATATTTTTTTAATATTTTAAAATATATATTTATATTGTTTTAAAATTAACATTTAATAATTTTATATATTTTTATTTATTAAAATTTTATATATAGTCACCTTAACAATTTTAAATGTTGACATCATAGATTTACTTTTATGTGTTATAATTTATATAATACATAAAAATATCATGATATAAAACTTTACTAACTTAAAAACGGTTTGGGATGGACTCTTGGCCTTAAATATTCAAGCCAAAGTCAGACTCATATTTTAAATAGACCTAATTTTTTTGCTCAATCCTATTTTTCGGGCCAAATATTTTTATCTGAACTCTCCCAAATTTTAAACAATAGCTCAATCCATTAACAAGTCTACTCATGACTTTATCTAGCTAGGAAAATGTGTCATTGTAATATATCCAACAAAATCACCATATACATGATGCTGTTTCTTGGAAAAACTCTAAAAAATAAGAAAATAAAATCTAATTTTGTATTGGGATTTATGATATTTGTCTCAACTCTATAAATTTTTATTAGGATAAATTATAGTAGAGGTCACTTAATTATGGTTTTTTTAATCATTCAACTATGAAAAGTTATAAATTAATCATTTAATTATTAGTAAACCTAACTATAAAAAGTTACAAAATAGTCACCTAACTATTCAATTGTCTTTTATGGTCACTAGCTCGCTAATGTAAAAATAGAAACACCCAAAAATCCAGTATAGTTAGGTGTCCAAAAAAGAATAATTGAATAGTTGGGTGATCATTTTGTAACATAGTTGGATGACCAAAAATGAAATGCATAATGATTTATTTAACCCTCCAACTTTACAAAAAATCTATTCTAGCCTTCCATTTAAATTTTCACCTCTTTTAGCCTTTAAACTTGCATTGTTTGTCAAATTTCCTAAAAATAAATGGAAAAGTTAACGTCTGTTGATGTGGCATCCATGTGCAAGTCCACGTGTATGCCACATAAGCAATTATTTAAATTTTCAAATTTTAAACATATTTTTTATTGTTATATATTTTTAATAAGTCTTGAATTTTTTATATTTAAAAAAAATTAGTTAATTGCTAACTTGACATCCATGTGGAAATACATGTATATACCATGTCAACAAAGTTAACACATGTTAACTTTTTCATCCATTTTGGGGTGATTTGATAAACAGTGTAAGTTTAAGGGCTAAAAGAAGTAAAAAATTAAATGAAAGGCTAAATTGTTTTTTGTAAAGTTGGAAGATCAAATAAGTCATTATGTCATCAAAAAGAAATTTACTAAAAATTTGATAACAATTTTGAAACTTTTCATAATTTTTTATTGTTTGCCGTTAAAAAAATCAATGAGATCTTGAATCACTTATTTCCCATCACTTGTTATTAGTTGATGACACCACAATGAAATAATTATTTGAAAAATAAAAAAAGTAAAAAAAATTATAAAATTATAAAAATTATTATAAATAAAAATCCAATATATATTAAAAATTTTAAAATACAGAAAACCTAAATAAAAATTATAAAGAATTATAGAAATTTATAAGAAATTTAAAATTTAAAAAATATATATATAAGCAATGCAACATTCCTAACACTTATGAGATGAGAATAGTGTTATTTTGAGATTTGTACACGTTAGAATTTTTGAATATATAAAATAGGAATTAGTAGTATTAGTAGAGAAGGTAGTTGGATACTGTAGAGAATTAAAAAGAATTGAGAATTGAGATAAATAATTCGAGGTATTGACTAAATCGTAATAATGTGAAATGTTGGAGCAAAAATGTGAGAATTTTTATAAATGTAAATGACTAAATTGAATTAAGAGAGAAAGAGAAAGGATTGAAAAGGTAATTATACCAAGAGAGTATCAAAAAACAAGAATAGAATTGTAGAGGTTGATAAGGGGTAAAATGGTCTTTTCTTAAATAGCTAATTGTGAGAAAAATCTCATCAATTGTTGGAAGGTTATGAACCTTGTAATGATGTTGAAAATTGGGAATAAATTATGGTCATTAAATTTGAAATGACGATGGATAGATTTTTTATAATATTTTAATATTTTATTTATTAAATTAATTTGATATTTTTGGTAAAAGAACGTAGAGTTTCATCATTTCTTTTTCCATTTTCACGCCACGTTCATTTATGTATGAAGAAAAGTTTTGCTTTCTTTCCAAATAAGTTCTCTTGAACATTTCAAAATTTTTACATGGATTTGTAGTGAAACCAATAGAGAAATCTCATACAAAGCTTAGTTTCTTGTAAAGTCATGTAGTGCTCATATTGGAAGAGAGAAAGTGAAGCTAGGGTTTTGGGTAAGAGTTCAAAGTAAGAATGATAAGGTTTCATTATTAACTTCATGAGTTAGTAAAATAATCATGTTTATTTCAAGTAAAAGTGCATGGAAACATTATTTGATAGCTAAAGAGTGAAGGAAGAAGAAGGAAACTAATCCAAGCTCTTGGTTGTAAGTACTACAAGTGTAACGCCCCCAACCCGAATCCATCACTGGAATAGAGTTACGGAGCATTACCGGAGTTACTAATTTATCTATCAAATATCTTATTTCATCTAACATTCATATTTGAAACCAATTAAAACATGTTGTCGCTTAAACGTGCTTATTTTTCTCGACATGTTTTATTTAAATTTTATTACTCGTCTCAGTATGCTTAATTTTCTTGTATCATCGTATAAAAAAATAATCACATATTTACATGTCAAGATGAATATCATTTTCTTTCCATTTCTTCATAAACTTAAATCAGGTAATACATTATATCAAGATTTCATGTATTTAAAAATACAATTCAAGCTACATTAGTTTACCTCGTTGCTTGTTTATGTTTATAATTTCACTAATCCGATATCTTTTCTTTTCCACGTTCAAGTCTCGTATTTTAGTTGCACGAATCTTTATAAATAAATTTAATCGTCATTTTCATTCATTTCATATTCTAATACATTTAATTAATGCTTTAGGCAAAATTTCCATTTTACCCTTAAAACATCTAATTAATTACAATTTCACCCTTGATTCCAGAAAAATAAAAGTATTGTTATTTAATCCTTGTTTACAGCCATTATTCTTATACATATTGATAACGGCCCATGAATTTTATGAAATATCAAAATTTTCCATAATTCCAACACTTTTCAATTTAATCCCTAAAACATGTTTTCGCTTGATCTTGATCTAAACTAATATTTTCATTCAATTTTGTAATTTAAATAATAAAATAATCCATTACATGCAATTTGATCATTTTTAACATTTTTACAAAATCGCCCATAAAGTTCTACTTTTATTCAATTTAATCCCTGAGCCTAAAACATGCAAATTAGCCATGCTGGTTGAATATTCATACATATTTTCCTCCTCCTCCACTCCATTCCACATCCCTAATTTATATAACATGCTTATAAGTAACATTATCAAAACTTTCACTATTTACTTATATCTATTTTTAAAACTGTCCATTTGAGTTATAGTCACTAAATTATTTATATCTTGAGCTACAGAACTCTAAATTAAGATCTGGTAATTTTTCCTGAAACTAGACTCACATATCTTCTTACCATAAAATTTTTAGAATTTTTGGTTTAGCCAATTAGTACAGTTTATTCATTAAAATATCTCTTATTTTACTGTTTGACAGTTCTGACCACTCTTCGGTAAAATTTAATTATCTCTCTGTATAGAATTCAAATGATGTTCTCATTTATTTCTATTGAAAATAGACTTATTCAGGAATCTAACCGTATAAATTATGTCTCAAAATTATTTTTATACAATTTTTAATGATTTTCCCAAGTCAGAATAGAGGATCCCAAAATTATTCTGAACCAGTCTCACAAAAATATAAATATCTCAAAATACAGAATTCCTTTACTTTCTATGTTTCTTTTATATGAAAATAGACTTAATAATATTTAATTTCATATCTTATTCATCCTCTAATTCGATTTCTACAATTTTTGGTGATTTTTCAAAGTTAAACTTATGTTGCTGCCCAAAACTGTTTCTTATAATTTATTTTGCAATTAATTCCTAACTAAGTTTACTTACTTTTACAACTCAATTCATACTTCATTTCTACTTAATCTCTTCCCATATTTAACTTAACCATCCAATGTTCATATTAGAACTCAAATTTAAAACTTCTTCCAATTCAATCCCTACTATATAAAACTTATGGCCTCTTTTACAATTTAATCTTCTTTTTCATTCTAACTTAAAATTCTATCAATTAAACCCCTATTTCATCTTCTTGCTCAACATGAACTACTCTTAGAAATATATGAACTATCAAAATATCAACTTAATCTTAACAAGACTTTGTTTTAAAGCTTTTAAAACATCAAAATTAAAAGAAAAGGGCTTAATTGACTTACCTATTAAACATCTAAGCTTTAAATCCTCAATTTCTCTTTTTTCTTTTTCCTTCTCTTTTTCTTCCCTTCTTTTCCGTTTGCTATTCTGTTTCTTTTCCCCCTTCTCCCTTTTTTTTTCCTTTCCACACACACACATATATATACTAAATAAAATAATAAAATAATAATAAATATCTTATTAAAATAATATTTTTCTAATAAAATAATTATAAAATATCATCAACATCATAATTACTTTCTAGATTTCTCTCTCTTTCAATTGACCATTTTGCCCTTTGTGATCTTTTAAAATTCTATCCTTGAGTCATCACTTAATTGGGTAGAATTACAATTTAGTCCCTCAAAATTCTTCACCTATTCAATTTGGTCCTAATTCATCCATTTTCCTTAGTTTCTAGATTATTCCACCCCTAAAATATTTGCACTATTGGTCCTTCAACTTTTCATATTTATACTTTAACCCCTCAAATTGAGTATTTACTCTTGAGCAACAAAGCTTTTCTCATTTTTACAATTTAGTCCTTTCTTGAATTAATATGTCATAATATACTTCCCAATGACATAATTCAAATTTCCTCTTCTTGTCGCTTTATTTCCTTATTTTACTATATCAAGGATAATATCTTACTGTAGAAATTTTCGGAGTGTTACAACAAGAATTTTATTTTACCTAATTTAACCTAAGTGTAAGTTATATTAAAATGGTTATATGATTAATTTATATGTAAATATGTCAATGTTTTATATGAAATTTATTAATGAGTACTGAAAATATGAATTGAGTTCTAATTACAAAGTGAATAAATTAAGTGTATAGAAATAGTTTTAAGAAGGGGCTAAATTGTAAAGTGTACAAAATTAGTTATGTGAACTAAAATTTTGATAAAAAGGCTTGACCGAAGTGTGATGTAATAGTGAGTAAATGTAAAGTGATATTATAGTGAAGTTATAAAGAATAGTGAATAAGGATTAAATTGTAAAATGTGTAAAGTTTGAATTATCTTTACTGGTTGAGTGAATGTAATGAATTTAACGTATTAAATGCCCATGTAGACAAGATGTGAACTAATAGGATTTAAATGGCATGTCATTAGGAAATTTTTATTCGCATGCTAGTGATAGTGGCACTTCAGTCCAATCCAATGATATCGCACTTCTTTGTTAGTGACAATGGCACTTCTTTGCATTTTGTTGACTCTACACTTCGATATAAGATAGTGTATGCATGTTTGTGCTAGTGGTTCAATGTTTATTCCGCATATCCTATGTGTTCTTTTGAGTCTACAATTGAGCAAAAATTAGAAAAGAAAAAAAAAAAAGAAAAGGTAAGTAGACTTATTAGTAAAATTGGTAAGTGGCTTATAAGACTTTACTTTGAGATTTCTTTTTATTTTCTATTTAGTTTCATTGTATATTATTAGAAATAATGTATTTATATGTTAACAGTGGTTATTTCAACGGTAAGTTTAATTTTTGACATACTTACTAAGCTTCCACAAGTTTAATACGTAGGTAAAGGCTCAAATTGTAGCTCTAGAGTGAAGTTGTAACCTCAACTCATCTTATCACATCTCAAAGCTTAGAAGAGAGTTTGATTTTGATTTGGTATTAGATTATGGCATGTGAATAAGATAAATCAAAGTATATCTATAAGATTTCTATGAAAATACTTTTTGAATCTTGAATTTTTTTTAGCTCTAAGAATTTAGTTAAGCTTTGATAAGATATATGTTGTATTACATGATGTTGTGATTGAGTTTAATGTTTTATAATGTTTAGAAGTGTTATGAAATGACTTATGATAGTTTAAAATTGATTTTAGATGTTTCAAACTTGCTTTGGGCAATCTACCTTCGATGTTACAATGTTGAATAGCCAAGGTCGCAACACTGGACAAATCTGGCCTCAGTGTTGCGACACCAATAGTCAATGTTGTGACACTAGAAGTATTCTGCTCTTATTGTCGCGACACCACTAGTCCAATGTCATGATATTGACCTTATTTACTCTGATTTGCTCTGAAAGGGTTCTAAATAACTCTCGAATGCAACCAAACTACGACCATATCTTGGAAATGACCCGCACCACTCCAAATAAGCTTAATTATGTTAAAATGAATAATTTAAAATAGATGTTCAAGTTGTGTAGTATTAATGCCCAAATGTAACATTCTTTGCTCGTGATATATCGATCCAATCGGGGTGAGAGGTGTTACAAACAACATATATTGGCCCTTTCATTCAATTTTATTAAAATGAATATTTTAATATAACCATTTTAAATTAGGAAAAACATAATTATTATTAGAAAACTCATTATATTAGTTTATTTTAAACTTTTTTCTCAAATAATAATAAAAATACTCCAAAGTTTATTTTATGAATATATTATATACATTCATAAATGATGTGCAAAAATATTATTTTTGAATTAAAAGTATCATGGAGGTCATTGTATTAGAAGTCAGATTGAATTACGCCCTAATTACTAAAAAATTGCAAATTAGCGCCTGCACGTTAGATCAAAGAGTAAAATAGTCATTCTGTTAAAAAATTCATATATTTCTACTATTAAGTAATGACATGGTTTCAGATCAAGCCATGTCAACAAATATTTAAAAAATTTAAAAATCTTAAAATAAATAAATTTTTAATAATTAGTTGAAACACTACGTCCAAGATGGACCACTAGCAAATTCAAATAATAAAATCTATAACTTTTTTGGGTAAACTACAACCATAATCACTCTAAAATAAGGTTTGTCCTATTTTGGTTACTCTAATTTTTTTTCAATTTAGTCACTCTAATTAAGTAATTGTCCAAATTAATCACTGTTGTTAGAATTTTCGTTAATCCAGTAACAAATTACAGATGTGACACATTAACCCATTGAGTGACTAGCATATGGCTTTTTTTTAGTTTTGACTAAAGCTAGGGATCCCTTAGTAATTAGCTCAAAACATTTTTTTTCCTCTCATATCCCCATGCTTTACTTTGTTCTCATTGCGTTGGGAGTCATCGTCTCTCCCACTCGATTCTAACTTAAAAATCATTCATCAAACCCACTATTATTTCCACCTACTACACCACAGGGCCCACTGCATCAAGAAAAAAAGACAAAAGCAAGAGAAGAGAAAGAACAAAAAAAATGTTTTGAGTTAATTATTGAGAGGTTCTAGCTTTAATGAAAAAGTTTTAAAAAATGCCACATGTTAATCATTTAATGAGTTAATATACCATGTTAGCAATCCGTTAGTGGATTAATAAATTTTTAACCATAATGATTAATTTGGACAATTATCTTAATTAGAATAACTAAATTGAAGAAAAAAATTAGATTGACCAAAATAGGACAAATTCTATTTTAGAGTGATCATGGGTGTCGTTTACCCTAACTTTTTTTTAGTGAGCAATATTTATAGTTTACGTCACTTACTTTGACCATTTTTCTCAAACATTTATTGGTTTTTTATTTATTTATAAAATTACAACATATTTTTTCAAATTGGACCACTTAATAGTGGACAAGATGTGGAGTGAACAACTACTTAAAACAAAAGCCTCCACTCTCATTAAATTTTACATTAATTCTCGACTTATTTGTCTTTACAATTTTTTATATTTATAGTAATTCTTCATAATAATTATTAAATATTTAAATAAATTGTAACTCGATGATGATATTTAATTTACAATTCACATATTTATTGTATTTTTAAATAAATTTTCATTAATGTGTAACGATTTGATTTCCAGTGGTGTCTGTAACGTCCCCACGCCCGAGACCGTCGCCGGAGTCGAGTTTGAGGTGTTACTAAACTTAATTTATCATTAAACCAACTTTACATCATTTACTTTAATTTTCGGAATATGCAGAATCTCTGCGTCATGGTCGCTTAAAAAAATCATATCTCGAGTTACGAAACCCGAAATCAAGATCCGTAAATTTTCCCTGAATCTAGACTCATATATCTATTCACTAATTTTTTTCTAGAATTTTTGGTTGGGCCGATTTGTACAGTTTATTAGTTAAAGTTACCCCTGTTTCAGGACTTGACTGCACTGACCTCTGTTTACTACGAACCACTTTTCTCTCTGTAAAAAATTCATATGATTATGAAGTTTCCTTATCTTGAAACTAGACTAACTCAGGATTCTGTACATATAAAGTACACCTCTTAACTATTTTTTTACAATTTATAGTGAATTTTCAAAGTTAGAACAGGGGATCCAGAAATCATTCTGGCCCTGTCTCACTAAAACTCAAATATCTTATAAAATATAATCCCTTCACCTATTTCGCTTCTTCCATTTGAAAGTAGACATAATAAGCTTCAATTTCATAACTAATCCATCACCAAATTCGATTTCTATGATTTTTAGTAAATTTTCAAACTCACGTCAGTGTTGCTGCAATGTTCTGTTTTATGGTTAATTTCATTTTCATAAAAGCTTTCATGTACTAGATAACCTATTATCCTTCCATGACATCAAACATAATCTATATTAGCCATTTCAATGACTCATCATTATCAAGAATTTCCTCAACCAAAACACCACCATATCACAAGATTATTTACACAAAGTAGGTATATTGCTATACATGCCATACTAAGTTTTACAAGCCATTTACCAAAAAGTCCTTCGGATAGTGTGATCGAGCCTTCGACCTATCCCGATTCTCGAGCCGGCTTGTCTAAAACTACAATGAATGAAAAGGAGGGAGTAAGCATAAATGCTTAGTAAGTTCACATGCAAATAACAAGTAACATAACAAAGTCATTATGCTAAACAACATTAGCATAGCATCACCAAAACATATGTCACATTTCTAATCATCATACTTCATCTTACCACATTTTTGTTGTTGTGTCGAGTTTCAACCCGAGGGTTAAGTACATACCTGTCCAATATGGCCATTTCTCAACATTACCGAATTGTCACTTACATCTTGAGTGCTTTTCCATTTCACTTGAATTTTACCCGTTGAACACATTGGAATACAACTCGGATACACGGATCATTTGCACATAAGTGCTATATATGTAATCAATCAATTATGTAACCCGCCCATAAGCGAACTCGGACTCAACTCAACGAGCTCAGGCGTTCGCATCCATAGGTGAACTCGGACTCAACTAAACGAGCTCGGATGCCTAGTTACATTTCACGAACTCGGACTCAACTCAACGAGTTCGGATATTCGCATCCATAAGTGAACTCGGACTCAATTCAACGAGCTCGGATGCTCAACCATTCTAGTGACATGTCACTTGTATCCTAATCTATTCCCAAGGTTCAAACGGGATTTTCCTCAATCACACATCCTTGCCGTCTTCCACAGAATACCGAAACCAATACTCGGTAGCCATTTATATTTAACAAGTAGCACATATAATTTGCATATTGTTCAAAAATAACCACAGAGCATATATTTCATGATAAAAATCAGCATATCATATAAATAACATCAATTAACTTAAAAATAACAATTATGTTACATTATTTACACATGAACTTACCTTAGTACCAAAATACAAAGATTTTGCAATTTAGTCCGTAATCTTTTCTTTTCCTCGATTGAGGTCGATTCCACGTCTTTCTTGATTATGAAGCTTGAAAGTTGAAGAAACCCTAGCTATGGAGAGACGGAGAATTCGGCAGCAACCAAGGAAGATGATAACTAATTTTGTGTTATTTTTCCCTTTTTATTTCATTAAATATCCAAATGACCAAAATGCCCCTCCTTACTAAACTTTCAAAAATTCCTTCCATGTCCTAATTTTGTCCATGAACTTAAAATTGGTCTAATTACCATTTAAGACCTCCTAATTAATATTTCAAAGCAATTTCATACTAAAAACTTCTAGAATGCAAGTTTTGCACTTATTTGATTTAATCCCTAACTTCAAATTAAGCACTTTACGCTTGGAATTTCTTCACGAAATTTTCACACCATCATAAAATCATATCATAAACATCAAAATAATTATAAAATAATTATTTCTACCTCGGATTTGTGGTCACGAAACCACTATTCCGATTAGGCCCTAATTCGGGATATTACAACTCTCCCCCCTTTTAAGGATTTTCGTCCTCGAAAATCTTACCGGTAAACAGATGTGGGTATTGTTTTCTCATAGTTTCCTCGGGTTCCCATGTAGCCTCTTCTATTCCATGCTTTTGCCACAACACTTTCACAAGAGCAATACTTTTGTTTCTTAGTTGTTTGACCTCTCAAGCTAAAACTTTTATCGGTTCTTCTTCATAGGTCATATCTGGTCGTAATTCAATTTCGGTCGGTGAAACTACATGTGAAGGATCCGAGCGATACCAACGTAACATAGATACATGGAACACGTCATGAATTTTCTCTAACTCAGATGGTAATGCTAACCGATAAGCTACCGGTCCAACTCTTTCAGTTATTTCATACGGCTCGATAAAACGCGGACTTAACTTACCCTTCCGTCCAAATCTGAGGACTTTCTTCCACGGAGACACCTTTAAAAATACCTTATCACCAACTTGAAACTCGATTTCTTTTCGTTTCAAATCTGCAAAAGATTTTTGTCTATCCGAAGCAGCTTTCAAACAATCTCGAATTACCTTCACTTTTTCTTCAGTTTCTTTGATTAGATCAACCCCATAGATCTGATTTTCCTTGAGTTCGGTCCAATACAAAGGCGTCCGACACTTACGACCATACAATGCTTCATAAGGTGCCATTTTCAAACTTTTCTGGTAACTGTTATTGTAAGCAAATTCCACCAACGGTAAATATCTTTCCCAGCTTCCTTGAAATTCTAATACACAACATCGAAGCATGTCTTCAAGAATCTGAATTACTCTTTCTGATTGCCCATCAGTTTGTGGATGAAAAGCAGTACTGAAATTTAACCTTGTACCTAACGCTTCTTGCAACTTTTGCCAAAACCGCGAAGTAAATCTCGGATCTCTGTCTGAAATGATTGACAATGGTATTCCATGTAGTCTAACAATTTCTCTAACATACAATTCAGCTAACTTGTTAAGAGAATAATCCGTACGTACTAGAATGAAATGAGCCGATTTAGTCAATCTGTCAACTATTACCCAGATGGCATCTTTCTTTCCTGGTGTCAACGGCAACCCTGAAACAAAATCCATAGTAATCCGATCCATTTCCATTCAGGAACCATAATAGGCTGAAGTAATCCTGAAGGCACTTGGTGTTCTGCTTTCACCTGTTGACAAATTAAGCATTTGGACACAAACTCTTATATATCTCTTTTCATTCCATTCCACCAATACATTTTCTTCAAGTCATTATACATTTTCGTGCTACCTGGATGAATCGACAAATAACCACCATGTGCTTCCTGCAAAATCTTTTGAATCAATTCTTCATTCTTCGGTACACAAATCCGATCTTTAAACATCAAGCAACCATCAGGACCGATTCTGAAATCTGACTCTGTATCAACCTCACATTGCTTTCTTTTGGCTTGCAAGTCTTCATCGCTTCTCTGAGCTTCACAAATCTCTTGTAAAAACATCGGTCTTACTTTTAGCTCGGCCAGAATGGAACCATCATCTGACATTTCCAACTGAGTGTTCATAACTCTCAAAGCAAACAACAGTTTTCTACTCAAAGCATCAGCAACCACATTTGCTTTTCCTGGATGATAGTCAATCACAAGCTCGTAATCTTTTAATAACTCCAACCATCTTCGCTGTCTCAAATTCAAGTCCTTTTGTGACATCAAGTATTTAAGACTTTTATGGTCGGTGTATACCCGACATTTTTCACCATACAAGTAATGTCGCCAAATCTTCAAAGCAAACACCACCGCAGCCAACTCCAAATCATGAGTAGGATAATTCCTCTCGTGAGGTTTTAACTGCCTCGAAGCATAAGCCACAACCTTTCCTTCTTGCATCAGTATACATCCCAAACCATTTAGAGAAGCATCGCTATATATCACAAATTCTTTACCTGACTCGGGCTATACTAACACTGGTGCCTCTGTTAATAACTTTTTCAATTCTTCGAAACTTTGTTGACATTCTTCCGTCCACTCAAATTTAACATCCTTTCGAAGTAATCTAGTCATAGGAGCAGTAATTATAGAAAATCCGTTCACAAACCGTCGATAATATCCGGCTAGCCCCAAGAAACTTCTAACTTCGGTTACATTCTTCGGTGGCTTCCAATCAACAATAGCTGAAATTTTACTGGGATCAACCCGTATACCATCACCCGAAACAATATGACCCAAAAATCCAACTTCTCGAAGCCAAAATTCACTTTTACTAAACTTGGCATATAACTGCTTGTCTCGCAAACTTTGCAAAACTATCCTTAAATGCTCAGCATGCTCTGTCTCATCTTTCGAATAAATCAAGATATCATCTATAAATACCACAACAAACTTATCCAAGTATGGCCGAAATATTCGATTCATCAAATCCATAAACACGGCAGGAGCATTTGTTAATCCAAATGGCATAACTAAAAATTCATAAGGACCGTACCTTGTTCTAAAAGCAGTTTTAGGCACATCTGACTCTTTTACCCGCAGCTGATAGTATCCAGATCTCAAATCAATCTTTGAAAACCATGTTGCTCCTTTCAGCTGATCAAACAAATCATCAATTCTTGGCAACGGATACTTGTTCTTAATTGTCACTTTGTTTAATTGCCGATAGTCTACACACAATCTCATCGAACCATCCTTCTTTTTTACAAACAATACCGGAGCACCCCAAGGCGAAAAACTCGGTCTCACAAAGCCTTTGTCTGTCAACTCTTGCAACTGTGACTTTAATTCTTTTAATTCCGTTGGTGCCATTCTATACGAAGCAATCGAGATTGGAGCTGTTCCCGGCATCAACTCTATACCAAATTCTACTTCCCTGACTAGAGGCAAACCCGGCAATTCTTCGGGAAATACATCCGAAAATTCATGTACAATCGGCACTGATTCCACTTTCTTTTCCATTTCTTTTGTATTTAATACATACGCCAAATAAGCTTCATAACCCTTTCTCAAATATCTCTGAGCTGATATTGAAGAAATTACACTAGACAATGCCTCTGATTTATCTGATTCAACCCGCAGAGTTTCGCCATTTTCACACTTTAGTTCAATAACTTTCTGTTTACAATTTACTATGGCATCATGCAATGTCAACCAGTCCATACCCAAAATAACATCAAACTCATCAAACGGCAACAACATCAAGTCGGCCGGAAAGTAATAACCCCGAATCATTAAAGGACATTTCTTGCATACTTTATCAACTATAACACATTTGCCTAACGGGTTTGACACTTTAATCATAAATTCTGTATTCTCAACAGGTATATTCATGCTAGACACCAATTTCATGAACACATATGAATGAGTAGAACCGGGATCAATTAAAGCAGTAACATTAACATCATAGAGAGAAAATATACCGGTAATCACATCGGGTGAAGAAGCATCTTCACGCGCCTTAATGGCATAAGTTCTAGCTGGAGCCCTTCCTTCAGATTTAACTGCTGAATCTCTGGCTGCATTCTTGCTGCTTGCTTCACTCCCAGCTTTTCTTGGATACCTTCCTCGCGAATCTGCACCACTAGTTTTTGTACTCTGAAATTTTTCTTTTTCAATTCTCTCTGGGCAGTCTCTAATAAAATGATCCGGAGAACCACATCGGAAACATTCATTTGCTCTGCACGGACCAAAATAATTTCTGCCACACCGCTGACACTCGGGTTTAACAAATCTCGTGTTCCCTACACTGGCTGCCGAAGTAGTTTGGGACTTAGGACCCACATTTTGCTTCTTAAAATTCCCATAGGATTGTCCAGCTGAAACTTGGGAACGAGGATTCATATTTCTTGATTTTCCAGGTTGCTGTGAGGGTGCATTAGTCATTGGTCTTTTCTTCCAATTTCGTGTCTCAGATTCTGCCTTTTTCTTCTCTTTAAGTAGTTCTTCAGCCTTGCAAGCTCGATCGACAAGTACCACCATTTCTTTTAATTCAAGAATCCCAACAAATACTTTAATTTCTTCATTGAGCCCATCTTCAAATCGCCTACACATTTTGGCCTCGGTAGGAACATATTCTCTAGCATACTTACTCAATCTGACGAACTCTCTTTCATATTCAGTGACTGTCATACTACCTTGCTTTAGCTCAAGAAACTCTTTACGCTTCTGGTCAATAAATCTTTCACTGATGTATTTCTTCCGGAACTCCTCTTGAAAGAATTCCCAGGTTACTCTCTCTTTCGGTACCATCGAAATCAATGTCTTCCACCAATTGTAGGCTGAATCCCTCAACAAGGATATAGCACATTTCAAGCATTCCTCAGGTGTGCAGGATAGTTCATCAAATACCCGGATAGAATTCTCAAGCCAGAACTCTGCTTTTTCCGCATCATCATCTACATTAGCTCTGAATTCTTCGGCCCCGAGCTTACGGATTTTATCAACTGGAGTTCTTTGAAATTTTATCATACCCACATCTTGAGGCATCGGGGGTACAGGTTGAGGAATTGGGGGAGGTGGGGGAGGTCGTACATTCGGGTTCGTACGAACGAACTCAGTGTACCATGCACTCATCATTTGGAGAAAGGCTTCCCGATCCCTTTCTCCTCCCTAACCAACAGTAGGTGGTGGATTTTCAGTCGGCGCTGCCCCTTCAGCAGGAGCTGGCGCATTACTCTCTACTTCATCAGCCACAGTTGGATCGGGATCCATTTACTATATATAAAAAAAATCATTTAAAAGGTCAGAAGTCGTCACACTATCACAATATACACATATGGCATGTATAGCAAAATCCGTACATAAAACAAGTTAGTCCGAGAACCGACTAAACCTGCTCTGATACCACTAAATGTAACGTCCCCACGCCCGAGACCGTCGCCGGAGTCGATTTTGAGGTGTTACTAAACTTAATTTATCATTAAACCAACTTTACATCATTTATTTTAATTTTCAGAATATGTAGAATCTCTGCGTCATGGTCGCTTAAAAAAATCATATCTCGAGTTACGAAATCCGAAATTAAGATCCGTAAATTTTTCCTGAATCTAGACTCATATATCTATTCACTAATTTTTTTCTAGAATTTTTGGTTGGGCCGATTTGTACAGTTTATTAGTTAAAATTACCCCTGTTTTAGGACTTGACTGCACTGACCTCTGTTTACTACGAACCACTTTTCTCTCTGTAAAAAATTCATATGATTATGAAGTTTCCTTATCTTGAAACTAGACTAACTCAGGATTCTGTACATATAAAGTACACCTCTTAACTATTTTTGTACAATTTATAGTGAATTTTCAAAGTTAGAACAGGGGATCCAGAAATCGTTCTGGCCCTGTCTCACTAAAACTCATAAAACTCAAATATCTTATAAAATATAATCCCTTCACCTATTTCGCTTCTTCCATTTGAAAGTAGACATAATAAGCTTCAATTTCATAACTAATCCATCACCAAATTCGATTTCTATGATTTTTAGTAAATTTTCAAACTCACATCAGTGTTGCTGTAATGTTCTGTTTTATGGTTAATTTCATTTTCATAAAAGCTTTCATGTACTAGATAACCTATTATCCTTCCATGACATCAAACATAATCTATATTAGCCATTTCAATGACTCATCATTATCAAGAATTTTCTCAACCAAAACACCACCATATCACAAGATTATTTACACAAAGTAGGTATATTGCTATACATGCCATACTAAGTTTTACAAGCCATTTACCAAAAAGTCCTTCGGATAGTGTGATCGAGCCTTCGACCTATCCCGATTCTCGAGCCGGCTTGTCCAAAACTACAATGAATGAAAAGGAGGGAGTAAGCATAAATGCTTAGTAAGTTCACATGCAAATAACAAGTAACATAACAAAGTCATTATGCCAAACAACATTAGCATAGCATCACCAAAACATATGTCACATTTCTAATCATCATACTTCATCTTACCACATTTTTGTTGTTGTGTCGAGTTTCAACCCGAGGGTTAAGTACATACTTGTCCAATATGGCCATTTCTCAACATTACCGAATTGTCACTTACATCTTGAGTGCTTTTCCATTTCACTTGAATTTTACCCGTTGAACACATTGGAATACAACTCGGATACACGGATCATTTGCACATAAGTGCTATATATGTAATCAATCAATTATGTAACCCGCCCATAAGCGAACTCGGACTCAACTCAACGAGCTCAGGCGTTCGCATCCATAGGTGAACTCGGACTCAACTAAACGAGCTCGGATGCCTAGTTACATTTCACGAACTCGGACTCAACTCAACGAGTTCGGATATTCGCATCCATAAGTGAACTCGGACTCAATTCAACGAGCTCGGATGCCCAACCATCCTAGTGACATGTCACTTGTATCCTAATCTATTCCCAAGGTTCAAACGGGATTTTCCTCAATCACACATCCTTGCCGTCTTCCACTGAATACCGAAACCAATACTCGGTAGCCATTTATATTTAACAAGTAGCACATATAATTTGCATATTGTTCAAAAATAACCACAGAGCATATATTTCATGATAAAAATCAGCATATCATATAAATAACATCAATTAACTTAAAAATAACAATTATGTTACATTATTTACACATGAACTTACCTTAGTACCAAAATACAAAGATTTTGCAATTTAGTCCGCAATCATTTCTTTTCCTCGATTGAGGTCGATTCCACGTCTTTCTTGATTATGAAGCTTGAAAGTTGAAGAAACCCTAGCTATGGAGAAAGGGAGAATTCGGCAGCAACCAAGGAAGATGATAACTAATTTTGTGTTATTTTTCCCTTTTTATTTCATTAAATATCCAAACGACTAAAATGCCCCTCCTTACTAAACTTTCAAAAATTCCTTCCATGTCCTAATTTTGTCCATGAACTTAAAATTGGTCTAATTACCATTTAAGACCTCCTAATTAATATTTCAAAGCAATTTCATACTAAAAACTTCTAGAATGCAAGTTTTGCAACTTATTCGATTTAATCCCTAACTTCAAATTAAGCACTTTACGCTTGGAATTTCTTCACGAAATTTTCACACCATCATAAAATCATATCATAAACATCAAAATAATTATAAAATAATTATTTCTACCTCGGATTTGTGGTCACGAAACTACTATTCCGATTAGGCCCTAATTCGGGATATTACAGTGTCGAAAAATACAGTTTTAAAATTCTATTTTCGTAAACCAAGATCGTAAATATTAAATAAAAATATTTACAAAGTTAGGGTATAGATGAATTGAAATTTTGTTAAGCAATTTTGCCAAAATTGTGAGTAATTATGGCTTAGGTGCTAAATCGTAAAAGTTTAATCTCTATAGATTTTTAATTAGATTAAGGCTTGGGGACTTAAATAGAAATTATTCAAAGGATTAAAATGACTAATAGACTAATTTTAAATGGATGATGGTGGGATGTGATGTTAATTACCATTAGATTAAAGTAATTAAGGATTCGTGATTAATTGGTTATGATTAAGTTAATTAAATAAATTTAATTAAAAATAAACTAACTATATACTTAAGATAATGGAAAAAGATTATAAAACATCATCTTCTTCATCTTTTCACCACTGTCCACCCTAAAAGCCATGGTAGAAAGCTTTACACATTTGACCACCATTTTTAGGTAAGTCCCCAATCATTTTTTATTAATTTTTATGGATTTGAGATCAGGGGAGCTTTGATTTAGCTAGCCCACATACTAATTTGTAAAACTGTTAAAATTTTTGGAATTTGTCATTGTTGAGAATTGAATGAAATTGGTGTCAATTTGTTAGAAATTAAGCTTAGTTTAAGAAAAAGATTAGATTGTAAAGCTAATGGTTAGTTTAGTACACTAGGGACCAAATCAAATTAAATGCAAAACTATTGTGAAATGTTGGTAGGAATAAAAAATAAAGGGTCCCTAATAAGTTTTGGTGAAATCATATTTTAATCTGAAGCCTTACATTGAAAGTTATGCTTGTCCTAGTTTTAGGCACTAAATTGAATAATTTGAAAATATTTGAAATTTGGTATTTGATTCTAATTTG
Source organism: Gossypium stocksii (assembly GCA_020496765.1). Lineage (NCBI taxonomy): Eukaryota > Viridiplantae > Streptophyta > Magnoliopsida > Malvales > Malvaceae > Gossypium > Gossypium stocksii. Next base: position 12,082,581 of record CM035621.1, on the reverse strand, counting down.
GCTGGAAATTGATAATGTGATATGTTTTGTGATTATTTTTAGTTAACGACAACATCGAACCGTCATGAGGGAAAGGAAAAACTTAAACCATCGATGAGTGATGTGCAAAACCTCAATTTGTATTTTTATGATTTGGGATAGATTTAATTACTTGTATGTGTGTATATATATATATATATATATATATATATTAATTTCTTGATTGATCATTGAGGTAAGTATATGGTGATAGTGTGAATTGTTTTGATTGAGTTTGACGTAGGATATTGAAATATAGTACTATAATGAATAAAATGAAAATTAGCATGAAATATTTAAAGGATGTTATGTGAAACGATAAATGGATAAAAAATATGTTGTATATTAAGTAGTACATGTAATTTGATGATGAATTGGATTATAGTTGTGATTATGATCGAATAATGATATATGTGCTAAACGGCAAAGTGAAATGTGATAAATGATTTTTATGTGATGGAACAATGTATAGGGTATGAAAATGCATATGTGACCGAATACAATATATGAATATATGAGTAAGATGATTGCAGGTATGGAAATGCTTATATATATATATATATATATATATAATTGATTCCCATGTGAACTTAGTAAAAGGTTAGGATACAATTGACATGCCAACAGGGTTTTATGTGCGCTTGTATGAGATATGTGATTATACAGAGATCATTATAAATTATATCAGGATCCAAAACTTAATGTGATTAAATTATTAATAAGTTTCACTTCAAAAAGTTATAAAATAGTTATTGAAATATTTCGAAGTCTTTATTTAAATTACTGTGTTGTGAAAATCACTATTGAATGGCCTTCTCTGTTTGTATTGTCTGCACCAATTCAAAAACATCTTTCATTGAGTATTATATGCCATTACAAATTATTTCTTTCATTTGTTGCAGACATTATTGCAGATTGGTAATATTCAAAGTTGTTTAATGAAAAAAATTAAATTACATAAGAGAAGGGGAAGAAGAATTTTGAATTGGTGCAGACATTACAAATAGAAAAGGTCATACAATAGTGATATTCACAGCACAGTAATTTAAATAAAAAATTTCACAATACTATTGACAATAATACATGCAAAAAAAAAAAAATGTAAAAAAGGAAAAAAAAACATTTACCTATATACGGGGTAATGGTATCCTTTCACTTTCTAAAAAAAAGAGATGGTATCCTTTGCTAAAAATGTTTTTATAATTTTTTTAGATTATTTATTTTGTGTATTATGATGCCAGTTGATTTATTTTAACGGAAGATGACTTTTTTTTTAATATTAATCTTCTATAGGTTATTATTATGTCTACTCTTTGTTTATACAGTGCCTCGAACTATTCATAGTTCTTCTCCAACTTTTAAATAGGAAGATAATGCTCTTTAGCGCACTCAAACCCACATTATCTTACATTGAAAACCATATTGATACTAATTTAATTAAGATTTAATAGTTTAACGGAAGATAACTTAAAATGGAAAAAAGTAATATGGTCCAGGAACTAAAAAGTCTAAAATTTTAATTTTCATATTTTACCATTATTTATTTTAAAAACTACCCACTTCATATATAATTTTTTTTTAAAAAAAATTTCTCACCCAAACGTGTTTATAACTTTTTTTTTTTAATTTCTTTTATTTTCAGCTTATCAATCATCAATATATATATATATTTTTTTAATTGAGTGAACCATTGTCACTCGTGAGGCCTCCCAATATAATTGATGTTTTTCACGTTTTTCATATTTTTCATATTTATTTTTACTTTTTTATATTTTCTTATATATTTTTAATTTTTATTGAAAAAAAAAACGATTAAATTTAAAATCTAGTTTGAGGTCTGCCATCTGTTTTACCCTTGATCCAATTCCAAGCCCACTGTCAAAACCGAACCCTCCAACAAAGCAATTTCGCACTTATTTTTTTTTTACTAAAAACACCTTAAACCCAATTTAAAAAACAACAACAACAACAACTGGTCTAATCAATCATACATTAGATCCTTTTCTGGAGGACCCTCTAAAGTAAATTATAACTCTTTTTTTCCCCTTTAATTTCATAATTTTGGCTATGAAGCGTGGATACCCTGAATCTCTCTCTTCCTCTTTAGGTCCACCTCAATCCCGATTCAAACATAACCCTGAAGGTAAAATTCTTGTTAGGATTTGTTTCTTTTCATGGGTTACATTTGTGATTAGGTATGTTATGAACTTTGGGTTTTTCATATTTTATTCAATTGTAGTTTCCATATGGTTAAAAAATTGATGAAATATTCTTCTTTTAGTTTATTTTATGGCTATTTGATTAAAGTGCAGATTTTTGTGACATGGGTTGTGAAGTTCATGTAAGATTTCAGAAAACGCAAAAAAAAAAAAAAAAAAAATGAACGGTGAATTTTGATTGTTACGTGAAAATGAAAGTTATTAAGAATGTGGTATTAAATGGTTTGCATCTAAGCTGCCAAATTTGTGTTGAATAAAAAGCTTCAGGTTTCGGATATTTGGAAGTTTCTTAGGATCCAGTTTAATTGTGTACTGTATTTTCTGTTTTTGGTTAATGAGTTGGGTTTTAAAGTTCGTATGGTTTAATTTGAGAGGGAAGAAAAATATTCCAATGTTTTTAATTGCTAGCTTTACAGCTTATAATGCAGAATTCAGTAGAAAAAATTTTATTATAGAAGCTGAAATTATATTGTGGCATTAGGTGATGCACAATTTCCGGAGGATGAGAGCACAAAGATTTTTGCTAGGAAAGTAGCTGATCATTATAGTGCAAGAACTAATCAGACTTTGGAAGAACGAGAAGCAAGTCCAATCATTCACTTAAAGAAGTTGAATAATTGGGTATGTTGTTGAACCACATGAACTGCATTCTGCTCTTAGGATATATTTTTGAGTCATTTTTCATTCACTTTCTTCTTGATTGGACAGATTAAAAGTGTCTTGATTCAGCTTTATGCTCGTAAGGGGGATGCCGTTCTTGATCTTGCCTGTGGCAAGGTATTTTAGGACCCTTATTTGTACTTAGCTTACTTTTTTTTTGCTAAATTCAACTTATTTTGATCCTTGTGATATGGTTTGCTTTTATGTGTTTTAGGGTGGTGATCTCATCAAGTGGGATAAAGCAAAAGTTGAATATTATGTTGGTGTTGATATAGCTGAAGGCTCGGTAAAGTGCTAAAACACTCGGGGTTCCCCCCCTATTTGTTTACTCGTTTATCCAATTTAGTAGCTCAGTTAAGCCGTGGTCAACCTATCTGGTATCTGGGCCTCCTTCAGTACTAATCATAATTGTTCTGAGCCACTAATTTCTTAAGCAGCAGCATTTGTGACCGCAATGCTATTTGTGCATTTGTTTATAGATACATGTGAACTATTTGTTGCACGATTTGTTGTACTTATGATATCATGTAATAATTTTTAAATTACAGCTCTCTGAAACATGAGTCTTGTGCAATAGTGGATGGTAGTGTAGATGTTTTCTAGCTTAAAATCACAGATAAATTGTGTGCTTCTAAGGCACTAACAGCCTGCAGTCTAGATGTCTTTCTATACCTGAAAAGGAAATTAGAGACTAGAAAACAGCAGCAGGAAAACTAAATATTTCTCTGGTACCTATTTATGTCACGAGTTGCAGTATTGATTTTGCATTCTCTATATATGCACAGATAGAAGATTGTCGTACACGTTATAATGGTGATGCAGACCATCATCAACGTCGCAAAAAGTTCACTTTTCCTGCCCGTCTATTATGTGGGGATTGTTTTGAGGTAATGACGATGTTGGTAGCAACTTTGAAAATTACTAACTAGCCAGCATATATATAGTTTCTGCTTCTCTGGATTACTTATCACATTCAATGGTATAATTAGTCATGGTCAATTTGAATAGGGTTATAAATTATCTGAACAGTGAAACAAAATGTTTTTGGGCAATTGGACCTGAGGACCAACTTATTAAGGATGTACATGGTTTAGCAGGTATTGAAGGATATAGTTCTAATTTTTGCAAGTTGATGATTTTCAGGTGCGTCTCGATAAAGTTTTGGCAAATGATGCTCCTTTTGATATCTGCAGTTGCCAGGTGACTGAAGTGCTGTTGATGTTTTCTTCAATAGTTGGAATTTGGAAAATCTACTATTAAGTTTATTTTTTTTGTCCTATGATAAAATTGCTATTTAACTATTTGTCGCCTTGTCTTTAATTACTTATTGTTCAGAAGTTTGACCTGGAGTTCTTTAATCTTTAGTATTCTGACAGTATTTTTAATAGAACTCTACATATGTAGAAGAGCTACTGATGCTATAAACTAGCCGTTTTCTCATGCAAGCTCTTTATATGACTGAACCATAAATGTGGCTATAACGAGGCACTCTTGGATTTTGCAGTTTGCAATGCATTATTCCTGGTCTACAGAGGCACGTGCACGTCGGGCGCTGGCTAATGTATCAGCTTTACTTCGTCCAGGAGGCACATTCATCGGGACGATGCCAGATGCCAATGTGATAATCAAAAAGCTTCGAGAAGGTTTACTATTGCAACTTGCTTTAATAGTTCTTGTCCTTAAAAAAACGTAGAAAGTTTCAGTTATTTTCTTTCACTTTTCTACTCCCTCCTTCCATCCCTCCATTCTTCAACACAACCAAGCACACCCTAAAACGATGAAAGCTAGTCTTTCTAGTAACTAACATCATGTAGTTTTATGGTTTCTGTAGACCAATTAGCAAAGCAATGAGATGGTTAAATTATTCCAAGCTTTCTTCTGCTTTTTCTTCTTTCCTCCCTGCCATTTTTGAAAGTTATGATTGTTGGCATGTTGGACTACTTTTTTTTGTTCTTGATTTATTTTCACTGTAACTATGCAGCTGAAGGAATGGCTTATGGCAACAGCGTTTACTGGATACAATTTGATGAAGAATTTTCCGATAAAGTAAATGACATTTGTCTTGCAACTACATTTTTGGAAAGATACTGATGTTGACTACCAAGTTTTATCTAATTCTGACACACTTTTACAACATGGTTCAGAAATTTAAATCTTCAAGCCCCTTTGGTATCAAGTACAAGTTCCACTTAGAGGTACAGTTTTTGATGATTCCTATTCTCGAGATTGATCTTTCATATCAAATAATGGGAACCCTATTGCTTTTAGTATAATTTGAGAGAATAATATGTTCCATCCGGATGTCTTGTTGCAGGATGCTGTTGACTGCCCTGAATGGATTGTTCCCTTCCATCTCTTCAAGTCATTAGCAGAAGAGGTATCATTCTGATCTCACCAAACTCATTTTTTAGGACATGGAGGTTTCTATAAGTAAACTCTTAGCATTGTTTTTTGGGATTTATTATGTGACCGTCAATTTGTCACACTCATGCTTTCTTTGCATTGGTCTCTGCAGTATGGTTTTGAACTAGTTTTTGTCAAAAACTCGCATGAATTTGTGCACGAGTACATGAAAAAACCAGAATTTATAGAGCTTATGAGGAGGCTTGGGGCATTAGGTGATGGCAACCAAGATCAAAGTAAGTTCATCGTTTCCCAAATACTTCCAGCATTTTTATTTTCTTTTTGACCTTTTTCCCACACTGATAAATTATTATCTTCGTTTCTCCATTGTGTTACACCCAGCCACATTATCTCCCGAGGAATGGGAGGTGGCTTATTTATACCTCGCATTTGTTTTAAAGAAGGTTGGTCCCATATCCTCTTATTTGCGTATTTGCTATGTCCATCATGCATTCTCGAGCTGTCTTTCAAATTCCTTTACGATACGAAGTTACTAACTTGTCGGGAAATTATGTTTCCAGCGTGGCCAACCAGAAGGGACACAAGCAAATAGTAGGAAAGATAAAGGACAGATGCAAATAGCAAAGGAAGATATCCTGTATGTTTAACAGGAAAACCTAATAAATCCCAAAGATTTTTTCTTCCCCGCCCCCTCCCCCTCCCCCATAATTCATGGAAATTCAGTTTTGTAGGTTTACAAATTCTTGTTGTAGCATTGCTTGATTTGCACGAAACCTTTATACACCATTTGTAATTTTGGGATTGAAAATTTGTAGCAAAGATAAATGGAAAGTGACCGAGAATTTCACCACAACTAAAGTAATGAAGCCGATTAGCCTTTTCATACGTACTATTGTCGTGTCTACCATGTCATGCAAGATCAATCTTTTGGAAATATTTTATATCAATAAATTATTTTTAGTATTACTGACTGTGAAAATGACTTTATATATGATAATATCATCTGTTGCTAATAAGGAAGCAATGGGTTCTGCCACGTTTAAATTTGCTTTTTATTTCTTTTTTTTATTTAAGAGTAGGGATAGGTTGCGAGTAGAAATAAGTAAAATATTTATTTTCATTAATTTGTATTTAATAGTTAATTTTAAACGAGTATTTATGCCTTTTGGTAAATACCAAAATATTTAAAAAATTAACTTATTTTGGGTAAAACAACTACCTCTTTAAATTCAAATAAAATAAAAACTACCTTTCTTTTTAAGAAAATCTTTATTTTTTAATTATATACTTTTACATATTTTTAAACTATTGTTTTAGAATGTTACTATATGTTATTATAAAATGAAAAAAAAATGATAATTTCTTAAATCCATTTGTAGAATTTTTTTTTATTCTAGTGTAAACTAATTATTTTTATTTAAATTATACATATTTACATTTTTCATTTACTTTTACTTTCCACCATGTGATCTAATTTTTTAAAGATGACATTTATTAATGTAATATGAATTAGTATTTAATATGCTGACTTTTTACAACTGATTTTAGAATTAATGTAATTATTTGATATATCAGTAAAGGAGAAATTTAGACTCTACAAGCAGGTTAAAGATATGACAAATGTCATATTTATTTTTTTATGTAATTAATTTTTCTTTTACTATACACTAAATCACACTCTCAACTCGTTTATGAAATCTAAAAATCTTTACAAATTTGTACCAAATAATTTTAACTAGAATTAAAAAATTAAAAAAAAAAAAGAGAGAAAAAGAAAAGGGGAAAGTCCAAGAAGAATGCAAAGACTGATGATAATAATGCCAAAAACAAAATCAAAAGCTAGAGATAAACAAACAAATAAATAAAAAGGGAGCAAAAATGCTTCATGCGCCCCTATACGTAGCTGCTTGTGGGTTCGTTTAATGGTAAACCCAGTTTTCCCGCGTAAAATAAAGTTCTTTTATATTATTTAAGGAAAGATTAAAATAAAGTAATCAGCAATGGAAAATTATAAAATTTGGTGGTGAAGGATGAAGTGGGGCTTTTTCATTTTTTCTTTTTCTTTGCTCAATGGTTGAGTAATTGACAGGTAAAATACTTCTTTCTTTTTCTTTTTCTTTTTTTTTTTTTTTGGTTTAAAATTTGAGAATGTTAAGAATTAAACTACTCAGAAATAAATGTTAAATTAACATTATGTTTTATTTAACTTTGATACCAAATTAATATATATTTCAGATCATCTGATTCTTCGAATATTTAGAAGATGAAGAGTGTTTTTAAAATCTAAAACAAGAGAAATAAAGATTTCATTTTTTTAAAAAAACATAGAGAAATTTTGAAAGTAGACTACATTACGGTGACAAATTTATAAAAAAAAAATTGATATAACGATTTTAAATTTTATCATGTCCATGTATTTTACATTAATTTATGAGATTTGTTGTTTCTAATATTTAAACGAATATTTTTTTTTAAAGTATAATATATTTTATCATTGTATTAATAAAATAAAACTATCAATATATCAATTTAAAATGATTTGTTGTGCTAATTTAAAAAAAAATTATTTTAATCTTTGAATTGGATTAAAACAAAAGAAATTGGAAGCAGTTTAAAAGAGGTAAAAAGATTAGACTTTCTAATTTGATCAGGAGGCCAGACTGAAAGAAACACTTCTTCACAACTCTTAAACAGAAACTAAAATTGTTTATATTGTAACTATAATTAAAAGAAAAACCTAATTAATTATTATATATATTGAACAAAAATGTAAAAAAAAGGGGGGGGGGGGCAAACGTTTGAAACTGCTTGGAAATTTTTTCCTATCTCACAGCCTCCAATCCTTTCTCCTTTCTCCCTTGATTCTTCAACATCCCTGCAACAACCTTCACATTATTAGTTGAACTATAACCAAATAATAAAAAAATCGTTTTTAAGAAACCAAATAAAAAAATTAGCAACATAAATTTTTAAATTCAATTTTTTGGACGGATTTTTAAATTCTTTTTTCTTTTGTTAGTAAGTAATGCAGATTGAGTTTTCACTAGGCATAGTCAGAAACATGTTAAAATGCATTTACCTTTCTATTTATGATTATATCAACAGTTTGAATTTAAATCAATATCACCTCATTTTTATCGATACAATCAAATGAAAAAAAAAAAAAAAAAAAAAAAACCATTTTTATTCACTAAGAATATAATAACCCTACCAAACTAACCACAAAATCAGAATTTATCTAAACATTAAACACACCAACAAAATGAAGTTATAATTTATAAGAAAAAAATCCTATTAATGAAACTATGACCCTACTTTCTTTAATGAAAAGATTTTCAGTTTCGGAAGATGAGAAAATTAGGAAAGAGAATGGTTTACCTTGAGGTTTACAGTGAGGAGGTTCTTCAAAGAGAGATAAGGAGAGTTGTTTGTGAGCAACACCAATGTCAAACAAGATGAGACCAGATTTAGGGTCATCTACTATGATATCTTTAACAGGTAACCAAAGGAATAGTTCTTCTTGGGTTAGCCCAACCACCCCAATGAGGCTGCCATAGGTAAGGTTGGCCCTCACTACGCTGTCAAAGAACACCCTGTTTTCATACTTGGTCAAGCATGGTCCATCCAACAATACTTCTAGGCTTCCATCTTCTGCTAGTGTATACGATTTCACTTCCTTTGGGAGTAGCCCTGCTGGTAATCCCCTTGAAACTAGAACATCATGGATTGAAGTGGAATGAGAAATAGAGAAGAGTAAGGGAAATAATGAAAATACGAAAGTATAGACGCTGCTGCTCTTTTTGTTTCTCAGAATAGCCATGAATGCATAGAAAGATTGGGAAAAAGAGATACGAAAATAAAAAAAGAAAAGAAAAAGGACTTTAATAAATGGTTAGGAAAATTGGAATGACTCTTTTGTCCCTTTGTTGGTGAATGGGGCCAATTTATTTATATAAAAGGAGGTGATGTCAATTTTATTTCGGCTTTAATTAATTTTCTTGTAATTTATCACATAATTAATCCATGACTTATTTAGTTACGGTAAAAGTATTATAAAGATCTTTGTACTAGGAGTTAAATTGTATTTTATTTTTTTACTTAAAAAATTGATAAATTAGTCATTATACGTTAGATTAAAGAGCAAACTAGTATTTCATGTTAAAAATTGGGATGGTTGATAAAATAACCAGATAATTACACATGACGTATTACATGTACCTTATTTAGACATACAGTGAGTAGTTTTTAACCGTTGAAATGAATGAAAATATTAATTTACTTTTTGATCTAATTTATAGGGACCAATTTGCTCATTTCTTAATAAAAGAAACAAAATGCAATCCAACTGTTAATATAAGGTCTCCATGATATTTTTATCGTTAACACATATGGTAAGCTTCCGAATTAATTAAACAGATAAATCAACCAAGTTGGAAAACAGTAGCATCTCAAATTTCTTTTATGAAAATAAATAAAGAGTTTGTATTTGGTTCAGATTTTATACATACTATTTGGAGAAAAAATATATATTATCAAATTGCATCAAATTCTTTACTTCTTTTTTACTTTTTCATTCACTTGAATAGGGCAATAATATATGATTTTTTTTTTGTTTGACAATATTCTTAATTTCTACTATGCATCTCATTATAAAACAATTGAAAATGTTTTCATAAAAATGAAGGATAAATTATTAAAATAGTTACTTTTGTTTGCCTCAAGTTATATGTTACTCACTTATGTTTGAAATGTTACGTTTTAGTCACTTACGTTATCATGTTGTAACATTTTAGTCACTGAGCCGTTAATTACCATTAATGGTGTAACGGTGAGCTGACGTAGCATGTTAAATCATCATTTCAAACAAAAATTTTAGGTTAAATTCTACAATTGGTCCTCATATTTTTTTTATTTTGAGCAATTCAATTTTTTTCTTTTATGTTCTTTTAACTTTCCTTTTTTCTTTTCCATTATCTTCTTCTTCTCCTTCTGCTTTCCTCTCTTCTCCATTTCTCTTAACGTAGTTTTTCTATGTTTTCTATTTGTTAAAACTAGTCCACAAGCTTGCCTCACTCGAAAAAAATTAAATTGTTCAAAAAAAAGTATAGTGGCTAGTTTTAACAAATGGAAAACATAGAAAAACTACGTTAAAAGAAAAGGAGTAGCAGAAGAGAATGAAAAAAAAAAGAAAAAAAGGAAAGTTAAAAGAATATTAAAGGAAAAAAATTAAATTACTTATAACAAAAAAATATGGGGCCGATTGTATAAATTAACATAAAATTTTTGTTTGAAATGATGATTTAACATGTCATGTCAACTTATCGTTACACCGTTAATGGTAATTAATGGCTCAGTGACTAAAATGTTACAATGTGATAACGTAAGGGACTAAAATGTAACCTGAGATAAATAAAAGTAACTATTTTAATAATTTACCCAAAAATGAATTAAAAGTGTATTAATTTGAACATTATCATATTAGTAATTACGTTGTTGTTGCTCTTACGTTTTGTTTCTAATTTACACAATAATATATTGGATCATATTACAAGTTCCCAATATCATACTTCTAATCATTCTAAGATAAGATGCAAAAAATTTTGTTTGACACTTCCCCTAATTATTACATCTCAGAAAAAGAATTACCAATAAAATAAACTAAAATGTCATACTATTTAGGAATTTTCTTTTCTTTTCTTTTCTCACAAGCAAAAAGGAAAAAAAAATCAAATAACTGAGACAAGAAATTGGATACCCTACCAAATTGTTGTGTGGACAAAAGATCAATCAATCCCAATCTTCCTTGTTTAGATTTGGATGTTGCTCTAAGGCAAGCAAAATTATTATTCTTTTATCAAAACCCTAACCCTAATCGCAATGATGATCATAAACTAGGGTTAATTAACCCATGGGAGGGTAATTTGGTTAAATTCACCCAACTCAATCTTTTAAGCTTAGTTAATATAGTAAGTAACATAACGGTTGCATGTTGCAGTTAAAAAGATATGAAACTCTCCAAGTACCCCCCGCTCAAATGCCGATGTTGTAATAGTAGTAACTGAAGGGCATATATATCATTTCACCTTCTGCAGTTTAGACTCTTGATTTTTTTTTTTTTTTTAATTTCCGTTATGTCTTTTGGCTTTGAACTTAGCTTTATTTGGAATTACTGTCGGAAGAAAAAAATTAAAGAAAAGAATTTTCTGAGAAAATAGGACAAAATAGATTCTTTAATTACCTTTTCTGCCACTTTGGGAATGAAAAGTAGCTCAAATGGATTTATTGAGGCGCAAAAATGATTGCGTTACAGCGGAGGGACCTATAATAGATGACCCACCCCAAATGATTTGACACATCTGGCACTCCTAGCTGGCCAGATCATCACAACTTGTAATTTCAGTTCAACCTTGTAAGAATTGGATGGAAGATATCGTATGAGTTGGATTTTTAATGTTTGGCTCAATGGATTTAATTAATTAAAGTAAACAATGGGAGGCAAGAGATTGTTTAGAGAAAGAATTGTATTTTTTCTAATAGTTTAATATTACATGAGTAATTTTATTTTGAATTTTAAGATTTTTATTTAATTTTTTTAAAATAAAAAATATTAAAATTTAGAATAAAATGTTAATATAGTATTAAACTATTGAAAAAATATACAAATAATATGATATTATTATTACAATCATTTCCTAACTTCATTAATTTCAAGTTCAATTAATATTTTCGAAATTAAGTTGAAAAATGACATAAGCAATGAACGTATTGGAGTTTTTTAGTGAAATCTCTTTCCATATAGTTTGAATTATACTTAAATTAATCGATTATTATTGTATTTAATAAAATGAAATCTCTAAATTCCAGGTATGGATCATGCAGCTCCCCACGCTGCGTGACCACTTTCCATCGTGGAATTTAGCTAACATATTTTTGTAATTATTAAAATATATATTTATTAAAAATAAAAAATATGTATTTTTTTTTTAGAATAAAAGTAAAAGTTTTTACTTAATTAAAAAGCAAAAAAGCTGCTATAAGGAATACAAATTGCTGCATAAGAAAACATTCTACGAGATTATCATTTCTATATATGACTCACATAATTCTATATTTACCGTTTTATCATCAGATAAAACATTCAACTTCAGTTGGCCAAATAAAGCTGTATGATGAACAAACTTAGAAAACTATCTTTTTGACTCATTCTGTATTTATCTTTGCAATTTTATGATTCAATTTTTAGAATATTTTTATTTTAGTCACTAAAACGTTAAATTTTTAACGATTATTAATTATATACACTATATCATGTTTTTATCTTCATTCTAGTCATCCAATTTTTAGATTGCTTTTATCTTGGCCACCCCAAAAATATTTTTTTAAATATTAATGTAGATAAAAAAATCATGAATTAAAGTGAAAAAACTATAAAATCCAAAATAATACAAAAATATTGTCAAATTATACTTGTTTATCTTATTGCCAAAAATTCTAAATTTGGGTTTTGAAATATACATTATTAAATATTAAGATTCAAAATTATAGTAACAAATCGATTGGCATTGTCAATGGATAAAAAATTTTCAATAATTTATTTTGATGTTTTGAATTTTTTTAAAAAAAATTATCAATAAAAATTATTATCTTTAATAGTTGTCTATGAAACCTTTTTTTTTTTAGCTAAAAGTAAAAAAATAAAATCCTTACAATTAATTAAATTAATTAGTTTCATCTTCCATGCAAAACAAAACTCATAATTTTTACATCACTTATTTACCCAAACGAGGAACAAGAAAATTATAAAATATGAGTTATTTAAGTTGTTTTCGTTAATTTTAAAATTTAAAAGGATATTAAATTAACTAAATTTAATATTATAGTAACAAATCAGTTGATATTATTAATGGATAAAAAATTTTCAAAAATTTATTCAATTTATTTTGATGTTTTAAAATTTAAATTTTCAATATTAAAAAAATCAAAATTTTTGGTAATGAGATAAACAAGTACAAATTCATAGCTTTTGCGTATTATTTTAGATCTACCACCTTTTTCACTTTAATCTTTGATTTTTTTACCCCAAACAATATTTAAAAAAGATATTTTCTAGGTGATCAAAATGAAAATGACCTAAAGGTTGAGTGACCAAAATGAAAGTGTAAATATGATATGATGTGTATAGTTAACTATCATTAGAGATTTAACACTTGGGTGACTAAAATGAAAGCAAATAACTCTAATATCTTAAGGTTATTTGTTCCTTATTTTAGTAGGACTTTAGGATTTTTAGTTTATTTTATAATTTAATTTTGATAGATTTTAGGAATTTTATTTCGTTGATGTCTTAAGTTAACTATTTATTTATAATGTTAATTCGGACTAATTTTCGATGTGATCTTATCCAATATATGTCCGACAAAGTATGGGAAAGAATAGCATGAAGTAAGCAAATTTTTGTTCTAACGGAAAATGTCTTCGACCCAATTATGAACATAGGCAAGCGAATCTTTGTTCCAACGACAAATATATCTGTCGAAACCATTTTTTTGGAAATCGACTTTTATTTCAAAAAAAAAGGGAGTCACCACCAATAATTTTTCATGAGGTGTGATCAGATCACCTCATAAAATTGATAGTTTTAATAAACAATTTGATTTACTAAAACAACGATTTTTGGTCCATAAACTTCGAGAAATGAGTTCGAGAGTCGGTTACGCACGAGGAAGGATTAGCACCCTCGTAACACCCTAAATTGGTACCTAGTTGATTAATTAATGTCTTAGTGTCGAAAGTTTAAAACTTGAAAAGAGTTTAAAACTTGGAAATCGACTTTTATTTCAAAAAAAAAAAAGGAGTCGCCACCAATCATTTTTCATGAGGTGTGATCAGATCACCTCATAAAATTGATAGTTTTAATAAACAATTTGATTTACTAAAACAACGATTTTTGGTCTATAAACTTCGAGAAATGATTTTGAGAGTCGGTTACGCACGAGGAAGGATTAGCACCCTCGTAACGCCCTAAATTGGTACCTAGTTGATTAATTAATGTCTTAGTGTCGAAAGTTTAAAACTTGAAAAGAGTTTAAAATATGATCCCTCTTTGTATTAATGTTATTTTTATTTAAAAATTGCTTGAATAAATCGAAACGTATGTTAAAGACCCTCTGGTCTCAAGGTAACAAAATATTACATCCCGTAAGTTAGGACACGACACCTCGAACCCTTGAGAATAAGCTTACCTTTTATTTTTTTTTTATTTAAATCTCATGTATCTTAATTTTAAAAGGATATTTGATCATTTAGGTTCAACGAGAAAATCGAAATCCCGTAAATCAGGGTACGACTTCTTGAATCTCCAAATACGTAACATTACCTATTTTTATTTTTTTCTTTTTTTTAAAAAATAACAAGTGTAATATTTAAAACGATGAGTATTTATCTTATTTGGCGTATAGTATAAAAACAACTAATTATATCTAAACATAATGCATGATGTAGTGATGATGAATCAATATAAAATGACTATATAGATAGAATATTGGAATGATAAAATATAAATAAGGGTATACTTTAATAATAATATCATAATCCAAATAAATAGATAAAGTAACGTAAAACAAAATAAACGAAAAATACATGATTGAAAAGACACGACTTAGAAATACCAAAAATAATAAAAAGAATAATAAGATAACCCATAAAGGAAATAAATAAAATAAAATGAGATGACAATATAATAATATGTACAAATATAAACAACATAAGTTTTAGAAATAAAATAAAAAAAGCAAGGCAATAATAGATAGATAAATAAACAAATAATAATAAGATCTAAAAAATCCATGAAAAGGCTGAAACTAATAAAGGACTTAATCAGAATTAAAATGAAGTTAAAGGGATAAAATGTAAATAATAAAATAATTAAAACAAAATTAAGGATTAAAATGAAACGCGCGAAAAGGAATAGGGATTAAACATGAAATTATATCGAACCCTTTAAACACAGCATTCCATAGGACTAAAATGAAATAAAAATAAAATTACAGAGTATAAATTAAAAAAAGGATTGGATTGAAAAACATTTTAAAAACGAAAGGGTCAGGACCGAAAAAAACCTATTGGACACGAAAACACGCGGATCTTGGCTGTTTTCGGGAAGGGTCAGGACCGAAAAAAACCTATTGGACACGAAAACACGCGGATCTTGGCTATTTTCGGGTTGGGTCTCCGGGTTGGCAAAACGACACCGTTTCAGGTGTTCACCTTCTAAAATGGTTGAAGGATCAAATTGAAACAAAGATAGAAATAAGTGGGAAAAAAAGAGACGGGACTAAATTAAAACAAGCCACAAAAGCGAAAGGGTCGAAAGGCTAAATAAACCCTTCAGCTAAAAAACACGTAGATCCTATGCGGACAGGTCGGGTCGGTTCAGTTTGGTTCAACCCCAAAATGACATTGTTTTGGGGCCTTCTGAACTCTTTCAAAATAGCATCGTTTTACAGTAGCTATATAAGTTAAAGTTTAAACAAACAAAAAAAAAATCATTTTAAGCCTTATTAAAAAAATAAAAACCCTCTCCTTTTTTTCTCTAAAAAGTCCTCCTCAGGCCAGCCATGGCTCTAGTGGACCCCTACCGCGCTGGCTGCCGGTCACCGACGACAGCTCCACCATTTTGCGGTGGCTGAAAAATGCCAAAACCCTCTTTTTTGTCCCTTTTTTCGAGTAGAACCCATATTTGAAACCAAAATACAAAAAGAAGCAAGAGAACTTTTCGGTTCTTGGTTTCCATGAAGTGACCTTTAGGCGAATCCCCGAGGATCCAGCGGTCTTTCAAATCGAGTGGAAACGATGGCAATATCAACGAAGGTAAAGGTTTCTTTTTTTATTTTCTTATTTGTTTTTGAAACAAAAGATATATGAAAAAAAAGAATCACCTTTGTTTTGTATCCTATTTTTTTATTTGTTTTCTATTTTTTTTATATTTCTCTGTGCCAAAAAATTACATTGATGTTTTCGTGGCTTTTATAGCTGAATAGTTACAATATTTTGTTTGTTTTTTGCTTTTGCTTGCTACTACTTCTCTACTATCTGCTATTGTGTGTTTGCGCTTTCATCGGTCCTTGTTCTTTTTCTTGTAGATGACAGTGGCAGAGGAGTGGCTGATGGTGGTGGTGGTAGAGGGGTGTCAGACAGCACGCTTGCAGGCATGGAGAAACGACGCAAGGGAGGCTAGGGTTTCTTTTGTTTTATTGAAAATGTTTAGGCTTTTGAGCCATTTTGGCCATTAAGGTTTTAATTTTTTTGGGCTTTGTAATTTAAGTTTGATATTTTGTGAATGGACTGTTTTTTATTATTATTTGATTTGGTTTGGTTTGTTTGGGCCTAGGCAAAATTGAACTTTTACAATATCTTCGCTCAGAGAAAGCAAACATATGACTTTTCACTCCAAGCACATATACCTGATTTTTTTTAAAAAAGTTACGCCTTTTAAGATTATAAAAGGGAAAAAACGAAACCAAAAAGGAGGGGATAAGAAGAAAAAGAGGAGGAGCCGCCCAAGCTTTCCTGCATCAAGAATTGACGGATTCCAATGAAAAGACGGAGTTTCTCCATCTTTTTTCTTTTTTGTTTCATTTTATTATGTCTAGTTATTGTTTTAATTTTAAGATGTTTCCCAAATTCTCCACAAACAAAATCTATTTTCTAGGGTTACAATGGATTTCATGCTTCCATATCTTTTTATTATTAATAGAGTTTAGATTATTTATTTATTATTATTATTCTTCTTTGATAATAGTCTAGCCAACTATTAGTTTGACAAAACCTCAAGAAAGCGAAAGAGGACTTTTTATTTTAGGTCTAGAATGAATAACTCTGGGTCTTTAATAGAAGGGCCAATCTGTGATTCGTAATTAGGATAGGAATATACCTGATTAACTTGGGTAGCCATAATTGGGGTAATTCTTAATTAATTTAGTCTACATTATTGACATAGGAATACAGCTCAATGGTTAAATTAAATTAGTTCTTTAATTGCTCGAAAGAGAATTAAGTGAATTTTAGTTTCCCAAGTTAACAATAAACTTATTAGAATAAATTGGATGGAGATAGATCAATTTGCTAACGCATTCGATGAAATTTTTGGGTTTTACCATTTCGTTTATTTGAATTAATTTGCGTTGCTTGTTTTTATTTACTTTTAAATTAATTAAAAAATTTATTTACTTTTACCAAATTGCAATGATTTTTTTTTGGGTGATCCAAATAAAGATGCTTTAAAAATTGAGTTACCAACTAAGTAGTTTAACTGAATAATATAATAATGTCTTGATCTCGACTTAAACGTTTGCCACCAGGGCGAAATCAAAAAATTTTTTTAGGGGAGTCAAAATTAAATTGTAATTTTTACAATAGTAAAAATGTAATTTTTAAAGGATTAAATAAAAAAAATTATCATTTTTAGGAGGATTAAAGTGTAATTTTACTTTTATTAAGTTAAAATTTTAAAAATTTTAAAGAGAACCGAGGCCCTTAACAGTTTTCTAGATTCACCCTTGTTTGCCACTTTTGTTGGAGATTTTCTTGTTAGTAATGTGGGTTGATATATTTCCATAATTTTTCCATTCATGTGTTTTGTAATTCTTGTTCATCTATGAAAGTTTTAAGAAATAAAAGAAATCTGGTTATGTCTAAAATAAGAGTTTTAGTTGGTAGGGAAAATTAATTTTATCCTTATGGGAAACGTTATATCATATTAACGGCCTCCCCCCCCCCGATGCAATGTAAAACATAAAGAAGAGTGGGGGATCTCTTGAGCCATTAAATAATAGAATGGGTGAAAAGCTCCAGAAAAAGAGGCATTAAAATAAGAATATATACATCTCATTAATCATTCTTATGTCTACTAATTACGGTTATGATCAACAATTTGTTGGTTTTAAACGCCTGCAATTCTCCTTTCACAGCATGCTTTGTTATAATAATAACATTTCATAACCTTTTTCTGGTTTTTACATTTATAAATATTCTAAGACTATTTTCTGTAATTATTATATATTCCTATTTTCATTTAATACATTAAATAAAAAAATCCCTGTTTTGTATGTGCTTCTTTTAATTATATGTTTTTTCTTTAATTTTCATTTGTAATTAATACGATGACTAATTGACTAATTTTAACTTGTTTCGTATCAATATTATTATTAGTACATGAGTTAAAATTGATTGAAATACATTTATCTTTCTATTTAAAAATTGAATAAGAATTATAAATAATTTTAAGTTTTTTATAAAAAATATTTTTTTATTAAAAAGGGTAGGCTGGGCCTTATAACTCAAGGACATCACATAGTTTCTACCATAAGTTATACTAATACTATCACCTAACTAGACATTGTTGTCTATTGATCCTTATGGATGAAGAATTTTCTGAATAGATTACAAAGTGTTAATATTATTGTGGGTTAAGTTAAAATTATTATAGATGTAAATGGTAATATCATATTTGTATCATAATTAATTTAAATTAATTAAGAGATAAATAATAAAAATATATATTATCAATACTTAAAAAATAGTTAAGTGATAATAATAAATAATTATTATATCTCTAATTAATTAAATTAGTATGAGATAAATAATAAATAAAAGAGTTTAAAAAATCCTGATGAACGCCATATCAAATTTGAAGAAAGCCACCTTCCAATCTAGTTTAATTGAGGAAAAGAAGTCAAATTTTATTTATGAAGAAAATCACCTTTAGATATTGTTCAACTGAAAAAAGGATGTCAAAACTTGTTTTAAGAGCAAGTCACCATGATAGTTGAAGTGGGATCAACCATCCAAGATCAAGTCTAAATGATCATTGGATTCAAATTCTCTTCAAACCCGTTTTCAAGATCCAAGCCTGGACAACCCTTGAAGCGGACATCATTGATTCAATATCAAGTCTCGGCGACTCTTGAATTAAATCAAATCAAATCCTCAAGTAAACATCTCACCAAACTCAACTTTAAGATCAAGTCTCAATGACCTTTGAAGCAAATTGCATCATTCAAAGATCAAGTGAAGATTACCATTGGATCGAATCGCCATCAAAGAGAAGAATCAAATGAGTTTTCTTTATAATCAAGAAATCTAGAGATTGTATCTTCTTTTCAAGTTATCAATACAATTTGACTCCAAATTTTCAAGTCAATTTACAACTTAAAATTTTTGTGTATGAATTTAGAGCTCTCTTGGAGGGAAGCCTTTCATCTTTTCTCTCCAAAAATCAAAGTTCAAAGTTGCAACAGTCTCAAAAAGATCATTATTAGCAAACCAATGATGATGAATCATGTATAATTAGATGTCATTAGAGATTTAACGTTTAAGTGACTAAAACAGTAAATTTCTCTAACGATGATGATGAAATTATAAAAATTCTTTTTGAAGTGACCAAAATAAAAATATTCTAAAAGTTAGATGACCACTAATTAGTTTGCCCAAAATATAAAGTTGAGACATTCTAACTAAATCCAATGGAATGACTTTTCTTATTTCCACTCAAAACGCAAACATAAGTGCACTTTTAATTATCCATCAACCCGAACTAAGTTGAACTAGAACCAATTATTAAAATTAAGTATTAACCCACATCTTAAATCGAAATTTAAAACTTAATTAAAACAATACAATTTTCAAAGCTTAATTTTTGAAATTCGATCGTCACTTTTGATAATTAAAAAAAAAAACTACATAATTGGTTACCAAATTTTTATAAGTTTTCATTTTAAACATCGGAAAAAAAAAACCATTTTAGGGACTACAATCAAAAACTATTTTCATTTTAGGCAGTGTCATTAAAATCTATTCACATGTTGGTCACCTATTGTTAATTCAATATTATTGTACACTAATAAATTTTCATTTTGATCATTTATTTTTTAATTAATTTTATTTAAAAAATAAAAAATAGTTTTTACAGGGAATTGAGTTATTTAACTGCGGAGATGAAACCTAAGTTTTTCCTTTTAACTCAATTTGTTGTAAAAACTCAGGTAATTTGCTGGAAAAATAATTTTCATGTAAAAACTCAAATTTTCCCTATAAAAACTCATGTAATTCCTTATAAAACCTCAAGTTTTTCCCTTTTACTGGGAAAATATTTACAATTAGTTCTAAAAAAAGAATAAAATTGAAGGAAATTAAAAAGATTTTTTTTTTAGCAAAGCTCAAGTTTTTCCTATAAAACCCGATTAATTCTTTGTAAAATCTCAAGTTGTCTCTCTTACCGGAAAAAAACTAAAACTAATTCTAAAAAGAAAAAATAATAAAGGAAATTAAAAAATAAATTATTTTCCATGTAAAAACAAGTTTTTTTCATGTAAAAATTTAAGTTTTTTCCTGCACACACAAGTTTTTCCTTTAATTAAAAAAACTAAAATTAATTCTAAAAAAATAAAATGATAAATAAGTGATCAAAATAAAAATTTACTAAAGTTGGGTAACTAAAATGAACATACAATAACATTGAATTAACGACATATGACTAAAATGAAAACCGTTTTTAACTGTGGTAGTTGACTCGTGACACCAACTCAGGCAGAGACTTAAATAATACTATAGATAGATATACAATTGATGGAAATAATAAAGTGTGCATAATAAATTAAAATGTATAAAAATAGTAAAATAAAACTTTAGTTTAGTGGTAAATTAAAAGTTTTACTAATATAATTGGTTTGGGTTCAAATCCCACCATATTTATATTTTTATTAGTCTTTTTATTAAAAACAGACTAAAATACCATATATATACACAAACACAATTGAATGAGGTAATCAAGTGTGCATAATAAAATTAAAATTTATAAAAATATCAAAATAAAGTTTTAGTTAGCAGTAGATTTACATTTTATTAATGCAATTGATGTGGGTTTGAATTCTATCATATGCATATTTTTATTGATTTTTTTAATTAAAAAAGACTAAGCTACCTTTGAATAATGTAACTTATTTTTAATTACGAAAGGATATTTCTGTAAATTCTCTAATCAAGTTTGTTGACTTATGATGTCACGGGACTAGATCTTTCGTCTCGCGATCCGTGTGGCCTTAGGTGATCCGTTCGTCCAAACTCGCCTAAGTCAGCCTTTACTCAAGTGAGGATTCCTTAAAACTCCTCCAAGGCACCAAGTTGAAAAGCGGAAGCGATTTATGCCAAAAGAAACAATAAAAAAACAACAGAAAGAGAGCACACAAAGTGTTTGAGTAAATTTTCTCTATTATCTTATTTACAAAGAATAATGAAACAATGAATGGAGTGAGTACAAATGAGGGGGAGGCTCTCTATTTATAGTTGAGCTCCTCCAAAGCCGACGGTCAAGATACATTTACATCAATGGACGAGATTAACTATATCCTTTGATTTTAGGGATTTACAAGATATGCCATATCAAATCTAATCTAATATTTACAAGATATGATTCCCTCAATCTTCTAAGATTAGTTACCAAATTAGCCTAAATTGCTATATCTTCATTATCGGGCCAACCAGGCTTCAATTTAACAGACTTCTCCAACAGCTTATTGAATCGGGCCAGTTCTTACGGGCCAAATGATCCCAATCTATATAATAGACCTCCACCGGATGCATTTGGTACGATGGTCATGAGCTTTGAACTGTAGGCCGTAACATTCTCCCCACCCATTCCCACAACACCCTCGTTGCGACTTCCGAATGGCACTGACTTGATTCACCTCGATCTCGTCTAAACGCCTTAGCTTTTCTTTTCCTTTGGGACTTTTGCCTCGGCTTACGTCACTTCTTAACTCGAGCTGTCCTACTCATTGCATTTACTCTGGTCAATTGCCCCACATGCATCACTTCTTTTTTCTTGAAGTCCACTGCATCACCCATCTCTCTCATAGGTGGAAGTCATGTCGATGACTCAGCCAACTCTAACACTTTACTTGAGTTGAGCCTTATTGGTCCCAGCTTCACTATTTTCATCGTAACTTTTTCCCTTAAGTTCGATGACAAATTCACCTCTTTCTTGGGTGAAAGCCCCTCCGATGATTTGCCAAGCTCAGACGTCGCATTTCTTTTGACTGTGGCTTGTTTTGGACAATTCCGCAACTTATGCAAACCACAACACAAGAAGCACTTTACTCACTTCTTTTTGCTCCTCTTTGCCTTCTTGGCTTCGGCTTTTCCCTTGCTAGAACCAAGCTTCTTGGACTCATTGTCTGTTTCATCATCCCTTTTGATGACAGACTTCTTCAGACACTTTTGTTGGGATGTCAAAAGAAGAGTTCGAACAAAGGAAATGTAACATCTGAGCTTGGTGAGTCATTGAAGGGGCTTCTACCCAAGAAAGATGTGAATTTGTCATCGAACTTAAGAGAAAAAATTGCGATGAAAGCAGTGAAGCTGGGACCAATGAGGCTCGATTCGAGTAAAGCGTAGGAGTTAGCTGAGTCATTGATAAGGCTTCCACCTATGGGAGAGGTGGGTGATGTGATATGCGTGATATGAAGTAATAAAATTTATAATAATGATCACACCAGAAACTAACTATTATCACGATTTTAAGGCAAGCGCATCTATCAAACAGTAGTATAACTTAGTGGCAAGATCGAGATATCGTACCCAAGGGAATAAAAAGTACTAGTACTAACTTTCTTTCTATTATTTAACCTAGAAATAAAAGGGGTTTTATGAAACTAAACTAATTCTAAAACTAAACTATGAATGCACAAAAAGTAAATTTGGGAAAAACTCTTAGGAAAAAGTGATTGATTTGGATAATACTCAAGGGAGAATCCATCTAGACTTCACTTATTATCAACTCTTGAACTAGACTATTTATTCACTTGACTTGATCCGTAGAAATCCCTAACTTATGTTAATATCTCTCTCGAGACTAAAAACAACTAACCCTAGGTTGATTAATTGAAATCTCTTTCTAATTAAAACCCCTAGTGTTGCTTTAACTCGTTCTATGGACTCCCTTATTAGGTTTGACCCTAATTCGATAGATTTTCGTTGTCCTATCTCTAGGATTGCGATCAACTCCGCTTAATTGTGTTGGATCTACTCCTATGCAGGGACTTTTACTCCCCTACATAAGCACATGTGACTTAAATCAATATCCTAGAAATATCAATTTAAGAGTTAAAAACACAATTAAGAACAAATCAAATATTTATCATGTAATTCAATAGAAAATAATAACAAGATTTGTCTTAGGCTTCATCCCCCTCAAGTATTTGGGGGATTTAGTTCATAATTATAAAAGAAAACATCTCAGAAGAATAAAGATAACAAAATATAAAGAACCCAAAAACCCTGAAGGAAATTGAAGGGAGATCTTCAGTCTTGAGGGAGAATTTAGCTTCTGAGATGATTCCCTTGGAGTAATTCCTTGCTTCTACTCTCTTTTTGAGGGGAGAAAATCTCTCTTTTTGAGGAGAGAAAGGTACCCCTTGAAGTTGCCTCCTAGGGTATTTGTATAGAGCTTTGGAATGCCTTTCTTAGCCTCTAAGCATCATTTTCCGAGTGAAATTGTACTTTCTCACGACAGGGACACGCCCGTGTGCCACGCTCGTGTGGATCAAGGCCCAAGCCGTGTTCAGGCCTGTTGATGGTAGCATGGTCGTGTGGTCTGGCCGTGCTTATTGGGGTTGGGCCGTGTTTGGGCTCAAAGTGGCACGGCCGTGTGGCGAATCTCTAGGCCATGTTGTTTTCATTCTTTGGCCCAATTTCTCCCTTTTGTGGCCCGTTTCTTGCTCTTTTGTCTTCCTTAAGCTCACCTGGGCATAAAACATGAAATAGAAGGATCAAGAGCACCAATTTCCACAGATTCAATGATAATTCATCAATAAATTAGGCTAAGCATGAGGTAAAAACATGTATAATTTATCGTTTATCAAATATCCCCACACTTAAACATTTTCTTGTCCTCAAGCAAAATCCCAACTCACAATTAAGAATCATTCTTTTCAACGTATAACCCTTATGAATAATGTTTCAAACTAATCCATAAGTAATCATACAATGAGAATTCAACCAGAAGAACATTAAAGATTCAAACACTCTAAGTTGAGAATTTTATTACAGAAACATAGGTTTTCTCCCTTTTCCTAAGTAATTACCCCTCAATCAAAATTAACAAGATTTGACATCCTCACTAAAGATTCACTCTATCCACTCAAAGTGTTTTAGGGTTCAAGAATTAAGCACTCTTTAGTCAACCTGAAAAGTTATTACCATAGGCCTGCAAGAAAATTAAATCTCCACCACTATAGATTGATATGACACATCGATCAAAAGGTCTTTTAATGGTTGTAATGGGGCTTTGGTTAGGGGTGTTGTCACAAGCTGAAAAAGAGAGGGTTAGAATCGAGATTGAATTAAAAAATTATCTAGCTAGAAAAATCTCTATCGCTAGAATATATTCCTTGAGCTAAACCTTATGATGACATCGTTCTGGGTTTGATAGCTTATAATAGAAATATGCAAAAATATTAAACTATAACTAAGATATGAATTACAACTAAATTAACTATATATACATTTTTTTAAGAATAAATCAAATATTATAGTAATTTGAATAATTACAACTTTACAACCTGGAAAAGATAATAAAGCTAGATAATAATTCAACTCAAATCTCGACAAAAATAGGGATCAAAATAATTGAATGGATTTCAACAAAAATGTGTTATGGGTTAATATTAGAGGTAAGTCAAAGAATGGGTTGTTAGGCTCAATGGGGTTTACTAGGGGTCAATTTATGGAGGTAGGCTTTTATGGAGTAAATGGGTTAAATCCTAGGTGCCTTTATCATCTCAGTGTATCAAATCAATGATGTGGTCTTAACATGTATAATCGAAGTAAGTTCTAGAATAACAAATCAATATTGACTCACTCAAAGCAACAATAAAAGTGAGCACGAAAGAATGTATGCTCAAAAGGCTCAAAAATCTCACTAGAATTATGGCTTTTGATGTCAATCCTGTGAATTTTAAATCTCAAGATAACACTTAAAATTAGAGAAAACAACCTAGAAAAACTTTACATTCTAAAAAATTTCAACTTATCATGCTTGATTCCCTAGTGTTTTAAAGTTTGACTAATCAAAGCATAAGCACCTATGTCTTAATTCTCAACATATCAATAAAAATCTTAAATTAATCAAAATTAATTCCTAATAGGAGATTGAAGATAATGTAGAGAGTGAAAGTGAGAATTCGAAATTTTGAGAACAATGCAACAAGGTAGTTTTAAAAATTTTTAGGGATTTCAAAGAGAATGTAATGACTGAAAGTAAGTTTCCCCCCACACTTAAGATATACATTGCCCTCAATATACAAAGATACATTAGTAGCAATAGAAGCATAAGATCATAAGATAGGGAAATGCATGAAACTCCCTGAATTGGATGAATTTGTGAGGTGGTGGTGCCTATAGAGTGGCTGGGACAAAGGAAGGTACAGAGGTGGATACTCTGGTGGTAGTAGTGTTTGTTTGTCCACAGCTTTCATGTTGTGAGTGTAGGCTTTGGCGGTATCAACTGGGTGAGGTTGAAGTAAGGTTCCCATTAGATTTTTGATTTGAGCTGTAGAGCTCATTTGAAACTGCGAAAACATTTATCAGTTTTGGGGAATTTGGATTAACAAAATATGTTTGTTAGGGGATAGCCGATATGAAATAATTAAAATAAAATAAGTTCTAAAAATACTAAAATTCAAATAATGAAAAAGGTAAAGTAAAATAAAATGGAAAAATAAAAGGGAAAATAAAATAGAAAAAAAAAGGATTAGGAAGTTCTAATCCTCAGATGACTCTCGAGGTGGGGACAGTGAAGAGATGTGAAGGTGCTGGCATATCTGCTGAAGAGTAGCATCTATATGATCGAAACATTGGAAGCACTGCTACTCGAATCGTGTGAGGCGCTCAGATATGTCAGCGTGTGAAGCTGCCGCATGAACTGGGCGGCGAGGGGGTGGTGGCTCAGCTAGGGCCTCCTCCGGTGGTGGGACATCATCAGTAATGTCCTCGGGATCCTCCTGTTCGGCGTCTCAAAGTAGATGGTATTGTGGAGGATCGGTCTCACGTCGGTGCTGGATCATCCTCATATGTAGCATGAATTGGATGCCTTGAGGGGACATTTGGCCGCTCAAAGTGTAAGAGGATGTCTGGGCTACGGTGTTGAGCAAGCCGAAGTAGCGGGCCAACCGTGTGATGTACGGACCCATAGATATCACGCCCCTACGATGCTTCTCGGTCTGATGTTGGATGGCATAGGCGATGAAATAGGTGAGATCGATGGTATGTGCGTTCGCCATGCTCCATAGAAAATAGGCATCGTGGGTGTTGAAGACAACTGTGCTCTCGCGTCTGCCCGTCAGTGTGTGTGCGAGGAGGGCGTGTATGTACCTTAGGAATGGGGCGAGGTTGGTCGCTTTGGAGCGACTAGGGTCGTATGTGGATAATACAGGGACTAGGGCCTCCCAACATCTAGCTGGTGATACATGGATGTGGCAGTAGAGTGTATAAAGGTCCTCTTCCTCCATGAACTGCTTGGTGTAGAGGCCGAGAGCTGTACTGAACTCCAGTACACTAAGCTGACGTACGAGGCCTCCTAAATGGAACTGGACCATCCCTGGATCATCGTATCGATTCATGACGGTCTGAAGATGAAATGAGAAGCAGAACTCGAGAGTGAGTTCGAAATAGGTAGGCTCCATAATCTGGAAAAACTACTCCCATGGGTCTGTCATCAACAAGGCTCGGACCTCGTCTGCTAGGTGGACCTACTCTAAGGCTGTCCAATCGATGCATCTCCCTGTTCCTAGAGGTCGGGCTCGCAGAATCTAGAATAACTCCTCTTAGGAGTTTTACAAAAATTTGATAAACAGATGGCGGACTTCGGCTATGGATCGTGAGGATGGACCACCGGGCCCCTTTCGCTTCTTTGACGTAGGGATGGCAGTTTTTTTAGCGCGTGATGATGACATAATTCCTAAAAAAATAAAACGATATTCATTAGTCCATATAAAGATTGAAATAAAATTAAATGACAAATTAAGAAAAACATGAACATATTGTATGGAAGTTTTACTAACCTAACTAATATAATCTACTCATTCTAATCATGGCCTAGATATCATTTTATACTAAGTGTTAACTACTCTAAATAAGTAAAAGTGACAACCTAAGGAGAGTCTAAATGGTATCATGAAATTCTCTATCGTAATCTAGATTGTTCATGTTAAATCAATGGATTTCATGCCAAAAAATAATGCAAAAACAAAATAAAACATTATCTTAACATAAAAATAGATAAAAACATTAGAAATTAAAGAGGAAAATAAGAAAAAGGAACCGAATAGGTGACTAATGGGGTGGAGTACGGTCGTGGTACGGGCGACACGGTCGTGGAGGAGCTTTTGAGGCCGGCGGTAGCACTAGGGAGGCTTGATATGGGTTTTGGGAGGGAGGATTTTAGGGTTTCAATGGAGAAGAAGGTGAATAGTAGCCTGTTTATATAGGTTTTTGGGTCACACGGGCACGTTACATACCCGTGTGGCTCGGGTTTTGCCCGTATAGTTTGAAAATCAGGGATTTTAGCGCGCCTGGTTTGAGGCACACGCCCGTGTACCTAGGGCATATTGAGGCACACGGCCATATCACATGGCCGTATCCTTCGATGTTCGCTTCTCCCATGGCCGTGTAGGGGTTCACACGGTCGTGTCTGAATTGATAGGTTCGACCATGGCTTGGGGGTACGGGCGTGTCGCGCGCTCGTGTTGGAATGATAGTGTTGGCCACGGCCACATCGTACGGCCGTGGCAATTTGTTGAAAGCCGTGTGTGATTCAACAGGTTCGGCCACAGCCATATCGTACGACCGTGGCAATTTGTCGAAGCCCGTGTGTTAGAAAAATTTTTACCTTGCTTGTACACGACTGAATTGTACGGCCGTGTCTCTGCTCGTATTGTCCATACGGCCTTAGGCACGCCCGTGGGCATGGCCGTGTGGTCTGAAAATCCTGCATTTAAAAGGGTTAGTCAATGTATTAGAAATCTAAAATAAAAGGATTTACTAAGTTAGTGCTCGGGTTGCCTCCCAAGAAGCGCTTATTTAGAGTCTAAGCTTGACTCTGCTTGTATATATCACGACGAGAGTTCGTGGAGCTGAGGCTCCTCCCTATTATTCTTGAAATTCTCACCTCTATAATGTTTAAACCGATGGTCGTTTACCTTGAAAGTGCCATGATTTGGATAGGTTACCTCGACTGTGCCGTATGGGAAAACAGTTCGAAAAGTAAATAGGCCTGACCATCTTAATTTAAGTTTTCCAGAGAATAGTTTAAGCCTTGAGTTGTATAGTAAGACAAGATCATCGGTTTTTAACTGCTTAGGTTGTCTCAAATGATTGTTATGGCGTCGCTTTGTTGCTTCTTTATATAATCGCGAGTTTTCGTAGGCATTGCAATGCCATTCATCCAGCTCATTTAGTTGCATTAGACGTTTCTCACCTGCAAGCTTAAAATTAAGATTTAAAAATTTAATAGCCCGAAATGCTTTATGTTCGAGTTCAAATGGCAGATGACAACTTTTTCTGTAAACAAGTCTATAAGGAGATGTTCCTATAGGAGTTTTAAATGCAGTTCTATAAGCCCATAAAGCATCATCTATTTTGCTTGACCAATCTTTCCTATTTGTTTCTACTGTTTTCTCTAGAATGCGTTTTAATTCTCTATTTGTTACTTCAACTTGTCCACTGGTTTGTGGATGATAAGGGGTAGCTGTTCTATGGTGCACTCCATATCTTTTTAAAACTTTGTCAAATTGGGCATTACAAAAATGAGTACCCCTATCACTGATGATTATCCTAGGTGTTCCAAATTGAGAGAAAAGTTTTTTAAGAAAACGTACTACCATTCTAGCATCATTAGTAGGTAAGGCTTGGGCTCTACCCATTTTGACATGTAATTTACTGCTACTAGTATGTATTTATTCTCAAACGAAGTAGGGAATGAACCCATGAAATCAACACCCCATACATCAAATATTTCATATGAAAGTATATAGTTTTGAGGCATTTCATTATGCTGAGAGATATTACCTGTTCTCTAGCATTTATCACAAGAGGTCACATACCTGTTGGCATCTTTGAAAAGGGTGGGCCAGTAAAAACCTGATTCGAGTACTTTGTGAACAGTTCTAGCTCCACTGTGGTGTCCTCCTTTTGGTCCCGAATGGCAGTGATCTAAAATTTTATATGCTTCTATCTTAGTAACGCATCTTCAAATGACTTGATCTGCACAAATACTAAAAAGGAAAGGATCTTCCCAAAAGCAGTTTTTCACATCAATGAAGAATCGCTTCTTTTGCTGATGGGTCAACCCTTTTGGGGTTATGTTAGCTGCTAAATAATTTGCAAAATCAGCAAACCAAGGAACGAAAGCCTCTGTTATGGCTAGGAGTTGTTCTTCAGGAAACAAGTCATTTATTTTATCGAAGTCCCCGGGGTATTGATTTTCCAATCTTGAAAGATGATCTGCTGCCAAATTTTTAGCTCATTTCTTATCTTTTATTTCTAAGTCGAATTCCTGTAACAATAGAATCCATCTTATTAATCGAGGTTTTGCATCAGTTTTAGTTAAAAGATAACGAAGAGAGGAATGATCAGTGTAAACGATGACTTTCGACAATATTAAATATGATCTGAATTTATCAAATGCAAAAATAATGGCTAGCAATTCTTTTTCCATGGTAGTATAGTTTGCTTGTACAACCGTCAAAGTTTTGCTAGCATAATAAATCAGTTGGAAGTGCTTGTCTCTTCGTTGTCCCAAAACTGCACCTACTGCAAAATCACTTGCATCACACATTAGTTCAAAAGGTAGATTCCAATCAGGTGAAATCATAATCGGGGCATTAACTAACTTTTCCTTGAGAGTGTTAAAATACTCTAAACATTCCTGGCCAAAATTGAAAAGCACATCTTTTTCTAGTAATTTTGTTAAAGGCTTAGCTATCTTAGAAAAGTCTTTGATAAATCTGCGATAAAAACCAGCATGTCCTAAAAAGCTTCTTATAGCCTTAACTGAATTAGGGGGAGGTAATTTTTCGATGGTTTCAATTTTTGCTTTATCTACTTCTATCCCTTTACTAGAAATTTTATGTCCTAATACAAGATCTTCTTGAACCATAAAGTGACATTTTTCCCAATTGAGCACTAGATTGGTCTCTTCACATCTTATCAAAACACGTTTTAAATTATTAAGAAAGAGTTGAAAAGAATTACCAAAAATCGAAAAATCATCTATAAATACCTCCATGATGTCTTCCACGAGTTCGTCAAAGATAGCTAACATGTATCGCTGAAAAGTAGCAGGAGCATTACATAATCCAAAAGGCATTCTACGATAAGCAAACGTACCATATGGACATGTGAATGTTGTCTTTTCATGATCTTCTGGAGCTGTCGGGATTTGGAAGTAACCAGAGAGGCCATCCAAGAAACAGTAATACATATGTCCTGACAATCTTTCCAACATCTGATCAATAAAGGGTAATAGAAAATGGTCTTTTCGAGCTGCATCATTCAGCTTCCTATAATCAATACAAACTCTCTATCCAGTGACTGTTCTTGTAGGTATTGACTCCTTTTTGTCATTAGACACCACAGTCATGCCTTCCTTTTTAGGGGCAACCTGCACAGGACTTACCCAAGAACTATCAGAAATAGGATAAATAATACCTGCATCTAAAAGTTTAATTACATCAGCTTTTACGACTTCCTTCATGTTGAGATTCAATCGTCTCTGAGTTTGCACCGATCGCTTATATTCATCTTCCATCAAAATTTTATGGGTACAAAAAGAAGGGCTAATTCCTTTAATATCATAAATCTTCCAAGCTATAGCATTTTTGTGTTCCCTTAATACTTGAAGTAATTCCTCTTTCTCTTCAACGCTCAAATCTGATGCGATAATCACTGGTAATGTAGAATCATCTCCCAAAAATGCATATTCTAAGTGGTCAGGCAATTGTTTTAGCTCTAATTTAGGAGGTTCATCAATCGAGGGTTTTTGTCTCAGTTCGTCTTTTAATTTGATACCTTCATAACTTATATGCCTTGTGACAAGTTCATGAGAGTTCAACTCCTTCATTACTTCTTTTACTTCAGCGGTGGCTTCATCTTCCTCCCCACCTTGAACAAGACACAGTTCCAACGTGTCTTCAAGAGTGCTTCCTGAAAATTGTCTTGAACAAAATAATCAATAGCATCAATGAAATAACAGGAATCATCTTGCTCTTTAGAAAATCGCATAGCATTATAAATTTTAAAGACAACTTCTTCTTCACCAACCCTAAGCACTAATTTACTATCCTCTACTTTGATAATAGCTGATATCGCGTGATATGTAGTAATAAAATTTATAAAAACTGATCACACCAAAAACTAACTAATATCACGATTTTAAGGCAACCGCACCTATCGAACAGTAGTATAGTTTAGCGGCAAGACTGAGTTATTGTACCTGAGGAAACTAAAAGTACTAGTACTTACTTCCTTTCTATTATCTAACCTAAAAGTAAAAGAGGTTTGCATGAAACTAATTCTAAAACTAAACTAAGAATGCACAAAAAGTAAAAATAGGAAAAACTCTCGGGAAAGCTAATTGATATGGGCAATACTCAAGGGAGAATCCATCTAGATTTCACTTGTTATTAACTTCTTGAACTAGACGATTTCTTCACTTGACTTGATCCGTAGAAATCCCTAACCTATGTTAATACCTCCATCGAGGATAAGAACAACTAATCCTAGGTTGTTTAACTAAGGTTTCTTTCTAGTTAACACCCCTAGTCTTGCATTAACTCGATCTATGGATCCCCCTATTAGGTTTGACCCTAATCCGGCAGATTTATGTCGCCCTATGTCTAGGGTTGCATGCAACTCGGCTTAATTATGGTAGATCTACTCTTAAAACAGGGAATTTTGCTCCTCTGCCGAAGCACATTGGTTTTTTGACTTAATACCTAGGATTATTAAACCAAGAATTAAGAACACATAATTAAGAACAATTCAAGTATTTATCATATAATTCAAGAATGAATAATAACAAGATCTGTCTTAGGTTTCATCCCCCTCAAGTATTTGAGGGGTTTAGTTCATAATTAATAAAGAAAATATTTCAGAAGAAATAAGATAACAAAACATAAAGAACCCAAAAACCCCTGAAGGAATTTAAGGAGATCCTCTGTCTTGAAGTAGAATTCTGGCTTCTAGGATGAATCAATCGGCTTCCTTTGGAGTAATTCCTTGCTTCCACTCCTTGTGTTGGCAGAAATATGGCACTCCTTTTGGGAGAAAAGAGTACATCCTTAGAGTTGCCTCCTAGGGTCTTTATATAGAGCTTTGGGATGCCTTTCTTAACCTCTAAGTATCCAAATCCGAGTGAAATTACACTTCCTCACGACAGGGACACGCCCGTGTGGTTTCGATAGGAGGCCATGTGCGGGCCTGTTGATGGTGGCACGGCCGTGTGGCTTGGCCGTGCTTATCAGGGCTGGGCTGTGTTAGACCTTATGTGGCACGGCCGTGTGCCATGGCCGTGCGGTGACTCCTTGGGCAGTGTTGTTTTCACATTTTGGCTCATTTTCTTCGTTTTCAGCCCGTTTTTTGTTCTTTTCTCTTTATTATGCTCTCCTGAGTATACAACATGAAATAGAAGGGTTAAGAACACCAATTCTCACAAAATTGATAATAATTCATCCAAAATATAGGCTAAACATGAGGTAAAAATATGTATAATTTATCGTTTATCAAATACCCCCACACTTAAGCCTTTGCTTGTCCTCAAGCAAAATCTCAATCCCTAATTAAGAATCATTCTTCTCAACTCACAATCTTTATCAATAATGTTTCAAACTAATTCACAAGCAGTCATACAATGAAAATTCAATCAGAAGAACATTAAAGATTCAATTACTTTAAGTTGAGAATTTTATCACTGAAACATAAGTTTTCTTCCCTGCTCCTAAGTAACTATCTCTTGATCAAAATTAACAAGATTTGACATCCTCACTGAAGATTCACTCTATCCACTCAAGATGTTTAGGGTTAATGAATTAAGTACTCTCTAGTCAACCTGAAAAGTTATTACCATAGGCTTGCTAGAAAATTAAATCTCCACTACTATAGATTGATATGATACATCGATCAAAAGGTCTTTCAATGGTTGTAATGGAGCTTGGTTAGGGGTGTTGTCACAAGCTGCAAAAGAGGGTTAGAATCGAGATTAAACTGAAAAATTATCTAGCTAGAAAAATCTCTGTCACTAGAACATATTCCTCGAGCTAGTTCTTACGATAATATCTTTTCTGCCTTAGTAGCCTTAAAATAGAAATATGCAAAAAGAAATTTAAACTATTACAATTGGATTAACTGTATATTTACACATAATTTTTTTTAGAACAATTCAAGTACAATACAATAAATTGAATATTTACAACTTTACATTCTAGAAAAAAGAATAAAGCTAAATAATAATTCAACTCGAATCTCGACAAAAATAGGGATTAAAGTAATTAAATGGAATTAAAAAAATGGGTTATTGGTTAATAGTTTAAAGGTAAGTCAAAGAATAGGTTGTTAGGCTCAATGGGGTTCACTAGGTGTTAATTTGTGGAGATAGGCTTTTATGGGGTAAGTGGGTTAAATCCTAAGTGCCTTTATCATTTTGGTATATCAAATCAATGATGTGGTCTCGACATGTATAATCAAAGCAAGTTCTAGAATAACAAATCAGTATTGACTCACTCAAAGTAATAATAAAAGTGAGCACGAAATGATGTATGCTCAAAAGGCTCAAAAATCTCACCAGAATTATGGCTTTTGATGTCAATCCCGCGAATTTCAAATCTCAAGATAATACTTAAAATTAAGGAAAATAACTTATGAAAAAAATGGGGTTCTCAAAAATTTCAACTTATCATGCTTGATTCCCTAATGTTTTAAAGTTTGAATAATCAAAGTACAAGCACTTATGTCTTAATTCTCAACATATCAATAAAAATCATAAATCAATCAGAATATATTCCTAATAGGATATTGAAGATAATGCAATTGAGGACAATGCATCAGATTTTAGGGTTTTCACAGATAATGTAATACTTGAAAGTAAATTCCCCCCACACTTAAGATGTACATTGCCCTCAATGTACAAAGATAACATTAATAACAATAAAAGCACAAGATCATAAGATAGGGAAAGGAATGAAAACTCCCTGCTTTGGATGGATTAGTGAGGTAGTGGTGCCTACAGAGTGTCTGGAACAAAAGAAGATGCTGAGGTAGATACTCTGGTGATGGTAGTATTCGTTTGTCCACAGCTTTCATGTTGTGAGTGTAGGCTTTGGAGATGTCATCTTGGTGAGGATGTGGCAAGGTTTCCTTTAGAATTTAGATTTGAGTTGTAAAGCTCCTTTGAAACTGTGAAAGTACTTATCATTTTTAGGAAATTTTAGGATTAGAAAAATTACTCGTTAGGAGGTAGCCGATATGAAAAAGAAATAAAATAAATAAAGATCTAAAAATACTAATATTCAAATAATGAAAAAGATAAAATGAACTAAAAATAAAAATAAAAGTAAAAGTAAAAAGGAAAATAAAATTAGAAGAAAATGTGAAAATAGGGATCAGTGTTAAAATAAAAATTAAGATAAAAATAAAGTTAAGAGGAATAGAAATCTCTAATCCTCAGATGGGTCACGCGGTGGCAGTGGTGAAGTGATGTGGAGGTGCTGGCATATCTGTTGTAATATCGCATCGATGTGATCGAAGCGCTTGAAGCATTGCTGCTCGAATCGTGATAGGCGCTTAGATATGTCAGCGTATAAAGTTGCCGCATGAATTGGGCGGCGAGGGGGTGGTGGCTCGGTGGGTGCATCCTGCTCCGGTGGTGGTGGTGGGACATCATCAGGAATGTCCTCGGGATCCTCGGCCTCCTGGATAAGGCAGTACTGAAAAGGGTCGCCTCTTGGCCTCCGCTAGATCATCCTCATATGGTGTATAATCTGGATGCCCTGAGGGGACATCTGGCCGATGAGTGTGTATAAGGATGTCTGGGCTGCTGTGTTGAGGAGCCCGAAGTGACGGGCCAAGCGTGTAATGTACGGGCCTATAGATATGACGCCTCTGTGGTGACACTCGATCTGGTGCTGCATGGCGTGCGCGATAAAATAAGCGAGGTCGATGGGGTGCGCGTTTGCCATGCTCCATAAAAAATAGGCGTCATGGGTGTTGACGACGCCTGTGCTCTCCCGTCTACCTGTCAGAGTATGTGCGAGAAGAGCGTGAATGTACCTTAATGACGGGGGGAGGGCGGTCGCCTTCGTGCGACTGGGGTCGTAGGAGGGATACCCCTGGGCGATGCTACACCAACAATCTACGGGTTTGAGGTGGATACGTCGAGGAAGTGTAGGAAAGTCTTCTTCCTCCATGAACTGCTCTATGTAGAGGCCGAGAGCTGAGCCGAACTCTGGTACGCTAAGGTGGCGTACACGACCTCCTAAGCGAAACTGGACTGTGCCGGGATCATCGAATTGGCTCATGACGGTTTGAAGATGAAAGGTGGAGCAGAACTCTAGAGTGAGTTCAAGGTACGTAGGCTTAATGATTTGGAAGAACTGCTTCCAAAGATCCGTCATCAGTAGGGCCCGGACTGCGTTTGCGAGGTTGACTTGCTCTAGCGTATCCCAATCAATGCATCGGTCTGCGCTTAATGTAAGTTCCCGTAGTATCTGAAATAGCTCCTCTTGGGAGGTTTGGGGAAATGTGATGAGCGAGTGGCGAACCTCGGAGATGGGTCTCGATTATAAGCCACCTGGCCCCTTTCGTTTTTTGAAAGGCAGAGCAGCAGCTCTTTTGCCACATGACGATGACATGATGCCTAAAAACAAAATAATAAACATTAGTCCTAAAGATTGAAATTAAATTGAATAAAAAACTATATAAATAATAAATATGTAGATTAGAATGACAATGTTCCTAAAAACGGGGACTAACCTAAATAGTATAAATTATTCATCCTAATGTGGTAGCAAAAGTAAGCAACATGAGCATGTATTTATACTAAATACATGAGATAAATGGCAATCAAATGTGTTTTTAAGTGGCATGCAATTATGAAATGTTCTATAATATTCTAAATTATTCATCCTAGTGTAACTAATTCCATGCTTGAATCAATTCTAAATCATGATATAAAGAATAAATAAAATAGATTAGTAAAAATTGGAGAGAAAAATGAGAAAAATAGAACCAAATGAGAGAGGTGCACAGTCGTGGGGCACTTTCCACGGGCGTGGGATGGTCCTATGCGAGCGTGGTGGTGTTTTGAGGATCGGGGGCGGTGTTTATGGTGGTTGGGGAAGAAAAATTTTAGGGTTTCAGTGAGGGAGAGAATGAATAGTGGCCCCTATTTATAGTTTTTGTGTCACACGGGCTTGGCACACGCCCGTGTGGCTCGGGTTTTGCCCGTGCTGTTCGAAATTTGGTGGTTTTGGCGCGCCTGGTTCGAAGTACACGCCCGTGTTGTCCATCTCGCACGGCCGTTTGCGATCTTGTTCACTTTTCACACGGTCGTGTGATAGGTCACACTGCCGTTTGCGATGAGGTTTCGTTATTCACACGATCGTGTAGGTAGTCACACGGTCGTGTCTAAATTGACAGTGTTGGCCACGGTCTGGGGACACGGGAGTGTGGCTTCGTGTAAGCCCGTGTCTAAGTTAAAAGGTTGCCACGGCTATGTCGCACGGCCGTGGCGATTTGTCGGCAGTCTGAGCTTTTAGGAAAATTGTGCTCTGTTTACACATAGCCTGGGTGCACGATCGTGTCTCGGCTTTAAATGTTTACACGGCCTAAGGCACGCCTGTGGGCATGGCCGTGTGGTCCTAAATTTCTGCATTAAAAAGGGTTAGTTGATGCATAAAAATACTAAAATCAAAAATAAAAGAAAAGTTACTAAGTTAGTGCTCGGGTTGCCTCCCGAGAAGCGCTTATTTAGAGTCTAAGCTCGATTCTACCTTGATGTATCACGAAAGGATTTCGTGGAGCTGAAGCTCCTCCCTGTTATCTTTAAAATTCTCACCTCTATAGTGTTTAAGCCAATGGCCGTTTGCCTTGAAAGTACCGTAGTTAGGGTGAGTTACCTCAATTGTGCCGTATGGAAAGACAGTTTGAATAGTGAATGGACCTGACCACCTTGACTTGAGTTTTCCAGGAAATAGTTTTAGCCTTGAGTTGTAGAGCAAGACAAGATCACCTATTTTGAACTGCTTAGGTTGTTTCAGTCATTTGTCATGGCGTCACTTCATGGCTTCCTTATATAGTTGTGAGCTCTCGTAGGCAGTGCAACGCCATTCATCTAGCTCATTTAACTGCATTAATCTTTTCTCACCCGCAAGCTTAAAATCGAGGTTTAAAAATTTAATAGCCTAGAATGCTTTATGTTCAAGTTCAAATGGCAGATGACAACTTTTTTCGTAGACAAGTTTATAAGGAGATGTTCCTATGGGTGTTTTAAAAGCAGTTCTATAGGCCCATAAAGCATCGTCTATCTTTCTTGACCAATCTTTTCTATTTGTTTCTATTATTTTCTCTAAGATGCGTTTTAGTTCCCTATTTGTTACTTCGACTTGGCCACTGGTTTGTGGATGATAAGGGGTAGCTGTTATATGGTGTACTCCATACCTTTTTAAAACTTTTTCAAGTTGGGCATTTGATACTCGTGATATTAAGTAATAAAATTTATAAAAATTGATCACACCAAAAACTAACTAATATCACGATTTTAAAGGCAAGCGCACCTATCGAACAGTAGTATAGTTTAGCGGCAAGACCGAGTTATCGTACCCAAAGGAACCAAAAGTACTAATACTTACTTCCTTTCTATTATCTAGCCTAAAAATAAAAGAGGATTGGTTGAAACTAATTCTAAAACTAACTAAAAGTGCACAAAAAAGTAAATTGGGGAAAACTTTAGGGAAAAGCTGATTGATGTGAGCAATACTTAAGGGAGAATCCACTTAGACTTCACTTGTTATTAACTTCTTGAACTAGACGATTTCTTCACTTGACTTGATCCGTAGATATCTCTAACCTATGTTAATACCTCCGTCGAGGATAAGAACAACTAATCCTAGGTGGTTAACAAAAGTTTTTTTATTAATTAACACCCCTAGGTTGCATTAATTCGATCTATGGATCCCCCTATTAGGTTTGACCTTAATCCGACAGATTTATATCGCCTTATGTCTAGGGTTGCATGCAACTCCACTTAATTATGGTATATCTACTCTTAAAACAGGGACTTTTGCTCCTCTACCTAAGCACATCAGTTTCCTGAAGTAATACCTAGGACTATTAAATCAAGAATGAAGAACACATAATTAAGAACAATTCAAGTATTTATCATATAATTCAAGAATAAATAATAATAAAATCTGTCTTATGTTTCATCCCCCTCAAGTATTTGAGAGGTTTAGTTCATAATTAATAAAGAAAACATCTCAGAAGAAATAAGATAACAAAACATAAAGAACCCAAAATCCCCTGAAGGAATTTAGGGAGATCCTCTGTCTTGATGTAGAATTCTGGCTTCTGGGATGAATCAATCGGCTTCCCTTGGAGTAATTCCTTGCTTTCACTCCTTGTGTTGGCAGAAATATAGCGCTCCTTCTTGGGAGAAAAGAGTACTCTTTTAGCAGGAAATAAGCACACCTTTGAAGTTGCCTCCTAGAGTCTTTATATAGAGTTTAGAATGGCTTTTTGAGCCCCTAAGTATCCTTTTTCAAGTAGAATTGAACTTCCTCATGATAGGGACACGCCCGTGTGCCACGCCCGTGTGGATCGATAAGAGGCCGTGTACGGGCCTGTTGATGGTGGCACAGCCGTGTGGTTTGGCCATGCTTGTCGGGGTTGGGTCGTGTTGGACCTTGTGTGGCACGGCCTGTGCCACGGCCGTGTGATGACTCCTTGGGCCGTGTCGTTTTCACATTTTGACCCATTTTCCTTGTTTTTGGTCAATTTTCCGTTCTTTTCTCTTCCCTATGCTCTCCTGAGTATAAGATATGAAAAAGAAAGATTAAGAGCACCAATTCTCACAAAATTGATCATAATTCATCCAAAATATAGGCTAAACATGAGGTAAAAATATGTATAATTTATCGTTTATCAGCATTGCAAAAATGGGTACCTCTATCACTAATAATTATCCTATGTGTTCCAAACTGAGAGAAAAGTTTCTTTAAAAATCGTACTACAATTCTAGCATCATTAGTAGGTAAGGCTTGGGTTTCCACCCATTTTGATATATAATCTACTGCTACTAGGATGTACTTATTCCCAAATGAAGTAGGGAATGGAACCATGAAATCAATACCCCATACATCAAATATTTCACATGAAAGTATATAGTTTTGAGGCATTTCGTTATGTTGAGAAATATTACTTGTTCTTTGGCATTTATCACAAGAGGTCACATACCTGTTGGCATCTCTGAAAAGTGTAGGCCAGTAAAAGCCTGATTTGAGTACCTTATGAGCAGTTCTAGCTTCACTATGATGTCCTTCTGTGGGTCCTGAATGGCAGTGATTTAAAATCTAGTATGCTTCTGTCTCAGCAATGAATCTTCGAATAACTTGATCTGCACTAATTCGAAAAAGAAAAGGATCTTCCCAAAAGTAGTTTTTCACATCAGCGAAGAATCGCTTCTTTTACTGATGGTTTAGCCCTTTTGGGGTTATGTTAGCTACTAAATAATTTGCAAAATCAGCAAACCAAGGAACTGCTGCATCTGCTAAGGCTTGGAGTTATTCTTCAGGAAACAAGTCGTTTATTTTATCGAGGTACTTAGGTTGTGTGTTTTCTAGTTTTGAAAGGTGATCTGCTGCCAAGTTTTCAGCTCCTTTCTTGTCCTTTATTTCTAAATCGAATTCCTGTAACAATAGAATCCATCTTATTAATCGAGGTTTTGCATCAGTTTTAGTTAAAAGATAGCGAAGAGCAGAATGGTCAGTATAAACAATGACTTTTGACAAAATTAAATAAGATCTGAATTTGTCAAATGCAAAAATAACGGCTAGCAATTCTTTTTCTGTGGTGGTATAATTTGCTTGAGTGGTTGTCAAAGTTCTGCTAGCATAATAAATCGGTTGAAAGTGCTTGTCTCTTCGCTGTCCCAAAACTGCACCTACTGCAAAATCACTCGCATCGCACATTAGTTCAAAAGGTAGATTCCAATCAGGTGAAATCATAATCGGGGCATTGACTAACTTTTCCTTAAGAGTGTTAAAAGATTCTAAACATTATTGGTCAAATTTGAAAAGCACGTCTTTTTCTAGTAATTTTGTTAAAGGCTTAGCTATTTTAGAAAAATCTTTAATAAATCTACGATAAAAACCGGCATGTCCTAAAAATCTTCTTATAGCCTTAACTGAATTAGAGGAAGGTAATTTTTCAATGGTTTTAATTTTTTCTTTATCTACCTCTATCCCTTTACTAGAAATTTTATGACCTAATACAATACCCTCTTGAACCATAAAGTGGCATTTTTCCCAGTTTAGCACTAAATTTGTCTCTTCACATCTTATCAAAACACGTTTTAAATTATTAAGAGAAAGTTGGAAAGAATTACCGAAAACTAAAAAATCATCCATAAATACCTCAATGATGTCTTCCACGAATTCGTTGAAGATAGCTAGCATGTATCGCTGAAAAGTAGTAGGAGCGTTACATAAATCGAAATGCATTCTGCGATAAGCAAACGTACAGTATGGACATGTGAATGTCGTTTTCTCCTGATCTTCTGGAGCTATCGGGATTTAGAAGTAACCAGAGAGGCCATCTAGGAAACAATAATACATGTGACCTGATAATCTTTCCAACATCTGATCAATAAAAGGTAAGGGAAAATGATCTTTTCGAGTTACGTCATTCAGCTTTCTATAATCAATGAAACTCTCCATCCAGTGACTGTTCTTGTAGGTATTGACTCTTTTTTGTCATTAGACACCACGGTCATGCCTCCCTTTTTAGGAACAACCTGCACAGGACTTACCCAAGAACTGTCAGAAATAGGATAAATAACGCCTGCATCTAGAAGTTTAATTACCTCGGCTTTTACGGCTTCCTTCATGTTGGGATTCAATCGTCTCTGAGCTTGCACCGATGGTTTATATTCATCTTCCATTAAAATTTTGTGGGTGCAAAAAGAAGGATTAATTTCCTTAATATCTGAAATTTTCCAAGCTATAGCCTGCTTGTGCTCCCTTAACACATGGAGTAGTTCTTCTTTTTCTGCAATGCTCAAATCTAATGCGATAATAACTGGTAAAGTTGAATCTTCCTCTAAAAAGGCATATTCTAAATGATCTGGCAGTTGTTTTAACTTTAATTTAGGAGGTTCATCAATGAAAGGTTTCTGTCTCAACTCATCATTCATCTTTGTCCTTTCATAACTTATGTGTCTTGTGATAATTTCATTAGAATCTAACTCTTTTCTTGCTTCTTCAATTTCAATGGTGGCTTCATCTTCCCCCCACCTTGAATAAGACAAAGGTCCAACGTGTCTGCGAGAGAAAGTTCCTGAAAATTATCTTGAACAAAATAATCAATAATATCAACAAAATAACAGGAATCATCTTGTTCTTTAGAAAATCTCATAGCATCATAAATTTTAAAAATGACTTCTTCCTCACCAACTGTAAGTACTAATTTACCATCCCATACATTGATAACAGCTCTAGCAGTAGCTAAGAATGGGCGTCCCAAAATTAAAGGTACCTCAATATCCTCATCCATGTCAAGCACAACAAAATCAACAGGGAATATAAATTTATCTACCTTTACTAGCACATCTTCGATGATTCCCCTAGGATATTTAACAGATCTATCAGCTAGTTGAATACTCATCCTAGTAGGCTTTGGTTCCCCTAGACCTAGTTGCTTGAACATTTTGTA
The DNA here is from genome assembly GCA_020496765.1 of Gossypium stocksii. Classification (NCBI taxonomy): domain Eukaryota; kingdom Viridiplantae; phylum Streptophyta; class Magnoliopsida; order Malvales; family Malvaceae; genus Gossypium; species Gossypium stocksii. The sequence continues at coordinate 12,040,288 of CM035621.1, read as the reverse complement.
AGGCATTAGATTAATGCTAGCACCTAAATCAGCTAAGGCTTTATCAATAATTAAACTACCAATTAAATAAGGAATAATAAAACTCCCTGGATCTTTCAGTTTTACCGGCAGTTTATTTTAGAGAATAGCTGAGCATTCCTCGTTGAGTTCTACTGTTGCTAATTCTTCCAATTTCCTTTTATTTGTTAGAAGTTCTTTAAGAAACTTCACGTACTTCGGCATCTGCGAAATTGCTTCAATAAAAGGTAAGTTAATATGTAATTGTTTAAAAAGTTCAAGAAATTTACCGAATTGAGTATCTATGCAGTCTTTCTTCAACTTTGCCGGATATGGAATAGGCGGTTTGTATTCCTTGAGTGTTGGTGGAGTGTTTTCCTTGGGTTCCTCTACCTTGTCTTTTGGAGATTCTTGAACAGGCTTCTTTTCTGGTTCAGCCAGTACTTTCCCATCTCTTAAAGTAATTGCTTTGACATGTTCTCTAGGATTTGGCTTAGTATTACTTGGTAGTCCACCTTATGGTCTCTCCGAGATTAATTTTGCAAGTTGACCGATTTGATTCTCAAGCCCTTGAATTGATGCTTGTTGGTTTTTTAGTGCCGTTTCAGTATTTTGAAAATGGGTTTCTAATGCAGCCATAAATTTGATGAACATTTCTTCAAGATTCGGCTTTTTCTCTTGTTGTGGTGGTGGCTGTTAAAATCCCAGAGGAGGCTGTTGTCTTTGATTTCCTTATCCTCCCCATGAAAAATTGGGGTGATTTCTCCAACCTGCATTGTAAGTATTACTATAAGGGTTATTTTGACGTCTAGAATTGTTACCTATATAGTTGGCTTGCTCAGTTTCTATGCTGTGTCCATAAGATGAGTAGTCTGGATTGAACATATTTCCTAGAGTTGCGTCGCACTGCATTACTGGTTGTGCCTGCATAGAACCAACAAAATTATCAAACTTTTTATTTAGAAGTTCCACTTGGTTAGTAAGCATAGTGACAACATCAATATTATAAACTCCTGCGGCTTTTGTCGGCTTTGTCCTCATTACTTGCCACTGATAGTTATTCAGTGACATCTCTTCTATAAATTCATAAGCTGCTTCGGGTGTTTTATTGTTGATTGTTCCTCCTGCGGCTGCGTCGATCATTTGCCTTGTTGATGGGTTCAAACCGTTATGAAAGGTTTGAACTTGTAACCACAGGGGTAATCCATGAGGAGGGCATCTTCTCAAAAGATCTTTGTATCTCTCCCAGGCATGGTAAAGTGTTTCTAAATCCATCTATACAAAAGAAGAGATATCGTTTCGTAATTTAGCTATTTTAGCTGGAGGAAAATATTTAAGTAAAAATTTTTCAGTCATCTGTTCCCATGTAGTGATTGAGCCTCGTGGTAAAGAATTTAACCACTGTTTGACTTTATTTCTCAAAGAGAATGGAAATAGTCTTAGACGAATAGCATCATTAGAAACACCATTAATTTTAAAAGTATCGCATAATTCCAAAAAGTTGGCTATGTCTGAATTTGGATCTTCATCCTGTAAACCATCAAACTGCACAAATTGCTGTATCATTTGAATAGTGTTAGGTTTTAATTCAAAATTATTAGCAGCAATGGTAGGTCTAATAATATTAGATTAAGTACCAGCCAAACTAGGTTTAGCATAATCATACATAGTACGAGGAGCATCATCTTGATTCACTGGTTGCGCAGCTATTGCGGGAGGTAGTGGAATGTTTTGATTTTGCTTCCATCTCTTCTGTAGGTTCTGGCTCTTGTTCTTGTCCTTGTTCTGGATAATGTAGACTTTTTCTGATCTCTCTACGAGTTCTGCAAACTGTCGCTTCTAAATCTTCGTCAAAAAATAGTGGTCCTGTTGGGTTGTTTCTAGTCATAAACTAGAAATACCTAGAAGGAAAAAGCAAAGAAAATTAAAATAAAATAAAAAATAAAAATAAATAAAATCGAAAATAAATAAATATAGTAATGGTTAAAGTAATAGAAATCGAGTTTTCGTAATATTTTAGTTCCCTGGCAACGGCGCCAAAAACTTGATATCGCGTGATATGTAGTAATAAAATTTATAAAAACTGATCACACCAAAAACTAACTAATATCATGATTTTAAGGCAAGCGCACCTATCGAACAGTAGTATAGTTTAGCGGCAAGACTGAGTTATCGTACCCAAGGGAACCAAAAGTACTAGTACTTACTTCCTTTCTATTATCTAACCTAAAAGTAAAAGAGGTTTGTATGAAACTAATTCTAAAACTAAACTAAGAATGCACAAAAAGTAAATTGGGGAAAAACTCTCGGGAAAGCTAATTGATATGGGTAATACTCAAGGGAGAATCCACCTAGATTTCACTTGTTATTAACTTCTTGAACTAGACGATTTCTTCACTTGACTTGATCCGTAGAGATACCTAACCTATGTTAATACCTCCGTCGAGGATAAGAACAACTAATCCTAGGTTGTTTAACTAAGGTTTCTTTCTAGTTAACACCCCCAGTCTTGCATTAACTCGATCTATGGATCCCTCTATTAGGTTTGACCCTAATCCGGTAGATTTATGTCGCCCTATGTCTAGGGTTGCATGCAACTCCGCTTAATTATGGTAGACCTACTCTTAAAACAGGGACTTTTGCTTCTCTACCTAAGCACATCAGTTTCTTGACTTAATACCTAAGATTATTAAACCAAGAATTAAGAACACATAATTAAGAACAATTCAAGTATTTATCATATAATTCAAGAATGAATAATAACAAGATCTTTCTTAGGTTTTATCCCCCTCAAGTATTTAAGGGGTTTAGTTCATAATTAATAAAGAAAACATCTCAGAAGAAATAAGATAACAAAACATAAAGAACCCAAAAACCCCTGAAGGAATTTAGGGAGATCCTCTGTCTTGAAGTAGAATTCTGGCTTCTGGGATGAATCAATCGGCTTCCCTTGGAGTAATTCCTTGCTTTCACTCCTTGTGTTGGCAGAAATATGGCACTCCTTTTGGGAGAAAAGAGTACATCCTTAGAGTTTTCTCCTAGAGTCTTTATATAGAGTTTTGGGATGCCTTTCTTAGCCTCTAAGTATCCAAATCCAAGTGAAATTGCACTTCCTCACGACAGGGACACGCCCGTGTGCCACACCTGTGTGGTTTCGATAGGAGGCCGTGTGCGGGCCTGTTGATGGTGGCACGACCATGTGGCTTGGCCGTGCTTATCGGGGCTGGGCCGTGTTGGACCTTATGTGGTATGGCTGTGTGCCATAGCCGTGCGGTGACTCCTTGGGCCGTGTTGTTTTCACACTTTGGCCTATTTTCTTCGTTTTCGGCTCGTTTTGCGTTCTTTTCTCTTCCTTATGCTCTCCTGAGTATACAACATGAAATAGAAGGGTTAAGAGCACCAATTCTCACAAAATTGATAATAATTCATCCAAAATATAGGCTAAACATGAGGTAAAAATATGTATAATTTATCGTTTATCAATAGCTCTAGCAGTAGCTAAGAATGGGCGTCCTAGAATTAAAGGTACCTCAATATCTTCATCCATGTCAAGCACAACAAAATCAACAGGGAATATAAATTTATTTACTTTTACTAACACATCTTCAATGATTCCCCTACGATATTTAACAGATCGATCCGCTGATTGAATACTCATCCTAGTAGGTTTTGGTTCCCCTAGACTTAGTTGCTTGAACATTTTGTAAGGCATTAAGTTAATACTAGCACCTAGATTAGCTAAGGCTTTTTCAATGATTAAACTACCAATTAAGCAAGAAATATAAAACTCCTTGGATCTTTCAGTTTGGTTGGCAGTTTATTTTGGAGAATAGCTGAGCATTCCTCGTTAAGTTCCACTGTGGCTAGTTCTTCCAACTTCCTTTTATTTTTGAGAAGTTCCTTTAAAAACTTTACGTACTTCGGCATCTGCGAAATTGCTTCAACAAAAGGTAAGTTAATATGTAGCTGTTTAAAAAGTTCAAGAAATTTACCGAATTGGGCATCCGTACGGTCTTTCTTCAACTTTGCTGGATATGTTATGGGTGGCTTATATTATTTAAGTACTAGCGAAGTGTTTTCCTTAGGTTCCTCTTCCTCTACCTTGTCCTTTTTAGATTTTTGAATAGGCTTCTTTTCAAGTTCAACGAGTACTTTCCCATCCCTTAGAGTAATTGCTTTTACATGTTCTCTAGGATTTGGCTCAGTATTACTCGGCAAACTACCTTGTAGTCTATCAGATATCATCTTTGCAAGTTGACCAATTTGATTCTCGAGTCCTTGGATGGATGCTTGCTGGTTCTTCAATTCCATTTCGGTATTTTAGAAACGGGTTTCTGATGCGGCCATAAATTTTGTGAACATCTCTTCAAGGTTCGGCTATTTCTCTTGTTGTGGAGGTGGCTGTTGAAATCCCGGTGGAGGTGGTTGTCTTTGATTTCCTTATCCTCCCCATGAAAAATTGGGGTGGTTCTGCCAACCTGCATTGTAAGTGTTACTATAAGGATTATTCTGAGGTCGAGAATTATTACCCATATAATTGGCTTGCTCAGTTTCCATGCTGTGTCTATAGGAAGAGTAATCTGGATTGTACATTTCCCTGAATTGCATCACACTGCATCACTGGGTATGTTTGCGTAGAACCAACAAAATTATCAATCTTTTTACTTAAAAGTTCTACCTGATTAGAAAGCATAGTGACAGCGTCAATATTAAAAGCTCCTGTAGCTTTTGTCGACTTTGTCCTCATGACTTGCTACTGATAGTTATTTAGTGACATCTCTTCTACAAACTCATAGGCTGCTTCGGGTGTTTTATTGTTGATTGTTCCTCTGGCGGCTGCATCGATTATCTGTCTTGTGGAAAGATTCAAACCGTTATGAAAGGTTTGAACTTGTAGCTACAAAGGCAACCCATGGTGAGGGCACCTTCTCAAAAGATCTTTGTATCTCTCCCATGCATCATAAAGTGTCTTTAAACCATCTGTATAAAAGAAGAGATATCATTCCGTAATTTAGCTTTTTTAGTTGGAGGAAAATACTTAAGTAAAAATTTTTTGGTCATCTGTTCCCATGTAGTATTGAGCCTCGTGGTAGAGAATTCAACCATTGTTTAGCTTTATTCCTTAGGGAAAAAAGAAATAATAAGAGGCGAATGGCATCATTAGAAACACAATTGATTTTAAAAGTATCACAGAATTCCAAAAAATTGGCTAAGTGTGAGTTGGATCCTCATCCTGTAAACCATCAAACTGAACAAATTGCTAAATCATCTGAATAGTGTTATGCTTTAATTCAAAATTATTTACAGCAATAGCAGGCCTAATAATACTAGATTAAGTACCAGCCAAATTAGGTTTAGCATAATTATACATAGTATGAGGAGCATTATTTTAGTTCACCGGTTCTGCGGCTATTGGGGGAGGTGGTAGATTATCCTGATTTGCTTCCATCTCTTCAGTAGGTTCTGGCTCTTGTTCTTGTCCTTGTTCTGGATAATGTAGGCTTCGTCTGATCTCTCTACGAGTTCTACGAATTGTAGCTTCTAAATTTTCGTCAAAAAGTAATGGTCTTACTGGGTTTCTTCTAGTCATAAACTAGAGATACCTGGAAAGGGAAAAAAAAGAAAATTAAAATAAATAAGTAAAATAAATAAAAATAAACTTTGAAAATAAAAATAATAATGGCTAAAGTAATAGAAATCGAGTGTTCGTAATATCTTAGTTCCTCGGCAACGACGCTAAAAACTTGATATGCGTGATATGAAGTAATAAAATTTATAATAATGATTACACCAGAAACTAACTATTATCACGATTTTAAGGCAAGCGCACCTATTGAACAGTAGTATAGCTTAGTGGCAAGACCGAGATATCGTACCCAATGGAATGAAAAGTACTAGTACTAACTTTCTTTCTATTATTTAACCTAGAAATAAAAGGGGTTTTATGAAACTAAACTAATTCTAAAATTAAACTATGAATGCACAAAAAGTAAATTTGGGAAAAACTCTTAGGAAAAAGTGATTGATTTGGATAATACTCAAGGGAGAATCCATCTAGACTTCACTTGTTATCAACTCTTGAACTAGACGATTTATTCACTTGACTTGATCCGTAGAAATCCCTAACTTATGTCAATATCTCTCTCGAGACTAAAAACAACTAACCCTAGGTTGATTAATTGAAATCTCTTTCTAATTAAAACGCCTAGTGTTGCTTTAACTCGTTTTATGGGCTCTCTTATTAGGTTTGACCCTAATCCGGCAAATTTTTGTCGTCCTATCTCTAGGATTGCGATCAACTCCGCTTAATTGTGTTGGATCTACTCCTATGCAAGGACTTTTGCTCCCTTATATAAGCACATGCAACTTAAATCAATATCCCGAAAATATCAATTTAAGAGTTAAAAACACAATTAAGAACAAATCAAATATTTATCATGTAATTGAATAGAAAATAATAACAAGATCTAACTTAGGCTTCATCTCCCTCAAGTATTTGGGGGATTTAGTTCATAATTATAAAAGAAAACATCTCAGAAGAATAAAGATAACAAAATATAAAGAACCCAAAAACCCCTGAAGGAAATTGAAGGGAGATCTTCAGTCTTGAGGGAGAATTCAGCTTCTGAGATGAATCAATCGGCTTCCCTTGGAGTAATTCCTTGCTTCTACTCTCTTCTTGAGGGGAGAAAATCACTCTTTTTGAGGAGAGAAAAGTACCCCTTGAAGTTGCCTCCTAGGGTCTTTATATAGAGCTTTGGAATGCCTTTCTTAACCTCTAAGCATCCTTTTCCGAGTGAAATTGTACTTCTTTACGACAGGGACACGCCCGTGTGCCATGCCCATGTAGATCGAGGCCCAGGCTGTGTTCGGGCCTGTTGATGGTGGCACGGCCGTGTGGGCTGGCCGTGCTTGTCAGGTTTGGGCCATGTTTGGGCTCAAAGTGGCATGGCCGTGTGGCGAATCTCCAGGCTTTGGCCAATTTTCTCCGTTTTTGGCCTGTTTCTTGCTCTTTTCTCTTCCTTAAGCTCACCTGGGCATAAAACATGAAATAGAAGGATTAAGAGCACCAATTTCCATAGATTCAATGATAATTCATCCATAAATTAGGCTAAACATGAGGTAAAAACATGTATAATTTATCGTTTATCATGATGCATCGGACTTCAAGGAAAAAAATGATGCATGTAGGACAGTTGACCAGAGTAAATGCAACGAGTAGGACAGCTCGAGTTAAGAAGTGATGTAAGCCAAGGCAAAAGTCTCGAAGGAAGGGAAAAGCTAAGGCATTGAGACGAGACCGAGGTGAATCAAGTCAATGCCATTCAGAAGTCGCAATGAAGGTGTTGCGGGAATGGGTGGGGGAGAATGTCACGGGTTGCAGTTCAAAGCCCGTGACCATCGCACCAAATGCATCCAATAGAGGTCTATTGTTTAGATGGGGATCTTTTGGCCCACAAGAACTGGCCCGATTCAGGAAGCTATTGGAGAAGCCTGTCAGATTAAAGCCTGGTTGGCCCGATAATAAAGATATGATAACATAGGCTAATTTGGTAACTAATCTTAGAAGATTGAGGGAATCATATCTTGTAAAGATTAGATTATATTTGATATGGCATATCTTGTAAATCTCTAAAATGTATCTTGAACGTTGGTTTTAGGGGAGTTCAACTATAAATAGAGAGCCTCCCCCTCATTTGTACTCACTCTATTCATTGTTTCATTATTCTTTGTGAATAAGAGAATATAGAGAGCATTTACTCAAATACTTTGTGTGTGCTCTTTCTGTTGTTCTTTATAAGCTTCTTTTTGCATAAATCACTTCCGCTCTACAAATTGGTGCCTTGGAAGAGTTATTAAGGAATCCTCACTTGAGTAAAGGTTGACTTAGGTCAGTTTAGACAAATGGGTCACCTAAGGCCGCACAGATCGCGAGACAAAAGATCTAGTCCCGTGACACATGACACCAACACAGTCAATAGCTTAAAAAATAGTATAGATTAATAAAAAGTAAAATAGATAAAATTAAACTAATATTATATGAGATTTGTCGATTGAGCATTAATTCAGTTGACATTATTGTTATTCAACAATTAAAAGGATATGAGTTTAAGTGCGCTTAAATGCATTTTTTTATTTAAGGATTTAAAGAGAAAATTATGGGTTGCAAATAATTAATAAATGAGATTTAAAAAAATAAAAATAAATCAGATTTAAACTAAAATTATTTAAGGTTATGAATAGTAGAATAATTAATAAATAACAAGCGTTACCAAATTTATAGTTGTAACTTAAATATTTTACAAAGAATGAAATAAACTTTTATTGAAGAAAGAAACATCAATATACCTTATTTTCTAATAATAGCATAAGATATTTTTAATATTTTAAAAAAAATAAATTATTTATTAATTTTTTAAATTAAATTACTAATTATTAAATATACTTTATTTTTTTATCAAGTGATGGGTGCAGTGACAAGATATATTTATAGAGGGTTCTTTTTATGGAGAGATAAAGTGTTGTAAATAAGTGAATGAGATATACCAAAAGAAGGCAGAGAGGAAGAGTGGAGCAAATTAGGTAACACTATGCATAGTGACAAATAGTAGTTAGTAAGGTGGAGAAAGGAAAATGTGACTAACAATAAGGCTAAGCAAATAAAATAAGTTGAGAGAATTTTAGAGAGGGCTTTGAGAATTAGAATTCTCAAAGTGCCAAAAGTCATTTCACTAGTTGTGGAAAACTCCTACTTATAGTATTTCAAGAATACAATTTACAAAGTTAGTAATTAATAAGAGTAATGATAGGTATTTCTTAATTACAATTGCATTAATGATAAGAAGAGATAGTGGAAGGTTTTGTTAGTGATGGTGAATAGTGAAGAAAAATTCACTATGTTTATGAAAGGAAAGGGAAACATTCAACATTACAGAAAAATGTTAAAAGGAGAACTCTTAACTACTTAATATTTGATAGACCAAGCTCTCCAGAACATCTCAAAAGTGAAGATAACATAAGAATTTTGTCATATTTTAGTATTACTTCCACTTCTACTTTGGTGAAGCGGTACCATGTGAAACATCTTTCATGAAATATCTCTTGAAATGCAAGATGATGATTGTTCTTGGATGAGATTTGTTCATGAATAATGATTATTTTAGCTTATGATAGGTGATAAAAGTAACATGTTTTAGCCTCATTCTTAATGCATTTTTGGGTGATTATTCGATGTTAATGGTGAATTTTATGGTCCTAATCCTTTAAATTCACGTTTTTATACTTAGGAGAGCATTTGAGAGCAAAAGGAGCAAAAATCAGAAAATTGGAGCAAATTACAATAGCCATATGGGTTGACTCCTTCCACACGGCCGTGTCGGTTCTGCGAATTACACTTTGAACAGCGAAAAAATGTGATTTTTAGGGTTTTTCGGGCATTCTAAGACTTATATATAACAAAAAAAAGATAGGAGTGAGCTGTCATAGAATATTCAAGAAAATAACTCGAAAAACACCATTGAAGTCAATTCTGAAATAGATTTCCATTAAAATTGAAGATTTCCTTTTGATTTATTTGGAGATTATTATGAGTTCATTTGTTTCTTGTGGTTATAATGTATGTTGGATGTTTTTATTTGTTAGCATGAACTAATTTTCTAAATACTAAGGGAGATAAACTTTATGATGGATTCTGTCGTTTGATTTTTATTTTACACAATAAAGACTTAGATCTTGTTCTCAATTATGTGCGCTTAATTCTTGGTTTAATATTTCTAAACTATTGATCCGTGTTTGATGTGCTTAAATGAGAGGAGGAATAGACCCTGTTTAAGAGTAGATCTAGCATAACTGAGTGGAGTTGTATGCAATTCTAGAAATAAGATAACATAAATCTACTAAATTAGAGTCAAATCTAATAGGGGAGTCCATAAATTGAGTTAATGCGATAATAGGGGTTTTAATTAGAAAGAAACTTTAATTAATCAACCTAGAGTTAGTTGCTCTTATTCTTGGAAAGAGATATTAATAAAATTTAGGGATTTCTATAGATCAAGATACTAAATAAATAAATTGTGTAATTTAGATTGATTAGATTGATAGTGGTAGATGAACTCTAGGTAAATTCTTTCCTTGGTATTGTTTCACTTTTTGGTTATTATTGGATTATTTTCCTGATTTGTTCGTTGTCGCGTTCGTATTTAATTAATTTAGTTAATTTTAGTTTTAATCAATCACTCAAATTTATTAGTTAAATAATAGACAGACAATAATTACTAGTACTTTTAGTTCTTTTCTCACTGTAGCTATACTATTAATTGATAGATGCACTTGTTTTAGTTGGATTTTTAGTTGGTTTTATGGACATCAGCTTGTTCCTAACATGAGTTGTGCTTAATGTGGAGATTATTTCAAATAAATGTTATTCTGTGGTAATGATTTTCTTAGTAAAACTTCTTTTGAATAATGACTCTTCCACAAAAACACAATTGTTCTAAATATAAGTTGTTTCAAACAATGGTTGTTTCTGAAATGCCAATCTATTCTAAACAAGAGCTATTATGAACTTTAGTTGTTTTCAACATGAGTTGTTCTCAAATAAACATTGGATGGTAGCTATTCTAACTAAGACCCTATTCTGAACTAGCTATTATGGACATAACTATTCCTGAATAATAGTTGTCGAAAATATTTTTTTGAAAGGTCGACTTTTATTTTGAAAACGAAATGAAAATGAAAGTCGCCACCGATCCTCTTTTATGAGGTGTGATCAGGTCACCTCGTAATTTGATCATTTTAATAAACAATTTGATTTATTAAAGCAACGATTTTGGTCTACAAAATTCAAGAAATGGGTTCGGGAGTCAGTTAAGTACGAGGAAGGATTAGTACACCCGCAACGTCCAAAATTGGTACCTAGTTGATTAATTAATGTCTTAATGTCGAAAGTTGAAAACTTAAAAAGAGTTTAAAATACAATCCCTCTTTGTATTAATGTTAATTTTACTAAAAAAGACTTGAATAAATCGAAACGTATGTTAAAGACCCTCTCATCTCGAGGTAACAAAATGTCACATCCAGTAAGTTAGGACACAACACCTCAAATCCTTGAGAATAAGCTTTTCTTTTATTTTTTTATTTAAAACTCATGTATTTTAATTTTAAAAGGATATTCGGTTATTTAGGTTCAACGAGAAAAAATCGAAACCCAGTAAGTTAGGGTACGACTTCCCAAATCTCCAAATACAGAACATTGCCTTATTTTGAAAATTTCATTTTTGCGTATTTGAGTAAGAATTAATGTAATATTTAAAAATGGTATGTTTAATTTATTCGATTATGGTAAAAAAAAAGGCCTAAACATAAACATATCACGTTTTAACGGATAATGATAATGTAACATAAATTCATAGTAATCTAATAAAGTGTAAAAAGTATGATGATAATAATAAATCATGGCAATAATATGCACAACAGAACAGTAATAATGAAAATTGATAATAGTGACAATAGTGATAATAATAACAACAATAATATCAAGGACACAAAAAAGAGTAATAATAATGTTAATAATAAAGGCCAAGAATAAAATAAAATAAAATAATAAGATAAAAATGCTCATTAAATGTGAAAATAAAAAAATAGTAAGTAAATAAATAAATTAAAAAAACACACACAAAAATATAAAAATAAAAGATAAAAATAAAAAAATAAATAGGGCTAAAAAGGATTAACCCGTCATTGAAACAAAACTAAGAGTCTAAATCCTAAGAAAATAAGTTTATGAATATAAGAGTAGAAAATAAGTTTATGAATATAAGAGGGGCTAAATTGAAAACCTAAATAGAATTTAAAAGGAAAAAAAGGGAATAAAGTAAAGTAGCAGACCAAATCGTGATGCGCGAATAAAAAGGAGAGACCAAACTGAAAAATTCCCTGTTCTCCAAAACGCGTCACTTTACAAGGGACCTAATTGAAACAAAAATAAAATTACATGGTACGAATTTGAAAAATAAAAAAGATTGGATTAAAAAATGAAAAGAATGCAGAAGGGCCTAATGCGCAAATATACCCTCTCTTTTAAAAACGCCCGGATCCTAGGACGATTCGGGTCGGGTCATCAGGTCTGATGTAAAACGACGTCGTTTTGGGGCCTTCTGAACTGAATCAAAACGACGTCGTTTTATGGAAGTTATATAAGTTAACTTTTTTATAAAAAATCACTTCAGCCTTTAAATTTAAAAAAAAAAATTCTAAGCCTTCTTCTTTTCTTTCTGAACTAGCTCCTTCTTCGGCCATAGCTCTGGCCATCTGCCATCGTGGCGGCCACAGGTCAACGGCGACGGCGTCGCTGTCCACAGTGGCCGAAAACTGAAAAGTCACCCCTTTTTTTTAAAAAAAAAATCCGATCTTGAAAAAGTGCCATCTTTCATCAGAGATGACAGCCTCGACCACCCACAGCGGCACAAACGAAAAAACAGTAAGATCTTGACCCCCTTTTTATTTTTCGTATTATTTTTTTGAAAATAAAAGTAAATATCAAAATAAAAAATAAAAAGAACACCTTTTTTTTTGAAGTTTTTTCTTTTTGATTCTCTGTTTTTTTATGTATTCGATATCTTGTGTCCAAAAAAATACATTGATATTCTGTGGCTTTATAACCGATTCTGCTACAATATTTTATGAATTTTGCTACTGTTCGCCACTGTTTTTTTTTTTTTTTGCTTTTCTGCCTTGTCCCTTTTTTACTTTGTTTACAGGCGCTAGGAGTCAACGGGGCGAAGGCTTCAGCTTTTTGCCATTTTGGTGCAATGGAGGCAATCCTCGGGCGGTGCACGGGCTGATGCAGACGTGGAGGGTAGTAGTGCGACGGCTAGGGTTAATGTTTCTTTTTTTTTCTTTTACTGAAAATGTGGTTTAGGTTGTGGGCCATTTGGGCCTTTAGTTTTTTCTTTTTTTAAATTTGGGCTTGTAATTTTGTTGTAAATGGACTTTGGGATTTGGTTTTTTGTAAATTTGGACTGTTATTTAATTTTTGTTTCGGTTTTGTTTTATTTAAAGCCCGAGTAAAATTGGGCTATTACAATAGTTGTTCTGAATAAAAACTATTCTAAGCAAGAGTTGTTTTTCGGAAGAGATACACTTGGTAGCACAATTTTCTAAAATATAATTTTCTTTATCTCAAGATAAAAAATGTTAGTAGCCAAAATAAAATATCTACATTATTGAACGCTTATCTTATAGATGTCATTATTGAAAGGAGCAACTCTAAATCCTAAACATGAATGTCGACACCATTTTTTGAAATTTTTGGAAAACGGGATCGATTTAAAAAATAGGGAGTCTCCACCAACCTTTTCGTTTAGGTGTGATTGGATCACCTTTTAAAATAAGGTATACCAAACACTTTAAAATAATAAAACAATTTTAAATAAATAATATATAGAACGAATTTAAAACATAAAAATGGCAACTTAAAAAAAATAATATATAACGATTTATAATAATTAATATGTATACACATTTTAACATAAAATAAATAATATTAAAGTATTTAAAATAAACAACTTAAGAAAAAAAAACAACTTAAAATATCATATATATAAAAAACTTAAAATGAATAAGTAAAAGAAAATTTGAACAGATTATAAAGAAAAGAAACCAAAAATACGAAATACAGGTATTTATTTAGAATAATTAATATATGAAAAAAAGAAAAGAAATGAACAACAGTAAAACGGTTTTAAAGAATTTAATGTAACATATAATATAGTTTAAATTAAATAGTGTATAAAATAAAATAAAAATAAATAAACTACCATATTAATGTATGAAACAGTTTTTTTTTTTAAATGAACCAAATAGATTAAACAGGTTAAAGGATGAATTTGAAATCAAAGTAAAAAAATGGATAAATTGCAAAAGGAAAATAAAGTTGCTAGGGACCAATATGAAGCGTGCCTAAACTTGTGAGGACCAAAGGGAACAAAACCCATAGCCCTAACATGCACATGAGGCCCGACAGATCAAAGGACTGATTTAAAAAACAAGTAAAATCTGACGGCCAAATTAAGAGAAAAAGCAAGGATAAAATAGGGCCTAACCGAAGGACGCTAAAAGATGGAGGGCCTCACGCGCAAATACTCCAATAGTCGAGAATGCGCTGGCTCACCCCCACCAAACGGTGTCGTTTTATCACCTCATATAAAGCCCCAAAAAAATCTGTCATTTTAATCCTTGATTCAAAAAAAATAAAAAAGGGCCTTTAAACCCTCTCCTCCTTTCCTCTTCTTCAACTAAAAAGGCATCATCGGCGGTTCACCGCACCTCCGCCATGGCCGGTGGCCGGCGCTACGGGGAATGGATCTTTTAGCCCCGCATTTAAGCGCCTTTGAAGGCCAAGGTTTCAAGCCCCAAAAAACGGAAGGAGGTGACTCTCAACTGCATTTTGATCTAAACCCGACAATGGAAGGGAGCTCTCCGTCACTGTGACCACGGTGGTCTTGGTAAGCCTCCTCCTTTTCTCTTTTTTCGTATATAAGAAATAAATACAAGATAAAAATCAAAATAAAAAAGGGCTCAATACAATAAAAAGAATCACCTTTCAAAGTTTCAAATTTGTTTCTTTTATTAATATTTGGTATGCGTTTCGGTTCGTAAATTTTTTTGTGAAAATCCCCCCCGATTACACTTTGTTTTTGGGCTTTAATAGCCGAAATACACTGTTTAATTTTTACTGCTTGTTCGTACTGTTTGAGTGTTGTATTGTCTCTGTCCCGTTCTTTCTCTTACTCTGTTTGCAGGTCTAGGAGGAGGTCGGTGGCAGCGTTGCAGACAGACCTCGGGATGAGGCGTGGGCGATGTTACTGAGGAGAAACGGCGCAGGAAGGCTCTAGGGTTTCTGTTTTACTAAAATGGTTTAACCATTTTGGGCTATCGGGCTTGTATTAGGGCTTTTGTAAATTGGGTCATTTTGTTGGGTTTTATTTTGGGCTAAGTAGTGCATTTGTGAAGGGTTTGTAAATGGACAATTTTAATTTTGTTTATTGTATCAGGCCCGGGCGAATTTGGGCTCGTACAATGAAAAGTAACACAAAAATGGTAAGTATAAAAAAAAAATTGTTTTAAAATTATAATATAACTAATTAAAGGGTAGACTACATTAGTAGTCACCCAATTATGTTTTTTTCTCTCTTTTTTAATCATACAATTATGAAAAATTATAAAATGATCACTAAACTATTAGTAAATTTATTTTTTGACCACCGAACTATAAAAAGTTACAAAATAATTACTCAACTATTCAATTTTTCTTTTTCTGGTCACCTAATTATCTTGGATTTTTGGGTGTTTTCATTTTTACCTTAGCAAACTGGTTATAAGAAAAAAGATAAAATGAATAGTTGGGTGGCAAAAAAAAAATACTAATTATTGAGCGGCTATTTTATAACTTTTTATAATTAAATGATAAAAAAGAAATAAATTATAATTGAATCACTAGTTTATCCCTAATTAAAACAAAAATATTAAAATTTAAGGAGCCATGTTCCCTGCCAAACTTAAATCAAGCAGAGATCACGTTTTAAGTTGCCTTTTTTTTTCCCTTCAATCGTGTTTTCATTTTAGTTGACTTCTAGTCACGTGAAGACTGGGAAACGAGATTTCACCCATTTCCCAAACACCCAAATACAACAAAAACAGCACTGGTATTCATCCAATACAACAGCACTCAATTTCAATCATGGCTGAATTTATGAACGTACATATTCTTTTTAGGATACGAATCTGTCCAGTTTAAAACAAAAAAATCATTAAATCAAATATCCAAATTCATTTACAACACAAGTGTTATTTAACAAACTCTCTTCATCGTAATTAGCTAAAACATGCAACACCAACATGAAACATCAATCAAAACTTGTGAATTATGCTCTCAATGCTCATCTTCAATCCATTTTAATAATAGATCCCCGCCCCTCAAAAAACCTTACCTGTTTTAAAAGGAACGATTATCTCTAAAAAAAAGGAACAATTAATATTTTCAGTTCATTATCTGTTAGAATTAAGTGACCCAAATTCTTATTTAAATAAAATAAGATGGAAAATAAAATAAAAGTAATATCCAAATAGAACTAGACTTCTTTTATTTTATTTTAGAATAAGGTTTTTTAAACCTTATTAAACTCCATCTATTTTATATTGATTAGGATAAAGTGTTTCAATCCTAATAGAATATGGCTTTACAAGCCTATAAATAGACATAGTCTATTCATCTTGTATTGATTCGAATTTTCGACATAGTGAATTTTCTTCTCCTCTGCCCGTGGTTTTTTTTCCCGAAAGGGTTTCCACGTAAATCTGTGTGTTCTTTATTTTTATTTTATTTTTATTTATTTGTTTGAGATATTTTGTCATTACCGACATTATATTTTTTCACATTACCCAATAATAATAATAAGTTGCTAGGCATTAACTCTCTCTAAATCTCTAAATCATCAACCAATAAGGAGGAGAAAAAAAAAAAAGGTGAAAAACGAACCCATGACGTTGAAGCCTGTTGGCTAATGAGACATGGTGTGACCAAGTCATTGGCCAAGGGTTCAAGGACTGGAGAAAATGAAAAGGAATTTAGATCTAATTAATATAGAAAACTATCTCATGCATAAAAAGGTTTCACCTTAAATTTTTTTTAATAGATTAATTTTGTTAAATTACTTCCATTTTTATACTTTGTCAACGAGATTTTGGTATTATTAATAAAAGTTAAGATTTAAGTATTTTGATGCCCTCAAATTTGATTCATACTGCTTATGAACTAACAAAAAATCATACTCATAAGTATACATTTTGAAGAAGGATGATGAAAACAAGATAATTGTCTAATGTTGTGAGTTGACTTCCTGGTTCAGTCAACAATGAGACGTTTAGTGGTAAATTGTAGTGGTAGGACCCTAATCCCATTCACGCCTTTTAAATTCTTCCGAATTCAAAGCAAACGAGTAAGAATGGAAAATGGAAATCCACTTCATTCTACAATCGGCTGTCTTCAACATTTTCTCTTTTTGTGTCTTGTTTACACTTAAGAGAAAACATGGGATTTTATTTGATTAGTGTTAGTCTTAATTGACAATCATTTGTATTGGATGGTCGATAGGAAAAATAATGAGCAACTTCAAGGAAGATGTGTGTTCTTTTTCAGTTATTTGTTTACATTATAAGACCTTTGTTTGCGAGTTTCTTCTCTTGCAACATCAACTACCTCCCTCGGTTGAGTCAAGAAACTCCTTTCATCAGCAGGTTTAATCCATGTTCTTCATTTCCCTTCCATCTTCATATTTATGTTCTACTCAACGTTTGCATGTTTTCAATTCCTTTTTTCAGGGTTTGAAGTTCATTGGATACTATTATAATATCTCCAAGCAAACATCTGAGTAAGTTCTTGAATCCATCTTCATGTTGATGTTATTTTCAATGTTTCCAGTAATTTTTATGGTTGATGTTAAGCTCAAAACATGAGTTCTGTGAGGTTGTTTATCCATTTTATTTAAATCTCCAAAAACTTAAAAAAATTTTCAATTCATCTTCATATTGATGTTTTACTGCAGAAAATTTGCAGGTTAATAACATAAAAAGAAGATGGCGGATGCAATCATACAAGTTGTAGCAGGGAAGCTGATTGATGCCCTGAAAGAGCACAGTGGTCGAGTACTTGAATTTCGTAGCCAATTCATGGAGCTTAAAACACAGCTTGACTTCATGAAATCCTTCCTTGCTGATGCTAACAAGCTTAAAAGGAAGGAGGAAACCCTGAAGACAACTCTAAGCATGATCAGAGAATTGACCTATGATGCCGAGGATATACTTACTGATTGCTTGCTCCGAGCTGAATTTCGTGACCATGTCTTTCGCTGCAACCATTTCCTTCCACGAGAGATGATCTTTCAGCACCGAACTTCGAAAAGGCTCAAGGACATCAATGGACAGATAGAGAAGATGCACAAGGTCTTGAAAACATATTTAAAGACAATCGGACAGCAAGGTGTCCATGACGATGTCAGCAGTGTAGTTCATCGTCGATGGACGTCGCCTGCTTTCGATGAATCCAGCATAGTTGGTTTGGCTGAAGATACAATGAAGATTATAGGGTGGATTCTTCCTACAAAAAAACAGTTGCACCAAGTTGGGATTATTGGGATGGGGGGATTGGGGAAAACAACTATAACCCAGAAGATCTTTAACAACCACGCGATCCTCGAACGATTCGAAGAGAGAATTTGGGTGTCCATATCTCAAACTGTGAATGAGGAAGAAACAATGAAGACCATGTTGAAACAACTAGGAGAGGATACGTATGGATTGGATATGGGTCAAATGCTGCCCAAGATTAAACAAGCACTTGAGGGTAAGGACTATTTGATAGTGATGGATGATGTTTGGAGTGTTCATGGCTGGTGGGAAAGATTGCTTGCTGGATTACCTAAGAGGGAGGGACAGAGCAGTGCTGTAATAATCACTACCAGGAAAGAAAGTGTTGCCATTGAAATGGGGGTGGAGAAAGCTCGAATTCATCAACCTCGCGTACTCAATGAAGAAGAAAGCTGGGCATTGTTTTGCAGGATTGCATTTTCTTCAGAGAAGGAAGCAAAGCAGCACTATGAGTTGGAAGAGCTAGGGAAGGATATAGTGAAGAAATGTTGTGGACTTCCATTAGCTATCAAGACCGTAGGAGGCTTGTTGAAATCGAAAACTTTGTCGACGGATGTTTGGAGACGAATTCACAACAATTTCCACGATGAATTGGCTACTAGAGAAGGTGAAAGCTCGGTTATGGCTTCCTTACAATTGAGCTACGATGAGCTACCAACTCGCCTCAAGCAATGCCTGTTATGCTTCTCCATTTATCCAGAGGACTCGGTGATAAGTGCTGAGCAGTTGGTTCATTGGTGGGTGGGAGAGGGTTTCGTACAGGGAAAAGACACCCGGACTGCAATCGAATTAGCATTTGATTTCCTCTCAGAGCTCATCAGTAGATGCCTGGTTGAAGTTGTGAAGCAGAGAGGGTTCGATGGAAGAGTCTACACTTGCAAGATGCATGATCTTGTGAGAGACTTGACCATTAAAATTGCTAGAGAAGAGTCCTTTTGCAGCTTTGATGAACATGGCAAACAAAGAACCAGCATACAATCTCGGCGTTTGGGTTTTACAGGGGAAGAAGATGTGAAATCACTGAATAAAAAATCAAAGCTCCGGGCATTCCTGATGATGAACAGCTCTCCAGTTAGCCCCGAGAAGGCCATCCCACTGTTCAGAGTAAGGTCTCTCAGGGTGTTGGATTTTTCTCTGAATAAGCTAGAAAACATCCCCATTCACAAACTCCTGCATTGGATCATCTCTCTTCAACGCTTATCATATCTGAACCTAAGAGGAGTTGCTTCCCTCAAGGAACTTCCACAGTTAATCGGTGAGCTCCGGAACCTTCAGCTTTTGGTTTTGAATGGATGCAACAATCTTCAAAAGCTTCCCTCGTCCATCACAAATCTGCAGAAGCTAAATGTATTGGATTTAGGGCACTGTCCTATGATGCGATATCTCCCACAGGGGCTTGGGAGGCTTTCAAATCTTCAAGAACTCTCAGGATTCACAGTACCAAGTGAAGCTGACAGGAATGGGTGTCGTTTAGGTGAGCTTCGATGGCTGTCAAAGCTTAAAGTACTGCGAGTAAATATAAACGAAGAAAGCGACATTGCAGAAGAGGAACTCACTGTCCTTTCCCACCTAAAACAACTCAAGGTTTTGTCCATCAACACAGAAG
Source organism: Gossypium stocksii (assembly GCA_020496765.1). Taxonomy (NCBI): domain Eukaryota; kingdom Viridiplantae; phylum Streptophyta; class Magnoliopsida; order Malvales; family Malvaceae; genus Gossypium; species Gossypium stocksii. The sequence continues at coordinate 12,020,481 of CM035621.1, read as the reverse complement.
GATGCGAGAAAGAAGAGATTTTCAGGAAACTGGATGGCTTGTCTCCTCCACCACATCTTGAGGAGCTGTATCTGAGGTATTACCGTGGAGTGACGACGCCAATGTGGATGAATCCCAAGTCACTTCGTGATTTGCATTATCTTTGTATCGAAAATGGAGACCTGCAATTCGTGCATCCAAGCTTCGAGGGTGGTAAAACCATTACATGGAAAGTTGAGGGGCTTTGTCTCAAGTTCCTTGCTAGGCTACAAGTGGAGTGGGATTTGGTTCAGAGTGTGATGCCTAGAATAAGGTATGTGGAAGTTAGCCATTGTTACATGCTGAAATCATTCCCCTGCAACACTGAAAAACTTGGGGTTTGGAGGAAATGAGAAAGAACCAAGTTGCTAATTGAACGGAGGAGATGATCCACTTGGTCACAAGCCTCACAAGTTCTTACTCTTACATCATCAAATAATTGCAGAAATTAGCTTCGTATGAAAGCTTACTTACATATTTGAAACTACCAATAATCTTCAATTAAAATCTAATGCTAGCTTCAACTTTTTTTTTCCCTTCAGTTGATTAGAATTATTCTTTATAGGTATTTTCTATTTGCTTTTTTTGAAAATTGTCTGGAAGAAGTATGACTTGACACTGAAATCACTCATCAGTATATTAATTGGTTATATGAACATTTATGAATCAATTAACACATAAATTAGGATCATCTCTTCATGTAACAATATGTACTGGCCATATATGAACCTACTTTTGTGTTTATTTTTCTTACTATTCATTTCATAACAAGAATTGTGCTATGACCGAGACCAACATGGCCAAAGCATTAAAGTGGGCTGCTATGACCCAACTAGAATAACCCAAATTTTAGGACTTCGAAAAGGAACCCAAAATGAATAGCAGAGGCAATCATATAACTCAAGCAAGTAGTGCTGTCAAAATAATAACTAGCCATGATTTTTTTTTTCAAACGAAAATTCCTTTCATAGCTAAAGTAACATAACAGAAGCAAAAGGAGCCAAATCCCAAAGCATAAAAGACATAAACAGAAATAAAGTACACATAAAGAGTAGAAACAAGCAAACCAAAATAAAGAGATCCAAGCCAGACTAAAGCTAGCTTTAGCCATAGGTCCAGTAAATCGAACTGATGCGTTGGATCGGGCCGAGAAGCCAGCATCAACAGGGAATGCATGACGCCATGAATTATTACTTTTGATGTATCTGTTACTGTTTGACATATCTAGCAGACACACATCACCATTGAAAATAACAGGTTTGAAAATCTGCAACGTTTTCTCAACCACTCTTTGCTCCATTATTCTTGTTTTAAAATGCTAAATAACTTTTTTATTTTAACAAAGTTAGTCGATGCATGATGATGCAAGGTTGCAACTAGAGTCAAAATCATCTTGTTTGAGTAAACAAGAGTAGTTAGTAGGGAGTAGTAGCAGATAAAAGAATATATAATATAGTAGCAGATAAAAGAATATATAATATAACAAGCTCAACTGTGGTTTAGTTGACTAATGATGATTATTATTATTATAACCAATGTTTGTTTATTGGAGCTCAAATGTCACTGTGTCTGGTTTATATAAACCAAGAATTTAAGCAGCTGGGAAAAGGTTGGGCACGTTAAAACCTGCCTCATAATCGAACTTGAAAATATGTTTTTCTTTTTAATGGTTGTTTAATTCTCAAACATTCGCCTTGAAAACTGCAAAAAGAAAAAAGAAAAAAAAACAACATTATCTGTTCCTAGTGTTGAACTTGGTTGAATGTTAACTGATCCACCATTGATATCTGCAAATATATTTTTTTAAAGTTCTGAAAAGGAAAGGTATATTATCTGCTTAATAAACAAAGTTTCAATTAGCAATCAATGAAGCAAAAACTAGAGTTTTCAAGTTGTTTTTTTGAATGAATAATGTGAGTCCACAATACAAACAAATGGTCCATTCAGATTGGAGAGACCGTAAAGAGCATTTTACGGCTTTTGCATGAATAATGTGGCTTAGACCTCTGATAGCTTTAGTTTATTTATCCAGGTTGTCCAAATGTCTGTTTCATTTCCTATCTTTCCTCTCATTCAACCACACCAATCAACATCATATCAATTTTTTTTAAAGGCATGTTTTATAGTTTTTAATATATATATATATATATATATATATATTTATCATATAGTCATTGTGATTATCCTAGTGTTAACAATGCCAAAAAAAAACTTCACCAGAAAAAGGAAAAAAAAAAGAAAAAGAGAGGATAAAACTGTTGTCACTACTGAGAAACTGCATCCTTGTCTCTCCAGGATTGGATTCAATTAATAATATTTCAAAGTCTTCGCTACAACTTGGTCTAAAATATCCCATCTTATTCAACAACCAAACCATATATATATAATTTTTCCAAAAGAATTGGGTGCTTCTGTCATCTTTCATCATCACCCCTTCAATTATATGAATCAAATGTTATCTGTTTTTGCATATTGGAGCATTAGTATATATAAGAATATAATGATTATGAAACAAGAATCAGCAAACAGGGAGGAGATGAAATGGTGGAGAAGGGAGTTTTGGGTGAAACACATCAATCAACTTAACACGATGGAGAGGGAAACCAAGGCAGATATCCCTCACGTGTGGGTGGGGTTTAACTGGGGGGCAGTTCAAAGTCTTACAATCTATGGGGGCCAAACCCAAACGTGTTATTGTCTGATGACGTCTCCATGAATAGCCACGTGTGTAATGACATCAAAGTAGGCGCCTCCACAGCCTCCCAACATGCCCATACATGGTTTCACGTGAATTTTGGGCCAACTCTGTTACATCTTTTATTTATTTTGTCTTACTGGAATTAGGCAGGAATGGCTCTTAATTACTTAGGCAGCTAGGCTAATTGTTTGTCTGCATGATGCCCATTCACAGGGTTTTCTCTTTGGAATATATACACATAAGTATTCGTTAACAATTAATTACTTTTATATTCTTTTACAATTTATATAAAACTCTTTGAATTTAAAATTTCATCTATTGGAATTTTTGAATCAATTAAAATTTTTATTTAAAAGTACGGATAAAGTTAAAAATTTTGTTTTCTTAGAAGTATTAAATTTTTAACATTTAAAAGGGCTGCAAAAGGCATTATACCATTTAATCAAGGGCCAAGTCCCTTCTTTTCCCTAAGCTGCACCATTGAGAATATCATCTTATGGCTAAAATATGAATAATATACATTCGAGTTGGCAGAGCAAACGTATTTTTTTTTAAATAATTTCATTATAGGTTTTGATCATATCTATTTTTTTAATATAATATCTAGAATTATTTATAGTCACTCTCCAACCAAAAAATAGAAGGATAATGTGCTTCAACGCACTGAAATCCACGTCCTCCTACATTGCCAACAATGTTTATACTAATTGAGTTAAGACTCAATCAACAAAAAAATTAAATACATTTAAGTTTCTCAAAATCTAACATTCACAATTTAGATTTAATAACTATAAATTGTCTAAAACTAAAAAACTTTACACCTCCTCAGACAGACAGACAATTGCTGCTCTTGCTAATTGCTTAATTTTTAACTATAGCAATCAAAACTTGAAAAATCATGGACATTTTTCTTTATCCTCAACTAAGCTCCGGTCAATTATTTATAAGAATATATTTTATGAAAAAAAATTAAATTGTAATTCCTTATTGAAATTGTCTAACTAGAGAATAAATTTTGTAGACAAAGATTGGATTCTATTATTGTACTTTGTAGATTATATATATATATACATGGATCTATCTTAGCTACAATTGTATTTTTCAAAGCAATCATTTTCACCATTTCCATGCATCCATTAAAATTTCGTAACATGCATGCATCTATTTCCGACAATAATTTGAGCAAGAAATCGACTATACAATTTGGCAGGATTATTATTTTGTTTGCCAATTAATTTTGGGAATGAAAGAACTCTACCAATTAAGTTATATCATAAATTAGGATTCTACATTTTTTTTTATCACCACCTTTCAACATTTGCTTACATTTTCTAGATTTTGATTATTTTGAAATACTCCTTTTTATAAAAAGTAAATACTAATTGAAATATTTTTTATATTTATGAAAAATTAATCATTTTTATGGTTTTAAATATAAATAATACACATCTAAATAATTATAATTATAATTAATCATTATGGAATATTTCTAGATTTAGGGTGTATCAAATCATTGAAATTTAATTTTTTAAATTGTGTTTGATAATGATATTAGCTATTTATCACTTAATGTGAATATTAATTTGATTTTCTTTTTCAAAATCTTATTTTTAAAATAAATTATTTCTTCATTTCATTAAAATTTAAAATATTTAAATTTTATCTCTAATTTTATCTAAAACTATTCAAAATAAAATAAATAATGCCATATTACTAAGATTCTTTTGAGAGTATATCATATTAATATAAGATTAAAGTTATGAAATAATGATTTTTCAAAAATCAATATTTACTATTATCAAGCAAAATAATTATATTCAGTAATTAATTTTTATTAATACATCAAACGATTTTATCTTGGATCAAATAAATCTAGGCATGACTCATACATGGTAATATTCAAAACTATAATAAATTTTGGATTGAAAATCCACACATGTAAAACTTAAACTTAAGATATCAAAATTTTTAATGACTCAATTTTGTTATTAAACAAAGACCTCATTATCATATTCTTTTAGATTTAAAATTTTTTATTCAATATTTTAATAATTCTTTTTTATCAAATCAAGTTAAAAAATACCAAACTCAAATTATTTAAAAAATGATTTATAAAAATAAATTCATTTTATGGCATCTAATCATAATAACAAAATAATATCCTTAGGATTGTAATCCACTATAATATGCTTATCCTATTGAAATTTTACTTTCTAATAGTGTTTAAAAGGGTGCCCCTCTCTCTCTCATATTATTGTTAACTTTGATTTTCTATGGGACATCCTTTTCTATTATTATCACAATATTTTATAAATTTCACTATCCATCAGTCATGTTTTAAGTCACAATAATCAACATCAACTTGAAACTTTTATTTTGGTTAATCACATCAAATTAAAACTTTGATCGGTTGCTCTAGTGGTCATTGTTGGATAAATAATATTTTGTCCCTAAAAAGCAAAGCCTCTATTTTTCCTATAACACTTGAAAGTTTCTCTCTTCCTGAATCCTGATCCTTTTTTCAACCTTTCAATCAGGGGTTTTTTCCTGGAATTTTTTTTATAGAAACAGATGGGAGAGAGAATCTTTTTAGTACTATAATATATCATTAACACTAAGAAGATGATAGTGAAAAAAAAAAAAAAAAAAAAAAAAAAAATCATGCACCCGACTCACTTATTCAACAATGGTAAAATGCATGGTTAACATAATGATAAAAATGATAGTTATGCAAAATAAGTCAACATTGTTGATATTAAACCAAGCAATTTAAATAGTTTCACGAGAATTTAATTGCGCAAAAAAACACAATTAATTCCGAGATACTTTAAGTAAAAAGTGATAGTGTAAGAGGAAAAAGAAAATAATTTTATCTCGAGAGTTTAAATTTAAAATTTTCACTATAAATATAAATATTATATCTTATAATTATACCTAATACTTAAAATTTTTTTACCACGGGAATAATATGAGATGAGAAGGGTTTATCTTAGCTTAACTAGTGATTGAGGGTTCGATCCTCGTATTGGTTATGGAACAACCTTAAACTCATGGCCAATATTTACCCCTTTAATGGGTTTACAGATACTAAAGATCAGTTACTGAATTTACTCTGATAAATACTTTAAAAAAAAAAATTCTAACTCCATCATTGCGAAAATTATTTTGAAAATGAATCTTAAATAAATCAAACTGATGGGCACACTTTAAAAATTATCCAAGAAGGAAATAAAACTCAAAAACAAATTCTCTACTTATTATCGACTAAATACGTTAACTATATATATATATATTCATAGCTTTGGGATGTTGTGAGCTACTGAGAATACGTCATTTTAGTTCATTTGGCATATATCTGAAAACCATGTAGGAAGAATGAATATTATGCCAAACTAAAACATAATAAAATTGTATTATTATTATTATTATTATTATTATTATTATTATTATCAAAATAACATACATTATGAGGTTTTTAAAAAAAGATAATTTTATACAAAATATAAATTTATACATGAAAAGATTTGAGCTGAAACCATCATGATGTTTGATATTTTAATTTTATTAGGTAGTGTTTTATTTTTAATTCATATATGTATTCATGATTCTCTAGTACTTTACAAGGCTCAGGATTGAGGATTTCACTTCCGTATATGAGGAAATTATTAAGGGAGATCATCTCCAAATTAGCATTTCAATTCAAAGGAATCACTCAACCCTAAGCTTCCAACAAAAAGGAATACATTAGAGACATCTTTTGAGGCAACCCAATTTGGCTAGAATATTTTTATGAAAAATATGTTAATTAGTGTCTCAAGGTGATATTTATATTTTAAAAAATATAATTAATTTTTTATTTTAGTGTCTATCGATATCCATTTACTAGATTTTTTTTTCTTATATATAAAATTTAAGATAATTTCATTTTTCTGAAAATTGAAAAGTTCACCCTTATATGTTAATTTCTCAAAATGTGATCGTTATATTTTACCGAACCTAATAAGTCGATTCAATTGTGGATAAATACATCAACTTTAATAGTTAATTTGAGATTAATGGTTTTTTTATAATTTGTTGCATATAAATAGTTACACTATTAATTTCCATCTCAGAAATTTAACAAAATGTTTAACAATAATATTACCTAATTCAATTAACTTCTCGATTTTTGTAAAATATGATAACCAAATTCTAACAAATTAAAGTATACACAATCATCATAGATGGGTTTCAATCTCATGATGCGTAGTTCAGGGGCAGAGTCAGGGGGTTGGCAAGTCTCGCCACCCCTAAAATGAAATTTTTTTCATTTAGGGTCTCTTTATAATTGATAAAATTTTAAATTAGTAATGATAAAATTACACTTTAACTCTCTAAAAAATGATAAAAATTTAATTTAATCCATTAAAAATTATAAAAATAAAGATTATTAAAAATATGAAATTACATTTTTACTATAATAAAAAATATACAATTTAATTCCGTCCTAAAAATTTTTTTAGCTTCATCCTAGGCGTAGTTGATATAAATAGGTTTTATCTGGTTATATTCTTAATAAAGTTATAGTTTATGATTTGTCATATATATATATATTTGTAATTATATTATATTATATTTATAAGGGTAAAATAATAATTTTATTAATACATAAAATTGAAATAAGATATATCATTCAATTTTTGCAAGGAAAAAAAAATCGTGATTATTTTGAATTGAGAATCATTTATAGAACTGAGGATGTAGTTCAAAACTAAAAATAAAAGCATTTTCCATAAGAGATAAGACCAACAAAATCTAATATATCTAATTTCACTTGTGTCTTCCAACCTTCCCAAAGTCTTCACATCAACGGCAAAGATGGCGTCTGATTTTTTAAATATATTTTCCAGGTGGGCCCAAGTGAAAGAAGAACAAACCCACGTGGATGCTTATGCAGTTATTGATCTCAAAAGCACCATGTGGGCCCACATTGCACCATGTATGTAGTCAACGGATATTGCTTGCCACGTGGCATGATGTTGTGAGACGGTCCCCTACATCAAATATTATTTTTAACTAGATTTTAAATCACTTCTTTTCTTTAAAATTGTAAAATTTCCCGGATTCTACGCTTCTAGGGAACCGTGACCAGCATGGATTTTGGGTCCCACTTTGCTAAGTGGGCCGTAGATATGTGAGTACACGTGGCGTTGTCTCCTTACTTTTTTCTTCGACTCCAACTCGCCGATTTATTGTCTAATCGTGCTAGACTTTTGGTTTTAATTACTTTTAGAAAAAGAAGATAAAAAGAATTACATTCACAGTTAATTACTAAATTCATCAGTTTTTCTTTTTTAAAATTCTTTTTAGGAATTTTTAAAATTATTCATCAATATAACGATTTAAATCATACATAACTCATTGAAAATTATCAAACTTATATTAAAAATAAAGATTTTATAAATATAAATGTTATATACGTTTAATAATTATTAAACAGAATTAAAACTAATAAAAAATTAGAAAAATTAAAATATAACTAAATAAATTATACACGTAGCAATTACATATGATGAGATTAGATACATATTTTGACAATTATATATAGTGAAAAATTCAAACTTGTATTATAATGGCAGTGCTACTTTAATCTCAATTTATTTAGAGTAGAAATATAACATACCTTTTTTTTTTTTTTTAAAAGTGGGAATAATCACATCCATGGTCATGAATTGAAGGAGCAAAATATAAAAGATGCGTTGGAGTATGTGACTATGAATAAGAGATTTGTCTTTCATCTTTAACTTTTACTCCATTTAAGGGGTTGATTTTAAGCTTTCCTAATGGGGTAAGTAGAGCCACACCGTGAACAACAGACATATAAAAATATATTCCATGCTTAACTCATTTCATTAATAAATGATCACTTCAATAATTTAATCAAAGTACCGTTTGATTTCTTTCCCCTCTACATAAAATCATTGGTGAAGTTGCTTTCAAATGTCTTATTTTATGCCATGGGAGTGGATTGTTAGCCCCTACCTACAAAGAAGGGGGGGGGGGGGGAGGATTGGTGTGCAACATTATGTTGGCAAAGTGGCCCTATTTGACAAATAGGGTTCGTTGAGATTGGATAAGAGAAGGAAAGCATGGTTAAAGTGACAAATGAAGGCTTTACTAGTGGAATTATGTAAGCAACAACCCTTGCATTATAGAGAAACACAGATGCTATGATCTTTATACCACTTCTTCTTTACCTCATTTGTTCCCATATTGAATTAAGGAAATTTCACCACCTACTTTAACTTTTGCCCTAAAACTAAAGTGTTCAATTATTTTTTCCACAACTCCATATTCCAGAAACCCCAAATCATCTCTGGTACTTTTCTCTGATTTTTTAAAGTTTTCTTTTCTCACATCGCATCATGAGAATTCCTTTTCATGTCGGATTTCGAGTTTTTTCCACCAACAAAATAGCATTGTGATCGAAAAATTATCTAATAATTAAATTTGGATGTAATTGTTAATAATTACTTATATGGGGCATGTTTGGTTAACAATAGACTTAGTAACTTCCTTGAATTGAGTGTACTTGACGTCCTCTAATTACACTATTTCATTCTTAGGGGAATGTGAAATTAAGTAATTACATGAATAAATTACAAATAATCATACTTAAATCCATTTATTCTATTACTTTTTAAACACACTTGTACAGGGTTTAAGTCTAATAATTTTTTAATATAATAATAGTATTATAATTTTAGGATATATATTTTATTTTTGAAAAATATAATTATATGTTATTTTACTAACCTCATTTAAATAATCTAAAAATTTTATTGACGAGAAATGATTTTTTAATACAATTTGACTTACTAAATATTTAATTAAATTATGTATTATTTATTTTACATGATTTATACTAATTTTAACAAAATTATATAGCATTAATTTTTAACTACTTATATTTAGCCAAAGACTAACTGATGATTACAATGGATTCATGTTTCATGTCAAAGAAAGAATAGCTTAACAAATATGGAGTGCTAAGGTAATTAGATACAATTGCATAAGGTGCTTATTTTTCTTGTTAATATTTTTAGTAATCATACCGTCAAATGTTTTCTTGGGCTAACATATTACATATGAAAATTGTTATTTATTTAAAGAATTTTCTTTTCAAATATTATTAATAATTTTTTGTGATAATTATTGTTCTTTTTAGAAATTAAATTTATATAGCTGTGCAGTTACAATTTATATTACCAAACATAATATATGAAATTTCAATGTAATTGCACTCTGTCAGCCAAACATGTCTAGAGAATTAAAATTTCTTATCATTACAAAAGGGTATGATTACCACCTTAATAAGTACACTTTCATCCAATTACTCTATGGTGTCCAAACATATTGTAGGGAATTTCCTTTAGGGTCTAGATCTTTCGAGTCTTTTTTTGTGTCCTTAGGTTTTACTTTTTATTTCTTCGTGGAAGTTGTATTGATAGTGCCTGTTAATTAAGGGGATAAATGTTGGAAAAATTGGATTAGAAAGCAATGTTTTTTAGGAACAACAAAAGTTTAAAATTTTTATAAAAATCTAACCTTGTGATACTTATAGTAATAAACTTCAAAATTATATGTGGCACCCAAAGAACGGTTTGACCCGAATTTCGAAGGTCACATTAGTCACCAAAGTCACTCTCCGTTTAAACCACCTTTAAACCAAAAAGCACACCAACTGACAATCACACTACGCATCATTTAGAGAATATTTAAAATCCTAAAATCATGCTTCCGCTACGCTACTTTGATCATTGAATCAACAACAAGGCTTGTAGAGGCCCAATTTAGCTCGGGCCCAAACAAAAACCAAATAAAAAATAAAAATAAAAATAAAAATAAAAAACCCAAACTAATAAAGCTAAGCCCAAACCAATAACCCAGCCCAAAAAACCTAAAACTTTTTAGAAAGCCAGAAACCTTAGGGTTTCTGGCGCCACTCTTGTAACAACCCAATTTTCAGTGGTGTCAGAAACAGTGATTCGAGATCACTAAATTTGACGAGTGAGTTCAAAAATATTATTATTTAAATATTATTTGTGAATCAAGTATGATTTTAGAAGACTTTTGAGTTATTAATTTTTGATTTAAAAGAATTTATTAGGTTAAGTGCTTCTGAAAACGAGGTACCGAGACCTCGATTTTATAAACTGAGTTGTAAATATTTTTATAAATATTTACAGAGTGTCATTAAGTTAGTATTAAAGTTTCGTTAGAAAATTTTAACGTTTTGATAGTTAATTAATTAAACAAGACTAAATTGAAAAAAGTACAAAACTTACTAGAATGATTAAATAGCTCATGTGTTAAATGAGGGAGGACTTAAAAGGAAAATTAGCCCAAAGATGATGGCTTAGGTAGCATAGGTTGAGAAAAAAATCAAAGAAGTAGGTGAAATAAAGACAAAATTGGAAAATTTGAAAAAAAATAGCTTAATAATTGAAATAAAAAGAGAATTCTAGAGAATTTCTTCATAATTCTCAGCCAAAAACACCATTGAAGACGATGAATTGACGGATAAGACCATGGTTGGACCATGGAAATTATGTAAGACCATAGTTAGGCCATGGAATTTTAGTGAAAAGACATAATTGGGTTATGGCACCGTGAACATAAGACCATGGTTGGACCATGGCAATATATGTATATGTGTGTAAGACCATAGCTGGGCTATGGCATCCTGATGATAAGATTATAACTGGGTTATGGCATTACAAGTGTAAGACCATGGTAGGGCCATAACAATATAAGTGTAAGACCATATTTAGACTATGGCATCAAGAAAACGATATACTCAATTCTGTAAGACATTCTCTAATTTGAAAATTATTGGTAAGTGTCATATGGATTAAAGTGATAGAATTTAAGTAGTTATTGATATTGAGCTCAATCAAGTGAATTCATCATTTGAAATTGTGATTGGCAAGAAGTGTTAGTGAAATGCTTGTTTTATGATTTGTTATAGTATATTCGGTAAGATTTGGCTTTAAAACCAATGAAATTACTAAGCTTCATTAAGCTTACTTGTGTTGTCTAATGTTTCTTGTAGATTAACGTGAGATTGGAGGATCGGATCAACACATCGGACTACACTATCCAGACTACTTTGGTAGATTTTGTTAAATATCCTATGGTTTATATAGAATGTATAGGGTTAGTCTAGAAAAAAGTTAAATTTAAAACATGGTTGTGAATGATACATATGTATAAGTTTGTATGCATGTATATAGTAGTAGTTTTTAGTAATCAATGAATGGAACTATTATGGTAAGTTTATGAAAATGAGTCTTGTGATTATATATTATGTTTAAAACATGATTTTTGGCTTGTATTTGGTTGCTTGGTTGGGATATATTTGTGTGTATCAATATTGTATGCAAGTTGATATTAAAAAAGGTGAGAAAAATGACTTTAAAGTGGCCTATTTTTATCCACATGGGCGTGTGTCATTGTCGTGTGTCGCACATGGGCATGTGGTTTAGCCGTATGTCCTCTGCATCTTAAAATTTAGAAATAGAATGCTCAGAACTAGACACACGAGCAGAGACTCGGGCGTGTGTCTCAGCCGTGTGTGACCCACTGGAACACCCCTAACCTGTATCTGTGGCCAGAATAGGGTTTGGAGCATTACCAAAACTTTCAGTACATTTTCAAATAATTCATGTAAAATTTCTATTCATATTCCAAAATCATTCATAATGTCCCTTAGTAGGGCCCTCGATGCCCAAAACATACACTAGAATCGATTCGGGACCAAATCAAAGTCTCGGGGAATTTTTCGTAAAATCCCAAAATTTTTCTCACTATTATGAGTCACACGCCGGTGTGGTATGGGACACGCTTGTGTCCCGAACTCGTGTAACTCTCTGACTTGCAACTCATGAACAAATTGATGTCACACAGCCAAGTCACACGCTCGTGTGCTAGGCCATGTGGTTAATTTGAATTTTCAAAAAATAGGTGCAGGGTTCACACGGCCAAGGGATACGCCCATGTTCCAGGCCTAACTACACGCCCATGTACCCAACAGTGTGTCACACACGGTCTAGACACATGCCCGTGTGTTTGCTCGTGTGGACAAAATAAAGCCATTTCTAGCTTCATTTCTCACTCAAAATCACACCCAAAGCCTGCACATTGAAACACATATCCAATACCAACCATTCCAAGCATCCAAATTAGACAATTCCATCATTCATCATGACATACCATTACATGCAAGTGTGTAATCATAACTTACCTTGATTTAACTTAGGTATTAATAACATATGATCTCATAAACTTAACATGTCACATATGAATATCATAATAACCTACTTAACATACATTTACCTACCATAGCATGACATTACAAGTATATCAAAACAACCATTTTTAGCCATTCCAATGGCTAGATTACAAACATCATTAACAAGCCACAATTGGTCAAATTGCCCTATACATGCCATTATACCAAAAGGATTTAACCATATATATACCCAAAATAAGCTAGTTGATAGTGTGACGATGCTCCAATGATCTTCCAACCTTTACGAGCTTCCGAGCACTATAAAATAGGAAAAATAAAACGGAGTAAGCATTACATGTTTAGTAAGTTCGTATAGCGGAAACTAAACTTACCAATCCCGTTTATTAAGTCTAAGCAAATAATATCATGTTATCCATCCCTTAGCAAAACTTCCTAAACATATGCACTCAATCAAACATGTTAGTCACTAAAATCTCCATATCAAACAAGCAAACATAAATTAGCTCATCATGCAATATTCCTTCAAGCCATTATCATTTCCTCTCATAATTCTCATGCCATGTCAAGAGTTCTATGTCTGTTGAATCATTGAAATTTTGATGGATTCTCAAATAGTACACTCGAGGCATATGATTCAATAATCCATCAATCTCTTATTCAAGGTACCCATTAGGGCATTTAATCAAAGACCACACTCTCGAGCCACATATCGTATAACAGGATTACCAGTCCAGGCTAAATCCTTTTTATAATGTATGCTCAGAAGAGCTCAATTAGGGTTACCAGTCTAGGTTAAACCCAAATCGTAACATGTACTCGAGAGGTATTATATAAGGATTACTCGTCTGGGCTAAATCCTTTCTATAATGAGGTCAATAAGAGTACTCGTCCGAGCTAAATTCCCTCTGCAACAAATGCAGAACCTCATTCATTTCAGGAAAACACATGTATTCATTGGAATTCAATATTCAATCGGACTTAACCCTTTTTCACCATTTTCAAGTAAGTATTAAATCTTCATTTTTAACATTCAAATAATGTACATCCATATAACTCACATTCCATTCAAACACATCATTCAATTCAACATATTTTCATGCTAGATTAAGTTACACGAACTTACCTTGACATTGGTTCGCGTGTAAGATCTACTAATTCAAAACATTTTCTTTCCCTTAGTCTAACCTTGAATTTGAGTTGTTCGGATCTATATAAATAAATTTAATCATCAATTTCACACATTTTATACTCGTTAGACTCAATTTATGTCATAGGAAAAATTACCATTTTGCCCCTAACTTTTTCATAAATTTCAATTTCGTCTCTAGGCTCGAAAAATGAAACTTGTGTAATTTACTCCCTAATCTAAGCCTAACCGAAATTTCAAAGTAGATTTTACAACACTTATTTCTTATAAATTTTAGAATTTTTCATCAATTTTCACAACTTTACATTTTAGCCCCTAAATCATGTTTTCATCAAAAATCACTTTGTAAAAGTTGTTTATCTATCAACAACCTTTCATTTTCTACCATAAATTTCTAATTTTTAGCATATATATCCATGACCCATTTTTCATACTTTGATAACTTTTCAAATTAATCCCCCAAATAGATAAATTAAGCTATCTCGGTTTCAAAAATATCAAAATTACTAAAAACGGGATAAGGAAACTTACCCAATTAGGCCTTGAAAGTTTCTTCTCTCTCTCCTAGGGTTTCCATCAATTTTGGGGTTGAAGATGACAAAAATAAGATGATATTTTTCTTTTTTTTATCATCTTTTAATTAATTAATTATTTTAATTTCTAATTTAGTCCTTGCCCTTTTTCTAAATTTCCATGGATGAGTCGCCTTAAAATATCTACATATTTTCTTAATGGTCTAATTACCATACAAGAACCTCTAGTTTTGAATTCCATAGCTATTTAATCCTTATAGCTACTAGAATTTAACTTTCACATTTTATGCAATTTAGTCCTTCTCGTAATTAAACGCGAAATCGGTAAAATTTTCTTATTAGAATTTTTACATGAAATTTTTAATCTAATACGGACAACATAATAAAATAAAATAATTTTTTATTTTCGGATTAAATTTGTGGTCCCGAAACCACTATTCCGATCCTACTGAAATTAGGCTGTTACACAACGGTCTAGTACACAAGTGTGTGCCATGGCCGCGTGAATCCTGCACCTAATTTTTGAAAATTAAATTGTCCACACGGCCTAGCACATGGGCGTGTGACTTGGCCGTGTGACCTTTGCACTTAATTAAGTTACAAGTCAGATAGTTCCACGAGTTAAGGACACGAGCGTGTGCCCTACCTCATATGCCACACGGCCTGAGACATGGGCATGTCACTTGGGCATTTCACTTACTTGAGTACCTCAGGGTCCGCGTGTTTTTGTGACTAAAGTATAATTGCTACCTTAGTCCTCCGCTTTTTAGATGGTTTTCAATATAGTTCTGTTATTTTTTTATTTTTTACCACTTAATTTTATTTTATTTTCATTTTGGTCCATGAGCCATTTTACCTCATATTGCCACACGGCCTGAGACATGGGCATGTCACTTGGGCATTTCACTTACTTGAGTACCTCAGGATCTGCGTGTTTTTGATGTAGGGGTTATTTATTTCCCTAGTCCTTCCACTTTTTAAATGTTTTGAATCTGGTCCTATTTTCGATTTTTTTCTTTTTTCTTTTTAATTTGTCCACTTAATTTTATCTTTTTTTCATTTCGGTCCTCTAGTCAATTGGTCTCCTGGAATGATGCGTATAATAGGACAGGGAATATTTTCCCATTTGGCCTTTGTTGTTTTTCGCAAGTTGCATTTTAGTCCTTATATTTTATATATTTTTTTATTTTATATAGTTCATTCTTTTTATTTTCAACTTAATCATTCTTTTATTAATTTCCCATCTTTAGTTACCCTTTTTACTTTTTATTCTTTGCATTTAAAATTTACGTTGCTTATACCTTTTTATCTTTTTTATTTTTTATTTATCTATTTATACATTTTTAGATGGCAATTATGATTCTCATTTATTTATTTTGATATTATGATAAGTGATGTGACTATTGTTATTAATGCCATGAACTAATATTCTTATTATTGCTATAATTACATTATTATTATAGTATTTATCTATTTATTTGTTATTTATCATTCTAATGTAGATGCTCTACCCACATGGCCATCTTATATTATTTCGCCATCACTATATCGTGCATTTAAATGCACATTGTTTTGAATGTTACATACATTTTACTCGATGCATAAAAAAGGGAAAATTTTAAAACCAATGCAATGTTTTGTATTTGGAGATTCGAGAAGTCATGCCCTAACTTACGGGGTTCGACTTTTTCTTTGAACCTAGATAACCGAACATTCTTTTTAAAAATAAAAACACATGAGATTTAAATAGTAATTAAATAACAAGCAATCTTATTTTTGAGCATTCGAGATGTCGTGTCCTAACTTATGGAATATGACCTTTTCATTTTGGTTACCTCGAGATAATAAAGCCTTTTACATATATTTTAATTTTTCTAAGTGATTTTAATTAAATAACATTATGCAAAGAGGGATTATGCTTTAAATTCTCTTCAAATTTTTAATCCTTGACACTAGGACACCAATTAATCAATTAGGTACTAATTTTGGGTGTCACGAGGATGCTGATCCTTTCTCATGTGTAACCGACTCCCAAACCCATTTCTTGGATTTCATAGACCAAAAATCATTATTTTAATAAATCAAAACTTCTATTAAAATGATCAAATTTTGAGGTGATCCAATCATACCTAAATAAAAAGGATTGGTGGTGACTCCATTTTTGTTTTCTAAAAAATATAAAAATTTGATCTCAAAAAAGGTTTCGACAGCTTGGTGACTCTACTGGGGACAAAATAAGAGAGTCAAGCCGTGAGTTGATTACTTTTTAGTCTTTTTGTCAAAAGTTGATAATTTGGTTTAAATTAACGATCCATTTATTGCATTTCGTCTTTTATATTTTGTCTTTGATATCTCAAGTTGCATAGCAATCTAATACATATGTTTTGTTGGTTCGAGAGTTGCTCTTGGTATATTTCTGCATATTGCATTACATGATCGTTCGATTTTTCCCTTCTTAAGTGGGAGTGAGAAACTATTCCTTTGCGAGGTCTTCACTTCTATATAGGATAGTAGATTACTTTCGGGATACATCTGTACCTATGTCTTCGTAAGATCTTCATCTCCGTATAGCCATAGGGAAATGTATTCCCTTAAACTGAACTTGGTCTATATGAGCCTATAATGGGTGAGGATCGAGGAATCTATTGGTTCAGGTACCTTTACTTTAGAACCAAACCACATATAATAAGCCCTAAGAACCTACCTTGGTGGAACCATACCAAACCTCTAGTGGTTACCAGAATAGGTGTCCTTTCTTATTTTGAATTCTAGCTTTGTATGAAATGTACTGACTTGTTTCATTTTGTTTTAGCTGTGATTGCATTGCATTTTCATTATAGAAAAATGTGTTGATTCACGTTTAGTTGCTAAATAGAGAGCTTGTCATGGAAAAGGGATTTCTTAATAAAGTTGAAGAATGCGACGGTACGAATATGGTCTGAAAGAACACAACAAGAGAAGGGTGACAACCTAATGGAGGGATATATGTTAGAATTATGAGATTTCACTCGCATTAGTGTGACTCAGAATAATTTTCAAGAGTTGAAAGAAATATGGGACCAATGGGATGATGAAACCAAGCAGTTATTCTACTAAGACTATGGTGATTTGCCTTATTGACTCAATGTCATAGTGGATAAACACTTATTCCAAACTCTTGCCCAATATTGAAATCCTACCTATAGCTACTTTACTTTTAGGAAGGTAGATTTGGTGCCCATTGTAGAAGAGTACACAACTCTGCTCCGTTGCCCGAGGATCCAAACTGACAAAGCTTATTCTAGAGCAACGGACGTCCCAACTTTCTTAAAAAAGCTAATAAGTATAACTGGGATGAGCGAGCAATGGGTCGCGGCCCGAATTAAATAGAAGGGAGATAGCAAATGCGTTTATTGGAAAAGTTTGCGAGATTTGATCTTAGCACATCCGAATACGAAGAAAAGGGTCGACATCTTCGCCTTGAATATTTATTGGTTAGTCATATTCCCCAAAGCACTGGGCACATAGATGAGGCAGCTTCAGATCTATTTGACCAGCTTGACAAAAGGGTCATGCCTGTCCTGACAATTTTGGCTAAAACTTTCAGATATTTAAGTGCATGCCAAAGAGCGAGTGAAGAAAGATTTATTGGGTGTGCGCGACTCTTGTTAGCATGGTTTCATAGCCACTTTTTGAAGGTAGAAAATTTATCTTATCGAGTATTCTCCGAGAACTACTCTCCGTTGAAAGAATTTTGGCCACCCCAAGGCGAGACAACATTTCTGAAGAAAAAGTGGATGGCAATTCTCCAAAGTCTCCAAGAGAAAGACGTTGAATGGAGGGCCTCTTGGATGATCCCTGATGAAATTTTGTACCGATTTGGAAACTTTGATTGGGTCCCTCTACTCGGGATATGGGGAGCTATTGGATATGCCTCTTTACTTGTGTTGAGACAGCATAGGTTGAGGTAGTTTATATCGGCAACGCAAGGGTTGGCTTAGTGTGAATTTGCATACAAAAGTGATAATTACAAGAAGAAGGTTCGTGAAATATCGAACGCTTGGAACCAAGTCTCATCGCACAAAGACAAAACAATTGGTTACTAGTTATTAAAAAAATTGGTTAGTAGTTACAATGAAGTAGGTAAGTACTCCGAGGATCATACCCAAAGGAGGCGAGTACTAAATTAATGTCAACCAAAATGCAAATAGAAGTGATTAGTAATTTAAATAAATCATAGTATGATAAAAAATAAAAAGAAATATTTTGGGATTTTATAAATAATGAAATAAAAATAACAAAAAGAAAGTGAGCTTCGTATATATAAATTCTAACTTAATCAAATCTAAGTATGGGTGATTAGCTCGCTTTGGTAATCATAACTAATTACTATTTTGGGTTTCTACTCAATCAACTAGTTGCTACCCTCGCAGGATCTCTTGATCTTCCATTAAACTAACGAGTCATCAAAAACTACTTATCTCTCGACCTCACAGTCCAGACCGGTTCGAGGCGAAGGTGTTCACGGATAGGTCATACCAATTTTGGGTTAATTCCCACCTAAATGACTTCCTAGGGTCGTCAAGCCTAGGGTTTAACTTCTTCCTCTCCCAAATTGTTGATCTGCTAAGAAAAACCCTAGATAGCAATTAATTAATCACACTTTCATTCACTAATCCCCAATAAAAGGATTAGTTCCTTGTGGATCCCGTGAGCACAATAATCTTGATAATAAATATAAGCATAAATAATGAATCTAGAGAAAAGGTTAAGAGAATCCTGAATTATATTGATTGAAGCGTAGGATCCACAGTAGTTTGATCACAATTACAACTCACGTTCTCTGATGAACATGAAATAGAAAAGAATTGAAATAAACCTAAAGCCTAAAAAAAAGGAAAAACTAAAGACTAAATTTACAAAGAAAAACTTAGAATGTAAAAGTTGTCCTTCAAACAAGTGTTTTAATAGCCTATTTATAGAGTTAGGGTTGTCGTCGTCCTTAACCCTAGGTCAGTTGACGTTCTCATGTTTTAATTTCCATTGTATGGACCAAAATGCCCTTGGCTCATTGGTGCTTCCTGTACAGGACTGTTGTTGCACACCCTAGTCCTTGTGTCGAGACATTGAAGGCAGTATGCATGGTTCAGGGGTAGCTTCAAGGGTGTGGTGTGACATCTATTAGCTATGTTACGACACCTAAGGTAGTATAGCAATCCTGGTATTCTACTCCCTATGTTGCGACATCACACTCCCTGTGGTGCAACATAGCGACCAGATTTGAGTTCCTATACCTTTGAATGGTCTCGTACACACTAACTAAGTACTTTAGCTCACATTTAAGTCTCATTCTATAACACCCCTGACCTGTATCCTTCACCGAAATATGGTCACGAGGATTATCGATCAACACATATCACTAACCAATCATTTTACATACATACATCATTCATTATCATATCATAGTCATTCACAATCATATAGTCCTTTTAGTAGGTCTACGAGACCTTAAACATACTTAAAGAAGGGGTCGGGACTAAACCGATAAGATTCCAATCTTTTACGAGACTTAGAAAAATTTTCCTTTAAAATAGGGCACACGTCCATGTGGCTAGGTCGTGTACTTCACATGGCCGTGCCTCAGACCATCCTCAGGCTGTGTGCAACACTGACTTGATCACACGGTCACCAGACACGCCTGTGTGTCCAGCCCATGTGTCATTCTGATTTAAATAGCTACAACACAAGGGCCACACGGTCGAGGCACACGCCCCTGTGCTCAGGCCGTGTGGCACAAAAAATGATTGGTTTAAGCCATTTTTCACACCCCATTTTGACATGTACCTAAGCATCAAATGCACAACATCTATAAGCATAAATAGGCAACCATAATTCAACCAATTTTTAGCCAAAACATATATCTTTCCATCCATAATATACTCAACCAATTCCATACTCAATTTCCGTGCCAAAACATACCAAAAATCTCACCAACCATTTCCATTCGATCATACATGATCATATTATCAATTATCACATTAATTCACAAGCCAAATGATACCAAAATCCTATTCAAGAACATATCAAATTGACCATTTCATTTGTCATCCATTAGCATAAAAACATACCATTATACATACTATATGCCATATTCACCAAGTATGCCAAAACACAAGGCTATTTATAAATATACAAATTCCAAACCAACATATCAAAACTAGCCTATACATGCCATATAACCAAAAACTCAAAGCTTTTTATTTACCAAAACGAATACTGGATAGTGTGATGAGGCCTTGGCCGACTTTCAACCCGAGCAAGTTTCTGGAAATCTATAAATATAGGAAAAACATACAGAGCAAGCTTTGGAAGCTTAGTAAGGCATAAGAAAATAACTTATCTCAACGATATTCATAATTCAATTTAACTAGACCAAAATTAACAAATCTCAACCACATGTACATTCATCATACTCACAAATTCATATGATCACATTAAGTACCTTACTTACTTTCACTTTTCATAAACATATAAACTTCACATTTATCTGACCTATTTAACTCAATTTCAATTTCATACAACAAGCATATGTATCACAACATTCATTTGTATACGTACCTTTCGTTCCATGTCATGTATTTCACATATCATCGTTGGAAATATATTCACCTTTCATTTTTGAATATCATATACTCATCGTACATACCTGAATCAGATGTACCTTGAATATACACGTTTATGTACCCATCTCGTACAAAACTCATACACATTTCTATACTACTTCGTATAATTATCATACACATTTCTGTACCACCTCGTATAAATCTCAGACACATCATCTCCTTTCATTTACCCATTGAACCATCCGGAATAGAATTTGAACACACATAGATCTCACACGATAAGTACCTATACCATGGTCCGAAACAAAATCAAGGTAACTTATCTCTGGAGTACTTATACCATGGTCCAAAACCAAATCAAGGTAACTTATCTCCGGAGTACCTATACCATGGTCCGAAACCAAATCATGGTAACTTATCTCCGGAGTACCTATACCATGGTCCGAAACGAAATCAACGTAACCTCTACAAAGTGCCTATACCATGGCCCGAAGCCAAATTAAGGCATAAATCGCACCCAAAGTGTTGATATCATGGCCCGAAGCCAACTTAATACCTTAATGACATGTCATTAACATCCAAAACTATTCCAAAGGTTCAATCGGGATTTTTCAATATCAAATCATAATCGAGTCATTTTAAACTATTATCAAATCATTGTTGAATCATGGTTGAACACATCCATAATATAATATTTACTATTTATGCAATATTACAACATATAAATACAATTATAATGAAGCTCATTAGATTTGAACTTTCTCAACTCACAATTTTAATCAAACCAATCTTAGAATAGATTCTGCAAAGCTCAATTCATTTTGGCATATACATATAAAAATATATATTTGTTCCCAATTCAATTCAGTACATCTAATACATATATATATATATTTCAATTTAATAACATTTATTTACTTATGACTTACCTCGTACAGAGACGATCGGATCGGAAACTATTCGACAACATTCGACTTTTCCCGATCCAAATTTGATTTCCTCTTTTCTTGATCTAATTTTGCTTAATCATGGCCGAATGAACAAAGCTCATAAACCCTTGTTTTTGTTTTAAAAATTCGTCAAAATGGATGAATAATGGCCATGTTTTTGTTTTTGTTTAATTATAAATTATTTAATAATCAATTTCCAATTTTAACCTTAATTAAAACCATTTATAAACATATAATGGTTGGCCATTAATGTCAATTAACAAATCAAATGGTTTAATTATCAAACAAGGCCATCACATTTAAAAGCCACATTCAATTCAGCACCTAATTAAGTAGAAGGACACTTTTGCATTTTCTGCAACTTAGTCCTTTTCACAAATTAAGCACACAAACGATCAAATTTTCATACGAAACTTTTACACATGCTAATTCACATATAATTCAAAAAATTTTAATATGAAAATTGATTCATTAGATGTGTAAAGATCATTATAGATGAAAATTGAAAACTGAACTTAAATAGGCCTGCATATGATGTTTCAAAGTAAAAAAAAAATAAAAAATGAGGCCATGTTACGAATCTTAGGCTAGATGATCAAAATACAATGCCAAGTCTCAAGACACTTTATCTGACCTCATAAGCACCATATGTACCAAACGAATCTTGAGACTTTTATCTTTGAAGTTGTATATCTCGAGACAAATGGATCATGTCTCAAGACACTTTATTTGGTACATATGGTGCTTATGAGGCTAAATTATCAAAAAGCAATGCCATGTCTCAAGACATCTCAAGACAAGCATGGAATGTCTTGAGCCATGCACTTAGCAATGCATGATCAACCAATTTTGTTCCTTTTGTCTCGAGACATGTTCTTACTCTCTCAAGACATAAGTCTAGAAAATCCATAAAATCATCATTTAAAGTCATGCAAACATCCTCAAACCTTTCATAAATAAAATAGGCATGCTACTAAAAGTATACTAGCAAGTTAGATTTGTAAAAATAAGTCCTAAACATACAAATCCTTCATTAAAAGCATGCTAAATCAGAATTTGACTATGTAAGTAAATTATAAAAATGAAACCATGATGCAAAACCATCAAGATCTTAACATTTGAAAAAAAAAAGTCTCATAAGCAACATATGTACCAAATAAAGTGTCACATACCAATATATCTCAAATCAGCATAAGGCAGTGAACCAAAGACTTTATAGTACCCTAGGCCTAAGTACATTGAAAAAAGGTAAAACAATGTTTAAATAAAGATCACAGAAGTAAAAGACTCATTAAGACTCCTTAAAGTGGAATTGCTCAACCTTAATGAATGTTTTAAACCTGTGCATGTTACATAAATCCATGATCAAGCTTTTCCACTAAGCTCAGTGGTGCATAACTAATTTCAATTATACCAAATGTCAAGCTAAATTAAAAATATACCAACAAGTAACAACATTAAATCTCATGGAATTTAAGAAGCATAATAATAAGCAACATATCAAGTAGTACAAGACATAATTAAACCACCAAGATTATAACATTCCACATTTATATCAAGACGCATTAAAATTCATGGTTACATTACATAAGTAAGAAAAACATCAAATTCCATATACATTTCTCCATAACAAAGATTTCATTAACATACTTATTAAAACATTGCTCCAAATAACCAAATTTAACATCGTAAATGGATACACGAATATCCGACCAGTCCTAAAAAAATGATGCATAAACAAATCAAATAGGTACAAAATAATGTAACACCCCATACTCAACCTGATCAGTTGATCAGGACTACAGGGTGCTATGCTTTTATTCTAAAATTTAACTAACACATTTTTTAGTACATATTCCGGCATTCATACTCAATATAGTTATTACTAAAACACGGTTATAAAATTAATACATTCATTAATACAATCCACAATTCATAATCACTTAATGAAAATATTAACTAAAATGGTTAGTTACTTGACTACGCCAATTTAAGGCTTTATTTCAAATATATATACCTTTTGTAACACCCCTATCCCGTAACCGTCACCGAAATAGGTAAGGGGCATTACCGGACTTGTAAACACCAGATCAGGATAGTATATTATCAACATATAAGACATTTATCATGTAATCCAATAGCTTTTAAATATTCATAATCAATTCATGCTTTAATCAACCATATAAAGTTCTAATCATAACATGGGGACTAATTCGTTAACAATTAAAGATGTAGGAAAACTTAAGAAAATTTTCAGAATAGAGTCACATGGCCGTGTGCCTCACATGGTCACTAGACACGCCTAAGTGTCCAGGCTGTGTGAAAATAGGGCATACATACAGACTTGTGCACACGGCCACAAGACACGCCCGTGTGTCTAGGCCGTGTGAAAATTAGGAAGCTACTGACTTGCAGCCACGGCCATAAGACACGTCTGTGTGTCTTGGCCGTGTGGCATCCTGTTCAAAATGACTAAGGTATAGGGGTCAGACGGTCGAGACACACGTCCGTGTGCTCCGGCCGTTTGGCACGAAATAGGATTGGTTTAAGCCATTTTTCACACCCAATTTGCCATGTACCTACAAGCATCAATATGTAACATTTACAATCCAATTCCAGCCAAATTCATGCTCCAAAACATTCATCAATGTGACCAAATCATTAGCAACCATTTTAAATACAAAATCCATCTCAAAATATACCAATTTACAAGGCATAAGTATAGCCAAACATTTGCTTCATAATTCATCATGTACCATTCAAAAACAACCAAAAACCATACCAATTTGTAACATCAAACATGTACCAATATGAACCAATTCCCAATCTCTTTCAACTTACCAATTCATTCACTAAAGAGACTTTCTAATTTAACCACATTCACCACCATCAAAGACATATACCATACATCAAAACTACCATATAAAAACATAACATATAATACTTCTAATACAAACCAACCATTATCAAATCAAGCCATATCACATAGCTTGAACTATTGCCAAAATTCATACCATAATCTCAAGCATAAGTAACCAAAAGATTCAACTTAAAAACTAGCCTATACATGCCATATTTACACCATTTACGAAGTTCCAAAAGTACCAAAAGTTGCTTAGATAGTGCGATTGCAATCTCCAACTTTGTCCAAAATTGAGCTAGCTTCCGAAATCTATAAAACATGGGAAAAATAAACAGAGTAAGCTTATAAAGCTTAGTAAGCCCATATAATATAGAATTAAACTTACCAAATCATCATTAAGCATAAAAAGAAATCTAAAACCAATTCATTTGTTCACATACCCTATTCAAATCATTCAACCACATGTTAGTCACTTATAAATAGTATAATCATCCATTCAAAGGATCCAAGCATATATTATTCAAGTACCTTTCCATACTTATAACATATCACACATCATCTTTCATTCAAAGCTCATACAAAATATGTAACATTTCATATATGCAAATCATATACTTCATTTATTAAGTCATTACAAAGCATTTATACTCTTGTACCATATAACCCTTTTAAATCATGTAATATATATACCATGTAATCATATACTTGTAATAAATCATTTATGTAGTTCACGTAGTCCATGTAATTCATATAACATATAAATCATATAACATATAAATCATATAACATATATCTTGTAAGCATTTACTTTTAACATATAATTCATGTAACTTGTACATCATTTAACATATAATCTCATATGAATCGTATAGAATATAACATGTAATCATGTAACTCTTATATCGCTTATAACATGTATTTCATATATACATATCGATAAATTGCTCGTTGAACCTTTGGAAACATCAAGGGATACTCGACGATACACACATAGTGTATGTAAACCTGTAAATCCATAAATTCATCATATCTGCTCTTTTGAGCCATGTACTGTATGCTCATCTTGAGCCGATAACGATAAGCTCGAAGGCTGAACATGTAAGACCGAAGGCTGAATGGTAAACACGGAAGCTGAACATGTAAGATCATGAGACATGGTGAGTCTGTAACAAATGCAGGAGCTCAACCAAATGGTAGCCCTAGTGACATGTCACTTGTATCCTACGACTTTCTACGGTTCAAATAGGACTCGATACTTAATTAGAGCATGTAACCAATAGGCATTCAAATATGTTATTTCATATATACATTCATAAAATATGCAATTCAATTATTTCAATTATAAACATAATTCAATTCTAATTATATGAACTTACCTCAAAATAGCTTGTAAATCCGATATCTATTCGTCTACCTTTTGTTTCTCCCGATCAAGTTTCGGTATTTGTTTATCTTGATCTATAATAATACAAATTCAATTATTTATTCACCAATACAGTCAATTTAACATATATACATGTATTTTGACTATTTTACAAAATAGCCCTTGTATTTTCATAATTTGACATTTTAGTCCTTAATACACAAATTGACTAATTACACAATTTTAACCACAATTTACCTTAGCCGAATTTTCTATGGCTTTTACTAAGCCTACATTTTCAATTATTTCACGTTTCTAACCACAAAAATTCTATCTTTTTTCAATTTAATCCTTAAAGCTCAATTTTATCAAAAGTCACTTTATAAAACTTGTATATCTACTAACAACCATTAATAATCTATCAAGAAAATCAAAATATACATGTATTCAACAATGGAAAATTTTAAAAACATAACCAATTTTAGAAATTGAGGTACGTGCATGATAGATTACTAAGCAACGGTCTCAAAAACGTAAAAATTACTAAAAACCGAAGCAAAACATACCTAGATTAAAGCTTCAAAGTGGTTAAATGTGAGAAAGCTTCTAACTCTCTTCTTTTCTTTCAATTTTCGGCTAAAGATGATGATAATGGCCATATGTCATGTTTCTTTTATTTAATATTAACTAAATATACTAATTACCAAAATAACCATGATATAAAACATGTATAATCATTTATTTTTATAGATACTACCGTCCATTAATGAAAATAAAGGTGGAATTTCAATACAAGGATTTTAATCATTAAAACCATAATCATTTAAGCCATTATACTAATAGAACTCATATTTATCACTTTACGCGATTTAGTTCTTTTTACCGAATTAACTATTCAAACAGTAAAATTTCTTTACGAAACTTTTGTACGGTAGTTATATCATGTAATAAGACTTATTAGAATAATAAAATAAATATTTTAACTTCATTAGGTGGTCTTGAAACCACTTGTTCCAATCAGACTCAAAATTGGGCTACTACACCTTTAATTTAAGATATAGAAATCACACAAAAGTAGCTTTACTATATTGTCATATTTACTTAATTACAAATTTGACTTGACCTTGAGGCCCCGCCTTTAGGTCACCCCGTTTTATGCATATTATTACGAAGAAACATGTCCGTCTGAACACGACAGATTCTGGCCTGACCCCTCCTCAAAGCTTCGAATTTCCCTGTTTAACTAAAATATATAATAAGACATACGTAATGTCAAATGAACTTAGTGATTTATCCATACCTTGCATCAGCAAAATGCTAACAAATTGGTACTTCATAATCTAGATTTCAAGTCTGACTTTGTCTGTACTAGGATGGTTCGCCAATCTTATTGGCATAGTATTTACATCAAACTCACTAGCTCACTTGTACTTGGTACATTATCTTCAATGACACCATCTGTAACACCCCAAATTTTGGGGTTAGGGTAAGAGAGACGGGTGTGCTATTGTGTTTGGTTGTGCGTTTAAGTGACAAAATAGGCTTGTTGGTCTAGTGGTTGAGTGAGTGTTAGTTTACCTCTGGGTTCTGGGTTCGAGTCTTGGTGGGTACATTTTTGCAAGAATATTTTTGAATTTTGTTTTGTAATTAGTAAATTTGTTTTACTGTTAATAATAACTATTTAGTTTTAAATTATTATTATTATTATTTTCTTTTTGGACTAGATTTTTTTATTTTTTTCTCTGGAATATTTTTTATTTTTCTTCTGTTTTCGAAAAATTTTGAAAATGGTGGTGAGTGATTTCAGAAGAGTGCTTTCTCATCATCAAGTCTGTGTCAGAACGTTGTAGATTGCAAATCAGGTGTGGATTTCGAACCTTTTCTATTTTATTTGCGAATTCTAATTCAACTTTGTGAAAAGTCGACTGTGGATGAGATATTATTATTTTAAGCTTAGAATGGGTATGGTTTTGTATAATTTCGATCTAACGAGGATTAAGAAGTGCTTCTGGTTGAAAGCACATTTTTCGGGGCTATTTTAGGGTGGTTTCATGACCACACAGGCGTCCGCACAAGCGTGTGATGACTCACACGGCCGTGTGCTTTTGGGAATTAGGGTTTTGAGTAGACTTTTGGTGCCACACAGCCGTGTGACCGATTTGGGGATTTTATCAATTCTCACACGGCCGTGTCCTTCGAGCATACTTGCGTGTGTGATTGAGAATTAGGGATTGAGTGATTTTGTGCCACACGGTCGTGTGGCTAATTTGGGAATTTAGGGGTTCCATATGGGTGTGTCTGGTGGGTACACAGGCGTGTGAGACCCTCACACGGTCGTGTCAGCCCTGTACTCAAATTTAGTGTAAATAGATAGAGAGTTACATGGCCTGTTCCCACGGTCATGTCCCTAGGCCACACGGGCGTGTGCCTTAGTCACACGGGCGTGTACCTTAGTCACACGGCCGTGTACCTCTCTTTACACGGGCGTGTGCCTCAGCCGCACGACTGTGTGCCCTTTGTTACATGGGCTTTTGACCTCCCACACGACCTAGGCATTTCCACACAGCCAGAGCATACAGCCGTGTAGCCCTAAGTCACCTATTTTGAGTCTGTGCGTTTTTTATCTGAGGATTTGTCTATGTGTTTTCCCTTGGCTGATCTTTAGTCAATGTGGTTAAGAATTCTGATCTGGGTTTTAGCTTAAGCGTATCTGTGACTATCGTGTGAGATGTTTGAATCTGAATCTGTTCTGTTAGGTGTGTGTACATATCTGTTCTGTCTGACTATTTAAAATTGTGCCTCTATTCTCTGAGATTGTATACATACATACACCTGCACAAAATATTTTGGGATGGGTTTTGAAGGGATGGGAGACTGATTCTGATCTAATCTGGCAGTTCAACTACAACCTATCTGTATAGCAGATTTCTGCACTGTACGGTACAGCAGATACGTCAGTACTGCTGCGTATTTTTACCTAATCTGGCAGTTTAACTACAATTTATAGGTGTAGTAGTTTATCGCATTGTATTGTACTGTATTTACATCAGCTTTGTTACGTATCATTATATCTGATCTAGCAGTTCTAAACTGTAACTAGACAGTACCGCGGGTTACCGCATTGCACTATACTGCATTTGATTTGGCAGTTTAACTACATATTGATAAGTCATCATTACTGGGCAACCCGGGGTGGCGGGTCATTGTTACCAGGCAACCCAGGATGACTTTATATGGTGTGTAGGGTTGGATGGGCCCATATGGTCCTATGTAGTGTGTTTGGTTAGATGAGCTTAAATAGCTCTTATGTGGTGTGATCGAGGGATGGAGAGGTGTGCTGGCTGAATGGGTGTATTTTATTATGTGATTGCATTCATATGCATCTGTTTGACTGTTTTGCGTGTAAGACTATATGATTGTTTCTGTCTGAATTAATAGTGTAACAACCCAGTTTATACCCTAGTTGGAATAGTAGTTTCAGGACCACATATCCGAGTCAGAAAAATATTTAAATATTATTTTTTGTGATTATAGCATGTGAATTGATGTCTGTGAAATTTCTGTAAATTAATTTGATCGTTGGTGAGTTTAATTTGTGAAAAGGACTAAATCGCAGGAAGTGTAAAAGTGACTAACTAATTGTTAAAGTACTAAATTGCTATGTTCTTTTAATGTGGGGTCTTTATGATGCAATTATACCCTTGAATTTTAGCATGGACTGTTATGGACATTACTTAGTGGATTTGAAAAAAAAATAAAAAGGCTATTTTGGTAATATTGAAATAATGTGTATTAATTAAACAAAATATTATTTTGCTTCATGTTTCCATCATTTACCGAAATTAAAAGAAAGAATAAGGGTTACATGCTTTCAAATATTTGGCCATATCCATGCTTGATTTAAGGTTAGTTTTTGTTGGTTTTTGATAATTTTTATATTTTTGAGATTGTTGCTTAGTATATTATCAAGCCTATGTCTCAATTTCTGACTTTGATAAAGATTTCAAGTTATGCCATTGATGATTTTGTGAGTTTAATGATGTTAATTGATGAATTATGAAAACTTGACATGAGATTAATATGTTTTGTATTTGAATTGTTGATGAATTTGAGTAATTTAGACTAAATTGAGAAAATGAGAAATTAGAGGACTAAAATGTAAAATAAATGAAATATGTGGGCTTGTATAAGCTAAGTGAATATTCGGCCAAGCTATAGGCTAGATGAATTTTATGTATTTTGTGTTTTGTGAAATAAGGACTTAAATGTCAAAATGTGAAAATGTAAGGGCTAACCTGTAAAATTTGCTAAATATGTATTTATGGATTTATTTGAATGATTATGAGATTGAATTAGCTAAATTTGAATGTGTTTAGATCAAGAACCAAAGAAAATGGAATCAGATCGGGAAAAGTCAAAAATCAATGAATAGTCGTTTACTCCGTCCGAATCCATACGAGGTAAGTCTATATATAAATAAATGGGTTAAATTGAATTGTTATCATTTATATGATGATTGAATTCTGTTGAATGGCTATGAAAGTTGAGTATGTGAAATTCGAGATAAATTTTGGTATGTGACAATGTCCGAAAAGCCCCGTCCGAACCTTAGAAATAGCTAGGATACATATGTCATGACATAGGATCCGATATGTAATTTCATGTAAGACCACGTCTGGGACATTAACATCGATTTGTGATTTACGTGTAAGACCATGTCTGAGACATTGGCATCATATTTAATTTCGTGTAAGACCCTGTCTGGGATAGTAGCAATGATATTTGACTACATGTAAGATCATGTCTGGGACAGTGGCATTGTACGATCTTTCCGAGTAATCCGCATATCCTATTTAATTTCGTACGGTTCAACGGGCAATTCCGAGAAATGTATGACTCTGTTAAATTATATCTGAATCACGAACGTTGTGATATGTTTGATATTTGATCATAAAAGGTAGGCAATTGTGACATCAACTACATGAGATATATGTATGAATAAAAGGAAAT
The DNA here is from genome assembly GCA_020496765.1 of Gossypium stocksii. Classification (NCBI taxonomy): domain Eukaryota; kingdom Viridiplantae; phylum Streptophyta; class Magnoliopsida; order Malvales; family Malvaceae; genus Gossypium; species Gossypium stocksii. The sequence continues at coordinate 11,989,003 of CM035621.1, read as the reverse complement.
GAAATATGTTATATGAGAGAATGAATTGGAAACATGTGATATATGTGGTTATATGAGAATGATATAGCTCATGAATTGTATAAGTGAAATGCTTATGTTATTTATGCCAATAAGTTGAATTATAAGTGATTCATGAGTTAAGTTTATTTGTATATGGCTTACTAAGCTCTTTGTAGCTTACTTTCTGTATGTTTGCTTTGTTTTATAGATATCGAAGCTACCGAAAGCTCGGGGATCATCGAGGATCATCACCACACTACAAAATTTAACTTTGGTATCTTTTGAAAGTGTAAATGTTTAAATATGGCATGTATAGGCTAAATAAGTTTGAATATGTTTTAAGATGTATATATGTTATGCCATGTAATATGGCTAACTTGTGGTTGGATTTATGACTTGATTTTGGTACTAAATATGTGGAAAGAAATGGTATGTTTTGGTGTTTATGAATGACCAGAAGAAATGGTCAATTTGATATGTGTTTAGATAGGAATTTGGTAAGTTTTTGATATGAGATTGAATGTGGTATAATTGAGTTATGAAGCATATGTTTTGATAGGAATTTGGTTTGTGTTTTGGGATATTTTGGTATGGAAAATTGTACATGATTTTGGTTGAGGATTATATGATGTGAATAATGTATGTTTTGGACATGAGATAACTGAAGTTTTGGTATGAATTGGTTTGGTTTTGAACTTGTAGGGAGGACCCAAATTGGATGGTTAGTTGGTCTTGTAAATGACCTATTTTGCTCCCACACGAGCAGGGACACGGGCGTGTGTCTCTGTTGTGTCGTTCGAGGGCCATCTAAAATGTGCCTGTGCAGGCCACACAGGCTAGAAACATGGGCGTGTGACTGGCTGTGTGTCCCAAGTCAGTATGTATGCCCTATTTTGCCACGGTCTAGACACACGGACGTGTCTAATACTATGTGAGGCACATGGCCTGACCACACGGGCGTGTGACCTCTGTAGCTTTGAAAAAAATGTTTAAGTTTAGTCCTGACCTTCTTCTAATGCATGTTTAAGGTCTCGTAGACCTTTATAAGAGACTCGTTGATGATGTATGATTATGATATAATGTTGACGATTGTGAAATGTCCACAAAAGTTCTGAATTTTCCAATAATGCTCCTAGCCCTAGTCCGGCGACAGATACGGGTTAGGGGTGTTACAAATAGTACCTGTGACTGTGTGTCTGATTGTGAGTTAATACGCTTGAATTGTTATTATTTGTCGGGATGTCTGTTTCGAGTTTACCATCTGGTTCTGTATAACTCTATAAGTACATTGTGCTTTTGAACTATTTTCTGGCATTCTGTTTACTGATTCTGTAGTTAGGTGGTTTCGAACTCGCACTGAGCTCGTGAAGCCCGCCCCCCTCTATTTTCCCCTTTCAGGTACAGTCTGGATCCTGTTGATGGACTCAATACGCGGATGTCTCGGACAGTCATAGTTACAAATAATATTTCCGTTCTACTTTTAAATTTTCATTTTGGTTATACTATTTTGAACTGTAAAGTTTTATAAGGTTGTGGTACAAGTTCTGTTTTGAGTTTCTATTCGTTTATTTAAATTCGGGTATTTATTAAACTTAATCTATCGACTAAATTTTTTTTACCGATTAAATGTTTCGGTTCGATATGACAACTTGTTTTGCAAAATTTACCTACGATCACTTCGGTGATCAATATGACATATGAGATTTAGTCTAAACTTCTATGTCGGGTTTAGGGTGTTACATCATCACTTATTTACTGGCGCATTCTGAAGTATAATTCCACTTAGTCGATTGCATTTGATCTACTACTGATGGCTTGACAACAGAATATTTTGTATTCGACTGTACAAAACCTTACACATATAAAGCTTCCACTGATGAGATTTCATAGATTTAATGTCAGAATATAGATTTATAAATGTTTGACCTCTTGGCGGATTATCCCTGCGAATTCTACTTCACTAGTTGCCTCTGCAGACTCCTATACATCTAATTCCTTGAGAGGAAATCCTTGTGGATTCTTATTTTTGGGCTTATGAAGAACCCCTGTAGATAATTCCCATAGCATGTCTTGCATCCACAAATACAGATAACTGAATAAAATAGATCTTGGTGAATGATTCCTTCTACAGACTACTATTGGTAGCTTATCCTAACAAACTCAAATTTGTAGTATGATCCTTATGGATTCATGCTTCAGAACCAAGTATGCGGTTCCATACTTGCAATACATATCAGCAGATTCATGAAAGAGGACCCTCATTACGAATTAAATAAGAGAATAAACTCATACCAATCAAGCAAACGAATCTGGCAGACTATCATATCTTGTATACAACTCGCATTAACTTGTACCTTTGGATTCGTGCATAGAAATAGATTACAAGTAAACGAGCACATTCTTGGCGTACTTAAGAAAACAGATCCAATATTTGCGGAAACATAGACTTGGACATATGCACAAATTCATATACGATAATTATCTCGCGGACCTCCACTAGATCATGCCATGGCCATGGACTTGCATTCATTTATACGGCTTAAAGCCTTCGGCTCCGTAGAGTCTTTTACTCCTTAAAGGGCTTTCATATACTGTCCTCTCAAACCTCCGTGAAGCCAACCATCGTTAATATTCATTTTCTATACTGTCCGCCTGAGCCTCCGTAAATCTTCCTTGTTAATTTGAACACCTAAGTGTTCCCCCGTAAGGACGAGGTTATTCGCCAATATCGGTTCACATGTTATACTAGAGGCAAAACTTATAACATTCATATTCTCCTTCTCTGCCCCCATCTCAATCACACTTCGATAGACCTGCATGACTCCGCATATCGTTCATATGCATGCATTTCATACACAATCAGTCAACAAATACTACTATTCATGCACGACACACATTACTCCAAACATTTCATTTATCCAACATGGTTACTTACAAACAGTTACGCATTTTCATATCTACACACGACATGCGTGATGATATATCATCATTCAACCGTAGAATAATTTTTTGTTTGCAGAAAGAAGTTAACATACCCAACACATGATACTAAAAAAGTAAATATCCATTTAAGACCTGAGTTCTAAAACTCACTTGGAAGTTGACGTAAAATCCATCTGCTTATCTTTTCCCTTGCTACTTGAGCCTCCTTAGTCAATAAAATATAGCAACCATATCATAATTCCAACGAAGATAATTCATCATCATAAGAACCATAATTCCTTTACATGTAGAGGTCATCTAAATGGTTATATGCAACCTTACCCTTAACGGAATAGAATTGATGGATAGCTAAAATCCTTAACTTTCTTTCATTTTTCTTAAATCCATTAATACGGAGAGGTTAGCAAGCTCACCAACTTACAAAATTTCTAGTTTCTTTGGCTCACACTTCTATCTCTTCCTCTATGCATAACGCTCCTTAACCCTTCTTTCTTCTAGAACAGGCTAGAGAAAAAAGATTTAGGAAGATAAAAAAATGAAAGAATAGCCCGAAGAACAACATCTCTCCCTTATATAATACTCCCGCACTTCCTTCGCCGATATCAATTCAATAGCCAAGTGTACATATCCACAATCATCATATCTCCCACTAAGAAACCTTTAGTTCAAGCAAAATCGAACTAAAGGTTGAAATCCAACCTTTCCACAACCAATTCGCCAATCCCTATTGTTTGCATTAGAGCCTGCTAAATTTGTAAGCTTTTCAATTTAGTATCCAAAGTCACTATTACAACTAAAGCTTTGACTTTTTTGGGTGTGACAAATAGTACAAAAATATAGAGAGAGAGCTTTATTTACTGTATGACATGCCCCATGTATACCCATTAACTACCCAAAAATAATTTATTAGGGCCTTTAAAAAAATAAAACATGTAATCGCAACAAAAAATATTCCACAAAAACACATCTTCAATTTAAACAAAATCATAGAATCACTTGACCTTGCAAGAAAAAATCATAAGCATCAATATAATCATAAATCACCATACACTCAAATCAATATAGAAAATAAAAAGTTTCTCAGCAAATTAGTCATATAATATCAATATCATACATTTAGCTTGTAAACAATTAATTTAGACGAAATCGTAAAGTATACCGAAATTAGAATGCACAAATTGAAAGCAGCTATGCTTTAGATACTTTCTCCTTCCCTTTAGCATTCGAACTCTCACCAACTTCTTTGGCTTTAAATTTAATGCCAAAAATAATAAATCAAGTTGCTATAAACTTAAACAACAATTAAAACACCCAAATATATTGAAATGATATAATTTGTTAAATTGAAAACCCAGTTTCACTTCCTAAACCATTTAAGATAAATCTAATTTAAACTCATTTAAAATGAAATTTATTCACTAATGATTTAAAACTCAAAAACTCCTAAAACTTCTTCTAATCCCTGCAAAAACAACAAGAAGTCTTAAAATCTTTCTGTCACTAGAACTTGAATTGAAGCTTCAAGAACTCAATTAAGTCTTATACAAATTCGAAGTTCATTGTTACAATGTTCTTCTAAACCTAAAAACACTTAGAATCTACCTTAAAATCAACAAAAAAAAATAAAAATAAAAGCCCTTTCTCTCTAGAAGAAAACTTGCATGAATGAGAGGAAAAGAGAGAAAATGTTTAATTCATCTAAAAATATAATTTCTAATAGTCAAAAGATGATTTTAAAATTTTAAAAATATTAAATCTCTTCTCAAATTCCATCAAGAATCATCAAAATCCAAAAGCCTCCTCCAATTTACTATTAAACGCAAACATTACAGAGAAAATGTTGAAACCAAGCTTGCTTAGTTGGTAAATGAGGAAAATTATTTAAAAATATTGCTTACCTTACTGGAACTGATAGATTAAAATCAAGATTCAAGGAAAATTGCTTGCAAAAGTTTAGAGAATTTTTTTCACGATTTTGGGAATGAAAACGTGAAAATAAGAGATTGTAATCGTTCCTTCTACCCATTTTTAAGCTATGGATAATTTGCTTAGGTAACCTTGGGTTAATTACCTATATGGACGTCACCCGTTTCTAATTCTATTCCTCACTCTTAAGACATTTGCCTCGTTAATTTTGTTGTCCTCACAAGCTAGTCTATATATCAAAATTCTGTCTATATAATTCTAATTATTTATTAACTAATTACTAATTGATACCCACTAATTATTGATATAAAATTGACTCAATTATTATTTCCAGAAACCTATTAGTTTAATTTAGTTGCAACTAAAAATACAATTTGAACTAAAAAGCTAATACATTGAACACGCAAATTGGTTACGTAGCTTAGAACTATTTCCTATATCTACAAGGCTTTGCTAATAGAGTAATCCATCATAAGTTTTACTCACTCATCTTGTTACAACCTCACTCCTATATATTTATCTAAACTCACTCTCCTGCTAAGTCTTTCCCCTTTGAAAGCTTAGTCACAAATAGATCAAAACAATTTATTTCCAATATAATACGCATTCAATAGAAGTTCATTTCTTGAAAAAATTGGTGCTCTCTATCTCTTGTATATAAAACGATAACAAAGTCTTCACTATACAAGCGTTGTTAGACTTGTATGTTTGAGCTAGTATGATTGCCTTAAAGTGTTGAAATTGCGCCCCAATTAGACTCTTTATTAAGGCATGAATTAAAAGTTATCTTCTTCACTTTAACTTCTTCAATTGCGATATATTTTAAAATAAGGTAAGTAGATCATACTAGGAGTCCTTTGAAATAGCATTGCTTAACTAAATCTTTTCATCAATCATAATCTTGAAAAATCCTACTTAATATCGTTAAAATGAAACATGAAAATATTCAAAGTAATCGAGTTAAAACATGCTAACAAAATAGGCAAGTTGTATTATGCTAGTTGCAAAGAAAGTGGCAACTAGTATAACTAGCATTCTCCCCATTGGAATTTTTAACCAAATACTTTTACATATATTCCTTCACGCAAGGTAAGCAAAAATTATAGTAAATTCAAGATGAAACTCTACCTTAAAATTATCATCACCAACTATGAATAATCATAGTCATAGTTGTTAGTTCCAAAATCAATAATTGGAAACAGAAACTGAGCAGTGCTACTAGCAGTGTCAATTGCTTTAGGTACTAGTGAAGAACGCAGTAGAAAAACAATGTACACTCAATATGTTTACGAAATTTGGTTTCCTTACATCTACGAGGCCTTGTTCTAGAAAGATAATCCACTATCTTAACACTTTGTAAAAAAATTACTACAAGCACTAACACTCGCCAAGTTAGCAACCTCACTCTTGTACCTAAGATCTAAATCACTCTCCTTTAAGTTTTCCCTTGAAAACATAGGATAAAAAACCAAGTGGCTCACTTGATTACTTACAAATGCACTTTGAAAACAAGTTCTAAACAAGTTCTAAATAATAAAGATCAATTATAATAAATCTTTCCATCAAAATAGCAAGATAATCAGAATGAATAATACCTTCAATATGATTAGGGTAAGTCTTCAAATCTCTAAGATATGTTACCAAGTTACCCGACTCGATCCAATCCAATCTCCTCAAACAATAGAAGTTTATTTGTTTGATCCAATCCAAACCAATCTTCAAGATATGTTCCTATAATAGGTTTGGATATCATATAAGGGATTTCAGATGTCCAAAATATCAACAAATATCATAGCTCAACAATTTTGTTGAGTGTTAGGAGCAGTGGGCACTAGTTCCGCCACTTCTTGCTTCCACATTTTATTTCTCAACATTTTAAAGCATTTAAGTTTGATATGACCAGGAGGTCCATAATAATGAAAAAAAATAACTTGATGATTAGAGATTACTGGAATAATGAAAACGTGCAAGTGTACATAGCCGTGACAAGTACTAAAGTGATACGAATCGAGTATCATTTCCGCAAGGACTGTACAGAAAAAAAACTTCTGTGAAATGAAGACTTTAGCAATTTGGTGATGAAAAAATATTTTAAAGGGAATGAGCTATTATCTAAACTAAACTAAGGAACAAATTAAAGTAAATTGTAACACAAGGTAAATGCAAAATTTTAAAGAGTTTAATCAATATGACATAATTGTGTTAGATTAACATTATTCTTCAACTTAGGCAACTTGGTTCTTTGTTTATCGATGCAGCCCTACTTACTAAATTATTAAACCTCTCTAACATACGTTTATGTTAAGTTAATTAAATAATTTTCATAAGCAGACATAAGAGATAAAGTAACAATATATTTCTATGTTGAAACAAATTTAATCACATCAAACTTTAGGTTATGAAAGGCAATAATATCTGTCAATATTGTCACTTATTTAATCTAATTTATCCTAAAAAGATTAAACATGTACCATTTAGATAGTGTGTCAATTAATTGTAATTTCAATTGAATTAAATAATTAATTCATTTGTATTCTCACAATTATAATGCAAGAATAATATAAAAGTTTTTTTTTATCTAAATGAACAATTAACCAAAGCCTATGACATCAAAACATATAGAATGTGGTCAATCTAACACAAACATAACATTTTAATTAAATTGAAAGCATCAAAACAATTAACAAACATATTCATAATCTCAAAACAAATTAAAAAGAAAAAAGTTTAGAAGACAAAGTCGGTGCTTCTCTGAAGTTAGACTAGTGTGCATCCCCTTTCTTCTTTCTACTTTGTTCTGTTGATCAAAGACCTCCAAGATGTTGAATGATGCTATTCCAAGGACTTGCAAAGCTCTCTTTTTCAAGAGGAAAACAATTGAAAATAGGAAGGGAGAAGAATGATAGGGCAAATGAGAGAAATGGATGAGAGGTGAGTTAATTGCTTCCTTTTGAAAGGCAATGAGGGTGGCTATTTAGAATAGCATGGCGCAGCTAAAAATAGCATGGGAGAGCATTGATTTTCTCCTCCCATGGCTAACCTTGATTGTAGGATGAGGAGTTTGAATGATTTTGCTAAAAATAATTAGGTGCTCGAAAATGGAAGGTTTGAAAAGTGAAGGGGATGGAACGACTTCATGGAGAAGATTAGTGACTGTTTTATAATTATTTTTAATCAGCTTTGGATGCTGATTTGGGAAAGTGTTTGGATGGTTTTAGGCTGCTCTTGGGCTGGTAATTCTTTCCCCTTTAATTAGACACTTTGGGCCTGCAACAGACTGTAAATTCCATCAACTTAATTCTTAATTAGGTCAAATGAAATTTTTTTTAGATGGTCCAAGAATACTAATTTGGGCATCCATGGTTTTCTAAATATTAACTCTCTTTTATGAAAGATGCCTTGAAAGAATGCTTCAGCAATTTGATCTTCTCAACTTGTCTCCGAAACTAGTTTTTTCTTTTGTTGCATAAAACTGCTAAAAATTGCAGAATTTTGTAAGTTAAGCATAAAGATAATTAAAAATATATATATGCATCTAATTTTTCCAATTTAGATATTTTGTAATAAAATTACAAAAATATGCTAAAAAGAGCTCAAATTGTGCAAAATTTGTTAGTTAGAAAATGCTGAAAACCTATAACTTTTTAGTTTCCAATTACCCTTTTTTTAAGCATGGATCAAAAAATGCTTCTTGAAGAATTCACCTTGATCATCATTTTCGGTAGCTTTGAGAAACACTATTAGACTATTTATCATATCTTTTTTTTCTTCTTCTCAACATATCTAATGTCATCTTTTGTTGAACTCCTTTTCCTAGCATGGATTATGTAGTCCATCTATTTCTTTTACTTTATAGTTTTCATTAATTACATATTATCTTACATGGATTTGTTTTTGGTTATCTCAAGCTAACGGGGGCCGATTTGACATATATAATTAGGGTTTAAATAATTTGTAATTTAGTTATGGCTTTTCGCCTATTAGTTACAACATGATTTAGTCATAAATTTTGTAACACCCCAAATCCAGCCACGACGTTATAGAAGAATCTCGAAAGTTACACTAACAACGCTCAAAATTATTTACTTATTGAAAATAACTAGGTTTGAGTTGTTTTGTGAAAGCTAAAAGAATTTGAATATTTATTGATTTTTTTTCTTTGAGAAATACTTAAAACTATAATTATTTAAAAGAAAAGGGCAACATTATATTGTAATGTCATTTTAAGTTATTTGAAAATAAAGAATTTGCACTTTAATTATTTATAAAAATGTTTTTGGGTAAAAATCTTTCGCAGCAAACTTTCATAAAACTAGTTAGAAAATTATGAGTTATAATTTTGTTTAAAACCAAGTAAAATTGTAAATAGTTTAAATAAATTTCATAATTTAAAATACTTGAAATCTCATAAATTTTGCATGCATGGATGACAATTCAAAACTTTATAAAAAAAAACCACAACCCAAAAATAAAAAGAAATGTCCAAAGTCCAAAGTCCACAAACCAAAATCCAAACAATTTTTAAAATTCATAAAAATGTTCATAAGGTAAAAACATCCGAGAGGCTCCACCAAATGCTGAATCCAAGTCCTATGTCTGAGTGATACCTGAAAGATTATAACACTAATGGGGTGAACTTTTTATGCCCAGTGTGAGATTAACATAAACACAATCACATACATATGAACATATACCTTACACAATCATAATAATCATATCAATTTCATATAACTCAATATTTCACATTTATACTATGCATGATCATGTCAATGCACATTTTGTAAAATGATGTAGGTTTTATGAAAACGACCCTACCCATCTCCATTACACACCAAAATCAAGTTGTCCAGAACTCATCCATTCGATAACACACTAAGTTGTGAATAGTGTCATCGTAATGCAGATAAACTGTCACATAATCAAATTGTGGACAAGCTACCACTTTTGCAGACATACTGCCACATAATAAAATTTGTGGATAAGCCACCACTTTTATAGATAAACTGCCACATTCTTCCATCTTTCACATATCCCACCCCATGCATGTGATATGGCCACAAAATCACATTTTCACTTAAAAATCTGTAACACCCCAAACTTGGCCTAGACGTTATGGCCGAATCTGGCGATGTCACATGGAATGGGATATGAAATCGAATCTGACAAGTTAAACTGTTTCAGTTTATTAGATTCTATTTATCTCTCGTCAATTCAAAAATCATTTTCTCGTTAATTTGATTTGTTGAAAAACATATTTTTGTAGCGGAAGCTTTTTAAAACCGAGATATTTCAAGAAAACCGCTTATGTTTAGGAAAAATTTAGTTTTTGAAAACCATTGACTTTAAGTAAACCGTTAGTTTTGGAGAAATCTAACGCTTTTTGGAAACCAAGTTTTACCACATCGAGCAGTTATAAATCCCTAAAAACAATATAAAAAAACCCAAATGAAAGAAAAAAGTTCGCAAGTCGAAGTTACATCAAAATACCCGAGGATAATAAATAACCATAAAAATAATAACGATCCAGTTTAAGTAGCAGTGGTCACCGTCGAGTCCTCCGTCGCACTGATCTGTCTAAGTCTGTGAATCATCTGTATAGATAAAATAGAAAATGGTGAGTTTACGTAAACTCAATATGTAATCCCCACATAAAACATGCATACAGTCAAATCAACAGTTATCAATCAAACAGTTTAGGGCTTAAGCCCATTATAGATTCAGATACAGTTTGGGCCTTTGCCCATGCACAGTTTTAGTTATAAATGCAAATTCGGGCCTTAGCCTATGCCAGAAATAGATACAGTCAGATAATCAGAATTGTAATCAGATCCTACCCCCAACTTCTACACACCATCTACGACCATCTCTACACACCATGTAGGGTTTAAAACACCCACCCATCCCTATAGACCAGGTTGTACTGAAATGCAGCATAAATCAGTAATATTGTAGCTGAGCTACCAGATATTAGGCTTAAGAGCCTTTCAGTACACTTTTTCCAATAATTAATTATCCCAGCCCAATGCAGATGCAACTATTCATGCTTAATGCAGACATATAAAGATACATGCTTACATGCTAAAATTCAGTCATCAGTCATACATACGGATCAGTAGACATGCATAAATTTGGCAAGCTCAATACATACATTATATATACAGATCACACGATTTAGGGTTTAAGTAGTGCTTACTAACTTTACAGTAGGTTCAAAGTCGAGTAGGACGACTCGTGCAACCCTAAGAAACATTTCAGACAAATGGGCACATACCCATGTGGCTTGCCTGTGTGGGTCCATAAGCCCAGATTGGCCTTGGCTCGTGTGGATCACAAGGCTTGGCCCAAATTTCTACACGCCCGTGTGAACTAATCGTGCGGACCCACATGCCCGTGTGGCCACACGGCCTAAATCGGTCTAGCCCGTGTGTCGCACACAACCTACCTGGCCATCACACGACCATGTCAAGCACACGGCCTGGCCTTCGTCGATCACATGGTCATGTTCTTCGCACACGGCCTACCACACAGGCAACCACACGCCCGTGTGGCGTCGACAGTTTGCATTTTTAGCTTTCACTGAATCCCATTTTCTGCATTTTTGGGTACACACCTGAAGTCGTTTCGAAGTTACTGCAACCACAAGTCCTCCAGAACCTAAAACCGATATACCCACACTAAGAAACACGATCAATTCCAATTATTGAAGCCATTCTTACCAAAAACCCTAACCGTATAACTCGAGAAGCTAAGCCAAATGATGGTTCGAAAAACTTACCAAGAAAAAAACGACAACCAACAGTCACCATACACTGGAATACCTGTTTAGAATCTTCGAACAGCACCTAAACAAGAGTGGAAACGAACCCTCTTATTAATCATTTAATCAAAACATAACTAAAATTTCCACAACGTAAACTTACCGATAATCCAAAAGAGAATAGAATAGAAAGGGATTTTGCCAGCAAATAATGAATGCCAAATAGAGGAACAAAGACTAGCAAAAGGGAAAACGATAGGGACAAGAGAAGAGAAGAGGCAGTAAAAGGGTGATTTTTTTTCCAAAAACAGAAAAAAATGAATAGAATATTCTACTAACCCCCTATCATCTCCCCAAATCTCTCCCCACTAACCCACTCAAACTCCACTACTCAGAGTCCCACCACAGCACAATTCTTAGTCGAAAATTAGAGCAAAAACATCACATGCGCTCACACAAGCATTCGAACATAAGACTTCCAACATATCAACATTCCACTTAACCATAAGATCAGCATGCCTATTTTGATATGTACTAATAACAATTAAATAAAAGTCTACTGAACAACAGTGAGGCTTTACTTAGAAAAATTCCAAAATTTTGCCAAAGGCAAGGCTTGAACTTGGGACCTCACACACATACACCCAAAATACTTAACCACTGAAGAAGACAAATAATTGTGTCACCAATTCACAAAAACAAAGATAAGAAATTTGGGGCGTTACAAAATCATTTTTCACTTTGGCATGTGAGACATGCTCATTATGTAACACCCCTAACCCGTATCCATCACCGGACTAGGGTTACAAGATATTACCAGAGAATCAGAATAAATCATAAACATTTTTACAATTATAAATCATACATCATCGTTTCATATTCAATCATATACAAAGAGTCCCTTAAAGAGATCTACGAGACCTTAAACATGCATCAAAAGAAGGCCAGGACTAAACCGAGTTCATACAAATTTTTCGAAAACTTAAACATTTTTTAGCGCTGTAGAGATCACATGCTAGTGTGGGCAGGCCGTGTGCCTCACATGGCCTTAGACACGCCCGTGTGTCTAAGTCGTGGCAAAACAGAGCATACATACTGACTTGTGCCATATAGCCGAGGATAGGCCTGTGTGTCAGGCCGTGTGAAAATTAAGGCGTACACTGACTTAGGTCACACGGCCGACCACACGCCCGCGTGCCAGCCCGTGTGCCTCCCACGGTTAGTAGACACACCCGTGTGTTTAGGCTATGTCAAACCTGTAGGGTATACTAACTTAATTTGAAAGAGTACCCTAGGGGACACACAGCCGTGTACCATGACCGTGTGTCACACACGGATGAGACACACGCCCGTGTCTCTGCCTATGTGGACAAAAATAGGCCATTTGAAAGGCCAACTTTGCCACCCATTTTGGGTCATCCCTACAAGGCAAAAACACACCAAAACTCACAACAAATCTTAACCAAAAACATGCCCAATACATACACAAATATAACCAAATCATTATCAACCAAAATCAAACTCATTTTCTATGCTAAATCATACCAAATTGCAAGCTTTAAACATATTAAAACACATGTTCCATAACACATTATAATCCTTTTCATTTCATACCATATCTTACCAAAACCACAACACATTTCATACCAAGATGATCATTTCATAATAGGCCAAATATACACCATAAAACATATCAAATATGCATCATAAAACACATACCAAATCCAAGCATATTCACAACCTATTAGTTAGCTAAATCACTTGGCATAACATATATACAACTCAAAATGTATTCAAAATAACTCTAGCCTATAGATGCCATACTTAGCTATATACAACCATAAAAGGTACCAAATAAAGTTCAGATAGTACGATGATGATTCTCGACAATTCCTGAGCCTTCAATAGCTTTAATAATCTATTAAATAGAAAGAAACACACCAAGTAAGCTTTATAGCTTAGTAAGTCACAAGTAAGTAATTCAAATAACAATATCAATTGAAAAACAACCATTTTCATAATTTAAGCCATGAACATACAACCACAAACCTTTCTTCATGTTTCATAACATGGTTTATTCATCTCAATTAGCTTTTCTCAACATTTCTCATTACTTCAACTCAATAATTCTCGTATAGACATCGTACGTACCTGTTCAATTCGTACTAACCTCTTTTACTCAATTACAACCTTTGCTCATCCATTGAACCCTTCAAAGTAAGAATCAGATACATGTATGTCTCGGTCAAAAAGTACCTATACCATGGTCCGTAGCCAACTCAAGGTAACTTATCTCAAAGCACCTATACCATGGCCTGTAGCCAACTCAAGGTCACTCCCACGTAATACCTATACCATGGCTCGTAGCCATATTAAGGTATTACTCGCACCCGTAATGCTGATATCATGACCCGAAGCCAAAACAAAACCTAAGGACATGTCACTAGCATTCCGAAGATAATCCTACGGTTCAACCGAGCTTTCTCGCATATCGTTTACATTGCTATCTATTCCGTAACATCAATTTCACTAATTCTACCTTCTCCGAAGTTTCAGTCATCAACATTTATACATAATCAATGCATTTAACATAATTTAAAAATGAAATTACTACTTATGAACTTACCTGGAGTGTGATACGTCTAAAAGAGTTGATTATTCACTGACTTTTGAGTTCCTGCGATCCAAATCTGGATTTCGTTTTCTTGATTTATATGTATTAAAATTAACTTATTCAATCCCACACTCAATCAATTCAATACAAAGTCACATAATTAGGGCATTTTGCAAAATAACACTCACCTTTTCACATTTGGACAATTTAGTCCCTAATTCACAAACTCATCAAATTCACCAAATCTCATAACATATATGCCTAGCCGAATTTTCATGGTATTCAAATAAGCCCATATATCACATTTCATAATTTAGTCCTCCAATTTCTCATTTTCTCAATTTAGCCCAAATTAGCTAAATTCATTAAAAATCCAAGAACAAAATATATTAATCTCATAACAAACTTCCATAATTCATCAACTAACATCATTTAACACGTAAAATCATCAATAGAATATTTTGAAATCCTCATCAATTTCTCAAATTGAAACATGGGCTTGATAATAGACTAAGCAACAATATTAAAAACATAAAAATTATCAAAAACCAAAGTAAAAACATACCTAAATTTAAATCCCAAATTGCTGAACCCTAGCTTTCTTTTTCTTTTCTTTCTTTTATGAATTTTGGCTATATGAACAAGTTAATGGCCAATTTCTATGCTTTTGTTTTATTAAACAAATATTAATACTTCATTTACTAAATTAACCTTGCATTTAAAACATTAATAAGCCATTAACTAATGTCTATCTAAGTAATTTAATGCCTTCAATGGTTAAATAACCACATAAGGAATTTTCCATTAATAAATCACAAAAATTCGGCCATTAATCAAATAGAAAGCCACTCTTCACACATTAATAATTAACCTTGCACCTTTAGTGATTTAGTCCTTTTTTTCATAATTCAACACACAAACAACCAAATTTTCATATGAAACTTTCACACATGCTAATTCACATATTATAGGCACGAAAAATAGTATTAAAATATTTTTTGACTCGGATATGTGGTCCCAAAACCACTCTTCTGACTAGGGTCTAAACCGAGCTATTATACATTATATCACTTTTCACTTAGAGGCATGATGTAACACCCCTAACTCATATCCATCGCTGGATTAGGGTTACGGAGCATTACTATACAATAGGAAGCATTTAAGCTTAACTTCATCCAATAACATAAAGAAATCATTAACGAATCATATATATACATACCGTCCCTAAATCAAGCCCTCGAGGCTCTAAAAATACCTTAGAAATGATTTGAGACTAATCTAAAATTATTTGGAAAGTCTAGGAAAAAATCGTAAAAAAATTTGGGAACAAGGGTCACATGGTCGTGTGGCTCACACGGCTAAAACACACGCCCGTGTCTTAGGCCGTGTAATCTTTTAACTAGGGACACACAGCCGTATCCCAGCCCATACCTCACCTGTGTAACTCTCTGAGTAGGGTTATATGGCCGTGTCACATGCTCGTGTGTTAGGCCGTGTAACTCTTTGAGTTACCTTACACGCTTGTGTGCCAGACTATGTGTTAGGACGTGTAACTCATTGACTTGTAATCTAAGGAACTCAACAGATAACACACAACCTTGTCTCCAGGCCGTGTGTCTCACATAGCTGAGTCACACGCCCGTGTCTCAGGTCATGTGGACCCAAGTTTACCTAAAATTAATCCATTTCCAACATCATTTCATGCATAAACATTTAGATTATTTGTGCACACTTTCAAGGCACCAAAACCCTACCTAAACATACATATGTATATGCCATTCCAAGAACCTAACTCAACTAACCAATATTTTATTCAAAGGCACCTCAAATGCATTCAATAACATTTACATAAACATGTCAATTTTACCGCATTTCAATCATCAATTGCTAAATCAATACTTTCCAAAACATGCCATAACTTGACCATAATCATACCAATTCAAAACATACGATAGGAGTCATTCAAAACATGCATCATAAGATAACAAAAATGACACAATCTAGCAAGATATCAAATGGTACCAACAAAGTTAACTTCCACAACTTATACATGCCAAATGACCAACTTAACATTCAACAAAATACCATTATAATTCACCCTATATATGCCATTATGAACCTTGCCCAAAACATTCAAAAACTACTAATATATTTGCTAGATAGTGTGATAGATCTCTGACGGGCTTCCAACTAAATCAAGCTTCTGATAATCTAGAAAACATAGGAAAGATACTACATAAGCAATTAATGCTTAGTAAGCTCGTATAAATTAAAACATAACTTACCATTTCAATTGCATAATATAAAGCATAAACAGATTATAACCCAAATTATAAGCTTGACATAAGCCCATACATCACCATCAATACACAAGTTAGCACACTTGCACTAAAATCAAATGAACCAACCATAATATAAGTCATTTTCCATATGGATTACATCAATTAGTTCATACATTCTTTCTATAAGATCATGCTTGATTCCATTTGAATACTTACCATTTCAATCCCTTTTCTTTCCTATTAAACCATCTAGAATTTCATCGGATACTTGGGAAAGCTCACACGAAATGTGCCTTTACATATAACCATAACTGTAACATCATTACTCACATGAGCTGTGAAATGGATCTGCTCACACGAGCTGTGGGTTAGAATGTAAGCTACACGATACTGCTCACATGAGTTGTGGAGTATCCATAACAAATGTAGAACCTTAGCCATTGGTAGGACATTTAAGACCAGCATCTGAAACATAAAATCCCTAATGACATGTCATTTGTATCCTACGAATTCCTAAGGTTAAACCTAAACTCGCTAACCATCATAGCATTAATTTATTAATATATCGGTCAATTTACATTATAAATAACATAATAACATACGATTTAGATAGCATTAATACGATAACCATTTATACGAACTTACCTCGATGACTAAGGGAATAGAAGTTAAATAGAGCTAATTCCAAGCTTTTGTTTTGCCTCGATCTATATCCGTATGTAGTTTATCTTGATCTAAATAGACAATTTCAATCCATTTAATACACATAGTATTCAATTTAATCCATATTTCATACTTAAGCTCCTAAATTGAAATCTAATCATTTTAATCAAAATCCATGTTAATCAAACATGCCAGGGACTTTAAAACAACTCATATTTATCATCATTTCAGAATAAAACCCTAGAATTTATACTTTTAACAAATTAGTCCCAAATTCCAAAATTCATCAAGAATTTCTTTACAAAACTAGTTCATTTTTCGACCAAGATTCGTAATCTAAAATTTAATATAAAAAACCATTCAAGAAAATTCATGTCATAACCCTCAACCTTTAACAGTTTTACAAATTGATCCCTGGGCTAGCTAAATTAAGCTAAAACGAATTAAAAAAACATAAAAATCATTAAAAACAGAGCTTGAATGCATACCATGCAAGAAGAAATAAGCTTGGCCAAATTATCCTCCTCCTTTAATGGCTAAAATAAGTTTAGGGTGTTGAATGGGAAGATGAAACAATTTTTTGTTTTATTTAGTTTAAGCTTAATTTACCTAATTACCATTTTAACCTTTAAAAACTTTAATAATTTCATCAAAACCATGTCCATAAACATCCACTATCACCTCCATTGGTCTAATTACCAATCAAGTCCTTTAGTTTAAGGTTTCATAGCCATTTGACCCTTTTAACTAACAGAACTCCACTTTTACACTTTTTACGATTTAGTCTTTTTTACTTAATTAATCATGCAACATCAAAATTTCTTAACAAAATTTTATTATGACCTTAATAAAATCCCATAGACATTAAAATAATAAAAAAAATAATTTACTCATTTGCTTTGTGGTCTCAAAACTACTATTCTAGTTTCATTGAAAACGAGCTGTTACACATGCTTAACATGTAAACCACATATATACTCTTTATATTGAGATTTCACATTTTATAAATCATGCCAAATCACATATGCCATAAGATCACATAATATGAGAATGAGATTTTCATACATTTCATATAAATAATAATCATCAAGATCACACAATATGCTTTTCACAACATATATGGTTTGGAATCACTTACTTGACATAGTTCATTTCAATGGGTTTTATCCCTCTTAATGGATAACTAAAGTATCCTCATCAAATATAATTTAAATAATAATAATTTTAATAAAATATAAAACATTGATTTATTTTAGTTTAATGTTAAAACCCACACCTGATCATAGATCCAATGTACAACCACTCACTAAGAATGCCCACACTTGGATCTAACAGTTAGATTACCTATTCAATCAACAAGGGTGATCCTACGTTAAAAATACCACTTTTAAGGTAGATACAATAAATTGATTATTGATTACCATTAACACTCACCCTAAAAATAATCACTCGGATTAGTGATTTTGATCCCAATGTTAATAGTCTCTCGGGTTGGTGTCAATCGGCCCTTTAATAAATAAGACATAAGAGATGTTAATACACAAGAAAATAATTCACTATGACCCTTTAATGTATTTGGCCAAGAGAAAAAATAGGGAGGAGAGAAATATTTCTACTCAACCCTTACACTTACACTATCACGATTGGAATGAAAGGATCGATAGATTGTCTTGATCACGAAACGGAGGGAAATAAGGATTTAAAGAGGAGGACTATTATGAAAATAAGTCTAAGAAATAAGTTTAGGATTTATAAGTAATTTAAAATAAATAGTACGTAATTTTTTATGACTAAAAATAATAATAAAGGTTGAAAAAAATGAAGAATGGAGGAAGAATCTCAACTGTTGATGGTGGTGCTATGGTGGCGCTCCGACAATAGAGGCAGCAGTTTAGTGGAGGAAAAAGAAAAGAAGATATGGATCTCAGTCACTCACTTAAAGGAGAAGAAAGGAAAAGAGAAAATAAGAAAAATGGGTGATGTTGCATGGCGGTTTACACGGTGGTGAAGGGTGGCATTACAGCGTTGGAGAGAAATGAGAGGAGAGAAGTGGCAGGGTGGTGGGTCAATAGTGTGCTGATGGTGGTTCAAGGCTAAAAAATAGTGGAGGAGAAAGAAAAAAGAGCAAAATGGGGAGGTTGAAGGTTAAACAAAAGATAGAAAAGAGAGAAAATGGAGAGAACAGGGAAAAGTATAGGGTGGTGCGATAATGAGAGGGAAATGATGAAAATTGGATGAAAAGAATTACAGTCAAACATGTTTAGGTTCATTGAATCCCTTTATATGGAAAAGATGGAGAGAGTGGTAAGTTAGGAGGAGAAGTGAGTGAAAAAGGGATCATGTCCTCATAAGTATGGTATGTTGACTAAACAGAAAGGAAAGAATCTCCTCTTAGTATGGTAAAAAAGGTTGGACGGTAAGGGGTATTTAACACTTATAAAATTCACAAAAATTTAATTAAAAAGATGGTAATGAGAAGACTTGAACCTAGGACCTATAGGATATTAATTAAACACTTAACCACTTGGCCACTTTATTCTTTGTTTTCATTTTAATGGAAAAAATTTAAAACATAAAAATAATGAGAGGGAAGGGATTCAAACACTGATCATTAATGACACCTCTACCATTACTCAATCACTAAAAAAATTTTGGGTGTGACCACTCTCGGTTCATTAACCCAATTTTTACTAACTCAGTTTTTGGGATGTGATAATTCTCCCCTTTTTAAAAAGAATTTCATCCTTAAAATTACTATTGTCAAAGCCAATTCACTTATCCACAAGATTTATAACTTTTCTTTCTAAACTAATCATCATGCTTCCACTACACAACTCTATTTCTAATGTAGTTCTAATACTTCACCTTAAATCACCAATAGATTTACTATTTACTTACATGGATTGTCTCGAGGGCTATCTGTAACACCCTGAATTTGTGCCTAGAAGTATTGGGCCTTGAGTATGGATCCGTAAGGAGGCTGTATATGTATTTAAATATGTAAGGAAATGACACAATTAAGTGTATGCTTGAGTGGTTAAGGGCCTGAAAAGTGTTGGAGAAATCTTGGATTCAAACCTAGGCTGTAGCAAAAATTTTGTTTTATGAGTAAACCCCTAGCTTTGGGCCAATAGGCTTATAATTAAATATGGGTAAACCATGACACAAAGAGAGCTTGTGGTCTAGTGGTAAGGAGGCGTGATGTGTAACTGTAATGTTTGAGGTTCAAGTCTTGGCGTGTGTAGAATTTTTGTTTACTTATTTAAGTGAACTTAGACTTTGGTGGCGGCGTGGCATGGCTATTATGAGAGCTTGGGTTCGAATCCCATGGAATGCAAAGGGATAATTTATTTTATTTCTTTATGGTGAGAGAGGTGGAGTTTGACTGAAACTCTGATGGATGAGATTTGAAATGGTCATGGAGGAGTTGTTGGAGCAGTTTGTGGAGTGATAAGGGGAGGGATTCAAGGAGAAGATTGTGGAGGGTTTTGTGGAGGAAATCAAGGAGATTTTAAATTGGGATATTGAATTATATGGTAGTCAAATTGGGACTCTATGGTGGCTTGGTTTCGGTGAAGAGATTTAGGGGGACATTTTGTGGAGAGTGCAATTGCCGAATGCCTTAGTTTTTTTTTGGCATTCCTTTGTTTTTCGGGATTGTGGGTTTTTGTTCTTTCTTTTCACTTTTCTTTTGCTATTTTGTTGGTCACTCTTTCGGGACGACTCTACTTGCATTTACCTCCCTTGGCCAAATAGGCATTTTATTCTTGACCTTACTCTCTTTCTTTTTCTTTGTCTCTCAATCCTTTTGGTAGTACCAAAGCCGATTATTGCTTCCCCTCTCCATTTCTAAGTGTTGACTGAATACTCTCCTCTTGCCTCTGTTCTTTTGATTCTCTCTTTAGCAAAGCCTTCTTTCTTCTCCCTCTCCCAACCTAAATCGAATACATTTCTTTCTTATTTGCTTGCATTTATTTGTTTTTCTTTCTTCTTTCCTATTCTCCCTTTCTTCTTCTAACTGAGTGTTAACTCTCCTTTGATCCTTCTCAAGTACTTTTGTGGGGGTGGCCGTTTCTTCTTCTCTTAAATCTTCTATCGATTTTACCTATATTTTGTTTGGCCGAATAATATTCTCCTCTAGTATTGTTAAATTGTTTCAGTTTACAAGTGTTCCAACGAATCAGTAAGAGCTTTGTTAAGTGATCTGACAAATCTGTTTTCAATGTTTTCCTCTAAAAGCCGAATACCTCTTCTTTAATTATTTTGTTTTTGTTGAATGGTGACTCTTTCCCCATGATGTGTGTTCGTGGATCCCAGGTTTTACCAAGGAGTGAAAGGTGCAAGTGCTCTTGAGCCATCAAAACCCTTTCTCCCAATTTTCGATTAAGGTAATTTCAATACCTTGTTTTGGGTTTTAGGCCGGTTACTTTTGTGTTCAGGAAGTGTTATCTTTCAAGTTGGGCTGCATTTTGCTAATCGGTTCTATTTACCAAATCTACCATTAGTACAGTTAAACACCAAGGTGGGAGTGATTAATTTTGGCCAGCAATCTAGGAGGGATAGATCGTGATTCATCTAGGCATGGTAAGTGGTGATGGTTAAAACATGGATTAAGTGCTTATGCGTTATGTCTATCGAAAAGCTGATTAGATATTTGGAATTATTGTATGTTAGTGTTCAGGGGTTTTCGTGAGTATTCGTAATCAGGTGTGTAGCAATACCCTGTAATTGATAGTCAGCTAAAAAGCCAAAAGAGTGGGTACGAACACACTGAATAGACTGTAAATCGGCAAAAACTGAAAAGCCGAGAAACTGGCGATTGATGCCACATGAACGTACGATCGCACGTGTGGTGAACCGAGCCTACAATCATAGGTAAATGTCTATGAAGGCCCATGTACGATCTCATAGGCTTAGGCCATTTTGGGGCCATGAATGACCGAATTACCCCTAGAGGGTAAAATGATCGAATTACCCCTATAGGGTAAAATGACCGAATTACCCCTGAAGGGTAAAATGATTGAATTACCCTTGGAGGGTAAAATATCCATAATACCCCTGTAGAGTAAAATGACCATAACACCTCTGTAGGGTAAAATGACTGTAATACCCCTGTAGGGTAAGATGATTGTAATACCCCTGTCGGGTAGAATGATTGTTATGCCCTTATATGATGTTTGATTGATTGAGCGTGTCGTATGATATTTATGTGTTTTGCATACATACATAACATACTGCATGGGGTTGGGATATTGTTATGGAGGAAGTACTGGTCTGTTAGGGTCGCACGGGTCGTACATCGAAGGCTTACAGTTGTATATTCGTACTGATCTATTAGGGTCACATGGGTCACACAAGACGACTGTGAACCCACCGAAGGCTTAAAGTCGTATATTCGTATTGATCTATTAGGGTCGCACGAGATGATTGTGGATCGACCAAAGGCTTAAAGCCGTACATTTGTACTGATATATTACGGTCGTACGGGTCACACGAGACGACTGTAGACCGATCGATGGCTTTGTTTCATTCATACTATCGATGGCTTAGTGTGGTTCATTTTACCGATGGCTCGGTGTCATGTATATTATCGATGGCTTAGTGCTGTCAATTCGACCGAAGGCTTTATGCCATTATTATAGGCTTTGTGTCATTATTATAGGCTTTGTGCCGTTATTATAGACCTTGTGTCGTTATTATAGGCTTTGTGCCATTACCGAAGGCTTTATGCTGTTATTAAAGGCTTTGTGTCGTATCTGAAGGCCTTGTGCCATTTTTGATGGCTTAAAGCCACTTATTTATCTGGCAGCTTTGCTGTGATTCTAGTTAGTGCTGCAATCGGTGCTAACTCTTGGTGTGTTGGTTGGGTGGGTCGATTTTATCCCCACAGTAAATGCAGGGTTGGACGGAGGCAAGTGCAGGGTTGGATGGGGGTACATGCATCATACATTATTCATTCTGATTCTGTTACTGTATTGGGCTAAGGCTCATATGTACTCTGTTTCTGAATCTTTAACGGGCTAAGGCCCACCTGATATTTTTACTATTATGGGCTGAGGCCAACTATTACTGCAGTGGGCTTAGGCCCAGACTGCTTCTGTATTCCGTATATTTGACTGACTATTTTTCATATTAGGGGATTACACATTGAGTTTTTGCAAACTCACCCCATTTTTAATTATGTAGGTAATCTCCAGCGTTAGGTAGACCGATGCTGCGAGGGACTTGAGGGAAGAGGGAGGTCCTCGGGGTCTCTGGATTCAGGCTACCGGACCACCGTGTCGGCCGTCAGTCGTCGGTAACGACGTCACCGTCCACGGTGGTCGGAGGAGACCAAAATAGTTCCCCTTCACCGTCTCATTCCTCTAGTTTCAGATTTGACTTCAGATCACCCACCAGACATCTCGATCGAAAGAAAAATCAAAATGACCCTTCGGATCCGAGGCTCGAATCGTCACCAAGGTAAAAGCTTTCGTTTTTATTTTGTTTTTCAGATATGTTGATGCTAATAAAAATGTAAGCAAAAGAAAAAGAACTAGAAATATACCTCTTTTTAATGTTTTTGTTTTTAAAAGAACGTAAGTATTTACAATGGTCCCTTTGGTTCTTTTTATAGCTAAGTACAAAATGTATATTGCTACTGTTTTTGCTTTTTGTTTGCTACTGTTGCCATGTTATTGCTATTTTGCTTTGTTTCTACTTCTTTGCCTCGTTTCTATTTCTTTGTTTTCTTTTCTGTTTCTGTTTTTGCTCAGTTTGCAGGTCGGGGGAGGTCAACGAGAGAGAAGGTTGCCATTTCGGTGCAACATTGATGAAGGAGCCATCATCGGGCGACGAGTGCGCTGTGGAGGCACATGGGTGTCAGAGGCGTGCGACGGCCAGGCTTGGTGGCTAGGGTTTTCTGAAACTATTTTAAGTTTTGGGCCAATGGGCCCTTTCTGTATTTGGGTTAGGGTTTTAATTTGGGTTTATTTGTAATGGGTGCAAAATTGGTCTACAACAGCTACCCCTCTTTGCTTATTGTCGTGTAACAGGAATAGAGCAAAGACATAAAAAAGGCCAATTTTGCGTTGTCTTGCCGAGTCTTGATTTCTTTGACGCTCTTCTTATTCAGTTAGTCTCTTTCCAATCCACTACATCTTGTAGCTTTGGTCTATTCTACTGCAACTTCGGAGATATGCCTTGTAGCTTCAATCTGCCCACATCTTCAGGGATATGAAGTTCATTGTCTTTGATCTGCTTCACCGCGACTTCAGGAAGGTAAGATCTAATATTCTTGATCAACTCCATTGCAACTTCAGGGTGATAAGCCTTGCAACTTCGACCTACTCCATTGCAGCTTTAGGGAGGCAGGATCTGCATCATTTATCAACTCCAATCTTTATCCTCGGTATCTGACCTGAGGCTCAAGTCACCTCTTGTAATATGAGTCGACTTTCTCAGCGTGTGACCTGAGACTCAACTCGCTTCTCGCAATACGAGTTGACTTTTGAAGCATAAATTGAAAAACAGAAATTGAAAGTACCTCAGCGTTTGACCTGAGGCTTAACTCACTTTTCGTAATACGAGTTAACTTTTGAAGCATAAATTGAAAAACAGAAATTGAAAGTACCTCAGCGTGTGACCTGAGGCTCAACTCACTTCTCGCAATACGAGTTAACTTTTGAAGCATAAATTGAAAAACAGAAATTGAAAGTACCTCAACATGTGACCTGAGGCTCAACTCGCTTCTTGCAATTCGAGTTGACTTTTGAAGCATAAATTTAAAAACAGAAATTGAAAGTACCTCAGCGTGTGACCTGAGGCTCAACTCGCTTCTCGCAATACGAGTTGATTTTTGATCAGAAATTGTAAATACCTCAGCGTGTCTTGAGGCTCAACTCGCTTCTCACAATACGAGTTGACTTTTGAAAATGAAATTTAAACATAATACTAAAACATATAGTCTGGTGGAATTCTGGTATTTTTTCCTTGATTCAGTAAAAATAAAACCTTTTGCTTTGCAGGGGTACCTGTATATGTATGATGATATGCACATGTTTGTCTTAAATGCTTGTATGCCTATATGATCATGCTATGCGTTTTGGGCTTGTTTGTCATATATTCCGTTGTTATGATTTTTAGTGATGATCTGCATTTATTGCTTCGATTCTTGACTTTCTTTTCAGGCTTTGTACCTGTCCTCAAGTTTTACCAATAATCTACGTTTCTCAGATATCACCCTTTTGCCCCCTGTTGAACTTTGTCCTTGCTTTGAGACCTTTGTACATACCAAATTCTCATCCAGGCAAACTCAACATTACTTTTGTTTGGAGTATGTCATTTCGTCATTTATCATTCAAATAAACCATACAATGAGATGCATGAAAATGGCCAAAATAGGTACAAAAAGGGATGCCCCACATTTATATTTATTTCAAAAGCAACAAACAAAGAAAGTTGACCAAAAAGGTTAAAAGAGTTATAAAGCAAGAAAAAGGAATTGCTTTTAGTGCATACAAAGGTTTTGGATATTCAACGTATGAACTTTTCCACGTTTCTTTATCAAGAATCTTTTCGAGTATGGCTTCTTGCGTAGAAGATTTTGAGCTGTTGAAAATGCTTCAAATACTGTAGTCTTATTATTTGACTCACTGCTCGAATCATTTTATTCCTTGGGCCCAAATCTGCTTCATTAGGACGCCCTTTCGGGTTTTCATCCTAATCTTTTGGTTTATCAAGACGCCCTTTTCGGGTTTTCATCCTGATCCCTTTTTTTTTTCTTTTAGGCATAATACTTCTTCACAACATCAAAGTTTATTGGGTTCGATAACTCCTTCCCATCCATCTCAGTGAGAATTAAAGCTCCACCCGAGAAGGCTTTCTTTACGACGTATGGTCCTTCCCAATTTGGTGCCCATTTTCCTCGTAAGTCTTTTTGTAATGGGAGAATCTTCCTGAGCACGAGTTCTTCTTCATGGAATTCTCTTGGCCGTACCTTCTTGTCGTGGGCTGCGATTATTCTTTTCTAGTACATCTGTCCATGGCAGATTGCCTTAAAGCGTTTTTCTTCGATGAGATTTAGCTGGTCATATCGAGTTTGAACCCATTCTGCTTCCTCTAGTTTTGACTCCATTAAGACTCGTAGAGAGGGAATCTCAACTTCAATAGGTAACACAGCTTCCATTCCATAGACCAGCAAGAAGAGAGTTGCTCCCGTAGATGTCCGTACAGATGTGCGGTATGCATACAAAGCGAACGGTAACTTCTTGTGCCAGTCCGTATATGTCTCTGTCATTTTTCCAGTGATTTTCTTAATATTTTTGTTGGTCGCTTCAACAACCCTGTTCATCTTCGGGTGATAGGGAGAGGAATTATGATGCTTTATTTGAAATTGCTCACACACTTCTGTCATCATCTTGTTGTTCAAATTTAAAGCGTTATCTGAAATGATTCTTTCAGGAAAACCATATCGACAAATGATTTCCTTTTTCAAGAACCTGTAGACTGCAGTCTTCGTCACATTAGCAAATGAAGCGGCTTCTATCCATTTTGTGAAGTAGTCTATAACCACAAAAATGAATCGGTGTCCATTAGAAGCTTTTGAGGAAATCGACCCTATGACATCCATACCCCACATAGAAAAAGGCTACGGAGAAGTCATGACATGAAGGGGCGAAGGGGCTACATGAATTTTATCACCGTAAATTTGACATTTGTGGCACTTTCTTGCATAATTAATACAGTCGCTTTCCATCGTCGACCAGTAGTAACCGAGTCTCATGATCTTTTTGGCCATAGTGAAACCATTGGCATGCGTTGCATAGATTCCTTCATGGACATCTTCGAGTATTTTCTTGGCTTCGATAGCATCCACGTATCTTAGAAGCACTTGATCTTTTCCTCTTTTGTACAAGATGTCCCCATCGAGAACAAACCCCACTGACATTCTTCTGATTCTTCTTTTGTCATTCTTATTTTCTTGTTCAGGATACTTTTAATTCTTGACATACTCTAAGATATCGTGGAACCACGGCCGTCTGTCTGCCTCTTTCTCAATGCTACAACAGTGTGCAAGGGCCTCGTATATGCTCATTTTAAAGGGCATTATTTCTGTTTCTCTATTTGTTTTGAACATTGAAGCCAAAGTGGCTAGGGCATCAGCCAATTGGTTTTCTTCTCATGGGAAGTAATTGAAAGTTATTTCTTTGAATTCTTTAATCAATTCAGCCACTAGATCACTGTATTTAATCAATTTCGGGTCCCTCACTTCCTAATCTCCACGGATTTGGTAAATCACTAAGGTTGAGTCCCCGTACACCTCTAGGGTTTTGATGTTTCGTTCAATGGATGCACGAAGTCCCATGATACAAGCCTCATATTTCACTATGTTATTGGTACAAAAGAAGTTTAGTCTTGCAATGAACGGATAATGATTCCCCTCTGGTGATACTAGGATTGCTTCAATTCCATGCCCTAAGGCATTCGACACACCATCAAAACTCATCTTCCATGCTTTCTCTTTTAATGACTTAGATTCTTTTTCTATGATGCACATTAAGTCTTCGTCTGGGAAATCGAATCTCAATGGCTCATATTCTTCTGTTGTCTGAGTTGCTAAGAAGTCAGCTATTGCACTCCCTTTTATCGACTTTTGACTTACATAGGCGATATCGTATTCCGATAGTAGGATCTGCCATCGTGCCATTCTTCCTGAGAGTGCAGGTGATTCCATCATGTACTTTATTGGGTCCAGTTTCGAAATTAACCATGTCGTATGATACAACATATATTGCCTGAGCCTCCGAACAACCCAAACCAGAGCACAACAGAGTTTTTCAATTGACGAATATTTTGCCTCATATTCTGTGAACTTCTTGCTGAGGTAGTAAATCGCCTTTTCTTTCTTTCCTGACTCATCATGTTGCCCTAGTACGTCACCCATTGAATTTTCGAACACAGTCAGATACAATAATAATGGTCTTCTCGGAGTTGGCGGTACTAGCACTGGGGGACTAGACAAATATTGTTTTACCTTATCAAAAGCCAATTGGCATTCCTCATTCCATTCTCCTGGATTATGTTTTCGAAGGAGTCAAAAAATTGGGTCGCACTGGTTGGTAAGTTGAGCAATGAATCGGGCGATGTAGTTTAACCTCCCTAAAAATCCTCTGACTTCCTTTTGCGTGCGTGGAGGTGGTAGTTCTTGTATGGCTTTTATCTTATCTGGATCAACCTCGATACCTCTTTGGCTGACAATGAAGCCTAGCAACTTTCCCGAGGTAGCCCCAAACGTACATTTGGCTGGATTAAGCTTCAGCTGAAACTTTCTCAGTCTTTCGAACAAGTTCTTGAGGTTCACAACATGCTCTTCTTCCCCTCGGGATTTAGCAATCATATCATCGATGTAGACTTCTACTTCTTTATGCATCATGTCATAGAACAACGTCACCATGGCCCTCTGATATGTTACCCCAGCATTCTTTAATCCGAACGGCATCACCTTGTAGCAGAATGTTCCCCACATCGTTACGAAGGTAGTTTTCTCCATATCCTCAAGAGCCATCTTGATCTGATTATACCCCGAGAATCCATCCATGAAGGAAAATAATGAATGTTTTGCTGTGTTATCCACCAATGTATCGATGTGTGGTAAGGGAAAATTATCTTTAGGACTTGCTCGTTTTAGGTCGCGATAATCCACACACATTTGTAACTTGCCATCTTTTTTAGGTACCAAGACTATGTTAGCCACCCATTCTGGATATTTGAGGGCTTGTAGGAAGCCAGTATTGAATTGCTTCTTGACTTCTTCTTTTATCTTCAGCAGCATTTCGGGTCTCATCCTTCTTAGCTTTTGTTGAATGGGTTTACATTCTGGTTTCAGTGGGAGTTTATGGACCACTACATCCTCATCCAATCCTGGCATATCCTGGTACGACCATGCGAATACATCTTTGTACTCATAGAGCAAAACAATCAAGTTATGCCTGGTATCCTCTGAAATGGAGGTCCCAATCTTCACTTCTTGCCTCTTTTCTTTAGTTCCCAAGTTTATTGTTTCAACAGATTCTTGATGAGGTAAAATCTATTTATCCTCTTGTTCCACCATTCTTAGCATGTCAGGAGACGAGACATAGTCTTCAGCATTTTCCTCGGCTTCGAATTCTCCTAAACAAACAGCTTTCTCAAAATTGATTTCAAGACTCGTAACGGGTTTGTTCATGTCGTTGATATCTGAGCACCTAAAAGTTAAATAAAAAGGAAACAAAAGAGGGGCATCAAAATATTGGAACCAACAAGCAAAATGTTATGGCGTGGTATGAGGTAGATGTAAGGACAGGCTATGAAATGAGGGAATAATTATGAAATTAGTGAGAATGTAAAAGATCATGACAAAATGCATCTTCATTGATATTCATTTGAATGATAAAGAGCAAATGCAAGCTCTTACAAAAGAATTATATCTACGGACACAACAGAGAGTTAATATCGAGTATTACTCTGAAGACTTAGAAACTACAAGAAGGTCCTCAGCAGTCCAATTGTTCAACACGAAACCAGGAGGACAAGGGCGTATCATTGAAACATCCTTAATCGCATCAGCTTCTTCGTTAATGACATTTATACTGATATTTTGAAAACCCTTTTCGATTAATAATAGCGTGCTCCGTGAATTATCCTGCCCCGGGTATATCATTCCTACAGACGTAAATGTTCTTGACAAAGGAGGGTACTTTATGGGCTCCCATTCCAGTTCTCGGCCTAAGGTTCTTGCGATCCTTCTTTCTTGATCTTTCTTCCACTGTTTTCTTCTTTGACGTGCGTCTGGCTGGAACCCTAGACCGTATCGAGCCTTATGATGTACTGGCTTTCAAGCTCTTACTATCCCTTGCTGATATCTTCCCAAACCTTTCCTCGCTCGTGCTCCCCTTCCTACGTTCAGCTTAATTCCCATCTTGGTATTCCTTGACAGCTTAGGCACTAGAATTCTATTTCCCTCTGCAACAAATGTGGCATTGACAAATTCGAGGGATCTGAAGGAGCATCTACCGTATCCTTGTTTACTTCAAGGTAAGGTGCATCAGCAGAGATAGATGCGACAACGTCTTCTTCGCCCTCGATAGTGACCAAACAGCTATCCATGATAAACTTCATCTTTTGATGGAGAGATGATGGAACTGCTCCAGCAGAATGGATCCAGGGTCTTCCCAAAAGGTAGTTATATGAGTGTGTAATGTCTATGACCTGGAACTCGATATCATATATGTAGGGACCCACTTCTAGAGGGATCTCCATCTTTCCCATGACTTCTTGTCTTGTCCCATCGAATGCTCTTACTGTGGAATGACAAGGCCTTAGATAAGACAGATCCATCGGAATCCTGGAAAGCGTGGCCAAAAACATGATGTTGAGTGTCGACCCGTTATCGATGAGCACGTTCGGTATTATGTAACCCTTACAGCGGGTTGTGATATACAATGCTTTCACGGAGCCCCTACCATTTGGCGGTATTTCATCATCATTAAAAGAAATGAAATTATCCGCGTTCAGGTTATTCACCCACCTATCAAGCTTTTCGACAGATATATTGTTTGCCACGTAAGCTTGATTTAACACCTTCAACAAAGCGTTTCGGTGTGGCTCTGAATTCAACAGTAGAGACAAAACCGAGATTCGCGCTGGCTGTTTGCTCAATTATTCCACCATATTATATTCACTGTGCTTGATGAACTTTAAGAATTCATGTGCTTCCTCCTCATCCACAGGCTTTTTAGCTTCTTATTCGGGCAGAACTTCATGCTCGACTTTGGCCTCATGCATCAATGCTTTTCCTTTCTGTTTCAAGTCATTATTCTTCTTTATCGGCTCAACCTCTTTAGAATTACACCTCCCACTGTGGGTAAAATGACCTACTTCTCTAACACTTCCAGTCGTGGCTTCGGACTCTTCACCTTCAGGTGTGATGATGTTGACATTGTATTTCCATGGTACTGCCTTGTCGTCCTTGTAAGGGAAAGGATATGGTACTTCAATTATCACTTTTGGTTTCACCGGTTCCTTCTTTGCGTCGTAATAAATTATCAATGGTCGATCAGCGCTATACGGGAAACCTGACGATTGATTGTCAGAGGCGAATACTTCTCCTTCATCAGCCTCTTTACCTTTGTTAAAGATCCCAATCTCTTTATTATCTATCATGTTTTGAAGTAATCTTCTAAATTCCTCACAAGACTGAATCTCGTACCCTTCAATACCATGGAAGTCGCAAAAACCTTGACCTCCTTCTTCGAGAATTCTGTCGGGTCGACTGAGCAATCCCTTCTCAACTAGTACCTCCCAGACTTTCTGCAGAGGCGTCTTTACTTCGGAAACACAGTTTTTGGTTTGCCAGTTGCTCTCCTTCTCACCACGCTCACATTCCCTTCGGTATGGTTAGAGAATGGGTTCCCAGTCGTATTACTAGCACCATCAAATCATAGAATGCCAGCGTCAATGAGTCCTTGAACCCTTCTTTTAAAGGCAAGGCAGTTTTCCGTAGAATGCCCCTAATTTCCAGCATGATACACGCAACTAGCGTTTGGATCATACCATTTCGGGTATGGAGGCTTCAGGGGTGCCATATAATGCGTGGATATCAATTGTTTCTCTAAAATTTTCGGGTACAGTTCCCCATACGACACAGGAATAGGGGTAAATTGTGGCCTCTCGGAATTGGGCCTTGCTGGCCTTTGTTCGTTTTTGGGTTGGCCTTGGGTAGGCATGGTATTTTGTGGGAACGTGGCAACTAGTCTTTGGTTATTTGTGGCGTAAACGGGGTAAGAAGGGTAAGGAGGTGGTGTCTGGTAATAAGGGCTTTGGGGAGGATAATAGAAGTTTGGAGGTGGGTGATATCGAGGTCGGGGTTGGTTTGGATACGGATTAGGAGTATAATGGCTTCCAGTCCCCACCATATGGGTTTCTGGCTCTTTCTTCTTCATGGGTGATGCCCTTTTTAAGCTTTCGTGACCTTCCATCCTTCCACTCTTGATGGCATTCTCAATAAGTTCCCCGGATATTAAAATATCTGCAAAGTCTTTCGCGGCACTTCCTACTAGCTTGTCATAGAATGGCGCTTTCAGAGTGTTGATGAAAAGGACCGTTATCTAAATCTTAGTTAGTGGGGATTCTACTTGGGCCGAGATATCCCTCCATCTCTGCGCATATTGTCTAAAAGTTTCTGCCGGCTTTTTCTCCATCATTTGCAAAGTCATCCGATCAGGTACCATGTCAGATACATGCTTGTACTGTTCACAAAATGCCGACGCTAAATACTTCCATGATCGGATCCTTTCTCTACTAAGCTGATTATACCATCAAAGAGCTGATCCGACCAGGCTATCTTGAAAACAATGTATGAGCAGCTTACCTTTATTCACATAACCGGTCATCTTCCAGCAAAACATAATAAGATGCGCTTTTGGGCATCTCGTCCCATCGTACTTTTCAAAATCTAGTACCTTAAATTTTGGAGGTAGAACCAGATCAGGCACCAAACTAAGCTCTTTAGCACTTAATGCAGAGAAGACTTCAGTGTCTTCTATCGCCTTGAGCCTTTTCTCCAAGCTCCTATACTTCTCTTGAGCCTCATGGTCGTCTATTTTCAACATGGCTATTTCTGCTGGATCATCCAAATCTGGAACGATTGGATTGGTAGGATTAGCTCCAGGATTTGATATAAATATCCCTTGCCCTAGATGAGCAGGTGGTACAGGTCGTTGCTCTAAGCCTGTAGGTTTCCCTTGAATGTACCCTCTTTGTGTTACGTGGGCGTGCGGTGGAGTGAATCCTAGGGGATAGAGTGGATCCTGATCGTGATTAACTCTTGACTGAGGTTCCATAACATCGAGGCTCTACATGGGTCCTTTTCCCTTGACCAAAGCTGACATCATTTCCATCATCTTAGTCATTTGATCTTTTTGTTCAAGTGATTCCTCTTGAGATCTCACCATCAGATCCCTTGTTTCTTGTTGTGACTTAGCCAATTGCTCTTGTAATTCCCTTTGGGTTCTTTCCATCCTTTTAATTCTTTCATTGAATTCAGCCTCCATTACTCTAGCTTGTCGGCGCGTCCTGTACGAATGGCGTGATTCCAGCCTTGTATTGTCGCAACTGCGAATTATATGATTTTAACCTTAGTGAATGATTATGGGACATGCAATGGATGAATGAATGAATAAATGTCAGATGAATGTTAGTCATGTATGAATATGCAAGAAATTGGTGTTGATTTCAAGATAGCCTCGATTTAGGCATTTCATTTATCAAAAGAGTTCATTACAAAATGTTTCGCCACTTTTTGATTCAGCCGTTACACAAACTTCCTAGCTATATCGCTATATTTCTTTACTTGTTCTAAGAATTCTGATATGCTTGATCTTTGGCTAGGAGGGAATTGGCAACTGAGATCTTCTGCTTCATCTGATAGCTGTACCACATGCATGGCTGCTTTACGAATTTCATTGATCAAATAGCTAAGATTCTCATCTTTTTCATAGAGGGCTCTTTCGTAAGCACGAGTATCTCTGTCATACTGACCATTTTTTTCTTCCAAGGCCTCTAGAAGAGTATCTAGTTGTTGTTGACGAGCTTGGAGCGTATTTTCTAAATCTCGTATTTTCTCTCTTAGCTCTTGACATTCAGATCGACTGGTCATTAATTCAGCAGACACAGTTTCGTATTCGGTGCTCTTCTTCCTTAATTCTATCATAGCCCGCGCAGCCTTTCCTCTTATTTCTTCGCCTTCCCCTTCCAAAATTCCATTCCGCCTTTGATGTTGCTTAATTCTTCTTTCCATTCCACTGACGACTTGCCCAGTCCACTATTCTTTATAGTGCCCCTTAACTTTTTATTTTCTAGATGAAGATCTCTTAAGTCATTTCTTACGACTTCAGCTTCTTTTTGCACTTTATCGATTCTGGATCTTTCAATCTAAACGTTGATCTTCAGCTGATAGTTTTCCTCTTGAAGAGCACTAAGGTTTCGTAACATCTTGGCCTTTTCACGTTCAAATTCCTGTCTTGCATTTCTAGCTCGGATGTCATTCCTTCCAAGAAAGGATTCTAGAAGGTGTAATTCATTGACGAGACTTGCTGGCTATTCACCCGTTGCTTTCTCCATATGTCGTATTCTTGGGTAAGAGTATCAGCGTATAGAGCCAACTCCACCAGGTAAATTTTCTTCCAAGATTTTGCAGCGTCTCGGACCCTTTTCATATAACCCTCGCCCGCGAAAGCAAACTCGGACTGTGCTAATCCTCCGGTGGTAGGTATGAATTATCGTGAAGAAAATTGCCTTTGGACCATTAATGGAGCATACCCAACTCCTCCCTATAACCCGAGTAGTGGCACCCAATCCTGGTTTCCAACATTGTATAATAGAACTGACGGGCGTATCCACGGTGCCCTCCAAGTTACATTCTCAGCGCGAAGGTTCTGAAAAACTGAAACCCAATGCTATTTGGTGACCTCCTTTGGCCATTCTTTCTTAAGATAAGCTTCCAACGGGGCAAATGTTTTTGAAAACATGTGGAACGGTGTGCGCTCTACTTTCCAAAAGTGGCTCAAAATCCAAACATTGAGTAATTGCGCGCATTCGATAAAATGTCCTTCGCCTTTCCTCCTATAACTGCTTAAGGATCTGAAGGTCTCCGCCAAGATAGTTGGGACAGGGTTGATTCCTTGTTTTAATCTTTCAAAGAAATCCACTACTGCAACTTCCATATGTCCGAGAACTTTTGGGAAGACGATCAAACCGTAAATGGCCAAAGCGAACAGATTCACCCTCTTTAACATGTCGAGATGATTTAGAACCAAATCTCGCAGGGAAAACCATGGAATACAGCTGATTTCATTATTCTTCCTTATCTGTTTTTCGACCCATGTGTCGGTCATGTCTGTCAATTTCACTAGCTTTTTCTTGAAGGTCATCAGCTTGGGCTCTTTCACATATATTTTGTAGAATTGCACACTTTCAACACGAAGCAAAGCAGCGTACTCTTCTACAGTTGGGGTCATATCTTCCTGATTGAATGTAAAACATTGGTAAACCGAATCCAAGAATCTGGTCGTGGCTTGAATCAGTTGTTCATCTACATTGATGGTAATCAAGCTGGCTATATCCCCGTACATTTCAGTGAAGATGCCCCTAGTATCCGGATCCCACTGTTTCCAGATCCAAACTAAGTCTTCAAGGTTATTCTGATGAACATTCACAGTTACGTGCTTAGGCAGATTGGAAACACATCCTTCTGTTAGACTATCCCCTTTTTCTTTCTAGGTTTTCAGAGACCAATCCCGAACCACGGCATTTTTCTCGGTTGTTTGTATAATCAACTCTTCCATCAGAAACCCATTTTTGGCAACCGATCTCTAGTCAACACCCTCCTAATATGATGCCTATAATGCATAATGAAAAATAAAACAAAGACAAACAACCCTGGTTAGTAATCAAATATAGGCAAAAAAACACGGAAAATTTAACAAATTAAGCTACCAGATCTAGTTTATTAAACAGACCCAACCCCCTTGCATAAAAAGTGAAAATGCAAAAGGTAAGAGGCGTTTCTCCCGTGTACTAATTTTGATGACTACTAAACGGACGAAGGTTCGGCATGGCTCTAGTTAGGTGGCTCGTACGATTCACTATATGTGGTTTCGATTTTAGATAGGTACTCGAATTGTTCGTACCATCATCCACTAAGATTAGTACAGAGCCTCGGTCATGGCCCATCATAGGCTTACGAGTTCAATTCGAGGGATTACATTTACTTATGCCTATACGGAGGGACAAGTCAACTCACGAAAGCATAAGTCATATGTAACCTAAAAGTATTCACTAGCCTGTGTGGAGGGACGAGTTAACTCACGAAGGCGTAGCGTTTACTTTCACTTAAAAGGACGGAGCCCGGGTATAGAGCTCATGTTATGCAAAAATGCACGTGCACGGTGTGTGGGGAGAAACTCACAAACCTTTCGTTTTATTTTAAAAACTACAAAACTAAAACCATAAAACTTAGAGCTAAAAAATAGAAAGATAACACAAATTAGAAAAATATTAACAACATAACGCGATGCATGATTTTTTGAAAAAAAATTTGAGGATCACGACTAAGTGTTTACTTGAACAAGAAATTTTGAAAATTTTGACAACACGCGTTTAATTGGACTTGACTCTAAAAAAGGTGTCCCCAGTGGAGTCGCCAGCTGTAGCGACGTAAAAAATATTAGCTTAGTCGCTAATTGAGGTATTTGATTGAAAAATTTAGAAATCGAAATCCGATTTTATTGAAAAGGGGAGTCGCCACCGATCTTTTTCTTAGGTGTGATCGGGCACCTAATAAATCTTCCTTTTTAAGATATTTTGAATACAAAAGAAGGCCGAGTTTAGGTCTACGTTAAAATTCAAAGAAATATAGGGTTTGGGAGCCTATTACGTGAGGGGAAGGTATTAGCACCCCCACAACGCCCAAAATTGGTATCTTATTAAATATGTGTTGTCTTGATTTTCAAAAATACGAGTTCAATGCAACATTTGATCATGATCCGATTGAAAAGAAATGAAAAATCTTATGTTTTTGGCTTTTTAGAAGGACATCCCGTTTTTAATACGAACCGATGAATTTCACCCAACATAGCGATGAAATCGACGACTTAGCGTTAAATCAGGATGTTGCCTCGTAAATTGAAATTAATTAAAAAGAATAAGATTTTGAGATAATGAAAAGCAAATTGATATGAAGTAAAGATAAACAAAAGGTTAGAAGCACATCGAAGCAAATAATAAACATGACAACAATATTAAAAATAATAAATATATATGCTATATTAAACGTAATAAAAGAATTAAACATGAAATAAAAACTATGAATGTACATATATATACACATGGGCATAGAATAGTAGTGCATGAAATAACAAAAACACAACATTAAAAAAAACACAAATAATGTTACTATTGAAAATATGTACAAAATGTAAAAAGGATGTAGTGTTTAAAGGATTACATATACTTGATAGAGTTAAAAAAAATACATAATATATAAAAAAGAAATATATATATATACATAGAATAGTGTTTAAATATATACATAATATATATGTTTTAGAGAAAAAAAATAGTAATATTGGAAAACTATTAATATAAATATACACCTATATGTTAAAAATATAAATAACGATAATATTTAAAAGCATACAATAGTATATAAAAACATGTACGTAATATATATGTATTAGAAATAATAACAGTACTATGATAATGATAACAATATATAAAATGAGGTAATGAATTGTAATATTGAAAATATAAATATCATAATGGAAACATAATACTAAAAATAATACTAAATATAATATAATAATAATATAAAGTAATAATAGTAGTGATAACATTAATATAGTAAATATAAAAAAAGGACACATATATACATATAAAGTATGAAATGATAATAATAACTATGATAATAATTATAATAATATACAATAAAAAAAACAAAAAGAACATGTGATATAATAATAATTAATAAAAACAAAATGACAACAATAAGGACTAAAATTGAATTTACAACTGAAACATGGGGCTAATTTAAAATAAAAACATAAAACAGGGATCTATTCGAACTCGTGTGCAAAGAACAGGGATCAAAAGGGAAATTTTCCCCATCTGTTCAAAACGGCGTTGTTCGTGTGTGGGTCATTCAGCGCTCATGGGCTAGATTGAAGCAGCAACGAAATAAATGGGCCAAATTAAAAGAAAAGGCGCAGGATCACACTGCAAATGTCGCAGACACGGAGGGACCTGAAGCGCAAATATACCTTCACCGCAGAAACACGCGGATCCTGAGGGTTCAAATCGCGTCAAACTGACCCGGATTAAAATGACACCATTTTAGGGCTATTAGAACGAGCCCTAAATGACGTCGTACTAGGCCCCTATAAAAGGCCGATATTTTTTTTTAAAAAATTCATTTGCGTTTAGGTTCTAAAAAAAACAGAAAAAGGAAGGAGGAGGTCCTCGGGGTCTCTGGATTCAGGCTACCGGACCACCGTGTCGGCCGTCAGTCGCGGCAACGGCGCCGCCGTCCACGGTGGTCGGAGGAGACCAAAATAGTTCCCTTTTACCGTCTCGTTCCCCTAGTTTCAGATCTGACTTTAGATCACCCACCAGATATCCCGATCAAAAGAAAAATCAAAATAACCCTTCGGATCCGAGGCTCGAATCGTCACTAAGGTAAAAGCTTTCATTTTTATTTTGTTTTTCAGATATGTTGATGCTAATAAAAATGTAAACAGAAGAAAAAGAACTAGAAATATACCTCTTTTTAATGTTTTTGTTTTTAAAAGAACGTAAGTATTTACAATGGTCCCTTTGGTTCTTTTTATAGCCGAGTACAAAATGTATACTGCTACTGTTTTTGCTTTTGTTTGCTACTGTTGCCATGCTATTGTTGTTTTGCTTTGTTTCTACTTCTTTGCCTCGTTTCTGTTTCTTTGTTTTCTTTTCT
Source organism: Gossypium stocksii (assembly GCA_020496765.1). Classification (NCBI taxonomy): domain Eukaryota; kingdom Viridiplantae; phylum Streptophyta; class Magnoliopsida; order Malvales; family Malvaceae; genus Gossypium; species Gossypium stocksii. Next base: position 11,950,295 of record CM035621.1, on the reverse strand, counting down.
GTATCTATTTTTGCTCAGTTTGCAAGTCGGGGGAGGTCAACGAGATGGAAGGTTGCCATTTCGATGCAACATTGATGAAGGAGCCATCATCGGGCGACGAGTGCGCTGTGGAGGCACATGGGTGTCGGAGGCGTGCGACGGCCAGGCTTGGTGGCTAGGGTTTTCTGAAACTGTTTTAAGTTTTGGGCCAATGGGCCCTTTCTGTATTTGGGTTAGGGTTTTAATTTGGGTTTATTTGTAATGGGTGCAAAATTGGGCTACAACAGTACTTGGGACATGTTTAATGTACTACTCGTCCAATCAGTCACATCTATATATTTACCTTTTGGCAGTCATCAATTTGATACCCAAAACAAGGTATCTCTCCTTAGATATGATATACGACATATTAGTCTTTTAATTTATTTGCTCAATCTTGATTAGACTAAGGACATGTTTAGATTATCTACTAATATAATCCTTATTTTTGTATTACCATGCGACCACGTAATATTACTTAATTTTAGTTAAATGTTAAATAACCAATGAGCCAATTTTTTCTTTCATTTTGCTTTGCATGAAAAGTCGTTGAGGACAACATACAAAGATATTAATGAAACTAATGTATATTTTATTAAATTAATTTTTTTTTGAAAAATACAAGTACATATAAACAAAAATACTAAATTAAGGGCACTAGATCCTAACAGCCACCCACTTGTCCTAGTGAAGTAGATGAGTCATATTTTGCATTCCTATACCCTATACATATTTCTCAAAACTCCTAGCCAGTAAGTCTTGGTCAACGGATCATCAAGGTTGTCCTTTGATGTGATTTTGACTATATCCACTATTTTGTCTACTACTGTCTCTCTTATGATATGATACTTTCTATCACTGTGTTGTATCCTTTTGTGGTTTCTGGTTTTTTTTTTGTGTTAGTTATTGCTGCAATGTTATCACAATATAGTGTAATAATTTTTTCCATACTAGGAATGACTTCGAGATCTGTAAGGAACTTCATAAGCCATGTTGCTTCCTTTTTTTGCCTCAAAAGCAGCTACATATTTGGCCTCTACAGTGGAATCAACAGTGCAACCCTAGTTGACACTTTTTTACACTACGAACCCATTGCCTAGGATAAAGAAACAACCCGATGTCAATTTCCTTGAATCCTGACATGTTTGGAAGTTAGATTTTGTATAATCGATATGAGTAAGATCTCTTTTGGAATACACAACAATATAATCCCATGTTCTCCGTAAATACTTGAGTATATGCTTAACTACTTACTAGTATTTTGGATTGAGATTTGCTTGATATCGACTCACCAATCTTATTGTGAAATAGATATCTAAACGAATGTACAATATAACATACATGAAACTTCCTACTGCCAAAGCATAAGGAATCTTTCTTGTATATTCTTTTTCTTCTGTTTTCTTAGGATAGTCCTCTAAAGAAAGATGAACTCCCAATAATGAGATTTGAGTTCCCGTCTTTGAATCGGTCATTGGAAAACATTCCAATATATTATCTATGTATGAAACTTGTGATAAAGCTATCACTTTGTTTTTTCGATCCCTTAAGATTCGAATCCCTAAAACATAGTTAGCTTATCCCCAAATCCTTCATGCTAAACTGTTGGGTTAACCATAGTTTAACTGATGATAATGTCTTTATACCATCCTAATGAGTAGAATGACATCAACATATAGAACGAGAAATGTCACCTTTCCATCCTTAATACGTTTATAAAAAATAATTCATCAACATTTTACTCAAATCCAAAAGCTTTGATCGTTTGATCAAATATTTTATTCTATGAGCGGTATGTTTACTTAAGCCTATATATGGATCTAAGTAGTTTGCAGACTTTATGTTTGTTTCCTTTAGCTATATATTTAGTGGGTTGTATCATGTAGATGCTCTCTTCAAGACAGTCACTCAAAAACGTTGTCTTGGCATCCATTTATTAGATCTCGTAATTGAGAGCCTCGTAATGGATAAGAGTATATGGATCAACTTGAGAGTGGCAACTGGAGAGAAGGTTTCTTCCTAATTGATACCTTCTTTTTGAGTATATCCCTTTGCTACAAGTCATTTTCTACACCCAAACCTATATGCACATTAATTATTTTATCCTAAAAATCACCTACATCATTTCCACTACCTTAAAAGTCTAACTCAAAAGCTTCTTCATCAGAAGGTACATGGTCAAAAGCTTTTGAATCATCTTTGCTATCATAATTTGTAATAGGTTTAACCAAACAAAACATGAAAAAAAAAAGTAAGAAAGGTTGCACACATATTCCACAAGCTACACTCAACATATTTAAAATTTTTAAACAATGAACAATTCAATATAAAAGACCACAAAAAACCAAACCTTTTTACTTTATAGCATTGATCCACACAACACTAACTTTAAACAACTGAAAACAAACACTCAACAATAACAAATAGCTCCACATACACATTACACTTTAATACTCCAACTAGTTTTCAATTTCACATCATACAACAACTATTCATTACTTTAATATTAACATTATTCTATTCCAGCACCTAACTACCACTGCATAGACAAATTACTTTACCTGATAGCAACATAACAATACAAATCTATACTAAATTTCCCAAAAAAAGACATAGCAAAGTCAATTTCTCAGAAAATAACAAATCAATTCAATTATCTATTGTTAGTCAAACAACGACAATTATATAACAATAGTTAGATTGCAAAGCATAAATCTTACATGTCACCAGAATACTAATATGTAACTTAACAAAAATCCAAAACAATCTGATTACATACATATTCAATATACTCTAACCCTTTCATAATTATATAATAAACCTTCAATTGAAATTGATTTCATACATATTTTATAAACCCACAAACAATTTTTATAAACCTACAAACATAATGGATTGAATTTACCAACTCATAAACATATTTCATACATATTTCATTAGTTGCATTTCAATGCACATTTTCATGTTAGATTACTTTATGTCACACTTGATTTCCCCATTCATTGTAGCCTCCTCTTATCAATATCGATCATAAAGTATTCTAAACAAACCATAACCTCAAATTTGTGAGAATCAACTACAAATCTATCAATTTAATAATTTTTCCCCAAATTGATTCCTCAATTTTCTTCCAACCACTCTAAACACTATGAAAACATTAACTTCAATTTTTTTTTAGATTTTTTGTAAAATAAATGCATTTTTTACTTGATATACTTTAGTAAGTAACCAAATTAATCTCTAATTTAGGATTAAAAAACCTAAAAGCATGTCGTTTTGATTTGCTTTCGGCCAATATTTTTTAAATTACGTGGAAAAAAAATTCTTGTATGGACATAATATGGCATTCTAAGTCAACCGTTGTATTCAAAATAAAAGCGTTTTAAAAATTAGGTGACCAATTGGATAGTTTATCCAATAATAAAATATCAAGCTTAAACTACTAAAATTTGAATACAAAAGAATCTATTTATAAGTTGAAGCTCAACCGAGAAACACATCTATTTGCTCCCTAGCTAGGTATTGCCCATTTCAACTAATCAAGGCACATTCATGTACAAGAAAAAAACAGATTTTTAACTTTATATTTACCTTTTTTATTGAATCAAAGTTCCGATATCTATTTGGATGAAAGAATGGTCTCTCCTTTTCCATATGAAATCCTAAATCTTACCTTTCCTCCTTCCATATGAACATATATTCTTATTTTATATATGTATTTAGAAATGAATTTGATGGTTGGGTTGAGTGGTAAATATTTTGATGCTCCTTAAATAAAGTTTCAAACTTAGATTTTGTGGAGAAAGAAAATAATACTGAAACAAATTTATTTTTATTTACAGATTTAACTTAATTCACTCTGAATTTAATCGAGATTTGATGTAAGATATTAAAATTTCTCAAATAAAAAGAAAGAAACAAACTAAAAAATTTTAAGTTGAAAGTGACTGAATTAGGAAGCACGGTTTTGCTGACCAAAAGGAAACTTAACAATCTTAAACACATTAAAGTCAGTTGAGCTATATTTATTTCGTGACCTTATTTTAATCAAGTTTCAAAGGAAGTTAGAAAAAGAAATTGTTTCATTCATTGTCAATACAACTTTTAAAATAAGTATTCTTAGGGCATATTTAAAAAAGCTTAATTTCTTTTTAAACAACTTATATATGACTATATTATACCCATTTAATAAATATATAGCCAACAATGAAGAATTAATGCTATCCACATTTAAAATCCCAAAACAGTTCAGTCAGTCATTCACATGGACATAACATAAGCAAATTAAATGCTAGATTAGTAAGATTATGGAGTGGAGAACAAATGGGCAATGGTGCTGAAAAGGAAAATCAGTAAAGAAATCATTAACTTACCAACAGTGCCTTGCACCACAAACAATAAACCAAAAAAACAAAAAAGGAGGGGTCTTATCTCCTTTTCATTCCCTCTCAAATGCTTTATTTATTTCTTTATAGAAAGACGGTTTCTTTTATCTGAAAACTGAATAAAATTATTCCTGGCAATTGTTTTATGGTTATATACTCTGCTATAATTGCCTGTCTGGATCCTGAAATTGTTCTCTGGAAAAACAAAACTGCTTTTGTTTGTTTTCACAGACAATGGTACTAACAAAGGGAACAGCCTCTGATTCTACCTTATCTATCCCTGCCACTTTAAAATAAAAGTTGGTGTCTCATCAGCAGTTGTTGTTGTTGTTGCCTTTTGTGTTTTTCCTTGACCATTTTGTATGAATTCCTGCCCAATTTTATGACCCGAAACAGAATTGTAAGGGCCAAGCGCAGCACTCTCACACATGTGGCTTACATTGACATTGTTTTATTGATTTTTTGTCATTTTCCTCTTTGAAATGTGCATGTACCTTTAAAGCTTTGGCTTCATACGAAAATATCATGCCTATTTATGTTTAAATAAATAAACTGAAAATGGAGGTGGGGGAGTGGGAGTGGGAGGGAGTTGGAGGTTGATACAAAAACCCTTCTATTCTTGAAAATGAAGGATTTTGAGCAATAGTGTTGTTTAGTGCATGTAAACAGATGCTAATAGTAATAAGCTCTTTCATCCAAAGCTGGCTATTATCTTTGACAGAGATTTGATTCGCTTTACTGCACTGAAAAAGGGTATCATTGTTTTTTCATTTATAATTAAGCTACTCTACTTTTTTTTTTCCCGTAGATATTACATTCCAGGAGATTAGCTTTGACCTTTTCAGTATGTAGTTTTTATTGGTCATTTGAAATTTGAACATGTATTTAAAAAAAAAAGTAGATTAAGTTGTTTATAATTTACCAAGTGTTAATGGATAAAAACACAGTGGAAAAAAGTTGGTATGCTTTTTCTTGAAAATTATGGAAAATGATGGGTGTTTATGGTACTTGTCTTCCTTGTTTGCCGTCTCAGTAAATGGCCCATGAGAGTTCAGTGGGCAGGATTCCTGGCTGGAATTATGAACGAAATTCCCATGAAATGTGATGATTATGGAGAGATTAAACAGCTAAACAACAAAGATAAATTCACTATTTTTTTTGGCGGGGGGAGGGGGGGAAGAGCTTTCCTTGAAACATGAACTGTTTTTGTACATGGCTAAATCAGAAGTCCCTATGCATATCAAACAACAGTTACAAGAAACGTTCAAAGCGAAAATAAACATAAAATCATGAGGGGTTAACCTACAATGCCTTCATTTAACTTTTCCCAAAGATGATCACACCCACAGTGGTTGTGAACTTCCATGAAAAGCTACCAATTAAGAGCATCTCTCCCTTCATTTCCCTTAATTATTGTTGCTCCATTGCTTGTGGCCAGGAAACCATTTGGGGCATTTTGGACTGAAGTAACTAGACACAGCCCTTGAGTTCAACAGCTCAATAATGGGTGCAAATTTCACACATCTTGGAGTCTTGTACTGGTTAATTGATGCACCTAAACTAATGGCATAATCCATCAGCTTGTCAAATGTCCCTGGTTCAACAACCTTGATCTCAAGAGGTCCAATGGATTTGTCACATACACGCCCTTGGCGGTATACACTGTTGAGGGACTCTTCAATGGTTAAGCAACAGTCCTCAAAAACTGAAGGAGGAATTGGGGTGTTACCATTGAGACTAAGTTCCCAGTACAACACATAGTGGCCTGGAATTGTTGTGGTATCTGCATAACTAGTGTACTCAGCCAATGTTGCACCGAATGGCAGCAAATGGTTCACTGCAGTCTTCACAGCATTTTGAAGTTCAACCTCATCAGTCTTATCTGAATCGATGCACAAAACTACATTTTTCCTGCATATGAAATTGAATTGCGGTGCGTTGTTTTTAAACCCTGCTACCCTTAGCACATCACCAACTCTATAACGATAAAGTCCTGCAAAAGCATTATTTTCAACAGTCAGATACAGACAAGTTATACTACAGTTCTTAAAGTATAAACATGATGTCTGTAAAACTATACAATAATTCTTAAAAATGTTATTGATGTACCTGAATAAGTGGTGACAACAAGCTCATACTCTTGGCCAAGTTTAACATCAACAAGGTCAACCAATTCTTGTTGTTCTTTCTCATTGAGAGTTTTGGGCACAGAAATAGAACTAGTGACGCCATTGTTCCTTTGAACCGGTAAGAATTCAAAGTAGGCCATTGTGGGAACGAGAGTGTAGGAAACTTCACTTGGCTTGCAAAGAGGGTTGAGGTTGACACCAAAATAGCATTCACTGGATGCATACATGGTGCATACGAGAGGGAGGCCATTGCTGTAGTAATCAAGAGTGGGAATGTACTGTGACATGGTCCCAGTCACAATCACATCCACATATTTTGTATTAGGCCATAACCTTGTGATGATCCCTTGCCATGAATCTTTGTTGCACTCGGCCTTAATGAAATCAGCAAGTTTAGGATCAGGTTTCAGGATTTTCATAACAGCCTCTCTCACAGATTGGTCAGTGATTTGGGAATCAATGGTTCCTGTTCTTATATCATTGCAAAGGAGACGCCAATGCTTTTCAAGGAACTTGATGGCCCTGATGAAGCCAGAGGCAAAAACAGCTCCCACCCTGAGGACCTCTTTGTGTTGGCAAAGTCCACAAAGCATTTGAGAGTACATGCTTTGGTAAGAATCGGGACAAAGGATGGTTTCATTTGGGCTAGTGTAGTTGGTGTAAGGGTCATATGGCCTATCCTTGAAATGGGTGCTTTTGTAGTAGCTAGTGAGAACAGGGCGTGCCACAAGGCCACCAGGTGTCTTAGCCTCGGATTTTATAAACAAAAAGTACATTCCTTTGCCTTTGTCTAGACCAGGGACAAATTGGCTCATAACAGGCATCAGTAAGCTATAGAGCAGTGACCTCCTTCCTAACTCCTCTTCAATTGTTGGCATCAGCTTTCTCTCCCCACCTGATGTCCCAGAGCTGCAAAGAAGAAACCAAGACCATCCGTTTAGCCAAAACCAAAATAAACATGAAATCTACAAGGCAGGCTATCACTGATGTGCTTGTAAAACAGGTCAAGTTTGAAATGGCCTGCCTAGGAGGAGAGGAAACAAAAACAGGAAAAACCTTTTAAAAAAACATAAGCATAAAAAGAAAAAAGGGTTGTTTAGTTTGCTGACCTTGTCAAGAACTCAGAAATGGGGTTGGCAGAAAGTATGGGAGAGGTATCACCATTGGCAATACGGTCAATATGAGGTTGGATATCCTCATAGGTGATGACAGGCATGGTCATTTTGAAAGTCTCTCTGTCAGTGTGACCATTAAGGCCACGTGTTTGCAGGTACTCAACATGAGCATTGCGTGAAAGGATCTCTTCAAGGACTTTCTTTTGAACTTCATCAGCGTTTGAAGTCACATCCTCAATGAACTGAAGGGTTTTCTTATTCTTCAGTTCCAGGTTGTAATCTGTAGTAGGTTTAAGTGTGTTCTTAGGTGCTTCAGGCATGATTCTGATATTTGTTGTTTGCACTTTTTGAATGGGAAGAAAGGCCTTTTTTTGAAGAGCCAAGAAAGAGAGAGAGGAGGGTGTTTGATAGATGAAATGGATGTCTATAGTTTTGGTTTGGGTTTAGGTGTGAGGGAAAAAGAAGTAAGGAGTTGGGTATAAATAGATGGAGGATTGAAGTTGCTTGAGCTTTAAAAAATAATGGTACAATTAAGGGTATATACGTCAATTTCTCTTTTCTTATTTATCAATTATTTTTATTTTTGTTTTTATTTTTTGCATGCCTTAAGATAAAGAAATTTAAATATTCCCATATGCTTCATTTTTTTTTTCTATCAAAGTAAAACATGCCAAAATACCCAATTCAAGTTCTATCCTTAACTTTGATCAGTTTCCTTCACTCTAAAATCCCAAGTACCCAATTATCCCATTTTATAATTTTAAAAAAAAAATATTAATTCTTTTTATTTAAAAATTGCTATTCACAATTTAATATATAAAAAAACAATTTATTTGATTAAATATCACGAAATTTTCACTTAAAATACATAATTAATTTACTGATTGTTTTTTACAAAGGACAATGTATATGCTTAAATACAATTGATAAAGCGTAATTTGATATAGATATGGAGAAAAAAAACCAGCTCAACCGGGTAGAAATGGTTGACAGGCAATTCCCGGTAATCCCGCAGTAAAATCACCGGTACAAACGCGCTTGTACCGCGGGTGTCTCAAAAAATACCGGCAGCCAATTTCCTTTAAATTACGTTTCAAGTATTTGTAAATTGCAATTCCCAGTAACAGATGAAAAAAACGGCGTTCACTTTGAAGTTCTCGCGAGATAATTTGTCAATATCTCTTGAAAAGACAAATAGAAAAGAAAATGGAGAAGAGAAGAGAAGAGAAACAAATTATGTGTGTGTTAGATGCGTACGGTAAATAATTGGGAGGGGCGCGTTTTCCTTATTATTTTCTTGTTTAAAGGATTTAAGTGGGACCGGCTAGCCAGCTGGCTGCCAAATTTTATAATTTGACACGTGTACGAATGGGAGTTCAGTTCCTTCACGTACTTTATTTTTACTAGGAACCTAATCGGCTGCAAAAACTCGGCTTCTTACTTATGTTGTTACAATATTACATACTTTATAGGAGTAGTCATGCCCCCAACTTTTACCATACAAATTTCTATTACGACTTTGACTTTGTATTCATATAGCCCTATTTTATTAATAATAATAAGTTTGGGTAATTATAATAAAAATATTATAGAGGTTTTTTAATTAAAAATTAAACTATATTTTTATTAAAAATGTGTAAATTAATATTTGTATATTAGATAAAAAAAGTAAATTGGTCTCTTTCCATTAAGAATTTTTATTGAAAATTGATATAACTGATGAATAACTTGGTAGTGACACATGGCGTGTTAGGTGTATTTTATATTGACATACAAAGACAATTTTTTAACAATAGAAATAAATGAAATTTTTAACAGAATAACCAGTTTATCCTTAATCTAATGTATATGGACTAATTTATCTATTTTTTAAATAGAAGGGGCAAATTATAATATAACTCTTAATATATAGACCTTCTTAGCACTTTTACTGGGTAAGGGCTTACCAAGGTTTGAATCTCGACTTTATGTCAATTAAAATTTAAAAACAGATTAATGACTTGTTTTTTTTAAAAAAAATTAATCACTTAATCAATAATGAAATATTTTAATTTTATAAACAAAAAGCATATATAAAAATAGAGATTAAGTTGGTATTTGATTAAAAAAATGAATTTATGGATTTTTAATGTTGAATTTAACAAGTATTGTACTTGAATTATAAAACATTAAATGTTGATTATAAATAAATTGTTGGTTAGATTTTGAAAATTTTCAATTTATATTTTACCATTAATTTTGTTTTGAAAATAAATATATATATATATATATATATATATATATGGTAAAAGTTAATGTGTTAAATATAGAAATATTATAAAACAGACTTTTAACAATAATGATAAAAGAAAATTAAAGTATAAATTCATTGGATATAGTCTTCGACCCTTATTTACTTATCTTTTTCAATGAGTTTTCATTGAAAAATTCTAACTAATGATTTTTTTTTATTTATGTTATCAAACAAGTTTAAAACATTAAACCCATTTTCAATGAATTAATAAACAAGGCTAAAGTCATTTCGTTTCTAATTATTTTACTGTTCTATTGCAATTTTCATGTGAACAAAAGTTAATTATAAGAAATATTAAATAATATCATAATAATAATTTAAAGAGTAAATTATATTATTAGTCACTTAATTTGCGTAAATTTTTTTTTGGTCATTTAACTAAAAAAAGTAACAACTTCTTCATTAATGCATTCGAAATTGTTTTTTTAGTCACTCGATTGTTAAGTGGTTAATGATGGCACTTTTTAGTTTGTATAATAATAATTTTAGTCCTTAGCTTTTATACTTTCGATCAATTTAACCCTAATTCTATATAGAAATTATAAAAACTTTAAATTATTTAAAGAATTAGAAATTTCTATATAAAAATTCAAGTTATTGTAACAACAAATCTTCAACATTGTCATAAAATCACGAAAATGAATAAACAAATAGATCAATTTCAATCTCTTAACATAATATACATTAGATATAAACTTAAATATAATTAAAGACTAATGTTAAGGAAACTCAAGATTATATTGCAGTAAAGCTCAAGATTATTCAATATTGAGACATAAGAACCAAAATGATCATTCAAATCTAATAACACATTAAAAACAAAATAGAGACAAATTAGTAATATCTATAAGTTGAGTTCTATGTTGTTGAAGAAATTCTTCCAGAATTGATATTTTAGATTTGTGAAATTCACCTCGATTCCATTTTTTAACCAAAAAATACAAAATTTTAATTTATTTAAATGATTTTTCAAAACCCAAATAATAAAAAATAAATAATATTCCAATTCTTTTTCTTTTTTTTTTTCTTTTCACACAATGAAAAACAATTTTCTCTCGTTTTCTCTCACTTTATCTATTTTTATTTTTATTTTGAATGTATTTTTATATTTTTTTTATAATTTTCTAAATTTTTTAAAAAGAATTTTAATTTTTATCATTTTAGAATCAGGGTCAAATTGACAAAAAAATATAAAATATAAAGATTAAAATTATTATTATACTGATTAAAAAAGTTTCACCATTAGCCACTTAACAGTTTGGTGAGTGATTAAATTAAACTTTTTTAATTAAATAATCAAAACGAAAACTTACCCATAATTAAGTGACTAATAATAGAATTTACCCAAATTTAAAAAAGATAAGTTAGTAAGCTTGAAAAAAGAGGAAAAACTTGTTGACCTAACCAAAAATGCACGCCGGGTGTTGGAATAGACCCATAACTAATATAATTGCACCAATATTTTGTAAGACTTTTTTACTAATTATTAACATACCATGACTTTTTGTTATTTGTAATGTATAAAATAAGATTATATAAGAAGGTATGTGTTGGAAGGACGCATGAAAGTCATAGGTAGGGTTACAATAAAACAGTAAATACTTAAAAGACGGTGGACAATGTGAAACAATATCTTCATCCATCACTTTCCATTTCTTACTTCTTTTTGCCTTCAATAATTTTTTTTTTTTATTGACTTTGGAGTTTGGCCAAATAAAAGGGTTAATATATATGTCAATTTTTTCTCTTGGTATGATAAGTTGACTAATATTTCCTACTATGACTCAAATATAATTATATATATTTTTTGTTTTATTTACATAATAATAAATTGGGTAAACTATAACATTAGTTACTAAGTTATGAGAAATTTTAATTTCGACCACTTAACTAAAAAGAAGTTATAATTTGATCACTAAACTATTGAAAAGTTTTCATTTAAGTCATTGAACTATTCAAAAGTTTTTATTTAAGTCATTGGGTTGTTAAGTTTTTTTTTTTAAGTTTCCCCAACAAGCTCCAAGTGACGATTTGACGATTGGTACAGTAGATCAATACTTATGGACGAGTAGAAGAACATACCTTAGATCTAAGTTGATCTAACGATCATTGTCGGAGATTGGAGAAAAAAGTTGTTTGAATTTTGGTTTACAGATTCTTGATATCCAAAGTTGTTTAATGGAAAAAACTGAACTATAAAAAGGGAAAAGAGAGCTTTTGATTAGTGCAAGTAGTGCAAATAGAGAAAGTCATATAGCATCGACTTTAAAAGCTCAGTGACTTAAATGAGAACTTTTGAATAGTTCGAAGACCAAATTGTAACTTTTTTAGTTAAGTGACCGAAACAAAAACTTATTCAATAGTTTAGTGACTAATGTTGTAGTTTACCCCAATAAATTTAACATTTAACAATTACCTTTTTCTATCACTAAGGCTCTAATTTTTTTTCGAATCATTTTAGCCCCAACCTTCAAAATTTAATCAAATTGTTTTTTTTTTTTTTTTGATGAAAAAGCTGGTTAGACTGTTCAAATTCTAATAGCATTAATATGGCAACTTGCATGATAACCAACGCCTAATTTATAAAAATTTTAAAAACAAAAATTTTAAAAAAATTTAAAAAAATTATGAAAAATTAAAAAAAGTATACATATAAAGTATCATGCGGGCTGCGTTTAAATTTTAACCGTCCAATTAACTTTTTTTTTGTCTAAGAAAACATCAATTTAACTAAAATTTAAAGGTTGAATTGGTCAAACCAATAAAAGAAATTAGGACCAAAATGACAAAAATAATAAACATCAGGAGCTAAGTTTATCATTATGACTTTTTTTTCTTTATTTATTGGGTAAAGTACATTAGTAGTCACACAACTAATAGTAAACTTTTTTTTTGGTCACCAATTAGGAAAAATTATAAAATGACCACCCAACTATTTAATTTTGTCTTTTTTGGTCACCAGCTAGCTAATGCAAAAATGAAAACACCAAAAAATCTAAGATAGTTGGGTGACCGAAAAAGACAACACTAAACCGTTCAATGATATTTTGTAATTTTTTTATAATTGTGTGACCAAAAGAAAAAATTACTAATAGTTGAATGAAATTTTCATAATTGGATAATAAAAAAAAAAGATTATGACTACTCTTAGAAGCCAATAATTGTGGGTTAGTACATTGAAGGAGGCAAGCATTTTGTAGTTGACATGAAATGGGAAGATGAAAGGGGACAAAAACCCATGATATAAAAAGACATGGTTAGAGAAAGAGAGAGTGTGTATGTTATTTTCTCAAACCCATCTCTAACAACCTTTGACAAAAACAAATCATGCAAACCCTCTTGAAAAGCAAGTTTGTTTCATTTACTGCTTTTTTCATAGGATCAGTTTGACAAGGGTTTTTCTTTCAACTTGATTGAAAGCCATTTGTCCTTCCATTCGCTACCTAACATATCCCAAACTATCTCTGCTTTTTTGTATGTTTTTTTTTAGGTAAAATACATTATATCTGTATGGGTACACGCAATATGTCCAAATGTAGGCTAAGTTCCACTCCAACTAAACATTATTAATTGATGTTGTTAACATGAAATATTTCTATTGCCAAATCTTCTTATCTTCTCCTCACATTAAATGTTTATATGAATATTAAATAATATAATTTACTTTGTTGGAAGTCCACATGTTTCTCACATTGTTCACCTTTTACTTCCTATAAAAACTAGTGCCAATTTTTAGAATCATGGTACATGCTTTGCCTGTTATAATAATTGAATATATATATAGAAATATCGTCATGGGAATCATAAAACAGAATAATGGAATGCCATTTAATAGGATCTGATTATATTTATGGTAAAACATAGCTTTTAATATTGTTTGTCACACCAATTTCCTGTACATATTGTTATTACTCACATTTTCTTCATTCTGAAATTTTTAGTCTCCAAGAAGGATAATGTATTAATTAAATACAGAATCGTAAGTCGATGATAAGAGACGATTTAAGAGAATAAACAAATCGCCACGTCAGCGTATCAATAGTTTCACACAATATATCAGAGCCCTGAAATCTTGTGAAGTTGTTGGGTAAAGGGTCCTCAAGTTGATGTCACTGCCACATCATCAAATCATCACTTACGCCACGTGTACTAACCATACTATGTCACCAATTGAGTCCCACATCAACCGGACTCAATTGACCAGTCAAATGGACTTACCCGATACAGTATACACTAAACCTTAAATCATCAAATACATACATTATAAAAATGAATTAATTTAGAGAAAAGTGCGACAGCCATGGTAGGAGCAGAGGCAAGTGGGAGTGCATAGTGCTTTGGGCCAAAGGCAGGGGAATGAAATGTAAATTTGTTGTGCTTTAGGGAATAGAGAATGTGTGAGTGTGGGAGACAGAGACAGTAATGCAAATCTTTGACCTTTGACATTACTTCAATAACACATATTTTATTTCTAGTGTTCCTTTTTTTAGTTTTTAACATCTCGAGAAAATTTGTTTAAGAAGATAAACTTGGTGGGGGAGAAGAAGTAGGATATAGTTAATACTTCCGGGGAATTTATAAAACAAATACATAAAAGGTACAGACACGGCATAAAACTATACCTGGATCATTCCTTGCTCCTCCCATTCCAACTCTAACATTATCCAAACCAATTCATACACTTTTCTTTTTTCTTTTTTTTCGATATAAACCAAAATTAAACATTTCTAATTTACACTTGAATATTTTTACATCATCTTGAGTTTTATATTAGGTCAAATCTATCATAGAAGTGCGTGCCTTGCAAGTAAGGAAAGAAGAACTATAAATTACAGTTATGGATGTTGATTTCGTAAAATTAAACTAGATAATTTATTTCTCTGTTCCTCAAAAAACCCATTTAATACAACGAAATGGACAGTAATGGGAATCCACTTTCTCTCCTATAAATATCACATCTATTTCTCCTCTTGTTAGATTTGTAAAATAAATGTAAAAATAAAACTTAATAAATTAGGATTTATCATGTCAAATCATCAAAAATAAATTAAGAATAAAATTAAAAACGAAAGCATACCTGAATCCATAATTTCCTTAAAGTTTTTCTCAATCTTGGGGATTTGATCTTCTAAATTAGTACACAAGAAATTCAAAGAATATTTACTCTCTCTTTCCTAATGATGTGATATTAGAAAATATATCTTGTATATAATTTGGGGACCATAACCCTAATATTTATAACCTTGGCATATTAGTTCTAATTTCTAATTAGCCCATCATTAATTAGAATTTGATTAGAACTCAATTACTAGAGTATCTACACATATTTGACCCATACTTTTTTTAATAATTAAAGCCCAATAAAATTCTAACCAAATTAGATCACTTTTAATTTGAGCTAACCTATCATGATAGTAAATAATAACATGTAATTACTTTTATTATATATGTGATGTCCATATTTTCCAACAATCTCCCATTTGGACCACATATATATATATATATTAATTCCTTTATAATTACACGTCATTATACAACCTTATGAGCTCAAAATTTTTCTATCATGTCCAAAAGATATTCCAAACAATCTCGTCCATTAATTATGCTAACATAGAACCAAGGTGACTTTTGTTACATATATCGTAACTAAATCCATCACTGATCACGTATATTAACACAAATAAATGACATAGAGCAAGTATGGATGTTTAGCATGGAAATTACATACAATATGATCTAAACATGTCTATTTCCAACTGGTCTTCTTTAAACTTAAGTGAGGTCAGTATCAAAATAATAAATAGAATGAATAAACTGAATACTTCATTTCTGATCAGAAAATAACCAAATACATGAATGTCTAAAAACAAACATAAAACAAATAAAATATAAACTCCCACTAAATCATGATATCCTCAAACAATGTAACACCCATGTGAGCAGTATGCTCATGAAAGACCTTGGATGGTAAACCTTTTGTGAGCGGATCCGCTATCATAGAGTTTGTTCCAATGTGCTTTATGGATTGTTGATCATTTTGCACTCTTTCTTTGACAACTAGGAGCTTTATGTCAATATGCTTTGACTTAGATGAACTCTTATTGTTATTGGAATATAGCACTGCTGACTTTTTGTCACAAAATAATTTGAGTGGTCTTTCTATATTTTCCAAAATGCATAGCCCTGTGACAAAGTTCCACAACCATATTCCATGGTTCGATGCCTCATAGCATGCTACAAACTTTGCTGCCATAGTGGATGAAGCTACAAGTGTTTGTTTGACACTTTTCCAAGATATAGCTCCTCCAGCTAACAGGTAAATATATCCTGATGTAGATTTCTTACTCTGTTTGACACTTTTCCAAGATATAGCTCCTCCAGCTAACATGTAAATATAACCTGACGTAGATTTCTTACTCTATTTGACACTTTTCCAAGATATAGCTCCTCCAGCTAACAAGTAAATATAGCTTGATGTAGATTTCCTACTATCTTAGCATCCAACAAAATCAGAATTAGAATACCTTAAGACCTCCAAAAGATCTAATCTCTTATAACTAAGCATGTAATTTTTCGTTCTCTGAAGATATCTCATAACCCTTTTGGTTGCTATCCAATGGTCTATATCAAGGTTGCTTAAATATCTGCCTAACATCCCAATAATGTACACAATGTCCGGATGCGTACATACTTGAGCATACATTAAACTCCCAACAGCTGATACATAAGGAACATTTTGCAATTCCTAAATTTCAAGGTTACTTTTAGGGTATTGAGTAAGATTAAATTTGTCTCCTTTAGCAACAAAGGTGTGACCTGGTCTACAACTCTGCATGCCAAACCTTTTGAGTACGTTATCGATATAGCTCTTTTGTGATAATACAAGAATACCTCAAGATCGATCTCGATGTATCTGAATTCCTAAAAAAAAAAGAGGCATCCCCAATATATACCTCAAGATCGATCTCGATGTATCTGAATTCCTAAAAAAAAAGAGGCATCCCCAATATCTTCATCTCAAAATGCCTAGATAAAAATGTAACAGCTCATTTTTAGAAGAATTAAAATAGTGGTTTCGGAACCACAAATCCGAATTCAAAAAATTTATTTTAATATTATTTTGAGGTCTATAACATGATAGTATAATTGCATGAAAATTTCATTAAGAAATTTTACTGTTAGCATGCTTAATTTGATAAAAGGACTAAATAGCGTAAAGTGTAAAACTTGTGTTCTATTAGCTAAAAGTGTCTAATAGCTATAGAACTTTAGAGTGGAGGTCCTTATGTGGTAATTAGACTATTGACATCATGAGTGGACATTTATGGACATGGACTTAAATGATCTTAATGATAAAATAAAGATTAACTTAGTAAATAGGTATATAATGATAAATTAAAGAAGATAAAAATAAGGTTATCATCTTTGTCCATCATTTTCAACTAAAATTAGGGATAGAAAACTCCATTAAAGGAGCTTGAAGCATTCGACCAACATTCTTTGTCCATGTAAGTGTATTTCGACTCGGTTTTTAATAATTTTTATGTTTTTGGAGTCGTTGTAACTTAATCTAGCTAGCCTAAGGACTAATTTGAAAAACTATTAAAGGTTTAGGATGTTACCATTGATGAATGTGTGAGTTTTTTGATGTTTGATGATAGAAAATACACCCTTGTTGTTAGATTAACAGGTTTTGTAAAGTGATTGTTAGTGAAAATGTCAATTAGGGATTAAATTCTTAAATATGAAAATTGTGTGGCTAAAAGTGTGAATAAATGAAATATATGGGCTGCTATATGCTTAAATAAAATTCAGCTAGCATGGGTTGGTACTTAATTGCATGAAATTGTATTTTTACGTGATAAAGAGTAAACTATAAAGAAGTTAAAAGTTTAGGGGTAAAAGTGTAAATTTGTAAAAATATGTATTTTGGACTAAATTGAATAGAATGATATTTAAATAAGTTAAATTTAGTTATATATAGATCAAGAAAAACAACGTCTGAAAATAGATCGAGGGAAAAACAAAATTATGGATTGATAACCCGATTTCCTTTGTATATATTTGAGGTAAGTTCGTATGATTAATAAGCTTTATATTGCATGTGTTTAAATGCTTAAATTATGTAATCGTGATTGTCGAAACTATTTTTTAAAAATGAACCGACTTTGATTTTTGGAAATGAAAACGAAAAAATGGGAGTTGCCACCAATCCTTTTTGATGAGGTGTGATAGGGGTCACCTCGAAAAGTGGTTGTTTTTAATAAAAGGTTTTTTTTTTTTAAAATGACTTTGGTTTACGAAGTTCAGAAAAACGGGTTCAGGAGCCAATTACGTACTAGGAAGGATTAGCACCCTTGTAACGCCCAAAATTGGTACCAAATTGATTAATTAGTTGTCTTAATGTCAAAAATTAAAAATTTGAAGAGATTTTAAAATTACGATCCTTTATTAAAATATTTATTTAATCGAATTTTTTTTAAGGAGATGGCGTATTTCGCTAATCGAAGAAAAGGATCACGTCCCGTAAGTTAGGACACAATACCTTAAATCTCGAAAAATGAGAATAAACACCGAAAAGATTTATTTTTTGAAAAAGACATTCGATTATCTTGATTTTTAGAAAGAAATCATATTCCATAAGTTAGAATAGAATTTATTTTAAATTCTCGAGATTATTTAAAATTCACATTTTTAAAAATATTCGCTTATTCGGATTTACGAGAAAATCGAAACCCCGTAAGTTAGGGTATGACTTTTCGAATCCCGAAATACGAAGTAACGCTTATTTGGGAAAACATAATCTAAATCGAGTGAAATATAACACGATTTGGTAGTAAAACTAAAAATGGATTAACCTTGTCAAAAACTCTCTAGCATTCATCATCCCATACACCCAGATTGTGTTTCTTAAGAAGACGAAATATGGGGTTGCATTCTTAGTTAATTGCAAAATGAACCGGGAAATATAATTTAGTCTTCCTAGGAAACCTCGAACTTCCTTTTGAGTGCGCGGTGCAGGCAATTCTTGTATAGCCTTGAGTTTGTCTGGGTCGATCTCAATTCCCTTTCCACTGACCACAAAACCTAGCAGTTTTCCTGACCTAGCCCCGAAAGTACACTCTGTTGGATTAAGCTTTAATCGAAATTTCCTCAACCTCAAGAACAATTTCCTCAAAACTTGCACCTGCTCCTTTTCTGTTTGGGATTTTGTAATCATGTCGTCAATGTAAACCTCTATTTCCTTATGCATCATGTCATGAAACAATGTTACCATGGCTCTTTGATATGTTTCTCCCGCATTCTTTAATCCAAATGGCATCACCTTATAGCAAAATATTCCCTACAGGGTTATGAATGTGGTCTTTTCCCTATCTTCAGGATGCATCTTTATTTGATTATATCCAGATAAGCCGTCCATGAAAGAGAACAGTGAGTAGCCTGTCGTATTATCCACTAAAGTATCAATGTGAGGTAATGGAAAATTATTTTTTGGGCTTACTTTTTTTAAGTTTCTGTAATCTACACACATCCGTACCTTTCCATCTTTCTTAGGGACGGGGACACTATTGACTACCCATTCTAAATATTTAACCACTTGTAAGAACCCAGCATCAAACTACTTTTTAACTTCCTCTTTTATTTTTACCACAACATCGGGTTTCATCCTTCGAAACTTCTATTGAACTGGCTTGCACTCCTCCTTTATGGGGAGGCAGTGTACCACAATATCAGTGCTTAACCCAGGCATGTCCTGATACGACCATGCGAAGACATATTTGAATTCTTGAAGTAACTCAACAAGATCTCGTCTTGTTTCTTCAACTATCCAAGTTTCGATTTTTATTTCTTTTCCTTCTTCCAAGATCACAATCTCTACTGTCTCTTTGTAAGGTAGAATTTGTTTCTCTTCTTGTTCTACCATCCTTAACAACTTCAGAGATAAGTTACAGTCTCTATCATCTTCAAAATCCTAAGATCCTTCTAGACACATGTCTCGCTCAAAAAAGGATTCTGGGTCAATAGCAGTGTCGCTCATGTCATTAATATCTGGAGACCTATTGTAAGCATAAAGGAATATCTAAAGAATAAATGAATTTAAGAATGGGTACTTGTATGGCATGATTATGAATGAAATGAAAGAATAAAAGAATATTTACTTAGAGTGATACGCAAAAAAATGCATTTTATTGAAATAACGATGTTAAACATGAGCCTATTTCACAAAAAGAATCTTATTGCCTCTAGGCTTAAAGCAACAAGTGTGTTTTGAACATTACTCTGAATCAATTCTAAAAACTACAAGAATCTCTTCCGCAGTCTAGTTGTTTAGAACACTTCCAGGCTCATAAGGGCAAATGCCCGATAAGTTTTCTTCCTCCACTCCCTCTTCAGATATGGCGTTGATGTTCAAACTTCTCATCATCTCTTCAACAGTCTCCTTTCTTATCATCTTTTATTTAGGGTAAATAATTCCTCCTGAAACGAATGTTCTGGATATATGGGAAAACATCATTGGTTCCCATTTGACATCTGCCCCGCTTAAACGTGCTCTTCTTCTCTCTTGTTTCTTTTTCAACTCCGTCTGTCTTTGCCTCGCATTTGGCTTGAATCCTAAGCCAAAGTGATCTCATTTGTCTTTTAGTATCAGTGCCTCAATCCTTCCTTGAAGGCGTCTCTCAAGTCATTTCCCTGGTAAGGCTCTTATCCCGACCGTCAATTGTAGACCCATTCTCATAGTTTTGGATATTTTAGACATTGGGATCTTGTTCCCTTCGGTGATGAATGTTGTATTTACAAATTCTAAAGATCGAAAGGAACATTCGATCGCTTAATCATTTTCCTTTAAATATGGTACGTCACTAGTTACAGCTGTAATGGTGTTTTCTTCTGTATTTATCATCACCAGCTGACCTTCTGTTACTAACTTCAACTTTAGGTGCAATGGTGAAGGCACTGGCCCCGCTGAATATATCCAAGGCCTCTCCAACAAGCAATTGTAAGAAGGTTTGATGTCCATCACCAGGAAATCTACCTCGTATGTATTTGGGCCAATCAAAAGAGGTATCTCAATCCCTCCCATTAGTTTCCTTTCGGTGCCGTCAAATGCTCTCACTATGTTCTAACATGTCTTCATATGAGAGCTGTCTACAGGCAGTCTGTTCAATGTGGACAAGGGTAAAACATTCAATGCCGATCCATTGTCAATCAGTACCCCTGGTAATATATACCCCTTGTAGCGAGTGGTGATGTGCAAAGCCTTAGTCGATCCTATGCCTCCGGGCGGTATTTCATCATCATTAAAGACAATAAAATTGTCAACGCTGATATTGTTAACCAGACGGCCTAACTTGTTGATAGAGATATCCTTAGCCACATAAGTTTTGTTTAATACTTTCATCAATACGCTGCGATGTACCACCAAGCTTAAAAGCAAAGCTAGCACTGATATACGAGCTGGTTGTTTATACAGTTGCTCCACGACGCTATACTCGCTGTACTTTAAAAACTCTAAAAATTCCTTAACTTTCTCTTCATTTACCGGCTCATTAACTGGCGATTCAAGTCCGACTGCTTTTTCTTTCTTTTATTCAACCGTCAAAACTTTTCCTTTTGGAGTCCACTTTTGTATTTGCTGAATCGTAGCACTTCCCGCTATGCGTGCAGAAAATCATATCCTAGTCCTCCCTTAGAGCGCCCATCGGGTTTTCCTCTCCCAAAATCATCACATTGCAATCATAATTCCAGGAGACTCTTTTAATGTCCTTATAGGGAAAGACTGCAGGCTTCTGTATTATAACCCTTGGTGCCTTTTGTACTCCAACTTCATTGCTTCTTAGTCGTAAAATGATAACCATCGAGTAGTTGACCACCGGCCTGGCTACACGGGCGTGTGTCCCCTGTATGTGAAAATTTTCAATATTTTCCTAAAGTTTCCATGAGTTATCGATTTAGTCCCGAATTAATTTTAAGGTTTGTTTTAGGCCTCGAGGGCTCGTTTTAGGGACTATAAGAGTGTATGTGAATGATTTATATTTATATATGTGAATTGAATTTGAATTGTATGATTGTTTATGTGATAAGTCCGGTAATGCTCTGTAACCCTATCCCGGCGGTGGATACAGGTTAGGGGTGTTACAAAAAACCTCTTGGTTTCGTGCAATAAGCCTATATATTAGGGGCAAGCAAAATGTCATTAACATATAGAACAAAAAATATGTACTTACTCACATTGAATTTCTGATACACACAATCATCAACAATATTCATCTCAAAACCGAACAAAACAATTATTTAATGAAACTTGTGGTACTTACTCCCATTGATGGGAAGCTTGTTTGAGTCCATAGATGGATTTTGTCAATTTGCAAACCATATTTTTTGAGTCTTTCGACTCAAAATTTTTTGGTACCATATAAATTGTTTCTTCAATGTCGCCATTAAGAAACGCAGTCTTAACATCCATATGATGTAACTCAAGATCAAAACGCAGTCTTAACAACCAATTGGTTTTGCACCTTCAGGTAATGGGACAAGTTCCCAAACTTTGTTGTCTTGCATAGACTTATACTTATCTTTTATGGTATCAATCCACTTTTGAGAATTATAACTTTTCATGGCCTGATGAAAGTGATTGAATCATCTTCCATCATTCCATTATCATCCTCATGTTCTTGGAGAAATACAACATAATCATCTGAAATAACATTTCTCCTTTCTCTTGTGGACCTCCTTAATGGCACTTGTTCTTGAGCTTGTTGAGTTTGTTCTTCTAGAACAATTACCTCATTTTGAATGCAAAGTTGATCAACATTGTCATGTAGAGGTTTTGGATTTAGTTCTTGATCAATGATAGGTATAAGAACCTGAACATCATCAAACGTGATAGTAGGAACTGAGTTAGAATCTAATTCCTCCTCAAAAGCAATGTCTCTAACCTTATTTCTCCCCCCAAACTCAACATCCTCAAAAAATGTTGCAGTTCCAGTCTAAAAAATATTCCTAATTATGGATCATAAAATTTATAGCCCCTAGATCGCTCAAAATAACCAATAAAGTAGCTGCTTACTGTTTTGGAGTCCAATTTCTTTTCATGTGGCCTATAAGGCCTTGCCTCAGTTGGACATCCCAATATGTGAAAGTGATTTAGACTAGGCTTTTGACCTGTCCAAAGCTCATAAAGTATTTTTGAACTGCTTTATTGGGTACTCTATTCAGAATGTAAGCTGCTATCTTTAATGCTTCTCCCCAAAGGGACTCAGGTAAGGTAAAATGAGCAATTATGCTCCTTACCATATCCTTAAGAGTTATGCTTCGTCTTTTAGCTACACCATTCATACTAGGTGATCCTGGCATGGTGTACTGTGGGACAATACTGCATTCCTTTAAAAATTTCGCAAATGGTCCTAGACATTGTTCACCTGAACCATCATATCTACCGTATTACTCACCACCACGATCAGATTTGACGTTTTTAATCCTTTTGTTGAGTTGATTCTTAACTTTAACTTTATAAGCTTTGAACACGTCCAAAGACTATGATTTCTCATGAATGAGATATAGGGACCCATAACATGAGTAATATTCTATGAACGTTATAAAATATTTTTTACCATTCCAGGATGCCGTAGGGAATGGCCCACAAATATCTGTATGAATTAATTCTAAAACGTCTGAAGATCCATTGGCACCCAATCTCTTGGTCTTAGTCTGTTTACTCTTAATGCAATCGACACAGACATAAAAGTTTGTGAAGTCAAGGGAATCTAAAATACCATCAGACACAAGGCTTTCAACTTTACCTTTTGAGTTGTGACCTAAGCGCTTATGCCATAATGATGCTAAATTTTCCTTATTTAATTTGTGTTTAATACCACGTGATTCTGCATGCAAGGTTTCATTATAGGATGCATCTGTTTCTAGCAAATAAAGATTATCATAAGTATTTAAATAACCAATTCTAATAACATTTAAATTTAAAGAAAAACTAAATTGATTGTTTCCAAATGAATAATAATATCCAAATTTGTCCAATAAAGAAACAGAAACTAAATTCCGTCTAAATGACGGTACAATAAAAATGTCTTTTAAATCTAAATAAAAACAAGTTCCTAATAACAATCTAAAATGCCCAGTCGCTTCCATTTTTACCAATTTTCCATTGCCCACAAAGATGTGTATTTCACCATTACTTGGCTTTCAGTAACTCAGGCAACCCTGCATAGAAACACTTATATGAGTAGTAGCACCAGAATCTATCCACCAAGTGTTTCTAGGTACTGAAGCTAAATTAATCTCAAAACAGACCAAATTAAAAATTATAACTTTCATTGCATGCCAAGCATGATATTTGGTACAATTTTTTTGTACGTGTCTAGATTTGTTACAAAAGAAACAATTCTCTGTAGCTTGTTGTTTTTTTTTTTGAGCTAGACCCTTAGCAGCTTCATTTTGATATTTTCTTTTCTTGCCCTTGTCTTTAGGGGCATTAGCCAAATGAGCACTTTTAGACTTATCACACTTCAACCTTTCTTCTTCTTGTACACAATGAGAAATCAGCTCATTTAGGGTCCATTTCTCCTTTTGACAGTTATAACTAATTTTAAATTGATTATACTATGTAGGAAGTGATACCAAAACTATAAGAACAAACAATTCCTCAAAAAGCTCGATCTTAAGTGCCTTAAGTCTTGAAGTAGTATGGAACATCTCCATAATGTACTCCCTTACGTTTTCTTGACCGTTATACTTCATAGACATCAAAGAAGTTAGAAGTGATGTCATTACAACCTTATCATTTTTAGCAAAATGTTTCTCAATTTCATCAAGGAAACCCTTGGCTGAGTAATCTCTTCAGATTCTATGCCCTAAAGGCTTCTAGAAAGCTATGTTTCATGCTCATTAGACTCATGCGATTTGAACGATCCCACCTCTTAAAATCCCTCTTAATATCAGGGGTGCTATCCGTAGTGAGAGGTGCAAGTTGTTCTTCCCTTAGTGCAAAGTCTATGTCCATATAGCCAAACTCTATAAGTAAGTGACTTTTCCATTCCTTAAAATTAGTCCCATTAAGCATGGGTATAGAATTTATATCAGTAGATACTGTGGCAGCAGAAGATGAATTAGCTAAATATAAAACAAATAAAAAACAAGTTCACATCAATACTTATAAGTAAACAATAAATTCAAGATAATGGCTAATCCCATCTCAAGATATCAAGCACAACATTAATATCAAGTCTTTGGACAGTAATATTAAAAGTAAGCGATACCCTTATTGTAGCAATCAAACACTGACAATAAATAATGTTAAACAATAAATTAATCTTTGGACTAACTTATTACTCACATGAAATGCCTTATAATTATCACATGTTTATCACTACAGATGTCATTGAAATTCTACCAAATATTAACTTACCTTTGGGTCAATTAATAAATGCATGAATCACAAAAACATATAATCATCTTAATATTTCAAATAAACTAATCTACACAAAAGAGGCCACTTTGGCGGCCTTTTGTTTCAACTAATTTATTTAAAATATTAGACATCCTTAATTAAAAGCCAAAATCTGAATTTATTTGTTTCAAAATATTTACCTTAATTTCATCTTTCAATCAAATTAAAAGTTAATCATATATATTTATATAATTTTCCAAAACAACATACATTAAACCAATCAAAGCATGCATATATTATATATTTATATATATATATATATTAATAAAACATACGAAACATCAATTTCTATTTTCAACTTCTATTCCAATTTTTTTATTAACTAAATTAAATATCTTATATGCTTAAAAATAATAATTGAATTACTTATACGTAAACAGTAGGAATCGAAATTGAAACAGAGCATGCAAAGTATACATTCTTCATTTAAAAGCAAGATTGGATAGAAATTCAATAGCAAGATTTGTAATTACACAAATATTTTAAACTTCATAATTTAATCCATCAGTTTAAAAATCACCTCAAATCAAAAACTTAAAACAAAACCCTAAAATTTTAATATAAACCTTCAAAATATAAAACTTATGAAATTTCATGAATCAATCATTCAAAGGAAGAGCTTTAATTAATTCTCAATTATTTCATATGACGAGGCTCTAATACCACTTCTTAGATTTGTAAAATAAATGTAAAAATAAAACTTAATAAACTAGGGTCTATCATGTCAAATCATCAAGAATAAATTAAGAATAAAACTAAAAACAGAAGCGTACCTGAATTCATGAATTCCTTGAAGTTTTTCCCAATCTTGGAAATTTGATCTTCCAAATTAGTACATAAGAAATTCAAAAAATATTTACTCTCTCTTTCCTAGGGATGAGATATTAGAAAAGATATCTTGTATATAATTTAGTATCATAACCCTAATATTTATAACCTTGACATATTAGTTCTAATTCCTAATTAGCCCATCATTAATTAGAATTTGATTAGAACTGAATTACTAGAGTATCTACAGATATTTGACCCATACTTTATTTAATAATTAAAGCCCAATAAAATTCTAACCAAATTAGATCACTTTTAATTTGGGCTAACCTATCATGATAGTAAATAATAACATATAATTAAGTTTATAATATATGTGCTGTCCATATTTTCCAACACTTCTTTTTCCACTAAAAGTTTTCTCATACTCTCTTAAAAAAACTTTTTAATTTGTACTTTTTTTTTAGAAAAATGGTTGCAGTAAGGTTTTTATAAACATTTAGCAAACTATGTAAGCAATATGGTAAAATTTTCAACTTAATTTTTTAAATTTTATAATATATGCAAAAATTCTTTTAAGATTTTGTGGTATTAAATATTATTTTGATGTTTTTAACAACAGAAAGATCGAGTTGTTTGCGCTTAACATAACTTAAAATTTTGGAGGTGATGGACAATTTATAGATTGCTTGAAGAGTGTTGATTTATATGTGGCATCTATAGTGACAAAGTTCATAATGATATCAAGTTGCCTTTCGTCTTGTTGAAAAGATGGAAGTCTAAAATGCAAAAACCATATTTTTCATGTGGGGAGGTGACAATAATGCTAGAAAAGTCCTTTTAAAACCGACCTTTTAATCGACGAATAGACGGTAATTAGAGCTAATAGAAATGAATCGATGTATGAGCATGGCCGATTGATAGATACCATTTTGTTTAAGAAAGAGAACAAATTAGAGGAAAATCGAGTGAAATGCACATAGTTGAGGAGGTTTTTCTAGTTGGCCCCTCCACAACATGCAATCATGGACGAAATTGATCGATATGCCAAAGCTTGGATGCTTTGGATGGTATGAGGAATATGGAAATAAGGTCAATTGTATGTATCTTCCTCTACTAGAGTCTTTTGATATGGTTGGTACACAATGACTAAAATGAATAAATTATGAAATTGAGGTGAAATTTTAGTAATAATAGATAGTAAAAGGTCCCTAAGAGATGTAACTGAAATCAGTTTTAAAATCGAGGCTTAAAATTGAAAGATATAGTTATTTCGGTTTCAGAGACTAAATTGAATAAAATGAAACTTAAGAGGCATTCAAAAAATGGAATTAAATAGGTTCATGCATATCATGGAATGATATAAAAATATTTGGTATTGATGAATTGTCTAAAATAATTGTTTATACCAAGAATTGAATCAAACCAGAGATAATTGAGGAAAAGCCAAAATTGTCGAATAGTTCTTGAAGATTCAATTTGCTTGTTGTTTTAACTAGGTAAGTTCATATGGTATTTGCTTCTATGGGTTGTTGTTTATTTGATTTGTAATTATATATGTGCTTAATTATGAATTGATGAAAAAAGTGAGAACTAGACTAAATTGCAAAATGATGATTATAATTGAAAAAGAGACCCATGTGAACTTAGGATCCGATTGGCATGTCAATAGGGTTTTGTGCATGCTTGTAAAGGATTGGTTACAAATGTTATCGAGATTCAATGTTTGTTGCGGACTCATAAATACATGTGACACAACTTTAGCCTGGACTAGTAAACTGATGTTGTTTTAAAGCTTTAGCTTGGACGAGCAACCTGACATGTATATATATTCAGCTTGGACAAGTAATTAAATGTGTCGTTATAAAGGTTTAGCCTAGACTAGTAACTCGACACGAATATAATTAGCTCAGATGAGCAACTGGTGTGACGTAGATACCTGTGTATCTGAGTCCGTTTACTAGGTTTCATTGGGCAAAACTGTTTATATGAAACAAGAAATTGATATGAGTCATAATAATCTTGATGTTCGCTGGGAAAAATGTTGAATTTAACTTGAACCATGCATTGTTACCCTGAGTTGATATGTATGTGGTTGATTCATTTGTTAATTAAGTGATTTTTGAGTTTTGTTGTGAAATGACATGAATTGGCATGTTATATGATTGTGATATCATATGATTTGATTATATATTAAACCCAGCTTATTGATGTGTGTTTTGACATGTCTAGCCAACTATGCTAAGCTTAGTAACTTGTTGTGCTTAATTGAAATTTAAGGTAAGCTTTTGTTTAATGCTAATGAATTTACTAAGCATTCTATATGCTTACCCCATTTGTTTCCCCTTTTCTTTGTAAATCATTACCTTATGGAATATGTCAAGCCAAATTGAATTAAAGCTCCACTATCCTATCATCGATTTGGTAGCTTTTGATCATTTTGAGTATTAGGTTGTAGCATGTATATATCTAAGATGTCTCGAGGTTATTTTGATGTATATTAGTTGAAGTCAATTGTAAAGCTTGCTATGTTATGTTGCTTATGATGATGCTTGTTTGGAATGGTTCATTTGATGTATATGCTTGAGATATTATGGCATATGAAATTGCATGGTTTTAAGTGAATTGACATAAGTAAAGTTGGTATGGAATAGCTTCATGAATGTGTGGTAATTGGCATTGTATTGTTAAAGTTTAAATGATGGATAGGTATTGAATACTTGATGGCAACTTGAATTTGTATGTACCAACTTAATTGACATATTATGGTAAGGTTTAAATCTAGATATTGTAATTTTTAGGTATGCATATGGATTGGTTTGGATATTAGGTTCTAATGGAATTAGTTGTTAAGTTAAATTCACACACACACACACACACACACACACACACACACACACATATATATATGTATATAAGTTTTGTTTGTCTTGGTAATAAGTAGAATTTGATTGTTGAGCTTGTTTGGGTATGTTTTTGGTATGTTTGTATCAAATGAAGTTGATACTTAATGATTATATTGAATAGTTGTGGTTGGAAGCATTGAAATATGTACCAAATTGGTTCATTTTTACCAAATACAGGGTCTTCGTCATGATGAGCAACTTTTCTCGTCGCAACGTCAGCTGACAGTGAGTCATGTTGCGACGTCGAGTGGCCTAAGGTCACGTCAACCTTGAACTTTTAAAACTTTGGAAATTGGTTCTATTTGATGCTCGAGTTGTCAAAAGAACTTTTGTAAGCTCAATCGAGACTGGGGAATGAGATATTATTGTATTTAAATCATGACTAATGTGTGAATGAATGTAAAATGATTATTTTATTATGAATCTAACTGTAGTTGCTCTAGTAATGAATGTAGCATTCCATAGCTTGGATCTAGCAATTGGGTTGAGCGAGGGGTGTTACATTTTTCTTTTTCAAGGTGGATTAAAGCCTAGGGCCAAACAAGAGATGTAGTGGAAAGGTTGTCTAGGATTTTACAAAAGTGATCTACTATAATTCGATGTAGCAAATAAAACTAGTTTTCGTACTTAAGGAGCTCAGATACTAGTAATTATATTATGTTTTAGTTAGTTCTTCTATTTTATTTTTAATTCAATAAAAAGTGTAAAATGAGTCATTTTATGACCTTAAGGGTCGAATGAGGCCTAAGGGCGAGATAACGTACTTAGCGAGTGTATAGGACACCATTCAAAGGCATAAGAGCTCAAAGCTAGTTGTTGTGTTGCAACAGAGGAGTCCAATATCGTAACATAGGGAGCAAAATACAAGAATAGAAATACTGCCTTTGGTTTTGCAACACAGCCAGAGGATGTCGTGACTCACCCCTGAAGCTGAACTTGAGGCCAAAGTATACTACATTCAATGTCATGACACCACCCTATATGGGAAGAATTACGAGCGAAGGGTATTTTGGTTCACACAATGAAAATTAACACAAAAACATCAACCATCCTAGGGCTAAGGACAACGGTCAACCCTACTCTATAAATAGGCTCTTTAGACACTTGTTGAGGGACAACTTTCTTAATTTAGAATTTTCTTTGTAATTTAGTTTTCAGTTTCTTTTAAGCTTTAAATTTATTTTCATTTTTTGTTTGTGTTTAATGGAGAATCTGATTTGTGGATTCGACCAACTCTTTTTCATCAATATACTCAGGATTCTCTTAAAAGTTATTCTTGAGTCGCTCTTTATGTTTATTTTGTTTATCAAATTTATTGTGTTTATGAATTTCATGAGGAACTAATCCTCTTATAGGGGATTAGTGAGTGGAAGTAGGGTTAAATGATTGCTATGTGGGGTTTCCCCAACGAATCAACTATTTGGGAAAGGAAGAACTTACCTTAGGATTGATGACCCTAGGAAGTCAATTAGGTAGGAATTAACCCAAAATTGGTATGTCCTATCCGTAAACCCTTTACCTCCGAACCAATCTGGATTGTGAGGTCGAGAGATAAGTAGTTCTTGCCGACTCGTTAGTTTAGTGGAAGATCAAGAGATCCTATTAGGGTAGCGACTAGTTGATTGAAGTAGAAATCTGAAATGGGAGTTAGTTATGATCACCAATGTGAGCTAATCACCCATGCTTAGATTTGGTTGAGTTTAGATTTTAGTTTTCCAAAGTTCATGCATTAATGTTCTTTTATTTATTTTCTTATAAAATCTAGCTTCTCTATTTTTTATGTTCATCGTAATATAATTTATTTAAAGTACTAATTAGATCTATTTCCGTTTAGGTTAAAGTTAATTTAGTACTCGCCTCTCTTGAGTACGACCTTCGGAGTACTCACCTACTTCGTTGTAAAAACTATATTACAACTTGACTCGTATACTTGTGGAAACTGCCTCAAATTCATATATTTATTCACATTCTATACGTTAGTATGATTGAAGGCGGTCACAAAGCCATGACCACATCTGGGTCCTTGATCGAGCTTGGTATGAAAAATCTAGACAAATTCTAGTCTTCCAAGCCTAAGAACAAGAATAATGGTGGGGGAGACCAAGAACAACAGTCCAAATATGGCAATGATAAGTTCAAGTCTTGATCAAGTTCAGCCTTTTGTAGAACACCATTGCTTGGTAATCTATCGAGAGATCAAATCCTTGTTACTGCAATGGTAGAAATTAGGTTCACCAAGTTCAAGTCTTCATTAGGTTCAACCTTTTGTAGAACAACATTGTTAATGCAATGGCAGAAATTATGTAGCTCAAATCCTTGTTACTTAAACTCTTTTGTAAGAACCAACTACTTTTTTGGTGTGATAATATTGGTCCAATATATATTTCTTATAATCCCATTTTTCATGCTAAAAACAAAGTATATTGAGTTGGATTTTCATTTTATCAGAGAACAAGAACAAGTTCAATCCAAATGCTTTTAAGGCAAGGCAAGGCAAGGCAAGTCAAGTTTATTTGTAATGATGATCAAATTGTCAACATTCTCACCAAGCTCTTGGGTAAATGTCTCCTTTTCCAACATCATGACTCACAGGGGTGAAGGGAGGGTTAGGAAGGGCCCTGCCCTGCTAAAATGAAAAATTGCACCTTTAAACCCCCCAAATTCATAGGATGCTAGGTTAATTTATGGTGAAATTATAGTTTGGCCGCCAAAAATGTTAGAATTTTGATTTAATTCTTTTGAAAACCATAAAGATATAAGGCAATACAATGATGAAATTATATTTTAACTTTCATAACAATATATAATTTAATCTTGACCCCCTAAAAAAATGTCTCACTTCGCCTCTAATGACTCATTTCAGTTATTACTTTTTCCACCCTCAACTTGATAGGGGTGTTAAGTGGTAAAAATGAACTCTTTAATATTTTGTTCAAGGATATATCTATTTTACACACTTTAATTTCTCTTCTTTAGGTAACAAATAATTTGAAATTTTCTTATCCTCGTAACAAATAGCTCTATAAATTGCAAGTTCATGGAATTTATTACACATCCCTAATTTTTTTAATCAAAATAAGCATACATTATAATATTTTTAACAGGAAAATAAGTTACACAAGACTTGATTCTTGAATTATGATGCTAATATAAAATCTCTTATCATTTACTTTATTAGGTTGTTGGCTAATTAATATTTATCGTGCGAATCATAACATTAAATTTAAATCGTGCAATTACATGTATCCTATAAAAGCTTAGTAAGCATGATTTCGTGCATACAAGTAGTTAATTAAATTAATAATTAACAAAGATTTTAAATTTAACCATGAAATCACGTAGAAGATCACGTGAAATTAAGTTGCTAAAAGGGCATATATATAAAATATTCTCTTAAAATCCCACACATTGGTTGAGATTTGATCAATCATAGTTTCAACACATGTGGGGTAGTAAATATTTCATAAAAGAGATCTTATAGCACGAGAGGGTGTGTGATTTGAATAGTTCCATCCCAACAACACCTAAAATGTTTTTTTATTTTTTTTATTTTTTTGATTTACTCCCTTTCATATGAGTGTAGTATCACGATTTTTAATCTTTATTTTTTTATATAATGTCTAGAATTACTCATAGCCCCTCTCCAACCTTTAAATAAGATGTTAATGTACCTCAGCATACTCAAATTCACATTTTCTTATACTGGCAACAATATCAATGCCAACTGAACTAAAACTCAATCGACAAACATTTAATTTTTCATTTCTTAATAAATTCGAGGTATACATTACCATTGTTGAGCTAATTTTTTTCATTGTGTGATATTGAGATGGGTTAATTTTTTATACATTCTTAATAAATAAGTTTCATATATCATCAATAATTAATAGCACGACACATCATCACTAGTGAAATAAAATTATGAATTTAAAAATAAATACTAATAACTTTATTTAAGTATAAATCCAAAATTCCAAATTCAAAACTTAATGTAAATTGTAAATTGTAAACTCAAACTTAAACCCTAAATCTTATACTATAAATTCTAAATCTAAAACCTAAAATATTATAATAATTATAATTAATATTTAGTTATATTTAAATAAAATTATTAGTATTATTCATGAGTCCTACACTATTTTCTGTTTTGCTAATTAATAAATGTTATACAATGTGTCAAATATATATATATATATATATATATATATATGAGACATGTTATTTCAAATCGGTTTGTTACATTTAAAGTTTCACTCGTTGATTTTTTTCTAAGTTGTTTGTTTCTTTTCTTTTGTTTTCTCTAGAGACGATGCTAATCTTCGGGTTGGCTACCACCTGCCTTTTTCTCCCACCCATCAACCCTCTCTTTCTTCCTTCTCCTCATTTACTACACATGCCTTCTCTCTTTTCAATTTGTAGATCTATATTGTGAGTATCTTGTTGTCTTCACAAGTTATGATGAATAGATGACGGTGCATGTTGCCTCTAAAACTCCGTTGGCCACTAAAAATTTCTCTTGAAAAGTGGGTGACTTTTCGTTGGCTTCTTAATTTGTTTCTATTTTGAGAGTTTTAGAATAATAAATTATTTCACAAGTTTGGACTTGTGTTGTTTTAAGTTTTATATTTTTTTGTTTGTTTTCTATTGTTTTGGTAAGCGTTCACTTTTAAAAGTTTTTGCTTTCTTTTGTAGCACATTTTTTAGTCTTGCTTATAGATGTAGTCTTACTTTTATAAGTGATTTTAGGAATGGTTTTGTCATCGTTCTCTCTAGTTTGATGGATGCTTAGTTCTTTTATCGATTTTTTGCCCGCCACTTTGGACCATTTGAGGCTGATTTTCTTATTGTATTAAGTGCTTACAATCACTTCAAATATGTTGTGCTTGAGTTGTGACAGAGCTAATTGTCAACATGCCATATTATTCTTTTGATACTGAGGTTAAAGCCTTTGTTATGTTGATGGATAAATAGAGTACTTTTTTATAATAAATTGGATTAGCTTTTTATGGTCGTGGTTAGGAGAAAGGATTGTATGAAACTATGATTCTACGTCATCCTTATCCCTTTCCAATAGAAGAATGAAAAATTAGATTTTTCCCTTGAAAAGATTCAAATCCAACTAAAAATGTGAAAAATCAGGAGGAAACTTTTGATTTGTCATTCTTCTATTAGAAAGAGATAAGGATGACGTGGAACTATAGTTTCATACAATCTCTTCTCCGTAGAGGTTTTTTCTTTTTGATCATATGGTAAATTTTACATATGGTCATCTAACTCTCATAAGTTTTCATTTTGATCACCGAAAAGAAAATTGAAAATAAGGCACTATTGGTACATAATATTTTCATTTTAGTCACCTGCTGTTTTGGGTAACGGCAATGTTATTGTATACTCATTTTAGTTATCCAACTTTAATAAATTTTCATTTTAGTCATTTATTTTATCTAAGTTTTTCTATGTAAAGACATAAATTTTTCCTTATAAAAACCTAAGTTTTTCTCTATAAAACTCATATTTTTCCCTTTTACTGGGAAAAATTAATTCTAAAAAAATAAAAATTTAAAAGATAAAATAAGTGATTAAAAGGAAATTTTATTAAAAGTAAGTGAATGTACAATAATATTATTGTTAACTAAATGAACCGCGAATGATTGAAATGAAAACAACATAAAATGACAGTCACTTATTTATGATTTTTTTTTTTTGGATGACTATAACAAAAATTTTACTTAAAATATAATTGGGTTTAGGGAACCAATTATGTGGTCCTTAATATCATGTCGCCATGCACAAAGATCGTGGGGATCGTGGGGAAAGGAAGAAAATTACTGCAATTTGACAGTTCAAAGAACGAAAATCCATAAAGGAAAGAATTATCACTTCATCGTTAAGAGTGGATCTTGTAGCTTAACATGGACGTACAAAAATTATTTTATTTTATCTTATATGGATTTTGAGTTAAACTAATTAATTACCATGATTGAGTACTGTAGGAATGGAGGCATTAGCTGACGTTAATTGGCTGTCAAAAAGATTCAAAATCAAAGGTTAATGTTAAACTATTGGATAATCACATGCAAACCTTTTTTCTTTTTGTAACTTTTTATTTCTTTTAAGGGTTAAGGTTGTATCATAGTCTCCTCCCTTTGACACTTCAAAAGGTCTTTGGACCTTGTGTTTTTTCACTTCTTTTTATACCAAAGTAATACCACTTTATTATTACTTCCTAGGGTCTGAAGCTGGCAAAAGAAATCGACCGACATGAACCTCAGACCAAAATTTCTCTCCCTCACACATATATATTAAGGTTTTTGTTATTTTATTTTTTTATAATGTCTTCTTGTCATCTAAAATGCAATCATAGTTTTACATGCTAAATTTCACTTTTTTTATATATTAATGTAGTGATGGTGAAATTTAGAAAATTGTTTTAGGGTAGAAATTAAATTATAATTTTTATTATAATAAAATAATCATTTTAATAGTATATAGTTTTATAATTTTTTAAATATTAAATTAAAATTTTATCATTAAAGAGTCAAAGTATAGTTTTTTCTTTACTAATTTAAAATTTTAAAATTTTAATATTTAATGAAATATTGATTTAGTAATATTTAATGAACTTGCTTGAAAGAAAAATAGTGAGAATTGATTTAAGTCATAATACTAAATTTGAATTTCAATATTTACATTTTTTTTTTCAATTTGATCATTATTTTTTTAGTTAAATTTAGCTATTAATATTTTTAAAAAATAAAATAATTTTTTTAACGAAAAAATTAATTTTTTAACCATGTTAGTGTGACAACCTACGTGATAGTCTACGTATACTTCATGTTAATATATCACTATTTATCTTATATGTCACGCCAACAAATAACTTAAAAAATTCAAATTCAAAATTTATAAAATATAAAAAAACTAATAACAATTAAACAAAAAATAGCACAAAGTACATGTGTATTACATGTAAGTTACCATGTTTAAAATTTTAATGTTTTAGTTAATATTTCTATTAAAAAATAACAATTCGACTCTTTTTAGAAGATTAATGGTCGAATTTAATACTTTTTAAAAGATAAAGAGCCGAATCCAACTAAAAGAATAACCAAATGAACAAAAAAATATAAATATTAAATATTAAATTTAACATTATTCCTTTAATTACCTCAACTTCTAAAAGCATTTAATATCGATGTATATTAAATATTAAATATTAAATTTAAGTGAAGTAGTAAAGTAGTAAAGAAGATGATATAAAAAATTAAGTTGATACGTTTACACAATTTTTATTTGAGATGAAATTTTATATGTTTTTCATGCAACTATCTTGCAAATGACGTATAATATATTCTTAAAATTATTGTTATTATTATTTAAAAAATTCTGGTCCTCCAAAATGAGATGAGGGTTTTACCTGGTAAATTTGTTTGGCCTCAGCACCGCCTACAAGAAAGCAAATTTGAGCTACCTGAAAGTAATGATGGAGTTAGAGGCATCCAACCATATAAAATTTGGTTTCCTAGCTGCCATACCTTTCCAGAATTAATTTCTTTTAAGGTTAACTTATTCAAATATATTTAGTTGGTATCTAAATTTTTTCATCTAGTTGGTGCTTAAATTTATATTCCGTTACTTAGGTTAGTAACTCTGCACTACCACCATTAGTGTGTGTTGATGTGGCATTGAAAACTAATCTTAGAGTGGCACGTAATAGCCTTTTAGTATAACACGTGATGGATATAAACTAAAAAATTAAAATTCTTTTAAAAAAT
Organism: Gossypium stocksii; assembly: GCA_020496765.1. Lineage (NCBI taxonomy): Eukaryota > Viridiplantae > Streptophyta > Magnoliopsida > Malvales > Malvaceae > Gossypium > Gossypium stocksii. The sequence goes on along the minus strand of CM035621.1, from coordinate 11,913,443 downwards.
ATAAATTAATTTAAAAAAATGCATAATTTTTTGGACAAGTTCAAGTACTAATTAAGTACTTTTTGAACAAATTTAGGTATCAACTAAGTACTTTGGACAAGTTCAGAGGGTAAACTACATGTTGATCTTTAAAATATTAACGTGGTTAACAAATTGAAACATATATGTCATTAAATATAAATTCAAATATCAACTAAATATTAAAAAATATTAAATACTAATTAAATACTTTTGAACAAGTTTAAGAGATAAAAGTGTATATTAATTTTGTGGTATCCCTTTTCATTTTATCTTCTCAATAATGACTGATAGAGTCAAGTAGCTAAATAATGAGGAATTTGAAAACAAGCTAAAAGCATGAATATATATATATATATACATACATATATATGGTGCCTGATCTTCTAAAGGTTTTTTCATGGGAGAAAGCTTTTGCAGTATCTGCTCTTCTGTGTGTCATCTCAAAAATTTCAAGGTCCCTACATGTACTCAGTTCATGCAACATTGCCTCTATAATTGTCCCCATGTTTATATCCAATATTCTCATTGTATGAATTTCGGCTTAAGAAAAAAAGAAAAGTCTAGATAATTGATTACCAAATTTAATGGGAAATTAATTTCTCTATTCGTAGTGCTCCTTCCCTTTATTTCATTTCATTTTTTGGCAAGACAAATTGCATTGCTCTAAAAGGAACTCCATTGCACCGTACAATTTTTAGATATCGGACATTTTACAATATTGCACACAATACAGTTATGCTATATGACTATGGTGATAATACAAATGCATCAAATTGTATATAGCATGAATTATTTTAACTTACCAAAATATATTAAACCTGATTATAACACAAAAGTATATACGAAAGTTATAGGAATACACAAATTAAACCAAGGTGATTTTTTTTTTCAAAAGCACATATTAGCCCTCTTAATTTGGATAGTGATAATTGGGTGAAATCTAACTTCATAGCCACTAAGATCATTAACCTTATCTTATCCCATTACACAGTTTAATCCAAACCCATTAAGCCATCTTGATTCCAAACTTTTTTACTTTAGTTGTTGACAAGGAAAGTGTTACATTTAGATCACTAGGTCATTGCCGATTGATGTCATAACAAGTCCGAAATTCGATGACTTTAACATAATCCTATTTAGAGTTTCCTATATGGGAAACCATAAGTAAATCTCTTTTGCACGTTTGTAGCCTAAAAGATTAATGATATACATCATTCTAATTAGGAAGCAACTTCATGCACGATAAGGTTAATCGCATCAGTTCATGCTTTTTTTCCCCTCTCTTTTTATTTGCTTATTTCTCATAAAATTTGTAAAAATGTTAACCTATCTTACCGACACCGTACCTTGCCGACAATGGAGGAAAACCCATCATCATATAGAGGAAGATGAAACTGGAAGTGACATTGTATAGCTACAATAATGTTGGTACTTGCGTTAGTACCAAGATCCGGACATGTCCTTATGATCCCAAAAGAAAGAACTTTATGGATAATATGATGAAGCCATGTTCTCCACTTCATGCACAACCTCAAGATCCACTACTATAAAGCTACATGTCATTAAAGATTGACATCTTTACATGATTTTTACTTTGAAAACAATCATTTTAAAATAAACGACATGATGGTGAATTAAATTTTAGAATAAATACTTTATATCTAATCTATAAAATTTATACACTTTCATTACTTCAAACAATGATAAAATATCTAAGGTATAAATTTATAAGCTTTTATTACTTAAACAATGACAAAATTCAAACCATGCAGTAAGATGAGGAAGTTAAGTCTTGAAAACATCTAGTTGTATTATTGTTGCATTAGAATGGTGCAACAAAATGTTGAGCAATATTGATGACTCTCACATTTAGAGTTAGTTTAGTATAATTTTTATAGTATTTTAGGAGGAAAATTTAGCATATAAATTAGTTTGTATTGCACTTTATAATTTTTTTTGGATTAATTATATCTTATGTGAATAACCGACAACGTGGAATCACTATTGAAAAAGGACCACATGAGGAATTACCATTAGTTGCAAAGAGGGCCACGCGTAAAAAGAACATATTAAGAGCCTTGGATGATTATGTGATGTGAGTGGCGAAGAATTTAGTCTTAGGTATTATATAAATAAAATGAGTGACCAAAGAAATGTATGGAAAACTTGATAGTCATTGTGGCTACGTTTGCCTTCATTCTTAGTTTGCTGCTGTTATATTAAACCTTCTTTTTAATCTAAAAATTCTATCTTCTCTTAATCTCTCTATTTCCATTTTGATTCTGTTTCGATGCTTCCCTCCACCATGGTCGATAAGACTTGCTTAGCAAAGTTGGATGTGACAGTAGCTAAGCTTCAAGAAGATTTCACCCTTGAATCAAAATCCCTTCACCAACAAACAAAGCTTTAGACTATTTTCAATCCATAGTTTATGACACCAATGGACGATTCTAGCTACGAAAGATCAAATGGAAGTGGTTAGTCCAGTTTATCCAATCGGGATAACTTATTATGAGAAAGGCTAAGATGATAGTGTGTAACACCCTTTGCCTCATTCGATTGCCGAGTTCAAGCTACAGGATGCTACATTCATTATCGGAGCAACTACAACAAATTTCAATACATTTTAACCATTTCAACATGCTTACTAGAATAAAATGCATTTCACTATGATGTAAAATTATTTCCGGGTCTTATACAGGTCTTATACAAGTTTATGAAAGCTCTTTTATTGACCCGAGGTCGGTTAAGGAATTAATTGAAAAGTTTTCAAAATATGTGAGTTGACATCGCATCATGGTTTTTATGTTGCAACATCATTAGTCAATGAGTCATGTCTCGACTTCAGAAATCTCAATGTCACAACGCCACCCACTGTCGAACTATTTCGCAATGTTGGGGATTTGTGGTCGCGACATCGCCCTTGTTTTGGTAAAAATCAATTTCTACATATTCCATACCTCTTACCAAACCTACTTATGCATTCACATGATTCTTCTAAATTCAACATAACATCAATTTTATCAATCTATACCAAACAAAGCATATGAACATTTAAAATCAAGCATTCAATATGTCACAAAACACATGATTTTCATCAAATTATATCCAAGCCATTTATCAACCTAGTCATACCAAGTTACTCCATTTTCAAGTTCAAACACTTAATGCCTATACAACTTGGAAACTGAGAATTTAAATGGCCTTAACATGAACCAAACAAAGCATAAACTAAGATATAATTCATGCTTAACATACAAACATGACCATAATTTCAGATATCATATTGACATTCACCATTAGGGATAACCATTTACACAATCAAGACCCTATATACATGCCACAACGTTAGGACTCAAAATGAACATAAATTTATTGTCTTGATGTTAGTGTATGGTCTATATTGATCTGGCTCGGTAAGTTCTACAAGTTGAATATCTACAAGTAGGAGAAATAACGATAGTAAACATTTAAATGCTTAGTAAGTTCAAATGGAAAATTTTCAATGCTTAACTTGCTTATGGATAAGCATGCTAACTACCATAGTTTTGACATACATTTGGCTAAAACTTGACACTTAACGTCACAACTAGATGCATAACAACATAGATATTTAAATAGGTTAGACATAATAACATATCCAAGATTATCACCAACTCATTCCAATTCATACTATATCATCACACTTTCATACATTATCATCAATTGACAAAATCATGCCATTTCAATTTAAGTTACTGACTGCCTCTAGATGTACCAACGTCTAGAGTAGAAACCCTGCACAAAAGATTAGAAAAATTGGTATTTGCAAGTATACGGGTTAGGCTGTAATATAGTTACAATAGAGTAGATGAGTACTCCGAGGATAGTACCCAAGGGAGTTGAGCACTAAATTAATTCTACCTAAGCATAAATAGATCTAATTAGTACTTTTAAATGAATTATATTATGATCAGATAAAAAGAAAGGTTTTTAGGATTCTTAATAATAATAGAAATAAACTGAAAAGAAATAAAGAAATAACGAGAAAGCAAATAGTAAATGTATCGAATCTGAGCATAGGTGATTAGCTTGCTTCAGTAGTCATAATTAACTATTGCTTTGGGTTTTCTTATTCAATCAACTAGTTGATATCCCAGTAGGATATTCCGATCTTCTACTAGAATAACGAGTCGACAAGAACTACTTATCTCTCGACCTTACAGTCTAGACTAGTTTAGGGTTAAGGTGTTAACAGATAGACCATATCAATTTTGGGTTAATTCCCACATTGATAACTTTCTAGGGTTGTTAGGCTAGGGTTTAAGATATTCCTTTCCTGAACAGCTGATCCATTAATAGAGCCCTACGAAATAGTTCCTCATGGACCTCATAAACAATATAAGCTTGATAGAAAGAATAAACATGAATAATAATTCAAGAGTATAAAGTTTAGAAGAAGCCTGGTTTATATTGGAAATGAATGCAGAATCCTTACAGAATTTGATCACATTTAACAAATCTAATTTCTTCCACAAAGCAAAGAACAAAAATTAAAATAAATCAAAAGCCTAAGAAAAGAGAAAAACTAAAGACTAAAACTAGGAAGAAAATTATACAATCTGAAAGCTATCTATAACATGTGTTAATTGAGCCTATTTATAGATTTTAGAGTGGTTGTCGTCCTTAACCCTAGGTCAGTTTTCATTCTCATGCTTAACATTTGATTGTATAGACCAAAACACCCTGACTCGTAATTATTTCTCGTACATAGGTGATGTCGCGACAGACCAGGTCCTGTGTCGGGACATCGAGGGTAATATGCTCCATCTTTAGGGTGTCTTTAGGGGTGTGTCATAACATCATCAGGTTGTGTCGCGACACTGAAAGTAGTCTTGAAATTTTTTTATTCTACTTCCCATGTTGCGACCTCCAGCTCTCCGTGTTGCAATACAACGACTAGAATCAAGTTAGTATGCCTTCTAATGGTTTTCTACATGCTTACAAAGTATATTAGCTCACCATTGGGCCTCATTCGGCCCCTAAGGTCAATAAAATACTCAAATTGCACACTTTATTGAATGGAACTAAAACTACGAGAACGTAATTAAAATGAAACCAAAATGATTGTGTTCAAGCTCCTAAAGTGTGAAAACTAGTTTAATCTGCTACATCAAATTATGATAGATCAAACTCCCCTACACTTAAGTCATTTCTTGTCCGTAAGCAAAACAAGCAAAAATAGTAAATGAAAAGACGACCCTTGAACTGGTATGGTACAAGTGCTGGTTTTAGAGCAAATGAATAAGCATTTCATATTTACACATAATTTCAGTATGATATGTAGCTGACTTACCACTTCTAATATTAAATACCTAAGTTCAGTATATTACAAATCATACAAGTATTAAGGATCTCAAATGTAAGAATCCATCAATAAATTATGCAAGTAGTTTAGTTATCTTAGCAGAATATAAACAATCATAAATGTAATTATTCAGTATGATTTCAAATTGTAAATAAGTCTACCTAGATTATATAGGGCTTTTCGACTTAGGACATGTATGTAATTAAAGAATAGTAAGCATCAAATAGTTTTAAGCATGAAAATAGTTTGGCACATCATATTATCCTCTATTCTCCCCCTTAGTGACCTTTTCTAGCTCACTGCCTTATGTCTCATTCTCTCACCTTACTTATTTCTTCTTATAGGAAATCTTAACATCATATAGTAACTACGGTTAGTTTACGAGTTTTTGTACACTAATGAACGAGTTTTTCTATTATTTTTACTTTTTCACTTTTCTTTCTTTTTCATGGTACCTCACTCACAAATTTCTTCATTTTTCACATACTTTTTTCTACTTGTGTAATTTCCTTTTTGAATTTTTTCTTTTTGCATTTTTAAGCTAACTTATAATCACTATACTCCACTCATCCTTCCTATCGCTCTGTTTTTACAAAATCATCATAACATATCTACTTAACCCTCAATATGTATGGCTAGACGTCTATAATCATGCAGTTCAGGACCAACGAAAAGGGTAAGCACAAATTATCGTTTTTAGCTCGAGTTTTTTATAGAAGTTCATCAAGAAGTGTTTTCTAACTCAAAATAGGTACTAAGGATGAATAAATAAGGTTAGCTTTTTGGCTCTGGGTGTATACTAAACAATGCCTTAGGTCATCCCTAGGTATCTCAATATTCACAAATTTAATCAACTAAGTAATCACAAATTCAATCAACTAAATAATCACAAATTCAACAATTTATCATTCATACTAGCATAATTGTTTCCTTGTATTCTCTATATCATTTGGTACATTCAATTGCTTAATACCTATTTACAGTGTAATATATAGAACTTAATAGTCTAGCAATAAAAAATTTAAAATCACCTATCCTCATGCCAAGTTTACTGTAAATACAATCAACCAATGTACATGCTCCTAACCAATCACTTGTATTTCTAAAAGCCTAAGCACACAATTGACAAGAAAAATCAAAGAAAAACATAACAATTAAACAAATTTTCTATGTTATCCCCTACAATTTAGAAAACAAATTATCCTCAATGTGTAGCCCCTGAATCGATAAGGAAAGAAGTTACCCGATTGACCGTAATGGTTTCGCGGGCTATTGGTAGGTGTTTCCTCCTTCGATCATTGAAAGCTCAAAATTGTTGTGCCTTTGCTATGTGGGGTTTCTAAGCATAAATTTTAAACAAAACACCAAAAAAACTAATAATCTACAATTACTCTTACTCCTAACAATTTAAAATTTGAAAATTATTCAAAAATTAATACAATTCTAAAAGAAAAAAATTATTCAGTTTTAATCTTCTTTCGAATCATCAACGCGAGGCAAATGCCTCCTTTCTATTGGTTCTTTTTTCTTTCCCAAGCCATATTTGTGATGGGTAGTCCCTCCCGTTAAATGTGCATGTCGGGTTAGGCTTTGAATGATGGGCCTTTTTGGTGTGGTGTATTATGGCTAGAATGTCACCTCATAGTAGTCTTCATCTCTCGAAAAATCGTGTTTATCTCTCTCACTTTCATCCTCTTAAGTCGCCTCCTCTCTTTCGGCGCTATGATGGGTCCGTGTTGGGCTGAACATATTTTGCAGTTAGTTTGGAGCTCTTAATCCGTTCATTCAGGCAAATTCTTAAAGTACTGGGCCCATCTTCTACATTCATCTAATCATTCCATCAGGTTTTCTTTCGGTGTTTCCACTTGCCCCTTTCTTAGTTTTTGATTATTTCTTTCATTTAAGTGACACTGAAACATCATCTTTTCTTTCCTCATTTGGTTCCAATTAATAATCTCTTTCCTCTGAAGATCAATGCAGTGTATATAATGAATCTCCAATTATGTTCTTTTTTGTCTTCATGAACTACTTATTCTCTCCCATTGGAACTTCTACTTTTTAATACAGTGTTGTCATGAGGTGAGGAAAGAATAGGCTATCTTTTTGGCTATTTGCACAATGCTTTGTCTCACGATAAATCCACTTGCCCACACATATTTGTTTGCACTACAAAATACTATACAAAAGAATAGCTTGAAAAGTATTAACATTAGAGACATTTAATGCGAACACAATTCTAGTACATATGAGCTGCATCCGTAATTTCGCTACCAGGAACATTATCGCTTGATTAAAGTAGTTGGCAAGGTAGTATCTAACATATAATTCCATGTACCACTAACCTGAATTAAGTAATTAACAATATCTTCCATCTCTATGTCCTCAAATGTATTCAAATCAGTGTTATCAAGGAAGTCTTTGCCATAATAAGGGACATCGTAAAACTCATAGATTTCTCTAGGGGTAAACGATACTTCTCCTATCATTGTTACAGTATCCCAACTTTCACCTTATCTTTTTCTCATTTCTTGATCTTGAAAGGAGGCATACAATTCTTGTACCACTAGTACAATTGCATTTTCCTTTGTAGTAATACATAATCACTCACATCGATGATTCTTGACTAATGTCTAAATTTCTTTGCATAGAACCATTGAGGGTTTGAATCGTTATTTTTGTATAAGTGGTTGTCCTTGTAGTTTGAGAAAATATTTCTTGGCATTTGGGTTCTAGAATTTTTTAGGGTCCTAAACCATCAGAGTTTCTTGGACTAAAGATTTCTTACTTTTTCTAGGCAGCATTCTCTAATATTCAATTCTACAATAATAAAATAAAAATGAACAATAATAGATAGAAAAATAAAATGGTAAAGGGATACTTAACTTTAATTTCTTTGCAATCTTTTTGTTGCTTCTTGTCCAAGTGGTTAATGACTCTTCACCCAAATAAAGCTTTGAAAATCGACAATGGAGGTTTTAGGGATTTAAGGTTTTGATTAAAAGGGGGTGTTAGAATTTGAGAGAACTTTGAGAGGTGTAGAATGTTAAGAAAGGTTAGAATGTGAATTTAAGGTGTTTTTAAGTTTAAATATAATAATTTTAGGGTTAAAAATTAGATAAAATAAAGGTTAATTCACCAAGTTACGCAAATCGGGTTGGGGCAACCTTGCAGAAAATTGCAATGATGTTGCGACACAGGGGTTTCGTGTCATGACATCCTTGGCAATTTGTCATTGTCATGACATTGGGGTTTGATGTTGTGACACACTCTGAATTTTTAGAATTATAGGTTTATTGTTTTCTGTATCGCAACAAGTGTTTGTGTCGTGGCATCGAGATGATTTTCTCAATATTCTAATTTTGGACATGTTATCGCGACACATGGGTACTATGTTGTAACACTGACTCTGTTTTCACCCAAACTTCCATTTTTCAAAGTGTTTTAGATTCCTGTAAAACACAAGGTGGGTTTGGATGGGTGATTGGGTGTGGTGCAGTGTGTTTAGCTTACTTTTAGTCTCACGCTACAGTATCGCGACAATATATAATCTCATCGCTACTGCTGTTTTTTCACTAATCATAGCTAAAACCACTGCCCATCCAAACCCACCCACAAATTTGATACAAGTTAAAGTTTAAACTAAAAGGTTAGTTAAATGTACAATAATATACATAAAATTTAAAGTTTAAAGAAATTGTTAAGTTTTTCTGTTGGATTCATCCGTCAACTTAATCAGTGTTCCCGTGGATGCTTTTCCTGTTCCTTTTCTATCAGTGTTTGTCCAACATCCATCATGTCATTCTTCTCCTATTTGTTTATTGTGCTATTTGAGTGTGCTCTTTCACCCTACATTAACCACTGAAAACTCTTTTCACAATTCGAAACGATTAATTATACTTAATATCAGGTGACTATTTAACAACCCTAAATACTTTTTATATTCCCTATTTTGAAAAATGTTTTTGAAATCTTTTTCATTTTTCATTTTTATTTCCTTACCTTCACACTTATGCATAATTTGGATGAGGTCCACCAAGGATTTATTTATTACAATGGGTTGTTCGAATTTTACCTTAAAAGTTCTGATTATGAGGATGTTGGTTGGGTATCATGTAACTGCGTTGCTTATTTCACACTCCTTTAGACTCTTTTATAAGTTGAATTGTAGTTTTGTCAGGTGGCTCTAGTAGGAGATGAGTGGTTCTTAACCCTTGCAACCTTATATCAATATTGTTGGGTAGTATTAGCTGCATAGTGTCAACCCGAGAACCATATAAGTTTCTGCCAAAGTGTCCCATCTCTATATTCATTAACATCCTGAGACCCTCTATTTTGCTAAAATTTTGTGGTGTTTGATTGAAAATTAATACTCTACATAATATATTTGGATTGAATGTATCCTCCATACAAATTTCATATCTGACCTTGTTACCATTTACTAATTCCTGAAGCTTTAAACACTCCTTTATAGATTTGTTAGGAGGGACTTCTTCTCTAGTGATTGGAGAATGTTCACAATTCTGATATCCTCCACTATGTTCTAATATTGTTCATTTCCCCAGCCTGGTAACCTGAAAATTTTTAAAGGAATAACTCCAACTCTTAATTCATTATTGCATTTGGTCGTTATTTCCTCATTGGGCTTTGTTTCTTTTTGAATATCATCTTGTAATGTTATTTACCCTAGCTTACCTTGATTATTTTCTGCACTCAGAAGTGCCTGACTATTTAGACTTTCCAAAGGTAATTGGGTTATTAAGTTTTCCTCTTCATCCATATCTTGAGGTTGCTCATACTGGGAAACAATGGGTTTTAAGTTTGCACTCATGTGACACTCCTATAGATTTGCATGAGTTTCACTTCTCAGTTGACTCAATTCTAGCATTAATAGTCTCTGGTTCTCTTGAATCTCTCACTCTTTATAGACTCTTTATTCGTAAATGTCATCGTTATAATCTATCTCATCATCTGACCATATATAATTGAAGTTGTCTATGCTGTTTTCTAACCTAATTTCAATAGTCACCACAATAGTTTTGTTTTCTTTGCAAAGGGATGTATTGAGATTTCTTGAAGAATATAGAAGTGTCAATAATGTTAAACAAAGAACTAAATAGAAATAAAATAAAGGTCGTATCTATAATTTAGATATTTCCTATATTCTATTAGAATACAAAAATCAAAACTTATCTAGTAAAGTTGCCTGCTCGATAACGACGTCAACAACTTGACCACCTCTATATGTACCAACATCTAGAGTAGAAACCCTGCACAACATATTTGAAAAAGCGGTATCCCCAAGTATACGAGTCAAGTTGTAATATAGTTACAATAGAGTACATGAGTACTCTAAAGATCGTACCCAAGAAACGTGAACACTAAATTAATCCTACCTACGCATAAATAAATCTAATTAGCATTTTTAAATAAATTATATTACGACTAGATAAAAAGAAAAGTTTTTAGGATTCTTAATAATGATAGAAATAATGAGAAAGCAAATAGTAAATGTATCAAATCTGAGCATGTGTGATTAACTTGCTTCAGTAGTCATAATCAACTATCGCTTCAGGTTTTCTTGTTCAATCAACTAGTCAATACCCCAATAGGATCTTCAAATCTTCCACTAGAATAACGAGTAAGCAAGAACTACTTGTCTCTCGACCTTAGAGCCCAGACCGATTCAGGGTTAACAATGGATAGGCCATATCAATTTTAGGTTAATTCCCACCTTAATAACTTCTTAGGATTATCAGACATAGGGTTTAAGATCTTCCTTTCTTGAACAATTGATCCATTAAGAGAACCCTACAGCACAGTTAATTATACCTCCACTCGCTAATCCCCTACAAGAGGATTAGTTCTTTATGGATCTTATAAACAATATAAACTTGATAGAAATAATAAATATGAATAATAATCCAAGAGTATAAAGTTTAGAAGAAGCCTGATTTGGTTTGGAATTGAATGCAGAATCCTCACAGAGTTTGATCACGTTTAACAAATCTAATTTTTTCCACAAAGAAAATAACAAAACCTAAAATAAACCTAAAGCCTATGAAAAGAGAAAAACTAAAAACTAAAACTAGGGAGAAAATTATACAATCTAAAAGTTGTCTATAACATGTGTTAAATGAGCCTATTTATAGATTTTAGAGTGGTTGTCGTCCTTAACCCTAGGTCAGCTATCATCCTCGTGTTTAATGTTTGATTATGCGGACCAAAACGCCACTGACTTGTAATTATCTCCCATATAGAGGAGATTTCACGACACACCAGGTCATGTGTTGCAACATTGAAGGCAGTATGCTCTATCTTTAAGGTGTCTTCAAAGGTGTGTCGTGACATCATCAGGCTGTGTCACGACATTAAAGGCAATCTTGAAATTCTTCTATTTTGTTCTCTATGTTGCTACCTTTAACTCTTCGTGTTGCAACACAGCAACCATAATTGAGTTAGTATGCCTTCTAATAGTCTACTGCATGCTTACAAAGTATATTAGCTCACCCTTAGGCCTCATTCGACCCCTAAGGTCAATAAAATACTCAAATTACGCACTTTATTGAATGTAACTAAAATTGTGAAAATGTAATTGAAATGAAACCAAAATGATTGTGTTCAAGCTCCTAAAGTATGGAAACTAGTTTAATCTGCTACATCGAATTACGATAGATCAGTTACATATCAAAATACCATATCAAATTTTGTTCATTTCATTTTTCCAATTTTAACATTAAATTTCAATGTTTCACCCAATGAAACCCTAGTAAAATGGACTTGGATACATGAGTGAACTACACCACACCAAGGCAACGAAGTGCAAAACCCGTAGGCATCAAATGTATAAACATTTTCAATTACACCACTCCACCACACCAAAGTCTCCGTAGAGACAAATATTACACGATAATCTCCAACAGATGCTAGATCTCGATATAACTTGTCATAATCTTCGTATCATAACATATCCTGTACAAGCTTGCATATGACCCTATTGGCATGCCAATTGTACCCTAACCTTTTACTAAGTTCACATAGGCATCTATCATACATATTACATTTTCATACCCTGTATCATTCACATTTGCATATCATACCCTGTAATCGGTCATATTTTCATTTCCATACCCTTTAATCATTCATATTTTCGCATTATACTATGTACTATCACATAACAACCAATTATCACATTTCATTTCAATTCAATCCCTTTACTAGCCTTATATGCCAAATTCATCAATATTTCAATTTATGTTCAAACCTAATCATAATAAAGTAAACACAAGCATATATATAACACAAGGAAAGGTAGTAAGTTCTGTATGAACTTACCTTTTCAAGACACAAAATAGGTAGATTTCTTCAGGGGCTAATCCATAATTTTTGCTTTCCCTATTAGCACCAGTTTGGTCCAATTCTTGGTCTATAAAAATATTTTATATACCAAATTAATATCATATGTTATTACATAATGTCATGAGATGAATGATCCTCTAGGCCCAAAATTCGGGCGTTACAATTCTACCCCCTTAAAGAAATTTCGTCCTTGAAATTTCCAACTAACTACTAATCGCACCACTCCAGTCACACCACTATGCTTTCGCTGCGCACTTTGATTTTAATAACACTAACACACTTTAACCCAAATTGAACCCTCTTACACCTCTTCTAGTGCTCATCATTGATTCTCGTATTATCTGAATTAGGAATTTTTATGAGATTAGTTCATAGTTCCACTGTTTAAAGCATATGTCTTATGTAAGTAACAATTTAAAAGTTGTTTCGCAGTCATAAATCCACTACAGGCTTAAGTTTCCTACGGGCTTTAGTCTCTAAGAACCTATTGTCTAAAGTAGCCCAATATCTAACTACAATTCAGTAATTTAAACAAGTTTAGTAACATAAAAAACTTATTTGGCTCGACGTCGAGGGCTCGGTGAACCACACTTCAAGAATCCTGCAAAAACTTTTTAATCTACTTGTTTTAAAAACCCAAAATCTAAGGCCCATTTCACAGCCCGAGCTTTGCAACCGGGCTCTAATACCACTAAATGTAACACCCCTAGACACTCCAAATTTATTAAGCCCTTAAAGCCAACATTTCATTTGTCATTTTCTTGCTTACTAAAAAAAATTTATGAGATCCAAAGCCCAAAGCCAAATTCATCTAGGCCCAAAATTCGGGCGTTACATTACTTGACCATTCTTCAATATATTTTTACATTAACTTCATAAATATTCCTATTTATATATTACTGATCAAAAGGCTTTTAAGAATATGACTGATTAAACTATTCATACTCTGGAACAACACTACCTTTATAAATTGGTGGGGTATGTTTTCGAAGTACTTTACCAACCTCGAAAGCAAAATTCAATAGTGGATGTTTTGTCTTGTGTCTCCATTGGTTGTTTTCTTACGCTTCCAATGCTAACTTATAGTCACCTTGATGAGTTTCGACAATTAAACAAGTCTGATTGTTGAAAGAGTATTACACTATTAAACAAAGACTCATATTCAAGTCCACAAGATAACATTGCTAAAAAAAGTATCCTCAAACTCCAAAAAAAAAAAAATTCCATGAATTATAAAATAAACATTAATGATATTTTAATTCCCTAAATAAACTTTTTTGCCCCATAACTTGATCGTTTAGGGAGATATTTTTTTGTTTGTTTGACTTTCATGGAGAGTGATAATTTACCCAAAAGAACAGTGAGGTGTTTTACCTTGAATGGGATACTTTCAGTTGCTTTTTTCGATTAACAAATGGGTGGTGATGGTGGGGAGTTGTCTGGTAGAGAAGGGTCTTTGTCAACTTACTATTCATGCAGTCTTGTATCTCAAGTGCCCCAAAATTAGGGGGCACTGTGTAATAAGTCAATTCTCTACACTTACATATTGTCGAAGAATATAGAATTATTAGTGTTGTATGTGGAGCATTGGCCAGCAAATTAAGGGAGCTATCCCCAATTATTGTGTCACTGCCCTAAACTCGCATTTTGAGGAAAAGAATTCAGTATTATATTTTGGTTAATTCGAAGCATGTTAAGTATATATCAGACTTACAATCAGTTTTTGGGGTGGAAAGAGATATAATCTAAACAAATCGTTTAAAGCCTCTGCCTTGCTCTTTAGGTTTAGAAAGTTATGTACAATACCTCAGATTATAGATTCTTGACTTTAACGTGCATATATATATATATATACGTGTAAATTTGAATAAATTGAATTTTTATATATATATTTTTTTACATTTTGACGATTTAGCATAACTTTTGAAAAGTAGAGTAGAAATATAATTTTGAAAAAAGAGATTAAGATTTTTTTTTTGAAAAAAAGAGATTTAAGATTTTAAATCCTCAGTTGTGTCAAAAAAGTGTTGAAAAAATTTATGTTGTTCATTTTCAATTAGGTGGTGTAGTACAAGAATAAGTTAATTTAAATGATAATTAGATTTATTAATATTATGTATATGAAATATAAATTTTAAATAATTTTAAGCAATTAATATAAATTATTTATAAAATTAAGTAAAATAAATAAATTGTATTTTAAATATTAAAATTAATATAAACATAATTTTATAAATTAATAAAAAATTATAAGTTATTGAATAATTGTGTCAAATGCAAAGTAACTTTCTTTCTCCTGTCTTTATTAATAACAATAATGTTATTGTTGTTATTATTACCACCATGACATTTTAGTATTATTTTAATACAAACAAATATTTAACTAGATTACAATAAAATATAAAAATGATTTATGATAATCCATTAATATTTATGAAATATACATTTTAAATTCTTAAATTGGTATAAATTATTTGTAAATTTTTTTTGAATATATGAATTATATTTACAATTTACAATTTATATAAATTAGAGATATATTTATAATTTGGCACCCAATTGGATTTTGAAAGTCAAAATTTAGAATTTTCAATTTTTTATTTGACTTGAAAAACTAAATTGATTTAAAAAGTTAAACTGTTTAACATTGGTTAGGACTAAAAAAATCTACTTATTTTAAAAAAAGTTATTAAGAAGGAATATTAAATGAAGTCTTATACTACATATAATTAAATAATATGGTGAAAGAGTTTTTATACATCATTTAATGAAATAATATCTATTCACATTAATTGAATATTTTTAAGATATATGTAAATGAATAAATAAAGGGAAAATAATTGGTACATGGATCGAGTTTTTAAATCCTCACAAATAGGGTTAAAACCATGATAAGTATATAATAAATATAATAAAATTTCAAAAAATAAATATATGAAAAATAGAACCCTGATAATTTTTTAATTCTTATTGTAAAGTTAAAAAGAATATAATGCAAATGTATTAAATACTCAGTCATAAATAAAAGATACATGGCATAAAGAAATCTCAAGTTCACAAGAGCTCAACACTAAGCATGATTAGCTGTTAACAAGGGAGCAAGCACTTGGAACAAGAAGCAGCTACTAAAGATTGATAGACTTGTCAGAAAGGAGCATGAGAAACCAAAATCCCAGAGCTTACAAATTGATAATTAGGCAGACTAGGACGTCAACGTTGCCAATTGGCCCACCAATGAACATGCATCGAGCAACGTCCCTTGAAATAATTCAAAGATTAAGTATAGATATCTCTGGAACTAACTTATCTCTTTACGTTTTCATCTCTTTTACATGCTTAAGCTCTTGTTTCTTAATTTCTCTTATAACATTCTTTGCCATTTTTAGTATCGGAGAACATCTTAAAATGCAAATTTCAATTCTCCTTTAACTTAAATTTATTTAGGATTAATGTAGACTCTCCAAACCCAACATACATTCTTCGAAGAATACCTTCAAACTGAATCCATCGTAAAAAGAGCATAAACAAACACATACTCCAATTTTGCTCATATAAAAGTTTACATGATAATATAAAGATATTGTAGGAATAGTCACTATAAGTAATTATTCAGCATACTGAAGAAAACAATTCTACTGTTGTTTACTCAACTTTTGTGACTGTTGTTTACTCAAGTTTTGTGAACTAGTTTTTTTAACGAAAAAATCATTAAATTATTTTGGTATCATATAATTTGAGAAAAATAATAATAAACATCCATCATAAGCAATGAAAGACAAGCTCTATCAACATAATAAAAGTTTCATTCTCAACATCAATAGAATATTATGACATGTTCGCAATTGGTTTTATTATAACTCAAGCACGATATATATGGAGTGATTGCAAATACTTAATATAATAAGAAAATCAACTCTGGATGGTCCGAGTGACAAGCGAAAATCAGCAAAAGAGCTGGGCATCCACCAAACTAGGGAGGACGAAGACAAAACTATCTCTAAAACCACTTGCAAAAGCAAGACTAAAACACATGATATAAAATAAAAAACATATAAAACTTAAGACAATACAGGTCCAAATCATTTATTATTTTGAAATACTCTCAAAACAAAAGCAGATTAAGAAGTTGATGAAGAAATCACCCACTTTTCAAGAGAAACTGCTGGTGACGGGTAGAGTTTTAACAACGACTAATATTGTCATTTGTTTATCACAACTTATAAAGATAACAAATAGATCTATAAAATAGATCTACAAATTAAAAAAAATACATTGAATAAATGAAAAAAAAATTAATAAAAGGGAAAAGAATGCGAGCGATATCCATCCAAAAACTAATACAGAGGGAGATGTAGTGAACCATAAGTAAATATGTTGGAAGGCATGTATCGGAAAAATTACAAATATATTATTGTAGAATATATTATATCATGTATAGAAAGGGAAAAGAAAGAAAGAAAAGTTTCCCAATTAAAAAGCAACTTGGATTCTAGCTGGACTCAAGCTCTAGAGCTAGGCACTTGTGGTGTCAACTGGTGACATTAATTAAACATCTTCAGTATTATCATTACTCTAAAAAATCACTGTTTAATTCAAAACTTATAGGATCATAATCATGTTTGTGGAGGATATTACAAAACCAAAAATAATAAATTATATAGGAATTGATAAAATATACATAAAGTGCCAGCACCTTGTTGAATGTGTAGATGGCCTACAAAGAAATACCTTTATAAGGAATACTTCCTTAATGGGGAATATACCGAAAAATGGGATTGAAGAAAAATCATGATTGGTTGGTTTGTCAATTTTTTTTTTCTTTTATGAAGCAACAGGTTTTATTTATCTAATTATTTATTTGTTTCAATCTTAAGCCATAATAAATAATAATAATGATAATAAATGATAAATGTACGGGCCTAAATTTGCCCGGCCCAATTAAGCAAAAAAGTCCAAACCAAAAGCCAATTAAAATAAGCAAAGTCCTTTATCAGTCCATTTACATGCCAACAAGCCCATACCCGTTAAAACTAAACAGCAAACCCACTAACCTAATTATAATCCAATTGACCCAATTATCATAACCCATTTACAAACCCAATTCTCGGAGCCCAAAACCTAACCCGGATCACCCACTGACCCGGTAACCCAAATTTCTAAACTAACCCTATGGCCAGATTAGGGTTTCAAAAATTAAAACCCTAAACCTAGCTCGGCGCCGCACCTGTTCTTCTGCCAACTTTGCATCAAATCAGCCGAGCCTCCATCACTTCTCACCTGCTCCCACCTCTCTCTAATACCTGCAGACACGTCAAAAGCAGCAGCAGAAATTACGGAAGCAGAAATAGGACAGCAAGTAGAGTAGAAGCACGAAATTATAACAGTGAAGAAATAGTAGCAAAATGTAGGAAAAATGAACTATAAAAATTGAAATAAAAACAAGACACGGGGGGGGATTTCATTCGGTTCTAAAAAAAGAAACCGAATACCATTGTAAAAAGGAAGGAGATCTCATCCTTGTACAGAGGCAAAAAGATCAAATATCAGAAGGTTTTTTTTTCGATTTTCCTTTATTATTTCATTTTTTTTTGTTGTTATTTGTCTTCACGTACGAGTACGAAACAAATAAAAGGGAAGGAAGAAGAGAATACCTGGGAATGCCATGTCGGAACCCCGTTGTCGACGTCGGAACCAGACCGAGTGGGGATTCGAAATCCCTCGATTCCCTCCTTTCATTTGTGAACTAAAAGGGTGAACCTTCGGGTCTCCTTCGACAACGGGATTGAGTGCCCATTCTTATGGAGGTTATGCCACCATCCTTGGCCTGGGAACGTTGGGTTTCTGACGGATTCAACACCGTTGAGATCGCCGGAAGGAGAGAAAAGGAGGAAGCTTTGACGTTAGCCCTTTCCTTCTCTGAGATTAGGGCTGAAAAATGAAAAATAGGAAAAGATCTGGGTTTAGATACCCTTATTGAAACGGTAGAGTTTCAATCGGTCCCCCACGAGCCAAAACGGCACCGTTTTGGGGGACCCGAATTCGACCCAATTCCAAAACCATCTGACCCGCGTGTTTCTTGAGCAATGGGATAATTTCCCATTCGGTCCTTCCATCTTTTTATGCTTCGAAATTAATTTTTTAACATTTCATAAATTAGCCCAGAGGTTTGTAGTATTTTGCAAGTTGACCCGCAGCGATGCTGTGCGTTTTAAGACCTGGGAATATCGCGCTTTTGGTCCTCGGCTGTTTTACGCGCATCCAAATGGGTCCCTTTCTCGTTATTCCTTTCAAATTTGCCCCATGAATTCTGTTTTGATTCGGATTTCGTCCTTTGCCATTTTTATTTTTAAATATTTTCTGTAATACTAAATTTTTATTATATATTTACTATCATTTTCTATCTTATATGTTTATATGTATTTAGTATTTATTTGTATTATTCCTATTATATTAATCAGTATCCTTTTTATTATTTTCTTCATTATTATTACTATTTATGTTATCTTTTCTTTCTTTCATATTATGTATAGTTTTTTATGTTATTATATCTATTATTGTTTATTTTACTAATACCAACATTTCAACATATTAGTTTCACCGTTACTATCATCAGCATTATTATTGTTTGTCATTAATATGCTATATATACATATATCTTTTATTTGTACCTATCATTATTTTTGTATTAGCATTGTAAATATAATTTTGTTATCACATTATTTTGTACATATTTTTTATACTACCATATTTACAAGTATTTTAATATTACAATATGTGTATGTCTTGCTCATTGTATACATATCTTTAATACCATTAAGTTTTTTATATATATACATTATTTACATGTTTTTTTATATATACATTTTAGCTTATACATTTTTGTAATACCATAGGATGTACATATCTTTAGCATTTTGCTATGTATTTATATTTTCAATGTTATTACTTAGGCATTTCCAAATACTATTTTTAAACACTATTCCAATATGTGTTTTTTATTATTATATTATTAATATCCATGTATATATTTTTACATATTATCATTAGTTGTTTTTTTTATATATTGTTATTAGTTCTAAACATGCACATATTACATATATTTCTCAATATTGCATTAAAAATATTTTTGTATGTTACGTATATACATTCTATATTATTTTATGTTTTTTCTTACTACCCTTATTAATTGTTTAATATCGTTTATGTTTGTTAATGTTTGGTAATAATTATATGTTATTATGTGCCACGTACTCGCGTTTTCATTGTTTGCACGATTTTGAATTCAATATATGTTTAAATTGTATTTAACTTTGACATTGTCTTAAATTTTTATCGTTTTTAAATTTTTCATACTTTCAATTAACTTTCAAAATGAGGCAATGTACCGATTTAGCATTAAGTCATCAATTTCATCGCTATGTTGGATGAAATTCGTTGGCTCATGTTAAAAACGGAATATCCTTCTCAAGAACTGAAATTTTGAAGACTCTCGTGTTTTGAACGGATCACGATTAAATCTCAAATTGAACTCGCGTTTTTGAAAATCAAGACAACACGTGTTTATTAAGATACCAATTTTGGGCGTCGCGGGGGTGCTAATACCTTCCCCGCGCGTAACCGACTCCCGAACCCTACTATTTTTCTCTGGATTTCAAATGTAGACCTAAGCCTGATTTTCCTTTTAAAATGAATTTTATAGGTGTCCGATCACACCTAGGAAAAAGGATCGGTGGCGACTCCCTTTTCATAATAAAATCAAAATTCGATATTTTTCAAAGTTTCCAATAAATCGCCACAATTAGCGACCCGAAGCAAAATTTTTACGTCGCTACAGCTGGCGACTCCGCTGGGGATCCAGTTTTTGAGAGTCGAGTCTAGAAATAAACGTGTGTTGTCAAAATTTTCAAAATTCCTAGTTCAATTTGATATTTGACCATAATCCGAAGATTTCATTTTTGAAAAATCATGCATTTGTAATTGTTGTGAATATTTTGCGAGCTTATTTTATCTTTTGTTTAAATTCTAAGTTTACGATTTTAGTTTAGCTTTAAGTAGAATGAAGGGGTCGTGAGCCTCTCCCCACACACTGTGCACGTGCATTCTGCATAACATGAGCGCCATATCCGGGCTCTGTCCATTTAAGTGAAAGTAAACGCTACGCCTTCGTGAGTTAACTCGTCCCTCCGCACAGGCTAGTGAATACTTTCGGGTTACATATGACTTATGCTTTCGTGAGTTAACTTGTCCCTCCGTATAGGCATAAGTAAATGTAATCCCTCGAATTGAGCTCGTAAGCCCGTGATGGGCCATGACCGAGGTTTCGTAGTAGTCTTAGTAGACGATAGTACGAACGATTCGAGTACCCATCTAGAACCAAAACCACATGTAGTGAAACATACAAACCACCCGACTAGAGCCACGCCAAACCTCTGTCCGTTTAGCAGGTTACCAAAATAAGTACACGGGAGAAACGTCTTTTACCTTTTCTATTTTTACTTTCTATGCAAGGGAATCGGGTTTTGGATGGCTTAATTTGTCAAATTTCCCGTTTTCCTTTTTACTTATGTTACTAACCATGATTTGTTGTTGTCTTATTTGTCATCATGCATTTTAGGCATCATATTAGGAAGGTGTTGACTAGAGACCAGTTGCCAAAAGACGGGTTTCTAATGGAGGAGTCGATTACAATAACAACCGAGAGGAATGTCACGGTTCGGGATTGGTCCCTGAAAACCCAAAGAGAAAGAGGGGATAGCTTAATGGAAGGATGTGTTGCCGATTTACCGGGGCACGTAACGGTGAATGTCCGCCAAAACAATCTTGAAGATTTAGTCCAAATTTGGAATCAATGGGATTCGGATACTAGGGGAATCTTCATTGAGAGGTATGGTGACATAGCTAACCTAGTCGCTGTCAAGGTAGACGAGCAGTTGATACAAGCTTTAGTCAAATTTTGGGATCCCGCCTATCAATGCTTCACTTTTAATGGAGAAGATATGACTCCCACTATCGAGGAATATGCAGCCTTACTTCGCATTGATAATGTGCAACCCTACAAGATCTATGTAAAAGAGCCTAAACCGATGACCTTCAAAAAGAAAATAATGAGGTTGACGGATATGACCGACGCATGGGCCGAGAAGCAGATAAAGAAGAAGAATGAAACTATTTGTATTCCGTGGTCCTCCATACGAGATTTGGTCTCGAGCCATCCTGACATCTTAAAGAGGGTAAATCTGTTTGCTTTGGCCGTCTACGGGTTGGTTGTTTTTCCGAAAGTCCTTGGGCACATTGAAGTCGCGGTGGTAGATTTCTTCGAGAGATTAAAACAAGGAGTCAACCCTGTCCCGACAATCCTAGCCGAAACCTTCAGGTCCTTGAATAGTTGTCGGAAGAAGGGAGAGGGACGATTTATTGGATGTGCGCAATTGCTCAATGTTTGGATCATGAGTCACTTTTGGAAAGAGGAATGCACGCCATATCACATGTTTTCAAAAATGTTTTCCCCTTTAGAAGCCTATTGTAAGAGGGAATGGCCTAAGGAAATTACTGAACAACATTGGGTTTCGGTCTTTCAGAATCTCCGCACTAAGGATGTGACATGGAGGGCGCCATGGATACGCCCGTCAGTCTTATTATATAAGGTCGGAAGTCAGGATTGGGTACCACTGCTAGGTCTGTGGGGAGGAGTCGGATACGCCCCGCTATTGGTCCAAAGACAGTTTTCTTCGCGACAATTCATACCCGCCACCGGAGGTTTAGCGCAATCCGAATTCCCTTTCGCGGGCGAGGGCTACATGAAGAAAGTTCGAGACACCGCTAAGTCTTGGAAAAGAATCTATCTGATGGAGTTGGCGTTGTATGCCGATACTCTCACCCAAGACTATGATGTGTGGAGAAAGCAACGGGTGAAAAGCCAGCAAATATCGTCGACAAGTCATGCTGCTCGGAACCCTTTCGTAGAGGAAGCACCATCCGAGCTTGAAATAGCTAGAGGAGAATTTGAACGCGAGAAATCCAAGATGTTGCGGGATCTCAGCGTCCTTCAAGAAGAGAATTACCAATTAAAGATTGACGTTCAAATTGAAAGATCTAGGACTGAAAAAGTACAAAAAGAGGTCGAAATCGTGAGGAACGACTTAAGAGACCTTCACTTGGAAAATAAGAAGCTAAGAGCCACTATCAAGAATAGCAGACTAGGCAAGTCACCTGAAGAATGGAAGGAAGAATTGAGCAACGTAAAAGGCAGAATGGAATTTTGGAAAGGGAAGGCGAAGAAAGAGGAGGAAAAGACTGCTCGGGCCGTGATAGAATTGAGAAAGAAAAATGCTGAATGTGAGACTGCGTCTAATGAACTGATGACTAGCCGATCTGAATGTCAGGGGTTAAGAGAAAGAATAAGAGATTTGGAAGACGCGATGCAAGCTCGCCAACAACAATTGGACACTCTCTTAAAGGCTTTGGAGGAAAAAAATGATCAATACGATAGAGATATCCACGCTTATAAAACGGACTTCCAAGAAAGAGAAATGCAACTTGGCTTCTTGATCAATGAAATCCGTGGAGCGGCCATGCACATGGTCCAGTTATCAGATGAAGCGGAGGACCTTAGTTGCCAATTCCCGCCAAGCCAACGATCCAGCATATCAGAATTCTTGGAGCGGGTGAAGAAGTATAGTGATGTAGCTAGAAAGTTTGTATAGATGGCCGAATTAAGATGGCAAAATGTTTTGTAACGAACTCTTTTGAATAAATGAAATGCCTAAATAGGGGCTATCTTGAAATCAACACCAAACTCATACATTTGCATTACATTACATCGCATCATTATAGAAAAGAGGTGTTGATCCATATTCAATTCCTAAATTGGGGAGTTCGTCATAAGGGGACGAATTTCTTGATAAAGTGGATTACAATGCGGTTGCCCATGTATGGCCCGAGTGAGCACGAGGGAAGAAGGATGATAACTCACAAAGGAACGCCAGGTTTTACCCGAAAGATTCAAATTGATGAAGATTATGCGGGAGCCATCACTTCTCTACTTTCCTAAAGGAGCTAGCAAGCATCGCGAGGAATAGTGAGCAAAGAGTCGCGGCCCGGACCAAACAAAAGGCGCGGATAAAGACACCTTTGGCAAGTTTACGAGAGTCGACCATAGTATTCAGATATGAAGAGAAAGATTGTCATCTTCGCTTGGACTATGAGGGCAAGACCGCATATGTGATCCATTTTATGTGAAGAAATCTGTTCCCTAGAAAAAAATTCTCCTAATGGAACTGAATATAAGGTCGACGCTTCTTTTCTTGCATTCATTTGCATTTGCATTTCATGCATTTGCATTGCATCATTTGCATTGCATTACTTACATCGCATCATTTGCCTCAGGTTTTTACAAAATGACCCTAATTAGATAAAAAAAATTATTTCAGTTAACCTAAGAACATGGAGCAAAGGCTAGAGCGAATAGAGCAAAGGCAAATACAGGTACAAGAGCAGTTATCCAGAATTCAGCAGGATATGCAGAACCAGATGGCAGAGCTTCAAAGAAATATGATTAGTCAGCTCAAACAGTTATTATCCGAAGGGCTCGGAAAAGGAAAAGTCCTGATGGGCCATGGCGAGGAGGATAACGAAGACATCGTTTATGCCCTAAGTTTCACCCCAACAAGCGTCCAGACTCAATCAGACGCACATTCGCAAGGGATACCCGTTACCACTAAACCCCAGGCCAGTATAGAATGCCCCAAACAGTGCAAGGCTTTTAAAGAGCGAGAGTGGAGCTCGCAAGAGGGTACTTCGAGGGTAATAAAGGGAAAGGAAATTAAGGTGAAGCCAATTACCATAGGCCAGCCAAGAGTGACAACCCCTAGCCATCAGGGTCCTCAAAAGCAAGGATCCAATGCTAGATCAAAAACTGAAAAAACCTCTTTTACGCCAATTCCAATGTCGTATAAGGAGCTATATCAAAGGCTATATGATGCGCACATGGTGTCCCCGGTTTATATAAAACCGTTGCAGCCTCCATATCCCAAGTGGTACGATTCGAACGCTCGATGCGAATACCATGCAGGAAATACAGGACATTCAATCGAGAATTGCCTCGCCTTTAAAAGACAGGTCCAAGGATTCATCGATACGGGCATTCTGCGATTTGATAATGCTGGCAACGCGACCAAGAATCTATTCCCTGACCATGCTAAAGGGAATGTGAACGCAGTGACGAAGGAATGAAATTTACCAAGTATTTGCCCTTACATGCCTGGGAGTATTGTGAACAATAGGACTGTGGAAGAAGTCTCTGTGTTTTTAGGGCTAACTTAGGGTAATACCCAGAACATGCTTACTGCTTTAAGCCTAGAAGCAGTAAAAATCCTTTTGTGAAAATAGGCTTTTGTCTAAAATCTTTGTTTCAATAAAAATGCATCATTTTGATTAAAGTTTCACTTCATACTATACAACGATCATTCTTAGATTTTCTTATTCTTTTATTCATGACCATATTGCACAATTGTTCTTAGATTCTGGTGTTCTTTGAACTCTTTCAAATATTCTTTCTTCATGATCATGACACATAAATACTCATTCTTGAATTCATTTATTCTTTGAAACCTTCCTCTGTACGTGAAAAAGGGATCTCCAGATATCGATATCATAAGCGACACTGTTGTTAAACTAAAATCTCCTTGGGAGCAAAATATGTGCTTAGGGGAATCTCAGAACCTTGGAGATGACAAAGATTGTGGCCTATCTTCCGATTTGTTAAGGATGGTAGAACAAGATGAAAATGAATCCCACAAGGTCAGTGGATATCGCGAGCAAACAAGGATTGAAGCCTAGCTCACTGCCAAAAAGGCGAGACATCATTAGGTAATTTCAAAAATTCGAATATCTTCGCACAACCGTATCAAGGTAGACTCAGGCTGCCGAGACACGGGCACGTAGAAGCTTCAGAAGAGGCCCACAAGAACATTTGTTGGACACATGCTAGGGGTTCTACAATGGCCAGGTTGATCCGAAAGTTAAAATCTTGCTAGCCCGCCATGAAAAGGACTACATCAGTGTGTCGTAGAGGTCAAATCAAGGGAGATAAGATTCATGTTTCTTTGCAGACTCTCCATGTGGGGCACGGACATCACTAGGCCAGTTTCACCGACTTTAAGTCACCTTCCTGATGATCAATTACTTCACCAAGAGAGTAAGGTCACTTCTTGGGTCAAAGTAAACGGTCCAAATTCTAAGCCGTATCTAAATTCGAGTTTGAATTCTCAAAAAAAAAAACACAAAAAAAACAAAAAAAGAGAGAGAAGAAAAGAAAAGAAAAGATCATATCCAGCTGCACAATGTCAAAAGTCGGCAGATAAGGCGCCACACAACAAAGGTTGCCAAAAGAAAAGAAAAAGAAGAAGAAATAAATTGAAGAAGATGACCGAGACTGGTAAAAATTGGTATAAGAATCTACCACTTACTCTCTATGCTGACGTTGAAGCAAACGCCTTCAAATCCCTACGATCTCAAAGGCATCAGTCCGTACACAGTCTCTAAAGCTTGAAATGATAGATTTTCCTTTCAAACCAGTGGATGAAGGTATCATGAGGGAAGACTTCTATACAAATTCAGGAAAGAGGAAGCCTGATCAGCTCATTATTTCTAAGGATCAAGTTAGCAAGTCTCAGCTCAATTAAGTTTTGAATAAAGAATGTGATCAAGTTCCGTGACAAAAATGGGAACCCCAAGTTCATGGTCGTTATGGTACAGAAAAACCATCATACTAAGTTTTGCCAGCAGAGATTTCTTGACAATGTCCCGCCTGGAACTGTTATAGACAACGAAGTCTGTCATCCTAAGAACAATGACTTCTATCTTTGAGCCCATGCTGGTATGATTGGAACCAAGATGCACATTCATTATCATGTTCTCTTAGATCAGATGGGGCTTTTGGCTAACGATCTGCAGGAGATAGTCCTTTCTCTGGTGTATGTATATCAAAGGAGCACAACTGCCATACCTGTATTTGTTCCTATTTACTTTGGTAGCCTCACAGTTGGAGAAATTTATAAGGTCTGAGGACGCTTAAAAGACATCGTCGAGCCATGGTGGGATAACTGCTCTAGGAGCAATTTATGTACCTCAGCTTTCCAAGTTGAAGGATAATGGCAGCAACTTCATTCTTATCTGTTGGGAATCATTGAACCATCTTTTTGCATAAAGCTTGCCAAATGACAAGACTGTTATTGGGGCAACCCCTTCCTCATGGGTTTATGGATCGAGATCTCTTCCTTCAAGCCTCGATTGAATCAAGATTTGTTGAGAGTATCCATCCTAATCAAACGTGTCAAAATGGGTGATACAAACTTATGTCAAGAAGAATTCGTCCACAAGAATTTCTCAAGGAAATCAAGAGGAAAACGCGTAAAGGGCGTCTTGAGACCTTTTAAAAAGTTGATCAAGAAAAAAGAAAAAAGAAGAAAAACACAAAAAAAAAAGAAAAAAAGAAGAAAAACACAAAAAAAAAGAAAAAAAGAAGAAAAACACAAAAAAAAGAAAAAAGGAAGAAAAAGAAAAAAATAAAAGAAAAGAAAAGCAAAAAGAAAAAGGAGAGGCCAAAGTGGAAACCCGCCAGGGCGCTTTGAGTCCAAAGGGCATTTGAGTTGAAAACCCAAAAAGGGCGGCTCAAATTCTGATCAAAAGTGGGGCACGCGGTAGCCTTATCATGCTTGAATTGACAATGAGGAAGTATGACACGTCTTGGGGCATCGACAGAGTACTCCGAATCCCCTAGGCACACATTGAGCTTGGAGGAGTTCTTAAGAAATGGAACAGAGAAGCTTAGGTTGCGATATCTGGGGCACCTAGCTTTCATCTTTCTTAGCATATTTGCTATCTTCGAATCATGACGGGTTGTTGTCCCTATCAATTTTCTTTTTATTTGATTAATTTATTCGTGTCGAGCTATGCTCCCAATAAATTCTTTCTTGATCGCTTTCGCTTAACTTGCTTGTTTCGAGTTATGCTTGCGTTTAATTTCCTTCTTGTTCATTGTCATGATCCTTTTTCAAACATTTTGCATTGAAATAATGATTAGTGGACTAATAACACTTTTATGAAAGGAGTTTTGTGTATTACCTCGGAAGTTTCTAAATAGTACAGAAACCTAAAACAGGACTATTGTTTAAGACCTTCCACGCTTAAGGGTTGGAAATCTCCAAATCCAAATTGAAATCGTCTCCTCAGATTTTTTCAAAGGTATTAGCTGAACAAAAACTAGATATCGCGTCAGTGATATAATCTTGATGAAACAAGTTACAGATCATATACCTTTGAGATACAATGGAAGGGACCCTGAGGTCGCAGTGGGGCAAGCTGGGTGAGCAAAACATTTCCTCGAGTTTTGGGTCGAAATACCAGTCAAATAATAAGGCGTCCCAAGTTGAAAAAAGAGAAGAAGATCAAGATGAAAACTGAAAAGGACATCTTAATAAACAGAAAAATTAGGATGAAAGCTCGAAAAGGCATCCTAGTGAAACAGATTTGGGCCCAAAGAGTAAAATGATTCAAGGAGTGAGTCAAACAGCAAGACTACAGTATTCGAAACATTTTCAGAAGCCTGAGATTCTCTATGCAAAAAAGGATTCTTGATCGAGAAACATGGAAGAGTTCATGCGCTGAGTATCTAGAGCATCACCTGGATGAGAATTTGATGAATACAAGAGCCTCAAAGCAAGGACAAAAGTTCAATCGGGGTCAAAAGAGTGATGTCCGAAAAACAAAGATTACTCACAAAGATGGAAGACGAGTACAAAGCCTGAAAGAAAGTCAAGAATTGAAGCAATAAATGCGAATCGTCATAAGAAATCTCGACGAAAAGCAACACATGACAAGCATGTCTAGGGCGCATAGCATAATCATGTAGGCATACATACATTTAAGACAAACACCTGCATATCATGATAACATCATTCACGACATATTCAGGTGCTCCAACAGAGCAAGAATGTGCGATGATAGCTGCACTGAATCGAGGGAAACACCAGAATTTCGCCAGAAGATATGTTTTGGTATAATGTTTAAATTTCATTTTCAAAAAAAAAATCAACTCATATTGCGAGAGGTGAATTGAGCCTCAGGACACGCTGAGGTATTTTTATTTCCTGTTTTTCAAAAAAATCAACTCATACCGCGAGAGGTGAGTTGAGCCTCAGGACACGCTGAGGTATTTGTAATTTATGTTTTCAAAAGTTAACTCGTATTACGAAAAACGAGTTGCACCTCAGGTCACACGCTGAGGTATTTGCAATTTATGTTTTCAAAAGTCAACTCGTATTGCGAGAAACGAGTTGCGCCTCAGGTCACAAGCTGAGGTATTTGCAAATTATGTTTTCAAAAGTCAACTCGTATTGCGAGAAACGAGTTGCGCCTCAGGTCACACGCTGAGGTATTTACAATTTATGTTTTCAAAAGCCAACTCGTATTGCGAGAAACGAGTTGCGCCTCAGGTCACATGCTGAGGTATTTGCAATTTATGTTTTCAAAAGTCAACTCGAAACGAGTTGCGCCTCAGGTCACATGCTGAGGTATTTGCAATTTATGTTTTCAAAAGTCAACTCGAAACGAGTTGCGCCTCAGGTCACATGCTGAGGTATTTGCAATTTATGTTTTCAAAAGTCAACTCGTATTGCGAGAAAAGAGTTGCGCCTCAGGTCACACGCTGAGGTATTTGCAATTTATGTTTTCAAAAGTCAACTCGTATTGCGAGAAACGAGTTGCGCCTCAGGTCACACGCTGAGGTATTTGCAATTTATGTTTTCAAAAGTCAACTCGAAACGAGTTGCGCCTTAGGTCACGTGCTGAGGTATTTGCAATTTATGTTTTCAAAAGTCAACTCGTATTGCGAGAAACGAGTTGCGCCTCAGGTCACACGCTGAGAAATTTTAAATTTATATTTTCAAAAATTCACCTCATATTGCGAGAGTGTAGCAAATTGAAGACACAAGATTCATTTTCCTGAAGATCGAAGACGATGAGTCTCATATTGCTGAAGATGCGACTGGATTGAAGCTACGATGCATGTCTTTGAAATTGCAGTGGATTGAACCGAAGCTACAAGATTTGACCTTCCAGAGATGCAGAAGCAGATCGAGGATTCGAGGATAAATCGAAGAAAGGAAGCGCCAAGAGACCAGGATCCTACAAGACCAGGCAAATTTGGCCCTTTTGAATTCTTTGCTCTATTCTCGTTACACGACAATGAGCAAAGAGGGGCAGCTGTACGGGCCTAAATTTGCCCGGCCCAATTAAGCAAAAAAGTCCAAACCAAAAACCAATCAAAATAAGCAAAGTCCTTTATCAGTCCATTTACATGCCAACAAGCCCATACCCGTTAAAACTAAACAGCAAACCCACTAACCTAATTATAATCCAATTGACCCAATTATCATAACCCATTTACAAACCCAATTCTCGGAGCCCAAAACCTAACCCGGATCACCCACTGACCCGGTAACCCAAATTTCTAAACTAACCCTATGGCCAGATTAGGGTTTCAAAAATTAAAACCCTAAACCTAGCTCGGCGCCGCACCTGTTCTTCTGCCAACTTTGCATCAAATCAGCCGAGCCTCCATCACTTCTCACCTGCTCCCACCTCTCTCTAATACCTGCAGACACGTCAAAAGCAGCAGCAGAAATTACGGAAGCAGAAATAGGACAGCAAGTAGAGTAGAAGCACGAAATTATAACAGTGAAGAAATAGTAGCAAAATGTAGGAAAAATGAACTATAAAAATTGAAATAAAAACAAGACACGGGGGGGGGATTTCATTCGGTTCTAAAAAAAGAAACCGAATACCATTGTAAAAAGGAAGGAGATCTCATCCTTGTACAGAGGCAAAAAGATCAAATATCAGAAGGTTTTTTTTTTTCGATTTTCCTTTATTATTTCGTTTTTTTTGTTGTTATTTGTCTTCACGTACGAGTACGAAACAAATAAAAGGGAAGGAAGAAGAGAATACCTGGGAATGCCATGTCGGAACCCCGTTGTCGACGTCGGAACCAGACCGAGTGGGGATTCGAAATCCCTCGATTCCCTCCTTTCATTTGTGAACTAAAAGGGTGAACCTTCGGGTCTCCTTCGACAACGGGATTGAGTGCCCATTCTTATGGAGGTTATGCCACCATCCTTGGCCTGGGAACGTTGGGTTTCCGACGGATTCAACACCGTTGAGATCGCCGGAAGGAGAGAAAAGGAGGAAGCTTTGACGTTAGCCCTTTCCTTCTCTGAGATTAGGGCTGAAAAATGAAAAATAGGAAAAGATCTGGGTTTAGATACCCTTATTGAAACGGTAGAGTTTCAATCGGTCCCCCACGAGCCAAAACGGCACCGTTTTGGGGGACCCGAATTCGACCCAATTCCAAAACCATCTGACCCGCGTGTTTCTTGAGCAATGGGATAATTTCCCATTCGGTCCTTCCATCTTGTTATGCTTCGAAATTAATTTTTTAACATTTCATAAATTAGCCCAGAGGTTTGTAGTATTTTGCAAGTTGACCCGCAGCGATGCTGTGCGTTTTAAGACCTGGGAATATCGCGCTTTTGGTCCTCGGCTGTTTTACGCGCATCCAAATGGGTCCCTTTCTCGTTATTCCTTTCAAATTTGCCCCATGAATTCTGTTTTGATTCGGATTTCGTCCTTTGCCATTTTTATTTTTAAATATTTTCTGTAATACTAAATTTTTATTATATATTTACTATCATTTTCTATCTTATATGTTTATATGTATTTAGTATTTATTTGTATTATTCCTATTATATTAATCAGTATCCTTTTTATTATTTTCTTCATTATTATTACTATTTATGTTATCTTTTCTTTCTTTCATATTATGTATAGTTTTTTATGTTATTATATCTATTATTGTTTATTTTACTAATACCAACATTTCAACATATTAGTTTCACCGTTACTATCATCAGCATTATTATTGTTTGTCATTAATATGCTATATATACATATATCTTTTATTTGTACCTATCATTATTTTTGTATTAGCATTGTAAATATAATTTTGTTATCACATTATTTTGTACATATTTTTTATACTACCATATTTACAAGTATTTTAATATTACAATATGTGTATGTCTTGCTCATTGTATACATATCTTTAATACCATTAAGTTTTTTATATATATACATTATTTACATGTTTTTTTATATATACATTTTAGCTTATACATTTTTGTAATACCATAGGATGTACATATCTTTAGCATTTTGCTATGTATTTATATTTTCAATGTTATTACTTAGGCATTTCCAAATACTATTTTTAAACACTATTCCAATATGTGTTTTTTATTATTATATTATTAATATCCATGTATATATTTTTACATATTATCATTAGTTGTTTTTTTTATATATTGTTATTAGTTCTAAACATGCACATATTACATATATTTCTCAATATTGCATTAAAAATATTTTTGTATGTTACGTATATACATTCTATATTATTTTATGTTTTTTCTTAATACCCTTATTAATTGTTTAATATCGTTTATGTTTGTTAATGTTTGGTAATAATTATATGTTATTATGTGCCACGTACTCGCGTTTTCATTGTTTGCACGATTTTGAATTCAATATATGTTTAAATTGTATTTAACTTTGACATTGTCTTAAATTTTTATCGTTTTTAAATTTTTCATACTTTCAATTAACTTTCAAAATGAGGCAATGTACCGATTTAGCATTAAGTCATCAATTTCATCGCTATGTTGGATGAAATTTGTTGGCTCATGTTAAAAACGGAATATCCTTCTCAAGAACTGAAATTTTGAAGACTCTCGTGTTTTGAACGGATCACGATTAAATCTCAAATTGAACTCGCGTTTTTGAAAATCAAGACAACATGTGTTTATTAAGATACCAATTTTGGGCGTCGCGGGGGTGCTAATACCTTCCCCGCGCGTAACCGACTCCCGAACCCTACTATTTTTCTCTGGATTTCAAATGTAGACCTAAGCCTGATTTCCCTTTGAAAATGAATTTTATAGGTGTCCGATCACACCTAGGAAAAAGGATCGGTGGCGACTCCCTTTTCATAATAAAATCAAAATTCGATATTTTTCAAAGTTTCCAATAAATCGCCACAATTAGCGACCCGAAGCAAAATTTTTACGTCGCTACAATAAAGAACCAATCAAATGGGTGACTTGGATTGTAGCCACAAATGAGTTTGTCGGCTCACATTTTAGGGCTTGGATTGGAAGACTTATAAGGACCAAAACATTTTGATTATGGCCTAGCATGTAGAAGAGGATAACCATTAATCTAAAGTTGAAAATAGAAAATAACTAGATGGACAAAAAGGGAAGAAAAGGAAAATTGATAAAAAGAAATTAGATTTAATTCGATTTATGTATGCATTAGAGGTTAAAATTATTATATTTAACTCTTAATCATGAACTATGATCTTGTATTGAGAATAAATAGGTACGAAGCTGAAGCTTTATTTGATAATTTGTTGAAATAATTAAATTAATTAAAAATATTTTTAATGATTTATTATTTTAAATAAATTTGATAATTCAAACTAAAATCATTAATTTTTATAAAAATTATGAAAAAATAACTACTTATCATTTAGGGGGCTTTTGGTTGGCCAAATGTAAAATTATGACCTGTAATTTACATTCCAGAATGAGATTACGATATTTGAATTGTTAACATTCTAGTCATCTTGTATTCTCACATTGCAAAATAATTCAAGATGCTGTGATATAGGATAGACAAATACCCTTTTATTTTATTATATCAACCAATATAATTTTAGTAGTTAAAAGAGAAGTGGTTTATTATTATTGTTGTTGTTGTTGTTGTTGTTGTTGTCGTCGTCGTCGTCTTTTGCTTGTTTATATGATCACATTTTTCCACCCAACATTTTCAAAGACTAAGGGTAGGGTGCGCTCGCCGCTTTTCCAATACCATTTTTATAGTTAAAAAAAAATTAAACAAATGAAAAAGAATCATCCATATTTTCAAGAATTACACTAGCAATGTGTAACATTTCTCACCTATCCCAACATTCGGTACAGATGAAAGATGCTACTAGAGTTAATCCACATTAAACCTTCTCACATTCATTACTAAATTACAATATAATTAAAAAAATTTATGATAAACATAGTTCAAATTTCTCATTTTTATGCATTTCATGAATCATGCTTCGTTTAGTTAGATTGATCTATAAGTTTATTCTCCATTTCCTTAAGCCCATATGACCTTAAGATTCAACATTGATTTATAGGTATGTAGGCATACTAGCAAGTCGTTTCTAACCAGTAACAGCTCACCTGGTAAATTCTCTATACCTGGTTACTGCTTGGCATATAATTGGTAAAATAAGAATAAATATGAGTACGTACAATGTTTATCTTGGCTAAGTATATAATTATGTGTATACGTCATTTGGCGAACTCTTACTTTTGGCAGGTTCTGTAGTTTGGCAAACTCTTTTGTTAAGTATTCACCCAACCTAGGTGCTTTGGGCGAACTCATTAATTACACAACTATTGTAACAGCCCATTTTCAGTCAGATCGGAATAGTGGTTTCGAAACCACAAATCCGAAGTCAAAATTTTTATTTTATTATTTTAATAAGGTTTACAGCATAATAGAACTATTATGTGAAAATTTTGTAAAGAAATTTTACCGTTTGATTGATTAATTAGGTAAAAATGACTAAATCGCGTAAAGTGTAAAAGTTGAGATCTATTAGTTACATGCACTAAATTACTATGAAATTGATGAGTGGAGGTCCTACTGTTGTAATTATACCATAGTTATTAATAGTGGACATTAATGGATATCCATTAGGTGAATTTTAATGTTTAATAATAAGGTTATTATGGTAAATTACAAATTAAAGTTAAATTAAATTAAACCAACAATTTAATCATCTTTTTACTCCATCTTTTACCACCGAATATTGAGAGAAGAGAAGACATTTTTGAGCTTTTAGGTTTCGGCAACTTCAACCTTTGATTAAGGTACGATTTTAGCTCGATTTTTGATGATTTGTATGTTTTTGTAATTGTTGCAGCTATATTAACTAGCCCGTACCTTAATTTTTGAAATTTTTGATGAAATTGTGAAAAAAGCAAATGGAGTGGTTGAAATGTGAAATAAATAGAAGATATGGGTTGCTAGTATCATCATTAAAATTCGGCTATACATGGGTTAAGGCCTAATTGCATAAATTTGCCATTTTGTGTGATAAGGACTAAATTGCAAAAGTTATGAAATATTAGGGGCAAATGTGTAAGTTGCCAAAAATATGAATTATGGACTAAATTGAATAGTTTGAAATGTTAATATACTGAATTTGATATTATATAGACCAAGATAAACAAATATCGGAACTAGATCGGGGGAAACGAAAAATAGACGAGTAGACAACAATTTATCTGAGCTATACGAGGTAAGTTCGTATAATTAAAATTAAGTATTTAAATGCTTGTTTTTAATTGAATTGAATGTATATGAATTGGAAAATTGAGATATTGATTCTTGAATGCCGAGTGATGGAATTGAATAATACCAAGTCCCATTTGAACTTTAGAAAAATCGTAGGATACAAGTGACACGTCAATAGGATTACCGTTTTGGTTGAGATCCTGCATTTGTTGCAGACTCACCACAGCTCGTATGAGCTTACCTATAACAACATGGTTTAGACCCTAGTCGGAATGGTGGTATCGAAACCAAAAATCTGGGGTCGTAAAATTATTTTTAATATTATTTTGGCATTTACAGTATGTTAATTTATATGTGTGAAAATTTCGTAAGTTAATTTTACCGATTGGTTGTCCAAATTGATAAAAGGATTTAATCGTGTAAAATATAAAAGTGGCATGCTATTTGTTAAAGTGCTATATTGCTATGTTCTTTTTAATATGGAGGCCTTAAAATGAAATTAGGCCATTTAATAATGGGATGGACGGTAATGGACAACCATTATTAAGTTTTCTTATTAATTTGTAAAGGTTAAAAAGGTAAATGATGTATTATAATTTAATAAAATAAAACAAAAAAATAAATCACATGCATATTCTTCTTTAATGGCTGAATGTAAGAAAGAATGAAGCCATTTTTCTTTTTAAAGGTTTGACACTCTCCAAGCTAAATTAAGGTATGGTTTTTGTTCGGTTTTTTTATAATTTTTACATTTTTGAGATCGTTGCTTCGTGTATTAGCTGGCCCATGTTTTAATTTTTGGAATTGATGATGGATTTGAGATTTGCCATTATTGGTAATGTGGTGAATTTTTTGTTTGATGATGAAGAATAAATCTTTGATGTTTGATTTTTATGTTTAATTAAATAATTTTTGATAAAAATCCAAATTAGGAATTTATTTGTAAATTTGAAATTTTAGGGGCTTAAATGTGAAATAAATTGAATTAATGGGCTGTTAAGGAATTATGGAGCATTCGGCCTAACATGGACATAATGAAATTTTGAATATTTGGTATTGTTTTGAATTAGGGACTAAATTGTACAAATGTGAAATGTTAAGGGCTAAAATGTAAAATGCCTAAATTATGTGCTTTTGGATGAAATTGAATGATTATGTTATTAAGCAAGCCAAATTTGTATTGAATTAGATCAAGAAAAGAGGAAATCGGATTTGGATCGGGGAAAGTCGAATAATCGTTCCAGTCCGTTCGTGGCCGTACGAGGTAAGTTCATAAGTAAATAAATGTTGTTAAATTAAAATGTAAATGTATTATATGTGTCGAATTAATTTGTATTTATATGTATACAGTCAAATGGAATTAAGCAATTGATGACTTATTTTGAGCATGAGTTGATTTAATTATGCAGTTGTAAGTCCTGATCGAACTTTAAGAATTGTACAAAATACTGGTGTCATAACATGTGAGCTTCCGAGATGTGAGATATCGTGTAAAACCTTGTCTGGGACAGTGGCATCGATATATGATTTCGTGTAAGACCACATTTGGGACGTTGGTATCAATTTGAGATATCATGTAAGACCGTGTCTGAGACATTGGCATCGATTTGAGATTTACATGTAAGACTATGTCTAGGACATTGGCATCGTATTTGATTTCGTGTAAAACCCTGTCTGGGACAGTGGCGTCGATATTTGATTACATGTAAGACCACATCTGGGACGTTGGCATTGTACGAGTTTCCATAGCTATCCGAGTATCCTTATTGATTCTGAACGTTTCAACGGGCATTCCGAGAAATAAATGAGTATATGAATGTGCATCTGATTCAGGTATGTTGCAATGTATATGAAATTGAGCAATGAAAGTGAGTATGATTATGATTAGTTGATATATGATCTTTGTGAAAATGAGATGTGGTTAATAGCAAATGAACTATAATCAAATGAATGATATAAGAAATGTGGAATGGTAATTGTGTTTTGCCATATATGATTCTGTTATGTGTGATTTGTTTATGTAATTCAGATATGAAAGGCGAGTATGATTCAAATGACGATACGTGAAATATACAATAATGAATAATGTGTTATACATGCTCGTTATATGAAATTGTGGTCCTATATTTCAGACATGAGAATTATGAACATGAAACATGGTTTTCATGTGTGAATTGCTACGGTTATTCGAATTTGGAAGTGCATATAAAGAAGTTGTTATAACTTTATGCATGAAATGTAATAAATGACCATGTTTCGGTTCGTTATGTAATGAAATTGTGCAAGCTTGATTTATATGTATGAGCTAACGGTTGTTATTTGAATTTGAAAACATGGTTTATACGTTCATTCATAAATAAGACTAGTAAAGTTACTTAATGTGGGGACGTTGGATTATATGAGAAAAGTGATTGAATATGTATATGAAACTAACTAAACTTGGCTTATTCTAATTGAATTATATATATGATCTTGAGATGATTTATTTGCTTATGGTTTGCTAAGCTTTCAAAGCTTACTCTATGTGTTTTTCCTATGTTTATATATATGTTTATACATATAGCCATGTGAAAATGGCTTGCTTATGATGATAATATTTGTGTGTATTTGGTCATGATATAAGTTTCTATTGAAAGTATATTTCGAGGTATATATGTTTGTAGTGTTTGAATATATGATTTGGCAATGTGTAATGAATAACATGGTATATAATCGGACTTATAAGTAGCTCATGGTGGAAGTACATTATGTGGTATATAATGTCTGGTAGATAATGATGCGATTCAGTTGTTCAATGAAATAAAGGTTGGAAGTACATTCTATGATTTATATGTATGGTGTAAATGAGTATATGATTCGGTAGAACATTGAGGTAAATGTTAGATATGTTCTCGATTTATGGTTCATGTTCTTATAGGTAAAATGATGAGTATATTATGGATGGTGCATTGGTTATTTGTGTAATACCCCTAACCCGTATCCGTCGCCGGACTAGGTTTAAGAGGTATTACCGGACATTTCAGAGCATTTCATAATCATTTCATAATATAATTTATACAACATCAATCCATAGTGATTCACATACAAATAGTCCCTTTAGAAGGTCTACAAGACCTTAAACATGCTTTAAAGAAGGTTTGGGACTAAACTGATCTCGTATAAAAGCTTTTGAAACTTAACAATTTTTTTTCAAAGTAACAGAGATCACACGCCCGTGTGATCAGGCCGTTTGCCTCACACTGCATTAGACACGCCCATGTGCCTAGGCCGTGGCAAAATAGGGCATACATTCTGACTTAGGTCACACAGCCAAGGACACGCCCGTGTGCCAGGCTGTGTAAAATATGAAGGGTACACAGACTTGGGTCCCACGACCAACCACATGCCCGAAATGGCACACACCCCCGTGCATCAGGCCATGTACTAGGCCGTGCTAAACCTGTAGGGTATACTGACTTAAGCCACACAGCCTACCACACACCCGTGTGTGAGGCTGTGTGGTATGCCCAGGCTCAATTTGAATTGGCCCTCGAGCAACATGGCAGAGACACACGCCCGTGTCCCTGCCCGTGTGGGCAAAAATAGGCCATTTGTAAGACCATAATGCCACCCAATTAGGGTCTTCCCTACAAGCACAAGATGACATATAATTTTCAACCAAAATGCATCCAAAGCATTATCAATTCAGTCACCATTCAAACCATAACATCATCAATCAATTTCATGCTCATTTTCCATGCCAAAACATACCAAATTCACATGCCAATTCCATTCGTTCAAATATGATCAAGATCCTAATTTCTATATCAAAAACTTATGCCAAAATTCATATCAATTTCATAACTATGAACTCACCAAAATGACCATTTCACTAGGCCATATACACATATCAACATATACCATTTCTCATCTCATAATTCAAACCAAAATTAAACCATAATTTCATCTATTATCAAGCCATATCACATGGAAAGACATATATACATCTTAAAGCATATCCAAACTTCTCTAGCCTATAGATGCCATACTTTAGTATATACATTTTCAAAAGGTACCAAAATGTAGTTTGATAGTGTAGTGATGATCCTCAACTATCCCTGAGCTTCTGGTAGTTTCGATAATCTATGAAACAAATGAAAACATACACAAAGTAAGCTTTCAAAAGCTTAATAAGCCATATACAAATAAACTTAACCTCAAAGCAATTATACAACATATTATACAAGTAATTTCATAGCCAAACACATACTCAAAACTCTTAGTTCACATATATTTCACATGTTCTCAATTCACTTGCACATAAAGCATATTTTCTCATACATATACCATATATTCTCAATTTCACATATACTTACCTTTAAATCTCAAATATCGTATACATTTCAAACGTACCTCAATCGGATGCACTTTCACATAATCATTCATTTTGAAATGTCTGTTGAATCGTTCGGAATCAATAAGGGTACTCGTATAACTCGGAAAACTCGTACAATGCCATATTCCTGATATGGTCTTATATGTTATCGAATATCGATGCCACTATCTCAGACAGGGTCTTACATGAAATCATAGACGATGCCAATGTCCCAGACATGGTCTTACACATAATCTCTAGTTGATGCTAGCGTCTCAGGCATGGTCTTACACGATAACACATCTTGGAATCCTATGTCATGACATATGTATCCTACACTATTCCTATGGTTTATACGGGGCTTTCAGATGTCGTAACTTTGTCTATACTTTCTCGGATTCAATAATTCAGCTCCAATAGCAATTCCATACATTTCCACAACAATAAACATATATAATTCAATTGAAATAAATTTATTTGCATATGAACTTACCTCCTACGGATACGAACGGACGGAATCGACTACTCGACCACTTTCGACTCCCCCGATCTAATTC
Organism: Gossypium stocksii; assembly: GCA_020496765.1. Taxonomy (NCBI): domain Eukaryota; kingdom Viridiplantae; phylum Streptophyta; class Magnoliopsida; order Malvales; family Malvaceae; genus Gossypium; species Gossypium stocksii. Next base: position 11,873,332 of record CM035621.1, on the reverse strand, counting down.
TGTTTTCTTTTGTTCTTGATCTTAATTGCTTAAATTAGTCTAGCTAAATGAAAACCTAGAACTTTGGCTTTTCTTCATTTGATAATTGGCCAAGAAAGATGAAGAAATGATAATTTTTAAGCTTTGTTTTATTTAATCAACATTTATTTATCAACTTACTAATATAACCTTTTTAATTTCATTTAAAATCCACTATCATATGTCCAAAAATGTCCATTCATCATTTCAATGGTCTAATATCAACATAAGGACCTCACATTTAAAACAACATAACAATTCGACACTTATTAAATTAGAACACAACTCTTGCATTTTTTGCGATTAGGTCCTTCTTGAACACACAAACGATAAAATTTTCATATGAAACTTTCACACATATCATATATCATGCCAAAGACATGAAAAATAATATTAAAATATTTTTCTAACCTCGGATCGGTGTTTTCGAAACCACTATTCCGACTAGGGTTTAAACCGGGCTGTTATAATTTGAGTATGGTTTGAAATAGCAAATAAGGTATATGTTTCATGATGATTTGGTTTGATTGTTGGAAGTTAAATGGGATGATCGAATATATAAATAATTGATTGGTTGTATATATATATTTGGGCATGTCAATTGCATGCAAAATAGATATGCTTGAATAGTCATTGGTGCTCAATAAGGGTCCACTTTTATTTTGATAAAAATGGGTATAAATTATATAGGAAATTTGCCAGTTGAATAAATGAAGAGATGAATGGCTAGATATATATATATATTTGGATCGATTGTTGAGCATGCAGATTTGGTGTATTATGTTTTGTCTTTGTGTCTAAAAATAGTTAGTGATATTATGATAATTTGTGCATGAATTAGTAAAGTACAAGATCATATTTCATTATGTGGTAATAATTGATAATGTCTCTTTTTTAGATGTTATTTAGACATAAGGTATGTTTTGTTGTGATTTAATAATTCGAATGTGCATAGGTTGTTAAAAGATATGCTTGATATTTTGTTAAGGTAATGTAATAAGTTTATTTATAAATTGAATATTCGAATGTCATGATTAAAAGTCACGTGGATGATTCTTGAAACTATAAAGTATGTTTAATATGGCCTTAATGCATGTTTAAGTTCTCGTTGACCAAAAGAAGTGATTTTGTTATGATGTATGGCTTATGATTATGAAGTGATCGCGAAATGTTCTGATATGTCCGGTAATACCTCTTAACCCTAGTCTGGCAATGGATACAGGTTAGGGGTGTTACATTACCGATATATCAACTCTTATGAGCTTACCGTTTCAGCTTGTTAGAGCTTACCGTTTCAGCTCAATAGAGCTTAACGTTTATCAGCTCAGGAGGAGCTTACCGATCATGGCTCGAAAGAGCAGAAATATAATGAATTGATAGATTATCGATTATTACACTTAGTGTGTATCATCCAAGTATCTCTCAACATTTCATTAGGTTCAACGGGCATTATATTGTTATCGATTATATGATAAAGTATGGAAACGAGATATGATTTATATGAAATGTACATATATATGTGATTGATTGCTAAATGAATTCCTTATGGTTGATTTACTAGCTATGTGAAAATTCAAGTTACTAATCTATGAATGTATCTATGTGATAGGCATTGGAACTATTAAGTTGGATTAAATTGAGTTTGATTGCTTATATTATGATTTACAGTAAGTTTAAGTCTATATTATACGAGCTTACTAAGCTATAATGCTTACTCTATTTATTTACCTTATTTTATAGAGGTTTGTTAGCTCACTCGATTTGGACGACGTCTGGGCTAAGCATCACACTATCCAGTCGAGTTTTCAGTACTTTTGAACTTAAGGAAAATATGTAAATATGGCATGTATAGGCTAGTTAATAGGATGATGTTTTGGGCATTCTAGCTTATAAAGCATATATGTGTTTGATATGTTTTAAGCCATGAGATTTGGCTTAGTTAGTAAAAAATAAAAATACGTTGAATGTATATAAGTTGTTATGTTTTGTCAAGTTTATGAATGAATGACTTGATGCATATGTTCATATTGATATGGGATGAGTACTTGAATTGAAAATGCTTGAATGATAGTTGATAATTGAATGGTTATAAGATGATTTAATGGATATGTTATATATATGAACAATTGCTTGTGAACCATATTGGTTTGATATGTATTTGAATGTACAAATGGTATTGATTTGGGCATTGAATGTGAAATTTTGAAATGGCATATGTTGTGTAATGAAAATGGTCAATTGGTTGTTTATTTAAATGAGGTTTTGGTACCATTTGGTTGATTTTAGGTGCATGTGCTTTGGGGAGGAAAGTGGCTTAAATCAAGCCTAATTTTACCCCACACGGTTGAACATACGAGCGTGTGACTCGACCGTGTGCCTGCTGTAACTTAGTTAAAACAAGTTAGTAAGTTACACGGCATAGACAATCGGGCATGTCTACTAGCCGTGTGTGGCACACAGGCTGACACACGATCATGTGGTCGACCGTGTGACCCAAGTCAGTATACCTTTCGATTTTTCACACGGTATGGCACACGGGTGTGTCCTCAGCCGTGTGATGCAAGTCAATATGTATGCCCTGTTTCCACATGGACTATTCACACGGGAGTATGACCTTTGAAATGAAAATTTTCTAAGTTATCTCGAAACATTCGAATGTTATCAGTTTAGTCCCAAATGTATGTTTAAGGAATTATATGTCTGATTTAAGTATGCTATGGATGTAAATGAATAATATTGATTGATGTTTGATGAATGTGTGATAAATAAATATTCTGAACTAAATTACTGGTCTGATAATGCCTCGTAACCTATTCCGGCGACAGTCACGGGTTAGGGGTGTTATATTTTAGTGGTATCAGAGCTACGGTTTAGTCGATTGTAGGACTACCGTAGCGTATGTGAGTTTAGCTATACATGCCATATATAAACTGTGATAGTGTGATATCTGCTAATAATATTTGAATTATGTTTGATATAGTAAATGGATCCAAATCGAGTTGTAGCTGATGACATAGAAAATAATGCGTCAGCTCTTACTCAAGGGACTATGCTGCCTGAATCTAGTCTCGTTACAGGAAGTTAGGGAGAAGCTAAACAGATTATGTTTGATATAGTAAATGGATCCAAATCGAGTTGTAGCTGATGACATAGAAAATAATGCGTCAGCTCTTACTCAAGGGACTATGCTGCCTGAATCTAGTCTCGTTACAGGAAGTTAGGGAGAAGCTAAACAGGCTTTCTTCCAATTGATGAGTGAATGGTTTACCAAATTTTATCGAGCAAACCCGGTTGCTTAACAACCTCCACCCTTGCCATTTCCCCAACCGATCCTTGTAAATCCATAAGGCACGAATCCTTTGAGATTACTTAGACCCCCTATTGATAAGATACAGAAGTATAGGGCTAAAGAGTTTAAAGCCACAGCCAGTGATGATGCTGAGAGAGCTGAATTTTGGCTTGAAAACACGATTAGAATGTTTGATGAACTTTCTTGCACAGCCGATGAATGTTTGAAATGTGTAATATCGTTGTTGAGAGATACTGCCTATCAGTGGTGGAATACTTTGATTTCAGTGGTTCTGCAAGAGAAAGTTCCTTGGGATTTCTTTCAAGTGGAATTCTGAAAGAAATATATCAGTCAACGGTTTATCGATAAAAAATGTAAAGAGTTTTTGGAGCTTAAACAGGGTCGAATGACAGTGACAGAGTATGAGTGAAAATTTGTGCGACTCAACAAATATGCTCGTGAATGTGTTTCTACTGAGGCCATAATGTGCAAAAGGTTTGAAGATGGTTTAAATGAAGATATCAGATTGTTGGTTGGTATTCTCGAACTGAAAGAGTTCGTTCTTTTGGTTGATTGAGCTTGCAAAGTCGAAGAGTTTGGCAAAGAGAAAATAAAAATTGATTCTGAAACGAGAGACTCTAGAAAGAGATTCGCGGGTAAATTACATCAATCTATATCAAAGAAATCTAGAGAATATCACCCTCGTTCTATTGCTTCTGTGGGGATATCGATCAGAGGTAGGATGCTAGATAGTTCAGTCCGAGACCTCAGACGACATCTGTTACCAGTGTAGGTAGCATTAGAAATGTTGGACCTGAATGTAAACACTGTAATAAGAGACATTATGGTGAATGCCGAGTGAAAAGTGGAGTCTGCTTTAGATGTGGATCACTCGATCACTATCTTAGAGATTGTCCCGAGAAGTTGGTAACTAAAAGAGACCAGCCAGTGAAAGTTAGTAATGCAGCTACTAGAGGGAGACCATCCCGAAACACGAGAAACATGAGTGGAAATTGAGGTACCATGAGAGATTCAACCCTGAGATCTGAGGCACGAGTTCCAGCTCGAGCATACGCTATCCGTGTACGTGAGGAGGCATCTTCGCCAAACGTTATCACTGGTGCTTTTTCTCTTTATAACACTGATATTGTTGCGTTGATAGATCCTGGATCAACCCATTCATATATCTATATGAAAGTAGTGTTTAAAAAGAGTTTACATGTCAAGTCTATGGAGTTTGTAGTTAAAGTATCAAATCCCCTTGGCAAGTCTGTTCTAGTTAATAAAATTTGTAAGAAATGTCCATTGATGACTCGGGGTTACTGTTTTTTGGCCGACTTAATGCGTCTACTATTTGATGAGTTTGATGTGATTTTGAGTATGGATTGGCTGACTCTGCATGATGCGGTAGTGTATTGTAGACGAAAGATTATAGAATTAAAATGTCAGAACGGTAAAATTCTTCAGATGGAGTCAATGATTCGAGTGAGTTACCGGTTGTGATATTGTCAATGCAAGCTCAGAAACATGTGAAAAAGGGCTGTAACGCATACCTTGCATATGTGCTTGAAACAAAAGTATCTGAATCGAAGATTGAATCAGTACTTGTTGTTTGTAAGTTTATGGATGTATTTCCAGAAAAATTACAGGGATTATCGCCTGTCAGAGAGGTTGAATTTTGTATTGAATTACTACCGGGAATGACACCAATATCGATAGCTCCATACAGAATGGCACCAACTGAACTAAAAGAGTTGAAAGCTCACTTGCAAGAATTGACAGATAGAGGTTTCACACGATCAAGTTATTCACCCTGGGGTGCACCGGTATTGTTTGTAAAGAAGAAAGACAGGTCAACGAGAATGTGTATTGATTACAGATAGCTAAATAAAGTGATGATAAGGAACAAATACCCTCTACCGCAGATTGATGACTTATGTGATCAGTTGAAAGGGGCTATAGTATTTTTAGTGATTGATTTGAGATCTAGTTACTATCAGTGGCGAGTCAAAGACTCAGACATACCGAAGACTGCATTCAGAACACAGTACGGTCACTATGAATTTTTAGTTATGCCATTTGGGTTAACTATTGTGTTTATGGATTTGATGAATCGGATATTCAGACCGTATTTAGACAAATTTTTTGTTGTCTTCATTGATGCCATTTTGATCTATTCACTTGAACATTCAGAACATTTGAGAATGGTGTTGTAAACTTTCCGGGATAAGCAACTATTTGTGAAGTCTAGCATATGTGAGTTCTGGCTCAAGGATGTTGGTTTTCTGGGGCATATTGTTTCATTTGAAGGTATTTGAGTTGACCTGAGTAAAACTTCTGCTATTGTTGATTGGAAACCTCCAAGGAATGTGTCTGAAGTCCGTAGTTTCCTTGGTTTAGCGGGCTATTACCTGAGATTCGTGAAAGGATTCTCAATGATAGTGATATTGATGACACGACTGCTTCAGAAAGACGTGAAATTTGATTGGTCAGAAAAGTGTCAACAAAGTTTTGATCAGTTGAAAACATTGTTAACAGAGGCATCGATATTAGTTCAAGCTGAATCGGGTAAAGAGTTCGTGATTTATAGTGAAGCATCACTAAACAGTTTGGGTTGCGTTCTAATGCAAGAAGGAAAAGTATTTACCATTGATTGAGTTTGCATACAATAATAGTTTTTAGACGAGTATTAAAATGGCACCATACGAGGCCTTATATGGTCATAAATGTTGAACTCCATTATACTGGACTGAATTGAGTCAGAAAAAGATTCACGGAGTTGAGCTGATCAGAAAAAAAAAAGAAAAATTGAAAGTAATTCGCGACAGTCTAAAAGCAGCTTCAGATCGATGAAAATCATACATGGATTTGAAACATAAAGAAATTGAATTTCAGGTTTGAGATCGAGTATTTTTGAAAGTGTCACCATGGAAAAAGATTTGTCGTTTCAGCAGTAAAGGAAAATTGAGTCCGCGATTCATCGGGCCGTATGAGATTGTAGAAAGAATAGAGCCTGTAGCATATCGACTATCGTTACCATATGATCTTGAAAAGATACATAATGTCTTTCATGTCTCTATGTTACGTCAATACAAATCTGATCTGACACATGTGATTTCTTTGGTAGATGTTGAAATTCAGGTTGATTTGTCGTATAATGAAGAACCTATTCGGATTCTCGTTTGAGAAATCAAAGAGTTGAGAAATAAACGTATAGCTCTTGTAAAGGTTCTTTGCCATAAACACGAGGCCAAGGAAGCTACGTGGGAACCCGAAGAAGCTATGCAAAAATAGTACCCTAACCTTTTTACCGGTAAGATTTTCAAGGACGAAAATACCTGAAGGGGGATTTGTAACAGCCCATTTTCGGTCAAATCGGAATAGTGGTTTCGAAACCACAAATCTGAAATGAAAATTTTTATTTTATTATTTTAATAAGTTTGATAGAATTATTATGTGAAAATTTTGTAAAGAAATTTTACCGTTTGATTGATTAATTAGGTAAAAAGGACTAAATCGCGTAAAGCGTAAAAGTTGAGATCTATTAGTTAAATGCACGAAGTCACTATGAAATTGATGAGTGGAGGTCCTATTGTTGTAATTATACCATAGTTATTAATAGTGGACATTAATGGACATTTTAATAATAAGGTTATTATGGTAAATTACAAATTAAAGTTAATAACCAACAATTTCATCATCTTTTTACTCCATCTTTTAACACCGAATATTGAGAGAAGAGAAGACATTTTTGAGGTTTCGACAACTTCAATCCTTGATTAAGGTAAGGTTTTAGCTCAGTTTTTGATGATTTTTATGTTTTTGTAATCGTTGCAGCTAGTATTAGCTAGCCCGTACCTTGATTTTCAAAATTGTTGATGATGTTGTGAAGTGCCATTGATGAATGTTTGAGCTTTTGAATGTTTAATGGTGAAAAATGAATATTTGTTGTTAGATTAATATATTTTGTTAAGTGATTTTTGATGAAAATGTAAAATAAGGATGAAATTGTAAAAAATTCAAATGGAGTGGCTGAAATGTGAAATAAATAGAAGATATGGGCTGCTAGTATCATCACTAAAATTCGGCTATACATGGGTTAAGGCCTAATTGCATAAATTTTCCATTTTGTGTGATAAGGACTAAATCGCAAAAGTTATGAAATATTAGGGGCAAATGTGTTAGTTGCCAAAAATATGAATTATTGTAACACCGTTAACCCGTATCCATCGCCGGACTAGGGTTAAGAGGCATTACCGGACATATCGAAAAATTTCATAAACTTTTTTAATCAAACATTGTTCATACATTATCATTCCATATCAAAACATACACATAGAGTCCCTTTAGAAGGTTTATGAGACCTTAAACATCCATTAGAAGAAGGTTGGGACTAAACCGAGCTCATACAAATTTTTTTCCAAAACTTAGAAATTTTTCAAAGTTACAGAGGTCACACGCCCGTGTGGACAGGCCGTGTGCCTCACACGGCTTTAGACACGCCCGTGTGTCAAGTTCGTGGCAAAACAGTGCATATATACTGACTTGGGACACACAGCCAAGGACACACACATGTGCCAGGCCGTGTGAAAATTGGAGGGTATACTGACTTGGGTCACATGGCTAACACATGCCCGTGTGCCAACCAGTGTGCCCTGCCCAGGGTTAATTCGAATTGGCCTTCGAGTGACATGGTAGAGACACACACTTGTGTCCCTGACTGTGTGGGCTCAAAATAGGCCATTTACAAGGCCAACTAGCCACCCATTTTAGGTCCTCCCTACAAGATCAAAACCAAAACATTTCAACCAAATTTTCAGCCAATTCACAACCAAAACATGTACAATTTGTACCATATATTTCTCATCCATATTCCTATTCAATTTCCATACTAAATCATGCCAAAACACAAGTCAAATTCATACCAAAACATATGTTTCATAACACATTATATACCATCACATTTCATGTCCATAACCATACCAAAATTCACAACTATCACATACCAAATTGACCATTTCTTTTGATCATTCATTAACATCCAAAATATACCATTTTCCTAACATATAACCCATACCAAAACCAAACCATATTTTGCTTCCATAAACTAGCCATATCACTTGGCATAATATTCAAAACTCAAAACATATCTCAACTTAACTAGACTATACATGCCATACTTAAACATTTACATTTTAAAAAAAAATACCAAAGTCAATTTTGATAGTGTGGTGATGACCCTCGATGATCCCTGAGCTTCCGGTAGCTTTGATATCTATAAAACAATGCAAACACACGCAAAGTAAGCTTCAAAGAGCTTAGTAAGCCATATACAAATAAAATTATTATCAAAGCAAATATTCATCATATTATACACATGATCGATATCCAAATACATTCCCAAACCTTATTGATCACATATATATCACATCTTTCAAATTCACTTGCACATACGTCATATTTTTCCATTCATATTTCACATATCTTAAATGGCACATATACATAACTTTCTTGATCAAATATTAAGCATATCTCAAACATACCTAATTCAAATGTATCTTAACATAATCATACATTTCTCGGAATGCTCGTTGAATCGTACGGAATCTGTAACACCCCTGTCTCGTAATCATCGCCGGAACAGGTAAGGGGCGTTACTGGAGTTGTAACTCAAAATGGAACAGTAAATCTTTAAACTTTTATCAAACATTAATCCATTTCTGAAATATCATTCACATATATATACATAGCATGCTTAAAATAGACATATAAAGCCTCATTCATTCATTAGTGACTAAATTGATAACATACAAAATATATGAGATAACTTAAGAAAATTTTCAGAATAAGGTCACACGGCCGTGTGCCTCTCACGGTCACCAGACACACCCGTGTGTCCAGGTCATGGCAAAACAGGACATACATACTGACTTGTGTACACGACCACAAGACACACCCGTGTGAAAATTATGAAGCTACTGACTTGCACCCACGAATACGAGACACGGCCATGTGTCTAGCCCATGTGGCATCCTAACCAATTTAACTACAATATCGGGGTGACACGGTCGAGTCACACACCCGTGTGCTCTGACCGTGTGGCACAAAATAGGCTTGATACCAGCCACTTTTACACCCCAAATGATCATGTACCTACAAGCATCAAATTACCATAATTTCATTTACCAATTGAACAACCAATTCAGCCAATTCAATCATCAAATAGACCATTACACAACAACAAACTCAAAGTCATGTATTTGACATAAACCATGAATGCATTTCAAGTAAAAAACTATAATTCATTCCTTAATTTCATCTATTCCATATATAGCATAATCTTACCAATTCAATTTCATACAAAACCTATTAACTAATCACATATAACGTCACATATATCATGAATCATGCATCCAAAAGATGGTCATTTACCACAAACATTAACCAACTTACCAACTATCAAACATTCAACTATACCAAAAACTCAATCACATATTCACCACAAGTAGACATATTATAAGAAACTTCCATATCAATTTAACCATTTTTAAACCAATCCATATCACATAGCTTGGGCATATATCAAAATCATACCACACTCATTAGCTTATAGATAGCCATAAGCATTAACTTATAAACTAGCCTATACATGCCATATTTATAACATTTACAAAGATCCAAAAGTATCGAAAGCTTGAGTGGATAGTGTGATTGCAATCTCTGACTTTCTCCAAAATCGAGCTAGCTTTCGAATCTATAAAACACGGGAAAATAAACAAAGTAAGCTTTTTAAAGCTTAGTAAGCCTGTATAATATAGAATTTAACTTACCGAATCAACATTTAAAAGTGCAAATAACATTATCAAATCAATTCATATGTCCTCAATGCCTATTCAACCATCACAAGCATGTTAGTTTTAATAATGACCATGTATTCATCCATTCCAAAGATGAAATAAACATGTAATATTCATGTAATCATATTTCATGTATCAATTCATTCATTTATCACAAACTCTTATAACATTTAATTATATACTATGTAACCATTTATTCAAACATATCATACATCATATAAGCATAAAATTTATGTAGTTCATGTATTAAACAACTCTTATGCATCTTGTATCTTTGGTATCATATATCATATACCTTGTAAGCATGTACTTGTACCATATACTTCATGTATTCTATGTCATTCATGTGAACATGTACTTGTAACATATAATTCATATACTTGTACCATATTTAACATATAAATATCATATGAATCATACACATATAACATGTGATTTATACATTCTCAATACCCTTTATAACATGTATTTGAACTATTTCATATTGATATATTGCCTATTGAACCTTTGGAAACATCAAGGGATACTCGGGTGATACACATACAGTGTATATATGTCACCTGTAAATCTATCAATTCATCATGTATGCTCTATCGAGCCTATACAGCATGCTCCTCCTAAGCCGGTAACGGTAAGCCTAAAGATTGAACATGTAATCTCGAAGGAGGAATGATCGTGATTTTGATGAAGTAATAATAATGATCGTACCTAGATTTAACTATGATCACGATGAAAGGCAAACGCACCTATCGAATAGTAGTGTAGTTAGTGGCAAGACCGGAATGTCGAATCCAAGAAACTAAAAGTACTAGTAATAACTTTCTTCCTACTATTTAGCTTAGAAATAAATGGAGGTTTTGTTTAAACTAATTAATTTTAAACTAAACTAAGGACGCGACAAAGAGTAAATTGGGGAATTACTTTGGGAAAACTAAATGATATAGGCAATTGATAAGCATTAATTTATACATATTTTTACCTCATGTTTAGCCTATATCTTGGATGAATTAGTATCAAATTAGTGAGAATTGGTGCTCTTAACCATTCTTTTTCATATCTTATACTCAGGAGAGCCTAGGGAAGATAAAAGAATAGAAAACGGGCCCAAAACGGTGAAAAATGAACCAAAATGCACGAATCACACGGGCCAAGAGGTGCCACACGGCCGTTCCACACGGGCGTGCCTCACAAAGCTCACACGGACAAAATCCCGACAAGCACGGCCAATATACACGGGCGTGCTAAATCACACGACCTCTGTCGAAACCCACACGGGCGTGGCACACGGGCGTGTTCTAGTCATGGGAAAGACGAATTTCACTCGAATTGGGATGCTTAGGGGCTAAGAAAGAGTCCCCAAAACTTCTCTATATAAAGATCCCATGAGGCAACATAGAGGGAGCTTCTTCCCACTTTTATACACCCTCTATACTCGTTTCCTCTCGTCTTTCTGCCACACCACAGGTAGAAGCAAGGGATTACTCGAAGGGAGAAGCCAATCGATTCATCTCAGAAGCCGGAATTCTGCATCAACATAGAGGATTCTCCTAAATTCCTTCAGGGGTTTTTGGTCTCTTTTATGATTTGTTATTTTATAACTTCTGAGATGTTTTCTTTTATCATTATGAACTAAACCCCTCAAATACTTGAGGGGGATGAAACCTAAGAAAGATCTTGTTATTTATTCTTGATTTATATGATAATTATTTGAATTGTTCTTAATTATGTGTTTTAATCCTTGAATTAATAATCCTAGGTATTAATTCAGGAATTGGATGTGCTTAGAGCAGAGGAGCAAAAGTCCCTGTGATAAGAGTAGATCTACCATAATTAAGCAGAGTTGCATGCAACCCTAGACATAGGGCGACATAAATCTGCCGGATTAGGGTCGAACCTAATATGGGGAACCATAGATCGAATTAATGCAACCTAGGGAGTTAATTAATAAAGGAACTTTAATTAACAACTTAGGCCTAGTTGCTCTTCACCTCGACGGAGGGTTTAGCATAGATTAGGGATCTCTACGGATCAAGTCAAGTAAATAACTCGTATAATTCAAGAAGATAATAACAAGTGAAGTCTAGGTGGATTCTCCCTTGAGTATTAATCATATCAATCAGCTTTCCCTAAAAAGTCTTCCCAATTTACTTTTTCTTTTGTTTTATTCTTAGTTTAGATTTTAGAATTTAGTTTTAAAATAAATCCCCATTTAATTTCTAGGTTAAATAATAGAAAGGAAGTGAGTAATAGTACTTTCGGTTCCATTGGGTACGATACTCGATCTTATCACTAGACTATACTGCTATCGATAGGTGCGCTTGCCTTTAAACGTCGTGATATTAGTTAGTTTGGGTTTGATCAATTTCTTTATAAATTTTATTACTTCTTATCACGAGGATATCAAGTTTTTGGCGCCGTTGCCGGGGAAACTAACTGAAATATTACGAAAGCTCGATTTCTATTACTTTAGCCATTATTTATTTATTTATTTATTTTTACTTTTATTATTATTTTTTATTTATTTATTTTCCTTTTAGGATTTTTCTAGTCTATGACTAGAAACAACCCGACAGGACCACTACTTTTTGACGAAGATTTGGAAGCCACAGTCCGCAGAAATCGTAGAGAACTTAGACGAAGTCTACATTAACCAGAGCAGGAACTTGAGCAAGAGCCAGAACTTACTGAAGAGATGGCCGCAAATCAACATGTTCATCAACCTCCAGCACTACCAGCCGAACCAGAAGCAGCTCCTCGAACTATGTACGATTATGCTAAACCTAGTTTGATTGGCACTCAAACTAGCATTGTTAGACCTGCTATTGCTGCTAATAATTTTGAACTAAAACCTAACACTATTCAGATGATTCAGCAGTTTGTGCAATTTGATGGTGTACAGGATGAAGATCCCAACGCTCATTTAGCAAACTTTTTGGAGCTATGTGATACTTTTAAAATCAATGGCGTTACTGATGACGCCATTCGTCTAAGGCTATTTCCTTTTTCTTTGAGAAATAAGGCAAAACAGTGGTTAAATTCTTTACCACGAGGCTCCATTACTACATGGGACCAAATGACTGAAAAATTTTTGCTTAAATATTTTCCCCCTGCTAAAACTGCTAAATTACGAAACGATATTTCTTCTTTTGTACAGATGGATTTAGAAACGCTTTATGATGCCTGGGAAAGGTACAAAGATCTTTTAAGAAGATGCCCTCACCACGGATTACCCTTGTGGCTACAGGTTCAAACTTTCCATAATGGGTTGAACCCGTCAACTAGGCAAATGATCGATGCAGCCGCAGGCGGAGCTATCAATAATAAAACACCTGACGCAGCTTACGAATTTATTGAGGAGATGTCATTGAATAACTATCAGTGGCAAGTCATGAGGACAAAGCCGACGAAAGCCGCAGGAGTTTATAATATTGATGCTGTTACTATGCTCACTAACCAAGTAGAACTATTGAATAAGAAATTTGATAATTTTGTTGGTTCTACGCAGGCTCAACCAGTGATGCAATGTGATGCAGCCCCAGGAAACATGTTCAATTCAGACCATCTACACAACATGGACGCCGAACAAGCCAATTACATGGGTAATAATTTTTGACCTCAAAATAATCCTTATAGTAACACTTATAATGCAGGTTGGAGAAATCACCCAAATTTTTCATGGGGAGGACAAGGAAATCAAAGACAACAGCCTCCGGTATATCAGCAGCCACCACCACAACAGGAAAAGAAGCCGAATCTTGAAGATATGTTCACCAAATTCATGGCCGCTTCAGAAACTCGCTTCCAAAACACTGAAACAGTATTAAAGAATTAACAGGCCTCTATCCAAGGACTCGAGAACCAAATTGGTCAGCTTGCAAAGTTAATCTCGGAAAGACCTCAGGGTGGGCTTCCAAGCAACACTGAACCAAATCCCAGAGAACATGTGAAAGCAATCACCCTAAGAGATGGTAAAATGCTAGCCGAACCAGAAAAGAAGCATGCCCACGAACTGCCAAAAGATAAAGTAGAGGAATCTAAGAATGACGCTATTCCAACACTCAAAGAATACAAACCACGCATCCCATACCCAGCAAGGTTAAAGAAGGACCAAACAGACGCCCAATTCGGTAAGTTTCTTGAACTTTTCAAACAATTACATATTAACTTACCCTTTGTTGAAGCAATTTCACAGATACCGAAATATGCGAAATTCCTAAAAGAGCTCCTGACAAACAAAAGAAAGCTGGAAGAATTAGCCACGGTGGAACTCAACGAAGAGTGTTCAGCCATTCTCCAAAATAAGCTACCAACAAAGCTAAAGGATCCAGGGAGTTTTACTAGCCCTTGTTTAATTGGTAGCTTAATTATTAATAAAGCATTGGCTGATTTAGGTGCAAGTATTAATCTCATGCCTTATAAAATGTTCAAACAACTAGGTCTAGGGGAACCTAAACCCACTAAGATGAGCATCCAATTAGCGGATAGATCTGTTAAGTATCCTAGGGGAATCATTGAGGACGTGCTAGTAAAAGTCGATAAATTTATATTCCCTGTAGATTTTGTTGTGCTTGACATGGATGAAGACATTGACGTACCTTTAATTTTAGGACGCCCATTTTTAGCCACTGCCAGAGCTATTATCGATGTAGGAGATGGTAAATTAGTTCTTAGAGTTGGTGAAGAGGAAGTCATTTTCAAAATCTATGATGCTATGAAATTTTCTAGAGAGCAAGATGATTCGTGCTATTTTGTCGATATAATTGATCACTTTGTTCAAGATAATTTGCAGGAAATCTCTATCACCGACACTCTGAAACTGTGTCTCATTCAGGGGGAGGGTGAAACCTCCTTAGAAGTAGAGAAGATAAGAAAAGAGTTAGACTCTAGCGAAACTATCACCAGACATATAAGCTATGAAAATTTAAAGATGCATGATAAGCTAAGGCAGAGTTAATTAACTAGAAAGAGATTTCAGTTAATTAACCTAGGATTAGTTGTTCTTATCCTCGATGGAGGTATTACTATAATTTAGGGATCCCTATGAATCAAATCAAATGAAGAAATCATCTGGTTCAGAGTTAGATAACAAGTGAAGTCTAGGTGGATTCTTCCTTAGGTATTGCCTTAATCAATCAGTTTTCCCAAAAGCAATCTCTCTCTTTACTCCTTGCCGTTTCTTTTCAGTTTAGTTTAGATTAGTTAATTTAGAAACAAAACCTCCCTTTATTTTTAGGCTAGATAATAGGAAGAAAGTCATTACTAGTTCTCATAGTTCCTTGGATTCGATATTCCAATCTTGCCACTAACTATACTACTATTCGATAGGTGCACTTGCCTTTTTATCGTGATATTAGTTAGTTTCTAAGTATGATAAGATTTTATTACTTCATCACAATCACGAGAGATCAGGTTTTTGGCACCGTTGCCGAGGAACTAAGATATTAGGAGCACTCGATTACTATTACTTTAGCCATTTTTTTATTTTTATTTCAATTTATTTATTATTTTTATTTATTTTATTTTATTTTTATTTTACTAAAATTTTCTTTTTTTTCCCTTCTAGGTATCTCTAGTTTATGACTAGAAGAAACCCGGGAGGACCTTTACTGTTTGATAACGATTTAGAAGCTACAGTTCGTAGAACTCGCAGAGAGATAAGAAGAAGCTTGCAATATCTAGAACAAAGTCAAGAAGAAGAACCTGAACTTGCTGAAGAGATGGAAGCCAATCAGAATAATCAGCTACCTCCTATAGTGGCCGCAAATCCTGTCGAGCAAAATCCTGCTCCGCGTACTATGTATGATTATGCTAAACCTAATTTAGTAGGCACTGAATCTAGCATTGTTAGGCCTACTATTACTGCAAATAATTTTGAATTGAAACCTAACACTATTCAAATGATACAGCAGTTTGTTCAGTTTGATAGTTTGCAAGATAAGGATCCTAACTCGCATCTAGCCAACTTTTTGGAATTATGCGATACATTCAAAATAAATGGCGTTTCTGATGATGCCATTCGTCTTTGACTATTCCCATTCTCCTTGAGAAACAAAGCTAAACAGTGGTTAAATTCTTTACCACGATGATGTATCACTACATAGGAACAAATGACAAAAAAGTTTTTACTTAAGTATTTTCCTCCGGCTAAAATAGCTAAGTTAAGGAATGATATTTCTTCTTTTGTACAGATGGATTTAGAGACACTCTACGACGCATGGGAGAGATACAAAGATCTCTTGAGAATGTGCCCTCACCATGGGTTACCTCTGTGGCTACAAGTTCAAACTTTCCACAACGGTTTGAATCCCTCAACAAGGTAGATGATTGATGCAGCCGCTGGTGGAGTACTTAACAACAAAACACCAAAAGCAGCTTATGAGTTTATAGAAGAGATGTCACTGAATAACTATCAGTGGTAAGTCATGAGAACAAAGCCAGAAAAAGCTGCCGGAGTTTTTAATATTGATGCAGTCACTATGCTTTCTAATCAAGTAGAACTTCTTAATAAAAAGATTGATAACTTTGTTGGTTCTACGCAGGTACACCCAGTGATGCAGTGTGCCTCAATTAAGGGAAACATGTACAATCCCGATTACTCCTCCTATGGACATGGAATGGAAATCGAGTAAGCTAACTATATGGGTAATAATTCTAGATCTCAAAATAACCCTTATAGTAACACTTATAATGCAAGTTGGAGGAACCACCCTAATTTCTCATGGGGAGGACAAGGAAATCAAAGGCAACTACCTCCTCCGGGATTTCAACAACCACCGTTCCAACAAGAGAAAAAGTCGAACCTTGAAGAGATGCTTACGAAATTTATTGCCGTGTCAAAAACCCATTTTCAAAACATCGAAACAGCATTGAAGAACCAACAAGCATCCATTCAATGACTCGAAACTCAAATAGGCTAGCTCACTAAGCTAATTTCTGAAACACCATAAGGTGGTTTACCAAGCAACACAGAGACTAATCCTAAGGAGCAACTTAATACCGAGGATAAAATAGATGAGGAAGGATTAGCCAAAACCAACCCAGAGCCATGTAAGGAGACTGTGGTAAGTAGAGGTAAGGATGAGGTAAGTTCCAAAGATACAATTGTAAAAGAGTATAAGCCTCGTATCCCATACTGAAATGCGCTAAGGAAAGACCACACAGATGAACAATTCGATAAATTTCTTAAACTTTTAAAGAATTACATATTAACTTACTGTTTATTGAAGCTCTTTCGCAGATACTGAACGCCGTTAAATTTTTAAGAGAGCTACTGAAGAATAAACGGAAGCTAGATGAGACATCTCATGTGGAACTGAATGCAGTGTGCTCAGCTATTCTACAGAACAAGCTACCCAACAAACTAAATGATCCAGGGAGTTTTACAATTCCTTGTTTACTTGGTAGTTCAGACATAAAAAATGCTTTAGTTTATTTAGGGGCTAGTATTAATGTAATGACTTATAAATTGTTTAAACAACTAGGTCTTGGGAAACCTAAACAAACTAAGATGAGCATTCAATTGGCTGATAAAACTATTAGATTTCCTAAGGGCATTATTGAAGATGTGCTTGTCAAAATTGATAAATTCATATTCCCAGTCGACTTTGTTGTTCTAGACATTGATGAGGACAGCAATGTACCCCTAATTCTAGGGCGTCCCTTTTTAGCAACTGCTAGAACAATAATTGATGTAGGAACCGGAGAGCTTACACTATGTGTAGGTGATGACAAAGTCACTTTACAAGCCCGAAACTTGATTAAGATTGTTGATGATAAAAATATCGTTTCGAATCCTTGTAAAAAGAATGATCTCACCATCTAACCTTCTTTGCAGGATACACTTCACAAAAAGGTAACCCAACCACAACTGAGTCCATCCAAGAGAGACGTATATGAAAAGCGAATGCTTCATATTGAGGAACTAGATGAGTGGCTGAACTATCAAGAAAAGCCCAAAATATGACACACCAACCCAGAGCATCACCAAGACGACCCTCAGGTGGATAAGGTAATCTTAAGGGAAGACGATCCTCGAATCTTGAATTCAAAAGAACATACAAGTGACACACCTTACTTCACGGTAATGAAAATCTTCCCCTATGGTACAGTCGAGATAAAAAATGAATCACTCAGTACTTTAAAGGTAAATCATACTTGACTCAAACCTCACTTTGATAATGAAAATAAAAGTAGGATAGAACAGTTTCGACTCTTCAAACCACTATGACCGAACAAGCTTGAGAAAAGTCAAGCTTAGACTATAAACAAGCGCTTCTCGAGAGGCAACCCAAGCACTGACATAGTAATTTCTTTTATTTAGGCTCTCTAATACATCAACTAACCCTTTGAATGCAGGTTTTTCGAGCCACACGGCTATGCCCATGGGTGTGCCTAAAGCCGTGTAGACACCATAAGCAAAGACACGGCCGTGCGATATGGCCGTATATGAGTAGGGTAAGATCTCCCTAACACACGGGCTTCGGCAACTTGCCACGGCCGTACGATGTGGCCATGGCCAATCCTGTTAATTCAACACGAGCGTGCGACACACTCGTGCCTCAAGACTATGGTAGAACTTGCCATTTTATACACGGGTGTGTGACCCCATGCACGGTCGTGGGAGAAGCAAACATCGAAAGACACGGCTGTGCAACACAGCCGTGTGCCCCAACACGCCCTAGGAACACGGGCGTGTGGCACGAATCCGACCGCCAAAATCCCTAAATTTCGAACAACACAGGCTAACCACAAGTCACACGGGCATGTGGCATGCTCGTGTGACCCAAAATTCTATAAAAACATCCCACTATTCACCTTCTTCTTCACTAAAACCCTAAAAACCCCTCAACCCAAATCACATATCAACCCTCTCTAGCGCCGCCGCCGGCCTCAACAACACCACCACGCTCGTGCAAGCTTCACCACGACCGTGCTTCACTCCTAACCATTCATTCGGTTCCCCTTTTTTTCTTACGTTTTCTCTTAGTTTTTAATGTCTTTTATCTATTTATCTGTCAATAATTTTATTTATTTAGTATTTGCATTATTATTAATAGGAATTTCATTCATTTAGCATGATTAATCTAGAAACTTCATTATGCCACTTTGAATCATTCTTTGGCTGCCATTTTTACCTATCACATGCAATAGGCTTTAGGCATACATTGATTATAAAAACCCACTAGAACAAGCCATTGTTTTCTTGCTAGAAGTTTTGTGCTTAGGATGAATCGAATATGGTATTTAGATTGACCCTCGTTTAGTAAGTTTTAATTAGCATTAACTTGTCATTTTGTTTAAGAACTTATGAACCCTCTTGATTTATTCTTTTTCTTGAGACTAATTTATTCATTTTTTTTAGGAATCATGTCATCTTCGAGAGGGAAGAAAGCTACCGTACCCACTTCCAAAAAGCGATAGGGGCCCGAAGGTTCCTCTTCTAGACCCATTGCTGAGATATGACACCCTTTTCTCTAATTCTCGTAGAGTTCCCAAAAGGAACTATTCCAAATATTACGAGCGAGACCCCGCGGAATAGGGAGATGCATTGATTGGGCCGCACTAGAGCAAGTCCAACTAGCAGATGAGCTTCGGGCCTTGTTGACGACAGACCTATGGGACCAGTTTTTCCTAATCATGGAGCCTACTTACCTCGAGCTCACCCTAGAGTTCTGCTCTACGTTCCATCTCTAGACGGTCATGAACCAACACGATGATCCAGGAACGATTCAATTCCGCCTAGGAGGTCTCGTTCGTCAACTCAGTGTACCGGAGTTCGGTATAGCACTAGGCCTGTACACCGAGTAGATTTTAGAGGAGGACCTTTTTGAGCTCCGTCGACACATCCACTTCTCATCTTCAAAGTGTTGGCAAGCCCTGGCCCCAGCCTCGGCCATATATGACCCCAGTCGCTCCAAGGTGACAGCTCTCGCCCCATCTTCGAGGTACCTTAATGCCATACTCACACATACACTGACGGGTAGGCGAGAGAGCACTAGCATCGTTAACACACATGACGCTTACTTTTTATGGAGCATGGTGCACGCACACGTGATCGACCTTGTTTATTTCATCGCCCATGCCATCCAGCTCCAGACGGAGTGACACCGTAGGGGCGTGATCTCTATGAGCCCATACATCACGCGATTGGCCCGCTACTTCGGCCTACTCAACACCACGGGCCAAACAT
This sequence comes from Gossypium stocksii, assembly GCA_020496765.1. Lineage (NCBI taxonomy): Eukaryota > Viridiplantae > Streptophyta > Magnoliopsida > Malvales > Malvaceae > Gossypium > Gossypium stocksii. Next base: position 11,852,979 of record CM035621.1, on the reverse strand, counting down.
CCTCTTACACCTTGATCGGCCAGATGTCCCCACAGCGCATCCAAACTATGCTGCACATGAGGATGATTCAGTGCCGACGTGAGAGCAACCCTCCTCAGTACTAGCTAGCTTAATCTGCCGAGTAGGAGGACCTGGAGGACATTACTGATGATGTCCCAGCACAGGAGGAGGCACCTACTGAGCCACCACCGACTCGCCGCCCAGTTCATGCAACAGCTTTAAGCTACATCACTTCTGGGCAGTTCACCCAATTCCAGCAACAATATTTTCAATGCTTTGAATACATTGATGCAACCTTAGCTCAGATTTGTCAGCAACTCCAACTCGCACCACCTCCCCTACCTCACGAACCATCTCAAGATTAGTACTCACGAGTACTCTTTTCTTCTCCTTTATTTTCATTTTTATTTTTCCTTTTTCTTTTATCTTATCTTTTTTATTATTTGAATTTTAGTACTTTCAGAACTTAGTTTATTCCAATTATTTTGTATTGGCTATTCCCTAACAAACACATTTTGTTAATCCAAATTCCCTAAAACTGATAAATGCTTTCGTAGTTTCAAAGGAGCTTTACAGCTCAAATTCATCTGTAGTGGAAAACCCTGCCACAACTACCGACTCTTACAATTCCAATATCCGTCCATCCAAATGTTCAGGGAGTTTTACTTCTCTCCCTAACTTATGATCTTGTGCTTCTATTGCTAGTAAGGTTATCTTTGTACATTGAGGGCAATGTACATCTTAAGTGTGGGAGAGGGGAACTCACTTTCAGTCATTGCATTCTCCTCGAACCCGTGAAAATTTTTACCACTAACTTTTTGCATTGTTCCCAAATTTCAAATTCTCACTTTCACTCTCTACATTAATCTCAATCTCCTATTAGGAACTAATTCTGATTGATTTATGATTTTTATTGATATGTTGAGAATTAAGACATTTGTATTTATGCTTTGATTATTCAAACTTTAAGACATTAGGGAATCAAGCATGATAAGTTGAAATTTTTGAGAATTTAAAATTTTCTAGGTTACTTTCCCTAATTTTAAGTGTTATATTGAGATTTGCAATTCGCAGGATTAACATCAAAAGCCATAATTCTAGTGAGATTTTTGAGCCTTTTGAGCATACATCCTTTCGTGCTCACTTTTATTGTTACTTTGAGTGAGTCAATACTAATGTGTTCTTCTAGAACTTGCTTCGATTATACATGTCAAGACCACATCATTGATTTGATATACCGAAATGAAAAAGGCACTTAAGTTTAACCCACTTACTCCATAAAAGCCTACCTCCATAAATTAACCTCTAGTGAACCCCATTGAGCCTAACAACCCATTCTTTGACTTACCTTTAATATTAACCTATAACCCATTTTTGTTGAATTAGCTTCAATTATTTTGATCCCTATTTTTGTCGAGATTTGAGTATAATTATTATCTAGCTTTATTCTCTTTTTTCAGTTTGTAAAGTTCATAAATATTCAATTTATTTGTATTTGATTTGTTCCTAAAAAAAAACCAGAACGATGTGTCAAAAAGGCTTAGCTCTAGGAATATGTTCCAGTGATAGAGATTTTTCTAGCTAGATGATTTTTCAATTAAATCTCGATTCTAACCCTCTTTTTCAGCTTGTGACAACACCCCTAGCTAAAGCCCCATTACAACCATTGAAAGACCTTTTGATGATGTCATATCAATCTATAGTGGTGGAGATTTGATTTTCCTGCAAGCTTATGGTAATAACTTTTCAGGTTGACTAATGAGTGCTTAATTTTTGAACCCCAAACACTTCGAGTGGATAGAGTGAATCTTTAGTGAGGATGTTAAGTCTTGTTGATTTTGATTGAGAGGTAATTACTTAGGAGAAGGGAGAAAACCTATGTTTCTGGCATAAAATTCTCAACTTAGAGTGTTTTGGACTTTAATATTTTTCTAGTTGAATTTTCATTGTATGATTACTTGTGAATTAGTTTGAAACATTATTGATAAGGATTATAAGTTGAGAAGAATGATTTTTAATTGTGAATTGAGATTTTACTTGAGGACAAGCAAAGGCTTAAGTGTGGGGGTATTTGATAAACCGTAAATTATACATATTTTTACCTCATGCTTAGCCTAAATTATGGATGAATTATCATTGAATTTGTGGAAATTGGTGCTCCTAATCCATTTATTTCATGTTTTATACTTAGGTGAGCATAAGGAAGAGAAAAGAGCCAGGAACAGGCAAATTAGGCCTAGTTCAATAATCAACACGGCTTGGAGGTTCGCCACAAGGCTGTGTCACACGGCCGTGCCACTTTAACAGGCTCGAGCATGGCCTGGTAGTCGATGCAGATGGGCGTGGCACACGGGCATGTCCCTGTCGTGAGGAAGTTCAATTTCACTCGAAAAAGGTTGCTCATGGGCTAAGAAAGCCATTCTAAACTCTATATAAAGACCCTAGAAGGCAACTTCAAGGGACATAACATATTCCCGCCTAGGCAGGGAGTTAAAGGCAGGGAATTACTTGAGGGGAAGCTGATTGATCCATCTCAGAAGCCAGGATCTACATTAAGACAGAGGATCTCTCTTCAATCTGTTCAGGAGTTTTGGGTTTTCTTATATTTTGTTATTTTATTTCTTCTGAGATGTTTTCTTTTATAATTATGAACTAAAACCCCAAATATCTAAGGGGGATGAAACCTAAGACAGATCTTGTTATTGTTATCTGAGCTGTGTGATAAATATTGATTTGTTCTTAATTGTGTTTTTAACTCTTAAATTGATATTTTTGGGATATTGATTTAAGTTGCATGTGCTAATGTAGAGGAGCAAAAACCCCTACATAGGAGTAGATCAAACACAATTAAGCGGAGTTGATCGTAATCCTAGACATAGGGCGACGATAATCTACAGGATTAGAGTCAAATCTAATATGGGGAGCCATAGATCGAGTTAATGTGAGACTAGGGTTTTTAACTAGAAAGAGATTTTAGTTAATCAACCTAGGATTAGTTATTCTTATCCTCGACGGAGGTATTAACATAATTTAGGGATCTCTACGGATCAAATCAAATGAAGAAATCATCTGGTTCAGAGTTAGATAACAAGTGAAGTTTAGGTGGATTTGGCCTTAGGTATTGCCTTAATCAATCATTGTCCCGAAAGTAATCTCTCTCTTTACTCCTTGCCGTTTCTTTTCAGTTTAGTTTAGATTAGTTAATTTAGAAACAAAACCTCCCTTTACTTTTAGGCTAGATAATAGGAAGAAAGTCATTACTAGTACTCATAGTTCATTGGATTCGATATTCTGGTCTTGCCACTTACTGTACTACTATTCGATAGGTGCACTTGCCTTTTTATCGTGATATTAGTTAGTTTCCAGGTACAATCACATTTTATTACTTCATCACAATCACGAGAGATCAGATAGCCCAAAATGCCTTATGTTCTAGTTCAAAGGGTAAATGACAACTTTTCCCATAAACGAGTCTATAGGGAGATGCTCCTGTGGGAGTTTTGAATGTAGTTCTATAAGCCCATAAAGCATCATCTATTTTTATCACCCAATCTTTCCTATTTGACTCTACTGTCTTCTCTAGGATGCATTTCAGCTCTCTATTAGCTACTTTGACTTGTCTACTGGTTTGGGGGTGATGAGGGGTAGCTGTTCTGTGGTGCACTCTATATTTCTTTAGGAATTTTTCAAATTGAGCAGTACAGAAATGAGTTCCTCTATCACTAATAATTGCTCTAGGTGTTCCAAATCAAGAGAAGAGTTTTTTAAGGAATCTCACTACCATTCTAGGATCATTAGTAGGCAACGCTTGGGCTTCTACCCATTTAGACATGTTATCAACTGCTACTAAGGTGTATTTATTTCCAAATGAACTAGGGAATGGACCCATGAAATCGATGCCCCATACATCGAATATTTGACATTCAAGCATATATGTTTTAGGTATTTCATCATGTTTAGAGATATTACCTGTTCGTTGACATTTGTCACAAGTAGTAACATACCTGTTGGTGTCCTTAAATAATATGGGCCAATAAAAACCTGATTTAAGTATTTTATGGGCGGTCTTAGTTCCACTGTAATGTCCTTCTGTTGGTCTTGAATGGCAGTGTGCCAGGATTTTGTTTGCTTCTGTTGTTGTAACACATCTTCGAATGACTTGATCTATACATGTATGAAAAAGAAAATGATCTTCCCAAAAGTAGTTTTTCACATGAGTGAAGAATCGCTTCTTTTGCTGATGTGTCAACCCTTTTAGTGTTATATTAGTAGCTAAGTAATTTGCAATATCAGCAAACCGAGGTACTTCAGGATCAGATACCACTAAGAGTTGTTCTTTAGGAAACGAGTCGTTTATCTCGATCTCATCAAGTTCTTTAAGATGTGGATTCTCAAGCCTGGAAAGGTGATCAGCTGCCAAGTTTTCAGCTCTTTTTTTATCTTTTATTTCCAAATCTAATTCCTGCAACAATAAAATCCATCTTATTAATCGGGGTTTCGCATCGGACTTAGTTCAAAGATAATGAAGAGCGGAGTGATAATATAAACGATGACTTTAGACAATATCAGATATGGTCTAAATTTGTCGAACGCAAAAACCACAGCTAGCAATTCTTTTTCTATGGTAGTATAGTTCTCTTGTGCAGCTGTTAGAGTTTTGCTAGCATAATAGATTGGCTGAAAGTGCTTGTCTCTTCGCTACCCATGAACTACGCCTACTGCAAAATCACTTGCATCACACATTAGCTCAAAAGGTAAATTCCAATAAGGTGAAATTATAATTGTAGCATTAGTAAGTTTCTCTTTGAGAGTATTAAATGCTTCTAAAAATTCCTAATCAAAATTGAAGGGTACATCTTTTTCTAGTAATTTCATTAAAGGCTTAGCTATTTTAGAAAAATCTTTAATGAATACCAGAATGACCTAAAAAGCTTCTGATTGCCTTAACTGAACTAGGGGGAGGTAGTTTTTCAATGGTCTCGACTTTCGCTTTATCAACTTTTATCCCCTTACTAGAAATCTTGTGTCCTAACACAATACCTTCTCGAACCATAAAATGGCCTTTTTCCCAATTGAGAACAAGATTTGTTTCCTCACACCTTATTAGAACTCGTTTTAAATTCTTAAGGCAAAGAGGGAAAGAGTTACTGAATACCGAGAAGTCATCAATAAATACCTCCATGATGTCCTCTACGAGTTCGTCAAAGATAGCTAGTATGCAACATTGAAAAGTAGCATGAGCATTACAGAATCCAAAGGGCATTCTACGATAAGCAAACATACCGTATGGACAAGTGAATGTCGTTTTCTCTTGATCTTCAAGAGCTATCGAGATTTTGAGATAACCGAAAAGTCCATCCAAGAAGCAATAGTACATATGTCCTTACAATCTTTCCAACATCTCATCAATGAAAGATAATAGGAAGTGATCTTTTCTAGTGGCATCGTTCAATTTCTTATAGTCAATGCAAACTCTCCAACCTGTTACCGTTCTTGTAGGGATTAATTCATTCTTTTCATTGGCAACAATAGTCATGCCACCTTTCTTAGGAACAACCTGCACAGGACTTACCCAAGCACTGTCAGAAATATGATAAATAATTCCAGCATCTAGAAGTTTAATTACCTCAGCCTTGACTACTTCTTTCATGTTGGGGTTCAATCTCCTTTGAGCTTGCACACATGGTTTATATTCATCCTTCATCAAGATTTTGTGGGTGCAAAAAGAAGGGCTGGTTCCTTTAATGTCAGAGATTTTCCAAGCTATGGCTCTTTTATGTTCTCTTAACACTTAGATTCATTCCTCTTTTTCCTTGGGTTGCAGGTTTGAAGCAATAATTACCAGTAATGTATAATTGTCTCCCAAAAATGTATATTCTAAGTGTTTGAATAATTGCTTCAATTCCAGTTGGAGAGGTTCGTCAACGGGGGGCTTTTATCTTAATTCCTCATTAATCTCAATACATTCATAATTGGTTTGTCTAGGGGAGGGGTCGTTGGAGTTTAAATTGATTATTACCTTTTCCATCTCAATGGTGACTTCGTCCTCTCCCCCACTTTGAACGAGACACAGTTCCAACATGTGTTTAGAAGTAATTTCCTGAAAAGAGTCTTGAACAAAATAATCAATGGAATCAAGAAATAACAGGAATCATCTTGTTTCTTAGAGAATCGCATGGCATCATAAATTTTAAACATAATTTCTTCATCACCTACCCTAAGCACTAGTTTACCATCCCCTACATCGATAATAGCTCGAGCAGTAGCTAAAAATGGATGCCCTAGGATTAAGGGTACCTCAACATCCTCATCCATGTCAAGCACAACAAAATCAACAAGGAATATAAATTTATCAACCTTAACTAATACATCTTCAATGATACCCCTAGGATATTTAATAAATCTATCATCTAATTGAATACTCATCCTAGTAGGTTTTGGTTCCCCTAGACCTAGCTGCTTGAACATTTTATAAGGCATTAAGTTAATACTGGCGCCTAAATTTGCTAATGCCTTTTCGATATTCAGACTTCCAATTAAACAGGGAATAGTAAAACTTCCTGGATCTTTCAATTTAGTTGGCAGTTTATTCTGAAGGATCGCTGAACATTCCTCGTTAAGTTCCACTATGGATAGTTCTTCAAACTTCCTTTTATTTGTTAGAAGCTCCTTCAAAAACTTTGCATACGTGGGCATCTGCGAAATAGCTTCAACAAAAGGCAAGTTAATATGTAATTGTTTAAAAAGTTCAAGAAATATATCGAATTGAGCATCCATGCGGTCTTTCTTCAACTTTGCTGGGTATGGAATAGTTGGCTTATATTCTTTGGGTATTAGTTGGGCTTTTTCTTTGGGCTCAGTCTCCTCGATATTCTCCTTGTCAGGTTCATGTGGTATCTTCTTTTTAGTTCAGTTATCATCTTCCCATTCCTTAATGTGACTGCTTTAACATGCTCCCTAGGATTGGGTTCAGTATTACTCGGTAGACTACTTGTGGTCTATCAGATATTAGCTTAGCAAGCTGACCTATTTGGGTTTCGAGGCCTTGAATTGATGCTTGCTAATTTTTAAGTGTCGTCTCGATATTCTGAAAATGAGTTTCTGATACGAAGATAAATTTCGTGAGCATCTCCTCAAGGTTCAGCTTTTTCTCTTGCTGGTAAGGTGGTTGTTAGAAGCCTGGAGGGGGTGGTAGTCTCTGATTTCCTTGACCAGCCCACGAGAAATTGGGGTGGTTCTCCAACCTGCATTATAAGTGTTACTATAAAGGTTATTTTGAGATCTAGAATTATTACCCATATAGTTGGCTTATTCATTTTCTGTGCTAGGATTGTGAGATGAGTAATCTGTGTTGTATATTCCTCCTCCATTTGAATCGCACCTCATTACTGGATATACCTGCATAGAACCAACTAAACCGTCAATCTTTTTATTTAAGAGTTCTACCTAATTTGACAGCATTGTGACTGCGTCAATATTAAAAACCTCGGTAGATTTTTGCAGCTTTGTCCTCATGACTTGCCACTAAGAATTATTCAGTGACATCTCTTCTATAAACTCATTAGCCTCCGCAGGTGTTTTGTTATTGATGGTTCCATCGGTAGCTACATCAATCATCTGTCTTGTTGAGGGATTTAAGCCATTGTAGAAAGTTTGCACTTGTAGCCACAAAGGTAACACATGGTGAGGGCACCTCCTCAATAAATCCTTGTATCTCTCCCAAGCATCGTAGAGTGTCTCTAAATCCATCTGCACAAAAGAAGAGATATCATTCCTCAAGTTTGCCGCTTTAGCTGGCGAAAAATGTTTAAGTAAAAACTTTTTCGATCATTTGTTCCCAAGTAGTGATAGACCCTCGTGGTAGAGAGTTCAACCACTATTTGGCTTTATTTCTCAAGGAAAAGGGAAATAACCAAAGGTGAATGGCATCATCATAAACGCCATTGATTTTAAATGTCTCGCAGAATTCCAAAAAGTTAGCTAAATGTGCGTTAGGATCCTCATCCTGTAAACCATCAAACTGTTGAATCATTTGAATAGTGTTAGGTTTCAGTTTAAAATTATTTGCACTAATAGCAAGCCTAACAATACTAGATTCGGTACTAGCTAAATTCAGCTTAGCATAATCATACATAGTACGCGGAACAGTATCTTGATTCACAGGATCTGCGGCTACCACAGGAGGTAGCTGATTATTTTGATTTGCTTCCATTTCTTCAGTAGATTCGGGTTTGTTTTCTTGTCCCTGTTCTGGGTACTGTAAGCTTCACCTTATTTCTCTGCGATTTCTATGAACTGTGGCTTCTAAATCGTTATCAAACAATAATGGTCCTGACGGGTTTCTTTTTGTCATAAACTAAAGATACCTATCAAAGAAGAGCAAAAAGAAAATTTTAGTAAATAAAATCTAAAAATAAAAATAGAAAATAACTTGCAATAAAAGTAAAAAATGGCTAAAGTAATAGAAATAGAGTGTTCCTAATATCTTAGTTCCCCGGCAACGACGCCAAAAACTTGATTGTGATTTTGATGAAGTAATAATAATGATCATACCTAGAACTAACTATTATCACGATGAAAGGCAAGCGCACCTATAGAATAGTAGTATAGTTAGTGGCAAGACCGAAATGTCGAATCCAATGAACTAAAAGTACTAGTAATAAATTTCTTCATATTATCTAGCCTAGAAATAAATGGAGGTTTTGTTTAAACTAATTAATTCTAAACTAAACTAAGGACGCGACAAAAAGTAAATTGGGGAATTACTTTGGGAAAACTGAATGATATAGGCAATACCCAAGGAAGCATCCACCTAGACTTCACTTGTTATTTAACTCTGAACTAGACAATTTTTTCATTCGACTTGGTCCGTAGAGATCCCTAAATTATGTTAATATCTTTGTCGAGAATCAGAAAAACTAACCCTAGGTTGATTAATTGAAATCTCTTTCTAATTAAAACCCCTAGTTTTGTATTAACTCGATCTATGGATCCCCCTATTCAATTTAACTCTAATCCAATAGATTTTCGTCATCCTATGTCTAGGATTGCGATCAACTCCGCTTAATTGTGTTGGATCTACTCTTAGAACGGGACTTTTGCTCCTCTGAATATGCATATTTGACTTGAATTAATATCCTGAAATATCAACTCAAGAATTAAAAACACAATTAAGAACAAATCGAATATTTATCATATAATTCAGACAACAATAACAAGACCTGTCTTAGGTTTCATCCCCCTCAGGTATTTGGGGATTTAGTTCATGTTTATAAATGAGTACATCTCAAAGTAAAGAAAACTACAAAACATAAAGAAAACCCAAAACTCCTGAAAAGATTGAAGGGAGATCTTCAGTCTTGATGTAGATACTGGATTCTGAAATGGATCAATCGACTTTCTTCGAGTCATTCCCTGCCTTCTACCCTTCGTGTCAGCTCTAACCTCTTAAATCTGCTCCTAAGGTGTTTTTATAGACTTCAAAATACCTTTCTTAGCCCCTAAGTAGCTTTTTCCGCGTGAAATTGAAATTTGTCACGACAGGGACACACCCGTGTGGCACACCCATGTGATTCGAGCCCAGGTCATGTTCAAGCCTGCTAATTAGGCACAGACGTGTGGTCTACCCGTGTCATGAACTTCAAGCCGTGTTGTTTTTTAACTTTGGCCCATTTTCTTTGTTTTTGGACCGTTTCTCGTTCTTTTCACTCTCCTATGCCCACCTAAGTATAAAACATGAAATTAAAGGTTTAGGAGCATTAAATTCCACAAATTCAATGATAATTCATCCATAAATATGATAAATATGGGATAAAAATATGTATATATTATAGTTTATCAATGAACGTGTAACACCCTAATTTTTGAGATTTTTGTGATTTTGTGTGAACTTAAAATTTTGCTTGTCGGGATATGTTAAATTATGTTTGGGTGTGTTAGTGGACCTTTAGAAGGCCTAAGCTTAAGTTAAAACTCGATAGAATTTTAAAATCTTGGACTTAAGGGAGAAAGGGGCTCTGATTAAGTGGGCTTTTAAGAAAATGTTGGTAAATTAAGACACAAGTGAGCCAATGGTAGGGTGGCAATGTAACGCCACTTAAAAGACAGGGGTGGCGTGTGGAAGCTGTGCAAGAGCTAAGGTTCAAGTCTCTTGGCAATCAATCTGAGGTTTTATTTTTAATGCATGAGTAAGGTAGGTGGTGGAATTCAAATTAAACTCTGAAGGGAGGTGTTCGAATGGCTCAAGGGATTGAATCAAAGAGGATAAAGAAGAGAAAATTTAGGGATTTCAAATGGAAGCAAGAGTTGGCCAGCCAAGGGACTTTGGTTTAGCATATTGGCTAGGGTGTTTGGAGTTTTCACTTTTGGGAATTAGGGTGGTTTATGTCGACATTTGTAGGGGTTAAGCTTTTAGAATTTGGCAAATAGGGGCTGTTTCTTTTGGTCGAATAGGTATAGTGCCCTTAGTTTCCTTTTCTTCCACCTTCTTTTTCCCAAAAACTGAAAACTAGATCTTTACATTCTCCTTGTGTCGATTTGTCCAAGAGCCAAAACCATTTTCTTTCTTTTTGTTTCTAAAAGCCGAATTTACCTCTTCTTTCGTCACTCTTTTCTTCATCTTTTTCACTCCACCAATTGAATTAACCCTTGCTTAAACCTTGTTGCTGATTTCACCTTGACCAAACTTCTTCCCATTGCTAATTTTTCAAGAGCTAAATCTCAAACCTCTCATCTCTCTCTGCCGATTATTTCTTTTACTTCGTGAACTTCTCTTCTTCTATTTTCTTTTAAACCGAAATAAACATACTTTAGGATAGGTCCAAAAGCCGAAATCACTTAGATCTACTCTCTGCCCGTGTTTTGGTTAGATCTACAACAGATTTGGAATAGGCTGGTATTCAAAGACTCTTTTTTGGCAGTACAAAATGGTGGTAAGTGTTCAAAACCCCCTTTTTTGTAATTTTCGTAAATTAAGGAATCGAAAACCCCTTGATTTAGGCTATGACTTATATTAGTCTACTCATTCGGGTTCTTATGTGCTAGTGTGGAATAGAGGCTATCTATCAAGGAGTATTGAAGGCTAGGATTGCTGGAGCGATCTAGTTATTGTTTCGGCAAAGGTAAGTATTCAAGGGCCTTAGATGATGTTGGCCGAATATGGTAAGTTGATAGTTAGATTGATTTCGTTGATTGTAATTAACAGTGTGACCTAACCATTGTAGGATAAACGTTCGAGGGATTTCAACCTATATCACAAAACATGTGTGTAAACGACACCCACTAGTAGACTAGATCGGTAAAAGCCGAAAAGCCAAAGTGCCGAAACTCTGGCATTTCGAGGGCTTGTGAGCGTGCGAATGCTCGTGGGACTGTTAAAATGGTAAAATCAATAATCGCAAATGGTAAGAGTGCTGTGTACGCGTTTTTGTGCATGTTGGTGATTTTGGGCCTCGAAGGGTCGAATTTGGGCCCAATAGGCTTACGGGCCCATATGGGTGAAAATGAGTGGTAAGGTTAATCTGGTTGTTGGACTGATAATTCTTCTTAAACGGACATAAAATATGGGCTTAGTGGGCCGTAATAGCTAGTGGACAGTGTAGGGCCTATTAGGGGTTTTAGGCCTCGACAACTCTAAGTTGATAAAAGGGGCTAAATAAGTTATCTAGACGTCATTAAGACTGTTAACAAACTGTAATGAGCATGAAACCCTAAAAACTAGAAAATTTACTGAAATACCCCTTAAGGGTGGAAAATTACTGTTTTACCCCTAGGTGCTAAAAGACCATTTTACCCCTAGGGCTAAGTTGACTGAATTGCATGCTAAATTAAATCTGTTCACTGAATGCCATAATATATTATACTGTTGCATGGGATTGGGTTTTGATGAAGGAAGTGCTAAGTGACAATGCCACATTTACTGTTAGGGGCTTTGCCTTGTTTTACTATTAATGGCTTGGCCACGTTATCTGATTAAGTAGCTATGTTGTGACTGTGGTGTGTAGGGCTGGATGGGTTGAGTTATTCCCCACATGCTGTGTAGGGTTGGTACGGGTGGTGTGTGGGGCTAGATTGGGCTGGGTTTTGCGTTCATACATATACACTGTTCTTGTGACAACCCGAATTAGGGGCTAGTCGGAATAGTGGTTTTGTAACCATAAATCTGAAGTGAAAATTTTTAATTATGTGAAATTTTGATGATATCTATTCGATTGAATATTAGAGTTAAAATACTGTTTGAAAATTTTACTGTATTGATGTTTAATTGCTCAATAAGGACTAAATTGAAAAAAGTGTAAAATGTGCCTATTAGATGATAATTGGACTTGATTGAATTGTTGCATGAAATAGGAAGCTTTTATGTGGCAATAAAACCATGAGTGAGTATTATGGACCAAAATAGCCTTACATGGAAAATCTCTGAGTAATAGATGGAAGGGAATTTTTGTCAAAAGTGAGTAAAAGACAAAATAGATGAAATAAAACATCATCTTCTCTATGAAACACCCCATGTTCAGTCGAAAATCCCTAACTCCATAGCCAAGGGTTTCAAAATTTTTCAAGCTTCCATGTAAGTGTAATTTGGTCCCCTTTTCAATTATTTTTGCATTTTTAGACTCCTTGAAGCTTGTATTTCATTATTCTACCATTTATTTGAAGAAAAAGTGAGGGTTAAAAATTTACCCATTCGTGGAATAAGTGTCTTTGGCTCACTAATTGTAGATAACGGAAGTTTTAAATGCTATATGCATGTTTTAATGGATGAAATTGAATGAAAGTTCAAAAAGAGTGACTAATTTATAGAGATTACAAATTGTTTCTAAATGTGTGGAATAATGAATATTTGGGTGTTATATTTGTAAAAATGGGCTTAATAAGCCTATGGAATAAAGAAAATGAAATTTTGATGTCTAAAGGACTAATTAGTAAGTATTGCAAAGTTAAGGGGTAAAATTGGAAATTTCCCCAAATGTGAATTGTGATCGTATTGAAATAGATAAATGATATCTGTGCTATATGTGTTAGTTTAGATCAAGAACGGTCTGAAAGAGCCCATGATCGGGGAAAAGAGAAAGCCCTCGACTAATTTCAAAAATTAGTCCTTTTTGGCAATCTAGGTAAGTTATATGTAATTCTAGCGAATTTGATTAGTTCTGTTAGAATATTTGCTTATATGATGATATATGGATAATTGCTCTATGAGGTGACCGAATGTATGGAAAATAGTATTGACTATAAATTCTGATTGATCATCGTATGTGCTTCTGAAACTATTGATTTATGCATTATCTGTAAATCCCGATTGAGCAAGTAGGAATAGACATAGATAATAGTGACATGTCACTTGAGGCCAACTGTTCTGACTGTTATAGTTACCCGGGTGCTAGGTAGTCTTGCATGTGTTGGAAACACCTGTCAGCTTGTGTGAGCAGGCTCGCGGTTAACTTCTGTACTGTTACTGATTATAGCTTCAGCTACCACACTGATTGTAGCTTCAGCTATCCTACTGTTAGTAGCTTTGGCTACTTAATGGCTTCGCCATGTCTGTATGGCACTTATGTGCTAACCTCTGTATATCTATTCATATTCCGAAATTGCTTAATGGGAATTAGATTAACTGTATTGTGATTATCGAAACCATTTTTAATTTTTTTAAAAACGAGGATTCGACTTCGGATTTTGAAAATAAAAATAAACGGGAGTCGCCACCAATCCTTTTTTACTGAGGTGTGATTGGGTCACCTCGAAAAAGTGGTTGTTTTAAATAAACAATTCAATTGATCAAAACAACGATTTTGGTCTACGATAATCAGAAAACGGGTTCGGGAGTTGATTACGCACGAGGAAGGATTAGCACCCTCGATACGCCCAAAATTGGTACCTAGTTGATTATTTAGTGTCTTAATGTCGAAAACTGAAAATTTGAAAGAATTTAAAATACGATCCCTCTTTGTATCAATGTTATTAAAAAGGTAAATCATTTAGGTAAGTTAAAACGTATGGTAAATATCGTCTTATCCCGGGGTAAAATGTCACATCCAATACGTTAGGACATAACACTTTTAGCCCCTAAGGCTAGACTTGCCATTTTATTCAAAAACTCGTGTTTTTAATTTTGAAAGGATATTTGAATGCTTAGAGTAAACAAGAGAAATCGAAACCCAATACGTTAGGGCACAATCTCTCGAATTTCTAACTACCGAACATTGCCTTGGTTTTGAAAATCTTATTTCGAGATATCAAAACGTCACATCCAATACATTAGGACATGACATCTCGAATTCTCGAGAATAAGTTTTTATATTTAAAAAAAGAATATGAATTTATTTCAAAAGGATATTCAATTATTCAGGTTAAACAAGAAAATCCGAAACCCAATACGTTAGGGCACGGTTTCTCGAGTTTCTAAATACCAAACATTGCCCTTGTAAAAGAATGATTTTTATGTCGAATAAAGGTTAAAAAAATGAATTTGTAATAAAATGCGAAAGTAATTTACAACAAAGAATATATGCAAATAAAGTAAAAGTAATAACAAGAAATAAAAAAACCATAAAAGAGTAAGCAAGCATGCGAATTAATTACAGATTAGAAATAACGAAAAATAATAATAAGAACTATGTAATAAATTTACGCATATAAATAATAAACAAACAAATAATAAAAGCAAAGATAAAATAAATGAAAAATATTAAAGTATAATAGTGAAATATTAAAATAATAATAATAATAATAATAATAATAATAATAATGTAGTAATAATGTAATAGTAATAATAAAATATTAATAACAATAATAGAAAATAATAATATGTATGTACATAAAATATTAATAATGATAAAAAGAAAACAATAGATATAATATGATAATAATAATAATATATGTACATAATAGTAAGAAACGTGATATATAAAAAACAGAATTAAATATAATATAATGATGTATAAATAATAATAATAATAATAATAATAAATATAATAGTTGTGATAATAACAAAATAACATAATGGTAAATGTGGAATTTAACAGAATATTGAAAAGAATATTAGAAATAACTATTAATAATACTACATAAATATACATATATATATATATATATATAAAAGTGTTAATTGAAACTAATACTAATACTAATAAAGAAATCAATAATAGATATAATAATAATAAAATAAATAAAAAATATTAATAATAGATATAATAATAATAATAATAAAATACAATTAATTAAAAAGGGGCTAAATTGAACTAAAATCTAAAACAAGTGGGTGAATTTGAAAATAAAAAGAAGAAGAGAGGGCCTATTCGGAAGCATGCATAACATGAAAGGACTAAAAGCGCAATATTCCCTCCCATCCGAAACACACAGTGCAAGGGAAGACCAAAATGAAAACGAAATAAAAGTTCGGGGCCAAATTAAAAAGACATAGGATCTTAATTGCATAAGCATGAAAAAGCGGAGGGGCTAAATGCGCAAATAGCCCCTCCAATGAAAACACGCGGATCCTGAGGTTGGAGCGGGTCGGGTCGTGTGGGTCGGCTCAAAATGACGTCGTTTTGGTGTTTTAAGCCTGACCCCAAAACGACGTCGTTTTGGGGGGCTTATATAAGTTAAAAAACTTCAAAAAATTTTGATTTTTTACATCCTTTAAAAAAAAACACAACAATCCTCTCTCCCTCTCTTAGCCCTCTCTCAGCCTGGACGATTTCCGATCACCGGACCACCACTGGTCGGTTGCCGGCGACCACCACGCGCTGTGGTCGGAGCTCTGATAAGGTAAAATTTTTTTTTTTTATAAATAATGTGTATATATATATATGTATATAAAAAAGTAGATTTGGAAAGAAAAGAATAAGAAAAGAGAAAAAAAAAATAAAAGAGAAAATCACCTTATTTTCTCGATTTGGTTGTTTAGCCTTTCTTGTTTGTATTTTGATGTTTAAAAGCTATTTTTTGGGTGGTTGTATTTGGAAAAAGAGAATTGCTTCTTGTATTTCATAATCTAAAAAAAATTACATTCGGTTTCTTGATGACTTTTTATAACCATTCTTTTGCAACTTGTCTGTCTTTTCTTCTTTTAATGTTTGCAGGTGCAAGTTGGACGATGGGACGTGATGGAGGCGATGGAGATGACCGGCGTAGGGCGGTGGCTGCAGCAGTGCGGTGCCGTATACTAGGGGGCTAGGGTTTGACATTGTTTTGATTTTTTCTTGTTTGGGTTTAGGGTTAGATTGGGTTTAGGATTAGGTGTTAATGGGTTTGTTGGGCCTATTGGGTCAAAATTGGGTGTGTATAGTTGCCCCTCTTTGCTCATTGTCGTGTAACAAGAACAGAGCCGTTGTTGTGTAACGAGAATAGAGCAAAAACTTTTAAGAAAGACAAATTTTACTCAGTCTCACCGAGTCTTCACTTCTTTGGTGCTTTTCCTCTTCAGGTGGCTTCATTCCAATCCAATGCATCTCGTTGCTTTGATCCACTCCATCGTGACTTCAGAGAGATATGACTTGTATCTTCAATTTGCTCCAATGTAATTTCAAGGATACGAGATTTATGGCTTCGATCTGCTTCACTGCAACTTCAGGAAAATAAGATTTACAATTTCAATCTGTTCCACTGCAACTTTAGGGAGATAAGGCTTGTAACTTCAATCTGTTCCACTGCAACGTTAGGGAGATAAGGCTTGTAACTTTAACCTGCTCCACTGTAACTTCAGTGAGATAAAGTTTGTTGTGATCTGCTCTTCTGCAACTTCAAAGAGATAAGATCTGATGTCTTCAGTCTGCTCCAGTACAACTTCAGGGAGATAAGACTTGTAACTTCAACCTGCTCCACTGTTACTTCAGAGAGATAAGGTTTGTTGTGATCTGCTCTTCTGCAACTTCAGAGAGATAAGATCTGATGTCTTCAGTCTGCTCCGCTACAACTTCAGGTAGATAAGACTTGTAACTTCAACCTGCTCCACTGCAACTTTAGAGAGATAAGGTTTGATGTGATCTGCTTTTTTGCAACTTCAGAGAGATAAGATCTGATATCTTTAGTCTGCTCCGCTACAACTTCAGGGAGATAAGACTTGTAACTTCAACCTGTTCCACTGCAACTTCAAAGAGATAAGGTTTGATGCGATCCGCTCTTCTGCAACTTTAGAGAGATAAGATCTTGTATCTTCAGTCTGCTCCGCTACAACTTCAGAGAGATAAGACTTGTGGACATATGCTTATGCCAAATGATTAGGATGCTATGATCGAAATGACTCAAATGCTCCTATTAAATGAATATGAATGATACTTATGTGACTGTAACTTTATTGATTTGTCACACCATTTTGGGTAACATGACCCGTGAAATTCATTTCATGGGTTAAGTAGTTAGAATGTCATGATCAAAATGATTCAAATGCTCCTAACTAGATGCATACGAATGCATAAATGTAGAATGAGAATGATCCTCTTCTTAGGTTATCATTGCTCAATGTTCATCAGAGTTTTCTCTTTGATGTGTTACCATACCTTCTTATTCGGCCGGTATCTTTCCCAGAAGATCCAAAGAAATAACTAAAATTTAGACTATTCTTTCTCAAAAGTCTTCTATTCTTGGGTTTGGTGAGTTCTAAACAATAGTCCTATTTCAGGTTCTTGTACTATTTAGAAATTTCCAGAGTAATATGCGAAATTCCTTTTATGAAAGTATTATTAGTCCATTAATCATTATTTCAATGCAAAATGCTGAAAAAGATCACAATAATGGACAAAACTGAAATTCATCAAGAATCAGAATCTGAAAATAGTGGATTAATCAAAGAAAGTAAATATTGCTGGAGTATAAGATAGGTGAAAAGAGAACAGGTGCCCCAAATATCGCAGCATGAGCTTCTCTGTACGAACTTCTTGATGACCTTTTTGAGTTTAACATGTGTTTAGGAGATCTAGAGTACTCTGTTGATGCCCCAAGATGTAGCATACCTTCTTGTTGTTAATTCAAGCATAGCAAGACTATCGCATGCCCCACTTTTATCAAAATTTGAATTGCCCTTTACGAGTTTTCAATTCAAAGCCCCTTTGGTCTCAAGGTGCTCTTTGCGAGTTTTCACCTTGGCCTCTCTATTTCTCCCTTTTTTTAAATAGAAATATTTCTTGACTGGATCTGAGTTCACTGGATTAGGCAGAATCTTGCTCTCCATTTCAGTTAATATCAATGCTCCTCCCGAAAAGGCTTTCTTTACCACATAAGGTCCTTCCCAGTTTGGCATCCATTTTCCTCGAAAATCTTTCTGTATGGGAAGGATCTTGTTCAATACCAAGTCTCCCTCATGGAATTCTCTAGGGCGAACCATTTTGTTGTAAGCTCGTATCATTCGTTTTTGGTACATTTGACCATGACAAATAGCTCTCAACCTTTTCTCTTCGATCAAATTTAACTAATCATATCGAGATTGGATCCATTCTGCTTCATCCAACTTTAGCTCAGATAAGACTCGAAGGGAAGGGATTTCGACTTCAATGGGTAAAACTACTTCTATTCCATAAACCAAAGAGAAAGGAGTTGCCAGGGTAGAGGTTTTGACTGATGTTCGATATGCAAAAAGAGCAAATGGTAGTTTCTCATGCCAATCTCTATAAGTCTCGGTCATTTTTCCCACGATCTTCTTGATATTTTTATTAGCCGCCTAAACTGCACCATTCATTTTTGGATGATATGGCGACGAGTTGTGGTGTTTAATTTTGAACTGACTGCAGACTTCTACTATCGTGCTGTTGTTCAAATTCAAGGCATTGTCTGATATGATCCTTTCTAGCATTCCATAGCGGCATATAATCTCTTTCTTTAAAAACTTGCTAACTGCTGACTTTGTGACATTGGCATATAAAACGGCCTCTACCCACTTGGTGAAGTAGTCAATGACAACAAAAATGAATCGGTGTGCATTAGAAGCTTTTGGCGAGATTGGCCCAATCACATCCATGCCCCACATAGAGAAAGGTCATGGAGAAGTCATCACATGAAGAGGTGAAGGGGGCACATGAATCTTATCCCCATATATTTGGCACTTATGGCACTTCTTGTCATAATTGATGCAATCTCCT
Source organism: Gossypium stocksii (assembly GCA_020496765.1). NCBI lineage: Eukaryota > Viridiplantae > Streptophyta > Magnoliopsida > Malvales > Malvaceae > Gossypium > Gossypium stocksii. The sequence continues at coordinate 11,833,903 of CM035621.1, read as the reverse complement.
TCCATTGTAGACCAATAATACCCGAATCTCATGATTTGCCTGGCCATTGTGAAACCATTGGTGTGTGTCCTGCAAATGCCCTCATGGACTTCCTCTAAGATTTTCTTAGCCTCAACAGCGTCCACGCATCTTAGCAGTACCTGATTCTTTCTTCTTTTATATAGGATCTCTCCGTCTAGGACGTAGTCACTAGCTAATCTTCTTAAGGTCCTTTTGTCATTTTTAGTAGCTTGGTCAGGGTATTCATGATCCTTCACATATCGCAGTATATCCTAATACCAAGGGTGATCATCTCTTTTTTCTTCTTCGTCGATGTTGTGGCAATGAGCCGGGGTCTCATAAATACTCATTTGGATAGGCTTTATATCCTCTTGTTTGTTTACTTTGACCATAGAAGCCAAAGTAGCCAGGGCATCAGCCATTTGATTTTCTTCTTGCGGCAGGTAACAGAAAGTGATACTATCGAACTATTCGATCAAATCCAGGACCAATCTTTTATAGTCAGTTAGCTTGGGGTCTCTTGTCTCCCATTCTCCCTTGAGCTGATAAATTACCAACGCTAAATCTCCATATGCCTCCAGTACTTTGATCTTGCGCTCTATGGCTGCACGAATTCCTATGATACATGCTTCATACTCCGCCATATTATTGGTGCAGTCAAAATCCAATTTACAAGTAAATGGATAATGATCACCGTTTGGGGATATCAGGATTGCCCCAATTTCGTTACCAACAGCATTTGATGCTCCGTCAAAGTTTAACTTCCAAGGACGATCTTTTGAAACGTCTTCTTCAGTGGTCGCCACATACATTAGATCTTCATTTGGGAAATCAAAATCCAATGGCTCATAGTCCTCTAGGGCTCTGCTTGCTAGAAAATCCGCTATTGCACTCCCTTTCATAGCCTTCTGATTCACATAGACTATGTCAAACTCGAAAAGCAGAATTTGCCACCGGGCCATCCTTTTATTCAAGGCAGTAGACTCCATCAAGTACTTTAGAGGATCTAATTTTGAGATCAGCCAAGTCGTATGGTACAACATGTACTGTCTCAGTCCTCAAGTTGTCCATATTAAGGCGCAACACAACTTTTCAATTGGCGAGTACCATGTCTCACACTCAGTGAATTTCTTACTAAGGTAGTATATCACCCTTTCTTTTTTTTTTTTCTGACTCATCACGTTGGCCAAGTACACATCCCATAAAATTATTGAATACTATCAGATACAGTATCAATGGCTTACCTGGACTGGGTGGCATCAACATTGGAGGATTAGACAAGTATTTTTTAACCTTGTCAAAAGTTTTCTGGCACTCGTCATCCCATACACCTGGATTGTGTTTCTTGAGAAGGCGAAAGATGGGGTCACATTTCTCAGTTAGTTGTGAAATGAACCGGGCAATGTATTGTAACCTTCCTAAGAAACCTCGAACTTCTTTTTGAGTGCGTGGTAGAGGTAATTCTTGTATAGCCTTGACTTTATCTGGGTTAATCTCAATCCCTTTTTCACTAACAACAAATCCCAGCAATTTCCACGATCTAGCCCCAAAGGTACATTTTGCCAGATTGAGCTTTAGCTAAAAATTTCTCAATCTCAAGAATAATTTCTTCAGAATTTGCACATGCTCCTCTTCTGTTTGGGATTTGGCGATCATATCATTAACATAAACTTCAATTTCTTTGTGCATCATATCATGGAACAAGGTTACCATGGCTCTCTGATAGGTCTCTCCCGCGTTTTTCAGTCCAAATGGCACCACCTTATATCAAAATGTTCCCCACTGATATGCTCGCGATATTAAGTAATAAAATTTATAAAAACTAATCACACCAAAAACTAACTAATATCACGATGTTAAAGGCAAGTGCACCTATAGAATAGTAGTATAATTTGCGGCAAGACCGAGTTATCGTACCCAAGGGAACCAAAAGTACTAACACTTACTTCCTTTCTATTATCTAGCCTAAAAATAAAAGAGGATTGATTGAAACTAATTCTAAAACTAACTAAAAGTGCACAAAAAGTAAATTGGGGAAAACTTTAGGGAAAAGCTGATGGATATGAGCAATACATAAGGGAGAATCCACCTAGACTTCACTTGTTTTTAACTTCTTGAACTAGATGATGTCTTTACTTGACTTGATCCATAGAGATCCCTAACCTATGTTAATACCTCTTTCGAGGATAAGAACAACTAATCCTAGGTGGTTAATTAAAGTTTTCTTATTAACTAACACCCTTAGATTGTATTAATTCGATATATGGATCCCCTATTAGGTTTGACCCTAATCCGACAGATTTATGTCGCCCTATGTCTAGGGTTGCATGCAACTCCGCTTAATTATGGTAGATCTACTCTTAAAACAGGGACTTTTGCTCCTCTGCCTAAGCACATCCAGTTCTTGAAATAATACCTAGGATTATTAAATCAAGAATGAAGAACACATAAATAAGAACAATTCAAGTATTTATCAAATAATTCAAGAATAGATAATAACAAGATCTATCTTAGGTTTCATCCACCTCAAGTATTTGAGGGGTTTAGTTCATAATAAAGAAAGAAAACATCTCAGAAGAAATAAGATAATAAAACATAAAGAACCCAAAAACCCCTGAAGGAATTTAGGGAGATCCTCGGTCTTGATGTAGAACTCTGGCTTCTGGGATGAATCAATCGGCTTCCCTTGGAGTAATCCCTTGCTTTTACTCCTTATGTTGGTAGAATTATGGCGCTCTTTCTCGAAAGAAAAGAGTATATCTTTAGAGTTGCCTCCTGGGGTCTTTATATAGAGTTTAGAATGGCTTTCTTAGCCCCTAAGTATCCAAATCCGAGTGAAATTCCTCTTCCTCATGACGGGGACACGCCCGTGTGCCACGCCCGTGTACCACGACAAGAGGCTGTGTGAGAGTTTGTTGACGGAGGCACGGCTGTGTGGCTTGGCCGTGCTTGGCGGGGGTTGGACTGTGTGATCTTTAGCTGCCACGGCTGTGTGCCATGGTCATGTGGTGACTTCTTGGGCCGTGTCATTTTCACAATTTGGCCTATTTTCTTTGTTTTTGGTCCGTTTTCTGTTCTTTTCTCTTCCCTATGCTCTCTTGAGTATAAGATATGAAAAAGAAAGATTAAGAGTACCAATTCTCACAAAATTAATGATAATCCATCCAAAATTAAGCTAAACATGGGGTAAAAATATGTATAATTTATCGTTTATCAAATACCCCCACACTTAAGCCTTCGCTTGTCTTCAAGCAAAATCTCAATCCCTAATCAAGAATCATTCCTCTCAACTTATAATCTCTATTAATAATGTTTCAAACTAATCCACAGGTAATCATACAATGAAAATTCAATCAAAAGAACATTAAAGACTCAATCACTTTAAGTTGAGAATTTTGTCATTAAAAACATAAATTTTCTCCCTTCTCCTAAGTAATTATCTCTCCATCTTAATTAATAGAAGTTGATATCCTCACTAAGGATTCACTCTATCCACTCAAAGTGTTTAGGGTTCAAGAATTAAGCACTCTCTAGTTAACCTGAGAAGTATTACCATAGGCTTGCAAGAAAATCAAATCTCCACCACTGTAGATTGATATGATACATCGATCAAAAAGGTCTTGTAATGGTTGTAACGGGGCTTGGTTAGGGGTGTTGTTACAGGCTGCAAAAGAGGGTTAGAATCGAGATTGAACTGAAAAAATTATCTAGCTAGAAAAATCTCTATCACTGGAACATATTTCTCAAGCTAATTCTTATGATAATATCACTTCTGCCTTGGTAGCCTTAAAATATGCAAAAACTATTTGAACTATTAAAGATTACAACTGAATATATACTTACTCTTTCTTTAAGAACAATTCAACTATGATACAATACATTGAATAAAACTTTACAATCTGAAAAAGAGAATAAAGCTAGATGAAAATTTCAACTCAAATCTCGACAAAAATAGGGGTCAAAATAATTGAATGAAATTCAACAAAAATTGGGTTATTGGTTAATAATTAGAGGTAAGTCAAAGAAAAGGTTGTTAAGCTCAATGGGGTTCACTAGGGGTTAAATTATAGAGGTAGGCTTTTGTGGAGTAAGTGGGTTAAATCCTAGGTGCCTTTATCATCTCGGTATATCAAATCAATGATGTGGTCTCGACATGTATAATCGAAGTAAGTTCTAGAGTAACAAATCAGTGTTGACTCACTCAAAGCAATAATAAAAGTGAGCATGAAAGAATGTATGCTCAAAAGGCTCAAAATCTCACCAGAATTATGGCTTTTGATGTCAATCCTGTGAATTTCAAATCTCAAGATAACACTTAGAATTAAGGAAAATAACTTATGAAAAAAATGGGGTTCTCAAAAATTTCAACTTATCATGCTTGATTCCCTAATGTTTTAAAGTTTGAATAATCAAAGTACAAGCACCTATGTCTTAATTCTTAACATATCAATAAAAATCATAAATCAATCAGAATTAAATCCTGATAGGAGATTGAAGATAATGCAGATTTGAGAACAATGTAAAAAGTTAGAAAAGTTTAGGGATTTTAAAGAGAGTGTAAAGACTGAAAATAGATTCCCTCCCACACTTAAGATGTACATTGCCCTCAATGTACAAAGATAACATTAGTAGCAATAAAAGCACAAGATCATAAGATAGGAAAGGTATGAAACTCCCTGCTTTGGATGGATTAGTGAGGCGGAGATTGGAAGAGTTGGTAGTTGTGGCAAGGTGTTCCCTTTTTCATAGAGATTTGATCTGTAAAGCTCCGTTGAAATAGCGAAAGTATTTATTAGTCGTGGGGAATTTGGATCAATGGTAATTACTCTTTAGGGGTTGGCCGTTATGAAAAAGAAATAAAATAAAATAAAATAAAGCAAAATACTAAAAATACTAAAATTCAAATAATGAAAAAGTGAAATGCAAGACAATAAAAATAAATGTAAAGAGGAAAATAAAGTTAGAAGAAAAGGTAAAAATAGATATCAGTGTTCAAAAGTTAGAATAAAGTAAAATAAAGTAAAAAAAATAAAGTTAAGAGGAATAGATATATCTAATCCTCAGATGGATCACGCGGCGGTGGAGTGATGCTGAGGTGCTAGCATATCTATTCTAAGGTGGCATCGATATAATCAAGGCGCCGAAAGCATTGCTGCTCAAATTGTGAAAAGTACTCAGATAGGTCAGCGTGGGCGTCTGTCGCATGGGCTGGTCGTCGCGGTTGTGGTGGCTCTACCGGCGCATCCTCTTCTGGTGGTGGGACATCATCAGGAATGTCCTCTAGGACCTCACCCTCTTGAACAAGGTGAAACTGAAGGGGGTGCCTCGTGGCCTCCACTCGATCATCCTCATATGTAGCATAGTCGCGATGCCCTGGGGAGACATCTGACCAATCAGGGTGTAGGAGGATGTCTGGGCTGAAGTGTTGAGGAGCCCTAAGTGACGGGCCAAGTGTGTAATGTAGGGCCCCATAGATAAGATGCCTCTGCGGTGCCTCTCTGTCTGATGCTGCATGGCGTGCGTGATGAAGTATGCTAAGTCGATGACGTGTCCATTCGCCATGCACCATAGGAAGTAGACATCGTGAGTGTTGACGACGCCTGTGCTCTCTCGTCTACCTGTCAGAGTGTGAGCAAGGAGAGCATGAATGTACCTCAGAGAGGGAACGAGGGCGGTTGCCTTACTGACACTGGGGTTATAGATTTGACGTCCTGGGGCGATCTCGTGCCAACAATCGACGGGCCGGATATGGATGCAACGAGAAAGGTTGGGGAAATCCTCGTCCGCCATAAATTGCTCTGTGTAGAGCCTAAGTGCTGAGCCAAACTCTGGCACGGTGAGGCACCGCACGAGTCCTCCCAAACGGAATTGGACCGTCCTTGGATCATAGAATCTGGTCATCACGATCTGCAGATGGAATGTGGAGCAGAACTTGAGGGTAAGTTCTAAGTAGGTGGGCTCGATAATCTGGAAGAACTGCTCCCATAGCTCGGTCATTAATAGGGCCCGGACGTCGTCCACTAGATGTATTTTCTCGAGGTCGCCTCAATCTATGTAGCGGGCCGTGGATATAGGGCGGGCTTAGAGTAGTTGATAATGTTCCTCCTACGAAGCTTGGGAAAACATGATGAATGGGTGTCGAGCCTCGGCTGTGGGCTTCGATGATAAACTCTTTGGCCCCTTTCATTTCTTTGAGACGGGGACGGCATTTTTCTTACCGCGTGATGATGGCATAGTATCTGAAATAAAATAACAAGCATTAGTCCTAAAGATTGAAATTAAACTAGATAGATAATAATTAAAATGTAGATTAGGATGAAAATGTTCCTAAGAAAACATAAAAATGAGGATTAACCTGAATAGTAGAAATTATCCATTTGTAAATTTGTAGCAAAACTAAGAAAATATGGGTATGTATTTATACTAAAATTATGAGAAAAATGGCAGGCAATTATGAATTTAAGTGGCAAACAAAAAAAATGATTTTAAATGGCATGCAATCCTAATGTGTTCTATATAATTCTAGATTATTCATCCTAGTTTACCTAATTCCATGCTTGAAAATAAAATTTAACTTAAATAAAAATGAAATACAAATAAATAAAATGAGAAAAATGAGAAAATAGAACCAAATATAGGGTCGCACGGTCGTGGGTTGATGTCGAACGGTCGTGGGGTGGGTTTGCACGGGCGTCGGTCAATTGTGGACAAGCGTGGTGGTGGTTTTAAGGTCGGTGGCGGCGTTTATGGTGGTTGTAGAGAGGAGATTTTAGGGTTTGAGTGAAGAAGAGAATGAATAGTGGCTTCCTATTCATAGTTTTTGGGTCACAGAGGCATGTCACACGCCCGTGTGACTCAGAGTTTGCCCGTGTAAATTAAAATTCGATGGTTCTGGTATGCCTGGTTTGAAGTACACGTCCGTGTTGCTACCTCACACGGCCGTTTGTGATCGTGTTCGCTTTTCACACGATCGTGTGATAAGTTCCACGGTCGTTTGCGATCAGTTTTGTTCTTCACACGGCCGTGTAGAATGGCACACGGCTGTTTCCAAATTGACAGTGTTGGCCACGGTCTGGGGACACTGGCGTGGGGAATTGTGCAAGCCCGTGTCTAAGCTGCAGGGTTGCCACGGCCATGTCGCACGGCCGTGGGGATTTATTGACAGCCCGTGTTGAAGTCAGAAGGTTACCACGGCCATATCGGACGGCCGTGGCTATTTATCGGTGACCCGTGTTTTGGGGAAATTTTTTGCTCTGGTTATACACAGCCTCGGTACACGACCGTGTCTCTGCTTGAAGTGTTCACACGGCTTTGGACACGCCCGTGGTCATGGCCGTGTGGTCCTAAATCTCTGCATTTAAAAAGGGTTAGTTGATGGATGAAAAATACTAAAATTTGAAGGAAAGAAAAGTTACTAAGTTAGTGCTCAGGTTGCCTCCCGAGAAACGCTTATTTAGAGTCTAAGCTCGACTCTACCTGGATGTGTCACGAAGGGATTTCATGGAGCTGAAGCTCCTCTCTGTAATCTTTGAAATTCTCACCTCTCTAGTGTTTCAGCCTATGTCCGTTTACCTTGAACGTACCGTAGTCGGGGTGGGTTACCTCAATTGTGCCATATGGAAAGACAGTTTGAATAGTGCATGGGCCTGACCACCTTGACTTGAGTTTTTTAGGAAATAGTTTCAGCCTTGAGTTGTAGAGTAAGACAAGGTCACCAGTTTTGAACTGCTTAGGTTGTTTCAATTGTTTGTCATGACGTCGCTTCATGGCTTCCTTGTATAGTTGTGAGCTCTCGTATGCATTGCAACGCCATTCATTGAGTTCATTTAACTGCATTAATCTCTTCTCACCTGCAAGCTTAAAATCAAGGTTTAAAAATTTGATAGCCCAAAATGCTTTATGTTCAAGTTCAAATGGCAAATGACAACTTTTTCCATAGACAAGCTTATAAGGAGATGTACCTATGGGTGTTTTAAAAGCAGTTCTATAAGCCCATAAAGCATCATCTATTTTCTTTGACCAATCCTTTCTACTTGTTTCTATTGTTTTCTCTAGGATGCGTTTTAATTCCCTATTTGTCACTTCGACTTGACCACTGGTTTGTGGGTAATAAGGGGTAGCTGTTCGATGGTGTACTCCATACTTTTTTAAGACTTTTCCAAACTGGGCATTGCAAAAATGTGTGCCCCTATCACTAATAATTATCCTAGGTGTTCCAAATCGAGAGAAAAGTTTCTTTAAAAATCGTACTACCATTCTAGCATCATTAGTAGGTAAGGCTTAGGCTTCCACCCATTTTGACATATAATCTACCGCTACTAGGATGTACTTATTCCCAAATGAAGTAGGGAATGGACCCATGAAATCAATACCCCATACATTAAATATTTCACATGAAAGTATATAGTTCTGAGGTATTTCATTATGTTGAGAAATATTACTTGTTTGCTGACATTTATCACAAGAGGTTACATACCTGTTGGCATCCCTGAAAAGTGTAAACCAGTAAAAGCCTGATTCAAGTACCTTATGAGCAGTTCTAGCTCCACTGTGATGTCCTCCTGTGGGTCCTGAATGACAGTGATTTCAAATTTGGTATGCTTCTGTTTCAGTAACACATCTTCGAATAACCTGATCTGCACAAATTTGAAAAAGAAAAGGATCCTCCCAAAAGTAGTTTTTCACATCAGCGAAGAATCACTTCTTTTGCTGATGGGTTAATCCTTTTAGGGTTATGTGAGCTGCTAAATAATTTGCAAAATCAGCAAACCAAGGAACTGTTGCATCTGCTAAGGATAGGAGTTGTTCTTCAAGAAATAAGTTATTTATTTTGTCGAGGTACTTGGGTTGCGTGTTTTCTAATCTTGAAAGGTGATCTGCTGCCAGGTTTTCAACTCCCTTCTTGTCCTTTATTTCTAAATTGAACTCCTGTAACAATAGAATCCATCTTATTAATCGATGTTTTGCATCAGTTTTAGTTAAAAGGTAGCGAAGAGCAAAATGGTCAGTATAAATAATGACTTTTGACAAGATCAAATAAGATCTGAATTTATCAAATGTGAAAATAATAGGTAGCAATTCTTTTTTAGTGGTAGCATAATTTGCTTGAGCGGCTGTCAAAGTTTTGTTAGCATAATAGATCGGTTGAAAGTGCTTGTCTCTTCGTTGTCCCAAAACTGCACCTACTGAAAAATCACTTGCATCGCACATTAGTTCAAAAGGTAGATTCCAGTCAGGTGAAATCATAATCGGGGCATTGACTAACTTTTCTTTTAGAGCATTAAAAGAGTCTAAACATTCTTGGTCAAAGTTGTAAAGCACGTCTTTTTCTAGCAACTTTGTTAAAGGCTTAGCTATTTTAGAAAAATCTTTAATAAATCTGCGATAAAAACTGACATGTCCTAAAAAGCTTCTTATAGCCTTAACTGAATTAAGGGGAGGTAATTTTTCAGTGGTTTCAATTTTTACTTTATCTACCTCTATCCCTTTGCTAGAAATTTTATGTCCTAAAACAATACCCTCTTGAACCATAAAGTGGCATTTTTCCCAGTTTAGCACTAAATTTGTCTCTTCACATTTTATCAAAACACATTTTATATTATTAAGACAAAGTTGAAAAGAATTACCGAAAACTAAAAAATCATCCATAAATACCTCCATGATGTCTTCCACGAATTCATTGAAGATAGCTAGCATGCATCGCTGAAAGGTAGCAGGAGCGTTACATAAACCAAAAGGCATTCTACGATAAGCAAACGTACCGTATGGGCATGTGAATGTCATTTTCTCCTGATCTTCTAGAGCTATCGGGATTTGGAAGTAACTAGAGAGGCCATCTAGGAAACAATAATACATGTGACATGATAATCTTTCCAACATCTGATCAATAAAAGGTAAGGGAAAATGATCTTTTCGAGTGGTGTCATTCAGCTTCCTATAATCAATGCAAACTCTCCATCCAGTGACTGTTCTTGTAGGTATTGACTCTTTCTTGTCATTAGACACCACAGTCATGCCTCCCTTTTTAGGAACAACCTGCACAGGACTTACCAAGAACTGTCAGAAATAGGATAAATAATGCCTACATCTAGAAGTTTAATTACCTCGGCTTTTACGGCTTCCTTCATGTTGGGATTCAATCGTCTCTGAGCTTGCACCGATGGTTTAAATTCATCTTCCATTAAAATTTTGTGGCTGCAAAAGGAAGGATTAATTCCCTTAATATCTAAAATTTTCCAAGGTATAGCATGCTTGTGTTCCTTAACACATGGAGTAGTTCCTCTTTTTCTGCAATGCTCAAATTTGATGCGATAATGACTGGTAGAGTTGAATCTTCCCCTAAAAAGGCATATTCTAGATGATCTGGTAGTTGCTTCAACTCTAATTTGAGGGGTTCATCAATGAAAGGTTTCTATCTCAACTCATCATTCATTTTTATACTTTCATAACTGTTGTGTCTTGTAATGGTTTCATTAGAATCTAACTCCTTTCTTACTTCCTCAATTTCAGTGGTGACTTCATCTTCTCCCCCACCTTGAACAAGACACAGTTCTAACGTGTCTGCGATAGAAAGTTCCTGAAACTTATCTTGAATAAAGTAATCAATAATATCAATAAAATAACATGAATCATCCTGTTCTTTAGAAAATTTCATAGCATCATAAATTTTAAAAACGACTTCTTTCTCACCAACTCTAAGTACTAATTTACCATCCCCTACATCAATAACAGCTCTAGCAGTGGCTAAGAATGGACGTCCCAAAATTAAAGGTACCTCAATATCCTCATCCATATCAAGCACAACAAAATTAACAGGGAACATAAGTTTATCTACCTTTATTGGCACATCTTCTATGATTCCCCTAGGATATTTAACAGATCTATCAGCTAGTTGAATACTCATCCTAGTGGGCTTTGTTTCCCCTAGACCTAGTTGCTTGAACATTTTGTAAGGCATGAGATTAATGCTAGCACCTAAATTGGCTAAGGCTTTATCAATAAGTAAACTACCAATTAAACAAGGAATAGTAAAACTCCCTGGATCTGTCAGTTTTGTCGGCAGTTTATTCTGGAGAATAGCTGAGCATTCCTCGTTGAGTTCTAGTATGGCAAATTCTTCCAACTTCCTTTTATTTGTCAGAAGTTCCTTAAGGAACTTCGCGTAGTTCGGCATCTGCGATATTGCTTCAACAAAAGGTAAGTTAATGTGTAGTTGTTTAAAAAGTTCAAGAAATTTACCGAATTGGGCGTCTGTACGGTCTTTCTTCAACTCTGTCGAATATGGAATGGGCGGTTGATATTCCTTGAGTGTTGGTTGAGTGTTTTCCTTGGATTCCTCTACCTTGTCTCCTGAAGATTCTAGAGTAGATCTCTTTTCTGGTTCAGCTAGTACTTTCCCATCTCCTAGAGTAATTCCTTTGACATGTTCTCTGGGATTTGGCTCAGTATTACTTGGTAGTCCACCTTGTGGTCTTTCTGAAATTAATTTTACAAGCTGACCGATTTGATTCTCAAGCCCTTGAATTGATGCTTGCTGGTTCTTTAATGCTGTTTCAGTGTTAAACGGGTTTCTGATGTAGCCATAAATTTGGTGAACATCTCTTCAAGATTCAACTTTTTCTCTTGTTGTGGTGGTGGCTACTGAAATCCCGGAGGAGGCTGTTGTCTTTGATTTCCTTGTCCTCCCCATGAAAAATTGGGGTGATTTCTCCAACCTGCATTGTAAGTATTACTATAAGGGTTATTTTGAGGTCTAGAATTGTTACCCATATAGTTGGCTTGCTCAGCTTCCATGCTGTGTCCATAAGTTGAATAGTTCGAATCCAACATATTTCCTGGGGTTGCGTCCCACTGCATCACTGGCTATGCCTGCGTAGAAACAACAAAATTATCACACTTTTTATTTAAAAGTTCTACTTGGTTAGTGAGCATGGCGATAGCATCAAAATTATAAACTCCTGCCGCTTTTGTCAGCTTTGTCCTCATGACTTGCCACTGATAGTTATTCAGTGACATCTCTTCAATAAATTCGTAAGCTGCTTTGGGTGTTTTATTGTTGATTGTTCCTCCTGCGGCTGCGTCGATCATTTGCCTTGTTGATGGATTCAAACCGTTGTGAAAGGTTTGAACTTGGAGCCATAAAGGTAGGCCATGATGAGGACATCTTCTCAAAAGATCTTTGTATCTCTCCCAGGCATCGTAGAGTATTTCTAAATCCATCTGCATAAAAGAAGAGATATCATTTCGTAATTTAGCTGTTTTTGCTGGAGGAAAATATTTAAGTAAAAATTTTTCGGTCATCTGTTCCCATATGGTGATTGAGCCTCGTGGTAAAAAGTTTAACCACTGTTTGGCTTTGTTTCTCAAAGAGAATGGAAATAGCCTTAAGTAAATGGCATCATAAGAAATGCCATTAATTTTAAAGGTATCACAAAGTTCCAAAAAATTGGCTATGTGTGAATTTGGATCTTCATCCTGTAAACCATCAAACTGCACCAATTGCTGTATCATCTGAATAGTGCTAGGCTTTAATTGAAAATTATTAGCAGCAATAGTAGGTCTAAGAATGCTAGTTTGGGTACCAACCAAACTAGGTTTAGCATAATCATACATAGTGTGAGGAGCTTGTTCCTGATTTACTGGTGGCGTGACTATTGCGGGAGGTGGTGGAATGTTTTGATTTGCTTTCATCTCTTCTGTAGGTTCTGGCCTTTGTTCTTGATCTTGTTCTGGATACTGTAGGCTTCTTCTGATCTCTCTGTGATTTCTGCAAACTGTCGCTTCTAAATCTTCGTCAAAAAGCAATGGTCCTGCTGGGTTGTTTCTAGTCATAAACTAGAAATACCTAGAAGGAAAAAGAAAAGAAAATAATAATAAAATAATAAAATAAAAATAGAAATAAAAATAAAAATAAATAAAAACTAAAAATAAATAAATATAGTAATGGCTAAAGTAATAGAAATCGAGTTTTCTTAATATTTCAGTTCCCCGGCAACGGCGCCAAAAACTTGATATGCTCACGATATTAAGTAATAAAATTTATAAAAACTGATCACACCAAAAACTAACTAATATCACGATTTTAAAGGCAAGCGCACCTATCGAACAGTAGTATAGTTTAGCGGCAAGACTGAGTTATCGTACCCAAGGGAACCAAAAGTACAAATACTTACCTCCTTTCTATTATCTAGCCTAAAAATAAAAGAGGATTGATTGAAACTAATTCTAAAACTAACTAAAAGTGCACAAAAAGTAAATTGGGGAAAACTTTAGGGAAAAGCTGATTGATATGAGCAATACTTAAGGGAGAATCCACCTAGACTTCACTTGTTTTTAACTTCTTGAACTAGATGATGTCTTTACTTGACTTGATCCGTAGAGATCCCTAACCTATGTTAATACCTCTTTCGAGGATAAGAACAACTAATCCTAGGTGGTTAATTAAAGTTTTCTTATTAATTAACACCCCTAGGTTGCATTAATTCGATCTATGGATCCCCTATTAGGTTTGACCCTAATCCAGCAAATTTATGTCGCCCTATGTCTAGGGTTGCATGTAACTCCGCTTAATTATGGTAGATCTACTCTTAAAATAGGGACTTTTGGTCCTCTGCCTAAGCACATCCAGTTCTTGAAGTAATACCTAGGATTATTAAATCAAGAATGAAGAACACATAATTAAGAATGATTCAAGTATTTATCAAATAATTCAAGAATAAATAATAACAAGATCTATCTTAGGTTTCCTCCCCCTCAAGTATTTGAGGGGTTTAGTTCATAATAAAGAAAGAAAACATCTCAGAAGAAATAAGATAACAAAACATAAAGAACCCAAAAACCCCTGAAGGAATTTAGGGAGATCCTCAGTCTTGATGTAGAACTCTGGCTTCTGGGTTGAATCAATCGGCTTCCCTTGGAGTAATCCCTTGCTTTCACTCCTTGTGTTGGCAGAATTATGGCGCTCTTTCTTGAGAGAAAAGAGTATATCTTTAGAGTAGCCTCCTGGGGTCTTTATATAGAGTTTAGAATGGCTTTCTTAGCCCCTAAGTATCCAAATCCGAGTGAAATTCCTTTTCTTCACGACAGGGACACGCCCGTGTGCCACGCCCGTGTGCCATGCCCGTGTGCCATGACAAGAGGCCGTGTGAGAGTCTGGCGATGGAGGCACGGCCGTGTGGCCTAGCCGTGCTTGTCGGGGGCTGGACCGTGTGTTCTTCATGTGGCACGGCCGTGTGCCACGGCCGTGTGGTGACTTCTTAAGCCATGTCATTTTCACAATTTGGCCTATTTTCTCCGTTTTTGGTCTATTTTCTGTTCTTTTCTCTTCCCTATGCTCTCCTGAGTATAAGATATGAAAAAGAAAGATTAATAGCACCAATTTTCACAAAATTAATGATAATCCATCCAAAATTAAGTTAAACATGGGGTAAAAATATGTATAATTTATCGTTTATCACCCACAAAGTTACGAATGTGGTCTTATCCATGTCTTCGGGATGCATCTTTATCTGATTGTATCGGAAAAACCATCCATAAAGGAGAATAGTGAGTATCCTATCGTATTGTCTGCTAAGGTATCAATATGGGGCAATGGAAAATTATCTTTTGGGCTAGCTTTATTCAAGTCCCTATAATCTATGCACATTCGTACTTTCCCATCTTTCTTAGGGACAGGAACGATTTTGGCTACCCATTCTGAGTATTTGACCACTTGTAAGAAACCAACATCAAATTGCTTTTTAACTTCTTCCTTTATTTTTAGCAGAACATCGGGCCTCATCCTTTGTAGCTTCTGCTAAATTGGCTTACATTCCTCCTTTATAGGGAGACGGTGTACCACGATATCAGTGCTTAGTCCGGGCATATCTTGATATAACCATACAAAAACATCTTTGAATTCTTACAGTAATTCAATGAGATATCGTTTTGTTTTCCCAACCATATGAGCTCCAATTTTCACCTCTTTCCCTTATTCTAAGATCATGGTCTCTACTGACTCTTTGTGGGGTAGAATCCGTTTCTCTTCCTATTCTACCATCCTTAACAAATCTAGAGATACATTACAATCTTTGTCATCTTCAAAGTCTTGAGATTCCTCTAGACACATGTCTTACTTAAAAGGGGCTCCTGAGTCAGTAACAACATCACTCATGTTGTTGATATTTGGAGACCTGTTACAAGCACGAAGGAAACATTCAAGGAACAAATGAATCTAGGAATAATTATTTGCATGGTATGAGATATGAATGAGTGAAAGAAATATTGGCTCAAAGTGGGACATAAAATATGCACTTTCATTTATATAAAGATGTAGGACATAAACCTATTTCACAAAAGGATTCTTATTGTTCCTAGTCTTATAGTGAGACACAAAATATGCATTTTCATTTATATAAAGATGTAGGACATAAGCCTATTTCACAAAAGGATTCTTATTGTTCCTAGGCTTAGGACAATAAGCGTGTTCTGAATATTACTCTAAATCAGCTTTAAAAACTATAGGAATCTCTTCCGTAGTCCAATTGCTTAGAACAATTCCAGGCTTGTAAGGGCAAATGCGCGATAAGTTTTCTTCCACACTTTCTTCTTCAGATACGGCGTTGATGTCCAAACTTCCCATCATTTCTTCAGCAGTTTCTTTTCTTGTCATATCTCAGTCAGGGTAAATGATCCCTCCTAACACGAATGTTTTGGATATGTGAGGAAAAGCCATTGGCCCCCATTTGACCTCGGTCCCGCTCAATCAAGCTCTTCTCCTCTCCTGTTTCTTTTCCAACCCTTTCTTCCTTTCCTTCGCATTTGGCTTATATCCTAAGCCAAAGTGATCTCGTTTTTCGATCAGGATCGGTACCTTCATCTTTCCATGCAGATATTTTCCAATTCCTTTTCCAGGTAACGCTCTTTTTCCAACAGTCAACTGTAAGCTCATCCTCGTAGCTGAGGATATTTTGGGCGTTGGGACTTTATTTCCCTCGCCGGTGAAAGTGGTGTTTACAAATTCCAGCGACCGAAAGGAACATTCTACTGTTTCATCATCCGTCTCTATGTACGGTGCATTACTGGCAACGGATGCAATAATGTTTTCTTCCGCATTTATCGTTATCAGTCGTCCCTCTGTTATCAACTTTAACTTTTGGTGCAGCGATGATGGTACTACCCCTACTAAGTGAATCCAAGGCCTTCCTAATAGGTAATTGTAAGAAGGCTTAATGTCCATTACCAGGAAGTCTGCCTCGTACGTATTTGAACCGATCAGAAGAGGTATCTCAATCCTTCCTGTTACCTTTCTTTTAGTACCGTCAAATGCTCTCACTATGTTTTGACATGTTTTCATATAAGAGCTATCCACTGGTAATCTATTTAGTATAGACAAGGGCAAGGCATTTAGTGTGAATCCATTGTCAATTAGTACCCCTAATAATGTGTACCCCTTACAGCGAGTAGTAATGTGGAGAGCCTTTGTAGATCCCATTCCTCCTAGCTGTATCTCGTCATCGTTAAAAAAGATGAAATTATCAGCACTTATGTTGTTGACCAGATGATCCAACTTATTTACGGAGATATCATTAGCGACGTAGGTTTCATTTAACACTTTCATCAGTGCGTTACGATGTGTTTCAGAGCTTAAGAGTAAAGACAACACCGATATTTGGGCTGGCTGCTTGTGTAACTGTTCAACAACACTATACTCGCTGTGTTTTAGAAATTTCAAAAATTCCATTGCTTCTTTGTCAGTTACCGGCTCATTAATAGGTGATTCTGGCCCGGCTGACTTCTCTTTCTTCTGTTCAATAGCCAAGGATTTCCCTTTAACAAGTTCATCTTTTGTGCTTGGGGTATAGCGCCTTCCACTTCGTGTATAGAAACCTACGTCTTGTCCTTCCTCTGCATTGCCAATAAGGATATCCTCTCTCGGGATCGTTGTATTACAGTCATAGTTCCAAGGTACCCTCTTGCTATCTTTGTAGGGAAAAGCAACAGGCTTTTGGATTATGACTCTTGGTGCCATTTAAGTTCTGGCTTCATTGGCTCTTGATTGGAATATGATTACCACCGGGTGGTTAGCCCCACAAACCTTCTCTGTCGACTTTTCTTCTAAGGAGCACACATATTCTTTTTTTGGGTCTTCAGTGTGTTCAAAGAATTCTACCTCCTTATTGTCCATCAGGCTCTATACTAACGCTTTGAATTCATTACAATTCTGAATCCATGACCCTCCTCTTCGTGGAACTCACAATAGTTCCCTGCATCTACAAACTTCTTTAAATCTTGCATAATTAGCCCTCTGTACACCATTTCTTTCCAAACATTTTTCAATGGGGTTTTTACCTCTGCCATGTTCGTCTTGATCCTTTTTCCCGTGTTTTGAATTATCACATTTACCCCCTTGTCAGCGTGGTTGGGTAATGGATTTTTTGTACTCGATGGATCATCAAATTTTACAATGCCCATTTTAATGAGTCTTTCCACTACTTTCTTGAAAGCAGTGTAATTTTCTATGGAATGCCCAGTGATTTTCGCGTGGTATTCGCATTGGGCGCTTGCATCATACCATTTCGGGAACAGAGGTTGTATTGGATTCACATAGAAAGGAGATACTACACGTGCATCGAACAGATTTTGATATAGCTCTCTGTATGTCATTGGGATGGGTGTGAATTGGGGTTTCTTAGTGTTTTGCTTTGTGCTTGATTCCTGCCTTAACGAACCTTGATGACTAGTAGGCATCGCTCTTGGCTGACTAATAGTAATTGATTTCGAGTATCCCTTGTTATAGGTGCCCGTGTTTTCACTTCATTCTCCTTTTTCCTTGGGGCTGACCTTTTAACACCCTTTCTTGCATCTATTTGTCCGTTCTTTACTGCATTTTTGATCATTTCTCCAGCCATCACTATATCTGAAAAAGCTCTTTGTCGTGCTTCCTAGCATGTGAGTGATAAATGACGTCTTTAAAGTGTTGATAAAGAGCATTGTGGTTTCTTTCTCTGTGAGGGGTGGTTGGACTTGTGTGGCAATTTCCTTCCACCTCTGAGCATATTGCCTAAAGCTCTTGCTTGGCTTTTTCTCCATGTTTTGCAGTGCAATTTTATTAGGTGCTATATCTATCACATGGCCATATTGCTTCATGAAGGCCTGTGCCAAGTCTTTCCATGTTTTAATTTGGGCACGACTCAGTTTATTATACCATTTAGCTGCAGTCCCAGTCAAGCTCTCTTGAAAACAGTGAACCAGCAACTGGTCATTATTGACATATCCTATCATCCGTCTGCAGAACATAGAAATATGAGATTCGGGGCAGCTGTTACCATTGTATTTTTCAAATTCTGGCATTTTGAATTTGGGAGGAAGTACTAAGTCTAGAACCAAAGTCAAATCTTTAGCATCGATTCCTCAAAGATTTTCAGCGTCCTCCATAGCCCTAAACTTTTCCTCGAGCCATTTACATCTGTCCTCTAATTGTTTTGGCAGTTCCATTCTTGCCTTTTCTACTTCTGTTTCATGATCTAGTAGGGATAGACGGATTAATGGGGTTATCCCCTGGGTTAGATCCCGAGCCTATTTGAGGATTCACTGGTACCGAAGCACTGGCCTAAAATTGTTGCGGCCTAATCGTAACGGATGGTTTTTGTGGGTATATTTCGGGCTGTGCCTGAACCTTTACCGGGGTAAAACCCGGAGGATAAGGAAGTTCCTCTTTATTATCTCCCACATCGACCACAGGGTTTTTTCCTTTGTCTAACCTTCTAGTTAACAGCTGACTCAATTGATTCATCATGTTCTTTTGGGACTCTAACAATTGGTCCCTCATATCTTGCTAGATCTTAGGTAGCTATTCTTGCATCTGTGTTTGCAATTGATCCTGCATTTCTTTCTGCATTTGTTCCAATTTTTCCAACCTTTGATCCATCGCCTTAGTTTTTCTACGCATTTCATAATGATGTCCCAGGGTAACTGCGATGATGTTGTTTTGTGAGTTTAAATGCACGTGATGCAATGCAATGTATGAATGAAATGCAAAAAGGCGTTGATTCTGATCCAGTTTCATTAGACTAACTTTTTTAGAAAACAAGTTTGTTTTACATAAAGCAGACTACAGATAAGGCATTGCCTTGACACTTAGGCCCTTGACCTGCTTAAGAAGCCAAGCTAACTCTCGGCCTCAATCTAACTCAGACTCGTATTTCAGACTTAATACATCAACTTTAACTCCTAAGGTTTGCAGATGATTAGCTACTTCTCGCATTTGAGACAAGGCTTCTTCCATAGCATAATCCCTATCTCTGACTTGATCTTGAGACTGATGAAGCTGCATCAACATCTGTTCATTATTTGCCTCAAGGAGTTCAACTTGAAAATTTTAATTTTGTAGCGCAGTTTCGAGTTCTTCTATTCTTCCTTTTAGCTCTTCAATTTTGCCTATACTGGCTTTCAACTCGATTGCTGTGTTGCAATTTCGGTACTGATGCAGGGATCTTTCTAACTCTGATATCCGAGCTTTCAATCCTTCCTTCTCATTTTGGTTTTCTAGTAGACTTCTTTCCAAGACATATTCTCGAACTCGTGTGTCTTGAAATCTCTTTTCCCATTGACTGGTCTTTCTTTTCTCTTCTTTGACTTCTTTGCGCCATTGTTCCGACGTCTTTCCTAGAACCGCGATTCTCATTGACCTTCGCATCTTCTTGTAGTATGTTTTCAAACTGTGTAAATCCTCTTCAGCCTCATGCTTTCCTTTTCTCAGCTTCTCAGCTTCTAGTTTCTGAACATCGGCATCTAACCCTAGCTGCATTTTCTCTTCTTCCAATTGTTCTATCTTCCTTTCAAGCTCTGAATTTCTTCTCTCGAACTCCTACTTTATGATTTCTAATTTTGAAAGGATTACTTGTAGATACTCTTCCATCGGTCGCTCATTTTCTAAAGTCGAACTGGAGATGTTATCATTAACTCTTTGATTCCTCCACCCCTTATATTCGGGAGTTGTTGTCGGCTCTGTATCTAATATTTTCATCCGATAAGTTTGTTTCCAGGCATTAGTGAACTCTCAAATTTTCTTCTTGTAATTATCTTCTTATGCGTGAACTCACATTGGGTTAGTCCTTGAGTAGCTGGTATGAACTGCCTGGATCTGTACTGCCTTAATGCGAACAGAGGGGCATCCCCGTGATGTTCATTAGCTTCTTTAAGAATGTTGGGATACTGGCAGCTCTAGAATATACCTTGTCAGTTTGAAATTTTAGACAATGGAGCAAGGTCGTGTATTCTTCTATGGTAGGTACCAAATCCACTTTTCCAAAAGTAAAACAACTATAAGCGAGACTTGAAAACTGGGCGAGGGCTCTGAATAAGTGTTTGTCCACATTGACATCTAGTAGATAGGGCAAATTACCGTAATTATAGTAGAATAATTACTTGGTCTCGTCATCCCACTGATCCCAAATTTCTTTCAACTCTTGAAGGTTATTTTGGGTTACACTGATACGAGTAAAATCCCACAACCCCGATATGTACCCTTTTGTAAGACTATCACCTTTCTTTTGTTGCGTCGTCTCTGCCCAAGTTTGGATAGCCGCATTGCCTTCCACTTTATCAAAAAACCCCTTTTCCATGATAAGCTATCTATTTAGAAACCAAATCTGAATCAACGCCTTTTTGTAATGAAATGCCATGCAATTACAATTAAAACAAAACAAGTTAGTACTTTATACACAAATTAAAGCAAGCAAGAGATAATATAGCACCTACTCAGGTAACTACTAAGGTTTGGAGTGGCTTTACCTAAGGGAGGCTCCTAAGGCTCACTATATGTGGTTTGGTTCTAAAGTAAAGGGTACCTGAACTAGCAGATTCCTCGATCCTCACCTATGATAGGCTCATATAGACCGAGTTTGGTTCAGGGGGATACATTTCACTATGGCCATGTGGAGATGAAAATCTCACGAAGACATAGGTACGGATATATCCCGGAAGCAGTCCACTAGCCCATGCAGAGGTGAAAACCTCACGAAGGCGTGGCTTCTCACTCCCACTTAAAAGTTGCGACCACAACGGTCATGCAATGTAATGCAGAAATATATACAAAAAGCAAATAAAGAGAAAGGAACAAAATGATGAAGATCGTAAAACCAAACAAATGAAATACAAAAGAAGGATCGTATATTAAATCTAAATTTTAATTTTCGACAAAAAGACAAAAAGTAATCAACTCGTGGCTTAACTCTCTTTTGATGTTCCCAGTGGAGTCGCCAAGCTGTCGAACCATTTTTAATGTTTTTTAAAAATAGGGAATCGACTTCGGATTTTAAAAATAAAAATAAACGGGAGTCGCCACCAATTCTTTTTTATTGAGGTGTGATTGGGTCACCTCGAAAAAGTGGTTGTTTTTAATAAACAATTCAATTTATCAAAACAATGATTTTGGTCTACGAAAATCAGAAAACGGGTTCGGGAGTTGATTACGCACGAGGAAGGATTAGCACCCTCGATACGCCCAAAATTGGTACGTAGTTGATTATTTAGTGTCTTAATGTAGAAAACTGAAAACTTGAAAGAATTTAAAATACGATCCCTCTTTGTATCGATGTTATTAAAAAGGTAAATCATTTAGGTAAGTTAAAACGTATGGTAAATATCGTCTTATCCCGGGGTAAAATGTCACATCCAATACATTAAGACATAACACTTTCAGTCCCTAAGGCTAGACTTGCCATTTTATTCAAAAACTCGTGTATTTAATTTTGAAAGGATATTCGAATAGTTAGAGTAAACGAGAGAAATCGAAACCCAATATGTTAGGGCATTATCTCTCGAATTTCTAACTACCAAACATTGCCTTGATTTTGAAAATCTTATTTTAAGATATTAAAACGTCACATCCAATACATTAGGACATGACATCTCGAATTCTCGAGAATAAGTTTTTATATTTGAAAAAGAATATGAATTTATTTTAAAAGGATATTCGGTTATTTAGGTTAAACAAGAAAATCCGAAACCCAATACGTTAGGGCACGATTTCTCGAGTTTCTAAATACCGAACATTGCCTTTGTAAAAGAATGATTTTTATGTCGAATAAAGGTTAATAAAATGATTTTGTAATAAAATGTAAAAGTAATTTACAACAAAGAATATATGCAAATAAAGTAAATGTAATAACAAGAAATAAAAAAACCATAAAAGAGTAAGCAAGCATGCGAATTAATTACAGATTAGAAATAACGAAAAATAATAATAAGAACTATGTAATAAATCTACGCATAAAAATAAAAAACAAACAAATAATAAAAGCAAAGATAAAATTAATGAAAAATATTAAAGTATGATAGTGAAATATTAAATAATAATAATAATAATAATAATGTAGTAATAATTTAATAGTAATAATAAAATATTAATAACAATAATAGAAAATAATAATATGTATGTACATAAAATATTAATAATGATGAAAAGAAAACAATAGATATAATATGATAATAATAATAATATATGTACATAATAGTAAGAAACGTGGTATATAAAAAACAGAATTAAATATAATATAATGATGTATAAAAAAAAAATAATAATGATAATAAAATATAATAGTTGTGATAATAACAAAATAACATAATGATAAATGTGGAATTTAACATAATATTGAAAAGAATATTAGAAATAACTATTAATAATACTACATAAATATATATATATATATATATATATAAGTGTTAATTGAAACTAATACTAATACTAATAAAGAAATCAATAATAGATATAATAATAAAATAAATAAAAAATATTAATAACAGATATAATAATAATAATAATAATAATAATAATAATAATAATAATAATAAAATACAATTAATTAAAAAAGGGCTAAATTGAACTAAAATCTAAAACAATGGGGCGAATTTGAAAATAAAAAGAAGAACGGAGTGCCTATTCTGAAGCGTGCACAACATGAAAGGACTAAAAGCGTAATATTCCCTCCCATCCGAAACACACAGTGCAAGGGAGGACCAAAATGAAAACGAAATAAAAGTTTGGGGCCAAATTAAAAAGACATAGGATCTTAATTGCAGAAGCATGAAAAAGCAGAAGGGCTAAATGTGCAAATAGCCCCTCCAATGAAAACACGCAGATCCTGAGGTTAGAGCGGGTCGGGTCGTGCGGGTCGGCTCAAAACGACGTCGTTTTGGTGTTTTAAGCCTGACCCCAAAACGACGTCGTTTTGGTGTTTTAAGCCTGACCCCAAAACGACGTCGTTTTGGGGGGCTTATATAAGTAAAAAAACTTCAAAAAATTTTGATTTTTTACGTCCTTTTAAAAAAAACACAGCAATCCTCTCTCCCTCTCTCAGCCCTCTCTCGGTCTGGGCGATTTTCGATCGCCGGACCACCGCCGGTCGGTCGCCGGCGACCACCGCGCACGGTGTTCAGAGCTCCGATGAGGTAAATTTTTTTTAATAAATAATGTGTATATATATATATATATATATATGTATATAAAAAAGTAGATTTGGAAAGAAAAGAATAAGAAAAGAGAAAATCACCTTGTTTTCCCGATTTGGTTTTTTAGCCTTTCTTGTTTGTATTTTGATGTTTAAAATATATTTTTTGGGTGGTTATATTTGGAAAAAGAGAATTGCTTGTTGTATTTCATAATCTAAGAAAAATTACATTTGGTTTCTTGATGACTTTTTATAGATATTCTTTTGCAACTTGTCTGTCTTTTCTTCTTTTAATGTTTGCAGGTGCAAGTTGGACGATGGGACGTGATGGAGGCGGTGGAGATAACCGACGTAGGGCGGTGGCTGCAGCAGTGTGGTGCTGTATACTAGGGGGCTAGGGTTTGACATTCTTTTGTTTTTTTTCTTATTTGGGTTTAGGGTTAGATTAGGTTTAGGATTAGGTGTTAATGGGTTTGTTAGGCCTGTTGGGTCAAAATTGGGTGTGTACAGTGATGAAGTGATTGTACAGGTGAACTGAAAATGGTACGGTATACTGAGAATATTATTGCTAAGCATGTTCATAGTTGGTATGTGGAATGAGGACAAAGAGTAAGCTAATTGTATAATGATATGTGATAGCATCTATGATGCTAATTCAATGATATATTGAACTGTTTCATTGCTATGAATTTCATATAACTTACTAAGCTATTGTAGCTTACCCTCCCTTTTTCCATCCTCTGTGGATATTGAGCTTGTTAAATCAGGATCGTAAAGTTGAAGCCACGCAACACACTATCAAGCTTCTTTTGGTATATTTCATATTACAAGTGTAAATTATGGCATGTATAGAACAATTGGTGGTTGTAATTGGCTATTTTTGGTATGCCTAAGTTACATTACTCATATGATATTTTGTAAGTAATATTACAAATGAAGTCCTTTTGAGTAAAATTTCTCTTCAATTGGCTGGTTAGATTATGTATGTGTTTGAATGTTTTTTGAGGGAGGCCAAGGCTTGGTATATAGCCTGACACGGCCTGCACGGCAGGGCACACGGACGTGTGCCATGACCATGTGGGATTTGGCAAAATGCTCTACGGGTACATGGCACGGGCCTACCTAGACCGTGGGCGAGACACGGTCTGATCCTACGGGTGTGCCCCTAGACCGTGCCTCCCCTGCACCTTGAATTAAATTTTAGTGAACCACACGGGTAGGAGACACGGCCGTGTGTCTCAACTGTGTGGGGTACACAGCCTCCAAACGGTCGTGTGGAACGGCCATGGCATAATGGACATCTTTCCCATGGTTGCCGAGCATGGGCATGTAAAGACCACACGGTCTATCAACACGGCTGTGCCAATAGTCACACGGGAGTGTGAAGGTGCTTTAAAAGCAAAAATTTTTCTGAGAGTCTGATATATTAGGATTCGAATCCTAACCATCTGTAATGTCCGTAATGTGTTTGAAAACCTTTGATAAAGGTAATTTTGAAATGAAGTGCATGCAAATCTGTAACTATCCTCGAATAAATTCTGTAAGGTTTATTCTGAATCTGGTAACGCTCATTACCCGACTCCAGTGACGGTTCAAGGTAAAGGGTGTTACAGTTCTGTTATTGTTTGGGCCTAAGAGTCACACTGATTTCTGAATAGGGCTGAGGCCCAGTAATTACTATTTACTGAATAGGGCTAAGGCCCAGTTAATACTGTATCTGGATAGGGCTTAGGCCTAGTTAAGCTTGAACTGATTTGGGCTCTAGTTGGGTTTAGCTTACACACTGAGTTTTCCAAACTCACCCCCTTTCCTTTCATCTATGCAGGTGAGCCCCAACCTTAGTGGACTTGGAGCTGGAGGGATTCGGAGTGACCACGAGAACTGCATTTGGTTATACTCTCTTAAATTATTTATTTCAGTATTTTTCTTAAGTTATTTTCTTTCGAGTTTTAATTTGTAATAAGACCGCTCTTTAAGTATTTTATATTTATTTTGATTTTTATTTATTTAATTATCACTCGTTTAAATTTGATAGAATTAGGCTGCGCTTGTTTTTATTCCAAAATTAAACAACGTTTTCAAATTACCTCATACGCAACAAATGGATCACCTAATGACAAGATAAGATCTTTTAAAGAAATAAACTCCAACTGGTAGTGGATAGGATTCTCATAAATTAAATAACCTGTTTTTTTCACAACTCTTAAAAATGATTTTGCAAAGTCACCCTAAACATATTAATTAAAGAATGAGGTGTAATTCATCGACCATGTGACACACCAGATTTGGCCATAACGTCTGGGTCGGGTTTGGGGTGTTACAGAACGGTAAGTCTGAAAACTGAACATGTAATCCTGAATGATGAACGGTAAGTCTGAAGACTGAACATGTAATCCCGAAGAATGAATGGTAAGTCTGAAGACTGAACATGTAAGCTCATGAGCTGTGGTGAGTCTGCAACAAATGCAGGAGCTCAACCAACTTGTTGCCCTAGTGACATGTCACTTGTATCCTACAACTTTCTACGGTTCAAATGGGACTCAATAATCGATATAATCATGTAACCAATAGGCATTTGATTTTCAAAAATCCATTTATACAATCATATAATATTCAATTCAATCATTTCGAACATAAACATAATTAAAATTCTAATTATACGAACTTACCTCGATTTAGCTCGTATATCTAAAACCTATTCGTCTACCTTCCGTTTCCCCTGATCAAATTTTGGTATTTGTTTATCTTGATATATATTAATCAAGTTTAAGTCAATTATTCAACAACACATTCAATTTAATCCAAATACATGTATTTTAGCCATTTTGCAAAATAGCCCTTATATTTTCATACTCTGACAATTTAGTCCTAAATTCTCAAAATAATAAAATACACACTTTTAGCTAAAATTCACCATAGCTGATTTCTCCTATAGTCCTTATAAGCCCATATATTTCATTTATGTACATTTATAATCACAAAATTTCTACCTTTTTCAATTTAATCCCTAATTCACATTTTTATCAAAAATTACTTTATAAAGCTTGTATATCCATAAGCAACCATCAATAATTTATCAAGAAATATCAAAATAAACATGTATTCATCAATGGAACATTTCAAAAATACAACCAATTTTAGAAATTGAGGTACGGGCATGATAGAACACAAAGAAACGATCTCAAAAACAAAAAATCATCAAAAACCGAATCAAATTGCTTACTCAAATTAGCTTGAGAATTACTGAAACGAAAAATGCTTTAGAACCTTTGTTTTTCTTTGAACATTCGGTGGATGAATAAAATGATAATGGCTTATTTCATGTTTTTGTATAATTAATAAATCATATAATTGTATTTTACTTAATTAACCTTATTTATATTCATATAAAACATATCAATTAATGTCTTTTAATGTCCATGCATAATAATGAAGGTAAAATTTCAATGTAAGGACTCCAACTAATAAAACCAAGGTTAATTAAGCCATTTATGCAATAGAACTCAAATTTATCGCTTTACGCGATTTAGTCCTTTTTACCGAATTAGCTATTTAAACGGTAAAATTTCCAAACGAAATTTTCACACAGTAAATCTATCATGCTGTAAGACATAATAAAATAATAAAATAAATATTTTAACTTGATTAAGTGGTCTCAAAACCACTCGTTCCGATCAAACTCGAAATTGGGCTATTATAACTCTCCCCCCTTTAGGGATTTTCATCCCTAAAAATCTTACCCGTAAATAGGTTAGGGTACTATTTTTGCATAGCTTCCTCGAGTTCCCATGTAGCTTCCTCTATTCCCTGTTTACACCAAAGAACTTTCACAAGTGCTATACGTTTATTTTTCAACTCTTTGACCTCTCGGGCCAGAATTCGAATCAGTTCTTCGTTGTATGATAAATCAGACTGAATTTCCACATCAATAGGAGAGATGACATGTGATGGATCAGATTGATATCAATGAAGCATTGAAACGTGAAAAACATCATGTATCTTTTCAAGTTCAGCCAGTAACGATAGTCGATAGTCTACAGGCCCTATTCTTTCAACTATTTCATACTGCCCGATGAAACGGGGACTTAACTTTCCTTTACGGCCAAACCGAAAAATTTTCTTCTAGGGAGATACTTTCAAGAATACTCGGTCTCCGACCTGAAACTCTATCTCTTTACGTTTCAAATCTGCGTATGATTTTTGTCTATCAGATGCTGCTTTTAAACTCTCGCAAATCACTTTCACTTTTTCTTTGATTTCTCGGATCAATTCAACCTTGTGTATCTTTTTCTCACGCAATTTAGTCCAGTATAACAGTGTTCGACATTTACGACCGTATAATGCTTCATATGGAGCCATTTTCAAACTCATCTGAAAGCTATTATTATATGCAAATTCAATCAGAGGTAAATGTTTCTCCCAGCTACCTTCAAATTCAAGGATGCAACATTGTAACATATCCTTTAGAATCTGTATAACTCTTTCGGACTGTCCGTCAGTCTGGGGATGAAAAGCTGTACTGAAGTTCAATTTAGTTCCCAGAGCTTCTTGCAATTTCTTTCAGAATCTCGATGTGAATCATGGATCTCTATCGAAGATAATAGACAATGGCCCACCATGTAATCATACAATCTCAAACAAGTATAATTCGGCTAATTTATCCAGGGAGTAGTCTATACGTACCGGTATAAAATGAGTAGATTTCGTCAATCGATCTAGAATAAACCAGATTTCATTTTTCTTTTTCGGAGTTAGGGGCAATCCCGATACAAAATCTATAGTAACTCTCTCCCATTTCCATTCTGGAATCATCACTAGCTATAATAAACCTGACAGTACCTGATGTTCGGCCTTTACTTGCTGACAGATCAAACATTTAGATACAAATTTAGATATATCACATTTTATTCCTAACCACCAGTATAATTGTTTCAAATCATTATACATCTTAATGCTACTAGGATGAACAAAAAAGCGACTAGCATGTGCTTCATGTAAAACTTTCTGAATGATCTCGGTATCTTTCGGTATACAAATTCCATTCCGGAACATTAAACAATTATCAGTTCCAATACTAAATTCAGAATCAGAATTATACTCACAGTAAAGTCGTTTAGCTTGTAATTCGCTATCATTTTTCTGAGCTTCACAAATCTCGTGCAAGAATACCAATTTAGCTTTTAACTCAACTAGAATAGATCCATCATCACATAGCAACATCTAAGTATTAAAAGCTTTCAAAGCAAATATAGATTTCTGGCTTAAAGCGTCAGCTGTAACATTAGCTTTTCCCAAATGATAATCAATCACAAACTCGTAATCTTTTAGGAGTTCAAGCCATCTCCTTTGACGTAGATTCAAATCTCTTTGTGACATCAAATATTTCAAACTTTTGTGATCTATGAATATTCGACATATCTCGCCATAAAGATAGTGACGCCAAATCTTTAATGCAAAGACTATAGCAACCAATTCAAGATCATGTGTCAGGTAATGCTTCCCGTGTGGTTTCAACTGTCGAGAGGCATATACTATAGCTTTCCCGTCTTGCATCAATACACAGCCCAGTCCATTTAACGATGCATCATTGTAAATCACAAATTCTTTACCCGATTCAGGATGAACTAAAATCAGTGCCTCTATTAACAGTGCTTTCAGCTAATCGAAACTCTGTTGACATTTATCGATCCACTCAAATTTTACATCTTTTTAGAGCAATCGAGTCAACGGTACTGCAATCATCGAGAACCCTTTTATGAATCTCTGGTAATATCCTGCTAATCCTAGGAAACTTCTGATCTCAAATACATTTTTCGGTGGTTTCTAGTCTAATATCCAGATATTTTGCTCAGATCAACTCTAATGCCTTCCGCTGAAACAATATGACTCAGAAATCAGACTTTCTAAAGCCAGAATTCACATTTACCGAATTTAGCATATAACTGTTATCTCTCAAAGTCTGTAACACAATTCTCAAATGTTCAGTATGCTCTATTTCATCACGTGAATAGATCAATTGTCGATAATCAATACACATTATTCAATTGTCGACCCACGGTAGCTCCTTTTAACTGAAAATACTGTAGCTCTTTTTAACTGATCAAACATGTCGTCGACCTACAGTAGAAGATACTTATTCTTTACTATTACTTTATTCAATTGTCGACAATCAATACATATTCTCATATGCCCGTCTTTCTTTTTCATAAATAAGACCGGAGCACCCCAAGGTGAGAAGCTTGGTCTCTCGAAGCCTCTATTGGTTAATTCTTGCAACTGTGCTTTTAATTCTTTCAATTCAGTTGGTGCCATGCTGTACGGAGCTACCGAAATCATTGTAGTACCCGATAACAACTCAATGCCAAATTCAACCTCTCTAATCGGGGGTAGACTTGGGAACTCTTCAAGAAATATGTCCGGAAACTCACATACAACTGGTATAGATTCAAGTTTCAATTCCGATACCTTAGTATCCAACACATACGCTAAAAACGCATCACAGCCCTTTTTCACACATTTTTGAGCTCGCATAGCGGATATCACAATCAGTAATTCATTCAAATCATTTGATTCAATTCGAAGAATTTCACCGTTCTAACATTTCAACTTTATACTCTTTCATCCGCAATTCACAACTGCCTCATGTACAATTAACCAATCCATGCCCAGTATCACATCAAACTCGTCAAATGGTAAAAGCATCAAGTCAGCCGGAAAACAGTATCCCTGGGTCATCAATGGACATTTCTTGGAAATTTTATTAACTACTACTAACTTACCTAACGGATTCGATACTTTAACTACAAATTTTGTAGACTCAATATGTAGACTCTTTTTAAACACTAATTCCATATAGATATATAAATGAGTTGATCCAGGATCTATCAACGCAACTATATCAGTGTTAAAAAGAAAAAAAGTACCAATAATGAAGTCAGGCGACGAGGCTTCCTCGCATGCACGTATAGCATAGGCTCGAGCAGGTGCGCGTGCTTTAGATCTCACATTTGTATCTCGTGTAGCACTACGGTTTCCACTCTGATTCCTAGCATTTCGGGATGGTCTACCTCTGGTAACAGTATTGCTAACTTTTACGTATTGCTCTTTAACAGTAGTAGATCTCTCTGGACAATCTCGGATGTACTTATCTAGTGACCCACATCTGAAACATGCTTCACTTTTCAATCGGCATTCACAAAGTGCTTTTGATTACAATGCTTACAATCAGGCCCGATATTCCTCACGCTACCCACACTGGCAACGGAGGTTGTTTGAAGCTTCTGATGATATGATCTAGCATCTCTATCTCTGATCGTTACACCCGCAGAAACAGTGGAACTGGGATGAAATCTGAACTTATGCGACTTACTCGCAAATCTCTTTCTAGTCTCTCTCAATTCAAAATCAGCTTTTCGTTTTTCTTTAGCAAGCTTTTCTGCTTTGCAAGCCCTCTCAACCAGAACTACAAATTCTTTCAACTCGAGAATTCCGAGAAACAATCAGATATCTTCGTTCAACCTATCTTTAAACCTTTTACACATGATAGCTTCAGTAGAGGCACATTCAGGAGCATATTTACTTAGTCGTACGAACTCTCTTTCATATTCAGTTACCGTCATTCGACCCTATTTCAGCTCAAGGAATTCTTTTCCTTTCTGGTTGATAAATCGTTAGCTAATATACTTCTTCCAAAATTTGGTCTGAAAGAAATCCCAGTTAACTCTTTCATGTGGAACAACTGATATTAAGGTATTCCACCACTAATACACAGCATCTTGCAACAATAAAATAGCACATTTCAAGCATTCATCCGGTGTACATGGTAGTTCATTAAAGACCCTGATCGTATTTTTAAGCCAGAACTCGGCTCTCTCAGCATCATCACTAGCTAAAGCTCTGAATTCTTTAGCCTCGTATTTTCGTATCTTATCAGTAAGTGGTCTATTAAATCTTAAAAGATCCATACCTCATGTAATTTCAGGGTTAGGTTGGGGAACCTGAGGGGGTGGAAGTTGTGGAGCAACAGGGTTTGCTCACACAAATTCGGTAAACCATTCAGACATCATTTAGCAGAAAGCTTGTTTAGCTTCTCCTTGACTGCCCATAGCAATGCTCGATTTGGTAGGCACAACCCCTTAAGCAGGTGCAGGCGCATTACTTTCAACATCATCGGCTATTGCTCGATTTGGATCCATTTCCTATATAAAACATATTTCAGAAGGTGTCAAGAGATATCATATTATCGCAGTTTATATATATGGCATCTATAGCTAGACTCGTATACTCTACGGTAGTCCTAGAATCGACTAAATCATTGCTCTGATACCAATAAAATGTAACACCCCTGTCCCGTAACCATCGCCGGAATAGGTAAGGGCATTACTAGACTTGTAACTCAGAATGGAATAGTAAATCTTTAAACTTTTATCAAACATTAATCCATTTTAGAAATATCATTCATATATATACATAACATGCTTAAAACAGACAAATAAAGCCTCATTCATACATCAGGGACTAAATTGATAACATACAAAAGATATGAGATAACTTAACAAAATTTTCGGAATAAGGTCACACGGCAGTGTGCCCAGGCCATGTATACAGTCATTAGACACATCTGTGTGACTAAGCCGTGGCAAAACAGGGCATACATATTGACTTGTACAGACGACCACAAGACACGCACGTGTGTCTAGGCCGTGTGAAAATTATAAAGCTACTGGCTTGTGCCCACGGGTACAAGACACGGCTGTGTGTCTAGCCCATGTGGCATCCTGACCAATTCAACTATAATACAGGGGTCACACGGTCGAGTCACACGCTTATGTACTCTGACCATGTGGCAAAAAATTGGCTTGGTACCAGCCATTTTTACACCCCAAATGATCATGTACCTACTAGCATCAAATTACCATAATTTCATATACCAATTGAACAACCAATTCAGCCAATTCAATCATCAAATGGACCATTACACAACAACCACCTCAAAGTCATGTATTTGACACAAACCATGAATGCATTTCAAGTCAAAAACTATAATTCATGCCTTAATTTCATCTATTCCATATAGAGCATAATCTTACCAATTCCATATCATATAAAATCTATCAACTAATCACATATAACATCACATATATCATGAATCATGCATCCAAAATATGGTCATTTACCACAAACATTAACCAACTTACCAACCATCAAACATTTAACTATACCAAAAACTCAATCAGATATTCACCACAAGTAGACATATCATAAGAAACTTCTATATCAATTTAACCATTTTTAAACCAAGCCATATCAAATAGCTTGGGCATATATCAAAATCATACCACACTTATTAGCTTAGAGATAGCCATAAACATTAACTTATAAACTAGCCTATACATGCCATATTTATAACATTTATAAAGATCCAAAAGTACCAAAAACTTGAGTGGATAGTGTGATTTCAATCTCCGACTTTGTCCGAAATCGAGCTAGCTTCCGAATCTATAAAACACGGGAAATAAATAAAGTAAGCTTTTTAAAGCTTAGTAAGCATGTATAATATAGAATTTAACTTACCGTATCAACATTTAAAAGTGCAAATAACATTATCAAATCAATTCATATGTCCTCAATGCCTATTCAACCATCACAACCGTGTTAGTCTTAATAATAACCATGTATTCATCCAATCCAAAGATGAAATAAACATGTAATATTCATGTAATCATATTTCATGTATCAATTCATTCATTTATCACAAACTCTTATAGCATTTAATCATATACTAGGTAACCATTTATTCAAACATATCATACATCATATAAGCATAAAATTTATAGAGTTCATGTATTAAACAACTCTTATGCATCTTGTATCTTTGTTGTCATATATCATATACCTTGTAAGCATGTACTTGTACCATATTTAACATATAAATCTCATATGAATCATATACATATAACATGTAATTTATACATTCTCAATACCCCTTATAACATGTATTTTAACTATTTCATATCGATATATTACCTGTTGAACCTTTGGAAACATCGAGGGATACTCGGGTGATACACACACAGTGTATCAATGTAACCTGTAAATCTGTCAATTCATCATGTATGCTCTTTTGAGCCATGTATGGTATGCTCCTCCTGAGCCGGTAACGGTAAGCCTAAAGGCTAAACATGTAATCTCGAAGGATGAACGGTAAGTCCGAAGACTGAACATGTAATCCCGAAGGATGAGCGGTAAGTCCGAAGACTAAACATGTAATCTCGAAGGATGAACGGTAAGTTTGAAGATTCAACATGTAAGCTCATGAGCTATGGTGAGTCCGCAACAAATGCAGGAGCTCAACCAACCTGTAGCCCTAGTAACATGTCACTTGTATCCTACGACTTTCTACGGTTCAAATGGTACTCGGTAATCGATATAATCATGTAATTTGATTTTCAAAAATTCACTTATACAATCATATAATATTCAATTCAATCATTTCAAACATAAACATAATTAAAATGCTAATTTTACGAACTTACCTCGATTTAGCTCGTATATTCAAAACATATTCGTCTACCTTTCGTTTCCCCCGATCAAATTCCGACATTTGTTTATCTTGATCTATATTAATCAAGTTTAACTCAATTATTCAACAACACATTCAATTTAATCCAAATACATGTATTTTAGCCATTTTGCAAAATAGCCCTAGTATTTTCTTACTTTGGCAGTTTAGTCCTAAATTCTCAAAATAATAAAATACACACTTTTAGCTAAAATTCACCATGCCCGATTTCTCTTATAGTCCTTATATGCCCATATCTTTCATTTATTCACATTTCTAACCACAAAATTTCTACCTTTTTCAATTTAATCCCTAATTCACATTTTATCAAAAATTACTTGATAAAACTTGTATATCCATAAACAACCATCAATAATTTATCAAGAAATATCAAAATAAACATGTATTCATCAATGGCGCATTTCAAAAATACAACCAATTTCAAAAATTGAGGTATGGGCATGAATAGAACACAAAGCAACCATCTCAAAAATACAAAAATCATCAAAAACCGAATCAAATTGCTTACTCAAATTAGCTTGATATTTGCTGAAGTAAAAAATGCTTTAGAACCCTTGTTTTTCTTTGAACATTTGGTGGATGAATTAAATGATAATGGTTTATTTCATGTTTTGTAAAATTAATAAATCATATAATTGTATTTTACTTAATTAACTTTATTTATATTCATATAAACATATCAATTAATGTCTTTTAATGTCCATGCGTAATAGTGAAGGTAAAATTTCAATGTAAGGACTCCAACTAATAAAACCAAGGATATTTAAGCCATTTATGCAATAGAACTCAAATTTATCGCTTTACGCGATTTAGTTCTTTTTACCGAATTAGCTATTTAAACGGTCAAATCTCCAAACGAAATTTTCACACAGTAAATCTATTATGCTGTAAGACATAATAAAATAATAAAATAAAAATTTTAACTTGGTTAACTGGTCCCAAAACTACTCATTCTGATCAAACTCGAAATTGGGCTGTTACAGAATCAAATAGGATATGTGCGTGACTTGAAAAGCTCGTACAATGCCAACATCCTAGACGTGGTCTTACATGCAACCACTGTCCCAGACAGGGTCTTACATGAAATCAAATATGATGCTGATGTCCCAGACATGGTCTTACACGTAAATCACAAATCGATGCCAACGTCCCAGACGTGGTCTTACACAAAATAACATATCGGAATCCTATGTCATGACATATGTATGCTAACCATTCCTAGGTTCGTACGGGGCTTTTTGGATGTTTTCACATTATCGAAATAGAGAGAAAGTTATTAATAGTACTTTTATTTTGTAGGCTAGATAATAGAGAGAAAGTTATTACTAGTACTTTTGGTTTTTTTTGGGTTCAACATTTCGGTCTTGCCATAAGCTATACTACTTTCCAATAAGTGTGCTTACCTTATTCGTGATAATAGTTAGTGTCTAGCTACGATCATAAAAATTTAAAACTTATCACGACAACATTAAGTTTTTAGCGCCGTTGCTGAGGAACTAAAATATTAGAAACACTTGATTTCTATTACTTTAGCCTTTTTTACTTTTATTGCAATTTATTTTCTATTTTCATTTTAGGTTTCATTTACTAAATTTTTATTTCTTTTTATTTTTCCCTGACAGGTGTCTCTAGTTTATGACTAGGAGGAACCCGTTAGGACCTTTGCTGTTTGATAACGATTTAGAAGCTACAGTTCACAGAAATCGAAGAGAAATAAGATGAAGCTTACAGTGCGTAGAAGAAGGGCAAGAGGACAAATCCGAGTCTACCGAAGAGATGGAGGCAAATCAACATAATCAGCTACCTCCTGTGGTAGCCGCAGATCTTGTGAATCAAAATCCTGCTCTTGGTACTATGTAGGATTATGCTAAGTCTAATTTAGCTGGTACTGAATCTAGTATTGTTAGGTCTGCTATTGCTGCAAATAATTTTGAACTGAAACCTAACACTATTCAAATGATACAACAGTTTGTTCAGTTTGATGGTTTACAGGATGAGGATCCTAACGTACATTTAACTAACTTGTTGGAATTCTGTGACACATTTAAAATTAATGGCATTTCTAATGATGCCATTCGCTTTCGATTTTTTCCCTTTTCTTTGAGGAATAAAGCTAAACAGTGGTTGAACTCTCTACCATGAGGGTCTACCACTACTTGCGAACAAATGACCAAAAAGCTTTTACTTAAATATTTTCCACCGGCTAAAATGACAAAGTTGAAGAATGATATATCTTCTTTTGTGAAGATGGATTTAGAGACACTCTACGATGCTTGGGAGAGATACAAGGATTTATTGAGAATGTGCCCTCACCATGGGTTAACTTTATGGCTACAGGTTCAAACTTTCCACAACGGTTTGAACCCCTCAACAAGATAGATGATCGATGCAGCTGCCGGTGGAACCATAAATAACAAAACACCTGAGGAGGCTTATGAGTTTATAGAGGAGATGTCACTGAATAATTATCAGTGGTAAGTCATGAGAACAAAGCCACAAAAAGCTACCGGTGTTTTTTATTGTTGACGCGGTCACAATGCTGTCATATCAGGTAGAACTCTTGAATAAAAAGATTGACGGTTTAGTTGGTTCTATGTAGGTACATCCAGTGATAAGGTGCGATTCAAATAGAGGAGGAATATACAATATAGATTATTCATCCTACAATCCTAACACAGAGCATGAACAAGCCAACTATATGGGTAATAATTCTAAATCTCAAAGTAACCCTTACAGTAACACTTATAATGCAGGTTGGAGGAACCACTACAAATTTTTATGGGGTGGTCAAGGAAATCAAAGGCCACCATCTCCTCTAAGTTTCTAACAACCTCTTTACCAGTAAGAGAAAAAGCCAAATCTTAAGGAGATGCTCATGAAATTTATCTCAGTGTTAGAAACCCGTTTTTAGAATACCGAGACGGCACTCAAAAATAAGCAAGCATTGATTCAAGGGCTCAAAACTCAGATAGGTCAACTTGCTAAGCTAATCTCTAAAAGGCCACAAGGCGGTTTGCCAAGTAACACAGAAACTAACCCAAGGGAGCAACTCCATGCCATCACTGTGCACGATGAAGAAGGGTTAGCTGAACGTAAATCTGAAGAAGGGCAAGAAGTTGTGGTAAGTAATGGTAAGATTGAGGTAAGTCATGGTACACAAAAATCGGTAAGTAAGGAGTATAAACCTCGTGTCCCATACCCGAATGCGACAAGGAAAGATTACACGGACGAACAATTCAGTAAATTCTTTAAACTCTTAAAGAAACTACATATTAACTTACCGTTTATTGAAGCTCTTTCGTAGATGCCAAACATAGTTAAATTTTTAAAAGAGCTTCTAGCAAATAAACAGAAGTTGGATGAATCGTCGCATGTGGAGCTGAATGCAGTTTGCTCAGCCATTTTGCAAAACAAGCTACCCAACAAACTAAAAGATCTAGAGAGTTTTACGATTCCTTGTTTAATTGGTAGCTTAGATGTTAAAAATGCCTTGGCTGATTTAGGGGCTAGCATAAACGTAATGCCTTATAAAATGTTTAAACAATTAGGTCTTGGGAAACCCAAACAAACTAGGATGAGCATTCAATTGGCAGATAAAACCATCAGATTTCCTAGGGGTATTACTGAAGATATGCTTGTTAAGATTGAAAAATTCATATTCCTTGTAGATTTCATTATTCTAGACATGGATGAGGATAGCGATGTGCCTTTAATTTTAGGATGCCCTTTTTTAGCAACCGCTAGGACTATCATTCATGTGGGCACAGGTGAACTCACACTTCATGTAGGCAACAACACGATTACTCTTCAAGCTCGCAATTCTATTAGGACTTTTAATGATAAAGATGATATTACAAGTTCTTTTAATAAGAGTTGTAACACCCTAAATTTGGGCCTAGAAGTTTTGGACCTTGAGCATGGGAGCAGTTGAAAGCAGCTTATAATATTTTGTTGTGCATGTAAATTCCATTAATGAAGGCTTGTTTCAGTGGTTAAATGTGCTGAGAAGTGTTGGAGAAGTCCTGGGTTTAAACCTGGACTCTAACAAAAATTTTGGTTTAAGGTGAATTAAACCCTGGGTGTAGTAGTTAGGCCTTAAGAATATTGTTGGAGAAATTATGCCACAAAAAGCCTTGTGGTTTAATGGCAAAGTAACACCACATAAAAGGCAGGAAGGTGGCGTCATAGAGTTGGCAAGGAGGTTTAGGGTTCGAAACTCATGGCAATCAAAAAGCTTTTATTTTGCTAACAGGGAGCGGCAAGAGTTGGTGTTGAATTTAAACTCTGATGATGGGGGGATCCCACATAGAGAAGCTAACATAAGAGTGGATGCGAAGCTGGCTTTAAATAGGGAGAACCATGAAAAGAGTAAAGGTACCTTTCTTGGTTGATCCCATTCGCTTTATGGCGGGCTCGTTTGGGTTGGGAGTCGGCTAAAAGTGCTCGGAGCGTGGATGAACTCCAGTCTCCCATCAGGTGTGTATTTCTCACTACTCTAGCAGTAGGACGGCTACTTCGGGCCGCGATGGGCTGAAAAGGGCCATGTGGGCCCAATAGACCTACAAGCCCAATTGGATAAGTTGTTTGATTCTGTAGTAAATATTGGACTAGACTAGGTGAATCTCATATCTGTGGCTAGATTTGGGCTAAAAGGGCCACACGAGCGTGTGGGCCTATTTGCGTCGAGAATGGGCCCTAGGCCCATTCGCATTGTTATCTCTGTTTAGAATGCTTTAGTTTACCAAATTACTGAAATACCTTCGACTTACCAAAGTACCCCCGATTTACAAAATTACTGAAATACTCTTAATTTACAAAATTACTGAAATACCCTTGATTTACAAAATTATTGAAATACCCTTGATTTACAAAATTACTAAAATACCCTTGGTTTACAAAATTACTAAAATACCATTGGTTTACAAAATTACTAAAATACCCTTATAGGGTAGAACTACTGTAATACCCCTGATTTGTAAAATTACCATTTTACCCCTAATTTGTAAAATTACCGTTTTACCCCTGATTTGTAAAATTACCGTTTTACTCTTGATTTTCAAAATTACCGTTTTACCCCTGATTTGTAAAATTATCGTTTTACCCTTAATTTACGAAATTACAGAAATACCCCTTTAAGGTAGAATTACTAAAATACCCCTATAAGGTAGAATTACTGAAATACCCCCATAGGGTAGAATTACCGAAATACCCCTGTAGGGTAAAATTACCGAGATACCCCTGTGGGGTAAAATTACCATTTTACCTCTAGGGTATTAAATGACTGTTTTGCCCTTATGGGCAAGTGACTGACTTGGACTGTGTGTTTGACGGATTTGATTGTGAATATATGTTGGTGATATGAATGACTTGACTGTGATTGTTTGATTCAAATATGGGCATGACATTCTGCATACATGACATGTTGCATGGGTTGGGATTTTGTATAGAGGAAGATCTGATCTGTTAGGATCGCATGGTTGCTTGACGACTGTGGATCCACCGAAGGCTTAAGAGCCATATATTCGTACTGATTTGATAAGGTCGCACTGATCGCCCGAGACGACTGTGCACCGATCGATGGCTAAGTGTCGATCATGTTACCGAAGGCTGTGTGCTGTTATTGTGGGCTTCGTATCGATATTGTGGGCTTCGTGCCATTATTATGGGCTTGTGCCATTACCAAAGGCTGTGTGTCGTTATTGTGGGCTTCGTATCGATATTGTGGGCTTCGTGCTATTATTATGGGCTTTGTGCCATTACTGAAGGCTTTGTGCCAATATCACAGGCTTTGTACTGATTATAGACACGTTACAGATGGCTTTGTGCCACGTATTCTGTTAAGTGGCTTTGCCACATTATCTGATTCTGGTGGCTCTGCCCCAATATTCTGTTATTGGCAGCTTTGCTGCCCATTGGTGTATGGGCTGGGTGGGTTGAGTTATTCCCTACATGGTGTGTTGGTTGGTACGGGTGGTGTGATGGCTGGACTGGGTTGGGATTGTATTCACATTCTGATT
Organism: Gossypium stocksii; assembly: GCA_020496765.1. Classification (NCBI taxonomy): domain Eukaryota; kingdom Viridiplantae; phylum Streptophyta; class Magnoliopsida; order Malvales; family Malvaceae; genus Gossypium; species Gossypium stocksii. The sequence goes on along the minus strand of CM035621.1, from coordinate 11,793,875 downwards.
CTGATTCTATTAATTGATACTGATTCTAATTTTGATCCTAATTTCGATTCTGATTCTGATACTGATACTGACTCTGATTCTGATTCTGATTCTGATATTGATTTTGATTCTGATTTTGATATTGATTCTGATTCTGATTCTCATTTTGATTCTAGTTCTGATAATATTTCTGATTCTGTAATGGGCTAAGGCCTATCTGGTGTAGTCTGTTATAGTGGGCTAAGGCCCAATTGATACTGTAGGGAAAACTTTTTAATTCTTTTACATGACTAACTATTCGTATTTGTAGTAGGGGATTACACACTGATTTTTCGTAAACTCACCCTGTTTATTAACCTTTCAGGTAATTTCTAGCCTTTAACGGATCAGAGCTACGAGGGACTCGGAGGTGGCCACACTACTGCTCATGTTTTCATTTATTTGGCTTTTATTTACCATTTAATTTCATTCTGTAATTTTATTTTTGTAATAAGGCCTTTTATAATTTCTGAATTTTAAGTTTGGTTTTTATCTGCTCTAAGTAGAACTCGATTTCTCAAAAACGTTAACAGTTTTCAAATCAACACGTCCCTACAAACTACTAATTTTTTCAGCTTTCGCAAACTTACTTGGTACTCACTTATGACAGTAATTAAGGTTTTAAAAGTAAATTATTTTTAAATGAACCATGTATTGAAAGTAGCGAATGCAAACTAAGACTTAAGTTTTTAAATAATAAGAAGGGCTTTCAATAAAATAAGGTTTTCGATAAACACTTCAATGTGACACACCAGATTCGGGCCTAGCTTCTGGGTTGGGTTTGGGGTGTTACAAGAGTAATCTCACTGTCCAACCTTCTTTACAGGATACTGTTCACGAAAGTTCAATTGAGCCACGTTCGAGTTCATGTGACAACAAGGGAGCAGATCGAGGAACTAGATGAATGGCAACACTATAGCAAGAAAGAACCTAGGATACACCATACAGAACTAAAGTAAAGCCATGACGAGCATAAGGCTGATCAATTCAAGGTAGGAGATAAGGTGTTATTAGAAAAGAAAGACCCTCAAATTTTAAATTCAAAACTTCATACAGATAACGCACCTCTCTTTACGATAATGAAAACCTTCTCCTACGGTACAGTCGAGGTAACACATCCCAAATTTGGCACTTTCAAGGTAAATAGTACTCGACTAAAACCTCATTTTGATACGATTGATAGCAGGAGAGAGGAGTTTCAACTCCTCAAACCATCATGACCATGAAAAAGGGAAGTAAGTCGAGCTTAGACTCTTAATAAGTGCTTCTCGGGAGGCAACCTGGGCACTAACGTTGTTAATCTCTTTAATTTTAGTTTTTAACATCTAAATCATTAACTGAGTTATTGAATGTAGGTTTTTCAGAACCACACAGCTAGGTACATGGGTGTGCCTAAGGCCGAGGAAACATCACGGGTGGAGACATAGCCGTGCGATATGGTCGTGTAAAAATAGGGTAAAGTTTTTTTCAAGACACGGCTTTCGACAAATCGCCACGGCCATGTGATATGGCCGTTGATGAACCTGCTAAGTCAACAGGGCATGCAACACGCCTGTGTCCCCAGGACATGTTTGAAACTGAGAAAGTAGCACGGTCGTGAGACACGGCTGTGTGAACCAACACGCCCAAAGAACACGGGTGTGGGCAAAGCATCAGGTGCACTAAAACCCTAAAATCACGAACCGCACAGGCTACACGGAAGGCACACGGGCGTGTGACACAGCCATGTGCCCCAATCCCTATTTAAGCGATCCACTATTCATCATCTTCACCATTTTAAAACCCTAGCCACCAGCCATCTTTAACCACTGTACCTCCCTAGCGCCACCAACACCCCAAATTTTGACCATCAAAACCTAACTTTCTCTTCAATTTCTCCTTCCTCATCACCACCTACACTAATCAACATCCCTTTTTCCCCAAACCCCTCCTCACCAACTTCTATCTCACGCTGACGCCTTACCACCAACCACACACCAGCCCACGCAGGCCACACCCGTGAGCCACTACCACAACCGTGCATCGACCACACACCACCTCCATCGTCGGTTACATTACTTATCTTCCTTATCTTCTTGATTCTTAATCTTGTATTATTTTGTTTTCATTGTTGAACTATTTTCTTTATGGATTGTTTTTGTTTTAGTTGCTCTAGTTAGGATTCTATATTTAGTCTTTGATAATTCGTTCCTCGTTCATAAGATTCCATGAGTAGCTGACTAAATACTTTGTTCTTTTGGTACATTGCTATTTGGATTTACATTTAGCACACATTTGATGTCTATGAGTCAAAATTCTCCTAGTTGTTATCTTTCAGGTTTACAACTCTTATTGTAAAAAGTTTTAGGGATTTATATTTACTACACTTCATTCTCGCATCTATTTAAGACGACTTTCTAGAGTGAGTATGTGGGAGCCAGCTATACGGATGCTAGGAGACGTGAGTTCCTAAATCTCACCTAGGGAGATCGTTCAGTGGCCGAGTATAAGGTCGAGTTCTTGAGACTGAGCATGAAGCATGGTGGCAATAGAATATGAGCACTGTGTTCGATTTAAAAATGGTCTCCGAATAGTCTGCGTGTTCTGATAGCTCCTCAGAAGAAGTGGGATTTCTCTACACTGTTTGAAAAGGCGAAGATCACCGAAGAGGTGAAGTGCACTGAGAGTTGGGAATGCTAAATGGGATACAGAGCCTTCAATTTCTAGGATGAGGCCTAAGAAAAAGGCTAGGTTTGATGGGCCTGTGAGAGTTGGGCCTACTGTTGCACCTACTATGGTAGTGATTTGTTAGCACTATAATAGATGCCATCAGGGGGAGTGCTGGAGGGCTACTGGGGCTTGTCTTAGATGTGGGTCTACTGAGCATCGAGCTAAGGACGTCATTTGAGGGTTAATCAGATGCAAGCTCCAGTTAATGAGCCTGCATAGCCACTGAGGGTAGTTTAGCATGTACTAGGGGTCGAGGTCAGGCCAGGGGTGGTAACGGTATGGGCTGAGGACAGAGAGCACCGGGCAAAGGTGCGGGATCGATTGAGGCGAGGCAGCCAGTACTGGTTTATGCTGCTCGTCACTGTAAGTACCAAGATGCTCCAAACACCATCACGGGTACGTTTTGAATATGTAATGTACCTTACTTTGCATTGATAGACATAGGCTCTATACACTCTTACATAGCTAATACTGCGTTTGAAACCTTGGGGATTCCGTTTGAGAGCACTTCTAGTGAGATAACAATGGTGAGTCCATTGGGACAGTCTATTGGAGTTAGTAAACTATTTAGAGACGTTCCGTTAGAGGTCTGTATTTCTGGCTAATCTGATAGAGCTTCCGTTTGAGGAGTTCGATATGATATTGGGTATAGACTGGCTGGTTAAACATCGAGTGAGTCTAGATTGTGCTACAAAAAGGGTTGTTCTAAGGACCAAGGAGGATTACGAGGTATTCATGATTGGAGAACGATGAGATTACTTGACTAACATGATATCTGCATTGGTAGTAGAAAAGTTAGTAAGGAAAGGATGTGAGGCATACTCGGTCTACATCAATGTTTCCAATTCTGTGGACTCTTCAGTTAAAGAAATCAGAACCGTAAAGGACCTTTCAGATGTTTTTCAGAGGAACTACCAGGATTGCCACCGAGTCAAGAGATGGAGTTTGGTATTGAGTTGACTCCTGGTATAGTTCAGTTTTCTATCACCCATTATCGAATGGCACCGAAAGAGTTGACGGAACTTAAAGCTTATATTTGGGAGCTGTTAGATCGTGGATTCATTCGACCCAATATGTCTCCGTGGGGAGTACCTATTTTTATTATAAAGAAGAAAGGTGGGATAATGAAGATGGATATCGACTACCGTTAATTGAACAAGCTTATGATCAAGAATAAGTATCCATTTCTGAGGATAGATGACTTCTTCGATCAGTTCAGAGGGGCTTCTGTATTCTCTAAGATTGATCTGTGGTTGGGGTACCATCAGTTGAGACTAATGGAGGCCGATGTGCATAAGACGACATTTAGGACTCGTTATGGACATTACGAGTTCCTAGTTATGCCCTTTGGGTTAACTAATGCACCAGTGACATTTATGGACTTGATGAACTGTGTGTTCTAGCCTTATCTGGATCAGTTTGTGGTAGTGTTCATCGATGACATCTTAGTGTATTCTAAGTCCGAGGATGAGCACGATGAGCATCTCAGGGTGGTATTGCTGACTCTTCGAGAGAAACAGCTTTATGCGAAGTTTACTAAGTGTGAGTTATAGCTCCGAGAAGTAACCTTTTTAGGGCATGTGGTATCTGCTGAGGGAATTCGTGTGGATCCTCGTAAGATTAATGATGTTTTGTAGTGGAAACAGCTGAAGAGTGTGTCTAAGATTCGTAGCTTTCTAGGGTTAGCAGGTTACTATCGATGTTTTGTAGAGGGTGTTGGACCGGCTTCGATGACTAAGCTACTGCGTAAGGGAGTTCCTTTCATCTGGACTGATGCACACCAAGAGGGTTTTGATAAACTCAAGACAATGTTAACACAGGCTCTTGTTCTGATATAGCCTGAGCCTGGTAAGGACTTTGTGGTATACAACGATGCGTCGCATGTAGGTTTGGGTTATGTTTTGATATAAGACAGTAAAGTGGTTGTTTATGCATCTCATCAGCTTAAGACTCATGAGGTTAATTATCTGATACATGATTTGGAGTTGGCAGCTGTAGTCTTTACTCTAAAGATTTGGAGGCACTATCTGTACAGTGAGAACTGTACCATCTACATTGATCACAAAAGCCTCAAATATCTTCTCACTCAGAAGGAACTTAACCTTAGGAAACATAGATGGGTTGAACTGCTTAAGGATTATGACTACGGTATCGAGTATCATCCTGGTAAGGCCAATATGGTGGTTGATGCATTAAGTCGTAGGGCTATGGCTGATTTGAGGGTGATGTTCACTCGACTTAGTCTGTTTGATGATGGGAGTCTATTGGCTGAGCTACAAGTGAAACCGACATGGATTGAGCAGATTAGAGGTAAACAGATAGGGGATAGTCTCTTGAGATACGATTCCGTCATGTTGAGTGTGGTACTACGACGGATTTTGGGGTTAACAATGATGTGGTGTTGTGTTTCCAAGGTTGGATCTGTGTACTGAATGATGAAGATTTGAGACTGTCGATTCTGAGGGAAGTGCATAGTAGCCCTTATGCTATGCATCTCGGTGGAAACAAAATGTATCGAGATCTGCGAGAGTTATATTGGTGGCTAGGGTTGAAGTGTAAGGTTACCGACTTCGTTGCTCACTGTTTGACTTGTCAGCAAGTTAAGGTTGACCATCAGTTACTTTCGGGTTTGCTGCAGCCGCTTAAGATACCGATGTGGAAACGGGAGCGAGTAACGATAGACTTTGTTAGTGGGTTGCCTCTAACACCCACTAAGAAGGATTATGTTTGGGTCATCGTGGATTGATTGACCAAGTCTGTACACTTTATTCCTGTCAAAACAGACTTCTCCCTACAAAAACTAGCTAAACTTTACATTTTCGAAATAATGAGACTACATGGGGTACCTATCTTGATCATTTCTGATAGGGACCCTCATTTTACGTTTCGATTCTAGTAGAAGCTTCATGAGGCTTTGGGTTCGAGGTTAAACTTCAATACTACTTTCCATCCTCAGATAGATGGTTAGTCGGAGAGGGTGATTCAGATACTAGAGGATATGTTGAGGGTTTGTATTATAGATTTTCGAGGCATTTGGGAGGTGTACTTGCCTTTAGCAAAGTTTACCTAAAACAACAGCTATCAGTCCAATATACAGATGGCACCTTATGAGGCTCTGTATGGTCGTAAGTGTTGCACTCCCCTGTGCTGGATTGAGCTGGGTGAGGGATGTATTTTGGGTCTGCAGTTGATTTCTGAGACTAAGGACAAGGTTCGTTTGATTCGAGATCTACTAAAAGCAGCTTCTGACCGTTAGAAGTCCTATGCTAATTTCAAGAGGAAAGACTTCGAGTATTTTGTGGGGGACTTAGTTTTCATTAAGGTCTTGCCATGGAAAAAGGTTCTGAGGTTCGGTCGCAAGGGCAAGCTGAGCCATCGGTTTATTGGGCCGTACCGGATTCTGAACTGAATGGGGCCAATCGCATATCAGTTGGAGCTACCTCCAGAGTTAGATCGTATACATGATGTGTTTCACATCTCGATGTTGAGACGCTATCGCTCTATCACGCACATTGTTCTAGTGGAGGACATTGAATTTGGACCAAATCTAACATATGAGGAAGAGCCGGTTCAGATTCTGGATCGTGACGTTAAGGTTCTACGAAGAAATTCTATCCCATTAGTGAAGGTGCTGTTTCAGAATCATAGCACTTAGGAGGCTACTTGGGAGCCAGAGGATTCAATACGTCAGTAGTATCCTCACCTTTTCTGATTAGGTAAAATTTTGAGGCCAAAAGTTTCTTTTAGAGGGTAGAGTTGTAACGCCCCAAAATTTATGAATTTGTCTCTACAGTTATTTGACACAAATATCTGTCTGCTTTAGTGGTTAAGTGTTTTGGGGGTGTTTGAGAAGTCTTGGGTTCAAGCCTTAGCTTGGGCAAATTTTTGGTTTTTATTGAATAGAGCCTTACCTTTGGTTAATAGGCTTATAAGTAGTTATGTGTAAAAGCTTATTAGAATGGGCCTGCTGGTCTGGTGGTTAAGAGGGGTGGGTTTATGCTTAAGGTCTTATGTTCGAGTCCGGGCAGGAGCATTATTTTCTTTTGCTTGATTGTCTAGAGGAGTTTGTATTTGAGTAGAAAACTAAGTAGTAGGGAGTGAGGGAGTAATTTGTGGAGAAAAGTAAGAGATTGAGGGAATATCTCATTGTTTCTTCCAAAATATCATTTTTTCTTTCTTTCTCCAAAAACAACTCCCTGTCGAAATTTTCTTCTTTTCCACCTCTCTTGCTGCCCTTTTTCTTGCCTCCTCTCCTTACCAAATTCAATTTTTGCCTTCTCTCGTTAGTTATTGCTCATCGCGGCATGTGGTGTGTGTTCGGTAAGTCTAAAGGAACTCTTTTTGTTTCGTTTTAATGAGTATTGGGTTATTAAGAGATTATTTTTTGTTTAAGGGACAATCAAAATTCTGTGGACTGCTAACCAGTGTTCTAATCAACAAGGAATCGTCGTTGTTCATTAGAGGTAAGGTGGTTGTTAACATTTTGGATTTGCCTATTCATAGTAACTCAATTTAAGTGACTAACTTTGGACTCGAGATTGTCGATTTTAGGTATTAGAGTGCTAATGAGTGCTTGTACGTTAAAATCGTACCAAGTGTGTACTCTGATTGCACAGAAAATCAGATTTAGCGAAAGCCGAAAAAAATCTGTCGATGCTACACGGGCGTGTGGTCTGCCCATGTGGTAGGCCGTGTGGCGATACACAACCGTGTCGATGACGAACATCCCCATTCATACATGACACGAGTGCACAACACGGTCGTGTGAAGGCCGGGGAGGTCGTGTGCGAGACACGGGCTCGGCCAATTGGGCCATGTGGGCCGTATGGGCATGTGGGCCCACACAGGTGAACCACACGGGCGTATGGGATTTTGGGCCAGGCCATGTGATCCATTTGGCCAAGGCTAATTTGGGCCATGTGGGCCACACAGGAGTGTGAGCCCACGCGGGTAGGCCATATGGACATGTGATCCCATTTTTCTGAAATGTACTATAAGGTTGCACGGGTAAATAGCCCATTTTTTATTTGAGTGGACAAAGATGGACATTAAATAGGTGAATTTTAAGTTAAAAACAAAGATTAAATGTGTAATTTAGTAATTAAGGTAAATTAAGCTAAAGAAAAATCAATGTATCATCTTTCTATTCTAATTTTTCCATTGAAAATCAACTTAAGAGAAGCCATAAGAGAATTTTAAGCTTTCATCGATCTCTCTTTTCTTGCATGTGAGTATTTTTCTTCCCGTTTTTAATGATATCTATGTTTTTAGAGTCATTATAGCTTAATCTAGCTAGCCCAGGGACTAATTTGCAAAACTGTTACACTATTAGGGATTTACCATTGATGCATGTATATGATTTTTGAAGTTTGATGATAGAAAATGGGTGGTTGTTGTTAGATAAACAGCTTTTATAAAGGAATCTTTAGTAAAATTGTCAAATAGGGATTAAATTGAAAAATGTGAAATTTTTTATGGTAAATGTGTGAAATAATGAAATATATGAGCTGCTATAGACTTAGATGAAATCCGGCTAGCATGGGTGTGTACTAAATTGCACGAATTTGCATTGTTATGAGCAAGGACTATATTGTAAAGAAGTCAAAAGTTTAGGGGCAAAATGGTAATTTTGCCATAATATGTTTTTGGATTGAATTGAATAGAATGATGCTTAAAGTAGTTAAATTTGATTATATAGATCAAGAAAAGCTATGTTTGAAATTAGATCGGGGAAGACAAAGTAGTGGATTAACTGATTGATTGTCTCCGTACTAATTTGAGGTAAGTTCGTATGTTAATAATCATTAAAGTAATTATGTTTTAAATGCTTTATTATTGCATTCTTGATGAATATGACTTCACAGAACCACTCGACGAAGATTTGGCGACGTATGAAATCCCGATTGAACCTTAGGAATAGATAGGATACAAATAACATGTCAATAGGGGTTATAGTGTTTTGGGTGATGGTCCAGTATGTTCTACCGGTGGCTGAGTTTTCTGGCATATGTTGTGGTTACTCGACAGCTTGTGTGAGTACCATTGTGTAGCTATGTCTTGACCGTTAGCTTGTGTGAGTAAACCCAGTGATGACTCGAGAGTAAGAATCTATGTAACAGCCTAGTTTGAGCCTAACCAAAACAGTGGTTTCAGAACCATAAATCTGAGTTTGTAAAATATTCTAATATTATTTTTGGTTCCTACGATACGTGATTATATATATGTGAAAATTTCGTGTGATAATTTGATTGTTTGGACGCTTAATTTAGAAAAAGGACTAAATTGCGTAAAATGCAAAAGTGGCATTTTAAATGATTAAGTACCTAACTACTATGGCTTATTAAATGTGGGGTCCTTATGTTGGTATTAGACCATTGGATTAATGGATGGACCATTATGTACATAGTTAGTGGCATTTTAATGTTTAAATTAAGGGATATTTTAATAATTTGTTAAATAACATGTTAATTAATAAAACAAAGATGAAAGCATGTTTATCTTTCACATTTTAGAACCAAAAATTTGAAGAAAAAGGCTAGGGTTCTTGAGTTTTAATATTCGACACTTTGATGATCAAATAGGTATGTGATTTTTTATCCATTTTTGATAATTTTCATGTTTTTGAAATCGTTGCTTCGTATACTAGCTAGCCCATGCCCAAATTTCTAAAATTTATGATGATATTATGATGTACCATTGTTGAATATATATATGTTTTGTGATGGTTGATGATGAATTATGGAAGATTAACGTTAGATTCAAATGTTTTGTAAAGTGATTTTGAGTAAAAATGCATTTTAGGGATTAAATTGTGAAATGTGTAAAATTGAGGGGTTGAAATTTGAAATAAATGAAAGTTTTGGGCTGCTAGGGACTCAAATGAAATTTTTCTAAGCATGGGTATTGTGAGATTTTATGTAATTTGTGATTTTATGAAATAAGGACTAAATTGTGAAAAATGTGTAATATGTGGGGTAAAAGTGTAAATGTGTTTTAAAGTGTGATTTGGATTAAATTGAATGAATGTGTGATTAAACAAGTCAAATTTGAATCTATATATATCAAGAATGAAAGAAATCAGATTTAGATTGAAGGAAGTCAAAAGTTATTGAATAGTCGCTCTGATCCGTTCATCTTATTTTTGAGGTAAGTTCATATGCAAATAAATGTATTTCGATTGAATTATATATGTTTTTATGATGTTGAATTGCTTTGCATGCTAAATATTCGAGTATGAAAAAGTATCGGCAAAGTTATGACGTTCGAAAGCCGGGTGTGAACCATAAGATTAGTTTAGGATATAAATGTCATATGATTAGGATTACCGAGGTGTGATTTTGTGTAAGACCATGTTTGGGACATTGGCATCAATTTGAGATTACGTGTAAGACCATGTCTAGGACATTGGCATAGTATAGTATTTCATATAAGACCCTGTATGGGACAGTGGCATCGATATGTGATAACATGTAAGACCATATCTGGGATATGGCATTGTATGAGCTTTATTTGCTATTCGAGTATCATTAACAACTACGAATGGTTCAACGGGCAAAGTTAACATAAGAATGAATGTGTAAATGAGTTCAACGGTACAAGTACATTGATGTTTATGTGATTAATGAAAGGAAGGTAAGTGATGCATGTTGAATGTTGATTAAAAGAAGGAAATGAGAAATGTGATACATGAATATGAGACTAGCTATGTTTCTATAGTTGAATTGGTTTATATGTGTTTAATGTGTTAAGTTTATTTGTATATGGCTTATTAAGCTTTTGGAAAGCTTACTTTGTGTATTATTTCTCTATTTTATAGAAAATCAAAGCTAGCTCCAGCTCGGGGATCATTAAGGATCATCATCACACTATCAAACGCTATTTTGGTACTTTTGAAGTTTGTATGTAACAGCCCAGTTTAGACCCTAGTCGGAACAGTGGTTACGGAACCACATATCCAAGGTCAAAAAATATTTTAATATTATTTTCCACGTTTATAGCATGATATATGATATGTGTGAAAGTTCCGTGTGAAAATTTTATCGTTTATGTGTTTGATTTGATAAAAGACTTAATCACAGAAATTGTAAAAGTGGCATACTAATTGTTTAAGTGCTTATTTGTCATGATTCATTGAAAGTGAAGTCCTTATGATGATATTAGATCATTGAATTGATGAATAGACATGAATGGACATTAATTAATAGAATTTAAATGATATTAAAAAGGCTAATTTAGTAATTAGCTAAATCAGTATAGATTAAATAAAATAAACATAAATTTTAGCTCATTATCATCTTGTTTTGCCAAAAATTTGAAAGAAAAAGAAAGGAAAAGAGCTAGCTAGGGTTCGGCCTTTGTTATTTTTTATTAAGGTATGAGTTTTGTTTTGGTTTTTTATAATTTCTACATTCTTGAGATCGTTACTTTGTGTTCTAGCAAGCCCATGCCTAAATTTCTGATTTGGTGGTCATGAGATGCCATTGTTGATAAATTGAGTTTTGTAAGGTTTGATGATAGAAAATAAGCATGTGATGTTTGATTCACATGTTTTGTATAATAATTTTTGATGAAATTGCCTATTAAGGATTAAATTGAGAAAATGAGAAATTTAGGGGTTAAAATGTGAAATAAATAAAAGGTATGGGCTACTAGAGTTTATATGAAAATTCGGCTAAGCTTTCATTTAGATGAAATTGGTGAATTTTGTGTATTTGTGAAATAGGGACTAAAATGTTAAAGTGTAAAATTATAGGGGCTAATGTGTAAAAAGGCCCTAATTGTGTGTTTTAGATTGGATTTAATGAAATATGTGGTTGAATTAGTCAAATTTGAATCCATTTAGATCAAGAACGAAAGAAAACAAAATTAGATCGAGGGAAGTCAAAAGTGGTTGAATAGTCATTCTTATCCATTCGTTTTCGTATGAGGTAAGTTCATATGCAAATAAATGTATTTTATGTGCATTATATATGTTTAATTGATATTGAAATGTTATGAATGCTGAATGTTCAGAAATATGTAAGTGTCGACAGGGTTGAAATATCTTAAAGCCCCGTACGAACCATAGGAATAGTATAGGATACATATGTCATGACATAGGATTCCGAGATGTGATATCGTATAAGACCATGTTTGGGATGTTGGCATCGATTAGAGATTACGTGTAAGACCATGTCTAGGACATCAGCATCATAAATGATTTCGTGTAAAACCCTGTCCAGGACAGTGGCTTCGATATTTGATAACATGTAAGACCATATCTGGGATATGGCATTGTACGAGCTTTATGAGCTATCCAAGTATCCTTGTTAATTCCGAATGGTTCAACGGGCACTATCGAGAAATGGATTAATATGTGAATGTGTATCCGATCCAGGTACATATGAAATGTATATGTTATTTGAGAATGAAAGGTGAGTATGTTTATAATTGATGATATGTGATCTATATGAGAAAGGACATGTTATATGCAAGTGATTTAAGAACAAGTGAATTAGATATGAATTATGAAGCTTGTATATGTGATTTGCTATGGCTTCCATGGATAGTGTGGCTTATAATATGTAACACTCCTAACTTGTATCCTCGCCGGAATGGGGTTATGAGGTATTATCAGACAAGACACAACTTCCAAACAATCACATATACCTACATGAATTATTCACATAATTAAAATAAAATGATTGATTAATCATTAAACATTCATTGTAAAAAAATTATAATACAAATACAGTTCATACCTCAAAGTCGTATATATATATATATATATAACTTAAAACTCAAAACTTAATACACATTGTAACAATCACATTTCACATGCTTTATATTTTCACTATTCAAATGATAAATACACCTCATTTAAAGCAACGAAAAAAATTTAATTGTAAAATAACTTATCACGTTATAATATCCATTCACAAACATTAAAGCATCTGTGCATATGTCATATTATTCATATAACAATGGTATAATTATATAATGTAATCATACCTTTGAATCATATAATAAATAATTCATGAAACATGACTTTTGGTCAAATGACATATACGGCATTATCAAATCTCACAAGTGGTCAAATATAAGTTTTAATATTTAAGACATATGCGCATAGTACATATTAACATGAACCATTTGATTAATACACTAAATGCAATTTATAAAATGATCAATTTGCAAGCTCAATTACCAAATTCAATCTATCAAGATCATAGGCTAAATAACAAGTTAAATCTTTATAAGTATACAACAAAAACATTTAAAATTCATAACGCCACAAAATGATCTATGATTTGTTCATTCTTTCATAGTATACTCAATCATTTAAGTACAAAAGACAAAATAAATTTACCTAATTTCATAAAACCATCATGTTTTATTGTTACAAAAATCACTATTCATTTGATCATTTTTCATAGCAATAGCCGATTATAAATATGCTTAATACACATGCTTTATTTCAATGTCCACCTCATTTACTAAATCAAATTATGCACATATGTTATTGCCTAAAGATGAATTCATTATCACTGAATTATAATCACGTAAACCATTTATAATTATAAACTCAAATCACATAATATCTTTGAACATATAATTAAGCTATACCAATATACTCATATTCAATCAACTCACACATATAATCAACCATAATCTCACCTATATGCCATAACTGAGTATACATTAATATCTTATCACATAATAATACCTTTACCAAGCATATAAACATGGTTCACATAAATGTATATAGCATGACTGAATTATCAATCAAACATATCCACTACCTAAAATCAACATTTACCAGAATACACTCATCAACCAAATTAAACCTTATTATCCTATACAAGACATATCCGAATCTTCAAAATCATGAGTAACATATAAAGCATAAACCACACTTATATATATATATATACCATAGCTGATTCAAACAATTCATATCATCTCAAATATGCCACACATATTATACCGAACCAACTAAAAGTAATCAACTTAAAGTTTACCTAATTATACCAACCATATCTCAAAAATATGTCATGACCAAATCACTAAAACCAAAAGCAAACATATCATCATTTGGTAAAAGTATATAAATCGAGCTTAGCAAACATAAGAACTATAATCAAGATAGCAAATACTTAGGTATCAAATTAGCCATTTTCGCATGGCATATTAAATACACAACTTCGAACATCTCTGAAACTAGTATAGCTTAAACATGCCATAGGTTCGAAATTTAGCTTTTAAAAGTACTAATAAACAGACGATATTGTGATAAACTTCGCTGACGATCCCCGATCCCGTAACTAGTCTTCAAAATCTATAAAATAGAGAGAAACACACACAGAGAGTAAGCTATTATAGCTTAGTAAGTCATAAGCAAATATTCCATTTAATGATATTCATAATTTAATTAAACTAAATCAAATCAAGCTACAATAATTTTGTATACAATTTCAAGCTTATAATTCCATATAACAAATTGCATAACCTTACATAAATTTCTATATGGCCGAATATACATATGTTCACTATCATATTAAACATTCACTTTTAACATCATAAATACATCAATTTGGCCGAATATATATACACTCAAATTCACATATGTTTAACATAGTAACATGAACAATATTTTTCACCATTTCAAAGATCAAGCTTACATTATTTCATATAAGTATTTTAAATATCACATACCTGAACACTTTAACTCAATTACACATTTGATCATAACTTATCTTTGCCTTATGAATCACTTAAACATCATCAAAAACACATTATTTCAAATCAATATCAATAAGTCTTATTATTCAATTCTTACTCATGAATCACTACTCATTTTTTTCCTACCACTTTTCAAACTTATACACAAAGGTCAACAACCACACAGGTTTTGTACGTACCTATACCTCATCTTACTTATCTATTACATTTCTCATGTCACCTTATTGCTCAATACGTTATATCATACGATAAGTCTTTATATTCAATGTACATGCACACTTAGTACCAAATGGATAGCCGAAACTATATATAGATATCACACACTTAGTGCCAAATGAATAGCCGAAGCTATATATAGATATCACACACTTAGTGCCAAATGAATAGACGAAGCTATGTATAGATATCGCACACTTAGTGGCAATTATTTAGTCAATGCTGCTTTGATCTCACACACTTAGTGCCGTTTATCACTATTTCCATTAAGATTACGTACACTTAGTGCCACATATCTTCAAATAATATCAGGACACCAACGTTCTAGACGTGGTTTTAATCGTAAATCATAAATGGATCAAATCGAATTCATAAATAATTCCTTCAAGCCTATAACTATTCAAAAATCATATTGATATAAACATAAATTCAATTCAACATTTAAAGTTTACACATATTGAAATTTAACATCTATTTGCCTATAAACTTACCTCAAACAATGATAATTAGAACGAGACGACTATTCGACAACTTTGGTTTTCCCCCGATCCAAATCCGATTTCCTTAGTTCTTGATCTAAACATATTTAAACTAAACTCATTCAAACACAATTTCATTCAATTTAATCCAAAAACACATAAATGGGTAAATTACCATTTTGCCCCTAATTTTTACACTTTTTACAATTTAATCCAAATTGCACAAAACACAAAACATGCAAAATTTGCACACATCATGCATAGACTAAATGTTACCCATGCTCATACAAGTCCATACATTTCATTTATTTCACATTTTAATCCCTCAATTTATTATTTTTGCAATTTAGCCCTAATTACTCAAATTCATCAAAAATTCCAATACCAAACATATTAATCCAAAACATATCTTTCATAATTCATCAGCTAACATCATAAAACTCAATTATTCAACAATGGCATAACTCAAAATATTCATCAAAATTAGAAATTCAAGCATGGGCTTTGTACATTACACTGCAACGATCACAAAAATGTAAAAAATATCAAAAACCGAAACCAAACTCACCTTGAATCAAGATTAACAAAGGTCGATTGGTGCTATCTTTTTCTTTTTCTTTCTTTAGCTAGTTTAAACCATAAGAATAAAAGATGAACACTTGTTTCTATTATTTTATGTTTTATAATATAATAACATTTTACCAAATTACAAATTTAACCTTTGCAATAATAATATAAAAGCTTATATTAAAAGTCCACTACTGTCCATATTGTTACTAATGGCTTAATTACAACATAAGTACATCATATTACAAAGACAAATTCAATTAGGCATTCACACATTTAGTTAATAACTTTTCATTTTACGCGATTAAGCCCTTTTATTAAATCGGGCACCTAAACAACAAAATTAAAACACGAAAATTTCATGGATATTAAAAATAATATTAAAATATTTTTTAACTCAGATTTGTGGTCCTAAAACCATCATTTCAAAGAGGGTCTAAATCGGGCTGTTACATAATAGTTTTATACGTCAAATTTATTTGTATATGGCTTACTAAGCTTTTGAAAGCTTACTTTGTGTGTATTTACATTGTTTTATAGATTTTCGAATCTACTGTGAGCTCAGGGATCGTCAAGGATCATTGTCACACTATCAAATGACATTTCAGTACTTTGATGTTGTAAATATTAATGTATGGCGTGTATAGGCGAAGATTAATGTTATGATATTTATTAAGTGTATTTCATGCTATGTGATATGTCATGAATATGTTTAAGACTATGGATTTGATTTTGGTATAGACTATGTGATGGAAAAATGATATACTTAATGTATATAAATGGTATTGTGTGAATGGCCATTTTGATTTTTTGTGGTGAAAATGACATGGTATGTTTCATAGTTGTTTTGGCAGTGAAATGGTAATGTTTGATATGATTTTGAGTTTGGTTAAAGTGTTGTTGAGACATATGGTTTTGGTATGAATTTTGGTACATGAAATTTGTATTCTTGAGTTTGGTTGTGTATATGAAAATAAATGATGATTTTGGGACATAAATGGTGCTTGATTTGGTAATGTTTTGAATGTATTTTGGTTGTGATTTTTATTTCATTTGCACTTGTAGGGATGACCCTTAAAGGGTGGAAATTTTGGCCTTACAAATGGCCTATTTTTGTCCACACGGGTAAGGACACGGGCATGTGTCTCTATCGTGTTGTTCGAAGGCTAGTTTGAATTGAGCCCGGTACTCCACATGGCCTCACACACGAGCGTGTGGTAGGCCGTGTGGCAAATTCAGTATACCCTATAGGTTTTGACATGGTCGAGCACATGGTCCAGACACAGGCGTGTGAGGCCATTTCCAATAGCCACACAGGCATGTGACTGGCCGTGTGAGAGAGTTAGTAACCTTCCTAATTTTCACACGGCCTGGCACACGGGCGTGTCTTGAGGTCATGTGGTTAAGTCAGTATGTATGCCCTGTTTCGCCACAGCCTAGACACACGGGCGTGCCTAATGCAGTGTGAGGCACACGACCTGTTCACACGGGCGTGTGACCTCTGTTACTTTGAAAATTTTGAAGTTCTTTGAAAAATTTTATACGAGATTCGTTTAGTCTCGAACCTATTCTAAAGCATGATTAAGGTCATGTAGACCTTCTAAATGGACTTTGTGATTATGAACGATTGTGATTTGATGATGTGTAAGATATGTATGTAATATGTTATGAAATGTTCGGTAATGCCTCTTAACCCTAGTCCGGTGATGGATACAGGTTAGGGGTGTTACATCTGATCGGTATCAAAGCTATGATTTAGTCGATTCTAGAACTAACATAACACGTGTGAGTTTAGCTATACATGCCATATACATGAACTGCGATAGCGTGATGAATATTGACACCTAAAATGTGTTTTTCGTATAGTAATAGATCCCGAACGAGCTGTAGCTAATGATGTTGAGAGATATGTGCTCGCTCCCGCTCAAGGGGCAATGCCGGCTGAATCTAGGCTGATTTCTAGTAACCATGAGGGAGAGGCAAAGCAAGCCTTTTTCCAAATGATGAATGAATGGTTCACAGAATTCGTTTAAACGAATCCGTTTGCTCAACAACTCCACCCCCACCGAACCCTGCACAAGTCCCTGTTGTGCCACAAATGGTAAATTTGATTTCATTGAATAAGCTTTCAATCGATAAAATTAGAAAATATAAGGCTGAAGAGTTCCGAGCCACTGCTGATGACGATGTTGAGAGAGCTGAGTTTTGGCTCAAGAATACGATCAGAGTATTTGAAAAATTATCTTATACTCTGGAAGAATGTGTTAAATGTGTTGTTTCATTATTGAGAGATGCAACATATCAATAGTGGAAAATGTTAATATCTGTCGTTCCAAGAGAACGAGTCACTTAGGATTTCTTTCAAACTGAGTTTAGAAAGAAGTACATCAGTCAAAGATTCATAGATCAGAAACATAAAGAGTTTCTTAAGCTGAAACAGGGCCGTATGTCCGTTACGAAATATGAGTAAGAATTTGCGTGACAGAGCTGGTTTGTACGAGAATGTGTCTCGACTGAAGCAATTATGTATAAAAGATTTGAATATGACTT
This sequence comes from Gossypium stocksii, assembly GCA_020496765.1. Classification (NCBI taxonomy): domain Eukaryota; kingdom Viridiplantae; phylum Streptophyta; class Magnoliopsida; order Malvales; family Malvaceae; genus Gossypium; species Gossypium stocksii. The sequence goes on along the minus strand of CM035621.1, from coordinate 11,775,615 downwards.
GAATGAAGACATTCGCTTTTTAGTCGGGATTCTGGAAATAAAAGAATTCGTTATGCTTGTCAACTGAGCGTGTATAGCCGAAGAACTCGAGAAAGAGAAAAGAAAAGCCAATTCAGAAGCCAGAGATGCAAGAAAAAGATCATCAAGTAAGTCCTTTCAGTCAGTATCAAAGAAGTTATGAGATGATTATAGCCATTTAAAGGCAAATGTGGGTTATTCGAGTAGAAATCATGCAAGGTCACATTTGAGCTTTAGAGCTCCAGCTACTTCGATAGCTAGTGTTGGGAATGTGAGATCAGATCGACTCAAGTCTAGATATTGTGGTAAAAGACATCCTGGTAATTGTAGACTGAATGATCGAGCTTCTTTCAAATGTAGATCATTAGATCACTTTATCTGTGACTGTCCTCAGTCAGTTGAGCAAGAGATTATGAAGAATCCAAGGCCAAGTAACACTACAGCTAGAGGTAGACCACCTAGAAACACTGGAAATATGAGTGGTAGCCAAAGAGCAACTAAAGATACAGCAGTGAGATCCGAGGCGAGAGCACCTGCTAGAGCCTAAGCTATTTGTGCTGGCAAAGAAGCTTCGTCTCCAAATGTCATTACTGGTACTTTTACTCTTTATGATACTTATGTGATTGCATTGATAGATCCTGGATCAACTCATTCTTATATATGCATGAACTTAGTATCTAGTAAGACTTTGCTTATAGAGTCTACTAAATTTGTGATTATAGTATCAAACCCCTTAGGCAAATGTGATCTGGTTGACAAAGTGTGCAAAAACTGTCCATTGATGATTCAGGGTTTTAGTTTTCCGGCTGATCTGATGTTATTACCCTTTAATAAGTTTGATATAATTCTGGGTATGGATTGGTTAACATTGCATGATGCCATAGTAAACTGCAAACAGAAGACTATTGATTTGAGATGTCAGAATGATGTGACAATCCTAATTGAGTCTAATGATTTGAATGGGTTACCGGCTGTGATTTCGTCAATGAAAGCTTTGAATTATGTGAAAGAGGGTTGTAAAGCTTATTTCGCTTATGTGATCAACACGAAAGTGATAGAAAAGAAGATTGAATCAATGCCTATCGTTTGTGAGTATCCAGACGTGTTTCCTGAAGAATTATCAGGATTACCACTGATCCAAGAGGTTGAGTTTGGCATTGAGTTAGTACTGAGAACCACACCTATCTCGATAGCTCTATATAGGATGGCTCCGACAGAGTTGAAAGAATTAAAATCTCAATTACAAGAATTGACAGACAGAGTTTTTGAGCGACTGAGTTTTTCACCCTAGGGTGCTCCCATACTATTTGTGAAAAAGAAAGATGGCACAATGAGAATGTGCATTAATTACAGACAAGTTAATAAAGTGACTATCATGAATAAATATCCTTTGCCACAGTGATCTCGTGATTGTGAAGAAGTAATAAAATCTGATCGTACCTGGAAACTAACTAATATCACCATAAAAGGCAAGTGCACCTATCGAATAGTAGTATAGTTAGTGGCAAGACCGAAATATCGAATCCAAGGAACTATGAGTACTAGTAATGACTTTCTTTCTATTATCTAGTCTAAAAATAAAGAGGGTTTGGTTGTAAACTAAACTAAACTAACTAAAGAAGTGACAAAGAGTAAAGTGGGAGATTGCTTTTGGGAAAGTCTGATTGATTAAGGCAATACCTAAGGAAGAATCCACCTAGACTTCACTTGTTATCTAACTCCGAACCAGATGATTTCTTCATTTGATTTGATCCGTAGAGATCCCTAAATTATGTTAATACCTCTGTCGAGGATAAGAACAACTAATCCTAGGTTGATTAACTAAAATCTCTTTCTAGTTAAAACCCCTAGTCTTATATTAACTCGATCTATGGCTCCCCATATTAGATTTGACTCTAATCCGGCAGATTTTCGTCGTCCTATCTCTAGGATTGCGATCAACTCTGCTTAATTCTGTTGGATCTACTCCTATGTAGGGACTTTTGCTCCTCTATATAAGCATATTCAACTTAAATCAATATCCCAGAAATATCAATTTAAGAGTTAAAAACACAATTAAAACAAATCAAATATTTATCACACAGCTCAGATAACAATAACAAGATCTATCTTAGGTTTTATCTCCTTAGGTATTTAGGGTTTTAGTTCATAATTATAAAAGAAAACATCTCAGAAGAAATAAAATCACAAAACATAAGAAAACCCAAAATTCCAGAAAGGATTGAAGGGAGATCCTCTGTCTTGAAGTAGATCCTAGCTTCTGAGATGGATCAATCGGCTTCCCTTCGAGTAATTCCCTCCGAGAATAAAGCACACCTTTGTAGTTGCCTTCTAGGGTCTTTATATAGAGTTTTGGAATACATTTCTTAGCCTCTAAGTAGCCTTTTCTAAGTGAAATTGAAGTTCCTCACGACAGGGACACGCCCGTGTGGGTCGAGGCCCAGGCCGTGCTTGAGCCTGTTAAAGTGGCACGGCCGTGTGGCAAACCTCCAGACCGTGTTGATTACTGAACTGGGCCTAATTTGCCCATTTTTGTCCCGTTCCTTGCTCTTTTCTCTTCCCTAAGCTCACCTGAGTATAAAACATGAAATTAAAGGTTTAAGAGCATCAATTTACACAAATCAAGGGGTAATTCATCCAGAAATTGGGCTAAGCATGGGGTAAAAATATGTATAATTTATCACTTATGAAATACCCCCACACTTAAGCCATTGCTTATCCTCAAGCAAATTCTCAATTCACAGTTAAGAATCATTCTTCTCAACTTATAATTCTTATCAATAATGTTTCAAACTAATCCATAAGTAATCATACAATGAAAATTCAACCAGAAGAACATTAAAGTTTTAAACACTCTAAGTTGAGAATTTTATCACAGAAACATAGGTTTTCTCCCTTCTCCTAAGTAATTACCTTTCAATCAAAATCAACAAGATTTGACATCCTCACTAAAGATTCACTCTATCCACTCAAAGTGTTTAGGGTTCAAAAATTAAGCACTCTTTAGTCAACTTGAAAAGTTATTACCATAGGCTTGCAAGAAAATCAAATCTCCACCACTATAGATTGATATGACACATCGATCAAAAGGTCTTTCAATGGTTGTAATGGGGCTTTGGTTAGGGGTGTTGTCAAAAGCTGAAAAAGGGGGTTAGAATCGAGATTGGATTGAAAAATCGTCAAGCTAGAAAAATCTCTATCACTTGAACATATTTCTAGTGTAAAGCCTTTCTTTTGGATAATGTTGTCTAAGAACAGCAGCTCAAAAATTACATGGAAATATGCAAAAATATTGAATTACAACTGATAATCGTGATATGAAGTAATAAAATTTATAATAATGATCGAACCAAAAACTAACTATTATCAAGATTTTGAGGCAAGTGCACCTATCGAACAGTAGTATAGCTTAGTGGTAAGACCGAGTTATCATACCCAAGGGAACCAAAAGTACTAGTACTAACTTCCTTTCTATTATCTAGCCTAAAAATAAAAGAGGTTTTTATGAAGACTTAAACTAATTCTAAAATTAAACTAAGAATGCGCAAAAAAGTAAAGTAAGGAAAAGCTCTTTGGGAAAGACTGATTGATTGGGCAATACTTAAGGGAGAATCCACCTAGACTTCACTTGTTATCAATTCTTGAGCTAGATGATTTATTCACTTGATTTGATCCGTAGAGATCCCTAACTTATGTTAATACCTCCGTCGAGGGTAAGAACAACTAATCCTAGGTTGATTAACTGAAATCTCTTTCTAGTTAAAACCCCTAGTCTTGCATTAACTCGATCTATGGATCCCTTTATTAGGTTTGACCCTAATCCGGCAGATTTATGTCACCCTATGTCTAGGGTTGCATGCAACTCTGCTTAATTATGCTAGATCTACTCTTAAACTGGGACTTTTGCTCCTCTGCATAAGCACATCAGTTTCTTGAATTAATACCTAAGATTATTAAAACAAGAATTAAGAACACATAATTAAGAACAATTCAAATATTTATCATATAGCTTAAGATAAAATAATAACAAGATCTGTCCTAGGTTTCATCCCCCTCAAGTATTTGGGGGAATTAGTTCATAATTAATAGAGAAGACATCTCAAAAGAAATAAGATAACAAAACATAAAGATCCCAAAAACCCCTGAAAGAATTTAAGGAAATCCTCCGTCTTGATGTAGAATTCGGCTTCTGGGATGAATCAATCGGCTTCCCTTGGAGTAATCCCTTTCTTCCACTCTCTGTGTTGGCAGAAATATGGCACTCTCTTGTGGAGAGAAAAGTATTCCCTTAACGGGAAATAAGCACACCCTTGAAGTTGCCTCCTAGGGTCTTTATATAGAGTTTTGGAATGCCTTTCTTAGCCTCTAAGTATCCTTTTCCAAGTGAAATTGAACTATCTCATGACAGGTACACGCCTGTGGGCCATGCCCTTGTGGATCGACAAGAGGCTGTGTGTGGGCCTATTAATGGTGGCACAGTTGTGTGGTCTGGTCGTGCTTGTCGGGGCTGGGCCGTGTTGGACTTTATGTGGCACGACCATGTGGTCTGGCTGTGTGGTGAATTCTTGAGCCATGTTGTTTTTACACTTTGGCCCATTTTCTCTGTTTTCGGTCGTTTTTCGTTCTTTTCTCTTCCTTGTGCTCTCCTGAGTATAAAACATGAAATAGAAGTATTAAGAGCACCAATTTCCACAAATTCAATGATAATTCATCTAGAAATTAAGCTAAGCATAAGGTAAAAATATGTATAATTTATCATTTATCAAATACCCCTACACTTAAGCTTTTGCTTGTCCTCAAGCAAGATCTCAACTCACAATTAAGAATCATTCTTCTCAACCCACAATATTTATCAATAATGTTTCAAACTAATCCACAAGTAATCATACAATGACAATTCAACCAGAAAAACATTAAAGATCCAAACACTCTAAGTTGAGAATTTTATCACAGAAACATAGGTTTCCTCTCTTCTCTTAAGTAATTACTTTTCAATCCAAAATTAACAAGAGTTGACATCCTCACTAAAGATTCACTCTATCCACTCAAAGAGTTTAGGGTTCAAGAATTAAGCACTATTTAGTCAACCTGAAAAGTTATTACCATAGGCTTGCAAGAAAATCAAATCTTCACCACTGTAGATTGATATGACACATCGATCAAAAGGTCTTTCAATGGTTGTAATGGGGCTTTGGTTAGAGGTGTTGTCACAAGCTGAAAAAAGAAAGGGTTAAAATCGAGATTGAATTGAAAGATCATCTAGCTAGAAAAACCTCTATTACTGGAACATATTCCTAGAGCTAAGCCTTATGATGACACCGTTCTGGATTTGGAAGCTTGTAGAAATATGCAAAAACTATTAAACTATTACAGATTACAACTGAATTAACTATATATACATTTTTTTTTGTTTTTTTTAAGAACAAATCAAATATCATACTTTGAATATTTACAAACTGGAAAAAGAGAACAAATCTAGATAATGATTCAACTCAAATCTTGAAAAAAATAGGGATCAAAATAATTGATTGGAATTCAACAAAAACAGGTTATAGGTTAATATTAAGGGTGAGTCAAAGACTAGGTTGTTAGGCTCAATGGGGTTCACTAGGGGTTAATTTATGGAGGTAGGCTTTTATGGAGTAAGTGGGTTAAATCCTAGATGCCTTTATCATTTCGGTATATCAAATCAATGACGTGGTCTTGACATGTATAATCGAAGCAAGTTCTAGAATAAGAAATCAGTATTGACTCACTCAAAGCAACAATAAAAGTGAGCACGAAAGGATGTATGCTCAAAAGGCTCAAAGATCTCACCAGAATTATGGCTTTTGATGTCAATCCTGCGAATTTCAAATCTGAAGATAACACTTAAAATTAGGGAAAATAACCTAGAAAAAATTTAAATTCTCAAAAATGTCAACTTATCATGCTTGATTCCCTAGTGTTTTAAAGTTTGAATAATCAAAGCATAAGCACCTAAGTCTTAATTCTCAACATATCAATAAAAGTCATAAATCAATCAGAATTAATCCTTAATAGGAGATTGAGATTAATGCAAAGAATTTGATATTTGAGAGCAATTTTCAGGGATTTCAAAGATAATATAAAGAATGAAAGTGAGTTCCCCCCCACACTTAAGATGTACATTCCTTCAATGTACAAAGATAACATTAATAGCAATAGAAGCACAAGATCATAAGTTAAGGAGAGAAGTAAAACTCCCTGAATATTGGATGGAACCCTTGAATTATGAAAGCTGTCTTGGAGGAAGGAATACTTGAAGTTCATGATTTTGGGTGACTAGAGAAATTAATCATAACTGTGTAAAGTTCAAGTATTGCTCTATAGGAATTTAATTGTAAAATAAAAGGAACAAGAGAAATAAAAAGCAAAGAAAATGAAAATTAAAAATAAAAATTATGTAATAGTGATTTGGTCCCACGGCTGTGTAAGGGATCACACGCCCGTGTATGAAATGGTAGGTTCGACCACGGTCTTGAGGCACGGGCGTGTCGTACGCCCTTGTTGGATTTGACAGTTTCGGCCACGACCATATCGCACGGCCGTGGCAATTTGTCGAAGCCCGTGTGTTAGAAAAATTTTACCCTGCTTGTACACAGCCAAATTGCACGGCCGTGTCTCTACTTGTAGTGTCCACACGGCCTTAGGCACGCCCGTGGGCATGGCCGTGTGGCCTGAAAAATCCTACATTCAAAGGGTTAGTTGATGTCTTTAGAAAGCTGAAACAAAATAATTTACTAAGTCAGTGCTCAGGTTGCCTCTCGAGAAGCGCTTGTTTATAGTCTAAGCTCGACTTTTCTCAAGTTTGTTTGGTCACGGCGGCTTGAAGAGTTGACACTCTTCTATCCTGTTTAAAATTTTATTATCAATGTAAGACTTATGTCGAGTGTGGTTTACCTTGAAAGTGCCAAGTGACTCATGTTTTATTTCTACTGTACCATAGGGGAAGGGTATATCACTTGTATGTTCTTTTGAATTCAAGATCCGAAGATCATCTTCCCCTAATATTACCTTATCTCCTACCTTGATTTGATTCGTTTTCACCTGAGGGTCGTCTTGGTGATGCTCTGGGTTGGTACGGCATACTTTGGGCTTTTCATGATAGTTCAGCCACTCATCTAGTTCCTCGATCTGAAGCATTCGCTTTTCAGGTGCATCTCTCTTGGATGGACTTGTCTGTGATTGGGTTGCCTTTATGTGGAGTGTATCCTGCACAGAAGGTTGGGTGGTGAGTTCAGTGTTTTTATAAGGACTCATAATTATATTATTATCAACAGTCTTAATCGAGTTTCGAGTTTGTAAAGTAACTTTGTCATCTCCTACACGTAGTGTAAGTTCACCTGTTCCTAAATCAATTATTGTTCTGGCAGTTGCTAAAAAAGCGTCGCCCTAGAATTAAGGGTACATTGCTATCCTCATCAATGTCTAAAACAACAAAGTCAATTGGAAATATAAATTTATCAATTTTCACAAGCACATCTTCAATTATTCCCTTAGGAAACCTAATAGTTTTATCAGCCAGTTGAATGCTCATCTTGGTTGCTTTCATTTTTCAAGACCTAGTTGTTTAAGCAGTTTATAAGGCATGACATTTATACTAGCCCCTAAATCAGCTAAAGCATTTTTGGTGTATAGGCTACCAAATAAACAAGGAATAGTAAAACTCCCTGGATCTTTTAGTTTGCTGGGTAGCTTATTCTGTACAATGGCTAAGCTTACTGCATTCAGCTCCTCATGAGATTTTTCATCTAGCTTCCGCTTGTTAGTCAATAGCTCTCTTAAAAACTTAGCGGCATTTGGCATCACAGGCTTCTTGCATGGCTCTGGGTTGGTTTCGGTTAACCGCTCATCATCTCTCATATCCACGGCATTGAGTTGCTCCTTAGGGTTAGTCTCAGTGTTGCTTGGTAACCACCTTGCGGCCTTTCAAAGATTAGCTTGGTGAGTTGGCCTATTTGAGTTTCAAGTCCTTGAATGGATGCTTGCTGGTTCCTCAGTGTCGTTTCAGTGTTTTGGAAATGTGTTTCTAACACGGCCATAAATTTTGTGAACATCTCTTCAAGGTTTGGCTTTTTCTCCTGTTGTGGTGGTGGCTGTGGAAATCCCAGAGGAGGCTGTTGTCTTTGATTTCCTTGTCCTCCCTATGAAAATTTGGGGTGGTTCTGCCAACTTGCATTATAAGTATTACTATAAGGATTATTCTGAGGTCTAGAATTTTTACCCATATAGTTGGTTTGCTCGGTTTCCATGCCATGTCCATAAGAGGAGTAATCTGAATTGAACATATTTCCTTGGGTTGCGTTACACTACATCACTGGGTGTGCCTACGTAGAACCAACAAAATTATCAAACTTTTTTTTTTAAGTTTTACCTGATTAGTAAGCATGGTGACGGCATCAATATTATAAACTCTTGCAGCTTTTGTCAGCTTTGTCCTCATGACTTGCCACTAATAGTTTTTTAGTGTCATCTCTTCAATAAACTCATAAGCTGCTTCGGGTGTATTGTTGTTGATTGTTCCTCCTGCGGCTGCATCAATCATTTGCCTCGTTGATGGATTCAAACCATTGCGAAAGGTTTGAACTTGTAACCACAAAGGTAACCTATGGTGAGGGCACCGTCTCAAAAGATCTTTGTATCTCTCCCAGGCATCATAAAGTGTTTCTAAATCCATATGCACAAAAGAAGAGATATCGTTTCGCAATTTAACTATTTTAGCTGGAGGAAAATATTTAAGTAATAATTTCTCTGTCATCTATTCCCATGTAGTGATTGATCCTCGTGCTAAAGAATTTAACCACTGTTTGACTTTATTTCTCAAAGAGAATGGGAATAGCCTTAGACGAATGGCATCATCAGAAACGCCATTAATTTTAAAAGTATCACAAAGTTCCAAAAAGTTGGCTATGTGTGAATTTGGATCTTCATCCTGTAAACCATCAAACTGCATAAATTGTTGTATCATTTGAATAGTGTTAGGTTTTTATTCAAAATTCTTTGCAGCAATAGTAGGTCTAATAATACTAGATTGAGCACCAGCCAAATTAGGTTTAGCATAATCATACATAGTACGAGGAGCATCATCTTGGTTCACTGGTTGTGCGGCTATTGCGCGAGGTGGTTGATTGTCTCGATTTGCTTCCATCTCTTCCGTAGGTTCAGGTTCTTGCTCTTGGTCTTGTTCTGGATAATGAAGGCTTCATCTGATCTCTCTGAGAGTTCTGCCAACTGTTGCCTCGTCAAAAAGTAATGGCCCTGCTAGGTTGTTCTAGTCATAAACTAGAAATACCTAGAGGAAAAGAAAATTTTAGTAAAATAAAAATAAAAATAAAAATAAGAAATAAAAATAAGCTGAAAATAAATAAAAATAAATATGGCTAAAGTAATAGAAATCGAGTGCTCTTAATATTTCAGTTCCCCGGCAAAGGCGCTAAAAACTTGATATACGTGATATGAAGTAATAAAATTTATAATAATGATCGAACAAAAAACTAACTATTATCACGGTTTTGAGGCAAGCGCACCTATCAAACAGTAGTATAGCTTAGTGGCAAGACCGAGTTATCGTACCCAAGGGAACCAAAAGTACTAGTACTAACTTCCTTTCTATTATCTAGCCTAAAAATAAAAGAGGTTTTTATGAAGACTTAAACTAATTCTAAAATTTAATTAAGAATGCACAAAAAGTAAAGTGGGGAAATGCTCTTTGGGAAAGACTAATTGATTGGGCAATACTCAAGGGAGAATCCACCTAGACTTCACTTGTGATCAATTCTTGAGCTAGATGATTTATTCACTTGACTTGATCCGTAGAGATCACTAACTTATGTTAATACCTCCGTCGAGGATAAGAACAACTAATCCTAGGTTGATTAACTGAAATCTCTTTCTAGTTAAAACCCCTAGCCTTGCATTAACTCGATCTATGGATCCCCTTATTAGGTTTGACCCTAATCCGGTAAATTTATGTTGCCCTATGTCTGGGGTTGCATGCAACTCCGCTTAATTATGCTAGATCTACTCTTAAACAGGGACTTTTGCTCCTCTGCATAAGTACATCAGTTTCTTGAATTAATACCTAGGATTATGAAAACAAGAATTAAGAACACATAATTAAGAACAATTCAAGTATTTATCATATAACTCAAGATAAAATAATAACAAGATCTGTCTTAGGTTTCATCCCCCTCAAGTATTTGGGGGAATTAGTTCATAATTAATAGAGAAGACGTCTCAAAAGAAATAAGATAACAAAACATAAAGAACCCAAAAACCCCTGAAGGAATTTAGGGAGATCCTCTGTCTTGATGTAGAATTCGGCTTTTGGGATGAATCAATCGGCTTTCCTTGGAGTAATCCCTTGCTTCTACTCTCTGTGTTGGCAGAAATATGGCACTCTCTTATGGAGAGAAAAGTATTCCCTTAGCGAGAAATAAGCACACCATTGAAGTTGCCTCCTAGGGTCTTTATATAGAGTTTTGGAATGCCTTTCTTAGCCCCTAAGTATCCTTTTCCAAGTGAAATTGAAATATCTCACGACAGGTACACGCCCATGGGCCACGCCCGTATGGATCGACAAGAGGCCGTGTGTGGGCCTGTTGATGCTGGCACGGTCGTGTGCTCTGGCCGTGCTTGTCGGGGCTGGGCCGTGTTAGACTTTATGTGGCACGCCCGTGTGGTCTGGCCGTGTGGTGAATCCTTAGGTCGTGTTGTTTTTACACTTTGGCCTATTTTCTCCGTTTTTGGCTCATTTTTCATTCTTTTCTCTTCCTTGTGCTCTCCTAGGTATAAAACATGAAATAGAAGTATTAAGAGCACCAATTTCCACAAATTCAATGATAATTCATCCAGAAATTAAGCTAAGCATGAGGTAAAAATATGTATAATTTATCGTTTATCAACAACTGAAGTATACATATGTTTTTTTAAGAACAAATCAAATAATGACAAATTTAATATTTATGGACTTTAGAAATCGAACAGAAAAAGAATAAAGCTAGATAATAATTCAACTCAAATCTCGACAAAAATAGGGATCAAAATAATTAGGGGGATTTCAACAATAACGATTTTTGGTTAATTTTAAGCGTAAGTCAAATGAATGGGTTGTTAGGCTCAAGGGGGTTCACTAAGGGTTAATTTATGGAGGTAGGCTTTTATGGAGTAAATGGGTTATACCTAGGTGCCTTTATCATCTCAGTATATCAAATCAATGATGTGGTCTCGACATATATAATCGAAGCAAGTTCTAGAATAATAAATCAGTATTGACTCACTCAAAGCAACAATAAAAGTGAGCACGAAAGCATGTATGCCCAAAAGGCTCAAAAATCTCACCAGAATTATGGCTTTTTGATGTCAATCCTGCAAATTTCAAGTCTTAAGATAACACTTAGAATTAAGGAAAATAACCTAGAAAAATTTAAATTCTCAAAAATTTCAACTTATCATGCTTGATTTCCTAATGTTTTAAAGTTTGAATAATCAAAGCATAAGTACCTATGTCTTAATTCTCAACATATGAATAAAAATCATAAATCAATCAGAATTAATTCCTAATAGGAGATTGAGACTCATGCAGAGAGTGAAAGTGAGAATTCGAAATTTTGAGAACAATGCAAAAAGTTAGTTGTAAAAAAATTTTTCAGGGGTTCGAAGAGAATGTGATAAATGATAATTATACATGTTTTTACCTCATGCTTAGCCTAATTTCTGGATGAGTTATCATTGAATTTATGGAAATTGGTGCTATTAATCCTTCTATTTCATGTTTTATACCTAGGTGAGCTTAAGGAAGAGAAAAAAGCAAGGAACGAGCCAAAAACAGGCAAATTAGGCCCAATTCAATAAACAACACGGCCCGGAGATTCACCACAAGGCCGTGCCACACAGTCGTGCCACCACCAACAAGCCCGACCATGGCCTGGGCCTCGATCCACACGGGCGTGGCACACAGGCGTGTCCCACTCAGAAAAGGCTACTTAGGGGCTAAGAAAGACACTCCAAAGCTCTATATAAAGACCCTAGGAGGCAACTACTAAAGGAGACTTTTCTCTCCTCAAAAAGAGTACTTTCTCCCTCGAAAAGGAGAATAGAAGCAAGGAATTACTCCAAGGGAAGCTGATTAATCCATCTTAGAAGCCGAATTCTGCTTCAAGACTGAAGATCTCCCTTCAAATTCCTACAGGGTTTTTGGGTTCTTTATGTTTTGTTATGTTATTGCTTCTGAGATGTTTTCTTTTATAATTATGAACTAAATCCCCCAAATACTTGAGGGGGATGAAACCGAAGACAGATCTTGTTATTATTTTCTCTTGAATTATATGATAAATATTTGATTTGTTCTTAATTGTGTTTTTAACTCTTAAATTGATATTTCTGGGATATTGATTTAAGTCGAATGTGCTTATGTAGAGGAGCAAAAGTCCCTGCATAGGAGTAGATCCAACATAATTAAGCAGAGTTGCATGCAACCCTAGACATAGGGCAACATAAATCTGTCGGATTAGGGTCAAACCTAATAAGGGAATCCATAGATCGAGTTAATGCAAGACTAGGGGTTTTAACTAGAAAGAGATTTCAGTTAATCAACCTTGGATTAGTTGTTCTTATCCTCGACAGAGGTATTAACAGAAATTACAAATTTCTATTGATCAAGTCAAGTGAATAATTTGTCTAGTTCAAAAGTTGATAACAAGTGAAGTCTAGGTGGATTCTCCCTTGAATATTGTCCAAATCAATCAGTTTTTCCTAAGAGTTTTTCCTCCAATTTACTTTTTGTGCATTCTTAGTTTAGTTTTAGAATTAGTTTAGTTTCATAAAAATCCCCCTTTTATTTCTAGGTTAAATAATAGAAAGAAAGTTAGTACTAGTACTTTTGGTTCCATTGGGTACGATATCTCGGTCTTGCCACTAAGCTATACTACTGTTCGATAGGTGCGTTTGCCTTAAAATCGTGATAATAGTTAGTTTCTGGTGTGATCATTTATTATAAATTTTATTACTCCATATCACCCATATCAAGTTTTTGGCGCAGTCACTAGATGGAGAGTTTGTATTGATTATAAAAAGCTGAATGATGCAACTCGAAAAGACCATTTTCCCTTACCCTTTATAGATCAGATGTTGGAAAGATTGTCCAGACATATGTATTACTCTTGGATGGCCTCTCTGGTTACTTCCAAATCCTGATAGCTCCAGAAGATCAGGAAAAGACAACAGTCACATGTCCATATAGTACGTTTGCTTATCGTAGAATGCCTTTTGGATTATGTAATGCCCCTGCTACTTTTCAATGATGCATGTTAGCCATCTTTGACGAACTCGTGGAAGACATCATGGACGTATTTATGGATGATTTTTTTATTTTTAGTAATTCTTTTCAACTCTGTCTTAATAATTTAAAACGTGTTCTGATAAGATGTGAAGAGACCAATCTAGTGCTCAATTGGGAAAAATGTCACTTTATGGTTCAAGACGGTATTGTACTAGGACATAAAATTTCTAGTAAATGGATAGAGTTAGATAAAGCAAAAATTGAAACCATTGAAAATTACCTCCCCCTAATTCAGTTAAGGCCATAAGATGCTTTTTAGGACACGCTGGTTTTTATCGAAGATTTATTAAAGACTTTTCTAAAATAGCTAAGCCTTTAACAAAATTACCAGAAAAAGATGTGCTTTTCAATTTTGACCAGGAATGTCTAGGGTCTTTTAATACTCTCAAAGAAAAGTTAGTTAATTCCCCTATTATGATTTCACCTTATTGGAATCTACCTTTTGAACTAATGTGTGATGTGAGTGATTTTGTAGTAAGTGCAGTTTTGGGACAACGAAGAGACAAGCATTTCCAACCGATTTATTATGCTAGCAAAACTTTGACGGCTGTACAAGCAAACTATACTACTACGGAAAAAGAAGTGCTAGCTATTATTTTTGCATTTGATAAATTCAGATCATATTTAATATTGTCGAAAGTCATCGTTTACACTGATCATTCCGCTTTTCATTATCTTTTAACTAAATCTGATGCAAAACCTCGATTAATAAGATGTATTCTATTATTACAGGAATTTGACTTAGAAATAAAAGAGAAGAAAGGAGCTAAAAATTTGGCAGTAGATCACCTTTTAAGGTTGGAAAATCCATACCCCGAGGACCTCGTTAAAATAAACGACTTGTTTCTTGAAGAGCAACTTCGAGCCATAACAGAGGCTGCAGTTCCTTGGTTTGCTAATTTTGCAAATTATTTAGCAGCTAACATAACCCAAAAAGGGTTGACCCATCAGCAAAAGAAGCGATTCTTCGTTGATGTGAAAAACTACTTTTGGGAAGATCCTTTCCTTTTTTGTATTTGTGCAGATCAATTCATTTGAAGATGCGTTACTGAGATAGAAGCATATAAAAGTTTAGATCACTGCCATTTGGGACCAACAGGAGGACACCACAGTGGAGCTAGAACTGCTCACAAAGTACTCGAATCAGTTTTTTACTGACCCACCCTTTTCAAAGATGCCAACAGGTATGTGACCTCTTATGATAAATGCCAGAGAACAGATAATATCTCTCAGCATAATGAAATGCCTCAAAACTATATACTCTCATGTGAAATATTTGATGTATGGGGTATTGATTCCATGGGTCCTTTCCCTACTTCATTCGGGAATAAGTACATACTAGTAGTAGTAGATTACATGTCAAAATGGGTAGAAGCCCAAGCCTTACCTACTAATGATGCCAAAATGGTAGTACATTTTCTTAAAATACTTTTCTCTCGATTCGGAACACCTAGGATAATTATTAGTGATAGGGGTACTCATTTTTGCAATGCCCAATTTGACAAAGTTTTCAAAAGATATGGAGTACACCATAGAACAGCCACCCTTTATCATCCACAAACCAGTGGACAAGTTGAAGTAACAAATAGAGAATTAAAACGCATTCCAGAAAAAACAGTAGAATCAAATAGGAAAGATTGGTCAAGAAAAGTAGATGATGCCTTATGGGCTTATAGAACTGCATTCAAAACTCCCATAGGAACATCTCCTTATATACTTGTCTACGGAAAAAGTTGTCATCTGCCATTTGAACTCGAACATAAAGCATTTTGGGCTATTAAATTCCAAAATCTTGATTTTATGCTTGCAGGTGAGAAATGTCTAATGCAACTAAATGAGCTGGATGAATGGCGCTGCAATGCCTACGAAAACTCACGATTATATAAAGAAGCCACAAAGTGACGCCATGACAATCGTTTGAGACAACCTAAGCAGTTTAAAACTGGTGATCTTGTCTCACTATACAACTCAAGGCTTCAACTATTCCCTGGAAAACTTAAATCAAGATGGTCAGGCCCATTCACTATTCAAACTGTCATTCCCTACGGCACAGTCGAGGTAACTCATCCAAACCACGGCACTTACAAGGTAAATAGCCATTGGCTTAAACATTATAGAGGTGAGAATTTCAAGAATAATAAGGAGGAGCTTCAGCTCTACGAAATCTTGTCGTGATACATACAAGCAGAGTCGAGCTTAGACTCTAAATAAGTGCTTCTCGACAGAAAACTCGAGCACTAACTTAGTAAATTCTTTTATTTCAGTCTTTTGATACACCGACTAACCCTTTTAAAAGTAGGATTTTTCAGGCCACACGGCCATGCCCACAGGCGTGCCTCAGGCCGTGTGGACAAAACGAGCAGAAACATGGCCGTTCGATATGACCGTGTATGAGTAGCGTAAAATTTTTCCTAAGACACGGCCTTCGACAAATTTCCACGGCCGTGTGTTGTGGCCGTGGCCAAACCTGTTGAATCACACACGGGCTTCAACAAGTGCGACGGCCATGTGATGTGGCTGTGGCCAACACTGCCAATTCCAACATGCGTATGCGACACGCCCGTGCCCCCAAGCCGTGGTTGAACCTGTCAAATCAGACATGAGCGTGTGACACCCTACACGGCCGTGGGAGAAGTGAACATCGAAGAGCATGGTCGTGCGACACGACCGTGTGCCTCAATACGTCCTAGGTACACAGGCGTGTGTCTCGAACCAGGCCCGCCAAAATCTCTAATTTTTGAACCACATAGGAAAAACCCGAGTCACGCGTGTGTGTGACGTGCCCGTGTGACCCAAAAACCTAATAAACAAGCCACTATTCACTTTCTTCTCCATTGAAACCCTAAAATCCTCCCACCCAAACCCCACCACAACCCTCTCTAGCACCGCCGCCGGCTTCAAAAGCTCCTCCAAAACTGTGCTGCCCGTACCACGACTGTGTTCCACCTTCGAACTCACCCATTCGGCTTCTTTTTCTTATTTTTCTCTCTAATTTCTATGTTTTTATCTATATTTATGTTAATAAAATGTTTTATTTCATTTTTGCATTAATTTTGGGCATGAAATTCATTGATTTAGCATGAACAATCTATAAAGAATTTCATGATGCCATTTAGACTCTCTTTAGGTTACCACTTTTTCTTATCTAAAGTAATATTCACTTAGTATAAATTAATACCCATGCCTCCATAATTTGATGCCATACTTAGGATAAGTAGAATGTATTACTTAGGTTAGTGAATCAACATTTCAATACTATTCTTAATATGTTTTTATTTTGTTTAAGCATAAGAACGTCTTACTATTCATATTGTCTTAGGAATAATACATATGTTTTCCATTTTGTCTTTGGGAATTATGTCTTCGTCATGCGGTAAGAGAACTGTCGCCCCTACTTCAAAGAAACGGAAGGGGCCCGGAGGTTCCTCGTGACATCCATTCATCCAGTTCCCACAGAACTCCCAAGAGGAGTTATTTCAGATTCTATGAGCACGACCTCTAGGAGTTAGGCGATGCATTGACTGGGCCACTCCGGAGCAAGTCCATCTTGCTGATGCTGTTCGGGCCTTACTGATGATGGATCCATGGGACCAGTTCTTCCAGATCGTGGAGCCAACATATTTTGAACTCACTCTCGAGTTCTGCTCCACGTTCTATCTACAGACGGTGATGAACTGTTATGACGATCCAGGGATGATCCAGTTCCGTTTAGGAGGCCTTGTTCTCCATCTTAGTGTCCAAGAATCTGTCATAGGCCTCTACTCCGAGCAGTTCATGTAGGAAGAGGACTTTTCTACACTCCACTGCCACATCCACGTCTCTCCAGTCAATTACTAGCATGCCATTGTCCCTGAGCAGCCCACATACGACCCTAGTCGCTCCAAAACGACCAACCTCTCCCCTTGTCTAAGGTACATACACACCCTCATTGCACACACACTGACGGGCAGACGCAAGAGCACAGGTGTCGTCAACACTCACGATGCCTATTTTCTATGGAGCATGGCGAACGCACATACCATCGACCTTGCCTACTTCATCGCTCATGCCATCCAGCACCAAATCAAGAGGCATCACAGGGGCGTGATATCTATGGGCCTGTACATCACATGGTTGGCCCACTACTTTAGCTTGCTCAAGACCGTGGCCCAGACATCCTCCTACATTCTGTTCGTCCAGATGTCCCCTCAAGGCATCTAGACTATGCTGCACATGAAGATGATCCAGCACCGACGTAGGTCTAATCCTCCACAATACCACCTACTTCGAGATGCCGAGTAGGAGGATCTCGAGGACATTACTGATGTTGTCCCACCACCACCCGAGGAGGCACCAGCTGAGCCACCACTCTCTCGCTAACTAATTCATGCGGCACCTTCTCACGCTAACTTAGTTGAGCGCTCCACACGATTCGAGCAACAATGTTTTCAAAGATTTGACCACATTGATGCAACTTTAGCGCAGATTTGTCAGCACCTTCACATTTCATCACCACCCCCACCTCGCAGACCATCCAAGGATTAGGATTTTATATTTCTCTTATCTTTAGTTTTATTTTTATTCTTGATCTCTATTTTTACCTTCTCACAAACTTTATGTTTCTTTCGAATTCGTAGATTTTTCTTTATCTTTATTTCGATCTTTATGTTTATTAAATATTTTAATGTAGTTTTCAAGTTTATAATTTTATCGGCCATTTCCTAACGAGTAATTGTTCTAATCTTCAAATATCTAAAACCCCTTAAGTGCTTTTGCAGTTTCAAAGGAGCTCTCCAGCTCATATCCATAGGTAATGGGAAAACCCTGCCACAACTGCCAGCCTTTACAATTCCATCAAATTCATCCAATATTCAGGGAGTTTCATTTCTTTCCCTATCTTATGATATTATGCTTATATTGCTACTAATGTATCCTTGTATATTGAGGGCAATGTACATCTTAAGTGTGGAGGGGAACTTACTTTCAGTCATTACATTATCTTTGAAACCCCTGAAAATTTTTAAAACTAACATTTTGCATTGTTCTCAAAATTTTGAATTCTCACTTTCACTCTCTGCATTATCTTCAATCTCCTATTAGGAATTAATTCTGATTAATTTATGATGTTTATTGATGTGTTGAGAATTAAGACATAGGTGCTTATGCTTTGATTATTCAAACTTTAAAACACTAGGGAATCAAGCATGATAAGTTGAAATTTTTGAGAATTTAAAGTTTTTCTAGGTTATTTTCCCTAATCTTAAGTGTTATCTTGAGGAAGTTAAATTTCACTCGGAAAAGGCTACTTAGGGGCTAAGAAAGACACTCCAAAGCTCTATATAAAGACCCTAGAAGGCAACTACTAAAGGAGACTTTTCTCTCCTTAAAAGGAGTACTTTCTCCCTCGAAAAGGAGAATAGAAGCAAGGAATTACTCCAAGGGAAGCTGATTAATCTATCTTAGAAGTCGAATTCTGCCTCAAGACTAAAGATCTCCCTTCAAATTCCTACAGGGGTTTTTGGGTTCTTTATGTTTTGTTATTTTATTTCTTCTGAGATGTTTTCTTTTATAATTATGAACTAAATCCCCCAAATACTTGAGGGAGATGAAACCGGAGAGAGATCTTGTTATTATTTTCTCTTGAATTATATGATAAATATTTTATTTGTTCTTAATTGTGTTTTTAACTCTGAAATTGATATTTCTGGGATATTGATTTAAGTCGAATGTGCTTATGTAGAGGAGCAAAAGTCCCTGCATAGGAGTAGATCCAACATAATTAAGCAGAGTTGCATGCAACCCTAGACATAGGGCAACATAAATCTGCCGGATTAGGGTCAAACCTAATAAGGGAATCCATAGATCGAGTTAATGCAAGACTAGGGGTTTTAACTAGAAAGAGATTTCAGTTAATCAACCTTGGATTAGTTGTTCTTATCCTCGACAAAAGTATTAACAGAAATTACGAATTTCTATGATCAAGTCAAGTGAATAATTCGTCTGGTTCAAAAGTTCATAACAAGTAAAGTCTAGGTGGATTCTCCCTTGAATTGTCCAAATCAATCAGTTTTTCCTAAGAGTTTTTCCTCCAATTCACTTTTTGTGCATTCTTAGTTTAGTTTTAGAATTAGTTTAGTTTCATAAAAATCCCCCTTTTATTTCTAGGTTAAATAATAGAAAGAAAGTTAGTACTAGTACTTTTGGTTCCCTTGGGTACGATATCTCGGTTTTGCCACTAAGCTATACTACTGTTCGATAGGTGCGCTTTCCTTAAAATCGTGATAATAGTTAGTTTCTGGTGTGATCATTTATTATAAATTTTATTACTTCATATCACGCATATTAGAATGCAATGACTGAAAGTAAGTTCCCCCCCACACTTAAGATGTACATTGCTCTCAATGTACAAAGATACATTAGTAGCAATAGAAACATAAAATCATAAGATAGGGAGAGAAATTAAACTCCCTAAATTTTGGATGATTTTGTAGAGACAGATATTGGAATTGTAAGAGCCGGCAGTTGTGGCAGGGTTTTCCCATTACAGATGGATTTGAGCTGTAAAGCTCCTTTGAAACTGAGATAGCATAAATAAGAGTTTAGGGATTTAAGTTAAGCATAATTTTCTCGTTAGGGAATAGCCGATATGAAAATAAAATTGAAAACTAAACTAAAATATTCAATAAACATAAAGATTGAAATAAAGATAAAGAAAAATCTAAAGATTCTAAAGAAACATAAAGTTCAAGAGAAGGTAAAAATAAAGATCAAGAAAGTAAATAAAAAAAGACAAGAGGAATAGGAAGTTCTAATCCTCAGATGGTCCGCGAGGTGGGGACAGTGATGAGATGTGTAGATACTGGCATATCTATTGAAGAGTAGCGTCAATATGATCGAAGCATTGAAAACACTGCTGCTCAAATTGTGTGAGGCGCTCGGATATGTCAGCATATAAAGCTACCGCATGAACTGGGTGGCGAGGGGGTGGTGGCTCAGTCGGTGCCTCCTCCTGCGGTCGAACATCATCAGTAATGTCCTTGGGGTCCTCCTGCTCGGCATCCCGGAGTAGTCAATACTGTAGAGGATCAGTCCCGTGTCGGCGCTGTATCATCCTCATGTGGAGCATGCTTTGGATTCCCTGTAGGGACATCTGGCCAACTAGAGTGTAGGAGGATGTCTGAGTTGCGGTGTTGAGTAGGCCGAAGTAGCGGGCCAATCGCGTGATGTATGGGCCCATAGAGATTATGCCCCTGTGGTGTCACTCTGTCTGGTGTTGGATGGCATGGGCAATGAAGTAGGCAAGATCGATTACATATACGTGCGCCATGCTCTATAAAAAACCTATGACGACGTTGGTGCTCTCTCGTCGACTCGTCAATGTGTGCGCGAGTAAGGAGTAAAGGTACCTCAAGGATGGGTCGAGGGCTGTCGCCTTGGAGCGACTTGGGTCGTATGTGGCTGACGCAGGGACTAAGGCCTGCCAACACTTAGTTGCTGAAAAGTGGATGTGGCGGTGAAGCTCTAAAAGGTCCTCTTCCTCCACAAACTACTTGGTGTACAGGCCTAGTGCTTACCAAACTCCGGTACACTGAGCTGATGAACAAGGCCTCCTAAACAGAATTGGATTGTCCCTGGATCATCGTGTTGGCTCATCATTATCTGGAGGTGAAACGTAGAGCAGAACTCGAGGGTGAGTTCGAGATAGGTGGGCTCCACAATCCTGAAAAACTGGTCCCATGGGTCCGTCATCAATAGGGCCCGGGCCTCGTCCGCTAGGTGGACCTACTCTAGTACGGCCCAATCAATATATCTTCCCGCTCCGAGGGGTCTCGCTCATAATATTTGAAAAAGCTCTTCTTGAGAGTTCTGCGGGAACTAGAGGAAGGGATGTCGAACTTCAGCGGTGGGTCTAAAAGAGGAACCACCAGGTCCATTTTGTTTTTTTGAAGTGGGTACGGCTATTTTCTTCCCTCGTGATGACGACATTGTTCCTAAAATGGAAAAGGTATGCATTAGCCCTAAATGAAAATAGATAAAGGAATATTCATAAGTTCCTATTTACACAAAATAACAGTGCTAACTAAAACTTACTAACTAGGGTTAATTTTTCTAAAGAAAAAAACATGTTTAATTTATCCTAAGCATAGAACTTCTAGCAAGAAAGTGTTTGTTTTTGTGGGTTTTTATAATGTATTCTTAAAACTAATTGCATGAGATAGGAATAAATGGCAGCCAAAGAATGAAGTTTCTAGATTAATCATGCTAAATGAATGAGATTCCTATCAACAACAATGTAAACAATCTAAAAGAATGAACTCATGAATAGATAAATAAATAAAAGCATTAAAAATTGTATGAAAAATGAAAAAGAAGAACCGAATGGGTGGTTATGGGGGTGGAGCACGGCCCTGGCATGGTTTACACGGGCGTGCTGGTGCTGTTGAAGCCGGTGGCGGTGCTAGGGAGGTTTGGTATGGGTTTTAGGCGGAAGATTTTTTAGGGTTTTAGCAGGGAAGATGAATAGTGAGGGTTTATATAGTATTTTGGGTCACACGGGCGTGTGACTCGGGTTTTACCCGTGTGGTTCAAAATTTAGGGATTTTGGCACGCCTGGTTCGAGACACACGCCCGTGTTCCTAGGGCATGTTGGGGCACACGACCGTGTTGCACAGCTGTGTCCTTCGATGTTCACTTCTCCCACGGCCATGTCGAAGGTCACACGCCTGTATTTGAAATGGCAGGTTCAACCACAGTCTTGAGGCACGGGAGTGTCGCGCACCTGTGTTTAGAGTAACAGGTTAGGCCACTATTTTGGAACACGGGCGTGTCGCATGCCCGTGTCGATTTTTCAGGTTTGTCCATGGCCATATCGTACGGCCGTGGCTCTTTGTCTCAGCCCGTGTTTTGCCATGGTGCACCCACGGCCTTAGGCACGTCCGTGTGCATGGCCATGTGGCTCGAAAAAACTGCATTTAAAAGGGTTAGATGATGTATTAGATAGCCTAAATAAAAGAATTTACTAAGTCAGTACTCGGGTTGCCTCCCGAGAAGCGCTTGTTTATAGTCTAAGCTCGAATTTTTCAAGCATGTTCGGTCACGGTGGCTTGAAGAATTGATACCCTTCTATCCTGCTTTCAATTTCATTATCCATGTAAGATTTGAGTCGAGTGTGATTTACCTTGAACGTGCCGAGTGACTCATGATTTATCTCGACTGTACCATAGGGTAAGATTTTCATTACCGTGAAGTAAGGTGTGTCACTTGTGTGTTCCTTTGAATTCAAGATTCGAGGATCGGTTTCTCCTAAGATTACCTTATCCCCTACCTAGATTTGATTCATTTTTACCTGAGGGTCGTCTTGGTGATGCTCTGGGTTGGTAAGGCATATTTTGGGTTTTTCTTGATAGTTCAGCCGCTCATCTAGTTCCTCAATCTGAAGCATTTGTTTTTCATGTACG
Organism: Gossypium stocksii; assembly: GCA_020496765.1. Taxonomy (NCBI): domain Eukaryota; kingdom Viridiplantae; phylum Streptophyta; class Magnoliopsida; order Malvales; family Malvaceae; genus Gossypium; species Gossypium stocksii. The sequence continues at coordinate 11,752,800 of CM035621.1, read as the reverse complement.
TCCCCCTTAGATGGTATTGTATGTGGTTGGGTCGCCCTTATATGAAGTGTATCTTGCAAAGAAGGTTAAGTGGTGAGATCAGTGTTTTTACAAGGACTCGTAACTATATTCTTATCAGCAACAGTCTTAATTAAGTTTCGAGCTTGTAAAGTAACTTTGTCATCACCTACACGTAGTGTAAGCTCACCTGTTCCTACATCAATTATTGTTCTAGCAGTTGCTAAAAAGGGTCGCCCTAGAATTAAGAGTACATTGCTATCCTCATCAATGTCTAAAACAACAAAGTCAAATGGGAATATAAATTTATCAATTTTGACAAGCACATCTTCAATTATTCCCTTTGGAAATCTAATGTTCTTATCAGTTAATTGGATGCTTATCTTAGTTTGTTTAGGTTTTCCAAGGCCTAGTTGTTTAAACAATTTAAATGGCATGACATTTATATTAGCCTCTAAATCAGCTAAAGTATTTTTGGCGTCTAAACTACCAAGTAAACAAGGAATAGTAAAACTCACTGGATCTTTTAGTTTGTTGGGTAGCTTATTTTGTAAAATGGCAGAGCATACTGCATTCAGCTCCACATGAGATTTCTCATCTAGCTTCTGCTTGTTTGTCAAGAACTCTCTTAAAAACTTAACAGCATTTAGCATCTGTGAAAGAGCTTCAATAAATGGTAAGTTGATATGCAATTTCTTTAAGAGTTTAAGAAACTTACCGAATTGCTCATCTGTGCGGTTTTTCTTTAACGCATTTGGGTATGGAATACGAGGTTTATACTCTTTGATAGTTACTTCTTTGGAACTTACCTCATCCTTACCTTTACTTGCCACAGTCTCCTTACATGGCTCTGAGTTGGTTTTGGTTAACTCTTCCTCATCTATTGTATCCATGGCATTGACTTGCTCCTTAGGGTTAGTCTTAGTGTTGCTTGGTAATCCACCTTGCGGTCTTTCAGAAATTAGCTTAGCGAGCTGGCCTATTTAAGTTTCGAGTCCTTGAATGGATGCTTGCTGATTCTTCAGTGTTGTTTCAGTGTTTTGAAAATGGGTTTCTGATACAACAATAAATTTTATGAGCATCTCCTCAAGGTTTGGCTTTTTCTCTTGTTGGAATGGTGGTTGTTGAAATTCAGGAGGAAGTGTTTGTCTTCGATTTCCTTGTCCTCCCCATGAAAAATTAGGGTGGTTCCACCAACCTGCATTTTAAGTGTTACTATAAGGGTTATTTTGATGTCTAGAGTTATTGCCCATATAGTTGGCTCGCTCAATTTCCATGCCATGTCCATAGGTGGAGTAATCAGGATTGTACATATTTCCTTGAATTATGTCACACTGCATCACTGGGTGTACCTGTGTAGAACCAACAAAGTTGTTAATCTTTTTATTAAGAAGTTCTACTTGATTAGAAAGCATCGTGACTGCATCAATATTAAAAACTCGTACAGCTTTTTGTGGCTTTGTTCTCATGACTTGCCACTGATAGTTATTCAGTGACATCTCTTCTATAAACTCATAAGCTGCTTCGGGTGTCTTGTATTGATTGTTCCACTGGCGGCTGCATCGATCATCTGCCTTGTTGAGGGATTCAAACCGTTGTGAAAGGTTTGAACTTGTAGCCATAGAGGTAACCCGTGGTGAGGACACCTTCTCAATAGGTCTTTGTATCTTTCCCAGGCGTCGTAAAGCGTCTCTAAATCCATTTGCACAAAAGAAGAAATATCATTCCTTAATTTTGCTATTTTTGCTGGAGGAAAATACTTAAGTAGGAATTTTTCAATCATTTGTTCCCATGTAGTGATTGATCCACGTGGTAAAAAATTTAACCACTGTTTAGTGTTGTTTCTCAAGGAGAATGGGAATAGCCTAAGACGAATGGCATCATCAGAAACGGCATTTATTTTGAATGTATCGCATAATTCCAAAAAGTTGGCTAGATACGAGTTGGGGTCCTCATCCTACAAACCATCAAACTGAACAAACTACTGTATCATTTGAATAGTGTTAGGTTTCAGTTTAAAATTATTTGCAGCAATAGTAGGGCTAACAATGCTAGATTCAGTGCCTGCTAAATTAGGTCTAGCATAATCATACATAGTACGCGGAGTAGGATTTTACTCAACAGGATTTGCGGCTACTGTAGGAGGTAGTTGATTATCCTGATTTGCTTCCATCTCTTCGGTAGGTTTTTCTTGTCCTTGTTCTGGATATTGCGAGCTTCTTCTTATCTCTCGGTGAGTTCGACGAACTGTCACTTCTAAATCGTTGTCAAAAAGCAGTGGTCCTCCCGGATTTCTTCTAGTCATAAACTAGAGATACTTAGAAGGGAAAAGGCAAAGAAAATTAAAATAAATAAATAAAACAAATAAAAATAAAGTTGAAAATAAATAAAAATAGTAATGGCTAAAGTAATAAAAATCAAGTGTTCCTAATATCTTAGTTCCCCAGCAACGGCGCTAAAAACTTGATCTCGTGATTGTGAAAAAGTAATAAAATCTGATCGTACCTAGAAACCAACTAATATCACCATAAAAGGCAAGTACACCTATCGAATAGTAGTATAGTTAATGGCAAGACCGGAATATCGAATCCAAGGAACTATGAGTACTAGTCATGATTTTCTTTCTATTATCTAGCCTAAAAATAAAGAGGGTTTGGTTGTAAACTAAACTAAACTAACTAAAGAAGCGACAAAGAGTAAAGTGGGAGATTGCTTTTGGGAAAGACTGATTGATTAAGGCAATACCTAAGGAAGAATCCACCTAGACTTCACTTGTTATCTAACTCTGAACCAGATTATTTCTTTATTTGATTTGATCCGTAGAGATCCCTAAATTATGTTAATACCTCCGTCGAGGATAAGAACAACTAATCCTAAGTTGATTAACTAAAATCTCTTTCTAGTTAAAACCCCTAGTCTTGCATTAACTCGATCTACGACTCCCCATATTAGATTTGACTCTAATCTGGCAGATTTTTGTCATCCTATCTCTAGGATTGTGATCAACTTTGCTTAATTATGTTGGATCTAATCCTATGCAGGGACTTTTGCTCCTCTACATAAGCACATTCGAATTAAATCAATATCCTAGAAATATCAATTTAAGAGTTAAAAACACAATTAAGAACAAATCAAATATTTATCACACAGCTCAAATAACAATAACAAGATCTGTCTTAGGTTTCATCCCCTTAGGTATTTAGGGTTTTAGTTTATAATTATAAAAGAAAACATCTCAAAAGAAATAAAATAACAAAACATAAGAAAACCCAAAATTCCTGAAAGGATTGAAGGGAGATCCTCTTTCTTGATGTAGAACTTGGCTTCTGAGATGGATCAATCGGCTTCCCTTCGAGTAATTCCCTCCTTTAACTCCCCGTCTTGGCTAGAATAAAGCACACCTTTGTAGTTGCCTCCTAGGGTCTTTATATAGAGTTTTGGAATGCCTTTCTTAGCCCCTAAGTAGCCTTTTCCGAGTGAAATTGAACTTTCTCACGACAGCCCGTGTGGATCGAGGCCCAGGTCGTGCTTGAGCCTGTTAAAGTGGCACGGCCGTGTGGCGAACCTCCAGGCCATGTTGATTACCGAATGGGCCTAATTTGCCCTTTTTAGCCCGTTCCTTGCTCTTTTCTCTTCCCTAAGCTCACCTGAGTATAAAACATGAAATTAAAGGTTTAAGAGCATCAATTTACACAAATCAAGGGGTAATTCATCCAGAAATTGGGCTAAGCATGGGGTAAAAATATGTATATTTTAGAGCTACTATGTTTTCAAAGATAGACTTCAGATCGGGATATTATTAGTTGTGAGTTAAAGACTCAGACATTACAAAAACTACTTTTCGAATGAGGTATGGGCATTATAAGTTTTTAGTTATGCCTTTTGGACTAACGAATGCTCCTGCAGTCTTTATAGACTTGATGAATAGAATTTTCAGACCGTATTAAGATCGATTTGTTGTTGTGTTCATTGATGACATATTGATATATTCACATGATGAAACTGAGCATGCCGAGCACTTGAGAATTGTGTTACAGAACCTGCGTGATAAGAAGCTTTTTAGTAAGTTCAGTAAATGTGAATTCTGGTTACGCGAAGTTGGTTTTCTGGGCCGTATTGTGCCAGCATCTGGTATACGAGTTGATCCAAAAAAGATTTCAGCAATTCTAGATTGGAAGCCTCCGAGAAATGTGTCAAAAGTTTACAGTTTTCTGGGACATTCCAGTTCTTACAGATGGTTTGTAAAAAGCTTTTTGATAATTGCGACTCCATTAACAAAATTACTTCAGAAGGATGTTAAGTTTGAATGGTCTGAGAAATGTCAGAAAAGCATTGATTATTTGAAATCCCTATTGATGGAGGCTCCAGTGTTAGTATAGCCAGAATCAAGAAAAGAGTTTGTGATTTTTAGTGATGCATCGTTAAATGGTCTAGGATGTGTTTTGATGCAGGAAGGCAAAGTCATAATTTATGCCTCGAGACAATTAAAGCCAAATGAAAAGAATTACCCGATGCATGATTTAGAGTTAGAGCTATTGTGTTTGCGTTAAAAATTTAGCGCCACTATCTGTTCGGTGAAAAGTGTCATATGTATTCAGATTACAAGAGTTTAAAATATCTGATGACTCAAAAATATTTGAATTTACGATGGAGAAGATGGTTAAAGCTATTAAAAGATTATGAGCTTGTAATTAGTTATCATCCAGGAAAAGCAAACATTGTTGCTGATGCTTTGAGCCGAAAATCATTATTTTCTCTACGTGCGATGAATGCTCGATTGAATCTATCTAATGATGGTTTGGTTTTAGCTGAGTTGAAAGCTAGACCAATGTTTTTACAGCAGATATGTAAAGCACATAAAGTTGACAATGAAATGCTAGCAAAACGAACTGAGTGTGATTCGAGCCTTGATTTAGAATTTCGGATTGAAGTTGATAATTGCTTGAAATTCCAAGATCGACTTTGTGTTCCAAAAAATCCAAAGTTGATTCAGATGATATTAAATAAAGCTCATAGCAGTCATTTATCTATTCATTCAGGAAGCACGAAAATGTATAACGATTTGAAACAGTTTTACTGGTGGTTTGGAATGAAAAGAGATATCTCAGGATTCGTTTCAAAATGTCTGAGTTGTCAGCGAGTTAAAGCTGAGCATCAGGTGCCATCTGGTTTATTACAGTAGATTATGATTCCCGAGTGGAAATGAGATAAAGTGACTATGGATTTTGTTTCGAGTTTGCTCTTATCTTCGAGAAAGAAAGATGCGATCTGAGTTGTGGTTGATAGACTGATGAAATCAGCTTATTTTATTCCAGTAAGAACAGATTATTCGCTTGATAAATTGGCTGAGTTATACATTTTAGAGATTGTGAGATTGCAGAGGGTACCGCTATCTATTGTGTCGGACAGAGATCTAAGGTTTACATCATGGTTTTGGAAGAAACTGCAAGAGGCTTTATGTACAAAATTGCATTTCAGTACTGCTTTCCACCCGCAGACAGACGGTCAATCCGAGCGGATCATTCAGATACTCGAAGATATGTTCAGATGTTGCATTCTTGAGTTTGAAGGTACGTGGGAACAGTACTTGCCATTGATTAAATTTGCATACAATAATAACTTTGAATCGAGCATTAAAATGGCGCCGCATGAAGCCTTATACGGTCACAAATGCCGAACATCATTATACTGGACAGAGCTTAGTGAAAGTAAGATTCACAGGGTCGATCTGATTAAAGAAACTAAGCAGAAAGTGAAAATGATTCATGATAGTTAGAAAGTAGCGTCAGATCATCAGAAATCATACGTAGACTTGGAAAGAAAAGATATTGAGCTTCAGGTCAGGGATAAAGTGCTTTTGAAGGTATCTCCGTGGAAGAAAATACTTTGATTTGGTAGAAAAGGTAAACTGAGTCTGAAGTTCATCGGGCCGTATAAGATTATCGAGCGTATCAGGCCAGTTGCATATAGATTATTGTTGCCATCTGAGCTTGAAAAGATTCACAGTGTGTTTCATGTATCGATGCTTCGATGATACAGATACGACCTATCACATCCCCTTCTGAGATAGAAATTCAGTCTAATATGACTTATGAAGAAAAATTGATCCGTATTTTAGCTCGTGAGGTTAAAGAATTGTGAAATAAGAAAATCACATTAGTAAAAGTGTTATAGCATCGACACGGGATCAAAGAAGCTAAATGGGAGCCCCAGGATGCTATGAGAGAACAATATATAAACCTATTCGCCGGTAAGATTTTCGGGGACGAAAATCACTAAGGGGGAGAGTTGTAACAACCCGATTTAGACCCTAATCAGAACAATGGTTTTAGAACCACACATTCGAGGTCATAAAAATATTTTAATATTATTTTTCGTGTTTACAGCATGATATGTGATATGTGTGAAAGTTCCGTGTGAAAATTTTATCATTTGTGGACTTAATCGCAGAAATTGTAAAAATGGCATACTAATTGTTTAAGTGCTTATTTGTCATGATTCATTGAAAGTGAAGTCCTTATGATGATAGTAGACCATTAACTTGACGAATTGACATGAATGGACATTAGTTAGTGAAATTTAAATGACATTAAAAAGGCTAATTTAGTAATTAGCTAAATAGGTATAGATTAAATAAAACAAACATAAATTTTAGTTCATCATCATCTTGTTTTGTCGAAAATTTGAAAGAAAAGGAAATGAAAAGAGCTAGCTAGGGTTCGGCCTTTGTTCTCTTTAATTAAGGTATGAGTTTTGTTCGTTTTTTTAATTTCTATGTTTTTTGATATTGTTGCTTTGTGTTCTAGCTAGCCCATGCCTAAATTTCTGATTTGGTGGATGAATTCATGAGATGCCATTTTTGATAAATTGAGTTTTGTAAGGTTTGATGATAGAAAATAAGCATGTGATGTTGGATTAACATGTTTTGTATAATGATTTTTGATGAAATTGCCTATTAATGATTAAATTGAGAAAATGAGAAATTTAGGGGTTAAAATGTGACATAAATAAAAGATATGGGATGCTAGAGTCTTGATCATGATTGTGATGAAGTAATAATAATTATCGTACCTAGAAACTAACTATTATCGTACCTAGAAACTAACTATTATCACGATGAAAGGCAAACGCACCTATCGAATAGTAGTATAGTTAGTGGCAAGACCGGAATGTCGAATCCAAAGGAACTAAAAGTACTAGTAATAACTTTCTTTCTATTATCTAGCCTAGAAATAAATAGAGGGTTTGTTTAAACTAATTAATTCTAAACTAAACTAAGGACATGACAAAGAATAAGTTGGGGAAAATACTTTGGGAAAACTTGATCGATAAAAGGAATACCCAAGGAAGAATCCACCTAGACTTCACTTGTTATTTAACTCTGAACTAGATGATTTATTCATCTGACTTGATCCATAGAGATCCCTAAATTATGTTAATATCTCCATCGAGACTAAGAACAACTAACCCTAGGTTGATTAATTGAAATCTCTTTCTAATTAAAACCCCTAGTGTTGCATTAACTCGATCTATGGATCCCCCTATTAGATTTGACTCTAATCCGGTAGATTTTCATCGTCCTATGTTTAGGATTGTGATCAACTCCACTTAATTGTGTTGGATCTACTCTTAAACAGGGACTTTTGCTCCTCTGAATAAGCACATTCGACTTGAATTAATATCCTGAAATATCAACTCAAGAATTAAAAACACAATTAAGAACAAATCGAATATTTATCATATAGTTCAAATAACAATAACAAGATTTGTTTTAGGTTTCATCCCCCTCGGGTATTTAGGGCTTTAGTTCATAATAATAAAAGAAAACATCTCAAAATAAGGGAAACAACAAAACATAAAGAAAACCCAAAACTCCTAAAAGAATTGAAGGGAGATCTTCAGTCTTGATGTAGATCTTTGCTTCCAAGATGGATCGATTAGCTTTCCTTGAGTAGCTCATTCCCTTTTACGCTGTGTGCCCCTTAAGTCCTATCCTAGGGTGTTTATATAGACTTTGGAATACCCTTCTTAACCCCTAAATAGCTTTTTTCTCGTGAAATTGAAACTCGTCACGACAAGGACAAGCCCATGTGACACGCCCGTGTGAAATGCCCGTATGAGTTGAGCCTAGGACATGTTCAAGTTTGCTAATATGGCACGGGCGTGTGGTGTACTCGTGTGAGGAATCCAGGCCGTGTTGATTTCTTACTTTGGCCCATTTTCTCCATTTTTGGCTTTTTGCTCATTCTTTTTATTCTCCTATGCTCACCTAAGTATAAAACATGAAATTAAAGGATTAGGAGCATCAAATTCCATAATTCAAAGAATAATTCATCCAAAATTATGTTGAGAATGGCGTAAAAATATGTATAAATTACAGTTTATCAAGTCTATATGAAAATTCAGCTAAGCTTTCATTTAGACGAAATTGATGAATTTTGTGTATTTGTGAAATAGGGACTAAAATGTCAAAGTGTAAAATTATAGGGGCTACTGCGTAAAAAGGCCCTAATTGTTTGTTTTAGATTGAATTGAATGAAATATGTGATTGAAATAATCAAATTTGAATCTATTTCGATCAAGAACCAAAAGAAAACAGAATTAGATTAGGGGAAGTCGAAAGTGGTTAAATAGTTGTTCTTATCCATTCGTTTCCGTACGAGGTAAGTTCATATGCAAATAAACATATTTTATGTGAATTATATATGCTTAATTGATATTGAAATGTTATGAATGTTGAATGTTCAGAAATATGTAAGTATCGACAGGGTTGAAATATCCGAAAGCCCTATACGAACCATAGGAATAGTATAGGATACATATGTCATGACATAGGATTTCGAGATGTTATATTGTATAAGACCATGTCTGGGACATTGGCATCGATTAGAGATTACGTGTAAGACCATGTCTGGGACATCGGTATCGTATATGATTTCGTGTAAGACCCTATCTGGGATAGTGGTATCGATATTTAATAACATGTAAGACTATATTTGGGATATGGCATTCTACGAGCTTTATGAGTTATCCGAGTATCCTTGTTAATTTCAAATGGTTCAATGGGCAATATTGAGAAATGGACAAATATGTGAATGTGTATCTAATCCAGGTACGTATGAAATGTATAAGTTATTTGAGAATGAAAGGTGAGTATGTTTATAATTGATGATATGTGATCTATATGAGAAAGGACATGTTAGGTGAGTATGTTTATAATTGATGATATGTGATCTATATGAGAAAGGACATGTTATATGCAAGTGATTTGAGAACAAGTGAATTAGATATGAATTATGAAGCTTGTATATGTGATTTGCTATGGCTTCCATGGATAATTTGGCTTATAATAGTTTTATATGTAAAGTTTATTTGTATATGGCTTCCTAAGCTTTTGAAAGCTTACTTTGTGTGTGTTTACATTGTTTTATAGATTTTCAAAGCTACCGTGAGCTCGGGGTCAAGGATCGTTGTCACACTATCAAACGACATTTCAGTACTTTGATGTTGTAAATATTAATGTATGGCATGTATAGGCTAAGATTAATATTATGATATGTGTTAAGTGTATTTCATGCTATGTGATATGGCATGAATATGTTTAAGACTATGGATTTGATTTTGGTATAGACTATGTGATGGAAAAATGATATACTTGATGTATATAACTAGTCTTGAGTGAATGGCCATTTTGATTTATTATGGTAAAAATGACATGGTATGTTTCATGGTTGTTTTGGTAGTGAAATGGTAATGTTTGATACGATTTTGAGTTTGGTTAAAGTGTTGTTGAGACATATGGTTTTGGTATGAATTTTGGTACATGAAATTTGTATTCTTGAGTTTAGTTGTGTACATGAAAATGAATGTTGATTTTGGGACATAAATGGTGCTTGATTTGGTAATGTTTTGATTGTATTTTGGTTGTGAATTTTATGTCATTTGCACTTGTAGGGATAACCCTTAAAGGGTGGAAATTTTGGCTTTGCAAATGGCCTATTTTTGGGCATGCTTCTCTGCCGTGTTGTTTGAAGGCCAGTTCGAATTGAGCTTGGGCACTCCACACGTCCTCACACATAGGCGTGTGATTGCCCATTTGAGCAAGTCAGTAACATCCCTAATTTTCACACGGCCTGGCACACAGGCGTGTCTTGAGGCCGTGTGGATAAGTCAGTATGTATGCCCTGTTTCGCCACAGCCTAGACACACGGGCGTGTCTAATGCCATGTGAAGCACATGGCCTGTTCACATGGGCGCGTGACCTCTGTTACTTTGAAAATTTTAAAGTCTTTCGAAAAATTTTATACGAGATCGGTTTTGTCCCGAACCTATTCTAAAGCATGTTTAAGGTTATGTAGACCTTCTAAAGGGACTTTTGATTATGAATGCTTGTGATTTGATGATGTGTAAGATATGTATGTAATATGTTATGAAATATTCAGTAATGCCTCTTAACCCTAGTCCGACGATGGATATAGGTTAGGGGTGTTACATTTGGTCGGTATCAGAGCTATGATTTAGTCAATTTTAGGACTAATGTAATGCGTGTGAGTCTAGCTATACATGCCATATACATGAACTTCGATAGTGCGTTGAATCCTGACAGCTAAAATCTATTTTTCGTATAGTAATGGTTCCCAAACGAGCCGTAGCTGATGATGTTGAGAGATACGCGTCCGCTCTCGCTCAAGTGGTAGCGCCGGCTAAATCTAGGCCAATTTCTAGTGACCATGAGGGAGAGGCAAAGCAAGCCTTTTTCCAAATGATGAATGAGTAGTTCACGAAATTCTTAAGAACGAATCCAGCTGCTCAACAACCTCCACCCCCGCCTAACCTTACACAAGTCCATGTTGTGCCACAAATGGTAAATTTAAATTTCATTGAATAAGCTTCCAGTCGATAAAATTAGAAAATATGGGGTTTAAGAATTCCGAGCCACTACTGATGATGATGTTGAGAGAGCTAAGTTTTGCTTGAGAATACGATTAGAGTATTTGAAGAATTATCCTGTACTTCGGAAGAATATGTTAAATGTGTTGTTTCATTATTGAGAGATGCAACGTATCAATGGTGGAAAACGTTAATATATATGGTTCCGAGAGAACGAGTCAACTGGGATTTCTTTCAAACTGAGTTTAGAAAGAAGTACATCAGTCAAAGATTCATTGATCAGAAACGTAAAGAGTTTTTTGAGCTGAAACAGGGTCGTATGTCTGTTATGAAATACGAGTGAGAATTTGTGAGACTAAGCCGGTATGCACAGGAATGTGTCTCGACTGAAGCAATTATGTGTAAAAGATTTGAAGATGGCTTGAACGAAGACATTTGTGTTGGAACGCCAGTGCCCCCAAGGCACAGTGAAAAAAATAAAATTTCGGCGATCCAAACCATGGATCCATGTGCAAGGAACGAATCGGGGTAAAAAGAAAACTAAATAATGGTTTTGAAATTACCGAAACTTTAATCTGAGTAGACAGTGATACCTCGACAACGAGAATTGAGAACCACTATCAAACCAAGTCGCTACTTTTTATATGTCGACCTCTACGTAATCCACCTAGTTGATGATAAACGGAAGAAATCCCCAAAACTGTTTTAGCGATTTCTTTGCTCGACAGCTGCTAGACCACACAAGCAAGGTTTCAGATTTTATTTATATCTTTTTTTAGGGTTTTTCACCTTTTTCTGTATATAACTCCCCTTTTAATTGGTATATTTATAACGAATCTTAAGTCATAAAATTTTTTTTATTCGAACATAATAATCATAATTAAAATAAATATAATAATTTTTTAACCAAAAATTATAATTAGATTAATTATAACAAGGATTTCGGTAAACTATATTTATTTAAATTTATATACGAACCAAATTCATATATTAATAGAATTATGTTCTCATTATGTGTAAAACATCCTTGTACATATAATGTGTTTGGTATTTGATTGCCCAATTAAATTAATTCTATAATTAATTTAATTCATGTGATAATCAAACACAATACCAACTATGTTTTATTCCGTTCATTTCAACCATAGGGTGTGACCCTGTAGGTTCTTGTAACCTTAGCAATAATACTAGAACGATTCTAATGTTACAAACAATGAGTGGCATCTAGCAATGCATAATTGCTACCTAAGTTACAAGAAGTCATGATACGACATAACCTTTTGTGATTTACCTTTCATGCATTAATCCTTAAGTCCTTTATCTATGGAATGGACACAAGTCATGGAATAGTCACACTTGCATAGCCCATCCCATATTTCTTGATATCTTGAGTAGACTATGATACACAAATAAGTATGACATCTCATATCAACTTATTTAAGCATGGCCATGTATTTCTAGTCTCACTCAATCAAGTGGCCTAAGATATTACTCCCATTATGTAGGAGGGACTTATCCTATATTTATCAACCATATCCCTCTATATAGATTGTGGTATATCCAACATCAGCCTTTATAGAACAACCAGTTATAGTGTACGTTTGACTGTATCAAAATGTACAACTTACAATGTTGGGATAATGATGATCTCAAGTTAGAGGATCATATACAAATTAATCACTATGAGTAATGTTGTGACAATTACATAATAATCCAAGAAACATACTCATAGCGGGTCAATCCAATATGTTGTTCTCTAACACACATATTCATGCATTGATTTTGACACTCCATATCAATGACAACTCTTTATCATCAATCAACTACATGTTAGTCTTAATGCATTATTGTTGCCCTAGTCAACAATAATACTTGACTAAGGATCTTTTAAGAATAATCATATTATTCTTAGGACATTATTATGAAACAGTTTATTTCTAAACACAGAAAAGAAACTGAAATAATAATGGAAACGACTTATATTGATAAACATGGTAAATCAAGTATGTTATTACAACCATCTCATGATTGATCTTTGAGCATACTCTAACCATTCGCTTGTTAGTCGGGATTCTGGAAATAAAAGAATTCGTTGTGCTTGTCGACCGAGCATGTACAGCCGAAAAACTCGGGAAAGAGAAAAGAAAAGTCGATTCAGAAGCTAGAGATGCAAGAAAAAGATCATCAAGTAAGTCCTTTCAGTCAGCATCAAAGAAGTTCTGAGATGATTATAGTCGTTCAAAGGCAAATGTGGGTCATTCGAGTAGAGATCGTTCAAGGTCACATTCGAGCTTTAGAGCTCTAGCTACTTCGATACCTAGTGTTGGGAATGTGAGATCAAATCGACTCAAGTGCAGATATTATGGTAAAAGACATCCTAGTATTTGTAGACTGAATGATCGAGCTTGTTTCAAATGTGGATCATTAGATCACTTTATCCGTGACTGTTTTGAGTCAGTTGAGCAAGAGATTATGCATAATCTGAGGCCAAGTACCACTACAGCTAGAGGTAGACCACCTAGAAACACTGGAAATGTGAGTGGTAGCCAAAGAGCAACTAAAGATACAGTTGTGAGATCTGAGGCAAGAGAACTTGCTAGAGCCTACGCTATTCACGCTCGCGAAGAAGCTTTGTCTCTAAATGTCATTACTGGTACTTTTACTTTTTATGATACTTCTGTGATTACATTGATAGATCCTAGATCAACTCATTCTTATATATGCATAAACTTAGTATCCAGTAAGACTTTGCCTAAAGAGTCTACTAAATTTGTGATTAGAGTATCGAACCCCTTAGGCAAGTCTAAGAAAAGTTTTGATCTGTTGAAAACCCTATTGATTGAAGCTCCAGTGTTAATATAGTTGGAATCAAGTAAAGAATTTGTGATATATAGTGACACATCATTGAATGGTCTGGGTTGCGTTTTGATGCAGGAAGGCAAAGTTATAGCTTATACCTCAAGACAATTGAATCAACATGAAAAGAATTACTCGACGCACGATTTAGAGTTAGCAGCCATTGTGTTTGCATTGAAGATTTGGTGCCATTATCTGTTCGGTGAGAAATGTCATGTTTATTCAGTTCACAAAAGTTTGAAATATCTAATGACTAAAAAAGATTTGAATTTGCATCAACAAAGATGGTTAGAACTGTTGACAGATTATGAATTAGTAATTGACTATCATCCAGGAAAAGCAAATGTCATTGCTGATGCTTTAAGCCGAAAATCTTTATTTCTCTATGTGCGATGAACACTCGATTGACTCTATCTGATGATGGTTCGATTATAGCAGAGTTGAAAGCGAGATAGTTATTTTTACAACAGTTTTGTGAAGCTCAGAAAGTTGATGATGAAATGTAAGCAAAATGAGCTCAATGTAATTTGAACCCTGATTCAGAATTTCAAGTTGATGTTGATGATTGTTTAAGATTCAAAGACCAAATATGTGTTCCGAGAAATTCAGAGTTCATCCAGATGATTTTGAACGAAGAACACAGTGGTCGTTTGTCTGTTTATCCGGAGAGCACGAAAATGTATAACGATCTGAAACAACTTTACTGGTGGCCTGGTATGAAAAGAGATATCTTAGAATTTGTTTCAAAATGTCTGAGTTGTCAGCAATTAAAAGCTGAACATCCAATACTGTCCGGTTTATTACAATAGATTATCATTCCCGAATGGAAATGGGACAGAGTGACTATAGATTTTATTTGGGGTTTGGCCTTATCTCCAAGAAAGAAAGATGCGATTAGGGTTATGGTTGACAGATTGACGAAATCAGCTCATTTCATTCAGGTACGAACAGATTATTCGCTTGATAAGTTAGCTGAATTGTACATTTTAGAGATTGTTCGATTGCACGGGGTGCCACTATCTATTGTTTCGAATAGATTTCTGAGATTTACTTTGCGGTTTTAGAAGAAACTGCAAGAAGCTTTAGGTACGAAATTGCATTTTAGTACAGCTTTTCACTCGTAAATGGATGGTCAATCTGAATGGATTTTTCAGATACTTGAGGATATGTTAAGATGTTGCATTCTTGAGTTTGAAGGTATGTGGGAACAGTACTTGCCATTGATTGAATTTGCATATAATAACAGCTTTCAATCGAGTATAAAAATGGCGCTGTATGAAGCTTTATACGGTCGCAAATGCCGAACACCTTTGTATTAGACTGAACTTAGCGAGAATAAGATTCACGGGGTCGACTTGATCAAAGAGACTGAACAAGAAGTGAAAGTGATTCGTAATAGTTTGAAAGTAGCGTCAGATCGTCAAAAATCATATGTAGATTTGAAACAGAAAGATGGTGAGTTTCAGATCGAGGATCGAGTGTTTTTAAAAGTATCTCCGTGGAAAAAAATACTTAGATTTGGAAAAAATGGCAAATTGAGTCCAAGATTCATCGAGTTGTATGAGATCATTGAACGAATATGTCCAATGGCTTATCGACTAGCTTTACCGAGTGAGTTAGAGAAAATTCATAATATTTTTCATGTATCGATGCTACAACGATATAGATTTGATCCATCACATGTTATTTCTCCATATGAGATTGAGATTCAGTTTCATATGACTTATGACGAAGAACCAATCCGGATTTTAGCTCACGAGGTTAAAGAACTGAGAAATAAGAAAATCACGTTAGTGAAAGTGTTATGGCACCGACACAGGTTTGAAAAAGCTAAGTGGGAGCCCAAGGATGCTATGAGAGAGCAATACCTAAGCCTATTCATTGGTAAGATTTTCAGGGACGAAAATCCCTAAGGGGGAGAGTTGTAACAGCCCGGTTTGAGCCTAATCGGAAAGTGATTTCAGAACCACAAATCTAAGGTCATAAAATATTTTAATATTATTTTTGGTGTCTACGGTATGTGATTATATATGTGTGAAAATTTCGTGTGATAATTTGATCGTTTGGACGCTTAATTTAGAAAAAGGATTAAATTGCGTAAAACACAAAAGAGGCATTTTAATTGATTAAGTGCCTAATTTCTATGGCTTATTAAATGTGGGGTCCTTATGTTGATATTGGACAATTGGATTAATGGATGGAACATTTTGTACATAGTTAGTGGAATTTTAATGTTTAAATTAAGGGATACTTTAGTAATTTGTTAAATAATATGTTAATTAATAAAACAAAGATGAAAGCATGTTCATCTTTCACATTTCACAACCAAAAATTTGAAGAAAAAGGCTAGGATTCTTGAGTTTTAATATTTGGCACTTTGATGAACAAATAGGTATGTGATTTTTTATCCGTTTTTTGATAATTTTCATGTTTTTAAAATCATTGCTTCATATACTAGCTAGCCCATGCCTAAATTTCTGAAATTTATGATGATATTATGATGTACCATTGTTGAATATATATGTTTTGTGATGGTTGATGATGAATTATGGAAGATTAATGTTAGATTCAAATGTTTTGTAAAGTGATTTTGAGTAAAAATGCATTTTAGGGATTAAATTGTGAAATGTGTAAAATTGAGGGGTTGAAATGTGAAATAAATGAAATTTTTGGGCTGCTAGGGACTCACATGAAATTCGGCTAAGCATAGGTCTTGTGAGATTTTATGTAATTTGTGATTTTATGAAATAAGGACTAAATTGTGAAAATTATGTAATATGTAAGGTAAAAGTGTAAATGTGTTTTAAAGTGTGATTTGGATTAAATTGAATGAATGTGTGATTAAACAAGTTAAATTTGAATCTATATAGATCAAGAACGAAAGAAATCAAATTTAGATTGGGGGAAATCAAAAGTTATTGAATAGTCGCTTCGATCCGTTCATCTGATTTTTAGGTAAGTTCATATGCAAATAAATGTATTTAGATTGAATTACATATGTTTTTATGATATTGAATTACTTTGGATGCTAAATATTCGAGTACGAGAAAGTATCGACAGAGTTATGATGTTCGAAAGCCCCGTGTGAACCTTAGGATTAGTTTAGGATACAAATGTCATGACATTAGGATTACCGAGGTGTGATTTCGTGTAAGACCATGTCTGGGACATTGGCATCGTATATTATTTTGTATAAGACCCTGTCTGGGACAGTGGCATCGATATGTAATAACATGTAAGATCATATCTAGGATATGGCATTGTACTAGCTTTATGTGCTATTTGAGTATCCTTACAACTCCGGATGGCTCAATGGGCAAAGTTAACACGAGAATGAATGTGTAAATGCATTCAACGATACAGGTACGTTGATGTTTATGTGATTAATGAAAGGAAGGTACGTGATGCATATTGAATGTTGATTAAGAGAAAGAAATGAGAAATGAGAAATGTGATACATGAATATGAGACTAGCTATGTTTCTATAGTTGAATTGGTTTATATTTGTTTCATGTGTGAAGTTTATTTATATATGGCTTACTAAGCTTTTGGAAAGCTTACTTTGTGTATTATTTCTCTATTTTATAGATAATCGAAGCTAGCTCGAGCTTGGGGATCATCAAGGATCATCATCACAATATCGAACGCTATTTTGGTACTTTTGAAGTTTGTAATTATGATATATGGCATGTATAAGCTAGTGTTGATATAGTATGTTTTGTATGTGAATTCTAGCCATGTGAATTGGCTAGAAAATGATGGTGAAGTTCAATGTAAATTTGGCTTATATTATGTGTTCATATATGTGTTTATGGTATATGTTCATATATGCTAAATGATGATTTTGTGAGGCATTGTGAATTGGCATTTTTGGTAAGCTCATTATGGCATTTGGAAATGGTAAGTTTTGGCATGAAATTGAGATATTGAATTGGTATGAATGTTGTGGATGATTTGGTAGTTGAACGGATGAGAAAATGTTTGGTTGTTTATGTAGCAGCCCGTTTTTGAGTTAGATTAGAATAGTGGTTTTGAGACCACAGAACCGAGTCAAGATATTTATTGTATTATTTTAATGAGTGTTACAGCATGATAGAATGATAGTATAAAAATTTTGTTAAGAAATTTTACCGTTTAAATGGTTAATTTGGTAAAAAGGACTAAATCGCGAAAAGCGTAAAAGTAGAGTCCTATTAGTTAAAAGCACTAAATGGATACGAAATTGAGATGTGGAAGCCTTTATGTTGCAAATAGTCCATTAATTTTATAAGTGGACATTAATAGACATCCATTATATGATTTTATATGTTTATTACTAGGGTTAATTTAGTAAAATGTTAATTATTATATGTTAAATAAAACAAAAGCCAAATTAGCCTTATATTCATCTTGTTCAACCGAAAGTTAGGGCTAAGGGAAGCTATTTCTTTTCTATTCATTCGACTAAGTCATATTTATCAATTAAGATATGGTTTTTGATCCGTTTTTAATGATTTCTACATTTTTGAGATCGTTGCTTCGTGTTCTAGCTAGCTCGTACTTTAATTTTGAAATTGTTAAAGATTTTAAGAGTTGTCATTTTTGAATGCTTGAGTTTTTAAATGTTTATTGATAGATTATGAAAGTTTAAGGGAAGATATACAAGTTTTGTTAAGTGATTTTTGACAAAAATGTCAATTAGGGATTAAATTGAGTAATGTTGAAATGTTGTTGTTAAAATGTAAAATAAAATGAAAATCTGGTCTGTTATAAGGCTATATGAAATTCGGCTATAATGGGTTTCGGCTAAATTGTACAAATTTGCCATTTTATGTGTTATGGACTAAATTACAAAGTGGTCAAAAGTCTAGGGGCAAATGTGAAATTTACAAATACATGAATTATGGACTAAATTGAATTGAATAATTACTGAAAGAACTGAATTTGACATTATATAGATCTAGATAAACAAGTACCGGAATTAGATTAAGAGAAACGAAAAGTAGACGAGTAGACGAGTAGACGAAACTTACTATCCAAGCAACTCGAGGTAAGTTCGTATAATTAGAATCGAACTTTCTTTTAAATTATCTGTAATTGGATGTAACGAATCTACATGAGTATATGTGAATTGGATGATTGAGGACCTATTAATTAAATTACTAAATTGATGTTTACCGAGAACTACTGAGTCCCGTTTTACATGGAGAAAGTCGTAGGATACAAGTGACATGTAACACCCCAAACCCAGCCTAGACGTTATGACCGAATCTGGCAGCGTCACATGAGAGTGCTTTTGAAAAAGCTTAGCAAGTTGAAGATTATTCCGATTATTATCTTAACTCAAGTTAGAAAACCATTAAACGAGTTATTCATTTAAAACTCATTTCTTTTACGCGGAAACTCTTAGTTAATTTTAGAAAAACAAAATCTATGTGACGTTTGCAGTTTCAAATAAATCCATAAACAATAATTTAAAACCCAAAATAATAACGAAGACAGTTCAAGTCCCAAATTACATAAGTAGCCCCAATGAAATAAAAACAATAAAAACATTAAAAACAAGAACCGTAGCAAACGTCTCAGTAGTCACCGACGAGCCCTCCGCTACATCGATCCATCTACTGTTGGGGATTACCTGACAAATAAATAAAATGAATGGGTGAGTTTTTGCAAACTCAGTGTGTACATCCCCATAGTAAAGCATGCATGTAACAGATACCAGTCAATCAGTCATAAATCGGGCCTAAGCCCTTAACAGATACAGTGTAGACCTTAGCCCACTCAAAACAGGATCAGATACATTTAGGCTTAGCCCATACAGGCATACATGCATTTCAAATTAGTACAGTACATGCCCACCAACCCTGCACACCATCTCCGTCCACCCTACACACCATGTGGGGATAAAATCAACCCACCTGGCCCTACACACCAAGTATTAGGATAAAATCGACCCATCCAGCCCTACACACCATGAGGTACTGTAAAACGACACATAATAAATAAAGGCAATACAGGTGCCAACCAAACGGCTAAAAGCCTTACAGTCTTCCTTCTCTTCGATAACCATATTAAACCCACCCCAATGCAATGCAGCATAAATAATGTCATGGCATGCTCTTATACAGTAAAGAGATCATACAAATTTAACAAAACAGATACAATACACATGCTAAACATAACATGCTAACACATACATTACTTAATCACATTTCAGAATAGGGGTCTCAATATCGCTTACCGACCCTTTTACCGGTCACAATCGACTAAGGCGACCCGTGCAACCTTTCAGAGCAGTACAATGTAATGGGCCAACAAGCCTATACAGCCTGTCCGTGTGGGCCCACACGCCTATGTGGCCCACACGGCCCAAATTGGCCTTACCCATGTGGATCACATGGCTTGGCCCAAAGTCCTACACGCCGGTGTGTTTCATTCGTATGGGCCCACACGCTCGCGTGGCCCACACTACCCAATTGGCCTATCTCATGCCTCACACTCGACCTAGCTTACCTCACACGCCTGTGTCTGTCGTGCTCGTGTGGCACACGCACGGCCTGGCTCGTCGATCACACGACCGTGTCTCACCATATACCTTCACACGGGTAGTCCACATGCCCGTGTGGTGAGGATAGCTTCATTTTCGGCTTTCACCAAAATGCAATTTCAGAGCAAACGGAGTACACACCTGGTTTCAATCAAAGCTTAAACGATCACCGAGCACTCCAAAACCTATATTTAACAGTCTCGAGTCCAAAATCAGACACTTAATGCTAATTGTTACAAATGGATAAATCTTGAAAACCTTCTTCCAAAAATCAATGATTCCTTGCTGTTTAGAACACCGATTAGCAGTCCACAGAACCTGGGTTGTCTCCTAAACAGGAAAGAGAGTCCCACTTGATTAACTACCAAAAAGACAACGAAACACTTTAATAAATTCCACAACTTACCGAACCAACAAAAACCATAGATGTGTACAAAAACGAATTGAATGCAATGAAAACGGAGAAGAAAGGGTTGGTAGATGCAAAATTTTGGCAATAGGGTTTTGGGAAGAGAAAAATCAGCAATACAGAAGAAAAAAGAGAAGAATTCGGCAAGAATTGAGATATTGAACAACTAACCAGATACCTCTCAGTTCACTCCATTACTCAGTATCTCGCTAAAACTCAAACTCCTACTGGCCATTAGCAACAAAAAAATATATCCCTCTGCACGAACAAGGATTCGAACTTAAGACTTCTAGCACTCTAAGGCACCACTTAACCTTCAGACCAACAAGCCCATTCTTTTATGTTTTTACCAACTTTTACTTAAATACCTAATTACCAAGAGTTAGGCTTTATTCAATAAAAACCCAAAATTTAGCCCTAAGTCTAGCCTTGAACTTGGGACCTCCCCAACACCCCTAAAGAACATAACCACTAAAGTAGACAATTAATTGTGTCAAATAAGCACAAAAACACATTTAAAAGATTTCCATGCCACAAATTCACAAAAGTCGAAAATAAGAAATTTGGGGCATTACAACTCTACCCCCTTAAAGAAATTTCATCATCGAAATTTTACCTGATAAGAAAAGATGAAGATATTGCTATCGCATCGAATCCTCTAGCTCCCAAATAGCCTCCTCAGTGCTATGATTCTGCCATAGCACCTTCACTAAAGGAATAGATTTCCTCCGTAGAACCTTCACATCGCAATCTAAAATCTGAACCGGCTCCTCCTCGAACATCAAATCTGATCTAATCTCAATATCTTCCACAGGCACAATGTGCATAGGATTAGAGCGGTAATGTCTCAACATCGAGACATGGAACACATCATGAATGCGATCCAACTGTGGAGGTAGCTCCAACTAATACACGACTGGCCCTACTCGTCTCAGAATCTGGTACGACCCAATAAACTGAGGACTGAGCTTGCCCTTGTGACCAAACCGCAGAATCTTCTTCCATGGCGAGACCTTAAGAAAAACCATGTCCCTCATAGAATACTCAATGTCTTTTCTCTTCAGATAAGCATAAGACTTCTGCCTATTAGACATCACTTTCAGACACTTTCAAATCAATCGGACTTTATCCTCAGTCTCTGATGCCAACTCTAGACCCAGTACACGTCGCTCACCCAACTCCATCCAACGTAAGAGAGTGCGACACTTACGACCATACAGTGCCTCGTAAGGTGCCATCTGAATACTGGACTGGTAACTATTATTTTAGGCGAACTCTGCTAGAGGCAAGAACTCCTTCCAACTACCTCGAAAATCGATGATGCACCCTCTTAGCATGTCCTCCAATATCTAAATCACCCTCTCTAACTGTCCATCTGTCTGAGGATGAAAGGCAGTACTGAAGTCAACTCATGAACCCAAAGCCTTATGAAGCTTCTGCCAGAATCGAGATGTAAACTGAGGATCCCTATCAGAGATGATCGATACAGGAACCCCATGTAGCCTCACTATCTCAGAAATGTAAAGCTTCGCCAGTTTTTGTAAGGAGTAATCCATCTGGGCAGAAATGAAGTGAGATGACTTGGTCAATCGATCCACGATGACCCATACTGAATCCTTCTTAGTGGGGGTTAGAGGCAACCCACTAACGAAGTCCATTGTCACTCGCTCCCATTTCCACATCGGTATCTAATTTAGTTGTAGCAACCTTAAAGGTAACTGATTCTCAGCCTTAACCTGCTGACAAGTCAAACAACGAGCCACGAATTAGTCACCTCACGTTTCATTCCTGGCCACCAGTACAACTCTCGAAGATCTCTATACATCTTATTCCTACCAGGATACATAGTATAAGGGCTACTATGTGCTTCCCTCAGAATCGATTGTGTTAAGTCCTCATTGTTTGGTACACAAATCTGACCTCTGAAGCACAAAACCCCATCATCATTCAGCCCAAAATTAGAAGTAATCCCATCTCAACCTGATGAAATCGTAACTCAAGAGTCTTATCTCCGATCTGTTTATCTCTGATCTAATTAATCCATGTTGATTTCATTTGCAGCTCTGCCAACAAACTCCCATCGTCATATAGACTAAGTCGAGCGAACAGCGCTCTCTGATCGGTCACAGCCCTACAGCTCAATGCATCACCCACCATGTTAGCGTTACCAGGATGATACTTAATGCTGCAATCATAATCCTTAAGTAGCTCAACCCATCGATGCTGCCAAAGATTCAACTCCTTCTGAGTGAGGAGATACTTAAGGCTCTTGTAATCAGTGTAGATGGTACACTTCTCACCATACAGGTAATGCCTCCAAATCTTAAGAGCAAAAACCACTGCAGCCAACTCCAAGTCGTACGTCAGGTAATTAACCTCATGAGTCTTGAGCTGTCGAGATACACAAGCAACCACCTTACCATCTTGCATCAGAACACAACCCAGACCCACGTGTGATGCGTCACTGTATACCAAGAAGTCCCTACTAGGCTCAGGCTGTATCAACACTGGAGCCTGTGTCAAAACCATTTTGAGCTTCTTAGAGTTCTCCTGCTATGCATCAGCCCACACAAAAGGAACTCCTTACATAGTAACTTAGTCAACGGTGCCGCGATTAAAGAGAACCTCTCCACAAAATGACGGTAGTATCCTACCAACCCTAGAAAAATACGATTCTCTAATACATTCTTTGGCTACTTCCAATCCCACACAGCCTCAATCTTATGAGGATCTATATGAATCCCCTTGACAGACACCACATGCCCTAGAAAGGTAACCTCTCGAAGCCAGAACTCGCACTTAGGGAACTTTGCATACAACTATTTCTCTTGAAGAGTCTGCAGAACAACCCTGAGATGCTCATCGTGATCATCCTTTGACTTAGAATAAACCAGAATATCATCGATGAACACTACCACGAACCGATCCAAATAGGGTTGCAACACTCGGTTCATTAGATCCATAAATGCCGCTGGTGCATTAGTCAACCCAAATGGCATAACTAGAAACTCGTAATGTCCATAACGATTCCTAAATGCCATCTTATGCACATCAGCCTCCTTTTCCATCAATTGATGATAACTTGATCGCAAGTCAATCTTTGAGAACACTGAAGCCCCCTGAATTGATCGAATAAACCATCAATCCTTGAAAGTGGGTATTTATTCTTTATCGTCAACTTATTCAACTGACGGTTATCAATACACATCCTCATCATACCGTCTTTTTTCTTTACAAATAGAACAGGTACTCCCCATGGAGACACACTGGGATGAATAAACCCACGGTCCATCAGCTCTAAAATCTGAGCCTTAAGTTTAGTAAGCTCCTTCAATGCTATCCGGTGAGGGGCAATAGACACCGGAGCTGTACCAATGATCAAATCAATCCCAAACTCCACCTCACAACTTGGAGGTAAACTTAGTAGTTCCTCAAGGAAAACATTTGGAAAGTCCCTCATTGTATGGATGTCCTTAACCGAAGAGTCCCCGGTATCCAAAACACTGATGTAGGTTAAGTATGCCTCACATCCTTTCCTTACCAACTTTT
Source organism: Gossypium stocksii (assembly GCA_020496765.1). Taxonomy (NCBI): domain Eukaryota; kingdom Viridiplantae; phylum Streptophyta; class Magnoliopsida; order Malvales; family Malvaceae; genus Gossypium; species Gossypium stocksii. The sequence continues at coordinate 11,728,570 of CM035621.1, read as the reverse complement.
CTGCCACCAACGCAGAGATCACATTAATCAAATAATTTCATCATTCCCCAATCACGGCTATCTCATTACCCTCTTTGATCCTCAGAACAACACTCTTTTCAGCATAATTTAGACTCACACAGTGCTTCATCAACCAGTCTATGCCCAGAATCAAGTTGAACTCCCCAAACAGAAGCTCCATCAAGTTAGCCAAGAAAATGGTCTCTTGGACCTCTAATGGTGCATCTCTAAATAGTTTACTGACCCTAACTGACTACCCCAACAGACTCACCATTGATATTTCGCTAGAAGTACTCTCATACGCAATACCCAGAGTCTCAGACACATTACATGCAACATAAGAATGTGTAGAACCTATGTCTATCAATGCAACATAAGGTACATTAAAAATTAGAAACATACCAGTGATGACATCCAAAGTATCTCTATCCTTACGATGATGTGTAGTATAAACTAGTGCAGGCTGCCTCGCCTCTGTCTGCCCAGTACCTTTGCCTGGTGCTCTCTGACCTCGACCTATAACATTACCACCTCTAGCCTATCCTCAGTCCTTAGGTGGCTACTGTACCCCTCTCGGGAGTTGTGCAGTCTCAACAACTAGAGCTTGCATCTGATTACCCCTTAGTGGGCAATCTTTAACTCGGTGCTTAGTAAACCCACACCTCAAACAGGCTCTAGTAACTCTTCAATACTCGTCTGGATAGCTCCTATTACAGTGCTAACAAATAGCCACCCTAGCAGGAACAACCACAGTAGGCCTAACTCTCACGGGCCCATCAATCTTGACATTTTTCTTAGGCATGGTAGCAGCTTAAGACGGCTCTGGATCCCTCTTAGCCTTCCCTCTATCACGGTTCTGACGCTTAATGCGCTTCACCTACTTGGCTATCTTAGCATTCTCAACCAAGGCTGAAAAATCCCACTCCCTCTGTATAGCTATCCGAACATGCAGGCTGTCGCAGAGATCATCCTTAAACCGCATGGTCTCCGCGACAGCACTCATACTCAGTCACCACCATGCCCTTCGTATAACGGCTCAGTCTCAAAATTTTGGCCTCATACTCTGCCACAGAAAGGTCCCCCTATGTGAGATTCAGGAACTCACGTCGCCTAGCATCAGTATAGCTAGCTCCCATATACTTACTCTGGTAGATGGTCTTCAACAAATTCCAAGTCAACCGATCGGGCTGAGTGCCCTCCTTAACAGTCAACCACCACTGATACACCTCATCCCGAAGCAGAGACATAGCTCCCTTGAGCTTCTGCTCATCAATGAAGTCCAGATCATCCATAATGCACTTTGTAGCCTCCATCCAATACTCGGCCACACTCAGAGCAACCCCAGCAATACCCTTAAACAGTTCAACCCCATTAGACCGGAGTCGTTCCATAACTGACCCACTCCCTAGATCCAATGTTGGGCCCAGCGACCCTCTCTAAAATTCGAAGCATGGCTTGGGATAATACGTCATCCCCAGCTGTACGATCATAAGGTCTTGTCTCAGTATCAGTCGTAGGCGATACCGGTGTCTCACTAGCATCCACCACTGGTATAGTATCAAAAGCAAGGGATTCAGCTCGAGCCCCTCTATGGCCTCTACAACGGCCTCTAGTACCCCGTCCACGAGTACCACGTGTGCTCATCATATCTATCGAATTATCAGTATTAAAAGTTTTATGCAAATTAGTTTATAGTTCCAATATAGTATTAACAAATGTTTTATACAGTATAGTTATTAGAGTATTCAGTGCCAGTTATTGCGAGAAAGTCTTCTCATTATAGTTTTAGTTTACACTACCTAGAGTGTTTTAGAAAAGTACTACCTAGGTAGTCTCAAAGTGCAATTTCAGTAAAGTTCTACCTAAAAGGTCTCATGGCATACCAATAGTATTTTCCAATCAGATCAAACAGTATTTCTAAGCATGCTTTCACTCAATTCAATCAGAGTTCTAGAGAAACTTACTTGGAACGCTGCTGGAGGCTCAGTGTACCACTTACTGAGTATCAAAAACATTTCAACATCATTTTCGAACCATTTCTCAAAACCATACTTTAAAACCCAAAAACCACAACCGAGTTTTACAGCCTGGCTCTGATACCACTAAATATAACACCCTAAACCTGACCAAGACGTTATTGCCGAATCTGGCGGTGTCACGTGAAAGTGCTTTTGAAAAAGTTTTACCAAGTTGATGATCATTCTGATTATTATCTTCACTCAAGTCAAAAAACCATTAATTGAGTTATTCATTTAAAACTCATTTCTTTTACGCAAAAATAAAATCTATGTGACGTTTGCAGTTTCAAAATAAATCCATAAACAACAATTTAAAACCCAAAGTAAAAGCGAAGACAGTACAAGTCCAAAATTACATAAATAGCCCCAATAAAATAAAAATAGTAAAAACATTAAAAATAGAAACCGTAGCAAACGTCTCGGTAGTTATCGACGAGCCCTCTGCTACACTGATCCATCTACTGCTGGGGATTACCTGACAGATAAATAAAATGAAGGGGTGAGCTTTCACAAACTCAGTGTGTATATCCCTACTGTAAAGCATGCATGTAACAGATACTAGTTAATCAGTCATAAATCGGGCCTAAGCCCTTAACAGATACAGTGTAGACCTTAGCCCACTCAAAATAGGATCAGATACATTCGGGCCTTAGCCAATACAAATATACATTCATTTCAAATCAGTACAGTACATGCCCACCAACCCTGCACACCATCTCCGTCCACCCTACACACCATGTATGGGGATAAAATTGACCCATCTAGCCCTACACATCATGAGGTACCATAAAACAGCACATAATAAATAAAGGCAGTATAGTTGCCAATCAAACGGCTAAAAGCCTTACAATCTTCCTTCTCTTTGATAACCATATTAAACCCACCCCAATGCAATGCAGCATAAATAATGTCATGGCATGCTCTTATACAATAAACAGATCATGCAGATTTAACATAGCAGATATAGTACACATGCTAAACATAACATGCTAACACATACATTACTTAATCACATTTTAGAATAAGGGTCACAGTATCGCTTACCGACCCTTTTACCGTTCACAGTCAACTAAGGCGACCTGTGTAACCTTTCAGAGCAGTACAATTTAGTGGGCCCACATGCCGATGCGGCTTACTTGTGTGGCCCATACAGCCCAAATTGGCTTTGCTCATGTGGATCACACGGCCCTCCCAAAATCTTACATACCCATATGGTTCACCCGTCTGGGCCCACACGTCGGTGTGGCCATATGGGCCCACACGCCCGTGTGGCCTACACGGCCCAATTGGCCAAGCCCATACCTCGCACATGGCCTAGCCTACCTCACACGCCCGTATCCGTCGTGCCCGTGTGGCATGCCCATGGCCTGACTTGTCGATCACACGGTTGTGTCTCACCACACAGCCTCTACACGGGCAGTCTACACGCCTATGTGGCGTCGATAGCTTCATTTCTAACTTTCGCTGAAACGCGATTTCATAGCAAATGGAGTACACACCTGGTTTCAATCGAAGCTTAAACGATCAATGAGCACTCCAAAATCTGTATTTAACAATTCCAAGTCCAAAATTAGCCACTTAATGCTAATTGTTACGAATGGATAAATCTTGAAATCTAACGACAACCTTACCTTCTTTCGAAAATCTACGATTTCTCGCTATTTAGAACACCGATTAGTAGTCCACGAAACCTGGGTTGTCTCTTAAAAAGGAAAGAGAGTCCCACTTAATCGACAACCAAAAAGACAACGAAACACTTTAATAAATTCCACAACTTACCGAACTGACGAAGGCCACAGATGTGCACGAAAACAAATTGAATGCGATGAAAATGGAAAAGAGAAGATTAGTAGATGCAAAATTTTTACCGCTGAGTTTTGGGAAGAGAAAAATCGGTAGTACAGAAGCAAAAAGAGAAGGATTCGATAGGAATTGGGAATACTAAACAACTAACTAGATACCCCTTAGTTCACTCCACTACTCAGTATCTCACTGAAACTCAAACTCTTACTGGCCATTAGCAACAAAAAAATACATCCCTCTTGCACGAGCAAGTATTCGAACTTAAGACCCCTAGCACTCCAAGGCACCACTTAACCTCAAGACCAGCAGGCCCATTCTGTTATGTTTTTACCAATTTTTACTCAAAAGCCTAATTACCAAGAGTTAGGCTTTTTTTAATAAAAACTCAAAATTTAGCCCATGTCTAGCCTTGAACTTGGAACCTCCCCAACACCTCCAAAGCACATAACCACTAAAGCAGACAATTAATTGTGTCAAATAAGAGCAAAAACACATTCAGAAGATTTTCATGCCACAAATTCATAAAAGTCAAAAATAAAGGGCGTTACATGACATATCATTAGGGTTACCATTTTGGTCAAGCTCCTGTATTTGTTGCGGAGTCACCACAGCTCGTATAAGCTTTCTAATTCAACTCTTATGAGCTTACTGATTTAGCTCTTTGGAGCTTACTATTTCAACTTTTTAGAGCTTACTGATCATGGCTTGAAAGAGCAAGAATGATGATGAATTGGCGAATTACTGATTTATGCACTTAGTGTGTATCACCCAAGTATCCCTCAATATTTCATTAGGTTCAACGGGCATTATACTGATACAAATTATAGAAATGAAATGTGATATGAGTTATATGAATTATAGAGATGAAATGTGACATGATTTATATGGAATGTATAGATGAAATGTGAGATGAATTGGGTGATATATGAACATTTCACGCTTGATTTCATCCTTTTGAATGGATGATTACATTGTAGCTAAGTGTCTAACTTGTGAATGGATATTTGTGAATAGGCATTTTGGCAAATGATTCAGATTTTTAAATTGTTTAATTGCTTAATATCTTATTGGTAAGTTTAATTCTACATTATACGGGCTTACTAAGCTATAATGCTTACTCCGTTTATTTTTCTATGCTTTATAGATTTCAAAAGCTTGCTCGATTCGGACGAAGTCAGAGGTTTGGATCACACTATCCATTCAACTCTTCGGTACTTTTGGGACTCAAGGAAATTATGTAAATATGGCATGTATAGGCTAGTTTATAAGTTAAAATGTATGGCTACTTATGTTAATGATTTTGGTACAAATTTTGGTATATGACTAAGCTATGTGATATGGCTTAGGTTGGCAAATGGTTGGTTTGATATATATGCTTCATATGATATATCTATACTATGGTAAATATGATGAATGATGCTTGGTATTTAATAATGTTGGTTTGAATAATGTTATATAGAGTTGTGGATGAATTGTATATTTGTTATACTGATGCATTAAGGTATATGGAATATGTCATTTTGGTATGTGTGTTTGGTTGTATAAATGATGTTGAATTGAGAAAAGAAATGGCTAGTTATGAAATGGTTTATAATGTGTATTGAATTGGTTATTTAGCTGCCTATTTTGAATATGGTTTTGGTATCATATGATTGATTGTAGGTACATGGAAGTTGGTGTGAAAAGTGGCTTAAACCAAGCCTATTTTCGTGCCACACGGGCATGTGTCTCGATCGAGTGACCCCTATACCTTAGATAATTAAGTTAGTGAGTTACAAGGCATAGATACATGGCCATGTCTATTGGCCATGTATGGCACACGGGCGTGTGGTCGACTGTGTGGCCAAGTCAGAGAGTTACACGGGCTAGACACACGAGTGTATGACTAGCTGTGTGACCAAGTTAGTATACCCCTTAATTTTCACACGGTTAGGCATACGGACGTGTCTGGTGACCTTGTGGATAAGTCATTATGTATGCTCTGTTTTCACACGGCCTCGATACATAGGCGTGTCTAGTGGCTGTGTGAGGCACATGGCCGTGTGACCCTTACTTGAAAAATTTTCCAAGTTTTCCTAACTTTTTCACATGTTACCGATTCATTCACGAATGCATGTGGTAAGCTTTGTATGTTCGAATTAAGCATGTTATAAGTATGAATGATTGATAAGTATTGAAATGAGATTATATTTGCTAAATATTTGATGAATTACTATTCTAAATTAGGTTGAAAGTCTGGTAATGCCTCTTAACTTATTCCGGTGACGGTTACGGGTTAGGGGTGTTACAGTTTATATGTTTAATTGGTATGATTTTAGCCTATGATTTTAGTATATTTTGAGTTAGCAAATGTAGTTGGAGATGAATGAATTTGTTCTAGCATGAAAGGAATATATTTTGGTATGATATTGAGTGGAAATGATGTGTAAGTTATGCTTGGATTTGAGCTTGTAGGGATGACCCTTATGTGTGGCAAATTGGCTTTGTAAATGGCTTATTTTTGCCCACACAGGCAGGGACACAGGCGTGTGTCTCTGTCGTGTTGATCGAGGGTTCAATTTGAATTGAGCCTGAGCGCTTCATACGGCATCATACACGCACGTGTGGCAGGCCATGTGGCCAAGTCAGTATACCCTACAAGTTTGACACGACCGAGCATACGACCCAGATACGAGCATGTGAGGCCATTTCGAATAGGCACACGGGCGTGTGACTGGCCATATGACCAAGTCAGTATGCTCCCTAATTCTCACACGGCCTGGCACACGGATATGTCTGGTGGCCGTCTGGATAAGTCAGTATGTATGCCCTGTTTTTCCAGGGCCTAGATACACGGGCATGTCTAAAGTCGTGTGAGGCACACGGCCTATTCATAATGGCGTGTGACCTCTGTAACTTAGAAAAAAATTTTAAAGTTTCGAAAAATTTTATACGAGATTAGTTTAGTCCCGAACTTTCTCTAAAGCATGCTTAAGGTCTTATAGACCTCTTAAAGGGACTTTGTGATTATGAATGATTACAATATGATGATGTATGGACATTTTATGTGAAATGATTGTATAATGTTTTGCTTCGTTAGGTAATGATTCTTAACCTTAGTCCGGTGACAGATACGGGTTAGGGGTGTTACTATCTTTATGAGATATGAGATAGAGATGGTTTCAACCATGTATTGGCACTTAGTGTGTGAGATATCCGAGTATCTGATATTATTCCAAATGGTTCAACAGCCACAGTGATGTTACGAGAGTGTATGAGTTCAATATGAACTAGTATAGGTATGTACGTGAATCATGTGAGAATTGAATCTATGAGATTTGTGATTTCATGTCTAACCTTGTGGATGAATATGTGTTAGGCTTATGGATCAAATTGAGTTGCATTATGCTATGTTTAATTACCTAAATTGTGATTAAATGGTAAGCTGAGTTTTATGTTATACGAACTTACTAAGCTTAATTTCTTACTTTGTTTTATTTTCCTTGTTTTATAGTAAATTGAAAGCTCGCTCGGATTGGAAGCTGTTGAAGATCTCATCACACTATCAAACTCTCATTTTGGTACCTTTGAACTTTATGTATTTTGGTTATATGACATGTATAGGTCATTTGGCTAATGAAAACCTATATATTTTGATATATAATTAGCTATTTGATTTGGCTTGTTTTGGTATATGTTGGTTTATTTATATGTGTGTAGCTAGCCTCATTTTGTATAATGTATGGTTGCCATGGAAATGCTTTGATTGTGATTTGGTAATTTAAGTACCATATTGTTGAGATTGAGAAATGGGAAATAGCTTATATGTTAGGCACAAAAGTGTATATATGAAATTGACCATTTAGGTAGCTTTTGGAGGTGATATTTGCATGTTTTATAATGGCCAATTGTGATGCCTAAGAGCACTTGGGTTAACAGTATTTATTTATGCATGTTTCAAGCTTGATTTTGGTTAGTTTGAATGCCTATTGATGATATGGTCATATGCTATTTCATGTGTTTAGGTTGATGCAATTTTGGGTAAGAAATATAGCTTGGAACATAGCCTATTTTTGTCCACACAAGCAGAGACACGGGCGTGTGACTCAGCTGTGTGCGACACACGACCATATGACATGGTCATGTGTCCCCTGATACTTCTTTAGAAAGCAAGTCAGTTAATTACATGAGTTAGTCACATGGGTGTGTGGTTGGCTGTGTGACCCAAGTCAGTGAGTTACACGGGGTTAGACACGGGCTAGGACACGACCATGCAATCGCATTTCGAATACCACGACCTGAGACACGGGCATGTCTCTTGACCGTGTGAGACACATGGTGTGGCCATACGAGCGTATGTCCCCTGTATTTTGAAAATTTTCAATGTTTTCCCAAAAATTTGTTGAATTCATGATTTAGTCTCAATTTGTTTTTAATGCTTGTTTTGGGCCTCGAGGGTTTGTGTTAAGGACTATATGATTGAATTTGAATGACTATTCCTTGGATATGAGAAATGAACATGTAAATGTATGATTATTTATGTAATAAGTCCGGTAATGCTCCGTAACCCTATTTTGGTGATGGATACGGGTTAGGGGTGTTACAAGCCATCCATGAAAGAGAACAGTGAATAAACTACCGTGTTGTCCACTAAGGTGTCGATGTGAGGTAATGGGAAATTATCTTTTGGACTTGCTTTATTTAAATCCCTGTAGTCTACGCACTTTTATACTTTCCCATATTTCTTAGGGACGGGGTCTATATTAGCTACCCACTCCGAATATTTAACCACTTATAGGAAACTAGCGCCGAATTATTTCTTGACCTCTTTTTTTATTTTCAATAGGGCGTTGGGCCTCATCCTTCGAAGTTTTTGTTGAACTGACTTGTGTTCTTTATTTATAGAAAGCTGTTGTACTGATAAGCGATAAATTATACATATTTTTACCCCATGCTTAGCCCAATTTCTGGATGAATTACCCCTTGATTTGTGTAAATTGATGCTCTTAAACCTTTAATTTCATGTTTTATACTCAAGTGAGCTTAGGGAAGAGAAAAGAGCAAGGAACGGGCCAAAACGGGCAAATTAGGCCCAGTTCAGTAATCAACACGGCTTAGAGGTTCTCCACACGGCCGTGCCACACGATCGTGCCACTTTAACAGGCTCAAGCATGGCCTGGGCCTCGATCCACATAGGCATGGCACACGGGTGTGTCCCCATCGTGAGGAAGTTTAATTTCACTCGGAAAAGGCTACTTAGGGGCTAAGAAAGGCATTCCAAAACTCTATATAAAGACCCTAGGAGGCAACTATAAAGGAGTGCTTTATTCCCGCAAAGACGAGGAGTTAAAGGAGGGAATTACTCGAAGGGAAGCCGATTGATCCATCTCAGAAGCTAGGATCTACATCAAGACAGAGGATCTCCCTTCAATCCTTTCAGGAGTTTTGGGTTTTCTTATGTTTTGTTGTTTTATTTCTTCTGAGATGTTTTCTTTTATAATTATGAACTAAAACCCTAAATACCTAAGAGGATGAAACCTAAGACAGATCTTGTTATTGTTATCTGAGCTGTGTGATAAATATTTGATTTATTCTTAATTGTGTTTTTAACTCTTAAATTGATATTTCCAGGATATTGATTTAAGTCGAATGTGCTTATGTAGAGGAGCAAAAGTCCCTGCATAGGACTAGATTCAACATAATTAAGCAGAGTTGATCGCAATCCTAGACATAGGACGACGAAAATCTACCGAATTAGAGTCAAATCTAATATGGGGAGCCATAGATCGAGTTAATGCAAGACTAGGGGTTTTAACTAGAAAGAGATTTCAGTTAATCAACCTAGGATTAGTTGTTCTTATCCTCGACGGAGGTATTAACATAATTTAGGGATCTCTACAGATCAAATTAAATGAAGAAATCATCTGGTTCAGAGTGAGATAACAAGTGAAGTATAGGTGGATTCTTCCTTAGGTATTGCCTTAATCAATCAGTCTTTCCCAAAAGCAACCTCCCACTTTACTCTTTGTCGCTTCTTTAATTAGTTTAGTTTAGTTTACAACCAAACCCTCTTTATTTTTAGGCTAGATAATAGAAAGAAAGTCATTACTAGTACTCATAGTTCCTTGGATTCGATATTCCGGTCTTGCCACTAACTATACTACTATTCGATAGGTGCACTTGCCTTTTATCGTGATATTAGTTAGTTTCTAGGTACGATCAAATTTTATTACTTCATCACAATCACGAGATCACGTACCATGATATCAGTACTTAGACCAGGCATGTCTTGATACAACCATGCGAAGACATCTTTAAATTCTTAGAGTAACTCAATGAGGTCTCCCTTTGCCTCTGTAGTGATGCGAGCTCCGATCTTCACCTCTTTCTTTTCTTATTTGTCTCCTATGCTCACGATTTCCACCGACTCTTGCTCAAAAGGAGATTTTTAGTCAACGGTAGCATCGATCGTACCATTGATATCCAGAGACCTATTATAGGAATAAAAGAAGACCCAAAGAATAAATGAATCTAAGAATAATTAGTATGAGTATGAATGAAATGCAAAAATATAAGAATATTTGCCAAATGAGACACAATGATGCATTATTTTATTAAAATAAAAATAGTGGACATATGTCTTTTTCACAAAAGAATTCCTATTGCTCCCGGGCTTAGAGCAATAAGTGTGTATTGAACATTACTCTGAATTAGTTATAAAAATTACAGGGATTTCTTCTACAACCTAATTGTTCAGAACACTTCCAGGGATATAAGGACAAATGCCTAATAGGTTTTTTTCCTCAATTCCTTCTTCAGATATGGTATTGATGCTCAAGCTTCCCAACATTCCTTTCACAATTTTGGTTAACGAGCCCTCTTTTTCTACCATTTTTAGTTCAGGATAAATGATTTCTCTTGACACAAATGTTTGAGATATATGGGGAAAGATCATTGGTTCCCATGTAACCTCTCTCCCACTTAGTCGTGCTCTTCTTCTTTCTTGCTTCTTTCCTAGTTCCTTCTTTTTTTGTCTCGCATCTGGCTTGTACCCTAAGCCAAAGTGGTCTTGTTTTTCCATCAGTATTAGTGTCTTGACTCTTCCTTGAAGGTATTTTTCAAGTCTTCTTCCAGGCAAGGCTTATTTCTTGACCGTCAACTGCAAACCCATCCTCATGGTTTTGGATATTTTTGGTACTGGGATCTTGTTTCCTTCAACAATGAAAGTTGCATTAACAAATTCCAGTAATCGAAAGGAACATTCTATTGGCTCTTCATCCGCTCCTATGTATGGTGTGTCACTAGTTATAGATACAATGATATCCTCTTCAGCATTTATCGTTATTAGTCGACCCTTCGTTACCAACTTTAGTTTTTAGTGCAGTGAAGATGGCACTGCCCCAGCTAAATGGATCCAATGCCTACCCAACAAGTTATAAAAGGATTTGATATCCATTACCAAAAATTCTACCTTATATGTGTTTAGACCAATTAAAAGTGGTATTTCAATCCTCCCCATCACCTTCCTTTTTGTACCATCGAATGTTCTTACTATTTTTTGCATGTCTTCATGTGAGAGCTATCCACGGGAAACCTATTCAGTATAGATAGAGGCAAGATGCTCAACACAGATCCATTGTCGATTAACACTCCTGGCAATGTATATACTTTGTAGCAAGTAGTGATGTGTATAGCCTTTGTGGATCCCATGCCCCCTGGAGATATTTCATCATCATTGAATAAGATGAAATTGTCGGCACTCAGATTGTTAATCAAACGATTTAGCTTGTTTATAAAGATATCATCAACGACATAAGTTTTATTTAACACATTCATCAATGCATTATGATGTGTCTTTGAGCTCAAGAGCAAGGCTAATACTGATATGTGAGTTGGTTGTTTGTGTAGCTATTCTACAACATTATACTAGCTATGTTTTAAGAATTTCAAGAATTCCTTAGCCTCGTTCTCAGTTATTGGCTCATTGACTAGTGATTCAAATCTAGCCATTTTTTCTTTCTTATGCTCAACTACCAGGGTTTTTTTTTCCTTAAGGGCTTTTGTTCTTGCAATTGTAGTGTCATAGTGCCTCCCTACGCATGAAGAAACCAATATCCTGGCCCCCTTCTGAAGTGCCAACTGAGTTCTCCTCTCCCGGTATCATCACGTTGCAATCATAATTCTATAAGACCCTTTTGCTACCCTTGTAGAGAAAAGCCACAGGTTTTTGAATTATGACTCTTGGCATAGCTTTTGCTCCCACTTCATTGCTTATCAGTCATGAAATAATCACCACTGGGTGGTTGACCTTGTTGACTTTCTCCATTGATCTTTCCTCTAAGGCGCAAACATCTCCTCCTTTCTAACTTTTGACATTTTCAAAGAATTCCAACTCTTTGCTATCCATCATACTTTCCACCAAAGCTCTGAATTCAGTGCACTCCTGAATCTCATGACCTTCTTTAGCATGGAACTCACAATAGCTCCTCACTCATTTGGGCATCTCCTCTGAATCTTGAATGATTAGTCCCACGTCTATCATTTTTTGCCAAACCCATTTTAGTGGGGATTTCACTTGGCGAAACCATTTTTTTGAAAAACGGTAATTGACTTTGGTTTTTGGAAATGAAAATAAAAACGGGAGTCACCACCAATCTTTTTTTTTTTTGTCAAGGTCTGATCGGGTCACCAAAAAGGGAGTTTTTTTTAATAAACAATTTGATTTATCAAAACAACAATTTTGGTCCGCGAAAATTAGAAAGATGGGTTCGGGATTCGATTACGCACGAGGAAGGATTAGTACCCCCGATACGCCCAAAATTGGTACCTAGTTGATTAATTAGTGTCTTAGTGTCGAAGATTCGAAAACTTGAAAGAATTTAAAATACGATCCCTCTTTTTGTTAAAAACCACTTGAATTGAAATGAACGTTAAAGACCCTCTCGTCTCGAAGTAATAGAACATCATATCCAGTAAGTTAGGACATAACATCTAGAACCTTCGAGAACGAGCTTGCCTTTTATTTGAAATCCACGCATTTTAAAAGGATATTCGATTGTTCAGGTTGAATCGAGGGAAGTCGAAACCCAGTGAGTTAGGGCACAATTCTTTGATCTTCCAAATATCGAATATTGCCTTTATTAAAGAACCTTATCTCGAAGAGACAAGATGTCATGGCTAATAAGTTAGGGCACAACACCTCGGACTTCCAAGGATAAGTATTTTATTCAAAAAACCCGTGTTGCGATTTAAAAGAATATTCTGTTATTAGGTTAATCGAAACCCAGTAAGTTAGGGTACGATTTTCCCGGATTGCCAAATACGGACTATTGTTTTTTATGAAAGAATTACTTTTATGCCGGGTAAAAGTTAATAAAATCATAAATTTGTAAAGAAATGCAAAAGTAAGTTACGATGATAGTATATGCAAATAAAAATAAATGCATCAATAAAAAATAATATGAAAGACAAGAAGAAACGAATTAACGAGCACGAACTAATTACAGATTAGAAATAATAAAAAATAATAATAATAACTACATAATTACATTGTACGCATAAATAATAAAAAACAATGATAAAATTAATGAAAGGTATCAAAATACGATGTTAAATTATTAAAATAATAATAATTATAAAGATAATAATGATAATAATAATTATAATAAAGAGAATATAATAAAATAATAGGCTAATAATATAATAATAGTGGAAAATAGTATGTACATAAAAGAAATATATATATATATATATATGTATATATTAATAATGGTGAAAAGAATATAACGATGGTATACTAATATAAAAGTATTAAAATGGTAGTAATGAAATATAATAGTTAATATAATATTAAAATAATACTAAGTATAATATGATAATAATAATATATATCTACTAATAATAGTAATTATATAATAATAAAGTACAAGAAGTAAATGGAATATACTAATAATGTTAAAATAAAGTAGTAAATAAAGAAAATCATAGTAATATTTAAAAAAACAATAGTAATAATAAATAGTAATATAATGATGATAATAATAATAATAATAGCAGCTTAAATAATTAATAAAGTACCAAAATCATGGAAAAGGGACTAATTTAAATAAAACAGAAAATCTGGGCCAAATTTAAAACAAAGAAAGACAAAAAATGGTCAATTTGAACGCGCGTGAACAACAGAGGACTAAAACAGGCAATAACCCCTCTTCCCAAAACGCACAGCAGCACAGGGGATCGAATTGAAAATCGGAATAAATTTTAGGGCCAAATTAAAATTTAAAAATCACTTGATTACAAAGCATAGAAAAAGCGGAAGGGCTAGGAAGGGCTAAAAGTGCAATTAGCCCTTCCAGCGAAAAAACACGCCGATCTTGGCCGGGAGCGTGTCGGATCGGGTCGGTACATGGGTAAAGGGACAAAACGACTTCGTTTTGGGGCTTATGGATGCCGGCCAAAACGACATCGTTTTATACGACCTATATAAGTTAAAAAATAACCAAAAAAAATCAATTGATGTGTGTTTCTAAAAAAAAATTTTCTTCTTTCTCTTATTCTCTCTGCTGGTCCAGGGCTCCGACACCGCTCCGGCCAGTCGCTTCCTTCTGCCGCTGCATCTCCGTCATCACCGGCCGCCGTGGAGTTTGAAAAAGGCAAATTTTTTTCTTTTTTTTAATATTTTTATTTTTATTTTCGATATGTGCAAAAAATATATGTAAATACAATAGGGATAAACTGGAAAATGTTAGGAAAATGAAAGGGATGAAATCCTCCTTACCGATCTGATTTTTCTATTTTGGGTTGTTTCCTTGCTTGGGTTGTATTCTCTGAATTTTTGTAACGTTTGAATCACTGTTTGTTTCAAATCGGGGGTTTGTATTTATCAAAATGCCAAACCGGTTACAATGGATTTTCATTCGGCTTATATAGATGTTTACAAAGATTTTTTTATTAATTTCTGTCATTTCCCTTTTATTGTTTGCAGAAGCAACTTGGGGTGCAAGGGCGGTGGCATGGACGGTGGCAGAGGCAGTGGATGTGATGGTTGGCAGAGGATAAAGATTATGGTTTTGTTTTAGTGGGTCATGGATAGTTGGATCGGGTCTGATAGGGTATTGGGATGTAGTTTAGTTTAGGGGTTAGGTTTGGCTTTGGTATTAGGCTGTTCGGGTTTGGGTAGGATTTAGGTTTGCTGGGTTTTAGTGTTTGTTGGGCTAAGGGTTTTGTTGGGCTGATAAATTAGGCCTGTCGGGCCATCTGATATTGGTTTGAAATTGGGGCTTTTTTAATTAGCAATTGGGTAATTTGGTTTTGTAATGGGCCCGGGCAAAAATGGTTATGTACATCACTCTCGCAACATTGGTTTTGGTCCTCTTACCTCCACTTTCAATTATCACGTTTACCCCTTGGTTAGAATGACTGGGTAACGAATTTCCTACCAAAATAGGTCCTGAGGGATCATCGAACCTTACAATCCCCATCTTGATGAACCCCTCGATCAACTTCTTGAATGCAGTGTAGTTCTCACTCGAATGTCCCGTTATTCCTGCGTGGTACTCGCATTGAGTATTCGCATCATACCATTTTAAGAACAGAGGTTGCATGGGTTTTAAATAAAACGAGGATACTACATGCGCGTTAAACAAATTCTGATATAACTCTCTATATATCATCGGGATAGGTGTGAATTGGATTTTTTTGTGTTTGGCCTTAAGTTAGATTCTTGCCTCGAAGGTTCTTCATAGCTAGTCGTCATGGCCCTTGGTTGGCCTACAGTGACCAGTTTTAAATAACTCTTACTATACACACTCACGGTGTTTACTCCATTTTCTTTATTTCTTGGGGTAAACCTTTTAGCATTTTCCCTCGCATCTATTTTCTCACTCCTTACTGCATTTTCAATCATTTCTCCGGGCATTACTATATCTGAGAAGCTCTTGGTAGTGGTACCCAACATATGGTTAATGAACGAGGCTTTCAAAGTGTTCATGAAAAGCATTGTCGCCTCCTTTTCCAGAAGAGGTTGCTGAACTTGTGTTGTCACCTCTCTCCATCTTTAAGCATATTGCCTAAAGCTTTCATTATCATCCTCAGAGTTAATCCCATAGTTAATCACAATACTCTTCCCTATTTCAATCCCTCTGGCCAGTAATTGGGTCAACTGCTTATTATGCTTCATTAGGACTTGTATTTGGTCATTCATGTCTTGTTATTCCTTAGCTAATTATTCCTACAGCTACGCTTGCAACTAATCTTGCATGTCCTTCTAAATTTGTTCTAGTCTCTCTAACCTTTGGTCCATGGTTTTGGCCTTACCGCGGGTACCGTAATGATATTTGATTAGTAGACTCTTGTTTGTTTCTAGGGTAATCGTCATAATTTCGATTAATTAAGGTCTTTTTATGAAATTTAATACATATGATGAAATGTAATGCTGATGAATGAAAAATGAATACAAAAAGAGGCATTGATTTTGATTCAATTCTATTAGAATAACTTTACTAGAAAACAAATTTCTTTATATAAAACGGATACATTTTACATATACAGCATTGCCCTAATATTCAAAGCTTTGAATTTCCTAAAAAGCCAAGCTAATTCTCCGCCTCGATCTGATTTTGATTCGTATCTCAAGCTTAGCATGTTAGCTTGAACCGCTAGGGTTTGCAAATGGTCGGCTACTTCCCGTACTCGAATCAAAACTTTGCACATGATGTGATCTCTATCCCTAATTAGCTCTAATCTTTTCTTCTTGGATTTCTTGTCGCCATTGTTCCGATGCTTTACCCAACCTGGCGGTCCTCATCGACAAATGCAGCTTTTTATAATTTGTTTTTAAACTGTCCAATTCTTCCTTAACTTTGTTCTTTCCTTTTTTCATTTCCTCAACTTCTAACTTCTGGACATCAATGTCTAATCCTAACTGAACCTTTTCCTCTTCTAACTTTTCTATCCTTTTCCTCAGCTTCGAACTCTTCTTTTCAAAGTCTTGTTTTACGATCTCTAATTTACACGGGATCACTTGCAAGTGTTCTTCTATCGGCTAGGTACTTTCTTGGCTTGCCGAAGAGACATTGTCATTGATTCTTTTACCTACCACCAATTATATTCCAAGGTCGTTATGGCATTTGTCGAAAATCTCTTCATTTTGTGAGTTTGGTTTCATGCGTTCGAAATTTCATGAACCTTCTTTTTTTAATTGTCACATTTGTATGCAAACTCACATTAAGCCAATCCTTGCATTGTTGGTATAAACTACCTCGACCAATACTGTCTCAATACAAGTACAGGGGCATATCCAACAGCTCTCCATATCCCGAGTAAAGGGACCCAATCAAAGTCTCCACATTTGTACAAAATTTCATCAAGGATCATCCAAGGGGCCCTCCATTCAATGTCTTCATCTTGGAGACTCTGGTGAATTGCCATCCACTTTTCTTTAGAAATATTGTCTTGTCTTGGGATAGCTTAAGGATTATTTTCTTGTTTTGCTTTCTTGGACCATATTCGTACAGCCGCATTATCTTCCACTTTATCAAGAAATCCCTTTTTCCATGACAAGCTCTCTATTTAGCAACTGGACGTGAATCAACACTCTTTTCTATAATGAAAATGCAATGCAAACACATCCAAAACAAAAAAAAAAAAAAAAGCAAGTCTGTAACGCTAGAATACACAGCAAGAAATAATAAATAGAGCATCTGTTTGGGTGACCACTAAAGGTTTGATATGGTTTTACCTTGGGTGGGTTCTTTAGGGCTTATTATATGCAGTTCAATTTTAAAGTAAGGGTACCTGAACTAGCAGATTTCTCAATCCTTACCTATTATAGGCTTATACGAACCGAGTTCAGTTCAGGAGAATACATTTCCCTATGGCTATATAGAGGTGAAGACCTCACGAAGACATTGATACGAATGTATCTCGAAAGCAATCTATTATCCTATACAAAGGTGAAGACCTCATGAAGGAATAGCTTCTTACTCCCACTTAAGAAAGGCAAAATAGAATGATTATGCCATGCAATGTGCAAAAATATACCAAGAGAAACTCGAATGAATAAAGTAGACATATTGAATCATTCTGTAACCTAAGATAATAAAGGCATTATTTACCACCTTAATAAAATATGAACAATGAAATACAAGGAGAGGATCGTCAATTTAAACCGACTTATCAATTTTCGATAAAAAGACCAAAAAAGTAATCAACTCGTAACTTGACTCTCTTATTTGTCCCTAGTGGAGTCGCCAAGCTATCGAAACCTTTTTTTTTTAAATCGACTTTTATTTTAAAAATGAAAATGAAGTCGCCACCAATCTTTTTTAATTAGGCGTGATTGGATCACCTTAAGGCTTTGTCATTTTAATGAAATGATAGATTTATTAAAATCATTTTCGGTCTACAAAAATCTAGGAAATGGATTCAGGAGTCGGTTACGTATGAGGAAGGATTAGTACCTTCATAACGCCCAAAATTGGTACCAAATTAATTACTTGATGTCTTAGTGTCAAAAGTTGAAAATTCAAAGAGAAATTAAAACACAGTCCCTCTTTGCATGTTTTTCTTTTTAATTAAAATCATTTAACTAAATTAAAACTTATGTAAAAGGCCTTCATATCTAGAGGTAACCAAAACGAAAAGGTCATGTCCCATGAGTTAGGGCACGACATCTCGAATCCTCGAAAATAAGATTGCTCATTATTTAATTACTATTTAAATCTCATTTGTTTTTAGTTTTTAAAAAAAGATGTTTGATTATTTAGATTCAAAGAGAAAGTTGAACCCAGTAAGTTAGGGCACAACTTCTCAACTCTCTAAATAAAAAACATTGTCTCGATTTTAAAACTTCCTTTTTTGTGCATTGGGTAAAAAAAATAGAAATGACGTTTAATGCAATATGCTGGTGATTTATTCAAGTGTTAGTACAAAAATAAACGAATATTTAAACATGTTGTATAATATGAAAATGAAAAAGATAGTATAAAATAGCTTACGTGGTCACAAAATGATAACAAATAATAACATATGGTAGTCAGAATAATTTTTAGCCGATTAATAATACTATTTAATAATGGTAACAATAGTAAAATAATAAGTGGAACATTAGTAATAACCAAAAAATAGTGAACTAATAAAAAAGGTAAGATAATGCTATGATCATGGTTTTGTAGCATTAATGATGACAAAATAAAATATCAATTAGCAAAAATAATCATTTAATAATAACATTAATATAAAAAAAGAACTAAAATGAGATGATTAAGAAACTTAAGGCTAAAAATGCAAGTTATGTAAATTAAAGGATAAAATATAAATAAAGAATTAAAATGTTGAAAATTAAATAAAAAAAAAGATTAAATCAAAACTATAAAAACTATAATAAACTTTTAGAGGATAAAATAAAAAAAAGTAAATAAAAAGGCAGAATTAAATAAATGAAGGACTAAATTGAAATTTAAATAGAACTTAAAGCATAAATTGCAACATAAACAAGAAAAAAGGAAGTAGAAGACTAAATTTAAAATATAACAAAATTTAGTGCCTAAATTAGAAGGAAATAGAATATAAAGGATTAAATTAAAATAAGATAGAAAACTTTAGGGGTTCAAATGGCAATTATCCCCATCATATTGACACGTGGCACTCTCCAGGGGTTCATAGTAGGTCAGGGGACTAAATTGCAGAGGAATTTAAATTATGGGGCGAAAATTAAAACAAATAAAAATGAACAGGACTAAATTAAAAAGATGAAAAAAAGCGGAAGTACCAAAGCTACAAATATCCCTTCCCCTCAAAAACACTCGGATCCTAGAGGAAAACGGGTTAATTTTCGGGTTGAGTTTCAAAACAACGTCGTTTTGAGGTTTCTGAAGCCAGGCCAAAATGACGTCGTTTTGATATGCCTATATAAGTCAAAAAAAAATTTTAAATCATTTATATTCAATTTAAAAAAAAAAATTAAACTTTCTCTCCTTTTTTTAGGGCATCTCCCTGTCCGACCATAGGGGCCGTCGCACATCTACCGCGGCCACCGGTCGTCAGCAACGGTGACCGCCGCCTTCAGTGGCCGGAAAATTTTTGAAATGCCCTTTTGGATCCCCTTTTTACATGGAACCTCGTTTTGGGGTTAAAAACACCAAAAGCTAAGTAAAATCGGGTCAAAAGTAAAGAAACCTTTCGATTTCTCCCCCCTCCGATGAGGCCCTCAACGGATCCTTAAAGGGATTCCGAGGATTCTCGAGCCGAAGATGGTTCTCACCAACGACCAAAATAGGTAAAAAGAAAACTCTTTTATTAATTCTTATATTTGCTTCAAAAAATAAAAATAAATAAAATAATTACCTATTCGTTTTTTTATATTCGATTTCTCTTTTTTCTATTTGATTGCTTCTGTGTGTAAACAATACAATCAGTTCATTAGGCATTTATAGCCAATTGATTACATTTTTTTTTTTTTTTTTGCTTTTCTGCCTTTGTTTTTGTCTATTTCTTTCTTCTTTGTAGGTATCCATGGCGAGGGGTTGAGTCAACGGTGGTCGAGAAGCACGCCCTTACCATTTTGGTGAAATGGTGGCAAAGAAGGCAAATCTCGGGGCGAGAGGACTTCGGGAAGCATGCCCGTTGACGTGGCGAAGCAGAGGAGCGACGGCAGCTAGAGTTAGGGTTTTTTCTTAGGGTTTTTAAAAATTGTTTAAGTTTTGGGCTTTGTGTAACACCCCCTAACCCCAAACCGTCACCAGAACAGGGTTACGAAGCATTACCAGAACTATTGGACAATTTTACAATTAATACACAATTATTATCAAACATAATATAAAATAACCTTATAGTCCCTTATATGGATCTTCAAGGTCCAAAAATACGAGTTAAAAGTAGTTCGGGACTAACTCGAGTACTTATAATTTTTTTTCAAACATTTTAAAATGTTTCTAAAGAATAGCGCTCACACACCCATGTTAATGAACCGTGTGGTTCAACACGGCCGTGGTGGTTTGGGACACACCCGTGTCCCTTACCGGTGGACCATTAAAATTTCAAACAAAGCAAATTGGCAACCTTTATAACAATCAATATATTTACACAGACAAACATATCTAACCATTCCTAAACAATTTATTTATCTATTTGTTCAATAAACATACATATATCAATTAAATTCATACCAATAAACTTTAGTTAATTCTATTTCATACTTGTATCTAATATGTCATATTAGTTCCATTTCATACTTATAATCAATTTAACCATCATGTTACTACTATAAACTCAAGACTCTTATACTTAACTTGTACATCACCTAGGAACATGCCACAATTACTAAAGGTAAAATACATTACTAACAATTCTCTGAGATCGAGGTTGATCTGGATGCTGGACCGGACACTGGCTTTCACTTAACCTGCGCATGGAAACAACTGTACGCTGAGTATGGGTACACTCAGTGGTATTACCATAATTCAAATTTACAACATTATACAATGATTTATATACATTCAATTTAGGTCTACAATTATTCTTACATTTTCTCATTCTTTAAATTAAATTATTCAATAATAACTATAAGTAATATCTCAAATCTTATCCAAATTGAATTCAGATCTTATTTCTCTCTCTTAATGTTATTAGATTTATCAATCTCATTTCAATAGATCATTCTAATTCATATACAATTCATTCCATTTATCTCTTATCTAATGTCAATTCTATTACAATTTATATTTATTAAAATCATATAACCAAAATAACAATTTCATCAATTAACTTCCTATATTATCACTTCAATCAATTCACGCACCTTTGGTTTATATTTTAAATCTCATATTTCAGTTTTCTATTTACATATCAAATTCACACTCAAATCAACTAAATGCAATTATATTATTCTTTTAAATTAACTTCTTATATTATTTATATAATTTCAAACGATTTGTGAACTTTAGCTTCATTTCTCAATCTTATATAATATTTCAATTCACATTTCAAATTTGAACATTTCATGAACCTTTGGTTCATGCATTCAATCTCATATCACAAATCTCATTTCATACTTAATTTCACAAATTCACTTTCTTATTTCTTTCAATAGCTCAATCACATTTATTTGGAATTTATCATTTCACTTATTTACCCCTATTAACTTGACTCGAACCTTGACAGATACACGGATCCAACCAAACACACTAGAATGGCGACCAATGTCTCATCGGCCTCGCCGAAGTAAAATGGCGACCAATGCCTCATCAGATAGTTCGAAGTACATCTATGACACACCAAGTGTCTCATCGGCTAAGCCAAAGCAAAGTGGCGAGCAACGCCTCATCAAAACTATCCGAAGCAAATCTATGACACACCAAGTGTCTCATCGACTCGAGGTCGAAGAATCCCTGAACTCTTCAATAACAATTCAATCACAAATTTCAAATTCACAAAATCACATAATTTCACTTTGAGTCATATTTCAACTCAATCACTTCCTCATACTTTCAATCCATATACATTTCAAATAATCACATTCAATTCAATTTGATTCAATTCCAATCGCTTTTCACATTTCCATTCTATACATTTATATATATTGTATATATATCATCAATTCAAAGACTTTCCAATCATAATTCCTCATATATTCAATTCAATGCATTTTCTACTTTCTAATCAATATATCATCAAATGCTCATACATATTCAAACTTCATTTCAATTTCATTTAATTCACAATTTAATTCAATTTTATTTAATTCAATATCAATATTAACCTTATTTTTATTTACTAAACATATTATTCAAAATTCAACAATTACTAATAATAAATTCAATCCCAATACATATTTATCACTTAATTCATTCTTGATACTTACCTCAATTTGCTTATCATATATATATATATATATATATATATATATATAAATTTAAAATTTAACAAATAATCAAATTTGAATTATAGTAATACTAACCTGGATTTCTTGTTTTTACTCTTCATTTATTATTTTTCCCTCCTTGCTCGATGTCTCGAGTTCTTTACTTGCTACGAAAATTAAAATCATTTTCACTATTAATATAATACTAATTTATAATAATAATTGAATTTCTATTTAATTTCTACTTTATTTTCAATTCACTCTCAACTAAATTCACTTACTTTTCTAATTTAATTCACACTTTACTTCTACTCAAATTTTACCCAAACTCAAATTTAACTATTAAATTTTCAACATATTTTCCTAATTTCGAATTTTTCTCAATTTAGCCCTACAATATAAAACTTATACCTTTTTTTTACAATTTAATCCTTTACTAGCTTCTAATTTTAATTTCTATCAATTAAACCCCTAATTCATCAATTTACTCATCATGACTCATATTCAAAAATCTAAAAACTTCTAAGATTTCAACTTAGTTTCAATAAAATTTTGTTCTAAAACTTCTAAAATACCAAAATTAAAAGAAAAGGGCTAAATTAACTTACCTTTTAATGCTTAAAGCTTCAAATCTCCAATTTTTCCTTTTTCTTTTCTTTCCCCTTTTTCATTCCTTCTTACCTGTTTTGCTCTCTGTTTCTTTTTTCTTTCTTTTGTTTTTCTTTCCTTATTCTTTCATATCACACAGATATATATATATATATATATATATATATAGTTTATAATAATAAAAATCTATTTAACAACAAATACCTACAATACGTTTGTACACACATATTTTACACTTGTCATCAATTAATTTGTTAATGATATAAAAATCTTACAATTTAATTAATTACTTAATAAATATCTTTTATTTATTAATGATAAATAATAAATATCTACTCAATTACTAATATTTGTATTACAAATATATTTATTTTAATTAATACACATGGATTTAATCTCAACCATACATTTGTCATAAATTTAATTTATTTATTAATTAAAAATCTCATAAAATAATTATTTGTTGCAAAATATCTTGTACTTAAATTTTAAGTAAATAAATAATTTTAATACAAATGTATACATTCACATTATCACACATGTACCACTTTATCACCATACACTTGTCTTTATTTTATTTTATTTCATAATAATGTAATAATATTTTAATAGAAAACCATTATAATAATAATTCATAAAATCTAAAAAAAATCTTAGACTTTCTAAGTTTGCGGCCTCAACTATTGCCAAATGACATATTTGTCATTTTGGCCCTTTGTACTTTCTTTCCATTTAAAATTCAACTTTTACTCCTATTTTAATTTAGTCATTTTTACTAATTACTCTTAAATTAGGCTAAATTCATCTAACCAACGCCTAATTAAACACATAATTAATTTCATAAATATTTTGAATAAATATTTACGAGTTTGTTTTACTAAAAACGGAGACTCGATAATTCATTTTCCGATACTTGTACTTTTGAAGTCGTTACACTTTGGGCTAGGTTTGGGCTTGCAAATTGGGCCAGTGTATTTTTTTGTAAATGGACTTTATTTATTTTGTTTTTGTTTTGTTTTGGTTTAGGTTTATTTATTTGTAGTGGGCTGGGCAAACTTTGGCTATTACATCATCCATAGATTTAAAACTTTCCATCATTGCCTTCTAGTAGGCACAGTTTGTTTTGTCCAACATGGGGGATCTTGAGATTGATGATCCTTTCATCTCAATTACAAATCAATGACATGTGATGTTTTGAATTCAGAATTAATTGAATTTGGTTCGAGATTTTTGTTCAATTACAACTAGACAAACTGACTAATAATTGTAAAATAAGATATGGACACAAAAGTTCAATTACATAGTTTGAAAACTTTCTACATCTGCAGAACCTTGCCCAAAGAGTAATCCACTATAAATCAACAAATACAAGATGCGCTTTAAGTTTAACTCACCAAGTTGCAACCCCACTCCTATACTCTAATATAGATCACTCTCCCACTAAGTTTTTCCCCCTGAACTCTTAGTTGTAAATTGATAAACAAAATAATTTACTTACACAAATATACCTTGAAAATCAATTTCTCAATGAACAAGTGCTCTTCTCTCTCTCTCTCTCTCTCTCTCTCTCTCTCTCTCTCTCTCTCTCTCTCTCTCTCTCTCTCTCTCTCTCTCTCTCTCTCTCTCTCTCTCGTACATTAAACTTAAACAAGTTGTCCCATATATAAGCATAATGTGTTCCGTTAACATACAATCAATGTGAATATCTAATTCCTCAAAAATAGCCTCCAAATATGTCTTCAACAAAGAGTAGCCTCCAAATATGTCTTCAACAAAGAGTATATTGGCAAAGATCTTCTCGTATCAAACGCCTTGAAGATCAAATCTCTTATTTATTAGAACTTCAATCACATTGAAAGTATTGATTCAATCCTTTCTTGGCTTGAGTCTTACACGATATGTCTTCAATAATGAGCTACTAAAAGTCCTCAAAAATAAGCAATTAAAAGCTGCAAACAATTTTGGACAAAATATACTGACCAAATAAGGCAAGTTACAATGATCTACCAAATGTTTCTCAAGTTGCAATTAACATTGCATCAGCCCTTATAACTAGAACTAAAAGAATTAATTATTCAATTTATGTTCATTTTTTTTATCTAAGTGACACTAAGTTGGTAAAATCCTAGGAAAATATGAGAGTTGACTCTAGCTAACTAGTTGAATAATTAGCAACCTGACAAAGATACACACCAACTTAGGTTGTGCGGATTGATGATAGTGATGATTAAGAGTTTAATTATTACTTATAAGCTATACATCAACTTAGGTACAACTAGACATTATTTATAAGCTATACACCAACTCAAATACCTATACCTTGATGTTGAATCTAGTATTTAGTTAATTTCATTATTAATTATTTGTTAGTTGTTATATTTAATACCTAGTTAATTTTTTTATTTAGTTGAGTTGAGTAGTTAAAGTATTTATGATTGTAGTATGCTTCTATAGGATTTTATTGTCGGAATACTTCCATTAAATGAAAATATTTCATTGTAATTATGATTTGACAATGATATCATGGAGTTACAATTATCGAAGTGATAATGATATAAATTATTAATTTAAAAAGAAATTATCAGCATTTTATTGCAACTAGAAACCATCAAAGCTGCACCAAATACCTAGTGCAAAGGATAGTTCTAAAACTTTGCTTAGAATGAGATCTTCAACCTTCACCAAATGATCATCAACAAATATAACAAAGATCCATCAGCCTACAAAAGGAAAGTTTTAATCATAAAATTACACTGGCCAATGCATCCTTCAGTGACTCATATGCATCAGTCTTGTACAAAAAAACGACATATGCATATACACAAACCCTCAAAATTATATTAGGAGCCGCATAAGATCCTCCTAATAGGACAATGCATCCTTCAATCACATCGAGAAAAACATGTAAAGAGCCATTGATGACTCTATCATTGGCTCTTCGCCATAAGACACTTGTACAATGAAGGTCCTAGCTACCATAAAGGTTATTAATAGCCCAATCCTATCACCTTCTATCCCAGGATATTTTACACACTGTTACTCTGCTCAAACACTTCCTCAAGCCACAAATACCTACCTTAGCACCTCTTATCACCTAAAGGCTCTCCACACCTTTATGTAAACTTTCGTCCTTCTTCCACATACAAACTTTGGCTATTAAAATACACACTAATTGTTTATGTAGTCTGATGGTAAAATACTAGAATAATCAATTAAGTAGTGATTTTTTTGAGTTATTTTGATATTCAATTTTGATAATTCAAAAATATAAAAATAAATAAATAATGGATACTTATAAAGGTTCTCAATGGTTTTGATCCAAATTATGTCATGAGTTATTAAAATATCAACTTAGTTGAAAACTCTCCAAATTTTTAAAAATAATAAATTTTATTATAAGTATTTATATCTTTTAATAAATTTATATTTTCTTTAAATTAATTAGCGTAAACGATCTTAAAAGAAATCGATATTATATATTTTCTTTCTTCCCCGCCTAAAACATGGGTGGCAATCTAAACGCTCAAAATCTTTTATAATCCAAGTTAGTGAAATCAACTCTAGTTAATTAATCAAATAACATTGAATTTAGCTGAAAATGCATTTGTTGAGAATCGATTGGTGGGATTTGTGGAGTGGAGAAATCTTGGTCAATGGTGTTCAAAAGTAAAATCAGTAAAGAAATCATGAGATATTCCAACACATTTATGAACATGGCAACAGTGCCTCCACAACACTAAACTAGCAGACACACACAAAAAAAGGGCCTTATCTCCTCTTCATTCACTTTCAAATTTCAATTGCTTTATTTCTTTCTTTCTTGATAGAAAAATGGGTTTTATCTGAAAAAAACTGAATCAATTGTCTCTCTCTCTTTTCTTTTTCTGGGTTTTATGCCTGTCTGGATTCTCAAATTGTTCTTTGAAAAAACAAAACTACTTTTGTTTGTTTTCTCAGACAATGGTACTAGTAAAGGGAACAGCCTCTGGTTCACCTTATCTCTCCCTACCACTTTAAGACAAAAGTTGGTGCCTGATCAACAGTTCTTGTCTTCTGAGTTCTTTTTTTTTCCTTGACCATTATGTATGAATTCCTGGACAATTTTATGACCTGAAACATGATTGCAAGGGCCAAGTGACACACTCTCTCACGTGGCTTACATTGTCATGTTTTAATATGACAATTGAATTTTTGTCATACATTCTTTCGAATGCATGTATCTTAAAAGGTTATAGTCTTGAAGAGGATTTCAGATGAACTAATTTCAGTATAAGCTAATGAACGGGATTTAACAAGAAAACAATGAGTGGTCAGGTGATTTTATTTGATATCATAAAGTATTGGCCGATTAGCTAATTATGAACTCAAACCCTAATCTAGCATTAAGGAGTATGCATGTAAATTGATTCCAATTTTTATAAAGTCTTTCATCTTAAGCACCTATCATCATTTGACAGAAATTTGATTCTCTTTACTCCACTGAAAAAGGTATCGTTGTTTCTTTATTAATTTATAATAAGCCAGGCTACTATGCTTGGTTCTGCATAGGTATTAGATTCCAGGAGATGTGCATTGAGCTTTTCAGTTTGTAGCTTTATTGGTCATTTCAAGTTCGAACATTCAGAAAGAGTAGTTTAATTAGTTTATAACTACAAGAGATAACGGATAAATGTAATGAAGAAAAGTTGGTTTTCTTTTTCTTGAAAGTAATGGGAAAAAGATGGGTGCTTATGGTAGTTACCTTTCTTGTTTGCCATTTCAGTAAAAGGATATATTCCTTTCTGGAATTAAGACCAAATTCCCATAAAATGTGATGATTATCAGGATATTAACAGATAAAAAGAAAGTTTTTTTTTTTGGGGGGGGGGGGTATGAACTGTTTTTGTACATGGCTAAATCAAGAGTCCCTATGCATATTAAACGACAGTTATAAGATAAGTTGAAAGGAAAAGAAACATGATATCATGAGAGGGGATGGTTAATCTAGAATGGCTTCATTTAACTTTTACCTAAGATGATTACAAAAACAGTTCTTATGCACTTCCATTGAAAAGCTACCAATTAAGAGCATTATCCCCTTGATTTTCCCTTAATTCATGTTGATCCATTTCTTGTGGCCAGGAAACCATTTGGGACATTTTGGACTGAAGTAGCTAGACACAGCCCTTGAGTTCAACAGCTCAACAATGGGAGCAAATTTCACACATCTTGGAGTCTTGTACTGGTTAATTGATGCACCTAAGCTGATGGCATAATCCATCAGCTTGTCAAATGTCCCTGGTTCAACAATCTTGATCTCAAGGGGTCCAATTGATTTGTCACATACACGCCCTTGGCGGTATACACTGTTGAGGGACTCTTCAATTGTCAAGCAACAGTCCTCAAAAACTGAGGGAGGAATTGGGGTGGTACCATTGAGACTAAGTTCCCAGTACAGCACATAGTGGCCTGGAATTGTAGTGGTATCTGCAAAACTAGTGTACTCAGCCAATGTTGCATCGAATGGCAGCAAATGGTTCACTGCATTCTTCACAGCATTTTGAAGTTCAACCTCATCAGTCTTATCTGAATCAATGCACAAAACTACATTTTTCCTGCATATGAAATTGAACTGCGGTGCATTGTTTTTGAACCCTGCTACCCTTAGCACATCACCAACTCTATAACGATAAAGCCCTGCAAAAGCATTAATTTGTAGGTTCAGTAGATGCAGAAAAGTAAAATTATACTATAACTCTTAAAATATTTACTTAATGTATTACCTGAATAAGTGGTGACAACGAGTTCATATTCTTGGCCTAACTTAACGTCAACCAGGTCAACCAGTTCTTGTTGTTCCTTCTCATTGAGAGTTTTGGGCACCGAAATAGAACTATTGACCCCATTGTTCCTTTGAACCGGCAAGAACTCAAAGTAGGCCATTGTGGGTATGAGAGTGTAGGAAACTTCACTTGGCTTGCAAAGAGGGTTGAGGTTGACACCAAAATAGCATTCACTCGATGCATACATGGTGCAGACGAGAGGGAGGCCATTGGTGTAGTAATCAAGAGTGGGAATGTACTGTGACATGGTCCCAGTCACAATCACATCCACATATTTTGTATTGGGCCATAACCTGGTAATGATCCCTTGCCATGAATCTTTGCTGCACTCGGCCTCAATGAAATCAGCAAGTTTAGGATCTGGTTTCAGGATTTTCATAACAGCTTCTCTCACAGATTGGTCAGTGATTTGGGAATCAATGGTTCCTGTTCTTATATCATTGCAAAGGAAACGCCAATGTTTTTCAAGGAACTTGACGGCCCTGATGAAGCCAGAGGCAAAAACAGCACCCACCCTGAGGACTTCTTTGTGTTGGCAAAGTCCACAAACAATTTGAGAGTACATGCTTTGGTAAGAATCGGGACAAAGGATGGTTTCATTCGGGCTAGTGTAATTGGTGTAAGGGTCATATGGCCTATCCTTGAAATGGGTGCTTTTGTAGTAGCTAGTGAGAACAGGGCGTGCCACCAGGCCACTAGGTGTCTTGGCCTCTGATTTTATAAACAAAAAGTACATTCCTTTGCCTTTGTCTAGACCAGGGACAAATTGACTCATAACAGGCATCAACAGGCTATAGAGCAGTGACCTCCTCCCTAACTCCTCTTCAATTGTTGGCATCAGCTTCCTCTCCCCACCTGATGTCCCAGAGCTGCAAAGAAGAAGAAACCGAGACTATCCATTTAGCCAAAACCAAAATAAACCTGAAATCTACAAGGCTATTATTGCGGAGGAAGTAAAAACAGGACAAAAAACATCTAAAAAACATAAGAATAAAAAGGAAAGGATGTTTAATTTGCTGACCTTGTCAAAAACTCAGAAATGGGGTGGGAAGAAAGTATGGGAGAGGTATCACCATTGGCAATACGGTCAACATAAGGTTGGATATCCTCATAGGTGATGACAGGCATGATTTTTTTGAAAGTCTCTCTATCAGTGTGACCATTAAGGCCGTGTGTTTGGAGGTACTCAACGTGAGCATTGCGTGAAAGAATCTCTTCAAGGACTTTCTTTTGAACTTCATCAGCGTTTGAAGTCACATCCTCAATGAACTGAAGGGTTTTCTTGTTCTTCAGTTCCAGGTTGTAATCTGTAGTAGGTTTGTGTGTGTTCTTAGGTGCTTCTGGCATGATTCTGAAATTTTTTCTCCCTATAGCTTTTGCACTTTTTAATGGGAGAAAAGGCTTACCTAAAAGAAATGAGAAGGGGATAAGCCTGTACTGTAAGAGCCAAGAAAGAGGTGTTTGAAATAGAAGAGATGTAGTCTTTAGTTTTAGCTGTGGTGTGAAGAGAAAAGTAGGAAGAAGTTGGGTATAAATAGAGTGGGAAATGAAGTTGGCTAAGCTTTACTTTTATGTATTCTTTTGGGTTTATTTGCAAATCAACCCTCCAACTATAACAGTTCCTTCAAACAGTTCTTGGAAAATTTTCCAATTACAAATAATCACAATCATTGAAACCAGAACGGACCAACCAATCAAACTATTTAGACCAAAAATCGATTAGTATATTAGTCTAGACAAAGTAATTGTACTCATAATTAACTATTACAAAACATAATCGAACTAATATTAAAATATATTCGTATATAATAAAATTTAAATTAAAATATCACAATCTTACCATTAACCTTCTTTATTATTAATAAATATTTTTAATCAACCTTGATTTGTTTAAATCTCTTAACTAATTATACTTGCTTAAACACTTAAATTTGTGCATCATCCAATAACATTAATACATACCGACTAAATTGGAGGTTGAATGATTAGGGGCATTTTTTTCATAATTTAATATTCCAACTTTACTTCCTGCATCTATGTTATAAGGGTTTGACCGCATTTCATTTTTTGATAATAAAAATCCGATATTTGATTACTTCCATGCGTCATCAATAATGCTACATTAGCGTTGTTTAAAGGTTCTATTTTCAAAAGTTACTGACATGAAAAACTTACATTATCACATGACATCTTATTATTGGAACAAGGCTGCTGAATAACTTTATTATTAAAATACAAATCCACACATTTAAATATATTTTTAATTTTACAGTTCATTAACCATATACCTTACTAGCTCTAATCACCAAAAATATATTAGATTATTGACAAACTCACCATGTAACTGTTGTTTTTAAAAATTTTGTTACTTTAATTCAAATAGTAGAAAACATTATGTTTTGGGTTTGAATTTCATGTTGGATTGACTGTCTTAACTATGATGGAATATTTTCGAAATGTTAATGAACAAGACATACTTCTATTTATAAACAATATCTTATATTTTGTCCAAGCGAGATTTGAAGTATCTATCTTATTGGGTAGAGTGCCTTTCGCTGTGGGTTATCAACCCACTTTTAGTACCGAAATGAGTACTTTACAAGAAAGAATTACTTCTACTATCCATAACTTTTATTCAAACAGTTTACGTACCTACGAATAATTTGACCGACCCTGCCCCTGCCACAACATTTGCGCATTTAGATGCTACTACCATACTATCAAGAGGATTAGCTGCCAAAGGTATTTATCTAGCGGTAGATCTTTTAGACTCAACGTCCACTATGCTCCAACCTCGAACCGTTGGTGTCCATAATGTGTAAATATTTTTATAGATTTTTTCATAAAAAGAATACCTTATGCTATGTAAAAAAAAGGGGGGGCTTTTAGTAAATTGTCCATTAAGTTGAGATTCGGTTGAAGGGTGACAACTTAATAAAAATTTAAATATTAGTAAAGCTAGATAATTGGGATTAAATTAGACTATAAATTCTATCACACGAGTATGTATGCAGAAATCATGTATTTAAAATGTAGGTATGTGTTTAAAAAATACAATAAATAATAAAATGTACTGTTTGAAATTAATAATAACAACAAATACGCAATATATATGAAATTAAAAAGGAAAAAATAGTTTAAATTGTAAGCCGTAAAAGGAAATTAAATAGGCAAATATAAATAATGAACGCACTCTAATTGTTTATAATTGTCATTTTTCTATAGCACATCAAAAAGTTATCATACTAGTAAAAAGAAAATTCAATATTAAATATCTAATTATAGAAAATTAAATATCAAGTTAATTTGTGATACCAACTCAATCAATGACATTATTTATATACATGATGTGGGTGAGAGAACATTGTATGTAAAAAAAATGTTTTTAAAAAGAAAAAATAGGCCTTGTTTGATAGACCATTGAAAAAATTAAATATTTTTAATGATTTAATTTTTTTTACACATGTTTGATAATTTAAAATAAAGCAATCTGATAGATTTTTATAAAAAAAATGTAAAAAATAATGAGTAGATAAGAGCTACTTGCCACTTAATGGAGAATATTTTTAATTATTTTAATTTTAATTAATTTATTTAAATATTATATTATCTTATAGAAATTTACATTAAAATTTGATTTTTTTTATTTAGAATAAGTATTTGAAATGTTTAAAAATTAAAGCTAAAATATAGAATTTATTTTTTATAATTAAAATTCATATTTATTAAACAATTTAATTATATTTCATAATTAATTTTAAGTAATATATCAAACAAATTTATAACTTAAATTCAATCCTTATTTTTTTAGCACTTAATTTTTTAATTTATCAAACAACACATTATTCAATAATTGATTATTGGTAAAGTGGTAAAATAATTGTTTATAAATTGATTGAAAATGTGTTTGATGTTTGAATATGTTAATTTTAATTATTTTATTTAAATATTATATAAAATAGAAAAAACAAAAATATCATCAAAATAATAATAAATTATTATTTTTCTAACTAAATTAATACATAATAACCCATTTATAATAAATGAATTCTATGTCATGGGCGTCATAGCACAACAGATTCATGGAATGCCAACTAATGGATTTGACTTTGCTCTTCTATTTATGTTAAAACATAGTTTAATGTAGTGTCACCAATTTTCTAAATATATTATTTCTCCTTTTCCATTATAAAAATCATACTCTCCAAGTATGATACAAATTGACATTATCCTCTTAAAATCATTAAATACATAAACATTAATAATTAATTAGTTTAAAATTTTTCAATATTAATTATTTGTTTTTGAAAAAAGAAAGTGGGGTATCCATGCTTGGTGGAAGGAGAATTTGAGTGGAGAGGTGCATAGTGCTTGGTGAGGGGATTTAAAGGATTCAATGAAATGTTTAAAATTGTTGTGTGTTTTGGGGTTGAGAGAATGTGTGAACAGTAGAGGGGAGTGCGGGAGACAGAGACAGTAATGCAAATCTTTGACCCTTAACATTACATCAACATTAAACACATATTTTATTTTTTTATTTTATTCTTTTTAACATCTCGAGGAAAATTGTTAAGAAAATAAAAATTGCTGGTGAGTTAAGTAAGAGGATACAATTAATACTTTGTGGAAAACTATAAAAAGAAATTAATAATATATTGTAAATGAAAGCAAGATAAACTTGGCTCTTTCACATTTCAAGATGTTGTGCTCCATTATCCCACCTTTCTACCATTTTGGTTACATTTATATAAACAAGTCTATACATATATGAAAACCATTAGACCAAATCTTAATGGTTTAAATCCATCATTCCTATACATGGTTTGAATAATATAAAGAAATTAATTAATGAGATATTGGTAGTGTTGAGAAAAGTTGTGTAGAGTCAAGTTTCATTAATTGTAAATATGATGTTTGAGTTTTATAAATTATTTTAGGTTTAAGTCTTATCATATGTAAATTTCATTAAATCAAACATATATTATTATAATTTACTTGGGAAGCTTTTGCAATGTAATTGGGTTTAGGGGACCAATAATGTGGTCCTTAATATCATGTCGCCATGCATTAAGGTGTTGGGAAAGGAAGAAAACTGCTGCCATTTTTATAAGATCCATAAAGGGAAGAATCATCACTGCATCGTGAAGGCAGGATCTTGTACCATAACCTGGACTTACAATTTCCATTTTGTTGCTTTTGAGTTGAAATAATTAATTACTATGATTAAGTAAAGTAGGAATGGAGGCATTACCTGATGTTAATTGGCTGCCGGAAAGACTCAAAATCAAAGGTTAATGTTGAAGTATTGGATAATCACATGCAATTTTCTTTTAATTCTGTTAGGGTTAAGGATTTATCATGGTCTCACGCTTCAAAAGGTCTTTGGACCTTGTGTTATTTCACTTCTTTTTATATCAAAACTACTACTACTTCTTGCTTGCGCATTCACATTAGAAAGTTTTAGTAAGGATTAGTATTTTATGTATTGGTAGTGTATTTTTTTTTTTTTTATAAATAGTTTTAAAAAATTGATATGTATCCTTTTTTTTCCTTTAAATTTTACTATATCTCTATAAAACACTTGTCACCTCTTAACTCTACTTGTAAAATCTAAAAACATCACTAACAATGTATCAAATATTTTTCCTATTTGTAATTGTTTTATATAATTGTATTCGTACTAATTTTTGTGCTACAATTTAAATGTAAAATATAAAACATAAAATCAAATATAGTCATTTCTAGTTATATTTTAATAATATGATATTTTCATGACCAACCGTTTACCTCTTTGGAGAGCATTCACGATAAAGGAATTAATCACTACTGTCTAGAGCTAAGCAAAAAAAAAAAAAAAAACCCAAACAAATAGAGAAACCGAGCCAAACCAAAAATTGGGTTCAGTTCAGGTTTTTTTTATAGTTCAGTTCGATTTCGATTAGATGATGTCATTGAACAGCATCAATTCAGTTTGATTTCGGTTTATTCCATTGGACACTGAAAAGTCCAAAAAAAACATTTAAAATTTTCAAAAAAAACTCAATATTTTTTTTTGCATATATAAGCCAAATATATAAACATATTAAAACCCCAAAACAAAACTCATTGTTTCTAAATTCTAAATATAGCTTTTATTATGTTTTTTATATAATTTATAATTTAAAAAAATCTAAATTTAATTTCAGTGTCAATCTCTCACAAATTCATTACTTATTTATTATTTTTGTTAAAACTTCCAAGAATTCAAGTGTTCATCTCTTTTTTACTTATTATGTATTGTGTTCTTTTTTTTTTCTATTATTATTGTTAAAATTTCTAAAATTTTACTTATCATTATTAACATTTTTAAGTTGGGTGCTTTTTTGTTGTCATTACGCGTTACGAGTTATGAAATATAAATAATTTAACATTTGATTATGTTCAGTGTAAATTGAAAGTGATTAAACTAAGGTTTAATTAAATTTTTAATAAACATATAATTAAATTATAGATTTTACAATTTATTTTTTAGATAAACATATTAATTGAGATTTTATGTATAATTGAAAAAATTAAAATTGTCAAATCTAAGAAACATAAAACAAGGATAATTTTATTTAATTAAAGTTGAAAAATTCAAATCCAAAGACAATTTTGTCTGAATAAATTTCAAATCTCAAAGCCCAAAAACAGTATGGAAACCAAAAACCCAAACCAAATCGATATAATATAGTTAAGTAATAAATCGTTTCTTATTCCCACCGATTTAGTTTCGGTTCAAAAAATGGAAAAATCAAATACCTCGATTCCATTCAAAAAATTGAAAAATCGAATCGAAACGATCCCTATTGCTATTGATAATGGATGCCTTGATTTTAACAAAAAAAATATTAACAGGGATATATGGACCAATCTCACGTTTTTATGTTTCAATTGAACACTTTTCATTTTTGATTATTCTCAAAAGAGAAGA
The DNA here is from genome assembly GCA_020496765.1 of Gossypium stocksii. Classification (NCBI taxonomy): domain Eukaryota; kingdom Viridiplantae; phylum Streptophyta; class Magnoliopsida; order Malvales; family Malvaceae; genus Gossypium; species Gossypium stocksii. The sequence goes on along the minus strand of CM035621.1, from coordinate 11,692,528 downwards.
TTTTTTTTACCAAACATCTGCGGATCCAATCACACGATCTTATAATAAGAACAAGAGATCTTTCTCGATCAATCCCTTTGCCCCTCATTCTTCGAGAATCAGAAAGATCCTTTTCAAGTTTGAATTTATTCATTTGGAATCTGAGTTCTTCTACTTCATTTTTATTTACTTATTTATTATTTTTATTATTTTTACCCTTTTTTTATTTTTTATTTTATTCCCTTTTATAATAATAAAAAAAATAAAAAAATGCAAATTAAGTTTTAAAAGTATAGATGGTTTTTCGGTAGATAATTTATATATATATATATATATATATATATATAAAAGAACTCTTCAAAAATGAAATAGAAATTAAGTTATGTAACGTTATTATTCAAAAAGAAATGCTACTTAATGTTAAAAAAAGTTATAAAATTGAGTCCATGTGACGGTTTGATGGTTAAAGGTGTTCATTGTTTCAGGTGTGGTTTGGGTTCAAGTCGCGTTAGTTATTTGGGCTTTGCCCTATTATTGTAATTCACAACAAAAATCGAAATACCTAATATAAAGATTATTTATTAAAACCAATAAATTAAAAAAAATAAAAAAATTGTATTTTTTAACAATTTAATTATAAGTTCTTTTTTCTTTTTGACACATTGTCTAGAACCACACATATCCCATCACCAATCTATAAATAGGAGGATAATGTGCTTCAACGCACTCAAACTCATGTCCTCCTGTATTGGCAACTATACTCATGCCAATCGATTTAAGACTCAATGTCTTAAATCGAAAAAGAAAATTTATTTTTAATTATGTAAATATTAGAGTTATTGTTTTAGTAATAAATTACAAAATTTATAAAACTATTATTATACTTAAGAATAAAAAAATTCAATTCAAAACGTATACTATATTGAGCATCATGCTTTTTTTATATAAAACATAGCATAAGTATTATTACTTTGTTCACTACTCCAATCCATTTTTTAATTTGAATTTTTTTTAAAAAAAATTACTACTTGGAAAGTATTTAAGATAATTCATATAGATTTATCAATTAATTTTAATTTCTTTTAGTGACATGAAATATTAATGGGAAGTTATAATTACAAATGTTATAATAAATTGTATTAAAATTTGTTGTTCTTCTTTGACAACTTGATATTTAACTATTCATAAAATAAATTGCCCTAAAATTAATTTAATAATACTATTAGAAATAACTTTAATTAGTAATAATTATGGATTTTAAAAATATTCTTAGCTAAAATTTATTGATTGATTCTTTATAAATGAATAAGGTATAAACTCTATAAATGAATTCATAAAAATAGCTATTAATTTAAGAAAGAATTTATGTTTCTGAAGTCGAAAATGAAATTTAAGCTTTAAATGAAAAAGAAAATTTGAAATAAATAAAAATATTAATAGAAATAGTCCATCCGAAATTCAGAAATAACTTAATAAAATATCCAAAATTCTTTCCTGATTATAGAAAAATATTTATTTTAAATTTCTGAAAAAAAAATGATTCGATAGATTTATATTGAAGCAAGGATTCTTTAATGTATTTTTTTTTTTTTTATGTTAGTAAATTATGCACATTATTACAAAGATAAAAATGTTTTTCCCTATGGTGAAATAATAACGGATAAAATGTAAAGATCATGTACTGAAGAAAAATAAATAAGATGAACTTCCAATTGTCTACAACACTTAAAATCTCTTTGATGAATATATTATCAAATTATTATCTTGAAAAATAATAGTAAATAGCTACATAAAATGACAATTTCTAGAAAGATATACTTCTTCCAAAATAATGTTTTTCATGTACTATTCATCATCCTTAATAATAATATCTTTTAGTATAGTTGCTCATGCGAAAAAATAGGTTTCAACGATATGATACCAATAATGTTTAAGATTGATCTCGTTACTCGTTTTTAGTTAGTCAATACATACATACTATATATGTTGGGAAATATATTACTGTAAAATAAACTTGTTAACATTAACTGGAAAATAAATTAAAATTGAATGAATAAGGTATTATTGTACTGTGGAAGAACCACTGTCTTAGAAACGAAATCGTTCTGATTGGTGTAATCGTACAGTTAACGTCGTCCCCTAAGGTTAACACAGTTTTTCGATATTCGTACACTCGAATAAGGAATGTAGAACTCAATTAATATTACTCTTTTGAAATAATCTAAAAATAGAATTAATTGGAAAAATCACATTGTGATCAATTCTTAGGAAATTTTGGAGGGGTCACAGACGAATCCGTTTAAAATTCAAACTTCCTCTAATGCAATTTAAGAAAAATTCTAAAGTTTTAGAAATAATATAAAAATAACAAATATCATATTTTTAATAAAATATTTGGCCTAATCTTGAAATTTTACTATTTTTAAAAACTAACAAATTTCAAAGTGGAATCACAAAATTCAATGAAAATTAAACATAAAAAAGCAAAACTTAATGTTGAAGTAACAATTTTCATTATTCTTAAAAATACTTAATATTAATTATTAAAAATTAATTTCAACCAAAACTAAAAAATAAAAAAGGAATGTTAGAGAAATTTGATCAAAAGAAAAGAATATCATTATTTTGATATGAGAAAATACAAATTTAATTTAAAAGAGAAGAATCTAAGAAGAAGAAGTTGAAAGTGAAAAAAAATTGAAAACAAAAAAAAGAGATAAGGTATACCCATGGATAAAAAGGTATAAAACAAAAGAAGAAATGAAAAGATAAAAAGTTTGTATTGAAAAAATAAGTCAATTGTATATTATACCCTTATCAATTCTTATCAATTTAAAAGAGATTAAAATAATTTTTAATATTCTTATTAAATAGGAGAATAATGCACCTTAGTGCACTCGAATCTACATCTTCCTACATTCATAATAATATCCATACTAACTAAACAAGACTCAATCGACAATATTCCTATTAATTCTTAATAACGAAGAAGAGTTGATTTTATATATTATATAGATGTTAATACTACTTTAATATTTCTTGCTAGAGTATGAAGCCACTACATATGCAACATGCCAACTCGACATGAACTTGGGACAAAAAATTCCATTTTTTTTCATATGTTGGTATATTATGAGATAATATATATATATATATATATATATATATATGCTTAAAATTTTATTATTTAGAAAAAAAAAAGATTTCTCTTCTTTCAAAGTGAAATCATGATTTTTGAAAGTAAATTTTATTTGGGTTTAATACAGTAGGTAAAGTTTATCGACATCAAATTATAAGAAAATTTACGTCCTTAAATAAGATTTTTAGTCTTGTGAATGGGGAAAACAACTTTAAAAATATTTTTGTTTAAAAGTTCAATCCAACTCGATATTAAATTTATTTGAAATTGGAGGATATTAAATAAAAAAAGAAGGCAAAGTTCAGCTCCCCATTGAAGTAATGATGGAGTTTGAAGAGCATTCAAGTAGTTTCTTTATGAAATTTGGTTGCCTGCCCTACCTATGCAGAATTACTTTGTGAAGTATTCCTTTTCATTTTATCTCCTTAAGGATGGATGAGTGATAGAGTTAAGTAGCAAAATAATGAGGGTTTTGAAAACATGCAAAAAGCATGCATATAGGAAGGCTGCCTCTCTTAAAGGTTTTTCATCAGGAAAGCTTTTCCAATACCCTGATGTTGTGTGTGACATGTCAAACTTTTCAACGTCCCTACATGTATTAATTTCATGCAATATTGCGTATGTAATTCTCCATATGTGTATCTATCCCACCTTCTAATTGTTTCAATTTTTCCTTAATAAAGAAAAAAAATATTAGGAATTTTGATTAAAGGGTCATAAATAACCATTGTGCCAACAATCTTGACCCCTTCAAAATGAAAAATTACTTCTCCGTTTGGAAATCACAAAGTTTTAAGTTAATTAATATAATTTTAAAATTATATATTAATCCTTTCAAAACAATTAAAATTCAATTATAGCCTCTCTAAAAAAAAAAATTAATTTAATTCCTTGAAAATTTGTAAAATTTTATGTTAATACAATGACAAAAGTACATTTTAATCTTTCTAAAAAATTAGTAACTCAAATTTGATCTCTCCAAAAAACGAATTTAACTTCATCCCATGAGTTATAACTTATAACTATATCAACAGTTACCATCAAAATCAATTTTTACAAACACTTAACACAATAATTAACTCAATCACAATTGATTGGCTTCCCCAAGTGGGATTTGAACCTCAAATTTCAAGATTGCAAGAGAAAAAGGGGAGTTTTCTTTTTTAATCAAGGTGTAAAAGAGAGTGTTAAAGCCTTAAATATTAACAGCCTTTTGTATAGTTTAGAATCTAATTAAGCTTATCTTATCCTATTGCACAGTATAATCTAAATTCATGGAGTCATCTCAGTTCCCAAACATTTTTACTTTAGTACTTTACTATGAAAGGGGTAAATTAAGGTCATTAAATCATTTCCATTTAATGACATAACAAGTATGAAATTCATTGACTCAACTCTATTAGGAAGCAAACTTTATGCATGATAAGGTTAAATGACATGACTTCATGCTTTCATCTTTTTAGTGCTTTTTACTTGGTTTTTTTTTCTTAGCTCATTTTGCTTGAAATTTACAATGAAAATCTTAACCCGTCACTTGCCGACAATGGTGAAAAATCCATTATCATATATAGGAACATGAAAATTGGATTATAATTGTGTATAGCTACAATAATGTTGGTACTTGCATCAGTACCAAGATCCGGACATGTCCTTGTGATCTCAAAAAGGAACAACTTTATGGATAATATGATGAAGCCATGTTCTCCACTTCCATGCACAAGCTCCAGACCGATGACTCACGACACCATTATACTACCAAAGTGAAAATCACCATCTCAGTTTTCACTCTCCATAAACAGAAAACTATCTAAAACCCCACTAACACAAACCTAACATCTCAAAAACAAATTTCCATATTCCTTTTACTTTTGAAACCATCGTAATAGAAAATATATTTAATAAACCTTCGGAATAAAATTTGTTTAGGCCCCTTGATGTGAAAAATGTTTGTCCCATAACTTTTATCCTTTTGAGAGAGGATGTTGATTTTGCCCTTTGTTTCACTTTCATGGATAGGGTGATCTTTTACCCATTAGAATAGTGAGGTGTTTAAAACATGGGCTTCTTGGACTTGCCTTTTTTTTTCCCTTTTGTTTTTTAATATTAACAGATGGGTAGTAATAATGGTGGTAGAGCAGGGTCTTTATCCACTTCCTGTTCATGCACTCTTGTCGGTCAAGTGACCCAAAAATTAGGGGACACTGTTCATGGCTCTGTAATAAGTCAATCCTCTAAAGCTACAAAATGGTAGAAGAATCTAGCATTCCTAGTGTTGTACATGAAGCAGTGACCAGCAAAAAGAGGGTTATCCCCAATTATTGTGTCACTGCCCTAAACTCACATTTTGAGGAAAAAGACTTTAGGATTACATTATGGTAACTTTGGACATGTTAAGTATACATCAAACTTATAATCAATCAAAGCTTTTAACTCTTTTATGACATAATTAAATAAATGTTGAAAAAAAATCATGGACCATTCAAATGAAACATTCCATCACATTGTTATGGAATCTTTTTAGACAACTTGGATTTTTTTTTTAAATAATATTTCACATAAACCAATTTTATTACATATAAAGATTAAATGATAGTGTAATAAGAAATTATAGCTAGGAACAGTTCTAATTTTTACTCACTGTAAGTAATGATTCTGTCTACTAAAGAAAGCAGTTCTATTGATGTTTATTGATGAACATCATAGATTTCAATTTTGTGAATAAATTATGTGTTGAAAAGCAAAGATAACAGCAGCAGAGGGGAAATCTAGTTGATTACATGTTCATGCAATATGTTGGAAGGCGTATATTGGAATTAATACAAATAAATATCATAAAGGGGGAAAAAAACAGAAAGAAAAGTTTCCCAATTAAAAAGCTGAAATGAAATCTTTCTTTTGAATAAAAAGTATACAGAATCTAAAAGCAACTTGGATTCTAGCTGTACTCAGGTTCTAGAGCTAGACATTTGTGGTGTCAACTGGTGACATTGATTAAACATCTTGTTCAATGGCTTTTCAGTAACATGATTACTCTAAAGAATCATTGTTTAATTCAAAGCTTATAGGACCATAATCATGTTTGTGGAGAATACTACAAAAGAAAAAAAAATAATGTATTAATTGATAGATTTACATTAAAGACATAAGAATTAATAAAATACTGATAAAGTGCCAGCACCTTGTTAAATGTGTAGATGGCCTACAATGAAAGACCTCTATAAGGAATACTTCCTTAATAGGAAAATTATCATAAATGGGGATTTAAGAAAAATCATGATTGGTTGGCTTGACAAATTTATTAAATTATATGTTTTCTTTTTCTATCTTAAACCAAAGAAAAGAACAGGGAAGAACCAACCAAATGGGTGACTTTGGGTTGGGCATATATAAATCACATGGTAGTTCCTATAAAATGAGTTTGTCGGCTCACATTTTAGGGTATGGATGGATTCAAAGACTTGAGACACAAAGCATTTTGATAATGGCCTAGCATGTAGCATGACCAGAGACATTAATCTAACTTTGAAAAGAATAGAAAAACAAAAACACATATATATGACAAGATGATAAGCATAGGTTTTAGATTCTTTAATAGAATTAAACTCAAAAGCTCCAAGTTAATGAAATGATCAAGTTAACTCTGGTTGGTTAAATCAAAGGATTTTAGAAGAAAGGTGTGATTTAGACAAATCCTAGAGAGATGAATTTGCTTAGGTAAAAACCTTTGAGCCCATCGTTTATTGTCTCCGATTAGGGTAGGCAAATGGGGTCCCCTCATCGAGCGAACACCCGCTTCACCACAAGTACGCAAAGACCAAAGACCAAATAAAAAAAGATAAACAAATATGATATCTCTCTTAGATGATGATGATGATTAAAATAAAGCCATTTGCAATGGAGGCCATACTCAAAGCTTCATCACCCTTTGCTTCTTTAACTTGGTCCATTCTTTTTTTTTTTTTTATAAGGGGGGACAAAGAAAGGTAGAGATTTTAGATTTTATAGAGAGATGATAAGTAAGGGCTTTGGAGACCAATTAAGGTGGGGAACATATTCATATGCAAAGTTGACAATATATTTATATTTATAAATATTAAGCACATAGGCAGATAGGCTACATGACTGTGTTCCTCACTTGAATGGGATATCAAGAAATTTTCGTTTAGATTATAATTTTGGGAATTTCCTTTTTATTTTTGCCAATAGACAGAGTTTTAAGAGGGGGTTTGTGGACCAAGCATGTTTAGGAAGAAATGTTGGTTTGTCCGGATAGTGCTTAGGGAAATGAAGATATAAGCATGTTGGTTTTTTTCATTAAATTTAATATTTTGTGGAATGGGAGGATTATTCATTTTTATAATATATATATATATATATATATATAAAGGAAAGGTATAGAAAGATAAAACCTAAAATTTAATGTCAGTCCAAATTTATTTCCATGAAAATTATTTATCATTATATCATGGACTTGGTTGATTTTTTTTTCTTTGTGCATATAGAGATGATATATAAAATAAATTGTTCTTTTTGACTTATGTTTTGTGTGTTTTTGTATGGTGGAGTTGGAAGATGGATAGGGAGCTTGGAAGGTTTTGATTGGACCAATATTGCAAATGCATCTAAAAAGGGAAGTGGTGTGTTTTCTCACTCGCTTGGCCTCCTTAGCAATTGACCTCCATCAAGGGTTGGGAAAGGGAATTGAATAATTATGTCTTTTTTCGAAGTACCATTTTGGGGGGGTTTTGGCCCCCCCTTCCCTCTCTTCCCATTCTCCCCTTTTGTTTCTCATGCAAAAGAAAGGGGTGAGGTGGATGAACACAAAGCAAAGCATAGAACAGCTTTGGTATGCCCCCACAACCATCAAGTCTTAAATGAATTATACTACCTGTTATATGGTGGTAGGCATAGGTTAGTGGCACCTAGACACTGAATAGCAGCAGCTAAGCTTACACCATTGCGCAACATCCCCATTATGCATCAAATTTCCACAACTTCCATGCATGGGTGTTGGCTGCCTCTTCTTTCTCCCTTTTAACCTGAAAAAAAAAATTTAAAACAACTTAAAAGAATGAAATTGAGTTGTGTTAATATGCACATTTGACATGTTTTTGCCTTCTAATTTTAGTAGAATTGGGACATTATTGCTATTAATTCTAGTGAATTATGTTTATTTTCTATGGGTGCAATATATTTCACAAGGATACTTCAATTTTGAGCTAATTTATATAGTTGATACATGAATGATAAGTAATGAAGCTCTAGGAAGCAATATAGTTGCGTGCGGCATGAGGATGGGCAATATGTGAAAAAAATGTTGTTTTTTGAGATTAATAATTGTTTTGTATTTAATCACCTAAAAAATCCTCTTGAAGGATAAGGTGAGTTTATCATTAGATTTTTTATTTTATATTATTGTTACTTTAATATAATTTCAAGTTAGGTCCCTTATTTGGTATTTAAGATAGTAAATTGTTACTCAGAATAACCAGATTTGTAATTATCTTTTTGTTTTAACAATAAATGATGAGTAAGCATAATTTGACTGAACCAAGTGATAAGTTGTGTTATGAGAATGGGAAATTTAATTAAATGAATCGTGCAATTGATTATGTTGAGTAGAGTTGGGTCTTTTTAATTCATAAGGCTATTAGCAAATTAAATTCTAAGAGTGTCTCTTAAGATTGTTCGATTCACAATGATTAATTGTCAAGTTGTTTTCATAATTAATTAACAATCTAAGAAAATATTGGTTGTTCTAATTTGTCATTTGATTGCTATAATCTACTTATCAATAAGTAAGAAAACATCATTTAAGTCTTGATCGGTCTCAATACCAAGAATAATGTCACATCTAATGCTAGAGTTTGTCATCATATTGATTCCTTCTTCATTATCTCGATTTTCTATTATTTAATATTTTATTTCCGTTTGATTATATTTATTTCTTTATTTTTGAAAGAATTAAACCCCTCTTTTATTTATTTTCGTCGCGATTTACTTAGTTGTAACTACGACTAATTTTTGGTTGTAGTAGAATTTAATTTTTTTTTTTTGTCATATCTTTGTGGGGTTTGACCCTACTCCCCTAGTAGAAAATTAGATTTGATGGATTCTATGCCCATCAAATTTTTTGCACCATTGTCAGGAATTGGTACTAACTACTGATGATTTCTTTGGATTACTAGGCCTACACGCATAGGTATACTTGAGTTCAATCCAAAAATCAAGAAGATAACTTATTCCTTGAGAGAATAGGTGAATCAGAAAAATCAACAATGTAAATATCTTTCCTTTTTGCTGCCTAAAGAAGAGATCACACAGATACTGAGACACTTGAAATCTAAACCAAAATAATGACTAAAAATAACCATACACTGAGAGAACTTATTCGTAAATCAGTTATCCAAATATGGAAGTAGCCTTTGAGTTGAAATTAGGTTTGATACACTTACTTCCCATATTACATGGCTTAGAAAATAAGGATTCTCACAAACATCTTAAAGAATTTCATATAATGTGTTTGAGTATGAAGCCACAAGGGGTAACATGATAAAAGAAAGTACTCCAAAAGCCTAAGAATGTCCAAGTTATTTCAGACTCCAAGAATGGCTAAACCAAATTTTTGGAATTAGTTGACTTGAAGAGATGCTACTTAGACAATAGGTTAAAAATCAATTATGAAGAAAATTAGCAATATATATCAAGGATTTCGAAAATAAAAAATAAGGAAAGATATGAAATTTTAAGTGGACAGGTTTGGCTCAATAAGACAAGTCATAGCTCAAATAGAATTGGTATAGTTGCTATCGATTTTGGAACTTCTAATGGGAGTTGGAAAACTCTTGTTTTGCTTGTCAAGAAGTTGAATAGAGTTGGGAAACAAAATAGAGTTGATCAACAATAACCTAAAGAAAATCGTACAAAGAACAATGCGAACTAAGGGGAGTTAAATCAGCTTATGAAAATTGATGAAGTTTGAAAGTGTTTAGGATTTCCCAAAGCTGAATAATTGATAAAGTGTAACACCCTCAACCCGGCCTAGAAGTTTAGACCAAATTCAAGATGCTACATTGATCATCGAAGTGATCGTAAGAAACTTTATAAAACTAGTCGTCCTAAATTCCATTTCCAAAAACATTTATTTCATAGCGAACCAAAAACCTTTAATCCTTTAAAATTCCATCCATAAGTTTAAACAGAATAAAATGTATGAATAAAAGTTTAAACGAAAGTTGTACCACATTATTATAAAACCTTACAGTTTAAAATTAACGAAATAATAAAGTTGTAACGAAAATCAAAGACTGATACTCCATACTATAGAAACTGTCCGAGACATCCGCGTACCTAGTCCAGCATCAAAAATCAGAATGGTACCTGAAAGGGGAAACAGAAGAGGGGGTGAGCTACTCGAGCTCAGTGTGAAATCAAACTAGTTAAACTACAAAAACAGAAACAGGGACAGAAACAGAAAGCCTGGAAGCAATTCAAATTCAATTGTGAAGCAGAACTAACTTACAGAACTATTCAGAACCGATCAACATATGCAAAGCAACTTACCGACAGATGACAGTTGAGCATATTCGTCCAAAATCAATATACCATGGTACTTTTCGGTCACATAGGACAATCAGACGCACACAGTCTTACGTGCCATTCAGATACAGTAGTAATAATTCACAAGTCAGTTACACAGTCACAATAATAGTTCAGTCAGAAAGTTACAGACAGAGTCTACAGAATTCACATAGGCATAAGTGCCTTTTAGTCGAACAATAACACATTTAGTCACAGTATCACATTCAGTCACGGTATCAGTAATTCTCAACCATTCACAAGTTTCAATTCAGTCAAACTGATCAATCAGATGTATATGAATGCAAATGAGTTATAAAATTCCCACCCATCCAGCCAACATACCCCTTTGTCCCCCATCACTCCTCATAAGAGCTTTAAGCTCATCCCACCAATCACTCCACTCAAGACCTTGTAAGGTCCATCCAACCCTGCACTCCAACTAATGTCATCTCAGGTTGCCCGGTATCGATGGCTATCAGGATTGTCCACGACCCTCTGGGTATTGGGACTACGCTCGACCCTCTGGGTATTGGGGCTAACAGTGTACAGATAAACTGTCAGTCTCGTATATTACGTAGCAAAGCTAGCATATAAGTTGTACTGTGCAATACGGTAAATCGTAGTACAGATATGCAGTATGAATTGTCAGATCAGATAGTAGTACGTAGTGTAGCTAACGTACATGCAGTACAGTGCAATGCGGTAATTCGCTATACCGATAGGTTGCAGTAAAATTGCCAGTTCAGTCATTGGTACGTAGCGTAGCTAACGTACATGTGATACAGTATAATGCGGTAATCCGCTATACCGATATGACGTCATCCTGGATTGCCCGGCAACGATGACCATTCGCATTGTCCACGACCCTCAAGGTATTGGGACTGCCTACGACCCTCTAGGTATTAAGGGCTAACAACCAGCAGATCAGCTGCCAGTTCAGTCAATCTTAATCTCCCTTATCTTCAAAATTCCACCTAAAAACAGTATATGCATATGTATGTATGTAGTCAGATGTACACAATTAGAATACCAGTTTTGGATAATTAATTAGAAGCAGACACTCACATCCAATCAGTCAGTTATAGAATCAGTCTTGAGTACACTCGTTACTTGAACTCAGTAGCAATTACAAAATAAGCTCACATATCAATGACACATATTCAAATGGTCAGACAGAACTAGTTGCACACACACTTACCCAACTAACCGAGTTCAGAATCAACCATGTCACATAACCAATCACAATTAACACATTATCCAAACTCAGATCAGAGACGTAAATACCCTTACTAGAGCTTAACCAAGGGTTGGTTCACATAGAGCAACAATTACAAGTATATTTGACCAAAAAAATAATATTTGGTGAGATAGGGCTACACACCCATGTGCCCCAGTCGTATGGGGGTCCAAACGCCTGTATGGGGGGTCCAAACGCCCGTGTGAAAGGTAGCACACAGTTGTGTGACAGAGGCACATGCCCGTGTGAAGCAAGGGCACGTCCATGTGACCAGGTCGTGTAACTCACTGTCCGATTCTGCTAAAATAAGGTGCAGGGCAGACACGGCTATGTGAGGGTCTCACACGCTCGTGTGCCCACCAAACGCTGATATGTGTTCTGAAACACATGCCTGTGTGGGATCCCTAATCCCCAAATCAGCCACATGTCCGTGTGACCTCAAAACTCTGAATCTCTAATTTTCCCAAACTCACAAGCTTGTGTGCCCAATGGACACGGCCATATGAATTCTGAAAAAAATCCCAAATCTACCACACAGTTGTGTGGCACCCAATTTGGCCCAGAACCCTAGTTCTCAAATCCACATGGCTGTGTGCCTCGGTACACGCCTATGTGGCTGTTGGGGGAGGTCATGAAACCACCCCAAATCAGCCCTGAAACTGCCATTTAAGCCACCATAACAGTCCCTAACCTTTGCCCTATCAAAATACATCAAAAATAGCGATTTCTCTTCACTTCCATCGTTTAAAAACCCAAAATTGATGGGTTAGCACACACTCAAGAAAAGCTGCACATTTACATACAAAATTAAAAGAGAAAGTAGAATAAACTGAGTTGATTCCCACACCTATTTTGATGATGACGGAGATGACAAAGTAGCAAAAATTTCGGGAGCTGTAGACAAAACGTTTCAAAAACAAAGGGGAAAGCAAAAAGAGAAAGAGGAAAAAAAGTATCTTGAAACCCCAAAAATAAAAAATAAAAATAAAATAAAAGATAAAATAAAATAAATCATAGAACAACTAATTTAATAATTATAAAGAATTATAATTATTAACTAAAGCAAATCAAAATAAAAATGCTCTCCCTTGCCCATGCAGAGATTCGAACACAAGACCTTTAGCATCAAAACACTCAACTTAACCACCAGACCAACAGGCCCATTATATCATTACAATGCACAACTTAACTTATATGTACGACCTCCTCGCTCTCCCTGAGCTTAATAACCCAAAACTTCTAGGCCCAAAATTTGGGGCGTTACATAAATGATAATACTCTAGAACGACATATTTTTATGTGTTAATTACATATTTATTTTGAGTATGATCTTACTAATTTGAGCTATTATGGTCTTTTATCTTGTAGGGACTAAATTGGAGGCAAAAGTAAATTTAGGGGCAAAAAGCGTGAATTTGGAGATAAATGAGCCAACATGCAACATAGGGAAAATTGTGGTGCCAAAAATACAAGCATGGACGACATCATCTTTTCTGTAATCATTTCCTCTCCCCAAAAGCCTAATCTTTGTTCTTTCCTTATTTCAATAAAATTTTATTTTTTATTAAGTCTATTTCTTTTCCCGAAAGCATGAGCCACTAAATCTATCTAGCCAAAGGTTGTCAAAAATCCCAAAAAACATATTCTTGAGGTTTAGAATCCATACTTAGCCTTGTCGACGAGTATTCATGGTTTCTCCGCATAACAGGGCTGACGCTTTCGTTTATGTCCCTTAAAAGGTAATCTTTTTAACGTGTGTAAAGGCGGCCGCCGCTTTGTATATTTTGGGAAGGTTGCACAGTCGGTTCGTTAGCTTACTGTGTCGGAGGTTAGCGAGCCCAAGAGACAAAATGGCATGGAATTCGCCATTGAGAAGTGATGATTTAGCATAAGATGATCCCACAGAAGTGATTGTTGGCTACAGTCAGGTTTCACTAAATCGTAACTCTAAATTTTTGGAGCTGGTGGTCGTAGGCGTCCTCTTCCACTTTAACTGGCTTATTCTATTTGAGAAGGATCATCTAAAAGCCGAGGGTAGAACCCAAGGCAGATCGAGACAACCGGAGGCTGGAATCTCCCCATAAGAATTTCTTTTCTCTCAAACTCTTTTTATTTTTCTCTATTTTATTTTTCCCAATTTATTCAATTTCACAATTTCAATCAACTTTGAATTCTGTTTTCTTTTAATTCTGTCTTTTTGTTTTTCCTAGGTATGCAGGATTTCTTGGGCACGATTTTGTCCAAGATTTCGAGGAACAAGCCTTGTGCAAATCCAGTCCTTGAGGATTTGACCCTACTTCCCTTATACTATTCTTTTTCATTATTTATTAGGGATAAGATATTTTTGGTTCTCTCAACGACCGCATCAATAAAGAAAGCTTCTTGAATATGAAAATTGATGTTCAGTGTTAGAAACAATTCAAGTAATAATCCAATTAATAATTGAAACTAAGATGACAAGATAAAATTGATTTGAATAGATGGATAAATGGATGTGTCTAATTGAACTCTTTGGAATAAAGAACCTAATAAATTTAATTAATGACGTTAATCAACCCTTCAAAAAAGATTTCTTAGAAAATTGAAGTGTAAAAAACTTCCCCCAACAAACTCGAACAATTAAGTAGAAAGAACTCCTGAAAATGAAACAAGAGTTGAATCTTGCAAGAAATAAACTCCAAAAGTACTTTATAAATAAAAGGAATGCCCTTATTTCATTGAATAAATGAATGCCTTTATATAAATTACATAAAGAACAAAAGTACCTCTAGTTGAGCTAAACTTTCTTATTAATTAAGAAACATAAAAGGCTTGAAAATCTTACAAATTCGAAATAAATACTTAAAATATAAAAATTAATAAATACACTATAGGGCTTATATAATATCAAAATCAAATATTAAAATTAAGCCCAATATGGTTTAAACACAAATCTTGTAACACCCTTAACCTTACCCAATCATCAAGCCCGAGCATAGGATGATACATTCGTTACCGTAACAACTTCAGACAATTTTATAGCATTTAACGGGTGTGTCGTTGAGAGCACCAAAAAGAATAGTATAAGGGAGGTAGGGTTAAATCCTCAAGGACTAGATTGCTACAACTTCTTGCTCCTCGAAATCCTAGGCGCAATCGTGCTGTAACAACCAAATTTCAGTGATATTAGAACAGTGGTTTTGGACCACAAATATGAGTTAGAAAGAAAATTTATTTTA
This sequence comes from Gossypium stocksii, assembly GCA_020496765.1. Taxonomy (NCBI): domain Eukaryota; kingdom Viridiplantae; phylum Streptophyta; class Magnoliopsida; order Malvales; family Malvaceae; genus Gossypium; species Gossypium stocksii. Next base: position 11,677,374 of record CM035621.1, on the reverse strand, counting down.
ATATTTTTGTATGGTCTAAAATATGATAGGAAAGTCGTATGAAAATTTTGATAGGAAAATTTTAACGATTATGTGAATAATTAAAGGAAGGACCAAATTGCATAAAATGTCAAATATGAATTCTAGAAGCTAGAAGGATTAAATGGCTATGGAATTCAAAATGAGAGGTCCTTATATGGTAATTATACCATTAAGAAAAGTTAATAGATATTTATGGATGAATCATCCATGGAAATTGAGAAAAAAAAGGGACTAAATTGGAAATTGGGGAAAATAAAATATTATAATTAAATTAAAAGGAATAAACATCATTTTATATCATCTTCTTCCCCAAATTTACATGAAAACCCTAGGAGAGAGGAAACAAACTTTATTTGCTTAATTAGGTAAGTAATCAAGTCCCATTTTTAGTATTTTTTATATTTTTGAAATCGGGATAGTGTAGTCTATCTAAATTAGGGATTAATTGGAAAAGATATTAAAGTATAAAGTTTATGCCATGGATGTAAAAGCTGAAAATATGAAAATTATAGTAGAAAATGAAAGGTTGATAGTAGAGAAACAACTTTTACAAAATGAATTTCCATGAAATTGAGATTTGGGGACTAAATTGTAAACTTATGAAATTCATGGAAATTTCTAAATTTTTTGAAACATAAGTGCTGTAAATGATACATAGAAATTTTTGTTAGGCTTGGAATAAGGATTGAATTGTGAGAATTTCATTTTCTGAGCCTAAGGACATAATTGTCATTAATGAAAGTTTAGGGGCAAAATAGTAATTTTGCCTAGAGTATGAATTGAATGCAATTGAATATGAATTGAATGAAATTAATGATTAAACTTATTTATATAGATCTGGACAACTCAAATTTGAAGTTAGGCTGAGGAAAAGAAAAAGTCTAGGATTAGTCGATTTCGTAAATTAAAAAGCATCGAGGTAAGTTCATATAACTTAATTGTGAATTGTGAGTTGGTTAAAAGCATGTAAAATGAATATATTTTTTAAATATCGGATGTATGAATGAGTCCCCCTTCCAACAGATCAAATAAGTCATCAATCCGCAATAGAGGATATTTGTTCTTTATCGTTACTTTATTCAGCAGTCAATAATCAATGCACATTCTCATTGTATTGTCTTTCTTATTCACAAATAACACCGTGATAAATCGTAAATTATACATACTTTTACCTCATGCTTAGCCTAATTTCTAGATGAATTATCATTGAATTTATGGAATTTGATGCTCCTAAACCTTTAATTTCATGTTTTATACTTAGGTGAGCATAGGGAAGAGAAAAGAGCAAGGAACGGGCCGAAAACGGGAAAATTAGGCCCAATTCAATAATCAACACGGCTTGGAGGTTCGTCACACGGGCGTGTCGCACGGCCGTGCCACTTTAATATGCTCGAGCACGGCCTCCACAACGATTCACACGGGCGTGGCACACGGGCGTGTCCCTATCGTGAGGAAGTTCAATTTCACTCAAAAAAGGCTACTTAAGGGCTAAGAAAGACATTCTAAACTCTAATTCCCGCCAAGACGGGGAGTTAAAGGCAAGGAATTACTCGAAAGAAAGCCGATTGATCCATCTCAGAAGCCAAGAGCTACATCAAGACAAAGGATCTCCCTTCTATCCTTTCAGGAGTTTTGGGTTTTCTTATGTTTTGTTATTTTATTTCTTCTGAGATGTTTTCTTTTACAATTATGAACTAAAACCCCAAATATCTAAGGGGGATGAAACCTAAGACAAATCTTGTTATTGTTATCTGAACTGTGTGATAAATATTTGATTTGTTCTTAATTGTGTTTTTAACTCTTAAATTGATATTCCGGGATATTGATTTAAGTCGAATGTGTCTATATAGAGGAGCAAAAGTCCCTGCATAGGAGTAGATCCAACACAATTAAGCGGAGTTGATCACAAACCTAGACATAGGACAACGAAAATCTGCCGGATTAGAGTCAAATCTAATATGGGGAGCCATAGATCGAGTTAATGCAAGACTAGGGTTTTTAACTAGAAAGAGATTTTAGTTAGTCAACCTAGGATTAGTTGTTCTTATCCTCAACGGAGGTATTAACATAATTTAGGGATCTCTACGGATCAAAGCAAATGAAGAAATCATCTGGTTTAGAGTTAGATAATAAGTGAAGTCTAGGTGGATTCTTCCTTAGGTATTGTCCTCATCAATCAGTTTTCCCAAAAACAATTTCCCAATTTACTCTTTGTCGTTTCTTTAGTTTAGTTTAGAATAGTTTACAAATAAACCCTTTTTATTTCTTAGGCTAGATAATAGGAAGGAAATCATTACTAGTACTTTTAGTTCCTTGGATTCGATATTCCGGCCTTGCCACTAACTATACTACTATTCGATAGGTGTGCTTGCCTTTTATCGTGATATTAGTTACTTTCCAGGTACGATCAGTTTTATTACTTCATCAAAATCACGAGATCAAGTTTTTGGCGCCGTTGTCGGGGAACTGAAATATTAGGAACACTCGATTCCTATTACTTTAGCCCCTTTTTTTGCAATTTATTTCCTGTAGCGACGTAAAAATTTTAACTTAGTCGCTAATTGAGGTGATTATTGAAAAATCAACTTTCGATTTTAAAGAAAAGTGAGTCGCCACCGATCTTTTTTCATAGGTATGGTCGGACTGTAACGACCCAACATTTTCGGGTATCGAAAAAACGAGTCGTAGGGCCTCCGTCTTAGGAAAATAAGTCCGTAAATATTTATTAAAAATATTTATGAAATTAGTTATAAGTTGAATTAGATTTTGGTGAAGTGAATTTAGTTTAATTAGAAGTAATTAGTAGAAAGGACTAAATTAAATAGAATGCAAAAGTTTAATTATAGAATATAAAATTGTTAAGGGATTAAATTAGTAATTAGACCATAAAAGTGACATGTGTGAATGATGGATAAAATACATGTGTATTAATTTTATTGGTACAAATGTATTATGTATGTATTTACTTAATTATTAAGTAAATGTTATTTATTTATTTATTTGTTATAATTAATATTAAAAATGTGATATTATAATTTTATTGATTAATTATGATGGAGACAAGTGTATGGTGAGGATTAGTGCATGTGTTGTAGTGTGTATGGATACAAATGTATGTAAATAATTTGTTATTAATTAGATATTTTATAATTAATAATTAAATAAGTAAGTAAATAAAAGAAATTAAAAAGAAATAACAAAAGAAAAAGAGAGAATAGAACCAGAGAAAGAAACGTGAAAGGGAAAGAAAGAAAGAAAGAAAGAAGAAAAAAAGGAAATTGAAGGATTAAGGCTTGGAGATTAATTTGGTAAGTCAATTAAGTCCATTTCTTTGTAATTTTGATGTTTTTGAAGCTCTAGAGAAAGATTCTCTTGAATTTATGTGAAAATATTAGCAAATAATGGAAGTTTGATTTGGGTTTATGTTAAGGAAATGGTGGAATTAGGGATTAATTTGATAGAATTGTGAATTTGAATTGATTAGGGACTTAATTGTAAACTAGGCTATAAGTTTTGAGCTTTAGGGACTAATTTGAATGAAATTCGAATTATGGAAAAATGATGAAAATTTGATAGTTATAAGGAAGTTTTAATGGAAATTGAATAAGAAAATGAGATAAATTGCTAAAGAAGAGAAGATGACAAAGTTTAGGACATAAGTGGGAATATGATAAAAGTTATATGGAAAATTTGGAAATTGTATAAATTATGTATATTATTAATTAATTGTAAATTTGCTAATTTTTGTAGCTAACAAGGAAACCGAGCCATCGAATACGAAAGGAAAGGAAAAAGTGGTCGAGGAGTAGCTTGGGAAAATATCAGTTTGTATTATCATAATTTGAATTATTTCTTATTTTGTGTTTAATTTATTTAATATATGTGTATGGAAATTGAATGTGGGGTAAATATTGATGTTGGATTGAATGTGTATTAGATTTGTTTGATGAGCAAAAATATGCAAGTGAGATTGAATTATATGATTGAATTGGGCAATGTTAGTATGCAAATGAATTTGAGTTACAAATGTGATTGAAAATACAAGAAAGTGATTGAAAATGATATGTGTTTCCGATACCCTATTAACAAGTCGGGCTTAGTGGATATAGTTGGCATGCCATAGGATTGGAAGTGTTCAGGGTTACTTCGACCTCGAGTCGATGAGACACTTGGAGTGTCATATTACTTCGGGTAGATTCGATGAGGTACTGGGTACCACTTTACTTCGGCTAGGCCGATGAGACACTGGGTGTCAAATTTGCTTCGAACTATCCGATGAGGCACTGGGTGCCAATATGGTGTGTTTGGTTGGATCCGTATATCCGCCAAAGTCCGAGTCATGTTAATAGGGGTAATTAAGTGAAATGAGAAAATCGATTGAAATTGTGCATTTGAATCATTGAATAAATAGTGAAAATGATGATGTGATATGAAACGAGAAATGAAATTGTGCTATGAGTTTTAATACTTGAATTAAGGTTCTCGAATGGTCATTATTGAATATGTATCTGCGTAATTGGAAAGTGACCAAAGATTCATGAATTGTTCATGTTGGAAATGTGAATTGAATGTTTTTTATATGATTGAAGAAATGGTAAACTGAATATGGGAATATGATAGTTTGGGACATAACTATGTGTATGATTTGTATATGACATGATATATTGTTATTGTTTAATTCGAATTATGATAATACCATTGAGTATTTCCAATACTCAGCGTACGGTTGTTTTCCGTGCGCAGGTTAAGTAAAGTTGAGGTTTTTTCAAGCATCCAAATTAGTCCCGATCTCAGCTCAAATTTGTGGTGATGTATTTATCTTTTGGTAATGTGGCATGTACTAGGTTTAATGTTTGTCACTTGTAAATGTTTAATATTTTGAATGTAAATATAGTGTATAAACTTTGAGAAGTTTTTTGAAATGAATGAATGAGTTTTTGCTAAATTTGAAGATGAAATGAATGGTTTTTGGTTAACATTTATAATAAGTCAATGAATTGAGCATGTATTAAGTATGTTTAGTGGGTAAAAATAGCTTAAAAATGATGAAACTTGCAGTTTTCACACGGCCAAATCACATGGGCGTGTGCCCTGGCCGTGTGGGAGAAACAGATTCTTCCACGGCCTGGCCCCACGGCCGTGTGATTCCACACAGGCTGTCCACACGGGCATGTCCCAAGCCACACGGCCGTGTGCCCCTATTTTTCAAGAAAATTTTAAAAAGTTCCCGGTTTGATCCCGAATCAATTTCTAAACTTATTTTGGGTTCCGTAGGCCTATATTAAGAATTATTTGATGGTAATTAGAGGGTTTTTGATTGAAACTAAAATTTATGCCTCGTTTTTATTTCGTAAGTTAGTATATGGTTCCGGTAATACCTCGTGACCCTGTTCCGGCGACGGTGTGGGGTTAGGGGGTGTTACACGGACACCTAATAAAACATCTTTTTAACAGAAAAAAATTCATTTTTGGATAAAAAGAAGGCCGAGTTTAGGTCTACGTCAAAATTCAGAGAAAAATAGGGTCCGAGAGTTGGTTACGCACGAGGAAGGTATTAGCACCCTCGTGACACCCAAAATTGGTATCTTATTAAACATGTGTTGTCTCAATTTTCAAAAATGCGAGTTCAATTTGATGTTTTAATCGTGATCCAATCAAAACACGAGAATTTCAAGATTTTTTGATTTTTTTAGAAGGATGTCCCGTTTTTAACACAAGTCAAAGTGATTCACCCAACATAGCGGTGAAATCACGGACTTAATGTTGAAATTGGTACATTGCCTTATTTTTTGAAACTAATTGAAAATAAAAAAAAAACATTTTAAAACGATAAAAAGTTCATAACAATGTTCTAATTAAATGCAATTTACACATATATTCAATTCAGAAACATGCAAACAATAAAAAACGCGAATATACGGTGAATAATAAACATAGTAATTACAAAACATTAACAAATACATACGATATTAAACAATATAATAAGAGTATTTAAAAGTATACACATAAGATAGTATATATAACAAATATAATATTAAAATCTATATATATACATAATATATAAAAGACATACCTAATACAATATTAAAAATATATATACGTGAAAAATATACATTAGAAATAATAGTAGTATTAAAAAATACATAATATATAAAGTATTAAAAATATAATATTAGAAAAAGACATAATATATATATATATATATATATATAAGTATTAAGTGAAAATAATACTGATTCTAATAATAGTAAAATACTAATAAATAATAGATATAGTAATAATAATAATAATAAAATACAAAAGAGAAATATGATTAAAAAAGGTAATAGCTAATGATAATGAAAATGATAAATATAATAGTGAATATAATAATATAAAAATACCGTATATGAAAAAAAATGTGCATATAACGAAAATGTACGTTAATATTAATAATAATAATAGTAACAATAAAATATGATTGTAAAAAAATAATAAAAAAATATTAAAAATAATACTAAACATAATACGATAACAATATAGAATAAACATATATAAAAAAATAATGATGAAAAGGAAATAGTCATAATAATAAAATAATATATTTAAATACTAAAAAGAAAATATGTAATTACATAGGATGGAAAATAATAATAAATATGATAGTAACATATAAAAGCAAAAAAAAAAATTAATACTACAAATAATATTTAAAAATAAAAATGGTGAGAAGGATGAAATCCGAATCAAAACAGAGTTCTTAGGGCGAATGCAAAATGAAATAAATGGCAATAGGACTGAATTGCGGTATGCTCGTGACCTAGAGGGACCGAAAGAGCAATAAATCCCTCTGTCCAGAACACGCAGCAGCATGGGGACCAAAATTGAAAACGCGACAAATCATGGGGCGAAATTAAAACACGGGAGAAGTTTGATTGCAAAGTTTGAAAGAACGGAAGGACTGCGCGCGCAATTAGACCATTGTACAAAAACACGCGGATCTTGAGGCGAGTTCGGGTCGGATCGGGTCAGTGCGCGGGTCGGTGGCTGAAACGGCACCGTTTCAGTGCTGAATCTCTTGGTGCAAAACGACACCGTTTCGTTTTGCTATTTAAACCAATTTTATTATTATTTTTTTTTCATTTCAGCTGATTTAAAGAAAAAAAAGGAGAGGAACCTCTCTTCATTCTCTGGGCAGGCCTAGAACCTCGGCCAGGAGGGCCACCTCGCCTTCGTTCACACCGGCCACCACGGTGGCCGGAAAAGGTAAAATCTCTCTTTTTCTTTTATTTTTTTTGTTAAATAATATATGTGTATATATATACAATGAAGAAAAAAAATATGTATGTACAAATATATGCGCAGATTCAAAAAAATAAAGAAAAATAAAATACCGAGAGGTACCCTTAGCCCGTTTCTAGTTCTTTCGTACTTGCAAGCCTCTGTTTTTTATTATGAATGATGCTTTCTACAAACAATATTCTCTTTTTTATTCCAGTCCCCAACCTTTTTACATTTCTTTAGATCGACTTTTATAGCCGATTTTACACGGTTTTTGTTATTATTTTTGCTTTTTCTCGCTCCAGTTTGCGTGTTTGCTTCGTCTTTGCAGGGTATGGCCGGTGGAGGTGACTGGGGTTGGTGGCAGAGAGTGGTTGCGGCTTTGGCAGAGGGTGGTTGGAGGTCGGCACCGATTAGGGTTAGGTATTAGGGTTTTTGTTTTTTTTTGTTCTCTAATTTGGGTAATGGGTCTTGGGTTATTATTGTTGGGCTTAATTGGGTTAGTTTAGGGGTAATTTTGGGTCAATGGTTCTGGTGGGGTTGGGTTTAAGGCTAAATGGGCCATTCGGGTTTTAGTTTAATTTGGGGTTGATGTAATTTAAATGGGTGTGGTTTTATGTATTAAAATGGGCCAAAATTGACCTACAACAGCTGCCCCTCTTTGCTCATTGTCGTGCAACGGGAATAGAGCAAAGACACTAAAAAAGGCCAATTTTGCCCTGTCTTGCCGTGTTTGGACTTCTTTGGTGCTCTTCTTGTTCAGCTCCTCTTTCCAGTCCACCGCATCTTGTAGCTTTGATTCAATCCACTACAACTTCAAAGACATGTCTTGTAGCTTCAATCTATTCGCATCTTTAGGGGTATGAGATTCATTGTCTTTGATCTGTTTCATCCTTTGCAACTTCAAGGAGATAACGTTGTTGTGATCTGCTCTTCTGCAACTTCAGGGGAATGGGATCTGATATCTTCCATCTTCTCAGCTACACTTCAATGATATAAGGTTTGTGGTCTTCTCCTCTGAAACTTCAGGAAGGCAAAATTTGGTGTTTTCGATCAGCTCCAAGCTTTATTCCTAGTGTGTGACCTCTCGCAATACGAGTTGATTTATGAAAAACAGAAATTAGAAATACCTCAGCGTGATAGCCAAGGCTCAACTCACCTCTCGTAATATGAGTTGATTTTTGAAACATAAATTGAAAAATAGAAATTGAAAATACCTCAGCGTGTCTTGAGGCTCAACTCACCTCTGGTAATATGAGTTGATTTTTGAAACATAAATTGAAAAACAGAAATTGAAAATACCTCAGCGTATCCTGAGGCTCAACTCACCTCTGGCAATATGAGTTGATTTTTGAAACATAAATTGAAAAACAGAAATTGAAAATACCTCAGCGTGTCCTGAGGCTCAACTCACCTCTGGTAATATGAGTTGATTTTTGAAACATAAATTGAAAAATAGAAATTGAAAATACCTCAGCGTGTCCTGAGGCTCAACTCACCTCTGGTAATATGAGTTGATTTTTGAAACATAAATTGAAAAATAGAAATTGAAAATACCTTAGCATTTCCTGAGGCTCAACTCACCTCTGTAATATGAGTTGATTTTTGGAACATAAATTGAAAAACAGAAATTGAAAATACCTCAGCGTGTCCCGAGACTCAACTCACCTCTCGTAATATGAGTTGATTTTTGAAACATAAATAAAATATCAGAATAGCTAAACATATCATCTGGTGGAACTCAGGTGTGTTTTTTTTTCTTGATCCAGTATAACTATCCTCAAATCCTCTTGCTCTGCTGGAGTACCTGTGCATGTCATGCATGATGTTACCATGATATGCACATGTTAGTCTTAAATGCCTTTATGCCTACATGATTATGCTATGAGCCTTGTGTTTGTTTGTCATGTATCTCTTTTGTCACGATCCTTGTGATGATTTGTATTCATTGCTTCGATCCTTGGCTTTCTTCTCAGGCTTTGTACCCGTCCTCAAGCTTTACAAGTAATCTGTGTTTCTTAGATATCACTCTTTTGCCCCCTGTTGAACTCTGTCCTTGCTTTGAGACTCTTGTACTTTTCAAATTTCATCCAGGTAATACTTAGCATTCCTTTTGTTCAGAGTATGTCATTCAACTATTTATTATTTAAATAAGCCACACAATGAGACGCACGAAAATTGTCAGAATGGGCGCAAAAGAGATGCCCTACATTTATTTATTTCAAAAGGTAACAAACAAAGAAAGTTAACCAAGGGTAGTAAAAAATGTCATAAAGAGAAAGGGGATCGCATTCAGTGGATACAAATGCTCTAGATATTCAACGCATGAACTCTTCCACGTTTCTTAATCAAAAATCTTTTCAAGCATGGTTTCTTGCGTAGAAGATTTCGAGCTTTTAGAAATGCTTCAAATACTGTAGTTTCGTTGTTTGACCTACCGTTAAAACCGCCTTGCTCTTTAAGCCCAAGTTTGCTTCATTAGGACGCCCTTTCAGGTTTTCATCCTAATCTCTTGTGTTAATCAAGACGATCATTCTGGGTTTTCACCTTGATCTTTTTCTTTAGACATAATATTTCTTCACAGCATTTGAGTTTATTGGATTCGGTAACTCTTTCCCATCCATCTCAGTGAGAATCAAAGCTCCGCCTGAGAAGGCTTTCTTTACGACGTATGGTCCTTCCCAATTTGGTGCCCATTTTCCTCGTAAGTCTTTTTGTATTGGGAGAATCTTCCTCAGCACGAGTTCTCCTTCGCGGAATTCTCTTGGCTGTACCTTCTTGTTATGGGCCGCGATCATTCTTTTTTGGTACATCTGTCCATGACAGATTGCCTTCAAGCGTTTTTCTTCGATAAGATTTAGCTGGTCATATCGAGCTTGAACCCATTCTGCTTCTTCTAGTTTCGACTCCATTAAGACTCGTAGAGAGGGGATCTCAACTTCGATAGGTAGCACAGCTTCCATTCCATAGACCAGCTAGAAAGGAGTTGCTCCCGTAGATGTCCGCACAGATGTGCAATATGCAAACAAAGCAAATGGTAGCTTCTCGTGCCAATCTTTATATGTCTCGGTCATTTTCTTGATAATCTTCTTAATATTCTTGTTGGCCGCTTCAACAGCTCCATTCATTTTCGGGCGATAGGGTGAGGAATTATGATGTTTTATCTGAAATTGCTCACACACTTCCTTCATCATCTTGTTGTTCAGATTCAAAGTATTATCTGAAATAATTCTCTCAGGCAAACCATATCGACAAATGATTTCCTTTTTCAACAACCTGCAGATTGCAGTTTTCGTCATATTAGCAAATGAAGCTGCCTCTATCCATTTTGTGAAGTAGTCTATAACCACAAAGATGAATTGGTGTCCATTAGAAGCTTTCGGGGAAATTGGCCCTATGACATCCATGCCCCACATAGAAAAGGGCCACAGAGAAGTCATAACATGAAGTGGCGAAGGGGCTACATGAATCTTATCGCCGTAAATTTGACATTTGTGGCACTTTCTTGCATAACTAATGCAGTCGCTTTCCATCATCGACCAGTTGTAACCGACTCTCATAATCTTCTTGGCCATAGTGAAACCATTGGCATGCATTGCACAGATCTCTTCATGGACATCTTTGAGTATTTTCTTGGCCTTAGTAGCATCCACGCATCTCAGAAGCACTTGATCTTTTCCTCTTTTACAAGATGTCCCCATCAAGAACAAATCCCACTGACATTCTTCTGATTATTCTTTTGTAATTCTCATTTGCTTATTCGGGATATTTTTGATTCTTGACATATTCTAAGATATTGTAGAACCACGGCCATCCGTCTGCCTCTTTCTCAATGCTACAACAGTGTGCAGGGGCCTCGTATATGCTCATTTTGAGGGGCATTATTTCTGTTTCTCTACTTGCTTTGAACATTGAAGCCAAAGTGGCTAGGGCATCAGCCAATTGGTTTTCTTCTCGTGAGAAGTAATTAAAATTTATTCCTTTGAACTCTTTAATCAATTCAACCACTAGATCACTGTACTTAATCAACTTCGGATCCCTCACTTCCCAATCTCCACGGATTTGGTAAATCACTAAGGCTGAGTCCCCGTAAACCTTTAGGGTTTCGATGTTTCGTTCAATAGCTGCACGAAGTCCCATGATGCAAGCCCCATATTCCGCCATGTTGTTGGTACAAAAGAAATTTAGCCTGGCAGTGAGCGGATAATGGTTCCCTTCTGGTGATACCAAGACTGCTCCAATCCCATGCCCTAATGCGTTCGATGCACCATCAAAGCTCATCTTCCATGACTTGTCTTTTGATGATTCACATTCTTTTTCTGTAATGCACATCAAGTCTTCATCCGGGAAATCAAATCTCAACTGCTCATATTCTTCCGTTGTTCGAACTGCTAAGAAATCGGCTATTGCGCTTCCCTTTATCGACTTTTGGCTCATATAGACAATGTCGTATTCTGATAGTAGAATCTACCATCGTGCCATTCTTCCTGAGAGTGCAGGTGATTCCATCATGTACTTTATTGGGTCCAGCTTTGAAATTAACCATATTGTATGATACAACATATATTGTCTAAGTCTCCGAGCTACCCAAACCAAAGCACAACAGAATTTTTCAATTGACGAATACTTTGCCTCATACTCAGTGAACTTTTTGTTGAGGTAGTAAATAGACTTTTCTTTCTTTCCTGACTCGTCATGTTGCCCCAGTACACAACCCATTGAATTTTCAAACACAGCCAGATATAATATCAATGGTCTTCCTAGAGTTGGCGGTACTAGCACCGGGGGACTAGACAAATACTATTTTATCTTGTCAAAAGCCACCTGGCATTCCTCGTCCCATTCTTCCGGGTTATGTTTTTGAAGGAGTTGAAAAATTGGGTCACACTGGTTGGTAAGTTGAGCAATGAATCGAGCAATGTAGTTCAACCTTTCTAAAAATCCTCTAACTTCTTTTTGCGTGTGCGGAGGTGGTAGTTCTCGTATGGCTTTTATCTTATCTAGATCAACTTCAATGCCTCTTTCGCCGACAATGAAGCTTAGCAATTTTCTCGAGGTAGCCCCAAACGTACATTTGGCTGGATTAAGCTTCAGTTGGAACTTTCTTAATCTTTCGAACAACTTCTTGAGGTTCACAATGTGCTCTCTTTCCCCTCGGGACTTAGCAATCGTATCATTAACGTAGACTTCTATTTCTTTATGCATCATGTCATGGAACAACGTCACCATGGCCTTCTGATAAGTTGCCCCAGCATTCTTTAATCTGAACGGCATCACCTTGTAGCAGAATGTCCCCTACATCGTTACGAAGGTAGTTTTCTCCATATCTTCAGGGGCCATTTTGATCTGATTATAACCCGAGAATCCATCCATGAAAGAAAATAATGAATGTTTTACTGTGTTATCCACCAATGTATCGATGTGTGGTAAGGGAAAATTATCTTTAGGACTTGCTCGATTCAGGTCGCGATAATCTACGCACCAGGTGTGCTTTCAGACGTCTCGTTCCATCTTACTTTTCAAAATCTGGTACCTTGAATTTTGGCGGTAGAACTAGATCGGGTACCAAACTAAGCTCTTTAGCGCTTAGTGCAGAGAAGACCTCAGTGCCTTCTATTGTTTTGAGTCTTTCCTCTAAGCTCTTATATTTCTCTTGAGCCTCGTGATCATCCATCCTTAACCTGGCGATTTCTGCCGGATCATCTAAATCTAGAATGGGTGGATTAGCAGGAGTGGCTCTAGGATTTCACACAAATATTCCCTGCCCTAGATGAGCAGCTGGCATAGGTCGTTGCTCCAAGCTGGTGGATTCCCCTTGAGTGTACCCTCTTTGTGTTGCATGGGGCGGAGTAAATCCTGGGGGATAGAGCGGATCTTGATCGAGATTAACAACCTTAGGGTTCTGCATGGGTCCCTTCCTTTTTACCAGAGCTGACATCATTTCCATCATCTTAGCCATTTGGTCCTTTTGTTCCAGCGATTCCTCTCGAGATCTCACCATCAGATCCCTCGTTTCTTGCTGTGACTTGGCCAGTTGCTCTTGTAATTCCCTTTGGACTCTTTCCATCCTTTCGATTCTTTCATTAAATTCAGCCTCTATTACTCTAACTTGTCGGTGCGTCTTATACGAATGATGTGGTTCCAGCCTTTATATTGTCGTAACTGCGAATTGTGTGATTTTGACCTTAGTGAATGATTATGAGATATATACATGCAATGAATGAATGCATAAATGCCATATGAATGTTAGTCATGAATGCATATGCAAGAATTTGGTGTTGATTTCAAGATAGCCCCTATTTAGGCATTTCATTTATCAAAAGAGTCAATTACAAAACATTTTGCTATCTTTTGATTCAACCGTTACACAAACTTCCTAGCTATATCGCTATAATTCTTTACTCGCTCCAGGAACTCTGATATGCTCGATCTTTGGCTTGGAGGGAACCGACAACTGAGATCTTTAACTTCATCCGATAGTTGTACCACGTGCATGGCTACTTTACGACTTTCGTTGATCAAAAAGCCAAGTTGCATTTCTTTTTCTTGGAGGTCTGTTTTATAGGCGTGAGTGTCTCTGCCATACTGACTACTCTTTTCTTCCAAGGCCTTTAAGAGAGTATCTAACTGTTGCTGTCGAGCTTGCAGCGTATCTTCTAAATCTTGTATTCTTTCTCTTAACTCTTGACATTCAGATCGGCTAGTCATTAATTCAGTAGACACTGTCTCGTATTCGGCGTTCTTTTTTCTCAATTCTATCGTGACCCGTGCAACCTTTTCTTCCTCTTTCTTCACTTTCCTTTTCCAAAATTCCATTCCACCTTTTGCGTTACTCAATTCTTCTTTCCATTCTGCTAACGACTTACCCAGTCCACTCTTCTTTATAATGCCCCTTAACTTTACATTTTCCAAATGAAGATCTCTTAAGTCATTTTTTACTACTTCAACTTCTTTTTGCACTTTCTCGGTTCGAGCTATTTCAATCTGAACGTCGATCTTCAGCTGGTAGTTTTCCTCTTGAAGAGTATTAAGGTTCCGTAACATCTTGGACTTTTCGCGTTCGAATTCCTGCCTTGCCATTTCTAGCTCAGATGGCATTTCTTCCGAGAAGGGATTTTGGAAGGAGTAATTTGTCAATGAAACTTACTGACTATTCACCCGTTGCCTTCTCCATACGTCGTAATCTTGGGTGAGAGTATCAGCGTATAGAGCCAACTCCATCAAATGAATCCTCTTCCAAGACTTGGTAGTGTCTCGGACCCTCTTCATATAACCTTCACCCGTGAAAGCAAACTCGAATTGTGCTAATCCTCCGATGGCGGGTATAAACTGGCGTGAAGAAAATTGCCTTTGGACCATTAGTGGGGCATATCCAACTCCGCCCCATAACCCAAGTAGTGGCACCCAATCTTGGTTTCTAACCTTGTACAACAGAACCGACAGGCGTATCCACAATGCTCTTCAAGTTACATCCTCGGCTCGAAGGTTCTGAAAGACTGAAACCCAATGTTGTTCGGAGACTTCTTTTGGCCATTCTTTCTTAAGATACGCTTCCAATGGGGCAAACGTTTTTGAAAACATATGAAACGGCGTACACTCCACTTTCCAGAAGTGGCTCAAAATCCAAACATTGAGTAACTGCGTGCATCCGATAAAACGCCCTTCGCCTTTCCTCCTACAACTGCTTAGGGATCTGAAGGTCTCAGCCAAGATAGTCGGGACAGGGTTGATTCCTTGCTTTAACCTTTCAAAGAAGTCCACTACTGCAACTTCTATATGTCCGAGAACTTTTGGGAAGACGATCAATCCATATATGGCCAAAGCGAACAGATTCACTCTCTTCGACATATCGGGATGATTTAGAACCAAATCTCGTAGGGAAAACCATGGGACATAGATGACTTCATTCTTCTTCTTTATTTGTTTTTCGGCCCATGTTTCAGTCATATCTATCAATTTCATTAGCTTCTTCTTGAGCGTCATTGGCTTAGGCTCTTTCACATATATCTTATAGGGCTGTGCATTATCGATACGAAGTAAAGCCGCGTACTCTTCTATAGTTGGTGTCATATCTTCTTGATTGAACGTAAAACATTGGTAAGCCAGATCCCAGAATCTGATCATGGCTTGGATCAATCGCTCGTCGACATTGATAGCGATCAGGTTGGCTATATCTCTGTATCTTTCAGTGAAGATTCCCCTAGTGTCCGAGTCCCACTGATTCCAAATTTGAACCAAGTCTTCGAGATTATTCTGATGAACATTCACAGTTACGTGCTCGGGCAGATTGGTAACAAATCCTTCCATTAGACTGTCCCCTTTCTCTTTCCAGGTTTTCAGAGACCATTCCCTAACCACGGCATTCTTCTCGGTTGTTTGTATAATCGACTCTTCCATCAGAAACCTATTTTTTGGCAACCGATCTCTAGTCAACCCCTTCCTAATATGATGCCTAGAATGCATGATGACAAATAAAACAACAACAAACAATCTCTGGTTAGTAATATAGGTAAAAACACGAAGAATTTAACAAATTAAGCTACCCGATCCAGCTTATTAAACAGACCCGATCCCTTTGCATAAAAAAATGAAAATGCAAAAGGTTGGAGGCGTTTCTCCCGTGTACTTATTTTGGTGACTATTAACAGACGGAGGTTCGGCATGGCTCTAGTTAGGTGGCTCATATGGTTCGCTACATGCGGTTTTGGTTCTAGACAGGTACTCGAATTGTTCGTACCATCGTCTACTAAGACTAGTACGAAGCCTCGATTGTAGCCCATCACAGGCTCACGAGTTCAATTAAAGGGATTACATTTACTTATGCCTATGCGGAGGGACAAGTTAACTCACGAATGCATAAGTAGTATGTAACCCGAAAGTATTCACTAGCCTGTGTGGAGGGACGAGTTAACTCACGAAGGCGTAGCGTTTACTTTCACTTAAACGGACAGAGCCCGGGTAGGGAGCTCATGTTATGCAAAAATGCAAGTGCACGGTGTGTGGGGGAAAAACTCACAAACCTTTTCGTTTTATTTTAAAACTAAACTAAAAACCAAAACCATAAAAACTTATAGCTGAAAAACAATAAGATAAAACAAGTTAGAAGAATATTTGGAAATGCATGATTTTTCAAAAACAAAATTTTAGGATCACGACTAAATATCAAATTGAACGAGGAATTTTGAAAATTTTGACAACACACGTTTATTTCTATACTCGACTTTCAAAAACTGGTTCCCTAGTGGAGTCGCCAGCTGTAGCGATGTAAAAATTTTAGCTTGGTCGCTAATTGAGGTGATTATTGAAAAGTCGACTTTTGATTTTAAAGAAAAGCGAGTCGCCACCGATCTTTTTTCATAGATATGATCGGACACCTAATAAAACCTTTTTTTAACTGAAAAAATTCATTTTTGGATAAAAAGAAGGTCGGGTTTAGGTCTACGTCAAAATTCAGAGAAAAATAGGGTCTGGGAGTCGGTTACGCACGAGGAAAGTATTAGCACCCTCGTGACGCCCAAAATTGGTATCTTATTAAACATGTGTTGTCCCAATTTTCAAAAATGCGAGTTCAATTTGATGTTTTAATCGTGATCCGATCAAAACACGAGAATTTCAAGATTTTTTGATTTTTTTAGAAGGATGTCCTGTTTTTAACACAAGTCAAAGTGATTCATCCAACATTGCGATGAAACCACAGACTTAATGTTGAAATCGGTACATTGCCTTATTTTTTGAAACTAATTAAAAATAAAAAAAAACATTTTAAAACGATAAAAAGTTCATAACAATGTTCTAATTAAATGCAATTTACACATATATTCAATTCAGAAACATGCAAACAATAAAAAACGCGAATATACGGTGAATAATAAACATAGTAATTACAAAATATTAACAAATACATACGATATTAAACAATATAATAAGAGTATTTAAAAGTATACACATAAGATAGTATATATAACCAATATAATATTAAAATCTATATATATACATAATATATAAAAGACATACCTAATACAATATTAAAAATATATATACGTGAAAAATATCCATTAGAAATAATAGTAGTATTAAAAAATACATAATATATAAAGTATTAAAAATATAATATTAGAAAAAGACATAATATATATATATATATATATATAAGTATTAAGTGAAAATAATACTGATTCTAATAATAGTAAAATACTAAAAAATAATAGATATAGTAATAATAATAATAATAAAATATAAAAGAGAAATATGATTAAAAAAGGTAATAGCTAATGATAACGAAAATGATAAATATAATAGTGAATATAATAATATAAAAATACCGTATATGAAAAAAAAATGTACATATAACGAAAATGTACGTTAATATTAATAATAATAATAGTAACAATAAAATATGATTGTAAAAAAATAATAAAAAATATTAAAAATAATACTAAACATAATATGATAACAATATAGAATAAACATATATAAAAAAATAATGATGAAAAGGAAATAGTCATAATAATAAAATAATATATTTAAATACTAAAAAGAAAATGTAATTACATAGGATGGAAAATAATAATAAATATGATAGTAACATATAAAAGCAAAAAAAAATTAATACTACAAATAATATTTAAAAATAAAAATGGTGAGAAGGATGAAATCCGAATCAAAACAGAGTCCCTAGGGCGAATGCAAAATGAAATAAATGGCAATAGGACTGAATTGCGGTATGCGCGTGACCTAGAGGGACCGAAAGCGCAATAAATCCCTCTGTCCAGAACACGCAGCAGCATGGGGACCAAAATTGAAAACGCGACAAATCATGGGGCAAAATTAAAACACGGGAGAAGTTTGATTGCAAAGTTTGAAAGAACGGAAGGACTGCGCGCGCAATTAGACCATTGTACAAAAACACGCGGATCCTGGGGCGGGTTCGGGTCGGATCGGGTCAGTGCGCGGGTCGATGGCTGAAACAGCACTGTTTCAGTGCTGAATCTCTTGGTGCAAAACGACACCGTTTCGTTTTGCTATTTAAACCAATTTTTTATTATTTTTTTTCATTCCAGCTGATTTAAAGAAAAAAAAAAAGGAGAGGAACCTCTCTTCATTCTCTGGGCAGGCCTAGAACCTCGACCAGAGGGCCACCGCAACTTCGTTCACATTGGCCACCTACACGGTGGCCGGAAAAGGTAAAATCTCTCTCTTTTTTTAATTTTTTTGTTAAATAATATATGTGTATATATATACAGTGAAGAAAAAAAGAAAATATGTATGTACAAATATATGCGCAGATTCAAAAAAATAAAGAAAAATAAAATACCGAGAGGTACCCTTAGCCCGTTTCTAGTTCTTTCGTACTTGCAAGCCTCTGTTTTTTTGTTCTACAAACAATATTCTCTTTTTTATTCCAGTCCCCAACCTTTTTACATTTCTTTATATCGGCTTTTATAGCCGATTTTACACGGTTTTTGTTATTATTTTTGCTTTTTCTCGCTCCTGTTTGCGTGTTTGCTTCGTCTTTGCAGGGTATGGCCGGTGGAGGTGACGGGGGTTGGTGGCAGAGAGTGGTCGCGGCTTTGGCAGAGGGTGGTTGGAGGTCTGCGCCGATGAGGGTTAGGTATTAAGGTTTTTGTTTTTTTTTTTTTTTTTGTTTTCTGATTTGGGTAATGGGTCTTGGGTTATTATTGTTGGGCTTAATTGGGTTAGTTTAGGGGTAATTTTGGGTTAATGGTTCTGGTGGGGTTGGGTTTAAGGCTAAATGGGCTATTCGGGTTTTAGTTTAATTTGGGGTTGATGTAATTTAAATGGGTGTGATTGTATGTATTAAAATGGGCCAAAATTGGACTTTTAGTTCCTTGGATTCGATATTCTGGTCTTGCCACTAACTATACTACTATTCGATAGGTGCGCTTGCCTTTTATCATGATATTTGTTAGTTTCCAGGTACGATCAGTTTTATTACTTCATCAAAATCACGAGATCAAGTTTTTGGCGTCGTTGTCAGGGAACTGAAATATTAGGAACACTCGATTCCTATTACTTTAGCCATTTTTTTTTGCAATTTATTTCCTATTTTATTTTAGGTTTTATTTACCAAAATTTTCTTTTTTTCCCCTTCTAGTTGCCTCTAGTTTATGACTAGAAGAAACCCAGGAGGACCATTATTGTTTGACGATGATTTAGAAGCTACAGTTCATCGAACTCGTAGAGAGATAAGAAGAAGCCTGCAATATCCAGAACAAAGTCAAGAAGAAGAACCTGAACCTACTAAAGAGATGGAGGCAAATCATGATAATCAGCTACCTCCTATAGTAGCCGCAAATCCTGTTGAGCAAAATCCTGCTCCGCGTACTATGTATGATTATGCTAAACCTAATTTAGCAGGCATTGAATCTAGCATTGTTAGGCCTACTATTGTTGCAAATAATTTTGAACTGAAACCTAACACTATTCAGATGATACAATAGTTTGTTCAGTTTGATGGTTTGCAGGATGAGGATCCTAATGCTCGTTTAGCCAATTTCTTGGAATTCTGCGACACATTTAAAATAAATAGCGTTTCTGATGATGCCATTCGTCTTCGGCTATTCCCATTCTCCTTGAGAAACAAAGCCAAACAATGGTTGAACTCTCTACCACGAGGGTCTATCACTACATGGGAACAAATGACCGAGAAGTTTTTACTTAAGTATTTTCCGCCAGCTAAAACGGCTAAATTAAGGAATAATATCTCTTCTTTTGTGCAGATGGATTTAGAAACACTATACGATGCTTAGGAGAGATACAAGGATCTCTTGAGAAGGTGCCCTCACCATGGGTTACCTCTATGGTTACAAGTCCAAACCTTTCACAATGGTTTGAATCCCTCGACAAGACAAATGATCGATGCAGTCGCCGGTGGAACAATCAACAATAAAAGACCAGAAGCAGCTTACGAGTTTATAGAAGAGATGTCACTGAACAACTATCAATGGCAGGTCATGAGAACAAAGCCACAGAAAGCTGCCAAAGTTTTTAATATTGATGCAGTCACTATGCTTTCTAATCAAGTAGAACTTCTTAACAAAAAGATTGATAGCTTTGTTGGTTCTACACAGGTACACCCAGTGATGCAGTGTGACTCAATTCAAGGAAATATGTACAATCCTGATTACTCTTCCTTTGGACATGGCATGGAAACCGAGCAAGCCAACTATATGGATAATAATTCTAAATCCCAAAATAACCCTTATAGTAATACTTACAATGCAGGTTGGAGAAACCACCCAAATTTTTCATGGGGAGGACAAGGGAATCAAAGGTAACCACCCCCTCCAGGATTTCAACAACCACCGTTCCAACAAGAGAAAAAGCCGAACCTTGAAGAGATCTCACAAAATTTATCGCCGTGTCAGAAACCCGTTTCCAGAAAACTGAAACGGCACTAAAGAACCAACAAGCATCTATTCAAGGACTCGAAACTCAAATAGGCCAGCTCGCTAAGCTAATTTCTGAAAGACCACAATGTGGGTTACCAACCAACACCGAGACTAACCCTAAGGAGCAACTTAATGTCATAGATACAATAGATGAGGAAGGGTTAACCAAAACCAACCCAGAGCCAGGTAAAGAGACTGTGGTAAGTAAAGGTAAAGATAAGGTAAGTTCCAAAGAAGCAATTGTCAAAGAGTATAAGCCTCGTATCCCATACCTAAATGCGCTAAGGAAAGACTGCACAGATGAACAATTCGGTAAATTCCTTAAACTTTTAAAGAAATTACACATTAACTTACCATTTATTGACGCTCTTTCTCAGATGCCAAACACCGTTAAATTTTTAAGGGAGCTACTGATGAATAAACAAAAGCCAGATAAGACATCTCATGTGGAACTGAATGCAGTGTGCTCAGCTATTCTATAGAATAAGCTGCACAACAAACTGAAAGATCCAGGGAGTTTTACAATTCCTTGTTTACTTGGTTGTTTAGACGTCAAAAATGCTTTAGCTGATTTAGGGGCTAGTATTAATGTAATGCCTTATAAATTGTTTAAACTACTAGGTTTTGAGAAACCTAAACAAACTAAGATGAGCATTCAATTGGCTGATAAAACTATTAGATTTCCTAAGGGCATAATTGAAGATGTGCTTGTCACAATTGATAAATTCATATTCCCAGTCGACTTTGTTGTTCTAGACATTGATGAGGATAGCAATGTACCCTTAATTCTAGGGCGTCCCTTTTTAGCAACTGCTAGAACAATAATTGATGTAGGAACAGGCGAACTTACACTTCGTATAGGGGATGACAAAGTTACTTTACAAGCTCGTAACTCTAATAAGTCTATTGATAATAAAAATGATATTACGAGTCCTTGTAATAAGAATAATCTTACCATCCAACCTTCTTTGCAGGATACACTTCACATAAGGGCTACCCAACCACAGACAAGTCCATCCAAGGGAGACATACATGAAAAACGAATGCTCTAAATTGAGGAACTAGATGAGTGGCTGAACTATCAAGAAAAGCTCAAAATATGCCACACCAACCCAGAGCATCACCAAGATGACCTATAGGTAAAACGAATCAAATCAAGGTAAGGGATAAGGTAATCTTAGGGGAGAACGATCCTCGAATCTTGAATTCAAAAGAACATACAAGTGACACACCTTACTTCATGGTAATGAAAATCTTTCCCTATGGTACAGTCGAGATAACACATGAGTCACTCGGTACTTTCAAGGTAAATCATACTCGACTCAAACCTTATGTTGATAATAAAATTGAAAGCAGGATAGAAGAGTTTCAACTCTTCAAACCACCGTGACCATGAAAGCTTGAGGAAAGTCGAGCTTAGACTATAAACAAGCGCTTCTCGAGAGGCAACCCGAGCACTGACATAGTAAATTCTTTTATTTAAATTCTCTAATACATCAACTAACCCTTTGAATGCAGGTTTTTCGAGCCACACAGCTATGCCCACGAGCGTGCCTTAGGCCGTGTGGACACTATGGGCAAAGACATGGCCGTGCGATATGGCCGTGTATGAGCAGAGTAAGATTTAACCAACACATGGGCTATGACAACTAGCCACGACTGTGTGAGGTGGCCGTGGCCAATCCTGTTAATTCAACACAGGCGTGAAACACGCCCGTGTCTCAAGACCATGGCCGAACCTGCCATTTCATACACGGACGTGTGACCCCTTACACGACCGTGGGAGAAGCGAACATCGAAGGGCACGGCCGTATGACACGGCCGTGTGCCCTAACACGCCCTAGGGGAACGGGCATGTGTGACGAATCAGGCGTGCCAAAATCCCCAAATTTCGAACCACACGGGCTACGCCCGAGGCACACGGGCGTGGGATATGCCCGTGTGACCCAAAATCCTATATAAACCCCCACTATTCATCTTATTCTCCACTAAAACCCTAAAAATCCCTCTACCTAAAACCCATACCAGCCCTATCTAGTGCCGTCGCCAGCCTCAGCCACGCCACCACACCCATGCAAGCATCATTACGACCGTGTTCCACTCCTAACCTCACGTTTTTAGTTCCCCTTTTTTACTTTTTCTCTTAGTTTCTAATGCCTTTTATCTAATTATTTGTTAATAATCTCATTTATTTAGTCATTTGCATTATTATTGATATGAATTTCATTCATTTAGCATGATTAATCTAGAAAATTCATTATGCCACTTTGAATCATTCTTTGGCTGCCATCTTTAACTATTTCATGCAATTAGTTTTGGACTTCCATTGATGATAAAAACTCACTAGAACAAGCCATTACTTTCTTGCTAGAAGTTCTATGCTTAGGATGAATCGACTATGGTATTTAGATTAGTAAAATTGACCCTTGCTTAGTAAGTTTTAATTAGCATTCACTTATCATTTTGTTTAAGAACTTATGAATCCTCCTGATTTATTCTTTTTTAAGTCTAATTTATTCATTTTTTTTAGGAATCATGTCATCTTCGAGAGGGAAGAAAGCTACCGTACCCGCTTCCAAAAAGTAAAAAGGGCCCGCAGGTTCCTCTTCCAGACCCATTGTTGAGATACGACACCCTTTTCTCCGATTTTCGCAGAGTTAGCAAGAGGAACTGTTCCAAGTATTACGAGCGAGACCACTCGAAGTGGGAAGATGCATTGATTGGGCTGTGCTAGAGCAGGTCCAACTAGCAGACGAGGTTCGGGCCTTATTGACGACGAACCCATGGGACCAGATCTTCCAAATCGTTGAGCCCACTTACCTCGAGGTCACCCTAGAGTTCTGCTCAACGTTCCATCTCCAGACGGTCATGAACCGACACGACATCCAGGGACAATCCAATTCCGTCTAGGAGGCCTTGTCAAATAGCTCAGTGTACCAGAATTCGATACAGCACTAGGCCTATACATCAAACAATTCTTAGAAGAGGAGGACCTCTCCCAGCTCCATTGCCACATATACCTCTCTCCAATCAATTGTTGGCACGCCTTAGTCCTTAGCCAGCCCACATACGACCCCAGTCGCTCCAAAGCGACAGTTCGCACCCCTTTACTGAGGTATATCCACGCCTTACTCGCGCACACATTAATAGACAGATGCGAGAGCACCGGCGTCGTCAACACCCACGACGCCTACTTTTTATAGAGCATGGCAAACGCACATGTGATCGACCTCGCCTACTTCATCGCCCATGCCATCTAGCATCGGACTGAGAGGCATCAGAGATTACTGAGCGTTGACGTGGGAGCAACCCTCCTCAGTACCAATTAGCTCAGTCTATCGAGCAGGAAGACCCAAGGGACATTACTGACGATGCCCCACCACAGGAGGAGGCACCAACTGAGCCACCACCGACTTGCCGCCCAGTTCATGCGGCAGCTTCAGGCTACGTCACTTCTGAGCAATTCGCCCAATTCCAGCAACAATGTTTTCAGCGATTTGATCACATTGATGCAACCTTAGCTCAGATTTGTCAGCATCTTCACCTCGCACCAGCGTCCCCACCGCATGAGCCATCTGAGGGCTAGGACTTCCTAGTCCGCTTATCTTCTCCTTTATTTTCTTTTTTAGTTTTATCTTTCATTTTATTTTATTTAAAACTTATCTTTTTCATTGTTTAAATTTCAGTATTTTTAGAATTTAGTTTTAATTTCCTTATATCGGCTCTTCCTTAAAGAACATAACACATTGATCTAAAATCCCTAAAGTCTTTTTTGTGCTATCATAGTTCCAAAGGAACTTTACAGCTCAAATTCATCTGTAATGTGAAAACCCTGCCACAACTGCCGGCTCTTACAATTCTAATATCCATCTCTACAAAATCATCCAAATGTTCAAAGAGTTTCACTTTTCTCCCTATCTTATGACTTTATGCTTCTGTTGCTACTAATGTATCTTTGTACATTGAGGGCAATATACATCTTAAGTGTGGGAGGGGGGAATTCACTTTCAGTCGTTGCATTCTCTTTAAATCCTTGAATTTCATACCACTAACTTTTTGAATTGTTCTCAAATTTTGAATTCTCTGCATTATTCTCAATCCCCTATTAAGATGAATTCTGATTGATTTACGATTTTTATTGATATGTTGAGAATTAAGACATAGGTACTTATGCTTTGATTATTCAAACTTTAAGACATTAGGGAATCAAGCATGATAAGTTGAAATTTTTGAGAATTTAAATCTTTCTAGGTTGTTCTCCCCAATTTTAAGTGTTATCTTGAGATTTGAACTTTATAGGATTGACATCAAAAGCCACAATTCTAGTGAGATTTTTGAGCCTTTAGAGCATACACTCTTTTATGCTCACTTTTATTGTTGCTTTAAGTGAGTCAATACTGATTTGTTATTCTAGAACTTGCTTCAATTATATATGTCGAGACCACATCATTGATTTGATATACCGAAATGATAAAGGCACCTAGGTTTAACCCACTTACTCCATAAAAGTCTACCTCCATAAATTAACCCCTAGTGAACCCCATTGAGCCTAACAACTCATTCTTTGACTTACCTTTAATATTAACTTATAACCCATTTTTTGTTGAATTGCCTTCAATTATTTTGATCCCTATTTTTGTCGAGATTTGAGTTGAATTATTATCTAGCTTTATTCTCTTTTTCAGTTTGTAAAGTTCATAAATATTCAATTTATTTGTATTTGATTTTTTGCATAGTTCAATATACAATTAATTCAGTAGTAATTCAATATTTTTGCATAGTTCTATTATAAGCTTCCGAATCCAAAACGATGTCATCAAAAAGGCTTCATTCTAGGAATATGTTTCAGTAATAGAGATTTTTCTAGTTAGATGATTTTTCAATTCAATCTCAATTCAAACCTTTTTTTCAGCTTGTGACAACACCCTTAACCAAAGCCCCATTACAGCCATTGAAAGACCTTTTGATCGATGTGTCATATCAATACATAGTGGTGGAGATTTGATTTTCCTACAAGCTTATGGTAATAACTTTTCAGGTTGACTAATGAGTGCTTAATTTTTGAACCCTAAACACTTCAGTGGATAGAGTGAATATTTAGTGAGGATGTCAACTCTTGTTGATTTTGAATTGAAAGGTAATTACTTAGGAGAAGGGAGAGAACCTATGTTTCTGTGATAAGATTCTCAACTTAGAGTATTTTTATAAGGGTGCATGAAATTTTTTTGTGAATTAATTTACATGATTGAAGGCTTAATCGCGAAAAAGGACTAAATCGCATAAGAGGCAAAAGTTGTGATTTGCTAGTAAATTGAGTTAAATAGCTAGAGAACTAAAATTGGAGGTTTTTAAAGTGCAAATAGGCCAATAAATAGAAAAGTCAAAATTTGGTGTGTTAGGTGACCAATTTGACTAAAAAATAAAATAAAATAAGATAAGAAATGTTTCATCCTTTTGCTTCTTCTTTCCACCGAAAATGGCAGCCATTTTTGGGGTTTTTGAAGCTCAAACTTTCAACCACTTAGTTCCCTTCCAAGTAAGTGATTTTCAAGACTTTTCTTGATGATTTTGACATTTTTAAGACCTTTATAGCATGGGCTATCTAATGAATGGACTAATTTGCAAAATGGTAGGAAGTCTAGGGTTTTTCCATGAACGAGTTCTTGTGGTTTGCTAAAATTTTATGGAAGGAAATGAATGTAAGTAGTTAAACAAACAACTTTTGTAAAAAGGGTGTTCATGAAAACACTTAGATTGGACTAAATTGTAGAAGTTGTAAAATAAAGAGTAATTGTGTGAAATTATGGGAATTTTGGATAGCTATAAGAGTAAAAAGAGTTTTGTTAGGCTTGGTTAATGAGGAAATTTGATAAAAATTAATTTCTGAGCCTAAGGGTAAAATGGTCATTTTGCCAAAGTTTAAGGGCAAAATGGTCATTTTGCCAAATTATGATTCTTGACTTGTTTAGATTAAATTAGTGATTGAATTAGTGAATTTTTATTGTTATAGATCAAGATTTACAAAATCTAAACCTAGACCGGGGGAAGGCCAAATAAATCAACTAAACTGAGTAGTCCTTTCCATTTTGTATATCGAGGTAAGTTATAGGTAAATAATACAACATTACTAATTTTTATGCATGAAATTATTGTTTCGTCATAAGATAATGCATTGTGAAGTGAGCTATGTATGAGAATGTTATTTGAGCATGAATTGTTGAGTGATGATTTTTGGTCATGAAATGATGAGAACATTTGTAATAGACCCCGGTTGAACTGTAGGAATAGATTGGATATTTTTTGCTGAGATACGAGGGATGCACAAGAGCTAGTGTAAGACCATGTCTGGGACATGGCGTCGGCCTCGTTACGTATTAGTGTAAGACCATGTTTGGGACATGGCATCAACACAGATATGTGCTAGCCATTGTAAGACCATGTCTGGGACATGGCATCAACATTGATACAAGTGTAAGACCATATCTGGGATATGGTATCAGCCTCGACAGGCAAGCTAGTGTAGGACCATGTCTAGGACATGGCATCGGTCTCGACAGGCAAGCTAGTGTAAGACCATGTTTGGGACATGGCATCAACTTGGATAGGTGTCAGTGTAAGACCATGTCTGGGACATGGCATCGACACGGATAGAGGAGAGCCAGTGTTAGACCACGTCTAGGACATGGCATCGACTCGATACCCTATGTTAGAGGCACATTGAATATCCTTTCGTATTCTAAATAGTTCAACGGGAAAATTTTAAAGTTAGTGATAACTTTGAGAGGTATTATGATGATTTTGTAAATGGTGCAGGTACCTAAACGAAATGTATAAAACACGAGCTCAATAGAATGATGTATGATTAGTAAAGTAAGAAAACGAGTAAGTTATGTTATGGCCATACTTTGTATCATGCATAAATTTTGATGTATTGAGAACATGTCTTAGTATGGTAAATTGTTGTCTTTTATTTACTTATAACTTACTAAGCTTTACGCTTACCCCTCTCATTTCCTTTTCTTTAATGCCGCCTAACTAGCTCGTGGATCAACGGACGTCGGAGGCTTCGTTCACATTATCATCCAAAGCTTTTGGTATAATTAGTTTCTATCTCTTTGAGAAATGGCATGTATATGGACTAGACTTAATTTAATTTTATTTTATTTTAGGCCAATTGTGTTGGCTTTATTTCTTGAAGTACCTTATTTTGTATAAGGCCAAATATATTGGCTAATATTCACTATTGGTTATTAAATACAAATGATGATGTTCTCAAGAATGAGAATTTAGCATGAGTGATTGTATGTGCTAGGAGTAATAGATTGAATGCATGGTTGGATCGTTTTTATTAAGTTGTGTGGTTGCCAAATTATGGCTTTTGTTTGAGTCTTGGAGACTTATTATGTTTAGTATATGTCTGAACTTGTTTTAGGGTGGCAAAGAGGCTTGGGAGATAGCCTTATTTTGTCCACACGGGTAGACACACAGGCGTGTGTCTAGGCCGTGTGTGATATAAGGTCTGCCCCACGGGTCCCTTGCACCTTGAATTGGTAGAATTAAATGCCTAGTAGTAAACACACAGGCTAAGACACAATCGTGTGTCTCAACTGTGTGAAGGTTTTTGCACACGCGCTGCGACACAGGCATGTCATGGCCGTGTGAGGGACACGGGCTGAGCACATAAGCTTGTGCCAGGCCGTGTGAAAACCCTTGTAGGTTTGATGTTAGAAAATAAATCTATATGGATGAGGGGTACGGGCATGTCCCTAGGTGCTTCGGCCGTGTAAACCACACGGTCCATCAGCACGGTAATGTCTAGAGGCCATATGGGCGTGTTGCCCTTCCACATGGGCGTGTGTTCTGTTTTTAGTAGTTTTTAGTGAAATTTTCTCAAGTACCCGAAATGGTCCCAGATTATTTCCAAATCATGTTTTAGGCCTCATAGGCCCATATGAAGGTCTGTAGGGCAATGTTTGAGAAAGTTTTAAATTGGGACGCATTTCATTGGCTTAAGTTGAATATTTACAAGTGTTTTAGTAAGGTGACGCCTCGTACCCTGTCCTGATGTCAGATACGGGTAAAAGGTGTTACATTTGGTGGTATCAGAGTTATGGTTTAGTCGATTCTAGGACTAACCTAGCTTGTGTACGAGTCTAGCTCTACATGCCATAATTGTAATACGATAGTGTGACGACTCTTGATGATTATAAATTGTATTTTTCATATAGTAAATGGATCCTGAATGAGCTATGGCAGATGATGTGGACAGTAATGCGTCGACTCCCGCTGAAGGGACCGCTCCAGTTGAGACTAGACCCATGATGATGAGTCAGGGTAGAGGGGTGATCTCGTGATTGTGATGAAGTAATAAATTAATCGTACCTAAAAGGCTAACTATTATCATGATAAAAGGCAAGCGCACCTATGGAGTAGTAGTATAGCTAGTGGTAAGACCGGAATATCGAATCCAAAGAACTAAAAGTACTAATGACTTTCTTCCTATTATCTAGCCTAAGAATAAAAGGGGGTTTGGTTGTAAACTATCTAAATTAAACTAAAGAAATGACAAAAAATAAATTGGGAAAATTACTTTTGGGAAAACTGATTGATAAGGACAATACCTAAGGAAGAATCCACCTAGACTTCACTTGTTATCTAACTCTGAACTAGATGATTTCTTCATTTGACTTGATCCGTAGAGATCCCTAAGTTATGTTAATATCTCCATCGAGAATAAGAACAACTAATCCTAGGTTGATTAACTGAAATCTCTTTCTAATTAAAACCCCTAGTCTTGCATTAACTCGATCTATGGATCCCCCTATTAGATTTGACTCTAATCCGGCAGATTTTTGTCGTCCTATGCCTAGGGTTGCGATCAACTCCTCTTAATTGTGTTAGATCTACTCTTAAACAGGGATATTTGTTCCCCTGCCTAAGCACATTCGACTTAAATTAATATCCCGGAAATATCAATTCAAGAATTAAAGAACACAATTGAAAACAAGTCAAATATTTATCATATAGTTCAGATAACAATAACAAGATTCGTCTTAGGTTTTATCCCCCTAAGATATTTGGGGTTTTAGTTCATGTTTATAAAAAGAAACATCTCAGAATAAAGAAAATAACAAAACATAAGAAAGCCCAAAACTCCTGAAAGGATTGAAGGGAGATCCTCTGTCTTGATGTAGATCCTGGCTTCTGAGATGGATCAATCGGCTTTCCTTTAAGTAATTTCCTGCCTTTAGCTCTCTGTCTTGACGGGAAGACTGTACCCTTGGCGGGAATAATGCGCCCCTTTGTAGTTGCCTCCTAGGGTCTTTATATAGAGTTTGGAAAGTCTTTCTTAGCCCATAAGTAGCTTTTTCCTCGTGAAATTGAACTTCCTTACGACAGGGACACGCTCGTGTGTCACGCTCGTGTGAGTCAAGTCTAGGTTGTGCTTGAGCCTGTTTATGTGCACGACCGTGTGACACGCCCGTGTGGTGAACTCCAGGCTGTGTTGATTCCTTATTTTGGCCCATTTTCTCTGTTTTCAGCCCGTTTCTTATTCTTTTCACTCTCCTAAGCTCACTTGAGTATAAAACATGAAATTAAAGGTTTAGGAGCATCAAATTCCACAAATCAAGGAATAATCCATCCATAAATGTGCTAAGCATGAGGTAAAAATATGTATAATTTACGATTTATTAAGGGGCTGGAGAGATGATGAACGCTTGGTACATAGAGTTTATTCGTGCCAATCTGAATACTCCGCCTCCCCCCCTCCACCGATTCCTCAGCCTATCCTTGTAGCTCCTCAAGGGGCAAATTTGGTTAGAAGGGAGAAACCCCCGATTGATAGAATTAGAAAACATGGGGACGAGGAATTTTAAAAAATATAGATGATGACCCAGAGAGAATCGAGTTCTGGTTGGAGAACACCATCAGAGTGTTTGATGAGTTGTCATGCACGCCTGAAGAGTGCATAAAATGCATAGTGTCACTTCTACGAGATTCAGCCTACCAGTGGTGGAATACTCTCGTGTCGGTTGTACCGAGAGAGAGAGTAACTTTGGAATTCTTTGTGGAGGAGTTCTGTAAAAAGTATATCAGTCAGAGGTTCGTCAATCAGAAGAGGAAGGAGTTTCTAGAATTTAAACAAGGCCGAATGACAGTGACGGAATATGAGCGTGAGTTTGTAAGACTCAGCAAGTACGCTCAAGAGTGGGTATCTACTGAGGCTACAATGTGTAAAAGGTTCGAAGACGGTCTGAATAAGGACATTTGGTTGCTAGTTGGTATCTTGGAGCTGAAAGAGCTTGTAGTGCTCGTTGATAAAGCATGTAAGGCTGAAGAGTTGGCCAAGGAAAAGAGGAAAGCTGATATGAAGTCTCGAGACTCAAAGAAAAGGCAGATGGGGAAATCACATCAATCCTCATCCAAGAGGTCAAGAGAGTTTGCTACCCGATCCAATACTCCAGTGGGATTCTCGGGTAAGAACAAGAGTAAGCAATATGTGACGTCCAAAGCTTAGACTACTTCTGTTGCGAGTGTTGGTAACGCTCGACCGAATAGACCTAAGTGCTCACAGTGTAGTAGACGACACTTCGGTTAGTGCCAAGGAAATGAAAGAGGTTATTTTTGTTCCAGCTCACTTGATCATTTCATCCAAGAATGTCTTGAGATAGGTGAGAGTGATAAAAAGCAAGAGGTGAGAGCGAGTAGTGCTCCTTCAAGGGGTAGACCACAGAAGAACCAGGGTAGTGGGGCTAATAGTCGAGGTGCCCCTAAAGATTCCGCAGCGAGATTAGAGGGTAGAGCGCCTGTGAGAACCTACGCCATTTGTGCCCGTGAAGAAGCTTCGTCTCCCGACGTGATTACGGGTACCTTCTCTATTCATGACATTTCTGTGATAACTTTGATTGATCCGGGTTGTACCTATTCCTATATTTGCATGAAATTGGTGTCTAGGATGAAAATGCTAGTTGAGTCAACTGAGTTTGTAGTGAAGGTGTCAAACCCACTAGGCAAGCATGTGCTAGTCGACCAAGTATGTAAGGATTGTCCTTTGACAATTAAAGGTCATTACTT
This sequence comes from Gossypium stocksii, assembly GCA_020496765.1. Taxonomy (NCBI): domain Eukaryota; kingdom Viridiplantae; phylum Streptophyta; class Magnoliopsida; order Malvales; family Malvaceae; genus Gossypium; species Gossypium stocksii. The sequence goes on along the minus strand of CM035621.1, from coordinate 11,645,605 downwards.
TCTAGCCAACTTAATGTTATTGCTGTTTGACAAATTTGATATAATCCTTGGTATGGATTGGTTGACTACCCATGATGTAGTGGTAAATTGTGGAAAGAAGTTTATTGAGCTGAAATGTGAAACTGAAGATGTTTTTCGAGTTGAATCAGGTGAACCGGATGGCTTGCCGATAGTGATGTCCTGTATGACAACTTAGAGATACTTGAGAAAAGGGTATGAGTCGTATCTCGCTTTTGTGTTGAATACCCAAGTGTCGGAAGCAAAGATTGATTCAGTACCAGTGGTATGCGAGTACCCGTATGTGTTTCCAAAAGAGTTTCCTGGATTACCACCAGAGAGGGAAGTCGAGTTTGGTATCGAGTTGGTCCCTGGTACGGATCCTATCTCGATCGCTCCATATAGAATGGCTCTGATGAAACTTAAGGAATTGAAGGCTGAATTGCAAGAGTTAACGGATAAAGGTTTTACGAGATCGAGCTTTTCCTCGTGGAGAGCTCCGGTATTATTCGTAAAGAAAAAGGACGGCTCAATGAGATTGTGCATAAACTACCGTTAACTCAACAAGGTTACAACGAAGAATAAGTACCCTTTGCCAAGGATTGACGACTTGTTACAACTAGCTTAAAGGAGCAATTGTGTTCTCTAAGATAGATTTAAGGTCGGGGTATTATTAACTGAGAGTCAACGAACAAGATGTGCCGAAAACTGCCTTTCGTACGAGGTACGACCACTCTGAGTTCCTTGTCATGCCCTTTGGCTTGACAAATGCTCCTACAGTATTCATGGATTTGATGAACCACATTTTTTGACCCTATTTGGACAAATTTGTCGTGGTTTTTATTGATGATATACTCGTCTATTCTCGTAACGAGAGTGAGCATGCAGAGCATTTGAGGATTTTCTTACAGACCTTGAGAGATAACAGTTGTACGCCAAGTTCAACAAGAGCGAATTTTTGCCACAAGAGGTCAGATTCTTGGGACACATTGTGTTGGGAGATGGGATTAGAGTCGACCCGAGTAAGATAGCGGCCATTGTTAAGTGGAAACTGCTAAGGAACGTGTCAGAGATTAGGAGTTTCTTGGGCCTAGCGGGCTATTACCGACGATTTGTTAAAGGGCTTTCAAAGATCGCTACTCTGATGATGAGACTGCTTCAAAAGGATGTTAAGTTTGAGTGGACAAAAAAGTGCCAACAGAGTTTTGAGAAGTTAAAGGCTTTGTTGACCGAAGACCTAGTGCTAGTGCAATCGGAATCGAGAAAGGAATTCATAGTATATAGTCTGCTTCCTTAAATGGATTAGGGTGTGTACTCATGCAAGAAGGCAATGTGATAGCCTATGCCTCGAGACTGCTAAAGCCACACGAGAAAAACTACCTGACCCATGATTTAGAGCTCAGAGCCTTCGTATTTGCATTGAAAATATGGAGACACCACTTGTATGGTGAGAAATGTCGAGTGTTCACTGATCACAAAATTTTAAAGTATTTGATGACGCAAAAATAGTTAAATCTATGGCAACGAAGATAGCTAGATTTACTAAAGGACTATGAGTTCATAATCAACTATCACTCTGGAAAGGCGAATGTGCTAGCCAACGCATTAAGTAGGAAATCATTTTTTGCCTTGAGAGCTATGGATGCTCAGTTGTCTATGACCAACGATGGTTCAATTTTAGCTGAATTGAGGGCAAGATCGATGTTTCTACAAGAGATTGTTGAAGCTTAGAAAAGTGACAAGGAATTACAAGTCAGATTGACTCAGTGTGAGACGAATAATGAATTAGATTTCAGAGTTGGTGTCGATGGTTGTTTGATGTACTGGGACAGAATTTGTGTATCTAAAGATAATGAGCTTATTCAGAGGATTTTGCGAGAGGCACATAGTAGTCTTTTATCTATTCACCTGGGTAGAGTGAAAATGTATAACGACTTGAAGAAAATATACTAGTGGTTGGGAATGAAAAGGGACATTTCAGAGTTTGTCTCGAAGTGCTTAGTTTGTCAGCAAGTAAGAGCCATACACCAAGTACCTTCGGGTTTTCTTTAGCTGGTGATGGTTCCCAAGTGGAAACGAGACCGAGTCACCATGGACTTCGTGTCAGGGCTGCCTTTGTCGCCAAGGAAGAATGATGTTGTGTGGGTCGTTGTAGATAGACAAACAAAGTCGGCTCATTTGATATTAGTGCGTATTGATTTCTCGCTCGAGAAACTAGCTGAATTGTACATTTTTGGGATAGTGAGGTTGCACGGAGTGCCCTTTTCGATTATTTCAGATAGAGATTCGAGGTTTACATCGCGGTTTTAGAAGAAACTACAAGAGGCATTGGGAAATAAATTGAATTTTAGTACGGCTTTCCATCCGTAGATTGATGGCCAGTCTGAGAAGGTAATCCAGATACTGGAGGACATGTTGAGATGTTGCGTCCTCGAGTTCCACAGCAGTTGGGAAAAGTATTTACCGCTTGTCGAGTTCGCCTACAACAATAGTTATCAGTCGAGTCTTAAAATGGCACCTTATGAGGCTTTGTATGGGCGCAAGTTTTGAACACCCTTGTATTGGTCAGAACTTAAAGAGAATCAGATACACGAAGTCGATTTAGTCAAAGAAACTAAAGAGAAAGTTAAGGTGATTCGTGATTGGTTAAAAGCCATCTCGGATAGACAGAAATCCTAAGCAGATTTGAAACAAAAAGAGATTGAGTTTCAAGTTGGGGATAAAGTGTTTTTGAAAGTTTCCCCGTGGAAGAAAGTCCTCAGATTCGGTAGGAAAGGCAAGTTGAATCCACGATTTATCGGACCTTACGAGGTGACTGAGAGAATTAAACCGGTAGTATACCAATTAGCATTGCTTCGAGAGTTAGAGAAAATCCATAATGCATTTCATGTATCCATGTTACGCCATTATCACTCTGACCCTTCACACGTGATTTCACCGGCAGAGATTGAAATAAGTACCGATATGACCTACAGTGAAGAATCGGTTAAGATTTTGGATCGAGAGGTCAAGAAATTGAGGAACAAAAGCATAGCACTTGTAAAGGTCTTATGGCATAGACATGGAGTCGAGGAACCACAAGGGAACCCGAGTAGACTATGATCAGTAGACGAACCTCTTTAACGGTAAGATTTTCGGGGACAAAAATCCCTGGGGGAGAATTGTAACAGCCCGAATTTGGGCTTAGTTGAAATAGTGATTTCGAAATCACTTACCCGAGGTTAGAGAAAATTATTTTAACATTATTTTATGTGTTATAGTATTTTTATAAGGGTGCATAAAAATTTTGGTGAATTAAATTACTCGATTGAAGACTTAATCGCGAAAAAGGATTAAATCGCATAAGGGGAAAAAGTTGTGATTTGCTAGTAAATTGAGTTAAATAGCTAGAGAACTAAAATTGGAGCTTTTAAACTGCAAATAGGCCAATAAATCAGCCTTGGCCAGCCATGGTGGGACAAAGAATTAGAAAAGTCAAAATTTGTTGTGTTAGGTGACCAATTTGACTAGAAAATAAAATAAAATAAGAAAATAAATGTTTCATCTTTTTCATTCTTCTTTCCACTAAAAATAGCAGCCATTTTTGGGCTTTTGATGCTCAAACTTTCAGCCACTTAGTTCCCTTCCAAGTAAGTGATTTTCAAGAGTTTTCTTGATGATTTTGACATTTTTAAGACCTTTATAACGTGAGCTATCTAATGAGGGGACTAATTTGAAAAATGGTAGGAAGTCTAGGGTTTTGCCATGAATGAGTTCTTGTGGTTTGCTGAAATTTTATGGAAGGAAATGAATGCAAGTAGTTAAACAAACAACTTTTGTAAAAACGGTGTTCATGGAAACACCTAGATTGGACTAAATTGTAGAAGTTGTGAAATAAAGAGTAATTGTGTGAAATTATGGGAATTCTGGATAGCCATAAGAGTAAAAAGAGTTTGTTTAGGCTTGGTTAATGAGGAAATTTGATAAAAATCAATTTCCGAGCCTAGGGGTAAAATGGTCATTTTGCCAAAGTTTAGGGGCAAAATGGTTATTTTGTCAAATTATGATTCTTGACTTGTTTAGATTAAATTAGTGATTAAATTAGTGAATTTTTATTGTTAGATAAAGATTTACAAAATCTGAACCTAGACCGAGGGAAGGCCAAGCAAATCGACTAAACTGAGTTGTCATTTCCATTTTGTATATCGAGGTAAGTTATAGGTAAATTATACAACATTACTAATTTTTATGCATGAAATTATTGTTTCGTCATAAGATAATGCATTGTGAAGTGAGCTATGTATGAGAATGTTATTTGAGCATGAATTGTTGAGTGATGATTTTTTGTCATAAAATGATGAGAACATTTATAATAGAGCCTAGTTGAACTGTAGGAATAGATTGGATATTCTTTACCGAGATACAAGGGATACACGAGAGCTAGTGTAAGACCATGTCTAGGACATGGCGTTGGCCTCGTTACATGTTAGTGTAAGACCATGTCTGGGAAATAGCATCGGCATTGATACGAGTGCTAGTGTAAGACCATGTCTAAGACATGGCATCGGTACAGATAGAGGAGAGCCAGTGTAAGACCATGTCTGGGACATGGCATCGGCCTTGATGTATTGAGAGTCAGTGTAAGACCATATCTGGGACATGGCATCGACTTGATATGTAAGCTAGTGTAATACCATGTCTAGGACATGGCATCGGCTCAATACCCTATGTTGGAGGCACATTGAATATCCTTTCATATTCTAAATAGTTCAACGGGAAAATTTTAAAGTTAGTGATAACTTTGAGAGGTATTATGATGATTTTGTGACTGGTGCAGGTACCTAAATGAAATGTATAAAATACGAGCTCAATAGAATGATGTACGATTAGTAAAGTATGAAAACGAGTAAGTTATGTTATGGCCATACTTTGTATCAGGCATAAACTTTAATCTATTGAAAGCATGTCTTAGCATGGTAAATTGTTGTCATTTATTTACTTATAACTTACTAAGCTTTACGCTTACCCCTCTCCTTTCCATTTTCTTTATTGCTACCTAACTAGCTCGTGGATCAATGGACATCAGAGGCTTCGTTCACACTACCATCCAAAGCTTTGGTATAGTTAGTTTCTAGCTCTTTGAGAAATGGCATGTATAGGGACTAGACTTAGTTTAATGTCATTTTATTTTGGGCCAATTGTGTTTTCTTGAAGTACCTTATTTTGTATAAGGCCAAAGATATTGGCTAATATTCACTATTGGTTATTAAATTCAAATGATGATGTTTTCAAGAATGATAATTTAGCATAAGTGATTGTATGTGCTAGGAGTAATAGATTGAATGCATGGTTGGATCATTTTTATTGAGTTGTGTGGTTGCCAAACTATGGCTTTTGTTTGTGTCTTAGAGACTTATTATGTTTAGTATATGTCTGACCTTGTTTTAGGGTGGGAAAGAGGCTTGGGCAATAGCCTTATTTTGTCCACACGGGTAGACACACGAGCATGTGTCTAAGCCATGGGTGACACACAATCTACCTCACGGGCGTGTGGTTTGGGCCGTATGTCCCCTGCAACTTAAATTTATAGAATTAAATGCCCAGTAGTAAACACACGAGCTGAGACCCGGCTGTGTGTCTCAACCGTGTGAAGGACACGGCCTAACACACAGGTGTGTGCCTCGACCGTGTAATTGCTGACGTCAGAAATAGAATGTCAAGGTTTTTGTACACAGGCTACGGCACGGGCGTGTCACTGCCGTGTGAGGGACACAGACTGAGCACACGGGCGTGTGCCAAGCTGTGTGAAAACCCCTGTAGGTTCGATGTTAGAAAATAATTCTACACGGACGAGGGGCACGGGTGTGTCCCTAGGTGGTTAGGCCGTGTGAACCACACTGGCCCTCAGCACGGCCATGTCTAGAGGCCACACGGGCTTGTGCCCTGTTTTTAGTAGTTTTTAGTGAAATTTTCTCAAGTACCCGAAATGGTCCCGGATTGTTTCCAAATAGTTTTTTAGGCCTCGTGGGCCCATATGAAGGTCCTCGGGACAATGTTTGAGAAAGTTTAAAATTGGGATGCATTTCCTTGGCTTAAGTTGAATATTTGCAAGTGTTTTAGTAAGGTGACGCCTCGTACCCTGTCTCGGCGTCGGATATGGGTAAGGGGTGTTATAGATTCATTCTTTGATTTAGATATCTTTGTATTAAGTACATATGCAATATATGCATGACAACCCTTTTTCACACATTTCTGAGCTCGCATAGACGATATCACAGTTGGTAATTCACTTGAATCATTAGATTCAATCCGAACAATTTCATCATTCTGACATTTCAATTCAATAATCTTTTGTCTAGAATTTACAACTGCATCATTGATAAACGATAAATTATACATATTTTTACCCCATGTTTAGCTTAATTTTTGGGTGGATTATCATTAATTTTGTGAGAATTGGTGCTTTTAATCTTTCTTTTTCATATCTTATACTCAAGAGAGCATAGGGAAGAGAAAAGAACGGAAATGGACCAAAAACGAGGAAAATGGGCCAAAATGGAAAAACAACACAGCCCAAGGAGTCACCACACGGCCGTGGCACACGGCCGTGCCACATAAAGATCACACGGTCCAGCCCCCGACAAGCACGGCCAGGCCACATGGCCGTGCCTCCATCGACAGAATCTCACACGGCCTCTTGTCGTGGCGTACGGGTGTGGCACACGGGCGTGTCCCTGTCATGAGGAAGAGGAATTTCACTCGGATTTGGATACTTAGGGGCTAAGAAAGCCATTCTAAACTCTATATAAAGACCCCAAGAGGCAACTCTAAAGATATACTTTTTTCTCTCAAGAAAGAGCGCCATAATTCTGCACACAAGGAGTGAAAGCAAGGGATTACTCCAAGGGAAGCCGATTGATTCATCCCAGAAGCCAGAGTTCTACATCAAGACTGAGGATCTCCCTAAATTCCTTCAGGGGTTTTTGGGTTCTTTATGTTTTGTTATCTTAATTCTTCTAAGATGTTTTCTTTCTTTATTATGAACTAAACCCCTCGAATACTTGAGGGGGATGAAACCTAAGACAGATCTTGTTATTATTTATTCTTGAATTATTTGATAAATACTTGAATTGTTCTTAATTATGTATTCTTCATTCTTGATTTAATAATCTTAGGTATTACTTCAAGAACTTGATGTGCTTAGGCAGAGGAGCAAAAGTCCCTATTTTAAGAGTACATCTACCATAATTAAGCGGAGTTGCATGCAACCCTAGACATAGGGCGACATAAATCTGCCAGATTAGGGTCAAACCTAATAGAGGGATCTATAGATCGAATTAATGCAACCTAGGGGTGTTAATTAATAAGAAAACTTTAATTAACTACTTAGGATTAGTTGTTCTTATCCTCGAAAGAGGTATTAACATAGGTTAAGGATCTCTACGGATCAAGTCAAGTAAAGAAACCATCTAGTTCAAGAAGTTAATAACAAGTGAAGTCTAGGTGGATTCTCCCTTAAGTATTGCTCATACCAATCAGCTTTTCCCTAAAGTTTTCCCCAATTTACTTTTTGTGCACTTTTAGTTAGTTTTAGAATTAGTTTCAACCAATCTTCTTTTATTTTTAGGCTAGATAATAGAAAGGAAGTAAGTACTAGTACTTTTGGTTCCCTTGGGTACAACAACTCGGTCTTGCCGCTAAACTATACTACTGTTCGATAGGTGCGCTTGCCTTTAAAATCGTGATATTAGTTAGTTTTGGTGTGATCAGTTTTTATAAATTTTATTACTTAATATCACGAGCATATCAAGTTTTTGGCGCCGTTGTCGGGGAACTGAAATATTAAGAAAACTCGATATTTATTACTTTAGCCATTACTATATTTATTTATTTTTAGCTTTTATTTATTTTTATTTTTATTTTTATTTTTATTTTTATTTTTATTTTTATTTTTATTTTATTATTTTTTATTATTTTTTATTATTTTTTATTATTTTTTACTTTTTCCTTCTAGGTATTTCTAGTTTATGACTAGAAACAACCCAGTAGGACCATTGCTTTTTGACGAAGATTTAGAAGCGACAGTTTGTAGAAATCGCAGAGAGATCAGACGAAGCCTACAGTATCCAGAACAAGATCAAGAACAAAGGTCAGAACCTACAGAAGAGATGGAAGCAAATCAAAACATTCCACCACCTCCCGCAATAGTCGCGCCACCAGTAAATCAGGAGCAAGCTCCTCACACTATGTATGATTATGCTAAGCCTAGTTTGGTTGGTACCCAAACTAGCATTCTTAGGCCTACTATTGCTGCTAATAATTTTGAATTAAAGCCTAACACTATTCAGATGATACAGCAATTGGTGCAGTTTGATGGTTTACAGGATGAAGATCCAAATTCACACATAGCCAATTTTTTCGAACTCTGTGATACCTTTAAAATTAATGGCGTTTCTGATGATGCCATTCGTTTAAGGCTATTTCCATTCTCTTTGAGAAACAAAGTCAAACAGTGGTTAAACTCTTTACCACGAGGCTTAATCACCACATGGGAACAGATGACCGAAAAATTTTTACTTAAATATTTTCCTTCAGCTAAAACAGCTAATTTACGAAACGATATCTCTTCTTTTGTGTAGATGGATTTAGAAACACTCTACGATGCCTGGGAGAGATACAAAGATCTTTTGAGAAGATGTCCTCATCATGGCCTACCTTTATGGCTACAAGTTCAAACCTTTCACAATGGTTTGAACCCATTAATAAGGCAAATGATCGATGCAGCCGCAGGAGGAACGATCAACAATAAAACACCCAAAGCAGCTTATGAATTTATTGAAGAGATGTCACTGAATAACTATCAGTGGCAAGTCATGAGGACAAAGCCGACAAAAGCTGCAAGAGTTTATAATATTGATGCTGTCGCCATGCTTACTAACCAAGTAGAACTTTTAAATAAAATGTTTGATAATTTTGTTGGTTCTACGCAGGCACAGCCAGTGATGCAGTGCAACGCAACCCCAAGAAATATGTTGAATCCGAACTATTCAACTTATGGACACAGCGTGGAAGCTGAGCAAGCCAACAATATGGGTAACAATTCTAGACCTCAAAATAACCCTTATAGTAATACTTACAATGCAGGTTGGAGAAATCACCCCAATTTTTCATGGGGAGGACAAGGAAATCAAAGACAACAGCCTCCTCCGGGATTTCAGCAGTCACTACCACAACAAGAGAAAAAGCCGAATCTTGAAGAGATGTTCACTAAATTTATGGCTGCATCAGAAGCCCGTTTCCAAAACACTGAAATAGCATTAAAGAACCAACAAGCATCAATTCAAGGGCTTAAGAATCAAATCGGTCAGCTTGCAAAATTAATTTCAGAAAGACCACAAGGTGGACTACTAAGTAATATTGAGCCAAATCCCAGAGAACATGTCAAAGCAATTACTCTAAGAGATGGGAAAGTCCTAGCTGAACCAGAAAAGAGATCTACTCCAGAATCTTCAGGAGACAAGGCAGAGGAATCCAAGGAAAACACTCCACCAACACTCAAGGAATACAAACCGCCCATTCCATATCCGACAAAGTTGAGGAAAGACCATACAGACGTTCAATTCGGTAAATTTCTTGAACTTTTTAAACAATTACACATTAACTTACCTTTTGTTAAAGCAATTTTACAGATGCCGAAGTACGCGAAGTTCCTTAAAGAACTTTTGACAAATAAAAGGAAGTTGGAAGAATTAGCCACAGTGGAACTCAATGAAGAATGCTCAGCTATTCTTCAAAATAAACTGCCAGCAAAACAGAAAGATCCAGGGAGTTTTACTATTCCTTGTTTAATTGGTAGTTTACTTATTGATAAAGCCTTAGCTAATTTAGGTGCTAGCATTAATCTCATGCCTTACAAAATGTTCAAGCAACTAGGTCTAAGGGAACCAAAGCCCACTAGGATGAGTATTCAACTAGCTGATAGATCTGTTAAATATCCTAGGGGAATCATAGAAGATGTGCTCGCAAAGGTAGATAAATTTATATTCCCTATTGATTTTGTTGTGCTTGATATGGATGAGGACATTGAGGTACCTTTAATTTTGGGACGTCCATTCTTAGCCACTGCTAGGGCTGTTATTGATACTCAGAGTTGGTGAGGAATAAGTCGTTTTTAAAATCTATGATGCTATGAAATTTTCTAAAGAACAGGATGATTCCTATTATTTTGTTGATATTATTGATTACTTTGTTCAAGATAAGTTTCAGGAACTTTCTATCGCAGACACGTTGGAACTGTGTCTTGTTCAAAGTGGGGGAGAAGACAAAGTCACCACTGAAATTGAGGAAGTAAGAAAGGAGTTAGATTCTAATGAAATCATCACAAGACACATAAGTTATGAAAGTATAAAGATGGCTGATGAGTTGAGACAGAAACCTTCCATTGATGAACCCCTTAAATTAGAGTTGAAGCAACTACCAGATCATTTAGAATATGCCTTTTTAGGGGAAGATTCAACTTTACTAGTCATTATCACAGTAGATTTGAGCATTGTAGAAAAAGAGGAACTACTCCATGTGTTAAGGGAACACAAGCATACTATAGCTTGGAAAATTTCAGATATTAAGGGAACTAATCCGTCCTTTTGCACCCATAAAATTTTAATGGAAGACGAATATAAACCATTGGTGCAAGCTCAGAGACGATTGAATCCCAACATGAAGGAAGTCGTAAAAGCCGAGGTAATTCAACTTCTAGATGCAGGCATTATTTATCCTATTTCTGACAGTTCTTGGGTAAGTCCTGTGCAGGTTGTTCCTAAAAAGGGAGGCATGACTGTGGTGTCTAATGACAAGAAAGAGTCAATACCTACAAGAACAGTGACTGGATGAAGAGTCAATGCCTCAGAACTATATACTTTCATGCGAAATATTTGATGTATGGGGTATTGATTTCATGGGTCCATTCTCTACTTCATTTGGGAATAAATACATCCTAGTAGCGGTAGATTATATGTCAAAATGGGTCGAAGCCCAAGCCTTACCTACTAATGATGCTAGAATAGTAGTACGATTTTTAAAGAAACTTTTCTCTCGATTTGGAACACCTAGGATAATTATTAGTGATAGAGGCACACATTTTTACAATGCCCAGTTTGGAAAAGTCTTAAAAAGGTATGGAGTACACCATAGAACAGCTACCCCTTATCACCCACAAACTAGTGGTCAAGTCGAAGTGACAAATAGGGAACTAAAACGTATCCTAGAGAAACCAATAGAAACAAATAGAAAGGATTGGTCAAGGAAAATAGACGATGCTTTATGGGCTTATAGAACTACTTTTAAAACACCCATAGGTACATCTCCTTATAAGCTTGTTTATGGAAAAAGTTGTCATTTGCCATTTGAACTTGAACATAAAGCATTTTAGGCTATCAAATTTTTAAACCTTGATTTTAAGCTTGCAGGTGAGAAGACATTAATGCAATTAAATGAACTCAATGAATGGCATTGCAATGTATATGAGAGCTCACAACTATATAAGGAAGCCATGAAGTGACGTCATGACAAACAACTAAAACAACCCAAGCAGTTCAAAACAGGTGATCTTGTCTTACTCTACAACTCAAGGCTGAGACTATTTCCTGGGAAACTCAAGTTAAGGTGGTCAGGTCCATTCACTGTTCAAACTGTCTTTCCATACAGCACAATTGAGGTAACCCACCCCGACTACTGTACGTTCAAAGTAAACGGACATAGGCTTAAACACTACAGAGGTGAGAATTTCAAAGATTACAGGGAGGAGTTTCAGCTCCACGAAATCCCTTCATGACACATCCAGGTAGAGTCGAGCTTAGACTCTAAATAAGCGCTTCTTGGGAGGCAACCCGAGCACTAACTTAGTAACTTTTCTTTCCTTAAAATTTTTTATTTTTCATGCATCAACTAACCCTTTTAGAATGCAGAGATTTAGGACCACACGGCCATGCCCATGGGCGTGTCCAAGACCGTGTGAACACTTCAAGTAGAGACACGGTCGTGTACCGAGGCCATGTATAACCAGAGCAAAAATTTTCCCAAAACACGGGCCACCGATAAATAGCCACGGCCGTGCGATATGGCCGTGGCAACCTTTCGACTTCAACACGGGCTACCGACAAATCCTTACAGCCGTGCGATATAGCCGTGGCAACCCTGCAGCTTAGACACGGGCTTGCACAAATCCTCACGCCCGTGTCCTCAGACCGTGGCCAACACTGTCAATTTGGAAACGGCCGTGTTCCCTTCTACACGACCGTGTGAAAAGCGAAAACGATCGCAAACGGCCGTGCGAGATAGCAACACGGGCATGTACTTCGAACCAGGCACACCAAAACCACTGAATTTCCATTCACACGGGCAAACCCCGAGTCACACGGGCGTGTGACATGCCTGTCTGACCCAAAAACTATAAATAGGAAGCCACTCTTCATTTTCTTCTTCACTCAAACCCTAAAATCTTCCCCCTAAATACCATAAACGCCGCCACCGACCTTAAAACCACCACCACGCTCGTCCACAGTTGACCCACGCTGGTGCAAACCCACCCCACGACCGTTCGACCTCAACCCACGACCGTGTAACTCTATTTTTGGTTCTATTTTCTCATTTTTCTCATTTATTTATTTATATTTCATTTTTATTATCTATTTAGTTAATCTTACTTTATTCTAGATGTTAATTCAAGCATGGAAGTAGGTAAACTAGGATGACTAATCTAGAATTATATCGAACATATTAGGATTGCATGCCAGTTAAATTCATTTTTGTTTGCCACTTAAATTCATATTTTGCCTGCCATTTTTCTCATAATTTTAGTATAAATATATATCCATATTCTTTAGTTTTGCTACCAATTTAAAAATGGTTAATTTCTACTATTTAGGTTAATCCTCATTTTGTCTTTTCTTAGGAACATTGTCATCCTAATCTACATTTTAATTATTATCTATCTAGTTTAATTTCAATCTTTAGGACTAATGCTTGTTATTTTATTTCAGATACTATGTCGTCATCACGCAGTAGGAAAACTGCCGTCCCCGTTTCAAAAAAACGAAAGGGGCCAAGAAGTTCATCATCGAGGCCCACTTCCGAGGCTCGACACCCATTCATCACTTTTTCCCAAGCCTCCCAGGAGGAACATTATCAATTACTCCGAGCTCGCACAATATCCATGGGTCGATGCATAGATTGGGTCGACCTCGAGTAGATACACCTAGTAGACGACGTCCGAGCCCTATTAATGACCGAGCCATGGGAACAGTTCTTCCAAGATCGTGGAGCCCACATACTTAGAACTCACCCTTGAGTTCTGCTCCACATTCCATCTGCAGACCATGATGACCAGATTCGATGATCCAGGGACAGTTTAGTTCCATTTGGGAGGTTTCGTGTGACACCTCAGCGTTCCAGAGTTCGTCTCAGCACTTGGGCTCTACACAGAGCAATTCATGGCAGACGAAGACTTCCCCAACCTTTCTCGCCACATCCATATCAAGCCAGTCGACTGTTGGAACGAAATCACCCCTGGGCGTCAGACATATAACCCCAGTGTCAGCAAGGCGACCGCCCTCGTTCCCTCTCTGAGGTACATTCATGTTCTCCTTGCTCACACTTTGATAGGTAGACGGGAGAGCATAGGCGTCGTCAACACTCACGACATCTACTTCCTATGGTGCATGGCGAACAGACACGTCATCAACTTGGCATACTTCATCGCGCACGCCATGCAGCATTAGACTAAGCGTCACCACCGAGGCGTTATATCCATGGGCCCGTACATCACACCCTTGGCCCGTCACTTCGGGCTCCTCAATACCGCGGCCCAGACATCCTGCTACACGCTCATCGGTCAAATGTCTCCTTAGGGAATCCAGACTATGCTACACATGAGGATAATCGAGCGGAGACCAGGAGGCAGCCACTTCCAGTATCGCCTCATCCAGGAAGGCGAGGAGCCAGAGGACATTCCTGACGATGTCCCACCACCGGAGGATGATACACCAGCAGCGTCACCACCACCTCGCCACCCATCTCGTGCGGTAGCCTCCCATGCTGACCTATCTGAGCGCTTCTTACAGTTCGAGTAGCAATGCTTTCGGTGCCTCGATTATATCGCTGCCACCTTAGAGTAGATATGCCAGCACCTCCGCATCACTCCACCACTGCGTGATCCATTTGAGGATTAGATATATCTATTCCTCTTAACTTTATTTTTTACTTTATTTTACTTTATTCTAACTTTTGAACACTGATATCTATTTTTACCTTTTCTTCTAAATTTATTTTCCTTTTTACGTTTATTTTTATTTTCTTTCATTTCATCTTTTTCATTATTTGAATATTAGTATTTTTAGTATTTTGCTTTATTTTATTTTATTTCATTTCTTTTTCATAACGGCCAACCCCTAACGAGTAATTTCCATTGATCCAAATTCCCCACGACTAATAAATTCTTTCACAGTTTCAAAGGAGCTTTATAGCTCAAATCTCTACAAAAATGGGAACACCCTGCCACAACAGCCGGCTCTTCCAATTCCAATATCTGTCTCACAAATCCATCCAAAATTCAGAAAGTTTCATGTCTTTCCCTATCTTATGATCTTGTGCTTCTAGTGCTACTAATGTTATCTTTGTACATTGAGGGCAATGTACATCTTAAGTGTGGGGGGGAAACTTACTTTAAATCTTTATACCATGAAAACCTTGAAATCTGATGCATTGTTCTCAATTGCATTATCTTCAACCTCCTATTAAGAATATATTTTGATTGATTTATGATTTTTATTGATATGTGAGAATTAAGACATAGGTGCTTGTACTTTGAATATTCAAACTCTAAAACATTAGGGAATCAAGCATGATAAGTTGAAATTTTTGAGAACTCTAAATTTTGCATAAGTTCTTTTCCCTAATTCTAAGTGTTATCTTGAGATTTGAAATTCGCAAGATTGACATCAAAAGCCATAATTCTGGTGAGATTTTAAGCCTTTTTGAGCATACATTCTTTCGTTCTCACTTTTATTATTGCTTTGAGTGAGTCAATACTAATTTGTTATTCTAAAACTTGCTTCGCTTATACATGTCGAGACCACATCATTGATTTGATATACCGAGTTGATAAAGGCACCTAGGATTTAACCTACTTACTCCAAAAAAGCCTACCTCCATAATTTAACCCCTAGTGAACGCCGTTGAGCCTAACAACCCATCCTTTGACTTACCCTCCAATTATCAACCAATAACCCATTTTTTGTTAAATTTCATTCAATTATTTTGACCCATATTTTTGTCGAAATTTGAGTTGAAATTTTCATCTAACTTTATTCTCTTTTTCAAGATTGTAAAGTTTTATTAAATGTATTGTATCATAGTTGAATTGTTCTAAAAAAAACGTATGTATTCAGTTGTAATCTATAATAGTTCAAATAGTTTTTGCATATTTCTATTTTAAGGCTACCAAGGCAGAATTGATATTATCATAAAAATTAGCTCAAGAAATATGTTCCAGTGATAGAGATTTTTCTAGCTAGATAATTTTTCAATTCAATCTCGATTCTAACCCTCTTTTGTAGCCTGTGACAACACCCCTAACCAAGCCCCATTACAACCATTGAAAGACCTTTTGATCAATGTATCATATCAATCTACAAGTGGTGGAGATGTGATTCTCTTGCAAGCCTATGGTAATAACTTTTCAGGTTGACTAGAGAGTACTTAATTCTTGAACCCTAAACACTTCGAGTAGATAGAGTGAATCCTTAGTGAGGATGTCAACTTCTGTTAATTAAGATGGAGAGATAATCACTTAGGAGAAGGGAGAAAATTTATGTTTTCAATGATAAAATTCTCAACTTAAAGTAATTGAGTCTTTAATGTTCTTTTGATTGAATTTTCATTGTATGATTACCTGTGGATTAGTTTGAAACATTATTAATAGCGATTGTAAGTTAAGAAATGATTCTTAATTAAGGATTGAGATTTTGCTTGAGGACAAACAAAGGCTTAAGTGTAGGGGTATTTGATAACCGATAAATTATACATATTTTTACCCTATGTTTAGCTTAATTTCTGGGTGGATTATCATTAATTTTGTGAGAATTGGTGCTTTTAATCTTTCTTTTTCATATCTTATACTCAGGAAAGCATAGGGAAAAGAAAAGAATGGAAAATGGACCAAAAAAGAGGAAAATGGGCCAAAATGGAAAAACGACATAGCCTAAGGAGTCACCACACAGCCGTGGCACACAGTCGTGCCACACGAAGACCACATGGTCCAGCCCCCGACAAGCACGTCCAGGCCACACGGTCGTGCCTCCATCAACAGACTCTCACACGGCCTCTTGTTATGGCACACGGGCGTGTCCCTATCGTGAAGAAGAGGAATTTCACTCGGATTTGGATACTTAGGGGCTAAGAAAGCCATTCTAAACTCTATAAAAAGACCCTAAGAGGCAACTCTAAACATATACTCTTTTCTCTCAAGAAAAAGCGTCATAATTCTGCCAACACAATGAGTAAAAGCAAGGGATTACTCCAAGGGAGGCCGATTGATTCATCCCAGAAGCCAAAGTTTTACATCAAGACAAAGGATCTCCCTAAATTCCTTCAATGGTTTTTGGGTTCTTTATGTTTTGTTATCTTAATTCTTCTGAGATGTTTTCTTTCTTTATTATGAACTAAACCCCTCAAATACTTGAGGGGGATGAAACCTAAGACAGATCTTGTTATTATTTATTCTTGAATTATTTGATAAATACTTGAATTATTCTTAATTATGTGTTCTTCATTCTTGATTTAATAATCCTAGGTATTACTTCAAGAACTTGATGTGCTTAGGCAGAGGAGCAAAAGTCCATGTTTTAAGAGTAGATCTACCATAATTAAGCGGAGTAGCATGCAACCCTAGACATAGGGCGACATAAATCTACCGGATTAGGGTCAAACCTAATAGGGGAATCCATAGGTCGAATTAATGCAACCTAGGGGTGTTAATTAATAAGAAAACTTTAATTAACCACCTAGGATTAGTTGTTCTTATCCTCGAAAGAGGTATTAACATAAGTTAGGGATCTCTACGGATCAAGTCAAGTAAAAAAAATCATCTAGTTCAAGAAGTTAATAACAAGTGAAGTCTAGGTGTATTCTCCCTTAAGTATTGCTCATATCAATAAGCTTTTCCCTAAAGTTTTCCCCAATTTACTTTTTGTGCACTTTTAGTTAGTTTTAGAATTAGTTTCAACCCATCCTCTTTTATTTTTAGGATAGATAATAGAAAGGAAGTAAGTATTAGTACTTTTGGTTCCCTTGGGTATGATAACTCGGTCTTGCCGCTAAACTATACTACTGTTCGATAAGTGCGCTTGCCTTTAAAATTATGATATTAGTTAGTTTTGGTGTGATCAGTTTTTATAAATTTTATTACTTAATATCGCGAGCATATCAATCATACCCTAATTCAACCCACTATATATACTTATACTGATTAGGAACACTCCAGGTCATTCAAAAGAAATCTGAACATCTATATTTCACAGCATAAGAATACTAGATTTGCCAAAAATTTATATTCCAACTATCCCCTAATAAGACTTGATACTTCTCAAATGTGACAGATATCAAATAATTCATATTTCAATCTTTCATAGCATAGTCCAAATTCGCACTAACAAACATTTATACCTTTCATAGTTTGAATACGCCCATATTCTAAATTAACAGATTACCATGACAGATACCCTCTTTAAACATACAGATACATACTTCATTTCAAGAACTTCCCTTTAGACTTATTCAATTACATCATCGAACTAAGTCAACCAAACTAAATTTAGACGTATCATAACCTTATCATAGACTTATCTATCAAAAAAATCTTAAAATTTATCCAGAACTTACAGCAAGGGTAGATAATCACATTTTACCACATAGATATCATCGAATACGCCTATAAAATGTTACAGAACTTGCCACAAAATCTTAGCAAATCACGTCACACAAGCAAACATATAAAATCACGTCTTTACTATCTCAGTGGACTTTTATAAAAGGTGTCATGGGTTTCTCCCTCATGTACTCATATAATTTCATGCCGTGATCTTCTAGTTTGACCTACACATTATCGAAGGTTGCGCCATGAACATTCATACATTCATATATTGCCATGGGTTTCAACCACATGGACTTATACATTTTCATGTCGTGATCTGCCAATTCAATCTACACATTATCGCAGGCTTCACCATGAACATTCATACAACCATATATTGTCATGGTTCCTAGCCACATAGACTTACACATTCTCATGTCGTGATCTACCAGTCTAACCTTCATTTTACTAGAGGCTACACCATGAGTGTTTCCATATCATACATTGCCATGGGTCTCAACCACATGGTCTTACACTTATTTTCTTATCGTGATCTGTCAATCTGGTTAGCAATATACCTCCCCTACTAGAAGCATCACAACAAATGCTTTACCCTGAATTTACTTACCTAAATTTGTTCACGCATAGCTGATCGGTTCGTATATTCCTATATTAGACTTTACCTACATACTTACCAATCATTTTCTATTCATACATAATGTCATCACACACACATAGCATCTTTATTATGCTTTACCCCCTTACCCGTTATCTGAGGTGTTATCATTATATATAAGTCTTTACCCGAATAATTAACATATAGGATTCAAAATAGAGACTCGCCGAATACTCGCCTAACTTGTAGCTCGAAGCTCTAGACTCAAACATCTATCTTGACCCAGCAACAACAACAAGAGATGGAAAAACTACCAATTAAACCAAGAACCTTAGCTTCTAGCTTAATAAGGAAGAGATAATATTTAAACTTAAGAAAAAGAATCAAAAAGTAATATTAAAGGAAGTAGAACTTCCTGACAAACCCTTCACACACATATATATACTCTCAAATCCCTTTAGTGGAACTTGACATGTGTACTTTGTATCCAGGATTTGTCATTCTTGATGGCCTACAAATTCTGAAAGAAACATAAATGAAAATCATGAACAAATGATATTTGACTAATTAATCCAGTTGGTTCCTAATCAGGTCACTTTACAACCCAACTAACACAGTATTCAGACAAATTAGGCGCACTAAACATTTGGCGGTAACTTTCACCTAACTTATACTCCGCTTGATATATCATACTCATAGATAACAGAATAACCTAAAACCTTTATTTACTTAATGGTGGATACTATACGCCACTTTTCAATTCGTTAGAAAACTTAACATGATAGATTACACTACGCCAAACAGATAACTTCACACTACACACCTTATTCTTGGATCCGTCAGACTGAGGGTGTGACAAGATAAACAATGTCTCATTACTCAATCCTTGCAAGAAAATACTTTAGGTTTGCCTAATTATATGAAACTAAATTGTATGTGAATTAGATGCTCTATAATTATCGACATTTACTAAAACTAGTTTAAACACTCCAATTGCATGATTTAAGTTGTTCACACTCATAAAATAAAATAAAATAAAGAGGCATTATATACTCCATTAATTATTTAGATAATAACTCTTAGAATTGTGATTAATCCAAGATTAGGTGTTTGGATTATTATTTATCTTTGTGTCAAAAGATCATGTGACATATTAAACAAATCAGTTACTTAGCAGATCATAATAATTATGATCAATTAAGTGACCATGGTCGGGTGCTTGGGATGTCATCTTTCTTCGCATCTAAAGATCAAGTGACGCCTAGACAATCCAATAAGATGCTTGAGTTAGAAAAGAAAAGAATAAAATTTCTTTATGATTTTGAATTTTTTCAACTTTACGGTGTCTTGAAATATTTGGTACAAGGTCAACTTTTTTAAGCTTAATTGTCTCTTAATTAAAAATAATTGTGTGCTTAGACTTGCAAACTAATGTATTTACTATTAAGGAAATGATATATGAGATGCTTAAGAACAAGTATTGGTTGAGTGGGTGCTTTTGTTAGTGTCCATATTGGCATGTTTTGGTTTCTAATTTTAATAAAATTGGGGCATAATTGCTACTAATTCTAATCAATTAAGTTAATTTCTTATAGGTGCAAAATATTCCATGAGGATACTTAAATTTGGAGTCAATTTGTGCAATTGATGCATGTATGATATGTGGTCGAGCCATAGAAAGCAACATGGTTGGTGTGCAGCTTGAAGATGAACAATATGTGAAAATTGTAAATCAAGTTAGTAATTGTGGAGATTATTTTGAGATAAATAACTATTTTACATTTGATCACTTACAAGATCCTATTAAATAATAAATATTATATTTGGTGATTTTATCATTTTAAAATTTTTGTTTTGTATTCATCTTCATTTTAGAAAGGAAGTTAGGATAGAACTCCTCTCTATAAAGGAGGAATTTAACATTTCCCAATGAGAGGAGAGTTTTTGGAACACTTTTGCCTTTGTTTATAGTATTATTTCAACAATCATAGAGTTATGAGTGGCTAATTCCTATTTCTCTAATCGATGAGAGATAAAAATTATGAATTTATTAGGATTGTGAGATTTAAGTGTTCTTCATTCTTTTCTTGTTCAATAGGTATTTACTCATTCTTCATTTTTTTGATCTAGGTCTTTGCCACATCTTATTATTATTCTTAGTATTGCTTCAAGTTGGCCTCTTGTTTGGTATTTAGTATAGTAAATTGTTAGTTGGAATAACTATATCCGTAATTATCTTTTTATTTTAACTTTCAGTGGCAACTTAGCATAATTTGACTGAACTAGGTGGTCAAGTTGTATTATAGGAATGGGTAATCTAGTTTAAATGAATTACACAGTTGAGCTTGTTGATTAAAGTCATGTCTTTTTAATTTGTAAGGTTGTTGGTGAATAAAATTCTAGAAACGTCTTTTAAGATTGTTCAACTAGCAATGATTATTTGTTGAGTTATTCTTGCAATTAATTTACAATTTAAGAAAATATTGGTGATTTGAAGTTATTCTTCAATTGCTATAACTGGCTTATCAACGAGTAAGAAGATATAATCTAATCCATAATCAATCTTAAATAAGAGATTGATATTTCACCTGAGGCTAGAGTTTGTCATCATATTGGCTTCCTTTTCATTTTTCCAATTTTCCATAATTTTTGTTCTCTTGCTTATATTTATTTCTTTGTTTTTGGAATAATTAAACTCCTATTTATTTTCCTACAAGTTTAAATAATTTCTAATCACAACAGAATTCAATTCTGTGTCCAATCTCTATGGGATTCGACCTAAAAAAAATTAAATTTAATGGATTCAATGCCCCATCAAACTATACTACATCTCAAGTTTGAGAGCAATTGGCCGACGTTGCCCCAAGTCATTTTTGAGTCGTGACTGCCACAATATCCTATCATCTGTTCATTCTATCGCTCATGTTTCTTTTTCCTATATTGGCTGAGAAGGTAACATGTGACAGATTAAATGGCTAGGAAAGCTGAGTATTTGCCTTAATGATTGGGTGGCTAATCCACCATAAGAACTTAAAGACGAGTGTAATCTTGCAGGTTTTGCAGCAGTTGCATTTAATAGGGAAAAAAACCATTTTTAGTTTTACCAATCAAATTGGTTTTAATTGCACACATTCCCATTACCATGCCAAAGGGCACACGATGATAGAGATGTTTCCCATTATTTTGATAACTTCAAATCAACCTGCAATTCAGCTAGTAGTGAAATGTGATGGGAAGTGTTTTTTTTTTTTTTTTTTTTTTTTTCTCTTTAATAGGTGTAGACCAAATGCCTTTCAAGTCCGGAGTATTAGACAGTTTTGATCTCATAAAGCATCTTACACCTTAATGACAAATAAGATGATGTTTTATTATACATGGTCTCACTCAAACACTGAAACATCTCCATTCCAACTGCATGAAGCAATTACATTAGACAAGATAGGGTGGAAAGCGATGTCTACACAAGCTTCCTCGTATGCCTTGATCTTCTTGACAAGCACCGACGATCGGGAGTTATACAAGTATATAGAACCATCTGAGGAACCAGAGGCAAGCTTCTCCCCATCCAAGCTGAAATTGCACTTAATTGGAAATCCAGACACTCCATGGCTTTCATACCTTTTATACTTGTCTAGCTTGAAGGGAGGTTTTGAAGAGAAAATGGCAATATAATTCCCATTTGATTGGGCCACAAAATAGGGATCGAATGGATGGTACCTAACACAAGGACAAGTGTAGGCTTCTGCATAAACCTGGAACAATTGCCAAAAATTATTAGGCCATAAACAATGAACAAAGTTGTCACCTTACATGTATTCATTAAACATTCTATATGCAACAATCTAGCTTACCAGTATTCCAGAAGTTCAACACTGTTACCGTTTTCACCAAGACAACAAAAATAGCATCTTAGGTGTCTAAGCCACATTTGGTGTTAAACTTTATCCTAATATCCTATCGAGGTTGTCTTGAATTGCAATATCCATATGAAAAGGGTCAACTGAAAAGATATGATTGGGACATATCCATATCAAAGGGCTAAAGATAGACATTTGTTACATCCCCTTCTATATTTGAAAGGGAAATAGAAGTGACAAGAGTAATTGAAGTACATGACTTTAGTCCAAGGGAACATCAATCTTACACAGTAAAATAGTATTCTGAAATGGCTGATTGATTATGCATCTTTTCTTTTCCATACAAGAAAGAAACACTTTTGTGCATGCATGTGTGCTTTAATGACACGACTCATATCAAACTCCAAAGTCATGCAAATTGGACCCGACTTAAGTGGATGTAACATAAGAGGCAGTATTCAAATGACTCTCTTAAGAATTGTCAACTTGAACAGAAAAGATAGGTGCCAAGTCTACAAACAAACTAATGGTTCATTTATAAAGCTCTGTAGCATAGAGGCACCAAGTTAAAGTTTGGCCTAGGCTTCCTACGCAGATAAGCCATGGAATTCTTTCTTTTTACTCGATTTAGATGTGTACCAAACCCCAAATTATAGTCCTGACTAAGGACGCTTTTGTGATTTCTGCCAAGAAATTAACACAGAATGTTCAAATCAAAGCATTATGACCTATAAGCTAACCTACAAGGGGTATATAGGTTACAGCAAAGCATAGCAGATACAATGGCTATTAGCTAGCCCACCTTGACTGAGTCAGCAAGAACTTTTACTGTTCTCCTCGAAGCATTGACAATAATAGAAACAATGCGGTCGAGGCATGAAAACAAGGGAATGGGTTAAAGGAATTATGTAATACAAATATAGACTCAAACAATAATTCCTAAAAATATGATTCAATTACTTGACCACACAGTAACAGTGAAGATTTATCCTCGCTTGTTCTGGTAATACTTCAAAAGATTGTAAACAATTTTGTACTTACAGCTTATTAAGGTTCAAAAACATTATTATTTTACAATTACATAATGGTAGAGACTTATGTCATGACTCAACACTTACTACATACAGTTCTAATTCGACACAAAAATAAAAATCAATTGTGAAAAGAAACAAAGGTTTAATACGGAAAATTTGTGTTTCAATTCCTTGCAAATAATCTATTCAACTATCTAGTCATTTTAATTTGTAATTTTCTTTATCACTGTTATAGGAGGCTATGCTCAGGAAGAAGTATAGCAAAAGGTAATATATTTAGGTTGGAAGATAGCCATAAACTAACTTTATGACAGAACAAAAGAAAAAGTGGAGGCAATATGAGGTGGAAATAGCTCTACCATAAAAATCTCAGCGATGGAGACTAAATGATGTAGAAATATGTCTCTAACCTCATTAGACAGTGGAACCTGTCTAGAGATGTCCCAAACAATAATGGAGTTTTCACTGATGTTACTCCCGGCAACGTCACTGGAAGATACAAATTGCTTCCCATCAGTGGAGAATTCAACATCAAGAATTGGACCTAGACCTCGAATGTATTCATGGACCACCTTGCCAGTTCTAACATCCCACAATCTGAGTCTGCCCTTCGACCCCCCAGAAAGGAATAGGTTTGAGTCATCTGGATGGAATTTTATAACTCCAACAACTTGATCATCTCTAAATATCAGAGATTCAAGACCCTTTTCAACATCAATCAACCTTGATGAACAGTCATATCCACAGGAAAGTACAAATGGTCCCTGCTGTGACCATTTAACATCTTTCACAGCTGCATTATGAAAGCTAAACACACGAGCTTTTTCCTGACCTCTGCTCCATACATTCCATATGCAGATTGTTTGATCCATCCCCGCAGAAGCAAGTAGATGAACTGTAAACTAGATCGTAAACAGTTAAAATGGCACTCAGAAGACCGGACCAATAAATATAATGCACTAAAACAACAAAGGTAAAAAGTCGACGGTTTTAGAAAAACAATAGCACACCATGAGTCGGTGACCAATGAACAGCATTAACAGCTTTTGCATGCCCATGCAGAGCTACAGAAAGCTTTCCAGGAATTTGACTTAGCTGTGTACGGTCCTTTGGTTTATGCCGCATCGATGAAAGAACATCATGCGGTAGATCCAGTTCTGAAATGCTTCCAAGAACTGAGAACAAGAGATTACTGTATCAGCAAGAAAAATGACACAAGTTCTTATGATTATAGTAAAAGTTAATCTTGACACAAGTGAACAGCTTATGAGGACAACGACGTAGCATAAACCTTATTGTCACTAACACTACTCAATAAAAGTATCATAAATAATAAGGAACAAACAAGATTCACGAATACATTTGTTTTGGTGAATACTTTAATGAACGGGTGAGACTTCGTTCTACAAATAGGGGAAACATTCAATTTTTAACAATAAGCTTGTCAAATATTTGGACAGATTCTGTCAACAATCAGGCTCATATCATCAGAACAAACCATCAGACAGTAGCACATCATCAGAACAAACCATGTTAAAATTTTCTTTCTATCATTTGAGGGCTCATATCCATTTGCATTTTGCTTCCCTGACCCTGTTTGAAGTTCCAACCCCATAATTGTGTACACAAAGGAAACACAAGCAATTCTAAAACAAGATGTAGAATACATGAGTAAGATATTATCATATTAATGCCAAAAAAAAAGGTTAGTCAAATTTTGCCATTAGTCCCGTGTACTAAACTGCAAATTTAGTCACTATACTCTAATTTGATCATTTTTAGTCCTTGTACTTTTTAAAATTTGAAACTGTAGCCCTTGCACTTTTCAAATTTTGAAATTTCAACTTTAGTCACTATGTTAAATTTTGTTGTTTCCGAAATTTTATGCAATAAACAATTATCACACGGAAATTCAATGTCAACTTACTATTTCCATATAATAGTCACAAAAATGCCACCTCATTTTAGTCAATGAATTTAATGGCTACTAGTAGCCTGAGTCATGACTTAAATTTCAAAATCCCAAAAATATAGTTACTAGAAATGATTGACTCAAGGCACAAAAACTAAATCACAACTAACGCATGTAGAATTTGACCTAACGAATTTAATTGTTACCGATTGTGCCAGAAAAAAATACTATAAAAATGACTAAATCCACAACTGAGCAGAATCTGAACAAAAGACTTCAATACACGATGTAGAGGAAAGAAAATGGGCTCAGTGACATAGGCAACAGTAAAAAAAATGGCACTAATCTTTGAATGAGATAAGATCATTGAACTATACAAGGAATATTAAATACTCAAATAGAGTGCAAGGCAATTGAGTCTCGGCTCCAGCCGCCTCCTTGCCAAAAGGTAGTATCAACAACAACAAAAAAAAAAAAAAAAAAAAAATTTACATGAACATTTTCTTCCTACCGAGTCACCAATTCAATCCAAAATTTCTCTACTCAATTGAAAACACAAATTAAATTTTCTAATTTTAAACATTGGTTATTTCATCAATAACAAGACTACCCATTTCCTCTTTTCACTTTGTTTTCAAAAAAATAATCATCAAAACTGCAACTTTAAACCCAAAAAAAAAAGCCGCTAAAATTGGGGAAATAAAAGAAAAAGGTAAAAGCAACAAGTACCTGATAGATTGATGACATGATGATCCCGGTGAATCGGGTTCGGTTCATGAGCCTGGGAAACCGCACCAGCAAGTGCTCGTTCCCTTTTCGATACGTACCTGCCGGGAAGCGGAGCTTCTTCTCTCTTTTGAAGATCCAATGTGGGAAATAGGTATTCGGGTTTGGGCCGTTTCGAAGGGCGGAAAGGGAGGTGTTGATGGTTTACAGGTTTGGGTTCAGGGTCGGGTTCGGGGTCGGGTTCGGGTTCATCGTCTGAACTGTTGGGGTAGGCTTTGAAAAGAAGATCCATGGCTGAACTGAAAAGCTATTTTTCTTTTCCGGCTGCCTTTTTCAGTTTTTTTCTCCGAAAGGGCAAATTGGGTGTTGCAAAATGGCCATATAATTTGTATGCCATTAATCAAAGCCCATTGTATTGAAAAAATGGGGCTATTATATAAGCACTACAGGCCCATGATCTTAAAAATATGGACCCAAGTTCCTACAAAATTCATAAATACAACCATTCTTGGGGCCTAAAATGGACCTAAGGGTGCTGAACCATGCCCATGGCTTTGACAAATTGGGTTTTTATTTAACCATTATAAGCCAATGACCCAATGAAAGATGCTTTATAACATTCATAAATGGGCTTATATTTGTAACCATTGCCACAAGAGCCATTTCTTTATTTTTTATATTTGAATGTAAATGGGATAAATTAATTTATTTGGTAATATTTAGTTAATCTCATAACTTATTTTTAACGAAGAGAAAAAAAAAATTTCTATTTTGAAGAGGTTCTATTCATTTTTCTAATTTCAAATCTAAAATTGTATTAACTATTGTTTATTTTATGTCTAGTTATTGTAAGAGTTAATATTTAGTACACTCGGAGTATTTTTTTTATTCTAAAATAGTCTTAAAAAATTATCATGTCTTTTTTTTAATATTTTATAATACTTCTGTATGACACTTCTCACCCTCTTAACCCTAATTGTGAAATCTAAAAATTCTATTCATAGTGTACCAGATATTATATAAAATTCTATTTAATATTGGTTAAATTTTTTTTATAAATTATAATTGAGTAATATATATTGATGTGCTAATGAAGTGGAGAAAAACTGAAGATCCTCCCCTCTTGAAGTTTTTCCTTTAATAAATTTACTTTTTTTAATAAAAAATACTTGTTACAAATCATAATAAGATATAAAGGGTATTTTGAAATTTTAAAATTGGGTTGATGTTGTTACAAAACTCTTTTTTTTTTTAATATATATATATATATATAGGTTGTACTATTGTAATAAAATATGGATCTGAACATAAAAACTGGTGATGGGCCCTAAACAACAATAATGGCTATAAGAGAATAAAGGGATGTAGGAAGTAGGTCCAACCAATCCTTCCTCTTCATATTTCCATCATCAACCCCTTCAAAAATATTTTGTTTTTAAATTAAATAAATTGGACCTTACTTTTCCAGGCTTCCCCCATGGTCCTACTTTTCAAAATCATAAACAACTTTAATCAAAAATTTATTTTCAGACTAATTATATACTAACCTTTTTCTTTTATTTTTATAAAGAATAAAGAATAAAGAATAAAACTTTATAAGTTTTGCTATTATTGATGCAAAAATGAGGTCATGCTGTCAAGTCCTTGGCCTAGAAATTGAACCATGTGCCCTAACCCCCACACACTCAAACCTTCTAGGACTGTATATTCTTCTTAACAATATTTTGCAGCAACTGACTGCCAAATTATGGTACTTCATAGGAGTTTTGATAAGATATATCATCTTTTGTCTTCCAATGAGAAAAAGGGTTATCAATAGTGGTTTAGAAGAGACAAGTCCTAATAATTGAATCAAATGCTGATTCCAATTACATGTTAAAAATAAGAAGAGGTTTCAGGTGGGGGTAAAGTCCGACTCATGCATTGTATTAATATCATATGCATCGAAATATTATTTTTAAATTTTATTTATATTTATAGAAAAAACTAACCAAAATCCGTTTAGATGCATCAATATTATTTTTTTAAAAATATAATGATGTTTAATTATATATGTTTTAATAATATTATATATATTTCTTTTATTAATTTTCTAAACATTAAAAAATAATATTTTTTTAATATTTACATTATAGTGCTATATATTTAATTTTTATATAATATAGAGTACAAAATATATAAAATTTTAATAATCTTGAAAACTGATCAAATCAAGCATGAGCTATGAATATTTAAGTCTGAGCTCATATCATATCATAAGTATGCTTAAATTTTTTTTTTTCATTTTTGGGATGGACTTTTAAGTTTAGATGAATAATTTTGAAAGAAAAGATAACTCGAATTTTGAATAGGTGTATATCTACATAATTTATTAAGTTTAATGATTAATTTGTGATGAAACAATAATATTGGCAATAATGAAAAAGAAACGTAAGCAATTGAATGTTGTTATGGTGTGTGTGTTTTTTTAAAAAGAAAAAAGGGATTTTAGGTGAAAGCTAAGTATTCTCCAAAATATTTATAACATCAAAGAAAGCAAAGAGAGAAGAGAAATTATAATAGAAACCGACCAAATAAGAAGGGGGGGGGGAGTGAAAAACAAAAAAGGATAAGAAGACAAGCAATGAAACAGCATTCAACCCAAGTATTTCAAATATTGTAGGATTATATAGGAAAGGGGTTTTGTGAAAGGTGGGGACCAATGTAATTGACTAAAACAAAATTCAATTTCACTATTTAAAAGTTAAAAAGAAGGAGAAGAAGAAATGAAAGGGGCTAAAGGAATGTTTCATCAAAGAGGGTCAAGATCCATGTCAACCCCCACCAGGTGGGATGACTAATTAGGTGACAATGACCCATCCCCACTACTTGTCAATTTCTTTATTTTTACACCTCATCTTTGTATTGTAACACACCATGGACCTTTCTTTTATATAACATAAAATTCATGGTGGAAACTCAAAGTACAATTTTCAAACCCCATGAGAGTTTGTAACAAAGTCAATGAAAAGAGAGATGGTCTTTTAAGGCACAACTCTCTTAAGTCTTTTACTTTTGTTTTCAGATTTTTAATCTGGTTTTTCTGCAATTTTCGAATCAATTATTTAATTTGATTTAATTTTAATAAAATTGTTTGAGATGGAGATAAAAAGGTGTGTATATATAAATTTAAACTAAAATTATTGTGCGGAAAGTGATTTTAGCTTAAATGATGAGATTATAGGTTTAGAGAGTTGGTAAGGATAATTAGAATGTGGACAAGCTAGAAATGGTGGGATTAAACAATGTGTAGACTTGAGACCATATATTAAAAATTATCCTAGATTATGTTTTCCATTAGATGTTACTAGAATAAGAAATTAAATAGGGATTCGATGTTGTGATAATAATTAAATAATAAAAATTGGGTTGAATAAATAAAAGTGTTTGTATCCATAACCTCTTGTCTTCTTGGTGTAGCCAACAGCTTTTTAAAGTTTAATTGGCTATTATTATACGCAGATGTTCATCAAAGTGGAAATCTTAGCTGTTCTTTTTTTTTTTTTATGTTATTTTATAAAGGAAATATGAATCATGATGACTGAGCTGTAACGCCCGTATTTTATTACACATTCACAGATTTAATAAGTGTGTAATTATATTTGACTTTGGGATTCAATCAACGATGATGTCTTCAATAAGATATTTTTGTAAGTTTGACATGAATTTTTTTATATCTCTATTATTATTATTAAATATTTAATTAAAGTGATATTTCGAGTTAATTGTGTATCAATTAACTTTATTTTTCTTTTTGAAAAGGTAACAAATGTTATTAGCAAGTGTTTTAATTTTATACTAAATTCATTTATAAATTATTGGTAAGCATTCCGCAATTATTGTTTTTTAAACGTGTCTGAAAAATTACTTAATAATTAAATTTGAGTCTAATTATTTATAATTATATTTATGTAAAATATTTGAATAACAATTAAAATTAACAGGTCTCACTAAATTTAGTAATTGGAGCGCATCAATTATGTACTCTTAATTCTTATAAAGAGTTGAAAATAGAGGGAATTATCTATTACCTAAGTTGTAATCCATTGATAAAGTGTTTATCTTCTTTAAAAATAGTTTGAGTTTAAATTATCTTTATATAAATAAAATTAACGGTATAATAAAATTTCAAGTGTTCATCGTTCTAGATATAACTTAAATTCGAATCGCACTAATTATATTTGTTATTCAGACTTTACCTTATTATAATAATTAAGAAATGAAAACCCAAAAAGCTAAAGCATGTAAACCATTAAATTTGGTAATGCTGGTTTTTCAACCCTTTACATAATAAGTCAATCACTAAAATTATATCAGTTGACTACTGTTAGATGGTTATTGAATTTATTGACTTACGACTTTGCAAGCAGATATATATAGTCTCTCTAGCATGAACCAATCACATCAAACTATTTGATTTTTAATATAGATTATATATTCTGGTGTTAGTGTTAGTGTTAGTGTTAGTGTTAGCTTTGACATGCTCCATTTGCAAACCTTTAAATCCCTTTCAATTTTATGTAGCTAACTAAATTATAATACTACGACAATAATAGCTTGAAAGAAAGAAGTAAACCTACCCATTATGATAAAGGAAAAATATCAGCCTCCATTTTTTTTAATATTTTTAATAGATAATCATATGTCAAAAGGGATTAGTTTTTTTTAGTAAAATATTCAAAACTCAATAAGTTAATTTTTTTTATATAATACTTAAAATTATTTATAATTTTGTTAATCTTTAAAAAAGAGAATAAAACTCATTTAAGCGCTCTTAAACTCACATCCTCCTATAATAATAACATTAAAGATGACAATTAAACTAAGACTCAATTAACAACAACACTGAAAATTTTATTTCATTGTTTAAAATTTTAATTTTTTTATAAAATAAAGAAGATAAAAATAAACTCAGATGCACACAAATAAATCATGTTTATATAGATTTCTCAAATTACAGATCAGAAGCAGAGATTATACAACAGACATGCTCTCGAATGTTATACATGCAACATCAACATTTCAGATTTAAGATTTCACATGCAGACGCTAATCAGATAACAAATGTATTTATATATCATACATACTGTACATATCAAAGCATACTATCACACTTTTCGAAACAACATTAACAAAGGCAAAGTATCAGATTTCATGTCCATAAAACCTACATAACTCCTTTCTAAACCTACAAAGTGACCAATTTCGAATTGCACTTCAAATATGGCCTTAATGAAGTTTTATGAAAAATGGACCCACATGCCAGCGTGGCTCACATGGTCTGGCACACGGTCGTGTAGCGTCGACAGTAAGCTTTTCAGCATCACATTGTCTGCTTTTTTTAGGTTTCCGTTACACACTTGGCCATTTATCGATGCTGACACAACCGCTACAATTTCAGCACCTAAAAATGACATTCAGAACGAACTAATTAGCAAATGTCATACTAAATCCAACCACTAAATCAGACGCAACCGTTAGACATTCGACCTAAAAAACAAAATCAATCCCCCTCCAGACATTCAAGTACTCACCCAACAGAACAGTAGTTTCTAAGGCTCACTAACCGTCGAAGGAATTTTCATCTCAAAATTCACACCTAAACAAATCCGAAATCAATTAAACCAAAATCCTGTAGACCAAAACAAAAACTTCACATACCTCCCTTGAAAAAGAATAAAACAAATAAATGATACCAATAAAGAGGATAGGAAAACACTTACCTCTATCAAGAACACATTGACAACCTGCTCAAAACTTGCACAACTACAAATAAACACAGAAGAAGCGACAATTTAAGACAAAACATCTAAATGGCAGCAAATGGACAGGAAGAATGACACTGAAGAACCAGAGTTATTATTATTCAAAATAAAAATGAGTAGCAAAAGAGTGAAAAAGAGAAATCCGAAAAGGGGAAAAATGGCAAATAAGAGTCTCAATCAACAAAAATGAAAAACAACATAATGATGGAGAAGGTGATGGGAAATGGACAAGAGAAATTCTAGGGAATTATCTTTTATTATTATTAAAAAAATAACAACCACCCACTAAATCCTATTAGTTATCCTAATCAATTTTTTCTCAAAATTTAAAACAAAAATTATTCCCATTTGAACTTAGGGCCAAACAAATAAAAGAATG
This sequence comes from Gossypium stocksii, assembly GCA_020496765.1. Lineage (NCBI taxonomy): Eukaryota > Viridiplantae > Streptophyta > Magnoliopsida > Malvales > Malvaceae > Gossypium > Gossypium stocksii. The sequence continues at coordinate 11,613,396 of CM035621.1, read as the reverse complement.
TTTTACAATTGAATAAAAAAAACTTATTCTTGTCATTAGTTGAACAAAAATAATACATAATTCAAACATTCAAGGATAGGGGTTAGGACAAAAATAAAAAAAATTAAAAAAAGAAAAGAATTTGATCACAGGATCTCAACTATGGATATGATGTCGGAAATAGACCGATTTTAAACATACATAATTAACATTTAGCCACTAAACTAAATTAACTTACTTGGCAAAATTTTCACCCCATTAATTTAAAAAATAAAAATTAAAACATGACCACTCTTAGTTTCACTAACCCAATTTATACTAACCTGATTTTCGAGATGTGATATTATGATTAAAAAATAATTTTAATTCTACTTGAATTATGTCTTTCTATTTTGGTCAGTTTATTTTATGTCTATATTTTTTAATAATTTTATTCAAGATCCTCATTTTGTTCATTATTTCAACAATAATATTGCATGCAAAAACATTGTCGATAATGTATTTATTTTGATTTCACATTTTATTGAAATATGTTCATTTCACCAGCTTCATCTTCAAGTACCTGAATCTTTTCTGGAATTTTAAATGATTAGTTATGTCTTGGATCTCTTTTAGAACAACTGCCTCCACTATATGACCATCTAGATTCTTATTTTCTTTACGAAAATTTTCATCTTTGGAACTAATCAATCTACCATGCTTCAAGCATGCATTACTTTCATTTATTTTAATAGGTTATCCTACTGAGACTTTCAATTCAAATCAAAACATTAGCTAGCATATAACACTTGGTTATTTTCATTCGATCAATAAATGCATTTGGTAATTAACTTGTAATAAGGCGAATTATCTTTTAAACTTTTAATTCAAATTACTCCCTATCAAGATCTAGACAATGATAATTCATTCCAAGTAGTTATTTTATCGAACTGTTATTCGCCTCCCCCTCTAATTTTAGGAAACTATTAAATCAAAATAGTAATCTCAAATCATGTCATAACTAAATCTCCAACTCATTCAAAATATATAATAATAAAATGAAACTCATAACTAATACATAATCCCAACTTTCTTTGAATACCTATTTCGCGCATTGTGGTGGAGCAACTTGAACATATACCCTCATATTAAAAAATTCTAAAATAGGTTGTATTTAACTCCTGACCAAAAGCCAATTGTCTTGAGGAGTATTTATCATAACTTATTGACATGATGCGTACAAGTGCCTAAGCATGTAAAATATCATATCCTTAATATATGAAAAAAGTTTTATTCTCAAAAGCAGTGGTTTGTCTGTTAACTAGAGGCATTTACCTTATAATAATTTTAAAACATTTTATACATATAAACAATAGACTTTGTGATACTCACACCAATAATTTAGCATACCATAATCACTTAACGCCTAGTAACAAACTTACCAACATCAACAAGAATGATCTCAATTGCATAATCTAAAAGTCTTGTTTTTAAATTAATTATTAAACAAGTAATCTCACAAACGACAGGTTGCAAGCTGATAACTCACATGTGATTATCTTGTAGATGCAACTACCAAAATTTTACTAAAACATCCACTTGATGGATACATGCGACCATATTTCTTTCAGAAATGTAAGAAATTCAATCAACTTTTGCTAGTGAGGTTTTAATAAATATTTTCTTTGAGAAAAAGCAACACATGATAATTCTTTAAAGTGAAGAATCTTTAGGTTTTTTAATGAATATCCATGTAAATTGTCATTTGTCACATCATTATTGATCAAGATGGTCTAATCGATCATGCTAGTCAATTAATATATTTGGACTAGTAAACTTTTGGTTTAATGTACATGTGATTCAATCATACAAATATAGAGAGTATAAACTAGTAAAAAAGTATGTATTATTTCATAAAAAAATTCATCCAATATAATAGATGTAATAGATAGAAACTAATCTAACATCAATTTTTCGATAACATACATTTTGTACTTCATAGCACTTAGACATTTTTAAAATAGAATTTATTACTTAAAAGGTAATACCATGCAAACAAATATAGTAACACTATATTGAAGAAAACATCGAAATAGTAAGTAGGTAGTTATAAATGTTAATTAGAAAAATTCTTGAATACCATCTTTGAAACAACCAAATCTAAGACATTAGCCTCAACACAATAAAATCAAAGTTGGAGCCACATGTACTTATTCCAAATAAAATTTATTAATTTATAGAGTATGCATAAAAGAATATTTCTTTGCATAGATATATGTGCAAAATTAAGTAAAGTGTATTAATATACCATAAATGCACAACAATTAGAAGCTAAAATGTAGGTTGAAATTATTAATCTAAATTGCAATATTGAGTTTGATTTACAATTCCTTCCTAATGTGATTATTATTACTAAGACATCCAAGAATTAAGTGGTCAATGCCACAATTTATAATAGGATGCAATTCATATTTACAAAAATTTTATCTTAATAAATTACATACAATCCTAGGGGATATGACCATAAGACTATGTACAAATATCAAAAATTAAATCATGGACTTAAATTTTAGTAATGAATAGCAATAATAATAAATTATGGCAACAAATTCCACAATTTGGATTATACAACTCCTAAAAATTGGCATACTAGAATTTAAATGATCAACATCATAAAAACAATGTCAGTCTCTCTTTATTATTTAAGTTTTTCATGATTATCATTCTAGTATGCCAAATTGGATTCAACATCAATCTATTATTCGTTTCCGTATTGTTTTCATTTTTGCACTTTTAGTGATAAGAAGAATTATTACGACCACCCATTTGATTATTATTATAGGTCTATGATTATGTTTTTAAAATTTATTATGTATCGTTGCATTCATTTCAGAGAATGGAGCAAATCCTATTAGATGGTCTTCTTGATTTTTCATTAATAGTTCATTATTCTGTTCAACCACAAGTAAATATGATATTAACTTATAATATTTATTATAACCTTTTTCATAATATTCCACCTACATGAGCACATTTGAAGCATAAAAAGTTGAAAAAGGTTTTTTTTTTTCTCTGCTAAGTCCTTATCAGTAATATTCTATCCAAATAATTTTAGTTAAGAATTATCTTAAATACAAAGCTATACTCACTCATAGTTTAAAATCTTACAACCTCAAGTGCATCCATTCATAACAAGATTTAGGTAAAATTATCATTTTCTGATGATCATAACTTTCTTTTTAAATTATTCCTTTTCTAAAGCAAACTCACTACTTCATATAATTTTTAATCAAATTTCAATTTTTTAGACATATTTAGGAATTAAGAATTAAATAGTCAATCAAGTCTTTAAGCATCCAAATTTCATGCATAATATAATTTAATAATCTAATCTTTCTCTATCCTTTTCAAAATCAAAATAAGTAGATATTGATAACAAGAATGATTCATACTAAATATAACCTCTAAAAGAAAATTTTAAAGGAATTTAAAAGCATACCATATATGAATTTGATCTAGTACACTTGAGTATCTTGTTTATTTATATTTTAATTCTTAATTCTCCATGTTTGTTATCAACCCATATAAACAACGAACAAGTAACACAGAGAAGATCAAACACATATTTTACGTGGAAAACCCCTAAAGAGAGGAAAACCACGAGCAAAGGAGACTTCAGCTTTTCACTAAATGAGTATACAAACGAGAGTACAATATGAAGAAAATAACTTAAATTTACAACTTGTACATTATCCAAATCCCCGAATACAAAGCTCAAAATGTCAAAGAGCAAACCCGTAAACAAAACCCTAAATCTCATAGGACATTCACAAAAGAGGTGTAAAATACTTTTCATAATTACCACGAAACTCTTACCAAAACTCACATGTGACTATATCTTGTCGCCCTCAAGAAAAGCCCTTACTGATTGGCGTATCTAGATCAGGGTTACAAAGGCCCTTTAAATAGGCTAAGATTAGAGTTCTAATCATACTAAAACACCACTAGATTAATCAGAGTCTAACTGGAGAAGAAGTCCTACTTGAAGTCTAAAACGCGGCTGCCAAATTAAAAACCCGTTGTGACATCGCAACGTCCCATTCGCCTCATCATGACATCGTCCATCACATCTCTCGATGAGTCGGTGTACCTCGTTCTGATGTCGGGCCTGTTTTAACCTTTCTTCGGTTGCTCGTCGATTCTCTTTTAAGGTGTTTACAATGTGTCTGATAAATGCGAGGCACACCCCACAACTCTCCACTTTAACTCGTATTTGTCATGCCTCATTTTCAATGCCTCATCATAGGCTAAACTCGAATTTTGTAGAATGTCAACCAAGTCTAAACCGTGCTCAAACTTGAAAACTGAAGGACTCCTAGTCTTCAAACCAATTTGTAAAATGCAACAAAGGCCAATAATACTCAAACAAGAGAGAAAACATTAACTCTCTCCACCTTAATTATAACACTTTTATGACCAACCTTACCTCAAATACTCTGTGAACCATTCGAGTCTTTAAAACCAAAAGTGGATGAGATTCTTTTAAATCAGGCACATGCTTGAAATTTGACACAACTCTACTTTCAGCCTGATTATGTTGGAGAACAACAAATCATCACCATTGTCTTTGGCCACATTGGCTACCTTCATAATCATTCGAAACTGCTAGAAATTGAAATTTGTGGTCCGTCGAACTTCTTAATATCCAAAAACATTGTTGTACCATGGAACGAGTCGATCTGCGAAAGTTGAACCATAGCTCTAAAACTAGTTTGTTTGAGATCGACTCGTATAAGCAACGAACAAATAAAATAGAGAAAATCAAACACAAATATTTTACGTGTTGAGGGAAAAATCACGGGAAATGGAGACTTCAGTTTTTCAATAAATGAGTAAACAAACGAGAGCACAATATGGAGAAAATAACCTAAATGTACAACCTGTGCATTACCCAAAACATCGAATATATCAGTGGAAAAAACCCTAAATCTCATAGGGTACCCATAAAATGGGTATAAAATACTTTTCATAATTACCATAAAACTCTCACTAAAACTCATATGCAACAACATCTTGTCGCCCGTAAGAAAAGCCCTTACTTATTGGCATATCTAAATTAGGGTTACAAAAGCCCTTTAAATAGGCTAAGATTAGAGTTCTAATCATACTAAAATATCCGTGGAATAATCATAGTCTAACTAGGAGAAAAAGTCTCGCTTAAAGTCTAAACCGTGGCTACCAAATAGGAGAAAACGTCATGATGTCGCAACATCCCATTCATCTCATCACAACGTCGTCTATCACGTTGTCCCAACTAGCCGACGCTCATTGTCCCGACATCAGGCCTGTTTTGGCATTTCTTTAATTGCTTATTGGTTCTCGTCTAAGGTGCCTCCAACATGTCCAATAAATGTGAGGCACACCCCACACTCTAATTTCATTTTGCCCTTTTGCTTACGTAGGTTATGTTTAGGGATCACTAAAGTAAGAAACTTTCTTCCTTTTTTATTTGCTTTATTTATTTATTTTTCTTTTCTTTTATTGTATTTGTAGTGATATTTGATTCTTGGTTTGGGGTAAGTATGTATGAATACCTTGATTGTGGATTTTTTTGGGTTATGGTTTTGGCCAAAAAGGAAATGGTGAGTGGGTTAAGAATGAAGGGTTGTTAAATTGGCTAGGTTAAAGGTAGGGCATGGGGTTGACAATGACTTTACTAGGATTTGGGGCTTGAATTATTGCTAATACAATTTGGATTATTGGGTTAAGGGATAATGGTGCAAAGGTTAAGTAACCAAATTGTTGAATTGTTAACTTATTAATACTTCAATGATCAATTCGTAACTTTTTTAAATTAAGCGACCAAATTGTAAATTTACTTGTCCCCAAATTTAATGTCCATTACCAACTTAAAAATCCTATGGCTTAAACATTAAATTTTGAATAATTTAATGACAAATTTGTAAGTTTTTTTTTAATTGAGTGACCAAAGTGTAAATTAACCAATAATTGAGTGACATTGGGGGTAGTATACTTATTTTTTAATAAATTATCATCTAATACAAGTTTAATCACCATTTACAAATATAAGCTTGACAAATCATAAATCAACCTACACACTAAAATAATGATTAGTATATTAAATGTTGTTAAATTAAAAAGTAGTAGTCAAGTAGACAAAAACCTGTAACACCACAAACCTGACCTAGATGTTGCGACTGAATCTAGAAGGTTACTTTGATAAATTTAAACTTCAACCATTTTTTTTTAAAACAAATCTTATTTTGGATATAAAAAATAGAAATTATAAATTAGCTTTATGTCTTTAGTAAGAATGATTGTCACAAAATTGTGCGAGAGCATCTTAGAATATTTGCTTATGACTCATTTTTATAAAACTATAACGCTTTAGTTGCTTGTTTCATAAAACACATTATTTTGATAAAAACGTTGCAGTGGAAAAATTCTTCGATTCGTTTAACTTTGAAAATTGTTCAATCAATTTATATGACCAGAAATTATGCCAATTTTAAAACAACCAACTAATAAAAATATTTAGTAAAACTTGAAACCAAAGTAAATGTCTAAAAAATAAAAAACAATATAATAGTCCACAAAGTCCGAAATAAAAGTTTCAGAAGAATTAAAATTCAATAAAACAAACCGAGCCTCGAAGCACTTCCAAATCTTAAGTTTGAGGATCACCTGAAAAATTTTAAATAACAAAGCGAGCTAAAAAGCCTAGTCTATGCTTTGGCCCACAAGCAAAATTCACATTAGAACATGCTTAAACGCATATATCAAAACAGATAGATCAGAAATTTCACATGCATAAATGCATATATCATAACAGGATAATCCTACCCCCATCTGCTACAGACCACACCAATTAGGGTTACAAGAACTTATCCATCCAATCACACTAATTAGGGTTATAAGAACCCATCCATCCTTTACACCAAAATATGGTCAGATGCCACTCAAAAAGTTTGTAGTTGTGCTGCCAGGATATATATTGTGGGTATTCTACCAAAATTGTAGTAAAACTGATAGAAACACACTTCCTCCATCACATATCATATCCCACCCTAATACATATGCACAATCATAAACATATTTAGATATGTTAGAATGTCATACCCAGAGATATTGTGCTCATATTGAACGAAACAGACCAGACCATGCCAATTTTATATAAGTAAGCATGCTTTCAATATTTATACAAACATCATTAACGTACTAGAAAATCATAATTGGTTACTTTGTTACCATCTATGAATACATACAGGTCATTAATTTTGAACCTATGACCCAAAACACAGCCCGAACAAATCTACTTAGAATGGGCCCACACACCCGTGTGGCCTACACGGCCTAAACCATTGGGCTCGTCTAGCCCATATGCTCTTCTAGATCATACAGCCAACCACACGGTCGTGTGATGTCAACTAACAGTTTTAGTTTTGCACTATTTTACAATTTTTTGGGGTTTGGATTACACACCTGGTCATTTTTTGATGCTGACACAACAATCGCAATTCCAGCACCTAAAAACAACACCAAAACAAGTTGTTTAACTCACACATTAAACCCGAATAAAAAATCGGCCCTTACTCGATTAGAGTATTCGGCCTCAAGAGTTAGAGCATACAACCTAAACAAACAAAATCAGTCCCTTACCCCAAAGAAAAAAGTCGACAACAATCTTAAACTGTTGAAGGAGAGTTTTGCGTCGTTTATGCTTCACCTAACGAAACACAAATAAGAATTAGACCGAAGGAAAATCGACTACAACCTCTCATGAACACTACATTCAATGTTCTTAACTACACAAATAGATTGCACTTACCCTAAGATTTTACTACTACAACGGAGAATCCTCAAACACACAAGACCAATCCAAAAACTAAAAGTTTAACATAATAAAATCACCATGATAGAGATGGCAAAAGGGTGAATGAAAGGTAGAAGAAGAACAAAAGGAAAATTTTAGAAAAAATGGAAAAAGAAAAAGAAACCAAAGAAAATCTTTTACAGTAGTCTAACGTGAAAAGAAAAATTGGAAGAGTGGAGAGAGAGAGAGAGTAATTTTTTGAGGAATTTTGGAGATAATTTCAAAAATAAAATCCCACTAACTAACCACCTTTCAGATTTTTCAGAATTCGAATTCAACCCAACTTCTACCACATGAGCAGCACAGAGAGGAAATAATAAAAATATTTTCACTTTGCACACATAAGATTCAAACACAAGACCTTTGGGTAAGCTGAAGCCTTACCACTAAACTAGTAGACTCATTCTTGTCAACAATTGAATACAAATAATAGATATGCTTAATATTCAAAATAAGGGGTTGGAGCAAAAATAATAAAAATTCAAGAGAAGGGATTTAAACACAAGACCTTAAACACAAACAAAACACATAACCACTAAATCAAATCAATTTACTTACATGTTTTAACAATTCAAAAACAAGAACTTTAGGGCGTTACGAAACCTATTTCACGTGTTTAAATAAAAAATATTATACAGAAAAATAAGTACTCATTAACCAAATTCAAACAACAACACTTACTTAAACTAATTTACTTTGTTGGGTCAATTTTTGAACTTTATATTTTTAATATTAACAATTTTGTCCTTATTCAAGTCTTCCACTCGAAATTTAATTATGAAAATTGATCCATAGTAATCTTCATTTTATAGGAAACTCTACTATCTAATATGAAACATAATTTCAAAATGTTGGAAAATATTGGACATGACAAGTCAAAAAAAACGCTTCTAACAAGAAACATCTTTTTGAAAAGTTTTTAAAGATAATATTCCAATTGTGCTATGAAAAGATGGGATGTAAACTTTATCGCGGGATTTTTGGGTTTCAGAAAATTTATCATAGGATTTTGGGGTTTCAGAAACTTTATCCCGGATTCTCGTATTTTTAAAATTAAAATTTACAAAAAGTGGCATGGGGCAAGGCAAAAATGTGTTGTATAGGACGCGTGGCATGAGGCAAGGTAAAAATACACCCTATAAGACACGTTTTTAACCTCTTTCCTCCACGTCACCTAAAAGCATATCCTACAAGGTGCGTTTTTTCCCTGCCTCGTTCCACGTTACCTGAACGCACATCTTACAAGGTGTGTTTTTGCTTTCTCTCTTCAAAATCATCCTATTTCCTTAATTTCTAAATAAAATGACCTAAAACCCTATTTTTTTTAAACCTACATATTTGCCTAATTTTCCTAATTTGTTTACCTTTACTTTCGAGTTTTCTCCTAACATAGAACATTTTTAGCCACAAGATAGTGTTTACTCTAAAGTGAACAAATTTTCTAAACACATTGCCTTCTATCCTCATAACTACATTTTTATAGAGAATAAGCTAGTGTATTTTACTTTTCCCCTTAAGTGGTCCCTCCATTTGTTTGCAAGACTTAACTCATTCATCTAAAGGACCTTTTGCCAAGAATAAACATTGTTGCCTAAGAACAAAGCAAGTAAAGTTCAATGAGGTATGGTTTTTGCATACCTTTTGGAGGTTTTATTTTAATGAATATAGCCTTTATTGGTGCAACCCTGGAAGCAATGGCTAGGCTATTCTATCTGTTAACTATTAGCACTTAACTCATGTCGTATACTGTATAACCATGGGATAGAAAGGATTTTTTTGGTGAAGCTTATGTTCGAAGAGGAGAGGGAACCTTCTAACTATGCTCACCAATAAGTGTGTGACCACTTGAATGTTAAGTTCATTGTTGTCAAAAACCCAACGAAAAACACTACAAAGACTCTTGATACAAGTACGTGTGATCCTAACTTTTGTTTCTAAAATCTTATGTTTATAAAACCTTCTTTCCTATTTTATAGAAAGTGTGGCTCTTGTCAATGATTCCTTTGCCTTAATCTCGATGGAGCTTTCTCCTAAAGTTGTTTTTATTACGGATGAAGCTCAAGAAAATTCCATACATTTGATTTTCAAAAAAAAGAAATGAGAAACTGTAACACCCCAAACCCGGCCTAGACGTTATGACTGAATCTGGTGACGTCACATGAGGGTGTTTTTGGAAAACCATTACTATTATCATAACTTATTCAGGCTATTATCTTTTCTTTATCGCGAAAGCTCGAAATCATTCATTATCTTAGATTAATTTATAAAATGCATTTGAGGTGTCGCAGTTTAAAAGTTAACAATAATAATTATGGTCCAATTTGAAAACCCAAGTCAAAATCAAAATAGTTTAAAGGTCCACATTACATAAAACTCCCAAAATAATAAAATAATGAATAACCAGTCATTAAAGTAATGAGTCCAATAAAGTATCCAACAGTGGTCAACCTCGATCCCTCCGTAACACTGATCCATCTACTATTGGGGATTACCTGACAGACAAATAAAATAAAGGGGTGAGTTTTCGCAAACTCAGTATGTACATCCCCACAGTAAAGCATGCATACATCAAATACCAGTCAATCAGTCATTAATCGAGCCTGAGATCTTAACAGAATCAGATCAGATATAATCGAGCCTTAGCCCATATAGAAATCGCATACATATCATATCAGAAACAGACTATTCCCACCAACTCTATACACCATCTCTTTCCACTCTTCATACCACGTGGGGATAAAATCGACCCACCCAGCCCTACACACTAAGTATGGGGATAAAATCAACCCATCTATCCCTACACACTATAAGGTACCGTAAACGGCACATATCAAATAAATGCAGTATAGTTGCCAGATAGACGGCTAAAATCCTTTCAGTCTTCCTTCTCTCCAATATCAAGCCCAACCCAATGCAATGCAACATAAATAATGACATGGCATGCTATCATACAGTAAAAAAATCATACGTGTCTTACTCAGATCAGTTCAGAGCAGTATTATAACATATGCTAAATATAACATGCTAGCATACATTACAGTATCATGTCACAGAACAAGGTCTAAGTAACGCTTATCAACCCCCTTAAACAGGACACAGTCCACTAGGGCAACCTGTGCAACCTTTCAGAATAGTTCAGTTTAATGGGCTCACACACCTATGTAGCTTACCCGTGTGGGCCCTCATGCCCGTGTGGCCCATACCGCCTAACTTGGCCTTACCCGTATGGATTACACGACTTAGCCCAAACCCCACGGGCCCATGTGGTTTCACTCGTGTGGGCCTACACACCCGTGTGGCCCATACGGCCCAATTAGCTTAGCCCGTACCTCGCACACGGCCTAGCTAGCCTCACACGTCCGTGTCTGTTGCGCCAGTGTAGCGCGCGCATAGCCTCACTCGTCGACTACACGGCCGTGTATCGCCACACAGCCTCCGCATGGGCAGTCCACATACCCGTGTGGCATCAACAACTTCATTTTTTACTTTCGCTGAAACGTAATTTCAGAGCATTCAGGGTACACACCTAGTTCATTTTCGACATACAATCACCCTTAAGCACCCCCGAACCTATAATCGACAATAGAATGTCCAATTATAGTATCTTGAATCGAAAAGTTAAGAATAGACAAATCCCGAAATGAGAGATTCACTTACCTCTAATGAATAATGACGATTACTCGCTGTTTAGAACGCCGGTTATTGACCTCTAGAACCTCGATTATCCCCTAAACAGTAATCAAATACCCATTAACGCCCTAATCAATTGTAATAATACCAAAATTAGGAGGAATCACTTACCGAAAACACGACCCCACACAGAACGTTAGAACGATTACAAAGAAAAAAATTGGTATAGAGAGAAACAATAAAGAAATTCGGCAATAGAGATGGCAGAAGATGAAATCGGTAGCAACTTTTGGGGAAAAAGGGGTAAGAAATAAAAGATAAGGCAAAAGAGAAGAAGCAATACTGACAGAAACTATTAAACCCCTCAACTCATGTTTTTAGTAAAACTCAAACTCCTAACCGAAAGTTGTAGCAAAATAAACCTTTTGCCCTTGCAGAGATTCGAACCCCAGACTTCCAGCCACTTAACACTCCACTTAACCACTAGACTAGCAGGCCCATTCTGTTATATCTTAACCTTCTTTTTTTTAAAAGCCTAATTACCAAGGATAAACCTAGACTTCTAGAGATTCGAACCCCAGACTTCCAGCCACTTAACACTCCACTTAACCGCTAGACTAGCAGGCCCATTCTATTATATCTTAACCCTCTTTTTTTTAAAAGCCTAATTATCAAGGATAAGGCTTAATTTAAATAAAACCCAAAATTTAGCCCAAGTTGGGGCTTGAACTTGGAACTTCTCCAACATACCCCAGAGTACATAACCACTTAAACAATGAATGTTTGTGTCAAATTCATGCAAAAACATATTCAGATATTTTTATCACCACCATTTCATAAAAAGTCGAAAATAAGAAAATTGGGGCGTTACAACTCTACCCCCCTTAAAGAAAATTTCGTCCTCAAAATTTTACCTAATCAGAAGAGGTGAGGATACTGCTGTCACATTGAATCCTCTGGCTCCCAAGTAGCCTTCTCAGTGCTATGATTCCACCATAGCACCTTTACTAATGGAATAGACTTCCTCCGTAGAACCTTCACGACACGATCTAAAATTTAAACCGGCTCCTTCTCGAACTTAAGATTCGATCTAACCTCAATATCCTCTACAGGTACAATGTGCGTGAGATCAGAGCGGTAACGTCTCAACATCGAGACATGAAATACATCATGAATACGATCTAACTCTGGAGGTAGTTCCAACTGATACGCAACTAGCCCTACTCATCTCAGAATCCGATATGGCCCAATAAACCGAGGACTCAGCTTACCCTTGCAACCGAACCGCAAAACTTTCTTCCATGATGAGGCCTTAAGAAAAATCATGTCCCCCACAGAATACTCAATGTCCTTCCTCTTCAGATCAACGTAGGACTTCTGCCTATCAGAAGCCGCTTTTAGACGCTCTCGAATCAGACGAACTTTATCATCAGTTTCTGATACCAACCCTAGACCCAGTATACGTCGCTCACTTAACTCAATCCAGCACAATGAAGAGCGACACTTACGACCATACAGTGCCTCGTAAGTTGCCATCTGTATACTAGCCTGGCAACTATTGTTGTAGGTGAACTCTGCTAGCGGCAAGAACTCCTTTCAACTACCATGAAAATCGATGATGCACCTTCTCAACATGTCCTCTAATATTTGTATTGCCCTCTCTGACTGTCCATCTGTCTAAGGATGAAAAGCAGTACTGAAATCTAACCAAGAACCCAAAGCCTTATGAAGCTTTTGCTAGAATCGATATGTAAACCGAGGATCCCTATCGGAGATGATCGACATAAGAATCCCATGTAATCTCACTATCTCCGAGATGTATAACTTAGCTAGCTTCTAAAGGGAGTAGTCTATCCTAACCGGAATGAAGTAAGCAGTCTTGGTCAATCGATCCACGATGACCCATACAGAATCCTTCTTAGTGGATGTTAGGGGTAACCCACTAACGAAGTCCATTGTTACTCGCTCTCATTTCCACATAGGTTTCTGAACTGACTGTAGCAACCCCGAAAGCAACTGATGCTCAGCCTTAACCTGTTGACAAGTTAAATAGCGAGCCACGAAATTGGTTACCTCACGCTTCAACCTTGGCCACCAGTACAACTCTCGGAGATCTTTATACATCTTGCTCCCACTAGGATGCATAGCATAAAGGCTACTATGCGCTTCCCTCAAAATTGACTATCTCAAATTCTCGTCATTCAGTATACAAATGCAACCTCTGAAGCACAAAACCCCATCACCATTAAGTCTAAAATCCGTAGTAACCCCAGTCTCATCCTGACAGAATTGTAACTCGAGAGACTTATCTCCCATCTGTTTATCCTTAATCTGCCCAATCTGCGTCGGTTTCACTTGGAGCTCAGCAAACAAACTCCCATCATTAAAGAGACTCAGTCGAGCGAACAACGCTCTCAGATTAGTAATAGTCCTACGGCTCAATACATCGGCCATGTAACACTCCGAACCCGGCCCAGACGTTATGGCCATGTCCGGTGTGCTACATCACCTAGACTATCCTACGCCGCCTTATTTACTAAGTCTGATGGTGAGTTTTGAAAAGCAATGCTTGACTTTTTTTTAGAAATTCTCGTTTTAATAACTATTCAACTTAATCTCTAATTCATTTGTTAAGCGATTCACATTAACCTTATTATCTTACTTAGTCTTTTGTAATAACAGGTTGGTTAAGAAAACATTTGTTTAATTTTCGAAAACAATGTGTAATTGTGGATGAAATAAAATAGTTGAAAGTCCCAAATAAAAACAGACATAGTGGCCTTATTACAACCCATAACAAAATAAAACCAATAGTAAAAGTAATTAAATTAATAAACCAATTAAAATACGAGTTCAGTCTTCGTGGCCACTCTGAATCCCTCCCAACAACCAAGTCACGATCTAGGGCTCACCTGCAAGGATGGAAAGAGAATGGTGAGTTTGGGAAAACTCAGTGTGTGCAGAACCCATCCAAAGTCCACATCGGCTCGAGCCCACTGGGCTTGAGCCCTAACCAGTCTCAGTCAAAAACTGGGCCGAAGCCCTATTCAGATTACAGATACTGGGCCAAAGCCCTATAACAGATACTGGGCCGAAGCCCTATTCAGATAACAGTTTGGCTCATAGGCCCATAACAACACAGTACAGTATAACAGTATGAATGTAACCCAATTGGGGAGACTACTCAACCCACCAACCGCTACACACCACCTGTACCAGCCAACATACCATGTGGAAAACAACTCGACCCACCTAGCCCACACACCACAGTCGCAGCATGGCTGCTTAGATAAACAGTATACGAGGCAAAGCCCCTTTCAGAAACAGTACAAGGCATAGCCCCTTTCAGTAACATGGCAGTGCCACTCACACTTCCTCCAATGTAAAACCCAACCCATGCAACAGATACATATCATGGTATGCAGTAACAGTAACAGTCATAACAAGCAGTACAGTCGATTTTAGCCCTAGGGGTATAATGGTAATTTTATACTTAGGGGTAAATCAGTAATTTCTCACCCTAAGGGTATTTCAGTAATTTTGTTCTCTTATTACAGTTTTTATTATTATTACAGCCTCTACTATTACAGTGGTTGTTACAGAAACTCATTTAATTCAGTTTATCAGTTTTAGCACTTAGGCCCTAAAACCCCTAATGGGCTCTACCATGGCATTTTAGCCCATTAGGCCCATCTAAGCCTTAATTTCCAATCCATTATCTTGTTTTAACAGTTTTTATGCCTGTAATCCATATTATTGCCTTTAGACCTATTTTTACCCAACTGGGCCCAAATTACCCATTGGGCCCATATTCGGCCCACCGAGGCCCAACTTATCGTAACGCCCAAAATTTCGCGGTCAGCCCGCTTGACAGTGCCGATTCCAATACCAACCTTCTCCTACTAACTTGAGAGCGTTCGCACGCTTACAAGCTCTCGAAATGCCAGAACTTCTGTATTTCGACTTTTCGGCTTTTGCCGATTTGAGCATTGAAGGGTGTTCGAAACACACACCTGTTTTGCAGTTTCACCGACGAGATCTCCTATGCGACAGTTCCTACAACCCAATATCTAATCGATTAGTCAATAGATCTACGAAAACCAAAGCCACAATCCCTTACCACATTCGGCCACACCCTTAATGGCCATGAAAACTTACCTCTGACGATTTAGGTGCACTAGATCTAGATCTGGTGATACCGATGCCTTCAACTCCTTGCTTGATCACCTTCCTCGCTAACTATCACTCAAAAAGAATAAAAATACCACTTTGAATTACTAAAAGTCCAAATCGACAATCCCCCTAACTTTAGGGACTTTCGGCTTTTCCAAAACATGAAATAATGTACAGATCTAAGGTATTAAGCACTTACCAACGATTTCTCTTCGATTCCTATGCAGATCTGATGTAAATCTGACCCTTAAACATTAGTAGAACCCTTATCTCTGATATTTGCAAATTCGGCTATCTCCCTAAAACTATGGTGATTTCGGCTTTTCGACTAGAGAAGAAGATGGCGATTTGGGCTATGAGTTTGAGTGATGGTGTCGACAATGATGTGGCTCAAGGGGATGTAGTAATCAGCCACAACAGGTGAAAAGAACAGGGGTAATTTGGCTTAGAAAGATTCGGCAAAAGAAAGCAGTTTTCGGGATTTCTGGCACTTTGACCAATCGGCTATGGTTGATTTTGAGAGGGATGAAAGCAAAAGAAAGAGTGGATCTGAGTAAGGAGGGTATTCGGCTAGGGAAGAGATCAAAGAGGAAAAAGAAAAGTGAAAAAAAATAATGGTAGAGGTGAAGAAGAAGAAATCGGCTAGAAGCTTTCTGGGGAGGCAAGTTTCGACTTTTCTGACAGTAAAAGAGAAGATTAATTCTTAAGGTGGCTAACCCTAATTCTTATGACAGAAAATAGAAAAAGATATAACCCTAATAATCTCTCTAAAGCAATCGGCCCAAGTCCTTAAAAGCCCTTGCCGAAATTCACTTAAGTTAGGCACATGCCCGACACATGCTTAAAAATTAAAAAGAACACTACGCTTACCCTGTAACTCAATCCCTTGTCCTTGAATACCCACTTAGGCGCCACTTTTTTAGGAGCTTAGTGGCGCCACATTGCCACCCTACCAAGGCTCCCTTTGTGACATATTTCCCACGGTTTTTCTTAAAGGCCCACTCAACCAAGTCCCCTTTCACTTGAAAATCCAACTTAATATTTTACCAAGTTTTAACTTAAGCTTGAGCCTTCTAAAGGCCCACTAGCACATGTACATACATTTTCAACCTTCAGAACACCAAAATTTTAAAATTTCACTAAAATTCACAAAACCTGAAAAATCCCGAAAATCAGGGCGTTACAGGCCACCACATTGGCCTTACCAAAGTGATACTCAATGCTACAGTTATAATCCTTAAGCAGTTTAACCCATCGATACTGTTTACGATTTAACTCCTTCTGAGTGAGGAGATACTTGAGGCTCTTGTGATCAGTGTAGATGGCACACTTCTCACCGTATAGATAATGCCTCCAAATCTTAAGGGCAAAAACCACTGCAGCCAACTCCAAGTCATGCGTCGGATAGTTAACTTCATAAGTCTTGAGCTGTCGGGACGCATAAGCAACAACCTTACCGTCTTGCATCAGAACACAACCCAAACCCACGTGTGACGCATCACTGTATACTACGAAGTCCTTCCCAGACTCAGGCTGTATCAAAACTGGAGCTTGTGTCAAAACCGACTTGAGCTTCTCAAAGCTCTCCTGCTATACATCAGTTCAAACAAAAGGAATTGCCTTACGCAGTAGCTTAGTCAAGTTCATTTCATTTTCATATCTCATTTCAAATTCTCAATTTATTTCATATCCAATCATTTAATTTACCAATTCATTTAGGCCCTTTTTGTTTTACTGAAAATGACTTCCGGAAAATCATTTACTTTTCTGGAAAAGCTAATATTTTCTGGTGTTTGGACGAATCTGTGTAAAATATTTTCTGTTGTTTGGTAGATTTCTTAAAAATATTTCATAAAAGTTGTTTTCAATTAAACAAACATACATTTGAGCTTTTCTTATTTTTTCTTTGTTTGATTGAATTTATTTTTATTTATAATTTTATATTTTACATTGTTTTTGCATATATTAAAAATATTATGTTAAATTTAGATTCATTATAACGTCATTTTTTAATTACATGACTACTAAGTCAGTATTTTTTATTTAAAAATATGACATCAACAAAATTGACAAAAAAAACGATGTCAACAATTGGACTTGATTTTCAAATTTGAAAAGTAAAGGGACTAAATTCTTGAAAATAAAAGTACAAAGACTAAATTACAAATCTGTAAAGTGTACATAGACTTATGACATATTTTAACCTTTATACTACAAAACATTTATTATTAATATATTTATAATTGTAAAAAATATTTATTATTAAAATATTAATATTGAATATTTTCAATAATATGTGAATAATATTATTTAAAATTATTATTTTTAAAATTTATTATTAAAATAAAATTAAAATATTAATTAATTTATTAAAATAAGAAATTATATTTATTATATTAATAATTTATTATATGACTAAATATAAATAATTAAATATGTATGTTTAATAATATTGAAAATATAATATTTTAAATATTTTTAAAAATAAAAATAAAATTTATTATCAATATAATAATATTAAGCTTGATTTAAGTTAATTTTTATATAAAAATAAAATTATCTCTTTTCCGAAAAATGACTTAGGCATTTCAAAAGGGTAAGTCATTTTACAGGAAAAATGGCTTATTTTACCTCGACCTGTAAGTCATTTTTCGTTGACCAAACTATTTTCGATGAAACAAACACAGGAAAATACAGAAAACATTTTCCGTAAAACCTTTTACATGTAAACAAACGGATCCTTAATATTAATTATTTTACCAATCTGTTCTTTTACCCCTATTAACATAACTTGGACCTTGGCGGATACACGGATCCAACCAAATACACCAGTGCAGCACATTGTGCCTAATCGGCATTGCCAAAGCAAACAATACTCAATACATAATCAAATTTATCAGAATCGATAATATGACACTTTTAGCGCCTAATCGACTCGTGGTCGAGTATCCCTGAACTCTTTCAATCCTATGACATGCCAACTATATCCAACTTAGCCTGACCAATTAATAGGGTATTCAATTCATCTTTCTTAATTCAATTTCAATCAGATTCATATCAATCACAAATTCCCATATTCCAATTCAATACCACAATAATTCAATAATTCAATTCAAACCACTTCAATTTCCAATCAATAATTACATTCAATTTCTTACCTTATTTTTCTTATCATTTATATTAATCAAATGCAATAATTAATAATAATTAAATTCAAATTATAGTAATATAAACTGTATTTCGAATCACTCCTCATCAACTTTCTCCTTTCCTTTCTTTGTCGATATTTCCGGTACGATATTAGCTATGAAAATTAAAATAATTCATAATCATCAATACAATATCAATACAATTACTAATTTACATCAGTTACTTTAAATTTTCTATTCAACTTTTACCTCAGTTTCATTTAATCCCTAACTAAAATTATTTCTATTTCTATCACAATCTATACCTTATTTTCACTCAATTTCTACTTATAACTTAACTTAACTCTCTAATTTCCACCACAAAACCCTAATTTCAAATTTCTTACAATTTAGTCCCTATTTCATAAAACTTATAACTTATTTCACAATTTAATCCTTTCCCAATTCTAATTTGAATTCCCATCAATTCAATCTCTAATTCATCCATTAATTCAATATAAACTACATTAAAAAATCTACTAACTTTTAAATTTTCAACATATGCCTAATAGTATTTTGTTCTAGGATCATAAAAACTCAAAAATTACAAGAAAAGAACTTAAATTGGCTTACCAATTTAAATTGAAACATTTAGAAACCCTAATTTCTTCCTTTCTTTCTTTTTCTTTTCTTTCCTTCTTTTTCCTCTCTGTTTCGTCCCCAATCTTCTTTCTTTTCTATTTCATTTCTTTTTCTTTTACTTTATTATGTTTCATATAATAATAATAATAATAACATAATAATAATATAATAGTTTTACTTAAATAATAAATAAATACATAATAATCATAAAATAATTTATTTCTAACACACACTTGTCATAATTTTAATTTATTATACATAATATAATATAATAATTAATATAATATAATATATCTTATTTAATTAATTATTAAGTTAATTTATTAAAATAATATAATTTAACATGAAAATATCAAAGATATTTTCATGCTTAAACTGCCTCAACCAATAAAAATATTATAATTCCTATTTTAGTCTCTTTAGTTTTTTAAATCTATAATTAAACTTTCACCCCTATTTCAATTTAGTCATTTTTCCTAATTACTCCTATTTAAAGCTAATTCTCCTAACAAACACTTAATTAAGCACATAACTAACTTCGTAAATATTTTTAATAAATATTTACGAATCTGTTTTACTAAAACGAAGGCTCGATAACACACTTTTTCTATGCCCGTGAATTTGGATCATTATCCTTATCAATTCAACTTAGATTATGGGTTAAAATCCCACCAATCACAAATTGTGAATTTTCATGCTGGGTGAAAGCTAGATCAAGTTGTACCCATCTTATCCATTCAACTTTTATATGCAATAGGACATAGGTTCAAATCCCTCTAAGCACAAATTATGAATTTATATAGTGAGCAAAGGCATTCGTCTCACGAGAATCTGGCACGGCTCTTGGTGAAGGAAGGAGATAAAATTTGAGGCTAAAACTAAGCATAAACACTTGTGGCCCAGTATCATACTTGTTGAGAGGAATTTATCAGCTCTTAACAAACAACATTTCAAAGACTTATCCATGAATGATTGAAAATTTCCTCAATAAATATAAATTCTTTTTAATATTTTATAGTATATTAAACCATAAACAATTAAAACTTATTATAAAATCATATTGAGCAGAATTAAAGCTTAAACTAAATGTTGTTTTATAAGCCATTTTAAATTTAATTTAGCTAATAAGCAGATCTGATCATGACATTATAATAGTATTTTAATGAAATCTGAAATTAAAGATGTTCACGAGATAAATTAGGTTTAGGCTTAATTTAAAAAAAAAATTGAGTCCAAGCTATTCAATTGGCTTATTTTACTATTTAAAAATAATAAAAAATAATTAATTTAATTTAATTATAAGAATATTTAAATAATAAAACGGATGGAAGGAAAGTGAAACTAGACTAACCGCCCATGCTAGAAATACTTTAAAAAAATGGGAGGAGACTCGCACTCACTTCTGTCCTTGATTCACTCGTGTGGCTTGTCGTGTCTTTATTTATTTGTTTGTATGTTTGCTGGGTGATAAAAGCAAGGGGTCACTAACTTTGTGTCAATTTTTTAAGGCAATTTGTCTGTTAGCACACCCAAAGCTTACAACAATCTGACATCATATTTTGTATATTCAATTATACAACAAATCCAAATTCAAATTTAAAACCAATTTTACATTATATTATGTTATGTTAATTTGAGAGAAATTTTTTCAATCAATTTTGTTTTTCATCACTATTGTATTGCTTGAGCCAATTTTGAATTCTAATTTTGATAATCTTTTAATATTTCTTTTTAATCTCCAACAGAATAAACATTGAATGGAACTTGTTAATATAATTTTTTATCTTTTAAAAATTAAGCTTACTTTGATATTTATATTTTTTCACTTATAATACTTAAATTTAGCAATTAGAATTATTTTAGTCATTAAATTTGCATTCATTAACCTATCATTCGGAGATTGTATCACATTATCACTTGAAAATTAAAAAAATAATTACATTTATCAAGTTCAAATATCAAAATAGACACAAATATATTGTCAAATTCAAAATTAAAAACTATATTAACTCATTTGGAAATCTTAAACATTAATTTTTTCCAAGTCCATGGTTTAAATTAATTGTAATTAGTTATGTTAAAGAAGGAAAAAAGGTTTTCTACTTTGTTTTAAATAATTTAATTCAATATCCTTTTAACTGAATTTAGAAATATAATTTTACATGGATATATTTCTTTAATAATCTCAAACATTCTTTTTGGAGGTAAGCAGTCATAAAAACTTAGGAAGTGGAAATGTGAAAGCAACCAAATCAAATCAAGATTGAGGTATGAAATTTATGTCAGTTTGAAACATGGTACAATTTAATGGGTAACATAAATTCAGTATCTGAAAATGACATGCTGCCTCCAAAATACACTAGGCGCAATTTACGCTTAAATTTTGCCTCACAATAATCTGCATGTTACTGCAATAATTACATTTTCCAATAGACCTAGAAATTTTTTAGAAAAGAAGAACACACCCTTATGCTATTGTATACGCATTACGTTGGTATTTATGTTCATTGTGTTATCATGTGGTCTTGTTTGTTACGAGCATGCCTTAATATACTCACCTTGTATATTACAAATATATATTTTGTTGGCAAATTTCATGTAGCACTCTCCATTCTTTTATTTTAAATGCAATAGTGATAGATATATCCTTACGATCTATTTCTATTTAAAAAAAAATAATATTAAGGTTTGTATGAGTCATCATTAGCTATGGAGTTTTGTTATATTTCACATATTAAGGTCCAGGCCTAAATATGTTTATCAATCTAAAAAAAAACTTCATAAATGAACAGATTTCATGAAAAGGTACTAGTGAGTCTTTATCAAGATTTGATAATAACACTTGCCTAACAAGAGAAACAAGCAAACAACAAGAACACATCTTTCAACTAAGTATGTTAATCTAAATCAATTACACCTCCTGTTAGAGTTGTGTAACCCGAACTCCGTTTGACTTGGCCTGAAAAGTTCAAGGTACAACTCACTTCTTAAAGAATAAAAAAGAGACCACTAAACTCGAACGGGGTACGGGGGAGAAGCCCTTGTGGTACGGACCTTGCCACACGAGTTGAATCCGTATAGGACTATACGGGTTGTGTAACCCTTAAAAATTGTACATAGCTGAAAACCTCTTGTATTGTTGTTTTTCAACATGAGTAAATTTCTCCTCCTTTGCCCGTGATTTTTCCCGATAAGGGTTTTCCACATAAAATTTGTATGTTCTTATTTTTCTTTCTTATTGCTTTGTGATCATTCCTACTATCATTATTGACGTATAATACAACAAATCGATACTAGAGCATTCGGGTTGCTTGTCTCAAACACGGTAATGACGACATTGAAGTATGATATTCTGCTATTAGATCGCAACACCAAATTCATGTTGTGGCAAGTAAAGATGCAGTCAATTCTTGGTAGATTGATTTGGACGATACCCTACTAGGGTTAGATAAGATGCCTTTGACATTGGCATTAGTTGAAAAGCAGCGCCAGGATTAAAAGGCCCTATCACAATTATATTTGCATCCGTCGAATGAAATTCTACAAGACGTGTTGAAGGAGAAGATCGTCGTTGCATTATGGTTGAAGTTAAAGCAACTATACATGTCGAAAACCCTAACTAGCAAGTTACATCTAAAATAACGTCTTTATTCTCATCATTTGGGAAAAGGTACATCTATGGTAGAACACTTAACTGTCTTTAAAGAAATTGTCTCGGATTTAGAGACCATGGAGGTCTAGTATGATAAAGAGGATTTAGAGTTAATTCCACTTTGTTCGTTTCCCTATTCTTATGTAACCTTTAGAGATACAATTTTGTATAGTCATAAATTTCTTACAATTGATGAAGTTTATGATTCCCTAGCCTCATATGACAAGATGAAACATCTTATAGTTGGATTTGACTCTCAAGAAAAAAATCTCGTTGTTCGTGAGAGGCAAGAATGAAATACTGGTGATAATCGTAGGAGGACACATGAACAAAATCTTGGCAATAAATATAAGAGTAGATTAAAATCTTTAAACAGATGTAAAATCTATAAATTTTTTTTGCAAAAAGAAAGGGCACATTAATGCTAAGTGTTATAAGTTGCAAAATAAGATCAAAAGGGAGCTGGGGATAAAAAAACCCAAAAAAATTAGTAAAGCTGATGTAGTAGAAGACTACAGTGATGGTGAACTCCTAGTTGTTTTTGTTGTCAACTCTAAAGTAAGCGATGAGTAGATCCTTGATTATGGTTGCACTTTTCATATGTGTCCTAATCGGGATTGGCTTACAACATATGAAACATTGTCTAAAGGTGTTTTTTAGATGAAAAATAATGCTTCATGTAGAATTACAAGTATTGACACAATAAAAATTAAGATGTTCAATAGAATCATCAGAAAACTTTGTGAAGTATGACATGTACCAGAATTGAAAAGAAATCTAATTTTGTTGAGTACTCTTGATTCAAAATGGTACAAGTACATAGTTGAAAATGGAGTTCTAAAAATTAGCAAGGGTTTTCTCGTCGTGATGAAAGGGCAAACAAAGACTGTCAAGTTATATGTTTTGCAGGGTTCAACAGTCACAGGTGATGCAACCGTTGTTTCCTCTTCCTTGTCAGATGATAGTGTTACTAAACTTTGGTATATGCATTTAGGGCATATGAGCGAGAACGACATGGAAGAATTAAGTAAAAGAGTACTTATTATTAGACAAGGCATTAGCAAACTGAAGTTCTATGAGCACTACGTTTTTGGGAAGCAAAAGAGAGTTCGATTCACCAGAGGAATCCATAACACGAAGGGAACATTGGAGTACATTCATTCTGATATGTGGGGTCCATCCAGAGTGCCTTCGAGAGGTGGAACTAATTATATGCTAACTTTTATTGATGATTTTTCCAGAAAAGTTTGAGTGTTCTTCCTGAAGCGAAAAAGCAATGTGGTTTCCACATTTAAGTCTTGAAAAATTATGATTTAAAAAAAATGAGAAGGTAAATAAAATACCTCCACACAGACAATGGCTTAGAGTTCTGTTCTGATGAGTTTAATAAACTGTGCAAGTTAGAAGGGATCGTGAGACACTTGACAGTTTGTCATACTCCACAGTAAAACGGCATTGCAAAACGAATGAACAGAATGATCATGAAGAAGGTGTGATGTATGCTGTCAAATGCCAACTTACCAAAGTCGTTTTAGGCCGAAACTATAACAGCCCGTTTTTTAGTGAAATTGGAACAGTGGTTTTGGGACCAAAAATTCGAGGTCAAAAGAAATTTTTTTAATATTATTTTATGGTCTACAGTATGATAGAAATATCGTATGAAAATTTCGTTAAGAAATTTTACTGTTTACATGCCTAACTTGATAAAAATGACAAAATTGCATAAAGTGTGAAAATTGAATTCTAGTAGTTAAAAGTATTAAATAGCTATGGAATTTAAAATTGGAGGTCCTTATATAGCAAATCGACCATTTAGAGTAGTTAGTAGATAAGAATGATTATTCATCATTGGAAATTTAATAAATTAGTAAGGTTAATTTTGGAAAGTTAATAAAATAATGATGATAAATGAATTAAATAATTATTATTATCATTCATTCTCATCATCTTTCATAAAAAATATGGAAACCCTAGCCATGGAAGCTTGAGTTCTAGCAAACTTATTTGGCTTAATTAGATATGTATTTTAGTCTCGTTTTTAATAATTTTTATGTTTCAGAAATCGTAATAGCTTAATCTAACTATCTCGAGGATTAATTTGCAAAATCGTTAAAGTATTAGGGTTTTTTCATGGATGAGTATAGTTGAATTTTGAAGTTTTGCGATAGAAAATGAAAGGTTGTTGTTAGATAAACAACTTTTGTAAAGAGAATTTTGATAAAATTATCAATTAGGGACTAAATTGAAAAGATAAAAAATTTATGAAAAAATTTTGAATTTTGTGAAATACATGGGCTGTATTGATATGTATGAAAATCGGCTAGGCTTGAATAAGGATTAAATTGTATGAATTTCATTTTTCGAGCCTTTGGACTAAATTATAATTAATTAAAGTATAGGGGTAAAATAGTAATTTTGTCAAAGATGTGTATTGGATTAAATTGAATATGAATTATATTAAATTGAGTTAAATTCATTCGTATAGATCCGAATAGACCTAATACGGAGTCAGATCGAGGTAAAGAAAAAGTATGGGTTAGTAGCCTTCGTATCTACATATATTTATCGAGGTAAGTTCATGTAACTAAATTGTACAATTATATGTTTTAAAATTGAATATTATTGTGTGCGATTTCTACAATTGCCATGTATAATTACCGATCCCATATCTGATAATTTTTTAGTCTCGATTGAACCTTAGGAATTCAAAGAATACAAATGACATGTCATTAGAGTTCCCGATATGGTTGTGATCCTGCTTGTGTTTCGGACACACCACAGCTCTCTTGAGCTTCCCGATACTTGGCTCTCATGAGCTTCCTTATATTTAACTCGCATGAGCTTTCCGATTTCAGCTCTTATGAGACTTTTCCTGATATACAGCTCATATGAGCTTCTCGTTACTTAGCTCATATGAGTTTCCCGTTATATGGCTCAGAAGAACTTCCCATTTACATACTTGTATAAGCATACAAGTACATGAATTGATGGATTACAGATTTGTACACTTTGTGTGTACTACCCGTGCATCCAACAATATTTTAAATGGTTCAACGGGCAAAGTTCTGATACTAAACAATATGAGTTCAAAATGAACAATTATGGGTATATACTTAAATTACATGGAAATGATATTATATGATATATTAAAATACGAGATGGATGATACATGTATGTGAATCTTACCTAGTGATTATGTACATCCATGTTTATTGGTTATGGAAAGTGTTACATGGCTAACATGTCGAGGATAGGTGTTTAGGCTTTTGGCCAAATTGGTTTGGTTATATTAGTATGTTTACCTTAAATGCGATTAAATGGTAAGTTAATTTCCTTATTATATGAACTTACTAAGCTTAAATGCTTGCTCTGTGTTATTTTCCATGTCTTATAGTAATTTGGAAGCTCATTTTAGTTGGAAGCTGGTTGAAGTAACTTCACACTATCTATCAGCCTTTCCGGTATAATTAGTAAATTAATTTTGGTTATAATGGCATGTATAGGTTAATTTGGCCAATGATGGCATATAAATGTTTTGTTGAAACTAGCCATTTGAATGGCTTGTGACGGATAAATTTTGATGTGTATGTATGTGGCCTTATCATGTTTGATGTATGTTTGAAATGATTGAATGATGGAAATCTTATAGATATATTGATGGTTGGGTTGAATAGGTATATTTAGTAAATTATGCATATATGTATTTGGTTATGTAGGTGAAAATGGTTATTTGATTGATAAGAGTTATGTTGTCATTTAAAGAGCCTAAGGGCATATTATTGGTATGTGATAGTATTACATGTTTAAGTATTGATTTTGACTTGATTTGAATGCCTTGTTATGGCTTGTTGGTGTCCAAAATGTTGATTTAGGTTGATAACAAATTGGGTGAGAAGTATGGCTAGGAAAATGGCCTATTTTTGTCCACACGGGCAGAGACACAGCCGTGTGTCTTAACTGTGTGTGACATATGGCCAGGTGACACGGTCGTATGTCCCCTATATCTTTTATTTGCACAAAATAGAATGCTCACATGGCTTAGCACATAAGCGTGTGGCTTGCCCGTATGACCCAAGTAAGAGAGCTCGCAAGTTCAGACACAGGCTGGGACACAGTCGTGTGCCCTATTTCAAATACCCACACGGCCTGAGACACGAGCGTGTCTCTTGATCGTGTGAGCCATACAGCTTGGCCACACGGGTGTGTGTCCCCCGCACCTTTGAAAAATTTAAATATTTTCTGAAAATTTTTTAAGTACCTAATTTAGTCCCGATTTGTTTCTAACGTGTATTTTGGGCCTCGAAGGCTCATATATAGGATAATATGTATGATTTTGATTGATTTCTAATATGAATATAATATGATGTGAAATTTCTGTCTATTTATTCTGTAAACTCTGGTAATGCTTTGTAACATTATTCTAGCGACAGATTCAGGTTAGAAGTGTTACAGAAGTAGCCTCTACTACATGTTTTTTGATCAACCGATCTCCATCTGTTGCCATTGAAAAAAAGACTCCACAAGAGGTATGGTTTGGTAATCTTGCTGACTATTCTGATTTAAAGATCTTTGGGTGTCCTGCGTATGCTCATGTTCATAATGGAAAATTGGAACTGATATCTATTAAATGTGTTTTTCTTGGTTATAAAGCTGGTGTAAAAAGGTATAAGTTATGGTGTCCTCAAAATAGAAAAGTTGTGATTAGCAGAGATGTTTTTTATGAAACTGTTATGCTACCTAACTTATCTCTTAAAGACTCTTCCAATAAAGAAAATCAAAAGTAGGTGGAGCATCAGATTAATCCAGAATCTACAATAGAGTCGACTCCTTAAGCTAGTATAAAAATTTAGAATAGAGTTGCTTTTTCACCACAATACTCTATCGCCAAAAATAGAACTAAAAGAAAAATTAAACCTCTAAAGAAGTATGCCAAGGCTGATCTAGTTGCTTATGCTTTAAATGTGGCTAAAGATATAGATGCAAACTAAAAGCCATCTAATTATTCTGAGGCGGTTAGCTATGAAGACTTAGAAAAGTGGATGTTTGCTATGCAATAGGAGATGGAATCACTCCACAAAAACAGAACATGGGATCTTGTGAAACTTTCTAAAGGTAAAAAAGTTGTTTACTGTAAATGCGTGTTTAAAAAGAAAGAAATGACTCTAGGAGTTGAAGAACCCAGATATAAAGTAAGGCTTGTTACAAAGGGTTACAGTCAAATTCCAGTAATGGACTTCACAGATATGTTCTCCCCAGTTGCGAAGCATAGTTCGATTTGAGCTTTACTTGGTATTGTGGCCATGCATGATTTGGAGCTTGAGTAGTTAGATGTAAAAATTATATTTTTGCATGGAGAACTTGAGAAGGATATTTACATGCAACAACTAGAGAGTTTTACAGTCTCAAAAAAAAGAAAATAATGTTTACTTGCTAAAAAAAGTCCATTTATGGTTTGAAACAACCACCAAGACAGTGGTAAAAGAAGTTTGATTCCTTTATGACTTCTCATGATATCAAAAGAAGTAGCTTTGACAGTTGTGTTTACTTTAAGAAAAATAGCGATGGTTCTTTTGTGTATCTACTCATTTATGTTAATGACATGTTGATAGCAGCAAAAGATAAAAGAGAGATAAGAAAAGTCAAAGCCTAACTAAGTAAAGAATTTGATATGAAAGATTTGGGACCAACAAAGAAGATACTTGGTATGGAGATTCTCAGAGATAGAAAAACAAGTAAATTGTACCTAAGTCAGAAGGGGTACATTGAGAAAGTTCTTTGCAGGTTCAATATGCAGAGTGCTAAGCCTGTCAGTACTCCTTTAGTAGCCCATTTTAGACTTTCAACATCTTTGTCTCCACAATCAGATGATCAGATTAAGTACATGTCACACGTTCCATACTTTAGTGCAGTGGGATCTCTCATATATGCTATGGTTTATTTACATCCAGATTTATCATATACAGTCAGTGCAAGTAGTAGATACATGGCGAATCCTGGTAAAGAACAATGAAAGCAGTTCAGTGAATTTTAAGATACTTACGAGGTACTACTGATGTTTGCTTATAGTTTGGAAGAACTAGGGATGGAGTTATTGGGTATGTTGATGCTGATTTCACTAGAGACCTTAACAGAAGAAGATCTCTCACAGGTTATTTCTTTACAATTGGAGGTTGTGCAATCAGTTGGAAAGCCACTTTGCAAACTATAGTCACTTTGTCTACCACTGAGGTTGAGTACATGGCGATTACAGAGGCCTGTAAAGAAGCCATTTGGTGGAAGGGACTCTTTACTGAACTTAATGAAGACCTTCAAATCAGTACAGTATTTTGTAACAGTCAGAGTGCCATCTTCCTTACAAAAGATCAAATGTTTCATGAGAGAACAAAACACATTAATGTTTGGTATCATTTTGTTCGTGATATTATTGCTCGTGGTGATATTATTGTGAGCAAAATTAGTACTTGTAAAAATCCTGCAGATATGATGACTAAGTCATTTCCTATTATAACGCCCCAAAAATATATGTCTATATTTTTGTTGTTAATTGACACAACTGTCTGTCTGCTTCAATGGTTAAGTGTTCTGGGTGTGTGTGGGAGGTCCCAAGTTCAAGCCTTAACTTGGCAAATTTTGGTATTTTAATGAATAAAGCCTTACTCTTATTTAGTAGGCTTAAGTTTAAATGTTGATAGGATAATGGTAGAATAGGTCTGCTGGTCTGGTAGTTAAGTGGTGTGTAAATAAGCTAGTGGTCATGGGTTCAATTCTTTGAGTGAGCAAGGGAGTTTTTTTTTACTCTGGCTAGCTGAAGGTGTTTGAATTTAATCGAAATTCTGCTATTAGGGGAGGAGTAGTGGATGGTTTTGAGGGAGGATTTTGAGGGATTGTGTGAAGGTTTTTGGTCAGTTTTGTTTTACCCATAATTCCTCTTACGGTGACGTTTCCTTTCTCTCATCACTTTCTTCTTTTTCCCGAAAAATTCCATCACCATTCTGACGTTTTACCTCTCTTGTATCAGCTGAATTTTTGGTAGTCTTCTTCCTCTTCCTCCTTCAACATTCATTCTTACTCGCTGGTAAGTGATTTATGTGCCGTCTTCTTTTTTTTTCGTGGTTGGTTCATTAAGAAGGGTTGTTATGGTTCTCTTTGTTTAGGTTAAGGACAATAACCGATTAGTATTACTGTAGAGATTGAAGCGTAGGACACGGGTCATTATCGGTAAGATTTGAGATTTCTGGTTTGTGACAATTTAGATTTAGTATCGATGTAAGTGATTGAAATTGGCCTTTAAATTGTCATTTATAGGTTTTGGAAGGTTAGAGGATCGTTTTAGCTTCAATTGAAACCAAGTGTGTACTTGATTGCACAAAAAACGAAAATAGGAGAAAGTAAAAAAACCATTCTATCGACGCCGCACGGGCGTGTAGTCGCCCGTGTGGTAAGCCGTGTGACGGAACATGGGCGTGTGTTCGACAAGTCAGACCATGCGCGAAGGAAATGGCCTTGTGATGGCCAGGCGAGGCTATGTGGGACACACAGGCTCAACCAATTAGGCCGTGTGGGCCACACGGGCATGTGGGTCCACACGGGTAGACCACACGGGCATGTGGAATTCTGGGTCAAGCAGTGTGATCCACACGGCCAAGGTCAATTTAGACCGTGTGGGCCACACGGACGTGTGAGCGTGTGAGCCCAATTTACTAAATTATTTGTTCAGGTTGCACGGGTCGCCCGAGACGACTGTGAACCTACTGTGGGGTCGGTAAGTAATGCTTTGATCCCTAATTGACTGAATGATATATGAATGACTGTATACTGAGCATGATTACAATATACTGTACTGATTATATGCATGATATTATGTGATAGCATGTTACGACTGTATGTTGCATTGCATAGGGATAGGATGATATACGTGGAGGAAGTGTACTGAAAGGCTTTAAGCCTAATATACTGGTAGCACAGCTGCGACTTACTGATGGCTTCGAGCCTAATACTGGTAGCTCAGCTGCAAATACTGTTTAGTGCCGCAACCGGTGCTCTTTGTAAGTGTAAGGATGGGTGGGTGATTTAATCCCCATAGGAGTGCAGGGTTGGACAAGAAATGGTGTATAGCAGTTGGTTCGGTAGGACTTGCATACTGTATAGCGCATTACTGTTTACTGTACTGTGATGGGCTAAGGCCCTACTATTACTGATACCGTGATGGGTTAAGACCCTACTGCTATACTGTTACTATACTGAGATAGGCTAAGGCCTAAGCTGAAACTGTCATTGATACTGAAAAGAGCTTAGGCCCAGACTGTGTTTTTGCATACTGATTGTTTGATTTTCGTCTGTGGGGATTACACATTGAGTTTACGTAAACTCATCCCTTCTGATTATTCTATACAGGCAACCCCCAGAGATTGGCGGATCGGTGCGGCGAAGGACTCAGCAGTGGCGACACGACCTTGTTTCATTGATTCATATTTAATTATGATTTTAAGTTTTATTTGGGTATTTTACTGTAATTATGGCTTCTACGGTATTTTCTTAAATTTGGGGGACTTTTATTGCTTTGGAATTTAAAACTGCTAGTAGTAGGTAAAACTCGGGTTTTCAAAGAAACAATGGTTTATCAATGCAAATTGTTTTAAACGCTTCCGCAATAAATAACATTTTAAAAATGATCGACACGATTTTAGAATTAACAAAAGATAATGAAAAGCTATAAAATAGGAAAGTAGTTTTAGCGATGATACGGTTTTTTAAACACACTTTAAAGTGACATTGTCAGATTCGGCCATAACGTCCAGGCTGGGTGTGGGGTGTTACACGTGTAACCAAGTTTGAGCATTGCTAAAACTTGATTGGTGTTCATTGTTGAAATTAAACCCTTAAGGGGTTTTGTGGAAGAGGTGGAGAACTTGTTAGTTGAGAGTTCGCGATAAAGAACTTGTTTATTGAGAATTCGTGTCAAAGTGGAGATTATTAGAATTGAGTGACCAAAATCTTTATTTAAATAAAATACAGTAGTAAAATAAAATAAAAGTAAAATCCATATAGAACTGCACTTCTTTTATTTTATTTTAGAATAATGTTTTTTAAACATTATTAAACTCCATCTATTTGATATCAATTAGAATAAAGTATATCAATCTTACTACACTCCTATTAGAATATGGTTTTACAAGCCTATAAATAGTCATAGTCTACTCCTCTTGTAAACATTCAAATTCGACATAGTGAATTTTTTTCTCCTTTACCCATGATTTTTTTCCGGAAAAGATTTTCACGTAAAAATTTATCTGTTCTTTAATTTTCTCTCTTTTATTTGTGATATATATTGTTATTATTGACATTCTATTTTTTTAAACAACCAATAGGAAAATACCACATGTATGTAACCTTTATATACCCAATAATTGCATGTCCCCTCAAGAAACACAATGTATGTGCCATAATTAGTATTAGCCATTTTTCGTACAATTGCAACATCACAATAATTTGCTTAAGGCCATAAGTACAAATCTCATTACTAATATCAACAAACTCAAACATGTTTGTCTTCACCATAGTTAATCAAAATTAAACACCCAACCAACACTTAATTTTTTATAAAATTTCTCCACCACCAAGTTCCTTACTAAATCCTATATGAGTAAACAGATGAGATAGTAAGAGCATTTTTTGAGTCAAAGTTTTAACCTTGTCAATCATAAGCCCTTTATAATCCCTCAAGGGATAAATTTTTAACACCTCAGGAGATAATTTTTTTTATCTCTTAAGGGACCAATTCTTACCCCTTATGAGATAAAATTCTAATCCATCAAAGGCTAAATTTTTAGTCTTACAGAAGATAACTTCTTAATCCATCAAGGGTCATTCCGATATCCCTCTAGGTATTTCAAAATAGGATTATCCATGCATTCTATAAGGGATGATTTCTTACTATCTTAGAGGATAATTTACCAAAAACCCTCAATGAGCAATAATGAAATTCCCTATAGACTTTCACAGAGGATCGATTATTAAAATCCACAACAAAAGTATCGTCGTTCATTATTACCTCAAAATATGAGAGTGCATAGTTTAGAGGATATTTCACTTTACATGCTTTCTTAACTTTTAACCGTCAAGATTAGATTAACCACTAGTAACCTCATGAAGGCATCTTATGATAGCACAACACAGTCATGATAAAATAATCTCCATAATAAATGTCTATAATAGAGAATCGAAAACCAACTCTACTCATCGGTAGTTTCAAAGCCCCACCCCAAGCAAAAGCTTCTAACAGATCTCATGCCACAAGGTAATGTCTCATAAACAAAATCATATTCTGCCAAAATACTTCTATAGATTGATTAAATACTGTCAAGTGGCTTGGTCCTCATCTATGTTGCCTATATGTCACCTAATAGAATTGAATCTGTTAAGGGACCTATCAAGCTAAACTGACTTCATTCAAATTTCTTTACAATTCCTTGTATAACACCACCATCACACCAAATAACTACTTCAATTTCTTGCACCCTATGAGATTGTGATACAACTAAAGCATCAAAAATCGACTTTCTTAGGTCCCCACTAGGTCACTTTATAACTAACCTCATACTTGAGGAGGACATATTATTATACAACAAATATAAAGCCCAAAAAATAAGCACCATATCCAAATATGTTGATCAACCTAAAAGAAAGGAATCTTTATAAATGGATAGATGTCATGCAAAGGGGAACTAGTAAACCCATATCAAGATTTGATGGTAGTACCCACCAAGGATTAGGAGTGGGATTAATAAGAAAATTGCAAGAACACCATTTCCAGGTAAGGATGTTGACCTCAACCAATCATAAGCAATGAATGGTTAAGCCTTAGGTTTTCATGAACTTTCATGTTGCCTAGGCACCCATGACATCTTTAGTATAAAAGGCTCAAGTGTATTCACTCTGAAGTTTGAGCTTACCATTGTTCATACTTTACTTGAGCATTCCCTAACCTTTCTTTATTCTTTGTTTCCAGAACCAATTGAATATATTTTTTTTGTTAAACGTGATCTTTTATAATAACAAATTTTGTTATAAAGAATTGTTTGCTTCTCTCATGAATTAATGAGAATCTTTTGTATATATAAGACACTAGGTTGAAAGTGAATATTTGTTTTGGAGTGTCTCACTCCTTCAATGGAAGGTATTGTCCCTGCGTAGAGGTTTTGTCTCTCGTACTCCGAGTAGAGCCCAAAGAGTTTATAGAGTTTAGGGAGCGCCTCAGTTGGTGGAGATACAACCTGCAAGCTCACAAGAGAAGTGTTAGTATAATGTAAAATATTAATTATGCATATTGCGCCATGGTGGTTCGAACCGCCAAGGCAAAATGATAAAATATTTCGTTGGTGGAACAAGCGCTCCTGCCGAAGCTCCTTGAACCCTTTTGGGCTTTTCTAGGAGTAGGAAGACAAGAAAATTGAGGCTTAAACCGAGTATAGACACCCCTAGGACAATACCTCTACTGTTCGAGGGTTCAATCACTGCTCAGAAGATGACACTCAAAAGCTTCTCCCAATAAAAGAGCGAACCCCCTCAACACAGTGTAAATTACTTATATTTTAATACTCTCAAAATTTGTTATAATTTTTCATTAACCTTGACAATTTTTCCTTGCACAAGCAATTCCATCAATATTGTATTTGTAGATTGTATTTTGCTTTAAAAAAAAAAAAGAGAATAATGATTAACTTTTTTTTTTTTGCTAAACAAACTGTAGTCATAGTCTTTTTTTTTTTTTTTAATTATGAAAATACTGTAGTTATAGTTGATCCGATGTCTTTTAAGGGGTGAAATCTTGCATGACTCGATTCAATGGCTAATACTTACAAATTTCGCAGTTTCTTATTTTTTTTCCCAAGTTATTCGCTCCGTAGTAAAAATTTAATAATATTCTTTATAAACAATATTCTTTAAATATAAAGGATAGAAATGTTTATTCCAAATATTTAGTGTTTATATTAAATGTCATTTGGTATTTGACTTTCTTTGAAATAATATAAAAATTTTAAAAAATAACCATAAAAATATATATATAATTTTCATTTATCAAGTAATTTAATTATATTTTGTACTTAATTTCAAATAATATATCAAATAGATTTTATAGTTTAAATTTTTTAAATGAATAATTTAAATTATTTTTTGAATATAGATTTTATAATTTAAATTTATTATTTAATTTTCCTTTTTTCAAATAAAACTTAATATTCATAAAATATTATTACAAAAAGATAAATCTCAAAATTATACATTACCTTAAATTTGGTGCAATTTATTAAAATTTATATGTAGTTTTTAGATTTATTCCTATTTAAAATTACATTTTTAAACTAAATTACTCCATTTAAAACAATGTTCAAATTCTAAAATATATCATTGGACACGTATGTCTAGGATTGCATAAAAATAATATTAATTAGACTAATCAAAAGAAAAATAATTCTATTATGATATTAATGGGTAAGATAGCTGTCGAAACTATTTTTGAAAACGGATGTCGACTTATTTTAAAAACGAAAATGGGGAGTCCCCACCGACCTTTTTAGGTGTGATTGGGTCACCTTATAAAACATTTTGGTCTACGAAGAATCGAGAAAAAGGTTCAAGAGTCGATTACGCACGGGGAAGGATTAGCACCCCCGCAACGCCCAAAATTGGTACCAAATTGAGTAGTTTTTTGTCTTAGGTCAAAAATTGGAAAGATTTAAAAAATAGGATCTCTTTTTTAAAACTAGAATAATTTGAGTTGAAAAATCGATATTCCTTTGCTCCGAAAGAATTCGAACATCACATCCATCACGATTGGACACGAGGTTCTTAAACTCTTCGAAATTAAAATCATCTCGCGAGTTGCAAAATTTATTTAGAAGGATATTTTAAGTACTTAGACAAACGAGAAATCGCAACCCAGCACGTTAGGGCACTATTTCCCGAATCCCTAAACATAAAAATATTGCCTCGTTTTTTAAAACATTTTTGGATTGAATGAAATATACACTTTTTGAAATAATGATGCAATTAATATTAAAACGTGATATTTAAAAAACGATAATAGCAATAGTAAAAGGCAATAAAAAGAGTGTATTTTAAAAGAGTATGACGTAGTTATAACAAAATATATACATGAGATAATAAAAATGTGAACAATATGATAACAAAACACGTAATATGGTAAAAAGTGTATATAAGATAGTATATAATATTATAAAACTTATGACATTAATATATATATATACACGTAATTGTAATATATAGAAAATATATAAAAATGTATTGAAGACATATATACGTAATAGTATCAAAATATAATACATACATATTAGAATAAAGTTAATGTTAAAACAATTATTAATAATAAATACGTAAATATATACATATATATAAAAACATGCAAGTAATATAAAAAATAATAACTATAGCACAGTATATTAATAATGATGATAATAAAATATTAGTATAAACAATAAGTAAAAAGGGGGGGCAACAATGAGGATGTAAATAAATGAAAATAAAGATGATAATATTAGTAATAATAATAGGGTAATAACGATAATAACATTAAAATACAATATAATAGTAATACTAGTATATTAATAAATATAATAATAATAATATATAGTTAATAATAAACATGTAATATAATAACAATATAAAAAAGGTAAATAATAATAATAAACATGATCATAATAGTATAATATAAAGTATAATTCTAAGTGTAATATAACAGTATTAATAATAATAATGAATATAATGTCGAAATTGATTAATGGAATATCAAAGCAATGAAAAAAGGATTAAATTAGGAGCAAAACAGAAATTCTGGGCTAAATTTAAAAATAAAGGAGAAATGGATCGGTTTGAACACCCGTAAACAAAAGAGGGACTAAAACGGGTAATCACCCTTTTTTCAAAACGCACAGCAGCGGGGTGGTTGAATTGCAAACAAAAATAAATTAACGGCCCAAATTAAAATAAATGAAACCCGATTGTAAAACGATAAAAATACGGAAGGGCCTGGAGCGCAATTAGCCCTTCCGCTATAAAAAACACGCGGATCCTAGCGGGTCGATCCGACCCGGGGCCAAAACGACGTCGTTTTCATTAACGGGGGGACCAAAACGCACCATTTTGGTCCCTATAAAAGACAAACTTTTTTTGAAAAAAAACATTTGTAACCGGGTGAGAGAAAAAAAGGGGAGAGAGGGAGCTGGGTGGGATTTCTGGTGGGAGGGCCGGTCGCCGGTCCGTCGTCACCGCCGCCGCCGGCCACCGTGCACGGTGGCCGAAAAAGGTAAAAAATTTTTTATTATTTTTTTATATTTATTAAAATATAAATATATGTATTTAGATATATTATACGTGTAGAAAATGTAAAAAACAGAATCGTGAAAATTTTGAAATTACCTTCGATGTTAGGGTTTTTGATTTTGGGATTTTGATGATTCGGGGGTATTCCCTTCGCTGCGATATTACTAGAATTGCTATTTCTGTATTTGTTTTTGAAATTTAATGTTTGTATTCTTAGAACAATGAAAAAAACTGCCGAATCTTCCTTCTATATTTTTTGGAATCGGACCCCTATACAAGTAAATTCATTCGGCTTTTCTTTTACAAATTGCCTTCCTTTTTCTGCTTTCTGTCATTTCTCTTTGAATGTTTGCAGGGATAGAGGCGGTGGAGGTGATAGTTGTCAGATTTGGCATCAGCAAGTGGGGGTGACCGGGGCTTTGTTTAGGGGATTAGGGTCCTCGGGGAGGTTTGGGCTGGTATTGGGTTAAACGGGGCTTAGATATAAATGGGTTTTAGGGGTTAGTTATGGTTTGTTTTCAATTGGGTTAGTGGGTCAAGGGTAGCACTATTGGGCTCCGGGTTTGGATGTAAACGGGTCAAAATTGGCCTATAACAATAACAAATATTTAGTGGGGGTGAAGTCTCTCTTTTATATTTTTTTATTATTATTTCAATTTTTGGGTAACAATAATGCATTAATAATTAATGAATAAGTATTATCTAATATATTTTGCTGTTTTTAGATTAGCATGCACCTTTTTATTTGCTAAAATTTTATGTTTAGGTATAATTAATTGATGCCAATGAGATGTTGACAATATTGATAATCGAGACCTTAAGATTTTAATGCTTTAAATTTGATTCTTATTTAAATTATATGTGAGTTACTTTCAAATTTATTCTGTTTAAATTTTAACATGTATAATTTTTTTTCAAAAAATAGAATATAATTTTTGTTATGCAGTCCAATATGTGATTTGCTATGCTTAACTATGGTTATAAATTCAATAGGTATTGTTAATTTATTTTTTTATTTTGATTTTGTACAATTTCTTTTTTAATTTTAACATTCATATATTTTATTTATTTTATGAAATTGAGATTATA
Organism: Gossypium stocksii; assembly: GCA_020496765.1. Classification (NCBI taxonomy): domain Eukaryota; kingdom Viridiplantae; phylum Streptophyta; class Magnoliopsida; order Malvales; family Malvaceae; genus Gossypium; species Gossypium stocksii. Next base: position 11,574,890 of record CM035621.1, on the reverse strand, counting down.
ACTATGCAAAAAAAATGGGATTTTTCATTTTTTTATAACTTTCAAAAGAGAAAAAAAAAAATAAAAATATTAGTTCGTAGTTGAATAGAAAAAAGAAAAGAATTGATGGGTACGTGTAATATAAACAAGACAAAGGGGAAGTGGGGGCAAATGATTAGGAAGAAGAAGGGAAGAATAAAAATGGTCATTTTCGGGGCTCTGACTCTGAGAGAAGGGGGGTGGGGTCCAAATGTCCGTGCACGCGCGCACGCCGCGTGGACCCCACTCGTTGACTTAAGTATTTCAAAGGTCATATAAAGGAGAAGATGACGCACGCTTTGTTATTGTAATGTTAATTTAAGGGACTAATCTATTCTTCTTTTCTTAGTCTTTCCTCCCTCTGCCGCCTCTCTACTTCTACCCCCAACTTTCCTCTTTTTTACCTTTTTCTTTTTCTCAACTGCATACTTGATATTAAGTTTTATGGATTAATGGAAATTTTGGGAGGACATAAAAAAAAATCAAGAGAGTAGTGAAATTTTTCAATAACTTTTTTTTTTTTCAACATTGGCCACAATTACCATCCTTTCCTATCAACACGAGTCTTTTGCCAAGAATAATATCACTTGACTTCAAAAATGATGAAAATTTTTATTTTAATCTCTCAAGACGATAAATTTTCATTTAAATCTTTCTAAAAAATTAAAAATAATAAATTTACTCTCTTAAAAAATTATAATTTCTTAACCCATCACTCTAAACGTCAAGCCTGCTGACTTTAATAAATCACTATCAACAGAGACATCAACATGAAGTATGGATCCTTGGCTGCCAAAGTATCTTGATTGACATATGCACCAACAAAGTCTTAATCCCATCGACAATCAAACAAACCACATGGTTAACATTGAATTTATGGTAGGAAAAAAAAAAAAGAGATTTTGGGAATGACCTAAAGATGCCAAATTTTCTTCATGACTATTATCAAAAAATGAAATTAATATTAGTCAACTGAAATTGGGGTGAACCATTTAGTGACGGCAATGAAAGAAGAAATGACTGCAAAAGTTAAGAATTCTCAACATTTACTACATTCCTGAACTGGAAATGGATTCCTTCACATTCTGTTTAATGCTCAATAAATAATTATTATCATCATTTTTACATTTCCAAGTTTAAATTAATTTGCTTTAAACATTCACTTTGCGCATCCCAGCAAACACTTTCTTTCACCATTCCTCAATTTACAAATAACATCCCCATTTTTTAGACTTAGCTCAACCAACTCCCCATTTTTCCCAAGGAGATTATATGAACACTTCCATCTAATTTGCTGTATATTATCTGCTTTTATTTAAAATTTTAAGAGGAAATTTAATCATCCTTTTGTCTGGTTAATATATTTTTTATATTTGTTTTACAATTTATGAAAATTAAAATTTTCAAAATTTATGGCTACTACTCTTAACAATGTCATATTTAGGTTCAAACTTAAATTTCTCAATCAAATGCAACTCCTCGGGAGAGCACCTCTCTCCCTTGAAAAATTTTTAAGAGAATTTTAATATACAATCAACTCTCCTCGTTTATCTGTCAAAATCTAGAAGTACATATATAACAACATTTGAAATCTAGATAATATTAAAATTTTTTAAATTTTCAAATTAATAATATTATTAATTAGTGAGGGTTAGATTGCATATTTAATTAAATTTAAAAATTATTTTCGTTTAATAAATTATGATTAATATATTTTTATATAAAATTAAAAATTTTATATAAATAATATATTAACCAAAATTATTATTTTCTTTTCAGTTATTAATATAACTAGTTTTACTAAAATTTAAGATGGATCATTATAGAAAATTAATTTAGTAAATGGTGTACTTCATACTTTATGGTTGTTAATAGAGGGTAAAAATAAAGCATTAAAAAAAAAAAAAACAGTTCTACAACAAACTTAACCATTATAATGAAATATTATCATAAAGAGAGTTGATTGCAATTCTTTAAAAATAAAATTTCCATTTTAATTATTTCATTTCATAAAATTATTCTAATTTAAAATAAGTTAAAATAACATTACATTTTTTTCGTATCCATCAATTAATACATGAAATTTTTTAAATTAAGAGGCTTGATATTAGTGTTAAATTAAAAATCATGTAAACTTTTCAACCAAATACAACATGTGTTCTTACATATATTTTCCAATGTGTATTAGAGTACATAATAGAATGAGTCTAATATAAAAGATGCTATAAATTGGCTCCTCCAAGATGGGATTTAGTTGTTATACTAATTATTATCACTTTTTGCTCTATGCATACTAATTTATTTTAAAACAACAAACTTATAATTGCACTTCTTAGATTTGATCCTACAATCTCAAGACAAAGACATTTGATGAATTTGGGTTAAGGATAATAACTACTCATCTACTTTTTATTTGTTTGAATCATAAATAAGACAAATTTATTAAATCTAAAAATTCTACAAGAATGGGTTTTAGATAAATAAATGTACCATATTTTATGGTTTGTTTGTGCATATGTTGTTGTAACCTAGCCAATAGTTTAGTTTGTATTTGGTTTGCAGACTTCTAATTAGTATTTGTTTGAATGGTAGCTAAAAACATATTGATTCCAAATTTTATGAGATTGAAATAAAATTTAGTTGTTAACCCAATTAAAATTAAATCATGAGCTATGATTTCATCACCAAATCTTTTTTTTTTTTAATTTTTATTGTTGTATTGGAATATTATTATAAAGGTAATCATATCATTTATAATGTATTTATTAAAATCAAACTATTTACTTTCTAAGAAAATTACCCACTTCTTTACAAAAACTACACACTAGTTAATTAAACTACTTATTTAAGTAACTTTTCATCATTTAAATTACTTTTTTTTTAAAATATAAAATATACATGAAATATTATGTTTTTCCCTAATATTTTTAACATAAATAAGATTATTATTTAATATACGAATGATGTTATTTTTCAATCCTACTTGTAAAATTTAAATAACTATCCAAAAGAATAAGGTTTTCATGCAAACTACGAATAGATCCAGTGGAGAAGTTGATAGGGTGACAATCTCATTCACACGTCAAGCATTTTATAATATTAAAATAATATTTTATTTATTTATGAAATTAATTTGATTTTATGGTTTAATTTTGGAATAAATTTTATTTAATTTTAAAATCAATTTTTATTTATTTCTTTACATTATTATAAATGGATATCTCGTTTTTTGTGCCTCTTGTATAGTTTGTAAGCTTTTAACATTTGGTGTACCATTTTATTTTTTCCACATTTTTTTTATTAGTTTTGTAAAAAGTTAAATTCTTATAGAATGAAAATCATTGTAATTTTAATTATCAAGGTTTTAAAAATAAACATATATATTATTGTGTTTTAATTTCTTAATTATGTTTTTTTAAATGTTATAATTTTTTTAAATATTAAAAAATAATTTAATTAATACAGTTAATTCGTACATCGATTAAAAAAAATTACTATATATAAACATCATTTTAATTTTTTAAAAATTCAAAATATAATATATATATAATTACAATATCATATATTAGTAATGTTAGAATCAGATAGTGGGTGTCTATAATTAGCTCAACTTCGTGTTTTCCTTTAGAAGTCATCTTTGGCATGAATTAATTGTGCAAATTAAGCAGACCCTACATATAAAGTAATGAAAAAAACACTTTGAAAAAGGAGAGAAAATCAAAATTCCTATATATAACAAAAAAAGACTATGCATAATATTTTATATATATATATATATATATATATTAAAATTAATTTCAAAACTTTAACAGAAAGTTAATAAAGCATCTAAAATATTAAATCCAAAACAGAAGGGAAAAAAAATTCAATTTCAAAATGACCTTTCCCCTTGTCTTATCACCCCTAGAAATGTCAACCACATCCTGGTTACTTGTTTCACTATAGTACTGCCAATTAAGCTGTTTAATCCTTTGGCTGCTTTGGGTGTGTATGTGTGTGTGGGTATATATATATAACCTGAGATGCAGCAAATCGTTTTCTATCATTTTATTCAACCATAAAACCCCCCTCAAACAAGCCTCTCCATCAAACAGGTCCTTCACCATAGCAACTGTAAGGCAGCAGCTGAGATTTATAGACATGGCAGATGAGTTTAATACAGGGACTAATTGGTGGGATTCATCAAGGACAACTGGTTCATCTTCTTCATCTTCAGGGCTTAATAACAGCTTTGGTTGGGCAACTGATATGGTTGATATCAAAGCAGCAAGGTCTCCAATGGATTCGGTCTCATCAGTTTCCGGCAGTTCAGTTGTTTTCCATGATAACCCAAAGCTTCAAGTTGGACTCGGACCTGATCATCATCATCATCATCATCATCCACCTAGTGATTTACAAATGATGGGTTTAGGACTTCCTTCTCAAGCCATGGATTGGAACCAGGCTTTGCTGTAAGTACTTAAAATATACTTTGATATGTTTATATGTTTATTGTCGGTTTAAAGTTTTAATTTTTGTTATGTTTTTTTTTTATTCTTAACAGGCGTGGGGATAAGAGTGAGGTTAGTTTCAGGTCGATGCTTCAAGATCATAACTTGAATGCTTCAAATGCAAACTATCAGCATCAACAGCAAGAAACAGGTGGGATTGGATCGTCTCAACTTCATTGGAGAGACAAAATGTTTACTGGGGATGCTGAGTTAAAGCAAATCGGGAGAGGGTTTTCACTGGATCAATCTCAGTTCAGTCCCCATGGAAGTTCCAGTGATAGCACTGTGACTTGCCAGAGCTTGCCTTCTAGTTTCCAGATGGATTCTTCTACAGCTATGTATGGGAGTCCCTCAACCATTCTGCAAGGGCTATTGGGGTCAGAAAATCAACCACAACAACAACAACAACAATCCTCTTATGAGAATCGTTCAATGAATTACCAATATGGAGCAGCCGCCGCTACAAGTTATGGAATGAACACTAATGATCAATTGTTGCCTAATGCTTTGTCCAAAGTCCCACAATTCTTAAGAAGTTCACCTCCAAAACAACAACTCCATGGTCAGTTACATTTCTCAAACAATGCTCCTTTTTGGAATCCATCTGCAGCAGCAGCAGCTTCCATGACTGATCATGTTAGGCCTGGGTTTTTCCCCTCATTGCAAACCCAATTTCAAACAGGAACTTTCGATGAAAAACCAAAGGTGACCCCCCCTCCAGGAAAAAAAAAAGTGGATTGAAGAATCTTTTACTTCCATTTTATTTCTATATTAGGGTTTGGAATATATGTTGTAGTTAGAATTTTTATTTTTTTAATTTTCATATGTCAGCAGAATATATCCGAAGTTCGGGAGACGAGCACTGTCGTGAAGAAAAGTGGAAACGAACCCGCTTCTACTAAAAGGCCTCGAAATGAAACCCCATCAACTATGCCAGCTTTTAAGGTACTATCACTTTGATAAAACTTTTCACAACAGGATTTTTTTTTTTTTGAATTTGTTTTATATGATTCGATAGAAATATAAATGAGAATTTCATTCAATATCTTTGATTGATCATAGGTGAGAAAAGAGAAGATGGGGGACAGAATCACTGCACTCCAACAATTGGTTTCACCTTTCGGAAAAGTGAGTTTTCTCTTCATCTTTTTTTTTTTTTCTTTTTTTACTGCTCGTCAGTCTTCAGAGAAATCAAAGTAAATGAATTTTTCTTAATTATTTATTTGTAGACGGATACGGCCTCAGTGCTATCTGAAGCCATTGAATACATTAAATTCCTCCATGCACAAGTCAGTGTAAGTTCCATGAACACCCCCACCTAGTATTCCCTTCTATGCAAATCATAAAAATATTAACAGTGTTGTGATAAGGTTTTGTGTTTTTCCTATAGCAGGTTTTAAGTACCCCATACATGAAAAATGAAGCCACCATACAACATCATCAACAGGTACTATTAATATATTATTAATACAACATTTTTCTTGGTGTTATTGGTATAGAGTTGATAGCTCATTATCTTTAATGGCAGAATCCTGAGAAGTCCAAGGACCCAGCAGAAGGACCTAAACAAGATCTAAGAAGTCGAGGACTATGCCTAGTGCCAGTCTCCAGCACGTTCCCATTGACAAATGAGTCGCCTGTGGATTTCTGGACACCAACATTTGGAGGAACTTTCAGGTAGATGACTGAAATGGTGGGGGGGAAAAAGGGGGGGTCCATAGATATTATATGTAAATGGAACAGATTCTCTGCAAACTATAGTGTATATTCTTATCAGGAAAATCAAAACCCTAGATACAAGTTGTTGGAGGGATGATAATTGATAAGGATGAAATTGGAAAGAAGTCCAGACTCCAAGAAGGGAAAATTGAAAGGAAAATTAGAAGATAGATAGAAAAGGGAAGAGGACCCTTCAAAGAAGAGGGGGCAAGAGCAAGGTTCCAACAACAGGCAAAATGATGCAAGGATTTGGGCATTGTTGAAGGGGACCATATGAGATATAAACTGATATTAATTTGTTTTTGTAATAATTGAAGAATAATTATTGTGAGATGAGAGGTTATTTTATTGGATTAGGAATATTAATTCAGAATTAAACAATAGTTGCTGATTTTATAGGGCAAAAAAAAAAAAAAAACAGAAATAATTTAGAAAGAAAAATTGAACCCTTTGTTCCTTTTTTTTTTTTTATAATTTTAAAATTAAATTTGTGTTTACCAACATTGTGAATAGAGGTGCCACTACTACCTTTAATTTAACAAGTAAAAAAGAAAAGAGAAAAGAATAATTGAAATGTTGAATAAAGAAATGTGGGGGAAATGTGAATTGATTGGAAATCTCACTTTTGATTTTGTTATTTGTTTGGAATATGTTAGTGGAAGTCAGAAGGTGGCCCACTCCAGCTCCTCCTCTCTTTTACCTTTTCTTTTATTTATTTTCATTCCTTCAATTTTATAATATAATAACACAGTAATAGCATCAATGTGTGTGTGTATATAAGAGAATTGGAGGAATGTATGTAAAAATACTATCAGTTCATGCTTTTTGCTTTTCAATTGAGTGGTCACATTGAAGAGCTTCCATTGGAAGGTAAAGAAAAAACACTTTATTATTTATATATCTTTTTTGTCCATTTTTAATGCTTTCAATGGAGACCTTGTGAAAAAATATCCTAGATAATAATTAGTATATGTGGCCTTCCTACCTCTTCTTCATCAAAACTACTTTTTTAAAGATTATGACTATAATATCACATTAATATTACAATAAAAAATTAATCTAACTCATAATAAATACATGAATTCGAAATATTAATTTTTGCTAATATAAATTATTAAGTAAGTAATTTCAGGATAAAGTTTAAAAATGTTATTCAAATGAATTAATTTTTTAATTTTCATAAAGTAAGAGTATTAAGTTATGAAAAATTAAAATACAATTATAAAAGAAAAGTGAGATAGAACTAAATTTTTAGAAATCAAATATAATGATTAATATTTCATCAATTATTGATTTCATTAAGAGGAGAGTTGGATGAGGATGGCTTTAACATTCACAAAATCATTAATACATCTATTATTTATGTTTGTGGTTAACCAAGATGACTGCTTTTGCATTTTAAAATGAGGTAGCATGGATAATTTTTTTAAAAAAATATTTATAAATATCAATTAAATAAATTTTAAATATAAAATATTTATCTTCACAAACGTAATGTATCATCCAAATATAATATCCTAAAATTATTTACTATTTAGAAAATAACATCAATGCTGGTTTTTATTTTAATACTTATATATTATAATTAGATTTAATTAAAATAATGTATTTTTATCGCAATTGACGAAATCAAGTAAACCTGATTTTAATTAAAATAATATTCTTTTAACCTTTATTCAAATTCATTGGTTATGTACATACCGGTACAAATAAAATTGGGTGAAACACATTGATATAATCCGTATAAATTAAAATTTTCACCCAAATTATATTTATCATTCAAGATCTAAGATTCTAGTGGATGTGGACACCTATTTTTTTGACATATAGCATATTCATTTTATTGATATGTTTGCAATTTTTTATATAACCAAATTTTAATTACGTATTGACTACAGAATACTCTCATTACCCCATAAATAAATGTAAATTTCATCACTATTTTCATAAGATTTCTAGAATTTCTTTAGTCAAAGAAATTTACGGGAAAGAGCTTATTATTTAAAACATTTATATATTATTTACACCCCTATATATATATATATGAAAGAGAGAAATAATAATATTTCAATTGGTTTGGAAATAACTTAAAACTACCATTTATTATATTTTTTTCATTCTCAATTAATTTAAATAAGTGATTATTTTTTATTAAAAAATAAAAAAGTTAATTTTAATTCCATGTTATTAGAGAATACTCCCATAGCACACTTTTCAATTATTTTATTTCCACATTGACTATGAATTACTTTTATAGCTCACTTCTTCATTCTTTTATTAAAAATTAATTTTAATCCCTTAAAAAGTTAATTTTCATCTCACATTGATGGGAGAATTCTCCCATACTCACACTTACCTTATAAGTAAGTGTAATTTCTTCGCAATTTTCATTAGAAGTTAATTTTAATCTCACATTGACTAGAGAATACACTTGTAGCTCACTTCTTCTCTACTTTCATTCAAAAGTTAATTTTAATTCCACATTGACCAGAGAATACTCCCATAGCTCATTTCTACACTATTTTCAGTAAAAGTTAATTTTAATCTCACATTGGCTAGAACTCACACTTACACTATAAATAATTGTCAATTTCTTTGCTATTTTCATTAAAAAATTAATTTTAATCTCATATAATTAAATCATAAAATATTTAAAATATATTACCTTTTAAAAACTTAAGTATATTTTTTAACTATTGTTTCATCAATAATTTTTAATTAATATGTCATTATTTAAATAATAACAATTTTATAAAATAAACGAGCAATTTGTGCATCGTGTCGGATAGAAAACTAGTAAAAAGTATAATTTAATACTTCAATTTATTATTCGAATAAGATATACCGATCAATACATTTGAAGGTTAAGCATCTAGACATCTTTTCTCACAAGTTCAGAATAAAATATATAGCACCAATGCGATAAAACTCAATAAAAGTACTATAAAGGCCCTTGTATTAAGAGATAGATTGCATTTTATTTAATTTATTCAAAAAATGAGTAAATTGGTCTCTAGACGTTAAATCAAAGAGCAAGCTAATTCTTTCAGTTAAAATTTCCATCTATTTCTATTGTTAAAAATTGGCATGGTTGATCGAATAACTAAGCAAGTACACGTTACGTGTCACATATACTTCATGTCGACATACATGAACCAGTTTTTTAACAAGAGAAATGAAAAAAACTTTTAACAGAAAGACTAATTTAGTTTTTAATCTAATGTATAAGGATTATTTTATTCATTTTTTTAATAAAAAAACAAAATGCAATCTAACTCTTAATACAAGAACCTCCATGATATTTTTACTCGATAAAACTCTTTTTGAGTATCATTGTCACATTTTCAAACATTTATAAACTATTTTGAATAAAGATTAAGTTAATTGAAACCTTTGTAAATATATGGGTAGAATTACTTGGCTATATATGAATTGGGTGTATTTTTTAAATTTAAATTTGTATAGCTTGGGAAAGAAAATCTTTGGGTTACCTCATGATTAACAAATCTAATTAAAAATTTCCAAGAACACCCTACCATTTATAGCACAAAAAAAGAAGAAAGCTTGACATATATAACAGACTAATCATGAAGAACTTTATGAGATTCTACAATCTAATAATCTTCTTTTGTACTCTTTCTTTTTCTTCAAAGTAAAGAATAAAATGCACTAAGAATGTAAATATATAATCTCAAAAAACCAAATAAATTATTTATATTATATCTTTACTCCTACTCTAGTTGGCCTCAACTTTTGCACCCATTGGCTACAAAAGAGCTTTGTAAACATATCTTGTACAGTACCTTGGGATCAGTACTCTTTGATGATCAATTCACTTTATAAAGTTGAAAAATTAAAAATTCAACTAACATTAACTTTAGTGAACAATGGCAATAATATTATATGTACCAAAATGAAAGAATCTAGGCATTGATCATTGCTCTTCTCATAGTCTTCCATGTGATCCCCAAGATTTCTTAGGTTTACTTTTAGTAGTCTATATTTGTCATATCTCTTTAACAAGTTTTCATTTTTGTTTCTAACTCTTTTGTTTTTTGGGGGCTAATATGTCAATTAGTATTCTTTATTTAAGTCTTTATTCATTAAAACCCTTAATGGAAATATACTTGAATGTGAGAATCTTGTGTTTATCTTCAAATCTCTTGAATAATGCCTTAATAGTTAAATTTAAGTGAAAGAAAGGATCAAACTGACAAAATATACTAAATTTATCATTATGGCTAAAAAAAAAAGGGTTTTTTTTAGTCTTTCATAAGAGTTTATGGAGTCTTTTTTTTCTTTTCTTGCATACATGAAGAATTAATTCTTTGTTTTACCCGTTGGATGAAGCTATTCGTTTTACGTTAAGTCCCTAAAAAAATTAGAAATCAAGTGAATTGATAAATATTTATCTATAATGTGCCTAATAACTAATCATTCGCATTCTGTAGGCCTATTAAGGGGTAGATGCTGATCACGAATTTTAAAACTATTTGATTGAACCTCAACTACTAATTAAGGTAGAAAAGACCTTTATCATCTCACTTAATTCACGTGGTTATAATGTTCTTCCACTTTACTCATTGATAAAAAATAATATAGGGTAAATTTAAATTTAAATTTAAAATGCTTGGAATTGATGAAAGAGGAGTCATAAAATGTAAGCCCCACCATTAAATTTAATTCCAAGCATTTTATATTTGAGCTGTCAAAATTTAATGTTAATTAGTTAGGGGTTTTGATATGATATAATATCCCTCCCAACTACAATAATTAAGCTATTTTTCCAGAGTATTTATGCCACTTGAAAGCTAAAATATTTTATGTTAAACCCATCATTTTGGAACATAATTCATTTCATAAAAAAAGAAGTAACTTGTCTTCAAAGCTCCCTTACATATACTTTTTATTTCTCATCATTTTTAGTTTTCTTTTCTCCTTTTTTTTTATATTAAATTTATATCTAATACTCATTTTCAAATTCGAATAATTTAGTTTATAAAATCTAAGTAACTTTTAGCCATCGGTGAATCTCCCCCACCCGAAATAATCATTTGTTTCATGCTTCGATTAGTCACTAAAATTCGAAAAATTTTCTGAGACTGTTGAATTAAAAAATATACATGAAAGAAAAATGTCTACATTTTGAATCAGGTCAAATCTAAATAAACAAAATGTTTGTTAATGTGAGATCCAAGTTTAATGCAAATCTGATCCTTCTTGAACTATGAATATCTTTAGTACGGATGAAACAAAAAAATTATATTAAAATCAAAATTAAATTATAAATTTTAGGGGTCAAAACACAAAATTTATTATTTTGTTGGCTATAACATGTTAGGTTATTTAGTGTATTAACATAAGAAGACTTCATTCATACATAAATATTAAAATGATTTGGCATAACTTAATAATAATCAGTACAAAATTAAAATTAAAATGATGAGTTCTTGTTTCTTATTTTTCTAAAAAAAACTTACTTAAAATAAATTAAAAAAATTTCCTCCCATTTCGACAAAGTGAAAGTAATTCATTATTAATTCATGCCTTACGACATGTTAAAAAATAATACCCAATCAAATAAAACAAATTCATGTATTAATATGTGTTGGAAAATAATATTCCACTCAATTGAAGCAACAAATATCGAAGGTTTAAAAAGCAATTTTATCAAACCTTTGCCTATGCGGTCCTCTAGAATAAATTCGATAATATATATATATATTGGGGATCGACTAGTATAAATAACGAACAAGAAAAATAAAGAAAATCAAATACGCAAATATTTACATGAAAAATTCTCAATTAAGTGGATAAAAAATCACAGGTAAAATAGACTTCACTAATAAGAAAATAATCTAAAACGTACAAGATAAAGATAATAAAAAATAAACCCTGAACCCTGAATACAAAGTCTTCCAGCTGAAACACAAAATTCTCTTAAGGCTCTGTTAAAGTTATTTCTTAATTGTGTTATGTTGTATTTTTCATCAACATTTCTAGAGTTACTATGGCCCTTTTATAGGCCAAATTCAAAGGTCAAATATGATTAAAACGTCTTAAGATTAATCAAAGTCCGATTAAAAAGAATAATCAAAGTTTAACTGGAAAAAAAATTCAATTTATGTGAGAATACATCGTGACGTCGTATGTCACCTCGTCGAGACGTCTACTCTAGTGTGCGTATACCTAAATAGTAGGTTTCTATCGGTCATAAAAAATTGATAATTCTGAAGCAGAAAGAAAATGTTAGGTGGATATAGGTATTTTTAAGTAGGAAAATTGGTGGACATCTCTATCGGTTTGGTCTTACAAAAGCTCCCCACAGCCATTTACATAAGGGTCCCTAAAAAAGGCAACCACTTGTAATAGCATAAAAAGTGGGGAATATAATAGAACATTGCAGTTCCAACTTAAGGACCCAAACAAAACAAAAGCCTATGTTAACACACAATTTGACATTTAATAAATCACCAAACTTACCATAAATCAGAAACCAATGTAAGGTGTAACACACGTACAAGCATGTACCAGGACATGAATTATTGCTTTCTTTTCATATTTGTAAAATATAGAGAACTGAAATTCTAGAAAATAAAAAATCAAAAGGACAAATTATGGTTTTCTGTAGTAATTTGAAATCAGGCAGCTGTCTTGAGTTTCTTTGTGATTCCAGCAATGTACTTCCCTTGGTGGAAAGCTTGCGCCAACTCGAGTTCGGATGGCATTCTTGTTCCGTCCCCAGCATAGGTTCCTGCACCGTAAGGGCTTCCACCCTTCACTTGCTCCATCTCAAACATGCCAGCACCAAAGCTGTATCCGATGGGAACAAATATCATCCCGTGGTGAACAAGCTGAGTGATTGCAGTCAACCTGTGATTAATTTGGAAAAGATACAAGTTAGGTTTTTATCGCTGTTCCATTTAATATTTGGTTGTCGTAAGTCTATCATATGACGCTGATATAAGAACTTACGGTGTAGTTTCTTGTCCGCCACCCTGAGATCCAGTGCTATAGAATATCCCAGCAGGTTTTCCAGCAAGTTGCTGAGTTCTCCATAGACCTCCAGTTGCATCCATAAATGCTTTGAATTGGGCAGACATCATGCCAAATCTTGTTGGGAAGCCAAAAATAAACCCATCAGCCTCAGCAAGGTCATGGGGTGTAATGATTGGTACATCACTTTTTGGTGGTGCACTCATCTTTCCAAGAATCTCATCTGACAGAGTCTCAGGGACCTGTACCAAATGTATGCCACAGTTACTTCATTTACTTTATCAATTCTATGAATGTTGTCTAACAAATAAATCTTGTGAAGCTTCTTATTTATATATATTTGCAACAGCAGAGCTTTACAAAACTTGGTTAAACAAATGGAAGGCAACGAATCAAATCAAGGAGGTTCAATGCAACAACAAAGCATATTTGTAAAGATTTCATCAATAAAGAATATCAAACCAAGAAACCACAAGATGTTCAAATAACTAATGGACAATAAGATACGGGATAGCTGATTAAGATCTCTTATAGGGAAAATGGTCAAGGGTTCTCAAAAGGAGACAGCAAAATGACAAACTTCTAAAAAGCACTAATTAAGTAAAATATAGCCTGATGGAGAAGAACAGAAGCATTAGAAAAGGAGGCTGGGGAAAATAACATTGCATTCGGGTATGAAACAGTTGAGACCAAAGCCTAGTTAATGACTTGTGACCAGACATTGTAATTAATTTACCAACCTTGAAACCTTTGGAGAATAGGACCAATAGATTGCATTTTAAAATCTCTTTTCACCTTCCTTATCCATAAATAAACTGTTCATTGCTTTTAGGTAATCTAGACTACTATAAAGAAAGCAGGTATTTCAACCACAGCAGCATGCTACAAATTACTACCTGCCATAGTTTCGCTTCAACACCTTCAACAGATGCTGCCCCTTTCTTTATCTCCTCTGCTAGTTTTTCCACATGTCCATACATGGAATAGTATCTATAACATCAGCGAGAAGTTTTGATAAAAAATTAATCAAAAAAGAAGGAACAAAAGAAGTTCCAATAAAAAGAGTCACTATATTTGCAAAAGGATTAAGCATAACCGAGGCTAAGAGAAAAGTATTCTAATGAAAATAATAATACAAAAAAGAACTTGATTGAACCAAGAAATATAATAATTGAAACCAATGTATGTTTCTAGGTAATAAAAAGGACATAGCAGTTTTCACGAATTATATTATACATTATGGTCATGAAATTTTGGCTCGACAAAGAGTCATTAGGCAATCATCAAAAAATAGTATGGTCAAAAAGTTTAACTAAATTTAAGACACAACTGGACCACTTAGTTCGACTCACACGACAAACTGCCAATCACAACATCATACAACTTGTGCAATCATGATGAACAAGCTACAATAAACCTCCAATCAGCAAGTGTTGAAGTCTAAGTTAAAATCACACAAAAGCTATCACAGTTCAACATTTAGTGTGCCGGCTCATAAAACACAATTTTGAGAACTACTTTAAGGACAAATGGAGATACACTAGACCATCAATCATGGGCAGATACATGACCCAAAGAGTAGGGGAGCTTGAGGATCAATGCCAGGATAAATTTGTGGCAGAGGAAAATTCTAGAAAAGGGACATATAAGGGGTCAGAAAACAGAAAAACTACGAACCAACCAAAAATTGTCTGCACATCTTACCATACATCACTATTCATCTACAATAACACAGGGCACAGGGTTCTAAGGTGAAATCTGCCACAAACTAGGATATCAGAATAAAACCAAAAAAATTAAGCAACCAGTATTATGCTAGCAGATTTAGTGCATAATGACAACTGCATAGTATATAACTAATCACCCCTGAAGAGAGCATGCTATGCCATACATGATACCTCGTTACAAGGGAGAATAGTTTCGGTCATTTCTATAATAAATTAATGTCAGATGTCGCTTGCAGATGGTGCCAAGAAATTTATCTTATGTCAATACCTACAGATATCATTGCTTTTGAATTCCAAGAATGCATACGAGTACACAATAAGCATACAACAAAAGCATCCAGAGGTCTCCAAAGTGCGTACAATCTACAGTAATATAGTAATTCAATAACATGCCAAATGTAAGTCTAATATATGGTCTTACTAAAAACATTGCTAATGGTATAAGATTTTGTAATTCAAAACAATGATGACGGAATCTAATGTCCTTAGCCCCACCATTCAGAATCTCAGATAGGTTTAATTTCTTAAGAACTTGCTCTGGCCCCAAATAAAATAAATTACTGACTCCACTTGAGCCCTGTTTAAACTTGCTCTTGGAGGAACCTCACAAACAAGTACAGATGAGGACAGCAGCAACTGCAACTAAGTGATATTGACTTAAGTATACATATAGGGAATAGTTGTGAGGACATTCTTGGTTCATCTAAAACTCAAAAATATGTTGGCAAATACAGAACTAGATCCCCACTCCCACCCCCCTAAGACCGACAACCTGTCTACATATTATTGTTCAACAAATTCAGTTCCTTACACAGGTTATGTCTTAGTTATCACATCATCTCAGAGAGCAGTACAAAAATGACTTGTTAATGCATATTGCAAAGACAGTTTCATCTTTAATACAGATACTAGCAGACATTTAAGGAAAAAAAACAATTAATCTGACAGCATAATAATTTTAGAAGCTAAATCTCCAACTAGAACAATAAAACATAGCCTTTCTCAACCCAAATCTATATGCAACATGTAAGTTTTCCAACAAATAGCAAACAATTAAATCATGGTCTAATAAAATATGCAAAACAGATCCAGTTAAGAGTTCATGGTTTACTGACTAAAAAACTGTCCTTGATAGGCTCATTTCCTTTTCTACTTCCTAATCAGTTTTCCCATGTATCAATTCAAACAAACATAACCAAATTGAACACAGCTTTAATCTGATTGACCTTTTTGATCGTGCCTCCTAAAATAGCCAAATTAATCCCATTACCAACAAAAATTAGATGAAAAAGAATCTGAAACTACTGACATCCGTAACTTCTATGATTATTTCTTAACTAATTGACTCCAAAATCAACAGCCGAGAAATAAAGACCAATTGATACTGCATTTCTCCGGTATCCAACTCGAAATTAATTTCTAACTCAAATGATTAAAAATCGCATTTCTCCAGCTCCAGAAACTTCAATTATACTTTAGGGAACTAATTCTTACTCGAATTCTTGTAAGATTAATTGAAATTCCAAACTTTCCGTTAAATTATATATACAGAAAAGAAAAACCGAGTTCAGCAGAATCAACTCAAAGCAATAAACTAATTTAAAAAATTAAATCAAAAGAAAGCTAATAAAAGGGGAAAAATCACAAATCTCAACTCAACTGAAGTAATAAAAAAATCAATCAAGCATCACAATCAAACAGCATTTCAACCCCACCCCCCCCCCCCCAAAAAAAAAAAGAAACGAAATACAAATAAATTTTTTTTTCAAAATTTAAGAAGAGGGAAATAGAATTAAACTACATACACAATATACACTTTGGTTGCCATTGATGAATTCCTCAGAAAATTACGACAAGAATATTCCCTTTTGTTTGAAGTTTGTTTTGTTTAGTTTTTTTTTATCAGAAAAGAATGGTTGCAGAATGTGGGAAAATGGAGGAGCCCCGAAAGCTGTATTTATAGTTGATTGCAGGGTTTAATGTAAAGGGTGTTTAATTAGTTAGTGAGATCGTGATTAAGGAAACGGTGCCGTACGTAAGGGGTTCTAAAATGGGGTTGGTGGTTTATTTTAAAAACAATTATGAAATTTAATGATGAGATGTTGTTGTCACGCTCATCATCATGCGGGTCGTTACACATAAAAAAAAATTAATGCTTCATACTTTACCTTTATTACTTTTTATTAAATTTGTTGCCTCAAACTTATTTATACCTTTTATATTTTATATTTTTAACTGTTCTTTAGGTCTAATTATGGCCTTAGTCGTTCTGTTTTTGAACTTTTTTTATGTTATTTTTTAAAATTGGACATTTAAATGTTCAAATTTAATGTAAATACAATGATGATATTATTAATTGTTTATAAAATGTAAAGAAATGGTTTGGAAGATGATTTAATTTGTAAAAATGTTAGTCAAGTTTTGATTAATGGGAAAAAATACAAAGGATATTGGTACAAATGAAAAGATTTGTGTTAAGTAAATGGGGGGACAAAAAGATAAGTGTTTTAATTGCAATGGGTGAAAATGGGGGGATTTGAATTATTATTTGTTTTTTTAGATTATTGGAATTTGGGGTCCAATAGAAAAACAAAAAGGATGAAATTGAAAAAGAGATGGGTTAATTAGTGGCATGGCATCATATGTTACCAAAATCGAACTAATGCCTGCCTGACAAATATGGGGTGACGTCTCCCATGCTACATGCTGATCCATTTTAGTTGAATGCCCCACTTTGAATATAGGGTTTAGGCTTAATTCCTCTTTTCATCCTTGTATTAGAGTTAAATTATCATTTTAGTGTTTGCACTAACTTTTTATCAGTTTACTGCTAATACTTCCGTTAAAAATATAGAAAAAAATTTAAGTCTAAAATTCCAAACTACTGAATTTTTAAAAAATTGTTTTGAAGTTTTGGATGCTTATTAATTTCAAAATCTAGAAAGAATTGTTTCATTTTCTAAATAATACTACTAGTCATCGATCTGTGAATGCAGGGTTTTTTACCCAGTTAGTACCCAAAAAAATAATAATAACTAAAATGGTACAAAATAGAGAAAACCCCTTTCTTTTCTTTTTTTTTTCAATTTAAGAAAAAAGAGGGGTATTTTATCATTTAGCCCCTTTAATTTCTAAAACCCTAACTATTTAATCCATGTTCCTAATTACATGTGGATTTCTACTTCTTTTCAACCTTAATTAGATTTTCTTTTTTCTCTTCTTTAAATATATCTTTTTCTTTTATTTCCTCTTTTAAATCTTCATCTTCTTTTGCTAGAAATCTTATTTTAATCCTGAGATTGAAACTGAGTCTGTTCAACCGGTTTTCTAATCAATTTAGAGAAACGCCATCAATGTTGTCTCTAACATACCAAGATCGGTAAGAACATTCCAAATCTTGATAATTAGATCTCGAATATCTATAAAATACCTGTTCTCAACAACTTCAAGATCGATAAAATGATCTTTTACGAATATTCTCGAAAATCTTGATAATTTTGATTAATCTTGATCGTCGATATTAATTCTTGCGTATTTGTCGTTCAAAAGACCTATTGCCATTGTAGGTGTTCCAAGCCAGACTTGGATGTAAAGATCATCATATGAAACCCAAGAAGTCAAGTGTGTGTTCTTTTACGAGAAAATTGAGGCAAAACCTAACCTAGCCTAGACCACAGGACCTACCACACGAGCGTGTGGGCCACTCGTGTGGACTACACGACCCCATACATGACAAATCTGTAACACCCTTATACCCGAGACCGTCGCCGGAATCGAGTATAGAGCGTTACCAGATTTAAACGGACCATCACAGAACTTAACTCCAAAAACAGTCACAGAATCACATACAAATTCCCTCTTTCTGACCCTGATCGAGAGTTTTGGACATAATATGGACTTTATAGACGATTAGGATTCGAATCCTATAAAATCGAACGCTCGGAAAATTTTTCACTTTCGAAACTACGTCACACGCCCGTTTGACACAAAGCACGGCCATGTGCTAAGGCCGTGTGACCTTCACACGCCCATGTCTAGAGACCGTGGTCGAATCTGTCAAATTGGCCACGGTCACCCCACACGGTCGTTTGGGGGCCATGTACTCCCACACGGTTGAGACACACGGCCGTGTCTCCTGCCCGTGTGGTACACTAAAATTTAAATCAAGGTGCAAGGAAGGCACGGTCTAGTGGCACGCCCGTAAGATTAGGCCATGTATCGCCCACGGCCTAGGTACGCCCGTGCCGCATACCCGTGGAGCATTCTGCTAAATCCCACACGGTCATGACACACGCCCGTGTGTTATGCCATGCAGGCCGTGTCAGGCTATATGCCAAGCCTTAACCTCCCTAACATGCAAAAATTCTCATATACAACCAATACAACTAATACTTTACTTATACAAACATTAAGAACATAGAACTTATAAGTTTACAAAATAACTATACATATCTATAAATCTTCTATACATGCCATAAACCAAACACATCAAGACATAATATACCAATGAAGCTTGACAGTGTGAAGCATACTCCAACGCTTCGGCTCCCAATCCCACAGTCTTGATATACTGAGGAAGAAAGAAAGGAGCAGAATAAGCCATAATAGTTCAGTAAGTCATATGAAATTCATAGCAATGTAACAATTCAATGAATCGTTTACTTTAACATAGCCAATATCAACTCATATCACTACATCTTCAACTTACTCCTTTGGGCACATTTCATATAGCAATCATATGCATGTTTATCCATACCAAATTCAATATACAGAACTATTTCATTTTACCTGCAGAAACACTTCGTTACAGAACGGTTAATCTAATCCCATTGAGCAATGTTGGAATATAACCAGATATGCAGAGGTTAGCACTGAAGTGCCTTACAGACATGGCAGAGCCATGGGGTAGTCGAAGCTACATTATAGAGGGGTAGCCGAAGCTACTAACAGAGTGGTAGCCGAAGCTACTAACAGAGGGGTAGCCAAAGCTACTAACAGAGTGGTAGCCGAATCTACAATCAGAAACAGAACAGAAGTTACCACGGGCCTGCTCACACAAGCTGACAGGTGTCTGCAACACATGCTAGACCACCTAGCACCCGAGAACTATATCCGACAGAATCAGAACCCTCTAGTGACAATGTCACTTATATCTATGTTTATTCTGACTTGCTCAATAGGGATCGTATAGATAATTCATCATTATCACAATTTCAGAGATATATCAAATGATTAATCGAAATTCACAGAACATACCTATTTCTCACGAATACGGAAGTACATCAATTTCCATTCATTTCATAATTCAAAAATCATTATCATCACGCAATCATAAACGAACAATTATTCGGATAATTTCAGAAGTACATCCAGCAACTAATCAGAATTTTAGGTATTTACCTTAATTCCACATTTACGGATATATATACGGTTTTCGATTGTTTCATGATTCACATATTTATATAATCACACGATTATGAACAAATAATTATATTTTATCAAAATATGCTAGAATTCACATACAACTTACCTGAATCACCAACGAATTAATTTCTCGAGATTCTTCTATTTCCCTTACTCGGCTTTGTCACATCATTTTTGGACTAAATTAACACACAAAATATCATTTATCAATTATCTATTCAATTTCGGACATAATTCACATTTGGGGTAAATTTCCAAATTTACCCCTTAACTTTTCAATAATTACAAATTAGTCTCATGGACTCAAAATCTCATTTTCTTTATTCCATGGGCTTGGTTAGCCCATTTTCACAACAATGACACTCAATTTACCAATAATTAATATATTTAAGAACAATTTGTAAACTTCACAAATTAGTCCATTTTTACACAATTTCATCCAATTTCATTCCCAAAAACATGCATATAACCCTCTAAGCCTTCATTATCTACCATTAATCAACCAAATACACACTTAACACAAATGGGTATATTTTTGAACCCCAAAATCTCTTGAAAATAATGGTAGAATCATGAAATTTAAACTTAGAGGAACTCGAAAATACAAAAATAATCAAAAATGGGGCAAAATTGCACTTACAAATGAGTATGGAAAGCAAAGAAACTCTTGGCCATGGAAGACCTGAAAATCGACAGCTATGGGTTCTTTTTCCATGGAGAAGATGATGTTTATATCATCTTATTTTGTCTTTTTCTTCATTGGACAAAAATGCCCTTAATGACATAACTAACAAACATTTCTAGAAATGCCCTTTTGTGTCCATGACACTATTTAATGGTCTAATTGTAACATAAAGACCTCCAATTCAAACCTCCATTTCAATTGGGTACTTAAACTCTATACATTACATTTTGCAACTAATGCAATTTAGTCCCAAACATAAAATTGGGCACTTTAACAATAAAATTCTCAAACAATATTTTCACATCAATAATTAATACAACAAATATTATCAAAAATTCACGAAATTCAAAATTTATACTTCAGATTTGTGGTTACAAAACCACTATTCCGACTAGGCCTTAATTCGGGCTGTTACAACTCTCCCCCTTCAGGGATTTTCGTCTCCGAAAATCATATCAGAGTAAAACAAATTTCCAAATATGAGAGACATTTTCATAAACTTCTCGGAATCATGATTCTCAATTCACTAACAGGCCGAAACTTTAGTTTACTCTAACAGATCACCTCATGAACACTTTAGTCATTTATTAAACAAACCTTTTTACACACCAACCCAAAGGTACAGATCTTTTCTTGTCAGAAGATTTATCATAATCCCATGATATTTTTTTCAAAGTCAATAACAATTTCTCATTGATTCGGACAAAATAATTTTCTATCTCATAACCATTCCCATAATACTACCGACTGATTTTATCCCAAATTGACTAAATTTTCAATTTCATCAGATATCAACTTGTCATCTAAGTACAGAGCCAGAGCGTGATATAGCATACACAATCCTTATTATACCCAGTCCATATACCTGCACATCCGAACATATATCTAAACACATATCTCAAACAGACAACGCATATATCAGACAACATTTCACAACTGAAACGTGGGAAAATCTCTGGCATAAATTTTAACTTATCTTGGCACATATCTCAGATCAGAACAATAATAACATTAACAGAAATCTTATACTTTTAAAATTTCAACATCAAATAATAGTCACTCTGACTTATTTTGGCTATCACATTCCGATGCACATCCATATTACTCAGTTTCATCAAAAGAACCTTGTTTTAGCATTTAATGCACTAAACTCAGACTTTCTTTCAATAGAATCAGTCCATAACTACATAAAACCTTTCAGTATCCCAATCTAACCACTCTATCTCATACATTAAGTCTCTTCTATGACGTTTAGTACTATTCAATCTAAGTCGGAAAGTACATTAAGTTCCCACTATATACTCGGAATTATTAGATCTATATAAGAGAGAAAAGATCACTGTATGATTCAAGCTTGAACTCCTATCATATACTTTTCATAAGAATCAGAGAGCTCCAAACACATAATCATAGTGAATGTAGTCGTTTCAGATCAGAGAAGAAAATACTTCAGAAATAAATCAGAGTAGCAACATTCCAGATTTATATAAAAAGAATAATAATAAGAAGACCAGAGTACAAAATTCCAAGATACGATGTTATGCCAAGAATCCAAGAATAGAATTCCTCACGGTAAAATAGTGTTTCAGAGAATATCAGAAGAAAACCATAATCAATAATCTTGAAGTTTTCTTTCAGAATTGCAAAGTAAATCCCCGATTTCTAACAAACACAACTGACAAAGATGCTCCGTGCGACCTCACAGTATTAGAAATGTAAAGCTTGACTAATTATTGAGTACGAAATCAGATCATACCGGAATATTATGGACTGCTCTTATCAATCTATTATTTCAATTCATGTCGAATCTTTCTTTCTCAGAAATAAAGGCAACCTAAAACAAAATCCATAATTACTCAATCCCGCTTTATTTAGAAATCGTGATCGGTTGTAACAAACCAGATGACACTTGATATTTAGTCTAAATTTGTTGACAGATCAAACATTTCATACTAAAGTTAGAAATATTTCCTTTCATGTTTCCCAGATGTACAAAAAATCTATTACTGTGAGCTTCATTCAAAATCATACAAATTAATTCTGGGCTTCTCAGAATATAAAACCTATCTTTAAACTGTAGTCGATCATAACATTTACTCGAATCTCAAAATCAAAATCAGAATCACGCCAAGTTCGTTTTGCTAACAATAAGCATTTAAAACTCTTTTACTCAACTCAGATTGAACCAGAACTGATGCTTCAATTAAAATATCCTCATGCATAAGAAAACTTTAACAATCTGACAAACTTACATTTACCACAACATTTCTTAGACAAAATTATTCCGATAGATATATTGCTGTATTAAGTCTTCAATAATACTAACTCTTCCGTTCATACGTATACAATTAAAAATTTATCTCTCCAGCACAGTGGATAAATTTCATCATGTGAAATTCAAATATCCTTTCAATTGAATAACATCAAGTCAGACTACTTTCGAATCAGTCTTTTTTACAGATACCGTTTCTTCTCGTTATAAGGTAAACCAGACTTATCATTTTACAGAAATCACAACCACTAAATTGGGAATCATAGAATCATAATCATACTGAGGTCTTAACCGTAGTAATAAACAATATCTCGATTTCTTTATAAAGCATTCGAACATAGAAGAAAGTCAATTATAATTCAAACAAAAATCAATGCAGAAATACAACTTCTGTAGCTCAGATGAAGGTACCACTATACTCTTATCCTTTGAACCAGAATTTATAATCATCATAGACATAGTTATCTTGTCAAATAGAGGTCTCTTGCAAACATTCACATGGTATCATAAGAAAATCAACATAACAAAGTTTCGATGTCTGAAGTTACACTAAATATCAGAGGATCACGACCCATATAGAATGATATCGATTTCGATAATATTCCACATAAGATCTAGAAAGAATAGTGTCACTCCTGAACACTGAATTCCTCAGTAACAAAAATAATATAACCTTCACATATATTTAACAGAACAATAACTTAGAAGAAACAGATTGTTAACCACTTACAAACTTTTCCGTTGACTTTCATATTCGTACAATAGAATAGAATATCAGGAAAAGACGAAACCATATCAAACATAACCCAAACAGATCACACACACACACACATATATATATATCTGAAGATAACGTACACATTAAATGTCCAGGAGGAGTTACAATAATTATCTAACTATCACCACTTCACTCAATCTTCTAATTTCAGGTTTCTGAAATCCCTTAATTATAAACTTATTCTATTCAAATCTCACAGACTTCATCGTAACATTTTACTGATAAGAGGTGAGATTAGTAAAGTCTCAAATTCAATTCATAGACAAATGCACATATTACACTCTATCATAGATAGTCAATTCATTTCGGATTTCCTATTCTTAGTACATTCTCCAACCTTTCTTTACCATCGAATACCATTCAACAGAAATAAAGAATAACCTCATACAAATTTTTCTCCCAGACTCATTCCAATCACAGTCCAATAAAATCCCAAAGAAATAATACAATTATACTGATTGTAAACAAATCAGAATGACCATATCTTCATTAAACAGTAGAGTCAGATAACATTATCATTCTATAACAATTTTATCAGAAAAGGAACAATCACATATGTATTTCTATGAGTAGGAAATGTAGAACATCAAATAAAGACTAACATACTCTATTCCACTACAAATATTCAATTCAAACATCCTTTCAATTCACTTGTCATCATGAATTCTCATATTGTTTCAAATTCCATTTATTAACAGAAACTGCTCTGGAAAATTTCCCAGTAGACCCATGCTCAAACATCAAATCCAATTAAATTAATTTACCAGAACCAGTCTTTCTTCCTTTATCAGTAACAATTAACAAATTTTCAATCAGAAAATCTCTCAGAACATATTACCATACTTTCTAACCTCAACTTATTACTAAACCACTCCGAATTTTATTTACGGAATCACTTATCTACCATAGTACTCTTTAGTATCTCTCATAGAAACTCAATCAAATTCCATTACACAGGAACCTTATTATCAAAATATCATTGATAAGGGGGTGAGGTCGTTAAGCCTCGAAGGGGACTCTTAAATTTATTTACACATGTAACTTAATACACGTAATATTATCACAACACCATCACACTGGCATAATTCACTTTATGCAATTTCTTACACATCATTTTATGTCTTTCCAGAATCAGACATATCACAAACACATATAGTCATTTCAATGACATTTCAGTTAAATCAACAACAGATCAGTCAGAAACATCTTCACAACTCTAACAGAATCATTCATGGGAGCCGGAGAATATCACACTGTCACACTATACTTATGGCATGTATAGACAGACTACCACACTTGCTACTTTAGTCCGAGAATCGGCTAAACCGTGCTCTGATACCAATTAAAATGTAACACTCTTATACCCGAGACCGTCACCGGAATTGAGTAAAGAGCGTTACCGGATTTAAACGGACCTTCACAGAACTTAACTCCAAAAACAGTCACAGAATCACATAAAAATTCGCACTTTCTGACCCTGATCGAGAGTTTTGGACATAATACGGACTTTACAGATGATTAAGTTTTGAATCCTATCAAATCGAACGCCCGGCCGTGTGCTAAAGCCGTGTGAGCTTCACACACCCATGTCTAGAGACCGTGGTTGAATCTGTCAAATTGGTCACGGTCACCCCACACGGTCGTTTGGGGGCCGTGTACTCCCACACGGTTGAGACACACGGCCGTGTCTCCTGCCCGTGTGGTACACTAAAATTTAAATTAAGGTGCAGGGAAGGCACGGTCTAGTGGCACGCCCGTAAGATCAGGCCATGTATCGCCCACGGCCTAGGCACGCCCGTGCCGCATACCCGTGGAGCATTCTGCTAAATCCCACACGGCCATGACACACGCCCGTGTGTTATGCCATGCAGGCCGTGTCAGGCTATATGCTAAGCCTTAACCTCCCTAACAAGCAAACATTCTCATATACAACCAATACAACTAATACTTTACTTATACAAACATTAAGAACATAGAACTTATAAGTTTACAAAATAACTATACATATCTATAAATCTTCTATACATGCCATAAACCAAACACATCAAGACATAATATACCGATGAAGCTTGACAGTGTGAAGCATACTCCAACGCTTCGGCTCCCAATCCCACAGTCTTGATATACTGAGGAAGAAAGAAAGGAACAGAGTAAGCCATAATAGCTCAGTAAGTCATATGAAATTCATAGCAATGTAACAATTCAATGAATCGTTTACTTTAACATAGCCAATATCAACTCATATCACTACATCTTCAACTTACTCCTTTGGGCACATTTCATATAGCAATCATATGCATGTTTATCCATACCAAATTCAATGTACAGAACTATTTCGTTTTACCTACGAAACACTTCGTTACAGAACGGTTAATCTAATCCCATTGAGCAATGTCGGAATATACCCAGATATGCGGAGGTTAGCACTGAAGTGCCTCACAGACATGGCAGAGCCATGGGGCAGCTGAAGCTACATTACAGAGGGGTAGCCGAAGCTACTAATGGAGTGGTAGCCAAAGCTACTAACAGAGGGGTAGCCAAAGCTACTAACAGAGTGGTAGCCAAAGCTACAATCAGAAACAGAACAGAAGTTACCACGGGCCTGCTCATACAAGCTGACAGGTGTCTGCAACACATGCTAGACCACCTAGTACCCAAGAACTATATCCGACAGAATCAGAACCCTCTAGTGACAATGTCACTTATATCTATGTTTATTCTGACTTGCTCAATAGGGATCGTATAGATAATTCATCATTATCACAATTTCAGAGATATATCAAATGATTAATCGAAATTCACAGAACATACCTATTTCTCACGAATACGGAAGTACATCAATTTCCATTCATTTCATAATTCAAAAATCATTATCATCACGCAATCATAAACGAACAATTATTCGGATAATTTCAGAAGTACATCCAGCAACTAATCAAAATTTTAGGTATTTACCTTAATTCCACATTTACGGATATATATACGGTTTTCGATTGTTTCATGATTCACATATTTATATAATCACACGATTATGAACAAATAATTATATTTTATCAAAATATGCTAGAATTCACATACAACTTACCTGAATCACCAACGAATTAATTTCTCGAGATTCTTCTATTTCCCTTACTCGGCTTTGTCACATCCTTTTTGGACTAAATTAACACACAAAATATCATTTATCAATTATCTATTCAATTTCGGACATAATTCACATTTGGGGTAAATTTCCAAATTTACCCCTCAACTTTTCAATAATTACAAATTAGTCTCATGGACTCAAAATCTCATTTTCTTTATTCCATGGGCTTGGTTAGCCCATTTTCACAACAATGACACTCAATTTACCAATAATTAATATATTTAAGAACAATTTGTAAACTTCACAAATTAGTCCCTTTTTACACAATTTCATCCAATTTCATTCCCAAAAACATGCATATAACCCTCTAAGCCTTCATTATCTACCATTAATCAACCAAATACACACTTAACACAAATGGGTATATTTTTGAACCCCAAAATCTCTTGAAAATAATGGTAGAATCATGAAATTTAAACTTAGAAGAACTCGAAAATACAAAAATAATCAAAAATGGGGCAAAATTGCACTTACAAATGAGTATGGAAAGCAAAGAAACTCTTGGCCATGGAAGACATGAAAATCGACAGCTATGGGTTCTTTTTCCATGGAGAAGATGATGTTTATATCATCTTATTTTGTCTTTTTCTTCATTGGAGAAAAGTGCCTTTAATGACATAA
Source organism: Gossypium stocksii (assembly GCA_020496765.1). Taxonomy (NCBI): domain Eukaryota; kingdom Viridiplantae; phylum Streptophyta; class Magnoliopsida; order Malvales; family Malvaceae; genus Gossypium; species Gossypium stocksii. The sequence continues at coordinate 11,547,015 of CM035621.1, read as the reverse complement.
CTAACAAACATTTCTAGAAATGCCCTTTTGTGTCCATGACACTATTTAATGGTCTAATTGCAACATAATGACCTCTAATTCAAACCCCTATTTCAATTGGGTACTTAAACTCTATACATTACATTTTGCAACTAATGCAATTTAGTCCCAAACATAAAATTGGGCACTTTAACAATAAAATTCTCAAACAATATTTTCACATCAATAATTAATACAACAAATATTATAAAAAATTCACGAGATTCAAAATTTATACTTCGGATTTGTGGTTACGAAACCACTATTCCGACTAGGCCCTAATTCGGGCTATTACACAATCCACCTCTAAAACCCTAGGATTTCACTTCTCACACGGCCTAAGACTTCATACACCCCTGTATCTTCCCTGTAGGTTGAATTATCGAATTATCACACGGCCACAGTCTCACACACGACCTAACCACATGATTGTGTACCCCTTCCACACGGCCAAGGCTTCCCACACAATCCAGTCACACGATTTTGTGTCCCTTGTAACTTAAAAATTATAGTTTTGACCCAGAATTTTATGTTTTGATCAGATTAGTCCCTAAATAGGTTCCGAACTATATTTAGTGAATTAAATTATGCAAATAGGTCCCTGATAATATGAGATATGCTAGAAATCATGAGTGATCGATTTAATATGATATTTATTTGTATTTATGAATTTTTACATGAATTATGAATAGTATATGTTACCTTTGTATATATATACTTGCAATCGTATGAATGACATGTCTATACTATTATTCATACTGAATACATGAAAAGCTTGAATTGCTACTTATTTGCCATGAGTTAGATTATTTAAAATGCCTTAATGCATTGCATGGGTTGGGTTATTATGAATGAAGAAAGATGAAGTAGTATATCTGCAAGAAAAATGGCAAATGCAAAGCATAGCCATGCGACAGTTATTACCTGCAAATTGTTGTGTATTCCCAGCTAAATGGCAGATTTCATCTGTGGGTATTGCTGTGAATCCACAACTAAAGGTCGATTCCAATTGCAAGTTTATGTTGTAGTATCTATAGCCAAAAAGTAGGTTTTATTTGCAGGACTTTTGTTGTGAACCCATAGCCAAAGGCAGATTCCAACCGTAGGGACTTGTTGTGTGTTCACAAAAAATATGGTAGTTGTTATCTGCGAACCAGTAGTGGTTTTTCCACAACGTGGCGTAAAAGTAAAGGAGTCTTAGGGAACTCTGACTGTGGTGTGTAGTTGTGGGAGTAGAAATTATTCTGTTTAAAATTTGAAATTATATGGCACCATTTAAATCACGTGCATACAAATATGAAAATTATGTTATGATACATATGCGTGAATTTATATCTATGTCTATATATGCATGGAATATGATTATTGTGGCAATTCTGATGATTTGATTATCTTGAAAACTGTTATTGTGATTTCTGATATATCAGTGATGATTACATTTGAAAAACTGATATTATGTAAGGGTGTTCAATCAGTTAATTGACCTGAAATACTATTAACTGAATTAACCAACCCTTTAAAACCCTTAACCGTTAATAGAACTAAATTTTTTTCAAAAAAATTTCAAGCCAAAATTTTTCGGTTATACCCCGAAAATTATATATTTTTTTATTTTTAGTTAAACAAGTATAAAAATTAACCGAATTACCCTAATTAAAGTATTGAATCACTACATAATTAAAAACACTACATAAGTTTTGAAATTAACACATAATTGAAATGTAAGTCTTTAATATTCTCCATTTTTATCCATTTTTTCTCTCCAAAAGATCTCCATTGGCATTATACCTACAAAAAATATGTGCAAAAAATGAGCATATAATAGAAATATATGCATTTAAAAAATAAAATAATAAAAACAAATGAATAGAATGTAAGTTAACAAGAATAAGATAGTAAGCATACCCTTCAACTCACGACAACATCTTCTTACACTCTATCTTTTTTACCACAACACACTCCTTAAACATTTATAATCTAGATGGAGATTGTCTCACATATCTAGTAGCCCCCTAACACGTTTAACAGATTTATTCATTTCCTTTAAGAGTTCAACAATAATCAAATTCACAATGTGTGTCATGCATCTCATATGAAGATATTTACCATTTTGAACTAAACCCCCTTAAGGGTTAAATTTCTTTCTTAAATAACCAATAACAACATAATTTGAATTTGCATGATCAACAGTAACAGTAAACAACTTATCAATCTCCCAATTCAACAAGCATTTCTCAATCACCATCCCAGTGGACTCACCCTTATGACTAGAAATTGGATAAAAGTTTAAAATCTTTTTATTCAATTTCCAATCGTTATCAATAAAGTGAGCAGTGATACACAAATAATTAACTCTTTGCAAAAAAGTCCATATGTAAGTAGTTAAGTAAACTCTAGAACAAGAACTTCTCAAAAGTTGTTTTATCTTGACCCTTTTATCTAAATACAATTGATAAACATCCCTAGTCATAGTAGTTCGTGAAGGAATATGAAACTTAGGACATGCCATGAACATAAATTTCTTAAAGCCTTCACTTTTAACAAACTTGAAAGGTAATTCATCAATCACAATCATTTGTGCTAATCTTTTTGTCGAAACCATTTTCTTTTAAAAAAAGGGTGTCGACTTAGGATTTTGAAAATGAAAACAAAAAAAGGGGAGTCGCCACCAACCTCTTTTTGTTTAGGTGTGATTGGATCACCCTTTAAAAAAATTTGGTCTACGAAAAAGAAAACAGGGTTCGGAAGTCGATTACGTATGAAGAAGGGATTAGCACCCTCGCACGCCCAAAGCTGGTACCATTTTGATTAATTAATATCTTAATGTCGAAAATTTGAAAAGATTTTAAAATACGATTTCTTTTAAAGAATATTTGAATACTTCGCATTGAATTTTAAGATTCACTCGTTTTGAAAGGATAAAATGCTACATCCAGTACATTAGGATATAACATTTTAAAATTCTCAAAACTGAGATCATCTTATAATTTCTAAAACATGCATTCAAAAGGATATTTAGTTATTTGGTCAAACAAAAAATCACAACACAGCACGTTAGGGCACAATTTTTTTAATTTTTCCCAAACACTAAATATTGCTTTCATTTTGAATAATAGCGAGTACAATGTTTAAACAACGTGTATTTATTTTGTTGAAATCGAATGAAACAAATCTAAATTGGACAAATATGTCGGGGTTCAATTCACGACACAATGACATGAACAACAATACGGTAAATGAGCATATAGCAATAATACATTGGTATAACATTATACAAGTGAATAATAATGATATGAGAGTACGGATAAACGAATTAAGATACACATAATGATGATGATTGCACGATATGCATTATCTAAATATTAACATAAATAATCAAATATAAATGAAGCAAATGATATATGCGATAATTTATAAGAAATAGTATAAAACAAATTAAAATAACTAGAGTGTAAAATAATTTAAAATGATGGTAAATGAAATTAAATAAATAATATGAAAAAGAAATTTACGACATCAACAATATAATATACAAAAAATTTTAAGAAAATTGCATTTATAAAAACTTAAAATAAATAATATATATACATATAAAAGTATAAGGTAAGTAATAAAAAATCTTAAAATGATAATAAATAAAACATTTGAAAATAAATAAATAAATAGAATTCAGAAAGGTATATAAACGATTCAAAATAATTAGCATATATAATACATTTTAACATAAAAATAGAATAATATATAGAGTATTTAAAATAAATAGCTTACGAAAAGCAATTTATAATGTCATATGAAAAGAACTTAAAATAAATACGTAAACGGAAATAAAAGGCAAAACAGTTCATAAGAAAAGGGAACTAAAATAGATAATATACACATATATTTGAAATAATAAATATATAAAACTTGAAGTAAACAATGATAAGATAGTTTTTAAAAAATAAACAGTAAAACAAGTTTTAAAATATCATATAAAAAGGTTTAAACTAAAAAAAATAAAACGAATGATAAATAAAACAAGATATAATAATATATAATAAAATAGGGTTAATGATTGTATTGAAATCAAAGTAAAATTAGAGGGACAAATTTTTAAAAAAGAAGACCATGGCCTAAATGAAACTCGCGTAAAGCTGCGGGGGTCGAATTAAAAAAAAGAATATAAGACAGGACCCAATCGGAGGACGTCACAAACATGGAAGGACCCTTATTGCCAATAAACCAAAAGGTAAAAATGTGCAGACTAAGTGCCCTTATGCTGCGCCATTTCATCATTTCCCCTTAAGAACCAAAACCCTTCCTTTTTTTTAACCATTTTTAATAACAAAAAAACAGAGGCTCCTCCCATGCGCCATGCCTCTCAACTCTCTGTTCGGCCATCCAAAAGGGACACCGTCCCACTACCGCATCGCCACCGTATCTGGTGGCCGGCGACGAGCAAACGTGGGTTTTTATCCCTCTCCCCTTTTTTAGAAATAAAAGCCTATTTGTAGGCTAAAGTCTCAAAATAAAAGAGATAAAAATGAAAACCACCGCCCTCTTTGATGCCCGATTTCGGCGATGGAGAAGAAATCCCCAACGACAGATCTACGAAGAGATTCGGTAAGCTTTCTCTTTTTTTTTTTTAAATATATTTTCGTATGTATCTATAAAAAAATAAAAAGAAATAAAAAAGAACTAGATGCCATAGTAACACTATCGGAAATCACCTTAAAAATTTATTCAGTTTTTTTGTATTCAAAAATTCCTCCCCTCTTACATTCGTTTCATTGTGGCTTTATAGCCATTCTAAATACAATATTGGTACTGTTTTTTTTTTTTTTGCTCTATTTGCTATGTTCTGTTCTTGTCTCTTTTGATTGTTTGCAGATGGAGCAGGCGGTGCCAGAGAAGCGTGTGACAGTGGTGGTGCAAGAGAAGTCAAGCCTCGGGCGGTGTGCACGTCAGTGGAGGCACGTGGGCAACGGCGCTAGAGGAGTAGCTAGGGTTAGGGTTTTTCTCTGAAAAAACTTAATGTTGTGGGCTATTGGGCCTATAATTTTTGGGTTTGTAATTTTATTTGGGTTCTGGTTTTGGACTTTATTATTTTTATTTGGGTTTTGGTTTTGTTAATTTGGTCCTGGGTCTTAGGTTAGCTGATAGTTTAGGTTAGGTGGGCCGGGCAAAAATGGCCCATTACACTTTTCTTATAGGTTTCTTGATCAAATCTTCAAGTTAAAAGATGCCCCTTCTGTAACACCCCTAACCCGTAACCGTCGCCAGAATAAGTTAAGAGGCATTACCAGACTTTCAACTCAATTCAGAACATTTAATCATCAAATATTATCCCATTTCAGTAATTATCCATCAATCATATTCATAACATGCTTAAATTGAGCATACAAAGCTTAATTCATACATTCAAGACTGAATCGGCAACATATAAAAGATTTGAAAAAACTTAGAAAAATTTTTGAATAAGGGTCACAAGGCCGTGTGCCCAGACCGTGTGCCTCACACGGCCACCAAACACACCTGTGTGTCCAGGTCATGTGAAAACAGGACATACATACTAACTTGTACCACACGACCATGAACACGCCCATGTGCTAGGCCATGTAAAATCTGTAGGGGTTACTGACTTGGATCACATGGCCGACCACACGTCCGTGTTCTAGCTCGTGTGCCACACACGGCCAGTAGACATGCCCGTCTGTCTAGGCCGTGTCAATCCTGTAGGTTATACTGACTTAATTCAAAAGGGTACCCCAGAGGACACACGGTCGTGTACCAAGGCCATGTGTCACACACGGTCGAGCCATACGCCCGTGTGCTCAGGCCGTGTAGATGAAAATAGGCTTGGTTTAAGTCACTTTTCTCACCCAATTTCCATGTACCTACAAGCATACAATTGGTACCAAATCCACATTCAAATAGGTAGCTAAACATCCATTTCCAATACACATTATTTACCATTTCAAGACCAAACAATAATGTACTCAACTCCATGCCGTTTGTGCATTCAAACATGTGCTAAACCAACATGATTCATAAACAAATATTCATATATGACCTAACCAATAGATCAACCATATAACCATTCAAATATCAACTATCATTCAAGCATTTTCAATCTACTAACTCATCTCATATCATAATAACATATGCATCAAATCTTTTATTCATAAACTTGCCAAAACATAACAATTTATAACCATTCAACCATCTTGCCAACTAAGCCAAATCACATGGCTTAAAACACATCAAAACTTATATATACTTTATAATCTAAGGTAACCACAACATTAACCTATTTACTAGCCTATACATGCCATATTCACATATTTTCCTTGAGTTCGATAGTACCGAAGGGTTGACTGGATAGTGTGATGCCTTTCTCTGACGCCGTCCAAATCGAGCAAGCTAACGAACCTCTATAAAACACGGTAAATAAACAAAGTAGGCATTATAGCTTAGTAAGCTCGTATAACATAGAATTAATCTTACCGAAATCATAATACATGTAACCAAACTCATTAAATCCAACTCAAATAGTTCAAATGCCTATCACATAGATACATTCATAGGTGAGTAACTTGAATTTGCACTTAGCAAGTAAAACAACCATGAGGAATTCATTTAGCAATCAATCTCATATACAAGTACATTTCATATAACTCATATCTCGTTTCCATACTTTATCATATAACTAGTAACAGTATAATGCCCATTGAACCTAATGAAATATCGAGGGATACACGGGTGATACAAACTAAGTGTATCAATCGATAATCCGTCAATTTATTATCATTTTTTCTCTTTCGAGCCTTGATCGATAAACTCTATCCAGCTGAAACGATAAGTTCTATCAAGCTGAAACGGTAAGCTCATACGCTGAAATGATAAGCTCATACGAGCTGTGGTGAGTCCGTAACTAATGCTGGATCTCAACCAAAACAGTAACCTTAGTGACATGTCACTCGTATCCTACGATTTTTCTACAGTTCAAACGGGACTCAGTATTTATCCAACATACAACCAATTAGGCATTTCAATCCAAGTATCTCATTTATGCAATTATACATATACATTCAACTCAACAATTACAAATATATATATAAGTTCGCTTCTAATTATACAAATTGTAACAGCCTGATTTAGGGCTAAGTCGGAATAGTGGTTTCGGGACCACGAATCTGAAGTAGAAAAATTTATTGTGATAAATTTTTAAGGTTTATAGTATGATTGAATGCATGTGTGAAAAAATTATTAAGAAATTTTATCGATAAAGGGCCCAATTAGACTAGTATGACTAAATTGCAAAAAGTGCAAAATATGTGTTCTAGAAGCTTTGGGTGCTTAATTGAAATGAATTGGTAAATTAGAAGTCCTTATTTAGTAATTAGACCATTATATATCATGATGGACAAAAATGGACATGGAAGGGTAAAATTTCAAAGTAAGGCCTTAAGGGCATTTTGGTCATTTGGTTAATAAAAGAATAAAAAGGGAAAATCAAGTCAAAATTGTGCTCATTTTTTTCCTACCTTGGCCGAATTTCACAAGGAAACCATAGCTATTGTTTCTTCAACTTTTAAGCTTGATAGCAAGTGCATTCTAGTCCCGTTTTTATTGCTCTTTACGTTTTTTAAGTCGTTATCACCCAATTTACCTATTTCTACCATTATTTTGAAGTAGAGTTTATGTTTAAAAATTTACCCATATGTGACATGCATGTATTTTGATATCTAATGGTAGAAAACGAAATTTTAGTGTTAGATAAATGATTTTTTCTAAGTGATTTTCCGTAAAAATGTCAAAAAGGACCTAATTGCAAAAGTTGAGAAATGTTTTTAGAAATATGTGAATAAAAGAAAAATGTGGGCTACTATAAGCATGAATAAGATTCAACTAGGCTTGAGTTTTGAGAAAAACGAATACTTTTCATTTTACGAGCCTAGGGACTAAAGTGTAAATAAGTGAAAAGTTAGGGGTAAAAATGTAATTTTGCCTTAATATGATTTTTGGAGTCTAATTGAATAATGTGATAATTAAATGTGTTAAATATGTTATTATAGATCAAGAAAGACGAGGAATTAACCTTGACCGAGGGAAGAACAATGTAGTGGACTAAATCGTAAAAATAATCATTTTGCACCGAGGTAAGTTTGTATGTAAATAATGCATCATTTTATTTTGTTTTTAATGCTTTAATGTTGTATAAAAGGTGTGAATGATTTATGTGACATAATAAAAAAAGTTACGATAAGTAAGGAAAATCCCGGTTGAACCTTAGGAATAGAATAGGATACGAGTGACATGTCACATGGAACCTATATGTGCGGTTATGTGATTATGTGATTCCGAGTGCTGGTCTTGTACATCTACCAGTGGCTAGGTAATCCTTCATATGTTGCGGATACCTGTCAGCTTGTGTGAGTAGCACTGAGTAACTAGATCCTGACCATCAGCTTGTGTGAGCAGACCCGCGACTAGCTTGAGAACGAGCATATAAGTAAAATGTGATATGAGGTAGCTTGGCTACATATGTGGCACTTATGTGCAACTTTCTGTGTATCCGTTAGTATTCCGAGCGTTCAACGGGAATGATAAAGATGTGAAAATACGTGTTGTATGACGATATGATACAGGTGTGTACGTGAAATTTGTAAGTACGAATTCCATAAGTGATGATCTTATGGTAAGGTTGTGCTTGAGTAAGTAAGCTTATATGACTTCAATGATAATGTATTATCTTTCAATATAAGCATTTGCATGATGAATTTGTGATAAATATGTTTATTACTTGCACATAAACTTACTAAGCTTTTTAGTTTACTCCCCTTACTTTCCCTTATCTTATAGTGTTACCAAGCTAGCTCGGATTGGAGATTGTCAGAGGATCGCTTCACACTATCAAACAATCCTCTGGGTATATATGGTTTTAAAGATTTTGAGTTATGGCATGTATAGAGGACTTGGTCATGTTGTTGTGTCATAATTGATTTGGCAAAAAATGTTTGCTCATTTTGATGAATGTTAATTTTGTATAAGGCTATTAAAAGTTGGCTAACATTGGTAATATTGGTAAGCATATGTATATGCCTTGCATGAATGTGATAAATAGCATGATTTGAAATGGTTAAGTATGTGATGTTATGCATGATGGTTATAGTATGTGAATGTTGAGTTATGTCTTAATTGAGGATGTTTGGTTGCTAAATCATGTCATGCTATGTGTTGTTGAAATTGGTATAAGTGTGATTGAGTTTTAGGGTGGCAAATGGCTTGGAAAATAGTCTTATTTTTGTCCACATGGGTAGACATACGGGCGTGTGAATAGGCCATGTGTCCCCTACACTTTAATTTTGAGAAACAGAATGCTCAGTATGGAACACACGGGCAGAGACAAGGTCGTGTGTCTCAGCCGTCTGAAGGACACGGTCATAGGACATGGGCGTGTGCCCAGGCCGTGTGAAGTCTGCACCTTAAATGCAAAAATTAAAATTCACCACACGGCCTAGCACACGAGCGTGTGACTTGGCCGTGTGACCCTATTTTGCTAATGATGTCATAAACAGAAAGTTACAGGGGTTAAGGACAAGGGCGTGTCCTGAGCCACATGGGTGTGCGTGACCACACGGCCTACCCGCATGGGCGTGTGACTCTCTAAAACATTGAAATTTTCTAAATGTTCCAAAGTTTCCGATTTAGTCCTGAACCACCTCGATGTATGTTTTGGGCCACGTAGGTTCGTATAAAGGACGATATGCATGTATATGAATGGTTTTGAAGTGAATGAAATTTTATGGTCCGATTTTGTACGGTTGGTTATGTTTAAGTCCAGTAATGCCTAGTACCCTGTCCCCGCGTCGGACTCGGGTAAGGGTTATTACACGAACTTACCTTGAGTAGTTTGGATAAATTGTCATCAATTCATCCACTTTATGTTTTCCCCGATCTAATTCCGGTATTTGTTTATCTTGGTCTATAATATATTAAATTAATTCATTCAACCTTCCATTCAATTCAATTAAGCACATATTTCATAATTTTGGCAAATTACACATTTGCCCCTAGACTGTTAACTACTTTGCAATTTAGTCATTAACACATAAAAATGCAAATTTGTACATTAAGCCCTAACCCATAGCAGCCGAATTTCATATAGCCTCATAGAAGCCCATATTTTTATTTTAATCACACATTTAACCACAATATTTCAACATCTCTCAATTTAATCCTTAACATGCATTTTTACTTAAAATCACTTTGTAAAACATGTATATCATCATCAAACACTTATTTTCTAACATGAAACATCCAAAAACTCAAGTATTCATTAATGGAAATTTACAAATTCATCAATAAACTCAACAATTAGGGCATCGGCTAGCTAGTACTCAAAGTAACGATTACAAAAACATAGAAATCATTTAAAACTGAGCTAGAATCACTTACAATTTAAGCTTTGAAGATGCCGAACCCTAGCTAGTTTAATTTCTTTCTTTTTCCTTCAATATTTGGTGCCAAAAAGATGATTGAATGGCCACCAAAATGTTTTGTTTTATTTTATTACACATTAATACCTAATTTACTAATTTAGCCTAGATTAATAAAATATTTAATCATCAAATATAAGGCCATTAATGTCCATTAACCTTATAAATGCAATAATAACATCATAAGGACCTTTGGTTTAATAAACCATAACAAATAGACACTTTTAACTTATAGCATGCTACTTTTGCATTTTATGCGATTTGGTCCTTTTTCTAAATTAAGCATCCAAGCGATCAAATTAAATCACGAAAATTTTGCACATGCATATTCCCATACTGTAAACATAAAAAATAATATTAAAATAATTTTTTGACTTCAGATTTGTGGCCCCGAAACCACTATTCTAATTTAGCGAAAAACCGGGCTGTTACACTTCCCCCCTCCTTTAACTCCCTTTCTAGGTAAAACTAGTTGTCTTTGGCTAGTGTCAACAATATTACTAGGATTTTTCTTATATGAACCAATATGATATTTCAATGACCCCGTACCATTTTTTTTCATATCACAACAAAATTCATTTTCGCAATAATTACATTTAGCCTTACTTGCACCCTCACTATTAATAATCTTTGTGAAGTGAGACCAAACCTATGACCTTTGAGGAGTGGTTTTTCTTTTTCTAGTAGTCCCCTTTGTTTGGCTTGAAGCTTCAACTACCAAATTTTCAAAATCTATTGAAGTAGGAGGTGTAACACTACCCTCAATAGATGTTGGTTCAGTGGACATTCTGCAAGAAAAAAAATATATAATAAATTAAAATACATTTATAATATTAAGCATATTTTGATGTTGAGTTTTAGAGAAATAAAATAACGTTTATCTTTTGATGTTGAGTTCAACATATACTATTACATATTTTGTTTGGCTTATTTTCCTTCATTTAATTTGGCTTGTTTATGCATAAAATCATACATAAATCAATTTTAGTTGGATTAACACAATTTATAGATGAGTGTTAAATTTATTTAGGTGAGGAAAAAATTCCCTTAAAATCACATTCAAATTATATATATATAAAATATCTTGAAATCACATTCAAATTATAGACCAGTATTAAGAAAGTATGTTATTTCCTTGCCTACTAAACGAACAAGCATTTATTATATATAAAAAAGAAAAAGAATATAGCAATAAAAAAATAGAAAAAGGAGACATTTCAAATTTAATATGATTATGGGATATGAAAGTGTAGATTATAATATACTTGTGAGTAAAAAAATTATGTAACAAATTTAATATGATTTTCATTGAAATATTAAAATTGACGAGTGAATGTTATGGTTTTTTTTTTGTTCAAATCTTCTTAATATTTTATAAATCATAAATCATAAAACCAAAACAAAAGTAATAGGAGTGTTAAGTTGTTAACCCACAAAATAAACAAGAGCACAAAACCCAATCCAAAATAAACCAACCCAAAAACAAAATAAAATTCATAAAGCAGAAACAAATAAACTAAGAAAAAAAAACATGAAACACCAAAAGCACTCCTTCAGTCAGCAAATTAATTGGCAGCCACTCCTTAAAAAATATCCCACCCTCGAAACTTGTCGATACCAGTTCCCATAACCAGCAGCCTTTCATAAACCATCCCATTTACTATTTTTTCTTCTCCCCAAACCCTATCTCATCTTCTATTATCAATTCCCTCCATTTTTGTCCCCATAATCCATCATCCACAACCATTGACACACTTCTACTCAAGTAACTCTCCCTTTCATTTTTTAGGCAACCAGTGGCTAAATTATGTGCTAAGATATTAGCAGATCTGGGTATGTGTTTGAATTGGATATTATAAAAAGATTTTACATTTTATAATTTGATAATTAAATTGAAACTATAACACCAATTCAATATAACATAACAAAAAGTATATATAAAGCAAATCTTTTTATTGGGTCAAAATAACAGAGTAACTTAGGACATCTGTTCTTCTTAAGCAAACCCGTTAATGATATCCACATTTAGCCTGTGTCAGTGTGTTCTAATTTCACCTTTTATCATTCACAATGCCACTTAATTGGACTTGGAAATCGTGTTTGAATCAATTTTTCTATTGTGTTCTAATTTCACCCATTTTCACCCAAAATTACTATCTATTCCATCTTTCTCATCCCCTACATTCAGGCACCACTTAAGAAGCAAATTCTTTGCCAAACTTCATCTCCCGACAATGGCCGCTAAAACAGATATGGATGAGAAAGATGGACATTACTAAGAAGCAAAGACCTACAAACTTGACAAAAACTACAAGCATAAGAGGAAAAGCCTACCTCAACTCGCCGGTGATGGTGACTTGGTAGACGTCGGACGGTTCACGAAGATGATTGGCAGTGACAATAGAGAGATTTTGGGAGATTTCAAATTAGGGATTTTGGGTCTTACTTAAGGATTTCTCATTTCTGTCGTGATTTTTAGTTTTAGGCTTTTAGTTTTAGGATTTTTATTTTTATTTATTAAATTATTTGTAGTTTTTAGGATTGGTTGGGTTGGGTACTTGGGTTTATATATATTGGATTGAGTTTATATTGGGTTTATATTGGATTAGGTTTGGATGGATAGTGGGCTATTTGTCGAAACCATTTTTTTTGGAAAAAACGGAAGTCGACTTAAAAATGAAAATGGGGAGTCGCCACCAACCTTTTTAGGTGTGATTGGGTCACCTTATAAAACGCTTTGGTCTACGAAGAATTAGAGAATGGATTCGGGAGTCGGTTACGCGCGGGGAAGGATTAGCACCCCCGCGACGCCCAAAATTGGTACCAAATTGAGCAATTTTCTGTCTTAAGTTGAAATTTGGAAAGATTTGGAAATAGGATTCTTTTTTTGAAACAGGGATAATTTGAGTAGAAAATCGAGATTCCTTTACCTCGGAAGAATTCGAACGTCACATCCAGCACGATTGGACACGAGGTTCTTTTAAATCCTTCGAAACTAAAGTCGTCTCGTGAGTTACAAAATGTTGCTTAAGAGGGTATTTTAGGTATTTAGATGAGCGAGAAATCGCAACCCAGCACGTTAGGGCACTATTTCCCGGATCTCTAAACACAAAAATATTGCCTCGTTTTTAAAATACTTTTGTAATATGTGTGTATATATATATAAAAAGCCACGATGAAATTAATAAAATATTAAAACATAAAATTAGCATATTAAAATGATAGTAGTGATGATATTTACAGTAAATGGTAATATAAAAGAGCGTGTTTAAAAGAGTATGTACATAGTAAAATACATGCATAATATAACGTAAAAAATACATATGTAATATAGTTAGAACAAAATACATACATGAGATAATAAAAATGTGAATAATGCGATATTAAAGATATGCATGCATAGTATGTAAAATGTACACATAATATAATATTAGAATTTTTATATGATATAATATAAAAAGTATGTGGCTAATAGGATATTAAAATATGTATGTAATATAATTAAAAATATACATGAGATAATAAAAATATATGAATAAAAATATATACATAAAATATAATATTAAAATGTATATTCATAGTATATATATATATATATAATATGTACATGAGACCATAAAAATTTATAATAATATTAAAAGATACACGTAATACATGAACAGTATATATAAGCATATACGATATTAAAATATATGTGCATTATATAGTATCGAAATAAGAATAAAATGTATCTAAGAATATATACATGATATAAAAAAAACAATAATATATATATGTACAATACATAAAAATATACTATTAGAAATATATATATATATATATGTGTATATAACTTACAAGAATATAGATTCATAATGGTATGAGAAATTGACATATGGTATATATACATATTATAATTAATAATGATATTTAAAGAAACTACTAGTAATAAGTATATATACTAAAGATAAAATATATATTAATACTAAAAATACGTATAATAGTAGTAAAAAGAAAAATATAATGATAGTAAATAATGTAATAATGATAATACACATATAAATATATATAATAAGATATATAACAAGTAATAATAATAATAATAATAGTATAATATTAATATAAGAATTTAAAATTAAATAACGAAACAAAAGTAAAATGGGACGAAATTGAAGTAAAAAGAAAATTTTTGGGGCAAATTTGGGATAAAATGAAAGGGTAAGGTCTTTTTGAACGCGGGTTAAAATAGAAAGGACCAAAACAGTAATTTACCCAGTCCCTTAAAACGCTACCATTGCAGGGTGGACTGAATTGCAACATGCGATAAATATCGGGGCCGAATTATAATTTAAAAAACTTGATTGCAAAGTATAGAAAAAGCAGAAGGGCTAAATGCGCAATTAGCCCTTCCGCGTTAAAAACACGCGGATCCTAGGTGGGTTTGGGTCGGATCACGGGTCGGTTCTTCAAAACGACGTCGTTTTGGGATTAAAATGCAACCCCAAAACGACGTCGTTTTAGGGGGCTATAAATAGGCTAAAACCGTAAAACAAATTCATTTTCACCCGGGCAAAAGAAAAAAAAGGGAGAGGGGGAGAGGGAAGGCGATTCCCGGTCATCAGACTGGTCGACGAACGGGCACCGGGCCACCGCCGGCCACCGTCTCCGGCCACCGTCCACGGTGGCCGGAACTTCGAAAAGGTGAGATTTTTCTTTCTTTTTTTTTTCTATTATTATTATTTATATTTGTATGTGTATATATGCTGGTAAAAGGGAAAGAAAAAAAACAGATTCTAAAAAAACCCTAGAATATCACCTTGTTTTTGATTTTTTGATCTCGGTGTTTCTCCGATCGTGCTTGTGTCTCTATCTCTGCTCTAATGTTTTTGAATCCTCTGGAACTTATTTTCGTGTTTAAAAGCTTATCTATTGATAAAAAAAATGCCCCCTTTACATTGTTTTTGATTCGGCTCTTTATAGCCACTTTACACACGTATATTGCTATTATTTCTGTCATTTCTCGTTCCTGTGTTGCGTGTTTTCTTCATTTGCAGGGTATGGGTAGTGTTTGAGAAGCAGCTGGAGTGGGCAGCTCTTGGCAGAGAGTGGTTGCGCAAGTGGGATGCCGAAAGTCAGGGGGTGGTTGCGGCTAGGGTTTTTTAGGTTTAGCTTTTTCTGTTTTGGGTTAAGGCTAAATGGGCCATTTGGGTTTGGGTTTTTAATTTTGGTTTGTGGTTTAATTTAGGGGTAATTGGGTTAAAGTTAAGTGTTGTAAATGGGTTTAGTTTTGGTGTGGGTAGTGTAATAGGTTTAAACCCGGTATTGGATCTTTGTAAACGGGCCCGGGCAAAATGGGCCTTGTACACTATTTATATATTATAATTTTATTTATTAATTTTTTTAGTTAAACCGAAAAAATTCGATTAACTGACCAGTTTCGAACTGAATTAACCGTTAATTGAAAACCTAAAAAATTATTAACTGACCCCCAGCCGAATTAAATTGGTTAACCAATTGATTAACCAAATTCAGTTGGTTAACTAAATTTTTTCGATTTTACCCAAATTTTGCACACCTATAATATTATGAACTGAATTGCTATATTTGATTATTCTATGCAATATTAATAAATGTGTCCTAATGAGTATCGTATTGATTTTGTTGTAAATGGACTTATACTAAGCATCAAAGCTCACTTACCCTTTAATTCATCCTTATAGATAACCCACCATGTTAGGACGCGGGCACGACATTTAGAGGGTGTAATAGCCCGCCTAGCGAAGTCTTGGTATTTGGTTACTGTTTGGTGTCCTAGTAAAATAAGTGTAGATATGAGTAAGTAAAATATTTATTTTCTCTAAGTGTAGGATTCTTTTTATGCTTCATTTGGCAAACTCTTAGTTTTGGCATAGATCTGTGGTTTGGCAAACTCTTCTGTTAAGTGTACGCCACCCAAATGCTTTGGCGAACTTGTTTGGTTTGCAGTTGAATAGATTTGTTTATTATTTTAGTAAGGAAATTTAGTTAGTTAAGTTGAGACTTAGTTAGAGTGGAACAAAGCTACTGTAGATGAAAATATTTTAAATTATGATAAATGCATTTAATCACGAAAATCAAGAGTGTTAGTGGAATTATCTGATTTTTTCATGAAACCTTGTCTCCGTGCTTAAGTATATAAGGATAGTACTGCCTTCACTGAAAATCTTTGTGTTTTCTTTGTATTCATCTTCCTCCTTGATTTTCTTTGCACTTTCTGAAAACTTAAGTCCAGAAAACCTCTTCGAATTCGGGTTCGTATTTAGCTAACTTATACATTTGTTTTAGCTCATTGGTAATTTCTGATGAACCTTAGGTTATTTTTGAAGTTATTTACGTATTTTTTGTTCTACATGCATAAGTGTTAGATTGGTGTGTAAGGAATGAAACTTTATGATTTTGAGTTTAATTTTGATGTTTCTTGTATGCATTTTTAGATTCAATAGAGTAGTGATTTGATGTGTTGAATTATTCTTATTTTTAGCTCAAGAAGCTACTGAAGGTTCGAGTGACAAAGGCAAATGACCTGCTATATAAACTTTGCTATACTTCTGGTGAGTTCCTTCTTACTTCTATATGCGTGGTATTCTTTACCTTATAGTTTTGTAAGGTAACTATTCTTACCTTGTGAAGGATAACAAATATATGTGTATAAATAATGGTTGTCAAGAGTTGTCAATCTGAGTTCAGTATGCCTAGAATAAAGAGTATGGGTCATTTTCATGTTAAGCCACTATCATATGCTTCTGATATATGTATATGTAGTTGAAGATATATGTTTGTGTAGCCTCTAGTAGGGCAGATATATTATAAACCAGATTGGTAAATCATGATAAAACATGCTACTGAATGATTCTGATATGGAAAGCTATACGGGGAGAATGTATATGAATGAAATGAAAACATATGATTTTTTCTGACTCTGAATTTTGGGTATGTAACTGGCATGAAAATGGAATGTCTGTGTTATGTTGTGTTGGCTTATAGTCTTCATCCATGTGATACGCCATCAGCGTACTGAGTCTGTGTGAGTCCTGTATATGCCATTGGGCGTACTTTGTGATACTATGGGAAATTTCTTTGAATGATTAAATTGTACTATTAGTATTCTTATTTAAGATCTCTGTGGAATTTACTAAGTTCTTATGAACTTACCTTGTTACCCGTTCCTTCTCAGGCCTGCTGAATGAAGGATAACTATTCAAAGGACTACGCTAGAGGGCATTTGTTGCTGTGAGACATTTGTTTATTTGTACTATGCATGACATATGGAAGTGATGTCTATTTGTATTTTGATAATGATTTGTATTTGAAACTTATGTTTGATAAACTATTTTTAATGAAGATTCGTTTAAGTTTGTGAAATGGTTTCGCAGTGTTATATTTTGAATTATGTAAATATCTTATTGAAGTTTATTTGCCATTTGACTTATACTTTATTTCAGTATTTTATTAAAGGTTTAATTTAAATACTCAATTTTACAAAGTTTACGCCATAAACAATTTTAAAGATAGATGATTTCTAAGTAGTGACATGTCATACTTGGATCCTTTTTAAGGGATCGAGTTTGGCATGTTACAGAGGGTCTCGGCACAATCCAACTTATTTTTAATTTATTAAGACGTATTCTTTTGATTTATTTTATTATTTGAGGCCTATAATGTTTTAATTGAACTGTGGCATGAAATTTAGGACTTAAGATGTTTTTATTGTTGTATGACATTTAATTATGATTTTAATTAGGATGTTAAATTTTTACTATTAATTGATGATGCATGAACCCCGATTTTTATTAAACTTAGGTAAATACCATATTTTCAACTGCTAGAAGATAATTTAAACATTAAGGAATTATAACTCGGCATCTAAGCTAAGTTTACTATTAAACAAAATAAAAGTATTAAATCAACTCTTTTCCAAAAGTCCGTTAGCCCTGTTAGGCCATTTTGGTGACGGATGTAGTCTTCCAAATTCGGGTCTAACGTTTAGACCGAGTTGGAGAGATTTCAATACTTATCGAATGAAATTACTGGAGAAACTTGAATTTTAATATTTGCTTAAATGCTAATAATTACTCAACCAGATGAATTAATATTTAAATAATTTTCTTAGATTTTAAAATTGGATGAATATTGTGAATGTTTAGGCTGCTTAAGAAAAACTTTTGATAGCCACCTTTATTGAAATATGATTTGTACATTTGTAGAGGAATAAAAAATTAATTTAAAATCTGTAATTAATATAATTAAAACATAATCAGATTAAAAACCATATTTTAAAATTTTTTAAAATATAACATTAAAAGTAAATGAATTTTAAAAATAGATTTTAAAATAATTTTTCATTCCTTTTAATTTTTTTAAAATAACATAAATTATAAAAAAATTTAAATATAAAATTAAT
This sequence comes from Gossypium stocksii, assembly GCA_020496765.1. Classification (NCBI taxonomy): domain Eukaryota; kingdom Viridiplantae; phylum Streptophyta; class Magnoliopsida; order Malvales; family Malvaceae; genus Gossypium; species Gossypium stocksii. The sequence continues at coordinate 11,528,097 of CM035621.1, read as the reverse complement.
TCATGTTTAAAACTAATTTTTAAATACTGACTAATAAAATTAAAAAGTAGATTAAAAATTTAATTACATATTAAAACAAAATATTAAAAAAAGCATATGGAGATATATATGAGGACAAAGATGGCAATTTCATGTTGGTTGGAGAAAATTTCAAGGTAATATGTATAATTTTATACAAAGTGTATTAAATCATTATAAATATTAAGATACACAAGAATAATTTTGTGTAAATTATACCTATTCTCTTTGAACTTTACTTCAAATTACATTTCAGCCATCCACTTTTTAAAACTTACGTAATATTTATTAACGTTATCGAATTGTTACATTTTAATCACTCATTTGTTATCCTCGTTTAAATGATGAGATGACACGTTAATTTAAAGGGTTAATAACTAATATGGCCCTTAGATTGTAACAAATATTTTAAATACTTTCCAACCTTTTGAACTAGCTTTTATGAACTACTTTTATCTTTTAAGGTATCATGTATATGTACATACATATAATAATTTAATTTAAATCTTTTAATTTCTTTACCACAATATAAATAATATAAATCAATTTTAATTTGTACGATAAATAAATAAGTCTTAATACAAAATAACTTATTATTTTTTAATTAATACATACAATTAAATAATTTATTGCACAGGAATAAAAATTAGTATTTTAAATACGTAAAAAAAATATAAATGCAACACAAATCAGTTGAAGCTGACCCTAGCTCTGTTCAAACATTATATCTATCTAGTTTGATGGATTAGAATGCATATAAAAATATATGCTTGATCAGATAAAACGAGGATTGAAAAATGCATATAATTTTTCTTTTAAAATACTAATATATGTTCAAACATTTTTTTTTGATAATTATGGAAGGAAAATGAGATTACTTGAAATTAAATCTAAGCTCTTATGTTTACGACATACTATTATTACCAACTTTCTAATGGTTTTTAATTTTCACATAATTTTATTTACTTTCATCCAAACACGTTTTCATAAAACTAAACAAAATCTTAATTTTTCATTTAAATTTAAGTAATTATTTTTGTAATGAAAAATTTAGGAGGCATAAAGCTATCTTAATTTTTGGTGTTAGAGTATGCCACCAGCTTTATATAAAATTAAAAATGGTACTTACAAAGTACTTACCGAATAAAATTACTTGCTAAAATGCTAATAATTACTCAACCAGATGAATTAATATTTAAATAATTTTCTTAGATATTGAAATTGGATGAATATTGGGATGGCCACCTTTATTGATATATTGGATCAGAAACAATAAAATATGAAAAAGCATTGAAGCAATTAGCTTGGCAGCATTTGGTATTAGTATCTGTAGTTGAAGGTTTGAAAGAACATTGCAATTTGCAAAAGTTCTGTTTGATAAAAAGAATTATTTTTCACTAAAGGTTAGCTTTTGTACTTAACAGTAACTAGGAATTCTCCACATCATAGATTACATTAGACACCTTTGAGAAGCCAATTCAGCTTTTTTTCAAGTCAACAAAATCCAACTCCCTGTCATGCATCCATTTGATTATATTTAATATGCATATTTGCATGGTCCAATGCTCCAACCACATAATATAATAATCATCATCATTCAAAACCAAATACTAATTTATATCATTTTATGTGACTCTTAAAAAGTTGAGCAAGTGTTCACATGATTTTGAGGTCTTGGGTGCTCTCTTACCTAACTGCAAACCTTAGTTAAGAGCTTATCAAAACTCCCTTAATTACTTACCCTAAATTTGATTGATACTAATATATATTCCTAAACATTTTATTTGAAAAAATATTACATTTATCTTGGTTTTGAGAAACCCTTTTAGGAGTAAATATTAAGAAATACCACTAACCTTGGTTAAAAGAATTTGAATGTTGAATCAAATGGTAAGTTAGTTGAATCCATATATAGGTCAAATGGCAGCATTTGGTTGAAGATGGAAAAGTAATCATATAAACAATAAAGGTCAATATTTTATTACCATAATCTCATTAATACATCCCTATGAAAAAGGGAGATGGAGATGTTGATTCTTCCAGAATCTACTACCCCTTTTACAGGAGGAAATCTTATTTGATTTGCTTTTTGCTTCTTTTTTTTTTTTTGGTCCATACTTTTCACTATGGTCCTTTTTTCAATTTTTTCTTCATTTTTTGAATCAAAAGGACGTGGTTCATATTGATGCATCGAGATTTGTTAGAAAGATTGAGGAAGTTCGACAAGCAGTAAAAAATTGAAAAAGTTTTATGTTTGAAGTTTTTTTGGAGATGAAGAAAATTTATATAAAAAAATTCGCGTAACCAATAAAAAACTGAATAAAATTTCGTGTTTAAAATTTACTTAGAGATAAAGAAAATTTATATAAAAGAACTTGTGTGGGTAATCGGAAGAGTTGTCCTATAACATAGGACTATCGAGTGCTATTATTAGAGACTTGAAGTATTCTATTAAAATGTAATTGGATGAAGCTTAAACCTTATTTTAATAGAATTATCGGTTGACTACTTTTGAAAGATTTTATGGGATGTAATTAAAAAAGTTTAAATTGATCAAGTAAGAATTCAGTGAGAAGTGTATTAAAATTTCGCGAGTTCCTTTAGTGTAAATATATAAAATTTAATTTTAATTCGATTAATTTATGTATTTATCTTTTTAAGTCAATAAACCCTAACCCCATGCTTCCATCTCTTTCATAAAATATAAATACCCCCCATAAGTTATCTGAAAAGAATAAAGACCCCCACCAAGAATGGAAAATTGACTTTTGCTTCAATGACCCCTCACACTGTCATCACCCCTGCCATAATGTTTCAATCCTTTTTAAATTTTTAGTCTTTTCTTTTTTGCTTGTTTAGAAAGTTATAAAATTAACCAGCTGTCTCAGCTTTGCTTACCCATAATCTGATGATATTACCTGTATGATTGAAAAGGCAAGACTGATATAACAAGCAAAAGCGGTCCTGGATTAGCATAAAATTTCACATCCAGGAGGAACCTTAAGGAAGTTCAACAGCCGGCCACCACTTTTACTATTAACCTAAGCCACTTTTTTGGACCATCTTTTATTTTCTTTTTCCAGAAATGAATGATATCTAAAGAATGGGGAGGCTTCAACAAATCCATTCCAGGATTAGATTGAATGTTTGCTGCTTACCCCCCCTTTTTTCCCTTTGCATTCATTGTAGAATTAAAATTTGAAAGTTGAGCCTGGAAATTGTCAGCATGACAGCATCAATAACCAGTTACAGCTTTTGCAATCACATTTGGTTTATGCTTATCCTTTTCTTCCAGGGTGATGATCCCAAAGTCATGTCATCTTTGAAGTGATAAAATAGAAGTCCATATGTTCACATTTAAGGAGGCAAATTTGTGGAGGCCAAAAAAAGAAAAAAAACCCAAGTTTCTCTTAGTAGATATGTCCTTCACATTAAACATGTCATTCCCATGATAAAACTGAGTTAAATATGACTGAACTTCAAGGTTCTTAACTCTCATGTCCTAAAAAATTCTTAGGTGCTTTGCAACATATTTAGGGATACTTCAAGGAGCCAAATTTTAGAGGTAATTTGGTCTCAGCTCATTGTAACATATTGGATCCGGCAACATGTTCATTAGAATCTTACATACTTTTTGTCAAAATGAATCAATATGCTGCAAAGGCTTCATGTTCCGTTAATGATATTAATCAGCATTCATGGTTTTATGGAACAGATCATGTCATGGGACCGACGCATGGTTTACTGTTAATGTCATCATTGATTTCGATTCAAGAGGGAATTCATGTTCGCTTCCCAACATCAGAACCAGAGATGACATGGTTGGTCTCCCCTTGGAATGCTGTTGTGCACATATAAGGCTAAGTGGATCCATTATGATCTCCATGCCTGCTGCAAAATGAAACCCTTATAGCAATTTTGTTTCGATAAAATTACTGGTAGAAAATACAATATCGATACAAAATTAATCAAACATTTCAATCATCAACCAACGAATTGGTAGGCAGTACTAACTAGGCGAATTCAACATAGAGTTAAACTAAAGCCAGACATGATGAGACTTGAACTTGAAACATAAAGATTCAACGTCCTACTCCCAGTCACCAAACCAAGGCTTGTTTGGCTTTTAGCATCTATATGTTGGTTCAAGATACGAAACAGAAATAATGACAATAGTATCTGTTGATTCTTGCATGTTTAATAAGGTTGTCATTGTTTTTATGGCAAAACCCTCGAACTTTCTTCAGTTTGGGTTATAGAAAAAAAGAAAAAAAAGAAATAAAATGCACATGAAATAAGCTGGCTATTGAAATGTTACACTACAGTCTCAAGGAAGAGCACACCAGAATTTTCCAGCAATCTTTTTCATTTAGTTTGTAGATCCTAAACAGCATCAAGGAAGCAGTCAGGCTAAGATTAGCAGGGACCAGAAATGTCAAAGCAGAACATTAGCAGAAGCCCCTTTGAATCATGAAACATTTACAGTTCACTGATTGAATAACTCATAGCCTTTATATTGTATAGGTAGATACAGATGTCACTGCAAAATCCCATAATTGTACAGGAATTTACAGGTAGTAGAACTATGGTTTCTTGGATAATACACAATCTATCCCCCAAAGCAAAAAAAGAAGGTACCTACTATTGATCACTATCATCAGGCTCTGACTCTTCATCCTCTTCTGAAGAATAATCTAAAATGAGAGATGAAAGGATATCGTTGGCATTGGGATCATCAAATTCCACTAATTTCCACCATTTCTTTGGATGAACATAGCCTAACTCGAGAGAAAGAGGAGATGGTTGCCCAGTTTCAAGCAGGGATATCGAAAAAGGGATCTTCCTTATCTTTGAGCAATTTATTATTGAAAGATATTTGAGAGACTCGGAAGGGATTCTAACTCCGCTACTACAAATGCTTTTCAATTCTGGTAATTTGATCAAGTGCAATGTCTTTAACTTGGGAAAAGCAAATGTTGTTATAGAACCCCTTCTGTCTACATTTTGATTTTCTTCATCATCTTCTGCAATTATTTTCTCCAGCTTTTTACAGTGCTTAACTTCAATATGCTCCAAGTGTTGGAAACCCTGCAATAGATGAACTGGAAACAATTTCTTTATGCTAGAACAACCAATCAGATAGAATTCTTTAAGAGAAGTGAAGATGCCAGGTGGTGTTGGAGTGTGAGATGTAGATGCAACTGCTGCTACTCTTACAAGTTCATGCAAGTTCCACAATTTTCTAAGACGAAGAATCTCAATGTTCTGCAATGAGTTGCAAGACGATAATGACAAATCAACCACGCACTCTATCTCTTCACACCAACTAATGGTACATGTCTTCAACTCATTTGCTTCACAGAACAAAGAAATATTGCTCAAACTTTTGAGATTTCGACAGTGCTCAACAGTAAGAGTCTTTGTGTCTTTTGAGAGCACCACAAAATCTTCATTCCCCATCTTGCAATTAATAAAACAGACCTCTTTGTCAATTTCAACATTCTCAAGGTTATCAAACCTAGGAAGGTTCTCCAAGTAGCCTGTCTTAGGTGATCCAACTCGAAGCCAGTATTTGGTTGGCCATTGACTCGATAAAGACTTGGCATATCCATCAAAGTCTTGCAGCACATGAAAAGCTCCTAAAAGAATCTCCAGCTTTCTGAGTTTGGCTGCTTCCTCTCCATTTAAATTCAACCAAGCTTTCAAGACTTGGAGTTTAGAAAACCTTGATATTATTCCCATTGGTAGATTCTTTAGACCACTTGCATATAAATTGAGATATGTGAGGTTTTCTAGCATTTCTATACCATGAGGGACTTCCTTAATATCTGTATTAAAAAGATCCAACTTCCTCAATGCTGTAAGCTTTGCTAATGAGGGCATGTGTCTTAACCGGCGGCACTGTCTAAGTATAAGTGCAGTAAGACTTGTCAAGGTGGAAATGGAATTTGGCAGATCCCAAATTCCAGTGTGAGAAAGATCTAGAACCTTTATCTTATGCATGTGCTCAAAGAAAGATCCTAAAATCTTTTCAAGGAAATAATTTTTTTGCAATAACAAGGTTGACAAATTAGGGCATTTCGGTGATATCAAAAGAACTTCTGATATTGAATTATTCATCAAGGAAACCTTCTCAAGAGATTCCTTCCATTTATGCTCACTTGGTATTTTCTCCAATTCAGTACCAGCTTTTACCATAAAGTGATCACCTCTTTTGATAGACAATGCCATGTCTCTCACGACATCATGCATCTTCACTCCTTCCTTAACATTGTCAATCATTACCTTCTCTAACAAGCAATTATTTACAAGCTTATTTAGAACAGTATGACCTCTGTCATGCATTGCCTGTCTATTCTCTAATTCATCAATGAGTTCTTCATCTATCCAGTTTTCAATCAACCCCTCCTTTTCAATGTGATAATCCTCAGGATACAAGGAGCAATATAAGAAGCAATTTTGGATTTTTGAATCTCTCAAACGATCATAGCTGAATTTCAGGTGCTCAAATATTATGGTATCTGATCCTTTCACACTTGTAACCCTTTCACGTAGTTCATGTAGTGCATTCTTCCACTCAAAGGCATCATCCACACCTTTCATGCTACTAGCTATAGTCACAATAGCAAGTGGTAGACCACCACATTCGCCAACAATAAGGTTCACATGTTCTTTTAAAGTTGGATCTTGTAGAACACCATCCCCCACCTGACGCAAAAATAAGTTCCAGGATTCCGCTTGTGAAAGAGGCTGTACTTTAAATACCTTGCAACCCATGGAATTGCACACCTCGATTGATCTACTAGTGATTACCAATTTGCTCCCATTATGTGATGCTGGTTCAGGGATTCCCACATCCGAGAGAGCAAACTTTTCCCAAACATCATCTAAGATCAGCACATATCTCTTTCTCTCCAAGATTTCCATTAGTACAGCTGGCCACTCCAATTTATTTTTAGGAAGACAGTGGTCCAAAGCACATGCAAGATCTTCTTGTAATTTAACAACATTGAATTCTCTGGATACCGTCAACCAAATCACTGCATCAAACTGATTTTCCTTTAACAATTGATTGTTGATATGCTTCATGATGGTGGTTTTGCCTATGCCACCCATTCCGCATACACCGATCATTCCAACGTCATCTCCCCTCAGGTACTCGTAAATTTGTTCTTTTACATCCATTCGGCCTTCTAAATCCGTTGTTAGCAATGTCACTCCAGTGGCTGGAGGACCATCAACTGCCACACCTTCCGGGAAACTGCCTTGTTGGTAAATTCTCTCAACTTCTTCAATCTTTCTGCAAACAAATCTCCCTAGGCGAGCACGAGAGAAGTATGAAACAACACGAAACTTCATTTCTATCTTCTCCATTTCAACATTTGTGCTTCGGACAGTTTCAAACCAATTCTCCACTTCTTTCTTCACCACTTTTCTGCAACGAATCTCTGCTTCCTTTTTTAGTTCGAGGTCTTGCTTTCGGATATTTAAATCGTTCACTTTTCTTCTAAGGTCATTAACATTTTCTTCGAGTTTTCGGTGTTGATTTAAATATCTACTGGTTGGTCCCCACAAACACTTTATCACTTCAAACAGTGGCACAAAAAACTCCATATTTATTAGGCCCCCTTCCTGTAGTTCACAAAACAAACATATATAATACATATATATTAATTAGATCTCCCAAAAAGCTGTTCCCAACAACATTTATACATCAACTCTCTTTGTTGTTTATATTAGGTGAATGCACATATTATTTTTCCAACTAAAGAAAAAAACATCATAATTCCTTGAACATATATTGCCTATGGTTTGTAGTTTTGATTTACAACAGTAAAAAAAAAAAAAGGAGGGAAAAGAAGGGAGCTAAATTAAATTTCAACAATAATAAGCTAAAAACCCTAGAAAATATTAAGGTTGTCAATTCTTGATTAACGTAATCTAACATAAGTAATGTTACATCCTTACAGAAGACGTTTGGGCTCTGTTTAGTAAATGAAAATTTACAAGGAATAAAGAAATTAAAGGAAGAATGAAATAAATAGAAGAAAAATGACAATTCTTAGCTTGTTTAGTGATATAAGAAAAATATGAACGAAAATTTTATCATCCATTTACTTAAATAAGAGAATATTAAATGGCAGTGTTAACTTTTTTTTCATTCCATTAGGAAAAAAAATTACAAATTAAAGTGAAACTCAAGAACATTCAAATCCTAGTAGTATGATCAATCACACCCAAATGAGTCAGTCTTCCAAGATTCAACTAAATAACTAATATGATCCACTGATATGGACAAAAAAGCAAACACCTGGTATGCAACTTCAAAACTGCAAACTTCCAAGAGTTTATTTAATGTTAATCCTTTATATTTTCCTTAATTAAAGACGAGAAAAAGTTGGAATCCTTAAGTTTCATTTTCCCTTTTCTCCAAATTTTCCATAAATCAAAAGGTCCTTAAGAAATGATTGCAAGAATAAAAATTGACATTAAAAGTAACTGGGTTTCTTTTCCAAATTATATTCAGAAAGATGAGCCTAAATTAATCCCCTTGGCTCCTTGTGAAGTACAAAGATGTTGGGGGGAAAATAGCTGACATAAAGCAGGGAAAAATCTACAGTGTTAAACAGGTTAAAATCTAATATGCTAAAATCGTAAACTAGAAAATTCCATCATTAATTACCTGGTGTGATCAAGTGATGAGGCAATTGATAAGATGATACTTCTCTTATCCTCCGTGGGTACTGTTTGTATTTGTAAAAGTAAGGAAATTAAGATCACTTTCAAAGCAAATTTAGTCAAGAAAACAGCAAAAATAAATCTCTTTCTTCGCTAAACCCTCTATGATTAGAAGACAGTCAATTATCATATACCATTGGTGATAGAGAGTAGGTCAATGACAATAAGATAAGATCAAAAGTAGTGTCACCTAACTTGTATAATTAATGAAAGGTGGAGGCGAAAATGGATAAAATTATATAAATATATTAATAATAATTTGTGGAATATGAGATAACAGACAGTAGGAAAACTACAAGGATTGACGATTAAATTGTACAATTACCGAATCGAATTTCTTGATTATTTACAATCTGGGTTTAGAAAACTATTTATATAAATATCAAGTTTTAAAAATCAAGTGATAATTGAGTTCCAAGATTAATCAGCCAGCAAACTTTAATTTTTGGGTTTTAGTAAGGGTGAGAAATTTCTTCAATGGGATTGAGTGGGTGCGCGAGATCTTAAAATATGAATTTTGTTATTTAAGGCATTTTATAATTTATATAATTTTAAATTAATAATAGTAAAGTTATACTTTGATCCTCAAATAATAAAAAATTAATTTAATTCTTTAAAAAATATATAAATGTACACTATTAAAATGGTAAAATTGTATTTTTACTATCATAAAAATATAAAATTTAATCTCATAAATTTTTTTGATTTCACTTTTGATGGGATCTCAAATGACAATAATCCAAATCAGAGTTAAGTTGACAAGACTTTTTACTTGTATACTAATTTGGTTTTGCATCTGCACTATAATTCAAGAATCTAAACATTAAATTTAAACAATTTGTTGAGGAACAAGAATTATCACCACAACAATTATCTTCCTTCAATCTCTAACGATTAATGAAAAATCTAAAACCAGATGACTCTTGCTGGATCTTATCTTGCTCAAGGTTGAAGTGAGATTAATAGTTTAGAGCATAACAAATTGAGTGAGCCATACAACCTTTTTCTTATCTGGCCTCTAATAATGATAAACTTATTTCATTTCTCGAAGACGATCCGTCGTTTCCGAATGAACAATCTGCTTCAAAGGGTTTCTTGAAAAACAAGAAACCAGGTTGTTTAGGCAAAGGCAATTCATTATGACTTCCCAACATTAGAACCACGGATGACATGTTTGGTCTTTCCTCAGGATGTTGTTGTATACATAAAAGGCTAATGTGTATGCATCTTAGCAACTCGGATAGGTCTCCAGTCTCTAGTAAGAATTCATCAGCAAGATCCAAAGGTTTACCTTCTTCCCATAACCTCCATGCCTGCAGCCAAATTCAAACCTTTTAGCATTTGTAGTTTTAAGTGACAACATAATATGATAATATAATATGTGTTGACGTTTACATGTTCAATGAGGTTGCCGCTTTGATTTACATGATAAAATCCTCTGTTCTTTTTTCCACTTATAAGCTCCAACAATAATATCCCAAAACTAAAAACATCTGACTTTACTGAAAACACCCCATCAATAGCATATTCTGGTGCCATATAACCACTGCAGAATATTGCCAGATAAAAATATGAAGTTATGTGAATTTGTGGATCAAATAGTATAGCAATGTCATAATAGTAGACTTACTAAGTTCCAACTACTCTATTGGTATTGGCTTCTGATTGATCTCCTCCAAAAGTTCTTGCCATGCCAAAATCTGAAATTTTTGGGTTCATCTCACTATCAAGTAGAACATTACTAGTTTTAAGATCTCTATGGATAATCCTCAACCTCGAGTCTTGATGAAGGTAGAGTAGTCCCCTAGCAATCCCACAGATAATCCAAAAACGCTTAGACCAAGTTAAGACTGTGCGTCTCGTTTGATCTGGAAAGTAGGCATTCGTATTAGTCCTGCATCTCATTTGATCATTGAAGAAGCAAATGTGAAAGCATTGAGAGGTTTGTAATGATTTTCATACCAAAAATGAATAAGTCAAGGCTTCTGTTAGGCATGTATTCATAAACCAGCATTCTCTCATCTCCTTGCATGCAACAACCGAGAAGCCTTACAAGATTCCGATGCTGAAGTTTGGCAATCAACTTTACTTCGTTCTTAAACTCGTTCAGTCCTTGTCCAGAACTCTTTGAAAGTCTCTTCACAGCAATTTCTTGTCCATCTGCTAGTGTCCCCTGGAAAATTTTACAACACTTGTACGAGCTTTCAATATAATAAAGAAAGATCATTGTGCTAAATTACAGCAAATTTTACCTTATAAACAGGACCAAAACCTCCTTGACCTAGCTTGTTAATAAATGAAAAAGAATCAGTAGCTTGAGCTATGGTACCAAACTCGAATACTGCAAGCTCCATATCTTCATTCTCGTCTTTATCTTCTCCACCCTTTAGATTCTTGTCTTCCACTTCATCTGAAACAGTATAAAACATTGGGTAGCATTTCCCATTGCCTATTTTCTATATTGATTGATTTATATACATGATTCTGGACAAGCGCTTGGTGCATACACTATGGGACTTTCTGTTTCTTAGATCATACAAATTTGTTAGAAATTCAAGTAAAACAGGGTAGAAGATCAATAGTACTGTTTAATTTTTCTAAAAAATGGGATGGAGATTAGGATTTTCCATTATGAGCAATTTCTAACTCTTCATTTTCTTGAAGCATCTAACACATTTTTTGGATTTGGGTATGAGATATAATCCTCCAACTGTCTTCTGAATACATAAATTAGAAAACCAAATATATACATGTTGGACAAAATTACTTTGGCATTTTCAAAGAACAAAATCAGTACATTTATGAGGACCATAATTAGCGCTACCTTTTAATTTTCTCCTGCTTCTACGAATGTAACAGACGATTAAAAGAAACCCGCAAAGCGCAGCAATTACTGTCCCAAGTATGATAGCAAGCTTCACCTTAGCCTTTTTCTTCTGTTCTGTCATTATCAATATTGATAAAGAAGCACAAATATTAATTCTTTATTACACAAAAACACAAAAAGCATTATCGCAAGATGTAACAAGAACATGTAGTTTATAAAGCAGTACCTGCTTCTGAAGCAGACACTCTAACGTAAAGATCCTGACCATCTGATTGAAATTGTTTGATATCAAGCAGATCATCAAACCACATGGAGCAGCCACTACCTCCTCTTGTAACATATAGATTAGTGTAGGCCATGCAAGAACAGTTCCTCAAGCATTTAGCCTTACATTCCTTGAGATTCATAGTTTGATTGACCCCAGAATTAGTGGTGTCTGGGGTTTTCACCCTCCCAATTCTGATAAAGCCATCTCCTCGCTGGCAGTTGAGTGGCTCACTGTGTATGCACCCGGCGGAATAATCCGATGAGTTCCATCTATCGAGCCTTCTCGGCCTGAACCCTGTCAAACATTGACAAGTCGGGAGCTTATTGCCATCACAGTCCACATTTGGACCACAACGTCCAAATTTGTCACAGTAGTCACTTGGCATCATTGAGAACTGCATCCAAGTCTGAGCTTCTGGGTTCCATGTATACCTTTGTCTTACACTTTGGGTTTGGTTCAAAACAAATCTCGACATCACTGATTTGTTTTTGAGGGAATATATGTAGTAAACCTCATTATCGTTCCAGATAAAATCATAATCAAAGATGGGATTCAACCTTAACTTTGGTGTCCCACTAAATCCATCGCCATTCCATAACCCACTCCGCTGGTACTTTTCTGAGCCTTTCCTTAGCACCATCTCTGGGCTTCCGTGGAATTCTACACCAAAAGTAAGATCACCTGGAGATGGATCATCCCAGTTCTTCCAGGCTGCTAGTCTTCTATGGAAACCAGTTCTTAAATCAATACCAATTTTCATCCCTGGTAACATTGTATCTGATGGATAATCAAAGCTTTGCCAAAAGTAATTCTCTGGTTCACTATCCTTTCAATCTTTGACAACAAGATTACCTGAATCCAGGAGCTGCAATACTGGATTCTCAACTCTTGCTGTCGAGTTAGCGCACCAAACAGCTGTTGTGTTCTGAACTAGAAGCAGGATTTTCCCATTACTTTGTATCTTCAACAAGCCGGTGGAATCGTTTATTGGGTTTACCCTGTTTGCAACCCAAACAATAGTTTGCATGGGGATGTTGTTGTACCAGATTCCCAGGTAGCGGTTCTTAGAACTGCCAGGAGAGAAGAAACCCAATTGAAAGCTTCCATCACCGGAGACTAAGGTCTTGCCGTCGGTGAGTGAGTCTGATTGAGAAAGGGTGTCGATTGCAGTTGAAGCTTTTGAGAAGATGACGAGGAAACAACAAGCAGTGTAAAAATAGAAACCCATTTCCATGGATGTCTAATCTGATAGCAAATTGGTCTCCGAATTAAGTATAGATTCCATTTTAATCAACATTTAAGTTCATGCATTGATTAGATGACCATAGGCATGGGGTAATCGAAGACTTGCAAGTCTTGACCTAGTAAAAAAGCAAATCCTCTGCTCGGGTGCCCCCTTCATCAGGTAATGCAACGTGTTTCTTCTTTTATCTTTAAATTTTTTTTTAATAAAGTTTACTTATTTTTGGGTAAATTCTCTAATTGATCACTCAACTTTTACTATGCTTTCATTTTAGTATAAAAAATTCATTTTGGTCAACCCATAATGTCGTCGTCGTCATGAAGGAAGGTACAAGAACAACGAATTGATGTAGACCGACTTTGGTGTTGGAAGCAAGGGCATGGGAGGAAAAAAAGGTTGGGTTAAAGAAGAAGAAAATGAAAGGAAGAAAGAAAATTTTGATTGGTGCAAAAAGAAGTATTTTATAGTGTGATTTGATCAAATGGGTTAATGATTGAGCGATTAAAAGGAGAAGATTTTTCTAATGGTAGTGAACAAATTAAATGGGATTTTTTTATTATCAAACTAAAAGTTGGATCAACAATTAAGTAGTTTATCCTTTTTATTTTCTAACAAAAATGTAAGAATAAAAAATGATAATAATAAATTAAAAATTAATTTAATTCATTATTTTTAATTTATAAAATATGAAAGGGTAAACTACACCAGCTATCCCTAAGCTTCAATTTCTTTTTTTTGAAATGATCCTTAAGCTTTGATTAAAATTATATTTCGTTTACCCAACTTTTAAAAGTTGTATAAGTTACTAACATTATCAAATTGTTACATTTTTATCACTCAAGAAATTGTTACATTTTTATCACTCAAGTGTTAACTTCAATTAAAAAAGTAATGTTGCACCTTAATTAAAAGGGTTAATAGCTAACTTGGTCTCATAATTAAAAATCATTGTGATATTTTTAAAATTTATTAAATATAATTGTAAAAAAAATATTTTTTAAAAAAATTATAAAAATTTAAATATGTAATAATCTAAAAAAGTTCTTTAAATTAAAACTAAAAATAGTTTTAAAGTAACATTTCTTGCCAACTTTTATTATATAAAAAATCTTAAAATTTTCAAACTAAATTCCATTAAATTTTCACTGTTGATGAACACATTTATGTTGTTTTACCTAAAAATTGTTTTGCAAATTTTATTTTGTTTTTTTTTTTTCTCAAAGTCTCAGTAAAAGACATCTCAATGCAAGATTCGGATTTCACTATTAGATTGATTATTGCTACTCAAGTTTTCAAGAAACAAAATCTACACTTGCAATATTGCTTTCATTCTTGAGATTCATAAAAAATTCAACCATTGACGACCTATCTACAAGATTTTCTTGATAATTATAAAAAAAAGGAGAAAAAAATAAAGTAAGAAGACGGTTCTTTGGTAAATTGATTTGTTTTTTTTTTTTTAATTTATAATACAAATTACTCTACTTTTTTTTCTAACCCATTAATTTTTTTTGTAAGTCTGATTGATTAGGTTTTTGAATAACTTTTTATATTAGAATTTTGAATTTTGTAAATTTATATACAAAGTGCTCTTCTTCTCTTTCAAATTCAAAATTTCTTCTCCCAAATTTCAAGTTAATATTTTACTTTTAACCATAAATAAAACATATATATATATATATATATATATATTATATTTAATGATCTAGGAAGAACAAAGCCATCATCGGTTTACATGAAAAAGAGAAAAAAAAAAAAAGGAAAAGAAAGATGAAAATGAAGAGAGCATAAGATAACAAAGCAAATGAAAAAAATGATTATGATCAAAGTGAATAGATATTTAATAATTTTTTTGTGAAAGTTTAAATATTGTGATTTTTGGTGAGATTGAACATGAAAAAATTAGCCACAAAATTCTTGGTTTTTTATACAATTTATTTATTTATTAATAAGATTTTTTTATTTTTTTTACAATTATTGTTAAGAAAATTCTAAAAATATCAAAATGATTTCAACTTTAGCTTAAGGACGAAATTAACTATTAACCCTTTGAATTAAAGCTCAATGCTAATTTTTTAATGGAAGTTAATAGTTGAGTGACAAAAATGTAACAATTTGATAACGTTAGTAACATTATGTAACTTTTGAAAGTTGGATGACTAAAATGTAATTTTAAATAAAGTTTAAAGGTAATTGGTTAAATTTACCCAATATAAAAAAGAAAAAGAAGATAGTTTCTCATGCTAATTTATAAAGTTAGATTTGTAAGATGATTCTTGAATTGAATTTATAACATTGAATTAAATAATTAACTATCTTAAATTACAACTGTAACATTAAACAACACGTAACTATAATGTTTGGGAACATATTTATTCAATTATTTTTTATTCTTAATTAAATTTATCTTCTAATTATTTGGAATTATATTTGTAGTTATTTAGTAATTATATTTGTATTGTAGGTAAAAACTTTCAAAAAAAAGTTTTCTGCTTCAATATTATTGATATAAAAAAAAGTTAAATTTAAAATAAATCTCAAAAGATGTATTTTTTATGGGATAGATTTTAAAATTATGCATGAACTTTGATTTAATATGGTAATTGTATACATGAACCTTAATTTGATATAATTATACACGTGAAACTCTAATTGTGGTTCAAATTTATATTTGAAACTTTAATTTTATTTTAATCATACACATTTAAAGAAATAACTACATCAATCTATTTTTATATTGGATAAATATAATTATTTATGTATGTAATATATAAACATAAAATGATGTTATATCAATAATTGTGTTAATAATTTACAAGAATTGAATTAAATCAAAATTTCATGTATAAAATTGCATAAAATCAAAGTTCATATATACAATTATATATTAAACCATAGTTCATATATAATTTTGAGATTTATCTCTTTTTTAAAGAAAAAGGTTGGATTTAAAATAAATCCCAACTCATATTTTTTTCTAAATTCATTTCTAGTATATTCAATTCTTTATTAATGTTCAAATAGACAGTTTTTTAAATGGTAATAAATATAATATAATTACAAATATAATTGAGTAATTGAAAAAATAAAATTTAATTTAAATAATATCAATACCATATTAATATATTATTATTATTATTATTATTTACTTTCATAAAAAGTTAACTTAAATTAAAATTAATTGCTTTAATATGATTAAGAGTAAAATATAGGAGGTGACCTAATTATAGTCAAGTTTCCTTTCTGATTACTTAACTATTAAAATTTTAAATTAATCACCTAATTTAGTCGATTTTAGTTAAATGTTTGAAGGGTGGTGAGGTATTAGTTTAAAAAATTATATAATAATAAATTTAAAATTCAAACTCGTATAATTTTAAACTTTAAAATTATAAAAAAATCTCAAAAGTGGGTCCTCTTTTGGGTAATCACATAGAAATATTAATCAATGTTTGTAAAAGCCCAAAGCTAGACTTACACTGTATGGTTCTAAGATCAAACGCCATAGCCAAATTGACTGTGAAATCCCGCAAAAGAAGATGATAGAAACATACCAATTTCAGCACCTTTTTCAACAAGTACACAAACTTAGAAATCAACATTTTTTTTATTGACACAATTGCTTGAACCTTATAGCTGCAGATAAGCCATGGAGCCAACCCCAACAATTACACCACCATAATCTATAGACACCCTGTCAATTTCACTGCTATGACTCCTAATTTCACCAACAAGACCCATTAACCTCAAAAATCCATTTCTATTTCTTTCATGTTCCCTCAAAGAAACATGATTTGGAAAATAACAAGATGAGAAAACCCAATCAAAACCTAATCTAGAGCCTAAAGAAGGTGACTTTTGATTGAAGTGTCGAGAAAGATTGCCTTTTTGGAGTGGCTGTTGGACTTGCTCGAGGTCGAGTGGCAAGGCTCGTAATAGTTGCAGCAAATCTGAAGCTGAGTTCCATTGTCAAGTCAAGGAATATAACTCAAAGGAAGATTTATTGTTCGATATGTCCTTATTTTTAATGTTGATTACTATACCAAGATATCACCTACAAGTAAATATTTTATCCAAAAGATAAAATATGATTTAGTGCTTGATATTTTGATACGAGGTTTACCTTTATTCAAAGTTATTAATTTAGCTTATATTAAAGTTTTATGTGAGCTTGTTTTGTTCAATTCAACTACTATTATACCAACATTACTGTATGCATTGATTATATTCTCATGTTAAATGATACGAACTTCAAATCATGGCAAGAGAATCTTATGATAGTTCTCGAAGTCATAAATCTCGACATTGCATTAAGGTTGATTCTCCTCCATCACTTACACATGAGAGTACCTTAGATCAAAAGAGGGAGATGGAAATGTGAGAGACATCAAATCACATGTATATGATGATCATGAAAAAGGCCATTCTAGAAACATTCAGGGGCTCTATGTTTGATAAGATTACCATGATATTCATGGTCGACATTGAAAAGAGGTTTGCCAAGAATGAAGAGGTTGAAATCGGTATGTTCTTAACAAATCTAACTTCAATGAGGTATACACAAAAAAAAAAAAAAAAAAAAAAAAAAAAACAAGAAAGCTATGGATACATCATAAAAGAAACAACAAAATGAATCAACTAAGATGACTATCTCTCTTGTAGTGCAATAGGTGCACTTTTCAATTTTATTTGTTTAAGGTTAACTTGATCTCGGTACCTGGACACAATTGATGGATAGATATCGATGCAACAATTCACATTAGTGTGTCTATGTAATACCTTACACCCGATCCGAATAATGAATTCAAATACAAGTTGTCACATTTATTGCTGGAGAAACTCAAACGAACAAACATACAAATTGCAAAATTTCTGCATAATTGAATAAGTAAATGCAAATACATGTAATCATGGTGGATGGGGCCCACTTACGAATGCCCGAGGTCATAGGAACTCACAAACGAGGCAAGATACAAACTTTGAGCCCAAAATATCAAATTGCACAATCATGTCTCCAGACAATGAAGTCATGTTTCGAGACATACTTCTTCTGAAAAACTAATTTAGCTTCAAAGTTTGGTGTCTCGAGACAAGGCCTCTTGTCTTGAGACCTTAGACGTATATTATCCTAATTTAGGTTCAATGTTTTTTGTCTTAAAATAAATGCAATGTCTTGAGGCAAACATGTTATGTCTCATGACCTTTACCCAAAAGTGCATCAAATGGTAAAAATGTTTTTAATGGCTCGAGATATTAATATAGATATATAGAATTTGCCAAAATTTTTTTTGATGAAAAATGATAAAAAAAATTACAACTTAACAACTACTAAGAGGCTCTAAAAGCTTTGTCTTGTTGGATAGTCGTAATCACCAAATCAAGAGGTACTTCAAATATCTGAAGGGAAATCTACCAAGAGAGACTAATCTTTGCCAATTGATCTGCAATTAAGTTACACTCTTTAGGAACATACTTAAATTTCCACTGACCTTCAGAGTGCAAAAACCGTTTAACTCTTTTGAGCAAGGTAATACCGGAGTCCACTGTTTCCTCCATGGACAAGGCCCTGACCACCTCAAGATTATCTGTCTGAATACTAACTTTCTTGTAGCCCTTACTTAATAAAATGAGAATTCCATCAATAATACCCCAAAGTTCTGCCTCCAAAGGCGAACATCTGCCCATATAATGATTGAAACCCAAAATCCAATTGCCAACCCGATCATGTACCACGACACCCGTGGAAGCATTTCCAGAAGCTTTAGCCACTACTCCATCAAAAAATAAATAGACCCAACTATCTTCATAATGATAATGAATTTCTGAATTAGGTAAATTAGGCTTGATCCCAATTAGAAAAGGTTCAAAATGTTGAGCCCAACTGAAAGAGGTTTTTATAACATTATAAGCTGTCCAATTGATATTTTGGAAGATGAAAAGATTCTTGTTCTTCTAAATTATCCAAGCAATTAACTCAAATAACCATAACCAAGTAATTCCCTTATCCTGCATTTAAAAAGGTACCTAAAAAAGTCTAACATACAACTAAACTTTCATGCACAAGTTACACATATTAAAACAAACTCAGAACATGAGTTTTTATAATTAATAACTGTAGCATGACAAGTAAATTAATCGAGTGACCATATAAGTGTCAAAACAGTACCAAAATATCTGATTACCACATAAATAATCAAAGTGACTAAAGAATACAATAGAAAGCATCCTAAACACCTAGGGGCACGTCGTTTATTGCTCTAACGTAAAAACAAGATCTCTTTCTTTGCTAAACCCTATATGATTAGAAGACAGTCAATTATCACATACCATTGGTGGTAGAGAGTAAGTCAATGAAAATAAAATATGATCAAAAGTAATGTCACCTAACTTGTATAATTAATGAAAGGTGGAGGCGAAAATGGATAAAATTATATAAATATATTAATAATAATTTGTGGAATATGATCTAAAAGACAGTAGGAAACCTACAAGGATTGACGATTAAATTGTACAATTATCAAATCGAATTTCTTGATTATTTACAATCTGGGTTTAGAAAACTAATTACATAAACATCAAGTTTTGAAATCAAGTGATAATTGAGTTCCGAGATTAATCAGCCAGCCAACTTAGACTACTAACAAATTATCAAGTTTTAGTAAGGGGTGGGAAATTTCTTCAATGGGATGTAGTGGAGATGATAGGGGGAGACCTGAAATGGAAAATTTTCATTTAGAAATATTTATAATTTATAAAATTTTAAATTAATAATAGTAAAATTATATTTTGTACTTTAAAATAATAAAAATTTAATTTAATCCTTTAAAAAAAATAAAGATTCAGACTATTAAAATGATAAAATTTTATTTTTATTATCGTAAAAATATATAATTTAATTCCGACCCAAAAAAATTTTCTGTTTTTACCCCTAATGGGATCCAAAATAACAATGACCCAAACCCGAGTCAAAGTTGAGAAGCCTTTTTACCCGAGTCAAAGTTGAGAAGCCTTTTTACTTGTATACTAATTTATTTTTGCATCCACAACATCATTTAAGAATCTAAACACTAAATTTAAACAATTTGCCGAGGGAACAAGAATTATCACCACAACAATTATCTTCCTATGAAAAACCTAAAACCTGATGGCTCTTACTTGATCTTATCTTTCCCCAAGCTTCAAGTGGGACTGATAGTTTGGAACATAACAGATTGAGTGAGCCATACAATCTTTTTCTTATCTAGCCTCTAATAATGATAAACTTATTTCATTTCTCGAAGACAATCTGTCGTTTCCGGATGAACAATCAACTTCAAAGGGTTTCTTGTAAAAAAAGAAACCAGGTTGTTTAGGCGAAGGCAATTCATTATGACTTCCCAACATTAGAACCACCGATGACATGTTTGGTCTTTCCTCAGGATGCTGCTGTATACATAAAAGGCTAACGTGTATGCACCGTAGTAATTCGGATAGGTCTCCAGTGTCTGCTAAGAAATCATCAGCAAGATCCAAAGGCTTGCTTTCTTTCCATAATCTCCATGCCTGCAGCCAAATTCAAACCTTTTAGCATTTGTAGTTTAATTGACAAAACATAATGATAATAGCATTTGTCGATGTTTACATGTTCAATGAGGTTGCCACTTTGATTTACATGATAAAATCCTCTGTTCTTTCTTCCGCTTATAATCTCCAACAATAATATCCCAAAGCTAAAAACATCTGACTTTACAGAAAACAACCCATCGATAGCGTATTCTGGTGCCATAAAACCACTACAGAACATTGTTGGATAAAAGAAAATGTAGTTATGGGGATTTATAGGTCAAATAGTATAGCAATGGCATAATAGTACACTTACTAAGCTCCGACTACTCTATTTGTATTAGCTTCTGTTTGATCTCCTCCAAAAGTTCTTGCCAGGCCAAAATCCGAAATTTTTGGGTTCATCTCAGTATCAAGTAGAACATTACTAGTTTTAAGATCTCTATGGATAATCCTCAACCTTGAGTCTTGATGAAGGTAGAGTAGTCCCCTAGCAATCCCGCATATAATCCGGAAACGCTTAGACCAAGTTAAAACTCTGCGTCTCGTTTGATCTGGAAAGTAGGTATTCTTGTTCTTGCAATTCATTTGATTATTGAAGAAGCAAAAGTGATAATATTGAGAGGTTTGTAATGATTTTCATACCGAAAATGAATGAGTCAAGGCTTCTATTAGGCATGTATTCATAAACTAGCATTCTCTCATCTCCATGAATGCAGCATCCAAGAAGCCTTACAAGATTCCGATGCTGAAGTTTGGCAATCAACTTTACTTCATTCTTAAACTCATGCAATCCTTGTCCGGAACTCTTTGAAAGTCTCTTCACTGCAATTTCTTGTCCATTTCCTAGTGTCCCCTGGAATATTTTACTACACTTTATGAGCTTTCAATAAAATAAAGAAAGATCATTGTGCAATTACAGCAAGTTTTACCTTATAAACAGGACCAAAACCTCCTTGACCTAGCTGCTTGTTAAATGAAAAAGAATCAGTAGCTTGAGCTATGGTACCAAACTCGAATACTGCAAGCTCCATATCTTCATTCTCGTCTTTATCCTCTCTATCATTTAGATTCTTGTCTTTCATTTCATCTGAAAACAGTATAAAACATAGACAAGCACTTGGTACATGTAGATCATACAAATTTGTAAGAAATTAAAATAAAAAGGGAAAAAAATCAATAGTACTGTTTAATTTTCCTAAAAACTGGGATGGAGATTGGGATTTTCTATGATGCGCAACTTCTAACTCTTCATTTTCTGGAAGCATCTCACACATTTTTGGATTTGGGTATGAGATATAATCCTCCAATTATCCTCTGAATACATAAACTTAAAAAACCAAATACATCCATGTCGGACACAATATGAGTATCGAACACACAAGTTCGAGTAAGCAAAATGACTATGGTATTTGTAATAAAGAACAAAATTAGTACATTTATGAGGAGCATAATTAGTGTTACCTTTTTAACTTTCTCCTGCTTCTGAGAATGTTACAGACGATTAAAAGAAACCCCAAAAGCGCAGCAATTACCGTCCCAAGTATGATGGCAAGTTTCACCTTAGCCTTTTTCTTCCGTTCTGCCATTTTCAATATTGATAAAGAAGCACAAATATTAGTTCTTTATTACACAAAAACCCAAAAAGCATTATCACAAGATGTAATAACATGTAGTTTTATAAAGCAGTACCTGCTTCTGAAGCAGACACTCTGATGTAAAGATCCTGACCATCTGATTGAAATTGTTTGATATCAAGCAAATCTCCATACCACATGGCGCAGCCACTACCTCCTCTTGTAACATATAGATTAGTGTAGGCCAAGCAGGAACAGTTCCTCAAGCACTTGGCTCTACATTCCTTGAGATTCATAGTTTTATTAACCCAAGAGTTTGTGGTGTCTGGGGTTTTCACCTTCCCAATTCTGATAAACCCCTCTCCACTCTTGCAGTTAAGCGGCTTACTGTGTATGCAGCCGTCGGACCAATCCGGTGAGTTCCATCTCTCGAGCCATTTCGGTCTGAACCCTGTCAAACATGGACAAGCCGGGAGCTTATTGTTATCACAGTCCCCGTTTGGACCACAAAGTCCACTTCTGTCACATAAGTCACTTGGCATGATTGAGAACAGCTTCCAAGTTTTGAGTTTCTGGGTTCCATGTATACCTTTGTCTTACACTTTGGGTTTGGTTCAAAACAAACCTCGACATGACTGATTTGTTTTTGAGGGAATATATATAGTAAACCTCATTTTCGTTCCACCCAAAGTCATAATCAAAGATGGGATTCGACCTTAAATTTGGCGTCCCACTAAATCCATCGCCATTCCATAACCCACTCCGATAGTACTTTTCCAAGCCTTTCCTTAGCATCTCTGGGGTTCCTTCGAGTTCTACACCGTAAGTAAGATCACCTGGAGATGGATCATCCCAGTTCTTCCAGGCTGCTAATCTTCGATGGAGACCAGTTCTTAAATCAATACCAATTTTCATCCCTGGTAACATTGTATCTGATGGATAATCAAAGCTTTGCCACAAGTAATTCTCTGGTTCACTATCCTTTCCATCTTTGACAACAAGATTACCTGAATCCAGGAGCTGCAATACTGGATTCTCAACTCTTGCTGTCGAGTTAGCGCACCAAACAGCTGTTGTGTTCTGAACTAGAAGCAGGATTTTCCCATTACTTTGTATCTTCAACAAGCCGGTGGAATCGTTTATTGGGTTTACCCTGTTTGCAACCCAAACAATAGTTTGCATGGGGATGTTGTTGTACCAGATTCCCAGGTAGCGGTTCTTAGAACTGCCAGGAGAGAAGAAACCCAATTGAAAGCTTCCATCACCGGAGACTAAGGTCTTGCCGTCGGTGAGTGAGTCTGATTGAGAAAGGGTGTCGATTGCAGTTGAAGCTTTTGAGAAGATGACGAGGAAACAACAAGCAGTGTAAAAATAGAAACCCATTTGCATGGATATCTAGTCTGATAGCACATTGCTCGCCGAATTAAGTATAAATTCCATTTTAATGAACATTCTAAGTTCATGCATTGACTATAAATGCAAGTCTTTTGTCTTGAATTGATGACCGTAGGCATGGATATCGATGACTATTGTTAAGAGAACAGGGAGAATTCAAGTTTTTTTTTTTTTTATATTTAACTGACTTTGAAGATGCTTATATTCAACGTGTCTTGCTCGTCTTCTAGAAAAGCAACTGAGTTTGCAATAGTGTAGCATTCAAATCTAAAGTGAGGCGAGGTTAAAATAATTCTAACCACGTATTGCAACTAGGGTTGGCAACAATCCGGAATGATGAGCAGTAACTATGAGTCTGACCAAGAACGATTCAGAGCGCAACTAGAAAACATTCACTATACTTTGAAAAAGAAAACATATGTTGGAAATTTCCATATCAATAATGATGAATAAAGTGAACATGGTTTACCAAAATGTCAAGTCTTCCGGCAGAGTTTCTATCAAGAAATTGCTAAAGACATCCCGTTTCTAGGATCAAATAAGGTTTGGCCTTGTTTAAATCATAGTACTAAATTTATCCTAACGCCCGACCATTTTTATTTTATTTTTGAATTAATTTTAACTCACGTGTTACATGCTAAAATATATAATTTTGGAAAATAAAATAGTATAAATTTGTAAATTGCTTCATATTAAAATATATAATTTTGTAATAAATTATAAATATAATTAGTCATCCTTCTCGTATTGAAATATACCATAATTACATATTTAGTATTACAAAGTAATTTTCATCAATGATATATTGCAAAGTAACATACCAGACATAACAGTACATATCAATTCTACAGAAACATAAGACATCTAACCACCATCATACAAACCATACAAACACAAATGTAAAAACTTATCCCCCTAATAACAACCAGACAATGTTAACAAAAATCACCATGCTTATCCCTAACAATGAAAACTCCCCTAACAATATTAAATTACTTTATAACAATTATAATCTAATAAACATCCATCCATTCAAGTATATAAATTCAAAACATGTATATAATGTAAGAAGGTCACTTCTCATCAATTTATTCGGTCAAAAGAGAGAATTAAATTTGTTAATCTTATTTTCACTATAAACATAACACAATTTAACTTTAATATCAATTGTTGGAAATATTCGGTTTAGAAAATGTTTATATTTCACAACAAAAAATTAAAAAAATTAAAATTAGGCATTTGTGTTACTTGTATCAATAAACAATTTACCAAAACAATACTGTTGTTTTGAGTTAGACTGTTTAGGTCATTGCCCAACTTTCTATCAATACAATCTTCTCTACTATTCTTGAACCCTCGACTTGTTTAGTCTTTGAGCTCTAAATTCATGAACCGATTAATACAATGAAAACTTTATTGATGTTCCAATAGAGAATACTAGTTTCTCTGTAACAGCCCAAATTAGGGCTTAGCCGAAATAGCAGTTTCGAGACCACAAATCTGAGGTATACAAGTACATTTTATGATCATTCCTAAGTTTATAATATGACTGCATGTTAGTGAGAAAATACCATGAAGGAAATTTTATGAATTAGGGGTAAATTTGTCTTCAAGGACTAAATTGCAAAAATATGAAATTTGGAAGGTTTAACTGTGAAATAGTATTAGAGAAAATCATTTAGTATTACTTTATGTGTTATAATATTTTTATAAAGATGTGGAAAAAAATTTGGTGTGTTAATTTACGCGATTGAAGGCCTAACCGTGAAAAATGGACTAAATCGCATAAAAGGGTAAAGTTTGATTTTATTAGCAATTTGGTTTATTTAGCTAGAGAGCAAAGTGTGGGGGCTTTAAAAGGCAATTAAGCCCTTTAGTGATAGCATGGCCGGCCAAGTAGATGAAGAAAAAGAAAAGTCAAATTTTTTTATGTATTAGGTGAGATATTTGAGTAAAATAGTAACCTAATAGCCTAGTTTCCAATTTTGTCTCTTTTTGGTCTTCTTCTTCCACCGAAATACTCAGCAAATTAGAAGTTTTGACGCTTCAAAATTTTCAGCCATCTTTAGCTCCCAAAAGTAAGTGATTTTAAGGTTCTTTCTTGAATATTTTTACATATTTGAGAACCTTGTAACATGAGCTTTCTTTTGAGGTGAGTATTAAGCATTTTGGTTAGGAGTTTGAAGTTTTCCCATGGGTGAGTAGATGTCATTTTTTGGAGTTTTATGAAAGATAATGAATGTAGGATGCTTAATAAACAATTTTTGGAAATGGGTGCTCATAAATAACACCTAAATAAGACTTATTTGCAAGTGAATAAGTTGTTTTGGTAAATGCATTGATAATGGTTATTTGAAGTTGTCATATGCATGAAAGGGATTAGATAGGCATAAGAAATGAGGAAATTTGATAAAATCAATTTCCGAGCACAAGGGTAAAATGGTCATTTTGCTAAAGTTTAGGGACAAAATGGTCAAATTGCCAAATTGTGAGCTATAGGTCGTTAGAATTAATATGATGATTAAGTTTTTGAATTTTTTATCCACTATAGATCAAGAAACTCGAAGCCCAAACCAAAACCGGGGAAAGGGAAAAGTAGTGGACTAAACCGAGCGTTTGTCACATTTTGGGGACCCGAGGTAAGTTGTATGTAATAATTTAGCATTAAGTATTATGAAAATGAGTATGATGAATTTTCTATATATTCTATGTTAATTTTTATGAAATCTTGTCATAAAACGTACAAGAAATGACTATGGAATAAAATAGAAATTCTAAGTAATTGTTAAAGTATACGAAGGATAACGTGGCCATATCAAAGGGTTGTAGGTCCTGTATAAGACCATGTATGGGACATGGCATCGGCACCAAACTGAGATCCCATGTAAGACCATGTCTGGGATATGGCATTGGCATCAATATGTGGTCTCGTATAAGACCATGTTCGGGACATGGCATTGGCACCAAAATGAGACATAGATCCCCTGTAAGACCATGTAGGGACATGGCATGGGCATCTAAGAGGGATCCTGTATAAGACCATGTCTGGGACATGGCAGCGGCATTTTATGAGATCCCGTGTAAGACCATACTGGGATATGGCTTCGGCATTAGTTGGAGATCCCATGTAAGACCATATCTGGGATATGGCCTTGGCATCTTGGCAAGAGAATGGCATTACAGTTATTCTTTGACATTCTAAGTATTTAGAGAAAGTATTCAAGTTGATTAATTTATTGATAAAGACTAAAGTCTATGATGAGTTTTACAGGTTCACTTGAATATAGTTATGAGAAAACAATAATGTAAAGTATGAGACTGAGTAACCTATGAGAACGAGCAAGTTACAAGATTAAGTAAGTCTCGGAACGAGTAAGTCACATTGTTGAGTAAGTCTCAGAAATAAAAAAGTTACAAGCTTGAGTAAGATATTAGATGAAGCATCAAAAGCCTATAAGTTTACTTATATTTCATTGTTTATGATTGCTATATTTATTTCATGCAACTTACTAAGTAATTTTGTGCTTACTACCTCAATTTTGCATTCCATGTAGATTTGCCATATTAGCTCGGGGATCGTTATTGGTCGGAGCTCGAAGTCACACTATCAAGATCTTTATTTTGGTATAGTTATGTTAATCATTTTGGATATGGCATGTATAAGCCTTTAGTCATTTTGTTGCACAATTCATGCTAGCTAGCCAATTGAGTTGGCCATTTATACTTATAAGTTTCATTTCATAAATGGCCTTTGGAATTGGCCTAAAACCTTTCAAGTTGCTAAATTAAATGAGATGAATTCATATAGAAATTGTGCAAGATTGTTTAGTAGTTTATGCATGCATTTTGAACATGAATTGGGTGATGTATGAATGACTATTTAGGGGCATTTAGATGAGTATTGGTGTTATGTTATGATGTGTGAAGATCGAGATTATGTTTGTATATGTTTCAGGGTGGATAAGGGCTTGGTAAATAGCCCTATATTGCCTACACAGGTAGGCACACGGGCATGTGTTTAGGCTATGTGAGACACACGAGCTGCACATGGGCGTGTGGCTCGATCGTGTGTCCCCTGCACCTTGCATAAATGATAGCAGTACAGTCCACGGGCACGAGACATGGCCATGTGTCTCAACTGTGTGGTGGACATGGTTAGCACACGGGCGTGTGCCACGGCCGTATGAGTGATGACGTCAGAAACAAAATACGTAAGTTTTTACACACGGGCTACGACACGGGTGTGTCAAGGCCGTGTGAGGGACACGGGCGTGTGCTAGGCCGTGTGAAAACCCCTGTAGGTTGATGCTAGAAATTAAATCCACACGGGTATTGGACATGGGCGTGCCCCTAGCATGCTTAGGCCGTGTGAGGCACACGAGCTATTAGCATGGCCATGTTCAGAGACCACACGAGCGTGTGACCCTCTCATACGGGCGTGTGCCCTGTTTTTGCTAGTTTTTGAAGAAATCCTCTTAAGTGTATGAAATGGTCTCGGGTCAGTCCCGAACAATGATTTAGGCCTCGTAGGCCCATAAGAAGGCTTGTAGGACATAGTTTGGAAAAGTTTTAATTGAGACACATTTTCTTTAGTTTAAGTTAAAGATTTGCATGAGTTTTAGTGCGGTAATACCTCATACCGTATTCCTGCATCGGTTATGGATAAGTGGTGTTACGTTCTCTATGGGTTAGAAACTAAAAGTTGAACTCTATTGAAGAATATACTTTATTTGAAGAATAAATCACATTATAATTTAACAAAGTAGCAAAGCTAATGTGGTATGTTTTGATCTAGTCAATAGTCTCTATTTTATAGATAACAAAAAAAAAAAATAGAAAATACATAGTCCCACTAGGACTACAAATACTTGTTAGGAAATGTGTCCATATTGTAGTAAACATGTAGTTGTTTTCTATGTATTTGAACAATAAATAAATAAAGTTAATTTCACATTTCACAGTTACATCTTTTGTGTTTTTGTCTTTCATGTTTTATATACATAGCAAAATTGTAATAAGTAGATATTAGCTTATTGATTGTCTAAGTTCAAACTGGTGATAAGTGGCACTGTAAGAACATTTACATTGCGAGAAAAACAACTTACTTCAGTAGATAATCTAAATAAGTTTGTAATCTCGTAAAAGAATCAAAGTTCGAGAATCAAAGTTAGCATTTAATTCAAATACTTAGAAAAATTATTACGTTGTTTACAATTCCAATTGAGAGATGGCTAGTCTTGGCTATAAGAACAATTGACTCTGCGGGTAAAGACATAAATGTGCTCATTTGAAGAATGATACATTGGACTAGACCCAAGTTGAATTAATTCTGAATCCGTTTGTGAATTAATTCACTAATGACGTTCATGGTGTGATTTACCTAAATGTTGACTTAGTCACTAGCCATGCATATGTAACTAATGTGCTTTGATATAAGTGGAGGCTTATACTTTGTTTATGCTTTAAAGATGATCGAGCCCAAAGCCGGTATGCTGGGTATATGACTTGTGTATGACATGACTTTACTAGCAACAATAGAATTCATAACTTGATTAAAGAGTTAAAGGTATCCTCTTATTAACATTGTGTGGATTAATAAATATGGAACGTGGACATAGGTTGCTTGTTCTCAAACGAGCAATTTATCATAGTCATTTGTTAACAATAATCATATTAATCATTAAGAAGACACAATGGTGACAATGTGATAAAATACAATTGTATGAGTGAACAAATTTAACTTAAAGGAATCAATAATATAATATGAGGGTAACACACATATGACGGGTTCATTGGAAAAAGCAATTGGATGAATTACTTTCATAAATAGTATACAATAAGGAGTTCTCAATCATGGTACTTCTTATGAATTGACTTCATGATTCAGTATACTGCAAATTATCAGAATGATGCTTCTGGACATAATTGCAATTACTAGAGCCTAATTGTAAATGTTTGATTGGTCTCTTTGCTAGCTCAACAAAAGCTCGATTGGATTGCATTTGAATTAGAAGAAAATTCTACAACTTTGGAAATAATTTAATTGAGTAGATTTATTCGACGTGGAATTAAATTAGTAGTTGTGAGAATTGTTTAAATAAAGAAGTTGATTAAAGAATTTTCTTGAAAAGTTAATTTTGATTGATCAAAATTAAATTAATCAAATTAATTAACATAAATATAATGTTTTTAGAAATTAATTTTCAAGTCAGACAATTGGCCCAGTGAGTAATTAAACTTGAAAAT
Source organism: Gossypium stocksii (assembly GCA_020496765.1). Classification (NCBI taxonomy): domain Eukaryota; kingdom Viridiplantae; phylum Streptophyta; class Magnoliopsida; order Malvales; family Malvaceae; genus Gossypium; species Gossypium stocksii. The sequence goes on along the minus strand of CM035621.1, from coordinate 11,498,242 downwards.
TGGACTTGAGATCAAAAATTAAAATCGAGAACCAAAAACTGAGACTGAGACCCAAAATTAGTCAAATCAAGCTTGGTATGTGAGACTGGGCTAATGATAATACTCTAGAATGACATGTTTTTATGTATTAATCCTGTGTTTATTTTGAGCTAGATCCTACTAATTTGAGCTATTTATGTCTTTATATCTTTTAGGGACTAAATTGGAGGTAAAAAGTAAATTCAAGGGAAAAAGCGTCAATTTAGAGCTTAAATGGGCCAATATGCAACATGGAAAAAATATGGTGTCAAAAGTGTGAACATGGAAGACACAAGGACTAAAAAGTAAATAGAAGAGATTTTATTTTATAAGACTCCATTTTTATTTTATTTATATTAGGATCATTAATATTAAGATAATTATTAGGACTATTTAATTTTAGGATTTTATTTTTATTTATCTTTAATTAAATGTATTTATCTTTAGAGAATTTAAGTTAAGTTAGACTTTCTTCCTAGCATTATAAATAGGGGGTGAAGTAACTCAAATTGTGTTCATCTTTTCTGTAAACACTCCCCCCCAAAAGTCTAGGCTTTTGTTCTTTCCATATTTTCTTTTAATAAAATTCCTTTTTCCATTTTTATATTTATTTCCTTCCCCACCATTATCATGAGCCACTAAAACCCATCTAGCCGAAAGTTGTCGATATTCCCCAAAAAGGGTTCTTGAGGCTTAGAATTGGTACTTAGCCTTTTTCACCAAGTATTCATCGTTTCTCCGCACTACGGGCTAATGCTTCCGTCCATGGCCCTTAAGAAGTAAGCTTTTCAACGTATGCAAAGGCGGCCGTTTTGTGTGTTTTGGAAGGGTTGCACCGTCGGTTCATCAACTACTGCGTCAGAGGTTGGCGAGCCAAAGAGACAAAATGGCGTGGGATTCACCATTGAGAGGCGTTGATCTAGCATAGGATGCTGGCTAGAGTCAGGTTCTCTTAAATCGTAAGTCCAAATTCTTGGAGCTGGTGGTTGTAGGCATCCTCTTCCACTATAACTGGCTTAGTTGGTTCGAGAAGGGTCATCCAAAAGCCAAGGATTGAACCCAAGGCAGAATGAGACAACTGGAGGTTGGACTCTTCCCATAAGAATTTCTTTTCTCTCAATTTTTTATTATTTTTAATTTTCGCAATTTCGATTCAATTCCTTAATTCTGTTTTATTTATTTGTTTATTTTATTTCTCCTCAACCCGAATCTTCAATTCTATTTTTTTATTTCCCAGGAACGCAGGTTTTTTGGGCACGATTTCGTCCAGGATATCGAAAAACAAGCGTTCGTATAATCCGGTCCCTGAGGATTTTGACCCTACTTCCCCTTTACTGTTATTTTTACTATTTTGCAGGGAATAGGATAATTTGGTGCTTTCAACGACCGCATCAGCTAACGACCCAATTGGTGGTTGGGCCGAACTGGTCGGACCGTTATTGACCCAAATCGAATTGGCATAAGTCGAATTGGCTTGGGGTATCGTGAGGGTGTCGTGCTTGTGATGACACCATCGAGCATGTGGTGCTAGCGGTTGCGACTGCGACATTCCAGTGGTTGATGGATGGTCGGTGATAAGTTATAAAAATAACATATTTTAATCTCATTCTTAATGCGTTTTTGGATGATTATTTATACAAATTGATGACTTTGATGTTACTAATCCATTTAATTCATGTTCTACACTTAGGTGAACATTTGGGAGCAAAAAGAGCAAAAAAAAAAAAAAAAAAGCAGCTTTTAGAAGCCATATGGGCTGGGCACACACCTATGTGTGCCACACGGGCTGGACACACGCCCATGTGCCAGCCTATGTCGATTTCTCACCCTGGTTCCCAAATACCTAGAAAAACATAATATTTAGGTTTTCTAAGCATTTTAAAGTCTATAAATACTAATTAGAAGAAGACATAAGAGAGTCATTAGAGAAGATCGAAAAAAACACTTGAAGAATACCATCGGAGACAACTCAGAAGTGGATCTCCATCAAGATCGAAGATTTCCTTTTAATTTCTTTCGAAGTTTTTATGAGTTTCTTTATGTCTTATGGTTATTCTAACTTTGAGATGTTTTTATTTACGATTATGAACTAATTTCCTAGATACTTAGGGAGGATGAAACCTATGATGAATTTTATTATTTAATATATATTTTACATGATAAATATTTGATTCTTGTTCTCTATTATATGTGCCTATTTCTTATTTTAATATTTTTGGGATATTAATTCATATTTAATGTGCTTAATTCAATGGAGCAAAAGTCCCTGTGTAAGAGTATATCTATCATAATTGAGTGGAGTTGTATGCAATCCTAGAAATATGATGACATAAATCTACTGGATTAAAGTCAAATCTAATAGAGAAATCCATAGATCAAGTTAATGCAACGAAAGGGGTTTTAATTAGAAAGAGATTTCAATTAATCAACCTAGAGTCAGTTGCTCTTACTCTCGAAAGAGATATTAACATAATTCAGGGATTTCTACGGATCAAGGCACAAGTGAATAAATCGTTTAATTCAGATTCATAATAATAGGTGAAGTCTAGGTGGATTCTTTCCTAGGTATTGTTTCTCTGATTGGTTAAAATTCGATTATTTCCTTGATTCATTCTCTGTTACGTTTATAGTTAAATTAGTGAAGTAATTTTAGCTTTAAAACCCATCACTCCAATTTGTCAGCTAAATAATAAGAAAATGGTAAATACTAATACTTTTAGTCCTCGTGGATACAATATATTTACTCACCATAGGTATACTATTGTTCGATAGGTGCACTTGCCATTATTGTATTTATAGTTAGTTTGGTGACCATCAGTCGGCGACGGTGGTTCTTCGGCGGTTGAGCAATGAAAGAATCATACTCCTACTAGAATTTCACTGGATAATTTGATTTCAGATTAGTCCCCTTGCAATCCTGTAGATAATTCGGAAATGCTTATACCAAGTTAAAACTGTACGCCTAATTTGATCTAGAACGTGGGCATTCATGTTAGTCCTGCATCTCATTTTATCATTGAATAAGCAAAAGTGATAACATTGAGAGGTTTGTAATGACTTTCATACCAAAAATGAACGAGTCATGGCTTCTGTTAGCCATGTATTTGTAAACCAACATTCTTTCATCTCCTTGAATGCAGCAACTAAGAAGCCTTACAAGATTCTGATGCTGAAGTTTGGCAATCAATTTTACTTCATTCTTAAACTTGTTTAATCCTTGTCCGGAACTCTTTGAAAGTCTCTTCATTGCAATTTCTTGTCCATTTGCTAGTGTCCCTTGAAAAATTTTACAACACTTTTATGAGCTTTAATAAAATAAAGAAAGATGTTAAGGTTTTGATAAACTAAGGAAGAGAATAGAAGCAAGTAATCTAGATGAAGTATGTTTTAAGCTTCAATACTTGAATAAGCAATATGCCATATTCATAAGTAACCTAGGTAACATATGTTGGATTTTGAGTAAGTTAAAGAAGAAGAAAGAAAATCAAATATCAAAACTTAGAACTAGAGGAAAAACTAAAAAAAATTTGATCTCAAAGATCTGATAATTCATTAACTTGAATTTTATTTGTATTACAAGAGGATATGACATCTTGTTCAATGTTCAACTGTTCACATGACTTAAGCCTAGATAGAATTAGGCACAAAATATAGCTGACATATCAGCCTTTACATCTCTTTCAAATCTTCAGCATATCCTACTAATTTTCAAAGTCAAATTACATTGGAACTAAAACAAATTACAAATAAAAAAATAAACAAAAGTTACTGCTCCTCAGGTTCATCAACAAGCTGGTCTACATGCTGGTTTCCTATTGCATTGCAGGCCAAAGTTTAACACTTCTCATTGGACTGTATGCAACAAACACCAATTTTGCTTATTAAAACTTCAAATCTTGTTACACTGAGAGGCTTGGTTAAGATATCAGCAAACTGCTTTTCTGAGCTGCAATGAATTAGATTTACTTACCTCGATTGTTCAGCCTCTCGAACAAAATGGAACTTGATTTTAAAATTTTTGGTTTTGACATGAAAAACATGATTTTTGGCTATGGCTACTACTGATTGGTTATCAACCCTAATTTCAGTAGCTTCAAACTGATCTTCATTCAAATCACTTAGTAGCTTCCTAAGCGAAATGGCTTGATTAACAGCTACAGTAGTTGCAATGTATTCTACTTTAGCTGTCGATTGAGCAATAGTTTGTTGCTTCTTTGAGCTCCAACAAAAAGGTCCTAAACCAAGGGTGAAAAAGTAACCAGATGTGCTCTTCATGCCATCGACAGAGCCAACCCAATCACTGTTAGAATATCCTGTCAGCTTAAGTTCTTTTCCCTTCTCAAACTTCACTCTAAAATTCAAAGTCCCCTTTACATATCTGAAAACCCTATTTGCTGCTTTAAAATGGACAACATCACAGCAACGCATAAATCTGGAAAGTAAGCTAAAAACATACATAATATTAGGCCTAGCAGCTGTTAAGTAAAGCAAACAACCTATCGAGCTTTTATATTCCTTCTCATCAACTCTTTCATGATTCTCATTGCTGGTCAACTTTTCAGCTTGAGCACTGGTATGCTGACAGTTTTGCAATTGGACATACAAAACTTGTTAAGAATCTTCAAAGCAAAAACATGTTGGCTAATGAAGATACCATGATCAGATTGGTTTACTTCCATGCCAAGAAAGTATGTCATGACTCCCAAGTCTGTCATTTCAAACACTTCTTGCATTTGCACCTTAAACTCACTAATTAACTCTTCTTGACTTCCAGTCACAAGTAAATCATCCACATAAAGTGAGACGATTAGAAGAGTTTCATGTTCTGACTTTTTCACATAAAGTGTAAGTTCACTACACTTTTCTCGAACCCAAGCTTAGACAAGTGTGTATCAACCTTGTCATACCAGGCCCTTAGTGCCTGCTTTAGACCATACAGGGCATTTCTCAGCTTGTAGACATTTTCCTCTTCACCATGAACCTTGAACCTTTTTAGTTGTTCAATAAAAATTTCTTCATTGAGGAAGCCATTTAAGAATGCTGACTTAACATCGAGCTAATGAATTCTCCATTCCTTCTGTGCAACCAAGGCAAATAGAAGCTTAATTGTGTCTAACCTTGCTATTGAAGCAAATGTCTCCATAAAATTTGTAACGGCCAAAATTTCAGTAGTGTCAGAACAGTAATTTGAGATCACTAAATTCGAAAAATGAGTAGAAAATATTATTAATTAATGAGTATAAGTTAGATGTGAAGTTAGAAAAAATAATTGAAATAGTGAATAGTATTTTAGAAATAATTATTAAATAATTAGAATAGAAAACGAGGTATCGAGACCTTAGAATTTTAAATCGAGCCATAAATATTTTTATAAATATTTATGGAGTGTTAATAAGTTTATTAAAGTTCCGTCAAGTAATTTTAAGGTTTCGTTGGTCAATTGAGTAAAAAGGACTAAATTGAATAAAATGTAAAATTGTGGAAAATGACTAAATAGCTTAAGTAATAAATAAAAGGGACTTAAAGTGTAATTTGGCCCAAAATTTAATGGGTTGGACGGTTGGGTCAAGAAATAGCTGAGAATTAGTGTGAACTAATGGCAATTTTGTAAATAAATAGAAATTCAATAGCGTTTTATGGACAAAATTAAAAGAAATATCTAGATTTTTTATTTTCTTTCACCTTCTCCAGCAAAAGCACCATAGGAGGGTTTCAAAAAGCTGGTTTTTCCTATTTTTATTGCAAGTAAGTTCAATTCTTGATTATTTCTTGAAATTTTTATATTTTTGGGACTTTTACAACTAGGTCCTCTTGTCTAATTCATTAGCTTTTGATTTCATGGTTGATTGTGAAAGTTTCTATGAAAAAGTGCTGGATGTTTATGATGATTTAACATGGAATTAATGGTTTAATTTGTTTATATGTTGATATTATTGAAAGAATTGAATAGAAAATAAGTTTTGGGGAACCTAATTGTAAAAGATCTTGAAGTTAGGGTTTTATGTGGAAATTTTGTGTATCAACAGTTGTGAAATAGTTCAAAATGATAAGATAAGGTTTCAATTGAGAAGAAATAGTTCAATTGATGGGCAAAGTGATTAGGGATTAAATTGTAAAAATGGTAAAGTTTAGGGTAAAAGTATAATTTTAAGAATTAAAGAGCATAAATTGTGGAAAATAGTAGATTGAAATAAATGCTAATAAATTAATGGTTTTGCACTTATAGATCAAGAAATTGAAGCAAATCAAGAAAAGGAGAAAATAGTAGAATAATTCCTGAACTTCTACAACTTTTGTGAATTAGCCCAGGTAGGTTCATCTGGCAAAATTTTAATGATCACTGTTAATATTATGAATTTTGTAATGTGTTATATGATATGTATATGATAAAGTCTTAAATAATGTAAAAGCATGAACATAAAGAAATAATCAACTTGAATGGAACATCTGATTGAGTATTCTTATCTAGTGACAAATGATGAATTGACGGAAAAAGACCATGGTTGGACTATGGCAACAAGTGATAAGTGATTTCCGTATAAGACCATAGCTGGGCTATGGCATCGAAAAACAAGTGACAAGTGACTCTCGTATAAGACCATAGCTTGGTATGGCATCGGTGAGGTGTGCCAAGTGATTTCCGTGTAAGACCATAGCTGGGCTATGGCTTCGGATTAAAGTGATACAAGTGATTCGTATAAGACCATAGTTGGGCTATGGCATCAGAAAAAAGTGATAAAGGCTTCCGTGTAAGACCATATCCGGGATATGGCATCGGTGTGATATGTAACCCGTGTAAGACTATGGATGGGCCATGGCTTCGGAAAGAGAAAAGTGATCATGTGTAAGTCCATAGTTTTTCTATGGCCAAATAAAGAGAAAGTACTCAATTTCGTATGATTTCCTAACTGGAAAATAAGTGGTAAACAATAAATGGGCCCAAAAGAATGAAGTTCAAGTATAAGTAATATTGAATGATACTAAATGAAATTGACTCAATTTGTGAATGACAGTAGACATCAGTAAATTGTATATTATATGATTGCTTTACATTTTCGGTAAGTTTACTTCCCATGCCTATGGACTTACTAAGCTTTCACAAGCTTACTTGAATGTGTTTGACATGTTTTGTAGATTAACGTGGTTTCAGAGGATTGGATCATCACAAAGAATCGCACTATCCAGAAATTCTTCGGTAGTTTTTGGTTATTAACTTTTGATTTATATGGCATGTATGGTTAATGGTTGATAATATAATAGTTTTGGTTACATGTATAAACAAACAAAAGAACAAGTTAACTTAATGATATATTTATGTTGCCTTATGCTTTCATTAAGTACACGTCTTGGCTTATAATGGTTGTTTGGTTGGTTGAAATTGGTAGAAAAGCTTGTTTTAGTGCAGGTAATGGATGAAAGGGTAAGAAAAGTGGCCTAAAATGGCCTATTTTCATCCACACGGGTGTCTAGGCCGTATGTGACACACGACAAGCCTATGGGCATGTGTAGTGGCCGTGTGTCCCCTGCATCTTTTAAAAATGAAGTCAGTATCGCACACGGGCCAAAGACATTGCCGTGTGTCTTGGTCGTGTGAAGGACACTGGTTTTAAGCATGGTCATGTGTCAAAATCATGTGAAATTGGCTTAAAAATGGTGAAAAATTAGTTTACCACACGGCCTAGCCACATGGGCATGTGCCCAGGCCGTGTGGCCCTCTGTTTATGTCATACGAGCTGACACCAAGGCCATGTGTGCCAAGTCAGATCTAGCCACGGGCTAGCCCCACGGTCATGGGAGCCCCACGGGCAGGCCACACGGGCAGGCCACACGGGTATGTTCTAGTCCACACGGGCGTTTACCCCTATCTTCAAGGTAAAGTTTCCAAAGTTTTCGGTTTAATCTCGAATCACTTCCAAAGCATGTATTGGGCCCCGTAGGCCCATATTAAGGACTTTTTCATAAAAGTTAGAAAGAATTATATTGGGAATGCAAATTTATGACTCGGTTTAGTACAAATACTAGTGTATAAGTCTGGTAATGCCTCGTAACCCTGTTCCAGTAACGGATATAGGTTAGGGGTGTTACATTTAGTGGTATCAGAGCTCAGTTTAGTCGATTTTTAGAATATTTACGAGGTCTAAAGTGTTTAGAAATACATGCCATATAAATCTCGTGTGATGTGTATGATCCGATCTAACTCCTTTTATTTTGTAGATATTCTCTGATTGTAAATATGTCAGATGGACAAGAACATAATGAGCAAGAAGTAGTTAATAGTAGAGTGCAGACTTCTGAACCGGGAACAAGCAGTAATGTTCCAATTTCTCTAATACGACAACAAGAACTTAAAGATATGATTTACGGGATTATGAATCAGTGGTACAGTGGAAAGATGCAAGAAGGAAATCAGGCTCAACAACCTCCTCCCCCTATTGTGCCACCTGTAATGTCTCCAGTTACCCCTCTACCTCCTCCGACAATTGAATCTAGTAAACATACTCCATTGGAAAAGCTCAGAAAACTCGAAGCCAAAGAATTTTGGGAAAGAGCAGATGATGATCCGGTTAAAGCTGAATATTGGTTATAGAGTCTGATGAGGATTTTTAAAGAAATGGCTTGCTCACTAAATGATTATTTGAGATGTGCTGTGTCCTTATTGAAAAAGGAAGCTTATCACTGGTGGGAAACGATTAAGGCTATTGTATCAGCTGAGAAAATTTCCTGGAAATTTTTCCAAAATGAATTCAAGAAGGAATATGTGGGCAAAAGGTATCTAGATAAAAAAAAAGAGAATTCCTCAATCTTCAATAAGGAAATAAGACAGTAGCTAAGTACGAAAGAGAATTTGTTTATCTTAGCAAATATGCTCGGGATATTGTGCCTACCGAAGAGGAAATGTGCATTAGATTTGAAGAAGGGTTGAATGATGAGATCAGAATGATGATAGGAGGTAATGAGATACAAGAGTTTGTTGTTTTATCAGATCGTGCTCAGAAACTTGAAGAAATGTATAATAGAAAAATGCAACGTGACAGAAAGAGCAAAGAGACTTTTAAAATGGGTGCATCTAAGTTATTTTCATCATCGCCGGTGAAGAAATCTAGAGAAGAATATAGCCGAGCAACTTCAATGTTAGAGGAATCAGGGAAGAATAGATCAAGATGGTTTGATTTTCGGGTATCTGATAGACCTACCGTTAGTGTGAGTAGTGTTCAAAATGCTCCATGACTGAAGTGTCAGTATTATGGAAGAAATCACCTTGGTAAGTGCCGGAACAAGACAGGGGCTTGATATAGGTGTGGATCTACTGACCATTTTATTCGAGATTGTCTTCAACTACAAAGAGAAGAAGTAGATCAGAAAGAGAAACAGAGAACCCCTCCCCAACAAAGTAAACGTTCGGATTAGAGCAGTGTTACAGGAGCTACCCGTTTGGGTATGAAAGAATCTGCTAGTCGATCAGATGTTAAAGCACCTACACGTACCTATGCTATTTGAGCAAGAGAAGAAACGACAGCCCCGGACGTAATTGTTGGTACTTTCTATCTTTATGATGATACTGTGTATTCATTGGTAGACCTGGATCTACACATTCATATATTTGCACTATGTTAGCTTTTGAAAAGAATTTATCTATTGAGCCCACTGATTATGATGTGTAAGTTACTAATCCCTTAGGACAGTGTGTAATGGTTAATTTAATATGTCGTAGTTGTCTACTGAAAATAAAGGGCTTTGAGTTCCCCGCTGATTTAATGTTGTTGCCTTTTCGGGAATTTGATATTATTTTGGGGATGGATTGGTTAATGAAACATGATGCAATAGTGAATTGTCGTGAAAAACAAATTAGTTTTAAATGCCAAACAGGGGATATGATTTTAGTTGGGTCTGAAAATTTGGGTGATACTATTAGTATTATTTCAACCTTTTCTGCTTAGAAGATTTTACGCAAAGGAAATGAGGCATTCTTGGCTTATATCTTTGATACTCGGGGTTCCAATTCAAAGTTAGAATAGTTGCCAGTAGTGAATGAATTTTTTGATGTATTTCTAGAAGAATTGCCAGGTTTACCACCTAATAGAGAAGTGGAATTTGTGATAGATGTAATTTCAGGAACAACTCCCATTTCAGTGACACCGTATAGAATGGCCCCAGCTGAATTAAAAGAATTAAAAACACAGTTACAGGAGTTGTTAGATAAAGGATTCATCAGACCGAGTATGTCGCCTTGGGGTGCACCTATTTTATTTGTGAAGAAGAAAGATGGCTCGTTGAGGTTGTGTATTAACTACAGGCAATTAAACAAGGTAACAGTCAAGAATAAGTACCGTTTGTCTCGTATTGATGATTTATTTGATCAGTTGAAAGGTGCAACTATATTTTCAAAAATAGATGTTTGATCCGGGTATTATCAATTGAAAGTAAAAGAATGCAATGTGCCGAAGACTGCTTTCTGAACCTGGTATGGACATTATGAATTTTTTGGTGATGCCATTTGGATTAACCAACGCCCCGACTGCGTTTATGGATTTAATGAATCAGATCTTTCAACCTTACTTGGATAGATTTGTAGTTGTGTTTATCGATGATATATTGATCTATTCAAAGATAGAATTCGAGCATGCTCAGCATTTGAGGACAGTATTACAGACTCTGAGAGAGAAACAGTTGTATGCAAAGTTTAGTAAATGTGAGTTTTCGTTTTATGAGGTTTCATTTTTGGGTCATATTGTTTCAACTGATAGAATTCGTGTTGATCCTAGTAAAGTAGAGGTAGTGGTGAATTGGAAGGTTCCAAAGAATGTCATTGAAGTACAAAGTTTTCTGGGATTAGCAGGTTATTATCGCCGATTTGTTAAAGATTTTTCAATGGTTGCTTCACCATTGACTCAGTTATTACAAAAGAATGTCGAGTTCGTGTGGTCAAATGAATGTCAACAAAGTTTTGATCAGTTAAAGAAGATATTGACAGAAGCACCAGTATTAACTCAATCAGAATTAGGTGTGCCATTTATGGTGTATAGCGATGCATCTCTAAATGGTTTGGGTTGTGTACTTATACAGTCAGGTAAAGTGGTGGCATATGCTTCTTAGCAGTTGAAATTGCATGAGAAAAATTATCCTACACATGATTTGGAATTGGCTGCGATCATATTTGCTTTGAAAATATGGATGCATTATTTATATGGTGAAAAGTGTCATGTGTATACCGATCATAAGAGTTTGAAATATCTGATGACACAAAACGAGTTAATTTGAGACAGAGACGGTGGTTAGAACTTCTGAAATATTATGATCTTGTTATTAATTACCACTCGGGGAAAGCTAATGTTGTAGCAGATGCACTTAGCTGAAAGTCGTCATTGTTTGCTCTTCGGGCACTAAATGCTCATCTGTTTATTAATGAAGATGGTTCTGTGTTAGTAGAATTAAAAGCCAAACCGGTACTTTTTCAACAGATTTGGGAGTTACAGGATGAAGATCCAAAATTGGTATTGAAAGGACAGATGGTTCAAAATGAGTTGAGCTTCGAATACTCTGCTGATGATAAAGGTATATTATATTATCGTGATAGGATATGTGTTCCAAATAATGCAAATTTGAAGAATGATATTTTGTCAGAAGCTCATAATAGCATGTGTTCTATTCACCTGGGAAGTACCAAAATGTATTGTGATTTGAAGAAAAGGTATTGGTGGCCCAGTATGAAATGGGAAATTTGTGAATATGTGGCCAAATGTTTGATTTGTCAACAGGTGAAAGCTGAGCATAAGGTACCGACAGGATTGTTACAACCTATTATGATTTCGGAATGGAAATGGGAACATATCACTATGGATTTTGTGTCTGGATTACCGATGACTTTGAAAAAGAAAGATTCAATATGGGTGATTGTAGATCGATTAACCAAATCGGCACATTTCATTCCAGTTAAGGCAAACTATTCACTTGAAAAGTTGGTAGAAATATATGTGTCAGAGATAGTGAGATTACATGGGGTGCCGACATCTCTTATATCTGATCGAGATCCGAAGTTTACCTCGAGATTTTGGGGTAAGTTACAAGAAGCTTTGGGTACTAGGTTAAACTTCAGTACAGCTTTTCATCCGCAGATAGACGGGCAATCAGAACAGGTAATTTAGATATTAGAAGATATGTTGAGGTGCTGTGTGCTTGAATTTGGCGGCAGCTGGGAAAGTTATTTACCTTTAGCTGAATTTGCCTATAATAATAGTTATCAAACTAGTATCAAAATGGCACCGTTTGAAGCTCTGTATGAAAGAAATGTAGAACTCCATTATAATAGACTGAATTGAGTGAATCGAAGCTAGTGGGAGTTGATTTGATTTGGGAAACTGAAGAAAAAGTTCGTATTATTCGGGATAGTCTGAAAGCTACTTCCGATCTTCAGAAGTCATACGTAGATTTTAAAAGAAGAGATATAGAGTTTAATATGGGCGATCATGTGTTCTTGAAAGTTTCCCCGTGGAAGAAAGTTCTAAGGTTTGGTAAAAAGGGAAAACTTAGTCCACGATTTATTGGACCTTATGAAATTATTGAAAGAGTTGGCCCAGTTGCTTATAGGTTGGCCTTACCTTCAGAACTTGAGAAAATTCATGATGTATTCCATGTGTCTATGCTTAGACGGTACAGATCAGATCCATCGGACGTGATTCCTCACACAGAGATAGAACTTCAGTCAGATATGACCTATTCGGAGGAACCAGTGAAAATTCTAGCGCGAGAAATTAAAGAATTAAGGAATAAACGGGTACCGTTAGTTAAAGTGCTGTGGAATCGTCATGGGTCGAAGGAGGCAACTTGGGAGACGGAAGAGTTAATGAGATCTCAATATCCACATTTATTCTCAGGTACAAAATTTTAGGGACGAAATTTCGAAAAGGGGGGAGTTGTAACGATCCAAATTTCAGTGGTGTCGGAACAGTGACTTGAGATCTCTAAATCTGACGAATGAGTAGAAAATATTATTAATTAATGAGTATATGTTAGATGTGAAGTTAGGAAAAATAATTGAAATCGTGAATAGTATTTTAGAAATAATTATTAAATAATTAGAATAGAAAATAAAGTGTCGAGACCTCAAAATTTTAAATCGAGCCATAAATACTTTTATAAATATTTATGGAGTGTTGAAGGCCCATTTCCGCTGGGTCCACACCATCAACAACCAAAGAAAACCATAAACCAAAAAATAAATAAAATTTATAAAGTCCAATGTCCCTTTTACAACTATTGGGGCCCAAGGCAGAATTAAAGCCCAATCCTAACTGAACTCTAAAACTTTAAATGGACCTAAGTCGGGCATGGCCCAAATTAATTACAATAGCCCTAGTGACCTAATGCTAAACTAGCCCAACTAGCCCACATAGACTAATGTTCAGAAACCCTAGCCAGGGTCGTGCGCCGCAGCCTCCTAGCCTCCCACGATCGGACCTTCACGCCATATTAACCCCTCCGTACGGCCTTTGTACCTGCAAAAGACAACAAAAACACCAGCAAGAACACAGCAGCAAAAAAATACGTTGTCTTTTTATTTTTTAATTTGTATTACACTCTCGTTTCGGCCCATAAAAGGCCAAATATAACCATTGTAATCTTCTTATGTTTTTGAATATAAAAAATAGATAAAGGTATTTCTCCAGTCTTTTTTAGCCTATTTTTGTTTCGAATATACTGTATATATGCATAAAAAAGAATAAAGATGAAAACTTTTTACCTTTTAAGGCTATCGGAGCCTGAATCCGAAATATTTTCATTCTTGTTTTGATTTTGGTAGGGATTTAGAGAGTTTTGGGCTAAGATTCGGGTTCAGGGTAGTTTAAAAGGCCAAGGTAGCCTCTTCGGAGTCTCCAGCCACCGTATACGGCGACGGAGGTGGTAGAGCAATACGGCCCGATGACCGGAGCTCGGCCGAATTTGGGCTAGAGCTCAGAGGGCGGAGGGTTCCCTTTTTGGAGAGAATTTTAAGTTTTTTTTTTAAAAAGAGGGGTTTCAAAAATGATTTTTTTAGGCTTTTTGGTATTTATTAGCCTGCGGTGTGACATCGTTTTGGCATGGCCATTTAATAACCAAAATAGCATCGTTTAGAGGCCAGACCCATGCGAGTGACTCGACCCGGGAATGATCCGCGCGTTTTTGATTATTGGTCTATTTGCGCGCCAGGTCCTTCCGCTTTTGCGATATTCTGTAATGTTGTCCTGCGCCCGTGATATGCGTGATATGAAGTAATAAAATTTATAAAGAACTTGATCACACCAAAACTAACTAATATCACGACGTTGAGGCAAGCGCACCTGTCGAACAGTAGTATAGCTTAGTGGCAAGACCGAGTTATCGTACCCAAGGAAACCAAAAGTACTAGTACTTACTTCCTTTCTATTATCTAGCCTAAAAATAAAAGAGGGTTGTTTAAACTAATTCTAAAACTAACTAAGAAAGTTTAAAGAGTAAATTGGGAAAACTTTTAGGGAAAAGCTGATTGATATGGGCAATACTCAAGGGAGAATCCACCTAGACTTCACTTGTTATTATTTTCTTGAACTATATGATTTCTTTACTTGACTTGATCCGTAGAGATCCCTAACTTATGCTAAACCCTCCGTCGAGGCGTAGAGCAACCAGGCCTAAGTTGTTAATTAAAGTTCCCTTATTAATTAACTCCCTAGGTTGCATTAATTCGATCTATGGCTCCCCATATTAGGTTTGACCCTAATCCGGCAGATTTATGTCGCCCTATGTCTAGGGTTGCATGCAACTCCGCTTAATTATGGTAGATCTACTCTTATCACAGGGACTTTTGCTCCTCTGCTCTAAGCACATCTAATTCTTGAAGTAGCCTAGGATTATTAAATCAAGAATGAAGAACGCATAATTAAGAACAATTCAAGTATTTATCAAATAAATTAAGAATAAATAACAAGATCTGTCTTAGGTTTCATCCCCCTCAAGTATTTGAGAGGTTTAGTTCATGATAAAGAAAAGAAACATCACAGAAGATATAAAATAATAAAACATAAAAGAAACCAAAAACCCCTGAAGGAATTTAGGGAGATCCTCTATGTTGCTGCAGAATTTCAACTTCTAAGATGAATCAACCGGCTTTTTCCTTTGGAGTAATCCCTTGCTTCTATTTTTATCTAAAAAAAAGTCTCTTTTAAAGTTCTCTCATGGGGTCTTTATATAGAGCTTTTGGGGGGCCTTTCTTAGCCTCTAAGCATCCCAATTTGAGTGAAATTCTCCTTCCTCACGGCTAGAACACGCCCGTGTGCCACGCCCGTGTGACTTCACAGAGGCCGTGTGATTTTCTCAGTAGAGGCACGGCCGTGTGGCCTGGCCGTGCTTGTCGGAGCTTTGACCGTGTGATCTTCATGTGGCACGCCCGTGTGGCATGTCTTGGGCCACGTTGTTCGCACATTTTGGCCCATTTTTCACGTTTTTAGCCTGTTTTCCGTTCTTTTCTCTTCCCTATGCTCTCCTGAGTATAAGATATGAAAAAGGAAGATTAAGAGCATCGATTCGCTCAAAATTGATCATAATTCATCCAAAATATAGGCTAAACATGGGGTAAAAATATGTATAATTTTACGTTTATCAGCCCGTTTTTCAATTTAGCCGAGTTTTTTTATTACTGTTTTAATTCAATCCTCTGGCTATTAAGCCACCAGTATTCGAACGGCGACGGTTCAAACGCTTGGGATATTTTTCCAAGGAGTCCCCGTAAGTTTTTGCGCGTGTTAATCTGGTTCTTAATAGCCTGATGTCATCCTTTATGTTTTAAACCTTGAATTTTATTTAATTTTCAAATTCATCCTTCACCATTTTTAATTTACTTATTTACTTACCTTTCGAAAAAGATTATTCTATTTTGAATCTTTTCATATTTTGCTTATTTTAATTAATTTATTTCATTCTTTTAAATATTTTTATATACTAAACTATATATTCTTTAGTTTGATTATTTTCTTTACATCATTTACTTTAAACTTTTACATGATTTTTTTTCTTAAATCTATATATATTATTATTTGGCTTAGATTGTTGCATAAAATTTTTATATATATTCTTTATTTTAAAATGGTTTTGTGATTATTTCATGATTTTGTACATTTGTTCTTTAATTAAATCTTTTTTTATATTATAATTACTTTTTATGCATTACCTAGTTTAAATCATTTTATATGTGGTTTAAGTTGTTTTATAAATTTGATATTTTAAATCATTTTATATATTATTCTACCTTAAGATCGTTTTGTATGTTAATTATTTTAAATTACTTATATTGTCGCAATTTATAATCTTTATTCTAGATTAGTTTTGTCATATATTACTTATAGTTATTTGGCTTACACTATTCGTTTTCAAGCTATCATTTGTTTTTTATTCCCTAGTTTTTACTTATTTCTTAGATTGGCTGGGTGTAAATTTGTACATTTTGTAATTAGTGCTATCATGTGCATTATATTACTTGATTTGTATTTGTTGGTTGTTGTGATGCATTAGTGTAGTATTTGATGCATGGATTAATGTCTTGCTTTGTATACTACCATTCCATTGTATTTCATTTTGTTCAAAAATCGTGTGTTAATATCATTTAAGTTTTGAAACCGTTTTTAAAAGTCTTTGAAAATAAGGCAATGCTCGTGTTTAGAAGACTCGAGAAAATCAGGCCCTAACTCACTGGGCTTCAATTTTTCTTGTTGAATCTAAGTAACCGAGCACCCTTTTTCAACTAAATTATGTAAATTTTCAAATAAAAGCTTGTTCTCGGGAATTTGAGACGTTGCATCCTAACTCACTGGATGCGGTGTTTCATTGTTCGAGATAAGAATTTCTAAAAATTAAGGTAATATTATATGTTTGGAATTGTGAAAGATCGAGCCCTAACTTACTGGGTTCTGATTTTTCATTTGACCCAAATAATTAAATATCCTTTTCGAATTTAAGTGCATGAGCTTTTTAAAATAAAAAGGGACAAGCTTAATTTCGAAGAATTGAAATGTCGCATCCTAACTTACTAGGTACGACATCTTATTTCTTTGAGATGAGCAGGTCTCGGTATTCACTTTGATTTGTTCAAATGTTCTTTTAAATAGAAGGATCGTATTTTAAAATCTTTTCAAACGTTCGATGTTAGGACATTAAATAATCAATTAGGTACCAATTTTTGGGAGTTTACAAGGGTGCTAACCCTTCCTTGTACGTAACCGACTCCTGAACCCGTTTTCTCGAGTTTTGTGGACCAAAATTTTTTTTAATAAATCAAAGTTTTATGGTGATCTGATCACACCTCAAAAAAGGGTCGGTGGCGACTCCACTTCTGTCTATTTTTAAATCGATCCCTGTTTTTCAAAATTGAAAAAAATGGGTTTCGACAGCTTGGCGACTCCACTGGGGACCAATAAGAGAGTTAAGCCGTAAAATTGATTATTTATTGTCCTGTTGTCGAAAGTTGAAAATTTGATTTGAAAAATTACGATCCTTTTATTGCATGTATTTGTGTCATTGTTGTGGTTTGAGTTTTGTAGAATACTCTTGCATCATATTGTATAAAGACCTTTTGGTTTTTATCCCTTTTAAGTGGAAGTGAGAAACTACTCCTTCGTGAGGTCTTTACCTCTGTGCAGGATAGTGGATCGCTTTCGGGATACATCCGTACCTATGTCTTCGTAAGATTTTCATCTCCGTGCGGCAATAGGAAAATGTATTCCCCTGAACCGAACTCGGTCTGTATGAGCCTATAATGGGTGAGGATCAAGGAATCTGCTGGTTCGGGTACCTCAACTTTAGGACCGAACCACATATAGAGAGACCTAGGAGCCTACCCTAGGTAGAGCCACGCCAAACCCTAGTGGTCACCCTTATAGGTATTCTATCTTGTTTATTTCTCCTGTGCTAACATGTTTTGTTTTGTTTTGATTGCATTGCATTACATCATCATAAAAAGGAGGGGTTGATTAATATTCGATTGCTAATAGAAGAGTTTTTCATAGGAAAATGAATTTCTTGATAAAGTGAATTATAATATGGTTGTCCGGATATGGTCCATGTAAACGCAATAGAAGAAGGTTGATAATCCGTAGAGGAATGCAAAACCTTGCCCGAAGGATTCAAATTGAAAAAGACTATGCAAGAGCAGTTATGTCTCAACTTTCTTAAAGGCACTAACAAGTATTGCGGGGATAAATGAGCAATGGGTCGCGACCCGGATCCACCAAAAGGAAATAATAGAGATATCTTTTGGGAAAATTAGGAAGATTCGACCATAACATCTGGATATGAAGAAAAAATCAGTGTTTTCACTTGGATTCTAAGGGCAATGCAGCATGTGTAGCCCGTTTTATGTAAAAATATTTGTTTTCTAGAAAAGTTCTTCTAATGGAATTGAATTCAAAATCACGCCTCTCTTTCTTCTTGCATTCATTTCATGCATTTATATTATATCATTTGCGTTGCATTATTTGCATTAGATATTCACAAAAGGATCTTAATTATTTAAAATTATTTCAGTTAACCTGGAAAACTTGGAACAAAGGTTGGAGAGATTAGAGCAAAGGTAAATACAGATGCAGGAGCAATTGGCCAAAGTTCAACAGGATATGCAAGATCAGATGAATGCAATGAGCCAGTTAATGCAGTTACTAGTCAGAGGGCTTGAAAAAGGGAAAAGCCTGATGGTCAATAATGGGAATGATAATGAAGACCTCATCTATCCTCCAGATTTTACTCCAATAAGCGTCTCGACCCAACTAGATACTCATCGGCAAGGGGTACCCATCATTATTGGACCCTAATATCAGACTGATATCTTGGCACTATTGAACTTCTCGAGGGGTTCAAGTTTTAAACCAGAGGATGATCGAGTCAATCCTGTTGTTCTTGGCCTAGCAGAAACAAAGAAAAGAGGAGAGTGGACTTCAAAGGCTCCGAGGAAGAAGGAAAAGGAAGTGGATGACACGAGTAGGTGTAACAAGGACCATTTGAAGCTGGTTACAGTAAGTCAACCAAAGATGGTAGTTGCAAGCTATCAGGTCCTCCCAAGACAAAAACCCAATCCAAAATCAAACTCATAAAAACCCCAGTTTTCACCTATTCCAATGATGTATAGGGAGTTTATCAAAGCCTATTTGATACGCATGTTGTATCTCCTCGTTACGTGGAACCAAGGCAACCTCCGTACCCCAAATGGTATAACTCAAATGCTTAGTGTGAATACTATGCGGAGATCACTGGGCATTCAATAGAAAATTGCCTTGCTTTGAAGAAGTTGGTTGAAAGATTCATCAGAATAGGAGTTGTAAAATTTGATAATCCTTCTGGTGCAGAAAATCCATTACCCAGCTATCCTGTTAAAGGGATAAATATTGTGAGGGGCATGAAATCTAGGAGTTCATCAAATTCAGGTCTCTAATGCGAGACCTAATATTGGGAAATTTGAACATTAATAACATATCCGAAGAGGGAACCAGGGAATAAAGGTTTCCAAACCCTCACTACTGGGGAGTGTTTTGAACAATAGGATTGTGGAAGAGATATATGTATTTTTTAAAGCTAATCTAGAGTAATATTCAAAACATGCTTGTTGCTTTCAGCCTAGAAGCAATAAGAGTCCTTTTGTGAAATAGGCTTGTGTTCAAAATCTTTATTTTAATCAAATGCATCTCTGTTAAGTAAATATTCTTTTATTCTTTCCATTTATAGATTCTTTTATTCTTTGGACTTTCATTCAAATATTCTTTCATTTTTCATTCATGATCATACCATACAAATGATCATCCTTAAAATAATTTATTCTCTGGAATTTGCCTTCGTACCTACAATAGGCCCCCAGATATCAATGTCATGAACGACGCTGTTATTGACTCCCTTTTGAGTAAGATATGTGTTTAGAGGGATCTCAGGACTTCGAAGATGACAGAGATTGTACCTATCTTCCGATTGGTTAAGGATGGTAGAACCAGATGAAAGACAGATCCTAACTTACAAAGGGTCAGTTGACATGGTGAACCTAAGAAAGGGGTGAAAATTGAAGTCTAGCTCACCACAGAAATAAGGTGAAACATCATTGAGTTATTTCTAAGAATTCAAAGATGTTTTCGCACGATCATATCAAGGTACACCTAGGCTACTAAGACGTGGGTATGCTGTTAAAGTGGGAAAATCTTAGAAGAGATCCATAAGGGTGTCCAAAGAACACATGATAATGGCTCTACAACGGCCAGGCTAATCAAGAGGTTTGGGTACTACTGGTCCACCATGGAAGAGGATCGCATCAGTATGTCGTAAATGCCAAATGAAGAAAGACACGACTTATATACCTCCTACATTTCTTCACGGACTCTCTATGTGGGGCATAGATGTTATAGGACCAATACTGCCTGCATCAATTCATCTTCATGGTTGTCAATTACTTTACTAAGAGGGTAAGGTTGCTTTATATGCCAAAGTTACAAAGTTAAAAGTCATCAAATTTAAATCCAAATCCAAATTTGAATCCAAATCCAAATCTGAATCCAAGTTCAAATTCAAAATTCAAATTCAAATTCAAATTCGAACTCAAAATTAAAAAAAAAAGAGAAAAGAGAAAGAGAATGCCAGAAAGGAACATGTCTAACACAATCGCACAATGAGAAAATTTACAGTCTGTTCAAAGATTAGACACCATATCAGTGCAGCAAAGGCAACTAAAAAATCATCCAAAAAGATTTTGAAAGATGACTGAGACTTGTAAAGGTTGGCATAGAGAAGTTACTATTCACCCTCTATACTTCTCGAATGTTGGCCAGGACTTTCACCGGGGTAACATATTTTTCATTGGTCTTGCCCATTGAAGTCGAGATTCTTTCTTTTGAGTTTTATCAGAGCTGAAGATAGATGAGGTAGAATGGATCCAATCTCGATATGATTAGTCAAATTTGAGGAGAAAAGTTAATAGCTATCCGTTACGATCAGATGATGCGGGTTTATGAAAAAGGGGTTCATCTTAGAGAATTCCAAAGGGTGACCTCATATTGAAGAAGATCCTTCATATACAAAAGGACTTCAGAGGAAAATGGATGCCAACCTGGGAAAGACCTTATGTAGTGAGGACGGCCTGTTCTGGAAAATCATCAACATTGACCAAGATGGATGGCACTGACAAGCCCAATCCTGTGAATTCTATTAAGAAGTATTTCACCTAAAAAGGAGAGGCCAAGGTGAAAACCCGCAAAGGGCGCCTTGAGACCTTAAAAAAAATCAAAAATAAAAAAAAGGGAATTAAAAAAATAAATAAAAAAGAGAAAATCAATCAAAAAAGAGGAAAGAAAAAGGAGAGGCCAAGGCGAAAGCCCGCAAAAGGGCGCCTTGAGACCAAAGGGGTTTTGAGTTGAAAGCCCAAAAAGGGCGGCTTAAATTTTGATCAAAAGTGGGACATATGGTAGTCTTGCTATGCTTGAATTAACAATGAAGAAGTATGCTACGTTTTGGGGCATCGACAAAGTACTCCGGATCCTCTAAACACATTAAGCTTAAAATGGTCCTCAAGAAGTTTGAACAGAGAAGCTCAGGCTACGATATCTGGGACACCTAGTTTCCATCTTACCCATTCTGAATTCGTTACCTTTGACTATTTTATTCGTTTCAAAACATACTCCCAATAAATTTCCTCTTGGATGGCATTTACTATCTTTGCTTAACTTATTTGTTTCGAGCTATGCTCCTAATTAATTTCCTTCTTGTCCATTGGTATGATCTTTTTCAAGCATTTCGCATAGAAATAACGATTAATGGACTAATAATATTTTCATAAAAGGAGTTTCGCGTATTAATCTGGAAGCTTCTAAATAGTACAGGAACCTGAAATAGGACTGTTGTTTAAGAACTCACCAAGTGTAAGGGTTGGAAATATTTGAGCCTAAATTGAGTTTATCTCTTCGGATTTTCTGTCAAAGATATTAGTTGAATAGAAACAAGATATCGCTTTGGTGATACAATCTTGATGAAAACGAGCAATGTCAACCCAAGCATAAAAGGGGATCATTCTCGAGAAAAAATGATATTCTGCATCCATGCAAATATCATGCGTACACATCTAGTCAGATCACCTGGGGAGTGATCAGTTGATGGAACAAGTTACAGATCCTATACCCCTGAGTTACAGTGGGATGGATAGAAGTTGATACGGATCCTATAGCCATGAATTGTAGTAGGATGGTTTAAAGATGGTACAAACCTTATGTCCCCAAGTTACAGTGGAATAGACCCTGAAGTTATAGTGGTGCAAACTAGTTGAGTAAAATGTGATTATTTCTTCGGGTTTTGGGCAAAATACCAGCTGAGCAAGAGGGCAGCATACTACATCAGTTATAGAGCCCTGATGAGCAACGAGTGATGACATCCTAAATATTTAAGAAGAATCATTCTCATGACATTTTGCATTCATACATATATCATTCATAACACATTCAGTTAGGAACATTGATTCATTCCAATAATATCCTAATCATTTTGCATAAGCATAAGCATATAAAACCGGATTCTACAGGGTAGGTCTCCTAGAGGATGATGTAGCAACATCGGTGAATTTGCAAATCTTGTCTCCCTAAGCAATAGTGGAGCAGATCAAGGATAACCAATCCTATCTCCCTAACCAATAGTGGAATAGGTTGAAGATTGTAGATCTTGTCACCCTAAACAGTAGTGGGACAAGATCGAAGGCAAATCGTGTCTCCCTAAATAGTAGTGGAACCTGATTTAAGCCACCGTCCTATCTCCCTAAACAACAGTGGAATAGGCTGAAGATTGTAGATCTTGTTGCCCTAAACAGTAGTGGGACAAGATCGAAGGCAAATCTGGTCACCCTAAACAATAGTGGAACCTGATTTAAGCCACCGTCCTATCTCCCTGACCAGCAGTGGAATAGGCTGAAGATTGTAGATCTTGTCACCCTAAGCAGTAGTGGAGCAAGATTGAAGGCAAGTTTGGTCTCCCTAAACAATAGTGGAAACTGATTTAAGCCACCGTCTTATCTCCCTGACCAGCAGTGGAATAGGCTGAAGATTGTAGATCTTGTCACCCTAAACAGTAGTGGAGCAGATTTAAGCAACCGTCCTATCTCCCTGACCAGCAGTGGAATAGGCTGAAGATTGTAAATCTTATCACCCTAAGTAGTAGTGAAGTAAGATCGAAGGCAAATCTTGTCTCCCTATGCAGTAGTGAGGTAGATTTAAGCCACCATTCTATCTCCCTGACCAGTAGTGGAATAGCATGAAAATAGCATATCTTGCCTTCCCGAAGTTACAATGAAGCAGATCGAAGATACCAGCTTTGCCTTCTTAAGGTTGCAACAGAGCAAGCTGAAGGTTACAGATCTTATCTCCCTAAGCAGTAGTGGAGCAGATCGAAGCCCCCAATTCTTATCTCCTCGAAGCTCTAGTGGAGTAGGTTGAAGCTACAAATCCCTTCTCTTGAAATTACATTGAGGATCAATCCTTAGTTCCAATTGAATCTCTTTTCTTTGAGGTTACATTGGAGCCACAATTTTTATTTCCTTGAAGTTTTAGTAGAGAAGATTGAAGAAACGAATCTCTTCTCCCTGAAATTTTGTTGGAGTAAAGAAAAAAATTCCTATGCCCTTGAAGATGCAGTGGATCAGAATGAAGCTACTTGAAGGAAGGAGGCGCTAAGTCGGCAAGACCGGGCAAAATTGGCCCTTTTAAAGTCTTTTCTCCATTCCCGTTACACAACAATGAGCAAAGAGGGGTAGCTGTTAAAGGTCCATTTCACCTAGGCCCACACCATACAACAACCAAAGAAAACCATAAACCAAAAAATAAATAAAATTTATAAAGTCCAATGTTCCTTTTACAAACATCGGGGCCCAATGCAGAATTAAAGCCCAATCCTAACTGAAATCTAAAACCCTAAATGGACCTAAGTTGGGCATGGCCCAAATTAATTACAACAGCCGTAGTGACCCAATGCTGGACTGGCCTAACTAGCCCACATGGACTAATTTTTAGAAACCCTAGCCAGGGTCATGCACTGCAGCCTCTTAGCCTCCCACGATCGGACCTCCACGCCACATCAACCCCCTCTGTACGGCCTCCGTACCTGTAAAAGACAACAAAAACACCAGCAAGAACACATTAGCAAGAAAATACATTGTCTTTTTATTTTTTAATTTGTATTTCACCTCGTTTTGGGCTATAAAAGGCCGAATATAACCATTGTAATCTTCTTACGTTTTTGAATATAAAAAATAGATAAATGTATTTCTCCAGTCTTTTTTAGCCTATTTTTGTTTCGAATATATTGTATATATGCATAAAAAAGAATAAATATGCAAACTTTTTACCTTTCGAGGCTCTCAGAGCCTAAATCTGAAATCTTTTCATTCTTGTTTTGATTTTGGTAAGGATTTAGAGAGTTTTGGGCTAAGATTCGAGTTCAGGGTAGTTTAAAAGGCCAAGGTAGCCTCTTCGGAGTCTCCAGCCACCGTATACGGCGGCGGAGGTGGCGGAGCAGGGCAGCCCGATGACCGGAACTCAGTCGAACTTGGGCGAGCGCTCGGAGGGCGGAGGGTTCCCTTTTTGGAGAGAATTTTAAGTTTTTTTGAAAAGAGGGGTTTTAAAAATGATATTTTTGAGGCTTTTTGGTATTTATTAGCCTGCGGTGCAACGTCGTTTTGGCATGGCCATTTAATAACCAAAACCTCGTCGTTTAGAGGCTAGACCCGCGTGAGTGACTTGACCCGGGGAGGATCTGCGCATTTTTTATTATTGGTCTATTTGCGCGCCAAGTCCTTCCACTTTTGCAGTATTCTGTAATGTAGTCCTACACCCGTTTTTCAATTTAGCCCAGTTTTTTTTTATTATTGTTTTGATTCAATCCTCTGGCTATTAAGCCACCAGTATTCGAACGCCGACGTTTCAAGCACTTGGGATATTTTTCCAAGTAGTCCCTGCAAGTTTTTGCACGTGTTAATCTGGTTCTTAATAGCCTATGTCATCCATTATGTTTTAAACCTTGAATTTTATTTGATTTTCAAATTCATCCTTCACCATTTTTAATTTACTTATTTACTTACCTTTCGAAAAAGATTATTCTATTTTGAATCTTTTCATATTTTGCTTACTTTAATTATTTTATTTCATTCTTTTAAATATTTTTATATACTAAACTTATATATTCTTTAGTTTGATTATTTTCTTTACATCATTTACTTTAAACTTTTACATGATTTTTTTTCTTAAATCTATATATATTATTATTTGGCTTAAATTGTTTCATAAGGTTTTTATATATATTCTTTATTTTAAAATGGTTTCATGATTATTTCATGATTTTGTACATTTGTTCTTTTATGAAATCTTTTTTTATATTATAATTACTTTTTTATGCATTACCTAGTTTAAATCATTTTATGTGGTTTAAGTTGTTTTATAAATTTGACATTTTAAATCATTTTATATATTATTCTATCTTAAGATCGTTTTGCATGTTAATTATTTTAAATTACTTATATTGTCACAATTTATAATCTTTATTCTAGATTAGCTTTGTCATATATTACTTATGGTCATTTGGCTTACACTATTCGTTTTCAAGCTATCATTTGTTTTTTATTCCATAGTTTTTACTTATTTCTTAGATTGGTTGGGTGTAAATTTGTACATTTTGTAATTAGTGCTATCATGTGCGTTATATTGCTTGATTTGTATTTGTTGGTTGTTGTGATGCATTAGTGTAGTATTTGATGCATGGATTAATGTCTTGCTTTGTATACTACCATTCCATTGTATTTCATTTTGTTCAAAAATCATGTGTTAATATCATTTAAGTTTTGAAACCATTTTTAAAAGTCTTTAAAAATAAGGCAATGCTCGTGTTTGGAAAACTCGAGAAAATCGGGCCCTAACTCACTGGGCTTCAATTTTTCTTGTTGAATTTAAGTAACCGAGCACCCTTTTTCAACCAAATTCTGTAAATTTTCAAATAAAAGCTTGTTCTCGGGAATTTGAGACGTTGCGTCCTAACTCACTGGATGCGGCGTTTCATCGTTCCGAGATAAGAATTTCAAAAAATCAAGGTAATATTATATGTTTGGAATTGTGAAAAATCGAGCCCTAACTTACTAGGTTTTGATTTTTCATTTGACACAAATAATTAAATATCTTTTTTGAATTTAAGTGCATGAGCTTTTTAAAATAAAAAAAGGACAAGCTTAATTTCGAAGAATTGAAATGTCGCATCCTAACTTATTAGGTACGACATCTTATTTCTTTGAGATGAGCGGGTCTCGGTATTCACTTTGATTTGTCCAAATGTTCTTTTAAATAAAAGGATCCTATTTTAAAATCTTTTCAAACGTTCGATGTTAGGACATTAAGTAATCAATTAGGTACCAATTTTTGGGTGTTACAAGGGTGCTAACCCTTCTTTGTACGTAACTGACTCCCGAACTCGTTTTCTCGAGTTTTGTAGACCAAAATTTGTTTTTAATAAATCAAAATTTTATGGTGATCTGATCACACCTCAAAAAAGGGTCGACGGCGACTCCATTTCTGTTTGTTTTTAAATCGATCCGTGTTTTTGAAAATTGAAAAAAATGGGTTTCAATAATTATTAAATAATTAGAATAAAAAACGAGGTATCGAGACCTCAAAATTTTAAATCGAGCCATAAATATTTTTATAAATATTTATGGAGTGTTAATAAGTTAGTATTAAAGTTTTGTTAAGAAATTTTAAGGTTTCATTGGTTGATTAAGTAAAAAGGACTAAATTGAATAAAGTGTAAAATTGTGGAAAGTGACTAAATAGCTTAAGTAATAAATAAAAGGGACTTAAAGTGTAATTTGGCCTAAAATTTAATGGGCTGGACGGTTGGGTTAAGAAATAGCTGTGAATTAGTGTGAACTAATGGCAATTTTGTAAATAAATAGAAATTTAATAGGGTTATATGGACTAAATTAAAAGAAATATCTAGATTTTTCATTTTCTTTCATCTTCTCCAGCAAAAACACCATAGGAGGGTTTCAAAAAGCTAGTTTTTCCTATTGCAAGTAAGTTCAATTCTTGATTATTTCTTGAAATTTTTATATTTTTGGGACTTTTACAACTAGGTCCTCTTGTCTAATTCATTAGCTTTTGATTTCATGGTTGATTGTGAAAGTTTCTATGAAAAAGTGCTGGATGTTTATGATGATTTAACATGGAATTAATGGTTTAATTTGTTTATATGTTGATATTATTGAAAGAATTGAATAGAAAATAAGTTTTTGGGAACCTAATTGTAAAAGATCTTGAAGTTAGGGTTTTATGTAGAAATTTTGTGTATCAACGACTATGAAATAGTTCAAAATGATAAGATAAGGTTTTAATTTAGAAGAAATAGTTCAATTGATGGGCAAAGTGATTAGGGATTAAATTGTAAAAATGGTAAAGTTTGGGGTAAAATTATAATTTCAGGAATTAAAGAGCATAAATTGTGGAAAATAGTAGAATTGAAATAAATGCTAATAAATGAATGGTTTTGCACTTATAGATCAAGAAATTGAAGCAAATCGAGGAAAGGAGAAAATTGTAGAATAATTCCTGAACTTCTACAACTTTTGCGAATTAGCCCATGTAGGTTCATGTGGCTAAATTTTAATGATCACTGTTAATATCATGAATTTTGTAATGTGTTATATGATATGTATATGATAAAGTCTTAAACAATGTAAAAGTATGAAAATGAAGAATTAATCAACTTGAATGGAACATCGGATTGAGTACTTCTGTCTAGTGACAAATGATGAATTGACAGAAAAAGACCATGGTTGGACCATGGCAACAAGTGATAAGTGATTTCCGTATAAGACCATAGTTGGGCTATGGCATCGGAAAACAAGTGACAAGTGACTCCCGTATAAGACCATAGCTGGGTTATGGCATCGGTGAGGTGTGCCAAGTGATTTCTGTGTAAGACCATAGCTGGGCTATGGCTTTGGATTAAAGTGATACAAGTGATCCGTATAAGACCATAGTTAGGCTATGGCATCAGAGAAAAGTGATAAAGGCTTCTGTGTAAGACCATATCCGGGATATGGCATCGGTGTGATATGTGACCCGTGTAAGACCATGGATGGGCCATGGCTTCGGAAAGAGAAAAGTGATCATGTGTAAGTCTATAGTTTTCCTATGCCAAAATAAAGACAAAGTACTCAATTTTGTATGATTTCCTAACTTGAAAATAAGTGGTAAATGATAAACGGGCCCAAAAGAATGAAGTTTAAGTATGAGTAATATTGAATGGTACTAAATGAAATTGACTCAATTTGTGAATGACAGTAGACATCAGTAAATTGTATATTATATGATTGCTTTACATTTTCGGTAAGTTTACTTCCCATGCCTATGGACTTACTAAGCTTTCACAAGCTTACTTGAATGTGTTTGACATGTTTTGTAGATTAACGTGGTTTCAGAGGATCAGATCATCACAAAGAATCACACTATCCAGAAGTTCTTCGGTAGTTTTTAGTTATTAACTTTTGATTTATATGGCAGTATGGTTAATGGTTGATAATATAATAGTTTTGGTTACATTACATGTATAAAATAACAAAAGAACAAGTTAACTTAATGATATATTTGTGTTGCCTTATGTTTTCATTAAGTACATGTCTTGGCCTAAAATGGTTGTTTGGTTGGTGGAAATTGGTCAAAAAGTTTGTTTTAGTGTAGGTAATGAAAAGTGGCTTAAAATGGCCTATTTTTGTCTACACGGGTATGTCTACGCCGTATGTGACACACGGCAAGCCCATGGGCGGTGTAGTGGCCGTGTGTCCCCTGCATCTTTTAAAAATGAAGTCAGTATCGTACACGGGCCAAAGACACGGCCGTGTGTCTTGGTCGTGTGAAGGACACGAGTTTTAAGCATGATCGTGTGTCAAAATCATGTGAAAATGGCTTAAAAATGGTGAAAAATTAATTTACCACACAGCCTAGCCACATAGGTGTGTGCCCAGGCCGTGTGTGTAACATCTCGAAATAGGGCCTAATCAGAATAGTGGTTTTGTGACCACAAATCCGAGATAGAAATAATTATTTTATAATTATTTTGAGGTTTATATTATGATTGCATGATAGTGTGAAAATTTCGTGAAGAAATTCTATGCATAAAGTGCTTAATTTGAAATTAGGGACTAAATCGAATAAGTTGCAAAATTTGAATTCTAGAAGTTTTTAGTATGAAATTGCTTTGGAATATTAATTAGGAGGTTTTAAATATCAATTTGACCAATTTCTAAGTTTATGGACAAAAATTGGACATGGGTGGAATTTTTGAAAGTTTAGTAAGGAAGGGTATTTTGGTCATTTGGTTATTAACATGATTAAAAAGGGAAAAAGATGAAAAAAATGCTATCATCTTCTTCATTAGCACGAATTCCAAGTGTTCTCCATAGCTAGGGTTTGTTTCAAGCTTCCAAGCTCCATAATCAAGAAGAACGAAATTCGGGAGTAGATCGGGAAAAGGAAAAAGTAAAGGACTAAATTGTAAAGTTTAGTCACATTTTGTATCGAGTTCTTGCCAAGCCACTCGGGGATCAAAGGAAACGTCGGAGATCCGATCACACTATCGAAGGAATCACTTTGGTATAATTAGACGTTTCGTTTCGTGTATGGCATGTATAGGAACTTGGCTTCTTTTGATATGATATGATCAATAAATGATATGTAAATACTTGCTAGTGATTAGCTAATAGAATGGCTGATGATATACATGTTTAATAGTATGTATGATTGAGTAGTAACTATCACATGGAAATTAAGGAAAATGTGAAAGTAGCTTAAAAACAGATTCAAGTAGCAGAAATGACGTGACTTTGAAAAATCACTAAAAATAGTAGAAACATGGTTTGATGGTGAATAATATATGAAATTAAATCTTATTGTGTCTGTTTTCATATGGAATAAGAAAAACAGGTAAAGGTATTGTATTAGTGAAATTAAATTTGAGTATTATTGAAACAGGGCCAGAGCGATTTCTGGATCCCCTGTTCCAACTTTGGAAATTCACCATAAATTATAAAAAAATAATTAGGTGGTGCACCTTATATGTTAAGAATCCTTATTGAGTCTAGTTTTAATAGAAACAAATGGCATAGTCATATGAATTTTGTACAGGGAGACAAGTGGTTCGTAGTAAGTAGAGGTCAGTGCAGTCAAGTTCTGAAACAGTGGTAACTTTAACTAATAAACTGTACTAATTGGCTAAGTCAAAAATTCTAGAAAAAAATTAGTAGATAGATATATGAGTCTAGTTTCAGGAAAAATTTACGGATCTTAATTTGAGTTTTGGAACTCGAGATATGAATTTTTAAGCGACTATAACGCAGAATGATAGTATATTTCGAGAAGTTTAAATAAATGATTTAAGGTTGTTTAAGTGATAGATTAAATTTAGTAACGCCTCGTGCTCGATTTTGGCGATAGTCTCGGGTAAAGGGTGTTACAGTGTGGCCCTCTATTTATGTCACACAGGCCGACACCAAGGCCATGTGTGTCAAGTTCGATCTACCTACGAGCTGGCCCCATGGCCATGGGAGCCCCACGGGCAGGCCACATGGGCATGTCCTAGTCCACACGGGCGTGTACCCCTATCTTCAAGGTAAAGTTTCCAAAGTTGCTGATTTAATGCTGAATCACTTCCAAAGCATGTATTGGGCCCCGTAGGCCCATATTAGGGACTTTTTCATAAAATTTGGAAAGAATTATATTGGGAATGCAAATTTTTGACTCGGTTTAGTACAAATACTAGTGTATAAATCTGGTAATGCCTTGTAACCTTGTTCTAGTAACGGATACGGGTTAGGGGTGTTACAAAATCGATGCCATATTGCTGACTGTAGCCTTTCACCAGAAGCCTTGCCTTGTGCTTGTTCAATAAGCCATCAACATTGTATTTGGCTTTAAACACCCACTTGACAGCTATAACCTTTCTATTTATTGGCCTATCAACTAGCTCCCATGTGTCATTCTTATGGATCATCTCCATTTCAGCTTCCATGGCCCTTTTCTAACATTCTTCTTTAACAGTCTCTTCAAAAATTATAGGTTCAACTATTGCAACATCACATCTTTGGTAGATGTCTACAATGGTTCTAGTGCCTCTTACAGGAGCATCATCAAAATCTTCATTGCTAGGCTTATTTTCAATTAATTCCAAGCTATTGTCAAGTTGATCTTCTTCAGTAAACCTTGCATCAGCATCATTCCAGTACCATACTCTTCCTTCATCAAATTTAACATCCCTACTTACCAAAATCTTCTTTGTTGAGGGATCATACACCCTATAGCCCTTCTTGGTACTGCTGTAGCCAACAAATATTTCTGGAATAGCCCTTCTCTCGAGCTTGGTTCTCTTTTCAGCTGGAATAAGAGCATAGCAGACACAGTCAAACATTTTTAGATCTAAAATAAAAGGCTTGAGTCTATGCCAAGCTTTAAAAGGAGTTTTGTCCTTAACAGCAGTAGTAGGCATTTTGTTGAGTAATAAACTGAGGTATTGACAACCTCAACCCAAAATTTGCTTGGAAGCTTGCTTTGAAATAGCAAACATCTGGCTATATCAAGTACAGTTCTATTCTTCCTTTCACATACTCCATTTTGCTGAGGAGTATAGACTGTTGTTAGCTAATGGTGAATTCCAGCTTGCTCACACAGCTTCTGAAACCTTTCAGATAAGTACTCAGTACCATTGTTAGTTCTTAAAGCCTTAATCTTGCAACCAGTTTAGTTCTCAGCTAGTGCCTTGAATTTGCTAAAGGCTTCAAACACTTCAGACTTTTGCTTCAAGAAATAAACCCAACAGAACCTGGTCAGATCATCTATAAACAGCACAAAGTACTTGCTGTCATTTAATGAATAAGTCTTCATTGGTCCACAAACATTAGAATGGACCAACTCAAGTCTTTCTCTAGCCCTCCTTGCCATATTAGCTGGAAAAACTAACCTGGTTTACTTACCAAGCTGGCAAACTTCACAAACAGTATCTTTGACTTCTACTTTTGACATATCTTCAACCAAGTTCAACTTGTGCAACTGATCAATGATCTCGTAATGTGATGAAGTAATAAATTGATCGTACCTAAAAGACTAACTATTATCATGATAAAAGGCAAATGCACCTATCGAGTAGTAGTATAGCTAGCGGTAAGACCGGAATATCAAATCTAAGGAACTAAAAGTACTAGTAGTGACTTTCTTCCTATTATCTAGCCTAAGAATAAAAAGAGGGTTTGGTTGTAAACTATCTAAACTAAATGATAAACGATAAATTATACATATTTTTACCTCATGTTTAGCTTATATTTTGGATGAATTATTATCAATTTTGTGAGAATTGGTGCTCTTAACCTTTCTATTTCATGTTGTATACTCAGGAGAGCATAAGGAAGAGAAAAGAACGAAAAACAGGCCGAAAACTAAGAAAATGGGCCAAAGTGTGAAAACAACACAGCCCAAGGAGTCACCACACGACCGTGGCACACGGTCGTGCCACATAAGGTCCAACAGCCCAGCCCCGATAAGAACGGCCAAGCCACACAGCCGTGCCACCATCAACAGGCCTGCACACGGCCTCTTATCAAAACCACACAGGCGTGGCACACGGGTGTGTCCCTGTCGTGAGGAAGTGTAATTTAACTCGGATTTGGATACTTAGAGGCTAAGAAAGGTATCCTAAAGCTCTATATAAAGACCCTAGGAGGAAACTCTAAGGAAGTACTCTTTTCTCCCAAAAAGAAGTGCCATATTTCTGCCAACACAAGGAGTGAAAGCAAGGAATTACTCCAAGGGAAGCCGATTGATTCATCCCAGAAGCTGGAATTTTACATCAAGATAGAGGATCTCCCTAAATTCCTTCAGGAGTTTTTTTGGGTTCCTTATGTTTTGTTATCTTATTTCTTCTGAGATGTTTTCTTTATTAATTATGAACTAAACCCCTCAAATACTTGAGGGGGATGAAACCTAAGACAGATCTTGTTATTATTCATTCTTGAATTATATGATAAATACTTGAATTGTTCTTAATTCTTGGTTTAATAATCCTAGGTATTAAGTCAAGAAACTGATGTGCTTAGGCAGAGGAGCAAAAGTCCCTGTTTTAAGAGTAGATCTACCATAATTAAGCAGAGTTGCATGCAACCCTAGACATAGGGCGACATAAATCTGCTGGATTAGGGTCAAACCTAATAGGGGGATCCATAGATCGAGTTAATGCAAGACTAGGGGTGTTAACTAGAAAGAAACCTGAGTTAAACAACCTACAATTAGTTGTTCTTATCCTCGACGGAGGTATTAACATAGGTTAGGGATCTCTACGGATCAAGCCAAGTGAAGAAATCGTCTAGTTCAAGAAGTCAATAACAAGTGAAGTCTAGGTGGATTCTCCATTGAGTATTGCTCATATCAATTAGCTTTCCTGAGAGTTTTTCCCCAATTTACTTTTTGTGCATTCTTAGCTTAGTTTTAGAATTAGTTTCATAAACCCCTTTTTATTTTAGGTTAGAAAATAGAAAGAAAGTGAGTACTAGTACTTCTAGTTCCCTTAGGTACGATAACTCGGTCTTGCCGCTAAACTATACTACTGTTCGATAGGTGCGCTTACCTTAAAATCGTGATATTAGTTAGTTTTTGGTGTGATCAGTTTTTATAAATTTCATTACTACATATCATGCGATATCACTAAACTAAAGAAAAGACAAAGAGTAAATTGGGAGAGATTACTTTGGGAAAACTGATTGATAAAGACAATACCTAAGGAAGAATCCACCTAGACTTCACTTGTTATCTAACGCTGAACTAGACGATTTCTTCATTCGACTTGATCCGTAGAGGTCCCTAAATTATGTTAATATCTCAATCGAGAATAAGAACAACTAATCCTAGGTTGATTAATTGAAATCTCTTTCTAATTAAAACCCCTAGTCTTGCATTAACTCGATCTATGGATCCCAATATTAGATTTGACTCTAATCTGGCAGATTTTTGTCGTCCTATGTCTAGGATTGCGATCAACTCTGGTTAATCGTGTTGGATCTACTCTTAAACAGGGACTTTTGCTCCTCTGCCTAAGCACATTCGACTTAAATTAATATCCCAGAAATATCAATTCAAGAATTGAAAACACAATTAAGAACAAGTCAAATATTTATCATATAGTTCAGATAACAATAACAAGATTCGTCTTAGGTTTCATTCCCCTTAGATATTTGGGGTTTTAGTTCATAATTATAAATAGAAACATCTCAGAATAAATAAAATAACAAAACATAAGAAAGCCCAAAACTCTTGAAAGGATTACAGGGAGATCCTCTGTCTTAATGTAGATCCTAGCTTCTGAGATGGATCAATCGGCTTTCCTTCGAGTAATTCCTTGCCTTTAGCTTTCCATCTTAGCAAGAAGACTGTACCCTTGGCGAGAATAATGCCCCCTTTGTAGTTGCCTCCTAGGGTCTTTATATAGAGTTTGGAAAGTCTTTTTTAGCCCCTAAGTAGCTTTTTCCTCATGAAATTGAACTTCCTCACGACAAGGGCACGCCCGTGTACCACGCCCATGTGAGTTATTTGCTAGGTCGTGTTCAAGCCTGTTAAAGTGGAACGGCGGTATGGGTTGCCCGTGTGAATCGAGTCTAGGCCGTGCTCGAGCTTGTTTATGTGGCACGGCCATGTGACACGCCCGTGCAGTGAACTCTAGGCCGTGTTGATTACTTGGTTTGGCCCATTTTCTCCGTTTTCAGCCTGTTTCTTGTTCTTTTCACTCCTTTAAGCTCATCTGAGTATAAAACATGAAATTAAAGGTTTAGGAGCATCAAATTCCATAAATAAAGGAATAATTCATCCATAAATGTACTAAGCATGATGTAAAAATATGTATAATTTACGGTTTATCAAATACCCCCACACTTAATCCTTTGCTTGCCCTCAAGCAAAATCTCAATTCACAATTAAAAATCATTCCTCTCAACTTATAATCCTTATCAATAAAGTTTCAAACTAATCCACAAGTAATCATACATTGAGAATTCAACCAAAGGAAAATTAAAGTCTCAAACAGTCTAAGTTGAGAATTTTATCACAGAAACATTGGTTTCCTCCCTTCTTCTAGGTAATTACCTCAAATTTAAAATCAACAAGAGTTGACATCGTCATTAAAGATTCATTCTATCCACTCGAAGTGTTTAGGGTTCAAAAATTAAGCACTCATTAGTCAACCTAAAAAGTTATTACCATAAACTTACAGGAAAATTAAATCTCCATCACTATGTATTGACATGATACATCGATCAAAAGGTTTTTCAAGGGCTGTAACGTGGCCTTGGTTAGGGGTGTGGTTACAAGCTGAAAATGATGGTTAGAATCGAGATTGAATTGAAAAATCATTTAACTAGAAAAATCTCTATCACTGAAACATATTCCTAGAGTAAAGCCTTTCTCTTTTGGATAACATCGTCTAAGAACAGAAGCTTAAAAATTACATAGAAGTATGCAAAACATTGAATTACAATTCAAAAATACATTTTTTTAAGAAAACAAATTGAATATTTATAAACTTTACAACTGAAAAGGAGAACAAAGCTAGATAATTATTCAACTCAAATCTCGACAAAAATAGGGATCAAAATAATTGAAGGGAATTCAACAAAAAATGGATTATAGGTTAATATTGAAGGTAAGTCAATGATTGGTTTGTTAGGCTTAATGGGGTTCAGTAGGGGTTAATTTATGGAGGTAGGCTTTTATGAAGTAAGTGGGTTAAATCCTAAGTGCCTTTATCATTTCGGTATATCAAATCAATGATGTGGTCTCGACATCTGTAATCGAAGCAAGTTCCAGAATAACAAATCAGTATTGATTCACTCAAAGCAACAATAAAAGTGAGCACGAAAGGATGTATGCTCAAAAGGCTCAAAAATCTCACCAGAATTATGGCTTTTGATGTCAATCCTGCGAATTTTAAATTTAAAGATAACACTTAAAATTGGGGAAAACAACCTAGAAAAATTTAAATTCTCAAAAATTTCAACTTATCATGCTTGATTATCTAAATTCTCAAAGTTTGAATAATTAAAGCATAAATACCTATGTCTTAATTCTCAACATATCAATAAAAATCATAAATCAATAAGAATTCATTTTAATAGGGGATTAAGAATAATGCAGAGAGTGAAAGTGAGAATTCGGGATTTGAGAACAATGCAACAAGTTAGTGGTAAAAATTTTCAGGGGTTCAAGGATAATACAAAGAATGAAAGTGAATTCCCCCCATACTTAAGATGTACATAGCCCTCAATGTACAAAGATATCATTAGTAGCAATAGAAGCACAAAATCATAAGATAGGGAGAGAAGTGAAACTCCCTGAATATTGGATGAATTCCTTAAGCTGGGTGTGAAGATTTGTAGGGAAGGGTGTTTATCCATAATTTTCGTGCCAAAATGATATGATGATCGGGGTCGTGGTGGCTATGGTCGTGGTGGCGAGGGTTGTGGTTGTGTAGGAACCATCAGCCATGGCAGGGTTTTCCCATTAGATATAGATTTGAGCTGTAAAGCTCTTTTGAAGCTACGATAGCATTTATCAATTTTAGGGAATTTGGATTAGCACAATGTACTCGTTAGGAAATAGCCAATATTAAACATTTGAAATAAAATAGACTAAGTTCTTAAAAAACTGAAATTCAAATAATGAAAAAGATAAAATAAAAGAAAAAGGAAAAATAAAAATGAAAATAAAAGAGAAGATAAGAGGACTTGTGAGTCCTAATCTTCATATGGTTCGTGAGGTGGGGATGGCGGTGCGAGACGAAGGTGCTGACAAATCTGAGATAGAGTAGCATCAATGTGGTCAAAGCGCTGAAAACATTGTTGCTGGAATTGTGCGAACTGCTCAGAAGTGACATAGTCTGAAGCTGCCGCATGAACTGGGCGGCGAGTAGGCAGTAGCTCCTCGTGGGATGGGGGACATCATTAGTAATGTCCTCTAGGTCCTCCTGCTCGGTGGATTGAGCTAACTGGTACTGAGGAGGATCGCTCCCTCGTTGGCATTGAATCACCCTCATATGAAGCATACTTTAGATGCCCTGCGGGGACATCTGATAGATGAGGGTGTAAGAGGATGTCTGGGTCTCTGTGTTGAGGAGGTAGAAGTAACGGGCAAGGCGGGTCACGTACAGTCCCATCGATATTACACCCCTTCGATGCCGCTTGGTTTGGTACTGAATGGCGTGGGCGATGAAGTAGGTGAGGTCGAGCACATGTGCGTGCGCCATGCTCCACAAAAAGTAGGCATCGTGGGTGTTGACGATGCCAGTGCTCTCACGTCTACCCGTCAATGTGTGTCCAAGTAAAGCATGTAAGTACCTCAGAGATGGGGCGAGAGCCGTCGCCTTGGAGCGACTAGGGTCGTATGTGGCCAGAGCAGGGACCAGGGCCTGCCAACACTTAGGCGGTGAGAAGTGGATGTGGCAATGAAGTTCTGAAAGGTTCTCCTCCTCCAAAAATTGCTCGGTGTATAAACCCTGTCAAAACCATTTTTTTGAAAACGGGGATCGACTTTAAAATTCAAAAATGGAGTCGCCACCGACCTATTTTGAGGTGCGATCAGATCACCTTAAATTGTTTTAATAAAGCATTTTGATTTATTAAAATAATTAATTTGGTCTTCGAAACTTGAGAAAACGGGTTCGGGAGTCGATTACGTACGAGGAAGGGTTAGCACCCTCGTAACGCCCAAAATTGGTACCAAATTGATTAAAAATGTCCTTATGTCAAAAAGTTTGGAAACGATTTCTTTTAAAGCATTTGAACGGCTTAAATTGGAAGGCAAGATTCTCTCGTTTCAAAGGGATACGGTATCACATCCAGCACGTTAGGACACGATCCTTTAAACCCTCAAAACCATGATCAAATCTTGTCCTAGAAACTCATACATTTGAAAATTACAAAAAGGGTGTTCACGTATTTGGTCCAACCAAAAAACGAAACACAACACATTAGGGCACGATTTCTCGGATTTCCGAACAGAGAACATTGCCTTATTTTAAAAATTAGAGAAGACGAGTGAAATCTAGAAAGGATATTCGGTTATTTGATCAAACAAAAAATCGAAACCCAAGACGTTGGGGCACGATTCCCCGAATCTTCAAACACGTAATATTGCCTTATTTTTGAGAAATTGTTGAATAAGCGATTAAAAAAGTTGGCTAAGAATGAATTTATTCGATTCGCTCGGGCTAAAAAAATGCATCTAGTAAAGGCTCAAATATGTTGGAGTTTGAATCACAAAACAATGACAAGAAACACAAGCATAGGATCAAGCATGAAATATATGGCAATGATGGCATACAAACAAATAAGTTCATACGAAAGAACAAATTAAGGAAAACACCATAGTGATAGTCTTACATCCACATTATGCAAATGTTAACAACGATATTCAAAGTTTTATGAATTGGAAGCAACTTCAGCGAAGTTCAAAACAAGAAAAAACAAGACCACATTAACGAGTTTAAAACAAATATTTTGTAATTGGAAATTAAAATAAATAATATATGAAAGTTTGAAAATAACGAAGGAAATAATAAATTTTTAAAGCAAGCTACACATATACATACTATATTTACGAGGGAATATATATACATAGATAAATAAAATACCTAAGTAAAACAATATAAAAACTAAATATTTATATAAAATAACTTTATGTAAAACATGTATATATACAAATAATTATTAGGACATATTAAAATAGGCCAAATACAATTTAAAACAAAGTATTTAAATGAAAATATGTGAAATTTGAAATATATATATTTGAAATGAGTATCATGGAAAAGTTTTTTTAAAATAAATAATAGAAAAGGTATTTAAAATATATAATATGTAAATATAATATAAATGATACATATATAAAGTTTAAATAAATAGAAAATAAAAGGTTAAAATAGATAAAACAAGAAAA
This sequence comes from Gossypium stocksii, assembly GCA_020496765.1. Classification (NCBI taxonomy): domain Eukaryota; kingdom Viridiplantae; phylum Streptophyta; class Magnoliopsida; order Malvales; family Malvaceae; genus Gossypium; species Gossypium stocksii. The sequence continues at coordinate 11,459,213 of CM035621.1, read as the reverse complement.
ATGTTAATAATAATAATAATAATAATAGTAATAATAATAAAAATAATAAGTAAACAGAGAAGTAAGTAAATAAATAGACTAAAACAAGTTGAGGACTAAATTGAAATTAAAACTAAATTTAGAATCTAAAACTAAATATTAAAAATAGCAAGAGGACCCAGATGAAATGCACGCACAAAGAACATGGGCTGAAGCTGGAAATATACCAGCTCCCAAAACGCTGCGTTTAGATGTAGGCTAAGTTGCAATAACGCGCAAATCCCAGGGATAAATTAAAAAAAATAAAACGCACAGAGGGCCCAATCGAATACCAGCGCGAACGAGAGGGACTAAACGCACAAAAAACCCTCAGCGACCAATACACGCGGGTCAAAGCCATGCTCGGGTCTGGTCATCGGGTATGGAACCGGGTCGGCCTATATGGCACTGTTTCAGAGCCACTGAAACAGGCCCTAAACGGTGCCGTTTCGTGCACTATTTAAAAGCTAAAATAAACCCTAAAATTAACTATCCAGCCACTTAAAATCAAAATAGAATGAAGCAAAAAAAAGGCCCTCATCTCGTCCCTCTCTAATCGGCCGAATATAGGCCAAGATCAAACGGCCGTCCGACCACAATATGCCTCAGATAGGCGATGGGTTATCAACGGAGGACCGATTTAGCTATATTCAGGGTGATTGTTCAAGGAGTTTCACCGTTTAAACCCGAAACCCGTATCTAACTCCGATTACGACAGAGAGAATGAGGATTCCGATAGCTCACTCCTAAAGGTAAACCCTTATCTTTCCTTTTTATATGCAATGAGTAATGAAAAAGGAAAAGAAAAAAAGACGAATCGAAAGAGAGTAGAATATATGAAATCACCTTTCAAAAATTTGATTTTTGATTGATTTTTTGTTTTCTGTTTACATGCGTTCGTTCGTAAAAAAGAACATAGATTATTACATGGCCTTTATAGCCGAAGCAAATACAACTTTTGTTTTTTTCATTTTGTTCTTTTGTGTTGCTGTTTTTCTGCCATCGTTGTCTCCTGTCTGTACAGGTACAGAGGCCAGATGGCATGGAGGCACGCGAAGGTGGTACAAGGAGTACGGTGGTGTCGAGGGTACGGAGGCCGTAGATGCAATGGCTGTGGCACCCGCGTGGCAGAGGCTTGTGGCGCACCAGGTTTCTGCCCTAGGATTTTTGAAAGTCCTAAGGGCATTGGGCCAATTGGGCTTGTTCTGTCACTAGGCCATTGTAATTTGGGCCATACTAGGTTTAATTTTGAGTCAGTATTTGGGTTGGGGTATTTGGACTATAGTTTGGGTTGAAATTTGGGTTTTAGGTTTTAGTTCAGGCTTTAATTCTGATTTGGGCCCCAACATTTGTAAAAAGGGACTTGGACTATTTTGGTTTTTTTTTAATTAATGTGCCGGGCTAAATTGTCTTATTACAGACCTAATGCGGTACTGAACTCCAGTATACTGAGCTATCGAACAATGCCCTATAGACAGAATTGGACTGTCCCTGGATCGTCGTATCGATACATGACCGTTTGAAGATGAAAAGTGGAGCAGAGCTCTAGGGTGAGCTCGAGGTAAGTGGGCTCGATGATTTGGAAAAATTGGTCCCACGAGTCCGTCGTTAATAAAGCTCGTACTGTGTCTGTTAGTTAGACCCATTCTAATACGGCCCAGTCGATGCACCTTCCTACTCTGAGGGGTATGGCCCTTAGAAGTTGAAACAGTTCCTCTTGGGAACTTTGCAAAAATTGGAAGAAAGGGTGTCTGATTTCGGTTGTGGCTCTAGAGGAGGGACCACTGGGCCCCTTTCGTTTTTTGGAAGCGGGGACAGTAGCTTTCTTTCCTTGTGAGGACGACATAGTTCCTGAAAATAAAAACAAAACGAAAAACAATAAAAATGGGCATGTATTGTCATTATTCATGTGTTATAGCTAATTGATGACTAATAATAATCAAGATTAGATTTTTCAATCAGGGATTAATACCTATTCTTAATGCAAAGATTTATCCTAGGAAAGCAATTTGATTCATTTGAAACATAGATTTGAACAAACTAATGCTAAAAAAATGAGTTTTTATCATTTATGTGTGTTAAAATCAATGGCATGAGATGGCTTGAGATGGCAGCAAGAAAATGATTCAAAATGGTATTATTTTAAATCAATAGATCATGGGTATTGCATGGATATCAAAAAGTCATTGAAAGTAAAAGAAAAAAGCATGTATGAATGAAACAACAATAAAAATGGAACTAATTAAAAATATAAGCAAATATTAAGAGAAAAGGGAGAAAAGGGGAACCGAATGAGTGATTATAGGGGTGGAGCTAGGGAGGGCTGGAATGGGTTATGGGTGAAGAGGGTTTAGGGTTTTAAGTGAAGAAGAAGATGAATAGGAGGGGTTTTGTATAGGATTTGGGGCACACGGGCGTGTCACACACCCGTGTGAATTTTTTTAGCCTGTGTGGTTCGAATTTCAAGGGTTTTGGCGCGCCAGAGTCGTGACACACACCCGTGTTCCTTAGTCGTGTTAGGGCACACGACCGTGTCGCACGGCCGTGTCCTTCGATGTTTGCTTCTCCTACGCCTGTGTAGGGGGTCACACGTCTGCGTATAGATTGGCAGGTTCGACCACGGGGTTGGTACACGGGCATGTTGCACGCCCGTGTTGATTCAATAGGATCGACCATGACCTTGGGGCACGGGTGTGTCGCATACCCGTGTTGATTTATGAGGATTGGCCATGGCCACCTTGCACGGCCGTGGCGAAGTGTTGCAGCTCGTGTTTTGGAAAATTTTTGTCCTATTGGTGCACGGCCATATCGTATGGTCGTGGCTTTGCCCATGGTGTCCACACAGCCTTAGGCACGTCCGTGGGCATGGCCATGTGGCATGATAAACCTGCATTCAGAAGGTTAGTTGATGAATTAAAGAGCTTAAAAAAAAGTACTTTACTATGTCAGTGCTCGGGTTGCCTCCCGAGAAGTGCTTGTTTATAGTCTAAGCTTGACTTTCTTCAAGCTTGCATGGTCACGGTGGTTTGAGGAGTTCGAACTCCTCTCTCTTGCTATTAGTTTCACTATCAAAATAAGGTTTGAGTCGAGTATAATTTACCTTTGAAAGTGCCAAATATCTTATGTGTTATCTCGACTGTACCATAGGGGAAAATTTTCATTATTGTGAAAGGAGGAGTATCACCTGTATGAACTTTTGAATTTGAAATTTGAGGATCTTCCTCCTCTAAGTAAACCTTATCCTCTACCTTAAATTGATTCGTTTTTACCTTAGGGTCAACATGGTGAAGCTCTGGTGTGATATGGCATACTTTGGGTTTCTCTTGTTGGTAGTTCAGCCACTCGTCTAGTTCTTCAAGCTGTAGCATTCATTTTTCATGGGTGTTCTCCTTGGAAGGACTCGTCTGTTGTTTGAGCTTACCTATGTGAAGAGTATCCTGCAAAGAAGGTCGGGCGGTGAGATCACTTTTATTAGTAGGACTCGTAATAACATCTTTATCGTCAACAGTCTTATTGGAGTTACGAGCCTGCAAAGTAATTTTGTCATCACCTACGCGAAGTGTGAGCTCACCTGTACCTACATCAATTATGGTTCTAGCAGTTGCTAAAAAGGGTCACCCTAAGATTAGGGGTACATTGCTATCCTCATCTATGTCTAAAACAATGAAATCGACTGGGAATATAAATTTATCAATTTTTACAAGCACATATTTGATTATGCCATTGGGAAATCTAATGGTTTTATCAGCCAATTGGATGCTCATCTTAGTTTGCTTAGGTTTCCCAAGACCTAGTTGTTTAAACAATTTATATGGCATTACATTAATACGGGCTCCTAAATCAGCTAAAACATTTTTAACATCTAATCTACCAAGTAAACAAGGAATTGTAAAATTCCCTAGATCTTTTAGTTTGTTGGGTAGCTTATTCCGCAAAATTGATAAGCACATTGCATTCAATTCCACGTGAGATGTTTCATCTAGCTTCTATTTGTTCGTTAGGAGCTCTCTTAAAAATTTAACAGTGTTTGGCATCTGCGACATTGCTTCAACAAACGGCAAGTTAATATGTAATTTCTTTAAGAGTTTAAGGAATTTATCAAATTGCTGGTCTGTGCGGTCTTTCCTTAGCTCATTGGGATATGGGACACGAGGCTTATATTCTTTAACAATCGGTTCTTTGTGACTTATCTCATCCTATCGCTACTTACCACAGTCTCTTTACTTGGCTATAGTTTAGTTTTAGCTAACCCTTCTTCACCAATCGTATCGATGGCATGGAGTTGCTCCTTAGGGTTGGTCTCGGTGTTGCTCGGTAACCCACCTTGTGGTCTTTCAGAAATTAGCTTAGCGAGCTGGCCTATTTGAGTTTCAAGTCCTTGAATGGATGCTTGCTGGTTCTTAAGTACCATCTCGGTGTTCTGGAAGTGGGTTTCTGACACGGTGATAAATTTCATGAGCATCTCCTCAAGGTTCGGCTTTTTCTCTTGCTGGTATGGTGGTTGCTGAAATCCCAGTAGAGGTGGTGGCCTTTAATTTCCTTGATTGTCTTGTCCTTCCAATGAGAAATTGGGGTGATTCCTCCAGCCTGCATTATAAGTATTACTATAAGGGTTATTTTAAGATCTAGAATATTACCCATATAGTTGGCTTGCTCGTTTTCCATGCCATATCCATAGGTGGAGTACTCAGAATTACTCTTGTTTCCTTGGATTGAGTCACATTGCATCACTGGGTGTACCTGCGTAGAACCAACTAAACCATCAATCTTTTTATTTAAAATTTCTACCTGATTAGAAAGCATGGTGACTTCATCAACATTAAAAACCCCTGCAACTTTTTGTGGCTTTGTTTTCATAACTTGCCACTGATAGTTATTTAGTAACATTTCCACTATAAACTCGTAAGCTACTTTTGGTGTTTTGTTATTGATTGTTCCACCGGCGGCTGTATCTATCATTTGTCTTGTAGAAGGGTTCAAACCATTGTGGAAGGTTTGAACTTGTAACCATAAGGGTAACCCATTGTGAGGGCACCTTCTCAATAAATCTTTGTATCTCTCCCAAGTATCGTAAAGTGTTTCTAAATCCATCTGCACAAAAGAAGAGATATCATTCCTTAATTTAGCCGTTTTAACCGGCAGAAAATATTTAAGTAAAAATTTTTTGGTCATTTGTTCCCATGTAGTGATAGACCCTCGTGGTAAAGAATTTAACCACTGTTTAGCCTTATTCCTCAAGGAAAATGGGAAAAGCCGAAGACGAATGGCATCATCAGAAACGCCATTTATTTTAAACGTGTCGCAGAATTCCAAAAAGTTGGCTAAATGAGCGTTAAGATCTTTATCCTGCAAACCATCAAACTGAACAAACTATTGTATCATTTGTATAGTGTTAGGTTTTAATTCAAAATTATTTGCAGCAATAGTAGGCCTAACAATGCTGGATTCAGTACCAACCAAATTAGGTTTAGCATAATCATACATAGTACGAGGAACAGGATTTTGCTCGACAGGATTTGTGGCTATTACAGGAGGTAGCTAGTTATATTGATTTGCCTCCATCTCTTCAGTAGGTTCAGGTTCTTCTTCTTGTCCTTGTTCTGGATATCACAAGATTCTCCTTATCTCTTTGCGAGTTCTACAAACTATGACTTCTAAATCATCGTCAAACAATAATGGTCCTCCTGGGTTTCTTGTAGTCATAAACTAGAGACACTTAGAAGAGAAAAGTAAAAAGAAAATTTTAGTAAATAAAAACCTGAAATAAAAATAGAAAAGTAAATTGCAATAAAAGTAAATATGGCTAAAGTAATAGGAATCGAGTGTTTCTAATATCTTAGTTCCCCGACAACGGCGCCAAAAAACTTGATCTTGTGATGTGATGAAGTAATAAATTGATTGTACCTAAAAGACTAACTATTATCAGGATAAAAGGCAAGCGCACCTATCGAGTAGTAGTATAGCTAGTAGCAAGACCGGAATATCAAATCCAAGGAACTAAAAGTACTAGTGGTGACTTTCTTCCTATTATCTAGCCTAAGAATAAAAAGGGGATTTGGTTGTAAACTATCTAAACTAAACTAAAGAAACGACAAAGAGTAAATTGGGAGAGATTACTTTGGGAAAACTGATTGATAAAGACAATACCTAAAGAAGAATCCACCTAGACTTCACTTGTTATCTAACACTGAACTAGACGATTTCTTCATTCGACTTGATCCGTAGAGATCCCTGAATTATGTTAATATCTCCGTCGAGAATAAGAACAACTAATCCTAGGTTGATAAATTGAAATCTCTTTCTAATTAAAACCCCTAGTCTTGCATTAACTCGATCTATGGATCCCAATATTAGATTTGACTCTAATCCGGCAGATTTTCGTCATCCTATGTTTAGGATTGCAATCAACTCCGCTTAATTGTGTTGGATCTACTCTTAAACAAGAACTTTTGCTCCTCTGCCTAAGCACATTCGACTTAAATTAATATCCCAAAAATATCAATTCAAGAATTAAAAACACAATTAAGAACCAGTCAAATATTTATCATATAGTTTAGATAACAATAACAAGATCCGTCTTAGGTTTCACCCCCTTAGATATTTGGGGTTTTAGTTCATAATTATAAAAAGAAACATCTCAGAATAAATAAAATAACAAACATAAGAAAACCTAAAACTCCTGAAAGGATTAAAGGGAGATCCTCTGTCTTGATGTAGATCCTGGCTTCTGAGATGGATCAATCGGCTTTCCTTCGAGTAATTCCCTGCCTTTAGCTCTTCGTCTTAGCGGGAAGACTGTACCCTTGGCGGGAATAATGCCCCCTTTGTAGTTGCCTCCTAGGGTCTTTATATAGAGTTTGGAAAGTCTTTCTTAGCCCCTAAGTAGCTTTTTCCTCGTGAAATTGAACTTCCTCACAACAGGGGCACGCCCGTATACCACGCCCGTGTGAGTCGTTTGCTAGGTCATGTTCAAGCCTGTTAAAGTGGCACAACTGTGTGGGTTGCCCGTGTGAATCGAGTCTAGGCTGTGCTTGAGCCTGTTTATGTGGCACGACCATGTGACACGCTCGTGCGGTGAACTTCAGGCCATGTTGATTCCTTGGTTTGACCAATTTTCTCTGTTTTCTGCCCGTTTCTTATTCTTTTCACTCCCCTAAGCTCACCTGAGTAGGAGCATCAAATTCCACAAATCAAAGAATAATTCATCCATAAATGTGCTAAGCATAAGGTAAAAATATGTATAATTTACAGTTTATCAATCAAGTAACTTGTAATTAACATGGCCTAAGCTCTTTTGCCATAGACCAGCATTATCAGCAAGGCTGGTGTAAGCCTTCTTCTCAAGTTAATTGACATCAAGCATGAAAAACCTATTTGCTATTGCTACTATAATTAACTCTTGACCATGTGAGTCTTTAACAATACATGAGCCATTCTTAAAAAACAGTGAATACCCTTTTTCAACTAGCTGCCTAACACTAAGTAAATTCTAATCTATATCAGGTACAAAAAGCACATCAAAAATCATTTTATTACCTAATTGTGTGCTAATCACCATATTGCCCCTTCCTTCAGCTTCAATCAGGTTCCCATTGCCAATCCTGATTTTTGAGGCAAAGCTTCTATCGAGGTCCTTGAACAACTTTTCATTAGCTGCCATGTGGTGTGTGCAGCCACTATCCCCTAACTAATCACATCTAACTTTGCTTGAGGTTGTAAAGCAGGAGACTGTGAAAACATGCTCCTCTTGAGCATCAAGGTCCTCAGCAGCCTGAGCTTGCATTTGCTATTGAGCTTGTGCCTTCCCTTTGTTTTTGCACACCCTCTCAACATGTCCAAACTATTTACAGCTCTTGCACTGAACATCTGGTCTATACCAACAGTTCTTATCCAAATGTGTGGTCTTCTTGCAGTGAATACATGGTGGAAACATCTTCTTCCCTACATCTCTCCTTGGTTTCTCCCTTTTATTGACCCAAGGCTTCTTCCCTTTTTGGCTGGAACCTAAGCCTTCCTTGGCCTTTTCTTGGAAAGCTCCTTCAGGATGCTCCTCCTGCCTGTTGGCCCTCCTCTACTCAAGTGCATATAGGGAGTTTACCAACTAAGACAATGAGATGGTTGATAAGTCCCTCGAGTCCTCCAATGATGAGAACTTTGACTCAAACTTCTCAAGTAGAGTGGTGATGACCTTTTCAACAACTCTGCTCCCACTGAAATTATTTCCAAAGAGCCTAATGTTGTTGACTATGGCCATTATCCTATCAGAGTACTGCTTGATGGTCTTTGACTCTTTCATCTTTAAATTCTCAAAATCCCTTCTAAGGTTGATAAGTTGTTGTTGCCTTGTCTTGTCTGACCCTATGAACTCCTCTTTTAGCTTCTTCTATGCTTGCTTTGGTGAGTCACAAGCCATTATCTGAGTCAAAATCACATCAGATGCCTCATTTTGCAAGCAAGCCATCGCTTTATGCTTCTTGGCACACTCTTCACTGTGTTGCCTCATCTATGCAATGGTTGGATTGGCCCTCAATGGAGGTGGTTCAACATCATTCTCGACTACATTCCACAAATCATGCGCTTGAAGGTATGTCTTCATTTTAACTACCCAAATGATGTAGTTTTCTCAAACAAACACATGTGGTGGTGGTGGTGTGAAACTCATCCTTATAGCAACCAAACAAACCAACAAAAATAGTTTTTGCTTCTTTTCTCTCAAACAAAAATCACTCACAAACAAAATACAATCAAGTCCCTTAAAGATACATATGTTGGATTTTGAGTAAGTTAAAGAAGAAGAAAGAAAATCAGATATCAAAACTTAGAACTAGAGGGAAAACTAAAAAAAATTTGATCTCAAAGATCTAATAATTCATTAACTTGAATTGTATTTGTATTACAAAAGGATATGACATTTTGTTCAATGTTCAACTGTTCACATGACTTAAGCCTCATTAGAATTAGGCACAAAATATAGCTAACATATCAGGCTTTACATCTCTTTCAAATATTCAGCATATCCTACTACCTTTGAAAGTCAAATTACATTAGAACTAAAACAAATTACAAATAAACAAAATAAACAAAAGTTACTGCTCCTCAGGTTCATGAACAAGTTGGTCTGCATGCTAGTTTCCTGTTGCATTGAAGACCAAGTTTAATAAAAGATTATTGTGCTAAATTACAGCAAGTTTTACCTTAGAAACAAGCCCAAAACCTCCTTGACCTAGCTTGTTATTAAATGAAAAAGAATCAGTAGCTTGAGCTATCATACCAAACTCGAATACTGCAAGCTCCATATCTTTATTCTCGTCTTTTATCATCTCATCATTTACATTCTTGTCTTCCACTTCATCTGAAAACAGTATAAAACATAGAGTAGCAATTCCCATTGCATCTTTCCTTTATTGATTGATTTATATACATGTTTCTAGACCAACATCGAAACTGAAATACACCAAGCCCTTGGTTTATAGACTAAAAGACTGTGTTTCTTCGATCATATATAAAAAAGTTAAAAACAATCCATTTTTAGTAGGCTTTTTAAAGGTTACAAATTTGTAAGTGATTCATGTGAAATGGTAAAAAGATCAATAATATTTTTTTTTTCCTTTTAGAAAATGGGTAGGAAAATTTAGACACTTTGTTTTTCTTGAAGTATTCATGTCCATCACATTTTTTGATATGAGAATGAAGATAAGATCCTCAAATAAGTTGCTGTTTTAGACACATACTAAAATCCACACACTTCAATTTGAGTAACATAGATGAGAGAAATGATTTTGGCAGTTGTAGCAAATGAGTACATTTATAATGACCATACTTTTTAATTTCTATTGCTTCTGTGAATAATGTAACAAAGAAGTAAAAGAAACCCTAAAAGTGCCGCGATAACTGTTGCGAGTATAATGGCAAGCTTCATTATCAATATTGATATAGAGGCACAGATATTAACTATTTATCACACATAACCCAGAAATTATTATTACAAGATGCAATAGGAACATATTCTAGCTTCATAAACCAGTACCTGCTTCTAAAGAAGATACTTTGATGTAAAGATCCTGACCACTTGATTGATATTGTTTGATATCATTTAGATCACCGACCCACATGATGCAGCCACTACCTCCTCTTCTAACATCTAAATTTGTATATGCCATGCATGAACAATTCCTCAAGCACCTGGTCTTACATTTTTTGAGATTAATGGTTTTATTAACCCTAAAACTTGGGGTGTTTGGGGTTTTCACCTTCTCAATTCTGATAAACCCATCTCCACTCCGGTAGTTCAATGGCTTACTGTGTATGCAGTCGTGGGACCAATCCGATGAGTTCCATCTCTTGAGCCATTTAGGTGTCCTACTAGATCTATCACCATTCCATAACCCACTTCTATAGTACTTTTCTGAGCCTTTCCTTTGCACCTATCTGGGTTTCCTTGGAGTTCTACGCTATAAGTAAGATCACCGAGAGATGGATTATCCCAGTTCTTCCAGGCTTGTCAAGCATTGGCCTGCAATGCAACATTGGACCAGTAACAACTTTGAAAGCAGAAGTAGCATTGGAGCAGAACCGAGTGTAGCAGCTACTTTAGTTCATTATGTTCATTTTGTTCCTATGTAACTTTGTTTAGTTACTTTGTAATGTGTTCACAAAGTTAGTAGGATTAGAATTTGATTTGAAATTAATGTAGAAGCTGATATGTCAGCTTACTTTTGTGTACAGATTAAGTTTGTATTAGTTTAGCATTAGTAGGAGTAGTTAAGTTGTTAGGTAATGATCATTTTGACTTTGTTACTCTAGTATATATTTTCCATTATTTTTCAATGAAAGATGATTGATTTTTCATCCAATTTTAGGCTCAAGTTCTTTGTGTTCTTTTGCTCTCGGTTTCATTTGATTTTTTAAGCAAATTTATGTCTATTTTCTTGTTGTATTGTTGCCATTGTTCCAACAAATGGTAATCAGAGCCTGTCATCTTTGAGGGCCTTCATTACTGATTGTTGTTTGGGAAATCAAGCTTAAGAAAGAAGAAACCAAGGCTGCTGAACTTGCTGCAATAGGATGAGCTTCACACCACCTCCACCACTTGTGTCCACTGGTGAAAACTACCACATTTGGGTGGTAAAAATGAAGACTTACCTCCAAGCACATGATTTGTGGAATGTAGTTGAGAATGATGCTGAGCCACCTACATTGAGAGCCAAACCCACCATTGCCCAGATTAGGCAGCATAGTGAGGAGTGTGCTAAGAAGCCTAAAGCCATGACCTGCCTACAGAATAGAGTGTCAGATGTTATCTTCACTCGAATCATGGCTTGTGACTTACCTAAGCAAGCTTGGGATAGGTTGAAGGAGGAGTTCATGAGGTTTAAAAAGACAAGGCAGCAACAGTTAATTAATTTGAGAAGAGATTTTGAGAATCTTAAGATGAAAGAGGAAGAGACCATCAAGTAATACTCAGACAGAATTATGGCCATTGTCAATAGCATAAGGTTACTTGGTGAAGACTTTAGTGAAAGCAGGGTTGTTGAGAAGGTGATCACCACTCTTTCTAAGAGGTTTGAGTAAAAAATCTCCTCATTGGAGGACTCGAGGGATCTCACAACTATTTCTTTATCTAAGCTAGTGAATTCCCTCTATGCACTTGAGCAAAGAAGGGCCAACAGGTAGGAGGAGCATTCTGAGGGAGCCTTCTAAGCAAAGGCCAAAGATAGCTCAGGAACAAGTCAGAAAGTTAAGAAGCCTTGGCTTGATAAGAAGGAAAAATCCAGGAGGGACTTAGGCAAGAGGAAGTTCCCACCATGCATTCATTGTAAAAAGACCACACACTTGGAGAAGTATTACTGGTACAGGCCAAACATCCAATGCAGGAGTCGTAAATAGTTTGGCCATGTAGAAAAGGTTTGTAAGAACAAGGCACCAGCACTACAGCAAAACCAAGCACAGGCTGCAGAGGACCTGCAAGCTCAAGAGGAGCATGTCTTCACTGCTTCGTGCTTTGTAACCACAAGTAAAGTCAAATGTAGTTGGCTTGTAGATAGTGGCTGCTCACATCATATGGCAGCTGATGAGAGCCTGTTCAAGGAGCTTGACAGAAGCTTCACCTCAAAAATCAAAATTGGCAATGGGAGTTTGATTGAGGCCAAAGGTAAATGTGATGTTGTGATCAACTCAGGTTTAGGTAACAAGCTGATCTCAGATGTGCTTTATGTACCAGATTTAGATCAAAACTTACTTAGTGTTGGTCAGTTGGTTGAAAAAGGCTACTCACTAGTTTTCAAGGGTAGTTCTTATATTATTGAAGATTATCATGCCCAAGAAATTGCCACAGTACCTATGGCAGACAAGTGTTTTATGCTTGATGTAAGTCAGCTTGAGAAGAAGGCTTATACAAGGCTAGTTGACAATGTTGGCCTATGGCACAGGGGATTAGGCCATGCCAATTTCAGGTCACTTGACTTGCTACATAGGCTAAATTTGGTAGATGACATGACCAAGGTTGAGGCAAAAGAAAGTGTTTGTGAAGTCTGTCAGCTTGGCAAGCAGGCTATGCTACCTTTCCTAGTCAACAAGGCATGGAGAGCTCGAGAGAGGCTTGAGCTAGTGCACTCTGATGTTTGTGGACCAACGAAGACCCCTTCACTGAATGGCAGTAAGTACTTTGTATTGTTTATTGATGACTTGACCATATTCTGTTGGGTTTACTTCATGAAACAGAAGTCTAAAATATTTGAAGCTTTTGGAAAGTTTAAAGCTCTAGTTGAGAACCAAACTGGCTATAGGATCAAGGCTTTAAGGACAAACAATGAAACTGAATACTTATTTGAAATATTTCAAAGGTTGTTTAAGCAGGCTGGGATGCATCATCAGCTAACCATAGTGTATACTCCTCAGCAAAATGGAGTGTGTGAAAGGAAGAACAGGACAATGGTGGATATAGCTAGGTGTTTGCTGTTTCAAAGCAAACTTCTAAGCACATTTTAGGCTGAAGCTATCAATAGCTCAGTATACCTACTCAATAGGTTTCCAACAAATGCTATGAAGGACAAAACACCTTTTGAAGCATGGCACGAACTCAAGCCATCAGTTTCTCATTTAAGAGTGTTTGGATGTGTGTGTTATGTCATTGTACCTGCAGAAAGAAGAACTAAGCTTGAGAAGAGATCTGCTTCAGGCATATTTGTTGGCTACATCAGCAATAATAAGGGCTACAGTGTGTATGATCCCTCAACCAAGAAAATTCTGGTAAGTAGGGATGTCAAATTTGATGAAGAGAAGACTTGGAACTGGGATGGTTCAAATGCAAGCCAGTTTGAAGAGGATTTTGTTGATGGCAGCTTAAAATTAGCTGAAAATGAGCTTAGCAATGCACATGTGGATGATCCTCCTGTGAGAGGCACCAGGTCCATTGCTGATATCTTCCAGAGGTGTAATGTGGCTATAGTGGAGCCTTCAAGCTATGAAGAAGCAGTCAGGGACAAGAATTGGAAGAGAGCCATGGAAGCTGAAATTGACATAATTCATAAGAATCAGACTTAGGATCTGGTTGAAAGGCTAGAAAATAATAAGGTCATAGGTGTTAGATGGGTTTTTAGAGCCAAATTCAGTGCTGATGGCTCTTTAAACAAACACAAGGCAAGGCTTGTGGTTAAAGGGTATAGCCAACAGTATGGAATTGATTTTGAGGAAACTTTTGCTCTAGTTGCAAGGCTGGACACGATCAAACTTTTGTTTTCCTTGGCTGCATAGAAACACTGGAAGGTTCATCAGCTTGATGTTAAATCAGCTTTCTTGAATGTCTTCCTTAAAGAGGAAATTTACATAGAGTAACCTGATGGTTTTAAAGTTCAAGGAGAATCAGACAAGGTCTATAGGCTGAAGAAAGCACTTTATGGCCTGAAGTAGGCACCTAGAGCCTAGTATGATAGAGTTGATGCCTACCTGTCTAGGCTTGGGTTCGAGAAAAGTCTGAGTGAGCCAACACTCTATGTGAAGAAGTCCAAGGATGAGACATTGTTGATTGTTTCAATCTATGTGGATGATTTGTTGGTGACTGGAAGTAAGGGTGATTTGATCAATGAATTTAAAGCACAAATGCAAGATGTTTTTGACATGACTGACTTGGGGATCATGACCTACTTCCTTGGCATAGAAGTAAATCAGTCTGATCAATGCATTTTTATCAGTCAACATGTATTTGCCTTGAATATTCTCAATAAATTTTGTATGGCAAATTACAAATCTGTGAGCACACCATTGGCTCAAGGAGAAAAGTTGACCAGCTTTGGTGATCAAGAAAGAGTCGATGAAAGGGAGTATAGGAGCTTTGTTAATTGCTTACTCTATTTGACAGCAACCAGACCTGATCTCATGTATGCTATTAGCTTGCTATATAGGTTTATGCATTGTTGTAATGTGATACATTTTAAGGCTGCTAAAAGGATACTTAGGTACATTAAAGGAACTTGAAGTTTGGTGTCATGTTCAAGAAATGAAAGGAGCTTAGGCTAATTGGTTACTCAGATAGTGATTGGGCTAGCAGCACTGATGATATGAAGAGCATATCGGGCTACTTCTTTACCCTTGGTTCAAGTGTGTTTTGTTGGAGCTCAAAGAAGCAACAGACTGCTGCACAGTCCACAGCTGAAGCTGAGTACATAGCAGCAGTAGTTAATCAAGCCATTTGGCTTAGAAAGTTACTAAGTGATCTAAATGAAAAGTAACTTGATCCTACTGAAATCATGGTTGACAACCAATCAGCAGTAGCCATAGCCAAGAATCCAGTCTTTCGTGGCAAGACAAAGTACTTTAAGATTAAATTTCACTTTGTTCAAGAGGCTGAGCAGTCTAAAGAAGTCAGTCTCGTTCATTGCAGCAAGACCAATTGGTAGACATTTTGACCAAGCCATTTGGTACAACAAGATTCGAGGCCTTAAGAAGTTTAATTGGTGTTTGTTGCATACAGTCCAAGGAGGAGTGTCAAGCATTGGCCTGCAATGCAACATTGGACCAGCAGCAACTTTGAAAGCAGAAGCAGCATTGGAGCAGAACCGAGTGTAGTAGCTACTTTAGTTCATTATGTTCATTTTGTTCCTATGTAACTTTGTTTAGTTACTTTGTAATGTGTTCACAAAGTTAGTAGGATTAGAATTTGATTTGAAATTGATGTAAAAGCTGGTATGTCAGCTTGCTTTTGTGTACAAGTTAAGTTTGTATTAGTTTAGCATTAGTGGGAGTAGTTAAGTTGTTAGGTAATGGTCATTTTGACTTTGTTACTCTTGTATATATTTTCCTTTATTTTTCAATGAAAGATGATTGATTTTTCATTCAATTTTAGGCTCAAGTTCTTTGTGTTCTTTTGCTCTCAGTTTCATTTGATTTCTTAAGCAAATTTATGTCCATTTTCTTATTGTATTGATGCCATTGTTCCAACAAGGCTGCTAGTCTCAATGAAGACCAGTTCTCAAATGAATACCAATTTTCATCCCTGGTAACATTGTATCTGATGGATAATCAAAGCTTTTCCATGAATAATTCTCTGGATTACTATCCTTTCCATCTTTGACAACCAGATTGCCAGAATCCAGGAGCTACAATATTAGATTCTGAACTCTTGCTATCGAATTAGTCGACCAAACAGATGTTGAGTTCTGAGCTTGAAGCACGATTCTTCCACTTCTTTGTATCTTCAACAAGCCAGTGGAATCATTTATTGGGTTTACCCTGTTTGCAACCCAAACAACAGTTTGCATGGGGTATTTTTGTACCAGATTCCCAAGTAGCGGTTCTTAGCAGGGATTTAAATAGCGGTCCGATACCACTATAGCAGTCATTATATAGTGGTAGCAGTGCCGTCCGAAACTGCTACTGCCGAAATCGCTATTTATGTTTTACAGTAAGTTGTGTGAAAAATTCACGACCGCGATACCCTCAGTGACCGCAATAGCATTCGTTATGTCCGCAACCGCGATAAACGCAACGCGACCGAAAACGCGGCCGCGACTGCAATTTAAATCCTTGGTTCTTAGAACTGCCATGAGAGAAGAAACCTAATTCAAAGCGTCCATCACTAGAGACTAAGGTCATGCCACGAATGAGTAACTCTGATGGAGAAAGGGTGTTGATTGCAGTTGAAACTTTTGAGAAGATGATGAGGAAAAAAACAAGCACTATAAAAATGGAAACCCATTTCCATGGATGTGTAGTCTGATAGCTTATTGCTTGCAAAATTTAAGTATAGGTTCCATTTGATTCAACATTCTTAACTCATGCGTTGACTGTAAATGCAAGTCTCTTTGTCTTGAATAAATGACCATTGGCATGGGGTACTCGATCATTAGTGGATAATAAGACTTGGAAGCTTTCAGCGATAATAGTGGTAGGAATGGAAAAATATCTGAATTGAATTTTTTTTTTTAAAACCATATTGGAAGAGACGGAACCGGTTTTCATTTAAAATTTTCGGAAATTGATAAAACTCGCATAGTTTTATCTCGAAAAATTTATAAAAAAATATTTGTAATTTTGAAATTTAATTTATTTGTTTTAAAATTTTAATTTATCTATTTATTATATTTAATTATTAACATTGTTAATTTTGTTAAATTTAATTATAGTACTATAAAGTGAGTATTTTTTTATTTTAAAAAATCACACTAAAAAATAATATAAAAATTATATTGTTAACAGTTAGATTTAAAATTTAAAATTAAAAAAAAGTAAAAGAAACTAAGTTTTTATAAATAAGAGTAAGATTAAATTCTAAATTTATAAACAGAATAAGATACATTTTATTATTAATTTTATACATTTTAAATAAAAAGATTAAATTATATAATTATTTTTATATTTTAGATAATTCTTAAAAGATAATTTTATAATATCTTTGTAGATATTAGGATTTGGAGAATGGTGCGAGGTTCTCATTTTGGAGTGATAAGCGTCTTCTTTTGTAAGCGTGTTCTCCTATTCCTAGTGACTGGGAGTTATATGTACATACTTCCGAACAAGTATCCTTTTCTTGATATTCTTAGATGAGACAAGGTCTTGTTAATGCATATGTTAGTCTATATCTCTGAACCATGTGTCACGTTGAAGTCAGAAGGCTTTACAAGTGTTGTATAAAGCATGACAAGGTGTTTGCCATTAATAAGGCAGTGGGCCTTAACATGGTCTCTACTAGAGCAAGGCGGAGTGAGGTGTGGCATATAATAACTATCCTAAGTTGAAGGGAAAGTTGTACAATTACATTCTTCAAATTTTAAGTTATGGTTTTTCTGAAAGGGTTCTGGGGAAGGGAATTTTCATGGCATTATGGTTATGTTGCGGGAAACTTGCACGTAGAGTATTACACTTGTGGCTATGTAGTAGGGGATTGTTGAAAGGATGCATGTACGTGTAAGATATAGAAAAGAGTTGTCGTTTGATATGACGGATGTGGAAAATTTTCATTTGGCTGTCAATTGTATTCAAAGGCTTTTAGCAAATTTTCTTTGTGCTTTGGTGTTGCCATCAACTCTGATACAGAAATGGTGTCCATTGCAGTTGAAGCTTTTGAGAATATGATGAGGAAACAAACAAACACTGTAAAATAGACAATAGAAACCCATTTCCATGGATGTCTATTCTGATAGCTCATTGCTTGCCAATTTTAAGTATAGATTTGATTTTATTGAACAATTCTATATTCGCATAGATTATGGATGCAAGTTTTTTGTCTTCAATTAATGATAGTTGGCATGAGATGGTGGATGATTATATTCAACATATTGTCTCAAGGGTCAAATAAGGTTTGGTCTTGTTTAAATGCTAGTATTAAAATTCCCCTTTCTTTTTAACTTTTTTTTTTTTTAATTTCACAACCTCGCTCTTTTTATTAAATGTTTATTTTTAAAAAATATATTTTACTATATATTTCTATAAGATAATTATTAACCTCTAACTTTATTTATAGAATCTAAAAATTTTACTAGTAGTATACTAAATATTTTTATTATTATTTTGGTATATTAAAAAAATAAAATCATAAACAGATAGTGTAGATTTTTTTACCTTCAAAAAGACACCCTCATCAGTTTTTCTTTAAATTCCCAAACTTAGGAACTTTGCTCCATGTTCATTGTCAATTTATTTTACTTGTTTCTCACATTAAGATAGACAATATGTAACACCTCATATCTGATTTGATTGTTGGATTCGAGTTATAGGATACTATATTTGTTGTCGGAGTAACTACGGTTATAATTTTTAGTTTTTGTACTTATCTTTGCATTATGTGTAAAATGTTAATTCAGCCTTTATTTTTCAATTTGATCATTTTAAGTTCTTGTAATTGAGTCATATTATTTTAGTATTATTTGAATTGGAATTGAAATTTAAAATTAAAAAAATACAATTATTAAAATTGGAGAAAGTATTTGCAGCAATTTAACTCACCTCCGGCACAACAGTTAAATGTGTTTCTGCATGACTCCTTAGGGCTGTAATTTATGTACAAAAAATTTATAAACTAATAACAAAATTTGATTTTAACAATTACTTTTTATTTCATATATTTATTCTTATGTTATAATCAAATTAAAATATCTTATATTCTTTATACCTTTTGATACATTAATAATCATACTTTTCATATTTTTGTAATAGGCAACCACTGTAACAACTTCATCCCATATTTTATATTTTAGTTGTTAATTCATCCATTTATCCTTTGTAATAATTATTTTAATCATAACTATACGGCTGTATTGTTTATATTTATAATTTAATTTACACATTGTATTGGTTAATTGTAATTATACTCGTATAAATATATTACTCGTAATTGTAATTTTAATTTGAAAAGAAATTCGTGGTATAGTTTGTTGAAACATTTTCAAATATTTATAGTGTTCTAATAACCATAAATGAATGGGTGTAATTAATTAAAAGTTATAGTATTTAATTTTTTGAAAAAGAATTATAACTATTTAAATAATATTATTTGAATAGTTATAATATTAAATGAATAATTATGTGTTTATTTTAAAAATGTTATTATTCAGAAAGACATGTATTGAAAGATGCCTCCATGAAGAGACATGAAAATTCCTATAAATAGGAGTGAGATTTCATTTTGAAAAACACACCAAAAAATTCTAATATTCTTTATTTCCTTCCTTAATTTTATAATATTATTAGATTATTCTATAAAGCATTACTGTAGAAATCTTTAGTAGAAATTGAGTTTCTTGTTATACAATGCTTAGTGCGTAGTGGACTATAATCATCAGTGCAAAACGAAAATAGTCATTGGCTTTATTGTATCCTCGAGGTTAATTTGTTTGGAACTCATTTGCAAACTGAAGATAGGTGGAGGCAAATATAACTTTAAAGATAGTGGCTTGATACATGCCTTGGAGCCTTGTCCTATTTCTTCTTTTTTTTGTTCAAGTTCCGTTCATGTGTTAGAGATTTTCCTCACCGGATATTTGTACTAACATAGCCAAATCCCATAAATAAAGAAAAATAAGATGGAGATAAATGTGAAAAAGATTTAAAAAATTAAAATTAGAAAAAGGGAAAAAAAAAAAAAAAGATGAGTGGAATTGATTTTCTATTGCGGGACAAAAATGTTGAACCAAAATTGGCCGAATGGAGAAATTGAAGAGAAAGCAAGTGGATTTAGAGGATAGTTTGATTTATTTGTTCTTTTTTATTAGGAGACCGGCCGAATATCCATAAAAGACTAAAATTGGCCCATCCACTATGATGACAATTTAAACGAAGAAGTAACTGAGAATGAATATTTCAAAGTTATTGTGAAATTTCTTTCATAGCTCTAGAATTGACCTGGTCATTAACGCGTGATACTGAATGTTGTCAATACTGACGGTGATCAAGTCGACCTTTGTCCTTGAAGGTTTGCAAGAAGCTTCCTTTTGGGTTTCAAACCGACTCTCTTCAATTAAATTAGTAGCTTTCTCAAATGAAATCCATGATTAAAATGCTCTCACTAACTCTTCGTATTCAAGCTTTAACTGTGTTAGTGTTTCAAGTAAGTTTTTAGAATTTAACAAAAGAGTAAGTAGATACTCACAATGCTAGTCGAAAACAAGTTGGTGTTCCCACCATGAAATGGGACAATGAGTTGGAGGCCTATGCATTCAATTACACTAAAAGAAAGACGTACATTTGCGATATACAGCCTAAAACTGGTGTTGAAAAAAATGGATACTTTGGAAGTTTTGAGGTATATTTTCGATTAGTAAATGTAGAGATTTGAATCATAAAATTATGTTTTTATGTTCTACTCCATGAGATCTTTACAACGGTATATCTTATGCTCAAAATGGTTGAGTGATGAATGAAAAATGGATCCTCAAAGTAAGCCACTTGTAAATTAAGTTGAGGAAAATAAAAAAGTTTAGTCCCAAATTGGTTATATACCAAATGTAAAATATGTTTATATATGAGAACCAACTTAATAATTTTTGAATGAATAAAATAATATTCTCCCTCACGTGTAGGGGGGAGCATTTCCACCAGGGTTGGGGCCACACCCGCACAATGTAGACAACGTGAAATGTTTGGGCCTGTGGATATTTTAGCCCAATATGTTTTTTTTCTCAGCAAATATTATACAGAATCTATTTTAAAAAAGACAAATATCTCGTTTTGATTTGATTCCAATCAAATTGAATCAATTTTGATTTGATTTAATTCAAATTTGATTTGTTTATATTATTTATTTGGATCTGGTATCTCATATAAATATTTATATTTATATTTGTTTGCTAACGTGTTTTGTACCACGGTTGGCCCTTTGGGTTAGAATCTTACTTGGACTAGCACCAATGATTTGTCACTGACTAGAGCTATCCAAGACTAGGTGGATCAGAAGGAGCATTGCAATATGGGATCTTGTGATTATGCTCAAGGCGTCGTGCAGTTATTATATTCAAGTAATTTGGATTAATTCAACTTGACTTGGATATGCTAAAGTTGGATGCAATTACGATGGATCTTTAGCAGTTTGTTACTATTTCTCGAAGGGAAATATTTCTGAAAAGTGTCCAACTCAAGGGATTAAACTCCATGTTCAGCCATCAGCTGTTGCTCCTACTAGTCTCACTACCCCTCTACCACTTGGTACGTTTCCTCCCAATAAAAAGGAATCCATGGCAGGGTTAGTGATAGGATTGTGGGCTAGCTATAATTATCACTTTATTCATTGTAAGACAAAAAAGGAAGAGAGAAAAGGTGCTGGAGTTGAGAATCAAAACTAAGCAATTATAGCAAAGTCTTAAGCTTTAAGCAATAGTAACTTGCTGAACAAACAAGAAAAATCAAGCTGAGAGAACAAGAAAAGATTGCTTAGTTTGAACCAGAAAACAAGGAGAAAAATTGTTGAATGATTCATCATCATATCAGAAAAGGAACAAAACATTACATATAGCAAGTAATTAACTTGTCAAAATGAAGAAAGTGTCAATGTCTTGAAACTTATAAAACATTGCTTGCACACTTGGTTAAGTTGATTTATCAAATCTATAAGCATCAAATTACAACAAATTCATTAAAACTTAGTTCAATTGTAACTAAGTAACAAAACATCATCAAAACAGCAAAATGACAACTGCATGTGCTTTAGCTTTTAACTGCATGGCTTGATCCCAATGGCTACATGTAAGCCAACTTTTAACACTCCTCCTTAGCTTCCATGCTGCAAACTCCCAGCTTGGCTCTCAAATTCTTGAACCTTGACACACAAAGAGGCTTTTTCAAGATATATACTAACTG
The DNA here is from genome assembly GCA_020496765.1 of Gossypium stocksii. Taxonomy (NCBI): domain Eukaryota; kingdom Viridiplantae; phylum Streptophyta; class Magnoliopsida; order Malvales; family Malvaceae; genus Gossypium; species Gossypium stocksii. The sequence continues at coordinate 11,437,412 of CM035621.1, read as the reverse complement.
ATCTTCAGAATTGCAATGAGCTAGTTTGATTTCTTGAGATTGTACCATTTCCATAACAAAATGAAACTTGATCTTAAAATGCTTTTTTTCCATGAAACATTGGATTCTTTGCAGTTGCAACAGCAAATTGGTTATCACATCTGATCTTTCTTGCTTCTCTTTGATGCAAGTTCATATCTGCCATGATCTTCCTTAACCAAATTGCTTGGTTAACAGCTCCTACAGCTGCTACATATTCAGTTTCAGTTGTTGATTGAGCAACAATAGTTTGCTTTTTTGAACTTTAGCAAAAAATAGCTGAACCAAGGGTAAACAGATACCCTGAGGTGCTTTTCATGTCATCTATCGATCCTACCCAGTCACTGTCTGCAAAACCAAGAAGCTTCATGCTGTCAATTTTGGTGAACATAACTCCAAAGCATAAAGTTCCCTTAATGTACCTCAGTACTCTCTTTACAGCTTGAAAATGGTTCATGTTGCAGCAATGTGTGAACTTGGATAGGAGATTAACTGTAAACATTATGTTTGGTCTAGTGGTTGTTAAGTAGAGCAAACATCCCATTACGCTCCTGTAGGTTGATTCACTTACTTTCTCGAAATCACCTTGGCTTGACAGTTTTTCTCCAACAGCAATTGGGGTGCTAATTGCCTTGTAATTTTGCATGGAAAATTTATTCAGATTCAAGGCAAATGCCTTTTGGCTTAAGAAAATTCCTTGCTGAGTCTGAGACACTTCCATGCTAAGGAAGTAGGACATTTCACCCAAATCTAACATTTCAAACATGCTCTCCATCTTGCCTTTAAAATCAGTTAGCATAGCATTGTTTCCTCTTATCACCAGCAAGTCATCCACATACAAGGAGACTATGAGCAGTGTTTCATCACCTTCCTTCTTCACATACAGTGTTGGCTCACTAATACTTCTCTCGAACCCCAAGCTTACTAGGTAGGTGTTGATTCTGTCATACTAGGCCCTTGGTGCTTGTTTTAAGCCATATAAGGCTTTTCTTAACTTGAACACTGTCTCATTCACCAGCAACCTTAAAACCTTCTGGTTGTTTAACAAATATCTCCTCATCAAGAAAGCCATTAAGGAAAGTAGATTTTACATCAAGTTGATGTATTTTCCACTACTTCTAAGCAACCAATGCAACTAGTAGTATGATTGTATCAAGCCTAGCCACTGGTGCAAATGTCTTAAAGTATTTAATCCCATACTTCTGACTGAATCCTTTCACTACTAACCTTATCTTTAGCTTGTTCAAGGTTCCCTCAGCATTGTACTTGGCTCGAAACACCCATTTTACTCCTATGACCTTCCTGTGAACTGGTCTTGTAACTAACTCCTAGGTTTGGTTTTTGTGAATCATGCTCATTTCATCAAGCATGGCTTGCCTCTAGCCTTCTTGAGCCTGAGCTTCTTCAAAATAGGTTGGTTTAATAATAGCCACATTTTCCCTCTCATATATTTCACTTAGTGGTCTGGTTCCCCTAATAGGCTCATGATCAATGTCCATCTCAGGATCATTTTGATCAGCTTCAGGTTGCTCTGTCACCAAGTCTGCAACAGTACATTCAGGTTCACTTTTATCCCAATTCTAGTTTGATCTCTCATCAAACACAACATCTCCGCTCACAAAGACTTTGTAAGTTGTAGGCTCCAGAATCCTATAGCCCTTCTTGACACTGTTATAGCCCACTAGAATGCCAGGTTGAGCCTTCTTTGCCAATTTGTCCTTCTTGACTGCAAGAATGTATGCATAACATATGCAACCAAAGACCTTCAGGTGAGAAACTAATGGTTTGAACCTAAACCAAGCTTTAAATGGTGTTTTTTCAAGTAGTTCTTTAGTTGGTAGCTTGTTTTGAAGGTATATTGCAGTATTAACTGCCTCAGCCCAAAAACTTTTAGGCAAATTCCTTTCAAACATCAAGCATCTGGCCATATCCATCAGAGTTCAATTGTTTCTCTTTAACACCATTCTGTTGAGGTTTATAGGTGTTGGTGAGTTGGTGTTCAATGCTTGATTCCTTACAAAAGGTCTAAAACATTGTTGAGGTGTACTCTGTCCTATTGTCTGACATTAGTGTCTTAAGCTTGCAACTTGATTGAGTTTCTGCTACAGCCTTGAACTTCCAAAACATTGGAGCCACTTTTGATTTACACTTGAGAAAATATCCCCAACAGAATCTTGAGTAGTCATCAATGAAAAGGATGAAGTACTTGTTGCCATTCAAAGATTCAGTCTTCATAGGGCCACACACATCGGTATAGACCAATTGTAATTTTTCAAAGGCCCTCCAAGCCTTATTAGTAGGAAATGGCAGTCTAGCTTGGTTTCCTAGCTGACAAACTTCACAAACATCCTATTTTTCAACTATTTTTGTGAAACTTTCAACCAAGTCTTCTTTAGACAACTGAAGTAGAGACTTATAGTTAACATGGCCCAACCTTTTATACTACAATTTAGATTCATCTAATGCAGTTGTGTAGGCACTAATTGAATTCTTGTTTAAATCAATAACAAAACTTTTGTCAGTCATGGTTATTAACATGAGCTTGGATCCACTTGGATCACTAATCAGGCATTCTTTGCCTTTGAATACTACAGAGTATCCCTTTTCAAGTAGCTGAGCAATACTTAGCAGATTTCTACCAATTTTAGGTACTAACAGAACATTAGGAACAAGTCTGGTACCTGAAGGAGTGTCAATCAACACAGCTCCCTTACCTTCTACTTTAATGTAATATCCATTGCCCCCTTTTACTCTTGTGTTGAAGCTTCTATCAGTGCTCTTGAAAATAGCAGCATCAGCTGTCATGTGGTTTGTGCAACCACTGTAAATCAACCACACTTTTGTGGTTTTTCTTTTGGTAGCTGAGCAGGAGACAACAAATACTTGTTCTTCCTGACCAAAACTCTCTTTTGGCACTTGAGCTTCTGTTTTAGGCTACTGAGATTAATGTTGCTTCTGTTGGCTTTTGTTCTTGCACACATTCTCAACATAGCCCACAACACTGCATATTAGGTCTGTACCAACAGTTTACTGCTGAATGGCTGACCCTTTTACAATACAAGCAAGGTGGATATCTTCTTCTTGCTCCATCTCTTCTAGGCTTATTTGACCAAGTTTTCTTCCCTTTATAGCCAGAGGAGCTCAAGGTTGGCCTGCTCTTGGCTTGAAAAGCACCTTCTTGATGCTCTTCTTGTCTACTAGCTCTTTTTTGTTCCTGAGCATAAAGGGCATTGATTAGCTCAGTCAAAGAGAAGCTTGACAAATCTCTTGAATCTTCTAGGGAAGAGATTTTAGCTTCATATCTCTCAAGTAAGATTGAAATAACCTTCTCCACTATTCTAGCTTCATTGAATTGGTCCCCAAGCAGTTTGATGCTGTTTACAACAGCCATGATCCTGTTTGAATATTGCTTAACGGTCTTTGACTCCTTCATCTTCAAGTTTTTAAAATCCCTTCTTAAGTTTAAAAGTTGCTGCTCTCTTAGTTTTTCAGTGCCTTAAAAAACTCTTCTTTAAGCTTGTCCCAAGCCTATTTTAGAGTTTTACAGGATATTATTCCTACGAAAATCAAGTTTGATATATTGTTTTTGAAGCATGACATTGCCTTGTACCTTTTGACTCTGTCATCAAAGTGCCGCTTGATTTAAGCTACCGTGGGGTTAGCTCTCAATGGTGGTGGTTCAACATCAGCATTGATAACTTCCCACAAGTAAAATGCTTCCAAGTAGGTTTTCATTTTCACTACCCAAATGTGGTAGCCTTCACCATTGAATACTGGTGGTGGTGCTAGAGAGAAACCTAATAAGACATTGTTTTTTAGAGTAGAAAAGAGAAAGGTCCTCTAAGAAATCAACTCTTGATACCAATTGTTGGAATTCGGAATCAAAACTAAGAAATTACAACAAAGTCTTAAGCTTTTAAGCAATAATGACTTGCTGAACAAATAAGAAAAATTGAGCTGAGAGAACAAGAAAAGATTGCTTAGTTTGAACCAGAAAATAGGAAAAAAATTGTTGAATGATTCATCATCATATCAAAAAAGGAACAAAACATTACATATAACTTGTCAAAATAAAGAAAGTGTTACCTAAACATACCTAACTCCACTAACAATGTCTTGAAACTTATAAAACATTGCTTGCACACTTGGTTAAGTTAATTTGTCAAATCTATCAGCATCAAATTACAACAAATTCATTACAAACTTAGTTCAATTGTAACTAAGTAACAAAACATCATCAAAATAGCAAAATGATAGCTGCATGTACTTTAGCTACTAACTGCATGGCTCGATCCCAAGGGCTGCATATAAGCCAACTTCTAAGAAAAGGAATCTTGATCGCGTTTTCATAAATTATTTAATGATGAATTCCGAAATGGGATCAGACCAAGGAAGTTTTCATTGAATGAATTGGGTAAAGCAACAGGTAACTTTAATGAGAATAAGTTGGGTGAGAGAGGGTTTGGTTCAGTTTATAAAGGATTCCTAAGGACTTGGACACTTACATTTTAGTTAGAAGGGTTGCAGGGATTAAGGAATACGCATCTGGAAGCAAATATAATCAATAGGCTGACGTATAAGAATTTGGTGAAACTCATCTTTTCAAAGGAAAAAGCTTACTGACACGGGAAACTAGATACAAAATTATTCCAGACTCAGCATCAGCATTACTATATCTGCAAGAAGGAGATTATTGTAAAGATATCAAAACCAACAACACTATGTTGGATTTTAACTTCAACGCTAAACTCAAAGATTTCAAATTAGCTAGGCTAGTTGATCATTCAAAAGGTTTAGAAAACACTTTTAGCAGGCACTATAGGTTACATTGCTCCCTAGCGTTCTTCTTCAGAAAAGGTGTTGGCATTTTGAAAATTTGAAAGAACAAAACAAGGAGAAAAAATACGTAGTAAATTTTTGATGAACTACTATGAAATTCTCATCATCTTACATTTTGAAAGAGTTACAACATATATGGGTGTCGTGGTTATAGTTAATTCAATAAATCTCACTAATACACCTTGAAAATACAAAGATGAAACTTATACATAAATTGATTAGGTAAAGCTTAGTACCTAAAAAATGTCAGTTCAATACTAACTCTGCTTGCTTTAACAAGTAACCTCAGTAAGCAACAAATCACAAAACATCTATATCAACATATGTGAACCTACCATTATCACAACCAGTGGTTCACCAAAAACTTCAACAGCTTACACTTTGATGAGCTCGCAACTAGGTTGAGCTTGCAATTTTAGTTAAGCTCGCAGCTTTAGGTGAACTTGCAAATATGTAGAGCTCATAGATTTTTTTGAGCTCGCAACTTCATGTGAGCTTGTAGCTTTACGAGAAGAGTGCTCCATTGCATGAATGGCCACTTTACAACAAAAGGCTAGCAAAGAATCTGATGTGTATAGCTTTGGAGTAGCGACATTAGAGATTGCTTATGGTAGAAGGTCAATTGAACCCAAATTTCATGAGCCTGGGGTATTATTAGTGCAATGGGTGTGGGAATCATATAGAAATGGAAGAGTTTTGGATGTAACTGACAAGAAAATGGGAATGGGGTTTGACCTTAAATAGATGGAATGTTTGGTGATTATGGGACTATGGTGTCCCTATTTATGTCACGATCTAAGACCGTCAATTAGGCAAGTCATTCAAGCTATTCATTTTGAGGTACTATTGTCAAATCTTTCAAGCATAATGCTTGTTCTCTGTTATAATGCACCTACTGCTCTAAGAATTGGATCAAGCGAGCCAATACTTATGTCTAACATCATTCTCACCTTTCCTTATTAATTAGAATGCTATGCTAGTTCTTACATCAAATTTTTATACAGAAAATTTTGATGGGATAATCTTCCTTTGATGTCTAAAAGTTTTAAGAAAAATGTAAAACCAGATGACTATTGATCTTGCCTCAAGCTTCAAGTGGGACAGAAATCATTACTGATAGCTTGAACCATAACAGATTGAGTCAACCATACAAGTTCTTCCTTATCAAGCATTTAATAATGATAAACTTATTTCGTTTCTCGAAGATGATCCATCATTGCTAGGTGAGAAATCCAAGGGGTCCTTGTAAAACAAGAAACCGGGTTGTTTAGGCAAAAACAATTCATTATGACTTCCCAACATCAAGACCACGAATGACATACTTAGTCTCTCCTTAGGATGATGCTGTACACAAAAGATGTTATGCATCGTAACAACTCGGATAGGTTGCCAGTCTCTACTAAGGAATTATTAGCAAGATCCAAAGGATCGCATTTTTCCCGTAATCTCCATGCTTGTAGTGAAATTCAAACCTTTTAGCATTTGTAGTTTAAGTGACAAAACATAATGATAGTAGTATCCATTGATGTTTACATGTTCAATGAGGTTGCCACTTTGATTTAGATGATAAAACTCTTTATTCTTTCTTCCACTTACAATATCCAACAGTAATATCCCAAAGCTAAAAACATCGACTTTATTGAAAATAGCCCAGCAACAACGTATTTTGGTGCCATGTAACCACCCCAGAATATTGTCAAAATTAAAAAAAATGAAGTTTTTTTTATGGGGATTTATGGATCAAATAGTATGGTAATAGCATAATAGTATACTTACAAAGTTCCAACTATTATATTTGTATAGGCTTCTTTTTGATATCCTTCAAAAGTTATTGTGATGCCAAAATTTGAAATAGATAAATTTATATAAATAAAATAATAGTAATTTGTGTAATATGATCTAAAAGACTGTAGGAAACCTACAAGGATTGACGATTAAATTGTAGAATTACCAAATTGAATTTCTTGATTAATTATAATATCAGTTTAGAATATTAATTATATTAATCCCAAGTTTTGAAATCAAGTGATAATTAGTTTTGAGAACTAATAATATGCCAACCAACTTCGACTAGTAGCTAATTAGTGGGTTTTAGTAAGGGGCGAGAAATTTCTTCAATGGGATCTAGTGGCGAAGCTTGGGCTTGTGTCACAGGACTAGATCTTTCATCTTGTGATCTGTGCGACCTTAGGTGATTCGTTCGCTCCAAACATGCCTAAGTCAGCATTTACACCAAAAAGTGATGATTCCTTTAGAATTCCTCTAAGGCACTAATTTGTATAACGGAAGCAATTGTGCCAAAAGAAGCTACAATTGAATAATAGAAAGCCAAAAAAAATAATGCATGCAAAGTGTTTGAGTAAATGCTCAAAGAATTCTATTACTCTTAAGAATTCAACATACAATGGATCAGATACAAATGAGGTAGAGGCTCTCTATTTATAGTTAAGCTCCCCTAAAACCGACGATCAAGATCAAATTACATCGACGGACGAGATTAGCCTATCCTTTTATTTTAGGGATTTACAAGATTACATCATATGAAATCAAATCTATAAGATATGCTTCCCTTACTTACTAAAAATAGCCTAAGTTGCCATATCTTTATTATCAGGCCAACCATGCTTCAATATGGCAGGCTTTTCCAACAGTTCTTTGAATCAGGCCAGTTTTCGTGGGCTAAATATTCCCCATCTAATCTATAGACCTTCATAGGGTACATCTTGTGCCATGGTCACGGGCTTTACACTTTGGCCTGTGACATTCTCCTCCACCCGTTCTCGCAATGCCCTTGTTGCGACTTCTAAATAACACTAACTTGATTCACCTTGGAACTTTCTTATTGCCTTGGCTTCTTCTCGACTTGTCTTGCGATTGGGTTGTCCTTTCCTTTAGAACCTTTGCTTTGGCTTCCGTCGCCTCTTAACTTGAACCGTTATACTCGTTGGTACATCTCGTTGGAAAGAAGTCTCCACTCTAACTTGCCCCAATTTTGACTTGTTCCCATTGGAATCCCCTGAATTCTCACATCTTGGCTTTATACCGCCCACAGTCCCTTAGTCTCATTTTTTAAGAACTTTGAAAGGGCCCCTATGACCTTCTCAAGCCAAAAAGTTAGAATTCAAAACACTATCAGAGTGTTTGCAATGTACCTTAGTCACAAAATTTACTCGTTTCGACTGCTTTTACATTGCTTCTTTCCCCTCGAAGTCCATTACACAATCCACCTTCCCCAAAGGTGGCAGCTCCACAGTCGACTCCACAAGTCTCATATCGGTCTCATGCTCTACTAACTTTTCTGAAGGGGCTCTCATAGCATTCCGTTCTATTGAGTTAATGTTTCTCCCATGTGAAACATCTTCAACTAGTTGGATTGATGACAACACCTTGGTCCCAACCTTCATATCCCGATGCGCTGGCACAACAATCTTTGATAACGGATCAGTGACAATATGAATTTGATCAGTCCATGGAAACAAAACTATTTGAATCTTGTCAAGAAAGTTTAAGCCAAATACATAATCGTAATCATCTAATTGGATTACCTCGAAGTCTTTCTTGCCCTTCCATTCGCTGATTTGGAGCTCCACATTACGAACTACTCCCACAGTTGGGGCCTCATCAGAATTTATTATCTTGATCTTCTTATTCAATTTCCTAATCGATAGAGCAAGCTTCTTCGCAACCTTTTCCAATATAAACAAGTCCGATGCTCCCGTATCAATAAGAGCACTTCTCTTCTGACCCGCAATGTTGATGTCCACAAACAAAAACCCTTATTCACCATTCCTTTTCTTAGGAATGAGCACCATTGAATTGACTTTTGATGTCTTTCCCTCAATAAGCTTCGCTTCTTCCTTCGACTCATATTTCTTTTTGATAGTCGAGCATCGATTTCTTCGGACATTTTTGCGCCATGTGTGGTCCTTGACAAAGGAAGCATTTTATTCTCTTTCCCTTGTCCATTGGGTTGTTGGATCCCTGCTTCGTATCTCCTGGTTTTCCATTACCACTTGTGCTATCGATACTGTTGCCATCATCGCTATGTCCCTCTTCATCTTCCTCATGATTTCTCTCACCATTGCCCTTTCCATTAGGCCTAGATGACTTGAACTTGTCTTTCGTTGGACCAAGCTCAACGAAGGACTTTGCTTCGACCATAGCTACAGTAAGTTTGGTGATTCCTTGCCTATGCAACTCATGCTTTGCCCACGACTTTAGCCTATCCTCGAACCAATAAAATGCTTCTTTCTCGCTCAAGTTAGAGATTTGAAGCATCAACTCGCTAAATGCTCAAACATACTCCCGAACAGTGCTTTGTTGCGTGAGACAACAAAACTTAGCCCGAGCCTCATTCTCAGCATACTGTGGGTAAAACTGCTTCTTCAACTCTCTTTGGAACTCCTCTCAAGTCTCAATTACGTTTCTCATTCGTGGACCTCTGACATCACCACAAGAGAGCCACATCAGTAAAATAGCTTGAAGTAGTATTTACCTTAATGACATCATCCTCGATGCCCATTGCTTAGAAGTATTGCTCTATTTCCCACAACAAGTTGTCCATATCTCTCATGGACCTTGCACCCTTGAACTTCTTCAATTTGGGAACATCCATTGCTTGTTGCTTCGGCCTTGAAGACAACATCCCATTACTGAAAGCAGCTTTGTAAATTGTGAGCTCCCCTTTAAGCTCTTCAATTTCCTTCTTCATGGCTAAAACGATATCCTCAAGATTCTCATCCATCACTACCAGCTTTTCCATAGTGGAATTGACCAATTCATTCACCTTTTCCGCATCGGCACTACAAAATTTCTAAGTTGCTCTTTAATTGAGTCAAACCCATTTGTGCGCCCCTCGACCAACTCAAGCATCTCCTTCATGTTCCCTTTAGACTCCTCGAGATTAACCACTCAATTTTCCAAAGCTGTCAGCATGTCCCTCTAGCGACTTGTTTTTTTGTCCCTCCTACGAGTTTGCAGTGGCTCATTCTGATCAACAACTTCTTTCGACATCCCAATAGTGCCTTTGAATCAATAGCTTGGATACACTTTTCACAAGGCTAGGTCTTGTGATCCGTGCGGCCTTAGGCAATCCGTTCTATCCAAACTCACCTAAGTCAGCCTTTACACCTAAAAGTGATGATTCCTTTAGAATTCCTCTAAGGCACTAATTTGTATAGCGGAAGCAATTGTGCCAAAAGAAGCTACAATTGAACAACAGAAAGCCAAAAAAATAATGCACACAAAGTGTTTGAGTAAATGCTCAAAGAATTCTATTACTCTTATGAATTCAACATACAATAGATCAGGTACAAATGATGGGGAGGCTCTCTATTTATAGTTGAGCTCCCCCAAAACTGACGGTCAAGATCAAATTACATTGACGGACGAGATTAGCCTATCCCTTAATTTTAAGAATTTACAAGATTATATCATATCAAATCAAATGTACAAGATATGATTCCCCTACTTACTAAAAATAGCCTAAGTTACCATATCTTTATTATCGGGCCAACTAGGCTTCAATCTGATAGGCTTCTCCAACAGTTCTTTGAATCGGGCTTGTAATAGGCCAATTTTGTCCGGGTCCATACAAAAAATAATAAACCCAAAATAATAAAATAAAGTCCAAGTCCAGTCCAAAATTACAAATATATCATTTGGCCCGATCGAAATGGCCCATTACTTGAGAAGATTAAAGGTCCATCTACAAGCTTAACGCATATGGAAACATAATCTTCAAGGATATGCAATCTTAGATATGATATGCAATCTTAGAAGATATAGTATGCAATCTTAGAAGATACGATTTTGTAATGTTAGAGATTTAAATTGTAGATACCTTTTAATCTTAGTCGTTGATATAATTAATCTGTACCGTTGGATTTGGGGAGGCTCAACTATAAATAGAGGCCTATCCCTTCATTGTAAATCACTTGAGTTTTGAGAAACAATAAGAATTCTTGAGAGCATTTACTCAAATTTCTCTCTTTCTTGCGTTCTTATTTTCTGTGGTTTGTTCTTATATTATTCTCCGTTCATCTTCGTCTTTCAACCTTTTTTTATTTTGATTTAATCCTTGTTTTCTCGATTTTTTATTCTTTTTTATATTTTATTTATTTGCCACATTTTATCCAAAAAAATTTCTTAAATAAGTCAATGTTTTGTGTTTAGAAATTCGGGAAATAGTGCCCTAACGTGTTGGGTTTTGATTTTCCGTTTGACTAAATAACTAAATATCATTTTAATGAATTTTGTAAATCATAAGATAATTTTGATTACAAAGGTTTAAAACATCATGTCCTAACATGCTGGATGTGATGTTTGTATTCTTTCGAAACAAAGGAATCTCAAGGTCCAACTCAAATTGTTCAAGTTTTTAAAGAAATCATGTTTTAAAATATTTTCGAATATTCGACATTAGGACAAAAAACTAATCAATTCGGTACCAATTTTGGGTGTTACGAGGATGCTAATCCTTCCTCGTACGTAACCGACTCCCGAACCCACTTTCTTGAATTTCATAGGCCAAAATCAATATTTTCCAAATAAAATGTTTTGTAAGGTGATCCGATCACACCTAAGCAAAAAGGGATTGGTGGCGACTCCGCTGGGGACAAATAAGAGAGTCAAGTCGTAAAATTGATTATTTTCTGTCATTTTGTCAAAATTTGAAAACTCGATTTGAAAAATTATGATCTTTTTGCATGTGTTTGTTGAATATGTTTGTTATTTTTCTCACACACACTGCATTGCATGACCGTTGTGGTCACACCCTTAAGTGGGAGTGAGAAGTTACGCCTTCGTGAGGTTTTCACCTCCGCATGGGCCGGTGGATCGCTTCCGGGACATATCCGTACCTATGTCTCCGTGAGATTCTCATCTTCGCATGGCCATAGGGAAATGTGTCCCCCTAAACTAAACTTGGTCCATATGAGCCTATAATGGGTGAGGATCAAGGAATCTGCTGGATCAGGTACCCTTTCTTTAGAACAAAAACCCATATAGTGAACCCTAAGAGCTCGCCTTAGGTAGAGCTATGTTGACCCATAGTAATTACCCATATAAGTGCTTATTTTTTTATTCTCTTTGAATTATAACACTGACCAATTTTATTTTATCATTGCATGTCATTCAGCATTTAAAGGTGTCGATTCATGGTTCAATTTTTAAATTAGGAAGTTTTGTTTTGGAGAATAAATTTCTGGATAAAGTAGAGGACAATGCTACAGTCCTTGCATGGTCAGAGAATACCCAATTAGAAAAATGAGATAGTGTCACTGAGGGATATACATCGGAGTTGTAAGGCTTCACTCATATCAGTGCGGAGCAGAATGAGCTCCAAGAATTGAGAGGAATATGGGTCCAAAGGGATGACGAGACTAAGCAGCTATTCTACCATAACTATGAGGATCTACCCTACTTGCTTGACGCTAAAATAGATAACATTTGTTCCGGGCTATGGCTCAGTTTTGGAACCCTGCCTATAATTGTTTCACTTTTGGGAAGGTGGATTTAGTACCCACTATGGAGGAGTACTTATGAGTGGTTCCATCAGAGTTAAAGATTATAAAGTAAGATTTTGAAAGAAAGAGTTTAGAGCTCGGAAAGAAGATAGAGAAGCTGGAAGAAGAAAAAATGTACCTAAGATTAGACGCGGATGTTCAGAAGCTAGAGGCTGAAAAAGTAAGAAAAGAGAAGAGGAAGATTGAGGAAGATCGAGATGACTTGAAGACAGAATATAAGAAGATACAGTTGTCGATGGAAAGAGCTGGATTAGGGAAGACTTCAGAACAGTGGCAACAAGAGATTCGAGAGGAAAAAAGCCAAAGCTGATCGATGGGAGAGGAAGTTCTAAGAAATTTAGGTGAAAAACGAGGCCCTAGAAAAGAGCTTAGCAAAGAGTCAGAAGGAGAAGTGTGGATTAAAGGCTAAAGTGGCTGAACTTGGATGGTCTCTTTATCACCTTCGAAGTCGTAATTCTGCAGCCGAGTTAAAATCAAGTCTGAATAAGATCAGGAAATGAAGGGCAAGATTGACGAGTTAGAGTCGACATTATAAAACTGTGAACTTCGGATCGAGCATCTTGAAGCAAGAGAAGGGCATTAGAAGGAAGAGCTTCACCATTCTCAGGATCAAGTTAGAAATAGGGATTATCTCATGGGTGAAGCCATAGTCCAAATTCGGGAAGTGGTAGATCATTTACAAGCTTTGGCAGCACAGGCTGATGTGTTGAGCGTAAAGTTGAGCTAGAGTCAGTTAGGGGTTGAGAGTTAGCCTTGTTGTTAGAAAGGGTTAAAACTTTAGGCCTAAGGGCGAAAGCGTATTTGTAACCTGTTTTGTGTAAAGATTTTTATTTTCTAAATAAAGTTTTCTAAATGAAATTGAATCAGAATCGATATCTTTTTGCGTTCATGCATTTGCATTACTTTACATCATATGCATTCAAATCTATAGAAGGACCCTGATTAGTGGAAGTTATTACAGAAAAGAGAGGAAATCTGGAAACTACACACTGTTACGGTATAGGTGCTAAGACAAAGAACATGGATCAAAGATTTGAACAGCTCCAAAAGGACATACAAGACCAGTTGCAAGAGCAGTTGGCAAAAATGCAACAGGATATGAGGGAACAAATGATGGAACCCAGAAGAATATGATGTCTTAGATGGCCCAACTACTGAATAGGGCAATGGATAAAGGGAAGGGCCCCATGGCTATCACTGGTGAGGATAATGAGGATTATCCTCCGGGTTTTACCCCACCTCATGCACAAGCACAACCTGAGGCGCATCCTCGAAGGCCGTCTGTCACGATTAGACCTCAACGAGTCAAGTTGATACTGAAGTGCCCATGAATTTCCAAGTTGGATCGAGATCTAACCCAGGAAAAAACCCAGCTAATCCCATTCTCCCTGATTTAAACATGGTCGAGAAGGAAGGAATGAGAATGGAATCCTTAAGGCAGTTAGAGGACCGTTGCAGATGGTTAGAAGAAAAGTTCAAGGCTTTAGAAGGTGCTGATAATCATCATGAAATTGATGCTAAAGGTGTGAGCCTGGTCCCAGATTTAGTGCTTCCTCATAAGTTTAAGATGCTATAATTCAAGAAGTACAATGGGACCAGTTGCCCTGAAGCCCACATTACTATGTTCTGTAGACGAATGACTGGCTATGTTAACAATGATCAACTGCTAATCCATTGTTTCCAAGATAGTTTAGTTAGGGTAGCGTCTAGGTGGTACAACCAGCTAGGCCGTGCTAGAATCAGCTTATGAAGAGACCTAGCGTAGACTTTCATGAAGCAATACAATCATGTAACGGACATGACACTGGATAGAATCACTTTACAGAACATGGAAAAGAAGCCAAATGAAAGCTTTGCTGATATAGTAATGGCAGAAGAGATGATTGAAAATGCCATAAGAGATGGCAAGATTGAAGGGGAAATTACTAAGAGATCAGCTCCAAGGAGGAAAGATAATGAGGTGAATAATGCAAGTGCATATAACTTGAAGTCAATTATTGTTAGTAACCCGAAAGGTTCGTTAAGGCAAGAATCGGGCACAAGGAAAAACTCTGAAAGGCTCCAATTTATGCCCATCCCAATGACATATAAAGAGCTATATCAAAGTTTGTTTGACGCAAGCGTGGTGTCCCCGTTTTATTTAAAACTGTTGCAACCCCTATATCCCAAATGGTATGACTCGAACGCTCAATGTGATTACCATGCGAGAATACCGAGGCATTCAATCGAAAACTGCACTACTTTCAAGAAGATAGTTGAAAGACTCATTAAGAGAGGGATTGTGAAGTTCGACGACTCTTCAGAACCTAATCTGATGAAGTAGTAAATGCAATAGTTGAAAGTGGGGGCAAGAGAGTTACGATTCCTGGAGGAAGTCAAGAGCTCGAAGGGAATATCGGGGAGTCTCAACATTAAAGAGGGAACCGAGGAATAAAAGTTTCCAAGCCCTTACATACTTAGGAGTGTTTTGAACAACGAGACTGTGGAGGAGATCCTTGTATTTTTAAGGTTAATCTAGAGTAATATTCAAAACATGCTTGTTGCTTTAAGCCTAGAGGCAATAAGAAACCTTTTGTGAAATAGGCTTGTGTCAAGAAATTTTATTTCAATAAAATGCATTTTTGTGAGCAAATGTTCTTTTCCATTGTACAAACATTTGTACTTAGATTCTTTTGTTATGTGGACTTTCTTTCAAGTATTCTTTTATTCTCCATTCATGATCATACCAATAATCATTCTTTGAATCATTTATTCTTTAAAATTTTCCTTCAAACCTAGAATTGGTTCCCAGATATCAACGATGGGAGCGACGCTGTTACTGACTTAGAGTCTCATTTCGACTAGAATATGTGTCTAGGGGGATCTCAGGACTTTAAAGATGACAGAGATTATAACATTATTTCTTGGCTTGTTAAGAATGGTAAAACAAGATGATAAACAGATCTTACTTTGCAAAGGATCAATAAACATTATGAACCTAGAGGAAAAGATCAGAGCTTTAGAACTCAAAGATGTTTTCGCATGATTGTATATGCCTGGGCTACTTAGACCTATGGATGCTGTTAAAGCTAGAAGAGGTCCATAAGAATGTCAGAAGGATGCATGCGGTGGTTTTACTATGACCAGGCTAAATATGAAGTTTGGGCACTACTGGTCTACCATGGAAGAGGATTGCATCAGTTATACCGCAAAAACTGAATTGGAAAAGACAAGATTTATGGGCTTATTCTATTTCTTCACCGACTTTTCTGTGTGTGAGGCATGGATGTTATAGGGTCGAGCTCGTCAAAAGTTTATCTTTGTGGTTGTTGACTACTCAATTAAGAGGATGAAAGTAGCTTTATATGCCAATATTACAAAGTCAATAGTCATTAAATTTCCAATAAAAATGACCCAGAAAAGTTCATATCCAAATTTTAGGCGCCATATCACAGTGCAGTAAAGGCAGCCAAAAAAGAGAAACAAAAGTAAAAAAAAAGAGAAAAAAATAAAATAAATTATGAAAGATGACCGAGACTTGTAAAGATTGGCATAAGAAGCTACCATTTACTCTCTATGCTCATCAAACATCGACCAGGACTTTCGCTGGGGCAACACTTTTCCCATTAGTCTATAGAATAGAGGTGGTTCAGCCCATGGAAATTGAGAATCCTTTTCTCCAAGCTTTGATTGAGTCAAAGTCTCCAGTGGACTTAACTGAAGAAAAAGGTTTGAAAGTATCTATCCTAGTCAAATGTGCCAGAAATGGATGATGCTGAATTATGACGAAAAAGTTCACTGAAAGGAATTTCATGATGGGAACCTGATATTGAAGAAGATCCTTTCTATACAAAAGGATTTCAAAGGAAAATGAATGCTTAAGGACTTTATATGATAAATGAGACTTTCCCCAGAGGAACACTGATTTTGACTGAGATAAACTTATCCAATCCTATAAATTTAGATTCAGTCCAGAAATACTTAAAGAGGAGAAGCCAAGGTGAAAAACCGTAAAGGGCGCTTTGTGACCATCACAAAAAAAAAAAGAAGAAATAAAAAGAAAAAGAAAAAAAAAAGAAAATGGAGAGGCCAAGGCGAAAACCCGCAAAGGGCGCATTGAGACTAAAGGGGTTTTGAGTTAAAAACCCGAAAAGGGCAGCTCAAATTTTGATAAAAATGGGGCAAATGGTAGTTTGCTATACCTGAATTAGTAATGAAGAAGATTGCTACGTCTTGGGGCACCGACAAAGTACTCCGGATCCCCTAAACGCATATTGAGCTCCAAAGGATCCTCAAAAGGTTAGTACAGAGAAGCTCAAACTGCGATATCTGGGGTACCTACTTTCCATTTTACCCATTATTTTCTATCTTATTCTTTTCAAGATACATCCCAATAACTTTCTTCTTAATTGCATTTGCTATCATTGATTAACTTGTTCACTTCGAGCTTTGCACCTAATTAATTTTCTTCTTGTCTATTGTTATGATCTTTTTCAAGCATTTCGCACTGAAATAACGATTAATGGACTAATCATAATTTCATAAAAGGAGTTTTGCATATTACTCTGGAGGTCGCTAGATAGTACAGGAACCTGAAACAGGACTGTTGTTTAGAACTCACCCAGCTTAAGGGTTGAAAATATTTGAGAATGAATAGTCTAAATTGAGACTATCTCTTTGGATTTTTAGTTAGAAATGGTGGTTGATCAAAAAGCAAGATATTGCGTTGGTGATATAATCCTGATGAAAAACGAGTAATGACAACCCAAGCGTAGAAGTAATCATTCTCGTAAAATGATATTCTGCATACATACAAGTATCATGCATACATATCTGGTCGGGTCACCTTGGGAGTGATTAGTGGATGGAACACGTTACAGATCCTATACCCAAAGTTGCAGTGGGATGGATTGAAAAATCCAAGTCCTATACCCTTGAATTGCAGTGGGGATGGATTAAAAAGTTTCAAAACCGCAGTGGGATAGGTTGAGAAGGGTATAAGCCTCGTGGTTTAAGTAGAGTGAGCCCTAAAATTTCCATGGGGCAAATTATTTGAACAGAATATGACACTTCAAGAGAAATAATGATGAAATCTTAATGAATAAATGAGTGATGACACCTGAAATAGGAATCATGCTCATAACATTTTTGCATTCATATGTTATAGTATGTCTAAATAGAGGCATTTGACTCATTTCGATCATGGCATCCTAATAATTAGGCATAAGCATATACCCATTCTATAGGGTATGTCCTCTAGGGGACAATGTAGATCAAAAATGAAGATCTAGCAATCCCTGAGTTGGTAGGGAGTGAATTGAAGATAGCAGATCTAGCAATCCCTGAGTTTGTAGGGAGCAGATCTAAGATCGAAAATCTGGCATCCTTAAGTTTGCAAGGAGCAGGTTAAAGACAGCAGATTTGGCAATCTCTGAGTTTGCAGGGAGCAGATTGAAGATAACAGATTTGGCAATCCCTGAGTTGGCAGGGAGCAAATCGAAGATAGCAGATCTAGCAATCTCTGAGTTTGTAGGGAGCAGATAGAAGATTGAAAATCTGGCATCCTTAGGTTTGCAAGGAGCAGATTAAAGACAGCAGATTTGGCAATCTCTGAGTTTGCAGGGAGCAGATCGAAGATAACAGATTTGGCAATCCCTGAGTTGGCAGGGAGTAAATCGAAGATAGCAGATCTGGCAATCCTTGAGTTTACAGGGAGCAGATTGAAGATAACAGATCTGGCAATCCCTGAGTTTGCAGGGAGCAGATCGAAGATAACAGATTTGGCAATCTCTGAGTTGGCAGGGAGCAAATCGAAGATAACAGATTTGGCAATCCCTGAGTTTGCAGGGAACAGATCGAAGATAGCAGATCTAGCAATCCTTGAGTTTGCAGGGAGTAGATCGAAGATTGAAAATCTGGCATCCTTGAGTTTGCAAGGAGCAGGTTAAAGACAGCAGATCTGGCAATCCCTGAGTTTGCAGGGAGCAGATCGAAGATTAAAAATCTGGCATTCTTGAGTTTGCAAGGAGCAGGTTAAAGACAACAGATCTGGCGATCCCTGAGTTTGCAGGGAGAAGATCGAAGATAACAGATTTGGCAATCCTTGAGTTGGCAGGGAGCAATTTGAAGATAGCAGATCTGGCAATCCCTGAGTTTGTAGGGAGCAGATCGAAGATTGAAAATCTGGCATCCTTGAGTTGCAAGGAGCAGGTTGAAGACAGCAGATCTGGCAATTCCTAAGTTTTCAGGGAGCTGATCGAAGATAGCAGATCTGGCAATCCCTGGTTTTGCAGGGAGCAGATCAAAAATTGAAAATCTAGCATCCTTGAGTTTGCAATAAGCAGGTTGAAGACAGCAGATCTGGCAATCCCTGAGTTTGCAGGGAGTAGGTCGAAGATAGCAGATCTGGTGATCCCTAAGTTTGCAAGGAAAAGGTCAAAGATTGAAGATACAAGTTTGGCATCCCTGAGGTTGCAGAGAGCAGACTAAAGATAGCAGATCTGGCCTTCCTAAAGTTGCAGTGAAGTAGATCGAAGACACCAGTCTGGCATCCCTAAGGTTGCAGGGAGCAGACTAAAGATAGTAGATCTGACCTTCCTAAAGTTGCAGTGAAGCAGATCGAAAACACTAGTCTGGCATCCCTACATTTGCAGTGGAACGGATCAAAAATAGAAGATCTTGTCTTCCTGAGTTTGTAGCGAAGCAGATCGAAGATAGCAGTCAAGCATCCCTGAGTTTGCAGCGGAGTAGACTAAAGATAGTGGATATTGCCTTCCTGAAGTTACAGTGAAGTAGATTTAAGCCGTCAGACTTATAGTCCAATACCTCTAAAATTGCAGATGGGTTGGAAGAAGACAAGGTCCAAGAACTCAAGCCTTGGCAAGACCGAGCAAAATTGGCCTTTTGTAGTCTTTGCTCTATTCCCGTTACACGGCAATGAGCAAAGAGGGGCAGCTGTAATAGGCCAATTTAGCCTAGGTCCATACAAAAAATAATAAATCCAAAATAATAAAACAAAGTCCAAGTCTAGTCCAAAATTACAAATATATCATTTGGCTCGATCGAAATGGCCCATTACTTGAGAAGATTGAAGGTCCATCTACAAGCTTAACGCATATGGAAACATAATCTTCAATGATATGCAATCTTAGATATGATATGCAATCTTAGAAGATATGGTATGCAATCTTAGAAGATACGATTTTATAATCTTAGAGATTTAAATTGTAGATACCTTTTAATCTTAGCCGTTGATATAATTAATCTGTATCGTTGGATTTGGGGAGGCTCAACTATAAATAGAGGCTTCTCCCTTCATTGTAAATCACTTGAGTTTTGAGAAACAATAAGAATTCTTGAGAGCATTCACTCAAATTTCTCTCTTTCTTGCGTTCTTATTTTCTGCGGTTTGTTCTTATATTATTCTTCGTTCATCTTCGTCTTTTAACCTTTTTTTTATTTTGATTGAATCCTTGTTTCCTCAATATTTTATTCTTTTTTATATTTTATTTATTTGCCACATTTTATCAAAAAAAATTTCTTAAATAAGGCAATGTTTTGTGTTTAGAAATTCGGGAAATAGTGCCCTAACGTGCTAGGTTTCAATTTTTCGTTTGACTAAATAACTAAATATCCTTTTAATGAATTTTGTAAATCATGAGATAATTTTGATTACGAAGGTTTAAAACATCATGTCCTAACGTGTTGGATGTGATGTTTGTATTCTTTCAAAACAAAGGAATCTCAAGTTCCAACTCAAATTGTTCAAGTTTTTAAAGAAATCATGTTTTAAGATCTTTTCAAATTTTCGACATTAGGACAAAAAACTAATCAATTTGGTACCAATTTTGGGCGTTACGAGGATGCTAATCCTTCCTCGTATGTAACCGACTCTCGAACCCACTTTCTTGAATTTTGTAGGCCAAAATCAATATTTTCCAAATAAAATGTTCTATAAGGTGATCTGATCACACCTAAGCAAAAAGGGATTGGTGGCGACTCCCATTTTCATTTTTAAAGGTCGATCCCCATTTTTTCAAAACTTAAAAATGGTTTCGACAAGGCTAGTTCTCATGGGCTAAATATTCTCCATCTAATCGATAGACCTCCATGGCGCGCATCTTGTGCCATGGTTACAAGCTTTGCCCTGTGGCCTGTGACACTTGCAGGCCCTAGCCACCTTAAAATGAAAAATTTTTCATTTAGGTTCCTTTATAATTTATAAAATTTTAAATTCGTAATGATAAAATTGCACTTTCCTCCTCCCAAAAGTGATAAAATTTTGATTTAATCTTTTGAAAATAATAAAAATATAGGTCATTAAAATAGTGAGATTGCAATATACAATTTATTTCCGCCTCTCCAAAAAAATTTTGACTTTACCTCCTGAAGAGGTCTCAAATGACAATTATCCAAATTAGAGTTAAAATTGAAAAGGCTTTTTACTTGTATACTAATTTGCTTTTGTATCTACAACATAATTCAAGAATCTAAACACTAAATTTAAACAGTTTGTCAAGGGACCAAGAATTATCACCACAACAATTATCTTCCTTTAGTGTCTAAACATTTATAAAAAATTTAAAACCAGATGGCTCTTGCTTATTCTTGCCCCAAGCTTCAAGTGGTATTAATAGTTTGGAACATAATGAATTGAATGAGCCATATAACCTTTTTCTTATCTAGCCTCTAATAATGATAAACTTATTTCATTTCTCGAAGGTAATCCATCGTTTTTGAATGAACAATCTACTTCAAAAGGTTTCTTGTAAATCAAGAAATCGGGTTGTTTAGGCGAAGGCAATTTAGTATGACTTCCTATCATTAGAACCACAGATGACATGCTTGGTCTTTCCTCAGGATGCTGTTGTATACATAAAAGGCTAATGTGTATGCACCGTAGCAATTCGGATAGGTCTCCAGTCTTTGCTAAGAAATCATCAGCAAGATCTAAAGGCTTGCCTTCATTCCATAATCTCCATGCCTGCATCCAAATTCAAACCTTTTAGCATTTGTAGTTTAACTGAAAAAACATAATGATAATATCATTTGTTGATGTTTACATGTTCAATGTGGTTGCCATTTTGATTTATATGATAAAATCCTCTGTTCTTTCTTCCGGTTATGATCTCTAACAAAAATAACCAAAGCTAAAAACATCTGACTTTACAGAAAACAATCCATCGATAGCATAACCACTACAAAACAATGTTGGATAAAAGAAAATGTAGTTATGGGGATTTATAGATCAAATAATATAGCAATGGCATAATAGTACACTTACTAAGTTCTAACTACTCTATTTGTATTAGCTTCTATTTAATCTCCTCCAAAAGTTCTTGCTAGGCCAAAATCTGAAATTTTTGGGTTCATCTCACTATCAAGTAGAACATTACTAGTTTTAAGATCTCTATGGATAATCCTCAACCTCGAGCCTTGATAAAGGTAGAGTAGTCCCCTAGTAATCCCGCAGATGATCTGGAAACGCTTAGACCAAGTTAAAACTGTGCGTCACATTTGATCTGAAAAGTACGTATTCTTGTTATCCTGCAACTCACTTGATTATTGACGAAGCAAAAGTGATATTGAGAGGTTTCTACTGATTTTCATATTGAAAATTAACAAGTTAAGGCTTCTATTAGGCACGTATTCATAAACTAGCATTCTCTCATCTCCATGAATGTAGCATCCAATAAGCCTTACAAGGTTCCGATGCTGAAGTTTGGCAATCAACTTTACGTCATTCTTAAACTCATTCAATCCTTGTCCGGAACTCTTTGAATGTCTCTTCACTGCAATTTCTTGTCCATTTCCTCCTGTCCATTGGAATATTTTACAACACTTTTATGAGTTTTCAATATAATAAAGAAAGACCATTATGCTAAATTACAGCAAGTTTTACCTTATAAACATGACCAAAACCTCCTTGACCTAGCTTGTTATTAAATGAAAAAGAATTAGTAGCTTGAGCTATGGTACTAAACTCGAATACTACAAGCTCCATATCTTCATTCTCGTTTTTATCCTCTCTATCATTTAGATTCTTGTCTTTCACTTAATCAAAAAACAGTATATAACATAGACAAGCACTTGGTGCATACATTATAGGACTGTTTCTTAGATCATACAAATATGTAAGAAATTCAAGTAAAAAGGGAAGAAATCAATAGTACTGTTTAATTTTCCTAAAAATTGAGATGGAGATTGGGATTTTCTATGATGCGCAACATCTAACTCTTCATTTTCTTGAAGCATCTAACACATTTTTGGATTTGGGTATGAGATATAATCCTCCAATTATCCTCTGAATACATAAACTTAAAAAACCAAATACATCCATGTCGGACACAATATGAGTATCTAATACACAAGTTCGAGTAAGCAAAATGACTGGTATTTGTAACAAAGAACAAAATTAGTACATTTATGAGGACCATAATTAGTGTTACCTTTTAACTTGCTCCTACTTCTGAGAGTGTAACAAACGATTAAAAGAAACCACGAAAGCGCAGCAATTACCGTCCTAATTAGTATGATGGCAAGTTTCACCTTAGCCTTTTTCTTTTGTTCTACCATTATCAGTATTGCTAAAAAAACACAAATATTAAATTTTTTATTACACAAAATCCCCAAAAGCATGAAACAATATGTAATAACATGTTGTAGTTTTATAAAGCATTACCTGCTTCTAAAGCAGACACTCTAATGTAAAGATCCTGACTGTTAGAATAACAGTTAAGTCTGTTATATTGTTATACAATCGTTAGAATTGTTAGCTGATAGTTATTCAGTTAATCAGCAGTTATTGCTTTTCACTATATATGTATGAGCTGCTATTCAAGAATAATAAGTGAGAATATACATTATTGTTAAATTCTTAACATGGTATCAGAGGTTACCAGGTTTTGGGAATTGCTTCTTGTCTTTGTGTGTTACTCATGACTCCTTCCAGTCCGTTTGCTATATAGTCTGCTACTCTGATGTCATCTGCTGTTTCTGATGGAGTCGATACTTGTCTATTTTCTACCAAGAAGATTAGTGTTCTTCTTGATGATAATAACTACCTGTTGTGGCGTCAACAAGTTCTTCTAGTGATTAAGACTTATTGGCTTCAACATTTCATTGATCCAGGCACTGTTCCACCACCTCAGGTTGTTCTTGATGATGCTGGGGTCTCACAACCGAATCCTGAGTTTGATTGGTTTGAGCAGTAAGATAGTGCGCTTGCTTCCTTGTTATTGTCTTCGGTAAGCCCTACCATCCTTCCTCATCTTATTGGCTTAAATACAAGTGTGCAGATTTGGAATGCTCTTGTTGGTGTGTATGGTAGCAAATCTACTTCTCAATTAATGTTTTATAGACGAGCACTGCACTTACAACGTAAGGCTGATCTCTCTATGCGAGAATTCTTGATGAAAGTTAAAGGCTACTATAATCGTCTTACTGGCTGTGGTGAGATAATTGTGAGCAAGAACACGTGGCTGCTATTCTTAATGGCTTGTCTACAGAGTATGAGTCAATTATTACAATAATTACTGCCAGCCCCGTTCCTTATAGTGTTCAAGGGGTTACCACTATGCTGCTTGATGTTGAAGCGCGCTAGTAACTTATGCAACTCACAATGATGGAACCTCCCAGCTCCGCCAACACAGTCTCTACTATACCTGCAGTGTCTGATAGTAATAGTACTCCTCCATATCGACCCAATTCTCACACTCGAGGTCGTAGTCGTGGGCGCTCCTCGAACTCTCATGTTCAATGTCAGTTATGTGGTAAGTCTGGTCACTTGGTTGATCGGTGCTATTATCGTTTTGATGCTACCTACAAAAGCATCAACTATCGGCCTCCTCTTACTCCTCCCCAAGCTAATATGCGTCTGTTTGGCAATGGCACATATCCTTCTTGGATGCCATCCCCTATGACAGTTGCACCTCACAATGCGCAATAAGGCTGGTTTGGTTCTTCAGTAGGTGTTCCTGCATGGTCCAACCTATTTACTGCTAATTCAGTGCAACAAGCAAGTACGTCGGTTCAGTCACATCCTCAAGCTCTCCTTGGTACCCCTGATATAGTAACTGATAATGCCTGGTACCCTGACTTAGGTGCCACCTATCATCTCACAAACTCATCTACTGCTCTAGGTGACAGTAGCTCATATATTGGTCCAGGTAAAGTTTATGTTGGCAACGATATGGCTCTTACTGTCAAGTCTTCTAGTCAGTCTTCTTTTCGCACTCAATCCCGAGCATTGTTCATGCGATCCTTACTGTTTGTACCCGGAATAACCAAAAATCTTTTGTCCATTTCGAAATTTGCAAAAGACAACCAGGTGATGTTTGAATTTTTTCCTACACAATGTCAGGTTCGCGATCTTTGACGGGGTTCAGTCCATGATGGGTTATATAGGTTGTTTTTGCCTTGTTCGTTCGAGTCGATTGTCATTTCTGACTCTACTCGCTGGTATACTGTTGCTGCTCTTGTGTTTTTGAGTTGTGGCATCATAGGTTAGGCCACCCTTGTGTTGCTACTCTTACTAAAGCACTGCGACATTGTAATGTACAGTTTCATTCCAATAAAGAAGTTGTTGGTTGTGTGGCTTGTCCCCTAGGAAAAGCACGTAAATTGCCTTTTACAAACTCTTTGTTTGAGTATTCAAAACCTCTTCAGCTAGTGGTTGCAGATGTTTGGGGTCCTGCTCCAGTGTCCTCCAATGGGTTTCAATATTACGTTGCGCTCACTGATGCCTGCTCCCGATACACGTGGCTCTATTTTTTGAGTGCAAAATCAGAGGTGCTCAATGTTTTTCCCTTATTTCATAAGCAGGCTGAACGGTCACTTGGTTGTCAGCTTCTTGCTTTATAAACTGATGGAGGTGGTGAATTTCAGGCACTCAGAAGTTACTTGGCTCATCATGGTATTCGACAACGGGTTACTGGTCCATATATCTCTGAGCAGAATGGCTTAATTGAGCGGAAACACAGGCAGATCATTGAAAAAGGTCTTACTATGCCCACACAAGTGTCTATGCCATTGTCTCATTGGAATGATGCTTTTAGCTGTGCAGTGTACTTGATAAACAGATTGCCTTCTTCACCTCTGGGTAGTTTAACCCCATATGAAAAATTGTTTCATGTCAAACCAGATTATTCGTTTCTTCGTGTTTTTGGCTGTTTGTGTTTTCCCAGTCTAAGGTCTTTCAATACTCATAAACTACAGTTTCGCTCAGCACCATGCATATTTTTAAGCTACTCTTCTTTACATCATGGTTATAGGTGTCAAGATAAAAATGGCAGAACTTATGTCTCTCGACATGTAGTTTTTCATGAGTTAGTATTCCCTTTTAAAGACTTTCATTCATCAACTGAGACTTCTCTGCCCACACCATATTCAAGTGCTAAACTTTTTGTTCTAAACCCCACTCCCTCGACTACACCTGTATCTCTACCATTTAACGTGTCCAACCCACATGTTAATTCTTCACCTGTCACATCACTGCCCACTTCACCTAATGTTAGCCAGTCCTTATGTCCGTTAACCTCACCTATTCTTTCCAATAATAACTCGTCCAGTCCAGTCCTTAGCGTACCTGCCCATTGTCTATCTCATCTGTCCCATCATGTCCCAGCTCCTCTCAACTCTCATGCTATGGTAACATGTAGTAAAGTAGGAATTTTCAAACCTAAGGTATTTCTCACCAACGTATCTAGTTTATCAAGTGATACTCCTGCTGATGTTCATGAAGCCATGCAAAATGAATGTTGGGCAGTGGCTGTACACAGTGAGCTACAAGCATTGCTTAAAAATAACACATGGATGCTTTGCTCTCTTCCGGCTGATCGTCAAATAGTTGGCTGCAAATGGCTGTTCAAAGTTAAGAGGAAGGTGGATGGGTCAGTAGACAAGTATAAAGCTCGGCTGGTTGCAAAGGGCATTCTCTTAGAATGCAGGTTTTGATTTTCGGGATACTTTCAGCCCAGTGGTTCGTACAACTACCATTCGAGATGTTCTTGCTACTGCTGTTATGAGAGGCTGGCCTTTGAGACAAGTGGATGTCAACAACGCCTTCTTGAATGGCAATCTAACAGAAGAAATTTACATGGATCAATTGCCTGGTTTTGAAGTATGTGGCACAGATGGTTCCAAGTTGGTATGTAAACTGAATAAAGCACTGTATGGCTTACGTCAAGCTCCCCGAGCTTAGTTTCACACTCTCAAGCAGTTTCTGATAACTCAGCTTGGTTTTCAGGCATCGAAGGCTGATAACTCTTTGTTCATTCGAAAGTCATCTGGCAATATCTTGCTTCTTATGGCTTATGTCGATGATATTGTTATAACTGGTAACTCCAATGATGCTATTGAACATGTGGTTAGTGAGCTTCATGGTAAATTTGCACTAAAGGACATGGGTGCGTTAAGTTTTTTTCTAGGAATAGAGGTTCAGCGGATGGAAGAAAGAATATTCCTTAGTCAAAAGAAGTATATTTTTGAGATACTCAAAAAGACAAAAATGATGGGTGCAGTAGCTACACCGACTCCCATGGTGAGTACACCCAAGTTGACTACGACAGATGATAGTCCTCCGCTCACTGATGCTCATTTGTTTCGAAGCACAGTAGGTATGCTTTAGTATCTATGCATAACACGTCCAGATTTGTCGTTTTGTGTCAACAAACTAAACTAGTATATGAATCATCCAAGTGAAAATCATTGGAAAGTTGTAAAACGGGTGTTGAGGTATTTGTGTAGAACTGTTGATCATGGTCTCTACTTCTCGAAAGGATAGGATGAATTAGTTTATTACTCTGATGCTGACTGGGAATTATTTGTGGAAGACCGACATTCTACGACGGGTTATGTGGTGTATTTGGGACCCAACCCTGTTGCGTGGTGTTCCAAGAAGCAGTCGGTTGTGTCCAGATCATCCTCTGAAGTAGAATATCGCAGCCTTGCCAACTATGTTTCCGAGCTACGCTGGGTCAAACAGTTGATAGATGAAATTGGTCTGTCACTATGCCAGACACTGGTGATATGGTGTGATAACACCTCTGCTGTGTCCATAGCTGCAAACCCCACTCATCATGATCGAGTGAAACATGTCGAGATTGATCATCATTTTGTGAGAGAAAAGGTGGTTAATGGCGTACTATAGGTTAACTATGTTCCTTCTTCGAAGCAAGTTGCAGATGTGCTTACCAAACCAGTTTCACCTAAGTATTTTGTTCAGCTTCGAAAAGCTCTTAAGGTTTTTTCAAAAAATGAAGAAAACTAGGGAAATGTTAGAAAAACAGTTAAGTCTGTTATACTGTTATACAATCGTTAGAATTGTTAGCTGATAGTTAGTCAGTTAATCAACAGTTATTGTTTTTCACTATATATGTATGTGCTGCTATTCAAGAATAATAAGTGAGAATATACAGTATTGTTAAATTCTTAACACTGACTATCTGATTAAAATTGTTTGATATCAAGCAAATCTCCATACCACATGGTGCAGCCACTACCTCCTCTTGTAACATATATATTAGTGTAGGCCAGGCAGGAACAGTTCCTCAAGCACTTGGCTCTATATTCCTTGAGATTCATAGTTTTATTAACCCAAGAGTTTGTGGTGTCTGGTTCCCAATTCTAATAAACCCATCTCCACTCTTGCAGTTAAGTGGCTTACTGTGTATGCACCCGTCAGACTAACCTGATGAGTTCTATCTCTTGAGCCATTTCGGTCTGAACCCTATTAAACATTGACAAGTCAGGAGCTTATTGTTATCACAGTTCCTATTTGGACCACAAATTCCACTTCTGTCAGATAAGTCACTTGGAGTGAATAAGAAACAGGTTCCAATTTTAAATTTTTGGGTTCCATGTATACCTTTGTCTTACACTTAGGGTTTGGTTCAAAACAAATCTCAACATGTCTGATTTGTTTTTTAGGGAATATATACAGTAAACCTTATTTTCGTTCCACACAAAGTCATAACCAAAGATGGGATTCGACCTTAAATTTGGCATCCCACTAAATCCATCGCCATTCCATAACCCATCTCTGGGTTTCTTTGGAGCTCTACACCAAAAGTAAAATCACTTGAAAATAGATCATCCCAGTTCTTCCATGCTGCTAGTCTTTGATCAAGACCAGTTCTAAAATTAATACCAATTTTCATCCCTCGTAACATCGTATCTGATGGATAATCAAAGCTTTGCCACAAGTAATTCTCTAGTTCACTATCCTTTCCATCTCTGACAACAAGATTACCTGAATCCAGGAGCTGCAATATTAGATTCTCAACACTTGTTGTCGAGTTAGTCCACCAAATAGCTGTTGTGTTCTGAATTAGAAGTAGGACTTTCCCATTACTTTGTATCTTCAACAAGCCAGTGGAATCATTTATTGGGTTTACCTTGTTTGCAACCCAAACAACAATTTGCATGGGGATGCTGTTGTACCAGATTCCCAAGTAACGGTTCTTAGAACTGCCAGGAGAGAAGAAACCCAATTGAAAGCTTCCATTATCGGAGACTAAGGTCATGCCGTCGGTGAGTAAGTCTAATGGAGAAAGGGTGTCAATTGCAGTCGAAGCTTTTGAGATGATGATGAGGAAACAAGAAGCAGTGTAAAAATAGAAACCCATTTCCATGGATATCTAGTATGAGAGTGTTGGAGAGGGCAGCTGCGCAAAGAGAAAGAAACTCAAAATAGCCTTTAAAATACGAGATAGTAAAAAGGCTTCTAAGAGTAATCTTATCAAATAGGTTATGGACACAAATAAGCTATTGTAGATTTGAGAAAAAACTGATACATCTTATTTAACTAAAGATCAGCCTCTTATATAGGTTTTATACAGCAACAAATCTCAATAGGAAAAATCAGGCACTAAATCATATCTCAACAAAAACAGAACAATAAGGAAAATAATAAACTGAGCACAACCCAACCAAATCTAAATTTAGAAAAAACTAACTCTGAATCATTCTCCAACACTCCCTCTTGATTCATACTTGCACACACCAAGTAAGGTTCTAAAATAACAAAACCTCTCTTTGGACAATGACTTGGTCAGCACATCTGCCAGCTGATCTTGAGTGTTGCAATATTCCAATGTTATCTCCTCCTTTGCAACTAGATCACATATAAAATGATAGCGAATGTCTATATGTTTCATTCTACCATGTAATGTTGGATTTTTTGTCACGGTAATAGTTTCTTTGTTGTCACAAAATATTTTTGTTGCTCCCTTTTGCTCATGTTCGATATCTACTAACACTCTTCTTAGCCAAATGGCTTGACAAGCTACTGAGGTTGCTACTATATACTCAGCTTCTAAATTTGACAGTGCTGTTGTAGCTTGTTTTTTTGTTTAACAGTGCTATTGTAGATTGTTTTTTTGAACTCCAAGTGATCACTCCCGAACCTAGAGTGAAAATATTTGTTGAAATACTTCATCTATCATCCAACGAACTTGCCCAATCACTATCTGTGAACAAACACAATCTGAAATTTGAAGTTTTGGAGTACCAAACACCATACTCCAAAGTTCCTGCAATATAACACAAGACTCTTTTTGCTGCTCCATAATGAACTGTTG
This sequence comes from Gossypium stocksii, assembly GCA_020496765.1. Taxonomy (NCBI): domain Eukaryota; kingdom Viridiplantae; phylum Streptophyta; class Magnoliopsida; order Malvales; family Malvaceae; genus Gossypium; species Gossypium stocksii. The sequence continues at coordinate 11,407,471 of CM035621.1, read as the reverse complement.
AAGGTTGTTGCATAAACTTGGAAATAACACTAACAGGGAATGCAATATCAGGCCTGGTGTGTGTCAAGTAAATTAAACCATCTACCAGGCTTCTGAACCTTTTTGCATCTGCCATTTCTCCTTTATCTTATTGCTACAATTTGTAGTTGCAGACTTGTAATTAAGCATGCCAAACTTACTAAGAAGGTCCCTAGCATTTTTTCTTTATAAGATAAAAATACCATATTTAGCCTGATGAACTTCAAGACTAAGGAAATAATGCAGTAGACCCATATCTAACATCTCAAATCCATTCATCATTTGAGATTTAAACTCATCCATAAGAAAGGTAGAAGAACTAGTATAAATGATATCATCAACATAAAGACAAACAATGATGAAATGATGACCTTCCTTTTTCACATACAAGGTGGGCTCATTCTCCCTTCTTACGTCTATTTTTTTCTGGAAATACCCGTCAATCTTGCTGTACCATGCTCAAAGGGCTTGCTTCATCCGTATAATGCCTTTTTTTTAGCTTGTACGCCTTTATTTCATTGCCCTTCTTTATGAAACCTTCCGGCTGTGCTACATAAACCTCTTCTTGTAGATCTCCATTAAGTAATGCTGACTTGACATCAAATTGATAAAAAGAACATTGCAATTGTGCAGCCAATGCTACAATAAGCCTCACTGTTTCAAACGATCTACTAGAGAGAAAGTTTTTTTAAAATTAACACCACGTTGTTGAGCATAACCTTTCACTACAAGATGAGCTTTGTGTTTCTGTAAGCTTCCATCGGCAACAAACTTTGTTTTGAACACCCACTTCAAGCCAATTGCACTTTTTTCTTTCGGTAAGTCCATCATTTCCCATGTTCCATTCTTCTCAATAGCTTTTATCTCTTCCTCCACAACAAGAGTAAACTGACAAGATGCACAAGTGTCATCAATATATTTCAGATTCAGCTTTCTGGCCCTTGCCGATCTTCTAAGTGGGAGTTGCTCAGCTAAAAGCTCTTCAGGAATTGTAGCTCTTGGTGAGTTAGGAGGTGAACTTGCTGAATTTAACTCTTGTCTTTCATCTTGTGAAAACCTCAATGGGCATAGAAATTTGCTGATGTACTTGCTATTCATTCCAATCCCAGCTTGCATTTTCATCAAAAACAACATTCCTGCTAATAATCACCTTGCCACTCAAAGGGTTGTAAAGCTTATATGCTTTGGATTGAGAGCAATAACCAACAAAGATGCATTTCACAAACTTTTCATTAAGCTTGATTCGATTGTATGAATCTACCAAAGAATAGGCAATACAACCAAATATTTTCAAATGGCTTACCGAAGGTCTCCTAGCACTCCACGCTTCATAAGGTATTGGGTTAATAACTGCCCTTGTTGGAGACAAATTTAGCAAATAAACAGCAACAACAACACTCTTAGCCCAAAACTTTTCTGGCAGCCTCTTAGATCTCAGCAAACTTCTTGCCATTTCGACAATCATTTGATTCTTACATTCAGCCACACCGTTTTGCTGCGATGTATAAAGTGCTGTCAACTCTCTATGTATGCCCTGCTCTTCATAAAAATGGTTAAATTCATTAGACAAAAAAAATTTCCTCCTCGATCAGTGCGCAAAGCCTTGATACTTCTTCTGCTTTACTTTTCAATGAGTGCCTTAAACTTCTTAAAAGTCTCGAATGCTTCTAATTTGGAGTGAAGAAAATACACCCAACTCATGCGGCTGTAATCATTTGTAAATAACAAAAAATAGCGACTTCTACCCAAGGATTCTATCTTCATGGGTCCTCAAATGTCAACATGTACAAGCCCAAGACACTCAGACGCGCTTCTAGAGTTTCCTAAAGGAAATGGTTTTTCACATTGTTTCCCAAATATACACCCTTCGCACAAATCTAAAGACTCAATTTTTGGTAGTCCGAACACAATTTCCTTTTGACTCAACAATTTTAGACCCTTTACATTCAAGTGCCCATATCGTAAATGCCACAACTTAGACTCATTATTCTCTTTAACAACAAGAGCCTGACTTTCTACATTAGAGACTTCAAGAGGAAAGAGTTTGTTTGGTGCCATTTGAACATCAACAATAATTTTTCTGATTTTTTGTCTTTAATCACACAAGACATATCATCAAACATGACAGAATATCCACTACCCATAAGCTGCCCAATGCTCAATAAATTTTGAGATAAAGTAGGAATAAAATAGACATTATAAAGGAGCCTTATGTTACCATGACCATTGCTTATCACCATAGTGCCTTTGCCCTCAACTTGTATCTGCTTGTCATCACCAAGTCTCACATTCACCTTGTATGACTTATCCAGCTCTTTGAACAAAGATTTTATCCTCGTCATATAATTTGAACAGCCGCTATCCAAAAACCATATGTCTTTTGAAGCTATAACGTCATCATGATAGGCCATGAATAGCTTAATCTCTTTGTCACCTTTTGCATAGTTGGCTTGTCTTTCCCTTTTCTAGCAATCTACCTTCACATGCCCATATTTCTTGTAATAATAGCATTGAACATTGCTCCTGTATTGCCTCTATTTTTTTGTCATCTGCCTTTGCTCATCATGTCCAGCACCTCTACCTCTGTCTTGACCTCCTCTACCACGATAACCACCTCTATATGTGGCATTTCTTGAATTGTCTTGCTACTTGGGAGGCTCCCCCATCACATGGAATGCCTTTTCGTCAGACTTTTCATTTGTGCGGTTCAATCTCGCTTCGTGGGACTGCAAAGATCCCTGTAGTTCATTAAATGAGTAAGTAGCTAAGTCTTTAGACTCCTCAATAGCTGCAACGACATGATCAAACTTTGGAGTTAAACTTCATAACACTTTTTCAATAGTAGTTTGATCCGTAACTTGCTCTCCATTGGACTTCATTTGATTTACAACCACTACTTCCCTTGTAAGATAATCTTGTACGGATTCTTCACTTTTCATTTGCAACGTCTCAAAGTCACGACGAAGAATCTGAAGCTTCACTGTAACAACTTTCGAAGTGCCTTGATACGCCATGTGCAATGTTGTCGAAGCTTCTTTTGTAATTTCTACTACTGCAATTTTTGAAAAAAATTGACTCATGAATAGCTTGCTGAATGAAAAATAATGCTTTGTTGCTCTTTTTTGGTTTTCTCTCAACTTAGCCTCCCCATCGTCATCAGGATACTCATTCTCAACTAAGGCTCCGTTTGTTTGCATGTAAAATATTTTCAGGAAAATGATTTCTGGAAAATGATTTCTGGAAAATGATTTACTTTTCTGGTGTTTGGATCAACCTGTGTAAAATATTTTCTATTGTTTGGCAGATTTCCTAAAAATATTTTCTGGAAAAACTGTTTTTACATATATTAATAAATTTATATATATTAATAAATTTATAATTTAAATTGTTTTTACATATATTGCAATGATTTATTTATAAATAAATAAATAAAATTAAATATATAATAATACTCAATTATTAAGCTAGAATATTAATCGAAAGTAAATTGAAACTAACCAAAGTCAAATAAATTATTTGTAATTGTGTTATAAAAAAAAAAGGATTGAATAATTCCTTCAACATTAATTGAATGTATATGATATGAAAGTATCATTTTTGTTACAAAAACTTGGTGTTTAAGTATAAACTTTACCCATTAGTTGAATACATTAATCTCCATTTCTTTTATTTTATTATTTCATATTAGTTTTTAAAACATTTTAAACTAGATTCATATTTTATTTATATTAAACATGCTAACCGATATTTTTAGTAATGTATTAACTTAAAACATCATATTATAATACATTTAAAAATGATTCATATAAAAGAATTTATAAAATGAATAGAAAAAATTGATTAAAAGTAGGTAAAAATGTCATAAAATAAAGTTACATTACCTAAAGGATAAAGTGATATTATTATCCCCTGTATTTAAAATATTTTTGCATTATTAGAAATGCAATATTACTAACATAAGATCATATTTATGAATCAAACATGAAAATGTTATAACAAAATAAAAAGTTACTTCTTAAAATATTAACAGCCTGTTTCTTTAATTCATTGGCATGCCAACAACCTCTTAACAAGAGTTAAACTACCTAGGCTGATACATTAAAGAGCAATAAGAAGAAATTTCATTTTACAACAATCTATGAGAAGATCAATAGGGGAATACAAATCCTATTGTAAGAGAAACCTACTATCAACAGCCACATGGGGTAGAATGAAGGAAACAAAAAGTTTTGGAATATTTAAGCATTGACAATGAATACTCTAAGACATAAATTTTGATTAAAAACATGCTTTGCTTCCAAACTTCTAAGAAAGTAGGATGCACATGATTAGTACCTTCAAACATTCAGACCTTTACAATTCTCACATTGTATGAATGTAAAATTCACTGCCTAGCTACAATCTCAAGTCAATGGATTTCAGAGTTCCAGCTTGATCCAACTGTTAAAACTTTTTCCACCCCTATCATTGCTGGTTACCCTGAAGTTTTTATCCTTCAAGCTAATAGCCTGATAAGAAAACTCTAAAAGTACCTCCAAGGAATAAAAGTAAGAACAAAACAGAATTCCTAACACTACAATGCATCTATAACAACAATAAACATAATGATAATAGTTTTTTATAACCCAAGTTAACATTTCCAAGTTGGAATAGAGTTCAGTTTAAGGTAGCAGAAGGTAGCAAAAAATATGGCATGGAAACTAAAATTACCATACAAGGTAATTATGTTTCTCTGGAAGATTCTAAATGAAGTTCCGCCATGCAAAATTGTGATTCAAAACAGGATCGATCCATGATACAAAATGTTCTTTTCAAAATATGGTTTCTGTACAAGTAACCATAGCATAACTTCATGGCCATAACCCAAAAAGATTATTTTGCTTGATGCAAAACTTGGATTACTCTACAATTACCTTATGTAAATTTTGGATTCATAGAAATAAAGTCCTATAAGAAGGAGTCAATCCCAATCCAATTGAGTGATTAAGGGGGCAAAAGGAGCATGTAAAACAAGTTCTTAAAATAGGATACTTTTAGATCGGGATACAAGGATAGAGATATAAGGTGAAAAAGACCACCTATCCTTATCTGATTTACCTTGGTTGGTGCAGAAGAAAGGAGACAATCGCATGGACAATTCTCATTCAAGGAGGAGACAAGCATAAATAGGTAGACATTTCCAAAAACAAGAAGCACAAGAATCAAGCACATTTTACAAACAAAACTTGCACCAAATTACATTTTCATTGCCCTGAATTGATAGAATTTAATCTCAAACCCAGGAAAAATTTAAAAATAAAGAAACAAAGAAGATGCCATACCTTAAGCTAACCCCGTGAAGAGGAATGGAAACGAAACAGCAGCATCAGTAAAACCTGCAATAGACGCCAGAAAAAGCTTGGGTTTCAAGGGGAAGTAGACAAACAAAACAAAAGCCAACAGAGACTATGCACGCAACAATGAAGATAGTGAAACCAAGCTAAGAGTGACTAATACCGGTACAAAAAAGAAAAGGAGAAATTTTACAGAAAACCCATTTTGATTTCTACCAGAAAACCCATGGATTCAATTTTTTTCAAAAAAAAGAAAAGGAGAAATTTTACAGTGAAATCGAAGGTTACCTCGAATATAAAAAGTCTGTAATATGGGACGGACTAAGGAAAAAGAGAAAAAATAATAAGAAGATGAAGAAGATGAAGAATGGAAGAAGAATTAGCAGTTTTACCCGGATGAAGAAGAGATGGAAAATGTCTTACAGAAAAAAAATCCTTAAGACATTTTCCGGAGAAGGAATGAGATTTTGCCCATGTTTTGGAAATTATTTTCCAAGTGTAGAATGTTTTCCTGCAACCAAACACCGTAAAAGCAGTAAAAGCAGGAAAATGTTTTCCGGAAAATCAAATCCCTGCAAACAAACGGACCCTAAGTCCTAAAATTCTTGAGACTTAAACAGTGTCTTCATTTTGATGCTTCAAAACTCATAGTTTTCACCATTGAAAACGGAAATTGCTAGTCGAGAAACACTCACGGTACTGTTGTTTGTTGTCATGAGAAATACACCTAATAACAATCGAACCTTGCACTGATACCAAAGAATGTTGGAGAGGACTGCTACACAAAGAGAAAGAAACTCAAAACAACCTTTAAAAATAAGAGATAGTAAAAAGGTTTCTAAGAGTAATCTTATCAAACAGGTTATGGATACAAATAAGCTATAATATATTTGGGAAAAACTGATGTATCTTATTCAACTAAAGATCAGCCTCTTATATAGGCTTTACACAGCAACAAATCTCAATAAGAAAAAATCTGGCACTAAATCATATCTCAACAAAAACTAAAAAATAAGGAAAATAATTAACTGAGCACAACCCAACCAAATCTAAATTTAGAAAAAACTAACTTTGAATCATTCTCCAACAGAGAGCACATTGCTTGCTGAATTAAGTATAGATTCCATTTTAATGAGCTTTCTAAGTTCATGCATTGATTATAAACGCAAGTCTTTTATGTTGAATAGTTGACCGTAGGCATCGATATCGATGACTATTGTTAATAGAACTCCTTCTATCAGTCATCCTTCTCCTATTGAAATATACCATAATTTCATATTTAGTATTACAAAGTAATTTTCATCAGTGATATATTGCAAAGTAACATACCAGACATAACAGTACATATCAATTCTACAGAAACATAAGACATCTAACCACCATCATACAAACACCAATGTAAAATCTTATCCCCCTAATAACAACCAGACAATGTTAACAAAAATCACCCTTATTATAAATCAATGTTTATCCCTAACAATGAAAAATCCCCTAGCTTTGACAATTGCAGTTGAAAGATAAACTTGAAATTATCATCAACTCAAGCCCTCTGAATCTTTTAAACTATACCACTCTTCATTTTAACTTTAAACAAAAGTCATTATAAGCCTCAACACCTTTAAGAAAAACTGCATCACTTCGCTCCCCAAACCCCTCCCTCATATTCAAAGATAGGACCTAATTAAAACAACATAAAACAATGAAATATAGCTCCACACTGTAAGACACCTCATACAACAAAATCCTTCACTTGAATCTTCAGATAGCCTTAACCTTAGCTAACTCTTCTCTTATTTCATCAGTGTCGCCATCAACTTCCAAGCCCAATAATTTCCTCAACTTCTATGCCTCTTTGACATCTTCTAAGGTCACCCTATTCCTATTTTTAAATTTGAAAAATCTAACACCTCATTTGTTGCTCTTGTTTTAGATTTTGATATATAATTCTGTTTCTTAAACCTTACTTTCCTAGCTCTGGTTAATGTTTTTTTCGCAAAAGATTTGGATACCATCACCTCCTCAATGTCTTCTCGGATTGTAATGACCCAATTTTTATTGGTGCAGGAGGAATATTGATTTTTAACGATGTAATTTTTTTAACCAAGAGTGTCTAAATATTGAAATGAGAATTTTTATGAAACAATTATGAGATTAGAAAATAGAATTATTTATTAGATTGATTAAGCAATTATAGAAATTGTATAGAAACTAAATTACAAGGTGAGTAAAATAAAGAGATTTAATTGAAGCTTTCTATAGGCCCTTGTTAAGAAATTTAGCATGACCTTAAAATTATCTCCGTCCAGTTTGGGTTAAAAGACTGCCACCCTTTTCTGGTTTTCCGAAAAAAAAAAAAAGGTTACATAAAATTCTTAATTCATTTCTGCCTACATGATTTTCTAATTTTACAAAAATAAAATTAAAATTTTTGTGTGAAGATGATAGTCCACAATTTAATTACAAACCAAGAAATATGAAAATCTAAATACAAATTATCTAAATTCTAAGAACCACAATTTTTAAAAAAATTAATTTATAATAATTATAAAATAATAAACATCTATCCATTCACATATATAAATTCAAAACATTCATATAATACAAGGTCACTTTCATAAATTTATTCAGTCGAAAGAGAGAGAAGTAAATTATGTAATCTAGTTTACACTATAAACATAACATAATCTAGTTTTAGTATCAATTGTTGGAAAAATTCAGTTTAAAAAATGTTCATGTTGCATAATAGAAAATTAATTTTTTTTAAGAGCGGGCATTTCTATTATTTATAGGAATAAACCGTTTACCAAATCAGTATCGTTGTTTTGAGTTAGGCAATCTAGATTGTTTCCTAACTTTCTATCAACACAATCTTCTCTATTATTCTTAAACTCTCGACTTGCTTAGCCTTTGAGCTTTAAATTCATGAATTGACTAACACAATGTAAACTTTATTGATGTTCCAATAGGGAATATTAGTTTCTCTGTGTGGGCTAGAAACCAAAAATTGAACTCTCTTGAATAATATAATTTATTTGAAGAATAAATCACATTATAGATACATTCACAAGGTTCTAGTTGAGCAAAAGGTAATAAAATAATAATATTTTAATAGAAAATATATAGTCTCACTAGGACTACAAATACTAGCTGGCACCCCCCTTATCTGGGACTAAGGTTTGTTGTCCATCATGTATTAGATGGGTTTATTGGGCTCATTCGTGTATTGGATACAATTATTTGCTTCTCTTCGGTCTTTTAACCAACCCATCTAATTTAACCAATCCAATAAATAATATTCTATTCCAAAAATATTATTTAGTTATTTAATTTGCTCAATTAAATTATTTTCTCAACCTAATTCTAATACTGTTAAAGTCATGATGATAAACCGTAATCGTAACATATTTTTAACCCATACTTGGCATATTTTTGGATGATTTTCTTTACAATTCAATGAATTTGATGCTCCTAATCCTTTAATTTCATGTTTTATACTTAGGTGAGCATTGGAAAGTGAAAAGAGCAAGAAACGGACCAAAAAACAGATAAAATGGGTCGTAATCAGCCTTTAACACGACCTAGACATCTTCACACGGGTAAACCACACGCCCGTGTGTAACACACAGAATTGCATACGGCTTGAGTAGCCTCACACGGGCGTGTCTCTGAAGAGACCTGTTTTAATTTTACTCGGAAAAGGCTAATTTTTAGCTCCTTTGGGCATTCCAAAATCTATAAAAAAACACCTTAGGAAAGGATTAAAGGGGACACACAGAGTAGAAAGTAAGAAATTACTCAAAGAACGCCGATTGATTTATCTCAGGAGCAGGATCTCCATCAAGATTAAAGATCTCCATTCAATTTTCTTTAGGAGTTTTTGGGTTTTCTTTATGTTTTGTTGTTTTCCCAATTTTGAGATGTTTTCTTTTACAATTTTGAGCTAAATCCCCTAAATACTTGAGGGGGATGAAACTTAAGACGGATCTTGTTATTATTTTCTGAATTATATGATAAATACTTGATTTGTTCTTAATTGTGTTATTAACTCTTGTGTTAATATTTCAGGATATTAATTCAAGTCGAATGTGTTTATTCAGTGGAGCAAAAGTCCCTGTCTAAGAGTAGATCCAACATAATTAAGCGGAGTTGATTGCAATCTAGAGATAGGATGACGAAAATCTGTCGGATTAGAGTTAGGGAAATCCATATATCGAGATAGTGCAACGCTAGGGGTTTTAATTAGAAAGAAATTTCAATTAATTAACCTAGGGTTAGTTGTTCTTAGTCTTGAAAGAGATATTAACATAAATTAGGGATTTCTACGGATCAAGTCAAGTGAATAAATCGTCTAGTTAAGAGTTAAATAACAAGTGAAGTCTAGGTGGATTCTTCCTTGGGTATTGTCTTAATCAATCAGTTTTCTAAAGTATTCTCAGTTTACTCTCTGTTGCATTTTTAGTATTTAATTAGCTTAGTTTAATTAGTTTAAAACAAATCCCTTTTATTTTTAGGCTAGATAATAAGAAGAAAGTTAATACTAGTACTTTTAGTCCCTGTGGGTTCGACATCCCTATCTTGCCATAAGCTATACTACTGTTCGATAAGGTGCGCTTGCCTTTATCGTGATAATAGTTTAGTTTTACAAGTATGATCATACATAATTATCACATCAAGTTTTTGGCGCCGTTGCCGGGGACTAAAATATTAGGAACACTTGATTTTTATTACTTTAGTCATTTTTTTTCTTTTATTTCAATTTACTTCTTTATTTTTAATTTAATTTTTGTTTTCTAATCTTTCTGTTATTTGTCTCTAGCAGGAATCTCTAGTTTATTACTAGAAGAAACCCGTCAGGACCTTTCCTATTTGATAGTGAGATCGAGGCATCAACTCGCAGAAATCGAAGAGAAATAAGGCGAAGTCTACAGTACATAGAGGAAGAGCAAGAGGACATGACCAACACTACCAAAGAGATGAAGGAAAATCAGAATAATCCACTACCTCCTGTGGTAGCCTCAGCTCCTGTGAATTAGAATCCTACTCCTCATACTATGTATGGTTATATTAAGCCTAATTTAGCTAGTACTGAATCAAGTATTGTTAGACCTGTTGTTGCTGTAAATAATTTTGAACTGAAACCTAACACTATACAGATGATACAACAGTTTGTTCAGTTTGATGGTTTGCAGGACGAGGACCCTAATACGCATTTAGCGAACGTCTTGGAACTCTGCAACACCTTTAAAATAAGTGGCGTTTTTGATGATGCCATACGCCTTCGGTTATTTCCCTTTTCTTTGAGGAATAAGGCTAAACAATGGTTGAACTCTCTTCCATGAGGGTCCATCACTACTTGGGAACAAATGACCGAGAAATTTTTACTTAAATATTTTTCGCCGGCTAAAACGGTAAAGTTGAGGAATGACATCTCTTTTTTTGTGCAGATGGATTTTGAAATGCTCTACGATGCATGGGTGAGATACAAGGATTTACTGCAAAGGTGCCCTCACCAAGGGTTACCTCTATGGCTACAAGTTCAAACTTTTCATAATGGACTGAATCCCTCAACACGACAAATGATCGATGCAGCTGTCGGTGGTACCATAAACAATAAAACACTTGAGGAGGCTTATGAGTTCATAGAGGAGATGTCACTGAATAATTATCAGTGGCAAGTCATAAGGACAAAGCCGACAAAAGCCATCGATGTTTTTAATATTGAAGCAGTCACGATGCTATCAAATCAGGTAGAACTTTTGAATAAAAAGATTGATGGTTTGTATGGTTCAACGCAGGTAAATCTAGTGATGCAGTGTGACTCAAGTATAAGTGGTGTTAGCAATCATGAGTACTCACCTTACGACTTGGCACAAAAAATGAGCAGATGAATTATATGGGTAAGAACTCTAGACCGCAAAACAATCCATATAGTAATACTTACAATACAGGTTGGAGGAATCACCCAAAATTTTCATGGGGAGGCCAAGAGAATCAAAGGCCACCACCCCCTCCGGGATTTTAGCAACAACCTTATCGGCAGGAAAAGAAACTGAACCTTGAGGAGATGTTGGAAAAATTCATATTGATTTCAGAACCCGTTTTCAGAATACTGAAACAGCGCTTAAAAACCAACAAGCACCAATTCAAGGACTTGAGAACCAAATTGGTCAGCTTGCCAAGATGATATCTAACAGACCATAAGGTCGCTTTCCTAGTAATACTGAACCCAATCCTAGGGAGCATGTGAAAGCAGTTACATTAAGGAATGTGAAAGTATTAGTTGAACTTGAAAAGAAGTTGCCATAAGAGCCCGACAAGGAGAAATTGAGGAGGTTAAACCAAACGAGGATACCACACTAGTGCTTAAGGAATATAAACCGCCCATCCCATATCCAGCAAAGTTGAAGAAAGCCACATGGATGCACAATTTAGTAAATTTCTTAAACTTTTTAAACAGTTGCATATTAACTTACCTTTTGGTGAAGCTATTTCGCAGATGCCCACGTATGTAAAATTTGTGAAGGAGCTTTTAACAAATAAAAGGAAGTTTGAAGAGCTGTTTATAGTGGAACTCAACGAGGAATGTTTAGCTATCATCCAAAATAAACTGCCAACCAAATTGAAAGATCCAAGGAGTTTTACTATTCCTTGTTTAATTGGTAGTTTAAATATTGAAAAGGCATTAGCTGATTTAGATGCTAGTAATAACTTGATGCCTTATAAAATGTTCAAAAAACTAGGTCTTAGGGAACCAAAACCCACTAAGATGAGTATTCAATTAATTGACAGATCTGTTAAATATCCTAGGGGTATCATTAAGGATGTGCTTGTAAAAGTAGATAAAATCATATTCCCTTTTGATTTTATTGTGCTTGACATGGATGAGGATGTTGAGGTACTTTTAATTCTAGGGAGTCTATTCTTAGCCACTGCTATGGCTGTTATTGATATGGGGGATGGTAAACTTGTACTTAGGGTGGGGGATTAAGAAATCGTTTTTAAAATCTATGATACCATGCGATTTTCTAGAGAACAAGATGATTCCTATTATTTTATTAATTCTATTGACTATTCTGTTCAAGATTCTTTTCAGGAAATCGCTCTTAAGGACACGTTGGAACTGTGTCTCGTCCAAAGTAAGATTTTATTGTTGATTGTTCCACCGGTGGCTGCATCAATCATCTGCCTTGTTGAAGGATTCAAACCGTTGTGAAAGGTTTGAACTTGTAGCAATAGAGGTAACCCATGGTGAGGGCACCTTCTTAATAAATCTTTGTATCTCTCCCAGGCGTCGTAAAGCGTCTCTAAATCCATCTGCACAAAAGAAGAGATATCATTCCTTAATTTTGCCATTTTAGCCGGCGAAAAATATTTGAGCAAAAATTTTTCAGTCATCTATTCCCATATAGTGATTGATCCACGTGGTAAAGAATTTAACTACTGTTTAGCTTTATTCCTTAGGGGAAAAGGAAATAATCGGGGGCAAATGGCATCGTCAGAAACACCATTTATCTTAAAAGTGTCACAAAATTCTAAGAAATTGGCCAAGTGTGAATTGGGATCTTCATCCTGTAAACCATCAAACTGCACAAATTGCTGAATCATCTAAATAGTGTTAAGTTTCAATTCAAAATTATTTGCAGTAATAGAAGGCCTAACAATACTATATTCAGTACCAGCCAAACTGGGTTTAGCGTAATCAAACATAGTACATGGAGCATTATTTTAGTTTACTGGTTCTGCGGCTATTGCGGGAGGTGGTAGATTATCCTGATTGGGTTCCATCTCTTCAGTAGGTTCTGGCTCTTGTTCTTGTCCCAGTTCTGGATATTGCAGGCTTCTTCTTATCTCTTGGCGAGTTCTACGAATGGTAGCTTCTAGATCTTCGTCGAAAAACAGTGGTCCTTCTGGGTTCTTTCTAGTCATAAGCTAGAGGTACCTGGAAGAAAAGAAAATGTTGGTAAATAAATAAAAATAAAATAAAAATAAGTTGAAAATACATAAAAGTAAAAATGGCTCAAGTAATAAAAATAGAGTGTTCCTAATATTTTAGTTCCCCAGCAATGGCGCCAAAAACTTGATATGCGTGATATGAAGTAATAAAATTTATAATAATGATTATGCCAGAAACTAACTATTATCACAATTTTAAGGCAAGCGCATCTATCGAATAGTAGTATAGCTTAGTGGCAAGACCGAGATATCGTACCCAAGGGAACCAAAAGTACTAGTACTAACTTTCTTTCTATTATTTAACCTATAAAATAAGAGGGGATTTTTATTAAACTAAACTAAGAATGCACAAAAAGGGAATTGGGGTAGAAACTCTTTGGGAAAACTGATTGATTTGGACAATACTCAATGGAGAATCCACTTAGACTTCACTTGTTATCGATTCTTGAGCTAGACGATTTATTCACTTGACTTGATCTGTAGAAATCCCTAATTTATGTTAATACCTCCGTCGAGGATAAGAACAACTAATCCTAAGTTGATTAACTGAAACCTCTTTCTAGTTAAAACCCCTAGTCTTGCATTAACTCGATCTATGGATTCCCTTATTAGGTTTGACCCTAATTCGACAGATTTATGTCACCCTATGTCTATGGTTGCATGTAACTCCGCTTAATTATGCTAGATCTACTATTAGACAGGGGCTTTGCTCCTCTGAATAAGCACATCAATACTTGAATTAATACTTAGGAATATTAAAACAAGAATTAATAACACATAATTAAGAAAAAATTAAGTATTTATCATATAACTTAAGATAAAATAATAACAAGATCTGTCTTAGGTTTCATCCCCCTCAAGTATTTGGGGGATTTAGTTCATAATTATAAAAGAAAACACCTCAGAAGAATAAAAAAATAACAAAACATAAAGAACCCAAAAACCCCTATAGGAAGTTGAAGGGAGATCGTCAGTCTTGAAGGAGAATTTGGCTTCTGAGATGGATCAATCGACTTCCTTTAGAGTAATTCACTGCTTCTACTCTTTGTGTTGGCGGAATAAGGCACCTTCTTGAGGTGAGAAAAGTACCCCTTTTCAGGAGAGGCAAGTCCCTTTTAGTAGTTGCTTCCTAGGGTCTTTATATAGAGCTTTGGAATGCCTTTCTTAGCCTCTAAGTAGCCTTTTCCAAGTGAAATTGCACTTCCTCAAGATAAGGACACGCCCATGTGCCACAACTGTTGACTTCGACAATGGGTCGTGTTCGAGTCTGTTTGGTGTGGCACGGCCGTGTGAGTCAGGGTTGGGCTGTCTTTGAGCTTTTAAGGTGGCACAGCCATGTGGCACGGCCGTATGGCAAACTCTCGGGCCATGTTGATTATTGAATTTGGCCTAAATTGCCCGTTTTTGGCCCGTTTCTTGCTCTTTTCTCTTCCCTATGCTCATCTGAGTATAAAACATGAACTTAAAGGTTTAAGAGCATCAATTTACACAAATCAAGGGTTAATTCATCCAGAAATTGGACTAAGCATGGGGTAAAAACATGTATAATTTATTGTTTATCATGCCTCAAACATATATGCTCTCATGTGAAATATTCGATAGATGGGGTATTGATTTCATAGGTCTATTCCTTAATTCATTTGGGAATAAATACATCTTAGTAGAGGTTGATTACATGTCGAAATGGGTAGAAGCCCAAGCTTTACCTACTAATGATGCTAGAGTGGTAGTGAGATTTCTTAAAAAACTATTTTCTCGGTTTGGAACACTTAGGGCAATTATTAGTGATAGAGGTACTCCTTTTTGTAATGCTCAGTTGGATAAAGTTCTAAAGAAATATGGAGTACACCACAGAACAGCTACCCCTTTACCATCCTCAAACTAGTGGAAAAGTCAAAGTAGCCAATAGAGAGCTTAAACGTATCCTAGAGAAGACGGTAGAGTCAAATAGGAAAGACTGGGCAATGAAAGTAGATGATGCTTTATGGGCCTATAAAACTGCATTCAAAACTCTCATAGGAACATCCCCTTATAGACTTGTTTATAGGAAAAGTTGCCATCTACCATTCGAACTAGAAATAAGGCATTTTGGGCTATCAAATTTCTAAACCTTGATCTTAAACTTGCAGCTGAGAAAAGATTAATGCGGTTGAATGAGTTGGATGAATGGCGCGGTAATGCATAAGACAACTCACGATTATACAAAGAAGCAACAAAGCGACGCCATGATGCTTGTTTAAAGCAACATAAGCAATTTGTAGCCGGTGATCTTGTCTTATTATACAACTCAAGGCTTAAATTATTCCCTGGAAACCTGAAATCAAGATGGTCAAGACCATTCGTAGTTAAAACAGTCTTCCCATATGGCATAGTAGAGGTAACTCATCCAAACCACGGCACTTTTAAGGTAAACGGTCACTGACTTAAACTTTATAATGGTAAGGATTTTAAGAATGATAGGGAGGAGCTTAGGCTCCACAAACCCTCGTAAAAGTACGCGCAAGGTAAGTCAAGCTTAAACTCTAAATAAGTGCTTCTCGAGAGGCAACCCGAGCACTAACGTTATTGATTTTCTAATTTTAGTTTACAGCATCTAACAATCGTTAATTGAGTTAACCACACAGCCTGGCACACGGGCCTACCTTAGGCCGTGTTCTCACCATGGGTTAGAGCCATGGACGTGTCCTTGGCCTTGTGAAAATAGGACTTAATTTTTCCCACAACTTAGGATGCCACACGGGATACGATTAATCTACACGGCCATGTGACGTGGCTGTGTGCTCCCTACGGGTAGGAACCACGGGTGTGGCTATGGTCGTGTTAAAATTGGACCTCGAATCCATAAAATATGTTAAAACACGGGATGTGTTAGATCCCCATGGACGTGCCTATAAGCAATTGAATGACACTAACTAATGCGCACGAGCATAGCCCACGGCTGTGCCAAAAGACCATGCATAAAACTGACCAAACCACATAGGCGTGTAGGAAAGCCAGACGGGCATGAGAGAAATGAAGGATTGAGCCCACGGCCATACGATGTGACCGTGTAAAACCCTGAAACACATGACCTTAAACGTGTCAGAATAGAGCACGGGCGTAACCCACGGTAGTGCCCAAAGGCCGTGTACGAAATTGATCTAAACACACGGGCGTGTGAACCTGGAACATGGCATGGGAGAAACAAACAACTCTGAACACGGCTGTACGATTTGATCGTGGGAAGCCACACGGCCTGGGAACACGAGCGTGCCAAATGGCCATGTGCGATACTTACTTAAATTTCATGAAAAACACGGGATAGGAGTAAGGCGCACGGGTGTGGGCCACAGCCGTGTGGTTTAACACGGAGCTTGCACAATCGTGGCCCCCTTATCTTCAACCTAAACCCTAAAATCTTCCTATTTAAACCCCACTATTCACCCCTTCAACCCCTTTTACTATTCACCATCCAAACCCCTCACCTTCTCCGGCCACCATTCTCCAACGAACCACCACACAAAAACCTATTGTATTCCTCATCACCACCTACACAAACCTCTCTACAATCCCAGCCCCTCTCATACATCCCTCCCAACCCCTCTCCTCTCTCTTTTTCTTGGACCCACAACCCTCACTCAAACCCCTACGACCACCGTCCGGCCCACATCTCCCTTTATGCCACTGACCACCGCACCTCTCCCTCTACAGTCATCCCCATCATCGTTGTCTTTGTTTCACTATTTTCTGTATTTTCTTTACTTTGATTTTTTTATTATTCTCATTAGTTTATAACTTTCTTTTCCATCTCCTCTGAAATTTGCTGCTTCTTGTTATTACTCTTATTTTCCACTAGTTAGGAATAATTTTTGAATCATGATTTATTGTCTTCCGTTTTTCATCTGCATTATTATTTACTTCCATAGATGCATTGGCTTGTTATTCTTAGTTTAGTTACTATCTTCTTTTACTTATGGTCTCGTATAAAATTAGTTCAATTTCATATATGAATAATTTTGCAGCTATGAATAAATTCGACAACCCACCCACTATCATTTTATCGACACTTTTTGTCTTATTCACACGATTATTCATGGGTTTCTCACTATATTTATTAGTAAGTCATTTCTTTTTACTAAAATTGGATTGTTTTATTTTTGCAGGTACATAATGACCAATCCTCGTGGTAAAAAAGCAGCTATCCCTGTGTCGAAAAAGCGAAAGGGACCAAGTGCGACTTCATCAAGCGCATCTGCCGAAATGTGCCACCCATTCTTGCAATTCCCACTAGGACCCTAAGAGGAACTATTTGAGATCCTTAGGGCGAGACCCCTTAGCATACGTAGATGCATCAATTGGACTGTATTAGAGCAAGTCCACCTTGCTGATTCAGTTCGGGCCCTCCTCACTACCGAACCATCGGGGCGTTTCTTTGACATTGTCGAGCTGACATACATGGAGCTCACTTTAGAGCTTTGTTTGACATTCCATCTACAAACAGTCATGTCGGAGTTTGATTATCCAGGCATAGTTCAATTCCGTAATTCCGTCTCGGTGGCTTGGTATGCTAACTGAGTGTTCTAGAGTTTGGAGTTGCTTTATGACTCTGTACTGAAGACTTTATAGATGACGATAACTTCCCTAATCTCTATCAACACATTCACTATGCCCTTTCTTCCTGTTGGGCGACCCTCATTCCTGTTTCAGCCACCTATGACCCCAGTCGCTCCAAGGCATCAGCTCTCTCTCTAGCAATGTGATATATCCACGCCCTTTTAGCTCACACCTTGATGAGTCGGAGAAAGAGTACCGATGTCGTCAATACTCATGACGCTTATTTCTTATAGAGCATGGCACACGTGCACATTTTTGATTTAGCATACTTCATTGCCCTCGCTATTCACCACCAAACAGAACGCCACAGAAAGGGAGCTATCTGCATCGGTCCTTATGTGACATGCCTAGCAAGACACTTTGGCCTCCAAACACAGTGGCGCAATCCTCATCACTCACACTTATCAGCCAGATGTCCCTATAGGGGATTTCGAGTATGCTCCATATGAGGATGATAGAACATCATTGTGGGTTTGATCCTCCTCAATATCGTCTATCCCGAGCCACCGATCAGGACGATCTTGAGGATATTACTGATAATGTCCCTTTACCTCACGAGGATCCACCTTCTCAGCCACCGCCGAGTCACCGACCAGTTCATGTGGCTGCTTCATTGACTGACATTTCTGAGCGCCTTACTCAATTCGAGCAGCAGTGCTTTCAGCATTTTGACCACATTAACGCGACCCTACAGAAAATTTGCCAGCATCTTCACATTTCATCTCCACCGCCACCACCTCACGACCCATCTGTCGATAAAGACGTTTGAGTCCATTAATATTCGTTTTTGTTTTATTTTTATTTTTCTTTATTTTTTTCTTATTTTAGTTTTATTTTTCTTTTTTATTCCCCAAACTTATGTTAGTCTATTTTGAACTTTTATTTTATGGTTGTTTCCTAAAGAGTAATCATAATAATCCCATTAATAGATCTTCCTAAAATACTATTGATGACTCCGCAGTTTCAAAAGGTTCACGGTGTTCAATGCTACTCAAGACTATACAACTATGATAATCCACTAGGGAAAGATACTCAACGACTGTCATGTCTTGCTCGACCATTACACCGAGCACCACGACTATATTCATTTGGAATAATAATTGTGGAATCCCATCCTCTACCACCATCTAAGTATCCTCTCCCACCTTCACCTCTGCCTAGCTCATCATACACTTCATTAGCACCCTCTCCAAATCCGCTTCCACTATTTCAAGGATTTCATCCAAAATTTAGGAAGTTTCACTTCTCTCCCTATCTTATGATATTATGTCTATATTCTTATTATTTATCTTTGTACATTGAGGACAATGTACATCTTAAGTGTGGGGGGTCATTCATATCGTTATTAGAAAATCCCTGAATTTTGTCTTGTTCTCAAGTAATTTTCTTATCACTATTAGAATGAATTTTGATTGATTTATGATTTTTATTGATATGTCTTGAATTAAAACATAAGTGTTTGTGCTTTGACTATTTTTGTGAGATCTTGAGCTTTTAGAGCATATATTCTTTCTTGCTCACTTTTATTGTTGCTTATGAATGTGTCAATATTGACTTGTTATTCTAGAACTTGGTTCGTTTATAGATATCGAGACCACACTATTGAGTTGATGCACCGAAATGATAAAGGCACCTAGGTTTTAACCCACTCACTCTATAAAAGCCTACCTTCATAATTAACTCTTAGTAAACCCCCTTGAGCTTAACGAACCATTTGTTGATTCACCTTCAATATTAACCCATAAATCATTATTGTTGAAATCCCCTCAATTAAATTGATCCCTATTTTGTCGAGATTTAAATTGAATAATTATCTAGCTTTGTTCTCCTTTTCAGTTAGTAAAGTTTCATTACTTGATTTGTTCTTAAAAAAACATATACAAAGTATTTCAGTTGTTAATTTGCCGTTGAGTATATTATTATGAAATTCTAATGCGCTTGATCTTAAACAGTGCAATTCATGAGGAAAATCTCAATTTTATGATTATTTATTCAGTAATGTAATTTCTCAGTTTTAGTTATTTTTCTGGTTAGGTAATTGTTCAGTTCAATCTCGATTCTAACCTTATTTTTCAGCTTGTGTCCACACCCCTAACCAAGGCCCCATTACAACCCTCTAAAGACCTTTTGATCGATATATTGTCTCAATCCATAGTGGTGGAGATTTGATTTTCATGCAAGCCTATGGTAATAACTTTTCATGTTGACTAATGAGTGCTTACTTTTTGAACCTTAAACACTTTGAGTGATTTGAGTGAATCTCTAGTGAGGATGTCAACTCTGTGTAATCTTGAATTAAGGGTAATTACTTAGGTAAGGGGAGATGCTTATGTTTTTGTAATGAAATACTCAACTTGGATTGTTTAAAACTTTAGATGCATTCTCAATGCATGATTACTTGTTGATTATTTCGAAATTTATTTATAAGAATTATAAGTTGAGAAGGATTAATTTTAATTGTGAGTTGAGGATTTTGCTTGAGGACAAGCAAATGCTTAAGTGTGGGGTATTTGATAAACCGTAATCATAACATATTTTTAACCTATGCTTGGCATATTTTTGGATGATTTTCCTTACAATTCAATGAATTTGATGCTCCCAATCCTTTAATTTCATGTTGTATACTTAGGTGAGCATTGGAAAGTGAAAAGAGCAAGAAACGGGCCAAAAACGGATAAAATGGGCCGTAATCAGCCTTCAACACAGCCTAGACATCTTCACAAGGGTAAACCACACGCCCGTGTGTGGCACACAGAATTGCACACGGCCTGATCAGCCTCACACGGGCGTGTCTCTGACGATACCTGTTTTAATTTTACTCAGAAAAGGCCAATTTTTAGCTCCTTTGGGCATTCCAAAGTCTACAAAAAAACACCTTAGGAGAGGATTAAAGGGGACACACAAAGTAGAAAGCAAGGAATTACTCAAAGAACACCGATTGATTTATCTCAGGAGCAGGATCTCCATCGAGACTAAAGATCTCCCTTCAATTTCCTTCAGGAGTTTTTGGGTTTTCTTTATGTTTTGTTGTTTTCCCAATTTTGAGATGCTTTCTTTTACAATTATGAACTAAATCCCCTAAATACCAAAGGAGGATGAAACCTAAGACGGATCTTGTTATTATTTTCTGAATTATTTGATAAATATATACTTGATTTGTTCTTAATTGTGTTATTAACTCTTGTGTTAATATTTCAGGATTTTAATTCAAGTCGAATGTGTTTATTCAGTAGAGCAAAAGTCCATGTCTAAGAGTAGATCCAACATAAATAAGTGGAGTTTATTGCAATCCTAGAGATAGGACGACGAAAATCTTCGGATTAGAGTCAAATCTAATAGGGAAATCCATAGATCAAGTTAGTGCAACGCTAGGGGTTTTAATTAGAAAGAAATTTCAATTAATTATCCTAGGGTTAGTTGTTCTTAGTATTGAAAGAGATATTAACATAAATTAAGGATTTCTACAGATCAAGTCAAGTGAATAAATCGTCTAGTTCAGAGTTAAATAACAAGTGAAGTCTAGGTGGATTCTTCCTTGGGCATTATCTTAATCAATCAGTTTTCTAAAGTATTCTCAGTTTACTCTCTGTTGCGTTCTTAGTAGTTAATTAGTTTATTTTAATTAGTTTAAAACAAATCCCTTTTTATTTTTAGGCTAGATAATAAGAAGAAAGTTAATACTAGTACTTTTAGTCCTTGTGGGTTCGACATCCCGGTCTTGCCATAAGCTATACTACTGTTCGATAAGGTGTGCTTGCCTTTATCATGATAATAGTTTAGTTTTACAGGTATGATCATACATAATTATCACATCACATGACAATTTTACTATATTAGAATATATGAGTAAATAAATTTAATTATCTTGTTCAAAAATATTGCAACGACTAATTAATTTAATTCCCACTTCAAAATTCAATTATTTAATTAAAATCAATTAAATAATAATTTGAAAAAATTAATTTAATCTTTAAGTCATATCTTTCTCATAGCGAGAAAATACATTCACTGCAGATAGAGATACATGCGATCTATTTCTTTGATTCACCATTTTCATTTATTCACTGCAAATAGTGATACATGCATTCACTGCTCATGTTGATTTTGTTAGGTGAGGTTTCCAAGATGCATAACTCCCTTCCGACGATCTAGGTGTTGAAAGAAACTGTTGTTCATTCAAGGGTGATAATACTATATAACGACATATTTTTATGTGTTAATTGCATATTTATTTTGAGTATGATCCTACTAATTTGAGCTATTTATGGTCTTTTATCTTGTAGGGACTAAATTGGAGGCAAAAGTAAATTTAGGGGCAAAAAGTGTTAAATTTAAGATAAAATGGACCAACATGCAACATAGGGAAAAAACTGGTGCCAAAAATGCAAGTATGGAAGACATGAGGACTAAAGAGCAAAGAATAGATTTTATGAATAAAAGACTCTATTTAAATATTAATTATATTAGGATAATTGTTAAAGAGTTTTATTTAGATTTAATTTTGGCTTTTATCTTTAATTTGCTTTATTTATTTGTATTTATCTTATAGAATTTAAGTAGGACTAGATTAGGTTTCCTAGTACTATAAATAGGGGATGGGGTGACACAAATTTCATATCTTCTTTTTTCTATAAACATTCCCTCTCCCAAAAAGTTCAGCCTTTTGATCTTTCCATATTTTTCAATAAAAATTCCGTTTTCATTAAGTTTATTTCTTTTTTTCAAAAAATCATGAGCCACTAAATTTATCTAGCCGAAGGTTGTCAAAATTTCCCAAAAAGGGGTTCATGAGGCTTAGAACCCCTGTTTAGCCTTCTTAACGAGTATTCATCGTTTCTCCGCATTACGAGGCCAACACTTTCGTCCATGTCCCTTAAAAGGTGATCTTTTCAACGTGTGCAAGGAATGGTCACTTTGTATATTTTGGGAAGATTCCACAGTTGGTTCATTAGCTTACTGCGTCAGAGGTTGGCGAGCCTAAGAGACAAAATGGCGTGGTATTCGCCATTGGGAAGTGATGATCTAGCATAAGATAGTCCCACAAAAGTGGTTATTGGCTAGAGTCAGGTTCTGCCAGATTGTTAGTCTAAAATCTTGGAGCTGGTGGCCGTAGGCATCCTCTTCCACTATAACTAGCTTATTCTGCTTGAGAATGATCACTTAAAAGCCAAGGATTGAACCCAAGGTGAATTGAGACAACTGAAGGCTGGAATCTCTCCATAAGAATTTCTTTTTCCTCAAATCTATTTATTTCTACTATTTTAGTTTTAATTTTCACAATTTCAATTCAAATTTCAATTCTATTTTTATTTTAGTTTTTTTCAAGATCAAAAATCTTAATTCTATTTTTTTATTTTTCAGGAACACAAGTCTTCTTGGGCACGACTTTGTCCGGAATTTTGAGGAACAAGCATTTGTACAAATCTTGTCCCTGAGGATTTGACCCTACTTCCCTTATACTATTCTTTTTCATTATTTATTAGGGATAGGATATTTTTGGTGCTCTCAATGACCACATCAAAGGGTAAGTGGTCTATGCCCTATTTAAGGTCGAATTTTAGTGTTTAGGTTGAATAGTTAGAGCTTGCGATCAAATTGGTAACTTGGAAATTAGCATATCACTGATAAATGTCACGTTCTAAATGTTATTTTAGGTATTGGATTTTTTGTTCTTGTGTTTGCATCGAAAAACAACCAAGTGTATGAATCGAACTCATAAAAGCAGTGAGTGGCATGAAGTTGAAAAACTCATTATTAATGCCACATGGCTGTGTGCTAGACCGTGTGAGTCATACGGTTGTGTGCCAGGTCATGTGGGCCATTGTTTTATTAAACTCTAAATTAGGGTTTGTTGGGTGATAATATGATTCTGATACATGAAATCTAATATTCTGCTTCTGTATGTGTGACTTCTGCAAGCATGTTAGTATGTACTAATGTGTAAAGCATGTATGATATATTTGTATCTAAATGTTTGGTTAGTGCTTGCATGTACATTGGGGGTGGAATAAAGATGTGATGGAGGAAGTGTTACCAGTTTAATGATCTACCTTATTTAGTGGTTTTAATCATATATATGTTATGGCGGTTTGGTCACACTTATCTGATTCTGGAGGATTACCACACTATTTCTAGTAGCTTGACTACACTATTCTAAAAAGTGGCATATGCTTACTTATAGTTGTGTGGGGTTAGAAGGGTACTTATTACCCTAATTGGTGTGTAGGGATGAACGAAGATGGTGCGTAGCAGATAGGGGTAAGATCTATATATGTTCTGTACTACGTGTTGCATCGCATGATATGCCATGCCATACATATCTGATGTGATAATTATGTTGCCTTACATCATATGCCATTTTGTGTATTCTGTTCAGTATCTGACTTCTATATGAATTGTGCTATCTGTTCTGCTTTTATGGGCCGAGTTACACACTAAGCTTGTTATTTCACCCTTTATTTTTAACTTCTCATGTGATCAGCAAACTTAGAATCGGGTGGTGTACGGGAGCTCGGATTGATATTTTGATTTATAAATAAGATGGTTTATGCTTTTAAACTACTCTAAACTTTTCAAGCTTTTGGACTAGAAACTATTTTGGACTTTATTTCTCATTTTGGTTGGTTATTGTCAAACTTTAACATATTTTTATTATAACTGCAAAACTATATGATTTATCAAATTAGAAATCGATTTTCAAAACTAAAAACTCTAACAAAATTTGTTGCTACACTAAGCGATTACGTGATTTTACTATAAAATAAGTGTTTTCAAGTAAGAGATTTTCTAGAAAAGCGTAAATAAGTTAGCTAAAATTAATGTTTTTTAGATTATTCTGTAATAGTCTGTTTTTAATTAAACTAGAATAGTGATTTCGGGACCACAAATCCAAGTCCGGAAGAAAAATTATTTTATATTATTTCATGGTTTGCATTATGATCGAGATATCGCATGAAAATTTCGTTAGGAAATTTTTACCGATTACATGTTTAATTTGATAAAAAGGACCAAATTGCATAGAAAGCAAAAGTTGAATTCTAGTAGCTAAAAGGATCAAATAGCTATAGAATTCAAAATTGATGGTCATTATATGGCAAATAAACCAATTAGTGGAGTTAGTAGATAAGTATGATGATTCATCATTGGAAATTTAAGAAAAGAAAAGGATTAAATTGGAAAGATGATAAAATAAAGATGATAAATTAATTAAATAACAAAATATCATCATTTTCATCATCTTTCCCAAAATTAGAACATGGAAACCCTAGCCATGGAAACCTAAGCTCAAGCCAACTTATTTTGCTTAATTAGGTAAGCTTTCTTGTCCCATTTTTAATAATTTTTATATTTCTAATATCGTAATAACTTAATATAGCTATCTCGGGGATTAATTTGTAAAGTTATCAAAGTGTTAGTGTAACACCCCAAACTCGGCCTAGATGTTACGGCTGAATCTGGTGATGCCACATGAAAGTGCTTTTGACTAAGTCATCGGAAAAGCCTATTCCTTTGTTTTAAAAATTATTCGTTAGCTTAAGTTGTTTCAAAAACGCTATCCATTTTGTTAAAAATGTTGTTAATTTATAATTAGTTTCAAATCATTTTACTTTGCCGAAGCTTCTGAACAAAATACGATCGCGTTGGTTTGATAAAATAGTTCTCTCCTTTGGAAACCCACGTTTCCGATCTCTAGCAGATATAAATCAAATCAACGAAAAATAAAACTCAAATCAAGTAAAAATCCATAATGGCCATATTACAATAAAAATACCCAAATGATAATAATTAAAAAAAACGTAACTACAGTCATATGGCCACCACTAAGTCCCTCATTGCACCGATCCGCCTAAGATTGGGGATTACCTGTATAGCAAAAACTAAAGTGTGAGTTTATGAAAACTTAGTGTGTAATCCCTATGTAGTCATGCAAACAGAATGCAAACAGTAACAGACTGAGCCTAAAACCTTCTTAGTAACAGTGTCCGTGTGGGCCTTAGCCCATCTCAGTACAGTATGTAATAGGGCTTTAGCCCATTACAGTTCAGTAACGGTGACAGTAACAGTAGCAGTATCAGTAGGGCCTTAGCCCATAACAGTATCAGAAATCAGTAACGTAGTGTACAATATGCAAGTCCTACCTAACCATCCACTATACACCATCTCTTGTCTAACCCTGCACTCTTGTGGGGAATAAATCACCCACCCATCCTTACACTTACAAATTAGCACTGGTTATGGCACTAAACAGTATTGGTAATAGAGCTGCCAATATAACAATATACTTAAAGCTATCAGTGATTTGCAGTACAGTACACTTCCCTCCAATCATATTATCCCAACCCCATGCAATGCATCATACAATTATACATGCCATGTCATGATATCAGTACATACAGTAGCAGTTTAGTGCAATTAAATCATGCTTAATATCATCTACTAGTCATGTAGTCATTTCATACAATTAAGGGTCTATGTGACTTACCGACCCTACAGAAAGTCTACAGTTGACTCAGGCGACTCGAGCAACCTTCCAAACAAATCAGTAAAATGGGCTCACACGCCCGTGTTAGGCTGCCCGTGTGGCCCACGTGGCCCAATTTGGCATTGGCTAGGTGGATCACACGGCCTGGCCCAAAATTCTACAGCCTGTGTGGTTCACCCATGTGGGCCCACACGTCCGTGTGGCCCACATAGCCCAAACGCTCGAGCTCGTGTCTCGTACATGACTGTGTCATGCGCTCGTGTCTTGCACGCACAACCTGACTCGTCGACCACACGACCATGTCTAGCCACATAGCCTACCACACGGGTGACCACACACCCTTGTGGCGTCGACAGTACACTTTTTCAGCTTTTCGTCGAGTTGCGATTTCAATGGTTCGGGTACACACCTGGTTTTGATTGAAGCCTAAATGAACACCGAGCACTCCAAAACCTATAATCGGATAATAAATCCCTAAATAAATGTTTTTAAAGTGCTTTTTAAATGAACTTAAATTGAGGTTTTTCCAACAAGTAACCACTCTTACCTTCAACGGAGCAACAGAGATTTCTAACAACAAAAGCACCAATTAACAGCCCCTAAATCCTTGATTTCCCCTAGTTAGAAACAACTACATTAGACTAACAATTCATTCTAAAGAAAAAAATTTTGTATTTACGACTTACCGACAAACAGAACCGACATAGCATACAAGAACAGATTGGAAAAAGAATGAAAAAGGGAAAAAAATCAAGAAGGGAAATTTCAGCAGCCAAGGTGGGAAAAGAATGCGAGAACGGTAAAGAATTTTGAGAAAGGGGGGAATTTTCGATAATGGCCAAAACAAAAAGAATCCCGATAACCCTCCTAATCCTCCAAATTACTCTCCTACTTGCCCACTCAACTCCACTACTCAGAAACCCAATTATTTCAAACTCTTACACGGCACAAGCACAAAAATAAATCCCTTACCTACGTAGAGATTTGAACACAAGACCTCCTACACTGCAACACTCCACTTAACCACCAAACCAGCAGGCCCATTCTTATATAATTTTACCGACATTTATTTATAAGGCTACTAAACAAAATCAAGACTTTATTCAATTAAAATCAAAAATTTTGTCCAAGGCAAAGCTTGAACCCAATACTTCTCAGACACTCCCAAAGCACTTAACCATTGAGGCAGACAGATATTTGTGTCATAAATACACAGAACCAAATACAATAATTTTGGGGCGTTATAGTTAGGGTTTTTCCATGGATGAGTATGCATGAATTATGAAGTTTTATGGTAGAAAATAAAAGGTTGTTGATAGATAAACAACTTTTGTAAAGAGAAAATTGATGAAATTATGATTTAGGGACTAAATTGAAAAGATGTAAAATTCATGAAAAAATTCTAAATTTTATGAAATACATGGGCTGCTAATGTTATATGTAAAAATTGGCTAGGCTTGGAATAAGGATTAAATTGTATGAATTTCATTTTCCAAGCCTAGGGATGAAATTGTAATTAATCAAAAGTATAGGGGTAAAATGGTAATTTTGCTTAAGATGTGAATTGGATTGAATTTAATATGAATTGTATTAAATTGAGCTAAATTTACTCATATAGACCCAGATAGGCAAAATACGGAGTTAGAACGAGGAAAAGAAAAAGTATCGGATTAGTAGCTTACAAGTCTACAAATACTTATCGAGGTAAGTTCGTGAAACTAAATTGTATATTTATATGTTTGAATTGAATGTTGTGTATGTGAATTGTGTAATTTCCATGTATGAAATTAATTACTTATTCGACAATGATTGACAAGTATTAAGTTCCGTTAGAATAAATGAAATTCGATAGATATAGGGTTCCCGAATTGGTTGTAGCCCTGCATATGTTGTGGACACACCACAGCTCGAAAGAGCGTCCCGTTATATGGTTCTTGTAACACCCCCTAACTCTAAACCATCGCCGAAACAGGGTTATAAGGCATTACTAGACAATTAGACAATTTACGATTAATATTCAAATAATTATCGAACACATTATAAAATAATCATAAAGTTCCTTAATTGGACCTTCAACGCCCAAAATATATATTAAAGGGGAATCGGAACTTGTTCAAGTGCTGCGAAGATTTTTTTTTTTTAACTCAAAATAACCTCTTTATAAATATCTAACCTTCTCTGCAATTTCAAACCGGGACCAATCCAAAACCAATATTTCAACCAATGTAATTTCATATTTAATCATATTTAAATTATACCTATAACATTAATTTTATAATTTTACTCTATAAACGTTTATTTTACTAAAAAATTAACTTATAATTTTATTTATTTCATTCTAAATTTTAGTACCAATTATACCATGTATATCATATAAATTTTCTTACCATTTCATTAGTTTAAACACCAAAATACCAAATACCATTCTTTACAACAAAAATCATGTAGCATTTTAAAGTGATCAAAATAACACCTATGTACATGCCACTTTTACCAAAAGAAGAATACATCACCGAGTTTTACGTTGGAGTCGAGATCGCCTGGATGCTGATCCGAGACTCTAAACATCTATTGACCTACGCACGGAAACAACCGTACACTGAGTATTTTATACTCAGTGGTATTACCATAATTCAAATTATAAACATAATGATCATATCATTAAATCATATAACTTTAATTTTTTTATTAAACCAATTCAAACATAAATTTATCATTCTCAATATATTCATACAATTCAATTTAGCTATTCAACAATTGAAAACATACACATCCATGTTGAGCCATTATCCATCTCATGAACCATTGGTTCATGCTTTCCATTCTCATACTCACATTCAAATCACATTTTTTAATTCATGTTCCATTTTCAATTTCTTTCAATAGCTCAACCAATTCATTTTATTCAATTTCACCTTTTCTTTAATTACCCCTATTAACAGACTCGGACTTTGGCGGATACACGGATTCCAACCCAAACACACCAATACGGCACATTGTGCCTAAAATGGTACATAGTACTTGATTAGTATACGACACACGAGGTGCCTGATACGATACACGAGGTGCCTAAAATACGACACATAATGTGCCTGATATACGACACATAAAGTGCCTGATCGACAAAGCCGATAAATCACGTACTCTTCCAAATCCTATGGCATGCCAACTATATCTGACTTAGCCCGACTAGTTAATAAGGTATTCAATATATTTCCTCAATTCAATTTCAATCAATGCCATTCCAATCACAATATTTCATATTTCCATTTGATTCATTTTTTCAATCAATTCATATTTCAATCGATATTTCATTCAATTTTGATAAGCAAATTCACTTCTAACAACAGTATCACATATCAATTTCCACTTTCTTAATTTAATTCCAATAAAATCCATATCAATCATCAATATAGAATATTCCAATTCAATACCACCATAGTTTAATAATTCAATTCAAACCATTTCAATTTCTATTCAACAATCACATTTCAATTTCATTTTCTTAATTTAATATTCATCTCAATTACTCACATATAATCACAATTTAATCTAATTTCATTCAATTATGGTATCAGTACTCAATTCAATAATTATATTCACTTAAAATCAACTCCATTCAAAACAATAATATCATACTAAATTTCTTACCTTGTTTATTTACCATAAAATTCAATTAAAACACAATAATTATTAATAATTAGATTTGAATTATAGTAATACAAACCCGGATTTGTTCGGTTACTCCTCGACAACTTTTTCCTTTCCTTTCGATGCCGATGCCTCGTGTTCCTTGTTAGCTTTTAAAGCTTAAAGCTTCAAATCCCTAGTTTTTCCTTTTCCTTTTTTTTTTCTCCTTTACTTCTTTCTTTCCCGTTTGCTATTTTGTTCTTTCCTCCTGTGACAGCCCTATTTTGACCCTAGTCGGGAAGTGGTTTCGGGACCACTAAACCGAGTTATTGAAATAGTTGATTTTAATTTTGTATGTCTAATTTATGTGCTAAATGTATGTGTGAATCTTTCATGTTTGAATTAGACAAATTAAATGTGAATTTAATAATAAGGGCTTAGTTGAGAAACTTAGAAACTTTAGTGGACAAATTAAAATGACTAAAATAAGGAAAGCTTTGAAATAATTGGACTTGCATGTCAAATATGCATATTTTCACATTAGTGGCCGGCCATGCAAACCTTTTTAATGATTATTTTTGTATTTTGTGTTATTAAGTAAAATGTGATTGGTGGTTAATATATTAGATAATTAATTAATAAAAGAAATGGGTGAAAAGAACAAAGTTGTTCTTAGTTGTCCATCTTTGTCGAATTTGAAGAGAAAAAGGGGAAGAAATAACTCCTTGCAATCGGCATTAACTAAGGCTAGATTGAGGTATGTTTAATTGTTTTCTTTGAAAATTTTAGGTGCATTTTGGTTGTTAGCTAGTATTCTATCTAACCCATGGCTTGTATATAGTTGAATTTGGGAGAAATTCATTTGGGAGAGCTATTAGATAGTAAAATGAATTGTTTTGAGGTCCTTGGAAAAAAATTTAGTAATCGGTTGTGGGTTATTAGGGCAATGGTGAAATTGCTGAATATGAATGTGGCTTTTAGATGAGGGGAATTATGGAATTAAGTTAAATTTGAGAAAATGCTTAAATTGATAGTAAATTATGTGATAAATAAAAGGGATTGAGTTTGTGCGTGAAAGATTAATTGGTGTAAGACTCTTGTTAATTAAGTTGGAAGTTTCGGTTTTGAGTAGCTTAGAATTGAAATTTGAAATGTGTATGAGATCATTTGTGAAGCATTCGGTCATGATGCCTATCATGTACTTATATGTATTAAATGTTTTAAAAGAGTGGTATTTCTATGGTGGTTATATGTATATGCCATATGCATGTACCTTGTATATATACATATGTATAAACATTCGGTTGACCTTATGTCATACTTGTTGAATAAAATGCTAACTTTGTGGAAGAACATATGTGGGCCAAGGTGTTAGAAATTTCATGATAGTTTAATTGAACTCATGAAGATGCCGTATAGATGAATTTCCAAGGAAACTACATTTGGTTTAAGGATTATTATTTATGTTAATGTCATTGCTTAAAGTATCGAAAATCATAGTCGTTAGAAATGACTTTTAGTTATATATATATATATATATATATATATGTGAGTACCGAATGGTTTAATTTGAGACCATGCATATTTGGTAAAATTAATGAATTAGTTAAGAGTTATAATGAATACACATACATGTTTATACATTTGACCGAATATATGTGGGTGGCTTAGAGAGGATAGTTACATTCTTTGTTTTGATCTAGTGACGGGTATGAAAATTTATATACTTGAATTGTTTGATTTAGCTCAAGAGCTTAGAGGTGAAACATCGGATAAGAGAAAGGCTAGAGCCACGGAATAACTAACCCGGGATTTGTTCAAAAAGATACGAGGTAAGTTCTTGAGTAACGAATTTCAACTCATGACATGATGAAGTCATAGTACAATTGTATAAATTATAAACTTAAACTTAAAGGTTATGCTTGAATGTCATGGAAGAAAAGAAGATTTGTGAAATTGTTAGAAGCCGAATGTTAGCATTTAACTTTGTTGTGTCTTGAGACAAAATTTTGTCCTTTGATTATAATTAGTGAACCGAATGATGTGTGGATGGTAATCATGCTGTAATTGTATTTGAATATCAGGAATGATATCTAAAGATGATATGATATATATATATATATATATATATATATATATCTATGTGTAAGAATGTTAATGATCCGAGCTTAGTCTCGAAGGGCTTTCAAGCCAATGTTAATGTTCTGAGCTTAGTCTTGAAGGGCTTTCGAGCCAGTGATACGATCCGACCTTAGTCTCGAAGGGCTTTCGAGCCAGTGATACGATCCGAGCTTAGCCTCGAAGGGCTTTCAAGCCAGTAATATAACCGGACTTAGTTCCGAAGGGCTTTGAGCCAGTGTTGAAACCGGGCTTGGTCCCGAAGGGCATCCGTGCCAGCATTATAAAATAAATGTTGAGACAGTCCTATTAAATGTGTTACCTACCGTAAGATAGCCAGGTATGCATCTTACTCTTGTTCGAGAATTTTGTTACTTATGAATTGTGAGTTTAGAATTCGGTGGGAATGCTTTGACTATTATTAAAGGTTACTCAAATGCCTATGACTTGATTATGACGTATTTGTTCTGAATTAGAATAGTTTAACTATTCGGATATGAAATCTGATATACCTTAAACCATTATCCATAAGCGTTTATATATGCTTGTACGAGTGATGCCTTGTTAGCTTGTGTGAATGTCGGGTAATGCCTCCTGACCCTCCGGCGACGTGTACGGGTCTTGGGGTGTTACACCTCCTTTGTTTCTTTTCAGTTATGTGTTTTATATATATATATATATATATATATATATATATTTATTTATTTATGTATTTATTTATTCTTTATTTCTTTTCCTATTTACTTTATTTACTTTTTATTTATTTAATTAATAATTATATAATATCTATTTAATAACAAATGTGTATTTTACAATTCTACATATAAATATTTTGACACTTGTATAATATCATAACTATCCATTTGTCTTGTTTTATTTATTTATCAACAAAAAATCTTACAATATAATTATTTTATTAATTAACTTAATATATTATAATATATTAACATTAAATATCTTTTATATAATTAATCATATACATACAAATGTACACATATTTTTTTCACTACATTTGTACACCATCAATACCATACAATTGTCATACTTTCAATTTATTTACTAATAAAAATCTCCTAATATAATTATTTAATTGGTAATTATCTTTCACTTAATTTTCCAGTAAATAAATAAATATAATTCAAATGTATATATTCACATTATTACAAGTGTTACTATCTAATTTGTTCATTACACAAAAAATTTCACAATTTAATTATTTTATCTAATAAATATCTTTTACTAATTAAATAAAAATATCACAAATGTATATATTTCTATTAAAACACTTGTTTTAAATCACTACCATATATTTATATTTATTTAACTTATTTCATAATATAATAATAATTAATATAATTTATAAATTAATTTAAAACCTTAATACTAATTAATAATTATAAAACATATAAAAATCTAATAAAAGTCTTAGATTTTATTTAAGTTTGCCGCCTCATCTATAGTAAATTGGCTTAATTACCATCTTGGCCCTTTATACTTTCTTTTAATCTATAATTAAACTTCTACCATTTATTCAATTTAGTCATTTTTTGCTAATTATTCTAATTTAAGCTAAATTCACCTAATTAAAGCTTAATTAAGCACACTACTAGACTTATAATTACTCTTAATAATTATTTACGAACTAGATTTATTAAGACAGAGGCCCAATACTGTACTTTTCCAGTGCCCGTTAATTTTGGGTCATTACAGCTCTTGCGAGCTTCTCGTTAATAGCTCTTTAGAGCATCCCGATTGGTTGTGATCCTGCATGTGTTGTGGACACACCGCAGCTCTTATGAGTGTCCCGATATATGGCTCTTCAAAGCTTCCCGATTAAAGGCTCTTTCATGAGCTTCTCGATTAATGGCTCTCCGGAGCTTCCCGTTACATGGCTCACATGAGCTTCCCGTTATATGGCTCAAAAGAGCTTTTCATTTATTTGCTCGTATGAGCATTCTCGAATATGAATTGACAGATTACAGATTTGTACACTTTGTGTGTACTACTCGTGCATCCATCGATATTTTAAATGATTCAACGGGCAAAATCCTAACACAAGAAAATATATGAATTCAAAATGAATCATTATCCGTATATACTCGAAATACATGAAAATTTGATATTTGATAAGCTCATACATGCTTCTTGATATTCATGTGAAATAAATGACTAACATGTTTGATAAAGTTATGTGTTTAGGCTACTAGCCAATTTGCTTTGGATGCATTTTTGTATGCTTACCTTAAATGTAAATGAACGGTAAGTTAATTTTCCGTTATACATACTTACTAAGCATTAAATGCTTACTCTATTTTATTTCCTCTATTTTATAGTACTTTGGAAGCTAGTTGGGTTAGAAGCTTGCCGGATATATCTCACACTATCCATCAACTCAGTTCGGTATGTGACGCCCCAAATTTCCGTAATTCCAGCTTTTGTAAAAATTGTGGCATAAAAATGTTGTATATATTTTCTACAATAATTTGACACAATTATATGTCTTCTTTAGTGGTTTTGTGCTCTGGGTGTATTTGGGGAGGTTCCAAGTTCAAGCCAAGACTTGGGCTAAATTTTTGGTTTTTATTTGATTAAAACCTTACTATGGGTCAGTAGGCTTAAACGAATTTATGTGTAAAAGCATAACAAAATGGGCCTGCTGGTCTGGTGGTTAAAGGGTGTGGTACTGTGCTTCAGGTTCAGTGTTCGAGTTGTTGCTGAGGCATTATTTTTGTTATTTAGACATGGGAGTGTTTAAGTTCGTTTGAACTACTGAGAGTGGAGTGTGTTGTGGAGAAAATTAGGGCTCTCTGTCGAATTCTTTGCCAAAAAAATCCCCCATTTCCATGTTTTTTTTCTTCTTTTTCATTCTACTAAAATTCTCTTTCCTTTTGCTGCCAAAAAATCCATTGTTCCCTTCCTTGCCTTTTTTGTCTTCCCTTTTTAATTGGTTCCTTGTGTTCAATCGAGTGCCGTGCAATTTTGGTAAGTGTTATAGTGCATTTGGTTTCGCTTTAAGTGAAGTATTAAAGCCCTAAGAGTTCTGTTTTTGTTTAGGAGTCAATCGAGGATGAGGGGGTTGCTACTCGATATTCTAACAGTGAGAAATCGTCATCGATTCGTGAAGGTAAGGTTGTCATTAGATTTCGAGTTTTGGCTATCATTAACAATGCGATTTAAGTGATTGATTTTGGACTCGGGATTGTCAAATATAGGTTCTGGAGTGCTCAGGAGTGATTACACGTCAAAAACGAACCAGGTGTGTACTCTGATTGCACTGAAATCGCATTTTGGTGAAAGCTAAAAATGAAACTGTTGACGCCACGCGGGCTTATGGACTGCCCGTGTGGAGGCCGTGTGGCGAGACATAGCCGTGTGCTCGATAAACCAGGCCGTGTGCACTCGACACGAGTACGACGAACACGAGTGTGTGAGGCTAGCTAGGCCGTGTACGAGGCACGGGCTAGGCCAATTAGGCTGTGTGAGCCACATGAGATTGTGGAATTTTGGGCTAGGCCATGTGATCCACACAGCCAAGGCTAAATTTGGGCCGTGTGGGCCACACGGGCGTTTGGGCCCACACGGGCAGGCCACATGGGCATGTGAGCCCATTTTTCTAATCTGAACTATAAGGTTGCACAGGTCACCTAAGTCAACTGTGACCTGTCGTAGGGTCAGTAAGCATTACTTAGGCCCGATTACTGTGTTCTGTTTATACGATGCCTGACTTAAGTTTGTGATGTATGTTTTATTCTGTTATCACTAGCATGTACGTCTGATCTGTTCTGTTCTGAGTATGATATGTATTATCTACTATTTTGTACAAAAAGCATGCCATGATATTATGATGCATTGCATTGGGTTGGGTTTATTGTTGAAGTGAAGGAAGTCTAAAAGGCTATTAGCCTATTATCTGGCAGCTTTGCTGCATATTTCTGATATGTGCCGTAATACGGTACAATTTGGTGTGTAGGGCTGGATGGGTTGATTTTATCCCCATACTTGGTGTGTAGGGTTGGGTGGGTCAATTTTATCCCTACATGGTGTGTAGGGTTGGACGGAGATGGTGTGCAGGGTTGGTGGGCATGTACTGTTCTGATCTGATCTGTATGTGATATCAGTATGGGCTAAGGCCCAATTATATCTGATTCTGTATCTGTTTGGGCTTGAGAGCCCTATTATATTTTGATTCTGTTCTGAGTGGGCTAAGGCCTACATCGTATCTGTTAAGGGCTCAGGCCCGGATTATGACTATTATCTGTTATCTATCTGTATGCATGCTATACTGTGGAGATGTGCACACTAAGTTGCGAAAACTCACCCCTTTATTTATTTGTCTGTTAGGTAATCCCCAACAGTAGATGGATCGATGCAGCGGAGGGCTCGACGGTGACCACTGTTAGCTACATTTTGATTTCATGGTTTACAATCTACATTTTGTTTTATTTATTATTTGATTATTTTTGGAAATTTTTATGTAATGTGGACCTTTGGACTATTTTGATTTTTACTTTGGGATTTTAAATTATTATTCTTTATTGATTTATAAACTGCAACACCACAAACACATTTTAAAACTAAAAATTAAAGATTTTCGTATGAATGAATGGTTTTCATAACTTTCGTGAAAAAGAAATGTTCTCAAGTAAATCAACCAATACATAATTTCTGGCTAGGAAAAGATAATAATCTGAACAAGTTTTAATATTCAAAATGGTTTTCCATAACCACTCTTATGTGACGTCACCAGATTCAACTGTAACGTCTAGGCCGGGTTTGGGGTGTTACACGGTATATGTAACAAACTAAATTTTGGGTTATAATGGCATGTATAAGCTAAATTTGGCCAATGATGTGTGTGTGTGTGTGTGTGTGTGTGTGCGTGTGTGTGTGTGTGGTCTTATCGTGCTTGGTATATGTTTGGTGTGGTTGAATGATGGATAGCATATAAGCATGCTGATGAATGAGCTAAGATAGTATATTTAGTATAAGTAAGCAAATATGTGTTTTGGTCATCATGATAAATTTGAATGCTAAGATATATGTGATAATATGACTTGTTTAAAACTTAGTTTTGGCTTGATTTTGAATGTCTTGTATTGGTTGGTGAATGTGTTAAAGTGTTAATGTAGGTGGAAGACAAATTGGGCGAGAAATATGGCTTGAAAAATAGCCTATTTTCGTCTACATGGACAGAGACACAGACGTGTGTCTTAGCCGTATGTGACACACGGCTTAGCATATGGGCGTGTGGTTTGACCGTGTGTCCTCTACATCTTTAAAATTTCAAAACAAAATGCCTAGATATTTTCATGCGGCCTAGCACACGGGCGTGTGGCTTGGCCGTGTGATCTCTGCACCTATTTAATGCAAGTCAGTATGCTCACATGGCCTAGTACACTGGTGTGTGGCTTGGCCGCATGACCCAAGTTAATGAGCACCTTAAATTAGACACAAGCTAGGATACAGTCGTGTGTCCCTACTTCGAATGCCCACATAGCCTGAGATATGGACGTGTCTCTTGACAGTGTGAGACACACGACCTGGCCACACGAGCGTGTATCTCCTACACCTTAGAAAAATTTTGATATTTTGCGAAAATTTTTTTGAGTTTCCAGTTTAGTCTTGACTTGTTTCTACTGTACATTTTGGGCTTCGAGGGCTCATATAAGGGACAATATGATTGAATATGATTGACTTCTGATATGAATATTAAATGATATAAATTATCTGTATTTGTTTTGTAAACTCTAGTAATGCTCTATAACCCTATTCTGATGACGGATACGGGTTAGGGGTGTTACATACACAATTTTCAAAACTAGATTTTTATTTGGGAACGTGAAGCATAATACCTCAAAGATCTGACCATAACGTCTAGGCCGAGTGTGGGGTGTTATAGTATTTCACTAATTAAACTTGATAGATGACATAATAGTCCTTGAATTGATTTGTTCAATTCTGATTCATCAGACTACGGACTATGTAGATTACCTACTAATAGAAGTTTTCTTCTCGCATTATGTTTTGACCACATAATGCAACTTAATATTAGTTAAATGTTAGGCAATTAGTGAGCCATTATTTGCTTATAGATTTTGCTTTGTGTGCAAAAATCATTGAGGAAAAATACAAATGATATTCATGTGAATGATGAAATTTTATTAGACTAATCTGTTCAAAATTACAAGTGTATATGACAAAAAACTATTCTAATGGCACTAGATCCAACAATGACACATATAATTCATATACCCCACATACTAGCTTTTTACTCTAATACCAATTGAGCAAAGACTTTCAATATATCAAAATATATGAGTTACATATATAGTGTTAGTCACTTAGTGAAGATTATGGTAAGATGCACTATGAATATCACAATTGAATAAATCCATAAATAGATTCAAGAAAAATTCAACTTGGGTCCTATTCGATGTATTATCAATCCAACCAATCACACCTATGTCTCTATTTTTCTGAGAGTCATCCACTTTGATATCTAAGACAAGGTATCTACCCAATCATACTTGATAATCAACATAATAGCCAGTTATCAACTGCTCAATTTGATTCCTCAAACTACAAATAATTTAGGTTACCTACTAATATAAGTTGTCTTCTCGCATGACAATCCATCCTTGTGATGCATCTTAATATTAGTTAAATCCTAGGTAATCAATGAGTCAATATTTTCTTATTCACTTTGCTTTTCATGCAAAAACCATTAAGGACAAATATACAAAGATACTAACTTTAAATTTGGAATTTTATGTAACCATTTTGTTCAAAAAATTGCAAGCATAATAATGAAATCACTACACTAAGGGCACAAAATTCTAACATTTTATAATCAATACATTTCTTCACTTTTCTTACTAGCTCACATTGAAATTTTGAAGGAATTTGATTTATTTGTTCAATTCATATTTTTTCCAACAATGTAAAGTGTTTCTAACCTTGATTTATTATTCTTGTTTCTTTAAACTTAACTTTTTATTTTATCTCTATTTTGAGCAATTGTTAAGTTAGTTAGACATTTTCAATTTCTATATTTGTTGGTTTTATGATAGATTCTTAATAAAATTAAGATTAGTATAGAGTGGGAATTGTTTAAGTTGCCATTGTTGAGTGCTTTAGATGTTCTAGTAAGCAAAAGTGAGAGGTTGAGCTGGTGGTGTTGGAGGTTTTTGGACATGTAGAAGACCCAAATATTATTTCTAAGGTTAGATTGAGTTATTTGATGTTCTCTTAAGTTTTCAATAGAAGTGAGAAAGGTCTTGCTACATTCAATTGTATATCATTGTTAGTTTTAGGAGGTTTTAATGCTTGATATGTATTTCTCTAACTTTATTTTACTGTTCTGGTTGATTGATGTAACCAAGGATGTGGCTAAGACATCAATGGCCAAAGGAAAGGAAAAAGTTGTTGAAATTTGATGGTTTGGTTTATGCTAGCTTAAACTAAATTCCTCGTATAATTTCTTTAAATGATTTAGTTTAGGATGTTGTTGTTGATCATATATTGTTCCTTGTAAACTAAATTCCATGTTTACAACTTGAATAGTTATAGTGTGATGTGATGGAAATGTTTAATTATGGTGTAAATTGGAATTGATGCTATATTTTGTGATGATGTATGACGAGTTATATTAATTATGGATAATACTTACTATTTTCAAGATGTATTTTAATACTAAAATGCCCTATTAAACGATATCAGATATGGTATAGGTATAATTAGCATGTCATAGGATTTGTTTGGAATTAGAGAAAGCATTTGAAACTTGTATGCATTTCATTGGGTGCTTATGTGCATATATTCATTTTGGAACTTGTGTGCATAGCTATGAAGTGTTAGGGGAACGTGTTTACATGTACCAAACTTTTATGCTTTATTGGCACTTGTGTGCATCATTGTGAAGTGTTAGGGGTGAATTCGTATTTCTGTGCTTGCAGTCGCATTTTGTTAATAGGGGATATAATTCCAATGAAGACTAATGTTATAATGTTTGAGAAAAGCAAAATGAAGTTGAGAAACATGTACGGTTAATGATAAATGGACTTTGTATAATTTCCCTCAATAGTTTTTGCATGAAAAGCAAAATGAATAAGAAAATATTATCTCATTGATTACTTAAGAGTTTAACTAAGATTAAGTTGCACCATATGGAAGGATTATGATGTGAGGAGATAACTTATATTTGTAAGTAATCTAAATGGTTTGTGTCCATAGAATTAAAAATAATAATAAATTCATAGGGGATATTATTTTGTCTATTAGTCTGATTGGGGAGATACCTAGTCTTGGATATCAGAACAGCTGACTCCTAGAAAATAAAAACATAAGTGCAATTTTTTGGATTAACAATGCATCAGACAAATCCAAGTAGAATTTATCCTGAATTTGTTTATGGATTTATTTACTTGTGACGTTCATGGTGTGACTTACCTAAATCTTAAGAAATTGATTGGCCGCCATGTGCACCTGACACATATACTTTAATGTACTGAAAGCATGTGTTCCTTTGGTATTAAAGTTGAAAGTTGGTATATTGCGTATATGACTTATGTATGACATGACTTCACTTACAATAGTAGAATTCATAAGTCAATTAAAAGGTAAATGATATCCTTTCACTAGCATTGCATGAATTATTAAAAAAGAAAATGATCGTGGGTCATTTGTTTGGGACGAGTGATTATCATTACTATTTATTAGCAATGGTCTTTTTCATCTTGGGAGATGAAATGGTGAGCTTGGGATAGAATATGACCGAATTGGTGAACAAAACCTTAGCAATATTGTGCTTTATAAAGTACGAGGTATAGGAGATTACATGATTGATGTTTTTATACTCGCATTATTGCATTATGTGCATTTGGTGCAATGAAGAGTTATATTTTAAGTCAACTGTTAATATGAAAGGGATATATATTTTACATATTATTGTGATTATATGGTTTATAATTGGTATCGATACAATTTGGCTTAAAGGTACCAATATCCTCCCTTAAGGTATTAACACCTCAAGTCTTAAAGTAATGAAAAGAGTTTTTCAAGAAATAAAGGTTTAGCATAGCAAATTTGAGTTAAATTTTGAATAAATGAATATTACTTAAAATCATAGAAGTTATATATAGTTAAAAATGCTTTCAGGCACTAGATGTAATAAAGATAGTCAATTTTGCACTAATGAATATATCGTTTTGTTACTGAAATTGGTACATATCAATATTGGTCTGTTTTAGTATACTGTTTTAAATTTATTGATTTTTTTAAATAATATTTAATAAATCTATATATATATTCAATTATTAAATGAATAATACTAAATAAATTTTAAATATAAAATATTCATCACTTACATAAATTATTTAAAACTCAAAAATTAAAGTTTATCATTCAAATAAATCCAAAATCAATAATAAAAATTCACCATTAAATATGAACTTTTTTTTCTTCAATAATCGGGTCAGTAGCTTTTTTTTATTGTATTTAAGTTTTTATATTTTAAATATGAAAGTATGTCCAAGAAATTTTTTTTAAACTTTTTCATTCTAGTGTAGTTTTTTTTTTTTTTTTGGCACATTACAGTTAAGTCTTTTAACATACTAATAAACAATTAAAAACTTTATAATCTTTAATATTATTTATATTTATACACCCGTCCCTACATTATGTTCTAATCGGTGCTACTGAAATTCACTAGAATAAATTGATATAATGAATGTGGATCGAAATTTTCACTACTAAAAAAAATATATTATTTATTTTGATTTAACATTGAAATGATAATTACCAACCAATATAACTGAAACTGTTCCGTAACCCAACACCATAGATGTAACATCACCTATGAGGGACCATTACATTTTTGTCAATTGAGATAATGACAAATTAAATATAGATTCAATTTGATTGAATATTCTCTTTTCATTCGTGACTGTAGATGTAAGTATTTTGTCCTGAATAAATGACCGAAGGCATGAGGCATTCAATGATTGGTGGGTGATAAAAGCTTTGGAAGTCTTCACCAATAAATGATGCTGAATTCAATGGGTTTGGATTTTTATTTTATTTTTGGTAAATTATATCATTCGTTAATTAATTTGATTTGGTTGATATTGAAGGTCTTACGTTAAATTATTAATGAAAAGATTAGATAAAATTTAAAACGTACATAATGTTATATTTAATCTTTATATATTTTATTAATTTCTTGTTAATTTCCTTAACATTCATATGTATTGTTAATGTATATATTTTTATCCTAAAAATTAAAATTTCATATTAAAAAGTAAATATTAGAAAATTATTATAAAATTTGAAAAATAAAAATTATAAAATATTTGTTGAAGCAAGATGTAAAGAATGAAGCTAAATGGAATAAGCAATGTCCACTACAGGCTACCACTTAGGCGATTTATTACTTTGAACATGTTTATGTGTTGTTATTTTGAAGGTACTATGATCTATTTATAGAAACCAATTCTTGGATTT
Source organism: Gossypium stocksii (assembly GCA_020496765.1). Lineage (NCBI taxonomy): Eukaryota > Viridiplantae > Streptophyta > Magnoliopsida > Malvales > Malvaceae > Gossypium > Gossypium stocksii. Next base: position 11,364,844 of record CM035621.1, on the reverse strand, counting down.
TGGAGGTTTATTGGATATGAGTAATCAATTCAAGCCTTGGAATGTGGAGATTCGATTGAGATTACATTACTAAATTTGGAGATCATATCATCAGCTGATTGTGTTTTGAAACTTACGATGTAATAACTATTTTCAAGGAGTTACTTTATATTCATTTAGCTTCTATGTTAGCAAGCCAAAATTTATATATATTTTGAGGCTTGTCTAGGTTTTTGTATAAGAGCTTATTAAGTACATTCTAATTTGTTCATTGAAGAATTATTTTTATGAGAGAGTGCAAACTATTATTATAAACATTGTTAAGTGTTTACTATCCAAGTTCTTAGGGGGGATTTAGAGGTGGGTGTTTTAGTAGGTAAAAAGGTGAGATCTTTATCATGGTGGTAAGTTTCACACTAGTTCTTGTCAAATCGACCGGTGCGCACCATTCTAGTGCTAAACCAAAACAACCAACACTCTTTTTCACATCGGTGAAAATTTTGGTCCGTATCGGTCGCACTAGCTTATTACTATCAGTTTCAATTGCACCGACTGATGTATAAATAATAAAATTTTTAATTGCTTACTATTATGCTCAAAATCTAATTGGAATGTGACCAATAAAACAAAGATTACATCGGAATATAAAAATTTTAAAAAGCTTTTTAGAATATACTTTCACATTTAAAATACAAAACTTAAAAAAAAAAAAAACCTCACTTACCCGATTATCGAAGAAAACAATTCATATTGAATGGTAAATTTTTATTTTGTGAGCTTTGAACAATTTATGTAAATGGTGAATATTTTATATTTAAAATTTGTTTAGTATCATTCATTTGATGTTTGTAAATATATTTATATACATTTATTACATATATTTTTTAAAAATATCGATAAACTTGAAATAATACACCAAAACAGACCAATACCGATATGTACTAGTTCCAGTAGAAAAATGATACATCCATTGGTGCGGTACTAATTATCTTGATCTCTATATTTTGGGAGTGATAGAGTGCAAATCATTTATTGTATTTATGATTAGAGATTGTAAAAAAAAAAAAAAAAATACTAGTTTAGACTAAAAAAACAAAGTCAAGAAAAGATTCCATTCAGATATGAGACTTGTATGGCATGCTCTTTTGAATATATATTTGCTTTTTCATAATTGAAATACAAGTTTAGTGTTACATTTCAACTGTTGATCCAAAGCCTAGAGAGGTAATTCCACTTTTTTCGCTTAGCCTTTTTGGCCTTAAGATTGTATCCATTTTTCTTTATATATATATATATATATACTTGTTATAAAATAAATAAAGATTGAGAGAATAAAGAATAAAGAAAATATGAAAGCAATAGAGGATGTATTTTATTGATCAAAAGTGATGATCACAATGCTTCATTAGATTCTCTATTTATAGGCATAAAAAATACAAAAGAAGTAGAGATCTAATTTTAATAACTATTAGAATTTAAAGTACATTAAAACTTTATCTTGATCATGATGGACATCTACTTAGTAAGATATTCATAACACTCTCCCTTGGATATCCATTGGCAGATAATGTGCCTCATTAAAACCTTATTAGAAAAAACCTTTTAGAATAAAAACCTAATGAAGGAAAAAGAATACACAATCTATAATACGCATAATATGCTACCTCATTAAAAATCTTACCAAGAAAACCCAATGGGACAAAACCTAGATTAAGGGAAAAAGAGTGCAACGCATGTTTACTCTCCCTCATGAAAACATCACATTTTTTTATTATATTCTACGTATTCAATCTTGAATACTAGTTTTTCAAATGACTATTTGAATGTATTTGCTAAGCATTTATATTATCATTCTTTTAAAAGTCATGAGTGAGAGAAATTTAGGAAAATATATCTTGATCTCTTTAGGAGATTCAACAACAATTATAACAAACTTTAATCATGATTCTTTTATAAAAATACAAATATGTATTTTGGATTATTTTATAATCCTCTTTCAATTATTGTTGACTAAGTCAAATTTACCACATATGTTCAATTATTTCAATTCATATAAATAAACAATTTCCTGAGAATTTCAATATGCTTCTAGCATCTAAATCCTTCAAGGATTTTAATATAAACTTTACTATATAGTGATTCATAAAAGGCTGTAACAATAACCATTAGATGCAAGTTAAATCTTTTATGAATTGTCAATTTAATAACATATCTAAAGGTTATTGCATTCACCACAAAAGAATATTATATCTTCTCATAATTAATGCCAGGTACTTAGCAAAAAACTTCATATTTTTGTTCTGCTTTTGCAAAAATACTTCAATTGCACCATCATTGGCTTTATACCTTTAGATATTTGGACTATTGGTCAAAAAACTCCACGAATTTAATTGTACTTGAGTTGCGTCTTTCTATTTTGATCAATTTATTTCATATCTATATTTCTCAATAGATTTATTCAAGATCCTCCTTTTATTTCATTATTTCAATAATAATATTGCATGTAAAATCATTGTCAACCGCTTTTATTATTTGGTTCCACATTTTTTCGAATTGACATAACTTATCGATATATCATATTTTCATTATTTTAAAATTCAGTTTTAGGTACCAGAATCTTTTCTGGAGTTTTACTTATTAGTTATGTCTTGAGTCTCTTATGGAGCACTTGCCTCCACTATATGACCATCTAGAAAAATTTTCATCTTTGGAACTGATCAATCTATTATTTATTCTAACTGTTTGTCCTATTAGGAGTTTAATTCAAATTAAAATATTAGATGGTATATAACACTTGGTTATTCTCATTAAGTTTGTAAATACATTTAATAGTTAACTTGTAATGAGTTATCCTTATTGAACTTCTGGTTCAAATTACTCTCCCCCTAACTCATTACAATTTATTATTTCTCTCCCCTAATATTAGGAAAACTATCGAATCAAAATTATAATCACAAAAATGATGTCATAATTGAATCTCCAATGCATTCAAAACATCTAATAATCCAAAGAAACTTTAATTATTATATATTTCCAACTTTTTTTAAGGATTCACTCATCTTTGTGTGTTGTGGTGGAGCAATTGGAACATATATGCACATACAAAAATTCAAAAATGAAAAATATTTAGCTCTTGATCAAAAACCAATTGTAATGGGGAGTATTTATAACTTATTGACTTGATGCGTAAAACAAATAAATTAACATAATCTCATGTTGAAATAGGAAATTTAATTCTCATAAGTAATGGTTTAGACATTAATTAGAGGCAAACATATATGCACATACAAAAATTCAAAAATGAAAAATATTTAGCTCTTGATCAAAAACCAATTGTAATGGGGAGTATTTATAACTTATTGACTTGATGCGTAAAACACATAAATCAACATAATCTCATGTTGAAATAGGAAGTTTAGTTCTCATAAGTAATGGTTTAAACATTAATTAGAGGCGTTCAATCAATAATTTCTCTAAACCATTATGCTCATAAATAACAAATTTTTACAAAAGTTTTTCAAATTTAACCAATAAAAGACTAAAATATAAACTCATCAGTATTAGCAAGATGAATTGTCTTTATTGCATGATCTGAAATTAATTATTTAAGCAAGCAATCTTGTAAGCAACAGGTTGCAAATTGATAACACATATGTGATTATTTTGTAGATGCATCTACCAAAATTATATAATATCAAAACCATCCACATGGTGAATGAATGGACCCATATTTGTTTCAGAAATGTAAGACATTAAATCTCAACTTTAGCAAGTGAGTTTCTAATAATCAATTTTCATTGAGAACAAGCAACATATGAGAATTCTTTTAAATTAAAGAATCTTCTGGTTCTTTAATGAATGTCCATATGAATACTTCATTAATTTTCGCATCATATATGATTCAAGATGGTCTAACTGGTCACGCTAAGTAGTAAATGCATTTGTATCAGTAAACTTTTGGTTTACTTTAACATGTGTTTCAATTGTACTAAATTGTAACAAATTAATAATTTTACTATCATTTATTTTACTTTGTATCCACATATAAGTGCTATTGTGACATTTACTACTGAAAATGTCTAAATCAATGTGAATATTATAGTGCCACTAAGTAAATAAAATAAATATAATTTCCAAATAATTATATACAATATTCGCTTCAGAGAATATGCCAAAATCTTCAAATATCTATAAAAAAAATTGCAACTTTAGATGCATCTAACCATAACGAACTTTAGATAGAATTATCATATTTTATTGCTCATAAATAGATCTTTCAGAATCAAATATTTTGCTTCCAAGCCCTTAATAAAGATGATGACAAAAGAAAATTACAAAGATTATAAAATAAATATAAATTAATAATGCAATCCTCTCTTTTTTATCCTTTCAAAATAGATATTTATAATAATAGTGATTCATATAAAATATAATATTTTCCTCATTCACAATCTCAATATAAGATCCATTATAAATATATTTTAAAACCAATAGGTTAACTATCACAAGATATTAATATATTATCTCTTCTCGAGCTTTCGACTAATTTTATACCACTAAATATTAGAATAAGGTTGGTTTTTATTTCTTTTTTGTGCTTGCGTTCACTTCGGGGAATGCAATAAATTTACTAGGACGAACTTATACACGTCCCAAAAATTTGTTTATTTCATAATCACCATCGCAAATATGCGTGGATTTCAAATCAAAATCTATCTATTCATATTGTCATGATCAGTCTCCAATTATATTAAATATGATATAATAAATAAGTCATAGTAAAATATACCTGAAGATCTTTTAACACCCTATATCTTTCATCCATCGCCAAATTAGGATTACAAGGTATTGCTCACTAACCACAACCCAATTCAAATAACACAATTTCCTTGTTCATTAAGCGATAGTGATTAACCAAGAGATTTTAAACATTTATATTATAACCGAAATCACTACATGCAAACACGAATCATCATCGAATGGTCTAGCATGAACATGTACATGTTATATTTTACAAAGCAATTAGCTGAATACCATAAAACTTATGCAAATTTAAAAATCATCTTCAAATCCATAACGAACATTTTCTAAAACATATTGATGTAATAACAATAAAAAGGTTTACTCACATTAAGCAAACATATAACTTATTGATTGAGAACTATTTCAAGCATAAAATGTATATATGCATCAACTGAAAACACTAAACATAATTTAAACCAAACACATCATTTAATGAAACCATGGACTACATTTTAACAAAATGAACAAGCCATTTTCGCATGGCTCTTATACATATACATTATCAAAATATCACTTATACCAAAATAATGAGTTAAGCCTATACATGCCATTAACAAAACAATAAGTCTTTAAAGATACCAAAATGAGCTTAGATAGTGTGGATGACTTCGACTGGAATCCCCGAGCTCGTAACCAAAATCAAAGATCTATAAAACAGAGAATCAAAGATAAACGGAGTAAGCATTTCTATGCTCAGTAAGTTTTAAGTAATACAGTTATTTAAACTCAATCAAATAAATATTATTCAAATTCGAGAATAGTACTTCTAAGGCCTATTATCTCTTTTTGGCCTAGCACACATGTGAACAAATATACAACGTTTAACACTCATTAAACCTTTTAACTTCTCATGAATCAGTATTGATATAACACAAATGATTCTAATTATAACACATAATTCCACACTTTGATCGAATACACACATATACTTAGAGCCAAGTATATCATATTATTTCAATTGAATTTGAAATATCATATAAATTAGATAAGCCACATAATTTCACATAGCAATGTACTTTGGCCGAGTGTATCACCATTTCCATTGTAACATAGTACTCAATCACATATATTTCACTATGATACTTAATTCAATGAAATTTTAAATCAACATTTGAGTACATGATACATACCTGGCCAGTTTAATGTTTCAAACATATTCAATTGAGTATAATTTCAATTTCATCATAATATCATACTTTGCTAAAATCACCAGCACGAAGCCTGTGAGTTCTCAACCCGGATTTAATACCAGCACAAAGCCTACGGGACTTAGCCCAGATATTTTTCTAGCACAAGGCCTGCGGGACTTAACCCGGATATAATTCCAGCACAAGGCCTGCGGGACTTAGCCCGGATATATTACCAGCACGAAGCCTGCGGGACTTAGCCCAGATATATTACCAGCACAAGCCTGCGGGACTTAACCCGGATATATTACCAGCACAAAGCCTGCAGGACTTAGCCCGGATATATTACCAGCACAAAGCCTACGGGACTTAGCCCGGATATATTACCGAGTTTCATGCCTATTTATTCACATGTTAATACATTTCACATAGCATATCACATTTGTAATTCATTTGCTTCATTCAGATATAAGCATATAATATACACCTCGACTTCATGTCATAAATATCATTCGACTTTAAAACACACACACATATATATATATATATATATACACATTTATCACTAAACTTCCGGCTCAACAAGCAAACACACATGATCACAAGTTCACTACAAGCTGTCTTTCTAAGCAACAGTCACTAATTTATTTATATCTGGAGTTACAAAACTCCAAATCAAGTTCCGTAAATTTTCCCTAAAACTAGATTCACGTATCTTTCTACTATAAAATTTCCATCATTTTTGGCTTGTCCAATTAATACAGTTTATTCCTCAAATTTACCCCTGATTCACTGTCGGACAGTTCCGACCCTTTTGTACTAAAATTCAATTATCTCATGTTTCAGGACTTAGAAAATTTTCTAATCTATTTTTCTTGAAAGTAGACGCATTAAGGTTTCTAAGCATATAAATTACACCTCATGGATATTTTTGTACAATTTATAAGGATTTTCTCAAAACAGAACAGGGGATTTCAAAGTCATTCTGACCCGGTCTCACCCAACTTCAATTATCTCATTATAGGCATTTCATTTGCTTTCACGGTTTCTCTTATGTGAAACTAGATTCTCTAGGATTTAATTACATATTTTATTCAGCTTATAACTCATCTCCCACTATTTTTAGTGTATTTTCAAAGTTACACCACTGCTGTAACCCAAAGCTATCCAGGCCAAATTTACTCATTTACAGTTATTGCTTACTAAATCGATACCATATCATTTCTAAAAAAAATACAAAATCACATATCCATACCACTCTCTTAACTTATTTTCCTAATAGCCATTCAGCTACATACCATGTATATAAGTTATTTCACAAATAACCTTATTAAAGTAAGGACAATAAGCCATAATTTAACTATCATACATATATCATGTCACCTTTAATTATATACTAGGTTTGATTACTCAAAACTTACCTCGTTGGCTGTCTAACGTAACTCCCAACTATTCGACCAATTTTTCTTTTCCTCGATCCGAATTTGTTTCCTTGAGTTCTTGAGCTATATTAAACCAAATTTAAGCTCATCACATCTCTGTTATTTTAATTCCGCATTTGGCATTTAAAATCCAATTACACTCAAAAACATCAATTCATTCACTTATTTATTAATGACCATATTCGGCCATTATCAAATTTAAAACTTATCTTTAATTAACACCTAACTCACTATCTCATAAACTTATTTTAACCAATTAACCTATTTCAAGGCCGAATGCTACTTGAGCATTAAGCTCATGTTCCTTTCATTATTTAATAAGTCTCGTGACTCATCTAACATCCATCTTCAATTTAAAACATCACACATTCAAAATTAAACACAATAACTCATAGCCGAATATGTTCATACTTTGCCCTAAACACATAAATTTATCCACCGAAAACTCAATTTTCCAACTAAGCAAATACTACTAATATTAAGCACCAACTCACAATCTATCTTAAAATGCCGAATGAGGTTATGCCTTTATTCATGTACTTAACTACATTAACCGACTATTTAAGCTCATTTGAGCCACGTAGCAAATTTAGTTTGTTCATACTTAATTAAAATCAATTCTCCTTACAAATCATCAAAACATATCCAATATAACCCATTGAGCTCAAGACCGATTGCTAACTTCATCAAAAACTCAAAAATTCATGTATGGGTCATGACAAAGACTTTAAAACCAACACATTTTCACAATTTTAAGAGAAATTAACAAAGATCACATACCTTAATTAAGCCCAAGGATGACCGAATGCCTTGGCAAATTTCTTTTGTTTTCTTACTTAGTTTCGGCAAAATGAAAGAGAAAGGATGAGTGCTTTGTTTTTTTTTTTTTTTCACCTTTTTATTATTATAATACTTCCTATTTTCTTATTATAATACCATAAATATTATTTCATTATTACAAAATTCATATAATGCCAATTAGACATCATCATTACCGTCCACTAAGGTAAGAATGGTCTAATTGACATGCAAAACCACTACATTGATAAACCATACCATTCGGCCACTTTGAATTTTACCTACTACATTTTTAAAGTTTAACAATTAAGCCCTCTTTAATTAATTAGCCACTTAGATAATCTAATTTCCACATCAACTTTTAGCATATAATAATTCACATATAAAACACACAAATTATAACATTCAATAAATTTTCTGACTCGGTTTAGTGGTCCCGAAACCACTTTCCGATTAGGGCCAATTTAAGGCTGTCACAACTCTCCCCCCTCTAGGGATTTTCGTCCCTGAAAATCTTACTGGCAAATATGTTAGGGTATTGTTCTTTCATCGAGTCCTCAAGTTCCCAAGTTGCTTCCTCAACCCCGTGTTTGAACCACAACACTTTCACTAATGAAATTTTCTTATTCCGCAATTCTTTTACTTCATGAGCTAAAATACAAACTGGTTCTTCCTCGTAACTCAAATCGGACTGAATTTTAATTTCTGACGGATTTATCACATGTGAGGGATCAGATCTATATCGACAGAGCATAGAAACATGAAAAACATTGTGAATTCTTTCGAGTTCGGGTGGCAAATTTAATCTGTAGGCAACCGGTCCAATTCGTTTGGAAATCTCGTACGGCCCGATAAATCTCAGACTCAATTTGCCTTTACGGTCAAATCTAAGCATCTTTTTCCACGGTGAAACTTTAAGAAATACTTTGTCCCCAATCTGATACTCTATATCTTTACAATTCAGATCTGCGTACGATTTCTGACGATCCGATGCTACTTTCAAACTATCACGAATTTGACATCTTTCTGTAATAGCTTCGTCAACGGAGTTGAGATCATCGAGAAACCTTTTACAAATCGTCGGTAGTACCCGGCAAGTCCCAAAAAGCTCTAAACTTCTAGAACATTTCTCGGCGGTCTCCAATTAAGAATAGCTGAAACTTTGTTCGGATCAACTCGTACACCCGAAACAGATACAACATGCCCCAGAAAGCTGACCTCGCGTGACCAAAACTCACATTTACTTAATTTCACGTATAACTGATTATCATGCAAAATCTGAAGCACAAATCTCAAATGTTCGCCATGTTCGGTTTCATCGCGTGAGTAAATCAAAATGTCATCAATAAATATGACTACAAATCGATCCAAAAACTGTCTGAAAACCTGATTCATTAAATCAATGAAAACCGCAGGGGCATTAGTGAGCCCAAACGGCATCATCAAGAATTCGTGGTGTCCGTACCTCGTTCTGAAAGAAGTCTTATACACATCTAAATCTCTGACTCGCAACTGATAATAACCCAATCTCAAGTCTATATTCGAAAATACAGAAGCTCCCTTTAACTGATCAAATAAATCGTCAATTCGCGGCAACAGATATTTATTCTTTATAGTCACTTTGTTCAACTGTCTATAATCGATACACATTCTCATAGTTCCGTCTTTCTTTTTCACAAATAGAACTGGTGCACCCCAAGGAGAGAAACTCGGTCGTGCAAAACCTTTGCCTGTCAACTCTTGTAACTGAGATTCCAACTCCTTCAACTCTGCCGGTGCCATACGATACGAAGCAATTGAAATCGAAGTCATCCCTGGTACAAGCTCTATGCCGAACTCAACCTCTCTAATAGGTGGCAATCCCGGTAATTCCTCAGAAAACGCATCCGGATACTCACTAACCACAGGTACGGTCTCAAGCCTCCGTTCAGATACTTTGTTATCCAATACATAAGCAAGATAAGCCTCATAGCCCTTTTTCATATATTTCCGAGCCAGTACTGAAGATATTACTGCCGGTAGCCTGTTTAGATCAGTAGACTCAACCCGGATTATTTCATTATTCGAACATCACAAATCAATAGTCTTTCGGTTGCAATTCACTACAGCATCGTGCATAGTTAACCAATCCATTTCGAGAATAATGTTAAATTCATCGAATGGTAATAGGATCAAATCGGCCGAAAAACAAAAATCTCGAATCATTAAAGGACATTTCTTACACACTTTATCAACTAATACATAACGACCCAGAGGATTGGACACTTGAATCACAAACTCAGTAGACTCAACAGGGAGAGTCTTACTGGGTGCTAAAGTTTCACACACATATGAATGAGTTGAATCGGGATCAATCAGAGCAATAACATCAGTGTCAAAGAGAGTAAAAGTACCAGTAATAACATTTGGAGAAGAAGCTTCCTCACGGGCGCGGATAGCATATGCTCTGGCAGGTGCACGAGCCTCAGATCGAACAGCAGTATCTCTGGTCCCTCTCTGACTGCTGCTAGTATTACCCCCACGTCTCAGTGGTCTACCTCGTGCTGCCGTGCTACCAGGTCTCTCGCTCGAACCAGTATTATGCTCAACTAGTTTCGGACAATCTTTAATAAAGTGATCAGCAGATCCATATTTATAACAGGAGTGGTCATGAAATCTACAGCTCCCTGAATGCCATTTACTGCAATACTTACACTCAGATCTGTCCCGACGATCATTACCAACACTAGCGACTGAAGTAGCTCGTGTACTCACAGGTGGTCGATTGCGATCTCATCTGGAAAAGCCCGAGGTAGCCTTAAATTTGCCCGACTCATCTCAAAATTTCTTCGATGATTGCTAAATAGATTTCCCTGAAGATCTCTTACGAAACTCTCTGGCTCCGTCTTTAGCCTTTCTCTTTTCAATCGCAAGTTCTTCGGCTTTGCAAGCTCGCTCAACAAGTACTACAAATTCTTTGATTTCTAAAATACCAACCAGCAATTTAATACCTTCATTTAACCCGTCCTCAAAGCGTTTACACATAATAGCTTCAGACGAAAAACACTCGCGAGCATATCTGCTGAGCCTTACGAATTCTCGCTCATACTCAGTCACTGTCATTCGGCCTTGTTTAAGCTTAAGAAACTCTTTACGTTTTTGATCAATGAACCTCTGGCTGATATACTTTTTACGGAATTCTGTCAAGAAGAATTCCCAGGTGACCCTCTCTTTAGGCACAACAGAAATTAGGGTATTCCACCAGTGGTAAGCAGCATCACGCAGCAAAGACACCGCATATTTTAAGCTCTCATCAGGGGTATACGATAATTCATCGAATACTCGGATAGTATTGTCAAGCCAGAATTCAGCCCTCTTTGTATCATCACTAACTGTAGCTCGAAATTCTTCAGCCCCATATTTTCTAATTTTATCAACCGGGGGCCTACTCGATCTCAACGGATCAATAACAGAAGGCACTACAAGCATCGAAAATAGAGTATTCGGGGGCGGGGGTTGTGGAGCAGTCAGATTATTTCGAATGAATTAAGTGAACCAGTCACTCATCATAGCATAAAAGGTTTGTCTCATGTCATCCTCTCGATGACTGGTATTCGGCTGAGAGTCATTCGGCGCAGTCCCTTGTGCGGGAGCAGTCGCTACACTCTCGACATCATCAGCTACAGCTCAGTCAGGATTAGGATTCATTGCTATACGAAAAACATATTTTAGTTGTCAGAAGTCATCACACTATCATAATAACACATTATGGCATGTATAGCTAAACTCTCACGCGCTATGTTAGTCCTAGAATCGACTAAACCGTAGCTCTGATACTAATAAAATGTAACACTCTATATCCTTCATCCGTCACCAAATTAGGATTACAAGGTATTGCTCACTAACCACAACCCAATTCAAATAACACAATTTCCTTGTTCATTAAGCGATAGAGATTAACCAAGAGATTTTAAACATTTATATTATAACCGAAATCACTACATGCAAATACGAATCATCATCGAATGGTCTAGCACGAACATGTACATGTTATATTTTACAAAGCAATTAGCAAAATACCATAAAACTTACACAAATTTAAAAATCATCTTGAAATCCATAACGAACATTTTCCAAAACATATTGATGTAATAACAATCAAAAAGTTTACTCACATTAAGCAAACATATAACTTATTGATTGAGAACTATTTCTAGCATAAAATGTATATATGCATCAACTGAAAACACTAAACATAATTTAAACCAAACACATCATTTAATGAAACCATGGACTACATTTTAACAAAATGAACAAGCCATTTTCGCATGGCTCTTATTCATATACATTATCAAAATATCACTTGTACCAAAACACGGAGTTAAGCCTATACATGCCATTAAAAAAACAATAAGTCTTTAAAGATACCAAAATGAGCATAGATAGTGTGGATGACTTCGACTAGAATCCCCGAGCTCGTAACCGGAATCAAAGATCTATAAAACAGAGAATCAAAGATAAACGGAGTAAGCATTTCTATGCTTAGTAAGTTTTAAGTAATACAGTCATTTAAACTCAATCGAATAAATATTATTCAAATTCGAGAATAATACTTCTAAGGCCTATTATCTCTTTTTGGCCTAGCACACATGTGAACAAATATACAATGTTTAACACTCATTAAACCTTTTAACTTCTCATGAATCAGTATTGATATAACACAAATGATTCTAATTATAACACATAATTCCACACTTTGATCGAATACACACATATACTTAGAGCCAAGTTTATCATATTATTTCAATTGAATTTGAAATATCATATAAATTAAATAAGCCACATACTTTCACATAGCAATGTACTTTGGCCGAGTGTATCACCATTTCCGTTGTAACATAATACTTAATCACATATATTTCACTATGATACTTAATTCAATAAAATTTTAAATCAACATTTGAGTACATGATACATACCTGGCCGGTTTAATGTTTCGAACATATTCAATTGAGTATAATTTCAATTTCATCATAATATCATACTTTGCTAAAATCACCAGCACGAAGCCTGCGAGTTCTCAACCCGGATTTAATACCAGCACAAAGCCTACGGGACTTAGCCCGGATATTTTTCTAGCACAAGGCCTGCGGGACTTAGCCCGGATATAATTCCAGCACAAGGCCTGCGGGACTTAGCCCAGATATATTACCAGCACGAAGCCTGCGGGACTTAGCCCAGATATATTACCAGCACAAGCCTGCGGGACTTAACCTGGATATATTACCAGCACAAAGCATGCGGGACTTAGCCCGGATATATTACCAGCACAAAGCCTACGGGACTTAGCCCGGATATATTACCGAGTTTCATGCCTATTTATTCACATGTTAATACATTTCACATCATATCACATTTGTAATTCATTTGCTTCATTCGGATATAAGCATATAATATACACCTCGACTTCATGTCATAAATATCATTCGACTTTAAAACATATATATATATATATATACACATTTTTCACTAAACTTCCGGCTCAACAAGCAAACACACATGATCACAAGTTCACTACAAGCTGTCTTTCTGAGCAACAGCCACTAATTTATTTATATCTGGAGCTACAAAACTCCAAATCAAGTTCCGTAAATTTTCCCTAAAACTAGATTCATGTACCTTTCTACTATAAAATTTCCATAATTTTTGGCTTGTCCAATTAATACAGTTTATTCCTCAAATTTACCCCTGATTCACTGTCGGACAGTTCTGACTCTTTTGTACTAAAATTCAATTATCTCATGTTTCAGGACTCGGAAAATTTTCTAATCTATTTCTCTTGAAAAAGACTCATTAAGGTTTCTAAGCATATAAATTACACCTCATGGATATTTTTGTACAATTTATAATGATTTTCTCAAAACAGAACAGGGGATTTCAGAGTCATTCTGACCCTGTCTCACCCAACTTCAATTATCTTATTATAGGCATTTCATTTGCATTCACGGTTTCTCTTATGTGAAACTAGATTCTCTAGGCTTTAATTGCATATTTTATTCAGCTTATAACTCATCTCCCACTATTTTTAGTGTATTTTCAAAGTTACACCACTGCTGTAACCCAAAGCTGTCCAAGCCAAATTTACTCATTTACAGTTATTGCTTACTAAATCGATACCATATCATTCTAAAAAAAATGCAAAATCACATATCCATACCACTCTCTTAACTTATTTTCCTAATAGCCATTCGGCTATATACCATGTATATAAGTTATTTCACAAATAACCTTATTAAAGTAAGGACAATAAGCCATAATTTAACTATCATACATATATCATGTCATCTTTAATTATATACTAGGTTTGATTACTCAAAACTTACCTCGTTGGCTGTCTAACGTAACTCCCGACTATTTGACCAATTTTTCTTTTCCTCGATCCGAATTTGTTTCCTTGAGTTCTTGAGCTATATTAAACCAAATTTAAGCTCATCACATCTCTGTTATTTCAATTCCGCATTTGGCATTTAAAATCCAATTACACTCAAAAACATCAATTCATTCACTTATTTATTAATGACCATATTCGGCCATTATCAAATTTAAAACTTATCTTTAATTAACACCTAACTCACTATCTCATAAACTTATTTTAACCAATTAACCTATTTTAAGGCCGAATACTACTTGAGCATTAAGCTCATGTTCCTTTCATTATTTAACAAGTCCCGTGGCTCATCTAACATCCATCTTCAATTTAAAACATCACATATTCAAAATTAAACACAATAACTCATAGCCGAATATGTTCATACTTTGCCCTAAACACATAAATTTATCCACCGAAAACTCAATTTTCCAACTAAGCAAATACTACTAATATTAAGCACCAACTCACAATCTATCTTAAAATGCCGAATGAGGTTATGCCTTTATTCATGTACTTAACAACATTAACTGACTATTTAAGCTCATTTGAGCCACATAGCAAATTTAGTTTGTTCACACTTGATTAAAATCAATTCTCCTTACAAATCATCAAAACATATCCAATATAACCCATTGAGCTCAAGACCGATTGCTAACTTCATCAAAAACTCAAAAATTCATGTATGGGTCATGACAAAGACTTTAAAACCAACACATTTTCACAATTTCAAGAGAAATTAACAAAGATCACATACCTTAATTAAGCCCAAGGATGACCGAATGCCTTGGCAAATTTCTTTTGTTTTCTTACTTAGTTTCGGCAAAATGAAAGAGAAAGGATGAGTGCTTTGTTTTTTTTTTCACCTTTTTATTATTATAATACTTCCTATTTTCTTATTATAATACCATAAATATTATTTCATTATTACAAAATTCATATAATGCCAATTAGACATCATCATTGCCGTCCACTAAGGTAAGAATGGTCTAATTGACATGCAAAACCACTACATTGATAAACCATACCATTCGGCCACTTTGAATTTTACCTACTACATTTTTTAAAGTTTAACGATTAAGCCCTCTTTAATGAATTAGCCACTTAGATAATCTAATTTCCACATCAACTTTTAGCATATAATAATTCACATATAAAACACACAAATTATAACATTCAATAAATTTTTTGACTCGGTTTAGTGGTCCCGAAACCACTTTCCGATTAGGGCCAATTTAAGGCTGTCACAATCTTTATCATCATCGTCATCACCCTGGTTATTATCACGAGTATTGAGTGGTTAGAGACTCTAATGATTACCCATAGTGAGCAGGCCTCAATTGAAATAGTAGCAACTCTAGGAGGCAATCGACAATAGTAGATTTTTGGATATTTTTGGGACTTATGTAGAAAAAAAATTAAAGAGAATCATGCTGATAACGTGTTATAAAATAAAGAAAGATAGAGAAAATAAAGAATAAAGAATAAAGAAAATATGAAAGCAATAGAGGATGTACTTTATTGATCCAAAGGGATGATTACAATGCTTCATCAGATTCTCTATTTATAAGCATAAGAAGTATAAAGAAGTAGAGATCTAACTCTAATAACTATTATAATTTAAAATTTTATCTTGATTATGATGGACATCCACTTAATAAAATATTCATAACAATACTCAATTTTTTTATTATTTAAGAAAATAAGTCACTTTAATAATTATGTACATAAATTATCTGAAATGAACAGTAACATAAGTGGTGTCAATCTCATTGGTGTGACCACCTATCCATATCAACCAATGATTGGCCCAGTGACTTAAAAAATTAATTTTTTGGATAGTTCCAATGTCTTTAATGTTACCCGTGTATATATATATATATATATCAGTATCTAAATACATGTAAAAAAAAATTTTGAGTGATGCCAATCTAATTAGTGTGACCACCCATCAGGGTTTTTTTTATTTTTCTTTTTTTAAATAAATTTTTATTTGGTACTACTAAAGTTATTGGCGTTTATTCACAACCATAATTAATCATCCCAAAGCATAATAACATTCGCAACACCAAATAAAAATTTATTTAAAAAAATAAAAATTCAATTAAAAAACTTAATGGGTGGTCACCCCATTTAGATTCGCACTGCCAAATAAAAAATTAATTTGAAAAAAAATCCAATTTAAAAAAAAGAACTTAAGGGTGGTCACACCAATTAAATTAACACCACTAAATAAAAAAATCAATATTCTTTTAAAAATAAATTAAAATTTAATTTTATATATATATATATATAAAATCAACTTTTTGGTGGTCACGCGGATTAGATTGGCACCACCAAATATCTACCATGAGCCACCCCAATCACATTGGCACAACCAAAAAAAATTAATGGTATTTGAATACTAGTATTTATACAGGTCATGCTAAATACATTGACATTATCCAAAAAATTAATATTTTAAATCATCAGACTAATCAATGGTTGATGTGAATAGGTGGCCATGTTAATAAGATTGACACCACTCATGTTTACTATTTATTTTAAGTCATTTACATATATAATTGTTAAAGGGGACATTTTCTAAAATAATCAAAACATTTATGTCATTTTTATTAAAAAAAAAAAAAAACGATTGTATCCCTTAAGACCAGTTGGTAATGTTGTCACCATCTCCATTGAAACCATTACCAGATTCGATTAAGGCAGGGCATAAGATCTCTTCACTTATTTTTCTTATCACATTGATCCACAATCATTATCATCACTTTCATTACAAGCTACAAACCCATTTAATTCCAACTCAGCCAGCTGTGTTTGAAAACATTAGCAGTGTTGACTTAGTCAAATGTCAATTAATTCCAAAAAATGGACTGAAAAATGCATATTTGGTATCTTCTTCTTCACATGACTGTTTCTTTCATTTCAACATCCTCAATATTAATTGTCTGAATTTTTTTTTATTTTTTGAAAAATTGAAGACTTTTATCATTTTTATATTTTTTTTGAATATTTTATCATTTTATGTAATTTCTAATTTTACTATAAGTTATTGTATTTTTTAAAAATATATTTTGAAATATTTTGTTTCTTTTTTTATTTCTTTATATATTTTGAAATGTTTATATATAAAGAGAGAATTAGAACTAAATTGACAAAATATGTAAATGTTGAGAGTGAGAAAATTAAACAAATGCCACATTATATTTCAATTAGTGAAATTAAGAAAGCAGAAATTCTTTCTAAATTTCTCTCTTCTTTTCTTTATTATCATTTTGTATTTTAAAGAGTCTTGTGATTTTTTAACATTGCATCTGATCTAATTAATTCAAAGCCAGTAGATTTTGTCTGAGTTCCAGTGATAGTTCTTTTTTAAGAGAATCAATGTTATCGATAAAGGAACATAAAAAGACCGTGAGAATGAACATTCTTTAGTTGTATATCAGTTTTTGTTGCCCAAGGTTACTCGGTGATTTAAAAATGAAATGGTTAACATGTGATTGGATGAGAATAATTTTCTATGATGGAAGCAACAAATTGTTTGAAAGTGCAAAGTTAAGATTTGAAAAAAAATCAATGGATGGATTTGTAGTGGTACTACCTAAATTTATGCATATTGATGATGGAACTAAAATTGGGAATGAAAAGTATGTCATGCACATTCAACAGATTGTGCACTAGCATGTGGCTTTGTCCACGATCAGCACTCATATCTTGCCACAGGTTGTTGAATTTGAGACCTCATTTTCCATTTGGAGCAGGTTGTTGCTGTTGTTCTAGACATATTCAACAATCAATGTGATGCATCTATACCGTAAATTAGAGCTGGTTCAAGCAGCCTTAGAATCAGGCTTAGAATCTTTTCGGGTTTGGGTTTTCTCGGATTTAGATATTTTTTGGTTCGAATCTATTATGGGTTCGAATTTTCTCGAGCTCAAGCCTTTTTCAACTCGAACTTTTTGGGATTTGGGTTCGGATCGAGCCGGGCGAACTCTGACAAATTAAAATAATTTTAAATTTTATAAGTTATAAGTATTTTAATTTTGAATTTAATAATTCATTTTACTTTTTTACGAGGACAACGAATTTAGATTTACCTTATAAAAGGCATAAATGATATACATATAATAAATTTATTTTATATAAAATAAATAAATTGTTTATTGTATGTAAAATTTATTATTTTATGACATTATATAAATTAACGAAAATGTTTTTATTTATTATTATATTATATTATATTAATAATTGAATAACTTTTTATTTTTTATATTAAATTTATAAACCTAATATTCATATTCTAAAATATTTATTTCAAAACTCAAATATATTACACCAAGCCTAAAACCCAAATAATATACTCATTATTACCTAAACTCAAAATAAACTAATTATACCCAAATCTCAAGTCCAAAATAAAAAGAAATTAAACTCAATACTCAAATACAATTTGTAAAAGTTAAACTCAATTCAAAATCTAATTTAAAAACAATATTTTATTAAGATATTAATTTTTTGTAATATTTTATGTATTGTTCGTTATAATTATAAACATGTATTTTAATTAATATACTAAATTACACATAATTATTGATGTTATATCTTTTATCATAATCCATAATATAATAATAGTTATTATATTAATACTTATAAAATATATTTCATTATATAATACTATATAACATATTATAATAGTAGAGTAATACATAATGTATTAATTATTATTGTATATTATTGTTTATTATACTTGTGGCTCCCCAAACCCAGTCGGGACGGTCCGACTCGAATCCAGAACATCATGTTAGGTGATTCTCCTTATCAATCATCCAAGCACACCATAAAATCACCAATCACAGCACGAGATATATGCTTAAATTTCAAACATTTAATTCAAATTAACATGCAAACCCTAAATCAGGCTTATGCAACGCTACTTTTATCAAAACTACATCAAAAGTAAATATGTCATTTAACATGCATCATACAAAACATTCTTAAATTCCAAACTTTACTATACATACAAATCATAATATTTATTTTAAGACAATATTTGAAAGAAATAGTTGAAAACGACCGACAAATCTATTTTAATTTCGAAATAAAGGTTTAAAGACTAAATCGTAAAATTTTTAAAATTTACGAAAATTCTTCTTACAAAATTAAAAGTAGAATTATAATATTAGGCATGTAAAACCTAGTTTTGCATAATTTCAAAAGATCTTCAATTTTATTGTATAAAATTAGGACTAATTTACAAAGATGACAAACATGCCCAAAACCACGTCTCGACCACGCGAAAACCATGTCATGGCGTCGTCTGGTAAGGGTCTCTTGTCTCGACGACATGATAAAGGTATCCCAACATCAAACCCTCGTCTCGACGATGTGCGAATGTCGTCTCAACGAGCCCTGCAACTTTTGCAGCAAACAGACCTGCAGTTTGCTAAACCAACGTTTGGACACTTCCGCACTTATCATTTCAAGCATTAAAGATCTAAACTCAATCCGAACAAGTTATAATACATTCAGACATCAAATAGAACATGCCCACATACACCATAGTATATTTTAGCCAAATTTGACATATCATGTAACTATCACACTAGCAACCATATTTTTACTCTAAGAAATCACTACTCAACATACCAAATCACTAGTCCAAGAAATTATTAGGGATCACAAATAATCCCGCTAAAGCCCAGCTTCCTAAACAAAATCTTCCTAAAGAACGCCAAAAGTTTAACAAGGTTCAGTAAATTACACCTACATTTTTTGCCACTATAAAGTATGTTTTACTACAAAAGATACAAGTGGAAAATTACAAATAGAAATGAGGAAAAAAGAGAAACCCATTTTATTTATAGTAGTACAAAACACTCCCTAATCTTTTATTTTTTAAATGTGAGTTTGTGCTATTTCGACAAACATTAACAACTTGTTGAAGATATTTCTTCCAAGCACACAATAACCTTTGAGATTCATCGATAGGGTATAAAAGATAATGTTCCTTTATTTTTAACTGCTTTGTGAAAAAATGGAAAACAGATGGCTCTTGATCTTCCACAAATGTAGCAAAAAACAAGTACGTAGTCAATAACTTATAAATGATGAGATCACCTAGAATTCATATATCTTCACTATATGAAGCTTCATATTGATCCTTCAATATATCAATCCTTGAATTTTAATTTCAGATACATTCTCATAATAGGCATTTGTAAGGAACATGGGACAGAAATTGTTATCGATAGCTTGGACAATAACAGATTCAATGAACTATATAACCTTTTCTTATCTAGCCTCTAATAGTGATGAACTTATTTCATTTATTGAAGATGATCCGTCGTTTCCAGATGAAGAATTTGCTTCAAAGGGTTTCTTGTGAAATAAGAAACCAAGTTCTTTAGGCAAAGGCAATTCATTATCATTTCCCGACATTACAACCACGGATGCCATGCTCGGTCTCTCCTCAGGATACAGTTGTATACATAAAAGGCTAATGTGCATGCATCGTAACAACTTGGATAGATCTCCGGTCTCTACTAAGAATTCATCAGCAAGATCCAAAAGCTTGCCCTTTTTCCACAACCTCCATGCCTGAGAGCAAATTCAATCCATTAACATTTGTAGTTTAAGTGGCAACATATTTATAATAGTAATAAGGTTTCCGCTTTGATTTGAATGATAAAATCCCCTATTCTTTCTTCCACTTATGATCTCCAACAACAATATCCCAAAGCTAAAAACATCAGACTTTGCAGAAAACAGCCCATCGATAGCATATTATGGTGCCATATAACCACTGCAAAACATTGCCAGACATAAAAATGACGTTTTTTACGGGGATTTATGGATCAAATAGTATGGCGATGGCTTAATAGTACACTTACTAAGTTCCGACTACTCTATTGGTATTGGCTTCTATTTTATCTCCTCCAAAAGTTCTTGCCATGCCAAAATCCGAAATTTTTGGGTTCATCTCACTATCAAGTAGAACATTACTAGTTTTAAGATCTCTATGGATAATCCTCAACCTTGAGTCTTGATGAAGGTAGAGTAGTCCCCTAGCAACCCCGCAAATAATTCGTGTTGGAACAAAAAGGGGATTACCTATGATGGTAATCAGCTTTGTTGAACACGAAGCCAATAACCGATGGTGAAACAAAGACAATTACCGATGCTGATAAACAAAGCTGTTTACCGATGGTGGTAAGCAAAGGTGATTACCGATGCTGAAACTAAAGGTAATTACCTATGTTGGTAATTGGCTTGTAACACAATCAAAACAGCAACAACAAACAGAAAGCTCAAGAAACAAAAGCAAAACCGAGAGAGAGAAGAAGAACTTGAGCACTTATCAGATGATAAAACAGCAACATTCATACTCTTTGATTAAACAAAGAAAATATAAAGAGATACAAAATACAAGCCATAGCATAATGATTTACCTATTCCCCCTAGTAAGTCACTTAGACTGACCTAAATTACAAGAAATTCAAACTAGCATGTCCAGCTATTACATCAAAAATCAAATCAAATTAAAACAAGTCTATCTAGCTATATGGACAAATTACAATCAAACCAAATTAAAAATACATAGGAACAAAATATCCAAAATGAACCAAACTTGCTGCTGGTTCTTTTGTTGCAATGCAGGCCAAATCTCAACACTCCTCCTTGGACTGTATGCAACAAACACCAATAGATTCCCTTAAAGCTTCAAATCGTGCTGTTCCAAGTGGCTTTGTCAAAATGTCAGCTAACTGATCCTTTGAACAGCAATCCACTAAGCTAACTTCTCCTGACTGTTCAACCTCTCGAACAAAATGGAATTTGATCTTGAAATGCTTAGTCTTTCCATGAAAGACTGGATTCTTGGCTATTGCAACTGCTGACTGGTTATCAACTAAGATCTCAGTAGCTTCAAGTTGCTTCTCATTTAAATCACTCAGCAACTTTCGAAGCCAAATGGCTTGATTCACTGCTGCTGCTGCTGCAATGTACTCTGCCTCAGCTGTGGATTGAGCAACAGTCTGTTGCTTCTTTGAACTCCAGCAGAACACACTCGAGCCAAGGGTGAAAAAGTACCCCGACGTGCTCCTCATGTCATCAATGCAGCCAGCCCAATCGCTATCTGAGTAACCAACCAGCTTCAGCTCCTCTTCTTTCTTAAATAATACACCAAGCTTCAAAGTTCCCTTGATGTATCTCAGCACCCTCTTAGCAGCCTTATAATGTACTACATTCGAGCAATGCATGAATCTTGCTAACAAACTGACTGCATGCATTAAGTCAGGTCTAGTTGCAGTCAAATAGAGCAAACACCCAACTAAGCTCCTATACACCCTTTCATCGACCTTTTCATAATCACCAATGCTTGACAGCTTCTCACTTTGAGCCATTGGTGTACTCACAGGCTTGCAACTTTGCATGCTAAACTTATTTAGAATCTTCAAGGCAAAGGCTTGCTGACTGATGAAGATCCCTCGATCTGACTGGTTTACTTCCATGCCAAGGAAGTAGGTCATGGTCCCTAAGTCAGTCATGTCAAATGCTTCTTGCATCTGTGCTTTAAACTCATCGATAATGACATCCTTGCTTCCAGTCACCAGCAAATCATCGACATAAATCGAGACAATTAGCAATGTCTCCTCCTTTGATTTCTTCACAAAAAGTGTAGGCTCACTCAAGCTTTTCTCGAACCTGAGCCTTGACAGATAACTATCCACTCTGTCATACCAGGCTCTAGGTACCTGCTTCAGCCCATACAAGGCTTTCTTAAGCCTATACACCTTGTTTTCTTGACCCTGAACCTTGTAGCCATCAGGTTGCTCAACATAAATATCTTCCTTGAGAAAGCCATTCAAGAATGCTGACTTAACATCCAATTGATGGATCCTCCATTGCTTCTGTGCAGCCAAAGAAAACAGAAGTTTGATGGTGTCTAATCGTGCAACTGGAGCAAATGTTTCTTCAAAATCAACTCCATATTGCTGGCTATATCCCTTGACCACCAGCCTTGCCTTGTGCTTGTTCAATGACCCATCAGCATTGAACTTAGCTCTAAAGACCCATCGAACACCAATAACCTTCTTCTTTTCTGGCCTTTCAACTAAATCCCAAGTCTGATTCTTTTGAATCATGTCTAATTCTGCTTCCATAGCCCTCTTCCAGTTCATGTCCCTAGCAGCTTCCTCATAGCTTGAGGGTTCAACAATAGCCACATTGCACCTCTGATAAACTTCAGCAATAGGCCTAGTACCTCTCACAGGAGGGTCATCGACACTGTCACTGCTAGGCTCACCTTCAGCTAGTTCCAAATTGCCTTCAGCTGAATCTTCATCAAATTGACTTGCATTCGAACCATTCCAGTCCCAAGTCCTTTCTTCATCAAATCTAATATCTCTACTCACCAAAATTTTCTTTGTTAAAGGATCATAGACCCTATAGCCTTTCTTATCACTGCTATAGCCCACAAATATGCAAGGAACAGACTTCTTCTCGAGCTTAGTTCTCCTTTCAGCAGGTACAAGGACATAGCATACACATCCAAAGACCTTCAAATGAGACACTGTTGGCTTGAGTTCATACCATGCTTCAAAGGGTGTCTTGTCCTTGACAGCATGTGTTGGAAGCTTGTTGAGCAGATACACAGAGCTGTTAACAGCCTCAGCCCAAAATGAGCTTGGTAGCTTACTTTGGAACAACAAGCACCTAGCCATATCCATCACTGTCCTATTCTTCCTCTCACACACTCCATTTTGTTGAGGAGTGTACACTGTGGTCAATTGATGATGGATTCCAGCCTGCTCACACAGCCTCTTGAATCTCTCAGACAAATACTCAGCCCCATTGTCTGTCCTCAATGTCTTGATCCTACAACCAACCTGATTCTCAGCCAATGCTTTGAACTTTACAAAGGCCTCAAACACATCAGATTTCTGTTTCAAGAAGAAAATCCAGCAGAACCTGGTCAGGTCATCAATAAAAAGAACAAAATACTTACTCCCATTCAATGAAGGAGTCTTCATCGGGCCACAAATGTCAGAATGCACTAGCTCAAGCTTCTCTCGAGCTCTCCATGCTTGATCAACAGGAAATGGCAGCCTTGCTTGCTTGCCAAGTTGACACACATCACAAACACCTTCAATTGGCTCCACTTTGGTCATATCATCTGCCAAACCAAGTTTATGCAGCAAGTCGAGTGACCTAAAGTTGGCATGGCCTAGCCTTTTGTGCCACAGACTAGCACTGTCACATTGACTCGAATAGGCCCTCTTCTCAAGTTGGCTAACATCCAACATAAAGCATTTGTCTGCCATAGGAACTGTAGCAGTTTCCTGTCCAAGTGAATCCTTAATGACACAAGAACCACTCTCGAACACCAACGAGTAGCCCTTCTCAACCAACTGACCAACACTCAAAAGGTTCTGATCAATATCGGGCACAAACAACACATCAGTAATCAGCTTGTTACCTGAACTTGAGCTGATCAACACATCTCCCCTGCCTTTAGCTTCAATCAGACTTCCATTCCCGATCCTGATCCTCGAGCTGAAACTCCTGTCAAGCTCTTTGAATAAACTCACATCAGCTGCCATGTGATGCGAGCAGCCACTGTCCACTAACCAACTGCACTTGGTTTTGCTTGTGGTTGCAAGGAAAGATGCACTGAAGACATGCTCCTCCTGAGCTTGGACATCTTCAGCAACTTGTGCCTGACTTTGTTGTGTTGGTGCCTTGCCTTTGTTCTTGCAAAGCTTCTCAACATGACCAAATTGTTTGCATTTCCAGCATTGAACATCTGGTCTTCTCCAACAGAACTTCTCTGAATGTGTGGTCTTTTTGCAGTGAGTGCATGGTGGGTAACTCCTCCTGTTTGAATCTCTTTTCGACCTCTCCTTCTTGTCAAGCCAAGGCTTCTTGCCTTTTTGACTTGCATTGGAGCTCTCTCTGACTTTTGCTTGAAAGGCTCCCTCGGATTGATCCTCTTGTCGATTAGCTCTTCTCTGCTCTAAGGCATAGAGTGAGTTAACCAGTTCTGATAGAGAAATAGTGGTGAGATCCCTCGAATCTTCCAGTGAGGAAATCTTAGACTCAAACCTCTCAGGAAGTGTGGTGATCACCTTCTCAACCACTCTGCTTTCAGCAAAATCCACACCAAGCAATCTTATGTTGTTCACTATGGCCATTATCCTATCAGCATATTGCTTGATAGTCTCAGCCTCCTTCATCTTGAGATTTTCAAAATCTCTTCTCAAATTAATTTGCTGTTGCTGCCTGGTCTTCTCAGACCCCATAAACTCCTCCTTCAACCTGTCCCAAGCTTGCTTAGGTAAGTCACATGCCATAATGCGAGTGAAGATCACATCAGACACTCCATTCTGCAAACAGGCCATGGCTTTTGGCTTCTTGGCAGATTCTTCAGCATGCTGCTTCATCTGAGCAATGGTGGGATTGGCTCTCAGTGGAGGTAGCTCAACATCATTCTCCACAACATTCCACAAATCGTGTGCCTGGAGGTAAGTCTTCATTTTTACCACCCAAATGTGGTAGTTCTCACCAGTGAACACCGGAGGTGGAGGTGGTGTGAAGCTCATCCTGCTGCAACAAGTTCAACAGCCTCGATTTCCTGCTTTCTTAAGCTTAAACTTCCAAACAGCAAACAACAAGAGAAGGCCCTTAAAGACTTAGGCTCTTGATACCATTTGTTGGAACAAAAAGGGGATTACCTATGATGGTAATCAGCTTTGTTGAACACGAAGCCAATAACCGATGGTGAAACAAAGACAATTACCGATGCTGATAAACAAAGCTGTTTACCGATGGTGGTAAGCAAAGGTGATTACCGATGCTGAAACTAAAGGTAATTACCTATGTTGGTAATTGGCTTGTAACACAATCAAAACAGCAACAACAAACAGAAAGCTCAAGAAACAAAAGCAAAACCGAGAGAGAGAAGAAGAACTTGAGCACTTATCAGATGATAAAACAGCAACATTCATACTCTTTGATTAAACAAAGAAAATATAAAGAGATACAAAATACAAGCCATAGCATAATGATTTACCTATTCCCCCTAGTAAGTCACTTAGACTGACCTAAATTACAAGAAATTCAAACTAGCATGTCCAGCTATTACATCAAAAATCAAATCAAATTAAAACAAGTCCATCTAGCTATATGGACAAATTACAATCAAACCAAATTAAAAATACATAGGAACAAAATATCCAAAATGAACCAAACTTGCTGCTGGTTCTTTTGTTGCAATGCAGGCCAAATCTCAACAATTCGGAAACGCTTAGACCAAGTTAAAACTGTGCATCTCGTTTCATCTAGAAAGTAGGCATTCATATTAGTCCTGCAACTCATTTGATCATTGAAGAAGCAAAAGTGATAACATTGAGAGGTTTCTAACGATTTTCATACCAAAAATGAATTTGTCAAGGCTTGTATTAGGCATGTATTCGTAAACCAGCATTCTCTCATCTCCATGAATGCAACAACAAAAGATTCCGATGCTGAAGTTTGGCGATCAACTTTACTTCGTTCTTAAACTCGTTGGGTCCTTGTCCGGAACTCTTTGAAAGTCTCTTCACTGCAATTTCGTGTCCATTTGCTAGTGTCCCCTGGAATATTTTACAACACTGTTATGAGCTTCCGATACAATAAATACTTAAAAGATCACTATGCTAAACTACAGCAAGTTTTACCTTATAAACAGGACCAAAACCTCCTTGACCTAGCTTGTTCATAAATGAAAAAGAATCAGTAGCTTGAGCTATCATACCAAACTCGAATACTGCAACATCCATATCTTCATTCTCGTCTTTATCCTCTCCATCATTTAGATTATTGTCTTCCACTTCATCTGTAAACAGTATAAAACATTGACTAGAATTCTTTTCTATATTGATTGATTTATAGACATGTTTATCGACAAACACCGAAGCCAAAAATCCCCAAGCACTTGGTTTATACACTATCGGGCTCTGTGTTTCTTTAAGTCATAAAAAGTTCAAAACCACCTAATTGTGAATTGGCTTTTGAAGGTTACAAATTTTTAAGAAATTTAAGAAAAAAAGGAAAAAAATCCACAATACTGTTCAGTTTCTTTAAAAAAATGTAAGGTAGAGATTAGGATTTTCTATGATGAACAACTTTTAATTCATCGATTTTCTTAAAGTATTAATGTCTGGCATGTTCTATAACATGAGTATTGAACAGGATATGATCCTCTAACTATCCTTCAAATACATTAAACAAAAATTTTAAAAATCAACATACTCTGTATTAGGCGCATACGTACTCGTATCCAATAGAGACTCAAGTTCGAGTGCAAAATGATTGTGGTATTTGTAGCAAAAAATAAAACGAGGAGCATAATTAGTTTTACCTTTTAACTGTCTCCTGCTTCTGCGTAAGTGATAAACGAGTAAAAGAAACCCCAAAAGCGCCACAATTACTGTCGCGAGTAGGATGGCAAGCTTCACCTTAGCCTTTTTCTTTCTTTCTGCCATTATATGATGAAGAAGCAGAAATATTAATTACTATTTATTAGACAAAAACCCCAAAAAAACATTATCACAAGATGTAATAACAACATGTAGTTTTATAAAGCAGTACCTGCTTCTGAAGCAGACACTCTGATGTAAAGATCCTGACCATCTGATTGATGTTTGATATCAAGTAAATCATCGAACCACATGACGCATCCACTACCTCCTTTTGTAACGAATAAATTAGTGAAGGCCATGCAAAAACAGTTCCTCAAGCACTTAGCCCTACATTCCTTGAGATTTATAGTTTTATTAACCCAAGAATTTGCGGAGTCCGGGGTTTTCACCTTCCCAATTCTGATAAACCCATCTCCAGTCTGGCAGTTCAATGGCTTACTGTGTATGCACCCGTCTGACCAATCCGATGAGTTCCATTTCCCGAACCATTTCGGCCTGAACCCTGTCAAACATTGACAAGGCGGGAGCTCATCAGCACAGTTTCCATTTGGACCACAAAGTCCATATTTGTCACAGTTTCCATCTGGCTGGACTGCAAATAACTTCCATGTTTGAGTTTCTGGGCTCCATGTGTACCTTTGTCTTTCACTTTGGGTTTGGTTCAAAACTAACCTTGACATCACTGATTTGTCTTTGAGGAAAAAAATATAGTAAACCTCACTTTCGTTCCAGATAAAATCATAATCAAAGATGGGATTCGACCTGTAGTTTGGTGCCCCGCTAAATCCGTTGCCATTCCATAACCCACTGCGAAAATACTTTTCTAAGCCTTTCCTTAGCACCATCTCTGGATTTCCTTTGAGTTCTATACCATGTGTAAGATCACTTGGAGATGGATCATCCCAGTTCTTCCAGGCTGTTAGTCTTCGATGGAAACCAGTTCTTAAATCAATACCAATTTTCATCTCTGGTAACATTGTACCTGATGGGTAATCAAAGCTTTGCCATATGTAGTTCTCTGGATTACTATCCTTTCCATCTTTGACAACGAGATTACCAGAATCCAGGAACTGCAATATTGGATTCTGAACTCTTGCTGTCGATTTAGTCGACCAAACAACTGTTGTGTTCTGAACTTGAATCAGGATTTTGCCACTACTTTCTATCTTCAACATGCCAGTGGAATTGTTTCTCCTGTTTGCAACCCAAACAACAGTTTGCATGGGGATATTTTTGTACCAGATTCCCAGGTAGCGGTTCTCAGAACTGCCAGGAGTGAAGAAACCCAATTCAAAGCTTCCGTTTCTGGAGACTAAGGTCATGCCATCAGTGAGTAACTCTGATGGAGAAAGGGTGTCGATTGCAGTTGAAACTTTTGAGAAGATGATAAGGAAATAACAAGCACTGTAAAAATGGAAATCCATTTCCATGGATGTCTAGCCTGATAGCACGTCGCTTGCAAAATTTAAGTATTGGTTCAATTTGATTGAACATTCTAAACACATAAATTGACTATTTAATGCAAGTATTGAAGAAATGACCACAGGCATAGGGTATCCAATGATCAGTAGTAATTAAACTTTGGAAGTCTTCTCCAATACAGACCGGTAGCAGTGGAAAAATGTTTAGATTTTTTTGATGAGTTATATATATATATATATATATATATATATATATATGAATGATTATTAAATGTTATTATGTTTCTATTTTCATCATTCAATTACAAAAAAATTTTGATTTCATCACAAATTAAGGGTAAATTACACCAATAGTCACTCAACTTTAGGGTAGTTGACAAAACAGTCACTTATGTTTCATTTCAGTCACTCAACTTTGAAAAAATAACAAAACAGTCACTAATGCTATTTAAAAGTGACAAATCAGTCACTCATTAACAGTTTTCGTCATAGGTTTAATGGGATAGCTGACGTGGCCAGTTAACTAGCTGATGTGGCCAGTTAACTTGCCATGCCAGATGAGTAATCAAAGGGTCAAAGGGTCAGAATAATTTTTCTTCTTTTTCTTCTCATCTTTCTCTTCATCTTTTTCTCCCTCAACCTCTTTCTCTTTATGCTTCTTTTATTTTTTTTCTTTTTATTCTCTCCTTTCTCTTCATCTTCTTCATCTTCTTCTCTGTTTCTTGTAATAGGTGTTTTATAGTTAGAGCTTTGTTTTTCTTGTTCTTCTCTGCTCTCACTGGAATTTTAGTTTCACTGTAGAAAATTGTTGGGTTTGGCTGTAAAAATATTGTTTTCAACTGCACATTCTCATGCAAACTGCCAAGGCCATACACTATTATAAAGATCTGACTTAAAGACAAAAGCAACAACAGGTTTCTTGATTGGGAGTTAGTAACGGTTTGATTTTTCTGGAATTGGGAAACACAGGTTAAGCTCATTGTTAGAATAGATGAATATTTTAGACAAGTTTATATTTATTTTTTAATCCAAATTGTGATTATTCTAAAACTTAGTACAATTTACAATCTCTCAAATAGCAAATCAACTTTGGATAACCTAACCCATAAACTGGTTGAGGGTGATTAGTGAGGGTTACTGAAATTTTTACCACTTTAATATTTCCCTTGCCTGTTTGGAGTTGTTGGCAATTTATGAACCTCAATAAAAGCATTATTCCTAATAAGCTACCTATTGATTTGTTAGCAACCATGTTGTCACTCTTTAGCCTACTGCAGGCAGTAAAGAATTTGTTTTCCTGTGTTAAACCACCACTCCCGTCGTTTATAAAGCTAGCGAAAACCTTACCACTATTATAGTTAGAGCTTTGGCTATTGCAGAGGTATGCTAGCAAATTGACTTGCCTGGCAAGGTATGTGAGAGGAATCTGTGCTAGTTTTCACCTTCGAATATATGTTGTGTGGATATAATTGGTTGGCTTTTTTTTTTGTTTTAATCCTATGCAGGGTCAAAATATCATGCAATGTATCTATGAAAGATGGATTATCATGGTAACTTTTTGATTCTCCACCTTCTTATCATATTCTTAGAAAGATATAATAGCTTTATTACCTAACTTTCAACACTCATTCCTATCTTCTTGTTCTTCTCTGTTTTGTTTTTTAGAAAGATATAACACCCATTACAAGAAGCTGAAGAGAAAGATATAACACCTATCTTCTTGTTCTTCTCTATTTTGTTTATTCTCCACCTTTAGCTTTGTTTCTTAGAAATATATAACACATTCTTCTTCTTCTCTGTTTCTTCTCTTATTCTTCTTTTTCTCTTCTTCTTCTACTGCCTAGGGCTGTTTAGGGTTCAAAAGAACTGTTAAAATGCCATGTCATTTTTTCGTTACGTCTGTAATAAAAAATAGTTGAAAGGACTGTTTTGTTATTTTTTCAAAGTTGAGTGACTAAAATGAAACCTAGGTGACTGTTTTGCCAGCTACCCCAAAGTTGAGTGATCGTTGGTGTAATTTACCCCACAAATTAATTGTTTTTGATATTTTGTTAAATCACTAACAAGGAAAAATGACGTGGCCTTTCTCAATTGAGATAATGACGTGGGCTATTTTGTGGAATTGATGATGTTCAGTCCCTTGTTCCTAAAGACTCGTTGTTAACCGTGTGTCCAATATTTTATTATGACTAATGCAAATTGTAGGTTTTGATGCCTCTCGATTGATGAAGCCTGCACTATTTTTCGTGACTGTTCGACAGCAAATGAAATTTGGCGTATTTTCCTTGGTGGTGACATGAGCATGACTTTCTTATCTAGTGATCATGCTGCATGGTTTCAGCTAAATTTGTGTATGTTAGAGCGTAAAAAGCTAGGAATTTTGGAATGGGCTTACTTGTTTTCATTTGTTTGCTAGCGTATTTGGAACTGGCGAAATAAGTATTGTTTTTCTTGTAAGCTATCGAGTCTTGAAAATAAGCTTATTGGTCTTTATCGGGAGCTACATGACCGGAATCTTGCTGCTACCGATAGTAGGCTTAAATCTAGTCCGAGAGTTGGAGTGCTGTTTGGCTAGGAGGTGTCGAATACCCTGTTTGTGAAGCTGAACATTGATGGTAGATGTTGAAGGTCAGATGCGATAGCAGGCACTGTTCAAGTTATAGGAGTTGGTGGAGTTTGTTGGTGATTTGGCGGAGCAAAGGAAGAAAACAGAAAATACAAAACAATGAAGCAAAATGCAAGAAATATTTTTACTTGCTCTCAAATGTGCAGCAAGGGAGCTTATGGCTTTTATCTCGTTTTGCTCATTTTTTCAATCAAAAAAATAATACATTTATAACCAAATACATCACCAAATACTACCTACTTCCACTAATCATACTTTGAAACAAGTAAAACTTAACTTGCACACAAGTTGATTATGTCAATCTGCACCTAAAAACATCAAAATAATACCAACTTAGTTCATTTTGCAACCAACTTAACAAAGTAACTATACAACAACCTTACTATTACAGCAAATATACGTGTTGTAGCATGTTTACAAGCTACATGCACTCAACTAAAAATATCACAGCAGCATGGTTGGCCAATTTGTTGGTTTAGCAAAGAACTAATTAAAGCATAAAACAATTATGAATGAAAAGGATAATTTAATTCATTACAAGTCATGTGATTGGTACATCTACTATCAACTAACCAATTGTCACATAGAATGATTGATGAGAATCAAGAGATGACAAACAAATGGTCCTCTTCTTCTTTAACTGCAACATGTGCTCCACGTTGCTACTGATTTCCTAGTTCCTTGTAGAACCTCTCAATGTGCCCCATCAAGTTACACCTTCTGCATTTCACATCTAGCCTTCTCCAACACTTGAAATGGGGATGATTCTTGATGAACCGTAAAAGTAATATATTTTTAACCCATGCTTGGTATATTGTTGGATGATTTACCTTATTGTTTAATGAATTCGATGCTCCTAATCCTTTAATTTCATTTTTTGTACTTAGGTGAGCATAGAAAAGTGAAAAGAACAAGAAACGGGCCACAAATGGACAAAACAGGCTAAAATCAGCATTCAACACGGCCTAAGCACTTCCATACGGGCTTACCACACGCCCGTGTGTGACACACAAGATGGCCACACGCCTGTGTGTCAAGGTCGTGTCGACTTAAAACCCACTCAGTATTACACACAGCCTGAAACTTTGCACACGAGCAGACTACACGCCTGTGTCCCTGTAGAGCCCTATTTCAATTCTACTCAGAAAAAGATAATATTTAGGTATTTTAAGCATTCCAAAGTCTATTTAAAACACTAGGTGTAACAGCCCGAAATAGGGTCTAGTCAGAGTAGTGGTTTCGTAACCACAAATCTGAAGTGAAATTTTGAATTTTTGTAAATTTTTGATAAGATTTGATTTATTGATATTTGATGTGAAAGTATTGTTTGAAAAATTTTATTGATTAGGTGCCCAATTTTATGTTTGGGACTAAATTGCATTAGTTGCAAAATGTGAGGTATAGAGTATAAGTACCTATTTGGAATGGGGGTTTGAATTAGAGGTCTTTATGTGGCAAATAGACCATCAAATAGTGGCATGGACATAAAAGGGCATTTCTAGAAACATTTGCTAGTTATGTCATTAAGGGCATTTTTGTCATTTATGAGAAAAAGATAAAATAAGATGATATAACATCATCTTCTTCATGGAAAAAGGACCCATGGCTGCCGATTCTTCTTCTCCTCCATGGCTAGGGTTCCTTTGCTTTCCATGCTCATTTGTAAGTGCATTCTTGCCCCGTTTTTTGATTATTTTCGTATTTTTGAGTTCTCGTAAGCTTGAATTTCACGATTCTACCATTATTTTGAAGAAATATTGGGGTTTAAAAATATACCCATTTGTGATATAAGTGTTTTTGGTTGGTTAATGGTAGAAAATGAAAGCTTAAGATGTTATATGCATGTTTTTGGGAATGATTTTGGATGAAACCGATTGTAATTTCATAAAAAAGGGGTTAATTTGTAAAGTTTACAAATTATTTCTAAATGTGTTAATTATTGATAAATTTAGTGTTTTAATTACGAAAATGGGTTAATTAAGCCTATGGAATAAGAAAATGAGTTTTTGAGCCAAGGGACTAATTTGTAAATAGTGAAAGTTGAGGGGTAAATTTGAAAATTTATCTAAATTATGAATTGTGTCCGTAATTGAATAAACGATTGATAATTGTATTCTATGTGTTAATTTAGACCAAGAAAGATGTGATAAAGCCCGAGTACGGGAAATAGAGAAATCTCGAGAATTAATTCGTTGATGATTCAGGTAAGTTGTATGTAAATTCTAGCATATTTGCTAAAATATAATTGTCTATTCATGATTGATTGTTTATATTGATATGTAAATTATGAAATAACTGGAAATCCAGTAGACTTCCGTATTTCGAAGAATAAGGTATGTTTGATGAACTTTCGGTTGATAATTAGATGCATTTGTAGAACTATTGATATGTGGATTATGATATGATTGGAAATATGGTGTGTATATATATATATGTAAATGTGGAATTAAAGTAAGTACAGTAAATTACGATTGGTTGTTTGATGTGCTTCTGAAATTATTTGGCTAATCAGTTGTTATATCTCTGAAATTGTGATAATGATGAATTGTCTGTAAAATCCCTATTGAGCAAGTAGGAATAGACATTGATATAAGTGACATGTCACTAGAGGGTTCTGATTCTGTCTGATAAAGTTCCCGGGTGCTGGGTGGTCTAGCATGTGTTATAGACACCTATCAGCTTATGTGAGCAGGCCCGAGGTAACTGATAAACGCTAATTTATACATATTTTTACCTCATGTTTAGCCTATATTTTGGATGAATTATTATCAATTTAGTGAGAATTGGTGCTCTTAATCCTTATTTTCATATCTTATACTCAGGAGAGCATAGGGAAGAGAAAAGAATAGGAAATGGATTGAAAATGAGGAAAATGGGCCAAAAATGACATAACACACGGCCCAAGGAATTACCACACGGCCGTGCCACATGGCCGTGCCACATAAAGATCACACGGTCCAGCTCTCGACAAGCACGGGCAGGCCACACGGCTGTGCCAAATCACACGGCCTTTGTCGAAGTCACACGGGCGTGGCACACGGGCGTGTTCTAGTCGTGAGGAAGAGGAATTTCACTCGAATTGGGATACTTGGAGGCTAAGAAAGGCTCCCCAAAGCTCTATATAAAGACCCTAGGAGGCAACTCTTAGGGTGTGCTTATTTCCCCTAAAAGGGAAGTATTCTTCGCTGCCAACATAGAGAGTGGAAGTAGGGATTACTCGCAGGGAAGCTGATTGAATCATCCCAGAAATCGGAATTCTGCAGCAATATAGAGGATCTCCCTAAATTCCTTCAGGGGTTTTCTGGTTCTTTTATGTTTTGTTATTTTATTTCTTCTGAGATGTTTTCTTTCTTTATTATGAACTAAACCCCTCAAATACTTGAGGGGGATGAAACCTAAGACAGATCTTGTTATTATTTATTCTTGAGTTATATGATAAATACTTGAGTTGTTCTTAATTATGTGTTCTTCATTCTTGATTTAATAAACCTAGGTATTACTTCAAGAATTAGATGTGCTTAGAGCAGAGGAGCAAAAGTCCCTGTGATAAGAGTAGATCTACCATAATTAAGCGGAGTTGCATGCAACCCTAGACATAGGGCGACATAAATCTGCCGGATTAGGGTCAAACCTAATATGGGGAACCATTGATCGAATTAATGCAACCTAAGAAGTTAATTGATAAAGGAACTTTAATTAACAACTTAGGCCTAGTTGCTCTTCACCTCGACGAAGGGTTTAGCATAAATTAGGGATCTCTACGGATCAAGTCAAGTGAATAAATCGTCTAGCTCAAGAACCAGTACAAGTGAAGTCTAGGTGGATTCTCCCTTAAGTATTGTCCATATCAATCAGCTTTTCCCCTAAAAGTTTTCTCAATTTACTCTTTGTGTCTTCTTAGTTTAGTTTTAGAACTAGTTTAAACAAACCCCTCTTTTATTCTTAGGCTAGATAATAGAAAGAAAGTAAGTAATAGTACTTTTGGTTCCCTTGGGTACGATAACTCGGTCTTGCCACTAAGCTATACTACTGTTCGATAGGTGCGCTTGCCTTAAAGCGTCGCGATATTAGTTAGTTTTGGTGTGATCAAGTTTTTTATAAATTTTATTACTTAGTATCGCGAACGAGGATATCAGTAACTTCTGTTCTGATTCTGTGATGTAGCTTCGGCTACCCCTCTGTTAGTAGCTTCGGCTACCTTATGGCTCTGCCATGTCTGTGAGGCACTTCGGTGCTAACCTTTGAATATCTGCTCATATTCCGAATCTGCTCAATGGGATTAGTTTATCTGTACTATGATGAAGTGTTTCTGTAGGTGACATGAAATAGTTCTGTACATTGAGATTAGTACGGTTAAGCACACATATGATTGGTATATGAAATGTGCCCAAAAAAGTAAGTTGAGTATGGAATGATATGTTTTAATAATTGTTATGAAGTAATCAATAATTTGTAATGTTCATTGCTCTAATTTGCATACGACTTACTAAGCTATTATAGCTTACTCTGTTCTATTCTTTCCCCTTTTCAGTGTATGAAAATGGTTAGATTGGGAACCGAGTCTTCGAAGTAAGCTTCACACTGTCAAGCCTTATTAGTACGTTATGTATCTAGCGTAAGTTTATGGCATGTATAGAAGGTTATGGATATGTATAGTTAATTTGTAAGCTTATAAGCATTATGTTTCTAATGTGGTATATAGAAGTAAATGTTTGTATAAGTAAAGTATTATTTGGATTGGTTGTGGATATGCTTATTTGTGCCTCAGGAAAGCAAAGGCTTGGTAGATAGCCTAACACGGCCTGCATGGCATGGTACACGGGCGTGTGCCATGGCCGTGTGGGATTTGGCAGAATGCTCCACGGGTATACGGCACAGGCGTGCCTAGGCCGTGGGCGATATACGGCCTGACCTTACGGGCGTGCCACTAAACCGTGCCTTCCCTGCACCTTGATTTAAATTTTAGGTACCACATGGGTAGGAGACACGGCCATGTGTCTCAACCGTGTGGGAGCACACGGCCTTCAAATGGGCGTGTGAAAAGGCCGTGTCATTTTGGATAGTTTCATCCACGGGTGCTTGACATGGGCGTGTGAAGGCCACACGGTCTCACAACATGGTCGTGCTAAGGGTCACATGGGCGTGTGACGTTGTTTTTCTATGAAAAATTTTCAAAGTAACTAATTTGAAAGGATTCAAATCCTAATCATCCGAGATGTCTGTATCATGTCCGAAAACCCTCAATAAGAATGATTCTGAGCTGATTTGCATGAAATTCTGTATCCATTTCTGATTAAGTTCTGTTAAGGTCCGTTTAAGTCCGGTAACGCTCTGTACTTGATTTTGGTGACGGTTTCGGGTATACGGGTGTTACACTAGGAGAAGATTAAAGAGGACACACAGAGCAGAAAGTAGAGAATTACTCGAAGAAAGCCGTTAGATTCATCTCGGAAGTAGGAATCTCCTTCAAGACTAAAAATCTCCCTTCAATTTCCTTGAAGTTTTTGGGTTTCTTTATGTTTTGTTATTTTCCAATTTTTGAGATGTTTTCCCTTATAAGCATGAACTAAATCCCTTAGATAGCTAAGGGGGATGAAACCTAAGACAAACCTTATTACTTTTTGAATTATATGATAAATACTTACTTTATTCTTAATTATGTTTATTAATTCTTGTTTTAGTATTTCAGGTTATTAATTCAAATTGAATGTGTTTATTCAGTGGAGCAAAAGTCCATGTGTAGAAGTAGATCCAACATAATTAAGCGGAGTTGATTGCAATCCTAGAGATAGGACGACAAAAATCTACCAGATTAGAGTCAAATCTAATAGGGAAATCCATTAATCGAGTTAATGCAACAATAGGGGTTTTAATTAGAAAGAAATTTCAATTAACCAACCTAGAGTTAGTTGTTTTTATTCTCAAAAGAGATAATAACATAAATTAGGGATTTCTACGGATCAAGTCAAATGAATAAATCGTCTAATTCAGAGTCAAATAATAAGTGAAGTCTAGGTGGATTCTTCCTTAGGTATTGTCTCTCTCATCGATTTTCTAAAAGTATTTCCTCAATTCACTCTTTGTCGCGTTCTTAGTTTAGTTATTTTTCTTTTTAGTTTAAAACAAATCCCCTTAATTTTTAGGCTAGATAATAAAAAGATAGTTAATACTAGTACTCTTAGCCCTCTTAGTCCTCTTGGATACGATATTTCGGTCTTGCCATAGCTATACTATTGTTCGATAGGTGCGTTTGCCTTTATCGTGATCATAGTTAGTTTTGGGATCACCATCAATTCTGTTTTCTACAATACTTATATGAAGATTACTTATTATAATTTTTAGTACTATTACCTTTTGCAACAGTTTCTGAACCACTATTGCAATCACCTTTCTTCCCATTCTACTTCTGTCTTCTTCTTTTTCGCCTTGCTGCATCTTAGCTTTCAATGCTCCTTCAATGCTTATTTCTATGCTTCCTTCGTGCCTCATTAGCCTCCTTTGCTTTTGTGCTTGTAAAGCACTGATCAACTCCACTACTCTTAAATGAGTCAAGTCCTTAGTATTTTCAAAAGAGGTAATAGTTGCTTCATATTTCTCAAGCACAAAGACAAGTATTTTCTGCACCAGTCTAGAATTAGAAAGATTAGTCTCAAGAACTCTTACCTCGTTGGAAATATCTGTTAGCTTGTATGAGTATTCTTTGATTGACTCAAACTCCTTCATTTGTAGCCTCTTGAATTCTCTGATCAAGTTCAACACATTTATGTCTCATCTCCTTGATACTCAGCCTTTGGGGTAGTTTCATATCTCCTTCGCTAATCCAAAAGTCATAATTCTATTGAATATGGCTGTTGAAACTGAAGCATAAAGACAAGACTTTGCCTTAGCCTTCCTGGTGGTTCTTTCTTTGTGCATTTAGATTTGGTTCATAGTTGGATTGTTGGGAAGTAGAGTCACCTCATAGTCTTCCTCGATAGCTTCCCAATAATCAAAACCCTCCATGTATGCTTGCATTCTCACGGCCCATGCTTGATAATTCTCTCCATCAAATAAAGGTGGGGCTAAGACAAACAGGTTACTCGATCCCGATTCCATTTTCCTTAAAAACCTCACAAGCTTATCTCTCAAATTTTCTCTTAGAACTCTTACAAAACTTTTCTCACAAGTCCCTCAAGAAAAATAGCTCTCGATACCACTATTGGTTTAGCAAAGAACTAATTGAATCATAAAACAATTATGAATGAAAGGGGTAATTTAATTCATTAACAATGTAACCCTTATATAAAAGTCTCAAGTAACAACTGATATCCTCGTGATAAGAAGTAATAAAATTTATAAAGAAATTGATCAAACCCAAACTAACTAATATCACGACGTTTAAAGGCAAGCGCACCTATCGATAGCAGTATAGTCTAGTGATAAGATCGAGTATCGTACCTAAGGGAACCGAAAGTACTATTACTCACTTCCTTTCTATTATTTAACCTAGAAATTAAATGGGGATTTATTTTAAAACTAAATTCTAAAATCTAAACTAAGAATAAAATAAAAGAAAAAGTAAATTGGGAAGACTTTTTAGGGAAAGCTGATTGATATGATTAATACTCAAGGGAGAATCCACCTAGACTTCACTTGTTATTATCTTCTTGAATTATACGAGTTATTTACTTGACTTGATCCGTAGAGATCCCTAATTTATGCTAAACCCTCCGTCGAGGTGAAGAGCAACTAGGCCTAAGTTGTTAATTAAAGTTCTTTTATTAATTAACTCCCTAGGTTGCATTAATTCGATCTATGGTTCCCCATATTAGGTTTGACCCTAATCCGACAGTTCCCCATATTAGGTTTGACCCTAATCTGGCAGATTTATGTCGCCCTATGTCTAGGGTTGCATGCAACTCTGCTTAATTATGGTAGATCTACTCTTATCACAGGGACTTTTGCTCATCTGCTCTAAGCACATCCAATTCCTGAATTAATACCTAGGATTATTAATTCAAGGATTAAAACACATAATTAAGAACAATTCAAATAATTATCATATAAATCAAGAATAAATAACAAAATCTTTCTTAGGTTTCATCCCCCTCAAGTATTTGAGGGGTTTAGTTCATAATGATAAAAGAAAACATCTCAGAAGTTATAAAATAACAAATCATAAAAGAGACCAAAAACCCCTGAAGGAATTTAGGAGAATCCTCTATGTTGATGCAGAATTCCAGCTTCTGAGATGAATCGATTGGCTTCTCCCTTCGAGTAATCCCTTGCTTCTACCTGTGGTGTGGCAGAAAGACGAGAGGAAACGAGTATAGAGGGTGTATAAAAGTGGGAAGAAGCTCCCTCTATGTTGCCTCATGGGATCTTTATATAGAGAAGTTTTGGGGACTCTTTCTTAGCCCCTAAGCATCCCAATTCGAGTGAAATTCGTCTTTCCCACGACTAGAACACGCCCGTGTGCCACGCCCGTATGGGTTTCGACAGAGGCCGTGTGATTTAGCACGCCCATGTATATTGGCCGTGCTTGTCGAGATTTTGTCCGTGTGAGCTTTGTGAGGCACTCCCGTGTGGCACCTCTTGGCCCGTGTGATTCGTGCATTTTGGTTCATTTTTCACTGTTTTGGGCCCATTTTCTATTCTTTTATCTTCCCTAGGCTCTCCTGAGTATAAGATATGAAAAAGAATGGTTAAGAGCACCAATTCTCACTAATTTGATACTAATTCATCTAAAATATAGGCTAAACATGAGGTAAAAATATGTATAAATTAATGTTTATCAAATACCCCCACACTTAAGCCTTTGCTTGTCCTCAAGCAAAACCTCAATCCCTAAAGGAAATCATTCTTCTTAATCTACAATCCTTATCAATAATATTTCAAATTAATCCACAGGTAGTCATACAATGAAAATTCAATCTAAAGAACATTTAGGACTCAATCACTTCTAAGTTGAGAACTTTATCATTGAAAACATAAGTCTTTTCCTTCCTTCCAAGTAATTATCTCTCCATC
The DNA here is from genome assembly GCA_020496765.1 of Gossypium stocksii. Classification (NCBI taxonomy): domain Eukaryota; kingdom Viridiplantae; phylum Streptophyta; class Magnoliopsida; order Malvales; family Malvaceae; genus Gossypium; species Gossypium stocksii. The sequence continues at coordinate 11,323,773 of CM035621.1, read as the reverse complement.
TTAATTAACAGGAATTGACATCCTCACTAAAGGTTCACTCTATCCACTCGAAGTGTTTAGGGTTCAAATTTAAGGCACTCCTTAGTCAACCTGAAAAGTTATTACCATAGGCTTGCAAGAAAATCAAATCTCCACCACTATAGTTTGATATGATACATTGATTAAAAGGTCTTTTCATGGTTGTAACGGGGCTTGGTTAGGGGTGTTGTCACAGGCTGCAAAAAGAGGGTTAGAATCGAGATTGAACTTGAAAAATTATCTAGCTAGAAAAATCTCTATCACTGGGACATATTTCTCAGCTAATTCTTGTGATATTATCATTTCTGCCTTGGTAGCCTTAAAATAGAAACATGCAAAAACTTTGACGAACTATTTACAATCTATAATTTACAATCGAAGTTTACTGTATGTACTTTTTTTTTAAGAACAATTCAAATAATAACAATAAATTGAACAAAACTTTACGATCTGGCAGAGAGAATAAAGCTAGATGAAAAAATTCAACTTAAATCTCGACAAAAATAGGGATCAAAATAATTGAATGAAATTTAACAAAAATGGGTTATTGGTTAATAATTAGAGGGTGAGTTAAGGAAAAGGTTATTAGGCTCAACGGGGTTCACTAGGGGTTAGATTTATGTAGGAAGGCTTTTTCTGTGGGGTAAGTAGGTTAAATCCTAGGTGCCTTTATCATTTCAGTATATCAAATCAATGATGTGGTCTCGATATGTATAATCAAAGCAAGTTCTAGAATAACAATTTAGTATTGACTCACTCAAAGCAATAATAAAAGTGAGCACGAAGAAAATGTATGCTCAATAGGCTCAAAATCTCACCAGAATTACGGCTTTTGATGTCATTCCTGCGAATTTCAAATCTCAAGATAATGCTTAAAATTAGGGAAAATAACTTATGCAAAAATTGGGGATTCTCAAAAATTTCAACTTATCATGCTTGATTCCCTAATGTTTTAAAGTTTGGATAATCAAAGTACAAGCACCTATAACTTAATTCTCAATATATCGATAGAAATCATAAACTAATCAGAATAAATTCCTAATAGGAGACTGAAGATATTGCTATTAGGAAAAGTTCAGGGATTTCAAAGATAGCATAAATAGTAAGTTACCCCCCACACTTAAGATGTACATTGCCCCCAATGTGCAAGGAAAATATTAACAACAATAAAAGCATAAAATCATAGGATAGGGGAGAGTATGAAACTCCCTGCTTTGGATGGATTAGTGGAAGAGCTGGTAGATTTGGCACTGTGTTCCCTTTTTTGAAAAGATTTGAGCTGTAGAGCTCCTTTGAAACTGCGAAGGGTTTTATTAGTCGTGGGAGGTTAAAATGAAGAGGGATTATTTCGTTAGGAGATAGCCGTTATAATAATAAAATAGTAAATTTACTAAAATTCAAAATAAAGAAAATAAATAAGAAAATTAAAAAGCTGTAAGAAAAACTAACATTAAAGGTTAAGATTAGTGTGCACTTAGGTAAAGAAAATAAAGAAAAACAAAAGATAAAAGAAAATAAAATAAGATAAAAAGTAAAACTTAAATAAAATAAAATAAAAGAGGATTTAATCCTCTGGTGGGTGTCGTGGTGGTGGGACGATGCTAAGGTGATGACATATGTGCGCTAAGGTGGCGTCGATGTAATCGAGGCGCTGTTCAAAGTGGTCCAGGCGTTCGGATATGTCAACACTGGAAGCTACCGTCTGGTGTGATCGTGTAGGGCGTGGTGGCTCATCTGGCGCATCCTCGGCTGGTGGTGGCGATGGGACATCATCAGGAATGTCCTCTGGATCCTCGCCTTCTTGGACAAGGCGGAAGTGAAAGTGGTCACCACCGAGTCGTCTCTCGACCATCCTCATCGAAAGCATGCTCTGGATGCCCTGGGAGGACATCTGGCCAAGTAATGTGTAGGAGGAGGTCTGGGCTGTGGTGTTAAATAGGCCGAAGTAACGGCCTAGTCGAGTGATATACGGGCCCATGGATACGACTCCCTTTCGGTGCCTCTTAGTCTGATGCTGCATGGCGAGGGCGATAAAATATGCAAGGTCGATGGGGTGGCCATTCGCCATGCACCATAAAAAGTAGACGTCGTGTGTGTTGACGATGCCTGTGCTCTCTCGGCGGCCTGTAATAGTATGAGCAAGAAGTGCATGAATATACCTGAGAGAGGGAGGGAGAGTGGAGGCTTTGCTGACGCTGGGGTTGTATAATTGTCTTCCTGGGGCAATCTCTTTCCAGCAATCAAGGGGTCGGATATGGATGCGCCTAGAGAGGGTGGGGAAGCTCTCCTCAGCCATAAACTGCGCGGTGTAAAGCCCGAGTGCCACACCGAACTCTGGGACGCTGAGCTGTCGAACGAGTCCTCCCAAACGAAACTGGACCGTCCCAGGATCATCGAACCGTGTCATCATCGTCTGAAGGTGGAATGTAGCACAGAACTCGAGAGTGAGTTCAAGGTATGTGGGCTCTACAATCCGAAAGAACTGGTCCCAAGGGTCGGTGGCGAGCAGGGCCCGAACATCATCTGCCAAGCGTACTTCTGCGAGGGCACTCCAGTCGATGCATCGGCCCATCGTGATATTGCGTGCGCGCAACAGCTGGTAGCGCTCTTCCTGAGAGTCTTGTGGAAATTGAAGAAATGGGTGGCGCATCTCGGAAGTGGGCCTAGTTGAAGAGCTCCTTGGTCCTTTTCGTTTCTTAGATGCGGGGACGGCAGCTTTCTTGGCTCGAGAAGATGACATGGTATCTACAAAAATTTATTAGGAAAAGACAAATAATATAAAAGAAATGTAAATATTTAAAATAAAGAGGCTGAGGAATAAAATGAACATGTTCCTAATATGAAAATTTACCTTGGTAGTAAAATCTAATCATTTTTTTAAAGTTGGGGATGAAAATAAAAAAATCTTCTATGAATGGATGTATATATACTAAACTAAATAACAAATAGCATAATTATGTGCGTTTAAGTGGCCTATTTACAAGGTATATTAAGTGGCAACTAACTATGATGTTAAATGGCAGGAAATTGAGAAATAGAATCTAAAATGGCAAGCAAAATTAGAATTCTAAATGATTCTAGATTATTCTCTATTTCCTAATTCTCTAATAGCCTAAATCAATAGTATTAATAAATAAATAAAATAATAAAAGAATGTAATGTAAAAAAAAATTGCAGGAAAAATAAATAAATGAGAAAAAGGAAGAAAAATAGAACCAAAATTGGTGTCACACGGTCGTGGGTACTGTTGCACGGGCGTGTGGATCGTGGAAATCTAGTATGGTGGCGGTAGGAGGGCTGGGATGGTGTTTGTGGAGGTTTGGGGAAGGTTTGGGGAGAAAATTTTAGGGTTTGGGTGAAATAGGAGTTTAAAAATGGCCCTGTATATATACATTTTGGGTCACACGGGCATGTCACACGCCCGTGTGAGTCGTGTTTAGCCTGTGTTTTTCGAAAATCGGACGTTTTGGCTTGCCACGCTTCGATGAGCACGCCCGTATATAGTTTGAGCACGGCCGTGGAGATTGTTCCTTCGTTAAACGCACGAGCGTGGTGATGTTCACACGGCCGTGGAGATTGATCGTTCGCTAAACGCACGGGGTGTAATAAGGTGTACGGGCGTGTCTGAATTGACAGTAGCTTCCACGGGCTTATGGCATGGGCGTGTGTTTCTATGTTTGCCCGTGTGGAAGGTGCAGGGTTGCCACGGCTATTTCGCACGGTCGTGGGAGTTTATCGGAACCCCGTGTTTTGGGGAAACGGTGCTCTATTTGCACACGGTCTGCCCACACGACCGTGTCTCTGCTTCTTAGTATACACACGGCCTTAGGCACACCCGTGTTCCTGGCCGTGTTGTCCATATTTTCTGCAGGAAAAACGTTTAGTTTATGCAATAAAATTATGAAAAATTTTAAAATAAAAGAAACTTACTACGTTAGTGCTCGGGTTGCCTCCCGAGAAGCGCTTATTTAGAGTCTAAGCTCGACTCTTCCTAGAGGTGTCAAGAAGAAACGGGATGGAGCCTAAGCTCCTCCTTATTTTCTGTAAAGTTCTCACCTATATAATGTTTTAGCCTATGGCCATTTACCTTAAAAGAACCGTGGTTGGGGTGAGTTACCTCGACAGTGCCATATGGAAAGACTTTGAGAACGGTAAACGGACCTGACCACCTTGATTTGAGTTTTCCAGGGAATAGTTTCAACCTTGAGTTGTAGAGTAGGACAAGATCACCTGTTTTGAATTGCTTGGGTCGTTTTAGCCTTTTATCATGACGTCGCTTTACGGCTTCCTTATATAATCGTGAGTTCTCGTACGCGTTGTAGCGCCATTCATCTAGCTCGTTTAGCTGCAGAAGTGTCTTTTCACCTGCACTTTTAAGATCAAGGTTTAGAAATTTTATAGCCCAGAATGCTTTATGTTCGAGTTCAAATGGTAGATGGCAATTTTTTCCATAAACGAGTTTATAAGGAGATGTTCCTATGGGTGTTTTAAATGCAGTTCTGTAAGCCCATAATGCATCATCTAATTTCCTAGACCAGTCCTTCCTATTTGATTCTATTGTCTTTTCTAAGATGCATTTTAGTTCTCTGTTCGTTACTTCGACTTGACCGCTAGTTTGTGGGTGGTAGGGGGTGGCTGTTCTATGGTGTACTCCATATTTTCTTAGGGTTTTTTCAAATTGGGTATTGCAAAAATGTGTGCCCCTATCACTTATGATTATCCTAGGTGTTCCAAATCGAGAAAAAATTTTCTTCAGAAATCGTACTACCATTCTAGCATCATTTGTGGGTAAGGCTTGAGCTTCTACCCATTTTGACATGTAATCTACTGCTACTAGTATGTACTTATTTCTGAATGAATTAGGAAAGGGTCCCATGAAATCTATACCCCATACATCGAATATTTCACATGAAAGCATATAATTTTGAGGCATTTCATTAAGTTGGGAGATATTACCTGTTCGTTGGCATTTATCACAAGAGGTCACATACCTGTTGGCATCTCTGAAAAGGGTAGGCCAGTAAAAACCTAATTCGAGTACTTTGTGAGCGGTTCTGTTTCCACTGTGATGTCCTCCTGTGGGTCCTGAGTGGCAGTGTTCCAAAATTTGATATGCCTCTATGTCATCCACACATTTTCGTATAACCTGGTCTGCGCAAATTCGAAAAAGAAAAGGATCTTCCCAAAAGTAGTTTTTCACATTAGCAAAGAATCGCTTCTTTTGCTGATGGGTTAGCCCTTTTGGGGTTATATTGGCTGCTAAATAATTTGCAAAATCGGCAAACCAAGGAAGTGTCGTACCTGTTAAATTTAGGAGTTGTTCCTCAGGGAACATATCGTTTATATTCTCAAGGTACCTGGGCTGTGTATTTTCTAATCTTGAGAGGTGATCTGCCGCTAAGTTTTCAGCTCCTTTCTTGTCTTTAATTTCTAAGTCGAATTCCTGTAAGAGTAAAATCCATCTTATTAAACGAGGTTTTGCGTCAGGTTTGGCTAAGAGATATCGAAGAGCTGAATGGTCAGTAAAAACGATGACTTTAGACAAGATTAAATAAGATCAGAATTTATCAAAAGCAAAAATAACGGCTAGCAGTTCTTTTTCCGTGGTGGTGTAGTTGGCTTGAGCGGCTGTCAATGTTCTGCTAGCATAGTAAATCGGTTGGAAATGCTTGTCTCTTCGCTATCCAAGAACTGCACCTACGGCAAAATCACTTGCATCGCACATCAGTTCAAAAGGCAAATTCCAATCAAGTGAAATCATAATTGGCGCATTGACTAACTTGTCTTTAAGGGTGCCAAAAGACTCTAAGCATTCTTGGTCGAATTTAAAAGGTATGTCTTTTTCTAGAAATTTAGTTAAAGGCTTAGCTATTTTAGAAAAGTCCTTAATGAATCTACGATAAAAACCGGCATGTCTTAAAAAACTTCTTATGGCCTTAACTGAACTAGGAGGGGGTAGTTTCTCAATAGTTTCAACTTTAGCTTTGTCTACCTCTATTCCTCTGTTAGAGATTTTATGTCCTAGCACAATACCTTCCTAAACCATGAAATGATATTTTTCCCAATTTAGCACTAGATTTGTCTCTTCACATCTCATCAAAACAAGCTTTAAATTATTTAGACAGTGTTGGAAAGAGTTACCGAAAACGGAGAAATCATCCATGAATACCTCCATGATATCTTCCACAAATTCGTTAAAGATAGCTAACATGCATCGCTGAAAAGTAGCAGGAGCGTTACATAAACCAAAAGGTATTCTACGATATGCAAACGTACCGTATGGGCATGTGAACGTCATTTTTTCCTGATCTTCTGGGGCTATCGGAATTTGGAAGTAACCGGAGAGGCCATCTAGGAAGCAGTAATACATGTGATCGGCTAATCTTTCTAACATTTGATCGATAAAGGGCAGAGGAAAATGATCTTTTCGTGTGGTGTCATTTAGCTTTCGGTAATCTATGCATACTCTCCATCCTGTGACTGTTCGTGTTGGCATGAGTTCTTCTTTGTCATTGGACACCACAGTTAGCCCACCTTTTTTAGGAACAACCTGCACGGGGCTTACCCAAGAACTATCAGAAATAGGATAAATGATACCTGCATCAAGAAGTTTAATTACCTCGGCTTTTACGACCTCTTTCATGTTAGGGTTTAATCGTCTCTGAGCTTGCACTGCTGGTTTATATTCATCTTTCATTAAAATCTTATGGGTACAGAAAGAAGGATTAATTCCTTTGATATCCGAAATTTTCCAGGTTATGGCTTGCCAATGTTTTCTTAATGCTTGGAGCAGTTCTTCCTTTTCTCTAGATCTTAAATTTGATGCAATAATGACCGGTAAAGTTGAGTTCTCCCCTAAAAAGGCATATTCTAAGTGTTCTGGCAGTTGTTTTAATTCTAACTTAGGGGGTTCCTCAATGGAAGGTTTCTGTCTTAGCTTATCATTCATCTTTAGATTCTCATAACTTATATGTCTAGTGATCGTTTCGCTAGAATCTAATTCTTTTCTTACCTTCTCTACTTCTAAGGTGGTTTCACCCTCCCCCTGGATAAGACACAGTTCCAGAGTGTCGGTGATAGAGATTTCCTGCAAATTATCTTGAACAAAGTGATCAATTATATCGACAAAATAACACGAATCATCTTGCTCTCTAGAAAATTTCATAGCATCATAGATTTTGAAAATGACTTCCTCTTCACCAACTCTAAGAACTAATTTACCATCTCCTACATCGATAATAGCTCTGGCAGTGGCTAAAAATGGGCGTCCTAAAATTAAAGGTACGTCAATGTCTTCATCCATGTCAAGCACAACAAAATCTACAGGGAATATAAATTTATCGACTTTTACTAGTACGTCCTCAATGATTCCCCTAGGATACTTAACAGATCTATCCGCTAATTGGATGCTCATCCTAGTGGGTTTAGGTTCCCCTAGACCTAGTTGTTTGAATATTTTATAAGGCATGAGATTAATACTTGCACCTAAATCAGCCAATGCTTTATTAATAATTAAGCTACCAATTAAACAAGAGATAGTAAAACTCCCTGGATCCTTTAGCTTTGTTGGTAGCTTATTTTGGAGAATGGCTGAACACTCTTCATTGAGTTCCACTGTGGCTAATTCTTCCAACTTTCTTTTGTTTATCAGGAGCTCTTTTAGGAATTTCGCGTATTTCAGCATCTGTGAAATTGCTTCAACAAAGGGTAAGTTAATATGTAATTGTTTGAAAAGTTCAAGAAACTTACCGAATTGGGCGTCTGTTTGGTCCTTCTTTAACCTTGTTGGGTATGGGATGCGTGGTTTGTATTCTTTGAGTGTTGGAATAGCGTCATTCTTAGATTCCTCTACTTTATCTTTTGGCAGTTCGTGGGCATGCTTCTTTTCTGGTTCGGCTAGCATTTTACCATCTCTTAGGGTGATTGCTTTCACATGTTCTCTGGGATTTGGTTCAGTGTTGCTTGGAAGCCCACCCTGAGGTCTTTCCGAGATTAACTTTGCAAGCTGACCAATTTGGTTCTCGAGTCCTTGGATAGAGGCCTGTTGATTCTTTAATGCTGTTTCAGTGTTTTGGAAGCGAGTTTCTGAAGCGGCCATGAATTTGGTGAACATATCTTCAAGATTCGGCTTTTTTTCCTGTTGTGGTGGTGGCTGCTAATATACCGGAGGCTGTTGTCTTTGATTTCCTTATCCTCCCCATGAAAAATTTGGGTGATTTCTCCAACCTGCATTATAAGTGTTACTATAAGGATTATTTTGAGGTCGAAAATTATTACCCATGTAATTGGCTTGTTCGGCGTCCATGTTGTGTAGATGGTCTAAATTGAACATGTTTCCTGGGGCTACATCACATTGCATCACTGGTTGAGCCTGCGTAGAACCAACAAAATTATCAAATTTCTTATTCAATAGTTCTACTTGGTTAGTGAGCATAGTAACAGCATCAATATTATAAACTCCTGCGGCTTTCGTCGGCTTTGTCCTCATGACTTGCCACTGATAGTTATTCAATGACATCTCCTCAATAAATTCGTAAGCTGCGTCAGGTGTTTTATTATTGATAGTTCCGCCTGCGGCTGTATCGATCATTTGCCTAGTTGACGGGTTCAACCCATTATGGAAAGTTTGAACCTGTAGCCACAAGGGTAATCCGTGGTGAGAGCATCTTCTTAAAAGATCTTTGTACCTTTCCCAGGCATCATAAAGCGTTTCTAAATCCATCTGTACAAAAGAAGAAATATCGTTTCGTAATTTAGCAGTTTTAGCAGGGGGAAAATATTTAAGCAAAAATTTTTCAGTCATTTGGTCCCATGTAGTAATGGAGCCTCGTGGTAAAGAATTTAACCACTGTTTTGCCTTATTTCTCAAAGAAAAAGGAAATAGCCTTAGACGAATGGCGTCATCAGTAACGCCATTGATTTTAAAAGTATAGCATAGCTCCAAAAAGTTTGCTAAATGAGCGTTGGGATCTTCATCCTGTAGACCATCAAATTGCACAAACTACTGAATCATCTGAATAGTGTTAGGTTTTAGTTCAAAATTATTAGCAGCAATAGCAGGTCTAACAATGCTAGTTTGAGTACCAATCAAACTAGGTTTAGCATAATCGTACATAGTTCGAGGAGCTGCTTCTGGTTCGACTGGTAGTGCTGGAGGTTGATGAACATGTTGATTTGCGGCCATCTCTTCAGTAAGTTCTGGCTCTTGCTCAAGTTCCTGCTCTGGATAATGTAGACTTCGTCTAAGTTCTCTACGATTTTTGCGGACTGTGGCTTCCAAATCTTCGTCAAAAAGTAGTGGTCCTGTCGGGTTGTTTCTAGTCATAGACTAGAAAAATCCTAAAAGGAAAATAAATAAAAAAATATTAATAAAAGTAAAAATAATTAAATAAATAAATAATGGCTAAAGTAATAGAAATCGAGCTTTCGTAATATTTCAGTTTGTTTCCCCGGCAACGGCGCCAAAAACTTGATATCCTCATGATAAGAAGTAATAAAATTTATAAAGAAATTGATCAAACCCAAACTAACTAATATCACGACGTTTAAAGGCAAGCGCACCTATCGATAGCAGTATAGTCTAGTGATAAGATCGAGTATCGTACCCAAGGGAACCGAAAGTACTATTACTCACTTCCTTTCTATTATTTAACCTAGAAATTAAATGGGGATTTATTTTAAAACTAAATTCTAAAATCTAAACTAAGAATAAAACAAAAGAAAAAGTAAATTGGGAAGACTTTTTAGGGAAAGCTGATTGATATGATTAATACTCAAGGGAGAATCCACCTAGACTTCACTTGTTATTATCTTCTTGAATTATACGAGTTATTTACTTGACTTGATCCGTAGAGATCCCTAATCTATGCTAAACCCTCCGTCGAGGTGAAGAGCAACTAGGCCTAAGTTGTTAATTAAAGTTCCTTTATTAATTAACTCCCTAGGTTGCATTAATTCGATCTATGGTTCCCCATATTAGGTTTGACCCTAATCCGGCAGATTTATGTCGCCCTATGTCTAGGGTTGCATGCAACTCTGCTTAATTATGGTAGATCTACTCTTATCACAGGGACTTTTGCTCCTCTGCTCTAAGCACATCCAATTCCTGAATTAATACCTAGGATTATTAATTCAAGGATTAAAGCACATAATTAAGAACAATTCAAATAATTATCATATAAATCAAGAATAAATAACAAGATCTTTCTTAGGTTTCATCCCCCTCAAGTATTTGAGGGGTTTAGTTCATAATGATAAAAGAAAACATCTCAGAAGTTATAAAATAACAAATCATAAAAGAGACCAAAAACCCTGAAGGAATTTAGGAGAATCCTCTATGTTGATGCAGAATTCTGGCTTCTGAGATGAATCGATTGGCTTCTCCCTTCGAGTAATCCCTTGCTTCTACCTGTGGTGTGGCAGAAAGACGAGAGGAAACGAGTATAGAGGGTGTATAAAAGTGGGAAGAAGCTCCCTCTATGTTGCCTCATGGGATCTTTATATAGAGAAGTTTTGGGGACTCTTTCTTAGCCCCTAAGCATCCCAATTCGAGTGAAATTCGTCTTTCCCACGACTAGAACACGCCCGTGTGCCACGCCCGTATGGGTTTCGACAGAGGCCGTGTGATTTAGCACGCCCGTGTATATTGGCCGTGCTTGTCGGGATTTTGTCCGTGTGAGCTTTGTGAGGTACGCCCGTGTGGAACGGCCGTGTTGCACCTCTTGGCCCGTGTGATTCGTGCATTTTGGTTCATTTTTCACCGTTTTGGGCCCATTTTCTATTCTTTTATCTTCCTTAGGCTCTCCTGAGTATAAGATATGAAAAAGAATGGTTAAGAGCACCAATTCTCACTAATTTGATACTAATTCATCCAAAATATAAGCTAAACATGAGGTAAAAATATGTATAAATTAATGATTATCAACAACCTCAACAAAAAAATTCAAATTGCTACTCTTACTAACAAGCTAACAACTCCCACTCCTACTAACAAGCTAACAAATCTCCCTAGGACTTAGTCTTATTTTTCGAAAAAATAGTTGCAGCCTTAAGACATTAACACAATTTTCAACAGAGTTCTTAAGGATGGCACTGGATATTGGCTTGGTGGGTTCCAAGTACGGTGTGGGAGTTATGGCATTGAATTTGCGAAGCTTTGGGGACTGCATTATAACCTATTGTTGGCTAGGGACAAAAGCTATCGAGATGTTATTGTTGAATTAGATTCTCTAACCTCGGTTTCAATGGTTAAGCCAAGTGTTAGTATTAAACATCCACTCCATTATTTGGTGTCGATTATATATGGGTTGTTAAAACGGGATTGGAGGTGTATGTTAAATTATGTTCCTCAACAACATAATTTTTTTGTGGACCATTGGGCTAAGGAAAGTTTGCACATGCAAGAACAGATCATTCTTTTTGACTGCTCCCTCCTAGCGCAATTCACTTGCTGAAGGTGGATGTAAAGGAGGTTACCTTCCCGAGACTCATTCCCTTAGTTTGATTAGGACTTTGGCCCTAGTTCATAACAAAAAAAAAGGTATAGATTTTGTTGGTATGAGAAGGTTGGAGGCAGTTCACCCCATGTGTAACACCTTAAACCCGGCCTAGAAGTTAGGGCCGAATCTAGTGATGTCACATTGAAGAGTTACTTTTAAAAACGGTTTAGTTAAAAACTTAGTTCGAACGAAATATGCTTGAAAAGAATTGACTTAGTTAAAAATCGAAGAATTTAATTAAACAAACAATTAGAAAAAAAAAAAAGAAACCATGTTTATTAAATATAACAGTAGCTAAATAAGTCCTAAGTAAATAGTGAAATCGGAGTTACATAGCCTTGTTACATCACAGTGAAAAAAATAATTATCATAAAACACTTAATAAATCTATACTTAAAATCCCTAAGTAACTTATAGTGTGGCTATCTCCAAGTCCTCTCCGGAGTCGAGCCGTTTACCGTGGATCACCTGAAATATTAATAATAAGGGCGTGAGTTTCGAAACTCAGTGTGTACGACCCTTGTCAATCAAATCAATTCAATATACACATATCACATTGGGCCTAAGCCCTAACAATATCGGTGGTCTTGGGCCTTAGCCCACATTGACCTCAAATCAGTTTCACATGAATACAATGCACCTATCCCCAAATCCAACCGCTACACACCACCCGTACCAGCCCAACACACCTGTGGGGATGTCTACATCAACCCACCCATCCTCTACACTCCAAAGGTAACACCGGTTGCGGCACTACTCACGTTGCAGCAAGGCTGCTATATAGGTGCGGTGTAGCAAAGCTACTCGGTGGCTTAAAAGCCTACGATGGATCCACGATCGTCAAGCGACTATTCGATCCTCAAAACACTTCCCCCATATCATCAAAACTCACCCAAGTGCAACATATAATTCATGAAGGCAACATACACATTTTCACACATTTTCATATATTAAGCACTTAGGGGTATTTTGGTCATTTCACTACCCAAGGGTATTTTCGTAAACCTACCCTACAAGGGTATTTTGGTATTCCTACTCTACAAGGGTGTTTTAGTAGCTCTACCTTACAGGGCATTTTTGTAATTCTACCTCGGAAGGGTATTTTCGTAATTTTATTCTAGAAGGGTATTTTCGTAATTTCCTAATGATACAAATTTTAATTATGGATTTTGGCCCATCAACAAGTCCTCGCGGCTAAGATGAACGGACACTATGTACCAGGTAGGATTCAAGAGAAGAGGAGGTAGGTCACTCAGACCACTTAAGTACCAGGCTCTTCCATGATCCAATCCTAGACATGCATATGTTTATTGCCACACCTTAGTCTATTGACTTGTTCACAGACATGTTTATTACTTAGTTAAGTTTTATAAAAATTTGAGAGTCCATATAACTAGGCCTAAAGTCCATTAAACTCTAACATGCATTCCTACAACCCCACAAAGCCCAAACATGCTTATAAAGCCCATTAAGCCCTATCATAATCCAATCATACAATTCATGCATATCATTTCGACATAATATCTCATATCACAATTTTGCCAATTTGGGCCCACAAATTCGGCAGGCCTATTCGAGATTTCAGGATTTTCGGCTTTTATCATTTTGCCGTGTGTGTAGTGTATGTACACACTTGATTGACGACTCGCACTTACACTGTCCTCAGCCTTGACCTACAATCAAAACCACTTCCAAATCAACTCCAAACCTTACTAAAACTTTATCAAATCCCGAAGCCTTACCGTGTACCTTCGACTTTTCTAGCATTTCCTTAGCTACCGTTCTGAGATCTGCGTTAACCGAATCGTTACAGACTAGAACTAGGTGACTTGTATCCATTTAAGTCACCTTTCAACCTAACAGAGGCTATTCGGCCATATAACCAAGGATTACAATCACTTACCTCAAAAGCCGAAATGGATGAATAACCACTAACGAGGATCGGTGTTTAAAGCTTGAGAAGAAAAGGATACTAGCAGCCAATTGTGGTGGAGGAAGTTATTAGTGAATTCAGTAATGGTCTAGGCTTTAGAGGGATATTCGGCTTTCTAGCAGAAGAAGGGAGTCACTAAGGGTTTCGACTTTTAAGAGATGAGAAACAAGAAATCGGCAATGGGAGAAAACTATGAATATTCGGGTTTTTAAGAAAAAGAAAGGAACTACTAAGAGTTTCGGCAAAACAATAGATGGCTAAATGGCAAAGGGAAAATTTGGCAAAGATGGAACAAATGGGAGAAAAAGAATTTGGCAAGAGGAGGGGAGAAAAAGGAACTATAGCAAAGTAAAGAAAACCCTACTATGAAATTCGGCACTCCTTAAATAGCCAATAGCCGAACCTAGCCCTCCCTAAAGTCCAATTTGGCACCATCACTTCTTCTCTTTAATCTCCTAATATTTCTCTTTTATCATTACCTTAAAATTCTCTCATGATCACTCCCTATCAGAGTCCACCCTAACGCCACTACCTTGCTTCCATAATGCAAAAAATAAAATCGTTCAAAATAACCTCTCCAAGCCTCGAACCTTGGACCTCTCCTACTACTTGTGACGCCACCTTTACTCCCAAGTGGTGCTTCCTTACCACTGAGCCATAGGCCCAACTGTGATCCATTTCCCCCCTTTTTGTCTTAAAAGACCTACCTCCCACCTTTAGGGTTTTCTTCAAGCAAAAATTAAAAATTTTCCCGAAGTCCACCCTAAACCTAGGGCTTCACACAACTTTATTACTCCCTAAAATTAATGTTCTAACACTGTTAACTACACAAGTTGACATCAAAGCACAAAAGATAGGGTTTCGGGATTTAGGGCATTACACAATAGGTCAAAAGCCACAAGTGATTAAATTGAGGAAGGAGAGGCTATGGAAAGAGAGAAAAAGGCTCTTAAAAATGCCTTTTACCCCCAAAAACATTTAAATTGAATAGTAGTTGGCGCATAATAAGCTTTTAAAGGTTGAGTGCTTAGTGAGGTTGTGTTGCCTCATTCTATTCCTTGAGTACTTTAAGAAGTGAAGTCTTTTTAAATGAAGTGAATTAGTAGTCTAAGCATGAGCTATAGTAGACATTTGAATCAATTCTTTTTGGATTAATCTATTTAAAAACTCAACAGATGTGCTTCATCTCTTGTAATAATATATTCATCTTAGGCTCCTATTGCTACCGACTCTAGTGCAAGGCCACTTTACCTCTGCTATGCAACAGTTGTCTCATGAGTCTGGAGTCAATGTACTAACTCTCCGCTCAGCTCCAATACATACACAAGCAATGACTTCCTAAACAAATGTTAATGTTAAAAATTGGCTTACCATGCTTGCTGTAATATTTCTGAATGAAGTATGTGCTAGCAATTGTGCATGCTGCAGCACGTATGCTTGCTATAACAGCAAGGTTGTTTAGTTGCTTTGTTAAGTTACTTAGTTCAAAATGAAATAATTTGGTATTGTTTTGATGTTTTTAGGTGCTGATTGACATAATCAACTTGTGTACAAGTTAACTTTTTATAGTCCCAATGCTGATTAGTGGGGTTAGTTGAATATTTGGTGATGTATTTTACTATAAATGTATTGTTTTTCTTTTTGAAAAGATGAACAAAATGAGCTATCATCCATAAGCTCCCTTGCTGCACATTTGTAAGCAAGTAAAACTTTTTTCTTGCATCTTGCTGCCTTTTCTTGTATCTTGTATTTTTTCCTCTGCTCTCATAAAAACCCAACAAATGGTACCATGAGCTTAAGTCTTTGAGGGCTTATTTTCGCTTTTGCTACTTGTTAAGAAATACAAGAAGCTATTAAAACCTGTCATCGTTGAAGGTTGCTTGTAGAGAAGACAGCAATAACTCAACCCTGTGAGACTCCCAAATAATCTTGAATAAGCTAAAGGAGGAGTTTCAAGAAAAGTATGTTGAGCTCAGCAAATACGAATTGTAAAGTTGCAAGCCTGTTGAAGACAGTAAGCAAGTGCGAGCTTGTCAAAGTTAGAGCCTGTCGAATTGCGAGTCGAAGTAGCAGACAGTCTAAATGCAAACCTGAATGGGTGCAAGCTGAAGTGGCTGACTGTCTAAATGTAAGCTCGAGTAGGTGCAAGAAAAAATAGCAAACTGAAGGCAAGCAAACTATACTCGCAAACTATTTGTGCAAGAAGAAACAAGATTGTAATGAACAAGGAAACAATGCAAGATGTGTTGTCAACTAAGGCAGTGAAGGAGGAGAACACTCCATTTGATAAACAAATATTTAGCACAAAAGACTAAGATAGTCAAGTGTGTAAGTCAGATTTGGTTGAGAATGAAGCCAAGGTTGAAAATGAAGTGTTTGAGCAGGGCCAGCTTGAAACAAAGCATTTTGGGACTACCAAGCTTAAAAAAATTGTTGAATGATTTGTATTCGTAGCATGGAGTCCAAGGAGGAGTGTTGAAAACTAGCCTACCATGCTTGCTGTAATATTTCTGGATGAAGTACGTGCTAGTAATTGTGCATGCTGCAGCACGTATGCTTGGTGTAACAGCAAGGTTGTTTAGTTACCTTGTTAAGTTACTTAGTTCAAAATGAACTAAGTTGGTATTGTTTTGATGTTTTTATGTGCTGATTGACATAATTAGCTTGTGTGCAAGTTAAGTTTTTATAGTCCCAATGCTGATTAGTGGGGTTGGTTAAATATTTGATGATGTATTTTACTATAAATGTATTGTTTTTCTTTTTGAAAAGATGAGCAAAATGAGCTATCAGCCATAAGCTCTCTGGCTGCACATTTTTGAGCAAGTAAAATTTTTTTCTTACGTTTTGCTGCCTTTTCTTGTGTCCTGTATTTCTTCCTCTGCTCTCACAAAAACCCAACAATTAATTACCCTCGCATAATTACAATAAGCAAAGGAGACATTTACAAACCTAAGGTCTATCAAGCTACAGTTTTAACTACTCACCAAGAACCTGCAGATGTATATGAAGCACTGAGTAATGATCACTGGAGGGAGGTAGTTCATGTAAGGTACTATGCATTAGTCAGCAACAACACTTGGTCTTTGGTACCTTTGGCCCTTGGAATGAAGACTAATGGTTGTAAATGGCTTTCCAAAGTTAAGTATAAGGTAGATGAATCAGTATCTAGACAAAAAGGCAAACTTGTGTCCAAAGGGTACTCTCAAATACCGTAACATGATTTTCAAGAGACATACAGTCCGTGGTAATGTAACACCCCCTAACCCCAAACCATCGCTGGAATAGGGTTACGAGGCATTACCAGACAAATCAGACAATTTACAAATAATATACTATAATTTACAATCAAAATATAAAATAATCATAAACTCCCTTAATTGGACCTTCGAGGCCCAAAATATGAGTTAAAAATGATTCAAGACTAATTCAGGTGCTCAGGAAATTTTTCGTGAAATTTTAAAATTTTCCCTAAGTACAAGGCTCACACGTTCGTGTGGGTTAGAGACACGCCCATGTGACTCCGTGACATGCTCGTGTTGTTGAACCGTATGGCTCATACTGCCAAGGTACTCTGGGACACGCCCATGTCCCTTACCTGTGTAACTCTCTAACTTCCACTCCATGTACAAATTGATTTCACACAGCCGAGCCACACACCCGTGTGCTCAGCCTGTGTAGATTTATTTTCAATTCGAATCTAGTGCATTTTTCACACAACCTTGATACACGTTCATGTTCACGAGACATTCTGTTTCTTATCTTTAAGGTGCAGGGGACATTCTGTTTAAGGTGCAGGGGACACACGGCCAATTCACATACCGATGTGATAGTCGTGTGTCTCACACAGTCTGGCCACACGCCCGTGTATCAAGCCGTGTGGACTCAAAATGAGCCTTAAATACTAACCTAGCCACCCTACAAATTTCAAACCAAAATCAATTTGCAACCAGTGTGACAACTAATACATTTTTCATACTTAACATACTTAAATCATGCTTAAGATATTGACTAGATAATTTAAACAATGACAACCATAATATTACTCATAATTAACTCATAAATACCATTCATTCCATTTTAATATAATACCAAATGATAAAAACTACCTTTACCATTTCATTAGTTTAAACTCCAAAATACCAAATACCATTCTTTACAACAAAAATCATATTGCATTTTAAAATGACCAAAACAACTCCTATGTACATGTCATTTTTTAGCAAAAAGAAACATCACCAAGTTCTATGCTGGAGTCGGGATCGTTCTAGATGCTTGACTGGGACTCTGTACTTCTACCAACCTGCGCACGGAAACAACTGTACACTGAGTATGGAAATACTCAGTGATATTACCATAATTCAAATTATAATATCAATAATATAATATAAACATCAATATGTAATTTGCTAATCATACATATAAGTTTATACTCAAAATTTCATATTTCAACAATAACAATTTCATCAATTGATTTCACACATTGTCAATTTAACCTTTAATCAATCCATGAACCTTTGGTTCATGCTTTCAATCTCATATCTCAATTTCAATTCACATTTCAATGCACAATTCCACTTTTTCATTTCTTTCAATAGCTCAATTAATCAAATTCATTCGATTTTCTCATTTCATTTATTTACCCCTATTAATAAGACTCGGACCTTGGCGGATACGCGGATCCAACCAAACACATCAAAATGGCACCCAGTGCCTCATCGGATAGTTCGAAGTAATAAAGTGACACCCAGTGTTTCATTGGCAAAGCCGAAGAAAGTTGGTACCCAGTACCTCATCGAATCTATCCGAAGAAATATAGTGACACCCAATGTCTCATCGACTCGAGGTCGAAGAATCCCTGAACTCTTCTAATCCTATGGTATGCCAACTATATCCGACTCAGCCCGACTAGTTAATAGGGATTTTCCATTCACAATTCACATCATTTTCAATTTCAATTACGATTCAAAATTACTTTTCCATTTTCAAATCAATATACAATTCAATTACACATACATATTCATCATTCAATCCAATTCTCAATCAACTCAAATATCAAAACTTACCTTAAATTTATCTTCCATGCACATTACTAAAACTTAGCATCTAATAATAATTAATTTAAATTATGGTAATACAAACCGTAAATCTCTCGTTTTAGTCCTCGATAGCTTTCTCCTTACCTTTCGATGTCGATGCCTCGGGTTCTTTGTTAGCTATGAAAATAATAATAACTTACACTATTAATTATAGAACTATTTTTACAATAATTAATAGAATTCCTATTCAACTTCTACCCTATTTTTAATTTAATCTTAACTAAATTCACTTATTTTTCTAACTCAATTTACACTTCATTTCTACTTAATCTTTTGCCATATTCAGCTTAACTATCCAATGTTCATATTAAAACCCTAATTCCAAACTTCTTTCAATTTAATCCCTACCATGTAAAACTTATAGCTTACTTTACAATTTAATCTCTTTTTCAATTCTAACTTGAAATTCATTCAATTAAACCCCTATTTCACCATTTTGTTCAACATAGACTATACTTAAAAACCTATGAAGTTCCAAAACCTTAACTTAATTTCATCAAAACTTTATTCTAAAGCTTTTAAAACATCAAAATTAAAAAAAAAGGGGCTTAATTGACTTACCTATTGAAATTTTAAACCTTAAATCCCTAGTTTTTCCTTTTTATTTTCTTTCTTTCTCCTTCCCCTGACTCTCAAAATGCTCTCTGTTCTTTCTCCTTTCTTTTTCTTTTGTTTTTTATTCTTTATTTCTATTTCTGTTTACTTTACTTACTTTGTATTTAATTAAGTAATAATTATATAATATCTATTTAAGAACAAATGTGTATTTTACAATTGTACATATAAATATTTTTATACTTGTATAATATCATAACCATCCATTTGTCTTCTTTTATTTATTTTATCAACAAAAAAATTTATAATATAATTATTTTATTAATAAAGATCTTTTTTAACTTAATAATAATAAATAATAAATATTTATTTACTTAAACAATACATGTATTACAATTGTACGCATTCATATTATTACACATGTATTTCATCATCACCCTACATTTGTCATAGTTCAATTTATTTGATAATATTAATAATAATAATTATAAAAATAATTTAATATAATAATTTAATAAATATCTATCTAATTATTAAATATAAGTATTACAAATATTTGTATTTTTATTAATACACTTGTATTAAATCATTACCCTACATTTGTCTTTACTTAATTTATTTCTAAATGTAATATTTATAATATAATTAATTTAATAATATATACTTTATAATTAATATATATGTTTATAAAATAAAATCATGTAAAAATTTAAGATTTTTCAATCTTATGCCGCCTCACCTTCCCCAAATAGGCTTAATTTCCTATTTAAGCCTTGTTATTTTTTTTAACCTATAATTAGATTTTTTTCCCTTTGTTTAATTTGGTCCTTTTTTCTAATTACTTTTAATTAAGTTAAATTCACATAATTTAAGCTTAATTAAACACACTATTAAACTCATACTTACTCTTAATAATTATTTACAGGTTCGGTTTATTCAGACGGAGACCCTACAACTTACTTTTCCGATGCCCGTGAATTTTAGGTAAAGTTTCCAACAATGAAACTCTTTCTTATAAACGAAAATCTTAGTGAAGAAGTCTGTATGGTCCAACCCTTGGTTTTGAGCAGCAAGAGGTTGATGGTTCACAATTGGAATGAAATTTATAGGATGCCTTATATGGGTTACGTCAGGCACCTCGTAGCTAATTCATTAAATTAAAAACATTTCTCCTCAGCTTCGGTTTTAAATCCTCTCAAGCTGAGAAATCCTTATTCATCTATAGGAGGGAAGGAGTGGTGATGTATCTTATTGTCTATGTTGATTATATCCTCATTACAAGGAGCTCATCTTGCAGTATAGAAATGTTGGTGGCGCAGCTATATGCTAAGTTTTCTCTAAAGGAATTGGGGTACTTGAGTTATGTTCTGGGCATATTGAGGCGAAGAGAATTGGTAATTGATTGTCACTAAATATAACTTGTGATGGAGCTACTACTTCAGACTAAAATGGTTGATGCTAAACCCATGGCAAAACCTATGGTGGCTCTACTTCTAAACTGCCTTAGATGACGGGGTTCCTATAGAAAATATTCAAGGTTATAAGAGTATAGCAGGAGCACTTTAGTATGTATGTCATATAAGCCCCATACAGCAGTGTGAACAAGGTTTTTCAATATATGCAACAACCAATAAATACACATATTGGGCAACAGTAAAACATATCTTACGCTACCTGAAAGGCATTGTGAACCATGGCTTGTATTTTGCACTTGAACAATCTTGAGTACTAATAACAGCCTTCTCCAATGTTGATTGGGGAAGTTATGTGGATGACTGATGGTCGACCTTTAGGTATTATGTGTGCCTTGTGTCCAATTCGATTGCTTGGAGCTCTAAGAAACAGAAGATTATATCTCGTTCATAGTCAAAGCAAAATATAGAAGATTAGTAATTCAGCACTTGAAGTTGCATGGGTCAAGTCAATTCTACAAGATTTCGCGCTCACACTAGACGAAGATCCTAATATATGGCGCAACAATAGCATAGTTGCAATGGCAACCAACCTAGTGCAGCATGTAAGCACCAAACAGGTGAACCTTAATTTGCGCTTTGCGAGATAGAAAGGGTCTTAAGTAATCAATAGGTGAAGCACGTACCAGCAGTGGCTCAAACTGCTAATGTCCTGACAAAGCCCTTACCCACGGTCTTTTTTTTATAGCTCTTAAAGAGAGATTAAGAGTTGTGTGAGCAGATGATGTTGGAGTAGCAGCTTTTGATAAGTGAGGAAGAAGAAAGCATGGTGAATGATAACAATAGTTCATTTGAACACGTTGCGGTTGTGCGTTTAGTCTAATCAGGCTCAGCTAAGTCATTTCCTGTACAAATCAAGTTCGGCTGAATTGATGAAATCAAGAAATTAGAAATTCTAAAACTTCATCTCCTTTCTCTTTATCGATTTGCATTTGAAGACTCTTGTGACTCGTAACACTCTGAGGGACAAGACAAGACAATGAATTATTGAGCAGAAAAGACATAAAAAATGGCCAATTCTCTCTCAATAGGCAAGTTCCGTCTCACTTTCCTTGAAGCTGTTTCACTATGGTTAAAATATTAAGACAAAAAGTTGGTGAGGATAATTGGGGCAACTTGTCCCACTCTCCTCCATGTAGCCCCCTCGTAACTTCCTCTTACGAAGCTTTATCTTTTTTATTTGTACATTATCATTTTAATTTTTCGGAAATTTTCTTGCTGACTAGTTCAAATTCCAAGAATATTCCATAAATCGACTATTAAACCACTTGAGTGATAATGGACCCAATATATATTATTTTTGGAGTAACTGCGTACTTCAATAAATGAACAAATGAAAAATTAAAATAAATAAAGGCACCATAAATGATAAATGTAAAATATTTGATCAATTCTCTTTTGTTCTATTCTTTCTGTATATTCAACAATTTCATTAAAACGACAACTATGGATGAAACAAGAACAATCAATGAAAATCCTTGAATTCATGTTGAAAAGCTTCTTCAAACAAAAACCGAGATGCTTCCATCAACTCAGGGCTCAACCTGAACATCAACACACAAAACTCCATTTGATTAAGAGCCCCATCGCCATCAAAATCACCTGCTTCCATCATATACTTCAAATCATCATCTGTCAAGTCCTGTAACCCCAACAGGGCCGAATTCTTCTTCAAGCTGTCGAAAGTAATGACCCCTTTTTCTCTATCCATCAACAGGTTGAACCCATTGCACAGTTCCCCTATCAAGCCATCCCCTCCGAGCTTGTCAGCCATCACGGGCAAGAAATCCTGGAAACCTGAAGATGATGAGTTTTGTGAAGCTGATGGAGGAGTCGCAGACATGTTTTGATGAAATAAAAAGAAACAAAGACCAAAGAAACCCAACTGTGGGAAGATGTTGTGGAATAATATTGGAATGTGTTGGGGGAGCTTGGGGATGGAATATACATATATAAAGAAAAGGAAAAATGAAGGTGAGTTGAGATTTCCAAGAAAGAGGGCTTGGAAAGACAACTAAGCTACAGGTAATAGGGGGAAATGAGAAATGGTCGGTCGGTCCAGGGTATTGGAACTGCTGCCTTTATCCATGGTTTCTTCGTAGGTGGGGTAGGGATAGAATTGTCAATTTATGGGAAACGAGAGAGCGGTTTCTCTAATGACTTTTTATATAACCGGAAGTCTTCAAAGGGTATAGTTGGAATTGCATTCGTCTTATCTGAAATAAGGTAAAATGTTTTTATAAATTAAACATGAGTCAGACTGAATTATATTTGGAGTTTACAAATTAAGTCCTCAAATGTTTTTATTTAAAATTTCAGTTTATATCAATATTATCAAGTTTGATCTATCTTTTATCTCTTATAGAAAATTTATTTAATGAACTTTGACCACTATAATTTAATTTTTAAAGCAAATTTCTCAATAATTTATGACCATAAGTTATGTATTTGTAAGTGATTTTTCATCATTTATTTGCAAGTGATTTAATATTACAGTTAAACTCTTTTTATCATTTAAAACAGAAATAAACTATTGAGAAAATTTTAAATGGAGTAGTTAAAATAATTATAATGTTTTAAGAATTAGATTAAATTTAATCGGTTCATCAGATTAGTTAAATTAAAAACAACGTATGTATTAATTTAAATAAAAATATTAAACTAAATTTGAAGCAAATCCCCCAAAGCTACTGTTGAATGGAAATCAAAATCGATTGGATTAGTAAAAAAAATTAATTGAAATGATTTTTATTTTTTTTTACTTTTTAGCTCAATTTATTACTCTGGACTTATAAAATTTGATTCAAACTAGTAAACTCCCAACATAAAGTCAAATACAAAAGTAAAATATGGTCCAAATAAATAAAATTCAACTTAAAAATATATATTTAAATTATTATTTATTTGTGCTTATAATTTTCTAAATTTTTCTGAATTTTGCAATTGACACGTGAATATTGAAAAACTACAAAATTAGTGATAAATATCAATTTCTTAAAAAAAAAAAAAGAAAATATGTCATTTTTAACATTATTTAGGGATAAATCATTTTTCAACTAATAAGAGAAAAATATGTAATGTAAGAGGCGTTTTTTAAAAGGTACTTTATATCAAAAATGCTTTTCCTTGATAACTCAATATCCTTGATTGAATTGTTAAATTCTTGTTTCTTTTCCTAAGTTCAATTTCTCTTTTTTGCATCTTTTATCTTCTTCTTTTTCTTCTTTTTTTGTTGTTTCAAGTTTTTTAATTTTTTTTTTATCAAGGATTGACTGGGTATTTATTGAAATAAACTAAAGAAAAAACAAAGGTTTTAGGCCTACTAAGACAAGCCCAAAATATCAAACCAGGCTTCCACAGTCTAAAGTGGAGACCATCAAAACATAAAGAAATAATAAAAGAAACAGAAATAAAATAATGGATCATCAGAGAATTAATATGACTTGAAAAAAGGAAACATAATCTATCATTAGTCAATCTTCTAATGGCTGGAAACCATTAATTCTTCTCATCGTTTCATTTCATCTGTCCCATCTGTTGCATCCGTCTGACAATAGCACTGTCTAAGAATATCTTTCTTTGCTATCTGCTTTAGAAACAAATCCTCTCCCTATCTTCTTAGTCTGGATTCCTTGTCCATTACTCTACTGCACCAACATTGTGACGAATCATCTCTTCATTCTCCAGGTATGCCCTCTCGCTTCTCTTCAATGCCTCATTCGCAATATTATGAGCTCTCGTATTCTTTATTTTCTGGATATACTTGAACTCGATCTTCTGGAAACATGATTTCTTACTCTGGATGTCCTTGATAATCGCTCCAATAACTGAATAATCGGTTGCTGTTGACTGACATTTATTGATTACTGTTAGTGAATCACCCAATATTTGTATTTCCTGAAAACCCATTTCAATTCCTAACTTAACTGCTTCTAATCCTGCATATGTTTCTGCTGCGAACGGAGATGCAATATTGTTATGAAGAATCGATTTTGAGGCTAGATACTCATTCATCGTACCCCAGACCACCAGCCTTGTCGCAGATCTGAAATCTTTGTTATCAAACGCAGCATCAAACTGGATCTTTATAATCAATAAGTCCACCACAGTTCTTTGATTATGCACCATGTTTGATAAAATCTTCTTTGCTCTAATCCCTTCATATTCTACCATGTGGTTCTGGACTTTTTGTGTGAGGTCTTTGCCTGTTGAATGTACCCTTTCATGCAAAAGTTGATTCCTTTGAATACCAAAGTAACCATAAGGCATAACAAAAATATCTGCACTGTTCGTTTGTTCCTTGTTTGAAAATCGTGGTAAGCCAGTCTAAAAAATTTTGATGTATGATATTTGTGATCCAAGATAAATCTAATAACTGCCAGACTTCGGTGCTTATAGGACATTGCTTGAAGATGTTATGACAATCTTCTTTTCCATAACCACAACGAGGGCAACTGGCATTTGTCACTATTCTTCTATATCTGAGATTACCCAAAGTAGGTATGTAATTCCAGAAGATGCGCTAGATTATGATTGTAATCTTAGATGTTTGCTGTAGGTTCCATAGTGTTCCAAAAAATTCCCTAATTTCGATCTGTAATAAATAATTAGTAGGATCCAGATTAGCATTTTGTAATAGTTTATAGGCACTACGAACTGAGTATCCACCAATCGATTCACCCCTCCAGACTTGAAAGTCCTCGTGATCTAATTCTGATAATGGGATCTGTAAAATTGTGTGAGCAACATCCGGGTGAAAGGTATTGCTTATCAGCTCTGCCCTCCATTTCCTATTCGCATTATCAATAAGATTCGATACTAACTTTAACTGCATATTGTCTAAACTATTGTGCCTTTTCAATGATTCAATCCCTTAAATCCAACAATCAATCCAAATGGAGACTTATTTCCTCTTCTAATTTGCCAGCATAAACCTTTTTGAAAGAGACCCTTAGCTGCCCAAATGTTCTTCCAAGTAAGTGAAGGTAAAGTTTCTAACTGAGCCTCTAGGAAATTCGATTTCGGATAATATTTTACTTTTAAAATCCTGGCTAGTAATGAATTAGGATAATTAATCAGACGCCATCCTTGTTTAGCAAGCAACGTAATATTAAATTGGCTCAAATTTTAAAAACCTAAGCCACCATTTTCTTTTAAAAAACAAATATTCTTCCAAGTACACCAATGAATTCCCATTTTCCCATGTCCCTTCTACGACCAATATTTCGCTATAATATTTTCAAGATCATCACATAGAGAATTAGGTAATAAAAAAAGGCCATCGCATAAGTTGGAATAGCTTGGAGAATTGCTTTAATAAAGACTTTTTTCCCACCTTGCGATAGAAACCTGGTACTCTAGTTATCGATACATTTTTTAAGGCGATCTTTCAAATTCTGAAAAAGCTTACTTTTTTCTCCTTCCCACCTATTTGGCAGACCTAGTAGCGCTCTGGCTCACTTGAACTACGAACTCCCAATAAATTGACTACCATTTTCTTATCTTCCTTTAATGTGTTTTTACTGAAAAATATTGTTGATTTATCGAAGTTCACACACTGACCCAAGCAAATCTGTATTCTTGTAAGATATTTTTGAATAAATGCACCCCCTTCTTATTGCTTCCCCAAATAGAATACAGTCATCTGCAAATAATAAGTGTAAAATCAGCGGACCATTCCTACTAACCTTCACTCTTTTCAAAAGCTTTTCCTTGTTGCTAGTTGCATTAGACTCGATAAGCCCTCACCATATAAAAGAAATGAAAATAGGCTTAATGGGTCACCCTGACGAAATCCTCTGGTCAGTTGAAATTTCTCTCCTAGATGTCCATTCATGACCACTGAATAAGAAACAACGGTAACACATTGCATAATAGCCTCTATCCATCTAGTTGTGAAACCCATTCGTATCATTATCTTCTTTATAAAGTCCCATTCTACCCTATCATAAGCTTTACTCATATCGAGTTTCATTACCATGAACCCTTTCTTCCCCATCCTCTTCTGCTTCAACGTATTCAGAATTTCATAAGCTAACAATACGTTATCAGATATTAATCTTCCTGGAACAAAAGGACTCTGTGCAGCATCAATACATTTTCCAATCACTTCTCGAAAACAATTCGCAATAGCCTTTGCCAAGATTTTATACAGAACATTACAAAGACTAATCGAACGAAAGTACTCCGTATTAGAAAGGCTAGAATTCTTTGGGATGAGCACAATATTTGTAGAATTAATTGAACTAACCTTCATATCACCATTTAAAAATTGTAAACAGAAACCAGTGACTTCATCTCTAATAATGTGCTAGCATTTCTGATAAAACAGTCCTAGAAGTCCATTTTCCCCTAGAGCCTTCGTAGATCCCATCTCGAACACCACTGCTTAAATTTCTTCTTTTGTATATTTCACAGTTAGTTATTTATTATCCTCATCATGTATGCACCGACCAATGCTTGATAACAAATGTTTATAAGGACCCCTTTGTCCTGTCAAGAATAACTTCTGGAAATATGAACGAATGACTCCCTCCATTTCCTGTAAGGCCTCCGTTTCCCTGCCATCTTTATTTAACAACTTATGAATGAGATTTTTATTTCTAAATTTCAACCAATTCAGTCGAGCCCTCTGTTCCCAGTAGCGTTCATCTTTTTTAATCTCGAAGTTTAAATGTATTTTTGTGTCGATCAACTTAGCCAAATTATTATCATCTCTAGCGGCTTCATATAATTCTGATAACTTAGTCGTAAGAGCCTGCTTCCTCTTCCTTTGATTCATTTGGATCTGTCTAACCCATTTGTCCAAAACCTTCTTCAAGCTTTCTAACTTTTGCATTAAGTCCCTTGAAGACATCTCCCAAATTCTATTAACTTCATTAAGGAAAGATTTCTCCAATGACCACTAGGCTTCAAATTTGAAAGTTTTGTTATTCAAGCGTCCCCCTTCGATACTTGTATGAATTAAGAAAGGACAATGGTCTGAAAAAAAAATTCACTAAATGTTGCTCTTTCACCTCTAGAAACATGGATACCCATCTAGCATTAGCCACTCCTCTGTCCAGCCTTTCACGTATATTCGTCTCAGGAAGATTGCCTCTTTCCCTGTGAACCATCTGCTAGAATATCCTACATCAATCAGTTGACATTCCTCCAAAGTTTTTCAAAATAGATCCATTCTTCTTTCATCCCTAGGCAGCCCTTTTTTTTTTTCAGACCCATACATTATTTCATTAAAATCCCCATAAACAAACTAAAGGATGTCGTCAGTAGTACTTAGACTTTTCAAAACATACTATGATTCATTCTTATCTTATGCATAAGGGGAACCATAGAAACTTGTAAATCTCCATTTTACTCTTGTTTTGTTATCCTCAATTTCCACATCAATATGTCTTTTTGAAAAAGATCAAAGTATGACAGAAACATCCAGTCTCCATGCTAAACATAAGCCTCCTCTACTACCTTCTAAATCAACCTCAACACTATGCACAAAACTGCATTTTCGGTGCACCCATTCCATCTGTCTATTACCAAGCTTTGTCTCTATGAAGAAGATGATACAAAGATTATACGTATTCAGCAGATGCCGAAGTCGTCAAATCGTCCATAGCCTTCCCAAACCACAGACATTCTAGTTCAAAATTTTCATTGTGACCAGTCGGCTTACCTCTTGGCAGCCGCAGATGATAAATGATTAAATTCCACCAATCTTCTATTTATTGCCATTGAGCTATCAGTTTCTTCTCTCGCCGATAAATCTTTTATCGCTCCTTTAGCTCTTGTACGCACCCAATTTTACCCGGCCCGTTGGAAGCCCATACATAGTCTAAAAATACATGCAAAAAAATTAGAAACAAATAAACCAAAAATAAAAATAAAAGTCCAATAATAAAGTCCCTTTTATAGTCTGTTTACAAACCAAAACCAGGCTTAAAAAACTACCCGAGGCCCTAAAACTATTACCTTACTACAGTCTACTAACCTAAGCCACTAAACCCTTTTTGACCCAAGTATCAGATTCTAAATTACCCAATACCCGTTACACCCATAGCCCAATACCTAAATCTATACCAGACCCAAACTTACGAAGGCCCAAAAGGCCCAAAACTTAAAGCTTTCAGCTAGGGTTGGAAACCCTAGCCCTCTCCTCGCTCCGCAAGTTCCCGAACACTGCCCCCTCGTCATCGCCTCCATCAAGTGCACGAATCAAGCTCGCCACCACCGGATCCTTGCGTTTACCTGTAAAAAGAGGAAAGAAAACAGCAGAGAAAAGTAGTATATGGCAAGAAATCGAGCAAATAACGGCATACCAAAATTTGTATTGTAACAGTGCTTTTAAAGGTCGAATATCACCAATGTAATGGGACTACGATTTTGATTTTAAGCACACATATATACAAACAAAGGGAAATACTCAGTTTCTGTTGGAAAAGAAAGGTGTTTTTTTTATTTCGTTTTATTTTTCTCTTCGCCGAATATATACATACAAATCTATTTTTTTAATATTTTTATTTATAAAATAATATTAGAAGTAAGTAAAAAGGAGTTTACCCAGCGTTCTAGTTGAAAAACTGAAGTTTCTGGCCTCCGGCCACCGTGTGTGGCGGCGCGTGTGACGGTGCGTGTGGCGGTCAGTCGTCGAAGCCATGGCCGGATTCTGGGTTGAGGAGAGAAGATTGAGAGAGTTTATGGAAGTTTTTTTAAAAACCAAGGGTTAAAAATGAATTTTGGCTTAAAATTTAGCTTATATAGCCTTGCTAAAACGGCGTCGTTTTTTTGCTTAATTCAATAAGCATTAAACGGCGTCGTTTGGGAAAAGGATCTGCGTGCTGACCCGACCCGGCCAAAGGATCCGCGTGTTTTCTGTTAATGGTCTTATTGCCATATGGGCCCTTCCGCATTTCCGGATTTTTGTAATTGTGTCCTTAATCGCATTTTTCTGTTTTTATAATTTAGCTCGGAAGCATGGCCTTTGTTTTAATTTGGTCCTTAGGTCTTTTAATTATAGAATCGGAACGACGCCGTTTTGGGATTAGGGTTTATTTACCCAGTGAGTCCCTCCTCTTTAGCATACGTTTTAATTAAGTCCTCAATTCAGTTCTATTTATTTTCACTTTTGCTCCAGAGTTTTATCAAATTTCTAATTTAGTCTTTTTTTATTTTATTTTGACTCTTTTTTTTTGTTTGTTTAGATTATTATTTATTATTTTTAAAATTTGTATATTATTTACTTCATTCTAAACTTTTATAAGATTTTTTTATTACATATTATCTTTTTTATAATTATTTCATATATTATTTATTGTATAAAATTGTTTTTATTGTATATTATTATTAAATATATATATATATATATTGTATTAAGTATTATATATTGTTTTAAAATTTGTATATTATAATTAAATATTATATATCGCTTTAAAATTCGTATTATTATTAAATATATATTGTTTTTGTAAAATTCGTATTATTAAATATTATATAGTGTTTCTAAACTTTTATATAAAAAATTGTTTTTTTTATTTTTTTATATAGTCATTTTCATATATTATTTTTTAGATACTATCTTATATTTATATATATGTATAATATTTTAAAATAATTCCTTTTCTAAATGTAAAGTTTCTTTTTATTATTTATTAATTACTTTTTAAATATGCTTTTATTTATAAAAATAGGAATTGGTTTGTCGTATTATTTTAAAATAAATATTTTATGTAGCATTTAAATTATTTAATAAAAATATACATTTTTACATACTATATTATACTATTAGATATTTTTTATATATATGTTTTTTTTATAAAGTTCTTTTCTAAGTTATCATATGTTTTTATTTTATTTCTTTTTCTATTATATTTCTTTTATCTATTTAAGCTTTGTATTTGTGAATTTTGTGCTTTAACATAGTTATTACAATTCATTATTTTGTTGTTTTTTTAATCGATTATATTTGCATGAAATATTAGTATGTATTATATAGTTTATATTGCTTAAATTTTGGTATCTTGTAATATATTACTCGCATCATTGTTTTAAAAGAGTTTCAAATAAGTCAATATTTTTGTATTTAGAAATTCGGGAAATAGTGCCCTAACATGCTGGGTTGCGATTTCCCGTTTGTCTAAATACCTAAAATACCCTTTTAAATAAATTTTATAAATCGCAAGATGATTTTAGTTACGAGAATTTAAAAACATCATGTCTTAACGTGTCGGATGTTATGCTTGTATTCTTTCGGAACAAAAGAATCTCGAGTTTCAATTCAAATTATTTACATTTTAAAAAGGATCATACTTTTAAAATCTTTTCAAAGTTTCGACATTAGGACAGAAAATTAATCAATTGGTACCAATTTTGAGCGTTATGAGGGTGCTAATCCTCCCTCGTACGTAACCGACTCCCGAACCTATTTTCTAAAATTCGTAGACCAAAATGTTTTACAAGATGATCCAATCACACCTAAAAAAAGGTTGGTGGCAACTCCCATTTTTGTTTTTTAAAAAAGTCGACCTCGTTTTTTTCCAAAACCTAAAAATGGTTTCGACAGCTCTAGTGGCGACTCCCATTTTCGTTTTTTAAAAAAGTCGATCCACTGAAGACCAATAAGAGAGTCAAGCCGTAAAATTGATTATTTTCTGTCCTTTTGTCGAAGTTTGAAAATTTGATTTTAAAAATTACAAATCCTTTTACATGTGATTGTTGCATATGTTTGTTATTTTCTCACACGCATTGCATTTGCATGACCGTTGTGGTCACACCCTTAAGTGGGAGTGAGAAACTACGCCTTCGTGAGGTTTTTACCTCTGTGTAGGATAGTGGATCACTTTCGGAATACATCTGTACCTATGTCTTCGTGAGATTTTCATCTCCGTGCAGCCATAGGGAAATGTATTCCCCTGAACTGAACTCGGTCCATATGAGCCTATAATGGGTAAGGATCGAGGAATCTGCTGGTTCAAGTACCTCAACTTTAGAGCTAAACCACACGTAAAAGACATAGGTGCCCACTCTAAGTAGAACTATGTTAAATCTTAGTGGTCACCCTGTTAGGTGTATGCTTATTCTATTTGCTTTATGTTCTATTTTACGATACTAACTTGTTATGTTTTATTTTTGTGCATATCATCTCATATTTTAAAAGGTATCGATTCACGGTCAGTTACTAAGTTAGAAAGCTGGTTATGGAGAACGAATTCCTTGATAAAGTGGGAAACAATGCGGCTGTCCGTAAATGGTCGGAGGAAACACAACTAGCAAAAGGAGATAGCCTAGTTGAGGGATACACATCAAAATTATGTGACTACACTCGCATTAGTCTGACGCAAAATAATCTCCAAGAGTTAAAAGAGATATGGGATCAATGGAGTGACGAGGCAAGCAGTTGTTCTACAGTAATTATGGGGATTTGCCGTACCTGCTGGATATGAAGGGCATTTGTTTCGAGCAATCACTCAATATTGGAATCTTGCATATAGTTGCTTCACTTTTGGAAAGGCCGATATGGTACCGACGATGGAGGAATATTCTGTTTTGTTGCGTTGTCCTAAGATTCAAGTTGATAAAGTTTACTCAAGGGCTAACTGTATTCCAACTTTTGTGAGGAAGTTGATGAACATCACGGGGAGAAGGAGCGAGCAAAAAAAGAAGAGAAAAAGGGTCGTAGAATTTTGCTGTCTCTTTGAGTTCCTTAGGGACTCTTGTTTTGTTGTTTTCGCTACAGATTTTAGGGTATAGATTCGTTTGAGCAAAAGGGAAATGGGGCAGCATTCGAATCCTTGCCTCCTCCGCCACTTGTGCTTCCTGCTGTTGTTTTGATTAAGGCAAAATTGGATGCGAAGAGGATTGTTTGACACCCTATGGCAAGGCGTGGTGTTGGAACTAAAGGGGAGAAGGTAACTATACCCATCAATCACTTCAAAGTGAGCATGAGGAGTATTGATGGACACTTCTACCATTACAACATTTCTCTTTCATATGAAGATGGTCGCCTTGTGGATGGTAATAGTGTTGGAAGGAAAGTGATTGACAGAGTGCATGAGACCTACAAAAATAAGTTAGATGGAAAGAATTTTGCCTATAATGGTGAAAAAGCTTGGGACCGCTACCAAACAACAAGCTTGAGTTTACTGTTGTACTTTAAGATGTTGCATCTATCAGAAACAATGGTAATGCAAGCCCCAAATGGGCGTGAAAGAAAGAGATTAAAGAAGACTATATCATTCAAAGACCTTTAGAGTGGAAATTAGCTATGCTGCGAAGATACCCATGCAAGCAATTCAAAATGCTCTGCGTGGGAACTCAAGAGAAGTACTGAGGGTGTTGGATATCATTTTAAGGCAGCATACTGCGAAACAGGAATGCTTACTTGTTCGCTAATCTTTCTTTCAAGATAATCAGAATAACTTCACAGACATTGGAGGAGGTGTCCTTGGCTGTAAGGATTACCTCATGGGTGAAGTCGTTATTCAAGAGGTAGCTGATCATTTACAGACCCTGGCGGTACAGGCTGACACATTGAGCACCAATATAAGCTGCAGTACAATCATGGTCAAAAGTTTGCTTTGTTAAGACTTTGAGCATTAGGGCGAAAGCATATTTGTAGCCCGTTTTATGTAAAGGATTTTATTTTCTAATAAAGTTTTCTAAAAGAAATTGAATCGAGATCGATGCCTTTTTGCATTCATGCATTTGCATTACATCATATCATATGCATTAAAATTCATAGAAAGACCCTAATTAGTTAAAGTTATTACACAGAGAGAGAGGGAAAGTGTTGACCTAGTCGACATGGAACAAAAGTTGGAGCAATTAGAGTAAAGGAAAATACAGATGTAAGAGAAATTGACCAACATTCAACAAGATATACGAGGATTCCAAAGAAATGTGATTGGTCAGCTAAACCAGTTGGTAATTGAAGGGCTTGAAAAGAGGAAAGGCCCCGTGGTTAACAGTGAGGATGATAATGAAGACCTCATCTATCCCTTAAGTTTTACTCCAATAAGCGTCCAAACTCAATTAGATGCACATCCGAAAGGGGTACCCATTACTATTAGACCCCAACAGCACTAGGTCGGTATGTCGGCACCAATAAATTACCCGATGGGCTCAGGTATCAATTTGGGGGGCAATCTAACCAATCCCATTGTCATTGATCTTGAAACCAAGAAGGCCAGTTTGGAGCTCCCGAAACAATGTAAAGCCTGTTGCAAAAGAAAAAAGCGAGAGTGGAGCTCCCAAGATAATACTTCGAGGGTAATGAGAAAAAAAGAAAATGAGGTGAATAACAATGGCATGTATAGCGGAGGTTATTCAAAACCGATCACCATAAGCCAGCCAAAAACGGAAACTACTAGCCATCAGGTTCCTCAAAAGCAAGAACCCAATCTAAGACCAAACTCTGAAAGGCTTCAATTTACGCTCATTCCAATGACATACAAGGAGCTATATCAAAGATTGTTTGACGCACACGTGGTGTCCCCATTTTATATAAAACCGTTGCAACCCCTATACCCTAAATGGTATGACACAAGCGCCCAATGCGAATACCATGCAGGAAACACAGTACATTCAGTTGAAAATTGCACCGCCTTTAAAAAGATAATCGAAAGATTTATCAAAATAGGTGTTGTAAATTTCGATGATCCCTCTAGGGCAGAGAATCCATTACCTAACCATCTAGATAAAGAAGTGATTTCTGTGATGGGAAGGGGCATGAGATCCAAGAATGCATCGAGTTCAGGGCTTTAGTGCAAGACTTGACATTAGGGGATCTAAATAACGTGTCTGGAGAAGGAACCAAGGAATAGTAGTTTCCAAGCCCTTGTATATTTGGGAGTGTTTTGAACAATGAGACTGTGGAAGCGATTCTTGTATTTTTAGGACTAATCTAGAGTAATATTCAAAACACGTTTGTTGCCTTAAGCATAGAGGCAATAAGAATCCTTTTGTGAAATAGGCTTGAGTCTGAAATTTTTATTTCAATAAAATGCATCTCTTTTGAATAAATATTCTTTTATTCTTTTGTTCTCCAGACTTTCTTTCAGACATTTTTTTATCATGTTCATACCAATAATAATCATTCTTTGAATCATTTATTCTTTGGAATATTCTTTTGAACCTACAGCAGGTCCCCAGATATCAATGACATGAGCAACGTTACTATTGACTCAGAATCTCCTTTTTGAGTGAGATATGTGTTTTGGGGGATCTTAGAACTTTGAAAATGACAGAGATTGTAACCTTATTTCTGGACTTGTTAAGATGATAAATAGGATCCTGCTTTACAAAGGATCAATGGATATTGTGAACCTAGGAAAAGATCAGAGCTTACAAAAACAAAGCAAGATATCATTGAGTTATTCCAAGAACTCAAAAACATTTTCGCACGATTGTATCAAGATATGCCTGAGCTACTTAGACCTAAGGATGTTGTTAAGGCTAAAAGAGGTCTATAAGAATATCAGAAAGACGCGTGTAGGAGGTTTTACAATGACCAAACTAAGCATGAGGTTTAGGCACTGCTGGTCCACCATGGAAGGAGATCGCATCAGTTATGTCATAAATGTCGAATTTAAGGAGCTAAGATTTATGTTCCTCCTTCTCTTCTTCATAAACTTTCTATATGTGGAGCATGGATGTTATGAGGCCAGTCTCGTCAAAAGCTCCCAGTTGACATTGAATCATCAAGAGGGTGAATGTTGTTTCATATGCCAATATTACAAAGTTGACAGTCATCAAATTTTAAAAAAAATTCATGTGCCGACAAAAGAATGCCAAAAATGATCATGGTCAATAATGCACAACTGTAAAACAAAAAAAAAAATTTATAGTCTATTCAAAGATCAGGCAGCATATTACAAATACAGCAAATGATGCTAAAAGAAAAATACAAAAAGAAGAAAAAATAAAAAGGTATATTATGGAAGGTGACCTTGACTTATAAGGATTGGCATAAGAAGCTACCATTTACTCTTTATACTTATCAAACGTCGACCAGAACTTTCGCTGGGGCAACACTTTTCCCATTAGTTTATGGAATGGAGATGGTTCGGCCCATGGACATCGAGATTCCTTTTCTCCAAACTTTGATTAAGTCAGGAAAAGGTTTGAAAGTGTTCATAGTCAGAAATGAATGAGGCTGATTCATGATGGAAAAGGTTCACCTAAGGGAATTGCATGATGGGGACCTGATATTGAGGAAGATTCTTTCTATACAAAAGGATTTCAAATGGAAGTGAATGCCAAAGTGAGGAAGGACTTTATGTGGTAAAGAAGGTTTTCCCCGGAGGAGCATTGAGTTTGACTAAGATAAACTCCTATAAATTTGGATTCAGTCCTGAGATACTTAAAAAAAGAGAGGCCAAGGTGAAAACCTGCAAAGGGCGCTTTGTGACCTTTAAACAAAAGAAGAAAGAAAGAAAAAAAAGGAAAAAGAAAAAAGAAAAGGAAAAAGAAAAAAAGAAAGGAAAAAGAAAAAAGAGAAAAAAGAAAAAAGAAAAGAAAAAGAAAATGGAGAGGCCAAGGCGAAAACCCAAAAGGGCGCCTTAAGACCAAAGGGGTTTTGAGTTGAAAACCCGAAAATGGCAGCTCAAAGTTTGATCAAAGTAGGGCAAATGGTAGTCTTGCTATACCTGAATTAACAATAAAGAAGTATGCTACGTCTTGGGGCATCGACAAAGTACTCTGGATCCCCTAAACATATATTGAACTCAAAATGGTCCTTAAGAAGTTGGTACAACAAAACTCAGGCTGCGATATCTGGGGCACCTAATTTTCATCTTACCCATTTTTGAAGTTGCTAATTCTAATTACCTTATTCTTTTCAAGATATGCCCTAATTAATTTCTTGGCTATCTTTGATTAATTGTTTCGAGCTATGCTCCTAATTAATTTCCTTCTTGTCTATTATTGTGACCTTTTTCAAGCATTTTATATTGAAATAACAATTAATGGACTGATAATATTTTCAAAGAAAAAGTTTTATATATTACTCTTGAAATTTTTAGATAATACAGGAAACTGAAACAAGATATTTGTTTAAAGAATTCCCATGTGTAAGGGTTGGAGGTATTTGAGAAAATTGAGATTACCTCTTCTGTCCAAGTGATGATTGGACAAATTAAGCAATATCGATCCTAAGAGAGGATCGTTTCACAAGCATCTCCAGTGGTCGGGGAATGGTACAACATGACCAAATTAACAGAAAAGATTCAAAGCATACAAGCAGAGTATGATTGATACGTCGAGACAAACGAAGATGAAACCTAGATGAATGAATGAGTGATGATATCTGAAATAGGAATCATTCTCATAATATTTTTTGCATCACAGTATGTTTAATTAGGAAGCATTTGACTCATTACAGTCATGCCATCCTAATCATAAAACATAAGCATATACCCATTCTACAGGTTATGTCCTCTAGGGGACAATGTAAATCGAAGATATTAGCATGACGTCCCTGTATTGGCGGGGAGCAGGTTGAAGAAAGCAGATTTGGCATCCTTGTATTAGCGGGGAGAAGGTCGAAGATATCAGCATGCCGTCTTTGAGTTTGCAGGGAGCATGTTGAAGAAGATAGCAGATTTGGCATTATTGTATTGGCAAGGAGCA
Organism: Gossypium stocksii; assembly: GCA_020496765.1. Classification (NCBI taxonomy): domain Eukaryota; kingdom Viridiplantae; phylum Streptophyta; class Magnoliopsida; order Malvales; family Malvaceae; genus Gossypium; species Gossypium stocksii. Next base: position 11,286,584 of record CM035621.1, on the reverse strand, counting down.
GATCGAAGATATCAGCGTGGCGTCCTTGAGTTTGTAGGGAGCAGGTTGAAGAAGATAGCAGATTTGGCATCCTTATATTGGCGGGGAGCAGATCGAAGATATCAGCATGGCGTCCTTGAGTTTGCAGGGAGCAGGTTGAAGAATATAGAAAATTTGGCATCCTTATATTGGCGGGGAGCAGATCGAAGATATCAGCATGGCGTCCTTGAGTTTGCAGGGAGCAGGTTAAAGAAGATAGCAGATTTGGCATCCTTGTATTGGCGGGGAGCAGGTCGAAGATATCAGCATGGCGTCCTTGAGTTTGCAGGGAGCAGGTTGAAGAAGATAGCAGATTTGGCATGCTTGAATTGGTGGGGAGCAGATCATATCAGCATGGCATCCTTGAGTTTGTAGGGAGCAGGTGGAAGACGATAGCAGATTTGGCATCTTTGTATTGGCGGGGAGCAGATCGAATATATTAACATGGCGTCCTTGAGGTTGTAAGGAGCAAGTTGAAGATAGCAGATATTGCCTTCCTGAAGTTGCAGTGAAGCAGATTGAAGCCGTCAAGAGACCTTTGAAAAAGATAAGGATCAAGAGTTTAAGACCCGGCGAGCTCGAGCAAAATTGGTCCTTTTATAATCTTTGCTTTATTCCCGTTACACAGCAATGAGCAAAGAGGGGCAGCTGTACGCACCCAATTTTACCTGGCCCGTTGGAAGCCTATACATAGTCCAAAAATACATACAAAAAAAATTAAAAACCAATAAACCAAAAAAAATAAAAGTCCAATAATAAAGTCCCTTTTATAGTCTGTTTACAAACCAATACCAGGCTTAAAAAACTACCCGAGGCCCTAAAACTATTACCTTACTACAGCCTACTAACCTAAGCCACTAAACCCTTTTTGACCCAGGTATCAGATTCTAAATTACCCAACACCCGTTACACCCATAGCCCAATACCTAAATCTATACCAGACCCAAACTTACGAAGGCCCAAGAGGCCCAAAACTTAAAGCTTTCGGCTAGGGTTGGAAACCGTAGCCCTCTCCTCGCGTCGCAAGTGCCCGAACACTGCCCCCTCGTCATCGCCTCCATCGAGTGCGCGAATCACGCCCACCACCACCGGATCCTTGCGTTTACCTGTAAAAAGAGGAAAGAAAACAGCAGAGAAAAATAGTATATGGCAAGAAATCGGGCAAATAACAGCATACCAAAAATTTGTATTGTAACAGTGCCTATAAAGGCCGAATATCACCAATGTAATGGGACTACGATTTTGATTTTAAGCACACATATATACAAACAAAGGGAAATACTCAGTTTCTGTTGGAAAAGAAAGGTGTTTTTTTATTTCGTTTTATTTTTCTCTTCGCCGAATATATACATACAAATCCATTTTTTTATATTTTTATTTATAAAATAATATTGAAGTAAGTAAAAAGGAGTTCACCCCGTGTTCTAGTTGAAAAACTGAAGTTTTTGGCCTCCGGCCACCGTGTGTGGCGGCGCGTGTGACGGTGCGTGTGGCGGTCGGTCGTCGAAGCCATGGCCAGATTCTGGGTTGAGGAGAGAAGATTGAGAGAGTTTATGGAAGTTTTTTTAAAAACCAAGGGTTAAAAATGAATTTTGGCTTAAAATTTGGCTTATATAGCCTTGCTAAAACGGCGTCGTTTTTTTGCTTAATTCAATAAGCATTAAACGGCGTCGTTTGGAAAAAGGATCTGCGTGCTGTCCCGACCCGGCCAAAGGATCCGCGTGTTTTCTGTTAATGGTCTTATTGCCATATGGGCCCTTCCGCATTTCTGGATTTTTGTAATTGTGTCCTTAATCGCATTTTTCTGTTTTTATAATTTAGCTCTGAAGCATGGCCTTTGTTTTAATTTGGTCCATAGGTCTTTTAATTATAGAATCGGAACGACGCCGTTTTGGGATTAGGGTTTATTTACCCAGTGAGTCCCTCCTCTTTAGCATACGTTTTAATTAAGTCCTCAATTTAGTTCTATTTATTTTCACTTTTGCCCCAGAGTTTTATCGAATTTCTAATTTAGTCTTTTTTTATTTTATTTTGACTCTTTTTTTTTGTTTGTTTAGATTATTATTTATTATTTTTAAAATTTGTATATTATTTACTTCATTCTAAACTTTTATAAGATTTTTTTATTACATATTATCTTTTTTATAATTAATTTCATATATTATTTATTGTATAAAATTGTTTTTATTGTATATTATTATTAAATATATATATTGTATTAAGTATTATATATTGTTTTAAAATTTGTATATTATAATTAAATATTATATATCGCTTTAAAATTCGTATTATTATTAAATATATATTGTTTTTGTAAAATTCGTATTATTAAATATTATATAGTGTTTCTAAACTTTTATATAAAAAATTGTTTTTTTATTTTTTTATATAGTCATTTTCATATATTATTTTTTAGATACTATCTTATATTTATATATATTGTATAATATTTTAAAATAATTCCTTTTCTAAATGTAAAGTTTCTTTTTATTATTTATTAATTACTTTTTAAATATGCTTTTATTTATAAAAATAGGAATTGGTTTGTCGTATTATTTTAAAATAAATATTTTATGTAGCATTTAAATTATTTAATAAAAATATATATTTTTACATACTATATTATACTATTAGATATTTTTTATATATATGTTCTTTTTATAAAGTTCTTTTCTAAGTTATCATATGTTTTTATTTTATTTCTTTTTCTATTATATTTCTTTTATCTATTTAAGCTTTGTATTTGTGGATTTTGTGCTTTAACATAGTTATTACAATTCATTATGTTGTTGTTTTTTTAATCGATTATATTTGCATGAAATATTAGTATGTATTATATAGTTTATATTGCTTAAATTTTGGTATCTTGTAATATATTACTCGCATCATTATTTTAAAAGAGTTTCAAATAAGGCAATATTTTTGTATTTAGAAATTCGGGAAATAGTACCCTAACGTGCTGGGTTGCGATTTCCCATTTGTCTAAATACCTAAAATACCCTTTTAAATAAATTTTGTAAATCGCAAGATGATTTTAGTTACGAGAATTTAAAAACATCATGTCCTAACGTGTTGGATGTGATGCTTGTATTCTTTCGGAACAAAAGAATCTCGAGTTTCAATTCAAATTATTTAGATTTTAAAAAGGATCATACTTTTAAAATCTTTTCAAAGTTTCGACATTAGGACAGAAAATTAATCAATTGGTACCAATTTTGGACGTTATGAGGGTGCTAATCCTTCCTCGTACGTAACCGACTCCCGAACCCATTTTCTAAAATTCGTAGACCAAAATGTTTTACAAGGTGATCCAATCACACCTAAAAAAGGGTTGGTGGCGACTCCCATTTTCGTTTTTTAAAAAAGTCGACCCCCTTTTTTTCCAAAACCTAAAAATGGTTTCGACAGCTCTGGTGGCGACTCTCATTTTCGTTTTTTAAAAAAGTCAACCCCATTTTTTTCCAAAACCTAAAAATGGTTTCGACAGCTCTCTTCCTTCCCTCTTCTCCAATTAGGACACCATCCTCCAGGTCATGCTCCATAGTTGTTTGTGTCAAATTTGACAGTATATTTTCCTTTTGTAGATCAAGAGATGATGATCCCCCTTCTAGATGAAAACCCAATATTGGACCGATAGCCTTTCCACTTCTTCCATTATTAACTTCATCCCATATTATGTTCCTTGAAACCCGATTGTTCCTCCTATCCCCTTCATGTTTGCCATCATTTCCCTCCCTAAGCCAGATACTGTTTATCGATAAGGCTCTACGTGATTGAGCGCGCAAAGATAGATCCCAACCTAATTAGCAATTTCCACCCCAAGCAACATCTTAGCTTCACAAAATGAATCACTATGTCACAAACGATCACAATAGAAACAGAACAGAGATAGTCGTTCATACTTAAATCTGACATGTGAACATCTTCCATTAAACATAACCTGTTTTTTCCTTTTCAATGATCGTCTAATGTCAATCTGGGTCCTTATACACATGTAATTATGATTTTCCTTCCCTAGATTTGCGCTATCGTATTCCAAAAAGTTCCCCAAAAAATTACCCAAACTGTATTGCTAATTTTTTAGAAAATAAACCAACAGGGACATAATGAATTTGTACCCAAAACGGGGTAAAGATTAATAGCACTTTTTACGAATCATCCCCCACTGTAATCTATAAAGAACCAATAAGTGATTGTTGAAAGTCCATGGTGATCTCTTAAGAACCCGTTCCATGTCCATGACATGAAAAAATTGAAATAAATACATTTTTTCTCCCAAATCTTGGATCTGGATCTGAACTCCACGGACCGGATGCCACAAATTTAACATCTTGCTGTTAGGAAACAACCTACTACTTGGAACTCACCCCTTTCTTTTCCCAAGACTGAATCTGTTTGAATCTGCAAAATTTCATCCTCTTCTTCATTGAGTGTCAGATCTGCTAATTCGTTTTCCATTGATGCAGGTACCAACCACGAAACTTGGGAATCCTTCTTTCAAGCGTAGAATAAAGGCTAATTTTTGGAACACAAGTTGCAAAAAGACGAAAAAAGCAAGAGAACAAAAGACAAGAAAACAAGAAGACCTAAATACTCATGCCAGCGGCGGCAAACCTTGGCTTACTAGGGTAGTAGACTCACACAATTTGGGTAGGTAATCAGCTTTTGAGGTTTTTAATTAAAAACATATGTTAAGTTCCTTTTTTGTTTTTAAATTCATTTTTTTATTAATAATTTCTTTATTTATATAGATAAAATAATAAATATATAATTATATAATGAAAATATTTTTTTGACATATATCATTATATTAAATATATATTTTTAAAAAATCAACTAAATTTTTAAATATGCAATAGAGGGGGATCAAAACCCAGTAATTGGAGAAAAAAAATAAGTATTTAACCACTCAATCAAAGGTAATAACATATTAAAAGAAAAGTGCGTTCACTATTAAGTGCTTTTTTAAAAGCGCATTTCACCTTTTCAATTGAAAACAGACGCATTTTTTTGAAAAACATTAAAAAGGGTCTATTTTCTTTTCTTTTCTTCTTTTTCTTTTTAAAAAGTGGCATTTACCACTAATTTTGCCTTGAAGAACTGTTGTTGACCGTCGATGGAAGTAAGAGATCATCATTTCTCTTTTTCCAGTTAAATCCCCTACTTGTTTCTTTCATCATTACTCGCTTTTCAATTTACACTTGGTCTTTGGTTGACTAGGATAAGTTGTGTTATTTGTTTTCTAATTTTTTTAAGGTTTATAGGTAAAAAAGTCTTTAAGAAAATGCAAAAAAAAACTAATTAAGTCCTATATTAAATTTGTATTTAATTAAATTTTTATTGTTAATAAAAAAAGTAATTAAAATTCTCCATTAAAAGTTTTTGTTCTTGACTATATTGACTGTTAAAAAAATTTGACGGACTAGTCAAATAGTGACACGTGTCAACTTCTAATTTAATTTAATATTTTCTCATAAGTATTGAATAAAAAAGATAGATGAATGCAAAGAGGACATATCTGAACCTTCCATTGAATCCATCTTTATGAAGCAGTCAATTGGATTTCAACTATTTTGATCTTAATAATAGTTTTTCCAGTCAAATGAAAAAAAACTATTGAAAAAAAGAAGAGACTGAAGAAAAATTAAAAAGAGGAGATGAACAGTTTTTTTAGTTAAGGTTTAGGTTTAAAATTTTTAATTAATTAAATTTTTTAGTTAAAAATCTATTTTCATCCCATTTAGAAATCCAAGTTGACAACTAAAATCTAGTTGGATTGTCACGTAGGATTATCGTTAGAGAGATAACGGAACTTAACGGTAGAGTGATCATTTCGTAACAAAATAGTAACATAAGTGACTAAAACGTAGCATTTCAAACATAAGTGACTAAAATGTAACATGAGGTAAACAAAAGTGACTATTTTTGTAGACTACCCTTAAAAAATCAGAAAAATACAATTTTTTTTTGTAAAATTATTAAAATATTTTTTATAAAATTAATAAAACATATTTAAAAGTGGATAAAAACACATAAAATTTCTTTAAAACTTATAAAAATATAAAAAAATATTAAATATTTAAAATATTAAAATTGATATAAAGTTGTTATAAAAATATAAAAAATAAAATATTATAAATATTATAAAAATCTAATAAAGATTAAAAAATTTATAAAACCAATAAAATATATTTAAAATATTTAATATTTTATAAAAAATTATAAGAATTCATAAAAAAACTTATAAATAATATAAAAGTTCTAATAAATTATAAAAATTATAAAAAGAAATCATTTAAATCCCTAAAATCATAATGAACACATGACATCACACCAATCTTTAAATAATGGAATAGTAATCAGATTGTTAGGTTTATTTTCGTGTTCAATAAAATGTTCTTAATATTCCACAAATAAAACAATAATTATGGAACAGTCTCCTTTTTGTCAATAAATTACTATTTTTATTTTAAAAAATTTTACCTCCAATTTTTTAAATACAATACAGTAGTTTGGACCTTGAAAAGTTGAAAATTATTTACTAAGTATTCTATGATATAAAGTATTTTTGGTACAATTAGATCTATTAAACCAAAATTTCATTATCCAATTATTAGCATATGTCATGTTAGTATGAAATATTTTGATCATGGTTTTTAAAACTAGATCGATGGTCGAACTAATCAAGCCATCGATTTGTCAATTCAATTGCTTCATCTAGTTTAATTAAATAAAACATTAAAAATAATAAATCAATTCAACCACTCGATTCCGAAGTCTGTTGATCTAATGGTTTCCCCTGGACCTATACTCTCACCGATTTCGATCTAATTGGTCCAATCGACTAATACGATCCAATTCAAGTTTTTATGTTTCTTTTTTTAAATTTTATAAGTTTATATTAATTTTTATATTTTAATAATTTCGATAAATTTTTATATTCTAATAATTTTGATAAATTTTCATAAGCTTTTAAAAAAAGTATACGATTTCTTATAAAATTTTAAATATGTTTTATTAATTTTATAATTTTTTATAATTTATTAGATTTTTATATTTTATAATATTTATATATTTTTTAGATTTTTTTATTTTTAATCATTTTTATGTGAAAATAGTATATTAAACCAAAACTATCACGTGTCACTATCTGATTAGTATGTTAATTTATTTTAATGGTCAATATGGTCAATGACGGAAACCATTAACAGATGGGCTTAATTTTTTTTGTGTGTTAACAGCAGGAGCTTAATTGAATGAGAATTTAATAAAGAAACTTCATTGTTTTTTTTCATATTTTCTTAAGGGCTTTTTTGACATATAAACCTTTTTTGATAATGGTATAAATATAATGGTAAATTACACTTACAGTCACTCAACTTTGGTTCCAATAACAAAACAATTAATGTAACCCATTAACATTTTCTATTACAAGCCTAACAGGACAGGTGACGTGGCTAGTTAATGTAACACCCTCTACCCGACTCGATTCACCGGATCTCGATATCGGATGTTACAACACATAAACACTTAACAAAATTTTACAATCGACTAAAAACGATTCTAAAACATACTTCTTATTTCTTTTTATACTATTTTTAAAAACAAAAGATTAAATAAATAAAATGTTTAAGAATACATCAAATTTTCAAAAGCAGCATATGGCGTTACAACTTAAAATTAAGTTAAAGATAGACTCTTTATGGTGTAGAATACTAAACGCCATACTCCTATGGTGCGCTCTGTATGCATAACATCACAACTTGAACAACCATTTTGGTGCATTCCTAGCCTGGTCCCTCCTAGCATATCAACTCTTTTATTGAAACCTACATCACAAACAGACATTTGTAAGTTCAACCAAACTTAGTGAATATTACCCACATTACCTTGGCGTATTTATTGTTGAAATCCTTAACTTGGAGATTCTTGATTGCTTTTTAGTCTTCGACGGATTCTTTTCTAATATCGACGCATACATATATACCAATTTCCATACTTGATCACTACATACACAATTCACTCATTAGACAAATGCTCGATTTTTCACTCAATATGGATCTCATTCCTTTTTCTTGATAACAGATACATCCTCAGAAGGATATTCGTACAAAATCTACCTTCAGTAAATTCTCACTCAAATAGATGTTGAACACTTCATTCAGGATGGTATACCTACTAATTTTATTCTGGCGGATACTTATATTGAGTTTGATAACTATCAGAGTACCAGTCAAATCATACGGCACATGGGCATTACAGTATACGCCACACGGGCATTACAGTATACGCCACACGGGCATTACAGAATATGCCATAAAGGCTTTATAGAATATGCCACACGAACATCACAAAATATGCCACAAAAGGGTTTACAAATTACACCATAAAGGTTTTACATAACATCACGTGTTTACTGTCCCAGCAAACTATCTCAGATGGTGCCATGGATTTCTCCCATATGGTCTTGTACATATTTTCATGGTGTGATTTGCTAGTTCGGTTTACATCTTACTGAAGGCAACACCATGAGTATTTTCATTGTCATATGATGTCATGAGTCTCTACCATATGGTCTTACACATATCTGCATGTTGTGATATGTCAATCTGGTTAGCAATATACCTGTTCTACCAGAGGCATCACAATTGGTCGTGTTACTCATTTACCACAGAATACACTTACCCAAATTCGTTCATACTTTTGATGAACTCATATTCTTTCATACCTGATTTCACATGCATACATACCACACATTATCTTATTCATGCAACAACCCATATATCTCATTTGTAATTATGTAGAACATTTACAATAATTCACACGCACATACACTCACCAGCTATTTGAGAAAACATCAACATATGATCTACCATTATAAACTAACATGTATGAGTCATGATAAAAACTCACTTAAAACTCACCTTTACTGTAGCTCGGAGTTTCAAATTCTATCATCCTTCCCGAACCAGCAACAAATACTTAAAAGAACATAAGATTACCATTAGAACCCTGTTTATAGATAGTTTACCAATATATCCATTACATACAACTCCCATGCAGGGTATTATATACACTCCATACTGTATTTATGTCTTCTACATCCTTACTCTTTTGAAATTATAACATGTAGAGCTATCAGACTTACTAGGAGATTGAAACATCCACTAATTATCCCGAAAATCTTAGTTTCCAACTTAACGAAGAATGAGAGAATGTTTGGGTTTAAGAAGAAGAACCTGAATGTAGAACAGAAGGAAGAGAAACCATTTAATGTTCCCTTATTACCACATACATATACTTACTTCCTCTTAGTGGATCTTGGCAAGTGTCGATTGTATACAGAAATTGTCTTGTTAATGTCCTACAAAAACTGAGAGAAATACAAAAGAGAATTTGATGCAGATGCTGGTTGACTAGTCAATCTATTCAGTTGACTCCCAACCAATCACATTACAGAACCTACTTTGCATAGCATTTCATCAAATTAGCGTATCGTACTTTTGGCGACAACTCTCATAAGGCGTGCTCTTAAAGATAATTAAGTCTTCTACAGTTTCTTCATACACTTGATAGGTTCTTAAGATACAAAACTCAGGCATATCATTTCATAGATGCACATTTTCATGAGCACACTCTTCTAAGAAACATCGCGAGATGAAAACCTCAGATTTTATGAAGGCGGATACATTATGTGCCAAGATTTAACTTGCCAAAATTCTGAAAAGTGGTAGACTATACTACAATAGTACGCGGAAATAGGAAACCTTCACACTTATTTTCCTTTTACTTGGATTCGCCAAATTTAGGAGTGTGACATTTAACTAGCTATAGTGGAAACCCAATTAACCCAATTAGCTGACATGGCCACTAACATTGACTTTCTCTTTTTTCAAAGATGGTGATTTGCTTCAATCTACTCTTAATCTCTTTTGTCTCCTTCTCTATCTTCCAATCTCTTCCCATCCAGATTCTGTTATGCCAAAACCCAAACCATAGCTTCCAATCTATGCTCTCATGGTCGTCATTATTATTTTACTTCAATTTCTAGAACCTTGTATCACCAAATCCAAAAACAAATATTCTAACCCAACTGTTTGTGGAAATGTCACAATGAGCTACCCTTTTCGATTACCAACCCAACCTCTCAACTATGGTGACCATGGTTTGAACTTGACTACAACAGAAACAATTGCGTTGTTTTATCCCTAAACCATGGTTGATTCTATGTCCAAAGCATTTGGTATGAACACTCTACTATTCGAGCTATCGACCCTGCCACTCAATTATCATATGTCAAAACTATTTCATATCAATAAGAATAATATCTTATAATTAAGGCTTCAAGTGTGTAAAGCCCTTGAAATTTTTTAAAGAAAAGCAATTAAGTCCTTACTTTTTCTTTTTTGCACTCAATTAGAAATTTGAACTGCCAAAATGAATTAAAAAATCCTTTTATCGTTAACTTTAATATTTGACATTTAAAGTTTACAATCTCATTTTTTTCAATTAAAGCTGCCACATGTCGCATCGTGGTTGTGGCATGTGACGGAAAATGATAAAAAATATAAATCAATAAAAATATTAAAAATGTAAATAATATTGAAAATATATAAAAATTGTTATAAAATACAAAAAGTTATAAAAAATATAACATTTAAATTTTTATCTCTGTTTATTTTAAAAATTAAAACAACCAATAGTAACATGCCAAATGACACATTCTAATTGAACATGAGCAATTTTTGAATAAAATAGGAACAAAATAAAAATTTAATACCAATAAAAATCGGGTTAATAGTCAAATCAATCAGATCACCAATTTCTTATTCAAACCAAATCATTTATTAAAAATTATTATAAAAATAAAATAAATCATTAAAACTTTATAAAAAATATAAAAACTGATTTAGCTTATTTTTTAGTTTGATTTAATCGGTCCGCATTGATTTATAAATCAACCAATTTTTACCTTATTCAATATTGATATATCAATTGTTTTTTATTTAATTAATCTGAACCATTGGCCTGATTCTAAAAGTGCCCAAAAAAAAAAAAAGAAATAAAAAAGGGAAAAACTCACATTTGTTGTGCAACGTATGACATTGATAATACTCTAAAATGACATATTTTTATGTGTTAATTATATATATTTTGAGTATGATCTTACTAATTTGGGTTGTTTATGGTTATTTTATCTTATAGGAACTAAATTGATGGCAAAAAGAAATTTGGGGACAAAAAACGTGAATTTAATGATAAAACAAGTCAGCATGCGAAATAGGGAAAAAGTGGTGCCGAGAATGCAAAGTGTGAAAGACTTGGGGCAAAAAAAATTCAAAGAAGAGATTTATGAACATAAGACTTTATTTAAATTTGAATTTTATTTTTAGGACTATTGTTAGGATTATTATGATATTGTTTAGATTTAATTTCAAATTATATCTTTTATTATCCTCTAGAGTTTAAATAGGAACAAACTAGGTTTTTTATGTGCTATAAATAGGGGATGGAGTGACATGAATATTCACTTATCATTTTTGTAAAAAACTCCTTCCTACTAAGGCAGAAAATAAAATTCCATTCTATTAAACTTGTGTTTTTTTCTAGAAAAGCATGAGCCACTAAACTCATCTAGCCAAAGGTTATCAAGACTCCTCCAAAAAAGTTCATGAGGCTTAGAACCTGCACTTAACCTTTCTCAACGAGTATTCATCATTTCTCCGCATTATGGGACTGACGCTTCCGTCCATGTCTTTCCAAAAGTAATCTTTTCATCTTGTGCAAAGGCGGCCGCTTTGTATGTTTTGGGAAGGTTGCACAGTCGGTTCGTTAACTTACTACGTCAGTGGTTGTCGAGCCCAAGTGATAAAATAGAGTGGCATTCGCCATTGAGAAATGATGATCTAGTGTAAGACGGTCCTACAAAAGTGACGATTGGCTAGAGTCAGGTTCCTCTAAATCATAAGGCTAAAACCTAAGTGGAGCTAATAGTCGTAGGTGTCCTCTTCCACTATAACTAGCTTATTCGGTCATGAGAAGGATCACCTAAAAGCCTATGATTGAATCCAAGAAGGATCAAGATAACCAGAGACTGGGATCCCTCAAACCGTAAAACCCCTTCCGTTAACTCTGTTTCTTTTTACAATTGCAATTTCAATTTATTCAATTTCAACTCGTCCATATTTTTAATTCTGTTTTTTTCCCAGGTTAGACGTTTTTCTTAGGGACAAGAAGTTGAGGAACAAGAAGTAGTAGCGATCCAATCCTTGAGAATTTGACCCTACTTCCCTTATATTATTCTTTTCGTTATTTCTTAGGGACATGTTATTTTTTGTGCTTTCAACGACACACCAAACGTTGTTTTCGTCAAGCTTCAATCTTTACAATAACTCAAAGGTAGCACACACCCCCTTTGGACTTCCACCATTCTCACTTTCTAAAGCTCTACACTTTTTCATTTGCTACCATAACCCCATACCCAAAATCTCTTCTTCAATTTGTTGTAGCATTAGGTGTAAATTTGTTATACTTTTTAATAAATTTTCTACATTTTTATATTTTATAATTTTTTTACGAATTTTATAATTTATTTTTTGAATTTTATGAATTTTTACTATTTTTTATAAGTTTTTATGATTTTTATAGTTTTATATTTTTTATATCTTTTAAATAATTTTCTATAATTCTTAATATTTGTAATAAATTTTTAATGAATTTGAAAGATTTTTTATATATATATATTTTTAATAAAGGTGTGATATGTGATCACTTTAATTGAAAAAAAGAAAAAGACTAGAGCAGTTAACTTTAACAGATAATCGTTAAAAGATATTTTTTTATTATTTTAACAATTCAAGTACCTAATTTAGTGGAAAAAATTAATTAAATTTTTTAATTAGAGAATGTTGTACACCCTTAACCCTATAATTAATTATGATTTGAATGATTTTATACTTTTATAATTGGTTGAATAAGAAACAACTTTGGGCTAAGCCTAATGAGCTTGAAGCACCTAATGAACCCAAAATATAACAATTGTAAGAACTAAGAACCCAATGTCATTTAATCTCCCCTAAATAGTTATTCTAGATTATAACTTTTGTTTTATAAAAATAAATTATAAATTTTTTTTTCAAATTTGTAAACTACTACTAACCCTTTTATTTTTGTTTTCCTTCGACTACTCAAGTAAGGAGTAAAAATTATTCATGCCTTTTTATTTGTAGTAAAGCTTTTAACATATGTGATTTTCTTTGTTGGCCTGCGTCTCGCAATCTCAGGTTGGTAGAATTTGCAGTGTAATCTAATAAAAGGACAAGTGCCATTATTTTAAGTCATAAGAAAAATGCTAGATGAGTTTTTCACATATTTGATATGTTTGAACATTCAAAGCCTTGATTATAGCTTCTTTTTTTTTTTCTTCTGACATAAGCTTAGTTTGACTTTTTTTTTTTATCAATATCATTCACATCTTTGAAGAAGTCTTCAACATATGAAAATGCTAGAAGTGGATGTCAGAGCTATAACTAATTTATGTAGTTTCACTTAACCCCTTTATCTAATGGAACAAAGTACAGATTTATATTCTTGTAATCATTTAATTAATTAATTTTTTTCAAAGCAAACAATCATGGTACTGTCGTCCACAACAAGATATAGAGCAAAATTTTTAAGATTACTAAAGGCGGCGTTCAAAACAAAATAGTAGTTGAGATTCTCTGTTAGAAAATATTTGCTGACGTTTAATCAATAGTTTAGATTATGGTTGCCTGAGTATTTGTGTCCCGCAAGACCGCAGGCTGTAGCAGCAGTCAGAAATGGCTCCTGACTGAGACAGCTGAGGTTTCAAAGTTGAAACTATGATGTAATTTAAGGAACAGGATTTTCAAAGTCTTTCAGTTTCTTATCTCATTAATGGCAGGCTTTATCTTGTTTCTGTTTTAAACCCTTATGTGGCCTCACGTAACAGTATCGATTGCATTGGAAAGCTTAAATACAAGTCATTCGATTAGGGATGGTGGTGATACCTTGATTTAAGCCGGCGGAATATTCGAACTAGGATTCTTTAGCCCTGGTTCCAGCACCCAAAGGTACTTGGGAATATGGTATACTAATTCCATCACGACGGTTCCATGGGTGGGAAATAGGGAAACACCCCTCAATGATACATCAGGGGTTGTACAAGTTGTCATCACTTTTCTTCCAATTCCACTTTTGGTCTTCTCTTACTTCACCCTGCTGCACCTTAGCCTTTAAAACTCTATGCTTCCTTCTTGCCTCATTAACCTCCTTTGCTCTGTATTTGTAAAGCATTGATCAACTCCATTACTCTCAGTTGAATCAAGTCCTTGGTGTTCTCCAAAGAGGCAATTGTTGCTTCATACTTCTCAGGCACAAAGACAAGTATTTTTTGCACCAGTCTAGAATTAGATAGATCAGTCCCAAGAACTCTTACCTTGTTGGCAATATCTACCAGCTTGTCCGAGTATTCTTTGATTGACTCAAACTCCTTCTTTTGTAGCCTATCAAATTCTCTGATCAAGTTTTGTTGAAGTTGGCTTCCATGTAGACCATGAAGCAGGTCAAGCTGCCCGAGCCATGCAAGTTGCTGCTGAAGCTTATGCTAACGTTTTGTTACTTTCAAGTGGATGTTTTGTTACTTAGTCAGATATGAACTAAGTTGTTAGCATGCTTGATGTAATTAGGTGCCGATAGGTTGATAAATCAACTTTACCATGTGTACAAGTTAAGTTTATCAAGTTTCTAGGCTACTTAGTGGAGTTAGGTGCATGTTTAGGTAACAATTTCATCTTTTTGACCAGTTGAATGCTTGGTATTTGTAATGGCTTTTGTGCCTTTATTCAAGGTAATGAAAAATCTTTCAAAACTTATTCTTCTTCATTTTGGTTTTACTTAAGCAATTTTGTTGATAAAATTTAAGTCGATTTTCTTGTTTGGTTAGCAAGATATTGAAGCTTATTGCTTAAGTTTCTGTCAAAGTTTCACATTCTATTTTCTTAGTTTTATCAATTGGTATCAAGAGCTAATTTCTTAGTGGACTTCACTCTTTTTCAATCCTTTAAAGCAATGTCTTCATCTAGTTTCTCCTAGCTCTACCACCAGTGTCCAATGGTGAAGGCTACCACATCTGGGTAGTGAAAATGAAGACCTACTTGCAGGCATTTGACTTGTGGAAGGTTGTTAATGC
This sequence comes from Gossypium stocksii, assembly GCA_020496765.1. NCBI lineage: Eukaryota > Viridiplantae > Streptophyta > Magnoliopsida > Malvales > Malvaceae > Gossypium > Gossypium stocksii. Next base: position 11,271,355 of record CM035621.1, on the reverse strand, counting down.
TGATGTAAAACCACCACCCTTGAGAGCCAATCCCACGGTAGCTAAAATTAGACAAAACTCTGGTGATAGAGCCAAGAGATACAAGGTAATGTCCTATATTCAAAATAGTGTGTTAGACTTGATTTTCAAAAGGATTATGGCTTGTGAGTCTCCAAAACAAGCTTGGGATAGGTTTAAGGAAGAGTTTCAAGGAACTGAAAGAACAAGGCAGCAACAACTGCTGAATTTGGGAAGGGACTTTGAAAATTTGAAGATGAAGGAAGCAGAAACAGTTAAACAATACTCAGACAGGATCTTGTCTGTTGTGAACAACATTAGATTGCTCGGGGACTAGTTCAGTGAAGCTAGAATAGTGGAAAAAGTTATTTCAACCTTACCTAAAAGATATGAAGCCAAAATCTCCTCCTTGGAAGACTCAAGAGATCTATCGAGCATCTTTTTGACTGAGCTAATCAATGCTCTTTATGCTCAAGAGCAAAGAAGAGCCAGCAGACAGGAAAAGCATTAAGAAGGTGCCTTCCAAGCCAAGAGCAGACCAACCTTGAGCTCCTCTAGCTATAAAGGGAAGAAGACTTGGTCAGATAAGCCTAAAAGAGATGGAGCAAGAAGAAGATATCCACCTTGCTCACATTGTAAAAGGCTTAGCCATTTAGAGGCAAATGACTGGTTCAAACCTGATGTGCAATGCAAAATTTGTAAACAGATGGGTCATGTTGAAAAAGTTTGCAAAAACAAAGGCAAGCAGAAGCAAAATCAGTCTCAACAGCCTAGAGCTGAAGCTCAAGTTGCAGAAGAAGGTTGTGATCAAGAAGAACAGGTTTTTGCTGCCTCTTGTTCAGCCACCAGAATAAAAACCACAAAAGGGTGGTTCATTGACAGTGGTTGTACAAACCACATGACACCTGATGAGACCATTTTCAAAAGAATTGAGAGATCTTTCAAAACAAGAGTAAAAATGGGCAATTGACACTACATTAAAGCAGAAGGCAAGGGAGATGTGCTAATTGACACTCCTACAGGTACCAAACTTGTTTTTGATGTTTTGTTAGTACTTGAAATTGATAGAAATCTGCTTAGTATAGCTCAATTGCTTGAAAAGTGTCATTTTGTGGTTTTAAGGATAAAGAGTGCCTAATTAGTGATCCAAGTGGATCCAAGCTCATGTCAGTAAGTATGATTGACAGAAACATTGTTGTTGATTAGAGTAAAAACTCAGTTTGTGCCTACACAACTGTTTTAGATAAATCTAAGTTGTGGCATAAAAGGTTGGGCCATGTTAACTACAGGTCTCTAGTTTAGTTGACCAAAGGAGATTTGGTTGAAAACTTCACAAAATCAGTAGAAAAGGAGGATGTTTATGAAGTGTGTCAGCTAGAAAAGCAAGCTAGGCTGCCATTTCCTTTGAACAAGGCCTGGAGAGCCTCTGAAAAGTAGTAATTAGTCCACACTGATGTCTATGGCCCTACAAGAACTGAATCTTTGAATGGCAGCAAGTACTTTATCCTCTTCATTGATGATTACTCAAGATTTTGTTAGGGCTACTTTTTTAAGCACAAATCAGTAGTGGCATCAATGTTTTGGAAGTTCAAGGCTGCAGCAGAAACAAAATCAAGTTGCAAACTCAAGACACTAAGGTCAGACGATGGCACAGAGTACACTTCAGTAATATTTCAAACTTTTTGTGAAGAATCTGGTATAAAACACCAGTTCACCAACACTTATACACTTCAGCAAAATGGTGTCAATGTGAGAAAGAATAGAAGCTTGATGGATATGGCCAGATTCTTAATGTTTAAGAGAAATTTTACTGCAATATATCTTCAAAATAGGCTACCAACTAAAGCACTATTTGAAAAAAACACCATTTGGAGCTTGGTTTGGGTTCTAGCCATTAGTTACTCATCTGAAGATCTTTGGCTGCATTTGTTATGCTCATATTCTTGCAGTCAAAGGGATAAGTTAGCCAAGAAGGCTCAGCCTCATATTTTGGTGGGCTACAGTAGCGTTAAGAAAGGTTGTAGGATTCTGGATTTTATAACCAAAAGGGTCTTTGTGAGCAGAGATGTTGTATTTGATGAGAAGTCAAGCTGGATATAGGATAAAAACGAACCAGAATGTACTGTTGAAGACTTGATGACAGATCATATTGAAGAAGATCAAAATGATCTTGAAATGGACATTGATCATGAGCCAGTTAGGGGAACCAGACCTTTGAGTGAAATATATGAGAGGGCTAATGTAGCTATTGTTGAACCAACCTATCTTGAAGAAATAATAAACCATAATTATAACATATTTTCATCCGATGCTTAGCATATTTTTGGATGATTTTCCTTATAATTTAATGAATTTGATGTTTCTAATCCTTTAATTTCATGTTTTATACTTAGGTGAGCATTGAAAAGTGAAAAGAACAAGAAACGGGCCAAAAACAGACAAAATAGGCCAAAATCAGAATTCAACATGGCCTAGACACTTCCACACTGGTACACCACATGCCTGTGTGTCACGGTCGTGTCGACGATCAACCACGTCAGTATTGCACATGGCCTGGGCACCTTCATACGGGCGGATTAAATGCCCGTGTCCTTGTCGAGCCCTATTTCAATTCTACTCGAAAAAGGCTAATTTTTAGATATTTTCGACATTCCAAAGTCTATTTAAACACCGTAGGAGAGGATTAAAAAGACTGAGAGTAGAAAGCAATGAATTACTCGAAGAAAGCCTATTGATTCATCTTAGAAGCAGGATCTCCATTAAGACTGAAGATCTCCCCTCAATTTCTCTTGAAGTTTTTGGGTTTTTTATGTTTTGTTGTTTTCCAATTTCTAAGATGTTTTCTTTCACTATCATGAACTAAACCTCTAAATACGTAAGGGGGATGAAACCTAAAATGAATCTTATTATTTTCTGAATTATATGATAAATACTTGATTTGTTCTTAATTATGTTTATTAATTCTTGTGTTAATATTTCAGGATATTAATTTAAGTTGAATGTGCTTATTCAGTGGAGCAAAAGTCCCTGTCTAAGAGTAGATCCAACATAATTAAGTGGAGTTGATTGCAATCCTAGAGATAGGACGACGAAAATCTACGGATGAGAGTCAAATCTAATAGGGAAATCCATAGATCGAGTTAATGCAACAATAGAGGTTTTAATTAGAAAGAAATTTCAATTAATCAACCTAGAGTTAGTTGTTTTTAGTCTCGAAAGGGATATTAACATAAATTAGGGATTTCTATTGATCAAGTCAAGTGAATAAATCGTCTAATTTAGAGTCGAATAATAAGTGAAGTCTAGGTGGATTCTTCATTGGGTATTGTCTTAATCAATCGATTTTCTAAAAGTATTTTCTTAATTTCTGTCTTTGTTGCATTCTTAGTTTAATTAGTTATAGATTAAAACAAATCCCCTTTATTTTTAGGTTAGATAATAAAAAGAAAGTGAATACTAGTACTCTTAGTCCTTGTGGGTTCGACATTCCGGTCTTGCCATAAGCTATACTACTGTTCGATAGGTGCGCTTGCTTTTATTGTGATAATAGTTTAGTTTTGAGGTACGATCATCAACAAATTAAGTTTTTGGCATCATTATCGAGGACTAAGATATTAGGAGCACTTGATTTTTATTACTTTATCTATTTTTACTTTTATTGCAATTTACTTTTTGTTTTTAATTTAATTTTTATTTACTAATCTCACTGTTATTTGTCTTTGACAGGTGTCTTTAGTTTATGACTAGAAAGAACCCATCCGGACCTTTACTTTTTGACAGTGAGATAGAGGCATCAGCTCGCAGAAACCATAGAGAAATAAGGCGGAGCCTACAGTACATAGAAGAAGAGTAAGAGGACGTGACCGTTACTACCGAAGAGATGGCGGAAAATCCAAATCATCCACTACCTCCTGTGGTAGCCACAGGTCCTGTAAATTAGAATCTTGCTCCTCGTACTATGTATGATTATGCTAAGCCTAATTTAGTTGGTACTGAATCAAGTATTGTTAGGCCTGCTGTAACTGCAAATAATTTTAAAATGAAACCTAACACTATTTAAATGATACAACAATTTGTTCAGTTTGATGGTTTGCAGGACGAGGATCCCAATACGCATTTAGCAAATTTTCTGGATTCTACGGCACGTTTAAAATAAATGGCGTTTCTGATTATGCCATTTGCCTTCGGTTATTTCCCTTTTCTTTGAGGAATAAGGCTAAACAGTGTTTGAACTCTCTACCACGAGGGTCTATCACTACTTGGGACCAAATGACCGAGAAATTTCTTTTAAAACATTTTCCACCGGCTAAAACGGCAAAGTTGAGGAATGATATCTCTTCTTTTGTGCAGATGGATTTAAAAACGCTTTATGATGCATAGGAGGGATACAAGAACTTATTGAGAAGGTGCCCTCACCATGGGTTACCTCTATGGTTACAGGTTCAAACCTTTCACAATGGTTTGAACCCCTTAACGAGGCAGATGATCGATGCAGCTGCCGACGGAACAATAAATAACAAAACACCTGAGGAGGCTTATGAGTTTATAGAAGAGATGTCACTGAATAATTATTAGTGGCAAGTTATGAGGACGAAGCCGCAAAAAGCCGCCGGTGTTTTTAATATTGATGCGGTTACTATGCTATCTAACTAGGTAGAACTTTTAAATAAAAAGATTGATGGTTTGTATGGTTCTACGTAGGTACATCCAGTGATGCAGTGTGATTCAATTAGGGATGCATAACATAGACTTTTCATCCTACAATCCTAGCACAGAGGGCGAACAAGTCAACTATATGGGTAACAATTCTAGACCTCAACATAATCCATATAGTAACTGCCGAAACCATTTTTTGTTTTGAAAAACAGAGGGATCGAATTTAAAATGAAATATGGAGTCGCCACCAATCTTTATTGTTTAGGTGTGATCGGATCACCTTATAAAACATTTTGTTCTATTAAAATATTGGTTTTGTGCCTACGAAATTCAAGAAAACGGGTTCGGAAATCGGTTACGTACGAAGAAGGATTAGCACCCTCGCGACGCCCAAAATTGGTACCTAATTGATTAATTAATGTCCTAATGTCGAAAATTTGAAAAGATTTTAAAAATGCAATTCCATTTAAAAATAACTCGAATTGGATATTGAGATTCTCTTATTCCGAAGGAATGAAATATCACGTCCAACACGTTAGGATATGACATTTCAAACACTCGATACCAAGATCATCTCATGATTTCCAAAATTCATGCATTTAAAAATTTTTTAAAGGATATTCGGTTATCTGGTCAAACGAAAAAAAAACGAAACCTAGCACGTTAGGGCACGATTTCTCCAAACATGGGATATTGCCTTGTTTTTAAAGTTAAGAAAACACGGACGAAATTTTAAAAGGATATTTAGTTATTTGGTCAAACGAAAAATCCAAAACCCAGTACGTTAGGGCACGATTTCTCGAACTTCTAAACACAAAATATTGCCTTTATTAAAAATCCTTTTTTATGAATGATAGCGAGTATAACACTTAAAAGGTGTGCATTTATGTTATTTGGGAGTAAAATAAAATGATCTATATTGGATATAAAAAATTAAACATGGCTTCGAAGTGATTTCAATGAAATGAGATGGAATAATAATATAGAACATGAAACAAAAAAAAATATGGCAATAATCACACTACATGCATCGTTTTAATATTATATAATCAAAGAAAGATGAATTAAATAATATATAAAACAATTTAAAATAAATAACATAAAAATTTTAAAATAATATATATGTATAGCAGCTTAAAGCAAATAATATATCAACAATTTAAAAACAATATATAATAAAACAGTTTGAAATAAATACTATATAAAATGATTTAAGATACAATAATATAATATTTTAAAATAATAATATATGAAAGAAAACTTAAAACAAGTAGTAATAAAATAAAATAAAAACTTAAAATGAATAATACATGAAAAGATTTAAAATAAGTACAAATTTACCAAAAGGGTTGAAATTTTTACTAAATAAATAGTAGGAAAATAAATAAATGAATAAGATAAATAATAAACAAAACAGATAAAACATTTTTTTTTAAAAGAAAGTAAAAAAGAAAAAAAAAACAAAACAAAACTAAGGGTCGAATTAAAATCGAAATGAAATTTGGGTATAAATTATAAAATGAAAAAAAGATTGATGAAACATAAATCAAGATCCAATTAAACGCGTGCTAAAAAGAGAGGGATTGACTGAAAAAAAATCCTAAGCCCTCAAAACGCAGCGTTTCGATGCGGATCTAAGTAAATCAAGGGCAAAAGTCATGGGGTAAAATTAAAAAGTAAAAGAAAAGGATTTGATTGAAAACGCGCGAGAAAGCGAAAGGACTAACTACATAAATATCCCATTTTAGCAAAACGTGCGGATCCTCCCCCTGGAGCGGGTCAAAGCTCGGGTTGAGGGGGGCCAAACGACGCCGTTTTAGGGCTATTATGGCCTACCCAAAACGACGCCGTTTGGTAGGCCTTTATAAACTAAATTTTTTTTTTTAAAATTTTCAGTTTTCCTTATTCTCAAAAAAAAAAAAAATTCAAAACCTCTCTCAAAACTCTCTCACCCTCTCCTCACTCCGGCCACACTCCGGTCGTCAGTTTGACGCTGGAGCACCGTGGCGGCCGCCAATCGCCGGTCACGGCGCCGCCATTCGCGGTGGCCGAAAACTAAAAAGACTCATTTTTGGATTTTTTGACTTCCCGAGCCTCTTAATCGCCGATTTTCATCCGAATCAGTGGACCTCAACCGCCTACGAAGGCACAAACACAAGAAAGGGTAAGATTTAGCCCCCTTTTTATATTTTTTGCTTATTTCTTTTCAATAAAATAAAATAAAGAGAGAGAAAAAATAAAAAAGAAGAAAGGAACCACCTTTGAAGGGTATTTTTTGCTTTGTATTGATTTTTTTTTGTGTATTCGTTCTTAAAAAAAAAAGAACCCCCTAATACATCATCTCTATGGCTTTTTATAGCAGAAAATAAGAAGAAAAATACAAAGAATTTCTTTGCTGTTGTTTTTCTCTTTGCTGTGCTGTCCTTTTTGCATTTGTGCGTAGGTACCAAGGTACGGAGCTCGGTGGTCGTACGGTGCTGTGCTGGAGGTGAGGACGAGGGGTTGCGGCGCCTAGCAGCTAGGGTTTTCACCCTTTGGCTGAGAATTTTTCTGTTTTAGGCCATTTGGGCCTATTTGTAAAATTGGGCCAAGTGATTCGGGCTGTAATTTGGACTGTAGAACTTTTTTTTTGGTTTTATTTTGGTCTGGCTGTGTATGGGCCCGGGCAGATTGGGCCTACTACAACAACACTTACAATGCAGGTTAGAGAAATCATCCCAATTTCTCATGGGGTAGTCAAGGAAACCAAAGGCAACAACCCTCTCCAAGCTCTTAACAACCATACCAATAAGAGAAAAAGCCAAACCTTGAGGAGATGCTCACAAAATTTATTTCGGTGTAAAAACCCATTTTCAGAATACCGAAACAACACTTAAAAATCATCAAGCATCGATTTAAGGGCTCGAAACTTAAATAGGTCAACTTGCTAAGCTGATCTCCAAAAGACTACAAGGCCGCTTGCCAAGTAACACAGAAACTAACCCAAGGGAGCAGCTCCATGCCATCATTGTGCGCGACAAAGAAGGGTTAGCTGAACTTAAATCTGAAACAAGGTAAGAAGCTGTGGTAAGTAATGGTAAGGTTGAGGTGAGTCATGGTACACAAAAGACGGTAAGCAAAGAGTATAAACCTCGTATGCCATCTCCCAATGCGACCAAGAAAGACCAAGCAGATGTATAATTCGATAAATTTCTTCATCTCTTGAAAAAATTACATATTAACTTACCTTTTATTGAAGCTCTTTCGCAGATGCCAAATACCGTTAAATTCTGAAAGGAGTTTTTAGCAAATAAACAGAAGTTGGATGAGTCGTCGCATGTGGAACTAAATGCAATTTGCTCAGCTATTTTGCAAAACAAGCTACCTAACAAACTGAAAGATCCAGGGAGTTTTACGATTCCTTGTCTAATTAGTAGTCTAGATATTAAAAATGGCTTGGCTGATTTAGGGGTGAGTTAATGTCATGCCCTAAAAAATGTTTAAACAACTAAGACTAGGGAAACCCAAACAAACTAGGATGAGTATACAATTGGCTGATAAAACTATTGGATTTCCTAGGGTTATTTTTGAAGATGTGCTGGTTAAAATTGACAAATTTATATTCCTAGTCGATTTTGTTGTCTTAGACATGGATGAGGACAGCGACGTTCCCTTAATTCTAGGTAAACATTTTTAGCAACTACTAGAACAATCATCGATGTTGGTATAAGTGAACTAACGCTTTATATAGGTGATGAAACAATCACTCTTCGTGCTCATGAATCGGAAACACATCCGAAGAGCACAAATGAGCCATGCTTTAGTTCTTGTAACAACAAAGAAACCATCTACGAAGAGCGAATGCTACAAGTGAATGACCTAGACGAATGGCAGACTTATGGCAAGAAGGAACGTATAACACACCACAATGAACCAAAGCAGCGCCATGACGAACCTAAGGTGAAAAAAAGCAATTTAAGGTCGGGGACAAGGTATTGTTAGATGAAAAGGACCCTCGAATTACCACTTCAGATCTTAATACAAATGTTGCACTTCCCTTCACGATAGTAAATATCTCTCCCTACGGTATAGTCGAGGTAACACATTCCAAATTTGGCACTTCCAAGGTAAATAGTACTCGGCTCAAACTTTACTCTGATAATAGGAAAGAGGAGTTTCAACTCCTCAAACCACCGTGGCCATGTGAAATTAAGCTAAGTCAAGCTTAGGCTATAAAAAAGTGCTTCTTGGGAGGCAACCCGAGCACTAACACCACTAACCAACTTATTTTTATCCATTTTCTATGTTTAATGTACAGATTTTTAACCCGCACGGCCTGGACAGACGGGCGTGTCCTTGGCCGTGTATAAAAAATCCCCAAATATTAACATACACATGGCTTGCGATAAATCCACACGGCCATGCAACACGGCTGTGCGGACTATACGACCTGGACACACGGGCGTGTTCTAGGTCGTGTGAAACTTGGAATTTAATTTTTCAAATTTCAAATAAGTCAGAGTCAAACACGGGCAAGGCACACGACCGTGTACGAGACACGACCTAGCCACACGGGCGTGTGAAGGGTAACACTAGAGTGGCGATCATTACACGGGCATGGGAGAAGCGAATGAAGCACTACACAGCCATGCGCTATAGCCGTGTAGAGGACACAGCCTGGGAACACGGGCATACTCAAAGGCCATGTGAGATCCTGAGCCCTTTTTCCTCGATAGACACGGGCTAACCCTGAGCCACATCGGCGTGTGGCATGGCCGTGTGGCCCAACACGGGTTCGTTACACGACTGTGCCCTTTTTAAACCCCTCAAACCCCTTTTTTTTCTCTCGTCTTCTTCCCTAACTCAAAAAAGCCCTAGCTGCCGCAGCCCCCTCTCCTCCACTCTGGCTGCCGTCGCTCCTGTCAAACCCCGATCCCTTTCCCTCTTCCATCCTCTTTTCCCCTTTCCCGCTCACACCCTACCACGATTCAACCCCCATTTTTTTAAACCACTCAGCCTCACTTTTCCTCTTCCCCTCCAGCCCGACCCCATGTCGCCCGACCACCACTGACTCGCGCCACCCGCCCCGCCGAACACTCATACACACAACACCGAATCCCCCTCTATTTTCATCCTAGTCAGTTTTCCCTTTCTCTCTCACCATTTTCTTTAATGTAATTTATTTTCATTATTTTTATTCTTATTTATTTAGTTCTTCACTGCTGCAAATTTTTATAACTAGGGTTTGTATTCTTGTTCAATAATTTCCTTTATATATTATGAATTTGACTTATACATGCTGCTACATTATAGCTCCATTAGTCTATTCTTATTTCCTTAGGTCTTCTCTATTCTGCCATCCCATGATTAGTATTATTTATTCTCTATCTCTCATTTGAGTTTTGATGTTTAGTAGCATGTTTGTTTTCCTGCTAATTTGATATATATTTGATAAACGTTAAATTATACATATTTTTACCCCATGTTTAACCTATATTTTGGATGAATTATTAATGATTTAGTGAGAATTGGTGCTCTTAATCTTTATTTTTCATATCTTATAATCAGGAGAGCACAGGGAAGAGGAAAGAATGAAAAATTGACCGAAACCGGAGAAAATGGGCCAAAAATGACATAACACACGGCCCAAGGAGACACCACACGGCTGTGGCACACGGCCGTGCCGCACAAGGGTCACACGATCCAGCCCCGACAAGCACGGCCAGGCCACACGGCCGTGCCCCAACTGACAAAATCTCACACGGCCTCTTGTCGAAGTACACGGGCGTGGCACACGGGCATGTTCTAGTCGTGAAGAAGAGGAATTTCACTCGAATTGGCATGCTTAGAAGCTAAGAAAGGCTCCCCAAAACTCTATATAAAGACCTTAGGAGGCAACTCTATGAAGGGTACTTGATTTCCCCCTGCCAAGGGTAATCTTTTCCCTAAAGTAGGGAGTCATCTCTCTGCCGACACGAAGAGTGAAATCCAGGAATTACTCCAAGGGAAGCCGATTAATTCATCCCAGAAGCCGGAATTCTGCAGCAACATAGAGGATCTCCCTAAATTCCTTCAGGGGTTTTTGGTTTCTTTTATGTTTTGTTATTTTATATCTTCTGAGATGTTTTCTTTCTTTATTATGAACTAAACCCCTCAAATACTTGAGGGGGATGAAACCTAAGATGAATCTTATTATTATGTATTCTTGAGTTATATGATAAATACTTGAGTTATTCTTAATTATGTGTGGTTAATTCTTGTGTTAATAAGCCTAGGTATTAATTCAAGAAACGGATGTGCTTAAAGCAGAGGAGCAAAAGTCCCTGCGATAAGAGTAGATCTACCATAATTAAGTGGAGTTGCATGCAACCCTAGACATAGGGCGACATAAATCTGCCGGATTAGGGTCAAACCTAATATGGGGAACCATAGTTCTAATTAATGCAACCTAGGGAGTTAATTAATAAAGGAACTTTAATTAACAACTTAGGCCTAGTTGCTGTTCACCTCGACAGAGGGTTTAGCATAAATTAGGGATCTCTACGGATCAAATCAAGTGAATAAATCGTCTAGTTCAAGGACCAATAACAAGTGAAGTCTAGGTGGATTCTCCCTTAAGTATTGCTTATATCAATCAGTTTTCCCGAAAGTTTTTCTTAATTTACTCTTTGTGCACTTTTAGCTAGTTTTAGAATTAGTTTAATTCAACTCTCTTTACTTTTAGGCTAGATAATAGAAAGAAAGTGAGTACTAGTACTTTTGGTTCCCTTGGGTACGATAACTCGGTCTTGCCACTAAGCTATACTACTGTTCGACAGGTACGCTTGCCTCAACGTCGTGATATTAGTTAGTTTTGGTGTGATTAAGTTCTTTATAAATTTTATTACTTCATATCACGCGATATCAAGTTTTTGGCACCGTTGCCGGGGAACTAAAATATTACGAAAGCTCGATTTCTATTACTTTAGCCATTAATATATATATTTATTTATTTATTTTTCTTTTATTTTTATTTTCAGTTTTTATTTAATTTTAGTTTTAATTTTATTTTCTTTTAAATTTTTGAGTTTTCTTTGCTTTCTCTTTTTAGGTATTTTTAGTTTATGACTAGAAACAACCCAACAGGACCACTACCTTTTGATGACGATCTAGAAGTGACAGTTCGCAAAAATCACAGAGAAATTAGACGCAGTCTACATTATCCTGAACAAGAACCTAATCAAGAGCTAGAACCTACAGAAGAGATGGAAGCAAATCAAAATGTTCCACCACCTCCCGCAATAGTCGTGCCACTAGCAAATCAAGAAGAAGCTCCTCGCACTATGTATGATTATGCTAAACCTAGTTTGGCTGGTACCCAAACTAGCATTCTTAGACCTACTATTGCTGCTAATAAATTTTTGAGTTAAAACCTAACACTATTCAGATGATATAGCAATTGGTGTAGTTTGATGGTTTACCGGACGAAGATCCAAACTCACACATAGCCAATTTTTTGGAACTTTGTGATACCTTCAAAATAAATGGCGTTTCTGATGATGCCATTCGATTGAGGATATTTCCATTCTCTTTGAGAAATAAAGCCAAACAGTGGTTAAATTCTTTACCATGAGGCTCAATTACCACATGGGAGCAGATGACCGAAAAATTTTTACTCAAATATTTTCCTCCAGCTAAAATAGCTAAATTATGAAACGATATTTCTTCTTTTGTGTAGATGGATTTAGAAACACTATACGATGCATGGGAGAGATAAAAAGATCTTTTGAGAAGGTGCCCTCATCATGGTCTACCTTTGTGGCTACAAGTTCAAACCTTCCACAATGGTTTAAACCCGTCAACTAGGCAAATGATCGATGCAGCCGCAGGAGGGACAATAAATAATAAAACACCTGAAGCAGCTTATGAATTTATTGAAGAGATGTCATTGAATAATTATCAGTGGCAAGTCATGAGGACAAAGCCAACAAAAGCCGCAGGAGTTTACAATATTGATGCTGTAGCCATGCTTACTAACCAAGTAGAACTTTTGAATAAAAAGTTTGATAATTTTGTTGGTTCTACGCAGGTACAGCCGGTAATGCAGTGTGACACGACTCCAGTAAACATGTTCAATCCTGATTTCTCATCTTATGGACACAGCATGGAAACTGAACAAGCCAACTATATGGGTAACAATTCTAGACCTCAGAATAACCCTTATAGTAATACTTATAATGCAGGTTGGAGGAATCACGCCAATTTTTCATGGGGAGGACAAGGGAATCAAAGACAACAGCCTCCTCTGGGATTTCAGCAGCCACCACCACAGCAGGAGAAAAAGCCGAACTTGGAAAAGATGTTCACCAAATTTATGGCCATGTCAGAAACTCGTTTCCAAAATACCGAAACGGCACTAAGGAACCAGCAAGCATCTATTCAAGGACTTAAAACTCAAATAGGCCAGCTTGCCAAGCTAATCTCGGAAAGACCATAAGGTGGACGTCCAAGTAACACTGAGACCAATCCAAAAGAGCAAATTCATGCCGTAAGCATAATAGATGAGGAGGTTTTAATCAAAGACAACCCAGACGAGGAGCATGAGGTGAATAAAGGTAAGGTAGAGGTAAGCAGAAACAAGCCAGACATCAACGAACACAAGCCTCGTATCCCATACCCAAGAGCGTTTCAGAAAGACCATACAAATGAATAATTCGGTAAGTTTCTTAAACTCTTAAAAAAATTACATATTAACTTACCATTTGTTGAAGCAATTTTGCAGATGCCAGACGCGGTTAAATTCTTAAAAGAACTCTTGACAAACAAGCGAAAGCTAGAGGAGAAATCTCATGTGGAATTAAATGCAGTCTGCTCAGCTATTCTTCAAAATAGACTACCAACCAAACTGAAAGATCCAGGGAGTTTTACTATTCCTTGTTTATTTGGTAGCCTAGACACAAAAAATGCTTTAGCTGATTTAGGGGCTAGTATAAATGTCATGCCTTATACATTGTTTAAACAACTAGGTCTTGGAAAACCTAAGCAAACTAAGATGAGCATTCAACTGGCTGATAAAACTATTAGGTCTCCTAAGGGAATAGTTGAAGATGTGCTCGTCAAAATTGATAAATTTATATTCCCAGTTGACTTCGTTATTTTAGACACTGATGAGGATAGCAATGTACCCTTAATTCTAGGGCGACCCTTTTTAGCAACTGCCAGAACAATAATTGATTTACGAACAGGTGAACTTACACTACGTGTAGGTGATGACCAAGTTACCTTACAAGCTCGAAACTCGATTAAGATTGTTGATAATAATATAGTTACGAGTCCTTATAAAAAGAATAATCTCACCATCCAACCTTCTGTGCAAGATACACTCCACATAAAGGCAACTCAATCACAGACAAATCCATCCAAGGGAGACGCATTTGGAAAGCGAATGGTTCAGATCGAGGAACTAGATGAGTGGTTGAACTATCATAAAAAGCCCAAAGTATACCAAACCAACCCAGAGCATCACTAAGACGACCCTCAGGTACAAACGAATCAACTCAAGGTAGGGGATAAGGTAATCTTAGGGGAAGACGATCCTCGAATCTTGAATTCAAAAGAGCATACAAGTGATACACCTTACTTTATGATAGTGAAAATCTTTCCCTACGGTACAATTGAGATAAAACATGAGTCACTCGGCACTTTTAAGGTAATCACACTCGACTCAAATCTTACGTTGATAATGAAATTGTAAGCAGGATAGAAGAGTATCAACTCTTCAAATCACTGTGAACGTACAAGCTCGAGCAAAGTCAAGCTTAGACTATAAATAAGCGCTTCTCGGGAGGCAACTCGAGCACTAACTTAATCACTTTTCTTCTATTTTAATTTTTAGTCTTTTTATACAGCAACTAACCTTTTTATGCAGGAATTTAGGACCACACGACCATGCCCACGGGCGTGTCCAAGGCCGTGTGAACACTCCAAGCAGAGACACAATTGTGTACCGAGGCCGTGTAGGAATAGAGCAGAAGTTTCCCAAAAGCACGGGAGGTCGACAAATCCCCACGGCCGTGCGACATGGCCGTGGCACCCTTTCGACTTTAACACGGGCTACCGACAAATCCCCACGGCCGTGCGACATGGCCGTGGCAACCCTGCACTATCAACACGGGCTCGCACAAATCTCCACACACCCGTGTCCCCAGACCGTGGCCAACACTACCAAATTAAACACAGCCGTGTGCCCTTCCACACGACCGTGGGAGTAGCGAAGCCTCATCGCACACGGCCATGGTACATCCTACACGACCATGTGAAGTACGAACAAGATCGCACACGGCCATGCAATATGGCCAACACGGGCTAAACCCGAGCCACACGGGCGTGTGCCTCTAATCTCCCATTTGGTTCTATTTTTCTCATTTTTCATTTTTATTTTTCTTTTATTAGTTTCCTTTTTTATTTCAAATTTTATTTTTATGTTTAATCCTTTTAATCATTACAGTATTAGTATTCTTAGAACTTAGTTTATTATTTTTCTGTTATTTAATTTTCTATCTTTCATATCAGCCAATCCCTAACGAGTAATCTCTATTAATCCTAAAGTTCCACGACTAATTAATATTTTCGCAGTTTCAAAAAGGAGCTCTACAGCTCATATTCAACCGAAAATAGGAACACCCTGCCACAATTGCCGACTCTTCCTCACAAGTTCATCCTAAATTCAGGGAGTTTTAATCCTCTCCCCATCTTATGATATTATACTTCTCTTGCTATCTATATCTTTGTACATTGAGGGCAATGTACATCTTAAGTGTGGCGGGAAGTTACTTTAAATCTATAATTATCTATGAAATCCCTGAAACTTTTCATGCTTTATTCTCAAATAATTCTCAGTCTCCTATTAGGAATTAATTCTGATTGATTTATGATTTTATTGATATGTTGAGAATTAAGATATAGGTGCCTGTACTCTGATTATTCAAACTTTAAAACATTAAGGAATCAAGCATGATAAGTTGAAATTTTTGAGAACCCCAATTTTTGCATAAGTTATTTCTTTAATTCTAAGTATTATCTTGAAATTTGAAATTCACAGGATTGACATCAAAAAGCCATAATTCTGGTGAGATTTTGAGCCTTTTGAGCATACATTCTTTCGTGCTCACTTTTATTATTGCTTTGAGTGAGTCAACACTGATTTGTTATTGTAGAACTTGCTTTGATTATACGCATCAAGACCACATCATTGATTTGATATACCGAAATGATAAAGGCACTTAGGATTTAACCTACTTACTCCACAAAAAGCCTACCTCCATAAATTAACCCCTAGTAAACCCCGTTGAGCCTAACACCCCATTCTTTGACTTACCCCCTAATTATTAACCAATAACCCATTTTTTGATGAATCTTATTCAATTACTTTGACCTATTTTTGTCGAGATTTGAGTTGAAATTATTATCTCGCTTTATTCTCTTTTCCAGCATGTAAAGTTGTAAATATTCAAGATTATTATGAATTGTTCCTAAAAAAAAAACGGTTACAGTTAAATTCAGTTGTCATATGTAATAGTTCAAAAGTTTTTGCATATTTCTATTTTAAAGCTACCCAAGCATGAACGATAAAAATTAGCTCGAGAAATATGTTCCAGTGATAGAGATTTTTCTAGCTAGATAATTTTTCAATTCGATCTCGATTCTAACCCTTCTTTTGCAGCCTGTGACAACACCCCTAACCAATTCCCGTTACAACCCTTACAAGACCTTTTGATCGATATGTCATGTCAATCTATAGTGGTGGAGATGTGATTTTCTTGCAAGCCTATGGTAATAACTTCTCAGGTTGACTAGAGAGTGCTTAATTCTTGAACCCTAAACACTTCAAGTGGATAGAGTGAACCTTTAGTGAGGATGTCAACTTCTGTTAATTAAGATGGAGAGATAATTACTCAGGAGGAAGGAGAAAACTTATGTTTCAATGATAAAATTCTCAGCTTAAAGTGATTGAGTCTTTAATGTTATTTTGATTGAATATTTCATTGTACGATCACCTGTGGATTAGTTTGAAACATTATTGATAAAGATTGTAGGTTGAGAAGAATGATTCCTTCTAGGGATTGAGATTTTGCTTGAGGACAAGCAAAGGTTTAAGTGTGGGGGTATTTGATAAATGCTAAATTATACATATTTTTACCCCATGTTTAACCTATATTTTGGATGAATTATTAATGATTTAGCGAGAATTGGTGCTCTTAATCTTTCTTTTTCATATTTTATACTCAGGAGAGCATAGGGAAGAGGAAAGAATGAAAAATGGATCGAAACCGGAGAAAATGGGCCAAAAATGACATAACACACGGCCCAAGGAGACACCACACGGCCGTGGCACACGGTCGTGCCACACAAGGTTCACACGGTCCAGCCCTGACAAGCACGGCCAGGCCACACGGCCGTGCTCCAACTGACAGAATCTCACACGGCCTCTTATCGAAGTACACGGGCGTGGCACACGGGCGTGTTCTAGTCGTGAGGAAGAGGAATTTCACTCGAATTGGGATGCTTAGAGGCTAAGAAACGCTCCCCAAAACTCTATATAAAGACCCTAGGAGGCAACTCTATGGGGGGTACTTGATTTCCCCCTGCCAAGGGTAATCTTTTCCCTAAAGTAGGGAGTCATCTCTCTGCCGACACGAAGAGTGAAAGCCAAGAATTACTCCAAGGGAAGCCGATTGATTCATCCTAGAAGCCGGAATTCTACAGCAACATAGAGGATCTCCCTAAATTCCTTTAGGGGTTTTTGGTTTCTTTTATGTTTTGTTATTTTATATCTTCTGAGATGTTTTCTTTCTTTATTATGAACTAAACCCTTTAAATACTTGAGGGGGATGAAACCTAAGATGAATCTTGTTATTATGTATTCTTGAGTTATATGATAAATACTTGAGTTGTTCTTAATTATGTGTGCTTAATTCTTGTGTTAATAAGCCTAGGTATTAATTCAAGAAACGGATGTGCTTAGAGCAGAGGAGCAAAAGTCCCTGCGATAAGAGTAGATCTACCATAATTAAGCGGAGTTGCATGCAACCCTAGACATAGGGCGACATAAATCTGCCGGATTAGGGTCAAACTTAATATGGGGAACCATAGTTCGAATTAATGCAACTTAGGGAGTTAATTAATAAAGGAACTTTAATTAACAACTTAGGCCTAGTTGCTCTTCACCTCGACAGAGGGTTTAGCATAAATTAGGGATCTCTACGGATCAAATCAAGTGAATAAATCGTCTAGCTCAAGGACCAATAACAAGTGAAGTCTAGGTGGATTCTCCCTTAAGTATTGCTTATATCAATCAGTTTTCCCGAAAGTTTTTCTTAATTTACTCTTTGTGCACTTTTAGCTAGTTTTAGAATTAGTTTAATTCAACTCTCTTTACTTTTAGGCTAGATAATAGAAAGAAAGTGAGTATTACTACTTTTGGTTCCCTTGGGAACGATAACTCGGTCTTGCCACTAAGCTATACTACTGTTTGACAGGTGCGCTTGCCTCAATGTCGTGATATTAGTTAGTTTTGGTGTGATCAAGTTCTTTATAAATTTTATTACTTCATATCACGCGATATCAGTATTGCTTTTATGTCGAAAATAACTAACCTATATCAGTTCCCATATTTCCTATTGTCAGTATCACTGACTTTGTCTTTTAGTTCTAATTTCATTTTCATTCTACATCCTTTTTTTAATCAATGTTAATTCATACTTGGATTCGTTATATGGTTTTGGCATGCTTAAATTTTTGTCCATACTATCCTAATAGTAATCTCTTTAGGAAAATTTAGATTTGGCCCACTTTGGACTTTATTTGCCTATCCTGCTTACTAATAAAGCCTTTTACACTTTTGTACAGGTACATTATGATGAACACTCGAGGAAAGTCCAAAGTTGCTGTTCTCGCTTCGAAAAAGTGGAAGGGCCCAGGCGTGACCTCCTCGAGCACCCTTACTGAGATTCGCCATCTTTATCTCTGTTTTTTCGTGGACCCTCTAGAGGAGTTATTTCAGCTCCTTAGTGTGAGACCACTTGGCTTGGGCCACTGCATTGATTGAGCCATATTAGAGCAGGTCCACTTAGCTGATGAGGTCCATGCTATTATTACCACAGCACCATGGGACCATTTCTTCGATATCGTCGAGCCCACATACTTGGAGCTCACATTGGAATTTTGATCGACGTTCTACCTACAGTGTGTCATGTCAGTCCATGATGAGCCAGACACTATTACTTTTTGCATCGGTGGCTTGGTGCGACAGATGAGCGTCCTAGAGTTTGGTGTTGCTATGAGACTCTATACAGAGGACTTCCTGAGCACCGAGGACTTCCTTCAACTTCATCGACCTATCCATCACTCGCCTTCGTGTTGTTGGACTGATCTTACTGGGCGTCAGACACTATATGACGTGAGTCGCTTAAAGGCGACTTCTCTTTCTCCAGCCTTACGGTACATTCACACCATCTTAGCTCATACTTTGACAGGACAGAGAGAGAGCACCGAAGTTGTCACCACTCATGATGCTTATTATCTATGGAGCATGGTACATGGACACGTCTTCCATTTGGCATACTTCATCGCTTTATCTTTTCACCATCAGACGGATCGCCATAGGAGGGGTCCTATCTATCTAGGCCCTTATGTGACTCGTATTGCTCGATACTTCAATCTTCTAGACATACCATATCAATCCTCCACACTCACACTTGTTGGTCAGATGTCACTACAAGGCATCTCGAGCATGATACATATGAGGACGATCGAGTGATGCCGTGGATTCAACCCTCATCAGTACATATTAGCTCATTCTGATGATCAGGATGACCCCGAGGACATTACTGATGATGCCCTTCCCCCTCACGAGGATCCATACCCACCACCACCACCAAGTCACTGACCCACTACTGCCACATTGACTGATATCTTCGAGCGACTTACTCACTTCGAGCAGCAGTGTTTTGAGCGATTCAATAGCATTGATGCCACTCTTTGATAGATTTGCCACCACCTCCACATTTCTCCTTTGGCACCGTTAACTTATGGGCCATCCGATGATGAGGACCTTTGAGTCAATTTATTTTTATTTTTATTGTTCTTTATTTTTCTTTATTTTTTCTTTATTTTTCTGTATGTTTAAAGACTTGTCACTTATATTTTGAACTATGTTTATCTTTATGGTTCTTATCCAGTAATGCTTTAATCCTTTTCCACAGTTGTGTTTATTTTCTTAGATAGCTCAGAATCATGCACTTCATTAGCCTTTCCTCCAAATACGCTTTCACTATTCTAAGGATTTCATCCAAAATTTAGGGGAGTTTTGATTTCCCCCTCTTTCTTATGATTTATGCTTATATTATTATTATTTATCTTTGTACATTGAGGACAATGTACATCTTAAGTGTGGGGAGGTTATTTATATTATTATCCGAAAATCACTAAATTTTGTCTTATTCTCAAGTAACTTTCTCATATTACTATTAGAATAAATTTTAATTGATTTATGATTCGTATTGATATGTTTTGGATTAAATCAGCATTTTTGCATTGATTGTTTATGTAATATCCCGAATTAGGGCATAATCAGAATAGTGGTTTCGGGACCACAAATCTGAGATAGAAATAATTATTTTATAATTATTTTGATGTTTATGATATGATTGCATGATGGTGTGAAAATTTCGTGAAGAAATTCTATGCATAAAGTGCTTAATTTGAAATTAGGGACTAAATCGAATAAGATGCAAAACTTGCATTCTAGAAGCTTTTAGTATGAAATTGCTTTGGAATATTAATTAGGAGGCCTTAAATAGAAATTTTACCAAATTCTAAAATTTTGGACAAAAATGGGCTTGTACATGAAAATTTTCAAAGAAAGTCATTAAGGGTATTTTGGTCATTTGGTAATTAACATGAATTAAAAGGGAAATTAAGGTCAAAATTTGTTCATCTTCTTCAAGCGTTGGCCGAATATTGCATCTTTCCATAGCTAGGGTTTCTTCAACTTTTAAGCTTCATAGTAAGTGCATCTAAGCCCCGTTTTTAATGATTTTTATATTTTTGTGATCCTGGTAGCTCGATTTAGCTTATGCTAGCAATAATTCAACCTAGGGTTCATATTTGGAAAAATAACCATAGGTGAAATTTGTTTATTTTGGTGTTTTATGATAGAATATGAGGTTTTAAAGTATGCTAGACAACTTGTGCTACTCGGTTTTAAGTGAAAATGAGTAAAACGGCTTAATCGGTAAAAATACCTATTGTTCATAAGTACATGTTATAGTGGGAATTTGAGGTTGCTTTTAGTAAACAAATGATCAGCATGTCCTAAAACATAAGAATTTGGGATAAAGTTTAATTTCCGAGCTTTGGGGCAAAAGTGTAAATATGCAAAAGTTTAGGGGTAAATTTGTAATTTTGACAAAGTTAGGGTCAAGGACCGTTTTGATAAATGTGAGCATTAAATAAGCTAAATGTGTTATTTTAGATCAAGAGAAACGAGATTCAAGTTGTGATCGAGGGAAAAACAAAGTTTACGAGGAATAGGCTCGATTGCTAACCTTTTGTATCGAGGTAAGTTCATGTGTAAATAAGGTAACATAATTGTTATTTTAAGTGATTTAATGTTATTTATATGATTTGGTACTTATTATCATGAATATTATGCTTTGTGAATTATTATTTATTGATATGCAAAGTATGTGGTTAACTTGATAAGTATGAGATGCTAGCAAGTATTGGTTCCGACATTTCGAGGAGGACAATCGGAAATTTGTGATTGAGGAAAATCCCATTTGAACCTTGAGAATAGATTAGGATACAAGTGACATGTCACTAGGATGGTTGAGTTCCAAACTCGTTGAGTTGAGTCCGAGTTCGTGAGATGTAGCTAGGCATCCGAGCTCGTTGAGTTGAGTTCAAGTTCACTTATGGATGCGAACGCCCGAGCTCATTGAGTTGAGTCCGAGTTCGCTTATGGGCGGGTTACATGGTAGCTTGGCTACGGATATGACACTTATGTGTATACGATTTGTAAGTTATATTCCTATGTGTTCAACGGGTAGATTTTTAAATGAATAATAAGAACACCGAAATGAATGAGGTATGTTGGAAAGTGTGGTGAAAGAGGAAATTTGACAGGTATGAGCTTAAATCTCGAGTTAAGAACTTGGTAAGATAAGATTTTGGTAAGATGGTAAGTATAATTGTACCATGGAAGTCTTAGTGATAATTATTGCAATTGAGGTTCATGTAGAATTCCATGATTATGTTACTTGTTATTTACATGTGAATTTACTAAGCATTTATGCTTACTCCCTCCTTTTCATTTATTGTAGTTTTGACAAGCCAGCTTGGAAATCGGGAATGGTCGAAGGAACGTTCACACTATCCGGGACAAATTGGTATAATGGCTTGTATTTGGAATATGGCATGTATAGCATTATAGTCATTTTGTGTAAATAATCTTATGATATGGTGATGGTTTGGTAAGGTAATGCTTGGAAATGATTAGCCATTGGAATGGCCAATCTAGACTATATTTGGTGTCATGTATGTTTAATGTGTTACTTAGTCCATGAAAATCCATAAAAAGATGAATTTTGTTATAAAACAGAATTTTCCAGCAGCAATGATGTGAGTTTGAAAAATCACTAAAAATAGTAGAGACAATATTAGGTGGTGAATAAAACATGAAATTGAATCTTATCATGTCTATTTTCATATGGAAGAAACAAAATAGATAAAGGAATTGTATTTTATGAGATATTTGGGTTTTGGTGAAACAGGGTCAGAGTGATTTCTGAATCCCCTGGCTTTAGAAATTCACTAAAAATATTACAAAAATAATTAGGAGTCATAATTTATATGCATAGATTCCTTATTGAGTCTAGTTTTAGGGGAAATAAACTGCATATTCATTTGAATTTTTTACAGAGAGAAAAGTGACTCGTAGTGAACAGAGGTCAGAGTAGTCGAACACTAAAATAGGGGACACTTTAACTAATAAACTGTACTAATTGGCCCAACCAAAATTCTAGAAAAAAATTAGTAGATAGATATATGAATCTAGTTTTAGGAAAAATTTACAGATCTTAATTTCGATTTTCGAAACTCGAGATATGAATTTTTTAGTGACTGTGACGCAGACGAATAGTTTATTATGAAAGTTGAAATAAATGATTTTAAATCCTTTATGTGATAAATTAAGTTTAGCAACACCTCAAACTCGACTCCGGCGACGATCTCGGGTAAGAGGGCGTTACAGTTTAAACTTTAAGTCATTAGAGAATCAAACATGATAAGTTGATTTTTGAGAGTTTAATTTTTTTAGGTTATTTCCCATAATTTAGGTATTATTTTGAAGTTTGAAATTCACAGGATTAACATCAAAAGCCATAATTTTGGTGAGATTTTGAGCCTTTAGAGCATATATTTTTTCTTACTCACTTTTATTGTTGCTTATGAGTGTGTCAACATTGATTTGTTATTCTAGATCTTGCTTCGATTGTAACTCCCTAAACCCCTATCCGTCGCCAGAATAAGGTTATAAGATATTACTCGACAAAACACAGTTGTCAGGCATTCACCGATACACATAAGTCATGATCTCAACTATACTTAATAAGTTAGTATATAAGAAATTACTCACGAATTCATCTTCATATAAATACGACATTCAAAATCATAGGCTTTTCAAAAAAAAAAAGAAAAGAGGTTTATCTATACATGCCATGTAACACTCCTCACATGATAACTCGATAGTGTGATGCTATCTCCAGCCCTTCCAACTCTAGCTATCATACAGACCTATAAGAAATAGGGAAAGAGAATGGGGAGTAAGCTTTAAAACTTAGTAAGTTCATAAGAAAACAATAAGCAACTCGTTAACAAGTTTTAACAATGTTTGCAACAAAACCACAAATTCACTGCAAGCTGTCTTCCTGAGCAACAGTTACTAGATTATTTATAATTGGAGCTACGAAACTCCAAATCAAGTGCCGTTAATTTTCCCTGAAAATAGATTCTTATATCTTCTATCCATAAAACTTTTAGAATTTTTAGTTTGACCAATCAATACCAGATTTTTCTTAAAGTTTCTCCTATTTCACTGTTTGACTATTCTGAACACTCTTCTCTACGAATCACATTTTTCATTGTACAGAATTCAAAATGTGTTCTCGTTTATTTCATTTGAAACTAGACTCATTAAATTTTTCTTATAACCATTTTTTTAAAATTTATAATGATTTCCTAAAGACAAAGCAGGGAATCTCGAAGTCATTTTGACTCTGTCCCACGCCACATCAAATATCTCATTATCGGAAATTCTTTTGCTTTCATAGTTTCTCTTATAAGAAACTAGACTCATTAAGCTTTAATTACATAATTTATTCAGCCTCTAACTCAACTCCAACAATTTATAGTGATTTTCTAAAATCACGTTACTGCTGCTGTCCCAAGCAGATTTACTACAAATTTACTCTTTAACACATTCTTTGCATTCATATTATTTAACATGAATATCACCAATCAACTTCATCACCTTTTTATAATTGCACTTAACATATCAATACTTCTAATCACTTATTTGATGCACTCCTTTCATACATGTACATATAAACATATATGCTTATAGTTGTTTAATTCTTTAGTTCATCGTTACTTCTATACCTTCAAATGAATCATTTAAACAACTAATAGATTTCCATATGGGAACATAAAAGATCAAACATATTCTTGTCACACATATAAAGTAACCGAATATAACCCATACCTTGCATTTACATATTTGGCCGAATACCACTCAATTTGATAGGCCTTCAATTAGCAAATTGTAACCTTACCTTGTAGGTATATCGTTAGTATCATGCTCGGAATAATTCAACGGCACTTAGCCCGCTAGGTTTTAACTCGATTTATTTCAATGGCAACTAGCCTACTAGGCTCGTAGCCTGAATATCACCCATAGTAGTTTCATCCACTTTATAGCATTGACTCATAACCCATTTCATAATGCATTCGGTCATCACATCATACAATATATTCAAAATACCATTCACATATGTTAATTCATAGCACATTCGGCTATCACACTTAGCCATTTCTAGATTCATGCTCATATTATTTACCCTTACTTCTTCGAAATGCAATTGTCATTTATCATTCTCTATAAACTCTTAACATATAATTCATTGCCATCCACAATTCAATCAAACAAGCTAGCCACTTTCGGCTCATAACGTTAACATTGCTATTCATTCGTATGCATATATACATATAAATATTATCACATTAGCTTAACATTCAAATTTCTATATTCATTTAATCATTAAACACATAAAATCAACTTAGCCAATTAAGAACTTACTTATGCACATTATTCACATATAACATATTAATATGTAATACCAATTGGCCATATATGCATGGCCACATTATATTCATTTCATTGACATATCATTTCTTTAAATCTCAAAGTCCCATAATCACAACATCTAACCGCCTCGATGTAATTCGTTGGTTCGACTTAATAGGATTAATTCAAAGCACTATATTCACATATCATTTCAATCATCTTTCTTTCATTTCATCTTCACACTTAGCATTCGATAGTTTATGCATAGCATTTGGCTCACATTCATTTCATACTTATCACACGATCTTAAAAGCACATTTCATACTTACCAATATGATATGCTTGCCATTAGGCCATACAAGCATAATACAACACCTCATCATTTTATCTTTAAAGTTCGGCTAAATCCATAGATTACAAAGAATACCCATTCATGTAATATATCAAATTATAATCAAATGTTATTTACGTTTGATTACTTAAAACTTACCTTGACTGTCGTCGACTGATTACGGATATGCTATTCAACCAACTTTGATTTCCCTTTGTCCGAATTTTGCCCTCTATGCTTTTGAGCTAAGATAAATAAATTTAATCTTATTATCACTTAATTCTTCGACCATAAATTCATAAGTATATGCATATATATATATATACGACCCTTATACTCATAATCTCATAGCAGAAATCATGCACATTAACACGCATTATCATCGAAAATGTCATTGTTTACTGAAGACGCAATTACTTTGATACATGACAATATATATATATATATATATAATCAAATTGAGGTACTCTTACTAAGATTACATTTGACAATTGTCAATTCAAATACAATCTAAGCATTATTACTTAACCTCATCATAAGGCTTTTATAAGTTGATCTCAATAGCCGTATGCCATGAAAAATCTTGAAACTACATCAATCTAACTTAATCATATATCACATATATACTTTCTTTTACTTAACTATTACCTAAATGCATCATTTCGTACATATCAAAACATCCCCATAAAACAACCATTTAATCAACAAATGCATAATTCCCCATTCGGCACTAATACTATCACTATAGCTAATTACTGCTAACATAAAACTTCTACTTCTTAACTTTCTATCCACAGCCGTATACCCCTTTAAAGCTTCCCAAAAACATCACATTTATCATAAACACAAATGCATCTTTCAACTATTATAACAGTTCACATACAGCAGCTATATTCAAATGAACATATTAGACAATTATCGTTTATCATCTAAACTTTACTTACACAACAATTCAGCACATATCCAACAACTCTCCTCCACGTACAAAAGCCATATATATAATTTAACAATTAAATAGCCTTTTCTCAATCACTCTTACGGCAACATTTATATAATACTTTCAATTATACATTAACCTTTATAACACCAATTTACCGATTACCACAAATCAATATAGCCACAAATATTAAATTTTACCAAGCTCAAATCATCAATTATAATTTCTCAATACTCAAAACATTTAAAACAACATCAAGGAAAACATAACATCCATGGCCGAATGTACCAAAAATCAACAAACTCAAGAATTTATACATTCCCAACTCAATTCATTCCATTACCACATAATTCCATCTATTTAAAGTTTAATTTAACCATTAAGCATGAACTACCAATTTTTATCACCATTTTCCAAATTTTTTTAACAAGTTGCCATATGCAACTATTCCCAAATTTCATGAATTTTGAACCATGGGTTCATTACACAACACATTTAGTAACTAAATTCCATAAACAATTTAGAAAATCATATTACATACCTTTGATTCATGCAAGGACCATGGCCGAATGCTTCATACTCTTTTTATCTCTTTTCTTTGTTTATTTTCGGCTAAGTGAGGATGAAGAAAACATGTACTTTGTTTTTATCACCTTCCCTTTATTATTATATTTTCTTCACTTATAAAATAAAGCCTTTAATTAATAATAAATTAAAATAAAATAAAACAAAGTGCATATATTATAAACATCACCATTACGGCCGGCCACTAAGTTAAAAATGGGAGATTTGACATGCAAATCCCCATTTTCCAACCCATGCAATATTTGGCCATTACAAATAGACATAGCACATTTTCAAAGTTTCTCATATATGTCCATTTAATTAATTCCACAACCAAATGACATAATTAAAGCATGAAAATTTCACACATGCGATTTCACATATAATAGACATAAAATATACATTTATTTATTTTTGTGACTCGATTAGGTGGTCCCGAAACCACTTTCCGACTAGGGTCAAATTAGGGCTGTCACATCGATCATACATGTCGAGACCACACCATTAATTTGATATACCAAGATGATTAAGGTACTTAGGACTTAACCCACTTACTCCATAAAAAGCCCACCTTCGTAATTAACCCTTAGTGAACCCCTTCGAGCTTAACAAACTATTTAGTGAATTAACCCTTGATATTAACCCATAACCCATTCTTTTTTATTCCTTGAGAATCTCCCTCATTTAATTTGACCCCCATTTTTTTGAGATTCGATTTGAATAAATTGCCTAGCAATGTTCTTTCATTCAGTTAGTAAATTTAAATACTTGATTTGTTCTTAAAAAATTGCATTTACAAAGTTATTTCAGGTGTTAAATTATCATTTAGCTTATTATTAGAAATTGAAATAACACTTGAGCTTAAACAGTGTAATCAATAAGGAGGAGCTCAATTTTATGATTATCCAGTGATGTAATTTCCCAGTATTAGTTATTTTTCTAGTTAGGTAATTGTTCTGTTCAATCTCGATTCTAACCTTCTTTTTTAGCTTGTGTCCACACCCCTAACCAAAGCCCTGTTTCAACCCTTCAAAGACCTTTTGATTGGTGTATCATCTCAATTTATAGTGGTGGAGATTTGATTTTCATGCAAGCCTATGGTAATAACTTTTCATGTTTGAAAATTGAGTGCTTAATTTTGAACCTTAAACACCTTGAGTGATTTGAGTGAACCTTTCGTGAAGATGTCAACTCTGTGTAATTTTGAATTAACGGTGACTACTTAGACAAAAGGAAATACCTTGGTTTTCGTAATAAAATACTCAACTTGGATTGCTTGAAACTTTGATGTTCTTTTAGTTGAATTCTCAATGTATGATCACTTGTGGGTTATTTCGAAACATTGTTGATAAGGATTATAAGTTGAGAAAAATCTATTTTTAATTGTGAGTTAAGGATTTTGCTTGAGGACAAGCAAATGCTTAAGTGTGGGGATATTTGATAAACCATAATTGTAACATATTTTTATCCTATGCTTAGCATATTTTTAGATGATTTTCCTTATAATTTAATGAATTTGATGCTCTTAATCCTTTAATTTCATGTTTTATACTTAGGTGAGCATTGGAAAGTAAAAACAACAAGAAACGGGCCAAAAACGGACAAAATAGGCCAAAATCAGAATTCAACATGGCCTAGAAACTTCCATACAGGTACACCACATGTGTCACGGCCGTGTCAACATCAACCAAGTCAGTATTGCACACAGTCTGGGCACCTTTACACGGGCAGATCACACGCCTGTGTCCCTATCGAGTCCTGTTTTAATTTTACTCGGAAAAGGCTAATTTTTAGGTATTTTGGGCATTCCAAAGTCTATTTAAACACCCTAGGAGAGGATTAAAGAGACATAGAGCAGAAAGCAAGGAATTACTCGAAGAAAGCCGATTGATTCATCTCAGTAGCAGGATCTCTATCAAGACTGAAGATCTCCCCTCAATTTCTCTTGAAGTTTTTGGGGTTTTCTTATGTTTTGTTGTTTTCCAATTTCTAAGATGTTTTCTTTCACTATCATGAACTAAACCCCTAAATACCTAAGGGGGATGAAACCTAAGACAAATCTTATTATTTTCTGAATTATATGATAAATACTTGACTTGTTCTTAATTATGTTTATTAATTCTTGTGTTAATATTTCAGGATATTAATTCAAGTTGAATGTGCTTATTTAATGGAGCAAAAGTCCCTGTCTAAGAGTAGATCCAACATAATTAAGCGGAGTTGATTGCAATCCTAGAGATAAGATGACGAAAATCTGTCGGATTAGAGTCAAATCTAATAGGGAAATCCATAGATCGAGTTACTGCAACAATAGGGGTTTAGTTAGAAAGAAAATTCAATTAATCAACCTAGAGTTAGTTGTTTTTAGTCTTGAAAGGGATATTAACATAAATTAGGGATTTCTACGGATCAAGTCAAGTGAATAAATCGTCTAATTTAGAGTCGAATAATAAGCGAAGTCTAGGTGGATTCTTCCTTGGGTATTGTCTTAATCAATCGATTTTCTAAAAGTATTTTCTTAATTTCCGTCTTTGTTGC
The DNA here is from genome assembly GCA_020496765.1 of Gossypium stocksii. Taxonomy (NCBI): domain Eukaryota; kingdom Viridiplantae; phylum Streptophyta; class Magnoliopsida; order Malvales; family Malvaceae; genus Gossypium; species Gossypium stocksii. The sequence goes on along the minus strand of CM035621.1, from coordinate 11,241,970 downwards.
ATTCTTAGTTTAATTAGTTATAGATTAAAACAAATCCCATTTATTTTTAGGTTAGATAATAAAAAGAAAGTTAATACTAGTACTCTTAGTCCTTGTGGGTTCAACATTCCGATCTTGCCATAAGCTATACTACTGTTCGATAGATGCGCTTGCCTTTATCGTGATAATGTTTAGTTTTGAGGTATGATCATCATCACATCAAGAAGCTCAAACTCAATAAGGATGGAAGCATGCTATGATGGAAGAGATGACCATGATTCACAAAAATCAAACTTGGGAGTTAATTGCAAGACCAGCTCACAAGAAGGTTATAGGAGTAAAATGGGTGTTTCGAGCTAAACATAATGCTGATAGAAGCTTGAATAAATTAAAAGTAAGGCTGGTTGTGAAGGGATTTAATCAGAAATATGGAATTGACTACCTTGAAACATTTGCACCAGTGGTAAGGCTTGATACAGTCAGACTACTGGTTGTATTGGCTGCTTAAAGGCAGTGGAAAATACATCAACTTGATGTAAAATCTACCTTCTTCAATGGATTTCTTGATGAGGTTATTTATGTTGAACAGCCTGAAGGTTTCAAAGTTCCAGGTAAAGAAAATCGTGTGTACAAGCTGAGAAAAGCTTTGTATGGCTTAAAATGGGCACCAAGAGCCTAGTATGACAGAATCGACACCTACCTAGTAAACCTAAGATTCGAGATAAGCATTAGTAAGCTAAGTTTGTATGTGTAGAAGGAAGGTGATGAAACACAGCTCATAGTCTCCTTGTATGTGGATGACCTACTGGTGATAGGAGAAAACAAGGCTATACTGACTGACTTCAAAGGCAAGATGGAAAGTATGTTTGAAATGTCAGACTTGGGTGAAATGACCTACTTCCTTAGCATGGAAGTGTCCCAAACTTAGCAATGAGTTTTCTTGAGTCAAAAGGCATTTTCTTTGAAGATTCTGAACAAGTTCTCTATGCAAAATTGTAAGGAAACTAGCACTCCAGTTGCTGTTGGAGAAAAATTATCAAGCCAAGGTGATTTTGAGAAAGTATGTGAGACAACTTATAGAAGCTTGGTGGGATGTTTGTTCTACTTAATAGTTACAAGGCCAGATATAATGTATGATGTTAGTCTCTTATCCAAGTTCATGCATTGTTGAAATGTGAACCATTTTCAAGCTACAAAGAGAGTTCTCATGTACATTAAGGGCACTCAAAGCTTTGGGATGAAGTTTACCATGGTTGACAACATGAAGGTGCTTGGTTTTTCTGATAGTGACTGGTGATAAACGATATATTATACATATTTTTACCTCATGTTTAGCCTATATTTTGGATGAATTATTATCAATTTTGTGAGAATTAGTACTCTTAACCCTTCCATTTCATATTGTATACTCAGGAGAGCACAGGGAAGAGAAGAGAACAAAAAACGGTTTGAAAATAAAGAAAATGGGCCAAAGTGTGAAAACAACACGGCCCAAGAAGTCACCACACGGCCGTGGCACACGGTCGTGCCACACAAGGTCCAACACGGCCCAGCCCCGACAAGCACGGCCAGGCTACACGGCCGTGCCACCCTCAACAGGCCCACATGGCCTCTTGTCGAAACCACACAGGCGTGGCACACGGGCGTGTCCCTGTCGTGAGGAAGTGCAATTTCACTCGGATTTGGATACTTAGAGGTTAAGAAAGGCATCCCAAAGCTCTATATAAATACCCTAGGAGGCAACTCTAAGGGTGTATTCTTTTCTCCCAAAAAGGAGCGCCATATTTCTACCAACACAAGGAGCGAAATCAAGGAATTACTCCAAGGGAAGCCGATTGATTCATCCCAGAAGCCAAAATTCTACATCAAGATAGAGGATCTCCCTAAATTCCTTCAGGGGTTTTTGGGTTCTTTATGTTTTGTTATCTTATTTCTTCTGGGATGTTTTCCTTATTAATTATGAACTAAACCCCTCAAATACTTGAGGGGGATGAAACCTAAGACAGATCTTGTTATTATTCATTCTTGAATTATATGATAAATACTTGAATTGTTCTTAATTATGTGTTATTAATTCTTGGTTTAATAATCCTAGGTATTAAGTCAAGAAACTGATGTTCTTAGGCAGAGGAGCAAAAGTCCCTGTTTTAAGAGTAGATCTACCATAATTAAGTGGAGTTGCATGCAACCCTAGACACAGGGCGACATAAATCTGTCGGATTAGGGTCAAACCTAATAAGGGGATCCATAGATCGGATTAATGCAACCTAGGGGTGTTAATTAATAAAGAAATTTTAGTTAACAACTTAGGATTAGTTGTTTTTATCCTCGACGGAGGTATTAACATAGGTTAGGGATCTCTACGGATCAAGTCAAGTGAAGAAATCGTCTAGTTCAAGAAGTTAATAACAAGTGAAGTCTAGGTGGATTCTCCCTTGAGTATTGCCTATATCAATTAGTTTTCCCGAGAGTTTTTCCCCACTTTACTTTTTGTGCACTTTTAGTTAGTTTTAAAATTAGTTTCAAACAACCCTATTTTATTTTTAGGCTAGATAATAGAAAGGAAGTAAGTACTAGTACTTTTGGTACCTTTGGGTACGATAACTCAGTCTTGCTACTAAACTATACTACTGTTCGATAGGTGCGTTTGCCTTTAAATCGTGATATTAGTTAGTTTTTGGTGTGATCAGTTTTTATAAATTTTGTTACTACATATCACGTGGATATCAACTGGGCATGATCGATAGATGACATGAAAAACACTTTGGGGTATTTGTTTACCCTTGGTTTAACTATTTTTTATTGGAGCTCCGAGAAGCAAACTGTTGTTGCTCAATCAACAGTTGAGGCAGAGTATGTAGCAGCTGCAAGAGCTGTTAACCAAGCAATTTGGTTAAGAAAGATCATGGCTGATTTGAATTTACACCAAAAGGAAGCAATAGAGATTAAATGTGACAACCAATCTACTGTTGTAATTGCAAAGAATCCAATGTTTCATGGGAAGAAAAAACATTTTAAGATCAAGTTTCATTTTGTTAGGGAAATTGAACAATCTCAAGAAGTTAAACTGATTCATTGTAGTTCTGAAAATCAGCTAGCTGATATCTTGACAAAGCCTCTTTGTGTGTCAAGATTCAAAGATTTGAGAGCCAAATTGGGAGTTTGCAGCATGCAAGCCAAGGAGGAGTGTTGAAGTTGGCTTCCATACAGACCATGAAGCAGGCCAAGCTGCCCAAGCTATGCAAGTTGTTGTTGAAGCTCATGCTGATGTTTTGTTACTTTCAAGTGGATGCTTTGCTACTTAGTTAGATATAAACTAAGTTGTTAGCATGCTTGATGTAATTAGGTGCTGATAGATTGATAAATCAACTTTACCATGTGTACAAGTTAAGTTTATCAAGTTTCTAGGCTACTTAATGGAGTTAGGTACATGTTTAGGTAACAGTTTCATCTTTTTGGCTAGCTGAATGCTTGGTATTTGTAATGGCTTTTGTGCCTCTATTCAAGGTAATGAAAAACCTTTCAAAACTTCTTCTTCTTCATTTTGGTTTTACTTAAGCTATTTTGTTCATAAAACTCAAGCCGATTTTCTTGTTTGATTAACAAGTTATTGAAGCTTATTGCTTAAGTTTCCGTCAATTCTATTTTTTTGTTCTATCAAATTTAATACCTTCATGCTCTCGATCCTCTCATCTCCTTAATATTTAGTCTTGAGTTAGTAGACATATCTCCTTCGCTAATCCAAAAGCCATAATTCTATTGAATATGGTTGGTGAAACTGGCCTTCTTGATGGTTCTCTCATTGTGCATTTTGATCTGGTTCATAGTTGGATTGTTGAGGAGTGCAATCATCTCATAGTCTTCCTCGACAACTAATAATCACAACTCTCCATGTATGCTTGCATTCTCACAGCCTACGGTTGATAGTTCTCTCCATCAAATACAAGTGGGGCTAAGACAGACAAGTTACTTGATCCCGGTTCCATTTTCCTCAAAACCTCACAAGTGTATCTCTCAAATTTTCTCTCAGAACTCTCACAAAACTTTTCTCACAAGTCCCTCAAGAAAAATAGCTCTTAGTACCAATGTTGGTTTAGTAGAGAACTAATAGAAACATAGAAATATAAGAATGAAAGGGATGATTGAATTCATTAACCAAGCAACCCTTATATGCATGTCTCAAGGAAGAACTTCAACCAAAATTTAAATTCTTATTCCTACTAATAAGCTAACAAATCTCCCTAGACTTAGTTAAATCCATGAAGTTGATTTAGTTATATCCCTTGTCTTTATATTTGATATGTCTTTTGTCCAATCCATGAAGTTGATTTAGTTATATCCCTTGTCTCAATCTCCCAAAAAATTATATTTAGAGTTCTAACAAGCAATAAATGGCTTTTGAGAAGATCAAACTCAAAGCATGTCACTTGATTGGCCAACACACTACCAAATTATCAACTGGATCCCTCGAGGGCTCCTTTATCTTCATCAAGATTTGAGACAAAGAATAATACCTAGAGATCTAAAAGCTGCTAATGTTTTATTAGATAATGAAATGAATCCGAAAATTTCAGAGTTTGGTTTGGCTAGAAGTTTTGGAGAAAAAGAAACTACAGTAAACATAAGCAAAGTGGTGGGAACATAGTAAGTTTACCCGATCAAATCTGATGTTTCATAGCTTTTGTTTTGCAGTGGTTACATGTATCAATGTATGCAATGGATGGACTTTACTCGATCAAATCCGTTGTTTTCAGCTTTAGAGTTTTAGTTTTAGAAATAGTGAGTGGGAAAAGAAACAGAGGATTCTACCATCCAGATCCTCGGCATAACCTTCTTGGACACGTAAGTGTCAAACTATGAAACTCTTTTATATCAAAGATATTAAGTTCTATAAATGTTAAAACAGTTTTACTCGCATAGGCGTGGAGACTGTTCTGCGATGGGAATTCAATGGAACTAATTGCTGATCCAATTAAAGAGACCTGCAATCCCTCGGAAGCACAAAGATCGATCCAGGTCGGCCTACTATGCGTGCAACGTAGTCTCGAAGACAGGCCAAATATGTCAAATGTTGTTCTGATGTTAAGTAGTGATGTAACATTAGCTCACCCTAAACAGCCTGGATTTTTCTCCGAGAGAGATCTGATTGAAGTCACTTCTTCATCAGATAATCAAAGCCCATCTTCTAATGATTTTGCAATCACCATAATGGAGGCAAGATAATGAAGATTTCATGTAAATGTTGTGAGTTCTTTTCTTTTATTCTTTTTGGTATGTTTCATCTCTTAGATATGATGGTTGTCATTGTGGGTGTCTACTTATGACTTTGCCACTGGTATACCTGGATAAGTTCATTTACTTTGTTCAATGAATTTAATAATTCCAGCAATTTTAATGATATGTGAATATTGGAAAAATAAAGTAATTTTATGATACTCTAATCATCAAGTTCTAACTAATTATGTTCAACATCATGCACACTAGCTATTTTGATGCACAACAAGATAATGCCAAATAATATTCTAACACGTGATGAGCTACTATTGTCGCTCATAATTGTTATCGTAGAATTTCGGTGACACAAATAAAAACTCAAACAGGAAAATGGAGCAATAGGTCAAGAATTCAAAGTGTGTATTAAGCCATTATCTTTAATTTGCCCCATTTATATTCTCAGTGCAAATGAATTTTAAGTAAATGAACCTCGATGATACAATAATTCACTGACTATTTGCGTTTTATATTAGCGAAAATAGTTTCATTAAGCATTGAACAGAGTATAATAAGAAAATCAATTTCTATAAAGAATTTCTACAATAATTTTTTATAGAATAATCTAAGAATAGTAAAAGGTGGAGGAAGGATAGAAAGAATTTTTGATATTTTTTTTGGTATATTTTTTCAAATGAAATCCCAATTTTATTTATAAAGATTCTCATGTCTCTAGACATAAACTTTCAATAGATTTTTTTTTCTAAAGAATAATATCTTTAAAACCAACAATTATTTAACTAATATCTTTTAAATAGATATAACTATTAAAGTAAGAGATTCAATTATTTAAATAACATCTCTTAAATAAATATAACTATTCAAGTAATATTGCTTACTTGAATAGTTATAATTCTTTGTAAAGAATATCAAGTGATAGAACTCTTCTTATTTAAGAGACTTAACTTATTACAAATAGTTAACTCTTAATCAATAACCATAATATATAACTTTTGATTAATTACATTATTTCATTTATAGTTATTGGAATACTATAAATATTTAAAAATGTTCCAATAATTTCCCTCCATTTTCAAAATATTTTAAATTTTGATAATTTTAAAAATCAATTTACAAATGAAGATGTCTTACAATTAAACTTTCACTTAGTGAAAATATGTTACGATTAATCGAAATTGCATGGTAGAATAAGATTTGAATAAACTATTCCATTTTCAACACCAGCTAATGCTTGATATCTAGGACACTATTATGGTCATATGGCTGTGTCCTCTTTTCATCAATGCTGTTAGAACCAAGCCTTTGAGCTCTAGAAGTTGTCACACTTGACACTCATATAGATAGATCCCATCGAGAGTGTCTTTGTCCTGATTATATAAACATAAAAAATTAAAATAATAATAATATTAACAACTTAATAATGATATTAATTAAAATAAAAATATATAATAATATTTTCTTACCATTTGTAATTAGACGCCAAAATGTGTTTGTGATTTAAATGAAGTAGAGGCATTTACATTTTTAAAATCTTTAAAATGATGAAAATAGAATAAAATCTAAGAAATTACAAACAGTTAGGATAGAAAAATTGAGAGAAAAAAATTGAGAGATTAAAATAGAAAATTACGAATAAAAAGATTAAAGATAGTTGAAAGAATAAACGAATAAAATTAAATAAAAAAATTGAAAGGGTAGAAAGTGTATATAGTAAAAAAATTTAACAACTGTTGGTTTTTTTTTTTTTCAATAGTTGTTGGTCCAAAGTTTAGAAAATTAATTACACTGGTTTTTTTAACCATTGATGATCCAGGAGTTAATATATATATATATATATTTTATTTTTTAAAATAAATGAATTGCATGTGATGAGAGTGTCACGTGGATATCGGTTACAAGAAGGATTTCGTTGAGTTTTTTCCACGTGGCACCTATTCTCTAAAATTGACTTATTTCTTTAAATTTGAAAAAAAAACTTTAAAACCTTAAATATTTTAGAAATTGCATGTTTCCCTAATTTACCCTTTAGATAGGTGGATCTAACATTGCTATAAAGTTACTGTCCAAAAGTAAATGAAAGAAAACAAAGATGCCATATGTTTGAACGTAGGAAACTTAGCTATCCTGAAATTTTGTTTGTCAACATTGTGAACCGTTGATGTTTTTATTTATTATCAACATTGCCAATGTCTTCTTCTACTTGGTCCGATTTGTTAATTTCCCACTAAATCATCTTTCTTAGGTTTATCTGGTGATCTTTTTCAATACCTAACTAGTACTACCCTTTGACTTCCGAGTAATATAGAAGCACTGTTGCAGACAAACACAAAGGAGAAATTTTATAAATTTCTTACTTCTTTCATTTATATGAATGAATCAATGCCTAATTGATTTATCAAAACATACCATAAATTTATGTGAGAAGCTACTATCGTGGCTCTAATGATGTAATAGTAGATTCATATATTGAGAACATTTCATTTTTTTTCTGATATAGAGTCAGTCATAGGCAGATTTCTTTCAATGAAAAACCCAGGCTGCTTTGGTTGCAGCAATACCCTGTCACCGCACAACATGAGCAATACTAATGACATGTTTAGTCTGTCAGGGGGGCTTTCTTGCACACATAATAGAGCTACATTGATGCATCTTAACACTTCGGTTGCATTGTACAAGTCACTGAATGCAGTGTTGATTAGTTCTAATGGCCTCTTTCCCATCCACAATGTCCATGCCTGAAAAGTTGGAACTGCAAATAATGTTATTGTTTGAAACGGAAAACAAAAGGTGAACTGTTGGTATTTCAGTCTTATAACACCTTACATGTCCAAGAAGATTATGGTCATGTTCCGGATGGGAAAATCCCTTGTTTTTCTTTCCTGATAGTATCTCCAGAACTAAAACTCTAAAGCTGAATACATCGGATTTCATTGAAAAAAGCTCATCCAAGGCATATTCAAGTGACATATAACCGCTACAAGGAAAAAGAAATGCTAGATAAGAACTTCAAAAGCAACATGGAATAATGCACTAGACAAGTCTTGCTTATGTACATACTACGTTCCAACCACTCTTCTAGTTTTGGCCTGAGTCTGATCTAGTCCGAACTTTTGAGCCAAGCCAAAATCTGATATCTTTGGGTTCATGTTATTATCTAATAAAATACTACTTGCTTTGAGATCTCTATGGATAATCCTCAATCTAGAGTCACGATGAAGATAAAGAACCCCTCTAGCAATTCCGTCAATAATATGCATTCGGATACGCCAGTCCAGTAATTTGCTTCTTATTTGATCTGCACTCAACACAAAGACATCAGAAAAGAAACAAAAAAACCACCGGAGGGGGAGGTTCTAAGATATAAGGCTCAAATCGAAAATAAAGTAGTCCAAACTTTTATTAGGCATGTACTTATAAATTAACATCTTTTCACCTCCTCTGATGTAGCAACCAAAGAGCTTTACAAGATTACGGTGCTGAAGTTTGGAAATCAATGTTACTTCATTTTTGAACTCTTCCAGTCCTTGTCCAGAATTCTATGACAGTCTCTTCATCGCTATTTCTTATCCCTCAATCAATGTACCCTTAAGTTTATAATGTTCAAAATGGTTAAGTAGTGAATGAAATATGGTTTGCAGAATACAACTTATATACCTTGTAAACAGGACTATTGGCAACCATCCATACTTTGGAAAGTCAAGATATGGGTATCAAAATGTTGGCACTAGAAATCTGAGATTTAAGGCACCAAAAGTGGGATTGAGATTTGGCATGAGATAATTGCAATTTTTGGTCCCTAATTTTGCACGTTGGTCCTTGAACCTCAACTATAAATAGGCCTAACCATTTCTTATTTTTTTCATCCCACATTTTTCATTCTCTACTTAAGGTATTGTTCTCTCTCTTTGTATTTCTTCACTTGTATTTTGGAGTGAAATATATTTGGTAGTGCCTGAGGACGTAGGCAAAATTTGCTGAACCTCGTAAAATTTTGGTGTTCTTTATTCTATTATTTTGCATATTCTGTGAGTGTGATTGTAGTGATTTATTATGCTATTAAATTACGATAGAGGGATATTCTGGCTAGGAAAGACTTGGTACTTAAGCGATCCTCATGATCCACCTCTATTTCCTGGAAATTGAACTTGGTGTGATTTTTTAGTACAATAATTTTACTCTTTTACATGCTTCCGTACAACAATTGGTATCAGAGCCAGTAGTTGGGACTGAGGAGAAAAATGGAAAAGGCATCGTCATCAATAAAGACTACTGTGACCAATACAAAATTTGAAGTAGAGAAATTTGATGGTACCAATAATTTTGGTATGTTACAATGTGAAATCCTGGATGTCTTATGTCAGCAAGAGCTAGATATAGCCCTTGAAGAAAAACCTGACAAGATGGATGACAATGAGTGGGCCAAGATCAATAGACAGGCGTGTGGTGCAATCCGCCTATGTTTGGCCAAAGAGTAAAAGTACTTTGTCATGAGGGAGACATCAGCGAAGAAGTTGTGGGATACACTGGAAGAAAAGTTTCAACGAGAAGTCTTGAAAATAGGCTTTATATGAAAAAGAAACTTTATCGATTCACGTATGCACTCGGTATGTCGATGAATGACCATGTGAACTCATTCAATAAAATTTTAGTAGACTTGTTAAATTTGGATGAGAAATTTGAAGATGAAGACAATGCATTATTGTTGTTAAATTCTCTTCCTGATGAATATGATCATCTTACCACCACATTGCTTTATGGGAAGGATACGATCATATTTGATGCAGTCTGTAGTGTGTTGTATAGATCTGAGACTTGAAAGAAAGATAAAAGAGATCACAGAGATACAACTACAGAAGTCTTAACAGTAAGAGGTCATTCGCACAACAACAAACCTGGTAGAAGGAGTAAGTCCAAAGGGAGACCTGCCAATGATGAATGTGCTTTTTGTCGTAAGAAAGGGCATTGGAAAAAGAATTGTCCTAAGTTATAAAAGGGCAAGGCTATTTCTGATGCATGTGTAGCGGAGCATGATGAGGAGTCAGATTTTAGCTTGGTTGGCATGGCAATGGCATGTCATACAGATGAGTGGATTTTGGATTCGGGATGTACTTACCATATGTGTTGTAATAAGGATTGGTTTTCTAGTCTTAAAGAACTAGAAGGTGGAGTTGTTTTTATGGGCAATGACAGTGCTTGTAAGACAATGGGAGTAGGTACAATCAAATTGAAGAATCACGATGGCTCAATCCACGTCTTGACAGATGTTCGCTACATACCTAGCTTGAAGAAAAATCTCATCTCATTAGGGGTCTTAGAATCTAAAGGGCTCAGAATCACTTTGAGAGATGGATTAATAAAGGTAGTAGCTGGGGTATTGACGGTGATGAAAGGCACAAGAAAGAATAACTTGTACTATTTAAATGGAAGTATAGTTATTGGATCAACATCAATAGTTTCTGCGAAAGACGCAGATTCAGAGGCTACCAGGTTATGGCATATGCGATTGGGACATGCTGGTGAAAAAGCTTTTCAAAATTTGGCGAAGCAAGGCTTGTTGAAAGGAGTAAATTCTTGCAAATTGGAATTCTGTGAACATTGTGTTCTGGGCAAGCAGACGAAGGTAAAATTTGGTTCAGCAATTCACAATACGAAAGGAATTATGGACTACGTTCATAGTGATGTGTGGGGACCTACTAAAGTAGCTTCTTTGGGAGGTATGCACTATTTTGTTACTTTTGTTGATGATTACTCAAGAAAAGTATGGGTGTATTTAATGAAGAGAAAAAGTGAAGTTTTAGATGCATTTTTGAAATGGAAGAAGATGGTGGAGACTCAGACTGATCGGAAGGTTAAACGACTTCAATTAGACAATGGTACTGAGTACAAGAATGATCCATTTCTACAAGTATGTCAAGATGAGGGAATTGTGCGACACTTCACTATTCGGGATACACCACAGCAGAATGGAGTGACAGAACGTATGAATCGGACTATACTGGAGAAAGTTCGATGTATGTTGTCCAATGTTGGATTGGGCAAGGAATTTTGGGCTAAGGTAGTGATGAACATATTAATTTACATGATTCTTATGTTTACTTTGGTTTATTTCTGAATTGATCCCGGCTAAATTGGTGATTTTGTGATTTAATTTTGTCAGGGACACAATTGATCAAAAACGAGCACAAATGGGCCAATTCGAAACATAATCATAAAGATGGGGCCGAATCAAAAATATAGAGGAAGCTAGGGATTCATCTTATATTTTGACTTTGTAAAAAGACTAAAAATAGGAAGATATTTTATTTTAGTTTTAATTTTAATTTTATTTAATTTATTTATTTTATTTATTTTATTTTATTAATTTAGTTAGGCTATTTTTAGTAAATCCATGTATATAAATAGGGGTGTTTGCCTCTTTGAAAATCATCCATTAATTGAATTTTCCTACTTCTCTTGGAAAATCCATTATCCTCTTTGTCTTGTTTTTCCTACTTCAATTGAGAATTTGAATACTTTTGTCTTGCTTTTTACAAAGTTGTTCTAATTCTCTTTCCAAATATTTTTCCCTATCCATTTCCATCGCTTTTCATACCATTTTCATCATCTCCCATAACCTTCAAGCATGAATAAATTTATGCTTAACTAAAATTTTATCTTAGTCTTAGGTCGGTATTCCTTCCGATCGGGAATTGTGAGATATGTATTGGTGCTAAATATCCTTCCAAGCGGTATTCATATTTTTCCTAAGTATCGGGATTGACAACTCATCCCTTAAGGTTAACTCGATTCCAAGTCAAAAAGAGCTCCTTGGGTTGGGGGTGTGTTTGCTGACAGTTGGAGGAAAGAATCGACCGTGCTGTATTCGATTCTCCGAGAACAAATCGAGGAAGAGGTGATCGGGTTTAAACGACTCATGCGGTTGAGGTCGTTAACTCGAGTTGGGTTCTTCAGAGCGCAAGTCTACTGGGATCTTCAACCGGGAACACTTGTATCTCGGTTAGATAATCAGTAAAGGGTTGGTTTGCAGGACGTACCAAGACCAGCTACAAAAGGAAGAACTAGTGATTAGGACATTCTTAATCACTATAACTAGCTTATCATTTGGAGGAGAAAATCAACTTTCAAGGATCAATTCTTGACACGAGATTTACCGAGTCTAAGGCTGAGGCTATTTATTTCTGTTTATACAATTCTAAATTTAATTCTGATTTACATTTATTTTTGACGTTAATTAATTGTTTATTCTAGATTATTTTCTTAAATATTTTTAAACCCCCCGCTTTACTTGTTTACTTTATTTTTGGCATGCACGTCTGGAGTTGTGGGCACGACTCTTGACACGACATTTGACACGAAGGATATTCTGTTCATAAGCGAACACAGAAGTTAATTACGACGTCCAATCCTTGTGGATTCGACCTTACTACCACTCTTTGCTACAATTTAGAGTTATTTTAGTAGGAAATATTTTTGGTGGTTTCAACGCCCATCAGGTAGTTACATATGCGTGCCACCTAATTAACCGGTTGCCATCAGCTACAATAAATGGAAAAACTCCCATGGAGATATGGACTGGTAAACCTGCTACTGATTATGATTTTTTACATGTTTTTGGTTCCACTGCATATTATCATGTAAAAGAATCTAAGTTAGACCCAAGAGCAAAGAAAGCATTATTCTTGGGTATAACTAGTGGAGTAAAAGGATACCGTCTCTGGTGTCCTGATACAAGGAAGATTGTTTTCAGTAGAGATGTGACTTTTGATGAATCAACTATGATGAAGAACAAGGATTCACAAAAGGATGACAAAACCAGTAGTACTTTGCAGCAGGTGGAGCTTGAAAAGGTTAATGATGATCCAGCTAATATTGAAGGAACAAATGATGAAGAAGTTTTGACCCAAGAACTTCTACAGCAACAAGATTCAATTGCATATAGGAGGCCAAGAAGAGAGATTCGTATGCCTGCTCGCTTTGATGATATGGTGGCCTATGCACTTCCAATTATAGATGATGATGTTCCTTCTACTTACACAGAAGCAAGAAGTAACCCTGATAGTGTAAATTGGAAGCAAGCTATGGATGAAGAAATGCAGTTTCTTCATAAAAATAGGACTTGGGAGTTGGTGACACTGCCCAAAGGAAAGAAGGCGATAGGATGCAATGGGTATATGCAAAGAAGGAAGGATTTCCTGATAAAAATGAAATTCGATACAAGGCTAGATTGGTAGCAAAAGGTTACGCTCAGAAAGAAGGAATAGACTACAATGAAGTGGTTTCTCCAGTTGTGAAGCATTCATCTATTCATATTTTGCTAGCCTTGGTTGCGTAATATGATCTTGAACTAGTTCAGCTCGATGTAAAGACCGCATTTTTACACAGTGATTTAGAAGAGGAAATCTATATGACTCAGCCAGATGGATTCAAGGTTGCTGATAAAGAAAATTAGGTTTGTAAACTGACAAAGTCACTTTATGGATTGAAACAATCTCCGAGGCAGTGGTACAAATGATTTGATCAGTTTATGAAAGGGCAAAGTACACAAGAAGTAAATTTGATCATTGCGTGTATTTTTAGATGCTACAAGAAGGAATTTTCATATACTTGCTCTTATATGTTGATGATATGTTGATAGCATCTAAGAGAAAAGTTGAAATTGAGAGATTGAAGACTCAACTCAACCTTGAGTTTGAGATGAAAGATCTAGGTGAAGCTAAGAAGATTTTTGGCATGGAAATATGTAGAGAGAGAACTCATGGCAGAGTTAGCCTGTCTCAGAAGCAATATTTGAGGAAGGTACTACAGAAGTTTGGCATGAATGAGCAGACAAAACCTGTAAGTACCCCGTTGGCTTCTCATTTTAAGCTTTCTACACAACTATCTCCTTCGATGAATACGGAACAAGAATACATGTTACAAGTTCCGTATTCTAATGCATTAGGTAGCTTGATGTATGTAATGGTGTGTACAAGACCCGACATTTCACAAGCAGTCAGTATAGTGAGTAGGTATATGCATAACCCTGGAAAAGGACATTGGCAAGCTGTAAAATGGATTCTACGGTATATTTAGAAGACCATGGATGTTGGATTACTATTCAAGAAGGATACTACACTTGGTAAAGATGTTATTGGGTACGTTGATTCTGACTATACTGGTGATTTGGACAAACGAAAATCAACCACTGGTTATGTGTTTACACTTGTTAAAGGACCGATAAGTTGGAAGTATACACTGCAGTCTATAGTTGCATTGTCAACCATAGAAGCCGAATACATGGCTGTAACAGAGGCTGTAAAAGAAGCTATTTGGTTACAAGGTATGGTTAAAACCTTGGAATTGGTTCAGGAGCATATTAACGTGTATTGTGATAGTCAAAGTGCTATTCATTTAGCAAAGAATCAAGTCTGTCATGCACGTACAAAGCATATCGACGTACGATTCCATTTTGTGCGGGAAATTATTGATGAGGGGAAAATTCATCTTTAGAAGATTAAGGCTGCAGATAATCCCACAGATATGATTACCAAGATGGTAACAACAACCAAGTTCGAACATTGTTTGAACTTGATCAATATCCTAGAAGTTTAAAAGTTGAAAAAGGCACTATCAAGTATTGTTGTCAAAAGCAGAAAGAATTGTGTGAATATAATATTATTCTAATCAAATCTTCAAGGTGGAGATTATTGGCAACCATCCATACTTTGAAAAGTTAAGATATGGGTATCAAAATGTTGGCACTAGAAATCTAAGATTTAAGGCACTAAAAGTGGGATTGAGATTTGGCATGAGATAATTGCAATTTTTGGTCCCTAATTTTGCAAGTTGATCTCTGAACCTCAACTATAAATAGGCCTAACCATTTCTCATTTTTTCATCCCACATTTTTCATTCTCTACTTAAGATATTGTTCTCTCTCTTTGTATTTCTTCACTTGTATTTTGGAGTGAAATACATTTGGTAGTGCCCGAGGACGTAGGCAAAATTTGTTGAACCTTGTAAAATTCTGGTGTTCTTTATTCTATTATTTTGCATATTTTGTGAGTGTGATTGTAGTGATTTATTGTGCTATTAAATTACGATAGAGGGATATTCTGGCTAGGAAAGACTTGGTACTTAAGCGATCCTCATGATCCACCTCTCTTTCCTGGGAATTGAACTTGGTGTGATTTTTTAGTACAATAATTTTACTCTTTTACACACTTCAGCACAACAAGGACCAAATCCACCCTGTCCCAAAATGTTGTTGCTCAAGAAGTTATTAGTTGCCGTAGCTACGATTGTAAAATCGAGCACAGGCAACTTTAAATCTTCCTTTCCATTTTCACATGGTTGTCACTGAACTTGTATAAGATGGATTGAAAACTGGTTATAAAACTTACAATGTTCAAATATAAACCAAGTGGCAAATTACTCTGGCATTCCATTCGATTTTTCACAGTCAAATTTTGTTTTCCATTTCCAACAAAACATCAAATTGATGATGGATATATTTTGTTATATGATCGTGCTTTTAGTTAGAACTGAATTCATGTACCTATTTTTTGAGCTTTTTCCTCCTAACGTACAACCACAATGCTAGTAGCATCATTCCGCTGGTTATTATGACAGAGATGGCAATGATTGCTACCTTTTGCTTTTCTTTTATCTTCCCTTTGTTTTGAATATGATCTGAAAGATTTGATGAATAATAATAGATCAAAAATAGAAGGTTTAATGTTAGAACATATCTCCGAACTATTTGTACAAATTTTATTTCAGTCTAAATAGAAGATAAAGAAGGAACATTACTCTGATCACAAGTGGCCAGCCTGATATAAAGGTCTTGCCCACCTTCATTTAATTCTGATATGTCAGTTAAGTCTTCATACCATAGCAAGCAGCCACGGCCTCCCTCTCGGATATCTAAATTTGTGTATGCAGTGCAAGAGCAATTCTTCAAACACAATTTTTCACACTCTTTAAGATCAATGCTAAGGTCAGCCCAAGATTTTGGAGTGTCTGGTATTCTTAGTCCAGTTTGCTTAAGAAAGCTATCTCCACATTGATAAGCGATAAATTATACATATTTTTACCCCATGTTTAGCCTAATTTCTAGATGAATTACCCCTTGATTTGTGTAAAATGATGCTCTTAAACCTTTAATTTCATGTTTTATACTAAGGTGAGCTTAGGGAAGAGAAAAGAGCAAGGAACGGGCCAAAAATAGGCAAATTAGGCCCAATTCAACAATCAACATGGCCTGGGAGTTTGCCACACGGGTGTGTCACACGGCCTTGCCACCTTGAGCTCGAACACGGCCCAATCCTGACTCACACGGTCATGCCACACGGCCATGCCACTTTAACAGGCTCAAGCACGGCCTGGACCTCGATCCACACGGGCGTGTCCTTGTCGTGCGGAAGTTTAATTTCACTTGAAAAAGACTACTTAGGGGTTAAGAAAGGCATTCCAAAACTCTATATAAAGACCCTAGGAGGCAACTACAAAGGTGTGCTTTTCTCCCACCAAGGAGGCTTTATTCCCGCTCAGACAAGGAGTTAAAAGAGGGAATTACTCGAAGGGAAGCTGATTGATCCATCTTAGAAGCCAGGATCTACATCAAGACAGAGAATCTCCCTTCAATCCTTTCAGGAGTTTTGGGTTTTCTCATGTTTTGTTATTTTATATCTTCTGGGATATTTTCTTTTATAATTATGAACTACAACCCCAAATATCTAAGGGGGATGAAACCTAAGACAGATTTTGTTATTGTTATCTGAGCTGTGTGATAAATATTTGATTTGTTCTTAATTGTGTTTTTAACTCTTAAATTGATATTTCTAGGATATTGATTTAAGTCGAATGTACCTATGTGGAGGAGAAAAAGTCCCTTCATAGGAGTAGATCTAACACAATTAAGCAGAGTTGATCGCAATCCTAGACATAAGACGACGAAAATCTACCGGATTAGAGTCAAATCTAATATAGGGGCCATAGATCGAGTTAATGCAAGATCAAGGGTTTTAACTAGAAAGAGATTTCAATTAATCAACCTAGGATTAGTTGTTCTTATCCTCGACGGAGGTATTAACATAAATTAGGGATCTTTACGGATCAAATCAAATGAAGAAATCATCTGGTTCAGAGTTAGATAACAAGTGAAGTCTAGGTGGATTCTTCCTTAGGTATTGCCTTAATCAACCAGTCTTTCCCAAAAGTAATTTCCCCATTTACTCTTTGTCGTTCTTTAGTTAGTTTAGTTTAGTTTACAACCAAACGCTCTTTATTTTTAGGCTAGATAATAGAAAGAAAGTCATTACTAGTACTCATAGTTCCTTGGATTCGATATTTCAGTCTTGGCACTAACTATACTACTATTCGATAGGTGCACTTGCCCTTTTATCGTGATATTATTTAGTTTCTAGGTACGATAAGATTTTATTACTTCATCACAAATCACGAGATCAAGTTTTGGGTGCCGTTGCCAGGGAACTAAGATATTAGGAACACTCAATTTCTATTACTTTAGCCATTACTATTTTTATTTATTTTCTTTATTTTTATCTGTTTTATTTATTTTTAATTTTCTTTGCCTTTTCCCTTCTAGGTATCTCTAGTTTATGACTAGAAGAAATTCGGGAGAACCACTGCTTTTTGACGACGATTTAGAAGCGACAGTTTGTTGAACTCGCCGAGAGATAAGAAGAAGCTTGCAATACCCAGAACAAGGACAAGAAGAAGAGCCAGAACCTGCTGAAGAGATGGAAGCCAATTAGGAAAATCAGTTACCTCCTGTATAGCCACAAATCCTGTTGAGCAAAATCCTGCTCCGCGTACTATGTATGATTATGCTAGACCTAATTTAGCAAGCACTGAATCTAGCATTGTTAGGCTCACCATTGTTGTAAATAATTTTAAACTGAAACCTAACACTATTCAAATGATACAGCAATTTGTTCAGTTTGATGGTTTGCAGGATGAGGATCCTAACTCGCATCTAGCCAACTTTTTATAATTCTATGATACATTCAAAATAAATGGAGTTTCTGATGATGCCATTCGTCTTAGGCTATTCCCATTCTCCTTGAGAAACAAAGCCAAACAATGGTTGAACTCTTTACCACGAGGGTCCATCACTACATGGGAACAAATGACCGAGAAGTTTTTACTTAAGTATTTTTGTGACAGCCCTAATTTCGATCCTAGTCGGGAAGTGGTTTCGTGACCGCTAAACCGAGTCTTGAAAATAGTTATTATAAAATTTCATTGTTTAAATACTGTGTTAAATGCATGTGTGGAAGTTTCGGTTTTGAAATTGATAAATTCAATAGGAATTTATTAATAGGGGTTTAGTTGAAAAGTTTAGAAACTTTGTTAGGCAAATTAAAAAGGGGCCAAATTATGTATGGATTATAATAAGTGGACTTGCATGTCAATTCTCCCTATTTTTGTTAGTGGCCGGCCATGCAAATGATATTATTGGTGGTTAGCATAATGGAAATAAAATAATAGGAAAAAGGTGGTGAAAATAACAAAGAAAATGAGTGTTCTTGATTTTGTGTTGGCCGAAATTCAAAGTTTAGAAAAGGGAAAAGAAAAGAGCTAGGCAATCGGCCAAACTCTAGCTTCAATCAAGGTATGTTT
The DNA here is from genome assembly GCA_020496765.1 of Gossypium stocksii. NCBI lineage: Eukaryota > Viridiplantae > Streptophyta > Magnoliopsida > Malvales > Malvaceae > Gossypium > Gossypium stocksii. The sequence goes on along the minus strand of CM035621.1, from coordinate 11,223,133 downwards.
TTTTTTGTAAACTCATGTGAATTGGTGGTGGATTATAGTTGTTAGTCAAGTACCTAGCATGGCCCATATGTTGAAATTCTATTTTTGTACTTGGAAGATGCATTCGGTCAATTGTAGGCATGCGTTCGAATGGTGTCAAGGTTGGAATTTGAGGTTACAAATTGCTAAATGAGTCCATTATAGATTATTTGAGACCATTATACATGTGATTCGTTTGAGTGATAGGTGATTCGGTCAATGCTTTATTCATGCCGAATGAGTGTGGTTGATAGCCAAATATAAGGCGTTAGGCTATTAGGTTGTTTTGATTCATGTATTGAGAAATTGGTTGAACAATTAGATAGGTATTGAGATGTGGAAGGAATGGAAATTAGAAGCTCATGAACTTATTTTATCATGTTCTAATTTTGTTGTAGTTAATGTATTAAAAAGACCTTCTCGGTCACGATGGTAAAATATGTTGATGAATTGTACCTTTGAAATTTGATTAATTGATGAGTATGTGTTTTGGTTGTTAAGTAACAATCGGCCAATGTGATTTGGTATCTTTAAATGTGCCGAATGTGGAAATAGAAATAAAGTATTTATTTTTTTTAACTAATGAAAAATGTATGTTAGCTAAGAAGGGAACATTCGGTCTTTGCATGATTTTCAAATAAGGATGTTAGTTCTAGCTTTGAGTCATATTCAAAAATGAGTATGAGGAATGATATGATATGAGAGCTATTGACGTTGTGAGCCATTTTGCGTCTTGAATTGCTTGTTAATGAGTTAACTAAGGATGTGATTTAATAGTCTTGGAATTCGGCTTCGAGTGTTTAGAGGATCGATGACTAAATTAGAAATATACAAAGAGGAGATTTGAACTTGAGGTAAATAAGTGCTTATGGCCTAGGTGTCTAATGGAAGATTTCATGGTACTTGTGTGTTGGTTAAATGTCCGAAGTAAAGCCTAAATGAGTTGATCACATTCGGCTAAATTGATTAATGAAGCAATATGAGGTTTATATATATTATATATTATTATTATTAAGCTTGTGTATGGTAAGAATAGAATTTGATTCTTATTACATGGGTGTATAAGTTGCATACAAATATATACGCCTTGTTGTTCATATGTGAAATTCGGTTTTAAGCTATCATAATAAGAGGTTAATAAGAGAAACTTTGTCAATCAAGCTCAAGAGCTTAAAGGGACTGCAACGGATAAGGGAAAAGCAAAGGTCACGGAATAGCCAAGTCAAGATTTCTCAAAAAGATACGAGGTAAGTTTTTGAGTAATGAATTTTAGTTCATGACATGATAGAACCATAGTATGTATGCGTAATATATTGGTTGAGACTTAGGTACATACTTGAAAGATGTTGTGAGAATGAAAACCTATGAAATTGTTGGATGTTGATTATTACTCGAATTCAGTTATTATACGAAATATTGCCCTTTTCCTATGATTATTGAACCGAATGTTGCATTGTTTGGGAAATATGCCGTGATTGCATTCAAGACATGGAAATGACACTTAACTATGATATGTTACATATGTACGTGTGAATATTCATTAGAATTAAAGCCGAGCTTAGCCTCGAAGGGCTTCCGAGCCAGAGTTAAAGCCGAGCTTAGTCTCGAAGGGCTTCCGAGCCAGAGTTAAAGCCGAGCTTAGTCTCGAAGGGCTTCCGAGCCAGAGTTAAAGCCGAGCTTAGTCTCGAAGGGCTTCCGAGCCAGAGTTAAAGCCGAGCTTAGTCTCGAAGGGCTTCCGAGCCAGAGTTATAATCGAGCTTAGTCTCGAAGGGCCTAAAGCCAAGGATAAGATTTTAATGATCCTGAGAACTTGTCGTTGTGGAAATCGGATATAAGTTAATGTATGAACTCACATGAAAATAATAATTGCTCTAGTTATAACATATGCGCACTTAAGGTGAGAAAGGCAGGTACGCATTCTAGACTCTTAATGGTTTAGAATATCATTAGGGTTGGTTTGGTTGAGCCTGGTGAAGAGTCTGTGAACCATCGTTTAATATCATTCGTATGCTTAAGAAATCCGACCTTGAGCTGTATATATTTATATATATCTATAAAATCCTTGGGTTCCTTGCGTTCTCTTTGAATTATGTCGGTGAGTAATTAGTAAAATGATATGCTCATTTTCGGCCAAAACAGGTTATAGACATGAGAAGTTAATTTGTATCCTTCATATGTAATTGACTGAGTTACTTAAGAACTTACTAAGCACTTAATTGCTTACTTTGTTGTCCCTGCTTTCGGTTTTGTAGATTTTGATCGGAAGCTACGGTCTCGGGAGTTCCAGTATCGAAGTCATCTCTACTATCAAAGTCTCGTTCGGTATTTAATTTTTTTTAACTCTAGTGAATGGCATGTATAGGCTTAACTCTCCTTTTGAAACAAGTTATATATTTTGATTGTGTAAATATTAAAGCCATGCGAAAGTGGCTGGTTATTTTAATTAGCTTAGTCCCGAATTTACAATCAATGGTTGTGAAATGATCTAGTTTGATGGTACTTTCGGTTAAGACTTATATACATATATGTGTGCATATCCGATGGTGGTCACATTTATTGAATTACCAATGTTAATGCAAGAATTGTACTATACATATTTGTTTACATTAGTCTCTTAAAAAGAGTTCCTTTGTAAATTCGTGTTTGCCTTGAGGACGGTATTAGATGTTTAATGATGGATGACCTATTCCGGTGACTGATGAGGGTGTTACATTTTATTGGTATCAGAGCTACGGTTTAGTCGATTCTCGGACTACCGTAGTAAGTATGAGTCTAGCTATACATGCCATCTGGTGTCGTTTTGATAGTGAGGTGACTTCTGATATTTAAAATGTGATTTTTGGTATAGAATGGATCCCGAACCTGATCGAACCGTAGCGGACGATGTTGAGAGTGTAGCTCCTGCTCCCGCGCAAGGGACAGCGCCACCCGACTCTCAGTCAAATTTGGGTCAACGAGGTGATGATATTAGACCAGTTTTTTATGCAATGATGAGTGACTGGTTCGCTCAATTTACTAGATCAAATCCGGCTGTTCCGCAACCTCCGCCCCCGAATACTCTGTTTCCGACTTTCACAACCCCTCCTGTGACTGATCCAATGAGATCAAGTAGGCCCCCTGTTGACAAAATTAGAAAATATGGGGCTGAAGAGTTTCGGGCTACCCCCAGTGACGATGCCGAGCGGGCCGAGTTTTGGCTCGATAATACCATCCGAGTGTTCGATGAACTGTCCTGCACGCCCGAGGAGTGTCTTAAATGTGCAGTGTCTCTGTTACGTGACGCTGCCTACTACTGGTGGAATACTCTGATTTCTGTTGTTCCGAAGGAACGGGTCAATTGGGAATTCTTCCAAACCGAATTCCGTAAGAAGTACATCAGCCAGAGATTCATTGATCAAAAACGGAAAGAATTCCTAGAACTCAAACAAGGTCAGATGTCAGTGGCCGACTATGAGAGAGAGTTTGTACGCCTCAGCCGCTATGCTCGTGAATGTGTATCCTTTGAAGCCATCATGTGTAAGCGTTTTGAGGATGGGTTAAATGAAGATATCAGATTGTTGGTGGGGATTCTGGAGATTAAGGAGTTTGTCGTGTTAGTCGAGCGGGCTTGTAAAGCTGAAGAACTCAATAATGAGAAAAGAAAAGCCGAAGGTGGAGATAGGGAGTTTCGTAAGAGGTCCGTGGGGAAATCTGTTCAACAAGCGTCCAAGAAGACTAGAGATGACATGGGCCGATCTAAAAATACATCGAGTTTTTCTAGGTTTGAACGTACTCGACCTCCTGCGAGTTCGCGGGCCACTTCTATTACCAGTGTCGGAAATGAACGTCGGGATAGACTGGATTGCAACTATTGTGGTAAATGGCATCCGGGGAGTTGTAGGCACCGTGACCGCTCCTGTTTCCGATGTGGTTCTGCCGACCATTTTATTAAAGATTGTCCGAGAAATGATGAACGCACTCCTGATTCGACTCAGAGACCTAGTGGCGCAGTTTCACGGGGTAGACCACCGCGGCGAGGTGGAAACGTTAGCGGCAGTCAGAGAGGGACTAGAGACACTGCGGTTAGATCCGAGGCTCGTGCACCTGCCAGAGCGTACGCCATCCATGCCCGTGAGGAAGCTTCTTCTCCGGATGTTATTACTGGTACTTTCACACTTTTTAATACTGATGTTATTGCTCTGATTGATCCTGGTTCGACCCATTCGTATGTATGTGAAACGTTAGCCTTCAGTAAGACTCTTCCTGTTGAGTCTACTGAATTTGTAATTCGAGTGTCGAACCCTTTGGGCCGTTGTGTTTTGGTTGATAAAGTATGTAAGAAATGTCCGTTAATGGTTCGAGATTTTTGTTTTCCGGCTAACTTGATGCTTTTACCATTCGACGAATTTGACATTATTCTCGGTATGGACTGGCTGACCGTTCATGACGCGATAGTTTATTGTAAACGGAAAATTATTGATTTGCGATGTTTGAATAATGAATTAATTCAAATCGAGTCCATTGATCTAAGTGGGCCACCTGCAATAGTTACGACCATGTCAACTCATAAATATGTGAGGAAGGGTTATGAAGCGTATATGGCCTATGTGTTAGATAACAAAGTTACCGACAGAGAACTTGAGACGGTGCCTGTAGTCTGCGAGTTTTCAGATGTCTTTCCCGAGGAATTACCGGGATTGCCACCTATAAGAGAGGTCGAGTTCTGTATAGAGTTGATTTCGGGTACGACGCCGATTTCGATTGCCCCATATCGTATGGCACCTACCGAATTAAGGGAATTAAAATCTCAGCTGCAAGAGTTGACAGATAGAGGCTTTGCGCGACCTAGTTTTTCGCCTTGGGGTGCACCGGTTTTGTTTGTGAAAAAGAAAGACGGGACTATGAGAATGTGCATCGATTATCGACAGCTGAATAAAGCCACGGTAAAGAATAAGTATCCATTGCCCCGAATTGATGACTTATTCGATCAGTTGAGAGGAGCCTCAGTATTTTCGAAGATTGACTTACGATCCGGCTATTATCAGTTGAGAGTTAGAGATTCAGACGTACCGAAGACAGCATTCAGAACGAGATACGGTCACTATGAGTTTCTAGTGATGCCGTTTGGACTCACCAATGCCCCCGCAGTATTCATGGATTTAATGAATCGGGTATTTAGGCCGTTTTTGGACCGTTTCGTAGTAGTGTTCATCGACGATATTTTGATCTATTCTCGTGATGAGTCAGAACATACCGAGCATTTGAGACTGGTACTTCAGACTTTGAGGGATAACCAATTGTATGCGAAGTTTAGTAAGTGCGAATTTTGGTTGCATGAAGTCGGTTTCTTGGGCCATATAGTATCTGCTTCGGGTATTCGAGTGGATCCGAACAAAATTTCAGCTATCCTCGACTGGAAACCCCCTAAAAACATTACCGAAGTTCGAAGCTTTTTAGGACTTGCTGGTTATTACCGACGTTTCGTCAAGGGTTTTTCGATGATTGCGACTCCATTGACGAGACTGCTGCAGAAGGATGTCAAGTTCGAGTGGTCGAATAAATGTCAGGAAAGCTTCGACCAGCTGAAAACTCTTTTGACGGAAGCGCCTGTGTTGGTTCAGCCAGAAACGGGTAAAGAATTTGTAGTTTATAGTGATGCGTCTTTGAACGGTTTGGGCTGCGTATTGATGCAAGAAGGCCGGGTTATTGCTTATGCTTCGAGACAGTTGAAGCCACACGAACGAAATTATCCGACTCATGACCTTGAACTAGCCGCTATTGTTTTTGCCTTGAAGATTTGGCGACATTATTTGTTTGGTGAGAAATGTCACATTTTTTCCGATCACAAAAGTCTTAAGTATCTAATGACTCAAAAAGATTTAAACTTGAGACAAAGGCGGTGGCTAGAATTGCTAAAAGATTATGAGCTTGTTATCGATTATCACCCGGGGAAAGCTAACGTAGTTGCAGATGCCCTTAGCCGAAAATCCTTATTTTCCTTGCGAGCTATGAACGTGAAGCTGGCGATGTCAGGAGATGGTGTGTTGATTGCCGAATTGGTAGCAAGACCTATGCTACTTCAACAGATTAGTAAGGCCCAGAAAGCCGATGATGATTTAGTTGCCAAACGAGTTCAGTGTGAGTCAACTGTGGATTCCGCATTTCGGGTCGACGGAAATGATTGTTTGAGGTTTAAAGACCGAGTGTGTGTGCCGAAAAAGTCAGAGTTAGTTTCGATGATTTTAAAAGAAGCACATAGTAGCCGCATGTCGATCCATCCGGGCAGTACGAAAATGTATAACGACTTGAAGCATCAGTATTGGTGGCACGGCATGAAACGAGACATCTCTGATTTTGTATCTAAATGCTTAGTATGTCAGCAAGTAAAAGCTGAACATCAAGTGCCGTCGGGGTTACTTCAACCAATTTTGATACCCGAGTGGAAATGGGATCGCGTTACGATGGACTTTGTGTCAGGTTTGCCGTTGACTCCGAGCAAGAAGGACTCTATCTGGGTTGTTGTTGATCGATTGACGAAATCGGCCCATTTCATTCCTGTTCGCACTGACTATTCGCTTGATAAGTTAGCGGAATTATACGTCTCTCAGATTGTGCGATTGCATGGGGTGCCGACTTCTATTGTTTCTGATCGAGACCCTCGGTTTACTTCTAGATTTTGGAGGAAGCTGCATGAAGCTCTGGGTACTAAGCTCCATTTCAGCACCGCTTTTCATCCGCAAACGGATGGTCAATCTGAACGGGTTATTCAGATACTCGAGGACATGTTGAGATGTTGCATCCTCGAATTTAGCGGCTCGTGGGAGAAATATATACCTTTGGTTGAATTCGCGTATAATAACAGCTTTCAGACCAGTATTCAGATGGCACCTTACGAAGCTCTTTACGGTCGTAAGTGCTGTACACCTCTATTTTGGAACGAGCTTAGTGAAGATAAGATTATCGGAGTTGATTTAGTCAGAGAAGCCGAGCAGAAAGTGAAGATAATTCACGACAGTTTGAGAATGGCATCCGATCGTCAGAAATCGTACGCAGACTTAAAACGAAAAGACATCGAATATCAAGTGGGTGATAAGGTGTTTTTGAAAGTTTCCCCGTGGAAAAAGATACTCCGTTTTGGCCGTAAAGGCAAGCTGAGCCCGAGATTCATCGGACCGTATGAGATATCAGAGCGGGTTGGACCGGTTGCTTATAGATTGATGTTACCTTCTGAACTTGAGAAGATTCACAATGTTTTTCATGTATCGATGCTCCGTCGGTATAGATCCGATCCTTCACATGTACTAAATCCGTCCGAGGTTGAAATTCAACCTAATTTGAGTTATGAGGAAGAACCTATCCGTATTTTAGCTCGAGAGGTTAGAGAATTACGAAACAAAAAAGTCCCGTTAGTAAAAATATTATGGCTCAAGCATGGGATCGAGGAAGCAACTTGGGAGCCCGAGAATGCAATGAAAGAACGATATCCAAATCTATTTTCGGGTAAGATTTTCGAGGACAAAAACTTTTTAAAGGGGGGAGAGTTGTGACAGCCCTAATTCCGATCCTAGTCGGGAAGTGGTTTCGTGACCGCTAAACCGAGTCTTGAAAATAGTTATTATAAAATTTCATTGTTTAAATACTGTGTTAAATGCATGTGTGGAAGTTTCGGTTTTGAAATTGATAAATTCAATAGGAATTTATTAATAGGGGTTTAGTTGAAAAGTTTAGAAACTTTGTTAGGCAAATTAAAAAGGGGCCAAATTATGTATGGATTATAATAAGTGGACTTGCATGTCAATTCTCCCTATTTTTGTTAGTGGCCGGCCATGCAAATGATATTATTGGTGGTTAGCATAATGGAAATAAAATAATAGGAAAAAGGTGGTGAAAATAACAAAGAAAATGAGTGTTCTTGATTTTGTGTTGGCCGAAATTCAAAGTTTAGAAAAGGGAAAAGAAAAGAGCTAGGCAATCGGCCAAACTCTAGCTTCAATCAAGGTATGTTTTTTTTTGTAAACTCATGTGAATTGGTGGTGGATTATAGTTGTTAGTCAAGTACCTAGCATGGCCCATATGTTGAAATTCTATTTTTGTACTTGGAAGATGCATTCGGTCAATTGTAGGCATGCGTTCGAATGGTGTCAAGGTTGGAATTTGAGGTTACAAATTGCTAAATGAGTCCATTATAGATTATTTGAGACCATTATACATGTGATTCGTTTGAGTGATAGGTGATTCGGTCAATGCTTTATTCATGCCGAATGAGTGTGGTTGATAGCCAAATATAAGGCGTTAGGCTATTAGGTTGTTTTGATTCATGTATTGAGAAATTGGTTGAACAATTAGATAGGTATTGAGATGTGGAAGGAATGGAAATTAGAAGCTCATGAACTTATTTTATCATGTTCTAATTTTGTTGTAGTTAATGTATTAAAAAGACCTTCTCGGTCACGATGGTAAAATATGTTGATGAATTGTACCTTTGAAATTTGATTAATTGATGAGTATGTGTTTTGGTTGTTAAGTAACAATCGGCCAATGTGATTTGGTATCTTTAAATGTGCCGAATGTGGAAATAGAAATAAAGTATTTATTTTTTTTAACTAATGAAAAATGTATGTTAGCTAAGAAGGGAACATTCGGTCTTTGCATGATTTTCAAATAAGGATGTTAGTTCTAGCTTTGAGTCATATTCAAAAATGAGTATGAGGAATGATATGATATGAGAGCTATTGATGTTGTGAGCCATTTTGCGTCTTGAATTGCTTGTTAATGAGTTAACTAAGGATGTGATTTAATAGTCTTGAAATTCGGCTTCGAGTGTTTAGAGGATCGATGACTAAATTAGAAATATACAAAGAGGAGATTTGAACTTGAGGTAAATAAGTGCTTATGGCCTAGGTGTCTAATGGAAGATTTCATGGTACTTGTGTGTTGGTTAAATGTCCGAAGTAAAGCCTAAATGAGTTGATCACATTCGGCTAAATTGATTAATGAAGCAATATGAGGTTTATATATATTATATATTATTATTATTAAGCTTGTGTATGGTAAGAATAGAATTTGATTCTTATTACATGGGTGTATAAGTTGCATACAAATATATACGCCTTGTTGTTCATATGTGAAATTCGGTTTTAAGCTATCATAATAAGAGGTTAATAAGAGAAACTTTGTCAATCAAGCTCAAGAGCTTAAAGGGACTGCAACGGATAAGGGAAAAGCAAAGGTCACGGAATAGCCAAGTCAAGATTTCTCAAAAAGATACGAGGTAAGTTTTTGAGTAATGAATTTTAGTTCATGACATGATAGAACCATAGTATGTATGCGTAATATATTGGTTGAGACTTAGGTACATACTTGAAAGATGTTGTGAGAATGAAAACCTATGAAATTGTTGGATGTTGATTATTACTCGAATTCAGTTATTATACGAAATATTGCCCTTTTCCTATGATTATTGAACCGAATGTTGCATTGTTTGGGAAATATGCCGTGATTGCATTCAAGACATGGAAATGACACTTAACTATGATATGTTACATATGTACGTGTGAATATTCATTAGAATTAAAGCCGAGCTTAGTCTCGAAGGGCTTCCGAGCCAGAGTTAAAGCCGAGCTTAGTCTCGAAGGGCTTCCGAGCCAGAGTTAAAGCCGAGCTTAGTCTCGAAGGGCTTCCGAGCCAGAGTTAAAGCCGAGCTTAGTCTCGAAGGGCTTCCGAGCCAGAGTTAAAGCCGAGCTTAGTCTCGAAGGGCTTCCGAGCCAGAGTTATAATCGAGCTTAGTCTCGAAGGGCCTAAAGCCAAGGATAAGATTTTAATGATCCTGAGAACTTGTCGTTGTGGAAATCGGATATAAGTTAATGTATGAACTCACATGAAAATAATAATTGCTCTAGTTATAACATATGCGCACTTAAGGTGAGAAAGGCAGGTACGCATTCTAGACTCTTAATGGTTTAGAATATCATTAGGGTTGGTTTGGTTGAGCCTGGTGAAGAGTCTGTGAACCATCGTTTAATATCATTCGTATGCTTAAGAAATCCGACCTTGAGCTGTATATATTTATATATATCTATAAAATCCTTGGGTTCCTTGCGTTCTCTTTGAATTATGTCGGTGAGTAATTAGTAAAATGATATGCTCATTTTCGGCCAAAACAGGTTATAGACATGAGAAGTTAATTTGTATCCTTCATATGTAATTGACTGAGTTACTTAAGAACTTACTAAGCACTTAATTGCTTACTTTGTTGTCCCTGCTTTCGGTTTTGTAGATTTTGATCGGAAGCTACGGTCTCGGGAGTTCCAGTATCGAAGTCATCTCTACTATCAAAGTCTCGTTCGGTATTTAATTTTTTTTAACTCTAGTGAATGGCATGTATAGGCTTAACTCTCCTTTTGAAACAAGTTATATATTTTGATTGTGTAAATATTAAAGCCATGCGAAAGTGGCTGGTTATTTTAATTAGCTTAGTCCCGAATTTACAATCAATGGTTGTGAAATGATCTAGTTTGATGGTACTTTCGGTTAAGACTTATATACATATATGTGTGCATATCCGATGGTGGTCACATTTATTGAATTACCAATGTTAATGCAAGAATTGTACTATACATATTTGTTTACATTAGTCTCTTAAAAAGAGTTCCTTTGTAAATTCGTGTTTGCCTTGAGGACGGTATTAGATGTTTAATGATGGATGACCTATTCCGGTGACTGATGAGGGTGTTACAATTTTCCTCCGGCTAAAACAGCTAAATTGAGGAATGATATTTCTTCTTTTGTGCAGATTGATTTAGAAACACTTTACGATGCTTGGGAGAGATACAAAGATCTCTTGAGAAGTTGCCCTCACCATGGATTAGCTCTGTGGCTACAGGTTCAAACCTTTCACAATGTTTTGAATCCCTCAACAAGGCAGATCATCAATGCAGCCGCCGGTGAAACAATTAACAACAAAACACCAGAAGCATCTTATGAGTTTATAGAAGAGATGTCACTGAATAATTATCAGTGGCAAGTCATGCGAACAAAGCCACAAAAAGCTGCAAGAGCTTTTAATATTGATGCCGTAACCATGCTTTCTAATCAGGTAGAACTTTTAAATAAAAAGATTGATAATTTTGTTGGTTCTACGCAGGTACACCCAGTGATGCAGTGTGACTCAATTCAAGGAAATATGTACAATCCCGATTACTCCTCCTATAGACATGGAATGGAAACCGAGCAAGCCAACGATATGGGTAATAACTCTAGATCCCAAAATAACCCTTATAGCAATACCTACAATGCAGGTTGGCGGAACCACCCCAATTTTTCATGGGGAGGACAAGGAAATCAAGGACAACCACCTCCTCCGGAATTTCAACAGCCACCATTCCAACAAGAGAAAAAGCCGAACCGTGAAGAAATGCTCACAAAATTTATCGCCTATCAGAAACCCGTTTTCAAAACACCAAAATAGCACAAAAAATTAGCAAGCATTCATTCAAGGACTCGAAACTCAAATAGGCCAGCTCGCTAAGCTAATTTTTGAGAGACCGTAAGGTGGATTACCGAGCAACACTGAGACTAACCCTAAGGAGCAACTCAATGCCGTGGATACAATAGATAAGGAGGGGTTAACCAAAACCAATCCAAAGCCATGCAAGGAAACTATGGTAAGTAAAGGTAAGGATGAGGTAAGTTCCAAAGATGAAATTGTGAAAGAGTATAAGCCTCGTATCCCATACCCAAATGCATTAAAGAAAGACTGCACAGATGAGAAATTCAGTAAGTTTCTTAAACTCTTAAAGAAATTACATATCAACTTACAGTTTATTGAAGCTCTTTCACAGATGCCAAATGCTATTAAGTTTTTAAGAGAGCTCTTAACAAATAAGTAGAAGCTAGATGAGAAATCTCATGTGGAGCTGAATGCAGTATGCTCAGCCATTTTACAGAGTAAGCTACCTGATAAACGATAAATTATACATGTTTTTACCTCATGCTTCGCCTAATTTCTGGATGAATTATCATTGAAATTGAGGAAATTGGTACTCTTAATCCTTCTATTTCATGTTTTATACCCAGGTGAGCTTAAGAAAGAGAAAAGAGCAAGGAACGGGCTAAAAAGGGGTAAATTAGGCCCAATTCAATAAACAACATGGCTTGGAGATTCACCACACGGCCGTGCCCCCCACGGCCATGCCACCTTGAGCTCGAACACGGCCCAACCTCGACGAGCACGGCCAGAGCACACAACCATGCCACTATCAAGGCCCGACCACGGCCTAGGCCTTGATCCATATGGGCATGGCACACGGGCGTGTCCCTGTCGTGAGGAAGTTAAATTTCACTCGGAAAAGGCTATTTAGGGGCTAAGAAAGACACTCCAAAGGTCTATATAAAAACCCTAGGAGGCAACTTCAAAAAGGTGCTTATTTTCCCACAAAGAGAGACTTTTTCTCTCTTCAAAAGAGCATTTTTCTCCCTCAAAAAAGAGAGCAGAAGTAGGAAATTGCTCCAAAGGAAAGCCGATTGATTCATCTCAGAAGCCAAACTCTCCTTCAAGACTAAAGATCTCCCTTCAAATTCCTACAGGGGTTTTTGGGTTCTTTATGTTTTGTTATTTTTATTCTTCTGAGATGTTCTCTTTTATAATTATGAACTAAATCCCCCAAATACTTGAAGGGAATGAAACATAAGATAGATCTTGTTATTATTTTATCTTGGGTTATATGATAAATACTTGATTTGTTCTTAATTATGTGTTCTTAATTCTTGTTTTAATATTCCTAGGTATTAATTCAAGTATTGATGTGCTTATTCAGAGGAGCAAAAGTCCCTGTTTAAGAGTAGATCTAGCATAATTAAGTGGAGTTGCATGCAACCCTAGACATAGGGCGACATAAATCTGTCGGATTAGGGTCAAACCTAATAAGGGGATCCATAGATCAAGTTAATGCAAGATTAGATGTTTTAACTAGAAAGAGATTTCAGCTAATCAACTAAGGATTAGTTGTTCTTATCCTCGACGGAGGTATTAACATAAATTAGGGATTTCTACGGATCAAGTCAAGTGAATAAATCATCTAGCTCAAGAATCGATAACAAGTAAAGTCTAGGTGGAATCTCCCTTGAGTATTGTCCAAATCAATTAGTTTTTCCTAAGAGTTTTTCCCCAATTCACTTTTTGTGCATTCTGAGTTTAGTTTTAGAATTAGTTACATAAAAATCCCCCTTTTTATTTCTAGGTTAAATAATAGAAATAAAATTAGTACTAGTACTTTTGGTACCCTTGGGTACAATATCTCGGTCTTGCCACTAGGCTATACTACTGTTCGATAGGTGCGCTTGCCTTAAAATCGTGATAATAGTTAGTTTCTAGTGTGATCATTATTATAAATTTTATTACTTCATATCACGAATATCCAGTTTTTGGCGTCGTTGCCAGGGAACTAAGATATTAAGAACACTCGATTTCTATTACTTTAGCCATTACTATTTTTATTTATTTTCAGCTTTTATTTTTATTTTTATTTATCTACTAAATTTTTCTTTGCCTTTTGCCCTTTCTAGGTATCTCTAGTTTATGACTAAAAGAAACCCAGTAGGACCACTGCTTTTTGATGAAGATTTAGAAGCTACAATTCGTAAAACTCGTAGAGAAATCAGATAAAGCCTACATTATCCAAAACAAGGACAAGAAAAAGAATCTGAACCTACGGAAGAGATGGAAGCAAATCAAGACAATCTACCACCTCCCGCGATAGCCGCAGAACTGATGAACCAAAATGATGCTCCTTGTACTATGTATGATTATGCTAAACCGAATTTGGCTAGTACTCAATCTAGTATTATTAGACCTGCTATTACTGCAAACAATTTTGAATTAAAGCCTAACACTGTTTAGATGATTCAGCAATTTCTGTAGTTTGATGGTTTACAGGATGAGGATCCCAATTCACATTTAGCCAATTTTTTGGAATTCTGTAATACCTTTAAAATCAATGGTGTTTCTGATGATGCCATTCGCCTCCGACTATTTCCTTTTTCCTTAAGGAATAAAGCTAAACAATGGTCAAATTCTCTACCACGAGGCTCAATCACTACATGGGAACAGATGACCGAAAAATTTTTACTTATGTATTTTCCTCCAGCTAAAACAACTAAATTACAAAATGATATCTCTTCTTTTGTGCAGATGGATTTAGAGACACTTTATGATGCCTAGGAGAGATATAAATATCTTTTGAGAAGGTGCCCTCACCATGGGTTGCCTTTGTGGTTACAAGTTCAAACCTTTCACAACGGTTTGAACCCTTCAATAAGGAAAATGATCGATGCAGCCGCCGGAGGAATAATCAACAATAAAACACCCGAAGCAGCCTATGAGTTTATAGAAGAGATGTCACTAAATAACTATCAGTGGCAAGTCATTAGGACAAAGTCGACAAAAGCTATAGGAGTTTTTAACATTGATGCCGTCACCATGCTTTCTAATCAGATAGAGCTTTTAAGTAAAAAGATTGATAATTTTGTTGGTTCTACGCAGGCACACCCAGTGATGCAGTGTGATGCAATTTAGAGAAACATGTACAACCCAAATTACTCCTCTTATAGACACAGCATGGAAACTGAGCAAGCCAACTATATGGGTAATAACTCTAGATCTCAAAATAATCCTTACAGTAATACTTACAATGCAGGTTGGCAGAACCACCCTAATTTTTCATGGGGAGGACAAGGAAATCAAAGACAACCACCTCCTCCGGGATTTCAACAGCCACCTCCACAACAAGAGAAAAAGTCGAACCTTGAAGAGATGTTCACCAAATTTATGGCTGTGTCAGAGCCCCGTTTTCAAAACACAGAAATGACACTAAAGAACCAGCAAGCATCCATTCAAGGGCTCGAGAATCAAATTGGTCAACTTGCAAAGATGATATTTGATAGACCATAAGGTAGTTTACCGAGTAATAGTGAGCCAAATCCTAGAGAACATGTAAAAGCAATTACTCTAAGGGATGGAAAAATACTAGCTGAATTGGAAAAGAAGCCTATTCAAGAATCTAAAAAGGACAAGGTAGAGGAAGAGGAACCTAAGGAAAGCGCTCCGCCAGCACTTAAAGAATATAAACCACCTGTACCATATCAAGCAAAGTTAAAGAAAGACTACACAGATGCTCAATTCGGTAAATTTCTTGAACTTTTTAAACAACTACATATTAACTTACCTTTTGCTGAGGCGATTTCGCAGATGCCGAAGTACGCAAAATTCCTAAAGGAGCTTTTCACAAAAAAAGAAAATTGGAAGAACTAGCCACAGTAGAACTCAACGAGGAATGCTCAGCTATTCTCCAAAACAAACTGCTAACCAAACTGAAAGATCCAGGGAGTTTTACTATTCCTTGCTTAATTGGTAGTTTAATCATTGAAAAAGCCTTAGCTAATCTTGGTGCTAGTATTAACCTAATGCCCTACAAAATGTTCAAGCAACTAGGTCTAGGGGAACCAAAACCCACTAGGATAAGTATTCAATTAGCTGATAGATCTGTTAAATATCCTAGGGGAATCATTAAAGATGTGATAGTAAAAAAAGATAAATTCATATTCCTTGTTGATTTTGTTGTGCTTGACATGGATAAAGATATTGAGGTACCTTTAATTTTGGGATGCCCATTCTTAGCTACTGCTAAAGCTATTATCGATGTAGGGGATGGTAAATTAGTGCTTAGGGTTGGTGAAGAAGAAGTTGTCTTTAAAATTTATGATGCTATGTAATTTTCTAGAGAACAAGATGATTCCTGTTATTTCATTGATGTTATTGATTATTTTGTTCAAGACAATTTACACGAAATCACTCTTGAAGGCACGTTGGAACTGTGTCTTGTTCAAGGTGGGGAGGAAGATGAAGCCACCACTGAAGTAAAAGAAGTAATAAAGGAGTTGAACTCTCATGAACTTGTCACAAGCTACATAAGTTATGAAGGTATTAAGTAAAAAGATGAACTGAGACAAAAACCCTCGATTGATGAACCTCCTAAATTAGAGCTAAAACAATTGTCTGACCACTTGAAATATGCATTTTTTGGAGATGATTCTACATTACCAGTGATTATCGCATCAGATTTTAGCGCTAAAGAGAAAGAGGAATTGTTTCAAGTATTAAGGGAACACAAAAAGGCTATAGCTTGGAAGATTTCTGATATTAAAAGAATTAGCCCTTCTTTTTGCACCCACAAAATTTTAATGGAAGATGAATATAAGCCATCGGTGCAAACTCAAAGACGATTGAATCCCAACATGAAGGAAGTCGTAAAGGCCGAGGTAATTAAACATCTAGATGCAGACATTATTTATCTTATTTTTGACAGTTCTTGGGTAAGTTCTGTGCAGGTTGTCCCTAAAAAGGGAGGCATGACTGTAGTGTCTAATGACAAAAAGGAGTCAATACCTACAAGAACAGTCACTGGATGAAGAGTTTGCACTGATTATAGAAAGCTGAATGATGCAACTCGAAAAGACCATTTTCCCTTACCCTTTATAAATTAGATGTTGGAAATATTGTCAGGGCATATGTATTACTGTTTCTTGGATGGCCTCTCTGGTTACTTCCAAATCCCGATAGCTTCAGAAGATCAGGAAAAGACAACATTCACATGTCCATACGGTATGTTTGCTTATCGTAGAATGCCTTTTGGATTATGTAACGCCCCTGCTACTTTTCAGCGATACATGTTAGCCATCTTTGATGAACTCGTGGAAGACATCATGGAGGTATTTATGAATGATTTTTTGATTTACGGTAATTCTTTTCAACTCTGTCTTAATAATTTAAAATGTGTTCTAATAAGATGTGAAGAGACAAATTTAGTGCTCAATTGGGAAAAATGTCACTTTATGGTTCAAGAAGGTATTGTACTAGGACATAAAATTTCTAGTAAAGGGATAGAGGTAGATAAAGAAAAAATTGAAACCATTGAAAAATTACCTCCCCCTGATTCAGTTAAGGCCATAAGAAGCTTTTTAGGACATGCTGGTTTTTATCAAAGATTTATTAAAGACTTTTCTAAAATAGCTAAGCCTTTAACAAAATTACTAGAAAAAGATATGCTTTTCAATTTTGACCAGGAATGTCTAGAGTCTTTTAACACTCTCAAAGAAAAGTTAGTTAATTCCCCGATTATGATTTCACCTGATTGGAATCTACCTTTTGAACTAATGTGTGATGCGAGTGATTTTGCAGTAGGTGCAGTTTTGGGACAACAAAGAGACAAGCACTTCCAACCGATTTATTATGCTAGCAAAACTTTGACGGCCGCACAAGCAAACTATACTAGCACGGAAAAAGAATTGCTAACTGTTATTTTTGCATTTAATAAATTCAGATCATATTTAATATTGTCGAAAGTCATCGTTTACACTGATCATTCCGTCCATGTCCCTTAAGAAGTAACTTTTCAACGTATGCAAAGGCGGCCTCTTTGTGTGTTTTGGAAGGGTTGCACCGTCGGTTCATCAACTTACTGCATTAGAGGTTGGTGAGCCAAAGAGACAAAATGGCATGAGATTCGCCATTGAAAGATGTTGATCTAGCATAGGATGCTGGCTAGAGTCAGGTTCCCTTAAATCGTAAGTCCAAATTCTTGGAGCTGGTGGTCGTAGGAGTCCTCTTCCACTATAACTGACTTACTTGGGTTGAAAAGGGTCATTTACAAGCCAAGGATTGAGCCCAAGGCGGAATGAGACAATTGGAGGCTGGAATCTCCCATAAGAATTTCTTACTCAACTTTATTTCGTATTTTTAATATTCACAATTTCAATTCAATTTCTTAATTCTGTCTTTTATTTTATTTTCCCCAAATCAAATCTTTAATTCTGTTATTTTTCCAGGAACACAGGTTTCTTGGGCACGATTTCGGCCAGGATATTGAAAAACAATCATTCGTACAATCCGATCCTTGAAGATTTCGATCCTACTTCCCCTTTACTATTATTTTTACTATTTTACAGGGAATAGAATAATTTGGTGCTTTCAACGACCGTATCAAGGCCCACACAATCACCAAGCCCATCAACAGTGCCGACAAAATCACCAGGCCCAACAGTTCAAACGACGACACCCACATTACAACCTTTTCAGATTATGCCAGGTGCGTATCCTAGCCCTTATATGTATCTTAACCCTTATACGTTTCCTTTTCCTAGTCCTATGGCAGGTTGGAATCCATGGCCCGGTTCATCTCCGTTCCTATTTACTCCGAGTCAACCGTCGATCTATAGGCTGTCGTCGTATGAGGGATCACACGAGGTGCCATCAGGGAGCTCTTCTTTCTACCAATCCCTATCACCTTACGGGGTTCAAACACCTCCTCTATGGGTGATGCAAACACTGCCGCAGTCATTATTTTATCAAGGTGGGTCACCCTCCCAACACCCACAACCAGATCCACTATCGGAAGAACCACAACCCTCTCCGAAAGCTGAACCAAGGAGGAATCTAGCACGGACCCATTGATGACCCCCATGTGGCACTGATTCCAACCGCCACAGACATTGATTTTTTTAATATATTTGCATAAACTTTTTATATTATTTCATTTAATAAAATAAAAGTTCTTTTGAATAAGGCAATTGTAAATTACTTTTATATTTTTAATAAAATAGAAGATATTGTTTCATTTGATAAAATAAAAGTTTGATATATTCCAGGAAAGGACTAAATTGAATAAAAGTAAAAATTTAGGGGAAATTTTGTAAAATATTTTTATATTGTTTCATTTAATAAAATATAAATAACTGGTATAGCCTGGGTTCCTACACCATCCGCACAATTTCTGTTGATTGGCTATTTCTTAAATATCCATATTGGTATGTATTCTAGTCGAGCAAGGGCAACCCTTTGGTTTGTGACGCAATTCTCTATTCGGTAACAGCTTAAACAGAGCAAGCAATACAGGCGGCCACTTACGTTCATCTGGGACAGGTGGGAATACTTGTCTCCACACGTTGTACATGGTTTTTAGTTTGTACACTTTGTTGACGTAGCTCATGGGATCTATACAGAGATTCTGATAAGCTGCAATTACATGAGCGCATGGATAATGAAGTACATCTAACCTCCCACAGTCGCAAGTCTTATTTCTTAAGTGTACACGATATTGCCCGCTAATAATACCTTCGTGCGATCTGTCAAACTCTATTATATGAAACCATAGGTTGTCTCGATCGTGACACACTATGTGCATAGTGTTCACCCGCACCTTCGCCTTGTTAATTTCTCGCAATACCTTTGCGCACCATACATGGCCTCCTTGCATTTGGCCTTTATAACTCACTATTCGTTTAGGAAATAGTGCCACTAAACAAAAATTTTTCTCTCGAACAATTGATGTTATAAGTAAATAACGTGTTCCTTTCAGAACAGAATTTATACATTCGGCCAGGTTTGAGGTCATATGACCATATCGTAGGACGCCGTCGTATGCTTGTGTCCACTATTCGAAAGGTATATTACAGAGGTAGTCTATGCCTTCTTCGTTAACCGAATGCAGAACCGCCAACATGTCATGGAAACGATCCTTACTTATTTCATACCCTACCAATATAAGTTGATAGCGAAAATTACATACCACTTTTCCATTTAAAATAAATTCAATATTACAAACGAAATTATATTAATAGATATTACATACCCATGTTGGTTACTTGTCATCTTTCACTTCTAGATCAAAATTGCCCGTAGTAGTTGGACGCAACGTGTCTTAGGCAATACCGATGTTGTGTGCGATGTCACATGCTTCCCTGTCACTCAATTGCGGCTAGTATTTCGGTGCCCCGATCCGATATGATGCAGATATTAGGTTGGGGGCAAACATGCCTCCTTAACCTAGAAGGAAAGAAATCTCAGTCATAAGCTAACTCCCCTGGTGTTATTGCAAATGCAGTTGCAAGGATTCTCTCACTGTCATCTTGTGCTACAGCTAGCAATAGTTGATGGGTATATCTACCGTACATAAAGGTACCGTCAATTTGTATCAATAGCTTGCAATATGAAAATGCGTCTCGGCATTGCTTAAAGCTCCAGAACAGATGCTTAAATACTTGCCATCCATAGAGCGATCGGTCGTTGTAGTACGCAGGTTCCGTTTCAAGGTTTGTTATGCAACTTGGGACATATCTCTCCAGCACTTGACACCACTGCCAAACTTCATTATATGAAGCATCCCACCCACCATATATCTTTTTTAACGCCTTCTTCTTAGCTATCCAAGCCTTGTGGTAAGAGGACGTGTACCTCAACTGGTTACAAATATTGGCAATTAAGACTGGCACTGTAGTTTTGGGATCCGCCTTCACCGTCGATAGTATTAATGTAGCTAATATTTCTGAATCCATCTTGGGATCATCTTTTGAAACACCTGTCAATGAAGTACGTTAAAAAATGCAACAGTACATAATAATAGTACTACTAAAAAACCCTAAACAGTTAGTGGTACTGTATCGACAATACATGTATGTGGACCTTTGTATTTTTTTATCTCCCACAAGCCTGTCCTTTTCCTCAATGAAGCCATGATTTTCCATGAACATGTACCGTCTTGCACTGCACACTTGGCCTCAAACTTATTGGATTTGGATTTAACCACTTTATAGTTAACACCGTTCGTGATGCTATGTTATTTTAATGCACCAAGAAAACTATATTTATTTGAAAACTCTTTACCAACTTCTAATTCATCTGAATCCAATGAGGAACTTGTACAGTCACGCCTTCTGTGTGGTAGATATGGAAACTCCAATGCATCATCTTGAGATAGATCGACATTATGTATGTGGGCTGGAGGTGAGTACGCCCTGAATCGCGGATATTCTTCTTCATCATCTGAACCCCCTTCGACATCATTAGGTATGGTTGGAACAGGCTCTGGTTCAGAAAATAATGCAATTTCTGCACCATCGAGGTCGGCCTCTCGAGATGGATCCGCATCGGACTCATCATCTAACCCATCATCATGTGCAACATACGAGGTCCCCTCACCGATGGACGTCGTAGGGAGTACATCATCCTTCCTTGTGGACATTTCACAACGTCTCCAATTAGATGTCGATTGCCAACCGCTTGAAGTTGATGTCATTCCCCAGTACATATTTCCAGCATCAAACATCGACCCACTAAGGTGCATGTCCCATCCACTAACGGAGTGTCATACAGGGGTCGGGTATTCCATACTACTACCAAACACGAACGTTTCCATGTTTTGCCACCCACTAACGAAGTTTTGGGTAGGGTTCGTGTATTCCGCTCGACCAGCAGTAAATGTTGAAGTTCCAAATGTATCATTTGGTGATGAAAATTGTACATATAACTCAAGATAGGGTGATCCACTAGCGAGATGAGTCTGCACCATTGCCTCCAAGCTACGAGCACTTTTGATGTCGAATGAGTTATATGTCACAGGATCAACTAAAGCATAAAATTGATACTTAATAGACAAAAATTTCATTGGCGTCATTCCAAAGATTTTGCGCCTAATTCCTTTTACAAAGTTCTGTCAAATCTATGTTCTGGTTAAAAACCAACCTCGCTGTGTTCTCCGATAAAAAAGAACACCATTTTCGGTGTTACAGACCTCACCATCATAGTAAATAACAGCACTAATACGTTCACTCATCTTCAATTTCTATTCTTCTTTGCCTCTCAATTTTTTTTTGTTGCTGTAAGTTATGCAACCTGAGAATAAAATTTGGCTCATTTATAGCCTCAGTTTTTCTACGAACTATTGTAGCAAAAACGCATCCACGTGGGAGCTTTTTTCTGAAATTTTGCTGACAGTGCATCCTGCTTGAAGCGTTTTTGACACTATTTGTTCAGAAACGTCTACTTAGACTTATTTCTCTACGAGCTACTGTAGCAAAAGCGCGTCCACATGGGAGCTTTTTTTCGAAATTTTGCTGACAGTGCATCCTGCTTGAAGCGTTTTTGACACTATTTGTTCGGAAACGTCTACTCAGAATTATTTCTCTACGAACTACTGTAGCAAAAGAGCGTCCACGTAAGAGATTTTTTTTAAAATTTTGCTGACAGTGCATCCTGCTTGAAGCGTTTTTGACACTATTTGTTTAGAAATGTCTACTCAGAATTATTTCTCTACGAACTACTGTAGCAAAAGCACATCCACGTGGGAGCTTTTTTCCAAAATTTTGCTGACAGTGCATCCTGCTTGAAGCGTTTTTGACACTATTTGTTCAGAAACGTCTACTCAGAATTATTTTTCTACGAACTACTGTAACAAAAGCGCGTCCACATGGGAGCTTTTTTACGAAATTTTGCTGACAGTGCATCTGCTTGAAGCTTTTTGACACTATTTGTTCAGAAACGTCTTCTCAAATTATTCTTACAGAAACCTTAAACCCTAAGATAATAAAAAAATTATATTGCTTATATGTTTTTTTCTAATACCCTAAACACAATTTTTTAAAAAACCCTAAACCCTAATTTAATCAATAAACCCTAATACCTAAACTCTATTTTAGTATTTAGTATTTAAAATTAATAGTTAATTTAATGAATTAACCCTAAACTTTCAACCATAATTCAATTAATTTTTTCTTCAAACCCAAAACTTTGCACAGCGCCAGTATGTATATATGCTAGAATCATGTTATCTTTGAGAACTTCTTTTTCGTGTATGTATATTGAAAATTAATAATTAAAAAAATCAGAAATGAGCTTCTTACAAGGTAAAAGAAATTTAGCCGGTGGATCAAACAGAAAATGATGTAAGCCATTAATAAGGGAAAAAAACCTAAACGTTGAAGTAATCGAATTACCAAGTTGTTGTTTACACGTTAACAGTTATTTAAGGGTTTTTTACTAAAATATTATAAGAAATAAAATATTAAAATAGTATGTCTAAACGATTATGTATCAATTAACCCTAAATTAATCAATTAACATTAATTTAATCAAATAACCTTAATTTAATTAATTAACCCTAAACCCTAAACTCTAATTTAGTATTTAGTATTTAAAATTAATAGTTAATTTTATGAATTAACCATAAAACCCTAAACCCTAAAACCTTAAACCTTAAACTAACCTTAAACCCTAAACCACTTACACCAGAAAAACCCTAACCCTAATGTGAAAACACGGGCAAAACGCTCCCCTAGGGAAGCGTTTTGTCCACGTCAACAAAGCGAGCCTCAAGGATGCGTTTTTTGCTGACTTGGACAAATGCTTCCCTGGGGGAGCATTTTGCTGACACGCACACTGAAAGCACACTAACATGGACGCGTTTTCGGGGAAAATGGCGTAGTCCGGTAAATAATCCAATAATCGGCCTATTTCCTTAATTGAATTTAAAAAAGGACTTTTTTAGGTAAATTTCCCTATGAATAGATATGTTTCTATATATTTAGATATTTTATTATATATTATATAATAAATTTTGTTGATTTTAGATGTTGGTTGGCATTGACTTTGACATTGACAAGAATTGACCTGTTAATGTCTGGGATCAACGTGCCACGATTCTAAAATCTATTTATATCATATATAACTATAAAAATCTATAATATGATACAATATATCTATTTAAATGGCAACATTTTATACTGATAACAAAATTTATAATATATACTAATATATCTAACATATTCCAATAAAAATTTTAGTACTTGGTTAGAAATTTTGAAAGTTTATGGAAATAACTAATTAGAAGTTGTCTTTTATGAAAGCTCATGGAAAACTCATATTAATAAGTTATATTGGGAATTTACACGGTGTTGATTAGAATATGATCTTTATGTTTATTTTTTGTAGGATGGAAGAAAATGTGGGTGGTAGTCAACCCGAAGGTTAGCATCACAGTTGGATAAAAACCAAAGAGAGACGGCTTGAATTTTTTTTTTAAATTTTACTTTATTTATAAAAAATAATATACATTCTTTTTCTCTTATTTTATAATTTTTTTTAAGTTTGTTTGTTAATAGATTGTTGCAAGTCTATGTTATTTTCTCTATTTATCATAGAAGCTTTTACTTTTATTTGTTAGAGGAAAAATAATTCCACCAAATTGGATTGCTATCAATCAATGTTTTGGAATCGAGTGTTCCAATATATAAATCGCAATGCAAATAGCGATTTAGGTAGAGAAAAATTAGTCATATATGTCAATTTCAAAAAGTATTTAAGATTAAGGTAGTTTAGTTTGGAAATTAAGAAAATATGTCGATTTTGAGATAGGTGGCAAAATTGCTTCTTGTAGGAAGCATTTTCGAGTGACATAGCAAGAAAGATGAGGAAACTTGGGTGGCATGGCAGGAGAGAGGGTGAAAGTGCGCACTGAAAATACGTCTTACGGGGCGCACTTTCACCCTCCTTCCTGCCACATCATCAGAGTGTTTCCTACATCATCGAATTAAATTTAAAAAATAATTAAAAAATAAAATTAACGGTTAAATTGAATTTTAAAAAATAGAGAATCCTGAGGTAAAGTATTTTAAAAACCAGAGTCTCGGGATAAAATTTATGCCCCATCAAATTCGATCTTTTCCAGCATTCTGAAATATGTTTCATATTCAGTGATAAAGTTTCCTATAAAAAGAAGATTGATATGGAGAAGTTTTCATAGTTAAATTTTGAGCAAAAGATCTTCATGTTAAAGAGAACATTATTGATGTTAAAAATATGAAGTTCAAAAATCGACCCAACAAAGTAAATTGATTCAAGTAAGTAATTTTGGTGTCGTTGTTTGAATTTGGTTAATGATTATTTTTTTTTTGTATAATGTTTTTGTTTTAATTTTATATCAAACATGTGAAATAGGTTTTTTGTTTGTGAAGATGAGTAGACGAATTAGAGCCATTATTTATTATGACGATCGAATTTGTGACATTAAAATAAATTAGAATCTCGGTTTCCAAAACTAGAACTCTGAAATTTCTACTGCAAAGATTAAGTAATCTATTAAGTGTTTTCTGTAAAATAAATAACTTTAATGAGTATCTTCCTAAAAACTTGCAAGAGATTTGCCAAAATAAATATTGTCGAAACACGTTTTTTTTCTAGTTCAAAATTTGGGTTTAAAATGAGTTTATGTAATTCCTCAAGATTCGACCATAACATCTAGGTTGAATGTGGGGTGTTACATGCTTGTTGGAGAAATTGCATTTAGCTTCAGTACCTTGACATACTTGTTGGACCATTTTGCAAATGATCATAATAGTTTGAAATCTTAGCTTCAAAATTTTGAAAAAGACATTCAAGAAAAAAGGAATCAGATGAGGGCTTTAGGGAAACACATAATGAGAGTGGGGAAGCTTCAATTTCTAATGCATCATTTGCCAAAATGCAACAGATAGATATGAAATTGATGACACAATGTATTGAAAAGAGTTTTGAGCTTGAGATAAAATCAAAAAATAATTGTATCTTGCAAGTACAATTGCAAAACAAGTGTTTTGAGAATGAGGAATTGCGTGCAAAGGTAACTCTTTTAGAGTAGCAGTTGACGTCTCTCTTTGATGATAAATTATCATCTTCAACACAATAAATATCTGAAGAAGCTTCATATGTGAAAGAATTGACATTTGTAGCTGTTGTTGAGTTTAAGAATTTAGTTGGTGAGGTGATTAGGCTTGTAGTACAAAATGCAAAATTCAAAAAGGAATTATTGGTTGCAAGAAGATTTGTTAATCAAACCATAAATGGTGTTAATCGCAAGTATAGTGACAACTCAAGACCTTGGAGGAAGGGGCGACACTCTGGCCACTCTCTTTACTTTTTTGGGGGCAGTTGGTAATGATTTTGAATTGTGGAATTTTGAATTAGATGATCTATGTAATAAGCCCAATTTGCCCGGGCCCATACAAAACCCAAAAAACAGATTTTATTTTTTGTTTAAAAAACCAAATTAATAAGTGTCTGGTCCATTTACAACCCAATTTGCATAAAACTAAAATTACAGGCCTAAGGTACTACTGTAGCCCAATATTACAAATATTACCCGAAGCCCAATTACACCCTCAAGCCCAAATACAAACCCAAAACGCTAAACCCTTTTAGCCAAAACCTAAACCAACCCAAGCCACTAAACCTAGGCCAACCCAATTACACTAAGGCCCATTAACCAAAGGACCAAATTACATGGCCCAATGGCCCAAATCTTGTTTCAGATTCGGAACCCTAGGGTTCCCTCTCGCGCTGCTGCAGTCCCTCGAGGCTTCTATGCCGTCGTCAGTGCCCTCATCACCGTCGAAGATCTCGTCTTTTACCTGCAAAAAAGGAAATGAAACATGGACAGTAGCAAATATAGCAAGATTGTAATATTTATTTTTTTGATTGGCTTTGACTATAAAAGCATGAATATAAACAATGTAAAGACTATGATTTTTTCTACAAAAAAAGGCATGTATACAAATATAATACATCAAAGAACAGTAGGTGATTTCTGATTCGAAATCTTATCATTATTGTTTTTTTTTTTTTTTTTTACATGCAAAACACGATTCATGAATAGATCTAAAAAAGAAGAGAAATATACTATTTTTTGTTTCTTTTGAAATTTTTATACAAAATATTACTTAAATAGCGAAAAAAGGGAAGGAGGTTACCTGAAATTTGGCCACAAAAGGAGATTTTGGCCCTTCGAACACTGTGTGTGGCGGTGTGTGTGTCGGTCGACGCCAGAGCCTCGGCCGGGTTCTGGGCAACCCAAGCCTAGGGGAGAGCTTCGGTTTTCTTTTTTTTAAAGGAGTGTTTAAAATGTTTTTTTTTGGCCGATTTTAATATTTATAAGGCCATTATACGGCGCCGTTTTGGGATTAATCATTATTGCCCAAAACGACGTCGTTTAAGGGCCTAAACCCACGTGTTGACCCGATACCCAGAGAGGATTCGCGTGTTTTCATAAAAGGGGCAATTTGCCTCTTAAGTCCTTCCGTAATTTTCATTCTTTGTAATTTCGTCTAATTTAAGTTTTTCTTATTTTACAAATTAGCCCTGAGATTTTTATTTTGATTCAAACTAGTCCTCGGACTATTTAAAGGCTGATAACAAAACGACGCCGTTTAAGCGATAGGGTTTAATATCCCATTTGGTCCTTAATATATGGTGCGCGTTTTTAATCTAGTCCTTCCTTGTTTTTTATTATTTATTTACCACATTTTTTATTTTAATTTTGTATTTATTTTGTTTTTTAAGTATTATATATATCATTTTTTATTATAATTTACTACTTATATCAAATTATCTTATTAAATTCCATATTATTTTTATATTATTATTATATTGTTTATTATTTTAAAATTTGTATCTTGCAAAGTATTTAAATTATTTTATCCTTAATGTAAAAATATCCTTAATATAAAAACATTTAAATTATTTTGTGTTTATTTTGCTTTTTTTATTTTAAGTATTATATATCAAAATAATTTTTTTATTATTACTATTTATTACTTATATTTTATTAAATTCCATATTATTTGTATATTATTATTATATTGTATATTATTTTAAAATTTGTATCTTGCAAAACATTTAAATTATTTTATCCTTAATATAAAAATATTATTTATATTGTTTATTTTTAAATAAGTAGTTTTTATACGTATAAGTATTAGATTATTATATTATAAATATATTTTTATTTAAAGTTATATATTATTTGTTTATTTAAAGATATATATTACTTATTTTCTCATGAATATTTATATTTTTTAAAGTTTACCATTTTTTATATTATAATATTTATTTATTATTTTATATACTTTTATCACCCTCTTTTTATATATATACATTTAATCACGTGTAAAAGTTTTATGTTTGTTCCTTAATTCTTTTTTAAAAATTGACCTTTTTTTTTTTGTTTTTTAGTGTGGTCTGCATTCTATCTGTTATTTGATCATTCATATTTTTAAATTGATAATCTTTATTTGTCTTAGTGTAATTGTTTTATTTTAATTTTTATCTTCATTTGTCCTTATTTATCTTTATTTTTATATATGCTACATCTCACACAAATCATCGTTTTAAGAAATATATTTCATTCAACTGCCACATTTTATCCAAAAGTATTTTTTAAAAAATAAGGCAATATTTTGGTATTTGGAAATTCGGGAAATAGTGCCCTAACGTGCTAGGTTTTGATTTTCCGTTTGTCTAAATAACTAAATATCCTTTTAATGAATTTTGCAAATCATGAGATGATTTTGGTTACGAGGGTTTAAAACATCATGTCCTAACGTGCTGGATGTGATGTTTGTATTCTTTCGGAACAAAGTAATCTCAAGTTCCAACTCAAATTGTTCAAATTTTTAAAAGAAATCATGTTTTAAAATCTTTTCGAATTTTTGACATTAGGACAAAAAACTAATCAATTCTGTACCGATTTTGGGCGTTATGAGGGTGCTAATCCTTCCTCGTACGTAACCGACTCCCGAACCCGTTTTCTTGAATTTCGTAGGCCAAAATCAATGTTTTTGAAATAAAACGTTTTATAAGGTGATCTGATCACACCTAAGCAAAAAGGGATTGGTGGCGACTCCCATTTTCGTTTTTTTTAAAAAGTCGACCCTGCATTTCAAATTTAAAAAAAAATGGTTTCGACAGCTTGGCGACTCCACTAGGGAAATATAAGAGAGTCAAACTGTAAAATTAATTATTCTTGTCCTAATGTTGAAATTTAGAAAATTCGATTTAAAGCCATGTTTTTTATTGCATATGGTTGGTTTTGTAAAATATTTTCGCATTACATTGCATGACCGTTGTGGTCACACCCTCTAAGTGGGAGTGAGAAGCTACTCCTTCGTAAGGTTTTCACCTCCGCATGGGCTACTGGATCGCTTCCGAGATACATCTGTACCTATGTCTCTTTGAGATTTTCATCTTCGCATGGCCATAGGGAAATGTGTCCCCCTAAACTGAACTTGGTCCATATGAGCCTATAATGGGTGAGGATCGAGGAATTTGCTGGTTCCGGTGCCCTTTCCTTTAGAACCAAAAACACATATAGTGAACCCTAAGAGCTCGCCTTAGGTAGAGCCATGATAACCCATAGTAGTTACCTCTATAGGTGCTTGTTTATTTTTGCTTTTATATCTTTTATACATGACACTGACTAGTTTTATTCTGTTGTTATTGCATGTCATTCAATATTTAAAAAGGTGTCGATTCAAGTTCGATTTCTAAATTAGAAAGTTTTGTTATGGAGAATGAATTTCTTGATAAAGTGGAAGACAACGCTACCGTCTATGCATGGTCAGAGAAAACCTAATTAGAAAAAGGAGATAGTGTAATGGAGGATATACGTCGGAGTTGTGGGACTTCACTCGCATTAGTATGGCACAAAATGAGCTTCAGGAATTGAAAGATATATGGGCCCATTGAGATGACGAGACTAAGCAGCTATTTTACCATAGTTATGGTGATTTGCCCTACTTGTTTGACGTTAATGTGGACAAGCATTTGTTTCGGGCTATGGTTCAGTCCTAGAACCCTGCCTATAATTGTTTCACTTTTGGGAAGGTAGATTTAGTACCTATTATAGAGGAGTATACGACCTTGCTTCACTGTCCAAGGATTCGAGGCAGCAAAGCTTACTTTAGGGCGACTAATATCCCAACTTTTGTGAAGAAATTAATGAATATTACGGGGATGAGTAAACAGTGGGTCGTAGCTCGAATCCAACAAAAGGGTGATGGTAAATGCATTCCTTGGGCGAGTTTGAGGGATCTGATATTAGCGCACCTGGATGTGAAGAGGAAAGTTGATGTCTTGGCCTTAAGTATTTATGGTCTAGTGATTTTTCCAAAAGCTCTAAGGCATATAGATGAAGTAGTCACTAATTTATTTGATCGACTTGGAAAACAGGTCACATCTGTACTTGCAATTCTAGCCGAGACGTTCAGATCCTTGAGTGCATGTCAGAGGGCTGGTGAAGGTAGATTCATTAGATGCGCATAGTTATTATTAGTTTGGTTCCATAGTCATTTTTGAAGGGTTGACAATGTTCCTTGTCGAGTGTTCTTTGAAAATTATTCCCCTTTAAAAGAAGTAGCAGTTACGCCAAGGAGGGATGATATATCAGAGGAAAGGTGGATGGTAATTCTTCAAAACCTCCAAGAGGAAAATGTGGAGTGGAGAGCCCTTTGGATGGTTCCTGACGAGGTCCTCTATCGGTGTGGAAATTTTGATTGGGTACCTTTGCCTGGAATCTGGGGAGCTGTGGGATATGCGTCATTGCTAGTACTAAGGCAATACAAGGCAAGGCAGTTCATACCGGCAACGCATGGGTTAGCTCAATGTGAATTCTCATATAAGGAGGATAATTATAAGAAGAAGATTCGAGAGATTTTTGAGGCTTGGAAGTGGACTTGTTCTATGAAAATTTTGACTACAAGTCCGATGACAACCCTTGAATAACGGGTGGCTGAGAAAAAGGATCAATGATAACATCCCTGGGCCAAGTTTAGAGGGTGCTCGATCGATGGAGGAGTATTTACGAGTGGTCCTATCAGAGTTAGAGATTATAAAGCAGGATTTTGAAAGGAAGAGTTTAGAGCTCAGAAAGGGGATAGAGAAGCTGGAAGAAGAAAAAATGTACCTGAGATTAGACAT
The DNA here is from genome assembly GCA_020496765.1 of Gossypium stocksii. Lineage (NCBI taxonomy): Eukaryota > Viridiplantae > Streptophyta > Magnoliopsida > Malvales > Malvaceae > Gossypium > Gossypium stocksii. Next base: position 11,192,526 of record CM035621.1, on the reverse strand, counting down.
GGATGTTCAAAAACTAGAGGCCAAAAAATTAAGAAAAGAGAAGAGGAAGGTTGAGGAAGATCGAGATAGTTTGAAGACAGAATATAAGAAGATAAATCTATCGATGAAAAGAGCCGGATTGGTGAAGACTTCAGAACAGTGGAAACAAGAGATTCGAGATGAAAAAGCCAAAGCTGATCGATGGGAGAAGAGGTTCCAAGAAATTCAGGCGCAAAACAAGGCCTTAGAGAAGAGTCTGGCAGAAAGTCAGAATGAAAAGAGTGAATTAAAGGCTAGAATAGTTGAGCTTGGAAGAACTCTTCATCAGTATCGAAGTCGTAATTCGGGGATTGAGCTAAAGGAAAGCCTAAACAAGATTCAAGAAATGAAGAAGAAGATTGAAAAATTAGAATCGGCATTACAAAACTGTAAACTCTGGATCAAGCTTCTTGAAGCAAGAGAATGACATTGGAAGGAAGAGCTTCACCATTCTCAGGATCAAGCTAGAAATAGAGATTACCTTATGGGTAAAGCCATAGTCCAAATTCGAGAAGTAGCAGATCATTTACAAGCTTGGGTAGCACAGGCTGACATGTTAAGGGTGAAGTATGAGCTAGAGTCAGATAGGGGTCGAGAGTTAGCTTCGCTATTTGGAAGGGTTAAAACTTTGGGCATTAGGGCGAAAGCGTATTTGTAATCCGTTTTGTGTAAAGAATTTTATTTTCTAAATAAAGTTTTCTAAATGAAACTGAATCTGAATTGATATCTTTTTGCATTCATGCATTTGCATTACATCGCATCATATGCATTTAAATCCATAGAAGGACCCTAATTAGTTGTAGTTATTTCAGAGAGAAAGAAAGAGAGAAAGAGAGAAGGAAAAGTTAATCTGGAAACTAAACACTGTTACGGTACACGCGCCAAGACAAAAAACATGGATCAAAGGCTTAAACAATTCCAAAGAGACATGCAAGAGCAATTGGCAAAGCTCCAATAAGAGATGAGAGACCAATGTTAGAAGCTCAAAGAAATATGATAGCTCAAATGGCCCAGCTGCTGAATGGGGTGATGGACAAAGGAAAAGGCCCCATGACTAATACTGGAGAAGATAATGAGGACTATCCTCCAGGTTTTACCCACTGCATACACAAACACAACCTGAGGTGTATCCTAGAAGGCCATCTGTCACGATTAGGCCTCAACAAGGGCAAGCTGATACTGGAGTACCCATGAACTTCCAAGTTGGTATAGGATCTAACCCAAGAGATAACCCTGCTAATCCTGTTATGCCCGATTTAGATATGGCGGAGAGGAAAGGGAAAAGAATTGAATCTTCAAGGCAATTAGAGGACCGTTGTAGATGGTTGGAAGAAAAGTTCAAGGCATTGGAAAATGCTGATAATCACCATGGCATTAATGCTAAAGACTTGAGCCTGGTTCCAGATTTGGTGCTTCTTCACAAGTTCAAAATGCCAAAATTCGGGAAGTATAATGGGACTAGCTGTCCTGAAGCCCACATTACCATGTTTTGTAGACGGGTGACTGGCTATGTTAATAATGATCAACTGTTGATCCATTGTTTCCAAGATAGCTTGGTAGGGGCAGCAGTTGGGTGGTCAAATCAACTGAGCTGTGCTAAGATTAGTTCCTGGAGAGACCTAACCCAAGCTTTTATGAAGTAATAAAATCATGTGACGGATATGACGCCTGGCAGAATCACCTTACAAAATATGGAAAAGAGGTCAAATGAAAGCTTCAGGCAGTATGAACAAAGGTGGAAGGAAGTTGCCATACAAGTTCAACCATCGTTCTTGGAAAAGGAAACTACGATGCTTTTTATCAATACCTTGAAGGCTTTATTCATTACTCATATGATAGGAAGTACCATCAAGAGCTTTGTAGATATAGTAATGGCAGGAGAGATAATTGAAAATGCCATAAGAGGTGGCAAGATTGAAGGGAAACTACTAAAAGGTTAGCTCCAATGAGAAAAGAGAATGAGGTGAATAATATGAGTACCTATAACAAAGGGTACTCGAAGTCAATAACTGTCAATCAACCAAAATTAACTACTGTTGGGCAACAAGGTTCGACAAGACAAGAATCAGGCATAAGAAAAACTCTGAAAGGCTTCAATTTATGCCAATCCCAATGTCGTATAAGGAGCTATATCAAAGTTTATTTGACGCATATGTGGTGTCCCTATTTTATCTAAAATCCTTACAGCCCCCATACCCCAAATGGTATGACTCAAACGCTCAATGTGACTACCATACAGGAATATCGGGGCATTCAATAGAAAACTGCACTGCCTTCAAAAAGGTATTCGAGAGACTCATAAAGATGAGGATTGTAAAGTTTGATGATACACCTAGTGCGGAGAACCCGTTACCTAACCATGGAGCTAATGGGGTAAATGCAATTGGTGAAAATATCATGAGAAGAATGAAGGGGGATATTGCGGAGGTAAAAACCCCGTTGAGAGTGGTCTGGAGAAAAATGGTAGGAAGAGGATTGATAATATCAAATTCCAAAGAAGGATAAAGAGTAAGGGACTATTGTAAGTTCCACAAAGTAGAAGGGCATGAGATTCAGGAATGCATTGAGTTTAGGGTCTTAGTGCAAAGCCTTATGGACAATAAGGAATTGGAATTTTATGAAGAAGGCCCAGATGAAAGAAACATATGCGCAAAAGAAGGAGAGTCGACAAATCCAAAGGTTAATTACCCGAGAATCATCATATCCTGACCAAGAAGCACTGAGGGGCGCCAAGGGTTGAAATCCAAAAACCTGTTTCCTTTCCTTACAAGATAACAAAATGGTACCTTAGAACTACGACTGTAATATGACAATACAGGGGGGAAACTTAGCTAGCACTTCCAAGGAGGTCCAAAGTGAAAGATCTTACACACGTAGTGGAAAGCGATATGACTCGATAAACATCAGAACTAAACCTGTAAATGCAAAATCCCAGGTAGTTGAGCAAGAGAAAGGGGCTGAAGCACTTATTAATGAACCGGTGAAGGAGGAAGAAGCTAAAGAGTTTCTGAAATTCTTGAAGCACAGTGAATATAGCGTGGTAGAGTAGCTGTGCAAACAACCAGCTTGCATATCAGTGCTAGCATTGCTTCTAAGTTCAGAAGTGCATCGTGAGGCATTGATGAAAGTGCTAAATGAAACTTACGTTACTAACGATATATCTGTCAATAAGCTAGATCGTCTGGTTAGTAACATAAGTGCCGACAATTTCATTTACTTTAATGATGATGAAATTCCATCTATGGGCATGAGATCAACCAAGGCTCTGCACATCACTACTCGTTGCAAAGGATATACTCTGCCAAGTGTGCTAATTGATAATGGATCAGCTCTGAACGTCTTACCATTGTCCACATTGAATAGATTGCCTATAGACAGTTCTTACATGAAAATGTGCCAGAACATAGTGAGAGCATTTGACGGCACTGAGAGAAGAGTGATGGAAAGGATCGACATACCATTGTTGATTAGATCGAACACATATGAAGTGGATTTTCTGGTGATGGATAGCAAGCCCTCTTACAATTGCTTGTTGGGAAGGCCCTAGGTACATTTGGCAGGGGCAGTACCCTCATCACTGCATCAAAAATTGAAGCTAGCAATAAAAGGTCGGCTGGTTACTATAAATGCAGAAGAAGACATCATAATGACTGTAACCAATAACGCGCCATATTTGGAGGCAAATGAGGAAGTAATCGAATGCTCTTTTCGATCTTTGGAATTCGTGAACGCGACATTCATTACGGAAGGAAGCGAGATTCCTGTGCCTAAGATATCCAAAACTACAAGAATGGGCTTGCAAATGACAGTGGGGAAAGGAGCCTTACCCAGAAAAGGATTGGGTAGATATCTCCAAGAAGGGATTCAAATTCCAATGCTGAAAGAGAAAAGAGACCGTTTTAGCTTGGGTTTCAGGCCAGATGCTAGACAAAGGAAGAAGGAGATACAGAAGAAGCAAGAGAGAAGAAGGGCACGGCTAAGTGGGGAAGAAGTCAAGTGGGAATTGATGGCATTCCCTCACATATCCCAGACTTTTGTATCAGGAGGGATAATTCACCCTGAGAGAAGGTTGCTGAAAAATGAAAACCTTCATATCAACGTCATCTTTGAGGAAGGAATTGAACAAAGAAACATGTTGGGTATTCGTCCTTATGAACCCGGAAGTGTTTTGAACAATTAGACTACAGAGGAACTTCCTGTAGTTTTTAGAGATTACATAGAGTAATATTCAGAACATATTTGTTATTTTAAAGCCTAGGAACAATAAGATTTCATTTGTGAAATAGGCTCATGTTCAGATATCTTTGGTTCAATAAAATACATCTTTGATGATCAGTTTGAGCAAATATTCCTTCATTTTTAAATATTCTTTTGATTTTCTAATTTCCGTCCAAAATTTCTATTTTGTTATTCTTATTTATACCATGTAAATAGTTGTTCTGGAATTCATTTGTTCTTTGTACATTCTTTTGTGCCTACCACAGGTATCAATGTCATGAGCAACGATCCTACGGATTTAGAGTTCCTTTTTTAGCAAGACATGTGTTTAGAGGAATCTCAGGATTTTGAAGGTGACAGAGATTGTGACTCGTCTCTAGATTTGTTAAGAATGGGAAAGAAAGAAGAGAAACAAGTTTTACCCTATGAAGAGGTGGTAGAGAATGTAACCTTAGAGGAGGGAAAGGTAGTGAAAATTGGAATGCACATAGCTGAAGAGACAAAGCACGATCTCGTTAAGTTATTACAAGAATTCAAAGATGTCTTTGCATGGTTGATAAACTTTAAATTATACATATTTTTACCTCATATTTTGCCTATATTTTGGATGAATTATTAATGATTTAGTGAGAATTGGTGCTCTTAACCTTTCTTTTTCATATCTTATACTCAGAAGAGCATGGGGAAGAGAAAAGAACCAAAAAATGGACCAAAAATGAGGAAAATGGGCCAAAAATAGCTTACTGCACGGCCCAAGCATTTACCGCACGGCCGTGGCACACGGCCGTGTAACATAAAGATCACACGGTCCATTCCTGACAAGCACGGCCAGGCCACACGGCCGTGCCCCATAAATAGAATATCACACGGCCTCTATCGAAGTCACACGGGCATGGCACATGGGCGTGTTCTAGTCGTGAGGAAAGGGAATTTCACTCAAATTGGGATGCTTAGAGGCTAAGAAAGGCTCATGAGGCAGAGGCAAGGGGGCGTCTAGAGATATATTTTTCTTTTCGTTTTTTTTGCCACACTGAGGGTAGAAGCAAGAGATTACTCCAAAGGAGAAGCCGATTAATTCATCTCAGAAGCCGGAATTCTGCAGCAACATAGAGGATCTCCCTAAATTCCTGCAGCGGTTTTTGGTTTCTTTTATGTCTTGCTATTTTATATCTTCTGAGATGTTTTCCTTCTTTATTATGAACTAAATCTCTCAAATACTTGAGGGGGATGAAACCTAAGACAGATCTTGTTAATTATTCTTGATTTATTTGATAAATACTTGAATTGTTCTTAATTATGTGTTCTTTATTCTTGATTTGATAATCCTAGGTATTATTTCAAGAATTAGATGTGCTTAGAGCAGAGGAGTAAAAGTCCCTGTGATAAGAGTAGATCTACCATAATTAAGCATAGTTGCATGCAACCCTAGACATAGGGCGACATAAATCTGCCGGATTAGGGTCAAACCTAATATGGGGAGCCATAGATCAAATTAATGCAACCTAGGGAGTTAATTAATAAGGGAATTTTAATTAACAACTTAGGCCTAGTTGCTCTTCACGTCGACGGAGGGTTTAGCATAAATTAGGGATCTCTACGGATCAAGTCAAGTAAAGAAATCATATAGTTCAAGAAAATAATAATAAGTGAAGTCTAGGTGGATTCTCACTTGCGTATTGTCCATATTAATTAGCTTTTCCCAAAAAGTTTTCCCAATTTACTTTTTACGCTTTCTTAGTTAGATTTAGAATTAGTTTAAACAACCCTCTTTTATTTCTTAGGCTAGATAATAGAAATGAAGTAAGTACTAGTACTTTTGGTTCCCTTGGGTACGATAACTCGGTCTTGCCATTAAACTATACTACTGTTTGACAGGTGCGCTTGCCTCAACGTCGTGATATTAGTTAGTTTTGGTGAAATCAAGTCTTTATAAATTTTATTGCTTCATATCACGCGTTACCAAGTTTTTGGCACCGTTGCCGGGGACTAAAATATTACGAAAGCTCGATTTCTATTACTTTAGCCATTAATATATATATTTATTTATTTTTCTTTTATTTTTATTTTTAGTTTTTATTTATTTTTATTTTTATTTTTCTTTTCTTTTAAATTTCTGAGTTTTCTTTCTTTTAGGTATTTTTAGTTTATGACTAGAAACAACCCAACAGGACCACTACTTTTCGACGAAGATCTAGAAGCGACAGTTCGCAAAAATCGCAGGGAAATTAGACGCAGTCTACATTATCCAGAACAAGAACCTGAGCAAGAGCCAGAACCTACCGACGAGATGGAAGCAAATCAAAATGTTCCACCACCTCCCACAATAGTCGCGCCGCCAGCAAATCAAGAAGAAGCTCCTCGCACTATGTATGATTATGCAAAACCTAGTTTGGCTGGTACCCAAACTAGCATTCTTAGACCAACTATTGCTGCTAATAATTTTGAGTTAAAGTCTAACACTATTCAGATGATACAGCAATTGGTGCAGTTTGATGGTTTACAGGACGAAGATCCAAACTCACACATAGCCAATTTTTTAGAACTTTGTGATACCTTCAAAATAAATGGTGTTTCTGATGATGCCATTCGATTGAGGCTATTTTCATTCTCTTTGAGAAATAAAGCCAAACATACCACGAGGCTCAATTACCACATAGGAGTAGATGACCGAAAAATTTTTACTCAAATATTTTCCTCCAGCTAAAACAGCCAAATTACGAAACGATATTTCTTCTTTTGTGCAGATGGATTTAGAAGCACTACACGATGCATGAGAGAGATACAAAGATCTTTTGAGGAGGTGCCCTCATCATGGTCTACCTTTGTGGCTACAAGTTCAGACCTTCCACAACGGTTTAAACCCGTCAACTAGACAAATGATTGATGCAGCCGCAGGAGGGACGATCAATAATAAAACACCTGAAGCAGCTTATGAATTTATTGAAGAGATGTCATTGAATAATTATCAGTGGCAAGTCATGAGGACAAAGCCAACAAAAGCCGCAGGAGTTTATAATATTGATGCTGTCGCCATGCTTACTAACCAAGTAGAACTTTTGAATAAAAAGTTTGATAATTTTGTTAGTTCTACGAAGGCACAATCAGTGATGCAATGCGACATGACTCAAGGAAACACGTTTAATCCAAATTTCGCATCTTATGGACACAGCATGGAAACAAAACAAACCAACTATATGGGTAACAATTCTAGATCTCAAAATAACCCTTATAGTAATACTTATAATGCAGGTTGGAGAAATCACCCAAATTTTTCATAGGGAGGACAAGGAAATCAAAGACAACAGCCTCCTTTAGGATTTCAGCAACCACCACCGCAATATGAGAAGAAGCCGAATCTTGAGGAGATGTTTACCAAATTTATGGCCGCATCAGAAACACATTTTCAAAGCACTGAAACAGCACTGAAAAATTAGCAAGCATCAATTCAAGGGCTTGAAAACCAAATTGGTCAACTTGTAAGATTAATCTCAGAAAGACCACAGGGAGGATTACCAAGTAATACTAAGCCAAATCCCAGAGAACATGTCAAGGCGATTACTTTAAGAGATGGAAAGGTTCTAGCTGAACCCGAAAAGAAGACCATCCCAGAAATTTCGAAAGAAAAGGCAGCGGAACCTGAGGATAACACTCCACCGCCACTCAAGGAATACAAACTGCGCATCCCATATCTGGCAAAATTGAAGAAAGACCATACAGATGCTCAATTCGGTAAGTTCCTTGAACGTTTCAAACAATTACACATTAACTTACCTTTTGTTGAAGCAATTTCACAGATGCCGAAGTATGCGAAGTTCCTTAAAGAACTTCTGACAAATAAAAGGAAATTGGAAGAATTGGCCACAGTAGAACTCAACGAGGAATGCTCAGCTATTCTTCAAAATAAATTGCCAGTAAAACTGAATGATCTAGAGAGTTTTACTATCCCTTGTCTGATTGGTAGTTTACTTATTAATAAAGCTTTAGCTGATTTAGGTGCTAGCATTAATCTCATGCCTTACAAAATGTTTAAACAACTAGGTCTCGGGGAACCCAAGCCCACTAGGATGAGTATTCAATTAGCCGATAGATCTGTTAAATATCCTAGGGGAATCATTGAAGATGTGCTAGTAAAGGTAGATAAATTTATATTCCCTGTTGATTTTGTTGTGCTTGACATGGATGACGATATTGAAGTACCTTTGATTTTGGGTCGACCATTTTTAGCCACTGCTAGAGTTGTTATTGATGTAGGGGATGGCAAATTAGTACTTAGAGTTGGCGAGGAAGAAGTTGTCTTTAAAATTTATGATGCCATGAGATTCTTTAAAGAATAAGATGATTCGTGTTATTTTATTGATATTATTGATTATTTTGTTCAAGATAATCTCCAGGAACTTTCTCTTATAGACACGTTGGAACTGTGTCTCGTTCAAGGTGGGGGGAAAGATGAAACCACCCCTGAAATCGAGGAAGTAAGGAAAGAATCAGATTCTAATGAAATCATCGCTAGGCACATAAGTTATGAGAATTTAAAGATGAGTGATGAATTGAGACAGAAACCTTCCATTACTTAACCCCCTAAATTAGAACTAAAACAACTGCCAGATCATTTAGAATATGCCTTTTTAGGGGAAGAATCAACTTTACCAGTTATTATTGCATCTGATTTAAGCCTTACAGAGAAAGAGGAACTACTCCATGTTTTAAGAGAACACAGACGTGCTATAGCTTGGAAAATTTTAGATATCAAGGGAATTAATCCTTCTTTCTGCACCCACAAAATTTTAATGGAGGACGAATTCAAACCATCAGTGCAAGCACAGAGACGATTGAATCCCAATATGAAAGAAGTTGTAAAAGCTGAGGTTATTCCTAAGAAAGGAGGATTGACCGTGGTGTCTATGACAAGGAAGAGTTAATACCTACAAGAACAGTCACATGATGGAGAGTTTGCATTGACTATAGGAAGCTGAACGACGCCACTCGAAAAGATCATTTCCCATTGCCTTTTATTGATCAGATGTTGGAAAGATTATCAGGTCATATGTATTATTGTTTCCTAGATGGCCTCTCTGGTTACTTCTAGATCTCGATAGCTCTAGAAGATCAGGAGAAAACTACATTCACATGCCCATACGGTACGTTTGCTTATCGCAGAATGCCTTTTGGTTTATGTAACGCTCCTGCTACTTTTCAGCGATGCGTGCTAGCTATTTTCAATGAATTTGTGGAAGACATCATGGAGGTATTTATGGATGATTTCTCAGTTTTCGGTAATTCTTTCCAACTTTGTCTTAATAATCTAGAACGTGTTTTGATCAAATGTAAAGAGACAAATTTAGTGCTAAACTGGGAAAAATGCCATTTTATGGTTCAAGAGGGTATTGTTTTAGGACATAAAATTTCTAGCAAAGGGATAGAGGTAGATAAAGCGAAAATTGAAACTATTGAAAAACTACCTCCTCCTAATTCAGTTAAGGCTATAATAAGCTTTTTAGGACACGCCAGTTTTTATCGAAAATTTATTAAAGACTTTTCTAAAATAGCTAAGCCTTTAACTAAATTATTAGAAAAAGATATACCCTTCAACTTTGACCAAGAATGTCTGGAATCTTTCAACAACCTCAAGAAAAAGTTAGTTAACGCCCCGATTATGATTTCACCTGATTGGAATCCACCTTTTGAACTAATGTACGATGTAAGTGATTTTGCAGTAGGTGTAGTTTTGGGACAGCGAGGGGAAAAACACTTCCAACCGATCTATTATGCTAGCAGGACCTTGACAACTGCTCAAGCAAATTACACGACCACAGAGAAAGAATTGCTAGCTGTAATTTTTGCATTTGACAAATTTAGATCTTATTTAATTTTGTCAAAAGTTATTGTTTATACTGATCATTCAGCTCTTCGCTACCTCTTAACTAAAACTGATGCAAAACCTCGATTGATAAGATGGATTCTATAGTTACAGGAATTTGATTTGGAAATGAAGGACAAGAAAGGAGCCGAAAACTTAGCAGCAGATCACCTCTGAGGGCTAGAGACCGCACAGCCCAAATATCTAAACAAGATGAATGATTTGTTCCCTGAGGAACAACTCTTAGCCTTAGCAGATACGACACCTCCTTGGTTTACTAATTTTGTGAATTATTTAGCGGCTAACATAACCCTAAAAGGGCTAAACCATCAGTAAAAGAAGTGATTCTTCGCTGATGTGAAAAACTACTTTTGGGAAGATCCTTTTCTTTTCCGAATTTGTGCAGATCAGGTTATACGAAGATGCGTTGATGACACAGAAACATATCAAATTTTGAATCACTGCCACTCAGGACCCACAGGAGGACATTACAGTGGAACTAGAACTGCTCATAAGGTACTCGAATCAGGTTTTTACTAGCCTACACTTTTCAGAGATGCCAACAGGTATGTGACCTCTTGTGATAAATGCCAACGAATAGGTAATATCTCTCAGCATAATGAAATGCCTCAGAACTATATACTTTCATGTGAAATATTTGACGTATGGGGTATTGATTTCATGGGTCCATTCTCTAATTCATTTGGGAATAACTACATACTAGTAGCAGTAGATTACATGTCAAAATGCGTAGAAGCCCAAGCTCTACCTACAAATGATGCTAGGGTGGTAGTACACTTCTTGAAAAAACTTTTTTCTCGATTTGGAACACCTAGGGTAATCATTAGTGATAAGGGTGCACATTTTTGCAATACTCAATTTGAAAAGGTTTTGAAAAGGTATGGAGTACACTATAGAACAGCTACCCCTTACCACCCACAAACCAGTGGCCAAGTTGAAGTGACAAATAGAGAGCTGAAACGTATCCTCGAGAAGACAATAGAAACAAATAGGAAAGACTGGTCCAGAAAATTAGATGATGCATTATGAGCTTATAGAACTGCTTTCAAAACACCCATAAGAACATCTCCCTATAAACTTGTTTATGGAAAAAACTGTCATCTACCATTTGAACTTGAACATAAAGCATTTTGGGCTATAAAGTTTTTAAACTTTGATTTTAAAAGTGCAGGAGAAAAGAGACTAATGCAGTTGAATGAGCTTGATGAATGGCGCTTCAATGCTTACAAGAACTCGCGACTATATAAGGAAGCCATGAAGCGACGCCATGACAAAAGGCTGAAACAACTAAAGCAATTCAAAACAGGTGATCTCGTCTTACTCTACAACTCAAGGATGAAACTATTCCTTGGAAAACTCAAGTCAAGATGGTCAGGTCCTTTCACTGTTCTAAATATCTTTCCATACGGCACCATTGAGGTAACTCACCCTAACCACGGTACGTTTAAGGTAAACGGCCATAGGCTTAAACATTATAGAGGTAAGAATTTTGTAAAAAACAGGGAGGAGCTTCGGCTCCATCACACCCCTTCTTGACACATCCAGGTAAAGTCGAGCTTAGACTCTAAATAAGCGCTTCTCGAGAGGCAACCTGAACACTAACTTAGTAACCTTCTTTTCTTTAAAATTTTTAGTTTTTTTTTCATGCATAAACTAACTTTTTGAATGCAGAAATTTAGGACCACGTGGCCAGGCACACGGGCGTGCCTTAGGCTGTGTGCGCACTTGAAACAGGGGCACGGTCGTGCACCCAGACCATATACAAATAGAGCAAAATTTCCCTAAAACACGGGCCATCGATAAATCCCCACGGCCGTGTGATATGGCCGTGGTGACCTTACGAATTCCACACGGGCTATCAACACCTCCCCCACGGTCGTGCTATATGGCCGTGGCAACCCTGCAGTATCAACACGGGCTTGCACAAATCCCCACGCCCGTGTCCCTAGCCCGTGGAAGACACTGCCAAATTTCACACGCTCGTGGCACATATCACACGACCGTGGGATACAAGAATACGATAGGACACGGCTGTGGATACGATCACATGACCATGTGAGTGACGAAGACCTGATCACACACGACTGTGCGAATCAACCACACGGGCATGCTCATCAGGACATGGCGCGCTAAAACCTCTGATTTTCGAAAAACACGGGCTGAATACGACTCACACGGGCGTGTGACATGCCCGTGTGACCCAAAATGTATAAATAGGAGGCATTTTTCATCTCCCCTTCCACTCAAACCCTAGAAAACTCCCTCCCTAAACCACCACAAATGCCGCCACAACCCTCCAAACGCCACCATACCAGATTTCATCCTCCCCACGCCCGTGTAACAGCCCCCACGACCGTGCAAACTCATAATTGGTTCTATTTTCTCATTTTTCTCATTTATTTTGTTTTATTTCACTTCTTTAAGTTTTCATTTATTTTTGCTTTAGTCTAATTGTTGATTTAAGCATGGAATTAGGAAATATAGGATGAATACTCTAGAATAATATAGAATCAATTAGGATTACATGCCACTTAATTTTATTTTTGCTTGCCATTTAGATTCCATTTTATTTTGCCACTTGGACACATATTTGCATGCCATTTTTTTTCATAAAAATCACTATATATACTCATAATTCCTAGTTTTCTTTGTTATAAGTTTTTAATATGATTAGATTTTACTATTCAGGTTACTTCTCATTTGTTATTTTAGGAAAAATATCAATTTTAAATTATTTCTAATCTTAATTTTTAGAACTAATGCTCGTGTTTTGTTATTTCAGATACTATGTCATCTTCACGTGCTAGAAAAACTACTGTCCCCGCTTCCAAAAAATGAAAGGGACCCGGAAGTTCTTCATCGAGGCCCACCTCCGAAACACGCCACCCGTTCCTTACATTTTTACAGGACTCCTAGGAGGAACGCTACCAGTTACTCCGAGCACGCACTATCTCGATGGGCCGATGCATTGACTGGGAGGCCCTCGCGCAAATCAACCTGGTGGACGATGTCCGAGCCCTGCTAGCCATAGACCCATGGGACCAGTTCTTTAGGATTGTGGAGCCCACCTACCTAGAACTCACTCTTGAGTTCTGCTCCACATTCCACCTCCAGACCGTCATGAACAGATTCGACGATCCCGGCACGGTCTAATTCCAATTAGGAGGTCTTGTGCGACAACTAAGTGTCTCAAAGTTTGGCACAGCTCTCGGTCTCTATACCAAGTAGTTCATGGCAGAAGAAGACTTTCCCACCCTCTCTCGTCGCATCCACATCTGGCCCCTCGACTGCTGGAACAAGATCGCCCCAGGACGGCAAGTTTATAACCCCAGCGTCAACAAGGCGACAGCCCTCCCTCCTTCTCTCAGGTATATTCACGCCCTCCTTGCTCACACCTTAACAGGTAGACGGGAGAGTACAGGAGTCGTCAACACTCACGACGTCTATTTCCTCTGGTGCATGGCCAATGGCCACCTCATCAACTTCGCCTACTTCATAGCGTTGGCCATGTAGCACCAGACTGAGAGGCACCGGAGAGGCGTCATTTCCATGGGCCCGTACATCACGAGACTAGGCCGTTACTTCGGCCTATTCAACACTGTAGCCCAGACCTCCTCCTACACCCTACTTGGCCAGATGTCCTCCCAGGGCATCTAGAGCATGCTCTCCATGAGGATGGTAGAGCGACGGCCAGGTGGCGGCCACTTTCACTTCCGCCTTGTCCAGGAAGGCGAGGACCCAGAGGACGTTGCTGATGATGTCCCATCGCCACTGCCAGCAGAGGATGAGCCTGCCAAGCCACCACTCCCCAGACAACCCGCCCAGACAGCAGCCCCACACGCTGACATACACGAGCGCCTGAACCGATTTGAGTAGCTCCTCGATTACATTGACGCCACTTTAGCGTAGATATGTCAGCACCTCGGCATCACCCCATCACCACGAGATCCATCAGAGGACTAGATCCTCTTTTATCTTTATTTTTATCTTTATTTTGTTTTATCTTTTATCTTTTATTATTACTTTATTCTAACTCTTAAACACTGATCATTATTTTCACCTTTTCTTCTAACTTTATTTTCCTTTTTAGGTTTATTTTTCAATTTTTTTCCTTTATTTGAATTTTCATTTTTTAATTATTCTGTTTATTTTATTTTCTTCGGCCATCTCCTAATGAAGTAACCCCTCTTCATCTTAACCTCCCATGACTAATAAATCCATTCGCAGTTTCAAAGGAGCCTTACAGCTCAAATCTCTACGGAAATGGAAACACCGTGCCACATCTGCCAACTCTTCCCATATCTGTCTCACAAAGCCATCCACATTTCAAGGAGTTTCATATCTCTCCCTCTCTTATGATATTATGCTTTTATTGCTAATATTATCCTTGTACATTAAGGGTAATGTACATCTTAAGTGTAGGGGGGAACGTACCTTAAATTTTATTTTATTCTCTTTGAAATCCCTAAAATTGTTCTAACTAATTGCACTGTCCTCAATAGCATGATCTTCAGTCTACTATTAGGAATTAATTCTGATTGATTTATAATTTTTATTGATATGTTGAGAATTAAGATATAGATGCTTGTACTTTGATTATTCAAACTTTAAAACATTAAGGAATCAAGCATGATAAGTTGAAATTTTTGAGAACTCCAATTTTTGCATAAGTTATCTTCCCTAATTTTAAGTACTATCTTGAGATTTGAAATTCGCAGGATTGACATCAAAAGCCATAATTCTGGTGAGATCTTGAGCCTTTTTGAGCATACATTCTTTCGTGCTCACTGTTATTACTGCTTTGAGTGAGTCAACACTGAATTGTTATTTTAGAACTTGCTTTGATTATACATGTCAAGACCACATCATTGATTTGATATACCGAGATGATAAAGGCACCTAGGATTTAACTCACTTACTCCACAAAAGCCTACCTCCATAATCTAACCCCTAGTAGACCCCATTGAGCCTAACAACCTTTTCCTTGACTCACCCTCTAATTATTAACCAATAACCCATTTTTGTTGAAATTTCCCATTCAATCACTTTTGATCCCTATTTTTATCGAGATTTGAGTTGAATTTATTTAAGCTTTATTCTCTTTTCCATATGTAAATCTTTACTAATCCATTGTATCACTTGAATTGTTCTTAAAAAAAAATTTTTGTATATACAGTCAATTGCAGTTGTAATGTGTAATAGTTCAATTTAAGTTTTTGCATATTTCTCTCTTAAAGCCACCAAAATGATGTTATTAAGCTTTGAAAATATGTTCCAGTTAATAGAGATATTTTTCTAGCTGGATAATTTTCAGTTCAATCTCGATTCTAACCCTCTTTTTGCAGCCTGTGACAACACCCCTAACCAAGCCCCGTTACAACCATAAAAAGACCTTTTTGATCGATGTATCATATCAAACTATAGTGGTAGAGATTTGATTTTCTTGCAAACCTATGGTAATAACTTTCCAGGTTGACTAGAGAGTGCTTAAATTTTGAACCCTAAACACTTTGAGTGGATAGAGTGAACCTTTAGTGAGGATGTCAACTCCTGTTAATTAAGATGGAAAGATAACTACTTAGAAAGAAAGAAGAGACTTATGTTTTCAATGACAAAATTCTCAACTTAAATTGATTGAATCTTTAATGTTCTTCTGATTGAATTTTTCATTGTATGATTACATGTGGATTAGTTTGAAACATTATTGATAAAGATTATAGGTTGAGAAGAATGATTCTTATTAGGGATTGAGATTTTGCTTGAGGACAAGCAAAGGCTTAAGTGTGGGGGTATTTGATAAACGCTAAATTATACATATTTTTACCTCATATTTTGCCTATATTTTGGATGAATTATTAATGATTTAGTGAGAATTGGTGCTCTTAACCTTTCTTTTTCATATCTTATACTCAGAAGAGTATGGGGAAGAAAAAAGAACCAAAAAATGGACTAAAAATGAGGAAAATGGGCCAAAAATAGCTTAACGCATGGCCCAAGGATTTACCGCACGGTCGTGGCACACGGCCGTGTAACATAAAGATCACACGGTCCATTCCCGACAAGTACGGCCAGGCCACACTACCGTGCCCCATAAACAGAATATCACACGACCTTTGTCGAAGTCACACGGGCGTGGCACACGGGCGTGTTCTATTCATGAGAAAAGGGAATTTCACTTAAATTGGGATGCTTAGAGGCTAAGAAAGGCTCCCCACACGCTCTCTATATAAAGACCTCATGAGGCAGAGGCAAGGGGGCGTCTAGAGATATATTTTTCTTTTCATTTTTCTGCCACACTGAAGGTAGAAGCAAGGGATTACTCCAAAGGAGAAGCCGATTAATTCATCTCAGAAGCCATAATTTTGCAGCAACATAGAGGATCTCCCTAAATTCTTGCAGGGGTTTTTGGTTTCTTTTATGTCTTATTATTTTATATCTTCTGAGATGTTTTCCTTCTTTATTATGAACTAAATCTCTCAAATACTTGAGGGGGATGAAACCTAAGATAGATCTTGTTAATTATTCTTGATTTATTTGATAAATACTTGAATTGTTCTTAATTATGTGTTCTTCATTCTTGATTTGATAATCCTACGTATTATTTCAAGAATTAGATGTGCTTAGAGTAGAGGAGCAAAAGTCCCTGTGATAAGAGTAGATCTACCATAATTAAGCGTAGTTCCATGCAACCCTAGACATAGGGCGACATAAATCTGCCGGATTAGGGTCAAACCTAATATGGGGAGCCATAGATCAAATTAATGCAACCTAGGGAGTTCATTAATAAGGGAATTTTAATTAACAACTTAGGCCTAGTTGCTCTTCACCTCGACGGAGGGTTTAGCATAAATTAGGGATCTCTACGGATCAAGTCAAGTAAAGAAATCATATAGTTCAAGAAAATAATAACAAGTGAAGTCTAGGTGGATTCTCCCTTGAGTATTGTCCATATTAATTAGCTTTTCCCAAAAAGTTTTCCCAATTTACTTTTTACGCATTCTTAGTTAGATTTAGAATTAGTTTAAACAACCCTCTTTTATTTCTTAGGCTAGATAATAGAAAAGAAGTAAGTACTAGTACTTTTGGTTCCCTTGGGTATGATAACTCGGTCTTGCCACTAAACTATACTACTGTTTGATAGGTGCGCTTGCCTCAACGTCGTGATATTAGTTAGTTTTGGTGAAATCAAGTCTTTATAAATTTTATTACTTCATATCACGCGATATCAATGGTCATACCAAGATATGCCTGGGCTAAGTACTGATATTGTAATGCATCGCCTTCCTATAAGAGAAGAATGTAAGCCAGTTCAGCAAAAGCTACGAAGGATGAGGCCTGATGTGGTGTTGAAAATAAAAGAGGAAGTCAATAAACAGTTTGATGTTGGTTTTCTACATGTGGTTAAATACTCAGAATGGGTTGCCAATATTGTTTCGGTTCCTAAGAAAGATAGAAAGGTTCGGATGTGTGTAGACTACAGAGACTTAAATAAAGCTAGCCCGAAAGACAGTTTCCCCTTGCCTCATATTGACACATTAGTGGATAATACGGCGGGATACTCACTGTTTTCTTTCATGGACGGTTTCTCTGGGTACAATCAGATAAAGATGCACCCTAAGGATATGGCTAAAACTACTTTTATAACATTGTGAGGTACCTTTTGCTATAAAGTGATGCTGTTCGGGCTAAAGAATGCAGGGGCAACATATCAAAGGGCTATGGTAACCTTATTCCATGACATGATGCACAAAGAAATCAAAGTATATGTTGATGACATGATCCCCAAATCTCGAATAGAAAAAGAACACATCGAAGTCTTAAAGAAGTTGTTCTTGAGATTGAGGAAATTTCAATTAAAGCTCAACCCGGTGAAGTGTACCTTTGGAGCTAGGTCAGAGAAGCTACTAGGCTTTATGGTTAGCGAAAGAGGAATTGAGGTTGACTCAGACATGGTTAGAGCTATACAAGAATTGCCTCCACCACGCACTCAAAAAGAAGTTCGAGGTTTTCTTAGAAGGTTAAATTACATTGCTCGGTTATTTCACAACTAACTGAGAAATGTGATCCCATATTTCGATTGCTTAAGTAACACAACCAAGGCACATAGGATGATGAATGCCAGAGTGCTTTTGACAAAGTCAAACAATATTTGTCAAACGCTCCAGTACTATCTTCGCCGAATCCAAATAGGCCGTTAATACTATATTTGACAGTGTTTAATAATTCTATGGGATGTGTGCTTGGTCAACATGATGAGTCGGGAAGAAGAGAAAGGGCAATATATTACCTCAGTAAGAAATTCACTGAGTGTGAGATGAGATATTCGCCGATCGAGAAGTTGTGTTACGCCCTGATTTGGACAACTCGGAGATTGAGGCAATATATGCTATATCATACGATCTAGTTAATTTCAAAACTTGACCTATTAAAGTATATGATGGAGTCGATCGCTCTGAATGGAAGGATGGCAAGGTGGCAGATTTTGCTTTTTGAATTTGATATAGTCTATGTAAACCAAAAGGCTATAAAAGGGAGTGCAATAGCAGAATTTCTGGCTAGCAGGGCTTTAGAAGATTATGAATCATTGAGCTTTGATTTCCCCAATGAAGAGCTAATTTGTGTAGCAACTACTGAGGAAGGTCCGTGGAAGCTAAACTTTGATGGAGCATCAAATTCTGTAGGAAATAGAATTGGGGCAGTCTTGGTATCCCCTAGTGGAGATCATTATCCATTCACATGCAAATTGGATTTTGATTGCACAAACAATATGGCAGAGTATGAAGCATGCATCATGGGAATTCGAGCAGCTATAGAGCGAAAAATCAGAGTGTTAGAAGTATATAGAGGTTTTGCATTAGTAATTTATCAGCTTAAAGGTGAATGAGAGACAAGAGACCCCAAACTGATTGATATGCGTGATATGAAGTAATAAAATTTATAATAATGATCGCACCAAAAACTAACTATTATCACGACTTTAAGGCAAGCGCACCTATCAAACAGTGGTATAATTTAGCGGCAAGATCGAGATATCGTACCCAAGGGAACCAAAAGTACTAGTACTTACTTCCTTTCTATTATTTAACCTAAAAATAAAAGGGGTTTTTATGAAACTAAACTAATTCTAAAACTAACTATGAATGCATAAAAAGTAAAATGGGGGAAAACTCATTTAGGAAAAACTGATTGATTTGGGCAATACTCAAGGGAGAATCCACTTCGACTTCACTTGCTATCAATTCTTGAGCTAGACGATCTATTCACTTGACTTGATCCGTAGAGATCCCTAACTTATGTTCATACCTCTATCGAGGATAAGAACAAGTAATCCTAAGTTGATTAACTAAAATCTCTTTCTAGTTAAAATCCCTAGTCTTGCATTAACTCGATCTATGGATCCCCTTATTAGGTTTGACCTAATCCGGCAGATTTATGTCGCCCTATGTCTAAGGTTGCATGCAACTCCGATTAATTATGCTAGATCTACTTTTAAACACAGACTTTTGCTCCTCTGAATAAGCACATCAATACTTGAATTAATACCTAGGATTATTAAAACAAGAATTAAGAACACATAATTAAGAACAATTCAAGTATTTATCATATAACTCAAGATAAAATAATAACAAGATCTATCTTAGGTTTCATCCCCCTCAAGTATTTGGGGGATTTAGTTCATCATTAATAAAGAAAACATCTCAGAAGAATAAAAATAACAAAACATAAAGAACCCAAAAACCCCTGAAGGATTGAAGGGAGATCCTCTATCTTGATGTAGAATTCGGCTTTTGAGATCGGCTTCCCTTGAGTAATCCCTTACTTCCACTATCTGTTTTGGCAGAAATAAAGCACCCTTTTGAAGAGAGAAAAGCACACCTTTGTAGTTGCCCCCTAGGGTCTTTATATAGAGCTTTGGAATGCATTTCTTAGCCTCTAAGTATCCAAATCTGAGTGAAATTGAACTTCCTCACGACAGGGACACACCCGTGTACCACCCCCGTGTGGATCGACAAGAGGCTGTGTGCGAGACTGTTGGTGGTGGCACGACCATGTCACCTGGCCGTGCTTGTCGGAGTTGGGTTGTGTTGGACTTTATGTGGCACGGCCGTGGGATACGGCCGTGTGGTGAATCCTTGGGCCGTGTTGTTTTCACACTTTGGCCTATTTTCTCTATTTTTGGCCCGTTTCTCGTTCTTTTCTCTTCCCTATGCTCTCCTAAGTATAAAACATGAAATAGAAGGATTAAGAGCATCAATTTCCATACATTTAATGATAATTCATCCAGAAATTAGTCTACGCATGAGGTAAAAATATGTATAAATTATCGTTTATCACTGATTGATTATCGAAAAATAGTTTTGGAGTTGATTGAAGAGTTTGATGACATCATCTTTAATTATCTCCCACGAGATGAAAACCAGATGGCAGATGCCTTGGCAACTTTAGCTTCCATGATTAAAGTAAGTAAGCAAGAGGATGTAAAACTCATTCAGATGAGTCTTTGTGAGACTGCACCTCATTGCTACAATGTGGAAGAAGAGGAAAGGGATGACCACCCTTGGTACTATGATATCTTACGATATGTAAGAGATCGTGAATACCCTGACCAGGTAACCAAAAATGACAAAAGGACGTTGAGAAGATTAGCTTGCGATTATGTCTTAGACGGTGATATCCTGTATAAAAAAAGAAAGGATTAGGTCTTATTGAGATGTGTAGACACTGTTGAAGCTAGGAAAATTTTGGAAGAAGTTCATGAGGGTGTTTGTGGGACACACGCTAATGGATTCACAATGGCTAGACAAATCATGAGATTTGGATATTGGTCTACTATGGAGGGAGATTGTATCAACTATGCCAAGAGATGTTATAAATGCCAAATTTATGGAGACAAAATACATGTTCTACCTTCACCTTTGCATGTAATGACTTCCCCATGGCCTTTTTCCATGTAGAGCATGGATGTCTTTGTGGTTATTGACTACTTCACGAAATGGGAAGAGGCTGCTTCATACGTGATAAACGATAAATTATACATATTTTTACCCCATGTTTAGCTTAATTTCTGGGTGGATTATCATTAATTTTGTGAGAATTGGTGCTCTTAATCTTTCTTTTTCATATCTTATACTCAGGAGAACATAGGGAAGAGAAAAGAACGGAAAATGGACCAAAAACGAGGAAAATGAGCCAAAATGGAAAAACAACACGGCCCAAGAAGTCACCATACGGCCGTGGCACACGGCCGTGCCACACAAAGACCACACGGTCTAGCCCCCGACAAGCACGGCCAGGCCACACGCAGTGCCTCCATCGATAGAATCTCACACGGCCTCTTGTCGTGGCACACGGGCATGGCACACGGGCATGTCCCTATCGTGCGGAAGAGGAATTTCACTTGGATTTGGATACTTAGGGGCTAAGAAAGCCATTCTAAACTCTATATAAAGACCCCAAGAGGAAACTCTAAAGATATACTCTTTTCACTCAAGAAAGAGCGCCATAATTCTGCCAACAAAGGGAGTGAAAGCAAGGGATTACTCCAAGGGAGGCTGATTGATTCATCCTAGAAGCCAAAGTTCTACATCAAGACAGAGGATCTCCCTAAATTCCTTCAAGGGTTTTTGGGTTCTTTAGGTTTTGTTATCTTAATTCTTCTGAGATGTTTTCTTTCTTTATTATGAACTAAACCCCTCAAATACTTGAGGGGGATGAAACCTAAGACAGATCTTGTTATTATTTATTCTTGAATTATTTGATAAATACTTGAATTATTCTTAATTATGTGTTCTTCATTCTTGATTTAATAATGCTAGGTATTACTTCAAGAAACTAATGTGCTTAGGCAGAGGAGCAAAAGTCCCTGTTTTAAGAGTAGATCTACCATAATTAAGCGGAGTTGCATGCAACCCTAGACATAGGGCGACATAAATCTACCGGATTAGGGTCAAACCTAATAGGGGGATCCATAGGTCGAATTAATGCAACCTAAGGGTGTTAATTAATAAGAAAACTTTAATTAACCAACTATGATTAGTTGTTCTTATCCTCAAAAGAGGTATTAACATAAGTTAGGGATCTCTACGGATCAAGTCAAGTAAAGAAATCATCTAGTTCAAGAAGTTAATAACAAGTGAAGTCTAGGTGGATTCTCCCTTAAGTATTGCTCATATCAATCAGCTTTTCCCTAAAGTTTTCCCCAATTTACTTTTTGTGCACTTTTAGTTAGTTTTAGAATTAGTTTCAACCAATCCTCTTTTATTTTTAAGCTAGATAATAGAAAAGAAGTAAGTATTAGTACTTTTGGTTCCCTTGGGTACGATAACTCGGTCTTGCCGCTAAACTATACTACTGTTCGATAAGTGCGCTGGCCTTTAAAATCGTGATATTAGTTAGTTTTGGTGTGATCAGTTTTTATAAATTTTATTACTTAATATCGCGAGCATATCAAGTTTTTGGCGCCATTGCCGGGGAACTAAAATATTAAGAAAACTCGATTTCTATTACTTTAGCCATTACTATATATATTTATTTTCAGTTTTTATTTATTTTTATTTTTATTTTTATTTTTCTTTTATTTTTTATTCTTCTTTGCTTTTTCCTTCTAGGTATTTCTAGTTTATGACTAGAAACAACCCAGCAGGACCATTGCTTTTTGACGAAGATTTAGAAGCGACAGTTCGTAGAAATTGCAGAGAGATCAGATGAAGCCTACAGTATCCAGAACAAGATCAAGAACAAAAGCCAGAACCTACAGAACAGATGGAAGCAAATCAAAACATTCGACCACCTCCCGCAATAGTCGCGCCACCAGCAAATCAGGAACAAGCTCCTCGCACTATGTATGATTATGCTAAGCCTAGTTTGGTTGGTACCCAAACTAGCATTCTTAGACCTACTATTGCTGCTAATAATTTTGAATTAAAGCCTAACACTATTCAGATGATACAACAATTGGTGCAGTTTGATGGTTTAAAGGATGAAGATCCAAATTCATACATAGTCAATTTTTTGGAACTCTATGATACCTTTAAAATTAATGGCATTTCTGATGATGCCATACGTTTAAGGCTATTTCCATTCTCTTTGAGAAATAAAGCCAAACAGTGGTTAAACTCTTTACCACAAGGCTCAATCACCACATGGGAACAGATGACCGAATAGCTAAATTACGAAACGATATCTCTTCTTTCGTGCAGATGGATTTAGAAACACTCTACGACGCCTGGGAGAGATACAAAGATCATTTGAGAAGTTGCCCTCATCATGGCCTACCTTTATGGCTTCAAGTTCAAACCTTTCACAACGATTTGAACCCATCAAAGAGGCAAATGATCGATGCAGCCGCAGGAGGAACGAACAACAATAAAACACTCGAAACAGCTTATGAATTTATTGAAGAGATGTCACTGAATAACTATCAGTGGCAAGTCATGAGGACAAAGCCTACAAAAGCTGCAGGAGTTTATAATATTGATGTTGTCACCATGCTTACTAACCAAGTAGAACTTTTAAATAAAAAAGTTTGATAATTTTGTTGGTTCTATGCAGGCACAGCCAGTGATGCAGTGCAATGCAACCCCAGGAAATATGTTGAATCCGGACTATTCAACTTATGGACACAGCATGGAAGCTTAGCAAGCCAACTATATAGGTAACAATTCTAGACCTCAAAATAACCCTTATAGTAATACTTACAATGCAGGTTGGAGAAATCACCCCAATTTTTCATGGGGAGGACAAGGAAATCAAAGACAACAGCCTCCTCCAGGATTTCAGCAGCCACCACCACAACAAGAGAAAAAGCCGAATCTTGAAGAGATGTTCACCAAATTTATGGCTGCATCAGAAACCCGTTTCCAAAACACTGAAACAGCATTAAAGAACCAGCAAGCATCAATTCAAGGGCTTGAGAATCAAATCGGTCAGCTTGCAAAATTAATTTCAGAAAGACCACAAGGTGGACTACCAAGTAATACTAAGCCAAATCCCAAAGAACATGTCAAAGCAATTACTCTAAGAGATGGGAAAGTCCTACTGAACCAGAAAAGAGATCTACTCTAGAATCTTCAGGAGACAAGGCAGAGGAATCCTAGGAAAACACTCCACCATACAAACCGCCCATTCTATATCCGGCAAAGTTGAAGAAAGACCATACAGACGCTCAATTCGGTAAATTTCTTGAACTTTTTAAACAATTACACATTAACTTACCTTTTGTTGAAGCAATTTCACAGATGCCAAAGTACGCGAAGTTCTTGAAAGAACTTCTGACAAATAAAAGGAAGTTGGAAGAATTAGCCACAGTGGAACTCAACGAAGAATGCTCAGCTATTCTCCAAAATAAACTGCCAGCAAAACTGAAAGATCTAGGGAGTTTTACTATTCCTTGTTTAATTGGTAGTTTACTTATTGATAAAGCCTTAGCTGATTTAGGCGCTAGCATTAATCTCATGCCTTAAAAAATGTTCAAGCAACTAGGTCTAGGGGAACCAAAGCCCACTAGGATGAGTATTCAACTAGCTGATAGATCTGTTAAATATCCTATGGGAATCATAGAAGATGTGCTCGTAAAGGTAGATAAATTTATATTCCCTGTTGATTTTGTTGTACTTGATATAGATGAGGACATTGAGGTACCTTTAATTTTGGGACATCTATTCTTAGCCACTGCTAGAGTTGTTATTGATATAGGGGATGGTAAATTAGTACTCAGAGTTGGTAAGGAAGAAGTCGTTTTTAAAATCTATGATGCTATGAAATTTTCTAAAGAACAAGATGATTCTTATTATTTTGTTCATATTATTGATTACTTTGTTCAAGATAAGTTTCAGGAACTTTCTATCGCAGACACGTTGGAACTGTGTCTTGTTTAAAGTGGGGGAGAAGACGAAGTCACCACTGAAATTGAGGAAGTAAGAAAGGAGTTAGATTCTAATGAAATCATCACAAGACACATAAGTTATGAAAGTATAAAGATGAATGATGAGTTGAGACAGAAACCTTCCATTGATGAACCCCCTAAATTAGAGTTGAAGCAACTACCAGATCATTTAGAATATGCTTTTTTAGGGGAAGATTCAACTTTACCAGTCATTATCGCAACAGATTTAAGCATTGCAAAAAAAAAGGAACTACTCAATGTGTTAAGGGAACACAAGCATGCTATAGCTTGGAAAATTTCAGATATTAAGGGAATTAATCCATCCTTTTGCACCCAGAAAATTTTAATGGAAGATGAATATAAACCATCGGTGCAAGCTCAGAGACGATTGAATCCCAACATGAAGTCGTAAAAGCCGAGGTAATTAAACTTCTAGATGTAGGCATTATTTATCCTATTTCTAACAGTTCTTGGGTAAGTCCTGTGCAGGTTGTTCCTAAAAAGGGAGGCATGATTGTGGTGTCTAATGACAAAAAAGAGTCAATACCTACAAGAACAGTCACTGGATGGAGAGTTTGCATTGATTATTGGAAGCTGAAAGACGCCACTTGAAAAGATTATTTTCCCTTACCTTTTATTGATCAGATGTTGGAAAGATTATCAAGTCACATGTATTATTGTTTCCTAGATGGCCTCTCTGGTTCCTTCCAAATCCTGATAGCTCCAGAAGATCAGAAGAAAACAACATTCACATGCCCATAAGGTGCAGTTTTGGGACAACGAAGAGACAAGCACTTTCAACCGATCTATTACGCTAGTAGAACTTTGACAGCTGCTCAAGCAAATTATACTACCACAGAAAAAGAATTGCTAGCCATTATTTTTGCATTTGACAAATTCAGATCCTGTTTGATTTTGTCGAAAGAGTTCGATTTAGAAATAAAGGACAAGAAGGGAGCTGAAAACCTGGCGGCAGATCACCTTTCAAGATTAGAAAACACGCAACCCAAGTACCTCGACAAAATAAATGACTTGTTTCCTGAAGAATAACTCCTATCCTTAGCAGATGCAACAGTTCCTTGGTTTGCTGATTTCGCAAATTATTTAGCAGCTAACATAACCCCAAAAAGGTTGACCCATCAGCAAAAGAAGCGATTCTTCGCTGATGTGAAAAACTACTTTTGGGAGGATCCTTTTCTTTTTAGAATTTATGCAGATCAGGTTATTCGAAGATGCGTTACTGAAACAGAAGCATACCAGATTTTAAATCACTGCCATTCAGGACCCACAGGAGGACATCACAATAGAGCTAGAACTACTCATAAGGTACTTGAATCAGGCTTTTACTGGCCTACACTTTTCAAGGATGCCAACAAGTATGTGACCTCTTGTGATAGATGTCAGCAAACAAGTAATATTTCTCAGCATAATGAAATGCCTCAGAACTATATACTTTCATGCGAAATATTTGATGTATGGGGTATTGATTTCATGGGTCCATTCCCTACTTCATTTGGGAATAAGTACATCCTAGTAGCGGTAGATTATATGTCAAAATGGGTGGAAGCCCAAGCCTTACCTACTAATGATGCTAGAATGGTAGTACGATTTTTAAAGAAACTTTTCTCTCGATTTGGAACACCTAGGATAATTATTAGTGATAGGAGCACACATTTTTGCAATGCCCAGTTTGGAAAAGTCTTAAAAAGGTATGGAGTACACCATAGAACAGCTACCCCTTATCACTCACAAACCAGTGGTCAAGTCGAAGTGACAAATAGGGAACTAAAACACATCCTAGAGAAAACAATAGAAACAAATAGAAAGGATGGGTCAAGGAAAATAGACGATGCTTTATGGGCTTATAGAACTGCTTTTAAAACACCCATAGGTACATCTCCTTATAAGCTTGTCTATGGAAAAAATTGTCATTTGCCATTTGAACTTGAACATAAAGCATTTTGCGCTATCAAATTTTTAAACCTTGATTTTAAGCTTGCAGGTGAGAAGAGATTAATACAGTTAAATGAACTCAATGAATGGCGTTGCAATGCATACGAGAGCTCACAATTATATAAGGAAGCCGTGAAGCGACGTCATGACAAACAACTAAAACAACCTAAGCAGTTCAAAACAGGTGATCTTGTCTTACTCTACAACTCAAGGCTGAGACTATTTCCTGGGAAACTCAAGTCAAGGTGGTCAGGTCCATTCACTGTTCAAACTGTCTTTCCATACGGTACAATTGAGGTAACCCACCCCGACTACGGTACGTTCAAGGTAAACGGACCTAGGCTTAAACACTACAAAGGTGAGAATTTCAAAGATTACAAGGAGGAGCTTCAGCTCCATGAAATCCCTTCGTGACACATCCAGGTAGAGTCGAGCTTAGACTCTAAATAAGTGCTTCTCGGGAGGAAACCCGAGCACTAACTTAGTAACTTTTCTTTCTTTAAAATTTTAGTATTCTTCATGCATCAACTAACCCTTTTTAAATGCAGAAATTTAGGACCACACGGCCATGCCCACGGGCGTGTCCAAGGCCGTGCAAACACTTCAAGTAGAGACACGGTCGTGTACTGAGGCCGTGTATAACCAGAGTAAAAATTTTCCCAAAACACGAGCCACTGATAAATAGCCACGACCGTGCGATATGGCCGTGGCAACCTTCCAACTTCAACACGGGCTACCGACAAATCCCCACGGCCGTTCGACATGGCCGTGGCAACCCTACAGCTTAGACACGGGCTTGCACAAATCCCCACGCCTGTGTCTCCAGACCGTGGCCAACACTGTCAATTTGGAAACGGTCGTGTGCCTTTCTATACGGCCGTGTGAAGAACGAAACCGATCGTAAACAGCCGTGGAACTTATCACACGACTGTGTGAAAAGCGAACACGATTGCAAACGGCTTTGCGAGATAGCAACACAAGTGTGTACTTCGAACCAGGCACGCCAAAACCACCAAATTTCGAAATGCACGGGTAACCCCCGAGTTACACGGGCGTGTGACATGCCCGTGTGACCCAAAAACTATAAATAGGGGCCACTATTCATTTCCTTCCTCACTCAAAAACCTAAAATCCTCCCTCCCTAACCACCATAAACGCTACCACTGACCTTAAAACCACCACCACGCTCGTCCACAGCCGACCCACGCCCGTGCAAACCCACCCCATGACCGTTTGACCTCAACCCACGACAATGCAACTCTATTTTTGGTTCTATTTTCTCATTTTTCTCGTTTATTTATTTATATTTTGTTTTTATTTAGTTTATCTTACTTTATTCTAGATGCTAATTCAAGCATGGAAGTAGGTAAACTAGGATGACTAATCTAGAATTATATAGAACATATTAGGATTGCATGCCATTTAAATTCATTTTTGTTTGCCACTTAAATTCATATTTTGCCTGCCATTTTTCTCATAATTTTAGTATAAATACATATACATACTCCTTAGTTTTGCTACAAATTTAAAAATGGTTAATTTCTACTATTTAGGTTAATCCTCATTTTATGTTTTCTTAAGAACATTGTCATCCTAATCTCCATTTTAATTATTATCTATCTAGTTTAATTTCAATCTTTAGGACTAATGCTTGTTATTTTATTTCAGATACTATGTCGTCATCACGCGGTAGGAAAACTGCCGTCCCCGTTTTAAAGAAACGAAAGGGGCCAGGAAGTTCATCATCGAGGCCCACCTCCGAGGCTTGACACCTATTCATCACTTTTTCCCAAGCCTCCCAGGAGAAACATTATCAATTACTCCGAGCTCGCACTATATCCACCGACTGATGCATAGATTGGGCCGACCTCGAGCAGATACACCTAGTGGATGACGTCCGAGCCTTATTAATGACTGAGCCATGGGAATAGTTCTTCCAGATCGTGGAGCCCACATACTTAGAACTCACCCTCGAGTTCTGCTCCACATTCCATCCGCAGACCGTGATGACCAGATTCGATGATCTAGGGACAGTCCAGTTCCATTTGGGAGGTCTCGTATGACACCTCAGCGTTCCATAGTTCGGCTCAGCACTCGGGCTCTACACAGAGCAATTCATGGTAGACGAAAACTTCCCCAACCTTTCTTACCGCATCCATATCAGGCCAATCGACTGTTGGAACGAAATCGCCCCGGGGCATCAGACATATAACCCCAGTGTCAGCAAGGCAACCGCCCTCGTTCCCTCTGTGA
This sequence comes from Gossypium stocksii, assembly GCA_020496765.1. NCBI lineage: Eukaryota > Viridiplantae > Streptophyta > Magnoliopsida > Malvales > Malvaceae > Gossypium > Gossypium stocksii. Next base: position 11,163,322 of record CM035621.1, on the reverse strand, counting down.
GGTACATTCATGCTCTCCTTACTCACACTTTGACAGGTAGACGGGAGAGCACAGGCGTCGTCAACACTCACGACGTCTACTTTCTATGGTGCATAGCGAACAGACACGTCATCGACTTGGCATACTTCATCGCGCACGCCATGCAGCATCAGACGGAGAGGCACCACAGAGGCGTCTTATCCATTAGGCCCTACATTACACGCTTGGCCCGTTACTTCGGGCTCCTCAACAGTTCAGCCCAGACATCCTCTTACACACTCATCGGTCAGATGTCTCCTCAAGGCATCGCGACTATGCTTCATATGAGGATGATCGAGCGAAGGCTAGGAGGCACCCCCTTATAGTTCCACCTTATTCAGGAGGGCGAGAACCCAGAGGACATTACTGATGATGTCCCATCACCACCACCGGAGGAGGATGCCCCTACTGAGCCACCACCCCCTTGCCACCCATCTCATGCAGCAGCCGTCCATGCTGACCTATCTGAGCGCTTTTCACAATTTGAGCAGCAATCTTTCGACGCCTTGATTATATCGATGCCACCTTAGAGCAAATATGCTAGCACCTCCGCATCACACCGCTGCCGCGTGACCCACATGAGGATTAGAGATGTCTATTCCTCCTAACTTTATTTTTATCTTAATTTTTTATTTTAAATTTGATCCCTATTTTTACCTTTTCCTTTCTTCCAACTTTATTTTCCTTTTCCTTTTTATTTTTAATTTATTTTATCTTTTTCATTATTTGAATATTAGTATTTTTAGAACCTAGTTTATTATTTTCCTTTAATTTTTTTCTATTTTTCATATCGGCTAATCCCTAATGAGTAATCTCTTTTAATCCAAATTTCCCACGACTAATAAATACTTTCGCAGTTTCAAAGGAGCTTGACAGCTCAAATCTCTACGAAAAAGGGAACACATTGCCACAACTGCCAACTCTTCCAATCTTTGTCTCACTAATCCATCCAAAGCAGGGAGTTTCATACCTCTCCCTATCTTATGATCTTATGCTTTTATTGCTACTAATGTTAGCTTTGTACATTGAGGGCAATGTACATCTTAAGTGTGGGGGGGAAACTTACTTTAAATCTTTATATTATCTGTGAAATCCTTGAATTTTTGCATTGTTCTCAAATCTGCATTATCTTCAATCTCCTATTAGGAATTAATTCTGATTGATTTATGATTTTTATTGATATGTTGAGAATTAAGACATAGGTGCATGTACTTTGATTATTCAAACTCTAAAATATTAGGGAATCAAGCATGATAAGTTGAAACTTTTGAGAACCCCATTTTTTTCATAAGTTATTTTCCTTAATTCTAAGTGTTATCTTGAGATTTGAAATTCACAGAATCGACATCAAAAGCCATAATTTTGGTGATATTCTGAGCCTTTTTGAGCATACATTCTTTCGTGCTCACTTTTATTATTGCTCTGAGTGAGTCAATACTGATTTGTTATTCTAGAAGTTGCTTCGATTATACATGCCAAGACCACATCATTGATTTGATATACCGAGATGATAAAGGCACCTAGGATTTAACCCACTTACCAAGACCACATCATTGATTTGATATACCGAGATGATAAAGGCACCTAGGATTTAACCCACTTACTCCACAAAAGCCTACCTCCATAAATTAACCCCTAGTGAACCCCGTTGAGCCTAACAACCCATCCTTTGACTTACCTCTAATATTAACCCTTCAACCATTTTTTGTTGAATTCCATTCAATTATTTGACCCCTGTTTTTATCGAGATTTGAGTTGAAATTTTCATCTAGCTTTATTCTCTTTTCTAGAATGTAAAATTTTATCCAATTTATTGTATTTGAATTGTTCTTAAAAAATAAAAAAATAAAAAAAAGTATGTATTTAGCTGTAATCTATAATAGTTCAAATAGTTTTTACATATTTCTATTTTAAGGCTACCAAGGTGGAAATGATGTTCTCATAAGAATTAGCCCGAAGAATATGTTCCAGTGATAGAGATTTTTCTAGCTAGATAATTTTTCAATTCAATCTCGATTCTAACCCTCTTTTGCAGCCTGTAACAACACCCCTAACCAAGCCCCATTACAACCATTGAAAGACCTTTTGATCGATGTATCATATCAATCTACAAGTGGTGGAGATGTGATTCTCTTGCAAGCCTATGGTAATAGCTTTTCAGGTTGACTAGAGAGTACTTAATTCTTGAACCCTAAATACTTCGAGTGGATAGAGTGAATCCTTAGTGAGGATGTCAACTTTTGTTAATTAAGATGGAGAGATAATTACTTAGGAGAAGGGAGAAAACTTATGTTTTCAATGATAAAATTCTCAACTTAAAGTAATTGAATCTTTAATGTTCTTTTGATTGAATTTTCATTGTATGATTACCTGTGGATTAGTTTGAAACATTATTAATAATGATTGTAAATTGAGAGGAATGATTCTTGATTAGGGATTGAGATTTTGCTTGAGGACCAGCACAGGCTTGAGTGTGGGGGTATTTGATAAACGATAAATTATACATGTTTTTACCCCATGTTTAGCTTAATTTTTGGGTGGATTATCATTAATTTTGTGAGAATTGGTGCTCTTAATCTTTCTTTTGCATATCTTATACTCAGGAGAGCATAGGGAAGAGAAAAAAATGGAAAATGGTCCAAAAACGAGGAAAATAGGCCAAAATGGAAAAACGACACGGCCCAAGAAGTCACCACACGGCCGTGGCACACGAAGACCACACGGTCCAGCCTCCGATAAGCACGGCTAGGCCATACGGCCGTGCCTCCATCGATAGAATCTCACACGACCTCTTGTCGTGGCACACGGGCGTGGCACACGGGCGTGTCCCTGTCGTGAGGAAGAGGAATTTCACTCAGATTTGGATACTTAGGGGCTAAGAAAGCCATTCTAAACTCTATATAAAGACCCCAAGAGGCAACTCTAAAGATATACTCTTTTCTCTCAAGAAAGAGCGCCATAATTCTGCCAACACAGGGAGTGAAAGTAAGGGATTACTCCAAGGGAGGCCGATTGATTCATCCCAGAAGCCAGAGTTCTACATCAAGACAGAGGATCTCCCTAAATTCCTTCAAGGGTTTTTGGGTTCTTTATGTTTTGTTATCTTAATTCTTCTGAGATGTTTTCTTTCTTTATTATGAACTAAACCCCTCAAATACTTGAGGGGGATGGAACCTAAGATAGATCTTGTTATTATTTATTCTTGAATTATTTGATAAATACTTGAATTGTTCTTAATTATGTGTTCTTCATTCTTGATTTAATAATCCTAGGTATTACTTTAAGAAATTGATGTGCTTAGGCAGAGGAGCAAAAGTCCCTGTTTTAAGAGTAGATCTACCATAATTAAGCGGAGTTGCATGCAACCCTAGACATAGGGCGACATAAATCTGCCGGATTAGGGTCAAACCTAATAGGGGGATCCATAGGTCGAATTAATGCAACCTAGGGGTGTTAATTAATAAGAAAACTTTAATTAACCACCTAGGATTAGTTGTTCTTATCCTCAAAAGAGGTATTAACATAAGTTAGGGATCTCTACAGATCAAGTCAAGTAAAGAAATCATCTAGTTCAAGAAGTTAATAACAAGTGAAGTCTAGGTGGATTCTCCCTTAAGCATTGCTCATATCAATCAGCTTTTCCCTAAAGTTTTCCCGAATTTACTTTTTGTGCACTTTTAGTTAGTTTTAGAATTAGTTTCAACCAATCCTCTTTTATTTTTAGGCTAGATAATAGAAATGAAGTAAGTATTAGTACTTTTGGTTCTCCTGGGTAATATAACTCGGTCTTGCCACTAAACTATACTACTATTCGATAGGTGCGCTTGCCTTTAAAATCGTGATATTAGTTAGTTTTGGTGTGATCAGTTTTTATAAATTTTATTACTTAATATCGCAAGCATATCAATACGCTAGCATTACTAAGTCGGCAGTTAGTCAGATCTTAAAGAAGGAGATTATATGTCGATATGGAATGCCCGAGAGTATCATATCAGACAATGCGCTAAACTTGAACAACAGCACGATAGCGGAAGTCTATAGTCAATTCAAGATCAAACACCACAACTCGTCTTCGTATCGTCCAAAAATGAATGGGGTAGTGGAAGCGGCCAATAAAAATATTAAGAAGATGGTAGGGAAGATGACAGAGGCATACAAGAATTGGCATGAGAAATTACCATTTGCACTCTATGCTTATCGACCGTCCGTTAGAACCTCTACTGGGGCAACTCCTTTCTCATTGGTCTACGGGATGGAGGTAGTTCTACCTATTGAAGTAAAGATACCTTTCCTTCGAGTTTTGTCAGAAATAAAACTGGATGAAGCAGAATGGATTCAGTCGTAATATGACCAGTTGAACTTGATTGAAGAAAAGAGGTTAATGGCTATTCATCATGGTCAGATGTATCAGAAGCGAATGATGCGAGCTTACGACAAAAAAGTTCATCCAAGAGAATTTCATGAGGGGGACCTTGTGCTAAAAAAGATCCTTCCTATACAAAAGGATTTTAGAGGAAAATGGATGCCAAATTGGGAAGGACCATATGTGGTGAAGAAGGCTTTCTCTGGAGGTGCACTGATTTTGACCGAAATGGATGGGAAAAGCTTACCCAATCCTATGAATTCGAACTTAGTCAAAAAGTATTTTGCTTAAAAAGGAGAAGAGGCCAAGGTGAAAACCCGTTAAGGGCGCTTTGAGACTTCTTAAAAAAAAGGAGAGGCCATGGTGAAAACCCGCAAAGGGCGCTTTGAGACCAAAGGGGTTTTGAGTTGAAAACCCGAAAAGACGGCTCAAATTTTGAAGGGCGTGCAGTGACCTGGCAAGAAACGAAATATGTTACATATCAGGGCATCAACAAAGTACTTTGGATCTTCTAAACACATGTTAAGCTCAAAGCAGTCCTCATGGAGTTTGTATATGGAAGCCCAAGCTGCGGTATCTAGGCACCTGGTCTTTGTCTTATTCATATTGAATTTATTATCTTTGGATTCTTTTTCTTCTCAAAGATATGTTCCCAGTTAATTTCTTTTATGTTTTTTATAATTTATTCAATTCTAATTATCTTCGAGATCAATTTAATTGTTACCCATTATTCACAAGCATGTTGCATTGAAATAATGATTGATGAACTAATAATATTTTCACAAAAAAAGTTCTACATATTACTCTAGAAATTTCTAAATAATACAAGAAAACTAAAACAGGACAATTGTTTAAGAATTCCCATGTGTAAGGGTTCGAGGTACTTAAGAAAAGTCTAAATTAAGACTATTTCTTTTGACCAAATGATGGTTGGACAATATTAATCCTAGGAGAAGATTATTTTTACAAGTATTCTCATTAGGTCATAGCCTTCGGCGAACGGTATGACTGACCAAGTCGATGTGAAAAGATTCAAAACTGTTGAATTACGGTAGAATAGATTGAAGTTGGAATAGATCATTTACCCTTAAATTGCAGTAGGGGGTTATAAAGTTTGAATCCTAAATTGTGGTGGGATGGTTTAAAGGTGGTACAAGCCTTGTATCCCTTAAGGTTCAAGTAGAGTGAGCCCTGAGACTACCATAGGGCAGATTATTCGAGCAAAATATGATTGATACTTCGGGTAGAACGAAAATGAAACCTTGATGAATAAATGGGTGGTGACACCTTAAATAGGAATCATTCTCATAGCATTTCTACATCCATATATCATAGCATGTCTAATTAGGAGCATTTGACTCATTTCGATCAAGGCATCTTAATCATTAGACATAAGCACATACTCATTCTACAGGTTATGTCCTCTATAGGACAATGTAGTAAGGTAGATTGAAGATATTAGTCTGGCATCCCTGAGTTTACAGTGGAGCAGATTAAAGATATCAGATCTTGTCTTTCTGAGTTTGCAGTGAAGCGAATTGAAGATACCAGTTTGGCATCCCTGAGTTTGCAGTGGAGCAGACTGAAAGTAAGTAGATCTTGTCTTCCTAAGTTTGCAGTGAAGCGGATCGAAGATATTAGTTTGGCATCCTTGAGTTTGCAGGGACAGACTAAAGATAACAGATCTTGTCTTCCTAGGTTTGCAGTGAAGCGGATCGGAAAAAATATCAGTCTGGCATTCCTGAGTTTGCAGCGAAGCAGACTGAAGATAAGTAGATCTTGTCTTCCTGAGATTGCAGTGAAGCGAATCAAAGATAATAGTTTGGCATCCCTGAGTTTGCAGGGAGTAGACTAAAGATAGCAGATCTTGTCTTCATGAGTTTGTAGTGAAGCGGATCGGAAAAAAATATCAGTATGGCATCCCTGAGTTTGCAGTGAAGTAGACTGAAGATAGCGGATCTTGTCTTCCTAAGATTGCAATGGAGCGAATCAAAGATAATAGTCTGGCATCCCTGAGTTTGCAATGGAACAGACTAAAGATAGCAGATCTTATCTTCCTGAGTTTGTAGTGAAGCGGATAAGAAAAAAATCAGTCTGGCATCCCTGAGTTTGCAGTGGAGTAGACTGAAGATAGCGGATCTTGTCTTCCTGAGTTTGCAGTGAAGCAGATCAGAAAAAATATCAGTCTGGCATTCCCTCAGTTTGCAGTGGAGCAGACTGAAGATAGCGGATCTTGTCTTCCTGAGATTGCAGTAAAGTGGATCAAAGATAGTAGTCTGGCATCCCTGAGTTTGCAGTGGAGCAGACTAAAGATAGCAGATTTTATCTTCCTAAGTTTGTAGCGGAGCGGATCGAAGATATTAGTCTGGCATCCCTGAGTTTGTAGTGGAGTAGACTGAAGTTAGCGGATATTGTCTTCCTAAAGTTGCAGTGAAGTAGATCGAAGACATCAGTCTTGTCTCTCTGAGTTTGCAGTGGAGCAGACTAAATATAGCGGATATTGCCTTCTTGGAGTAGATTGAAGCTGTCAGACTTATAGTCCAACACCTCTGAAATTGCAGATGGTTTGGAAGTTATTTGAAGAAAGTAAGGACCAAGAAATAAAGACTCAGCAAGACTGGGCAAAATTGATCCTTTTATAGTCTTTGCTCTATTCTCGTTTCACGATAATGAGCAAAGAAGGGCAGCTGTAATAGGCCCAATTTACCCGAGCCCATACAAAACCCAAAAAATAGATTTTATTTTTTTGTTTAAAAAACCAAATTAATAAGTGTCTGGTCCATTTACAACCCAATTTGCATAAAACTAAAATTACAGGCCTAAGGTACTACCGTAGCCTAATATTACAAATATTACCCGAAGCCCAATTACACCCTCAAGCCCAAATACAAACCCAAAACACTAAACCCTTTTAGCCCAAACCTAAACCAACCCAAGCCACTAAACCTAGGCCAACCCAATTACACTAAGACCCATTAACCAAAGGACCAAATTATATGGCCCAATGGCCCAAATCTTATTTTAGATTCGGAATCCTAGGGTTCCCTCTCGCGCCGCTGCAGTCCCTCGAGGCTTCTATGCCGTTGTCAGTGCCCTCATCACTGCCGAAGATCTCACCTTTTACCTGCAAAAAAGGAAATGAAACACGGACAGTAGCAAATATAGCAATATTGTAATATTTATTTTTTTTATTGGCTTTGACTATAAAAGCATGAATACAAACAGTGTAAAGACTACGATTTTTTCTACAAAAAATGGCATATATACGAATACAATACAACAGAGAACAGTAGGTGATTTCTGATTCGAAATCTTTTCATTATTGTTTTTTTTTGTTTTTTTTTTTTACATGCAAAACACGATTCATGAACAGATCTAAAAAACGAAAAGAAATATACTATTTTTTGTTTCTTTTGAAATTTTTATACAAAATATTACTTAAATAGCGAAAAAGGGAAGGAGGTTACCTGAAATTTGGCCACAAAAGGAGATTTTGGCCCTCCGACCACCGTGTGGCGCGTGTGGCGGTCGACGCTGGAGCCTCGGCCGGATTCTAGGCAGCTCAGGCCTGGGGGAGAGCTTCTGTTTTCTTTTTTTTTTAAAGGAGTGTTTAAAATTTTTTTGGGCCGATTTTAATATTTATAAGGGCATCATATGACGCCGATTTGGGATTAGTCATTATTGCCCAAAACGACGTCGTTTAAGGGCCTAAACCCGCGTGTTGACCTGATACCCGGGAGGATCCGCGTGTTTTCATAAAAGGGGCAATTTGCCTCTTAATTCCTTCCGTAATTTTCATTATTTGTAATTTCGTCTAATTTAAGTTTTTCTTATTTTACAAATTAGCCCTGAGATTTATATTTTGATTCAAACTAGTCCTCGGGCTATTTAAAGGCTGATAACAGAACGACGCCGTTTAAGCGATAAGGTTTAATACCCCATTTGGTCCTTAACATATGGCGAGCGTTTTTAATCTAGTCCCTCCTTGTTTTTTTATTATTTATTTACCACATTTTTTATTTTAATTTTGTATTTATTTTGTTTTTTAAGTATTATATATATCATTCTTTTATTATAATTTACTACTTATATCAAATTATCTTATTAAATTCCATATTATTTGTATATTATTATATTGTATATTATTTTAAAATTTGTATCTTGCAAAACATTTAAATTATTTTATCCTTAATGTAAAAATATCCTTAATATAAAAACATTTAAATTATTTTGTATTTATTTTGTTTTTTTTATTTTAAGTATTATATATCAAATAATTTTTTTATTATTACTATTTATTACTTATATCAAGTTATTTTATTAAATTCCATATTATTTGTATATTATTTTTATATTGTATATTATTTTAAAATTTGTATCTTGCAAAACATTTAAATTATTTTATCCTTAATATAAAAATATTATTTATATTGTTTATTTTTAAATATGTAGTTTTTATACATATAAGTATTAGATTATTATATTATAAATATATTTTTATTTAAAGTTATATATTATTTGTTTATTTAAAGATATATATTACTTATTTTCTCATGAATATTTATATTTTTTAAAGTTTACCATTTTTTTATATTATAATATTTATTTATTATTTTATATACTTTTATCGCCCTATTTTTATATATGTACATTTAATCATGTGCAAAATTTTTATGTTTGTTCCTTAATTCTTTTTTAAAAATTGACCTTTTTTTTCGTTTTTTTTTTGTGTGGTTTGTATTCCATCTGTTATTTGATCATTCATATTTTTAAATTTGTAATCTTTATTTGTTTTAGTGTAATTGTTTTATTTTAATTTTTATCTTCATTTGTCCTTATTTATCTTTATTTTTATATATGCTACATCTCACACAAATCATTGTTCTAAGAAATATATTTCATTCAACTGCCACATTTTATCCAAAAATATTTTTTAAAAAATAAGGCAATATTTTAGTGTTTGGAAATTCGGGAAATAGTGCCCTAACGTGCTGGGTTTCGATTTTCTGTTTGTCTAAATAACTAAATATCCTTTTAATGAATTTTGTAAATTATGAGATGATTTTGGTTACGAGGGTTTAGAACATCATGTCCTAACGTACTGGATGTGATGTTTGTATTCTTTTGGAACAAAGGAATCTCAAGTTCCAACTCAAATTGTTCAAATTTTTAAAAGAAATCATGTTTTAAAATCTTTTTGAATTTTCGACATTAGGACAAAAAATTAATCAATTCGGTACCGATTTTAGGTGTTACAAGGGTGCTAATCCTTCCTCGTACGTAACCGACTCCCGAACCCATTTTCTTGAATTTCGTAGGCCAAAATCAATGTTTTTGAAATAAAACGTTTTATAAGGTGATCTGATCACACCTAAGCAAAAAGGGATAGGTGGCAACTCTCATTTTCGTTTTTTAAAAAAAAAGTCGACCCCGTTTTTCAAATTTAAAAAAATGGTTTCGACAATCTAAAGATGGAATTGAAAGCTAAGAAACAATTGGAGGCAGCTCTTGAAGTTGCACAAGCTGAGAAGGAATTCATAAAAGATGAATATTGAAGAAACTAGTTAATTGCAAGTCAGAGGATCAGATGACAAATATTTTTACTAAATTTTTCATGTTAGCCGAATTAAGTTTCTTAGGAATAAACTTGGTGTCTACAACACTTGAGTTAAAAGGAGATTGTTAGTGTCTCAAGCGCTGCAAATTTTTTTTATTAATAAGACTAAGTCCTAAGGAGATTTGACTAAGTCCTATGGAGATTTGTTAGCTTGTTAGTAAGAATGGGAAAATATAATTTGGTTAAGGTTGTTACTTGAGACATGTATATAAGGGTTGCTTGGTTTGTAACACCCCAAACCCGGCCTGGACGTTATGACCAGATCTGGTGTGTCACATGAACCTATAACTAAGTTTACGACCTTTTGCTTGTTGTGACTTAGGTGGCATTTTTAGTAAAATAGCAAGGTTGTGGAAAAACATTTTGATAAGCCTTTAGATTATCCATATTTTGAACTTGTTGAGTTTTGGAAACATTTTTAGGAGTTTGAAAAACCCGCGCAGCCTATAACTAGCAGTTTCGATAAAATATGAATTAAATCATTAAAGAAAATAAAACCAATAAAGAAATTTAAATAGCGGCCTTATTACAATTAAAACCCAAAATAGAATAATAAAATACTTAAAATGAAAAGAAAACCAAATTTGCAGATGCTGTGGCCACTCCGAATCTTTCACAGCTCCAAGCCTACTATGGTTGAAGGTTACCTGCAGAGATGAAATTAAGGGGTGAGTTTGATAACTCAATGTGTAACATAATCTCAACCATAGGCCAAAACAGATCAAGCCTCAGAATCAGAGTTAATTGGGCCTTGGCCCATTACAGAAATCAGGTTAAGCCCATAGGCCCATAACAGATATAGATCAGATATAATATGCAAATAGAAAACCCAACCCAGATCCATCCATAACACCCCCGTACCAGCCTTACACCATGTGGGGAGACTACTCGACCCACCCAACCGCTACACACCACAGAAATTTGTAGCGAGGCTGCTAGATATTGTGACGAGGTCACCAGATACAGATATTGTGGCGAGGCCACCAGAACAGATATATGTGGCAAGGCCACCAGAACAGATATATATATGTGGCGAGGCCACCAGATTGCAGCGAGGCTGCCAGAACGCTTCCTCCATCATAAACCCAACCCCATGCAACAGACATACATGTTATGACATATCACATACAGAATCTCATGCATCAGATATAAACATATATTATGAGATATGAGATACAGAAATAGAAAATCATACGTTTCATACAGAATTTACCCTAGGGGTATAAAGGTCATTTTGCACCTAGGGGTAAAATGGTAATTTTCCATACTTAGGGGTATTTTAGTCTTTTACCGATTTTCACGGTTTTTATGCAAGTCCAAGTAATTACTAGTCCATTAGTGTTTACAGAAGTCCTTTTACCCTTAGTTTCCAATTCTGCCCTTTTTAGCTCCAAAAACCCCTAATGGGCCTTACTAAATCCATTATCGTCTTAAGCCCGTTAACTCCAAGTTTTAATGTTCAGATTGTTAATTTTAACTGGTTTATTCTCAACAAACCGCCAGAATGCTTTTAATGACAATTTTACTGATATGGGCTCAGAAACCCATTGGGCCCACCTTTGGCCCATTCAAGCCCAACTTACCGAAATGCTCAGAATCGCACCTTCCACAATTCTGTCACCATCGAATCTAAAGTTGACCCTAACAGCGTAAACGATTACACAGAGATTTCACAAGATCGAGTTTTCGGTCACTTTCCGTCATTTGTCAGTCACTTTTGGTCATTACGGCCATTACCGTCCTAGTCTATAGCAGGAGTATGTTACACACCTGTTAACTGTCGAAGCGTTGACGAAACCTACATAGAGAGAGCCTACAATTGAACACTAACTTTTAGTCTAATATTCGATAACCAAAGAGCCATAAACCCTTACCAAAATCGGCCTACGTGGCCTAAGACCCTAAAGTCCCTACCTTCTGCTGAATATAGACTAGATCCCGTTGTCCTTCTGCGATTAGCCTTCCGAATCCTTAGCTGCACAACCCCTTGATCACACTAACGCAAGCAAAACAAGAGAAAGAGGCCAACAAGCCCTTAGTCACTAACGTTAGCCTCCCCCTAAAGGGTTTCAGCTTCTTGCCTTAAATATGAGTGATTAAAGAAAAGAGTACTTACCACTATGATATCGACCCAAGAAAAGTCTTAGATACGAGTATAATCTTGATTCACAACAACTCCTTCTACGAACCCCAAAAGGGAAAAGAGTTGGTTTGAGATTCGGCCCTAATGAAGGATTTTGATTTCCAAAAAGACAAGTTGAGTTTTGATTCACAAGGTATTCGGTTTATCAAGAAAGAAGGGGTTTGATGAAGTGAGAAATGAAGAGAAGAGTGAGTGGTGATAGGATGATTCGGCTACAAGGTGATGGAAGGCATCAACAAAAGAAGAGGAAGAAAAGAAGTATGTGACTATTGAGAAATCGGCAAGGTGCAAAGGGTGTCGGTCAATAATAGAATCGGCAATGGGGTGCTGCTAGCTTTTTGTGACTATCAAAATAAGAACAAGATGAGAAACAGAGAGATATGGACGATGGGAGGAGGAAATAGAAGAAAAAGGACCTAAGAACTGAGATTGAAGAGGGAAAGAGGTGAGCAATCGGTTTAACAGAGGAAGAACAGCACAAGATTGTATTTTGGAAGTCCTATATTTGGCTTCTAGTAAATTGAGGAGAAAGGGGAACCCTAGGCACCAAACCAGACTATAATTCGGCTAAACAAAAAAAAATGAATAACTAACACCCAAAACTCCCTATCACATTCGGCACACCCTTCCTCTATTGCCAAAATTACAAGCACCAAGCCCCCTAGCCGAGTTGCACTTGCAGAGTCCCTAAACCAACCACTTCTTTCAAAATTTGAAAGCTCCACAACCTCCTCCTTGATTCCCTCTCTTGACTGATTCAAATTTCTCCCTAAGCAGAGTTTAACTCTGCTTCAAACTCTTACCTGCTTCCTGCACAAAAAGAAAATGCCACCTTTGCAAACTCTGGAGCTTGAACCTTGGACCTTCAAGCTCACTTAGGCGCCACTTTTTAAGGAGCCTAGTGGCGCCTCCCTTGCCACTTTGCCAAGGCTCTAATTATGCTATATTCCTCGCACAATTCCTTAAGACACTTACTTCCAACAGCCCCCTATCTCCTAAGTTAAAAATACAAAATTTTGCCGAGTTTCTAACCAACACCTCGGCCTTCCATAGGCCCATTAACACTCCCCAAACATGCATTATACACCTAGATACCAAAGTTCAAACATTTTATCAGATGAACAACAATCTAAGAGAAACCCAAAAATTAGGGCGTTACAACTCTACCCTCCTTAAAGAAATTTCGTCCTCAAAATTTACCTGATGCAAACAAATGGGGATATTGCTGATGCATTGCCTCCTCTGGTTCCCAAGTAGCTTCCTCTCTGCCATGATTACGCCAAAGTCCCTTTACCAATGGGACTGATTTTCTTCTTAGAACCTTTACGTCTCGATCTAAAATCTGCACAGGCTTTTCCCCGAAAGTCAAATTAGGCTGTACTTCCACCTCTGCAACTGGTAGAATATGGGTAGGTCAGAACGACATCGTCTTAACATGGATACGTGAAACACATCATGGATTCTATTTAGCTCTGGAGGTAATTCCAACTGATGCGCTACCGGACCTACTCGCTTAAGAACTCGATAAGGCCCAATGAACCGCGGACTTAGCTTGCCTTTCCTACCAAATCTTAGTATCTTTTTCCAAGGCGAAACCTTCAGAAAAACCATGTTACCCACTGAATACTCAATCTCCTTACGCTTCAAATCTACGTAAGACTTCTACCGATCAGATGCCTCTTTTAACCGATCCCTAATCACTTTGACCTTCTCTTCAGTCTCTGCTACCAACTCAGGTCCAAGAACTTGCCGCTCGCCCAGCTCTGTCCAACAACTAGGTGAACGACACTTACGCCCATACAGTGCCTCAGAAGGTGCCATACGGATGCTAGCCTGATAACTGTTATTATACACAAACTCTGCTAACGGTAGATAATCCTCCCAACTGCCTCGAAAGTCGATAACATATCCCCTCAACATATCTTCCAGAATCTGAATAACCCTTTCTGACTGACCATCAGTCTAAGGATGAAAAGCCGTGCTAAAGTTCAGTCGCATTCCCAATGCCTCATGCAACTTTTGCCAGAACTGAGATGTAAATCTAGGATCTCGATCTGAAATGATAGACACTGGCACCCCATACAGTCGTACAATCTCTGCTACATATAATTTGGCTAACTTCTGAAGTGAATAATCAGTACGCACAGGGATGAAATGAGCAAATTTAGTCAACTTATCCACAATCACCCAAATCGAGTCCTTCTTCGACGGCGTCAAGGGCAACCCACTTACAAAATCCATGGTCACCATCTCCCACTTCCAAAGTGGTACTTTCACTGGTTGCAGAAGTCCAGAAGGTAACTGATGTTCAACTTTCACCTGCTGACAAGTCAGACATTTCCCCACAAATTCTGTTACCTCTCGCTTCAGCCCAGGCCACCAATATAGTTCCTTTAAGTCATGATACATCTTATTACCTCCAGGATGCATAGCACACAGTCCTCTATGGGCCTCAGTTAAAATTGCTTGCCTCAAATCAGAGTCCTTAGGAATACAAACTCTACCTCGGAAACATAGAACTCTTTCATTGTTAAGTCCAAACTCAAAAGTATTCCCATCCTTAATCTGCTGAAATCGAGAACCCAGAGACTCATCCCTCGACTGTTTTTCCCTAATCTCAACCACCCAGGTTGGCCTTACTTGCAGTTCTGCTAACAGACTACCGTCATCATACAGACTCAATCGGGCAAACATCACTCTCAGATCAGATACAGTTCTACGACTTAGGGCATCAGCCACCACATTAGCTTTGCCTGGATGATACTCAATTGCACAGTCATAATCCTTAAGCAACTCTATCCATCTCTGTTGCCTAAGATTCAGCTCCTTCTGAGTTAGCAAGTACTTAAGACTCTTATGATTAATGTATATGATACACCTCTCTCCATACAGATAATGTCTCCAAATCTTAAGTGCAAAGATTACTGCTGCCAACTCCAGATCATGGGTAGGATAGTTTACTTCATGAGGTTTAAGCTACCGCGATGCATATGCAACCACTTTACCCTCTTGCATCAGCACACAGCCCAACCCAACATGTGATGCGTCATTGTACACGGTAAAATCCTTTCCAGACTCTGGCTGAATCAATACAGGTACCTCGGTTAGAACCTTCTTTAGTTTCCCAAAAGCTTCCTGCTCCTGCTCGGTCCAAATAAATGGTACTCCTTTCCTTATGAGTTTTGTCAACGGCGCTGCCATCACAGAAAATCCTTCTACAAACCTTCTATAGTACCCAGCTAAACCCAGAAAACTTCAATTTTCTGCCACTGATCTCGGTGGTTTCCATTCCAGAATTGCTTCAATCTTTCGAGGGTCCACCTTTATCCCTCAGCAGATACAACATGTCCCAAGAATGTTACCTCTCTCAACCAAAACTCACACTTACTAAATTTCGCATAAAGCTCCGTTTCCCTTAACACTTGCAGCACAATACGGAGATGTTCGTCATGCTTCTCTTCAGATTCAGAATAAACCAGAATATCGTCGATAAAGACGACTACAAAATGATCCAAGTATGGCTGAAATACTCGATTCATCAGATCCATAAATGCTGCAGGTGCATTGGTCAGCCCAAACGGCATAACCAAGAACTCATAGTGCCCATATCGAGTTTTGAATGCTGTCTTGTAAATATCCACCTCTTTCACCCTTAACTGATGGTATCCAGATCGAAGGTCGATTTTAGAAAATACTGAAGCTCCTCTAAGTTGGTCAAACAAGTCATCGATTCTTGGCAACGGGTACTTATTCTTAATCGTCAATTTGTTCAACTGCCGATAATCGATGCATATTCGCATTGACCCATCTTTCTTCTTCATGAACAACACTGGTGCTCCCCACGGAGACACACTTGGCCTAATAAAGCCTCTATCCAACAGTTCTTGAATTTGAGCTTTCAACTCCACCAACTCCTTCGGTGCCATCCTGTAAGGTGTAATGGACACCGGTGCCGTACCAGGCAACAAGTCGATCCCAAACTCAACCTCTCGATTCGGAGGTAATCTTGGAAGCTCTTCAGAAAACACATCTTGAAAATCGCTAACAGTTCTAACTTTGTCCGCAGTCAGTTCCTCAGTTTCTGCTTGACTTATGAATGCCAAATAAGTCTCGGATCCTTTTTGGATCCACTTCTCGGCTCTCAAAGCCGACACCACATTAGACAGATAATCTCTACGCTCACCTATCACCATAACCTCCTCATCCTCTGCGGTCTTTAACCTCATTCGCTTTGCAGCACAATCTAGAGTAGCCCTATGCTTAACAAGCCAATCCATTCCCAAGATAAGATCAAATTCTCCAAAAGGTAGCTCCTCCAGAAAAGATTTTTCCTTGAGTCTCTATAGGCACGTCTCTATACAGTTTATCTACCCTAACCGAGTGACCCAAAGGACTTAGTACAGATACCCCACTCACTGTCTCCTCAGAGCGCACACCCAGCAACCCAGATATAGCACATGCAACATAAGAATGGGTAGATCCAACATCTATCAACGTAGTGTATGGCATACTAGAAATAAAAAACGTACCAGTTATGACGTTAGGAGCATCACCCTCCTCTCGGCGACGAGCTGCATACACCAACGCTGGCTGACGAGCCTTAGCAAAACCAGCACCCCTACCAGGTGCTCCTCGTCCTCAACCATTACCATTTCCACCTCTGCCTTGTCCACGACCCCTCGGAGCTGGTGGTCCACCCCTCACTGGTTGAACAACTCTCTGATCCATAACTTGAGCCTGATCAGGTTCTTGGGGACAATCCTTAACCCTGTGCTCCATAGATCCACATCGGAAGCACGCTCCAGAACGTTTCTGACACTCGCCCATATGTATCTTACCACAACTCCTACAACCCTGCGGTCTAACATCATTCATTGGCACTCCTCGCACTGGTTCTGCCACTCTTGCTCTCTTAACATTCCTGTTGGCCCCACCTGATGGTCCAAAATCCCTCCGGAAGCGGCTCCTATCCTTTTCGTGATTCTGTCTTTCTGTCCGCTTCACCTCTTCAGCTATCTTAGCTTTCTCAACCAAAGTAGCAAAGTTACGCTCCCTCTGCGGAGCAATCAGCACCCTCAGTTCATTCCTCAGACCATCCTCGAAGCGCACGCTACGCTTATATTCAGTAGCAACTATCCCAGAAGCATATCAGCTCAGCCTCAGAAATTCAGCCTCGTACTCAGATACTGTCCTACCTCCCTGAACCAAATTTAAGAATTCTTTCCGGCAGGCGTCCACATAGCTAGCCCCAACATATTTCCCTTTAAAGGCTGTCTTAAACAGCACCCAAGTTACCTCACCAGCTGAAGTTCCATCTCTCACTATGAGCCACCACTGATAGGCTTCATCTCTAAGCAACGATACGGCTCCCTTCAGTTTCTGCTCCACAGAACAGTCCAGATCGTCCATGATTCGCTCTGTGGCCTCCAACCAATACTCGGCCACATTTGGGGCTACACCAGACACACCCCTAAAGAACTCTGCTCTATTAGCCCGAAGTCGTTTAGAGATAGATCCCCGAAATCCATTACCGGTACTTGCCCCAGCAACCCTTTCCAGAACTCGTAGCACTACTTGTGATAGGGCATCGTCCCCTACACCTCGATCATGAGACTCCACCTCTGTTGCCGGTGGTACCGGTACATCAGCTGCTGGCGCATGACCCAAAGATGAAGATTCAGCTCGTAAACTACCTCGGCCACATCCACGGCCCCTACCACGAGCTGCTCGCGTACTCATTTCGTATTATCTACTTTAGAAGTTTTATGAATCAGATTAATATTCCAGTATTTATTACAGATGTCTTATGAATAAGTAGAATTTCAGAGTTCATTTCCTTTCGCGAAAACCTAACTACAGTCTCAGTATACTTATCAGAGTTTCTATAGTTTCAGTAATATCCTAACTAAAGTATCATAATAGAGTCTAAGTCAGGCATATAATCAGAATTTCAGAATTAATCAGAAAAGTTCAGAAAAACTTATAGGCTTGGGCCGGAGATTCGGTGTGCCACTATTTAGAAAATAAATTACATAGGGAAACTTAATTTATTCTTTGAAAATAAATCATTTTTTTTGTACGAAAGGAGTTCATCAAAACGAGTTTCAATTAATTTTGAAAAACAATTGTTGGAAACATGATCTTTCGAAAATCTTTGTTTTGATTGTTTGAAAACTTCTATTTTTAGACCCAATCCACAGCCAAGTTGTTGCAACTTAGCTATGATACCACTAAATGTAACACCTCAAACCCGGCCTAGAAGTTATGACCAGATCTGGTGTGTCACATGAACCTATAACTAAGTTTACGACCTTTTGCTTGTTGTGACTTAGGTGACATTTTTAGTAAAATAGCAAGGTTGTGGAAAAACATTTTGATAAGCCTTTAAATTATCCATATTTTGAACTTGTTGAGTTTTGGAAACATTTTTAAGAGTTTGAAAAACCCGCGCAGCCTATAACTAGCAGTTTCGATAAAATATGAATTAAATCATTAAAGAAAATAACACCAATAAAGAAATTTAAATAGTGACCTTATTACAATTAAAACCCAAAATAGAATAATAAAATACTTAAAATGAAAAGAAAACCGAATTTGCAGATGCTGTGGCCACTCCGAATCTTTCACAGCTCCAAGCCCACTATGGTTGAGGGTTACCTGCAGAGATGAAATTAAGGGGTGAGTTTGATAACTCAGTGTGTAACATAATCTCAACCATAGGCAAAAACAGATCAAGCCTCAGAATCAGAGTTAATTGGGCCTTGGCCCATTACAGAAATCAGGTTAAGCCCATAGGCCCATAACAGATACAGATCAGATATAATATGCAAACAGAAAACCCAACCCAGATCCATCCATAACACCCCCGTACCAGCCTTACACCATGTGGGGAGACTACTCGACCCACCCAACCGCTACACACCACAGAAATTTGCAGCGAGGCTGCTAGATATTGTGACGAGGTCACCAGATACAGATATTGTGGCGAGGCCACCAGAACAGATATATGTGGCAAGGCCACCAGAACAGATATATATATGTGGCGAGGCCACCAGATTGCAGCGCGGCTGCCAGAACGCTTCCTCCATCATAAACCCAACCCCATGCAACAGACATACATGTTCTGACATATCACATACAGAATCTCATGCATCAGATATAAACATGTATTATGAGATATGAGATACAAAAATAGAAAATCATATGTTTCATACAGAATTTACCCTAGGGGTATAAAGGTCATTTTGCACCTAGGGGTAAAATGGTAATTTTCCATACTTAGGGGTATTTTAGTCTTTTACCGATTTTCAGGGTTTTTATGCAAGTCCAAGTAATTATTAGTCCATTAGTGTTTACAGAAGTCCTTTTACCCTTAGTTTCCAATTCTGCCCTTTTTAGCTCCAAAAACCCCTAATGGGCCTTACTAAATCCATTATCGTCTTAAGCCTGTTAACTCCAAGTTTTAATGTTCAGATTGTTAATTTTAACTGGTTTATTCTCAACAAACCGCCAGAATGCTTTTAATGACAATTTTACTGATATGGGCTCGGAAACCCATTGGGCCCACCTTTGGCCTATTCAAGCCCAACTTACCGAAATGCTCAGAATCACACCTTCCACAATTCTGTCACCATCGAATCTAAAGTTGACCCTAACAGCGTAAATGATTACACAGAGATATCACAAGATCGAGTTTCTGGTCACTTTCGGTCATTTGTCGGTCACTTTTGGTCATTACGGCCATTACCGTCCTAGTATATAGCGGGAGTATGTTACACACCTGTTAACTGTCGAAGCGTTGACGAAACCCACGTAGAGAGAGCCTACAATTGAACACTAACTTTTAGTCTAATATTCGATAACCAAAGAGCCATAAACCCTTACCAAAATCGGCCTATATGGCCTAAGACCCTAAAGTCCCTACCTTCTGCTGAGTATGGACTAGATCCCGCTGTCCTCCTGTGATTAGCCTTTCGAATCCTTAGCTGCACAACCCCTTGATCACACTAACGCAAGCAAAACAAGAGAAAGAGGCCAACAAGCTCTTAGTCACTAACGTTAGCCTCCCCCTAAAAGGGTTTCAGCTTCTTGCCTTAAATATGAGTGATTAACGAAAAGAGTACTTACCACTATGATATCAACCCAAGAAAAGTCTTAGATACGAGTATAATCTTGATTCATAACAACTCCTTCCACAAACCCCAAAAGGGAAAAGAGTTGGTTTGAGATTCGGCCTTAATGAAGGATTTCGATTTCCAAAAAGACAAGTTGAGTTTTGATTCACAAGGTATTCGGTTTATCAAGAAAGAAGGGGTTTGATGAAGTGAGAAATGAAGAGAAGAGTGAGTGGTGATAGGATGATTCGACTACAAGGTGATGGAAGGCATCAACAAAAGAAGAGGAAGAAAAGAAGTATGTGACTATTGAGAAATCGGCAAGGTGCAAAGGGTTTCGGTCAATAATAGAATCGGCAATGGGGTGCTGCTAGCTTTTTGTGACTATCAAAATAAGAACAAGATGAGAAACAGAGAAATATGGACGATGGGAGGAGGAAATAGAAGAAAAAGGACCTAAGAACTGAGATTGAAGAGGGAAAGAGGTGAGCAATCGGTTTAACAGAGGAAGAACAGCACAAGGTTGTATTTTGGAAGTCCTATATTTGGCTTCTAGCAAATTGAGGAGAAAGGGGAACCCTAGGCACCAAACCAGACTATAATTCGGCTAAACAAAAAAAAATGAATAACTAACACCCAAAACTCCCTATCACATTCGGCACACCCTTCCTCTATTGCCGAAATTACAAGCACCAAGCCCCCTAGCCGAGTTGCACTTGCAGAGTCCCTAAACCGACCACTTCTTTCAAAATTTGAAAGCTCCACAACCTCCTCCTTGATTCCCTCTCTTGACTGATTCAAATTTCTCCTTAAGCAGAGTTTAACTCTGCTTCAAACTCTTACCTGCTTCCTGCACAAAAAGAAAATGCCACCTTTGCAAACTCTGGAGCTTGAACCTTGGACCTTCAAGCTCACTTAGGCGCCACTTTTTAAGGAGCCTAGTGGCGCCTCCCTTGCCACTTTGCCAAGGCTCTAATTGTGCTATATTCCTTGCACAATTCCTTAAGACACTTACTTCCAACAGCCCCCTATCTCCTAAGTCAAAAATACAAAATTTTGCCAAGTTTCTAACCAACACCTGGGCCTTCCATAGGCCCATTAACACTCCCCAAACATGCATTATACACCCAGATACCAAAGTTCAAACATTTTATCAGATGAACAACAATCTAAGAGAAACCCAAAAATTAGGGCGTTACATGGTTAATTAACTCAATCATCCCTTTCATTTTGATTTTTCTATGCTTTTGCTAGTTTCCTGCTAAACGAATAGATAGTCCAATATAATTATGCCGAGTAGTGAGATCAAAAGGAGACCTATATGCCTAACCGAAACCGAGAGGAGAACTAGGTGATATCTTTTAGTTTAGGATGAGACCTAGAGGAGATTCCTAGCTAAGAGTGACAGTCAATATAATCGGTATAAATTAGATTTTTAGTTAATGATTAACGAATCAATTGATCATCATTTTATCATTTACATTTTCTAAAACAAGGAAGAAAATTAGATTAGTTGGTTTAATTGATAATTTAAATTTAGTTTATAAACAATTTTTTACTTGAACTTGCACTAATAATTTCTGACTCGATTAGATTAGTAATTGCTTAACTTGTAATTAACTTGATAAGCACATTTACCCACTTGACAATCCTTTGGGTTCGAACCTTAAGATACTCGAGTCTCCCATTGACACTACAAATATTACAATTGACACTGTATATTTGCAGTTAAAATCACACTTTTAAATTGATTTCATAAAATTGTTTGTTTTTCTGTGCACGTGTGCATGCGGTCAATAAGTAATATTGGTTTTAACATACGTTTGACTAGAACAAATGATGTTCTCCTTACAACTTGCACCGAAAAAGAGACATCCAACCCTGGACATGAAACCGAAATTGCATTATTTTCTAAACCAGAGTCCGTTCCTACTAAACCAGAAGGGAGTGATTCTAACAGTAAAGGACTGCACAATGCTAGAGCCAACCAATTTTACGACTATAAACCTTTACCTCACATGCTTAATGTTGACATTATTAGAACTTCCAAAACTTTCTCATAGAAGACCAGACCATGCAAGTTCTTCTTTAAATTTCAGCAATTTACAAGTTAGAATGGAGTTTTCCTCCAAAAATGTTGTTGCTGTAGTGAAGCGGTGTAACATAAAGTATGGGGTCAATTTCCATGTTACAAAATCATGAGGCGAAGTGGGTAATGTGTGACAATAGATGTCTATGAAAAATCATGACATCTATAAAAAAGAAGACAAGGTTCTGGGTAATAAAGAAATTTGATGATCCACATACTTGTGTTGTTGTAGGTATGTCATAGGATCATCTAAAATTGGATTCTAATCTTATCTCTAATATTGTCTTACCTATGGTGAAATACTTGTGTTGTTGCAAGTATGTCAAAAGATCATTCGAAATTGGATTCTGACCTTATCTTTAACATTGCTAATATAGTGAAAGCGAATTCTAAGAATCCGGTGTCGATTTTGATTGCTAATATCCGTAGTGAGTACAATTACACTGTGTCGTACTACAAAGTCGGGTTGCAAAACAAAAGGCAATGGAAAAGATGTATAACAGGTGGGATAAATCATATAATGATCTGTACGATGGTTGAAGTATTAAATTAGTACATCCCAATTACCGTCATCAATCTGCAGATGGAATCTATGTATCATGAAAATTAAATGGTTCAAGGCAAAAGAATTTTCCATCATCTTTTTTGGACATTCAAGCTATGTATTGAAGTATTTCAGTATCATAAACCATTAGTCCAAATTGACAACACATTCATGTATGAGAGATATGAGCATCACTTGTTGTTAGCTATTGCATAGGACGATAATCGAATAATCCTGCCAAGAACTTTTACAATTGTTGAACAACTGCTAATGCTTGGGACATCTTAACTAACTTGAGAAGGCATATTGTGCCACAACTTGATATATGCATTATTTCTTATAAGGTACCCAAAATATAGGCTGTGATTGATCAATGTAGAAGCCAATGAGATCATGCACATTATAGGTATTGTATACATCATGTCAGATCAAATTACATGGGCTAATTTCACAAGAATGATGAGCGGTGATGTGTTATTAACATGGGAACATAGTAAATATTATCTTCTATATCATTCTTTAAGATATTGTTTGTATTCATAAAGATACTCTTTATTTTCTTCAACAAGGTACGACTTCGTCCAATATCGTTTCCATGAAATATTGAAGAATTTGCGGGCAACAAACAAATATGGTGTTGAATACCTCGATGGTTACTGATTGCGTGATATTTATGATGGTCAATTAATAATATGATCGTACCTAAAAACTAACTATTATCACGATAAAGGCAAGTGCACCTATCGAACAGTAGTATAGTTTAGTGGCAAGACCGGAATGTAGAACCCACAGGAACAAAAAGTACTAGTAATAACTTTCTTTCTATTATCTAACCTAAAAATAAAGGGAATTTGTTTTAAACTAATTAAATTAAACTAATTAACTAAGAGCACGACAGAGTGTAAATTGGGGAAATTACTTTTGGGAAAAACAATTGATTAAGACAATACCCAAGGAAGAATCCACCTAGACTTCACTTGTTATTAGACTCTGAACTAGATGATTTATTCACTTGACTTGATCCGTAGGAATCCCTAATTTATGTTAATATCTCTTTCGAGACTAAGAACAACTAACCTTAGGTTAATTAATTGAAATTTCTTTCTAATTAAAACATCTAGTGTTGCATTAACTCGATCTATGGATTCCCTTATTAGATTTGACTCTGATCCGACAGATTTTCATCGTCCTATGTGTAGGATTACGATCAACTCCGCTTAACTGTGTTGGATCTACTCTTAAACAGGGACTTTTGCTCCACTGAATGAGCACATTCAACTTATATTAATATCCTGAAATATTAACACAAGAATTAATAACAAAATTAAGAACAAATCAAGTATTTATCATATAATTCAGATAATAATAACAAGATCCATCTTAGGTTTCATCCCCCTCAAGTGTTTAGGGGATTTAGTTCATGATTATAAGGGAAAACATTTCAAAATTGGGAAAACAACAAAACATAAAGAAAACCCAAAAACCCCTGAAGGAAATTGAAGGGGGATACTCAGTCTTGATGTAAATCCTGCTCCTGAGATGGATCAATCGGCATTCTTCGAGTAATTCCTTGCCTTTTGCTCTGTGTGTCTCTTTTAGCCCTCTCCTAGGGTATTTATATAGACTCTGGAATACCTTTCTTAGCCCCTAAGTAGCCTTTTCCACGTGGAATTAAAACAAGTCACGACAGGGACACGCCCATGTGATTCGGGCTCAGGCCATGTTCAACACTGTTAAATTGACACGGGCGTGTGGATATCCATTGTATAGAGGTCCAGGCCATGTTGCACTCTAATTTTGGCCCATTTGGTCCATTTTTGGCCCGCTTCTCGTTCTTTTCACTTTCCTATGCTCACCTAAGTATAAAACATGAAATTAAATGATTAGGAGCATCAAATTCCACAATTCTAATGATAATTCATCCAAAACATGTGCTAGGTATGGGATAAAAATATGTATATATTATAGTTTATCAGGTACCCAGGGTACAGTGGACTCAATCATATGATTGAGGTGTACGATACGACCATATAACAACAAACCTAGCGGAATGCATAAATTCCGTATTGAAGGGGACGTGTCATTTGCCAATGGTTAAAGAAACATATTTTTCGTTTATAAACCTTATTTCCAAAGTGGGCAGAAAAATATGTCGAACAAATAAAGAGTAAACACATTTGGTGCAAGGAAGTGAGGAAAGATATGACAAAAACTGCAAGAAGAGTGAACTCAATGTCTACAGTGTGTCACTCACGTCCAAATGAAATATCTTGGGTTACGAAGTTTCATAAGGATCGTACCATGTATGCCTAAAACAAATGACCTGCGACTGTAGGAGATTTCAAGCACTTCGTTTTCCATGTGCATATGCAATTACTCCATGTACCTTGACATATCTAGATTGCATGAAGTATATTGATGAAATGTACAAACTAAAATAGATATATAAAGTATAGAAGTCTAGATTTCTCACCGGTCTCAAATGAAGGTAGATGACTGGCTATTTTGAGAACCCCATTTGAATTGTTACTGAATATTGAGTTGCATCACAATCCAAAAGGTTGACCAAAATCTAGTTGGATACGCAATAATATGGATATCTGGGAGAAGATAAACCAACCAAGATTATGCAGTTTTAGTAGGAACCTAGGACATAGTAAGAAAATATGTCCACATTAAGCTGCAACATTGAGGTGAATAATTTTTTATAAACATACAAAAAAAAACAAACAAACAAACAAACAGACAATTTTTCGATAAAATGTAAATAAATAGATTATTGATGTAAAAATACAATACAAATATTAATTAAAACATTACATATATAAAATAAAAAAATTCTTTTTTTATAAACATACAAAAAAATAATTTTTTTGATAAAATGTAAAAAAGTAGATTATTAATGTAAAAATACAATACAAATATTAATGGAAGCATTACATATATAAAATAAAAATTTTACTCATTTTTTATAAACATACAAAAAAAAACAAACAATTTTTTCGATAAAATATAAAAAGTAGATTATTGATCTAAATACAATTCAAATATTAATGGCAGCATTACATATATAAAATAAAAATTTTACTCGTTTTTCTATAAACATACAAAAAAATAGACAATTTTTTGATAAAATATAAACAATTAGAATATTGATGTAAAAATACAATACAAATATTAATGGAAGCATTATATATATAAAATAAAAAATTTATTCATTTTTTTATAAACATACAAAAAGAAAAACAAACAAATTTTTTTATAAAACGTAAATAAGTATATTATTAATGTAAAAATACAATACAAATATTAATGGAAGCATTACATATATAAAATAAAAAAATTAATAGTTAACAAATTAAATGATGATGTACATGACAAAAATTTAAAATAAAAAAAATCATCTCCATCGTCGGGCCGGATGTGTGCAATAACCTAGTGAGTGTAGGTTACATGGAGGATTTCGTCGTGGTTAGGGTTTCGACTCATCATCTTCATCTCCACCTCCATCTCTATCTTGATATTCATCTTCATCTCTAACATTATCTTTATCTTCATTTTGTTCTTCTTTGCTAGATTGCATTTGCATCCTAGATTGCCATTGTATATCATCAGTTGTACTAGTAAGTGGTTGTAAAGATGACTCACCTTTGAAGAACAATGATTCTGGTAGTGTTTGTGACACTATCAACGGAGAAATATATGGTATCGAATAACTCAGTTGTGTATAGAATGCTAGAATTGTAAGCGATGGAGGATACATTAGTGTTGTTGACAGTAGTGGCGTGTAATATGCTCTTGTGGATGGAGGTGTTACAAAAAATATTCTTAGAAAAGGTGTTGATGCATGGTATGATGGTGTATAATTTGTGCTTGT
Organism: Gossypium stocksii; assembly: GCA_020496765.1. Classification (NCBI taxonomy): domain Eukaryota; kingdom Viridiplantae; phylum Streptophyta; class Magnoliopsida; order Malvales; family Malvaceae; genus Gossypium; species Gossypium stocksii. Next base: position 11,136,557 of record CM035621.1, on the reverse strand, counting down.
GTGAAAAACATAGGGTTAGTAAATGCACTAGAAAAATATGAATCATGCTAATCATGAAGTGCATCCATTAGTATAGGATTCAAGGTTGGATCTAATGATGATAATGAACTCGATGCATGTACTCCCGGTCGTAACGTCATGTAGGGTCGTGTTGGCATTCTACGATGAATTTGTCTCTCATTTCCTCCTTAGGTAATAGATATGGCTTGCCATGAAGTCTAAACAATGTCATGTAATCCGATGATGTCGCCAAATCTGATCTGACAATTGGTTCAAGCATAAGTAAGAAATCGTACCTATGTTCTCACAAGTAGATATACTTGGCTTGGAATTTAGGTTAATCTTCATCGATTCTCCCCTGCAATTCAATCTTGTGAGTTCATTTAGGTATTGGGGCGAGGGCAAACTATTTTGTACAAACCCAAACTAGCGCATCACTTGATCAGATTCATATTACTCGATTGTTGCAAAAACTATCAATGAACTTTGACGTGCTAGATTGTGATTCGTCAAAAATTCGGCTAAGATGTATTCTTGAATTCCCGGATTAGAGTACGGCATCCATTCAAACTGAAATACAAAATTATTAATTTTTTTACGTACCTAATATTAAATTTCAAATCATTATGTAATTGTTATGTAATTAAAAATTTCAAAAAATTAACCTCGAGAAGCTGTTGATCTAACAATAACTTGATATCTTCAAGCTCGTTCAGTATACCCACATGACTTGTGTCATTGTTCTACCTGTTCAAATAATATGTTAACACCTCAAACCTGGCTTGGACGTTATGACCAAATCTAGAGATGTCACAAAGAATGGGTTTGAAAATAAAGTCATTACGTTAAATCATCTCAGCTTAAAAACTCATATCTGTTTATGTATATAGTCAACAACGCTGTTTAATAGATTTATTCGTCAAAATATAGTTTACAACAAAAGCTTTGGTAATCGTTGTTTCCTTAAAGTCCCATTCGTGAGTTTTGAAAACCTTTGTTTTTATTAAAACCATGTTTTTAGCTAACCGACATAATTAAAGTATTTAAACAAAAAACCCAAATACCAAAAATTAATTCAAACAGTCCGGAGAGTCCAAATAATACAAAACTCTCAGAATTAAACCTTATTTAAAATCAACCTTTATTTTAAATCAGTCCATAGTCTACTGGTCACTACGAGACTCTATTGCACCGATTCGCCTAAGTCTATGGATTACCTGAACAGAATAGAGAAACAAACATGAGTTTCCATAAACTTAGTGTGTAACCCAACAGAAATAGACATGCAAAACATACAGAAATCTCATATACAGTTATATACAAATTCGGGCTCATGTCTATCTTAGTTACAGATAATAGATATAGATATACAGATCTGATAAATAGAATCTGTAACACCCCTCACCCGTATTCAATGCCAGAATAGGGTTACGGAGCATTACCATACTTACAATACATATAAACATACTTTTCTCATACATTCAATCATTTTATATAATCATCATACAAATTCAATCTATGACCCTACGAGGCCCAAAACATGCTTTGGAAGCGGTTCGGGACTAAACTGATAACATATGAAACTTTTACAAAACTTTGAAAATTTTTCTCAAAATAGGGAACACACACCCGTGTGGCCAGGCCGTGTGTCTCACACAGCCACTAGACACACTCGTGTCACAGGCCGTATGGACATTCGAATTAGGAGCACATGGCCGTGTCCCAGCTCGTGCCTAACCTCATGTAACTCTCTGACTTGGGTCACATGGCCAACACATGCCCGTGTGACTAGCCCGTGTGCCCTAAAAAATCCATACACGCCCGTGTGCCAGGCCGTGTACTAGGGCGTGTCAAACCTATAGGGTATATTAACTTATGCCACACGGCCAAGTCACACGCCTGTGTGTAAGGCAGGGTGGAGCATATTGCCTTTTTTTCAAATTCAACATCAGGGGACATACGGTCGTGTAACATAACCGTGTGTCAAACACGGTAGAGACACACGCTCGTGTCTCTACTCATGTGGACAAAAATAGGCTATTTACCAAGCCATTTTGTCACTCATTTTGCACATACCTAAACAAGCTCAAATGGTACCATTTCAAGATACAAATATACAACCAAATACCATCAACCAAAGTTCAAATCATACCATTTCTTTACCATCAATACACATCACAAATACACCACAATTTGCCATCTAATTTCATACCTAATTCACATATACTATTCAATTAACTAAACCACTCCAAACATGCATTATCCATCCAACTTCAATCACTTAATATAGGTCAATTACCAAACTTAAAATAATACCATTTGCACATTTGTAAACATCATCAAATTGACTATCACAAGCCAACTCAAATGGCCTAATTATATGTTCATCAAACATACCAAAATGACTCAAGCCTATACATGCCATATACCATATGTACACAACTTCAAAAGTACCAAAATAGATGTTCGATAGTGCAATGAAGTCTCTGACGATCCTTGGATCTGAGCTAGCTTCGAAACACTATAAAACATAGAAGAAAATAAACAAAGTAAGCTATAAAGCTTAGTAAGTTCGTATATAAATATGAAATAATATCATTATTCATTAGCATTTCAAATAGATAACATATATTGCATTAAAGCATCAATCACTAAGTTAACATCAAATTTAACCACATAGTAACTCATAAGTTCTCAACCTCCTTTAACTCGTTACTTGAAAGTTTTCTGTACGTACCTGTACCGATACTTATCTATTTCTCAACAATTCTCTTATCAAACCACTCTGGCTTATAAATGTTTACGAAACAAATACATCAATTTTTTGATTCCATAGTCCAACTATGGTCTTACACATATATTGGAAAGGCCCTGCCGTGGTCTTACATTCACATGCCATAACCCGGTTATGGTCTTATTATCCGATTGCCATAGCCCAGCTATGGTTTGCTTACTTAAATCGTACATTAGTTCATAATCTCCCAATTTAATCAATAAGATATATACAATCACATTGCCATCCATCAATTGAATAAATACACATTTAAGTTTAATTATACGAACTTACCTGTGTACGAAAATGACAAAACTGACCAACTATTCAATTAATTTGCTTTTTCCCCGATCTATGTCTGAATTCCTCTTTTCTTGATCTATAAGTAATCAAAATCAACTTATTTATTCTTCTATTTATTCAATTCAAACCCAAAACACACATTAGGGCTATTTTACACATTTGCCCCTAAACTTTCACATTTTTACAGTTTAGTCCTTATTTCATAAATTAACAAATTTATGAAATTCCAATTAAACCCATGCTAGCCGACTTACCATTATACCACTAGTAGCCCATATGTACCATTTATTTCACATTTCAAGCACACATTTTTAACATTTCTCAATTTAATCCCTATTTTGCATTTTCACTAAAAATCACTTAACAAAACTTGTATATCTATTAACAAGCATTCATAATCTATCAAGAAACTTCAAAACTCATATGTATTCATCAATGGAAACATCTAAAATCTTTAACAATTTTGCAAATTAGTCCCTAGGCTAGCTAGAATAAGCTGCAACGATATCAAAAATGTAGAAATTATTAAAAACGGGACAATACATACCAAATTGTAAGGATTGAAGATGGTTGAACCCTAGCTAAGAAGAAGCATGTATTTTCGGTGGTGGTTTCATGAAATGAAGAAGATGAATGGTTTTTACTAACTTTAATTATTTTAAATTACCAAATTACTTTTATAACCTTTAAAAACTTTAAAAATTACATAAAATACCAAGTCATTATCATCCACTTCTCATAAATGGGTTAATAACCACATAAGGACCTTAACTTTAAGGTACTATAGCTATTTAATACCTTTAGCTAATAGAACAGCACTTTTGCATTTTACGCGATTTAGTCCTTTTTACCTAATTTAACATTTAAATGCTAAAGTTTCTTAACAAAAATTTCACACCATCATATATTAATGTTGTAAACAATAAAATAATAATAAAATAAATATTTTGACCTCAAATTTGTAGTCTCGATACCATTGTTCCGATTTGACCAAAAATGGGTTGTTACAGAATCTTACCCCATCCTCAACACACTAACTCCGACCATTCCATCACACCATGTAGGGTTAAAAACACCCATCCAACCCTAAACACCATATCGTGCCATTACAACACATATTAGACAAAGTGTAGCCAAGCTGCCAGAATATAGGCAATGAACGTCATACAGAACACTTCCTCCACATATATAAATATCACCCCAATCAGACATACATAATCAGAATTATCATGCTTACATGCTCATATATAGATATTGAATAGATACATACATCAAATTAATCAGACATACATAATAGTTTTTTGTTCACAACAGAATATCAAACTAGCAAATCACATAGTTTTAGGGTTTGCTTAGCCCTTATTGACCATACGGTAGGCCCACAGTCGATCGCAACCCTAGGGAAAATTTTAAAATTTTGGGCCCACATGCCCGTGTGGGCCTACATGCCCAGATTGGCCTTGCCTATATGGCCTACACGACCACACTTACACCACCACATGGTTGTGTCTTGAGCACGACCGCCCCTTCGTTAGACACACGGTCATGTCTCGCACACAGCATACCACACGGGCAACCACATGCCGGTGTAGCGTCGATAGTAGGCATTTTAAGTTTTTGTCGAAACTTTATTTTTCGCATTTCGGGAACACACCTGTTTAAATTTTGATGCGAGAACACACCCTAGATCAACAGAACCTAAAACCGACAAACCAAAGCCTAAAAGTAGTCATGATTCATAATCAAAACCACTAAAACTAACAACAGTCCAATTCAATGTTCATCACTTACCTCAACACTCTGAACAATTTTGGCTATGATTCTGCAATAGAAGAGTCCTTTCCTTCTCGATTCACTACTGTTAGAACTCAAAATCAACAACAGAAAGACAATAATAGCATTGATTTGAACAGTAACACGATTTCCCCAACCCACACAAAAATACCCCTTACACTTATCAAACCACACAAAAACACCAAAGAATCAAAAACCAGGGATTGAATGACAAGATTTCAACAAAATTTCAAATGCAAGAAAACAAAAATTTTGCCAGACAATAAAAAAAGACGTCAATCCTTTTGAGTTTGGAAGAGAGAGGAAAATAGTTAAAAAGAGTAAAATAATCAAGATATACACTAAATCCCTCAATTCACTCCCCACTAACTCACTAACAACCAACTTCCCAGAAACCCAACACCACAGGAACACTAACACAGAACCAAGCAAAAATAATTCCCATGCTCACACAAGGATTCGAACACAGGACCTCCACACGCTAACTCCTTACTGCTCGAACCAACAAGCTCATTCTTATATGAATTTACAGAAAATGCTATATAAGCCCACTTAACAACAGTAAGGTTAGGATTAGAAAAATAATAGAAATTGGAAAAAGAAAGACTTGAACCCAAGACCTCTTACACATAACCAGAACACTTAACCACTAAAACAGATACACCTTTGTGTCAAATTTTACAAAAACATAGATAAATTTATCAGGGCGTTACAACTCCAAGCCCTAAAAGAAATTTTGACATCAAAATTTACCTGATCAGAACACATAAAGATACTACTAACGCATCGAGTCCTCAGGTTTCCACGTGGCTTTCTCAGTGCCATGATTCCGCCACAGAACCTTTACTAACGAAATGGACTTTCTCCTTAGAACCTTAACATCACGATCTAAAATCTGAATTGACTCCTCATCAAAAGTCAAATCCGGTCTAACCTTGATCTCTTTAATAGAGACAGTGTGAGATAGATCAGACTGGCACTGCCTTAACATCAAGACATGAAACACATCATGGATACGGTCCAGCTCTGGAGGTAGCTCCAATTGATAAGCGACCGGTCCCACACGCTTCAGAATATGATAGGGCCTAATGAACCTAGGGCTCAACTTGCCCTTACGATCGAATCTCAGAACTTTCTTTCACTAAGAAACCTTAAAAAACATGAAGTCACCCATAGAGCACTCAATATCTCTTCTCTTCAGATCTACATAGGACTTATGTCTATCAGAAGCCACGTTTAGACGATCCCAAATCAGTTTAACATTATCTTCGGTCTTAGAAACTAACTCAGGACCTAAAACCCATCGCTCACCCAACTCAGTCCAACATAGCAGAGTACGACACATACGACCATACAAAGCCTCGTAAGGTGTTATTTGGATGCTAGTCAGGAAACTATTATTGTAGCCGAACTCAGCTAACGGTAAATAATCCTCCCAACTTCCTCGAAAATCAATCACATAAATCTGATGCATATCCTCTAGTATCTGAATCACCCTCTCAGATTGACCATCGGTCTAAGGATGGAACGCAGTACTGAAATCCAATCTCGAACCCAGAGCTTCATGTAATTTCTTCAAGAACTGAGAAGTGAAGCAAAGATCTCTATAAAAAAATTATTGAAATAGGAACCCCATGCAGTCTTACAATCTCAGAGATATAGAGCTTCGCTAACTTTTGCAATGAGTAGTCCGTCCGAACTAGAATAAAATGAGTAAACTTGGTTAATCGATCCACGATGACCTAAACAGAATCCTTCTTAGTAGAGGTCAAGGGCAACCCACTGACGAAGTCCATCGTTACTCGTTCCCACTCCTATAAAGGAATCTTAACGGGTTGTAGCAAACCTAAAGGCAATTGGTGCTCAGCCTTAACTTGCTGGTGCATCAGATGATGAAAAACGAATTTTGTAACCTCACGTTTCAAACTCGGCCACCAATACAGTTCACGGAGATCACGATACATTTTATTACCACCAAGATGCATAGTATAAGAGCTACTATGTGCCTCCCTCAAAATCAAATGCCTCAAATCAGAGTCATTCGACACACAAATCTGACTTCGAAAACATAGAACACCATTATTATTCAGCTCAAAATCTAAAGTGCTACCACTTTCAATCTGACGAAACCGCAAACCCAGAGACTCATCCCCTAACTGCTTTTCTCAAATTTGATCAATCCAAGTCGACTTAACTTGCAACTCGGGCAACAAACTCTCATAATCAAACAGACTAAGTCGAGCGAACATCACTCTTAAATTAGTCATCGCTTTATGACTTAGAGCATCGACCACCACATTGGCCTTACCAGGATGATACTCTATCGTCTAGTCATAATCTTTAAGCAGCTCTATCCATCAACTTTGTCTAAGATTAAACTTCTTCTGAGTAAGGAGGTACTTGAGGCTCTTATGATCAGTGTAGATGATACACCTCTCACCGTACAAATAATGCCTCTAGATTTTCAACGCAAAAACCACAATAGCCAACTCTAGATCATGCACCAGATAATTCCCTCCGTGTGTCTTAAGTTGACGGGACGTATAAGCCACAACCTTACCATCTTGCATAAATACACACCCCAAACTAACGTGCGATGAATTGTTGTACACTACAAAATCTTTACCAGATTTAGGCTGTATCAGAATAGGAGCCTAAGTCAGAATAGACTTGAGCTTCTCAAAGCTCGATTGTTGCGCAATAGTTCAAAAAAAGAACACATTTAAGCGAAAGCTTAGTCAACAGTGCCTCAATAATAGAAAACACCTCGATAAATCGTCGATAATATCCTGTAAGACCCAAAAAACTATGGATCTCAGGTACGTTCTTAGGTTGTTTCCAATCAAGCACCACCTCAATCTTTCTAGGATCAACTTAGATCCCCTCAGTAGAAACCACGTCCCCTAGAAAAGTTACTTTTTGTAACCAAAACTCATACCTACTCAACTTAGCATAGAGTTGTTTTTCGCAGAATATATGGAGCACTACTCTAAGATGCTCATTATGCTCATCCTCGGTCTTAGAGTAAACCAGAATATCATCAATGAAGACCATAATGAAATGATCCAGATATGGCTGAAAGAGTTGGTTCATCAAATCCATTACTGCAGCATGAGCATTGTCAGACCAAAAGGCATAACTAGGAACCCATAGTGTCCATAACGAGTCCTAAATGTAGTCTTATAAACATCAGCTTCCTTAACTTTTAGCTGATAATACCCAAAACGGATATCTATTTTCAAGAATATTGAAGCCCCTCAGAACTGATCAAACAGATTGTCGATCCTTGAAAATGGATATTTATTCTTCACCATCAGTTTATTCAATTGCCGATAATCAATACACATCCTCATGGTCCAATCCTTTTTCTTCATAAATAACACTGGTGCCCCCCACGGAGACACATTAGGACGGATGAAACCATGATCCAAAAGCTCTTAAAGTTGAGTCTTAAGCTCTGTAAGCTCATTCGGTGTTATTCTGTAAGAAGCGATAGACACCGGAGCTGTACCCGGTAGAAGCTCAATACCAAACTTAACTTCTTGATTCGAAGGTAAACTTGGTAACTCTTCAGGAAAGACATCTGAAAAATCCCTCACTGTTCTGAAATCCTTGACAGAAGAGTCCCCAAAAGTAAAAACATTGATGTAAGCCAAATACTTCTCACACCCTTTTTGCACTAATTTTTCAGCCATAAGAGAGGAGATCACATTGGGTAGATAATCCTGATGCTCATCGAACACCACCACCTCTTTATCATCCCAAGTTCTTAGAACAACCCTCTTAGTTGCGCAATCCAAGCTAACTCGGTGCTCAACTAACCAATCCATACCCAGAATCAAGTCAAATTCCCCAAACAAAAGCTCTCTCAGATTTACTAGAAAAACAGTCCCTTGCACCACCAATGGAACACTCCTATAAAGTTTACTAACCCAAACAGACTGCCCCAACGGACTTAGTACAGTAACCTCACTAGAAGTGTTCTCAACTGAAATCCCTAAATTTTCAGAAACAGAACTAGCTACATAGGAGTGTATAGAACCTATGTTTATCAGAGCGATATAAGGTGCATAAAAAACAAAAAAACGTACCGGTGATAACATCAAGAGCATCTCTATCCTCTCGGTGTTGAATAGCATAAACCAGTGTAGGCTGCCTCGCCTCTGTCTGACTAGCACCTCTGCTCGATACTCTTTGCCCTTGGTCCATACCATTACCACCCTTAGCCAGTCCATGATGTAACAACCTGATTTTGGGGCTAGTCGGAACATTGGTTTTGAGATCACGAATCTGACGTAGAAAAAAAATTTATTATATTTTTATGGTGTACAGTTTTATGGAACTATTCTATCAAAATCTCGTTCGAAAATTTTGACGTTTGGACACTCAATTTAGTTAAAATGACTAAATTGTAATAAGTGCAAAAGTTGAGTTCTACATGTTAAAGGTGTCCAATTGCTATGGGATTTTAAATTAGAGGTCCTTATATGATAATTAGACCATTAGTTAAGTTTATGGATAAAAATGGACATGATTAGGTGAAATTTTAAAGTTTGGAAAAAAGTGCATTTTATTCATTTGGTTATTAAATGAATTAAAAAGGGAAAATAAAGCCAAAATTTTGTCCATCTTCTTCAAGCTTGGCCAAAATTTTCAAGCGCTCCATAGCTAGGGTTTTGTCACTTTTCAAGCTTGATTGTAAGTACATCTTATCCCCGTTTTTAATGCTCTTTATGTTTTTGAAGTCGTATTCATTCGATCTTTCTATTTCTACCATTGTTTTGAAGTAGGGTTCATGTTTAAAATTTTATCCATGCATGACATGCATGTGTTTTGATCTTTTATGGTAGAAAATGAAAGTTTGAAGTGTGATAAACAACTTTTACTAAGTGATTTTTTATGGAAATGCATAAAAGGATCTATTTGTAAAAAGTTATAAAATGGGTAGTAGAAACATGATTTGATGAAAAAGGTGGGCTGATATGAGCATGTATATGGTTCGGCTAGGCTTGGATAACAAAGAAATTAAATACATTCCAATTTGCGAGCCTAAGAACTAATTTGTGAAAATATGAAAAGTTAGGGGTAAAACGGTAATTTTTCCATAGTGTGATTTTCTAATAGAATTGAACAATGTGATAATTAAATAAGTTAAATTTTCTATTATAGATCAAGAAAGATGAGGTTCTAACCTTGATCGGGGGAAAAATAAGGTTATTAACGATTAGGTCCATTTCTGCTATTTTTGTACCGAGGTAAGTTCGTATGTAAATAATGCATTGTTATATTTATGTTTTAATTGCTTTAATATTGTATGAATTGTGATTTACTCTTTGAGCGTAATCGACAAAGTTTGACAAAAGAGAAATCCTGGTTGAAACTTAGGAATAGATAGGATACAAATGTCATGATATTAGGGTTATTTGAGGTTACATGTAAGACTATATCTAGGATATGGAATCGATATGAGACTTCATGTAAGACCACAGATAGGCTATTGGCATCGATATGAGATCCCATGTAAGACCATATTTGGGATATGACATTGGTATGGTACTATGTGTGTGAGACTCCCGAGTATCTTTTAGTATTCCAAGTGGTTCAACGGAAAACATAACGAAAATGTTCAATTTGATAAGGACTATGGTATGTTGCAAATTGGTACAGGTATGTACATAAAACTTATGCTTAATGAGCTTGATATGTGATGAATCCCTCGGTAAAATTGTGTTTGAGTAAGTTTGATTATGAGATTGATAATAGCATTTATGTAATTTATATCATGCTAAATGTATGTTAATATGTGTTTATGATGCTTATTATTTGCATAGGCACTTACTAAGCTATATAGCTTACTCCTTTTTCTTTCCCTTTGTCTTATAGTGTCACCAAGCCAGCTCAAGGATCGGAGGCTGTCAGAGATCCATTCACACTATCAACTTATCATTTCGGGTACCATTGATTTTAATATTTTGAGTTATAGCATGTATAAGGACTTGGTCTTTTTGTTATGTGTCATAAATAATTTGGCCAATTGGGTTGGCTTATGTTAATTGATAATTCATTTTGTAAATGGCCATTAAAGTTGGCTAATATTGGTTAAGTATATAAACATATGATAATGCTTTTCATGGATGTGGGATTATGCATGGTTTAAGTTGATAAATATGTGATGTTATATGTGAAAGATAATAGCATGTGAATGATGTGCAGATATCTTGGTTGTGGCTGATTTGGTTGAATGTATATGCTTGGATTGGTATTATGTTTTGTTGTGTAGGTGTCTGCATGAAAGGGTGACAAATGGCTTGGTAAATAGCCTTAATTTTTGTCCACACGGGTAGACACACGAGCGTGTGTCTAGGCCTTGTGTGACACACGGCTTGCCTCATGGGCATGTGTTCCGGCCGTGTGTCCCCTGACCCTAATTGTTGCAAAACAAAATACTCAGTATCAAGCACACAGGCAGAGACACAGGCGTGTGTCTCCGCCGTGTGGATGGCACAACCTCAAACACGGACGTGTGCCTTGGCTGTTTGAAGTCTATGCCTATTTTATGAAAAATTATGAAAATTAAATCGACCACACGGCCTAAGCACATAGACGTGTGCCTTGGCCGTGTGACCTCAATTTGTTCTTTGGTGACAAACAAAGAGTTACACGAGTTCGAGACACAAGCGTGTGTGACCACTCGGCCTGCCCATACGGGCATATCCCACACCCACACAGGCATGTGGCCCCTGTTTGATGAAAAATTTTCTAAGTGTTGTAAAATTTTCTTAAGTTCTCGGTTTAGTCTCGAACAGTTTCCAAAGTATGTTTTGGGACTCGTAGGCTCATTTTAGGGACGTTATGAATGTATGTGAAAAGTTTTAATTTTGGATGGAAATTTATGTCTCGGATTTGTATGTTTGCTTATGTTTAAGTCTGAAAATGCCTCATACCCTGTTCTGGCTCGAATACGGGTAAGAGGTGTTACACATGGCCCCTAGGTTGCTTTTGAACTACCCTCTAAGGCTGTACAGAACCCAGTCCTGAAGCTTGCATCTGTGGACACTCTCTAAGATGGTACTCCAAAGATCCACACCTCAAACAAGCCTCTAACCTCCTCCAACACTCGTTTGGATAGAGCCTACCACAATCTCCACATGGCTGAATCCCAATAGAAGCAACATGACCCCTTACTCTAATCGGCCTATCAGGTCTAGCATTTTTCTTAGGCCTTAGAACAGAACTAGAGAGCTCCGATTCCCTCCTATTATTACCTCTCTCACGGTCCCTATTTGGCACTCCACACGCTTAACCTTTTCAGCGATCTTCACTTTATCCACCAGAACTGCGAACTCTCGTTCCCTTGGTAGAGCAATCAGTACCCTCAATTTATCCCTCAGACCGTCCTTAAAGCGGTCGCACTTCTCATACTCAGACGCCACCAAGCCTTGAGTGTAGCGGCTCAACCTTAGAAACTCAGCCTCAAACTCGACCACAGATCTATCACCTTACGTGAGATTCATGAACTCATGCCTACGAGCATCTACATAGCTCATGCCCACATACTTTCCTTGAAAGGCAATCTTGAAGAAATCTCAGTTCAGACGATAAGGCTGAGTACCCTTCTTAATTTTTTGCTTAGGAGTACAGTCTATATCATTCATAATCATCTCGTTGGCCTCCAACCAATACTCGGGCACAGTAGGGGTGACTCTAGTGACACCTCTAAACAGCTCAGCACCATTGGACCGAAGTTATTCAGTTACCGACCTATGGCCCCTAGATCTAGAATGAGGTCCAACAATCCTCTCCAATATCCTTAACATGGTTTGGGACTGTGCGTTGTCCCCAACCGAATGACTTTGAGACCCAATCTTAGTAGCAGGTGAAACCGGTGTCTCACTTGTGTCTAAATTTGTCATACTGCCCAGAAAGGAAGACTTAGGTTGAGCCCCCTATAGCCTCTACCACAGCCACGAATACCTCATCCACGAGTTCTACGAGCACTCATCATAAATTTTTAAATTTTATCTACGTTAAAAAATTTTATGCATCAGGTCCAGTATTTATTAGTAGATATTTATGCATAAATTATCAGAAGTTAAGAGGTGTTTTCAAAAGTTTCAGTCTCTAACTATTTCAGTATAGTTTTAGAAAATATTAACTACAGTGTTTTCAGAATTTTCTATCTAAGTTCAGAAATACTTATAGGATCGACGCCGGAGACTCGGTGTACCACATACTTTCTCAAATTATCCAAAATATTTTGAAAACCAATTCTTTTTGAAACAAAATTTTAGAACCCAAAATTCACAGTCGACTTTTGTAACTTGGATCTGATACTACTAAATGTAACACCCCAAACCCGGCTTGGACGTTATGGCCAAATCCGGATATGTCACAAATAATAGGTTTTCAAAATGGAGTTATTACGTTAAATCATCTCAGCTTAAAAACTCATATTTGTTTATGTCTATAGTAAAAAATGTTGTTTAACAGATTTATTTGCCAAAATACAGTTTACAGCAAAAGTTTTGGTAATCGTTGTTTCCTTAAAGTCTCGTTTGTGAGTTTGGAAAACCTTTGTTCTTATTAAAACCATGTTTTTAGCTAACCGACATAATTAAAGTATTTAAAAGAAAAATCCAACTCCCAAAAATTAATTCAAATAGTCTGGAGAGTTCAAATAATACAAAACTCTTAGAATTAAACCTTATTTAAAATAAACCTTTATTTTAAATCTGTCCATAGTCTAGTGGTCACCGCGAGACTCCGCTACACCGATTCGCCTAAGTCTGTAAATTACCTGAACATAATAGACAAACAGACGTGAGTTTTCGTAAACTCAACGTGTAACCCAACAGAAATAGACATGCAAAACATATAGAAATCTCATATACAGTCAGATACAAATTCAGACTCATGTCTATTTTAGATACAAATAACAGATACAGATATGTAGATCAGATAAACAGAATCCTACCCCCGTTCTCTACACACCAACTCTAACCATCTCATCACACCATATAGGGTTAAAAACTCTCACCCAACCTTACACACCATATCGGGCCATTACGACACATATCAGATAAAGTGCAGCCAAGCTGCTAGAATATAAGTGATGAACGCCATATAGAACACTTCTTCTACATATATAAATCCCACTCCAATCAGACATGCATAATCAAAATTATCATACTTACATGCTCATATACAAATATTGAATATATACATACATCAGATTAATCAGACACGTATAATAGTGTTATGTTCAGAACAAAATATCAGACTAGCAGGTCACATAGTTTTAGGGTTTGGTTAGCCTTTACTGACCCTAGGTAGGCCCACAGTCAATTGAAACGACCCATGCAACGCTAGTGGAAAATTTTAAAATTTTGGGCCACATGCCCGTGTGGACCCATACGCCCAGATTAGCCTTGCCCATGTGGCCCATACGCCCAGATCAACCTTGCCCGTGTGGCCCACATGGCCTGCCCAAACTCACATACCCATGTGGCCCACACACCCAACTTGGCCTACCCTATGTTGCCCATATGGCCACACTCACACCACCACACTGTAACACCCTACACCCCTGTCTGTCGCCGGAATAGGGTATTAAGGTATTACATATCTAAATACAACCTACCGAGGTTCATAGTTACACGCTAGACATAGATTCATTGAGTTCTATAACCGAATGTATATCACTTGTAAAAAGGTTCGGTCAGTACCTCATATCTCATTTAATTTGTTTTATAAATATGCTAGCAAATTTCCACCATGTGGCTACTAACAATTTGGCCAAATCAAACTTTTCAATAACCGAACACCATATTAGAAACTCATTGCATATTGGGTACTAACTAAATATCATGCCACAAACATCGAACCATATGAGTATCATCCAAACATATAATCAAACTAGAAAACTAGGTAAGCCATTTTCGCATGGCTAGAATAATTACAACTCAAAATGTAATTTGGTTCAATAAAAAGGAGATTAGCCTATACATGCCATTGATCCAAAATAACTATCAAATGTACCAAAATAACGGCGATAGTGTAGGTGATTAAGGCTTCAATCCCGAGTCTGTAGCTTCCAAAATGAGATCTATAAAACAGAGGAAACAAAGTAAACGGAGTAAGCATTACAATGCTTAGTAAGTTTTAAGCAATGACAACAGATAAAACTCAAATTATAACATAGTTGTTCGAATTTTTGTTTCCCTCTTCTTTTAGGTACGTCACCCTTTAACTGAACATACACATTCTCATCATATACGAAAGTAGATAACTTTAGATAACTTTCACTTATAGTAAGCTCATGTAAACATGGACATGTCGCATAATTTCACATAACATTTCGCATTGACCAATTGTATTTTGACCATATTGATAGTCTCATTTCATGCACACATATGTAATCGCATAATGACCTTAGTATTTGGTCCAAAAACCAGCTTGCATATAAGCTTAGGGTACATACCTGTATAACTTAACACTTTAAGCACATTCATTAGCAATCGTTACCATGAAGACTTTTAGTCTTAGACTTTACTCGCATCATCATCGAGACATTTAGCTCGGGTAAAATCTCCATACATAGCCATCGGGCCTTTACCCCGGATAGAATCTCCGCATATAGCCTTCGGGTCTTAACCCAGACATCATCTCTGCATATAGCCTTCGGGTCTTAACCCGGACATAGTCTCCACATATAGGGACTTTAATCCCGGATTCACATCACAGAGTCTCATACATATGTATTCACATGTTGCCACATTTCACGTAGCAAGATCACACGTGTAATTCAATACATTCATTCGCATACAAACATATAACATGCTCCTTGACTTTGTATCGTAATGTAAATCAAAACTTATACATGTATACTCTTCTTTTCTAGACTTTCGGCCCAATGAGCAAACATACATAAGCAATACATTTCAAATCCCAATTTCAGTTTCTTTCTCTATGAGTCATTCGGCCATATAGTAAACATGAAATAGGCTTCTTTCTCAATGGAACATCGTTCAACTATCATGCATGTATATCATGGCATTCTAAATTAAATACCAAATTCAATTACTCAAAACTTACCTTGAACTTTCCCAAGCAATTATGAGTTGGCTATTCGACCACTTTAGCCTTCCCTTTATCCGAACTTGTCCCTCAATGCTCTTGAGCTAAATAAAATATTTAATTCTATTAATCCTTATTGAAACATCTCAATTAATCATTTTCACTTATAGTCAAATAATACATGCATATACTTCTCATAGCAAACACACACACATTCGGCCATTTCACATACATATCACAAGTCGCAACAAGCTGATTTTCTGAGCAACATTCAATAAATTACTCATAACTGGAGCTACGAAACTCCAAATGAAGTGCCGTTAATTTTTCCTGAAAATAGACTCATATATATTCTATCCATAAAATTTTCAGAATTTTTGGTTTGGCCAATCAATACCAGAATTTTCTTAAAGTTTCCCCTATTTCACTGTTTGACTAAACTGTCCACTCTTTACTACGAATTGAATTTATCCTTGTACAGAATTCAAAATATGTCCTAGCCTATTTTATTCGAAACTAGACTCATTAAGGAGTCTAAGCATATAAATTTTATCTTATAACAATTTTTGTACAATTTACAGTGATTTTCTAAAAATAGAACAGGGGATTTTCGGAGTCATTCTAACACTGTCTCACACAACTTTAAAAATCTCTTTATCGGCAATTCCATTGCTTGTAAGGTTTCTTTTGTAAGAAACTAGACTCATTAAGCTTTAATTACATAATTTATTCAGCCTCTAATTCAGCTCCCATAATTTATGGTGATTTTTCCAAAACACGTTACTGCTGCTGTACCAAGCAGGTTTATACAAATTCACTCTTTAAAATTCTTATTCACATATTTAAAACATAACTTCATATATGGCATCATTTAGAGAAGTCATTGACCTTAACATATATATACATAATTCATATTCATTCATTTAACTAGATGAATCACACAAGTCAGTAATAATCAACTCACAACTCAATTTGCACCATACGTTAATTTCATACTCCCCTATACAAAATCTAACCTTATAGCCGAAAATGCAAATGTCTCATTGAAAAGCTATTTAATCATGTTTTCTAACACACTTAATCAAATGGTCATGAGATAGCCCTTGTACACATTCGGCCTTTTAATTAAAAGAATCAATTTAACAATGCAAGATTCAAGAACACTAAGTCTTCAAGACCACATTAAGCAATTGTATAAGCATGTATTAAGTGTTGAACATTAAGCTTCTATTTTTAAATTTTCTTAAGACCGAACATCATAAAAGGCATTTTAGACATTTGTTTCTCAACTCCACTCGTTACTATCATTTAATTTACTGCTTTGAACTCATTTTAACCAATGTATATCAACATTTTACAACTTAATTCTAGTTTAATTTCTAATATTTAATAACCACATTGGGGCTTCACTTCATTCATTCATTAGTCTCAAGCACATGGCAATGTCACAATGCACATATGGCACAATGTATTCTCATCCCTAAAGAAATTGATTTCTTTATGATAATTTAGACCACCCACATGCCTTTCTTTTACTAGATCAACTTTCCACTATTTTTTTTTTTCTAAGCTCTTTGAAACATAAAGGAAACCATGCATTCATTCAAATTCCTTAACCAAAAATAAAAATCTTAATTATTAATATTAATCCCACAAGATCTTAACATGGCCGAATGGGTAACTCCTTTTAGCCAAATTACCTATTTCATGAATTCAACAACAAAATCTCCAAAAATTTCCTTATAGCTTTTAAAATTTCAAACTTCTATCCCCTTTAGTACCTTTCAACTCAAACCGAAAGTTCCATGCCCTAAAAACTTAGAAATTCACTCATGAATACACTCATGGACTCAACTATGATATAAACACATATATAACATCTCTTTATGCTTTCACTACTCAAAATATGAAGTACCAAACATAAATTTCCAAACTCTAGCACGATTTAAACCATGATCGAATGTTTCAATCTCTCAAACTCAAACAATTTCATAATGGGCAAAGGAGGGAACCTCATGACTAGCTCAAATTCATAGAAATCAAAAGAAATTCATCAAGGAACATACCTAATTAGAACACATGCCAACCGATTGCCTTTGGTTCCCAATTTCTTTCCTTTCCTTAGTGTACGGCAAAGTGAGAAGAAAATATGAACATTTTTTTTTTTCTTTTCACCCAAAATCCTTATTTTATTAGTTCTATTATTTCAATTTTATGACAACTAATTTCTTATTTCTATTATTATTATTATGACTAAATTACAATTCACAAGATGCCAAAACTTCATCATTACCATCCACTATCACAAAGTGGGCAATTTGACATGTAAGCCCACTATTTCTCATACATGCATTAAAAGTCATCACACATTTGTCTAGCATATATTCAAAGTTCATAATTTAGCCCTTTTAGGTGAAATTCATAAATATAATACTAAATTGAAGCACCTAAGATGTCACACATAAATTGGCACATAAAATAGGCATCAAATTAAATATTAAATCATTTTTGTGCTTCGGTTTTGTGGTCCCGAAACCACATTCCGACTAGGGTCGATTTAAGGCTGTCACACACACAGCCATGTCTTGCGAACGGTCACCCCTTCGTCAGACACACGATCGTGTCTTGCACATAGCATACCACACGGGCGACCACACGCTCGTATGGCTTGTGTAGTGTTGATAGTAGGCATTTTTTACTTTCGTCGAAACTTTATTTTTCACATTTTGGGAACACACCTGTTTCAATTTTGATGTAAGAACACACTCAGATCAACAGAACCTAAAACCAACAAACCAAAGTCCAAAATCAATCATGATTCATGATTAAACCGAAACCACCAAAATCGACAACAGTCCAATTCAACGTTCATCACTTATCCTAACACTCCGAACGATTTCAGCTATGATTCCGCAAGAAGAGAGTCCCTTCCTTCCCAATTCACTGCTGCTAGATCTTGAAATCAACAACAAAAAGAAAAGAATAGCATTGATTTGAACAGTAACACGATTTTCCAACCCACACAAAAACACCCCTTACACTTACCAAACCGCGCAAAAACACCAAAGAACCGAAAACCAGCGATTGAATGACAAGATTCCGATAGAATTTCAAAAGAAATAAAACAAAAATGAACGTCAATTCTTTTGAGTTTGGAAGAGAGAGGAAAATAGTCAAAAAGAGTAAAATAATCAGGATATCCACTAAATCCCCAATTCACTCCCCACTAACCCACTAACAACCAACTTCCCAGAAACCCAACACCACCGAAACACTAACACAGAAACGAGCAAAAATAATTCCCACACTCGTGTAAGGATTCAAACACAAGACTTCCACATGCTAACTCCTTACCACTCGAACCAATAGGCTCATTCTAATATGAATTTACAGAAAATGCTATATAAGCCCACTTAACAATGGTAAGGCTAGGATTAGAAAAATAACAGAAATTGGAAAAAGGAAGACTTGAACCCAAGACCTTTTACACACACCCAGAACACTTAACCACTAAAATAGATACACCTTTGTGTCAGATTTTATAGAAACATAGAAAAATTTATTAGCGTGTTACAATGTTATTCAAAAATAATAATAATGAAAAATAATAATTATATTATTAAATGAATCTTACATTATTATGAATGATAATTGATAAGGGGAGTTTACTTGAGGACGTAAAAATGGTAAGCAGTACCATACCCATGACTGAAGGAGTATACAACCACCAATTTTAATTTTTTGTGCTTTAGTTCCCCGGCACATCTCTCGATACAATGTAGCCAGGACAACTGATCCCCAATTGAGTCGTCCGACTTCTTTTAGGTTGATTAGTTTTAGGAGTCACCTTAAATGTTTCAAGTTACAATGTAATATCCCGAAAATTTCTATCCTTGATATAGTAAAATAAAGAAATAAAGAAATAAAAAGAGAAATTTTGGGCTATATCAACAAAATCTATGTAGGAAGTGATTATGATGTATTAATCCAAGAAAGGACTAAATCGTAAAAGTGAGAAAAGTTTTGTGGCCCAAGAGTAAATACTTAAAATTTGAGGGGTTAAAGTGTAAATATGGAAAAATTGAAGGACCAATAGTGCAAATATTTTAAGGATGGAATAATCTAGAAACTAAGGAAAATGGATGAATTAGGACCAAATTGAATAGGAGAAAGAATTATGAGGGACTAAATCGCAATTTTACCAAATTAAGTGATGACTCAAGGATGGAATTTTAAAAGATCATGAAGGGCGAAATGGTCAATTAGAAGGAGAGAGAAATCTAGAAGGTAATGATGGTGTGATGATATTTTATAATTATTTAATAAGATAAATATTACTTTATTAATATTTTAATAAGATATTTTATTATTTTATTATTTTATTTAGTATATATATATGTGTATGTGTGTGTGGAAAAGGAAGGAACAACATACCATCCACCTTCCATGCACCCAACGTATGGAGAAAAAAAAAAGGAAGAAAGAAACTTTCATTTCTTTACAATTTGGTCCTTCCACCAAAAATTTACCATTTTCACCTAGAAATCAAAAGAATTTCCAAAGCTACCGAAGGAGAAAAATGTTAAGGAGGCTATGAGGAGTTAGAATATCAAGTTGGATTCAAGAAATAGAAGCTGGAGGAGAGAGAAAGTGAAGATAAAGTTTGGAAACAATAAAACAAGGTAAGAACATCAAGATTTCCATGTATTTTTAAGTTTAATATTATTGAAAAAGTATGTAAATGATGTTAATGTAGAGTTTCCTTATATATGATTCTATGTTCTTGATATGGTAGTGAAGAGAAAATAAGATAAAGTGATGGGAAATGGTGTAGAGAAAGAAAATAAGGGTGATATAAACTTAATAATTAATATCTTGCACTAAAATAGTTTTGGACAGCAGCAGTAAGCTAAATTTGAAAAATCACCAAAAATGGTAGAAACTGAATTAGAAGTTGAGTAAGATATGGAATTAAAGCTTGTTGAGTCTATTTTCATATAAAAGAAACAGAACAAGAAATGAATTCTGTATTCTGAGATATTTATATTTTTGTAAGACTGGTTCAGAATGATTTTGGGATCCTCTGTTTTGATTTTGGAAAATCACCAAAAATTGTATAAAAATAATTAGGGACTTAAATTTATGTGTTTGAAATCCTTAATGAGTCTATTTTCAAGAGAAATAATCAGGAACATCATCCTAGTCCCGTACGAGGAGATAATTAAATTTTAATGAAGAAAGTTCAGAACAGTTATACAGCAGAATAGGGGTAACTTTAAAGAATAAACTGTACTTATTGGCTAAACCAAAAATTCTGAAAATTTAATGGTAAGAAGATATGTGAGTCTAGTTTCAGGAAAAATTAACAGATCTTAATTTGGATTTCTGTAGCTCAAAATATAAATAATTTAGTGACTATAACGCAGGTGGACAGCTTGAATGTTCACATATAAGTAAATAGTGAAATTATTGATAATGTTACTTATAAGCATAATATATAAATTAAGGATGTGGAATGGAGAGGAGGAGGAGGAAAATATGTATGAATATTCAGTTAGCATGGCTAATTTGTATGTTTTAGGCTCAGGGACTAAATTGAATAAAAGTAAAACTTTATGGGTAATTTTGTAAAAATGTTAGAAATGATTAAATTACATGAAATGGATTATTATATTATTTAAATTGAAAATTTTAAATGAAAACTGTTAATTTAGTTCGAGATCGAGGGAAAACATGTTTTAAGGATTAAATTGAAAAGTGTTGAAATTATGGAAAATTTTGATATTTTATAGAATTTATGGGCTCTCATTAATATGTATGATTACAACGGCTGGAAATAAGGATTAAATCGCAAGAATTTATTTTTTTGAGCCTAAGGGTAAAATCGTCATTAATTAAAAGTTTGGGGGCCAAATGGTAATTTTGCCTAGAGCATTAATTGAATGTATTAGAATATGGAATGAATGAAAACAATGGTCAAATTTATTTATAAAGATCCCAACGACTCAAATGCGAGACTCGAACGTGAAAAAGAAAAGATATCGGATTAATAAATTTATAAACACGAACAAGCAACGAGGTAAGTTCGTGTAACTTGAATTGTATTTTTAAACACTTGAAATATGTGGTTATGTGATGAAATATGATTTGAATGATCAATGCATAATAATTGATGAAATATTGATAATACTCGATATAATAAGAAAGTAAATCCCGGTTGAATGGAATGGATTTCGATGGATCATTGGAAAAGGAATTGACGGTAAAAAGGATCTAGCCCGGACGGGTGATCCTATCCTGATGTAGCCCTCCCGAAGAATACAGGAAAAAGGATTAAGCCCGAAAAGGTAATCCTAATATCAGCCCTCCCGAAGAATATATGGGGAATGAGGTTCGCGGGAGTGTGCTGGTGGCTCTCCCGAAGAATATATGTGTATAGGCCCTTCCGAAGAATACATGGGAGCTGAGGTTCGCGGATGTGTGCCAAGAATTGAGGTTCGCGGGAGAGTGAGGTTCGCGGGAGTGTGCTCACTGAAATGTAATGTGTAAGACCATGGTTGAAAGATACCATGGCAACAAATTGAAAAAATGAATAAGACCATGGTTGAAAGATAACATGGCAATGAATAAGACCATGGTTGAAAGATACCATGGCAACACATGCATATGAATTGACAGACCCGGAATTGTATACTAAAAGTGTACTTCTGTATGAATTGACGGTTAATGAGATTGTACACCAGGAGTGTACTATTGGATATCCATCGAAATTTCGAGAAATTCAACGGGATAAATATAGAAGATGGTAAACACATAGCTAAAAAGGGTAAATGTGAATTGATGGATTACGGATTTGCATATTTTAAGTATACTATATGATTTTAACTATCGATATTCCGATAAATTCAGTAGATAAGAATCCTGACCAGAAAAGGAAATATTTATATAGAAAGATTTGTACATATATTCCTGAAATACATGAAAAAAAAATGAAAAAAAAATGAATGAAAAATGACAATGATACTGGATATATGGAAATATAAGATGATGATATTTGTACATGGAACTTATTGATGAATATATGCATCCATGATTATAGATTCGTATACTTTAATAATATTAATTGTATGACGATGAAATTTCGAATGACTTAATGAATAAAGCCCTGACATGGAAATAATTTGAGCACGAAACAATAATCACGAAATTGAACTTGAAATACACGAAAACGATATTTATTCGATATTTTAAAAATATGACATGGAAAATACATGTATATGAAACTTACCTGATAATTATGCATGTTCAAGATTATGAATTGTCCCGGAATAAATATATACAAAATTCATGAAAACAATGATACATGAAATTTTGGTATAATGAATGATTTATGTTTTGAAGAAATGGCAAGAGAATAGTATGTATCATATTATATGAATATGTGGCTATCTTTAATATGCTGATACATGGAAATTGGGTAAGCCGTAATAAGTAATAATCTCAAGTATGATATGTTGATACAATGAGTTTATCGATTCTAAAATTATATGAAGTATATTCAAGTATACTAATGACTGTTGTTGTTGACGCTTAGACAAGTGCCAAGCTATTGGTTAAATGGTAATATGTTTATTATCTGATACGTCGAAAGGGTAAATGATCAAATGAAAATGTACATGTGTTTATAGAAGAGTGGTAAAATTTAAGTTGTACAATTTCTTATAAAATGAGTTATCATGTGATAAAAAAAAGTTCTATAAACTCCGGTAATACCTCGTAACCCTATTCCAATGATGGATACGGGTTGGGGTGTTACATACAAGATTTATTTGGCATTAAAAGACTCTTGATCAACCTTAATATGAATGTTCAAGCGAGTTGTTTTCTTTCGATCGCAATAGAAGAGTTGTCGAGATGTGAGAAATTATTTTCTAACTATTTCATCTCTATTCAATTACCATTAAACTTGTCTGACATCTTGCCTAATAGTTAGTCGGTGGTAAATTGTGCTCCAATCACCAACGCACACTACCCCTATAAAAACTGACCTATCAATCGGTAAAACGAGTTGTAATGTCATATCGTTAAGGGTAACCATACACTCACCGTACGAAAGATGAAATACGTGTATCTTGAATTTCTATCTTTCCAGCAAAACACTGATAAGTGCAGGCTCCAATTTAGTCCTGCCAAGCATACTGGACATAGGCAAGGATCCCTCCTCTTCCAAGTGTTGCTCAATAATAGACAATGCTTTCGCACTTAAATTGTGTGTATATGTTTTGATAATCTGATCTTCATCCTAATTATATAAATATAAAGCACTAATAAGTGTTGGCTTCAATTTAGTCCTACCGAAGATATGGGACACGTATAAGAATCCCGCCTCTTCCAAGTGTTGTTTAATAATAAACAGTGCTCTCGCACTTAAGTTGTGTGTATATGTTTTGATAATCTGATCTTTGTCCTAATTATTTAAATATAAAAAATATTAACAATTTAATAACGATATTAATTAAAATAAAAATATATAATAATATTTTTTTACCATTTGTAATTGGACGTCGAAAATGTATTTGTGATCCAAACGAATTAGAGATATTAATATTTTTAAAATCTTTAAAATGATGAAAATCAAATAAAATCTAAAAAATTACAAACAATTAAAATAGAAAATTGAGAGAAGAAGAATTTGAGAAAATTTTAAGCGATTAGCAAGAAAATTAAGAATAAAAGAGTTGAGAGAATAGATTAATAGAATTGAATGAAAACAATTGAATTGGTAGAGGGTATATATATGAAAAAAATTAACCATTGAGGATTTAATCATTGGGTACCTTTTTTTTTTTAATAGTCATTGGTCGGTTAGAAAATCAACGACCCTAATTTTCTAACTGTTGGTGATCCAATGGTTAATGTGTATTTTTTCTTTTTTTTAAATAAATCAATTGCAGGGTGACGAAAGTGCCACGTGAGTGTTAATTATGAGAAGGATCTCCTTGCACTTTTACCACGTTGTTTTTCTAAAATCAGCCTATTTTCTTAAATTTAAAAAGAAAAACTTAAAACCTTATTTTTAAAAGTTGATATATTTCCCTAATTTTCCCATTTATTTAGGTAGCATAGGTTTAGGGGGTCTGACGTTGCTATGGTAAGAAGTACCTGTATGAACGAAGAAAACTTAGCTATCCTGAAGTTTCGCTTGTTGACATTGTGGACCGTTAATATTTTTAATTATATATCAATGTTGCCTATGGACCAAAGACTCATCTTCTTCTACTTGGTCCAATTTGTCAATTTCCCACTAAATCGTCTTTCCTAGAAGAATTTTCATGGGGGTTTATCTGGTGATCCTTTTCAATACCTAACTAGTACTACCTTTGACTTCCGAGTAATATAGAAGCACTGTTGCAGACAAACACAAAGCAGAAATTAAATTTCTTAGCTTCTTTCCTTTATATTAATGAATCAATGCCTAATTGATCTATCAAAACATACCATAAATATATGTGAGAAGCTACTATCGTGGCTCTAATGATGTCATAGTAGATTCATATATTGAGAACATTCCCTTTTTTTTCTGATATAGAATCAGTCATAGGCAGATTTCTTTCTATGAAAAACCCAGGCTGCTTTGGTTGCGGCAATACACTGCCACCGCACAACATGAGCAATACTAATGACATGTTTGGTCTGTCAAGGGGGCTTTGCTGCACACATAATAGAGCTACATTGATGCGTCTTAACACTTCAGTTGCATTGTACAAGTCACTCAATGCGGTGTCGATTAGTTCTAGTGGCCTCTTTCCAATCCACAATGTCCATGCCTGAAGAGTTGGAATCACAAACAATGTTACTGTTTGAAACAGAAAACAAAAGGTGAACTGTTGGTATTTTAGGCTTTTAATGTCTTACATGTCCAAGAGGATTATGGTCATGTTCCGGATGGGAAAATCCCTGTTTTTCTTTCCTGATAGAATCTCCAGAACCAAAACTCCAAAGCTGAATACATCGGATTTCGTTGAGAAAATCCCATCCAAGGCATATTCAGGTGACATATAACCGCTGCAGGGAAAAAGAAATGTTAGATTAGAACTTCAAAAGCAACATGGGAATAATGCACTAGACAAGTCTTGCTTATATACATACTATGTTCCAACCACTCGTCTAGTTTTGGCCTGAGTCAGATCTACTCCGAACTTCCGAGCCAAACCGAAATCCGATATCTTTGGGTTCATGTTATTATCTAATAAAATATTGCTTGCTTTCAGGTCTCTATGGATAATCCTCAATCTAGAGTCATGATGAAGATAAAGAACCCCTCTAGCAATTCCATCAACAATATGCATTCGGATACGCCAGTCCAGTAATTTGCTTCTTGTTTGATCTGCACCCAACAAAAAGACATCAGAAAAGAAAAAAAAAGACCACAGGGGGGAAGGTTCTGAGATATAAGGCTCAAACCGAAAATAAAGTAGTCCAAACTTTCGTTAGGCATGTACTCGTAAATTAACATCTTTTCATCTCTTCTGATGCAGCAACCAAAGAGCTTTACAAGATTACGGTGCTGAAGTTTGGAAATCAATGTTACTTCATTTTTGAACTCTTCCAGTCCTTGTCCAGAATTCTTTGAAAGTCTCTTCACTGCTATTTCTTGCCCCTCAATCAATGTTCCCTAAAATTTATAATGTTGAAAATGGTTAAATAGTGAGTGAAATATAGTTTGCAGAATACAGCTTATATACCTTGTAAACAGAACCAAATCCACCTTTTCCCAGAATGTTGTTGCTGGAGAAGTTATTAGTTGCGGAAGCTATGATTGCGAAATCGAATCCAGGCAGCCCTAAATCTTCCTTTCCATGTTCCCCTGGTTGTCATTGACTTAGTATAAGGTAGATTGAAAACTGAATACAAAACTTGCAATGTTCAAATATAAACCAAATGGCTAATTAGTCTGCATTCCATTCAAATTTTCAGTCAAATATAAACTATGTATCTTAGTGTTTCCAGTTCCCGGATATTAGTAGCTTTCAAATCGAAGATGCTATCATATATAGCTTTGAAAGATCGATATCTTAGGGTGGTAATGTATAGTTTGCCTTAATTCAATCATTCATTACTCTCACTTTTTTTTTTTGCCAAACACGAATTACGCAGCTTGTTAAAATCATACAACTTTCTATATTTTTTGTAACTGTATATTTTTCTTGTAGTTATATATATATATATATATATATATATTTGCACAAAAAGGGGAAAAAGACCCTTATCTATAGACGTTAATTACTTCCATATAATGGAGCGATTAAATCCTCAGATGTTGGTGTATTATTTTTATCCAAGAACAGAAAAGAACAATTTTAACAATAGCAATATTCCAAGAAAACATCAAGTAGTTGATAGATATATTTTATTATATGATCGTGCTTTTAGTTAGAACTGAATTCATGTACCTGTTTTTCTGAGTTTTTTCTTCCGAACATATAACCACAATGCTAGTATCATCATTCCGCAGGTTATTATGACAGAGATGGCAATGATTGCTGCCTTTTGCTCTTCTTTTAGCTTCCCTTTGCTTTGAATATGCTCTGAAATATTAGATGAATGATCAGTAAAAAAAAAACAAAGAAAGTTTCAGGTTCGAACACATCTCCCAAAAGTCAGGCTAAATGGAAGACAAAGAAGGAAGATTACCTAGATCAGAAGTAGCCAGCCTAATATAAAGATCTTGTCCGCCCTTACTGAATTCCGTGATGTCAATTAAGTCTAGGAACCACAGCAAGCAGCCATGGCCTCCCTCTCGGATATCTAAATTCGCATATGCAGTGCAAGAGCAATTCCTCAAACACAATTTCTCACACTCCTTAAGATCAACGCTAATGTCTGCCCAAGATTTTGAAGTGTCAGGTAGTTTTAGTCCCGTTTGCTTAAGAAAGCTATCTCCACCATCACATGTCAATGGTGTCCTTCGAGTACATCCATTTGACCAATCTACAGAACTCAAATCCCCGGGAGATGCTGATCCTTGCATGAACCCTTCCAAGCATTTACATGGTGGAGATTCATTGGTGCTGCATGTAGCATATGATCCACAATAGTCATAGATCGAACACAAATCCGCTTGTGATGAGGAGTCAAACCTCCCACTCATTTTTCCTCTCATTCCATATGGAGCGTTGTGTTAGACCTACTGGGTTCAATAAATACCTTGAAAAGATAGAACTGTTTCGCATCTCATATTTGTAATAGGCCTCATTCTTATTCCAGACAAACTCATATAAATATACTGGATTAACTGTAGGCTGCTGTCTTCCTGTAATATAACGACCATTCCATGATCCTCCTCTAGTCGTTATGTCAGGTCCCTTCTTGACTACAAGTTGCGGTAAACCCCGTGGATCAATCCTCATAGAATATAGGCCTGGAACAGGATCTTCCATGCTTTTCCAGGATGATATATGCCTGTCGAAACCTGTGACAAAGTTTATTCCAATCTTCATTCCTGGTAGAAAGGTATCGCAAGGATAATCAAAACTCTGCCAAAGAAAATTTTCTGAATCACTATCATTTGGGTCCTTCACTACGAAATTTCCTGAATCCAGGAGTTGTGCAATCGGCTCCTCTGCTGAATTCCTTGATGTGTTGGAAGACCAAACAATGCCTTTGGTACCGTTCATAATTGAAAGAATTCCTTTGTCATTGATGCTTAGAACTCCTGAAGCGTCAGAAACTGAAGCTTCCCTATTGGCAACCCATACAACAGTCCCAGTTGATACTTTCTTGTATCAAATTCCCACGTACCGACTCTTGGAATTTCCGGGACTGAAAAATCCCAATTCAAAGCTTCCACAAGCTGACACAAGAGTTTGACCATCTCTTATGGACTGCCCTGGACTTATAGTGTTTAGTGCCAAAGTTCTTGTAGTAAAGAAAAACAAACACAGAAGAAGCACCATTCAGAAGGCTTCATTTCATCTCCTAATTACTGATTTTTCATTTTAAAGATAATTGATGCAAGGAGTTAGAAAAGTAAAACTATCCCTGTTCCTTTTTCCATGTTTTTCATCATTTATAGTATTGACAATAGCGATGTTTCAGTAGCATTATTCAACAGAAAACACCCAAGTCCTTTCACGCGGACAAGACAAAAGATTAAAAAAGAGAGTCAAAATAAAAAATAAGGTTACAAGTTGCTGCTTTGAACATAATTTTTTACATCATTGCTGACTGTCGGGTAGTCATCATGTTGAACGATGGCCAGTAATGCAGCAACAAAGATGTTTTGGCACTTAACCATGCAGCTGTTTCTTGTTTTACTCCCAAACTAGTCTAGTTTATTTTTTAATCAGTATTGTTGATGTACAAAGACTAGTTAGCTGATTAGCTTGGTTATGTACTGATGGTTAGGTGCTGATTTTTTTTGGTTTTTAAGAACAACACAAGCACACTGCAGCAGTGACTTGAGCTACAAGCCTCGTGTCTTGAGAAAGAAACAAGCAGAAATCGAGCAGAAAAATGAAGAAGAAAGAAAAGCAAAGAAAGCAAGGAAAAAATTGGAGTACATGGATGAAAGTCTAACAAAATTCTATATCATCAACAATGGCATGAAGCCAATACATAATATCCAGCATTCAGCTTGTCAAGATCAAAGCAAGTGCACCTAAACATTACCTACTACAACTAAGACATTGAAACTTGAAACAATAAGCTTACACACATAAACAAAGTTGGTAAACAGCTATATCAACATCAAATTACATCAGTCATAAAATGAACTTAGTTTAAAATGAACTAAGATACAAAATGAATAACTTAAAGTAACAAAATAACTTCAAATTGGACAGGATCTTTGGTCTTCAGTTGCTGCCTGCCTGGTCTGCGTTCATGTGCTGCTTCTTTGCTGCATGTGATCTGCATGGCCACCCTTGCTGCCTCTTGCACTACATGGGAACTAACTTTGTACGAGCCCATATTGCCCGGAACCATTAAATTTAAACCAATAAATCAAATCTAACTACAAACAACCCATTACCCTATAATCAACAGGCCCAAAATAGACACCCGAACTAAAGCCCAAGGTGCTAACATGTTCGGAGACCTAGGGTTGCCTAGCGCCGTACCCTCCACGTGATTCGCAGCGCATCCGCCGCCCGAGGGGACTTCTCCTTTCACCAAATCAATCAATCCCTACCCCGTTGACTCTTCTTTGAGCCTGCAAAACGCGAAAATAGAAACAAAGAAATAAGAGCCAAACAGTGGCAATATAATATTGTATTTTCATTTGGCTATAAAGCCACCGAAAACACAGATGTATTGTTCTTCAGAAAATTGCAATATAACAAAAAGAAATAGAGAACAATCGGAAGAGAAAAAAGGTGCCTTTTTTATATTCGCTTTTATTTTCGACATAATCTGTAAATAAATAACAAAAACTTACTTTTGACTCACTACTCCTCGTCGTCGAAGCCTCCGAAAACCCCAAAGGTTGAGAATCCTTTCAGATTCCGACAAGCGTCGGAAGGATAATGACAGAGGCTCACATGATTCGACTCTTTTTCTTCTTTCTTTCTTTCTATCCTTCCAATCTATTTTTACATTTGTAGATCTAGGCTTTCTACGAACTAAAAAAGAAACTAAGAAAAAGGAGACTAAAGGGGTCGGAACTGGCCGTTTTCGCGCGACCTCGACCACCACCCACGGTGGCGTCGCAACAACGGCGGCGACGATGCGTTCTAAACCCCAGCCCGACAGCAAAAAACTGGAGGGGAGGGTCCTTTTTTGTTTCTGTTTCGGAGAAATGAGGGATAACAAATAAAAAAAACAAACATATGGTTTTGTAGGGTGTTTTAAACGGTACCGTTTAGGGCCTTCTTCAGTGGCCATAAAACGGTGCCGTATAGGGCCTCTGGTTCGCGCGACCCGACCCGTACCCGGGGGATCCGCGTGTTTCCTTGAAATGGGCAATTTCGCGTTTTGGTCCTCCCGCATTCTCCCTTCTGTTATTCGGTCCGATTTGGCCCTTTTTCATTATTTGAAATTTGCCCCCATAATTTGTCTTCTGCTTCATCCCGGTCCCCTTTAGACGCAGCGCATGAAGGGCCTGGGAATTTTTTCCTTTTGGACCCCGTTCCTTTGCGCGTGTTTTAATATGGTCCCTAGCGCCTTTTTTTTGTTATTTATACCCAATGTTTTGCTGCAGCTTCAATTAGATCCTCGATCCCTTTCTTATAAACTATTTTAATATGTTGTATTTCAACCTGTTTTATGTGTATTATTTATTTTACATTACATTATTCCTTTATTCTAATTGTTCATATATGGGTTCTATTTTAATATAGATATATACATTATTTAGCTTAAATTATTTTTATGATATTTTTTTAAGTTTTTTTTAAAACTGTTTCATGCTAAAACTTCCATCTTTTACATATTATATTTTTTAGATATTTTAACTTGTTTTACAAATCACTCATTATTTCATTTTAAATCGTTTTAAATGTTAATTATTTTTTAATTATTTTTTAATTATTTATACTACTCACTTTAAATCGCTTTATATTATTTATTTAAAACTCATCTTCATATATTATTTACTTAAATTTTTCTTTATCACTTATTCAAATTGTCTAATATATCTCATTTTAAACTATATTTATTTATTTTAAAACCTTTTATTATTATTCATGTAAATGTTCTTATACTATTTATTTCACACTTTATACATACATATATATACATTACCTATTTAAACTTTTCATATATTATCTATTCTAAGATTATCTTGTGTATTATTGATTTTAAAATTCTTTTGTTATTATTTGTTTCAAACTTATTTTCATCATTTTAAATAGTTTTTACTTTTTTAAATTGGCTCTCTATATATGTTATTTTATTCATTTGTCTATTTATTTTATTCTCTTGATGCATGACATTCATTTCATTGTTATTAGATTATCGATAGCATCATTATTTTTTTTTTTTGTTGTTACCTTAATGTTTAGTCTATTCTCATTGATTATTAATGTTGATATGACATGTATCATGTGATTATTGCCGTCATATGTGTTAGGAGTCGTTACTAGTACGTTTATATTGACGTTATCCATTTGCTTAAGATTTTATCTGTACATCACTTTTAAATATTTCGTTAATTTTCACCCTAAAATTTGTAAAAGGAAAACCTAGAAAATAAAGGCAATGTTCTGTATTTGGGAAATTTGAGGAATCGTGCCCTATTGTACAGGGTTTCGATTTTTTTCATTTGACCTAAATAATTGAATTTCCTTTTAAAAATTAAAATGCACGAGTTTTGAAAATCAAAAGATAAATTTATTCTCAAAGACTTGAAATGTCGTGTCTTAACGTATTGGATGTGATGTTTTATTTACTTCGAGACAAAAGGGTCTTAACATCCAATTCAATTTATTCAAATTTTTAGCTCGTATTTTTAAATTCTTTTCAAATTTTCGATATTAAGACATTAATTAATCAACTAGGTACTAATTTTGGGCGTTGCGAGGGTGCAAATCCTTCCTCGCACGTAATTGACTCCCGGATTCAATTTCTCAAAATTTCGTAGACCAAAATTACCGTTCTAGTAAATTAAAACATTTTTAAAATGACCAAATTACAAGGTGACCCGATCACCTTCATAAAAAAGATTGGTGGCGATTCCCATTTTAATTTTCATTTTCAAAACTCAAAGTCGACCCTTTCAAAAAAATGGTTTCGACAAACTTCAACAATTTTAGCTGATAAGTCAGCTTGTTTATGTACAAGTTAAGTTTTGTAGTTTTCAATATCATTAGTGGGAGTTGTTAAGTATTAGATAATTGTTTGTAACTTAAAATAATGCCTCAATGAAAATCAGTGTGTTGAGATCATTTTGATTATCCTTTTTCAGTTTCTTTTCTTTCTTTTTTGCTGATAACCTAAACACATCATGCTTGCGTTTTTATAAAAATTTCAACATATGTTTGGGTACAAAAAATAAAATTGGGATGATGAAATTTGCAAAACAAGATATTGGTCGTAATCTAACTATTTTGATCCAATTATTTCAAGCTAATAAATATTGGTGATTTTATAAAAAGAGGTGAGCAGATATCAATAGAATTGGTTTTCAACTTCTTAGCTCATTATTGCCAAATAAATTCCATGCCTTCAACCCATCATGTTGTAGGTTCAGGAATAAACATACAAACCTGCTTGCTTGCTTGTGCATTAAGCAAAACAGAAAACAATATAGGCCTTAATTCAGACAAGGTAAATAATTATACCAATTGATGTTTTCTACAGAAGATGATTCTTGGTGGCTTGATGAGTGAGATTCCAATATTCCTTTCATTGAATAAACAAATTGAACACGCAAAGATGCTTAGAAGATGTAGCGGCAAAAATAAAAAAATTCATCCATTAATGTGTTAATGGCTGAATTTGACAAATTGATAACATAATGGGTCTGGCATTGCTTATTAAACGGTGACTGTCTAAAAGTAAATGAAAGAAAACAAACATGACATCTGGCTATCCTGAAGTTTCATTTGTCAACATCTCATCTTCTTCTACTTGGTCTAATTTGTCACATTTCCATTAAATCATCATTCCTAGAAGATTTTTCGAAGAGCTTTTTTCGGTTATCTTTTTCAATACCAAACTACCCCCAACTTTTTTGCAATAGGGAAGCACTGTTGCAGATAACACAAAGCAGAGATTTATAGATTTCTCTTTTTTCATTTTATGAATGAAACAAAGCCTAATTGATTTATCCAAACTTATCATAAAGGTATGTCGGAAGCATCTATCGTGGCTCTAATGATGTAGTAGAAGAGTCATATATCGAGTACATTTCATTTTCTACTGATATAGAGTCAGCCATGGGCAGATTTCTTTGAATGAAAAACCCAGGCTGCTTCGGTTGGGGTACTATACTCTCAACGCACAACATGAGCAATACTAATGATATGTTTGGTCTGTCTGAGGGGCTTTGTTGCACACATAGGAGAGCTACATTGATGCATCTTAAAACTTGGGTTGCATCGTATGAGTCGCCCAATGCTTTATCTATTAGTTCTAATGGCCTTTTTTCAGTCCATAATCTCCATGCCTGACAAGTTGGAACCACAAATGATGTTATTGTTTGAAACAGAAAACAAAAAGTGTACTTTTGTTATTCAGTCTTATGTCTTACATGTCCAAGAAGATTATGATCATGGTCCGGATGGGAAAATCCCCTGTTTTTCTTTCCTGATAGTGTCTCCAGAACCAAAATCCCGAAGCTAAAGACATCAGATTTCATTGAAAACAGCCCGTCCAAGGCATATTCAGGTGACATGTAACAGCTGCAACAGAAAACGTTAGATTAAAACTTTAAAAGCAACCTGGAAAATGCATCCGACAAGTCTCGCTTATATACATACTATGTCCCAACCACTCTTTTAGTTTTAGCCTGAATCTGATCTACTCCGAACTTCCGAGCCAAGCCGAAGTCTGAAATCTTTGGGTTCATGTCATTATCTAGTAAAATATTGCTTGCTTTGAGATCTCTATGGATAATCCTCAATCTAGAGTCATGATGAAGATAAAGAACCCCTCTAGCAATTCCATCAACAATATGCATTCGTATACGCCAGTCAAGTAGTTTTCTTCTTGTTTGATCTACAACCATCAAAAAAGATATATCAAAATGGATAACAGAACCCGAGGGGTGAGGGGCAAAAGAAGATTTCGGAGATTGTAGGCTCAAACCGAAAATAAAGTAGTCCAAACTTTTGTTAGGCATATACTCATAAATTAGCATCCTCTCAGCTTTCCTGATGCAGCAACCAAAGAGCTTTACAAGATTGCGGTGCTGAAGTTTAGCAATCAACGTTACTTCATTTTTGTTGAAGCTGATCTCCATGCAGCTAGTATGAAGCACGGGTAGTAGAAAGTTGGCCATGCAAACTCTTATCAAGTATGCAGCAACTATAGTTTCTTATTGCTGTTTAATTTGAACTAATGTTTTGTTATCTAGTTTTACTCCAACTTTGTTAGGCTGATATTTTGATGTAATCCTTTGATTGATGTAGCTGTCAACTTTACTTTAATTAAGTGTACAAGCTATGTCTTTTCTCTAAGTCTAAGTAGGGATAGGTATGTGATTTGATAGTTATTTTGACTTGTTCATTTCACCTTTTTTTTTATATATATGTAATGGCAAGAAGCCAATATTTTCAGATGAATGAAATACATTATTCATCATCAATATCTTCCAACTTTTCCTTTGTTTTTCTTCATCTTCATTTTCTTGTTCGTTTTCTGTTTTGGCTTGCTGTTAAAGCATACATTACCAACATAGGTAATACGCTTTTCTTTTCACGAGTTAAAGAACAGATTACCAGCATAGGTAATACGCCTTCTCAGACATAAAACCAATTACCTACATAGGTAATACTTCTCCTCGTCACCAATAGTCATACCAGCAAAAACTTGCTGTCAAGAATAAATATTACCTCCATAGGTAATACTTGCCTCCAAACTCCAACAATTGGTATCTAGAGCCCTTGTCTTAGAGGA
Organism: Gossypium stocksii; assembly: GCA_020496765.1. Lineage (NCBI taxonomy): Eukaryota > Viridiplantae > Streptophyta > Magnoliopsida > Malvales > Malvaceae > Gossypium > Gossypium stocksii. The sequence goes on along the minus strand of CM035621.1, from coordinate 11,101,054 downwards.
CCTGTTGTGAGTAAATCAAAACAAAATGTCTTCTTCAAACTTTTCACCTACAGCTCCACCAACTTTCAATGGTGAAAACTTTCACATCTGGCAAGTGAAGATGAGAACTTATCTACAAGCATATGACCTCTGGGAAGTGGTTAATACTGATGCTGAGCCAGCCCCGCTCAGAGCTAACCCCACGGTGGCACAGATTCGACAACATGCTGATGAAAGGACTAAAAGGCACAAAGCCATGTCCTGTATTCAGAATAGTGTCTCAGATGTGATCTTTACAAGGATCATGGCCTGTGAGACACCAAAGCAGGCCTGGGATAAATTGAAGGAGGAGTTTCAAGGTTCTGAAAGGACGAGGCAGCAGCAGCTACTAAATCTGAGAAGGGAGTTTGAGAACCTGAAAATGAAAGAGGAAGAGACTGTCAAACAATATTCTGACAGAATAATGGCTATTGTAAACAGCATTAGGCTCCTTGGAGAGCAGTTTGATGAAGCTAGGATAGTTGAGAAAGTACTTTCTACCTTACCAAAAAGGTATAAAGCTAAAATATCCTCTTTAGAGGATTCTAGGGATCTTTCAACTATTTCCCTAACAGAGCTTATTAATGCTCTATATGCCCAAGAACAAAGAAGGGCCAGCAGATTAGAAGAGCACCAAGAGGGTGCCTTTCAAGCCAAAGCCAAGACATCCTCAAATGCTTCTACCTACAAAGGTAAGAAGACTTGGAAAAGCAGGCCTAAGCCTGATGCTGCTGGCAGAAATGACCTCTGGGAAGTGGTTAATACTGATGCTGAGCCAGCCCCGCTCAGAGCTAACCCCACGCTGGCACAGATTCGACAACATGCTGATGAAAGGACTAAAAGGCACAAAGCCATGTCCTGTATTCAGAATAGTGTCTCAGATGTGATCTTTACAAGGATCATGGCCTGTGAGACACCAAAGCAGGCCTGGGATAAATTGAAGGAGGAGTTTCAAGGTTCTGAAAGGACGAGGCAGCAGCAGCTACTAAATCTGAGAAGGGAGTTTGAGAACCTAAAAATGAAAGAGGAAGAGACTGTCAAACAATATTCTGACAGAATAATGGCTATTGTAAACAGCATTAGGCTCCTTGGAGAGCAGTTTGATGAAGCTAGGATAGTTGAGAAAGTACTTTCTACCTTACCAAAAAGGTATAAAGCTAAAATATCCTCTTTAGAGGATTCTAGGGATCTTTCAACTATTTCCCTAACAGAGCTTATTAATGCTCTATATGCCCAAGAACAAAGAAGGGCCAGCAGATTAGAAGAGCACCAAGAGGGTGCCTTTCAAGCCAAAGCCAAGACATCCTCAAATGCTTCTACCTACAAAGGTAAGAAGACTTGGAAAAGTAGGCCTAAGCCTGATGCTGCTGGCAGAAGAGATCAGTTGTGCAAGCACTGCAAGAGACCTGGCCATCCTGAGGCCAAATGCTGGTTTAGACCAGATGCATTGTGCCAAAAATGCAAAAAGAAAGGTCATGTAGAAAAAGTTTGTAAAAACAAACCAAGGCAGGAGCAAGTTAGTAAACCAAAAGCTGAGGCTCGAGTAGCTGAAGATGACAGTGATCAAGAAGAGCAAGTGTTTGCAGCCTCCTGTTCGATTGCTCGAGAGAAAATCACTGGTGGATGGCTCTTGGACAGTGGTTGCACGAATCATATGACATCTAATGCAGCCATTTTCAAGACATTGGACAGAAGCTGCAAGTCTCAAGTCAAAATAGGAAATGGTCACTTCATCAAAGCTGAAGGCAAAGGTGATGTGGTAATAACCACTTCAACAGGTAACAAACTCATCTCAAATGTGTTGTTTGTACCTGAAATTGAAAAAAATCTACTGAGTGTAGCTCAGTTGCTTGGTAAGGGCTATACTGTTGTGTTTAAGGGCAAGCAGTGCAACATTAGTGACTCAAGTGGATCTCACTTCATGACAGTCACTATGACTGATAAGAGCTTCATTGTTGACTGGAGCAATGGGTCTGATTCAGCCTATGCAGCTTCTACTGAAGAGTCCAACCTCTAGCATCAAAGACTTGGTCATGCCAACTTCAGGGCAATGACTCAAATGATAAGCTAGGGTCTGGTTGAGAACTTCACCAACACTGTTAAAAATGATGACATTTGTGAGGTATGCCAACTAGGGAAACAAGCCAGGTTGTCATTCTCTTCAAACAAAGCCTGGAGATCAAATGAAAAACTGCAACTAATACACACAGATGTGTGTGGCCCTATGAAAACAGAATCACTCAATGGAAGCAGGTATTTCATCCTCTTTATTGATGATTTTAGTAGATATTGCTGGATTTTTTTCATGAAACAGAAGTCAGAAGTACCACACATGTTTTTAAAGTTTAAAACAGCAGCAGAAACAGAATCAGGTTGCAAGCTTAAGTCCATAAGATCAGACAATGGGTCAGAGTACACATCAGCTCAGTTCCAAGCCATTTGTGCAGAAGCTGGCATCAAACACCAGCTAACAAATGTGTATACACCTCAACAGAATGGGGTGAGTGAAAGGAAAAATAGAAGTCTCCTAGATATGGCTAGATGCATGCTATTTCAAAAGAATATGCCCAAAAATATGTGGGCTGAAGCAGTAAACACTGCTGTTTATCTTCAGAATAGGCTTCCAACCAAGGCACTCTCTCATAAGACATCTTTTGAAGCCTGGTTTTCCTTCAAGCCATCATTGGCTCATTTGAGAATCTTTGGATGCTTGTGCTATACACAAGTACCAGCTGTGAAAAGAGACAAACTATCCAAAAGAGCCTTACCTGGTGTTTTAGTAGGCTACAGGCTAGTAAGAAAGGGTTATAGGATTTTAGATCTTTTAACCAAAAAGGTTCAAGTGAGCAGGGATGTTGTATTTGATGAGAAGTCAAGTTGGAGCTGGGACAAAAATGAACCAGAGGCCATTTCTGAAGAGCTCATGACAGATCAAGTTGAACCAAACCAAATTGGTCCTAAGATGGATGTAGATGATACACCAGTCAGGGGTACAAGATCTTTAACTGAGATTTATGAGAGAGCAGCTGTTGCACAAGTTAAGCCAAGCTGTTATGGAGAGGCTGAAGCTGATGAGGGCTGGAAACAGGCAATGGCTGATGAAATTGCCATGATTGAGAAGAACCAAACTTGGGAGCTGGTTGAAAAACCTGCTAACAGGAAGATTATTGGAGTAAAATGGGTCTACAAGGCAAAGCAGAATGCTGATGGAAGTCTGAACAAACTTAAGGCTAGGCTGGTTGTAAAAGGATTCAGTCAAAAATATGGACTGGATTACTTTGAAACATTTGCTCCTATTGCCAGACTAGATACGATCAGGCTGATTGTTGCGTTTGCAGCTCAAATGAACTGGAATATACATCAACTTGATATAAAATCAGCTTTTCTAAATGGTATCCTTGATGAGAAGATTTATATCGAGCAACCACAAGGCTTTAAAGTTGCTGGCAAAGAGGACAAAGTGTACAGACTTAGAAAGGCTTTGTATGGCCTAAAACAGGCTTCTAGAGCCTGGTATGCTCGAATTGATAGTTATCTAATCAGTTTGGGATTTGGAAGAAGTGCTAGCGAGCCCACTCTTTATGTTAAGAAAGAAGAAACTAAAACTCAGCTTGTGATGTCATTGTATGTTGATGACTTATTGGTCACAGGAGGAGATAAAGTTGGTTTAGCAGATTTTAAGATAAAGATGAAGCAAATGTTTGAAATGACTGACCTGGGGCTGATGACATACTTCCTAGGAATGGAAGTGAGCCAAAAACAAGGGGGAATCTTCTTGAACCAGAAATCATTTGCGTTGAAGGTGTTGACAAAGTTTTCAATGCTGAATTGCAAACCAACTCCTACACCTGTTGTAGCTGGGTTGAAATTATCGAGCCAAGAGGGTCATGAAATAGTTTGTGAAACAACCTATAGAAGCTTGATAGGTTGTCTCTTATACTTGACTACAACAAGACCAGATATCATGTTTGCAGTATGTTTACTCTCTAGATTTATGTACTGCAGTAATGAACAGCATTTTCAGGCTGCAAAACGAGCACTAAGATACATTAAAGGTACTCTAAGCTTTGGTCTTTTATTTAATAAAGCTGAAGAACTGAAATTGAAAGACTACACAGATAGTGATTGAGCAGGTTCTAAAGATGATATGAAAAGCACATCGGGGTATGCCTTCACATTGGGGTCAGCAATGGTCTGTTGGAGCTCGAGAAAGCAGTCTTTGGTGGCTCAATTGACTACTGAAGTTGAGTATGTTGCAGCTGCTGGTGCAGTGAATCAAGCCATTTGGCTAAGAAAAATTTTAGCTGATCTGAATTTAAACCAGAATAAAGCAACAAAGATATTTTGTGACAACAAATCTGCTGTTGCAATTGCGAATAACCCTGTCTTCCACGGGAGAACTAAGCACTTTGATATAAAGTTGCATGTGATAAGGAAGATGGAGCAAGCTTGTGAAATAAAGCTGGTTCATTACAATTCGAAGGATCAAATAGCTGACATTTTGACAAAGGGTCTTGCTACATCAAGATTCATCAAGTTGAGAAAGCTCATGGGAGTTTGCAGCATGGAGCTCAAGGAGGAGTGTTGAAGCTGATCTCCATGCAGCTAGTATGAAGCACGGGTAGTAGAAAGTTGGCCATGCAAACTCTTATCAAGTATGCAGCAACTATAGTTTCTTATTGCTGTTTAATTTGAACTAATGTTTTGTTATCTAGTTTTACTCCAACTTTGTTAGGCTGATATTTTGATGTAATCCTTTGATTGATGTAGCTATCAACTTTGCTTTAATTAAGTGTACAAGCTATGTCTTTTCTCTAAGTCTAAGTAGGGATAGGTATGTGATTTGATAGTTATTTTGACTTGTTCATTTCACCTTTTTTTTTTTATATATGTAATGGCAAGAAGCCAATATTTTCAGATGAATGAAATACATTATTCATCATCAATATCTTCCAACTTTTCCTTTGTTTTTCTTCATCTTCATTTTCTTGTTTGTTTTTTTGTTTTGGCTTGCTATTAAAGCATACATTACCAGCATAGATAATACGCTTTTCTTTTCACGAGTTAAAGAACAGATTACCAGCATAGGTAATACGCCTTCTCAGACATAAAACCAATTACCTACATAGGTAATACTTCTCCTCGTCACCAATAGTCATACCAGTAAAAACTTGCTGTCAAGAACAAAGATTACCTCCATAGGTAATACTTGCCTCCAAACTCCAACAATTTTTGAACTCTTCGATTTCTTGTCCCGAATTCTTTGAAAGTCTCTTCACTGCTATTTCTTGCCCCTCAATCAATGTGCCCTTAAATTTATAATGTGCAAAATGGTTAAATAGCGAGTGAAGTATAATTTAAAGAATGTAGCTTATTTACCTTGTAAACAGGACCGAATCCACCTTGGCCTAGCTTGTTGTCGCTTGAGAAGTTATTCGTTGCCGTAGCTATGGTTGCAAAATCGAATATAGGCAACTCTAAATCTTCTTCACCTGATTGTCATTGAACTAGTATGAGATTGACTGAAATATTATAGAACTAATAATGTTATGATTGTGGTTATAGTTGGTAACTGTGTTCTTTTACCCGTGTTTCTGAGCTTCATCTTCCGGACATACAACACCGATGCTAGTATTGTCATTCCGTTGACTATTGTGACAGTGCTAGCTATGATTGCTGCCTTTTGCTTTTATTTTAGCTTTCCTTTGCTTTGAATATGATCTGAAAGAAATACGAATTATTAGTCGAAAAAATGGTTTCATGTTTAAAACACATATCCCAAATGTTTATACTCAATTTCATTGATCAATCTAAATGGAAAACAGAGAAGGAACATTACTTAAATCAGAAGTAGCCAGCCTGATATAAAGGTCTTGTCCACCCTCACTGAATTCTATGATGTCAATTAGGTCTCCGAACCACAGCAAGCAGCCACGGCCTCCCTCTCGGATATCTAAATTTGCGTATGCAGTGCAAGAGCAATTCTTCAAACACAATTCCTCACAGCCCTTAAGATTGATGCTAATGTCTGACCAAGATTTGGAAGTGTCCGGAATCTTCAGTCTGGTTTGCTTGAGAAAGCTATCTCTACCATCACACGCCAATGGCGTTCTTCGAGTACATCCTTTTGACCAATCTATCGAACCCAAATCCCCAGGAGATGCTAATCTGCGTATGAACCCTTCCAAGCATTTACATGAAGGAGATTTGTCGATAGTGCAACTAGAATATGGTCCACAATAGGCATAGATATAACACTAATCTGATTGTGTAGAGGAAAAAACCTCCCAGTCATTTTTTCTATCATTCCATACGGAGCGTTGTACTAGACCTGATGGATTCAATAAATACCTTAAAAAGATAGTGTTGAAGCATTGGCCTGCAATGCAACATGTGACCAGCAGCAATTTCAAGTAGAACCGAGAGTAGTAGCAGCTTGTTTTATTTTGTTTCTTTTGCTCAAATGTAACAAGTCTTTTGTTGGTTTGGTTACTTGTAATCAAGTTAGTAAGATTTTTTGATATCTTATGATGTAATAGCTAGTATAGCAGCTATATTTCATGTGTAATCTTTAGCTAAGTCTTAGTCAAATATAGGTGAGAGCAATTACATTGTTAGGTAACTGTCAAATCCACTTTGTAATACATATATTTTGAATTATTATCAATGAAACAGATGAATTTTCATCCCATCTGATTCTTGTTCAAGTTCTTAGTGTTTTCAAGCTTTACTTACGGTTTCATAGAGTTCTTAAGCTTTCTTGTTGTTATTTGTGTTGGTCACTGATTTGTTCATACATTACCATCATAGGTAATTGCCTTCTCGTTCCAACAAAGCTACTTACTATCATAGGTAATCCCTTTTTGTTCCAACGAATCTACAGACCATCATAGGTAATTCCCTTTTGTTCCAACAGATAGACTTATTTCGAGTCCCGAATTTGTAATAAACCTCATCCTTATTCAAGACAAACTCATATGAATATACTGTGTAATATTTAGGCAATGATCTTCCCGTAAAATAAACACCATTCCATGATCCTGCATTGAACAATACTTCAGGCCCCTTCTTAAGAACAAGCTGTGGTAACCTCTGTGGCTCGATCCTGAAAGAATATAGGCCTGTAGCAGGATCTTCTACGCTTTTCCAAGATGATATATGCCTGTCAAAACCGGTGACAAAGTTTATTCCAAGCTTCATTCCCGGGAGAAATGTATCACAAGGATAATCAAAACTCTGCCAAAGAAATTTTGTCGGATCATTATCATTTCGGTCCTTCACTACGAAATTTCCCGAATCCAGGAGTTGTGCAATTGGCTCCTCTACTGCATTTCTTGACGTATTGGAAAACCAAATAATGCCGTTGGTGCCATTCATAATTGAAAGAATTCCGCTGTCATTGATACTTAAAACTCCAGAGGCATCAGAAACTGAAGTTTCCCTATTGGTAACCCATACAACAGTCCCAGTTGACACTTTCTTGTACCAAATTCCCACATACCGGCTCTTAGAATTCCCAGGACTGAAAAATCCCAGTTCAAAGTTTCCACCAGCTGACAAAAGAGTTTCACCATCTTTTATGGACTGCCCCGGAGTTATAGTGTTTAGTGCCAAAGTTCTTGCAGTAAAGAAGAGAAGCAAGCACAGAAAAAGAACCATTAAGAAGGCTTCTTCCATTTTAGAGATAATAGATACAAGGAGGAGTGTACTCTTTGGTTATTCCTTTTCCTAGATTTCCATCATTTCTAGATCTGACAATAGCGACGTTAGATATAAGCCTATTTATATGGACCAGAAAAAAGATATAAACGAAGAGATAACATTGAAAATTGGCTGCTTTGACCATAATATGTTACATAATTGTTGACTGCATGGTAGCCATCATGCTTGAATATTTATTGCATTTTCAACAGAAATCCTGTTTTCTGGGTGCTATATAAGGAGCATGAAACCTTCAAATCTACATAACAATTCCCTCCCACCCCCCCCCCCCCCAAATAATGGAATGGTGAAAATTGCAAAACAAAATCCTGATTGTTGATTTCTAACTTTCTTCACCTTCATAGCATAGTTTCTGGTTTCTGGTGCACATCTGTAAAAGGGTAACAGAAAAATTGTCAACCAGATGAAATTGATTTGATTGAAACAAAACAAAACAAATCAAATCAAAACAATTTTATTCAATTAGGAAGGTTTTGAATTAATTCTAGTTTGGTGTGCAATACAACCTCCTCATGTTCGAAGAAAATAATATAAAACCTTCATATCTATTTATTAAGTATTATTTTTTTTTTGTAAAATAATAATTATACCATTACTATTTTTTATTATGTACTTTTTTATTTACTTTATTCAGTTTGGTCTATTTGTATTACAAAATAATAAAATTTAATTACTCTAAATTATATCGAAGTAGTATAAAATTAAATTATTTTTATCTTCTACTAAAATTATGTATTTTAAACTTATGTTTAATTCAATTATATATTAACTTTTAAAATTAAAAATTAATTATCATTATTTAAAGCAGAGAAGTTTCCGATATTGTTGGGTTTTTTACAGCAGAGGAAGAAAACGGAGAATAGAACAAGACAATGAAACAAGATGTAAGAAATAATTTTTACTTGCTCACAAATGTGCAGTAAGTGTAACAGCCTGATTTGGACCCTAATTGGAACAGTGGTTTCGGGACCACGAATCTGAGTCAGAAAAATATTTAAATATTATTTTCTGTGTTTATTTTGTGTGAATTTATATCCGTGAAATTTTCATGATTTAATTTTGTAATTTAGGTGTCCGATTATATAAAAAGACTTAATTGCATAAATTAAAAAATTAGCTAGTTTAAAACATAAGGGCCAAATTATTAATGGCTTTTTAAATTGAAGTACTTAGGTGGCAAATAACCCATCCACACATTAGTGGGACGGCAATAGCCAAGAATTTTGTAGTTTTATATTAAAATCGTAAGGTTATTTAAGTAAAACTAATATAATAAGTTAATATACATATTACATAAAATATTAGTATAACATAAGTGGTCATAAAAAATAATAATAATAAGCCCACCATAGCCGAAACCTTCAAACAAGAAGAAAGAAAGAAGAAAACCTAGTTCGGTCTTCTCTCTAGCTTAATCCAAGGTTGGTTTTAATCAGTTTTTGATCATTTTTTAGTTTTTGAGATTGTTGCTTCGAGTGCTATTAAACCCATGCTTAAATTTTTTATTTTGGTGAATATTTTGAGTTGTGCCATTGATGAGAGCTTGTGATTTTTGTTGTTTGATGATGAATTATGAAAGATATATGTTGGGTTAATATATTTGTATTGGAATTTTTTTGATGATTTAGAGTAATTAGGACTTAATTGTAAAAAGTGTAAATGTTGGGGGTATATTGGTAATTTACCCATTTGTGTGTTTTTGGATTAACTTGAATGAAATTATGTTTGAATAAGCTTAATTTGAATGTGTTTAGATCAAGAACTAAAGAAAACGGATTTGGATCGGGGGAAAACGAAAGTTGTCAACTAGCTGTCCCGATCATTTTTCATTGTCCGGGGTAAGTTATAAGCAAATAAACGTACTCAATTCTAATTAAATGCAAAGTATTTATATACTGAATTGAAATATATAAAATTTTAAAAGCAATAGCCGAATGTTGTTAAATTTGACAATTATGTTATGACTTCCTTTCGATTGAGTTACGACATTCGAAAGCCCCGTATGAATCGTAGGAATAGTTAGGATACCTATGTCATGACATAGAATTCCGATATACATGTGCGAGTAAGACCATGGCATCAATATGTGATTCTGATTTATGTGTACGAGTAAGACCCTGTCTGGGACAGTGGCATCAATTTGTGGCTACATGTAAGACCACGTCTGGGACGTTGGCATTGTACAATATGTGTGATTATCCAAGTGTCCTATCCAATTCTGAATGGTTCATCGGGTAAAGATAAGTTGTGTTCGAATGTATTTGATGAGCTAAATGTCAGGTACAAATTCGCTTATTACTTACTTAAATAAGGTAAGTATATTCGGCCTTGAGATTTTTATTGAAACGAAACTTAGTTAAATGCATGCATGAATAAATGTATTCAGCCGTGTGTTTAGTATATGAATGTAAAAATATGTTGTAGCACATGAGTTAATACGATTATGAGTATATGAAATAAGTTACAGTGACTATTTGGTTGTGAAAGTTAAATGATAATAATGATAATTATGTTACATGAGCATTCGGCTAAGGTAATTATTTGGGAATGAATATATATATATATATGTAAGTATATGTGTATAACCTAAATTCTATCTATTGGAGCTAATGTGTTATGGTATTATAATTTAGTTGGGTTTAATTAAGTTGATAAAATTAATGGAATGTTTATTTGTTTATGACTTATTAAGCTCTAAAAAGCTTACTCTGTGTTTGTATGTGTGTTTCTGTTTTATAGATTTTGGGATTTAGACTACAGGCTTAGGGATCATCGTCAAAGTCACTCAACTATCTACAGTTTTGAGTATCTTTATAAACGAACTATCAAACCTATGGCATGTATAGGCAGGGTTATCTTTTGAAATATTAGATTTTAGTTTTGTATAATTTGAGCCATGAGAAAATGGCCTTGTTTCCGTGTTTGATTCTAGTTATATTTGCTTGAGGTTTGAGCTTGCTCAACTATGGTATTTGATGCTATGGAATGATAATAGAAGGGAGTTTTAGATCATTAATAAAATGTGATATGTGTTTGACACTTTGATCAATTCATTGCCATAGTTGTTGTTGAAGATATAGTCGATGACACGATTTGTTTAGTTAAATTTTGAAGTGTAACTGTAAATATTCGAAAATACCATATGTACCCAAGTAAATTGTTCGAATGTGATATTTTTCGTTAGTAATGTCTCGTAACCCTAATTCAGCAAGGGAGCTTATGGCTTTTAGCTCATTTTGCTCTTCTTTTCAATAAGAAAAACAATATATTTATAGTCAAATACATCACCAAATATTCAACTAATTCCTCTAATCAGCATTAGGAGTATTAAAACATTGCTGGTACACATGAATAAGTTGACTTATCAGCTCAATCATCCTATCAAACATCAACATCAAATTTCATTTTCAACCAAACTAAATTACATTGCAACTAAAACAGCAAATATGTGGCTGCAACATGCACAATTGCTAGCATGTACTTCATCCGGAAATATTACAGCAGCATGGTTGGCCAATTTTCAACACTCTTTTTTGGACTCTATGCTTCGAATACAAATCATTCAACAATTTTTTAAACTTAGCAGTCCCAAAATGCTTTGTTTCAAGCTGACCCTGCTCAAGCACTTCATTTTCAACTTATCTTCAACCATGGCCTCATACTCAACCAAATCTGACTCACACAGTTGGCCATACCAATCTTTTGTGCCAAAAATTTGTTCATCGAATAGAGTATTCTCCTCCATCACAGCCTTGGTTGACAACACATCTTGCCTTGTTTCCTTGTTCATTACAATTTTGTTTCTTCTTTGCACAAACAGTTTACGAGTATAGTTTGCTTACCTTCAGTCTGCCATTTTGGCTTGCACCTACATGAGCTTGCATTTAGACCGTTCGCCACTTCGGCTTGCACCCATTCAGGTTTGCATTTAGACTGTCCGCCACTTATTGCTAAGCTCGCAGCTTTGACATCTTACTGAGTTTGCAACTTGCACATTTTGGCTGAGCTCACATACTTTCCTTGAAACTCCTGCTTCAGCTTATTCAAGCTTGTTTGGGAGTCTCATAGGGTTGAGCTGTTGTTGTCTTCTCTACAAGCAACCCTCAAAGATGACAAGCTTTAACAGCTTTTTGTCTTTCTTAACAAGCAGCAGAAGCAAAAACAAGCCCTCAAAGACTTGGGCTCATGATACCATTTGTTGGGTTTTTGACAGCAGAGGAAGAAAACAGAGAACAGAACAAGAAAATAAAACAAGATGCAAGAAATAATTTTTACTTGCTCACAAATGTGCAACAAGGGAGTCTATGATTTTTAGCTCATTTTGCTCTTCTTTTCAATAAGAAAAACAATACATTTATAGTCAAATACATCATCAAATATTCAACTAACCCCACTAATCAGCATTGGGAGTATTAAAACATTACTTGTACACATGGATAAGCTGACTTATTAGCTCAATCATCCCATCAAAACATCAATATCAAAGTTCATTTTCAACCAAAATAAATTAAATTGCAACTAAAACAGAATATATGTTGCTGCAACATGCACAAGTGCTAGCATGTACTTCATCTGGAAATATTACAGCAGCATGGTTGGCCAATTTTCAACAGATATGTGTTGTATTTCTCTGGAAGTGAAGCTGATAATTTTAGAGAAGAGGAAGAAAAGGAAAAAAAGGGCTACATCAACTACCTGACTTGTGAGTAATATAGAAGCACTAGTGCAGGCAGTACAAAGTAGAAGTTCATAAATTCTTTTCTTCTTTCGGTGTATGAATGAAGCAAGGCCTAATTGATTTATCCAAACATGTCATGAAGGTATTTTACAAGCGTCTATCGTGGCTCTAATGATGTAATAGATCTATACATGGAGGAAGTTTCATTTTTGACTGATATAGAGTCAGCCATAGGCAGATTTCTTTCGATGAAAAACCCAGGCTGCTTTGGTTGGGGCAATACGCTGTCACCGCACAACATGACCAAAACCAATGACATGTTAGGTCTGTCCGGGGGGCATTGTTGCACACATAATAGAGCTACATTGATGCATCTTAACCCTTCGGTTGCATCATACGAGTCTCCCAATGCAGGGTCGATTAGTTCTAATGGCCTCTTTTCCATCCACAATTTCCATGCCTGAAAATTTGGACCCGCAAATGATATTATTGTTTGAGACAAAAGAAAACATGATTTGCTACAGTTCAGTCTTCAGGTCTTACATGTCCAAGAAGATTATGGTCATGTTCTGGGTGGGAAAATCCCCTGTTTTTCTTTCCTGATAGTATCTCCAGAACCAAAACTCCAAAGCTGAAGACATCGGATTTCATTGAAAAAAGCCCATCCAAAGCATATTCAGGGGACATATAACCGCTGCAGGAGAAAAAATGTTAGATTAGAACTTTAAAAGCAACTTGGAATAATGCACCAAACAAGTCTTGCTTATATACATACTATGTTCCGACCACTCTTTTAGTTTTGGCCTGAGTCTGATCTACTCCGAACTTCCGAGCTAAGCCAAAATCTGATATCTTCGGATTCATGTTATGATCTAGTAAAATATTGCTTGCTTTGAGATCTCTATGGATAATCTTCAATCTAGAGTCATGGTGAAGATAAAGAACCCCTCTAGCAATTCCGTCGACAATATGCATTCGTATACGCCAGTCCAGTAATTTGCTTCTTGTTTGATCTGCAACCAATAAAAAAGACTTCAGAAAAAGAAACAAAAAGAAAATGGGTAACACAAGACCAGGGGGTGGGGAAGGAAGGGGAGAAAAAGAAGTGCTGAGATAGTAGGTTTCGAACCGAAAATAAAGTAGTTCAAACTTTTGTTAGGCATGTACTCATAAACTAACATCTTTTCATCTTTCCTGATGCAGCAACCAAAGAGCTTTACAAGATTGCGGTGCTGGAGTTTGGAAATCAATGTTACTTCATTTTTGAACTCTTCCAGTCCTTGTCCCGAATTCTTTGAAAGTCTCTTCACTGCTATTTCTTGCCCCTCAATCAATGTTCCCTAAAATTTATAATGTTCAAAATGGTTAAATAGTGAGTGAAATATTGTTTGCAGAATACAGCTTATATACCTTGTAAACAGGACCAAATCCACCTTGTCCCAGAATGTTGTTGCTCGAGAAGTTATTAGTTGCCGTAGCTATGGTTGCGAAATCAAAAACAGGCAACTCTAAATCTTCCTTTCCATGTTCCCCTGGTTATCATTGAATTAGTATAAGATGGATTGAAAATGATTATTTTGTTATATGATAGTGGTTTCAATTGGCAACTGATCTGTTTACCTGTGGTTCTAAGCATGATCTTCTGAACATACAACAACAATGCTAGTATTGTCATTCCGCTGGCTATTATTACAGAGATGGCTATGATTACAGCCTTCAGCTTTTCATTTAGCTTTCCTTTGCTTCGTATATGATCTGAAAGAATTAACGGATAATCAGTCAAAAATATGGTTTCATGTTTGAACGTATACCCCAAACGTTTATGTCTAATTTTATTGATCAATCTAAATGGAAAACAAAGAAGGAACGTTACTCAGATCAGAAGTAGCCAGCCTGATATAAAGGTCCTGTCCACCCTCACTGAATTCTATGATGTCAATTAGGTCCCCAAACCACATCAAGCAGCCGTGGCCTCCCTCTCGGATATCTAAATTCGCGTATGCAGTGCAAGAGCAATTCTTCAAACACAATTTCTCACACTCCTTAAGATCAATGCTAATGTTTGCCCAAGTTTTCGAAGTGTCCGGTAATTTTAGGCCAGTTTTCCTGAGAAAGCTGTCTCCACCATGACATGCCAGCGGTGTCCGTCGAGTACATCCATATGACCAATCTACTGAATTAATATCCCTGGGAGATGCTGATCTGTGGATGAACCCTTCCAAGCAATTACATGGTGGAGATTCATTGGTGCTGCAAGTAGCATATGATCCACAATAGGCATAGATCGAACATTGATCCGATTGCGATGTGGCGTAAACCTCCCAGTTATTTGTCCTCTCATTCCATATGGTGCGTTGTATTAGACCTGATGGATTCAATAAAAACCTTGTATAGATTGAATTGTTTTTCACCTGGTATGTGTAGTAGACTTCATTCTCATTCAAGACAAGCTCAAATGAATATAATGGATTAACAGGCAGTGGGCTTCCTGTGAGATAAAGACCATTCCATGAACCTGCTCTGAATAATATATCAGCTCCCTTTTTAACAACAACCTGTGGGTACCCCTGCGAGTCAACCCTGTAAGTATATATGCCCGGAGCAGGATCTTCCGTGTTTTTCCAGGATGATGCATGCCTCTCGGAACCGGTGACAAAGTTTATTCCAATCTTCATTCCTGGTAGAAAGGTATCGCAAGGATGATCAAAACTCTGCCAACGAAAGTTCTCCGAATCACTATCATTTCGGTCCTTCACTACGAAATTTCCCGATTCCAGGAGTTGTGCAATCGGTTCCTCTGCTGAATTCCTCGATGTGTTTGAAGACCAAACAATGCCTTTGGTGCCATTCATGATTGAAAGAATGCCTTTCTCATTGATACTTAAAACTCCTGAGGCATCAGAAACTAAATTTTCCCTATTGGCAACCCATACAACAGTTCCAGTTGATACTTTCTTGTACCAAATTCCCACGTATCGACTCTTGGAATTCCCAGGACTGAAAAATCCCAGTTCAAAGCTTCCACCTGCTGACACAAGAGTTTCACCATCTTTTATTGACTGCCCTGGGGTTAAAGTGTCTATTGCCCAAGTTCTTATTGTAAAGAAGAGAAGCAAACACAGAACAAGCTCCATTAAGAAGGCTTCCATTTATTTCCTAATAAGTAAAACTGATTACTTATTTTAAAGATAATAGAAGCAAGGAGAAACTTCTCTATATCAATATTATTGGGTAAGACGTCCCTCTCTGTATGTATTTATTTTTCTATTCATTATAGCAGCCCCTTTGACTTTCTAAATTTAAAATCAAATGAATTTCAGATTGATGTTAGTCTCGCATCTTACCAAATTAAATATTGTAAGGGTTTCGGATTTTATATCTTTAAATTTCTTTTCAAAATTAAATGTTGATTTATTAAGTTAAAATATGAGTTTGAATCCAAGTTCATATATCTTAGGCTTTGAAAAGTCAAAGGGTTGCCATACGTATCTAATATATGTAAAGTGTATAAATGTATAAAAGAAGAAAGGATGATTAAGCATGACCTGATCATCCTAAAGATACTTGGTCAAAGCTGAAAACAATGCTTGACTACTATTGATGTGGAAAGGTGTGCTTTTTCACACTCCAGAATCCAGGAACAAACATCACAGAATAATTTAAACTGAAGATAGAAGAAGACTGGTTCAAAATAATTTAAACAATTGCAAGTGAGACCAAAATTTATTATTCTAACACACATATATGTAATTGTATACATGAATTTTAATTTGGTGTACATTAAACCATAATTCATGTATACAATTGTACATTAAACCATAGTTCATATATAGTTGCGAGATTTTAATATTTTGGTATTTAATACACCCATGTCAAGTAAAACTATGCTTGTTATATCATCTCTTTTAGCAGGCACCACCTTTATGTCTCTAATTAGATTGTACTACTTCTGATCTACACACCCTCATCATGTATGATTGGTTCGTCACTTTTCACAAACTCTCTAACGAAACTCTTTAACGAATAGGATAATTATTATCCATCACTATCTCACTTTATAATGTCATATCATAAACTTATAAAGTCATATTACAACTTTTACCAAAAAACAATGAACTGACTTGTCCACTAATGGGATGCTCCCCCATTGCACCTCAACTCCCCGTACAAATACTAGAGGAGAGTACTTAAGGGGGAAACAGTCTCTCCCTCTCCTCCTCTTTCTCCTCTCTCCTCTCCTCTTGATGGTTTTCCGTCCAACCAAGGTGAATCGACGCCTTATCTTAGCCTAACTTCATCTTAGCAACAACAATTTGGTGTAGTGAACATGGATGTCCATAGCTCACACAACTATTTGTTAGAAAAATCTGTTAAGGAAACAATTATAATAGTTACAACAGAAGTTTAAATTTTTTTAGAAAATTAATTCACTTTGTGATATTTATAGCAATAAATATTTACTTAAAAGTATTTGTGTGTAAAATTAATCATTTTCATTATAAATTTAAAAGTTTAAATTTTTTTGATAAATTCAATAAAAAGTCATTTTTCTCTTATCTATTACTCACCCTTTATCATGTATGTATAAAAGAAGTTCAATTTTATGATAAAAGAAAAGATTTTGTTGGGGATCTTTTCTAAATGACAAAAATGAATTTTTATTGATTTTTTTAGAATATTTTTCTTTTTTAAACTTTTAGGATTAAAATTAAATTAGCAAATTTTGTAAATGTTCAGGATTAAATTTATTGATTTTTTAAAATTAAAACTAAATGAAAAATTTCATAAACACTAAGGGCTAAATCTATTAAAATTTTAAATTTAGGATCAATTTGATAAAATGTATAAACATGGGAGAAATAAATTTATTATTAGGCCAATAAAAAAAAGATCTCAGCTTTTTGTTAAGTATTTAATTGTGGGTGACTAAAATTTTAAATTTTGAAAACGTTGGTGATGAAATTGAAAGTTTTTGAAGTTGGGTGACCAAAATAGAATCTACCCAAAAGTTGGGTGATCACCCAGGAACTTACCCAATTTTTTAAACTTTATATATATATATATATATTTGAATTTTTATTTTTTGAAATTTTTATAATTTTAAAAAAATAAATTTTGAAATTTTTATAAATATTTTGGCTTTTAAAAATTATTTTGATTTTTAAAAAAATTTTGTTGAGAGAGACTAATTTACTCATTTTCAAAACTGAAAAAGATCAAATGATATTTACATCAATATGGTATTTGAGTTATTTGAATCATTCGAATTATTTAAATTGTAAAATTCAACTCGACTTAAACTCAAATTACTTATTGAAGTTGACTCGAAAAAAACCTAATAATTCAATTCAATTAACTCAAAATTTGAAAAAAAAATTCAAGTTAAATCGAGTTTTACTGACTCTTAAGACTAGGCATAGCCATGTTCAGGTCGAAGGTGGCATTCAAGTATAGTTCACCAATAATGTGTACTCTAAAATTTAAACTTAACCTAAATGTTTGGGGAAGAAGTTCACTTCTACTTTTTCCAACTACTAATTAATTATTAAATAAATACTTTAATCTTAAAATAATTATTTAATTGAGTCCCTTAATTATGATGCGTTGGTCTAATTTTCCCAATACGGTCTTTAATTAATTTTCTGGTCAATGCAACAATGTTATAATGTTATGTCAGCAAGAATGTTTTGTTATTATTACCAATTTGGTCCATGTTCCAGTAAAAAAATTTCTGGCATGTTTAAATAATTATAATGATATTAATTTTTTATTAATGCTTGTAACTTTAATTTGTTTTTTGAAAAAAAAATATTTTATGTTAATTTTACCGCAATGAGTTGAAAGGCATTTAAATTAAGGTATCATCATGGAGGAGAATGTAAATACAAATTGTTATTGGACCGCTTAATTATAAAAGAAAAGTAATTTTAAAAGTCAAAGGGACTGCTTAATTAAGACCTGGTCACCAAAGGCATTGTTTGGTCTTCTAATACACCAGCTCCTGGATTCGGGAAATTTCGTAGTCGATACTTTCAATTTGTCATATTAATTTAATTGCTGTGAGTATTTTAGGCTTGAGGGGGAGACATCGAAATCCTCCCACATAGGATGGCTCAGGGGAGACATCCAGGGGCCTAGTTACCTCTTAGTAAGGCCCTAATCAAACTATTAATAGACAATAATCTAACTATGTTAACTATTAAAAGCTTAACTACTACTGGTGATTTTATAGAACGAGATGAGCAGATGTCAACAGAACTAGTTCCCAACTTTTTAGCTCATTATTGCCATGAAAAGTCCATATCTTCAACCCATCCCGTGCTATTTGCTTGTATACACACAAACCTACCTGCTTGCTAGCACGGTAAGTCATACAGAGAGCATTATAGCTCTTAATACAAAAGGTAAATAATTACAGCATAGGATGTTAACGTTATTCATGTTTTCTATCGTGCCTCTAACAACGAAATGGTAACTCCATTGCTAGAAGCTGGTTCATGGTGGGTTGATGAGTGAGAGTCCGATTCAGGAAGATTCCTTTCCGTGAAAAACCCAGGCTGTTTCGGTTGAGGTAATGGATTCTCACTACCTAACATTAGAACTACGGATGACATGCTCGGTCTATCCTGTGGTCGTTTTTGAACACACAAAAGACCCACATGAATGCATCTTAGAACTTCAGATACCACAAAACAATCTCCCAAGTTACTTTCAATTAGCTGCAATGGCTTCTCTTCCATCCACAGTTTCCATGCCTGGAAACATTAGAACCAACATGTCAAGTATCTATTGTTTAACAGCAAGAATAGTAATTAATAATGTTTTGTTCTTCCTTCTTACATGCCCAACAAGGTTATGGCTGTGTTCTGGATGGAAGAATCCTCTGTTCTTTTTCCCGCTAACAATCTCAAGTACTAACACACCAAAGCTAAATACATCGGATTTGATCGAAAATAGTCCATCTACAGCGTACTCAGGAGGCATATAACCGCTGAAAATTGAGATGAAGAAGAAAGTTATAACACAGTTAGGCATTTGGTTCAAGTTAGAGTATGTTTACACTACATACTAAGTTCCAACGATTTTGTTAGTATTTGCCTCAGTTTTATCACCCCAAATTGTTCTTGCCATGCCAAAGTCTGAAATCTTGGGGCACATATCACTGTCTAGTAACACATTGCTGGCTTTGAGATCTCTATGTATAATCCTTAGTCTAGAGTCTTGATGAAGATAAAGAAGTCCTCGAGCAATCCCATCGATGATGTGCATTCGCCTTCTCCAGTCTAGTAATTCGCTTTTTGTTTGATCTGATTATTGTCTCATCAAAATAAACATTAGTGCTTCGACTGATTAAATCCTCAGAGAAAGTATTTCAGAAAAAATGTGGTTCGAGGATCAAACCGAAAATAAAGTAGTCCAAGCTTTTGTTGGGCATGTACTCGTAGATCAACATCTTTTCATCTCCTGGAATGCTACAACCGAGAAGCCTCACAAGGTTGCGATGCTGAAGCTTAGCAATCAATCCGACTTCGTTTTTAAACTCTTCCAATCCTTGTCCAGAACATTTTGAAAGTCTCTTCACTGCTATTTCTTGCCCTTCAGGCAAGGTACCCTGGAAATCATCATTTGAAAGGCTTAACATTCACATTTTCTTCGTTCCCCAAAAAAAGGGATAGCTCATCTGGGTATATTTTCTTAATTTACCTTGTAAACAGGTCCAAAACCACCTTGTCCTAGCTTATTATCATCGGAGAAGTTATCAGTGGCTTTCACAATGGTGCTTAAATCAAATACCGGTAACTCCATGTCATCCTTTCCACCTTCAACTTTAGACATTAATCAAATTGAAGTAAAAATCTCTACTATCAAAACTAAATGATCAAATAATAAATACGTATCAAACATCAATAGAGCTTCATTTCTCGTAATTGACAGACATTAGTTCCTAAACTTGGTTACTTACCTTGCTTTCTGAGTTTCTTCCATCTCAAGAAGACAATTAATCCTCCCAAAATCAGTCCAACTAATATGACCGCGATTACAATAATGGCTACTATCTTGTTTTTACTCAAGTTTTTGCTTGCAACAAGGTGACCTGAAACATCAGAAGTGTAACTGAACAATTAGCTTCTCGAACAGTAATGATAAAACAATAATCGGTTTAAATTCGAGATGATACCTAATGTTGAATTGGCCATCCGTACGTAGAGATCTTGTCCACCGTCAGGGTATGTTCTCATATCAATAAGGTCATCGAACCACAGCAAGCATCCACTACCTCCATTTCTGATATCTGAATTTGCATAGGCGATGCAAGAGCAGTTCTTTGAACACTTCTCTTGGCATTCCTTAAGGCTCATGCTTGCATCAAAAGAAGAATTCGATGTGTCAGGTAATTTCAACCCATTATACTTCGTAAAGACAGAATTTTGACAAGCCAATTCAGTCTTTCGAACGCATCCGCCAGACCATTTTGAATGATCCCACTCTGTAGGGTACTTTGGTTCAAATCCATCCAAACAAGCACAGTTGTTGGTGTTGCAGCTAGCATATGGACCACATACAGCATAATGGTCGCATTCATCGAGAGGAGCAAAATAGATCTCAATCCATTGCAATTGTTTCGTTCTCACTAGGCGCCGCAAAAAGCCTGATTGATTCACAACTAACCTTGAAATCAATGAAGGATAGGGCTCACCTCTGTAGTACACCTCATTCTTATTCAACTCAAATGTAAACTTGAATAGGTTAGATGATTCAACCTGTTTTAGATCAGGAGTCCCCGTAAACCGTTCCCCGTTCCATGACCCTCCTCTGTAAAAGATTGCACTTCCATTTCTCACAACTAGCTGGGGAAACCCCTCGGGTTCTATCAAGGCCGAAAACCGGCCTGGGGCAGGATCATTGAGGCCCTTCCAAGTTGATAGAGACCAGTTCATTCCTGTAATGAAACTCTTCCCAAGCTTCATCCCTGGCAGTAAGGTATCACAAGGATAATCAAAGCTTTGCCATAATAAGTTTGCCGAGCCGCTGTCGTTTCCATCTTTTACGACAAGATTTCCAGAGTCCAAGAGCTGCAGAACTGGATTTTCAGCAGTTCTTGTTCTATTGGATGACCATATAATGCCAGTTTTCTTATCCTGGAGAATAATACTACCTTCCTTAGTGACATTTAAAACTCCGAAATGATCGAGAAGAGGAGCCTCTCGGTTGGCTATCCAAACGACAATCTCAGGAGAAACTTTGTACCATATTCCTAGGTAACGTGTTGTTGAATTAACTGGGCTACTGAAGAATCCCAATTCAAAAGTTTCGTCACTTGAAACTAGAGCTTCCCCATCTCTGATAGATCGGCCTGGAGTAATATTATCTGTTGCAGCAGAGGCTGCCAAGACAAATACTAGCATACAAGCCAACAAAGAACACCTTCCAAAACCTTCAGTTGATTGTCTCTCCATAATTCAATATGAAACTACTGATATCTTTAAAAAAAAAAGAAAAAAAAAAAAAAGAGAATAAGCTGCATTTATCAGCCCGAGAGCTTAAAGCAGACCTTAATAATTTTAGTAGTTCAATGAAGATTGAATGCAAATTCTATTTTCTGAAGAGTGCCAAGCATTTAATAAATATCTCAATCCACATATACAAATCAGTGTTAATTAGCCCACCAGGCTGCCACATGGAATCAACGTAGACTTGATCAACTTTTTCATGCATTTAATGAAAAATTAATGCATGATGCTGATATAAAATAACCAACTTTCTTTTTAACTATAATGTCTAAGCCTATCCAAAAACACATTGATGCAAATGGGCTCTCAAACAACATCAATCTTGACAACGGCAGGCATATAAAGAAAATTGTAAGGCAAATAACATTTACTCTTAAATGGATTATAATGTAGGTTTGCACCCATTTCATTACAATAATTGCTTTCAACTATACATTAACTTTAAAAAGTTACCCAGTTTTCTTTTTTAAGGTTTCTAGAACCCTTGATGCGTCAGAGCTTGTACAAGCATATGCTTTTGCGACTAATATCTCATTGTTAGATGTTCCTAAGAATTGTCAAACTATCAACTCCACTTTCTATGTAATTATAAAAGTTCAATTGAATTGATCAAATCCTTCTCCACTTTGACAGAAAATTTATTGTCATTAGTTTGCCTGTCAGGTCCAACAGTAACATCTACGGTCTACCCCTGTTTTCCAATTGGACAAACATTTAATTGATTTAAAACCCTTGCAAAAGCTTTTTTTATAGAAAAATATAATGATAAAAGTTATCTTTTAATGATCATTTTTTTTTCAATTTGATTTTTTTTAAAAATTAAATTTAGCGTTCATCCTTTTAAAAGAAGTTAAATCACATTTTTTTAATAGAAATACTTACTAAAATATTAATTTTTAATAATGTTAATGTGGTATCTTACTTAACAATTTATGTGTACTTCATGAAATAATTATAAAATTACAAAAGATTCAAAAAATAAGAATTATATATAAATAGTTCATAAAAAAATATAAAAAAATTAGCATTAAGTATACGTGAATTGCTTTGCAGATTACCATATTTAAAATTTTAATGGTTTAGACAGTAATTCAGTTAAAAAAATAATAATTTGACTCTTTTTAAAATGTATAAAATTAAATTTAACTTAAAAAAATAAAAACTAAAATAATTAATACTATAAAGGTTAAATGCTAAATTTATCATTATATCTTATAGAAAAAGCATTTGCTCAAGTTAAATTATTAGTTTTTTTTTTTTACTTTTAATGAGCCACTAATGCATCAATTAGTTGCTTTTCTGGGTGCTTCAACGAGGCCTACAACACAATTGATTGGGCCTTTTTGGACTTTGTTATGCAAATAATGGGCTTCGGGTAGCGTTGGTGATCAAGGATTTACACGTGCATATCAACAGCTTCCCTTTATATTTTAGTTAATGGTTCTCCCACCAATAGATTCTCTATCAATCGAGGACTTAAGCAAGGTTGTCAACTCTCCCCCTTGCTTTTCAATTTGGTGGCGGAGGCTCGTAGCCTTTTGTTGGAGAAAGCAGTGTCCATTGGTTTATTAAAATTAATACGTTTATAAAACTCAAATAAATTAATACATAATATTAACTTTTGATAAATCCAATGTATATAATTAAATGTAAAATAATTACAAAATTATTGAAACAATAACTATAAGAAAAGGTACTTCCATATTCTTTTTACAATTGTTAAAAATATGTCTTTCTGATATGATTTTTTTTATTGTCAATGATCTTATACTATCTCTATCATTTGGATGATAATTTATAATCTTAATTCTTAATCTCAGATCGACCAAAAGATTTGTAATGCTAAATTCAATTTCACTCTTTTAATTTTTATTTCAAATTGATTTGTATCTCACTTTGACTATTCACTCTTTGTTCTTGTTGCTCTTCCTTTATTTTACTAGTAAACATTCTATTAAAATATTTTTCATTCTTATTAAACATTTAAAACAAATAAATCTAAATCATAAACACAGGTTTTTATGAAACCAACAAACAATTAATAATATTCTTTTACAAAAAAAATTAATAAATTTGAAGTGTATTTTTTGATATCATGGGTATGCAACATGTAAATTTTCAAACACAAGATTCGCAATAATCACACCATCAACAACAAATTTTAAATAAGAATGCTACATTTTTAATCAATATTTAAGAAATTTAAGATTATATAAATACAATCAATCTTAATTTTTTGAAGGATTTGTATTAGTTAACCTTTAAAAAAATTACCCAAATAAGATGTAAGTAATTTTCAATATCCCAAAATCATTTAATAAATAAACTAAATCTTGCATATGAATTTTTAACTATTATAAGAAAATACATACATACATACATACATACATACATACATACATACATACATACATACATACATCACAATTATACTTTAACCTCATACCAATATGTAAATTGATTATATAAACAAAATATTCTTTTATAATATAATCATATGTTAAACTTTAACCGAGACTGCACAAAAGCCTATACGTGCCATATAAACCGTATATAATGTATCAAAAACTACGGAGATAAGATGGATAGTGTGACTTGAATGCTGATCCGGTCGTCCAACCTTTTGAAAATCTACAAAGACATTGAACAATACAAATAAGCTTAATGAAGCTTAGTAAGTTCGATAGGTTAAACAAAAATCTTACCGAACCTACTATAACAAGTCAAATAAATAAAATTATTCATGTCAATTCCCTGTTATTCACAACTTCAATTGATAAATACATTCGTACAATACAAACATAAATAACATGTTTTTGAAATTCATTAAATAAATCGCTTTATCAAAATCTTTCCATTCGCAGAACGACTTACGGATAAGAGTACATCGTCAACAAAAGCTTATGAGAGATGACCCATCTGAATATGTGATAAACTATAAAAGTAACATATTTTAATCCTATTCTTAATGTGTTTTTGGATGATTTATTATATAATTTAGTGAATTTGATGCTTCTAATCCTTTAATTTCATGTTTCTATACTTAGGTGAGCATAGGAGAACAAAAGGAGCGGAAAATGGGCCAAAAATAGACAAAACGAGCTGATTTTAGGATCCACACGGCCAAGACCATTCCCACATGGGCTGGCCCACACGGGCTGGCCACACTCTCATGTGGCAGCCCATGTTGAAATCGCTCCCTGTTTTCCAAACACGCAGAAAAAGCCAATTTTTAGGGTTTCTGAGCATTCTAAAGTCTATAAATGCACACTAGCAAATGACCTAAAGAGCACGCAGAGCTGAACGAAAAAAAGACTCGAAGAATGCTAACGAATTCAACTTAGAAGTAGGATCTCCTTTGTAACACCCAATAACTCCAAACCGTCGCCAAAATAAGGTTATGGAGTATTATTAAACCTATCAGACAATTTACAATTAATATACAAATAATTATCAAACATAATATAAAATAATCTTAAAGTCCCTTAGATGGACCCTCGAGGCCCAAAATATGAGTTAGGAGTGATTCAAGACTAATTCGGGTGCTCAAGAAAATTTTTTTGTGCGAATTCAAAATAACCCCTTTATAAATATCCAGTCTTCCTTGCAAATTTAAATTGAGACCAATCCAAACAAACATCGCAACCAATCCAATTCACATTTAAATACACCTAAATTATATCTAAAACATTAACTTAATATTTTAATTAAATAAATATTCATAATATCATTCAAAATTGATTGATAATTTCATTCATTTCTATTTAACTTAGTATCAAAAGTACCAAAGTGTCATATAACTTTTCTTACCATTTTATTTAACCATCCAAACATTATAAATCATCCTTTACAACCAAAACATAAGACATGTTCAAGTGACCTATATAACTCCTAAGTACATGTCACTTTTACCCAAAAGAAAGATTATATCACCAAATTTGCTCTGAAGTCGGGATTACTCTGGATGCTAAACCGAGACTCTTGACTTCTACTGACCTGCGCACGGAAACAACCGTACGATGAGTATGGGTATATGATAAACTGTAATTTATACATATTTTTACCCTATGCTTAGCATAATTTTGGATGAATTATCCCTTGAATTGTGGAATTTGATGCTCCTAATCCTTTAATTTCGTGTTTTATACTTAGGTGAGCATAAGAGAGTAAAAAGAGTGAGAAACGGGCCAAAAATGGAGAAAATGGGCCAGGATGAGAAATTAACACGGCTTCGAGTTCCTCACACGGGTACACTACACGCCTGTGTCTTTCTAGCAGACTTGAACACAGCCTAAACCCGAATCACACGGGCGTGTCCCTGTCGTGACTGTTTTAATTTCACGCGGAAAAGGTTACTTAGGAGCTAAGAAAGGCATTCCAGAGTCTATATAAACACCCTAAGGGGGGAACTAAAGGACACAGAGAGTAGAAGGTAGGGAATTACTCAAGAAACGCCGATTGATCCATCTCGGAAGTAAGGATCTGCATCAAGATTGAAGATCTCCCTTCAATTCTTCAGGAGTTTTGGGTTTTCTTTATGTTTTGTTGTTTTCCTTATTTTGAGATGTTTTCCCTTTTTATTATGAACTAAACCCCCAAATACCTGAGGGGGATGAAACCTAAGACGAATCTTGTTATTGTTATCTGAATTGTATGATAAATATTCGATTTGTTCTTAATTATGTTTTTTTTAATTCTTGAATTGATATTTCAGGATATTAAGTCAAGTCAAATGTGCTTATTCAGAGGAGCAAAAGTCCCTGTTTAAGAGTAGATCCAACACAATTAAACGAAGTTGATCGCAATCCTAGACATAGGACGACGAAAATCTGCCAGATTAGAGTCAAATCTAATAGGGGGATCCATAGAGCGAGTTAATACAACATTAGGAGTTTTAATTAGAAAGGTATTTTAATTAATCAATCTAGGGTTAGTTGTTCTTAGTCTCGATGGAGATATTAACATAATTTAAGGATCTCTACGGATCAAGTCGAATGAATAAATTGTCTAGTTCAGAGTTAGGTAACAAGTGAAGTCTAGGTGGATTCTTCATTGGGTATTGCTTTTATCAATCAGTTTTCCCAAAAGTATTTTCCCTAATTTATTCTCTATCGTGTCTTAGTTAATTAGTTTAGTTAGATTTTAGTTTAAACAATTCCCCAAATTATTTCTAGGCTAGATAATAGAAAGAAAGTTATTACTAGTACTCTTGGTTTCTGTGGGTTCGACATTCCGGTCTTGCCACTAAACTATACTATTGTTTGATAGGTGCGCTTGCCTTATTCATGATAATAGTTAGTTCCTAGGTACAATTATAAAATATTAAAACTTATGATGCACATGTCAAGTTTTTGACGCCGTTGCCGGGGAACTAAGATATTAGGAACGCTCGATTTTTATTACTTTAGCCATGTTTTATTTTATTGCAATTTAACTTTATTTTTTTTCATTTAATTTTTACTTACTAAATCTTTTCTTTTCTTTTTCTCTGACAGATGCCTCTAGTTTATGACTAGAAGAAACCCATCCAGACTGTTATTATTCGATAGCGATTTAGAAGCAACAGTTCGTAGAAAACCGAAGAGAGATAAGGCGAAGCTTACAGTACAAAAAACAAGGACAAGAGGACGAAACTGAATCTATTGAGAGATGGAAGTAAATCCTAACAATCACTACCTCCTGTGGTAGCTGCAGATCATGCGAATTAAAATCCTGCCCCTCGTACTATGTATGATTATGTTAAACCTAATTTAGCTAGTACTGAATCTAGTATTGTTAGGCCTGCTATTGCTGCAAATAATTTTGAACTGAAACCTAACATTATTCAAATGATTCAACAGTTTGTTCAGTTTGATGGTTTACAGGATGAGGATCCTAACACACATTTAGCAAACTTTTTGGAATTCTGTGATACTTTTAAAATTAATGGCGTTTCTGATGATGCCATTTGCCTTCGGTTATTCCCATTTTCTTTGAGGAATAAGGCTAAACAGTGGTTAAACTCTCTACCACGAGGGTCTATTACTACATGGGAACAAATGATCAAAAAGTTTTTACTTAAATATTTTTCGCCGATTAAAATGGCAAAGTTGAGGAATGATATTTCTTCTTTTGTGCAGATGGATTTAGAAACACTCTACGATGCTTGGGAGAGCTACAAGGAGTTATTGAGAAGGTGCCCTCACCATGGGTTACCTTTATGGCTTCAGGTTCAAACTTTTCACAACGGTTTGAACCCCTCAACAAGGTAGATAATTGATATAGCTACTGGTGGAACAATCAATAACAAAACACCTGAGGAGGCTTATGAATTTATAGAAGAGATGTCACTGAATAACTATCAGTGGCAAGTCATGAAGACAAAGCCACAAAAAGCCACCGATGTTTTCAATATTGATGCAATCACTATGCTTTCTAGTTAGGTAGTACTTTTGAATAAAAAGATTGATGGTTTAGTTGGTTCTACGCAGGTACATCCAGTTATGCAGTGTGACGCAACTCTAAATACTCCCCCTATGGTCATGGCATGGAAAGCGAGCAATTGAATTATATGGGTAATAATCCTCGACCTCAAAATAATCCTTATAGTAACACTTACAATGCAGGTTGGAGGAACCATCCCAATTTCTCATGGGGTGGTCAAGGAAATCAAAGACCACCACCTCCTCTGGGATTTCAACAACCACCTTACCAACAAGAGAAAAAGTCGAACCTCGAGGAGATCTTACGAAATTCATCTCGGTCTCAGAAACTCATTTTCAGAATACCAAAATAGCACTTAACAACCAACAAGCTTCCATTCAAGGACTTGAAAATCAAATTGGTCAACTTGCCAAAATAATATCTGATAGACCACAAGGTAGTTTGCCGAGTAATACCGAACCCAATCCTAGGGAGCACGTTAGAGTAGTTACATTAAGGAATGGGAAGATGCTAATTGAACTTGAAGAGAATGTGCTACAAGAGCCTAAAAAAGAGAATATCGAGGAGGCTGAGCCCAAAGAAAAAGACCCATCAGTACTTAATGAATACAAGCCACCTATCCCATACTCAGCAAAATTGAAGAAAGACAGCATGGATGCTCAATTCAGTAAATTTCTTAAACTTTTTAAAAAGTTACATATTAACTTACCTTTTGTTGAAGCTATTTCGCAAATGCCCACGTATGCAAAATTTTTGAAGGAGCTTCTAACAAACAAAAGGAAATTTGAAGAACTGTCTACAGTGGAACTTAAAGAGGAATGTTTAGTGATCCTCCAGAACAAACTGCCAACCAAATTAAAAGATCCAGGAAGTTTTACTATTCCCTGTTTAATTGGTAGTCTAAATATTGAAAATGCGTTGGCAGATTTAGGTGCCAGTATTAACTTAATGCCTTATAAAATGTTTAAGCAGCTAGGTCTAGGGGAACCAAAACCCACTAGGATGAGCATTCAATTAGCTGATAGATCTGTTAAATATACTAGGGGTATCATTGAAGATGTATTAATTAAGGTTGATAAATTTATATTCCCTATTGATTTTGTTATGCTTGACATGGATGAGGATGTTGAGGTACCCTTAATCTTAGGACGCCCATTTTTAGCTACTGCTAGAGCTATTATTGATGTAGGAGATGGTAAACTTGTGCTTAGGGTAGGTGATGAAGAAATTGTGTTTAAAATTTATGATGCCATGCGATTCTCTAGGGAACAAGACGACTCCTGTTATTTTATTGATTCTATTAATTATTCTGTTCAAGACTCTTTTCAAGAAATCGCTCTTAAAGACACATTGGAACTGTGTCTCGTTTAAAGTGGGGGAGAGGACGAAGTCACCACTGAGATGGAGAAAGTAAGAATTGATTTAAACCCCAACGAATCTTTTCCAAGACAAATAGATTATGAGGGCATTGAGATTAATGATGAACTAAAACAAAAGCCCTCTGTTGACGAACCTCCCAAACTGAAACTAAAGCAATTACCTAAACACTTTGAATATGTATTTTTGGGAGACAATTCTACACTACCAGTAATTATTGCCTTAAACTTGCAACCCAAGTAGAAGGAGGAATTAATCCAAGTGCTAAGAAAACATAAAAGAGCCATAGCTTGGAAAATTTCTGACATTAAAGGGATCAGTCCTTCTTTTTACACCCACAAAATTTTGATGGAGGAAGAATATAAACCATGTGTGCAAGCTCAAAGAAGATTGAACCCCAACATGAAGGAAGTGGTCAAGGCTGAGGTAATTAAACTTCTAGATGCTGGAATTATTTATCCTATTTCTGACAGTGCTTGGGTAAGTCCTGTGCAGGTTGTTCCTAAGAAAGGTGGCATGACTGTTGTTGCCAATGAAAAAAAGGAATTGATCCCTATAAGAACAGTCACATGTTGGAGAGTTTGCATTGACTATAGGAAATTGAATGATGCCATTAGAAAAGATCACTTCCCATTACCTTTTATTGATCAGATGTTGGAAAGACTGTCAGGACATATATACTATTGCTTTTTGGATGGACTTTCTGGCTATTTCCAAATCCTGATAGCTCCTGAAGATCAAGAGAAGATGACATTCACGTGTCCATACGGTATGTTTGCTTATCATAGAATGCCTTTTGGATTATGTAATGCTCCTGCCACTTTTCAGCGTTGCATGTTAGCCATCTTTGACGAACTCGTGGAGGATATCATGGAGGTATTTATGGATGACTTCTCGATATTCAGTAACTCTTTCCATCTTTGCCTTAAGAATTTAGAACGAGTTTTAATAAGATGTGAAGAAACAAATCTTGTTCTCAATTGGGAAAAATGAAATTTTATGGTTCGAGAAGGTATTGTGTTAGGACATAAAATTTCTAGTAAAGGGATTGAGGTTGATAAAGCAAAGATTGAAACCATTGAAAAACTACCTCCCCCTAGTTCGGTTAAGGCTATAAGAAGCTTTTTAGGATATGCCGATTTTTATAGAAGATTTATTAAATATATTTCTAAAATAGCTAAGCCTTTAACTAAATTAGTGGAAAAAGATGTGCCTTTTAATTTTGATCAGGAATGTTTAGAAGCATTTAACACTCTTAAAGAGAAATTAACTAAAGCCCCAATTATAATTGCACCTGATTAGAATTTACCTTTTGAACTAATGTGTGACACGAGTGATTTTGCAGTAGGTGCAGTTCTAGGACAGCGAAGAGACAAGTATTTTCAGCCCATTTATTATGCTAGCAAGACTTTGACAGCCGCGCAAGAGAATTACACAACCACGGAAAAAGAATTGCTAGCTGTGGTTTTTACGTTTGACAAATTTAAACCATATATGATATTATCTAAAGTCATCATTTATACTGACCATTCCACTCTTCGTTATCTTTAACTAAAACTGATACAAAACCTCGACTAATAAGATGAATTTTATTGTTACAAGAATTTGACTTAGAGATACAAGACAAAAAAGGGGCTAAAAATTTGACGGCTGATCATCTTTCTAAGCTTGAGAATCCACATCTCAAAGAACTTGATGAGGCCGAGATAAACGACTCGTTTCTTGAAGAGCAACTCCTAGTCGTATCAGAAACTGAAGTACATTGGTTTGCCGATATTACAAATTATTTAGCAGCTAACATAACCCCAAAAGGGTTGACGCATCAGCAAAAGAAATGATTTTTCACTGATGTGAAAAACTACTTTTGGGAAGACCCTTTTCTCTTTCGTATATGTGCAAATCAAGTCATTCAAAGATGCGTTACTAAGGCAGAAGCATACATAATTTTAGAACACTACCATTTAGGACCAACAAGAGGACATTACAGTGGAACTAAGACCACTTATAAAATACTTGAATCAGGTTTTTATTGGCCCACACTGTTCAAAGACGCTAACAGATATGTTGCTTCTTGTAATAAATGTCAAAGAACAGGTAATATCTCTCAACGCAATGAAATACCTTAAACATATATACTCTCATGTGAAATATTTGATGTATGGGGTGTTGATTTCATGGGTCCATTCCCTAGTTCGTTTGGGAATAAATACATCCTAGTAGCGGTTGATTATATGTCAAAATAGGTGGAAGCCCAAGCTTTACCTACTAATGATGCTAGAATGGTGGTAAGATTTCTAAAAAAACTCTTTTCTCAATTTGGAACACCAAGGGTAATTATTAGTGATAGGGGTACTCATTTTTGTAACGCCCAGTTCGATAAAGTTTTAAAGAAATACGGAGTGCATCACAGAACAGCTACATCTTACCATCCTCAAACCAATAGACAAGTCGAAGTAGCAAATAGAGAATTGAAACATATCTTAAAAGAAACGGTAGAGTCAAATAGGAAAGATTGGTCAAGTAAAGTAGATGATGCTTTATGGGCTTATAGAACCACATTTAAAACCCCTATAGGAACATATCCTTATAAACTAGTTTATGGGAAAAGTTGTCATCTACCATTTGAACTTGAACATAAAGCATTTTGGGCTGTTAAATTTCTAAATCTTGACTTTAAACTTGCAGGTGAGAAACATTTAATGTAGTTAAACGAGTTGGATGAATGGCGCTGTATGCATATGAAAACTCACGCTTATACAAGGAAACCACAAAGCAACACCATGACTCTCGTCTAAAGCAACCTAAGCATTTTAAAGCTAGCGATCTTGTCATACTTTACAATTCAAGGCTTAAATTATTCCCTGGAAAGCTTAAATCAAGATGGTCAGGCCCATTCGTAGTTCAAACTGTTTTTCCCTACGGCGCAGTTGAGGTAACACTTCCAAACCACGGCACTTTCAAGGTAAACGGTCATCGAATTGAACTATATAATGGTGAGGATTTTGAGAATAGTAGGGGGAAGCTTCGACTCCACGACCCCTCGTAAAAGTACACACAAGGTAAGTCGAGCTTAGACTCTAAATAATCGCTTCTCGGGAGGCAACTTGAGCATTAACATTATCGATTTCTATAAATTCAGTTTCTAGCATCTAAATAACTAATTAAGTCTTTAAAATGTAGGTTTTCCAGAGCCACACGGCTAGGCACACGGGCATGCCTAAGACGTGGCCACACCATGGGTGGAGACACGGTCGTGTGACACGATCGTGTGAAAATAGAGCAAAATTTTTCCCAAGACACGAGTTTCAACAAATCACCATGGTCGTGCGATACAGCTGTGGGCGAACCTGTTAATATAACACGGGCATGCGACACGTCCGTGTCCTTTACTCGTGGGCGAACCTGCTAAAAGCCCACGGGCGTGTGAAAAAACACACAGGAGTAGGAGAAGCGAGTAATTCCAGCCACGGCCGTGCTACTTCGCCATGGATAACACTACGGGATGCGATAAATCCCTATGGCCGTGCCCAACACCCGTGGTCGCTACTGAAAAAATAGTACGGGCGTGCGACACGCCCGTGCCCCTAAGCCGTTGTTAACATAAAAAAATTTTAACACATCCGTGTGACTTTCTCGTGCTCTAAACCCATATGCGCCTCTGTTACACGATTAACACGGGCTGATTTTATGTCACACGAGCGTGGGACACGGCCGTGCGACCCAATCCCCAGTTAAATTCCCCAGTTTTCTTTATTTTAGTTTTATTCTTCTTTTCTCTTTTATTTTTATTTTAATTTTTAATTTCATTTTAATTTCCTTTCATCTTTAGTTTCACATTTATGACTAAACAAAACTTCCATTAGTAATTTTTAAACTCTTCATTTATGATGAGTAACCATGCTAGTACCATTAATACACCTCCCTAAAATATTATTAATGACTCCGCATTTTCAAAAGGTTCAAGGTGATTGATGCCATGATAAATCCACTGAGGAACGATACTCAACAACTGCCATGTCCTGCTCAACCACGACACTAAAAACCACGCCCATCTTCGTTGTAATTGTGGAAACACCGGAGTATCCTCTCCCACCGTCACCTCTGCCTAGTTCATCGAATTAACTTTTCTCCCAAATCCGCTCTTACTACTCTAATGATTCATCTAAAATTCAGGAAGTTTCATTTCTCTCCCCCTCTTATGATATTATGATTATATTCTTATCTATCTATGTAATTTGAGGACAATGTACATCTTAAGTGTGGGGGGTTATTAAGTTCATTATCAGAAAACCCATGAATCTTGTCTTGTCTCTCAAGTCACTTTCTCATATCACTATTAGAATGAATTCTGATTGATTTATTATTTTTATTGATATGTCTTGAATTAAAACATAGGTATTTGTGCATTGATTGTTTAAACTTTAAGACATTAAAGAATCAAGCATGATAAGTTGAAATTTTTGAGAATTTAAATTTTTTTCTAGGGTGTTTTCCCCAAATTTAGGTATTATCTTGAAATTTGAGATTCACAAGATTGACATCAAAAGCCATAATTCTAGTGAGATTTTTAAGCCTTTAGAGCATACATCCTTTCATGCTCACTTTTATTGTTGCTTTGAGTGTGTCAATATTGATCTGTTATTCTAGAACTTGCTTTGATTATACATGTCAAGACCACACTATTGATTTGATATACCGAGATGATAAAGGCATTTAGGTTTAACTCACTCACTCCATAAAAGCCTACCTTCATAATTAACCCTCAGTGAACCCCCTTGAGCCTAACAAACCATCCATTGATTTACCCTCAATATTAACCTATAACACATTATTGTTGAAATCCCCTTAATTATTTTGGTCCGTATTTTGTCGAGATTTAAATTGAATAATTATCTAGCTATGTTCTCTTCTTTAGTTAGTAAAGCTTAAATATTCGATTTGTTCTTAAAAAAATAAAATTAAAAAATAAAAAAATAAAAAAAATATTAGTTGTAATTTGATGTTTAGCATTCTTTTATGAAGTTATGTACTCTTGATCTTAAACGATGTTATTCATTAGAAAAAGCTCAATCTTAGGAATATGTTCTAGTGATAGAGATTTTCTAGTTAAATAATTTTTCAGTTCAATCTTGATTCCAACCTTCTCTTTTATCTTGTGACCACACTTTAACCAAAGCCCCGTTACAATCCTCTAAAGACCTTTTGATCGATGTATCATCTCAATCTATAGTGGTGGAGATTTGATTTTCATGCAAGCCTATGGTAATAACTCTTCATGTTGACTAATGAGTGCTTAATTTCTGAACCCTAAACACTTTGAATAAATAGAGTGAATCTTTAAGTGAGGATGTCAGCTCTTGTTGATTTTGAATTCAAGGTAATTACTTAGAAGAGGGGAGAAAACCCATGTTTCTGTGATAAAATTCTCAACTTTGATTGTTTGAGATTTTGATGTTCCTTCAGTTGAATTCTCAATGTATGATTACTCGTGGATTGATTTGAAACATTATTGATAAGAATTTTAAGTTGAGAAGAACAATTTTTAATTGTGAGTTAAGGATTTTGCTTGAGGGCAAGCAAAGGCTTAAGTGTGGGGGTATTTGATAAACTGTAATTTATACATATTTTTACCCCATGCTTAGCATAATTTTGGATGAATTATCCCTTGAGTTGTGGAATTTGATGCTCCTAATCCTTTAATTTCATGTTTTATACTTAGCTGAGCATAGGAGAATAAAAAGAGCGAGAAATGGGCCAAAAACAGAGAAAATGGGCCAGAATGAGAAATCAACACTGCTTAGAGTTCCTCACACGGGTAAACCACATGCCTGTGTCTTTCTAGCAGACTTGAACACGGCCTAAACCCGAATCACATGGGCGTTTCACACGAGCGTGTCCCTGTCGTGACTTGTTTTAATTTCATGTGGAAAAGGCTACTTAGAGGCTAAGAAAGGCATTCCATAATCTATTTAAACACCCTAAGGGGGAACTAAAAGACACAGAGAACAGAAGGTAGGAAATTACTCAAGAAACGCCGATTGATCCCTCTCGGAAGCAAGGATCTGCATAAGACTGAAGATCTCCCTTCAATTCTTCAGAAGTTTTGGGTTTTCGTTATGTTTTGTTGTTTTCCTTATTTTGAGATGTTTTCCCTTTTCATTATGAACTAAACCCCCAAATACCTGAGGGGGATGAAACCTAAGACAAATCTTGTTATTGTTATCTAAATGATATGATAAATATTCGATTTATTCTTAATTGTGTTTTTTTAATTCTTGAATTGATATTTCAGGATATTAAGTCAAGTCAAATGTGCTTATTCAGAGGAGTAAAAGTCCCTGTTTAAGAGTAGGTCCAACACAATTAAGTGGAGTTGATCGCAATCCTAGACATAGGATGACGAAAATCTGTCGGATTAGAGTCAAATCTAATAGGGGGTTCCATAGAGCGAGTTAATGCAAAACTAGGGGTTTTAATTAGAAAGATATTTCAATTAATCAACCTAGGGTTAGTTGTTCTTAGTTTCGAAGGAGATATTAACATAATTTAGGGATCTTTACGGATCAAGTCGAATGAATAAATTGTCTAGTTCAGAGTTAGATAACAAGTGAAGTCTAGGTGGATTCTTCCTTGGGTATTGCTTTTATCAATCAGTTTTCCCAAAAGTATTTTCCCCAATTTATTCTCTGTCGCGCCTTAGTTAATTAGTTTAGTTAGATTTTAGTTTAAAAAATTCCCCCAATTATTTCTAGGCTAGATAATAGAAAGAAAGTCATTACTAGTACTCTTGGTTTCGGTGGGTTCGACATTCCAGTCTTGCCACTAAACTATACTACTGTTCGATAGGTGCGCTTGCCTTATTCATGATAATAGTTAGTTTCTAGGTACGATCATAAAATATTAAAACTTATCACGCACATATCAGTATACTCAGTGGTATTACCATAATTCAAATTATATTAACAATTTAATTTCTTATATACTAATTCATTCTTTATCTTTCATTATTTCACAATAACAATTCAATTTAACTATTCATCATTCAATACACATATCATAAACTTGAATATAAGTCACTTTATGAACATTTAGTTCATGCATTTCATTCTCTATCTCAATTTCAATCTTAATTCATAATTCAATTTTCTCTTCTCATTTTAATGGCTCAATCAATAAATTTCATTTGATTTATCATTTCTTTTATTTACCCCTATTAACAAGACTCAGACCTTGAGGAATACACGGATCCAACCAAACACACTAGAATGGCACCCAGTGCCTTATCGGATAGTTCAAAGCGATAGTTGAAACCCAGTGTCTCATCGGCAAAGTCAAAGAAAGTTGGTATTATAATCATATTTTATGATGTATTGATCGTTTCATTTTTTACGAAGATAATGTTAAACTTAAGGCGAGATATACAAAGGAGGAGATATAGGAGGCACTTAAAGAATTGGGTCCAACAAAAGCACTAGGAGAGGATGGACTTCCAACGTTTTTTTATCAAAAGTGTTGGCCTATTATTAGGGAAGATATTATATCATTCTGCCTTAATCTTCAAAATGAAGGTACGAATCTAAGCGCAATTAATAAGACTAACATTTTCTTAATTCCAAAAATTTAAAATCCTTTGAATATTACTCAATTCAGACCCATTAGTTTGGGCAATGTGTTATAGAAATTGATGGCAAAAGTCATTGCTAATCTGCTCCGAATAGTTATGGATAAATGTATAGATTCGGCACAAAGTGTATTTGTGCCTGGGAGACTGATTTCTGATAATATTTTATTGGCTTATGAAATTCTTCATACTTTAAAGCACAAAAAGGATTGGAAAAAAGGGTTTATGGCAGTTAAACTGGATATGAGTAAAGCGTACGACAAGGTTAAGTGGAAGTTTGTAGAAGAAGTAATGAAGAAAATAGGGTTTGAAGGGTTGATTCTTTAATGAAATGTGTAACTATAGTATCATACTCGGTGGTTTTTAATGGTTTTACAGGACAACGTTTTATCCCTTCTAGAGGACTTAGATAGGGTGATCCTTTAAGCCCCTTTTTGTTCCTATTTTGTGGAGAAGGCTTGTCTAGCCTTATGAGGTCAGCAATAAAAGAAAAAGTTAGTAGATGGGGTCAAGGTGAGCAGAACTGGACCGCAGATTTCGCATTTGTTATTTGCAGATGATTGTATTCTGTTTGGGGAAGCTACTGAAAGATGAGCAGTTTTATTGAAGCAGATTCTACATGAATATGAGAATTGTTCTGGTCAAGGTGTTAATTACTCTAAATCTACTATTTTCTTCAGTTCTAATACGTAAGAGGGAGAGAAAAGAATAGTTACAAGAGTGCTTGGAGTACGCAACTCTAATAATCCAAAACGATACCTAGGCTTGCCTAATTTGGTGGGGAGAAAGAAGAAAACGTCTTTTCAAAGCCTGAAGGATAAACTACAACAATGAATAGATAATTGGAGTATAAAACATCTTTCGCAGTGAGGAAAAGAGGTTTTTATTAGGGCAGTTTTCCAATCCATTCCAATTTACTCAATGTTGTGTTTTTTTACTTCCAAAAACTCTTTGTGCTGAATTGGGGGGTATAATAGCAAAATTTTGGTGGCAAAAAAATCGAGGTAAAAAGGGGATATATTGGTATGCTTGGAAGGATATTTGTTTGTTAAAAGATGAAGGAGGTGTCGGCTTTTGAAAACTTGATAAATTTAACATCGCATTATTAGCTAAAAAGGTTTGGCGTCTGATTAATTATCCATATTCCTTGTTAGCTCGAGTTTTAAAAGCTAAGTATTATCCGTCCTCAGACTTTTTAAAAGCTCAATTAGGGAACTCACCTTCACTCACCTGAAAGAGTATTTGGGCAGCCAAAGGACTTCCGGAGAAAGGATTATGCTGGAGGGTTGGAAAAGGGGATCACATTTCTGTCTAGTTTGACATCTGGATATCGAGTGCTGAGGAAGATATGTTACAGAATCACATAAGTAATGTTAATATTGAGTTTGTTTTGGATTTGATTGAAGAAGAAAGTAAAACATGGAAAACAGAGTTACTGGTTAATACCTTTAGTGCAGATATTGCTTAAAAAATCATGTAGATCCTTTGGTGAGGGCAGTGTACGACGATTTCCAAGTATGGAGAGGGGAAACATTTGGAATTTTCTCCATTAGAAGTGTCTACAAACTATTATAAAGGACTACACTGGTTCCTAGTAATAAGAATTTACAAGCCGAGAATAAAATCTTTTACAGGAAACTATGGAATCTTACAGTTTGGAAAATTTCCTAGAACTACATCCCTACTTTGGCTAATCTTAAGACTAAATGAGTAGCTGTTGAAACTCGATGCCCTAGGTGTCGTCTTAACGAAGAGGACAGTGTCCACAACTTTCGACAGTGTTCTACAACGGAAGAAGTATGGAGAAATTTACAGTTTGATTGGGTGTTTAATAGTAATAATCAAAGAATATAGGAATGGCTAACCTGGATTTTCAACTAGCGGACAAGTGAATAGTGTCGTCTCTTCTGTTGTGGGCTATGGCTTATCTGGACAAGTAGAAATAAGCTCCTTTATGAAAATAGAAGCACAACAAGCACTGATATTTCCACTCAAATAATCAGTCACGTTTCAGAGTTGCAAGGAGTAGAGGAGAATCATCACTCAACCAGAACTCACACTTACTGAACTTTGCATACAATTGCTTTTCACGCAGAGTTTGTAATATAATTCTCACGTGCTCGGTATGTTCCGTCTCATCATATGAATAAATTAAAATATTATCAATAAACACAACCACAAATCGATCCAAATACGACCTGAATATTTGATTCATCAAATCCATAAATACTGTAGGGCCATTTGTTAGTCCGAAAGGCATAACTAGAAATTCATATTGTCCGTACCTTGTTTGAAAAGTAGTTTTCGGTGCATCAGATTATTTGACTCTCAACTGATAATTGCCAGATCTCAAGTCTATTTTCGAAAACACTGTAGCCCATTTCAACTGATCAAACAAATCATCAATTCGTAGTAAAGGGTATTTATTCTTTATTGTCACTTTATTCAGTTGTCTGTAGTCGATACACATTTTCATTGTGCCATCTTTCTTTGTCACAAAGAACACAAGAGCACCCCAGGGCGAGAAAATCGATCTAGCAAAACCTCTGTCCCTCAACTTTTGCAACTGAGACTTCAATTCTTTTAACTTCGTTGAAGCCATTTGATATGGTGCTATTGAAATTGGAGTCATTCCCGACATTAATTCAATGCAAAATTCATCTTCTCTTATTGGTGGTAATCCTGGCAATTCTTCAGGAAACACATCTGGAAATTCACATATAACTGGTACTGTCTCAATCTTCTTTTCAGTCACTTTCATATCAAGAACAAAAGCAAGATAAGATTCGTAATACTTTTTCACAAATCTCTGAGCTTTTATTGATGATATCACAACTGGTAAACTATCCAAATCATCTGATTCAATTATGAGAACTTCATTATTCTTACATCTTAATTCAATAGTTTTTCGTCTACAGTTCACTACTGCATCGTACAATGTCAACCAGTCCATACCCAGAATCATATCAAACTCATCGAATGGTAACAACATCAGATCAACAATAAAACAATGACCTCAAATCATTAAAGGGCAATTCTTGTAGACTTTATCAACTAAAACACATTTCCCTAGGGGGTTCGATACTTTAATCACAAACTCAGTAAACTTTACAGGCAAAGTCTTACTAGTTACTAAGTTCTCACACATATATGAATGAGTAGATCCTGGATCTAATAATGCAATCACATCAATATCATAAAGAGTGAAAGTACCAGTAATGACATTGGGAGATGATGCTTCTTCGCGAGTGTGAATAGCGTAGGCTCTGGCAGGTACTCTTACCTCGGATCTCACAGTTGTATCTGCTGTCCCGCATTGGCTACCACTCACATTATCAGTGTTTCTAGGAGGTCTACCCCTAGCTGCAGGGTTACTCGGTTTCATACTCTGAGTATTATCTTTCTCAGCTAACTCCAGGCAATCTCAAATGAAGTGATCTCTAGAGCCACATTTATAACAAACTTTATTATTATATTTGCCCCAGCATTCACCAACATGACGTCTCCCACATTGTCTACACTTAGGTTTGTTATTCCTAACACTGCCAACACTCAACTCTGTTGGAATTTGAGCTTTAGGATTTGTATATTGTTTCACATGATCTCTACTCTGATGCCTGATCGAAGCATTTGAATGACTAAGTGCATCTCGGAATCTATTGGACGATGATTGATACGACTTACTCATCGATCTTTTCCTCTCATCTCTAGCCTCTGAATTAGCTTTCTTCTTTTCTTTACTAAGCTCTTCGGCTTTACAGGCTCTTTCAACCAGCACAACAAATTCAGTCAACTCAAGAATTCCAACTAGAAGTTTAATGTCTTCATTTAACCCGTCAACAAATCATTTACACATAGTAGCTTTCGTCGAAACACATTCTCTTGCATATTTGCTCAATCTCACGAACTCTCGTTCATATTCAGTCACGGTCATACAACCTTGTTTCAACTTGAGAAATTCTTTACGTTTTTTATCGATAAATATCTGACTAATATATTTCTTCTTAAACTCTATCTGAAAGAACTCCCAAGTAACCCGTTCCCGCGGAACCACTGACACTAATGTATTCCACCACTGATACGCAACATCTATCAGAAATGAAACAGCACATTTCAGACATTCATCAGGGTTGCACGATAGCTCATCAAATACTCTTATTGTATGTTCTAACCATAATTTAGCTCACTCGGCATTATTATCAATAGTAGCCCTGAAATCTTTAGCCCCATATTTCTAAAATTTATCAACAGGAGGTCTACTCATATGTATCAGATCAATAACTTGTGGCACAATAGGAAGTTGAGGGGGTGGAGGTTGTTGAGTAGCCAGATTCGTACGAACGAATTCTATAAACCACTCATTCATCATCTGTAAGAAGGCATGTTTAGCCTCTCCCTCTTAGCTACTACTAACGAGTATAGAACCATTCTGCAAGGCCCCTTCAGCGGGAGCAAGCACAATACTCTCTGTATCATCAACTATCACGCGATCGGGATCCATTACTATACGAAAAACACATTTTATCTGTCAGGATTCATTACATTATGGCACTTCATATATATGGCATGTATAGCTAGACTCTCACACGCTATGTTAGTCCTAGAATTGACTAAATCGTAGCTATGATACCAACTAAATGTAACACCCTTAATCCGTATCCGTCGCCGGATTAGAGTTATGAGGCATTACTGAGCAAAACACATTATCAAACCAACATTTCCACGTACAACATCATTTCATCATCATACATTATCACTCAGTCCCTTTAGAAGGTCATCGAAACCTTAAACATACATTAGAAAAGGATTGGGACTAAATCAATAACATTTGAAATCTTTACGAGACTTAGAAAATTTTTCCTTTAAAAAATAGGGCACACTCCCGTGTGGCTAGGCTGTATGTCCCACACGACCGTGCCTCACATTTTACCATAGCCCATGTTCAACACTGATTAGGTCACATAGTCACCAGACACGCTCGTGTGTCCAGCCCGTGTACCATCCTGAGTTAGCCACACGATCTCTAGACACGCCTGTGTGCTATACTGACCCCTATGACTACAAAGCAGGGGTCACACGGTCACTAGACATGGCCGTGTGTCTAGTCCGCGTGCCGTTCTAACCAAATTACCTAAAAAAAAGGGTTCACACAGTCGAGACACACGCCTGTGTGCTCAGGCCGTGTGGCAAGAAATAGGCTTGGTTTTAGCCATTTTCTCACTCAAAAATAACATGTACCTACAAGTATAGAATCAAGGCAATTCATACCAAATTTTTTAGCCAAAACATGCTCAAAACAGTCATCTATATAGCCAAATCATTGCCAACCTATTCATACTCATAAATCATATTAAAACATATCAATTTGCTAGCCAAAATTATACCAAAACACATGATCTATAATTCATCAAACATCACATTCATTCTCATATTGAAACTTACCAATTTTACAACATTGTTCATACTGAAAATGACCACTTCTCACTAAGCCATATAAACACTATGGAACATACCAAATTTACACCACAAGTCACATATCAAATTCAAGCATAATAACACCTTTTAGTTAGCCATATCTCATGGCATAACATATATACATATCAAAATCATATCCCAAATTATCTAGACTATACATGCCATACTTAAACATTTACTATTTCAAAATATACCAAAATAGAAGTCCGATAGTGTGATTTGGTCGCTGACA
Organism: Gossypium stocksii; assembly: GCA_020496765.1. Taxonomy (NCBI): domain Eukaryota; kingdom Viridiplantae; phylum Streptophyta; class Magnoliopsida; order Malvales; family Malvaceae; genus Gossypium; species Gossypium stocksii. The sequence continues at coordinate 11,057,996 of CM035621.1, read as the reverse complement.
ATCCTTGGATCCGAGTTAGCTTTATAACACTATAAAACAGAGTAAACATTCACATAGTAAGTTTTACGCTTAGTAAGCTCGTAATATAATACATTTAATAAAATAATTTACTGCAATCAAGTAATTAAACTAGCATATATTTTAATTCAACTCATTAAGTAATCTCATCCACATCTCTTTCTCATTTTCATGACTATCTATCACTCACAAACCATCATATACATTTCAACTCAAATCATCCTATTCCAAACATATTCATTCATCTATCTATTATTCAATTAATCAATCACATAGATTTATTTATTTCTTAAACAATATAATCAACCACATAGGTTCGTATATATCATATACAACATCATCAACCACATAGGTTACGTATATACCTGTACAATATCATACTTAGCTATTACATTCACCACCTCAACATTCGACGTATTAATTCATTCAATTGTTTCTAAAGCAATCGCTGAGCTCGCACACTTAGTGCCAAATATCTAGCTGAAGCTATAATAATATCGCACACTTAGTGCTATTATAATAAACCAAACTTATCTCGGCATCGCATAGTTAGTGCTCAATTCAGCTAACATTATTTCACATACGCACACTCAATGCCATATTCAATAGCCATAGCCATTTATCATTCGTAAACTTAGTGCCTCGTATTTTCAATTCACATGCTCACATATTCAACTTTAATATCCCATTTCTATTCATTAGGCCACATACGAATATTATTAAACTGTATGTATTATACACGAACTTACCTCAGATGAAGTAACGACGATTTTGATCAATCAATCGAGCACTTTGTTCTTGCCTCGATCTAAATTCGAACTTCTTCTCTCTTGATCTAAATAAATTTAAATTCAACCATTCAATCTCATATTTCATTCAATTCAATTCAAAATCATATATTTTGGGCATTTTGCAATTTAGCCCTCACATTTTCGCACTTCGACACTTTAGTCCCTAATTCACAAATACATCAAATTCACAAATTCCCATTACACATAAGCTTGGTCGAATATTGTACTAGTCCCTAGCAGCCCATATTTCATATTTATTCACATTTTTAACCAATCAATTTCTCATTTTCTAAATTTAGCCCAAATACTCAAATTTATCAAAAATTCAAAGATAAAACATATTTAACTATCATCAAACACTTAGTTTTCATCATCAATCATCTCAAAACTCAAATATTCATTAACATCATCTCATGAAAACATCAACAATTTCATGAATTTAAGCATAGGCTTTATAAAACATATAACAACGATATCAAAAACGTAAAAATCAATAAAAACCGAGCTCAAAACATACCTCAATCACCCAAATTCCTAGCCGAACCCTAGCTTGTTCTTTTCTTTTCTTTTTCTTGTGATTTTCGGCAAGAATGGATAAAAATGACCACTTTTTATGTTTTGTTTTAACTATAATTCATTTAAATATCTATTTCCATTTTTAACCCTTTTAATATCATTTAAAACCCACTAACTCATGACCTTTTAACTCCATTCAATCTATTAATGGTCCATTTACAACATAAGGACCTCTCTTTTAAAGAGACATAGCAATTAAGCACTTTTAACAATTAGCACAGAGCTTTTGCATTTTACGCGATTAGGTCTTTTTTTCTTAATTCGACACTCAAATGATAAAATCATCACACAAAACTTTCACACATACTTTATCACACATTATAATCATAAAAAATAATATTAAAATATTTTTCTAACCTCAGATTTATGGTCCCGAAACCACTGTTCTGACTAGGGTCTAAACCGGGCTATTACAACTATAGTATTACAAGTGTATGTATTTTTATTAATACACTTGTATTAAATCACCACCATACATTTGTCATGAATTTAATTTAGTTATCATATAAATATGTTATAATATAATTATTTTAAATTAATTTAATATAATTTATTACTAATATATTTTTTTATAATTAAAATCTAAGTAAATATCTTAGATTTTTACTTCATATGCCGCCTCAACTTATGCTAAATGGCATATTTGCCATTTTGGTACCCCTTATTCAATTTAGTCCTTTTTCCTAATTACCCTTAATTAAGCTAAATTCACTTAATTAAAACCTGATTAAACACACCACTAGACTCATAAATATTTCAAATAATTATTTACAAACTCAGTTTACTAAGACGGAGGCCCGATATTGCACTCTTCTGATACCCGTGAATTTTGGGTCATTGCCTCCTTTAAGACTGAAGATCTCCATTCAATTTCTCTCGAAGTTTTTGGGTTTCTTTATGTTTGGTTGTTTTCTTAATTTTGAGATGTTTTCCTCCAAAAGTATGAACTAAATTCCCTAGATACCTAGGAAGGATGAAACTTAATACTGATCTTATTATTTGATTTTTCTGAATTACATGATAAATATTTTTTCTTGATTTCAATTATGTGTTCTTATTTCGTGTTTTAATGTTTTCAGGATATTAATTCATGATTGATGTGTTTATTCAATAGAGCAAAAGTCCCTGTTTAGGAGTAGATCTAGCATAATTGAGTGGAGTTGCATGCAATCCTAGAAATAGGACGACATAAATCTACCAGATTAGAGTCAAATCTAATAGGGGAATCCATAGATCGAGTTAATGTGAAAATAGGGGTTTTAATTAGAAAGAGATTTCAATTAATCAACCTAGAATTAGTTATTTTTACTCTCAAAAAGGATATTAATATAATTTAGGGGTTTCTACGAATCAAGGCAAGTGAATAAATCATTTAATTCAGATTCAGAATAATAAGTGAAGTCTAAGTGGATTCTTTCCTAGGTATTGTCTTTACCATTGGTTTATTCGATTATTTCTTACTTTACTCTCTGTTGTGTCCTTAATGTTAGTTTAATTAAAAACAATCCCTCAATTTATAGGCTAAATAATAGAAAAAGAGTAATTACTAGTACTTTTTGTCCTCGTGGATATGATATCCCCGACTCACCATAGTTATACTACCATTCAATAGGTGCGCTTGCCTTTTTCGTATTTTAGTTAGTTTGTGACGTCATCAAGTTTTGGGCGTCATTACCGGGGACTAAAATATTAGGAACACTTAATTTTTATTACTTTAGCCATTTTTATTTTTTATTGCATTTTATTTTTGTTTTTATTTTAATTTACTAACTTTTCTTTTATTTGCTTCTGGCAGGTTCTTTTAGTTTATGACTAGAAGAAACCCATCAGGACCTTTAGTATTCGACAGTGAGATCGAAAATACAGCTCGCAAAAATTGTAGAAAAGCGAGGCAAAGTCGAAAAAGTACAATAGAAGAGAAAAAGGATATTGTTATTAATACTGAGGAGATGGCAGAAAATCATAATAATCAGCTACCTCCTATGGTTGCTGTAAATCCTGTAAATCCAAATCCTGCTTCTCGTACTATGTACGATTACGCCAAGCCCAATCTAATTGGGGCCGAATCGAGTATTGTTAGACTTGCTATTACTATAAATAATTTTGAACTGAAACCTAACACTATTCAGATGATTCAACAGTTTGTTCAATTTGATGGTTTACAGGACAAAGACCCAAATACACATTTGGCCAATTTCCTAGAATTCTAGGACACTTTCAAGATAAATGGCATTTTGAATGATGCCATTCGCCTTTGATTGTTTCCATTCTCATTAAGGAATAAGGCTAAACAGTGGTTAAACTCCCTACCATGAGGTTCTATCACTACATGGGAGAAAACACCTGAAAAGTTTTTATTAAAGTATTTTCCACCGACTAAGACAGCCAAGCTGAGGAATGATATCTCTTCCTTCGTAGAAATGGACCTAGAGACCCTTTATGATGCATGTGAAAGGTATAAGGATTTATTGAGAAGGTGCCCTCACCATGGGTTACCTCTATGGCTATAGGTTCAAACATTCTACAACGGTTTGAACCCTCAACTAGGCAATTGATCGATGCATCCACCGGTGGTACTTTGAGTAATAAAACACCAGAGGAGGTGATATACGTGATATGAAGTAATAAAATTTATAATAATGATCGTACCGAAAACTAACCAATATCACGATTTTAAGGCAAGCGCACCTATCAAACAGTAGTATAGTTTAGCGGTAAGATCGAGTTATCGTACCCAAGAGAACCAAAAGTACTAGTACTAACTTCCTTTCTATTATCTAGCCTAAAAATAAAAGAGGTTTTTATGAAACTAATTTTAAAACTAAACTAAGAATGCACAAAAAGTAAATTGGGAAAAACTCTTAGGAAGGGCTGATTGATTTGGCAATATTCAAGGGAGAATCCACCTAGACTTCACTTGTTATCAATTCTTGAGCTAGACGATTTATTCACTTGACTTGATCCGTAGAGATCCCTAACTTATATTAATACCTCCGTCGAGGATAAGAACAACTAATCCTAGGTTGATTAACTGAAATCTCTTTCTAGTTAAAACCCCTAGTCTTGCATTAACTCGATCTTTAGATCCCTTTATTAGGTTTGACCCTAATCCGGCAGATTTATGTCGCCCTATGTCTAGGGTTGCATGCAACTCCGCTTAATTATGCTAGATCTACTCCTAAACAGGGACTTTTGCTCCTCTGAATAAGCACATCAGTTTCTTGAATTAATACATAGGATTATTAAAACAAGAATTAAGAACACATAATTAAGACCAATTCAAGTATTTATCATATAACTCAAGATAAAATAATAACAAAATCTGTCTTAGGTTTCATCCCCGCCAAGTATTTGGGGTATTTAGTTCATATTTAATAAAGAAAACATCTCAAAAGAAATAAGATAACAAAACATAAAGAACCCAATACCCCCTGAAGGATTGAAGGGAGATCCTCTATTTTGATGTAGAATTCGGCTTCTGGAATGAATCAATCGGCTTCTGGGATGAATCAATCGGCTTCCCTTGGAGTAATCCCTTGCTTCCACTCTCAGTGTTGGCAGAAATACGGCACTCTCTTGTGGGAGAAAAGACACACCTTTTGAGTTGCCTTCTAGGGTCTTTATATAGAGCTTTGGAATGTCTTTCTTAGCCTCTAAGTATCCTTTTCCGAGTGAAATTGCACTTCCTCATGACAGGAACACTCCCGTATGCCACGCCCGTGTGCCACGACAAGAGGCCGTATGCAAGACTGTTGATGGTGGCACGGCCGTGCTTGTTGGGGCTGGGCTGTGTTGGGCCTTATGTGGCACGGCCGTGTGCCACGATCGTGTGATGAATCCTTGGGCCGTGTTATTTTTACACTTGGGCCAATTTTCTCCGTTTTTGGCCCGTTTTTCGTTCTTTTCTCTTCCCTGTGCTCTCCTTAGTATAAAACATGAAATAGAAGGATTAAGAGCACCAATTTCCACAATTTCAATGATAATTCATCCAGAAATTAAGCTAAGCATGGGGTAAAAATATGTATAATTTATCGTTTATCAAATACCCCCACATTTAAGCCTTTGCTTGTCCTCAATCAAAATCTCAACCCACAATCAAGAATTATTCTTCTCAACTCACAGTCTTTATCAATAATGTTTCAAGCTAATTCACAAGTATTCATACAATGAAAATTCAATCAGAAGAACATTAAAGATTCAATGACTCTAAGTTGAGAATTTTATCATCGAAACATAGGTTTTCTCCCTTCTCCTAAGTAATTATCTCTCAATCAAAATCAACAAAAATTGACATCCTCACTAAGGATTCACTCTATCCACTCAAAACGTTTAGGGTTTCAAGAATTAAGTACTTTCTAGTCAACCTGAAGAGTTATTACCATAGGCTTGCAAGAAAATCAAATCTCCACCACTATAGATTGATATGATACATCGATCAAAAGGTCTTTCAATGGTTATAATGGGGCTTTGGTTAGGGGTGTTGTCACAAGCTGAAAAAGAAGGTTAGAATCGAGATTGAACTGAAAAATTATCTAGCTAGAAAAATCTCTATCACTGGAACATATTCCTCAAGCTAAGCCTTATGATGACATCATTCTAGCCTTGGTAGCCTTAAAATAGAAATATGCAAAAATGTTAACTATGAATTACAACTGAATTAACTATATATATATATTTAGAACAATTCAAATATAATACCTTGAATATTTACAAACTTACAAACTGGAAAAGAGAGAATAAAGCTAGATAATAATTTCAACTCAGATCTCGATAAAAATAGGGATCAATATAACTGAAAGGGATTAAAAAAAATGGGTTATGGGTTAATATTAGAGGTAAGTCAAAGAATGGGTTGTTAGGCTCAATAGGGTTCACTAGGGGTCAATTTATGGAGGTAGGCTTTTATGGAGTAAGTGGGTTAAATCCTATGTGCTTGTATCATCTCAGTGTATCAAATCAATGGTGTGGTCTCGAAATGTATAATCAAAGCAAGTTCTAGAATAACAAATCAGTATTTGACTCACTCAAAGCAACAATAAATGTGAGCATGAAAGAATGTATGCTCAAAAGGCTTAAAATCTCACCAGAATTTTGGCTTTTGATGTCAATCCTGTGACTTTCAAATCTCAAGATAATACTTAAAATTACGGAAAATAACTTATGAAAAAAATTTAGATTCTCAAAAATTTCAACTTATCATGCTTGATTCCCTAGTGTTTTAAAGTTTGAATAATCAAAGTACAAGTGCTTATGTCTTAATTCTCAACATATCAATAAAAATCATAAATCAATCAGAATAAATTCCTAATAGGAGATTGAAGATAATGCAAAGAGTGAAAGTGAGAATTCGAAATTTTGAGAACAATGCAAATAAAAATTTTCAAGGATTTCAAGGAGAATGTAATGACTGAAAGTAAGTTCCCCCCCACACTTAAGATGTACATTGCCCTTAATGTACAAAGATAACATTAGTAGCAATAGAAGCACAAGATCATAAGATAGGGGAAGACATGAAACTCCCTGAATTTTGGATGAATTTGTGAGACGGAGATTGGAATTGGAAGAGCCGACAGTTGTGGCAGGGTTGTCCCATTTACATATAAATATGAGCTGTAGAGCTCTTTTGAAACTACGAAAGCATTTATCAGTCGTGGGGAATTTGGATTAATAGAGGGATGGCCAATATGAAATAATAAAGAAAGAAAATAAATTAAATTCTAAAAATACTAAAATTCAAATAATGAAAAAGATAAAGTGAACTAAAAATAAAAGTAAAAGTAAAAAGGAAAATAAAAGAGAAGAAAAGAGAAGGTAAAAATAGAGATCAGTGAAAAAACATAAATTAAGATAAAAATAAAGTTAAGAGGAATAGAGGTCTTTAATCCTCAGATGGGTCACGCAGTGGCGATGGTGAAGTGATGTGGAGGTGCTGGCATATCTGTAAAGTGTGGCATCGATATGATCGAAGCGCTGGAAGCATTGCTACTCGAATCGTGTGAAGCGCTCAGATATGTCAGCGTATGAAGCTGCCATATGAACTGGGCGGTGAGGTGGTGATGGCTCGGTGGGGTGTTCCTCTGGCGGTGGGACATCATCAGTAATATCCTTAAGATCCTCTTGCTCTGTGTCTCTGAGTACTCTGTACTGTGGAGGATCGGTCCCTTGTCGTTGTTGGATCATCCTCATGTAAAGCATGGTTTGGATGCCCTGCAGGGACATCTGACCGACGAGGGTGTAGGAGGAAGTCTGGGCCACCGTATTGAATAGCCCAAAGTAGCGGGCTACGCGAGTCACGTACAGGCCTATGCTGGTCACCCCCTTTCTATACCTCTCTGTCTGATGTTGGATAGCGAGAGCAATGAAGTAAGCCAGGTCAAAGACATGACCGTGTGCCATACTCCATTGAAAGTAGGCGTCATGGGTGTTGACGACGCCGATGCTCTCGCGCCGTCCGGTGAGTGTATGCGCGAGGAGGGCATGAAGGTACCTTAATGATGGAGGTAGGGCGGTCGCCTTGGAGCGACTGGGATTGTATGTTGATGTTGTCGGGACTAGGGCCTCCCAACACCTAGATGGTGATAGATGGATGTGGCGGTGGAGCGTAGAAAGGTCATTCTCCCCTATGAATTGCTCGATGTAGAGGCCAAGAGCTGTACCGAACTCTGGTACACTAAACTGACGTACAAGATCTCCCAAACGGAACTAGACCGTCCCTTGATCATCGTATCTGCTCATGACGGTCTGAATATGGAATGTGGAACAGAACTCAAAGGTGAGTTCCAAGTATGTGGGCTCCACGATCTAGAAGAACTGTTCCCATGGATCGGTCATTAACAAGGATCAGACATCGTCTGCTAGGTGTATTTGCTCAAAGGCAGTTCAGTCGATGCATCGGCTGGCTTGTAGAGGGCGGTCTCGGAGGATCTGAAATAACTCCTCTTGGGAGTGCTGTGGAAATGTGATGAACGGGTGTCGGCTTTCGGCTGTAGGTCTCGACGAGGATGAACCACCAGGTCCTTTTCGTTTCTTTGAAGCGGGGACGGCAGCTTTCTTTCTGCGTGATGAAGATATAGTACCGAATGAATGTTTTTAGAGGCTGGGCACGGGCGTTGAACAGTCGTGGTATGCTTTCCACGGGCGTGGGGGTGGTCTTGTGCGGGCGTGGCATCAATTTATAGGCCGGCGGCGGGGCTAAGGGTGTTTGGTAGGAGTTTTGAGTGGAGGATTTTAGGGTTTCAATGGAGAAAAAAGTGAATAGGGCCTTGTTTATATAGGATTTTAGGTCACATGGGCATGGCACACGCCTGTGTGGCTCGGGTTTTGCCTGTGTTGTTTGAAATTTAGGGGTTTTGGCGTGCCTGGTTCGAGGCACATGCCCGTGTACCTAGGGCGTGTTGAGGCACAGGGCCGTATCGCACGGCCATGTCCTACAATGTTCGCTTCTCCTATGGCTATGTAGTAGGTCACACGCCCGTGTCTGAAATGTCAGTGTCGACCACGGTCTCGGGGCACGGGAGTGTTGCACGCCCAGGTTTGAGTCACATAGTCGTATCGCACGGCCGTGTCTTTTTGGTCGAAGCCCATGTTTCAATTAATAGTATTGGCCATGGCCATATCGCACGGCCATGGCACTTTGTCGTAGCCCGTGTCTCTGGAAAATTTTTACCCTGTTTATACACGGCCAAATTGCACGACCGTGTCTCAACTTAGAGTGTCCACATGGCCTTAGGCACGCCCGTGGGCATGGCCGTGTGGTCTAAAAATCTTGCATTCAAAAGAGTTAGTCGATGTATTAAGAGACTGAAATAAAAAGTTACTAAGTTAGTGCTCGGGTTGCCTCTCGAGAAGCGTTTATTTAGAGTTTAAGCTCAACTCTCCCTACTTTAGACGGTCATGGTGGCTCAAGGAGTTGAAACTCCTCTCTCTTATTGTCAGAATACTGTTTGAGCTGAGTGTGATTTACCTTAAAAGTGTCGAATTGAGAATGAGTCACCTCAACTGTACTGTATGAAAAAGTATTTACTACCGTAAAGGGGATTTCTCCATTGAACTCATATGTGGCAATTCGAGGGTCTGCTTTATCTAATAGCACATTGTCTCCAGTATTAAACTGTATCGTCTTATCCTCAAGTTTGTCATGGTGCTAAATCTGCCACTTATCTCGTTCCTTGATCGATAGCTTTTGCTTCTTGGGGGTGGTTTTGCCCTTGCATGCGTCAAAACAAGATTCAACTACGTCTTTAAGAAGTGTTTCCTATAACAAAGGTAAGATCACATGATCAGTCTTAAAAACAGAATTTACACACTTACCTTCATTATTTGGTGTTGTAATCGAGTTGTGAGCCTGAAGAGTAATTGTTTCTTCACCTGCACGTAATGTGAGTGCACCTGTACCAACATCAATTACAATCCTAGTAGTTGCTAAAAAGGGTCGTCCTAAGATTAAAGGAACATCACTATCCTCATCCATGTCTAAAACAACAAAATCAACTGGGAATATGAATTTATCAATTTTAACTAGAACATCTTCAATTATACCCTTAGGAATTCTAATGGTTTTATCAGCTAATTGTATGCTCATCCTAGTTTGTTTGGGTTTCCCAAGACCTAGTCATTTAAAAATTTTATAGGGCACGACATTTATACTCGCCCCTAGATCAGCTAACGCATTATTAATGGATAGACTACTAATTAAACAAGGAATTGTAAAACTCCCTGGATCTTTCAGTTTGTTGGGTAGCGTGTTTAGCAAATAGCCGAGCATACTGCATTCAGTTCAACATGCGATGATTCATCCAATTTTTGTTTATTTGTCAGTAGCTCTCTTAAAAACTTAACTGCGTTTGGCATCTGTGACAAAGCTTCAATAAACGGTAAGTTAATATGTAGTTTCTTTAGCAGTTTAAGCAACTTACCAAATTGTTCATTTGTGTTATCTTTCTTTGTCACTTTGGGATATGGCACACGAGGTCTATATTATTTGCTTACCAAATTTTGTGTGTCTTGACTTACCTCATCCTTAATATTGCTTATTGGAGTGTCTTGCATCAGTTTTGGTTCGTCTAACCCTCCGATGCTGATTGTGGTAATAGCATGAACTTGTTCTCTTGGGTTAGTTTCTGTGTTACTTGGCAAGCTACCTTGTGGTCTGTCAGATATCAGCTTTGCGAGTTGACCAATCTAATTTTCAACTCCTTAGATGGATGCTTGCTGGTTCTTTAGTGCTTCCTCAGTGCTTTGAAAACGGGTCTCTGATACGGCTATAAATTTGATGAACATCTCTTCAAGATTTAGCTTATTCTCCTGTTGTGGTAGTGGCTGCTGGAATCCCGGAGTAGGCGGTTATCTTTGGTTTCATTGTCCTCCCCATGAAAAATTGGGATGATTCTGCCAACTTACATTATAAGTATTACTATAAGGGTTATTTTGAGGTCTAAAATTGTTACCCATATAGTTGACTTGCTCGGTTTCCATGCTATGTCCATAAGCGGAGTAATCTGAATTGGACATATTTCCCTTGCTTACGTCACATTGCATCACTGGATGTGCCTGCTTAGAACCAACAAAATTATCAAACTTTTTATTTAAAAGTTCTACCTAATTAGCAAGCATGGTGACAGCATCAATATTATAAACTTCTACAGCTTTTGTCGACTTTGTCCTCATGACTTGCAACTGATAGTTATTCAATGACATCTCTTCTATAAACTCATAGGCCGCTTCGGGTGTTTTGTTGTTGATTGTTCCTCTAGCGGCTGCATCGATCATTTGCCCCGTTGATGGATTCAAACCGTTGTGAAAGGTTTGAACTTGTAACCACAAAGGTAACCCATGGTGAGGGCACTTTCTCAATAGATCTTTGTATCTCTCTCAGGCATCATAAAGGGTCTCTAAATCCATCTGCACAAAAGAAGAGATATCGTTTCGTAATTTAGCTGTTTTAGCTGGAGGAAAATATTTAAGTAGGAACTTTTCGGTCATCTGTTCCCATGTAGTGATTGATCCTCGTGGTAAAGAATTTAACCACTGTTTGGCTTTATTTCTCAAAGAGAATGGGAATAGCCTTAGACGAATGGCATCAATAAAAACGCCATTAATTTTAAAAGTATCACAAAGTTCCAAAAAGTTGGCTATGTGTGAATTTGGATCTTCATCCTGTAAACCATCAAACTGCACAAATTGCTGTATAATTTGAATAATGTTAGGTTTTAACTCAAAAGTATTAGCAGCAATAGCAGGTCTAATAATACTAGATTGAGTACCGATCAAATTAGGTTTAGCATAATCATACATAGTACGAGGAGCATTATCTTGGTTCACTGGTTGCGCGGCTATCGCGGGAGGTGGTAGATTGTCCTGATTTGCTTCTATCTCTTCCGTAGGTTCTGGCTCTTGTTCTTGTCCTTGTTCGGGATAATGTAGGCTTCGTCTAATCTCTCTACAAGTTCTGCGAACTGTCACTTCTAAGTCTTCGTCAAATAGCAGTGGTCCTTCTGGGTTTCTTCTAGTCATAAACTAGAGATACCTAGAGGAAAAGAAAATTTTAGCAAAATAAAAATAAAAATAAAAATAAAAATAAAAATAAGTTGAAAATAAATAATGATAAATATGGCTAAAGTAATAGAAATCGAGCGTTCTTAATATTTCAGTTCCCCGGTAACGGCGCCAAAAACTTGATATACGTAATATGAAGTAATAAATTTTATAATAATGATTGTACCGAAAACTAACCAATATCACGATTTTAAGGCAAGCGTACCTATCGAACAGTAGTATAGTTTAGCAGTGATAAACGATAAATTATACATGTTTTTATCTCATGCTTAGCCTAATTTATGAATGAATTATCATTGAATTTGTGGAAATTGGTGCTCTTAATCCTTTTATTTCATGTTTTATGCCCAAGTAAGCTTAAGGAAGAGAAAAGAGCAAGAAACGAGCCAAAAACAGGCAAATTAGGCCCAATTCAATAATCAACACAGCCCGGAGATTCACCACACGACCGTGTCACATGGCTGTGCCACTTTGAGCATAAACACGGCCCAACCCCGGCTCACACGGCCAGACCACACGGCCGTGCCACCTTAACAGGCCCGAGCACGGCCTGGGCTTTGATCCTCATGGGCGTGGCACACGGGCGTGTCCCTATCGTGAGGAAGTTCAATTTCACTCGGAAAAGGTTGCTTAGGGGCTAAGAAAGCCATTCTAAACTCTATATAAAGACCCTAGGAGGCAACTTCAAAGGATACATTATTTTCCTGCCAAGACAGGGAGTTAAAGGCAGGGAATTACTCGAAGGGAAGCCGATTGATCCATCTCAGAAGCCAAATTCTCCTTCAAGACTAAAGATCTCCCTTCAAATTCCTACAGGGGTTTTTGGGTTCTTTATGTTTTATTATCATTATTCTTCTGAGATGTTTTCTTTTATAATCATGAACTAAATCCCCCAAATACTTGAGGGGGATGAAACCTAAGACAGATCTTGTTATTATTTTCTCTTGAATTATATGATAAATATTTGATTTGCTCTTAATTGTGTTCTTAACTCTTAAATTGATATTTCTGGGATATTAATTTAAGTCAAATGTGATTGTGTAGAGGAGCAAAAGTCCATGCATAGGAGTAGATCCAACATAATTAAGCGGAGTTGCATGCAACCCTAGACATAGGGCAACATAAATCTGCCAGATTAGGGCCAAACCTAATAAGGGAATCCATAGATCGAGTTAATGCGAGACTAGGGGTTTTAACTAGAAAGAGATTTCAGTTAATCAACCTAGGATTAGTTGTTCTTATCCTCGACGGAGGTATTAACATAAATTAGGGATTTCTACAGATCAAGTCAAGTGAATAAATCGTCTAGTTCAAGAGTTGATAACAAGTGAAGTCTAGGTGGATTCTCCCTTGAGTATTGCCCAAATCAATCAGCCTTTCCCAAGAGTTTTCCCCCAAATTTACTTTTTGTGCATTCATAGTTAGTCTTAGAATTAGTTTAGTCTTCATAAAAACCCCTTTTATTTCTAGGTTAAATAATAGAAAGGAAGTTAGTACTAGTACTTTTGGTTCCCTTGGGTACGATATCTCGGTCTTGCCACTAAGCATACTACTGTTCGATAGGTGCGCTTGCCTTAAAGTCGTGATACTAGTTAGTTTTTGGTGCGATCATTATTATAAATTTTATTACTTCTTATCACGTATATCAAGCGGCAAGATTGAGTTATCGTACCCAAGGGAGCCAAAAGTACTAGTACTAACTTCCTTTCTATTGTCTAGCCTAAAAATAAAAGAGGTTTTTATGAAACTAATTCTAGAATGCACAAAAAGTAAATTGGGAAAAACTCTTGGGAAGGGCTGATTGATTTGGCAATACTCAAGGGAGAATCCACCTAGACTTCACTTGTTATCAATTTTTGAGCTAGATGATTTATTCACTTGACTTGATCCGTAGAGATCCCTAACTTATGTTAATACCCCCGTCGAGGATAAGAACAACTAATCCTAGGTTGATTAACTGAAATCTCTTTCTAGTTAAAACCCCTAGTCTTACATTAACTCGATCTTTGGATCCCCTTATTAGGTTTGACCCTAATCCGGTAGATTTATGTCGCCCTATGTCTAGGGTTGCATACAACTCCGCTTAATTATGCTAGATCTACTCTTAAACAGGGACTTTTGCTCCTCTGAATAAGCACATCAGTTTCTTGAATTAATACCTAGGATTATTAAAACAAGAATTAAGAACACTTAATTAAGACCAATTCAAGTATTTATCATATAACTCAAGATAAAATAATAACAAGATATGTCTTAGGTTTCATCCCCTTCAAGTATTTGGGGTATTTAGTTCATATTTAATAAAGAAAACATCTCAGAAAAAATAAGATAACAAAACATAAAGAACCCAAAACCCCCTGAAGGATTGAAGGGAGATCCTCTATCTTGATGTATAATTCAACTTCTGGGATGAATCAATCGGCTTTCCTTGGAATAATCCCTTGCTTCCACTCTCAGTGTTGGCAGAAATGCGGCACTCTCTTGTGGGAGAAAAGGCACACCTTTTGAGTTGCCTTCTAGGGTCTTTATATAGAGCTTTGGAATGCCTTTCTTAGCCTCTAAGTATCCTTTTCCGAGTGAAATTGCACTTCCTCATGACAGGGACACGCCCGTGTGCCACGACAAGAGGCCGTGTGTGAGACTGTTGATGGTGGCACGACCGTGTGATCTGGCCGTGCTTGTCGGGGCTGGGCCGTATTGGGCCTTATGTGGCACGGCCGTGTGATGAATCATTGGGCTGTGTTGTTTTTACACTTTGGCCCATTTTCTCCCATTTCGGTCCGTTTTTCGTTCTTTTCTCTCCCCTGTGCTCTCCTGAGTATAAAACATGAAATAGAAGGATTAAGAGCACCAATTTCCACAATTTCAATGATAATTCATCTAGAAATAAAGCTAAGTATGAAGTAAAAATATGTATAATTTATCGTTTATCAGGAGGCTTACGAATTTATAGAAGAAATATCACTGAATAATTATCATTGGCAAGTCATGAGTACAAAGCTGGTGAAAGCAGTCGGTGTTTTTAACATTAATACGGTCACTATGTTTTCAAATCAGGTAGAACTTTTGAATAAAAAGATTGATGGTTTATATGGTTCTACGCAGGTACATCCAGTGATGCAATGTGACACAAATGGAGGAGAGATGAACAATCCTGAATACTTATCCTACAATCCTAGCACAGAGAACGAACAAGTCAACTATATAGGTAACAATTCTAGACCTCAGAATAATCCCTATAGTAACACTTATAATGCAAGTTGGAGGAACCATCCTAACTTCTGTTGGGGTGGTCAAGGAAATCAGAGACCACAACCCCCTTCAGGCTTTCAACCACCTTACCAGAAGGAGAAGAAGCCGAACCTTTAAGAGATGTTGACGAAGTTTATTTCGGTGTCAGAAACTCTCTTCCAAAATACTGAAACAACACTCAAAAATCAACAAGCATCGATTGAAGGGCTCGAGAATCAAATCGATCAATTGGCAATGATGATTTCAGAAAGACTACAAGGTAGCTTGCCAAGCAACACTGAAACTGTGGTAAGCAATGCTTAGCTGAATCTAAATCTAAACCAAGGCAAGAAACTATAGTAAGCAATGGTCAGGTTGAGGCAAGCCAAAAAAAGCAAGAACTGGTAAATAAGGAGTATAAACCTCGAGTTTCATATCCCACTGTGACACATAAAGACCAAACAAATGAACAATTCGATAAATTCCTTCAACTTTTGAAAAAGTTACATATTAACTTACCGTTTATTGAAGTTTTTTCGCAGATGCTAAATTTCGTAAAATTTTTAAAGGAGCTTTTAGCAAACAAATGGAAGTTAGATGATTTGTCGCATGTGGAGCTCAATATAGTTTGCTCAACCATTTTACAAAATAAACCACCTAATAAATTGAAAGATCCAAGGAGTTTTACCATTCCTTGTTTAATTGGTAGTTTAAATGTTAATAATGCTTTGGTTGATTTAGGGGCGAGTATTAATGTCATACCCTATAAAATGTTTAAACAACTAGGTCTTGGAAAACCCAAACAAACTAGGATGAGTATTCAATTGGCAGATAAAACTATTAGATTTCCTAGGGGTATTGTTGAGGACGTGCTTGTTAAAATTGATAAATTCATATTCTCAGTCGATTTTGTTGTTTTAGAAATGGATAAGGATAGTGATGTACCTTTAATTTTAGGACGACCCTTTTTAGCAACTGCTAGAACTATCATAGATGTTGGTACAGGTGAGTTAATACTTCTTATAGGTGATGACACGATTAAACTCCAAGCTCATGATTTTGTTAGGATATTTAGTGATCGAAATGATATTACGAGTTCTTTTAATGTGAGTAACTTTGCGGCTCAACGTTCTTTGCAGGAAATTCCTCGGAAAAAGGTGATAGAGCCATGGTCCAGCTTAAGTGACAAAAACAGAACAACTCATGAAGAACGAAGGCTTCAAATTGATGAACTAGACGAATGGTGGACACATGTTAAGGAGAAACCAAAAATACACGATGCAGAACCGAAATAAAGCCATGACGAGCATAAGGATGTAATGAACCACTTTAAGGTTGGGGATCAGGTATTGTTGGATAAAACGGACCCTCGCATTGCTACTTCAGAGCTTAATGTAAACGGAACAACTCCTTTTACGGTACTGAATATTCCCCCATACGATACAGTTGAGGTAAACCATTATAAATTTGGCACTTTTAAGGTAAATATTTCTCAGCTAAAAACTTATGTTGATAATAGAATTGATAGTGAGAAAGAGGAGTTTCGACTCCGTGAACCACCGTAACCGTACGAATATGAGGTAAGTCGAGATTAGACATTAAATAAGTGCTTCTCGGGAGGCAACCCGAGTGCTAACATTGCTAAAGTCTTAATTTTAACTCACATTATTTTTTTTAAACTAAGAAATTTTTAAAAAAAGTTTTTAACCCCACACGGCTTGAACACATGGGCATATCCTTGGCTGTGTGGATCTTTTGACTTAGTTTTAAATTTTGAAAAAAAAATGATAGTGTGTTACACAGCCGTGCGACATGGCCGTGTGAACCATACGACCTGGACACACAAACGTGTTCAAGGCCGTATGAAGATTAGGCGTGGATTATTAAAAGCACACGGGCTGAACTTTGAACCACACGGCTATGTGACACTGTCGTGTGGCCCAACACGGGCCTCACATGATCGTGTCCCTTTTTAAAGCTCACAAACCCTCTTTCCCAACCACCGTACCTCCCATCTCTCTCCCTCTCATCGCACACCTTCCCCATTTTCTCCACCACAACCCACCATCTCCCACGACAACCATCCCCAAACCACCTTGTCGTTAGACTACCCCTTCGACTAGCCACTGCCGTCCCCTTTTCCCCCACCTCTTCTCCATTTCCTTTCTTTTTTCCCCTTGCCCCTCTTCTCTCTTTTTTACATACACAAACCCCCAAGCCTGCCCCAAGATCCACTCAACCAGCCCCTTCCCACGTACAACCCCCTCTCGAAACACACATGCCACTCCCCTCACCAACAGTTCTTTCCCTCCCTTTTTCGCAACCTTCAGCAACCACCCCCAACTGCACACCCCCGTTCCACCGCCACCTGCACCTCCAACCATGCCCGTGGTTTCCTCTTTTACGTTCTCCTTTATTTTATTTTATTTATTTATTATTTTATTTATTATTTTTTATTTTACTTTCAGTTTAAGTTTTTGTTCTTCTATTTTAGATGATAGTAATTTATATTTGATTAGTTAGCTATTATTATCATGATTATTTTTCATTGTATTCACATAACGTGCTGCTTTACACTCTTTCTTGCTACTAGCTTTATATTCCTTGATAGTTTGCTTCTTTAGGTGTATTATGGATCATTATTAGACTTCTGCTTGGATTTTGTTTATTAGTATTATTATGTTACAGGTCAATTTCCTTATTTACTCCAATTGTTGAGTTTAACTTAGGATTTGATTTCTCATTGGCCTTTATCTATCTTGTTGGTTCATCTATTTAAACTATTTGCTTACTTTCTTGCAGATTCATTATGACGAACACACGAGGCAAGACTAAGACCGCAGTCCCCGCTTCGAAAAAGTAGAAGGGCCCCGACGCGACCTCCTCCTCGGACGCATCTGCCGAGGCTCGCCACCCATTCATCCGATTTGCGAGAGACCCCTAGGAGGATTTATACCACCTCCATCACGTACGACCACTCGGCCTAGGCCGCTCAATTGATTGGGCCGCGTTGGAGTAGGTCAGATTAGCTAATGAATTCTTATTGATTTGTGATTATCATTGATGTGTTTTAGATTAAATTCATAGGTAATTGTGCATTAATTGTTTAAACTTTAAGACATGAGAAAATCAAAGCATGATAAGTCTATTTTCAGAATTAAAATTTGTTAGGTTGTTTTCCTAAATTTAAATATTACCTTGAAGTTTGAGATTTGCAAGATTGACAAAAAAACCATAATTTTTGTGAGATTTTGAGCCTTTAGAGCATACACTTTTCTTGCTCACTTTATTATTGGTTATGAGTGTGTCAATACTGATTGGTTATTCTAGAACTTGCTTCAATTATACATGTCAAGACCACACATTTCATTTGATATACTTAGATGATAGAGGCACTTAGGTTTTGACCCACTTATCCCATTAAAAGCCTACCTTCATAATTAACCCTTAGTGAACCCCTTTGAGCCTAACAAACCGTTTCTAGATTCACCCATTAATATTAACTCATAACTCATTTTTGATTTGTTGAGAATTGTTCCCATTTTATTGACTCTTTTTTGTCGAGATTTGATTGGGTTAGTTGCCTAACTATGTTCTTTTATTTTAGTTAAAATTTTTTCTTATTATCTATTGTTCCCCCCAAAAAAAGTGAAAAAAAATAAAAAATATATACACATCAAACGCTTAAGTGTGGGATATTTGATAAACTATAAAAGTAACATATTTTAATCCCATTCTTAATGTGTTTTTGGATGATTTATTATATAATTTAGTGAATTTGATGCTTCTAATCCTTTAATTTCATGTTTCTATACTTAGGTGAGCATAGGGGAACAAAAGAAGCGAAAAATAAGCCAAAAACGGACAAAACGAGCTAATTTAAGGATCCACATAGCCAAAACCGTTCCACATGGGCTAAGCGCATGCCCGTGTGAGCCACACGGGCTGGCCACACACCCATGTGGCAGTCTGTGTTGATATCACTTCCTGTTTCCCAAACAGATGAAAAAAAGTCAATTTTTAGGGTTTCTAAGCATTCTAAAGTCTATAAATACACACTAGAAGAGGACCTAAAGAGCATGCAACGCTGAACAAAGAAAAAACTCGAAGAACGCCAACGGATTCAACTTAGAAGTAGGATCTCTTTCAAGACTAAAGATCTCCATTCAATTTCTCTCGAAGTTTTTGGGTTTCTTTATGTTTTGTTGTTTTCCTAATTTTGAGATGTTTTCCTCTAAAAGTATGAACTAAATTCCTTAGATACCTAGGGAGGATGAAACCTAAGACGGATCTTATTATTTGATTTTTCTGAATTACATGATAAATATTTGTTCTTGATCTCAATTATGTGTTCTTATTTCATGTTTTAATGTTTTCAGGATATTAATTCATGATTGATGTGCTTACTCAGTGGAGCAAAAGTCCTTGTTTAAGAGTAAATCTTGCATAATTGAGTGGAGTTACATGCAATCCTAGAAATAGGACGACATAAATCTATTGGATTAGAGTCAAATCTAATAGGGGAATCCATAGATCGAGTTAATGCGACAATAGGGGTTTTAATTAGAAAGAGATTTCAATTAATCAACCTAGAGTCAGTTATTTTTACTCTCGAAAGGGATATTAATATAATTTAGGGATTTCTACGGATCAAGGCAAATGAATAAATCATTTAATTCAGATTCAGAATAATAAGTGAAGTCTAGGTGGATTCTTTCCTAGGTATTGTCTTTATCATTGGTTTATTCGATTATTTTCTTACTTTACTCTCTGTTGCGTCCTTAATGTTTAGTTTAATTAAAAACAATCCTTCAATTTATAGGCTAAATAATAGAAAAAGATTAATTACTAGTACTTTTAGACCTCGTAGATACGATATCCCTAACTCGCCATAGCTATACTACCATTCGATAGGTGCGCTTGCCTTTGTCGTATTTTAGTTAGTTCGTGACGTCATCAGTATGCCAACAGAAGCTCAAAAGCTGAACAAAGCTTGTAAGATCTAATCCACCCAATTACACCAAACAGAAAGTAAAACACGAGAGTTTACAACAAATGCTAAACCCGGTTTACTTGGGTAAAATGCTGATATCTCCCTCCAATATCATCATACACCAAGTTACGAATGTACTCAAATTTTGCATTCAATTTGAATCGAATATCTAATTCAATATTATAATTCCAACAATAATTCATTCCCAAAAATAGAATAAATGCATAACACCATTCATAAATTTATACAAATTTTAAATTTTAACGTACGAACTTACCTGGACTGAATTGTAGTAATTGTCGAAGTTCAGGGACTATTCTGCTATTTTTCCTTTTTCATGAGTATCTACGGGGTCTTAATCTAAAGTATAAAAGTACTCATTCATTAGCATATATTTCATTTTCAATTCATTTCACAATTATTACCCTTTTATTTTTCAAATTTACACAATTACCCCAAATTTTTACAACTTTTGCAATTTAATCTCTTAATTAGTTAATCTATCAAATTAACTAATTTTCTCATTCAATAATCTATCAAAATATTCTAGGCCATCATACAGCCCCTAATAGACCAAAAATTCACTATTAAACCCTAATATTTTGACATTTTCACAATTTAATCCTAAAATTAATATTTATCAAAATCACTTTATAAAATCATCATACAACACAATCAAAGCTCTTAATTAATGTTATTCATAAAAAACATCTAATATTTATCAATGAAAAAATCCAAAATTTTTAATAAAATAAAAAACAAAGGTATAATCTAATTGGACCTAATTACAACAATCTCAAAAATATAAAAATTACAAGAAACGAGTAAGAATTAAACTCACATGAAGCAAAAATATGAAAAACCAGCTTAAGCTCTCTCTCCTGTGGCTGCTTAGGTCAAAATTTGAAGAAGAAATGCCTAGAAAGTCTTTCAATTTCCTACTTGTTTTATTTTAATTTCAAATAAATTACCATTTTGCCATTCATTCACTTTATTTTATTATTTTCTCTTCTCATGCCGTCTCATCTTATAATTTAGGTTTATTTATTACTTAAATCCTTCATCATTTATTAATCAATCCATTTAATCAATTTATTATTATAATTAGCAAGTTTTGCACCTTTTCAATTTAGTCCTTTTTAATTAATTAACTATTGAAACGTTAAAATTTTTCAATGAAACTTTAATACTACCTTAATGACACTTCGTAAATATTCATAAAAATATTTATGGATCGGTTTATGGAAACGAGGTCCCGATAGCTCACTTTCTAAAACCACTTGACCTAATAAATCATTATAAAACATAAATTACCAAATCAAAAATCTTTTTAAAACCATATTTGACTTGTAAATATTAAATAATAATATTTATGAATTTACTCGCCAGATTTGGTGGCCGCGAAACCTCTATTTTTGACATCACTGAAAAATTGGGCTGTTACACTTCGACCACGAGATTAAAGTGAAAACCCAAATTCTCCAAAAAAAATTCCAGGTAAATTCACCACCAAAATAGACCACCACCCATATTTCAAATATTGGGATTACCAAATAGCCTGGTACAATACCTTCCTAATGGACAATCAACATATGAGACATTCTTGGCTCATATATTTCAAATATGGTACTCAATTCAAATTCTCAAATTGGTTCCAAGAATGGTGAAATTGGTAGGGCCATCAATCTTTCGAAATCCTACTAGAAAAAATTCAAAATTTATAACCCAAACCCTTTGACAAATTTCAACCTGAACCAGACCAAAAACACATCTATCAAACAATTCATTTTTCTCAAAATTGTACATTTCCTGGACTGTTTCATGGAGTTATTCTTATGAACAAGATCCATGTTAAAATTCCACTATTAGTTCAAAATTTCAGAACGAAATGGTGGGACAAATTTGATGTTGAAAAATATGATTCCAAGTATTTGGATAATTTCTTTTATAAAAATCTAAGATTATGTAAGTTCGCGACCTCGGATCAAACTACAGCAAATTCCTTCAAGCAAAATCGATTGCTAGTGCAATGTTAGCTCAAGCCAAGACCAAGAAGGAATATAAAAAACTCATGGCTGAAATACTTAGCTCAATGGATTCTGGATTAGAAGACGATAAATCCTCAACGTCTTCAATCGAAACGGTGGATCTTGCAAATGATACCACCTTAGTAACTATACCAGAACCAAGAAAAAATGATGATAATTTTGCAAGGACAAGAAATAAATGAAGGCAAAAACAAAAGATGAACAAGGGAGATTCCCTGGAAAGCAAAGACAGAGTTGAACAATGAGATTCCCTGCCAAAAGCAATCAAGAATGAACAGTGAGATTCTCTATAAAAATGTTGTAATCAGAAAATATATTCTCTACACATTATAATAATAATATGAAAAGTAGCTATTATGTTATCTTTGTAATAATGGAAGGGATTGAATTCCCTAGAGAAAATTTTTGTAAAGAGGAACGAGCTCTCTGTAAAAGATTCCCCGTTTTATAATAAAGAACATGACTTTAAACACAAGACAAAGAACAAAAATTTATTTCTTTAAAATTTCTAGCTTTCAAACTATCTTGTTTTTTAAAAATTTAATTTTTAAACAAATTAAATTTAAATTTTCAGATTTAATTTTATATTCAAATTTTATTAACAATAATTCATTTATCTATGTAAACATAATTTTTTTTATGAATCATTTTTCTATGGCCTTTCAATGCATTAAAGTCTACCTTTATACATTATAAATAATATATAAATAATCCTAACAATATTTAAAATAATTCTAACACTTGATGCAACTTAGAGCTATATATTTATGTTAAAAGGGTTCTTCTAGTGGGGAATTCAGAAATATAATTTAGGGGTAAGGGCAAAGTTAAAATTTTTTTGAGGGTAAAATTAAATTATATATTTTATGATAGTAAAAATGTAATTTCGTCATTTTAATAGTATATATCTTTATAATTTTTATAGGATTAATTAAATTTTATTTATTTTGGAGGATAAAGTGTAATTTTACCATAATTAATTTAAAATTTTATAAATTATAAATGGTCTAAATAAAAAAAATTATGTTTTAAGGGGTTGGGCCCCTACTAGCCCCTAGATCTTTCGTTGGTCTTTTTGATATATTTTGTCAGTTTAAGAATCCAATTGAGTGAAAAAAAAACTCAGAGGCTTCAATGTTTTGTTTTTTTAAAGTCAATAATTTTTTAATGCATTTTGACAATTTAAATATCCAATTAAGTAAAAAAAAAACTTAATTATATTTTTTAAAAAGCGTAGTGCCTATAAGAACTTATGGTTCATGCCATCTCAAAGTTATCAATTTTCTCTTTATATTTAAGTTTACTAAACAAACAAATAAATTAAAAATAAAATTAGTTAATATTTAGCAAAAATATAATTAAAAGAGTTTCACATCAAAATTAATTGATATTTTAGTTTAATAAGAAATTATTAATTTATTGTATCAATGTAAATATAAACATTAAATAATCAATTAAGTAATTTTAATGATAATGGTAATAAAAATAATTAATATTTATTTTAATAAAAATTATAATGAATAAATCATTTTAGAAATTACCAACGACATAAATATAGTTCACAATTTATAATTTTAAAGTTGATGTTTTTATATATAATGGCAAACCCCTGCAATTAATTTTGTTGATGAATCGAAAAAGAGGAAAATAAAAAAATAAAAAGGTAAGCAAATACAAAGTTTCATCGAGCATCCATATCTGAGATTGTTAGTTCATTCTCAGTACAGGTCTCTGGCTTCCAGTGACTTGGATTTGGGATTGAGTCTACCATACTTCTGACATTTGAGAAAGCTGGTTTTTTTGGAGAAGGCAAGCAGGTAAGTTCATTGCTTAGCATCAAGACAACCTCAGACATGGTTGGTCTATCGGCTGCATGTTCTTGAACACACAGAAGTGCAATGTTAATGTATCTAATTGCTGCATTGGCACAAGAACTATCTTTCATTACAATATCCATCAACTCCAATGGCCTACTGCTTATCCACAGATCCCATGCCTGCAATTCAATGTTAAATTTTGGTCTGATATCTTTTAGAATCATCCTCAATAGATTCTAAAACATAGTAAAACTTAAATGATTTTGTGTATACATTAAGTCACTCACATATCCTAGAAGATTGAGGGAACTGCTCCGATAAAAGCCAGTGTTCTTCATGCTACTTAAAATCTCTAACAACAAAACTCCGAAGCTGAAGACATCTGATTTCACAGAGAAGACACCTTCGAGAGCATACTCTGGAGCCATGTAGCCACTGCGTTTCATTAAAAATCAAGTTATTCACTAGCTTCATAATTAAGAACAAATGCAGTTATACACCAAGTGAAAGAATATGTATAAAATTACAGAAACAACAATAGCAAATGCAGCTTGCCTTAAGAGGATCCATATACATTGCTAGCTACTTACTAAGTTCCAACAATTCGGTCGGTTGCTCGTGGTTCGGTACCTCCAAAACTTCTTGCCATCCCAAAATCTGAAATTTTTGGATTCATGTCTTCATCCAACAAAATGTTGCTGGCCTTCAAATCCCTGTGAATAATCTGTAGCCTGGAAAATTGATGGAGATAAAGTAGACCTTGAGCAATCCCGTCAACGATCCGAATACGAGTTCCCCAAGCTAATGTAAAAATGTTATTGGTACCTTCATGGGTTTAAAACAACAAAAAAAACAAACCTGTAATAACAATCAAGTGGGGAAAAAGAAAACATGAGAAGAAAGTTACCAAAGAGGAATAAGTCTAAGCTCTTGTTTGGCAAATACTCATAGACAAGAATCTTTTCATCTCCTTCAATACAACAACCAAGAAGTTTCACAAGATTCTTGTGTTGGAGTTTGGCTATGAGCACTGCCTCATTTTTTAACTCATTCCAACCTTGTCCAGATTTTCTTGACAGCCTTTTTACAGCTACTTCATTCCCTTTCAATAATTTTCCCTGAAACAGAAAAATCCTTTTTGACTTTCTCAAAGAAATTTAATATCTGTAGTCTTATAACAAAGCTTTTGCATTTCCTTCCATAAAATGATTTAACTATGATATTTAAATTTCATCATTTACCTTGTATACAGGTCCAAAACCACCTTCTCCAAGTTTATTTGAGAGGGAGAAGTTGTTTGTGGCAGCAGAAACGCTAGAAAAGCTGAAGATTGGAATCTCCACTTCCTTCTTATGTTTCTGGCGTTGTTTTACACCAGATTGTTCATTTTTGGTAGGTTCTGGACTAATGCTAAGATCAAACGATAACAAGTCCTCCCCTGCTTGATCAAGAATTAATGAAGCATGAGTGCATACATAAGGATACTCAATTTGAGTGCACAGGTATTGGACAGGTTCATGCACTCAAAACCAAACCATTAATTCCCAACAATCTATATATAATCTACTGTTAGATAAACAAGCAAACTACAGATTTTTATTGTTGGTGCTGGTGCAATGGAGAAACCTAGACAAGGTGGACTCGCTGCCAAATTGTGGTGATGTGTTGCATTTGTAAATTGAAAATTGCAGCAAGATTAAACTTTTGCTTGTATGTTGCTACTTTCTGGAGAGAAACATTTTACCTGTTCTTTTGTGCATTTTCATCTTCACTTTCCAAATGAACAAGGCTGAAGCAAGAATCGACGCTGAGATGGTCACTGATATAATAATAATTAACTGCTTCCTCTTACTTGGTGTGCGTTCTGCAAGTCCCATAAATATACAAATTTATTAGATCATATCCACCAGAGTATGCACATAATGGAGCAAAAAAAAATGAAGCATAGGGAAAGTTCTTACTTCCTGTACCCAAATCAGCAGCCGGTAGCTTGAGAAAAAAATCTGTGCCAGAAATATCATCAGCTGAAAGTTGCTGCAAATTCCTAAGTTCACCAATCCAGATGGAGCAAATTTGATTGATATAAGAAAAACCAGCACAGGAGCAGTCATTCAAGCAGGATGAACGGCAATCACTTAGAGTCTGAGCCTGTAGAGTCCGCGGGTTCAATGGCGGTACTACTTTAGACAGCATACGAAATCCATCCTCTGCACCCTTGATGTTAGTGTCATTGCCACACTGCAAACCCCTTATCATTGAGCATCCAAGCTTATAGTCTGCTTTGTTCCAAATTTCTGGTGAGTTTGGTTTAAATCCAGGTAAACAGCTACAATTTGTTGATGGAACTTCGGTGCAGCTCGAATTGCCTCCACAGTAAGCAAGAACATCGCAAGCGTTTCTAGGTTGGGAGTTCAACACATCCCACTCATTTCCCGACCATGAAAATTGTCTTAGCCGTCCATTTGAATCAATCATCAATCTACTAATGAGGTCTTCCCTAAAGAGGTTGTAAGTAAGATAAGTCATGGAGAGATTAGAAACAAAGCTAAAATTGAACATGTTTAATCTCACTTCTGGAGGGCTCTCAAATACGTTGGAATCTTCTTCCCAAAGCTTAGATCTCCAGTATTCACCATCTCCATTCAATATCAGAATCCTATTTCCTTGTTCAGAATCTAATTTCAAGGTGACATTTCCAGGACTTGGGTCATCATCACTTTTCCAAGAGACATATGACCAGTTTTTTCCATTCCTGTTATCATATCCAAGTCTCATCCCAGGCAAGAAAGTATTACAAGGGAAGTCAAAGCTCTGCCATAAGGTGTTAGATTTTTCATCTCTCACAACAAGATTTCCCGAATCCAACAATGTAGCAGTGACATTTCCATTAGTGACTATATCTGTCACCATGTAGACTATCCTATCATGCCTGATCACTAGGTTACTATCAACACTAATACTTAGAACTGCGGAACCAGTGACAGGATAATCTCGGTTTGCTATCCAAACAACTGTTTTCCCCGGGATATTCTTGTACCAAATTCCCATATAGTAATTGGTTGAATTGGTAGGGGAAAAAAATCCTAATTCAAACATTTGACCGGCTGATACTATAGTTTGTGAGATATTCAGCTGTTGCCCTGGTGAGATTGTGTCCACCACAGCATTTGAATATTTGAGTATGTGGGATGAGAACATCAGCAGGAGAACAGGATAAACAAATTGGGTTTTTGAGATCATTTTTTTTACCTTTTAAGTAATCAAAATGAAACAAAGAAAACTGGATCTAGCTTCGTGTTGGAGAAATTATCAGATATTCAGCTAAGATATCTGCTTGTTCCCAACTATATTCTTTTATTTCAAACTATTAGCTGTCATGGACACGTGGTGTCACAGTCTGCTTTAAACACACACAAGCCTGCAAATGAAGAACATTCTACATGCAAATGGAGGAAGTGCCTACACTTTTATTTCAAACTAATTTGTTATCTGATAGCTAAGAAACTAGTAGAGAAAGACAAATACCTGTAGCCGAAGCCATATATATATATATTTGCCAAAGCAGCAGAAGGAATCGGTATTATTGACATGAAAGAATGAATGTTGTATAAATCATAAATGGCTATAAGAGTTACCTAGTATTCATTCATAATATAATATTCCACGGCTGTGAGAGATAAGGTGTTGAAAAGTTTACAAATTAGACTAACTGGAAGAAGACTAGTCTGGGTCTTTACGCAAAGTTCCCAAAAATAGTGACGCATAAAAATGTCAAACCACGATGTTGACAAAATGATGTTACATACATTGCCATATTTTCCACCTTCATATATATTTAACATAGCAGTTCCAGATGACTTAGAGAAAAGTATGGCTTAGTTTAAAATCATGAATTTAGATGAATTCTACATATAAAACGCAAATTCTGCCTTGAATTGTCTGCACAATGCGTTCGAACTATAATAAAGGAAACTTAAACATGTCACCGAGCATCCAAGGTTGAAAATGTTGCATCATTTACTGAGCAAACTTCAGACCTCTGTTGCACCAACATGTCTTCCTCCATACTTGTTGCATTTACAGAAGCTGGCTGTTTAGGAGGAGGTATGTCCAGGCTTTCATTGCTAAGCATTGAGACAACATCGGACATGGTGGGTCTATCATCTGCGGTTTCTTGAATGCAAAGCAGCCCTATGTTAACATATCTCAATGCTAAACGTGTAGGCACTTCCTCCAGCATTGGATCAATTAAGTCCATTTCTCTGTTGCTTGTCCAAAAATTCCATGCCTTCAATCACAGAAAAAAAGAAGACGACCAAAACAGTATCATATCACCCTACCCACATCCGTTAAGTATGTTTAATCATTAAAAATCTTTTTACCTTGAATTGAATGGTAAAACTGTTAATGCAGCTTAGAAACTCACATGGGCAAGAAGATGGACAGAGTTATGCTGATAAAAACCAGTGTTCTTCTTCCCACTCATAATCTCCATTAGCAAGACTCCAAAGCTAAACACATCCGATTTCACCGAACAGAGCCTTCAAGGGCATAGTCAGGGGACATATAGCTGCTGAAATTGAATGTTTTAACGCTAAACTTGTTAATAATTGTGTACAATAATGCAATGCAAATCATATTCAGGGACAC
Organism: Gossypium stocksii; assembly: GCA_020496765.1. Taxonomy (NCBI): domain Eukaryota; kingdom Viridiplantae; phylum Streptophyta; class Magnoliopsida; order Malvales; family Malvaceae; genus Gossypium; species Gossypium stocksii. The sequence goes on along the minus strand of CM035621.1, from coordinate 11,029,318 downwards.
GAATTACAAGCATAGGAGTTCATATCACAAGGGATTCAATTCCACTGTTCTCTCTTTACTTACTAAGTTCCAACAATTCGACTGGTATTTGCTTGTAATTCCTCTCCTTCGAAAATTCTCTCCATTCCAAAATTGGAAATCTTAGGATTCATGTTGCTATCCAACAGTATGTTACTCGCCTTTAGATCTCTATGAATAATCCACAATCTAGAATATTGATGAAGAAAAAGAAGACCTTGAGCAATTCTATTGAAGTTGACATGCATGCAGCACATGAACAGCCAAGGAGCAGGTTATGCAGTCCAAGTTATGTGGACAAAGTATGAAAATCAAGCTGCTGTAGTATTTCCAGATGAAATACATGCAGCTTGATAAACCATAATATATACATATTTTTATCCTATGCTTAGCATATTTTTTATTGAATTATCTCTCAATTTGACGAATTTGATGCTCCTAATCCTTTAATTTCATGTTTTATGCTTAGGTGAGCATAAGGAAGAGAAAAGAGCAAGAAACGGGCCAAAATCAGACAAAATAGACCCAAATCAGCATTCAACACGACTTAAGGCATTTTTACACGGTAAACCACACGCCCGTGTGAGTTCCATAGAATTGGACACGGCTTGAGCAACCTCACACGGGCGTGTCCCTGTCGAGCCCTGTTTCAATTTCATGCGGAAAAAGTTAATTTTTGGGTATTCTAGGCATTCCAAAGTCTATAAAAAAAGACCAAAGGAGAGGAACAAAAGAAGACACGGAGTAGCAAGTAAGGAATTACTCGAAGAATGTCGATTGATTCATCTCGGAAGCAAGGATCTCCATCAAGGCTGAAGATCTCCCTTCAATTTCTTTCAGGGGTTTTTGGGTTTTCTTTATGTTTAGTTGTTTTCCCAACTTTGAGATGTTTTCTTTTACGATTATGAACTAAATCCCCTAAATACCTGAGGGGGATGAAACCTAAGACGGATCTTGTTATTGTTTTCTAAATTATATGATAAATACTTGATTTGTTCTTAATTGTGTTATTAATTCTTATGTTAATATTTCAGGATATTAAGTCAAGTCAAATGTGCTTATTCAGTGGAGCAAAAGTCCCTGTTTAAGAGTAGATTCAACACAATTAAGCGGAGTTGATCGCAATACTAGACATAGGACGACGAAAATTTACCGGATTAGATTCAAATCTAATAAGGAAGTCCATAGATCGAGTTAATGCAACACTAGGGGTTTTAATTAGAAAGAAATTTCAATTAATCAACCTAGGGTTAGTTGTTTTTAGTCTTGAAAGAGATATTAACATAAATTAGGGATTTCTACGGATCAAATCAAGTGAATAAATCGTCTAGTTCAGAGTCGAATAACAAGTGAAGTCTAGGTGGATTCTTCCTTGGGTATTGCTTTAGTTAATCAGTTTTCAAGAGTATTTTCCCTAATTTACTCTCTGTCGCATTCTTAGTTAATTAATTAGTTTAGTTTAATTAGTTTAAAACAAATCCCCTTTATTTTTAGACTAGATAATAAAAAGAAGGCTAGTACTAGTACTCTTAAGTCCTTGTGGGTTCGACATCCTGGTCTTGCCATCAGCTATACTACTGTTCGATAGGTGCACTTGCTTTTATCATGATAATAGTTTAGTTTTACAGGTTCGACCATCATAAATATCACTTATAAAGTTTTTGGCACTGTTGCCGGGGATCTAAAATATTAGGACCACTCGATTTTTATTACTTTAGTCATTTTTACTTTTATTGCAATTTATTTTTTGTTTTTATTTTCAGTTTATTTACTAAATTTTTCTTTTCATTCTTCCCTAACATGTGTTTCTAGTTTATGACTAGAAGAAATCCGTTAGGACCTTTGCTTTTTGATAGTGAGATAAAAGCATCAGCTCACAAAAATTGTAGAGAAATAAGGCGAAGCCTACAGTATATAGAAGAAGGGCAAGAGGACGAGACTGAATCTACTGAAGAGATAGAGGCAAATTAGAATATTCTGTTACCTCCTGTGGTAGCTGCGAATCCTGTGAATCAGAATCCTAAACCTCGTACTATGTATGATTATGCTAAGCCTAATTTAGCTGGTACAGAATCTAGTATTGTTAGGCCTACTATTGTTGCAAATAATTTTGAACTGAAACCTAACACTATACAGATGATACAACAGTTTGTTCAGTTTGATGGTTTGTAGGACGAGGATCCTAACATACATTTAGCTAACTTTTTGGAACTCTGCGACACCTTTAAAATTAATGGCGTTTCTGATGATGCCATTCGCCTTCGGTTGTTTTCCTTTTTTTGAGGAATAAGGCTAAACAATGGTTGAACTCTCTACCACAAGGGTCTATCACTACTTGGGAACAAATGACCTAAAAATTTCTTTTAAAATATTTTCCGTTGGCTAAAACGGCAAAGTTGAGGAATGATATCTCTTCTTTTATGCAAATGGATTTAGAGACTCTTTATGACGCATGGGAGAGATACAAGGATTTATTGAGAAGGCGCCCTCACCATAGGTTACCCTTGTGGTTACAGGTTTAGACTTTCCATAATGGTTTAAATCCCTTAACAAGGCAAATGATAGATGCAGCTGCCGGTGGAACAATCAATAACAAGACACTTGAGGAAGCTTATGAGTTTATAGAGGAGATGTCACTGAATAATTATCAGTGGCAAGTCATGAGGACAAAGCCACAAAAAGCTACTGGTGTTTTTAATGTCGACGCAGTCGCCATGCCTTCTAGCCAGGTAGAACTTTTGAATAAAAAAGATTGACAGTTTAGTTGGTTTTACGCAGGTACATCTAATTATGCAGTACGGCACGAATATAAGTGGTGTGAGCAATCCAGAGTACTCCGCTTATGGGCATGGCATGGAAAATGAACAAATGAATTATATGGGTAATAATCTTTGACCTCAAAACAGTCCTTATAGTAACATTTACAATGCAGGTTGGAGAAATCACCCAAATTTCTCACGGGGAGGTCAAGGGAATCAAGGAAATCAGAGGCCACCACCCCCTCCGGGATTTCAGCAACCTTCCTATCGGCAGGAAAAGAAACCAAACCTTGAGGAGATGTTGGAAAAATTCATATCGGTGTCAGAAACTCATTTTCAGAATATCGAAACCGCACTTAAGAACCAACAAGCTTCAATTCAAGGACTTGAAAATCAAATTGGTCAACTTGCCAAGATGATATCCGATAAAACACAAGGTAGCCTGCCGAGTAATACTGAACCTAATCCTAGAGAGCATGTTAAAGCAGTTACATTAAGGATTGGGAAAACGTTAGCTAGGCCTGAAAAGAAGTTGCTACAAGAGCCTGACAAAGAAAAAGTTAAGGAGGCCCAACCCAAGGAGAATGCCCCACCAGTATTTAGAAAATATAAACCATCCATCCCATATCCAGCAAAGCTAAAGAAAAACTGCATGGACGCACAATTCGGTAAATTTCTTGAACTTTTTAAATAGTTGCATATCAACTTACCTTTTGTTGAAGCTATTTCGTAGATGCCTACATATGCAAAACTTTTGAAGGAACTCCTAACAAACAAAAGGAAGTTTGAAGAGCTATCCACTATGGAACTCAACGAGGAATGTTCAGCTATCCTCCAGAACAAATTACCAACCAAACTAAAAGATCCAGGAAGTTTTACTATTCCCTATCTAATTGGTAGTTTAAATATTGAAAATACATTAGCTGATTTAGGCGCTAGTATTAATTTAATGCCTTATAAAATGCTCAAGCAACTAGGTCTTGGGGAACCAAAACCCACTAGGATGAGTATACAATTAGCTGATAGATTTGTTAAATATCCTAGGGGTATTATTGAAGATGTGCTAGTAAAAGTAGATAAATTTATATTCATTGTTAATTTTGTTATGCTTGATATGGATGATGATGTTAAAGTGCCTTTAATCCTAGGACACCCATTTTTAGCCACTGTTAGAGCTGTTATTGATGTGGGGGGATGGTAAACTTGTGCTTAGAGTGGGTAATGAAGAAATCACTTTTAAAATTTATGATGCCATTCGATTCTCTAGAGAACAAGATGATTCTTTTTATTTTATCTATTCTATTGACTACTCTATTCAAGATTCTTTTTAGGAAATCGCTCTTAAGGACATGTTGGAACTGTGTCTCGTTCAAGGTAGGGAGGAGGATGAAGTCACCACTGAGATGGAGAAGGTAATAATTAATTTGAACTCTAATGAACCATCTCCAAGATAAATTGACTATGAGGGTATTGAGATAAATGATGAACTGAGACAAAAACCTTCTATTGATGAACCCTCCAAATTGGAACTGAAGCAATTAGCCAATCACTTAGAATATGCATTCTTGGGAGATGAATCTACATTGCCAGTGATCATTGCTTCAGACTTGCAACCTAAGGAGAAAGAGGAATTACTCCAAGTTTTGAAAGAACATAAAAATGCCATAGCTTGGAAAATTTTTGACATTAAAGGGGTCAGCCGTTTTTTTTGCACCCACAAAATTTTGATGGAGGATGAATACAAACCATGTGTGTAAGCTCAAAGACGACTGAACCCCAACATGAAGGAAGTTGTCAAGGCTGAGGTAATTAAACTTCTAGATGCTGGAGTTATTTATCCTATTTCTGATAGTGCTTGGGTAAGTCCTATACAAGTTGTTCCTAGGAAGGGAGGCATGACTGTTATTGCCAACGAAAAGAACAAATTGATCCCTGCAAGAACAGTCACAGGTTGGAGAGTATACATTGACTATAGGAAGTTAAATGATGCCACTAGAAAGGACCACTTTCTTTTGCCCTTCATTGATCAAATGTTGGAAAGACTGTTAGGGCATATGTACTACTATTTCTTGGATGGACTCTCTGGCTACTTCTAAATCCTGATAGCTCTTGAAGATCAAAAGAAGACGACATTCACAGGTTCATATGGTACGTTTACTTATCGTAGGATGCCTTTTGGATTATGTAATGCTCTTGCTACTTTTTAGAGTTGTATGTTAGCCATCTTTAATGAACTCATGAAGGACATTATGGAGGTATTTATGAACGACTTTTCGGTATTCGATAACTCTTTCCATCTTTTCCTTAAAAATTTAGAACGAGTTTTAATAAGATGTGAAGAAACGAATCTTATTCTTAACTGGGAAAAATGCCACTTTATGGTTTGTGAAGGTATTGTGTTAGGCCATAAAATTTCTAGTAAAGGGATAGTGGTTGATAAAGTAAAAATTGAAACCATTGAAAAACTACCTCCTCCAAATTCAGTTAATGCTATTAGAAGCTTTTTAGGACATGCTGGTTTTTATAGAAGATTTATTAAGGATTTTTCTAAAATAGCTAAACCTTTAACAAAATTACTATAAAAAGATGTGCCTTTCAATTTTGATCAGGAATGTTTAGAAGCATTTAACACTTTCAAAGAAAAATTAACTAATGAGCCGATTATAATTGCACCTGATTGGAATTTAGCTTTTGAACTAATGTGTGATGCTAGTGATTTTACAGTAGGTGCAGTTTTAGGACAGCGAAGAGACAAGCATTTTCAGCCAATTTATTATGCTAGCAAGACTTTGATAGCCACACAAGAGAATTACACTACAACAGAAAAGGAATTGCTAGCTGTGGTTTTTACGTTCGACAAATTTAGACCATATTTGATTTTGTCTAAAGTCATCGTTTATACTGATCATTCTGCTCTTTGTTACCTTTTAACTAAGTCTGATGCGAAACTTTGATTAATAAGATGGATTTTATTATTGTAGGAATTCGACCTCGAAATACAAGATAAGAAAGGGGCTGAAAATCTAGCAACAGATCACCTTTCTAGGCTTGAGAATCCACATCTCAAAGAAGTTGATGAAGTCGAGATAAACAACTCATTTCCTGAAGAACAACTTTTAGTCATATCTGATTTTGAGATGCCTTGGTTTGCTGACATTGTGAATTATTTAGCTGCTAACATAACCCCAAAAGGGTTGACACATCAACAAAAGAAACGATTCTTTGCTAATGTGAAGAAGTACTTTTGGGAAGATCCTTTTCTTTTTCATATATGTGCAAATCAAGTCATTCGAAGATGCGTTACAAGGTTAGAAGCAAACAAGATCTTGGAACACTGCCATTCAGGATCAATCGGAAGACACTACAGTGGGACTAAGACCGCTCATAAAACGCTCGAATCAGGTTTTTATTGGCCCACACTGTTCAAGGACGCCAACAGGTATGTTACTTTTTGTGACAAGTGTCAAAGAACAGGAAATATCTCTAAACATGATGAAATGCCTCAAACATATATGCTCTCATGTGAAATATTTGATGTATGGGGTATTGATTTCATGAGTCCATTCCCTAGTTCATTTGGGAATAAATACATCTTAGTAGCGGTTGATTACTTGTCAAAATGGGTGGAAGCCTAAGCTTTACCTACTAATGATGCTAGAATGGTAATGAGACTCCTTAAGAAGCTCTTCTCTCAATTAGGAACACCTAGGGCAATTATTAGTGATAGGGGTACTCACTTTTGTATTGCTCAATTTGATAGAGTTTTAAAGAAATATGGAGTGCAACACAGAACAGCTACCCCTTACCATCCACAAACTAGTGGCCAGGTTGAAGTAGCTAATAGAGAACTTAAACATATCTTAGAGAAGACGGTCAAGTCAAATAGGAAAGATTGGGTGATGAAGGTAGATGACGCTTTATGGGTTTACAGGATTGCATTTAAAACTCTAATAGGAGTATCCTTTTATAGACTTGTTTATGGAAAAAGCTGCCATCTACCATTTGAACTTGAACATAAAGCATTTTGGGCTATCAAATTTCTAAATTTTGATCTTAAACATGCAGGTGAGAAAAGATTGATGCAGTTGAACAAGCTAGATGAGTGGTGCACTAATGTATATGAAAGCTTACGCCTATACAAGGAAGCAACAAAGCGACGCCATGATGCCCGTTTAAAATAACATAAGCAATTTGAAACTGGTGATCTCGTTTTGCTATATAACTCGAGGCTCAAATTATTCTCTGGAAAGCTAAAATTAAGGTGGTTGGCCCATTTGTAGTGAAAACCGTTTTCCCATACGGCATAGTAGAGGTAACTCATCCAAACCACGACACTTTCAAGGTAAATGGTCATTGACTTAAACTTTATAATGGTAAGGATTTTAAGAATGATAAAGAGGAGCTTCGGTTCCACGAACCCTCATAAAGGAACACATAAGGTAAGTCGAGCTTAGACTCTAAATAAGCGCTTCTCGGAAGGTAACCCGAGCACTAACGTTGTTGACTTTCTTAAATTTCAGTTTATAACTTCTAACAAACATTAACTGAGTTACTAAAACGCAGGTTTCTATGACCACATGACCTGGCACACTGGCGTGCCTTAGGCTGTGCCCCCACCACGAGTTAATCCCACAGGCGTATCCTCGGCCGTGTGAAAACAAGACTCAATTTTTCCTAAACTTAGGATGAAACACGGGATATGACAAAACACCATGGCCGTGCGATATGACCGTGGGCAAACCTGATTAAGTCACATGGGCGTGTGAATCGATGCACGAGCGTGGAAGAATCACATAGTTCTAAACACGGTCGTGCGATGCGGCCGTGGATAACACTAGGGGTAAGAAACACAGGCGTGGCCAAAATCGTGCTAAAACTGGACCTTGAATTTTCAAAATATGCAGAGAGACGGGATGCGATAAATCCACACAGGCGTGCCTAGAGACCGTGTGCAAACTTGACAAAAGCACACAGGTACATCATCCAACCCCACGCCCTTACCTATAAGCTGTGGATGATCTTAAAAAAGTAGTACAAGCGTGCAACACGCCCGTGTCCATAACCCATGGAGAACACTGAGGAAATAACACGGGGTACCTTGTAGGTGCCACTGACTAAACTCCACGGGCGTGGGAACCAATACACGGGCCTAGGAGAAACGAACAAAGTAGTACACAGTCATGTGATATGCCCGTGTGCACCAACATGCCCAGGAAACACGGACGTGTCCAAAAGCTATGAGCGATCTGAACTGAAATCTCACGAAACACACGGGCTGATTCCAAGGTACACGGGCGTGGGCCACGGCCGTATGACCCAAACCCTATTTAAACCCCCTAATTTCACTATTCATCATCTTCCTCCCCAAATCTCCCCCTCACAAACCCTAGCCGCTCCACCATAGCACTCCTCTTTCCTTTTACAAGCTCCGGCTGCCGTCATTCGAACCACCCCTGCACACCCTATTTCCTTTACCCTCTTCCTTCTTCCTCACCAAAACCTCCACCTACTTCCCCTCTCCTCCATGCCCACCACCTCCTACCAAAACCATAATCTGGCAATTGTACTCCCCTCGCCCCGCCACTATTCCGACTCCGACTACCACCCCTTCACCATCGATTTCCCCTTTTCTCCTTCTTCTTTTGATTTTTACTTTTATTATTTCTCTGTTTCGTTATTATTGTTTTATTCTCCTTTAATTTTATTGTTGAATCTTTTTGTCATTATTCTTGCTAATATTGATAGTCTGTCATCATTCTTGATTATTTAATTTCTTCTACTGATGAAATTTTCTTGATTTAGTTAGTAAGTTGATTTGGTTAATGATTACTGCTAATTTCGTTTTAGTCAATAGAATTATACATATAGGTTGATAGATGTTTTAATTGTAGACTATTTTCTTGCTAGTTTTGATTATTCATCCTATTGTTAATTCTCTCTAATTTCAGACTACATTTTCTTTTGTTTTAGTATCATGTTCCAGGTTGCTTTCTTTTCTCATCCATTTGACTTAAATTGTTATTAACACATGCTTATTCGTTCACTTCTCTTGGCTATTTTTTTTTTGCAGAACTTGATAATGACACCTTCACGCGGCAAGTCAAAGGTTATCGTCCCCCCTTCAAAAAAATGGAAGAGACCCAGTGCTACATCCTTGAGTGCAACTACCGAAGTGCGCCACTCATTTCTACAGTTCCCCTCGGGACCCCAGGAGGAACTCTTTCAGATACTTCTGGCTAGACCCTCAGCGTAGGACTGTGCATCAATTGGGCCACCTTAGAGTAGGTCTAACTCGCCGATGCAATTAGGGCCCTCCTCACTATCGACCCATGGGGGCATTTCTTTGACATTGTCCAGCTGACATACCTAGAGCTCACTTTGGAGCTTTGTTCGACATTCCATCTCCAGACGGTTATGTTAGAGTTTGACGACCTTAGAATAGTGCAATTTCTTCTTGGCGGTCTTGTATACCAACTGAGTGTCCCAGAGTTTGGAATTATTTTGGGACTTTATACCGAAGAATTCATGGAAGACGATGATTTCTCTAAGCTCCATCGCCACATTTACTATTCTCTGTCCTCCTGTTGGATAGCCTTGGTCCCTGCTTCAGCCACCTACGACCCTAGTCCCTCTAAGGCATCGGCCTTCTCCCCATTACTACGATAGTTACACGCCATCCTCGCACATACTTTGACGGGACAGCGAGAGAGTATCGGTATCGTCAACACTCACGACGCCTATTTTTTATAGAGCATGGAGCACGGGCACGTGTTCGACTTAGCATACTTCATCACCCTCGCCATTCGTCATCAGACGAAGCGACATAGGAGGGGAGCAATTGGCATGGGTCCTTATGTGACGTACCTAGCAAGACACTTCGGCCTCCTCAACACAATGGCGCGGTCCTCATCGCTCACCCTCATCGGCCAAATGTCCCCACAGGGCATCTTGAGCATGCTTCATATGAGGATTATTGAGTGTCGTCGTAGGTTTGATCCTCCCTAATACCGCCTGGCTCAGTCCACCGATCAGAACGACCCTGAGGACATTCCTGATGATGTCCCTCCACCTCATGAGGACCCACCGCCGAGCCACCGACCAGTTCATGCGGTTGCTTCATTCACTGACATCTCTGAGCGCCTCACTCAATTTGAGTAGCAGTGTTTCCAGCGATTTGACCACATTGATGCTACTCTACAATAGATTTGTCAACACCTTCACATCACATCTCTGCCGCCACCACCTCATGGCCCATCTGGCGATGAGGACTTTTGAGTCTATTTATTTTTCTTTTTATTCTTATTTTTATTTTTAATTTTATGTTTCTTTATATTTATCCTTATTTCTATTTTTATGTTTTACAAACCTACCTTAGTTTATCTTAATAAGTAACCATGCTAATCCCATTAATCCACCTCCCTAAAATATTATTGATGACTCCGCAGTTTCAAAAGGTTCAAGGTGCTTGATGCCATGATAATCCATTGAGGAAAGATACTCCACGACTACCATGTCCTTCTCAACCACGACACTGAAAACCATGAATATCTTCATTTAGCATCGTGATCGTGAAACCCCATCCTTGATAAACTATAAATTATACATATTTCTATCCCATATTTAGCACATTTATGGATGAATTATCATTGAATTTGTGGAATTTAATGCTCCTAATCCTTTAATTTCATATTTTACACTTAGGTGAGCATAGAAAAGTGAAAAGAACGAAAAATGGGCCCAAAACAGAGAAAATAGGCCAAAGCGAGGAAACAACACGGCCTGGAGTTTGTCACACGGGTTAACCACACGGTCGTGCCACATTAACAGGCTCAAACACGGTGTAAACTCGACTCATACGGGCGTGGCACACGGGTATGTCCCTGTCGTGATGAAGTTTAATTTCATGCGGAAAAAGCTACTTAGGGGCTAAGAAAGACACTCCAAACTCTATATAAAGACCCTAGGAGGCAACTACAAGGGTGTACAGTGTAACACACCGAATTTTTTTACAGTAAGATAATATCCTTGATATAGTAAAATAAGGAAATAAAGTGGCAAGGAGCGAAAATTTGAGTTATGTCATTGGGAAGTATATTATGACAAATTAATTCAAGAAAGGACTAAATTGTAAAAGTGAGAAAAGTTTTGTTGCCCAAGAGTAAATACTCAAAATTTAAGGGGTTAAAGAGTAAATATGAAAAGTTAAAGGACCAATAGTGCAAATATTTTATGGGTGGAATAATCTAGAAACTAAGGAAAAAGGATGAATTAGGACCAAATTGAATAGATGAAGAATTATGAGGGACTAAATTGTAATTTTATCAAAATTAAGTGATGACTCAATAATGGAATTTTAAAAGATCACGAAGGGCAAAATAGTCAATTGGAAGAGAGAGAAATCTAGAAAGTAATGATAATGTTGGAGATATTTTAGATTAATTAATTAATTAAATATTAGTTATTAATATTTTAATTTAATTTTTTATATGATATTTTATTATTTTATTATTATTTTATTAGTATATATAAAGAAAGAAAGATGAGGAAATTCTCATCCAATTTTCCATGCATTCACGTTAGGAAGAAGAGAAGCGAAGAAAGAAACTTTTCATTCTTTACAATTTAGTCCTTCCACCAAAAATTCACCATTTTCACCTAGAAATCAAAAGAATTTCCATAGCTAGGAGAAAAATGTGAAGGAGACTATGGGGAGTTAGAATGTCAAGTTGGACTCAAGAAATAGAAGCTGGAAGAGAGAGAATATCAAGTTAAAGATTGAAACCAAGGGGAAAAGGTAAGAACATCAAGATTTTTATATATTTTTAAGTTTAATATTATTGAAAAAGCATGGAAATGATGTTAATGTAGAGTTTTCTTATATATATATGGTTCTATGTTCTTGATATATTAATGAAGAGAAATAAGAGAAAGTGATGGGAAATATTGTAGAGAAAGGAAATAAGGGGGTTATAAACTTAGTAATTAATATCATGCACTAAAACAGTTTGAACAGCAGTAGTAAGTTAACTTTGAAAAATCACCAAAAATGGTAGAAACTGAATTAGAAGTTGAGTGAGATATGGAATTAAAACTTGTTGAGCCTATTTTCATATAAAAGAAACATAATAAGTAAATGAATTCTGTATTCTGAGATATTTATATTTTTGTAAGTCTGGTTTAGAATGATTTCGGGATCCTCTGTTCTGAATTGGAAAAATCATTAAAAATTGTATAAAAATGATTATGGGACATAATTTATATGGTTAGATTCTTTAATGAGTATATTTTCAAGAGAAATAAATGAAAACATCACCCAAGTCCTGTATGAAGAGATAATTAATTTTTAGTGAAGAAGGGTCAAAACTGTTAGATAGCAGAATAGGGGTGACTTTAAAGAATAAACTGTACTAATTGACTAAACCAAAAATTATGAAATTTTTATGGTAAGAAAATATATGAGTCTAGTTTCAGAAAAAATTATCGGATCTTAATTTGGAGTTCTGTAGCTCAAGATATAAATAATTTAGTGACTATGACTCAAATGGACAACTTTGAATATACACATAAGTAAATAGTGAAATTATTGATAATGTTACTCATAAGCATGTTATATAAATTAAGGTTGTGGAATGGAGAGGAAGAGGAGGAAAATATGTATGAATAATCAGTTAGCATGGCTAATTTGGCTCAGGGACTAAATTGAATAAAAGTAAAACTTTATGGGCAATTTTGTAAAAATGTTAGAAATGATCAAATTACATGAAATGGATTATTTTATTATTTAAATTTCAAAATTCAAATGAAATTACTAATTTAGTTTAAGATCGAGGAAAAACATGTTTTAAGGATTAAATCGAAAAGTGTTGAAATTATGTAAAATTTTGATATTTTACAGAATTTATGGGTTGTTATTAATATGTATGATGATAATGGCTGGAAATAAGGATTAAATTGCAAGAATTTATTTTTCTGAGCCTAAGGGTAAAATCGTCATTAATTAAAGATTTAGGGGCAAAATGATAATTTTTCCTAGATCATTAATTGAATGTATTAGAATATAGAATAAATGGAAATGATGACCAAATTTATTATAAAAATCCGGATGACTCAAATACGAGACTGGAATATGGAAAGAAAAATGACATTTATCATGACATGTAAATATGTGATTACCTTTGAGACGTTGATACAAGGAAATTAAGTATGTTGAGACGAATAATAAATCCAAATAAAATATGTCGAGAAAAAATAAATATGTTTGGGGGGAAATATGTCTAATTTTAAGTGGTTCGAAATATAAATGTTAGATGAAATAAAATATTCGATAAATAAATCAGTAACTCCAGTAATGCTCCGTAACTCTAAGCCGGTGTTGGATTCGGGTTAAGGGCGTTACATACAGTGTCTCTACCAAGGACGGAGAGTAGAAGGCAGTGAATTACTCGAAGAAAGCCGATTGATCCATCTTAGAAGCCATGATCCACATCAAGATTGAAGATCTCCCTTCAATCCTTTTAGGAGTTTTGGGTTTTCTTTATGTTTTGTTATTTTCTTTATTCTGAGATGTTTTCTTTTATGAACATGAACTAAACCCCCAAATACCTAAGGGGGATGAAACCTAAGATGAATCTTGTTATTGTTATCTGAACTATATGATAAATATTTGATTTGTTCTTAATTATGTTTTTAATTCTTGAATTGATATTTCTGGGATATTAGTTTAAGTCGAATGTGCTTATGCAGAGGAGCAAAAGTCCCTGTGTAAGAGTAGATCCAACACAATTAAGCGGATTTGATCGCAATCCTAGACATAGGACAACGAAAATCTGCCGGATTAGAGTCAAATCTAATATGGGGACCCATAGATCGAATTAATGCAAAACTAGGGGTTTTAATTAGAAAGAGATTTCAATTAATCAACCTAGGGTTAGTTGTTCTTATTCTCGACAGAGATATTAACATAATTTAGGGATCTTTATGGATCAAGTCGAATGAAGAAACCGTCTAGTTCAGAGTTGGATAACAAGTAAAGTCTAGGTGGATTCTTCCTTGGATATTGTCTTTATCATTCAGTTCTCCCAAAGTAATTTTCCAATTTACTCTTGTCGTGTCTTTAGTTTAATTTAGATTAGTTAGTTTACAACCAAATCCTCCTTTATTTTTAGGCTAAATAATAGGAAGCGAGTCATTACTAGTACTTTTGGTTCCTTGGATTCGATATTTCGGTCTTGCCACTAACTATACTACTATTCGATAGGTGCACTTACCTTTTATCGTGATAATAGTTAGTTTCCAGGTACGATCGTTATTATTACTTCATCGAAATCACGATCAAGTATTTGGCGCCGTTGCCAGGGAATTGAAAAATTAGGAACACTCTATTTCTATTACTTTAGCCATTATTACTTTTATTTATTTTCAGTTTGTATATTAGGTTTTATTTACTAAATTTTCCTTTCTTCTTTTTGTTTTTCTCTAGCAGGTATCTCTAGTTTATGACTAGAAGAAACCCATCAGGACCTTTGCTTTTCGACGAAGATTTAGAAGCCACAGTTCGCAGAAACCGGAGAGAAATAAGGCGAAGCTTACAGTACCCAGAACAAGGGCAAGAGGAAAAAATAGAATTCACTAAGGAGATGAAAGCAAATCAGGATAATTTATCACCTCCGGCGATAGCCGCAGATCCTGTGAATCAAAATCATGCTCATCGTACTATGTATGATTATGCTAAGCTTAATTTAGCTAGTACTAAATCTAGCATTGTTAGACCTGCCATTGCTGCAAATAATTTTGAACTGAAACCTAACATGATTCAAATGATTCAACAGTTTGTTCAGTTTGATGGTTTGCAGGATGAGGACCCTAATGCTCATTTAGCTAACTTTTTGGAATTCTACGACACATTTAAAATTAATGGCATTTCTGATGATGCCATTCGCCTTCAGTTATTTCCCTTTTCTTTGAGAAATAAAGCTAAACAGTGGTTGAACTCTCTACCTCGAGCGTCAATCACTACTTGGGAAGAAATAATCAAAAAATTGTTGCTTAAATATTTTTCGCCGGCTAAAACGGTAAAGTTGGGGAATGGTATCTCTTCTTTTATGCAGATGGATTTAGAAATACTCTACAATGCTTGGGAAAGATACAAGGATTTATTGAGAAGGTGCCCTCACCATGGGTTACCTCTATGGTTACAGGTTTAAACTTTTCACAACGGTTTGAACCCCTTAACGAGGTAGATGATTGATGCAGCTGCCGGTGGAACAATAAATAATAAAACGCCTGAGGCGGCTTATGAGTTTATAGAGGAGATGTCACTGAATAACTATCAGTGGCAAGTCATGAGAACAAAGCCCGCAAGAGTCGCTGATGTTTTTAACGTTGACACGGTCACCATGCTGTCTAATTAGGTAGAACTGTTAAATAAAAAGATTGATGGTTTGGTTGGTTCTACGTAGGTACATCCAGTGATGAGGTGTGATTCAAATGGAGGAGAAGCATATAACACGGATTATTCATCCTACAATCCCAGCTTGGAAAACGAGCAAGTCAACTATATGGGTAACAACTCTAGATCTCAAAACAACCCTTATAGTAATACATATAATGCAGGTTGGAGAAACCACCCCAATTTCTCATGAGAAGGACAAGGCAATCAAGGAAATTAGAGACCACCGCCCCCTCTGGGATTTCAACAACCTTCTTACCAATAGGTAAAGAAACCAAACCTTGAGGAGATGTTAGAAAAATTTATCTCAGTGTCAGAAACTCATTTCCAAAACACCGAGACAGCACTTAAGAATCAGCAGGCTTCCATTCAAGGTCTTGAAACTCAAATAGGTCAGCTTGCCAAGCTAATCTCTGAAAGACCACACGGTAGTTTGCCAAGCAACACCGAGACTAACCCTAAGGAGCAACTCCACGCCATTGACATGATCGATGAAGGAGGGTTAGTTAAAACCAAATCAGAGCCAAGGCAGGAAGCTGTGGTAAGTAAAGGTAAGAGTGAGGTAAGTCACAAAGAGCCAATTGTTAAAGAGTCTAAGCCTCGTGTCCCATTTCCTAATGTGACAAGGAAAGACCGCACAGATGAACAATTCGGTAAATTCCTTAAACTTTTAAAGACCGTTTATTGAAGCTCTTTCACAGATGTCGAATGCCGTTAAATTTCTAAAAGAATTCTTAGCAAACAAACAGAAGTTGGATGAGTCGTCGCATGTGGAGCTAAATGCAGTTTGCTCAGCCATTCTGCAAAACAAGCTACCTAATAAATCAAAAGATCCAGGGAGTTTCACGATTCCTTGTTTACTCGATAGCTTAGATGTTAAAAATGCCTTAGCTGATTTAGGTGCTAGTATAAATGTAATGCCTTATAAACTCTTTAAACAACTAGGTCTTGGAAAACCCAAACAAATTAGGATGAGCATTCAACTAGCTGATAAAACCATTAGATTTCCTAGGGGTATAATTGAAGATGTGCTTGTTAAAATTGATAAAATCATATTCCCAGTAGATTTTTTTGTTTTAGACATAGATGAAGATAGCAATGTACCATTAATCCTAGGGCGACCCTTCTTAGCAACTGCTAGGACTATAATTGATGTAGGCACCGGTGAACTCACACTTCGTGTAGGCGATGACACAATCACTCTACAAGCTTGTAACTCTAATAGAACTTTTAATGACAAAGATGTTATTACGAGTAATTGTGATAAGAAAAATCTTACTTCCTAACCTTTTATGCAGGATACTATTAGCGAAGGCCTAATTGAGCCACAGTCGAATCCATACGATAACAAGAGAACCATCCATGAAGAACGAATGCTACAGATCAAAGAATTAGACGAGTGGCTGAACTACTGCCAAAGGGAACCCAAGATATGCCACATCGAACCAAAGCATCACCATGATGACCATGAGGTAAAGAAGAATCAATTTAAGATAGAGGATAAAGTATTATTAGAAGAGGACGATCCTTGAATCTTGAATTCAAAACTTTATCCAGGTGACACACCTCCCTTCATGGTAACGAAAATTTTCCCCATGGTATAGTCGAGATAACACATAAGACATTTGGCACTTTCAAGGTAAACTATACTCGACTTAAGCCTTATTTTGACATTAAAATTGATAGTAGGAGAGAGGAGTTTGAACTCCTCAAACCACCGTAACCGTGTAAGCTTGAGGTAAGTCGAGCTTAGACTATAAACAAGCGCTTCTTGGGAGGCAACCCGAGCACTAACATAGTAAATCTCTTTAACTTAAGTTCTTAACCTCTAACTTATATGCTAATCTTCTTAAATACATGTTTTTTGAGTCACACGGCCAGGCACACGGGCGTGCCTAAGGCCGTGGACACACCACGGGTGGAGACACAACCATGTGACACGGCCGTGTAAAAACATAGCTAAATTTTCCCCAAGACACGGGGTCCAACAAATCGCCACGGCTATGCGATACAGCCGTGGGCAAACCTGTCAATTCATACACGGGTGTGTGACCTCAAACACAATCATGGGAGAAGCGAACACCAAAAGACACGACCGTGCGATATGGCCATGTGCCCGAACACGCCCGTGTCTAGATGCCGTGGTAAAAACTGAGAAATTAGCACGGGCATGTAACATGGCCATGCCTATCACCCATGTCCACACCATAAGTCCACGAAACACATGGGCTAGACCCAGGGTACACGGGTGTGTGCCACGGTTGTGTGCCCGATCCTCTATTACTTTATTTTTAATTT
The DNA here is from genome assembly GCA_020496765.1 of Gossypium stocksii. Taxonomy (NCBI): domain Eukaryota; kingdom Viridiplantae; phylum Streptophyta; class Magnoliopsida; order Malvales; family Malvaceae; genus Gossypium; species Gossypium stocksii. Next base: position 11,011,795 of record CM035621.1, on the reverse strand, counting down.
TAATTTTCTTTACTTTATATTTTTCCTTTTCCTTTTATTTTGCACTTCATTTCTTATCGAGTAATACTTGAATTCCCCACACAGTTGCCTTTTTTCTCTTCAGTCACCCAGAATCATGAACTTCAAGTAGTTCTTTCTCCAATTCAGCTTGCACTATTCTCAAGGAATTCATCCAATGTTCAGGGAGTTCCATTTCTCTCCCTATCTTAAGATTTATGCTTATATTGTTAGTAGATTTAACTTTGTAAATTGAGGGCAATGTACATCTTAAGTGTGGGCAGGGGGGTTATTAAGTTTTTAAGTGCACTATCAGAAAATCCCTGAAATTTACTCACTTTCACTTTTTGTATTATTCTCAAATCGCTGAATCTTGGCCTTAACAATTAGAATGAATTCTGATTGATTTATGATTTTTATTGATATGTTTAGGATTAAGACAAAGGTATTTGTGCTTTGATTATTCAAACTTTAAGACATTAGAGAGTTAAGCATGATAAGTTGAAATTTTTGAGAATTCAAAATTTTCTAGGTCGCTTTCCCAATTTTAAGTGTTATCTTGAGATTTGAAGTTCACAGGATTGACATCAAAAGCCATAATTCTGGTGAGATTTTTGAGCCTTTTGAGCATACATCCTTTCATGCTCACTTTTATTGTTGCTTTGAATGAGTCAATATTGATCTGTTATAATATAACTTGCTTTGATTATACATGTCAAGACCACACAATTGATTTGATATACTGAGATGATAAAAGCACCTAGGTTTTAACTCATTTACTCCATAAAAGCCTACCTTCATAATTAACCCCTAGTGAACCCCCTTGAGCCTAGCAACCCATTCATTAACCTACCCTCAATATTAACCAACAGCCCATTATTGTTGAAGTCCCCCTAATTACTTTGATCCCTATTTTTGTCGAGATTTGAATCGAATAATTATCTAGCTATGTTCTCCCTTTCAGTTAGTTAAAGTTTGTAAAGTATTTGATTTTTTCTAAAAAAAAACTGCATGCGTATTTCAGTTGTAATTCAATGTTTCTGATAAACGATAAATTATACATGTTTTTACCCCATGCTTAGCCCAATTTCTAGATGAATTAACCCTTGATTTGTGTAAATTGATGCTCTTAAACCTTTAATTTCATGTTTTATACTCAGGTGAGCAACCTTAGACATAGGGCGACATAAATTAGCCGGATTAGGATCAAACCTAATAAGGGGATCCATAGATCGAGTTAATACAAGACTAGGGGTTTTAACCAGAAAAAGATTTCAGCTAATCAACCTAGGATTAGTTGTTCTTATCCTCGACGAAGGTATTAACATAAATTAGGGATTTTTACGGATCAAGTCAAGTGAATAAATCGTCTAGCTCAAGAATCGATAACAAGTGGAGTCTAGGTGGATTCTCCCTTGAGTATTGTCCAAATCAATCATTTTTCCCAAAGATTTTCTTCCCCAATTCCCTTTTTGTGCATTCTTAGTTTAGTTTAATAAAAATCCCCTCTTATTTTATAGGTTAAATAATAGAAAAAAAGTTAGTACTAGTACTTTTGGTTCCTTTGGGTTCGATATCTCAGTCTTGCCACTAAACTATACTACTGTTCGATAGGTGCGCTTGCGTTAAGTCGTGATATTAGTTAGTTTTGGGTACGATCATATTTTATAAATTTTATTACTTTGTATCACGCGATATCAAGTTTTTGGCGCCGTTGCTGGGGAACTGAAATATTAGGAACACTCTATTTTTATTACTTTAGCCATTTTTACTTTTATTTATTTTTCAGCTTATTTTTCCTTTATTTTTATTTTTTTATTTACCAAAATTTTCTTTTCTTCCAGGTACCTCTAGTTTATGACTAGAAGGAACCCAGAAGGACCACTGCTTTTCGACGAAGATTTAGAAGCTACCATTCGCAGAACTCGCCGAGTGATAAGAAGATGCTTGCAATATCCAGAACAGGGACAAGAACAAGAGCTAGAACCTACTGAAGAGATGGAAGTAAATCCACCACCTCCGCAATAGTCGTGGAACTAGTAAACCAAAATAATGCTCCACGTACTATGTTTGATTACGCTAAACCCAGTTTGGCTGGTACTGAATCTAGTATTGTTAGGCCTTCTATTGCTGCAAATAATTTTGAATTGAAACCTAACACTATTCAGATGATTCAGCAATTTGTGCAGTTTGATGGTTTACAGGATAAAGATCCCAATTCGCACTTAGCCAGTTTCTTGGAATTTTGTGACACTTTTAAGATAAATGGTGTTTCTGACGATGCCATTCGCCTCCAATTATTTCCTTTTTCCTTAAGGAATAAAGCTAAACAGTGGTTAAATTCTTTACGACGTGGATCAATCACTACATGGGAAAAGATAACTAAAAAATTTTTGCTCAAATATTCTCCACCGGCTAAAACGGCAAAATTAAGGAATGATATCTCTTCTTTTGTGTAGATGGATTTAGAGACGCTTTACGATGCCTGGGAGAGATAAAAAGATTTATTAAGAAGGTGCCCTCACCATGGGTTACCTCTATGGCTACAAGTTCAAACCTTTCACAGCGATTTGAATCCTTCAACAAGGTAGATGATTGACGCAGCCATCGGTGGAACAATCAACAATAAAACACCAGAAGCAGCCTATGAATTTATCGAAGAGATGTCACTAAATAACTATCAGTGGCAAGTCATGAGGACAAAGCCAATGAAGACAGCAGGAGTTTTTAATGTTGATGCAGTTACAATACTTTCCTCTCAGGTAGAATTGTTAAATAAAAAGATTGATGGTTTTATTGGTTCTACGCAGGTACATCCAGTCATGCAGTGTGACTCAAACCTAGGAGGAGTGGGCGAGCCATACGGACATAGCACAGAAAGCGAACAAATGAATTATATGGGTAATAATTCTCAACCTTAAAACAATCCTTACAGTAATACTTACAATGCAGGTTGGAGGAATCACCCAAATTTTTCATAAGGCAATCAAGGAAATCAAAGACCACCACCACCACCTCTGAGATTTCAGCGACCACCCTATCAGCAAGAGAAAAAGTCAAATCTTGAAGAGATGTTGGAAAAATTCATATCGGTTTCCGAAACCCATTTTCAAAACACCGAAACAACACTTAAGAACCAACAAGCCTCTATCCAAGGGCTCAAAAATCAAATTGGTAAACTCGCAAAAATGATCTCTGAGAGACCACAAGGTAGCTTGCCGAGTAACACAGAAACTAACCCAAGAGAACAGGTTCAGGCCATCACTATACTTAATGTAAAAGGGTTAGACGAACCAAAACTGATGCAAGATACTCTGGTAAGCAATAACAAGGATAAGGTAAGTTACGATGCACAAAAATTGGTAAGTGAAGAGTATAAACCTCGTGTGCCATACCCCAGTGCAACAAGGAAAGACCACACTGATGAACAATTTGGTAAATTTCTTAAAATCTTAAAGAAATTACATATTAACTTACCATTTATTGAAGCTCTTTCGCAGATGCCAAACACAGTTAAATTTTTAAGGGAGCTTTTAGTGAACAAATGGAAGTTGGATGAATCGTTGTATGTGGAATTGAATGCAATGTGCTCAGCTATTCTACAGAATAAGCTGCCCAACAAACTGAAAGATCCAAGGAGTTTTACTATTCCTTGCTTACTCGGTAGCTTAGATGTTAAAAATGCTTTAGCTAATTTAGGGGCAAGTATAAATGTTATGCCGCTTAAATTGTTTAAACAACTAGGCCTAGGGAAACCTAAACAACCCAAGATGAGCATTCAATTAGCTGATAAAATGATTAGATTCCCTAAAGGTATAATTGAAGATGTGCTTGTCAAGATTGATAAATTTATATTCCCAGTAGATTTTGTTGTGTTAGACATGGAGGAAGATAGTACTGTACCCCTTATTCTAGGGTGACCTTTTTTAGCAACTGCTAGGACCATAATTGACGTAGGCACAGGTGAACTTACTCTTCATGTAGGTGATGATAAAATTACTTTACAAGCTTGTGACTCAAATAAAAATGCTGATAAAGATATTGATACGAGTCCTTTTAAAAAGAATAATCTCACCATCCAACCTTCTGTGCAGGATACACTTCATATAAAAGTAACCCATCCATAGACAGTTCCTTCCAAGGAAGACGTCCCTAAAAGGCGAATGCTTCAGATTGAGGAACTCGACGAGTGGCTGAACTATCACGAAAAACCCAAAACATGCCACACCAAGCCTGAGCACCCCAAGACTACCCTCAGGTAGAAACGAATCTGATCAAGGTAGTTGATCTTCAGAGAAAACGACCCTCGAATACTAAATTCAAAAGAACACACAAGTGACACTCCTTACTTCACAGTAATGAAAATCTTTCCCTATGGTACACTCGAGATAAGTCATGAGTCACTCGGCACTTTCAAGGTAAATCAATCCTGACTCAAACTTTATTTTGATAATGAAACTGAAAATAGGTTAGAAGAGTTCCAACTCTTCAAACCACCATGATCGTACCAACATGAGCAGAGTCGAGCTTAGACTCTAAATAACTGCTTCTCGGGAGGCAACCCGAGCACTAACACCACTAACCATTCTATTCTATTTTATTTCATTTTTATGTTGTTTTAGTGCAGGATTTTCAGACCCCACGGCCAGACACACGGCCGTGCCTTAGGCCGTGTGAAAACAGGACCAAAATTCTCCCAACACGGGATGTCTTAAATTCCTGCGAGCGTGTGAGGTACCCGTGGGCAAACCTGTCCAGCATTACACGAGCGTGGCACAAAAATACATGGGCGTGTGTGATCGAACATAGCCGTGCCCTTACCCCATGGTCGACACTGTTAAATTACACACGAGCATGCGACACGTCCGTGTCCCGAGACCGTGGTCGAGCTTGTCATTCCAAACACGGGTGTGTGACCATCTACACGGCCGTGGGAGAAGCGAACATCAAAGGACATGGCCGCGCGACACGGCTATGTGCCCCAACACGCCCTAGTAACACGGTCGTGTGTATCGAACAAGACGTGCCAAAATCTCCAAATTTCGAACCACATGGGCACAACCTAAGTCACACGGGCGTGCGACATGCCCGTGTGACCCAAAAACCTATATAAACAGGCCACTATTTATCTTCTTCCTCATCTTAAACCCTAAAATTTCCCACCCAAAACCCACACAAAACCTCTTTAGCGCCGCCGCCTGCTCCAACAGCACCACCACGACCGTGTAACATCGCCACGACCATGTTCCATTCCATACCCACTCATTCGGTTCCCCTTTTCTTACATTTTCTTTCCATTTTAATGTCTTATATCTGTTTATTTGTTTATTTTTTCATTCATTTAGATTTTGCTTTATTGTTAATAAGAAATTCATTCATTTAGCATGATCTTTCTAGACTTTTCATAATGCCATTTAGACCCATCCTTTGGCTACCACTTTTGCTTATCTAGAGTAGTATTCATGTAGTATAAATTGATATCCATGCCTCCATCATTTGCTACTATGCTAGGATAAGTAGGACATATTAATTAGGTTAGTAAAATCAACATTTCAATACGATACTTAAAAATGTTTTGCTTGAACTTATTATTATCTATATTTTAGCTTCAATTTTTAGGTCTAATGCATATCTTTTTCCGTTTCGTTTTTAGGAATTATGTCATCTTCACGGGGAAAGAAAGCTGTCATCCCTACTTCAAAGAAGCGAAAGGGTCGTACCTACTTCAAAGAAGCGAAAGGGGCCTACTAGTTCTTCCTCTAGACCCATATCCGAAAGTCGCCACCCATTCATCCAATTCTCACAGAACTCCCAAGAGGAGTTATTTCAGATTCTTTGCGCACGTCCAATCAGTACAGGTAGATGCATTGACTGGGCTGCCATAGAGCAAGTCTAACTTGTTAATGCTGTTCGGGCCCTACCGTCCACCGATCCGTGGGAGTAATTCTTTAACATCATTTAGCCCACATACCTTGAGCTAACATTAGAGCTTTGCTCTATTGTTCATCTACAGGTAGTGATGACAAACCATGATGACCCAGGTACCATTCAATTCTGCCTCGATGGATTGGTGCCTCAGTTGAGCATTCACGAATTCGGTATAGCCCTAGGTCTCTAAACTGAACAATTCATGGAAGAAGAGGACCTTTCTGAGCTTCATCGACATATCCACTTCTCGCCTTCCAAGCGTTGGGAAGCCCTAGTCCCGGCCTCATCCACGTATGACCCCAGTCACTTCAAAGCAATAGCTCTTGCCCCATCTCTGAGGTACATACATGCCCTACTCGCACACACACACTAACGGGCAGACACGAGAGTACCAGCGTCGTCAGCACCTATGACGCATATTTCCTGTAGAGCATGGCACATATTCATGTAATCGATCTCACATACTTTATCGCTCATGCCATCCAGCATCAGACGGAACAACACTGTAGGGTTGTCATTTCTATGGGCCCATACATCACTCGACTGGCCCGCCACTTCGGCCTACTTAACATTGCGGCCCAGACATCCTCCTACACCTTGATCGGCCAGATGTCCCCACAGGGCATCCAAACTATGCTACATATGCGGATGATCCAGCACCGACATGGGACCGATCCTCCACAATACCGTCTACTTCGAGATGCCAAGCAGGAGGATCCCGAGGATATTACTGATGATGTCCCACCCCACTGGAAGAGGCACCAGTTGAGCCACCACCCCCTCGCCGCCCAGTTTATGCGGCAACTTCATATGCTAACATATCTGAGTGCCTCACACGATTTGAGCAGTAGTGCTTTCAACGCTTCGATCACATCGACGCTACTCTTCAGCAGATATGCTAGCATCTACACATCGCACCACTATCCCCACCTTACAGACCATCTGAGGATTAGACTTCTCTAATCCTCTTATCTTCTACTTTATTTTCCTTTTGTTTTTATTTTTATTTTTATTTTTATTATTAGATTATTTAGATTTTTCTTTATCCTTAACTTTATCTAACTTTATTAGAATAGTTTTAATTTTTATTTTATTTTATTTTTATCACTTTATCAGCTATTTCCTAACTAGTAATTGCTCTCATCTTAAAACACCTAAAATCCCTTAAGTATTATCGCAGTTTCAAAGGAGCTTTCTAGCTCACATTCAGCTCAAAAGGGAAAAGCACTCCACGACTGCCATGTCCTACGCTGGCCATCACAATCTTCTTGATGGCATAGAGATTGTGGCATAAACACCCTTCCCTACAAATCTTCACACCTACATCTCAAGGAATTCATCCAATTCAGGGAGTCTCATTTCTTTCCCTATCTTATGATATTATGCTACTAATGTATCTTTGTACATTGAGGGCAATGTACATCTTAAGTGTGGGGGGGGAACTTACTTTCAGTCATTGTATTCTCCTTGAAACCCCTGAAAATTTTCAAAACTAACATTTTGCATTGTTCTTAAAATTTTGAATTCTCACTTTCACTCTCTGCGTTATCTTTAATCTGCTATTAGGATGAAATCTGATTGATTTATGAATTTTATTGATATGTTGAGAATTAAGACATAGGTACTTATGCTTTGATCATTCAAACTTTAAGACATTAGGGAATCAAGCATGATAAGTTGAAATTTTTGAGAATTTAAATTCTGGTGAGATTTTTGAGCCTTTTGAGCATACATTCTTTCGTGCTCACTTTTATTGTTGCTTTGGGTGAGTCAATACTGGTTTGTTATTCTAGAACTTGCTTCGATTATACATGTCAAGACCATATCATTGATTTTATATACCGAGATGATAAAGGCACCTAAGATTTAACCCACTTACTCTACGAAAGCCTACCTTCATAAATTAACCCCTAGTGAACCCCATTGAGCCTAACAACCCATTCTTTGACTTACCTCTAATATTAAACTATAACCTATTTTTTGTTGAATTCCATTCAATTATTTTGATCTCTATTTTTGTTGAGATTTGAATTGAATTTTTTATCTAGCTTTATTCTCTTTTTTAGTTTGTAAAGGTTGTAAATATACAAAGTATTATACTTGATTTGTTCTTAAAAAAATGTACATACAGTTAATTCTGTTGTAATCTGTAATAGTTCAATAGTTTTTGCATATTCCCACAAGCTTCCAAATCCAGAATGATGTCATCAGAAGGCTTAGTCTAGGAATATGTTCCAGTGATAGAAATTTTTCTAGCTAGATGATTCTTCAATTCAATCTCGATTTTAACCTTTTCTTTTTCAGCTTGTGACAACACCCCTAACCAAAGCCTCATTACAACCATTGAAAGACCTTTTGATCGATGTTTCATATCAATCTATAGTGGTGGAGATTTGATTTTTTTGCAAGCCTATGGTAATAACTTTTCAGGTTGACTAAAGAGTGCTTAATTCTTGAACCCGAAACACTTTGAGTGGATAGAGTGAACCTTTAGTGAGGATTTCAAATCGTGTTAATTTTGATTGAAAGGTAATTACTTAAGAGAAGGGAGGAAACCTATGTTTCTGTGATAAAGTTCTTAACTTAGAATGTTTAAAACTTTGATGTTCTTTTGGTTGAATTTTCATTGTATGATTACTTGTGGATTAGTTTGAAACGTTATTGATAAGGTTATGAATTGAGAAGAATGATTCTTAACCGTGGATTGAGATTTTGCTTGAGGACAAGCAAAGGCTTAAGAGTGGGGGTATTTGATAAACGATAAATGATACATGTTTTTACCCCATGCTTAGCCCAATTTCTGGATGAATTAACCCTTGATTTGTGTAAATTGATGCTCTTAAACCTTTAATTTCATATTTTATACTCAAGTGAGCATAGGGAAGAGAAAAGAGCAAGGAACGGGCCAAAAATAGGCACCTTAAAGCTCAAACACGGCCCAACCCCGACTCACACGACCGTGCCACACCAAGCAGACCCGAACACGGCCCATAGTTGAAGTTACACGGCCGTGGTGCACGGGCGTGTCCCTGTCATGAGGAAGTGCAATTTCACTAGGAAAAGGCTGCTTAGGGGCTAAGAAAGGCATTTTAAAGCTCTACATAAGGACCCTAGGGGGCAACTACAAAGGGGTACTTTTCTCACCTCAAGAAGGTGCCTTATTCCCGCCAACACAAAGAGCAGAAGCAGGGAATTACTCCAAAGGAAGCCGATTGATCCATTTTAGAAGCCAGATTCTCCTTCAAGACTAAAGATCTCCCATCAATTTCCTACAGGGGTTTTTGGGTTCTTTATATTTTGTTATCTTTATTCTTCTAAGATGTTTTCTTTTATAATTATGAACTAAATCCCCCAAATACTTGAGGGGGATGAAACCTAAGACGGATCTTGTTATTATTTTATCTTGAGTTATATGATAAATACTTGAATTGTTCTTAATTATGTGTTCTTAATTCTTGCTTTAATATTCTAAGATATTGATTCAAGTAGTGATGTGCTTATTCAGAGGAGCAAAAGTCCCTGTTTAAGAGTAGATCTAGCATAATTAAGTAGAGTTGCATGCAACCCTAGACATAAGGCGACATAAATCAGCCGGATTAGGGTCAAACCTAATAAAGGGATTCATAGATCGAGTTAATGCAAGACTAGGGGTTTTAACTAGAAAGAGATTTCAGTTAATCAACCTAAGATTAGTTGTTCTAATCCTCGACGGAGGTATTAACATAAATTAGGGATTTCTACGGGTCAAGTCAAGTGAATAAATCGTCTAGCTCAAGAATCGATAACAAGTGAAGTCTAGGTGGATTCTCCCTTGAGTATTGTCCAAATCAATTCATTTTCCCAAAGAGTTTCTTCCCTAATTCCTTTTTATGCATTCTTAGTTTAGTTTAATAATAATCCCCTCTTATTTTATAGGTTAAATAATAGAAAGAAAGTTAGTACTAGTACTTTTGGTTCCTTTGGGTTTGATATCTCGGTCTTGCCACTAAACTATAGTACTGTTCGATAGGTGCGCTTGCCTTAAGTCATGATATTAGTTAGTTTTGGGTACAATCATATTTTATAAATTTTATTACTTCGTATGACGCGATATCAGTTTCGCATATTTTCATGTAATTTTGGGCTTCTGACCCTAAACGATGTTATCCAAAAGAAAAAGGTTTTATTCTAGGAATATGTTTCAGTGATAGAGATTTTTCTAGTTAGATGATTTTTCAGTTCAATCTCGATTTTAACTTTTTTTTTTAGCTTGTGACCACACCCCTAACCAAAGCCACGTTACAACCCTCTAAAGACCTTTTGATCGATGTATCATGTCAATACATAGTGGTGGAGATTTGATTTTCATGCAAGCTTATAGTAATAACTTTTCATGTTGACTAATGAGTGCTTAATTTCTGAACCCTAAACATTTTGAGTAGATAGAGTGAATCTTTAGTGAGGATGTCAACTCTTGTTGATTTTGAATTCAAGGTAATTACTTAGAAGAGGGGAGAAAACCTATGTTTCTATGATAAATATTGTTTGAAACTTTGATATTCTTTCAGTTGAATTCTCAATGTATGATTACTTGTGGATTAGTTTGAAACATTATTGATAAGGGTTATAAGTTGAGAAGAATAATTTTTAATTATGATTTGAGATTTTGCTTGAGGACAAGCAAAGGCTTAAGTGTGGGGGTATTTGATAAACTATAAATTATACATATTTCTATCCCACATTTAGTACATTTATGGATGAATTATCATTGAATTTTTGGAATTTTATGCTCCTAATCCTTTAATTTCATGTTTTATACTTAGGTGAGCATAGGAAAGTGAAAAGAATGAGAAACGGGCCAGAAATGGAGAAAATGGGACAAAGCGAAGAAACAACACGGCCTGGAGTTCATCACATGGGTTAACCACATGGCCGTGCCACATTAACAGGCTCAAACACGACTTAAACTCGACTCATACGGGCGTGCCACACGGGCATGTCCCTGTCATAATGAAGTTTAATTTCACGCGAAAAAAGCTACTTATGTAACCCCCGGAATTTTGGGCCTAGATGAATTGGGCATTGGGCTTTGGGTTTCATAATTTTTTTAGTAAGAAAGAAAATGACCAATGACATGTTGGCTTTAATGGTTTAATAAATTTGGAGTGTCTAGGGGTGTTGGAGAAGTTCTGGGTTCAAACTTTGAAGTGAAGGAATTTTAATTTAACAATTAAAGGAACCTTAATGGTAAGTAGCTTGGCTTTTAAATAAATGGAGATAAAATAAGACACAAGCAAGGCTATGGTGTAGTGGATAAGTGACGCCACTTAGGTTGCAGGGAGGTGGCGTTAGTGGCAAGCAAGGGGATCCTAGGTTCGAGTGCTGACTTGGTATTTTTAGGAATTTTATTTTTGCCTTCTAGATGGTTGGTAGTGGCGTGGAGCTAGACTCTAAGGGGAGTGTTCAGAAGAGAAAAGTTAGGAAGGGTTTAAGAGGTTTATCATGGATAAAAGATAGGAGATGGGGATAGAAGAAGTGGTGGAGTCGAATTGGCAATTAAGGGAAGGCAATTTTAGCTAGTGTATATATAGGTGCCGATTCTGGGGTTCTAGGCTAATGCCAAATTCTTTTTTCTTATTTTGCCAAATCTCATCTCTTCTCTTGGCCAAATTCTCCTTGTGTGTATTATCGAAACCCTTTTCTCTTTAAGTACTCACAAGTCGAATTCCTTGTTCCTTCCTTGCCGGTTTTTTTCTATTACTTTCTCTTCTCAAATTCTCTTTTAATTCACCTTTGGTTTTAGCCAATTCCTTCTTCTCTTCTTCTTCTTATTTGTGCCGAATAACCCCTTTCATTATACTAATCTCAAAAGCTGAATACCTTTTGGGTAAGTATTCTCTATTTTGGTTTAGGTGTTGGCTGAATGGTCATAGATAGAGAAATGGGGGACTTGGTTGGATACAAGTCTCCTATTATTCTGTTTTTAATGATTAAGAAAGATGCAGATTTAAGAGATACGCGTGATTAGTGATCAAAGAAGAGCTATTAAGGCTTATTGTTTAAGGTAAGACGTATGTGAGATTTCGGCTTTTGGTGATAGTATTTGATAAGTGTGTGATTAATCGTTGAGTGACATCATTTATAGGTTCGTGGCTAAGGAGATCGTAGCACGTTTCGTTCCCAGGTGTGTACATACACTGCACACACACGATAGATCAGTAAATCCTGAAATGCTGAAATGCCGAAATGTCGAAAGCCAAAAGTTTGGCTACGGCAGTCTCGTGAGTGCACGAACACTCGTATGAGGGTAACCGATATGATAGAAGATGCTCCATGAGCGATCTCATGGACTTGGGTCACGTTTTGGCTAATCGAGCCAAAATGGGCCAAATAGGCCGACGGGGCTTGTGGGCCCAAGTTAGCAAAATTTGATATGTTAATAATAAGTGATGAGTTGATAAAGTTTGTTGAATTGTTTGGAATGGATTGGGCCTAATAGGCCATATGATTGTGATTGGGCCTAATGGGCCATACGAATGTGATTGGGCCTAATGGGCCATATAAAAACGACTGGGCACGATGGGCTATATGAATGAATGAAAGCATACGGACATACTAAGGTTTTGTAGTGGACTTTTAGGCCTAGTTCTAATGAATCCTCAAGCGTATAAAACTTAATTAATTTATCAAGCACATTTGTGGACAAGTCGTAAGGTTAGAGTGTGGTAATGGGCATATGCATGTCTGAGATTGGATCTAGGGAGAGCTTGGTACTTAAGCGGTCTTAATGACCCAGCTCTTTTTCTCTAGAATCCTACCTGGTGTATAGTGTCTGTTCATTCTAGCCAAGGAGGACTTGTTGACGGGCCAAAGTTCATAATTAAGACCCATACGTTAGTAAATTACTGAAATACCCCTGTAAGGTAGAATTACTAAAATACCCCTGTAGGGTATAATTACTGAAATGCCTCTGTAGTGTGAAATTACCAAAATACCCCTATGTGTTAAATGTAGGATTTATGTACGCTACATGTATGTTTTCTGCATTCATATGATATTTTGTTTAGGTTGCATATGGGTTGGGAATTTATGGAACGGAGGAAGAAATTGAGGATTGCATGGTTGCTTGATGACCGTGGATCCACTAACGGCTTTTTAAGCCCAATACATGGTTAGCAGCTTTGCTGCAACATTAGGTAGAACTGCAACCGGGCTACCATTACTGTGTAGCGGATGGGTGGGTCGATTTAGATATCCCCACAGATGTGTTTTGGTTGGACGGAGATGTTGTGTAGCGGATGGACTATTTGGGAGGGTTTTCACAGCATTGCATGTATAATATTACTATGTTATTATGATGTGGGCTGATAAACAGTAAATTATACATATTTTTACCTCATGCTTAGCCTAATTTCTGAATGAATTATCATTGAATCTGTGGAATTTGGTGCTCTTAATCCTTTTATTTCAAGTTTTATACTTAGGCGAGCATAAGGAAAAGAAAAGAGCAAGGAACAGGCCAAAAAGGGCAAATTAGGCCCAGTTCAATAATCAACACGGCCTAGAGGTTCGCCACATGGCCGTGCCACTTTCACAGGCTTGAGTACGGCCTGGTAGTTGATCCACACGGGGGTGGCACACGGGCATGTCCCTATCATGAGGAAGTTCAATTTCACTCTGAAAAGGTGATATGCGTGATATGAAGTAATAGAATTTATAATAATGATCGTACCAAAAACTAACCAATATCATGATTTTAAGGTAAGCGCACCTATCGAATAGTAGTATAGTTTAGCGGCAAGACTGAGTTATCGTACTTAAGGGAACCAAAAGTACTAGTACTAACTTCCTTTCTATTATCTAGCCTAAAAATAAAAGAGGTTTTTATGAAACTAATTTTAAAACTAATCTAAGAATGCACAAAAAGTAAATTGGGAAAAACTCTTGGGAAGGGCTGATTGATTTGGCAATACTCAAGGGAGAATCCACCTAGACTTCACTTGTTATCAATTCTTGAGCTAGACGATTTATTCACTTGACTTGATCCGTAGAGATCCCTAACTTATGTTAATACCTCCGTCGAGGATAAGAACAACTAATCCTAGGTTGATTAATTGAAATCTCTTTCAAGTTAAAACCCCTAGTCTTGCATTAACTCGATCTTTGGATCCTCTTATTAGGTTTGATCCTAATCCGGCAGATTTATGTTGCCCTATGTCTAGGGTTGCATGCAACTCCGCTTAATTATGCTAGATCTACTCTTAAACATGGACTTTTGCTCCTCTGAATAAGCACATCAATTTCTTGAATTAATACCTAGGATTATTAAAACAAGAACTAAGAACACATAATTAAGAACAATTCAAGTATTTATCATATAACTCAAGATAAAATAATAACAAGATCTATCTTAGGTTTCATCCCCCTCAAGTATTTGGGGGATTTAGCTCATATTTAATAAAGAAAACATCTCAGAAGAATAAAAATAACAAAACATAAAGAACCCAAAAACCCTTGAAGGATTAAAGGGAGATCCTTTGTCTTGATGTAAAATTCGGCTTCTGGGATGAATAAATCGACTTTTCTTGGAGTAATCCCTTGCTGCCACTCTCGGTGTTGGCAGAAATACGGCACTCTCTTGTGGGAGAAAAGGCACGCTTTAGAGATGCCTCGTAGGGTCTTTATATAGAGCTTTGGAATGCCTTTCTTAGCCTCTAAGTATCCAAATCCGAGTGAGATTACACTTCCCCACGACAGGGACACGGCCATGTGGCACAACAAGAGGCCGTGTGCGAGACTGTTGATGGTGGCACACCGTGTGATCCAGCTGTGCTTGTCGGGGCTGAGCTATATTGGACCTTATATGGCACGGCCGTGTGCCACGGCCATGAGATGAATCCTTGGGCCGTGTTGTTTTTACACTTTAGCCCATTTTCTCTATTTTCGGCCCGTTTTTCGTTCTTTTCTCTTCCCTGTGCTCTCTTGAGTATAAAACATGAAATAGAAGCATTAAGAGCACCAATTTCCACAATTTCAATGATAATTCATCCAAAAATTAAGCTAAGCATGGGGTAAAAATATGTATAATTTATCATTTATCTAAAGGCTACTTAGGGGCTAAGAAAGGCATTCTAAAACTCTATAAAAAGACCCTAGGAGGCAACTACAAGGGTATGCTTGATTCCCATTAAGACGGGGAGTTAAAGGCAGGAAATTACTCGAAGGGAAGCCGATTGATCCATCTCAGAAGCCAGGATCTACATCAAGACAGAGGATCTCCCTTCAATCCTTTCAAGAGTTTTGGGTTTTCTTATGTTTTGTTATTTTATTTCTTCTGAGATGTTTTCTTTTATAATTATGAACTAAAACCCCAAATATCTAAGGGGGATGCAACCTAAGACAGATCTTGTTATTGTTATTTGAGCTGTATGATAAATATTTGATTTGTTCTTAATTGTGTTTTTAACTCTTAAATTGATATTTCTGGGATATTGATTTAAGTCGAATGTGCTTATGTAGAGGAGTAAAAGTCCCTACATAGGAGTAGATCCAACACAATAAAGCGGAGTTGATCACAATCCTAAACATAGGACGACGAAAATCTGCCGGATTAGAGTCAAATCTAATATGGGGAGTCATAGATCGAGTTAATGCAAGACTAGGGGTTTTAACTAGAAAGAGATTTCAGTTAATCAACCTAGGATTAGTTGTTCTTATCCTCGACGGAGGTGTTAACATAATTGAGGGATCTCTACGGATCAAATCAAATGAAGAAATCATCTGGTTCAAAGTTAGATAACAAGTGAAGTCTAGGTGGATTCTTCCTGAGGTATTGCCTTAATTAATTAGTTTTCCCAAAAGCAATCTCTTTCTTTACTCCTTGTCGTTTCTTTTCAGTTTAGTTTAGATTAGTTAGTTTAGAAACAAAACCCCCTTTTATTTTAGGCTAGATAATAGGAAGAAAGTCATTACTAGTACTCATAGTTCCTTGGATTCGATATTCCGGTCTTGCCACTGACTATACTACTATTTGATAGGTGCATTTGCCTTTTTATCGTTATATTATTTAGTTTCCAGGTACGATTAGATTTTATTACTTCATCACAATCATGAGAGATCAAGTTTTTGGCGCCGTTGCTGGGGAACTAAGATATTAGGAACACTTGATTTCTATTACTTTAGCCATTACTACTTTTATTTATTTCTAGCCTTTATTTTTATATTTATTCACTGAATTTTTCTTTCCTTCTAGGTATCTCTAGTTTATGACTAGAAGAAACTTAGGAGGACCACTGCTTTTTGACGACGATTTAGAAGCTACAGTTTGCAGAAATCGCTGAGAGATAAGAAAAAGTCTACAGTATCTAGAACAAGGACAAGAAGAAGAACCTGAACCTATTCCAGAGATGGAAGCAAATCAGGATAATCAGCTACCCTCTGCAGTAGCCGCAAATCCTTTCGAGCAAAATCCTGCTCTGCGTACTATGTATGATTATGCTAAACCTAATTTAGCAGACACTGAATCTAGCATTGTTAGTCCTACTATCGCTGCAAATAATTTTGAACTGAAACTTAACACTATTCAGATGATACAGTAGTTTGTTCAGTTTGATGGTTTACAGGATGAGGATCCTAACTCGCATTTAGCCAACTTTTTGGAATTATGCGACACATTCAAAATAAATGGCGTTTCTGATGATGCCATTCGCCTTAGGCTATTCCCATTCTCCTTGAGAAACAAAGCCAAACAATGGTTGAACTCTCTACCACGAGGGTCTATCACTACATGGGAACAAATGATCGAGAAATTTTTGCTTAAATATTTTTCGCCAGCTAAAATGGCTAAATTACGGAATGATATCTCTTCTTTTGTGCAGATGGATTTAGAGACACTTTACGATGCATGGGAAAGATACAAGGACTTACTGAGAAGGTGCCCTCACCATGGGTTACCGCTGGGGTTACAAGTTCAAACCTTTCACAACGGTTTGAATCCTTCAACAAGACAAATGATCGACACAGCCGCCGGTGGAACAATTAACAATAAAACACCAGAAGCAGCTTACGAGTTTATAGCAGAAATGTCACTGAATAATTATCAGTGGCAAGTCATGAGAACAAAACCACAGAAAGGTGTAGGAGTTTTTCATATTGATGCAGTCACGATGCTTTCTAATCAGGTAGAACTTTTAAATAAAAAGATTGATAATTTTATTAGTTCTACGCAGGTACACCCAGTGATGCAGTGCGAAATGACCATGAACAACGCTGAGTACCCCGCCTATGGATACGGCATGAAAAACGGGCAAGCCAACTATATGGGTAATAATTCTAGAAATAACCCTTATAGTAACACCTACAATGCAGGTTGGAGAAATCATCCTAATTTCTCATGGGGAGGACAAGCAAATGAAAGGCAACCACCCCCTCCGGGATTTCAACAACCACCGTTCCAACAAGGGAAAAAACTGAACCGTGAAGAGATGTTTACAAAATTTATCGTCGTGTCAGAAACCCATTTCCATAACACCGAAACGGCACTGAAGAACCAGCAAGCATCCATCCAAGGACTCGAAACTCAAATAGGCCAGCTCGCTAAGCTAATTTCTGAAAGACCACAAGGTGGGTTACCAAGCAACACTAAGACCAACCCTAAGGAACAACTTAATGCCGTGGATACAATAGATGAGGAAGGGTTAGCCAAAACCAACCCAGAGCCATGTAAGGAGACTATGGTAAGTAAAGGTAAAGATGAGGTAAGTTCCAAAGAAGCAATTGCCAAAGAATATAAGCCCCATACCCAAATGCGCTAAGGAAAGACCGCACAGATGAACAATTCGGTAAATTACTTAAACTTTTAAAAAAATTACACATTAATTTATCGTTTATTAAAGCTCTATCGCAGATGCCAAAAGCTGTGTAATTCTTAAAAGAGCTACTGACGAATAAACGAAAGCTAGATGAGACATCTCATGTGGAGCTGGATGTAGTGTGCTTCGCTATTTTACAGAATAAGCTGCCCAACAAACTGAAAGATCCAGGGAGTTTTACAATTCCTTGTTTACTTAGTAGTTTAGACGTTAAAAATGCTTTAGTTGATTTAGGGGCAAGTATTAATGTAATGCCTTATAAACTGTTTAAACAACTAGGTCTTGGAAAACCTAAACCAACTAAGATAAGCATCCAATTGGCTGATAAAACCATTAGATTTCCAAAGAGAATAATTGAAGATGTGCTTGTCAAAATTGATAAATTTATATTCCCAGTTGACTTTGTTGTTTTAGACATTGATGAGGATAGCAATGTACCCTTAATTCTAAGGCAACCCTTTTTAGAAACTGCCAGAACCATAATTGATGTAGGAACAGGTGAGCTTACACTACGTGTAGGTGATGACAAAGTTACTTTACAAGCTCGAAACTCGATTAAGACTGTTGATGATAAGAATATAGTTACGACTCCTTGTAAAAAGACTGATCTCACCACCCAACCTTCTGTGCAGGATACACTCCACATAAAGGTGACCCAACCATTGACAAGTCCATCTGAGGGAGACGTACATGAAAAACGAATGCTTCAGATTGAGGAATTAGATGAGTGGCTGAACTATCAAGAAAAGCCCAAAATATGCCACACCAACCCAGAGCATCACCAAGACGACCCTCAGGTAAAAACAAATCAAATTAAGGTAGGGGATAAGGTAATTTTAGGGGAACACGATCCTCAAATCTTGAATTCAAAAGAATAAAAAAGTGACACACCTTACTTCACGGTAATGAAAATTTTCCCCTATGGTACAGTCGAGATAAAAATGAGTCACTCGGTACTTTCAAGGTAAATCATACTCGACTTAAATCTTATGTTGTTGATGAAATTGAAAGCAGGATAGAAGAGTTTCAACTCTTCAAACCACCATGACCGAACAAGCTTAAGAAAAGTCGAGCTTAGACTATAAACAAGCGCTTCTCAGGAGGTAACCCGAGCACTGACATAGTAAATTCTTTTATTTAGGCTCTCTAATATATCAACTAAACCTTTGAATGCGGGTTTTTTGAGCTATACAGCCATACCCATGGGCTTACCTAAGGCCGTATGGACACCATGAGCAAAAACATGGCCATGGGATATGGCCGTGTATGAGCAGAGTAAGATCTCCCTAACACAAGGGCTTCGGCAACTTGCCACGGCCGTGCGATATGGCCGTGGCCAAACCTGTTAATTCAACACGGGCGTGCGACATGCATGTGCCCCAAGACCGTGGTCGAACCTGCCATTTTATACACGGGCGTGTGACCTCCTATACCGCCGCAAAAGAAGGCAACATCGAAGGACACGGCCGTGCTACAAGACCGTGTGCCCCAACACGCCTTAGGAACACGGGCGTGTGGCACGAATTTGGCACGCCAAAATCCCCAAATTTCGTACCACACGGGCGTGTACCATGGCCGTGGGTCCAAATTACCATTACTTAATTTTTAATTTTAATTTTCATTTTCTTTACTTTTTATTTCTCTTTGTCCTTTTATTTTGCACTTAAATTCCTATCAAGTAATACTTGAATTTTGCACAATTATGCTTAATTTTTCCAGTCACCCAAAATCATGAACTTCAAGTATTCCCTCCTCCAAAGTCAGCTTTAACAATTCAAGGGTTCCATCCAATATTCAGGAAGTTTCACTTCTCTCCCTATCTTATGATTTTATGCTTCTATTGCTACTAATGTATCTTTGTACATTGAGGGCAATGTACATCTTAAATGTGGGAGAGGGGAACTCACTTTCATTCTTTGTATTATCTTTGAAACCCCTGAAAATTTTACCACTAACTTTTTGCGTTGTTCTCAAATTTCGAACTCTCTGCATTAGTCTCAATCCCCTATTAAGATGAATTCTGATTGATTTATGATTTTTGTTGATATGTTAAGAATTAAGACATAGGTACTTATGCTTTGATTATTCAAACTTTAAGACATTAGGGAATCAAGCATGATAAGTTGAAATTTTTGAGAATTTAAATTTTTTCTAGGTTATTTTCCCCAATTTTAAGTATAATCTTGAGATTTGATATTCGCAGGATTGACATCAAAAGCCATAATTCTGGTGAGACTTTTGAGCCTTTTGAGCATACATCCTTTCGTGCTCACTTTTATTGCTGCTTTGAGTGAGTCAACACTGATTTGTTATTCTAGAACTTGCTTCGATTATACATGTTGAGACCACATTATTGATTTGATATACTGAAATGATAAAGGTACCTAGGATCTAACACACTTACTCCATAAAAGCCTACTTCCATAAATTAACCCCTAGTGAACCCCATTGAGCCTAACAACCCATTCTTTAACTTACCTTTAATATTAACCTATAACCCATTTTTTGTTGAATTACCTTCAATTATTTTGGTCCCTATTTTTGTCGAGATTTGAGTTGAATAATTATCTAGGTTTGTTCTCTTTTTTTTTTTTTCAGTTTGTAAAGTTCATAAATATTCAATTTATTTGTATTTGATTTGTTCTTAAAAAAAGTGTATATACAGTCAATTCAGTTGTAATTCATATTTTAGTTATAATTCAATATTTTTACATATTTCTATTATAAGCTTCCGAATCTAGAACGATGTCATCGAAAAAAAAAGGCTTAGCTCTAGGAATATGTTTCAGTGATAGAGATTTTTCTAGCTAGATGATTTTTCAGTTCAATCTCGATTCTAACCCTCTTTTTCAGCTTGTGACAACACCCCTAACCAAAGGCCCATTACAACCATTGAAAGACCTTTTGATCGATGTGTCATATCAATCTATAGTGGAGGAGATTTGATTTTCCTGCAAGCTTATGGTAATAACTTTTTAGGTTGACTAACGAATGCTTTATTTTTGAACCCTAAACACTTCGAGTGGATAGAGTGAATCTTTAGTGAGGATGTCAACTCTTGTTGATTTTGAATTGAAAGGTAATTACTTAGGAGAAGGGAGAAAACCTATGTTTCTGTGATAAAATTCTCGACTTAGAGAGTTTGAGACTTTAATGTTCTTCTGGTTGAATTTTCATTGTATGATTACTTGTGGATTAGTTTGAAACATTATTGATAAGGATTATAAGCTGAGAAGAATGATTTTTAATTGTGAGTTGAGATTTTGCTTGAGGACAAGAAAAGGCTTAAGTGTGGGGGTATTTGATAAACCGTAAATTATACATATTTTTACCTCATGCTTAGCCTAATCTCTAAATGAATTATCAGTGAATTTGTGGAATTTGGTGCTCTTAATCCTTTTATTTCGTGTTTTATACTTAGGTGAGCATAAGGAAGAGAAAAGAGCAAGGAACGGGTCAAAAACGGGCAAATTAGGCTAGTTCAATAATCAACACGACCTGGAGGTTTGCCACACGGCCGTGGCTGTGACAGTCTTAAAACGACCCTAGTCGGAATGTGGTTTCGGGACCACAAAACCGAGGCATAAAATATATTTAATATTTATTTTGATGCCTATGATATGTGTTAATTCGTGTGTGACATGTTTGATGTGTTGATTTTGAGTTATAAAATTTAATTTCACTAAAAGGGGACTTAGTAGTGAACTTTGAAAATGTGCTAGACAAATGTGTGATGACCAATAAATGCATGCATGAGAAAAGAAGGAGTTGCATGTCAAATTGCCCAATTTTACTCTAGTGGACAGCAATGATGGCTAATTTGGCATTTTGTGTGTTGTATTTTAGCTTAATAAATAAACTTAATATTTATTTTAAGTTATAATGTGATTTTATTATGATTATTATTATGAAATTGGAGGAAAAACCAAAGCTAGTCCCTTTCTTCTTCTCTTTGCCGTGAGTTGAGGAAGAAAATAAAAATTCATGAGCTTGGGGCATTTGGCTAGGGGAAGCTGAAAATTGAGGTAAGATTCATGGAATTTTTCTTTGAATGTTGTGGATTTTAGTTGGTCTTGAAGTTTCCAACAAGACCCGTGTACTATATTCATGTGATTTGTGTCCATGAAGCTTTCGGTTTTGCTAAAAGAAAAATGGAGGAAATAAATTGTTTTCTTGTGTTTTAATGAGCATGGGAGAATCGATTCTCTTGGTAATATGAGCTCATTACCGAATGTATATAGGAAATTTATAAGGTTGTGTAATTGAGCTAGTTAAAATGCTCTTAGTTGTTTGATGGCCCTAAAGAAAATTTGCTATCATGGTTGTGTGTATGTGTAGTGCCGATTGTGAATGGAGCCTTGAGGGACTCTAAGATGTAAAAAAAAAAAAATTCATGTGAATTGAAGTTGTGAGCTCCAATTAGTAAGTTTGGTGTAGCTCAAATGGCAAGAGGGGCATTCGGTTCCTTGAATTACATGATTTGCTTTGTCTTTGATTAGCAAATTGGTTGTTAGCATGATATTTAGTCTATTGGAAATGAGTTAAGGTAAATAGAGGCTGAATTGGATGTGATGAGCTTCTTAAATTGTTTGACCCAAGCCTACTTATAAACTGAAATTTGTGAAGCAAGTTAGTTTCGGTTAAATTGTAATGTGATAAGGAAAGAACTATGCTTTGATGTTGAAATTGAGTTTTCATCAACGAATGAATTTGTTTTGGTGAATGGCTAATTATCGAACATACCTTTTGAGATTTTAGATGGAATTACCGAATGTGTCTTTAATAAGGAAAGGGATGTTTGATTTTGATTGATAAGTGAAGTCTAAGACCATATGCATTTAGTCCTAGCATGTGAAGTAAAGCAAACATACTTCTTTTTGTGATTGAACTTTGAATTGATGGAAGTATGTGTCATGTATAAAATGGAATGCTATAAAATGTTAGTTAAAGTTTGGGAGATGGTTATATGGCCGAATGGCCTTAGTGTGTATGCATTAGAAATGGTAGTTAAACTAATTGATCAATTTGTGCTTATGGGAGCTTCTTGGTTAAAGAAATGACCTATTCGGCCATGTGCATAAAATCTTTGATGTTTGTCTTCATAATTGGTGTCTTAAGAGTGGTGTATTGATTAAAATTAATATGAAATATGTATATTGTGTAAAGATCAATGACTACTCTAAAGGGTGCCTTAGGAAATGTTATATTTTAAATATGTGAATAAGAACACTAAAGAGTGAATTTGGTATAAAATCTGCTTGGTACAGCAGCAGTAACGTGTTTTGGAAAAATCACCATAAATTGTGAGAGTTGAATTAGAGGCTGAATAAATTTTGTAATTAAAGCTTAATGAGTCTAGTTTCTTATAAAATAAACCTTACAAGCAATTGACCTGCCAATAAAGAGATTTTTAAAGTTGTGTGAAGCAGGGTCAGAATGACTCCGGAAGCCCCTGTTCTGTTTTTAGAAAATCACCATAAATTGCATAAAAATTTTTGGGAGACAAAATTTATATGCTTAGACTCCTTAATGAGTCTAGTTTCAAATAAAATTGGTAAGGACATATTTGGAATTCTGTACAAGGAGAAATTCGGTTCGTAGTATAGAGTAGTCAGTTTAATCAAACAGTGAAATAGGGAAACTTTAAGAAAATTCTGGT
This sequence comes from Gossypium stocksii, assembly GCA_020496765.1. NCBI lineage: Eukaryota > Viridiplantae > Streptophyta > Magnoliopsida > Malvales > Malvaceae > Gossypium > Gossypium stocksii. Next base: position 10,988,362 of record CM035621.1, on the reverse strand, counting down.
ATTGATTGGCCAAACCAAAAATTATGAAAATTTTATAGATGGAATATAAATGAGTCTATTTTCATGAAAAATTAACAGCACTTCATTTGGAGTTTTGTAGCTCCAGTTATGAGTAAATTATTGAATGCTGCTCAGAAAATCAGCTTGTTGTGACTTATGATATGTATGTGAAATGATCGAATGTGCGTATGTGTTTGCAATGAGAAGAATATGCATGTATTATTTGACTATAAGTGAAAATGATTCATTGAGATGCTTGAATAAGGATTAATAAAATTAAATGTTTTATTTAGCTCAAGAGCATAGAGGGACGAGTTCGGATAAAGGGAAGGCCAAAGTGGTCGAATAGCCAACTCGTAAATTCTCGGGAAAGTTCAAGGTAAGTTTTGAGTAATCGAATTTGGTAAATAAGTTAAAATGCCATGACATACATGCTGATATTTGAACGATGTCCTATTGAGAAAGAAACCTTATTCATGTTTGCTATATAGCCGAATGGCTCATAGAGAAAAGGACCGAAATTGAGTTTTGAAATGCACTGCTTATGTATTTTTGATCATTGGGCCGAAAGTCTAGAGAAGAAAAGTATACGTGTATAAGTTTTGAATTATATGTATATTTATGATATAAAGTCGAGAAGCATGTTATATGTTGTATGCACATGAATTGATTGAATTACAAGTGCAATCTTGCTATGTGAAACTTGGTAACATGCGAATATATATATATATATATATATGTATGTATGAAAATTTGTGATGCGAATCCGGGATTAAGTCCCGCTGACTATATGTGGAGACTATGTCCGGGTTAAGACCCGAAGGCTATATGCAGAGATGATGTCCGGGTTAAGACCCGAAGGCTATATGCGGAGATTAAATCCGGGATAGAGACCCGATGGCTATGTATAGAGTTTACCCGAGCTAAAGATCTCGATGATTATGAGAGTAAAGTCTAAGACTAATGGTCTTCAAGGTAACGATTGCTAATGAATTGCGCTGAAAGTGTTAAGTTATACAGGTATGTACCCTTGGCTTATATGCAAGCTAGATTTTTGGACCGAATACTAAGGTCATTATGTGATTTCATATGTGTTCATGAAATAAGATTATTAATATGGTCAAAGTACAAATTGGCCTATGTGAAATGATATGTGAGTTTTGTGACATGTGTATGTTTACGTGAATTTACTATAAGTGAAAGCTATCCACTTTCGTATATGATGTGAATGTATATGTGTGGAAAAGGGGTGACTTACCTAAGAGAAGAGGGAAACAAAAATACTAACAACTATGCTATAATTTGATGATCTATTTAATGTCATTGCTTAAAACTTACTAAGCATTGTAATGCTTACTCCGTTTCCCTTGTTTCCTCTGTTTTATAAATCTCTTTTTGGAAGCTACGGACTCGGGGATTGAAGCCTTAATCACCTACACTATCGCTGTTATTTTGGTACTTTTGATGATTATTTTTTGGATCAATGGCATGTATAGGCTAATCTCCTTTTGTTGAATCAAACTACATTTTGAGTTGTAAATATTTCTACCATGCGAAAATGGCTTGCTTAGTCTTCGAGTTTGATTATATGTGTTTGGTTGATTCTCATATGATTCGATGTTGTGGCATGATATTTAGTTAGTACCCAATACGCAATGAATTTCTAATATGGTGATCGGTTATTGAAAGGTTTGATTTCGGCCAAGTTGTTAGTAGCCACATAGTAGAAATACACTAGCATGCTATGCTTATGAAACGTTTTCTTTTATGAGAAATGACGTACTGACCGAACTTATTTGCAAGTGTTACATTCAATTAAAGAACTAAATAAATCTATGTCTAGTATGTAACTATGAACCTCAGTAGGCTGTATCTAGTTATGTAATACCTTAATACCCTATTCCGGCGACGGACGGGGGTGTAGGGTGTTACAGTGGCACTTTAACAGGCTCGAGTACAGCCTGGTAGTTGATCCACACAAGCGTGGCACACAGGCGTGTCCTTGTCGTGAGGAAGTTCAATTTCACTCAGAAAAGGCTACTTAGGGACTAAGAAAGGCATTCCAAAACTCTATAAAAAGACCCTAGGAGGCAACTACAAGGGTATGCTTTATTCCCGTTAAGACGGGGAGTTAAAGGTAGGAAATTACTCGAAGGGAAGCCGATTGATCCATCTTAGAAGCTAGGATCTACATCAAGATAGAGGATCTCCCTTCAATCCTTTCAGGAGTTTTAGGTTTTCTTATGTTTTGTTATTTTATTTCTTCTGAGATGTTTTCTTTTATAATTATGAACTAAAACCCCAAATATCTAAAGGGGATGCAACCTAAGACAGATCTTGTTATTTTTATCTGAGCTGTGTGATAAATATTTGATTTGTTCTTAATTGTGTTTTTAACTCTTAAATTGATATTTTCGGGATATTGATTTAAGTCGAATGTGCTTATGTAGAGGAGCAAAAGTCCCTGCATAGGAGCAGATCCAACACAATTAAGCGGAGTTGATCGTAATCCTAGACATAGGACTACGAAAATCCACCGGATTAGAGTCAAATCTAATATGGGGAGCCATAGATCGAGTTAATGCAAGACTAGGGGTTTTAACTAGAAAGAGATTTCAGTTAATCAAACTAGGATTAGTTATTCTTATCCTCGACGGAGGTATTAACATAATTTAGGGATCTCTACGGATCAAATCAAATAAAGAAATCATCTGGTTTAGAGTTAGACAACAAGTGAAGTCTAGGTGGATTCTTCCTTAGGCATTGCCTTAATCAATTAGTTTTCCCAAAAGCAATCTCTCTCTTCACTCCTTGCCGTTTATTTTTAGTTTAGTTTAGATTAGTTAATTTAGAAACAAAACACCCTTTTATTTTTAGGCTAGATAATAGGAAGAAAGTCATTACTAGTACTCATAGTTCCTTGGATTTGATATTTCGGTCTTGCCACTGACTATACTACTATTCAATAGGTGCACTTGCCTTATAATCATGATATTAGTTAGTTTCCAGGTACGATCAGATTTTATTACTTCATCACAATCACGAAAGATCATGGGCTTAGGTTAAATGAATGTTGTATGGTTTTTTTGTTTGACGAGGGTTGTACACACTGAGTTTCGAAACTTACTCCCCTCTTTTATTTTTCTCAGGAAACCCTCAGTAGGCGGTTCTATGGATGGTGGGGCTCAGAGGTGGCCAATTAGCAAGACGACTAAACTTGGGTTTCTTTATGATTTCTAGTATTTCTAATTATTTTAATTTGGATTGTAATAAGGCCTTTCCTCTGATTATCATTTCAAAATTTGGACTATCACTTTTATTATTATGCTTATTATTTCAAAAACATGGGCTTATTTCTTTCTAAAGCTATATATCAAGTTTCTCAGAAATCATCTATTATTTTCAAATTGACCTTTCAGTGCTAAAGGGAAATTTTTTGAAGTAACTTTTAACTTATAACAAAGAGACAGCTTCTGAGTACATCTCGTTTTGAAAACAAATACGAACTGGAATTTTACTTTAATTTCTTTTAGAAGGGTTTTTGATCGTGACCTGATGATGTAATAAAAATGATCGTACCTGGAAACTAACTATTATCACGATAAAAGGCAAGCACACCTATCAAATAGTAGTATGTTAGTGGCAAGACCGGAATAACTAAAAGTACTAGTAATGACTTTCTTCCTATTATTTAGCTTAAAAATAAAGAGGGATTTGTTGGGAAACTAAAAACTCTAACTAACTAAAGACACGGCAAAGAATAGATTGGGAGATTACTTTGGAAAAGTTGAATGATAAAGGCAATACCTAAGGAAGAATCCACGTAGACTTTACGTGTTATATAACTCTGAACCAGATGATTTATTCATTCGACTTGGTCCGTAGAGATCCCTAAATTATGTTGATATATCTGTCGAGAATAAGAACAACTAATCCTAGGTTGATTATTTGAAATCTCTTTCTAATTAAAACCCTTAGTCTTGAATTAAATCGATCTATGGATCCCTATATTAGATTTGACTATAATCCGGTAGATTTTCGTCGTCCTATGTCTAGGATTGCGATCAACTCCGCTTAATTATGTTGGATCTACTCTTACACAGGGACTTTTGCTCCTCTGCATAAGCATATTTGACTTAAATTAATATCCCAGAAATATCAATTCAAGAATTAAAAACACAATTAAGAACAAGCCAAATATTTATCACATAGTTCAGATAACAATAACAAAATCAGTCTTAGGTTTCATCCCCCTAAGGTATTTGGGGATTTACTTCATGTTTATAAAAGAAAACATCTCAGAATAAACAAAATAACAAAACATAAAGAAAACCTAAAACCCTGGAAGGATTGAAGGTAGATCTTCAGTCTTGATGTGGATCCTGGCTTCTGAGATGGATCGATCGGCTTTCCTTCAGCAATTCCCGCCTTCTACTCTCTGTCCTTAGTGGAGACACTATACTATACTGTTCCCGGCACACCCTTTTGTGGTGGCCTCTTAGGGTCTTTATATAGAGTTTAGAATGTCTTTCTTAGCCCCTAAGTATTCTGCGTGAAATTGAAACTCTTCACGACAGGGACACGTCCGTGGGACACACCCGTGCGAGTCGAGCCTAGGCCGTGCTCGAGCCTATTAAAGTGGCACGGCCATATGGGTTGCCTGTGTGACGAACTTCAGGCCGTGTTGTTTTCTTGCTTTGGCATATTTTCTCCGATTTCAGCCCGTTTCTCATTCTTTTCACTCTTCTATGCTCTCCTAAGAATAAAACATGAAATTAAAGGATTAGGAGCATTAAATTCCACAAATTCAATGGTAATTCATCTATAAATGTGCTAAAATGTGGGATAGAAGTATGTATAATTTACAGTTTATCAAATACCCCCACACTTAAGCCTTTGCTTGTCCTCAAGCAAAATCTCAACTCACAATTAAAAATCATTCTTCTCAACTTATAACCCTTATCAATAATGTTTCGAACTAATCCATAAGTAATCATACATTGAGAATTCAACTGAAAGAATATCAAAGTTTCAAACAATCCAAGTTGAGAATTTTATCATAGAAATGTAGGTTTTCTCCCCTCTTCTAAATAATTACCTTGAATTCAAAATCAGCAAGAGTTGACATCCTCACTAAAGATTCACTCTATCCACTCGAAGTGTTTAGGGTTCAAAAATTAAGCACACATTAGTCAACATGAAAAGTTATTACCATAGGCTTGCATGAAAATCAAATCTCCACCACTATGTATTGACATGATACATCGATCAAAAGGTCTTTAGAGAGTTGTAACGTGGCTTAACTTAGGGGTGTGATCACAAGCTGAAAAAGAGGGTTAGAATCGAGATTGAACTGAAAAATCATCTAACTAGAAAAATCTCTATCACTAAAACATATTCCTAGAACAAAACCTTTTTCTTTTGGATAACATCGTTTAAGATCAGAAGCTCAAAATTACATGGAAATATGCGAAACATTGAATTACAACTGAAATATATATATGGTTTTTTTATTTTTATTTTTTTATTTTTAGAACAAGTCAAATATTTAACTAACAAAAGGGAAATCATAGCTAGATAATTATTCAATTCAAATCTCAACAAAATAGGGATCAAAGTAATTAGGAGGATTTCAACAATAATAGGTTGTTGGTTAATGTTGAGGGTAAGTCAATGAATGGTTTGTTAGGTTCAAGGGGTTTCACTAGGGTTTAATTATGAAGGTAGGCTTTTATGGAGTAAGTGGGTTAAAACCTAGGTGCCTTTATTATTTTGGTATATCAAATCAATAATGTGGTCTCGACATGTATAATCGAAACAAGTTCAAGAATAACCGATCAATATTGACTCACTCAAAGCAACGATAAAAGTGAGCACGAAAGGATATATACTCAAAAAGCTTAAAGATCTCACCAGAATTATGGCTTTTGATGTCAATCCTGCGTATTTCAAATCTCAAGATAATACCTAAATTTGGGGAAAATAACCTAGAAAAATTTAAGTTCTCAAAAATTTCAACTTATCATGCTTAATTCTCTAATATCTTAAAGTTTGAATAATCAAAGTATAAATCCCTATGGCTTAATCTTCAACATATCAATAAAAATCATAAATCAATTAAAATTTATCCTAATTGTTAAGGCCAAGATTCATTAATTTGAAAATAATGCAAAGAGTGAAAGTGAGTCAATTTTAGGGATTTTCTGATAATACACTTAAAACTTGATAACCCCCCCACACGCTTAAGATGTACATTGCCCTCAATGTACAATGTTAAATTTATTGATAATATAAGCATAAATCTTAAGATAAGGAGAGAAGTGAAACTCCCTGAATTTTGGATGAATTCCTTGAGAATAGTGAAAGCTAAATTGGAGAGAGGACTACTTGAAGTTCATGATTCTGAGTGACTAAAGATAATAAGCACAACTGTGTGGGGAATTCAAGTATTACTCAATGGGAAATGAAGTGCAAAATAAAAGGAAAATGGAAAATATAAAGTAAAGAAAATGAAAGTCAAAAAATTAAATAATAAGGAATTGGGCACACGGCCGTGGTGCATGCCCGTGTGCCCTTGGTCTAGCCCATGTGTTTCATGGACTTCTGGTGTGGCCACGGGTGGTAGGTACGAGCGTGTCACACGCCCATGCTAATCTCTCAGTTTCAACCATGGTTTATGGGCACGGGCGTGTTGGGGCACATGGCCATATCACACAGCCGTGTCTTTTAGTGTTCGTTTCTCCCATGGCCATGTTTGAGGTCACGCGCCCGTGTATGATTTGACAGGTTTGCCCACAGCTGTATCGCACGGCCATGGCGATTTGTTGGACCCCGTATTTTGGGGAAAAATTTTACTCTGTTTTTACACGACTGTGTCTCATGGCCATGTCTCCACCCGCGGTGTGTCCACGGCCCTAGGCACGCCCATGTGCCTGGTCGTGTGGATCTGGAAAATCTACGTTTTAAGGCCTTAGTTAGTTATTTAGATGTTATGAACTGAATTTAAAGAAATCAACAATGTTAGTGCTCGGGTTGCCTCCCGAGAAGCGCTTATTTAGAGTCTAAGCTCGACTTTTCTCAAGCTTTGTAAGGTCACCGTGGTTTGAGGAGCTGAAGCTCCTCTTTCCTGTTATCAGTTCTTGTATCAAAATAAGGTTTAAGTCGAGTATGATTTGCCTTGAAGGTGCCAAATGTTTTATGCGTTATCTCGACTGTACCATAGGGAAAGATTTTCGTTACTGTGAATGGAGGTGTGTCACCTGTACAGAGTTTTGAATTCGAAATTCGAGGATCCTCCTCCTCTAATAATACCTTATCCCTTACCTTAAATTGATTCTTCTGTACCTTAGGGTCATTTTTGGTGATGCTCTGGGTTGGCATGTCACACTTTGGATCCCCTCTGGCTATGATTTCGCCACTCGTCAAGTTCCTCAATCTGAAGCATCCGTTCTTCATGGAAAGGTTCCTTATTGTAGTAGGAATTCAACTCCGGCTTAATTGTATCTTCGCCAATAATATCCTACAAAGAAGGTTGGGAAGTGAGCTTTTTCTTATCACAACTACTCGTAGTATCATCTTTTTCATTAATAGTTCTATTAGAATTACGAGCTTGTAGAGTGATCATGTCATCGTCCACACGAAGTGTGAGTTCTCCTGTGCCTACATCAATTATAGTCCTGGCAGTTGATAAAAAGGGTCACCTTAAGGTTAATGGCACATTGCTATCTTCATCTATGTTTAGAACAATAAAGTCTACAGGGAATATGAATTTATCGATTTTAACTAACACATCTTCGATTATATCCCTAGAAAATCTAATGGTTTTATCAGCCAATTGGATGCTCATCCTAGTTTGTTTGGGTTTCTCAAGACCTAGTTGTTTAAATAGTTTATATGGCATTACATTAATACTAGCCCCTAAATCAGCCAAAGCATTCTTAACATCTAAGCTACCAAGTAAACAAGGAATCGTAAAAATCCCTGGATCTTTTAGTTTGTTCGGTAGCTTATTTTGTAAAATGGTTGAGCAAACTGCGTTCAGTTCCACATGAGATGACTCATCTAGCTTCCGTTTGTTTGTCAGAAGCTCCCTTAAAAACTTAATGGCGTTTGGCATCTACGAAAGAGCTTCAATAAACAGTAAGTTAATATGTAATTTCTTGAACAGTTTAAGGACTTTATCGAATTGTTCTTCTATACTGTCTTTTCTTATCATATTAGGATATGGGACACGAGGCCGATACTCTTTGACAACTGGTTCTTTTTGACTTACCTCACCCTTACCTTTATCTACCACAGTGGTTCTTAAGTGTTGTCTCAGTGTTCTAGAAACGCGTTTCTGACACAGAGATAAATTTCGTGAGCATCTCCTCAAGGTTCAGCTTTTGTCTTGCTGGAACGGTGGTTGTTGAAATCCCGGAGGAGGTGGTGGCCTTTGATTTCCTTGACCTCCCTATGAGAAATTTGGGTGGTTCCTCCAACCTGCATTGTAAGTATTACTATAAAGGTTATTTTGAGGTTTAGAATTATTACCCATATAGTTGGCTTGCTCGTTTTCCATGCCATATCAATAGTTGGGTTCTTCAGAATAACTCATGTTTCCTTGAATTGAGTCACCCTACATCACTGGGTGTACCTACGTAGAACTAACGAAATTATCAATCTTTTTATTTAAGAGTTCTACCTGATTCGACAGCATTGTGACTGCAGCGACGTTAAAAACTCTGGCAGCTTTTTGCGGCTTAATTCTCATGACTTGCCACTGATAGTTATTCAGTGACATCTCTTCTATAAACTTGTAAGCTACTTCTGGTGTTTTGTTATTGATTGTTCCTCCGGCGGCTGCATCAATCATTTGCCTTGTTGAAGGGTTCAAACCGTTGTGAAAAGTTTAAACTTGTAACCATAGAGGTAACCCATGGTAAAGGCACCTTCTCAATAAATCCTTGTATCTCTCCCAGGCATCATAGAGTGTTTCTAAATCCATCTGCACAAAAGAAGAAATATCATTCCTTAACTTTGTCGTTTTAGCCGGCAAAAAATATTTTAATAAAATTTTGTCGGTCATTTGTTCCCATGTAGTGATAGACCCTCGAGGTAGAGAGTTCAACCACAGTTTAGCTTTATTTCTCAAAGAAAAGGGAAATAACCAAAGGAAAATGATATAATCAGAAACGCCATTAATTTTAAATGTGTCGTAGAATTCCAAAAAGTTAGCTAAATGAGCATTAGGGTCCTTATCCTGCAAACCATCAAACTGAACAAACTGTTAAATCATTTGAATCGTGTTAGGTTTCAGTTCAAAATTATTTGTAGTAATAGCAGGCCTAACAATACTAGATTCAGTACCAGCTAAATTAGGCTTAGCATAATCATACATAGTACGAGGAGCATGATTTAGATTCACAGGATCTGCGGCTATCGCCCGAGGTGGCAAATTATCCTGATTTGCTTCCATCTCTTCAGTGAATTCTGTTGTTTCCTCTTGCCCTTGTTCTGGGTACTGTAAGCTTTGCTTTATTTCTCTCTGGTTTCTACGAACTGTAGCTTCTAAATTGTTGTCAAAAAGCAAAGGTCCTGACGGGTTTCTTTTAGTCATAAACTAGAAATACTTGCTAGAGAAAAACAAAAAAGAAGAAAGAAAAATTTAGTAAATAAAACCTAATATAAAAACTAAAAATAAATAAAGGTAACAATGGCTAAAGTAATAGAAAGAGAGTGTTCCTAATATTTCAGTTCCCTGGCAACGGTGCCAAAAACTTGGTCGTGATCTGATTAAGTAATAAAAATGATTGTACCTGGAAACTAACTATTATCAAGATAAAAGGAAAGTGCACCTATCGAATAGTAATATAGTTAGTGGCAAGACTAGAATATCGAATCCAAGGAACTAAAAGTACTAGTAATGACTTTCTTCCTATTATCTTGCCTAAAAATAAAGAGGGATTTGTTAGGAAACTAAAAACTCTAACCAACTAAAGACACGACAAAGAATAGATTGGGAGATTACTTTGGAAAAGCTGAATGATAAAGGCAATACCTAAGGAAGAATCCACCCAGACTTGATTCGTAGAGATCCCTAAATTATAAGGAAGAATCCACCCAGATTTGATTCGTAGAGATCCCTAAATTATGTTAATATCTCATTCGAGAATCAGAACAACTAATCCTAGGTTGATTAATTGAAATCTCTTTCTAATTAAAACCCCTAGTCTTGCATTAACTCGATCTATGGATCCCCATATTAGATTTGACTCTAATCCGGCAGATTTTCGTCATCCTATGTCTAGGATTGCGATCAACTCTGCTTAATTGTGTTGGATCTACTCTTACACAAGGACTTTTGCTCATCTGCATAAGCACATTTGACTTAAATTAATATCCCAGAAATATCAATTTAGGAATTAAAAACACAATTAAGAACAAGCCAAATAATTATTATATAGTTCAGATAACAATAACAAGATCAGTATTAGGTTTCATCCCCCTTAGGTATTTGGGGATATAGTTCATGTTCATAAAAGAAAACATCTTGAAATAAACAAAATAACAAAACATAAAGAAAACCCAAAACCCCTAGAAGGATTGAAAGTAGATCTTCAGTCTTGATGTGGATCCTGGATTCTGAGATGGATCAATCGACTTTCCTTCAGCAATTCCTTGCCTACTACTCTCCGTCCTTGGTAGAGACACTGTACTGTACTGTTCCCGGCACACCCCTTTGTGGTTGTAATACCCCGAATATTTTTACAGTAAGGTATCATCATTGATATAGTTAAGTAAGGAAATAAAGTGATAAAAAGAGAATTTTGAGCTATGTCAACAAAATCTATATAGGAAGTATACTATGATGTATTAATCCAAGAAAGGACTAAATCGTAAAAGTGAGAAAAAGTCTTGTGACCCAAGAGTAAATACTCAAAATTTAAGGGGTTAAAGTGTAAATATGGAAAAGTTGAAGGACCAATAGTGAAAATATTTTAAGGATGGAATGATCTAGAAACTAAGGAAAATGGATGAATTAGGACCAAATTGAATAGGAGAAGAATTATGAAGGACTAAATCGCAATTTTACCAAATTAAGTGATGACTCAAGGATGGAATTTTAAAAGATCATGAAGGGCAAAATAGTCAATTAGAAGGAGAGAGAAATCTAGAAGGTAATGATGATGTGATGATATTTTATAATTATTTAATAAGATAAATATTACTTTATTAATATTTTAATAAGATATTTTATTATTTTATTATTTTATTTAGTATATATATGTGTGTGGAAAGTAAGAAAGGGAGGAAAAAAAACACATCAACCCACCATTTTTCATGCACCAACGTGAGAGGAAGAGAGAAAGAGAGAAAGTTTTACTTTCTTTACAATTTGGTCCTTCCACCAAAAATTCACCAATTTTACCTAGAAATCAAGATAATTTCCATAGCTACCAAAGAGAAAAATGTTAAGGAGACTATGGGGAGTTAGAATATCAAGTTGGATTCAAGAAATAGAAGCTGGAAGAGAGAGAAAAATGAAGTTAAAGATTGAAATCAATGAGACAAGGTAAGTATATCAAGATTTCAATATATTTTTAAGTTTGATATTATTGAAAAAGCATGGAAATGATGTTAAAGTAGAGTTTTCTTATTTATGGTTCTATGTTTTTGATATATTAATGAAGAGAAATAAGAGAAAGTGATGGGAAATATTGTAGAGAAAGGAAATTAGAGTGTTATAAACTTAGTAATTAATATCTTGCATTAAAACAGTTTTGGACAGCAGCAGTAAGCTAATTTTGAAAAATCACCAAAAATGGTAGAAACTGAATTAGAAGTTTAATAACATATAGAATTAAAGCTTGTTGAGTCTATTTTCATATAAAAGAAACAGAACAAATAAATGAATTCTGTATTCTGAGATATTTATATTTTTGTGAGACTGATTCAGAATGATTTCGGGATCCTCTGTTCTGGCTTGGAAAAATCATTAAAAATTGTATAAAAATTATTATGGGACATAATTTATATGGTTAGATTCTTTAATGAGTCTATTTTTATAAGAAATAAACGAGAACATCATTTGAATTCTGTACAAAGAGATAATTAAATTTTACCGAAGAGTGGTCAGAACTGTCAAACAGTAAAATAGGGGAGAATTTAATAAATAAACTGTACTAAATGGCTAAACCAAAAATTTTGAAAATTTTATGGTAAGAAGATATGTGAGTCTAGTTTCAGGTAAAATTAGTTGATCTTAATTTGGAGTTCTGTAGCCCAAGATATAAATAATTTAGTGACTATGACTCAAATGGACAGCTTTGAAAATACATATAAGTAAATAGTGAAAGTTTTGATAATGTTACTCATAAGCATGTTATATAAATAAAGGATGTGAAATGGAGAGGAGGAGGAGGAAAATATGTATGAATATTCAGTTAGCATGGCTAATTTGTATGTTTTAGGCTCAGGGACTAAATTGAATAAAAGTAAAACTTTATGGGTAATTTTGTAAAAATGTTAGAAATGATCAAATTATATGAAATGGATTATTATATTATTTAAATTGAAAAGTGTTGAAATTATGGAAAAATTCTGATATTTTATAGAATTTATGGGCTATTATCAATATGTATGATGATAACGGTTGGAAATAAGGATTAAATTGCAAGAATTTATTTTTCTGGGCCTAAGGGTAAAATCGTTATTAATTAAAGATTTAGGGGCAAAATGGTAATTTTTCCTAGATCATTAATTGAATGTATTAGAATATAGAATAAATGAAAACGATGACCAAATTTATTATAAAAATCCGGATGACTCAAATACGAGACTGGAATATGGAAAGAAAAATGACATTTATCATGACATGTACATATGTGATTACCTTTGAGATGTTGATACAAGGAAATTAAGTATGTTGAGACGAATAATATATCCAAATAAAATACGTCGAGAAAAAAAATATGTTTGGGGAAAAATATGTCTAATTTTAAGTGGTTCGAAATATATAAATGTTAGATTGTTAAATAAAATATTTGATAAATAAATCAGTAACTCCAGTAATGCTCCGTAACTCTAATCCGGTGTTGGATTCGGGTTAGGGGCGTTACAGTATGTGCATATAGAATTTGATTTATATTAAGTTTGATATGAATTATTATCGGAATAAATATAAGTGAAATATATGGAAATTAAGGTACATGAAATTATAATATAATGAAATAAATGATTTTAAACGGTAAGAGAATGTTACTTATAAGCATATTATATAAAATATGCGTAAGTATACTAACAATGTTGATTGATGCTAAGACAAGTGCCAAGCTATTGATTGAATGATAATATAATTATCTATATGATGCATTGAATCGATAAGTATTTAACGAAAATTTTTGCTAAATGATATGTAAATCCGAGTAATGCTCCAAAACCTTATTCCGACGACGGATACAGGTTGGGGTGTTACATTAGTGGTATCAGAGCTAAGGTTTAGTCGGTTCTCAGACTGAAGGTAGTATATGAGAAGTCTAGAAATACATGCAACTATGTAACCTATGATAAGATACTATGATATCTTCCAACCCTGATGAGATTTATTTTACTTAAAGATAAAGATGCTATTCCAACCGAGCTAATTCCAATAATGTTGAAACCAATATTCGAATATATGAGTAAAAGTTGATTATGATGAGTCGGAACTCGTAAAGGTATGAATAAATGTTACATTTAAATTTATGTGTATAGTAAGTTCATGTGTAAATGTGGTAACATAATTGTCATTTTAAGTAATTTAATGATATTTGTATGATATGATGATTAATATCATGAAATATTATGCTTTGTGGTTATTATTTAGTAATATGCAAATTATGTGAGGTACTTGATAAATATGAATAAGTGATTATTGTGAAATTTGAATATTTATTATTGAAAGGTAAAGTGAAATGTATTGAATTAAGAATATATGTGATTAATTGAAATGTGCATTGGTCGAATAAATGAAATGAGTAAGTTTGTACGAAAATAAATTATTGATTCTTTTTATGTTGTTATATTTTGTTATCATATGAGATGCGGTTGCCTATAGACTGATTATTTGATAAAAATTGCAAATTGACGTAGACTAGGAATGAGATTATTAAAAGTTGAAGAGAAAGATTTCCCGTTTGAACCTTAGGAATATATGAGGATACAACTGACATGTCACTAGGATATTTGAGTTCCGAACTCATTGAGTTGAGTCCGAGTTCGTGAGATATAATCAGGCATCCGAACTCGTTGAGTTGAGTCCGAGTTCACTTATGGATGCGTATGCCCGAACTCGTTGAGTTGAGTCCGAGTTCGTGAGATATAATCAGGCATCCGAACTCGTTGAGTTGAGTCCGAGTTCACTTATGGATGCGTATGCCCGAACTCGTTGAGTTGAGTCCGAGTTCACTTATGGATGCGAACGCCTGAACTCGTTGAGTTGAGTCCGAGTTCACTTATGGGCGGGTTACATGGTAGCTTGAGCTACATATTTGTGGACTATTGAGTTTGGTTTAGCCGCGAGCATAGCACTTGTGTGCATGCGTTCTGTTGTATCCGATTATATTCCGATGAGGTCAACGGGAAATCGATTAAGTGAAAATACATGAAAATTAAATTATGAGGCTTTATATTGATTAAGTTATATTCAATGAAATTTATGAGATTTATATTGATTAAGTTCAAAACGGTAAAAGTGAAAAAGTTCAATAGTTGAGCAATTGATAATGCAGTCAAAACTGAGAATGAGTTAATAAGTGAAGATGGGTTCTGGATGGAGATATTAGATTTTTGAAAATTAGTTGAGATATGAGATTTAAAAGCATTAACTAAAGGTTCATGTTTTGATTAAAGATAATATAGATTATATATGATGCCATTTGATGAAAGATTTCTGTTTAGATATGAAATTAAATATAAATTAACACATATGACTTATATTATTACATGTTTGATGTCTATTATTTATTATAGTTTTTATAATTTGAATTATGGTAATACTACTGAATATAGAAGTACTAAGTATACAGTTGCATCACTATAATTCAAATTATTTATTATTATTAAATGTTAAATGTTAAATTATGTGTATAGTAAGTGAAATATGATGTAAGTGTTATTGTTGAATTGAATAGAAATTAAATTGAGTAATGGGTAAATTTAGTATTGAATTTATATTGATGAGAAAAGAAAAATTAAATTGAGTTGTGAATAAATTGAAAGAGAAAATGGAATTAAAAAGTGAGGTATGAAATACATGATAAAGATTATTAGTAAATTACAGATGATTGATGAATAGTAAATTTTAAATTATATTACAGGTATTAAAGAAAGAGAAGATATAAACATACATGACTATTAGTACAATGATTAAATTGTAAAATATGTAAAAGCGTTATGCTAAAAGTGTAAGAGTGATATGCGTGTGTAATGGAATTTGCACAAGTAGAGGAGATTAGATCTATTAATATATTAGTGGTATACCATTAAGGGATTCTAGGCATTCTCTGAAAATAAAACGTTGTTACTCATCAAGTGCTCTTTAGTTAATAGTGCATAAGATTACACTTTTATATCTATTTCGTATATCCTAAGTGTTCTGTTTAGTCTATGAGCCTCTATTAAAAAGGTAAACAATTTTCGTTACAAGGTAAGGGGTTATTTCTAATTCATGTTTGAAAATAGTGAATTAAAAATAAATTGTGAACTGAAAATATAGAGAATGGATATAAATAATAAATTAGATAAAAATATGAAGAAACGAACTATAGAATTATAGAGATAATGAAGTCCATGATTAAAAGAAGCAAGGAAATTTCGAGGACGAAATTTATTTTAAGGGGGAGGGAAATGTAACACCCCGAATATTTTTACAGTAAGATATTATCCTTGATATAGTTAAGTAAGGAAATAAAGTGATAAAAAGAGAAATTTTGAGCTATGTCAACAAAATCTATATAGGAAGTATACTATGATATATTAATCCAAGAAAGGACTAAATCGTAAAAGTGAGAAAAAGTCTTGTGGCCCAAGAGTAAATACTCAAAATTTAAGGGGTTAAAGTGTAAATATGGAAAAGTTGAAGGACCAATAGTGAAAATATTTTAAGGATGGAATGATCTAGAAACTAAGGAAAATGGATGAATTAGGACCAAATTGAATAGGAGAAGAATTATGAAGGACTAAACCGCAAATTTTACCAAATTAAGTGATGACTCAAGGATGGAATTTTAAAAGATCATGAAGGGCAAAATAGTCAATTAGAAGGAGAGAGAAATCTAGAAGGTAATGGTGATGTGATGATATTTTATAATTATTTAATAAGATAAATATTACTTAATTAATATTTTAATAAGATATTTTATTATTTTATTATTTTATTTAGTATATATATGTGTGTGGAAAGTAAGAAAGGGAGGAACAAAAACACATCAACCCACCATTTTTCATGCACCAATGTGAGAGGAAGAGAGAGAGAGAAAGTTTTACTTTCTTTACAATTTGGTCCTTCCACCAAAAATTCACCAATTTTACCTAGAAATCAAGAGAATTTCCATAGCTACCAAAGAGAAAAATGTTAAGGAGACTATGGGGAGTTAGAATATCAAGTTGGATTCAAGAAATAGAAGCTGGAAGAGAGAGAAAAGTGAAGTTAAAGATTAAAATCAATGAGACAAGGTAAGTATATCAAGATTTCAATATATTTTTAAGTTTGATATTATTGAAAAAGCATGGAAATGATGTTAAAGTAGAGTTTTCTTATTTATGGTTCTATGTTTTTGATATATTAATGAAGAGAAATAAGAGAAAGTGATGGGAAATATTGTAGAGAAAGGAAATAAGAGTGTTATAAACTTAGTAATTAATATCTTGCATTAAAACAGTTTTGGACAGCAGCAGTAAGCTAATTTTGAAAAATCACCAAAAATGGTAGAAACTGAATTAGAAGTTTAATAACATATGGAATTAAAGCTTGTTGAGTCTATTTTCATATAAAAGAAACAGAACAAATAAATGAATTCTGTATTCTGAGATATTTATATTTTTGTGAGACTGATTCAGAATGATTTCGGGATCCTCTATTCTGACTTGGAAAAATCATTAAAAATTTTATAAAAATTATTACGGGACATAATTTATATCGTTAGATTCTTTAATGAGTCTATTTTTATAAGAAATAAATGAGAACATCATTTGAATTCTTTAGAAAAAGCTAATTAAATTTTACCGAAGAGTGGTCAGAACTGTCAAACAATAAAATAGGGGAGAATTTAATAAATAAACTGTACTAAATGGCTAAACCAAAAATTTTGAAAATTTTATGGTAAGAAGATATGTGAGTCTAGTTTCAGGTAAAATTAGTTGATCTTAATTTGGAGTTCTGTAGCCCAAGATATAAATAATTTAGTGACTATGACTCAAAAGGACAGCTTTGAAAATACATATAAGTAAATAGTGAAAGTTTTGATAATGTTACTCATAAGCATGTTATATAAATAAAGGATGTGAAATGGAGAGGAGGAGGAGGAAAATATGTATGAATATTCAGTTAGCATGGCTAATTTGTATGTTTTAGGCTCAGGGACTAAATTGAATAAAAGTAAAATTTTATGGGTAATTTTGTAAAAATGTTAGAAATGATCAAATTATATGAAATGGATTATTATATTATTTAAATTGAAAAGTGTTGAAATTATAGAAAAATTCTGATATTTTATAGAATTTATGGGCTATTATCAATATATATGATGATAACGGTTGGAAATAAGGATTAAATTGCAAGAATTTATTTTTCTGGGCCTAATGGAAAATCGTTATTAATTAAAGATTTAGGGGCAAAATGGTAATTTTTCCTAGATCATTAATTGAATGTATTAGAATATAGAATAAATGAAAACGATGACCAAATTTATTATAAAAATCCAGATAACTCAAATACAAGACTAGAATATGGAAAGAAAAATGACATTTATCATGACATGTACATATGTGATTACCTTTGAGACGTTGATACAAGGAAATTAAGTATGTTGAGACGAATAATATATCCAAATAAAATACGTCGAGAAATAAATACGTTTGGGGAAAAATATGTCTAATTTTAAGTGGTTCGAAATATATAAATGTTAGATTGTTAAATAAAATATTTGATAAATAAATCAGTAACTCCAGTAATGCTCCGTAACTCTAATCCGGTGTTGGATTCGTGTTAGGGGCGTTACAGTATGTGCATATAGAATTTGATTTATATTAAGTTTGATATGAATTATTATCGGAATAAATATAAGTGAAATATATGGAAATTACGGTACATGAAATTATAATATAATGAAATAAATGATTTTAAACGGTAAGAGAATGTTACTTATAAGCATATTATATAAAGTATGCGTAAGTATACTAACAATGTTGATTGATGCTAAGACAAGTGCCAAGCTATTGATTGAATGATAATATAATTATCTATATGATGCATTGAATCGATAAGTATTTAACGGAAATTTTTACTAAATGATATGTAAATCCGAGTAATGCTCCGAAACCTTATTCCGACGACGGATATAGGTTGGGGTGTTACAGTGGTGGCCTCTTTGGGTCTTTATATAGAGTTTAGAATGTCTTTCTTAGCCCCTAAGTAGTCTTTTTCGCATGAAATTGAAACTCTTCACGAGAAGGACACGCCCGTGGGACACGTCCGTGCAAGTCAAGCCTAGGCCGTGCTCGAGCCTATTAAAGTGGCACGGCCGTGTGGGTTGCCCGTGTGACGAACTTCAGGCCATGTTTTTTCCTTCCTTTGGCGCATTTTCTCCGTTTTCGGCCCGTTTCTCATTCTTTTCACTCTCCTATGCTCTCCTAAGTATAAAACATGAAATTAAAGGATTTGGAGCATTAAATTCCACAAATTCAATGATAATTCATCCATAAATGTGATAAAATATGGGATAGAAATATGTATAATTTACAGTTTATCAGTTTTCAATGAAAACAAGGTTTTCGCAAAAACACTTCAATGTGACACGCTAGATTCAGGCCTAACTTCTAGGCCAGATATGGGGTGTTACAACTTAGGGGCGAAGAAAGACATTCCAAACTCTATATAAAGATCCTAGGAGGCAACTGCAAGGCTGTACAGTGTCTCCACCAAGGACGGAGAGTATAAGGCAAGGAATTACTCGAAGAAAGCTGATTGATCCATCTTAGAAGCCAGGATCCACATCAAGACTGAAGATCTCCCTTCAATCTTTTCAGGAGTTTTGGGTTTTCTTTATGTTTTGTTATTTTCTTTATTCTGAGATGTTTTCTTTTATGAACATGAACTAAACCCCTAAATACCTAAGGGGGATGAAACTTAAGACGAATCTTGTTATTGTTATCTGAACTATATGATAAATATTTGACTTGTTCTTAATTGCATTTTTAATTCTTGAATTGATATTTCCAGGATATTAGTTTTAGTCGAATGTGCTTATGTAGAGGAGAAAAAGTCCCTGTGTAAGAGTAGATCCAACACAATTAAGCAGAGTTGATCGCAATTCTAGACATAGGACAACGAAAATCTGCCCGATTAGAGTCAAATCTAATATGGGGATCCATAGATCGAATTAATGCAAAACTAGGGGTTTTAATTAGAAAGAGATTTCAATTAATCAAACTAGGATTAGTTGTTCTTATTCTCGACGGAGATATTAACATAATTTAGGGATCTCTACGGATCAATTCGAATGAAAAAATTGTCTAGTTCAGAGTTAGATAACAAGTAAAGTCTAGGTGGATTCTTCCTTAGGTATTGTCTTTATCATTCAGTTCTCCTAAAGTAATTTCCCAATTTACTCTTTGTCATGTATTTAGTTTAATTTAGATTAGTTAGTTTACAACCAAATCCTCCTTTATTTTTAGGCTAGATAATAGGAAGAAAGTCATTACTAGTACTTTTGGTTCCTTGGATTCGATATTTCGGTCTTGCCACTTACTATACTACTATTCGATAGGTGTACTTGCCTTTTATCGTGATAATAGTTAGTTTCTAGGTACGATCATTATTATTACTTTATCAAAATCACAATTAATCCTCTACCACCACCGCAGTATCCTCCCCCACCTTCACCTTTGCTTAGTTCAGCACTTTCTTTTCATTAGCTTTCTCTCCAAATCAGCTTCCACAATTCCAAGGATTCATCCAAAATTCAGGAAGTTTCACTTCTCTCCCTCTCTTATGATATTATGCTTATAATCTATTTTTCATCTTTGTACATTGAGGACAATGTACATCTTAAGTGTGGGGGGTTACTAATTTCATTATCAGAAAATCCCTGAATTTTGTCTTGTTCTCAAGTCACTTTCTCATATTGCTGTTAGAATGAAATTCTGATTGATTTATGATTTTTATTGATATGTTCTGGATTAAGTCATAGGTATTTATGCTTTGATTGTTCGAACTTTAAGACATTAGAGAATCATGCATGATAAGTTGAATTTTTTAGAATTAAAGATTTTTTCTAGGTTATTTCCCCAAATTTAGGTATTATCTTGAAGTTTGAAATTCACAGGATTGACATCAAAAGCCATAATTTTTGTGAGATGTTGAGCCTTTAGAGCATATATTCTTTCTTGCTCACTTTTATTGTTACTATGAGTGTGTCAGTATTGATTTGTTATTCTAGAACTTGGTTCGATTATACATGTCGAGACCACACCATTGATTTGATATACCGAGATGATAAAGACATTCAGGTTTAACCCACTTTGTAATATCCCGAAAATTTCTATCATTGATATAGTAAAATAAAGAAATAATTAAAGAGATAAAAAGAGAAATTTTGAGCTATATCAACAAAATCTATGTAGGAAGTGATTATGTTGTATTAATCCAAGAAAGGACTAAATCGTAAAAGTGAGAAAAGTTTTGTGGCCCAAGAGTAAATACTCAAAATTTAAGGGGTTAAAGTGTAAATATGGAAAAGTTGAAGGACCAATAGTGCAAATATTTTAAGGGTGGAATAATCTAGAAACTAAGGAAAATGGATGAATTAGGACCAAATTGCATAGGAGAAAGAATTATGAGGGACTAAATCGCAATTTTACCAAATTAAGTGATGACTCAAGGATGGAATTTTAAAAGATCATAAAGGGCAAAATGGTCAATTAGAAGGAGAGAGAAATCTAGAAGGTAATGATGGTGTGATGATATTTTATAATTATTTAATAAGATAAATATTACTTTATTAATATCTTAATAAGATATTTTATTATTTTATTACTTTATTTAGTATATATATGTGTGTGTGTGTGTGTGGAAAAAAGAAAAGAGAAGAAACCACCATCTTTCCCATGCACCAATGTGAAAGGAAGAGAGAAAGAAAGAAAGTTTTACTTTCTTTACAATTTGGTCCTTCCACCAAAAAAATTCACCATTTTCACCTAGAAATCAAAAGAATTTCCATAGCTACTGAAGGAGAAAAATGTTAAGGAGACTATGAGGAGTTAGAATATCAAGTTGGATTCAAGAAATAGAAGCTGGAGGAGAGAGAAAATGAAGTTAAAGTTTGGAAACAATAAAACAAGGAAAGAACATCAAGGTTTCCATGTATTTTTAAGTTTAATATTATTGAAAAAGCATGTAAATGATGTTAATGTAGAGTTTTCTTATATATGATTCTATGTTCTTGATATGGTAGTGAAGAGAAAATAAGATAAAGTGATGGGAAATGGTGTAGAGAAAGAAAATAAGGGTGATATAAACTTAGTAATTAAGATCTTGCACTAAAACAGTTTTGGACAGCAGCAGTAAGCTAAATTTGAAAAATCACCAAAAATGGTAGAAACTGAATTAGAAGTTGAATGAGACATGGAATTAAAGCTTGTTGAGTTTATTTTCATATAAAAGAAACAGAAAAAGTAAATGAATTCTGTATTCTGAGATATTTATATTTTTGTGAGACTGGTTCAGAATGATTTTGGGATCCTCTGTTTTGACTTGGAAAAATCATTAAAAATTTTATAAAAATAATTATGGGACATAAGTTATATGGTTAGATTATTTAATGAGTCTATTTTCAATAAAAACAAATGGAAACATCATCTGAATCCTTTATGAAGAGATAATTATTTTTTAGTGAAGAAGGGTCAGAACTATCAGATAGCAGAATAGGGGTTACTTTAAAGAATAAAATGTACTATTTGGATAAACCAAAAATTCTAAAAATTTTCTTTCCAGAATATATGTGAGTCTAGTTTTAGGGAAAATTTACAGATCTTAATTTGGAGTTCTGTAGCTCAACATATAAATAATTTAGTGACTATGACGCAGGTGTATAGCTTGAATGTTCACATATAAGTAAATAGTGAAATTATTGATAATGTTACTTATAAGCATATTATATAAATTAAGGATGTGGAATGGAGAGGAGGAGGAGGAAAATATGTATGAATATTCAGTTAGCATGGCTAATTTGTATGTTTTAGGCTCAGGGACTAAATTGAATAAAAGTAAAACTTTATGGGTAATTTTGTAAAAATGTTAGAAATGATCAAATTACATGAAATGGATTATTATATTATTTAAATTGAAAATTTTAAATGAAAACTATTAATTTAGTTCGAGATCGAGGGAAAACATGTTTTAAGAATTAAATTGAAAAGTGTTGAAATTATGGAAAATTTTGATATTTTATAGAATTTATGGAATGTTATTAATATGTATGATGATAATGGCTGGAAATAAGGATTAAATTGCAAGAATTTATTTTTCTGAGCCTAAGGCTAAAATCGTCATTAATTAAAAGTTTAGGGGCAAAATGATAATTTTGCCTAGAGTACTAATTGAATGTATTAAAATATGGAATAAATGAAAACAATGATCAAATTTGTTTATAAAGACCCAAACGACTCAAATGTGAGACTCGAACGTGGAAAAGAAAATGTATTGGATTAATGAATTTATAAACATGAACAAGCAACGAGGTAAGTTCGTGTAACTTGAATTATATTCTTAAATGCTTGAAATGTATGTTATTGATGTGAATATGAATTGAATGTTCATTATATGAAAATTGATGAAACATTGATATATTTGATAAAAAGAGGAAGAAATCCCGGTTGAATGAAAGGAAAATTCGATGGATCTCTGAAAAGGAATTGACGGTAAAAGGGGATCTAGCCCAGACGGGTGATCCTATCCTAATATAGCCCTTCCGAAGAATACAGGAAAAAGGATTAAGCCCGAAAGGGTAATCCTAATATCAGTCCTCCCGAAGAATATATGGGAAATGAGGTTCGCGGGAGTGTGCTGGTGGCTCTCTTGAAGAATATATGTGTATAGGCCCTTCCGAAGAATACATGGGAGCAGAGGTTCACGGGAGTGTGCCAAGAATTGAGGTTCGTGGGAAAGTGAGGTTCGCGGGAGTGTGCTCACTAAAATGAAATGTGTAAGACCATGGTTGAAAGATACCATGGCAACATATTGAGAAAATGAATAAGACCATGGTTGAAAGATACCATGGCAACACACGCATATGAATTGACGAACCCGGAATTGTACACTAAAAGTGTACTCCTGTATGAATTGACGGTTAATGAGATTGTACACCAGGAGTGTATTATCGAAAATCCATCGAAATTCCGAGAAATTTAACGGGATAAATATAGAATATGGTAAACACATAGCTAAAAAGGGTAAATGTGAATTGATGGATTACGGATTTGCATATTTTAAGTATACTATATGATTTTAACTATCGATATTCCGATAAATTCAATAGGTAAGAATCCTGACCAGAAAAGGAAATATGTATATAAAAAGATTTGTACATATATTCCTGAAGTACATGAAAAAAAAATGACAGTGATATTGGATATATGGAAATATAAGATGATGATATTTGTACATGGAATTTATTGATGAATATATGCATCCATAATTATAGATTCGTATACTTTAATAATATTAATTGTATGACGATGAAATTTCGAATGACTTAATGAATAAAGCCCTGACATGGAAATAATTTGAGCACGAAACAATAATCACGAAATTGAACTTGAAATACACGAAAACAATATTTATTCAATATTTTAAAAATATGACATGGAAAATAAATATATATAAAACTTACCTGATAATTATGCATGTTCAAGATTGATAAATGCTAAATTATACATATTTTTACCTCTTATTTTGCCTATATTTTGGATGAATTATTAATGATTTAGTGAGAATTGGTGCTCTTAACCTTTCTTTTTCATATCTTATACTCAGAAGAGCATAGGGAAGAGAAAATAACCAAAAATGGATCAAAAATAAGGAAAATGGGCCAAAAATAGCTTAACGTACGGCCCAAGGATTTACCGCACGGTCGTGGCACACGGCCGTGTAGCATAACAACCACACGGTCCAACCTCGAAGCCCCATAAACAGAATATCACACGGCCTCTGTCGAAGTCACACGGGCGTGGCACACAGGCGTGTTCTAGTCGTGAGGAAGGGGAATTTCACTCAAATTGGGATGCTTAGAGGCTAAGAAAGGCTCCCCACAAGCTCTCTATATAAAAACCTCATGAGGCAGAGGCAAAGGGAAGTCTAGAGATATATTTTTTTCTCGTTTTTCTGCCACACTGAGGGTAGAAGCAAGGGATTACTCCAAAGGAGAAGCCGATTAATTCATCTCAGAAGCCAGAATTCTGTAGCAACATAGAGGATCTCCCTAAATTCCTGCAGAGGTTTTTGGTTTCTTTTATGTCTTGGTATTTTGTACCTTCTGAGATGTTTTCCTTCTTTATTATGAACTAAACCTCTCAAATACTTGGGGGGGATGAAACCTAAGACAGATCTTGTTACTTATTCTTGATTTATTTGATAAATACTTGAGTTGTTCTTAATTATGCGTTCTTCATTCTTGATTTAGTATTATTTCAAGAATTAGATGTGCTTAGAGTAGAGGAGCAAAAGTCCCTATGATAAGAGTAGATCTACC
Organism: Gossypium stocksii; assembly: GCA_020496765.1. Lineage (NCBI taxonomy): Eukaryota > Viridiplantae > Streptophyta > Magnoliopsida > Malvales > Malvaceae > Gossypium > Gossypium stocksii. The sequence goes on along the minus strand of CM035621.1, from coordinate 10,963,376 downwards.
ATAATTAAGCAGAGTTGCATGCAACCCTAGACATAGGGTGACATAAATCTACCGGATTAGGGTCAAACCTAATATGGAGAGCCATAGATCAAATTAATGCAACCTAGGGAGTTAATTAATAAGGGAATTTTAATTAACAACTTAGGCCTAGTTGCTCTTCACCTCGACGGAGGGTTTAGCATAAATTAGAGATCTCTACGGATCAAGTCAAGTAAAGAAATCATATAGTTCAAGAAAATAATAACAAGTGAAGTCTAGGTGGATTCTCCCTTGAGTATTGTCCATATTAATTAGCTTTTCCCAAAAAGTTTTCCCAATTTACTTTTTACACTTTCTTAGTTAGATTTAGAATTAGTTTAAACAACCCTTTTTTATTTCTTAGGCTAGATAATAGAAAAGAAGTAAGTACTAGTACTTTTGGTTCCCTTGGGTACGATAACTCGGTCTTTCCACTAAGCTATACTACTGTTCGACAGGTGCGCTTGCCTCAACATCGTGATATTAGTTAGTTTTGGTGCGATCAAGTCTTTATAAATTTTATTACTTCATATCACGCGATATCAAGTTTTTGGCGCCGTTGCCGGGGAACTAAAATATTACGAAAGCTCGATTTCTATTACTTTAGCCATTAATATATATATATATTTATTTTTCTTTTATTTTTATTTTCAGTTTTTATTTATTTTTATTTTTATTTTTCTTTTCTTTTAAATTTCTGAGTTTTCTTTCTTTTAGGTATTTTTAGTTTATCACTAGAAACAACCCAACAGGACCACTACTTTTCGACGAAGATCTAGAAGCGACGGTTCACAAAAATCGCAGGGAAATTAGACGCAGTCTACATTATCCAGAACAAGAACCTGAGCAAGAGCCAGAACCTACAGACGAGATGGAAGCAAATCAAAATGTTCCACCACCTCTCGCAATAGTCGCGCCGCCAGCAAATCAAGAAGAAGCTCCTCGCACTATGTATGATTATGCAAAACCTAGTTTGGCTGGTACCCAAACTAGCATTCTTAGACCAACTATTGCTGCTAATAATTTTGAGTTAAAGCCTAACACTATTCAGATGATACAGCAATTGGTGCAGTTTGATGGTTTACAGGACGAAGATCCAAACTCACACATAGCCAATTTTTTGGAACTTTGTGATACCTTCAAAATAAATGGCGTTTCTGATGATGCCATTCGATTGAGGCTATTTCCATTCTCTTTGAGAAATAAAGCCAAACAATGGTTAAATTCTTTACCACGAGGCTCAATTACCACATGGGAGCAGATGACCGAAAAATTTTTACTCAAATATTTTCCTCTAGCTAAAACAGCCAAATTACGAAACGATATTTCTTCTTTTGTGCAGATGGATTTAGAAACACTATACGATGCATGGGAGAGATACAAAGATCTTTTGAGGAGGTGCCCTCATCATGGTCTACCTTTGTGGCCACAAGTTCAAACCTTCCACAACGGTTTAAACCCGTCAACTAGACAAATGATCGATGCAGTCGCAGGAGGGACGATCAATAATAAAACACTTGAAGTAGCTTATGAATTTATTGAAGAGATGTCATTGAATAATTATCAGTGGCAAGTCATGAGGACAAAGCCAACAAAAGCCGCAGGAGTTTATAATATTGATGCTGTCGCCATGTTTACTAACCAAGTAGAACTTTTGAATAAAAAGTTTGATAATTTTGTTAGTTCTACGCAGGCACAATCAGTGATGCAATGCGACACGACTCAAGGAAACACGTTTAATCCAGATTTCGCATCTTACGGACACAGCATGGAAACAGAACAAGCCAACTATATGGGTAACAATTCTAGATCTCAAAATAACCCTTATAGTAATACTTATAATGCAGGTTGGAGAAATCACCCAAACTTTTCATGGGGAGGACAAGGAAATCAAAGACAACAGCCTCCTCCAGGATTTCAGCAACCACCACCGCAACATGAGAAGAAGTCGAATCTTGAGGAGATGTTTACCAAATTTATGGCCGTATCAGAGACACATTTTCAAAGCACTGAAATGGCACTGAAAAATCAGCAAGCATCAATTCAAGGGCTTGAAAACCAAATTGGTCAACTTGCAAAAATAATCTCAGAAAGACCACAGGGAGGATTACCAAGTAATACTGAGCCAAATCCCAGAGAACATGTCAAGGCGATTACTTTAAGAGATGGAAAGGTCCTAGCCGAACCCGAAAAGAAGACTATCCTAGAAATTTCAGAAGAAAAGGCAGCGGAACCCAAGGATAACACTCCACCGCCACACAAGGAATACAAACCGCGTATCCCATATCCGGTAAAATTAAAGAAAGACCATACAGACGCTCAATTCGGTAAGTTCCTTGAACTTTTCAAACAATTACACATTAACTTACCTTTTGTTGAAGCAATTTCACAGATGCCGAAGTATGCAAAGTTCCTTAAAGAACTTCTGACAAATAAAAGGAAATTGGAAGAATTGGCCACGGTAGAACTCAACGAAGAATGCTCAGCTATTCTCCAAAATAAATTGCCAGCAAAACTGAAAGATCCAGGGAGTTTTACTATCCCTTGTCTGATTGGTAGTTTACTTATTAATAAAGCTTTAGCTAATTTAGGTGCTAGCATTAATCTCATGCCTTACAAAATGTTCAAACAACTAGGTCTCGGGGAACACAAGCCCACTAGGATGAGTATTCAATTAGCCGATAGATCTGTTAAATATCCTTGGGGAATCATTGAAGATGTGCTAGTAAAGGTAGATAAATTTATATTCCTTGTTGATTTTGTTGTGCTTGACATGGATGACGATATTAAAGTACCTTTGATTTTGGGACGACCATTTTTAGCCATTGCTAGAGCTGTGATTGATGTAGGGGATGGCAAATTAGTACTTAGAGTTGGCGAGGAAGAAGTTGTCTTTAAAATTTATGATGCCATGAGATTCTCTAAAGAACAAGATGATTCGTGTTATTTTATTGATATTATTAATTATTTTGTTCAAGATAATCTCCAGGAACTTTCTCTCATAGACACGTTGGAACTGTTTCTCGTTCAAGGTGGGGGGAAAGATGAAACCACCCCTGAAATTGAGGAAGTAAGGAAAGAATTAGATTCTAATGAAATCATCGCTAGGCACATAAGTTATGAGAATTTAAAGATGAGTGATGAATTGAGACAGAAAACTTCCATTACTGAACCCCCTAAATTAGAACTAAAACAACTGCCGGATCATTTAGAATAGGCCTTTTTAGGGGAAGAATCAACTTTACCAGTCATTATTGCATCTGATTTAAGCCTTGCAGAGAAAGAGGAACTACTCCATGTGTTAAGAGAACACAAATGTGCTATAGCTTGGAAAATTTCAGATATCAAGGGAATTAATCCTTCTTTCTGCACCCACAAAATTTTAATGGAGGACGAATTGAAACCATCAGTGCAAGCACAAAGACGATTGAATCCCAACATGAAAGAAGTTGTAAAAGTCGAGGTAATTAAACTTCTAGATGCAGGTATTATCTATCCTATTTCTGATAGTTCTTGGGTAAGTCCTGTGCAGGTTGTTCCTAAGAAAGGAGGATTGACCGTGGTCTTTAATGACAAGGAAGAGTTAATACCTACAAGAACAGTCACAGGATGGAGAGTTTGCATTGACTACAGGAAGCTGAACGACGCCAATCGAAAAGATCATTTCCCATTTCCTTTTATTGATCAGATGTTGGAAAGATAATCAGGTCATATGTATTATTGTTTCCTAGATGGCCTCTCTGGTTACTTCTAGATCCCGATAGCTCCAGAAGATCAGGAGAAAACTATATTCACATGCCCATACGGTACGTTTTCTTATGGCAGAATGCCTTTTGGTTTATGTAACGCTCCAGCTACTTTTCAGCGATGCATGCTAGCTATTTTCAATGAATTCGTGGAAGACATCATGGAGGTATTTATGGATGATTTCTTAGTTTTCGGTAATTTTTTCCAACTTTGTCTTAATAATCTAGAACGTGTTTTGATCAGATGTGAAGAGACAAATTTAGTGCTAAACTGGGAAAAATGCCATTTTATGGTTCAAGAGGGTATTGTTTTAGGACATAAAATTTCTAGCAAAGGGATAGAGGTAGATAAAGCGAAAATTGAAACTATTGAAAAACTACCTCCTCCTAATTCAGTTAAGGCTATAAGAAGCTTTTTAGGACACGCCGGTTTTTATCGAAGATTCATTAAAGACTTTTCTAAAATAGCTAAGCCTTTAACTAAATTATTAGAAAAAGACATACCCTTCAACTTTAACCAAGAATGTCTGGAATCTTTCAACAACCTCAAGGAAAAGTTAGTTAACGCCCCGATTATGATTTCACCTGATTGAAATCTACCTTTTGAACTAATGTGCGATGCAAGTGATTTTGTAGTAGGTGCAGTTTTGGGACAGCGAAGGGACAAACACTTCCAGCCGATCTATTAAGCTAGCAGGACCTTGACAACTGCTCAAGCAAATTACACGACCACAGAGAAAGAATTGCTAGCTGTTATTTTTGCATTTGACAAATTTAGATCTTATTTAATTTTGTCAAAAGTCATTGTTTATACTGATCATTCAGCTCTTCGCTACCTCTTAACTAAAACTGATGTAAAACCTCGATTGATAAGATGGATTCTATTGTTACAGGAGTTTGATTTGGAAATAAAGGACAAGAAAGGAGCCGAAAACTTAGCAGTATATCACCTCTCAAGGCTAGAGACCGCACAGCCCAAATATCTAGACAAGATGAACGATTTGTTCCCTGAGGAACAACTCTTAACCTTAGTAGATACGACACCTCCTTGGTTTGCTGATTTTGTGAATTATTTAGCGGCTAACATAACCCCAAAAGGGCTAAACCATCAGCAAAAGAAGCGATTCTTCGCTGATGTGAAAAACTACTTTTGGGAAGATTCTTTTCTTTTTCGAATTTGTTCAGATCAGGTTATACGAAGATGCGTTGATGACACAGAAACATATCAAATTTTGAATCATTGCCACTTAGGACCCACAGGAGGACATCACAGTGGAACTAGAACTGCTCATAAGGTACTCGAATCAGGTTTTTACTGGCCTACACTTTTTAGAGATGCCAACAGGTATATGACCTCTTGTGATAAATGCCAACGAACAGGTAATATCTCTCAGCATAATGAAATGCCTCAGAACTATATACTTTGATGTGAAATATTTGACGTATGGGGTATTGATTTCATGGGTCCATTCCCTAATTCATTTGGGAATAAATACATACTAGTAGCAGTAGATTACATGTCAAAATGGGTAGAAGCCCAAGCTCTACCTACAAATGATGCTAGGGTGGTAGTACACTTCTTAAAAAAAAATTTTTCTCGATTTGGAACACCTAGGGTAATCATTAGTGATAGGGGTACACATTTTTGCAATACTCAATTTGAAAAGGTTTTGAAAAGGTATGGAGTACACCATAGAACAGCTACCCCTTACCACCCACAAACCAGTGGCCAAGTCGAAGTGACAAATAGAGAGCTGAAACGTATCCTAGAGAAGACAATAGAAACAAATAGGAAAGACTGGTCAAGAAAATTAGATGATGTATTATGGGCTTATAGAACTGCTTTCAAAGCACCCATAGGAACATCTCCCTATAAACTTGTTTATGGAAAAAACTGTCATTTACCATTTGAACTTGAACATAAAGCATTCTGGGCTATAAAGTTTTTAAACTTTGATTTTAAAAGTGCAGGAGAAAAGAGATTAATGCAGTTGAATGAGCTTGATGAATGGCGCTTCAATGCTTACAAGAACTCGTGACTATATAAGGAAGCCATGAAGCGACGCCATGACAAAAGGCTGAAACAACCAAAGCAATTCAAAACAGGTGATCTCGTCTTACTCTACAACTCAAGGCTAAAACTATTCCCTGGAAAACTCAAGTCAAGATGGTCAGGTCCTTTCACTGTTCTAAATGTCTTTCCATACGGCACCATTGAGGTAACTCACCCTAACCACGGTACGTTCAAGGTAAACAGCCATAGGCTTAAACATTATAGAGGTGAGAATTTTGCAGAAAACAGGGAGGAGCTTCGGCTCCATCACACCCCTTCTTGACACATCCAGGTAAAGTCGAGCTTAGACTCTAAATAAGCGCTTCTCGGGAGGCAACCCGAGCACTAACTTAGTAACTTTCTTTTCTTTAAATTTTTTTTTATTTTTTTCATGCATAAACTAACTTTTTGAATGCAGAAATTTAGGACCACACGGCTAGGCACACGGGCGTACCTTAGGCTGTGTGCACACTTGAAACAGGGGCACGGTCGTGCACCCAGACCGTGTACAAATAGAGCAAAATTTTCCCAAAACACGGGCCATCGATAAATCCACACGGTCATGCGATAAGGCCGTGGCGACCTTACGAATTCCACACGGGCTATCAACACCTCCCCCACGGCTGTGCTATATGGCCGTGGCAACCCTGCAGTATCAACACAGGCTTGCACAAATTTCACACTCCCGTGTCTTTAGCCCGTGGAAGACACTGCCAAATTTCACACGCCCGTGGCACATATCACACGACCATGGGATACACGAACACGATCACACACGGCTGTGGATACTATCACACGACCATGTGAGTGACGAAGACATGAACGCACACGGCCGTGCGAATCAACCACACGGGCGTGCTCATCAGGACATGGCGCGCTAAAACCTCTGATTTTTGAAAAACACGGGCTGAATACGACTCACACGGGCTTGTGACATGCCCGTGTGACCCAAAATGTATAAATAGGAGGCATTTTTCATCTCCCCTTCCACTTAAACCCTAGAAAAGTCCCTCCCTAACCACCACAAACGCCGCCCCAGCCCTAAAAACGCCACCACTCTTCATTTCTGACAACCCACGCCAGTGTAACAGCCCCCCCATGACCGTGCAAACTCATAATTGGTTCTATTTTCTCATTTTTCTCATTTATTTTGTTTTATTTCACTTCTTTAAGTTTTCATTTATTTTTACTTTAGTCTAATTGTTGATTTAAGTATGGAATTAGGAAATATAGGATGAATACTCTAGAATAATATAGAATACATTAGGATTACATGCCACTTAATTTTATTTTTGCTTGCCATTTAGATTCCATTTTATTTTGCCACTTGGAAACATATTTGCATGCCATTTTTTCATAAAAATTACTATATATACCCATAATTCCTAGTTTTCTTTGTTATAAGTTTTTAATATGATTAGATTTTACTATTCAGGTTACTTCTCATTTGTTATTTTAGGAAAAATATCAGTTTTAAATTATTTCTAATCTTAATTTTTAAAACTAATGCTCGTGTTTTGTTATTTCAGATACTATGTCATCTTCACGTGCCAGAAAAGCTATTATCCCCGCTTCCAAAAAATGAAAAGGACCCAGAAGTTCTTCATCGAGGCCCACCTCCGATACACGTCACCCGTTCCTCACATTTCCACAGGACTCCCAGGAGGAACGCTACCAGTTACTCCGAGCACGCACTATCTCGACGGGCCGATGCATTGACTGGGAGGCCCTCGCGCAAATTAACCTGGTGGACGATGTCCGAGCCCTGCTAGCCACCGACCCATGGGACCAGTTCTTTAGGATTGTGGAGCCCACCTACCTAGAACTCACTCTCGAGTTCTGCTCCACATTCCACCTTCAGACCGTCATGAACAAATTCGACGATCCCGGTACGGTTCAATTCCGATTAGGAGGTCTTGTGCGACAACTAAGTGTCCCAGAGTTTGGCACAGCTCTCGGTCTCTATACCGAGCAGTTCATGGCAGAGAAGACTTCCCCACCCTCTCTCGTCGCATCCATATCCGGCCCCTCGACTGCTGGAACGAGATCGCCCCAGGACAGTAGGTTTATAACCCTAGCGTCAGCAAGGCGACCGCCCTCCCTCCTTCTCTCAGGTATATTCACGCCCTTCTTGCTCACACCTTAACAGGTAGACAGGAGAGTACAGGTGTCGTCAACACTCACGACGTCTATTTCCTCTGGTGCATGGCCAATGGCCACCCCATCGACCTCGCTTACTTCATAGCGTTGGCCATGCAGCACCTGACTGAGAGGCACCGGAGAGGCGTCATTTCCATGGCCCGTACATCACGAGACTAGGCCGTTACTTCGGCCTATTCAACACTGTAGCCCAGACCTCCTCCTATACCTTACTTGGCCAGATGTCCTCCCAGGGCATCCAGAGCATGCTACATATAAGGATGGTAGAGCGACGCCCAAGTGGCGGCCACTTTCACTTCCGCCTTGTCCAGGAAGGCGAGGACCAAGAGGACATTGCTGATAATGTCCCACCACCACCGCCAGCAGAGGATGAGCCTGTCGAGCCACCACACCCCCGATGACCCACTCAGACGACAGCCTCACGTGTCGACATATCCGAGTGCCTGAATCGATTTGAGCAACAATGCTTTCAGCGCTTCGATTACATCGACGCCACTCTCGCGCAGATATGTCAGCACCTGAACGTCACACCACCGCCACGTGATCCATCCGAGGACTAGTTCCTCTTCTTTTTATGTTATTTTTATTTATACTTTTATTTTTCTTTATTTTCTTTTTCTTAATTTTTAGACTTACCCACTAATATTTAGTTTCCTTTTTTTTTCTTATTTTTTATTCTAACTTTGTTTTCCTTTCCAGTATATTTTATTCTATTTCCTTTTTACATTTTAGTATTTTATTTTACTTACTTATTTTATTTTTACGTTATTAATGGCTAATCCCACGGAAGTAAATTCCATTGATTCAAAACTCTCCACGACTACTAAATCCATTCGCAGTTTCAAAGGAGCCTCACAGCTCAAATCTCTACGAAAATGGGAACACAGTGCCACACTTACCGGCTTTTCCTATCTCACAATTCATCCTAAATTCAGGGAGTTTTTAATTCTCTCCCTCTCTTTTGATATTATGTTTTTATTGCTAGATATATATATCTTTGTACATTGAGGGCAATGTACATCTTAAGTGTGGGGGGAAACATACTTTAATTTAGTATACCTTTCATGAAACCCCTGAATTTGTACTTTATGCATTGTTCTATTCATTTTCCTCAGTTTCCTATTAGGAATTAATTCTGATTGATTTATGATTTTTATTAATATGTTGAGAATTAAGAAATAGGCAATTGTACTTCGATTATTCAAACTTTAAAAACATTAGGGAATCAAGCATGATAAGTTGAAATTTTTGAGAACCCCATTTTTGCATAAGTTATCTTCCCTAATTTTAAGCATTATCTTGAGATTTGAAATTCACAGGATTGACATCAAAAACCGTAATTTTTGTGAGACTTTTGAACCTTTTGAGCATACATTCCTTCGTGCTCACTTTTATTATTGCTTTGAGTAAGTCAATACTGAATTGTTATTCTAGAACTTGCTTTGATTATACATGTCAAGACCACATCATTGATTTGATATACTGAGATGATAAAGGCACCTAGGATTTAACTCACCTACTCCACAAAAGCCTACCTCCATAATCTAACCCCTAGTAAACCCCATTGAGGTTAACAACCTTTTCCTTGACTTACCCTCTAATTATTAACCAATAACCCATTTTTGTTGAATTTTCCATTCAATTACTTTTGATCCCTATTTTTGTCGAGATTTGAGTTGAATTTATTTAAGCTTTATTCTCTTTTTCAGATGTAAATCTTTACTAAATTTATTATCACTTGAATTGTTCTTAATATATATATATATATATAAATATTTGTGTATATACAGTCAATTTCAGTTGTAATGTGTAATAGTTTAAATTAAGTTTTTGCATATTTCTCTCTTAAAGCCACCAAAATGATGTTATTAAGCTTTGAAAATATGTTCCAGTTAATAGAGATTTTTCTAGCTAGATAATTTTCAGTTCAATCTCGATTCTAACCCTCTTTTTGCAGCCTATGACAACACCCCTAACCAAGCCCCGTTACAACCATAAAAAGACCTTTTGATCGATGTATCATATCAAACTATAGTGGTGGAGATTTGATTTTCTTGCAAGCTTATGGTAATAACTTTCTAGGTTGACTAGAGAGTGCTTAAATTTTGAACCCTAAACACTTTCAGTGGATAAAGTGAACCTTTAGTGAGGATGTCAACTCCTGTTAATTAAGATGGAGAGATAACTACTTAGAAAGAAGGAAGAAACTTATGTTTTCAATGACAAAATTCTCAACTTAAATTGATTAAATCTTTAATGTTCTTCTGATTGAATTTTTCGTTGTATGATTACCTGTGGATTAGTTTGAAACATTATTGATAAAGGTTATAGGTTGAGAAGAATGATTCTTATTAGGGATTGATATTTTCCTTGAGGACAAACAAAGGCTTAAGTGTGGGGGTATTTGATAAATGCTAAGTTATACATATTTTTACCTCTTATTTTACCTATATTTTGGATGAATTATTAATGATTTAGTGAGAATTGGTGCTCTTAACCTTTCTTTTTCATATCTTATACTCAGAAGAGCATAGGGAAGAGAAAATAACCAAAAATGGATCAAAAATGAGGAAAATGGTCCAAAAATAGCTTAACGCACGGCCCAAGGATTTACCACACGGCCATGGCACACGACCGTGTAGTATAACAACCACACGGTCCAACGCCGATAAGCACGGCCAGGCCACACGGCTGTGCCCCATAAACAGAATATCACACGGCCTCTGTCGAAGTCACACGGGCGTGGCACACGAGCGTGTTCTAGTCGTGAGGAAGGGGAATTTCACTCAAATTGGGATGCTTAGAGGCTAAGAAAGGTCCCCACAAGCTCTCTATATAAAGACCTCATGAGGCAGAGGCAAAGGGACGTCTAGAGATATATTTTTTTCTCGTTTTTTTTGCCACACTAAGGGTAGAAGCAAGGGATTACCCCAAAGGAGAAGCCGATTAATTCATCTCAGAAGCCGAAATTCTGCAGCAACATAGAGGATCTCCCTAAATTCCTATAGGGGTTTTTGGTTTCTTTTATGTCTTGGTATTTTATATCTTCTGAGATGTTTTCCTTCTTTATAATGAACTAAACCTCTCAAACGCTTGGGGGGGATGAAACCTAAGACAGATCTTGTTACTTATTCTTGATTTATTTGATAAATACTTGAGTTGTTCTTAATTATGCGTTCTTCATTCTTGATTTAGTATTATTTCAAGAATTAGATGTGCTTAGAGCAGAGGAGCAAAAGTCCTTGTGATAAGAGTAGATCTACCATAATTAAGCAGAGTTGCATGCAACCCTAGACATAGGGCGACATAAATCTGCCAGATTAGGGTCAAACCTAATATGGGGAGCCATAGATCAAATTAATGCAACCTAGGGAGTTAAATAATAAGGGAATTTAATTAACAACTTAGGCCTAGTTGCTCTTCACCTCGACGGAGGGTTTAGCATAAATTAGGGATCTCTACGGATCAAGTCAAGTAAAGAAATCATATAGTTCAAGAAAATAATAATAAGTGAAGTCTAGGTGGATTCTCCCTTGAGTATTGTCCATATTAATTAGCTTTTCCCAAAAAGTTTTCCCAATTTACTTTTTACACTTTCTTAGTTAGATTTAGAATTAGTTTAAACAACCCTCTTTTATTTCTTAGGCTAGATAATAGAAAAGAAGTAAGTACTAGTACTTTTGGTTCCCTTGGGTACGATAACTCGGTCTTTCCACTAAGCTATACTACTGTTCGACAGGTGCGCTTGCCTCAACGTCGTGATATTAGTTAGTTTTGGTGTGATCAAGTCTTTATAAATTTTATTACTTCATATCACGCGATATCAAGTTTTTGGCGCCGTTGCCAGAGAACTAAAATATTACGACAGCTCGATTTCTATTACTTTAGCCATTAATATATATATTTATTTATTTTTCTTTTATTTTTATTTTCAGTTTTTATTTATTTTTATTTTTCTTTTCTTTTAAATTTCTGAGTTTTCTTTCTTTTAGGTATTTTTAGTTTATGACTAGAAACAACCCAATAGGACCATTACTTTTCGACGAAGATCTAGAAGCGACAGTTCGCGAAAATCGCAGGGAAATTGGACGCAGTCTACATTATCCAGAACAAGAACCTGAGCAAGAGCCAGAACCTACAAATGAGATGGAAGCAAATCAAAATGTTCCACCACCTCCTGCAATAGTCGCGCCGCCAGCAAATCAAGAAGAAGCTCCTCGCACTATGTATGATTATGCAAAACCTAGTTTGGTTGGTACCCAAACTAGCATTCTTAGACCAACTATTGATGCTAATAATTTTGAGTTAAAGCCTAACACTATTCAGATGATACAGCAATTGGTGCAGTTTGATGGCTTACAGGACGAAGATCCAAACTCACACATAGCCAATTTTTTGGAACTTTGTGATACCTTCAAAATAAATGGCATTTCTGATGATGCCATTCGATTGAGGCTATTTCCATTCTCTTTGAGAAATAAAGCCAAACAGTGGTTAAATTCTTTACCACGAGGCTCAATTACCACATGGGAGCAGATGACCGAAAAATTTTTACTCAAATATTTTCCTCCAGCTAAAACAGCCAAATTACGAAATGATATTTCTTCTTTATGCAGATGGATTTAGAAACACTATACGATGCATGGGAGAGATACAAAGATCTTTTGAGGAGGTGCCCTCATCATGGTCTACCTTTGTCGCCACAAGTTCAAACCTTCCACAACGGTTTAAACCGTCAACTAGACAAATGTTTGATGCAGCCGTAGGAGGGACGATCAATAATAAAACACCTGAAGCAGCTTATGAATTTATTGAAGAGATGTCATTGAATAATTATCAGTGGCAAGTCATGAGAACAAAGCCAACAAAAGCCGCAGGAGTTTATAATATCGATGTTGTCGCCATGCTTACTAACCAAGTAGAAATTTTGAATAAAAAGTTTGATAATTTTGTTAGTTCTATGCAGGCACAATCAGTGATGCAATGCGACACGACTCAAGGAAACACGTTTGATCTAAATTTTGCATCTCATGGACACAGCATGGAAATAGAACAAGCCAACTATATGGGTAACAATTCTAGATCTCAAAATAACCCTTATAGTAATACTTATAATGCAGGTTGGAGAAATCACCCAAAATTTTCATGGGGAGGACAAGGAAATCAAAGACAACAGCCTCCTCTAGGATTTCAACAACCACCACCGCAACATGAGAAGAAGCCAAATCTTGAGGAGATGTTTACCAAATTTATGGCCGCATCAGAGACACGTTTTCAAAGCACTGAAATGGCACTGCAAAATCAGCAAGCATCAATTCAAGGGCTTGAAAACATAATTGGTCAACTTGCAAAATTAATCTCAGAAAGACCACAGGGAGGATTACCAAGTAATACTGAGCCAAATCCCAGAGAACATGTCAAGGCGATTACTTTAAGAGATGGAAAGGTTCTAGCCGAACCCGAAAAGAAGACTATCCCAGAAATTTCAAAAGAAAAGGCAGCAGAACCTGAGGATAACACTCCACCGCCACTCAAGGAATACAAACTGCGCATCCCATATCCGGTAAAATTGAAGAAAGACCATACAGACGCTCAATTCGGTAAGTTCCTTGAACTTTTCAAACAATTACACATTAACTTACCTTCTGTTGAAGCAATTTCACAGATGCCGAAGTATGCGAAGTTCCTTAAAGAACTTTTGACAAATAAAAGGAAATTGGAAGAATTGGCCATGGTAGAACTCAACGAGGAATGCTCAGCTATTCTCCAAAATAAATTGCCAGCAAAACTGAAAGATCCAGGGAGTTTTACTATCCCGTGTCTGATTGGTAGTTTACTTATTAATAAAGCTTTAGCTAATTTAGGTGCTAGCATTAATCTCATGCCTTACAAAATGTTCAAACAACTAGGTCTCGGGGAACCCAAGCCCACTAGGATGAGTATTCAGTTAGCCAATAGATCTGTTAAATATCCTAGGGGAATCATTGAAGATGTGCTAGTAAAGGTATATAGATTTATATTCCCTGTTGATTTTGTTGTGCTTGACATGGATGACGATATTGAAGTACCTTTGATTTTGGGACAACCATTTTTAGCCACTGCTAGAGCTGTTATTGATGTAGGGGATGACAAATTAGTACTTAGAGTTGGCGAGGAAGAAGTTGTCTTTAAAATTTATGATGCCATGAGATTCTCTAAAGAACAAGATGATTCGTGTTATTTTATTGATATTATTGATTATTTTGTTCAAGATAATCTCCAGGAACTTTCTCTCATAGAAACGTTGGAACTATTTCTCGTTCAAGGTGGGGGGAAAGATGAAACCACCCCTGAAATTGAGGAAGTAAGGAAAGAATTAGATTCTAATGAAATCATCACTAGGCACATAAGTTATGAGAATTTAAAGATGAGTGATGAATTGAGACAGAAACCTTCCATTACTGAACCCCCTAAATTAGAACTAAAATAACTGCCAGATCATTTAGAATATGCCTTTTTAGGGGAAGAATCAACTTTACCAGTCATTATTGCATCTGATTTAAGCCTTGCAGAGAAAGAGGAACTACTCCATGTGTTAAGAGAACACAAACGTGCTATAGCTTGGAAAATTTCAGATATCAAGGGAATTAATCCTTCTTTCTGCACCCACAAAATTTTAATGGAGGACGAATTGAAACCATCAGTGCAAGCACAGAGACGATTGAATCCCAACATGAAAGAAGTTGTAAAAGCCGAGGTAATTAAACTTCTAGATGCAGGTATTATCTATCCTATTTCTAATAGTTCTTGGGTAAGTCCTGTGTAGGTTGTTCCTAAGAAAGGAGGATTGACCGTGGTGTTTAATGACAAGGAAGAGTTAATACCTACAAGAACAGTCACAGGATGGAGAGTTTGCATTGACTACAGGAAGCTAAACTACGCCACTCGAAAAGATTATTTCCCATTGCCTTTTATTGTTCAGATGTTGGAAAGATAATCAGGTCATATGTATTATTATTTCCTAGATGGCCTCTCTGGTTACTTCCAGATCCCGATAGCTCTAGAAGATTAGGAGAAAACTACATTCACATGCCCATACGGTACGTTTTCTTATCGCAGAATGCCTTTTGGTTTATGTAACGCTCCTGCAACTTTTCAGCGATGCATGCTAGCTATTTTCAATGAATTCGTGGAAGACATCATGGAGGTATTTATGGATGATTTCTCAGTTTTTGGTAATTCTTTCCAACTTTGTCTTAATAATCTAGAACGTGTTTTGATCAGATGTGAAGAGACAAATTTAGTGCTAAACTGGGAAAAATGCCATTTTATGGTTTAAGAGGGTATTGTTTTAGGACATAAAATTTCTAGCAAAGGGATAGAGGTAGATAAAGCGAAAATTGAAACTATTGAAAAACTACCTCCTCCTAATTCAGTTAAGGCTATAAGAAGCTTTTTAGGACACGCCGGTTTTTATCGAAGATTCATTAAAGACTTTTCTAAAATAGCTAAGCCTTTAACTAAATTATTAGAAAAAGACATACCCTTCAACTTTAACCAAGAATGTCTGGAATCTTTCAACAACCTCAAGGAAAAGTTAGTTAACGCCCCGATTATGATTTCACCTGATTGGAATCTACCTTTTGAACTAATGTGCAATGCAAGTGATTTTGTAGTAGGTGCAGTTTTGGGACAGCGAAGGGACAAACACTTCCAGCCGATCTATTAAGCTAGCAGGACCTTGACAATTGCTCAAGCAAATTACACGACCACAGAGAAAGAATTGCTAGCTGTTATTTTTGCATTTGACAAATTTAGATCTTATTTAATTTTGTCAAAAGTCATTGTTTATACTGATCATTCAGCTCTTCGCTACCTCTTAACTAAAACTGATGCAAAACCTCGATTGATAAGATGGATTCTATTGTTACAGGATTTTGATTTGGAAATAAAGGACAAGAAAGGAGCCGAAAACTTGGCAGTAGATCACCTCTCAAGGCTAGAGACCGCACAGCCCAAATATCTAGATAAGATGAACGATTTGTTCCCTGAGGAACAACTCTTAACTTTAGTAGATACGACACATCCTTGGTTTGCTGATTTTGTGAATTATTTAGCGGCTAACATAACCCCAAAAGGGCTAAACCATCAGCAAAAGAAGCGATTCTTCGCTGATGTGAAAAACTACTTTTGGGAATATCCTTTTCTTTTCTGAATTTGTGCAGATCAGGTTATACGAAGATGCGTTCATGACACAGAAACATATCAAATTTTGAATCATTGCCATTCAGGACCCACAGGAGGACATCACAATGGAACTAGAACTGCTCATAAGGTACTCGAATCAGGTTTTTACTGGCCTACACTTTTCAGAGATGCCAACAGGTATGTGACCTCTTGTGATAAATGCCAGCGAACAGGTAATATCTCTCAGCATAATGAAATGCCTCAGAACTATATACTTTCATGTGAAATATTTGACGTATGGGGTATTGATTTCATGGGTCCATTCCCTAATTCATTTGGGAATAAATACATACTGGTAGCAGTAGATTACATGTCAAAATGGGTAGAAGCCCAAGCTCTACCTACAAATGATGCTAGGGTGGTAGTACACTTCTTAAAAAAATTTTTTTCTCGATTTGGAACACCTAGGGTAATCATTAGTGATAGGGGTACACATTTTTGCAATACTCAATTTGAAAAGGTTTTGAAAAGGTATGGAGTACACCATAGAACAGCTACCCCTTACCACCCACAAACCAGTGGCCAAGTCGAAGTGACAAATAGAGAGCTGAAACGTATCCTAGAGAAGGCAATAGAAATAAATAGGGAAGACTGGTCAAGAAAATTAGATGATGCATTATGGGCTTATAGAACTGCTTTCAAAGCACACATAGGAACATCTCCCTATAAACTTGTTTATGGAAAAAACTGTCATTTACCATTTGAACTTGAACATAAAGCATTTTGGGCTATAAAGTTTTTAAACTTTCATTTTAAAAGTGCAGGAGAAAAGAGATTAATGCAGTTGAATGAGTTTGATGAATGGCGCTTCAATGCTTACAAGAACTCGCGACTATATAAGGAAGCCATGAAGCGACGCCATGAGAAAAGGCTGAAACAACCAAAGCAATTTAAAACAGGTGATCTCGTCTTACTCTACAACTCAAGGCTGAAACTATTCCCTGGAAAACTCAAGTCAAGATGGTCAGGTCCTTTCACTGTTCTAAATGTCTTTCCATACGGCACCATTGAGGTAACTCACCCTAACCACGGTACGTTCAAGGTAAACAGCCATAGGCTTAAACATTATAGAGGTGAGAATTTTGCAGAAAACAGGGAGGAGCTTCGGCTCCATCACACCCCTTCTTGACACATCCAGGTAAAGTCGAGCTTAGACTCTAAATAAGTGCTTCTCAAGAGGCAACCTGAGCACTAACTTAGTAACTTTCTTTTCTTTAAAATTTTTTTTATTTTTTTCATGCATAAACTAACTTTTTGAATGCAGAAATTTAGGACCACACGGCTAGGCACACGGGCGTGCCTTAGGCCGTGTGCACACTTGAAACAGGGGCACGGTCGTGCACCCAGACCGTGTACAAATAGAGCAAAATTTTCCCAAAACACGGGCCATCGATAAATCCCCACGGTCGTGCGATAAGGCCGTGGCGACCTTACGAATTCCACACGGGCTATCAACACCTCCCCCACGGCTGTGCTATATAGCCGTGGCAACCCTGCAGTATCAACACGGGCTTGCACAAATTTCACACGCCCGTGTCTCTAGCCCGTGGAAGACACTGCCAAATTTCACACGCCCGTGGCACATATCACACGACCGTGGGATACACGAACACGATCGCACACGGCCGTGGATACTATCACACGACCATGTGAGTAACGAAGACCTGATCGCACACGGCCGTGTGAATCAACCACATGGGTGTGCTCATCAGGACAAGGCGCTCTAAAACCTCTGATTTTTGAAAAACACAGGCTGAATACGACTCACACGGGCGTGTGACATGCCCGTATGACCCAAAATGTATAAATAGGAGGCATTTTTCATCTCCCCTTCCACTCAAACCCTAGAAAAGTCCCTCCCTAACCACCACAAACGCCGCCCCAGCCCTAAAAACGCCACCATTCTTCATTTCTGACAACCCACGCCCGTGTAATAGCCCCCACGACCGTGCAAACTCATAATTGGTTCTATTTTCTCATTTTTCTCATTTATTTTGTTTTATTTCACCTCTTTAAGTTTTCATTTATTTTTACTTTAGTCTAATTGTTGATTTAAGCATGGAATTAGGAAATATAGGATGAATACTCTAGAATAATATAGAATACATTAGGATTACATGCCACTTAATTTTATTTTTGCTTGCCATTTAGATTCCATTTTATTTTGCCACTTGGACACATATTTGCATGCCATTTTTTCATAAAAATTACTATATATACCCATAATTCCTAGTTTTCTTTGTTATAAGTTTTTAATATGATTAGATTTTACTATTCAGGTTACCCCTCATTTGTTATTTTAGGAAAAATATCAATTTTAAATTATTTCTAATCTTAATTTTTAGAACTAATGCTCGTGTTTTGTTATTTCAGATACTATGTCATCTTCACGTGCCAAAAAAGCTGCTGTCCCCGCTTTCAAAAAACAAAAGGGACCCGGAAGTTCTTCATCGAGGCCCACCTCCCATACACGCCACCCGTTCCTCACAGTTTCGCAGGACTCCCAAGAGGAACGCTACCAGTTACTTCGAGCACGCACTATCTCGATAGGCCGATGCATTGACTGGGAGGCCCTCGTGCAAATCAACTTGGTGGACGATGTCCGAGCCCTGCTAGCCACCGACCCATGGGACCAGTTCTTTAGGATTGTGAGCCCACCTACCTAGAACTCACTCTCGAGTTCTGCTCCACATTCCACCTCTAGACCGTCATGAACAGATTCGACGATCCCGGTACGGTCCAATTCCGATTAGGAGGTCTTGTGCGACAACTAAGTGTCCCAGAGTTTGGCACAGCTCTCGGTCTCTATACCGAGCAGTTCATGGTAGAAGAAGACTTCCCCACCCTCTCTCGACGCATCCACATCCAGCCCCTCGACTCCTGGAACGAGATCGCCCCAGGACAGTAGGTTTATAACCCCAGCGTCAGCAAGGCGACCGCCCTCCCTCCTTCTCTCAGGTATATTCACGCCCTCCTTGCTCACACCTTAACAGGTAGACGGGAGGGTACAGGCGTCGTCAACACTCAC
The DNA here is from genome assembly GCA_020496765.1 of Gossypium stocksii. Lineage (NCBI taxonomy): Eukaryota > Viridiplantae > Streptophyta > Magnoliopsida > Malvales > Malvaceae > Gossypium > Gossypium stocksii. The sequence continues at coordinate 10,944,145 of CM035621.1, read as the reverse complement.
GACGTCTATTTCCTCTGGTGCATGGCCAATGGCCACCCCATCGACCTCGCCTACTTCATAGCGTTGGCCATGCAGCACCAGACTGAGACGCACCGGAGAGGCGTCATTTCCATGGGCCCGTACATCACGAGACTAGGCTGTTACTTCGGCCTATTCAACACTGTAGCCCAGACCTCCTCCTATACCTTACTTGGCCAGATGTCCTCCCAGGGCATCCAGAGCATGCTACATATAAGGATGGTAGAGCGACGCCCAAGTGGCGGCCACTTTCACTTTCGCCTTGTCCAGGAAGGCGAGGACCAAGAGGACGTTGCTGATAACGTCCCACCGCCACCGCCAGCAGAGGATGAGCCTGCCAAGCCACCACACCCCAGACAACCCACTCAGACGACAGCCTCACGTGTCGACATATCCGAGTGCCTGAATCGATTTGAGCAACAATGCTTTCAGCGCTTCGATTACATCGACGCCACTCTCGCGCAGATATGTCAGTACCTGAACATCACACCGCCGCCACGTGATCCATCCGAGGACTAGTTCCTCTTCTTTTTATGTTATTTTTATTTATACTTTTATTTTTCTTTATTTTCTTTTTCTTAATTTTCAGACTTACCCACTAATATTTAGTTTTCTTTTTTTTTTCTTATTTTTTATTCTAAATTTGTTTTCCTTTCCAGTATATTTTATTCTATTTCCTTTTTACATTTTAGTATTTTATTTTACTTACTTATTTTATTTTACGTTATTAATAGCTAATCCCACGGAAGAAAATTCCATTGATTCAAAACTCCCCACGACTACTAAATCCATTCGCAGTTTCAAAAGAGCCTCACAGCTCAAATCTCGACGAAAATGGGAACACAGTGCAACACCTACCGGCTCTTCCTATCTCACAATTCATCCTAAATTCAGGGAGTTTTCAATTCTCTCCCTCTCTTTTGATATTATGTTTTTATTGCTAGATATATATATCTTTGTACATTGAGGGCAATGTACATCTTAAGTGTGGGGGGGGGAACATACTTTAATTCAGTATACCTTTCATGAAACCCCTGAATTTGTACTTCATGCATTGTTCTATTCATTTTCCTCAGTTTCCTATTAGGAATTAATTCTGATTGATTTATGATTTTTATTAATATGTTGAGAATTAAGAAATAGGCAATTGTACTTCGATTATTCAAACTTTAAAAACATTAGGGAATCAAGCATGATAAGTTGAAATTTTTGAGAACCCCATTTTTGCATAAGTTATCTTCCCTAATTTTAAGCATTATCTTGAGATTTGAAATTCACAGGATTGACATCAAAAGCCGTAATTTTTGTGAGACTTTTGAACCTTTTGAGCATACATTCCTTCGTGCTCACTTTTATTATTGCTTTGAGTAAGTCAATACTAAATTGTTATTCTAGAACTTGCTTTGATTATACATGTCAAGACCACATCATTGATTTGATATACCGAGATGATAAAGGCACCTAGGATTTAACTCACCTACTCCACAAAAGCCTACCTCCATAATCTAACCCCTAGTAAACCCCATTGAGGCTAACAACCTTTTCCTTGACTTACCCTCTAATTATTAACCAATAACCCATTTTTGTTGAATTTTCCATTCAATTACTTTTGATCCCTATTTTTGTCGAGATTTGAGTTGAATTTATTTAAGCTTTATTCTCTTTTCCAGATGTAAATCTTTACTAAATTTATTATCACTTGAATTGTTCTTAATATATATATATATATATATATATAAATATTTGTGTATGTACAGTCAATTTCAGTTGTAATGTGTAATAGTTCAAATTAAGGTTTTGCATATTTCTCTCTTAAAGCCACCAAAATGATGTTATTAAGCTTTGAAAATATGTTCCAGTTAATAGAGATTTTTCTAGCTAGATAATTTTTAGTTCAATCTCGATTCTAACCCTTTTTTTGCAGCCTGTGACAACACCCCTAACCAAGCCCCGTTACAACCATAAAAAGACCTTTTGATCGATGTATCATATCAAACTATAGTGGTGGAGATTTGATTTTCTTGCAAGCTTATGGTAATAACTTTCCAGGTTGACTAGAGAGTGCTTAAATTTTGAACCCTAAACACTTTCAGTGGATAAAGTGAACCTTTAGTGAGGATGTCAACTCTTGTTAATTAAGATGGAGAGATAACTACTTAGAAAGAAGGAAGAAACTTATGTTTTCAATGACAAAATTCTCAACTTAAATTGATTGAATCTTTAATGTTCTTCTGATTGAATTTTTCATTGTATGATTACCTGTGGATTAGTTTGAAACATTATTGATAAAGGTTATAGGTTGAGAAGAATGATTCTTATTAGGGATTGAGATTTTGCTTGAGGACAAGCAAAGGCTTAAGTGTGGGGGTATTTGATAAATGCTAAGTTATACATATTTTTACCTCTTATTTTACCTATATTTTGGATGAATTATTAATGATTTAGTGAGAATTGGTGCTCTTAACCTTTCTTTTTCATATCTTATACTCAGAAGAGCATAGGGAAGAGAAAAGAACCAAAAAATGGATCAAAAATGAGGAAAATGGTCCAAAAATAGCTTAACGCACGACCCAAGGATTTACCGCATGGTCGTGGCACATGACCGTGTAGCATAACAACCACTCGGTCCAACCCCGACAAGCACGGCCAGGCCACATGGCCGTGCCCCATAAACAGAATATCACATGACCTCTGTCGAAGTCACACGGGCGTGGCACACGAGCGTGTTCTAGTCGTGAGGAAGGGGAATTTCACTCAAATTGGGATGCTTAGAGGCTAAGAAAGGCTCCCCACAAGCTCTCTATATAAAGACCTCATGAGGCAGAGGCAAAGGGACGTCTAGAGATATATTTTTTTTCTCGTTTCTCTGCCACACTAAGGGTAGAAGCAAGGGATTACTCCAAAAGAGAAGCCGATTAATTCATCTCAGAAGCCGGAATTCTGCAGCAACATAGAGGATCTCCCTAAATTCCTGTAGGGGTTTTTGGTTTCTTTTATGTCTTGGTATTTTATATCTTCTGAGATGTTTTCTTTCTTTATTATGAACTAAACCTCTCAAATGCTTGGGGGGATGAAATCTAAGACAGATCTTGTTACTTATTCTTGATTTATTTGATAAATACTTGAGTTGTTCTTAATTATGCGTTCTTCATTCTTGATTTAGTATTATTTCAAGAATTAGATGTGCTTAGAGCATAGGAGCAAAAGTCCCTGTGATAAGAGTAGATCTACCATAATTAAGCAGAGTTGCATGCAACCCTAGACATAGGGCGACATAAATCTACCGGATTAGGGTTAAACCTAATATGGGGAGCCATAGATCAAATTAATGCAACCTAGGGAGTTAATTAATAAGGGAATTTTAATTAACAACTTAGGCCTAGTTGCTCTTCACGTCGACGGAGGGTTTAGCATAAATTAGGGATCTCTACGGATCAAGTCAAGTAAAGAAATCATATAGTTCAAGAAAATAATAACAAGTGAAGTCTAGGTGGATTCTCCCTTGAGTATTGTCCATATTAATTAGCTTTTCCCAAAAAGTTTTCCCAATTTACTTTTTACGCTTTCTTAGTTAGATTTAGAATTAGTTTAAACAACCCTCTTTTATTTCTTAGGCTAGATAATAGAAAAGAAGTAAGTACTAGTACTTTTGGTTCCCTTGGGTACGATAACTCGGTCTTGCCACTAAGCTATACTACTGTTCGACAGGTGCACTTTCCTCAACGTCGTGATATTAGTTAGTTTTGGTGTGATCAAGTCTTTATAAATTTTATTACTTCATATCATGCGATATCAAAGATTATGAATTATCCTGGAATAAATATATACAAAATTCATGAAAACAATGATACATGAAATTTTGGTATAATGAATGATTTATGTTTTTGAAGAAATGGCAAGAGAATAATATGTATCATATTATATGAATATGTGGCTATCTTTAATATGCTGATACATGGAAATTGGGTAAGCCGTAATAAGTAATAATCTCAAGTATGATATGTTGGTACAATGAGTTTATCGATTCTAAAATTTTATGAAATATATTCAAGTATACTAATGACTGTTGTTGTTGACGCTTAGACAAGTGCCAAGCTATTGGTTAAATGGTAATATGTTTATTATTTGATACGTCGAAAGGGTAAATGATCAAATGAAAATATACATGTGTTTATGGAAGAGTGGTAAAATTTAAGTTGTACAATTTCTTATAAAATAAGTTATCATGTGATAAAAAAAAGTTCTATAAACTCTGGTAATACTTCGTGACCCTATTCCAATGATGGATACAGGTTGGGGTGTTACACATTCACTCTATAAAAGCCTACCATCATAATTAACCCTTAGAGAACCCCCTTAAGCCTAACAAACCATCCATTGATTTAACCTCAATATTTGCCTATAACCCATTATTGTTGAAATCCCCTTAATTAATTTGATCCCTATTTTGTTCAGATTTGAATTGAATAATTATTTAGCTATGTTCTCATCTGTAGTTAGTGAAGTTAAATAATTTTGCTATAAAAAATTCCTGTTGTTAAATTGACGTTTAATATATTGAAATTATGTAATGCTTGAACTTAAACGATGTTGTTCATGAAGAGAAGCTCAATTCTAGGATCATTTATGTAATTTCTTAGTTCTAGTTATTTTTCTAGTCGGATAATTCTTCAGTTCAATCTTGATTCTAACCTCCTCTTTCAGCTTGTGTCCACACCCTTAACCAAAGCCCCATTACAACCCTCTAAAGACCTTTTGATCGATGTATCATCTCAATCTATAGTGGGGGAGATTTGATTTTCATGCAAGCCTATAGCAATAGCTTTTCATGTTGACTAATGAGTACTTAATTTCTGAACCCTAAACACTTTGAGTGAATAGAAGGAATCTTTAGTGAGGATGTCAACTCTTGTTAGTTTTGAATCAAAGCTGATTATTTAGATGAGGGGAGAAACCTATGTTTTCGGGATAAAATTTTCAACTTGAATTGTTTGAGACTTTGATGTTCTTTTAGTTGAATTCTCAATGTATGAATTACTTGTGGATTATTTCAAAACATTATTAATAGAAATTATAAGTTGAAAAGAATAAATTTTAATTGTGAGTTGAGGATTTTGCTTGAGAACAAGCAAAGGCTTAAATGTGGGGATATTAGATAAACCATAATATATTCATATTTTTATCCCATGCTTAGCATATTTTTGGATGAATTATCTCTCAATTTGACGAATTTGATGCTCCTAATCCTTTAATTTCATGTTTTATGCTTAGGTGAGCATAAGGAAGAGAAAAGAGCAAGAAACGAGCCAAAAACGGACAAAATAGGCCCAAATCAGCATTCAACACGGCCTAAGGCAATTTCACACGGGTAAACCACACGCCCATGTGAGTTCCACAGAATTGAACACGGCCTGAGCAACCTCACATGGGCGTGTCCCTGTCGAGCCCTACTTTAATTTCACGCGGGAAAAGCTAATTTTTGGGTATTCTAGGCATTCTAAAGTCTGTAAAAAAACCCAAGGGGGAGGAACAAATGAGGAAATGGAGTAGCAAGCAAGGAATTACTCAAAGAACGCTGATTGATTCATCTCGGAAGTAAAGATCTCCATCAAGGCTGAAGATCTCCCTTCAATTTCCTTCAGGGTTTTTGGGTTTTCTTTATGTTTTGTTGTTTTCCCAACTTTGAGATGTTTTCTTTTACGATTATGAACTAATCCCCTAAATACCTGAGGGGGATGAAACCTAAGACGAATCTTGTTATTATTTTCTAAATTATATGATAAAGAGTTGATTTGTTCTTAATTGTGTTATTAATTTTTGTATTAATATTTTAGGATATTAAGTCAAGTCAAATGTGCTTATTCAGTGGAGCAAAAGTCCCTTTTTAAGAGTAGATTCAACATAATTAAGCGGAGTTGATCGCAATCCTAGATATAGGACGACGAAAATCTATCAGATTAGAGTCAAATCTAATAGGGAAGTCCATAGATCGAGTTAATGCAACACTAGGGGTTTTTATTAGAATGAAATTTCAATTAATCAACCTAGGGTTAGTTATTTTTAGTCTTGAAAGAGATATTAACATAAATTAGGGATTTCTACGGATCAAATCAAGTGAATAAATCGTCTAGTTCAGAGTCGAATAATAAGTGAAGTCTAGGTGGATTCTTCTTTGGGTATTGTTTTAGTTAATCAATTTCCAAGAGTATTTTCCCCAATTTACTCTCTTTCGTATTCTTAGTTAATTAATTAGTTTAGTTTAATTAGTTTAAAACAAATCCCCTTTATTTTTAGGCTAGATAATAAAAAGAAGGCTAGTACTAGTACTTTTAAGTCCCTGTTGGTTCGACATCCCAGTCTTGCCATCAGCTATAGTACTGTTCGATAGGTGCGCTTGCCTTTATCATGATAATAGTTTAGTTTTACAGGTTTGACCATCATAAATATCACTTATCACAGCTACTGTTCAATTTCGATTTTATTTTGTTACTTTAAGTAATATTTTGTAACTTAGTTTAATTAGAACTAAGTAGGTAATATATTTAATGTATTTGGGTTCTGATAAGACTGATAGATCAACTTATCTTATTGTGTAAGTTGTGCTTTAAAAGTTGCAATATGCAAGTTGTGCAAGTTGTAGGGCAACTTGTTAAAGCTGACCAGCTTATGATTGGTATATGTATTGGTATTATGACATCTTTTTTATTAATGAATTTCAATAGAAATCATTCAAGAAAAATACTCTCTCTCATTTTTACATCCATAGTTCAAGCCAAATTATGTTCGTTTACACAAAAATCTCCAGAATTGAATTTCAAGGTTTCTTTATTCTTCATCCGGGTTTATTATGTTGTTGCTCAAGTTCTTGACTAAGCTTTATACTTCCTCTGGATAAATTGTTCCAAAAACCCCAACAATCGGTACCTAGAGTTGTATTCTCAGTGGACCTATTATATTTTAACCTTGAAAACAAATGGCTTCATCAGGCTTCTCACCAGCTGCACCACCAGTCTTCAATGGAGAAGGCTATCACATATGGGTGGTCAAAATAAAGACTTACCTGTAGGCGTTTGACCTATGGGAGGTGGTTAACTTAGATGTTTAACCAGAACCACTCAGAGCCAATCCAATAGTGGCTCAAATTAGGCAGCATGCTGATGAAAGAACAAAGAGGTATAAAGATATGTCTTGCATCCAAAATAGTGTCTAATGTGATTTTCACAAGGATCATGGCTTGTGAGACACCAAAGCAGGCTGGGATAGATTGAAGGAGTTTCAAGGGACTAAAAGAACAAGATAACAATAGCTATTGAACTTAATAAGGGATTTTGAAAACTTGAAGATGAAAGAGGAAGAAATTGTTAAGAGTACTCAGACAGAATCATGGCTGTAGTAAACAACATAAGGCTACTTGGAGAACAGTTTAGTAAAGAAAGAATTGTAGAGAAGGTGATCTCAACCATGCCTGAAAGGTATGAGGCAAAGGTATCATCCCTTGAAGACTCAAGGGAGCTGACCAGCATCTCATTGATAGAGCTGATCAATGTCCTTTATGCTCAAGAGCAAAGGAGACCGAGTATACTAGTGGAGTATCAAGAAGGTGCCTTCCAAGCCTAATAAACCATAAAAGAAATATATTTTAAACTCATACTTAGCATATTTTTGGATGATTTACTTTATAATTTAATGAATTTGATGCTCCTAACCCTTTAATTGCATGTGTTATACTTAGGTGAGCATAGGAAAGTGATAAGAGCGAGAAACGATCTAAAAACGGACAAATCGGGCTGATTTCAATGTTTCACACGGCCTAGGCACTTCCACACGGACAGATCACACATCCGTGTGAAACACACGGGCTGGGCACACGCTCGTGTGTCACAGCCGTGTCGATTTAAAACCTTGTCAGTGTTGCACACAGCCTGAGCCTTTGCATATGGGTAGACCACATGCATGTGTCCCTATCGAGACCTGTTTCAATTCTACTTAGAAAAGGCTAATTTTTAGCTATTTTGGGCATCCTAAAGTTTAATTAAACACCCTAAGAGAGGATTCAAAGGACACAGAGAGTAGAAAGCAAGGAATTACTTGAAGGAAGCCAATTGATTCATCTTAGAAGCAGGATCTCCATCAAGATTGAAGATCTCCCTTCAATTTTCTCTCGAAGTTTTTGGGTTCTTTATGTTTTGTTGTTTTCCAATTTTTGAGATGTTTTTCTTTACAAACATGAACTAAATCCCCTAAATACCTAAGGGGAATGAAACCTAAGACAAATCTGATTATTTTCTGAATTATATGATAAATACTTGATTTGGTCTTAATTATGTTTATTAATTATTGTGTTAATATTTCAGGATATTAATTCAAGTTGAATGTGCTTATTCAGTGGAGCAAAAGTCTCTGTCTAAGAGTAGATCCAACATAATTAAGCATAGTTGATTACAATCCTAGAAATAGGATGACAAAAATCCATCAAATTAGAGTCAAATCTAATAGGGAAATTCATAGATCGAGTTAATGCAACAATAGGGGTTTTAATTAGAAAGAAATTTCAATTAATCAACCTAGAGTTAGTTGTTTTTAGTCTCGAAAGAGATATTAACATAAATTAAGGATTCCTATGGATCAAGTCAAGTGAATAAATCGTCTAATTCAGAGTCAAGTAATAAGTGAAGTCTAAGTGGATTCTTCATTGGGTATTGTCCTTCTCATTGGTTTTCTCAAAGTTATTTTTTCCAATTCACTCTTGTGTACTCTTAGTTAGTTAATTAGTTTAATTAAAACAAATCCCCTTTATTCTTAGGCTAGATAATAAAAAAAGAGAAAATACTAGTACTATTAGTCCTTGTGGGTTCGACATTTCGGTCTTGCCATAAGTTATACTACTGTTCGGTAGGTGCGCTTGCCTTTAGCCATTTTTCTTTTATTGCAATTTATTTTTTGTTTTTAATTTAATTTTTTTTATTAATCTCTCTGTTATTTGTCTCTGACAGGTGTCTCTAGTTTATGACTAGAAGGAACCCGTCAAGACCTTTGCTATGTGATAGTGAGATCAAAGCGTCCACTCACAGAAACTGAAGAGAAATAAGGCAAAGTCTACAGTACATAGAGGAAGCGTAAGAGGACGTGACCAAACTACCGAAGAGATGGAGGCGAATTGGAATGAACCACTACCTCTTGTGGTAGCCGTAGCTCCTATGAATCAAAATCCCACTCTTCATATTATGTATGATTATGCGAAGCCTAGTTTAGCTGGTACTGAATCGAGTATTGTTAGGCCTGCTGTAGCTGCAAATAATTTTGAACTGAAACCTAACACTATTCAAATGATACAACAGTTTGTTCAGTTTGATGACTACAAGACGAGGACCCCAACACACATTTAGTGAACTTTTTGGAATTTTGCGATACATTTAAAATCAATGGCATTTCTGATGATGCCATTCGTCTTCGCTTGTTTCCCTTTTCACTAAAGAATAAAGCTAAACAGTGGTTGAACTCTCTACCACGAGGGTCTATCACTACTTGGGATCAAATGACCGAGAATCTTCTTTTGAAATATTTTCTGCCAACTAAAATGGCAAAGTTGAGGAATGATATCTCTTCTTTTGTGTAGATAGATTTAAAGACTCTCTGCAATGCATGGGAGAGATACAAGGACTTATTGAGAAGGTGCCCTCACTATGGGTTACCTCTATCGCTTCAGGTTCAGACTTTTCACAACGGTTTGAACCCCTCAACGAGGCAAATGATCGATGTAGCTACCGGTGGAACGAAACAATAAAACACCTAAAGAGGCTTGTGAGTTCATAGAAGAGATGTCATTGAATAACTATCAATGGAAAGTTATGAGAACGAAGCTGACAAAAGCCACCAGTGTTTTTAATGTTGACGCGGTCACTATGTTATCTAACCAAATAGAACTTTTAAATAAAAAGATTGATGGTTTGCATGGTTTTACGTAGGTACATCCAGTGATGCGGTGTGATTCAATTAGAGGAGGGGTGCATAACTCAGACTTTTCATCCTACAGTCCTAGCACAGAGGATGAACAAGTTAACTATATGGGTAAAATTCTAGACCTCAGAATAATCCATATAGTAACTCTTATAATGCAGGTTAGAGGAACCACCCCAATTTCTCTTGGGGTGGTCCAGGAAATCAAAGGCCACCAGGCTTCTAACAACTACCTTACCAAAAGGAAAAGAAGCCAAACCTAGAGGAGATGCTTGCGAAATTCATCTTGGTGTTAGAGACTCATTTCCAAAACACTAAAGCCGTGCTAAAAAATCAGCAAGCATCGATTCAAGGGTTGGAAAATTAGATTGGTCAACTTGCCAAGATGATTTCAGAATGACCACAAGGCAGCTTGCAAAGTAACAAAGAAACTAACCCAATAGAGCAACTCCATGCTATCACTGTGCTCGAGTGTTAGTTAAAGACGAATCAGAATCAAGGCAAGAAGATGTGGTAAGTAAAGATAAGGTTGTGGTAAGTCACAACGGACTAGTAGGTAAAGAGTATAAGCCTCGTGTGCCATACCCAAATGTGACAAGGAAAGACCGCACAGATGAACAATGTTGTAAATTCCTTAAACTTTTAATAAACTTACATATTAACTTACCATTTATTGAAGCTCTTTCACAGATGCTGAATGCTGTAAAATTCTTAAAAGAGATTTTAGCAAACAAACGGAAGATAGATTACTCGTTGCATGTAGAGCTGAACACAGTTTGCTCGGCCATCTTGCAAAATATGCTACCTAACAAATTAAAAGATCCAGGAGTTTTACGATTCCTTATTTACTTGGTAGTTTAACTATTGATAATGCATTGGCTGATTTAGGCGCTAGTATTAATGTAATGCCTCATAAAATGTTTAAACAACTAGGTCTTGGGAAACCCAAACAAAGTAGGATAAGTATACAATTAGCAGATAAAACTAATAGATTTCCTAGGGGTATTGTAGAGGATGTACTTGTAAAAATTGATAAATTTATATTCCCAGTTGATTTTATTGTGCTAGACATGGATGAGGATAGTGACGTGCCCTTAATCTTAGGTAGACCCTTTTTAGTAAGTACTAGGACTATTATTGATGTGGGCACAGGTGAACTCACATTTCGTGTAGGTGATGACACGATTACTATTCAAGCTCGTGATTCTGTTAAAATATCTAATGATAGAGATGATATTACGAGCTCTTTTAATGTGAGTAACCTTACGGCTCAACCTTTTGTGCAGGAAATTCCTTTCAAAAATGTGATAGAGCCACGATCAAACTCATGCAACACAAACAGAATAGCTCTTGAGGAATGAAGATTATAGATCGAGAAACTAGATGAATGGCGGACACAGGTTAAGTTAAAAACGAGAACATACGAGGGACCAAAGAAAATCCATGACAGGTCTACAGATATAATGAATCAATACGAGGGACCAAAGAATTGCCACGTTTGAGCTTAATGCAAATGATGGACCTCCCTTCACAGTAGTAAATGTTTATCCCTATAGAACGATTGAGGTTAATCATCCCAAATTCGGCATGATCAAGGCAAATAGTACTCGAATCAGACTTTATTTTGATAGAATTGATAGCAGAAGTGAGGAGTTTCAACTCCTTAAACCACCGTGACCACATGAAAGGGAGGTCCGTCGAGCTTAGACTATAAATAAGTACTTATCGGGAGGCAACCCGAGCACTAACATCACTAACTAGTTTATTTTATCTATTTTCCATGTTTCTAGTGCAGGTTTTTGATCTACACAGCCTGGACACACGGACATGTCCTTGGCCGTATGGGAACAGGGCCAAATATCCCCAAATAAAGATGATACACACGGCTTGTGATAAAACTACATGGTCGTGCAACACGGCCATGTGTACCACAGGGCATGGACACACCGGCGTGTCCTAGGCCGTGTGAAACTTGGAGCTAAATTTTTCAAAATTTAAACAAGTCAGAGTCAAACACGAAAAAGGCACACGGCCGTGTGTGGGATACGACCTAGCCTCACGGGCATGTGATTGGTAACACGAGCGTGGTGAGCATTACACGGGCATGGGAGAAACGAATGAAGCACCACACGACCGTGCGATATGGCCGTGTGGAGGACACAGCCTGGACACACGGGAGTGTCTTAGGCCGTGTGACAAATGGACATTGAAGACACAGGCTAGCCTTGAATAGCACGGGCGTGTGACATGGCCGTGTGGCCCAACACGGGCCTCACACAATCGTGTCCCCTTTTTAAAATCCCAAACCTTATTTTTTTGTATTTTGTCTTTTTCTCCATCACCCTCCCAAACCTAGCCGACACACTCCCCAGCCCCAAGCCACCGAAATCCTTGCCAACCACCTTCCGACTGTTGGCCTTTCCTCCCCCTTTGCGCGCCCGACCAAAACCCCTCTTACCTCCCCTTCCCCTTTTCTCCCTCCTCCTTACCCAAACCTTTCCCCAAGAAAATCCATACCCACGCCCCCACTCGGCCTCACCCTTCCCCTACCCCACCAGCCCTCTCCATTTGACCAAACCAACCTCCTCCACGTCGTACCAACATACCACCCGAGCCATGCCTTCCCTTCTCGTACATCGACACCCTCATTCTGGCCGCCACCTTCCTTTACCATCGGTCCACTTTTACACCTTTTTATTATTTATTTTGTTTTGATTATTATTTTTATTACTATTATGATTATGGTTTTTTGTTTCTTTCTCATTTTGTTATTTTTCCTTCATATTAAACTGCATTAGTATACCTTTTTAACATTATTAGTATTAATTTATCTTAGTTTCACCATTTTGTTTTTTCTTTTGTTTTTTTTTGTTACTAATTTTTGGGTTAGTATTTTGTTTTTGTTGATTGTTGCTTGGATTGACCCTTTGTTAGTTTAACAGTCACACTTCTATTATTTTGATTCATTTCGTTTTGGTCATTAGCAGTATTTTGAATTTATTTTTGCTCTAGGATTATAGTTTTCTTTGATTTTCATATTGCTGTTGGCTCATTTATTCTTAGATAGTAATCAATTAAGTAATCTCCCACTAGGTATTAACATTTTCATTGTTTCATTTGATTTATTTAGCTAGACTTGGCTGCTCATTTCTTATTCATTTGCTTATTTCATATGCAGGTCTATTATGACAAACACACTAGGGAAATCCAAAGTTGCAGTTCCAGCTTCAAAAAAATGGAAGGGTCCTGGCTTGACCTCCTCGAATGCCCCTACTAAGGTTTGCCATCCTTATCTCCGTTTTTCCGCGGACCCCTCGGAGGAGTTATTTTAGCTCCTTAGTGTGAGACCACTAGGCTTGGGCCGTTGCGTCGACTGGACCACACTGGAGCAAGTCCACCTAGCTGATGAGGTCCGTGCTATTCTTACCACAGCACCATAGGACCGTTTCTTCGATATCATTGAGCCCACATACTTGGAGCTCACATTGGAATTTTGCTCAATGTTCTACCTACAGTGTGTCATATCAGTCCATGACGAGCTAGGCACTATTACTTTTCTTATCGATGGCTTGGTGCGACATATGAGCGTCCCAGAGTTCAGTGCTACCATAGGACTTTACATAGAAGACTTCATGAGCATCAAGGACTTCCTTTAGCTTCATCGACATATCCATCACTTGCTTTTGTGTTGTTGGACTGATCTTACTAGGCGTCAGGCACCATATGACGTGAGTCACTTAAAGGCGACTTCTCTCTCTCTGGCCTTACGGTACATTCACGCCATCTTAGCTCATAGGATGGAGAGAGAGCACCGGAGTTGTCACCACTCATGATGCCTATTACCTATGAAGCATAGCATATGGACACGTCTTCGATTTGGCATACTTCATCGCTTTATCTTTTCGCCATCAGATGGATCGCCATAGGAGGGGCCCTATCTATCTAGGTCCCTATGTGACTCGTATCGCTCGGTACTTCTGTCTTCTAGACGCACCACAATAGTCCTCCACACTCACACTTGTTGGTCAGATGTCCCTACAAGGCATCTTAAGCATGCTACTTATGAGGATAATCGAGCGACGCAGTGGATTCAACCCCCCTCAGTACAGATTAACTCGTTCTGATGATCAGGACGACCCAGAGGACATTACTGATGATGTCCCTCTCCTTCATAAGAATCCACATCCACAACCACTGAGTCACCGACCCACTGCTGCCACATAGACTGATATATCTGACTGACTTACTCGCTTCAAGCAGCAGTGCTTTGAGCTCATGGGGCATCCGATGATGAGGACCTTTGAGTCCATTTATTTTTATTTTTATTTTTATTTTTATTGTTCTTTACTTTTCTTAATTTTTCTTTTATGTTAAAGACTTGTCATTTATATTTTGAACTATGTTTCGAGTAATGCTTTAATCCTTTTCCACAGTTGTGTTTATTTTCTTAAATAGCTCAGAATTATACACTTCATTAGCACTTTCTCCAAATCCGTTTTCACTATTCCAAGGATTTCATCCAAAATTCAGGAGAGTTTCAGTTCTCTCCCTCTTATGATTTATGCTTATATTATTATCATTTATCTTTGTACATTGAGGATAATGTACATCTTAAGTGTGGAGAGGTCATTAATTTCATTATCAGAAAATCCCTGAATTTTGTCTTATTCTCAAGTAACTTTCTCATATCACTATTAAGAATGAATTTTGATTGATTTATGATTTTTTATTGATATGTCTTGAATTAAAACATAGGTACTTGTGCATTGATTGTTTAAACTTTAAGACATTAGAGAATCAAGCATGATAAGTTGATTTTGAGAATTAAAATTTTTCTAGGTTGTTTCCCCAAATTTAGGTATTATCTTGAAGTTTAAAATTCACAGGTCTGACATCAAAAGCCATAATTTTTGTGAGATCCTGAGCCTTTAGAGCATATATTCTTTCTTGCTCACTTTTATTATTGGTTATGAGTGTGTCAATATTGATTTGTTACTCTAGAACTTGCTTTGATTATACATGTGAAGACCACACCATTGATTTGATATACCGAGATGATTAAGGCACTTAGGATTTAACCCACTTACTCCATAAAAAGCCCACCTTTATAATTAACCCTTAGTGAACCCCTTTGAGCCTAATAAACCATTTATTGAATTAACCCTTGATATTAACCCATAACCCATTCTTTTTGATTCCTTGAGAATCTCCTTCATTTAATTTGATCCTCATTTTGTTGATATTTGATTTGAATAAATTGCCTAGCTATGTTCTTCCATTCAGTTTGTGAATTTTCATACTTGATTTGTTCTAAAAAAAAGACATATACAAAGTTATTTCAATTGTTGAATTGTCATTTGGTTTACGAAATTATATAGTGCTTGAACTCGAACAATGTTAATCATGAGGTGAAGCTCAATTATGTTATTAAGAAATTTAATTATTCAGTATTAGTTATTTTTCTAGTTTGGTAATTTTTCAGTTCAATATCAATTTTTAACCCTCTTTTTCAGCCTTTAACCACAACCCTAGCCAAAGCCCATTACAACCCATCAAAGACCTTTTGATTAGTGTATCATCTCAATTTATAGTGGTGGAGATTTGATTCTCATGCAAGTCTATGGCAATAACTTTTCATATTAACTATTGAGTGCTTATTTTTTTAAAAACCCTTAAACACCTTGAGTGATTTGAGTGAATCTTTAGTAAGGATGTCAACTCTGTGTGATTTTGAATTAAAGGTAATTACTTAGATAAAGGGAAATACATATGTTTTCGTGATTAAATGCTCAACTTGGATTGCTTAAAATTTTGATGTTCTTTCAGTTGAACTCTCAGTGTATGATTACTTGTGGGTTATTTCAAAACATTATTGATAGGAATTATAAATTAAGAAGAATTAATTTTAATTGTGAGTTAAGGATTTTGCTTGAGGATAAGCAAATGCTTAAGTGTGGGGATATTTGATAAATCATAAAAGAAACATATTTTAAACTCATACTTAGCATATTTTTGGATGAATTACTCTATAATTTAATGAATTTAATGCTTCTAACCCTTTAATTGCATGTTTTATACTTAGTGAGCATAGAAAAGTGATAAGAGCAAGAAACAAGCCAAAAATGGACAAATCGGGCTGATTTCAGTGTTTCACATAGCCTAGGCACTTGCACACGGGTATATCACATGCCTGTATGAAACACAAGGGCTGGCCACAAGCCCGTGTGTCATGGCCGTGTCGATTTAAAACCTTGTCAGTATTGCACACGGGTAGACCACAAGCCCGTGTTCTTGTCGGGACCTGTTTCAATTCTACTCAGAAAAGGCTAATTTTTAGCTATTTTAGGCATTCCAAAGTCTATTTAAACACCCTAGGAGAGGATTCAAAGGACACAAAGAGTAGAAAGCAAGGAATTACTCGAAGAAAGCCAATTGATTCATTTCAGAAGCAGAATCTCCATCAAGACTGAAGATCTCCCTTCAATTTTCTCTCGAAGTTTTTGGGTTCTTTATGTTTTGTTGTTTTCCAATTTTTGAGATGTTTTTCTGTACAAACATGAACTAAATCCCCTAAATACCTAAGGGGGATGAAACCTAAGATCAATCTTATTATTTTTTGAATTATATGATAAATACTTGATTTGTTCTTAATTATGTTTATTAATTCTTATGTTAATATTTTAGGATATTAATTCAAGTTGAATGTGCTTATTCAGTGGAGCAAAAGTCTTGTCTAAGAGTAGATAAAACATAATTAAGCGGAGTTTATTGCAATCCTAGAAATAGGATGACGAAAATCCGTTGAATTAGAGTAAAATCTAATAGGGAAATCCATAGATCGAGCTAATGCAACAATAGAGGTTTTAATTAGAAAAAATATTCAATTAATCAAGCTAGAGTTAGTTGTTTTTAGTCTCGAAAGAGATATTAACATAAATTAGGGATTCCTACGGATCAAGTCAAGTGAATAAATCGTCCAATTCAGAGTCAAGTAATAAGTGAAGTCTAGGTGGATTCTTCCTTGGGTATTGTCCTTCTCATCGGTTTTCTCAAAGTTATTTTTCCCAATTCACTCTTGTGCACTCTTAGTTAGTTAATTAGTTTAATTAAAACAAATCCTCTTTATTCTTAGGATAGATAATAAAAAGAGAGTTAATACTAGTACTTTTAGTCCTTGTGGGTTCGACATTCCGGTCTTGCCATAAGCTATACTATTGTTCGGTAGGTGTGCTTGCCTTTATTGTGATAATAGTTTAGTTTTACGGTACGATCATTTCATATCAAAGCGAAAACTAGACCAGCCTCAAACTCCTCTGCCTATAAGAGGAAGAAAACCAAGAAATGACAAGCCTATACCTTGCCTACACTACAGAAGTCTAAGTCATCCGGGTGAAGTATGTTGGTTTCGGCTTGATATGCAGTGTCAAATCTGCAAAAAGATAGGCCATGCAGACAAAGTTTTCAAAAAAAAAAAAAGGCAAACAGAGACCAAATAAACCTCAACAGCCAAGAGTTAAATCTCGAGTAGTAGAAGAAGGCAGTGACTAAGAAAAGCAAGTCTTTGTAGTTTCTTGCTTCAGTGCCAAAAGAAAAGCCACAAAAGGGATAGTTGATAGAGAGTGGTTACACAAACCACATGACTCCTGATGCTGCCATTTTCAAGAAAATTGACAGAAGCTTCAAAACAAGGGTGAAGGTTGGAAATAGACACTTCATCAAAGTAGAAGGCAAAGGAGATGTGCTAATTGACACTCCTACATTTACCAAACTTGTTTCAAATGTACTTTTGATGCTTGAAATAGATAGAAACCTGCTCAGTATAGCTCAGTTGCTAGAAAAGGTCTACTCTGTAGTGTTCAAATGTAATGATTACCTAATTTGTGACCCAAATGGATCCAAGCTCATGTCAGTGACCATAGCTGACAAAAGCTTTGTTGTGGATTGGAGCAAGGACTCAGACAGTGCCTACACAACTGCTCAAGATGAATCCAAGCTGTGGCACAAAAGACTTGGCCATGTCAACTACAACTCAATGACTCAGCTAACCAAAGAAGATTTAGTTGAAAACTTCATTAACTCAGTTGAAAAAGAAGAAGTTTGTAAAGTATGTTAGGTAGGAAAACAAGCTAGACTACCATTTCCTACAAACAAAGCCTAAAGAGCTTCTAAAAGATTGCAACTTGTACACACTAATGTGTGTTGTCCAATGAAGACTTAATCTCTGAATGGCAGCAGGTGTTTTATCTGATTCATTGATGATTACTCAAGGAATTGTTGGGTTTACTTCATCCAGCATAAGTATGAGGTAGCCTCAATATTCTGGAAGTTTAAGGCTGTAGCAGAAATTGAAACAGGTTGCAAGTTAAAGACATTAAGGTTTGATATTGGGATTGAGTATACGTCATCTAGGTTTCAAAGGTTTTGTGATGAAGCAAGCATCAAACACCAGCTCACCAACACTTATACAATAATAAACTGTAAATTATACATATTTCTATCCCACATTTAGCACCTTTATGGATGAATTATCATTGAATTTGTGGAATTTATGATCCTAATCCTTGAATTTCATGTTTTATACTTAGGAGAGCATAGGAGAGTGAAAACAATGAGACACGGGCCAAAAACTGGCAAAAATGGGCCAAAGCAAGAAAACAACACAACCTGGAGTTCGTCACATAGGTGAACCACACAGTCGTGCCACATTAACAGCTCGAGCACGGCCTAGGCTCGATTCACACGAGCGTGCCACACGGGCGTGTCCCTGTCATGATGAAGTTTAATTTCATGCAGAAAAAGCTACTTAAGGGCTAAGAAAGACATTCCAAACTCTATATAAAGACCCTAAGAGGAAACAACAAGTACAGTACAGTGTCTTCATCAAGGATGGAGAGTAGAAGGCGGGGAATTACTCTAAGAAAGCCGATCGATCCATCTCAGAAGACAAGATCCACATCAAGACTGAAGATCTCTCCTCTATCCTTTCAGGGGTTTTGGGTTTTCTTTATGTTTTGTTATTTTCTTTATTCTGAGATGTCTTCTTTTATAAACATGAACTAAACCCCCAAATACGAGGGAATGAAACCTAAGACGAATCTTGTTATTGTTATTTGAACTATATGATAAATATTCGATTTGTTCTTAATTGTGTTCTTAATTCTTGAATTGATATTTCTGAGATATTAATTTAAGTCGAATGTGCTTATGCAGAGGAGCAAAAGTCCCTGTGTAAGAGTAGATCCAACACAATTAAGCAGAGTTGATCGCAATCCTAGACATAGGATGACGAAAATTTGCTGGATTAGAGTCAAATCTAGTATAGGGATCCATAGATCAAGTTAATGCAAGACTAGGGGTTTTAATTAGAAAGAGATTTCAGTTAATCAACCTAGGATTAGTTGTTCTTATTCTCGACGGAGATATTAACATAAATTAGGGATCTCTATGGATCAAGTCGAATGAAGAAATCGTCTAGTTCAGAGTTAGATAATAAGTGAAGTCTAGGTGAATTCTTCCTTGGGTATTATCTTTAACATTCAGTTTTCCCAAAGCAATTCCCCAAATTTACTCTTTGTCATGTCTTTAGTTTAATTTAGATTAGTTACTTTACAACCAAGTCCTCCTTTATTTTTAGGCTAGATAATAGGAAGAAAGTCATTACTAGTACTTTTGGTTCCTCGGATTCGATATTCCAGTCTTGCCACTAGCTATACTACTATTCGATAGGTGCGCTTGCCTTTTATCGTGATAATAGTTAGTTTCTAGGTACGATCATTAATATTACTTCATCGAAATCACAATCAAATTTTTGGCGCTGTTGCCGGGGAACTGAAATATTAGGAACACTCAATTTCTATTACTTTAGGCATTATTGCTTTTATTTATTTTCAATTTTTATATTAGGTTTTATTTGCTAAATTTTTCTTTCTTCTTTTTGTTTTTCTCTGACAGGTGCCTCTAGTTTATGACTAGAAAAAACCTGTCAGGACCTTTGCTTTTTGACTACGATCTAGAAGCCACAGTTTGTAGAAACTAGAGAGAAATAAGGCGAAGCTTACAGTACCGAGAACAAGGGCAAGAGGAAACAACAGAATCTACGAAAGAGATGGAAGCAAATTAGGATAATTTGCCACCTCCGGCGATAGCTGCAGATCCTGTGAATCAAAATCATGCTCCTCGTACTATGTATGATTATGTTAAGCCGAATTTAGCTGGTACTGAATCCAGTATTGTTAGACCTGATATTGCTGTAAATAATTTTGAACAAAAACCTAACACCATTCAAATGATTCAATAGTTTGTTTAGTCTGATGGTTTGCAGGATGAGGATCCTAACGCACATTTAGTTAATTTTTTGGAATTCTACGACACATTTAAAATAAATGCCGTTTCTGATGATGCCATTCGCCTTCGGTTGTTTCCCTTTCCTTTGAGGAATAAGGCAAAATAATGGTTGAACTCTCTACCACGAGGGTCAATCACAACTTGGGAACAAATGACTGAAAAATTTTTATTAAAATATTTTCCGCTGGCTAAAACGGAAAAGTTGAGGAATGATATTTCTTCTTTTGTGTAGATGGATTTGGAAACACTCTACAATGCATGGGAGAGATATAAGGACTTATTGAGAAGGTGACCTCACCATGGGTTACCTCTATGGTTACAGGTTCAAACTTTTCACAACGATTTGAACCCCTCAACGAGACAAATGATTGATGCAGCTGCCGGTGGAACTATAAATAATGAAACGCCTGAAGCAACTTATGAGTTTATAGAGGAGTTGTCACTGAATAACTATCAGTGGCAAATCATGAGAACAAAGCCGCAAAAAGCTGCGGTGTTTTTAATATTGACACGGTCACTATGCTGTCTAATCAGGTAGAATTGTTAAATAAAAAGATTGATGGTTTGGTTAGTTCTATGCAGGCACATCCAGTGATGAGGTGTGATTCAAATGGAGGAGAAGCATATAACACAGATTATTCATCATACAATCCCAGCATAAAGAATGAGAAAGCCAGCTATATGGGTAATAATTCTAGATCTCAAAATAACCCTTATAGTAACACATATAATGCCGGTTGGAGGAACCACCCTAATTTCTCATGGGGAGGACAAGGCAATCAAGGAAATCAAAGGCAACCACCTCCTCCGAGTTTTCAGCAACCTCCTTACTAACAAGTAAAGAAACTGAACCTTGAGGAGATGTTGGAGAAATTTATCTCGATGTCAAAAACTCATTTTCAAAATACTGAGACAGCACTTAAGAACCAGCAGGCTTCCATTCAAGGTTTTGAAACTTAAATAGATCAGCTTGCCAAGCTAATCTCTAAAGACCACAAGGTAGTTCACCGAGTAACACCAAGACTAACCCTAAGTAGCAACTCCATGCCATTAACATGATCGATGAAGGAGGGTTAGCTAAAACCAAATCAGAGCCAAGGCAGGAAGATGTGTTAAGTAAAGGTAAAAGTGAGGTAAGTCACAAAGAACCAATTGTCAAATAGTATAAGCCTCGTATCCCATATCCAAATGCAATAAGGAAAGACTGCACAGATGAACAATCCAGTAAATTCCTTAAACTTTTGAAGAAATTGCATATTAACTTACCATTTATTGAAGCTCTTTCGCAGATGCCAAACGCTATTAAGTTCTTAAAAGAAATCTTAGTAAACAAACAGAAGCTAGATGAGTCATCGCATATGGAGCTGAATGCAGTTTGCTCAGCCATTTTGCAAAACAAACTACCTAATAAATTAAAAGATCTAGGGAGTTTCACGATTCCTTGTTTACTCGGTAGCTTCAATGTTAAAAATGCCTTAGTTGATTTAGAGGCTAGTATAAATGTAATTCCTTTTAAATTGTTTAAACAATTAGGTCTTGGGAAACCCAAACAAACTAGGATGAGCATCTAATTAGCTGATAAAATGATTAGATTTCCTAGGGGTATAATAGAAGATGTGCTTATTAAAATTGATAAATTCATATTCCTAGTAAATTTTGTTGTTTTAGACATAGATGAAGATAGCAATGTACCATTAATTCTTAGACGACCCTTTTTAGCAACTGTTAGGACTATAATTGATGTAGGCACCGATGATCTCACACTTCGTGTAGGCGATGACACAATCACTCTACAAGCTCGTAATTCTAATGGAACTTTTAATGATAAAGACACTCTTACGAATAATTTTGATAAGAAAAATCTCACTTCCCAACCTTCTGTGCAGGATACGCCTCATGAAAGTGCAACTGAGCCACAGTCAAATCTATACGATAATAAAGGAACAATCCATGAAGAACAAATGCTGCAGATCGAAGACCTAGACGAGTAGCTGAACTACCGCCAAGAGAAACCTTCGATATGCTACACCGAACCAAAGCATTACCATGATGACCCTAAGGTAAAGACAAATCAATTTAAGGTAGGGGATAAGGTATTATTAGAGGAGGAGGATCCTCAAATCTCGATTTCAAAATTTCATACAGGTAACACACCTCTCTTCATAGTAATGAAAATTTTCCCCTATGGTACAGTCGAGATAACACATAAGAAATTTGGCACTTTCAAGGTAAACTATACTCGAATTAAACCTTATTCTGATATTAAAACCGATAGTAGGATAGAGGAGTTTGAACTCTTCAAACCATCGTGACAGTGTAAGCTTAAGTAAAGTCGAGCTTAGACTATAAACAAGCGCTTCACGAGAGGCAAATCGAGCACTAACTTAGTTAATTTCTCTTATTGAAGTTTTTAACATCTAATCATGAACTGGTCCCTTGAATACAGGTTTTTCAGGGCCACATGGCAAGGCCCACGGGCATGCCTAAGGTCGTGGGAACCCCATGGGCAGTTACATGGCCGTGCGACATGGTCGTGCGCAAATAGGGGAAAAATTCTTCCCAAGACACGGCCTTCGACAAATAGCCGCGGCCATGCAATATGGCCGTGGCCAATCCTGACAAATCGACATGGGCGTGCGGCATGCCCGTGCCCAAAGGCCGTGGGCGAACCTATTAAATCAACATGGGTATGCGCCACGACTGTGCTTTAACCTTGTGGTCGAACCTGTCAATTCATACACGGGCATGTGACTTCATGCACGGGCATAGGAGAAGCGAACAACGAAGTACACGGGCGTGCGACGCGGCCGTGTGCCACAACATGCCCGATACTCGTGATACTAAATAATAAAATTTATAAAAACTGATCACACCAAAAACTAACTAATATCACGATTTTAAAGGCAAGCGCACCTATCGAACAGTAGTATAGTTTAGCAGTAAGACCGAGTTATCGTACCCAAGGGAACCAAAAGTACTAGTACTTACTTCTTTTCTATTTTCTAGCCTAAAAATAAAAGAGGGTTGTTTGAAACTAATTCTAAAACTAACTAAAAGTGCAAAAAAAGTAAAGTGGGGAAAGGTTCTTTGGGAAAACTGATTGATATAAGCAATACTCAATGGAGAATCCACCTAGACTTCACTTGTTATTAACTTCTTGGACTAGACGATTTCTTCACTTGAATTGATCCGTAGAGATCTCTAACCTATGTTAATACCTCCGTCGAGGATAAAAATAATTAATCCTAGGTGGTTAACTAAAGTTTCTTTATTGATTGACACACCTAGGTTGCATTAATTCGATCTATGGATCCCCCTATTAGGTTTGACCCTAATCCAGCAGATTTATGTCGCCCTATGTCTAGGGTTGCATGTAACTCCGCTTAATTATGGTAGATCTACTCTTAACATGGACTTTTGCTCCTCTGCCTAAGCACATCAATTTCTTAAAGTAATACCTAGGATTATTAAATCAAGAATGAAGAACACATAATTAAGAACAATTCAAGTATTTATCATATAATTCAAGAATAAATAATAACATGTTCTATTTTAGGTTTCATCCCCCTCAAGTATTTGAGAGGTTTAGTTCATAATTAATAAAGAAAACATCTCAGAAGAAATAAGACAACAAAACATAAAGAACCCAAAACCCCTGAAGGAATTAGGGAGATCCTCTGTCTTGATGTAGCATTCTGGCTTCTGGGATGAATCAATCGGCTTCCCTTGGAGTAATTCCTTGCTTTCACTCCTTGTGATGGCAGAAATATGGCGCTCCTTTTGGGAGAAAAGAGTACCCCCTTAGAGTTGCCTCCTAGGGTCTTTATATAGAGCTTTGTGATGCCTTTCTTAGCCTCTAAGTATCCAAATCTGAGTAAAATTGCACTTCTTCACGACAGGGACACACCCGTGTGCCATGCCCGTGTGGTTTCAATAAGGGCCGTGTTCGGGCCTGTTGAGGTGGCACGGCCGTGTAGCCTGGCCATGCTTATTGGGGCCGTCTAGCCCGAACAGGAGTTGACATCCTCACTTAAGGTTCACTCTATCCACTCAAGGTGTTTAGGGTTCAAGAATTTAGTACTCTCTAGTCAACCTGAAAAGTTATTACCATAGGCTTGCTAGAAAATCAAATCTCTACCACTGTAGATTGATATGATACATCGATCAAAAGGTCTTTCAATGGTTGTAATGGGGCTTGGCTAGGGGTCTTGTCACAAGCTGAAAAAGAAAGGTTAGAATCGAGATTGAACTGAAAAATTATCTAGCTAGAAAAATCTCTATCACTGGAACATATTTCTTGAGCTAATTCTTATGATAACATCATTTCCGCCTTGGTAGCCTTAAAATAGAAATATGCAAAAACTATTTGAACTATTTGAACTATTACAGATTACAACAGAATTAATACATACGTTTTTTTTAGGAACAATTCAACTACAATATAATAAATTGAATAAAACTTTACAATCTGGAAAAGAGAATAAAGCTAGATGAAAATTTCAACTCAAATCTCGACAAAAATAGGAGTCAAAATAATTGAATGGAATTCAACAAAAAATGCGTGAAAGGTTAATATTAGAGGTAAGTCAAAGAAAAGGTTGTTAGGCTCAATGGGGTTCACTAGGGGTTAATTTATGGAGGTAGGCTTTTGTTGAGTAAGTGGGTTAAATCCTAGATGCCTTTATCATTTCAATGTATCAAATCAATGATGTGGTCTTGACATGTATAATCAAAGCAAGTTCTAGAATAACAAATCAGTATTGACTCACTCAAAGCAATAATAAAAGTGAGCACGGAAGAATGTATGCTCAAAAGGCTCAAAAATCTCACCAGAATTATGGCTTTTGATGTCAATCCTGTGAATTTCAAATCTTGAGATAAGACTTAGAATTAAGGAAAATAACTTATGAAAAAAATAGGGTTCTCAAAAATTTCAACTTATCATGCTTGATTCCTTAATGTTTTAAAGTTTGAATAATCAAAGTACAAGCACCTATGTCTTAATTCTTACATATCAATAAACATTATAAATCAATCAAAATTAATTCCTAATAGGAGACTGAGAATTAATTGAGAACAATTTAAAAAGAAAAATTTCAGGGATTTCACAGATAATGTGGAGATTTAAAGTAAGCTTCCCCCCCCACACTTAAGATGTACATTGCCCTCAATGTACAAAGATAACATTAGTAGCAACAAAAGTACAAGATCATAAGATAGGGAAAGGTATGAAACTCCCTACTTTGGATGAATTAGTGAGATGGAGATTGGAAGAGTTAGCAGTTGTGGCAGGGTGTTCCCATTTTCCTAGAGATTTGAGTTGTAAAGCTCCTTTGAAACTGCGAAAGGATTTATCAGTCGTGGGAATTTTGGATGAATAGAAATTACTTAGGGGTTGGCTGATATGAAAATAAAATAAAGTTATATAAATACTAATATTCAAAAAGATAAATGAACTAAAAATAAAAGAAAATGTAAAAAAGAAAATAAAGGAGAAGAAGTTAGAAGGTGAAAATAGAGATCAGTGTTAAAATAAAAATTAAGATAAAAATAGAGTTAAGAGGAATAGAAATTTCTAATCCTCAGATGGATCACGCGGTGGCGGTGGTGAAGTAATTTGAAGGTGTTGGTATATTTGCTGTAATGTCACATCGATGTGACCGAAATGCTGGAAGCATTGCTACTCGAATCTGGATAATCGCTCAGATATGTCAGCATAGGTAGCTACTGCATGAGATGGGCGGCGAGGGAGTGGCAGTTCGGCTGGTGCATCCTCCTCCTGTGATGGGACATCATCAGGAATGTCCTCAAGATCCTCGCCCTCCTGGATGAGGCGATACTAGAAGGGGCTACCTCCTAGCCTCCGCTCGATCATCCTCATGTGAAGCATGCTCTGGATGCCCTGTGGGAACATCTGGCCCACCAAAGTATATGAGGATGTCTGGGCTGCGGTGTTGAATAGGCCGAAATAGCGGCCTAATCTCGTGATGTAGGGGCCCATAGAAACTATTCCCTTACAGTGCCTCTCTATCTGATGCTGGATTGCATGGGCGATGAAGTAAGCTAAGTCGATGACATGTGCGTTCACCATGCACCATAGGAAGTAGGCGTCGTGGGTACGGATGACCCCTGTACTCTCTCCCCTGCCAGTTAATGTGTGTGCAAGAAGAGAATGTAGATACCTCAGGGCCGAGATAAGTTTGGTCGCTTTAGAGCGACTAGGGTCGTATGTTGATGACACCGGGACTAGGGCCTCCCAACACCTAGATGGTGCTAAATGAATGTGGGGTGAAGCGTGGAGAGGTCCTCTTCTTCCATAAATTGCTCGATATAGAGACCGAGAGCTATGCCAAATTCTGGGACACTGAGCTGTCATACGAGACCTCCCAAACGGAACTGGACTATTCCTGGATCATCGTATCTGCTCATCACGGTCTGAAGATGGAATGTGGAGCAGAACTTGAGAGTGAGTTCTAGATAAGTGGGTTCAATGATTCTGAAGAACTGCTCCCACGGATCTGTCATTAGTAGGGCTCGAACTGGGTTTGCAAGGTCGACTTGTTCTACCGCGTCCCAGTCGATGCATTGACCGGTGCTCAATGGGTGTTCCCGTAGTATCTAAAATAATTCCTCTTAGGAGGTTTGAGAGAATGTGATGAATGGGTGGCGAGATTACGTTTCTTTGAGGCAGGTACAACAGCTTTCTTTCCGCATGATGATGACATGATGCCTAAAAATAAAATAACAAGCATTAGTCCTGTAACACCTTGAATTTGGGCCTAGAAGTATTGGGCCTTGAGTCTGGGTTCGGATAAAAGAAAACCTGAATAATTGAGAAGTTTTAAATATTATTGTTATAAAAAAAAACAAAGCTTAGCACCAGTTGCATGTAACGCCCTAATTTTCAAGATTTTTTGGGTTTTGTGATTTTTGGTGAAATTTTGGAATTTTGGTGTTCTAATTATTGAAATTATGTTTAAGTGTGTTAGTAGGCCTGTAGAAGGCCCAAGCCTAAGTTAGAACCCGACAAAAATATCAACTTTGGACTTTAAGTGAAAGGGACTTGGTTAAGTGGGCCTTTAAGAAAAAGTTAGTAAATTGAGGCAAAAAGAGGGCCTTGGTAAAGTGGAAAGGTGGCGCCACTAAGCTCCTAAAAAAGTGGCGTGTGGACTGAGTTTAAGGGCCAGAGTTCAAGTCACAAGGTAAGCAGATGATGCTTTTATTTTTGTGTGATAGAACTTAAGTAACATTTGGCTAGGGCCTTAGGGAGATTGGGCCATTACTTTGAATGGCCATTAGGGCAAGTCTATATTCTTTTCTATCTTGCTGAATTAGGGTTAGCCACCTGGAGCCTTCACTTTCATTCTATTCTCTTCTCAGTGTCGCAAAAAGCCGAAAACGCAAGTAGATCTCTTGAGTGCCAAATTCTTCCTTCTCTTCTCCTCCATTCTTCTATTTTCTTTTCTCCTTCTTTTCTTCCCTAGCTGAAACATTCCTACCACTCTACTCATCTCCTCTTTCATTCCCATTCTTTTCTAAACCTCTATAGCCGATTGCCATAAAAGCTGAAGTCCTGAAAGTCATTTCCTATGCCGATTTGCCTATAGCCGAACCCCCTTTGTTTTTCCCCACTTGTAGCCAAATTTCATACTCTCCAAACCCTTAGGCTCTGTCGACAAACACCCCTCCAACCATAGTCTCAAATCATATATTCTTTCTCCACTTAAAAAGCTGAAAACACCATAGTTTTTAGGGATATATAGCCGAATCTTTAGATCACTAAGATTCAAATTCTGCTAGTGTTTAGGGGCTAGATCTATGTCAGATCTGAGTAGAAGAATCACCTTGATTAGGGAAAACCTATGGTAAGTACTCGACATCTCAGATCTACTCGTTACCTTTGAATTTAAGAAAAATCGAAATCCCTAAACTCTTTAGGGAGGCTGTCGAATGTGATGATAGGTAAAGAGAGTTCTTTTATTTGGTTTTATGTGTACTTGTTGTGGAAGGGGCGATCTAGCAAGGAGCATAAGAGGTTTGGATCTTTGGAACGACTAGATCTAGATCTAGTCACTAGTTTCGGCAAAGGTAAGATCTCAAGGGCCTTAGACGGTGATGGCCAATTATGGTAAGTAGAATTATGGAGATTGTCATTGTATTTTAGATCTGATGTGTCTAGTAATCGATTGTAGGATATCGTGGGAGATCTCGTTAGCAATCGTCGCAAATCAGGTGTGTATCGAACACCCTCTTGTAGTTCAAATCGGCAAAAGCTGAAATGCCGAAATGCCAAAATTCTTGTATTTCGTGGGCTTGTGAGCATCCGAATGCTCATGAGTCGGTTGGAAATCACTAGATCTGTAATCGCAAGTGGTAAGATGGTTGAGTGCGCAATTTCGTGCACTTTGGTAAGTTTGGGCCTCAATGGGCTGAATGTGGGCCCAATGGGCTTACGGCCCCATATATGTTAGCAATAAATGCATACTGATAGACTGTAGGTTTAAAACTGCTAAAACTGGTAAATCGATCGTACAATTTGGACTAGATGGGCTAAATTAGCTAATTGGCACTGTAGGGCCCATTAGGGGTTTTAGAGCCCAATGACTGTAATCTGCTAAAATGGGCTAAATAAGCTACTGAGGTAAAAGTTAGACTATTACTGATTAAAATGTGCATGAAACCCTAAAAACTGGTACAATTATTGAAATATCCTTATAGGTGCGAAATTACTATTGTACCCCTAGGTGCAAAATGACTGTTATACCCTTAGGGCTAAATTTGACTGAATGCATGAT
Organism: Gossypium stocksii; assembly: GCA_020496765.1. Lineage (NCBI taxonomy): Eukaryota > Viridiplantae > Streptophyta > Magnoliopsida > Malvales > Malvaceae > Gossypium > Gossypium stocksii. Next base: position 10,915,031 of record CM035621.1, on the reverse strand, counting down.
TTGCTGTTTCTGTTTATTGTATATCATATCATGATTATCTGTTGCATGGTATTTGGGATTATTGATGGAGGAAGTGCAAGTGGCATTGTCACGATTACTGAAAGAGGCTTTGCCTCGTACTGATTAATGAAAGGGGCTCTGCCCCATACTGTTTACGAAAAGAAGCTTTGCCTCGTATTACTATTAGTGGCCATATTATCTGGGCAGCGATGCTGCAACTGTGGAGTGTAACGGTTGGGTGGGTCGAGTTGTTTCCCCACATGGAGTGTAGGGCTGGTATGGGTGGAGTGTAGTGGATGGACATAGGTTGGGTTCTGGGTTTGCATTCATGCATGGTATCTTCTCTATTACTGAAATGGGCCTATGGGCCGTATTGTTGACTGAGAAGGGCTAAGGCCCAGTTTACTGTATCTGAATAGGGCATCGGCCCAGTTATTACCGAGTCTGGTTAGGGCTTAGGCCCAGTGTGCTTGAGCTGATTTGGGCTCTAGATGGGCTTCTATACACATTAAGTTTCCAAACGCACCCCTTTTTCCTCCATCCATGCAGGTGAGCCCTAGATTGGTGGACTTGGAGCTGGGAGGGGCTCAGAGTGACCACGTGGGCGACATTTCCGGTTTAATTAAGTTAATTATTTAATTACTTATTTCAATCATTTTTATTTTTAATTTGGGTTTGTAATAAGGCCACTCTCATTATTTAATTTATTTTTAGCTTAGGTATGATATTGTTTAAATCCTTTTGAAATCGGTTAGCTCTAGGGCAAGCTTTTATAAAAGTTACTTGTTTTCAAAATATCACTATAACAGAGCAAAGCTTCCGCAACGTAAACGTTTTCAATGGAAATAAATATTTTAAATAGACTTAAACCTAATTTCTGTTTCATGGACAAGTTTTAAGGTTAAAGTGGGGCAATGAGTGTGTGCATGGCTAGGATTGGATCTAGGAAAAGTTTGGTACTTAAGCAATCTAACTCCTCTTCTCTTGAATCCTACCTGGTGCATAGTACCCATTCACTTTAACAAAGAATATCTGATTTTTCGATACTTAAACTGTTTTAAAAATAACATGTCTCTGCAAGCTACAAAGGTTTACAAGCTTTCACAATTTTCCATAAAATTTTACAAAGTTGTTAATGTTTGAAAAAGGAATGATTATTTCAAGGAACCACGTTTTGAAAAATAAACAAACACAAGCTGAGGTTTTATACAAGTTTTACGATAGAAGTTTCTAAACACTAAGAAGGATTTTTAATGAAAACATGGTTTTCAAAAAACACTTCAATGTGACACACCAGACTTGGCCGTAACGTCTGGGTCGGGTTTGTGGTGTTACAAGTCCTAAAATTGAAATGAAGATGACTATAAATGAAATATAAGGAAGATTAAAATAACGATGTTCCTAAAAACATAAAATGGGGACTAACCTAAATAATATAGATTATCCATCCTAATGTGATATTAAAAATAGGCAACATAATTATGTATTTATACTAAATGCACGAGATAAATGGTAATTAAATGTGATGTTAAGTGGCATGCAATCATGAAATGTTCTATACTATTCTAGATTATTCATCCTAGTGTAACTAATTCCATGCTTGAATTAATTCTAAATCTAAATATAGAAAAATAAATAAAACAGATTAGTAAAAATTAAAGAGAAAAATGAGAAAAATAGAACCAAATAGAAGATGTGCACAGTCATGGGGGAGGTTCTAAACGGTCGTGGGGCACTTTGCATGGGCGTGGGATAGTCTTTTACGAGCATGGTGGTGTTTTGAGGGTCGGTGGCGACATTTACGGTGGTTGGGGGAGAGTTTGGGTGAGAGGATTTAGGGTTTGAGTGAAGGAGAAAGTGAATAGTGATCTCTTATTTATAGTTTTTGGGTCACACGGGCATAGAACACGCTAGTGTGACTCAGGTTTTGACCGTGTGAATCAAAATTTGGTGGTTTTGGCACCCCTGGTTCGAAGTACACACCCGTGTTGCTATCTCGCACGGCTGTTTACGATCGTGTTCGCTTTTCTCACGGTCGTGTGTTAGGTTACACGGCCATTTGCGATCGGTTCTTCGTTACTCACACAGTCGTATAGGTAGTCACACGGTCGTGTTTAAATTGACAGTGTTGGCCACGGCTTGGGGACATGGGTGTGTGGCTTTGTGTAAGCCCGGGTTTAAGTTAAAAGGTTTCCATAGCCATGTCGCACAGCCGTGTCGATTTGTCGATAGCCCGTGCTTTTGGGAAAATTATGCTCTGTTTTCACACGGTCTGGGTGCACGACTGTGTCTCTGCTTAAAATGTTCACATGGCCTTAGGCACGCCCGTGGGCAAGGCCGTGTGGTCCAAAATTTTTGCATTTAAAAAGGGTTAGTTGATGCATGAAAAATACTAAAATTTTAGAGAAAGAAAAGTTACTAAGTTAGTGCTCGGGTTGCCTCTCGAGAAGCGCTTATTTAGAGTCTAAGCTCGACTCTACCTGGATGTATCACGAAGGGATTTCGTGGAGCTGAAGCTCCTCCTTGTTATCTTTAAAATTCTCACCTCTATAATGTTTGAGCCTATAGTCGTTTACCTTGAACGTACCGTGGTTGGGGTGAGTTACCTCAATTGTGCCGTATGGGAAGACAGTTTAAACAGTGAATGGACCTGACCACCTTGATTTGAGTTTTCCAGGAAATAGTCTCAGCCTTAAGTTGTAGAGTAAGACAAGATCACCTGTTTTAAACTACTTCGGTTGTTTCAGTCGTTTGTCATGACGTCGCTTCATGGCTTCCTTATATAGTCGTGAGCTTTCGTAGGCATTGCAACGCCATTCATCTAGTTCGTTTAACTGCATTAATCTTTTCTCACCTGCAAGCTTGAAATCAAGGTTTAAAAATTTGATAGCCCAAAATGCTTTATGTTCAAGTTCAAATGGCAGATGAAAACTTTTTTTGTAGACAAGTTTATAGGGAGATGTACCTATGGGTGTTTTAAAAGCAGTTCTATAAGCTCATAAAACATCGTCTATCTTTCTTGACCAATCTTTTCTATTTGTTTCTATTGTTTTTTCTAAGATGCGTTTTAGTTCTCTATTTGTCACTTCGACTTGGCCACTGGTTTGTAGGTGATAAGGGGTAGCTGTTCTATGATGCACTCCATACCTTTTTAAAATCTTTTCAAATTGGGCATTGCAAAAATAGGTGCCCTTATCATTGATAATTATCCTGGGTGTTTCAAATCGAGAGAAAAGTTTCTTCAAAAATCGTACTACCATTCTAGCATCATTAGTAGGTAAGGCTTGGGCTTCCACCCATTTTGACATATAATCTACTACTACTAGGATGTACTTATTCCCAAATGAAGTAGGGAATGGACCCATGAAATCAATACCCCATACATCAAATATTTCGCATGAAAGTATATAGCTCTGAGGCATTTCATTATGTTGAGAAATATTACCTGTTCTCTGGCATTTATCACAAGAGGTCACATACTTGTTGGCATCCCTGAAAAGTGTAGGCTGGTAAAAGCCTGATTCGAGTATCTTATGAGCAGTTCTAGCTCCACTGTGATGTCCTCCTATAGGTTCTGAATGACAGTGATTTAAAATCTAGTATGCTTCTGTTTCAGCAACGCATCTTCGAATAACCTGCTCTGCACAAATTCAAAAAAGAAAAGGAACCTCCCAAAAGTAGTTTTTCACATCAGCGAAAAATCGTTTCTTTTGCTGATGGGTCAGCCCTTTTGGGGTTATGTTAGTGATATCGCGTGATATAAAGTTATAAAATTTATAAAGAACTTGATCACACCAAAACTAACTAATATCACGACGTTGAGGCAAGCGCACCTGTCGAACAGTAGTATAGCTTAGTGGCAAGACCGAGTTATTGTACCCAAAGGAACTAAAAGTACTAATACTTACTTTCCTTCTATTATCTAGCCTAAAAATAAAAGAGGGTTGTTTAACTAATTCTAAATCTAAACTAAAAGTGCACAAAAAGTAAATTGAGGAAAAACTTTAGGGGAAAAGCTAATTGATATGGACAATACTCAAGGGAGAATCCACCTAGACTTCACTTGTTATTATTTTCTTGAACTATATGATTTCTTTACTTGACTTTATCCGTAGAGATCCCTAACTTATGCTAAACCATCCGTCGAGGTGAAGAGCAACTAGGTCTAAGTTGTTAATTAAAGTTCCCTTATTAATTAACTCCCTAGGTTGCATTAATTCGATCTATGGCTCCCCATATTAGGTTTGACCCTAATTCGACAGATTTATGTCGCCCTATGTCTAGGGTTGCATGCAACTCCACTTAATTATGGTAGATCTACTCTTATCACAGGGACTTTTGCTCCTCTACTCTAAGCACATCTAATTCTTGAAATAATACTTAGGATTATTAAATCAAGAATGAAGAACGCATAATTTAGAGTAATTCAAGTATTTATCAAATAAATCAAGAATAAATAACAACATCTGTCTTAGGTTTCATCCCCCTCAAGTATTTGAGAGGTTTAGTTCATAATAAAGAAGAGAAACATCACAGAAGATATAAAATAACAAAACATAAAAGAACCCAAAAATCCCTAAAGGAATTTAAAGAGATCCCCTATATTGCTGCAGAAATTCGGCTTCTGGGATGAATCAATCGGCTTCCCTTGGAGTAATTCTTGGCTTTCACTCTTCGTGTCTACAAAGAGACGACTCCCCACTTTAGGGAAAAGATTACCCTTGGCAGGGGGAAATCAAGTACACCCTTAGAGTTGCCTCCTAGGGTCTTTATATAGAGTTTTGGGGAGCCTTTCTTAGCCTTTAAGTATTCAAATCTGAGTGAAATTCCTTTTCCTCACGACTAGAACACGCTCGTGTGCTACGCCCGTGTGATTCTATCAGTGGAAGAGGGCCGTGTGGCCTGACCGTGCTTGTCGGGGGCTGGACCGTGTGATCTTCATGTGGCAAGGCCGTGTGCCACGGCCGTGTGGTTACTTCTTGGGCCGTGTTTTCACATTTTGGCCCATTTTCTCTGGTTTTTGGTCCATTTTCCGTTCTCTTCTCTTCCCTATGCTCTGCTGAGTATAAGATATGAAATAGAAGGATTAAGAGCACCAATTCTCACAAAATTAATAATAATTCATCCAAAATATAGGCTAAACATGAGGTAAAAATATGTATAATTTATCGTTCATCAAATACCCCCACACTTAAGCCTTTGCTTGTCCTCAAGCAAAATCTCAATCCCTAATAAAGAATCATTCTTCTCAACCTACAATCTTTATCAATAATGTTTCAAATTAATCCACAGGAAATCATACAGTGAAAATTCAATCAAAGTAACATTAAAGACTCAATCACTCTAAGCTGAGAATTTTATCATTGAAACATAAGTTTTCTCCTTCCTCCTAAGTAATTATCTCTCTATCTTAATTAACAGAAGTTGACATCCTCACTGAAGGTTCACTCTATCCACTCGAAGTGTTTAGGGTTCAAGAATTAAGCACTCTCTAGTCAACTTGAGAAGTTATTACCATAGGCTTGCAAAAAAATCACATTTCCACCACTATAGATTGACATGACATATTGATCAAAAGGTCTTGTAAGGGTTGTAACGGGGCTTGTTTAGGGGTGTTGTCACAGGCTGCAAAAGAAGGGTTAGAATCGAAATCGAATTGAAAAATTATCTAGCTAGAAAAATCTCTATCACTATAACATATTTCTCGAGATAATTTTTATCGTTCATGCCTGGGTAGCCTTAAAATAGAAATATGCAAAAACTTTTGAACTATTACATATGACAACTGAATTTAACTGTAACCGTTTTTTTTTTTTTGGAACAATTCAAGTAATTTACATTGAAATTTTACAACTTTACAATATGGAAAAGAGAATAAAGCTAGATAATAAGTTCAACTCAAATCTCGACAAAAATAGGGATCAAAGTAGTTGAATGGGATTCAACAAAAATGGGTTATTGGTTAATAATTATAGGGTAAGTCAAAGAATGGGTTGTTAGGCTCAACGGGGTTCACTAGGGGTTAATTTATGGAGGTAGGCTTTTTGTGGAGTAAGTGGGTTACGTTCTAGGTGCCTTTATCATCTCGGTATATCAAATCAATGATGTGGTCTTGACATTTATAATCAAAGCAAGTTCTAGAATAACAAATCAGTGCTAACTCACTCAAAGCAATAATAAAAGTGAGCACGAAAGAATGTATGCTTGAAAAGGCTCAAAATCTCACCAGAATTATGGCTTTTGCTGTCAATCCTGTGAATTTCAAATCTCAAGATAATACTTAGAATTAAAGAAAATAGCTTATGCAAAAAATGAGGTTCTCAAAAATTTCAACTTATCATGCTTGATTCCCTAATGTTTTAAAGTTTGAATAATCAGAGTACAAGTACCTATAATTTAATTCTCAACATATCAATAAAATTTATAGATTAATTAGAATTAATTCCTATTAGGAGACTGAGAATTATTTGAGAACAAAGCATAAAGAAAATTTTCACGGATTTCATAGATAATGTAAAGATTTAAAGTACTTCCCCCCCACACTTAAGATGCACATTGCCCTCAATGTACAAAGATATAAATAGCAAGAGAAGTATAATATCATAAGATAGGGAGAGAATTGAAACTTCCTAAATGTAGGGTAAACTTGTAAGGAAGAGTCAGCAATTGTGGCCGGGTGTTCCCATTTTCACTTGAATATTAGCTGTAGAGCTCCTTTTTGAAACTGCGAGAATATTAATTAGTCGTGAGAATTTTGGATTAATAGAGATTACTTGTTAGGGATTAGCCGATATGAAAGATAGAAAGATAAATAACAGAAAAATAATAAACTAAGTTCTAAAAATACTAATATTGTAATGACTAAAAATAAAATTCGAAAGAAAAAGGAGACTAATAAAGGAAAAATAAAAAATGAAAAATGAGAAAAATAGAACCGATTTGGAGAATAGAGGTGCATGGCCGTGTTCATCGGGTTTAGCCCGTGTCGGATATATTGCACGGCCGTTTGCGAACTTGTTCACTCTTCATACGGTCGTGTGATGGTTTACACAGCCGTGTGCGATCGTGTTCATTTGTCACACGGTCATGTGATATGTTCCACGGTTGTGTCTTAATTGACAGTGTTGGCTGCGGTCTGAGGACACGGGCGTGGGGGTTTGTGCAAGCCCGTGTTGATACTGTAGGGTTGCCACGGCCATGTCGCACGGCCGTGGGGTGTTGTTGGTAGCCCGTGTTGAAGTCGAAAGGTTGCCACGGCCATGTCGCACGGCCGTGGCTATTTATTGGTAGCCCATGCTTTGGGAAAAAAATTTACTCTATTTATACACGGCCTCACTACACGACCGTGTCTCTACTTGAAGTGTTCCCACGGGCGTGTGGTCCTAAATTCTGTATTAAAAAGGGTCAGTTGATGCATAAAAATACTAAAAATCAAAAATAAAAGAAAAGTTACTAAGTTAGTGCTTGGGTTGCCTCCCGAGAAGCGCTTATTTATAGTCTAAGCTCGACTTTGCTCGAGCTTGTACGTTCACGGTGGTTTGAAGAGTTGATACTCTTCTATCCTGCTTACTATTTTATTATCAATGTAAGATTTGAGTCGAGTGTGATTTACCTTGAAAGTGCCGAGTGACTCATGTTTTATCTCGACTGTTCTATAGGGAAAGATTTTCTTTATCGTGAAGTAAGGTGTATCACTTGTATGTTCTTTTGAATTCAAGATTCGAGGATCGTCTTCCGCTAAGATTACCTTATCCCCTACCTTGAGTTGATTTGTTTGTACCTGAGGGTCGGCTTGGTGATGCTCTGGGTTGGTTTGGCATACTTTGGCCTTTTTGTGACAGCCTTAAAACGACCCTAGTCAGATTGTGGTTTCGGGACCACAAAACCGAGGCCTAAAATGTATTTAATATTCATTTTGATGCCTATAATATGTGTTAATTCATGTGTGACATGTTTGGTGTGTTGATTTAGAGTTATAAAATTGAATTTCACTAAAAAGGACTTAGTAGTGAACTTTGAAAATATGCTAGACAAAAGTGTGATGACTAGTTAATGCATGCATGCAAATTGAGGGAGTTGCATGTCAAATTTACCTTTTTTATGTGAGTGGATGGTAATGATGATTTTGTTTGGCATTTTGTGCTTTGTATGTTAGTAAATAATTATAATAATAAATTTGTTTATATTAAATAAAAATTAGTTGTCATAAAATAGAAATAATATAATTAATGAATTAAGAAAAGGGTGATAAAAACAATGTTTGTTTATTTTCCTCCCTTCATTGCCGAAACTAGCTAAAGAAGAAGAGAAATAGGGTTCAAGCTAATCGGTTGAGGGAAGACTTGATTAAGGTACAATTTTTAGGTGATTTTCTTTGAATTTCATGAAATTTTGTTGGTTTTGAAGCTCTCTTCTTTGTCCATGTTTGAATTTCTTGAGCCTTTAGTGTTAGAAGCATTCGGTCATAGGTGCATGTTTTCTTTCGTGATGTTTTGAAGATTTTTGTTAAGAAATTTGAGTTTTGTAAACATGGAATCTTTGTGAGATAAGCAAGATATGGTATTCGGCTATATGAGCAAGGATGGGAGAATTGTGCTTTCCTTGATGCTTGTGTTAAATAATAAAATTTGGGTGTTGTTTGAGCTAGTTTAAGGGTCCTCTCCTTTGCCCATTATGGAATTCTTTGAGCTAGGAAGATGTAGGCATTCGGCTATGTCAAATTAGACTAAGGAATTGTTAAATTGAATTCATGAACTTACTAAAGCTTGCCAATGAACCTTGTGGTGTTATATGCTTGAATTATTAAGTTGAACTTAGAAGATTTTGGTTTTGTGGGATGATACCAAACCTAGGAGCATTCGGTTCCATGAGTATAGGATTTGTCTTGTTCTTGAGTAGCCATTTGGTAGTATACATGATATGTAGTCTAATGAAAATGATTTAAGGTTAATAGAGGCTAAATTGGATGTGGTGAGCTTCTTAAAGTTGTTTGACCGAAACCTACTAGTGATTTGAAAATTTTGAAGCATGTTAGTTTCGGTTGATTAGTGTTGTAATAAGGAAAGGGGTGGTTTGATTTTGATTTATAAGTGAAGTTTAAGACCATATGCATTTAGTCCTAGCATGTGAAGTAAATCAAACCTACTTCTTTTTGTGATTGAACTTTGAATTGATGGAAGTATGTGTCATGTATAAGATGGAATGCTACAAAATGTTAGTTAAAGTTTAGGAGATGGATTTGAATAATGTCCATGCTTGGACATATGGCCGAATGGCCTTAGTGTGTATGCATTTAGAAATGGTAGTTAGACAAATTGATCAATTTGTGCTTGTGGGAGCTCCTTGGATAAAGGAATGACCTATTCGGCCATGTGCATAAAATCTTTAAATTTTGTTTCGATAATTGGTGTCTTAAGAGTGGTATATTGATTAAAATGAATATGAATTATGTATATTTATGTTAAGATCAATGACTACTCTAAATGGTGCCTTAGGAAATGCTATGTTTTAAATATGTGAATAAGATCATTAAAGAGTGAATTTTGTATAAAATCTGCTTGGGACAGTAGCAGTAACGTGTTTTAGAAAAATCACCATAAATTGTGGGAGTTGAATTAGAGGCTGAATAAATTGTGTAATTAAAGCTTAATGAGTCTAGTTTCTTATAAAAGAAACCTTACAAGCAAAGGAATTTCTGATAAATAGATTTTTAGAGTAGAGTAAGACAGTGTCAGATTGACTCTGAAATCCCCTGTTCTGTTTTTGGAAAATCACTATAAATTGTAAAAAAATTGTTATAAGATAAAATTTATATGCCTAGACTCTTTAATGAGTCTAGATTCGAATGAAATAGGCTAGGACACATTTTGAACTCTGTACAGGGAGAAATTCGATTCGTAGTATAAAGTGGTCAGTTTAATCAAACAGTGAAATAGGGAAATTTTAAGAAAATTCTGGTATTGATTGGCCAAACCAAAAATTCTGAAAAATTTATGGATAGAAGATACATGAGTCTATTTTTAGGCAAAATTAACGGCACTTCATTTGGAATTTTGTAGCTCTAGTTATGAGTAATTTATTGAATGTTGCTCAGAAAATCAGCTTGTAACGACTTGTGATATGTATGTGAAATGGCCGAATGTGTGTGTGTTGCTATGAGAAGTATATGCATGTATTACTTGACTGTAAGTGAAAATGATTCATTGAGATGCTTGAATAAGGATTAATAGAATTAAATATTTTATTTAGCTCAAGAGCATAGAGGGACGAGTTCGGATAAAGGGAAGGCTAAAGAGGTCGAATAGCCAACTTATAGTTGCTCGGGAAAGTTCAAGGTAAGTTTTGAGTAATTGAATTTGGTACTTAATTTTAAATGCCATAATATACTTGTATGATAAACGAATGACGTCCCATTGTCCTTACCGTAGTAAAGTTATTGAGAATGAAACCTATTACATGTCGTTATATAGCCGAATGGCTCATAGAGAAAGAAACTAAAATTGGGATTTGACATGTATTGCCTATGTATGTTGCTCATTGAGCCGAAAGTCTAGAAAAGAAAAGTATACATGTATAAGTTTTGAATTATATTTACGACATAGAGTCAAGGAGCATGTTATATGTTTGTATGCGAATGAATTGATTGAATTTCAAATGTGACCTTGCAATGTGAAATGTGGCAACATGTGAATACATATGTATGAGACTCTATGATGTGAATCCGGGATTAAAGTCCCGATGACTATATGTGGAGACTATGTCCGGGTTAAGACCCGAAGGCTATATGCAGAGATGATGTCCGGGTTAAGACCCGAAGGCTATAGGCGGAGATTATATCTGGGGTAGAGACCCGATGGCTATGTATAGAGATTTTACCCGGGCTAAAGGTCTCGATGATGATGCGAGTAAAGTCTCAGACTAAAAGTCTTCATGGTAATGATTGCTAATGAATGCGCTTAAAGTGTTAAGTTATACAGGTATGTACCCTAAGCTTATATGCAAGCTGGTTTTTGGACCAAATACTAAGGTCATTATGCAATTACATATGTGTGCATGAAATAAGACTATTAATATGGTCAAAGTACAATTGGTCAATGTGAAATGTTATGTGAAATTTTGTGACAGGATTGTGTTTACATGAGTTTACTATAAGTGAAAGCTATCTGCTTTCGTATATGATGTGAATTTGTACGTTTGGTTAAAGAGTGACCTACCTAAAAGAAGAGGGAAGCAAAAATACGAACAACTCTATTATAGTTTGATGTTTTATCTGTTGTCATTGCTTAAAACTTACTAAGCATTGTAATGCTTACTCCGTTTACTTTGTTTCCTTTGTTTTATAGATCTCATTTTGGAAGCTACAGACTCGGGGATTGAAGCCTTAATCACCTACACTATCGTCGTTATTTTGGTACATTTGATAGTTATTTTGGATCAATGGCATGTATAGGCTAACCTCCTTTTTGTTGAACCAAATTACATTTTGAATTGTAATTATTCTAGCCATGCGAAAATGGCTTGCTTAGTCTTCGAGTTGATTTTATGTTTGGATGATACTATACTCATATGGTTCAATGTTGTGGCATGATATTTAGTTAGTACCCAATATGCAATGAGTTTCTAATATGGTGTTCGGTTATTGAAAAGTTTGATTTGGCCAAATTGTTAGTAGCCACATGGTAGAATTATGCTAGCATGCTTATAAAATGCTTTTAAATGAGATATGATGTACTAACCGAACCTATTTGCAAGTGATATACATTCGGATATAGAACTCAATGAATCTAGGTCTAGCGCGTAACTATGAACCTCGGTATGTGGTATTTAGACATGTAATACCTTTATGCCCTATTCCGGCGACGGACAGGGGTGTAGGGTGTTACATTTTTTTATTGGTATCAGAGCCAGGTTTAGTCGATTCTCGGACTAACGTAGCGCGTGTGAGTATAGCTATACATGCCATTTTGTAATAATACGATAGTGTGGTGATTTCTGACTTTTGAAATGTGTTTTTCGTATAGTAATAGATCCCGATCCTGATCGAGCCGTAATGGAGGATATTGAGAGTGTGGCGGCCGCTCCCGCGTAAGGAACCGCGCCGACCGACTCTCAGCTGAATACCAGTCATCGAGATGATGACATGAGGCAGAACTTCTATGCAATGATGAATGATTGGTTCACTCAATTTCTTCGAACTAATCCGGCTGTTCCACAACCTCCTCCCCCGAATAAACCACTTCTGACCCCTGTGGCTCCTCCTGACACCGACCCTGTGAGATCGAGTAAACACCCAGTCGACAAAGTTAGAAAATACGGGGCCGAAGAGTTCCGGGCTACAGTCGATGATGATGCTGAGCGGGCTGAGTTTTGGCTCGATAATGTAATCCGTGTGTTCGATGAATTGTCATGTACGCCCGAGGAGTGCTTGAAATGTGCCGTATCTCTGCTGCGTGATTCTGCCTACTATTGGTGGAACACATTGGTTTCTGTGGTGCCGATAGAGCGAGTTACTTGGGAGTTTTTCCAAGTTGAATTCCGTAAAAAGTATATCAGCCAAAGATTTATCGATTAGAAATGGAAGGAATTCCTTGAACTTAAACAAGGCCGAATGTCAGTGACCGAATATGAGAGAGAATTGTACGACTTAGCCGATATGCTCGCGAGTGTATATCATCCGAAGCTATTATGTGTAAACACTTCGAGGATGGGTTAAATGAAGACATCAAACTACTGGTTGGCATTTTGGAAATTCAAGAGTTTGTTGTTCTTGTCGAGCAAGCCTGCAAGGCCGAAGAGCTTAGAAATGAAAAGAGAAAAGCTGATAGCGGAGCCAGAGAGTTCCGTAAGAGATCTTCGGAGAAGTCTACTCAAGGATCATCAAAGAAATTTCGAAGTGAATCGGACTGACCAAAGGCCACTTCAGGTTTTTCTAGACGAGATCGACCCCCTATGAGTTCACATGCCACTTCTGTTGCTAGTGTGGGGAACGACCGTCGAGGCAGAGCCGAGTGCAAGTATTGTAGAAAATGGCATTCGGGGAGCTACAGATTTCATGATCGCTCCTGTTATAAGTGCGGGTCGGCTAATCACTTTATAAGAGATTGCCCCAGATGGTCCGAGCAAAATGTGAACCAGAGTGGAAAACCGAGTACTACTTCGGCACGAGGTAGACCACCTAGAAATCTGGGAAATGCTAGTGGCGGTCAGAGAAGGTTTAAAGATGCCACGACAAAATTCGAGGCTCATGCTCCTGCTAGGGCTTACGCCATTTGCGCACGAGAGGATGCCTCTTCGCCAGATGTTATCACCGGTACTTTCACTCTCTTTGATACTGATGTAATTGCTTTGATTGACCCCGGTTCAACTCATTCATATGTATGTGAAACTTTGGCATCCAGTAAGACTCTCCCTATTGAGTCTACTGAGTTCGTGATTCGAATGTCCAACCCCTTAGGTCGTTATGTTTTAGTTGATAGAGTGTGTAAGGAATGTCCCCTTATGATTCAGGATTTCTGTTTCTCGGCCGATTTGATGCTTTTGCCATTCGATGAATTCGACATTATACTCGGAATGGATTGGTTGACTGTGCACGATGCAGTAGTGAATTGCAAACGAAAGACTATTGATTTACGATGTTCGACTAATGAGATAATTCGGGTTGAGTCTACGGATCTAAACGGGCTACTAGCGGTAATATCTTCTATGTTGGCTTAGAAATTTATGAAAAAGGGTTGCAAGGCTTATCTTGCTTATGTTTTAGATAGCAAAATATCTGAACTAAAGCTTGAGACTGTACCTGTGGTTTGTGAGTATCCGGACGTATTTCCTGAAGAATTACCGAGATTACCGCCTATTAGAGAGGTTGAGTTCGGCATTGAGCTAGTTCCGGGTACAACTCCGATTTCGATTGCCCTATATCGTATGGCTCCGACGGAGTTGAAAGAGTTGAAATCTCAGTTGCAAGAGTTAACTGATAGAGGTTTCACAAGACCGAGCTTTTCACCCTGGGGTGCACCAGTCTTGTTCGTGAAAAAGAAAGACGGGACTTTGAGAATGTGTATTGACTATCGGCAGCTGAACAAGGTGACTATAAAGAATAAGTATCCGTTGCCTCGTATCGATGACTTATTTGATCAGTTAAAGGGAGCCTCAGTGTTTTCAAAGATTGACTTGCGATTCGGCTATTATCAGTTGCGAGTTCGAGACTCAGACGTGCCCAAGACTGCTTTCAGAACGAGGTACGGACACTACGAATTTTTAGTGATGCCGTTTGGGCTGACTAATGCCCCCGCTGTTTTCATAGATCTGATGAATCGAGTGTTTAAGCAGTACCTAGATCGATTTGTGGTCGTGTTTATCGATGACATTTTGGTTTATTCTCGCGATGAGATTGAGCATGCCGAGCATTTAAGACTTGTGCTACAGATTTTGCGTGATAACCAGTTGTTTGCGAAATTCAGCAAGTGTGAGTTCTGGTTGCGCGAAGTTGGCTTTCTGGGACATATTGTATCTGCTGCAGGTATCCGACTTGATCCGAATAAAATATCTGCTATCCTTGATTAGAAGCCTCCTAAAAATGTCTCAGAAGTCCGAAGCTTTTTGGAACTTGCCGGGTACTACCGACGGTTTGTGAAAGACTTCTCAATGATCTCAACCCCGTTGATGAAGCTACTGCAGAAAGATGTTAAATTCGAATGGTCCGAGAAGTGCCAAAAAGAGTTTCGACCGATTGAAAGCCCTTTTGACAGAAGCTCCAATCTTAGTTCAACCTGAATCCGGTAAAGAGTTTGTGGTTTATAGTGATGCATCTTTGAATGGCTTGGAGTGTGTTTTGATGCAAGAGGGCAGGGTGGTTGCATATGCTTCGAGGCAATTAAAGCCTCATGAGAAAAACTATCCGACTCACGATCTTGAATTAGCTGCAATTGTGTTCGCTCTAAAGATTTGGCGGCACTACCTATTTGGAGAGAAATGTCATGTCTACTCTGACCATAAAAGCCTCAAATACTTGATGACGCAAAGAGACTCTAATTTGAGACAGAGACGTTGGCTTGAATTGCTAAAGGATTACGAACTTGTCATCGACTATCACCCGAGGAAAGCGAATGTAGTTGCTGATGCTCTTAGCCGGAAATCATTGTTTGCTCTACGAGCAATGAATGTGCATTTATCGGTAGCTGATGATGGTATGATGATAGCGGAATTAAAAGAGAAACCAGTGTTTCTACGACAAGTTTGTGAGGCTCAGAAAGCGGATGGCGATTTAATTGCCAAGCGAGCTTAATGCGATTTAAACGTGGATTCTGAGTTTCAAGTTGATGATAATGATTGTTTGAGGTTTCGAGGCCGAGTATGTATTCCGAGAAGTTCAGAGTTGGTTTCGACGATTCTAAATGAAGCCCATAATAGTCGAATGTCAGTCCATCCGGGAAGTACAAAGATGTACAATGATTTGAAACGTCAGTATTGGTGGCATGGTATGAAACGAGACATCTCAAATTTTGTGGCAAGGTGTTTGATATGCCAACA
Source organism: Gossypium stocksii (assembly GCA_020496765.1). Lineage (NCBI taxonomy): Eukaryota > Viridiplantae > Streptophyta > Magnoliopsida > Malvales > Malvaceae > Gossypium > Gossypium stocksii. The sequence continues at coordinate 10,899,503 of CM035621.1, read as the reverse complement.
AGTAAAAGCGGAACATCAGGTGCCTTCGGGTTGTTGCAACCGATTTTGATTCCCGAGTGGAAATGGGATAAAGTCACGATGGATTTTGTATCTGGGCTACCGTTGAAACCGAGCAAGAAGGATGCGATTTAGGTTGTCGTAGACCGATTAACTAAATCCGCTCATTTTATACCCGTGCGTGCGGATTTCTCACTTGATAAGCTAGCGGAGTTGTATGTTTCTCAGATCGTCAGATTGCACGGGGTCCCTATCTCTATCGTATCGGATAGAGACCCGAGATTTACATCGCGGTTTTGGAGGAAACTACAAGATTCTCTGGGTACTAAGCTACATTTTAGTACCGCGTTCCATCCTCAGACGGACGGTCAATCGGAACGAGTAATTCAGATACTCGAGGATATGTTGAGATGTTGTGTTCTTGAGTTTAGTGGTTCGTGGGAACGGTATTTGCCTTTGATTGAATTCGCTTACAACAACTGTTTCCAATCGAGCATTAAGATGGCACCTTACGAGGCTTTGTACAGTCGCAAATGCCGCACCCTATTATTTTGGACCGAGCTCAATGAAAGTAAGATCTTTGGGGTGGATCTGATTAGAGATGTCGAGCAGAAGGTAAAGGTGATTCAAGATAGTCTTAAGGCAGCTTCAGATCGTCAAAAGTCATACGCAGATTTAAAGCGGAAAGATATAGAGTATCAGGTCGAAGATAAAGTATTCCTTAAAGTATCACCTTGGAAAAAGGTGCTCAGATTCGGCCGTAAGGGTAAATTGAGTCCGAGGTTCATCGGACCATATGAAATATCTGAACGGATTGGACCGGTAGCATATCAATTGATTTTGCCTCCCGAACTTGAAAAGATCCACAACGTTTTTCATGTTTCGATGCTTCGACGATATAGATCCGACCCATCACATGTGATTAATCCATCTAACATCGAGATTCGATCTGATATGAGTTATGAGGAGGAACCAATTCGTATTTTGGCGCGCGAGGTTAAAGAATTGCGGAATAAGAGGATTTCATTAGTGAAAGTGTTATGGGTCAAACACGGGGTCGAAGAAGCTACTTGGGAGCTTGAGGATTCGATAAAAGAACGTTACCCAAACTTATTTTCCGGTATGAATTTTCGGGGACGAAAATTTCTTAAGTGGGAAAGAGTTGTGACAGCCTTAACACGACCCTAGTCGGATTGTGGTTTCGGGACCACAAAATCGAGGCCTAAAATATATTTAATATTCATTTTGATGCCTATAATATGTGTTAATTCATGTGTGACATGTTTGGTGTGTTGATTTAGAGTTATAAATTTGAATTTCACTAAAAAGGACTTAGTAGTGAAATTTGAAAATATGCTAGACAAAAGTGTGATGACTAGTTAATGCATGCATGCAAATTGAGGGAGTTGCATGTCAAATTTACCTTTTTTATGTGAGGGGATGGTAATGATGATTTTGTTTGGCATTTTGTGCTTTGAATGTTAGTAAATAATTATAATAATAAATTTGTTTATATTAAATAAAAATTAGTTGTCATAAAATAGAAATAATATAATTAATGAATTAAGAAAAGGGTGATAAAAACAATGTTTGTTTATTTTCCTCCCTTCATTGCCGAAACTAGCTAAAGAAGAAGAGAAATAGGGTTCAAGCTAATCGGTTGAGGGAAGACTTGATTAAGGTACAATTTTTAGGTGATTTTCTTTGAATTTCATGAAATTTTGTTGGTTTTGAAGCTCTCTTCTTTGTCCATGTTTGAATTTCTTGAGCCTTTAGTGTTAGAAGCATTCGGTCATAGGTGCATGTTTTCTTTCGTGATGTTTTGAAGATTTTTGTTAAGAAATTTGAGTTTTGTAAACATGGAATCTTTGTGAGATAAGCAAGATATGGTATTCGGCCATATGAGCAAGGATGGGAGAATTGTGCTTTCCTTGATGCTTGTGTTAAATAATGAAATTTGGGTGTTGTTTGAGCTAGTTTAAGGGTCCTCTCCTTTGCCCATTATGGAATTCTTTGAGCTAGGAAGATGTAGGCATTCGGCTATGTCAAATTAGACTAAGGAATTGTTAAATTGAATTCATGAACTTACTAAAGCTTGCCAATGAACCTTTTGGTGTTATATGCTTGAATTATTAAGTTGAACTTAGAAGATTTTGGTTTTGTGGGATGATACCGAACCTAGGCGCATTCGGTTCCATGAGTATAGGATTTGTCTTGTTCTTGAGTAGCCATTTGGTAGTATACATGATATGTAGTCTAATGAAAATGATTTAAGGTTAATAGAGGCTAAATTGGATGTGGTGAGCTTCTTAAAGTTGTTTGACCGAAACCTACTAGTGATTTGAAAATTTTGAAGCATGTTAGTTTCGGTTGATTAGTGTTGTAATAAGGAAAGGGGTGGTTTGATTTTGATTTATAAGTGAAGTTTAAGACCATATGCATTTAGTCCTAGCATGTGAAGTAAATCAAACCTACTTCTTTTTGTGATTGAACTTTGAATTGATGGAAGTATGTGTCATGTATAAGATGGAATGCTACAAAATGTTAGTTAAAGTTTAGGAGATGGATTTGAATAATGTCCATGCTTGGACATATGGCCGAATGGCCTTAGTGTGTATGCATTTAGAAATGGTAGTTAGACAAATTGATCAATTTGTGCTTGTGGGAGCTCCTTGGATAAAGGAATGACCTATTCGGCCATGTGCATAAAATCTTTAAATTTTGTTTCGATAATTGGTGTCTTAAGAGTGGTATATTGATTAAAATGAATATGAATTATGTATATTTATGTTAAGATCAATGACTACTCTAAATGGTGCCTTAGGAAATGCTATGTTTTAAATATGTGAATAAGATCATTAAAGAGTGAATTTTGTATAAAATCTGCTTGGGACAGTAGCAGTAACGTGTTTTATAAAAATCACCATAAATTGTGGGAGTTGAATTAGAGGCTGAATAAATTGTGTAATTAAAGCTTAATGAGTCTAGTTTCTTATAAAAGAAACCTTACAAGCAAAGGAATTTCCGATAAATAGATTTTTAGAGTAGAGTAAGACAGTGTCAGATTGACTCTGAAATCCCCTATTCTGTTTTTGGAAAATCACTATAAATTGTAAAAAAATTGTTGTAAGATAAAATTTATATGCCTAGACTCTTTAATGAGTCTAGATTCGAATGAAATAGGCTAGGACACATTTTGAACTCTGTACAGGGAGAAATTCGATTCGTAGTGTAAAGTGGTCAGTTTAATCAAACAGTGAAATAGGGAAATTTTAAGAAAATTCTGGTATTGATTGGCCAAACCAAAAATTCTGAAAAATTTATGGATAGAAGATACATGAGTCTATTTTTAGGCAAAATTAACGGCACTTCATTTGGAATTTTGTAGCTCCAGTTATGAGTAATTTATTGAATGTTGCTCAGAAAATCAGCTTGTAACGACTTGTGATATGTATGTGAAATGGCCGAATGTGTGTGTGTTGCTATGAGAAGTATATGCATGTATTACTTGACTGTAAGTGAAAATGATTCATTGAGATGCTTGAATAAGGATTAATAGAATTAAATATTTTATTTAGCTCAAGAGCATAGAGGGACGAGTTCGGATAAAGGGAAGGCTAAAGAGGTCGAATAGCCAACTCATAGTTGCTCGGGAAAGTTCAAGGTAAGTTTTGAGTAATTGAATTTGGTACTTAATTTTAAATGCCATAATATACTTGTATGATAAACGAATGACGTCCCATTGTCCTTACCGTAGTAAAGTTATTGAGAATGAAACCTATTACATGTCGTTATATAGCCGAATGGCTCATAGAGAAAGAAACTAAAATTGGGATTTGACATGTATTGCCTATGTATGTTGCTCATTGAGCCGAAAGTCTAGAAAAGAAAAGTATACATGTATAAGTTTTGAATTATATTTATGACATAGAGTCAAGGAGCATGTTATATGTTTGTATGCGAATGAATTGATTGAATTTCAAATGTGACCTTGCAATGTGAAATGTGGCAACATGTGAATACATATGTATGAGACTCTGTGATGTGAATCCGGGATTAAAGTCCCGATGACTATATGTGGAGACTATGTCCGGGTTAAGACCCGAAGGTTATATGCAGAGATGATGTCCGGGTTAAGACCCGAAGGCTATAGGCGGAGATTATATCTGGGGTAGAGACCCGATGGCTATGTATAGAGATTTTACCCGGGCTAAAGGTCTCGATGATGATGCGAGTAAAGTCTCAGACTAAAAGTCTTCATGGTAATGATTGCTAATGAATGCGCTTAAAGTGTTAAGTTATACAGGTATGTACCCTAAGCTTATATGCAAGCTGGTTTTTGGACCAAATACTAAGGTCATTATGCAATTACATATGTGTGCATGAAATGAGACTATTAATATGGTCAAAGTACAATTGGTCAATGTGAAATGTTATGTGAAATTTTGTGACACGATTATGTTTACATGAGTTTACTATAAGTGAAAGCTATCTACTTTCGTATATGATGTGAATGTGTACGTTTGGTTAAAGGGTGACCTACCTAAAAGAAGAGGGAAACAAAAATACGAACAACTCTGTTATAATTTGATGTTTTATCTGTTGTCATTGCTTAAAACTTACTAAGCATTGTAATGCTTACTCCGTTTACTTTGTTTCCTTTGTTTTATAGATCTCATTTTGGAAGCTACGAACTCGGGGATTGAATCCTTAATCACCTACACTATCGCCGTTATTTTGGTACATTTGATAGTTATTTTGGATCAATGGCATGTATAGGCTAACCTCCTTTTTGTTGAACCAAATTACATTTTGAATTGTAATTATTCTAGCCATGCGAAAATGGCTCGCTTAGTCTTCGAGTTGATTTTATGTTTGGATGATACTATACTCATATGGTTCAATGTTGTGGCATGATATTTAGTTAGTACCCAATATGCAATGAGTTTCTAATATGGTGTTCGGTTATTGAAAAGTTTGATTTGGCCAAATTGTTAGTAGCCACATGGTAGAATTATGCTAGCATGCTTATAAAATGCTTTTAAATAAGATATGATGTACTGACCGAACCTATTTGCAAGTGATATACATTCGGTTATAGAACTCAATGAATCTAGGTCTAGCGCGTAACTATGAACCTCGGTAGGTGGCATTTAGACATGTAATACCTTTATGCCCTATTCCGGCGACGGACAGGAGTGTAGGGTGTTACACTTTTCATGATAGTTCAGCCACTCATATAGTTCCTCGATCTGAAGCATTCGCTTTTCAGGTGCATCTCCCTTGGATGGACTTGTCTATGATTGGGTTGCCGTTTTGTGGAGCGTATCCTGCACAGAAGGTTGGGTGGTGAATTTAGTGTTTTTACAAGGACTCGTAACTATATTATTATCAGCAGTCTTAATCGAGTTCCAAGCTTGTAAAGTAACTTTGTCATCACCTATGCGTAGTGTAAGCTCACCTGTTCCTACATCAATTATAGTTCTGGCAGTTGTTAAAAAGGGCGCCCTAAAATTAAAGGTACCTCAATATCTTCATCCATGTCAAGCACAACAAAATCAACAGGGAATATAAATTTATCTACCTTTACTAGCACATCTTCTATGATTCCTCTAGGATATTTAACAGATCTATCAGCTAGTTGAATACTCATTCTAGTGGGCTGTGGTTCCCCTAGACCTAGTTGCTTGAACATTTTGTAAGGCATGAGATTAATGCTAGCACCTAAATCAGCTAAGGCTTTATCAATAAGTAAACTACCAATTAAATAAGGAATAGTAAAACTCCCTGGGTCTTTCAGTTTTGTTGGCAGTTTATTTGGGAGAATAGCTGAACATTCTTTGTTGAGTTCCACTGTGGCTAATTCTTCCAACTTCCTTTTATTTGTCAGAAGTTCTTTAAGGAACTTCGCGTATTTCGGCATCTGCGAAATTGCTTCAACAAAAGATAAGTTAATATGTATTTTCTTTAAGAGTTTAAGAAACTTACCGAATTGTTCATCTGACTGGTCTTTCTTTAATGCGTTTGGGTATGGGATACGAGGCTTGTATTCTTTGATGTCTGGAGTATTGCTGCTTACCTCTACCTTACCTTTATTCAACTCAGGTTCCTTGCTTAATTCTGGATTGTCTTTGGTTAATGTCTCCTTTTCTATTGTACTGATGGCATGAATTTGCTCTCTTGGATTGGTCTTAGTGTTACTTGGGAGTCCACCTTGTGGTCTTTCTGAAATTAGCTTGGCGAGTTGACCAATTTGATTCTCAAGGCCTTTAATTGATGCTTGCTGGTTCTTTAGTGTCGTTTCGGTATTTTGAAAATGGGTTTCTGATACGGCCATAAATTTTGTGAACATCTCTTTAAGGTTCGGCTTTTTCTCTTATTGTGGAGGTGGCTGTTGAAATCCCGGAGGAGGTGGTTGTCTTTGATTCCCTTGTCCTCCCCAAGAAAAATTGGGGTGGTTCTGCCAACCTGTATTGTAAGTATTACTATAAGGGTTATTTTGAGGTTTAGAATTGTTACCCATATAGTTGGTTTGCTCAGTTTCCATGACATGTCCATAAGAGGAGTAATCTGGATTGAACAAATTTCCCTGGATTGCATCACGCTGCATCACTGGATGTGCCTGCATAGAACCAACAAAATTATCAAACTTTTTATTTAAAAGTTCTACCTGGTTAGTAAGCATGGTGACAGCATCAATATTATAAACTCCTGCAGCTTTTGTCGGCTTTGTCCTCATGACGTGCCATTGATAGTTATTTCATGATATCTCCTCAATAAATTCATAAGCCGCTTCGGGTGTTTTATTGTTGATTGTTCCTGCTGCTGCGGCATCAATCATCTGTCTCGTTGAAGGGTTCAAACCGTTGTGGAAGGTTTGAACTTGCAGCCACAAAGGTAAACCATGATGAGGACACCTTCTCAAAAGATCGTTGTATCTCTCCCACGCATCGTAAAGTGTTTCTAGATCCATCAGCATAAAAGAAGAGATATCGTTTCGCAATTTAGCTGTTTTAGCTGGAGAAAAATATTTAAGTAAAAATTTTTCGGTCATCTGTTCCCATGTAGTATTGAGCCTCGTGGTAGAGAATTTAACCACTGTTTAGCCTCGTTTCTCAAAGAGAATGGGAATAGCCTAAGACGAATGGCATCATTAGAAACGCCATTTATTTTGAATATATCGCATATTTCCAAGAAATTGGCTAGATTCGAGTTAGGATCCTCATCCTGCAAACCATCAAACTGAACAAATTGTTGTATCATTTGAATAGTGTTAGGTTTCAGTTCAAAATTATTTACAGCAATACTAGGTCTAACAATGCTAGATTCAGTGCCTGCTAAATTAGGTCTAGCATAATCATACATAGTACGCGGAGCAGGATTTTGCTCAATAGGATTTGCGGCTACTACAGGAAGTAGCTGATTATCCTGGTTTGCTTCCATCTCTTCAGTAGGTTCAAGTTCTTCTTCTTGTCCTGGATAATGTAAACTATGTCTAATTTCTCTGCGATTTCTGCGAACTGTCGCTTTTAGATCTTCGTCTAAAAGTAGTGGTCCTGTTGGGTTGTTTCTAGTCATAAACTAAAAATACCTGAAAAGAAAAAGCAAAAAAAAAACTTAAAAATTTAAAAGAAAATAAATAAATAAAAACTAAAAATAAAAATAAAAGAAAAATAAATATATATATATCTAGTAATGGCTAAAGTAATAGAAATCGAGCTTTCGTAATATTTTAGTTCCCCAGCAACGGCGCCAAAAACTTGATATCGCGTGATATGAAGTTATAAAATTTATAAAGAACTTGATCACACCAAAACTAACTAATATCACGACGTTGAGGCAAGCGCACCTGTCGAACAGTAGTATAGCTTAGTGGCAAGACCGAGTTATCGTACCCAAGGGAACTAAAAGTACTAATACTTACTTTCCTTCTATTATCTAGCCTAAAAATAAAAGAGGGTTGTTTAACTAATTCTAAATCTAAACTAAAAGTGCACAAAAAGTAAATTGAGGAAAAACCTTAGGGGAAAAGCTAATTGATATGGACAATACTCAAGGGAGAATCCACCTAAACTTCACTTGTTATTATTTTCTTGAACTATATGATTTCTTTACTTGACTTGATCCGTAGAGATCCCTAACTTATGTTAAACCCTTCGTCGAGGTGAAGAGCAACTAGGCCTAAGTTGTTAATTAAAGTTCCCTTATTAATTAACTCCCTAGGTTGCATTAATTCGATCTATGGCTCCCCATATTAGGTTTGACCCTAATCCGGTAGATTTATGTCACCCTATGTCTAGGGTTGCATGCAACTCCGCTTAATTATGGTAGATCTACTCTTATCACAAGGACTTTTGCTCCTCTACTCTAAGCACATCTAATTCTTGAAATAATACCTAGGATTATTAAATCAAGAATGAAGAACACATAATTAAGAACAATTCAAGTATTTATCAAATAAATCAAGAATAAATAACAAGATCTATCTTAGGTTTCATCCCCCTCAAGTATTTGAGAGGTTTAGTTCATAATAAAGAAGAGAAACATCACAGAAGATATAAAATAACAAAACATAAAAGAACCCAAAAATCCCTAAAGGAATTTAGAGAGATACCCTATATTGCTATAGAATTCCAGCTTCTGGGATGAATCAATCGGCTTCCCTTGGAGTAATTCCTGGCTTTTACTCTTCGTGTCGGTAGAGAGACGACTCCCCACTTTAGGGAAAAAATTACCCTTAGCAGGGGGAAATCAAGTACACCCTTAGAGTTGTCTCCTAGGGTCTTTATATAGAGTTTTGGGGAGCCTTTCTTAGCCTTTAAGTATTCAAATCTGAGTGAAATTCCTTTTCCTCACGACTAGAACATGCCCGTGTGCCACGCCCGTGTGATTCTATCGGTGGAGGCAGGACCGTGTGGCCTGGCCGTACTTGTCGGAGGCTGGACCGTGTGATCTTCATGTGGCATGGCCATGTGCCACGGCCGTGTGGTTACTTCTTGGGCCGTGTGTTTTCACATTTTGGCCCATTTTCTCTGATTTTTGGTCCATTTTCCGTTCTCTTCTCTTCCCTATGCTCTCCTGAGTATAAGATATGAAATAGAAGGATTAAGAGCACCAATTCTCACAAAATTAATAATAATTCATCCAAAATATACGCTAAACATGAGGTAAAAATATGTATAATTTATCGTTTATCAGTTAGCTGCTAAATAATTTGCAAAATCAGTAAACCAAGGAACTGTTGCATCTGCTAAGGCTAGGAGTTGTTCTTCAGGAAACAAGTCGTTTATTTTATTGAGGTACTTGGGTTGTATGTTTTCTAATCTTGAAAGGTGATCTGCTGCCAAGTTTTCAGCTCCTTTCTTGTCCTTTATTTCTAAATCGAATTCTTGTAACAATAGAATCCATCCTATTAGTCGAGGTTTTGCATCAGTTTTAGTTAAAAGGTAGCGAAGAGCAGAATGGTTAGTATAAACAATGACTTTTGAAAAAATCAAATAAGATCTGAATTTTTCAAATGGAAAAATAACGGCTAGCAATTCTTTTTCTGTGGTAGTATAATTTGCTTGAGCAGCTGTCAAAGTTCTGCTAGCATAATAAATCGGTTGAAAATGCTTCTCTTCGCTGTCCCAAAACTGCACCTACTGCAAAATCACTTGCATCGCACATTAGTTCAACAGGTAGATTCCAATCAGGTGAAATCATAATCGGGGCATTGACTAACTTTTCATGAAGAGCGTTAAAAGACTCTAAACATTCCTGGTCAAAGTTGAAAAGCACGTCTTTTTCTAGCAATTTTGTTAAAGGCTTTGCTATTTTAGAAAAATCTTTAATAAATCTACGATGAAAACCAGCATGTCCTAAAAAGCTTCATATAGCCTTAACTGAATTAGGGGGAGGTAATTTTTCAATAGTTTCAATTTTTGCTTTATCTACCTCTATCCCTTTACTAGAAATTTTATGTCCTAATACAATACCCTCTTGAACCATAAAGTGGCATTTTTCCCAGTTTAGCACTAAATTTGTCTCTTCACATCTTATAAAAAAACACGTTTTAAATTATTAAGACAAAGTTGGAAAGAATTACCGAAAACTGAAAAATCATCCATAAATACCTCTATGATGTCTTCCACGAATTCATTGAAAATGGCTAGTATGCATCGCTGAAAAGTAGCAGGAGTGTCACATAAACCAAAAGGCATTCTACGATAAGCGAACGTACCGTATGGACATGTGAATGTCATATTCTCCTGATCTTCTGGAGCTATCGGGATTTGGAAGTAACCAGAGAGGCCATCTAGGAAACAATAATCAATGCAAACTCTCCATCCAGTGACTGTTCTTGTAGGTATTGACTCTTTTTTGTTATTAGACACCACGGTCCTCCCTTTTTAGGAACAACCTGCACAGGACTTACCCAAGAACTGTCAGAAATAGGATAAATAATGCCTGCATCTAGAAGTTTAATTGCCTCGGCTTTTATGACTTCCTTCATGTTGGGATTCAATCGTCTCTGAGCTTGCACCGATGGTTTATATTCATCTTCCATTAAAATTTTGTGGGTGCAAAAAGAAGGATAAATTCCCTTAATATCTGAAATTTTCCAAGCTATAGCCTGTTTGTGCTTCCTTAACACATGGAGTAGTTCCTTTTTTTCTGCAATGCTCAAATCTGATGCGATAATAGTAAAACTCCCTGGACCTTTCAGTTTTGCCAGCAGTTTGTTTTGGAGAATAGCTGAGCATTCCTTGTTGAGTTCCACTGTGGCTAATTCTTCCAACTTCCTTTTATTTGCTAGAAGTTCTTTGAGGAATTTCGCGTACTTCGGCATCTGCGAAATTGCTTCAACAAAAGGTAAGTTAATGTGTAATTGTTTAAAAAGTTCAAGAAATTTACCGAATTGAGCGTCTGTACGGTCTTGTATTCCTTGAGTCCTGGTGGAGTGTTTTCCTTGGGTTCCTCTGCCTTGTCTCCTGAAGCTGAAAATAAATGAAAATAGTAATGGCTAAAGTAATAGAAATCGAGTTTTCTTAATATTTTAGTTCCCCGGCAACGGCGTCAAAAACTTGATACTCGCGATATTAAGTAATAAAATTTATAAAAACTGATCACACCAAAAACTAACTTATATCACGATTTTAAAGGCAAGCGCACCTATCGAACAGTAGTATAGTTTAGCGGCAAGACTGAGTTATCGTACCCAAGGGAACCAAAAGTACTAATACTTGCTTTCTTTCTATTATCTAACCTGAAAATAAAAGAAGATTGTTTGAAACTAATTCTAAAACTAACTAAAAGTGCATAAAAAGTAAAGTGGGGAAAGGTTCTTTGGGAAAACTGATTGATATAAGCAACACTCAAGGGAGAATCCACCTAGACTTCACTTATTATTAACTTCTTGAACTAGATGATTTCTTCACTTGACTTGATCCGTAGAGATCCCTAACCTATGTTAATACCTCCGTCGAGGATAAGAACAACTAATCCTAGGTGGTTAACTAAAGTTTCTTTATTAATTAACACCCCTAGGTTGCATTAATACGATCTATGGATCCCCCTATTAGCTTTAACCCTAATCCGACAAATTTATGTCGCCCTATGTCTAGGGTGGCATGCAACTCCACTTAATTATGGTAGATCTACTCTTAAAACAGGGACTTTTGCTCCTCTGCCTAAGCATATCAGTTTCTTGAAGTAATACCTAGGATTATTAAATCAAGAATGAAGAACACATAATTAAGAACAATTCAAGTATTTATCATATAATTCAAGAATAAATAATAACAAGTTCTTTCTTAGGTTTCATCCCCCTCGAGTATTTGAGAGGTTTAGTTCATAATTAATAAAGAAAACATCTCAGAAGAAATAAGATAACAAAACATAAAGAACCCAAAACCCTTGAAGGAATTTAGGGAGATCCTCTGTCTTGTCTCCTGAAGATTCTGGAACAGACTTCTTTTCTGGTTCAGCTAGAACTTTCCCATCTTTTAGAGCAATTGTTTTGACATGTTCTCTGGGATTTGGCTCAGTATTACTTGGTAGTCCACCTTGTGGTCTTTCTGAAATTAATTTTGCAAGTTGGCCGACTTGATTCTCAAGCCCTTGAATTGATGCTTGCTGGTTTTTTAGTGCCGTTTCAGTGTTTTGGAAACGGGTTTCTGATGCGGCCATAAATTTGGTGAACATTTCTTCAAGATTCGGCTTTTTCTCTTGTTGTGGTGGTGGTTGCTGAAATCCCGGAGGAGGCTATTGTCTTTGATTTCCTTGTCCTCCCCATGAAAAATTGGGGTGATTTCGCCAACCTACATTGTAAGTATTACTATAAGGATTATTTTGAGGTCTAGAATTGTTACCTATATAGTTGGCTTGCTCAGTTTCTATGCCGTGTCCATAAGATAAATCGTCCGGATTGAACATATTTCCTGGGGTTGCGTCGCAATGCATCACTGGCTGTGCCTACGTAGAACCAACAAAATTATCAAACTTTTTATTTAAAAGTTCTACTTGGTTAGTAAGCATAGTGACAGCATCAATATTATAAACTCCTGCAGCTTTTGTCGGCTTTGTTCTCATGACTTGCCACTGATAGTTATTCAGTGACATCTCTTTAATAAATTCATAAGCTGCTTCGGGTGTTCTATTGTTGATTGTTCCTCCTGCAGCTGCATCGATCATTTGCCTTGTTGAAGGGTTCAAACCGTTGTGAAAGGTTTGAACTTGTAACCACAAAGGTAACCCATGATGAGGGCATCTTCTCAAAAGATCTTTGTATCTCTCCCAGGCATCGTAAAGTGTTTCTAAATCCATCTGCACAAAAGAAGAGATATCGTTTCGTAATTTAGCTATTTTGGCTGGAGGAAAATATTTAAGTAAAAATTTTTCGGTCATCTGCTCCCATGTAGTGATTGAGCCTCGTGATAAAGAATTTAACCACTATTTAGCTTTATTTCTCAAAGAGAATGGAAATAGCCTTAGACGAATAGCATCATTAGAAACGCCATTAATTTTTAAAGTATCACAAAGTTCCAAAAAATTGGCTATGTGTGAATTTGGATCTTCATCCTGTAAACCATTAAACTGCACCAATTGCTGTATCATCTGAATAGTGTTAGGTTTTAATTCAAAATTATTAGCAGTAATGGCAGGTCTAATAATGCTAGTTTGGGTACCAGCCAAACTAGGTTTAGCATAATCACACATAGTACGAGGAGCTTCATCTTGATTCACTGGTTGCGCGGCTATTCCAGGAGGTGGTGGAATGTTTTGATTTGCCTCCATCTCTTTTGTAGGTTCTGGCCTTTGTTCTTGCCCTGGCTCTGGATAATGTAGGCTTCTTTTGATCTCTCTATGATTTCTGCGAACTGTCGCTTCTAAATCTTCGTCAAAAAGCAGTGGTCCTTCTGGGTTGTTTCTAGTTATAAACTAGAAATACCTAGAAAGGAAAAAGCATAGAAAATTAAAATAAATAAAAAATAAAAATAAAAGCTGAAAATAAATAAAAATAGTAATGGCTAAAGTAATAGAAATCGAGTTTTCTTAATATTTTAGTTCCCCGGCAACGGCGCCAAAAACTTGATACTCGCGATATTAAGTAATAAAATTTATAAAAACTGATCACACCAAAAACTAACTAATATCACGATTTTAAAGGCAAGCGTACCTATCGAACAGGAGTATAGTTTAGCGGTAAGACCGAGTTATCGTACCCAAGGGAACCAAAAGTACTAGTACTTACTTCCTTTCTATTATCTAGCCTAAAAATAAAAGAGGGTTGTTTGAAACTAATTCTAAAACTAACTAAAAGTGCACAAAAAGTAAAGTGGGGAAAGGTTCTTTGGGAAAACTGATTGATATAAACAATACTCAAGGGAGAATCCACCTAGACTTCACTTGTTATTAACTTCTTGAACTAGACAATTTCTTCACTTGACTTGATCCTTAGAGATCCCTAACCTATGTTAATACCTCCGTTGAGGATAAGAACAACTAATCCTAGGTGGTTAACTAAAGTTTCTTTATTAATTAACACCCCTAGGTTGTATTAATTCGATCTATGGATCCCCCTATTAGCTTTGACCCTAATCCGGCAAATTTATTCGCCCTATGTCTAGGGTTGCATGCAACTCTGCTTAATTATGGCAAATCTACTCTTAAAACAGGGAATTTTGCTCCTCTGCCTAAGCACATCAAGTTCTTGAAGTAATACCTAGGATTATTAAATCAAGAATGAAGAACACATAATTAAGAACAATTCAAGTATTTATCATATAATTCAAGAATAAATAATAACAAGTTCTTTCTTAGGTTTCATCCCTCTCAAGTATTTGAGAGGTTTAGTTCATAATTAATAAAGAAAACATCTCAGAAGAAATAAGATAACAAAATATAAAGAATCCAAAACCTCTGAAGGAATTTAGGGAGATCCTCTGTCTTGATGTAGAATTCAGGCTTCTGGGATGAATCAACTGGCTTCCCTTGGAGTAATTCCTTGCTTTCACTCCTTGTGGTGGCAAAAATATGCCGCTCCTTTTGGGAGAAAAGAGTACCCCCTTAGATTTGCCTCCTAGGGTCTTTATATTGAGCTTTGGGGTGCCTTTCTTAGCCTCTAAGTATCCAAATCCGAGTGAAATTGCACTTCCTCATGACAGGGACATGCCCGTGTGCCACGCCCGTGTGCCACGCCCGTGTGGTTTCAATAAGGGCCATTTTCGGGCCTGTTGAGGTGGCACGGCGTATAGCCTGGCCGTGCTTGGCGGGGCTAGGCCGTGTTGGACCTTGTGTGGCACACCCGTGTGCCACGGCCGTGTGGGGATTCCTTAGGTCGTGTTATTTTCACACTTTGGCCCATTTTCTTCATTTTCAGTCCGTTTCTCATTCTTTTCTCTTCCCTATCCTCTCCTGAGTATAAGACATGAAATAGAAGGATTAAGAGCACTGATTCTCACAAAATTAATAATAATTCATCCAAAAATTAGGCTAAACATGAGGTAAAAATATGTATAATTTATCGTTTATCAACGCCCGTGTGCCCCAATCTCGATATAAACCCCTTACTATTCATCATCCCCCTCATTAAAACCAGCCATCGTTTCGCCGCTGTCGACTGAAACTTAGGGCACCAAACCACAAAACCAGCATTCCATCTCCTCTATTACTCCTTTCATCCTCATATCCACCATAAAAACACCAAATCCCCTATTCAAAACTCCCTTTATTCCCCTTTAACGCACAACCACCATCACCACCGGCAACCACCACAACCCAACCCCTATCATACACAGACCATGCCTGTGTAGCACCTCCACGACCGTGCTCCGCCTTAACATCTACCTTATTGGTTTCCTTTTTCCCCCTTTTCTTTTAATTTTTACTTTATTTTATTTATTTATATTTTCATTGTTATATTAATTCATTTATTTACATTACTTATCTGATTCCCATGCATTTTTCATGATGTATTCACTTAGGTTAATTATCATGCCATTTTGCATTCCTTTTTTATTGCCATTTTTAGCTATCTCATTAAAAGTTTAGTCATGGCATTCTTGTAAAAATTGCTTGTCTTCTTTAGTCTTAATTCTAATATAGTTAGAACATATAATTTATTTCTGGAAACTAATTCCTGCATTTAGAATCCATTAGTTCCTGTTTGAACACACTGCTAAAATAGGAAACTTAGTTTTGATTAGCTTCATTCGTTATTTAGTTTACTAACTTATGAATACTAATAATTTATGTCCATTCTTTCTATTTTCATTAACATGTTACTCTTATTTTCTTTCAGGAACAATGTCATCCTCACGTGGTAGGAAAGCTGTCATCTCTACTTCGAAAAAGCCTAAGGGAGCCAGTGCCACTTCATCTAGCACCACCAAGGAGATTCAGCACCCATTTCTTTAGTTTCCACAAGGTTCCCAAGAGGAATTATTTCATATACTAAGGGCAAGGCCATTCGGAATGGGGCGGTGTATCGACTGGACCGCCCTTGAGCAGGTCCAACTGGCAGACGTGATTCGGGCTTTACTAATGATGGACCCATGGGAACAATTCTTTCAGATCGTCGAACCCACATATCTCGAGCTTACTCTAGAGTGCTGCTCCACCTTCCACCTTCAGACAATCATGTCTCAGTACGATGATCCTGGGATGGTCCAGTTTCACTTAGGTGGTCTAGTTCGACAGCAAAGTGTGCCTGAGTTCGGTATAGCTTTGGGCCTGTATACCAAACAATTTGTGGAGGAGGAGGACCTATCGGAGCTCCATCGCCACATCCACTACTCTCTAGCGAAGTGTTGGCAAGCATTGGTCCCTATCTCAGCTACCTACGACCCCAGTCACTCCAAGGCAACCACTCTCTCCCCATCACTGAGGTACTTACATTCTATCTTCTCACACACATTAACAGGAAGACGAGAGAGCACCGGCATCATCAACACCCACGACGTCTATTTCCTATGGAGCATGGCGAACGGGTACTTATTCAACCTTGCCTACTTCATCGCCCTCGCCATCCAGCATCAAACTGTGTGACATAGGAATGGGGTAATTTCAATGGGCCCATATGTGATGCATCTCGCGAGACACTTCGATCTCCTCAACACCGTAGCACAATCATCCTTCCTCACCTTGATAGGCCAGATGTCCCCACAGGGCATCTCTAGTATGATCCATATGAGGATCATCGAGTGCCGACATGGGACCGATCCTCCACAGTACCATCTCATTCAATCCACTGAGCAGGAGGACCCAGAGGACATTATTGATGATGTCCCTCCATCGCACGAGGAGCCACCGTCTCAGCCACCACCGCCTCATCGTCTAGTTCATGCGGCAGCTTCCTATGCTGACAAATCCGAGTGCCTTACACTATTCGAGTAGTAGTGCTTGCAATGCCTTGATCACATCGACGCTACTCTACAGCAGATATGCCAGCGTCTTCACATTTCAGCACCACCCCCACCTCGCGAACCATCAAGGACTAGGACTTCTGAGTCTTCTTATCTTTTCCTTTATTTTCCCTTTTATTTTTATTTTGACTTATGTGTTTATTTTTATTTTTAGGTTTCTTCAAATTCAGCTTTTTCTTATTTCAATTTCAATTTCTTTTATTCTAGGAACTTAGTTAAATTTATTTTAAATATTTCATATCAGCTATTTCCTAACGAGTAAATTGTGCTAATCTACATCTCCTAAAGTTTTATTAATGCTATTACAGTTTCAAAGAGCCTAAAAGCTCAAAACTAATAGGAAAACCCCGCCACGACTGCTGGGTCCTACACGACCATGACCATAGCCACCACGACACCAATCATAACATCCTTTTGGCACAGAGATTATGGCTCGACACCCTTTCCTACAAGTTTCCACACTTCCAACTCAAGGAATTCATCCAATTTTCGGAGAGTTTCACTTCTCTCCCTATTTTAAGATTTATGCTTATATTATTAGTAAATTTAATTCTGTACATTAAGAGCAATGTACATCTTAAGTGTGAGGGGGTTATTAAGTTTTAAGTGCACTATCAGAAAATTCCTAAAATTTACTCACTTTCACTTTTTGCATTATTCTCAAATTGCTGAATCTTGGCCTTAACAATTAGAATGAATTCTGATTGATTTATGATTTTTATTGATATGTTTAGGATTAAGGCATAGGTATTTGTGCTTTTATTATTCAAACTTTAAGACATTAGAGAATCAAGCATGATAAGTTGAAATTTTTGAAAATTTAAAATTTTCTAGGCTATTTTCCCCAATTTTAAGCGTTATCTTGAGATTTGAAATTCGCAGGATTGACATCAAAAGCCATAATTCTGGTGAGATCTTTGAGCCTTTTGAGCATATATCCTTTCGTGCTCACTTTTATTGTTGCTTTGAGTGGGTCAATATTGATTTGTTATTCTAGAACTTGCTTCGATTATACATGTCAAGACCACATCATTGATTTGATATACCAAGATGATAAAGGCACCTAGGTTTTAACCCACTTACTCCATAAAAGCCTACATTCATAATTAACCATTAGTGAACACCCTTGAGCCTAACAAGCCATTTATTGACCTACCCTCGATATTAACCAATAACCCATTATTATTGAAATCCCCTAATTACTTTGATCCCTATTTTTCTCGATTTGAAATGAACAATTATCTAGCTATGTTCTCCTTTTCAGCTTGTAAGTTTATAAAATTTGATTTATTCTTAAATAAAAAACTGTATGTATGTTATAGTTGTAATTCAATGTTTCGCATATTTCCATGTAATTTTGAGCTTCTGATCTTAAACAATGTTATCCAAAAGAGAAAGGCTTTATTTTAGGAATATGTTTCAGTGATAGAGTTTTTCTAGTTAGATGATTTTTCAATTCAATCTCGATTCTAACCCTCTTTTTCAACTTGTGACCACACCCCTAACCAAAGCCACATTACAACCCTCTAAACACATTTTGATCGATGTATCATGTTAATACATAGTGGTGGAGATTTGATTTTCATGAAAGCTTATGGTAATAACTTTTTATGTTGACTAATGAGTGCTTAATTTCTGAACCCTAAACACTTCGAGTGGATAGAGTGAATCTTTAGTGAGGATGCCAACTCTTGTTGATTTTGAATTCAAGATAATTACTTAGAAGAGGGGAGAATACCTATGTTTCCGTGATAAGATTCTCAACTTAGATTGTTTGAAACTTTGATGTTCTTTTAGTTGAATTCTCAATGTATGATTACTTGTGGATTAGTTCGAAACATTATTGATAAGGGTTATAAGTTGAGAAGAATGATTTTTAATTGTGAGTTGAGATTTTGCTTAAGGACAAGCAAAGGCTTAAGTGTGGGGGTATTGGGGTATTTGATAAACTATAAATTATACATATTTCTATCCCACATTTAGCACATTTATGGATGAACTATCATTGAATTTGTGGAATTTGATGCTCCTAATCTTTTAATTTCATGTTTATTACTTAGGAGATCATAGGAGAGTGAAAAGAACGAGAAACGGGCAGAAAACGGAGAAAATAGGCCAAAGTAAGGAAACAACATGGCCTGAAGTTTGTCACACGGGTGAACCACACGGCCGTGCCACATTAACAGGCTCGAACATGACCTAGGCTCGATTCATATGGGTGTGCCACACGGGCGTGTCCCTGTCGTGATGAAGTTTAATTTCACGCGAAAAAAGCTACTTAGGGGCTAAGAAAGACATTCCAAACTCTATATAAAGACCCTAGGAGGCAACAACAAGTACAGTATAGTGTCTTCGCTAAGGACGGAGAGTAAAAGGTAGGGAATTACTCGAAGAAAGCCAATTGATCCATCTCAAAAGCCAGGATCCACATCAAGACTGAAAATCTCTCCTTTATCCTTTCAGGGGTTTTGGGTTTTCTTTATGTTTTTTTTTTCTTTATACTGAGATGTCTTCTTTTCTAAACATGAACTAAACCCCCAAATACCTAAGGGGATGAAACCATAGACGAATCTTGTTATTGTTATCTGAACTATATGATAAATATTTGATTTGTTCTTAATTGTGTTCTTAATTCTTGAATTGATATTTTCGGGATATTAATTTAAGTCGAATGTGCTTATGCAGAGAAGCAAAAGTCCCTGCGTAAGAGTAAATCCAACACAATTAAGCAGAGTTGATCGTAATCCTAGACATAGGACGACAAAAATCTGCCAGATTAGAGTCAAATCTAATATAGGGATCCATTGATCGCAATCCTAGGTGGATTCTTCCTTGGGTATTATCTTTAACATTCAGTTTTCCCAAAGCAATTCCCCAATTTACTCTTTGTCATGTCTTTAGTTTAATTTAGATTAGTTAGTTTACAACCAAGTTCTCCTTTATTTTTAGGCTAGATAATAGGAAGAAAGTCATTACTAGTACTTTTGGTTCATTGGATTTGATATTCTGGTCTTGCCGCTAGCTATACTCTATTTAATAGGTGCATTTGCCTTTTATCGTGATAATAGTTAGTTTCTAGGTACGATCATTATTATTACTTCATCGAAATCACGATCATACACCTCAACAAAATGGTGTAAGTGAAAGAAAGAACAGAAGCTTGATGGATATATCCAGGTGCCTAATGTTTGAAAGAAATTTGCCTAAGACATTTTGGGCAAAGGCAGTTAACGCTGCAGTTTACCTCTAAAACAAGCTCCCAACCAAGGTTTTGGCTCAGAAAACTCCATTCGAGGCTTGGTTTGGGTTCAAACCATCACTGGCTCACCTGAGAGTCTTTGGTTGTATTTGTTATGCTCATTTTCTAGCAGCAAAAAGAGACAAGCTTGCTAAGAAAGCTCAACCTGATATTCTGATGGGCTACAGCAGTATCAAGAAGGGTTATAGGATACTTGATCCTTCAACAAACAACATCTTTATAAGCAAAGATGTTGTATTCGATGAGAAGTCAAGCAGGAACTAGGATAAAAATAAACCAGGAACTACTGATGAAGATTTGGTGATAGTTTAGATTGAAGCTGATCAAAATGGTCCTGAAATAGACATTGATGATGAACCAATCAGGGGCACTAGACCATTGGCTGAGATTTATGAAAGAGCTCAAGTGGCTACTATTGAACCAAGCAACTTTGAAAAGGCTGAAACTCATCAAGGTTGGAAACAGGCAATGGCTGATGAAATCAGTATGATTGAAAAGAATCAGACCTGGCAAGTAGTTGAAAGACCACTTAATAGAAAAGTCATTGGAGTGAAATGGGTGTTTTGAGCCAAGCACAATGCTGATGGAAACTTGAACAAGCTTAAAGCAATGCTGGTTTTAAAGAGGTTCAGCCAAGAATATGGTGTTCACTACCTGGAGACATTTGCACCAGTGGCCAAGCTTAACACTATAAGGCTACTAGTTGCCTTAGCAGTACAGATGCAGTGGAAAATCCACCAACTTGATGTGAAGTTAGCCTTTCTCAATGGATTCTTTAAAGAAGAGATTTATGTTGAGCAACTTCAAGGCTTCAAAGTGGTTGGCAAGGAAGATATGGTGTACTGGCTAAAGAAAGCCTTGTATGGCTTGAAATAAGCATCAAGGGCCTAGTATAGTAGGATCGATGGCTATCTAGGCTTTGAAAGAAGCAGCATTGAACCAACTCTATGCGTTAAGAAGAAAGGTGTTGAAACACAGCTTATAGTGTCTTTATATGTGGATGATTTACTGGTGACAGGAGGGACCAAGCAATGTTGGCTGATTTCAAAGCCAAAATTCAACAGATGTTTGAGATGTCTGATTTGGGACAAATGTCCTACTTCCTAGGCATGGAAGTGTTCCAAACTCATAAAAGATCCTTCTTGAGTTAGAAAGCATTTTCAATGAAGATTCTAACCAAGTTTTCTATGCTGAATTGCAAGGCTACAAGCATTCCAGTTGCCATGTGAGAAAAACTATCGAGCCAAGGTGACTTTGAGCAAGTCAGTGAATTTCTCTATAGGAGTTTAGTTGGTTGTTTGCTTTATTTAACTACAACTAGACCAGACATCATGTTTGCTGTGAGTTTGCTATCTAGATTCATGTATTGCTATAATGAGAAGCACTTTCAAGCTGCCAAAAGAGTTATTGAGCTATGGAATACTGTTTAGTAAAGTTGAAAACATGAAATTAATTGGCTATGCTGATAGTGATTGGGCTGGATCGATAGATGATATGAAGAGTACCTCAGGGTATCTATTCACCCTTGGTTTAACCATTTTTTTACTAGAGTTTAAAGAAGCAAATTGTTGTTGCTCAATCAACTGCTGAAGTGGAGGATGTGACAGCTGCAGGAGCTTTGAACCAAGCCATTTGGCTGAGAAAAATAATGGCCAATTTAAATCAACACCAAAGGGAAGCAATAGAGATCAATTGTGACAACCAATCTACTATTGCAACTGCAAAGAATCTAGTGTTCCATGGAAGAACAAAGCACTTTAAGATCAAGTTTCATTTTGTTAGAGAAATGAAACAAGCACAAGAATTGAAACTCATTCATTACAGTTCAGAGGAACAACTTGTTGATATCCTAACAAAGCCCCTTATTGTATCAAGATTTGAAGATTTAAGAGCCAAAATGGGAGTTTGCAGCATGCAAGCTAAGGAGGAGTGTTGAAGTTGGCATGCATGCAGCACATGAACAGCCAAGGAGCAGACCATGTAGTCCAAGTTATGTGGATGAAGTATGAATATCAAGCTGCTGTAGTATTTCCGGATAAAGTACATGCAGCTACTAAAATTGATGCTACTGTTCAATTTCAATTTCATTTTGTTACTTTAAGTAATATTTTGTAACTTAGTTTAATTAGAACTAAGTAGGTAATGTATTTAATGTAATTGGGTGTTGATAAGACTGATAGATCAGCTTATCTTATTGTGCAAGTTGTGCTTTGAAAGTTGCAATGTGCAAGTTGTGCAAGTTGCAGGGCAACTTGTTCAAACTGACCAACTTATGACTGGTTTATGTGTTGGCATTATGCCATCTTTTTTATTAATGAATTTCAATAGAAATCATTCATGAAAAATACTCTCTCTCATTTTTGCATTCATAGTTCAAGCCAAATTCTATTCGTTTACACAAAAATTTCCAGACTTGAATTTCTAGGTTTCTTTATTCTTCATCCAGGTTTATTACGTTGTTGCTCAAATTCTTGACTGAGCTTCATACTTCTTCCGGATAAATTGTTCTAAAAACCCTAACAAATCCCTTCCATTATCCGAACACGAGTCTCCCAATCAAGTATCCTACGTTTTATAAGATCTGTAGTAGACCATAATGAAGCTAGTTAATATTCCATTGATTTCTTGGTAAAAAAGTTTTGAAAATAGATTTAAACATATCAGGAAATACCAACCAAAAAGGAAAAAATCTAAGCTCTTATTCGGCATATACTCATAAACTAGTATCTTTTCATCTCGTTCAAGGCAACATCCTAGAAGCCTGACAAGGTTCTTGTGCTGGAGCTTGGCTATCACAATTGCTTCATTTTTCAACTCCTCCTATCCTTGTCCTGATCTTCTTGATAGCCTTTTAATAGCTATCTCATCACCTTTCAATAACACTTCACTGAAAATGATAAGGAAAAAAGTTTTCGATCACGTAACATTTATCACAATTGAAGTCCTAGTGGATCTAATGGATGCTAGAGAATCAAAATTGTAACATATTTAAGTAACATCATGTTTCGGTCACAGGTGAACCCTGCAATGGTAAGGAAAAATGATCATACCTTATAAGCAGGTCTAAAACTGCCTTCACCGAGCTTATATACAATTGAAAAATTATCTGTTGCGGCAGAAACGCTTGCGAAACTAAATAGCTGGAGTTTTGATTTGTTTTTTTGGTGTGTTCCAGGCTTATTTGCCTCATTCAGGTCTATATCATTAGCTTTTACGCCCATTTCCAAATCAAATTTTAGCAAATCCTCTCCTGAAAGTTGCAGAGAAAATGAACTTACAGTGTTATATATTAAACACTACTCATTATATAGAACATAAAAGGAATAAAGTTTTACCCCTCGGCTGAAGCTTTTTTCTGATAAAATAAATAGCAATGCCTAAACAAGCATCGAAATAGGTATTATTAGCATGATAATTATCCAAAGCTACCTATTGTTTCTTTTTTCGTTTTGATCTTCTACTTGTGGCTATGAAACAAAATAAAAAATGAAATGACCCAAAGCATAAAAAACAATATCAAATATGAAGTTAATGTATATTTCAGATCGTAATTTTGTTTTCCTACCCTTTTTAATTAGCTCAGAAGATGCAAGCTTGAGATAAAAGCTTTTTCCATCAGTATCATTTGGCAGAAGTTACTTCAGATCGAACAAATCTTCATACCAGATTAAGCACCCAAGCTTATAGTCATAAGCATAAGCAATGCAAGAACAGTTGTCCAAACACTTTGATTTACAATCTACTGCATTACTAACTAGCTTTAACACATGTCCATCACTTGGATAGTCTACATAAAGCATCAAAAGAAACCCCTTAGTATTTGCATGACCTTTTTCATTGCTGCACTGCAGTTTGGTTTTTCTAACACAACCTTCAGATTCCCGGTTCCCAATAGGTCTAAAACCTTCTAAACAATGGCATGTTTTTTCACCAAGGACGCTGCAAATGCTAAAAACACCACATCCATGATAGGAACACTTAGAAGACACTAATGTATGACAACGTTGGTCATCTTTAGACTAGGACTGTAGCTTAAGCTGCCCAAATGCATCTAGTACAATCTGTGCAGAAGTATTAGGAAATTCCCAATATCTATTACCAGCACCAAAAATATTAGGAAATTTCCAAGATCTATTACTAACACGAGAGTGACTCCAGAAGAGGTTTTGAGTATCAGTCCAGTATGTTTTGGAACCCTGCTTAACACTTAAATATCTATGTTTGAGTCCAAACAGAATGAACCAGCGGCTGGATCCTTCAAAGTTCTCCATGACACTAGCGACCACTTATGTCCTAATTTATCAACGTCTGAAAAAGGCATTTCAGGCAAGATAGTGTTTGTGGTATCATCAAAACTTTCCCATAGAACTTCTAAGCTACTAGGGTCGTGCAATACAAGGTGATAGAAACTTAGGTAAACTTAGCTAAACTTTATTGAGATTTGGGAGAATTTGAATGAATAATCTGAATTTTGTATATTCTATGCTTAATCGTCTCTATTCACAAAGATTGATATTTATAGTAGAGGACTACTAACTACTCTACTTAACACTTTAACTAATTAATACCCTGAGTAATAAATCATAATCATTGATACTCTAATACTCTATCATGCATCCATCTTCTCGACCGACAAGACCCGAAGAGAATTTCTAAACCGAGAAAAATTTGTTACGGAGAGTGGCTTGGTAAGAATATCAGCAACCTAATCACAGGCAGGGACTTCTCGAACAATAATAGAGCCATTAGCAACTTTTTCACGAACAAAAAATAAATTAAGCTCGACATGCTTGAACTTGGAATGAAGAACTGGATTAGCTGCAACCGCAATGACACTAGAGCTATCACACCAGACAGTAGGAGTATCAAGCGACGGAACCTGTAGCTCATGAAGAAGTGAGATTAACCAAGTAACATTACTAGTGGCCACAGTAAGACTTCGATACTCCGCTTCAGACGCAGACCGAGAAACCACCTGCTGTTTCTTGGAGCACCAAGAAATAGGTGCATCACCAAAATAAACATAAAAGCCTGATGTAGAACATCGGTCATCAAAATCTAGACCCCAGTTGGCATCAGCGTACCCTACAAGTGACAAACATGAAGATGGTCGAACAACAACACCATAGTTAAGTGTCCCACAGAGATATCGTAGGATTCGTTTTAAAGCAATCATATGTGTAGTCGTAGGACTGTGCATGAATTGACAAATGCGATTCACAGCGTGCGCAATATCAGGATGCGTAAGCACAATATACTGTAAGGCACCAGTAAGACTCCTGTATTCAGTAGGATCACACAATCGGTCACCATCATCTTTAGACAACTGTGCTGAGCTAACCATAGGAGTATGAACCAGTTTTGCATTTTGAAGTGAGCTTCTAGCAAGTAAATCCCGAATATACTTTTTCTGAAATAGATGAACACTACCAGAGGAAGACTATGTAACCTCAATCCCAAGGAAATAATGCAGATCCCCTATATCATCTACATACACAAGAACATATAATGTAGTACGTGATACGATTCGAACAAATAAAGATGCATCAGACCGAGAGACAATAAATCCAATGGAAAGTAAAAACTGCTTTAATTTATCAAACCACGCTCGAGGGGCTTGGCGAAGTCCATACAAAGCCTTCTACAACCGACATACAAGTGGCTTTCCATCCGGCCCACACTAAACAAACCTTGGAGGTTGCTGCATAAAGACTTCAGTATCTAGATCTCCATTTAGAAACGCATTATTTACATCAACTTGATGAAGTGGCCATCCCTTCGACACCGCAACGGATAGAATGACTCGTATAATGGCCGGTTTAACCACTGGACTAAAAGTTTCTTTAAAATCACACCCTAGTACTTGAGGACAACCCTTAGCAACCAATTGAGCCTTCCAACGATCAACAAAACCATCAGGCTTCCTCCTAATTTTGAATAACCACTTGCACCCTATTGCTTTTCGCCCAGGAGGAAGCGACACGAGCTCCCAGGTAGAATTGGCCATTAACGCATCATATTCTACTTGAATAGATAATTTCCACTCCTGATGGGCAATCGCCTCATCAACAAAACATGGCTCAAACTCAACAGTTCCAGCAAACAACACATTGGGCTTAAAGACACCAACCTTCAACCTTGTAACCATTGCGTGCGTATTTCCTAAAGACACACCAGGAATCGATAACGATACTTCGGGGGACGTGTGAGCAGAAGAGGACCTGCTTGAACCAAACCTTAAAGCATCAGGAACACACGTCAGTAGATGATAGCTCGCGATATTAAGTAATAAAATTTATAAAAACTGATCACACCAAAAACTAACTAATATCATGATTTTAAAGGCAACCGCACTTATCGAACAGTAGTATAGTTTAGTGGCAAGACCGAGTTATCGTACCCAAGGGAACCAAAAGTACTAATACTTACTTCTTTTCTATTATCTAGCCTAAAAATAAAATAGGGTTGTTTGAAACTAATTCTAAAACTAACTAAAAGTGCACAAAAAGTAAATTGGGGAAAAATTTCGGGAAAAACTAATTGATTAGAGCAATACTTAAGGGAGAATCCACCTATACTTCATTTGTTATTAACTTCTTAAACTAGACGATTTCTTCACTTGACTTGATCCGTAGAGATCCCTAACCTATGTTAATACCTCCGTCGAGGATAAGAACAACTAATCCTAGGTGGTTAATTAAAGTTTCTTTATTAATTAACACCCCTAGGTTGTATTAATTCGATCTACGGATCCCCCTATTAGGTTTGACCCTAATTCAGCAGATTTATGTCACCCTATGTCTAGGGTTGCATGCAACTCTACTTAATTATTGTAAATCTACTCTTAAAACAGGGACTTTTGCTCCTCTGCCTAAGCACATCAAGTTCTTGAAGTAATACCTAGGATTATTAAATCAAGAATGAAGAACACATAATTAAGAACAATTCAAGTATTTATCATATAATTCAAGAATAAATAATAACAAGTTCTTTCTTAGGTTTCATTCCCCTAAGTATTTGAGGGGTTTAGTTCATAATTAATAAAGAAAACATCTCAGAAGAAATAAGATAACAAAACATAAGGAACCCAAAAACCCCTGAAGGAATTTAAGGAGATCTTCTGTCTTGATGTAGAATTCTGGCTTCTGGGATGAATCAATCAGCTTCCCTTCGAGTAATCCCTTGCTTTCACTCCTTGTGTTAGTAGAAATACGGTGCTCCTTTTGGGAGAAAAGAGTCTATGTTTAGGGTTGCCTCCTAGGGTCTTTATATAGAGTTTAGAATGGCTTTCTTAGCCCCTAAGTATTCAAATCTGAGTGAAATTGCACTTCCTCACGATAGGGACACACCGTGTGGTTTCGATAAGGGCCGTGTGCGGGCCTGTTGATGTGGTACGACTGTTTGGACTGGCCTTGCTTATCGAGGCTAGGCCATGTGGACTTCATGTGGCACGGCCGTGTGCCATGCCGTGTGGCGACTTCTTAGGCCGTGTTGTTTTTATACTTTTGGCCTATTTTCCTCGTTTTTGGCTCATTTTTTTGTTCTTTTCTCTTTCCTATGCTCTTCTGAGTATAAGATATGAAAAAGAAGGATTAAGAGTACCAATTCTCACAAAACTAATGATAATCCATCCAGAAATTAGACTAAACATGGGGTAAAAATATGTATAATTTATCGTTTATCAAATACCCCCACACTTAAGCCTTTGCTTGTCCTTAAGCAAAATCTCAATCTACAATTAAGAATCATTCTTCTCAACTCACAATTTTTTCAAGTTAATTCACAGGTATTCATACAATGAAGATTCAATCAGAAGAATATTAAAGATTTAATCACTCTAAGTTGAGAATTTTATCATTGAAACATAAGTTTTTTCCCTCCTCCTAAGTCATTATCTCTCCATCTTAATTAACAGAAGTTGACATCCTCACTAAGGATTCACTCTATCCACTCAAAGTGTTTAGGGTTCACGATTTAAGCACTCTCTAGTCAACCTGAAAAGCTATTACCATAGGCTTGCAAGAAAATCCAATCTCCACCACTGTAGGTTGATATGATACATCGATCAAAAGGTCTTTACATGGTTGTAATGGGGCTTGCTTAGGGGTATTGTCACAGGTAGGAAAAGAGGGTTAGAATCGAGATTGAACTGAAAAATTATCTAGCTAGAAAAGTCTCTATCACTGGAACATATTTCTCGAGCTAATTCTTGTAATAACATCATTTCTGCGTTGGTAGCCTTAAAATAGAAATATGCAAAAACTATTTGAACTATTACAGATTACAACTGAATTAGTACATACTTTTTTTTTAAGAACAATTAAAATATAATACATTAAATTGGATATTTACTCTTTACAATATGGAAAAGAGAATAAAGCTAGATAATAAGTTCAACTCAAATCTCGACAAAAATAGGGATCAAAGTAATTGAATGGAATTCAACAAAAATGGGTTATAGGTTAATATTAGAGGTAAGTCAAAGAAAAGGTTGTTAGGCTTAATGGGGTTCACTAGGGGTTAATTTATGGAGGTAGGATTTTTGTGGAGTAAGTGGGCTAAATCCTAGGTGCCTTTATCATTTCAGTGTATCAAATCAATGATGTGGTCTTGACACGTATAATCAAAGCAAGTTCTAGAATAAAAAATCAGTATTGACTCACTCAAAGTAATAATAAAAGTGAGTACGAAAGAATGTATGCTCAAAAGGCTCAAAAATCTTACCAGAATTATGGCTTTTGATGTCAATCCTGCGAATTTCAAATCTCAAGATAATACTTAAAATTCAGAAGATTAACTTATGCAAAAATTGGGATTCTCAAAAATTTCAACTTATCATGCTTCATCCCCTAGTGTTTTAAAGTTTGAATAATCAAAGTACAAGCACCTATGTTTTAATTCTCAACATATCAATAAAAATCATAAATCAATCAGAATTAATTCCTAATAGGAGATTGAAGATAATGTAAAGAGTGAAAGTGAGAATTTGAGAACAATGCAAGATGTTAGTTTGAAAAGGTTCAGGGATTTCAAAGAGAGTGTAAAGACTGAAAATAGATTCCCCCCCCACACTTAAGATGTACATTGCCCTCAATGTACAAAGATAACATTAGTAGCAATAAAATCACAAGATCATAAGATAGGGAAAGGTATGAAACTCCCTGAATTTTGGATGAATTTGTGAGACGGATATTGGAATTGGAAGACCCGGCAGTTGTGGCAGGGTGTTCCCATTTTCGTAGAGATTTGAGCTGTAAAGCTCATTTGAAACTGCGAAAGTATTTATTAGTCATTGAAAATTTGGATTAAGAGAGATTACTCGTTAGGGATTGGCCAATATGAAAAAGAAATAAAATAACATAAAATATGATAAAACAAAATATTAAAAATACTAATATTCAAATAATAAAAAAGAAAAAGAAAAATTCACTAAAAGAATAAAAAGAACTGTAAATAGGAAAATAAAAGAGAAGAAGTTAGAAGGTGAAAATAGAGATCAGTGTTAGAATAAAAATAAAAATAAAAATAAAGTTAGGAGGAATAGAAATCTCAAATCCTCAGGTGGATCATTCGGTGGCGGTGGGGAAGTGATGTGAAGGTGCTGGCATATCTGCTGTAGTGTGGCGTCGATGTGAACGAGGCACCGGAAGCATTGCTGCTCGAATCTAGATAAGCGCTCAGATATGTCAGCATCGGTGGCTGCTGCAAGAGATGGACGGCGAGTTGATGGTGGCTCGGTTAGTGCATCCTTCTCCAGTGGTAGGACATCGTCAGGAATGTCCTTTGGCTCCTCGCCCTCCTGAACGAGGCAGTATTGAAGGGGGTCGCCTCTAGGTCTGCACTGGATCATCCTCATGTGTAGCATGGTCTGGATGCCCTGAGGGGACATCCGGCCTAGCAATGTGTATGAAGATGTCTAGGCCGCGGTGTTGAGGAGCCTGAAGTGACGAGCCAAGCGTGTGATGTATGGGCCCATGGATATAACGCCCTGGCGGTGACGCTCAGTCTGGTGCTGCATGGCGTGCGCGATGAAATAGGCAAGGTCGATGGGGTGCGCGTTTACTATGCACCATAGGAAATAGGCGTCGTGAGTGTTGACGACACCTATGCTTTGGCGTCTGCCCGTCAAAGTATGTGCAAGGAGGGCGTGGATGTACCTTAAAGAGGGGGCGAGGGCGGTCGCCTTGCTGCTACTGGGATTGTATGTCTGATGCCCCAGGGCGATTTCGTGCCAACAGTCGACTGGCCTGAGATGGATGCGACGGGAGAGGTTGGGGAAGTCTTCTTCTTCTATGAATTGCTCTGTGTAGAGCCCGAGTGCTGAGCCGAACTCTGGTACGCTCAGGTGGCATACGCGACCTCCTAAGCGGAACTTGACCGTTTCAGGATCATCAAACCGGTTCATGACGGTCTAGAGGTGGAATGTGGAACAGAACTCGAGGGTGAGCTCCATATATGTAGGCTCAATGATCTGGAAGAACTGCTCCCAAGGGTCCGTCATGAGTAAGGCTCGGACTGAATCAGCGAGGTTTACTAGTTCTAATGCTACCCAATCTATGCATCGGCCAGCGCTCAATGGGCGTTCTCGTAGTATTTGAAATAATTCCTCTTGTGAGGTTTGAGAAAATGTGATGGATGGGTGGTGAACTTCGGAGGTGGGTCTGGAGGAAGAACCACCTGGTCCCTTTCGTTTCTTCGAGGTGGGGACGGCTATTTTCTTACCGCGTGATGACATGTTACCTAGAATAAAGTTAGAATTATTAGTTCTAAAAATCGAAGTTAAATTGCAAACTATAGTAAAATTAAATGTATAGATTAAAATGACAATGTGCCTAAAAAAATAAAATGGGGACTAACCAAAATAGTATAAATAATCCAATTTAAGTGGTAGCAAAAACAAACAATATGGGTATGTATTTATACTAAATTTATGAGATAAATGGCAAGCAATTGAGCATTTAAATGGCATTCAATCCTAATATGTTCTCTAACATTCTAGATTATTCACCCTAATGTAACAAATTCTATGCTTGAAGTAAAATTTAACTAAATAAAAATGAAATATAAATAAATAAATAAATAAAATGAGAACAATAAGAAAATAGAACCAAATATAGAGTTACATGGTCGTGGGTTGAGGTCGAACGGTCGTAGGGTGAGATTGCACAGGCGTGTGTCGGCTGTGTGTGAGCGTGGTGGTGGTTTTAAATTTCAGTAGCGGCGTTTATGATGGTTGTGGAGAGGAGATTTTAGGGTTTGAGTGAAAAGGAGAATGAATAGTGGCTTCCTATTTATAGTTTTTGGGTCACACGGGCATGGAACACGCCAGTATAACTCGGGGTTTGCCCGTGTGAATCGAAATTCGGTGGTTTTGGCGCGCCTGGTTCGAAGTACACGGCCGTGTTGATATTTCGCACAGCCGTTTGTGATCGTGTTCGTTTTTCACACAGTCCTGTGATAAGTTCCACGGCCGTTTGCGATCGGTTCTTCGTTACTTACACGGTTGTGTAGGTAGTCACACGACTGTGTCTAAATTGACAGTGTTGGCCACGGTCTGGGGACACGGGCGTGGGGATTTGTGCAAGCCCATGTTTAAATTAAAGGGTTGACATGGCCATGTCGCACGGCCGTGGGGATTTGTCGACAGCCTATGTTTTGGGAAAATTTTCCACTCTGTTGGTACACGGGCTAGGTGCACGACCGTGTCTCTACTTCAAATGTTCACATGGCCTGAGGCACGCCCGTGTGCTAGGCCGTGTGGTCCTAAATTTCTGCATTTAAAAGTGTTAGTTTATGCATGAAAAATACTAAAATTTTAAAGAAGGAAAAGTTACTAAGTTAGTGCTCGGGTTGCCTCCCGAGAAGCGCTTATTTAGAGTCTAAGCTCGACTCTATCTGAATGTGTCACGAAAGGATTTCGTGGAGCTGAAACGCCTCCCTGTAATCTTTAAAATTCTCACCTCTGTACTATTTAAGCCTATGTCTGTTTACCTTGAACGTACCATAGTTGGGGTGAGTTACCTCAATTGTGCCGTATGGAAAGACGGTTTGAACAGTGAATGGACCTGACCATCTTGACATGAGTTTTCCAGTAAATAGTCTCAGCCTTGAGTTGTAGAGTAAGACAAGATTGTTGTTTTAAACTGCTTAGGTTGTTTCAGTCGTTTGTCATGACGTCGCTTCATGGCTTCCTTATATAGTCGTGAGCTCTCGTAGGCATTACAACGCCATTCATCGAATTCATTTAACTGCATTAATCTCTTCTCACCTGCAAGCTTAAAATCAAGGTTTAAAAATTTGATAGCCCAAAATGCTTTATGTTCAAGTTCAAATGGCAAATGACAACTTTTTCCATAGACAAGCTTATAAGGAGATGTACCTATAGGTGTTTTAAAAGCAGTTCTATAAGCCCATAAAGCATCGTCTATTTTTCTTGACCAATCATTTCTATTTGTTTCTATTGTTTTCTCTAGGATGCGTTTTAGTTCCCTATTTGTCACTTCGACTTGGCCACTGGTTTGTGGATGATAAGGGGTAGCTGTTCTATGGTGTACTCTATACCTTTCTAAAATTTTTTCAAATTGGGTATTGCAAAAATGGGTACCCCTATCACTGATAATTATCTTGGGTGTTCCAAATCGAGAGAAAAGTTTCTTCAAAAATCGTACTACCATTCTAGCATTATTAGTAGGTAAGGCTTGGGCTTCCACCCATTTTGACATATAATCTACCGCTACTAGGATGTACTTATTCCCAAATGAAGTAGGGAATGGACCCATGAAATCAATACCCCATACATCAAATATTTCGCATGAAAGTATATAGCTCTGAGGCATTTCATTATGTTGAGAAATATTGCCTGTTCGTTGACATTTATCACAAGAGGTCACATACCTGTTGGCGTCTTTAAAAAGTGTAAGCCAGTAAAAGCCTGATTCGAGTACCTTATGAGCAGTTCTAGCTCCACTGTGATGTCCTCCTGTGGGTCTTGAATGGCAGTGATTTAGAATCTGGTATGCTTCTGTTTCTGTAACGCATCTTCGAATCAGCTGATTTGTACAAATTCAAAAAAGAAAAGGATCTTCCCAAAAGTAGTTTTTCACATCAGTGAAGAATCACTTCTTTTGCTGATGGGTCAGCCCTTTTGCGGTTATGTTAGCTGCTAAATAATTCGCAAAATCAGCAAACCAAGGAACTGTTGCATCTGCTAAGGATAGGAGTTGTTCTTCAGGAAACAAATCATTTATTTTGTCGAAGTACTTGGGTTGCATGTTTTCTAATCTTGATCTGTTGCCAAGTTTTCAGCTCCCTTCTTGTCCTTTATTTCTAAATCAAACTCCTGTAACAATAGAATCCATCTTATTGATCAAGGTTTTACATCAGTTTTAGTTAAAAGGTAGCGAAGAGCAGAACGATCAGTATAAACAATGACTTTTGACAAAATCAAATAAGATCTAAATTTATCAAATGCAAAAATAACAGCTAGCAATTCTTTTTCTGTGGCAGTATAATTTGCTTGAGCGGCTGTCAAAGTTCTGCTAGCATAATAGATCGGTTGAAAGTGCTTGTCTCTTCGCTGTCCCAAAACTGCACCTACTGCAAAATGACTTGCATCACACATTAGTTCAAAAGGTAGATTCCAATCAGGTGAAATCATAATCGGGGCATTAACTAACTTTTCCTTAAGAGTGTTAAAAGATTCTAAGCATTCTTGGTCAAAGTTGGAAAGCACGTCTTTTTCTAACAATTTTGTTAAAGGCTTAGCTATTTTAGAAAAATCTTTAACAAACCTGCGATAAAAACTGACATGTCCTAAAAAGCTTCTTATAGCCTTAACTGAATTAGGGGGAGGTAATTTTTCAATGGTTTTAATTTTTGCTTTATGTACCTCTATCCCTTTACTAGAAATTTTATGTCCTAACACAATACCCTCTTGAACCATAAAGTGGCATTTTTCCCAGTTAAGCACTAAATTTGTCTCTTCACATCTTATCAAAACATGTTTTAGATTATTAAGACAAAGTTGGAAATAATTACAGAAAACTAAAAAATCATCCATAAATACCTCCATGATGTCTTCCACGAATTCATTGAAGATAGCTAGCATGCATCGCTGAAAAGTAGCAGGAGCTTATATAAACCAAAAGGCATTCTATGATAAGCAAACATACCGTATGGGCATGTGAATGTCATTTTCCCCTGATCTTCTAGAGCTATTGGGATTTGGAAGTAACCAGAAAGGCCATCTAGGAAACAATAATACATATGACCTGATAACCTTTCCAATATCTGATCAACAAAAGGTAAGGGAAAATGATCTTTTCGAGTTGCGTCATTCAGCTTTCTATAATCAATACAAACTCTCCATCTAGTGACTGTTCTTGTAGGTATTGACTCTTTTTTGTCATTAGACACCACGGTCAAACCTATCTTTTTAGGAACAACCTGCACAGGACTTACCCAAGAACTGTTAGAAATAGGATAAATCATGCCTACATCTAGAAGTTTAATTACCTCGGCTTTTACAACTTCCTTCATGTTGGGATTCAATCGTCTCTGAGCTTGCACCGATGGTTTAAATTTATCTTCCATTAAAAGTTTGTGGGTGCAGAAGGACGGATTAATTCCCTTAATATCTAAAATTTTCCAAGCTATAGCATGCTTGTGCTCCCTTAACACATAGAGTAGTTCCTCTTTTTCTGCAATGCTCAAATCTGATGCGATAATGACTGGTAAAGTTGAATCTTCCCTTAAAAAGGCATATTCTAGATGATCTGGTAGTTGCTTTAATTCTAGTTTAGGGGGTTCATCAATGGAAGGTTTCTGTCTCAGTTCATCATTCATCTTTATACTTTTATAACTTATGTGTCTTGTGATGATTTCATTAGAATCTAACTCCTTTCTTAGTTCTTCAATTTCAGTGGTGGCTTTATCTTTCCCCCCACCTTGAACAAGACATAGTTCCAACGTGT
The DNA here is from genome assembly GCA_020496765.1 of Gossypium stocksii. NCBI lineage: Eukaryota > Viridiplantae > Streptophyta > Magnoliopsida > Malvales > Malvaceae > Gossypium > Gossypium stocksii. The sequence continues at coordinate 10,864,368 of CM035621.1, read as the reverse complement.
CTGCAATAGAAAGTCCCTAAAACTTATCTTGAACAAAGTAATCAATAACATCAACAAAATAACAGGAATCATCTTGTTCTTTAGAAAATTTCATAGCATCATAGATTTTAAAAATGACTTCTTCCTTACCAACTCTAAGTACTAATTTACCATCCCCTACATCGATAACAGCTCTAGCAGTGGCTAAGAATGGACGTCCCAACATTAAAGGTACCTCAATATCCTCATCCATATCAAGCACAACGAAATCAACAGGGAATATAAATTTATCTACCTTTACTAGCACATCTTCGATGATTCCCCTAGGATATTTAACAGATCTATCAGCTAGTTGAATACTCATCCTAGTGGGCTTTGGTTCCCCTAGACCTAGTTGCTTGAACATTTTGTAAGGCATGAGACTAATGCTAGCACCAAATCAGCTAAGGCTTTATCAATAAGTAAACTACCAATTAAACAAGGAATAGTAAAACTTCCTGGATCTTTCAGTTTTGCCGGCAGTTTATTTTGGAGAATAGCTGAGCATTCTTCGTTGAGTTCTACTTTGGCTAATTCTCCCAACTTCTTTTTATTTGTCAGAAGTTCTTTAAGGAACTTCGCGTACTTCGGCATCTGCGAAATTGCTTCAACAAAAGGTAAGTTAATGTGTAATTGTTTAAAAAGTTCAAGAAATTTACCGAATTGAGCGTCTGTACGGTCTTTCTTCAACTTTATCAGATATGGAATGGGCGGTTTGTAATCCTTGAGTGTTGGTGGAGTGCTTTCCTTGGGTTCCTCTGCCTTGTCTCCTGAAGATTCTGGAATAGACTTCTTTTCTGGTTCAGCTAGTACTTTCCCATCTCTTAGAGTAATTGCTTTGACATGTTCTCTGGGATTTGACTCAGTATTACTTGGTAGTCCACCTTGTGATCTTTTTGAAATTAATTTTGCAAGCTGACCGATTTGATTCTCAAGCCCTTGAATTGATGCTTGCTGGTTTTTTTAGTGCCGTTTCAGTGTTTTGGAAATGAGTTTCTAATACGGCCATAAATTTGGTGAACATCTCTTCAAGATTCAGCTTTTTCTCTTATTTTGGTGGTGGCTGCTGAAATCCCGGAGGAGGCTGTTGTCTTTCATTTCCTTGTCCTCCCCATGAAAAATTGGGGTGATTTCTCCAACCTGCATTGTAAGTATTACTATAACGGTTATTTTGAGATCTAGAATTGTAACCCATAAGTTGGCTTGCTCAGTTTCTATGCTGTGTCCATAAGATGAATAGTCTGGGCCAAACATATTAACTAGAGTTGTGTCACACTGCATCACTGGCTGTGCCTGCGTAGAACCAACAAAATGATCAAACTTTTTATTTAAAAGTTCTACTTGGTTAGTCAGCATAGTGACAACATCAATATTATAAACTCCTGCAGCTTTTGTCAGCTTTGTCCTCATGACTTGCCACTGATAGTTATTCAGTGACATCTCTTCAATAAATTCATAAGCTGCTTCGGGTGTTTTATTATTGATTGTTCCTTCTGCGGCTGCATTGATCATTTGCCTTGTTGAAGGGTTCAACCCGTTGTGAAAGGTTTGAACTTGTAGCCACAAAGGTAAGCCATGATAAGGGCATCTTCTCAAAAGATCCTTATATCTCTCCCAAGCATCGTAAGGTGTTTCTAAATCCATCTGCACAAAAGAAGAGATATCGTTTCATAATTTAGCTATTTTAGCTGGAGGAAAATACTTAAGTAAAAATTTTTCAGTCATTTGTTCCCATGTGGTGATTGAGCCTCGTGGTAAAGAATTTAACCACTGTTTGGCTTTGTTTCTCAAAGAGATGGAAATAGCCTTAGACGAATGGCATCATCAGAAACGCCATTAATTTTAAAGGTATCGCAAAGTTCCAAAAAATTGGCTATGTGTGAATTTGGATATTCATCCTGTAAACCATCAAACTGCACCAATTACTGTATCATCTGAATAGTGTTTGGCTTTAATTCAAAATTATTAGCAGTAATAGTAGGTCTAAGAATGCTAGTTTGGGTACCAGCCAAACTAGGTTTAGCACAATCATACATAGTGTGAGGAGCTTCTTCCTGATTTGCTGGTGGCGCGATTATTGCGGGAGGTGGTGGAATGTTTTGATTTGCTTCCATCTCTTCTGCAGGATCTGGCCTTTGTTCTTGATCTTGTTCTGGATACTGTAGGCTTCGTCTGATCTCTCTGCGAGTTTTGCGAACTGTCGTTTCTAAATCTTCGTCAAAAAGCAATGGTCCTGCTGGGTTGTTTCTAGTCATAAACTAGAAATACCTAGAAGGAAAAGGTAAAGAAAAATAAAATAATAATAATAATAAAATAAAAAGAAAAAGAAAAAGAAAAAGAAAAACTGAAAATAGATAAATATAGTAATGGCTAAAGTAATAGAAATCAAGTTTTCTTAATATTTCCGTTCCCCGGCAACAGCGCCAAAATCTTGATAGCTCACGATATTAAGTAATAAAATTTATAAAAACTGATCACCCCAAAAACTAACTAATATCACGGTTTTAAAGGCAAGCGCACCTATCGAACAGTAGTATAGTTTAGTGGCAAGACCGAGTTATCGTACCCAAAGGAACCAAAAGTACTAATACTTACTTCCTTTCTATTATCTAGCCTAAAAATAAAAGAGGGTTGTTTGAAACTAATTCTAAAACTAACTAAAAGTGCACAAAAAGTAAATTGGGGAAAACTTTCGGCAAAAACTGATTGATATGAGCAATACTTAAGGGAGAATCCACCTAGACTTCACTTATTATTAACTTCTTGAACTAGACGATTTCTTCACTTGATTTGATCCGTAGAGATCCCTAACCTATGTTAATACCTCCGTCGAGGATAAGAACAACTAATCCTAGGTGGTTAATTAAAGTTTCTTTATTAATTAACACCCATAGGTTGCATTAATTCGATCTATGGATCCCCTATTAGGTTTGACCCTAATCCGGCAGATTTATGTCGCCCTATGTCTAGGGTTGCATGCAACTCCGCTTAATTATGGTAGATCTACTGTTAAAACAGGGACTTTTGCTCCTCTGCCTAAGCACATCAAGTTCTTGAAGTAATACCTAGGATTATTAAATCAAGAATGAAGAACACATAATTAAGAACAATTCAAGTATTTATCATATAATTCAAGAATAAATAATAATAAGATTTGTCTTAGGTTTCATCCCCCTAATTATTTGAGGGGTTTAGTTCATAATTAATAAAGAAAACATCTCAGAAGAAATAAGATAACAAAACATAAAGAACCCAAAAACCCCTGAAGGAATTTAGGGGGATCTTCTGTCTTGATGTAGAATTCTGGCTTCTGGGACGAATCAATCGGCTTCCCTTCGAGTAATCCCTTACTTTCACTCCTTGTGTTAGCAGAAATACGGCGCTCCTTTTGGGAGAAAAGAGTCCATGTTTATAGTTGCCTCTTGGGGTCTCTATATAGAGTTTAGAATGGCTTTCTTAGCCCCTAAGTATCCAAATCCAAGTGAAATTACACTTCTTTACGACAGGGACACGCCCGTGTGCCACGCCCGTGTGGTTTCGATAAGGGCCGTGTGCGGGCCTGTTGGTGTGGCACGACTACGTGGACTGGCCGTGCTTATCGATGCTGGGCCGTATGGACTTCATGTGGCACGGCCGTGGCAAGCGACTTCTTAGGCCGTGTCGTTTTTATACTTTTGGCCCATTTTCCTCGTTTTTGGCTCATTTTTTCGTTCTTTTCTCTTCCCTATGCCCTCATGAGTATAAGATATGAAAAAGAAGGATTAAGAGTACCAATTCTCACAAAATTAATGATAATCCATCCAGAAATTAGACTAAACATGGGGTAAAAATATGTATAATTTATCGTTTTTTAGTAGACTACAAGTGATAGACGGAGCATTAGACTCAGCATGGACCACCTCTCGATCTGATGTCTCACTACTGGAGCAGACAAAGGATAAGAAGACACTATGGGAACTACCGGAACTCGTGGAGTGTCATGATGAATGGAGGAAGATGTTTGAACAAGAGGAACATACGTAGCACTAGAAATAGAACTACCACCATCAGGCACCAACGGAAGTGAAAATAAAAACGGATGCTCATCAAACACCACATGACGAGAGATAATCATCGACCTTTCTAGAGTAAGGCAATAATAACCATTATGTTGAGAACTGTACCCTAAGAACATACAGGGTTAAGGTCGAAACTCCAGCTTATGACGTAGAAACGGGCGTAGATATGGAAAACAGCAGCAGCCAAAAACCCGAATATGGTCATATTACGGTGCACTCCCATAAAGTTTCTGATATGGGGACTGTCCTTGAAGAACCAGAGTAGGTAGCCTATTTATGAGATGTGCTGCACTGCGGAATGCATAACCCCAATGCTGCATAAGCAAGTTAACCTAAGGTAGCTAGGTGAGACTAGTTTCCACTATATGCCGATGCCTACGCTTCGCAACACCATTCTGTTCTGAAGTGTGAGGGCAAGAGATACGATGAAGAATACCCTGATCAGCAATGACAGATGCAAACGCCCGAAATTCTACTCCCCAATCACTTTGAAACTTCATAATAGTCTTCCCGAACTGAGTTGCTACCATTTTTTTAAACTGACAAAAACACTGAATTGCTTGGGATTTGCGTTTAACCAAATACACCCATGTGAACCGACTACACATGTCTATAAAAAAAACATAATACAAATTTCCTTCGCATGCAATCGAGGCCGGGCCCCACAAGTCGGAAACAACTAACTCAAACAATTCCATATACTCAGTAGTGGAAGGGGAAAAAGGGAGTTTATGGGACTTTCCCTTTTGACAAGCAATACACACATTAGAAAGTGATTTCTTACTAGTAACAATTCCACATTTATTCAAAACAGTAGTAACAACTGAAGATGAGGGGTGACCGAGCCTATTATGCCATAAGATAAACTTATCAGGACATGACAAATTGGCTTGAAGATCAACATTGTGGACCTCAGGCACTGGAGGCGATGAAAGCGATGAATCAACTGAAAACTGATAAAGCCCATCACAAACTCGGCCCCGTAATAAAGTTTCCCCTATCTAGATGTCCTTAATGACATAATAGGAAGGGTGAAACTCAAAGAACACATCATTATCCCGAGCAAATTGAGACACAGATAAGAGATTCTTATGAATGCTTGGAACACACAACACATTATTCAACCGTAATAATTTTGAATTAACAGAAATAACCGTGTCCCCAACAGAAAAAATTCTAATAGTATCCCCATTGCCCATTAAAAGTTCAGAGGTACCTGAACAAGGGTTTGAGGCATCTAAATCCGTAGCATTCTGATAGACATGGTTAGAAACTCTAGAATTCGGGTACCACGATGCAGTTCCAATTAGTGTGGGAACATACGGATCAACACTACCATAGCTAGAATCATAACGAAACGTATCTGAAAAATCAGAGGCATAAAAATCTAGAATTCTAGGCAACCCAATACCCTGAGAATTATCAACATCAAAAACCAGAGCCCGAGGTTTTGTATGCCACAAAACCTCAGGAGGGGTGATAAACGATAAATTATACATATTTTTACCTCATGTTTAGCCTAATTTCTAGATGAATTATCATTAAATTTGTGAGAATTGGTGCTCTTAACCCTTCAATTTCATGTTATATACTCAGGAGAGCATAGTGAAGAGAAAAGAACGAAAAACGGACCGAAAACGAAGAAAATAGGCCAAAGTGTGAAAACGACACGGCCCAAGGAGTCACCACGGCCGTGCCACATAAGGTCCAGCACGGTCCAGCCCCAACAAGCACGGCCAGGCCACACCGCCGTGCCACCCTTATCAAGCCCACGGCCAGGCCACACCGCTGTGCCACCCTCAACAAGCCCACGACCTCTTGTAGAAACCACATAGGCGTGGCACACGGGTGTGTCCCTATCATGAGGAAGTGCAATTTCACTTGGATTTGGATACTTAGAGGCTAAGAAAGGCATCACAAAGCTCTATATAAAGACCCTAGGAGGCAACTCTAAGGGTGTACTCTTTTCTCCCAAAAGGAGCGCCTTCTTTCTGCCAACACAAGGAGTGAAAGCAAGGAATTACTCCAAGGGAAGCCTATTGATTCATCCCAGAAGTCAAAATTCTACATCAAGATAGAGGATCTCCCTAATTTCCTTCAGGGGTTTTTGGGTTCTTTATGTTTTCTTATCTTATTTCTTCTGAGATGTTTTCTTTATTAATTATGAACTAAACCCCTCAAATACTTGAGGGGGATGAAACCTAAGACAGACCTTGTTATTATTCATTCTTGAATTATATGATAAATACTTGAATTGTTCTTAATTATGTGTTCTTAATTCTTGGTTTAATAATCCTAGGTATTAAGTTAAGAAACTGATGTGCTTAGGTAGAGGAGCAAAAGTCCCTGTTTTAAGAGTAGATCTACCATAATTAAGCGGAGTTGCATGCAACCCTAGACATAGGGCGACATAAATCTGTCGGATTAAGGTCAAACCTAATAGGGGGATCCATAGATCGAGTTAATGCAAGACTAGGGGTTTTAGTTAGAAAGAGATTTCAGTTAAGCAACCTAGGATTAGTTGTTCTTATCCTCGACAGAGGTATTAACATAAGTTAGGGATCTCTACGGATCAAGTCAAGTGAAGAAATCGTCTAGTTCAAGAAGTTAATAACAAGTGAAGTCTAGGTGGATTCTCCCTTGAGTATTGCCTATATCAATTAGCTTTCTCGAGAGTCTTTCCCCAATTTACTTTTTGTGCATTCTTAGTTTAGTTTTAGAATTAGTTTCATACAACCCTCTTTTATTTTTAGGTTATATAATAGAAAGGAAGTGAGTACTAGTACTTTTGGTTCCCTTGGGTACGATAACTCGGTCTTGCTGCTAAACTATACTACTGTTCGATAGGTGCACTTGCCTTAAAATCGTGATATTAGTTAGTTTTTGGTGTGATCAGTTTTTATAAATTTTATTACTACATATCACGCGATACCAAGTTTTTGGCACCGTTGCCGGGGAACTAAAATATTACGAACACTCGATTTCTATTACTTTAGCCGTTACTATATTTATTTATTTTCGGTTTTTATTTATTTTTATTTTATTTTAATTTTCTTTGCTTTTTCCTTCTAGGTATTTCTAGTTTATGACTAGAAACAACCCAGCAGGACAATTACTTTTTGACAAAGATTTAGAAGCGACAGTTCACAGAACTCGCAGAGAGATCAGACGAAGCCTACATTATCCAGAACAAGGACAATAACAAGAGCCAGAACCTACAGAAGAGATGGAAACAAATCAAAACATTCAACCACCTCTAGCACTACCCGCAGAACAAGATAAAGCTCCTCTTACTATGTAAGATTATGCTAAACCTAGTTTGGGTGGTGCTCAATCTAGTATTATTAGACCTACTATTGTTGTAAATAATTTTGAATTAAAACCTAACACTATTTAGATGATACAGCAATTTGTTCAGTTTGATGGTTTACAGGATGAAGATCTAAATTCACACATAGCCAATTTTTTGGAACTCTGTGATACTTTTAAAATTAATGGCGTTTCTGATGATGCCATTCGTCTAAGGCTATTTCCATTCTCTTTGAGAAATAAAGCCAAACAGTGGTTAAATTCTTTACCACGAGGCTCAATCACTGCATGGGAACAGATGACTGAGAAATTTTTAGTAAAATATTTTCCTCCCGCTAAACTAGCTAAATTACGAAATGATATCTCTTTTTTTTGTGCAGATGGATTTAGAAACACTTTATGATGCCTGGGAGAGATACAAAGATTTGTTGAGAAGGTGCCCGCACTATGGGTTACCTTTGTGGCTACAAGTTCAAACCTTCCACAACGGTTTGAATCCTTCAACAAGGCAAATGATCGATGCAGCCGCAGGAGGAACAATTAACAACAAAACGCCAGAAGCAGCTTATGAATTTATAGAAGAGATGTCATTGAATAACTATCAGTGGCAAGTCATGAGGACAAAGCTGACAAAAGCTGCAGGAGTTTATAATATTGACGCTGTCACTATGCTTACTAACCAAGTAGAACTTCTAAATAAAAAGTTTGATAATTTTGTTGGTTCTACGCAGCACAACCAGTAATGCAATGCGACACAATTCTAGGAAATATGTTCAATCCAGACTACTCATCTTATGGACATAGCATAAAAACGGAACAAGCCAATTATATGGGTAACAATTTTAGATCTCAAAATAATCCTTATAGTAACACATATAATACAGGTTGGCGAAACCACCCCAATTTTTCTTGGGGAGGACAAGGGAATCAAAAACAACAGCCGCCTCCGGGATTTCAGCAGCCACCACCACAATAGGAGAAAAAGCCAAATCTTGAAGAGATGTTCACCAAATTCATGGCTATGTCAAAAACCCACTTTCAAAACACTAAGACGACATTAAAGAACCAATAAGCATCAATTAACAGACTTGAGAATCAAATTGGTCAACTCGCAAAGTTAATATCAGAAAGACCACAAGGTGGACTACCAAGTAACACTGAGACCAGCCCTAAAGAACAACTTCATGCCATGAACATAATAGATAAAGAGGCGATAACCAAAGACGACCCAAAGTTATGCAAGGAACCTGAGGTGAGTAAAGGTAAGGTAGAGGTAAGCAATAACAAGCCAAACATCAAAGAACACAAGCCTCATATCCCATACCCAAGAGCGCTAAATAAAGACCGTACATATGAGCAATTTGGTAAGTTTCTTAAACTTTTAAAGAAATTACATATTAACTTACCATTTGTTGAAGCAATTTTGCAGATGCCAAACGCTGTCAAATTCTTAAGAGAACTCTTGACAAACAAGCGGATGCTGGATGAGAAACCTCATGTGGAACTAAATGCAGTATGCTTAGCCATTCTACAGAATAAATTGCCAACCAAACTAAAAGATCTAGAGAGTTTTACTATTCCTTGTTTACTTGGTAACCTAGATGCCAAAAATGCTTTAGCTGATTTAGGGGCTAGTATAAATGTTATGCCGTATAAACTGTTTAAACAACTAGGTCTTGGAAACCCTAAGAAAACCATGATGAGCATTCAACTAGCTGACAAAACTATTAGGGCACCTAAGGGAATAATTGAAGATGTACTTGTCAAAATTGATAAATTTATATTCCCAGTTGACTTTGTTGTTTTAGACATTGATGAGGACAGTAATGTACCCCTAATTCTAGGGCAACCCTTTTTAGCAATCGCTAGGGAAAAAATTGATTTAGAAACAGGAGAACTCACATTACACGTAGGAGATGACACAGTCACTTTACAAGCTGAGAACTCGATTGAGACAATAGATAATAATATAGTTACGAGCCCTTGTAAAAACACTGAACTCAGCGCCCAACCTTCTGTGCAAGATACACTCTACATAGAGGCAACCAACCAACAGGCAAGTCCATCCGAGGGATATGCACCTGAAAAGTAAATACTTCATATCGAAGAACTAGATGAGTGCCTAAAATATCATTAAAAACCCAAAATAGGCCACACTAACCCAGAGCTTCGCTAAGATAACCTTCAGAAACAAGTGAATCAGTTCAAGGTAGGGGATAAGGTAATTTTAAGGGACGACAATCCTTGAACCTTAAACTCGGAAGAACATACAAATGATACACCATACTTCACGGTAATGAAAGTATTTCTCTACGGCACCATTGAGATAACTCACCTTAACCATGGTACTTTCAAAGTAAACAGCCATAGTCTTCAACACTGTAGAGGTGAGAATTTTAAAAATAACAGGGAGGAGCTTCAGCTCCATAAATTCCCTCCGTGATTCATCTAGGTAGAGTCGAGCTTAGACTCTAAATAAGCGCTTCTCGGGAGGTGATAAACGATAAATTATACATATTTTTCCCTCATGTTTAGCCTAATTTCTAGATGAATTATTATTAATTTTGTGAGAATCGGTGCTCTTAATCCTTCTATTTCATGTCTTATACTCAGGAGAGCATAGGGAACAGAAAAGAACGAGAAACGGACCGAAAACGAAGAAAATGGGCCAAAGTGTGAAAACGACACGGCCCAAGGAATCCCCACACGGCCGTGGCACACGAGCGTGCCACACAAGGTCGAACACGGCCCAGCCCCAACAAGCATGGCCAGGCTACACGGCCGTGCCACCTCAACAGGCCCAAACACGGCCCTTATCGAAACCACACGGTCGTGGCACATGGGCGTGTCCCTGTCATGAGGAAGTGCAATTTCACTCGGATTTGGATACTTAGAGGCTAAGAAAGGCATCCCAAAGCTCTATATAAAGACCCTAAGAGGCAATCTAAGGGTGTACTATTTTCTCCCAAAAGGAGCGCCTTCTTTCTGCCAACACAAGGAGTGAAAGCAATGAATTACTCCAAGGAAAGCCGATTGATTCATCCTAGAAGCCAGAATTCTACATCAAGACAAAGGATCTCCCTAAATTCCTTCAGGGGTTTTTGGGTTCTTTATGTTTTGTTATCTTATTTCTTCTGAGATGTTTCCTTTATTAATTATGAACTAAACCTCTCAAATACTTGAGGGGGATGAAACCTAAGACAGATCTTGTTATTATTTATTCTTGAATTATATGATAAATACTTGAATTGTTCTTAATTATGTGTTCTTCATTCTTGATTTAATAATCCTAGGTATTACTTCAAGAAACTGATGTGCTTAGGCAGAGGAGCAAAAGTCCCTATTTTGAGAGAAGATCTACCATAATTAAGCGGAGTTGCATGCAACCCTAGACATAGGGCGACATAAATCTACCGGATTATGGTCAAACCTAATAGGGGGATCCATGGATCGAATTAATGCAACCTAGGGGTGTTAATTAATAAAGAAACTTTAGTTAACCACCTAGGATTAGTTGTTCTTATCCTCAACGGAGGTATTAACATAGGTTAGGGATCTCTACGGATCAAGTCAAGTGAAGAAATCGTCTAGTTCAAGCAGCCAATAACAACTGAAGTCTAGGTGGATTCTCCCTTGAGTATTGCTTATATCAATCAATTTTCCTAAAGAACCTTTCCCCACTTTACTTTTTGTGCACTTTTAGTTAGTTTTAGAATTATTTTCAAACAAACCTCTTTTATTTTTAGGTTAGATAATAGAAAGGAAGTAAGTATTAGTACTTTTGGTTCCCTTGGGTACGATAACTCGGTCTTGCCGCTAAACTATACTATTGTTCGATAGGTGCGCTTGCCTTTAAAATCGTGATATTAGTTAGTTTTTGGTGTGATCAGTTTTTATAAATTTTATTACTTAATATCGCGAGTATCAAGTTTTTGGCGCCATTGCCGGGGAACTAAAATATTAAGAAAACTCGATTTCTATTACTTTAGCGATTACTATATTTATTTATTTTTGGTTTTTATTTATTTTTATTTTTTATTTTAATTTTTTTTATTTTTTATTTTATTCTATTTTAATTTTCTTTGTTTTTTCCTTCTAGGTATTTCTAGTTTATGACTAGAAACAACCCAGTAGGACCATTACTTTTTGACGAAGATTTAGAAGCGATAGTTTGCAAAACTCGCAGAGAGATCAGACGAAGCCTACATTATCCAAAACAAGATCAAGAAGAAGGGCCAGAACCTACGGAAGAGATGGAAGCAAATCAAAACATTCCACCACCTCCCGCAATAGCCTCGTAACCAGTGAATCAAGATGAAGCTCCTCGTACTATGTATGATTATGCTAAACCTAGTTTGGCTGGTACCCAAACTAGCATTATTAGACCTGCCATTACTGCTAATAATTTTGAATTAAAACCTAACACTATTCAGATGATATAGCAATTAGTGTAGTTTGATGGTTTACAAGATGAAGATCCAAATTCACACATAGCCAACTTTTTGGAACTCTGTGATACTTTTAAAATTAATGGCGTTTCTGACGATGCCATTCGTCTAAGGCTATTTCTATTCTCTTTGAGAAATAACGCCAAACAGTGGTTAAAATCTTTACCACGGGGCTCAATCACTACATGGGAACACATGATAGAAAAATTCTTACTTAAATATTTTCCTCTAGCTAAAACAGCTAAAATACGAAACGATATCTCTTCTTTTGTGTAAATGGATTTAGAAACACTTTACGATGCCTTGGAGAGATACAAAGATCTTTTGAGAAGATGCCCTCATTATGGGTTACCTTTGTGGTTACAAGTTCAAACCTTTCACAACGATTTGAACCCTTCAACAAGGTAAATGATCGATGCAGCCGCAGGAGGAACAATCAACAATAGAACACCCGAAGTAGCTTATGAATTTATTGAGGAGATGTCACTGAATAACTATCAGTGGCAAGTCACGAGAACAAATCCAACAAAAGCTGCAGGAGTTTATAATATTGATGTTGTCACTATGCTTACTAATCAAGTAGAACTTTTAAATAAAAAGTTTGATAATTTTGTTGGTTCTACGCAGGCACAGCCAGTGATGCAATGCGATGCAACCCCAGGAAATATGTTCAATCCGGACTATTCATCTTATGGACATGGCATAGAAACTGAGCAAGCCAACTATATGGGTAATAATTCTAAACCTCAAAATAACCCTTATAGTAATACTTACAATGCAAGTTGGAGAAATCACCCCAATTTTTCATGGGGGGAAAAGGAAATAAAAGACAACAGCCTCCTCCGGGATTTCAGCAGCCACCACAACAACAAGAGAAAAAGCTGAATCTTGAAGAGATGTTCACCAAATTTATGGCCGCATCAGAAACCCATTTCCAAAACACTGAAACTGCACTAAAAAACCAGCAAGACCCAATTCAAGGGCTTGAGAATCAAATTGGTCAACTTGCAAAATTAATTTCAGAAAGACCACAAGGTGGACTACCAAGTAAGACTGAACCAAATCCTAGAGAACATGTCAAAGCAATTACCTTAAGAGATGGGAATGTACTAGCTGAACCAGAAAAGAAGTCTATTCCAGAATCTTCAGGAGACAAGGTAGAGGAACCCAAGGAAAACACTCCACCAACACTCAAGGAATACAAACCGCCTATTCCATATCCGGCAAAGTTAAAGAAAGACCATACAGACGCTTAATTCGGTAAATTTCTTGAACTTTTTAAACAATTACACATTAACTTACCTTTTGTTTAAGCAATTTCGCAGATGCCAAAGTACACGAAGTTCCTCAAAGAACTTCTAACAAATAAAAGGAAGTTTGAAGAATTAGCCATAGTGGAACTCAACGAGGAATGCTCAGCTATTCTTCAAAATAAACTGCCAGCAAAACTGAAAGATCCAGGGAGTTTTACTATTCCTTGCTTAATTGGTAGTTTACTTATTGATAAAGCCTTAGCTGATTTAGGTGCTAGCATTAATCTCATGCCTTACAAAATGTTCAAGCAACTAGGTCTAGGGGAACCAAAGCCCACTAGGATGAGTATTCAACTAGCTGATAGATCTGTTCAATAACCTAGGGGAATCATAGAAGATGTGCTAGTAAAGGTAGATAAATTTATATTCCCTGTTGACTTTGTTGTGCTTGATATGGAAGAGGTTATTGAGGTGCCTTTAATTTTAGAACGTCCATTCTTAGCCACTGCTAGAGCTGTTATTGATGTAGGTGATGGTAAATTGGTACTTAGAGTTGGTGAGGAAGAAGTCATTTTCAAAATCTATGATGCTATGAAATTTTCTAAAGAACAAGATGATTCCTGTTATTTTGTTGATATTATTGATTAATTTGTTCAAGATAATTTTCAGGAACTATTTCTCACAGACACGTTGGAACTGTGTCTTATTCAAGGTAAGGGGAAGATGAAGCCACCACTGAAATTGAAGAAGTAAGAAAGGAGTTAGATTCTAATGAAATTATCACGAGACACATAAGTTATGAAAGTATAAAGATGAATGATGAGTTGAGACAGAAACCTTCCATTGATGAACCCCCTAAATTAGAGTTGAAGCAACTGCCAGAACATTTAGAATATGCCTTTTTAGGGGAAGATTCAACTTTACCAATTATTATCGCATCAGATTTGAGCATTGCAGAAAAAGATGAACTACTCTATGTGTTCAGGAAGAACAAACAGGCTATAGCTTGGAAAATTTCAGATATTAAGGGAATTAATCCTTCTTTTTGCACCCACAAAATTTTAATGGAAGATGAATATAAACCATCGGTGCAAGCTCAGAGACGATTGAATCCCAACATGAAGGAAGTCGTAAAAGCCAAGGCAATTAAACTTCTAGATGCAGGCATTATTTATCCTATTCTGACAGTTCTTGGGTAAGTCCTATGCTGGTTGTTCCTAAAAAAGGAGGCATGACTGTGGTGTCTAATGACAAAAAAGAGTCAATACCTACAAGAACTGTCACTGGATGGAGAGTTTGCATTGATTATAGAAAGCTGAATGACGCAACTCGAAAAGATCATTTTTCCCTTACCTTTTATTGATCAGATGTTGGAAAGATTATCAGGTCATATGTATTACTGTTTTCTAGATGGCTTCTCTGGTTACTTCCAAATCCCGATAGCTCTAGAAGATCAGGAGAAAATGACATTCACATGTCCATACGGTACGTTTGCTTATCGTAGAATACCTTTTGGTTTATGTAACGCTCCTGCTACTTTTCAACGATGCATGCTAGCCATCTTCGATGAATTCGTGGAAGACATCATGGAGGTATTTATGGATGATTTTTCAGTTTTCGGTAATTCTTTCCAACTTTGTCTTAATAATTTAAAACATGTTTTGATAAGATGTGAAGAGACAAATTTAGTGCTAAACTGGGAAAAATGCCACTTTATGGTTCAAGAGGATATTGTATTAGGACATAAAATTTCTAGTAAAGGGATAGAGGTAGATAAAGCAAAAATTAAAACCATTGAAAAATTACCTCCCCCTAATTCAGTTAAGGCTATAAGAAGCTTTTTAGGACAAGCCGGTTTTTATCGCAGATTTATTAAAGATTTTTCTAAAATAGCTAAGCCTTTAACAAAATTGCTAGAAAAAGACGTGCTTTTCAACTTTGACTAGGAATGTTTAGAGTCTTTTAACGCTCTTAAAGAAAAGTTAGTCAATGCCCCGATTATGATTTTACCTGAGTAGAATCTACCTTTTGAACTAATTTACGATGGAAGTGATTTTGCAGTAGGTGCAGTTTTGGGACAGCGAAGAGACAAGCATTTTCAACAAATTTATTATGCTAGCAGAACTTTGACAGCTGCTCAAGCAAATTATACTACCACAGAAAAAGAATTGCTAGCCGTTATTTTTGCATTTGACAAATTCAGATCTTATTTGATTTTCTCAAAAGTCATTGTTTATACTGACCATTCTGCCCTTCGCTACCTTTAACTAAAACTGATGTAAAACCTCGACTAATAAGATGGATTCTATTGTTACAGGAATTCGATTTAGAAATAAAGGACAAGAAAGGAGCTGAAAACTTGGTAGCAAATCACCTTTCAAGATTAGAAAACACACAACCCAAGTACCTCGATAAAATAAACGACTTGTTTCCTGAAGAACATCTCCTAGCCTTAGCAGATGCAACAATTCCTTGGTTTGCTGATTTTGCAAATTATTTAGCAGCTAATATAACCCCAAAAGGGCTGACCCATTAGCAAAAGAAGCGATTCTTCGCTGATGTGAAAAACTACTTTTGGGAGGATCCTTTTCTTTTTCGAATTTATACAGATCAGGTTATTCGACGATGCGTTCCTGAAACAGAAGCATACCGGATTTTAAATCACTGTCATTCAGGACCCACAGGAGGACATCACAGTGGAGCTAGAACTACTCACAAGGTGCTCGAATCAGGCTTTTACTGGCCTACACTTTTCAGGGATGCCAATATGTATGTGACCTCTTGTGATAAATGCCAGAGAACAGGTAATATTTCTCAACATAATGAAATGCCTCAGAGCTATATACTTTCATGCGAAATATTTGATGTATGGGGTATTGATTTCATGGGTCCATTCCCTACTTCATTTGGGAATAAGTACATCCTAGTAGTAGTAGATTATATGTCAAAATGGGTGGAAGCCCAAGCCTTACCTACTAATGATGCTAGAATGGTAGTACGATTTTTGAAGAAACTTTTCTCTCGATTTGGAACACCCAGGATAATTACCAGTGATAGGGGCACCTATTTTTACAATGCCCAATTTGAAAAAATTTTAAAAAGGTATGGAATACACCATAGAACAGCTACCCCTTATCATCTACAAACCAGTGGCCAAGTCAAAGTGACAAATAGAGAACTAAAACGCATTTTAGAAAAAACAATAGAAACAAATAGAAAAGATTGGTCAAGAAAGATAGATGATGCTTTATGGGCCTATAGAACTGCTTTTAAAACACCCATAGGTACATCTCCCTATAAACTTGTCTACAGAAAAAGTTATTATCTGCCATTTGAACTTGAACATAAAGCGTTTTGGGCTATCAAATTTTTAAACCTTGATTTCAAGCTTGCAGGTGAGAAAAGATTAATGCAGTTAAATGAACTAGATGAATGGCGTTGCAATGCCTACGAGAGCTCACGACTATATAAGGAAGCCATGAAGCGACGTCATGACAAACGACTGAAACAGCCTAAGCAGTTCAAAACAGGTGATCTTGTCTTACTCTACAACTCAAGGCTGAGACTATTTCCTGGAAAACTCAAGTCAAGGTGGTCAGGTCCGTTCACTGTTTAAACTGTCTTTCCATATAGCACAATTGAGGTAACTCACCCCAACCACGGTACGTTCAAGGTAAACGGCCATAGGCTTAAACATTTTAGAGGTGAGAATTTTAAAGATAACAGGGAGGAGCTTCAGCTCCACAAAATCCCTTCGTGATACATCCAGGTAGAGTCGAGCTTAGACTCTAAATAAGCGCTTCTCGGGAGGCAACCCGAGCACTAACTTAGTAACTTTTCTTTCTCAGCAACCCGAGCACAACAACTTTTCTTTCTCTAAAATTTTAGTATTTTTCATGCATCAACTAACCCTTTTTAAATGCAGAAATTTAAGACCACACGACCTTGCCCACGGGCGTGCCTAAGGCTGTGTGAACATTTTAAGCAGAGACACGGTCGTGCACCCAGACCGTGTGTAAACAGAGCATAATTTTCCCAAAAACACGGGCTACCGACAAATCGACACGGCCGTGCGATATGGCCGTGGAAACCTTTCAACTTAAACACGGGCTTACATAAAGCCACACGCCCGTGTGAAAAGCGAACAAGATCACAAATGGTCGTGCGAGCTGGCCAACACGGGTGTGTACTTCGAACCAGGCTCGCCAAACCCACTAAATTTCAATTTACACGGGCAAAACCCGAGTCACACGGGCATAGTCCATGCCCGTGTGACCCAAAAACTATAAATAAGGGGTCACTATTCACTTTCTCCTTCACTCAAACCCTAAATCCTCTCACCCAAACTCTTCCCCAACCACCATAAATGCTGCCTCCGACCCTCAAAGCACCACCACGCTCATAAAGGACTATCCTACGCCCGTACAAAGTGCCCCACGACCGTTTGGAACCTCCCCCACGACCGTGTACATCTCCTATTTGGTTCTATTTTCCTCATTTTTCTCTTTTGTTTTTACTAATCTATCTTAATTATTTTTATCATAATTATATTTAGATTTAGAATTAATTCAAGCATGGAATTAGTTACACTAGGATGAATAATCTAGAATAGTATAGAACATTTCACGATTGCATGCCACTTAACATCACACTTGATTGCCATTTTTCTTATGCATTTAGTATAAATACATACTCATATTGCCTACTTTTTATATCACATTAGGATGGATAATCTATATTATTTAGGTTAGTCCCCATTTTATCCTAATCTACATATTTATTATCTATATTCAATTTAATTTCAATTATTAGGACTAATGTTGTTCTATTATCTTTTAGGAAAAATGTCAACATCACGCGGAAAGAAAGCTACTGTCCCTGCCTCAAAGAAATGTAAGAGACCAGGTAGCTCATTATCGAGGCCCACCTCCAAAGCTCGCCACCCGTTCATCACATTCTCTCAAACCTCCCAAGAGGAATTATTTCAGATACTACGGGAACACCCATTGAGCGCCGGCCGATGCATCGACTGGGACGCGCTAGAGTAAGTCGACCTTGCAAACTCAGTTCGGGCCCTACTGATGACAGATCTGTAGGAGCAGTTCTTCAGAATCATTGAACCTACTTACCTTGAACTCACTCTAGAGTTCTATTCCACCTTCCATCTACAGACCGTAATGAGCTAGTTCGATGATCCCGGTACAATCCAGTTTCACTTAGGAGGTCATGTACGCCACCTTAGCGTACCAGAGTTCGGCTCAGCGCTCAGTATCTACACGGAGCAATTCATGGAGGAAGAAGACTTCCCCAACCTTTTCCGTCGCATCAATATCAGGCCAATCGATTATTGACGCGAGATCGCCCCGAGGCGTCATATATAGAATCCCAGTAGCAGCAAGGCGAGCGCCCTTGTCCCCTCTTTGAGGTACATCTACGCCCTCCTTGCACATACTCTGACGGGCAGACACGAAAGCACAGGCATCGTCAACACTCACGACGCCTATTTCTTATGGAGCATGGCAAACGCGTACCCCATCGACCTCGCCTACTTTATCGCGCACGCCATGCAGCACCATATAGAGAGGTACTGCAAAGGCATCATATCCATGGGGCCGTATATCACACGCTTGGTTCGCCACTTCGGGCTCCTCAACACATCGACCCAGACATCCTCCTATACACTTATCGGCCAGATGTCCCCTCAGGGCATCCAGATCATGCACCACATGAGGATGAGCGAGCGAAGGCCAGGAGGCAGCCCCTTCTAGTATCGTCTCATCCAAGAGGGCGACGATCCTGAGGACATTCCTGATGATGTCCCACCACCACCACCGTAGGAGGATGCACCCACCGAGCCACCACTCCTTCGCCACCCATCTCGTGCAGTAGCTACCTATGCTGACATATCTGAGCGCTTATCCAGATTCGAACAACAATGCTTCTAGCCCTTTGATCACATCAATGCGACATTACAGCAGATATGCCAGCACCTTCACATCACTTCACCACCGCCACCGCGTGACCCATCTGAGGATTAGAAATTTCTATTCCTCTTAACTCTATTTTTATCTTAATTTTTATTTTAACACTCATCTCTATTTTCACCTTCTAACTTCTTCTCCTTTATTTTCCTTTTTACATTTTCTTTTATTTTTAGTTCATTTTATCTTTTTGAATATTAGTATTCTTATAACTTTATTTTATTTTCATATCGGCCAACCCCTAAGTAATTTCTATTCATCCAAAATTCCCATGACTGATAAATCCTTTTGCAGTTTCAAAGGAGCTTTACAGCTCAAATCTCTACGAAAATGGGAACACCCTGCCACAACTGCCAACTCTTCCAATCTCTATCTCATTAATCCATCCAAAGTAGGGAGTTTCATACCTTTCCCTATCTTATGATCTTGTGCTTTTATTGATACTAATGTTATCTTTGTACATTGAGGGCAATGTACATCTTAAGTATGGGGGGAAGCTTACTTTCAATCTCCACATTATCTGTGAAATCCCTGAAATTTTTGTTTTTAAATTGTTCTCAATTAATTCTCAGTCTCCTATTGGGAATTAATTCTGATTGATTTATGATGTTTATTGATATGTGAGAATTAAGACATAAGAGCTTGTACTTTGATTATTCAAACTTTATAATATTAGGGAATCAAGCATGATAAGTTGAAATTTTTTAGAACCCCATTTTTTTCATAAGTTATTTTCCTTAATTCTAAGTGTTATCCTGAGATTTGAAATTCGCAGGATTGACATCAAAAGCCATAATTCTGGTGAGATTTTTTAGCCTTTTGAGCATACATTCTTCCGTGCTCACTTTTATTATTGCTTTGAGTGAGTCAATACTAATTTGTTATTTTAGAACTTGCTTTGATTATACATGTCGAGACCACATCATTGATTTGATACACTGAAATGATAAAGGCATCTAGGATTTAACCTACTTACTCCATAAAAGCCTACCTCCATAAATTAACCCCTAGTGAACCCCATTGAGCCTGGCAACCTTTTCTTTGACTTACCTCTAATATTAACCTTTCACCCATTTTTTGTTGAATTCCATTCAATTATTTTGACTCCTATTTTTGTCGAGATTTAAGTCGAAATTTTCATCTAGCTTTATTCTCTTGTCCATATTGTAAAGCTTTATTCAATTTATTATATTGTAGTTGAATTGTTCCTAAAAAAAACGTATGTATTAATAGTTTAATAGTTTTTTGCATATTTCTATTTTAAAGCTACCAAGGCGGAAATGATGTTATCATAATAATTAGCTTGAGAAATATGTTCCAATGATAGAAATTTTTCTAGCTAGATAATTTTTCAGTTCAATCTCGATTCTAACCTTTCTTTTTCAGCTTGTGACAACACCCCTAACCAAGCCCCATTACAACCATTGAAAGACCTTTTGATCGATATATCATATCAATCTCCAGTGGTGGAGATCTGATTTTCTAGCTAGCCTATGGTAATAACTTTTCAGGTTGACTAGAGAGTACTAAATTCTTGAACCCCAAACACCTTGAGTGGATAGAGTGAATCTTTAGTGAGGATGTCAACTCCTGTTAATTAAGATAGATAGATAATTACTCAGGAGAAAGAAGAAAACTTATGTTTCAATGATAAAATTCTCAACTTAGAGTAATTGAATCCTTAATGTTCTTCTGATTGAATTATCATTGTATGATTACCTGTGGATTTGTTTGAAACATTATTAATAATGATTGTAAGTTAAGATGAATGATTCTTGATTAGAGATTGAGATTTTGCTTGAGGACAAGCAAAGGCTTAAGTGTGGGGGTATTTGATACACGATAAATTATACATATTTTTACCTCATGTTTAGCCTAATTTCTGGATAAATTATTATTAATTTTGTGAGAATCGATGCTCTTAATCCTTCTATTTCATGTCTTATACTCAGGAGAGCATAGAGAAGAGAAAAGAACGAGAAATGGACCGAAAACGAAAAAAATGGGCCAAAGTGTGAAAACAACACGGCCCAAGGAATCCACATACGACCGTCACACACGGGCGTGCCACACAAGGTCTAACACGGCCCAGCCCTGACAAGCACAGCCAGGCTACACGGTCGTGCCACCTCAACAGGCCCGAACACGGCCCTTATCGAAACCACACAGGCGTGGCACACGGGTGTGTCCCTATCATGAGAAAGTGCAATTTCACTCGGATTTGGATACTTAGAGGCTAAGAAAGGCATCCCAAAGCTCTATATAAAGACCCTAGGAGGAAACTCTAAGGGTGTACTCTTTTCTCCCAAAAGGAGCGCCTTCTTTCTGCCAACACAAGGACTAAAAGCAAGGAATTACTCCAAGGAAAGCCGATTGATTCATCCCAGAAGCCAGAATTCTACATCAAGATAGAGGATCTCCCCAAATTCCTTCAGGGGTTTTTGGGTTCTTTATGTTTTGTTCTCTTATTTCTTCTGAGATGTTTCCTTTATTAATTATGAACTAAACCTTTCAAATACTTGAGGGGGATGAAACCTAAGACAGATCTTGTTATTATTTATTCTTGAATTATATGATAAATACTTGAATTGTTCTTAATTATGTGTTCTTCATTCTTGATTTAATAATTTTAGGTATTACTTCAAGAAACTGATGTGCTTAGGCAGAGGAGCAAAAGTCCCTGTTTTGAGAGATGATCTACCATAATTAAGTGGAGTTGTATGCAGCCCTAGACATAGGGCGACATAAATCTACCAGATTAGAGTCAAACCTAATAGGGGGATCCATGAATCGAATTAATGCAACCTAGGGGTGTTAATTAATAAAGAAACTTTAGTTAACCACCTAGGATTAGTTGTTCTTATCCTCAACGGAGGTATTAACATAAGTTAGGGATCTCTACGGATCAAGTCAAGTGAAGAAATCGTCTAGTTCAAGCAGCCAATAACAAGTGAAGTCTAGGTGGATTCTCCCTTGAGTATTGCTTATATCAATCAGTTTTCCCAAAGAACCTTTCCCCACTTTACTTTTTATGCACTTTTAGTTAGTTTTAGAATTAGTTTCAAACAATCCTCTTTTATTTTTAGGTTAGATAATAGAAAGGAAGTAAGTATTAGTACTTTTGGTTCCCTTGGGTACGATAACTCGGTCTTGCCGCTAAACTATACTATTGTTCGATAGGTGTGCTTGCCTTTAAAATCGTGATATTAGTTAGTTTTTAGTGTGATCAGTTTTTATAAATTTTATTACTTAATATCGTGAGTATCAGGAGGCAACCCGAGCACTAACTTAGTAACTTTTCTTTTATTTTTGATTTTAGTATTTTTATGCATCAACTAACCCTTTTTAATGCAGAAATTTAGGACCACACGGCCATGCCCACGCCCACGCCCACGGGCGTGCCTAAGGCCGTGTGAACATTTAAAGCAGAGACACGGTCGTGCACCCAGGCCGTGTGTAAACAGAGCACAATTTTCCCAAAAGAACGGCCTACCGACAAATTGCCACGGCCGTGTGACATGGCCGTGGAAACTTTTCAACTTAGACACAGGCTTGTACAATGCCACACGCTCGTGTCCCCAGACCGTGGCCAACACTGTCGATTTAGACACGGCCATGTGACTACATACACGACCGTGTGATTAATGAAACCTCATCGCAAACTGCCTTTTGACTAATCACACGATCGTGTGACAAGCGAACAAGATCGCAAACAGCCGTGCGAGATGGCCAACACGGGCGTGTACTTAGAACCAGGTGCGCCAAAACCACTGAATTTCGAATCACACGGGCAAAACCCGAGTCACACGGGCATGTGCCATGCCCTTGTGACCCAAAAACTATAAATAGGCTACCACTATTCATTTTCTCCCTCACTCAAACCCTAAAAATTTTCTTCCTCAACCACTATAAACGCCACCGCCGATCCTCAAAACACCACCACGCCTGCACAAGATCATCCCACGCCCGTGAAAAGTGCCCCACGACTGTTCAAATGCTCTCCCACGACCGTGCACCCTCCCATTTGGTTCTATTTTCTCATTTTTCTTTCAAATTCTTACTGTTTTTTTTTTATTTTTAGTTTTTAGTTTCATTTTATTATGAATATATTTAGATTCAAACATGGAATTAACTATATTAGGATGAATAATCTAGAATGTTATAGAAGGTTTTAGGATTACATGACACTTAGAGTTACAATTGATTGTCATTTTTCATAGTTAAACTCTCATACATTTAGTATAAATACACAACTATATTGCTTATTCTTGATATCATTTTAGGATGGATAATTTATACTATTTAAGTTAGTCCTCATGTTATTAGGAACATTATCATATTATTTTTCAATTTAAATTCTAATTCTTTTTAGGACTAATGTTTATTATTTTGTTATTTAGGCATTATGTCGACATCACGCAGAAAACGAGCTGCTGCCCCACCTTCAAAGAAATGAAAGGGGCCAAGTGGCTCATCATAGAGGCCCACCTCCGAGGCTCACCACCCGTTCATCACATTTTCCCAAGCCTCCCAAGAGGAGTTATTTCAGATACTACGGGAATATACATTAAACGTAGGCCGATACATTGATTGGGACGCACTAGAGCAAGTCAACCTTAAAAATGTAGTCCAGGCCCTACTGATGACGAATCCTTGGGAGCAGTTCTTCCGAATCATTAAGCCTACATACCTTGAACTCATTTTAGAGTTCTGCTCCACCTTTCATCTTCAGACCGTCATGAGCCAGTTCGATGATCCCGGCATAGTCCAGTTTCGCTTAGGAGGTCATGTACGCCACCTTAGCGTACCAGAGTTTGGCTCAGCTCTCGGTTTCTACACAGAGCAATTCATGGAGGAGGAAGACTTTCCTACACTTCCTCGACGCATACACCTCAAACCCGTAGATTGTTGGTGCACCATCGCCCCGGGGTATCCCTCCTACGACCTCAGTCGCATGAAGGCGACCGCCCTCCCCCCGTCATTAAGGTATCTTCACGCTCTTCTCGCACATACTCTGACATGTACACAGGAGAGCACAGGCGTCGTCAACACCTATGACGCGTATTTTTTATGGAGCATGGCGAACGCACACCCCATCGACCTCGCCTACTTTATCGCGCATGCCATGCAGCACCAGACCGAGCGTCATCGCAGGGGCATCATATCCATGGGCCCGTACATTACATGTCTGGCCCATCACTTCAGGCTCCTCAACACAACAGCCTAGACATCCTCATACACACTGATAGGCCAGATGTCCCCTCAGGGCATCCAGATTATACACCATATGAGGATGATCCAGCGGAGGCCAGGAGGCGACCCTTTTTAGTACCACCTCATCCAGGAGGCCGAGGATCCCGAGGATATTCCTGATGATGTCCCACCACCACCACCGGGGGATGATGCACCTACCAAACCACCACTACCCCCTCATTGCCCATCTCTTGCAGCAGCCACCTATGCTGACATATCTGAGCGCCTATCCCGATTTGAGCAACAATGCTTCCAGCACTTCGACCACATCGATGCCACACTACAGCAGATATGCCAGCACCTTCACATCACTTCACTACCACTACCGCATGATCCATCTGAGGATTAGATATTTCTATTCCTCTTAACTTTATTTTTATCTTAACTTTTATTTGAACACTGCTCTTTATTTTCACCTTTTCTTCTAACTTTATTTTCCCTTTACTTTTACTTTTGTTTTCTTTCATTTTACTTTTTTTTATTATTTGAATTTTAATATTTTTAAATTTAGTTTATTTTATTTTCTATCGGCTACTTCCTAACGAGAAACCCATGCTTCACTAAAATACCTAAACACTGATAAAAGTCTTCGTAGTTTCAATGGAGCTTTACAGCTCAGATCCAAATTCTAAAGGGAACCTCACCACTACCTCACTAATCCATCCAAAGCAGGGTGTTTCATTCCTTTCCCTAACTTATGATCTTGTGCTTCTATTGCTACTAACGTTATCTCTATACATTGAGGGCAATGTACATCTTAAGTGGGGGGAACCTTACTTTCAGACATAACATTCTCTTTGAAATCCCTAAACTTTTTTCTAACTTGTTGCATTGTTCTCAAATCTACATTCTCCTAATAGGAATTAATTCTGATTGATTTATGATTTTTATTGATATGTTGAGAATATAGACATAGGTGCTTGTACTTTGATTATTCAAACTTTAAAACATTAGGAAATCAAGCATGATAAGTTGAAAATTTTGAGAACCCCATTTTTTGCATAAGTTATTTTCCTTAATTTTAAGTATTATCTTGAGATTTGAAATTCACAGGATTGACGTCAAAAGCCATAATTCTGGTGAGATTTTTGAGCTTTTTGAGCATACATTCTTTCGTGCTCACTTTTATTATTACTTTGAGTGAGTCAATACTGATTTTTTATTCCAAAACTTGCTTTGATTATAAATGTCGAGACCACATCATTGATTTGATATACCGAAATGATAAAGGCACCTAGGATTTAACCCACTTACTCCATAAAAGCCTACCTCCACAAATTAAACCGTAGTGAACCCCATTGAGCCTAACAACCTATTCTTTGACTTACCTCTAATACTAACCTTTAACCCATTTTTTGTTGAATTCCATTCAATTATTTTGACTCCTATTTTTGTCGAGATTTGAGTTGAAATTATTCTCTAGCTTTATTCTCTTTTTTAAAGTTTGTAAAATTGTACTTGAATTGTTCTTAAAAAAAAAGCATATGTATTAATTCAGTTGTAATCTGTAATAGTTCAATAGTTTTTGCATATTTCTATTTTAAGGCTACCATGGCGGAAATGATGTTATCATAAGAATTAGCTCGAGAAATATGTTCCAGTGATAGAGATTTTGCTAAGATAGGTAATTTTTCAGTTCAATCTCGATTTTAACCTTCGTTTGCAACCTGTGACAATACCCCTAACCAAGCCCCATTACAACCATGAAAGACCTTTTGATCGATGTATCATATCAATCTATAGTGGTGGAGATTTGATTTTCTTGCAAGCATATGGTAATAACTTTTCAGGTTGACTAGAGAGTGCTTAATCCTTGAACCCTAAACACTTTGAGTGGATAGAGTGAATCTTTAGTGAGGATGTTAAATCTTGTTAATTTTGATCCAGAGATAGTTACTTAGGAGCAGGGAAGAAAACTTATGTTTCGATGATCAAATTCTCAACTTAAAGTAATTGAATCTTTAATGTTCTTCTGATTGAATTTTCATTGTATGACTACTTGTGACTTAGTTTGAAACATTATTGATAAAGATTGTAAGTTGAGAGGAATAATTCTCAATTAGGGATTGAGATTTTGCTTGAGGACAAGCAAAGGCTTACGTGTGGGGGTATTTGATAAAGGATAAATTATACATATTTTTACCTCATGTTTAGCCTAATTTCTGGATGAATTATCATTAAATTTGTGAGAATTGGTGCTCTTAACCCTTCTATTTCATGTTATATACTCAGGAGAGCATAGGGAAGAGAAAAGAACGAAAAACGAACTAAAAACAAAGAAAATGGGCCAAAGTATGAAAACGACACGGCCCAAGGAGTCACCACATGGCCGTGGCACACGGCCGTGCCACATAAGGTCCAACATGGCCCAGCCCCAACAAGCACGGCCAAGCCACACAGCCGTCCCACCATCAACAAGCCCACGGCCTCTTGTCGAAACCACACTGGCGTGGCGCACAGACGTGTCCCTATCGTGAGGAAGTGCAATTTCACTCGGATTTAGATACTTAAAGGCTAAGAAAAGCATCCCAAAGCTCTATATAAAGACCCTAGGAGGCAACTCTAAGGGTGTACTCTTTTCTCCCAAAAGGAACGCCTTCTTTCTACCAATACAAGGAGTGAAAATAAGGAATTACTCCAAGGGAAGCCGATTGATTCATCCCAGAAGCCAGAATTCTACATCAAGACAGAGGATCTCCCTAATTTCCTTCAAGGGTTTTTGGGTTCTTTATGTTTTCTTAGCTTATTTCTTCTGAAATGTTTTCTTTATTAATTATAAACTAAACCCCTCAAATACTTGAGGGGGATGAAACCTAAGACAGACCTTGTTATTATTTATTCTTGAATTATATGATAAATACTTGAACTGTTCTTAATTATGTGTTCTTAATTCTTGGTTTAATAATCCTAGGTATTAAGTCAAGAAACTGATATGCTTAGGCAGAGGAGCAAAAGTCCCTGTTTTAAGAGAAGATCTACCATAATTAAGCGGAGTTGCATGCAACCCTAGACATAGGGCGACATAAATCTTCCGGATTAGGGTCAAACCTAATAGGGGGATCCATAGATCGAGTAAATGCAAGACTAGGGGTTTTAACTAGAAAAAGATTTTAGTTAATCAACCTAGGATTAGTTGTTCTTATCCTCGACAGAGGTATTAACATAAGTTAGGGATCTCTACGGATCAAGTCAAGTGAAGAAATCGTCTAGTTCAAGAAGTTAATAACAAGTGAAGTCTAGGTGGATTCTCATTTGAGTATTACCTATATCAATTAGCTTTCCCGAGAGTTTTTCCCCAATTTACTTTTTGTGCATTCTTAGTTTAGTTTTA
Organism: Gossypium stocksii; assembly: GCA_020496765.1. Taxonomy (NCBI): domain Eukaryota; kingdom Viridiplantae; phylum Streptophyta; class Magnoliopsida; order Malvales; family Malvaceae; genus Gossypium; species Gossypium stocksii. The sequence continues at coordinate 10,836,717 of CM035621.1, read as the reverse complement.
GAATAAGTTTCATACAAACCTCTTTTATTTTTAGGTTAGATAATAGAAAGGAAGTGAGTACTAGTACTTTTGGTTCCCTTGGGTACGATAACTCGGTCTTGCCGCTAAACTATACTATTGTTCGATAGGTGTGCTTGTCTTAAAATCGTGATATTAGTTAGTTTTTGGTGTGATCAATTTTTATAAATTTTATTACTATATATCACGTGATATCAAGAGGCGGTCGGAATGGATCTATTAATACCAACAAAATTCGCAACTGGAGACCCAGGAGACTGCTGAGACACGTATTGAGTCCCAGGAATCATCACACATTGCGGACCACTAAGCCCAGATGGCCTAGCCATTCGGCCTGCTAAATCCGGTCCATTGGCAGCCGCATAGTAGTGCTCTTGCGGGTGGCCCAAGTCATGATGCAACCTTTTGGCTAAATTAGGCCTGTTAGGAGGCTCATAAACATGAGGCGCATAAGGCCCAGAAGTAGGAAGACTACCAATCGATCCAACAGACACAGGAGCCCAATTGGGTTGGACATAAGCAACCGTAGCTCAACTGTCACGAGCACCACGAGACTCAGACTCAATCATTGCACCAAAGGCCTGAACTACATGCGCAACCATCGTCACGTTACGCGCTACCCGCAATTGTCGATTCTCGAAGGCCATGAGTATATCCACCAATTTGGAAACGTTAAGGGCTCCAACGATACTGAAACCACCATAAAAATCGAATCAAAATCGAAGGTAAGTCCTCCAAGAAGAACTTCTACCTTCTCCGCAGCTGGAATGTCCGAGCCTGAAGCTTCAAGTAGGGTGATATACGTGATATGAAGTAATAAAATTTATAAAGAACTTGATCACACCAAAACTAACTAATATCACGACGTTGAGGCAAGCGCACCTGTCGAACAGTAGTATAGCTTAGTGTCAAAACTGAGTTATCGTACCCAAGGGAACCAAAAGTACTAGTACTTACTTCCTTTCTATTATCTAGCCAAAAAATAAAAGAGGATGTTTAAACTAATTCTAAAACTAACTAAGAAAGTGTAAAGAGTAAATTGGGAAAACTTTTAGGGAAAAGCTGATTGATATGGGCATTACTCAAGGGAGAATCCACCTAGACTTCACTTGTTATTATTTTCTTGAACTATATGATTTCTTTACTTGACTTGATCCATAGAGATCCCTAACTTATGCTAAACCCTCCGTCGAGGCGTAGAGCAACTAGGCCTAAGTTGTCAATTAAAGTTCCTTTATTAATTAACTCCCTAGGTTGCATTAATTCGATCTATGGCTCCCCATATTAGGTTTGACCCTAATCTGGCAGATTTATGCCGCCCTGTGTCTAGGGTTGCATGCAACTCCGCTTAATTATGGTAGATCTACTCTTATCACAGGGACTTTTGCTCCTCTGCCCTAAGCACATCTATTTCTTGAAATAATACCTGGGATTATTAAATCAAGAATGAAGAACGCATAATTAAGAACAATTCAAGTATTTATTAAATAAATCAATAATAAATAACAATATCTGTCTTAGGTTTCATCCCCCTCAAGTATTTGAGAGGTTTAGTTCATAATAAAGAAAAGAAACATCACAAAATATATAAAATAACAAAACATAAAAGAAACCAAAAACCCCTGAAGGAATTTAGAGAGATCCTCTATGTTACTGCAGAATTCCAACTTCTGAGATGAATCAATCTGCTTTCTCCTTTGGAGTAATTTCTTGCTTCTATTCGTATCTAAAAGTATCTAAAAGTTGTTTTCTATGTGGCCTCATGGGGTCTTTATATAGAGAGCTTTTGGGGGGGCTTTCTTAGCCTCTAAGCATCCAAATTTAAGTGAAATTCCCCTTCCTCACGACTAGAACACGCCCATGTACCACGCCCGTGTGGCTTGGCCGTGCTTGTCAGTGGCTTGACCGTGTAATCTTCATGTGGCACGCCCGTGTGGCACGACCATGTGGCATTTCTTTGCCCGTGTTGTTCTCACATTTTGGCCCATTTTTCATTATTTTTGGCCCGTTTTCCGTTCTTTCTTCTTCCCTATGCTCTCCTGAGTATAAGATATAAAAAGAAAGGATTAAGAGCATCAATTCTCACAAAATTGATAAGAATCCATCCAAAATATAGGTTAAACATGAGGTAAAAATCTGTATAATTTAACGTTTATCAAATACCCCCACACTTAAACCTTTGCTTGTCCTCAAGCAAAATCTCAATCCCTAAGAAGAATCGTTCTTCTCAACCTACAATTTTTATCAATAATGTTTCAAACTAATCTACAGGTAATCATACAATGAATAATTCAATCAGAAGAACATTAAAGATTCAGTCACTCTAAGTTGATAATTTTATCATTGAAAACATAAGTCTCTTCCTTCCTTCTAAGTAGTTATCTTTCCATCTTCATTAGCAAGAGTTGACATCCTCACTAAAGGTTCACTCTATCCACTCAAAGTGTTTAGGGTTCAAAATTTAAGCACTCTCTAGTCAACCTGAAAAGTTATTACCATAAGCTTGCAAGAAAATCAAATCTCCACCACTATAGTTTGATATGATATATCGATCAAGAAGTCTTTTCATGGTTGTAACGGGGCTTGGTTAGGGGTGTTGTCATAGGCTGCAAAAGAGGGTTAGAATCGAGATTGAATTGAAAAATTATCTAGCTAGAAAAATCTCTATCACTAGAACATATTTCTCAAGCTAATTCTTATGATAATATCAACTTTGCCTTGGTAGCTTTAAAGTAGAAATATGCAAAAACTTAATTGAACTATAGATTACAATTGAATTTCACTGTATATAAACATGTTTTTTCTTTTTTTTTTAAGAACAATTCAAGTAATACAATGAATTGAATAAAGATTTACATATGGAAAAGAGAATAAAGCTTAGATAATAAATTCAATTCAAATCTCGATAAAAATAGGGATCAAAGGTAATTGAATTGAAAATTCAACAAAAATAGGTTAATGGTTAATAATCAGCGGGTAAGTCAAAGAATGGGTTGTTAGGCTCAACGGGGTTCTCTAGGGGTTAATTGATGGAGGTAGGCTTTTTGTGGAGTAAGTGGGTTAAATCCTAGGTGTCTTTATCATTTCGGTATATCAAATCAATGATTGGTCTCGACATGTATAATCAAAGCAAGTTCTAGAATAACAATTTAGTATTGACTCACTTAAAACAATAATAGAAGTGAGCACGAAAGAATGTATGCTCAAAAAGGCTCAAAAATCTCACTAGAATTATGGCTTTTGATGTCAATCCTGTGAATTTTAAATCTCAAGATAATACTTAAAATTAGGGAAAATAACTTATGCAAAAATTGGGGGTTCTCAAAAATTTCAACTTATCATGCTTGATTCCTTAATGTTTTAAAGTTTGAATAATCAAGGTACAATCACTTATATCTTAATTCTCAACATATTAATAAAGATCATAAATCAATAAGAATTAATTCCTAATAGGAGATTGAAGAGAATGCAAAGAACAATGCATCAGATTTCGGGGTTTTCACAGATAATCTAAAAATTTAAAGTACTTTACCCCCCACACTTAAGATGTACATTGCCCTCAATGTACAAAGATAATATTAGTATCAATATAAGCATTAAATCATAAGGTAGGGAAGGGTATGAAACTCCCTGAAATTTGAATGGATTTGTGAGACGGGAGTTTGGAAGAGGTGGCATTTGTGGCGGGGTGCTCCCTGTTTTGTAGATTTGAGCTGTAGAGCTCCTTTGAAACTGCGAATTAACTTACTAGTCGTGGGAGGTGAAGATGAAGAGGGATTACTCTGTTAGGAGATAGCCAAAGAAAATAAAATAAACAAAATAAATAAAAAAATGAAAATTCAAATAAAGAAAAAGCTAAAATGAAAAAAAATTAAAAATAAACCTAAAAAGGAAAATAAAGTTAGAAGAAAAAGTGAAAATAAGGATCAGTGTTTAAGAGTTAGAATAAAGTAATAATAATAAAAGATAAAAGATAAAATAAAAATAAAACAAAATAAAGATAAAAATAAATATAAAAGAGGATCTAGTCCTCTGATGGATCTCGTGGTGGTGGGGAAATGCCAAGGTGCTGGCATATGTGCGCTAAAGTGGCATCGATGTCATCGAGGCGCTACTCAAATCGGTCCAGGCGCTCGTGTATGTCAGCATATGGGGCTGCTGTCTAGGTGGGTCATCTGGGGCGTGGTGGCTCGGCGGGCTCATCCTCTGCTGGCGGTGGGACATCGTCAGGAATGTCCGCTGGCTCCTTGCCTTCTTGGACAAGGCAGAAGTGGAAGTAGCCGCCACCTGGTCGTCGCTCTATCATCCTCATGTATAACATGCTCTGGATGTCCTACGAGGACATCTGGCCGAGGAAAGTATAGGAGGATGTTTGGGCCGTAGTGTTGAATAGGCCGAAGTAGCGGCCTAGTCTCTTGATGTAAGGGCCCATGGATATGATGCCTCGCTGATGCCTCTCGGTCTGGTGCTGCATGGCAAGTGCGATGAAGTATGCTAAGTCGATGACGTGTCCGTTCGCCATGCACCACAGGAAGTAGACGTCATGAGTGTTGACGACGCCTGTGCTCTCTCGTGGACCTGTAATAATGTGAGTAAGAAGAGCATGAATGTACCTCAAAGATGGCACGAGAGAGGTCGCCTTACTGACGCTGGGGTTATAGGTCTGACGTCCTGGGGCTATCTCATTCCAACATTCGATGGGCCGAATGTGGATGCATCGAGAGAGGGTAGGGAAGTCCTCTTCTGTCATGAATTGCTCAGTGTAGAGCCCAAGTGCTACGCCGAACTCTGGTATGCTGAGGTGTCGTACGAGTCCTCCCAAAAGGAATTGGACCGTCCCTGGATCGTCAAATCTGGTCATTACGGTCTGGAGGTGGAATGTGGAGCAGAAGTCGAGGGTGAGCTCTAGGTAAGTGGGCTCCACAATCCTGAAGAACTGGTCCCATGGGTCAGTCGCTAACAGGGCTCGGACATCGTCCACCAGGTTTACTTGCGCAAGGGCCTTCCAGTCAATACACCGGCCCATAGAGATAGTGCGTGCCCGAAGTAGCTGATAGCATTCCTCTTGGAAGTCTTGGGTGAAAGTGATGAAGGGTGGCGTGCCTCAGAGGTGGGCCGCAAAGATGAACTCCCGGGTCCCTTTCGTTTTTTAGAGGCAGGGATAGCAGCTTTTCTGGCACGTGAAGATGACATAGTATCTGAAATAACAAAAGCATTAGTCCTAAATAAATAAAAAAATTGGATTTAAACTAGATAGGTAATAAAATAAAATAAAATGACAATATTCTTAAAATAACAAATGAGGACTAACCTAAATAGTAGAATCTAATCATGTTAAAATCTTGTAAGAAAACTAAGAACTACGAGTGTATATAAAGTGAAATTATGATAAAGATGGCATGCAAATATATGTCCAAGTGGCAAAATAAAATGAAATCTAAATGGCAAGCAAAAATAAAATTAAATGGCATTTAATCCTAATTGATTCTATATTATTCTAGAATATTCATCCTATATTTCCTAGTTCCATGCTTGAATCAACAATTAGACTAAAGTAAAAATAAATAAATATTTAAAGAAATGAAATAGGACAAAAGATAAATGAGAAAAATGAGAAAATAGAACCAATTGCGGGCTTGCACGGTCGTGGGATGTTATTACAAGGGCGTGTGGTGGTTATTTTCGAGTTTGATGGTGGTTTTGAGAATGGTGGCGGTGCTCACAATGGTTGAGGGATTTTGGGTAAAAAATTCTAGGGTTTGAGTGAAAGGGAAGGTTAAAAATGGCCCCCCTATTTATACATTTTGGGTCACACGGGTATGTCGCACGCCCGTGTGAGTCGTGTTTAGCCCGTGTTTTTCAAAAATCAGTATTTATAGCGCGCCTGGTTCCGATGAGCACGCCCGTGTGGTTTGTTCCCACGGCCGTAGGAGATCAGGTCTTCGTTACTTACACGGTTGTGTGATGGTATACATGGCCGTGTGCGATCGTGTTCGTGTTTCACACGGTCGTGTGATATGTGCCACGGGCGTGTGAAATTTGACAGTGTCTTCCACGGGCTAAGGACACGGGCGTGGGGATTTTTGCAAGCCCGTGTTGATACTGCAGGGTTGCCACGGCCATGTCGCACGGCCGTGGGCCATTGTTGATAGCCCGTGTGGAATTCGTAAGGTCGCCACGGCCATATTGCACGGCCGTGGGGATTTATCCATGGCCTGTGTTTTGGAAAAATTTTGCTCTGTTTGTACACGGTCTGAGTGCACGACCGTGCCCCTATTTTAAGTGTGCACACGGCCTAAGGCACGCCTGTGTGCCTGGCTATGTAGTCCTAAATTTCTGCATTCAAAGAGTTAGTTTATGCATGAAAAATACTAAAAAAAATTTTAAAGAAAAGAAAGTTACTAAGTTAGTGCTCGGGTTGCCTCCCGAGAAGCGCTTATTTAGATTCTAAGCACGACTCTACCTGGATGTGTCAAGTAGGGGTGTGGTGGAGCCGAAGCTGCTCCCTATTTTCTGTAAAATTCTCACCTTTATAATGTTTAAGCCTAGGGCCATTTACCTTGAAAGTACCGTGGTTAGGGTGAGTTACCTCAATGGTGCCGTATGGAAAGACATTTAGAACAGTGAATGGACCTGACCACCTTAACTTGAGTTTTCCAGGGAATAGTTTCAGCCTTGAGTTGTAAAGTAATACGAGATCACCTGTTTTAAACTGCTTAGGGTCTTTCAGCCTTTTGTCATGGCGTCGCTTCATGGCTTCCTTATATAGTCGCGAGTTCTTGTAAGCATTGAAGCGCTATTCATCAAGCTCATTCAACTGCATTAATCTCTTCTCTCCTACACTTTTAAAATCAAGGTTTAAAAATTTTATAGCCCAGAATGCTTTATGTTCAAGTTCAAATGGTAGATGGCAGTTTTTTCCATAAACAAGTTTATAGGGAGATGTTCCTATGGGTGTTTTAAAAGCAGTTCTATAAGCCCATAATGCATCGTCTACCTCTCTTGACCAATCCTTCCTATTTGTTTCTATTGTTTTCACTAGAATGCGTTTTAGTTTCCTATTTGTTACTTCGACTTGGCCACTGGTTTGTGAGTGATAAGGGGTGGTTGTTCTATGGTGTACTCCATACCTTTTCAAGATTTTTTCAAATTGGGTATTGTAAAAATGTGCACCCCTATCACTAATGATTATCCTAGGTGTTCCAAATCAAGAAAAAAGTCTTTTCAAGAAACGTACTACCACCCTAGCATCATTTGTAGGTAAAGCTTGGGCTTCTACCTATTTTGACATGTAATCTACTGCTACTAGTATGTATTTATTCCCAAATGAATTAAGGAACGGACCCATGAAATCAATACCCCATACATCAAATATTTCACATGAAAGTATATAGTTCTGAGGCATTTCATTATGCTAAGAGATATTACCTGTTCATTGGCATTTATCACAAGAGGTCATATACCTGTTGGCATCTCTGAAAAGTGTAGGCTAGTAAAAGCCTGATTCGAGTACCTTATGAGTAGTTCTAGTTCCGCTGTGATGTCCTCCTATGGGTCCTGAGTGGCAGTGATTCAAATTTTGATATGCTTCTGTGTCATTAATGCATCTTCGTATAACCTGATCTGCACAAATTCGGAAAAGGAAAGGATCTTCCCAAAAGTAGTTTTTCACATCAGCGAAGAATCGCTTCTTTTGCTGATGGGTTAGCCCTTTTGGGATTATGTTAGATGCTAAATAATTTGCAAAATCAGCAAACCAAGGAACAGTCGTATCTGCTAAGGCTAAGAGTTGTTCCTCAGGGAACAAATCGTTCATCTTGTCGAGATATTTGGGCTGTACGTCTTCTAATCTTGAGAGGTGATCTGCTGCCAAGTTTTTGACTCCTTTCTTGTCCTTTATTTCCAAGTCGAATTCCTGTAACAGTAAAATCCATCTTATTAATCGAGGTTTTGCATCAGTTTTGGTTAAGAGGTAGCGAAGAGCTAAATGATCAGTATAAACAACGACTTTTGACAAAATTAAATAAGATCTAAATTTGTCAAATGCAAAAATAACAGCTAGCAATTCTTTCTCTGTGGTCGTGTAATTTGCTTGAGCAATTGTCATGGTCCTGCTAGCGTAATAAATCGGCTGGAAGTGCTTGTCTCTTCGCTGTCCTAAAACTGCACCTACTGCGAAATCACTTGCATCGCACATTAGTTCAAAAGGTAGATTTCAATCAGGTGAAATCATAATCGGGGCATTGACTAACTTTTCCTTAAGGTTGTTGAAAGATTTCAGACATTCTTAGTCAAAGTTGAAGGGTACGTCTTTTTCTAGTAATTTAGTTAAAGGCTTAGCTATTTTAGAAAAGTCTTTAATGAATCTACGATAAAAACTGGCGTGTCCTAAAAAACTTCTTATAGCCTTAACTGAATTAGGAGGAGGTAGTTTTTCAATAGTTTTATTTTTTTTTATCTACCTCTATCCCTTTACTAGAAATTTTATGTCCTAAAATAATACCCTCTTGAACCATAAAGTGGCATTTTTCCCAGTTTAGCACTAAATTTATCTTTTCACATCTTATCAAAACACGTTCTAGATTATTAAGACAAAGTTGGAAAGAATTACCGAAAACTGAGAAATCATCCATAAATACCTCCATGATGTCTTCCACGAATTCATTGAAGATAGCTAGCATGCATCGCTGAAAAGTAACAGGAGCATTACATAAACCAAAAGGCATTCTACGATAAGCAAACGTACCATATGGGTATGTGAACGTTGTTTTCTCCTGATCTTCTGGAGCTATCGGGATCTGGAAGTAACCAGAGAGGCCATCTAGGAAACAATAATACATATGACCTGACAATCTTTCCAACGTCTGATCAATAAAGGGCAAAGGGAAATGATCTTTCCGAGTGGCATCATTCAGCTTCCTAAAATCAATGCAAACTCTCCATCCTGTGACTGTTCTTGTCGGTATTAACTCTTCCTTATCATTAGACACCACGGTCAATCCACCTTTCTTAGGAACAACCTGCACAGGGCTTACCCAAGAACTGTCAAAAATAGGATAAATAATACATGCATCTAGAAGTTTAATTACCTCGGCTTTTACAACTTCTTTCATGCTAGGATTCAATCGTCTCTGGGCTTGCACTGATGGTTTGAATTCGTCCTCCATTAAAATTTTGTAGGTGCAGAAAGAAGGATTAATTCCCTTGATATCTGAAATTTTCTAAGCTATAGCACGTCTGTGTTCTCTTAACACATGGAGTAGTTCTTCTTTCTCTACAATGCTTAAATTGGATGCGATAATAACTGGTAAAGTTGATTCTTCTCCTAAAAAGGCATATTCTAAATGATCTGGCAGTTGTTTTAGTTCTAATTTAGGGGGTTCAGTAATAGAAGGTTTCTGTCTCAATTCATCACTCATCTTTAAATTTTCATAACTTATGTGCCTAGTGATGATTTCATTAAAATCCAATTCTTTCCTTACTTCATCAATTTCGGGGGTGGTTTTATCGTTTCCCCCACCTTGAACAAGACATAGTTCCAACGTGTCTGTGAGAGAAAGTTCCTGGAAATTATCTTGAACAAAATAGTCAATAATATCAACAAAATAACACGAATCATCTTGTTCTTTAGAGAATCTCATGGCATCATAGATTTTAAAGACAACTTCTTCCTCGCCAACTCTAAGTACTAATTTGCCATCCCCTACATCAATAACAGCTCTAGTAGTGGCTAAAAATGGTCGTCCCAAAATTAAAGGTACTTCAATATCCTCATCCATGTCAAGCACAACAAAATCAACAGGGAATATAAATTTATCTACCTTCACTAGCACATCTTCAATGATTCCCCTAGGATATTTAACAGATCTATCGGCTAATTGAATACTCATCCTAGTGGGCTTGGGTTCCCCGAGACCTAGTTGTTTAAACATTTTGTAAGGCATGAGATTAATGCTAGCACCTAAATCAGCTAAAGCTTTATTAATAAGTAAACTACCAATCAGACAAGGGATAGTAAAACTCCTTGGATCTTTCAGTTTTGCTGGCAGTTTATTTTGGAGAATAGCTGAGCATTCCTCGTTGAGTTCTACTGTGGCCAATTCTTCAAACTTCCTTTTATTTGTCAGAAGTTCTTTAAGGAACTTCGCATACTTCGGCATCTTTAAAATCACTTCAACAAAAAGTAAGTTAATGTGTAATTGTTTAAAAAGTTCAAGGAACTTATCGAATTGAGCGTCTGTATGGTCTTTCTTCAATTTTGCTGGATATGGGATGCGCGGTTTGTATTCCTTGAGTGGTGGTGGAGTGTTGTCCTTGGGTTCCGCTGCCTTTTCTTCTGAAAGTTCTAGGATAGTCTTCTTTTCTGGTTCGGCTAGGACCTTTCCATCTCTTAAAGTAATCGCCTTGACATGTTCTTTGGGCTTTGGCTCAGTGTTACTTGGTAATCCTCATTGTGGTCTTTCTGAAATTAATTTTACAAGTTGACCAATTTGGTTTTCAAGCCCTTGAATTGATGCTTACTGATTTTTCAGTGCCGTTTCAGTGCTTTGAAAACGGGTTTCTGATGCGGCCATAAATTTGGTAAACATCTCTTCTAGATTCGGCTTCTTCTTATGTTACGGTGGTGGTTGCTGAAATCCCTGAGGGGGTTGTTGTCTTTGATTTCCTTGTCCTCCCCATGAAAAATTTGGGTGATTTCTCCAACATGCATTATAAGTCTTACTATAAGGGTTATTTTGAGGTCTAGAATTGTTACCCATATAGTTGGCTTGTTCAGTTTCCATGCTGTGTCCATAGGATGTGAAATTTGGATTGAACATGTTTCCTTGAGTCGCGTCGCATTGCATCACTGGTTGTGCCTGCGTAGAACTAACAAAATTATCAAACTTTTTATTTAAAAGTTCTATTTGGTTAGTAAGCATGGTGACAACATCAATATTATAAACTCCTATAGCTTTTGTTGGCTTTGTCCTCATGACTTGCCACTGATAATTATTCAATGACATCTCTTCAATAAATTCATAAGCTGCTTCAGGTGTTTTATTATTGATCGTCCCTCCTGCGGCTGCATCGATCATTTGTCTAGTTGACGGGTTTAAACCGTTGTGGAAGGTTTGAACTTGTAGCCACAAAGGTAGACCATGATGTGGGCACCTTTTCAAATGATCTTTGTATCTCTCCCATGCATCGTATAGTGTTTCTAAATCCATCTACACAAAAAAAGAAATATCGTTTCGTAATTTGGCTATTTTAGCTGGAGGAAAATATTTGAGTAAAAATTTTTCAGTCATCTGCTCTAATGTGGTAATTGAGCCTCGTACTGTTTGGCTTTATTTCTCAAAGAGAATGGAAATAGCCTCAATCGAATGGCATTATCAGAAACGCCATTTATTTTGAAGGTATCACATAGTTCCAAGAAATTGGCTATGTGTGAGTTTGGATCTTCATCCTGTAAACCATCAAACTGTACCAATTGTTGTATCATCTGAATAGTGTTAGGCTTTAACTCAAAATTATTAGTAGCAATAGTAGGTCTAAGAATGCTAGTTTGGGTACCAGCCAAACTAGGTTTAGCATAATTATACATAGTGCGAAGAGCTTCTTCTTGATTTACTAGTGGCGCAACTATTGCAGGAGGTGGTGAAACATTTTGATTTGCTTCCATCTCTTCTGTAGGTTCTAGCTCTTGATCAGGTTCTTGTTCAGGATAATGTAGACTGCGTCTAATCTCTCTGCGATTTCTACGAACTGTCGCTTCTAGATTTTTGTCAAAAAGTAGTGGTCCTGTTAGGTTGTTTCTAGTCATAAACTAAAAATACCTAAAAAGAAAAAGCAAAGAAAAATTGAAAAATTTAAAAGAAAATAAATAAATAAAAATAAAAGAAAAATAAATAAATATATATATAGTAATGGCTAAAGTAATAGAAATCGAGCTTTCGTAATATTTTAAATCCCCGGCAACGGCGCCAAAAACTTGATATGCGTGATATGAAGTAATAAAATTTATAAAGAACTTGATCACACCAAAACTAACTAATATCACGACGTTGAGGCAAGCGCACTTGTCGAACAGTAGTATAGCTTAGTGGCAAGACCGAGTTATCATACCCAAGGGAACCAAAAGTACTAGTACTTTCTTCCTTTCCAGTATCTAGCCTAAAAATAAAATAGGGTTGTTTAAACTAATTCTAAAACTAACTAAGAAAGTGTAAAGAGTAAATTGGGAAAACTTTTAGGGAAAAGCTGATTGATATGGACAATACTCAAGGGAGAATCCACCTAGACTTCACTTGTTATTATTTTCTTGACCTATATGATTTCTTTACTTGACTTGATCCGTAAAGATCCCTAACTTATGCTAAACCCTCCATCGAGGCGTAGAACAACTAGACCTAAGTTGTTAATTAAAGTTCCCTTATTAATTAACTCCCTAGGTTGCATTAATTCGATCTATGGCTCCCCATATTAGGTTTGACCCTAATCCAGCAGATTTATGTCGCCCTATGTCTAGGGTTGCATGCAACTCCGCTTAACTATGGTAGATCTACTCTTATCACAAGGACTTTTGCTCCTCTACTCTAAGCACATCTATTTCTTGAAATAATACCTAGGATTATTAAATCAAGAATGAAGAACGCATAATTAAGAACAATTCAAGTATTTATCAAATAAATCAAGAATAAATATCAAGATATGTCTTAGGTTTCATTCCCCTCAAGTATTTGAAAGGTTTAGTTCATAATAAAGAAAAGAAACATCACAGAAGATATAAAATAACAAAACATAAAAGAAACCAAAAATCTCTGAAGGAATTTAGGGAGATCCTCTATGTTGCTACAGAATTCCAACTTCTGAGATGAATCAATCAGCTTTCTCCTTTGGAGTAATCCCTTGCTTCTATTTGTATCTAAAAGTATCTAAAAGTTGTTTTCTGTGTTGCCTCATGGGGTTTTTATATAAAGAGCTTTTGGGGGGGCCTTTCTTAGCCTCTAAGCATCCCAATTTGAGTGAAATTCCCCTTCCTCACGACTAGACACGCCCATGTGCCACGCCCGTGTAACTTCGACAGAGGCCGTGTGATTTTATTGGTAGAGGCACGGCCGTGTGGCCTGGCCGTGCTTGTCGGGGGCTTGACCGTATGATCTTCATGTGGCACGCCCGTGTGGCATGACCGTGTGGCATTTCTTTGCCCATGTTGTTCGCACATTTTGGCCCATTTTTCATTGTTTTTGGCCCGTTTTCCGTTCTTTCTTCTTCCCTATGCTCTCCTGAGTATAAGATAAAAAAAGAAAGGATTAAGAGCACCAATTCTCACAAAATTGATAAGAATCCATCCAAAATATAGGTTAAACATGGGGTAAAAATATGTATAATTTAACGTTTATCACAGGGCTCAGAGAGTGTTGATTTTGGACACACACTCCTTAACAGTGGATCTGCCCTTCCGAACCACATGCAGGTCATGACGGATCTAAGAGACTTTTTCAGTGGAAGTAGCGGTGAATAGATGACTTGCTGCACTCCAGATATCACAAGCAGTTTTAGTCGAAATGAAATAGGAGATGAGAGAAGAGCTCATCGTGGAAAGAAGCCACGAGGCAAGTAGTTTATCCTGCTGCGTGAACTAGATCGCATCTGAATTCGGAGCGAGACATCCATCAGTCACGACCACCACCTCCGACGATTCAGTAACGGAACCATCCAAGAACCCTTGGAAACTGTAACCATCGACAATCAGCCGGACTTGATGCTGCCACTGGACAAAATTGGACTCGTCCAGCTTAGCAATCTCATGGCGAGGGAAGCTGTAGACCAATCGTGAATTCGAAGTAGGAGTAGGAAGAGATTCACCAGTTTGCTGGCCAACCAACGGATCCATGACCTCGGAGCGGAAGCAACCACCAAGATCTTAGGCGACTGATGCCATGATAGAAACTAAGGTAAACTTAGCTAAACTTTACTGAGATTTGGGAGAATTTGAATGAAGAATTTGAATTATGTATATTCTATGCTTAATCGTCTCTATTCACAAAGACTGATATTTATAGCAAAGGACTGCTAACTGCTCTACTTAACACCTTAACTAACTTGAGGAACAAATCATAATCACTGATACTCTAATACTCTATCACAAGGTTACCTGAATCTAGTAGTAGTGCCTCAGTGTTGCGGTTGGTTATAGTATCTGTCACCTTGTAGTCCGACTTGTCATTCGAAATCACAAGCTTTCCATCACCATTAATGCTAAGATTCAAAAAATGTGTAGGGAAGGGATTCTCTCTATTAGCTACCCAAACAATGTTTTGGTTAGACACTTTATGCCATATTCCAACGTAGTGTTTAGTGGTATTTCCTGGTGAAAAGAACCCAAGTTCGAATTCCCCCCAGATGATATGATCGTATTCGGATATGTAAGATGTTGACCTTGTTCAATTGTATCAGCGTCATAGATTGCTTGGAAAGCAAGGAAAACAAACACCAACAAGCTGAGAAGAGAAGCAAACCTATTTCTCCTCATGTTTGTCTGAAAGAGGTCACAATATTCCACGGGATTTTCATTGCACTCCACAAATTTGACACCCAAAAAAACCCAATTTTTGTTTGACTTAGCCCTTTGATCAGAAAATTCACAAGCCGTGGAAGAATAGTTACGTATTAAAAAGATTGAAAAGTCATCTGAAAATTGACAAAATGGACTAACACATGTATACATAAAATTATCCATATTTATTTTTTATCATTTATTCACCTGTTCAGCAAGAAGCTGATCTCAAGGGCATTGTTGCTCAAAATTATCCATATATTTATTCATTTATTTAAAGAAACTGATATCAAGTGCATTGTTTTTTTTCAAGACTATCCTAGTATTTATTATTGATTCATAGACAAAAGAAGCATTGAATGATAATAATTAAAACATTCAATAATGTATTAACTCCCCCAAATTACAGAATTGAACCACTTTCAGGAATTTCTATCTCCCTCCAAGCATTGTTATAGTATCTGCATTCTCTGATGCTGCTATATCTGCATTCAAACTCTTTTCAGTGAAGAAGCCAAACTCTTTTGGATGAGGCAAATTCGCATCTCCGTTTGGTAACATAAATTTTACTGAAGACATTGTTGGCCTATCCTCAGGAAAACTCTGAACACAAAATTAGTCCACTTGTATGGACCTTAGAACTTGAGATTCCACAATTGAATCCTTCAAACATGTACCTAACAACTCTAAGGACTTCCCTTCTTTCCATACCAACAAGGACTGCAATGGTTTAATATATAAACATAATGTAATCATTCACAATTTCAAAGAGAAGATTTACAGGATTGAGTGAAACTGCAGATAACTTTATAAACTAACATGACCCAAAAGATTATGGTGGTAATCTGGATTATAGAAATTTCTATTCTTTTTTCCACTTATTATCTCTAATAGAAGCACAACTGATTCTGGATTTTTTTTTTTTTTCTGAAGAAAGAAAATAAATAGTTTTTCTAGTCAGAAAAGCCTACAAAAATGTCAATATTAATGAATTGATAGGATTGAAATAACAACATGAAAGACATCTATGACGACTTTGTCTGTTTTTGAAGCTAAAGAAACAAGATGACAGGATTTAAATTTCAATTTCGAGATGCCAGCTTAGAAAGGGTAAGTCTGAAAAGTATAGCCAAGTATCTCAGGAAATTCATGGAGACTCAGTTATACTCGCTTTTTATTGAAGCAGCTTTTCCATCCATCCAAAAAAAAAAAAAAAACCTCTTTAGAATGAAGGATTTTAACGCATCTAATTGAAAATTTTTCACCAAGTCAATCCTAATGTCCCCACCATATTGAATCTCCTTTATATGAACACAAAACTTGGAAGTTAGGAAAACCAAAAGTTTTAAGTCACTGATATATTCACTGTTATTCAATAATCTTAAGTTAACAATCAATGACTGTAAGATATAGCAGTTAGTGAATCGACTTAACCCGATGTTCCAAAAGTTTATAAGCTGGTGATATCCATTAAAAGAAATTAAAGTTATGGAGGTATATATATTACAGTGGCTATATACTTGAGCAAATTGAGGAAAACAGAAAGCAAGATCCAGGGGTTACTATCTCCCTCCCACCATTGTTTTAGTCACTGCATTTACGGCATGTTGGTCTTACTTTCTTGTTGCTGTATTTGTATTGGAACTTGTATCAGTGAAGAATCCAGGGACTTTAGGAAGGGGCAAACTAGCTTCTTCATTTGTCAACATAAAATTTACAAGTGACATTGTTGGTCGGTCTTTGGGTAAATTTTGAACACATTAAGGCCACTTGAATACATCTAAGAACTAGGGATTCAACAATGGAATCCTCCAAACATGCATCTACAAGCTCCATGGCCCTGCCTTCATTCCATAGCAACAATGCCTAGAATAACGGTGTCATTAGAAAAGCAAGCAAAAATGGATGTGAACAAAAGCTACATATTCATTCTCCTTACTTGCATGGCCCAGCAGGATATGGTGATGATCAGGATGACTGAAACTGCTAATCTTTTGGTCACTTATAATCTTGAGAAGTATACCGAAGCTGAACGCATTGAACTTTGCTGAAAATTTGCATTAACAGCATACTCCGGGTACATATATCCATTGCATGGAAATATCAGGACTAAGTCCTTTTGGAATGCTTAAAGGCTGTAAATTACAGGGGATTGAACTCGCAACGTTCCAATAACTCTTTTGGTTTCTGATACTTTGTCATCCCCTTCAGAAGTTCTAGCCAAGTCAATTTCCGAAAATTTGGGGTTCATATAACTATCTAGCAGAATATTGCTAGCTTTCATATCTCTGTGAATGATATGGAGCTTTGAGTCTTAGTGTATATACAAAAGTCCTTCACAATCTACATGATAAAGTCAAAGCGCTCTGGCCATGTCAACAAATTTTCCTGTCATGATCTGCAAATCACCTTCGTGACTTATAATTTTCTACAAATCAGCCATTTCAATTGGATAATCAAATATTATGTAATATGATAGGATGCATGAAAGTTCAAGAAATCGAACCGAAGATAAATAGTCTAGGCTTTTGTTAGGCATATTGGTGTGGGATTAAAGAAGAGGAAGAACAAAGGAGAGTTGAGGAAGAAGGAAAGGAGAGTTGCAGAGAGAAGAGAGAGAAAAACAGAGAAAAGGAGAGACTGAGAAAATAGTATTGAATTGCATAACCACCTCTAGGACACACGAGGGTGCTGAACGAGAGTAACGGTCATCACAACTAGCATTTGGTTACTAGGACAAAACGCCAAAACGCCTGTTTTACTAACTAATTCCCTTCCCCAAAACACAGTGTATTTAATACTAATTCCCAAAATGTACCGTTTTCACATAATTATTAACGCAACAGATTTAACAAAAATAAACAGTAATTAACTACTTTCTTAAGTGCTAACTATATACCAGGACAATACTCCTTCCCTTAAGCAGATCGTTGTCCTCAAGGATTGAAAGTAGGATATTGCTTATGAAATTCTGCCTAAACTTTACTGAAATATGTGAAACCCATATATTTTGGGATTTATTTTAAAGTTATCTAGTAGTTTATTAGAATAAGAGAATTATTTTCCTTATCTTTTAGTAGTTTATTAGAATAAAAGAATTATATTCCCAATTAGGTTAAGACTCTTTTTTCTATTTAATTCAGTTGTTTAGTTAATAAAAGATAGAATAGTTTTATTAAATGCTCTCTTCAAAATTTTCATGGTATTTGAGCTAGGTTATCTCTAGTAGCATCATGATTAAAACAGTCATCCTTGGAGATAACAAATCCAGCAATCAATCAGAGAAAGAAAGTTTTACCGTTGAAACAACTAATGAAAATTATGAGGACCAAAGTTCTCTAGAAGTGTCTCTATTCACTAATGAACAACTAGAGTATCTACACAAGTTTTTTCAATCACCACAATTTTGGATGAACTCTTATCTTCCTAACTCATCCAATAATCCTTCTTCCTCCTTTGCCCAATCAAGTACTGATTCTGTTTTTTTCAATGCCAAGCCTTGTAAAACAAACACGTGGATTGTTGATTCTAGAGCTAGTGATTAGATGACTAGTAGTTATTTTCTTTTTTCAATTTACACACCTTGTGCAGGAAACAAAAAAATCAAAGTAGCAGATAGGTCGTTCTCGACAATGGCCGGGAAAGACATTGTTAAAATTTCGCTTTCCTTGGTTTTACATGATATTTTTCATGTGCCAAATCTAGCTTGTAATCTCATATCGGTCAGTAAATTATCCCAGTTCTCGAATTGTCATGTTATATTTGACTCATCTATGTGTAAATTTCAAGACATAGTCTCGAGGAGGATGATTGGCAATGTTAAAGAATCTGGTGGAATTTACTTTCTTAACGACGATCATCGAAGTCAACTAAGGATGATTGGCAATGCTAAAGAATCTGGTGGAATTTACTTTCTTGACGAAAACCATCGAAGCCAACCAATAACTACTTTATGTTTAAATTCTACTTCTAGTTTTGATAAGGTTATGATTTGGCATTATAGACTTGGACATCCTAATTTTTACTATTTAAGATATTTGTTACCTGATCTATTTAAAAATCAAAGTCCTTCTTCATATCACTATGAATTTTGTGAATTGGCTAAACATCATCGGTCATTCTTCCCACCTCAAAAATATAAAGCTTCTAAACCTTTTTCGTTAATTCATAGTGATGTTTAGAGACCTTCAAGAGTCTCAACTTTTTCAGGAAAATGTTGGTTTGTCACATTTATTGATGATCATACTCGCATTTGTTGGGTGTTTTTATTAAAAGATAAGTCTAAAGTTAAAAATGTGTTTCAGTCTTTTTATGCTATGGTGAAAACACAATTTGGTGTGAGAATAGAAGTACTTCGGCATGACAATGGTGGGGAATTTTTTAATGACCAATTAGGTGTTTTCTTAGCCAAACATGGCATAGTCCACTGGTAAACTATAATATATACATATTTTTTATCCCACATTTAGCACATTTATGGATGAATTATCATTGAATTTGTGGAATTTGATGCTCCTAAACCTTTAATTTCATGTTTTATACTTAGGTGAGCATAGGAGAGTGAGGAATGAGAAACGGGCCAAAAACAGAGAAAATGGGCTAGAGTAAGAAATCAACACGGCCTGGAGTTACTCACACGGGTACACCACACGTCCGTGCCACATTAACAAGTTGGAACATGGCCTAGGCTTGATTCACACAGGCGTGTCACACGGGCATGTCCCTGTCGTGACTCGTTTAAATTTCACGCGAAAAAGGCTACTTAAGGGTTAAGAAAGGTATTCTGAAGTCTATATAAACACCCTAAGAGCAAACTTAAAGGGAGACGAAGAGTAGAAGGTAAGAAATTACTCGAAGAAAGCCGATTGATCCATCTCAAAAGCCAGTATCTACATCAAGACTGAAGATCTCCCTTCAATCCTTTCAAAAGTTTTGAGTTTTCTTTATGTTTTGTGTTTCATTTACTTTGAGATGTATTCTTTATAAACATGAACTAAATCCCCAAATATTCAATTTATTCTTAATTGTGTTTCTAATTCTTGAATTATATGATAAATATTCGATTTGTTTTTAATTGTGTTTCTAATTCTTGAGTTAATATTTCAGGATATTAATTCAAGTCGAGTGTGCTTATTCAGAGGAGCAAAAGTCCCTGTTCAAGAGTAGATCCAACACAATTAAGCGGAGTTGATCACAATCATAGACATAGGACGACAAAAATCTACCGGATTAGAGTCAAATCTAATAGGGGGATCCATAAATCGAGTTAATGCAAAACTAGGGGTTTTAATTAGAAAGAGATTTCAATTAATCAACCTAGGGTTAGTTGTTCTTATTCTCAACAGAGATATTAACATAATTTAGAGATCTCACGGATCAAGTCGAATGAAGAAATCATCTAATTCAGAGTTAAATAACAAGTGAAGTCTAGGTGGATTCTTCCTTAGGTTTTGCCTTTATCATTTAGTTTTCCCAAAGTAATTCCCCCAATTTATTCTTTGTCGCGTCTTTAATTTAGTTAAAATTTTAGTTTACAAACAAAACCCTCCTTTATTTTTAGGCTAGATAATAGCAAGAAACTTATTACTAGTACTTTTAGTTTCTTGGATTTGACATTCCGGTCTTGCCACTAACTATACTACTATTCGATAGGTGCGCTTACCTTTTATCATGATAATAGTCAGTTTCTAGGTACGATCATCATTATTACTTCATCAAAGTCACAATCATCCACCAAAGCTCTTGTACAAACACACCATAACAAAATGGGGTTGCAGAAAGAAAAAAACTGACATCTTTTGGAAGTAACTAGAGCCTTGATGTTCACTAGTCAGGTACCACATTATCTTTGGGGTGAAGCCTTGTTAATAGCTACATACCTTATTAATAGAATGCCTACTAAAACTTTAAACTATAGAACTCCTTTCAGTCTCTTTAAAGATAACTTTCTTAACTCTAAATTGATCACAGGTTTATCCCTCCAAAATTTTAGGTGTAGTGTTTTTATTCATCTTCACAACCAAGGTAAACTAGATCCTAGAGCAAAAAATGCGTCTTTGTTGGCTATGCTTCTAATAAAAAGGGTTACAAATGTTACGATCCAATTGATAGGAAGATTATTATTACCATGGATGTCATATTTGTTGAAACGCAATCTTACTTTGATTCTAATCTTTTGGGAGGGAATTATAGTAAGGAAGATTCTATAATTAATCAAAAAAACACTAAAAATATACAACATAGGGATTTTAATAATGGGGAAGGTGAATTTATGATAAATACAGAAATTAATGATGTTAATGTTGCTAATAAAAAAGAGTGTGAAAGTGTAGAGTTTGATCATGAGAATAAAGAAAAAATAAATGAGTTAATTGTTTACTCAAGAAGAAATCAAAATCAAGAAAGTGGAATCCACTAGATTCATCACCAAGAATCTGACCCGCAAGATCTTGTCAAAAGTCCAAGTAAAGCTCATAAACCAACCAATGAATTTTCTAATTTAGATATTCCAATTGCTAAAAGAAAAGGTGTTAGAAATGTTGTCAAATATCCCATATCTAACTTTGTGTCCTATAAAGCCTTATCTTCGACATTCTCAACCTTTGTTTCATGTCTCAATACTATCAAAATACCCAAAAATGTGAAAGATGCTCTATAAGCTCCTGAGTAGAAGGAGGCTATTTTAGAGGAGATGCGCACTCTTGAAAAAATAGGCACATAGGAAATAGTGGAATTACCTGTAGAGAAAAAAACTATGGGCTGTAAATGGGTGTTCATAACCAACTTCAAGCCGAATGGATCTTTAGATAGATACAAAGCCCGACTGGTAGCTAAAGGGTAGACTCAAACATATGGGTTAGATTGTTTTGAAACTTTTGCTCCAGTAGCCAAATTAAATTCTGTTAGAGTTCTTTTATCAATTGCTGTTAATCTTAATTGGTTCTTATAGCAGCTAGATGTGAAGAATGCTTTCCTAAATGTGAAACTTGAAGAAGAAGTTCACCTGGATTCTCCTCTAAGTTTTGAAGAAAAATTTGGAACTCGAGTATGTAAGCTTAGGAAATCTTTGTATAGTCTAAAGTAGTCTCCTCGAGCTTGGTATGAACGGTTTATTCAAGTTGTTAAAAAAAAAGTTACTTACAAGGGCAAACTGATCACACAATGTTCTAACGACACTCACAAAGAGGTAGAATAGCTATTATTATAGTTTATGTCGATGATACCATTCTTACAGGAGATGATATGGATGAAATAAGGCGTCTCAATGAGCATCTAGCATTGGAGTTTGAGATCAAAGACTTGGGTCCTTTAAAATAAATTCTTGGAATAAAAGTTGCTCAATCAAAGAAGAATATGGTGGTTTTTTAGAAAAAATATGTGATTGATCTTTTAAAAAAGGCTGGGATTAGTGGTTGCTGCCCAACTGACACCAATTGGCCCAAATGAAAAATTCGAAAATAAAGAAGGTCGATTAGTTGATAAAAGGGTAGTACCAAAGATTAGTCGGTAAGTTAATTTACTTATTACATACAAGGCCAGACATAGCTTTTTTAGTGAGCTTAGTGAGTCAATTTATGCACTCTCTAATGGAGGAACATGAAGAAGCAGTGTTTCGGATTCTGAGATACTTGAAGAGTTCACCTAGAAAGGGTTTATTCTTCAAGAAATCTCAACAAAGAGAGATTAAAGCTTATACAGATGTAGACTAGGTAGGCTCAATAACAGATAGAAGATAAATATCAGGATACTGTACATTTGTTTGGGGAAACCTTGTGACTTGGCGAAGCAAAAAACAAAATGTTGTAGCAAGAAGTAGTGCAGAGGCTGAGTTTAAATCAATGGCTCAAGGAATTTGTGAAATGGTGTGGTTAAAAAGAAGTATGGAAAAGTTGAGGAAACTAATAACTTCACCAATGAAGTTGTACTGTGATAGCAAAGCTGCCATTAGTATCGCTCACAACCCAGTCCAGCATGACAGAACTAAACATGTTGAGATTGATAGACACTTGATCAAGGAAAAGATTGAAGAAGGCCAAGTGTGCATGTTGTTTGTTCTTTCAAAACAACAGATTGTTGACATACTCACCAAAGGGCTCTCTAAGACAAGCTTTGATTTTCTTGTAAGCAAGTTGGGCATGATTGATATATATGCACCAACTTGAAGGAGGGTGTTGAAATATGTGAAACTCCATATATTTTAGGATTTATTTTAAAGTTATTTAGGTAGATAAATCTTATTTAGTAGATAAATTTTAGAATAAATTATTTGAGATATTCTAAAATATTTTATTTTATCTTTTAGTAGTTTATTAGAATAAATGAATTATTTTCCTTATCTTTTAATAGTTTATTAGAATAAGGGAACTATATTCCCAATTAGGTTTATGACTCTTTTTTCTATTTAATTTAGTTGTTTAGTTAATAAAAGATAGAACAATTTTATTAAATGCTTTATTGAAAACTTTCAAACTTCCCAAGTGAAGTCCTCGGGAAAAGTGTCTACCCACTCCACTAATACCTCAGTGACAGTATCGTTTCCCTTTTTGACCATTCTTCTGTCAGGGATCCTTGCTGGCTTTTTCAAAATCGATCCATCTGTCCCAACAAGTGGCAGTGTAGGTGAGTGGATGGTTGAACCAACATGTTTCTTTAATTGTGACACGTGGAATGTAGAGTGATTTCTCCTTCAAGTAATTTCAGTCTATAGGCCACCTGTCCAATTTTAGCTTTTACAGGATAAAGACCATAAAACTTTGGGGAGAGTTTCTGATTTCGCATCTTCCATAGTGAATGTTGTTTATAAGGTTGGAGTTTTAAGTATACTAGGTCCCCAACTTCAAAGGATCTATCAGATCATTTCTTATCTATCAACTGCTTCATATGTTCTTGAGATCATTTCAGATAGAACTTAAAGAGAATCCTTAAGCTCTCTCTATGTTAGAATGTTCTGTCTACTTTTGCCACTGTGGAGATCCTACCAAGTATGGTAGGTGAATGTAAGGCTTTTGACCATAAAGAGCTATATGGGGAGTGGTGTTTATAGCAGAATGGTGTGTAGTGTTATACCATCACTCTGCCAAGGGTTGACAATGAACCCACTCTGCATCGTAAATAACCCTCGAAGCATCTGTTGAGAACTTTTGTTTGCCCATCTGTTTGGGGGTGGTAGGCTGTGGAGAGATACAGTTCAGTACCAAGAAGTTTGACTAGTTCCTGCCAGAATCTACTAAGGAAGGTCCTATCTCTATCAGATACTATGGACTCTAGGACTCCATGCAACTTGTACACTTGATCCAAGTAAAGCTAAGCCACACTAGCAACAGTATAGGGGTGTGCCAAGGCTAAGAAGTAGGCATGCTTGGTTAATCTATCTACAATTACCAGTATAGTACTTTTACCCTTGGACAAAAGGAGACCTTCTGCAAAACTCATACTGACAATAGCCCATGCTCGGTCAAGTATTGACAGAGGTTGCAATAGCCTAGGGTATGCAACCTTATCACTCTTGTACTATTGATAGATGTTGCATTCTTTAACCCAATACCTCCATGCCCTAGGCTAGTTAAAACTACCAACATGTTATTTGGTGCCTAGTAGCATGCACTCCAGTATGACCACCAATGGCCTTACTGTGGAATAACTCAAAAATAGCCTTCCTGAGTTCTATTTTGTTACCTATCATCACCTCTAATGTAATAGCCCGATTTTCAGTAGTGTCGGAAACAGTGGCTTAAGGCCACCAAAATCGACGAGTAAGCTGGTAAATTTGATTATTTCATATTTACGAGTCAAATATGGTTTTTTAAAAAATTAATTTGTAATTTATGTCTTATAATGAATTATTAGGTTCGAGTGATAAAACCCTAGTTCAAGTGGTTTTAGAAAATGAGGTTTTGAAACCTCGTTTCTAAAAACCAAGCTGTAAATATTTTTATAAATATTTACGGAGTGTCATTAAGGTAGTATTAAATTTTCATTGAAAAATTTTAACGTTTTGACAGTTAATTAATTAAAAAGGACTAAATTGTAAAAGATGTAAAATTTAATCACTATTTGATTAAGTGGGTAATGGATAAAGGAAAAGGGACTTAAATGGTAATTAAACCATGGTAAAAGTTTCCAAGTGGTGGTGTTATGATTGATTCAACTAGCTTTTGGATTAATTGTTCTTTTAGTCTTAATAAGTTTGGGACTAAATTGTAAATAACTTTATTTAGTTAGAATTTAATTAAATTGAAAGACCAATTGTGAAATTAAACCTTCCTTTGATGGTAACTGTGCCATGTATTTATGTAATGGACAAATATGGGCATATATTTGGTGCTTTAAATTAATTATTAACTAAGGGTGATATGGTAATTTGATGAATTAAATTAAAATAAGCAAAATAAAAAGGAAGAAAGATATTTTGGTACTTATCATCTTCTTTGAACCACCGAAACACCATGGCATGAACAAATAAGGTTCAGCCGTGCTTTAATCCATGCATAGTACCCCATCTTTCACTTATTTCTTTTAATTTTTATGTTTTTTTATATCGTTGCAATTAGGTCCAGCTAACCCATACCTTCGATTTTGAAAGTTTAAAAGATTTTGGATGTTTCCATTGATGAATCTATATGATTTTTTATGCTAAATGATGAATTTGGGATATTAGTTGTTATTTAAAAGTATTTTGTTAAGTAATTTTGATGAATTTTTCAATTAGGGATTAATTTGTTAAATTAATTAAAGTATAAGGATTTAATGTGAAATTCTTGCATAAATGAGATTTTTTGAGTATCATGAACAATCAGTTAGCTTGGGTTTGCATTAAAAATGGTTGATTTGCATGTTTTAGGCTCAGGGACTAAATTGAATAAAAGTAAAACTTTAGGGGCAATTTTGTAAAAGTTTAAAAAATGACCAAATTACATGAAATGAATTATTTTATTGTCTAAATTAATATATTGAATGAAATTATTAATTTAGATCAAGATCGGGTGGAAAATAGAGGAAATGGAAAATTACCAAAATGCCCCTAAATCTTAATATTTCTGCAATTTAGCCAGGTAAGTCCCATTTGAATAAATAAAATTTGATGGCTATAGAGTTCCCTAATTGGTTATGGTCCTGCATATGTTGCGAACACACCATAGCTTGAAAGAGCGTCCCTTTATTAGCTGACATGAGCATTTCGAAATATGGCCCTCTCGAGCTTCTCGTTAAATGGTTCTTGTGAGCTTCTCAATTTGGTTGTGATTTTGCATGTGTTTTAGACACACCACAACTCTTATGAGCGTCCCGATATATGGCTCTTCATGAGCTTCCCGATTAAAAGCTCTTTGCGAGCTTCTAGTTATGGCTTGCTTGAACTTCTTGATATATGGCTATCTGGAGCTTCCTGGTTAATGGCTCTTTGAAGCTACCCATTATTGGCTTGTATGAGCTTTATGAATA
This sequence comes from Gossypium stocksii, assembly GCA_020496765.1. Classification (NCBI taxonomy): domain Eukaryota; kingdom Viridiplantae; phylum Streptophyta; class Magnoliopsida; order Malvales; family Malvaceae; genus Gossypium; species Gossypium stocksii. The sequence goes on along the minus strand of CM035621.1, from coordinate 10,810,718 downwards.
TGGCTCTTATGAGCTTTATAAATATGGCTCTTATGAGCTTCATGAATATGGCTCTTATGAGCTTCCCGTTATATAGCCCGGATAAGTTTCCCGTTATACAGCTCACATGAGCTTCCTGTTATATGACTCGATAGAGGGCTTCCTGATAATGTGCTCTAATGAGCACCTCCAATTATGAATTGAAAGATTACAGATTTGTACACTTCGTGTGTACTACCCGTGTATCCATCGACATTTTAATTGGTTCAACAGGCAAAATTCTAATATGAAATATTATGAGTACGAAATGAAGTATTACTCGTATATGCTTGAAATACATGAAACTGATATCATGTGACATGTTGAAATATGAGATAGAAGATACATGTGTATGAAACTTTCCTGATGACTAATTACATTAGTAATTACGAACTATTACCGAAATATATATATACTAAATACATGGCAATAATGGTACATGGTATATTGATATATTGAAATGAATGATATATGTTTATGAAGAAACAATAAGAGAATAATATACATATGTACATATGCGAATATCTTTTAGATGTTGATACAAGGAAATTATGTAAATTGAGACGAGTAATAAACTCAAGTGTAACATGTTGAGAAAATAAGTTTATCAATGTTGATTTTATATGGAATATGTAATATGTGTAAGTACGCTAACAAGTGTTGTTGTTGATGCTTAGGCAAGTGCCAAGCTATTGGTTGAATGATAATATGTTTATTTACATGATGCATTGAAATGGTAAGTACTTAAGAGAAAATATGCAAGTACTCATGAAAGAGTCGTAAGGTTTGAATTGTGTAATTTCTTACGAAACGGCTTATCATAGGATTAATTTGAGAAAGGCTATGTTTAAATGCACTAGCTTGTGGCTATGGTTAATATTATGCTTATGACTTGTGTTTTACGCACATGGAATGAGTGTGAAAAGTAAAGAAATGCAAACGAAGATAAAGAAATTTGAAAGAGTTTAAAGTTGCTTAAAATCCTACTATGCTGGATAATATGTAAAAGTGATACTATGAATTTATTCATCTTGTGAGTCGATGAATATAGCTTCATGAGTATCGCGGTGTCATTATTGGATTATTCACAATATGAATAAATTTCATATTTGAAATTGCTTACAAATTTGTTTTTCTTTACTTTTCAGATTATCGGAAGCTCGGTCAGGTTGGAAGCTTGTTGGAGCTATATCACACTATCCATTGGTTCTATCTGTACTTTTGATTATTTTGTTTATGATTATAATGGCATGTATAGGTTATTTTGGCTAATCTTGGCTTATATATGTTTTGTTGAGATTAACCACTCTTTTGACTTGTGTTTTGGCATATTTTGATTTGTGCACATTTGCTCTATGTGGTTGATGTGTTGGCTAGTTTATGGATGTTTAATGAAAGGTAAAGTGTTAGCTAAATGTGCATTTATATACACGTGTTTTGGTATGCAATGAATTGGTCATGAATCAGTACCTTGATATATAAAGTATATATATAACTAAATATGTTAGTATTTGAAATACATTTTGGCATCAAATGGTAAGTTTTGTTAGTTAAGTAACTTGGTCTGAAATAATACAAACTAACTTGGTAAACCTTGGGTACAATTATGCTTATAAGTTAGTTATATATATGAATATATTGAATACATGAATATACATGATATAATATTTCATTTGAGGTGCTTAAAAGAATTTTAGTTGTATGTGAAGATATTATATATATATATATATATATATATATTTAAGGCATGATTCTAGCTTGTTTTGAATGTCTTGTTATAGCTTGTTGTTGTATTAAAATGTTGGATTAGGTTAAAGACAAGTTGGGTGAGCAATATGGCTTGGAAATGGCCTATTTTCGTCTACATGGGTAGAGAGATGGGTGTATGTCTCAACTGTGTGTGACACACGGCTAGGTGACATGGTCGTGTGTCCCCTGTATTTTTAAAATAAAGAAAAATAGAATGCTCACATGGCTTAGCACACGGGTATATGGCTTGGCCATGTGACCCCTACACCTTAATAATGCAATGTGCTCACACAGCTTAGCACAAAGGCGTGTGGCTTAGCTGTGTGACCTAGGTAAGAGAGTTTACATGTTTGGACACAGGTTGGGCACGACCGTGTGTCCCTATTTTGAATGTCCACATGGCCTTAAACACGGACGTGTCTCTTGACTGTGTAAGACACACAGTCTGGCCATATGGGCGTGTGTCCCCTGCACCTTAAAAAAATTTAAATGTTTTTCGAAAAATTTTCTGAGTTTTCGATTAAGTCCTGACTTATTTCTAATGTATATTTTGGGCCTTGAGAACTTGTATAAGGTAAGTGATTTAAGTTCAATTTTTGATGATTTCTATGTTTTTGTAATCGTTGAAGCTAGTACTAGCTAGCCCATGCCTTAATTTTTGAATTTGTTGATGATTTTGTGAAGTGCCATTGTTGAATTTATGTGCTTTGTGATGGTAGATGATGAAAAATGGAAGATAAATGTTAGATTAATATGTTTTGTTAAGTGATTTTTGGTGAAAATACTATTTAAGGATTAAATTGTAAATTTTACAAATTGAGTGGTTGAAATGTGAAATAAATATGAAATATGGGTTGCTAGGGACTCACATGAAATTTGACTAAATACGGTTGTGTTGAAATTTTTTGTAAATTATGTTTTATTGAATTAAGGATTAAAATACAAAAATGTGAAACTTTAGGGCCTAATGTGTAAATTGCCCCACTTGTATGAATTGGATGAAATTGAATGAATATATGATTAAATGAATTAAATTTGAATTCATATAGATCAAGAAAAAAAGAAATCGGATTTAGATTGGGGAAAATCAAAGGTTATCGAGTAATTGATTCGATCCGTTCATCCCGAATACGAGGTAAGTTCATATACAAATAAATGTCATTAAATTGAATCATATATGTTTAATTGTCATTAAACTGCATTGAATGTTGAATGATCAAATACAAGCAAGAATCGACAGAGTTACGACGTCCGAAAGCCCCACACGAACCTTAGGAATAGTATAGGATACTAATGTCATGACATTAGGATTACAGAGGTGTGATTACGTGTAAGACCATGTCTGAGACATTAGTATCATTATGAGATTTCATGTAAGACCATGTCTGGGACATTGGCATCGATATATGATTTTGTGTAAGACCATAGCTGGGCTATTGGCATCGATATGTGCTAACATGTAAAACCATATCTGGTATATGGCATTGTATGAGATATATGAGATTTCTGAGTATTCTTAACGATTCCGAATGGTTCAATGGGCAAAGTCAAGACGAGAAAGAATATGTAAATGAATTAAGTGATGCAGGTACGTACGAGATTCATACGAGTACTAAAAAGGGAAGTATTTGATGAATTTATATGTGTTCATGAATATGTTTACATTGAGAAAGGTCTGTGACCTTGTATGTGCTTATTCATAATTTTCCTATTTAATAGAAATAATATTAGTTCATGTGATCATTTTATTTGTATATAGCTTACTAAGCTTTTAAAGCTTACTTTGTGTGCTCTTTCTTTGTTTTATAGAGAATCGAAGCTAGCTCGGACTTGAGGATCATCAGGAAACGTCACCACACTATTGAACATCTTATTGGTACTTTTGGATGCTTTGTAAATATGGTATATGGCATGTATAGACTAGTGTTATTGTGGTTTATTCTATGTTGTGGATTTAGCCATGTGATTTGACTTGAGAATGATGTAGTTGATGGAAGTGTATTTGACTTATGGTATGTGTTCATATATACTACGTGATGAATGTGTTATACCTTGAGAATTTAGCCAATTTGTATGGTTACTTTGATGGCATATTATGGATGAGAAATGGCATATTTTTGGCATGATATTAAGTTGATGAATTAGCATGATTAGATATTATTTTGATGATTTTGGCATGTTGATTTGGTATGGTTTTGAGGTTGTTTTGGTAGTAAAAGTGATGATATAATGCATGATTTGAAATAGGTTCAAATGAATGGTTATGACATGTTGATTTAATTAGACAAATATGTAAGACATGAATTGAGGAAAATGGTTGAACTGGTATGGCATGTTTGTGCATAAATGGCAATGATTTGGTTGCATATTTGTATACAAAATGGTGTTATTTGAACCTTTGTAGATGAGTGGATTTGGGTGAGAAAATGTGGCTTAAAACAAGCCTATTTTTTTTCCACACAGCTGAGCACACGGGCGTGTGGCTCGACCATGTGTAACACATGGCCTTATTACACCGCCATGTGTCCCCTAAAGCTTAATTAAGTAACAAACAATGAGTTACATGGCCTAGACACAGGGGGCGTGTCCTCGGCCGTGTGACCCAAGTCACTACGTATGCCCTATTTTCACACGGGCTGTGACACGGGCGTGTATGGTGGTTGTGTGAGGCACACGGCCTATTCACACGGGCATATGACGTTTGTAAGTTAGAAAAGTTTTTTCTAAGTTTCGAAAAATTTTTATGTGATCGGTTTAGTCCCGAACCACTTCTAAGCATGTTTTAAAGTATCGTAGACCTTCATAAGGGACATTGAGGAAATGAATGAATGTTATTTAATTGTGAAGGTTTAATGTATGTGAAATGTTTGTATAATGATGTGAATGGTTCGATAATGCCTCTTAATCCTAAACCGGCAATAGATACGGGTTAGGGGTGTTACACTTGTTGCAATTCCTTTGATTGCTTCTGTATTTTTAACATCCTCCAATCCAACCTTTATAATATGATCCCAAAGTTCTAACCATGTAAGTGATAAATGTCCCAAACATTGGTGAATTTTGCCTTCTTGCACATGAGTCCTTCCGGATAAAGCATCAGCGACGGTGTTCTAAGACCTTCTTCTATACAAAATTGAGTAGTTATACCCCAATATCTTGGACACCCACTTTTGTTGGTATGGGGTGATGGTCTGTTGCTCTGACAAGAATTTCAGACTTTAGTGGTCTGTCTTGATAATAAACGACCTCCCAACTAGATAAGAATGCCACTTCTTGACAGCAAGCAACACAACCAACATTTCCTTGCCATATGGGAACAAGGCTTGGTGCTTAACTCCTAGAGCTCTACTAAAGAACGCCACTAGTTTTCCTTTTTGTTGCAGCATAGCTCCAATGCTAATACCACATACATCAGTCTCCACACAGAATGAATCTAACCACATGCACCAGCCAACATTTCCTAGCCTATTGCTCGGTCAGGAGTGCATGAATCTAACCACATGTTAAAATAAAGCTTTGGTTCTAGTAAGGTTAATGTTTTATTAATGTAAATAAAATGAGTTTAAATCTAATCACATACAAATTTTTTATTAAATTTTTAAAAAAATAAAAAAATTTAAAATACACTTAAGTAATATAATTTAATTTAACTAGAAAGAGATATTTTTATAATCATTTTCACCAAATTTGTACTTAATAAACATGTGATACCAATTATCAATTCATGCACTCTTTTATCACCTTACAAATGTCATCCCCACAATCCTTTAGGGATTGTTTTAATATATAAGTATTGATTGATATAGATATGCTAACACCCTCTCACTTATCAATTCATGCACTCTTTTATCACACCGACAGATAATGATGGAACCATGCCTTTCAATGATAAAACTGTACAACATTTTGACACTAAGAAGCTTTCACCATTTCTAGGCTGGAAATTTTCCTTTTAAGAACTACATATATATATATATATATGTTTCAAAAAAAATACAGTCCTCGACAAGTAATCTTTAACAATGTTTATGAGATTTGTTTTGTGCTACTTACAACCAAACTTTCAATAAGAAAACAAATGTCATGAATATTGAATTAATTATACATGCATGCATGCAAAGCAAACCAAAGCAAAATTTGTTAGTAAATTACGTTTGCAAGATCAACATCAACCAATTGACCGGAAATAATTTTATAATTAAAGAATTGATTCAAAGTAATAAAATAAGAATTTCTTTCGGCTTTTTTATAAAATTAACTCAAATATTTTAATTAATTACAAAAAAGACCTTTTTTTTATTAAATACGTAAATGACATAAAATTTACAGTGAAAATTGGTGGAGCCAAAGAGTTTGGCGCCACCAACATGCCACATCAGCAACTAGGATAAAAAAATAAATTTTTTTGGTAGAGCCATGTAAAATAGCGCCACCTATATAAATATCAAGAAAATACTATAATTTTTGAAAAATGAGGGACTTTAATAAAAAATTTTCATTTTCTGGTGGAGCTAAATAAATTGACGCCATCAATTTTGAATATGACTTTTTTTAAGTTTTCTAAAATTTTAAATATATTAAAAATGTTAAGTATAATTAATTTTAAAAGTTTAATATATTTAAAAATTTAATATACTTAATATATATTTTTAATAGGTAAAGACAAAAAATATTTTTATAATATATTTAAAATTTTTAAAAATTTAAAAAATTAAATATATTTAAAATTTAAAATATATTAAAAATATTAAGTATAACTAATTTTAAAATTCTAATATATTCAATATTTTTAAAATATATTTTAAAATTTTAATATATTTAATATATACTTTTTTATAGGTAAAGAGAAAAAATATTTTTTAATATATTTAAAATTTTAAAAAAGTTAAAAATTTTTAAATATATTAAAATTTTAAATATGTTAAAGAAAATGTTGAGTATAACTAATTTTAAAATTTTAATATACTTAATATATTTAAATATATTAAAATATATTAAATTTTTGAATATATTAAAAAATTTAAGTATAACCAATTTTAAAATTTTAATATATTTTTTAATAGGTAAAAACAAAAAAAAATCAATATATTTAAAATTTTAAAAAGAAAAAGAGGTGGACAATTTTGGAAAGTGATGGCGCCAATTTATTCGGCTACACTAAAAAAGGAAAATTTTATTTGAAAGTCCTTCCATTTTTTAAAAATTATAATATTTTTTTATATTTATACAGATGGTATTATTTTACATGGCTTTATCAAAAAATTAAATTTTTTTATTCAAGTCGCTGACATGGCATGTTAGTGGCGCCAAACTTTTTAGCTCTACTAATTTTTATTGTAAATTTTAGATTATTTACGTGTTTAATAAAAAAATTATTTATGTAATTAATTAAATGTTTTAGGTTAATTTTATAAAAAAACAAATTTTTTTTATAAAATTTTGAGGTTGAAATTAGAGTCTTTTTTTTTTTTTTTTTTGCAGGAATCAAGTCTGAGTCAAGGCACGGTGAAAGAGTTTGAGGTCGGGTTGAGGTAGGCAAAAATCTACTCTACCCAGCTCTGTTGCCATCACTAATGACGATTCATCAATAGCCACAACCGCCGGGATCTAACGAAATAAATTATGATGGCTTTAGGCGAAAGCTGGAGGCCGTGGTGTGAGTTTGGTGGCATGGGAATCGCAAGGTATGATGCTTGCGTGAGCGTTGATTAAAGTTCTAAACGTAACTAACCCAGATATAGTGGAAGCTACGGCATGCCTTTGAGCGCTTCAATTTGGCCGGGACATGGGTTTTTGTAGGATTGAGGTGGAGGGTGAATCACGCATAATGATATCTCGCATGCAACAAGGCTGAGATCTTTCACTAATTGGAAACCTAACAAAGGAATCGAAGATCGTCGCCACCGATTTCCATCGATGTGTTTTCCGACATGTAGGTCCGGTAGGTAACCAACTGGCTTACGAACTGACTAGAGCAAGTTTGCAGGTTGAAGATGACCTTTACAAAATTGAAGAGGCACCTCAATTTGTGTAATCTGTTGTGGATAATGATAAGTCATTTTTTTCTAAGAGCTTGTATGGTTGTTCTGTAAACTCTACCGCTTGATATTAATGCAGTACCTTCGTCCAAAACTAAAGCAATGGTTGAAACATAAAAGTATTTGTCTTACATGACAAAAAGCTCTTCGCATGAAACCATAAGTGACTAGCGGAGGGAGAAAACTTTCGCGAGAATTAAATTATATATTTTTATCATAATTTTATTATTTTAATAATTTATAATTTAATAATTTTTAAAAAATTAAATTATTTTAAAACATAAAAATATAATTTTATTGTTATTAATTTAAAATTATATATCGTTTAAATAAAATAATTTCATTTTAAGAACACCCACCACCTGCAAGGTCTTGGCTCCGCCTCTCCCTACGCACATTGTAATCAATTCTTCGAAAGTGAAGGGAAAAAAAGGCAATTTAAATGTTTATGATAATTGAGGAAATGTTCAGCCGAATGTGGAACCTGAATTCAATGGATTCCTATTCTCTAAACATTTTTCCTACGTACAATCTTTTATTTGGCTTAAAATAAGGAAATTTTTAGAGATAACTACAGTTTTTTCATTGGAAATTTTATATGAAAATTTTAGACTTGTTATAATAATTGCTTTATTCAAGGTGTTTTAGCAAAGTAATGACTGGTGATTAATCTTATGTTGTCGTGTGTTTTTATGTCACTTTGTATAATATATCCCTTTAATGTTGAAAGAGGGAGTATTTATAGGAGAATAAGAGTTCAAAAGTGAGTCATTCATATCATGATTATCTATTTAATAGAGCTTAACTTAGACCTAATTTAATGTATGGTCTAGATGCATACAAATGTGACGTTGGTGAGTTTAAAAAGTCAAGAGCATTAATGAGATGTGATGTGATGATTATTCTTGATGGCTTCATAGCGATGCTCTCTATATGGTGCAAGGGTGTACAAGTGTAGGGGTATAACACGATTAGATTTATTTTTAATGAGGAAAAAGGAACAATTCTCTTATACAACCAGACTATTAAAACATTATGCTAAACAAAGATCCAATTCTCTCAACTTCAAGAAGGTCAATAATTTCAGTAGGTGCATAGTCAAGAATCAATAGCTTGTTATGCTGCACTTTAAACATTTTAGCCATTTTATCAGCTGCTACAAAAGTTGCACAAAGTATATGTCAAAATATCAATATATAGCAACTCTTTCCTATTGGATCTGGTGCCTTAAATGAAGTACATTTGTTTATATAATTGTACTTTTTTCAAATAGATTGATTTAATAAAAATCCATTAATTACATAAATACTCTTTGTATATTTTCCTCAATAGTTTTTGCACACTATGCAAAATGGAAGTAAATATTAATGCACTAGTTATCTAATGTTAACTAATACTAAGCGGTATCACGTGGTCGGATCATAATACAGAAAGATAGCTTGAATTAGTAGATGAACCTAAACATGTCCTTAGTCTAATTAGAAATGAGAAAATCAATTGGAAGACTAATATGTTATCTATCAATTTCAATTGGAGAGATGTTTTGTCTTGAGTATCAAAGCGGATGACTCCTAAAAGATAGAGACATAGATGTGACTGACTAGATTGATAGTACATGGGACATAACCAAGTAGAATAGATGACACATCTTAATCCTAAGTGGATGATGGACTATGTATGCATGACTCGTATAATTTGATATAAGTAAAATCCTAGGTTCAAATAGATAAGGAATCGAAAGTTGGTGCGTTGGGTATAAGACTTCTACAATATGTAGCATCATTTACAATAGTGGAATTTATAGCCCAAAAAATGGGTAAATGATATCATCTCATTGGAATTGCATGATAGATGAAAAATAAACATGGTCGCAGGTCATTTGTCTTTGTGATAAATATTTAATTACTAGTCAATAGTAATTGACTTTTTGTGAAGGAAGATATAATGGTTACCATGAGATAAAATAATATTATATTGGAAGAACGGTTTGATCTCAAAGAGATTAAGAATATCTTATTAGGGTAACACACTTATGACAAGATCATTGGATGAACACTAATCGAGTAGCTCTCGTAATAGTATGTAATTGGGGAGAACTCAATTACAATACTATAGTGGAATGACTTCATTACTAAATGAGTTTATAATTAATAGGCGAAAAGCTAGAACTTAATACAAATAATTTGAACCTAAATTACATATGTCCAATTGGTCCTTTTGCTAGCTCATTGAAACCAGAAACAAATTGCATATAGAATCAAATGAATAGAAATATATAGAAATGATAAAGTTAGAGAAATGAGTTACATTCGAAAATGAATGTAGTTTATCATTAAGTATGAAAATGACCTAAGAATTAATTTAAGTTTTGAATTATTATTTAATAATGGAAGTTCGAAAATGAAATTAAATTAATTGGTAATTGTGAATCCATTGAACATGAAAATTAAATATATTTTCTCATAAATTATTTTACGGTAAAGTTGCCATGACTTTAACGAATTTAGAATTGGATTGGGAAAATTATTTAATTGGAAAATCAATTTATTTAATAAATAATAATTATTTTGGGAAATAAAAAAGACATTGTATTGGGTTGGATTAAATTATAAAGTATTGGGTTAAAAATCCATGAAGCACATATAATTGGACCCAATACAGGAAAGGTCCAAAACCCCTTATAATCTGTATGAGGGGTGGCATCCCTATTATAATTAACTAGGGTTAGCCACCTCTCTCTCTATCTCTCTCTACTAGTAGAACTAGAGGACTTGTTTTTCTATCAGATAAGTATTTTTTTTTTTTTTGTATTCTATTAATTTAATCAAGATTCTTCAATCTCTCCCTATAAATAGATGGCATTGATAAGGCTAAAGATACACAGCTTTAAGATATCTTTATTCTGCCAAAAAATATTTAGAATTTATTTTCTAATCTCTCCTTATAAATAGATAGCATTGATAAGGCTAAAGATACACAGCTTTATGATATCTTTATTCTGCCAAAAAATGTTTAGAATTTATTTTCTAAGTATAAATTCAATTTTCTAGGAATAACAATTTTACATGTTTCTATAGAGGGAAAAATTTACTTTCCTACTGAAAGTAAGAAAATTGTTTATGGTTTTGAGTTTTGTAATAACCTTTACTCGTATCCGATGCCGGGACTGGGTATGAGGCATTACCTTACTAAATCTCATGCAAACATTAAACTCCAACTCAATGAAATGTGTCCCAATTTAAAACTTTTTCAAACACTGACTTACAGCCCTTCATGTGGGCCTACGAGGCCTAAAACGTTGTTTAGAAACAATCTGGGACCATTTCGGGTACTTAAGACAATTTCATCAAAAACTACTAAAAACAGGATACATGCCCGTGTAGAAGGGAAACGCGCCTATGTGGCCTCTAAACATGGCCGTGCTGAAGGCCCGTGTGGTACACACAACCTAAGCACCTAGGGACACACCCGTATCCCACCTCCGTGTGGATTTATTTTCTTACATTGAACCTACAGGGGTTTTCAAACGGCCTGGCACACGTCCGTGTGCTCAGCCCGTGTCCCTCACACGACCATGACATGCCCGTGTCGCAGCCCGTGTACAAAAACTTGGGTATTCTGTTTCTGACGTCAGCAATCACACAGTCGTGGCACACGCCCGTGTGCTAGGCCGTGTCCTTCACATAGTTGAGACACACGGTCGTGTCTCAGCCTGTGTGTTTAACACTAGGCATTTAATGCGACAAATTCAAGCTGTAAGGGATACACAGCCTAACCACACACCCGTGGGGCAAGCCGTGTGTTACACACGACCTAAACACACCTCCATGTATCTACCGGTGTGGATAAAATAGGGCTATCTACCGATAAATCGTAAAAGAAACATATTTTAAACTCATACTTAGCATATTTTTGGATGATTTACTTTATAATTTAATGAATTTGATGCTTCTAATCCTTTAATTTCATGTTTTATACTTAGGTGAGCATAGGAGAGTGAAAATAGCAAGAAACGGGCCAAAAACGGACAAAATGGGCCAAAATTAGAATTCAACACGGTCTAAACACTTCTACACGGGTACACCACACGCCCATGTGTGACATACAGGCTGGCCATACGCCCGTGTGTCACGGCCGTGTCAACCTAAAACCAAGTTAGTATTACACACGACCTGAGCACACCACACGGGCTGGTCACACGCCCGTGTCCTTGTCAAGCCCTGTTTTAATTCTACTCAGAAAAGGCTAAATTTTAGGTATTTTGGGCATTCTAAAGTCTAGTTAAACACCCTAGGAGAGGATGAAAAGGGACACAGATAGTGGAAAGGAAGGAATTACTTAAAGAAAGCTGATTGATTCATCTCAGGAGCCGGATTTCTATTAAGACTGAAGATCTCCCTTCAATTTACTTCAGGAATTTTTGGGTTTTCTTCATGTTTTGTTGTTTTCCCAATTTTGAGAAGTTTTCTTTTATAATTATGAACTAAATCCCCTAAATACCTAAGGAGGATGAAACCTAAGATGGATCTTGTTTTTATTTTCTGAATTATATGATAAATACTTGATTTGTTCTTAATTGTGTTATTAATTCTTGTGTTAATATTTCAGGATATTAATTCAAGTCAAATGTGCTTATTCAATGGAGCAAAAATCCCTGTCTAAGAGTAGATCCAACATAATTAAGCGGAGTTGATTACAATCCTAGAGATAGGATGACGAAAATCTACCGGATTAGAGTCAAATCTAATAGGGAAATCTATAGATCAAGTTAATGCAACGCTAGAGGTTTTAATTAGAAAGAAATTTCAATTAATCAACCTAAGGTTAGTTGTTCTTAGTACTTGAAAGAGATATTAACATAAATTGGGGATTTCTACGGATCAAGTCAAGTGAATAAATCATCAGTTCAGAGTCTTATAATAAGTGAAGTCTGGGTGGATTCTTCCTTGGGTATTGTCATAATCAGTCGATTTTCCACAAGCATTTTCCAAAATTCATTCTTTGTCGCGTTCTTAGTTAATTAATTAGTTTAGTTTAATTAGTTTAAAATAAATTCCCTTTATTTTTAGGCTAGATAATAAAAAGAAAATTAGTACTAGTACTTTTAGTCTTTGTGGGTTCAATATCCCAGTCTTGCCATAAGCTATACTACTATTCGATAGGTGTGCTTGTCTTTATCGTGATAATAGTTTAGTTTTATAGGTACGATCACATAAATATCACAATCAAGTTTTTGACGCCAATGCTAGGGACTGAAATATTAGTAACACTCGATTTTTATTACTTTAGCCATTCTTACTTTTATTGCAATTTACTTTTTGTTTTTATTTTAAGTTTTATTTACTAAATCTTTCTTTTTATTTTTCCTTACAGTGTCTCTAGTTTATGACTAGAAGAAATACGTTAGGACCTTTATTATTCGATAATGAGATAGAAGCATCAGCTAAAAGAAACCGTAGAGAAATAAGGCGAACCCTACAGTACATAGAGGAAGAGTAAGAGGACGTGACCAACACTATCGAAGAGATGGTAGACTAGAATAATCCACTACCCCTGTGATATTCGCAGACCCGGTGAATCAAAATCCTGCTCCTCGTACTATGTATAATTATGCTAAGCCTAATTTAGCTGGTACTGAATCGAGTATTGTTAGACCTGCTGTTGCTGGAAATAATTTTGAACTGAAACCTAACACTATACAAATGATACAACAGTTTGTTCAGTTTGACAGTTTGCAGGACGAGGATCCCAACACACATTTAGCAAACCTTTTAGAACTCTGCGACACCTTTAAAATTAATGGCATTTCTGATGATGCCATTCGTCTTTGGTTATTTCCCTTTTCTCTGAAGAATAAGGCTAAACAATGGTTGAACTCTCTACCACGAGGGTCCATCACTACTTAGGAACAAATGATAGAAAATTTTCTTTTAAAATATTTTTCACCAGTTAAAATGGCAAAGTTGAGAAATGACATCTCTTCTTTTGTGCAGATGGATTTAGAAACACTTTATGATGCATAAGAGAGATACAATGACCTATTGAGAAGGTTCCCTCACCATGGGTTAACTTTATGGCTATAGGTTCAAACTTTTCATAATGGTTTGAATCCCTCAACATGACAAATGATCGATGCAGCTGCCGGTGGTACCATAAATAACAAAACAACTGAGGAGGCTTATGAATTTATAGAGGAGATGTCACTGAATAACTATCAGTCGCAAGTCATGAGGACATTGCAGACAAAAGCCGCCAGTGGTTTTAATATTGATGCAGCCACGATGCTATCAAATCAGGTAGAACTTGTAAATAAAAAGATTGATGGTTTGTATGGTTCTATACAGGTACATCTAGTGATGAGGTGTGATTCAATTGGAGAAGGGATGCACAACACAGACTTTTCCTACAATCCTAACACAGAGGATGAACAAGCCAACTATATGGGTAACAATTCTAGACCCCAGAATAATCCGTATAGTAACACTTGTAATGCAGGTTGGAGGAACCATCCCAATTTTCGTGGGGTGGTCAAGGAAATCAAAGGTAACAACCCCCTCTAGGCTTCCAACAACCACCTTACCTACAAGATTTATCTCGGTAACAGAAACTCGTGTTTAGAATACCGAGACAGTACTTAAAAATTAGCAAGCATCGATTCAAGGATTCGAAACTCAAATAGGACAACTTGCTAAGCTGATCTCTGAACGACCACAAGGTAGCTTGCCATGTAACATAAAAGCTAACCCAAGAAAGCAACTCCATGCTATCACTGTGATCAATGAAGGAGGGTTAATTGAAGACGAATAAGAATCGAGGCAAGAAGATGTGGTAAGTAAAGGTAAGGTTGAGGTAAGCCACAAAGAACCAGTAGGTAAAGAGTATAAGCCTCATGTACCATACCCAAATGCGACAAGAAAAGACTGCACAGACGAACAATTTGGTAAATTCCTTAAACTCTTAAAAAATTACATATTAACTTGCCATTTATTGAAGCTCTTTCGCAAATGCCAAACACAGTTAAATTCTTAAAGGAGCTTTTAGCAAATAAACGAAAGTTAGATGAATTGTCGCATGTGGAATTAAATGCAGTCTACTCAGCTATTTTGCAAAACAAGCTACCTCACAAATTAAAAGATCTAGGAAGTTTTACGATTCCTTGTTTAATTGGTAGTTTAATTGTTGATAATGCCTTGGCTGATTTAGGGGCTAGTATAAACGTAATGCCTTATAAAATGTTTAGACAATTAGGTCTTGGGAAACCCAAACAAACTAGGATGAGTATACAATTGGCTAATAAAACCATTAGATTTCCTAGGGGTATAATTGAAGATGTTCTTGTTAAAATTGATAAATTTATATTCCCAGTAGATTTTGTTGTTCTAGACATGGATGAGGATAGAGATGTACCCTTAATTTTAGGGTGACCCTTTTTAGCAACTACTAGGACTATTATTGATGTGGGCACAGGTGAACTCACACTTCGTGTAGGCGATGACACGATTACTCTTCAAGCTTGTGATTCTATTAGGATATCTAATGATAGAGATGATATTACGAGTTCTTGTAATAAGAATAACCTCATTGTTCAACCTTCTCTATAGGACATCCCTCGCAAAAGGTCAAATGAGCCATATTCAAGTTCATGCGACAATAAGGGAGCAGCCCATGAAGAGCGAATGCTATAGATTAATGAGCTAGACAAATGGTAGAACTATAGCAAAGAGGAACCTAGGATACGCCACGCAGAACTAAAACAAAGCCATGACAAGCATATGGCTAATCAATTTAAGGTTGGGGACAAAGTACTATTGGATGAAGGAGATCCTCAAATTATCATGACAAAGTTTAACACATAAAAAGTACCTCACTTTATGGTATTAAAGGTTCTCCCATACGGTACAGTTGAGGTAACACACAAAGAATTTGGCACTTTTAAAGTAAATAGCACTCGACTTAAACCTTATTTTGATGTTAAGGTAGATAGTAGGAGAGAGGAGTTGAAATTCCTCGAACCACCATGACCATGTGAACGAAAGGTTAGTCAAGCTTAGACTATAAATAAGCGCTTCTCGGAAGGTAACCCGAGCACTAACACCATTAACCTGTTTATTTTTTTCTATTTTTAACGATTTTAGTGCAGGTTTTTAACCCACACGACCTGGACACACGGGCGTGTCATTGGCCGTGTGGAAAAATGGCCAAAAATCCCAAAACCAGAACGAGGCACACGGCTTGCAATAAATCTACACGGCTGTGCGACATGGCCGTGTGGACTACACGGCCCGGACACACGGGAGTGTCCTAGGCCGTGTGAAACCTAGAGCTAAATTTTCCAATTTTTAAACAAGTCAGAGACGAACACGGGCAAGGCACATAGGCGTGTGCTAAACACGGTCTAGCTTCACGGGCTTGTGATAAGTAACACGTACGTGGTGAGCAGCATACGGGCTTGGGAGAAGCGAACAATGCACCACACGGTCATGCGACATGGCCGTGTGGACTACACGGCCTGGACACACAAGCGTGTCCTAGGCCGTGTGACAAAAGGACATTAAAATTTTCACGATAAACATAGGCAACATTCTATCCAAACGGGCATGTGACACACCCGTGTGGCCTAACATGGACCGTTACACGCCCCTGCCAATTTAGAACCCCCAAACCCTTTCTTTCTCACCTTTATCTTCTTCCCTAAACTCTCCCCAAAAACCCTAGCCGCCGCAACCTCCTCTCCTCCACTCCGACCATCGTCGCTCCACAAGTCCCTTACCCCATTTCCAACCATTTTTCCCCTTGCACCATCAAACAAAGCCACACCACCAAGCCTTCACCCATTTTTTCCCCAACCCGCGTCGCAGCCTCCCACCACACGCCGACCACACCAGCTCTCCACCGAACCACCCCAGACTAGACCCCTTGCACTGTATCGCCACACCCCAACTGACCCTCCTCTGACCGACTATCTAACAACCACTATTTGTTCCCTCCCTTTTCCCTTTATTATTATTACACTTATTTCATTTTTAATAACTCTTTAAATTAATTCTTTATTATTTATTTTCTCTACTTTTAGTTATATCTTTTATTTCTTTTGTTATTCCCACTACTTGATTTTGAAATTAGTTTGATTAATTTCATGGGCATTGTATTTCACTTAGTTTATTATCTGTTTTACAAATCTTTATAGTTCATGGTTCACTAGTTCTATTACTAGGTTGTTTCTACTATTCGGTTTACTTATGAATTTAGGGATTATTCTATTGCTTATATAATTAGTCTATTTAGGTCCCTCTTATTCTTTATACTAAGACATGATTTGTCTTTATTCTTGTGTTACGCTATTGACTACTTTAGGCATTCTGCTTCCTTACGTATTAGTCCAATTTGATGTCATGTGGATTCTTTTTTTTTTGGATTCCACTTTCTTAAGACTTAGTCTGCATATTAAATATTATTTCATTTATTAATTAAATTCTTTTTTTATTACAGGCCTATTATGACGAACTCACGAGAAAAATCCAAGGCCGTAGTCCCCGCTTCAAAAAAGCAGAAAGGCCTAGGTGCTACTTCCTCAAGCACATCTGTCGATGCTCGACACCCTCTGCTCCAATTTTTACGAGGCCCTCGAGAGGATTTATTTCAGCTCCTCCATGCACGACCATTGGGAGTGGGCTGCTGTATCGATTGGGCCACATTAGAGCAGGTCCATCTTGCCCATCTTGTTCGATTCCATCTTACCACTGCTCATTATGATCGATTCTTTGACATCATCGAGCCTACTTACATGGAGTTGACTTTCGAGTTTTGCACGACATTCTATTTGCAACACGCGATGAGTACACACGATGAGGTTGACACTATTACTTTCCGACTTGCTAGACTAGTATGACATATGAGCATACCAAAGTTTGGAGCTACATTAGGCCTATATACAGAGGAGTTTATGGCCTCCGAGGACTTTCTTCGTCTCCATCGTCATATTCACTATTCACCTGCCTGTTGCTGGACAAACCTTACAGTGAGCCAGATCTCCTATGACACGAATCGCTCGAAGGCAATTGCTCCTCCCCCAGCAACGCGATACATCCACGCTATTTTGGCCCATACCCTGACTAGACGAGGGAAGAGTATTGGCGTCATGTCCACTACTGATGCATACTTACTTTGGAGCATCACGACCGCTATGTCTTTGACTTTGCTTACTTATCTCACTCACTTTTCGCCATCAGACGGACAGCCATAGAAGGGGCCCCATCTGTTTAGGTCCTTATGTGACTTGCCTCGCTCGTCATTTTGGTCTTTTCAACACACCAGAGATGTCTTCGACACTTACCCTCGTAGGCCACATGTCTCCTCATGGAATCTCTAGTATGATCCACATGAGGATGATTGAGCGGCACTGTGGATTTGATCCTCCTCAGTACTGATGATGTCCCTCTCCCTCACGAGGACCTACCTCCACCACCACTGAGTCTCCCACCTACCCATTCTGCTGCTACATTGACCGACATATCCGAGCGCTTTACTCACTTCGAGCAGTAGTGTTTTGAGCGGTTCGACGGCATCGATGCCACTCTTCGACAGATTTGCCACCACCTTCACATCTCACACTTGGCACCGTCGACCCACGAGGCATCTGATGATGAGGACCTTTGAGTCTATTTATATTTATTTCAAATCATATTTTTATTTTTATTTTTCTTAGTTCTTATGTTTTTCCTTTTCCTTTACAAACTTATTATTTCTATTTTGAACTTTGTTTACCCTTATGGTTTTTCTCGAGTAATACTTTAATTCTCTCCACAGTTTTGTTTATTTTCTTAAGTAGCTCAGTGTAACGACCCAAATTCCACGGGTACCGGACTTAGGGCCTCCGTCTTAGGAAAAATGAGTTCGTAAATATTTATTAAAAATATTTATGAAGTTAGTTATGAATTGAATTAGATTTTGATTAAGTGAATTTAGTTTAATTAGAAATAGTTAGTAGAAAGGACTAAATTGAATAGAGTATAAAAGTTTAATTATGGAATATAAAAATATTAAAGGATTAGATTAGTAATTAAACCAAATTAATGACATGTGTAAGATATAGAATAAATACATGTGTATTTATATTATTGGTACAAGTGTATTATATGTGTATTTACTTATTAATTAAGTAAAAGATATTTAATTGTTTATTATAATTATTATTAATAATTATGTAAATATTATTTTATTTATTTAATAAATAAATGATGACACTTGTATGGTGTGAATTAATACCTGTGTACATGAGTGTATGAATACACATGTAGCATTTTTATTTGAATTAAATAGATATTTTATTATTAATTATTAAAGTAGTAAATAAATGAAATAAGTAAATAAAATAAAGAAAACAAAAGAAAAAGGGAGTAAGAAGTCACGAAATTGAGAAGAAAGAAAGAAGAAAAGAAAAGAAAAGAAAACGGGAGAATTAGGGTTTGGAAGCTTAGAAGTTAAATTGGTAAGTCAATCAAGTCCTTTTCTTTGTAATTTTGATGTTTTTGGAGTCCTAGAGAAAGGTACTCTTGAATTTGTGAGGAAATATTGAAAGTTGATAGATATTTGAGTAGGGTTCATGTTGAACAAATGATGAAATTAGGGATTAATTTGATAAAATTATTGATTTGAATTGGTTAAATGACTTAATTATAAACTAGGCTATAAGTTTTGAGTTTTAAGGACTAATTTTAAAGAAATTCGAAATTATGGGAAATTGATGAAAATTTGATAGTTATATTGAAGTTTTGATGGAAATTGAAGAAGAAAATGATGTGAATTGCAAAAAGGAAGAAGATGAATGTGTTTAGGACAAAGTTGGTATTAAGGAAAAAGTTGTATGGAAATTTAGAAATTTATACAAAATATGTGTGTTATTAATTAATTGTAATTGTGCTAATTTGTAGCAAGCAAGGAAACCAAGACAACAAATACGAAAGGAAAAGAAAAAGTGATCGAGGAGTAGATACAACAAATCCGGGTTTGTATTATCATAATTCAACTCATTTATTATTATATGTTCAATTTCATTATGAATAAATGCATGAAAATGAAATTGAGGTAAGTAGTACTATTTGAATTTAATGTGATTGGATGTGATTATTGAAATGTATCTAGGTTGAAAGTATGAGGAAGTGTTGAAATGGTTGAAATGTGAATTGATTGGTGAATATGTGATTATGTGATTTTGAGGCAAATTGAGATTGAAATGCTATTAATGTGATTGCATTGAATTTGAATGATTTTGTACAATTGGAAATGGAATGAAGTGAAAATATGTGAAAATATGAAATTGAAGCAAGTTATGCTTGAAATGAAAAATATGTGAGAAAATGTGGCCAAAGAGCAAATGAAGTGAATTTGATTGAAAATACGAGAAAGTAATTGACATTGATATGTGTTTTTGATACCCTATTAACTAGTCGGGCTTAGTGGATATAGTTGGCATGCCATAGGATCGGAACAGTTCAGAAATTCTTCGACCTCGAGTCGATGAGGCACTTGGTGTGCCATAGATTTGCTTCGGATAGTTTCGATGAGGCTTTGGTAGCCACTTTGCTTCGGCTCAGCCGATGAGACACGTGGTGTGTCATAGATTTACTTCGAACTATCCGATGAGGCTTTGGTAGCCACTTTACTTCGGCTAAGCCGATGAGGCGTTGGTCACCATTCTGATATGTTAAGTGGATCCGTGTATCCGCCAAGGTCCAAGTCATGTTAATAGGGGTAAATAAATGAAATGAGTAAGTTATATGAATTTGATTATTTGAATTAGTGAATGAAAAGTGAAAGAGATGTTGTGATATGAAATGTGAAATGAGATTGTGCAATGAGATTAAGACATGAACCAAAGGTTCATGAAGTGTAATACTTGAAATGTGAATGTGGATAATTATATGTGGTTATGGAAGGAACCAAAAATTCTTGAGTTGTTAGAAATCTTGATGGTTATATATTGAACCATTTATTTGAATTGTGCTGACTTAGTATGAATTTATATGTAAGATTTATTAGTTTTTCATACATGTTATGAAACTGTTTTGTTGCTATAGTTTGAATTATGATAATACCACTGAGTATTTCCAATACTCAGCGTACGGTTGTTTTCCATGCACAGGTTAGGTAAAGTTGTGGTTCAGTCAAGCATCCAAGTCAATCCTGACTTCAGCTCCAATTTGTGGTGATGTATCTATCTTTTGGTAATGTGGCATGTACTAGGTTTAATATGTGTTACTTGTAAATGTTTATGTTAGTATGTAAAAGTGATTTATAAACTTTAAGAAGTTTTTGGAATGAATGAATGAGTTTTTGCTAAGTTTAGAAATGAAATGAATGGTATTTGATTAAGGTTTATAAGTCAATAATTTGGGCATGTATTGGGTATGTTTTGTAGGTAAAAGTAGCTTAAAAATGATGAAAAATATGGTTTTCACACTGCCAAGACACATGGGCGTGTGCCCAGGCCGTGTGGGAAAAACAGACTTGCACACGGGCAAGTCACACGGCTGTGTGTAGCGTCAGAACTGCCCACGGCCTGGCCCCACGGCCATGGGGATCCACACGGGCAGGCCACACGGCCATGTCCCAAACCACACGGCCATGTGCCCCTGTTTTCCAAGAAAAATTTTTAAAGTTCCCGGTTTATTCCCAAATCAATTTCTAAACTTATTTTGGGCCCCGTAGACCTATATTAAGGACTATTTGATAGAAATTAGATGATTTTAGGTTGAAACTCAAATTTATGTCTCGTTTTTATTTCGTATGTTAGTGTATAAGTCCTATAATACCTCATAACCTTGTTCCGACGATGGTTTAGGGTTAGGGGGTGTTACACTCAGAATCATGCACTTCAAGTAGCTCTTTCCCCAATTCCGCTTTCACTATTCTAAGGATTTCCTCCAAAACTCAAGGAGTTTCACTTCTCTCCCTATCTTATGATATTATGCCTATATTCTTATCTTTGTACATTAAGGACAATGTACGTCTTAAGTGTGGGCGGGTTATTCATTTCATTATTAGAAAATCCCTAAATTTTATCTTATTCTCAAATAACTTCCTTATCCTTATTAGAATGAATTTTAATTGATTTATGATTTTTATTAATATGTTTTGAATTAAATCATAGGTAGTTGTGCATTGATGGTTTAAACTTTAAGTCATTAGGGAATCAAGCATGATAAGTTGATTTTTGAGAATTAAAAAATTTGTTTTCTAGGTTATTTCCCCAAATTTAGGTATTACCTTGAAGTTTGAAATTCACAGGATTGACATAAAAAGCCATAGTTGTTTTATGAGATCTTGAGCCTATAGAGCATATATTCTTTCTTGCTCACTTTTATTGTTGCTATGAGTGTGTCAATATTGATTTGATATTCTAGAACTTGCTTTGATTACACATATCAAGACCACACCATTGATTTGATATATCGAGATGATAAAGGCACCTAGGATTTAACCCACTTACTCCATAAAAAACCTACCTTCATGATTAACCCTTAGTGAACCCCTTTGTGCCTAATAAACCATTTATTGATTTACCCCTAATATTAACCCATAACCCATTCTTTTGGATTCCTTAAGAATCTCCCTCATTTAATTTGATCCCTATTTTATCGATTTTTGATTTGAATTAATTGCCTAGCTATGTTTTCTATTCAGTTAGTAAAGTTTCATACTTGATTTGTTCTTAAAAAAAGGTTATTTCAGTTGTAATTTATCATTTAGCATATTATCACGAATCCATGTAATGTTGAACTTGAACGATGATATTCATAAGGAAAAGCTCAATTCTAGGAATATGTGTTCAGTAATTTAATTTCTCAATTTTTAGTAATTTTTCTAGTTAGGTAAGGTTTCAGTTCAATATCGATTCTAACCTCCTTTTTCAACTTGTGTCCACAGCCCTAACCAAAGCCCCGCTACAACCCTCTAAAGACCTTTTGATTGGTGTATCTTCTCAATTTATAGTGGTGGACATTTGATTTTCATGCAAGCTTATGGTAATAACTCTTCATGTTTGACTAATGAGTACTTAATATTGAATCTTAAACACCTTGAGTGATTTGAGTGACTCTTTCGTGAGGATGTTAACTTTGTGTAATTTTGGATTGAAGGTAACTATCTAGATAAAGGGAAATACCTATGTTTTCGTTATAAAATGCTCAACTTGGAGTATCTGAAACTTATGTGCTTTTAGTTGAATTCTCAATGTATGATTACTTGTAGATTATTCCAAAACATTATTGATAGGAGTTATAAGTTGAGAAGAATTAATTTTAATTGTGAGTTAAGGATTTTGCTTGAGGACAAGCAAATGCTTAAGCGTGGGGGTATTTGATAAACCATAAAAGAAACATATTTTAAACTCATACTTAGCACATTTTTGGATGATTTACCTTATAATTTAATGAATTTGATGCTCCTAATCCTTTAATTTCATGTTTTATACTTAAGTGAGCATAGAAGAGTGAAAAGAGCAAGAAATGAGCCAAAAACAGACTAAATGGGCCAAAATCAGAATTCAACATGGTCTAAACAGTTCCACATAGGTACACCACACCCCCGTATATGACACACATGCTGGCCACACGCCCGTGTGTCACGGCCGCGTCGACCTAAAACCAAGTCCTTGTCAAGCCTGAGCACACAGCCTGAGCACCACCACACGGGTTGGTCACACGCTTGTGTCCTTGTCAAGCCTTGTTTCAACTCGGAAAAAGCTAAATTTTAGGTATTTTGGGCATTCTAAAGTCTATTTAAACACCCTAAGAGAGGATTAAAGGGGACACAAAGAGTAGAAAGGAAGGAATTACTCAAAGAACGCCGATTGATTCATCTCTGGAGCAGGATTTTCATCAAGACTGAAGATCCCCCTTCAATTTCCTTCAAGAGTTTTTAGGTTTTCTTTATGTGTTGTTGTTTTCCCAATTTTGAGATGTTTTCTTTTATAATTAAGAACTAAATCCCCTAAATACTTGAGGGGGATGAAACCTAAGACGGATTTTGTTTTTATTTTCTAAATTATATGATAAATACTTGATTTGTTCTTTATTATGTTATTCATTCTTATGTTAATATTTCAGGATATTAATTCAAGCCGAATGTGCTTATTCAGTGGAGCAAAAGTCCCTGTCTAAGAGTAGATCCAATATAATTAAGCAGAGTTGATTGCAATCCTAGAGATAGGACGACGAAAATCTGTCGGATTAGAGTCAAATCTAATAGGGAAATCCATAGATCGAGTTAATGCAACGCTAGGGGTTTTAATTAGAAAGAAATTTCAATTAATCAACCTAGGGATAGTTGTTCTTAGTCTTGAAAGAGATATTAACATAAATTGGGGATTTCTACAGATCAAGTCAAGTGAATAAATCATCTAGTTTAGAGTCTTATAATAAGTGAAGTCTAGGTGGATTCTTCCTTGGGTATTGTCATAATCAATCGGTGTTCCAAAAGTATTTTCCCAAATTCATTCTTTGTCACATTCTTGGTTAATTAATTAGTTTAGTTTAATTAGTTTAAAACAAATTCCCTTTATTTTCAAGTTAGATAATAAAAAGAAAATTAGTACTAGTACTTTTAGTCCCTGTGGGTTCGACATCCTGGTCTTGTCATAAGCTATACTACTGTTCGATAGGTGCGCTTGCCTTTATCGTGATATTCGTTTAGTTTTCTAGGTACGATCACATAAATATCACAATCATCTACCAAGCCTTTTTGCCACCCTGAAACAAGATCAAATACATACCAATATGTAATAAGACTCCTAAACTCAAACAATGGCCATAATTTGGCAACCACACATAGCCACATAAATGATTTAACCATGCATTCAATCTAATTCCCTTAGCACATACATACGCTCAAGCCAAAAACTCATTCTTAGAAACATCACCATCTTCATTTAGTAACCAATAGTGAATAATAGCCAATACCTTTGGCCTTATACAAATGAAGTATCTCAAAATAAGCCGACAGACTTGGCCTAACATAGAATGACACATAACTAAATCTAGTCCTTATACATGCAATTTCTCAAAATTCTTGAAACTAACTATACCGAGAGCTTTGGATGATAATGTGAGCGAAGCCTCCAACATACTTTGATCCACGAGTCAGCTAGGCAGCACTATAAGAAAACGGAAAGGAGAGGGGTAAGCATAAAGCTTAGTAAGTTATAAGTAAATAAATAACAACAATTTACTAAGCCATGACATACTTTCAATGCATGACAATTCATGCATGATACAAAGAATGGCCACAAACATAGCTTACTCGATTCCATCCTTTACTAATCATACAACATACTAGTGAGCTCACATTTCATACAATTCATTTAGGTACCTGCACCACTCGCAAAAATCATCATACTATCTCTCAATCTTAACACTAACTGAAATTTGCCGTTGAACTATTTAGAATACGAAATGATATTCAATGAGCCTCCAATGTAGGGTATCAAGCTGATGCCATGTCCTAGACATGGTCTTACATTAGTTCACATGTCAAGTCGACGCCATGTCTCAGACTTGGTCTTACACTGACTCTCAATGTATCGAGGTCGATGCCATGTCCTAGATATGGTCTTACACAGGCTCTCCTATATCCGTGCTGATGCCATGTCCCAGACATGGTCTTACACTAGCTTGCCTGTCGAGGCCGATCCCATGTCCTAGACCTGGTATTACACTAGCACTCATATCAACGCTGATGCCATGTCCCAAACATGGTCTTACACTAGCTAGCACATATCTGTGTCGATGCCATGTCCCAGACATGGTCTTACACTAACACGTGATGAGGCTGATGCCATGTCCCAAACATGGTCTTACACTATCCCTCATATATCCCTAGTATCTTGGCAATGAATATCCAATATATTCTTACAGTTCAATCGAGTTCTATCACATAAGTTCTTATCATGTCATTACTACTAATAGTAATTATCAATTCGTGCTCAATAAATTGTTCTCATGCATAGCTCTTTTCCACAATTCATTAGTCTATACCAAAACAATTATTTCATGCATAATTATAGTAAAGTTGTATTATTTACTTATAACTTACCTCGGTACACAAAATGTAGACGACTAGTTCGAATTAATGTACAAGCTTGGTTTTCCCCCGGTCAAGGTTCGAACCTCGTACTTCTTGATCTAAAATGACAAAAATTTCACTAATTCAATCACTATATTAATCAAACAGTCCATAAATCACAATTTTTCAAAATTTCCATTTTGCCCCTAGACTTTTACAAAATGACCATTTTGCCCCTAGGCTCGGAAATCAATTTTCATCAAATTTCCTTATTCAACAAGCCTAGCCGAACCTTTATGACTCTTATGGAAGCTCCAAATTCCAAGTATTTCACACAATTCCTTTCTATTTTACATCCTTTACAAAATAGTCCATTTAATAGCTTTTCATGCAAATTCTTTCATAAAAGTTGTTTATTAGCGAACTAAAATTCATTTTCTTCCATAAAAATCCAGAAAAAAAATACAAACTCTCATGGTAGAACCCTATACTTTCAACCATTTTGCAAAATGGTCCCCTCATTAGAAAGTCCATGCTCCAAGGGTCTCAAAAATGTAAAAATATTCAAGAAAGACCATGAGAATCACTTACTAGAGAGGAAAATAAGTGGCCGCAAATTTGTGAGCTTCAAAAGCCCCTCTTTACTAAAAATTTTTGTAGAGATGAAAAAGAAATTGAAAAAGATGAAGCTAGCCTTAGGTATCATTATTTAATTGCTAAATATCTCACCTAATGCACCAAATTTTGACTTTTCTCACCCTATTTGTCTCCCTTGGCCGGCCATGTTTAAGAGAGGGGGTCTATTTTCCTAATAAAAACCCCAAATTTTAGTTCTCTAGCTATTTAACTCAATTTGCTAATAAAATCAAACTTTTTCCTTTTATGCGATTTAGTCATTTTTTGCAATTAAGTTTACAATCGCGTAAATTAATTCGCCAAAATTTTCATACACCCTTACAAAAATAAATTAACACATAAAATAATATTAGAAATAATTTCTCGACCTCGGGTTTGTGGTTCCAAGACCATGTTTTTGACCAGACCCTAATTCGGGCTGTTACAAGTTTGAATCAAGATTTTTCAAGCCCATACTCGACGTGATTCGTGGTACGAGAATGTGGAGAAGGTCATTCAATTAAAAGTCAAGAATGTCTAGGATCCGTCTCGCATAAAACACAAATACATTTTGGGAAAAATTTATTGATATAATTCCTTATGATATGCAACTGAAATAAGTTCTTGCTAATGGTAACCAATGGGCTTTGAATGTAGGTGTTCTAATTTTACCAGAGGAGTTTGAGTTAGCCTCGTTTGATCGAATTTCACCGGAGATGAAAGAAAAGATAATCAATTTGTCTTTTCAGAACTACTGCTCCACTAAGAAAAATATTCTTGTGATAGGTCTTGTTCTTGGTAAAAATTATAGTCAAATCACCTTTCCTATTCTTTCCCTAGACCCTACTAGTAATAAGGATGTTCATTTCTTAAAATATCCCATATACGTAGGCAAAAACAGGGGAATAAGCCAGATTTATCCCAACATGAACAAAAGTAACAATATTGTTTATAATGCTATGACAACAGGTATAGTAAGCAAAATCATATGAAAAGAAAAAAGAGGTACGAAATAACCATAACGGATGCCTTGGATGGACATCAAGTGGTTGATATTATCCCCCCAGGACCAGAACTTTTTATTTTAGAGGGTGAATCTATCAAACTCGATCAACCGTTAACAATTAATCATAATGTGTACAAACCGGCTTGATTTTTGAATTTTTAATTTTCCGTTGTGACATAAAACCATTTTTGGACTGGATTTTTTCCAACATGTCTCAAGTCATGTATACATTTGACCAATGAGCTTAGCGATTTTGACGTGTTCACATCTTGCAATAACTCTACCATAGCTTTGCTATCACTTTATACCACATATGCATGCACCATCTCATCGGAGTAACTTGTAATTCTCCCATATTTCCTATGATTTTGTCTACAGAATCGAGCCAAAACCAATATACCTATAACATCTCCCTAACAATTTTTTTTTGAGTTCCGTAAAAAAGCCCTAATCAAGCTTCGTCCATCATTAACTAATAAACTATGAATTATACATATTTCTATCCCACATATAGCATATTTATGGATAAATTATCATTGAATTTGTGGAATTTGATGCTCCTAATCCTTTAATATCATGTTTTATACTTAGGAGAGCATAGGAGAGTGAAAAGAACAAGAAATAGGCCGAAAACAGAGAAAATGGGCCAGAGCAAGAAAACAACATGACCTGGAGTTCGTCACATGGGTGAACCACATAGCCGTGCTACATTAACAGGCTTGAACATGGCCTAAACTTGACTCATACGGGCGTGCCACATGGGCGTGTCCCTGTCGTGATGAAGTTCAATTTCACACAGAAAAGGCTACTTAGGGG
Source organism: Gossypium stocksii (assembly GCA_020496765.1). Lineage (NCBI taxonomy): Eukaryota > Viridiplantae > Streptophyta > Magnoliopsida > Malvales > Malvaceae > Gossypium > Gossypium stocksii. The sequence continues at coordinate 10,782,416 of CM035621.1, read as the reverse complement.
CTAAGAAAGACATTCCAAACTCTCTATAAAGACCTTAGGAGGCAACTACAAGGGTGTACAGTATCCTCGCCAAGACTCAGAGTAGAAGACAGGGAATTACTTGAAGGAAAGCTAATTGATCCATCTCAAAAGCAAGGATCAACATCAAGACTAAAGATCTCCCTTCAATTCTTTCAGGGGTTTTGGGTTTTCTTCATGTTTTGTTGTTCTCTTTATTCTAAGATGTTCTCTTTTATAATTATGAACTAAACCCCTAAATACCAGAGGGGGATGAAATGTAAGATGAATCTTGTTATTGTTATCTAAACTATGTGATAAATATTCAATTTGTTCTTAATTGTGTTTTTTAATTCTTGAATTGATATTTCCGAGATATTAATTTAAGTCGAATGCGCTTAGACAGAGGAGCAAAAGTCCCTGTGTAAGAGTAGATCTAACACAATTAAGCGGAGTTGACTGCAATCCTACACATAGGACGACGAAAATTTGCCGGACTAGAGACAAATCTAATATAAGGATCCATAGATCGAGTTAATGCAAGACTAGGGGTTTTAATTAGAAAAAGATTTCAATTAGTCAACCTAGGATTTGTTGTTCTTATTCTCGAAGAAGATATTAACATAATTTAGGGATCTCTAAGGATCAAGTCGAATGAAGAAACCATCTAGTTCAGAGTTAGATAACAAGTGAAGTCTAGGTGGATTCTTCCTTAGGTATTGTCTTTATTATTCAGTTTTCCCAAAGCAATTCCCTAATTTACCTTTTGTCACATCCTTAGTTTAGTTTAGAGTTAATTAGCTTACACAAACCCCCTCTTTATTTTTAGGCTAGATAATAAGAAGAAAGCCATTACTAGTACTTTTAGTTCCTTGGATTCGATATTCCGATCTTGCCACTAACTATACTACTATTCGATAGGTGCGCTTGCCTTTTATCGTGATAATAGTTAGTTTTTAGGTATGATCAATGTTATTACTTCATTAGATCACGATCAAGTTTTTGGCGCCGTTGCCGGGGAAGTAAAATATTAGGAACACTTGATTCCTATTACTTTAGCCACCTTTACTTTTATTGCAGTTTATTTTCTATTTTTATTTTAGGTTTTTATTCACTAAAATTTTCTTTTTGTTTTTCCCGACAGGGATCTCTAGTTTATGACTAGAAGAAACCCAGGAGGACCATTGTTGTTTGATAGTGATCTAGAAGCCACAGTTCGTAAAAACCAAAGAGAAATAAGAAGAAGCCTACAGTACCCAGAATAGGGACAAGAAGGAGAACCCAAATCTACTGAAGAGATGGAGGCAAATCAAGATAATCAGCTACCTCCTATAGTAGCCGCAAATCCCGTCGAGCAAAATCCTATTCCTCGTACCATGTATGATTATGCTAAACCTAATTTAGCTGGTAGTGAATCTAGTATTGTTAGGCCTACTATTGCTGCAAATAATTTTGAATTGAAACCTAACACTATTCAAATGATACAATAGTTCATTCAATTTGATGGTTTGCAGGATGAGGATCCTAACTCACATTTAGCTAATTTTTTGGAAATCTGTGACACATTCAAAATAAACAGCGTTTTTGATGATGCCATTCGTCTTCTCTTATTCCTATTTTCCTTCAAAATTTTACTCAAGTATTTTCCGACGGCTAAAACGAAAAAATTAAGGAATGATATCCCTTCTTTTGTGCAGATGGATTTAGAAACACTTTATGATGCTTGGGAGAGATACAAAGATTTATTGAGAGGGTGTCCTCACCATGGGTTACCTTTATGGTTACAAGTTCAAACTTTTCACAATGGTTTGAACCCCTCAACGAGGTAGATGATCGATGCAGCCGCCGGTAGAACAATCAATAACAAAACATCAGAAGTAACTTATTAGTTTGTAGAGGAGATGTCACTGAATAACTATCAGTGGCAAGTCATGAGAACAAAGCCGCAAAAAGCTACCTGAGTTTTTAATGTTGATGCGGTCACCATGCTTTCTAATCAGGTAGAACTTCTTAATAAAAAGATTGATAATTTCATTGGTTCTATGCAGCTACATCCAGTGATGCAGTGTGATTCAATTCAAGGAAACATGAGCAATTCTAAGTACCCCACCTATGGATATGGCATGGAAAACGAACAAGCCAACCATATGGGTAATAATTCTAGATCTCAAAATAACCCTTATAATAATACTTACAATGCAGGTTAGAGGAACCACCCTAATTTCTCATGGGGAGGACAAGGTAATCAAGGAACCCAGAGACCACCACCTCCTCCGGGATTTCAGCAACCACCTTACCAGCAAGAGAAAAAACTGAACCTTGACGAGATGCTCATGAAATTTATCTCCGTGTCAAAAACCCATTTTCGAAGCACTGAGACGACACTTAAAAACCAGCAAGCATCCATCCAAGGACTCGAAACTCAAATAGGCCAGCTCACTAAGCTAATCTCTGAAAGTCCACAAGGTGGTTTACCAAGCAACACCGAGACTAACCCTAAGGAGCAACTCCATGCCATAGACACGATTTATGAAGGAGGGTTAGCTAAAACCAAATCAGAGCCAAGTAAGGAGACTGTGGTAAGTAGAGGAAAGGGTGAAGTAAGTAGCACAGAACCAGTTGTCAAAGAATATAGGCCTCGTGTCCCATATTCTAATGCGATAAGGAAAGACTGCACAGATGAACAATTCAGTAAATTCCTTAAACTCTTAAAGAAATTACATATTAACTTACCATTTACTGAAGCTCTTTCGTAGATGCCAAACACTGTTAAGTTTTTAAGAGAGCTTCTAACAAACAAACGAAAGCTGGATGAGTCATCTCATGTGAAGTTGAATGCAGTCTGCACAGCCATTCTGCAAAACAAGCTACCTAACAAACTAAAAGATCCAGGGATTTTTCCGATTCCTTGTTTACTTGTTAGCTTAGATGTTAAAAATGCCTTTGCTGATTTTGGGGCAAGTATTAATGTAATGCCCTATAAACTATTTAAACAATTAGGTCTTGGGAAACCCAAACAAACTAAGATGAGCATTCAATTGGCTGATAAAAATATTAGATTTCCTAGGGGTATAATTGAAGATGTTCTCATTAAAATTGACAAATTCATATTCTCAGTGGACTTTGTTCTTTTAAACATGGATGAGGATAGCAATGTACCATTAATTCTAGGGTGACCTTTTTTAGCAACTGCAAGGACAACAATTGACATGGGCACAGGTGAACTCACACTTCGTGTAGGCAATGACACAATCACTTTGCAAGCTCGTACTTTTAATAGAACTGCTAATGATAAAGATATTATTATGAGTTCTTGTAATAAGAATGATCTCACCGTCCAACCTTCTTTACAGGATACTCTTCACATAAGTGCAACCGAACCACAGACGAGTCTATAGAAGGGAATAATACATGAAAAACGAATGCTATAGATTGAAGAACTAGATGAGAGGCTGAACTACCGCCAAGAGACACCTAAGAAATGCCACGCCGACCGAAGCATCACCATGATGACCCTAAGGTAAAAATGAATCAATTTAAGGTAGGGGATAAGGTATTCCTAAAGGAGGAAGATCCCCGAATCTCGAATTCAAAAGTTCATATAGGTGACACCCCTCCCTCCAGGATAATGGAAATTTTCCCCTATGGTACAGTTGAGATAACATATAAGACATTGGGCACTTTCAAGGTAAATTATACGCGACTCAAACCTTATTTTGATGTTGAGACTGATAACAGGAGAGAGGAGTTCGAACTCCTCAAACCACCGTGACCGTGTAAGCTTGAAAGAAGTCCAGCTTAGATTATAACAAGCGCTTCTCGGGAGGAAACCCGAGTACTAACTTAGTAAACTTCTTTTATTTAAGCTCTCAGATTCTAATTCATCAATTAACTTCCTGAATGAAGGTTTTTCAAGCCACACGGCCATGCCCACGGGTGTGCCTAAGGCCGTGGTGACGCCATGGGCAAAGACACGGCCGTTCAATACGACCATGTACAAGCAGGACAAAATTTTCCCAACACACGGGCTGCGAAAAATAGCCACGACCGTGAGATGTGGCCGCGGCCAATCCTGACAAATCGACACAAGTGAGCAACACGCCCGTGTCTCTAGAGCGTGGTCGAACCTGCTAAATTGACACGAGCAGGAGACACGTCCGTGTCCTAACCCCATGGTCGAACTTGCCAATTCATACACGACCGTGTGACCCTATACACAGGCGTGGGAGAAGCGAACATCGCAGGACATGGCTGTGCGACACGGTAGTGTGCCCTAACACGCCCAAAGAACACGGGCGTGTGCCAAGACTCAGACGTGCCAAAACCCTTAAAATTCGAACCACACGGGCTAAAAAAGATTCACACGGGCATGTGACACGCCCATGTGCCCCAATTTCTATATAAACTTGATAAACAATAAATTGTACATATTTTTACCTCATGTTTAGCCTATATTTTGGATGAATTATTATCAATTTAGTGAGAATTGGTGCTCTTAATCCTTCTTTTTCATAACTTATACTTAGGAGAGCATAGGGAAGAGAAAAGAATAGGAAATGGACCGAAAATGAGGAAAATGGGCCAAAAATGACATAACACACGGCCCAATAAATCACCACACGGCCGTGCCACATGAAGATCACACGGTCTAGCCCTCGACAAGCATGGGCAGGACACACGGCCGTGCCAAATCACACGGCCTTTGTCGAAGTCACACGGGCGTGGCACACGGGCATGTTCTAGTCGTGAGAAAGAGGAATTTCACTCGAATTGAGATACTTGGAGGCTAAGAAAGGCTCCCCAAAGCTCTATATAAAGACCCTAGGAGGCAACTCTAAAGGTGTGCTTATTTTTCCCCACAAAGGGAAGCATTCTTTACTGCCAACATAGAGAGTGGAAGTAGGGATTACTCGCAGGGAAGCTGATTGATTCATCCCAGAAGCCGAAATTCTGCAGCAATATAGAGGATCTCCCTAAATTTCTTCAGGGGTTTTCGGGTTCTTTTATGTTTTGTTATTTTATTTCTTCTGAGATGTTTTCTTTCTTTATTATGAACCAAACCCCTCAAATACTTGAGGAGGATAAAACCTAAGACGAATCTTGTTATTATTTATTCTTGAGTTATATGATAAATACTTGAATTGTTCTTAATTATGTGTTCTTCATCCTTGATTTAATAGTCCTAGGTATTATTTCAAGAACTAGATGTGCTTAGAGCAGAGGAGCAAAAGTCCCTGTGATAAGAGTAGATCTACCATAATTAAGCGGAGTTGCATGCAACCCTAGACATAGGGCGACATAAATCTGCCGGATTAGGGTCAAACCTAATATGGGGAACCATAGATCGAATTAATGCAACCTAGGGAGTTAATTAATAAGGGAAATTTAATTAACAACTTAGGCCTAGTTGCTCTACGCCTCGACGGAGGGTTTAGCATAAATTAGGGATCTCTACGGATCAAGTCAAGTGAATAAATCATCTAGCTCAAGAACCAATAACAAGTGAAGTCTAGGTGGATTCCCCCTAAGTATTGTCCATATCAATCAGCTTTTCCCTAAAAGTTTTCCCAATTTTACTCTTTGTGCTTTTCTTAGTTAGTTTTAGAATTAGTTTAAACAAACCCCTCTTTTATTCTTAGGCTAGATAATAGAAAGGAAGTAAGTAATAGTACTTTTGGTTCCCTTGGGTATGATAACTCAGTCTTGCCACTAAGCTATACTACTGTTCGATAGGTGCGCTTGCCTTAAACGTCGTGATATTAGTTAGTTTTGGTGTGATCAAGTTCTTTATAAATTTTATTACTTCATATCACGCGATATCAAGTTTTTAGCGCCGTTGCCAGGGAACTAAAATATTACAAACACTCGATTTCTATTACTTTAGCCGTTAATATATTTATTTATTTATTTTTATTTTTATTTTTATTTTCTTCTTATTTTTTTCTAGGTTTTTCTAAATTTATTTTTTTATTTTTTTATTTTCGTTCCTTTTTTATTTTTCTAGGTTTTTCTAGTTTATGACTAGAAACTACCCAACAGGACCATTACTTTTTGACGAAGATTTAGAAGCTACAGTTCGCAGAAATCACAGAGAGATCAGATGAAGCCTACATTATCTAGAGCAAGAACCTGAGCATGAGCCAGAACCTACAAAAGAGATGGAAGCAAATCAAAACGTTCCACCACATCCAGCACTACCAGCAGAACCAGTAAACTAGGATGAAGCTCCTCGAACTATGTATGATTATGCTAAACCTAGTTTGATTGGTACTCAAACTAGCATTGTTAGACCTGCTATTGCTGCTAATAATTTTGAACTAAAACCTAACACTATTCAGATGATTCAGCGGTTTGTACAGTTTGATGGTTTACAGGATGAAGATCCCAACGCTCATTTAGCAAACTTTTTGGAATTGTGCGATACTTTTAAAATTAATGGCGTTTCTGATGATGCTATTTGACTAAGGCTATTTCTATTCTCTCTGAGAAACAAAGCCAAACAGTGGTTAAATTCTCTACCACGAGGCTCAATCACCACATGGGAACAGATGACAGAAAAATTTTTACTTAAATATTTTCCTCTCGCTAAAACAGCTAAATTGCGAAACGATATTTCTTCATTTGTGCAGATGGATTTAGAAACACTCTACGATGCCTGGGAGAGATACAAGGATCTTTTGAGAAGATGTCCTCATCATGGACTACCTTTATGGCTACAAGTTCAAACCTTCCACAACGGTTTGAATCCATCCACACGACAAATGGTTGATGCAGCCGCAGGAGGAACAATTAATAATAAAACGCCAGAAGCAGCTTATGAATTTATTGAAGAAATGTCATTGAATAACTATCAGTGGCAAATCATGAGGACAAAGTCGACAAAAGTTGCAGGAGTTTATAATATTGATGCTGTTATTATGCTTACTAATCAGGTGGAACTTTTAAATAAAAAGTTTGATAATTTTGTTGGTCCTACGCAGGTACAGCCAGTTATGCAATGCAACGCAACTCCAGGAAATATGTTCCATCCAAATTACTCCTCTTATGGACATGGCATTGAAACTCAGCAAGCCAACTATATGGGTAACAATTCTAGACTTCAAAATAACCCTTATAGTAATACTTATAATGCAGGTTGGCAGAGTCACCCCAGTTTTTCATGGGAAGGACAAGGACTTGAAACTCAAATAGGCCAGCTTGCCAAGCTAATCTCTGAAAAACCGCGAGGTGGGTTATCAAGCAATACTGAGACTAACCCTAAGGAGCAACTCAATGCTGTGGATAGGATAGATCATGAGGGGATAACCAAAACCAACCCAAAGCCATGTAAGGAGCCTGTGGTAAGTAAAGAAAAGGATGAGGCAAGTCCCAAAGATGAAATCGTCAAAGAATTCAAACCTCGTATCCCATACCCAAACGTGCTAAAGAAGGACCGCACAGATCAGCAATTCGGTAAGTTTCTTAAACTGTTAAAGAAATTACATATTAACTTACCTTTTGTTGAAGCAATTATGCAGATGCCGGAGTACGCAAAATTTTTAAAGGAACTTCTCACAAATAAAAGGAAGTTGGAAGAATTGTCCATAGTGAAACTCAACGAGGAATGCTCACCTATTCTCCAAAATAAACTGCCAACCAAACTGAAAGATCCAGGGAGTTTTACTATTCCTTGTTTATTTGGTAGCCTAGACACCAAAAATGCTTTAGCTGATTTAGGAGCTAGTATAAATGTCATGCCTTATAAACTGTTTAAACAACTAGGTCTTGGAAAGCCTAAGCAAACTAAAACGAGCATTCAACTAGCTGATAAAACTATTAGGTCTCCTAAGGGAATAATTGAAGATGTGCTCGTCAAAATTGATAAATTTATATCCCCAGTTGACTTTGTTGTTTTAGACATTGATGAGGATAGCGATATACCCTTAATTCTAGGGCGACCCTTCTTAGCAACTGCCAGAATAATAATTGATTTAGGAACAGGTGAACTTACACTACGTGTAGGTGATGACAAAGTTGCTTTACAAGCTCAAAACGCAATTAAAACTGTTGATAATAATATAGTCACAAGTCTTTGTAAAAACATTGAACTCACCACCCAACCTTCTGTGCAGGATACACTTCACATAAAGGCAACCCAATCACAGACAAGTCCATTCAATGGAGAGGCACCTAAAAAGCGAACGCTTCAGATCGAGGAACTAGATGAGTGGCTGAACTATCATGAAAAACCCAAAATATGCCACACCAACCCAGAGCATCACCAAGACGACCCTCAGGTAAAAACGTGTCAAATCATGGTAGGGGATAAGGTACTTCTAGGGGAAGACGACCCCCGAATCTTGAACTCAAAAGAACATACAAGTGACATACCTCACTTCACGGTAATGAAAATCTTCCCTTATGGTATAGTAGAAATAAAACATGAGTCACTTGGCACTTTCAAGGTAAACCATACTCGACTCAAATCTTATGTTAATAATAAAATTACAAGCAGGATAGAAGAGTATCAACTCTTCAAACCACCATGAACGAATAAGCTTAAGAAAAGTCAAGCTAAGACTATAAACAAGTGCTTCTCGGGAGGCAACCCGAGCACTAACTTAGTAACTTTTCTTCTAGTTTTGTTTTTAGTCTTTTTATACAGCAACTAACACCTTTGATGCAGGAAATTAGGACCACACGGCCTGGCACACGGGCGTGCCTAAGGCCGTGTGACATCTTAAACAGAGACACGGTCGTGCACCCAGATCGTGTACAAACAGAGCAGAAGTTTCCCAAAAGCACGAGAGGTCGACAAATCCCCAAGGCCGTGCGACATGACCGTGGCAACCCTGCAGTATCAACACGGGCTCACACAACGCCATACGCCAGTGTCCCTAAGCCATGGCCAACACTGTCAAATTAAACACGACCGTGTGACTACCTACACGACCGTACGAAAAGCAAACAAGTTCACAACGGCTGTGCAATATGCCAACACGGGCTAACCCCGAACCACACGGGTGTGTGCCTCTATTCTCTCATTCATTTCAAAAAAAAGGCGGTTTACAGATCATATTCGAACGGAAATGGGACCACCCCTGCCACAATTACCGACTCTTCCTCACAAATTCATCCTAAATTCAGGGAGTTTCAATTCTCTCCCTATCTTATGATATTATACTTCTCTTGCTATTTATATAACTTTGTACATTGAGGGTAATGTACATCTTAAGTGTGGGGGGGAAGCTTACTTGAAATCTTTACATTATGAAAATCCCTGAAATTGTACTTCATGCATTGTTCTTAACTAATTCTCAATCTCCTATTAGGAATTTATTCTGATTGATTTATGATTTCTATCCATATGTTGAGAATTAAGATATAGGTGCTTGTACTTTGATTATTCAAACTTTAAAACATTAGGGAATCAAGCATGATAAGTTGAAATTTTTGAGAACCCCAAAATTTTTTTTGCATAAGTTATCTTCCCTAAATTTAAGTATTATCTTGAGATTTGAAATTCGCAGGATTGACATCAAAAGCCATAATTCTGGTGAGATTTTTGAGGCTTTTTGAGCATACATTCTTTCGTGCTCACTTTTATTATTGTTTTGAGTGAGTCAATACTGAATTGTTATTCTAGAACTTGCTTCGATTATACTTGTCGAGACCACATCATTGATTTGATATACCAAAATGATAAAGGCACCTAGGATTTAACCCACTTACCCCACAAAAAGCTTACCTCCATAAATTAACCCCTAGTAAACCCCATTGAGCCTAACAACCTTTTCCTTGACTCACCCTCTAATTATTAACCAATAACCTATTTTTGTTGAATTGCATTCAATTATTTTGACCCCTATTTTTGTCGAGATTTGAGTTGAATTTTTCATCTAGCTTTTTTTTTCTTTCTCCTTTCCAGATTGTAAAGTTTTATTCAATTTATTACATTACTTGAATTGTTCTTAAAAAAAAAGAAGAAAAAAAGAAAAAAAAATATGTACATACAGTGAAATTCAGTTGTAACTTGTAATAGTTGAACAAGTTTTTGCATATTTCTATTTTAAGGCTACCAAGGCAGAAATAATAGTATCATAAGAATTAGCTGAGAAATATGTTCCAGTGATAGAGATTTTTCTAGCTAGATAATTTTTCAGTTCAATCTCGATTCTAACATTCTTTTTCCAGCCTGTGACAACACCCCTAACCAAGCCCTGTTACAACCATTAAAAGAACTTTTGTTCAATGTATCATATCAAACTTTAGTGGTGGAGATTTGATTTTCTTGCAAGCTTATGGTAATAACTTTTCAGGTTGACTAATGAGTGCTTAAATTTTGAACCCTAAACACTTCGAGTGGATAGAGTGAACCTTTAGTGAGGATGTCAACTCCTGTTAATTAAGATGGAGAGATAACTACTTAGAAGGAAGGAAGAGACTTATGTTTTCAATGATAAAATTCTCAACTTAGAGTGATTGAGTCTTTAATGTTCTTCTGATTGAATTACCCATTGTATGATTACCTGTGGACTAGTTTGAAACATTATTGATAAAGATTGTAGGTTGAGAGGAATAATTCTTATTTAGGGATTGAGATTTTGCTTGAGGACAAGCAAAGGCTTAAGTGTGGGGGTATTTGATAAACAATAAATTGTACATATTTTTACCTCATGTTTAGCCTATATTTTGGATGAATTATTATCAATTTAGTGAGAATTGGTGCTCTTAATCCTTCTTTTTCATATCTTATACTCAGGAGAGCATAGGGAAGAGAAAAGAATAGGAAATGGACCGAAAATGAGGAAAATGGGCCAAAAATGACATCACACACGGCCCAAGGAATTACCACACGGCCGTGCCACATGGCCGTGCTACATGAAGATCACACGGTCTAGCCCTCGACAAGCACGGGCAGGACACATGGCCGTGCCAAATCACACGGCCTTTGTCGAAGTCACACGGGCATGGCACACGGGCGTGTTCTAGTGGTGAGAAAGAGGAATTTCACTCGAATTGAGATACTTGGAGGCTAAGAAAGGCTCCCCAAAGCTCTATATAAAGACCCTAGGAGGCAACTCTAAGGGTGTGCTTATTTTTCCCCACAAAGGGAAGCATTCTTTGCTGCCAACACAGAGAGTGGAAGTAGGGATTACTCGCAGGGAAGCTGATTGATTCATCCCAAAAGCCAGAATTCTGCAGCAATATAGAGGATCTCCTTAAATTCCTTCAGGGGTTTTCGGGTTCTTTTATGTTTTGTTATTTTATTTCTTCTGAGATGTTTTCTTTCTTTATTATGAACTAAACCCCTCAAATACTTGAGGGGGATGAAACCTAAGACGAATCTTGTTATTATTTATTCTTGAGTTATATGATAAATACTTGAACTATTCTTAATTATGTGTTCTTCATCCTTGATTTAATAGTCCTAGGTATTATTTGAAGAACTAGATGTGCTTAGAGCAGAGGAGTAAAAGTCCCTGTGATAAGAGTAGATCTACCATAATTAAGCGGAGTTGCATGCAACCCTAGACATAGGGCGACATAAATCTGTCGGATTAGGGTCAAACCTAATATGAGGAACCATAGATCGAATTAATGCAACCTAGGGAGTTAATTAATAAGGGAAATTTAATTAACAACTTAGGCCTAGTTGCTCTACACCTCGACGGAGGGTTTAGCATAAATTAGGGATCTCTATGGATCAAGTCAAGTGAATAAATCGTCTAGCTCAAGAACCAATAACAAGTGAAGTCTAGGTGGATTCCCCCTTAAGTATTGTCCATATCAATCAGCTTTTCCCTAAAAGTTTTCCCAATTTTACTCTTTGTGCTTTTCTTAGTTAGTTTTAGAATTAGTTTAAACAAACCCCTCTTTTATTCTTAGGCTAGATAATAGAAAGGAAGTAAGTAATAGTACTTTTGGTTCCCTTGGGTATGATAACTCGGTCTTCCCACTAAGCTATACTACTATTCGATAGGTGCGCTTGCCTTAAACGTCGTGATATTAATTAGTTTTGGTGTGATCAAGTTCTTTATAAATTTTATTACTTTATCTCACGCGATATCAAAACTCCTCACTATTCATCATTGTTTCCACTCAAAACCTTAATCCCTCTCCCACCGTCGCTCCTACCATCCATTCTTTGCACCACCGCCGACCCAATCAGCACCACCACGCCCGTGTAGCACCTCCACGACCGTGCTCCGCCCTAACATCTCCCTTTTTGGTTCCCCTTTCTCCCTTTTGTCTTAATCATTAATCTTATTTTCTGTTTTTAATTTCTATTTTACTTTCATTGATTCATTTAGTTATTTCTTATATGATTATCAGACATTGTGCATGATTGATTTGGAATTCTTAGCATGCCATTTTGAACCATTCTTTGGATGCTATTTTTAGCTATCTTAAGTGATTACTTCTTAGTATATAATTCTATAGTTTTTGCTATCTCCATTGTCTTGATTAAAATCTATGCTTAGGATAACCCAAACTCCGAATTTAGTTATTTTGAAATTACCTTTTACATTGAATACTTAGTAGTGTTCAGTAGCTTATTTTGTCAGTTGGTTTAGCAACTTATGAATATTCATAGCATATGTCAAAAAAGTGAAAGGGGCCCGGTGGTACCTCATCCAGAGCCACTACAGAAATTAGACACCCCTTCCTCTAGTTCCCACAAAGTTCCCAAGAGGAGCTATTGCTGATTCTCAGAGCAAGCCCCCTTGATGTGGGGAGGTGTATTGATTGGGCTGCATTAGAGCGGGTCCAACTGGCAGACGAAGTTCAGGTCTTGTTAACTACAGACCCATGGGACCAATTTTTCCAGATCGTCGAGCCTACATACCTTGAGCTTACTTTAGAAAACTGCTCCATATTCCACCTCTAGATAGTCATGTCTAGATATGACGATCTAGGGACGGTCCAGTTCCGCCTGGGAGGCCTAGTCCGACAGCTTAGTGTACCTGAGTTCAGTATAGCGCTAGGCCTATATACTGAGCAATTCATGGAAGAGGAAGACCTCTTCGAGCTTCACTGCCATATCCACTTCTCTCCCTCTAACTATTGGCAGTCCTTAATACCTGTTTTGGCCACCTACGACCCTAGTTGCTCCAAGGCGATAGCTCCCGCCCCTTCGCTGAGGTACCTTCATGCCTTACTCGCACATACATTGATGGGCAGACGAGAGAGCACTAGTGTCGTTAACACCCACGACGCATACTTCTTATGGAGCATGGTACCTTCACAACTTATAATGCTTACTTCATCGCCCACGCTATTCAACATCAAATTGAGCGGCATCGTAGGGGTGTGATCTCGATGGGCCCATATGTGACTCGCCTGGCCCGCCACTTCGGCCTTCTTAACACAGCATCCCAAGCATCCTTTTATACTCTCATCGGCCAAATGTCCCCTCAGGGCATCCAAAGCATGCTTCACATGAGGATGATCGACAGCCAACGAATGACCGATCCTCCTCAATACCGCTTATATTAGTCCATCGAGCAGGAGGACCCAGGGGACATTACTGAAGAAGTCCCCCATCTCACGAGGAGCCATCGCCTATTCGTCGTCCAGTTCATGCGGCAGCTTCAGATTCTGACATCTCTGAGCACTTTACACAATTCGAGCAACAGTGTTTTCAGTGCCTTGATCACATTGATGCTACTCTTTATCGGATTTGTCAGCATCTTCACATCTTACTGCCGCCCCCACCTTATTTCTTTATTTTCCTTTTTATTTTTATTTTTCCTTTTATTTTATTTAAACTTTATCTTTTTCATTATCTGAATTTCAGCATTCTAAAAACTTAGCTTATTTTGTTTTAAACATTTCATATCGGCTCTTTCCTAACGAGTACATTGTGCTAATCTAAATTCCCTAAAATTTTATTAATGCTATCGCAATTTCAAAGAGCCTAAAAGCTCAAATCTCACTGTAATGGGAAAACCCTGCCACGACTGTTGGGCCCTACTCGACCATGATCATAGCCACCACGATAATACACTTTTGACACATAGATTGTGGATTGACACCCTTTCCTACAAGTTTCCATACTTCGAACTCAAGGATACCATCCAATTTTCAGGGAGTTTCACTTCTCCCCCTATACTATGATTTTATGCTTCTATTTTCACTAACTTTCTCTTTATACATTGAGGGTAATGTACATCTTAAGTGTGGGGGGGATTCACTTTCACTTTTTGCATTATCCTCGAACCCTTGAAATTTTTTGCCACTAACTTTTTGCATTGTTCTCAAATCCCTGAATCTTGGCCTTAACTATTAGAATGAATTCTGTTTGATTTATGATTTTTATTGATATATTGAGGATTAAGACATAGGTATTTTTGCTTTAATTATTCAAACTTTGAGACATTAGAGAATCAAGCATAATAAGTTGAAATTTTTGAGAATTTAAAATTTTTCTGGGTTGTGTTCCCCAATTTTAAGTATTATCTTGAAATTTGAAATTCGCAGGATTGACATCAAAAGCCATAATTCTGGTGAGATTTTTGAGCCTTTTCAGCATACATCCTTTCATGCTCACTTTTATTATTGCTTTGAGTGAGTCAATATTGATATGTTATTCTAGAACTTGCTTCGATTATACATGTCGAGACTACATCATTGATTTGATATGCTGAGATGATAAAGGTACCTAGGTTTTAAACCACTTACTCCATAAAAGCCTACCTTCATAAATTAACCTCTAGGGAACCCCATTGAGCCTAACAAACCATTCATTGACTTACCCTCAATGTTAACCTATAACCCATTTTTTTGTTAAAATTCCCCTAAATTACTTTGATCCCTATTTTTGTTGATATTTGAATTGAATAGTTATCTATCTATGTTCTCCCTTTCAGTTAGTTAAGTTTGTAAAATATTTGATTTGTTCTTAATAAAAAAAACATATGTATATTTCAGTTGTAATTCAATGTTTTGCATATTTCCATGTATTTTTGAGCTTTTGAAGTTAAACGATGTTATCCAAAAGAAAAAGGCTTTATTCTAGGAATATATTTCAGTGATAGAGGTTTTTCTAGTTAGATGATTTTTTAGTTCGATCTTGATTCTAACCCTCTTTTTTAGCTTGTGAACACACCCCAAACCAAAGCCACATAACAACCCTCTAAAGACCTTTTGATCGATGTATCATGTCAATACATAGTGGTGGAGATTTGATTTTCCTGCAAGCTTATGGTAACAACTTTTCATGTTTACTAATGAGTGCTTAATTTTTGAACCCTAAACACTTCAAGTGGATAGAGTAAATCTTTAGTGCGGATGTTAACTTTTGTTGATTTCGAATCCAAGGTAATTACTTAGAAAAGGGGAGAAAACTTATGTTTCTGTGATAAAATTCTCAAATTGGATTGTTTGAAATGTTTATGTTCTTTTAGTTGAATTCTCAATGTATGATTACTTGTGGATTAATTTGAAACTTTATTGATAAGGATTATAAGTTAAGAAGAATGATTTTTAATTGTGAGTTGAGATTTTGCTTGAGGACAAGCAAAGACTTTCAGTGTGGGTGTATTTGATAAACTATGAATTATACATATTTTTATCCCGCATTTAGCACATTTATGGATGATTTATCATTGAATTTATGGAATTTGAAGCTCCTAATCCTTTAAGTTCATGTTTTATACTTCGGAGAGCATAGGAGAGTGAAAAGAACAAGAAACGGGTCGAAAACGGAGAAAATAGGCCAAAGCAAGAAAACAACACAGCCTGGAGTTCGTCACACGGGTGAACCACACGATCGTGCCACATTAATAGGCTTGAACACGGCCTAAACTCGACTCACACGGGCGTGCCATACGGGCGTGTCCTTGTCGTGACGAAGTTCAATTTCACGCAGAAAAGGCTACTTAAGGGCTAAGAAAGATGTTCCAAACTCTATATAAAGACCCTAGGAGGCAACTACAAGGGTGTATAGTATCCTCGCCAAGACTCAGAGTAGAAGACAGGGAATTACTCGAAGGAAAGCCGATTGGTCCATCTTAGAAGCAAGGATCAACATCAAGACTGAAGATCTCCCTTCAATTCTTTCAGGGGTTTTGGGTTTTCTTCATGTTTTGCTGTTCTCTTTCTTCTAAGATGTTCTCTTTTATAATTATGAACTAAACCCCTAAATACTTGAGGGGGATGAAACCTAAGATGAATCTTCTTATTGTTATCTGAACTATATGATAAATATTCAATTTGTTCTTAATTGTGTTTTTTAATTCTTGAATTGATATTTTTGGGATATTAATTTAAGTCAAATGTGTTTAGGCAAAGGAGCAAAAGTCCTTGTTTAAGAATAGATCCAACACAATTAAGCGGAGTTGATTGCAATCCTACACATAGGATGACGAAAATCTGCCGGATTAGAGTCAAATCTAATATAAGGTTCCATAGATCGAGTTAATGCAAGACTAGGGGTTTTAATTAGAAAGAGATTTCAATTAATCAACCTAAGATTTGTTGTTCTTATTCTCGACGAATATATTAACATAATTTAGGGATCTCTACGGATCAAGTCGAATGAAGAAATCATCTAGTTCAGAGTTAGATAACAAGTGAAGTCTAGGTGGATTCTTCCTTACGTATTGTCTTTATCATTCAGTTTTCCCAAAGCAATTCCCTAATTTACTTTTTTTCGAATCCTTAGTTTAGTTTAGAGTTAATTAGCTTACACAAACCCCCTCTTTATTTTTAGGCTAGACAATAGGAAGAAAGTCATTACTAGTACTTTTAGTTCCTTGGATTTGATATTCTGATCTTACCACTAACTATACTACTATTCGATAGGTGCGCTTGCCTTTTATCATGATAATAGTTAGTTTTTAGGTATGATAAATTTTATTACTTCATCAGATCACGATCAAGTTTTTGGCGCCGTTGTCGGGGAAGTAAGATATTAGGAACACTTGATTCCTATTACTCTAGCTATTTTTACTTTTATTGCAAATTATTTTCTGTTTTTTTATTTTAGATTTTTAATTTTCTTTTTACCTTTCCCTTCTAGGTATCTCTAGTTTATGACTAGAAGAAACTCAGGAGGACCATTATTTTTTGACGGCAATTTAGAAGCTACAGTTCGTCGAACTCGTAGAGAGATAAGAAGAAGCTTGCAATATCTAGAACAAAGTTAAGAAGAAGAACCTGAACCTACTGAAGAGATGGAGGCAAATCACGATAATTAGCTACCTCATGTAGTAGCCGCAAATCCTGTTGAGCAAAATCCTATTCCGCGCACTATGTATGATTATGCTAAACCTAATTTGGCTGGTACTTAATCTAGTATATTTTGGCCTACTATTGCTGCAAATAATTTTGAACTGAAACCTAACTCTATTCAGATGATACAACAGTTTGTTCAGTTTGATGGTTTGCAGGATAAAGATCCTAACGCTCATTTAGCCAATTTATAGGAATTCTGTGATACATTTAAAATAAATGGCGTTTCTGATGATGCCATTCGTCTTCGACTATTCCCATTCTCTCTGAGGAATAAAGCTAAATAGTGGTTGAATTCTCTACCACGGGGGTCTATCACTACATGGGAACAAATACCAAAAAAGTTCTGCTCAAATATTTTTTACCGGCTAAAACAGCAAAATTAAGGAGTGATATCTCTTCTTGTGTGCAGATGGATTTAGAAACACTTTACAGTGCTTGGGAATGATACAAGGACTTATTGAGAAGGTGCCCTCACCATAGATTACCCTTATGGTTGCAAGTTCAAACTTTTCACACTGGTTTGAACCCCTCAACAAGACAAATGATCGATGCAGCCGCTGGTGGAACAATCAATAACAAAATACTAGAAGCAGCTTACGAGTTTATAGAGGAGATGTCACTAAACAACTATCAGTGGCAAGTCATAAGAACAAAGCCATAAAAAGTTGCCGGGGTTTTTAATGTTGATGCGGTCACCATGCTTTCTAATCAGGTAGAACTCTTAAATAAAAAGATTGACAGTTTAGTCGGTTCTACGCAGGTACACCCAGTGATGCAATGCGACTCAAAGCAAGGAAACATGTACAATCCCGATTACTCCTCCTATGGACATGGCATGGAAACCGAGAAAGCCAACTATATGGGTAATAATTCTAGATCCCAAAATAACCCTTATTATAATACTTACAATGCAGGCTGGAGGAACCACCCAAATTTCTCATGGGGAGGACAAGGAAATCAAAGGCAACCACCTCCTCCGAGATTTCAACAGCCACCGTTCCAACAAGAGAAAAAGCCGAACCTTGAGGAGATGCTCACAAAAATTATCTTCGTGCTAGAAACACACTTCCAGAACACCGAGACGGTACTTAAGAACCAGCAAGCGTCCATTCAAGGACTTGAAACTCAAATAGGCCAGCTCGTTAAGTTAATTTCTAAAAGACCACAAGGTAGGTTACCAAGCAACACCGAGACTAACCCTAAGGAGTAGCTTAATGTCGTAGATACAATAGATGAGGAAGGGTTAGCCAAAACCAACCCAGAGCCATGTAATGAGACTGTGATGCCAAACGCCATAAAGTTTTTAAGAGAGCTACTAACGAACAAACAAAAGCCAGATGAGATATCTCATGTGGAACTGAATACAGTGTGCTCAGCTATTTTACAGAATAAGCTACCCAACAAACTAAAAGATCCAGGGAGTTTTACAATTCCTTGTTTACTTGGTAGTCTAGACATCAAAAATGCTTTAGCTGATTTAGGGGCTAGTATTAACGTAATACCTTATAAATTGTTCAAACAACTAGGTCTCGGGAAGCCTAAACAATCCAAGATGAGCATCCAATTGGTTGATAAAACCATCAGATTTCCTAAAGGCATAATTGAAGATTTGCTTGTCAAAATTGATAAATTTATATTTCCAGTCGACTTTGTTGTTCTACACATTGATGAGGATAGCAATGTACCCTTAATTCTAGGGCGACCCTTTTTAGCAACTGCTAGAACCATAATTGATGTGGGCACAGGCGAGCTTACACTTCGTGTAGGTGATGACAAAGTTACTTTGCAGGCCTAAAACTCTAATAAGATTATTGATGATAAAAATATTGTTACGAGTCCTTATAATAAGAATGACCTCACCGTCCAACCTTCTTTGCAAGATACACTTCACATAAGGGTGACCTAACCACAGACAAGTCCATCCAAGGGAAACGTACATGAAAAATGAATGCTCCAGATTGAGGAACTAGATGAGTGGCTGAACTACTGCCAAGAGAAACCTAAAATATGCCACGCCGAAATAGAGCATCACAATGATGACCATAAGTAAAAATGAATCAATTTAAGGTAGGGGATAAGGTATTCTTAGAAGAGGAAGATCCTCAAATTTCTAATGCAAAACTTCATACAGGTGACATACCTCCCTTCACGGTAATTAAAATATTTCCTTATGGTACAGTCGAGATAACAAATAAGACACTTCGTACTTTCAAGGCAAATTATACTCGACTTAAACCTTATCTTGTTGATAAAATTGATGGTAAGGTAGAGGAGTTCAAACTTCTCAAACCACTATGATAGTGCAAGCTTAAGTAAAGTCGAGCTTAGACTATAAACAAGCGCTTCTTGTGAGGCAACCCGAGCACTGGCTTAGTAAAAATTTCTTTGATGAAAATCTTTAACATCTAATCATCAACTAACCTTCTGAATGCAGGTTTTTCATGCCACACGGCCATGCCCACGTGTGTGCCTAAGGCCGTCTTGACACCATGGGCAAAGACACAACCGTGTGATACAGCCGTGCACAAATAGGACAAAAATTTTCCCAACACGGGCTTCGACAACTCGCCACGGTCGTGCGAGGTGGCCGTTGCCAATCCTGTTAAATCAACACGGGCGTGCGACACACTCGTGCCCAAGGCCGTGGTCGATCCTGAGAAATCAACACGGGCATGCGACACGCCCGTGTCCCAACTCCATGGTCGAACCTGCTAAATTAACACAAGCGTGTGACCCCCTACAAACGCGTGGGAGAAGCGAACATCGAAGGACATGGTCGTACGACACGGCCATGTGCCCCAACATGCACAAGGAACACGGGCGTGTGTCACGACCCAGGCATGCCAAAATCCTCAAATTTCCAACCATACAGGCTAAAAACAATTCACACGGGCGTGTGACATGCCCATGTACCCTAATTTCTATATAAACCCCTCATTATTCATCTTCTTCTCCACTTAAAACCTAAAACCCTTTGACCCACAGCCCACACCAGCTCTTCCTAGTGCCGCTGCCGAGCAAGGCCACTCCTCCACGTCTGTGCAAGCACCACCACGACCGTGTTCCGCTCTTAATCTCACGTTTTTGGTTCCCCTTTCTCACTTTTCTCATAATTTTTAATGATTTTAACTATTTATCTACTCATGATTTCATTTTTTATGTTGTTTACATATTCTTGATACTATTCTCACACATTGTGCATGATTAATCTAGAATACTCATTATGCCTTTTTGCATCATTCTTTGGCTGTCATCTTTATCTATCTTAAGCAATTGATTTTTGCTATATTATGTTAAACATAGCTGCTACTACTCCCATTGTCTTGTTTTATTGTTAGGACGAATGAAACATTAAATTTAGGTTAAAGAAATTACACTTTGCATGAAATAGTTAGAAATTTTTGCCATTTAGTCTAGGAACTTATGAATATTCATACTATATTTTTTTTCATTTGTTTATTTTTATTTCAAGGAAAATGTCGTCTTCACGAGGAAAGAAAACTACCGTCCCCGCTTCCAAAAAGCGAACGGGACCCGGTGGTTCCTCTTCCAGACCAACCGTTGAAATTCGACATCCCTTCTTCCAATTTTTACAAAGTTCCCAAGAGGATCTGTGTCAAATTCTAAAGGCGAGACCACTCAGAGTGGGAAGATGCATCAATTGGGCCGTACCAGAACGGGTCCAATTAGCAGACGTCGTACGAGCCTTGTTGACAACGGATCCATGGGACCAGTTCTTCCAAATTGTTGAGCCCACCTATCTCGAGCTCACCCTAGAGCTCTGCTGCATGTTCCACCTCCAAACAGTCATGGCCTAACACGACGATCCAGGGATGATTCAATTCCGCCTCAGAGCCATTGTTCGACAGCTTAGTGTACCAGAATTCGGTACCGCACTGGGTCTGTACTTCGAGCAATTTTGGAGAAGGAGAACCTTTTAGAGCTTCTCCGCCTCATCCACTTCTCACCGTCTAAATGTTGGCAAGCCCTGGTCCCTGTTTCGACCACTTACGATCCCAGCCGCTCTAAGGCGACAGCTCTTGCCCCTTCATTGAGGTACTTACGATCACACATTGACGGGTAGATGCGAGAGCACCGGCATCGTCAACACCTACGTCCCCTACTTTTTGTGGAGCATGGCCCACCCAAACGTGCTCGATCTCACCTACTTCATCGCCCATGCCATCCAACACCAAACCGAGCGGCACCGGAGGGGTGTGATCTCAATGGGCCCGTACGTGAACCGCCTAGCCTGCTACTTCGGCCTCCTCAACACAGAAGCCCAAACATCCTCTTATACTCTCGTTGGCCAGATTTCCCCACAGGGCATCCAGAGCATGCTTCACATGAGGATGATTCAGCGCCAACACGGGACTGATCCTCCACAATACCGCCTATTCCAAGGTGCTGAGTAGGAGGACCCAGCGGACATTCCTGATGATGTCCCACCACAGGAGGAGGCATCAACTCAGCCAACACCCATTCACCGCCCAGTTCATGCAGCAGCTTCCTATGCTGACATATCCAAGCATCTTACACGATTCGAACAGCAGTGCTTCCAACGCTTCAACCATATTGATGCTACTCTTCAGCAGATATGCCAGCATCTACACATTTCATAACCGCCCCCACATCACGAACCATCTAAAGATTAGGACTCACGAGTCCTCTTTTCCTCTCCTTTATTTTCATTTTTATTTTTCCTTTTTCTTTTATCTTATCTTTTTCATTATTTGAATTTTAGTAATTTTAGAACTTAGTTTATTTTATTTTAATTATTTCATATTGGCTATTTCCTAACGAGTATATTGTGCTAATTCAAATTCCCTAAAATTGATAAATGCTATCACAGTTTCAAAAGAGCTTTACAGCTCAACTCTATATCTAATGGGAAAACCCTACCACGACTACCGATTCCTACATGACCACCACGACCATAGCCACCACGACCCCGATCATCATATTCTTTTGGCACAGAAATTGTGAATAAACACCCTTCCCTACAAATATTCACACCCAGCTCAAGGAATTCATCCAATATGTAGGGAGTTTCACTTCTCTCCCTATCTTATGATTTTATGCTTCTATTGCTACTAATGTATCTTTGTACATTGAGGGCAATGTACATCTTAAGTGTGGGGGACAGTTCACTTTCATTCTTTATGTTATCCTTGAACCCCTGAAAATTTTTACCACTAACTTGTTGCATTTTTCTCAAATTTCGAATTCTCACTTTCACTCTCTGTATTAGTCTCAATCCCCTATTAAAATGAATTCTGATTGATTTATGATTTTTATTTATATGTTGAGAATTAAGACATAAGTACTTATGCTTATGCTTTGATTATTCAAACTCTAAGGTATTAGAGAATCAAGCATGATAAGTTGAAATTTTTTAGAATTTAAATTTTTCTAAGTTGTTTTCCCCAATTTTAAGTGTTATCTTGAAATTTGAAATTCGCAGGATTGACATCAAAAGCCATAATTCTGGTGAGCTTTTTCAGCCTTTTGAGCATACATCCTTTCGTGCTCACTTTTTTGTTGCTTTGAGTGAGTCAATACTGATTTGTTATTCTAGAACTTGATTCGATTATACATGTCGAGACCACATCATTGATTTGATATACCGAAATGATAAAGGCACCTAGGTTTTAACCCACTTACTCCATAAAAGCCTACCTCCAAAAATTAACCTCTAGTGAACCCCATTGAGCCTAACAAACTATTCCTTTACTTACCCTAAATATTAACCTATAACCCAGTTTTTGTTGAATTCCCTTCAATTATTTTGATCCCTATTTTTGTCGAGATTTGAGTTGAATAATTATCTAGCTTTGTTCTCCTTTTTCAGTATGTAAAGTTTATATATATTCAATTTGTGTTATTTGATTTGTTCTTAAAAAAAAAAACCTATGTATATCCCAGTTGTAATTCAATCTTTTGCATATTTTCATGTAGTTTTTGAGCTCTTGTTCTTAAACGATGTCATACAAAAGGCTTTATTCTAAGAATATGTTTCAGTGGTAGAGATTTTTCTAGTTAGATGATTTTTCAGTTCAATCTCGATTCTAACCATCTTTTTTAGCTTGTGACCACACTTCTAACCAAGGCCACATTACAACCCTTGAAAGACCTTTTGATCGATGTATCATATCAATACATAGTGGTGGAGATTTGATTTTCTTGCAAGCTTATGGTAATAACTTTTTAGGTTGACTAATGAGTGCTTAATTTTTGAACCCTAAACACTTCGAGTGGATAGAGTGAATCTTTAGTGAGGATGTCAACTCTTGTTACTTTTGAGTTCAAGGTAATTACCTAGAAGAAGGGAGAAGACCTATGTTTCTGTGATAAGCTTCTCAACTTAGATTGTTTGAAACTTCAATTTTCTTTCAGTTGAATTCTCAATGTATGATTACTTGTTGATTAGTTTGAAACCTTATTGATAAGGATTATAAGTTGAGAGGCATGATTTTTAATTGTGAATTGAGATTTTGCTCGAGGACAAGGAAAGGCTTAAGTGTGGGGGTATTTGATAAACCGTAAATTATACATATTTTTACCTCATGCTTAGCCTAACTTCTGGAAGAATTATCATTGAATTTGTTGAATTTGATGCTTCTAAACCTTTAATTTCATGTTTTATATTCAAGAGAGCTTAGGGGAGTGAAAAGAACAAGAAACGGGCTGAAAACGAAGAAAATGGGGCAAAGTAAGGAATCAACACGGCTTGGAAGTTTGTCACACGGGCGTGTTACACAGTCGTGCCACATTAACAGGCCCAAGCACGGCCTCCATATCGACTCACACGGGAGTGGCACACGAGCGTGTCCCTATCGTGATGAATTTCAATTTCACTCGGAAAAGGCTACTTAGGGGCTAAGAAAGGCATTTTAGACTCTATATAAAAACCCTAGGAGGCAACTATAAGGGGTACAGTAGAGGGGACGATACAAGACAGTACCAACTCAGTCCTCCTGCCAAAACGGAGAGCTAAAGGCAAGGAATTGCTCGAAGGAAAGCCGATTGATCCATCTCAGAAGCCAGGATCTACATCAAGACAGAGGATCTCCCTTCTATCCTTTTAGGGGTTTTGGGTTTTCTTATGTTTTTTTATTTTATTTATTCTAAGATTTTTTTTTATAATTATGAACTAAAACCCCAAATATCTAAAGGGGATGAAACCTAAGACGAATCTTGTTATTGTTATCTAAACTATATGATAAATATTTGATTTGTTCTTAATTGTGTTCTTAACTCTTAAATTGATATTTTCGAGATATTAATTTAAGTCGAATGTGCTTATACAGAGGAGTAAAAGTCCCTATATAGGAGTATATCCAACACAATTGAGCGGAGTTGATCGTAATCCTAGGTATATGATGACGAAAATCTACCGGATTAGAGTCAAATCTAATATGGGGAGCCATAGATTGAGTTAATGCAAGACTAGGGGTTTTAATTAGAAAGAGATTTCAATTAATCAACCTAGGATTAGTTGTTCTTATCCTCGACAGAGATATTAACATAATTTAGGGATCTCTACGGATCAAGTCAAATGAAGAAATCGTCTAGTTCAAAGTTAGATAATAAGTGAAGTCTAGGTGGATTCTCCCTTAGGTATTGCCCTCATCCATTAGTTTTCCCAAAAGCAATTTCCCAATTTACTCTTTTTCGCATCCTTAGTTTAGTTTAGCGTTAATTAGTTTACACAAACCACCTCTATATTTTTAGGCTAGATAATAGGAAGAAAGTCATTACTAGTACTTTTAGTTCCTTGGATTCGATATTCCAGTCTTGCCACTAACTATACTACTATTCGATAGGTGCACTTGCCTTTATCGTGATATCAGTTAGTTTATAGCTGCGATCAGCTTTTATTACTTCATCATCACGAGATCATTTGTATTGATTACAGGAAATTGAACGACGCCACCAGAAAGGATCACTTCCGCTTTCCCTTCATCAATTAGATGTTAGAAAGACTATCAGGACATATGCACTACTGTTTTTTAGACGAACTTTCTAGCTATTCGAAATCCCGATAGCTCCTAAAGATCAAAAGAAAACAACATTCACTTGTCCATACGGTACGTTTCTTATCGAAGAAATCCTTTTGGATTATGTAATGCTCCTGCTACTTTTCAATGTTGCATGCTAGTGATCTTTAACGAGCTCGTGGAGGATATCATGGAGGTATTCATGGATGACTTCCTAGTATTCGGTAACTCTTTCCAAATTTTCCTCAAAAATTTAGAACGAGTCTTAATAAGATGTGAAGAAACAAATCTTGTTCTCAATTGGGAAAAATGCCATTTTATGGTACGAGAAGGTATTGTGCTAGGACACAAAATTTCTAATAAAGGAATAGAAGTAGATAAAGCAAAAGTTAAGGCCATTGAAAAACTACCTCCCCCTAGTTCAGTTAAGGCGATTAGAAGCTTTTTAGGACATGCTAGATTTTATAGAAGATTCATTAAAGACTTTTCAAAAATAGCTAAGCCATTAACGAAATTACTAGAAAAAGACTACCTTTCAATTTTGATCAGGAATGTTTAGAGGCATTTGACACTCTCAAAGAGAAACTCACTAATGCTCCAATTATAATTGCACATGGTTAGAATTTACATTTTAAGCTAATGTGTGATGCGAGTGGTTTTGCAGTAGGTGCAATTCTTGGACAGTGAAGAGACAAGCATTTCCAGCCAATCTACTATGCTAGCAAAACTCTAACAGCTACACAAGAAAACTACACTACCACAGAAAAAGAATTGCTAGCTTTGGTTTTTGCATTCAATAAATTTAGACCATATCTAATATTTTCTAAAGTCATCATTTACACAGATCATTCCACTCTTCGTTACCTTTTACCTAAGTTCGATGCAAAACCTCGACTAAAAAGATAGATTTTATTGTTGCAGGAATTCGATTTGGAAATACAAGGCAAAAAAGGAGCCGAAAACTTGGCAACAAATCATCTTTCCAGGCTTGAGAATCCACATCTCAAAGAACTTGATGAGGCTGAAATAAACGACTCGTTTCCTGAAGAACAACTCTTAGTCATATCTGATTGTGAGGTACCTTGGTTTGCTGACATTGCAAATTACTTAGCTACTAACATAACCCCAAAAGGGTTGACACATCAGCAAAAGAAGCGATTCTTTACTAATGTGAAAAACTACTTTTGGGAAGACCCTTTTCTTTTTCGTATTTGTGCAGACCAAGTCATTTGAAGATGTGTTACAACGACAGAAGCAAACAAGATCTTGGAACATTTCCATTTAAGACCAACAAGAGGACACTACAGTGGAACCAAGACTACCCATAAAATACTCGAATCAGGTTTTTATTGGCCCACTTATTTAAAGATGCTAGTAGGTATGCTACTTCTTGTGACAAATGCCAACGAACAGGTAATATCTCTAAACATGATGAGATGCCTCAGACATATATGCTTAAATGTGAAATATTCGATGTATGGGGCATCGATTTCATGGGCAATTCCCTAGTTCATTCAGAAATAAATACATTTTGGTAGCAGTTAATTACGTGTCTAAATGGGTAGAAGCCCAAGCCTTACCTACTAATGATGCTAGAATGGTAGTGAGATTCCTTAAAAAACATTTTTCTTGATTTGGAACACCAACAGCAATTATCAGTGATAGGGAAACTCATTTCTGCAATACACAGTTAGAGAAAGTTTTACAGAAATATGGAGTGTACCACAGAACAGCTACCCCTTACCACCCTCAAACCAGTGGACAAGTTGAAGTAGCTAATAGAGAGCTAAAACGCATCTTAGAGAAACCGTACACGAAAATAGAAAAGATTGGGCAATAAAAGTAGATGACACTTTATAGGCTTATAGAACTACCTTCAAAACTCCCACAGGAACATCTCCTTATAGACTCGTTTGTGGGAAAAGTTGTTATTTACCCTTTGAGCTAGAACATAAAGTATTTTGGGCCATCAAATTTTTAAACCTCGACCCTGATCTTGCAGGTGAAAAGAGACTCATGCAGCTAAATGACTTGGACAAATGGCATTATAATGCATATGAAAACTCATGCTTATACAAGGAAACCACTAAGCGACGCCATAAAGCAACATAAATAGTTTAAAGCTGGCGATCTCGTTTTTCTTTACAAC
Organism: Gossypium stocksii; assembly: GCA_020496765.1. Taxonomy (NCBI): domain Eukaryota; kingdom Viridiplantae; phylum Streptophyta; class Magnoliopsida; order Malvales; family Malvaceae; genus Gossypium; species Gossypium stocksii. Next base: position 10,755,050 of record CM035621.1, on the reverse strand, counting down.
TCAAGGCTTAAATTATTCCCTAGAAAGCTAAAATCGAGATGGTCAGGCCCATTCATAGTTTAAAGTGTTCTTCCCTACAGCACAATTGAGGTAACACATCCAACTCATGGCACTTTCAAGGTAACCAATCATCGACTCAAACTATATTATGGTGACAACTTTAAGAATGGTAGGGAGGAGATTTTCCAGAACGACACGACCAGGCACATGGGCGCACCTAAGGCCGTAGACACACCACGGTTAGAAACACGGCCATGCGATACTGTCGTTGCCAAACCTGTCAATTCATACACAGGCGTGTGATCCCAAACACGACCGTGGGAGAAGCGAACACCAAAAGACACAGCCGTGTTATATGGCCATGTGCTCCAACACGCGTGTGCCAATAAGTCGTGGGTGAAACTGAAAAATCAACACGGGTGTGTGACTCGCCCGTGCCGACCACCCATCACCACACCAATGGTCCACGAAACACACGAGCCAGCCCAATGGCAAACGGGCGTGCACCATGGCCGTGGGCCTAATCCCCTATTATTTAATTTTAATTTTCATTTTCTTTACTTTATATTTTTCCTTTTCCATTTATTTTGTACTTCAATCCTTCTGGAGTAATACTCGAATTTTACACACAGTTGTGTTTATTCTCTTCAATCACCCAGAATCATGAACTTCAAGTAGTCCTCTCTCCAATTTAGCTTTCACTACTCAACGAATTCATCCAATATTCAGAGAGTTTCACTTCTCTCCCTATCTTATGATTTTATGCTTCTATTTTCACTAACTTTATCTTTGTAAATTGAAGGCAATGTACATCTTAAGAGTGGGGGGAGTTCACTTTCATTCTTTGCATTATCCTCGAACCCCTAAAAATTTTTTACCACTAACTTTTTGCATTGTTCTCAAATCCCTGAATCTTGGCCTTAACAAATAGAATGAATTCTGATTGATTTATGGTTTTTATTAATATGTTGAGAATTAGGACATAGGTACTTATCCTTTAATTATTCAAACTTTAAGACATTAGAGAATCAAGCATGATAAGTTGAAATTTTTGAGAATTTAAATTTTTCTAGGTTGTTTTCCCCAATTTTAAGTGTTATCTTGAAATTTGAAATTCGTAGGATTGACATCAAAAGCCATAATTCTAGTGAGATTTTTTAGCCTTTTGAGCATACATCCTTTTGTGCTCACTTTTATTGTTGCTTTGAGTAAGTCAATATTGATCTGTTAGTCTAGAACTTGCTTCGATTATACATGTCGAGACCACATCATTGATTTGATACACCAAAATGATAAATGCACCTAGGTTTTAACCAACTTATTCCATAAAAGCTTACCTTCATAATTAACCCCTAGTGAACCCCATTGAGCCGAACAAACCATTCATTGGCTTACCTTCAATATTAACCTATAACCCATTTTTTATTAAATTCCCTTCAATTATTTTGATCCCTATTTTTGTCGAGATTTGAGTTGAATAATTATCTAGCTATGTTCTCCTTTTCAGCTTGTAAAGTTTATAAATATCTGATTTGTTCTTAACAAAACATATGTATATTTCAATTGTAATTTAATGTTTTGCATATTTCTATGTAATTTTTGAGCTCCTGTTCCTAAACGATGTCATCCAAAAGAAAAAGACTTTATTCTAGGAATATGTTTCAGTGATAAAGACTTTTCTAGTTAGATGATTTTTCAGCTCAATATCGATTCTAACCCTCTTTTTCAACTTGTGACCACACCCCTCACCAAGGCCAAGTTACAACCCTTGAAAGACCTTTTGATCGATGTATCATGTCCAATACATAGTAGTGGAGATTTGATTTTCTTGCAAGCTTATGGTAATAACTTTCCATGTTGACTAATGAGTGCTTAATTTCTGAACCCTAAACACTTCGAGTGGATAGAGTGAATCTTTAGTGAGGATGTCAACTCTTGTTGCTTTTGAGTTCAAGGTAATTACCTAGAAGAAGGGAGGAAAACTATGTTCCTGTGATCAAATTCTCAACTTAGATTGTTTGAGACTTTTTAGTTGAATTCTCAATGTATGATTACTTGTGGATTAGTTGTAAACATTATTGATAAGGATTATGAGCTGAGAAGAATGATTTTTAATTGTAAGTTGAGATTTTGCTTGAGGACAAGCAAAGGCTTAAGTGTGGGGGTATTTGATAAACTGTCAATTATACATATTTCTATCTCACATTTTAGCACATTTATGGATGAATTATCATTGAATTTGTGGAGTTTGATGCCCTTAATCCTTTAATTTTACGTTTTACACTTAGGGGAGCATAGGAGAGTGAAAAGCACAGAAATAGGCTGAAAATGAAGAACATGGGCCAAAGCAATGAAACAACATGGCCTAGAGTTCAGCACATGGGCAACCCACACGGCCGTGCCATATTAACAGGCTTGAGCATAGCCTAGACTTGACTCACACGGGCATGTCCCTATCATGATGAAGTTCAATTTCACGTAGAAAAAGCTACTTAGGGGCAAGGAAAGTCATTCCAAACTCTATATAAAGACCCTAGGAGGCAACTACAAGGGGGAACAGTCTTCCCTCCAAGACGAAGAGCTAAAGGCAGGGAATTACTCGAAGGAAAGCCGATTGATCCATCTCAGAAGCCAGGATCTACATCAAGATAGAGGATCTCCATTCAATCCTTTCAGGAGTTTTGGGTTTTCTTATGTTTTGTTATTTTTTTTATTCTAAGATGTTTCTTTTTATAGACATGAACTAAACCCCCAAATACCTGAGGGGGATGGAACCTAAGATGAATCTTGTTATTGTTATCTGAACTATATGATAAATATTCAATTTTTTCTTAATTTTGTTTTTAATTCTTGAATTGATATTTTTAGGATATTAATTTAATTCGAATGTGCTTAGGTAGAGGAGCAAAAGTCCCTGTTTAAGAGTAGATCCCACACAATTAAGCAGAGTTGATCGCAATCCTAGACATAGGACGAGGAAAATCTGCCGGATTAGAGTCAAATCTAATATGGAAATCCATAGATCGAGTTAATACAAGACTAGGGGTTTTAATTAGAATGAGATTTCAATTAATCAACCTAGGATTAGTTATTCTTATTCTCGACGGAGATATTAGCATAATTTAGGGATCCCTACGGATCAAGTCAAATGAAGAAATCGTCTAGTTTAGAGTTAGATAACAAGTGAAGTCTAGGGGGATTCTTACTTAGGTATTGTCTTTATCATTCAATTTTCCCAAAGTAATTCCCCAAGTTACTCTTAGTCGCATCCTTAGTTTAGTTTAGAGTTAATTAGTTTACACAAATCCCCTCTTCATTTTTAGGCTAGATAATAGAAAGAAAGTTATTACTAGTACTTTTAGTTCCTTGGATTTGATATTCGGGTCTTGCCACTAACTATACTACTATTGGATATGTGCGCTTACCTTTTATCGCGATAATAGTTAATTTCTAGGTACGATCAAATTTTATTACTTCATCACATCACGATCATTCATCAACTTTACCATTTTAGCTGGCGGAAAATATTTCAAAAGAAATTTTTCAGTCATTTGTTTCCAAGTAGTGATAGACCCTCGTGGTAGAGAGTTCAACCACTGTTTAGCCTTATTTTTCAAAGTGAAAGGAAATAACCGAAGGCGAATGGCATCATCAGAAACACAATTAATTTTAAAGGTGTCGCAGAATTCCAAAAAATTTGCTAAATGTGTGTTAGGATCCTCGTCCTACAAACCATCAAACTGAACAAACTGTTGAACCATCTGTATAGTGTTAGGTTTCAGTTCAAAATTATTTGCAGCAATAGTAGGCCTAACAATATTAGATTCAGTACCAGCTAAATTAGGCTTTGCATAATCATACATAGTACGACGAGCAGGATTCTGATTCATAGGATTTGCGGGTGCCACAGAACGTAACGGGATATTCTGATTTGCCTCCATCTCTTCAGTAGTATTGGTCACGTCCTCATGCTCTTCTTCTACGTACAGAAGGCTCCGCCTTATTTCTCTATGATTTTTGCGAGCTGATGCTTCTATCTCACTATAAAAAAGCAAAGGTCCTAACGGATTTCTTCTAGTCATAAACTAGAAACACCTATCAGAGAAGAATGAAATGAAAAATTTAGCAAATAAACTGAAAATAAAAACAAAAAGTAAATTGTAATAAAAGTAAAAATGGCTAAAATAATTAAATTCGAGTGTTCCTAATATTTTAGTTCCCCGGCAATGGCGCTAAAAAACTTGATCGTGATATTTTATGACGATCGTACCTGCAAACTAAACTATTATCACGATAAAGGTAAGCACACCTATCGAACAGTAATATAGCTTATGGCAAGATCGGGATGTCAAACCCACAGGAACTAAAAGTACTAGTATTAACTTTCTTCTTTTTGTCTAGGCTAAAAATAAAGGAGATTTGTTTCAAGCTAATTAAGCTAAACTAATTAATTAACTAAGAACGCAGCAGAGAGTAAATTGGGGAAAGTACTTTTGGAAAACTGATTGATTAAGAAAATACCCAAGGAAGAATCCACCTAGACTTCACTTGTTATTTGACTTTGAACTAAATGATTTATTCACTTGACTTGATCTGTAGAAATCCCTAAATTATGTTAATATCTCTTTCAAGACTAAGAATAACTAACCCTAGGTTGATTAATTGAAATTTCTTTCTAAATAAAACCCTAGTGTTGCATTAACTCGATCCATGGATTCCCCTATTAGACTTGACTCTAATCCGGTAGATTTTCGTCGTCCTATGTCTAGGATTGCGATCAACTCTGCTTAATTATGTTGGATCTACTCTTAAATAGTGATTTTTGCTCCACTGAATAAGCACATTCAACTTGAATTAATATCCTGAAATATTAACACAAGAATTAATTACACAATTAAGAACAAATCAAGTATTTATCATATGATTCAGAGAATAATAACAAGATCTGTCTTAGGTTTCATCCCCCTCGCGTATTTAGGGGACTTAGTTCATACCTATAAAAGATAACATCTCAAAATTGGGAAAACAACAAAACATGAAGAAAACCCAAAAACTCCTGAAGGAAATTGAAGGGAGATCTTCAATCTTAATAGAAATTCTTGCTTCCGAGATGAATAAATTGGCGTTCTTCGAGTAATTCCTTGCTTTCTACTCTCTGTGTCCCCTTTAATCCTCTCTTAGGATGTTTAAATAGACTTTGGAATGCCTAAAATACCTAAAATTTAGCCTTTTCTGAGTAGAATTAAAACAGGACGCGACAGGGCCACGCCCGTGTGAGGCTGCTTGGGCCGTGTGCAATTCTGTGTGTTCCACATGGACGCGTGGTTTACCCGTGTGAAGATGTCTAAGTCGTGTTGAAGGCTGATTAAAGCCTATTTTATCTGTTTTTGGCCCGTTTCTTACTCTTTTCACTATCCAATGCTCACCTAAGTATAAAACATGAAATTAAAGGATTATGAGCATCGAATTCATTGAATTGTAAGGAAAATCATCCAAAAATATGCCAAATATGGGTTAAAAATATGTTACGATTATGGTTTATCAGTTGGTGACCATTTACGTGAGAAATGTGGCTTAGAAAATAGCCTATTTTCATCCATATGGGTAGAGACATAGGCATGTATCTCAGTTGTGTATGACACACAGCCAAGTGACACGGTCGTGTCCCTTGTATCTTTTAGGAATGCAAGTTAGTATGCTCACATGGCCTCGCACACAAGCATCAAACCTAGCCGTGTGGCCCAAGTCAGAGAGTTACACGAGTATGGACACGATCTGGACACGGCTCTGTGTACATATTTCAAATGCCCACACAGCTTATGACACAAGCCTGTCTCGTAATTGTGTGAGTCACACAGCCTGGCCACGCGGCCGTGTGACTCCGACAACATTGGAATTTTTCTATGATCTCGTGATTGTGATGAAGTAATAAAATTTATAAAATCTGATCGTACCTGTAAACTAACTAATATCACGATAAAAGGCAAGTGCATCTATCGAACAGTAGTATAGTTAATGGCAAGTCCGAAATCTCGAATCCAAGGAACTATGAGTCCTAGTAATGACTTTCTTTCTATTATCTAGCCTAAAAATAAAGAGGGTTTGGTTGTAAACTAAACTAAAATAAACTAACTAAAGAAACGACAAAGAGTAAAGTAGGAGATTGCTTTTGGGAAAGACTGATTGATTAAGGCAATACCTAAGGAAGAATCCACCTAAATTTCACTTGTTATCTAAATCTGAACAAGATGATTTCTTCATTTGATTTGATCCGTAGAGATCCCTAAATTATGTTAATACCTCCGTCGAGGATAAGAACAACTAATCCTAGGTTGATTAACTGAAATCTCTTTCTAGTTAAAACCCCTAGTCTCACATTAACTCGATCTATGGCTCCTCATATTAGATTTGACTCTAATAAGGTATATTTTTGTTGTCCTATGTCTAGGATTGCGATCAACTCCGCTTAATTGTGTTGGATCTACTCCTATGCAGGAACTTTTGCTCCTCTACATAAGCACATTTGACTTAAATCAATATCTCAAAAATATCAATTTAAGAGTTAAAAACACAATTAAGAACAAATCAAATATTTATCACACAGCTCAGATAACAATAACAAGATCTATCTTAGGTTTCATCCCCTTAGGTATTTCAGGATTTAGTTCATGTTTATAAAAGAAAACATCTCAGAAGAAATAAAATAACAAAACATGAGAAAACCCAAAATTCCTGAAAGGATTAAAGAGAAGTCCTTCGTCTTGATGTAGCCTGGCTTCTAAGATGGATCAATCGACATTCCTTCGGATAATTCCCTCCTTCAACTCCCCGTCTTAGCAGGAATAAAGCACCCTTAGTGGGGAAATAAGCACCCTTTGTAGGGAGAAAAAACACACCATTTTAGTTGCCTCCTAGGGTCTTTATATAGAGTTTTGGAATGCCTTTCTTAGCCCCTAAGTAGCCTTTTCCGAGTGAAATTGAACTTCCTCACGACAGGGACACGCTCGTGTGCCACGCCTGTGTGGATCGAGGCCCAGGCCGTGCTTGAGCCTGTTAAAGTGGCACGGCCGTGTAGTACGGCCGTGTGAGTCGGGGTCGGGCTATGTTCGAGCTCAAGGTGGCACGGCCATGTGACACGCCTATGTGGCAAACTCCCAAGCCATGTTGATTATTGAATTGGGCCTAATTTGCCCGTTTTTGGCCCGTTCCTTGCTTTTTTCTCTTCCCTAAGCTCACCTAAGTATAAAACATGAAATTAAAGGTTTAAGAGCATCAATTTACACAAATCAAGGGGTAATTCATCCAAAAATTAGGCTAAGCATAGGGTAAAAATATGTATAATTTATCGCTTATCAAATACCCCCACACTTAAGCCTTTGGTTGTCCTCAAGCAAAATCTCAACTCACAGTTAAGAATCATTCTTCTCAACTTATAATCCTTATCAATATTGTTTCAAACTAATCCATAAATAATCATACAATGAAAATTCAACCAGAAGGACATTAAAGTTTCAAACACTCTAAGTTGAGAATTTTATCACAGAAACATAGGTTTTCTCCCTTCTCCTAAGTAATTACCTTTCAATCAAAATCAACAAGATTTGACATCCTCACTAACGATTCACTCTATCCACTCAAAGTGTTTTGCGTTCAAGAATTAAGCACTCTTTAGTCAACCTGAAAAGTTATTACCATAGGCTTGTAAGAAAATCAAATCTCCACCACTATAGATTGATATGACACATCAATCAAAAGGTCTTTCAATGGTTGTAATGGGGCTTTGGTTAGGGGTGTTGTCACAAGCTGAAAAAGAGGGTTAGAATCAAGATTGAATTGAAAAATCATCTAGAAAGAAAAATTTCTATCACTTGAATATATTCCTCGAGCTAAGCCTTATGATGACATCGTTCTGGATTAGGTAGCTTATAATAGAAATATGCAAAAATATTGAACTATAGCTGAAATATGAATTACAACTGAATTAACTGTATATACAAGTTTTTTTAAGAACAAATCAAATGATGATATATTGAATGTTTACAACTTTACAAACTAAAAAAGAGAACGAAGCCAGACAATAATTCAACTCAAATCTGAAGAAAAATAGGGATCAAAATAATTGAAAGGAATTCAACAAAATACGGGTTACAAGTTATTATTAGAGGTAAGTCAAAGAATGGGTTATTATGCTCAATGGGGTTCACTAGGGGTTAATTTATAGAGGTAGGCTTTTATGGAGTAAGTGGGCTATACCTAGGTGCCTTTATCATCTTAGTGCATCAAATAAATGATGTGGTCTCGACATGTATAATCAAAGCAAGTTCTAGAATAACAAATCAGGATTGACTCACTCAAAGCAACAATCAAAGTGAGCACGAAAGGATGTATGCTCAAAAGGCTCGAAAATCTCACCAGAATTACGGCTTTTGATGTCAATCCTGTGAATTTCAAATCTCAAGATAACACTTAAAATTAGGGAAAATAACCTAGAAAAAATTTAAATTCTCAAAAATTTCAACTTATCATGCTTGATTCTCTAATGCCTTAAAGTTTGAATAATCATAGTACAATTTCCCATGTCTTACTTCTCAACATATCAATAAAAATCATAAATCAATCAGAATTAATTCCTAATAGGAGATTGAGACTAATACAGAGAGTGAAAGTGAGAATTCAAAATTTTGAGAACAATGCAAATTGTTAGTTGTAAAAATATTTCAGGGGTTCGAAAAGAATGCAATGATTGAAAGTAAGTTCCCCCCACGCTTAAGATGTACATTGCCCTCAATCTACAAAGATACATTAGTAGTAATAGAAGCATAAAATCATAAGATAGGGAGAGAAGTGAAACTCCCTGAATTAGATGAATTCCTTGAGGTGGAGGTGGTTATAGAGTGTCTAGGATAAAGAAAGGGTAGAGGTGAATACTCCAGTGGTGGTAGCGGTTGTTTGTCCATAGCTGCTATGCCAAGATGGTATGTTTGCGGTATTAGGTGGCTAAGGTTCCCATTAGATTTTGGATTTGAGCTGTAGAGCTCCTTTGAAACTACGAAAGCATTTATCAATTTAAGGAATTTGGATTAACAGAATGTATTTGTTAAGAAATAACCAATATGAAATAATTGAAGTAAAATAAACTATGTTCTGAAAATACTAAAATTCAAATAATGAAAAAGATAAAATAAAATAAAAAGGGAAAATAAAAATGCAAATAAAAGAGAAGAAAAGAGGACTCGGAAGTCCTAGTCCTTAGATGGTTCGCGAGGTGGGGGTGGTGGTGCGATGTGTAGATACTGGCATATCTGCTGAAGAGAAGCGTCGATGTGATCGAAGCGTTGAAAACACTGCTCCTCAAATTGTGTAAGGCACACGGGTATGTCAACATACGAAGCTACCGCATGAACTGGGCGGCGAGGGGATAGTGGTTCAGTCAGTGCCTCCTCCTGCGGTGGTGGGACATCATCAGTAATGTCCTCGTGGTCCTCCTACTCGGTAGAATGAGTTAATTGATACTGAGGAGAATGAGTTAATTGATACTGAGGAGGTTTCCTCCCACGTCGGCGCTGAATCATCCTCATACGTAGCATAGTTATGATGCCCTGAGGGGACATCTAGCCGATCAGTGTATAAGATGATGTCTGGGCCGTGGTGTTGAGTAGGCTGAAGTGGTGGGTCAATCTCGTGATGTATGGGCCCATCGAGATCACGCCCCTACGGTGTCGCTCTTTCTGGTGTTGGATGGCATGGGCAATTAAATAGGCGAGATCGATCACATGAATATGCGTCATGCTCCATAAAAAGTAGGCGTCGTGGGTGTTGACGACGCCGGTACTCTCGCGTCTACCCATCAGTGTGTGTGCGAGTAGAGCATGTACGTACCTCAGAGATGGGGCGAGAGCGGTTGCTTTGGAGCGACTAGGGTCGTACGTGGATGAGGTTTGGACCAGGGCTTGCCAACACTTGGAAGGTGAGAGGTGGATGTATCGATAGAGCTCAGAAAGGTCCTATTCCTCCACAAACTGCTCAGTGTAGAGGCCTAGCGCTGTACCAAATTCTGGAACACTGAGTTGACGAACAAGGCCTCCGAGTCAGAATTGTATCGTTCCTGGATCATCATGTTGGCTCATCACCGTCAAGAGGTGGAATGTGGCACAGAACCAGAAGGTGAATTCGAGATAGGTGGGCTCTATGATTTGAAAGAACTACTCCCACGGGTCCGTTGTTAATAAGGCTCGGACCTCGTCAGCTAGCTGGACCTGTTCTAGTGTGGCCCAGTCGATGCACCTTCCTACTCCGAGGGATCTTGCCCGTAATATCTGAAATAACTCCTCTTGGGTGTTCTACAGGAATTGGAGGAATGGATGTCTAACTTCAACAGTGGGTCTAGAAGAGGAACCACCGGGTCTCTTGCGTTTTTTGGAGGTAGGAACGGCAACTTTCTTCTCTCTTGAAGATGATATTGTACCTAAAATGGAAAAAGATAATAAGATGGATAACTATCATTCCTAAAAAGAATATGGTAATAATAACTTCTTAAGCTAAACTACATTTAAACAAAGCAAAACATTATTAAGTATTGTATGGAGACGCTGATTTCACTAACCTAAATAATATATTTTATTCATCCTACGCATAGTATCAAATGATGGAGGCATGGGTATCAATTTCTACTCAGCAACAGACTATTCAAGATAGGTAGAGGTGGCGGCCAAAGGATAAGTCTAAATGGCATAATGGATTTTTCTATGGTAATCACACTAAATGAATGATTTCCTATCAATAATAAAGAAAATAACTAAATGAATGAGATAACTAACAGATAAATAGATAAAAGATGTTAAAAACAAAGAGACAAAGTGAGAAAATGGGAACCGAATAGGTGGTTATGGGGCGGAGCACGGTCGTGGCGAGGTTGCACGGGCGTGGAGGCATGGTTGAAGCCGGCGGCGGCGCTACGAGAGACTGGTATGAACAGTGGTAGGAGAAAGTCTTAGGGTTTCGGTAAGGAAAAAGGTGAATAGTAGGCTGTTTTTATAGGATTTTGGGTCACACGGGCATGGCACACGCCCGTGTGACTCGGAGTTAGCCCGTGTGGTTCGACAATTGGAGACTTTGGCGCGCCTAATTTGTGTCACACGCCCCTGTTCCTAAAGTGTGTTGGGGCATACGGCCGTGTCCTTCGATGTTCATTTCTCCTACGACTATGTCGGAGGTCACACGCCCGTGTATGAAATGGCAAGTTCGACAACGGTCTTGAGGCACGGGCGTGCTACGATTAACAGGTTTGACCACAGCGACATTGCACGATTGTGGCAAGTTATCAAAGCCCGTGTGTAGGACGATCTTACCCTACCCATACACGGGCATTACGCACGGCTGTATCTTTGTTCGTAGTGGCCACACGACCTTAGGCGCGCCCGTAGGCATGGCCGTGTGGCACAAAAAACTTGCATTCAAAAGGGTTAGTTGATGTATTAGATAGCCTAAATAAAAGAATTTACTAAGTCAGTGCTCGGGTTGCCTCCCGAGAAGCGCTTGTTTATAGTCTAAGCTCGACTTTTCTCAAGCTTGTTCGGTCACAGTAGTTTGAAGAGTTCGAACCCTTCTAACCTATTTTCTGCTTCATTATCAAAATAAGGTTTGAGTCGCGTGTGATTTACCTTGAAAGTGCTGAGTGACTCATGTTTTATCTCGAATGTACCATAGGGAAAGATTTTCGTTACCGTGAAGTAATGTGTATCACTTGTATGTTCTTTTGAATTCAAGATTCGAGGATCGTCTTCCCCTAAGATTACCTTATCCCCTACCTGGATTTGATTCATTTTGACCTGACGGTTGTTTTGGTGATTCTCTGGGCTGGTGTGGCATGTTTTGGGCTTTTCGTGATAGTTCAGCCACTCATCTAGTTCCTCAATCTGAAGCATTCGCTTTTCTGGTACGTCTCCCTTGGATGGACTTGTCTGTGGTTGGGTCGCCTTTATGTGGAGTGTATCCTGCACAGAAGGTTGGGTGGTGAGATTAGTGTTTTTATAAAGACTCGTCACTATATTTTTCTCAGCAACAATCTTAATCGAGTTTCGAGCTTGTAAAGTAACTTTGTCATCACCTACACATAGTGTAAGCTCACATGCTCCTACATCAATTATTGTTCTAGCAGTTGCTAAAAAGGGTCACCCTAGAATTAAGGGTACATTGCTATCCTCATCAATGTCTAAAACAACAAAGTCAACTGGGAATATAAATTTATCGATTTTGACAAGCACATCTTCAATTATTCCTTTTGGAAATCTAATGTTCTTATCAGCTAATTAGATGCTCATCTTAGTTTGTTTAGGTTTTCCAAGACCTAGCTATTTAAACAGTTTATAAGGCATGACATTTATACTAGCCCCTAAATCAGCTAAAGCATTTTTGGTGTCTAAGCTACCAAGTAGACAAGGAATAGTGAAACTCCCTGGGTCTTTTAGTTTGTTGGGTAGCTTATTCTGTAGAATGGTTGAGCATACTGCATTCAGCTCCACATGAGACTTTTCATCTGGCTTCCGCTTGTTTGTCAAGTGCTCTCTTAAAAACTTAACAGCGTTTGGCATCTGCGAAAGAGCTTCAATAAACTGTAAGTTGATGTGTAATTTCTTTAAGTGTTTAAGAAACTTACCAAATTGCTCATCTGTGTGGTCTTTCTTTAGCGCATTTGGGTATGGGATACGAGGTTTACACTCTTTGATGACTGGATCTTTATTACTTACCTCGGCCTTACCTTTACGTACCACAGTCTCCTTGCATGGCTCTGGGTTGGTTTTGGCTAAACCTTCCTCATCTATTGTATCCATGGCATTGAGTTGCTCCTTAGGGTTAGTCTAAGTGTTGATTGGTAACCCACATTGTGGTCTTTCAGAAATTAGCTTAGCGAGCTAGCCTATCTGAGTTTCGAGTCCTTGAATGGATGCTTGCTGATTCTTCAGTGCCGTTTCAGTGTTTTGGAAATGGGTTTCTGATACGGCGATAAATTTTGTGAGCATCTCTTCAAGGTTCGGCTTTCTCTCTTGTTGGAACGGAGGTTGTTGAAATCCCATAGGAGGTGGTTGTCTTTGATTTCCTTGTCCTCCCTATGAAAAATTAGGGTGGTTCCGCCAACCTGTATTGTAAGTGTTACTATAAGGGTTATTTTTGGGTCTAAAATTATTACCCATATAGTTGGCTTGCTCGTTTTCTGTGCCATGTCCATAGGAGGAGTAATCGGGATTGTACATGTTTCCCTGAATTGCGTCGCATTGCATTACTGGGTGTGCCTGCGTAGAACCAACAAAATTATCAATCTTTTTATTTAAAAGTTCTACTTGATTAGAAAGCATAGTGACTGCATCAATATTAAAAACTCCTGCAGCTTTTTGTGGCCTTGTTCTCATGACTTGCCACTAATAGTTGTTCAGTGACATCTCCTCTATAAACTCATAAGCTGCTTCAGGTGTTTTGTTGTTGATTGTTCCACCGGCGGCTACATCGATCATCTACCTTGTTGAGGGATTCAAACCGTTGTGAAAGGTTTCAACTTGTAGCCACAGATGTAACCCATGGTGAGGGCACCTTTTTAAGAGATCTTTGTATCTCTTCTATGCGTCGTAAAGTGTCTCTAAATCTATCTGCACAAAAGAAGAGATATCATTCGTTAATTTAGCTGTTTTAGCCGGAGGAAAATGCTTAAGTAAAAACCTCTCAGTCATTTGTTCCCATGTAGTGATCGACCCTCGTGGTAGAGAATTTAACCACTATTTAGCTTTGTTTCTCAACAAGAACGGGAATAGCCTAAGACGAACGGCATTATCAGAAACGCCATTTATTTTGAATGTATCGCATAATTCCAAAAAGTTGGCTAGATGCGTGTTAAGATCCTCATCCTGCAAACCATCAAACTGAAAAAATTGTTGTATCATTTGAATAGTGTTAGGTTCCAGTTCAAAATTATTTGCAACAATAGTAGGCCTAACAATGCTAGATTTAGTGCCTGCTAAATTTGATTTAGCATAATCATACATAGTACGCAGAGTAGGATTTTGCTCAACAACATTTGCGGCTACTACAAGGAGTAGCTGATTATCCTGATTGGCTTCCATCTCTTCAGTAGGTTCTGGCTCTTCTTCTTGTCCTTGTTCTGGATATTGCAAGCTTCTTCTTATCTCTCGGGGGGTTCGACGAACTGTCACTTCTAAATCGTCGTCAAAAGCAATGGTTCTCCCAGGTTTCGTCTAGTCATAAACTAAAGATACCTAGAAGGGAAAAGGCAAAGAAAATTAAAACAAATAAATAAAAAATAAAGGTTGAAAATAAATAAAAATAGTAATGGCTAAAGTAATAGAAATCGAGTGATCCTAATATCTTAGCTCCCCAACAACGTCGCCAAAAACTTGATCTCGTGATTGTGATGAAGTAATAAAATTTATAAAATCTGAACATACATGTAAACTAACTAATATCACGATAAAAGGCAAGTGCACCTATCGAACAGTAGTATAGTTAGTGGCAAGACCGGAATATTGAATCCAAGGAACTATGAGTACTAGTAATAACTTTCTTTCTATTATCTAGCCTAAAAATAAATAGGGTTTGGTTGTAAACTAAACTAAACTAACTAAAGAAACGACAAAGCATAAAGTGGGAGATTGCTTTTAGGAAAGACTGATTGATTAAGGCAATACCTAAGGAAGAATCCACCAAGACTTCACTTGTTATCTAACTCTGAACCAAATAATTTCTTCATTTGATTTGATCCGCAGAGATCCCTAAATTATGTTAATACCTCCATCAAGGATAAGAACAACTAATCCTAGGTTGATTAATTGAAATCTCTTTCTAGTTAAAACCCCTAGTCTCGCATTAACTCAATCTATGGCTCCCCATATTAGATTTAACTCTAATCCGGCAGATTTTTGTCGTTCTATGTCTAAGATTGCAATCAACTCCACTTAATTGTGTTGGATCTACTCCTATGTAGGGACTTTTGCTCCTCTACATAAGCACATTCGACTTAAATCAATATCCTAAAAATATCAATCTAAGAGTTAAAAACACAATTAAGATCTGTCTTAGGTTTCATCCCCTTAGGTATTTAGGGATTTAGTTCATGTTTATAAAAGAAAACATCTCAGAAGAAATAAAATAACAAAACATGAGAAAACCCAAAATTCCTGAAAGGATTAAAGGGAAGTCCTCTGTCTTGATGTAGTCTGGCTTCTGAGATGGATTAATCAGCTTTCCTTCGAATAATTCCCTCCTTCAACTCCCCGTCTTAGCAAGAATAAAGCACCCTTATCGGGGAAATAAGCACCCTTTTCAGGGAGAAAAAGCATACCCTTTTAGTTGCCTCCTAGGGTCTTTATATAGAGTTTTAGAATGCCTTTCTTAACCCCTAAGTAGCCTTTTCCGAGTGAAATTGAACTTCCTCACAACAGGGACACGCCCGTTTGCCACGCCCGTGTGGATCGAGGCCCAAGCCGTGCTTGAGGCTGTTAAAGTGGTACGGCCGTGTGACACGCCTGTGTGGCAAACTCCCAAGCCGTGTTGATTATTGAATTGGGCCTAATTTGCCCGTTTTTGGCCCGTTCCTTGTTCTTTTCTCTTTGCTAAGCTCAGCTAAATATAAAACATGAAATTAAAGGTTTAAGAGCATCAATTTACACAAATCAAGGGGTAATTCATCCAGAAATTGGGCTAAGCATGGGGTAAAAATATGTATAATTTATCGCTTATCATTCTACTTTTTCAGAAAAATTCTTTGAGTACCCGTTTTAGTCTTCACTTGTTCTTAACGCGTATTTTGGGCCCCGATGGCTCATATAAGGGACAATATGTTTGATTTCGATTGGTTTCTGACATGAATGTTATATTATATGAAATATCTATTTATTTGATCTGTAAACTCTAGTAATACTCCGTAACCCTGTTCTGTAATCTTACTGACACTTAGTCGCTTAGCCACAAAATATGTTATCCTTTTTTTTCAAACCAACCACCATGCTTCTGCTGCATAACTCTGATTCCAATGTAATCTCAAGCAATACTTCTCTTTAAACCTCTAATAGACTTTTCCTGAAGATCCTTTTCGCTACGACGGACAATCCCAAATGACTAACAACAGTAATTTCACTAACAGTTTCCTCTACCCTAAATTTTTAGTTTAACAGAAACACTATCATTTCTTTGAGTCTAAGGTTTATCTACGGTTTTCAAATAAAAGTTCAAGCATTAGCTATTTCCCAAATGTTTATAGTTTTAATATTATAGTTATCTAAAGTCTCAAAAGTAACAGTAACTAAACTAAGACTGACATCAGAGTCTCGAATTTACTTTCCTGTAGAAAATCTATTTTTCAAAAACTTGTAGCATGGTTTTCACAGAACTACCCATTTCTATGACATGCATGCAAACTCATTCAAAAATCAATAGTTCAAGTTTTGTAAACTTGTAGCTCTGATGTCAGCAAATGTAACCTTCCTGACCTGACCTAGATGTTAGGCTCGAATTTAGAAGATTACATTAGCCACCAAAATGACCCAGTAAGCTATCAAAGTTTTTAAAACAATCATATTAAAACATTCATTTACTTTAGAAGAAACCTTAGTCTATTTCCAGAAAAAAAAATAAGTTATCAAAAACCAATTTAGATTAGCTAACCTATGTAAAAGTGACTACTTTTCTATTAAGAAAACTTAGTTAATTTCCCATTTATTTATTTATTACTTAGAATTTTAATTATAATCTTGCAGTGGAAAAGTGATATTTAACTTAGTTTTAATCAAAACTATATTTCATGCATAATTAATTAAAATAAAACTTGTATACATATTAAAAATCGTGCTTCAATATCCTAAATACCATGCATGCTAAATAAATCCAAAATTGAAGCCTCATGCACAATTCAAATAAAGTGATGCAGTTCTAAAATAATAGAAATTTTAAAATAATAAATCTAAAAAACTTTTTAAAAATATCAATCCGAGTATGCCAAGTTTGCGTCCTAACATGGTGCATTATCTGTAAATATGCAAAATAAGAGAAGTGAGCTTTAAGAAGCTCAATGTAAGTTCAATCACAAGAAAATCAATGCAAACAGTAGACAAATCATACAGAATAACAACTCATAGAATAATCTCAATCTAAATAGCAATTCAGAATGTAGGTATTTTAGATCAAATCATCAGTATGGTATCTCAGTATTCACAGTTTTGTAGGCTCATGCTTATGAATGCAATACAGTTTCATTTTAACAGAAAAGGTCCTACCCCATCGCTACACTCCATAGTAAGATATCCCCAGAACTCTAATATCTTAGACACTCCAGTTTATGGATGAACCACCAATGTTGCAGGTTAGCTCACTGTCAGTAGTTGTGAATACATTACGGGTTTGAAAATAAAAACTGCTAGTAAATTTATGGATAAATCACCAATGTTTACATGTTAATATGCTGCCAATAAGTTGTGAATAAACAACATGGTTGCAGATAAAAGCTGGAAGTATATTTGGGGATAAACCACTAGTGTTTGCATGTTAATACACTGTCAATAGTTGTGAATACACAATAAGTTGTAGGTAAAAGCTACTAGTATATTTGTAGATAAACCACTAATGTTTGCAGATAAATTGTCGGTACTTCCTCCTTTCAAAGCGTCCCACTTCATGCAATGAAATATGACATGCTAGTAACAATACAAAATAAAACAATGTGTAACAACCCAAAACTAAGTGGTGTCAAAAATGTGGTTTCAAAACCCTGATTTTGCAAATCAGACTGATAAATATTAAAAGTGAATTGAATTTTCGTTGGGTACTTTTGTCGAATTAGTGTTTAATTATGGTACAGGGACTAAATCATAAAACTGTCAAAAGTTTAATTATTATTAAATTATAAGGTTGATCATGACTAAGGGACTTTTGAAGCAATTAGACCAATGTCTATTAATAGTGGACAACAATAAGGTATAATAGATTAAAAATGTTATAAAAATTTTAATAAAATAAAATTAAGAGTTAATTAAATTAAAAAGATGATATATTAATAGATTGAAAGAGAAACATCCATTCTCTTTTCATTCTTCAACATTCCAAAAAAAAAAAAAGAAAGGAAGAAAATGAAATGAAAAGGGTTTAAAAGTTTCAAGCCCTAATTTTGTTAGTTCAATTTATTCATTTTCTTATAATTTTTATGTTTTCGGAATCCTGGCAATTCAGGCTAGTTGACCTGTAACACCCCAAACCCGGCCTAGACGTTATGGCCGAATCTAGCGATGTCACATGACAAGGAGTTTGTGTTTCCATAATTAAGCGGAGTTGCATGCAACCCTAGACATAGGGCGACATAAATCTGCCGGATTAGGTCAAACCTAATAGGGGGATCCATGGATCAAATTAATGCAACCTAGGGGTATTAATTAATAAAGAAATTTAGTTAACAACCTAGGATTAGTTGTTCTTATCCTCAACGGAGGTATTAACATAGGTTAGGGATCTCTACGGATCAAGTCAAGTTAAGAAATCGTCTAGTTCAAGAAGCGAATAACAAGTGAAGTCTAGGTGGATTCTCCCTTGAGTATTGCTTATATAAATCAGTTTTCCCAAAGAGTCTTTCCCTACTTTACTTTTTGTGCACTTTTAGTTAGTTTTAGAATTAGTTTCAAACAACCCTCTTTTATTTTTAGGCTAGATAATAGAAAGGAAGTAAGTACTAGTACTTTTGGTTCCCTTGGGTACGATAACTCGGTCTTACCGCTAAACTATACTACTGTTCGATAGGTGCACTTACCTTTAAAATCGTCATATTAGTTAGTTTTTTGTGTGATCAGTTTTTATAAATTTTTTTACTTAATATCGCGAGTATCACCATCCAACCGAAACACATCCTGTGGGGATAACTATATCGACCCACCCTTCTGATACACTCTAAGGGTAGCACTGGTTGCGGTACTACCTAACGTTGCAGCAAAGCTACTGATCATATATTGGGCTTAAAAGCCTTCGTTGGACCCACAATCGTCAAGCGACTATGCGATCCTAATATAACACTTCCTCTAATATAATTCCCACCCACATAAAACTTCATAACACGTGAGTGCAACATATAGCATACATTATACATAAGTCATAATTATAACACACAAGGGTATTTCAGTAATTCTACCCTACAGGGGTATTTCAGTAATTCTACCTTAAAGGGGTATTTTAGTAATTTCTTAACAATATGGATCTTAATTAAGAACTTTAGCCAGTCAACAAGTCTTCGTTGGCTAAAGTGAACAGACACTATGCACCAGGTAGGATTCCAGAGAAGAGGAGGTGGGTCATTAAGACCGCTTAAGTACCAAGCTCTCCCTAAATCCAATCCTAGACATGCATATGCCCATTGCCACACCCTACCCTTATGACTTGTCTTCAGACGCACTTGAGAAATTAATTAAGTATGATGCTTACTTGAGAATTCATTAATACTAGGCTTAAAAGTCCATTATAAAACCCTAGCAAGTATACATGCTTTCATACATTCATATAGCCCATCAGGCCCAATCACTCTTATATGGCCCATTGGGCCCAACCACATTCATGTGGCCCATTAGACCCACTCACATTTAAACAGCCCATTAGGCTCAATCACACTCATGTGGCCCATCAGGCCCGAATCCATTCCCAACCATTCAAAAAACACAATCAGTTCATCACATTTTACCAAATTATCAATTTTTGCTTATTTGGGCTCACGGGCCCGTCAGGCCCATTTGGTCCATTCTGGCCCAGTTGACCAAAACGTGGCCCAAGTCCATGAGATTGCTCATAGGGCCTCTATTATCATATCGGTTACCCACATAAGAGTGTTCACGTACTCGCGAGACTACCGTAGCCAAACTTTCAGCTTATGTACACACCTGATATCAAAACGTGCTACGATCTCTTTAGCCACGCTCCTAAAATTAGTATCACTCCTCAATTAATCAAAGGCTTAAAAAATATCTTGACCAAAACTGAAATCTTACCATCAACCATACCTTACGCGACATGAAACACCCTAAACCCGACCCAGACGTTACGGCCAAGTCCGGTGTGTCACATCACCTACAACTAACCATGTTACCTAGTTACTAAGATTAGGGTGAGCTTTGCAAAACTGATATTGTAGGTTTAATAGAAATTTTCGGTTTTTGGAGAATGTCCTAAACATTACTAGTTATTAAGAGGATAATATTAAAATTTAACTTTGTTACTCATTTGAAATGTGTGTTGAGATTTTGAAAACACTTGATTAATTTAAGAAAACTTGCGCAGCTATATTCAAAAGAATTAAAGTAGTGTACGATTAAGTAATTAAAAACCCAAAATAAAAATAATTAGAGCAGCCTTATTACAAACCCAAAACCATAATAAAAATAATTAAAAATAAATACGAAAATAAAATAAATTAAAATAGTACTTAATTAAATAACTGCAGTCCATGTGGCCACTCTGAATCCCTCCCAGCTCCAAGTCCTCTAATCTAGCGCTCACCTGCATGGATGGAGAGAAAGGTGTGAGTTTGGAAACTTAGTGTGTAAGGAAAGCCCATCCAGAGCCCAAAGTAGCTCAAGCCCACTGGGCCTAAGCCCTAACCAGTCTCAGTAATTACTGTGCTGAAGCCCTAATCAGATACAGTATACTGGGCCTTAGCCCTTTTCAGATAACAGTACGGCCCACAGGCCCATTTCAGTAGCAGAACAGATATTAATTATGAATGTAAGCCCATTACATGTGGGGAGACTACTCAACCCACCCAAATGCTACACTCCACCCGTACCAGCCCTACACTCCATGTGGGGAATAACTCAACCCACCCAGCCCTACACTCCACAATTGCAGCATAGCTGCTCAGATAACAGTAAAATGAGGCAAAGCCTCCAGTACGTGGTCAAGCCACTTTCAGAACTTCCTCCATCAATAACCCAGCCCTATGCAACAGATATTCATGATATGACATACAGTAAACAGAAACAGTAAATCATGCATTTCAGTCATATTTAGCCCTAGGGGTGTAACAGTCATTTTGCACCTAGGGGTAAAATAGTAATTTCCACCCATAAGGGGTATTTTAGTACTTATGCCAACTTCTAAGGTTTCATGCACATTTTAATTAGTAATAGTCTAACTTTTACCTCAGTAGTTTATTTAGTCCATTTTAGCAGGTTACAGTCATTGGGCTCTAAAACCACTAATGGGCCCTACAATGTCATTTAGCAAATTTAGCCCGTTCATTCCAATTCTAAGTTCAACTTAACAATCTTAATATGCAGAATATCAAAATGCACTTACCGCTTACTTTTTCCCCATATGGGCCCGTAAGCCCATTGGGCCCAATTTCAGCCCATCGAGGCCAAAATTTACCGAAGTGCACGAATCGTACACTCAACTATCTTACCACTTACGATTACAAATCCAATGATTTCCAACTGACTTATGAGTGTTCGCACACTCACAAGCCCACGAAATGCCGAAATTTTGGCATTTCGGCTTTTGCCGAAATGATCTACAAGAGGGTGTTCGATACACACCTGATTTGCAACAACCGCTAACAAGATCTCCCATGATATCCTACAATCAGTCACTAGAACTCTTAGATTACAAATCAATAATAACCAATCCTAATAAACACTTACCATATTCAGCCATAATCACCTAAGGCCCTTGAGATCTTACCTTTGCCGAAACTAGTGACTAGATCCAGATCTAGTCGTTCCACTTGTCCAAGCCTTCGATCAGTCGCCTCTAGAATACACTATCACCAAAATAATCATTTGTTAATGACTTGTAGAGCCCTAAGCCCCAATCGACAGCCTCTCTAAGACTCTAGGGATTTCGACTTTTCTAAATCCCGAAATAATGAATAGATCTGAGATGTCGAGTACTTACCACAGGTTTTCCTTAATCAAAGCGATTTCACTTCCATTTCTACTTAGATTTGATGTAGATCTAGCCCCTAAACACTAACAGAAATCAAATCTTAGAGATCTAAAGATTCGGCTATAAGTCCCTGAAAACTATAGTGTTTTCAGCTTTTTAACACTGTGTAGAGGAAGATGATTTGGTGTGGGGGTTCTGAAGTGATGTTGTCGACAGAGGCTAGGGGTTTAGAGGGTGTGAAAATCAGCCAAAAGAGATGAAGAAGATAGGAGGATTTCGGCTAAAAGAAATCAGTATAGGAGCAGCCTTTTGGGATTTTAGCTTTTAGCAGTTGATGGGTTTGAGAAGAAAACAATGGCAGATTCGATTTTTGAAACAAAGAAAATGAGAGATGAGTGAGGAGGAGAGGTGGTTTCGGCTAGAAAAGAAAAGAAGAAGAAAAGAATGGAAGAGAGGAGAAGAGAAGGAAGAATTCGGCACAAGAGGAAGCTTACCTGCGTTTTTGGCTTTTGGCACACTAAGGGAAGAATAGAACAAAAGTGAAACCTCTAGGTGGCTAACCCTAATTTACCAAGACAGAAAAAGAAATAAGCACTAACCCTAATGACTACCTAAGCAAACGGCATAGCCTCCCCAAGGCCCTAGCCGAATTCCACTTAAGTCCCATCACATGCCCGGCACATGCCCAAAAATAAAAGTATCATTTGCTTACCTTGTGACTTGAACTCTGGCCCTTAAAATCAGTCCACATCCCACTTTTTAGGAACCTAGTGGCACCCCCTTGCCACTTTACCAAGGCCCTCTTTGTGTCTCAGTTTACTAACTTTTTCTTAAAGGCCACTTAACCAAGTCCCCTTCACTTAAAATCAGAAGTTGATATTTCTGCCGGGTTTTAACGTAGGGTTGGGCCTCCTAAAGGCCCACTAACACACTTAAACCTATTTTCAGTAACCAAAACACTAAAATTTCAAGATTTCACCAAAAATCTCAAAAACCCGAAAAAAATCCCGAAAAATCAAGGCGTTACAACTCTACCCCCTTAAAGAAATTTCATCCTCGAAATTTACCTGATCCA
The DNA here is from genome assembly GCA_020496765.1 of Gossypium stocksii. NCBI lineage: Eukaryota > Viridiplantae > Streptophyta > Magnoliopsida > Malvales > Malvaceae > Gossypium > Gossypium stocksii. Next base: position 10,732,063 of record CM035621.1, on the reverse strand, counting down.
AATAGTTGCGGGTATTGTTGACACATCGTCTCTTCTTGCTCCCAAGTAGCCTTTTCTCTACCATGATTGCGCCAAAGCACCTTAACCAACGGAACTGACTTCCTTCTTAGCACTTTGACCTCGCGATCCAATATTTGCACAGGCTCCTCTTCAAAGGTCAAGTCGGTCTTCACCTCAATCTCTTCCACTGGTACGACATGTGAAGGATCCGATCGATACCATCTTAGCATGGGCACATGAAAAATGTCATCAATTTGATCCAACTCCGATGGCAACTCCAACTGATACGCTACTAGCCCTACTCGTTTAAGAACCCGATAAGGCCCAATAAACCGCAGACTCAATTTGCCTTTCTTGCCAAACCTCAAGATCTTCTTCCAGGGCGAGACTTTCAGGAATACCATACCCCTAACAAAGAACTCGATTTCCCTACGCTTTAGGTCAGCATACGACTTTTGTCTATCAGATGCCTCCTTTAACTGATCTCTGATCAACTTAACCTTACTCTCAGTATCTGCCACTACTTCCAGTCCAAGAACTTGTCGCTCTCCCAACTCCGTCCAACACGTAGGCATACGGCACCTTCGCCCATAAAGTGCCTCATATGGAGCCATCTAAATACTCGCTTGATAACTGTTGTTGTACGCAAATTCCGCCAATGGTAAGTAGTCCTCCCAACTACCACAGAAATCGATGACACAACCCCTTAACATATCCTCCAAAACCTGAATAACCCTTTCCGACTATCCATCTGTCTGATGGTGAAAAGCAGGGCTGAAATCCAATCACGTGCCCAATGCCTCATGAATCTTTTGCCAGAATCGATATGTAAACCTAGGGTCTCAATTAGAAATAATTGAAACTGGCACCCTATGCAGTCGCACTATCTCTGCCACATACAGCTTAGCCAACTCTTGCAGTGAGTAATCAGTTCGAACAGGTATGAAATGGGCAGATTTCGTTAACCTATCCACAATTACCTACACAGAGTCCTTTTTGGAGGGGTCAAAGGTAGCCCACTTACGATATCCATAGTAACTCTCTCCCACTTCCAAAGTGGAATTTTCACCGGTTGTAACAGTCCAGAAGGAAGTTGGTGCTCAGCCTTAACTTGCTAGCACGTTAGACATTTTCCCACAAATTCAGTCACCTTATGCTTAAGTCCAGGCCACCAGTACACCTCTCGCAAGTCTCGATACAGCTTATTCCCTCAAGGATGCATGGCACAAGGTCCACCATGAGCCTCTTTCAGAATTGACTGCCTCAATTCAGAGTCCTTCGGAACACAAACTCTTTTACGAAAGCAAAGAACTCCATCAGCATTCAATCCAAAATCTGAATTCTCCTTATTCTCAGCTTGCCGAAATCGAGGAACCAACGATTCATCCTTTAATTACTTCTCTTTAATCTGCTTAGTCCAAGTTGGTCTTACTTGTAACTCCGCCAACAGACTTCCAACATCGTACAGACTCAAACGAGTAAACATCGCTCTCAACTCAGCTACAGCCCTTCAGCTTAGCGCATCTGCCACCACATTCGCCTTGCCTGGGTGGTACTCAATCGAACAATCATAATCCTTAAACAACTCTATCCATCTTCATTGCCTAAGGTTCAACTCCTTTTGAGTCAACAGATACTTGAGACTTTTATGATCTGTGTATATAATACACCTTTCCCCATATAGATAGTGTCTCCATATTTTCAATGCAAAGGTCACTGCTGCCAACTTTAGATCATGCGTAGGGTAATACGCTTCGTGAGGCTTCAGCTATCGCGAAGCATAAGCGACTACCTTACCCTCTTGCATCAGTACACAGCCTAGACCCATATGTGATGCATCACTGTACACAGTAAAATCCTTCCCAGACTCTGGCTGAATTAACACTGGCGCCTCAGTCAAAACCTTTTTCAACTTCTGAAAAGCCTCTTGTTGTTTCTCAGTCCATACAAACACTACTCTCTTCCTTAACAATTTCGTCAATGGTGCAGCAATCAGAGAAAACCCTTCTACAAATCTTCTGTAGTAGCCTACCAAACCTAGAAAACTCCGAATTTCTGATATTGACCTCGGTGGCTTCCATTCTAGAACTGCATCAATTTTTCGAGGATCTACCCTAATTCCTTCAGCAGAGACAACGTGACCCAGAAAAGTCATTTCTCGCAACCAAAATTCACACTTACTGAACTTTGCATAGAGTTGCTTCTCTCTCAGCACTTACAGCACAATAAGGAGATGCTCATCATGCTTCCCTCAGTTTTCGAATATACCAGATTATCATCGATAAAGATGACTACGAATCGATCCAAGTAAGGTTGGAACACTCGATTCATCAGATCCATGAAAGCTGCAGGTGCATTCGTCAGTCCAAACGGCATAACTAGAAACTCGTAATGACCATACCGAGTTCTGAATGATGTCTTATGAATATCTACTTCCTTTAACCTCAATTGATGGTATCCAGATCGTAGATCAATCTTGGAAAATACCGAAGCTCCTTTAAGCTGGTCAAAGAAATTGTCGATTCTTAGCAGAGGATACTTATTCTTTATCATCAGTTTGTTCAACTGGCGATAGTTGATGCACATACGCATCGTCCCATCCTTCTTCTTCACAAACAGTACTAGTGCTCCCCACGGAGACACACTCGGTCTAATGAAGCCTCTATCCAGCAACTCTTGAATTTGCGCCTTCAGTTCCACTAACTCTTTCAATGCCATTCTATAAGGCGTGATGCACACTGGAGTCGTTCCAGGCAGTAAGTCGATTCCAAACTCGACCTCTCGATCCAGAGGTAATCCAGGAAGCTCCTCAGGGAATACATCTTCAAATTTCCTAACAAATCTGATGGTCTCCACAGTCAAATCTTTAGTCTCAGTTTGGCTCACAAAAGCCAAGTACGCCTCACATCCCTTGCGAATCAGTTTCTCAGCCTTAAGGCCGAGACAACATTGGACAAATAGTCCCTTCGCTCCCCAATAACCATTACTTCCTCATCCTCGGCAGTCCTTAACACAATCCTCTTAGCCGCACAATCCAAATTCGCCCTATGCTTGGTCAACCAGTCCATTCCTAAGATCAAATCGAACTCTTCGAATGGTAACTCCATCAAGTCTCCATAGAAAATCCTACTTTGAGTCTCTAAAGGCACCTCCCTAAAGAGTTTATCTACCTTAACCGAGTGACCTAGAGGACTTATCACAGTTACCCCACTCACAGTTTCCTTAGAGTGCATACCCAACGACCCAGAAATGTCACATGCAACATACGAATGAGTTGATCCCACATCTATCAGAGCAGTGTAAGGCATGCTAGAGATCAAAAATGTACCAGTTATAACGTCTAGTGCATCACCCTCCTCTCGGAAACAAGCAGCATAAACCAGTACTGGTTGATGAGCCTCAGCATTACCAGCGCCCCTGCCAGGTGCCCCACGACCACGACCATTTCCATTGCCACCTCTACCTTGTCCACGACCTCTCGACGACAATAGTCCACCACGCACTGGTTGAACAACCCATTGTTCAGCAACTTGAGTCTAAGCCGGTCTCCTAGGACAGTCCTTGATCCTATGTTCCTTGGATCCACATCGGAGACATGCTCTAGTACGCTTCTAGCATTCTCCAAAATACACTCTCTGGTAGTCCCCGCAAGGCTGCGGTCTAACTGTATTCACCGGAACTGCTCGAACTGGTTCCTCCACTCTAGCTCTTTTGACATTTCAGTTTGTAGCTCCAGATGGTCCAGTGTCCTTCCTAAAGCGGTTCCGATCCCTATCACGGTTCTGCCGTTTAGCTCGCTTCACCTCTTCAGTTATCTTAGCCTTCTCCTCCAGTATAGAAAAATCGCGCTCCCTCTGTGGAGCTATCATCACCCTTAGCTCGTCTCTGAGGCCATTCTCAAAGTGAATACTACGCTCATACTCAGTGGCAACTATACCACTGGCATAACGACTCAACCTTAGAAACTCCACCTCATACTCAGTAACGGTCTTATTACCCTGGGTCAGGTTATGGAATTCCTTCCTACGTGTATCCACATAGCTCACTCCGATGTACTTTCCCTTGAAGGACATCTTAAACAGTTCCCAGGTTACCCGCTCAGCTGGGGTACTCTCCCTTACAGTGATCCACTATTGATAAGCCTCGTCTCGAAGCAGAGACACCGCTCCCTTCAGCTTTTACTCCACTGAGCAATCCAGGTCGTCCATAATTCATTCCGTAGCTTCTAGCCAATACTCAGCTACATTTGGGGCCACTCCAGATATGCCCCTAAAGACCTCCGCTCCGTTAGCCTAGAGTCGCTCAGAAATAGATCCCCTATTTATTGGCCCAACATTAGCTCCAGCAATCCTTTCCAGGACCCATCATATGGCCTAGGACAGAGCGTCGTCCCCTGCGGCTCGATCATATGGCCCATTTTCAGTTATCGGCGGCGGTCGTGCCTAACCAACTGGCATGTGTTCTAAAGATGAAGACCCAGCTTGAACACTGCCTCGGCCACGTCCACGTCCTCACCCATAAGCAGCTCTCGTACTCATATCGACTTATCTGATTACGAATTTTATGTCATTATTTTAATATTTCAGTTTTTTATTACAAATGTCTTATGTACAGATAGAGTTTTAGAGTTTGTTTTCGCGAAATCGTAACCTAGCTGCAGTCTCAGTTTTTCTAGGGTTTAGTTTCCCTATAGTCTCAGTCTCTACAGCTTTCAGTACTACCCTATCTACAATATCATAGTAGGGTCTTAGTTCTATCTACAGTGATATTTTAGTATAGTACAGTATGAGAAACAGTAATACTTACAGACTTAGTGCCGGGGAATCAGTGTGCCACTTCTTCAGATACCAGATTTTAGAAAACTCAGAACGATTTAAACTTTTCAAAATCAAACCTTTAAAACATGTACATTTTGAAGAAAATAAGTTTGAAAAGGGTTTTTCTGAAATTTTTTTCAGAAACTGATTTCCAAAATACCCTTCTTAGGCCTAAATTTTAAGAATTTTCGAAAACATTTTTGGACCCAATCCACAGCCGAGTTGTTACAACCGGGCTATGATACCACTAACTGTAACACCCAAACCCAGCCCAGACGTTATGGCCAAGTCCGGTGTGCCACATCACCTACAACTAACCATGTTACCTAGTTACTAAGATTAGGGTGAGCTTTGCAAAACTGATATTGTGGGTTTAATAGAAATTTCCGGTTTTTGGAGAATGTCCTAAACATTACTAGTTCTTAAGAAGATAATATTAATACTTAACTTTGTTACTCATTTGAAACATGTGTTAAGATTTTGAAAACACTTGATTAATTTAAGAAAACTTGCGCAGCTATATTCAAAAGAATTAAAGTAGTGTATGATTAAGTAATTAAAAACCCAAAATAAAAATAATTAGAGCGGCCTTATTACAAACCCAAAACCATAATAAAAATAATTAAAAATAAATATGAAAATAAAATAAATTAAAATAGAACTTAATTAAATAACTGCAGTCCATGTGGCCACTCTGAATCCCTCCCAGCTCCAAGTCCTCTAATCTAGGGCTCATCTACATGGATGGAGAGAAATGGGTGAGTTTGGAAACTCAGTGTGTAAGGAAAGCCCATCCAGAGCCCAAAGTAGCTCAAGCCCACTGGGCCTAAGCCCTAACCAGTCTCAGTAATTACTGCGCCGAAGCCCTAATCAGATACAGTATACTGGGCCTTAGCCCTTTTCAGATAACAGTATGGCCCATAGTAGGGGTGTTCATTCGGTTAACCGATCGGTTAACCGACCCAAAATTATATTAACCGAATTAACCGACCTTTTAAAATTTTTAACCGTTAACCGAACTAAAATTTTTTTAAAAAAAATTAACCGACACGAAATTTTTTCGGTTAATTCGGTCGGTTAACCGAATTAACCGAATTTTTTTTAAAATTTTTGGTTATAAATTAACCGAGTTAACCGAATTAACCGATTAACAGAATTAATCGAATTAACCGATTAACCGATTAACCGATTAACCGATTAACCGAATTAACCGAATTAATCGAATTAACCGAATTAACCGATTAACCGAATTAACCGATTAACTGAATTGAATCACTACATATTAAAAACATTACATAATTAAAAACATTACATAGGTCTTTCAATCACTACATAATTAAAAATATTACATAGGTCTTTGAATCACTACATAATTAAAAACATTACATAAGTCTTGAAATTAACACATAATTGAAATGCAAGTCTTTAATAATCTCCATTTATATCCATGTCTTCTCTCCAAAAGATCTCCATTTGCATTAAACCTACAAAAAAAAACATGTGCAAAAATTTAACATATAATAGAAATATATGCATTAAAAAAATCAAATAATATAAACAAACGAATAGATTATAAGTTAACAAGAATAAGATAGTAAGTATACCCTTCAACTCACGAAAGCTCATGAATTTAGGGTAGGCTCTGATGCATTCCAAGAAAAGTCTAAACATTGAATCAATTAAATAAGTAGGAGTGAGATAGTAAAAAAATTGAAACTATTAAAATAAAATAATAAATATACCATTTTCAATCTTGTCAAGCTCTTGGATTTGTTCTTCAATCTTTTTTATGTCTTCTTGTGATGAAGATTTTCGAATCCAATCTTGAGTACACACAAGAGCTTGTACAATTTTAGGAGTTAAAGAACTCCTATATTGATCAAGCACACGTCCCCCGGTGCTAAATGTAGACTCTGAAGCAACCGTAGAAACCGGTATAGCTAACACATCTCTAGCCATTTTTGAAAGAGTGGGAAATCTAGGGCTATTAACTTTCCACCACAATAAAATATCAAAATCTTCAACAAATTCCTCATTAGCCTCAACTAGATATTTATCCAACTCAGATGTTTTATCCTCACCACAAATTTCTAACTCACGCTTTTTATACAAAGCTTGCATTCGCCTTTTAATTTTTTGTTGTGGTTCACCAAGAGAAACATGTGTTGGCACACTCGATTGGCTACAAGTACTATGAAGTGGAGGCTTATACTCATCAAACAATTCATACAAAGATTCCTTCAATTTTTGCATCATTTCAGAAGCTTTTTCAGAACTAGACATTTCACTAAGTGCAAATTCAAGATACTTTAGTTTTTGTCTAGGATCTAAAACACAAGCAACAAACATAAGCAAATTCATCTTATCAATATCACCCCAATACTTATCATACTTCTCTTTCATCTTGATGGCCATAACACTGAAATCAACATTACTATTTAACTGAACATCTCGTAAAAGAATATCAATTTCAGAAAGCTCATCAAAAAAATTATTGGACGTGACATACGAAGTGCCTGATACACGCAAAGTGACTTCATAAAAGTGTTCCAAGAAATCCCTCAAGTTTCTAACATTAGCCCAATCATCCGCACTAGGCCAACCCTCTCCCCTTTCAAGTTCAGCCCTAAAGTTTGTATCTTGCTCCTCAAATCTCTCAAAAGCTCTCTCAAAGTTCTGAGCAGTATCTAACATTAAGTAGGTCGAGTTCCACCTAGTACAAACATCAAGACACAACATCTTCTTGCACTTTATCTTTTCCACCACAACACACTCCTTAAACTTTTGTAATCTAGCTAGAGATTGTCTCACATATCTAACAGCCCCCCTAACACGTTCAACAGATATATTCATTTCCTTTAAGCCTTCAACAACAATTAAATTCACAATGTGTGCCATGCATCTCATATGAAGATATTTACCATTTTGAACTAAACCCCCTCGAGGGTTAAATTTCTTTCTCAAATAACCAATAGCAACATCATTTGAACTTGCATTATCAACAGTTACAGTAAACAACTTATCAATCCCCCAATTCAATAAGCATTTCTCAATCACCATCCCAATGGACTCACCCTTATGACTAGAAATTGGACAAAAGTTTAAGATCTTTTTATTCAATTTTCAATCGTTATCAATAAAGTGAGCAGTGATACACAAATAATTAACTCTTTGCAAAGAAGTCCATGTGTCAGTAGTTAAGCAAACTCTAGAACAAGAACTTCTCAAAAGTTGTTTTATCTTGACCCTTTCATCTAAATACAATTGATAAACATCCCTAGTCATAGTAGTTCGTGAAGGAATATGAAACCTAGGACATGCCACAGACATAAATTTCTTAAAGCCTTCACTTTCAACAAACTTGAAAGGTAATTCATCAATCACAATCATTTTTGCTAATCCTTTCCTACATGCTTCTTGATCAAATCTCCAAGTTGAAAGATGCCCTTCCCCCCCTTCAACTCCCTTTCTAGGTAAAACTAGTTGTCCTTGACTAGTATCAACAACATTACTAGGATTTTTCTTACATGAACCAATATGATATTTCAATGACCCTGTACCATTTTTTTTCATATCACAACAAAATTCCTTCTGACAATAATTACATTTAGCCTTACTTGCACCATCACTATTAATAAACTTAGTGAAGTGAGACCAAACTTGTGACCTTTGAGAAGCAGCTTTTCTTTTCCCAGTAGTCCCCTCTACTTGGCTTGAAGCTCCAACTCCCAAATTTTCAGAATCTATCGAAGTAGGAGGTGTAACACTACCCTCGATAGATGTTGGTTCAATGGACATTCTGCAAGAAAAAAAAGCATATAATAGATTAAAATACATTTAATTTAATAAGCAATTAAAAATGTATTTGAAAAATAATTAAACTAGAATTAAAATAATGAATAAATAATTAAAATAATATTAATACACATATGAAAAATGTAACAAAAAAATTATATCTTCATTAATTAAACAAATAAACTTAATTTAAAAAAAAAACTATCTGTTATACTAATATTGTCCCAGAGCTAGAAATACAAATATATAGATATATAGATATAAAAAGTTTTATAAACTCAGTAGATATATGTTGAAGAACAATCATATTTATTTACTTGACCTTTGATAAGTGAGGTGATAACAAAGGCAATTTAAAAGTTAGGCCATATAAATAAAAACACTTAACTCAAACCCGAAAGAAAATGTCGGCAAGAACATTAACATCATGGACACACAAATCATTAATTAATGAAGGAAAAAAAGCATATAATAAATTAAAATACATTTAATTTAATTTCAAACACCAACAATATTCAATTCATTGCTAACAAACTAAAGAACATTAATGAAGAAATCATTTGAGAATAAAATTAAAAGTATTTTTATAATAATTAAGATATTTCAATTACATCAAATTTGATAGGATAAATTAATTATAATAATTACCCAAGTTAGTAAATGATTTTCCAAATACTGCTTTGTAAAGAAATATCAAATTAATTACATTATTTAATCATTAGCAAGACAGCATACAAATCAATGCTTTGTAAATAAATATAATAAAACTGCCTCACTAGTCACTACTGTCTACTGCTTTGTAAATAAACTTGTTGATAGCTATCTTCATCTTCTTTCTTTGATTTTAGAATCCATCAAATTTAAAAAAAAAAATCATCTTCATCTGATTTTATCCCAGAATATTTTTTTCACCTCTTTAATCAAACCCATGTTAAACATTCAAAATTCAAAGATCCCATCAATTATAAGAACCACTAAGTGTTAAATCGGTTGAATCTTGCATGGGCTGGATCCGTCTTTTTCTTTCTTCCTTCTCTTCCTCTTTTGTTCTTTTTTCAATTGTTGGGTTTCAAGTTATTTCTCTGGTTAAGGTTTGAATATGAAAATTTGGTGGTGTTTTTATAAGAAAAGTACATCACTGGTTTTTTGGTATTAAAGTTCAAGCAACAGAAGCAGACAAGGTCAAATAACTACTCTACTTCTCCATCAAAGGAAAAACAAGCATCAAACTTTGAAGTTAAAGTTAAGTTATGGGTTACCTCAAGTCGCCGGTGATGGGTCGGAATGCCGGACGGAAGGTGGCTGGACGGAAAGAAGGAATGCCGATATATTTCAAATTGGGATTTGAACTTTGAAGCTAAAGTTAAGTTTTTTTTTTTTTTTTGAGACTGTCGTGTAGTAACTGTAGTTTAGGTTTTAGTTTTTAATTTTAGATTTTTGTTTTTATTTTTTATTAGATTATTTGTAATTTTTATTATTGGGTTGGGTTGGGTTGGATAATTAAGTTAGGTAATTGGGTAGTTGGGTTTGGGTTTGGGTTTGGGTTTGGGTTGAGTTTAGGTGAATAATAAGTCTAGTTATATATTATAATTATTATTATTAATTTTTCGGTTAACCGAAAAAATTTCGATTAACCGACCGGTTTCGAACCGAATTAACCGTTAACCGAAAATTTAAAAAATAATTAACCGACCCCTGACCGAAAAAATTCGGTTAACCGACCGATTAACCGAATTCAGTCGGTTAACCGAATTTTTTCGATTTTACCCGAATTTTGCACACCCCTAGCCCATAGGCCCATTTCAGTAGCAGAACAGATATTAATTATGAATGCAAGCCCATTACATGTGGGGAGACTACTCAACCCACCCAAACGCTACACTCCACCCGTACCAGCCCTACACTCTATGTGGGGAATAACTCAACCCACCCAGCCCTACACTCTACAGTTGCAGCTTAGCTGCTCAAATAACAGTAAAATGAGGCAAAGCCTCCAGTACGTGGTCAAGCCACTTTCAGAACTTCCTCCATCAATAACCCAGCCCCATGCAACAGATATTCATGATATGGCATACAGTAAACAGAAACAGTAAATCATGCATTTCAGTCATATTTAGCCCTAGGGGTATAACAGTCATTTTGCACCTAGGGGTAAAATAGTAATTTCTACCCATAAGGGGTATTTTAGTACTTATGCCAACTTCTAGGGTTTCAAGCACATTTTAATTAGTAATAGTCTAACTTTTACCTCGGTAGTTTATTTAGTCCATTTTAGCAGGTTACAGTCATTGGGCCCTAAAACCCCTAATGAGCCCTACAATGTCATTTAGCAAATTTAGCCCGTTTAGTCCAATTCCAAGTCCAACTTAATAGTCTTAATCTACAGAATATCAGAATGCACTTACCGCTTACTTGTTCCCCATAAGGGCCCGTAAGCCCATTGGGCCCAATTTCAACCCATCGAGGCCCAAAATTACCGAAGTGCACGAAACCGCACACTCAACTATCTTACCACTTGCGATTACAAATCCAATGATTTCCAATCGACTTATGAGCGTTCGCACGCTCACAAGCCCACGAAATGCCAGAATTTCAGCATTTTGGCTTTTGCTGAATTGAACTACAATAGGGTGTTCGATACACACTTGATTTGCGACAACCGCTAACAAAATCTCCCACGATATCCTACAATCGGTCACTAGAACTCTTACATTACAAATCAACAATAACCAATCCTAATAAACACTTACCATATTCGGCCATAATCACCTAAAGCCCTTGAGATCTTACCTTTGCCGAAACTAGTGACTAGATCCAGATCTAGTCGTTCCACTTGTCCATGCCTTCGATCAGTCCCCTCTAGAATACACTATCACTAAAATAATCATTTGTTAATAACTTGTAGAGCCCTAAGCCCCAATCGACAGCCTCCCTAAGACTCTAGGGATTTCGGCTTTTCTAAATCCCAAAATAATGAATAGATCTGAGATGTCGAGTACTTACCACAGGTTTTCCTTAATCAAAGTGATTTCACTTCCGTTTCTACTTAGATCTGATGCGGATCTAGCCCCTAAACACTAACAGAAATCAAATCTTAGATATCTAAAGATTCAGCTACAAGTCCCTAAAAACTATGGTGTTTTTGGCTTTTTAACACTCTGAAGAGGAAGACGATTTGGTGTGGGGGTTTTGAAGTGATGTTGTCGACAGAGGCTAGGGGTTTAGAGGGTTTTAAAATCGGCCAAAAGAAATGAAGAAGATAGGAGGATTTCAGCTAAAAAAAATTGGTACAGGAGCAGCCTTTTGGGATTTCGGCTTTTAGCAGTTGATGGGTTTGAGAAGAAAACAATGGCAGATTCAGTTTTTGAAACAAAGAAAAAGAGAGATTAGTGAAGAGGAGAGGTGGTTTCAGCTAGAGAAGAAAAAAATAAGAAAAGAATGGAAGAGAAGAGAAGAGAAGGTAGAATTCAGCACAAGAGGAAGCTTACCTGCGTTTTTGGCTTTTGGCACACTAAGGGGAGAATAGAACAAAAGTGAAACCTCTAGGTGGCTAACCCTAATTTACCAAGACAGAAAAAAAAATAAGAACGAACCCTAATGGCTACCTAAGCAAATGGCATAGCCTCCCCAAGGCCCTAGCCGAATTCCACTTAAGTCTCATCACATACCCGGCACATGCCCAAAAATAAAAGTATCATCTGCTTACCTTGTGACTTGAACTTTGGCCCTTCAACTCAGTCCACACGCCACTTTTTTAGGAACTTAATGGCACCCCCTTGCCACTTTACCAAGGCCCTCTTTGTGTCTCAATTTACTAACTTTTTCTTAAAGGCCCACTTAACCAAGTCCCTTTCACTTAAAAACCGAAGTTGATATTTCTACCGGGTTTTAACTTAGGCTTGGGCCTCCTCAAGGCCCACTAACACACTTAAACCTAATTTCAGTAACCAAAACACCAAAATTTCAAGATTTCACCAAAAATCTCAAAAACCCGAAAAAAATCCCGAAAAATCAGGGCGTTACACCACAACTCCTAATAGACCTTCTTCAACCACTAACCGCTAATATTTCCTAGATCTGCATCAACCAACCCTTAGAGACTGAATAGTAGGTAACTTGTTTTCCACACGAGTCACCCTTATAATACCTATAACCATTCGGCCATCAACCAATCCAAACATGAAGATGAGTTACTTACCCTTAAAACCCAAAATGCATATGGTAAAATCGGCAGAGGGTTTTGGAGAGCAAAGATTCGACTCAATCCCCTACAAATTGACTAAGAGAGTGAAGAAATAAGGATCGGTTCTTAGCCACACCGATCAAAAGAGTGAGATTCTTACCAAGAACTAATCAGCCCAAGTTGAAGAAGAAGTCGACACGCCAAAAAGGAATAAAAAGAGGCTTTCAGCTTTTGAATGCTTTCGAATGGAAGGTGTTTAAGTGGCTAAAAATCCAAAAGGACAGATTCAATACTCGACTTTTGCAAGAAAAGCAAACAAACTATTTAAGAAAAGAGATTAAAGGTTTACCTAGGTGCACAGAGGAAAATTGAATGTAAAAGGAGAAAATGCTGAAAAGTGTCTAAAGAATTCGATAATATACTTTTATAGCCGAAATTGCTATCCCTTAATTGCCAATTTAGCTCCAACACTTCTCCCATCCCAATCTCCTAACCTTTCTCCAAGATAGCTCCTTAATCCCCTCCGTGAATTTTTCACATGGACACACCCTTTAGAGTCCACATCCAACACCACTACTACCCTTTTAAATGAGAAAAAATGAACCTTCCTTTTGAGCAATGAGGGATTCGAACCCAGACCTCCTTTCCATGCTTGTGAGGCTAACCACATGCCTCACATGTGGCGCCCTTTGCCACTCCAACACAAGTTTATTCATGTCAAAATCCTCCTCTATTTATTTAAAAACCAAACTACTTGCCATCAGGGTTCCTTTAACAAACTAAATTTTTTTCCCACTTTCAGACTTGAACTCAAAAATTTCTCAATGACTTGTTTATACTTTAGTAATGCGTACTTAAAAAAATATCAAACACACACATTCCACAACAAAACCGAAAAAGAAAGTTCAGGATTTTTGGGGGGTTACAACTCTAGCCCCTAAAAGAAATTTCGTCCTCGAAATTACCTGATCCAAACAGTTGAGGATATTGATGCCGCATCGCTTCCTCAGGTTCCCAAGTAGCCTCCTCCGCATTGTGATTACACCACAGAACCATTACCAACAGAACGGATTTCCTTCTCAACACCTTAACATCTCAATCAATTATCTGCACGGGCTCCTCCTTGAAAGTTCGATCTGGCCTAACCTCGAGTTCCTCGACGGACACAACGTGTGAAGTATTTGAGCGATAACGCCTCATCATGGAAACATAGAACACATCGTGGATCTGACTTAGTTCAGAAGGTAATTCTAGCTGATAAGCAACTGGCCCAATTCGCTTCAGAACACGATATAGCCCAATGAACCTAGGGCCTAACTTTCCCTTCCGTCCAAACCTTAACACCTTCTTCCACGGAGAGACCTTAAGAAAGACTAAGTCCTCCACTGCATACTCAATTTCTTGATGCTTAAGGTTAGCATACAACTTCTATCTATCCGAGGCCTTCTTCGACCGATCCCGGACCAATTTCACCTTATCCTCAGTATCTGCTACCAACTCAAGTCCCAAAACTTGCCATTCGCCCAATTCTGTCCAACATGTTGGAATACGACTCCTTCGCCCAAACAGTGCCTCATACGATGCCATCCCAATACTCCCCTGATAACTATTACTGTACGCGAACTCGGCTAACGGCAAATAGTCCTCCCAACTACTTTAGAATTCAATTACACATCCTCTCAACATACCTTCCAAAAATTTGATAACCCTCTCCGACTGTCCATCAGTTTGGGGATGGAATGCCGTACTGAAGTTCAACCTAGTACCCAACGCCTCGGGCAGCTTCTTCCAGAACCGTGAGGTGAAATGTGGGTCCCTATCAAATATTGTGGAAACTGGCACTCCATGCAATCTAACAATCTCAGCCACATACAACCTAGCCAGCTTCTACAATGAGTAATCAGTACGGACCGATACAAAATGGTTAACCGATCCACTACAACCCATATTGAGTCTTTCTTAGTAAGCGTCAAGGGTAGCCCACTAACAAAGTCCATAGTCACCCTTTACCACTTCCAAGGTGGAATCTTCACTAGTTGAAGCAATCCTGAGGGCAACTGATGTTCCGCCTTCACCCACTGACATGTCAAACATTTACATACGAACTTTGTCACCTTGCGCTTAAGTCCAGGCCACCATTAAAGCTCACGTAAATTCCGATACAACTTGTTTCCGCCGGGATGCATATTATAGGGACTGCTATGCGCTTCCTACAGAGTAGACTGCCTTAGTTCATCATCCTTCGGTATACACATTCTCCAACGGAAACACAGTACCCCTTTACTATTCAACCCAAAGTCTGACATTTACCCATTCTCCACTTGTCTAAAATGAGAACCTAAGGTTTCATCAAATAACTGCTTACCCTTTATCTGCTCAACCCAACCGGCTTTACTTGAAGCTCAGCCAACAAACTACCATCATCAAACAAGCTTAAACGAGCGACCATAGCCCTCAAGTCTGACACAACCTTATGACTTAATGCGTCGGCTGCCACATTCACTTTGCCAAGGTGCTACTCGATCGTACAATCATAATCCTTTAATAATTCCACCCACCTGCGCTGCCTAAGATTCAGCTCTTTCTGGGTAAGGAGGTACTTCAAACTCTTATGATCCGAATAGATTCTGCAATTTTCCCCATATAAATAATGCCTCCATATTTTTAGTGCAAAAACCATTGCAGCTAACTCCAAGTCATGGGTTGGGTAATTCACCTCGTGCCTCTTAAGTTGACGTAACGCATATGCAACCACCTTACCTTCCTACATCAATACGCAGCCCAAGCCTACATGTGATGCGTCACTATAAACCTTAAACTACTTCCCAGGTTTTGGCTGAATCAACACAAGGGACTCCGTTAAAACCTTCTTAAGCTTCTCAAAACTCTCTTGCTACTTGTCCGTCCAAACAAATGGTACCCATTTCTGCAACAACTTAGTTAGAGGTGCAGCTATTAAAGAAAAGCCCTCAACAAACCTCCTTTAGTACCCTGCCAAGCCCAGAAAACTTCAGATTTCAGACACCGTCTTAGGTCTTTTCCAATCTAACACTGCTTCGATTTTCAGAGGATCCACCCTAATTCCTTCAGCTGAATTTGGCATACAACTGCTTTTCCCTCAAAATCTGCAACACAATCCTTAAGGGCGCATCATGCTCATCTTCATTTCTAGAGTACACTAAGATGTCATCAATAAAGACTACCATGAACCGATCCAGATAAGGTTGGAAAACTCGGTTCTTAAGATCCATGAAAGCAGCAGGTACGTTTGTTAGCCCAAATGGCATTACCAAAAACTCGTAGTGCCCATAACGAGTTCTGAAAGCTGTCTTACAAACATCTGCCTCTTTAACTCTCAGTTGATGATACCCCAAACACAAATCAATCTTTCAAAAAATGGAGGCTCCCCTAAACTGATCAAAAAGATCATCGATTCTCAGCAGAAGGTACTTGTTCTTAATGGTTAACTTATTTAACTGCCAATAGTCGATGAACATTCACATAGACCCATTCTTCTTCTTTACGAACAATACTGGCGCTCCCCACGGAGACACATCTGGTCGAATAAATCCCCGGTCCAATAATTCCTGAATCTGCGCCTTAAGTTCTACCAACTCCTTCAGTGTCATCCGATAAGGGGCGACGAACACCGAAACTATACTAGGCAGAAACTCAATTCCAAATTCTACTTCTCTATTGGGCGGTAGCCCAAGCAGTTCATCAGGAAAGACGTCAAGAAATTCACTAACCGTTCTCAAATCCTTAACAGTAGAACTCTTAGCCTCTGAATCACTTATATAAGCCAAATAGGTTTTACAACCCTTACGCACCAACTTTTCAGCCCTTAGTGCCGAAATTACATTTGACAAATAATTTCGGTGTTTACCAATTACCACCACCTCTTCATCCTCCACTGTTCTTAACACCATTCTCTTTGCAGCACAATCCAAAGTCGCTAAGTGTTTCACCAGCCAATCCATACCCAAGATTAAATCAAACTCGCTAAAAGGCAGTTCCATCAAATCCGCCAAGAAGGTAACCCCTTGAACTACTAAAGGTACTTCCCTAAACAACTTGTTCACTACTACTGACTGGTCTAATGGACTTAACACTGCAATCTCATTTGCAATAATTTCAAACGTATCTCCCAAAGGTTCAATCATATTGCATGCAACATATGAATGCCTTGATCCAATGTCAATTAATACAGTATAAGGTAATTCATGTATAAAGAACATACTCGTTATTACATCTGAGGCATCCCCATCTTCTCGGTGACGAGCAGCAAAAACCAGAGCTGGCTGCCTTGCCTCAGCATGGCCTGTACCTCCGCCCAGTGCTCCACATCCACGTTTATTGCCATTACCGCCCCTGGCCTGCCCACGGCCCCTTGGCGACAGCTGACCACCCCTTGGTGGCTGAACATTATCCTGGCCCATGGCTGGTACTTGGCCCAGCATTCTAGAGCAATTCTTGGTCCTATGCTCCATAGATTTGCAAGCTAGACAAGCTCCCATCCTCTTCCAACACTCACCTTCATGATTTTTCACACAATCAACACAAGGTGGCACTCCTAGATTAGCAGCAGGGGGCCCCACTCTAACTGGCCTATTATTTCTGGCCCTAGTTGTAGGCCTCTGTCCAACACCAGACGTCTCAGCCTCCCTTTTATTCTTAACCCTTTTTTTTTTCCAGTTTAGGCGCTCAGTGCGCTTCACCTCTTCTACTATCTTTGCCTTCTCCACCAACTTTGAGAAAACTTGCTCCCTTTGTGGAGCTATCAATACTCTAAGGATATCTCTCAGACCATCCTCAAACCTAATGCAACACTCACAGTCCGTTGCCACCATAACCCTTGCATACCTACTAAGGAATAGAAACTCCGCCTCGTATTCAGCCACAGATTTATTCCCCTAGGTCAAGTTAAAGAACTCCTTCCTCCTAGCATCCACATAGCTTGCACCCACATAATTCTCCTAAAACGTAGTTTTGACAAACTCCCAAGAGACCCACTCCGGTTGAATGCCCTCTTTCACTGTCAACCACCACTGATAGGCTTCCTCCTTCACCAATGATTGACCTTTGCTCAGGTGCGCAGTTCAAGTCCTCTATTATCCTCTTAGTGGCCTCCAACCAATATTCAGCTACGTTAGGAGCCACACCAGCAACACCCTTAAAGATCTCAGCCTTATTAGACCTAAGTCGCTCCGGAATTGACCCACGACTACCTGTGCCATTGTTGGGCCCAGCGACCCTCTCCAAAATCCTCAGCATTGCTTGCGACAATACATCATCCCCAGCGGCCCAATCATACGGCCCAGTCTCAGCTACGGGTGAGGCCGGAACATCTCCTACTCCAATATTAGGCATATGGCCCGATGCCAACAATCCAACCCTAACACTTCCGCGACCTCGGCTGCAGCCTCTTGCACCTCTTCTAGTGCTCATCGTCGATTCACTATTATCTGGATTAGAAATTTTATGAAGCTTTAATCAGTTTCAGTAATTAAGCCGATGTTTTATGATAGTGTTAAGTAAGATTTGTTTTTGCAAATCCTCTATAGTTTCAAGTTCCTAAGGGCTTCAGGTTCACTCTGACTAAAAATATAATCATCTACAGTAGCCCACTATCTATCTACAGTATATCAATTTAAACAAGCTTAGTAATAAAAGAACTTATTTGGCTCGACGTCAGAGACTCGGTGTGCCACACAACAAGAATTTCCAAAATATTTTGACCCGATCAAAATTAACTTTTAAACCCAAATAATAAGGCCCACTTCACAGCCCGAGCTTTGCAACTTGGATTTCATACCACTAAATGTACCACCCCAAACCCGGTCCAGACATTATGGCTAAATCCAACATGTCACATTGAAGCGTTTTATCGAAAACCTTGTTTTCATTGAAAACCCTTTTAAGAAATTTCAAGTAAAACCCAGTTTGTATTTTCTTTTATAACAAGGCATATTCGAAAGTCTTTTTTTTATTTCATGTTAAAAGTCACTTTGGAAAATTCTCTTTAATTGCGGAAGCTTAAATTTAAAAAAACAACAAGTGGTTTCAGAAAAAAAAACTTTAAATATGTTTAAAACAAATAAATCCATGTTCCAGTCTTAAAGCATCATAATGAATAATTATAACCAGAGATCCGAGCTGAAATAATTAAAATATTTGAAATTCATAAGAAAAACATGTCTAAAACGTCTTACTAGTTGGCCACCTCTGAGTCCCTCCATCCGTCGAACCACACACTTATAACACACAAGGGTATTTCAGTAATTCTACCCTACAGGGGTATTTCAGTAATTCTACCTTACAGGGGTATTTCAGTAATTTCTTAACAGTATGGGTCTTAATTAAGAACTTTGGCTTGTCAACAAGTCCTCGTTGGCTAAAGTGAACAGACACTATGCACTAGGTAGGATTCCAGAGAAGAGGAGGTGGGTCATTAAGACCGCTTAAGTACCAAGCTCTCCCTAGATCCAATCCTAGACAGGCATATGCCCATTGCCACACTCTACCCTTATGACTTGTCTTTAGATGCACTTGAAAAATTAATTAGGTTTTATTCTTGCTTAAGAATTCATTAATACTAGGCCTAAAAGTCCATTATAAAACCCTAGCAAGTCTACATGCTTTCATACATTCATATAATCCATCTGGCCCAATCACATTTATACAGCCCATTAGGCTCAATCACACTTATGTGGCCCATCAAGCCCGAATCCATTCCCAACCATTCAACAAACTTAATTAGTTCAACATATTTTACCAAATTATAAATTTTGGCTTATTTTGGCTCACAAGCCTATCAGGCCCATTTGGTCCATTCTGGCCCAGTTGGCCAAAACGTGGCCCAAGTCTATGAGATCACTCATGGGGCCTCTGCTATCATATTGGTTACCCGCATACGAGTGTTCGCGTACTCGCGACACTGCCGTAGCCAAACTTTCGGCTTTTCAGTATTTTGGCTTTTTGGTATTTCGGGATTTGCCGATCTATCGTGTGTGTGCAGTGTATATACACACCTGATATCAAAAAGTACTACGATCTTCTTAGCCATGCTCCTACAATCAATATCACTCCTCTATTAATCAAATGCTTAATAAATATCTTGACCAAAACCGAAATCTTACCATCAACCTTACCTTACGCGACAAGTCCTAATAGCTCTTCTTCAACCACTAACCGCCAATATTTCCTAGATCTGCATTAACCAACCATTAGAGACTGAATATTAGGTGACTTGTATTCCACACGAGTCACCCTTATAATACCTATAACCATTCGGCCATCAACCAATCCAAATATGAAGATGAGTTACTTACCCCTAAAACCTAAAACGCATATTGTAAAATTGGCAGAGGGTTTTGGAGAGCAAAGATTCGACTCAATCCCCTACGAATCTACTAAGAGAGTGAGGAAATAAAGGTTAATTCTTAGCCACACTGATCAAAAGAGTGAGATTCTTACCAAGAAGTAATCGGCCCAAGTTGAAGAAGAAGTCGACACGCCAGAAAGGAATAAAAAGAGGCTTTTGGCTCTTGAATGCTTTCGAAAAGAAGGTGTTTAAGTGGCTAAAAATCCAAGAGGGCAGATTCAATACTCGACTTTTGCAAGAAAAGCAAAAAAAAACTATTTAAGAAAAGAGATTAAAGGTTTACCTAGGTGCACAGGGGAAAACCGAATTCAAAAGGAGAAAATGCTGAAAGGTGTCTGAAGAATTCAGCAATATACTTTTATAGCCAAAATTACTATCCCTTAATCGCCAATTCGACTCCATTCTCCCATCCCAATCTCTTAACTTTTCTGCAAGATAGCTCCTTAATCCCCTCCTTGAATTTCTCACATGGACACACCCTTCAGAGTCCACATCCAACACCACTACTATTTTTTTCAATGAACAAAAATGAACCTTCCTTTTGAGCAATGAGGGATTCGAACCCTAGACCTCCTTGCCATGCTTGTGAGGCCAACCCCATGCCTCACATGTGGTGCCCTTTACCACTCTAACACAAGCTTATTCGTGTTAAAATCCTCCTCCATTTATTTAAAAACCAAACTACTTGCCATCAAGGTTCCTTTAACAAACTAATTTTTTTCCCACTTTCAGACTTGAACTCAAAACTTTCTCAATGACTTGTTTATACTGTAATAATACGTACTCAAAAAAAAATATCAAACACACACATTCCACAACAAAACTGAAAAAGAAAGTTTGAGATTTTTGGGGCGTTATAATCCCTATACTTATTGTGGGGTTTCAAACACCCACCTATCCCTACACCCCATATAGTACCGAATGCAGCACAAAACAGTATAATGCAACTGGGCTGCCAGTCAGTAGGGTTAAGAGCCTTTCAGTATATAATGCAACTGAACTACCAGTCAATAGGCTTAAAGCCTTTCAGTACACTTCCTCCAATAATCATCAATCCATCCCAATGCAATGCAACATACCGAATATTGCATGCTATCACGTGTTCAACAGTTACACATATAGTTCAGTATATATACACATAATCATCATGCTCAATACGTACATAATATATTCAGTTCACACATTTAAGGGTCTAAGTAGTGCTTACCGACCCTACAGTAGGTCCACAGTCGACTTGGGCGACTTGTGCAACCTTAGGAAAATTTTAGTAAAATGGGCTCATATGCCCATGTAGCTTGCCAGTGTGGGCCCACACACTCGTGTGGTCCAGACGACCCAAATTGGCCTTAGCCTTGTGGATCACACGGCCTGGTCTGAAATCCCACATGCTCGTATAGACTACCTGTGTGGGCCAACACATCTGTGTGGCCCATATGGCTCAAAACAGTCTAGCCCGTTTGTCCAATAATTACTTAAAAGCCTATTGGCTAAGGATAAGGCTTATTCATAAAAATACCAAAATTTTCCCAAACCATGGCTTGAAGTTGGGACCTCCCATACACACCCAAAACACATAACCACTGAGGCAGATAATTATTTGTGTCACACATTGATATCGCGTGATATGAAGTAATAAAATTTATAAAGACTTGATTTCACCAAAACTAACTAATATCACGACGTTGAGGCAAGCGCACCTGTCGAACAGTAGTATAGTTTAGTGGCAAAACAGAGTTATCGTACCCAAGGGAACCAAAAGTACTAGTACTTACTTCTTTTCTATTATCTAGCCTAAGAAATAAAAGAGGGTTGTTTAAACTAATTCTAAATCTAACTAAGAAAGCGTAAAAATTAAATTAGGAAAACCTTTTGGGAAAAGCTAATTAATATGGACAATACTCAAGGGAGAATCCACTTAGACTTCACTTGTTATTATTTTCTTGAACTATATGATTTCTTTACATGACTTGATCCGTAAAGATCCCTAATTTATGCTAAACCCTCCGTCGAGGTGAAGAGCAACTAGGCCTAAGTTGTTAATTAAAATTCCCTTATTAATTAACTCCCTAGGTTGCATTAATTTGATCTATGGCTCCCCATATTAGGTTTGACCCTAATCCGGCAGATTTATGTCGCCCTATGTCTAGGGTTGCATGCAACTCCGCTTAATTATTGTAGATCTACTCTTATCACATGGACTTTTGCTCCTCTACTCTAAGCACATCTAATTTTTGAAATAATACCTAGGATTATCAAATCAAGAATGAAGAACACATAATTAAGAACAATTCTAGTATTTATCAAATAAATCAAGAAAATTAACAAGATCTGTCTTAGGTTTCATCCCCCTCAAGTATTTGAGAGGTTTAGTTCATAATAAAGAAGGAAAACATTTCAGAAGATATAAAATAGCAAGACATAAAAGAAACCAAAAACCCTTGCAGGAATTTAGGGAGATCCTCTATGTTGCTGCAGAATTCCGGCTTCTGAGATGAATTAATCGGCTTCTCCTTTGGAGTAATCCCTTGCTTCTACCCTCAGTGTGGCAGAAAAATGAAAAGAAAAATATATCTCTAGACGCCCCCTTGCCTCTGTCTCTGAGGTCTTTATATAGAGAGCTTGTGGGGAGCCTTTCTTAGCCTCTAAGCATCCCAATTTGAGTGAAATTCCCCTTCCTCACGACTAGAACACGCCCGTGTGCCACGCCCGTATGACTTCGACAGAGGCCGTGTGATATTCTGTTTATGGGACACGGCCGTGTGGCCTGGCTGTGCTTGTCGGGAATGGACCGTGTGATCTTTATGTTACACGACCGTGTGCCACGGCCGTGCGGTAAATCCTTGGGCTGTGCGTTAAGCTATTTTTGGCCCATTTTCCTCATTTTTGGTCCATTTTTCGTTCTTTTCTCTTCCCCATGCTCTTCTGAGTATAAGATATGAAAAAGAAAGGTTAAGAGCACCAATTCTCACTAAATCATTAATAATTCATCCAAAATATAGGCAAAATATGTGGTAAAAATATGTATAATTTAGCGTTTATCAAATACCCCCACACTTAAGCCTTTGCTTGTCCTCAAGCAAAATCTCAATCCCTAATAAGAATCATTCTTCTCAACCTATAATCTTTATCAATAATGTTTCAAACTAATCCACAGGTAATCATACAATGAAAAATTCAATCAGAAGAACATTAAAGATTCAATCAATTTAAGTTGAGAATTTTGTCATTGAAAACATAATTCTCTTCTTTCTTTCTAAGTAGTTATCTCTCCATCTTAATTAACAGGAGTTGACATCCTCACTAAAGGTTCACTCTATCCACTCAAAGTGTTTAGGGTTCAAAATTTAAGCACTCTCTAGTCAACCTGGAAAGTTATTACCATAGGCTTGCAAGAAAATCAAATCTCCACCACCATAGTTTGATATGATACATCGATCAAAAAGGTCTTTTTATGGTTGTAACGGGGCTTGGTTAGGGGTGTTGTCACAGGCTGCAAAAAGAGGGTTAGAATCGAGATTGAACTGAAAATTATCTAGCTAGAAAAATATCTCTATTAACTGGAACATATTTTCAAAGCTTAATAACATCATTTTGGTGACTTTAAGAGAGAAATATGCAAAAACTTAAATTGAACTATTACACATTACAACTGAAATTGACTGTATATACAAAAAAAAATTTTTAAGAACAATTCAAGTGATACAATGAATTAGTAAAGATTTACATATGGAAAAGAGAATAAAGCTTAAATAAATTCAACTCAAATCTCGATAAAAATAGGGATCAAAAGTAATTGAATGGGAAATTTCAACAAAAATGGGTTATTGGTTAATAATTAGAGGGTGAGTCAAGGAAAAGGTTG
This sequence comes from Gossypium stocksii, assembly GCA_020496765.1. NCBI lineage: Eukaryota > Viridiplantae > Streptophyta > Magnoliopsida > Malvales > Malvaceae > Gossypium > Gossypium stocksii. The sequence goes on along the minus strand of CM035621.1, from coordinate 10,708,022 downwards.
TTAGGCTCAATGGGGTTTACTAGGGGTTAGATTATGGAGGTAGGCTTTTGTGGAGTAAGTGAGTTAAATCCTAGGTGCCTTGATCATCTCGGTATATCAAATCAATCATGTGGTCTTGACATGTATAATCAAAGTAAGTTCTAGAATATAACAATTCAGTGTTGACTCACTCAAAGCAATAATAATAGTGAGCACGAAAGAATGTATGCTTAAAAAGGCTCAAGATCTCACCAGAATTATGGCTTTTGATGTCAATCCTGTGAATTTCAAATCTCAAGATAGTACTTAAAATTAGGGAAGATAACTTATGCAAAAATTGGAGTTCTCAAAAATTTCAACTTATCATGCTTGATTCCTTAATGTTTTAAAGTTTGAATAATAAAAGTACAAGCACCTATATCTTAATTCTCAACATATCAATAAAAATTATAAATCAATCAGAATTAATTCCTAATAGTAGACTGAAGATCATGCTATTGAGGACAGTGCAATTAGTTAGAACAATTTCAGGGATTTCAAAGAGAATAAAATAAAATTTAAGGTACGTTCCCCCCACACTTAAGATGTACATTGCCCTCAATGTACAAGGATAACATTAGCAATAAAAGCACAATATCATAAGAGAGGGAGAGATATGAAACTCCCTGAAATGTGGATGGCTTTGTGAGACAGATATGGGAAGAGTTGGCATATGTGGCATGGTGTTTCCATTTTCGTAGAGATTTGAGCTGTAAGGCTCCTTTGAAACTGCGAATGGATTTATTAGTCGTGGGAAGTTAAGATGAAGAGGGGTTACTTCATTAGGAAATGGCCGAAGAAAATAAAATAAACAGAATAAATAAAAAATGAAAATTCAAATAAAGGAAAAAAATTGAAAAATAAACCTAAAAAGAAAAATAAAGTTAGAAGAAAAGGTGAAAATAAGGATCAGTGTTTAAGAGTTAGAATAAAGTAATAATAAAAGATAAAAGATAAAACAAAATAAAGATAAACATAAAGATAAAAGAGGATCTAGTCCTCTGATGGATCTCGTGGCAGTGGGGTGATGCCGAGGTGCTGACATATCTACGCTAAAGTGGCGTCGATGTAATCGAGGCGCTGCTCAAATCGGTTCAGGCGCTCATGTATGTCAGCGTGTGGGGCTACTATCTAGGCGGGTCGTCTGGGGCATGGTGGCTCGGCAGGCTCACCCTCTGTTGGCGATGGTGGTGGGACATCATCATCAATGTCCTCTGGGTCATCGCCTTCCTGGACAAGGCGGAAGTGAAAGTGGCTGCCACCTGGCCGTCGCTCTACCATCCTCATGGAGAGCATGCTCTGGATGCCTTGAGAGGACATCTGGCCAAGTAGGGTGTACGAGGATGTCTGGGCTGCGGAGTTGAATAGGCCGAAGTAATGGTCTAGTCTCGTGATGTACTGGCCCATGGAAATAACGCCTTCCGGTGCCTCTCAGTCTGGTGTTGCATGGCCAACGCTATGAAGTAGGCGAGGTCGATGGGGTGGCCATTGGCCATGCACCAAAGGAAATAGACATCGTGAGTGTTGACGACGCCTGTACTCTCCCGTCTACCTGTTAAGGTGTGAGCAAGAAGGGCGTGAATATACCTGAGAGAAGGAGGGAGGGCGGTTGCCTTGCTGACACTGAGGTTATAAACTTGCCGTCCTGGGGCGATCTCGTTCCAGCAGTCGAGGGGCCGGATGTGGATGCGACGAGAGAGGGTGGGGAAGTCTTCTTCTGCCATGAACTGCTCGGTATAGAGACCGAGAGCTGTGCCAAACTCTGGGACACTTAGTTGTCGTACAAGACCTCCTAATCGGAATTGGACCGTACGGGGATCGTCGAATCTGTTCATGACGGTCTGGAGGTAGAATGTGGAGTAGAACTCGAGAGTGATTTCTAGGTAGGTGGGCTCCACAATCCTAAAGAACTGGTCCCATGGGTCGGTGGCTAGCAGGGCTCGGACATCGTCCACCAGGTTGATTTGCGCGAGGGCCTCCCAATCAATGCATCGGCCCATCAAGATAGTACGTGCTCGGAGTAACTAGTAGCGTTCCTCCTGGGAATCCTGCGGAAATGTGAGGAACGGGTGGCGGGTCTCGGAGGTGGGCCTCGATGAAGAACTTCCGGGTCCCTTTCGTTTTTTGGAAGCGGGGACAGCAGCTTTTCTCGCACGTGAAGATGACATAGTATCTGAAATAACAAAACACGAGCATTACTTCTAAAAATTAAGATTAGAAATAATTTAAAATTAATATTTTTCCTAAAATAACAAATGAGAAGTAACCTGAATAGTAAAACCTAATCATATTAAAAACTTATAACAAAGAAAACTAGGAATTATGGGTATATATAGTGATTTTTATGAAAAAATGGCATGCAAATATGTGTCCAAGTGGCAAAATAAAATGGAATCTAAATGGCAAGCAAAAATAAAATTAAGTGGCATGTAATCCTAATTGATTCTATATTATTCTAGAGTATTCATCCAATATTTCCTAATTCCATGCTTAAATCAACAATTAGACTAAAGTAAAAATAAATGAAAACTTAAAGAAGTGAAATAAAACAAAATAAATGAGAAAATAGAACCAATTATGAGTTTGCACTGTCGTGGGGGCTGTTACTCGGGCGTGGGGAGGATGAAATCTGGTATGGTGGCGTTTGGAGGGTTGTGGCGGCATTTGTGGTGGTTTGGGGAGGGAGTTTTCTAGGGTTTGAGTGGAAGAGGAGATGAAAAATGCCTCCTATTTATACATTTTGGGTCACACGGGCATGTCACACGCTCATGTGAGTCGTATTCAGCCCGTGTTTTTTGAAAATCAGAGGTTTTAGCGCGCCATGTCCCGATGAGCACGCCCGTATGGTTGATTTGCACGGCCGTGTGCAATCAGGTCTTCGTCACTCACATGGTCGTATGATAGTATCCACGGCCATGTGCAATCGTGTTCGTGTATCCCACGGTCGTGTGATATGTACCACGGGCGTGTGAAATTTGGCAGTATCTTCCACGGGCTAGGGATACGGGCGTGGGGATTTGTGCAAGCCCGTGTTGATACTGCAGGGTTGCCACGGCCATATAGCATGGCCGTGGGGGAGGTGTTGATAGCTCGTGTGGAATTCGTAAGGTCGCCACGGCCATATCGCACGGTCGTAGGGATTTATCGATGGCCCGTGTTTTGGGAAAATTTTACTCTATTTGTACACGGTCTGGGTGCACGACCGTGCCCCTGTTTCAAGTGCGCACACGGCCAAAGGCACGCCCGTGTGCCTGGCCGTGTGCTCCTAAATTTCTGCATGAAAAAAGTTAGTTTATGCATGAAAAAAAAATACTAAAAATTTTAAAGAAAAGAATGTTACTAAGTTAGTGCTCGGGTTGCCTCCCGAGAAGTGCTTATTTAGAGTCTAAGCTCGACTTTACCTGGATGTGTCAAGAAGGGGTGTGATGGAGCTGAAGCTCCCCCCTGTTTTCTGCAAAATTCTCACCTCTATAATGTTTAAGCCTATAGCCGTTTACCTTGAACGTACCGTGGTTAGGGTGAGTTACCTCAATGGTGCCGTATGGAAAGACATTTAGAATAGTGAAAGGACCTGACCATCTTGACTTGAGTTCTCCAGGGAATAGTTTCAGCCTTAAGTTGTAGAGTAAGACAAGATCACCTGTTTTAAATTGCTTTGGTTGTTTCAGCCTTTTGTCATGGCGTCGCTTCATGGCTTCCTTATATAGTCGCGAGTTCTTGTAAGCATTGAAGCGCCATTCATCAAGCTCATTCAACTGCATTAATCTCTTTTCTCCTGCACTTTTAAAATCAAAGTTTAAAAACTTTATAGCCCAGAATGCTTTATGTTCAAGTTCAAATGGTAGATGACAGTTTTTTCCATAAACAAGTTTATAGGGAGATGTTCCTATGGGTATTTTGACAGCAGTTCTGTAGGCCCATAATGCATCATCTAATTTTCTTAACCAGTCTTTCCTGTTTGTTTTTATTGTCTTCTCTAGGATACGTTTCAGCTCTCTATTTGTCACTTCAACTTGGCCACTCGTTTGTGGGTGGTAAGGGGTAGCTGTTCTATGGTGTACTCCATACCTTTTCAAAACCTTTTCAAATTGAGTATTGCAAAAATGTGTACCCTATACTAATGATTACCATAGGTGTTCCAAATCGAGAAAAAAGTTTTTTCAAGAAGTGTACTACCACCCTAGCATCATTTGTAGGTAGAGCTTGGGCTTCTACCCATTTTGACATGTAATCTACTGCTACTAGTATGTATTTATTCCCAAATGAATTAGGGAATGGACCCATGAAATCAATACCCCATACGTCAAATATTTCATATGAAAGTATATAGTTCTGAGGCATTTCATTATGCTGAGAGATATTACTTGTTCGTTGGCATTTATCACAAGAGGTCACATACCTATTGGCATATCTGAAAAGTGTAGGCCAGTAAAAACCTGATTCGAGTACCTTATGAGCAGTTCTAGTTCCACTGTGATGTCCTCCTGTAGGTCCTGAGTGGCAGTGATTCAAAATTTGATATGTTTCTGTGTCATCAACGCATCTTCGTATAACCTGATCTGCACAAATTCAGAAAAGAAAAGGATCTTCCCAAAAGTAGTTTTCACATCAGCGAAGAATCGCTTCTTTTACTGATGGATTAACCCTTTGGGGTTATGTTAGTCACTAAATAATTCACAAAATCAGCAAACCAAGGAGGTGTCATATCTGCTAAGGCTAAGAGTTGTTCCTCAGGGAACAAATCATTCATCTTGTCTAGATATTTGGGCTGTGCGGTCTCTAGCCTTGAGAGGTGATCTGCTGCTAAGTTTTCAGCTCCTTTCTTGTCCTTTATTTCCAAATCAAATTCCTATAACAATAGAATCCATCTTATCAATCGAGGTTTTGCATCAGTTTTAGTTACGAGGTAGCGAAGAGCTGATTGATCAGTATAAACAATGACTTTTGACAAAATTAAATAAGATCTAAATTTGTCAAATGCAAAAATAACAGCTAGCAATTCTTTCTCTGTGGTCGTGTAATTTGCTTGAACAGTTGTCAAGGTCCTGCTAGCATAATAGATCGGCTGGAAGTGTTTGTCCCTTCGTTGTCCCAAAACTGCACCTACTACAAAATCACTTGCATCGCACATTAGTTCAAAAGGTAGATTCCAATCAGGTGAAATCATAATCGAGGCGTTAACTAACTTTTCCTTGAGGTTGTTGAAAGATTCCAAACATTCTTGGTCAAAGTTGAAGGGTATGCCTTTTTCTAATAATTTAGTTAAAGGTTTAGCTATTTTAGAAAAGTCTTTAATGAATCTTCGATAAAAACCGGCGTGTCCTAAAAAGCTTCTTATAGCCTTAACTGAATTAGGAGGAGGTAGTTTTTCAATAGTTTTAATTTTCGCTTTATCTACCTCTATCCCTTTGCTAGAAATTTTATGTCCTAAAATAATACCCTCTTGAACCATAAAATGGCATTTTTCCCAGTTTAGCACTAAATTTGTCTCTTCACATCTGATCAAAACACGTTCTAGATTATTAAGACAAAGTTGGAAAGAATTACTGAAAACTGAGAAATCATCCATAAATACCTCCATGATGTCTTCTACGAATTCATTGAAAATAGCTAGCATGTATCGCTGAAAAGTAGCAGGAGCGTTACATAAACCAAAAGGCATTCTGCGATAAGCAAACGTACCGTATGGGCATGTGAATGTAGTTTTCTCCTGATCTTCTGGAGCTATCGGGATCTAGAAGTAACCAGAGAGGCCATCTAGAAACAATAATACATATGACCTGATAATTTTTCCAACATCTGATCAATAAAAGGCAATGGGAAATGATCTTTTCGAGTGGCGTCGTTCAGCTTCCTGTAGTCAATGCAAACTCTCCATCCTGTGACTGTTCTTGTAGGTATTAACTCTTCCTTGTCATTAGACACCACGGTCAATCCTCCTTTCTTAGGAACAACCTCGGCTTTTACAACTTCTTTCATATTGGGATTCAATCGTCTCTGTGCTTGCACTGATGGTTTGAATTCGTCCTCCATTAAAATTTTGTGGTTGCAGAAAGAAGGATTAATTCCCTTGATATCTGAAATTTTCCAAGCTATCGCACGTCTGTGTTCTCTTAACACATGGAGTAGTTCCTCTTTCTCTGCAAGGCTTAAATCAGATGCAATAATGACTGGTAAAGTTGATTCTTCCCCTAAAAAGGCATATTCTAAATGATCTGGCAGTTGTTTTAGTTCTAATTTAGGGGGTTCAGTAATGGAAGGTTTCTGTCTCAATTCATCACTCATCTTTAAATTCTCATAACTTATGTGCCTAGCGATGATTTCATTAGAATCTAATTCTTTCCTTACTTCCTCGATTTCAGGGGTGGTTTCATCTTTCCCCCCACATTGAACGAGAAACAGTTCCAACGTGTCTATGAGAGAAAGTTCCTGGAGATTATCTTGAACAAAATAATCAATAATATCAATAAAATAACACGAATCATCTTGTTTTTTAGAGAATCTCATGGCATCATAAATTTTAAAGACAACTTCTTCCTCGCCAACTCTAAGTACTAATTTGCCATCCCCTACATCAATAACAGCTCTAGCAGTGGCTAAAAATGGTCGTCCCAAAATCAAAGGTACTTCAATATCGTCATCCATGTCAAGCACAACAAAATCAACAGGGAATATAAATCTATATATCTTTACTAGCACATCTTCAATGATTCCCCTAGGATATTTAACAGATCTATTGGCTAACTGAATACTCATCCTAGTGGGCTTGGGTTCCCCGAGACCTAGTTGTTTGAACATTTTGTAAGGCATGAGATTAATGCTAGCACCTAAATTAGCTAAAGCTTTATTAATAAGTAAACTACCAATCAGACAAGGGATAGTAAAACTCCCTGGATCTTTCAGTTTTGCTGGCAATTTATTTTGGAGAATAGCTGAGCATTCCTCGTTGAGTTCTACCGTAGGCAATTCTTCCAATTTCCTTTTATTTGTCAGGCGTTCTTTAAGGAACTTCGCATACTTCGGCATCTGTGAAATTGCTTCAACAGAAGGTAAGTTAATGTGTAATTGTTTGAAAAGTTCAAGGAACTTACCGAATTGAGCGTCTGTATGGTCTTTCTTCAATTTTGCCGAATATGGGATGCGCGGTTTGTATTCCTTGAGTGGCGGTGGAGTGTTATCCTCGGGTTCTGCTGCCTTTTGTTCTGAAATTTCTGGGATGGTCTTCTTTTCGGGTTCGGCTAGGACCTTTCCATCTCTTAAAGTAATCGCCTTGACATGTTCTCTGGGATTTGGCTCAGTATTACTTGATAATCCTCCATGTGGTCTTTCTGAGATTAATTTTGCAAGTTGACCAATTTGGTTTTCAAGCCCTTGAATTGATGCTTGCTGATTTTTCAGTGTTGTTTCAATGCTTTGAAAACGTGTCTCTGATGTGGCCATAAATTTGGTAAACATCTCCTCAAGATTTGGCTTCTTCTCATGTTACGGTGGTGGTTGCTGAAATCCTAGAGGAGGTTGTTGTCTTTGATTTCCTTGTCCTCCCCATGAAAAATTTGGGTGATTTCTCCAACCTGCATTATAAGTATTACTATAAGGGTTATTTTGAGATCTAGAATTGTTACCCTTACAATTGGCTTGTTCTGTTTCCATGCTGTGTCCATAAGATGCGAAATCTGGATTAAATGTGTTTCCTTGAGTCGTGTCGCATTGCATCACTGATTGTGCCTGCGTAGAACTAACAAAATTATCAAACTTTTTATTCAAAAGTTCTACTTGGTTAGTAAGCATGGCGACAGCATCAATATTATAAACTCCTGCGGCTTTTGTTGGCTTTGTCCTCATGACTTGCCACTGATAATTATTCAATGACAACTCTTCAATAAATTCATAAGCTGCTTCAGGTGTTTTATTATTGATCGTCCCTCCTGCGGCTGCATCGATCATTTGTCTAGTTGACGAGTTTAAACCGTTGTGGAAGGTTGAACTTGTAGCCACAAAGGTAGACCATGATGAGGGCACCTCCTCAAAAGATCTTTGTATCTCTCCCATGCATCGTATAGTGTTTCTAAATCCATCTGCACAAAAGAAGAAATATCGTTTCGTAATTTGGCTGTTTTAGCTGGAGGAAAATATTTGAGTAAAAATTTTTCGGTCATCTGCTCCCATGTGGTAATTGAGCCTCGTGGTAAAGAATCTAACCACTGTTTGGCTTTATTTCTCAAAGAGAATGGAAATAACCTCAATCGAATGGCATCATCAGAAACACCATTTATTTTGAAGGTATCACAAAGTTCCAAAAAATTGGCTAAGTGTGAGTTTGGATCTTTGTTCTGTAAACCATCAAACTGCACCAATTGCTGTATCATCTGAATAGTGTTAGGCTTTAAATCAAAATTATTAGCAGCAATAGTTGGTCTAAGAATGCTAGTTTGGGTACCAGCCAAACTAGGTTTTGCATAATCATACATAGTGCGAGGAGCTTCTTCTTAATTTGCTGGCGGCGCGACTATTGCGGGAGGTGGTGGAACATTTTGATTTGCTTTCATCTCGTCTGTAGGTTCTGGCTCTTGCTCAGATTCTTGTTCTGGATAATGTAGACTGCGTCTAATTTTCCTGCAATTTTTGCAAACTGTCGCTTCTAGATCTTCGTCGAAAAGTAGTGGTCCTGTTGGGTTATTTCTAGTCATAAACTAAAAATACCTAAAAGAAAGAAAACTCAGAAATTTAAAAGAAAAGAAAAATAAAAATAAAAATAAATAAAAATTGAAAATAAAAATAAAAGAAAAATAAATAAATAAATATATATATATATTAATGGCTAAAGTAATAGAAATTGAGCTTTCGAAATATTTTAGTTCCCCGACAACGGCGCCAAAAACTTGATATCGTGTGATATGAAGTAATAAAATTTATAAAGACTTGATTTCACCAAAACTAACTAATATCACGACGTTGAGGCAAGCGCACCTGTCGAACAGTAGTATAGTTTAGTGGCAAGACCGAGTTATCGTACCCAAGGGAACCAAAAGTACTAGTAGTTACTTCTTTTCTATTATCTAGCCTAAGAAATAAAAGAGGGTTGTTTAAACTAATTCTAAATCTAACTAAGAAAGCGTAAAAAGTAAATTGGGAAAACTTTTTGGGAAAAGCTAATTAATATGGACAATACTCAAGGGAGAATCCACTTAGACTTCACTTGTTATTATTTTCTTGAACTATATGATTTCTTTACTTGACTTGATCCGTAGAGATCCCTAATTTATGCTAAACCCTCCGTCGAGGTGAAGAGCAACTAGGCCTTTGTTGTTAATTAAAATTCCCTTATTAATTAACTCCCTAGGTTGCATTAATTTGATCTATGGCTCCCCATATTAGGTTTGACCCTAATCCGGCAGATTTATGTCGCCCTATGTCTAGGGCTGCATGCAACTCCGCTTAATTATGGTAGATCTACTCTTATCACAGGGACTTTTGCTCCTCTGCTCTAAGCACATCTAATTCTTGAAATAATACCTAGGATTATCAAATCAAGAATGAAGAACACATAATTAAGAACAATTCAAGTATTTATCAAATAAATCAAGAATAATTAACAAGATCTGTCTTAGGTTTCATCCCCCTCAAGTATTTGAGAGGTTTAGTTTATAATAAAGAAGGAAAACATCTCAGAAGATATAAAATAGCAAGACATAAAAGAAACCAAAAACCCCTGCAGGAATTTAGGGAGATCCTCTATGTTGCTGCAAAATTCCGGCTTCTGAGATGAATTAATCGGCTTTTCCTTTGGAGTAATCCCTTGCTTCTACCCTCAGTGTGGCAGAAAAACAAAAAGAAAAATATATCTCTAGACGCCCCCTTGCCTCTGCCTCTGCCTCATGAGGTCTTTATATAGAGAGCTTGTAGGGAGCCTTTCTTAGCCTCTAAGCATCCCAATTTGAGTGAAATTCCCCTTCCTCACGACTAGAACACGCCCGTGTGCCACGCCCGTATGACTTCGACAGAGGCCGTGTGATATTCTATTTATGGGGCACGGCCGTGTGGCCTGGCCGTGCTTGTCGGGAATGGACCGTGTGATCTTTATGTTACACGGCTGTGTGCCACGGCCGTGCAGTAAATCCTTGGGCCGTGCGTTAAGCTATTTTTGGCCCATTTTCCTCATTTTTAGTCCATTTTTGGTTCTTTTCTCTTCCCCATGCTCTTCTTAGTATAAGATATGAAAAAGAAAGGTTAAGAGCACTAATTCTCACTAAATCATTAATAATTCATCCAAAATATAGGCAAAATATGAGGTAAAAATATGTATAATTTAGCGTTTATCACACAGTCACAAAAACAAAAATAGAAATTTTGGGGAGTTACGTGACCCGTATCATAAATTTCAGTACTGTTAAGGATTGTGAATGTTACCATTGTTAAATAATTGAAGCTTTTGGTGAGGTTTTGATAAACTTTAAGCTTAGTATAGAAAAAGGACTAAATTATAAAGTCAAATGATGATTTTGTGCCTAAAGTGTAAAATTGTGAAAGTTGGGGTGAATTGAGAAATAAGATGTCCTATAGAGACTCTAGAGAATTCGACATTAAATTAGAGGGCTAAATGTGAAAGTTATGTTAGTCTCGGTTTTAGTGACTAAATTGAATAAAATACAAAAGTTGCATAATTTAGTAATTGAAAGCAAAATTAGTTGTGTATTGATAATTTATTATATTTGTTTTAACCTGTAGCTAACGTTAACCTGGATTCTTCAAAAAAGAAAGGAAAAGACAAAGTCATCGACGAATAGCTCAAAGTTTATAGTTTGTGTTTCCATAATCTGAACTACTTGTAAATTGCTTCATTTTGAATTGTTTGTGTATGGTAAGAATATGAGGTGACTTATTTGTGACAATGAAATCAATTGAGTTGAATTGAATTGACTGATATATTTAAGGACTAAATTATATATTTATGAAAAGTGTATATATTTATGCAAATGTGAAATTGAATATGTAATGTGATGATCTATTGTTTCCCTATGTTGAATAAATGTGTTGTGATGAAAATAAGTGTGAATTGCGATATTTGTAGATAATGAAATATGAAATGGAAACCCTATTAACTATTCAGGTAAAGTTAGATATAGTTGGTATCTCATAAGATAGAAAGAGTTCAGGATTACTTCAACTACGAGTTGATGAAATATTAGGTGCTAATTTACTTCATTTTAATCGATGAGACACTTGGTGTCAACTTAGTTATAATGCTGGGTGCAATTATTTACTTCAGATTTATCCGATGATGTATTAGATGCCAAACTGGTGGGTTGGTTAGATCTGTGTATCCGTCAGAGTCCAAGTCGTGTTAATAGCAAAATAAATGGTAAAATTGAGATAGTATTATTAAAATGAAAAATTATGAGAAATGAAATTGAAATGTGGAAAAGAATATGAAATGGTGAATGGAAATGTAAATAATGAATGGTGATGATCAATGAATGTTTATGAAATTGAAAGGCTAGATGGAATATGTTTATATATGAATTGAGTTATCATATGTACTATGACATATAATTGTCATGTTTTGATGTTAGAATGATGAATTGGTTGTGATCAAAGAATTGGTAATTTGGCATTTGTGATTGATTATATTCCATATCATTACTTGAATTAAATTTTGGATCTTAATGATCTTTATTTTGTTTAAAAATTAGGATTACAGAAATACCACTGAGTTATACTCAGCGTACTATTTTGTTTTCTAGTGTGCAAGTTAGGCACTTAGCTATTTGATCATCGATTCAACATCTAGTAACAATCCTGAACTCAAGTGTTTGTAATATGTTTATTTTGGGTCTTCGCATGTACCTAAGAAGTCTTTTGGTTATTATGATCATTTTATATCTTGATGCTATTTTTTTTATATTATGTATATAAGTGTATGTATTTATGTGATGATAATGGTTATGTGGTTGATGTCTTGATAGGTTGTTTGGGTTATATGCCTAATGTTCTAATGGTTGAGATAATATCATGCTAAGTGATGTGTTTTGGTTAATGTTTGGAAATAATATGATGGATGATATACTTAGGCAATGCCTTATAAGTGATTTGGTAAGTTTGATGTTATATCTATGCTTTGCTTTAATAGATTTGATAGTTCTAGTATTTAGGTTAAAAGGTTAATTTGAAATCAAATGTGAAATGGTTGACTGGTTATTTGGTGCTTGAGAAGTTAATGGTTACTATGTCATTTAGTGATCATTGATTTGGTATTGGTATGTTCTTTTGGTTGTGCATAATATAATGGAATTGGTTAAGGTGCCTTAAAGTCATATTGGTATAGTTGTATATATATTCATTTGGTTAGTTTTAAATTGTGAATTTGGGCATATTAGTTAGGCACATAAGATGGTGATTTTGAATGAGGATTTTGGCATGTTTTAATTTGCTTTTGAAGTGGTTGAATATGGTTTAAAATGGATGACTTGTAGCCTAAGTGAATTATACTAGAAATTTTATTTTGAAAGGTAACTATAGGTACACACGGCTTGAGACATGGCCTGGCACACAACTGTGTATCATACATGGGCTCATGGCACGGTTGTGTGGTTTGTAAAAATTTAGATGATTTTGGTACACACGGTAACAGTTAGTTGCATAGTCTAGGGACATGGCCGTGTGGTTCATCACACACTGGTTTAGCTTTCGCACATGGCCGTGGGACAAGGTCGTGTGACCCCTATTTACATTTTTTTCCTACCTTTTTGAATTAGTTTCAATTTGATCCCTTATAGTTGCCTGCTTAGTTTTAAGCTTCCGTAAGCTTGATATTAAACTAAAATTGATTGAAACATATGTTAATTTGATTGTTCATGAATTGTATGATGATTAATTGAGATTTTAAGTTATAATTTGTATGCAAATGGTTTGTATTTGTTTGTAACATTCTATTACTTGGGTTCAACGATCAGACCGAGTCAAGGGTGTTACACAGTGGACATTCTTATCATGTATTCAACTTAATAGTAACAGTAGGCATGTTTAACATGTATTTGGTTCAACAATGAAAGTAGGCATGCAACCAGTAATACAAAAGTAAAAATAACAGTATCTATTCATCAGAAAGACAATGACAGTAGATATAAATATTCACATATCATTATTAAACAGTAGCAAATAAAACATCCAATCACAGTTTTAGCATGTTTATAATATCAAAGACTCAATCGAGTAAATAAAATTTCTAAAAATAGTTTAGGGATTATACAAGGACTAAACTGAATACTTCATAAAATTCTAGACAAAACTGTAAAACAAAAGTCACATAGTCATATGGCTAGGCCGTGTGAGGTGCTATGAGTCATGTGGAAGGGTTATATAGTCGTGTGGCCAAGCCATGTTACAAACTATGGTTGTGTGTAAAACGATAAAGTTACCCTACAAGAATGACATGGTCGTGTGGTAGACCGCGTAATAGGATAGGGACATGTAGTTCTTGAAGTATCCTACGACTCACAAGGGCACATGATCGTGTAGTCCAACCTTATGGTCCGCACGCCCGTGTGGCCCTATTCCGACATACAATCACCACTGATTCACTTGGGATAGTACACACACCTTTCACCAAGAGTCCGATCGACATTCCCTACAATCAAATACGATTCAATTTGTAATGACCTAAAAGTTATGGGCATCAAAAAAGTATATTTTCGGGTCTCCGTTTACGTAAAACGGACTTGTAAATATTTATTAAAAATATTTACGAAATTAGTGGTGAGTTTAATTAGGCTTTAGTTAAGTAATTTTCTCTTAATTAGGGATAATTAGGAAAACAAGACTAAATTGAATAAGGTGTGAAAGCTTAATTGTAGAATAGAGAAAAGTGAACGGACTAAATTAGTAAATAAATCAAAATTTATGACACTTGTGTGGTAATAAAATTATACATGTGTAATTGTATATATACATACATTTGTAATTGAATAAATAATTTACTTATTATTTAAGTATAAGATATTTAGTATTATTATATTATTAATTAAATAGATAAAACTAATAAAATAAATAAATGAAAAAAAGAAAAAGAAATGATGAAACAAAGGAACAGAAAGCTTGGAAGAAAAAGAAAGAAGGAAATTAGAAAAGAAAAAGAAGGGAAAAACTAGGGTTGCAAGGTTTAAAGTTTAATTGGTAAGTTAATTTAGTCCATTTTCTTGTAATTTTTGAGTTAGTGGAATCCTAGAACAAAGTATCATTGGATTTGTGTTGAAATTTTGAAAGATAGTATATTTTTAGACATTATTCATGTTGAATTAACTGATGAATTAGGGGTTAAATTGATTGAATTTCAAGTTAGAAGTTAGTAAAGGATTGAATTATGAAATAAAACATAAGTTTTGAATATTAGGAACTAAATTGAAAGAATTTTGAAATTAGGGATTTATGGTGAAATTAATGAGTTTAAAGTAGAAATTAAATGAAGATATGGAGTTAGTTTCGGGACAATAAAACTAGCTTTGACTTAGGGATTAAATTGGAAATTTAAGCAAAAGTTGAATATAAGTGGAAATATTTATAGTGAAATTGTTACTGTTAATTTTAATTGTTTAATTACGTAGCTAACGTCGTACCAGAATTATAGGCCAAGAAAGGAAAGGAAAATGTGGACGAGGATTGATTCGAGAAAATTTCGGTTTGTATTACTATAATTTGAATTTAATTATTATTAATTGTTGAATTTTAAGTTAATATGCATGGTAAGTAAATTAAGGTAAGTATTAGTGTTGAATTGAATGAAATTAAATTAAATTGAATTGTGATTATTTATATGAACAATTAAAATGCATATTGAATTGAGAAGGTTAATTGAATTGTGAATATGAGAAATTGTGATTGAATTGAAATTGAGATGAATATTGAATGGATTGGAAATGTGATTTGAATACCCTATTAACTCGTCGGGCTAAGTTGGATATACTTGGCATGCCATAGGATTGGAAGTGTTCGGGGATATTTCGACCTTGAGTCGATTAGGCACTAAAAGTGTCGTATTACTGTTACGGATAAATTTCATTAGGCACTGAGTACCGTATTACTTCAGCAATGCTGATTAGGCACAATGTACCATACTGGTGTGTTTGGTTGGATTCGTGTATCCGCCAAGGTCCGAGTTATGTTAATAGGGGTAAAGAACAAATTGATAATTAGAATTGAGATGGAATAAATGGTTGAATTTGAATGATATTGTATATGAAATTTATTGAAATATTAAAATGATATATGGAAACAAAAAGATTTAAAAAAGTGAAATAATATGTGAACTTAAATTAAATACAAAATAAGGAAGTTTAAGTATTGATTTAATGTATGAATTGAACATTGAAAGATTATAAGTGTAAATTACTTATACATATTTTACTGTGATATTTATAAATTTGAATTATAGTAATACCACTGAGTATGAATACTCAGCGTACAATTTGTTTCCGTGCGCAAGCTAGGTGAAAATAGAAGTTCCAATCCAACATCCAAAGTAAATCCCGAGCTCAAAATCTAGTGAAATGTGTTTCTTTTTGACAAATGGCATGTACTTAGGATAAGTATTTGGTCATTTTGGTAGCTGAATGTAAATGGTGTATAATATGAACTTGAATGGTTATATATATATGAGAAGTTAAGTTATGGAATGGTATGTTTTGGTAATGGTTTTATGGAACGGTATGTTTTGGTAATGGTTTGAATATGGTAGATTGAATTGAATTAGATGTTATATTTGAAATGGGTACGAATAAGCATTGAATATGTCATTAAGTTCATGTTTATATTATGGTTTAGGTATATTTAAATGTAATTTGGCTTGGTTGAATTATTAAATTTTGAGTTGTTTATGGTTGAAGAATCGCAGGGTGGTAAATTGGGGTTTAAGGCTCATTTTGAGTCAACACGGGCTAGCACACGGGCTTGTGACTAGACTGTGTGAGACACACGGCTAGCACATGGGCATGTGAACTGGCCGTGTGTCCCCTGCACCTTAAATTTGAGAAATAGAATGCCCAGGTTTTAGCACACGGGCAGAGACACAGGCGTGTGTCTTAGCCGTGTGAGGTATACGACCTAGCACACGGGCATGTGACTTGACCGTGTGACCCATGCAATAAATAGAGTTAGAAGTCAGAGAGTTACACGGGTAAGGGACACGGCCGTGTGTTGCCACATGGCTTGAGACATAGCATGTCACTTGGCCGCGTGAGCTACACGGCCTGACCATACGGGTGTGTCACATAGACACACGGGCATGTCCTAACTCATACGAGCGTGTGAGCCCTACATTTAAGAAAAATTTTAGGATTTCACAAAAAAATTCCAAAGCACACGAACAAGTCCCGATGGGTTTCTAACATATATTTTGGGCTTTGGTAGCCCATAAAAGGGACAATTTGATTAACATTATAATATATTTGTTAATTATTTGTATAATGCTTATGATTGATTAGAAATGACCGGTAATGCTCCGCAACCCTGTTCTAGCGACGATTTAGGGTTGGGGGTGTTACACGATTCAACTAAATCAGGTCCTTCAATGACAAATTTGCACAAATTAACATTGGGTATCAAGATTTTACAAGATTAATGGAAGATTTTAGCAAGATCCGCAAAAGATCATTTAATCGATCGTAAGATTAGCATGAGATAGAAATTCTATAAAAATTTGAGATTAATCATCGGGATTGGGATGTGCTTACCGATTCTTTGACAAATATTAAGGATGTTATTTGACGATAATTAAAAAATCGATAGAGAGAACAATTGAATGAAGGATGATTTAATTCGGGAAAGTAAAGTAATTGTCAACAATTAAGATGGAAATATAGTGTAAAGAAAAGGGAGAGAAATAAGAAGAGAATAAATAGAAATATGGAGAAAAAATTCTATTAGGATTTGAAAAGGGGTCAATTGAAAATCTAATTAGGAAAAGAAGAGAAAATGATGGTGGAATTCTAAGAAGGAGCAAGTTGTGAATTCTAATTAGGAAAGAATTGGTTAAATTCCTAACGTTAAGAAGAATGAGTGGGTTCAAACCTTGGAATGAAATAAATACTAACGCCTTAACCATTGAGCCTATTGCTCATTTCTTATTTAATTTAGACACTTAATTGGACATATTTTAATTTTCAGGAAACTTGCCGAAATTACAAATTATAAGGAAAAAGAGAACTTGAACTTAGGTCTTTTGAGAAGTGTTCTAATGCTTTAACCATTGGGCTATTACCCATTTTTTTATTATGTTTTATCCTCTAACAATATATATTTTAATGTGACATTTATCCTAGGTTGCTGAAAATAAAAGGAAAAGAAATAAGAGAAGGGTGGTTTAAACATTGGCTTTAAAGGAGAAGGCACTAATGCCTAACCATTCAGTCTCTGTCTTATTTCTTACTTATTCTTATTTCTTTACTGTATATATTTATTGTGGGCTCAACTTACATATTCTTTATGAGCTTACACATTTACTCAATTTTTTTATTAACTTATTTGACTTTATAGTTCTTAGCACATTCCACTTAAAGTTTATATATAATAATTAATACTCATAGTCAAGTCTCATTATTAATAATTTAATTCATTTCACCCTTGATAAACTCTAATAAAATGACTTAGATACATGAAAACCATCAAGCCTAATATTTATTTTTGATTTAACATACGACATAAATAACATTCATAATTCAACAATTAAATCATATGTATGGTATAAAACAATTTAATAATGGAAAAAATTGAAAGAAAATACCAGAACTGATAAGTAAAACTCATTTAATTTTTAAAGTAAAGTTTAAGGACTAAATCATAAATTTAGTAAAATATTTTAGTAAAACCTTTTTATAAAATCGAGAGTAAAATTATGGAATTACCCATATAAGACTTAATCATGCAAATTTTCAAGTCATTTTATAGCATTTAAGGACTCCAACTGCATTGCATAAAAATCAGGACTCAATTGCAAAAATAATGACACATTGGCATCTATACATACTATTTCATGTTTTCATACCAATTTTCTTATCCTAACATATCGTATATCATACATAGATCATACAAATATGCTCAGTTACACTAAAACATACATTAACACACATTAACTCTCTAATCAGTTAAGTATACTAGCATATAAACCTATCACAATTTCATATTACTTAACATGTCAAATTTACATCTTATACATTCCTAAGTGCATTATAGGTTCATACCTTACCATTTGGTCATTTTAAGCTTGTCTCAATGTTCAATAAGTCATTCCAGCATCTATAACAATAATTCACTAAGTACATGCATATCATCCATTATACAACTAAAACTTTAACATTCATATATATTCAAGCTTAAATCCAAACAATCAATTAACCACAAATTCAAATCTTCTAACCTCATTTTTGAGATGTGACATTTTATTTAAAAAATATTTCTACATTTTTGTTAAAATTATAAAAATATAAAATAACTAGAAATACATTGAACTTGGACAAGTGAATGCATAGAAATGAATTTGTCCAAATTCATTATGCATTGATATCATATATAATTATTTTTAGGAACCTGACAAATAGTATGTAGATATCAATCTGTCCAGGTCATTACGAATCCTAAGGAAAATCTAAAATAAATTTTTAAAAAAACGGATATATCATATAACTTTATAAGAAAATCTGTCCTCCTACAATAAATTTTTATGTGAATCAGTGATGGAAAGGTCCATGAAACAGGCCATAATATATATGAAACCAAAAACATTGATTAAGAAAAATTTGGTGACCACAATATCTTAATTGAATTTTGATGTTATTTGAATTAAAACCAATCAAAAAGAGGGGTTTACTGCTTTAATTGAAAGTGGAAAATGTAAAAGGAAACTGCATTGAAACTTCCGTTTGTCATAAAGATGAAACCAGTGAAAAAGTTACGTCAGTCTGTTTACTTATTGCAACCTTACATCACATCATTTGATGTCTAATCTTTTTCCGAATTTCAATATTGCTTTTCAACTATTTTTTGTACCTAAAAAGAGGAAACACGTCATTTTGAGATGTCTAATCTTTGATTTGTCCTTATGGGAGCGGGAGAATAAACCCCGAAAGCTCAACATCAATTCCTCATTCTCCAAATAATTCATAATGCCATTGTTGTATCTTAGCCACATGCTCAGTTTCTTAAAGAGTTTGAAAAATCTTTATAGAGTGTATCACTAATCATTAATTGCTTAATTTTGTTCTTTATATCATTTAATTGAAATTATTAGGGTAAAATATATATGAAGTAGGGATAAATAATTTGTTGCAATTATTAGGGTAAGTAGGTAGGGTCCAACTCCAAGGTAAAATCCAGACCAAGTCAATTGTTATCATCTCAAAGCAAGTGATAGGCTAATGGCAATGGCATAGAGGGAAGCAGGGATGTCCTTTTTGGCCATCAAAGAGTACAAAAATGACCTCATCTCTATATCTAAACAGCTTTTTATTTATTTATTTAAATATCCTAGAGTTGTCCCTAATTGCCCTTTTGCCTTTCAACTAAGACAAACACTTCCTATTAGTTCCCAACCAAATATATACAAAGATATATTAATTGTTACAAGAGTGTTTTCTTTTTAGTTTGAATCTTAGGGCACTAAATGGATAATATATTGGAAACTATATTTAACGGAATTTGGAACTTTGTCTTATGCTTAAAGATCATTTTCTAACTCTTTCCTTCGAGATATTAATAAAGCGTTTTATGCTTTAGTTAAGGCAATTTTATTATATGCAGATTATGTTGTTTGGGATTTTTCATCTTATTTTATTTCTGATTGTTTATACTTTGATAAGTTACTTTTTGTTATTTCTCACGTTGAAAAAATTAAGTGCGAGTGTATTAGGCAAACCTAATGATTGGGGCTTTAGTTTTTCTCTTTGCTTTTATTTGATTTTTTTATCTTAATTTTTAATAATATCTACAGTTTTCTTAAAAAAATTATATTACTATTACAAATATTGAAAAAAGTTTTACTCAACATTTTTTGATAAATGTAATAGACATTATATAAAATTATGACCCACATATTAAATACGTTATTTTATAAATAAAATTTATGACTATATAAATAAATTGTATAAATTAAATACTTAATAATATTTTTAATTTATTTAAGAACTTAAAATGAAATTAATAATAATCAACAAGTGGTTGAGTACCATAGTTAGACACATTTCACCTTCAAGGAAAGGACTCATATTTGAAACTTAGAGATAACATTACTAGGAGGAATAAAATCAAGTGTGGGATCTAAACTTAAATTATTATGCATAATTAATTGAAGTACCAGGAAGTAAGTATTAGTATAGGCGAACTCCCAGTGTGCGAAATCCTATATGTGAGCCCTTATAAGAAAACCCTAAAGGCAAACCCCCTTGTGTGCGAACCCTATAGGCATACCCATATGCAAAATCATATATATGAGACTTATCATGCGAACTCCTAGTATATCTTTGCAAACCCTATATGAATATCATGCGAACTCTATGTGTTTATACATTTCAACCCTAAATGTATTGTTATGCGAACCCTATGTGTTATTCATGCGAACCCTACATGACTATTTATGCGAACCCTATATATTTGCGTATAAGTGAACCGTACGTGTTATTATGTGAACCCTATTTATGTGTACTATGCGAACCTTGTATATGTATTTATGCGAACCCCCTTGTATGTGTGAACCTATATATGTGAACCTTAAGTGCGAACCATATGTGCGAACCCTTGTATGCAAGCCATGTATGTGAACCGCCTGTATATGCGAACTCAGTATGTGCGAACCTTACTTGTATGAACCCTTCTAGTGAACCTAGATGTATGTGTTAGTTGAACTAGCCTATTGAATTTGCATGAAGATACTGTATATGTAATATTATTTTAATTCGCATAAATTAATTGTATATGTGAAATTGATGGGAATGAATGCATAAAATACATGCTAATGAATGATAGTATGAAATATTGAATGTAGCATCGATTGATGATAAATAGCATAATATGCTAAAGTATATGTGCATAATTACATGGAATTAGGTACGAAGGACGGAGGATATCCATAGGAAATATTGGCAATTTAAGTCCACACCGAAAGACAATACCACACGAAGTAGGCAACAATGTCACCAAAACCGGATAAACTAGGATAATAGTTTAAAAAACCATCAAAATCAAAAAATCAGGATGGTAAGTTATTATAGTAAAAGTCATCGTCATAGATGACAAGTGAACGACCATCTTCATCAAAAAATCTAGGATGGTTAGTTTTTTTATGTGGTTTGGTGTGTCAAGCGATGCTCAAGGGCGGATAGGATAAACGGGTGGAAATTTAAAACTATAATTGCATTGCATCATATATATATATATATATAATCTTATATAATCTGTATATGCATTGATTTACATATGTTTCTTATATTATGCTTAATTTTCCATTATGTCATAAATTAAATGTTTTACTGTTTGTACAATTATATATAATGGTTAAAAATTAGACTCACATTGAGCTGTCATAAGCTTACTTCTACTTTCTTTACCTCTCAGGTAGTGTAGAGAATTAGGTCTCGGAATTGCATCGGAGGAGCCTTAGATTAGTAGCCTAGGTTTTTCCATTAAAGTTTTCCTTAATCATTGTTGGGGTTGTAATTATTAATTATTTATTTATGTTAGAGTTGCGTGACCCGAATCTCATTACTTGTTAAAGGAATAAAATACAGTGGCAAAATAATGGGATATGTGGGGGCAAAAGGCCAAAGGCCAAAACTCCTTTAAATAAAGGGCTATACCATACCGCAAAAGTAGAATCTGTATATAGAACTACACTTCTTCTATTTGTCATCAATTAGAATAGGGTTTTTCAACCTTTAAATAGATATAGTTGAAACAACTCTTGTATCATTCATTTTTCAACATTAATGAATTTGTTCTCCTCTACCTGTGATTTTTTCCTGAAAGAGTTTCCACGTAAAATCTAAGTGTTCTTATTTTTTCTTACTTTTGCGATCATTCTATTGCCATTATCAACCTTTATTATAACAATTTCTTTCATATCTTAGGTTTGGGATTGTTTAGCTTAATAATTTAAAGCATGACACTCAGTTCATACTCTAATAATTGCATGTTAATTGGTTTAGAAAACTATTACTCTTAATAATGTTTTCTGCCGCTTTACAAATTATACTTCAAGTTTTGGAAAGTCTTTTTAACTTTAACAATTTTTCAGACTTTACGTTAATAATATTGTAATTGAATTGCTAAGTAAAATTAGTTTAATTAATGAATGTTTTCCTTGAAAATAGAAGAACAACTTTAATAGAATCAACACAAATTAAAGAATGACTTTACAAGATCACTTCAGTGGTCAATGTAACGCCTTCAATTTAGTCGAAACTCTTAGACTAAATTGAGAGTGTTACATTATCCACATGTTAAAGTTTTAATCTATTATATAAGAGTATTTCCTCATTTACTTGCGTGCCTTACTTTATGATATATATGATATTGATTATTCGATTGTTTCAAAACTATTTTGATATATTTTGAGGCCTACTCTTCTTTATAAAATTTAAAAAAAAAAATTGCTAGGAGATATTATTTGAGAAGATTATGTGAAGCATTGCTAGTAACCTTATTCATGAGTCAAGTGGTGTACTTAGTTTGGTGGATTTGGTCCATTTGGATTGTCTTGAGCAATAATTTTTAAACTTTATATCTGTTATTTTTTAATTTTTTTTATTTTTTTAAAAATAAAACAAATTTAGTATACTTTTTACAACCGGGTTATGTCCTAATCCAATCGGAATAATGTACATATAAATGTTATCAAGTTTTTTAATTTAACAAGCATGACTAAAAAGGGTGACACATTTTTTTAGGGATCGTTTAGTTCATAAAATATAAAATTATCTTTAATAATAAGATCACAGATATATAAAATTACTTAGCATATTATCGGTTATGTTTCATTACCATTTGGTTAGAATGTAAGATTTTATTGTTTGATTGACAAAATATAAGATTATCTAAAAGTAAATTTTACTAAATTATATTTATTATAAAATTTGTTCTTTTTAAACATATATAAATAATATGAAAACTTTGAAAAAAAAGTAATATAAAAATCATTGAAAAAGGATTGTTGACTTATTTTTTTATATTTTTCATATTCCTTTTATGGTCTATATTTAGAGTGTGTGTTTGTCTCTCCCAATAATATAATTAAATTATTAATTATTAATAAGATTATAAAATTTGGGAGGGCCAAATCTAAAAATTTTGTATTAAAAATGCTTAAATTAAATTATTAAATTTTCAAATGACTAAAATAATTGTTTTTCATTTAATCAAAAGTTAAAAAGGACTAGATTGAATCTTTTAATTGTGGGGAAGGGTTATAAAACACTTTCTATTGAATAAGGGGGGCAAGGCCACTGCTTGCCCCCTTTTGGTTTTAATTGTGGGGAAGGGTTATAAAACACTTTCTATTGAATCAAGGGGGGCAAGGCCACTGCTTGCCCCCTTTTGGCTACGCCCCTAAATTTATAATGATGCAATTAAAGAATATGAACTAAATCTATGATTGTATATAGTACAGAGGTTAAATTCATAATTTTTACAAGGACTAATATTAAATTTTAACTATCAATTTAATTATTGGCCCTTCTCTTGTCCTCAATGGACCATGGTTAAGTGCGTCTTTATTTTGACAAGATTCGAGATCCAGTGAGCCAAGCAAATTAAAACAAAAACAAAATGAATTTGTTTTGTCCTAATTATTGGAAGATTCCTAGGAGGGAAAATATTAAAAAAGGGTTAAAGTAAAGAATTTGATAAAGGAAAACATACTGAAAGATAAATGGTATAACATGGGAAACACGTGCTAGAACCGAAAGTTGCAGAAATGTTTTATCTTTAACGTGAATTTTCGAATTTTATGTATTTTTAATTTTTTGTTTGTAATTTATCATTACCTCTTTTAATAATATTGTTTCTAAAATGTATATTTATATTTTTGTTTAGAATAAAATATGCATTATCATGATATCCTTGTAAATTTTTCTTAACAAAACAATATTAAATTATTGTGTCGTATTATTAATTTCAGAAATAAAAAATTTACTAATGATTAATGAAGTAATTTATTGTTAATTACGGTTATACTTGTCCCAAAACACACGTGAAAACAATCGGTAAGAAAAAAGAACCCAACGCCATACACTAAATGAATATATTATTGGTGTATACATACACCATGCAACTTCCAGGAAGTAGGGTAGCTCACCATGCCACCATAAAAATCTAGTTTTTTTTTTTTTTTTTTTTTTTTTTTTTTTTTATCGGTCCATTCAATTGTCTTCAATGTCCATTCACTCTTTCCAGGAAAAACCTTAATCTCCACCCCCCCCCCCCTTTATATAGTCCCCTCCTTTCTTTTTCCTCCTCCACCTGCCCTATTCACTTAGCTTAACCCACAAGTTAGAACAATATCAAACCCTAAAGTGATGGAACTTGACATTGCAGTGGATTTCGAGGATTACTTCCCGTCGATGATGGAGAGTCTAGGAGCGGAAGGGTTCATAGGGGAGCTTTGCAACGGGTTCCGGCTGTTGATGGACTGCGAAAGAGGATTGATCACGTTCGAGAGCTTGAAGAAGAATAGCATTATGTTGGGGTTGCATGACATGAGGGACGATGAAATTATTTGCATGTTGAGCGAAGGGGATTTAGACGGAGATGGTGCTTTGAACCAGGTTGAGTTTTGTATTCTCATGCTTAGGTTAAGCCCTGGGTTAATGGATAACAACGGACCAACACAATGGGTGGAAGAATATGATGTTATATAATATTATATTTTTTTTGTAAATTAGCTCTCCTTGCTCATAATTTAATTTCTTGTTTTTGATAAATTGTTGAAGTATAAGAGAATTGCAATTTGATCAATGGAATAAAAACCTTCTCCTTGGAGAAGAAATAAATAAATAATTAACGTTTTTAAATCTCTACATTCGACTGGATTTCAGCTTTATTTTACTGCGTATTACTCAAATAGCTTTATGACGTTATCTCACTCACTCACTTTTGTTTTAATTTTCTATTTTATGTTTTTTTATTTCTTATTGGAATTGGGAATTGAAAATTTTATATCTGGGTCCATTATTGTAATTATAATTATTGATTGCTGAAATTGAAGATTAAAAAACCTATTATTTATCTATTTATTATTTCCATATTTTCTTAAAAAAACTTCCTTTAAGTGAATTTTAATTTAATTTTTATTCATTGGTTCTTTTTTTAATTGAAAGATACCAACCGCTTTAACTCAAAATAGTTTAATTATTTTCTTAAACCAATCAATTTAAATCCATTTGTTTTCATAAATAAAATACATTGACTATTTTGAGTAATTAAGGTTTACAGGTGATTACATTTTTTTTGGTAAATTAAACAAAGTATTACATAGAGTAGATCATAGACAAATTATCAAAACAGTAGTCATCCTTCAAGATCTCTTTAATCTTCAAAGGGAGATCCTCAAATATATGCAAAGATTTATCAGTCAATAGAGTTTTTTTTGCCAAAGCATCAACTGCCTGATTGGTTTCTTTGGAAATATAATTCAAGGACCAGTTCTCTTCAAAGGTTAGGATTTGTTGACTCCTTCTTATCAAGGAGATTTTTGGACCACCAAGCTTACTTTCGCAAATAGAAATAACAGCTTCAAGATTATCTGATTGAATAATGACCTCATCATAACCTTGTTTCTGAAGAAGAAGTAGACCATCCAATATACCCCACAGCTTAGCAACCGCTACTGAACATTTCCCCAAAAAGCGATTGTAACCTAGGATCCGCTTCCCTTTGCTATTGCGTATCACTCCACCTGCAGCAGAGAAACCAGGCACAGAGTGAACAGCACCATCAATATTAAGGAAGACACACATACCTGAATTTTGATTTGGTTGACAAACCAATGCTTCATTATGGATAGAGAGAAAATGTTTTACGCAACTATAAGAGACACTAATTATATCCTCTGGATTCATAGCATTCCCTTGAAGAATGATTAAATTACGATTCTTCCAATGCACCAAAAAATAACCCCAAAGAGGCAAGCCCAAGATGAGTCACTCGTCTTGTTGGTAGAAAGAGATTGCAAATTCAAGAATATCCACTCCGAAATATGACCGGAAAAAAAACTTCTAAGATGACTAGCAGGGATGACATGGTGCCAAATTTCCTTCGCAAAAGAACAATCCCTAAGGATATAAAGGATATCCTCCATAATATGGCCATAGAGATGGCACGACGTTTCTTGCGTAATACCTCTTCTAACTCTTTCAGAGTTAGTTAAAAGTCTCTATTTAAGAATTAACCAGATGAATTGCTTGACATATTAGGGCTCCGAAATTTTCCATACAATACTCCAATTCACCTTCTTCAAATTCGAAGACTCCTCCTTCAGTATATAATAAACACTCTTCGCAAAAAAGACACATGTCGTCGTTCTAGACAAAGATAAAATATCTAGCCCAGCTAAGTCTAAAGGAGGAGGAATGCTAATGATTTGTTTAACCACTTCTTCAGGTAACCACAGTCTGAAAAGATGAAGGTTGTATTCACCATTAACCAAAACCATCTCATTAACTTTGCTCTCAGTAACAATGTTACCATGACTCGAAGCCTATTGATTGAGAGGTCCCACATTAGGGACCCAATTATCCTCCCAACAACAAACAGTCCTCCCATTTCCAATGGAACAGATCATATTACTACACAGCAGAGGCCAAGCTTTGGCAACTGCTTTCCACATATAGGAGCAATTGCTCCTCATAATAGAGTCCAGCATACTTTCACACAATTTATACTTAGCTCTAAGGACCTGAACCCATAGAGCTTCAGTTTTATTAATAAGTATAACCAATTTTCAACATGAAAACTTTGTTTTGATCCATCAAATGTCGAAAACCGAGACCTCCGTGTAGCTTAGGTTGACAAATATCATTCCACCCCACCAAAGCCATTTTTCTTTTCCCATTGTCTTGCTAAATCTTCAATAGAGTCGCAAATTCATTTAGGGACTAGAGTCGACTGTATGAGATAGCTTGGAATAGTCAACAGAACTGATTATGCTAAGGTAACCTTTTTACCAAAGAAAAGTTTTTTACCATCCTAACTAGAAAGTCGACTACGAACTCTTTCCACCAAAAAATCTAAGATGCTATTAGTAACTCTTCAATGAAAAAGTGGAACCTCAAGATAGTGACCTAAGTCATTAACTTCTTGAAAAGCAAGCATGTCATTAATCTCATTCCTTAAAAGTTCTTTAACCCCCTAAAAAAGAACATATTCGTTTTCCTAACATTGACCTTGTGATCAGATAACTCGCAGAAGTTACTCAGAAAATTCTTGAAAAGACTACTATGAATCAAATCAGCTTGACTAAAAATCACCAAGTCATCTACAAAGAACAAGTGTGAAAGACTCGGTCTTATGTGTGATAATTGAATGGGACTCCACTCCCTTAAAGAGATATCCGCATGAAATCTATGGCCCAACCATTCCATACAGGGGACAAATAAGTATGGTGATAGAGGACAGCCTTGTTGAATACCCCTTACCGGCCTAAACTTTTGTGTTGGCCCATCATTCTATAATACCTGCATAGAGGATAACGAGATAGCATTCATAATAACTTTAACCAAATGAGAAGAAATACTTGCTGCATTGAGAGAAGCTTCTATAAAGTCCCATCTGACTCTATCGTAAGCCTTCTCCAAATTAATCTTGATTACCATCCACTAGAGCTTTTTCTTAGTTCTCATAAAATGTAAAAATTCCTGAGCGATAATGACGTTATCAATAATTTCTCCCGGCAATGAAACCCATTTGTTATTGACCTATGATCTTCGGAAAGATACTTTTAAATCTATTAGCTATGACCTTCATAATCAACTTGTATAACACAGAGCAAATGCTGATAGGCCGAAACTGTGAGAAATTTTTCAGGTTTAAAATTTTAGGGATTAATACAATAAGCGTGTTATTGAACTCCGAGTCGATGGTACCTTTCTCAAAAACCTTCTTGACCCATCACAAATAGCATCCCCAATACTATCCCATTAATTCTGGAAGAATGTAACATGAAAACCATCACTACCTAGGGCTTTCAAAGGTGCCATGTCGAAAAGAGCAATCCTTATTTCCTCATCCGTAACATTTCACCCGAGAAAATCAACATCTTCAGGACTAAGGCAAGAAAAAGCACTAGGAGGAAGAATTCCTAGCGGGCCTGGATTCTCCCCATAAAGATTCTTGAAAAAATTAACCACTTCGGTCTTAAGAACCTCAGGATAAAAAAATCTAATCCCTATCAGCATTATGATAAACGCTAATTTATACATATTTTTACCTCATGTTTAGCCTATATTTTGGATGAATTATTATCAATTTAGTGAGAATTGGTGCTCTTAATCCTTATTTTTCATATCTTATACTCAGGAGAGCATAGGGAAGAGAAAAGAATAGGAAATGGACTGAAAATGAGGAAAATGGGCCAAAAATGACATAACACACGGCCCAAGGAATTACCACACGGCCGTGCCACACGGCCGTGCCACATGAAGATCATACGGTCCAGCTCTCGACAAGCACGGGCAGGCCACACGGCCGTGCCAAATCACACGGCCTTTGTCGAAGTCACACGGGCGTGGCACACGGGCGTGTTCTAGTCGTGAGGAAGAGGAATTTCACTCGAATTGGGATACTTGGAGGCTAAGAAAGGTTCCCCAAAGCTCTATATAAAGACCCTAGGAGGCAACTCTTAGGGGGTGCTTATTTCCCCACAAAGGGAAGTATTCTTTGCTGCCAACACAGAGAGTGGAAGTAGGGATTACTCGCAGGGAAGTTGATTGATTCATCCCAGAAGTCAAAATTCTGCAGCAATATAGAGGATCTCCCTAAATTCTTTCAGGGGTTTTCGGGTTCTTTTATGTTTTGTTATTTTATATCTTCTGAGATGTTTTCTTTCTTTATTATGAACTAAACCCCTCAAATACTTGAGGGGGATGAAACCTAAGATGAATCTTGCTATTATTTATTCTTGAGTTATATGATAAATACTTGAGTTGTTCTTAATTATGTGTGCTTAATTCTTGTGTTAATAAACCTAGGTATTAATTCAAGAAATAGATGTGCTTAGAGTAGAGGAGCAAAAGTCCCTGTGATAAGAGTAGATCTACCATAATTAAGCGGAGTTGCATGCAACCCTAGACATAGGGCGACATAAATCTGTCGGATTAGGGTCAAACCTAATATGGGGAACCATTGATCGAATTAATGCAACCTAAGAAGTTAATTGATAAAGGAACTTTAATTAACAACTTAGGCCTAGTTGCTCTACGCCTCGACGGAGGGTTTAGCATAAATTAGGGATCTCTACGGATCAAGTCAAGTGAATAAATCGTCTAGCTCAAGAACCAATAACAAGTGAAGTCTAGGTGGATTCCCCCTTAAGTATTGTCCATATCAATCAAGTTTTTCCCTAAAAGTTTTCCCAATTTTACTCTTTGTGCTTTTCTTAGTTAGTTTTAGAATTAGTTTAAACAAACCCCTCTTTTATTCTTAGGCTAGATAATAGAAAGAAAGTAAGTAATAGTACTTTTGGTTCCCTTGGGTACGATAACTCGGTCTTGCCACTAAGCTATACTACTGTTCGATAGGTGCGCTTGCCTTAAAGCGTCGCGATATTAGTTAGTTTTGGTGTGATCAAGTTCTTTATAAATTTTATTACTTAGTATCGCGAACGCGGATATCAAGTTTTTGGCGCCGTTGCCGGGGAACTAAAATATTACGAAAGCTCGATTTCTATTACTTTAGCCATATATTTATATTTATTTATTTTTCTTTTATTTTTATTTTCAATTTAATTTATTTTTATTTTTATTTTTCTTTTCTTTTAAATTTTTGAGTTTTCTTTGCTTTTTCTTTTTAGGTATTTTTAGTTTATGACTAGAAACAATCCAACAGGACCACTACTTTTCGACGAAGATCTAGAAGCAACAGTTTGCAGAAATCACAGAAAAATTAGACGCAGTCTACATTATCCTGAACAAGAACCTGATCTAGAGCTAGAACCTACAGAAGAGATGGAAGCAAATCAAGATGTTCTACCACCTCCCGCAATAGTCGCGCCACCAGCAATTCAAGAAGAAGCTCCGCGCACTATGTATGATTATGCTAAACTTAGTTTGGCTGGTACCCAAACTAGCATTCTTAGACCAACTATTGCTGCTAATAATTTTGAGTTAAAACCTAACACCATTCAGATGATACAGCAATTGGTACAGTTTGATGGTTTACAGGATGAAGATCCAAACTCACACATAGCCAATTTTTTAGAACTTTGTGATACTTTCAAAATAAATGGCGTTTCTGATGATGCCATTCGATTGAGGCTATTTCCATTCTCTTTGAGAAATAAAGCCAAACAGTGGTTAAATTCTCTACCACGAGGCTCAATTACCATATGGGAGCAGATGACCGAAAAATTTTTACTCAAATATTTTCCTCCAGCTAAAACAGCCAAATTACGAAATGATATTTCTTCTTTTGTGCAGATGGATTTAGAAACACTTTACGATGCATGGGAGAGATACAAAGATCTTTTGAGAAGGTGTCATCATCATGGATTACCTTTGTGGCTACAAGTTCAAACCTTCCACAACGGTTTAAATCCGTCAACCAGACAAATGATCGATGCAGCCGCAGGCGGAACCATCAATAATAAAACACCTGACGCAGCTTACGAATTTATTGAGGAGCTATCATTGAATAACTATCAGTGGCAAGTCATGAGGACAAAGCCGACGAAAGCCGCAGGAGTTTATAATATTGATGCTGTTACTATGCTCACTAACCAAGTAGAACTTTTAAATAAGAAATTTGATAATTTTGTTGGTTCTACGCAGGCTCAACCAGTGATGCAATATGATGCAGCTCCAGGAAATACGTTTAATTCAGACCATCTACACAACATAGAAGCTGAACATGCCAATTATATGGGTAATAATTCTCGACCTCAAAATAATCCTTATAGTAACACTTATAATGCAGGTTGGAGAAATCACCCAAATTTTTCATGGGGAGGACAAGGAAATCAAAGACAACAGCCTCCGGTATTTCAGCAGCCACCACCACAACAGGAGAAAA
This sequence comes from Gossypium stocksii, assembly GCA_020496765.1. NCBI lineage: Eukaryota > Viridiplantae > Streptophyta > Magnoliopsida > Malvales > Malvaceae > Gossypium > Gossypium stocksii. The sequence continues at coordinate 10,676,750 of CM035621.1, read as the reverse complement.
AGCTGAACTTGGAAGAGATGTTCACCAAATTTATTGCCATATCAGAAACTCGTTTCCAAAATACCGAAACGGCACTAAGGAACCAGCAAGCATCTATTCAAGGACTTGAAACTCAAATAGGCCAGCTTGCTAAGCTAATTTCGGAAAGACCACAAGGTTGATTTCCAAGTAACACTGAGACCAATCCAAAAGAACAAATTCATGCCATGAGCACAATAGATGAGGAGGTTTTAATCAAAGACAACTCAAACAAGGAGCTTGAGGTGAATAAAGGTAAAGTAGAGGTAAGCAGGAACAAGCCAGACATCAACGAACACAAGCCTCGTATCCCATACCCAAGAGCGCTTCAGAAAGACCGCACAGATGAACAATTCGGTAAGTTTCTTAAACTCTTAAAAAAATTACATATTAACTTACCCTTTGTTGAAGCAATTATGCAGATGCCGGAGTACGCAAAATTTTTAAAGGAACTCCTCACAAATAAAAGGAAGTTAGAAGAATTGTCCACAGTGGAACTCAACGAGGAATGCTCAGCTATTCTCCAAAATAAACTACCAACCAAACTGAAAGATCCAGGGAGTTTTACTATTCCTTGTTTATTTGGTAGCCTAGACACAAAAAATGCTTTAGCTGATTTAAGGGCTAGTATAAATGTCATGCCTTATACACTGTTTAAACAACTAAGTCTTGGAAAACCGAAGCAAACTAAGATGAGCATTCAACTGGCTGATAAAACTATTAGGTCTCCTAAAGGAATAGTTGAAGATGTGCTCGTCAAAATTGATAAATTTATATTCCCAGTTGACTTTGTTGTTTTAGACATTGTTGCGGATAGCAATGTACCCTTAATTCTAGGGCGACCCTTTTTAGCAACTGCAAGAACAATAATTGATTTAGGAACAGGTAAACTTACACTACGTGTGGGTGATGACCAAGTTACCTTACAAGCTCGAAACTCGATTACGATTGTTGATAATAATATAGTTACGAGTCATTGTAAAAAGAATAATCTCACCACCCAACCTTCTGTGCAGGATACACTCTACATAAAGGCAACCCAATCACAAACAAGTCCATCCAAGGGAGATGCACCTGAAAAGTGAACGCTTCAGATCGAGGAACTAGATGAGTGGCTGAACTATCATGAAAAACCCAAAACAGGTCACACCAACCCAGAGCATCACCAAGACGACCCCCAGGTACAAACGAATCAACTCAAGGTAGGGGATAAGGTAATCTTAGGGGAAGACGATCCTCGAATCTTGAATTTAAAAGAGCATACAAGTGACACACCTTACTTCACGGTAATGAAAATCTTTCCCTATGGTACAGTCGAGATAAAACATGAGTCACTCGGCACTTTTAAGGTAAATCACACTCGACTCAAATCTTACGTTGATAATGAAATTGTAAGCAGGATAGAAGAGTATCAACTCTTCAAACCACCGTGAACGTACAAGCTCAAGCAAAGTCGAGCTTAGACTATAAATAAGCGCTTCTCGGGAGGCAACCCGAGCACTAACATAGTAACTTTTCTTCTATTTTGTTTTCAGTCTTTTTATACAGCAACTAACACCTTTGATGCAGGAAATTAGGACCACACGGCCTGGAACACGGACGTGCCTAAGGCCGTGTGACATCTTAAAACAGAGACACGGTCGTGCACTCAGACCGTGTACAAACAGAGTAAATTTTTCCCAAAAGCACGGGAGGTCGACAAATCCCCACGGTCGTTCAACATGGCCGTGGCAACCATGCAGTATCAACACGGGCTCGCACAACGCCACATGCCCGTGTCCCCAAGCCGTGGCCAACACTGTCAAATCAGACACGGCCGTGCGACTACCTACACGACCGTGCGAAAAAGCGAACAAGTTCTCCACGGCCGTGCAATATGGCCAACACGGGCTAACCCCGAGCCACACGGGCTAACCCCGAGCCACACGGGCGTGTGCCTCTATTCTCCCATACGGTTCTATTTTTCTCATTTTTTTCTTTTTTTTTAGTCTCTTTTTTATTTCAAATTTTATTTTTATTATACTTAATCCTTTTAATTCATTACAGTATTAGTATTTCTAGAACTTAGTTTATTATTTTTCTGTTATTTAAATTTCGATCTTTCATATCGGTCAAGCCCTAACGAGTAATCTCTATCAATCGAAAATTCCCATGACTAATTAATATTTTCGCAGTTTCAAAAAGGAGCTCTACAGCTCATATTCAAACGGAAATGGGAACACCCTGCCACAATTGCCGACTCTTCCTCATAAATTCATCCTAAATTTAGGAAGTTTCAATTCTCTCCCTATCTTATGATATTATACTTCTCTTGCTATTTATGTATCTTTGTACATTGAGGGCAATGTACATCTTAAGTGTGGGGGGGAAGCTTACTTGAAATCTTTACACTATCTGTGAAAATCCCTGAAATTGTACTTCATGCATTGTTCTTAACTAATTCTCAATCTCCTATTAGGAATTTATTCTGATTGATTTATGATTTCTATCGATATGTTGAGAATTAAGATATAGGTGCTTGTACTTTGATTATTCAAACTTAAAACATTAGGGAATCAAGCATGATAAGTTGAAATTTTTGAGAACCCCAAATTTTTGCATAAGTTATTTTCCCTAATTTTAAGAATTATCTTGAGATCTGAAATTCATAGAATTGACATCAAAAGCCATAATTCTAGTGAGATTTTTGAGCCTTTTTGAGCATACATTCTTTCGTGCTCACTTTTATTATTGCTTTGAGTGAGTCAATACTGAATTGTTATTCTAGAACTTGCTTCGATTATACATGTCGAGACCACATCATTGATTTGATATACCGAAATGATAAAGGCACTTAGGATTTAACCCACTTACTCCACAAAAAGCCTACCTCCATGAATTAACCCCTAGTAAACCCCATTGAGCCTAAACAACCTTTTCCTTGACTTACCCTCTAATTATTAACCAATAACCCATTTTTGTTGAATTTTATTCAATTATTTTGACCCTTATTTTTGTCGAGATTTGAAGTGATTTTTTATCTAGCTTTACTCTCTTCTCCATTTTTAAATTTTCAAGTTATTTAGTTTGAATTGTTCCTAAAAAACAAAAAAAGAAAAGAAAAGAGTACATACAGTAAAATTCGATTGTAAATTGTAAATAGTTCGATAAATTTTTGCATATTTCTATTTGAAGGCTACCAAGGCAGAAATGATAGTATCATAAGAATTAGCTGAGAAATATGTTCCATTGATAGAGATTTTTTCTAGCTAGATAATTTTTTAGTTCAATCTCGATTCTAACCTTCTTTTTGCAGCCTGTGACAACACCCCTAACCAAGCCCCGTTACAACCATTAAAAGACATTTTGATCAATGTATCATATCAAACTATAGTGGTGGAGATTTGATTTTCTTGCAAGCTTATGGTAATAACTTTTCATGTTGATTAAGGAGTGCTTAAATTTTGAACCCTAAACACTTCGAGTGGATAGAGTGAACCTTTAGTGAGGATGTCAACTCCTGTTAATTAAGATGGAGAGATAACTACTTAGAAGGAAGGAAGAGACTTATGTTTTCAATGATAAAATTCTCAACTTAGAGTGATTGAGTCTTTAATGTTCTTCTGATTGAATTACTCATTGTATGATTACCTGTGGACTAGTTTGAAACATTATTGATAAAGATTTTAGGTTGAGAGGAATAATTCTTATTTAGGGATTGAGATTTTGCTTAAGGACAAGCAAAGGTTTAAGTGTGGGGGTATTTGATAAACGCTAATTTATATATATTTTTACCTCATGTTTAGCCTATATTTTGGATGAATTATTATCAATTTAGTGAGAATTGGTGCTCTTAATCCTTATTTTTCATATCTTATACTCAAGAGAGCATAGGGAAGAGAAAAGAATAGGAAATGGACTGAAAATGAGGAAAATGGGCCAAAAATGACATAACACACGGCCCAAGGAATTACCACACGGCCGTGCCACACGGCCGTGCCACATGAAGATCACACGGTCCAGCTCTCGACAAGCACGGGCAGGCCACACGGCCGTGCCAAATCATACTGCCTTTGTCGAAGTCACATGGGCGTGGCACACGGGCGTGTTCTAGTCATGAGGAAGAGGAATTTCACTCGAATTGGGATACTTGGAGGCTAAGAAAGGCTCCCCAACGCTCTATATAAAGACCCTAGGAGGCAACTCTTAGGGGGTGCTTATTTCCCCACAAAGGGAAGTATTCTTTGCTGCTAACACAGAGAGTGAAAGTAGGGATTACTAGCAGGGAAGTTGATTGATTCATCCCAGAAGCCGAAATTCTGCAGCAATATAGAGGATCTCCCTAAATTCCTTCAGGGGTTTTCGGATTCTTTTATGTTTTGTTATTTTATATCTTCTGAGATGTTTTCTTTCTTTATTATGAACTAAACCCCTCAAATACTTGAGGGGGACGAAACCTAAGATGAATCTTGCTATTATTTATTCTTGAGTTATATGATAAATACTTGAGTTGTTCTTAATTATGTGTGCTTAATTCTTGTGTTAATAAACCTAGGTATTAATTCAAGAAATAGATGTGCTTAGAGCAGAGGAGCAAAAGTCCCTGTGATAAGAGTAGATCTACCATAATTAAGTGGAGTTGCATGCAACCCTAGACATAGGGCGACATAAATCTACCGGATTAGGGTTAAACCTAATATGGGGAACCATTAATCGAATTAATGCAACCTAAGAAGTTAATTGATAAAGGAACTTTAATTAACAACTTAGGCCTAATTGCTCTACGCCTCGACAGAGGGTTTAGCATAAATTAGGGATCTCTACGGATCAAGTCAAGTGAATAAATCGTCTAGCTCAAGAACCAATAACAAGTGAAGTCTAGGTGGATTCCCCCTTAAGTATTGTCCATATCAATCAAGCTTTTCCCTAAAAGTTTTCCCAATTTTACTCTTTGTGCTTTTCTTAGTTAGTTTTAGAATTAGTTTAAACAAACCCCTCTTTTATTCTTAGGCTAGATAATAGAAAGAAAGTAAGTAATAGTACTTTTGGTTCCCTTGGGTACGATAACTCGGTCTTGCCACTAAGCTATACTACTGTTCGATAGGTGCGCTTGCCTTAAAGCGTCGCGATATTAGTTAGTTTTGGTGTGATCAAGTTCTTTATAAATTTTATTACTTAGTATCGCGAACGCGGATATCACATTACATAAAGCATTGATTTTATTAAAATTCCTTCTCTGAACTATGCGTCTATGGAAGTAGCTAGTGTTACGGTCTCCCAAATTTAGCCATACGCATCTTGATTTTTGTTTCCAAAGCATCTTCTTATGATGAAGAATATTTTTAAGCTCTTCTCGAATCATCACTTCCTGATGAATAAGAGAATTAGACCCTGAAAGGTCTAAAGCATGGGGGATTTTAGAAAGCTTATGCATTAACTACCTCTTCTTTTGGTTTATATGCCCATAAATACAATCATTCCACCTTTTAAGCTTATCAGTAAAACCAACAATTATGCTAGTCATATTACCGTTGAAACTCTAATTTTTCTTGACAAAATTAGTGAAATTTTAGTGATGTAGCCAGCCAGCTAAAAACCAGATGGGACGATTAGGAGCATATCTAACTTCATAGACAAATTAAAAAGAAGTGGTCGATAATCGCATTTAATTCTAGGTAGATGGGAAACCGAACGATTAGGAAAAGATTCCATCCAAGCGTTGTTACCCACAACCCTATCTAGTCTTTCAGAGATATTACCACGATGCCATGTAAAAGGAGGCCACTAAAAACCCAGATCATGTAATTGAGCTTTATCCATAAACTCACTAAAAAATTGGCATTTATGACCTTTAACATGGCTGCCTTTTTTAATATTTGAAGAGTGGATGGCGTTAAAATCTCCAATGGCCATCCAAGGATCATACCCAAGTGGAATTAAGCTACTTAAATCATTTCACAAAATTTTCCTTTTCAGTTTGTCAGGGCTCTCATACACAAAAACAACAAAGATCGAATTAGTACGCAAATTAGAACAGATAAGAGCCAAAATAAATTTGAGGATGATTGCCAACCACCTCCAAATCAAATGAATTTTTCCATCCAGTACAAATACCTCCAGAAAATCCTACCACTTCCACACAATGAGATTTATCCCGGCCTAACTTCACAATGATTGTGTCAGCTTTAGTCCTACTAATTCTTAGTTTAAAAAGGCTAACTATATCAAGCTTATGTTGATTGTTGTACTTATGAAAAGGTCACAAAAATTTATCAGACACACATCGCTGTACATTCCAGGATAAAATAGAAAAGTTCAATATAATAAAAACTTTAAAAAGGAAAAAAGATCTTATCTTATTAGCGTCCGGTTGAAGAAAACTCCACTCACTCTCCTTTTTGTCGCGACAAATCCATAGCAGATTTTCCATTAATTTCAAATGCAAAAAGCTCTACTTCCCTTTTCATAGAATCAGCAGATGGAACTCGGATATTTTTAGAATTTTTGAAGCGATTATCTGGTCCTTTTAAAGTTTTATTAAGTTTCCAACCTCCTTTTGGACCAATCACTTTAGCATTCTGTTCTTTAAAAACCTCCTTAGGAAATTTAATTCCAGTCGAAGGACCAGTACCCCCTATCTCCTTGCTAACATGCTCCAAAATATTTCTATTTTTGAACACAACTGCCAAATGATTTTTAGCCTCCAAAAGACCTTCCTTCACCTCCACATTAACAAAAGAATTCTCTTCAAAAGTAGGATTAAAATGCACTACATGTTCCGCTCGCTTTTGGAGAGAAATATGAGGGTCCACTTTTACTTGATCTACATCAACAGCATTTTGTGAATTTAAAATGAAAGGAAAACAAGAGACAGAATTACCTGAAATTAAAGACCAGTTGTTTCCTTCAGCACTTGGCAAAGAATCATGCGTAGCATTTGAGAGTTTAGATAGGTCTGCTACAAATTCTTTCAGACCCTAGGCCTCTTGCTACAACCCACTGCTAATATTGCTAGGTGCCTGCTCGTTACTAATCGAATGAGTCAGTTTTTTTACAACCAAAGAAGCCTGCGGATCCAGGCCCATCTTAGTCCCACCTGTGGAATGATTGTTTAGAAGATTAATGGCCTTAGAGTCACGAGCCTAACCCTTTAGATATTTCCTCATCGACAGGCCCAAATTAACTTTTTTAGAGCCATCATTAGTATATTTTTTACCCATTGAAGGTTTTTCTTGGGAACCAATTAAAACAACTTTCCCCTTTTTCTTCAAATATTTTTAGAGTTCCTTATTCATTTCCTCTTCTGTTGAAATCGCCTCCAAGTCGGCTAAAGATTGATAATGTGATCCCATACTTTTTCCCATATAAAATTGTGTCCTTTTTTAGTTCCATCGAAGGTACCATGCCTGGTCTTTCGCTCCACCAGCATCCAGGGACTATAGTCCCCTCCTCCGGCCACTGCAGTAATTACAGAAGTTTGTTCCGATGTCTCACCCTTCTCTTTCACCCCTAAAGTTTGTATAACTGATGAACATGTTTCTTTAGTATGTCCATAGCAACCACACTTAAAGCAAACCACTGGTAGGTTATCATACTCAATCCTTTGAGGGCTACCACTGATAAGAATCTTAGAGACTAACGGTCGCCCTAAATTGACAAAAACTACCATACGAGCGTACTGTCCCCTTGCTCTACTATCCCTGTTAAAATCCAATTTTTTTACTTTACCTATCATTCCTCCAATCTTCAAAAGAATCTGCTTTTTATAAAAGTGATTGGGAAGACCGGGAAAATGAATCCATGTGAGGACCATATTAGGATAAGGTAAATTAGGATTGAAATCAATCGTCCAAGGCTAGACGGTAAGGTAATGACCGAAAATAACCCATGGACCTTGAGAAAGGATCTTGTCATAATCTTCAGTGTTCTAAAATTTTGTAAGAAAATAACAATTTTCAATAACCATTAATCGAAAAGGCTTAGACAGTATCAAAATCCCATATAATCTATTATGCAAAGTTGTGATTCCAAGGTTTCGTCCCAACATCTTGAGTGTAATGGCCTAAATTTCAGTGATATCGGAGCAATGGTTTCGTAACCACAAATCTGAGTCAAAGAGAAAATTTATTTTAATATTATTGCATGACTTATGATATGATAGGAAAGTTGTATAAAAATTTTGATAGGAAAATTTTACCAATTAAGTGGTTAATTAAAGAAAGGACCTAATTGCATAAAATGTAGAAGTTGAGCACTAGAAGCTAAAAGGACCAAATAGCTATGAAATTCAAAATTAGATGTCCTTATATGGTACTTATACCATCAATAAAAAGATGACAAAATATCTAGGGTGATTCATCCATGGAATTTGAGAAAAAGAAAAAGGACTAAATTGGAACTCAAGAAAATTAAAAGATGATAATTTAATTACATGGAAATATCATCATATTTTATCATCTTCATCCCTAAAATTTGATGAAAACCCTAGGAGAGAGAGAAGAAACTTTCTTGGCATAAATTGGTAAGTTTTTATGTCCCGTTTTTAGTAATTTTTATATTTTTGAGATCGAGATAACATGCTCTCTCTATTTTGGGGATTAAATTGAAAATTTATCAAAGTATAGAAATTGTGCCATGGATAATTATGCTGGAAATTGAAAATTTATGGTAGAAAATGAAAGGTTGTTAGTAAATAACTAACTTTGACAAAGTGATTTTCGGATGAAATTGTGAAAAAGGGACTAAAATTGAAAATTTGTAAAATCCAAAAAAAGATTCTGATTTTTGTGAAATATATGTGCTGTAAATAATACATGAAAATTTTGGCTAGGCTTGGATAGGGGATTGAACTGCATGAATTTTACTTTCCGAGCTTAGGGACGAAATAAGAATAAATGAAAAGTTTAGGGGCAAAATGGTAAATTTTCTCAAAGTGTAAATTGAGATCGTACAAATATGAAAAATGAAAAATTGATGATTAAATTCATTTATATAGATCTGGAGAACTCAAATTTAAAGTTAGATCGATGAAAGGAAAAGATATCAGATTAGTAAAGTACAAACACGAACAATCATCGAGGTAAGTTCATGTAAGTTGAATTGAATTCTTTAATGCTTGAATTGTATGTTTATGTAACATGAATGTGATATGAATGTTCAGTGCGTGGAAAAGTAATGAAATGGTGAATAACACTTGATAAAAAGGGAAAATAAATCTCGGTTGAATAAAAAGGAATTCGATGGATCAATGAAAAAAAGATATTACATGTGATGTGAAAAGGATTTAGCCCGGACTGATAATCCTGAAATAAGCCCTCCCGATGTATATGATATGGAACGAATTTAGCCGGGATGGGTAATCCAGAATAAAGCTCTAAAGAGTATTTGTCATTGAAGGGATTTAGCCTGGGCTAGTAATCCTGACAAAACTTGTTGAGCATATGTTACAGGGGATTTAGTCTGGACTGTTAATCATGCTATATAAAATGAGATTTGGGAGTGTGCACTTTGATAAGGGTAAATGTGAATTGATGGGTTATGTGTTGATAATACATGAAAATTATTGGACTAACTCAATTGTTGAAATGGTGTATAATAGGGTAATTTCCTATTGTTTGGATATATGTATACTTGATTTAATTAATGGACATACGTGGTAAGTTAAATTCCTGTTACATGAACTTACTAAGCACTATGTGTTTACTCTGTTTTATTTTCCCTATTTTATAGTGCTTGGAAGATCGAAAGGTCGAAGATAGGTTGGAGCTTGGTCACACTATCAATCCACACATTTTGGTATATGAAAATACTCTATTTTGTAGTAATGGTACGTATAGCCTAATAATACCAATGTTGATGTTGAAAGGGTTGGATGTAAACCTAGTCATTGGTATGGCTAGTGTTAACTTATTTTGAGTATGTTTATAAAGTAAATGATGGATTTCATGTAGGATGAAGTGTTTCAAATTGATAGATTATATATATAAAATCATGAGGTAAGTTTTGCACCAAATGGACATCTGAAAATGTGGCATATTGTATGATGAAATTGGTTGAAAATTATAGATGATGAATTGCTTGGTTGGTATTGGAATGGTTTGATGCAAGTATTGCATGAAAATGGGTGAGAAATGAGGCTTGGACATAGCCTTATTTTGTCCACACAGGTAGACACACGAGCATGTGTCTAGGCTGTGTGTGACACACGGTCTGGTACATGGGCGTGTTTCAAGGCCGTGTGTCCCCTGCATCTTAGAATTTAAAAAAATAGAATGCTCAGAATTGAGTACACAGGCAGAGACACGATGTGTGTCTCAGCCATGTGAGGCACACGGCCTAGAACACGGGCATGTCTCTTGGCCATGTAAAACCTGCACCTATTTTCGAAAATTCAAATTAACCACACGGCCCAGCACACGGGCGTGTGACTTGGCCATGTGACAACAATTCATGAATTAGAAGTCAGAGAGTTACACAGATAAGGGACACAGACGTGTGAATCCACACGGCCTGACCACACGGGCGTGTCCCATACCACATGGGCGTATGACCCTTTGTTTTGAGAAAAATTTTAGGATTTTGCGAAAAATTTGCTAAGGTCCCGATTCGATCTTAATGCATGTTTTGGGCCTCGAGAGCCCATTTAAGGGATGTTACGACAAATTTTCGGGGCATGAATAGTAATTGACTTGGTTTATCTTAAAATGGTTTTGTAAACTTCAGTAATGCTTTACCCTGTTCTGGCGACGGATATGGGTTAGGGGTGTTACATTGAGTACCATAGAGGTTGACATTTCCTTTTCCAAAAGCTGATAAACTCTCTTCGAGAAACCAATAGAAGGAACACCATCAACAATAGATTTCTTGACATCCTGCTCTGTAAGAGAGAAATTGTCAGCGAAGTATTGGCCATCACTTTTATTAATCTAATCAAAAGTTTCATTCCCTACTAGCATATCCTTCCATGACAGAGAAGGCACTAGGGGTGGATCCACAACCATCACATATTCAGGAGCCGTATCCGACTTCTTAAATCGAACCTTCTTTGTGTTAAAACCCTCAGGAATAGAGACATCTTCTTCATTCTCGTTCGCAGTAGAAACCGAAGAAGACGAGAGCATTTTTTATACATTGGTTTCTTTGTCTTTTTTATTCCAATTGTCAAATTTTATTCATATAAGGTGATTACATTTTGATCCGAGTTTTATTTGATAATAATTTGGAGGATTCAAGTAATGATGGATTAAGCATATACCTAGAGAAAATAACACAATTGCAGATTGTTTGGCAAAGTTGGGACTAACGTGGAAATTAAGTTTACATTGAAATTTCAGAGACTTTTCAACGGGACAAGATGAAAGATGCTTTTGAACATTTTAATTTGATGTTGTTTTCACCAAAAAGAAAAAGTGATTACATTTGTTTTATATCAATTGATGATTTTCTTTTTAAATTTGAGAGGAGCGTCTTAACCACATAATCATGATGTCTATTTTTGAACTTGTTGATTAAATTCCTTACAACAATAAAGTGAGTTTAACATTAAAAAAAAATACAGGAAAAATTCAAAAGAGTGAGAAGATACAAATAAATATTAATGGCATCTGAAATTGAAAGGTACAGTTCATTATAATTCAAACAGTACATATAAGAGCAGACACATTTACTTTCATATATCTGATTTTTTTTTTTGGAAAAAATGTAAATTTGTGTAGGTGGTATATAGTGTGTATATATGTATATTATATATGACAAGGCAAAAGTAATTTTTGTTGCTTTCAAGTTTCAACTATTTGTTAATTAATTATAAGCCCCCAAGCAAATGAATGTATGTAGAGTACATCAATACATCATGACAATCATATAAAATACATTTCGACTTTTGAATTGGGATTGAAAGAATTTAAGTTTCAACTTTACTTTTTTATTTCCCCCCCTAAAATGGCATGTATTGTGTGGCAATGTGGTCATTCATAACTGATAGGGTTCTGTTGTAAGCTAAAAATTAAAAACTTACTATAAGCTTTAATCAATTCAGTCGGTTACAAATTAATAACAAAATTTTTAATAAAATTTTTGTATTCTCTTCATAATTTTTGATATATTTTCGGTACACCCTCATATGTTTGTTATTGCCTCATAATTTGTGGTACACTAAAATTATTGATAATCTCTAATCATTCTTTATGCTTTCAAAATTAAGTTTTAGAATAATAAATCAATTTTTATATAATAATAAAATATTACTTTTTTGCATACTAATAAAATTTACATAAAATATTAATAAATTTTAAATTACGAATAAATATCGAAAAAGATCATTTTTGTTTCCTTTATTTTTTACGGAGTTAATTGATACAAAATTATGCTCCTATATGTGAGCTGATGAGAAGCTCATTGTAGGAACGTAATGTAGAATTTCACTTTAAAAATCATGATAAGGTATATTGTACTCTTAAGAGGAAAATGTAGGTTCGTACTTTGAAGACAACATTATTGGGAGAGACAACCACAAACTCCGAACATGGACCATAAAATGAATATATATAATACTAAAAAAAATATTTGGTACATTGTCAATGAAGTTTTTAACTCTACAAACATAATTAGGAGATATACATACATACACTAAATTTACAACAAATAACACTCTCTCATTTTTTATATTTATTTTTAATTTTTAATAATAAAATCAAATTATAGGTTATATTGTTAAAATTTTAAATAAAATAATTCAAAACAATACATCCTTTAAAAAACTCCCTAAAATTAAAATATGTTGTTTTAAGAAATAAATATTGTTTAATTAGTTTAAAATTTCAATGTAAACTTATAAATATAAAATATTGTTTAATTATACAAAATTTTAGTTTTTGTTCAAATACGACTAAAAAGTACATGTAAAGAAAATTTTAAGAAATAAATATTGTTTAATTAGTTAATTAAATATATTTATAATATTATAAATATATTATATTTTGAAAGTTTATATACACTATCAACCCATGACTCAGAAGAGAAGTATATATATAAGACGAGCAAAAACCAACTTTACACGGTATAATGAGTAATGATCCACTTCACATACAACCAGTCTTCTTTTTCTTCTTTCCGCCCATGTCTTCCGCTATTCCAAGTGTCGTATATATGCCAAGCAATAGGGCACAAGAATTTTGTCTATCGCAGAACAACTCTCTTTATGTGGAACTTTCTCACTTTCCATACATCATGCAATGGTAGTGACGAGATGCACCTCACGAATGGGTCAAATTTGTCCCTTTCTTCCCACTAAAAAGTGTCGTCTTTCTAATGTCCATTTCTAATATTTTAAATTCTCTCAATTCTGCGACTCTACTTGGGTTCCTATAATCTTATTTGTTTTAATGTTTGTCTCTTGTCCATTTCTTGGTAGTGGTACCAATACGTTGGCCATCCCAAATTTATAATTTCTAACTTTATTTTGTTTCAACTTTCACTTCTTGTAACTAAATTAATTACTGTTTCGAGAATCAATCTTAGTGAATTTCGATAAATTTAAAAATAGTCAGATAAACTGTATTCAAAATGAACCACTTTTGATATTAAAGATGGAAATCATTGAGGTAGTTGTGGATAGTGAAAAATGTAGAAAACAACTAAATTGTAAATGTAACCGAAGAAAATATGAATTATCATTAATTATTTGAAATAGAAATAAGTCAGATTATGTAATGCGATAATTAGAAAATTGACTTCTTATTTAGGTGGAATTTGAAAAGCCCTTCTAAAAATTACTCACAAATTTTAAAATTCTTCTATATATTTACCCAAACAAACAAATTCTTATTTTAGAATTTTGAAAATCTTGATGAGTGCCACAAATTTCTCACTCAAATACATTCTTAAAGATTATCATTTATCTAATATTATGATTTTTTTAGTTGATTCTAACATCAATTATGGCTTTCTTAAATGTTGATTTATTTGTTATTATGTTTTAATTCCATAACCATGAAATCTTAAAAACTTTAAGAAGTTTATAGGAAATAATTTAACAATATTATTATTAAATAAAATAATTTTGTGCATCGCAGAAGTAAAAAAACTAAACTACATAACATCAATATGGACTTGTTTAGAGTTGGCAAAACAGACCCAAGTCTGACATCTCACCCATTCAATTCGAATCCTAACAATTAGACTTTGAGAAAGCCCGAGTTCGTAATAGATTTGAGCCCGAAAAAGTTCAAGCTCGAGAAAATCTGAGCTTGACATATCCGAGCCCAAGATTAGGATAAATCTAACCTAAAGTCTGGAAAAACCTGACTTCATAATTGAACTTATTAGATAATAATAATTAATATAATTTTAAATAAAAATAAATGATAATTTTTTATTTTTTTGAAAATGTATTCCTAATTATTGCATATTTATATTAAAAATATTTTAATGGGAAAATTAATTAATAATAAATTATAAAGTGAAATAAATTTTTAAAAACATTAATTTAATATAAAATATTTTTAATATTATAATTGTATTTGTACAATATATATATAAAATTAAACTTTAATAATAATATAATAATATATTAAATAATTATTATCAAAATTAATTGCTTAACTTGACCTTAAACCGATACACTAAATTAATATATTTATGATACATAATAGAATAGAATAGAATATATTATGATGTGTTAGTGTAGCTAATACTTAAAAAAATTATAATATATAACTATTATTAAAAATGTTAGTTCATATATGACTATTATTATAATATATATTATAATAAATGATGTAGTATTACATGATATTATAATGTTTGATCATCGATGTATATATATAAACTATTAATATATTATATTATATATGATAGGAAGGCTAGCTTTTAAATGCACGAAAAGTATAAGGACTTAGAGCATATTTCAATCAATATAATAATAAACAATAATAAAATAATAATAAGTGATACATAATGTACTACTACTATTACATATAACTATTATTATAATATAGATTATAATGAAAGACAGGGTTAAATACAAAACTGGTACCCGAACTTGTCCACTTCTCTCAAATTGGTATTTATGATTTTTTTGTCCTAAATTGGTACTCGAACTTTATTTCCGTCAATTAAATTGGTACCCGAATCTAACGCTGTTAATTTTTTATTGACATGACAGCACTGGCCAAACGAGAGTCGTCACGTGGTATCCTCTTGTACCTCTTTTTTCTTTTTGTTTCTGTTTCTTTTTTATTTTCCCTCATTTTCTTTCCTTTTTCTTTTCTTTTCTTATTTTACTTTTTCTTTTTCTTTTGCTTTTTCTTTTTCTTTTTCTTTTTCTAGCTTTGCTTCTACACTTTTTCATCTTTCTTCTTTCTTTCTTCTATCAAAATGTAATACCCTAGAACCTGGCCCAAAAGTTTTGACCGTATTTCAGAGGTCACATTATTGAATTCTAAATTTCGCTTAAAAAGTCAATCTCTTTGTATGTTTAACAAAATTTAGTAAAAACTAAACCTATGCTTTGCAATTAGTGTTTAATTGACGTTAAAAACAAGTCAGAAATAAATCAAATTAGTATGCCCTAAACAGTTCCAAAATGTGTCAGATTTTGCTAATCGTAACCCAAAATTTCAAACTAGTGTTATAGCGAAAAATATATTGTTTACTTTTTAATAGAAGGCCATAGGTCATTTCTCAAAAACGTATGAACCTTGAAACAGTAGCAGAGAGCTTAGTTAAAAATCATGCGAGTAACGTTCAAAATGTTGTTCAAAACCAAAAACACATAATTTAACGAAAAATCTAAACTCAAACCCATACCACAGTTTTTATAATCACCTTACAAATAATTTTTAAATAAACCATACTAAACTTAAGGAAATCTTATTTAAACCGAATCAACACCAAAAAGTTTCTAGACCTCCGATGTGCGGAGTTTGAAGCTTAAACTTGTGAATTACCTAAAAGGAAAAAACTAAAGGCATGAGCTACACGAGTTCAGTGTGAGTCCGAAACATAAGTAAAAGGCAGAAGCAGAGCAACACAACAAATATTTAAGAAACATACTTATACCAAAAACATATGAAATTCCCAAACTGGTAACCCATTTATGAATTTTATTTCCACTAACGAACAGTACGCAAACATATTATTTAATATTCACTCTGTCAATCATATTTTCAAATGTGTAATGAATGCACATATCAAAAACCCACACAACCAAACAACACTCCGACCACCCTACACACCACAATTGGCCGATGGTAGGCCCACCACCCTATACACTACAAAGGGCTACTATAGGCTCGTCCACCCTACACACCACGGTAGTGGGTCTCAGCCACTCAAATAGAGATATGCAGTTGCGCCGACATATATATACATTGTAGATGTATCGCTTTGAGAATAATTTTGCAATTTAACTACTTAAAACAGACTTCTTCTCTTCACAACCAAAACCCTAGTTTTATGCAAATGAAAAAATATGTACACAATATACAAACAAACATATAGAAATGAACTTCCTCATAACCAGAGTAACAAAACCAGAATTCACATGCCTACATTCCACTAAATGCAGCAAAACACATTTATTGCATCCAAACTTATATAAATAACATAATTAAAAACCCAATATCAAATATGTACTTATGAATATAACATTACATATACAAATAGCATTTCATAATTAGTTTCAACAAAATCAAGATCTCATACACTTCTATAAAACTTAAACTAACACGAGATCATTCAGGGTCTAAATCGCATCGATTTGCAAAAAGGAAAAAAATATAGAAATAGTAAAAAGATAAGGCCACACGACCGTGTGACCAGGCCGTATAAGAGGATCCAGCCCATGTAAAGGTCAACCTGGTTATATGGAAAAGGCACACACCCATGTGATGGAGTCTCATGGCCATGTGAGTTTCCTGTGTAAATCACACTGTATTTGTAACCAAAATTAACATGATTTTTGAAGCAAAGAAGACACGGCCATGTGTCTAATTCACACGCCCAGTGGCTGAGATACATGACCGCGTGACTAAACAACACGCTCATGTGCGATTGACAAAATCTTCCCAACAGGGATCACACGACAATGTGACCAGCCCGTGTGACCCACCCCATACCGTGTGTCACAAAACTCACCTAATTTCCAAATGACACACGACTGTGTGAACCACCTGTGCACGGCACACGCCCATGTACTTGCCCATATGCCTCAAAACCACCACCAAACCTAATGCACAACACTAAAATACACAGAAAAATCACTCCAAATACAAATATTTAGGAAATCACACCTTATTATGTTTACAAACACCAGCAAACGATCACTTCCCACCATTGAATCAAACTGAAACTCAATTACAAGATCACACAAACTATTTCAAAACATTAATCAACAATAATAAATAATCTAAAAAACCAAACTAAAATTCAAAGGCACTTATATGTTTCAGCACTTAAACAAACTAATCACACAATTCCTCTATTGAATGACCGAAACCAAAGCTTTAATGTACGACCAAACAGATACAAAAAGAAGCACAATTGCCAAAAAGAACAAAAAAATGAAACTAAAAGAGGAAGAAAAAGATGCCAACATGCAAGATAAGAAGAGGAAAAATAGAATAATGTAAACAGAACTGAATTAAAACCAAAAATTCTATAAAAAAAATTCCCAAATTGTATACACATGGATTTGAACACAAAACCGAAGCTAAGCTATTAAAGAGCTAGCCATTGAACAACAAACTCATTTTCCTCTTAAAGTGCAAAAACAAACTTAACAATCCAACCGAACCACTGACCCCAACCAACTATCCTGAACAATTCTAACCCTAATTTCGAGGCGTTACACAAAACCCCAAAAATTTTTCTTCACTTTCTCACCATCCAATCACCACCAAAATCACATCTCTTAAACCTTTTCTTTTTCCTTCCCATTTTCTAGCCACCATAAACCAACCCTTATCACTTCCCCTCCCATTTTCAAACTAACTCACAAAGACAAAATCTGATAAAAATATTGAGTTCTTTCTTCTCTTTCTTTTTTGTAGTTATACGATAGAAACATTTAAGTTCAATGGTTGGTCAGATTCACTAACATTATATATTGTATTATCATTCATATTTATGTTCATGTTTGAAACTTTAATTTTTCTGCAAATAAAGTCAACTTCAAATTTCAAATTTCAAATTTAAATTTTCATTAAATTTATTTATTAACCAAAATAATAAAATAAAAAGAAAATAAGAAATCATTGAGCCCAAAATCCCTAAAAATATCAAACCCATCAGTTAGAAGAAAATTAACATCACAAAAAAATCATTAATATCCCCAAGAACATTGAATCTAGAAAATTTCCAAACCCTAAAAAATATACTGGTGGCAACTCATAGTTGCTAGCTCCATCGCCAATGATGACGTAGGCAAGCGAAGGGCGTGGTGGTTCTGGTAGTCTTTAAAGAGTTGTTTTGACCAAACTTTGGTTTAAAAGAAAATGCTAAGAAAACCTAGTTGATGACCCTAAATATCCTAAGTATTAGAATGCTTTCTATTTTTAACTGGAAGAAAAATAAGAAGAAACAAAGGTTTTAGATAGTGAAAAATTTGCTCGAAGATCAATTTTATGAGCAGATTTTGTCCATGCTTTTGGCTTGGGTTTATAATAACTAATGGTGAAACTTGAAAGTGGGACCGCAAACAAGAGTAGCCATAGAAGCTGGTGGAGGTTAGTTGATGTTGGCTGGAAAATGGGGAGGAAGAAGAAAAGGGTTTAAAAGATGTGATTTTGGCAGCGGTTGGATGGTGAGAAAGTGAAAGAAATTTTTGGAGGCTTTTGACAGAAGAAAAAAAGAAGAAAGATGAAGAAGTGTAGAAATAAGGCCAAAAAAAAAAGAAAAAGAAAAAGAAGTACAAGAGGACTATAACACCCCATACCCAGCCTAGAAGTTACGGTCAGATTACATAGAATAGGTAAAGGAAAAAAATGTTAAGTTTTGTGGCAAACCAATTTTAGTGGAAAGAAAACTCAATTTGAACAACCTTTTGAAAAACATAGCAAATTTTATGAAATCCCAGTTTAATTGTTGACCTAAAATCAAAACTCATTTACTTGAAAACATATGCGTGCTAAAACATTTTGGAGTATTTCAATTAGTATTGTAGTGGAAAACCTTATAACTTTTGTATATAAAACCGCGGTTCATTTTTAATTATCATGGATTAAATGTTCTTAAACGATGATAGCCTTTTGTGTAGTAAATATCAAAATAGTCCCTACGAACTAAACAGAAATTATAATGTCCAAAACAAAATAAAAACCCAAGAAAAAGTCCAAATGTCCATAAAAAACAAATAAAAAGTCCATAGAACTTTAACCAAAAATATGAAATTCGAACTCCAGAGTCATCGTCCAATCGTAAGTTGGAGGATTACCTAAAACAAAGTAAAACATAAATGTGAGCTTTAAGCCTAGTGTGTGATTTGGCCCATAGTTTCAATACAAATAATCATAATCATTGTCGTAACTATTTTTTGAAAAAACGGGTGTCGACTTAAAAAAATGAAAAATGGGAGTCGCCACCAATCTTTTTAGGTGTGATTGGGTCACCTTATAATGTTTTGGTCTACGAAAAATCGAGAATAGGGTTCGGGAGTCGGTTACGTGTGGGGAAGGATTAGCACCCCCGCAACGCCCAAAATTGGTACCAAATTGAGCAATTTTTTGTCTTAAATCGAAATTTGGAAAGATTTAAAAAATATGATTCTTTTTTTGAAACTAGGATGATTTGAGTTGAAAAATCAAGATCCCTTTGCTTCGGAAGAATACGAATATCACATCCAGCACGATTGGACACGGGGTTCGTGAATTCCTCGAAACTTGAGATGTCTCGCGAGTCGCAAAATTTTATTTAGAAGGGTATTTTTAGTAATTAGACGAACGAGAAATCGCAACCCAGCACGTTAGGGCACTATTTCCCGAATCTCTAAATACAAAAAACATTGCCTCGTTTTTTAAACATTTTTGAATTAAATTGAGATGATTTAGGTTGAAAAATCGAGATTCCTTCACTTCGGAAGAATACGAATATCACATCCAGCACGATTGGACACAAAGTTCTTAAATCCCCCGAAACTAAAGTTATCTCGCGAGTTACAAAATTTAGGAGGGTATTTTAGGTATTTAGACGAACAAGAAATCGCAACCCAGCACGTTAGGGCACTATTTCCCGAATCACTAAACACAAAAATATTGCCTCATTTTCTAAAACAAACTTGGTTATGTGATATATATATGATTTTTTCAAAAACCGTGATGAGGTTAATAGAATATTAAAACATAGAGTTAGTATATTAAAAAAAAAATGATAGTAGTGATGATATTAGCAATAAAAAGTATATAAAAAAGGGCGTATTTAAAAAATATTTACATAGTAGAATATAACGTAAAACATGTATAATGTGGCTAGAACAAAATATAGGCATGAGATAACAGAAAGATATGAGTAATGTGACAATAATATATACACATATATATATATATATATATATATAATAATATTTAAAAGATATACATAGTATAAAGAGGACATATACATAAAAATATTTAAAAGATATAACATAAAAATGTACGTATTAAAAAGAAGACATATACGTAATATAAAAATATATACATAACGTATAAACATATATATATATATAAAATAATATTTAAAGATATAGCACAATAATATACATACGTAATATTAATATATATATATACAAAGAATATATATATGTAACGTATAGATTAAATATAGACAATATATATATATATATATACATATCGAAAATATTAATACTAAGATATAACTAATAATAATATTAAATATATACACATATATGGATATATTAAAATATAACTAAACTTAACGTCAATGATATAAATATAATAAAATAATTATTATTATTGTTATGCTAGTAAGTATATTAAAGAATTAGATAATAATAATAGTAGCATATAGTAAAACCATAATATTTAGAATAATAATACTAAATATAGTATAATATTTAAAATAATAATATTAAGTATAGTATAATATACTAATAATAATAATAATAATAATAATATATGGTTAATAATATAACTAATATTAAAGAAAAAACAAAACAGTGAGAAGAAGAGGAAAAAAAAGACGAAATTGCATTAAATCAAAAGGTTTCGGGCAAATTTGGAATTAAAAACAAAAGTAAGAGGATCAATACGAATACGGGGGGAACACACAGGGGCCAAAGGAGCAATTTCACCACGCGTTTGAAACAGCGTCGTGGCAAGAAGGACTAAATTGTAACGCAGGGTAAATTAATGGGCCAATTTAAAAAATAACAAAACTTCAATTGTAAAATCATTGAAAAGCAGAAGGGCCTGGAGTGCAATAAGACCATCAAGCAAAACACGCGGATCCTCTGGAGCGGGTCGGGTCCATACACGGGTCGGCTCAAAACGACACCGTTTTGAGGCTTAAATGCAGCCCCCAAAACGGTGTCGTTTTGGAGGGCTATATAAAACCCATTTCCCTTAAAAATTTTCATTTTTACTGTGTGAAGGAAAAAAAAAGGGGGGAGAGCTTAGGGGGAGGGTGACCGGAGCGATTTTCGGTGGTCGGTCCGACCACCATCCGGTCACCGGACCGCCGTGCCGTCGCAGGCGCCGGCCACCACACGCGGTGGCCGAAAAAGGTAAAAAAATTCCTCTTTTTTTAATATATTTTATTTAATATTTTCCTTTTTTGAATATGTGAATAAGCATGTATCATTAGGGTAGATTCGAAAAGAAAAAAAAAGAAATAGAAATACATTTTCTACCGATTTCGATTCTGCTATTTTGCCTTTTGATATGGATTATGGTATGTTGGTTTCTCTGATTTGGGTATTTTCTTGCTATTATATTGTTACCAACACTATTTTTTTGATTTTGAAACTCAATACTTGTATTTCATAAGAAATTCCAACCCCTTACAATGTTTTCTCACTCAACTCTTATAGCCTTCACACAAATTTTTTATTGTTTTATGTCCCTTCTGTCTTTAATTTCTTGCAGGTCATGGGCGGTGGAGGTGACTTGGAAGGGAGGTGCTGCAGGTAGTCAGTGGCAAGTGGGGGACTTCGGCAAAGAGCAGGTGATGCAAGTGGGGAGGGCGGTGCTGAACCTAGGGGAGGCTAGGGTTTGGTTAGGTCAATTGGGTCTCAATTGGGCTTAGGTTTTGGGTATCGGGCTTCTATTTGGTTTTTTATTTTGGGTAAGGGTTTGGGGTTAATTTTGGTTTGTAATTTGGGTAAATGGTAAACGGGCAGGTGGATTAGGGGTTTATGTGTATGGGTTTTTTTTAATATTCGGCCTATGTGTGGGTCTGTTTGTGACCAGGCCAGAATTGGCCTACAACAATCATCAATGTTTCACATAGCATATCAGATTTCATATCAAAATGTATATTATCATAACATATTATGACATATCATATCATGTCCTACCATCATTCCCTACACACTATCTTTATCCAGCCAATCACATAAATAGGTAACGGTGTGCCACTCATATAAAATGTCATATAATACTTCCTCCATCATATCATAACCCACCCCAATACACATGTATATCATAATCATAAAACATACTTACATATATCATATAACACACGGCATGCCTACACACATATTTCATACATATCATAGCATAATACATAGTTTATTTGTAACTTTTCCAACTTAACATACCTTTTAAGCTTATTCAAATGTATTTATGTACTAAAATTATACTTTTTTGATCCCATACAATGCCTACAGATCTAATTTCTGAGTCCCTTAAACGGCCCTTAATCAGGTCCCGAAATTAGGCAAAAAGGCCCACACGGCCAAAAAAAACCTAGCACGTGTGATCCACACAGTCTACCCACATAGTCTGTAAAGTTTTACACGGCTGTATGCCCCATACAACTAAGCCACACTGGCTGTAAGATTTCATATAGCCATGTATTCCACATGACCTACCATACGACTTGACACACGGCTGTGTGGCACTGGCCAATTTCAAAATATAGCCATTGTTTCACGATTTAGCGAGTTTCTCTCAATTATTAGGGTTGTTTTCATGCACTTGATAGTGAAATTGATCCACCACACAACTAAATACTTAGAATCCTACAAACAGCATCAAAACTAAACATTTATGACTTCGATTATCATAAAGGTTTCCACTTAAATTCACTCTTTTCTCAAGAAAACAGTCCCTAAATCAATAACAAACACTTACCGTAACTTCCAGCAACTCATCCAAGAACTTAATTTGTTGGAGGATTGTTTATCACCACACATTCTTCTCCAAAAACGAAAGTTTCCACAATAAATAAAATTTCATCACAAGGGGAATATAAATCAATCCTCTAAGCCTTAAATAATTACGATCTTAAATTGCAAAATACCATATATAACAACTAAATAACTAAATCAAAACCCTAAATTACTCACGACAAGTAAAGAACCTAAAACTCACCAACGTGATAGTAAAATGGGAGAATTTGAATGGTAGTAGGAGGGTAAGAAACGTGTGCAAGGGAGTGGTATTGACTGAAAAAAGATTTAAGGAATTATCTTGAATTTTTTAAAAAATAAATAAATAATAAAAAAATAAATTTTGACAACCTATCTATATGGTAATATCACAACCAACCACCAAGTATCCAAACTTTATCAAAACTTTACTACTAATATCGGCACAAAAAGGAATAATAGCAAAAATATTATCAACTTGCAAACACCGAAATTCGAACATGAGATCTTAAACAGACTTACAGAACACTTAACCACATAATCAAATCAATTTACTTAACACCCTTGAACAAGTTAAGTCTAAGAAATTTGGGGCATTACAACTCTCCCCTCCTCAAAGAAATTTCGGCCTTAAAATTTACCTAATTCAAAGGGATAAGGATATTGCTGGTGAATCAAGTCATCAGGCTCCCAAATGGCCTCCTCTAAACCATGATTCCTCTATAGTAACTTAACTAACGGAATGGTCTTTCTACTCAAAACATTAACCCTACAATCCAGAATCTGTACCGACTCCTCCTTAAAAGATAAATTTGACCTCAACTCAATTTCCTCCACTGAAATCACATGAAAAGGACTAGATTGATAACGCCTTAACATGGACACGTGAAAAACGTCATGAATGCGATCCAACTCTGAAGGTAACTCTAATTGATAGGCAACTGGCCTAACACGCCTCAAAACCTGATACAACCAAACAAATCAAGGGCTTAACTTACCCTTACGACCAAATTTGAGAAATTTTTTCCAAGGGGAAACCTTAAGGAAAACACGATCCCTAACCTTAGACTCAATGTTTTGCCTCTTAAAATCCACATAGGACTTCTGTCTATCAAAAGTGGCCTTAAGTCGATCTCAAATCAAACAAACTTTATCCTCAGTCTTGGCCACCAACTTAAGACCTAGAACCTTCTTCTCTCTCAACCCAACCCAACAAAGGAGAGTGGGACATTTCTTACTATATAAAGCGTCATAAGGTGCCATCTGAATGCTAGACTGAAAGCTATTATTATAAGTAAATTTAGCTAGCGACAAAAACTCCTCTCAACTACCCCAAAAATTGATCACACAACTCCAAAGTATATCCTCTAAAACCTTAATTACTCTCTCAGACTGACCATAAGGCTGAGGATGAAAAGCCATGTTAAAATCCAATCGTGTACCCAAACCGAATCCTTCTTAGTGGGTGTCAAGGCAACCCATTCAAAAAATCCATATTCAGTCGTTCCCATTTCCATAATGGAAACTTAACGGGTTGGAACAGTCCAGAAGAAAGTTGGTGTTCAACCTTAACTTGTTGGAACTTCAAGAAATAAGACACAAAATCAGTTACCTCACGTTTTAACCCAGGCCACCAATATAAGTTACACAGGTCATGATACATCTTATTACCACCGGGATCCATAAAAT
Source organism: Gossypium stocksii (assembly GCA_020496765.1). NCBI lineage: Eukaryota > Viridiplantae > Streptophyta > Magnoliopsida > Malvales > Malvaceae > Gossypium > Gossypium stocksii. The sequence goes on along the minus strand of CM035621.1, from coordinate 10,651,762 downwards.
AATAGCTACTATGCACTTTCCGCAAAATAGACTGTTTCAAACCTACATCCTTGCGCACACAGATACAACTTCGAAAACACAAAATACTATAACAGCTTGTTTTTGGTCAAATCAGAACAGTAGTTTCAAAACCACAAATTCAAAGTTGAAATAATTATTTTATTATTATTTTAAGGTCACCAGTATGTTAGTATGATTGTGTGAAAATTTCGTGAAGAAATTTTATTGTTTGAGTGCTTAATTTGATGAAAATGACTAATTCGTGTAATGTGTAAAATTAGAGTTCTAAAAGAAAAAGGTGTCAATTTGCTATGAATTTTGAATATGAGTGGCATTAAGTAGTAATTGGACCATTATAATGGTTAATAGACATTTATGGACATTGGTTATGAATTATAAAGGTTATTAATAAAGGTTAATTTTGGTAATTTGAAATTAAAGTTAAAATAAATAAAATATAACAAAGTATCATCTTTTAATCATCATTTTCAACCAAAATTAGGACTTTAGCAAGCCATTGAAGAAGCTTGAAACATTCAATCATCATCTGTCTTGCATGTAAGTGATTTTTGACTCGATTTTTAGTGATTTCTATATTTTTGAGATCGTTGCAACTAGGTCTATCTACCCCAGGGACTAATTTGAGAAATTTTTAAAGTGTTTGAAAGTTACCATTGTTGAATGTGTGTATATTTTGATGTTTGATGATAAATTATAAATGTTTGATGATAGTTAAACAAGTTTTATAAGTGGTTTTTGGTAAAATTGCAAATTATGGATTAAATTGAGAAATGTGATAAATTGTGTGTTAAAAGTGTGAATATGTGAAATATATGGGCTGATATAAGTATATTTATATTCGGCTAGGCTTTGGTAGGGATAAAATTGAATGAATTTCATTTTATGAACTTAGGGACTAAATTGTAAAGAAGTTGAAATATTGGGGGCAAAAATGTAATTTTGCTAAAATAGATGTTTTGGATTAAATTGAATAGAATGGTCATTGAATGAGCTAAATTTTATTATATACAGATCAAAAAAAGTAAAGATCAGAATTAGATCAGGGAAAAATAAAGTGGTAGATTGATAGCTCGATTTTCATCCGTGTTATACGAGGTAAGTTCGTGTAGTTGGAATTGAGTATTTAAATATGTACTCATTTGAAATGTATTTATATGAATTGAGAAAATAAATCATATGACATTTGAATGCCTAAATGATGAAGTCTAAATAATATCAAGCCCCGTTTGAACCTTAGGAATTCGCAGGATACGAGGGACATGTTATTAAGGTTACCGTTTGGTTGAGATTCCTGCATGTGTTGTGGAATCACCACAACTCGTATGAGCTTACCGATATTTCAGCTCGTAAGATTTTACCGTTTCTCAGCTTATTGGAGCTTACTGTTACCTCAGCTCAAGAGGAGCTTACCATTTATAACTCGAAAGAGCATATATGTTCAGGAATTGACGAATTACTGATTTGTACACTTCGAGTGTACCACCCATGTATCTAACGATATTCTAAGTGGTTCGACGGGCACAGTTCTGTTACAAGTTAAATGAATTGATAAGAACTTGCATAATGAGTTGAATGAATTACATGGAAAAAGGTATTTTATGCCATATTGAGATATGAAATATAATGGCATAAATTCAAGGTTATCAGAACAGTGGTTTCTAACCACAAATTCGATTTAAAGAGAAATTGATTTTAATATTTTTGGATGAATATTGATATGATAAGAAAATAGTATGAAAATATCGATAGAAAAATTTTACCAATTTAGTGGTTAGTTAGAAAAAATTATTGAAGAAATTGGGTAAAAAACAAGGTATCGAGACCTTGATCTTATAAAACTAAGTCGAAAATATTTTTATAAATATTTATGAAATGTTAGTAATATGGTATTAAAATTTCGTTAGAAAATTTTAACGTTTAGGCAGTCAATTAAATGAAAAGGACTAAATTGGGAAAGGTGTAAAAGTAGTTGGGATAATTAAATAGCTTAAGTGTCTAATGAGAAAGGATTTAAAAGGATTAGACCCAAAATTTACTTGGGCTGGATGGCAAGGGCATGAAATCAACAAGAAAATGGATGATTTAAGGGCAAAATTGGAATATTGCATTATTAACTAAATAAAATTAGGACTAATATGGAAACATCTAGATTTCTTGTAATTTCTCTTCATTCTCATCAGCCAAAACGCCATAGGAGGGGTTCTTTAATCTAGTGTTTCATAATTTTTTCACCAAGTGAGTTAATCCTTGCCTTTTTCTTGTAATTTTTGTGTTTCTAAGACTTTTACAACTAGGTCCTACTATTAAATTCATTAGTTTTTAATTTCATGGATGAAATTGAAAGTCACCATGATTAAGTGCTATAAGTATATGATGATTTAGAATGGAATTGAAGCTTTAATCTTATTATATGATGATTTTATTGAATGAAATGAATAGGAAGTGGATATTTAGGACATATTTCTAAAAGAGTGTGAAATTGAAGTCTAGTGCTGAAATTCTGATTTCCAAAGGCTATAAAGTAGTTTAAAATGATAGAATAAAGTGTTAATTAAGAAAAATCAGCTCAATTGAGAGGTTAATTGAGTAGGGACGAAATTATCATTTATTAAAAGCTTAGGGGAAAAATGGTAATAAACCTCTTGCATTAAAACAGTTTTGGACAGCAGCAGTAGGCTAAATTTGAAAAATCACCATAAATTGTAGAAATCGAATTAGAGGATGAAACAAAATATGGAATTAAATTTTATTGAATCTAGTTTATCATAGAAGAAACGGTGTAAGCAATAGAATTATAAATCATAAGATATAATTAATTTTGTGAGACAAGGTCAGAATGATTTTAGGTTCTCCTGTTCTGAATTTGAAAAATCACCAAAAATTAGAGACAAATAATTAGGGCTTAAATTTATATGTTTGAAATCTTTAATGAGTGTATTTTCAATAGAAATAAAAGGTAACATTATCCAAATCCTGTACGAGATGATAACTAATTTTTAGTGAAGAAGGGTTGCAACTATCAGATAGCAGAACAGTGGTGAATTTAAAGAATAAACTGTACTTATTGGCTAAACCAAAAATTCTGAAAATTTTATGGTAAGAAGATATGTGAGTCTAGTTTCAGGGAAAATTAGCAAATCTTAATTTGGAGTTCCGTAGCTCAAGATAAAAATAATTTAGTGACTATGACTCAAGTAGATAGCTTTGAATGAACTATAAATAATAGTGGAATTGTAGAGAATGGTACATATGAACATGAAATGTTAAATTAATGATTAAATTTATTTATTTAGATCCCAAAGACTCAAATACAAAGCTATATCGAGGAAAGGAAAAAGTTTGGGATTAGCATATTTTTGTATACGAACAAATATCGAGGTAAGTTCTTGTAACTTGAATTATATTCTTCAATGCTTGAAATGTATGTTATTGATGTGAATATGATTCAAATGTTCATTGTATGAAAATTGATGAAACATTGATATATTTGATAAAAGGGGGAAGAAACCCCGGTTGAATGAAAGGAAAATTCGATGTATCTCTGAAAAGGAATTGATGATAAAGAGGATCTAGCTTGGACGAGTGATCCTATCCTGATATAGCCCTCCCGAAGAATATGTGTGAAATGGATTTAGCCCGGATAGGTAATCTGAATTAGGGTCTGAATTTAGCCTAGACTGGTAATTCAGATCCAAGTTCATTAGAGTAATTGTCGTTGCACGGGATTTAGCCTAAACTGGTAATCCCGACAATACTCTATGAGTTTATATTACAGGGGATTTAACATGGACTGGTAATCCCGCTATAAGGATGAGGTTAGCGGGAGTGTGCTATCTGAAATGGAAATGTGCACACATGAATATGAATTGACGGACCCGGATTTGTACACTAAAGTGTACCCCTGAAAATCCATCGAAATTCTAAGCAATTCAACGGGATAAATATGGGAAAATAATAATGGAATGGAAATCATGGTATTGATGAGCTCATTAATCATAGTATATGTTATTGATACATTGAAATTATTGAACAAACTTGAATGTTAAGTTTGTGCATGTTAGGGTAACAATGCATTGAATGGATGTATGAATGTTTATTGTATTGTATTGAAAATATTAGGTAAGTGTAATTTTTGTTACATGAGCTTACTAAGCACAATGTGCTTACCCTATTTCTTTTTTTCCTTGTTTTGTAGTATTAAAAGCTTGGAGGCCGGATTCGGTCGGAGACACATCACACTATTAACCTCAACATTTTGGTATATCCAGAAACTTTATTTTGGAAATCAATGGCATGTATAAGTTAATAAAGTAAATGTTAATGTGAAATGAATCTAAAGTTAGTGATAAATGATAAATTATACATATTTTTACCTCATGTTTAGCCTAATTTTTGGATGAATTATCATTAAATTTGTGAGAATTGGTGCTCTTAATCCTTCTATTTCATGTTTTATACTCAGAAGAGCATAGGGAAGAGAAAAGAATGAAAAACGGGCCGAAAACAAAGAAAATGGGCCAAAGTGCAAAAACGACACGACCCAAGGATTCACCACACGGTCGTGGCACACGGCCGTGCCACATAAGGTCCAACACGGCCCAACCCCGACAAGCACGGCTAGGCCACACGGCCGTGCCACCCTCAACAGGCCCACACACAACCTCTTATCGATCACACGGGCGTGGCACACGGGCGTGTCCCTGTCATGAGAAAGTGCAATTTCACTCGGATTTGGATACTTAAAGGCTAAGAAAGGCATCCCAAAGCTCTATATAAAGACCCTAAGAGGCAACTCTAAGGGTGTACTCTTTCTCCCACAAAGGAGCGCCTTATTTCTGCCAACACAAAGAGTGGAAGTAAGGGATTACTCCAAGGGAAGCCGATTGATTCATCCCAGAAGCCGAATTCTACATCAAGACAGAGGATCTCCCTAAATTCCATCAGGGGTTTTTGGGTTCTTTATGTTTTGTTATGTTATTTCTTCTGAGATGTCTTCTTTATTAATTATGAACTAATTCCCCCAAATACTTGAGGGGGATGAAACCTAAGACAAATCTTGTTATTATTTTATCTTGAGTTATATGATAAATACTTTAATTGTTCTTAATTATGTGTTCTTAATTCTTGTTTTAATAATCCTAGGCATTAATTCAAGAATTTGATGTGCTTATGCAGAGGAGCAAAAGTCCCTGTTTAAGAGTAGATCTAGCATAATTAAGCGGAGTTGCATGCAACCCTAGACATAGGGCGACATAAATCTGCTGGATTAGGGTCAAACCTAATAAGGGGATCCATAGATCGAGTTAATGCAAGACTAGGGGTTTTAACTAGAAAGAGATTTCAGTTAATCAACCTTGGATTAGTTGTTCTTATCCTCGACGGAGGTATTAACATAAGTTAGGAATCTCTACGGATCAAGTCAAGTGAATAAATCATCTAGCTCAAGAATTGATAACAAGTGAAGTCTAGGTGGATTCTCCCTTGAGTATTGTCCAATCAATCAGTCTTTCCCAAAGAACTTTTCTCCACTTTACTTTTTGTGCATTCTTAGTTTAATTTTAGAATTAGTTTAAGTCTTCATAAAAACCTCTTTTGTTTTTTAGGCTAGATAATAGAAAGGAAGTTAGTACTAGTACTTTTGGTTCCCTTGGGTACGATAACTCGGTCTTGCCGCTAAACTATACTACTGTTTGATAGGTGCGCTTGCCTTAAAATCGTGATATTAGTTAGGTTTTGGTACGATCATTATTATAAATTTTATTACTTCATATCACGAGCATATCAGTTAGCCATTGGTGTGGCTAACAAATCTTGGTTTTGTTATGTGATGAGGTTATCTTATGGATATGCATGAATCTATCTTGAAAATATGTTGAATTGGATTGGTTGATTTGGATTGGTCTCTGATTAAATTTTGCTGGGAAGGTTAGATATCTATAAAGGGGTTATATTGAGTTAAAAAAATTCTCTATGGTTTCGATTTAATCCCAATTTGGTCCCGATGTATGTTTTGGGCTTCAGAGGCCCATCTAAGGGACGTCCTAACTGTTTCGGTAAATGAATAGTATTTAATTTGTAATAACTAAAAAATTAATTCGGTAAACTCTGATAATGCCTCGTACCTTATTCCGGCGACGAATACGGGTAAGGGGTGTTACATGAAATGGATGATATATGTAAATGAAATTTGAATGATTATTGAATTCATCCATATGATTTGATGACTATATGCACTTTACATGACTAACCTATTGGTGATTACATGTGTTTAGGCATTTGACAACATGATTGGGTTATATTATGTTTATTTACCTAAATTATGAATATATGGTAAGTTTAATTCTATATTATACGAGCTTACTAAGCTTTACAGCTTACTCTATTTTACTTTCTATTTTTTATAGTGATTCGAAAGCTCGCTCGATTCAAAAGTCATCGGAGATTGTATCACAGTATCTAACTATCATTTTGGTACTTTTGAACTTGTGTATTTTAGTTATATGGCATGTATAGTAGTTATGATCATTTTGGTTTATAGTTTAGTAATAGATTTAGCCATTTGAATTGGCTTGTAAATGATAAATACTTGGTTATGTGTAAAGCCATGTGACTTGGCTTATTTTCTCATACTTGGTGATGTATGTGTATGTACAAATGGCCTTTTGATATGTTGTGCATAATTTCTATATAAATGCTTGTTGTGATTTAGTATATGGAGTACCAAATGCTTGTTGTGCATAATTTCTATATAAATGCTTGTTGTGATTTAGTATATGGAGTACAACTCTATTTCCTATTTTTAATTTTCGTAATTCCAATTCAACTTCTCAATTCTGTTTTTATTTTATTTTCGTTTCCAGATCAAAACTTTTAATTCTGTTATTTTTATTTTTTCGGGAACGCAGGTTTTCTTGGGCACGATTTTGCTCAAGATTTCGAGAAACAAGCATTCATATAATCCAGTCCCTGAGGATTCAACCCTACTTCCCCTTTACTGTTCCTTTTCATTATTTTGTAGGGAATAGGATATTTTTGGTGCTTTCAACGACCGCATCAGCATGTGTTGCAGTTACTCGACAGCTTGTGTGAGCAGCACCGTATAACTACGTCTTGACCGTCAGTTTGTGTGAGCAGACCCTGTGATGGCTCGAAAGTGAGCACTTGTAACGACCCAAATTCCACGGGCACCGAAAAAGTGAGTTTAGGGCCTCCGTTTTAGGAAAAACGAGTCGTAGGGCCTTTGTTTTAGTAAATCGAGTTAGTAAATAATTATTAGAAATATTTGAGTGTTTAGTTGTGTGTTTAATTAAGCTTTGAATAAGTGAATTTAGTTTAATTAGAAATAATTAGTAGAAAAGACTAAATTGAATAGAGAATAAAAGTTTAATTATAGAATATAAAAATAATAAGGGATTAAATTAGCAATTAAACCAAATTAGTGACATGTGTAAGGTAGAGAATAAATACATGTGTTTTTAAACTATTGGTACAAATGTATAATATATATGTATTTACTTAATTATTAAGTAAAAGATATTTCTTTATTTATTTATTATTATTATTATTAATTATGTGATATTATATTTTTATTAAATAGTTGTGATAATGGCAAGTGTATGGTGATGATGATTTACATGTGTCATACTATGTGTGTGTACAAATGTGTGTATATAATTAGTTATTAAATAGATATTTTATAATAATAATAGTAATTAAAATAAGTAAAAAGAAATAAAGTAAAATAAAAGAAAGAAATAGAAAGAAAGTTACAGGGAAGTAACGAAATTGGGAGAAAGAAAAAAAGAAAGAAAGGAAAAATGGGAAATTGAAGAATTGAAGCTTAGAAGTTTGAAAAGTAAGTTAATTAAGCCCTTATTCTTTAATTTAAATGTTTTAGAAGCCTTAGAATTGAGTTTTGTTGAAACTAGGTGGAAATTATGGAAGTGGATAGATATTTGAGTAGGGTTTATGTTGAATAAATGATGGAATTAGGGATTAATTTGATAAAATCAGTGATTTGAATTGATTTAAGGACTTAATTGTAAAATAGGTTATAAGTTTTGTGTTTTAGGGATTAAATTGAAAGAAATTCGAAATTGTGGAAAAATGGTGAAAATTTGATAGTTATATAGGAGTTTTGATGGAAATTGAATAAAGAAATGAAAGGAATTGTAAAAAGGAAGAACATGAGTGTGTTTAGGACAAATTTGGTATTTAGGTAAAAGTTGTATGGAAAGTTATTATTTTATATAAAATATGTGTGTTATTAATTAATTGTAATTATGCTAATTTTCTAGCGAGCAAGGAAATCGAGACGACAAATACGAAAGGAAAAGAAAAAGTGATCGAGGAGAGTAAATACAACAAATCCGGGTTTGTATTATCATAATTCAATTATATTTATTATTATATGTTCAATTTCATTATGTATAAATGTATGGAAATGAAATTGAGGTAAGTAGTAGTATTTGAATTGAATGTGATTGGATGTGACTATTAACATGTATATGGATTGAAAGTATGAGAAAGTGTTGGTGAATATATGATTATGTGAATTGATTTATAATTGGTTGATGAATATGTGATTATGTGATTTTGAAGCAAATTGAGATTGAAATGTTATTATAATAATTGAATTTGAATGATTTCATTCAATCTAAAGTGGAAGTGAAATGAATAAGTGATTCCGATACCCTATTAATTAGTCGGGCTTAGTGGATATAATTGGCATGCCATAGGATCGGAACAGTTCAGAGATTCTTCGACCTCGAGTCGATGAGGCACTTGGTGTGCCATAGATTTGCTTCGGATAGTTTCGATGAGGCTTTGGTAGCCACTTTGCTTCGGCTCAACCGATGAGACAGGTGGTGTGTCATAGATTTACTTCGAACTATCCGATGAGGCTTTGGTAGCCACTTTACTTCGGCTATGCCGATGAGGCGTTGGTCGCCATTTTGATATGTTAAGTAGATCTGTGTATCTGCCAAGGTCCGAGTCATGTTAATAGGGGTAAACAAATGAAATGAGTAAGTTATATGAATTTGATTATTTGAATCAGTGAATGAGAAGTGAAAAGGGATGTGTGATACTTGAAATGTGAATATGGATAATTATATGTGGTTATAAAAGGAACCAAAGATTCTTGAGTTGTTAGAAATCTTGATGATTATACATTGAACCCTTTATTTGAATTGTGCTGACTTAGTATGAAATTATATGTATGATTTATTAGTTATTCATACATGTTATGATATTGCATTGTTGTTATAGTTTGAATTATGATAATACCACTGAGTATTTCTGATACTCAGCGTACAGTTGTTTTCCGTGCGCAGGTTAGGTAAAGTTGAGGTTCATTCAAGCATCCAAGTCAATCCCGATCTCAGTTCAAACTTGTGGTGATGTACTTATCTTTTGGTAATGTGGCATGTACTAAGTTTAGTATTTATTACTTGTAAATGTTTAATATTTTGAATGTAAATATGGTTTATAAACCTTAAGAAGTTTTTGGAATGAATGAATGAGTTTTTACTAGGTTTGAAGATGAAATGAATGGTGTTTAATTAATATTTATAAGTCAATGATTTGGGCATGTATTAGGCATGTCTAGTGGGTAAAAATAGCTTTAAAATGGTGAAACATGCAGTTTTCACACGGCCAAAACACATGGGCGTGTGCCCAGGCCGTGTGGGAAAAACAGACTTGTACATGGGCTAGTCACACGGCCGTGTGTAGCAAGTCAGAACTGCCCACGGCCTGGCCCCACGGCCATGGGGATCCACACGGGCAGGCTACACGGCCATGTGCCCCTGTTTTCAAAGTAAAATTTTTAAAGTTTCCGGTTTCATTCCAAATCATTTTCTAAACCTATTTTGGGCCCCGTAAGCCTATATTAAGAATTATTTGATGGAAATTAGATGATTTTAGATAGAAACTCAAATTTATGTCTCGTTTTTATTCGTAAGTTAGTGTATAAGTCCGGGAATGCCTTGTAACCCTGTTCCGGTGACGGTGTGGGGTTAGAGGGTGTTATAGCACTTATATGAGATATGTGATAGAGGTGGTTTAACCACGTATATGGCACTTAAGGTGCGAGATACTTGAGTATCCGATATTATTCCGAATGGTTCAACGAGCAAAGATGATGGTACGAGAAAATAAGAGATGATGTGGATCAGTTCAGGTATTTATGAGAAGTAAGACAAGTAAGTGATAGTTGATGAATTCATACATGACTCATATAGTTAAGACTATGTGCTAATTGTTGGATTGAATGAAGCTTATCTATATTTACTTATGCTTCTTTAAATTGTGAATGAATTGGTAAATTGTACTTATTAGCCATACAAGCTTACTAAGCTTAATAGCTTACTTTGTTTACTTTTCTGTGTTTATAGTGATTTGGAAACTCGCTCGGATTGGAAGTCGTTGGAGATCTCATCACACTATCTTATTTTGGTACTTTTGGACTTTATGTATTTTGGTTATATGGCATGTATAGGTCATTTTGGTTCATGAAAGCCTATGTGTTATGATTATGTATTAGCCATGTGATTTGGCTTAATTTGGTATATATGTTGATATGTATATATATGAGTAGTTGCCTTATTTTGTATGAAGTTTAATTTCCTTGAGTATGCTTGATGGTGGCCTTGGAAATTGCCTTGTTTGTGAATTGGTAATTTGGTACCTATTGGATGAATTGGTGAATTGGTTTACATGTTATGTTTTAGGCATTAAGGTGCATATATGCCTTTGATCATTTAGGTAACACGGAAAAGCAAACAAAGTAAGCTATGAAGCTTAGTAAGTTTGTATAGCTAATAAGTGTTATTTATCAATTCATTTACAATTTAAAGAAGTATAAGTAAATGTAAATAAACTTCATTCAATCCAATAATTAGCACATTGCCATAACCATATGAATCATATTTGAATTCATCATCTATCACTTAGTCATCATATGAATTTATCAACTATCACTTACTTGTCGAACTTATCACGAGTACCTAAACTGATCTGTTACTTCCCTTATATTCTCGTACTATCATCTTTACCCGTTGAACCATTTAGAATAATATCAGATACTCGGGTATCTCGCACACTAAGTGCCATATATATGGTTAAACCACATCTGTCACATCTCATATACATGCTCACTCTCGAGCTATCACTAGGTCTGCTCACACAAGCTGTCGATCAAGATGTAACTACACGGTGCTGCTCACACAAGCTGTCGAGTAACCGTAACACATGCTGGTAAACTTAGCCACCGGTAGGACGTACAGGACCAACACCCAAATCACATAATCACAGTAAGCCCTAATGACATGTCATTTTGTATCCTATCTATTCCTAAGGTTCAAACGAGAACTATTCTCGGTCAATGCCTCGTCGATAACTTCCACAATGTCATATTATCATAATTACACAATATAAACATTTAAACACTTATAACATAAAGCTTATTAAACATACGAACCTACTTCGTATTTATACGGATGTAAACGACCGTTCAATCCACTACTTTGTTTTTCCCTGATCTAATTCTGATCTTTATTTTTCTTGATCTAATCGAGCTAGACAAGATTGTCGAACCTAAGTCTCCAACAATGGTTTCCTCCCTTGAACTTTCGGTTGAAAATAGGTAACGGAAGATGATGATACTTTTACTTTTATTTTATTTAACCTTTAATTGTCTATTTACTAATTTAACCTTTATAATTAATTCAAATTACAAAATTACCAAGCCATTATCATCCACTAACATATTAATGGGCTATTTTCCATGTAAGAACCTCTACTTTAAAGTTCTATAGCTATTAGACACCTTTAGCTATTAGAATCCCACTTTTACACTTTATGCAATTTAGTCTTTTTTTACAAATTAAACATGCAAACGATAAAATTTCTTTACGAAATTTTTATGTAATCATATTATCATGTTGTAGACCTCAAAATAATATTAAAACAAATTTTTTGACATCAGATTTGTGGTTCTAAAACCACTGTTCTGATTTCACTAAAAACGGGCTGTTACAGAAGCTTAGTCACATTTTTAGCTCCTTCCAATTCAAAATAGCCTCTGTCCTCTTAGGATCCACTCGGATATTCTCATAAAAAATCACATGTCCTAAAAACATAACCTTAACCAACGAGAACTCACATTTACTTAAACCAACGAGAACTCACATTTACTTAACTTAGCATATAGTTCATTTTCTCGAAGAATCTAAAGAGCTATTCGAAGATGTCTATCATGCTCGTCCTCAGTCTTAGAATATACAGAAATGTCGTCGATAAACACTATGACGAACCAATCTAGATAAGGCTAAAAAACTCGGGTTCATGAGGTCCATGAAAGTTGTTGGAGCATTAGTCAAACCAAAGGGTATGACAAGAAACTCGTAATGTCCATAACGAGTCTTAAAGGCAGTTTTATGCACATCAGTCCCCTTACCTTTCAACTGATAATACCTAGAACGAAAATAAATTTTTAAGAATACCGATGCCCTACAGAACTGATCAAAGAGATCATCAATCCTCGGAATTGGGTACTTATTCTTTATCGTCAATTTGTTCAACTGATGATAATCTACACACATCCTCACAGAATTGTCCTTTTTCTTAACAAAGAAAACCAATGCTCCCCACAGGACACAGTAGGTCGAATGAACCCTTTGTCCAAAAGTTCCTGAAGCTGTAGCTTAAGTTCCTTCAACTCTTTTTGTACCATTCGATATGGAGCGATGGACACCAGATTTGACCCTGACAATAACTTAATTTCGAACTCAACCGCCCTATCAGGAGATAATATTGACAACTCTTTAGAAAAAGTTCGGAAAGCCCTTAGCAGTACGAATCTCTTCCACAGTCGAACACACACTACTCGAGTCATGCACATAAGCCAAATATGCATCATAACCCTTACGGATTAGATTTTTAGCCACCAGAGCGAAGATTACATGTAAGAGATAATCTCGAAGCCCGTCTACCATCACAATCTCCATATCATCTCCAACCTTGAAGGTCACTTTCTTAAACTCACAATTCAATCCAACTTGATGCTCCACCAACCGATCCATACCCAAAATCAGATCGAACTCCCCAAATGGAAACTCCAAATCCGCAGGGAACCTCAAGTGAACACCACCTATATACTTTACTAACTCTAATAGATTGATCCAAAGGATTAATAACAAAAAGTTCACAACTGCTGTCCTCAGCCAAAATGTAACACCCCAAATCCATATCCATTACCGAACTAGGGTTATGAGGCATTACCGATCAATACACATCATTATACAATCATTCCATTTACATACAGCATTCATCATCACATCATTTCCATACACAAACATATAGTCCCTTCAAGAGGTTTACAATACCTCAAACATGCAATGGAAAGAGGTCAGGACTAAACCGATAACATTTAAAATATTTACAAGGCATATAAAATTTTCTTCTCCAAAATAGGGCACACGCCCTGTGGCTAGGCCATGTGCCTCACATGATCGTGCCTCACATCTAACCTTAGCCCGTGTGTAATACTGACTAGGTCACACGTTCACCAGACACACCCGTGTGTCCAGCCCGTGTGTCATCCTGAATTGGCCACACTGTCACTAGACACGCTCGTGTGTGTCTAGCCCATGTGCCATACTGTCCAATTTAGCTACAAAACAGGGGTCACACGGTCGAGACACACGCCCGTGTGCTTAGGCCGTATGGCACGAAATAGGCTTGGTTTAAGCCATTTTTCACACCCCATTTTGCCATATACCTAAGCATCAAATGCACAACATAATAGGCATAATTAAGCACCCAATTCAGCCAATTTTTTACTCAAAACATACATCATTCTATCCATAATATACTCAACAAAATTCATACTCCTATCTCATACCAAAACTTACCAAGATCACATACCACATCCATTCATTCATCACTAACATCATCTCAAATTCGGCATCCAAAACCCATACTAAAATCATATCAAACTTCTCAACATGGCCATTTTATACTATGCCATATAAATACACTTTATAACTTACCAATTAACAATACAAAGTACATACTAAAATCAAACCACATCACATCTAATATCATGCCATGTCACATGGCAAGATTTACATATCTCAAAACATATCCAAGGTTCTCTAGCCTATACATGCCATACTTTATTATATACATTTCCAAAATGGTACCAAAATAGATGTTCAATAGTGTGATTGAGTCATTGACGATCCTCGGATCCAAGCTAGCTATATAACAGTGCAAAACAGAGAACATTTCACACAGTAAGCTTAAAGCTTAGTAAGTTCATAATGTAACACAACTAACTCAAGAAATAGATGTAATTCAACCAATTAACTACACTTAGTATAATTCATGGATTTACTCATTCTCATTTCAAGACTTTTGCACACTTTTATACCATATCATTCAACTTGTAACAAGCATCCATAATTCTATTCAAATCAACTCATTTCTCATTCATTCTCATACTCTTTCATCTATTACACATTCATTAATATCAACCACATAGGTTTAAAATCATTATCATCAACCACATAGATTCCATACATACCTGTACTATTGCGTACTTTTCTATCACATTTATCACTTCAAAGCTCGATGTATTAACTCATTGAATCACATTTAATCACTTGATGGATTCGCACACTTAGTGCTAAATAATTAGCCAAAGTTGTAATGGAATCGCACACTTAGTGCCTTCATATTAAACCAAATTGGTTTCGGTATCGCACACTTAGTGCCCATTATTCAATTACTATTATTTTAATTTCGCACACTTAATGCCATTTTTATAGCCGTAGCTATTTCATACACGCACACTCAGTGCCAAATATCATCAAATCACATTCACATATACTCATGCTTCCTAATTGCAATCTCATTCACCTATACACATATAAACATGACCAAACAATAAGTATTACATATAGAAATGACAATACTAGTTGATCAATCGAGCACTTTATTATTGCCTCGATCTAAGTCTAAATTTCTCCTTTCTTGATCTATATAAATTCAAATTCACTTATTCAATCTCACATTTTATTCATATCAATCCACAAACATGTATTTAGGGCATTTTACACTTTAGCCCCTATATTTTCACATTTCAACACTTTAGTCCCTATTTATCAAATATATCAAATTCACAAAATCCAACTTAACAATAGCTTAGCCGAATTTCATTTAAGCCCTTAGCAATTCATACATTTCATTTATTTTACATTTTAGTCCTCCAAATTTTCATTTTTTACAATTTATCCCAAACTCTCAAATTTATCAAAAATTCAAAGACAAAACATATTAATCAAACATCAAACACTTAGTTTTCATCATCAACTATCATAAAACTCAATTATCCATTAACATCACCTCATGAAAACATCAACAATCTCATGAATTAAGACATGGGCTAGCTAGAGCACTTAGCAACAATCTCAAAAACGTAAAAATATCAAAAACCGAAGCCAAAACATACCTTAATCAAGCTTGATAAGTGTCGAATGCTTCAAACATATAAACCCTTATTTCTTTCTTCTATTTTCGGTTCATGAACAAAGAAAATAATATGAATTTTATGGCTTTTGTTTTCTTTAATTAACCATAATATTCAAATTACCTTTATAACCTTACTAATAACACATGGATATTCACCTAACCATGTCTAATCTTGTCCACCACTAATATAAATGGATAATTGACATGCAGGGGCTCCACATTAATAATTCATAGAAATTAAGCACTTTAACAAAGAGAATGCAAATTTTTGCATTTTATTCAATTAAATCCTTTTTCACAATTTGGCACACAAACGATAAAATTACTGCACGAAACTTTCACACATACCTTATCACATACCATAAATGTCAAAAATAATATTAAAATATTTTTCTAATCTCGGATTCGTGGTCCTAAAACCACTGTCCGATTATAGTCTAATTCGAACTGTTACACAAAAATCCCCAAATTACCCACTATACTACTAGATACGTAAGAGTGCGTATATCCACAATCAATCAATGCAAAATAAGATAAACAATGTATAGCAAACGTACCGGCAATCACATTTGCCGCATCTATATCATCACGACCCCTCGCTGCATAAACCAAGGTTGGCTGCCTAGCCTCAACCTAACTCACACCTCTTCCTAGTGTTCTCTGGCCATATCTACCACCATTACCCCCTTTTATCTAACCACAGCCCCTAGCATGCTGCTGACCAAACTTCTGAGGTGAAATCTGACCCTGAATCGGAGCTTACCCCAGCTCAACGATAAGAGGACACTCACTAATCTTGTGTCTAGTGGACCCACATCTAAAACAAGCCTCAGTCATACTTCAACATTTGCTTGGATGGTGCCTATTACAATACCCACAAATCGGTGCCTACTCAATTCTGATAGTAAGCTCAACTTTGGCAGTTAGCTCTACCTACGAAGGTCTCTCATCCTGGCCTATTTCACTAGATGCTTAGAAAAATTAGAAGGACCCGCATCCCTCTTGTTCTTATTTTGATTCTTCTATCTCCCTTTTCTCGCGCTTAGAGCACTTAACCTCTTCCACAATCTTTGCCTTATCAACCAAGAGAGCATAAACCCACTCTCTCTAGGGAGCTATTAGAACCCTAAAGTCATGCCTCAGACCCTCTTCAAAATGAACACTCTTATAGTAATCAGTAGCCACCAACCTTGAGCGTACCTACTCAATCTCAAGAACTTAGCTTCATACCCAGCCACCATTCTATCCTCTTGAAGCAGCCACATAAACTTGTGTCTACGAGCCTTAACATAACTTGCCCCTACATACTTCTTCTAAAAGGCACTCCAAAAGTAATCCCATGTTAACTGCTCAGGTTGAGTGCCCTCCTACACCGTCAACCACCACTAATATGCTTCATCGCGAAGTAATGATACTGTACCCTTCAATTTTTGCTAAGGGTGTAGTCTAAGTCATTCATTATCCTTTTCATGGCCTCTAACCAATATTCAACCACAGTTGGGGCGACTCTAGTGACGCCTTTAAATAATTTAGCTCCTTGGACTAGAGTCATTAGTTATCAACCATTGACTCCTAGATCTAGACCTAGTATGGGACCCAACGACCTTCTCCAAAACCCTTAACATTGCTTGGAACAATGCGTTGTCCCTGGCAGTCTGAGCCACAGACTCAGTCTCAGCAGTCAAAGTTCTGAGAGTCTCGCTTGTATTTCATTGGAGCTTACTGCCCATCGAAGAAGGCTCAGCCTCAGCCCCCGGATGGCGACCACCACGCCCACGGATACCACGTCTACAAGAACCATGAGTACTCATTATCTTTATCTACAATTTTTAAAATTTTATGAATGAGTTTAAGTTTTAAACCGTAATCTTAGAGTTTTATGGAAATATTTATTAATGTTTAGAGAGTGTTTTACTACTCTACAGTCACTAAAAGCCATTTCTTATACTAAAGTATCACATGCAAAGTATCTCTAAAGCAAAATTAAAATATAGAGTTCTTACTTAGATCGATGCCGGAGTCTCGGTTTCACTTATCCAAAAATTCAAAAATCACTTCAATAAAATTCCAGTTCAAAATAAAAATTTATTTCTTAAAATATTTTGGACCAAAAAATACACAATCAAGTTTTGCAACCTAGCTTTGATACTACCAAATGTAACACCCCATACCTGGCCTAAACGTTACGGTCAGATCGTGGAGGTTACATCGAACAAGCAAAGGAAACAAATGTTAAGTTTTGTGGTAAACCAATTTCAACGGAAAGAAAACTCTATTTAAACAACCCTTTGAAAAACATAATAATTTTTTTAAAACCCTATTTTAATTGTTAAACTAAAATCAAAACATATTTACTCGAAAACATGTGTGCTAAAATAATTTAGAGTATTTTAATTAGTATTGTAGTGGAAAACGTTATAACTTTTGTATATAAAACCGCAATTCATTTTTAATTATCATAGATTAAACGTTCTTAAACGATAATAGCCTTTTGTGTAGTAAATATCAAAATAGTCCCTACGAACTAAACAAAAATTAAAATATCCAAAACAAAATAAAAACCAAAGAAAAAAGTCCAAAATTTCCATAACAAACGAATAAAAAGTCCATAGAACTTTAACTAAAAATGTGAAATTTGAGCTCTAGAGTCACCGCCCAATCCTAAGTCGAAGGATCACCTAAAACAAAGCAAAACATAAACGTGAGCTTTAAGCCCAGTATGTGATTTGGCTCATAATTTCAATACAAATAATCATAATCATCAATTTGTCTCATAGCATATCAGATTTTGTATCAGAATGTATCTTATCATAACATAACATATTATAACATATCATATCATGTCCTACCCTTATTCGTTACACATCATCTTCCTCTAGTTAATCACACTAATAGGTGGCAGTGTGCCACTCATATAAATTGCAGCTGAGCTTGTCATATATAAACTTGCGGTCTAGCCGCCATAATTGTAGTATAAACTGTCTTCCTCCATCATATCATAACCTACTCCAAACACATGCATATTATAATCATAAAACATACTCACATGTATCATATAACACATGGTATGCCTATACACATATTTCATATAGATCATAACATAATACATAGTTTATTTGTAATTTTTCCAACTTAACATACCTTTTAAGCTTATTCAAATGTATTTACGTACTAAAACTATGCTTTTTTGACCCCATAAAATGCCCACGAACCCAATTTTTTTGAGTCCCTCAAACGGCCCCTAATCGAGCCCAAAATTAGGTAAAAAGGCCCACACAGCCCAAAAACCTAGCCTGTATGGTACACACAGTCTGCAAAGTTTCACATGATCGTGTGCCTCACACGGCCAAAGTACACAGGCTGCAAGATTTTACATGGCAGTATGGCACTGGGCAGTTTCGAAAAACAGCCCCTGTTTCACAACTTAATGTGTTTCTATTGAGTTTCAGGGTTGTTTTCACACACTTGATAGCGAGATTGATCCACCACACAATCGAATCCTTAGAATCCTACAAATGGCATCAAAACGAAATGTTTACAACTTTGATCTAGCACAAATATTTCCACTTAAATTCACTATTTTCTTAAGAAAGTAGTCACTAAATAAATAACAAACACTTACTGCAACTTACAGCAACTCCTCCAAGAACTTAATTTGTTGGAGGATCGTCTATCACCACATGCTCTTCTCCTAAAATGAAAGATTCCACAATAAATAAAATTTCATCACAAGAGGAATCCAAATCAATCCCCAAAGCCTTAAATAACAACGATTTTAAATTACAAAGTACCATATCAAACAATTAAATAGCTAACTCAAAACCCCGAATTGCTCACGACAAGTAAAGAACCCAAAACTCACCAATGTCACCCTACAAGATTAGCGTCTGAATGGCCCTTAAGCAGTGAACAAGAATTTGCCCATAGAATTAAAGAACCAACAAAATAGAAAAAGAAAAGAACAAGCGAAAGAAAGAATAATCTTGACAGATGCCGTAAGAACAAGACCAACCCCAAAGCCAATTGAAAAGCAAATAAAACAAAAGAATGAAAACAAGTAGCAGTGATAGCAAAACTGGAGAATTTGGATGGTTATGGGAGTGTAAGAAACGTGAGCAAGGGAATGGCATTAACCAAAAAGAAAAAAAGATTTAAGGAATTATCTTGTATTTAAAAAAAAAAACCAAATTTTAACAACATATCTATATAGTAATATCACAACCAAACACCAAGTATCCAAACTCTGTCTAAACTCTACAACTAATGTTGGCACAAAAAGAAATAATAGTAAAAATATTCCCAACTTTCAATCGTCGAAATTCAAACACGAGATCTTAAGCAAACTTATAGAACACTTAACCATAATTAAATCAATTTACTTGACACCCTTGCACAATTTAAATCTAAAAATTTTGGGGCGTTATAAAGATGCCACATGACGGTGTGCGATTGGCCAATGCTATCATGTCAACAAAAAAGTTTAACAGCGTTAGACTTAGGTACCAATTTAGTTGACGAAAAAAATTAAGGTACCAATTTGGGAGAAATGGACAAGTTTGGGTACCAATATTATATTTAACCCTAAAAGATATAGTATTACAAGATTTTATAATGTTCAATCATTGATACATATTTATTTATTTTTTAAATCATTAATGCATATATATAAACTATTAATATATGATAGGATATAGCATTATATAATATAGTAAGAGGACTAACTTTCAAATGTACGAAAAGTATAGGGATTTAGAGCTTATTTAAACTAGTATAACAATAAACACTAAAATATAATAGTAATATGTAATATATAATGTATTGTTATTATATTATAGATTATAATAAAAGATATAGTATTACATGATATTATAATGTTTAATCATTAATGCATGTATATAAAATATTAATATATTACAGATTATATGATATGATATAATATAACATTATATAATATAGTAGAAGGGCTAACTTTCAAATGGGAAAAAGTATAGGGACTTAGAGCATATTTCAACTAATATAATAAACAATAATATGTGATAATAATTAGCATTATGTCCTACTCTATTTTTATAATATGTGATAGACTATTCTATAATGAAATAATATATTTTATAAGTATTAATATATATATATATATATATATATATATATAACTATTATTGCATTGTAGATTATAATAAAAGATATAGCATTAATAGTTATGTGTAATTTAGTATATTAAAGTACATGTTTATAATTGTAACTAGAAATACATAAAATATTTTTAATATTTTAATAAAAAAATTAATTTATTGAATTAGATTTTGAATTGAGCTTTAACTTTTACAAATTGTATTTGGGTATTGGGTTTAATTTCTTTTTATTTTAAACTTGAGATTTGTGCTATAATTAGTTTATTTTAAATTTGAGTAATAATGAGAATATTATTTGAGTTTAGACTTGGTATAATATATTTGGATTTTGGAATAAATATTTTAGAATACCAATATTAAGTTTATAAATTTAATAATAAAGATAAAAAGTTATTTAATTGTCAATATAATATAATAATAGGCAATAAAAGATATTTTCGTTAATGCATATGAAATCATAAAATAAGAAATTTTAGTGGTGATTGAATGGTGAAAAAGAGAGGGAAATTTTTTTGAGGTTTTTGACGGAAGAAAGATTTAGTGTAGAATTTGACAAAAGAAAAAGGAAATTTTGGTGATGATTGGATGGTGAGAAAATGAGAGAATTTTTTTTGTGGGGGGGTTTGATAGAAGAAAGATGAATGTAGAAGCATGCTTAGAAAAAAGAAAAATAAGAAAAGAAAAAAAAAAGGAGGGGGAAAAAAAGAGGTATAAAAGGACACCACATGTCAGGGTACAATTGGTTAGCGCTGCCACATCAACAAAAAATTAATGTTGTTAGTCTCATGTACTGATATGGTGGACGGAAAAAAACTGAGCACCAATTTGGGACAAAAAAAACCATAAGTACTAACAGAGGCGAATCTAAGGGGCTGGCAGGTTCCCCGGCCCTCCTAAATGTAAAATTGCTATTTAGGCCTTTGAGATTTTTAAAAATTTTAAATTAGTAAAGGTAAAATTACACTTTGACCCCCTAAAATTATAAAAAATTAATTTAATTCTTTAAAAATTATAAAGATATAGACTATAAAAAAATTAAAATTTCATCCACCCCCTACAAAATTATTCTGGCTTCGCCCCTTAGTACCAATATGGGAAAAGTGAACAAGTTCGGATACCAATTTTATATTTAAAATAGAACTATTACTTTAATTGAGCTCTTAGCATAAATTAAAAGAAAAAATTGTGATAATTATAATTATAATTTACAGTTATAAATTTAAAAATTTTGACATAAATAAAAATTGTGTTAATTTTATTGATGTAAAATAGAGTTATTTCTTTAAAAAAATTTAAGCATCTTAATTATCATGAATTAATATTAGAATTAATTATGTTGATTAGTTATTATTTTTAATAATGCTACTTTCCATTAATTACATAAAGTAAAATTATATTGTATGTGCTAAAAATGTTTTAGTTATCATTTGAAAATTTTCTATTATATTTGAATTGAAAAGTTAATATATTTTAATTATATTCAATAATTCAAATAAAAATATTATTTTACAGTATTTTTAATTAAAAATAAAATATTTAAAAAATAATTAAATATTCGTAATAAAATTAAAATTAAAAAATTAAATCGTTTTTAAAAAAAGAAATGGAAAGAGCGTCCACCACCCAATCTCTACTTAAATATTTATATTAAATTTTAAAGATTAATCATGGGCCTACAATGATGTGAGTATGCTTTATTTTACCAAAAAAACAAAAACAAACTTTAACCTATTTAAATAGTAATAAGTCACTCACATTTTCCAAAGAACACTAAATTGTTATAATCTAATATTATTATGTGAGTTGGATCTCACCATATCCGACCAAAACGGAATTTTTAAACAAATGCCATGATGATATTTTTAAAAAATATATAAAAAATAAATTAACAAGATATTTTTAAAATACATAAAATAATAAAAAATTTAATAAAAGTAAATTAATACTTGATTAAAAGTTTGCTAAGTTTACGATTTAATTCTTAAAATATATTTATTTTACCATTAAAGAGCGCCATGTGACATGTTTTGGCCAATAAAAAATTTGTCAAGTGACAATTAAGTTTATTTAAAATAAAAATACTAAATTTAAATTAAAAATAAAAAATTGTAATATTAAATATTTAAATATTAAAAAACATATTTGACTTTAACATATCGTTGACCAACGTTGCCCGATTATTGACTGAGCGTTGACCGGTCACATGGCATCATTAGAACACGCCATGTGTCTTTTTTAATATTATATATATTATATTGACTAAATATGTAAAATATATAAATATATTTTTTTTAAAAAGTTTAAAAATATTTTTTATAAAATTTTAAAATATATAATGATAAGTACCTTGAAATTTAAATACCTCCGTAGAATTTTATAATTATATTTTTTATAACTTTATAAAAAAATATTTTTAAACAATTTTTAAATTGTTTACAATTTTTTAATGAATTTTATAATTTTTTTACATATTTGTAATAATATTATTAATTTCAACTAATATCTTTTCAATTATTGTATTTTTTGTAAATTTTATTTTTATAAAATTTTTATAATCTATATTCTTTCTTTTTCTAGATTATATATATACTTTGAATATTTTATATATATTTATTTTTATATTTTATATTTTTAACGTGTATATGCATTTAATACAATAAAATATTTGTTTTTACATAAAATATCGCGTGTCGCTTTGTGATTGGTTATAGAAATTTTTTTAACGTCTGCAAAAAATGAATTAAAAAATATAACAAAAACATATTTTAGGTACCAAATTAAAAAATTTTATGTACTTTAAATATCAAATTAACATAAAAAAATATTTAAATACCAGAAAATTTTAAGATTCATGAATTAAGCCTTAAAAATCCGACAGTCTCTAAAATAAGCAATGATGAGAAAGACGTTAGGAAATGAAATTGGAGTTTTATCTATTTTTATATATATAGAAGTATCAAAGTAAAATTAAGGTTAAAATACAATTTAGTTTTTTTTAGATTTTAAAGTTTAAGTTTAATTATTTATATCATTAAAATGATTTTATTAAATTTATTAATATAATATTTTGAATAAGAAAATATTCATTTAATAATTATGTAATAAAAAAGAATGACATTATAATTAATTTAAAATTAATAAAATAATTTTAATTATATTAACAAATTATACTTACATTTTAAAAATAAAAAATAAAAGAAATAAATTCCTTAAAATAACAAAAATAAAAACATAGAAAAAAGGGTATAAAATTGTGGTGGGGGCTCACATTTGCTTTTTTTAAATGCCAAATTGTTGTTTCCTACAAAGGGGTCTATATGCAAAGAACTCCTCTTATCTCTATTCTCCTCCACATATTCCCCCTTCCCTATCTTCTCCTTACTTTTTTAATATTTAATGTGTGGGGATTGATTGATTGGCTCCCCCCCAAAACCTCTCTTAATTGTGTGCCACATTGGCATCTTCACGTGAAGTTTGCCACATCATCAAAATTAATACAACTACTCAAATAATAATAGAAAAATAATTTATTTACCTAATAGGTGGTGGGGATTGCTCCACTTGCATCCAAGTCCTTGCCCATTCATTTCAATCGCTTATCACATACTCACATTATTAGTAGGATAATGCAAATATATTTTAGATCATGCCCTTTTTATTATTTCAATTATACCAATATAAATTTAGGTTTGTATGATTAAAACACATGCTTTTCCAATTTTTTTATTTAAGTAGGTTATATTTAAAATTCTTTTTTGAAAAAAATATTCATTCAATTTCATAAAATAATCTATTCATTTTCGATAGAAAATACAGCTTAAAGCAAAAATAATAATTAATTAAAGCTTAATTCCACATCGACACAACATGATCTAACTATCAACAACCACAATTAGAAGATTTCAAATATCTGCAGACTTAAACTTCCTATTGCAACATATTTACTTATCTGATCAGCAAATCTAATATCAAACAAAATTTATTTAATATAATGATAAAAGTCGTAACAAAAGGCTTGAGCTGCTCTCAATTAAAGAAAAAAACCCTTTAAAATGCCACACACGCTTAACTTTCATTAAAATAATTGTGCCTTTGAATGTTGAATGCTTAATGCAATGATAAATGTACGCTTTTTTTTAGCTAAAAATGGGCATCCCAACAAAATAAATTCAAATAGGCATAATTAGGAGATAAAAGCATGGATAAATGTAAAGGTGGGTCCCTCGATCCAGAAAAAATATAAACGTGGACCCCACTATGCCACATCATCAAAAAATCTATTTCGAGAATCAGGTGATCATCACGTGGGTCGTGGCCACACTCATGGTCTGGATTCGCCCGCGCGGGATAGATTTGGAGAACCGCCACTTCATTCCAATCTTCAATCTTCTAGTTTTTCAAAATATATTTCATCGACCACAGTCTTCCACGTGGCACCCAAGCAACTTCTACCCAGCTCGGTCGCCTCCTCTGTACACATCACCCCAATCTCTCAAATTCCTTATTTTTGCATAATATTTTTTTTAGGTTAAAATCTGATATAGGTCCCTGTACTCTTTATAAATTTAGGATTTAGTCCCTTTATTTTAATTTTTAAGATTTTAACCCTTCCTTTTTTATATTTCAAATTTAAGTCAAATTATTAACACTATTATTTTTTTTAAAATTTATTAGTATGATATTTTAAAATAAAAAAATTTGTTTGGCAACAATATTACTAAAAACATAATATTATAATGAACCTAAATTTAACAAAATAATTTTAATAATGTTAACATTTTGACCTAAATTTTGAAATCTTAAAAGTAGAAAGATTAAATTTCAAATTTAAAAAAAAAAAAACTTACCAACATGTTTTAACTTTTTGTTTAAATCTAAAATCAAATCAGATTAAATTGATAAATGAAAACAAACACCTCTTTAATTATATTAATTTTCTCGATTTAATACCTAAATTTTTTTTATCATAACAGTACCTAAATTATGCTTTGTTACGTATTTTATTCCAAAAGTTAACAACCATTTAGAAAAATTCCTCCAATTGCCACGTACCACATTTGATTTATTTCCTCAAAATATTTTTTAATTTCGAGAATTCGTTGAAAATATGTGAAGAAAATAAAAACAATTTAAAATTTAATAAAATTAATAGGGTAAATTTAATTTGTTTTTACTCCAAAGAAAATAACCCTTTTCTTTTCAACGAAACCCGCTGAAAAATGTTCTTTCATCTAAATCATCTTCTTCTCTTGAACGATTTCAGGAAACTCCCAGTTCTGAATTAGCTTTTTTGTGAGTTCTTCTGATTTCACCAAAACCCATTGTTGATTCAAACCCTAAACACTAACTAAACTTATATTGGTTTCTTTATTAATGAATGCCAGATGAATACGAGTGCAGTGAACTAATGAGCCACCAACAAAATATACAGGTACAACACTGATAGGAAAAATAGTTGAAATCACAAACCCTAAACTACAAATTCTTAATCATAGGGAGAGGGAGGGGTAAAACCTATATTGGCTTTTTACTTCGATGGTTATAAACCATTTTTTTTTCAATTTTTTAATATCCAATATTGTTTTATTTGCCAATTTTTTAAAATATTTTATGCAGAGTTGGTTGAATTTTTTTATTAATGACAGTAAATATATTAAATATCGGTTATGATATTAAATATCAATTTTTTATACAATATTTAAAAATATTTATAATAAAATTATAATGTGAATAGTTAAAAGACAATGATTAAAATTAAATTTTAGGTATATTGGATATTAGGTACTTAGATTACGCCTACAAAACTGAAATTACAAAACTATCCTTTACGCGTTTTAAATAGTAAAAAAAAAAAGAGGAGTATTCGATGGTTTTGGATTTCGTACTTTGGTTTCATTTTATATTAACTTTTTCAAGGAGAAGAGCTTATCTTTTAAAAGAAGAAGAAGAGAAAAAATGAAGAATTGTGAACTATGCGGAGGGATAGCTCGAATGCACTGTGAATCGGATCAGGCAAACCTATGTTGGGACTGCGACGTCAAGGTTCATGAAGCTAACTTTCTTGTAGCTAAACACACCCGAGCCCTCCTCTGCCATGTCTGTCAAAACCCAACTCCATGGCTCGCCTCTGGTCAACACCTCAGCCCTGCTGTCTCCGTTTGCGAGTCATGTGTAGCCAACAAAAATACTACTTGCGAAATGACGACGGAGCTGGAGGAGTCATCGGAGGGAGAGTATGAGGATGAAGAAGAAGATTATGACGACGATGATGATGAAGGAGAAGGAGGGGAAGAGGAAGATGATGCTGAAAATCAAGTGGTTCCATGGTCAGAGGTTTCTTCTTCTTTCTCGATGTCAAAGCCGGCGGCTAGCTCAGATTCTTTAAGTAGCAGTGAAGGCGGCTTGAAGAGGATGAGAGAAAGTCCTAGTTTTTGTTCTGAGGTATGTTTTTTCAATTATATTTTGCTTTCCCTTTTCTCTTCCCATTTGATAATCCGAATAAAATTTTCTATCATTTGTGAAATTTAGAATCTGGGTATTTCAGTGTTTTGCGTTAAATTTTAAATTTTCTTTTCTTTCGGTGATGCATTTTCTAAGAAACCAAACAAGGTTTTTTTTTTTTTTTTTCCTTTTTTGACCATAGGGAAAATTTTTTTATGTAGGATGAGATTGGGTGCTCCTCATCTCATGTAGGATTATCCAATGGAGAAGCATCATTATCAATGAGCTCAACAAGAGTATTCAAGCTACCAAGATTAGCTGAAGGTAATCATTCGGCTAGAAATCAAGATCATGATGACTCAGAGTCGGGATCAACGGCTATCATCAGCTCTTTAAAAAGACTGCAAAAACACATGATCACCAATGATGATGATGCATCAGCTATAATCAGTGGGATCTGCAGGTTGAGCCGAGATCAGAGCCGTTAGATTTCACTTCCCTCTAATTCTCTCATTATATATCCTAACTTGCGCAATACAAAGAAAAATTTTCCCCTTTTTCTTTTGGAAAATGTTTCAATTTTATGACAGAAAATAATTTATTTTCCTTCTTTGGTTTGTGGTGCCTATTTCTTCATTGTTGAAATATATGGAATTTTAATATAATAATTATTTTATAAACATTAGTTAATTTAATATTTAATTTTTAATCAATAGTTTGTTTATCTATAAATGTATAGTTGCAAGATGTCCAAATGCAAGCCACAATGTCCATTGATGTCAACAAAATACCCAACCAAAAATAAAAAATTGGGTGAAGTATATCTGGGTCCAAAATGGAATTTTAATGACTCTTCCTTTAAAAAGAAAATGGCAAAATGTCTCCCGTAGTTGCAATCTTTTTGTATTTTGAATAATTAATTACAAATTAGTGAATCAGAAATTTTACATTTCAATCATTTTATAAAAATATTGATAGATTTAGGGTTGGGTTTGATCTTTAATTTTATATATTTTTAAATGTATTATGTTGTAATTTCTTTTATCAAAAAAAAAAAGAAAGAAAAAAGAGTAAACAATTGGTATTTTAAATTGTGTATGAATTTTTTGAAATGCCAGAAACATCTAATCATACAGTATGAAATGAAAAACAACAAAAATATATTTATATAATGAAAGAAAACATGTGAGTTGAAATTTTGATTGTGGAACTTGTGGCTAATTGTAACATTGAGAAATACCAATATATGGGGATATAATTTAAATATCAAAAAAAAAAAAAAAAAAAACAGGGACTCCAGTTGCACAACTAGTCAATGTGGATTAACTTCAATCATTACATATCCTTTTCTTTTATCCATTTAAGGATATAGCAAAGAAATTAACTTTTTTTAAATGATTTTGTATGACACTTCCATTTTCTTAATCGAATTAAACAGTCATTTTTATCGATAATTAAAACAGTTTTTTTCTTAATTTTTTACATAATTTATTTAATTAAACCCAACAACCTCATGAATTCACTCATAATGCTTAAAGATGAGTATATATTAACCTTTCCTTTATCTCAAAGACCACTTGAGCAATAAGTAATTAAAAGCTAATCAATATATTACTTAAAATAATATAAATACTAAAATATAATCATTTGTATTTTCATATCATACCAAAAACAATTACAAAAGCCCAAACCATTGAATTTAAGTGGAAGGTCATGGAATATAATTCATATTTTCTCTGCCCTATGGCATTCAAAGCATACACAAACAGCTCATAAAAACTAAAACCAAATGTTGACCATATCTGTTTATCTCATAGTATATCAAATTATAGTAAAAACACAACATCCTTAAAGAGTTGAGTCACACAAAAATGTAATCAAGAAACCTCGTTAACCATACAACATCATCATCGTTAAGAGTATATAAAGAGCAGATGAACGGAGAAAAAAAAAAAAAAAAAACCTTGGTTCAATTCCAGTTTAACCATGAACTGCTAGACATTTTCACGACTTCTCTTCGTTCCAGCTAATTCCTAGCATTGCTACAATAAGTTAGAAACGATAAACGGGTAAAAGAATGACAAATATAACTTAAGCATGAAGATACAAACCTGGTACTCTGATAAGATTAAGCTGAAAGTACCCTAAGCATCTGCCATGAAAGAATGCATCAAACACTAATGTCAATTTCAAAGAATTGGAGTAAGTTAATAATTCAGCAGCTCACACAAATTTCATATGTGAAGCAAAATTTCCATGAAAGAAACTCGGCAAAGCTTTGCTACTTAAACTTGCTATTGGATGTTACAACAGGCAATCTCATGTTTCCACCAGGAAACCATACAGAGTGCAGAGATGTTTCTCTTTGCATGTCTTCTTATTCCATAGGTTGCAGTGTTTCACAAGCAATAGCCTAACCAAACAAATGAAGACAGAGAGAAGAAATGTATATCGATTGATATGTATACGAATAGAATAGCTAGGGATATCCTTTTAGCATCAAAAGTTTAACTTTTCCGCCACAATTTACTTCCCAAATCATATTAATCCAAACATTTCAACTACATTCCAACTGAAAAAGATGTAACATCCAAAAAAATATGTTGTAAAGCAACATGTATTAAAACAAAAGTATGCTCTGGCAAACACTTAAAGTCCCTGAATATCAAGGGGGAAGCATGCTTCAACAAAAAAGTCCACATTACAAAGTACAACTCGATTTATCTCCCTATATTTTTCCAAGTAACTATGTTTCCTAATTGCCATAAAAAAGCTTCCTTTTAAGCTCCAATCAAATCATACAATCCTCAAGCACTAGAAGTGCATGCATCAACTTGCTTCATCTTATGAGGGCAAACATCTGCTCAGAAACATCTTTCTAATATAATTTGACCATTTCCCATGATAAAAATGTCATTCATTCAAACCTCTAAGAGCAGGATAACTTGCCAGTTCATGTATTAATGAGGTTAAGAGATAGTAGAATTTGCTCTCCACGTGTCTTGATCACATTTAGACAATGGTCTCTAGTCTACTTTCAATCTTGCAGCAACCTCTATTATAGGTTCCAACATCAAGCACACAACACTTCCCTATGTTGTCCTCCTTATCAAAACATCATTTGCACTGCCTATCACTGGTCCCCATTTCAACTAGCTTCCAAAATTTAACAGCATGCCATCCGGAACAGAGCTCAAAGCAAGGGAAGAGAAACTATTCCTATCAAGGGTTTACACATATTTAGTTACCCTGGAACAATTGCTATCACATATCTTTACTATATATGAATTATGCCCACCTACTATTTATATTCCATGTTAGCGGTAACATATATTATCAGATTATTTCCATGCACACCTCGTACCACTTGATGTTCTTATTAAATCATTAGTTCTGTTGTCCATTAACCACACCCTTATCTATGAACTCGCAATCTGAAATAATATTCAAAGGGATATATAAGCTACATGGACAGCTTCAAACTAATACATTTCTAACAAGCTGGATTAGCTATATGGATCGAGAAGAAAATGCTAAAATCATATGAATTAAACATCTAGACACAGCCAGGAAGCCAAATTTCAGTTATTCAAAACCAAAACAAACCAGCTATGTAGGACTGGCAGTATGGATCATTTGATGAGACTTTGCTACTATATCCTATTAATCAGTTCATAGTGTCATACTACAAAAACACATGAGCAATAGATTGTTACCCATCCAAATTAAGCATTGAAACAAGTACAAAGATTCCAAACTTCCAACCAAAAAAGAGAAACCCAAAAAAGGATTAACCTTTGCCACCTTCCTCCTCCACCTCAGCCTCCTTAACCGTCACGACGGGCTGGGCATTGCCGACATCTTTATCGTCAGGATACCTAACAACAACAACAGGACAAACACAGTGATGCACACAATAATCACTGACACTTCCCAACTTGCCATCACTCCCTCTTTTCTCAGCTCCAAATCCTCTACTCCCCATTATAACAGCACTCAGCCCTAGCCTCTCCACCTCAAGACACAATCTTTCCCTCATATCATGATCTTTCACTATATGGATCTTAAAAGGAATCCCAGCTTCCTTCAAGGGTTTGGCCAAATCCGCCGCCTTTGACGCCGTGAAGGCATCGAAATCGTCTTCCAGTTTCTGCTGCGAATGTGGCGTTCCTGGGCTTTGTGGGGTGTGGGGGAGAGGGCCCCAATCGGCTCCAAATAGTACGGAGGTTGGAGACACGTGTAGGAGGACGACAGCATCATCGGCTCGGATGTAGTTTTGGACGGCCCAACGGACGGCAAAAGCAGATTCATCGGAGAGGTCAACGGCTACACCGATTTTACGGCGGGCACCGGCGGTGGGAGTAGCGGTGGAGGTGGGATGGTGAGGGGATGATGGGTGGTGGATCTTGATCGTTGGAAGCTGAGGGTGGTCACTGTTATCTAAGGGATTCATTTTCTTGGGGTTTCCCTGTTCTGGGTTTACCTTATAACAAAAAAGGGAAATGAATTGAAAGGGGGTTTGAGTTGACAGGGTTCCAGAGGTTGCTTAAGAAATGGGATTTGATGATGATGGTGCTGATTTACAAGTTAAAGTTTGGACTACTACGTTTACTTTGACTTATCCCTTCAATTTCTAAACTTTTCTTCCCTCATTTTTAAATAGAATTAATTATATGGAAATATAAATGCTTTTATAAAGCTAAATTATATTCTTTCCTACTTATCACTATGCTAGTGTCATCGGCTAAGCTGTAAATTTCAAGACTATTGCACAAAATGCGTTTCATAGAGTTTTATTGATTAGATTGGATCATTTGTTGTATAAAAGTTGGTCCGGTTTGAAGAATAAGTGGCGAAATTTATCTACTTAAAATTTTAATAGCCCAGTGAGATAATTATGTGAAATTAGACTACACGTATCTTAGACTACACGTATCGCACATTGCTTTTTTAGCTATTTTGTTCTTTTAAGTATTCTTTTGGCTTGAGTTGTTTCTACTAAATAAATTGGTGTTTTTGAGTAATTCTACGAGAATAATCACTTTGTTGGGGTTAAGTTAACTTAGATGTATTTAAAACGAAGAAATTGCCTAAAACCATACGGATTACGAGACTAAAGATCTAGCCCCATGACACTAAATTATATCACAAACTATGGGCTTCTCTTTCGGTCCTAAAATTCTCATAAACTTTTGATTTTATTCACCATTTAACTTTCAAATTATATTTATTTTTTACATTGTTGTTTAATTTCTTTTTATCTTATATTCATACCTAAAGATTATTTTCATTATACATTTTTATCTAAACTCAAATGATATTACATAAAAAAAAATTGAGATTCAATAATTTCAACACATATGCAATATCCTTCATATCATAATAATTTAATAGAATATAAATTTAAATATCAATTAAGTAAAAAAAACCAACTAAATATAGATCGACCAATAAAATATAGATTAACCCATTTTATAATTTGATTAATTATATTATATTATATTTTATTAAGAATCAAATTCTATTAATTTATTGCAAAGTGATAAAAAGAAAAGAAAAAGTATTGATAGAGAAGTAGGAACATTTATCACATTGAAATTTGGGACGTAGGTATTAGAATGTTGGGATGGAGGGGACTTGATTTTAGTTAAAAGAGTCTTCTATGCTCTTTCAACGATTACCATATATCATTATATATTGTTTTTTAATTAAATATTTCATAACATTTACTAATAATTATTCATATAATCCTTCCCGCCTTAAATTGAAAAAGTAAAAGGAAATAAATAATGTGAGTGCAACGCCCTACCCTGGGAGTTGAAACCAAGATCAATGTGATGCAGGTTGATTTTATTAAATTTATGAATAAACTATCAAAGTAGTTAATTTTATTTTTTTTAGGTTATATTTTAGTTATTTATATTTGAAATGTTACGTTTTAGTTATTTACGTTAACATGTTGTAATATTTTAATCACTGAGCCGTTAATTACTGTTAACGGTGTAACGGTAAATTGACGTGACACATTAAATCATCATTTCAAACAAAAATTTTAAGTTAATTTATACAATTGGTACTTATATTTTTTCGTTTTAAATCATTTAAATTTTTTTTTATGTTTTTTAACTTTTCTTTTCTTTCTTTATTTTTCATTCTTTTATGTTTCTTCCTCTGTTTTCCTCCATTCAGCATCTCTTTTAATATAGTTTTTCTATATTTTCTATTTGTTAAAACTAAAGGGGAAGAAGAAAAGGAAAATAAAGACAAAAAATTAAATTGCTCAAAAAAATAAAAGTATAGAGACTAGTTTTAACAAATGGAAAACATAGAAAAATTACTTTAAAAGAGAAGGAAAATGGAGGCAAACAAAGGGAGAAACAGAAGATAATGGAGAAAAAAAGTTAAAAGAACATAAAAGAAAAAAATTAAATTGCTCAAAATGAAAAAAATATGGGGACCAATTGTATAATTTAACCTAAAATTTTTGTTTGAAATGATGATTTAACGTGCCATGTCAGCTTACCGTTGCACCATTAACGACAATTAAGGGCTCAGTGACTAAAATGTTACAACACGTTAACGTAAATGACTAAAACGTAACATTTCAAATATAAATAACTAAAATATAATATGAGGTAAACAAAAGAGACTATTTTAATAGTTTACCCTAAATTTACATTAATAAATAATATCTATATTTTGGGAATCAAAGAAACTTCTTAGTTATCATATGAAATATCATTCATTAAAAAAAATTGGATATATCTCAAAATTACATATGATTTTTGGTTTAATATGAAATGTTATACATGAATTTTGATTTTGTATAATTTTATACAATAACATTTTGGTTTGATTCAATTTTCAAAAACTACTAGCATCATCATTGATACAATATCATTTTCTATTTACATGTTACATACACAAATTTTTATACTTACATAAAATGAAAATAAATTGATGTGCTTGTTTCTGTAAATGTGTACAATTGAATCAAAATCTAAGTTTTATATGTACAATTGAACCAAAATCAAAGTTTAATATGTATACCTACACAAAATCAATGCTTGTATATCAAAATTACACATTAGATCAAAGTTCATGTATAATTTTGATATTTATCCCTTAAAAAAAGTGACCTTCTTTTCCCAAGGAAAACATAGGTTGAATTCTACTATTAGTCCTTTTATTTTGTGAAAGTTGCGGATTTAGTCCATGTACTTTAATTTGATCATTTTTAGTCCCTGTACTTTTTTAATTTTAAAATTTCAATTCTCACCGGACAATAACTGTTAAATTCATTCAATTAAATTATGCTATTTATAAAATTTGATGCGACAAAATTAGCTTGTTATTTCCACATATTAGTCACTGAAATTTTAGTTAATGGATTGACGACTACATTTGTGTCAATATTACAATTTCAAAATTTGAAAAGTATATGGACTTAAACTTCCAATACTCAGCTTCGCTACTATCAGAGACTACCAGTCCCACGTCCTGCATCTTCATATTAAAAAATGTAATATAATTTACCATCTTCCTCCTTTAACTCAAAAAAACATTATTTGTGTTCAAGTTCATATTGTAACTTTTATACCTGCACTAATCAGTTACAGGCTTACAGCAGTAGGTAGCAGCCAGTTTCTGATGATCCTCCAGTTAATGTTTTTGCTTTAATTTTGCTGGAAATAGTGACAGTTTATATATATATATATATATATATATATATATATTATACTCTTTGCTTACACCTTTTTCAAAGCAACCCCTAAAAAAGGAGTACTTAATTAGCTCACTCCCATAAACAGAAAGCTAGAGATGCCCTCCTTGTGTTTCACCACATTAAATTTTTTTAAAAAATGAAGTAAAATTCTAAAAGAGAGATAGAGACAGTTGCTAGGGTTTTGAGCCAATTCTTTCCACCCTATATTTATATATCCCAGACCTTGGTGTATATATATATAATCTGAAGATAAGTAAAACTCAGTTTTTTTTTTCGAAGTTAGAAGCACAATATATCTAGGATTGTGAAATGACAGCCAGGGTTAATGGTTTTTATCACTGATGAACCATATTTGGGTGCTTCCATATGCAATACACAATACCAGTCTCTACAATCTACATATCTTCTTCTATATGTATTTGGCAATGGCAATGTGAATTTAGAATAGATAGAAACTTTGAACTTGGTTAATTACTTCACAATTTTGCTGTGATATCTGTCAAGATTGTACACTTTTTTTAATCATAAGAAATATGCGGGATATCTACAACATTTCAAATAAAAAAGTGGTGACCATATAGATTTTTAATTAAGTGTAACAACAAAAGAGGAACTTTAAAAGCTGTATTTTGGAATTTGGTTTTTTTTTAAAAAAGCATTAATTACACCTCCAAAATCAATGTAACAGTAAAACCAAGATTTTCCTGTATGCTTCTAATATGAAAGCTTGAGTGACAGATCAACACAATTAGGAGCATTATTAGCATAAGAAGCTTCACCACCTACTGTAATTGCTGATGAAGAAGCTTCTTCAGGAAATTCCCATTCCTTGGACGCTGTGTTTCTGCCATTTTTCCCTGGGAAAAATTCATACTCCATCACATAACTTCCAGTGCCAAATGAATTTCCTTTCCTGTGAATCGCCACAACATCCA
Organism: Gossypium stocksii; assembly: GCA_020496765.1. Classification (NCBI taxonomy): domain Eukaryota; kingdom Viridiplantae; phylum Streptophyta; class Magnoliopsida; order Malvales; family Malvaceae; genus Gossypium; species Gossypium stocksii. The sequence goes on along the minus strand of CM035621.1, from coordinate 10,615,970 downwards.
CTGTCTACAACAACACAAAGAACCCCATAAGAAGAACGGTATTTTATTAAAAAAAAAAACCAATTTGATTGGTCATCATCATCACCTCATTGATGTTCATTTGGCCTGCTGCTGCATATGCATAAGCACTCCTTGCAGCTCTAGCACTGAATCCCTTCATCATCTCTTCATTTGTGTTTTGATTGTTTTCCAGGTTCCATCCATGAAAGTCAGTTCCTTTGTTTGGAAAAGCTTGTTCAAATTGGTTGAATAAACCTCCAGTGAACTTCCCATTCTCCATATTGCAACGCTTCTTCTGCAACATGTATTCAAGTGATCAATAAGATGCTAAAGAAGTCATATATAAAAGAAAGAACTTGAGACAGATACTGACTAGCTTTTGGGTTCATTTTGAGTGATTTTCAGACACAATCCCAAGAAACATAAGACTAATGATCTCCTAATTGTAGCTCTCTTTTTTGCTGTGTTGCTATATTTTTCTAGCAAGCCAAACAGGAGGAATCAAGAATTCCTTTCCAACTTACAACTCCTTTTTCCCTCATTTTTTTTTCTCAGAATCAAACATAAACATTTAGAAATAAATATCAGAATCAACAATATTACGACCTGTTCAACTATATCATCTTTTTCCTTCACATTTCCTACATTTTATTAGAAACAAAAACAAAACATCACCAAAAAACAAAAGCACAATACTTCAAACAAGCAAACAAAACCCAAAGCACAAAACTTTGCAAATTAAGAAGCTTTGAAAAAAAAAAGGGGTAAAACCTAGACCTTAAAGCAAAGATCACAATGCTCAGGCTTGCAATGCTGGAACTTTGGCATTGAAGAGAGCTCTTTAGAAGCCTCCACAACACTAGCAGCAGCACAACCAACCTGAACATTACCAGGATTTCCAACCAAAACCTGACTATTAAACCCACCAAACACTCCATTACCAACAACTCTTTGCATCATCAAACCATCTGTGTCAGCCCCCCAACTCCATAACCCCCCACTTCCACCATTGATCATCATGGGGGGAACACCATAGTTTGCTACACCATGCAACACAGGCACATTACTAGCTCCCATAGCTTCACAACCGAACTGGTTTATTGTCGTTGTGGTCCTTGTTTCACTCATTTTCCTCAAACGTTCAAGTTGGGCCACTCCCATACCTCTTTGAGGCTGTTTCTTTTGGTATGGACCTTTCCCACTTGGTTTCCTTCCTTTGTTGCTTTTCACAAACTCCATGGCAGGTTTAGCTTCATCTTCCATGGGTTTTGTTGTTGGGTTATCAGTATTTGGAGTCAAGAGTGTAAGTGAAGTAGCCATTAAAAAAGAAGGGTTTTGATATGTTTTTAGCTTAAATTAAAAAGAGAGAGAAAGAGAGACAAAAGGAGAGGTTTTTTTTTCTTTTTCTTTTCTTTCCCTGTCTTTGGCTTTTGCTTGATGATCAAAAGAACGGGGATTTTATAGACAGAGGGTTCTGAAAGATTTGGATTTTCCTTAGACATCAATTTATTGCAATTAAAAATAAAGTTTTCATTAAAAAAAAGATAACAAGGTACATGTTCTTGTATTTTTTTTCCCCAGGTTTTTTTTTTGTTTTTATCAATTCTAAAATCTTCACCACATAATATATTAAAAAATAATTTAGAATATAATAAATACATAAAATTTGAAAAAAAAATCATTTGATTTTTCATAAATTTCTATGTTGATCCAATAACTTTTTTATTAAAAAAAGGACAAAAAGAATTCATCCCTGGAATCAGTAAAACCAGCCTGAGGAATAGCAAATTCCAGCCAAAGAACACCAATCCCTATGCAGAACCCAAATCCAAAAGCAAATCCATCTAAACGCGCGTGTAGTACAAAAGCGTGTCCCGTAATGGAATATTGAAACACGCGTATAAGAGAGAGTGAGCATGGAGTTCAATAATATAGTACCTAGAGACACGTGTCATTCACTGAGGGCAACTGATTATACCGGGGACATGATCTGAAACACAAAGGACATTACAACTCCGTTTAAGTAGTTGGGGAGTGTCAGTTTAGACAAAAGTAGCAAACAAACATTAGGGCTTTTCATTTTCATGCAAAAAATATATTTAACTTCTTTCCCCTTTCCCCCCAATTTTCTTCTAAATAATTTATGATTTTTTTAAATATAATATAACCTGAAATTTAAATGCTATAAAAACAAAATCATTTAAAAATTTTCTTGATCTAAAATGATATGACAATGATTTAATGGTCAGGATATTGGAAAAAAATGGAAAATTTTGAAGTGTCAAAAGCCATTAGGGTTCTCAAACAACATTGTGGGGGTACAATGGTTTTACATTACAAATTGATTTATGTAATTGTGATAGTAGGGAAAGATTTGGGTAGACTCAAACAAGGATTTCTGAAATTATTTTGTATTTATATATTTTTTATGTCATCGTATTTATTAGATTATGGCATATTCATAAAAAATTATACAAAAATATATTTATAAAAAAATTATGTAAAGTTTAAATGAAATATTGGTTAAAATGGTAAATTTAATTGTTTTACGTTCAAATCTCAAATCTCATTATGTGTTCTGACAATGTTTAAAATTATCTATAGTCACTCTACAATCCATAAATAGAAGGATAATACGTTTCAGCACACTCGAACCTATATCTTCTTGCGTTAACAAAAAATAATCATACCAATCGAGTTAAGACTCAATTGAGATTTATATATTATTTTCTTGATTCAAATACGTAAAAAAAAAGAAGCATATGTGATTGATGAAACTTTTGTGGATGCTCAAAAATAATAATTCTAATTGTCTCGGGATACAAAACAATCTCAGGAACAGATTGAATGGGGTCATGTAATATGAATCAAGGATGGTAAGTAAAAGGCGTAAGGGCAATCATAGAGTAAGATTTGGTCATGACAATGTGAATCTGCCTAGCTATGTTGTAGGGTTGCAATGATGGCCTAATTCTATCATATTTGGAAAGTTGATTCCATGTGGTAGTTTATGGTTGCCCAATTTGTTGTTTGAACACAATAATAAAAATATTTGTACTAGGATATGCCATTAATGTTTCAATTATTTCTCCCCTTAGTTTTTATTAATTTTATTGCTCTAGATCATATATGGTTTATTAATTATTAAATGATGTTGTCTTCATTTAATTGGATCCAATTTCCAAATATCTAATTAAATTGAGAACCTTTTCCTTGTTGGATACTAAAAATATCTTTATATTAACCTATGGTTCATCTATGTGTTCATTTCATAGATTCAATTAAAAATAAACAGTACACCTATAATTAATTTTTATTACAATTTTTAGTTATCCCATCACAATAAAAAAAACAATAATGTAAATATCAACAATTTGTTATTAAGGGTTTCATTGATCTCTTTATTTTAATTTATCAAAATTTAATTCTCGTAGTTTATGAAAATTGAAAAGTTAATCTAATTAGATAACATTATCAAACCTTACTGTTACATCTTTGACTTAAAAATTAATAGTTCAACAGTTTTATATGCAATGAATTAGCAAAATAAACAATCCAACAATTTGTATGCAACTAGTTAGCAAAAACTAGTAGTTCAAGTTCACATGTTTATTAATGAACTTATTAGTTTTCATAAAATAAAGGGATATATTTCTCAATTAGTTTCATTCAATTCTTGGATCATAAAGAAACTAGTGAAGAATAAGATCCCATGGTTAAAATGAAACTAGTGAAGAATAAGATCCCATGGTTAAATACTAACTACAAATACATGATATATGTATATGGATATGTATTAGACTCATAAATTCTATATTTAGTGATGAACTCCCTTTCTTATCCCCAAAGCAATTCCTTTTTTTTCCATGCAAAAATAACTAACTTCCACCTAACATTTCAAGTATTCTCATTGGATTCCCATGTGTTGCATTCATCTCTTCAAAACTACTCTATCCAAAAGCTCCAACATAATCCAATCATATATATTATTCCATGTATGTGTTAGACTTTCTTTTTCACCCACACTTCAAATTGTGTCAACAAATTTATCCATTGAGTTGTTACAAACCAATAATAATCAAAACTAATGAGACATCTTCATACTATAACTAAGTTGATACTATAACCATCGCTACTAGTAGTAGTAATTAAGCCCTTCACCATAGGTCTATCTAAAGAGATAAGCAACTGATCATGAGATGTGATTTAGTCCCATAAACAAATATTAAATCCCTGACCACATTATTAGAAAACAAGATAAGCTGCCACCATGCAGCACTTGTGGTTTATTACCATAAAAACTCTATCTATGCATTAACCATTTTTTAAAAATTTCTTTTGATAAAATCCCTAAACCCTTTTATAATAATTTTTTTTCATGTGCACCAAAATATTGTGTTAGAGCTCTTAAAACGAGTGAAGAGAAGGGATAAAAAAAGAATAAAGCAATCAAAACCGCGTGACTAACCAAAGATGTAATTTTCAGATATGATTCTGGTTGAAGATCTTTGATAATTATCATCGCATCCCATCCCATCCCATCCCATGCATCCCCATCCCATCCCTTTCACAAATTGCATGCAATGCAATGCGATTCAATGCAACCCAAGAAAACACAAAAGCTGAACATTTTGTAAGGACGGTCCTCAAGGGAATTGACCAATAAGGAGCTGCCATGTAAGTAAAAATGGTTTTAATCAGTAGTTTCTTTTTTGTAAGCCTTGATCTAGTACTCTAGATCTTAGGCATGCATATGTATGGTGTGATGAAGTTTATATTATTTATAAATATATAGATAAGTAAAGAAGAATCTTCTAAAAGGGACATTGGTGGGTGGTCCCATCAACGGCCACCTTGGGTGCTGGGATATAGGCGGCTACAATTGTGAGATTTGGCACGTATCAAACCTGGTGGGTTACAACTTGCATGTGAAAATTCAAAGCAAGGTAATCATTTCTTCTATTGGTGCAAAATGTTTTAAAATTCGGTTAAACCCATCTGTTTTTTTCTCGATTTTCAAATTTTTACCGATTTCCAATAATTTTTTAAAAATTCGGTTGAATTAATTTATTTGAATTAACATATCAATTAATCTTTTATTCAACCAATAGTTTCGTTTCCAACAACATTGTTAGTTAATAAATTGGCTTGTTTAATGTCGAAAAAAATTCTAAAGTTACATAGATAGGAGAATCTTCTTGTCTAATGTATGGGATAGTTTCTTTTTCGTTGAATGATAGGTTTTTATTTGTATAGTTTATGAATGAATATTTTATATTTAAAATTTATTTAATTATAAATATTTTTATATGCATATATTTAATATACATCTTTTTTAAAAATATTCATAAAAACAAAATAATAAATCAAAATAAATCGATATGAATATATACCAATTCTGATAAAAAAACTATAGCATTTACTGGTGTGGTATTGACTGTTTTTTTATTCTATTTATTTTTTTTTAAATTATGGATAAGTTTTGAGGTTTAGACATAGAGGAAAGGGATTGCTGGGTTTGGGCAGACATGGAAGGATTCTTGGGGTTTGGGAAGCAGATTGTGCCCTGCTTGGACTCTATATTTGGGGGATTTTAGGCATTTATATGTAAAGGTCTCCTACTAATTGGCAGCTTTACTTACAGATATACATATACAAGGCTATGACCCTAACCATGTAACCCCCTCTTTTGCATGACTACGGGGGACCATATTCATATATACCCCCATACTTAAATTTCTACCACAAATAACAACTGAAAAAACTAAGAAAACGACATCAAACTAACTCAATTTTTTCATCAAGTAATTAGCCTTATAATAAAGTTTAGAGTAAGAGATGTTGAAAGTTTAAATTTAAAATAAATTACGAAGGATTAAATATAAATTTGTTATCGCTTCATCTATAATTCAATCAATAACTTATCTAAAAGCATTGATTAAAAAGTTTGGGATTGTGAAGAAGAAGGGTCAAACAAGTTGTTTGAATATCACAAATATCATTTCTCATCCATTTATAATGATGGTGTTTGGTAAAAAAGTAAGAACTCATCTTTGGGTTCTTTTTTATATTTTGCCTGCCTTAATTTCTCGGCACCTTCTTTTCAACATCACATCTACATGATCCCATTGCCAAAACACTTTGACAAACTATGATTTTGATTTTTTTACCATTTAAGGGTCCATTCAAATTCTTGATCCCAGACATACAGCGTTCAAAGGTTTCCATCACCAATCATGAGGTTAAATTCTCCTCTCAGTCCCTCTATTCTTTACACATTTAAAATTTAATCTTTCTATTTTAATCTCTAGAATATAGTTCATTTACTTGAAGTTCAATTAATAGAGCCATCAAAGAATTCCGTTAAATTGAATTATATGGTGTTTTTTTTTTAAAAAAAAATTCCCCGAGTGATCAATATTACATGTGTAAAAGATCAAATAAACAAATAAAGATGTTAAATATAGGATTATAAGATTTTTTGTTCTAAATATAGAGTTATAAAATTCTTCGGCATTGTTTTAATGAAATAGAGTGAAAGTTGATATATATTATTTTGCTTATATGGTTTCCTTGTATTGTTAAATTGGTGATACTAGCACATTCTTTATTTTGAAAACGTTATGTAATCCAATTTATCGAAAACTTTGATAATCTTATCAATTGAACTTCAATTATTAAATCAAAAGAATACATATATTAAATTCTTAGAATTAATAGTAGAGAGATTAGATTTCAACTACGCGAAGAGTATAGAGATTGAAAGTATAATTAAACTCAATTATGATTTGAGTATTTTCATGCATCGTGCTAATTGATATATTGGCGATGAAGTTTTTTAACTCTACAAACAGGGTTAAAAAACTACCATGTGTCTTTCATGGATATTAAAAAAAATAAAAGCTAAATAAACGAGACACGTGACAGATTATTAATCTCACTTGTAGAGTAAAAAAGACTCTATTAGTAGTATATCAAATAAAATTTCAAAAAGTAATTCCATCATTGGAATTAAAATATAATATATATATATTTAATTAAAAGATAACACTATCAATATAACTCTAAATTAAAATAACGGGGTGTATTTACTTATGAAACAGTAGGGGGAAGCATTTGGTTTCAACCCCCAAAGGGTTTCTTAAAGGTTGCTGTAAGGAACCAAAGGTTAGAGTAAGTGTGGGTTGTAGCTTTATGCAACTTGTGAAAGGCCTTTACTCTTTAAGGCAAAAAAAGGAACCCTTACCAAAGCTCTAAAGATCCCCTCCTCCTCACCCATTTCAATCCCCTTTCCATAAACCAAAAAATGCCTCCTACATTATTTATGGACCACAGTCATATATACATATACATATAAAAAAAAAACAATAATAATTACTCGGATCTCATCAATCTGAACTGAGATTTTGTTTCTCTTTGTTGTTATCTTTCTCTCTAATTACCAGTTTGCCCAACATAGTTAAAGAAAAAAAACATTTTGTCTTTGGTTCTTTAAGATTTTATGGAGGGACAGGATCTCTCAACAGGGTTGCTTCAGAGGGTTGGGTTGGTTTAATCTGAGCCATCCAAAACAGGGAACCCCCACACCCCCCCCCCCCCAAAAAAAAAAAAAGAAAAAAGGAAAAAGAGACCTTGGGGATGAAACATTTGGGTGCCTACAATTTACATACAGAGGGTCAGTCTCAGCTGCTGTTGGTATTTTTATAGTACTGCATAGATGAAAAAAACAAATAAACAGGACTAAAGCATAGACATGGGGACAGTAATTTATTAGATGTGTCTGTAAGATGTTTGTATCACTGAACACAGTTTTCCTTTGGGGGTTTTTTAGCCTCTTTAACATTATATATTTACCTATGAGTGAAAATAACTATAATTGCCGCACAAATGAACAAGGCATTTATAAATACAAAACTTGATCTGAAATTCGCAGTTTTACAAATTGATCTATTTATACATTTAAAGTACATTCTGCAAAGGCTACACTCTTAGGAAGGATAAATGATGCACACAACATATATTTTCCGGGTGCAACGAGGCGTACCCTACGCATATCCACATTAACTGCAGCCTCTTGCAAGGCAATTCGTATCCGCTGCATTAGTAAAAAACATGAAGATCAAAATGAAATGAAACAGAAAAAAATCGCAACTGAACTAGTAGTGGCCAAATGGAGAAATATTATAAGATTTTGACACTAGACCTCATGAAAGTCAAACTCGGGATCTCGAGCTTTAGAGAATCCATAAACATGAATCATTGGGAAGTTGAATTCTTTATCTCTAGGTTGATTTCTGTATACTCCCCTGAATGCATCTGTTCATAAAGGCCAAAACAAATAGAAAGCGATTAAATTTTTGCATGATTGTGAAACCAATAGCCACCATGAAGACTCTTATCTAATACCATTCTAGACTTGGCTCCTAGTTAAGTCCGTGATATTTCCGAAGTATATGGTAATTTCTATCACATAACGGATGCGATCTTATCTGTAATTCCTTGAACAACAACGATCATCAAGCAGTTGATCTTTAACATGCAACCCAAATAATGTTAATAACAGCTTATGGCAAACAATGAGAAATAACTAAATATTGTAAGCAGTTCAAAGACTATGAAGCACACTAAAGACAGTCTAAACACTCGAGAAAGTAGATGCAAGTGAAAGAAAACTTCCAGCCATTGGAAGGTGATAACTTACCTAGAAATTCTGCCGCATCATTTGGCAAATTCATAACTACATGTGTGATGGAATGAGCTTTCTCGCTAGAAAACATAGCATTGATGAACCTTCTTCCATCCATGTTGAAGACCTAGAGAGCAACATAAAATATCCTTCGTGTGAGGAATATAATTCCATTAAATCGCAAAATGGTATATATATTACCAAGATCAAGGCTGCAACAAAGCAAAGGTTAAAGAATTGCATGCAGGGCATTGATATCCCTTCAGTTGACTAAATCAACTAGCGTAATGTTACCTTAATTTTCTTTTCAAGTTTGTTGAGGACACTGTTTCTTTCAAGATATTCAACCGCAAAAGGGTTCAAATCATTAGCATAAACACGTTTTACTATCTTAGCAGTAGATACAGCAATCGGACCAACCCCAGAGAATACATCACCTGTAAATTATAATAAGAGTTCAGACTTGTAAGCATCTTGATATGAATATTTATAAAATTATTTGTAAATACATAATCCCAGACAACGCGACGATGGAGACGTACAGATGACATCATTGCGATTGAAGCCACTTAGAAGCCTCAGTCTCTCAGTTGCAAGCCTTGAATTCCAATACCTGCATAGAAGAGGAAAAAAGGAACATGAATACCCTTTTCATTTAAGTGTGCTCTGCAATATGGCTCCTACATCTTTCATATGATTTGATATTACTCCTCATTTGGAGAACAAACATTAAAAAGGCCAAGTTAAATATATTATTGCTTGAATGAAAGCAGCAGCGCATACACTTTTGCTAAATCAACACAAAATCGCAGTCCATTCTCAACTACTGTAGTCACCAAGGAGTGATTCCCAGCTAAAACCTCAAGTTGCATTGTTCGGTAGTCATTCTGAATGACGTCAATCTTATTCACAACTGTTTGTATTTTTGGCTTGTTTTTGTCCAGAACCACCTGATAAAGTGGAAAATAACCTTATCCTGTCAGAAGACAAATAAAGAGCTCACTTTCAAAGTTGTAGATTTGTATCTTCAATATGTCAAATACACTAATTTTTCTATAATAAGCACCTTTGCTATAACATTCTTGTATGGTAGATGTTCATCTTTCAGGTTTAAGTGTGCAATGTGGCCAACTGTCTCAAAGGCTGAAGGGATAATCATGCCCTCCGGGAGCATTGTCTCCAAGATCTGCAAACAATGCATAAGATTTAGAGTCCCCGTTGATGTTGCAGACATTTATATCTTACTTGGATTAGTTGTTATAATTAGAGGCAGGATCAAAAGAACAGGCCGCAACTTAGTCTCCATGTTCCCCTAAATTCTCTGTCCTCTTAGCCAACTTGTTCTCATTGGCAAGTGAAGGAAGCTACACTTTTGAGGCCCTTGATTAATAGAATACTATATACAGAATTTTCATGTCATAATTTCTAACTGAGTATAAACATATTGCGTTCGTGATTGATTCCAAAATCTTGTTTTTTTCATTCATTTGCAAATTAAAAGTTCTTCCATATCATTGCCTATTGTGCTGCCAACCCCAGCTTCTAACTTTTTCTAGACAATGACATTAGACGCTAAGTGAACCGGATTCCTATAAATTTGTATTGACCGGTCTGCAGAGAGGTTAGTCGAAAACTATCTCTCATAAATTCAAGCATGTGGAGATACAACCGAAAAAATATCAGAGGATGGAGTGATGAAAAATGGAACATATTTTCCATGCAAGACAGCCTAACTTCAAGAATCACTTAAAAGGAATCTTAGATGCCTAGGACATCTCTATTAAAGAAATAATAGAAGCTTGAAAGGCATCTTTGTTGTCATAAACAATACTATTAAGTATAGAATCAACAATTATAATGATTTTGTGTAATATACCTCATTCATCTGCCAATAATCATAGAACAAAGTCAGCTTACATCTCACAAGCTCTATAGTCGACGACCTATTATCTATGGTTTCTTCAACAAACACAGCCTGAAAAAGAGATGGCATTTTAGATGGGCACAAACAGGAACATCTGTCATAAATTCATAGTAGAAATCCTACCATAGATACAGTATCAAAATTTCAAAATTATATACATTAGAAAAGAGGGAAACAACTAGAGCACCAAGCCACTAACTCTATCAACAAAACTTAAGGGGGAAAAAGTGTATTGACCATCCACATACACATCAATGAATTCAAAATTATCCAATTTAAATCACTAGAGCATGAAAGCATTTTAGGACTAATGCTGAAGCTAAAACAAAATCTTTCTAATCTTTTAGAACACATGAAAAAAACACTAGTTTATGCAAATCATCATAACAAAAAAAAGAGAAGAAAACAAAAATGAACATCCAAACTACTACCTTAATTGCTTGAGGCAACTCTTCAAATCCTTTATCCCCATACCTTTCATCCAAAAGCAACAATCTTGTAGAACCCTTCCATTTCCTCCCTCCTTTAAACTCCTCTCCTAACAACCCTTTCATTTCATCCTCTTCTTCCTCCTCCAAAACTTCCACAAGACAACACTCTTTCCTCTCATTTACTTTCCTTTCTCCATCTCCTTTCTTTTCCTTCTTTTTCCTCTTCCCAGGCCTCGAAATCTTAGCCAAATTCTTAAACTTTACAAACCCCCTATAATTGAACTCCTTCGCCAATTTCTCCCTATATAAAACCAGTGACTCAAACTCCTCATTCTCCTCTTCATTGCTCTCTTCACCATCTTTCCTTTTATCAAAAAGGGTCATCATTTCTTCTTCGATTTCATCCCCGGGAACTCTGGCAATGTTCTTAACCCTCGGCCAATTCAAGAGGTGACCCCTGAGACGGTTCTCAAGGGCAAAACAATCATTTGCGGGGACACGGAGAGCAGCAAGATGAAAAACTCTTGTGAATTTCTGTTCATCGAAGAGGGGATTATTATCTTCGCCTACATCTGGTTGATGGGTTATCGGATTTTGGGTTTGAAAAGGGGTTTCGGGTGCTATTTTGCCTTTGTGAAGTGAAGGGCCATAAGAGAAAGTTTGGGTTTTAGTTTGAGTTTGGGTGGAACAGAAGAGAGAAAGAATGGAGGGTTTTGGAAGAAAGGAAGAGGAACGTTTGATAGAGATGATAGTGAAAGGAAGAAGAGAGTTTGGTTTGAGATGGAGAAGCTTTATTGCCACCATTTTTAAGTGGAGTAAAGCTTTCCAGCTTTTGTTATTCACCAGTCACCAGAGGGACTTTAGCTGATAAGAGGATTAATATGGGTTTTAAGCGCTAAGGCCTTCTAGTTTTCTTTTTCCCCATTTAACTCGTCATAGATCCCTCCTAAAATTAAAAAGTTATTAATAAATTATTTAAGAATATATTTATTCCATTTTTTTTGAAAGAAAATGTCAACCATTTCATTTAACAGATAAGCCAAAGAGTGTCTCGGTAATAACATGCAAACAGCTGGACAAAACAATAGTTAGGTGATTTAGCATAATTTGATATTTATAAGTAATTTATGAGTCTTTTTAATGCTTTTTGTTGATTTTTATTTTCTAGTGTTAATGATAATTTTTTTTATATTTAATCCTTTTAGGATTCAAATTGACAAAATTATGTCATTGATAATCTAATGACTTATTTAAGTGTGTGTAGGGAAATGACTATGGCCAAACCTTGAGAAAACATCAATTGTTTTGGGTGTCGCGACACTGATGCATGTATGTCGTGACATAGACCCTCGATCACCTTAAGAGAGTAAAACTTCAACGAAAAACCAACCTGGAGCAGTCTGCTAAGGATGTCGCGACACTAGATGTGCTGTGTTGTGACATTGAGCCCCAATGTTTTGAGTCCAAGCCATTGAGGTCGCGACTCCAAGTTAATGGTTGAAGTGAAAGAGCCCAAGGCCACTGTCAAGGATGTCGCGACACCAACTAGGTTATGTCGCGACATCGAGAACCCCCAAGACAAGATTGTGCCTACTGTCAGGAAGGTTGTGACACCAAAACTTAGGTGTTGAGACACTAAAGTTTAACAGGGGCAAAAAATACTGTAACGGCAATTTTGTGCCCAACATCAACTCAAGTTAACTCATGCACTCTAAGGGTATTTTGGTCAAATGTTAGGATTGTAATTTTGGTTGTATTAATGGCATACTTGATGTCAAACATAAAATAGCCTCATTTATCATCTTTTTACTCTCTATTTTATTTTTCTTTCACTAGTTTTAGGTTTTCCGTTTTTCCTTTCTTAGCTTAGTTAATTAGTAACTGGTAGTTTCTTCATTTTTACTGTAGTTTTAACTTTCTTTCAATTAGATACAAAACTTTCTTTTGTTATTTTGATTTCTTTTTAAAGTATCCAATAAATTTTCTCTTTGTGAAATTTCAAAAGTGCAAAAGTCTCAACTTAGGTTGTGCTTTCATCACCTTTAGTGTTGTTATCATCTTTAACAAAGATTCCCTATAACACGCCTTTACTCGGCCTGATCGTCGCGTCTGAGTTATAAGATGTCACATTCATTGTTGGAGCAACTATGATCAAACATAGCCAATTCATATTGTCAAATGTTCAATTTTCAACTCAATTAAACATACAATACAATACATGACAACTTCCAGGTCTTATACAAGCTTACGGAAGCTTTAAAGTTAACTCAAGACCGAAAATGATCAATTTGTAACAATTTCAAAACATCGAGTTGGCGTCATGACATTAGAGGATTCCTCATCGTGGAACAACATATTGTCTAGCCTCGTTGCAATGACCAAATTTTGGTGTCACACATGCCATGGTATTCAGATCTCGTCGTGACGACGTTCGGACGACATCGTAATGTCACATACTGCTTCTAGTAGTTAATATACATTAACCTACAATTTTCTTCCAATCAATCTCTAAACACAATAAATTCATATTTATCTAACATATGTAACCCTCTAGCTTTAACTCATGTACTTTAATGCCTTACTCAACAAAATGCAAATGCTATATTGTAACAGCCCAATTTTGAGTCTGAACGAAATAGGTGGTTTTGAGACCACTTAACTGAGTCAAAATATTTATTTTATTATTTTATTAATGTTTATAGCATGTTAGAATGACTATGTGAAATTTTCGTAAAGAAATTTTATCGTTTGAATAGTTAATTCAGTAAAAAGGACTAAATCGCGTAAAGCGATAAACTTTAGTTCTATTAGTAAAATGACTTAAATGACTATGGCTTTAGCATTAGAAGTCCTTACATTGCAATTTTACCTTCATTAATATGCATGGACATTAGTGGACATTGATTTATGCTTTATGTTATTAATTTAATAAGGTTAATATAGTAAATGGCTTATTAATTATATGTTAAATAAAACAAATTCATAAAATGTGCACATATTCATCATTTTTTTGCCGAAATTTAAGAAGGAAATAAGGTTTTATACTTTCAAACATTTGGCTAAGCTTTGATTCTCAATTAAGGTACGGTTTTTTATCCGTTTTTAATGATTTTTATGTTTTTGAGCTTGTTGCAGCTTGATATAGCTGACCCATACCCTGATTTTTGAAGTTGGTAATGTTTTTGAAATGTGCCATTGTTGAATAAATTTGTGTTTTTATGTTTCTTTATAGATTATGAATGGTTGTTTAGAGGTATACAAGTTTTATAAAGTGAATTTTGACAAAAATGTGAATTAGGGATTAAATTAAAAAAGATTGAAATGCGGTAGTTAGAAATGTGAATAAAATGGAAATATGGTCTTTTATGGATACATGAGTATTTGGATATAGTGAATTTTAGTTAAAAATGTGTAATTTGTTATATTGTGTATTAAGGACTAAAATGTCAAGTTATGAAAATACAAGGGCTATTTTGTACACATGTATTTGGACTAAATTGATTGTGGTAGTGAATAATGGAGTTAAATTTGAATTAATATAGATCAAGACAAACAAATCTCGAAACTTGATCGGGGGAAACGAAAGGTAGACTAGTAGATATCGAGTGTACGAGCTAAATTGAGGTAAGTTCGTATAATTAGAATCGGACTTGTATTATATTTATAATTACTAATTCTAATGTTATATGAATGTATAATGAATTATGAAATCTAAATGCCTATTGAATATGTGTTTAAATTAAATATCGAGTCCCGTTTGAACTGTAAAAAGTTGCAGGATACAAGTGACATGTCACTAGGGCTACTGTTTGGTCGAGTTCTTGCATTTGTTCCGGACTCACCACAGCTCATGAGCTTACATGTTCAGCCTTCGGGCTTACCGTTCAGCCTTCGGGCTTACCGTTCAACCTTCGAGCTTACCGTTCAGCCTTCGGGCTTACAGTTACTGGCTCAAGAAGAGCATACCGTACATGGCTCAAAAGAGCATACATGATGAATTGATGAATTATCGATTATACACTGTGTGTGTATCATCCGAGTATCCCTCGATATTTTCGAAGGTTCAACGAACAATGTACCGAAATGAAAAATAAAGAATACATGTTTTAAAGGTACAAGATGTACATGGTATATTTGTTATATGAATTACTTGGATTACATGAATTACAAGAATGAAATGTTACATAGTTTACATGAATTACATGGTACAAGTGTATAAATGTTATATAATGAATTGTTAAATGAAGTATATGATATGAATGAATGAAAGGTTACATGGTATATAAGTATGTATATATGAAATCTTAGAAATGAAAGATGATATGTGATAAGTTATAGTATTGAAATGTACATGAATGTTATATGCTTGGTTTCATCCTTTGAATGGATGAATATATGTTTGTTATATGACTAACATGTGGTTGAATCATGTGAATAGGCAATGTGAGCATATGAGTTGGTTTTAATTGCTTTAAATGCTTATTGATATTTTGGTAAGTTAAATTCTATATTATACGGGCTTACTAAGCTTTTAAAGCTTACTCTGTTTATTTTTCAAGTGTTTTATAGATTTCGGAAGCTAGCTCAATTTGGACAAAGTCGGAGATTGCCATCACACTATCCAAACAAGCTCTCGGTATTTTTGGATATTTATAAATGTTGTAAATATGGCATGTATAGGGTAGTTTATAAGTTGATGTATGTGGTTATCTAAGTTTATGTATGTGGTTTGATTTTTGGCATATGCTCAAGCTATGTGATATGGCTTGATTTTGGAAATGAATGTTTGATATGAGGACTTATTATGACATGTCTTTTATATGTTATATGTGTGTATTGATAATGGCATTTTGGTGCATGCTTGAGGTAAATGTTTTGATTTGGTTGTTATGGAAATGTTTTACATTATTGCCTTGGATGAATGACTATTTGGTATAATTTGGAGTAAATGATATGGTGAGTTTCAAGTTTGATTTAGCAAGGTTTTGAATTGGATGAGATTGATATATCAAATGTAGGTGTTTGACTTGAAGTAGATACTTGAAAATGTATATATGTTTATGTTATACGTATGGCATTGAATTGGTTGTTTTGTAACGGTTCAATTGGTGAATGGAGTTGGCTGATTTTGGTTGCATATTATGGTTATAAGTGAGGTACAAATGATGCTTGTAGGTACATAATTAAGTGAGGTGTGAAAATGGCTTAAACCAAGCTTATTTCGTGCCACAGGGCCAAAGCACACGGGCGTGTGACTCGACCGTATGACCCCTGCATCTTAGTTAAATTGGTTAGGATGTCACATAGGTTAGACACATAGGCATGTCTTATATCCATGGGTGAAAGTCAACAGCTTCCAAATTTTTACATGGCCTAAACACAGGAGCGTGTCTTGTAGCCGTGTGCACAAGTCAGTATGTATGCCCTGTTTTCACATGGCCTAGACACATGGGCGTATCTGATGACCGTGTGAGGCACACGGCTTGGGCACACGGCCGTGTGACCCTATTTCGAAAAATTTTTTAAGGTTTCCTATATCTTTTAATTGTTATCGAATTAGTCCCTATGATATGATTTAAGTTTTATAAGCCTGTTTATAGTATGATTTGATTTTGAATGTTTCAAAAGTTATTGAATTATGATATTATATGCTACATGGTTGATATTACACTATTATGATCTGTGTTTACAAGTCCGGTAATGCCCCTTACCTATTCTGGCGATGGTTACAGGATAGGGGTGTTACAGATATCACCTATAAGCTTAATACCTATTGAAATACATTCAATTTATATACATTCATTCCCATTTCACCAAGGCCATTAATATTTCATCATATTTTACCATTTCAAACTAAACTTAAATCTTTTTACAAATTCATACATAAACTTTTTGAACCATAATGCACGTAACATAGTTATACCAAAAATGACTCAACCTAGGTACATGCCAAACATAGAACAAAATAGAATTTGTATGAACTTTGCTGAGTCAGGGATTGATTGCTGAATGCTGGATCAACTGCTCAAATTACTGAAATCTACTTTACCTGTGCACGGAGAAAAATAAATAGTACGCTGAGTAAGCCTAGGGGTAAATCTATGATTCAAGACAATATAATAAATGTAAACCCCCCAAACCTGGCCTAGACATTAAGCCCAAATTCAAGAGATTACATCGGCCACCAAATTGGCCTAGTAGTGATCGAGATTTATAAAACAATCAATTTAAAACATTTGATTATCCTAGGAGAAAAGTTAGTTAATTTCCTATTTGTTTGTTATTCAATTTTTTTTTTATAATCAGTTAATTTCCTATTTGTTTGTTATTCAATTTTTTTTTATAATCTACAACGGGAAAGTGATATTTACTTACAACGGAAAAGTGATATTTACTTAGTTTTAATAAAATTTATATTTCATGAATAAATAATTAAAATTTGTATTTCAAAATTTTAAAATTAATTTTAAAATAAGCAACCTAAATGTCATGCATGCTATGTCATATATGCTACATAAAACTAAAACCTGAAGTCCCTTGCCTCAGTTTAAAAATAAAACCATACAGTCTCTGAATAATAAATTATCAAATAATAAATCTAAAATGTTTTTATAAAAAAACCGATCCGAGTCGAGCCTTTCGTATGCCGAGTCCGCGTCCTAACCTGGTGGGTTATTTGTAAAGATGAAAATAAAAAGGGGAGTGAGCTTATGAAGCTTAATGTGAGTTCAATCACAAGAAAATCAATGTAACGCCCTAAATAATTTATTACTGTTTCTATAAATATCTAATACAAATATGAATATGCTTTAGTGGTTAAGTGTTTTATGTGTGTGTGTGAGGTCTTGGGTTCAAGTCTCATCTTTGTCAATTTTGTTATTTTTCTAATCCTAGCCTCATCCTTGTTGAGTGGGCTTATGTTAAATTGTCCGCTAAACCATATTAGAATGAGCCTTGTTGAGTGGGCTTATGTTAAATTGTTAGTTAAACCATATTAGAATGAGCCTGCTGGTTCGAATGGTAAGGAGTTAGTATATTGTGTTCGAATCCTTGTGCAAGTAAGGATGATATATATTTTTTGCTTAGTTGCGTGTGAGAGTTTCAGTAGAGTTGGATTTCTGAGTTAGTGGTTGTTAGTGGGATAGTGGGGAGGAATTTGAGGGATTTTAATATCTCTTTTAATTTTATTTCTTTTAATTATTTTATGTTGTTTTTTTTCCAACTTTCTTTCTCCCTTTTGACGTTTCCTATTCCCTTTTCTCCTCTGTTAATTTTTGTCTCCCCCTTTCCTTCAATTTTTCCAAATTCGCCTCCTTTTGTGCAACTTTTGACTACATTTGATCGGTAAGTCTCGTGTGGATTCGATCTTAATGTTTCGTGGCTAGTGTTTTAATGGGGGTTTTGTGTTTACTTTCAATTAGGGGAAGGGCAAGAATCTATTGGTGCTGCTATAGCGATTTAAGCCTTAGGGGTTTCTTTTTATTATCGATAAGTATACGAATACATTGTTGGATGTTGTGAGTGTCCGTTTGTGGAATATTTTCGTTAAAGTTTCGAAAGTGTTACTGAATTTTAGCTGACATGTCAATTTTTAGGTTTTGGGGAGCTTGTGTTTACAATAGCATCAAAACTGAACCAGGTGTTTACCCAAAACGCAGAAAGTCGAACTTCAGCAAAAACTGAAAAACTATTCTGTCGATGCCACACAGGCATGTGGTCACCCGTATAGTTGGCGTGTGCGAGACACAGCCGTTTGGTCGACAAAGGCTTGGCTGTGCGCAAGACATAGCCGTGTAGTGGCATTAGCATGACTGTGTGAGCCACACGGGCTAGGCCAAGTTGGGTGTGTGGGTTTTGGGCCAGGCCATGTGAGCCACACAAGCAAGGCCAACCTAGGTGTGTGGGCCAACACGGGCAAGACATACAGGTATGTGGGCCCATAATTCTGAAATTCTCTCTAGGGCAGCATGAGTCGTTCTAGTCGACTGTAGGCCTACCGTAGGATCGGTAAGGGCTAACCAAACCCTAAAACTACAGGAACTGATAGCCTGATATTCTGTTCTGAGTATGATACTGTCATGCATGTTTGATTATTCGGTTAGATGGATATCTGCTATCTGTATATAAGCATGTTAAGCATGTTAAATCTATTAATTTTGTATATATTTTTGTTTTTACATCTGTTTTTGGGGGTGGGATTTGTATATATGGAGGAAATGTTTTGAAAGGCGACCTTGGCTTGTATTTTAGCAGCTTTGCTGCACTTTATCTGATAGGTGTCGTAATGGCACGATAAGCTGTGTAGGGATAGGTGGGTGTTTTTAACCCCACATGGTGTGATGGGATAGTCGGAGATGGTGTGTAGAGGATGGGGGTAGGATTCTGTATATCTGATTCTGTTTTTTGTATCTGAAATGGGCTTGAGCCCAAATCTGTATCTGAATGTTTATGAGATTTTTGTATGTTTGCATGCTTAATTTGTTGAGTTGCACATTGTGTTTACGAAAACTCACATATGTTTGTCTGTTCTATTCAAGTAATCTACAAACTTAGGCGGATTGGTGCGACAGAGACTCAACGGTGACCACTTGACCATAAACTGTTTAAACTAAGTAATTTATGGCTTATTTAAAATTCAGGATTCATTTGAGAGTTTGTAATTTCTGGGACTCTTTAGACTGTATGGTTTTTAACTGTTGATTTTTAGTTTGCTTGATAGTTTGCATGCTTTGGAAAAATGTTTTATGGAAACGACGGTTTTACATAAATAAAGGTTTTTCTAAAATACAAATCAAATTTCTAAAATGTGTTGATTTTACTAAACTTCTGCTGTAATAAGTGTTTTGACAAATGAACTAATTAAATGACGTCTTCAGCAATAATCGTAAATAGAAATAAGTTATAAAAGTTGCACTGTTTATCAAAACAACTCAGTTTTCAAAACCTATTCTTTGTGACATTTTTGGATACGACCATAACTTTTAGGCCAGGTCTGGGGTGTTACAATCCATGTTAAAGCTTATGAATGCAATGCTATTTCAATTTATTAGCAAATGTCCTACCCCATCGCTACTGTAATATCCCGATTTAGGGGCTAGTCAGAATAGTGATTTCGAAATCACTTCCCGAGGTTTGAGAAAATTATTTTTGTTTTAAGTTATGTGTTGTGGTAATATTATAAGTATGCATGAAAATTGTGGTGAATTAATTTACGCGAATGAGGGCTTAATCGCGAAAAAAGACTAAATCGCGTAAATGCCAAAAGTTGTATTTTAATAGTCAAAGGTGTTAAATAGATTGAGAATCAAAGTTTGGGGTTTTAAAGGGCAATTAGGCCCTTAAAACTCATGATGTCTGGCTATAGAGAGGAATAGGTATGGAAAAGTCAAGGGTAGGTAGTTTTAGGTGACTAATGGATAAAATAATAGCCTAATTGCCTAACTATCATTTTCTTCTTCATTTCTTCTCCATATTATTCGATTTTTTTAGCCATCTTTGGGGGTTTTGGAAGCTTAAAATTTCAGTAACTTTGTACACTCACAAGGGATTCTTAAGGCCTTTCTTGAATATTTTTGCCTATTTGAGACCCTTATAGCATGAGCTACATTTTGAGGGGTATATTGTGCAAAATGTTTGAAAGTTGAGAGCTTTTCCATTGTTGAATAAATGATGTTTGCTAGAAATTTTGGGAAGGAAAATGAATGTAGGTTGTCCATTGAACCACTTTTGTGTAAGAGGTTGCATGAAAACACTCAAATTGAACTTAGTTGTAGAAGTCGTAAAATAAGGAGAAATTGCATGAAATAATGAGAAATTGGGGTAGTATTGAGGATAAAAAGAGTTCTTTAGGCTTGGTTGAAGAAGAAATTTGATAAAAATTGATTTCCGAACTTAGGTGCAAAATAGTCATTTTGCCAAGAGATTAGGGGCAAAATGGTCATTTTTCCAAAATGTGAATTTTGGATTGTTTTAATTAATTTAGTGATTAAATGGATGAATTTGTATTCATATAGATCAATGAGAGTGTGAAGTCAACCTTAACCGGGGCAAGGGAAAAGCTTCGGATTAAATTCCACATTTCTCGTATTTTGTATACCGAGGTAAGTTTATATGTAAATGATACCTCTTTTATTAATATTTTTGCTTATGAATGTTTTATGTGATGTGTGGTTAAACGTTATGGTCATGTAATGAAATAGTGAAAAGTGGGAGTACGATTAAATTTCCATAAATCATGAATAAAGATGGGCTATGTGCGAACCACCGAGGAATTGTTAAGATTAGCGAGTTAAGAACAAATCACTTGGTTGGCGATTATTATCGATGGGCTAAATGCGAAATAATCGGAAACAAATTATTAAAGGTGCGCTAAGTGCGATACCATCGTATTTTAATTAACAAAGGTGGGCTAAGAGCAATACCACTGTAATTTTTATTAATGACGACGGGCTAAGTGCGGAGTCATCTTAGTATTGCTATTGCCACTACGGATGACTATGTATGAATCTATCATATATGGATAAGTTTGTTATAAAAAAATTACTTAAATGAAATTTTATATGTGTTGTGATGATGGATAAGTGCAGGAATTGTATGTACTAAGCAATATGAGCCTTGTGCGTAAAAATTATGTTGAGAATGTTGGGTAAACTGTGTGAAGAGTAGGTGAACTTATGGTAAGAGGTATCAGTATGGTTGATGCAATATTTAAATTCTCTAATGCATGGCTATGATTTTAAATGTTAACATATAGACTTACTAAGCTTTGTGCTTACCTCTCTCTTTTCCATTTTCTTATAGTGCTACCTAAGTAAATCAAGGATCCAAAGACATCGGAGGCATCGCTTACACTATCAATTGAAGCATTCAGTATAGTTGCATTTTGTATTTGAGTAATGACATGTATAGTCTAAATAGTCATTTTGGTGTAAGTTTATTAGTGAGCCAATTGTGTTGGCCATTTATGTTACTAAGTTCATTTTGTTAATAGCCTTTGGAATTGGTTGATGTATGAATACCTATTCAAGTTGCTTAATGAAATGAAATGAAATTATATAGAACTTGCGCAAAATTGCTTAGTGGTTTATGCATGCATTTTGGACATGAGTTGGTTGATGTATGAATACCTATTTAGGGGTATTTAGATGAATATTGGTGCTATGTTATGATGTATGTAAATTGGGTTTTGTTTGTATGTGTTTCAGGGTGGCTAAGGGCTTGGTAAATAGCCCTATATTACCCACACGGGTAGACACACAGGCGTGTTGCACACGGGCATGTGGCTCGACCATTTGTCCCTTGCATCTTTCATGGATAGCATTAAATGCCATCAGGTTCTCCCACGGGCATAAGACACGATCGTGTGTCTCAACCATATGGAGGACACAACCAGCACACGGGCGTGTGCCACAGCCGTGGGAATGATGACGTCAGAAATAGAATGTCCAAGTTTTTACACACGGACTGCTACACGGGTGTGTCATGGCCGTGTGAAGGACATAGGCTGGGCACACGGGCATGCACCAGGTCATGTGAAAACCCCTATGGTTGATGTTTGAAAATAAATCTGCACGGACGAGGGGCACGAGCGTATCCTTCGATGGTTCAGGCCGTGTGAAGTACACGGGCTATCAACATGGCCATGTCTAGAGGTTACACGGGTGTGTCGCCCTTCCACATGGGCATGTGCTCTAGTTATAGTGGATTTTGTTAAAAGATTTCTAAGAGTCCAAAATGACCTCGTAAACCCTTATTGAGTCCTGTAAGTCATTTTTCAAAAAATTTTCAAATTGGGACCTATTTTGGTTGTTTAAAATTGATTGTTTTGCATGAGTTTTAGTTAGGTAATACCTCGTACTCCGTTCCAGTGTCGAATACGGGTAAGAGGTGTTACAGCTACACACCACAGTAGGAGTTCCCCAAAACTCCTCTACCTTTACACCATGTTATGGATGAACCACTGATCATTGTAGATGAACTGCTAATGCTAAAATATATTATTGGATGAATCATCTGTTTGTACAGATAAATACTGCTAATACGTTATGGGTGAACCAATGGTTGAGCATATGAACTGCTGACCAAGATATTGGTGGACGGACCATCAATTTGTGTAGATAAAAGCTACTAATACATTGTGGATGAACCACTAGTCGAGCAGATGACTGCTAGCTAAAATATGTTGTGTATAAACCACTGGTTAAACAGATGACTGCAGATAAAATATGTTGTGGATAAACTACTGATCGAGTAGATAAACTGCCGATTACTTCCTTTGTTCAAGTCATCGCACCCCATATAATGTATCAAGACATGCTTATAATAGATTAATACGGTAGTAATAACATACTTATAACTAATCGAATCAGTAGCAATTATCATGCTTAATAGATCATTAAGTAGGAATAAACTTTACTTAACACGTGCTCGATTTAATAGTAACAGTGGCATATATCTCATGCAATCAGCATCACCATGGCTTGATTAACAATATTAGTTCATAAAAAATATAGTGATAGTAAACATATAACAATTACATATCATGTATACACAAAAATAATTTAGTCAATCAGATCATGGATTTTAACATTATTCATACTACCAGGGACTTAATTGAATGAAATAAGTCACTAAAAACAATTTCGGGACTAAATTGAACAACTCACAAAATTCTGAACAGAACTATAAAATTTGTAAAAAATGGGACACATAGCTGTATGGAAGGGTTACACGGTCGTGTGGCTAAGTATTGTAACAGACTGTGGTCATGTGAAAATTGCAAAATTAAACTATAGGGCAAACACGGCCGTGTGGTAGGTCACATGGAAGGATCTAGGCCGTGTGGTTCACGAACAACACTAAGGTTTCCAGGGCACATGGTTGTGTGGTCCACCCGATTCGTCCACACACCCGTGTGGTATACCGTGTGGCCCTAATCCTAGGTACGGCTTGCCTTGATTCACTTGAAAAAGAATACATACCCTTTATCGGGGGTTTAATTAATGTTTCTCATGCTTGGTTCAGGTCCGATTCACCTAAATTAGGTCCTTCAAATGACATATACACAAGAATTAATGGTTGATTTCAAGATTCGATAAGATTAACAAAAGGTTTGACAAGAACCATAAAAGATTGTTTTATTGAATGAAAGATTTTCGTGGAATTGAAATATTATGAAAATACAGGATCTAATCGAGGGAAACGAAAGGTACATACCGTTTCTTGGCAAAGCTAGGGGTGTTATTGATGTTAATTACAAGCCGATAGAAAAACGTTAAAACGTTAATTCACTTAATCATAAATTCATTTAATAATTACATGAACAATATGATTTATAAACAAAATCGATACTCATTCGAGCTAACAAAAGCTCTTAAGTTAACCTGAGTATGAAAAAGGACCATGTAACAGCCCGGTTTAGACCCTAATCGGAACGAGTGGTTTCGGGACCACTTAACTGAGTTAAAATATTTATTTTATTATTTTATTATGTCCTACAGTATGATAGTGTTATGGTGTGAAAGTTTCGTATAGAAATTTTACCATTTGGGTAGTTAATTCGGTAAAAAGGATTAAATTGCAAAAAGCGATAAAAATGAGTTCTATTGTATAAATGGCTTATTTGACTTTGGTTTATTAAATGGAAGGCCTTATTTTGTTATTTTACCTTCACTAATATGCATGGACATTAAAAGACATTAAATGATATGTTTTATATGATTATTAATAAGGTTATTTTAGTAAACTACAATTATATGATTTATTAATTAAAGAAACATCAAATAAGCCATTTCATTTTATTCTTCCAACGATTGTTTAAAGAAAAACAAGGGTTTTAAAGCATTTTTCATTCGGCAATTCTCAAGCTAATTTGGGTAAGCAATTTGATTCGGTTTTTGATGATTTTTGTGTTTTTGAGATCGTTGCTTTGTCTACTGTCATGCCCGTACCTCAATTTTTGAAATTGGTTGTGTTTTTGAAATGTGCCATTGATGAATATATGTCTATTTTGATGTTTCTTGATGAATTATTGATGGTTGTTTAGAAATATACAAGTTGTATAACGTGATTTTTGATAAAATTAAGTATACGGGATTAAATTGAAAAAGATAAAAATTTCATGGTTAGAAATGTGAATAACATGAAAATATGGGCTTAATAGAAGATATATGAAATTTGGCTATAGTGAATTTTTGTTTAAATTGTGTAATTTGTTATTTTATGTATTAGGGACTAAAATGTCAAAGTATGAAAATACAAGGGCTATTTTGCAAAATAGCTAAAATACATGTCTCGAGACTAAATTGAATGTGTTAAATTGAGTTAAATTTGATTAATATAGATCAAGAAAAATAAATCCCAGAACTCGATCTGGGGAAACAGAAGGTAGACGAATAGATATTAGATATACGAGCTAAATCGAGGTAAGTTTGTATAATTAGAATTAAACTTGTGTAATGTTTATAATTGATGTTTTAATGTTATATGAATGTTTAATGAACTATGGAATCAAGCTTGCCTATTAAATACATGTTGAATTACATATTGTATATATGTGAAATAATGTATTGAAATGCATATGAGTTATATGTCCAATTTAATTACCGAGTCCCGTTCGAACCGTAGAAAGTCGTAGGATACAAGTGACATGTCACTAGGGCTACATGGTGGTTGAGTTCCTGCATTTGTTGCGAACTCACTATAGCTCATGAGCTATATGTTTAGTCTTCGGACTTACCATTCATCCTTCGGGATTACATGTTTAATCTTTGGGTTTACCATTACCGACTCAAGAGGAGCATACCGTACATAGCTCGAAAGAGCATATACGATGATTTGACAGATTTATAGGTTTCATATATACACTATGTGTATCACCCGAGTATCCCTTTCTCAAAGGTTCAACGGGCAAATTACCGATAAGTAATATATGAAATACATGTTATAAGCGATACACGAAGTATATGATCTATATGAGATTATATGTTAAATGAATTACAGGTTACATGGACTATATGCTACAAGTATAAGTTTATATGATACATGTTACATGAGATGCAATATGCACATGAGATGTTTAATACATAAACTACATGAATTACATGTTACAAATATATGTTTACAAGTTATATGTTACATTATTTATGTGTTATATGGGACATTGATATGCAAAGATAAATGGTTACATGGTTGTATGAATATATGCTATATGAGTATAAGATAAATGAATGAATTGTAACATGAAATATGATCACATGAATGTTACATGTTTGTTTCATCTTTGGATTGGATGAATACATGGTGGTTATATGACTAACATGGTTGTGATTGTTGAATAGGCATTAAGGACATATGATTTTAGGTTTGATAATGTTATTTGCACTTTTATATGTTGATTCGGTAAGTTAAATTCTATATTATACGGGCTTACTAAGCTTTTAAAGCTTACTCTATTTATTTTCTTCTATGTTTTATAGATTCGGAAGCTAGCTCGATTTTGGACAAAGTCGGAGATTGCAATCACACTATCCAGTCAAGCTTTCGGTACTTTTGAATCTTTGTAAATGTGGTAAATATGGCATGTATATGCTAGTTTATAAGTTAATGTTTATGGAAACTATGTTAAAGAATGTGGTATGATTTTGGGCACTTATTCAAGCTATGAGATATGGCTTGAAATAAGAATGGTTAGCTTTTCATGAATGCATTATGTGTAGTGCTCTTTATATGATATTTTGGATGAATAACATATGACTTAGGTGAGGTTTGAATGTGGATATTTGATAGGTGTCTTTGTTAAAATTTTGGTAAGTTGATTAGGTATGGAATTGGCTTATTTTGTACATGTTTGGTTGATACAAATTGGTATGACATTGGTTGAATATGAATTGGTATAAATGCACTTGTTTTTGGTTGAATTGGTTGTTCAATTAGCATATGGAATGTTGTAAAGTATTGCTTGTAGGTATATAAGTATTTAGGGGTATGAATATGGCTTGTACCATGTCTATTTTGTGCCACACGGTCAGAGCACATGGGGCGTGTGATTCAACCGTGTGACCCTTGTATTGTAGTTGATTTGGTCAGGATGCCACATGGGCTAGACACACGGTCGTGTCTGGTACTCGTGGGCTCAAGTCAGTAGCTTCATGAAGTTTACACGGCCTAGACACACAAGCATGTCTTGTGGCCGTGTGCATAAGTCAGTATGTATGCTCTGTTTTGCCATGGCTCAGACACATGGGCGTGTCTGGTAGCCGTGTGAGGCACACGGCCTGGGCAGACTGCCTTGTGACCCTATTTCGAAAATTTTCTTATGTTTTCTCATATCTTTTATATGATATCAATTTAGTCCCTGATAAATAAATGAAGCTTTATATGACTGTTTTAAATATGCTTTGATGGATTATTGTATGAATTGTGATGATGTTTGATAAGTTTAAAGTATTACTGCTTTGGTCTGAATTACAAGTCTGGTAATGCCCCTTACCTATTCCGGCGACGGTTACGGGATAGGGGTGTTATAGGCCATATTAAAAACTTTTCAAAAATTTGACAATATGATAATCATTCTGTGGTTTTAGCGATCGAGGTAAATTCGTATAATCAAACTTCAATGTATATTTGTGGAATTGATGAATGATAGTATGAATGCATTTATATAATTGATTTAATTTGGAACTTAAATTAAATGTTTGAAATAAGTAAAAATGTAGGATAGAACACAATCGTTTCGTAACGAAAGACGAATCAACGGAAAAGACCACAGTTGGACTATGGCAGTACATGATTTCGTATAAGACCATAGCTGGGCTATGGCATCGATATTTGAGACTTTGTGTAAGACCGTATCTGGGATATGACATCGATATATAATTTCGTGTAAGACCATGTCTGGGACATTGGCATCGATAAGTGATTACGAGTAAGACCATGTCTGGGACATTGGCATCATTATGTGATTTCATGTAAGACCATGTCTGGGACATTGACATCGATATATGATTCGTATAAGACCATAACTGGGCTATTGACATAGATATGTGATAACATGTAAGACCATATCTGAGATATGGCATTGTATGTGATATACGAGACTTCTGAGTATCCTTAACGATTCTGAATGGTTCAATAGGCAAAGTTAAGGTAAGAATGAAAGTTCAATTGAATTAAGCAAAATAGGTACATTCAGAACTTATGTGAGAGTGAAATAAAGGCAATTTAATGAGTTCATAGTGTATCATGAATATGAAATGAGAATTATTAGTGTATAATTATATTTTATGCCAAAATATGTTTATTTGGCTATAGTAAGGTATTGTAACGCCCCAAATTTTTGTATTTCCATCTTTTGCGAATGTTGTAGCATGAAAAATTTCTGAATATGATTCTATGTTAATTTGACATAAATACTTGTCTGCTTAAGTGGTTATGTGCTCTGGGTGTGTTGGAGAGGTCCCAAGATCAAGTCAAGACTTGGGCTAAATTTTAGGTTTTTATTAAGTAAAGCCTCATCTTTGCAGATAGGGCTTATAAGAATTTTTTTAGTAAAGACTTTTCAGAATGGGCCTGCTGGTCTAGTGGTTAAGCGGATGGTTGTTATGTATGGGGTCCTAAGTTCAATTCTTGGCAAATGACAAGGGACGTTATTTTTGCTTCAGATCTCGACTAAAATCGCGTACTCTGATTGCACTTGAATCGCATTTCGGTGAAAGCCGAAAAGGAAACTGTCGATGCCACACGAGCGTATGGACTGCCCGTGTGAAGGCCGTCTGGTGAGACAAGGCTATGTGATCGACAAACCAAGCCGTGTGCGCTCAACACGAGCGTGACAGACATGGCCGTATGAGGCTGGCTAGGCTGTGTCTGAGGCACGGGCTAAGCTAATTGGGCTGTGTGGGCCCATACGGACAGGCCACATGGGTGTGTGAGCCCATTACTTTGAAATGTTCTGAAAGGTTGCACGGGTCACCCAAGTCGACTGTGACCTATCGTAGGGTCGATAAGCGTTACTTAGACCCCTATTCTATGATGTGATAATGAAATGTATGAGATAGCATGTTATAAATAGCATGTGTATTGGTTCTATTCTGATATGTCTGTATGATTTGTACTCTGCATATAAGCATGCCATAATTTTATGTTGCATTGCATAGGGGTGGGATTGTTAATGAAGTGAAGGAAGACTGAAAGGCTATAAGCCTGTTATCTGGCAGCTTTACTGTATATATTTGTTTATGCTATTTTACGGTACCATATGGTGTGTAGGGCTAAATGGGTTGATTTTATCCCCATACTTGGTGCGTAGGGCTGGGTGGGTCGATTTTATCCCCACATGGTGTGTAGGATTGGACGGAGATGGTGTGCAGGGTTGGTGGGCATGTTATGATATTCTGTTTCTGATCTGATATGCATATGATATCTGTATGGGCTAAGGCACGAATATATCTAACTTTGATTCTGCCCGAATATATCTGACTTTGATTCTAAATGGGCCAAGGCTCACACCGATTCTGTAATGGGCTTCGGCCTGAATTATGACTGATATCTGTTTCTGTTATCTGTATATATATGCATGTTATACTGTAGGGATGTACACACTGAGTTTCTGAAAACTCACCCCTTTATTTATTTGTCTGTCAAGAAATCCCCAACAGTAGATGGATCGGTGTAGCGGAGGGCTTCCAATCTAAAATGAAATTTTACTCGGATCGACTCGTATCCCCGAAGCTGACACTATATGTCCCAGAAAACCAACCTTACGCAGCTAAAACTCACATTTACTAAACTTTGCATACAACTGCTTATCATGCAGGGTTTGTAACACAATTCTCAGGTGCTCGGCATGTTCCGTCTCATCACATGAATAAATTAAGATATCGTTAATAAACACAACCACAGATCGATCCAAATACGGCCTGAATATTCGATTCAGCAACTCCATAAATACTGCAGGGGCATTCGTTAATCCGAAAGGCATAACTAAAGTTTCATAGTGTCCGTACCTCGTTCGAAAAGCAGTTTTCAGCACATCAGATTCTTTGACCCTCAACTAATAATAGCCTGATCTCAAGTCTATTTTTGAAAACACTGTAGCCCCTTTCAACTGATCAAACAAATCATCAATTCGTGGTAGAAGGTATTTATTCTTTATTGTTACTTTATCCAGCTGTCTCTAGTCGATACACATCTTCATTGTACCATCTTTCTTTTTCCCAAACAACATAGGAGCACCCTAGGGCGAGAAACTTGGTCTAGCAAAACCTCTGTCCGTCAACTCTTGCAATTGAGACTTCAATTCTTTTAACTCTGTTGTAGACATTCAATATGGTGCTATTGAAATTGGAGTTGTTCCCGGCATTAACTTGATGTCAAATTCTACTTCACGGACTGGTGGTAATCCCGATAATTCTTCAGAGAATACATCTGGATATTCACAAAAAACTGGTACAGTCTCAATCTTCTTTTCAGTCACTTTCGTATCAAGAACAAAAGCAAGATAAGCTTCATAACCTTTTTTCACAAATCTCCGAGCTTTTATCGATGATATCACAACTGGTGAACTATCCGAATCATCCGATTCAATTCTAAGAAGCTCATTATTCTTACTTCTTAATTCAATAATCTTTCATCTACAGCTCACTACCACATCGTACAATGTTAACCAGTCCACACCAAGAATCACATCGAACTCATCAAAGGGTAACAACATCAGATCAGCCATAAAACAATGACCTAGAATCATTAAAGGGCAATCTTACAGACTTTGTCAATTAAAACACATCTACCTAGGGGGTTCGATACTTTAATCACAAACTCAGTAGACTCAACAGGCAAAGTCTTACTAGTTACTAATTTTTCACACACATATGAATGAGTAGATCCTAGATCTATCAATGCTATCACATCAATGTTATAAAGACTGAAAGTACCAGTAATGACGTCAGGAGACGACGCTTCTTCACGAGCGCGAATAGTGTAGGCTCTAGCAGCTACTCTTGCCTCGGATCTCACAGCTATATCTGCTATCCCTCTCTGGCTACCACTCACTTTATGTAACATCCCAAAATAGGGCCTAATCAGAATAGTGGTTTCGTAACCACAAATCCAAGATAGAAATAATTATTTTATAATTATTTTGAGGTCTATATTATGATTGCATGATGGTGTGAAAATTTCTTGAAGAAATTCTATGCGTAAAGTGCTTAATTTAAAATTAGGGACTAAATCGAATAAGTTGCAAAACTTGCATTCTAGAAGTTTCTAGTATGAAACTGTTTTGAAATATTAATTAGGAGGTCTTAAATAGTAATTTGGCCAATTTTAAGTTCATGGACAAATTTTGGACATGGATGGAATTTTCGAAAGTTTAGTAAGGAGGGGTATTTTGGTTATTTGGATATTAACATGAAATAAAAAGGGAAAAATAGCACAAAATTGATCATCTTCTTCATTACCACGAAATTTCAAGGGTTCTCCATAGCTAGGGTTTGTTTCAAGCTTCCAAGCTCCATAGTAAGTGATTCCAAGCCCCGTTTTTAATGTTCTTTACGTTTACATAGTCCCGGTAGCTCGATAAAGCTTATGTTAACAATATTTTAAGTTAGGGTTCATATTTGGAAAAATACCCATAGGTGAAATTTGTGTATTTTGATTTTTTATGATAGAATATGAGGTTTTAAATTATGCTAGACAACTTGAGCTACTCGGTTTTAGGTAAAAACGAGTAAAAGGGCTTAATTGGTAAAAATATCTATTGTACATAAGTGTATGTTATAGTAGGAATTTGAAGATGATGTTGGTAAATAAATGATCAGCATGTCTTAAAATACAAGAATTTGTGATAGGTTTTGATTTCCGAGTCTTCGGGCAAAAGTGTAAATATGCAAAAGTTTAGGGGCAAAAATGTAATTTTGCCAAAGTTTGAGTAAAGGGCTGTTTTGATAAATGTTGATATTAAATAAGTTAAATTTGCTATTATAGATCAAGAAGAACGAAATTCGGGAGTAGATCGAGGAAAAGAAAAAGTAAAGGACTAAATTGTAAAGTTTAGTCACATTTGGTATCGAGGTAAGTTTACAGTAAATAAATGCAATATTCTGTTATTTTACATCTATTGTCATTTTCCAGCATTTATATATTCATTTTATGAAAATAATCAAGTTCAATATAAGGTGATATGACAGAGAAAAGCAGTAGAAAGTCCCGATTGAACCTTAGGAATGTTAGGATATGAAATGTCATGACATTAGGGGTCGACAGGACAGGACAGGACAGAAATGAGCCATGTAAGTCCGTACTAGATATACGGCTTTGGAGACAAGATTGAGCCATGTAAGTCCATATTAGATATATGGCATTGGAGACAGAAATAATTCATGTAAGTCCATGTCAAAGACATGGCATTGGCAGGATATTGTTAGACAGGAACGACCCTAGTATCCTTAGTATTCCAAGTGGTTCAATGGGCCATTATTCAAGTCAATGTACAGTGAATTATCAGCAAAGGAAAGGTAGATTATAATCATGAATAATGAAAGGTCAGGTAAGAAAGAAGGTAAGTGAAGAAGAAGAAGGCAGAAAATGAGATGTAAAGAAAGCTTATAATGCTAATTGATAGTTTGCATACTTATCCCATATAATGAACGTTGTAATTTATTTGCTTGTAAACTTACTAAGCCTAGTGCTTACCCTCTTTATTTCTTTCTTCTTATAGTTCTTGCCAAGCCACTCGGGGATCAAAGGAAATGTCGGAGATCCGATCACACTATCGAGGAATCCTATCGGTATAGTTAGACGTTTCTTTTCGTGTATGGCATGTATAGGGACTTGGCTTCTTTTGATATGGATGTCTTATGACATGTTCGATGAATGAGATGTAAATACTTGATAGTGAATAGCTAATGAAATGGCTAATGATATACAAGTATGATAGTATGTATGCTTGAGTGATAACTGTCACATGGAAATTAAGGAAAAATGTGAAAGTAGCTTAAAAACAGAACATTGTAACAGTAGTGACGTAAGTTTGAAAAATCACTAAAAATAATAGAAACATGGTTTGATGGTGAATAATATATGAAATTAAAGCTTATTGTGTCTATTTTCATATGGAATAAACAAAATAGGTAAAGGTATAGTATTTTATGAGATATCTAAGTTTTAGTAAAACAGGGCTAGAGCGATTTCTGGATCCCCTGTTCCAACTTTGGAAATTCACCATAAATTTTACAAAAACAATTAGGAGGATTAATTTATATGTTCAGAATTATTATTGAGTCTAGTTTTAAGAGAAATAAACGGCATAGTCATATAAATTTTCTACAGGGAGAAAAGTGGTTCGTAATAAGTAGAGGTCAGTGCAGTTGAGTTCTGAAACAGGGGAAACTTTAACTAATAAACTGTACTAATCGGCCCAGCCAAAAATTCTAGAAAAAAATAAGCAGATAGATACATGAGTCTAGATTTAGGGAAAATTTATGGATCTTGATTTCGAGTTTTGTAACTCAAGATATGATTTTTCAAGCGAATATGACGCAGATAAACTGCTTATTCCGAAAATCAAAATAGAGAATGTAAAGTTGTTTAAAATGGTAAATTATGTGTAGTAACACTTCAAGCTCGACTCCGGCGACGGTCTCGGGCGTGGGGGTGTTACACTTTAGCAGTGTTTTTGGGTGGTCTACCCCTAGTTTTCGTGTTACTCGGCTTCATACTCTGAGTATTATCTTTCTCAGCTAACTCCAGGCAATTTCGAATAAAGTGATCTCTAGAGCCACATTTATAACAAACTCTATTATTATACTTGCCCCAGCATTCACCAATATGACGTCTCCCACACTGTCCACACTCAGACTTGTTGTTCCTAACACTGCCAACACTTGACTCGGTTGGAATTTAAGCTTTAGGATTGGTGTATTGCTTCAGACGATCTCTACTCTGATGTCCAACAGAAGCATTTGAACGACTAGGTGCATCTCTAAATCTCTTTGACGATGATTGATACAACTTATTCATCAATTTTTTTCTTTCGTCTCTAGCCTCTGAATCGACTTTCTTCTTTTCTTTCCTAAGCTCTTCGGCTTTACAGGCTCATTCAACTAACACCACAAATTCTGTCAACTCGAGAATTCCAACTAGAAGTTTAATGTCTTCCTTCAATCCATCAACAAATCGTTTACACATAGTAGCTCCTGTCGAAACACATTCTCTTGCATATTTGCTCAACCTCAAACTCTCGTTCATATTCAGTTACGGTCATACGACCCTGTTTCAACTCGAGAAATTCTTTACGTTTTTTATCGACAAATCTCTGACTAATATATTTCTTTTTGAATTCCGTCTGAAAGAATTCCCAAATAACTTGTTCCTGCGGAACCATTGACACTAATGTATTCCACCACTAATACGCAACATCTCTCAGAAGTGAAATAGCACATTACAAACATTCATCAAGGTTGCAAAATAGCTCATCAAATACTCTTATTGTATCCTCTAACTAGAATTCAGCTCGCTCGGCATTATCATCAACAGTAGCCTTGAAATCCTCAACCCCATATTTCCAAATTTAATCAACAGAAGGCCTGCTCATTCGTAACGAATCAACAACTTGTCGTACAACAGGAATTTGAGGGGGTGGAGGTTGCTGAGCAGCCGAATTCGTACGAACGAATTTTGTAAATCACTCATTCATCATTTGGAAGAAGGCTTGTTTAACCTTTTCCTCATGGCTACTACTAACAGGTATAGATTCATTCTGCACGGCCCCTTGAGCAGCAGCAGGCGCATTACTCTCCATATCATCAGTTATCGCTCGATCGGGATCCATTACTATCACAGTTCATATATATATGAATGTATAACTAGACTTTCACACGCTACGTTAGTCCTAGAATCGACTAAATCGTAGCTCTGATACCAACCAAATGTAACACTCCTAACCCGAATACATCGCCAGACTAAGGTTACGAGGTATTACCGAACAAACATATCACCGTACAAATATATCATATACATATATCATTCATTATCACATCAAAGTCATTCTAAATCATATAGTCCCTTTGGAAGGTCTACGAGACCATAATCGTGCATTAGAAATGGGTCGGGACTAAATTGATAACATTTAAAAACTTTATGGATCATATAAAAAAATTTCTTTTGAAATAGGGCACACGCCCATGTGGCTGGGCCGTGTACCTAGCACGGCCGTGCCTCGTATCATACCTTAGTCTGTGTACAACACTGATTAGGGTCACACGGTCTCTGGACACGCCCGTGTGTCTAACCCGTGCGTCACCCTGAGTTAGCCACACAGCCACCAGACACGCCCGTGTGTCTAGCCTGTGTGCTATACTAACCTCTATGACTATAAAATAGGGTCCCCACGGTCACTAGACACGGCCGTGTGCCTAGCCCGTGTGCCAATTTAACTAAATTACCCAAAAACAAGGGTCGCACGGTTGAGTCACATTCCCGTATGCTCTGGTCGTGTGACACGAAATAGGCTTGGTTTTAGCCACTTTCTCACCTCATAATGCTTAGTACTTACAAGCACAATTTATGCAACAATTTCAACTAAAAAATCAACCAATTTCCTGCTCTAAAACATACATCAACATAACCAATTCATCCTCAACTAATTCATACACAGAATCATCTTAATTCATACCAATTTACAAGGCATAAACATAGCCAAACATTTACATCACAAATCATACATGTACTAAATCAATTTATACTCATAACTTACCAAACATCTATTACATACACCACCTCAACATTTGATGTATTAAATCTTTCACTCGTTTCAAAAGCAATCGCTGAGATCGCACACTTAGTGCCAATTATCTAACCGAAGCTAAAATAATATCGCACACTTAGTGCCATTAATATAAACCGAGCTTATCATGGTATCGCATACTTAGTGCTTAATTCAGCTAACGTTATGTCATATACGCACACTTAGTGCCAAATTCAATACCTGTAGCCATTTATCATCCGCACACTTAGTGCCTCGTCTTTTCCATTCACATGCTCACATATTCAACTTTGATATCACATTTCTATTCATTAGGCCACATATAAATATTATTAAACAGTATGTATTATACACAAACTTACCTAGGATGAATTAACGATGATTTTGATCGACCAATTGAGCACATTGTTCTTGCCTTGATCTAAATCCAAACTTCTCATCTCTTGATCTAAATACATTTAAATTCAACCATTCAATCTCACATTTCATTCAATTCAATCCAAATCATATATTTAGGGTATTTTTCAATTTAGCCCTCACATTTTCACACTTTGACACTTTAGTCCCTAATTCACAAATACCTTCAATTCACAAATTCCCATTACACAAAAGCTTGGCCGAATATTGTACTAGTCCTTAGCAGCCCATATTTCTTAATTATTCACATTTTTAACCCATCAATTTCTCATTTTCACAATTTAGCCCAAATACTCAAATTTATCAAAAAATTCAAAGATAAAACATATTTAACTATCATCAAACACTTAGTTTTCATCATCGATCATCTTAAAACTCGAATATTCATTAACATCATCTCATGAAAACATCAACAATTTCATGGATTTAAGCATGGGCTTTATAAAACATATAACAACAATTTTAAATACGTAAAAATAATAAAAAATCGAGCTCAAAACATACCTTGATTATAATTCCAAAGTGCCGAATGCTTAAAACAAAAAAACCCTTTCTCTTTTCTATATTTTCGGTTGAACATGGAAGAATATGAGCACATTTTCATTTTGTTTTATTTCAATCTTACATAATTAACACTTTACTATTTTAACCTTGGCTATTTAACTTATATTTCATAAAAAATAAGGCTATTAATGTCCACTAACCTTAACAATAGTCCAATTACAACATAAGAACCTTTGGTTTAATAAGTCACATCAATTTAGCACATTTAACAAATAGCACACTGCTTTTACATTTTCTATGATTTAGTCCTTTTTCTTAATTCGGCACTCAAACGATAAAATCATCAAACAGAACTTTCACACATGCATTATCATAGGCTATAAACATCAAAAATAATATTAAAATATTTTTCTGACCTTAGATTTGTGGTCCCGAAACCACTATTCCGACTAGGGTCTAAATCGGGCTGTTAAGCCTATTCACACGGGCGTGTGACCCCTGTATGCATGAAAATTTTATATGTTTCCCAAAGCTTTCAAATGTTATCGGTTTAGTCCCGAACCTCTTCTATGCATGTTTAAGGCCTCGTAGGCCATTGTATGGGACAAAATGATTGTGTTTGAATGGTGTATGTATTTGAATGCTTAAATGTATGAGAAATGTATACTTTAAGATGTGATTGATCAGTAATACCTCGTACCCCTATTTCGGCAACGGATACAGGTTAGGGTGTTACATTTTATTGGTATCAGAGCTACAGTTTAGTCGATTCTAGGACTAACGTAGCAAGTAAGAGTCTAGCTATACATGCCATATTTAACTTGTGATAGTGTGATATCTTCCGACTCTGACGAGAATTATTTTAATTAGACAAATATGCTTTCCAATCAAGCTAATTTCGATAGTACATAAATCTTATACTCAAACGTTTGAGTGAAAATGTGTTGGTGATGAGTTGAAATTCATAAAGATATGAATCAGAGTGTATGATATTTTGCTATTGATAAATGTTATAATTATATAAGTATATGAGTTGTGATGTTTGGTCTATGATTGCTATGTGAATACTTGATTGTGAATTAGTGATTTGAATTAGCATATGAACTATGTATTGAGCATAAAAGTGATCATAAGTAAAAGATCATTAGGTGTTTTGAGAATGTGGAATTAGTAACGAATTGACTATTCATAATAATATGTGTGATATGCATGTTTATGTGAGAGTTAAATTTGAAGCTTTACGACCCTTAGCCCCCTCATCAGTAAAGTATTACAATGAAATCCGTATTATATAGATTAAATAAGCTTACAAGTGTGGAATTATAGAGTTTTGTAGTTGAAGGATTAATATTGTGATCAAATAAAAGGATGAGTTAGCAATTGAAGACAGTACTAAAAGAGATATTGGATCTTTTTGAAGACTATTCAGGATTATGCAAAGTCACCGTTAAAGAAGAAGTTGACTTCGATTGAATAATCTATTTAGGTATAATATCTAAAGAAGGTATTAACCGAAAGTTCTTCTGAATTGATTTCTGTTAGTGATGGCATAATGTTGACTTAGTGATGACATAATTAGACAGTGGAATAATGTTTGAATTGTATTGATGGCTGAGTGCAGTAGTTATAGTTGAGTAATTTACAATGACCTCTTCTGAGTATGCAATTTGTTTATTTACTCTCAAGGGTATATATAGCTAAATATTTTCCGATGAAACTCTTATTGTATGAGAACGTTAGCTGAACATACTGACAGACAAAAGCATTGTGGGTATGTTTGGGGTTATGATAAGCATTCCTCAATTTTTATTTAGTATACTATTTCTTTTTGTTAATGAAAAGATGATGATAAAATCCCTATGATGCTAGTATTATGTTTCTACTGGTTATTGTTTTGTTAAATATACATGAAGATTATATTGCTTCTGTTACTGAGAATTTTAGTTCTTATGAGTGATATTTTTTCCTTGTGAAAATTTTCTGGGATATCATTGAAATCTTAATTATTCTTTATGGGTTGTATTTCCAGAAATTTTGTATAGCTCGACATTTTGAGATTTCACTATCTTGGTTTTATTATGATTCTATGTGAATGTCTGCGAGAGATATTCTTTTAACAGAGATGACTATATTTAATATGATTAAAATTTCTGGTTTAATCATGGGAGTACAGTGGTATAGTTATCAGATTTATGGAGATTGTGTTTCTGCACTTGTTGCTACTGAGATCATATTTCAATTTCTCTTGCGTTCATAATGCATTATTGATAGCTGGGACATTATCTATCTATACGGTTGAGATGTCAACCTTATTATGGCATTATAATTTCTATTTGATAGAAGTAGCTTCATTATAGTTAAAAGCTTTGATGATTAATAGATGAGGTAGCTTTATTATAAAATCCTTTTCTAGTTTTCGTGAAAGAATTGATATCAGGAAAAGTGTAAATGATAGAAGATCAAGTTCAAATCTGTTTAATAAAATGTCTGGGTTATTCTTATAATAAGAAGAAAAGATTTATTTGAAAAGTTTTTGTTTAACAGTAGAGATCGTTCAGTTGTCTAGTTTGATTGGATCATTTGCTTGAAGGATGAATCGAGTTATAAGTGTGTGAATATATCCACAGGGCTGGAAATAAACTAACAAATTTAGAAATATTCACACTTTAGTCCTTATGTTCAAAACTAACAAATTTCATTTGACAAATTAGTCAATTTTCATATCCAAGCTTAAAATCTAACAATTTAGTATCAAAAGCTTCAAGATTCAACAATAAAAACTTTTGAAAACTTTAACAGTTTCACAAATTACTCCCTAAGCTAGCTAAATTAAGCTCTCGAGATCTCAAAAAAAAAATTACAAAAAAGGGGCTTGAAATCACTTACCAATTGAGGGACTAAAGCTTGAAAGTCCCTAAACCTTATTTTTCTCTTGTAGAAATGGTGGGGGAAGATGAGAAAGGAAAAATTGCCAAATTTTTCTTTATTTTATCTTTTATACTAAGATTAAAATTAATAAATCTTAATTAATTTAACTTAAACCTTAATTAACTTAATTTAATTATCATTAAGAAAAAATAAGTGAAAGATGGCATCATCATCTACTATTCAATAATAAAAATGGGCCCAATTTCTCCATTGGTCCCTACATTAAATAAAAATTCATAGTGATTAAACTTTTATCACTTTTACGATTTAATCCTTATACTTTAGTTAACTATTGATTCAATAGAATTATTAGGCCGAAATTCAATATAACTCTAAAATACACTAATAAATATTAGTTTATAATATTTATGGACTCAATCATCAAAAAAGGGGATTCCAAAACCATCATTTTCGGTACCACTAAAAACGGGTTATTACACTAACATAATGACACGCCAACTATATCCGACTCTGTCCGAATAGCTAATAGGGTAACCAAATTACCGATTCATTATATAAAGTTAAAATCATATCCAAATAAATAATCAACTCATTAAATTATCATATAAACAACATATTTCAACTCAATTTCATACAAATTATCGCATATCAATCAATTCATATAACTTTCTATTCTATTCAATTTAGTTCCTTTCTCGATATTCAATCTAAATCCTAGAAATTAAATTCAATAATCCAATAACAACTCACCTCAATACCATATAATGTAAAATGGCATGCACATGCAAAAAATATGTGGTTCCCGAATCATAGAAATATAAATCGAATTTTCCAAGCTATTCG
Organism: Gossypium stocksii; assembly: GCA_020496765.1. Taxonomy (NCBI): domain Eukaryota; kingdom Viridiplantae; phylum Streptophyta; class Magnoliopsida; order Malvales; family Malvaceae; genus Gossypium; species Gossypium stocksii. The sequence goes on along the minus strand of CM035621.1, from coordinate 10,575,516 downwards.
TTGTCGACTTTTGATTTTCATTCCCTTCTCGACGATTTTGTGTCAATGTTAGCCAAATAAAATCATAAAATATATAGTATTATAGAATTCCATTCAAATTAGAACCAATCACATTATCAAGCATATTTTACAATTTATTTAATTTAGTCCTTAAATTCGGGACAAACATAACTTTCGATCTAGGCCTTCAAATTAAAATCCGATTTCACATATATTCATTAGGGACATTCTATATTCTATTCTTACCGAAATTTCATAATATTTTTTAATTTTATTCAATTTGGTCCTTAATGTACAAAACTTGTAATCAAGCTTTAAAATTTAGTCTTTTTCTTAAACTAAGCTTAATTTCTATCAATTTAACTCCTAAATCATTCAATTCTCAACAATGAAATCTCATCAAAGCTTCACCAGTTGATCAAATTGATCCTTGGGTTAGCTTAATCAAGTTTCCAAGATAAAGAAATCTATAACTATTAATGAAAATGGCAAGGGACTTACTTGAATTAAGGACCTAAAGCTTCAAAACCCTAACAATGGCGTCAAACACTTCTTCTTTTCTTATAATCAATTGGAAAATATGAGTTTATCTCTATTTCCACTGAAATTCCACTTATATATTAATATTAATTTGCTAATTAACCATATTTTAATTAAACAAACCTTAATTTTCTTAAGTTTATGGCCATATAATCATACCGTACACTAAAACTCACTTTAACATGGTCTAATTGTTGTTTTGAACCTTTGGTTTACTAAAATTTAAGTCTCCAAGGTATTTCCTAATTAAAAATCTACAATAATTAGACTTTACAATTTAGTCCCTAGGCCCTAATTAATCACAATTTCAACTAAATTGACTATCCAAATTTCAATCTATCTATAAAATAATTTTGCAAATATGTTTATTTAATATTTATGGACTTGAGTTACGGAAACAAGGTCCTGAAACTGTAATTTTCGATACCACTAGAAATCAGATTGTTACAAAATAGGACATTGACATAACACAACACAAGATTAGATCAATCCAATGTGAATTCAAACCAAACCCCCTAATCATGTCCTTAAGAAAATGCCACTCAACCCTATCATAAGCTTTGTTCATATTCAACTTTAGAGCAAACAATCAATTATTATTTGTATTACGTCTTTTAAAAATGCGAAGGACCTTATACACGACAAGAATGTTATCTGAAATAAGTCAACCTAGCACAGCATTCTGGGCTTCATCGATAAAAATTTCTAACACTAACCAAAAACGATTAACAATAACTTTGGAGAGAATGTTATAGAGATGGATAGGTCGAAAGTCAATCCTACTCATAGGATCACATTTTTTGGGAATAAGCATAATATTTATTTTATTTATATCATCCAAAACTATATCTCCATTCAAAGAGGCCAAACAGTAGTTACCAACATTCGTACCATTAATGTGCCAAAAATTCTGATAAAATATAGCAGGAAAACCATCATTGCTTGAAGCTTTGGTGGGGGCTTATACTTTTATCAGTGGCAAGAATCAATTTTCTTTTTTGTAAAAGAAGCATAAAACAATTAATTCATCTCATCAGTAATTGAATGCCGCACTCCTAATAATAAATGTGTCCTGTCAACTTTGGCTAGTGAATAAATCCAGGAAATAATTCTTTGCAATACATAGCATAATATCACCATTCTCCTGATGAACGCTAAATTCATATTCCAGCCTATGAATTTAATTGATGCGTTTATTTTGGGACGCAAAATTATGAAAAAATATTGTGTTCCTATCACCTTTAGTTAGCAAATTTATCTGCACACTTTGTTTCCAATAACTTCCTTCTTTGTCAATTTCTAAATTCATGGCAATCCTTAAGTCAGTGAGTTAATTCAAGACATCAATATTCGGATCCATATCATTCTAATTTGAAAGTCGTTTCTACATATGTGTCAAATGATGCTATCTACTTCCCATTATATTTCTACTCAATCTATTTAATTTTGCTCCTAAAATCGAAAGTTTGATCGGCACATCCCCTTCATTGTTGTTCTACACATGTCTAACCTCTTCCTCTATAAATGCCTTCAAAATCCAACTCGCCTCAAATCTAAACATGTCTTGCACCAACTTCTAGCCTCTCCTCCCAGCGTCAAAACCAGTATCAATTAATAACTAGGAATGATATGAGAAAGAGTGACATAAGTGCCGAACACAAGTGTTTAGGGAAATATCTCTCCAGCTAAGGGTAGCCACCCTTCGATCCAAGCATTCTCTAATATTCAAATTCGGTAATCGGCTCATTTCCTAAGTAAACCACTAACCCATAAAACCAATATTAGACAACCCAGAATCCTCCAATGCATTCCTGAACACCTCCATTTGCTTTTCTTCACATAGTCGTCCCCCTTTCTTCTCAAAAAACGAAAAAAACAATTTCATTAAAAATTAAATGCATAAAAAATAATTGTATATTTCTATTAAATAATAATACATTATTAATATTATTTTCTATTAAATTTATAGTATTGTTTAAAGTATAATTGTTTAATTTCGTTAACTTATATTAGTTATATAACTATAATAAATATGATTTTGTTAGTTTATCTTATCAAAATAATTATATATTCATTTTAAGATTTTTAATTATTAAATAATTTTTTATTGAAATAAATTAATAGAAAAAAATTTAGTGCTACAAGAAATATGAATAATTTTGCATGATAAGATTTCCTTTCAAAAATAAAAATGATAAAAAAAATTGAAAATGTATTCTAGGAAAAGAAAGGCTATAGTTGAGATAGAAAATTTCCACCAATGAGGAAGGGGCTTGTGAAAAAAATAAAGGGACTAAATGACCAGAAAAAGCCCATTTGCAAAAAAAAAAAAAAAAAAAATACGGAAATGGGTCATTTTGTTAAAATATTACTGGAAAGGCTCGATTTCCCTAAAACACACTAAGCTGGTGTCATTTTTAGGGGAAACACAGAAAAGTGCATCTAGCTCAATGTTTTTTCCCTGATGACCAATAAAACCCGCCCACGCCTGCGCACTTTAGTAAAGCGCTACCAAGTAGATGCGTTTTTTCTCGTGTTTTCCCAGTGCCAATTAAGGTTTTTTTAATTTTTCAGTGTTTAGGTTTAGGGTTTATGGTTTATAAAATTAGGGTTAGGGTTTATGAAATTAGGGTTTAGATTTTTTAAAAATTTTAAGTGTTTAACTTTAGGGTTTTCTTTAATTTTTAAAGTTTAGGGGTTCTAAAAAATTTTGTATAAGATGGGTTCTAAAAAAATAATTTTGGGGGGATGAGTTTTGAAGAAATAATTTTGATGAGATGGGTTGAGTTTTGTAGAGAAAAAATGCTCTAAGTAGGATGCACAGTCAACAAAAGTATTGTAAACACTTCCAATTGGACGCATTTTTCAGTACAGCTGCTTCTAAGAAAATAAATTTGAGATGGTTCTAAAAAAATATCCTGAGATTCTCGAGATGAGGCTTGTGAAAAATGCCTCGAATAATGGGGGTTGAGGTTTGTAGATGAAAAACATTCCAAGCAGGATGCACTGTCGATGAAAGTTCTGAAAACATTTACACCTGGACACCCTTTTCAGTATTGCTTCTGATAGTGCGTCTTACTTGGAGTGTTTTTCTCTAGAAATTTCAACCCACACTATCTGGGGCATTTTACAGAAATGAGTGAAATGCTATCCTTAGGCTATAAATGACTCATATTTTAGCCTCTAGTGGCATAAGTTGGAGCAATAGAAATTAAAGAAGTTCAAAAGAATAGAAGTTGGGGTTGAAGGTATAAGTTGATTTTTCGTGTTAATATTTATATAAAGATTTATATTTATTGCATAATGTTTTGATTTTTCGTGTTAATTTTTTCTTGTTTCAAATTTCTCTCAACAGAAAAATTTGTTGAAAATGAGTGGATGAATTAGAGCTATTATTTATTACGAAATGAGATTTGTGACACTGAAAACGACATTATTTTTTTATCGGAGAATACAATGTGACTAGTTTTTAACCAGAACATAAAGTTGACAGAACTTCATAAAAGAATTAGGTAAAAAATCTTTGAATCTATGGAAATAAGAGTTTCGTCTATTAAGTATCAATTTTGTGTTTCGGTCAATCCTGTAAGATATGACTCATTTGATATCAAAGGAGCTTAGGACTTGGAGGCGATGGTGCAGACGCACCTCGAAAATGGATCATTATTTCTTGAGTTATATGTGGAATTTTTAAGACCATATGAAGGACTTGCGACTTCAAAATCTCTTCTTGTTTGAGAGGCGAGAACAGTTGAAAATGTCGATAGTACAACCACTTTCTTAGAAAATTCCCACTATAATATCCCGGAATCATCAATAGGAAGACACTCATCTGTCTCAACCTTAGATTTCAATCGTGGGACGCAAAACACTGAACTATCAGGTTTTAGTGGTAGAATGGAATACACGACCTCTGTATGACACTCAATTAGTGGATGAAACATGCATCCCGATGGGTTGATGTTTAACTTTGGAAATACTTACTGGGAATGGCTTTATCTTCCAATGGTTAGCAATCGACACGTAATTTTAACATTTTGAAACGTACACAAGAAGGGATGATGTACTTCCAACGATGTCCACTGGTGAGGGGACCTCCAACATGGCTGATGTTGGTGGGTCAAAAAACAAAGATGGCAATGAATCTAATATGAATCCACCTTGGGAGCCCTGTGTCGACAATTCACAAGTTGAAAATAAAGAAGAAGAAGATCCACAATTCACGTCATGCTCACCGCCAGGCTACATGCATAATGTCGATCTTTTGGTATAGGATACGCTGGAGGTTACTGAACTGCCACACATGAGGCCTTGCCATGGAAATGCATCGTTGGATTCGGGTGATTTAGAAGTGGCTAGGGAGTTTTTTAGTAAAGATGATTTTCTCGCAGCGATACAACATCAAGAACAGGGTTAACTTTCACATGGTTAATCCAAATCTAAGAAGTTCGAGGGGAAGTGTGCAATGTGAGATGGCAACTGTTCATGGAAAATCATGATTTCTGTTAAGAAAAAATAGGGTTATAGACATTAAAAACGTTTATCGATCCGTATACATGTGTTGTCTCTGGTACAATATCATTGGGTTATTAAGGTTTTATTTACAATTTAGGGTTATTTCCAATTAATTTAATGTACTCGTGGGGTTACAGGTGTTTCATGAGATCATCCGAAGCTAGATTCAAATATGATTGCAGGCCTAATAGTATCGATGTGAAAGTGGATCCGAAGACTACTGTGTCGATTTTAATTGTTAATATTCGTAGCTAATTTAAGTACATGCCTTCGTACTACAATGCGTGAATAGCTAAGCAAAAGGCTTTGGAGAAGATGCACAGTAAGTGAGACGCGTCATACAACAAGGTATGACGGTGGTGTCAAGTGTTGGAGAGGTATGTACCAGGTTGCATAATAGATCTTGAAACAGGTCCCACGTACTACAACGGTCGCTTGCTCCATGGTACCAAATGTTCAAGCTTCTGTTTTGGACCTTAAAGCAATACTGAGATGCATTCCAGTACTACAAGCCATTGGTACAAATAGATGGTACCTTCATGTATGGTAGATATATCCATCGGCTGTTGTTGGCTATAACATAGGATGGTAATTAGAGGATCCTTCCAATTGTATTTGCAATAACATTGGGGGAAAAACAGACGACTAAAATTTCTTTCTATCTTGGTTGAGGATGGATGACCAACAGTCCAACCTGACATAGGACTAGAAGTAAAAAATGTAGTGCAACACTTTGTGCTTATGTAAAAATAAGATGGTTAGGATACAGACTATAATAAGGCTATACATACTGAAAGAGTTGTGGTGAGGACGGTGGTGCTAAGGCCGTTGAGGCCGATTCTTGCATTGGCGCTGATGATGGGCCCGCCTCACCACCCATTGGATTTAGAGGGGCCCGTCATGGCTTACTCGTATGGGGACGCTGACGTCTCGCCTCTTCCCTCAACAAATATGGCTTGCCATAGATCCTAAACCATGGTATGTGATCCAAATCACATGATAACTCTGGAACGAGAATTGCGTTGCAAGTAGGTAAAAAATTATACCAATTATTTCACATGTTGATGTATTGCAAGTGAAATACCGGCCAATTCGTATCTGATCGCCATAAGTTGATACGATGCAGATCATCAAGCTCATGAAGTGCCATGAGAATCGAATTTTGAAATCCGAACTATTGCAACACTTTATCCGTCTCGTGCATCTTGACAGTAGCGTATACTACCAATGAAACCTTAACGTATTAGGTGTTGTTATTTACAAAGAATTCATCATGAATTATTGGCCAAATTACTGGGTTCGCGTAGGGTGTCCATTAAAACTATATGAACGTGATCAAAACATTAGTTATATATATACTACTGAATAGTAAAAACGAAATTGACTATGTTATTTATATATAGTTCAAAATTAAATAAATACATACATTCGCTTTTGATTGTTGGTCTAATAGAAGCCGTAAATCTTCAAGCTCGGTAGGTAATCCCACGTGACTCAGGGCATGGTCTACCTATTTAATTAACTTATTAGCATAATAATTTTATTTTAAATAAATTTAATAATGGTAATATCTACTTAATTTTACCTTGTTACGAGTGGTAATGTATATGGGTAGTCCACTCGAGGACGTAAAAATAGAAAGCGATACCAAGCCCATGATTGTAGTAGTAAAAGGAAACCACCAATTTTGATTTTTTTCTGGTTTTGTTGCCCGACACATCTCTCGATACAATGTCGCCAACACAACACACCCCAACTAAGTTCACCAACTCCTCTGAAATCAACTAGTTTTAGTAGCCACCTTAAATGTACAAAGTTTTGTGACTTATCCGGCATTAGAATATCCCCTGTAATCTGAATGATGTACGTCTAAGCATTTTGTTCTCTTCTCTCTTAAGTAGAATCCTCCACCAGCTCTACGAAATTATTTCGTAACTAGGCCATTTCGATCTGACCTCTGTAAATTGTCTCCGAAACCACACCCAAAAGATCGTAGCATACGGTTCCCCAATCAGTAGACCGAACAAACCCGGTGACTACCGATCCGTTCATGGGTAACCCTAATTATAACTGCATGTCCTCTAGAGTGATAGTACACTCATCGCATGGAAGATGGAATGTGCGCATCTCAAGTCTTCACCTTTCCACTAATGCATTTATGAGTTTCGGGTTCAACTTACACCCCTTGCCTACAAATGCCACGTGCAAAAAACCAGCTTCCCTCAGATTTGTTTCAATCAACGGTGATGGAGGACGAGTAGATTACGAATATGACATTGCAAAATTCAATCTTCCACTTATTTACATAAAATTTATAAAAAAAAAATATTAAGTTCAATTATAACTATGAAATAATAAATAAAAAATTTAAAATTTATTCTTACCATTTGAAATTGGTTGACGGAGATGTGCTTGTTTTCTAGACGGATTAGAGACCCAGTCATTGCTAAATATATAATTGACCACGAACAAATATTTAATAAAAATACTATTTCTTGAAATTACTAATAAAAAATAATAAAAAGAATAATTTAGATCAAAATAGAATTTAGGAAAATAATTTAAGGGATTATTTGAGAGATTTGGAAGAGAATTGTGAGAAATGTGTGGGGGGTTATACTTTTTTTTATCACTGAGGTCCAACGGCTAGCTTAAATAGTCGTTAGAGTTAACCGTTGAAGCACGGGCAAAAGCGTGCCTATGTGGAAGCACTTTATTAAAGCACGCTGACGTGGGTGCATTTTATTGATCATTAGGGAAAAAAGCGTTGAGCTGAATGCGCTTTTCTGTGTTTCCCTTGAAAACGACGCTAGCTCAACGCATTTTAGTGAAATCGATCCTTTCCAATCATTTTTTAATAAAATGGCCCATTTTTGTATTTTTTTTTTTTTGCAAATGGACATTTTCTAATCATTTAGTCAAATAAAGTAGCAAGTAATAACTAAACTAATAAACAATTTTCTTTTTTTAATTTAGAAAACTCAAATCTTTGTACTTGTATTTATTAAAAAGTATTAAATATAAATACTTGATAAAAAAATTTTAAATGGATATAGCAATTAAAATTAATAAGGCAAATTACATTAGTAATTCAATTATTGATAATTTTTTGATTTGGTCATCTTATTATGAAAAGTTATAAAATAGTCACCTAACTATTTAATTTTATCTTTTTTGTTTACCCTATTAAATGGCTAATGGAAAAATGAATCAGTAGCTTTTAAAGTTGGCATAATAATAATTTTAACCCTTAACATTTATACATTATGTCAATTTAATCTTAATTCTAAAAAAAAAATTAACGCTCAACATTTAAATTGTGTAATTAGGTCTTCTTTGCACTTTTACTTTTTTGCAAAAGTAAATATATATCAATATAAATTTCGAATATGGTTCCTTTCTAGCAACCCTTCCATGATAATCTTCTTCTTGTACTGTTCCGAACCAATCTCGGGTATACGATGATCAACCGCAATATTCTCCGATGGACCTTGTTTAATAGAAGTGATCAACCGGTTCGCAAAGACGAGCACGGCGGAGGTGCAGAAAATGGCACAAACTTTACCCCATATGACCAAAACCAATAGGCTAACGAGAAGCAAACAACATACACAAACATTGAAACCATGGCGCCCCTTCCCATTGCCCTTTCCAAGCTTTCCTTGCACACCATTGTTTCCCACAGTTTTGGACATCAATGGCTTCGAATCATAGGGCAGTGATGCTGAAGATAAACGGCCTGACGATGTCCTTAACGATGATGATGATGAAGATGATGATAACGTCGTTGATGATGAATTGGTACTCAAACTTGATTTTGATAAACAAGATGAAAACTTGGAAGACATGCTTCTTGTCGAGTGATCAACGTCCTCAATTGTCACATTATTGTTGTGCATTGAATTCAACCATTCAGATTTGAATTTGGATTTGGATTTAAATTTGTATTTTTTACTCCGCATTTTCTTCATCTATATGTAAATTCCCAAAATTAAAACTCCATTGAAACATTCAACAATTCTAAAATTTTAAGTACACAAATTTTTTTCAATTCATAATTTCAAGTTTATATATATAAAAACAAAATCAACCCATATTGACTTACAAATAAGTCCAAAAAAAAAAAAAAAGAGGTAAAAACTTGACTGTAATTTTTGAATCAGTGAAGCACATGCAGGTTGAATTTTTAAGGAGTGGAAGTTTCCTTATCAAGAGCACACAATTGAGTTATATTTTTCAAATTATTATTAAAAACAGAAACTAAATAATTAACAAATTAAATAACTACACTTTATTAAAAAATAAAACTTTTTTTTTCTAAAAAAAATTAAAATTTATAACTTTAGACGTAATCCTTCTAAACAAAGTAATTGTTGGATTAAGTTTAAATTATTAAAATAAATTTAAATGGCATGGTCTTGAATTAAGTAAGTTTCTATTTTTAGTTTCAATTATCAAAAAGAACTAAAAGAGACAAAATCTATATACTAAAATTAAACAACAATGACATGAAATGATGCAAAAGGCAAAAGAGAACTGACCAGGGAAGTTCCAAAGAAGACGGCTTTGACATAACGAGATAGACTCCGACGACCGAATTTGTTTTTCCGAACAAAAGAACCCACACCATCTTTGTCTTTTTCGCCGGAATCCACCACGTTTGCCGCAGGAGAACGAAGCGGTTTAACTTCCGACAACGACAACGATGATGACTTCTTCGATCCTTTACCAACCATCAAACCGTTATCCGAAACAACTGGAACGAAACACATGCAAAAACTACTAGCCGTTTTTTTCATTTTATTTTTACATAATAAAGTAGTTTTAAGTTCATGCGATGCGATTTAAGAAAAAGAAAAAAAAAAGGGAGGGGGATTTGTTTATAAAGGAGAAAAGGTGTCAAAATTGATGGGTTTGAGGATATAGCGAAGATATAGGGGGGAAAGTGCTCGTTTGGACAGAGAAAGTCTCGGAAAACCCGAGAAAACGAAGGAAAAAAGTTAGTTTTTTTTTTTCTTCTTTATAATGGGAGAAGTGGCGATTTTGCTTCTTTATAGGCTCCGTTATGAAGGGGGAAGTAGGAAACACTAGTCATTGTTAAGTAATGTGCTATTCATACAATTAAATGAAAAGCTTTTTTTAATGTGTAATAAATACTAATTAATAATATAAAGGCTAAATTCTGCTATTAGTTATTATACTTCTATAAAATTTGAGATTTAGTTCTTATGCTTTTTAAATTTAAAAATTCTCCTCTAATCATTATCGTTATTGATAGTTTTTGTTAAAATTTGCAAATTTAACATGCTTATTTTTCGTCAAGCATATAACATATCATATGAAGGCAGCTTAATCAATATGTCAAATTGACAAATTTTAATAGAAAATACTTACAACTTTAATGATTGAATTGTAATTTTTAAATCTAAATAATTGAAAATTTTAATTTTTAACTTTTTAAGTATAATGATTAAATATTAATTTTTATCAGAATAGAAGGACTGAGAGAATATTTTAACCCAATATAAAACCTTTTCGTTTTGTATTTTACTAGAATTTCCCGAATTTCCACCCACATGTGACGTTAGTGAATATTTATTTTTCAAAACGGAAAATAATTAAACTTTTGAGTATTCGGTAAATTAATAATATATATTTTTTATTGCATAAATAATTTTTAAAAAAATTGAGATTGTGGATTTTTTTAAATATCTAATTTTTTAATATTTTATTATATTGTTATAAGATATTTGTTAACGCTTAATTTTATTTGTGCATCGAATATTTTTCATAAATAATATGTATTTAATAATATTAAACTTAAATTAAAGGTGTAATTTATTTAGTGATAGGTTTTTTTAGTATATTTAGAAAAGTTGTGTTTTTTTTATGTAAATCTAATTTTTTTATAAAAATACATAATTATCTCTTTTTTTATAGTTTTGTTTTATTTTGTTGTATTTTGGTTTTTTAATTTAATATCACTTAGTTTTGGTATCAAATTAAATCAATGATTTTAATAGTAGTGTAGAAATAATCATTAAATTGAGCTGAAACTTATAATTTATTAATTATATTTATGATTTCTCTATATGTATGAATGTCTTTATTTTTTAGGAGAAATTATTTTTTATTTATAAAAATTCGAACCTTCCTCTATAAACAGGGAGTCATGCACTAATCACGCTCGAATGCAATTTTATATATTTTTTATCATAATTTATATCACATGCATTATGGAAAATTTAGTCTCTAATCCTAATTTCTTATCATTTTTATTTTTTAATTTTTAAAATTTAATAAATTACTTTTTTTATATGAAAAAGTTAGTTGAATTATTAAAAAATAGATAGCGTTAATATGATTACTCATATGACAATTCATATAAATTTTAGAAAAGTTTCAAAAAATAATAAAATTATTTAGAAATTTTGAAAAGACCAATTCACAAAAAGAAATTAAAAAAATTGTATTAGCAATAAAAAATACGTAGACTACAATGAGGGTTACTATGCTAATACTATTAAAATTTTATTAGTTTAGTCAATTTTTCAATTGAAAAGAGAATAATTTGATTAAAATTTAAAAGTAGAAGATTAAAATGATAAAAAATTTTAAAATTAAAATGACAAAATAGGTAAAGATTCAATATTAAATTTGTGTTTATGCGAATCAGTTATTGTATTAAGAAAAGTTCAAATGTTAGGAAGCGTTGATCCTACTGTAGACGCGTTATTACTTATTATCCATCCAATGAGGGAACAAGAAAATTGTTTTAAAATAAATAGTCGTCATAAGAAAGAAGAGGTTCCCAACCCATCTATTATATTTATTTGACTTAATTGACTGACTTTGACTTGGACAAGCTAGTAATATTGACGCAAAAAGGGGTTTGATTTGTATTTTCCTTTTCTTTTTTCGCATTCTCTACGCCCATTAAAAAAAGACCGAAGGAAGCGAAACGTTGGATTTGGTGGACAAAAATTAACAAGCACAAAAAATAATTATTTGTTTAATCACAGTTTAAGAAGAATATTAAAATAAGCTTCGGCTTTCGCCTTGGCCTTGGCCATGGCATCTATGACTATGACTCCAAATGTGAACATTTTTCCACTTCTCTCAAAACAGAATTTGAAGACAAGGAAAGTGTATATTGAGCATCATCCTATTTTGGTTTTAAGGGTCAATCAACTACGCATACTAAACATTGACGTGGAAATGGTCTAAGTATAAGACTTGGTCTAAGTTCCACACATTTTTATTGGTAAAATAAAATCATTTAAAAGTGGTGAATTAAAAATTTTAACATATCTTTTTAACACTTTATCAATAGTTCGATTAATATGTTTAAAATTTTTGGGTACAGAGCAACTTACATCTCCATCGTACACCCCAAAGAGAGTAATACTCAACATAGTCTTAGTCATAATGAATATCTAAAGATTAATGTCACAAGTGAATAAATTCATAAACAAACATATGATTCAACTTGGTTTCTGTTCGATGAATTGTTACTTCATACAAACTATTTCCTCAATTGGATTTAAATGTGACATGATAGTCCTAACATAAGTAATTTGCTCAATCTAGTTCTATGGACTGCGAACAATTTAGATTGACTAGTAATATAAGTTGTCTTCTTACATCATAATTCAATAATATAATACAACTTAATATTAGTTAAACTTTAAGTAATTAGTAAACTAATATTTACTTATTCATCTTGCTTTACTTGCAAGAAACCATTGAGAACAAACATATAAATAATTACATGATATTATTTATTTATTTAACTAATTCAAAAAAAATTACAAATAAACTATGACGAAGTCATTCACTAAGTGCACAATTCTAACATCAACCAATATCTAGCTTGGGAAATTTAATAAGTAGAACTAAGTCTTTTTTTTTTTTTTTCTATTTTTGCAATGCTTTAAAGAGATGTTTAGTTCACGAAATATAAGATTACTTCCAGTAATAAGATTATCAAAATATAAGATTATTTAACACATTATTGAATTTAAGATTTTCTTGTTTCGTTTACATAATGTAAGATTATCTAAAACAATATTTTACTAAATTATCTTTGTTACAGAATTTATTATCTTTTTAACATGTATAAATAAAGAAGTTGAAACAATTTTAGGCATTACTAGTACAAATTATTATTATTATTATTATTATTATTATTATTATTATTATTGAAATTTTTAAAATTTACAATAAATTAGCAAAATAGCATATTTCTCGTAATAAATTTAAAAAATATATATTTTTTAAAAATTAATTGTACTTATGAAATTAAAATAAGTATATATAATCTTAAATCAAATGTCAAACTAGAACTATTAAAAAGTGAAGCCTTGGATTGTGTAATTGAAGTCCATCCAATCCAAATATATAAATATTATTATGATTGAAGTTGAACCTTTTTGAAAAAAAAGTTTTCTTTTTCAATTTAATTAAACTAACTCCTTAATTTCATTTAGTTTATGCATGGTTTAATTGTCACATGATAGAAAAGAAAGCAGAAAAAAAGTTAGAGAATGACTTGCAATGGACCAAAATTATAAAACAAAAGGGTAAAATTGTAATAAAATTAACATTACCTACATTACTTGAAGAGGTCGTAATGAAATTAAACTTTATATTACCAAAACTTAGCACTATTCGGAATGTAAGGTAATTTTTAAAATCCAAATAAAGAAATGTAATTTCACATTCTTACATTACCATCAAGATTATAATATTTTGTGAACCAAATTTCTCTTAATAGCTAACAACAAACAGCTCATTACCTAGCTAGTTTAGCATTGATAAGGTGCACAAACAATTTTTTTTTTAAAAGGTAGTATTATTCTTTCTTTAAGAAAAAAAAGTATAAAATAAAGTATGTGACCGCTCCTCAGTGTGTACATCGAGGCAGATAAACTTTATTAATAAATATGGAATTGTGGTATACTACAAGTATACAAGTCAAACTGTAATAGAATTTTTATTACAACTAAATACGAAAATATTCCGAGCATAGTACCCAAAAGAGATATGAACTAAAATTGAATTAAATAGAAGGGAAAACATGCAATATGAAGTCTAACCAGGTACTTTCCTATTAACTATAGTACGACAAATCATAAATAAAATTCGAATATCAACTAAGTAAAAAGAATTTAATTGTAATAAAATCAAAAGTTGCAAACGAATCAAATAAGACAAACAAGTGGGAATTGATTAATCTCGATGGTCAGAATTAGAGCTGATCATCAGCCAAGCCAATGCAAAATTTTAGGCTTGAGCCCGACTCGGCCCGCCCGTATTAAATTTTTAATATTATTTTTGTATAAAAATAAATTTAAAAAAATATAATACATCAAATACACTAAAACATTAAAATAAATGTTTCCCAAAAAATTAAAAATACATCAAAAAAATCTTTATACTTAAATTTCACTAAAATAGTTGCAACATAGCAAGGAAATACATCTAAAATAGTAGCAAAATTAACAATAACACAAGAGTTATACAATATCCAAACAATAATAACAAAATAGTAGCAATGTAATAGCAAAATGAAAGCAAAACATTAGCAAAATGAAAGCAAAACATCAGCAAAAAAATTAGCCAAATTTGGGCCAAGCCCAAGCCCAAAAATCTTACCCGAAGCTCAACTCGTTTAGAAAACGAGCCTTATTTTTTATCTAAACCCATTTTCCGGGCTTATATTTTCGCCCAAATCCTCCTACTTTTAAAGTAGACCTTCGAGCTTGGATGGGTGGCCCTACCCATGATCAGGTCTAGTCACAATTAATCTTAACTCAAGGAATTTAATAGATAATCTCTTAATTGGTCTAATTAATACCTTTCAACCTATAGTTTTACCAATTGACAATTTAGTCCAATTTATCTTTTGATTTAATTGAAACTAAACAGGAGAACTGAAATTCATTCTAATAAGGTCTTCTCTTGGTCTCTTTTATCTATTTTTTTTACTTAAATTTGTCAATTCTAGGTTTTGTTTTTATTCAGTTTAAACCTTAGACCTAGATTAATTGCCTCCATGTCAATTAACCAATTTCTTAATGGATTCAGTTACGACCCATCACAATTCTACGATACCCACTCAATTCATAAGCCATTCAAATAATTTAACAACTAAAACTCGAAGGACCACCCGCTGGCCACCAGAATGCTACCGTCATCGTTGTCGTCATCGGCACCATCGTGTCCGGTGGTGTCATCGCAGATGCGACACCATGGCACCCCAAGGCGGTTCGACTATTTTTGATTTGATCTAGGCCAGTGACAGCTTAACCGGTCCGGTCCGGTCCTACCACCGAATGGATAGTCAACCCATTTTACATACCAGGCCCATTTCGACTAGTTTTTGGGTCTCGATCTTGATTTTGGGTTCTCGGGCCCAATTTTTGATTTCATGTCCAATTTTCAACTTTAATTACCCATTGAGTCAATTGTCTAACTTGAAAATTAATTTCCAAAAATATCATATTAATTTTAATTAATTTTATTGATTTAATTTAACTTGATCAAAATTAATTTTCCCAAATATCATTTAGATTTTCTAAATTAATTTTTCAAGAATATTATTTAATCAAATTCTCTAGTTGAACAATTCTTACGGCTGCTGAATTTAATTCCACATCGAATAAATCGACTCAATTAAATTTTTTCCAAACTTGTAGAGCTTTTTTCTGATTCAAATGCAATCCGATGGAACTTTTTTTGAGCTAGCAGAGGGACCAATTAGACATATACGATTAGGCTCAAGTAATTGCAATTATGTACAGAAGCATTGTTAATTAGATTGAACTTGATCTAGTTTAATTTTTTGGTTTTGGTGTCAAATTGTGGATTGTTGGAATGAATGTTTAGATTTGGATAAATGGCATGTATTTGGCATGTGATTGAGCATAATTTTATGCAAGCTGAATGTGCACAAATGCACTAATTCTATGAAATGGTTTGGTTGATTTAAATAGGTATTAAAAGGCTTAGTTTGTGCCAAAAACAAAGTCCACATTGTGACGAGACCTGGATTTTAGGCCACATCTTAACGAGGAACCTCGTCATCATAATGAGGCAAAATAGACGGTCACATCGCGACGAGGAACTCCTCACGTCGTGATATTGTTTTAAAATTTTGAAAATGTTATAATTTTATCCTTGTTTGATTTCGGATTAATTTAGAGCATACATAAGCTTATATAAGACCCGAGAAAAAGTCATGTAAAGTGAATATGAATTGAATTTGTTATGTTCGTGTGATTTAAGTATTAATTGAATGTTATTCATCATTTGATGCTCTAGCACACTTGTAGCATTTTGTTGCTTGAACCCAACGATCAGTCGGGCAAGGGGTGTTACAAAGTTCATATCATGTAATTTCATTTTAACTGTTTTCCCGATGAACCCTAGTAAACAGATTTGGATACATAGGTGTCTTCGCTACACTAGTTGCTCGTCTGAGCTAAGTATATTCATGTTAGGTTACCAATCCAGGCTAAAAGTTTATATGACACATCTGATTGCTTTTCCAAGCTGAATATATACATGTCAAGTTACTTGTATAGGCTAAACCTTTAAAACAACATTAGGTTACCAGTCTAGGCTAAACCTATGTCACATGTATCTTCAAGTCTGCAACAAATGCTAAATCTTAGTAACATCCGTAACCAATCCTGTACCAGTGTGCACATAACCCTATTGGCTTGTCAATTGTTTCGTAACCTTTACTAAGTTCAAATGGGCATCTATTACACATATAATTATCACTTTCCAATTTAGTCCATTCTCACCTTTTGTACCAATTAACAATCAAACATACGCACATATATGATTCAAATGCATACAACCATATGAACTTGCCTGGCGAAAACAACAAACAAGTTGAACCTCCAAGAACTAACCGACAATTTTTACTTTTCCTTGATTATCTTCGATTTGATTCAATTCTTGATCTAAACAATTATTTTACATAATTCATCAATACCAAAAATTTTAATATCATTCCATGATATGCATGAACCTATTTAATTCCATTTTTCAAATTCCCCTCAAGTTTTTCATTTTATTCAATTTAGTCTCTAAAGCCGAAATAACAACATCTTTCAAATTTGAGTGTCGATTTCAAAACCGTTCTCAATAACATACCTTAGGGACCATCTAATATCTATTTATTACAAAAATTTTACATGATTTTGCATTTTAGTCACTTTAGTCCTTATGAACAAAACTAACAATTAAACTTTACAATCAAGTCATTTTCACATCTAAGCTTAAAACATATCAATTTAACACCAATTTATTTAATTAATCAACAATGAAAACTTTAAAAACCTTTAAGAGTTTTACAAATTGGTACGTGAGCTAGCTAAATAAGCTCTAATGACCTTAAAAACATAAAAATTACAAAAAAATGACTAAGTTTTACCTTGAAAATTATAGTCGAATGCCTTAGAATCTTTCTTAGGTTTTTCTTCACTTGGATGGTGAAAGAACAAGATTGAAGATGATGATTATAATTTTTTTCTCATTAACTTAACTTATATAGGTAGATTAGGATTTAATTAACTTAAATATTACTTAATTAACTTAATCTACCATTAAGAAAATTAGTGGGATCTTCCATCACAATCCACTAAGTCATAATATAAAATAGTTTATTTATCATTTTAGACCTTTGGCTAATTGCAATTTAAGCCCTTAAGTCTTTGGTCAATTAAAAACTTATAACGATCAGACTTTTACAATTTAGTCAATGTACCTTAATTAAACAATTAATATAAAAAAAATTAAAGGATTAAACTTTAATAAAATTTTATACCAACCTTGTAAATATTCATATTTAATATTTACGGGATCAGTTTATGGAAATAAGGTTCTAAAACTACTTTTTTCGACACCACTAAAACTTGAATTGTTACACCAGGTGAATATTTTGCATAGCTCAACAAAACTACCATATTCTCCATGTATAGCTACATTAGAAGAAAAGATGTTGAACAAGTTCAGGAAACCTATAGCAAAAAGTTCACAAATCAAAGTTGAAAGCAATGATACCTTTCTTGGCAAGCTCGATTTTGATTGCTATTCTAGCCCTTACCAAATGCCAAACAAAGAATGCAATATTTGGGGGGCGACTTTGGCCGATACCAATTTTGAAAGATGATTAATAGTGTAATCCTTTTGAAGAAAAAAGGAACAAATGCCTTAGGAGAGTAATATTGTGAAAATATATTAATGTCGGTAATGACAAAATATCAAAAAAATAAAAAACACACAGATTTTACGTGGAAACCCTTTCGGGAAAAAACCACGGGCAGAGGAGAAGAAAATTCACTATGTCGAATTCTAATGATTACAAGAGGAATAGACTATATCTATTTATAAGCTTGTAAAGCCATATTCTAGTAGGATTGAAACACCTTATCCTAATCAATATAAAATAGATGGAGTTTAATAAGGTTTAAAAAACCTTATTCTAAAATAAAATAAAAGAAGTCTAGTTCTATTTGGGTATTACTTTTATTTTATTTTCCATCGTATTTTATTTAAATAAGAATTTGGGTCACTTAATTCTAACAATCTCCACATTGACACGAATTCTCAATGAATAAGTTCTTCATCGTGAACTTTCAATGAACAAGTTCTCCACCTCTTCCATAAAACCCCTTAAAAGTTTAACTTCAACAATGAACACCAAACAAGTCTAAGCAATGCGCAAACTTGGTTATAGGAAGTGACTTAGTCATCATATCTGCAGGATTTTCATGAGTACTAATTTTGCTCACAACAATATCACCACGAGCAATAATATCACGAACAAAATGATACCGAACATCAATGTGTTTTGTTCTCTCATGAAACATTTGATCTTTTGTAAGGAATATGGCACTTTGACTGTCACAAAATACTATACTGATTTGAAGGTCTTCATTGAGTTCACTAAATAGTCCCTTTAACCAAATAGCTTCTTTACAAGCCTCAGTAATCACCATGTACTCAGCTTCAGTGGTAGACAAAGCAACTGTAGTTTGCAAAGTGGCTTTCCAACTAATTGCACAACCTCCAATTGTAAAGACATAACCTGTGAGAGATCTTCTTCTATCAAGGTCTCCAGCAAAATCAGCATCAACATACCCAATGACTCCATCTCTAGTTCTTCCAAACTGTAAGCAAACATCAGTAGTACCTCGTAAGTATCTTAAAATCTACTGAACTACTTTCCAATGTTCTTTACTAGGATTCGCCATGTATCTGCTAACTACACTGACTACATATGATAAATCTGGATGTGAACAAACCATAGCATACATGAGAGATCCCACTACACTAGAGTATGGAACATGTAACATGTACTCAATCTCATCATCTGATTGTGGAGACAAAGCTGATGAAAGTCTAAAATGAGCTGCTAAAGGAGTACTAACAGGCTTAGCACTCTGCATATTGAACCTGCAAAGAACTTTCTCAATGTACCCTTTCTGACTTAGGTACAATTTACTTGCTTTTTTATCTCTAAGAATTTCCATACCAAGTATCTTCTTTGCTGGTCCCAAATATTTCATCTCAAATTCTTCACTTAGTTGGACTTTAACCTTTCTTATCTCTCATTTATCTTTTGCTGCTATCAACATGTCATTAACATAAAGAAGTAGATATACAAAAGAACTGTTGTAGCCCAATTTTGCATTCATTATAAACCCAAACAAAAACAAAACAGGAACCAAAATTATAAGTCCAGTCCATTTACAAAAATACTAAACCCAATTACAAATTTTAACCCAATACCCAGGCCCTAATTGGCCTAACCCAAATACACCCAAACCCTAACTCAGAAACCCTAACCCAATACCCAGGCCCTAATTGGCCTAACCCAAATACACCCAAACCCTAACTCAGAAACCCTAGCCCAAATACCCATTTAGCCTTTGCCGCCAATGCCACTGACCCACTTGCTCTGCCCATCTGACAGCAGCTGCAGCACCGCCCCAAGGTCGTCTCAGCACCGCCCAAGGAGCCCTGCAAGCATTAAACGAGACAAGGACAGAAAGCAATAGAAAAATAATAAAAAATGACTTGTAAACGAAGTAAACAGAAGGCTATAAAAGCCTGATTCAAAACGATTGTAAGGGTCGAATTTGAACCCCAAAAAAACAGTAAATACAAACGCAAGAATATTCAAAGGCAGAATACGAAGGCAGCAAACCCAATATCAAAGCATTCGAACCCTCGAAACCAGAATAAAGACCCCAATATCGGAGGTAATCTGGGATTTCCATTTTCTGTTTCTCGCACTTTTTATATCCCAGCACATTCAAATACATATACACGTACTCTTTAAATAAACTAAGGGTATAAAAATAAAAAGGGGAAAAAGTTAGAAATTTTACCTTTTTTCGGCCACCGTTCCGGTGGCCAGAACGACGGCAGACGGCGGCGCGAACGGTGACCGACCGGCGACCGGTCCGGTGACCGGACCTTCTCCGGATCCCCCCTCTCTCCTTCCCTTCCCCTCTCCTCTCTCCCTCTTCTTTCTTTTTTTTTTCTCCCCGGGGAACAAATGAACCAAAAAAACCAAAAAAGGGTCCTTCTATACTAACCGACCTGGGTCGGGTCGACCCGACCCGAACCGCCTAGGATCCACGCGTTCTGACGTCAGAAGGGCTTATTGCGCAATCGGTCCTTCCGCCTTTTTAAAATTTACAATCAAGTTCCATTTCTTTGCAATTTGGCCCGGAAATTTATCCCGAGTTTCAATTTAATCCTCTCTGTTACGACACCGTTTTACAGAGACGGGCAAATTGCTGTTTTGATCCCCTGTGGTTTTGCCCGTGTTCGAATAGGTCCCTCTCGACCCTTTTTATTTCAAAATCTGGCCCAAAAGTTTAAATCCGTTTCTAATTTGGTCCTTTCTGCCCAATTTCATTATTTCTTATTTTATTTGTCATTATTTATTATATTATTATGTATTTTAATATTTATTATTATCATTACATAATTATTGTTTAGTTTTTTTTTAGGGTTAAAATCTTGTTTTGTTATTATTATTTATATTATTATATATTTTTATATCATCGTTATTCTCATATACTACTATTATTATTATTATTATTATTATTATTATTATTATTATTATTATTGTTATAATTATTATTATTCATATTATTATTAGTATTATCATATGTGTACGTAAAGTATAGTATAATATTTTATAATATTATTAGCATTTAGTTTAAAACAAAAAATTACACTTATTTTGTTATTATATTATTATTATTATTGTATATATAGGTTATTATATTTTTATATGTTATTTATTAGTAGCATATTTTAACCTAATTACTAATAATATCTTTACATATTATATATATCTTTAGACATTAATACGTTATATGTAAGTATTAGTTTAGTAATAGTTGTTTAGATATCTTAATATATTATGTATTTATGTTTTAACGCTATATTCACGTATTATATATAGATCCTAATAACGTGTCGCATTTGTGATTTTTACTATCAATATTCATGGTTATTGTTTGTATTATCATCATTTACTTACGCGTATTCATGCATATATATACGTATTATCCTTGGCATGTATTCTTTTTGAAATTTATATTTTTATACTCCGTGTATATACTTTCAACGTTGTATTATATTGTGTCCAAAAATGCATTTCATATGTACTTATACATCACGCGTCTATTTATAACACCACGTTATTCATATATTATTGTCATTTCACGCTTGTATATTTTCACTATTTTTAATAAATGCTACGTGCATGTGTCCAAATACTACGTCGTATATGTTTTATACATGTTTACTGTTTCTTTTATTTACATTATTACTGTTATTATTGTGCATGTATTGTCATATGTTTCATATATTATTTACTCCGTATATTTTTCACCTTTATCATCATTTGTTTTTAACGTACCATATTGTTTCATATTATTATTATTATTTCTATGTCAACTCTATTAATCAATCTCTTCATGTTTTAACAAACAAGGCAATATGCCGATTTTAGCATTAGGCCGGTGATTTCATCGCTATGTTGGATGAATCACATATGGCTCGTGTTAGAAGCGGGATATCCTTTTCTGAAATAACAACTTTAAAATGCTCGTGTTTTTTGATCGGATCACAACTAAATTTTAAATTGAACTCGTATTTTCGAAAATTAAGACAACGCATGTTTGAAAAGATACCATTTTTTGGGCGTCGCGGGGGTGCTAATACCTTCCCCGCGCGTAACTGACTCCCGGACCCTACTTTTCTCTAAACTTCAACGTAGACCTAAATCGAGTCATTCTTTCACGTAAAGAACAAATTTTCTGCTAGAAAACGGTTTTATTAGGTGTCCGATCACACCTCGGAAAAAGGATCGGTGGCGACTCCTTGGCTTTAATCAGAATTCGTTTTCAAGGTTTTAAATCGCCACAATTAGCGACCTAAGCTAAAAATTTTTCGTCGCTACAAGAACCATCATTGTTTTTCTTATAGTAAACACAACTGTCAAAGCTACTTTTTTTGAAATCATGAGAAGTTATAAAGGATTCACACCTCTTATACCACTGTATTGGTGACTGTTTCAAACCGTAAAGGGGCTTTTTCAACAAGCAAGCATAGTCCTCTTTTTCTGAGACTGTAAAACCCTCTGGTTGTTGCATGTAAATATATTCCTCAAGTTCTCCATGCAAAAATACAGTTTTAACATCTAACTGCTCAAGCTCCAAATCATGCCTGGCCACAATACCAAGCAAAGCTCGAATAGAACTATGCTTCACAACTGGGGAGAACACATCTGTGAAGTCCACTCCTGGAATTTGACTGTAACCCTTTGCAATAAGCCTTGCTTTATATCTGGGTTCTTCAACTCCTGGAGTCCCTTCTTTCTTTTTATACACCCATTTACAACGAACAACCTTTTTACCTTTAGAAAGTTTTACAAGATCTCATGTTTTGTTTTTGTGGAATGATTCCATCTCTTCTTGCATAGCAAACATACACTTTTCTGAGTCTTCACAACTAACCGCCTCAGAATAATTAGATGGCTCTTGATTTGCATCTATATCTTCAGCCACATTTAAAGCATAAGCAACTAGATCAACCTCAGCATACTTCTTTGGAGGTTTAATTTCTCTTCTAGTTCTGTTTTTTGCGATAGAGTATTGTGGTGAAGAAGCAACTCTATTATCAATTTTTGTACTGGCTTGAGGAGTCGACTCTGTATTAATCTGATGCTCCACCTGCTTTTGATTTTCTTTATTAGAAGAATCTTTAAGAGATAAGTTAGGTAGCATAGCAGTTTCATCAAAAATAACATCTCTGCTAATCACAACTTTTCTATTTTCAGGACACCATAACTTATACCCTTTTACACCAACTTTATAACCAAGAAAAACACATTTAATGGCTCTCGGTTCCAATTTTCCATTATCAATATGAGCATATGCAGGACACCCAAAGATCTTTAAATCAGAGTAATTAACAGAATTGCCAGACCATACCTCTTGTGGAGTCTTTTTTCTCAATGGTAATGGATGGAGATCGGTTGATCAAAAAACATGCAGTAGAGGCTGCTTCGGCCCAAAATGACTTTGGTAAGTTGGCATTTGACAACATACATCGAACCTTCTCTATGATCATTCTATTCATTCGTTCTGCAACGCCATTTTGCTGTGGAGTATGATGAACTATCAAGTGTCTCACGATCCCTTCTGACTTGCACAGTTTATTAAACTCATCAGAACAGAACTCTAAGCCATTATCTGTACAGAGGTGTTTTATTTGTTTTCTCGTCTGTTTTTCAATCATAGTTTTCCAAAACTTAAATGCAAAAAACACATCGCTTTTCTGCTTCAAGAAGAATGCCCAAACTTTTCTGGAAAAATCATCAATAAAAGTTAGCATATAATTAGCTCCACCTCTCGAAGGCACTCTGGATGACCCCCACAAATCAGAATGAATATACTCCAACGTTCCCTTCGTGTTATGGATTCCTCTAGTGAATCGAACTCTCTTTTGCTTCCCAAAAACGCAATGCTCACAGAACTTCAGTTTGCAAATTCCATGTCCATCAAGAAGTCCTCTTTTGCTCAATTCTACCATACCATTCTCACTCATATGCCCTAGGCGCATATGCTAAATTTTAGTAATATCATCATCTGATAAGGAAGAGGAGGCGACAGCTGCATCACCAGTAACAGTAGAACATTGCAGAACATATAACTTGGCAGTCTTTCTTTGCCCTTTCATCACAACGAGGGAACCTTTAGAAATCTTCAAAACCCCATTTTTAGCTGTGTATTTGTACTCTTTTGAATCAAGAGTACTTAATGAAATTAAATTTCTCTTCAATTTTGGAACATGTCGTACGTCACTAAGTGTTCTGACAACTCCATCAAACATCTTAACTTTAATCATTCCAACACCTGCGATTTTACACGAAGTATTATTTCCCATCAAAACAACACCTTCAGACACTGTTTCGTAATTTGTAAACCAATCTCTATTGGGACTCATATGGAAGGTGCAGCCCGAATCAAGGATCCACTCCTCGCTCACTTTAGAATTGATGACTGAAGTAACTAGAAGTTCACCATCGCTGTAGTCTTCTACAACATCAGCTTTACTAGAATTTTCTGGTTATTTTCCCTTTTGATTCGCAGCCTCCCTTTTGATCTTATTCTGTAGCTTATAGCACTCAGATTTAATGTGCCATTTCTTCTTACAGAAGTTACAAGTTTTACCTCTGTTTGAAGACTTCGATATACCCTTAGATTTACCGCGAGGATCCCGTTCTTGTGTCCTTCCACGATCATCATCAGCATTCCGATCTTGTCTCCCACGAACAATGAGACCCTCACCTTGAGAGTCAATTTTAACCACAAGATGCTTCATCTTATCATACGAGGTTAAAGAATCATAAACCTTATCGACTGTGAGAGACTCACGGCTATATAAAATCGTGTCTCTAAAGGTTGAATAAGACGGGGGCAATGAACAAAGTAGAATCAACCCTAGATCTTCCTTATCATACTGAACCTCCATGGCCTCTAAGTTTGAGAGAATTTCTTTAAACACTGTTAAGTGTTCGTACACAGATGCACCTTCCTCCAAACGATGAATATAAAGACGTTGCTTCATATGCAGCTTGCTGGTTAGAGTTTTCGACATGCATATTTGTTCCAGCTTTTTGCATAATCCAGTGGCGGTCTTCTCCTTCATCACATCTTGCAAAATTTCGTTAGACAAATGCAAATGTAATTGTGTTAATGCCTTTCGATCATTACGCTTCTTCTCTTCATCTGTTAATGTTGAAGGCATCTTATCTATCCCTAGCAGGGCTTTCTCTAGATCCATCTGCGCAAGAACTGCTTACATCTTAATCTGCCACAACGCAAATCTGGTGTTGCGATCCAACAACGAAATTTCATACTTCAAAAACGCCATTACTGTGATCGAGATAAAAAACCTGAAGCTCTGATATCAATTTGTGAAAATATATTAATGTCAGTAATGACAAAATATCGAAAAAAATAAAAAACACACAGATTTTACGTGGAAACCCTTTCGAGAAAAAAACCACGGGCAGAGGAGAAGAAAATTCACTATGTCGAATTCGAATGATTACAAGAGGAATAGACTATGTCTATTTATAGGCTTATAAAGCCATATTCCAGTAGGATTAAAACACCTTATCCTAATCAATATAAAATAGATGGAGTTTAATAAGGTTTAAAAAACCTCATTCTAAAATAAAATAAAAGAAGTCTAGTTCTATTTGGATATTACTTTTATTTTATTTTATTTTCCATCGTATTTTATTTAAATAAGAATTTGGGTCACTTAATTCTAACAAATATCAATACTTAGATCCAATCTAACACACTAAATCAACTCTCTCCATAAAATAGTAAGCTTAATTAATGACTTTTGTGAATGTCTCTCACTACACCCTTTCTAAAACAAACAAAACTCACTTCATCTCCACTCCCCTCACCTATTCTTTATTCTTTTCATGATTTTAAATTATTAATCTTCCCAACCTTTCGAACTGCAAGAACATAGATTCTCAAAAAATGGGATTGTAAAGAGAAATTACCAGCCTACATGTTTGACCAAAAATTGATGTGCATTGTATTTCCAACTTGAATTTTAATATTATCACTAAAAGCCTTACTAATGGGATTCGTAGTTGTAAACATAGAAACAATTCCCTACTAGATCCAAGATATATTAACGCTTTATTAATTGCAACACAATAACTTTTTTCTTCTCCACAATGATTTTGTTAAAACAACATTCCTCCGCAAGCTATCTTTGCCATTGGAAAATCACCAAATCCACTTATCTAGAAAGGCTTTATTTTTTAATTTGAAGTTTACCACAACGAGGCCTCCATAGTCTTTAGGTTTACACAATTCATCCCACTTGACCTAATGAGTACTTCTTTTATTCGTAGACGTGACTCACACAAAATTAAAAACCAACTTGTCCAAATAGGAACAAATTGCTGTAAGTATAAGGAACATAGTCATAAAAGAAGAGGGTAAAATAGTAAGAATAGACTTAATAAACATCAACCTTCCTCCATTAGATAAGACTTTCATTTTCCATCCAATTAATTCGCTCAATAATTAACTACCAAAAAACATATTAATTTTTTACTTGTCCTAAATGGAAAAGTACCATGACACAACCAAGGCTCATCTTTGAATTATCATATCATTGACATTTACTCCATAGATTTTTTTCTTCGACAGATTCAGCTTTAGCCCCATTGCAATTTCGAACCACCTAAGGAGCATTTTTATGTTTAGAACTATTATTTCATTACCTTCACAAAAGCCCACAAATGTTAGAACATTTTCAAAATATTTAAGTAGAAATCTATTCAATAATTATATTTACTTTTAAAGGATGTGACTATTCATTTGGATAGTTGTGTTTGTATGAAGAGACATGAGAATTATTATAAATAGGACTTAACATTTACTTGGATAGATATATCAAATCACACCTTAAATTCAGAAACAAAAGTTTCTCTATTCTCTTCTATCTCCTAACATTCAAAAATTCTTCTATAAAGAATTACCACAGAAGTTCTTTATAGAATTTAAAACTTATTGGACTGTTAGTGCAAAATGTCGACAACCATTAAGTTTTATTTCATTCTCAAGGTTTATTTGGAAGTAACTGTGCACCAAAATATAAGTGGGGATGAATAGAATCTTAAAGGAAATGTGGCATGGTTACATGCCTTATAACCCACAATGTTAAAGAAAAAAGGCAATGACCACGCATTTTCTTATTCATGATCTCCATTATATTGGAAAATATGGACATAACATATATAATAAGGATAATTACATGTTATTATTTACTATCATGATAGGTTAGCCCAAATTAAAAGTGATCTAATTTGGTTAGAATTTTATTGGGCTTTAATTATTAAATAAATTATGGGTCAAATATGTGTAGATACTCTTTTAATCAAATTCTAATTAATGATAGGCTAATTAGAATTTGATTAGAACTAATATGCCAAGGTTATAAATATTAGGGTTATGGTCCCCAAATTATACACAAGATATTTTTTCTAATATCCCATCTTTAAGAAAGAGAGAGCAGATATTCTCTGAATTTCTTGTGTGCTAATTTGGAAGATCAAATCCCCAAGATTCGATAAAGCTTCAAGAAATTTATGGATTCAAGTACGCTTCCGCATTTAGTTTTATTCTTGATGATTTGATATGATAGATCTTGGTTTATTAAGTTTTATTTTAGATTTATTTTAAAAATCTAACAAGTGGTATCAGAGCTTTGTCATGTTGAATCATTGAGAATGAATTGATTCTTTATTATTTTTGGATTGATTCGTTTTTCTTTTTTAATTTTATGAATTTGATATTTTAATTATATATTATGTTGAATCTTTGAGATTCTTGATAATTTTTTTAGTTTTGATTCTTTAAATAAAATTTTAAGGTTTTAAATAAAGTTTTAAGTTTTTAATTTTCGTATAACTGGAAAGATTTGCAGTTTTAATTGAGAATGAAAAACTGAGGATTTTATGTTGTTTATACAGTTTTAATAAATATTTAAAAAGCTGTGTAGGTTTGGGTTTCATTAGAAACTGTTTATGATATAAATTTGATTATAACAATGATGGATTGTTAATCGCTAATTGCTTATTTTTCAATTTTACGGTTATATATATATATATATATATATATTGTTTTGGAGACACTTTCGTAATTATATTTAGGATTTTACATGATGATATATGGTTGGTAAAAGAAATTGCTTCAGGTAAAGTGTCTCTTATATACCGATTGTTTATCAATAAATTCATTATATATGCTGAATCCTTAAAGTTGATAGTAATATTTGTTAGTTTTATCGATTCAATCTTAGGGTTTCATTATAATCATTCTTTAATTCAAATCAGATTCAACAAATGTATAATTGAATTCAATTTTTATAATCATTAATCCTTGAATTCAATATATAGTTGATAGAATATATTATTCAGTTTAAGTACATATTTTAGATTTAAATTTACTTGGGATATGTAAAGCAAGTTGATCAAAATTATATTTTTTGTGGTTTAATTATGATGAAATTAGGTTTGATGCAAATTGATGTTAACCATAATATGTGTTTAAATAATTTGGTTTTAAGTTTGGTTCTATAATCTTATGTTTTGGCATCTTATGATTCCAAATATTTGGTTAAATTATGATGATGTGGTTTATTGTATGAATTGTGGGATATGCCAACTGTTATAATTTTGTTTGAAAAATATTCATGTGAATATCTGTTTAATCATGTGAATATCTGATTTGATTATGAATACATGTATATGCATGAATTGCTTTGGTGTTTTTATCCATGCCAAAATTATGAATACATGTGCTTGTTAATTATTTGGCTTTGAACCACTACATTATTTCTGTTTGGTTTTGATATACATGGTTTTGATATACATGCCAAAATTAAGGTTTTTGGATTTTTATTGCATTATTAAGACAACCTTATTTTGGGTTATTTCGGAGTTTATAAAGTAATAAAAAAATAGTTTTGACATTTGACTGTAGGGAAAATTTTAAATTTGAATATTGGTATGTTTATATATATATATATATATATATTAAAATAACTTAATTGAAGCAAAAAGTCACTAAAGTGATTTTTATTGTGTTTTAAAATATAAAAGGTTGTGTGCATGTAACTTAAGTTATGTTAATATTGATTGGCACAAATGAAAGTTAATAATATTACATGTGCAACTATGGTAATAAACATGTGACAATTATTTGGTTTTACATGTGAGTAATAAATTAGCCCAAAGGAAGATTTATTGTTCGACATGTTCTTGTTGTCAGTGTTTGATTACTATACCAAGAAATTGATGCGGTCATTAAGAGCACCAAAAATATTCTATTCCCTACAAAATAATGAAAAAGAATAGTAAAGGGGAAGTAGGGTCGAATCCTTAGGGATCGGATTGTACAAATGCTTGTTTCTCGAAATCTTGGGCAGAATCGTGCCTAAGAAAACCTGCGTTTCTGAAAAAAATAAAAAAACAGAATTTTAAAGTTTCTAATCTGGGAATAACATAAAATAAAGACGAAATTAAAAGCTGAAGTGGATTTTCAAAAATTAAAAGTAAAATAAAGTTGAGAAAAAGATTTTTTATGGTGATTTTCCAGCCTTTGGTTGCCTCGATTCGCCTTAGATTCAATCATTGGCTTTTAAGTGACCCTTCTCAGGCAGAATAAGCCAATTATAATGGAAGAGGACGCCTACGACCACCAGCTCCAAGAATTTAGACTTAAGATTTGGTGGAACCTGACTCTAGCCAACAATTGCTTCTGTAGGATCATCTTATGCTAGATCATCACTTCTCAATGGCGAATCCCATGCCATTTTGTCTCTTGGGCTCGCCAACCTTTGATGCAGTAAGCTAACTAACTGACTGTGTAACCTTCCCAAAACATACAAAGCGGTCACCTTTGCACACGTTGAAAAGATCACCTATTAAGGGACATGGACGGAAGCGTCAGTCCCGTAATACAGAGAAGCGATGAATACCCTGTTGAGAAGGCTAAGCACGGGTTCTAAACCTCATGAACCTTTTTGGGGAATTTCGACAACTTTCGGCTAGATTAGATTTAGTGGCTCATGATTTTTGGGGGAAAACAAATACAAATAATGGAAAGGGAAATTTTTTATAGAAATATAAAAAGAACAAAAGACTGAATTTATGGGGAATAGAGAGTTTACAGAAAAAGATGGATTAAAAATTGAGTCACTTCATCCCTTATTTATAGTGTTAAGAAATATAGTCTAGTCCTACTTAAATTCCTAAAGATAATTACAAATAATTAAAGATAAATAAAATAAATCCTAAAATTAAATATTCCTAAATTAAAGATAAATAAATTCAAAATCTCTTCTTTTTGCATTTTTAGCCCTTGTGCCTTCCATGCTTGCACTTTTGGCACCACCTATTTTCCTATGTTGCATGTTAGCCCACTTTATCTCCAAATTCACGTTTTTTGCCCTTAAATTTACTTCTTGCCTCTAATTTAGTCCCTATAAGATAAAAAAACCATAAATAGCTCAAATTAGTAGGATCATACTCAGAATAAACACATAATTAATACATAAAAATATTTCATTCTAGAGTATTATCAGATTTCACTTACAAGTTAATATTTTGTCTAAAAATAAAATATTAATGGAGTGTCTGATATCCTGAGATGAGGTTTACCTTTATTCAAATTATTTTGGTTTAAATTTGAAGTCTTATGTGAGGTTATTTATGGTTTATGATTTATTCAACTATTGTTATATTTGCCAACATCATTGTATGTTGTTTTGGGATAAATATATATGAATATATATGATTATCTTTTAATTTGATTGAAAGATGAAATTAAGGTAAATATTTTGAAACAAATAAATTCAGATTTTGGCTTTTGATTAAGGATGTCTAATATTTTAAATAAATTAGTTGAAACAAAATGCCGCCAAAGTGACCTCTTTTATGTTGATTAGTTTATTTGAAATATCAAGATGATTATATATTTTTGTGATCCATGCGTTTATTAATTGACCCAAAGGTAAGTTAATATTTAGCAGAATTTCAACGACATCTGTGGTGATAAACATGTGACAATTATAAGGCATTTTATGTGAGCAATAAGTTCGTCCAAAGATCAATTAATTGATTGACATAATTTATTGACAACGTTTGATTGCTACAACAAGAGTACCGCTTACTGTTAATATTACTGTCCAAAGACTTGATATTAATGTTCTGTTTGGTATCTTGAGATGGGATTAGCCATTATCTTGAATTTATTGTTTACTTATGAATATTAATGTGAGCTTATTTTTATTTATTTTTTGTTCTATATTCAACTATTCATTTTTGCTGCCATAATATCTGCTAATATAAATTCTATACCCATGCTTAATGAAACTAATTTCAATGAATAGAAAAGGCACTTACTTATAATGCTTGGCTATATGAAGATAGACCTTGCACTAAGGGAAGAACAACTTGCACCTTTCACTGCGGAAAACATCCCTGATGTTAAGAGGGATTTTGAGAGGTGGGATCGTTCAAATTGTAAGAGTCTAATGATCATGAAGCACAACATTTCAGAAGCCTTTAAAGGTTTAGAATCTGAAAAGATTACTCAGGCTAATGTTTCCTTGACGAATTTAAGAAACGTTTTGCTAAAAACGATAAGGTTGAAATGACATCACTTCTGACTTCTTTGATGTCTATAAAGTTAAGGGTTAAGGAAATTCTGAGCGATCTAAGGGCTATGAGATTTATGATCCCATAATAAGGAATTTGAGAAGGGAACTACAACATTTTTTGAGGATATTGAGTTTGAGGGGAGAATTAAGGTTAAAGACATTGCTTTTGAGGAGGAATTGGATTCTAACTCAGTTCCTACTATCACTTTTGACGATGTTCAGGTTCTTATACCTATCATTAATCAAGAAGTGAACCCGAACTTCTACAAGATAATGTTGAACAACTCCCCATTCAAAATGAGATAATTGCTCCAGAAGAACAAACTCAACAACCTCAAGAACAAGTGCATTAAGGAGGTCCACAAGAGAAAGGAGAAATGCTATTCCAGATGATTATGTTGTACTTCTCCAAGAACATGAGGATGATAATAGAATGATGGAAAATGATCCAATCAACTTTCATCAGGCTATGAAAAGTTCTAATTCTCAAAAGTGGATTGATGCCATGAAATATGAGTATAAGTCTATGTAAGACAAAAAAAAAAGTTTAGGAACTTGTCTCATTACCTGAAGGTGTAAAACCAATTGGTTGTAAATGGATATTTAAAACCAAGAGGGATGCAAATGGTAATGTAGAGAGGTATAAGGCGGCTCGTCTTGTAGCTAAAAGATATACTCAGAAAGAAGGTATTGATTTTACAGAGACTTTCTCCCCAATTTCATCGAAAGACTCCTTTAGGATAATCATGACGCTTGTTGCTCATTTTGATCTTGAGTTACATAAGATGAATGTTAAGACTGCGTTTCTTAATGGCAACATTGAAAAAACAATTTATATGGTGCAACAAAAAAATTTTGAGTCAGAAGGCTCAAAGAATATGGTTTGCAAATTGACAAAATCCATCTATGGACTCAAACAAGCTTCCTGTCAATGGTATCATAAGTTTCATCAAATAATTGTTTTGTTTGGTTTTGAGATGAATATTGTTGATGATTTTGTGTATCACAAATTCAATGGAAGTAAGTACATATTTATGATTTTATATGTTAATGACATACTGCTTGTTAATAATAAGTATAGCCTCAATCACTGCCCTAAGAATGATTTTGAAATTACAAAAAAGCATTAGATTTTTTACATTTTAGCAGTGGAAAGTCTACAGTACGTTTAGGTTTGTATATATTGGAATGCTGTATACATTATTGGGATGTTAGACAGATATTTTAAGCAACCTTGGTTTGGACCATTGGATAGCAACCAAGAGGGTTATAAGGTATTTTCAGAGAATAAAAGATTACATGTTCACATATTGATAATACTCTAAAATGACGTGTTTTTATATATTAATCATGTGTTTATTTTGAGCTTGAGCCTACTAATTTGAGTTATTTATGCATTTTTATCTTTTAGGGACTAAATTGGAGGCGAAAAGTAAATTCAAGGAAAAAAACCGTCAAATTGGAGACAAAATGGGCCAATATGCAACGTGGGACAAATTTGGTGCAAAAAGTGCGAACATGGAAGGCACAAGGACTTAAAAGCAAATAG
Source organism: Gossypium stocksii (assembly GCA_020496765.1). NCBI lineage: Eukaryota > Viridiplantae > Streptophyta > Magnoliopsida > Malvales > Malvaceae > Gossypium > Gossypium stocksii. The sequence continues at coordinate 10,542,101 of CM035621.1, read as the reverse complement.
AAGAGATTTTATTTTGAAAAGACTCTATTTTATTTTATTTTATTTTATTAGGATAATCAATATTAAGATAAATACTAGGATTATTTAATTTTAGGATTTTATTTTAATTATCTTTAATTAAATGTATTTATCTTTTAGAATTTAAGTTAAATTAGACTACCTTCCTAGCACTATAAATAGGGGGTGAAGTGACTTTATTTGGTGGTTTATCTTTTTCTGTAACACTCTCCCCCTCTAAGCTTTTGTTTCTTTCCATAATTATTTTAATAAAAATTTCTTTTTCCATCTTTATGTTTTTCTTTTTCACCACTATCATGAGCCACTAAACCTTTTCTAGCCGAAAGTTGTCAATATTTCCCCACAAAGTTCTTGAGGCTTAGAACCCATACTTAACCCCTTTTCTATCAAGTATTCATCGTTTCTCCGCACTACGGGCTGACGCTTCCGTCCATGGCCCTTAAGAAGTAAACCTTTCAACGTATGCAAAGGCGGCCGCTTTGTGTGTTTTGGAGGGGTTGCACCGTCGGTTCAACAACTTACTGCGTCAGAGGTTGGTGAGCCAAAGAGACAAGATGGCATGGGATTCGCCATTGAGAAGCGTTGATCTAGCAAAGGATTTCTGGCTAGAGTCAGGTTCCCTAAAAATCGTAAGTCTAATCTTTGGAGCTGGTGGTCGTAGGCGTCCTCTTCCACTATAACTGGCTTACTTGAGTCGAGAAGGATCATCCAAAGCCGAGAATTGAGCCCAAGGCGGAATGAGACAACCGGAGGCTGGAACTTCACCATAAGAATTTCTTTTCTCTCAAAACTCTTTTTGTTATTTTTATTATTTTCGTAATCATAATTTCAATAAACTTTAAATTCTGTTTTTATTTTATTTTCACTCCCAAAATCAATTCTTAAATTCTGTTTTCTTTTATTTTTCCAGGAACGCAGGTTTCTTGGGCACGACTTCGGCCAGGAAATCGAGAAAACGAGTGTTCGTATAGGCTGGTCCCTGAGGATTTCGACCCTACTTCCCCTTTACTACTATTCTTATTATTTTGCAGGGAATAGGTTAATTTGGTGTTCTCAACGACCGCATCAAATTTTGGCGCCGTTGCCGGGGACTGGCAACATACTAATCTTGTTCTTTTGTTTTCTATGACCAGATCTGCTCCAGGTACTCTTGCGTTCGACTCAGAAATCAAAAAGACTGCAAAAGCCAACCGAAAGGAGACAAAACTTAGGAAAAAGCAGTCAGCAGTGGTTGGAACTCAAAGCAATCCACCGCCAGAAATTAGAATCGACGACGAAGTAGAGTCTAGGGTTAACGAAAACCCTACTCGAACATTTGAAAGCAAAGAGGAAGAAGTCGATTCCCCTGAAGAGGTTCCTAACGCCAGGGTTAACGAAAACCCTACTCAGGCACAGCAACAGATGGATCAAACAATTCGGCAACTGGCCGAAGCCCCAACGGAACAGCCGCCACTTTGCATAGCGTATCCTAATATGGATACCGATTTTGAGTTAAAGTCTGGGTTGATTCAACTACTTCCAACTTTTAGAGGGTTACAAAACGAAAACCCCCATAAGCACTTAAAGGAATTTCACATGGTTTGTCTTAGTATGAAACCTCAGGGGGTAACTGAGGATCAGATTAAATTGCGTGCCTTCCCTTTTTCTCTTGCGGATTTAGCAAAAGAATGGTTATTTTATCTACCCCCTGGATCTATTACCACTTGGGCTGATTTATCTCGTTTGTTTCTTAATAGGTTTTTTCCAGCATCTCGAGCAGCTGAGCTAAGGAGGGAGATCGTTGGAATAAGGCAGAATGAAGCTGAGTCTCTTTATGACTATTGGGAGCGGTTTAAGAAGTTGTGTGCAAGCTGCCCACAACATGGTATAACAGAGCAATCTCTCCTCCAATATTTTTATGAAGGCTTGAAGCCTATGGAGATGAATATGGTGGATGCTACCAGTGGAGGAGCGTTGGTCAACATGACTCCCCAACAAGCGAGAAACTTGATCTCCACAATGGCTGCAAACTCTCAGCAATTTCCAGTCAATCATGAACCTCCTAGAAGGGTTCACCAGCTAAGTAATTCTTCCATAGAAGATAAACTTGATAGACTCACTAATATAGTTAGCTCTCTTGTTGCAGAAAAGGCCAAACCAGCTCGAGTGTGCGGAATCTGTGCTACCCCAGAACACACAACAGATGCATGTCCTGTTTTGAGTGATGACTCCATGGCCCATTTAGATGCAGTGGGGAATTTTCCTGGGCCACCACAGAGGCGATACAACCCCTACGCTAATACCTACAATCCAGGATGGAGAGATCATCCTAACTTAAGCTATGGGGCCAACCCACGGTACAATTCGACATACCAAAACTAGCTCCCACAACAGCCACGAGATTCAGGTAATTCTCTAGAAACTTTGGTCAATAAATTAGCAGCTAATATGCTTGATTTTCAACAGAAAACCGAGGCATCTATAAGAGAATTGACTATATCAGTGGAGAAATTAAACGCTCAAGGTAAGCTGCCGTCACAAACAGAACCAAACCCGAGGCAAAATGCGAATGCAGTGACGTTACGAAGCGGAAAAGTTCTGGAACCGATTCCCGACAGGAATCTTGGCCAAGAAAATGCCCAGGAAAAACCAGCAAAAGACGAACAGGTCCGACCGAAACCTCCAGTACCTAAGATTCCACCTCTATTTCCAGAACGACTCAATCAGAGTCGAAAAGGTAAAGAGGACAAGAAGATCCTCGAAACATTTAGGAATGTTGAGATCAACATACCCCTGTTAGACGCCATCAAGCAAATTCCCAGGTATGCTAAATTTCTTAAAGAACTTTGCACCAACAAACGAAAGTTAACAGGTAATGAAAGGGTAAATGTTGGTGAGAATGTGTCTGCAGTGCTACAGCGAAAAATGCCGGCAAAGTGTAAGGATAGGGGCATGTTTGCAATACCATGCAAAATTGGCCATTTGGGGATTAAGAGGGCTATGTGTGATCTAGGAGCCTCTATAAATGTTATGCCATATTCTATTTATGAATCACTTAACGCAGGTTTTTTGACAAAAACAGGTGTTATCATTCAATTGGCAGATAGGTCCGTGGTGCACCCAGAAGGAGTCCTTGATGACGTGTTGGTAAAAGTTAACGAGCTCATTTTTCCTGCAAATTTTTATGTGATTAAAATGGAGGAGGACAGCACCCCTGGGTCCTCAGATCTCTTGTTAGGACGACCTTTCCTTAGTACGGCTAGTACTAAAATTGATGTTCGAAGTGGAACTCTGACGATGGAGTTTGATGGGGAGATCGTGAAGTTTAATGTCTACGATGCCATTAGCCATCCAAGTGAAATTCTAAGTGTAAATCGTATCGACATAATTGACTCCCTAGTGGAGGAAAATTCTGAGTCAATTTATGGAGATAGTTCTGAACTTAGCAAATTTGAATTTATTAATGAATTGTTATCTCCTAATACTAAACTTTTACCATCTATTGTGCAGGCGCCAAAGTTGGAATTGAAACCGCTTCCAGAACATCTGAAGTATGCGTTTCTGGGTGAGGATAATACCTTACCGGTCATAGTTGCTAATAACCTCTCTATGCAGGAAGAAGAGAGTTTGGTTCGTGTGTTGAGAAGTCATAAGGAGGCGATTGGATGGACCATTGCAGACTTAAAGGGGATAAGCCCTTTGACATGCACACACAGGATCTATTTGGAGGAAAACACAAAACCGCAACGAGAGGCACAAAGACGGCTGAATCCGAATATGATGGAGGTGGTAAAAAAGGAAATAATCAAGCTTCTGGACGCTGACGTAATTTACCCCATTTCTGACAGTAGGTGGGTAAGTCCGGTACAAGTCGTGCCCAAGAAAACTGGCGTGACAGTAAAGGAGAATGCTCAAGGTGACTTGGTACCTACCCGAGTACAAAATGGGTGGCGCGTCTGTATTGATTACAGGAAGTTGAACTCATTTACTAGAAAAGATCATTTACCTCTTCCTTTTATCGATCAAATGCTTGAAAGGTTAGCCGGAAAATCTCACTTTTGTTGTCTTGATGGTTATTCAGGTTTCTTTCAGATTCCAGTGGCGCTAGAAGACCAGGAGAAGACTACCTTCACATGCCCATTTGGAACGTTCACGTACAGAAGGATGCCATTTGGACTTTGCAACGCGCCGGCCACCTTCCAGAGATGCATGATAAGTATATTTTCTGAATATGTGGAAAAAATTATCGAAGTTTTTATGGATGATTTTACTGTCTATGGGAATTGTTTTGATGAATGCCTTAAAAACTTGACGATAATTTTGGGTAGATGCATAGAATTTAATCTTGTCTTAAACTATGAAAAGTGTCACTTTATGGTCGACAAGGGTTTAATTCTAGGACATATTGTGTCATCTAAGGGAATTGAGGTCGATAAGGCCAAAATAGAAGTTATAAATTCTTTGCCTTACCCCTCTACTGTGAGGGAAATTCGTTCTTTCCTTGGTCATGCAGGATTCTACAGGTGCTTCATAAAGAATTTCTCAAAGATAGCTGAACCACTGTGTGAATTATTGCAAAAGGATAAGAAGTTTGACTTTGACCCAAAGTGTAAGGAGGCTTTTGACACTCTAAAGCAAAAATTGGTCTCCGCTCCTATAGTGCAACCGCCAGATTGGAAATTTCCATTTGAAGTTATGTGCGATGCCAGCGAACGCAGTGTAGGAGCAGTGTTTGGCCAAAAGATAAACAAGGAACCACATGTCATTTGTTATGCCTCGAAAACCCTAGATGCTGCACAAAGCAACTACACCACGACAGAAAAAGAACTCTTAGCTGTTGTATTCGCTTTAGATAAATTTCGGTCTTATTTATTAGGATCTAAAGTAATTGTTTTTTCTGATCATGCAGCACTTAGGTACTTGATCTCAAAGAAGGAAGCGAAACCCAGACTCATCAGGTGGATTCTGTTACTACAAGAGTTTGACATTGAGATTCGAGACAAAAGGGGATGTGAGAACTTAGTGGCTGACCACTTGAGCAGAATAAAGGTACCTTTTGACGATGTTCCCATCAAGGAAGAATTTCCTGATGAAAGCCTATTCTTAACTGAGGCACACCTTCCATGGTATGCGGATATGGTAAACTTCTTAGCCGCAGGATCGTTACCCACTGAGTTAACACGTTCCGCAAGGAATAAGCTCAAACGTGACTCTCGATATTACATTTGGGATGACCCATACTTGTGGAAACACTGTTCAGATCAGATAATACGACGATGTGTTCCAGAAACTGAGGTAACTTCTATCCTTAATTTTTGTCATACTGAAGCTTGCGGAGGTCATTTTGGACCTAAGAGAACGGCTCACAAGGTTTTAGAATGTGGGTTATATTGGCCTACAATTTTTCGAGATGCATATAACTTCTGTAAGTCTTGCGATAGGTGCCAACATACAGGTAATATCACTAAACGAAATCAAATGCCCCTATCCCCGATTCATGTATGTGAAATTTTTGATGTTTGGGGCATCGATTTCATGGGCCCATTTATTTCTTCATTTAGCAATGTTTATATAATCCTTGCGGTAGACTATGTCTCTAAGTGGATAGAAGCAAAGCCTACTCGTAATGATAATGCCAAAACTGTAGTGGAATTTCTAAAGCAAACTATTTTTTCCAGGTTTGGCACACCTCGAGCCCTAATCAGTGATCGCGGCACACACTTTTGCAACAAAGTCATGGAGGCACTATTATCAAAATATGGAGTCCATCATCGTATAGCTACGGCTTACCACCCTCAAACGAATGGTCAAGCCGAGGTTTCAAATAGGGAAATAAAGACTATTTTAGAGAAAACAGTACGGCCCAACCGAAAAGATTGGAGTCTTCGGCTCAATGACGCTCTTTGGGCCTATCGAACAGCATATAAAGGACCGATTGGAATGACCCCATATCGGCTTGTTTTTGGCAAGGCTTGCCATCTTCCGGTAGAATTGGAGCATAAAGCCTATTGGGCAGTTCGACAATGCAATATGGAGTTAGACCCAGCAGGAAGGGCAAGGAAATTAGACATCCAAGAGTTGGAAGAAATTCGCAACGATGCTTATGAGAATGCTCGTATTTATAAGGATAAGACAAAGTTGTTTCATGACACGAAAATTGCTCAGAAGTATTTTTCGGTAGGACAAAGAGTTTTACTCTATAATTCTGTGTTGAAGTTATTCCCAGGTAAACTTCGTTCGCGATGGCAAGGGCCTTTTGTCGTTACCGAAGTATTCCCTCATGGTGCGGTTGAAATAGAAAGCGAAGAATCGGGGAAGCGGTTCAAAGTCAATGGCCAGAGGTTAAAGCCGTTTTACGAAAATTTTCAGGCCCACACGGTCGAAAAAATTCAGTTAGAGCCACCATAGAACCATTCAAGGCGTCGAGCTAACGACGTTAAACAAGCGCTTATTGGGAGGCAACCCAATCTTTACTTTTATTTTCTTTTATTTATTTTATTTTTATTTATTTTATTTATTTATTTCTATTATTATTATTTATTGTTTATTATTTATTATTTATTATTTCCTTTTCTTTGTTTTTCTTTTAAAATAAATTTCTCTTCTTTTTTCTCGACTTGACACTTTTGGCCAGCAAATCACTGAACTCCTTGCCATCATGCGCGACCGTCGGTAGACTACACGGGGAGTTTTCCTAACCCTTTCTACTTATTTATTTCTTTTTGCCAACATTGAGGACAATGTGTTTTAAGTAGGGGGGAGGGAAGTCTTTGATATTACTATCGTTTTCTGCTGCCATTTTGGTTGTATTGTCCTGTTTTCTGTTTGATACTACTGTTAAGGCCCCATTTTGTCCATATTTATTTTTTAAGTATGTCCTGCCGCTTTTCATGCCCAAGATTTCGACTAGGATTGCCTACTGTTTGCCCTATAAGCATGATTCTTACTGTCTAAGAAAGTCATGATTTTTTTTTTCCATAATTGATGCCATCTCCATTGTTTTATTTTTATTAGGCTAAAAATAAATTGTGATTAATAAAGTTACCTCTATCTTGCTTTTCGTGAAATTGATTAAGTTTAATATAAAGTGGACACTCAAAATTATTGCATGCTTAATTAATGTTCATGGCTATTAGGTGATTATTGAAACTTATTTTTGACATTTAAATTGTTTCTTTCTTAAGTTCCCAAAAGTTTTAAATATCGTTTAATTATTAATAAATGTTTTCCATGGCTATGAGTACAGCTTAGATCGTGACTGACTGAGTAACCGGGGTAGGGTGCTTGGGTTGTCATTCTACTTCGCGTCAAAAGGTTGTGTGACGTGATAAGTAAACTCCGCTAGCCGAGGTTATGAGTATGGCTCAAATTGTGACTGACTGAGTAACCGGGGTAGGGTGCTTGGGTTGTCATTCTACTTCGCGTCAAAAGGTTATGTGACGTGATGAGTAAAACTCCGCTAACCGGAAATAAATAATTTTAGGAGTATGTTGGACTGAGTAACCGGGGTGGGGTGCTTGGGTTGTCATCTCTCTTCGCGTAAAAAGGTTTAATATATTCCTAATCAAATAATTAAAAAAAAAGAAAAAAGAAAAAAAGAAGAAAGAAAAAAAAGAGAAAAAAGAAAAAAAAAAAGGAAAAAAATATATAAGTACTAATAAAGTTGCACTTTGGGGACTAAAAGAGTAAATAATTAGGGTGTCTTGGTAGGTTTGGTAATTTACCGAAATAGCATGAAATAAATCAAGTCGATCTTAATATTTGTGTGAATTAATTGGAGCACTTTTTCTGTTTTACTTAAAGCAAGCTTAGAGTTTTCTTTATTTTTCGTATGCATTTTTAACTAATTTTTATAAAACTTTGGAGTGGTATTTCTCTTATGGCAGAATCTAGCTTTCATAAGTCGATAGGAACCATACTTGAGGGCAAGCATGGGCTAAGTAGGGGGAATTTGATAATACTCTAAAATGACGTGTTTTTATATATTAATCATGTGTTTATTTTGAGCTTGAGCCTACTAATTTGAGTTATTTATGCATTTTTATCTTTTAGGGACTAAATTGGAGGCGAAAAGTAAATTCAAGGAAAAAAACCGTCAAATTGGAGACAAAATGGGCCAATATGCAACGTGGGACAAATTTGGTGCAAAAAGTGCGAACATGGAAGGCACAAGGACTTAAAAGCAAATAGAAGAGATTTTATTTTGAAAAGACTCTATTTTATTTTATTTTATTTTATTAGGATAATCAATATTAAGATAAATACTAGGATTATTTAATTTTAGGATTTTATTTTAATTATCTTTAATTAAATGTATTTATCTTTTAGAATTTAAGTTAAATTAGACTACCTTCCTAGCACTATAAATAGGGGGTGAAGTGACTTTATTTGGTGGTTCATCTTTTTCTGTAACACTCTCCCCCTCTAAGCTTTTGTTTCTTTCCATAATTATTTTAATAAAAATTTCTTTTTCCATCTTTATGTTTTTCTTTTTCACCACTATCATGAGCCACTAAACCTTTTCTAGCCGAAAGTTGTCAATATTTCCCCACAAAGTTCTTGAGGCTTAGAACCCATACTTAACCCCTTTTCTATCAAGTATTCATCGTTTCTCCGCACTACGGGCTGACGCTTCCGTCCATGGCCCTTAAGAAGTAAACCTTTCAACGTATGCAAAGGCGGCCGCTTTGTGTGTTTTGGAGGGGTTGCACCGTCGGTTCAACAACTTACTGCGTCAGAGGTTGGTGAGCCAAAGAGACAAGATGGCGTGGGATTCGCCATTGAGAAGCGTTGATCTAGCAAAGGATTTCTGGCTAGAGTCAGGTTCCCTAAAAATCGTAAGTCTAATCTTTGGAGCTGGTGGTCGTAGGCGTCCTCTTCCACTATAACTGGCTTACTTGAGTCGAGAAGGATCATCCAAAGCCGAGGATTGAGCCCAAGGCGGAATGAGACAACCGGAGGCTGGAACTTCACCATAAGAATTTCTTTTCTCTCAAAACTCTTTTTGTTATTTTTATTATTTTCGTAATCATAATTTCAATAAACTTTAAATTCTGTTTTTATTTTATTTTCACTCCCAAAATCAATTCTTAAATTCTGTTTTCTTTTATTTTTCCAGGAACGCAGGTTTCTTGGGCACGACTTCGGCCAGGAAATCGAGAAAACGAGTGTTCGTATAGGCTGGTCCCTGAGGATTTCGACCCTACTTCCCCTTTACTACTATTCTTATTATTTTGCAGGGAATATGTTAATTTGGTGTTCTCAACGACCGCATCACATATCGAAGATCTAATCATTTAGAGATCATCAGGTATACAGAACTCTGATTTGGTTGCAAGATTTTGTCACTAAGGTGCAAATTGTGAAAACAAATTGAAGTTTTTTATTCCAATAGCAACAGGAGCACATCAAAGTCAAAACACATAGACTTTAAATTCCTAGTTGTTAAGTAAAAGTTCAGAGTGGTTAGGTGCCTATAAAGCATATCAGGACAAACTCCATAATTGCGGATCTGCTTACTAAAGAACTACACCTAAGGTTTTATAAGAGCCCACTGCTCATATGGGTGTAATGTCAGTTAAAGGATATTTGGTTTTAGTGGGAGTTTGTATTTTTAAATACTTTTATGTTATAGATGCATTTTCAGTTATTTCAGTTGAAATATATTAAGTTTCTTTTCTGCAGATATTAAGTTTATTTGGTTTATTCACACTCTGATTTTGGTAAGGTTTGATTTCACTAAGAAGGACCAGTTGGAAATAGACATGTTTAGATCATATTACATGTAATTTCCATGCTACACATCCATACTTGATCTATGTCATTTGGTTGTGTTAATATACGTGATCATGGATGGATTTAGTTAGATATATGTAACGAAAGTCACCTTAGTTCTATGTTAACATAATTAATGGACGAGATTGTTCGGAATACTTTTTGGATATGATAGTAAAATTTTGAGCTCATAAGGTTATATAATGACATGTAATTATAGAGTAATTAGTATATATATGTGGTCCAAGTGGGAGATTGTTGGAAAATATGGACATCACATATATAATAAGGATAATTACATGTTATTATTTACTATCATGATAGGTTAGTCCAAATTAAAAGTGGTCTAATTGGTTAAAATTTTATTGGGCTTTAATTATTAAATAAAGTATGGGTCAAATATGTGTAGATACTCTTCTAATCAAATTCTAATTAATGATGGACTAATTAGAATTTGATTAGAACTAATATGCCAAGGTTATAAATATTAGGGTTATGGTCCCCAAATTATATACAAGATATCTTTTCTAACATCCCATCATTAGGAAAAAGAGAGCAGATATTCTCTGAATTTCTTGTGTGCTAATTTGGAAGATCAAATCCCCAAGATCCGATAAAACTTCAAGAAATTTATGAATTCAGGTACGCTTCCGCATTTAGTTTTATTTTTAATTGATTCTCGACAATTTGACATGATAAATCCTAATATATTAAGTTTTATTTTAAATTTAATTTAAAAATCGAACACATTACACCAAAACCAAAACAAATCATAACAAAATTTAGAAGTTCTTAGTCAAACGTATTTTAAGCCTTCTGAAAATTGGCCTTGAACACAATTCCTTTAAAACCTCCTCTACAAACATGGTCTATAGTCTCATTTGCTATCATCGAACAGTCCAAGATTTGCCAACTCCAAATAGAAACAAATTGGTTGTCTTCGACCACCTCACTAATCATCGTAGACAAATGACTCGCTAGAGACTAGAAAAATTTTATGAAAGCCCCCCACCAAACTAATTTGCTTAAAGTCATGAATGGATGATGGACAAGGCACCTTTGGCATAAGAGTAACCAGCACTGAGTAGAACCTACTTTGAAATCGTACTAGTATGAGCAATTGTTTTTGGTGGAATTTGCTTGTATTTGTCACTTGTTTTATGCTAATAATGCATAGGTGTATTTTTTTTTCATTGTTTTTTGAATAATGATTTTTTTAAAAAACCTTTTATATTTTACCATATTTGATGCTTTACTTGTGTGACATTTAAAAGATATTTTTGTCTACTATAAATAAGTATTAGTATTCGTTAAATTGATAATATATATTTTTAATCTCACAAGCATATTTAAAAAATGGCCATGTGCTATATTTCTTGTATATATTTATTTATTTTAATATTTTATTATATCTTATAGAGCATTTATCATCACCCTAATTTTACTTGTGGAATATAAAAATTTTACTACATCAAATATTTTCCTTATAAATAAATGCCGAAAACAAAAGGGAAAATAAGTTAGAATTTCAAGTTAAAGAGATTCTTTTATTAAATAATAATAAATATTTAAGGATAGTATTAAAAAATTAAAATAAAAAAATAATTAGAATTTGGACTTAATTCTATCAATCTATCCTCGAAGGGTGGGCTATAGGATTTAGATTTTAAGTAAGATTGAACTTTTGGGCTTAGACAAATTATTTTAAATTGGGCCAATTTTGTCTGAATTAAATTTTAATAATAAAATTCATATTTTAATTTAATTAATAAATTAAAAGGTATTAATGGATCAACTTAAACAAGAGAGTTAATATATTTAAATATTATATGCCAAAAAATTTAATTTTATATGAAAGATTATTTTCACTATAAACATTGTATTATGAAAGGTCTAAAAATAAATTTTTGATCCACTTTTTCTTTTCTTATTTTTTAAACATAATTTTTATTAATATTGTTCAATTAGATTAAAATGTGGAAATATGTAAATTTAAGTCACAAGTTATAAATGTAAACTAATTGTGAATGCATTTGTGAGCTACCATTTTTCATTATTTTCTTTTATTGGTATATTGAAATTACATTCACGTTTTAAATTGGACTGCCCTGGTTTTACAAGAACCCGACAGTAGACAATTACTTTTCGATGATAATGAAATAAAATGTGAAAAAGAATAATAGCTATTTCATCATTTGATACTGTAAAACAGCCTTCCATTTATTCAGCTTTAAAAAGTTTGACATTTCCATGCGAAATGAAAAAATTTTTTTAGGGTTAGAAATTAAATTGTAATTTTTACGATAAAAAATATAATTTTATCATTTTAATAGATTATATTTTTATAAATTTTAAAAGATTAAATTAAATTTTTATAGTTTTAGGGGGTTAATATACAATTTTATCTTTAAAAATTTAAAGTTTTAAAAATTTTAAAGAGACTATATAAAAAAATTTTCATTTTAAGGAGACTGAGACCTCTGCTAACTCCTAGTTTCGCCACTTATATCCATATTTTTTTAATTTTAAAAAAGAAAAGTAACAATATGATAAAAATTTCCATTTGAAAATCAAAATCATTGAGCACCCTTATAAAAGGAAAAGAATAAAAAAGAAACGAGAATCAGTAAAGTTATTCAATAGAACTTTTTTAAAAATATCCATTTAACTAAAATAATTAACTTTTTGCTTAATGATAAATTGTTGAATGAATCTTAATTTAGTTGACATCAATATTATTGTCAGTGTAAAAAAAATGAATTCAAATACACTGAAACATATTATTTTCTCATTTAAAAATTAACAACGAATGGTATAGATACAATCATAAATTTACATATAAAATCTTGGATTGTATGTTGAGATTAGTATATTACTTTCTAATGCTTAGAAATTTTATTTAGAAAAATATTTAAATATTGATGGAATTTTAGAAAAAAAATATTATTTGTTCTTATTTTCTTCTTCTAAGTAACATAAACAAATCATATAATATAGTTAATATTATTGACATAATTTAAAATAGTTTTGGGTCCCATGAAATGATGGACACCTAACAGCAAATAATTCTGCCTAAGCCATCTTGTCAATATAGCTTCCCTTTATATTTATATATATTGGCAAATGTCAATTTAAACAGCATAACTTCAACCTCAACCCCTTAATCGTATCAATAAAATCAGAAAGAAAAAATTTTAATAGGAATTAAGCAATGCAAAGAATTCAACAAAAACTTCTAAAAAATAATAATAATTAAAGATTTCACATAGATGTTACAAATATGCAATAACCCTAGTCAAGATCCCCACGATTAAAAACACTTCAAAATCGAACTTTTTATTTCAAAAACATTACATGCATCCATTGACATTTAATCCCTTAGGAACATCAAAGATCAACATGTTGTTGCTGCTGCAATAACTATCCCTTTCAATATCTTCAGTACTGCTACCATTGTTCAAAGGAGTTGAGCTTGAAGATGGTGTGGATAAAAGTGATCCAAAAGGCACCATATTTGGTATTTTCTCAGAAAAAGTACATACCTGTTGCAGGTTTTGATCACCTAAATTAAACCCATGGTTGTAGCCATTAATGTTTTGAATGGTGGTCGGCAAAAAACCCTTTGAATCACTAACAGTATTGTCTATTTGCCGCAAATTTGGTAGACCAGGATTTGCAGAAAACTGGTTCAAATCAGCTTGTGAACCCTGGGTTATAACAGGAACCTGGTTTCCCTGGTAAGGTTCATAAGGGTTCTGTATTTGTTGGATATTTCCTGCAAGGTTATTAATTTCCAGGTTTTTGGTTTGGTTTGATGATAAGAAAGCAGTGGCTAAGCTGAGGAAACTAGGGTTAAACATTGATCCGACAAAACCTGCTGTATTGTAAAGAGATGAACTGAGAAGTGAAGAGAGTTCGAGCAGATCAAGTCGAGGAGCATGAGTTACAGGATCGATCCCCATTCTCAATAGTTTTTTCTTGATATGAGTGTTCCAATAGTTTTTGATCTCGTTATCTGTTCTTCCTGGCAATCGAGCAGCAATGGCTGACCACCTAAGTTTCAAAGAAAAAACAGTAGTGAATCAGACATAGTAACACCATAAGACAACATATGTTTCATTGACTTTACTAATATCTATAATTATAAATTAAGAAATACGTATAATTCTAAATTTTCTACTTCCACTTTATAAAACTTAAAAGTTAATCATCTACATTAGAATTTGGTTCTTCGATTAACACATAAATTGCTGATTTTAATTAATTTATTGCATATAAATTACTAAAGTGATGGTTTTTGTTAATCTCATGAATATAAATCCAAGTTATTGGTTGAATTAACGGTAAGGTTTAGTAGTTGGATTAACTTCTCATTTTCATAAATATTCCGGTAAGTTAAAGTGGAGGGACTCACTTCTTAATTTTTCTAAAGAAAAGGGTAAAATTCATAATTAGACCAAATACTATTACATACTTACTTGTTTCCTAACACACTGTGTAATTGTATTATAACTTCATCTTCTTCGATTGAAAATTTCCCCCTCTTGATATCAGGCCTTAAGTAATTAGTCCAGCGAAGCCTGCAACTCTTTCCACATCTCTTCAACCCTACAAAGAAAATCAATAAACTCGAATATTTGACTCAATGATTTTAAGTATATACAAGTTCTGAATCGGAATATATACCTGCATTTTTGGGGAGGGTACGCCATCTGCCATGGCCATGTTTTTGAATATAATCAATCAATTTTTGATCTTCTTCTGCAGTCCATGGACCTTTCTTCAATCCATTTTTGTCACAACCTGGAGGTTTACCCATTTCCAAATATATAGATATAGATATACACTTCTTTAAGACAACCTTAAAATTTGCCTTTTTCGAGAAAGATAAGAAGGAAGGTGAAGTTGGATGCAAAAGAAAAAAACCTTGGGAAACGAAGTCATGTAATGCATGGAGAAAGGGGATATAAATAGAGAAGAAATGGAACAAAGCTAGGGGAAATACTGGGAGAAGTCAATGGGATTTGGTACCGCCCAATTGAAACGTGTCTTCTTACGAAGAACAAAACATGGCACGTAAAAACATTCAAACTGTCTTTTAAAAAAAAAAAAAAAAAAAACCTTAGCCTTGTACAACCTAAGAACAAACCTTTAAATTTTTATTAACTAAACATTTTAACTTAACGGGTATTTCGAAATCCTTTACCTATGTTATGATTTTTTTTATTATAATAAATCAAAGACATCATAAAATAAATGTTTCGACCTAATTCATTGGGCCGTGTTGTGCTACTATAATTCAAAATTTTCCTTTTAATCAAATTATATTCATTTGCCTATTGCAAATGGGTTCCAATTTCAACCTTGAATCACCTATAAATATTAAAAAAATGTAATTTCTAACTTCTTTTATTGAATTAGATGATTATTATCTCAAATTTGTTTCAAGTTTGAATTTGGGTTGGATTTTAATAAACTCGTAGGTTTAACTCAAGAGGTAAATCCGTGAGATAAGTTTGTAAGTTGACGAACTAGATTTAATCTATGTATTACGAAGTTCTGTACTGCGAAGTTACATAAGTTCAGAATCATGTAAACTCGTATTTAAACTAGAGTAAAGAATATATTTATATACATGAAACCTATCTAATTTATCTAATGGATGAATAGTATTTTATTATATAAATAGACAGATTAAACCAGGATATGGAGAAATACTGAACACAACTTAATTAATTAAAACCGATAAGGAGTATCAATTGGTCGGATAATATAGATGTTTTAAGACAAGAAAAATAAATATTATGATTGATAAGTTGTAAACAGTAGATTTTTGTCTCTTCTAAATTTGGTCTAGAGTCATTGTTTTTGTCTCCGATCCTAAAACAGGTCGACAGGTGTCAAAAGAAAATAAATAAATAAACAATTTTTCTCCCGATTTGATTATTGATTTATTAGATTACTTTTAGTCAAGTATTATAGCTGTATCCAACATTCCATTGCCACATGCTACATATAGGAGGATGGGTGAACAGAGACTCTCATCACTCATTGCATGGCTAAGTTCCCCGAGCCGCTTATGTTATTGTTGGTAAGAGGTTGGACTGTCTTTAACACAAGTAGTCGAGGAATCATTTGTCGAATCTTTTGATAGTAAAAATATTATATTTGAGATGTTTTTATTTGATTTAGCTTCAAATTTTATTTCTCAACTTTATAGAGAGTTTTTACAGGTTTAGACAATAAAAATGTCTTGTCATTTAGTTTTGATAAGTTCAAGCTCATATCTTTGTATAGCATTAGTGAGTAAGAATAATATTACTTGAGTTAGCTCCTTTTTGTTGAGGGAAGATCAAACTCTCTCAGAAAAATATTTTTGAAGTATTAATCGGTTCACGAAAATATTTGACTACCCCTCTACATATATTATATTTGCTTTAGGAAAACAAATATTTCCTTCCTTACTGTTTGAATATACAAGAGAGCTTATATTTGATAAAAAATTTAAAATTAAAATTAAATTTATTATATAATTTTATTTTTAATAACATATCACCTTATTCATTGATAAGGTATGTATATTTAATGTATGAAATATAAATCCTTTCAAAACCACAAATTTATATAACACTCGGAGGTGCATGTAACCTAACTTTTCCTTCATCAAGATGATGTACATTAATTAGTTTCGACTTTCATTACACTAATACATAATTTTTAAGAAAAAAATCATTATTCTTTTTAATATGCACCTAAAAATTGAAGAAGATGGTGATTAAATTATGAGTTGGATTGAAAAGTGAGTTTGATGCAGTGATAATGAGAGAGTCAAAGATTTTAAAAAGACCAAGAATGGCGATTTTGCTATCATGATGTGGAAAGAGAGTAAATGAGTTAGGTAAATAAATAAATAAATAAACATTGAATTCAGAAATGAAATTAGCTTTTTTTCACAATCTATAATATATAGACTTTCATGAAAAATGGTTCAAAACAGTAATATTCAAGGAAAAAGCTCTTTAATAGTACTGTTTCATTTGATGGTACTGAACTGATTGATATTGACCAAATTTTGGACTATATGGCCATTTCATCTATAAAGTGTTATCAATAAATATAAATCCAACTTACGATTTTGATTGGCAATAATGACATTCAAATTCAAGGAAGAAGAAAATCAGCTGTAATTGACTTATTATGAATGGGAACTGATTCAATTCTTTGTGTTTTGGCCCTTGTTTTATGGTACATTGTCTTGATTTACTTTTTGTAACAAAAATTGGAACAAAGTGCATGAACCCTCAAAATGTTTGGTTGCAAGGTTATTGCATTAAAGATGTTTATGCAGTGAAACTAAGTTGTTGTATGTTCATTTCTCTTAAAAGTAGTTTGAGTTCGAATCATAATTATATTAAAAAAATGTTTATATAAATCATTGAATCATTTATTTTGAGTGAATTTTATTGGAGGTGAATCAACTAATTAAGAAATAGTTCAATTACTAATTTAAGCTCAACCAATTTAGAGTTGTTGCAACCTCAATCTTGCCCGCTTAATGTGAACTCACTCCATTAACTAGCCTCCTTATCGAAGATTGTTTAAACTCTAAACAAAGAAACATTTATAAAATCATGAGATCCTTCAACATTGACAACTCCTTTCTCAAGAATTCTCCTTTTCATCACCAAAATTAATCATGCCTTGATCACTATTTTGAATATTTTTCAAAAATCTCACTAATTATACCTCAAACATTCGATGTCGAAATACCACACATTATGTACAGTGGCTTTCAGTGATGTGGGAGCAACAATAAATCATTTTTTGTCCTCCTTTCCCAAACTTGCATGTCCCTTCTTTGTTATTTGCTTTGTTGTAACATGAACTACAACAAACTAATTCTTTTTTCAATAGTTGAGGAACTTGTAGCATCTCAAAATTATTTGACCAATCAAACCACAATAATGTCATATTGGCCTTCTCTTCTTCTTCTTCTTTCTTCAAACCAATGATTTCTTCTCATAGGAATTCATTCGCTTGCATACTAATTCCCACTTGTCCAACATGTCTCTATGTATTTCTTCAAATTGGACAATTACATCATTATCTTCACTACCGCTGTCTTTTTTAAATTTGACACAACAGATGGATTAACAACCTTTTTCTTTGTCTTAAATGCAACATATTAACTTATGTATTATTCATTTTCTCTTTCTTCACTTTCAACATTAAATGACTCATCCTTCTTTAGAGTATTTGCACATTATGCTTGAATATGGTCAAAGCCTTTACATTAGTGGCACTGATCCCCTTCTTTTTCTTCTTCGGTTCATATTTTTTATATGTTAATTAAAAAGCACATTGGTTTGTTGTTATCAAATGATCTTTTAAAATTGATGTTGTAATAATGGTTGCAATAGAATTGTATTGTAAATCTGAACAAAAAAAAAAAACCAAAATTGCAATAAAGAGATTGAGATTGTTTACTCAATTCATATTAGCAATCCTACTTCTACGAAGCCTTACTTAGAGAATGAATCGTTAAAAAAAATCCCCAATGCAACTAATGACTTTAGTCTTATCTACCCAACTTTTACAATGATAATAATAGCCTCATTGTTGTATAATTGTTTATCTTCACTTACAAATGAATAAACTCTCTATTGAATACCTAAAATAACAATGTAGTTTTATATAGGAAAATGTTCCCTAATATGAACAAACAAAACTCTTAAAACATATGGTTAAGCACAATATTGAGGTTTTGGAGGAGGACATCACTAGTTTAAATGCGCATTCTAAGAATATCCTTATTCGAAGGGTAGCTAAGAGTAAGCCAATGTTAGTAGTAGGAGAGGGTAATTTGACTGAGGTTTGCTCTAAGTCTCATCTCGGTACTGAATTGAGGGCTGCTCATGTATTTGGCTAGATTTGTGTTGTATTGGAGGTCATTTAAGAGACTCAAGCACTAGCAAGAAAATTAAACAAAGAAAGTTAGTGAAGTTGAAATGAGACAATGTTTGGCTATTTTGTAAGATTTAAGAATAGGGGAGGAAATTGTTGAAACCAATGGTTAATGAAGTTGTGTCTAAGCAGTTGAAAAATATAGTGACAATAAGGTTTGAAAACTCTAGTTTAAGGTTTGAAAGCTCTAGTTCGAATGATGAAGAGATGGTGACTGATCATCAGTCTCGTTGAGAGCCACAAGATCGTTAAATTGGAATTGTTGGGGGCTTGGGAAGCTTCAAATAGTTCAAACGCTAAGAAGAATGGTGTCCTTTAAAGATTTTGATATTCTATTCCTTTTTTAGACACATTTGAAGACTAATGAGATGGACCGTACCCGAAGGCAATGTGATATATCTAGCTTTTTTATAGTTGATTATGTTTGAAAAGTGGTGGTTTAATAGTTATGTGGAAAGGTAGGTGGGTTCTTGACTTGTTAAGCTACTAAAAGAACTATATTGATACGTATGTCTATACTAATGGTTTTATAATTTTTTAAATTTTTGTATTTTATAGACATGTTGATGCTAATCGTAAGGAAGAATCTTGGCAGCTACTTGAGTTACTTAAGGGACACTGTAATTTCCCTTGGGTGGCTTGTAGTGATTTTAATCAGATCTTGGCTAACTATGAAAATAATAGTGGTAGAAGGAAGCCGCAAGTGGAAATGGACAAGTTCCATGACGCACTAGAAGAGACAATCCTAATGGACAAAAATTCGAACGTAGGTTGGTTTACTTGGGCAAACAATTGAAAGGGAACTACTTTAGTGAAACAAGATTGAATAGGTTTCCTGTAACGACTCATTTTTCAATAATATATTTATTACATTTTGACAATAGTTGCTCCAGCAACGGATGTTTTATCTTATAGCTCAGACCCGGTAATCGAGTTGAACAAGGGGTGTTACATTTCCTACTTCCATAGATTGGTTATAGCCTTGTTTGAATTTGAGAGTTGAGGTTCTACACTAGATACATCATGATATATGGTTAGATATAGATTTTACAGAGTGTGTGACTATATTATACAAGCAAACAGGTAGCTTCAGGTTTAAGAAGTGTTGGGTGGATGAGGTGGATTGCAAAGATAGTAACTGAGTTGGGTGCATAAAGTGGGGTAGATGGATGTGAGATTGGAGGAGATGGGTAGAGATCTTTATCATTGGAAAAGAAAAAGTTTTAATGAGTAAAATATAAGTACCATTCAACTCACTAATCAATTGAATCAACTCACAAATGACCCCCAAAATGAGCCCAATACAGAGGCAATTTGGGTGATCATCTGGATAAAGAAGAACGATACTGACAACAAAAGTCTAAGTTGTCATGCCTCATGTATGGTGACCAAAACTCCCAATTTTTCCGTGCTCAAGCTAATAGAAAATAGATGCGAAACTAGATGAGTCTCTTTGATGATAATGGTCTTGAGGTTAGTTCTAAGTTGGGCATTGAATCTATTATTACTGATTATTTCTATTAGTTAGAATTGATCTAATATCTCTATCATATCGATTTGAAATATTATCTTTATCAATATATATTTAACGATTGACCTTTTTTTCATGTAAAACATATAGTTAGATTTTTTTTAATAAAACAAACTTCATTAACCAGTGAAAGAGATACGAATACCAATGAGAAAGGCCAAACTAACCCCTAACCAACAAGTCAATCTTATACGCCCAACTCCTAGTGCCCTTCTACCACATTGCGCATCAACCAGAACAATATCACATGAACTAGAAGGAATAGTAGCATGCATAAACGAGTTTGCATAGAAAGCGGCCGCTCGAGCCAACTAATAAGCAACCTTATTAGTAACTCATCGGACCTAATAAAAAGTAATGCGCTGGAAAGTAGCTCACAAAATGCGGTAGTTATTAACCACAAGACTAAATTCTTGTTTGACCGAAGGGCATAGACAACCTCCCTGTAGTCACTTTCCATAATAATATTATCCATACCCTGATACTAAAGCCATGAGAGAGCTTCTCGAATGGACACAATTTTAGCCAAACAAGCACAATATGAATCGTTCATATAACCTGAAAATGCTTGTACGAAGGTGCCATGCTTATCACAAACAATGGCTGCAAACTTAGTCAATTCGTGGTCAAATGGGACTATTGCATCCACGTTGAATTTGATAACATGGGTTGGAGGAGGAGACCATGCAGTGGACCCACTTGGTCGAGAAGAAGGGTGTTGTTGTACTCAATAGTAAGCCGATCCAGAAGCATACTAGTCGTGGAGATATCGATTGGCAAATTCCTATATTTAGGTCACAACAAGTTGGAACAAAATTCTACAATCAACACCAAAGAAAATCATTGACTTTAGGCGGGAAGGAAGCATTCCAAACATTCATCCAAGGGCCCTCGATACTAAAATGGCATATATTGTTCCGCATACTAAATGCAACCTGATAAGTGGATTTAATAGTATATGTCCCAGACTTCTCGTAATGCCAAAGTAACTTATCCGAAAAGGGAAAAGTGCTCACTGGCAAGCATAAGATGTGACAAGTGTAATGTAAGGGTTGTATTATTAAAATATTAATCGTAAAAAAATTATAAAAATATGTAAATTTACTTAAGATTTTCACTAATATAAATGTTCTTTTTATGATGTTTGTGTGTTAGTTTGACATAATATTATAATACACCATACCGTCACCAAGAAAAAAAAAAGTTAAAACGGTAGAAATGTGAACTGCTGCTGTTTGATACTCTGATGCCCATAGAAACTAGTTATTACGTCCAAGTTATGTGGACTGAGAATTGTTCATATTCATGCATGGTTAGGTCACCCATGCATCATTTTATCTTTAGTAATTAATGAGCTGTGTTGAATTTTCCACTGTAAAACTAAGTTTTTGAATTTTTATTAAATTTGGGTCATAGTTGTATGAACCCCAAATTGCCCGGGGCCTTTAAAACCTTTAAATCCAAAATACAATTACAAAAGGCCCTAATTAAGACCAAACAGAAACCAAAAATATAAAAAACCAAAATAAATCAAGTTTTTAAAGTCCAAATTACAAAAAATTAAAACCCAATGGCTGCCCAATTGCCAGAACCCAATACAAAATTAAAACCCGACCCAAAATAGAAACAAACAGACCCCTAACCCTAGCCATGCCTAGCGCCGCACGCCCACGTGCCTCATCGGCACTTCCCACGCCCGAGGTCTGACCTACCCTCGTCTCGTTGCACCAAAATGGCAACAACCTACCCGTTGACCTTCTTTAAACCTGCAAAACCATCCAAAACGATCAAGAGCCAAGATCGAAGCAACACGCAAAGAAGACAGCAATCAAAAAAGTAAAGAAAATAGTAGAAAACAATAGACTAAAGCCTTTGTATTCGGATATAAAAAGAGCCGAGAGAACCACTGTTTTTTTTACGATTGGAATAGAGAAAAATATAAAAAGGTATACCTCAGATTTTTTAACATATTCTGTTTTTAATCTATTGTACATACATGGTAATAAAAATGGAAATTTTGAAAACTTTTCACCTTTTGGTGCGGTCGGGGTTCAAATCCAGGGATTTTGTTTGGGTTTAGCCTTTTTTCGAAATGATTTTCGGGTATCTTAGGTCCCGATTTGAGGTTTAGGAGAGTTAGGGTTAAGACAGAGAGAGATTTACCTTATAGAGGCCACTGAAACTCGCTCACTCTTCGCTGGCATCAGAGTTGTGAGGAGATTTCGAGGCCGAAATCGAAGAGGATCCAGGTTGTTAGTCACCTTCGAACCTCTGCCACTCCGTCGAACTCCTAGCATTTTGTCGAAATCAAAATCGATATAGGGGTTCAATGGTGGTCATTTCGAGCCATTGCACGAGGCCAATCGCCGACTTCAATGGCGTTTTGGCAGATCGGAAGGCCTCGTATCAGTTGGCCAAGTAAACCCTCTTTTCGGCCGAACAAGTGAGGGAGATGGGAGGATTTAGTTTGTTAGCGTTTTTTTTAGGTTTTTATTTTGTTTATTTGTCTTAATGGTGGGAACGGGGCCGTATAAGCCTTAGGCCTACCCACTTAGACCCGACCCGAGTAACCCCAGGACCCGCGCGTTTCGCGTTGAGGGGATAATTGCTTGTTTGGTCTTCCTTTTTCTGCATTAGCACTCAATTAACTCTGGCCTGAACTTGTTTCGTTCTTTTAATTCGGCCCGGAAGCTTGTAGCGCTTTGCAAGTTGGTCCCTATGATGCTATACGTTTCAAGTGTTTGGGAAATTTGTTTTTGGGTCCCTTTTGTTTTCGCACGCTTTCAGATTAATCCTGTTTCTTTATTTCTTTTTTAAAAATCGCCCCCAAATATTTGCATTTGCTTCGATTTCAGTCCTTTTCAGGTTTAATTCGATTGCTTTACTTATTGTTTTTACTATTTTTTTAATGCTACTTATTATATTTATTATTATTAGTTCTTGCTATTATTATTAGTACTTATGTTTTTATCTATGTGTATTCTTTTTATATAATGCTATTTCTAAATATTATTATTATACTTATATGTATATCACATTTTGAAATGCTATTTAAATACTATTATTATGTATATATTTCTACATATATGTGAACGTACTTTTGATACTATATTATTTATATATATATGTATATATTTTCTTTATATATATATATATATATTATCTTAGGTATACATATGTTCTTGATATTATGTTCTTATATATATTTTCGTATATACTTTAAATATCATATTATTCATATATTTTTATTATTATCTCTTGTATATTTTTTAATTTTATCTTACGTATATCTTTTTAATAACTATTATGTATGTATCATTAAACACTGTACTATGTATATATTTTTAATATTAGGTGTATACTTTTTATTTCAACTATTACGTACGTATTTTAAACTCTATTACGCATATATAAATTTTTTTATTACATCCTTTTTATATATATTCATTGTTTTTTATTTCATGTTTAATATTACCATTATTATGTTTAATATCGCATGCCTCGTTATCGTTTTTGATACTATTGTCATATTTATTATTTGCCTGCCATATTCCTTATTTGCTTAAATATATTTCCAACTCTTCTTTTATTCATTTCATGTCAATTCGCTTGTCATTACAACAAAAATCCTACCCCCATTTTTAAATTAATTTCAATACGTAAGGCAACGTAACGATTTAACACTAAGTCGTTGATTTCATCGCTATGTTGAGTGAAAGTCGTCGGCTCGTGTTAAAACGGGATATCCTTCTAAAAAAATCAAAAACTCGAAACTTCTCATTTCTTTCAACCGGATCACGATTAAATTTTTACACTGGGCTCGTATTTTTGAAAATCAAAACAACACGTGTTTAACAAGATACCAATTTTGGGCGTCACGAGGGTGCTAACACCTTCCTTGTGCGTAACCGACTTCCGAGCCCTATTTTTCTCTGAATTTTAAATGTAGACCTAAACTCGGCCTTTATTTTTTTAAAAAAGAAATAAATTTTGAAAAGACATTTTATTAGGTGTCCGATCACACCTAAAAAAAAAAGATCGGTGGCGACTCCCTTTTAATAAAATCAAATTTCGGTTCTCAAATTTTTTAATCAAACACCTCAATTTGCGACCAAAGCTAAAATTTTTACGTCGCTACAATAGTATCATAGAAAGATAGCAGCCGCCGTGCCTTCATGTGCCCATTTTCCCCATAATCCCACTCTTGCCTTCTTTTCCTCCTCTTGTTCAAACAGTGTATATTAATTTACACCCAATTTCAAACCCCCTTAATTTCTCTCCTTTTAAGTTTTTTGCACGTGTTACAAACAATCATTTATGTTATTCGGCGCCATACATAATAAATAATAACAGCATACCATATAATAAGGACAAATTTCTCTTTTATCTTAATCTCAACCATACTTTAATTTATGGATATTAATTTCTTAGTTCATATATATTTTGACAATTATGAAAAAAATCTTGTAAAAATCATTTCAACACTACCCACGTTGTGCAATAGTTATTACTTGCAAACAATTTTGTACATTGAAAGGCAGCTAGATTTCATTATGATTTGGTGGAATCCAACGGATGGGGACTGATAACGGAGCAATTGCAAAAGAAGGAATTCATATATATATATATATATATGATAATATCAGTTTTAGTGTTTATGATTATTTTACTTAACAATGTTAATGTATATAATTTTTTAAAAGGATGGAAATATAAATATTTAAATTTTAAATTTATTAAATATCGTATCTTAAAAATAATTGTTTGAATTAAATTAATTAAATATTTTAGATTTAAATTTTAAAATTGAATGTTGATATTGAAATATTGAAATTTTAACTTGCATTCAAGAATTCAAACAATGGGTTTTCCAAGTCAAAAACGAAGTGATAGAAGTGAAATTAAGAAAAGGAAGTGAGAAGGCAATTCCCCATTCTTTATTTACTTACTTTTTCTTTTGAAAGGTGAGGTACTGAGGTGATGGCAAATGATCAAGAATTAGGTATATAAAAGTTTAAAAAATAATATTATTAGAAAATATATTTATGAATCATAAATATATTAATTTTATGAATGTTAAATAAATATAAAAATATATTAATTTCTTTTTTTTTAAATATAGGTAGGCCCTTTTTCAATTATCAACTCATCATTGAGAAAGACAATGAGAAAAATGGACCATTGGATTGGATTAATTTATAGGTTCCATTATAGGCTCCTATTTAGGTCAGCCCTTTCATCAAATCAAACAAGTAAATTAAATAGCAAATCATTAGAAATCATTCGGTATTTTTTATATTTTTTTCTAATTTCCCCTTATTTTTAATTATTTTTCTTTTTCTATTAAAAGCATAAAAAATGCAAAACTAATAACCCTTATAAAAACTAACCATAATTTACAAAAACTAAATTAAAAAGTAAGAGTAAGCAAAACTCAATTCGATTTGAAAAAATCGAATTATTCGAGTCAATTCAAATAACTTGATTCGAGTTTTGAGTTCAAGTCGAGTTGAATTTCGCAATTCAAATAACTCGAATAATTCAAATAACAGATTGATATAAATACCCTTTTGGTCTCTATTAACTTTGAAAATAAACAATTTGGTCTCTCTCTCAACAAAAATTACAAAATAATTCAAAATAATTTTCAGAATTTAACATATTTATAAAAATTTCAAAATTTATATTTTAAAAATTTTCTAAAATAATAATTTTGAGACCTAATTAATGATTCAAATTTATCATACTTAAGTATCTTGTTTTTTATTATTATTTTGCTTTGAAATTTTTTTTCAAATATATATTTTTTTATTTGACATGTTTAATTTTTTTAATTTAACTCAAACAATTTCACTCAATTCGACTCGACTCAAATTTCATTTCACTCGAATTGATTCGAAAAAATTTTAAATTGAGTTAAGATAATAAAATAGGACTCGTGAATTTGATTAATTTAAAATTTTTTCACTCAATTCGATCGAACGTTCACCTTACCAAAAAGCATAAAAGAGATTTTTTAAAATAAATAAATAAAATGAACATATATATATTAACAAAGCCGTGACTTGAGCAAGTATTTAGCTGATGGTTTGGCGCATTCTTGGCTTTGGTAAATACGTAATTGTATTCACACAATATTGGTAATAAATTAAATAAAGTGGATCGTTTTGTCAACAAAATAGAAAAAATTGACAAAATTCGCAGTCACTTTAGTGTGGTCCAAATTGAATTCAAATAATATTTACTAAACAGATAAGCCTAGCATTAAAAATATAACTACAAATGTACCAAAAGGTCCCCCCTCAAATACAAAACGACAATCGTTTGGTCAAACGTTATTTAATCCCCCATCAAGTAAGATTTGCACTATTTTTTTTTCATTGTTTCTTCTTCTTTTCTTTTTCTTTTTCTTTTTTTTTGTTTTTTTTAATTTCGCAGCCATTGTGATGGAAGTTTCAAAAACCCTTTCTCCTAACAAAGAAGAACACACTACCCTAATTTACCTAATTTTTCTTTAATTAAGATTTTAGCTTATTTATTATTAAAAATTTTAATATTTTTGCTCATACAAAATTTGATGATCACATTTTGAGAGTCATCGAAAGATATTTCAATGCTACAAGAAAGTAGTAGAAATTTCACTTACAAATTTAATAAAGTATCGAGTATAAAAGTGAAGTCAGTGATTTTTATAGTAAAAAGAACTCATAAAATCTAATATGGGTCCCTTAGACATGTTTTGTGAATAAAGACGGATAGCTGAATCATAATGGATCTCTTGGAAATATATTTAGATGAGTTCTAAAGTGTTATTCAAACATTAAATACGTAAGAGACGCGTGTTGATAATGAAGAATGCAATACAAGCAATTGTAGGAGAACTCTTCCTTTACATAATCTTAAAGTCATTGGTAAGGCTTTTTAAGAATAATTACTAATTAAACTCAGCCTAATTATGTTGAAAAGAAATAATTATACCTAAATACAACTTAAATTAGTTTTTCTGGACTTCAGTCCATTGAAGAAGAGAAATTCAATATTTTCCACCTCTTTTTCTATTAGAATTGGGAAGGGCAAACATGAGTTTTCCAATGATCTCATAAAGTTTCAAAAAAGTGGCTTTGAGAATAAAACAACATGGTCAACTAGTGGGTACTACCTCATTTGCTTGCTAAACCTTCTCACTCCATTACTAAAATATTGCCTTAAATTTCTCTCTAGAATGTAACTCCAAATAATTACATTATTAAACCCCTTCTTTATAATCAGTCATATAGCATAATAGTGCTTAACGAATTTCTTAGATATATCAATTTAGGGCTTAAAATGTTAACTAATATATGACGTCTTAAAGTCATAAATATTTTTTATTTTAATAAGGGGTAGCCTACCTAAACAGTATGAAATTCATTTGTTAATTAGCATAAATATTTATTTTCTTGCACACCTAACCTCAATTAAGTTTTATCCTAATAAATGGAATATTGATAAAATATTGTAGGGGTATATTTATGCTAAAAATGAAATCGGAATATTCAATGTTATTTGATTGGATAACAATGTATCATTCAACTAAAGTAGCTATATCTAGATATATTTTTTTAATAAATCAAATTTTGTCTTAATTATCATATTTTTAATATATTTTAAAGGTGTTGTTTTAAAAGAAAAATTCAGCTTGCACCAAGTTTTCCCGACAAATCATCCATCGGTGTAAAGTTGACTGAATTTTGGGTAGACTTACCTAAAGGCTAAAAATAATGTGAAATTTTATAATAATTAACTATAAAAGAAACTTAAATTATAGATTTTCTAGATTTTGCTCTCCTAACATACGTGCATGGTTCACGTATTTTAGGGTTTTATAAAACATGCAATTACGTATGCCAGATTTGGACTAGTTGTGGTCCTTGTGGATCGTAATCTGTATACACTCAACATATGTATTATGAAATAATTAAGTGATAAATCATGTGACATAAACAAAATAAGAGGTCATGTGTGGCCTTTGAGAAAAATGATTGCAAACTTTCTATAGAAAAAGCATATGTATGAAGTGGAAAGATTTGACAGTTGAATATGTTTGTTCTTGATTTAATTAGATATCCGACTATCAAACCCAACTCAACAATCAAATCCAGAAACTTTTTTAATTATAAAATAGAAGCATAGTTAAGAATGAAGACACTTGGCTAAGCAGCTGCGCAATATTTCATGAAGTTTCTTGAGAACAATAATAATGCATTTGTTTCGTGAGCATTGCGTGGTTATGGCATCAGATTCTTTGTGGGGATTTGCAAATGAAAGCCAGCTTTAGAATTAGTTTTCTAGAAATTAATCACATAAATTTTTCATATAATTGTTGCTGCTGATGAAATCTAGCTACAAGTGTGAAGACTTTGATAACCAAATTAAATGTAACTGCATGTGAATTTACCTAATTTTTGCTGTCCAAATTTGGAAACATTATATTGAGTTTTAGGTTTATCCAAAATGTACATTATTGAAGCTAGCTTCATTTTGTTTTGGCAAAGAAAATTAAAACTTTTTTTGTACAATGTATTATTAAAAAGTACAATTATTAATTTTAAATCAGCAAAAATAAAGCATCAAATTTTATCATTAACTAATGTATATCTAAAATTTTGAACTTTTAAAATAAAGGATAATAATTTTAAGTTAACAGGATTGAATTGAATTATAAATATTTTACGTAAGTCTTTTACATGGCAGTTTTTTATTTGCCCCTCCCTATTTTTGTTTGGTCACATGTAGACCTGTTCATGGGTTGGGTTACTTGTCTAGGCTCAAAAGTTTGCTCGAAATTTGAGAAGGTTTCGGTAAAAATATTAGACTCAAAAAATGGGCTTGAGCAAAAAATTAAGCCCGTTTAAAACATGGGCCAAGCTTAGGCTTGAATATTCAAGACCCGAGTTTGGCCCGTCTCGGCCTGTTTTTAAGTTTATAATATTTTATATTATGTTATTTTTATATATTCTGTAATTTAGAACACATTAAAAAAATAAACCTATACTAAATATATAATACTATTCTAATTACTAAATATATAATACTATTCTAATGTAAACATTAAAATAATATTAAGATGATTATATAAAATTTTTCAATAAATAAAATATGTATATAATTATTAAATATTAAAACAATATAATATAATATAATATTTAAAAAAATTAAAACAATAATATGGGCAGGCCTAAAATGGGCTTGGGCTAGTCTTTTGTAAATATGGGTGGGTTTGGATAGATTTTTAAGCTCATATTTTGGATCAGGCCAAACTTGAGCAAGCATAAAGTATGTTAATATCATGCTTAGGCCCAGCCCGACCCGGCCCAACCCGGCCCATGAACACCTCTAATCACATAGAAATTGAGTTTCTACACACAAAATATTTCTTATTGTTTAGAATTAGTTTATTTACTTTTATTTATTTAAAATTAGCCTCTTTATTTTTTGAATTGTTCATTTTCTATTGTTTGGGTGACTCTTTCAATTAATTCAATTTAAAAATTAGGCATAATCACAAATTTAGGAACAATCTCAAAGTATTTTATCATCACACATTAATAAAACTCAAGTTTAAGGATCAAATTAGATAGAATTTTTAAATAGGTTTTCACAATATTTTTTTTTTACAATGATAATTGATAAATAAAAATAAATACCACAAGCTTTTCTATAAACATTACTGGTCCACATGGTTCAATTTCAAGAAGGGATTAAGAATTGATCAAATGGACCATATTTGAACCAAAAAAAATATATACAATGTGAATTAAATTGGTATAATTTATAAAATTTGATAATTAAATTTTTGTTATGTCTAATTTTAAATAATTTAAAAAATAAAAAAAATAATGTTGAGATAAAAGTAGAAAGACTAAATTCACACAAATTAATAAATATAATAACTATATCCTTGGAATTTAACATTTCATAATAAATAATGCTTAGTATTATGAGGGGAGGGATCTATTTATATCAATATAAAACTAATGTAATTTTACGCATAAATGTTTTTGTACTATTAACATTTTGACAATTCAACCGTTGAATTTATCAAATATAATTGTATTTATTATACATACAAATTTTCGAGCTAATCTGATATATTTTCCATATCAATCTAAAAAATTGTATATTTTCATATTTATTAAATAGTTAAAAGCTTTTTACATGAAACAAATATTTAGAAAATTTTAATTTATATCACATTTGACATACACGATCTAATATGGATGGAATATGAAATATGACAGTTGAATCGTTAAAATATTAATCGCACAAAAATATACGAAATGGTGTAAAACTAAATTAGTTTTTACATAGTGTAAGTGGATCTCTCTTATTATTATTATTATTATTATTATTATTATTATTATTATTATACACTAATAAGTGAAACTAAAAAGAAATCTCAAAACTTAAAATAAAAAAATATAATTATAACAATATTTATATATTTCATTATTTTAAAATTAATTTTTTTTAAATTCTGCCTATTTTTTTTTAACCATCCATGTTTGACCACCCTATATTTTTCCTTCTTCCAATTTTCACCCAATGAATGTGTTATTTGTATATATTATTAAAATCCCATTGACTAAAAATCTAGGGGTTGATGGTTACCTTTAACCTCCTTATTAAATATGTATGTATATAAGTCTATGTCTGCAAGTTGACATGCTAAGACTCTGAATTAAGTAAATTAATAAAAATTCCAAATTCAACTTTAATACCCAATTATTGTTAATTCTTGTTTAAAAGGTGGGTTTAGTTTAATTACCCCCAACAAACTTCGAATGTTAATAGATTTTGCTTCCTATGTACGTTTTCTCTTGAAATTTGCAATTGCTTGCATTCTTTTTTAAGGTTATGATAATAGAAATTTTATTATCGAATTTAGTGATTAATTTTTCACGTTTTGTAGATTTATTAAAGAGATAAATGTTGATTATAAATTTTGAAACTGCTTTATACTCAAGATGAAAATTTAACCTTCATTCATTGATTAAAGTAAAAATTTTACTCTTTTAAATTATATAATATGTTTATTTTACTGGTTAATTTTATAATAATTTTATTGAATGTTGAATACTTTTTTTAGTATTATTATATTCTATAATTTGATTTTAAGTTTTGTTATTTGTATTTTTTATTAAGCATTATTGATAATTTTTATATTAATTAATATTTTTTTATAAATTAAAATTATATAATTATATAATTACAATTTATGCTATCAAATATGACAGTGAATTAGAATGTAATTACATTATAATTATAATAATGTGCAATTACTATGCTAATAATTACACTTTTATTGAATTAGCCTGTGATATCAAAATATACCCTAAAGAATTTATATAATAATTGTTGACGCGTCCAAAAGAGAAGGAATGGATGAAAGGAGAGAATATGGTCAGAGAGAATGAAAGTTCACATTTTTTCTGCAGAGAGCCTCTCCTCTAGTGATTGAGTGTTATCTACACGTATCTCTAGATTAGAGGCGTTCATGAGTTAGGTCAGTTCAGATTTAGGTATGATAATAGTATGCTTTATGTTTGTCTAAGCTTTGCTTTACCCAAGCTTACCAATATTTATAAATGGCTAGCCAAAATCTATTTTTAGGCCCACCCATATCATTTTTTAAAAATTTATAAAATGTATTTATATTATTTTTAATTTAATATTTAATTATATTATATATATTCATTTTAATT
This sequence comes from Gossypium stocksii, assembly GCA_020496765.1. Lineage (NCBI taxonomy): Eukaryota > Viridiplantae > Streptophyta > Magnoliopsida > Malvales > Malvaceae > Gossypium > Gossypium stocksii. The sequence continues at coordinate 10,510,091 of CM035621.1, read as the reverse complement.
TTTTTAATGTTTACATTATATTAGTATTATATACTATAAACTTAATTTTATGTGTTATAAATAACATAATATATAACATTAAAAATTTTTAAAAATAAGTTGGACCCATATTTTAAACGGATTAATTTTTTTTGTCCAAGCTCATTTTTCGAGTCTAATATTTTAATCCAAACCTGCCCAAATTTTGAACAAGCCTTCAAATTTGTATAGATAACAAGACTCATAAACAGGTTTACTCTAAACATATGTCCTCTTTTTAGATGTTCATGGGATGAGTCATGGGCTCCTACGAACAAATATACCGACATGTACTTCTTAAGTCACATGTCAACTCTTCAAGATCTTTCAATCTGCATGATAGTGGATCAATGAGCTTTACATGTGGTATGTAAAGTTAGACAAGGTTTTTACTTGTAATCTAATAGTGAATCTTTCAATGAGATGAGACAATACAAGGCAAAGCTTGATGAATTTTAACGAGATGTATAACAACAACAAAATATTGAATGCAGTGTTGAGACAAATTGCAATTACAGAGAAAGAACTTAAATTTGAATCCTAAAAATGACATTGTTACGAAAATCAGCCATAATCCTCGAAAAAATCAATTTTCATGGATAAAATGGAGGATACCTATTACTTGTTTTTAATTAATTATAATTTGTTTTCAAAGAAAAAGAATATTATATTTTATAAAGAAACAATGTCAATATCAAACTGTTAAACCTAGCTATTTCCTTTAAGACTAAGCAAGCTTAAAGCTTGTCTTTAACTGGGACTTTAGTGTATAATTATAATAATTTACCAAAACAATCGTACTGAATGTCAACTACAATTAACTCAAATTTTTTTTAAACAATAAAAATCCTACCATTATGTTTCTAACTTTTGGCACATACAGAAAATATTAATTATTGGTTAGAAAAAAGGAGTTTATTCCTTTTAATTATTTGTAATATTATATTCATTAGGTAAAGATTAGTCCAATGCATGGAACTTGCTTCCTTATCATTCCCATTTGATTTGTAAACAAAGACTTGCTGATGCACATTGGCCAATTATTCAAGAAAAATATATATATATATATATTTTGTCTTTCCACTGTATACAGTCCTTAAAAAAAATTCTAATTATGTTGGTGGGATTTCAGCATTATTATAATAATTCAACTGGGATTTTTGGGATTTTAGTGTCAATATAATAATTCCACTGAGATTATTGGATTTTGGATAAAATATATCAAGACTTGATTGATCCAAGGAAAAATTTGAATGTACCAAAAAAATTTATCATTAAAAACTATTATTACCAATAATAAATAAGGAATATCGATAAATTACTTGGCTCCTTGTAATGGAAGGTCTGTAAATTTAGAAGTGTTCTCCAGTGTAAACTGAGTTTATACATCTAACTTCAAAAATAGAGAATGGTTTTCATACTGCTTGAATCTTAAGCATGTCAATACTTTCAACTTGATGGTTACTATATTGTTAGGTATTTATTGGAATGAGCTTAATAACTAATCATCTGCATTTTATAGACTTTTTAAGGGGTAGACGTTAGCTACGAGTTTTAAAGTTGTTTCATATCCAGGGCAAGAATTGAATCCTCGACCACTGGTTAAGGTAAGAGAGACATTTATCATCTCACCTAATCCTCGTGATTTTTTTTCATATTTCTTTCATTAAAAAATGTCACGTGTATCCTTTTTTAAATATTTATTGTTTTAATATTTTACTATATCTCTATTGGACACTTGTCAATTCCTTAATCTTGTTTGTGGAGTCTAAAACATCTATTGGCAATGTACCAAATATTTTCCTATAAAGATTTAGTTAAAATGATAAAAGACAATGAATAATATGATGTTTTGGATGCAGATCCCATAAAACACATTTTCTAGATTTCACATGATTTAAAATAACAAAAATATCCCTACAATAATGGTTATTATTTTATGAAAGAATGATTTTAATAATTACTCAATTCAGTTTAAATATGGTTGAAGGGTAACACTAACTCATTAACTCCTCAAATATAGATAGATAAATTTTAAGGGCATTTTTATAAATAACTTGGATCTAACCTCAAATCCAACTTTGATCAAAACTCGACAAATTTTCTTTTAAATTTCACCCACTGAAATTTGATTTAAAAAAAATCCATCGAACTTGGTTTCTTTTTTTTTCATCCCTAGTTAAGTCTAAATTTTCAGATGACCATCAAATTCAATCTATGAACACTTTTTCATCCCTATTTAAGTCTAAATTTTCAAATCATCATCAAATTCAATTTATGAACACCTTTATCCAAAAGTTTGCAAATAAATAGATTGGGCCATTTCTTAGATAGAGAAAAGAGGATTATCTAACAAATTTATGGGCCCATCGTTGGCCCAAATTGAAGGGATCTTGAAGGAATCTTGAAAGTGACAACCATAAACAAAAAAAAAAAAAAAGGCAAATGTAATAACAAGAAGAACGAAGTCGCCACTTCATTCCCTCATTTCAGATTTTCGGTTAAAATCAACTCAAAACTACACTACCAGAAAGTGTTGTATGAAATCATTGCATTATCTTCACAAAATATCATTTATTTCTTATAAAAATTATTAATGAATTTTTAAAATCCCAAAAATTTGTTAAAATCATTTTATTATTTATTTTGAAAATTTTAAATTCCACAAATAAAATTTAAAATGTAACACATGCTCATAGTAAAATTACAAAAGGAATTAGACATGTGATAATATTTTTTTTATTTTATTTGTAAAATTAAAAAAATTCGATTATAATATATCAAATATTAACCTTAAAATATAATAATATATTCTAAAAACTCAATTGTATTTAATAAATTTTCATTAAATATTATAGGTGAATATAATAAATAGGTAAGACTTTTTTTTTTCTTTTAATTATGACTTTTCTTAAGAATATGAATAAATTTTTTGAATAGGAAAATGGCATATCTGATATATCCTAACGACTTCATTGGATGTTTTTTCCAATTCACTCTGCCTAGTCGTTACTGTCCCAAACTAAATCAACCAATCACCTTTCCCGATTTCCGCCCTTTAATGACGCGTCACTCTCCCGTTCTCTTTCCTTTTCAGTAAATACTGGACCCGGCCGCATCGAATCACAAAGAGTTGGTTAATGACTTAAATGGTCGTACCCCGGGCTCGTTCCATTTTGTCAGTTGGCCAAACACATTTGAAATGGTAAAACGTCTAAAACGACGACAATTTAAGACAAAAAAACGACGACGGCAGCCGGAACGATAGCGAAAACCGAAGCTTCTCCCTTCTTTGTTTGTAATTTCTTATTTATTTGCACTTTAGTTGTTTCTCTTCTGATTCACACTTATCTTATCTTCCAACCGATCCGCGTTTCGAATATTTGCGATTAAAAAAAGTTTCAAAAAGACGATGAAGACTTGTTGATTTGCTTTTTGAGTCTCCAGCTTTGATTGATTCCTACGGGTTATCTTCCTTATCTTCCTCTGCAGTACGTTACCGTTTCTTTCTTCATCAAGTAAAGCATCATGGCTTCTTTTTTCTTTGGATAATTTAAACTTGTGTACATTTATTTGTATGAAGAACGTAGATATTTCTTGCTTTGATTCTGTTTGATTTATTTAAAACCAAAAGTTATAGCCAAAAGAAGACGTGTATTAGATATTTTCCTCTCTTTTTTTTTTTTTTTTTGCGTTATTATTATTATTGTTGAAGAGAAAAAAAAAGGGAGGGGAAAACAGGGGAAGCGCGCATTTGAGAATTTTGAGCTAGTTTTCGTATATGTTTCATGATAGAAGAGAGGGAAGTGAAGGAAAAGCCAAGAGAAACAAAGAATTTTGAATTTTGAGAGATTTGAGCTTTCTTTAATTGTTTTCTGAAGGAGGAGTTAAAGAGCGAGCGAAATGAACGAAAAAGAAATGCTTATTTGAATTTAGTTTTTCCTTTTTTCATTGTTTTGAAGATTTTCTGTTCATTTATGTGTTCTCTTTAGCTTATATCAGCTGGTTCAGTGTATGATATGGAGAAAACTGAGGGTCAACGAAGTGGAACTAAGCATAAATTTAATGATTTATGTTTAACTTGTGTTGCATATTATAGTTTTGTTTTCTCTGATCCATTTTTTGTTTGAGAAGAATGGCATTGATTAGAAATTTTTCATTTTTCCCTGGAAAGGGCTTCGTAGAATTGTCCTTGGAATCGCAGCTCATGGCTAGAGATATTCGTAGTTTTTTTTCTAGAAGGTTTAACTCTTGTTTGTTGCTAGTTATTAATGCATATGATTTAATTTAATTTGGTTTAATTAAGCTAAAGTGATAGTCGGGTTTAGATTCTGCTCATTCCATTGTTTAGATCAGCGCATATTGGAATCTTCTCCCTGTTCGATTGAATTCCCAAATTTAGTTGATTATGTCAATATCTTTGGTGCTTAGCTATATTTGTTTTCTAGTTTTTATGCATTTATCTTTCCCAGTATTGACCATAATTCTATCTAAGCTAAAAGGAGAAAGGATTTTCATGAGAGTTCTAAGGTGCTCAAAGAGTGGCATAAGTATTTTTGGCCTATCGATATGTTTTTCAGCAAGTTTATGTTGCATAGCTTTTGATACTGATGCACAGGATTGATACACCAGCATGATAACTGTGTACTTGTAGCAGTATTCTAACTTTTTGATCTTTCCTTACATATATGACCTGCAGTTGGGACACGATGATGGGCGATAGAATTTTGAACCATATATTGATTGAATACTACATCCCAAATTATATACTTGTTCCTGAATCAGAAGCAAAGAAACCACCGTGTGTACCTTCTTGTCCAGTCTTAGTCTTTATCAACTCCAAAAGTGGTGGACAGCTTGGAGGGAATCTTCTTTCTACATATCGTTCTGTTCTTAACACCAACCAGGTATTATCTTCCTGCCTTAAAGGATAATGCAACTGTGATTATGAAGATCCACCTTTTGAATTAAACTCGACTGATTGATCTTCAGGTTTTTGATTTGGGAGAGACGAAACCTGATAAGGTGCTACACCAAATTTATGCCACTTTAGGATCACTTAAGCAGCGTGGAGATGATTTTGCTTCAGCTATTGAGAATAGCTTGAGAATAATCGTGAGTTGACATGTTAAGTATATGTTTATGTTTACTGTCAGGTTTTTTGTCTGCCTTTACTAATTTACATGTTACATCACATACTTACATGTGTATATATATGAGTGTGTCTATGTTATACATGGCGCAGTTGATGTCTAAATTGCTTAGGCTGTTTGCTAGGTTGCAGGTGGCGATGGCACAGCTGGCTGGCTTCTTGGTGTAATATCCGATCTTAAACTGCCTCATCCACCTCCAGTTGCTACAGTGCCTCTGGGAACTGGAAACAACCTGCCTTTTTCTTTTGGTTGGGTAGGATGATGCTTACTTGACTCGTCTAGGTTTATTTTATTAATTGTTAGTTCACATTGGTCTTGAAGATTGTTTTTTTCTTTATCTGTTGTTGCCTTTCGTTCTAATGATGTCATTTGACATGTGAATCACGAACTGTTTCTGGTTTTTGTCATATCTCTTTTCCATGAACAAGAATGCTGGTTTTCTTTTCTGCTTCTTTCCCTGTTTTGTTCTCAATCTCTCATCAATTGTTATTGCCGTATTGGCCAAAAAAACAACAAAATTTACAATCCATAATATTTTTAAGCTGAAAATTTTACACCTTTCACTTAATCGTTGTCAGTGATGCCAAACTGTCTTTTCAATCCCCTTAAAAGGAAGGATTACTATAAGTGGTTGCCATATGTTTTAGTGATCATTACTAGTATTTATTGTTTCCAAAATGTTTGTTCCACAATTGACAAACAGTACTGGAAGAATTGGTTCAATTGAGTTAGATTTTCATGCCTTTTGTTCGGTTAATTTGCAGGGAAAGAAAAATCCCGGCACAGACAGACAATCCGTATTCTCATTCTTGGAACAAGTGAAGAATGCAACCGAAATGAAAATAGATAGGTAATATACTATTCAACAGCCGTCTCTTTGTTTTTATGAAGCTAATTAGAAACATAGACACACCCTTCTATTTACCTATCTTTTGCTTCCTGATAAGCAAGCAAGTCATATTGCTTTATATTAATTAAGGTTCAGGAAGGTGTGAGACTGTGCCTCCTCCTAAATGAATGAGATAGTTTTTGATGGCATTGGTTTGCTAGTTCACAGAACTTGATTACTGGAGATTGTTGTTGTGTTGTTTGCAATCTCCCTAAACTATGTTTATTGGACCACTCAAAAATTTTCCACCAAACCATCTTCCTAATGGCTTTTGTCACACTTTAAGCTCTTACCCTTGTAGACTTCTCTCATAGTCCTCTCAAGCCTTAATGCTGTACACTGGTGTGCGGTGCTATGAGCCTGACAAGAAGTTCATGTCTGCAAGAACTTGTCTATATTTAAGATGAACATAGAAAGGATTTATTTCTTGTTGAAACTAGATTTAAATGATGGAGTCATTTATACTAGCATTTCTTCTTTTCTTTGCGTTTTGATCTGGTTCACTTTTATCATGTTGTAATGGAAAAGAATTCAGTTGCTTATGTGTTGAAAGTTTTAATTTGCTTTAGGTTATTAATGCTACGATTCATTCGATGAAATTTCAGCTGGCATATTATCATGCGAATGAGGGCCCCGAAGGAAGGTTCTTGTGATCCCATCGGGCCTCTTGAATTACCCCATTCTTTGCATGCATTTCATCGCATCTCTCAAACAGACAAACTGGGTATGGTATGTTTCTGTTTTCTTTTCTTTATTGCCATTTTTTTGCTGAACTACTTTTTCTTTTTGTCTTCTCCCATTTGTATATGTTCTGCCTACAGTAATTCCTGAGGAGTTTTTAGATTGGTCAGTTGTACGGTAATACTGCTTCTGTACCTGTTGGTTTCTTTTTCTTCAAACTATTCTAGACTTCTTTGATATTTGGTGGATGATGAAATTCTAAAACGAGCAATCCTGAAAGGCATTTTATTTTTGTTGCGTAATGGCCGCATCAAATGAGGTTTACATCTCATCATATGCCCTGATCCTCTAGTTGTCAGTTTAAATCATTCTTATTTTAAGATAATTGATGCATTCTTCTTGCCATTTTACATAAAATCATTTTGTATAAATTTATTGCGAGATCTATGGAAGTGGTAATATTGCCAGTCAAAGGTTCAAGCTGCTAATATGGGGGTTCAAATCACCATTTACATGTTTGGGGTTCCGATTTAATGTTTACTTGCTTCATATGAATTGGGGTTGCTTTATATGCTTATTGGCAAAAATTTAAATGGGTGTTCTCTCTTCTCAGGATGGTTATCACACATTTCGTGGAGGATTTTGGAATTACTTCAGCATGGGTACGAAATATAGTTCCGTGCAAGAATTTCACAATTTGCAACATTTTTTTTTTTTATAAAAGAACAACTTTCTTATTTGTTTATGATATGTAGATACAAAGATAAGTATCTCTGTATTATTACTCACTCAAGCATTTAACGAGTAGAAACATAGCAGCGTCACCGTGATTATCTATCTGTTAATATCTTCAAGATAGCTCTTGAGTCCAAACATAGCAGTTTTCCAAGTTAACCTGATAAAGATCCATCACATATCATTTTGTCCTGACAAGATGGTCAAATGTTGCCTGACCTGTTAATTATATTGAAATGGTTTCCCCACCGTATATTTGGTGCAGTTGGTCGTTTGAGGCACATCTTTGTAGTTAAGGTGCTAATGGGAGAGAAAATGATCGAAAAATTATGCTCACTTAATTGAACCAACTATGTTTTGCCGTTCTTATTTAGATTCTTAATGCAGATTTTTCCATAGAACTGGAAGTAAGCCTAATAGCTGTTTTGCTTTTACATATGATTGTTAGTAGTTGGTTATCTCGATATCTAGATCTAGATCTTAGTGAAGTAACCTTTATTCTGAATGCTATAATGAGATCTTGGTGCAGTAACTTTTCAATTCACCAATAAGATTTGTTTTGGTCAGGAATGGATGCTCAAGTATCATATGCATTTCACTCTGAGAGGAAATTGCACCCAGAAAAATTCAGAAATCAGTTAATTAATCAGGTAAATATAACTTTTCTGCCGTGATAATGGTTGAAATGTGAAATAATCTTAAATTGTCCAGAATATTAATTGTGTTTCAGCCATATTTAATCCTAGTTTTAGTTGGAAGTTCCTATCTGGAAAAAAAAAAATTCCATACTGATTGTACAAATTCCCTTCTTCCTATCCCTATATGTTCATGTATTGGATTGGATATAGCTTCATAGGTGTTTATACAAGTACGTTACCTTTCATGCACTATTACCGAAAATGTACTTGTCTACTAACAATATACTGTTTTACATAATCTTTTGTTAAGTTGTCTCCATGGTTCCTTTCACTTGTATGATCATTCTTAAGTTTGTTATGCAACTTAACGAGTATTTCTTTATTTATGGTGAAGCAGGGTACTTACATAAAACTTGGATGTACTCAAGGATGGATGTTTGGTTCTCTTTTTCGTCCATCTCCAACGTGAGTCTACTTATAGATGTTTGGTAATATAAATTCCTGTCCTATTTAGACGAAAATGTATGATGACTTCATCTTTCACACACCTCAGCTGGCTAATTATATTTTTTCAACTTTTTTGGTAGTGCTTTGATTAGGGAAATTAATCATATCGTATAAAATTCATAGGAACATGTATGATGGGTATCAATTTGTGCTTCAGTCCCAAGCTATCCATTTTTTAATGTTAGACTTAACTACTTATCTAGTAAGCAAAACCTGCTAGATTTGCTCCATGAATTTTGCTTATATGTTATAGATTTGTGGTTTTCTAGCTCGTTAGTCATATCTTCATTTTTCTTAGAGCTCTATTTTCAGATGCCTGATTCCAAATGGATTGCTATATTATGTTTTATTTCCTCAGTAAAGCTTGTTGAGCCATGTGGTTGCCCTTGTATATGAGAATGTCTCGATGTCAATACAGGAACATAGCTCAAATAGCAAAGGTTAAGGTTATGAGGAAACAAAGCCAATGGGAAGACCTCAAAATACCTAGAAGGTCAAAATCATCTATAACCTGGATGCATATTTAAAAGATCATATAATCAAAACTTTGAATTTCTCATTATAATTGCACTTTCTTCTTAATACAGCATTGGATCTATCGTCTGCCTCAACTTGCCTAGTTTCTCCGGTGGATTCAATCCTTGGGGAACACCGTATAGGAAGAAATTTCTTGATGTCCGTTCTTTTTTCCCTCTTCATTTTTATCTGCTGTAACAAACTGATTTCTAACCTGAAGATTTTGATTGGGGATTCTGGTTTACAGAGAGGCTTGACTCCTCCTTTTGTAGATGATGGCCTAATTGAGATAGTCGGATTTAGAAATGTCCTGCATGGTCTTGTTTTGCTTGCTCCAAATGGACATGGGACTCGTTTAGCACAGGTAGAACAAGAAGGTTCATGACTTTATGACGTAAAAACAGTTTAAACCATTTTAGATATCTCTTCTCATATTCTTGTATTATTTCCCGATTCGATCCCGATGTTTCTGTCTGCAATTTCAGGCCAATGCAGTCCGATTTGAGTTTAAAAAGGGTGCAGCCAATCACACATTTATGAGGATAGACGGAGAACCATGGAAACAACCTCTCCCAGCAGACGATGAGACGGTTGTTGTGGAAATATCACACTTTGGTCAAGCAAGCATGCTTGCTACCCCATTATGCCGCTCCCGAAGCATGCACGATCCCTCTTCGCCTACTGCTTGCTACAACGAGGATAACAATAGTAGCGACGAAGGAGACTCTCCTGATGATTTGGAAGAAAAACGGAAGTTCGGCGCAGCTGACAGTTTTAAATTCCCAGATGAATTTGATATATCTTACCTCAGTTAAGCTCCTTCCTATATCAAATTCTGTCTTGTTTTTTTACCTTGTTTGATATTAGCCATTCTATTCTGAGTTGCATCTCAATGCGGCAATCATAGATCTTTGCCCTTAGAATAGATCGTTTTATCAGATCATCAAAGTGAGTGATGCTTTGTTAAGGTAATTAAATTGCCATAAATTTCAATTTTCAACTACTAAAAGGCTTGATAGTTTTTTTTTTGTTAATAGTGGAGTGACTGTTAACCAATTCTAATGTAAATGAAAATACGTACTTAAGTTTGAAACTTTATTCTTTGATTCATGATTAGATTGGAACTGATAATCGGCTATAGTCCAAGCTCAAACGTCTCTTCAAAAGACGAAGGATTTGAACAAAAGTATAAACTTAAAAAATAGATTTAAATAAAAAATAAAGTCCATTTTCTTGACAGGCTGGGCTAGGTAAGATTTTTTGGCTCAAGTCTGTCCCAGCCCAAATCATTATAAACTTCTTTTTTCGTTGCTATTTTGCTACTATTTTGTTATTGCGTTGCTACTATTTTATTGTTATTATTTGAATATTGTATAGCCCTTATTTTATTATTAATTTGCTATTATTTTAGAGGCACACAAGTATAAAGTTTTTTTTGTAATATATTTTTAATTTGTTGGGAAATATTTATTTTAATATTTTTAGTGCATTTGATATAATATATTTTTTAAATGTTTTTATATAAAAAAATAATCTAGAAAAAATTAATATTGACGGGCCGAGTCGAGCTCAAGTTTAGCATTTTTAATTTGGGTTTGACTTGTGTAAAATTTTAAGCTCATTTTTTGAGTTGAGTCATGCCTAGAAAATGGGCCTAAATATTGCATCGACCCAGCTTAAATCTAGCCCGACTCATAATCAAGTCTATTCATGGTAAAGCAAATTGGTAAGTGTTTTGAATTGTGAAGCATTTGTAATATGTAAATATCCATTGTAATAACATTATGTAGGCCCATTTTTTCAAAAAAAAATTTTTAAAGTATTATCCATCACGCAGTCAATTGAACTCTAACATTGTCAAGTATTGACCTCCAATGGGGGGTTTGTCACCTATACTTTGCCAAAAGCCAATGTTTGAGAGTACGTTAATTTATAGATATACAACCTTGGATATACAACCTGTAAGACCCCTTAATATATTTCACCATTGATCAGAGTTTGTTTGTTCTCAACTATTTCAATTAGGATATAATATAATAAGAATATGAAATTTTAAAAGGTATAATGTCAAATTTAACCTTTAATGTTTACATCTTTTGTCAATTGGATCCTTATTCTATTTTTTTAGCTAAATTTGACCATTTACATTTCAAAAAAAAAGTCAAATTACTTTTTTTTTAACCAAAATGTTAAGTAAAATATTAATTTTTTAAAGATGTTAGCGCCGCAACCTGTATGGCAATCCACTTGTACTTTCATGTTGACATGGTACTATTTATCTTATATGCAATGTCAACAAATAATTTTAAAAATAAAAAATAAAATATTTAAAATTCAAAAAATATATAAAAAATTCATAAAAATTCAAAATAAATTAACATGAAGTACATATGAATTGTCATTCAAGCTGCCTGTTTAAAAATTTAACATTTTAGTTAGTATTTTTGTTTAAAAAGAAGCAATTCAACTCTTTTCGATATGTTGATGGCCAAATTCAATTTTTTTTAAAAAATTAAGTGTCAAATTTAGCTCAAAAAAGAATAAAGTTCAAATTGATAAAAATTATAAATGTCGATGGTCAAATTTAACATTATTCCAATTTAAAAATTAAAAAGTATTATATTTCATTAAAAAACATTAAAATATATTTGAAATATAATAAATCAATGTGAAGAATAAAAAAAAAACATAGATAATAATATTTTAACTTCGTTGTAAAATAAATTTAAGTTAGTAAGAAAATAAGAGGAATAATAAAATATAAATAAATTCATGAAATTGTTATATATGATCAACTCACTCAAGTCAACTATTTTGACTGTAAAAAGAGAAAATCAAAGAGGAGCTCACTCTACTCATAATCGAGGGGCTGCCTCAGTCAAAAGTACTCGGTAAAATTTGCATGACCACCATGCCCGAGCTATCTCTTCCATCAACGTGTATTTCTTGCAAGTTTGGCATATGAACACTCATCCAGGACCATAAGCCTCCTTATCACATCTATGTCTATATGTGGGACATCATGATTCAACTACAAGCTCGCTCTCATAAGACACCATTCTAAGGATTCACTTTAAACCTTTTTTTATTTATTATATTATTTTAAAACACATCTTTTTATAATCAACACTTTATTATTTATTTTCTCTTTCTCTTAAAAAACTGAATCTACTTTTAACGACTCTTAACACCTCCTTATATGAATGTAGGAGCAATAATTGAACATCTCATTTTCTAGTTGCATTACCATTTCTTTTTTCTTGTAGAGGGATAAAAGAAAAAGAAATCAATGATGTAATTGAGATTAGGAGTGATTAATCAATTAACCGATTCTAATTATTATTAACTAAATTAATTGATCTTTTTAAACTTTAATCGTTAATTGAATCAATTTTTTTAAAAACAATTAACTGAACTGAACTTTTTCGGTTAATTTGGTTGGTTAACCATATTAACCAAAATTTATATTTTTTTAATTTTTAATTAAAACAAGTATAAAACATATAAATTAAAACAAGTATAAAACATATAAAAAAATTAACCGAATTAACTGAATGATTAATTTGTACTTCCAAAAAATTAATCGAACAGACTTACCCCTGACTGAATACTTATGTATTATAATATTATTTATTAAGTTCAGTTAATTCGATTAACCGAATTTCTAAAAAATTATTAATCGACCCCGACCAAATTAACTTGATTAATCAACCGATTAACTAAATTCAATCAATTAACTGAATTAATTCAATTTTAGTCTATATTTACACACTCCTAATTGAGACGGTTGTCAATTGGATGTGAAGGTTCGTCCTCGTATAGAAAGGAAGCAGAAAAGCTAAACCAAAATGTAATCTTTGGGGATTTTTGTCCTTTTCTTTTCATTGTTTAGTATTATATAATACCACTAACCAAATCCCAAATACCAATATACTACACCATTCAAAGTTGAATTATTTGCTTACATTTTTTAACTCATTTCATTAGTCGACTAATGAGCAAATTTGCTTTGAAACCATAGGCTGTTTCCTTTAGTTTGGGCAAAACCATCTCTGGTTCCCCCAACATTTACCTCTATATAAGAAACCCTTATCCACCTCTCCCATTTTCAAAAATCTAAAAACTCAAGTAAAATCGGTGGATAAAATATAGAAAAAATGTCATTTTAAAATAAAATTATTAGATTAGATCGATTTTTCAAAAAGTTATGGGATTAAGTCGAAAAAATAAAAACGCTTTCAACAGTAAACATTTTTCATAACGGTTATCCCTTTCAATGGCTTCCCCAACCCAACAGCTATTTAAATAGTCATTTAACCCCCCAATGGCTAAATTAATTTGTTCTATTTAAACCCCTAATTCCATCTATTTTTCAATTCAATTTCAACTCATCTCCCTCTTTTATTCTCAAATCTCTCTCAAATTTCTCTCAATTCCCTTTTAATTTCTCACCCAATTTTTATTCCTCTCAACTCTCTTTTTTTATTAAAATTGTATTAAGTTTTTTAAATTAACTTTATATTACAATTTATTTTTTATTTATTGAAATTAGTAATGGCAAAATCTCTAATTCGTTTGGATGACAAGCACATTTCGATCGATCAATGGCAAATGGTAAAAAAAATTTTATTATAGTTAATCTAATTTAATTTAAATATTTTCTAATTATACTGAAATTTAATATTTTGTATTTTTTATATGTATAGACAGAAGATCAGATTTTGGAGACATATATTAGTAATCTACTCGCTCCTCCATTGTTTTTAATCGAACCGTACTTGATAAATGTAAGATTTTTGCACATGGCCCATATCGATAAGGGGTGTAAATTGGACCCCACACTTGTATATGTTGGTGGAAAGGTGGAAATCTGAGACGCACACATTCTATCTTCCATGCAACAAGTGTACTATCACACTCGAGGACGTGCAGCTACAGCTTAGGTTACCAATAGATGAACTGGTAATGAATGGGTCAGTTGTCATAGCCGATTGGAGAGATGTATGCGAGCAACTTTTATGAAGGTTCCGAACACGATTTATGGAGCCTGAATAGATATGAATTGGTTGAAAAGAAATTTTGATAGGCTAGATGTGGAATTGAGTGAAGTTGAAAGAGAACAACACATTCGGGCGTACATTCTTATGATAATTAGGTGTCTCCTAATGCTTGACAAATCACAAAATCTTGTCCATTTAAGGTGGCTCCTAAAACTCATGGACTTTAGAGAAGTGGGCAAACTCAGTTGGGGTTAGTCGTGTTGGCAACGTGGTACCGAGAGATGTGTCGGGCGACAACCATAAAAAATTAAAATTGGTGGTTGCATGCTATTGTTGCAATCATGGGCATAGTATCGACCACCATTTTTACGTCCTTGAGCAGACTATCCTTATACATTTTCACTCATAAAAAGGTAAAATTCATTAGATAATATATTTATCATAATAAAATTATTTAAAATTTAAATTATTGTGTTAACATTAGGTGGAACCATGAGCCGAGTTATGTGGGACTATCGAAGGAGCTTCAAAATATACGACTTCTGTTAGATCAACGATATCGAAAGCTGATGTATGTATTTTTTAAATTTGAATTATATAATATAAACACAAGTTATTTAAATATTAATATTATATATAATTAAAAATTTTATTATTTTAATATAGTTTGAATGGACGTTGTACTCCTATCCAAGAATTCAAAAATGCATCCTATCCGAATTCTTGATGAATCCCAACATCTAGCACGTGAAGGTTCCATTGGTAGTGTATGCTACTGAGGAGATGCACAAATCAAATAGAGTTATGCAGCAGTTCGGGTTTAGGTAAACAATTTCATCGGTACCCCAAGACATCGAAGCACCATATCGACTTGCAGGGGAGAACAGATAAAAATTAGCCTACATTCCATGCAGAATATATCAACATTTGGAACCATAGGTATAAATTTTTACCTAATCACAAACGCATTATCGCTCAGGAATTAACCTACGATTCGTAGTACTTGCCATGGTTTAGATATCATGGCAAGTCATATCTACTAGCGGAAGAGGCGAGGGGTAAACAACATCATACGAGGAATCCATGACGAGTGCTTAGGCGTCTAAAGTCTGGAGTAGCTGATAAGGCGGGTCTATCATTTGCACCAATACTAGAACAGATATCGATGGTCGTACCAACCCCCGATCAGTATAGCTTGACTTATTCTGGTGCTTTCACTAACATCGTTATTTTTACACAAGTACTCCAACTTACACCACATTTTTCTATTTCTACACCGACTCTAGGTATTATTTTTGGACTACCACCTCCATCCCCAGCATATTACATGCCAGTGCCATCAACGTTTCAGACGACAATGATTCCAATGACGACATATAGGTCGTCTACGTTTGGGGCACCGACCGAAAGTCCAACTATCCTGCCATCGACATATGGGACACAATATAGTGATACGCCTACATCAATAGTGTTGTAAACACCTCCATGATCATTGTTCTACCAATGTGGACTATTTTTGCAATCACCTATTCCTATAACAGAAGATACACGATGACAACCAATTAGCACTTCGCAATCAACCACGAATAAAGGCGAAAAAGATTAGAGGCAGAGACCACAACCTATACCCGAGGGCAAATGTAACAATGAAGACGATGAGGCCTATATACAACTTGAACGGAGAAGAAATCTAGCTTGAAACTGACGACCACCCCGTTATGGCACATATTCTGGTCGATGATATGAATTTTTTTTTTGTACTTCTCATGTAAATCTTAATTGTTTAGCTAAGTTGTAATCGATAAGATTGTACCGATATTATATATGAAATGTTTTTAAATAAATAATATTTTTGAATCAAAATTGGTATTCATTATCATTTTATATTGTTAAACCAAGTTAAATTCGATTTGGACTAGAAAAATGGAACAAAGTTGTATATTAAAAACTTATATTTACAAATTACAAAAAATTTAAGTATGAATAAAAGAATCAACAAATGGATTTTACTTAAAAACTTAATAAATAGGTAGAGGTGTGCATGGGCCAGGCGGATTTTAGTTAAAAACTTAATAAATAGGTAGAGGTGTGCATGGGCTGAGCGGTCTGGCCCAGCCCGAAGGCCTGACCGAAATGTGGGAGTGTTTGGGCAAAAATATAGGCCCGAAAAATGGGTCTGGACAAAAAATAAAGCCCGTTTAAAAAATGAGTCGGGCCTCGGGTAAAGTATATTTGGCCCGGGCTTGGCCCAGCCCAGCTCGGCCTGAATTCACTAAAGGACAAAAAAATCTGCTATTTTTTTTATTTTTGAATGTTATTTTCTTGTTATTTTCTCCCTATTTTACTGCCATATTACTATTATGTTGTTGCTAGTTTGTTGTTATTGTTTAGATATTATATAAAACTTATTTTATTATTAATTTTATTATTATTTTAAAGGCATTTGTTAATTTTGTTATTATTTTAGAGGTATTTGTTTGTTAAGTTGCATCATCTTAGTGTTATTTAAGTCTACATATTTTTTTAAAATTTATTTTCAATTTATTGGGAAATATTTATTTTGATTTTTTTAGTATTTTTGATGTATTATATATATTAAAAATTATATAAAATAATATAAAAATTAATACAGGCGAGCCGGGCAGAGCTCGAGTTTTAACATTTTTATATGGGTCGGGCTTGGGTAAAATTTTAGGCCCATTTTTTGGGCCCAGTCCGACCCTAGCTTGATGAATGGGCCTAAATTTTTAGTTGAGCCCGGCCCGACCCGGCCCATGATCACCCCTATAAATAGGTTAATAAGGTATTGTCCTTACAGTATCTTATTGGTGTGAACATGACAACATGGTATGCCCCGGGTTCCTACAAAACCTGTATAACCTCGAATGGTTTGTCTTCTCTCGAATATCCATATTTTCGCGTATCTGAGTAGATTTTGGTCAACCTTTTAATTTACGGCTCAATGAACTATTAGGTAACAACTTGAACGGAGTGTTCAATACCAATGATCAATATGTTCATCTAGGACCAGTGGGAATTCATATATTCACACGTTATACATTTGTTGTAGTTTGTACACTTCGTCAACAAAGCTCATGTGATCCAAACGTATGAAGGAACATGCTATAATTGCAAGAGCGTATGGAAAATAAAGTGTATCAAATCTCCTACAGCCACAAGTTCGGTTTGTCAAGTGTATATGGTACACTTTCTCAACAATCCCTTAGTCGGGTCTATCGAACTCTGTAACTTGAAACGATAGGTCTTTGAGCGAATGGCACATTGGATACATACAGTTTACTTGTGTTGTAGCCTTCATTCATCTTTCCTTACACCAAACGTGGTCGCCCTTCATCTATTCAACATATTTTTTCACTCGCTTTGGAAATAATGTTGCCAAACGAAAATATGTTTATTTCACAACTAGGTCATCGGTAAATGATGCGTCCCCTTTAATACGAAATTGATGCATTCCGTCAAGTTTGTCATCATATGCCTATATCGTAGACTCCCGTTATATGATTCTGTCCACTAGCCGAAGGGTATGTTAGAGAGGTAGTCTGCAACACATAAAATGAGTAGTTTTCCATTGTTAATGACCCACGAGTTTTCCATCATTTCATGGAAATGATGTTTGACGAGCTTGTACCCTATCGAGAAAAATGAATAGTTTATCCATTAATCCCAACAATTGTTGATCAGTTAAATATCAGACAATTGAAATAGTGACGAATACATACCTATGTTAATCACTAGTGCGCACTGTGTGTAACACCCCAAACCCGACCCAAACGTTATGGTCAAATCTGACATGTCACATAGAAGTTATGTTCGAAATCTGATTAAAGTTTAAAACACCTATTTAATGATAGTGTCACTTAACCAAATAATTTATTTAAAACTATTCTTTGATATCTGTTCAGTTGCTTAAAACTCGCAAAAGCCTTTATTGTTGAAGTGGAAACGTTTAAATATTTTTTAAAATAGTTATTAGTTTTGAAAACCCAATAAACTATTCTAACAGTTTGAAATGATAAAAACAGCACAAATAAAGAAAGTTAAATCAAAAACCCAAAATGCCCTTATTACATGAGTGAAACCCAAACAGAAAATTTAAACAAAACAAATTTAGAAACAGAAAGTATGTGGCCACCCCGAGTCCCTCGCAGTTCCAAATCGTCTATGGTTGAGGGTTACCTGCACATTAAAATAAACTCAGTGTATAACTCCCCAACTAAAATAGTGATCAGACATGCAGAACAAACTGAGTCGAAACCCGATGCAGAAAACAAATCAGTCTGGGCCTTAGCCCTATATATAACCGTATGGGCACAAGCCCATTACAGAATTAGAACCGAATGTGAATGTAATCCCAACCCAATCCAACCATCACACCATATGAGGAATAACTCGACCCATTCAGCCAGCACACCAATACGCAGCCATGCTGCTAATAACAGATAACGTGGCAGAGCCACCAGAATCAGAATACGTGGCGAAGCCACTTTTAACAGAATTACGTGGCATAGCCACTAGAACAGAGCTACCTCCAAATCATACCCAACCCCATGCAAAATGTCATGTCATACATATATAATGTGCATACAGAAGATCATACCCATCAGTTCACCTATTTCTAGGGGTATAATGGTCAATTAAGCAGTTAGGGGTAAAATGGTAATTTTACCCCTCAAGGGTATTTTGATCATTAACCAAGTTTAGGAGTCTCGGTATTTAATACGACCTCTTAAAAGGTCTTGTGTCGCTTTAAGCGACTCGATTAACCTATATAGCTAAAACAGTATTTATGGGCCTAAAACTCATATTGGGCCCAAGTGGGCCCACACACTCGTGTGGCCCATTCAGTCCAGTTTCACATACAGCATCACGAACCTTATAATCCAATCTAACCATAAACACTTACCAAGTATTTTACCCGTATGGGCCAGTAAGCCCATTAGGCCCATTTCCGCCCATCGAGACCTATAACAGCCCAAGTGCACAGAAATGCACACGATAGCCTCTACAGACTTTTGCCCATGATTTGTAGGCTCGATTTTCCCCACGTGCATTCGCACGCTCATGAGGCCTCGAATGTCGACGTTTTGGCATTTCAACTTTTGCCGACTTACACAAAAGTAGGGTGTGGTTACACACCTGATTTATGGAAATTGCGACAAATCCCATGATACCGAACCAACAATTGTTCCAAAATACGATTAACCTTTCGATTAAAAGAGTTTAAGTGCACTATACTCACAAACGTCAATCCTGCCTACCTTGCTCACAAAGTGTACGATTTGCTCTCCTTTTTATGCTGTTAAAACAATCCTTACTAATATCAGATTTACTGCACCATAGCAATCCCATGAGCAAAACTCGATTCCAAAGGATTAGGCTCCCAAAACAAAATGATGTGTATTACCTTAACTAAGGAAAAAGACTTGATCGGTTAAAAATGCTTGCACCTTATCACCCTTCGAGAAAACCTAGAACCCAAACAGGTAACAGATCGTGAAGAAAGGACCATCTAACAGCAATTAGAGATTCAAGAGAATGGCATTCGACCATAAGAGAACATAAGAAAGCCAAAAGATTAATCTAGAATAAAAGAAAAGAAATAACAACGCCTACCCCTTGAAAAGACACTTGCAGCACTGTATCAACATCAACTGCCGGTGGGAAAAAAAATGCAAGATGAGAGACTGGATTCAGTTGTGCAAAGAAAAGAGTGGCAACACTAATTTCACAATCAGTCTAGGGGGAAAGGAGAAAAGAATATTAACTATAGAAGGAGGAGAAAAGTTTTGACAGAACAGTGGAAGAAAGAAGAGAACAATATTCGACTCACAAAGAAAGAATTAAGAGAGAGAGAGAGAATAGATGAGCAGGGTTTGGCTAGAAGATGATTAGATTCAGCCAAAGCAAGATAAGAGAGAAAACAAGTAAGGTTCAGCCAAGATTAGAAATTAAAGAAGAGAGGATATACACAATAATGTCAAATTGGCAGAGAACAATGAGAAGAAGAAAAGAGGTTTACTTCAGGTAATTCGGCACTGAACACACTCTAATACAATCCTGAAAAAGCCCAAAAATGATCACTTGCAAAATAGCACTAGAAAGAAAAGAGGCACGAACAACCAAAAAAAGCAAAACCCGAACTACTAGAGGAGACATTTTGCACTTAACTCTCAGAAGCCGAAAATGCCTATTCAAGGAGCATACTAGTCGAATTTTGCAACTCCAACTCCTCTCCAATCGGCTACACTAACACCTAAACTCAAATTCCTTAAAAATCTCCCTGATCCACTCTACATTCTGCTCCTTGATTCATTCCAACTTCTCATTTGAATTAAATTCAAATTCTCAAGACCATGTCAAATTTCCTTCTCTTACCAAGCCTTCAACAACCTTGATAGTGTTTGCAACCACTCCACCTCTTACCGCCTCTATGTAGCAAAATAAATACATTTTGCTTGCAAGGGGATTTGAACTCATTCCTTCCCTTGCTTGTGACGCCACTTGCCACTCCACCAGTGGCTCATTTGTAATATGAAACAATAACAATTAAACTTAGATCCTATAAGCTAACATCCAAGTTTCCTTGAGCCTAAAATTAAAATTTTATCCAAGGCTTGACTTGAACCCAGGCTTTCTAAAACCCCCCAAACACACCCAAATCATCAAGCCAACATGCCAAACAAGCATTTTATGTCAACACATGCCAAAATAAAACCCCTATATTTTTGGGGTGTTACATTGTGCTTCAGATTCATGCTGCTCGTAGCAGTTCACCGCAACATGTCTTAAATAATACTTATGGTGTGTGTGGTCCTAAAGGATTCCCTATCGTTCAATTGCAGCTAGTATTCCAAGTCCCTTGTAAAAAATGATGCATATATTGGGTTAGGGGCAAACACATCTCCTTAACCTAGACAAGAAAAAATCTCAATCATTTGTTTTTTCTCCTAGCATTATTTTAAAAGAAATTGGTAGAATTTTCCTATTGTCATATTTTCCACAGCCAACAACAACCGATGGGTATATCTCCTTACATAAAGGTGTCGTCAATTTGTACCAGTGGCTTATAATATTGGAATGTCTGTCAACACTGCTTGAAAGTCCAAAAGAAACAATAGAACACTCAACATCCATGGACCAACTGGTCGTTGTAGTATGTAGGCATCATTTCCAAATTGGTTATGCAACTTAGAACGTACTTTTCAAGTACCTGACACCACTACCGAAAACCATTGTACGATGCGTCCTACCCATTATGTATCTTTTTCAATGTCTTTTGCGTTGCAATCCACGCCTTGCGGTATAACAGCTTGTAATTGTATTGGCTACAGATATTTACAATTAAAACTGTCATAGCAATTTTTGGACTCGCTTTCACCATAAGTGGTATTATATTTGCGATCATCTCTAAATCTAATTTTAGATGACCCTGTGAAATACCTGCAACAACACGAATACGTTAAAACTAGAAATTCAATACCCTAAATATAAGACAGTTTTGACGCATTACCTACGACAACACATGTATGCTGGAGCGATATATTTTTTTATTGTCTACAAATACATCTTCTTTTTAACAGAAGTCATGATTTTCCATGGACATCTATCGCCTCGTATTTTGCCTCGAATTTGTCAGGTCAAGATTTAACAACGTGAAAGTTTACCCTATTTTTTATATTGGCACTTCACTATAACGACAAAACCATTTTTAGAGGAAAACTCATTCCCTACTTTTAAATCACCTGAATCCAGCAAAGAACTCACCTAGTCCGGTCTTTTGTGTGGGAATTCTACACTTCCAACTCACATTCTACTAAGAAGTCCATATTACGCATGTGCGTCAGAGGTGAGTAAGCCTTGAATCGCGAATCTTCTTCGGAATCTTCACTTAGACCTTCACCGTCTGAACCTTCATTTTTTGGTTCAGTTTGAACCAGTTTTAGTTTAGAAAACAATGCAATTTTTGAACTATTAGTCTTGAGCTCCTGGATTGGATCGACCTCAATTCAATACCCTCTCAATTCTCAACTCCACCACCACTTTCAGGGTTGGATATCCCTTCGCCAGTGGACGTCATTGGGAGTACATCATCTCTTCTTATATATTTTTCGAAACAACCAAAATCACCTACTGATTGTCAACTGCTGGAACTTGATGTCATTCCCATGTAAATGTTTCCAGCGTTGAACACCGGTTGACCAAAGTTCAAATCAAAACCACTAATTGAGTGTCATACCGGGATCCAATATTTTGGGTTATCGCCAAAACCCGGCTATTAGACGTGTTACCTGTTGCGATTGAAATCTAAGGCTAAAACTGATGAGTGTCTTCCCATTGATGATTACGAGATATCATAATGGAAACTTTCAAACAAAGTAGTGAGCCACCACACAACTATGTTGCTGGACTCTCAGCTTGTTCTTCTGTTTCGGCCTTTCAAACTGGAACTTATGTCAACCTCCAATCGTCTTCATCTGTGATTGCGAACTTCATATATAACTCGAGTATTGGTGATCCACTATCAATATGCGCTTGCACTATCGCCTTCATCCCCATTGGGCTTCTAATTTCGAAAGCGTCATATTTGATAAGGTCGACCGAAGCAGAGAATCGATATTTCAATAAAGATACTCTCATCTGGTTAGATCCACAATTTTTTACTTAATTCTTCCATGCAGCTCTGACAATTGTATGTTAGGGTTGAAATGCAACCACATTGCGTTTTCTAATAAAAAAATACCCCATTATCGATGTCACAGACTTCACTATCGTAATAAATAACATACAATTTTCAAAACAAAAGCATTATGCAAAAAAATAGAGTTGTAATTATATATGAACAAAAAACATCAAACCTTACTTGATGTAATTACGTGTTTGCTCCAAATTATTAGAAAACACATTGCGAGCTTTCTCTTCTTGCGATTCTTCTTGCAATTTTGTTTGCTCGAAATTGCCGTATGGCACTCAATGCTAAAAGTCATCCTTTTATAGAGCCGGGGTGAGTGGCAATTGATTCAGAAAATTTTCTTGAGTGAGTGGGAAGTTTGCACGTGTTGAATTTGGTAGAGGGAAAACATTCCATGTAGGGCTCATTTTCAATGACATGTCAAATATATTCACTGAAGACGCACCCTACGTAGAGCGTTTTCTCACTGCCACTTTCAACTCCTACAATTTCCCGTTCATCCATCTGGTATCCCGAGATAATATTTTTTTGAAAAATTCTAGTTGACCTTAACTTATTGTAAGCTATGAGTGATCAAAACTTAGTTGTATTAAAAAATAAAAAAAATTACAAACTAAGAGTTTATCGAATTGATTAGTTCAAGTTTTGATTTTGAATCGAATTAAATTTTACAATTCGAATATACAATTATTGTAAATACCTTTTTGGTACCTGTCATTTTTTAAAATTACACCAAATTGGGCAATAAATAATTTCAAAATTTTAAAAATAATATTAGAAATTTTAAAATATATATTTTAAAATAACTAAAAAATATAAAAGTCTAAAGATTATATAAAAAAATTAAAAAATATATAGAAAAACCCTAAACCCATAAACTTTAAAACACTAAAACCTACAAAACCCTAACTTTACCTTAACAAAAATCAAAACTCTAGCCCTAAAATAAAATAACCCTAACAGAAGTAAAATGCTTCCAATTGGAAGCGTTTTGTCTTTTCGGCCTAATCCAATAATTTTTCAAAAAACCGGCCTAATCCGGTCATTTTTTTATAAAATTAGCATTTATGAGAATTTTAACCAAAACTGGTTTCATCTTTCTTTTTTCTTTTTTTTTAATTTTTTTAAGAATTTTAATTATTTATTTAATTATTGTTAGACTGACGGTTGAATTGATCGAACTGGTTGAATCGAGAACTGGTGGTCTAACCTATTCAACCATGGGTTCAATTATTAAAACACTAAATATGACACTTTGAGATTGTACCATTTCATCCTCATCTAATTTTTTTCAAACTCTAAGTGTCATATCACCAAACTTTTAGATTTTTCAAGTTTAAGGATCAAAATGAACTTCATTGTCAAGTTCAAAATGGACGAAAAAAAAGGTACATGTACCAAAATGAATCTAGTTATCAAGTTAATGGGCCAATATAGACCTACTTGCCAAGTTTAAGGACCAAAAGTTACATTATCTCCTATTTTTTCACTATCATTAACAGAATGGGCTTAAATTAATAACTATTTTCAAGTTCAAAGGTGAAAGTGGATAAAAGAAATTCAGGGACTAATGTGAACCTACTTACCAAATTGAAAGGCCAAAAGTTATATTACCCTTTTAATTAAATAAGCTTATTAATTTTTATTAAAATAATTAATATCATATTTTTAAAATTAAAAAAAATTATTACCCGTTGAATTGAATGTTATTGTTGTTGTTGAAGGCAGATGTAACTCATAATTACAAGTAATACATATAACTATAATTAGACTCAATCAATATTGGGCACAAAATTATAATCAATATTGGGGAAAATTTTTATTCAAATTTACTTATATTTGTACAATGACTAATTTAAGCTTATATTATTTTTTAAAATTTTAAAAAATATCTATATTATTTATAATTTAATCTTTTTTATATATTTTTCATTTATTGAAATTTTATATATAGATCATAATATTATATATTATCATAAATTTAAATTTAAATTTTATGTGTTATAAATTATATAATATATAAAAATAACATAATATAATACTTTACAAACTTTAAAAAACGACTAAATCAAATTAAAAATTTAAATATTAAAACTTAAACTTAGACTTGTTAATGGGTCGAGTTACTCATCCAAGCCCGAAGGCCCGCTCGAAATTTGAGAGGGTTTGACAAAAATATTAAGTCCGAAAAATGGGCTTGAGAAAAATTAGGCCCATTTAAAATATAGGTCGGGCTCAAACTTGAACATTCAAGAACTTAGCCTAGCTGAACCTATTTTTAAGTTTATAATACTTTATATTATGTTATTTTTATATATTATATAATTTAGAACACATTAAGAAATAAACTTATACTAAATATATAATACTACTCTAATATAAATATTAAAATAATGTTAAGATGACTATATAAAAACTTTCAATAAATAAATAAAATAAAATTTTATTAAATATTAAAATAATATAATATAATTTTTAAAAAAAATTAAAAATAATATGGACAAGCCTAAAATGGATTTGGATTAATCTATTACAAATATGAACAAATTTAGACAAAAATTTTAAGTACATATTTCTAATCGAATCAGACTTAGACAATCATAAAATATGTTACTATCTTCTTTAAGCCCAACTCAACCTAACTCATAAACATCTCTACTCAAACTCAATCCGTATTTTAATAATTTTTTTCAATCCTAATATTTTAATCTAAAACCCTTTCAACTTTCCAACGAAATCCTGGAACTTAAACAGAGACAGCCGTCACATGATGAGGTCGAAATACATGTAATAAAATTTAAATAGGGATGCCAAGTAAGGATGGTTCCTAGAATCTCTGTAAAGTCGATTCCAAGACAGTCACATGTTTAAGCCATTAGTTTATATTTTCCAACGCGTAAAACTGAAGAATCTCCTATGGCATAACCCACCCACCCTTCAAGCCCCTTGGTTTTGTCTCCCAAAACCATGGGTCCTGTTCTCTCCCCCCCCCCCCCCTTTCGCCGCCACCCTTTATATACAAAACGAAACCCACTTTCCTTTTACCAACCAAAATTCTCAATCTAAACCTCCAAGCAAAATCCCATCAAAGACCCATTTTTGAAGAATGAGCAGTGGAGCAGTTTCAGCAAGCAAAGCCTGGATTGTGGCAGCCACAATCGGAGCAGTTGAGGCATTGAAAGACCAAGGCATTTGCAGGTGGAATTACACCATTAGGTCACTGCATCAACATGCCAAGAACAATATCAGATCTTCTTCTTTCTTTTCTTCATCTTCATCTTCTTCTTCTGCTGCTGCTGTTTCAAATAAGTTGAGGGAGGAAAAGATGAGGAAAGCTGAGCAGACTATGAAGAAAGTTATGGATTTGAACTGTTGGGGTCCTAATACTGTTAGATTTTAATGTTCTATACATTTGGTTCATACAAATTACTACAGTTTTTTTCCTTTCTGTCAGAGAAAAAAAATTATAGAGAGAGATGATCTGAATTGTTGTAAATCAGCCTTTCCAA
Organism: Gossypium stocksii; assembly: GCA_020496765.1. NCBI lineage: Eukaryota > Viridiplantae > Streptophyta > Magnoliopsida > Malvales > Malvaceae > Gossypium > Gossypium stocksii. Next base: position 10,483,735 of record CM035621.1, on the reverse strand, counting down.
AATTTTTTTCATATTACGTTCTCTATGATTTGCATCTTGTTGTATTGGGGATTGTCATATGAAAAGAATTTATGAAATACAATCTAAAGTTGGGTTGTAAATACTTTCTTTTCTCTGAATTTCTAATCTTTTGGTTGAATTTTGATACAGATTGAATCTCTAAAATCGTTTCCTTTTCTTTCTTGGTTGAGGATACAGCTTTGTACTCCATTAGAAATATTAGTACTCTATTAGAAACTATGGTAACTGTTGTATATTATATATTATATAAATTATTTTCAAATAAAATATATACTATTAAAGTTTTATATTATTACATCAATCATATATATACATACTATGTATATATATAATGGAAGAAAGAAAGTAATTGAAAATAGGTGTCTCTATATGTAAATGGACATAATATAGCCATAGATATCTCTTGATATTTTATATATAAACACTAAAAATTAGAATTGAAATATGAAATTGAATTATAAGAGGAGGAAACTATTAAAGTAATTTTTTTCTTGTATGTACCGTAGTATAAATTGTTCTGTTCAAGTAAACGTATTATATTTGTGGAATAGCTTTTTTTGATTGGTCTGCATACAGAGAAGAAATAATTATTTTTAAAATAATTTCTTGAAAATGTCTATTCTTTATAAAATATCGATCTCGGATCCAACCAAAATTTCTATGTATCTACCAAAACATATAAGGATAAGTTCTTAGAAATTTTAGTATTTCATTGGAAATTTAGACAAGCTTGTAAATACAGATTTTGGTACACCAAAAATTTTAATGAAATTTCATACAAATATTAGTACTCTCTTAGAAATTTTGGTATAGAGTTGTAAATCTAAAAATTAGTATACCAAAATTTCTAACAAAGTTATATAGAATAATGATAATCTATTAGAAATTTTGGTATATATCAAAGTATGCTATTAGAAATATTAATATTTTGTTAGAAATATTGGTAAATGCTTGTAAATCCGGATTTTGGTGTACCAGAATTTCTAACAAGGTTCCTTAGAAATATTAGCATTCCTTTAGAAATTATGGGATATACCAAAATATCTAAGGTTAATCTCTTAAAAATTTTGATAAAAACTTGTGTAACATGATTTTGGTATATCAAAATGTCTAACCCCGTTCCATAGAACTATTGGTATTTTCTTAAAAATTGTAATATAATTTAAAATATCTAAAAAATTCCTTAAAATTTTTAGTATCCTTAAAATTTTGGTATTTAACAAAATATTTAATCATATAATCTTAAAATTTTTGATATTTCATATTTAGTTCATCCCAATTTTTTTGTTAGAGTTTGTGTGACTCAAATCACGTCACTTATTGAATAAATAAATATAGTAGCAAAATAAGGAGGTTTGTGGGGGCGAGAGGCTGAAGGCCATATGCACAAGTTGAGTTCGTATAAAACTATACTTTTACTATTTGACTTTTATTAGAACATTTTTTCAATCCTTAACTAGATGTAATCGAAACTCCTCTTGTATAATTTGTTTTTCAACATTAGTGAATTTCTTCTCCTCTGCCCGTGATTTTTTCCCGAAAGAGTTTTTATGTAAAATCTATTTATTCTTATTTTTTTTCTTATTACTTTGTAATCATTCTATTGCCATTATTAACATTTATTATAATATTTTCATATAAACATAATTGGTTATTTTAATTAAAATTTTTTGGGTCGTTTGCAGGGATGAAGTAGAAAACCCACTCGAAGGAGGTCATAGGGTTGGCCAAACATTATTAACATCTCATAATGTCAATTTTAATGTTAATAATCTATGCTAATGCCTTAACCAGGACTTTCTTTTCTTGGATATAATGAATCTGAAAATGTAAACGTTAAAATATTTCATAATTCTCTCTATTTTTTAAAAGTTTGAAATTTAATTTTTATACTTTTCAGATTTTAAAATTTAGGTTCAATTGTTAATATTGTTAAATTTTTTTTGGTTAAATTTATTGGTGTGAGATTTTGAAATAAAAACAATACACTATGTAACCAAAAAAATGATGTTGTAATGAACATAAGTTTAACAAAAAAAATTAACTACGTTAACAGTAGAATATAAATTTTAAAATCTAAAAAGTAGAGAGACTAAATTCTTAAAAATAAACGTATAAGAATTAAATTTCAATTTTCAAAGAGTATAAAAACTTATGACATATTTTAACCAAAAAATTGAGTACAAAATCTAAATAATATGAGTCACTTCTTCAACTCCAAAAAGAAAAAAAAGTTTGATATATAAATTTACTCTTGAATGTGATAATTTTTCTCATTTTAAGACTTTATAGATTACATTGATACTTAAGGTTGACTATTATTACACAAGTTGATACTTATGACTAACATCTATTTATTTTGAAAATTTTGGGTGACATGATCTAAAGAGAGTAATGTGTGAATTATTCTTTCTTTTTTTTTGTCAAATAACAGTTCATTCAAGGCAAAAGGAAAAAAAAAGAACTCAATTACTATATATAGCAATTAAACACAGAACAGCTAAAAAACTTAACCGGACAGGGCTAGTAGACCATCTTTGTCCAGAATATGGACCAAAGAAGATGATGGTTGGCGCAACTAATCAAAAATACACATCTTTTTCTTATAATAAGAAACCACCCAATCAACAGCCAGATTAACGGATCTCTTTACAAATTCAAAATGAATATGGGAATCCTGGGCAAGACAGAGTCCAATTTCTACAAGATAAGCTTGAGTTTCTAACGACTCCGCTTAACCCTTTTCAAAATCTCCTTATACACAATCAGGGAGTCTATAGCTAAAATAATCCTTTTATTGGACAGCCACAATCTTTGAAATGTCAAAGATATTGGGTGTCAGGGATTTGGCACCGAAAATCTAAGCATTTAAGGCACCAAAATTTGGTTTGAAATTTGGCATGGGATAATTGCAATTATGGTCCCTATTTGTATAGGTTCTTTGCAAGTTAATCCCTGAACCTCAACTATAAATAGCCCTAACCATTTCTCATTTTTTCTTCATCCCAACATTTGCCATTCTCTACTTAAGGCATTGTTCTCTCTCCCTATTTGTAAAATTTCACTTGTATTTTTTGGAGTGAAATATATTTGGTAGTGCCCGAGGACGTAGGCAAAATTTGCCGAACCTCGTTAAAATTCGAGTGTTCTTTATTGTTTATTTTTACATATTTTGGGAGTGTGATTGTAGTGATTTATTGTGCTATTAAATTACGATAGAGGGATATTCTGGCTAGGAAAGACTTGGTACTTAAGCGATCCTCGTGATCCACCTCTCTTTCCTGGGAATTGAACTTAGTGTGATTTTTTAGTACAATAATTTTACTCTTTTACACGCTTCCGCACAACAATTGGTATCAGAGCTAGATTCGTACCTGGAGAATACGACCGTTTACGGTACTATTCACGTATACAACACTGCTCGCGTATACAGTAGTTGGGATTGAGGAGAAAAATGGCAGAGGCATCGTCATCAGCAAGGACTACTGTGACCAATGCAAAATTTGAAGTAGAGAAATTTGATGGTACCAATAATTTTGGTATGTGGCAATGTGAGATCTTGGATGTCTTATGTCAGCAAGAGTTGGATATAGCCCTTGAAGAAAAACCTGACAAGATGGATGACAAGGAGTGGGCCAAGATCAATAGACAGGCGTGTGGTACAATCCGCCTATGTTTGGCCAAAGAGCAGAAGTACTCTGTCATGAGGGAGACATCAGCGAAGAAGCTATGGGATACACTGGAAGAAAAGTTTCTAACGAAAAGTCTTGAAAATAGACTTTATATGAAAAAGAAACTTTATCGATTCACGTATGTGCCCGGCATGTCGATGAATGACCATGTGAACTCATTCAATAAAATTTTAGCAGACCTGCTAAATTTGGATGAGAAATTTGAAGATGAAGATAAGGCATTATTGTTGTTGAATTCTCTTCCTGATGAATATGATCATCTTACCACCACATTACTTCATGGGAAGGATACGATCACATTTGATGCAGTCTGTAGTGCGTTGTATAGATCTGAGACTCGAAAGAAAGATAAAAGAGATCACAGAGATACAACTGCAGAAGTTTTAACAGTAAGAGGTCGTTCACGCAGCAGCAAACCTGATAGAAGGGGAAAGTCCAAAGGGAGGAGACTTGCCAAAGATGAATGTGCCTTTTGTCGTGAGAAAGGGCATTGGAAAAAGAATTGTCCTAAGTTACAAAAGGGCAAGGCTATTTCTAATGCATGTGTAGCAGAGCATGATGAGGAGTCAGACTTTAGCTTGGTTGGCATGGCAATGGCATGTCATACGGATGAGTGGATTCTGGATTCGGGATGTACTTACCATATGTGTCCTAATAAGGACTGGTTTTCTAGTCTTAAAGAGCTAGAAGGTGGAGTTGTTCTTATGGGCAATGATAGTGCTTGTAAGACAATGGGAGTGGGTACAGTCCAATTGAAGAATCACGACGACTCAATCCAAGTCTTGACGGATGTTCGCTACGTACCTAGCCTGAAGAAAAATCTCATCTCATTAGGGGCCCTAGAATCTAAAGGGCTCACAATCACTTTGAGAGATGGATTACTAAAGGTAGTAGCTGGGGAATTGACGGTGATGAAAGGCACAAGAAGAAATAACCTGTATTTTTTAAATGAAAGTACAGTTATTGGATCAACATCAACAGTTTCTGCGAAAGATGTAGATTCAGAGGCTACCAGGTTATGGCATATGAGATTGGGACATGCTGGTGAAAAAGCTTTGCAGACTTTAGCGAAGCAAGGCTTGTTGAAAGGTGTAAATTCTTACAAATTGGAATTCTGTGAACATTGTATTCTGGGCAAGCAGACGAGGGTGAAATTTGGTTCAGCAATTCACAATACGAAAGGAATTCTAGACTACGTTCACAGTGATGTATGGGGACCTACCAAAGTGGCTTCTTTGGGAGGTATGCACTATTTTGTTACTTTTGTTGATGATTATTCAAGAAAAGTATGGGTGTATCTAATGAAAAGAAAAAGTGAAGTATTGGATGCATTTCTGAAATGGAAGAAGATGGTTGAGACTCAAACTAGTCAGAAGGTCAAACGACTTCGATCAGACAATGGTACTGAGTACAAAAATGACCCATTTCTTCAAGTATGTCAAGATGAGGGCATTGTGCGACACTTCACTGTTCGGGATACACCACAGCAGAATGGGGTGGCAGAACGCATGAATCGGACTATACTGGAGAAAGTTCGATGTATGTTGTCCAATGCTGGATTGGGCAAGGAGTTTTGGGCTGAGGCAGTTACATATGCGTGCCATCTAATTAACCGTTTGCCATCAACTGCAATAAATGGAAAAACTCCTATGGAGATGTGGACTGGTAAATCTGCTACTGATTATGATTCTTTACATGTTTTTGGTTCCACTGCATATTATCACGTAAAAGAATCTAAGTTAGACCCAAGAGCAAAGAAAGCATTATTCTTGGGAATAACTGGTGGAGTAAAGGGATACCGTCTCTGGTGTCTTGATACAAAGAAGATTGTTTTCAGTAGAGATGTGACTTTTGATGAATCGACCATGTCAAAGTACAAGGATTCACAAAAGGATGACAAAACCAGTAGTACTTTACAGCAGGTGGAGCTTGAAAAGGTTAATGATGATCCAGCTAATATTGGAGGGACAAATGATGAAGAAGTTCCGACCCAAGAACCTCTACAGCAACAAGATTCAATTGCATATAGGAGGCCAAGAAGAGAGATTCGTAAGCCTGCTCGCTTTGATGATATAGTGGCCTATGCACTTCCAATTGCAGATGATGATGTTCCGTCTACTTACACAGAAGCAATAAGTAACCCTGATGGTGTAAAGTGGAAGCAAGCCATGAATGAAGAAATGCAATCTCTTCATAAAAATAGGACCTGGGAGTTGGTGACACTGCCCAAGGGAAAGAAGGCAATTGGATGCAAATGGGTATATGCAAAGAAGGAAGGATTTCCTGGAAAAAATGAAATTCGATACAAGGCTAGATTGGTAGCAAAGGGTTACGCTCAGAAAGAAGGAATAGACTACAATGAGGTGTTTTCTCCAGTTGTAAAGTATTCGTCTATTCGGATTTTGCTAGCCTTGGTTGCGCAATATGACCTTGAACTAGTTCAGCTTGATGTGAAGACCGCGTTTTTACACGGTGATTTGGAAGAGGAAATCTATATGATTCAGCCAGATGGATTCAACGTTGCTGATAAAGAAAATTGGGTTTGCAAACTAACAAAGTCGCTTTATGGATTGAAGCAATCTCCGAGGCAGTGGTACAAGCGATTTGATCAGTTCATGAAAGGGCAAAGGTACACAAGAAGTAAATTTGATCATTGCGTGTATTTTCAGAAGTTACAAGAAGGAACTTTCATATACTTGCTCTTATATGTTGATGACATGCTAATAGCATCTGAGAGCAAAGTTGAAATTGAGAAATTGAAGACTCAACTCAATCTCGAGTTTGAGATGAAAGATCTAGGTGAAGCTAAGAAGATTCTCGGCATGGAAATATGTAGAGATAGAGCTCATGGAAGAGTTAGCTTGTCTCAGAAGCAGTATTTGAAGAAGGTACTACAACAGTTTGGCATGAATGAGCATACAAAAACTGTAAGTACCCCGTTGGCTTCTCATTTCAAGCTTTCTGCACAACTATCTCCTTCGACGAATACGGAACAAGAATACATGTTGCAAGTTCCGTATTCTAATGCAGTGGGTAGCTTGATGTATGCAATGGTGTGTACAAGACCTGACATTTCACAAGCAGTTAGTATAGTGAGCAGGTATATGCATAATCCTGGAAAAGGACATTGGCAAGCTGTGAAATGGATTCTACGGTATATTCAGAAGACCGTAAATGTTGGATTACTGTTCAAGCAGGATAATACACTTGGTAAATGTGTTATTGGGTACGTTGATTCTGACTATGCTGGTGATTTGGACAAACGAAGATCAACCACCGGTTATGTGTTTACACTTGCTGGAGGACCAATAAGTTGGAAGTCTACACTACAGTCTACGGTTGCGTTGTCAACCACAGAAGCCGAATACATGGCTGTAACAGAGGCTGTAAAGGAAGCTATTTGGTTACAAGGTATGGTTAAAACCTTGGGATTGGTTCAGGAGCATATTAACGTGTATTGTGATAGTCAAAGTGCTATTCATTTAGCAAAGAATCAAGTCTATCATGCACGTACAAAGCATATCGACGTACGATTCCATTTCATTCGGGAAATTATTGATGAAGGGAAAATTCAGCTTCAGAAGATTAAGACTGCAGATAATCCTGCAGATATGATGACCAAGGTGGTAACAACAACCAAGTTCAAACATTATTTGAACTTGATCAATATCCTGCAAGTTTAACAGTTGAAGAAGGCACTATCAAGTATTGTCGTCAAAGGCAGAAAGAATTGTGTGAAGATAAGATTATTCTAATCAAATCTTCAAGGTGGAGATTATTGGACAGCCACAATCTTTGAAATGTCAAAGATATTGGGTGTCAGGGATTTGGCACCGAAAATCTAAGCATTTAAGGCACCAAAATTTGGTTTGAAATTTGGCATGGGATAATTGCAATTATGGTCCCTATTTGTATAGGTTCTTTGCAAGTTAATCCCTGAACCTCAACTATAAATAGCCCTAACCATTTCTCATTTTTTCTTCATCCCAACATTTGCCATTCTCTACTTAAGGCATTGTTCTCTCTCCCTATTTGTAAAATTTCACTTGTATTTTTTGGAGTGAAATATATTTGGTAGTGCCCGAGGACGTAGGCAAAATTTGCCGAACCTCGTTAAAATTCGAGTGTTCTTTATTGTTTATTTTTACATATTTTGGGAGTGTGATTGTAGTGATTTATTGTGCTATTAAATTACGATAGAGGGATATTCTGGCTAGGAAAGACTTGGTACTTAAGCGATCCTCGTGATCCACCTCTCTTTCCTGGGAATTGAACTTAGTGTGATTTTTTAGTACAATAATTTTACTCTTTTACACGCTTCCGCACAACACCTTTGATATCCTTGCTTCAAAGCAAAATCAGCTCTCAAGAATTATTTTTTAATTATTCCTTTTTTTTTAAGTTATAATAGTTTTAAAATATAAAAATTCAAAATACATAAAAAAATAATATAAACAGCTACAATTTTAGAATATTGAAAAAAAAATAACAATAAAGAATTGACAAGCATTGATCAAATGTTGACCGAAATTGACTGATGAATTTTTTCATTTTAAAATATTTTGATTTTTTTAACTCTTTATTTTTTTTTAAATTTTGTTTGTAGTTCCATAAAATTTTTAGCTAAAAGCTTTTTATTTTTATATTTTTGAGTAACATATATTCAACTTTTTGAATTTTATTTATTTAAAAATAATATTATAACTTATTTATATTTAATTTCAAGCTTTTTTTTTTTAATTTTGTAATAATTAAAGAGTAATCAACGTATTCCCTATTTATGTATTATTCATCCATGTGATCAAAATTTTCAAAAAAAGACAAGTATCAACTTAATCTTTTTTATTTTAAAAAATTAAAATACCAACTTAAAAATAATATTTCCTAAAGAATGCGTTTTAAGCATATTTCCTTCCAATTCAAAGGGTAAGAGAGATTGTCTGTAAAAGTATATAATTTTTATTTTGAAGATAAATTTTAAAATTACACATTAAAATCAAAATATCATGTGTCTATTTGAAATAAAATCAAATTTCAATTATCAAATTATATATTAAATCAAAATTTATATTTAATACTTTATTTTGTCAGCAAAACCGGAAACGGCCCTCAGATTTCTTGTTTTCGTCGGCAAAAACCGAAAGTGAGTGAAAAAATTAGCACTCGGTTTTCGTCGCCAAAACCAGGGAACTTTCTCTCCGCATATCTGGCTTCAATCGCCTCTTGATTTTGGGATTTTCCCCACTCTTTTCTCCTATAAATAAAACCCAACCTCCATTTCACTTTCTCAACCTCAATTAAAAAAATAAATCAACAATGAGTAGAGCATGGATTGTGGCAGCAACAATAGGTGCAGTGGAGGCCCTAAAGGACCAAGGGATTTGCAGGTGGAATTACACAATAAGGTCGCTTCATCAACATGCAAGGACCAATATCAGATCATTTTCTCGTCATCCCAACATCCTTTCTTCACCTGCTTCTTATAAACTGGTGAATAATAAATCTGAAGAGAATATGAGAAAAGTAATGGATTTGAGCTGTTTTGGTCCTAATACAATTAGATTTTGATGTTCTATAAATAAAATGTTTAACAGAGTACTCTTTCCCTCTCCAATTTATTTTTTATGGTTGAGCTTGGAATATTCTCAACTTTTTGATGCAAACATGTTTAAAGATTTTTGCCAGAGATGAAATCAAATTGAATATAGTTGTGGATGATAAACATGTTTGCAAATCTATGATTTTTCTGAGTTACTATTTTCATTTGATCTAGTTTCTAAGGTTGCAGGCATGAATCAATAATACTTTTCTTAAGGAAAATGCAATATTTCCAAAGGTATTTACGGAAATCTCATTCCCTAATCAGCGATTTGAGTTGCAGATTGGGTTTCAAGAATTAAAATGTCTCGAAGATGTTCTTCATTCCATTGAAAACACCCCAAATTTCAATTGCCAAAATGGTTGAGGTTGAGGTGATAGCAGGGTGTAGCTATAATTTTTTTTAAGTGAAAAATTAACTCTTATATTTTTATAAGAATTAAAATATAATTTTATTTTTATATTTTATATTTTTATAAATTTTATATAGGATTAAATCAACATTCTAACATTTTTGGGAAAGATAGATTATAATTTTATTATATATTAATTTAAAACTTATGAATTTTGAAAATATAAAATAAATAATTTTCCATTTTAGGAGGTGACCCTGGGCAATCCCCTTCCTTTGCTCTCTTTGCAAGAGTGAAATTCTATGGAGAGTTTAGATTTAATGAATATGACAAAGATTTATCTTCAACTTGATATAACTTGTGATCATATAGGAAAAAAGTTTCTTATTGCAGTTGCAAGATGTAATGAGCAAGGGGGAATTTATGGGGCTGATAGGGACCTGTTACTCTAAAATAGAAATTTTTTTATTTTTTTATTTTAAAAATTTTAAAATTTTAAATTAACAAAAGGTAAAATTATAATTTGACTCATCTAAAAATAATAAATTTTTTATTTAATCATTTAAAAATTGTATTTTTATTATTGTAAATTTTACAATTTAATTTCGTCCCCTAAAAATTTTTCTAACTTCACCCCTGACAATGAGAAGAATACCAATAAAAGTATTATGGAGGTCTTTGAATTAGGTGTTAGATTATATTTTACTATTTTCACTCAAAAAGGCATTAGTCTATATACATTAGATTAAATAGCAAATTAGTCTCTTTGTTAAAAATTTTCATTTGTTTTTAGAGTTAAAAATTAGTCCTTATACGTTAAAATGAGGTACACATGACACGTTACGTGTATCTGTCTGATTATTTTATTAACCTAATTTTTAAAAGTAAAAATAGATAAAATTTTTATTAAAAAATATTATTTTACACTTTAATTTTAACAGTGATTGAGTAAATATGGCATTTGTTTATCACTCAATTTTGGTATTTTAAAATTATTATTTTATATTTTATATTTATTTTATAAAAAATAAAATGGAATAATATCTTATACGATGAAACCTAAGATATTTAAGTAATTATTCTTGTATTTCTATATCAAATGAACATTAAAATAATTAATAAATATAAAATGGGTGGAGCCGAAAAATTATAAATACATCTAATATTTATAGAAATGATAATGATATTCAAATTTTAACATTTAAATTGGAGCAAGACAGATCATGCCGATAATAGAACGATTATGGATTTATAATTTCCAACCCACTTTATTTCATTTTTGAAGAAGTTATTTAAAATCCCTGTAGAGGAATATTACTTCTTTCTTTCTTCAAGAGGACGTGCTTAACCTAATTATTAGCAAGGGAAAAAAATAATCACCTATGAAAATCAGAGTCATGGAATAGACATATTTCCATATAAATCAGTGAATCCAAAAAAAAAGAGAGAGAGAGAGAGAGAGGATTAAATAGAAAACAGTGCAAGTTGATATAACCAAAGATAAAATTATTCCATCTTTTAACCTCAACTAAGGGAATATAGTTTGCTCATTTGTAAAAAAAAATTACTAAAAATACACGTAGAAAGTAAACCTAGAGACATCCAAATTCATAACATCCATTTGTTTGAATAACATTACACACATGTAAAAAAAAATTTAAAATTTATCCCACAACATCTTTTCAGTTGAGCTTCGATCCAAGTTTCATCTAAATTTAATTTTGGATAGATGCATATTTCTTTAAAGGTCATTGAGATTTGATCTTGAAATTAAATTTGGAGTGATGCTTGGCTTGAGAATTTGATTTGATTCGGATTTAATGGCTTTTGAAACTTGATCTTGAATTATTGAATTCTGTTTCAAGGGTAGTGAAGACTTAATCTTAAAAACGAGTGATGGAGATTTGATCCAAGTATCTTCCAGACTTGACCTAAAATTAATGTGGTTTGCTTCAGAGATCTTCTAGACGTGATTTTGGAGAATAAAATTAAATTTTTTTAAATAAAAATTCAATTTTGCCCTTAATTCAAAAATATAAAATTTTATTTTGACTCCCACAAATTTGAACAAAATTTGATTAATATCCAATTCAATTCTAAAATCAAATTAAATAGTTGGCTTAGCACAAAAAGCTGACATAAGCCTCTATTCTAATAAAATCAAAGCTTAATAAGTTTGCAGTTAAAAATCCGGAAAAAATTAAGTGCTTACATAGAACAAAGCAAAAGAGGGAATGAAAAGTTGATAAATGCAACAAGAAACTTACAAAAGAAAGAAACTTGATAAATTCTGCAAAGAAATAGAAGAACATTGGAAAGCAAAAATGGCTAAAAATTAATCAATAAATACAAAAGTGAAATTCCAATCAAAACCCCTAAGATCCCTATTTATAGAAGAAGATTTGGGCTTGCAAAGCGATGGAAAAATAGAGAAAATGGTTCTCACAGTGTTGTAACTATGGGCCAATAGAATGATGCCATGTCAAAATTGAGTAGTGACCTTTTAGAGATGATAGTTTAAAATTTTGAAACAACCACGGAATATTAATTAATTTCACTATGAATAGTTCAAATGATATAAGGCTTCTCGTTCACAAAGTGACATTCCATTGCCCCAGAAAACACAATCTTAAACAAGTTTACTTCATAAATTTCTGTTTAATGATAAGCAATTGTTATATCCCCACACATAAATACCTCTCATGTCATGAAGAGAGTGTCCATATAAAATGAGGGTATCGGGATGCCATTAAAGACAACCGACATATTAGATTTCATCTCATTAATATTTTCAACTTCCCAAACTCATTAATCTTGAAAATGATTATATCAGGGCACCTCTAAACTATACCTTTAATGAGTCTAAACTACACATTATCAATGAGGTATTCATACAATGAAAATAGAAGAGATAAATGATATTGTACACTACTCAAATATCGTCGTAGCTCAAATAACCACTATTTTTAATGACTTTTCGCACCCTCTGTAATGTATGTTACCACCATTTTTAATGACTCTCTACATCACATGTTACGTGAAATCATCATTTTTCATCTCAAAACCTAATATAACTTTTTAATTATAACAAATCTTAATTTGAAATTAAATTAGAAACATATAGGTTTGGGTACCGAATAAGGAAGTGAGAAATACTATATAGTAATAAAAGGTATGAAATATTATGTGCTATAGTCTGAGTGGTCCAAAGCCTTTAGTAATTATTATTTATGTATAGGAAAGTACATAAGTCCATGCTGACATTCAACACCATAAGGACCCAACAACCCAAACATAAAATTTATTGAAGAAAAATATCATAAATAAAGAAACCGATTGATATCTTTATTGTTTGGTCTGATAATTGAAAAGATTTATGACGTGCGGGTTTCAGGCTTGCTAGACACGTGTCTTATTTTGAGTTATTTGCATAATACGCGGTCCTTTTTGTTATTAGTACTGACATTACATGTTGGCTTCAGGTTTTTTGAACATATGTTTCACTCTAGGTCGCCTGCAGAGCACGTGTTCTCCTTTCTGTGAGCTCCTTAAACGCATGCGAACTGAGATCGTGGCCTTCTCTTGGTTCGTGAGAACTAGATCCGCGAGCTGGGTCCATGAACTCCTTTTGTTGTCCTTTCACGGTTCACCTTGCACTCAACCATCTGGTGAGACCTATCTGAGTCACGGGTAGGCGACCCGAATCTTATCTATGACTCGATTGCTGATCACCGATGTATAACAAAATTTTTATTCTTTCAATCAACTCAATTTTTTATAATAAAATTTTATTTAAAATGAAAGCGAATTTAGATAATGAATATTTTTTTGGCATAAATTCATATGCATTATGAATCAATATCAAATAATAAATGTAATACTTGAATTTGCAATATATAAATCCGTAAAAATAGATTGAATATTATCGAATATTTGATTTTTTTATTATATTATAAATTAGGGATGATTGTGTTATTGTTTTCAATTATATTATGGTTCTAATAATTTTATTATGATTAAACTTGAGATTTAATTATTTTACTTTTATTTTGGTATAATTTGTGTTAGGTGTAGAGTGTCTTTAGTCATATTATAGTTTTGATTCCTTTCTATGTATAATTTTGAGATTTAGTTCACATAATTTTGGGAGGCAAAATTTAATTTTTGTATTATTATAATGATATTAGTTACTCTATATAATTAACACTATTAATTATTTTGATTAAAATGTTAAAGTGAATTTTTTTTTTAAAAAACACTTATTCAAATTCATCTTGATAAAATAATTTTTATTAGAAAAATATTTTTAAGAAAAAATTGGAATCAATATTTAATCAAAATAGTTAACATTATTGGTTGTTTAGACTATTAATGACATTATAAAAATATAAATATCAAATTATATCAAACGTTTAAGTATAAAAATAAAATATGAACGGGTTGAGTCATGTTCAAATTTATCTTTTTTAAATTGAGTTGGACTTTGACAAAAAAATAAACCTATTTTTAAAGCACCTTGTATGAGCCCAGACTTAAAAAATTAATCTAAATACTTTGTATTAGCCCGACCCAACCGATAAACATCTCTAATTTAAAGCATAAAACATCTTAATATTTGATTAATATTAAATAATTATACTAAAGGAAATCAGTGACAGTCCAACTGAAATAAATGAAATTCCATATCAGTTATTAATTATGGTCTTAACCATAAGGTATTTTTTAGTACAATAATTTAATTTTCTTGGTCATATAATTTTCAAGTTAACTTCAGTTAGGTGTGTGTATATGGAAGAGTAAAAATAAAGCATGAGAATACTGGTAATGCAATGATAATGCATAATGTGTGTGTGTGTTTTTTTAATCAATGCATAATCTTTTTATTCATTAATATTTTTTAATTCAGAAAAATATTTTCTGAATAATATTTTTATTTTATTACAGAATTTATTCATTAAAATTATTTTTGGTCTATTATTTAGTTCAGATTATATCTGTTTTTGTTTTTTTATATAATGTTTAGAACTATCAATAAATAAAAAGATAATGTACTTTAATACACTCAAATTCACTTCCTCTTACGTTGACAATAATGCTCATATCAATCGAGTTACGACTCGTTAACATTGTTGATTGTATTATTGAATAAGAAATGAAGTATATGAAAACTGGTATAAGGTATAGTATTTATTAATTTATTTTTGGAATAATTGTGAATTGTCCCGTACAGTATAGACAAGCGGCATATCTTATCTTTGTTCGCTGGCCAATTTGTTGGGCAACAAAATATCCCATTGCCAGGCAGGCAGGCTCAAACCTACAACTATTCCATCTAACTGAGTTTCTCTACTTTTCTAATGTGATTTGATAAATAGAATTTTGTAAAGAAATATAGTTGAATTTAGGGATGAATCCAAAAACTTTGTCTAAAAGGACCAAAATAAAATTCTAAAATTTTAAGGGTTCAAGCTAAAAAAATTATTTAAAAATAGTTTAGATCATATAATTAACTTTGAGGAGAATCAAGAATAATTTTTTTTTCATATATTGAAATGATTGAAAAACTTAAATTAAATGATTAATACTTTAACAGGGACTATTAATGAAAATTTCCCACTTAACAAGGGGTCAATGCTGAATTGCATTCAATCTAAGTAGAGACTATTAAGAGATGACGGTGGGTTTTCCTAAATGTGAAATCAAGATTTTGAGAAACTTTTAATATTTGGATTGGATATACCTTATTTAAAGTTGAGATAATAATTTATTTGGACTTCTAATTTTATAAAAAAATCAATTTAGTCCTTCAATTAATTTTTTACATCTTTTAATTTTTGAACTTGTATTTTTTGTCAAATCACCTCAAAATTAATGGAAAAATTAATGTTTGTTAACTTTTTTTTATGTGGCATACACATGGATGACATGTCAACATTTAATTAAATTTTAAAAATTTTAAAAATATTTTTAAAAAATATTTTTTTAATTTTAAAAATTTAAAAATATTATTTAAATATTGTGTCATCCATATGGTAATCCATGTGAATGCTATGCTAGTAAAGTTAAAAAAAAATATTAACTTTTCCATTAATTTTGAGGTGATTTGACAAAAAGCAAGTTCAAGGGAAATACTAAATAAAAGGCTAAATTTTTTTTTTTATAAAGTTAGAGGACTAAAAAAATCATTATGCCTTTAAAATTTAATATGTGTATGGTGTATTTGAGGGCTTTTTTTCCATGTGTAAAATGGTTATAAATAATTACAGCTCATTTATATTCATTTATCAAGTTAAATACAATAATACAAAATAAATTTAAAGATTCATTTATTAAACAAAAACAAAAACGAATGAGATATGTTCAATTCTTTTCCCTTTTTGTTCACAGACAAACTTGTTTGTGAATCATTTTAAGCTGGTTTAATTAAAACTAAACCAAAAATCATTTATTTTTTTATTATATATAATATTATTATTTGTGTTTTATTTTTAATTTATTTATGATATAATTATTAGTACACCTACAAAATGAGTGCTTCTAAGTCCTAAACATATAAATAAATAGCCTTTTTATTATGGAATTTTTTTTATAAAAAACATATTTTTTAATTCAAAAATTAAAAGATGAAATAAATAAAAACTTCCAATCGAATTTACACAATTATAAAATTATAAAAAATTATCATATAAAATCTAAAGAAAAATAGAATTTAAACTCAAAACATTAATATCTTTAATAATTCATTTTTACTATTTTAATTAAAATTATGTTTAATTTTTTTGTATATTTTATAAAATTATTACATAAATATTTACACCATTATGCCATAATATGATATACTTAAAAATTGCACATTTCAATTTACACTATATATATATTTTGGTAATAATTTGTTTGCATAACTTTAATATCAAAACCATGAGAAAAAGAAACTTTAATATCCCAATTTAAGGAAATAATTTCATATTATTTAGGAACAAGCTATAAACATATTCATGAGTTTATATATACACATATCTTATATCCCACATTGCTTAAGAAAATAAAGAAAATGAAACTTTAAGTCTATATAAAAGCCTTTTTGTAAGTTTTATTTCCACATCAATAGGTGGCACAAAAAATAAATAAATAAAAATTTGGTGCTGCTACTTTAGTGCTGATGATTAGAAGCGTTGTTTTGTTAATATACTGAAAACTCTTCTAGTCAGAAGTGTTTTATCAAAATCGGCTCATTCTCGTAAATTTTTTAAAAATTAATCTATTTTCGTAATTTAAAAAATGACTATTTTTTGATAATTTAGTCCATAAAATCAATTTTTAAAATTAATATATTAAAAAAAGCCAGCTATTTAACTAATCCCTAAAAAACATTAAAACAGTTCCCATGTTTCATTGACTTTGTGTAATAAGTACAAAACTATGTTAGGAAAAAAAAGTTAAAACAAATTATAAAAATATTATTATACTAAAATTTTCTGTTTTACTTTTAATTTAAGAACTTATGATTGACAACTATGGTTTATTTTACATGTATTTTTCTATGTTTTCTTTTATTTAGAAATAAATTAATTTAATAATTTATTCACCTAATTAATTCCTAACTTCCCAACTAACCTATCCAACAAACATGCCGACGTTTGTAAATGCACCTCTTTTTTTTTCTTTTTCTTTTTTTTACTTTCACCTAATTTAATTAATCCATAATTAATGACCTTCGAAATGGAATAATAGTTTGTACTTTGAAGTGAAGAATACCCTTGAAACTTTAACTTAATTACATGAATGCCCCCCAAGGTACAGTCACGTCAGCGACGGATGCCAAATTGCAATTAATTACAACTAGGTAAAGATATCAAATCCGACCCGCGTTTAAATTCGCCGAGAATGTAGCCATTTTGCATGCCTAAAATCCACAGACAAAAAAGAAAAAAAAAAAAAAAAAGGAGGAAATTTAAAAATTAAATTACTTTTTAAAATATAAATATTCAATCCCTCGAATATTTTTTTAATTTCTTTTTTCTGCGACGATAAAAGAGCCACGGTTACTTTACATCCACAGTCGACGGGCTGACTTTGCGGCGGCCATGGCGATCGTCGACCGGCATCAGCGGAGCTCCGAAAGAAAGATGTTTAGTCTTTGTCCCTTTTGGCAGACTTCGACCACGATGAACAACTCTTCCTCTTCTTCTTCCACTAAAAATCTCAACCACAATGGCAGCCGACACTCGGAGATGGTTGCCGCCAAGCGCTCTAAAACCGTCTCATCCATTGCTAGATCGCTTCTCCCTCCACGGCGCCGGCTGCGCCTCGATCCTTCTAATAAACTCTATTTCCCTTGTACTAACCTCACTTTGCTTATCCTTTGACTTTCGTAGAGCTAAATTGGTGTACCTTTTAATTTGTCTTTTATATATTTTTTCTAATTGTAGATGAGCCTGGAACTCAGGCGAGAAGTGCGATCAGGTTGAAGAACACTAGTAAATCTCACGTAGCTTTCAAGGTAAAAATTGAATTTCTAATTTTTATTTACTTCTCTTGTCTCAAAATTTACTATAATTTGCAATTTCTTTTCATTTAAAGTCATGATTTGTCAATGAATTATACTAATTTTGTTTATAATTTCTTAATGTCCATTGAAATGAGGCTTCATGCGACAGTTATAACGGTTATTTTCTGCAATTATCAATATTTACAATTAATATCATAACATTTGTTAATTACTTTGAATCATATGGCTGTTTTTATTAATTTAATTAACAAAAAAATTTTGTTTATTATTTATAGTTTCAAACTACTGCGCCGAAGAGTTGTTTTATGCGTCCACCTGGTGGTATTTTGGCGCCAGGGGAAAGCATTATCGCAACCGGTAATAAAATTTCCGCCCTTGATTTTGAGATTTTATTATGATAATTTTTGTTGATTTGGTTTGTTTAATGTTTTTGTTTTGACAGTGTTTAAATTTGTAGAGCGTCCGGAGAATAATGAGGTGCAGGTGGATTTAAAGAGTAAAGTTAAATTTAAGATAATGAGTTTGAAGGTAACAGCTGGAGTGGA
The DNA here is from genome assembly GCA_020496765.1 of Gossypium stocksii. Taxonomy (NCBI): domain Eukaryota; kingdom Viridiplantae; phylum Streptophyta; class Magnoliopsida; order Malvales; family Malvaceae; genus Gossypium; species Gossypium stocksii. The sequence continues at coordinate 10,465,017 of CM035621.1, read as the reverse complement.
TTACTTGCCTGAGCTTGTAAGTTTAGTAATGTTACTTATTCCTTGTATATTTGATGTTTTATCTTAAAGTTCAATTCAATCGATGTTTTTGTTTTTTTAGGATTCCATTAGTATGGATGGATGTCGAATGAATTTGAATGCGAATTTTCCTATATTTGAAAACATTGAAAAGGAAATACTTGTAAAGTTGGTACTGAAGTTGATTGTTCTTATTTGGGTAAAATGAAATTCGCTAGGGTTTTTCAGTTCAGTAATTGTTCTGTAGTCTTACGTGGCGGTTTGACATGCGGTGAGGAATTGTGGTTGGAAAACACAAACTTCAACAACTTGTCTGCTTGGGATCCTAGTATCTGATGAATTTTCTCTCTTTTTGGACGCCATTGCCCTTATCTCCTTACCATTGCTGGACTAGAGCCTAGCTTGGGAGAAGAGTTATGTGTACTCATATTATAGCTTTTTTTTTTTTGTAAGGGCTTTCTAATATGAATTTAGTCACAAATTATTGCAGAATAATGTGGTTTTTGGTAGCATTTAATTGATTGTGTAGTTATAGGTTAGAGTTCATTCATGTGAAGTGCCAGACATTTAATTCTTCTGGTTTTGTCTGAAATTAAAATTAGATAATGATTAGTAGAATGCCATGTGAGCTGGTGTAGGCATGTGCAATTGATCCTTTAAAATATAAGATATTCCTTAGACTATTTAAAGTTTCCTAATATTACGTTTTATTTAATGCTTACTTGCTTGTTGGTTATATGTTATTTTTATTATAATTTGATTGTGTACCATTATTGGCTGTAAATCCCTGCTAAACTTGAGATGCTGATGCCAACACAGAACTTTTGATTATGCCTTCTCTTTTACAGTTTGATGAACAAAGGGATCAAGTGACTGTAGAGAGAATTTTGCGGGTTGTATTTCTAGATATGGGGCGGCCTAGCCCTGTAAGTGGCAAATTGTACTAATATTGTTTTGCTTTCTGCACTTAAGAGGTCCATGGTTTAGCCCTTCAATGGTTTAATTTTTCTTCTTGTTCCTTAAGGCATTGGACAAACTTAAGCGTCAGTTAGCTGAGGCCGAGGCTGCTTTTGAAGCACGCAAGAAACCTGCCCCTGATACAGGCCCCCGTGTTGTTGGCGAAGGTCTTGTAATCGACGAATGGGTAATTGACTGTCTTTATGTCTGAAACCATGCTCCTTTTTCCTTTTCTTCCTTCTTATTTTACTTGTATTAAATGAATTCAGAAAGAGCGAAGGGAAAAATACCTGGCACGTCAGCAAGTTGAAGCGGTAGATTCAACATGAAGCAGTGTTTGATCTTGCTGTGAATGCTTCCTTTCTTCTTTGGTTGAATCCCTCAATTTGCGACTTCTTGAGAGGAGGGAAGGTGAAGAGATGAGTTGACGGAGCAGTTCATGTAGAGGAGAACCTTGTGTTCTCATGCCATTACTCAGCATTATGAACAATGTAAAGGCCAGGTACCCTGGGCTAATGCCATCTTACTTGTAGATAATGGGTTTGGTTTTGTCATGAAAATAAATGCAGGGCACAATGCATGATCCTATTTGGTGTTCTTTTTGAGGTTGGAGTACTTATATATATGTTTAGCCTTGTTATCCTGTTGAAATATTTGATTATAGCCATTGAATTCACTAGGGTTGTACTTTACACTGCTACTGTAGATGAACAAGCATGAATTTTGCTCTGGTTTGAAGTGGTTTATGTTTTTTCTTTATTGAATGATCACCTGTTCTTACCATGAAAAGGTAATGGTGTCAGATTTACTTGTATGACACTATGACATTGGTTACCTCCAGTAATTTCCGGCCGCTTTCAAGCAGCAGCCGGCATCCCTTTTCTGAACTCACACATCATAGATTCATAGAGCAATGGCGGGGTTTATCTCATTCATGTTTGATTCTTTTATTTATTTTTTCCATAGATGTGCAGAAATGAGTGTACATTTACCTAGTGTGGAAATGGAACTTAATTGAAGGGAGAAAAGCAAACGATTTAAATAATTTGGGGCTAAAATTTTATGGTTTTGATGAGGAAGTCATATTCATCGGATCTAGGATTTAGATTACTGTTTCTTTTTGTCACATCCAAACTACCTTTCTGAGAAACACATGTTTGAGAAAGAACAGAAAAGAAAAAAAGAAGCAGCCAAACTTCATTTACATTTCCCCTTTTTCAAGTTACTGTACTTGAGGCATTTCAACATAGTTTGTCAACATCAACTAGCCACTAATGGAATGGCATAAAAATTACGTTGTCTAGTCTTGCATTTCAAATTTCGAATTATCTCTCTCTCTCTCTTCCTTACAAAACAAGTTTTAGTTATGGGTAGGTAGATGGAAGAAGTGAAAATGAATTTTTTATTTTAGATATTTGGATTGAGTTTGAATTTTGAATTTTGAATTTATCATTATTGAAGGAGTTTTATTTGGATATTATTCCAGCTCAAACAAAATTATTTTTAGACTGTAAAACCGAAAAATAGACACTTGAAATTTTACTAAACAGAGATTGATAATTATCATTAACATGAAAACTGAACTATCGATCGAGAATCCCTAGTGTTGGGTTTTATAAAATGAGATAAAAAGATCTGTTCAAATTTATATAAAGATCAGATAAAATGGGTAAAATAAAAATGAATGAATTGGCTCTTTATTTTCTTTAGTGAGATCAGTTTAAAAATGTGCTGTTTCAAATATTGGAAAGGGACTGTTCTTATCATCTTCTTCAATCCAAAAGAAACTAATTAAATTCCATTCTCATAAATTTTGAGAACCCTAAAAAGAAAAAGGAAATTCTAATCTTACTTCAGTAGTGCCTATTAATCTCATGTCATGAGAACACTTGATAAAAAAAGTTAAAAATAGATTTGGGGAAATGGGAAAATAATTGGTAACATCAAAAGTGAAATTAGTGGAACTGATAGGGACCAGTTTCTAGGACAATGCTAAAGTTAATAAGGTGAAAAAAAACAAGGTGACAAAACGTGGGATATTGACACGACAAGAGACACAATCGATTTAGTCCATGTTCACTGCATTGCTAAAATTCCTTTTCTTGGCCTTAGTTGTTCATGTCAGTTTCAAAAAGGAAAATCTTTCGTCAAATCATCGCATCAAAATTGAACAAAACTTCCTTTTTAGCGTTAATCACCAAACAAAACCTGCAAGTTTTTCTTCCTTTTTCGTTGGCATTTATGCGTGTTTGGGATAAGGATGCAATTTTCTATTAAAGAAGATAGGGTTTCAACAGTTCCATGTGGGGGTTGAAAGATTCTTTTATACTTCCTAATTGGAAAAGGAGTGTGCAGAATATGAGCATAAATCTTGTTTGATATTATGATTACAAGAATTTATTTTTATTTTGTGTACAATTATTTGTTTCATGGGGAATATGTGTAATTTTTTTTTAGACATTTAAATTTTATTGGAATATCATTTCCATCTAAACATAATTAATCTGAAATAGAAAACCTTATGATTGAATAAAAAAATTATCCCAAGTTTTGGTCATTTATACTCAGTGAAATTTGTAAAGGAATAACTCCTTATTCTTTGTGCACTTATTGGTTACCACTAAGCTTTGTCTTCAGATAGTGATTGCCTCACTTTTTCCATCAAATTGCTGCCGCTTGTTTTTGTTATTAAGGTAAAATTCCATTAGATTTAAAAAATTTAATAAAAATTTAAATTTTGAATTAAATAGTTTAAATTATTTGGATCAATTCTAATTTAAAAAAATTAAAATTTTCGGTTTAATTCAAATATGAATTACATAATTAGAGTTATTTGAAAATCTAAATAATAAAAGGTAAAAGTATACCGTTTTGATAAATGTTTATCCTTTTTTTTTAAGTTAAAAGTCAAAACCATTAAGTTAAACTGCAAAATTATGTCGTTTTGATAAATGTTTATCCATCAACCTTACTTATGTAATTAAATAATCTTGTACTTCGTCTATTAGTTAAATAATCAGTCCATGTAATCGCAACATTAAGTATAAATAATAGGATTTACTAACTCAACTTAACTTGACTCGAAATTTTTTTACTCGATTCGAAAAATTTTTAAATTGAATTCAATTGCTAAAATAAGATTCGACAATTCGTCTAACTCAAAAATTTTTAACTTGATTTAACTCGATTGGATCAAATGCTCACCCCTATTTACTAATCATTTTTATATTTATATCAATCAACTTGAGTGTTTTCTTTTATAAAGGTAAAAACATAAAATTAAATCTAATAAAACTCACATAAAAGATTATTTTTATTTTATAGGGATTAGCTTCAAATCACCCTTATATCATGGGTTCAAATAATATATACAGATAACCACTCACCCTTTTGAAGGTTGGAAAGAAGCACTTAAAGTCTCCCAAGGTTTACTTACTAAATAAATTTTAAGTAAAAAATAATTATACTCTTATTAATCATGTATTTTTATTTATTTATATTAGTTTTCTCAATTTTTTATCACAAAAAATAAAATTTTAATTACTTTAGAATTATTTGTAATTGCTATAAAATTAAATTTTATATATATATTTTTGAATATTATCATTATAAGTTTTGATCATATCTAAACAATACCTAGAACTATACATAATCTCTCCCCAACTAATAAATAGTAGAATAATGCGCTTCAGCGCACTTGTATCCATATCCTTCTGCATTGACAACAATGTTTATACCAATCGAATTAAAATTCAATCGAAAAATTAAATTATATTTTAATTCAAGTAAAATTTGAATATTTTAAAACTTATATGTGATTCATTAGGTATTAACATTGTATTTACATTTAAAACAATTAATAATCATTTTTAAAAAGCTTTAATGATAAAAAAAATTGATTAAAAATAGAAATCTAATAATAACAAATATAAAGAAATAATTATTATCAATAAAGTCTTAATTTATAGTGGTTAAAACTGTAATAAGATGTGTATTTAACACAATTCAAACCGTGTTATCTTCTTTCTCTTACCTAGATATTGTATAATAAAAAAACTATTAAATTAGTCGGTATCATTACAGCTGCAGCAACTTTGTTGTACTCTCTTCTGGATTGGTGTATTTTTTCACTTTTATTTAAAAATAAAATAAAATAAAAAAACGTGCGATTAACTTGATTTTTAAGGCTCTAACCCAAATTTATGAGGTTGTGTCTTTTTCAGACATCTTCTCGAGGCTTTGGTCGGTGAAATTTGGCCTTTTTTTTTTATTCTCCAATTTGTTTCCAGAAACTTTGACATGATGGATATTAGCATGTTTCATTTTTTGTGAAGTTAATCAATCCTTTACTCTATATTGTTGGATGCGAATGGCTTGGATTTTTTCCCAATATTGTAAAAGATTGTTAGATTTTTACAAGAGAGAAAAAATTTTCAATATTACGGATATTTTATTTAATAAACATTTAACTTTTTTACCATTCGACCCAAGTCGTGAATTAAAGTTTCGTATTTGTGTCATCGACAGTTAATGAACTGTTGGCCACTCTAGTTTCTTTCTGTTTCAAACAACACAATCAGTGGAACTAGTAGTATCTTTGGATGGTCCTTTTATAATCCAATGGGTTTTTTTTTTTTTTTCTTCCTTACAATTTTGGTTTGTTTCCTTACGAAAAAGACATGAATCAGCAACGTATATACAGATGAATATTCCCAAATCAATGGCAAAAATCTTGATAATTAAACCTAATGTATAACTTCATATTTCTGACAAACTAAGTAATTCCCTAAATGGCTGATGAACTCAAAAAAAATCATCTTCTGCATTTTTCTGTAGATTAGTTCAACAAAGATTACCTTATTTACTTTAAATCATGCTAACCAATAAACCCAGTATCTCATTAACTGTTCATAAATGGATTAATCTTCTGGTTCACATCACTTACAATCCCATCCTCTGACTCTTTCCAGAAGTAGACAAATAGATAGTATCTCCTAGCCACAAGGAGAACTCCATTTGTATGCACTAAATTGGACCACCATGGTGTTGTATTTTAGCATGACTAACCTAAAACCAACCCTCCCTATTCCCTTGTATTCCATGAGCTGTTCTCCATAGTAGTAGCACCTGTACTATAACAAAATCTACAATCAAAATGGTCCACTAGTTTCTTGTTATTCACTACCAAATGACTCATCAGCAAAAGTTCCATTGCGTGGTTACCCTTTTATTCCCAACACAGAATTATCTCCACCACCACTTGTATTTAATCCATATATTGCAGTATAAAGAGAGCTTTACTTTGCTTCACTCTATCAGCTCAAAGCTTTCTTCTTCTTCTCCTATTTTTTTTATTGTTGCAGGTTCAGCCATGCTGGAAGGCAAGGCAGTCGTCGGAGAAACCGATATGCTTCAAACCATGCAGCAGGTTGCTCTGGATGTAGCTGCTAAAGCCCTCGATTTCTTCGACGTCACCGAGGCTACTGAGATCGCACGCTTCATAAAGAAGGTAACAAGTTTCGAATTGTTTGATGATGTAATATTCCACAATGTTTGTGTGTTGATGTTTTGTATTCCATGCAGGAATTTGATAGAGCATATGGAAGTGGGTGGCAATGCATTGTGGGGACTGATTTTGGTTCATTCGTGACACACTGCTCTGGTTGCTTCATATATTTTTGCATTGGCAGCCTTGCTATTTTGCTTTTCAGGGGCTCTGCTGCCACTGAACCTGACCCACACCACTTTTCTGCTTTAGAGACACTCAAAGCTTAGCATTTTACTTACATTTTCTTTACCTTTTTTGTACCAACTTTAGTTTTAGTCCTCAAATTTAATGAAAACAAGAAAAGAAGTTTTCCGCTTCATCGATCAAATTTGTGTCCCTTGGAGATGAAGAAAATTCGGATACGAGAGCGTCGGATATGAATATACAGTACGATATAATTTATTTTATATTTAGTATCTAAATGTGCATTGGATATAGATAAATACTGAACCTGATTTTCATCATTATTGTAATAAAATAAACCCAAACAATGAAATTTATTTTGAGGAACTCCAAATTCACATGAAAGATACCATATATATATATAGCTGTAGATACAAACATTTCTTTTTTCTTTTAAAAACAAAACTGCAGGCTGAGTTAAAGTAAAGAACAATGCTCTCGTACCAAATACGAGATACTTACGAATGGTACTAGAGCAAACATTAATTCGGAAAACTGAAACTTAAGGACCATGGGAATTCCATGTAGCATCATTTTAATTTTTTTTTTATTTTCAAAAATCAAAATCATCTTGATTTGGTTTTGGTGAAGTTAACATAGCTGTATAAAGCCTGAGTCTGTCCTCCCCCAATGAATTACTTCTCGACAACGGCCTCCGAGGCCTAATGAATGACAACGATGTAAGGGTTAACCGGTGTTTGTACCGCCTCCAAGCCAATTGAATCGCCACCGCAGCCCAAGTCCGCCATCCCGGAGAATAATACCGAGCACTCCTCTTGACCCTTTCGTTAACGAATGTGTAGCGGAAATGTTGTGTGACGTATTTGACATCCTCAGCATCGAGGCCAAATGCCTCGGTAGTTTCAAGCGTTACAAGGGTGGAAGTCGATGGTGGGAGCCTCTCAATGAAGGGTCTTCGAAGACACCATGACAAGAGCTCATCGCCACTGAAATTTCCGGGCCCTAACATGCAGCAACTTTTCACACCATCTCTAAGAACTTGGCTACTTTGGAGATGTCCCCTTACTACAAATAGCATTCTTTGTACCGGGTCACCTTCTCTTGTTATCTACAATGAGAATAGTTTTGATCTTTTTTATTTTTCTTGAAATATTTGTCCTCAATACTGAATCGATAAAGAAAATTAGATATTAGTCCTTACAGTTTCTCCTTTGGTGAAAATTAGAGATTTGACACGATCACAAATGTTTTCTAGGACCAAATCGTCCATGTGTTGAAACAATGGTACCTGAAACCAACTTAGAATTATATTTTGAACTAACAAATTCATAATATTTAATTTAATTCCACAATATGTTTTTAAATTTTAGCTTAGTTTTAAATTAATCATTCATATCTAGTTGCTAATATGAAAATAGGTTTTTAATTAAATAAATTTAATTTAGACTGCCACGTAGGACCACAGTTAGGGAGGTAGCGGACCTTAACGGTAGATTGACCACTTCGTAATAAAACGATAATGTAAGTGACTAAAACGTAATATTTCAAATATAATTGACTAAAATATAATCTGAGACAAACAAAAATGAATATTTTTATAGTTTACCATTTATTTTAATTATAAATTGGTTTGTTTTGAAACTATTTTAGTAGATTTGTTGGGCTATGGACTGTCGGCCCAATATATTTGATCATACAATGAAAGTTTAATTGTTTAATCTACATTTTAAGAAAAACTATTTAGTCTGTGCCAGTAAGCTAATTACTATTGAAAAATAAAATAGTAGTTTACGTATGATTTAAAGTTATATAAAGGAAAGTATAATTTAAATAAAGAAAATAAAACAAAAATAAAAACTCAGTTTATACAAAATTATAAATTATATTTTTAAATAATAAATAGCGTATTTATGGGGTCGGGTCAGATTCGATTCAACTCGATCCATGAAAACCTCTAGATGAAATGGCAATGGACTTATGTTCAAGTATTTAGTTCTTGGATTATTCGTAAGTTGTAGATTTAGTCCATATAACTTAATTTGATCATTTTTAACCATTGTACTTTTCAAACTTTAAAATTTCAATCCTTACTAAACAAACGGTAACTATTTCTAGCATATGATATGGCAAATATATTATGGCATGTGTAATGTTATGTTAAGACTAAAATTTTAAAATTCAGAAAGATAGAAAGACTAAGAAAGTAAGAATGTTCCAAGCTAAGAACATGGATTAAATGTACAACTTTACGCATATCCATGACTAAAAATAGAATCTAACCGAATAGATTTTATTGTTACCGTTTGGCTTAGGATTGTAATTTCAAATTTCGAAAAGTACAAGAATTAAAATTGATCAAATTAAAATATAATTATTAAACCTACAACTTACACAAAATATAGAGAGTAATAATATAATTTCACCTATTAAAAAGGAAAATATTCTTTTACATTCATTATTTTGGCTGTCATATTGCTGGGGTCCTAGTTTGTAAATTATATATCAAAAAGTAAATCCTTTTTTCTTTTTATGATATAACTATTTCAAAGTATTATATTTCTCAAATACACACGGTCTAGTACCTCTCAAAATCTGATTCCTTTGGCCCCATCAAAGATGGGAATTTTGTGCAAAAAGTTTTAAATTTTCTCATTTAGGGTTCATGTCTTTTACTTTTCCTTGCATTTTTGAGTTCTTGAATTTTGTTTATAATAATTGAAACCTAACTAATAGTATAATAGTAATTTATAGTGGTAAACTGGTACCTGTCTAACTAAATCCAGGCAAAGATGGTACTTGATATCTCTCCGGAGCCCCTCGGGGAGGTTTCTGATCATCTGGCATTCATCGACACCGCGCATGGCCGCCCACCGTTGCCGCTCGTAGTTGCGGACCCTTTGCTTGAACCCAGAAGGCAGGCGCCTCTTCCTCATCCACCACTCTATGTTCCTCATCTTCAATTGCATTGCTTGTTTCTTGGACGTTGTTGCATGCAAAAACACCTTCGTACCCACCCAAAAGAAAAAAAGAAAAAAAAACATCAAACACAACAATATTTATAGATCTTTGTTCTTCTTTTTAATTACAACATTAAAAGCAGCAAAGAGTATGGGTATAGTAAAGGTGAAAATGTTTCAGTTTTGGGTCAGTGGCAGGATTTACGTCAGACATGTTGGTGCTAAAAGAAGACAAAACCAAACGAAGTTTGTCGTGTGAGTTGTATGACATGAACGTGAGACTCGTTGAATGAATAAATAAATATATGTCATGGACAGATAGAACCGTTGATGGGTTCCACTCCCCCAACCCCAACCCTTTGGGAATCAACATCTTTCTCAAGGTGTTAGTGAGTGCTACATCCACTTTCAACTTCACTCACTACTGTTCCATGCCAGAATCAAACAAGAGTTAAAAGGAGAAATATGATTGTAAATTCTACTAAAAAGATAAAATAACGTGACATGTAAAAAATTTTAAAAAATTCTTATGATATTAGAAAAAAAGTTGTACAGTCACTATATGAAATATAATCATTTATATGAGTCATTATCTTTAAAATCCCTCAATTATAGTTGGCAAACATGAATAATAATAACACATTCATATACCTATATTATCAATGATTTGGGTGGTTGATGAATCAAATGACATTATTGTGAAAGGACAAATTAACTCGGTTAAATTGTGTATAGAATCCTATATTTTCTGGATTTGATGGATTTAGTTTCTCAATTGTATTTTAATTATTTTCCCCCTTTACTTTTTAAAATGGGCACTTTTAATCTTGAGATTAATTTTTTGATCTGACTTATTTTAAATTAATATATATGATAATGTAGCATTACACTTTTGACATTTTTGTATAGTTTGATAAATATATATATATATATATATATATTTACTTTTTAATTTTTTAAATGTGCCAAAAACTTGTTCGATAGTAAAAAAATGTCAAGATATATATAATTTTATTACATGTTTAAAAAAAAGTTACGTTTAATTATTTGATAAAGAAAAAAAATTGCATCAGGATTGAAAAATAAGACAATCAAATTATAATAGAGAGATTAAATCCGTTAAAAACATATAGTAAAGGGACCTTTTATAGAATTTGACCTATTAACTTATAGTAAAATTTTAGAGGATAAAATTTCATTTAATATTAGAATTCATGACACCAAGTGTTGAGTGAAAAAATATTTTTATTATTTTAAAAATAAATCAATTTTTTTTAAAAAATAATATTTTGAGTACTTGTTTTATTAGCTAAAAAATAATATAAAACTTATTTTTTAAATAAAATAAAAAGACTTTTTTTTAAACAGATCAAAAGATCTAAACATCCTTTCCTTTTATATTATTATTTTGGTTTTAATTTAGGTTTAAAATTAATTATTATTTTGAACTTTCATAATTGGTATGTCAATATATATATATAGTATAACATTACAGTACCTTGATGTTACCAATCAACATTGTGACAAGAAGAAGTCCACTGGTAAGAACAATGATGTTGAAAACAACCTCCAGCCATTCTGTTGTGCTCTCCAAGTTCCCAAATGTGCTGATAATATATACACACACACCAAAAAGGGGGAGGGGGATAAGAAGCAAATTTTACCATTTGAAAAATTAATTTAAAAGTGATGGAAGGAGTGAAACCTGAGAGTCATAAGACCCCAGAAGATAGGAAAAAGTATTTTCTCGAGACGACTATCGTTGGTAACTAGCTGAACGGTCCATTTATAAGCTCCATAATCATAGTTATCAGGGCTATCAATGCAAGTACTCCTTGCTCGCGTGTTTTCTGCCCAAACCAACCTTGCTCTATCCCTTACCATACTTCTTGTTCCATAGTAAATTGGGTCTTTGCAAGCCAATAATCTCAGGTCACAATTCTCTATCCCTCTACATTGCTCTTTCAAGCACTTAGCCGATCTTTGAATCCCTAACAAGTACCAACACGCCCCCGCCGCCTGTCAAAATAAGAGCAATCTTTACCTAAAACCATTTACCTACCGCATGAATCACGAAATAACTGAGAGGACAATTAAAATATATATATATATATATATATATTTTAAAGTATTAATCATATGGTTTTTTTTAACCTTTATGGAACTTTTTTTTTCACTTCCTTTTGTCTCTTTAACCTTTTTTCTTCTATCTTTTGGAATAATCCAAAAATTAATCTGTCACTGCTGCAAGTCTTGACCACACAAAGACTTTATCGACCTTCGACCCATTAGGCTTCAAATTACTTTATATATATATCACTGTTCATCTTAAAAAGCACTATATGAGTTCTTGAGAATATTCCTTTCACAATCACTTCAACGATTTATGTTTATCTTTTTTCTTTTTCCCTACTTTTTGTAACTAGTGACCCAAAAAAGAGTGAACTAGATAATAATATATTATAGAAAATATTTAAAAATGAATTAAAGTGACAATATTATTACAATAATGTGTCAAAATCTGGTTCATTAATATCAATGTGAGGAATAAGAATTTGAGGTACTTTATGGGGTTTTCCTTTCAGCTCTTTGGTGCTTTTAGAAGTTCAATGGTTGTTTTTCTGTGTGTGTTTATTTGTATTTTTCTTAAATTTTAACGAAACAACATGCAGAATCAGGGCGTATCTAGGGGGTGGTTACCCTAAAATAGAAACCTTTAAAATTTTTAAAAATTTAAATTAATAAAGTTAAAATTACACTTTTAACTCTCCTAAAAATATAAAATTTTAATTTTATCATTTAAAAATTATAAATATATAAAATATTAAAATAAAAAATTTAATTTAGACCCCTGAAAAAACTCTTACTTTGATCCCTATGCAGAATCATATATGTATAAATAATCAGTGCATCAAATATAAATATATTAAACAAACTTACGTGTGAGGCGACGAAATAAGCAATCAAATTGAGAGCTATCCCCCACCAAACAGTGCCGAAAATGTAGCCGGAAAGGTTCTGCATTCGACGTAAAAGGCAGACGGAGTGGTAGATCTTGGGGAGGTATTGGAAGAGGAAGATGGTCAAGAACACCGTCATTACTAGCGTTACCGATCCTTTTTCCAATAATGATGGAATTGCCACCCATAGTACAATCTTCGTTCCATTTCAAAAGATTCAGGTTAGCCCATCAACAATATTCCATGTATTAAATATAATTTTTTAATATATATAGACTCAATGATTATGTGTTTTATTTGTTTAAATCATATTTTTACAATTTGTTATATCATAATCATAATTAAGGTGTTTGGTGTTTAATAAAAAAAAATAGAATTAATTTATTTCCATTTATGATGGGAATTGGATTTTATAAAGGGCTATATTCCTTTTGAGTGTTTAATTTCTAGCCTTACTAATTACAATAATGTCCAGTGAATTACGATCCAAAACCATAAATAAAAACTGACAAAATATAACAACAAAAGATGATAAAATCCTTTGAACTTTTGTATCTTCCCATTATACCCCTTTTCCTGAAAATGATAAAAACGACATGGTTTCATCACATGTTTGTTACACTGTCGAAAGGGTATCCTTTGCATGCAACAAAATGACTAATGATGACATGCTCTTCTCATCTCTTCTAAAACACTTATATGTAGATAATAACAATATCAACTTTCGATAAGTTCACACATTATTTAAATTTAAAAAAAAAACTCAATTTATTTTTCTTCAAATCTGGTTCACTAATAACTCTATCATTGAATTAAATATATGTAAGTCCAAAAAAAAAAAAAAAAAGCGTATTAATCAATGTAAATTAGGAAAATGACGTGGAAATGATTGAAAAAAACAATTTACCTGTGGCAGAGGGAGAATTACCAATAGGTCAAAGAAGAGTCCCTTTTGGGCTTTCAAGCATTGGAAGGCCACGTGGCTGCCATTCGCAGCACGGGATCGGTTGCTGCTTCCTTCTCCGCCGTCACCCCCTTCGCCTTCACTCTCACTCCCACTCCTCTTGTCATTGCCGCGACCGTACGACGACGATGATCTCTTGATCATTTTGAGCTGGAGGCACATGTTCCATACGTGCAACGCGTCCGTCATGCACCGGAGCGCCGTCACGGTGATGGCGAACCACCCGTCGACGAAGAGGCACATGCACGTGTCGCTGATGGACAGGGCGTAAAAGAACAATGGGTCCACGAACAGTCCCGTCGCGCATACCAGGAGGAAAACCCTATTCCATTCTTGAACCCATTTGGCCCTCGGGTCGAAAAAAACTTGCCCCAGTGACCAACTTTTACGGCGACGCCCACCGCCGCGGCGACCGCCGCACATCAAATACAAACTCCTCCAGTCACTTGAATTCTCTTTCTCTTCTTCTTCGCAAACTTCGTCGTCCGTCGATTCTTCTTCTATTTCTCCTCCTTCTTCGTCTCCTTCGTCTTCATCCGTAAAGTATTGCATGGGCGTTGCACGTGAAGGATAAAATTCATGTTCACTTGCCATCGCAAAAGAAAAAAAATTGATTGGTATTTTTGGGGGCTAAGGAGAGATGGTCATTAGAGGTTTGAAGAAGAAGGGGAATATAAGTTAGAATTGTTTAAAGGAAAAGATTGATGAAATATGTAGAAAGGACATAATAATTGGAGACGAAAGGGAGCTAGTAGGGAAAGACAATAATATATGTACTGACAAATTATTGAATGTACATTTATGCCCTTCACCATTTTTGGAATTAAATTTCACTCTCCTAATAAAGAGAGTTAGTTGAAACCAAAAATAATGAACCAAAACATTCAATTTTTTTCTAATTCAATTGATAATAGGATATAAATTCTAACACACTTATATTTCGTTTGGTTATTAGTGTAATATTACGAAGAAAAATTTTATTTATTATATATGTCTTGTAATAGTTAAACATATAAAATAAAGAATATAAACTATTAAAATAATCATTTTTGTTTACCTCATGTTACATTTTAGTCACTTGTGTTTGAAATGTTATGTTTTAGTCACTTACATTAATGTGTTTAGTCATTGAGCCATTAATTATCATTGATGGTATAACGGCAAGCTAACGTGGTACATTAAATTATCATTTCAAACAAAAAATTTTAAGTTAAATTATATAATTGATCCCCATATTTTTTCTTTTTGAGCAATTTAATTTTTTTCTTTATTTTTCATTCTCTTCTAGTTCTTCCTCTGTTTTCCTCCCTTCTCCATCTCTTTTAATGTGATTTTTCTATATTTTCCATTTGTTAAAACGAAAAGAGAAGAAGAAAAGAAAAATAAAGTAATAAAAAGAAAAATTAAATTTAAAAAAAATAAAAGTGTAGGGACTAGTTTTAACAAATGGAAAACATAGAAAAATTACATTAAAAAAGATGGAGAATGGAGGAAAACAAAGGGAGAAGCAGAAAAGAATGGAAAATAAAGAGAAAAAATTAAATTGCTCAAAACGAAAAAAACATGGGGACCAATTGTATAATTTAACCTAAATTTTTTGTTTGCAACGATGAGTTAACGTGCTACGTCAGCTTACCGTTACACTGTTAACAACAATTAATGCTCAGTGACTAAAATATTACAACACGTTAACATAAGTAACTAAAATGAAATGTGAGGTAAACAGTAGTGACTATTTTGATAGTTTACCCAAATAAAAAATAGATAGTACAAATTTAAACTTAAAATAAGAAATATGAATAAAAACTCTTGTAAAAATAATATATCATAAAAAATAAGCGAAAGCTTTTCCCTCCACTTTGCTAAAATATGAGTAAAAACTATTTGTGATTGTCCTAATATATTTACAACTTTCACTTTTTTGTTTCTTACATTTAAGACCTCGGGTGGTCCACATGCAAGTTTTAGTTAGTGTAAATGCAGGTAAATATCATAATTACACCGTTCCCCATTGGTGAAATTTTAGAATAATTAAAGGTTTGAATCAATGATATCCAGGGACTGTGGTTCAAATGATTGAGGTTTTTTTTTTTTTTGCTTTCTTTTTATGTTCAATGATTTTGCATGGGGAATAAACCCTAAAACTACTTGAATGTTGAATGTCCTAGAAGATCAAAGCATATGTCATGTTTTTTTTAATGCTTGGAAAACATATTCTGTAAAAAAAAATTAAAAGTAAAAAGGAAGATCTTCCATAATCAAAACCTTACTTATCACTTATTAAATATCACAATTTTAAAATGGGAATTTTGTATAATTGTTTAAAAAAATAAATTTATAGTTTGAATTAGACATGTTTTAACTTATTTTTAAATTTAGGACTAAAATAAAAATTTTAAATTTTAAATTTTAAATTTTATAAGTTAGATATTTATTTCGTGTAAGGTTGTGGTTAACTCACTAGGGATAAAAGAGTATACATTATATCAAATATTAATTCATAATAAAATTAAAATTTGATTTCATGTCAATAAACATTTTGACCTAACAAGTTAGGCATGGGATTGGATTTGGACATAAAACTTTTCAATTCAAATTAATCTAATATAAACTATTATTTATAAAGTTAACAAATTTAAACTAAAAAAATTAGACCACAATTCATATTTCTAAATTATGACTTCTATTTTAAATTTGTCTTTATGTTTTAAAATATTCTAATTACGTTTTTAAATTGTAGATATTATATTAGTTGATTCTTTTCTTTATTAAAACCATGAATTTAATCATTAAATAACACGTCAAATCTTATGTAATTAAATTTAAAATAAAACTTTTAAAGAAAAATAGGATGTTGTCGTATAACTTTTAAAAGCAAAAAATATAGAATGAACGATAAAGCTTTAAAAACTTTAAAACTAATATATGTAAAAACATTCATTTTTCTTAAATTTTTCATTTTCAAATTATGTCAGATAAGATCTGATGTTGTGCGAATAGAGTAAAAGAGAGTAAATTATTGTACTAGAAAACCACACTATGTTCAATTCTCAGGAAAGTTTGGAGGGATCACAAATAGTCTCCCTTAAAATCCAATCTCCTAAACAGAATCTTCATACAATCTAATTTAATAGCACAATATATTATTACAATTGGACCCTACAAAATATTAAAAGATAAATAAAACAATAGAGAACACTAGAAATTTAATGAAGTTCGACAAAATACGCTTACGTCCTCAAACGCTACTAAATATATTTCACCGCAAAAGGTACAAGCAAAAAATTACAAATAAAAAAAAGAGAGAAATTTTGCCTTATGGAGAAAATGACAACTTTTGAGATGATTTAAAAAGTGGAGAAACCTCCTCTATTTATAGTAGTCCAAACACTTCACAACTTTGTATTTTTTACATGTGAGATTGTGCTATTTCAATATCTAACGTGTGATTTAACAATTAAATTAATAATTTCGATAACGAAAGAATATAATTAATATAATAGAAAAATGGGATTCATAATTTAGGAATATTTACTACTTGCTACGTGTTTTGAAATTAGAACATGTTAGTGTGCTGAAACAATATTTTATACTTATATATATGGGACACTATCATATGAAGGTTCTTAATTTTGTCTAAATTCTATTGCTTTAACAACTCTTTTGAAATCTAATTTACTAAATCCATTCACCAGAGGCCACGCAAAAGCTCAACAAGACAAGAAAGTGAGTAACAAAAACAACAAAAAAACGAAACACAAGTAGTAAAAAGTGTAAAGTGAACGTTGAGAACTTAGTTCTGTTGTGTATGTAAATCTTTGTTGTTATAATATCCAATATATAATAATATTCCCTTTTTAACTTTCCTTATTATTTTTTTTAAATTTTTGTTAACGTAATTTCAGGTACGATCCATGGGGCATCTCGCTTGAAAGGGAACGAATTAAATATAAAAAATATTAAGGACCCACATTTTAAAAATTGTAATATATAATGTTACATAAGATCAAATAAAGGTGGTCAGACAGGAATGGTACGTAACACAAATATAAAGTAATCAACTTCTCATAATTTATAAAATATTAGAATTATATTACCTTATGCTCATTATGTGTGTGACCAAAAAGTTTTTGCCTCACACCTATATTATATGGTGAATTGCAATTCTAATTACAACTCTTCTTTGTATCTAACGGACGAATTTAACTTGTCATATTTGATTGACATTTTTTTATTAAAATTATTAAAATTTTTAAAATTTCATTGTTCAGGATTTTTAATATCGCGAAAAATATTAATTTAAACAATGATATTTTAAAGGCTTCTAATTTAAAGATATTTGTATTCTTTAGAGGACTACATAAAGGTAATTTTTATTTATTCTATTCTATATTGAAGATTTTTTCGAGCTGATTTCAAGGGAATTAAAGATTTATATTGATTGCAATTGTGCAAGTTATGTTTATTTAAGAGAAGGCTTGTCATTATTATATATATGAGATTGAGAAAGAACTTATTTTAGTGGTAATTTATTATAAGCAGTTATTGTTGATCAATTTACAACTAAACTGTTAAGAGGAAAGTTTTAGTGAAAAAAATGATTTAGCAAGCTGGGCTTAAATCACATCTTGTATATATTAATTTATAGTGGATTAATCTCATGGTAAGGCCACAAAGCTGTAAAAAATTTGAATAATATGACAAAAATTTTGTGTTTATCTCTTATTTTATAATTGCTAGTTAATTAATCTAGCTGCAATTAAACATGCACAATTATTTAACTCATGAGACTATTTGAGTTAAAGATTTTATACAAGTACAGATATAAATAGATAAATTATTAACAAAAGAAACAGTTATGTTATCATATATGTTCCCTTTTATATAATGCTTAAAACTACTCATAGTCTCTCACTGATCCTTGAACAGAAGGATAATGCGCTTCAGCACACTCGAACCTACATACTCTTACACTGACAATAATACCGATACCAATCAATCAACAACAAATATCCTTTTAAAAGGTGAAATTTGACATCAACCACCAAATATTAATAGGAATGAAAATATTTTTTATAAAACAATGAAAGAGAGCATTTAAGTAGGGAGTTCTTTTTATCAACATTTATTGTCCTCATGCTGTCTGTCAAACATATACTGGTCTGGAATATCAAGATATGGCCAATATTGCATGGTATAAGAGTATTTTGTAGGATTGGATTTTCAGAATAGAGAATTATTTGCCACACCTAAAGTTGTCCTTACAGCATTACATATTGCTTTCAATATTCAATGCAATTAACTTCTTCTTCCTTTTTTTTTTTTTTCTTTATTGGAATTTTAAATATTAAAAATAAAAAGAATAATTCTAATCTGGCCTTTGGTTGAGCTTCCTAGCTCTTTCCTCTGTCATTCTCAACTCTTGAATGATTAATACATTTAACATGTCAAAGAGATAATGTGTTGATATACATCTCATATATTACGAACGTATGAAATTCCATATAAATATATAATATTTTTATAAATAATTGTGATTCGTTTCAATAAAATTTTGATTTAATGGTCGGCAAAATTATATCATGCATAATTGTTATGATAATGTATTGATCTCCGATTTTACTATATATAACCATCATAGATGAATTATATTTAAGTTCTTCGTTCATTTATGCTTTTAATAAAATATTATATAAATATATTTATATTCATATTTATAATTTTACGAATATAAATTAAATATGATTATTTAAATCAAATTCTAATTAAACTTGATTAACAAATATAAATCAAATTTGATACTAAATTTAAATTGTTTTTATATTTTTTATAAAAATATAAAAAGATAAAAGAAAAACTCTCATAATACTATTCATTATTTTTTAAATAAAAAAATTAGTGTCGAAATAATTTATAATATTATAAATATAACCCATTCTCACAAATTTCTAATTTAAAACTAAAAAAAAAGCCCCTCAAATTCTGAAATGATAATGATGGGATTATGAATGATATGTATAGACTTATCCCTAATTATGTAACAAAAATTCAAAGTTAAAAAGAGCAAAAATAAAACAATAGGTGTAGAAAATAACTGAAATTTTCTAGAGAAACAAACAAAACTAGCAATTATATGACTAGGAAGGGTGGATTTGGATTTGAACACTTGGAAGGGTAATTTTAAGAGAGAGAAAGAAAAAGACTTAAGAGATAGAGGGTGGGGGAGAGAGAGCATTTGGTACTATTCACATGTAAGTCCAAAAATCAGAGTTTCCATGCAACTTCCTATCTTTTGTTTCTTTCTTCATTTTCTTCATAATTTAATATTTTATAATATAATCCCTTTTTGCTTCTCAAATATCTGCATTCTGCAAAGGGAAATTAGCTACTTCAACACTTCATATCTTTTCTTTTTCTCCCTTTAATTTCTTTTCTAATGATTATTAGCAAAGAAACAAAAATAATAATGTATAAATAATCCTCCTCATTATGCATATGTTTTCTAACAAAGTATGGAGTTTAGTGCTGATTAGTAAAGTTGATTATTTTAAACTACGGCAATCAACATGGAAAGGAAAGTTCTTGATTTAACCCTCTAGCTAGCTATAGCTATCTAAGTTCTTGCTATCAATCATTTTTGTTTTATTTGTTTTTGAAAGAATAAATATATTTTATTTTTTTAATATTTTTGTTGATATAATAAATCAACAAGACATGAGATAAGAAAGAGAAGGTCATACGAGTTGGAATGATTCATCTTTATAAGGCGAAGAGTCGTTAATGGTGAAAGTGAGGAGAGAAAGTATAAAAAGGTGCCTTTAACAGCTAAAGAATGAAAAGAGGACGACTCCCGAAGTAAGACCTCCTCGACCTTAATCTCAGGAAGTATATATATATATATATATATAGGTCTTTAGTAGGATTCACATTGTAATAAAAATATTTATGTACTTTTATAAGACACTTGTTATCACTCTAACTTTATTTGTGAAGTCTAAA
This sequence comes from Gossypium stocksii, assembly GCA_020496765.1. NCBI lineage: Eukaryota > Viridiplantae > Streptophyta > Magnoliopsida > Malvales > Malvaceae > Gossypium > Gossypium stocksii. Next base: position 10,444,470 of record CM035621.1, on the reverse strand, counting down.
AACTTCATTGGCAATGTACCAAATATTTTTCCTTAAATTAATAATAAAAATACCAAACATTTATAGCATAATGACTTTTTTGACCCTCCAACTCTATAAAAAAGTCATTTTAGCACTCCATTTAATTTTTGCCTTTTTTTGTTATTGAACTTACATTGTTTGTCAAATAAAAAAAAATTAACATTTTTTAAATTTACTTACGTGGAATACACATTATTTGCCATGTATATGCCACATTAGCAATTAGTTAATTTTTTTAAAAAATAAAAAAATTATTTCTTTTTATAATTTTATACTTTTTAATACATTTTTATTTTTAAAAATAAAATTTATAATTTTTTTGAATTTTTTAAAGTTTTAAAAAGTTAATTAATTGTCGATGTGATATCCACATGGCAATCCACATGTATGTCATATCAATAATGTTAATAAATATTAACTTTTCTATCCATTTTGGGGTGATTTGACAAACAACATAAATTTTAGAGTTAAAAAAATAATAAAAAATTAAAATGTCATTTTTAGTAAAATTGAAGAGCTAAATAAGAAATTATGCCAACAATTATTATAATTTTACTATTTAAATAATATATATATATATATATATATATATTTCGGTAAATTGAATTCTATTAATGTAATCATCATTGCTTGAAACATAAAATTGTATCCAAGACCCAAATCACTAATTTAATGTACGACCAAATCATGAATAAGTCAAAGGCATGCATTATGGGAGTGAAGGTCATTAATATAATTTATTGTACCCAATTTTAAGTCTTTTTGCAAATAGTTTTATACTTTTTTATGGTTATATATTTCCAAATATTGATGTTCACGTGAGTGATTCAGTATGGGTGTTGAGACGGTCGGTTTAGTTAATACTCGAATTGAATTATTATTAATCGAATTAATTAAATTAATATAAAAAATTTTAACCGTTAATTGAATTGAAATTTTTCAAAAAAATTAACCAAATTAACCAAAATATTTCGATTAATTCGGTCGGTTAACCAAATTAACCAAAATTTATATGTTTTTTGTCTTTTGGTTAAAATAAGTATAAAACATATAAAAAAATATTGTTAATGTTCATTTTTTTAATAACTCAAAAAACTTTAAATAGATGTGAAAACGATAAATAAGACATTAGAAACACGGTATAAATCTTGAAAGTTAACAACCAAACAAAAAATTACTAATAACCGCATAGAAGAAGTCTTAATATATATTATTTATTTCGATTAATTACCCGGTTTCAAATCGAATTAACTGATAACTGAAATTCTAAAACATTATTAACTGACCTTCGATCAAACTGAATTTAATCACCAACCAATTAACCAGATAAAATTAATTCAATCCATTAATTCAATTTTAACCGAAATTCATAGCAACAAAATATAAATTGTATACATACATAGGAATATTACTGTTATTGAAGGGCCATGTTTATATTTAAAATAAAATCTCAAAGAATTTTATTCAAAATAATATTCAAGGATAATACATGTTTTTATTTATATCTAATATATTATCATTCTAAATAATATTCAAGAATAATATATGTTTTTATTTATATGACTTTTTTTATATAAATTCATTTTTCATGTACAATATTTTCCCCCCTAAACCTTCTTAAATAGTGTTGCACAAAAATAATAATAATGGGCATGTCATGTAGTATGTATTTATTGGGGGTAAGAACATTATCATTTGTACAAGTTTTGGCTGTATATCTGACTATTGCCGCGAGCGATTAATCCTCCCATGTGAAATCCTTCACGTTCCACTTGCATGATTGAGGCAAGGATTCTCCTTATCTCTTTCAAATAAAAACAATCATAAATATATACATATTATATTTTAGAGAATGTTTGGTAGATTATATATACACTAACACACATAAAATCTTGTGAAAGTATATATGCTTGATACTATTTATTATGAAAATAATTGTTATTTTGTTCTTGATGTTCAGAACAATAATTTAATATTTTTTATGTTATCTATATTTATTTTAAAGTGTTTTATTAAGTCAGTATCAATCAGACATCAATTTTAAATTATGGGCTTGTTTTTACCTTTTTACATAATAAATCAATAAAATTTTAATCATAATAAGATTTAAACCCATAATACTAAGAAATTATTTTATGGACCATTCCCGCCACATCATTTATGGTAATTTTTCAATTGTTTAATGACATTTCAACATTTTTTTTTCCATGTCATTGATACATAATTTTGGTAATGTTTTTACTTTGAACCTTAGGTCCAAACCCTAAACTCGAATTCTAAACCCTAAACTCAAAACCCAAACTAGTTTAGGATTCGAGATTTGGAATTCGAGGTTTAAGTTTAGATTCAGGATTCTAGGTAAAAAAATTTATCAAAAATTATTGCAATATCATTAAATAATTAGAAAATGGCCTTAAATAATATGGTGAGAAGGGTCTATAAAATAAATTTTTTATAATACTATATATGATAAATGATAAAGTATAAACAATTAATTTTAAAGTTATAACCAAAGTATTCGTTGGTTTTTATATGAATTTTTAATAAATATAAAGTTGTTTAAGTGAATTTGATTACTTTTTCTAGTGTAAAATAATGGAATTAATTCCCTAATTCGTGAAAGCTATACTTTTTTATAGAAGTGGTGTCGAATATATTAATATTTTAAAATTTTATTGTATAATTAAAAGATTGTACTTGCATATCCCTATCAATAATGAAAGAAAGGACAATTTTTTCCAATGAAAAGTTTCATTGGAAAATTTCTATTTCGTTAAAAATACTTGGTCATCCATAATACTTATTTCTTTTCTTTGAAAGACTACCGCAGGATCTTGAAACAACTGCCAAAAATCCTTTCAAAGATAAGGATGATGGAGCCAACCCCTGAACACGGATGGCGAAACCTAAATTATCTAATAGATTTTACAAAGATAATTTTTTTTCCTTTTAGACAATATGTATGACTTTACTTCGTGCTACTTATTTATGTGAAATTACTCTTTATATATATATATATATATATATATATTAATGGATAAAAATATAAAATATATTTTATGTTTAAATATTTATATAATTTAATTTTAAAAATATTGAAAATGTTAAAAGATAAGTAATAAAAATGAAATTAAAGCGAGGTCGGGTGAGATAGAAATAGATGTATCCAATGTTTTTCAAAATTATATATTACAAATAATTAGAATAAAGCATGTTAATTATAAATCAGTGATAATTTTAATAATATCTGCTTCCCTCTAACCCTAAAAAAAATAATCAAAAAAGCTTAAATACAAGGTTCACACTTAACATAAAGAAAACGTAAAAGGAACCCTATTCTTTTTCGATTCATCGAATGAAATAGTTACACGATGAAAACCCAATCCATATAGGCACATGTTTTTTTTCCCTTGAATCTTAGTTTTCCAATTCAATATATAGATAAATATATGAATTAGTATAATTGAATTACTAGCTAGATAGCAAAGCTTAGAGGTGTTAATGGGTTGAGTTTAAGTATACTACTAATATATTTTACACTTGTCCAAGGTTGGCCCTACCTAAAAATTTGGATCTAAAATTTTATCAAAATACGTCCATATTTGTAAAAGACTAATCTAAGTCTATTTTAGACCTTCCCATGTTATTTTTTAATTTTTTTAAAATATCTATATTATATTATTTTAATATTTAATAATTTTATACTATCTTTTATTTATTGAAATATTTTATATAGTTATCTTAACATTATTTTAATATTTACATTACAGTAATATTATATATTTAATACAGTTTAATTTTTTAATGTGTTCTAAATGATATAATATATAAAAATAGCATATTATAAAGTATTGTAAACTTAAAATGGATTGAGCCAGGTCAGGTTAGGCTCAGACCTTAAATGTTAAAGTCTGAGCCAAACCCGTACTTTAAACGGGCATAATTTTTCGTCAAAATCTATTTTTTAGGCTTAATATTTTTATCAAAACCCTTCCAAATTTTGAACAGACATTCGAGACTAGATGAATAACTAGATGCACCTAAACCCAAAAACTTAGTGTATGTATATAAACATATATCCATATGTTTCAAAAGAAAGGGACAGCTAATTAAACTGTAACATGTGAGATATGGAGGACCACCTAATTAAAAGCTTGAATTGGTGGTTTTTATTTTTTTTTTTGGTGTTTTAAGGGGGGGGGGGGGGGGGAGGTTACAGCTACCCAATAGTTGCGCAATTTGGCTTTTACTTCCTCTGAATTTTCTCGGAAAATGATCTGGAAAATCGCTTTCAAAAGTTGGTGCTACTCTCATTTCATCTTTAATTCTACGAATATGGGAAGCGTTGCCTTTAACATCCGTACAAGTTTTCAATCGTATAAAGAAGACAAATCCCACAAGGCTTCTCCCATTATTTAATCCAACATTTTTTTTTTCATTTTAGAAACTAAAATTTGTGGATTTAAAATTTTAAAAAATCATTTTTGTTTTTGATTTTTGACAATTGATTTTCTAAGCATCCAATGATCAAATAAGTGATATTGATGGAATAAAAAGGAAAATAGGGTTTTTCCATTACAAATGTCGGTACTTTTAGAGTCAAAATTTTAAACATAATCTTTGTAGGTTAACTTAGGGGTAATTAAGCCTACCATGCTAAATTAAAGAAAATAAAGTAAATGCTGAGAGAGGTTTAATTTAATTTATATAAGTATTATTGTTAATGTAAATGGATATGGGTTTAAATGCTTTGATGCATATTATCCTTTTATTTATTAATTAGGGAGGAATTATAAATAATTCTTGACATTTTATCAAAAAGAGCATGTATAATCCACACTTATAATAAAATTATTTAAATAATAATAATAATAATAATAATAATAATAAAATAAATCTTTGTTTTAAAATGTGAATTTTTTTTGTTTGCTTATAATGATTTAAAAAAAAAAATGAGGAGTGTGTGGCGTAAGACTTTATTAACTGGAGCTAATTAGCATCTGATGAAAACTTAAAAAAAAAAAAAGGAGAGATTATATTTTACCGAAAAAGGAAAGACTAATCCATATATAATAAGTCTTCATTATAATTTTGATGTTCCCTTTGTCGGTTAATTAATTTTGGCATAATGTTAATATTTACATTTTTTTATTAATTTTGTTTCTACTTTTTTAGTTAAAATTGATGCTTAATTTTTTTAAAAAGAGTGAAATTTAATTATCAAATTTTTAAAAAAGAGTTGAAATGATCTTTCTTTAATGAGAATACTAACTAAAATATTAAAATTTTAAACACAGCAACTTGCATGACAGTCATGTGTACTCCATGCTAATTTTTTTGAATTTTATGGCACATTTAGTTCATTGGAATTGAATATGGCTGTAATAGAATAGAAGTCATTCAATTGTTTGGTTGAATGGAATGGAATGAAATAGAATTGTAATAATATTCTTGTGTTTGGTTGAATAAAATAGATGTTATAATAGCATAAGAAAAATTGAACTGATCAGAGTACCCTTACTAGAATTTTATTTTTTAGGTAGATGATTATTGTTATCATTATTGTTATTAAATTTTAATAAGATTATTATTAAATATAATTTAATAAAAATAAAAATAAATAATTTAATCATAATTTAATATATATTTTAATATAATTTGAAATAAAATATTTTAAATATTTTGTTTTAAATTATATTTTGAAATAAAATATTTTATATTAAATTGAATTAATATTTTATTTTAAATTATTTCAAATATATTATTTTATATTTTTTATTCCAAGTTTTAAAGGACTAATTTAGAAATTAATCTTGTTTTGTTATTCAAGATTGCATGGAATAGTCATTCTGTAATGATACCAAAGAATAGTTATTACAAAAGAACAAGTAATAGGGAAGTAATGGTCACTCCATTGAATATGTATTATATTTAACCAAACAAATGAATGGTTTACCATTCAATGAATAAGGGGGGAATGTTATTTCATTTCCCCTAACCAAACATGGTGTTAATGGTGCGTCGTTGAGAGCACAAAAAATATCCTATCCCTATAGGATAATGAAAAGAATAGTAAGCCCAAATCCTTAGGGACTGAATTTGCACAATTTCTTGTTCCTCAAGATCCTGGGCACAGTCATATTCAAGAAAAACGACATACCTGAAAAAACAAAAAACATAATTAAAAATATGGACAAATTGAGATTGTGTAAATTGAAACTGAAATTGTAAAAATCAATAGAGTCCAGAAAAAAGATTCTTGGATTGAGAGATTCCAGCCTCTGGTTATCTCGGTCCTTCTTGGGTTCAATCCTAAGCTTTTAGATGATCCTTTTCATGGCAAAATAAACCAGTTATAATGGAAGAGGACGCCTGCTGTAACAGCCCGGTTTAGACCCTAATCAGAATAGTGGTTTCTAGACCACATATCCAAGTCTGAAAAATATTTTAATATTATTTTCTATGTCTATAGCATGTGAATTGATATCTGTGAAATTTCTGTGATTTAATTTATCTGTTTGAGTGTTTAATTTAAAAAAAGGATTAAAATGCATAAAAGGTAAAATTAGCATGTTACATGTCCATATGTTTAAAAGAAATGGCTTTTGTTTATAATGGCCTTATGTGGTAATAAAACCATTGAATATTTGAGTGGTCATAAATGACCTTAATATATGTGTTTTATAAATTTATATATAATGGACATTTTAGTAAATGGATTAATAATATGTGTTAAAATAAAACATAGACATAAAATAAGTCCATTATGTGTTTATATTACCGAAAATCAAAGAAAAAGAAAAGAAATAAAGCTTCTTAGGGTTCAGCCATTGTCAAGAACAATTAGGTATGTGTTTTTGATCGGTTTTTAATGATTTTTACATTTTTGTGACCGTTGCTTAGCCTATTACAAAGCTCATGTCTAAATTTTTTATTTTTATGAAGATTATGAAAGGTGGAATTGATGACTTTATGAGTTTTGTGATGAAATTTGACGTATAATGAAAGATATGTGATTGATTAACATGTTTTACCATGAATTTTTGATGAATTTTAAGCAATTTGGACTAAATAGTGAAAATAATACTTTGGAGGATTAAAATGTGAAAAGAATGAAATATGTGGACTTATTTGAGTGCCATAAAAATTTGGCTAAGTATATATGTAATGGGAATTTGTGAATTTGATGATTTTGTGAATTAAGGACTAAATTGTCAAAATATGAAATTGTTAGGGTTATTTTGTAAAATGCCCAAATTATGTGTTTTTGGATTGAATTGAATGATTTGGTGAATAAAAGAGTTAAATTTGAATTTATTTAGATCAAGAAACAAAGAAAACAGAATTGGATAGGGGAAAATCGAAAGTCATTGAATAGCCGATCGTTACCGTTCGAATCCGTACGAGGTAAGTCTATACACAAATAAATGTGTTTAAATTAACTTATTCATGCTTATATATAATTGAGTTGAGGTGAACGATTATGGGAGATGCATATGTGAAATCCAAGAATGTTTCGAGTAGGTGACAACGTCCAAAAAGTCCCGTCTGAACCTTAGGAATAGTTAGGATACATATGTCATGACATAGGATCTGTTATCTGTTTACGTGTAAGATCATATCTAGGACGTTGGCCTCCATCTGAGATTTACGTGTAAGACCACGTCAGGGACATCGGCATCGTGTTTAACTTCGTGTAAGACCCTGTCTGAAACAATGGCATCGATATCTGAGTACATGTAAGGCCACGTCAGGGACGTTGGCATTGTACGATCTTTCTGAGTATTTTGCGTATCCTTATCGATTCTAAATTGTTCAACGGGCATTCTGAGAAAATGAATGAGTATACAAATGTGCATCAGAATCTGGTACATATGAAAAATGTGCTATGTTTGAGGTTGGAAGGTAGTATAAGTTTAATTATGAACCCAAGATATGTTTATATGCGACATGAGTATAATTGTGTGAAATGCAATTGAGATTTATGATTCATGTGAGCTATATGAGAAATGTGGACTTATAATGGTATTTTGTCATGAGCTAATTGAATAAATGGAGATATGAATTTGTTATTTGATTAATTTATTTGTATATGGCTTACTAAGCTCTTTGTAGCTTACTTTGTGTGTGTTTGCTTTGTTTTATAGATATCGAAGCTACCGGAATTCGGGGATCATCGAGGATCATCACCACACTATCTATACTTCTTTTGGTACATTTTGAATGTATAGATGTTGAATTATGGCATGTATAAGCTAGATGAGTTTGAATATATTTTGTGACGTTAATAAGTTATGCAATTTGATATGGCTAACTAAGGATTGATTATGTTTGATTTTGGTATATTTTTATGGTGTTTATAAATCCAATAGAATTATGGTCATTTTGGTATATATTTGGGTGTGAATATGGTAAGTTTTGTTTTGAAATGGAATGTTGTATGATTGTGCTTTGGAACATATGGTATGCATAAGATTGGGCTTGTAAATTTGGTTTGAATTAGTATGGTCATTAAGCATGAATTAGAATGAGGTCTTTATGGCATGAAATGTGGGTATATTGGTTGTGTTTTGACTGAGAAATATTGGTATATATGTTTTGGTTTTTAGCTTATAGGAATGACCCAAAATGGGTGGCAAATTGGCTTTTTAAATGGCCTATTTTTGTCCACACGGTTAGAGACACAGGCGTGTGTCTCAGCCGTGTGCGACACACGGTCCCCTGGGGTACCCTTTGAATTAAGTCAGTATACCCTACAAGAATGACACGGCCTAGACACACGGGCGTGTCTAGTGGCCGTGGAAGACACACGGGCTAGTCACATGGGTGTGTGACCAGTCGTGTGCACAAGTTAGTAGCTCCCTTAATTTTCACACGGCCGAGCACACGGGCATGTCTTGTGCCTGTGTGAACAAGTCAGTATGTGTACATACCCAATTTTGCCAACCCATTTCTAAAACCCAACCAAAACCCAAATTTTAACTACCCAATTTTAAACCCAAAATTAACCACACCCATTTAAATTACATCAACCCCAAATAACAACAAACCCGAGGCCCAGTAAACAACCAAACCAACCCACCTAAATTAAGCCCAACAGACCAGCCCAATACCCGGTTAACCCAAACTAACCCTAAGCCAACCTAACCCTATCCCCTAAAATCGGCGCCACACCAACCCTCTACCTTCGGCAACCACTCTCTGCCACCAACCCCGGTCACTCAACGTTGCCCATACCCTGCAAGGACAAAGCAAACACGCGAACATGAGTCAGAAAATAATAGCAAAATACTTGTAAAAATCAGCTATAAGAACCGATCTATAGATTGTAAAATGAGGGGGACATTCAGCCATTTTCATCAATATAAAAAATATTTTAACACAAGCAATAGATTTCATATATCAACAGTAGATCAAAACCCCAAGGCAGTGAATATCAGAGTATAAGAATCAGAATCGGAAAAATAGTAGGTGACGTTCGTCCCCTTTACTCACATCTTTCTTTTCTTTTTGTATTTTCCTTTTATTTACATATAAATATAGATATATAATACAAAATAAAAAAAAGGACTAAAAAAAATACCTGTTTTTGAAAATCCGACCACCGTGTACGGTGGCCGGTGACGGCTGCGGCGGGGCTAGAACGGAGGGCCATCGGACCTCTAGGCCGCATAGAGGGAGAGTTTGGGGCGAGAGAGGGAGAACTTTCAGTTTTTTTTTTTAGTTTAGGGTAAAAAAAATGGGTTTTATCAAAAATTTTGGGTATAATATATTAAGAGTAAAACGGTGCCATTTGGGGGTAAGAGGGGTCCGCGTGTTAACCCGACCCGGGGGGCCAGATCCGCGTGTTTTCCCTCTAAGGGGAAATTTGCGCAATCGGTCCCTCCTCTTTGTAATGCCCGTCGATTAAATCTTTTGCTTATTTCGAAATTTGGCCCTGAACTTTCATTCCGTTTTTATCTCGGTCCTCCCATGCACTGCGTGTTTTGGATAAATGGGCTTATTCCACTTTTAATCCCGTCATTGTTTTAGCGCATTCAAATCGGTCCTCTTCTTTCTTTTGATTTTTAAATCTGCTCCAAGACTTTGTTTTTATTTCGATTTTCTTCCTTTTTTCACCTTTTTTACTTCAATATTATTATTATTATTGCACCTATTATATATTTTATCTTATTATTATTAGTATTAGCATTTTTATTAATACTTGTATGTATATATTATATATTTTTAAGAATATATACTATGTACATTTTAATGCTATATATACTGTATGTGTTTTCAATAATTATATTATATGTATATATTAGGTATATACTTTTAATATTATTTTGTAATCATTTTTAATATATATGTGTATATATTTATGAAGTGTTGTTTTAAAAATATATATATTATAAATTATTTTCTTCATTATTATCGTTATGATTATTACTACTAGTATATACATACATTTTATGTAGTTTTATTATTATTACTTTTTACATGAATATATTATGTATATTTTTTATATTATCAAGTATAACTTTTTATATTTCATGCATATATGCTTTTACTATATATATGTATATATTTTTGTAGCATTATATGATTATTTTTAAAATTGTTTTTTAACGACTTCTATATTTTATTTTTATTTTTATTTTCGTTATTTTATATCTATTATTATATTATACTTGGTCTTGTCTTATTTTTCTATTATTATATATACATATTTTTACGTACATATTTTTCATTCTCTATTTTTTTATACTATCGATACATTATTTTATTTATTATTTTCTTTTGTAAATATTGTTATTATTATTCTAACATTATATTTTATTTTTTTCATTAATTATTTGCATCATCGTTTATTCATAACTACTCATCACAATTATTTTTACTATTGGTCTTTATAATTATTTTAAAATATTTTTTATATTTTAAACAAATAAGGCAACGTATCGGTTTCAACATTGAGTCCATGATCTCATCGCTATGTTGGGTGAATCATCGGCTAGTGTTAAAAACGTGACGTCCTTCTAAGAAATCAAAAGCATAGGATTTCTCGTTTCTTTCAATCGGGCCACGATTAAATCTCAAATTGAACTCGTATTTTTGAAAATCAAAACAACACATGTTTAATAAGATACCAATTTTGGGCGTCACGAGGGTGCTAATACCTTCCTCGTGCGTAACCGACTCCCGGACCCTATTTTCTCTGAATTTTGACGTAGACCTAAACCTGGCCTTCTTTTTACTAAAAATAAATTTTCTTTGTTAAAAAGAGGTTTTATTAGGTGTCCGATCACACTTAGGAAAAAAGATCGGTGGTGACTCCCTTTTCTTAAAAATCGAAAGTCGATTTTTCAAATTTTCAATAATCACCTCAATTAGCGACCAAAGCTAAAAATTTTACGTCGCTACAGTATGTATGCTCTGTTTTGCCACGGCCTGGACACATGGGCGTGTCTGGTGGCTATGTGAGGCACACGGCCTGACCACACGGGCGTGTGACCTCAACAGCTTTGAAAAATGTTTAAGTTTCAGAAAATTTTCTAAGTGTTCAGTTTAGTTTCGATCTTCTTCTAATGCATGTTTGAGGTCTCAAAGATCTTCATAAGGGACTTATTGATGGTGTTTGATATTGATATAATGTTGATGATAGAGAATTATCTGTAAAAGTTCTGATTTGTCCGGTAACGCCTTTAGCCCTAGTTCGGCAATGGATAGGGGTTAGGGGTATTACACCTACGACCACCAGTTCCACTTAGATTTTAGACTTACGATATAGAAGAACCCGACTTTAGCTAACTGTCACTTTTGTGGGACCGTCTTACACTAGATCATCACTTTTCAATGGCGAATGCCACACCATTTTGTCTCTTAGGCTCGACAACCACTAACGTAGTAAGCTAAGGAACCAACTAAGCAACCTTCCCAAAACATACAAAGCGACCGCCTTTGCACAAGATGAAAAGATCACTTTTGAAGGAACATGGATGGAAGCATCAATCCTGTAGTGATGAGAAACGATGAATACTCATTGGGAAGGTTAAGTGTGGATTCTAAGCCTCATGAACCATTTTTGGGGAATCTCGACAACCTTTGGCTAGGTGAGATTATTGGATCATGCTTTTTGGAAAAAAATAGATAAGTTTAATAAAATGGAATTTTATTGAAAAATAAAAGGAACAAAAAGTTAGAGCTTTTTGATAGAGGGAGCTTTTACAGAAAAGATGAGTGTTAATTTGTGTCATTCTATCCCCTATTTATAGTACTTAAAAAAAACCTAGTTGGTTGCTACTTAAATTCTAAAAGATAAATAAAGACAAAAGTTGAAATTAAATCTAAATAGTAATCTTAACAATAATCCTAATAAAATTCAAATTTAAATAGAGTCTTCCGTTCATAAATCTCTTCTTTGAATTTTTGCTCTGAGTCTTTCGCATGTTGTCCCATTTTGTCTTCAAATTCATGCTTTTTGCCCTCAAATTTCCTTTTGCCTTTCAATTTAATCCCTAACAGATAAAAAAAACCATAAATAGCTCAAATTAGTAGGATCATACTCAAAATAAACATGTAATTAATACATAGAAATTTGTCATTCCAAAGTATTATCAAATTCCGCTTACTTAACCTATTCTTTTCATCAAGTATGGTTCCTATCCACTATGTAATTTAGATTTTTCCATGAAAGAAATATGACTCTAAAGTTTTATAAAAATTAGGCATAATGCATATGAAAATACAGAGAACTTTTAGCTTGCTTTAAGTAAAACTAAAAAAGTATTCCAATTTAAACATACAAAAATTAAATCGACTTGAATTATTTCATGAAAATTAGGTAATTTACGAAACTTATCAAGACATCCTATTTGTTTTAACCGTTAGCCCCCAAATGTAATTCTTTATTATTATTTACTTGTTTTTCCTTTTTTTTGTTTTTCTTTTCTTAAGAATATATTGAACCTTTTGACGCGAAGAGGGATGACAACTCAAGCACTCCACCATGGCTATTGAGCCCGACACACTCTTAAAATTATTTATATGTTTTTTTAAGAATATATTGAGCCTTTTGACGCGAAGAGAGATGACAACCAAGCACCCCACCTCGGTTACTCAGTCCAATACATTCCTAAAATTTTTTTGTTTAATTCTAGTTAGCGTAATTTTTCCTAATACGTCACACAACCTTTTTATGTGAAGTAGGATGACAACCCAAGCATCCTACCCCAATTACTCAGTCAATCACGTTTTAAACTGCGCTCATAACCACAGAGGCATCAAAATTTATTATTATCATGAAATAAAATTTTAATTTTGGAGGACTAAAAAAAACAATCAAGTGTCAAAAATAAGTTTCAACAACTACCTAACAGTCATGAACATAAATTTAGCATACAATTGTATTAAGTGTCATCTTTATATTTAGACTTAATCGATTTTACTATACGTAAGATAGAGTTAACTCTATTAATAATAATTATTTTAGCTTAATAGAAATAAAACAGTAGAGATGAAATTAATACAGCAAAATCATAACTAACTCAGTAGACAGGAATCATGCTCGCAGGTCAAACAATGGGCAATTCCTAATTAAAATATTGGGTATGAAAAGAGGCAGAATATTTTTTAAAAAAATGTGGATAGAAACGAGCACAAGGTAACATCAACAGTAACACAATAGTAAAAGCAGCAGATAAACTGACAGAAATAATGAGGAATGCCTCCCCTTACTTAAAACACATTGTTCTCTATGTGAAAAATAATATTAATAAATATGATGAAAAGAAAGGGTTTAGAACACTCCCAATGTCGTCTTCGTTACAATTTTCGCCCGTTTCCAAATTTAATTTTTTTCGATTCCTCGATTCTCCTGGATATAAAAAGAGAGATAAAATTTATTAACATGTAAGAAAATAAAGAAAATAGAAAATAAAAATAAAAATAAAAATAAAAATAAAATTGAGTTGCTTTCTAACAAGCGCTTGGTTAACATCGTTAGCTTGACGCCCCAACTAGTATTAGGGTTGTTCCAGCTGAATTCTTTCATTTGTATGGGTTTAGAAATTCTTCTTTTTTACCACATCCGCTATATTGGGGTTCAATCGTTCTTGTGCCTCTTTCTTTGGTTTCATATTTTCTTCCAAGAAAATCTTATGTGTGTATGGCAAGGGGTTGATCCCTTCTAAGTCGGCAATAGTCTCATTATTCTTAGAAAATGTGAATTTGAGATGCTCGGAAAGTGGTTTTAATTCTAGATCTGGTGCTTGCACAACATAAGGTAGAAGTTTAGTGTTCATCGGAGACAACAATTCATTAACAGATTCAAAATCATCAAATATTATTTTAGGTTTATCTCCATAAGATGACTCAAAATTTTCTTCTACTAATGAGTCAATTTTGTCGACACAGTTTACGTTCAAAATTTCACTAGGATGACTAATAGCACCATAAACGTTAAACTTCACGATCTCCCTATCAAACTCCATCGTGGGGGTTTCGCTACGCATGTCAATCTTAATATTTGTAGTAATAAGGAAATGTCGTCCCAACAAGATATCTAAAGATGCCATATTTAGAATGTACAATAGACATGTCTGCTAATTGAATGATAACCCATATTTTCATAAAAAAACTCATGTTAAGTGATTCATAAATAGAAAAACGCATTACACTTACAGAGGCTCTTAAATTACATATAGCTTTTTTAATTCCTAAGTGGCCTATTTTGCATGGTATTGCAAAGATAACATTGTCTTTACATTTTACTGGCATCTTTCGCTGCAACACCACAGATACATTTTTACCAAAACTTACTCTTTTATTTCTAGTTAACTTTCGCTTGTTAGTGCAAAGCTTCTTATGGAACTTGGCATATCGTGAAATTTGTTTGATGGCATCCAACAATAGTATGTTGATCTCGACGTTTTTGAATATTTTAAGGATCTCTTTTTCTTCCTTACCTCTCCGATGTTAGTTCAATCGTCTTGGAAACAGAGGTTGAATTATGGGCAATGTAGGTTGTGTTCGGACCTGTTCATCACTCTCATGTTTTTTCTGGGTGGAATCTTGATCAAGATTATTATCAGGATTTGGTTCCAGTATTTTTCCACTTCGCAATGTCACTGTATGTGCATTTTGTCTTGAGTTAGGTCCCGTTTGTGATGGCAGCTTTCCTTATAAGTTCATTTTCTCAATCAATATAGTCAACTCTCTTATAGACGCCTCAGTTTTCTGTTGAAAATCCATTATTTCCTTTTGGAAATTAAGAGTTTGTCGTTAAATTTACTGTTGGAAATCAAGCACATTAGCTACCAACTTATTGACCATGGTTTCTAGAGAGGTACTTGAATCTCGTGGCTATTGTGAAAATCGATTTTGGTATTGCTAGTTATACCATGGGTTGGCCTCATAACTTAAGTTAGGATATAGGTATTAGTGTAGAGGTCATATCGCCTTTGTGGTGGCCGAGGAAAGTCCCCCACAACATCTAAATGGGCCATAGTATCATCATACAAACTAGGACATATATCAGTTGTATGTTCAGGTGTTGCACAAATTCCGTATAGTTGGGCAAGTCTTGTTTTTTCTATAAGAAGAGAATTCACAATATCAGTAAGTCCATCAACTTTATCTTCTAAGGTTGAATTATTTAGTTGTTGAACCCTTCTAGTTGATTCAAAATTGGCTCAGAATTGCTGAGTATTTGCAACCATTGTAGAGATCGAGTCCCTTGCCTGTTGGGGAGTCATGTTGACCAACGCCCCTTCATTGGCGGCATCTACTAATAAACTGTAATTTATACATATTTTTATCTCATGCTTATCATATTTTTGGATGAATTATCATTAGAATTGTGGAATTTGATGCTCCTAATCCTTTAATTTCATGTTTTACCCTTAGATGAGCGCAAGAAAGAGAAAATAGCAAGGAACGGGCCAAAAATAGGCAAAATGGGCCTAATTCGATAATCTACACGGCTTAGACATCCACACACCGGTACATCACACGCCCGTGCCTATTTAACAGCCTTGAACACAGCCTAAGCTCAAATCACACGGGTAGGGGTGTTCAATCGGTTAACCGACCAGTTAACCGACCCAAAACATTATTAACTGAATTAACCGACCCTTCAAAAATTTTAACCATTACCCGAATTGAATTTTTTTCAAAAAAATTAACCGAACTGAAATTTTTTCTGTTAATTCGGTCGGTTAACCGAATTAACCGAAAATTATATATTTTTTCTTTTTGGTTAAAATAAGTATAAAATTAACAGAATTACCCGATTTACCCGAATTAACCAAATTACCCAAATTAATCAAATTAACCGAATTATTTTTATTTTTGTTTTTGTTTTTATTTTTATTTATTAATTTTTTTTGTAATTTTTATTATTGGGTTGGGTAATTGGGTTTAGTTTGATTGAGTTTATGTTGGATTGGGTTTGAGTGAATAGTGAGCTATTTATATATTATAATTTTATTTATTAATTTTTTCGGTTAAATCGAAAAAATTCTATTAACCGACCGGTTTCGAACCAAATTAACCATTAATCGAAAACTCAAAAAATTATTAACCGACCCCCGACCGAAAAAATTCGGTTAACCGACTGATTAACTGATATCGATCGGTTAACCGAATTTTTTGGTTTTACCCAAATTTTGCACACCCCTACACACGAGCGTGCCACACGGGCGTGTCCCTGTCGTGACCTATTTGAATTTCACACAGAAAGAGGTACTTAGGGGCTAGGAAAGACACTCCAAATTCTATATAAAGATCCTAGGGGGCGACTATAAAGGTGTACAGTACGGAGCCCGACACAGGATGTAGAAAGCAAGAAATTACTCGAAGAAAGCCGATTGATCCATCTCAGAAGCCAGGATCTACATCAAGACTGAAGATCTCTTTTCAATCCTTTCAGGAGTTTTGGGTTTTCTTTATGTTTTGTTGTTTTCTTTACTTTGAGATGTATTCTGTTATAAACATGAACTAAATCCCCAAATACCTGAGGGGGATGAAACCTAAGACTAATCTTGTTATGGCTACCTGAATTATATGATAAATATTCGATTTGTTCTTAATTGTGTTCTTAATTATGCTTATTTAAAGGAGCAAAAGTCCCTGTTTAAGAGTAGATCCAACACAATTAAGCGGAGTTGATCGCACTACTAGACATAGGACGACGAAAATCTGCCAGATTAGAGTCAAATCTAATAGGCGGATCCATAGATCGAGTTAATGCAAAACTAGGGGTTTTAATTAGGAAGAGATTTAAATTAATCAACCTAGATTTAGTTGTTCTTATTCTCGACGTAGATATTAACATAATTTAGGGATCTTTACGGATCAAGTCAAATGAAGAAATCGTCAAATTCAGAGTTAAATAACAAGTGAAGTCTAGGTGGATTCTTCCTTGGGTATTGCCTTTATCATTTAGTTTTTCCCAAAGTAATTCTCCACTTTACTCTTTGTCGGGTTCTTAGTCTAGTTTAGAGTTAATTAGTTTAAACAAACCCCCTCTTTATTTTTAGGCTAGATAATAGGAAGAAAGTTATTACTAGTACTTTTAGTTCCGCATATTCGACATTCCGATATTGCCACTAACTATACTACTATTCGATAAGTGCGCTTGCCTGTATCATGATAATAGTTAGTTTCTAGGTACGATCAATTTTATTAGTTCATCATAATCAAGATTAAGTTTTTGGCGCCGTTGCTGGGGAACTAAGATATTATGAATACTCTATTTCTATTAATTTAGCTATTTTTTACTTTTATTGCAAGTTATTTTTTAGATTTTATTTACTAAAATTTTCTTTTTGCTCTTCTTTGATAGGTATCTCTAGTTTATGACTAGAAGAAACCCGTCAGAACTACTATTGTTTGATAACAATTTAGAAGCCATGGTTCTTAGAAATCACAGAGAAATAAAGTAAAGTTTACAGTACTCAGAACAAGGACAAGAAAATGAACTCGAATCTACCGAAGAGATGGAAGCAAATCAAAATAATCAGCTACCTCCTGTGGTAGCTGCAAATCCTGTGAATCAAAATCCTGTTCCACACACTATGTATGATTATGCTAAACCTAATTTACCTAGTACTGAATCTAGCATTGTTAGGCCTGCTATTACTGCAAATAATTTTGAACTGAAACCTAACACTATTCAAATGATTCAATAGTTTGTTCAGTTTGATGGTTTGCAGGATGAAGATCCTAACGCACATTTAGCTAACTTTTTGAAATTCTGCGACACATTTAAAATCAATGGCATTTCTAATGACACCATTCGCCTTCGGTTATTTCCTTTTTCTTTAAGAAATAAAGCTAAACAGTGGTTGAACTCTCTACCACAAGGTCTATCACTACTTGGGAACAAATGATCGAAAAGTTTTTACTTAAATATTTTCCGCCGGCTCAAATGGAAAAGTTGAGGAATGATATCTCTTCTTTTGTTCAGATGGATTTAGAAACACTTTACGATGCTTAGGAGAGATACAAGGATTTATTGAAGAAATGCCTTCACCATGGGTTACCTTTGTGGCTATAAGTGCAAACTTTCCACAACGGTTTAAATCCCACAACAAGACAAATGATTGATGCAGCTGCCAGTGGAATCATCAATAAAAAAACACCTGAGGAGGCTTATGAGTTTATAGAAGAGATGTCACTGAATAATTATCAGTGGCAAGTGTAATATCCTGAATCAGGGCCTAACTGGAATAGTGGTTTCGTGACCACAAATTTGAGATAGAAATAATTATTTTATAATTATTTTGAGGTTTATGATATGATTGCATGATTTTCTAAAAATTTCGTGAAGAAATTCTATGCATAAAGTGCTTAATTTGAAATTAGGGACTAAATCGAATAAGTTGCAAAACTTGCATTCTAGAAGCTTTTAGTATGAAATTGCTTTGGAATATTAATTAGGAGGTCTTAAAAAGAAATTTGACCAATTTTTAAAATTTTGGACAAAAATGGACATACATAGGTAGAAATAACCAAAGTTTTTAATGAAGGGTATTTTAGTCATTTGGTAATTAAATGATAAAAAAAGGGAAAAAGATGGCAAAATATGTCCATCTTCTTCATTAGGGTGAAATTTCAAGGGTTCTCCATAGCTAGGGTTTGTTTCAAGCTTCCAAGCTCTATAGTAAGTGATTCCAAGCCCCGTTTTTAATGTTCTTTACGTTTTCGGAGTCCCAATAACTTGATTAAGCTTATTCTAGCAATAATTTAATTTAGGGTTCATATTTGGAAAAATACCCATAGGTGAAAAGTGTTTATTTTGATATTTTATGATAGAATATGAGGTTTAAATTATGTTAAACAACTTGTGCTACTCGGTTTTAAGTAAAAACGAGTAAAATGGCTTAATCGGTAAAAATACCTATTGTTCATAAGTACATGTTAGAGTGGGAATTTGATGTTGCTGTTGGTAAATAAATGATCAGCATGTCTTAAAACATAATAATTAGGGAAAAATTTTAATTTCCGAGCTTTGAGGCAAAAGTGTAAATATGTAAAAGTTTAGGGGCAAAATCATAATTTTGCCAAACTTAGAGTTAAGGACTATTTTGATAAATGTGAGTATTAAATAAGCTAAATATGTTATTTTAGATCAAGAAAGACGTGGAATCGACCTTGATCGAGGAAAAGAAAAGATTGTGGACTAAATTGTAAAATTTCTATATTTTGTACTGAGGTAAGTTCATGTGCAAATAAGGTAACATAATTGTTATTTTAAGCAATTTAATGTCATTTATATGATATGATGTTTATTATTATGAAATATTATGCTTTGAAAATAATTATTTAGTAAATAGATATATGAGTCTAGTTTCAGGGAAAATTTACGGATTTGAATTTCGAGTTTCGTAACTTGAGATATGATTTTTTTAGCGACTGTGACGGAGATGAACAGCTTATTCCGAAAGGTAAAATAAATGGTTTGGAAATTGTTTAAGTGATAAATTAAGTTTGCTAACTCCTCAAATTTGACTCCAGTGATGGTCTCGGGTAAGGGGGCGTTACAGCAAGTCATGAGGACAAAGCCGCAAAAAGCTACCGAGGTTTTTAATGTTGATGTAGTCAAAATACTGTCAAATCAGGTAGAACTCTTAAATAAAAAGATTGATGGTTTAGTTGGTTCTACGTAGGTACATCCAGTGATGAGGTGCGATTCAAATGGAGGAGGAATGTACAGCACAGATTATTCATCTCATGATCCTAGCACAGAAAATGAACAAGCCAACGATATAGGTAATAATTCTAGATCTCAAAATAACCCTTATAGTAACACTTATAATGTAGTTTGGAGAAACCACCCTAATTTCTCGTGGGGTGGTCAAGGATATTAGAGACTACCACCCCCTGCAGGCTACCAACAACCACCTTACCAGCAAGAGAAAAAACCGAACCTTGAGGAGATGCTCACGAAATTTATCTCCTTATCATAAACCCATTTTTAGAATACCGAGACAGCACTTAAAAATCAGCAAGCATCCATTCAAGGACTTGAAACTCAAATAGGTCAACTTGCTAAACTGATCTCCGAAAGACTACAAGGTGGTTTGCCGAGCAACACAGAAACTAACCCAAGGGAGCAACTCCATGCCATCACTGTGCACGAGAAAGAGGGGTTAGCTGAACGTAAATATGAAGAGAGGCAAGAAATTTTGGTAAGTAATGGTAAGATTGAGGTAAGTTATGGTACACAAAAATCGGTGTGTAAAGAGTAAAAGCCTCGTATCCCATACCCGAATGCTACAAGGAGAGACCACACAGATGAACAATTCGGCAAATTCCTTAAACTCCTAAAGAAATTACACATTCACTTACCATTTATTGAAGCTTTTTCGCATATGCCAAACACTGTTAAGTGCTTACAAGAGCTCTTAGTAAACAAACAGAAGCTGGATGTGTCATCTAATGTGGAGCTGAATGCAGTTTGCTCAGCCATTTTGCAGAACAAGTTACCTAACAAATTAAAAGATCTAGAGAGTTTTACGATGCCTTGTTTAATTGGTAGCTTAGATGTTGAAAATGCTTTGGCTGATTTAGGGGCTAGTATTAATATAATGCCTTATAAACTGTTTAAATAACTAGGACTTGAGAAACCCAAACAAACTAGGATGAGCATCCAATTGGCTGATAAAACAATTAGATTTCCTAGGGGTATAATTGAAGATATACTTGTTAAAATTGACAAATTTATATTCCCATTTGATTTCATTGTTTTAGACATCGATGAGGATAGCGAAGTGCCATTAATTTTAGGGCGATCCTTTTTAGCAACTGCTAGGACTATCATTGATGTAGGCACAGGCGTACTCACACTTCGCGTAGGCGATGACACAATTACTCTGCAAGCTCGTAATTCTAATAGAACTTTTAATAATAAAGATGTTATTACGAGTTCTTGTAACATGGATAATCCCACTGTTCAACCTCCTTTGCAGGATATTTTTTGATGAAAGTACAATTAAGCCACATTCGAGTTCATGCTACAACAAGAGAGTAGTCCAGGAAGAGCGAATGTTACGAATTGACGAACTAGACGAGTGGCGAAAATATAACAAGAAAGAAACGAAAAAATGTCACGCCGAACCAAAGCATCACCATGATGACCTTAAGGTAAAGCAGAATCAATTTAAGGTAGAGCATAAGGTATTATTAGAGGAGGAGGATCCTTGAATCTTGAATTCAAAATTTCATACAGGTAATACACCTCCCTTTACAATATGAAAACCTTTCCCTATGGTACAGTCGAGATAACACAGAAAGAACTTTGCACTTTCAAGGTAAATCATACTCAACTTAAACTTTATTTTGGTTCTAAAACTGATAGCAGGAGAGAGGAGTTTCAACTCCTCAAACCACCGTGACTGTGCAAACTTGAGACAAGTCAAGCTTAGACTCTAAACAAGCACTTCTCGGGAGGCAACCCGAGCGCTAACATAATTAATTTTTTTTAACTTAAGCTTTTAATATCTAAATCTTAAATTGATTCCTTGAATGCAGGTTTTTAAGAGCCACACAGCCAGGCACACGAGCGTGCCTCAGGCCGTGGGCACACCATGGGTAGAGACACGGTCGTGTGAAAACAGGGCAAAAATTTTCCAAGACACGACTTTCGACAAATAGCCACGGTCGTGCGACGTGGCCGTGACCAATCCTGCTAAATCAACACGGGCGTGTGTCACGTCTGTGTCCTTTGGCCATGGTTAAAGCTGAAAAACTAGCACGGATGTTCGACACGCCCATGCCTTAGGCCGGTGGTCGAACCTGTAAAATTGACACGGGCATGTGACATAAAAAAATGGGTGTGGGAGAAGCGAACAACGAAGAACACGACCGTGTGACATGGCCGTGTGCCCTAACACGCCTAAAGAACACGGGCGTGGACCATTAATCAGGGGCACCAAAATTCAAGATCCACGAACCACACTGGCTAAAAGTGATACACACGGGTGTGTGCCACGCCCTTGTGCCCTAATTCCTATATAAACTCCTCACTATTCATTATCTTCCCCACTCAAACCCTAACCCCCTCCCACCGCCGCTCACACCAGCCGCTCCTTACGCCGCTGCCGACCCTAGACCACCATACCATAAAATAACTTCTCAACTCCTTCAGTCTTCCCTTTTTTCCCCTACCTACCACCAAAGCACCAAGCCATACCTCTTCCACCACGACCATGCACCCCTATCACTACCGTGCGCCACCACCACGACCGTGCACCACCATCACTTGCCCTATTGGTTCTTTTTTCTCCCCTTTCTTTTAACTGACATTTTTATTTTTATTTCTAATTTTTTTTATTTATTTATTTATCTATTTATTCCCTATATTTTTCATTACTCAATTGCTTCTCATATGATTATCATGATATATTAAGTTGGAATATTTGTTATGCCATTTTGCATTCCCCTTTAACTGCCATTTTTAGCTATCCCATAAGAAGTTTAGTCACGATACTCTTGTGCACATTGCTGTTAAATACTTACCATAACAACCATTATCTTCATTGTTTTGTTAAGTTCTATGCGTAGGATAATCCGAACACCAACTTCATTTCTTGAAATTAACTTTTGCATTGAGTACCCGTTAGTTCCTGATTAAACAACTTAGTTTTGATTAGCTTTATTCGTTACTTAATTGCTTAACTTATGAATACTGATAAGTCTATGTCCATTTTTTTCCCATTTTCTTTACAATTGTTACTCTTTTGCTTTTTCAGGAACAATGACCCCTCCACGTAGGAAAAAGACTGTCGTCCTCACTTTCAAAAAACAAAAATGGCCTGGTTCATCCTCTTCTAGTGCCACCACATAGATTCGACATCCATTTCTCGAATTCCCACAAAGTGCTCAAGAGGAACTATTTTAAATACTTAGGGCGAGGCCCCTCGGAGTGGGGAGATGTATTGATTGGGCCGTCCTAGAGCAGGTCCAACTGGCGGACGCGGTTCAAGCTTTATTAATGACGGATCTATGAGAGCCCTTCTTTCAGATCGTCGAACCGACATATCTTTAGCTCACTCTAGAGCTCTGTTCCACTTTTCATCTTCAAACAGTCATGTTGCAGTTTAGCGACCCAGGAACGGTCCAGTTCCGCCTTGGTGGTTTAGTTCGATAGCTTAGTGTACCTGAGTTCAGTATAGCTCTTGGCCTGTATACTGAACAATTCATGGAAGAGGAAGACTTATCTGAGCTCCATCGTCACATCCACTACTCTCTATCAAAATGTTGGAGGGCCATGGTTCCTGTTTCAGCCACCTACAATCCTAGTCGCTCTAATGCGACGGCTCTCTCCCCATCACTGAGGTACCTACAAGCCATCCTCGCACATACATTGACTGGGAGACGAGAGAGCACTGCCGTCGTCAACACCCACGGCGCCTATTTTTTGTGGAGTATGGCATATGGACACGTGTTCGACCTTGCCTATTTCATCGCCTTCGCCATTCAACACCAAACAGAGCGCATCGTAAAGGGTAATTTTCATGGGGCCATATGTGACTCGACTAGCTCGCCACTTCAGTTTTCTCAATGCCGCAGCACAATCATCCTCTCTCACTCTTATCAACCAGATGTCCCCATAGAGCATCCACAGCATGCTACACATGAGGATGATCAAGCGCAGACGTGGGACCGATCCTCCTCAATACTATCTAGCTCGATCTACCGAGCAGGAGAACTTAGAGGACATTACTGATGATGTCCCTCCATCTCACGAGGAGCGACCATTTCAGCCACCGTCCATTCACCGTCTTGTTCATACGGCTGCTTCACACTCTGACATATCTGAGTGCCTTACACGATTTAAGCAACAGTATTTTCAGTGCATTGATCACATTGATGCTACTCTCTATCAGATTTGTCAGCATCTCTACATCTCACCACCACCCCCACCTCACGAACAATCTGAGGATTCGAACTTTCGAATCCTCTTATCTTCTTTTTTATTTTCCTTCTTGATCTTTATTTTTACCTTCTCTTTAATTTTATTTTTCTTTTTAGGTTCTTTACTTTTTTATTTATCTTTATTTAAATTTTAATTTTTATGGTCTAAAAACTTAATTTATATTGAATATTTTATATCGGCTATTTCCTAACGAGTAAATTATGCTAATTTACATTCCTTAAAGTTTTATTGATGCTATCGCAGTTTCAAAGAGCCTAAAAGCTCAAATCCAACTCTGATGGGAAAACTACTCCACGAATGTCATGTCCTACTCGACCACGACCATAGCCACCACGACACCAATTCAAACATTCTTTTCGCACAGAGATTGTGGATCGACACCCTTTAACTACCCTTCCTACAAGTTTCCATACTTCCAACTCAAGGAATTCATCTAATATTCAGGGAGTTTCACTCTCTCCCTATCTTAGGATTTATACTTATATGTTCAGTAAATTTATCTTTGTACATTGAGGGCAATGTACATCTTAAGTGTGAGGGGGTTATTAAGTTCACTCTCAGAAAATCCTTGAATTTTACTCACTTTCACTTTTTGCATTGTTCTCAAATCCCTGAATCTTGGCCTTAACAATTAAAATGAATCCTGATTTATTGATGATTTTTATTGATATGTTTAAGATTAAGACATAGGTATTTGTGCTTTGATTATTCAAACTTTAAGACATTAGAGAATCAAGCATGATAAGTTGAAATTTTTGAGAATTTAAAATTTTTCTAGGTTGTTTCCCCAAATTTAGGTATTATCTTGAAATTTGAAATTCATAGGATCGACATCAAAAGCCATAATTCTGGTGAGATTTTTTACCCTTTTGAGCATACATCCTTTCATGCTCAATTTTATTGTTGCTTTGAGTAAGTCAATACTAATTTGTTATTCTAGAACTTGCTTCAATTATACATGTCAAGACCACACCATCGATTTGATATATTGATATGATAAAGGCACTTAGGTTTAACCTACTCACTCCATAAAAAGCCTACCCTTATAATTAACCATTAGTGAACCCCCTTGAGCCTAACAAACTATTTCTTGATTTACCCTTAATATTAACCCATAAACCTATTTTTGATTCTTTGAAAATTTCCTCACTCTAATTTGATCCTTATATTTGTCGAGATTTGAATTGACTAATTATCTAGCTATGTTCTCCTTTTCAGTTTGTAAGTTCATAAAATATTCGACTTGTTCTTAAAAAAACGTATATATATTTCAGTTGTAATTCAATGTTTTGCATATTTCTATTATGAGCTTCTGATTTTTAAACGATGTTATTCAAAAGGCTTTATTCTAGGAATATGTTTCAGTGATAGAGATTTTTCTAGATAGATGATTTTTCAGTTCAATCTCGATTCTAACCCTCTTTTTCAGCTTGTAACCACACCCCTAACCAAAGCCCCATTACAACCTTCAAAAGACCTTTTGATTGATGTGTCATTTCAATTTATAGTGGTGGAGATTTGATTTTCATGCAAGCTTATGGTAATAACTTTTCATGTTGACTATTGAGTGCTTAATTTCTGAACCCTAAACACTTCGAGTGGATAGAGCGAATCTTTAGTGAGTATGTCAACTCTTGTTAATTTTGAATTCAAGGTAATTACTTAGAACATGGGAGAATGCATATGTTTCTGTGATAAGATTCTTAGCTTAGATTGTTTGAGACTTTAATGTTCTTTGATAAACCGCAAATTATACATATTTTTACCTCATGCTTAGCCTAATTTTTGGATGAATTATCATTGAATTTGTGGAATTTGATGCTCCTAATCTTTTAATTTCATGTTTTATACTTAGTAAGCATAAGGAAGAGAAAAGAGCAAGGGACGGGCAAAAAATGGCAAATTGAGCCCAAATCAATAATCAACACGGCCCAAAAATTCGTCACACGGGCGTGTCACACGGCCGTGCCACATTAACAGGCCCGAGTACAGCCTCCACATCAACTCACACAGGCGTGTCCCTGTCATGATGAAGTTCAATTTCACTCGAAAAAGGCTACTTAGGGGCTAAGAAAGACATTCTAAACTCTATATAAAGACCCTAGGAGGCAACTACAATGGGGTACAGTAGAGGAGACGGTACAAGATAGTACCAACTAAGTCCTCCTGCCAAGACGAAGAGCTAGAGACAGCGAATTACTCGAAGGAAAGCCAATTGATCCATCTCAAAAGCCAGGATCTACATCAAGACAGAGGATCTCCCTTCTATCCTTTCAGGAGTTTTGGGTTTTCTTATGTTTTGTTATTTTATTTATTCTTAGATGTTTCTTTTTATAATTATGAACTAAAACCCTAAGTATCTAAGGGGGATGAAACCTAAGACGAATCTTGTTATTGTTATCTGAACTATATGATAAATATTTAATTCGTTCTTAATTGTGTTTTAACTCTTGAATTGATATTTTTGGGATATTAATTTAAGTCGAATGTGCTTATATAGAGGAGCAAAAGTCCCTGTATAGGAGTAGATCCAACATAATTAAGCGGAGTTGATCGCAATTCTAGACATAGGACGACGAAAATCTGCAGGATTAGAGTCAAATCTAATATGGGGAGCCATAGATCGAGTTAATGCAAGACTATGGGTTTTAATTAGAAAGAGATTTCAATTAATCAACCTAGGATTAGTTGTTCTTATCCTCGACGGAGGTATTAACATAATTTAGGGATCTCTACGGATCAAGTCAAATGAAGAAATCGTCTAGTTCAGAGTTAGATAACAAGTGAAGTCTAGGTGGATTCTTCTTTAGGTATTGCCCTCATCAATCAGTTTTTCCCAAAAGCAATTTCCCAATTTACTCTTTGTCGCATCCTTAGTTTAATTTAGCGTTAATTAGCTCTTTGTCGCATCCTTAGTTTAATTTAGCGTTAATTAGTTTACACAAACCACCTCTTTATTTTTAGGCTAGATAATAGGAAGAAAGTCATTACTAGTACTTTTAGTTCATTGGATTCGATATTCTGGTATTGCCACTAACTATACTACTATTCGATAGGTGCACTTGCCTTTATCATGATATTAGTTAGTTTATAGATGCGATCAGATTTTATTACTTCATCATCACGAGATCATTCTTTCAGTTGAATTCTCAATGTATGATTACTTGTGGATTAGTTTGAAACATTATTAATAAGAACTATAAGTTGAGAAGAATAGTTTTTCATTGTGAGTCGAGATTTTGCTTGAGGACAAGCAAAGGCTTAAGTGTGGGGGTATTTAATAAACTATAATTTATACATATTTTTATCCCATGCTTAGGATATTTTTGGATGAATTATCATTAGAATTGTGGAATTTGATGCTCTTAATCCTTTAATTTCATGTTTTACCCTTAAATGAGCATAAGGAAGAGAAAAGAGCAAGGAACGGGCCAGAAATGGGAAAAATAGGCCCAATTCAATAATCGACACGGCCTAGACATCTGCACACGAGTACATTATACACCCGTGCCTATTTAACAGCCTTGAACATGGCCTAAGCTCGAATCACACGGGCGTGTCCCTGTCGTGACCTATTTGAATTTCACGCGGAAAGAGCTACTTAGGGGTTAAGAAAGATACTCCATACTCTATATAAAGACCCTAGGAGGCGACTATAAGGGTGTACAATACGGAGCTCGACACAGAGTGTAGAAAGTAAGAAATTACTCGAAGAAAGCCGATTGATCCATCTCAGAAGCCAGGATCTACATCAAAACTGAAGATCTCCCTTCAATCTTTTCGGGAGTTTTGGGTTTTCTTTATGTTTTGTTGTTTTCTTTACTTTGAGATGTATTCTGTTATAAACATGAACTAAATCCCCAAATACTCGAGGGGGATGAAACCTAAGACTAATCTTGTTATGGCTATCTGAATTATATGATAAATATTCGATTTGTTCTTAATTGTGTTTTCAATTCTTAAGTTGATATTTCAAGATATTAATTCAAGTCAAATGTGCTTATTCAGAGGAGCAAAAGTCCCATTTTAAGAGTAGATCCAACACAATTAAGCAGAGTTGATCGCACTCTTAGATATAGGACGACGAAAATTTATCAGATTAGAGTCAAATCTAATAGAGGGATCCATAGATCGAGTTAATACAAAACTAGGGGTTTTAATTAGAAAGAGATTTAAATTAATTAACCTAGGGTTAGTTGTTCTTATTCTCAATGGAGATATTAACATAATTTAGGGATCTCTACGGATCAAGTCGAATGAAGAAATCGTGTAATTCAGAGTTAAATAAAAAGTGAAGTTTAGGTGGATTCTTCCTTGGGTATTGACTTTATCATTCAGTTTTTCCCAAAGTAATTTCCCACTTTACTCTTTGTCGTGTTCTTAGTCCAGTTTAGAGTTAATTAGTTTAAACAAACTCCCTCCTTATTTTTAGGCTAGATAATAGGAAGAAAGTTATTACTAGTACTTTTAGTTCCATGGATTCGACATTCCAGTCTTGCCACTAACTATACTACTATTCGATAGGTGTGCTTGCTTGTATAATGATAATAGTTAGTTTCTAGGTACGATCAATTTTATTACTTCATCATAATTACGATCATTTACCATGTTCATTTCTATGAGCTTTAAGCCATCATAGAAGTACTGGAGAAGAGATTGTTAAATCGCTCTTAATAGTTGTAAAGAAATTCTACTTCTTTTTACCTTATCCCAACAATCTCCCTTCTTAACTCAGCTGCACGCAATGCTGGAAAAAATCTGTTGAGAAACAAATGAGAAAGATTAGTCCAAGTTGTAATAGACTCAAGGGGTAGATAAAATAACCACTCCCTAGTAGAGTCTGCTAAGGAAAAAGGGAAAGCACGCAATTTGATCTGCTCATCAGTTATGCCCTGAGGTTTCATGCTAAGACAAACCATATAAAACTCTTTTAGATGTTTACGGGGGTTTTCATTTTGCAACCCACAAAAAGTCAGCAGTAACTAGATTAATCTTGACTTCAGTTCAAAATCAGTATCCATAGTAGGATACATAATACATAACAACGATTATTTTTGCAGGAGCTTCGGCCATTTGTTGGATTGTTTGAGCCATAAGTTGATGTGCTAGATTCAGGTTTACATTAACCCTTGTGTTAAGCACTTCTTTTAGTGGATCGATTCCTACTCTTTCGTGTTCTAGTGTTTGAGTAGGGTTTTTCTTAACCTTAGACTCAACTTCGTCGTCTGCTTCTATCTCTGACGGTGGGTTACTTTGAGTCCTTACCACCTCCGACTGCTTTTTTATGTAGCTTTGTTTTCTTGCGATTAGCTATCGCAGTATTCTTTATTTTTGAATCAAATGTAAGAATTCTCGGAGCAGATCTGGTCTAAGAAAGAAAGAAACAAGATTAGTACGTTACAAGTCTTCGGCAATGATGCCAAAATTTGATGCGTCGTTGAGAACACTAAAAATATCCTATCCTTATAAAATAACGAAAAAAACAATATAAGGAAAGTAGGGTCAAATCTTCAGGGACTGGATTTACACAACTTCTTGTTCCTCAAGATCCCGGGCACAATCATGCCTAAGAAAAACGACATACCTGAAAAAAAGAATTAAAAGTATGTACAAATTGAAATTGTGTAGATTGAAATCAAAATTGTAAAAATAAACAAGTCGAGAAAAGAGATTCTTGGATTGAGAGATTCCAACCTCCGGTTATCTCAATCCTCATTGGATTTAATTCTAGGCTTTTAGATGATCATTCTCATGACAGAATAAGCCAGTTATAGTGGAAAAAAAGGCCTACGACTATCAACTCCACTTAGATTTTGAACTTACGATATAGAGGAACATAACTCTAGCCAACTGTCACTTTTGTGGGACCGTTTTACACTAGATCATCATTTCTCAATGGCGAATGCCATGCCATTTTGTCTCTTAGGCTCGACAACCATTAACGCAGTAAGTTAACGAAACGACTATGCAACCTTCCCAAAACATGCAAAGCGCCCGCCTTTACACAATATGAAAAGATCACTTTTGAAGGGACATGGACGGAAGCGTTAGTCCCGTACTGCGGAGAAACGATAAATACTCATTGTGAAGGCTAAGTGCGGATTCTAAGCCTCATAAACCCTTTTTGGGGAATCTCGACATCCTTTAGCTAGATGAGTTTAGTGGCTCATGCTTTTTGGAAAAAAGAAATAAGTTTAATAAAATGGAATTTTATTGAAAAATAAAAAATAAGCGTCAATTTGTGTCACTTTATCCCCTATTTATATTACTTTAAAAAACCCAGTACGTTCTTACTTAAATTCTAAAAGATAAATAAAGATAAAAGCTAAAATTAAATCTAAATAATAATCTTAACAATAATCCTAATAAAATTTAAATTTAAATAGAGTCTTTTGTTTATAAATCTCTTCTTTGAATTTTTGCCCTAAGTCTTTCGTACTTTGTATTTTCGGCACCACTTTTTCCCTATTTTGCATGTTGTCCCATTTTGTCTTTAAATTCATGCTTTTTGCCCCCAAATTTCCTTTTGCCTTCAATTTAACCCCTAACAGATTAAAAAAAACCATAAATAGCTCAAATTAATAGGATCATATCCAAACATGGTGTTAATGAACTTTATCTATATATGTTTTTAATTTTAATTTTTAATTTTTTAATTTTTTAATTATTTGTCGATGTTAAAGATAAGAAAAATGATGTTACGTTAGCATGAATTGTACATGGACTACTATGCAAGTTGCCAAGCCAACAATGTTAAAAATTAATATTTTAGTCATCATTTTCATTAAAATAATTCATTAAAATAATGAATTTGACTCTTTTTCTGACAGGTTAATGACCAAATTTAACTAAAAAATTGATAAAAGTCAAATTGATAGGAAATGTAAACGTTTAGAGATAAATTCATCATTATACCCTTATTATAAATAAATTCAATTTTCTTATAATATGGTTTTACAATCAGTTTAGATATTTTCATAATTATCCATATGCTTAATGTCGAAACCATTTTTAAGTTTTGAAAAAAGGGGGATCGACTTTAAAAACGGAAAGGGAGTCGCCACCAATCCTTTTTATTTGGGTGTGATTGGGTCACCTTGAGATTGATCATTTTAATAAAATATTTTGATTTATTAAAACAATGATTTTGTCTACGAAAATCGAGAAAACGAGTTCGGGAGTCGGTTACGTACGAGGAAGGATTAGCACCCTTGCAGCGCCCAAAATAGGTACCTTATTGATTAACTGATGTCTTAATGTCGAAAATTTGAAAAGATTTTAAAATACGATCTTTTGTATTTAAAAGAAAACCTGAATAAATCAAATTAAATGCTAAGATCTCTTATCTCGAAGAAATAAAATGTCACAACCAGTGAGTTAGAACACGACATTTGAAACCCTTGAGAATAAGATTGTCTTTTGATTTTCAAAACTCATGCATTTTAATTTTAAAAGGATATTCAGTTATTTGGGTCAAACGAAAAAATCGAAACCTAATAAATTAGAGCACGATTTCTTAGATTTCCAAATACAGAATATTGCCTTTGTTTTTTAGAAATTCCTACTTCGAGATAACAAAATGTCACATCTAGTAAGTTAGGACACAGCATCTCGAATTCTCGAGGATAAGCTTTTTATTCAAAATTCATGTGCTTCAATTTCAAAAAGGGTATTCAATTATTTAGATCAAACGAAGAAATCGAAACCCAGTACGTTAAGGCACCATTTTTCAAACTTCTAAATACGGAATATTGCATTTATTTTAAAATAAAATTTTTTGAATCAATTGAAGGTTAATGTAATGTAATTTGAAAAAAAGAATTACGGTACTAAGATGCATAACAAAATAATATTGAATGCGATAATATAAATAACAATAATACGAGCAAAAATAAAAATAAATAAATAATAGAAAAAAGACAAACCATTCAAATATATATATAAATAATAAGTAAATAAACAAATAAAAAAATAATTTAAAATGTAATAGTGAACAAATAAATAAAGAAAGGAATATTAGGTAAAAAAAGTTTAATAATAATAATAATAATAATAATAATAATAATAATAATAATAATAATAGAAGAAATAAATGAAAAGATAAAAAAAATAAAATGTATATATATATATAAAGAATATATGATAATAATAAAAAAAGACAATCTTAAATATAAAAGCTCTAAAAGTGCCTAAATGGATAAATAAAAATAATAAAAAAATATAAAATAAAACATATATAAGGAAAATAATCTAGTAAAAGCCAAAAATATATAATAGGGACTAAAATGAAACTTAAATAAAACTTTAGAGGAGAAATCGGGGTAAAAACAGAACATAGGACTAAAATGCGACACGTGAGGGAAACAGAAGGGCCAAAAGGGTAATTCTCCCCTTTATTTTTACTTTCGTATGTAAAAACAAAATAAAATTGAAAGATAAAAAAAATAAAGAAAGAACTTAAAACGAGAATAGACGAAAAACACCTCTTTTGTTTAGATTTTTGATTAATTTCGTGTATCTCTTGTATTGAAAGTCTCTCTTTTTCTTGTATTCGAATCTCTCTTTTTTCTCCAAAAAAAACCCTCCTCTACAATGATTTTGAATGGCTTTTATAGCCAAAATTTACAACTTGTTTGCAAGTAAGTGGGGTGATAGAGTTAGTGGGATGATGGAGTTAGTGATTGGTTTAGTGGTCGATTTAGTAGTTGGTTTAGGTCTAGTTGGGTTAGGGTTACTTGGGCATGGTTAATTGGACTTGGTTAATTGGGGTTTAATTTTGGGTTTTCGTTGACTTATAGCCCGGGCAAAATTTGAGTCCTACACTTAATATTAACATTAATTTTAAACTTTGCAGGTATTGATCTTCATCAATCTAGGGATTCCCTTTGTGAATCGTACTACGCACATGACTCTCTGTGAAGGTCGAGGGATAAAACCCCGACACGTTGACAATACATTTGATTGTTGAGAGCAACATTGATTGCTTGTCGAATGACACTTCGAAGACTTATCGAAAAGAGTTGACCACCCTCAACAAAAATAATGAATTTTTAAAAATTAAAGCTTATTATTATCAAACAAAATAATTATATTCAATGATTAATTTTTACTAAAATATCAAATAGTTTTATAATATAAATTTAGTGATTAATTTTTCACTTCATCAAACATATTTTCAAATTTTAGGATAAACTACATTACTAGTTACCTAACTATGTTTTTATTTTGTCACTCAACTATAAAAAAGTTATAAAAAATATCACTCAACTATTCAATTTTGTCTTTTTTTTTATCAGTAACAGGTTAATCGGTTAACCATAAAATAGAGCGGTTAGTTTTTAAAATTTTTTAACTAAACCAACTAATTGTCGGACCATTATTTTGGCAAAAAAATATTATATTTGTATTTTTTTGTCACAATATCTAAAATTTCCTATAACCCCTTCCTACTCATAAATCGGAAGATAATGGGTTTCAGCACACTCAAACCTATATCATCCTAAATGGAGAACAATGTCTATACCAATTGAGCTAAAACTCAACAAAAGAAAATTATAGAAAATTTTTTAGATTTTCAATGTCAATTGCCGAAGAAAGACTTTATAAGGTAATAACATGGGCTGTAGAAAGTTCCCAACTTCGAGCTTGAATAATGGACCAAGACGATCGAAACCCATTTGAATAAAAATGGGCCAGACTTAACTGGATAAGTCAAACCCGACCCGTTTAATCTCTGCAAAATTTGGCCTTATTTTCTCCCTCCCCTTTGAAATTCCCCGCCGTTTCTTCCACTTTTCTCAACTTCACAAGAGTGGAAACTTATACAATTTTGGTAGCTAATATATCTCTCATTTTCTTAATTCATTTTTGTTTGATTTACTTGCTGCAGATTATAGTGCTTCAGGTATTATATTATAGAAAAATACTTTACAGTTTCTTGACATTATTTTTCCATCTGTTTTTCAGGTTTTCAATTTAGAGCGAAATCTATTACCATGAACGATTCAAGAAGGTAAAATTTATCCATTTTATTTTATTTTGGTTTGGATATGATGTAATAAAGAAAAGAAATTTTCAGAGAGGATGTTAGCAACACG
The DNA here is from genome assembly GCA_020496765.1 of Gossypium stocksii. NCBI lineage: Eukaryota > Viridiplantae > Streptophyta > Magnoliopsida > Malvales > Malvaceae > Gossypium > Gossypium stocksii. Next base: position 10,409,928 of record CM035621.1, on the reverse strand, counting down.
CTTCGAATACTTGTAGCGACGGATTGTCATTTAGGTTATATGGAGAAAGACGAAATACGACGGCATGATTCTTTTCAAGCATTTGATGAAATATGTTCAATAGCAGAGGAAAAACAGGTGATTCTTTTTTTTTTCTTTGAAATCTCCACATTGTTATATTCAAAGGAATTTTTTATATTCGATATGATTTTCCCCTGAAAAAAAGACCTCGGAATTTCTGTGTTAATTTATAGTGAACTTCATGTTTTTGTAGTGTTAGTATGCACTGATTTGTATGTGGTATCAGGTGGACATTTTACTCCTTGGTGGAGATCTTTTCCATGAAAATAAGCCTTCGAGGTCAACTTTAGTTAAGGCCATTGAGATTCTTCGTCGGCATTGCCTTAATGATCCACCAGTCCAGTTCCAAGTTGTTAGCGACCAGACTGTGAATTTTCCAAATACGTAATGGTTCTCACTCTTTCTCAGTGTTATGTGTTGCTGATTTAATGTCCGAATTGTATGTTCCTTCATTCTTTTTGTCTCAGCTTGATTAATGTAGTTAATGTAATTAAACTAAGTTTATAACTTATATTCTGGATGTATATGTGCTCCAGTAGCAGTTAATATGCAAATATGCTCTTCCATTTGTTGCTTGACAAGTTTCAAAGATTATGATCACATTTAGCTTGTTACTACCATTTCTCTGTTTACAGATTTGGGCATGTGAATTATGGATCCTCACGTCAATGTTGGTTTGCCAGTGTTTAGTATTCAAGGGAACCATGACGATCCAGCTGGAGTGGTATGGAACTTATGGAAACATGCTCCCCCCCTCCCCTTTTTCTTATGTTTTTTTTTTTTCATTTTAGAGATAAATCATGGTTGCTCAATATTTTTTGTTCCAATTTTGGGGTCTCATCCTATGTTAGTGTTATAAAGTCTCATTCATCACCATTCACCAATGGCATGCCTATCTGTATATACGGGACTGAATAGTTGTAGAGAAAACTTTTCAGCTGTTTACTCCCTTTCTTGATTTGTTAGATAATTATGCTTTATAGAGTGCACAAGTCCACTGTTCTTAATATTTCTATGAGCATTCCGTTCTTAACTGTTTATTGGTGACAGGACAACCTTTCTGCTATTGATATTCTTTCAGTATGTAACCTTGTCAACTATTTTGGGAAACTGGTTCTTGCGGGTTCGGGTGTTGGCCAGATTACTCTCTACCCTATTCTTATCAGGAAGGTTTGCTAGTGATTTCGTTAACATGAATTAGAAGGGTAATTGCACATTTGTTGGGAAACTTAGGTCTCTTTTTGAATTGAAGGGTTCAACTGCTGTAGCCCTTTATGGTCTTGGGAATATTAGAGATGAGCGGCTCAATAGAATGTTTCAGGTACCTTTATAAGTTTAGATTGAACTTTTATTACTGCTCATTAGTTTCTGACTTCCTGGATATTCATTTAAAATATCTGTTTTGTTGTTTATATTTGGTTTTGCAGACACCTCAAGCTGTGCAATGGATGCGACCTGAACCTCAAGAAGGATGTGAAGTGTCTGATTGGTTCAACATTCTGGTACTTCATCAGAACAGGTTGTGTGTGGATGTTGCATGTCCTTATTAGTGTGTATCATGCTCAAAGTATTCTGCTTCGTGATGAGTTATTTCATACATGACCTAAACTAAAAGTGGAAAAAGAAGACATTATAGTGCAAAACTACATGTGTACATATTAAAACCTTCAACTCACGTGGCCTGGAGAGTGAAGATGAACGCTAAAAATGCAATAAATGAGCGCTTCTTACCACGCTTCCTTGATTTCATAGTTTGGGGACACGAACATGAATGTCTTATTGACCCTCAGGTGGATTTGTAAAATCTTTCCAATGTATTATTTTTTTATCCATTTGATGATGTAAAAGATTCAAGGTCGATTTTAACTTCATAGGAAGTGCCAGGGATGGGATTTCACATTACTCAGCCAGGTTCCTCAGTTGCAACATCACTGATTGATGGAGAATCAAAGCCAAAGCATGTGCTTCTTTTAGAAATTAAGGTTCTACACCTGAAAGATTGGATTTGTCATTTAATCAAGCAGTATCGGTTTCTTATATATATTTTCAGACCATGGTTTGCTGCTATTGTTTAGGGCAATCAATATCGTCCAACCAAAATACCTTTGACAGCAGTGAGACCTTTTGAATATATAGAGGTAAAGCGGTATCATTGTTAAATACTCTTGAAACTATTTATGTAAGGCAAGAAATTGAGAAGAATTCTTTTGTCTTATTCAATGTTCATGATTTAGGTTGTGTTGAAGGATGAACCTGGCATTGATCCCAATGATCAACATTCAATTCTTGAACATTTGGACAAAGTGGCAAGTCTCTTTCTTGCATGAGATAATTTTAGACTTTATCTAATAGAGAAGTCTAACGATTAAATCTTTTAAGCATTTATGGTGAGAACAAAATCCTTTATTGCCTTTATCGTAATAATTAAAATTCCGTTTTAGGTCAGTGATCTAATAGAGAAGTCTAATAGGAAGGCTGTCAATGGATCAGAGCCCAAGCTTCCATTAGTCCGAGTTAAGGTGATTTCGGCCTCTGCTTTGTTAACAATGCTAATGCTACTATGAAAGCTGATTATTGATACATGTTTCACTTTTTAGAGGTATAGCAGCCTGTCCCTTTCCCCTGCATTCTTATGTTTCTATGTCATTTTCAAAGGAAATCGAAGAAAGACTGCTACAGATATCTAACCCAACTAAGGCTAACAAATCATTTTCTTCCTTAGTTTTATCTTCAGCCATGATTTCTTTCATGCATTTGTCTTTTTAACCACCTCTGTCCTCTTTTTCTCCCTCCTGCCTTCTTTTTTTTTTTTTTCAAATCTTTACATCAAATTGCCTTTTTTAAAATAAAAAATAATATTTTTTTTCTTTTGAAGTTTTATTGACAGAAGTGTGTGGTGGTGATGGGGTGACTGGTATTAAGGATTTCACTTGAAAACTCCCATGCTATCTAATGAGTCATATTTCTAAAAACTCTACTACATTGGGAAAGTTTCAACATGGATCTTTGTTGCTAGCACGTTGTCTTTTGGAAGTTGCTTACACATCTTGTTAAACCTTTTGTCTGAAATTATCCATCTAGTATGTTGGATGTAAAGCATCCTTGCCTTCGCTTTTGATGAGACCTTTTATTTTGTCTTTTTCTCTTTCGTGACTTTAATCTTTCTTTACCAAGTAGCTTTATCATTTGAAAATTTCTGTAGTGATCTGGTCTGCAATTTTTTTTTTTTTGAAAAAATTTTACTCTATTCTTATCTTGAGAATGTAAGTCATTCATTTCCCAGGAGAGTGTCTCTAGCATCTGGAGATAACTATTTCAATATTCCATTTGACATTATAGGTGGATTACTCTGGATTCATGACAATAAATCCTCAAAGGTTTGGACAGAAGTATGTTGGGAAGGTATCTTAAGGCTATTGTTCATACTGTATGAGGAATGGGTTATATGTTTTTTATGGGTTATATATATATATATATATATATTTTTTTTTTTCTCATTCAGACGCTAAATAACTAGAATTCAATGAATCCAGGTTGCAAATCCCCAAGATATTCTTATATTTTCAACGGCTTCTAAAAGGAGTCTGAAAGAAGGTAATTTAATCATCCAGACTTCATAATCCACTCAACTCTGACTGGTTCCAGAAAATTTAACTGTTCGCTTTTCGCAGCTATACTTTTAAAAAAAATAAAAAAGAAAAGGAAGTTCTTTTTTTTTTGGGGGGGGGGGGGGGGGGGGGGGAGTCGCAAACAAGAATTTGTACAACATGCAACATTGGTTGCTTTATTTGCAAAGATAAATAAGCTTCTGCCTGCTGAAATCAATCGCATAAACCCCTAAATTTTTTAGGAAAAGAAAAGATAAGAATAGATGGCTAGTGAAATATTCTGTTACGAGGCCCATGGGGCAGAACTCACAAATATATACTGAAACAGCTGTTGGCTTGGAAGTTTATTTTCACTTTTGAAAGCTATTGCATAATGGATGCTATTTGGAGCAATATTTTACTATAAACATAATAGCAGCATCTGGATTGTCGAAGCTCCTTTATTTTCTTAATTTTATCTGCTTGATGTTAGCTTCTAGAAACATGGTTTAGCAAAAGTTTAATTTAACTGTCTTTATGATTGTAGCCAAAGTTGATGATTCTGAAAGACTTCGTCCAGAAGAACTGAATCAACAGAATCTAGAAGCATTAGTCGCTGAAAACAATTTGGTATCAGCATTCACTGTTTCCTTCTCGTCTTGATTAATTTACATATGTCACTTAATTCTATTTTAGTGTAGTCCGGAGGGTACTACACAATTTGTGTAATGATCTTAAAATATTGTTCTCACAGAAAGTTATTTTTTTTGCAAATACCGTATTTTCAATGCAAAACAAAATTTTGCATGATAACTAAGCATTGATTGAGTGCTTCTGGACATGAAAATTTTATCAGATTCCTGTTTTCTTTCAGTTACTAGACTAAATGGGGACTCTCATGCTGGGATCAAATATTTATAATGAAGTTTTTTCACCTTTAGCCCCATCCTTATCATGTCCATTTTGCAGAAAATGGAGATCCTTCCGGTCAATGACTTGGATGTCGCACTGCACAATTTTGTTAATAAGGATGAAAAATTGGCTTTCTATAACTGTGTGCTATACAATCTCGAAGAAACTCGTGTAAGTATTTTATAGGTTAGAAATATGTAGTTAAAACAGTGTAAACTATAATGTTAGAATGAGGAGGGGAAGACCAAAGATGACATGGGCAGAAAGTACTATAAAGGACCTTACTTTTACTGGTTTAACTGCAGATATGGTCCTAAATAGAGCTAAATGGCTTTATCTGATCCATATAGTCAACCTTGCATTTTGGTTAAAGGCTTCGTGTTGTTTTAACTTTTAACTTTCAATTCTTGTTTTATTTTATGTCGATTGAAGCTTCCTGTTATAAAGTCCTTTTGGGTAATATATTATGATAGAATCTTATGGTTTGCTCAATTGCTCGTATTAGTTTGACACTTTCTTATTTCATCTTTTTCCTGTTTTCTTCACTCTTTTTATTGACAGAACAAAATTGGAAAGGATTCAGATGCTTTGAAATGTGAAGAAGAAGATTTAGTTCTTAAAGTTGGGGAATGCTTGGAGGCAAGAATTTCAAGTTGATTGATATAAATATTACTGCAAACTTTTAATGCTAGATTCCCAAGAGCAAAAATGTTCCTTAGTCAATCATTCTTTACTGAGTGCCTTCACTGGATGGAAATAGTACACTATACCTTCAATTCATCTATTAATTTTGCAGGAACGTGTTAAGGAAAGGTCCTCACACCCTAAGGATACCCTTCAGTTCACCTCCAGCATGCAATCCTTTGAGGTAATCTTACAAAGATTCCATATGTTCCACTTTCTATTTGTTTAAATGTTGATTATGTTTTCTTATATAACATTCTTTGCATCTAAACTGTTGGTTCTTCAATATTATAGAATGTCTGGAGTAAAAATGATAAAGGAATAGGAAGTGCAGCCTCCTTTAGTGATGATGAAGATACAGCACAGATACTAAGCTCCGCCAATAGAGGCCGGAAAGGGCCACTGACAGCTTCTCGATCATCTGGGGATGCTTCAGAACTTGTTAAAGGTAAAACTTCTACTAGAGGAAGGGGTAGAGGTAGAGGCAGAGGCAGAGGCTCTAGTGGCTTAAACCAGACAACTCTTGATGCTACGTTGGGGTTTCGCCATTCTCAAAGGTGACACTTTGATTTAACTTGTTGACAAGTAACTTGATTTATGACTAGAGAAATAAGTATCGCGTACAATCTGATATCAATTGTATGAAAATTCAACCTTTTCTAACTGCAAGCCCTCTTCCTTTATTGCTTGAATCCTTTTTGCTTTGTAATACTTGGGCTGCCAATGTTGCTGCTACTTGAAAATGAAACTACTGAGTTTACCACAACAATATTAATTGTTATTTGAAGTATGCATAATCTCTATTTCACTAATGTTTTAGTTTTTAATTCCTTAAAAGTATGGAAATTTGCATCACTGGGTAAATTTCATGGGTGATTTTCCTAATGCAGGTCTGCATCAGTTTCCGCATCAGCTGCAGTCCAAAGTATTGCTGATGACGAGGAGAACGTTAACTCTGCTTCAAGTGAAGAACATGGGATTAATGAGGTTGACAACAATTTGGTATGAAATACCTCCCACTCAATTTTAATCCTATGTTGCCACTCTATTGCTTCTCTATGCGACTGTACACAGAAATCACAGTTTCAAGAATAATGTAAATACAATCTGAATAAATGCTCTGTATATTTTGAAGGAAAAGGATGAAATTGATCAGGGTAAAGGGCGCAAGAGAGCAGGTCCTAGGGGAAGAGGTAGAGGGTCTACATCTAAACGAGGAAGGAAATCTGAAGACTCTTTAGTTCACAAAGTGCTCATGAACAAGCATGATGATGATGAAGAAGACGATGCTGAAGAGATTATAAGGAGATTTAACAAGCCTCAACCTCGGGTTAGTGATTGTTCTTCTATTCTTTGTTTTTGGCAGAGTCACTTTCTGCAGTTTCTACTTCTAAATTACAAATATTTCCACTCGTAACTTCACCGTGTTGTTGGACTCGCCAACCAAAGTCTGAACTTCTTCATGTTTCTTAGGTAACAAAAAGTTATGGTGCCTTGAGAAGATAAAAGTCGCATCACGCTTCCCCAACCTTTGAGCATCTTAACACCAACCTAGATGATTATGATGATAAATTGAAACGCAACACAAATCCAGCAGCAACCCTGAGACGTGAATGTTTTTCGAGGGAGAAATAGGTACAGATGAGATTTGTAAATGGTAGGCAATAAATGAACTGTGGTTGTTTTTGCACATAATGAATGCTGGTCGGTTTTTATTTTTTCCTCATGCAAAGTCTATATTGGTAAAAGTTTAGCATTAGCAGAGTATAAATTTAGTTTAAAGTTTAAGAATGTCCAAATGTAACAAGCAATGGATGTATTGGCGTTTGCTAATTCGGTAAGATAACTTTATTTCAGAAAGGTTGGTTGCTTTTACATTTGAAATACGTTATGCATATGAACTAAATCAACTCGCGGGGATAGCTCAGTTGGGAGAGCGTCAGACTGAAGATCTGAAGGTCGCGTGTTCGATCCACGCTCACCGCATAAATTTTTAAATTTTCCTTTCCTATATGCAGAAGCCCAAGCCCAAACCATAACCATGTTTCGCTTCGTTTATTATTTGGGGGAGGGGTGGACTAATAAGAACAAAGAGATAATATATGTGGATATAAGGATAAAAGTTGGAGATACTTCAAATCCTTTGCAGCGTTTTAATTGGCTGATCTCATTTTCATAACCAACCCATTCTTTCTCTTCTTTCTTCGACTCTACATATTTGTATATAAAACATTCACTTCCTTTTCTCTGCATTTTCCTATCCAGCTAAAATCAACTGAATATTTTTTTTTTTTAAAAAGGGTTGCCCTCTTCTAACTCTGAAAGGCAATGGCTTCAATGCTTAGCTCAGGAACCGTCCTTAGGCCAACCCCATTTCTTGGCCAAAACAGAAATGCTAACCCTCTCAGAGATGTTGTCTCCGGGGGCACTGCCAAATACACAATGGTAAGGTTTTTTTTTTTTCTTTTATCTTTTCCTAAGCATTTGGTGTGTAATGTAATGTAATGTGTAGGGAAATGAACTGTGGTATGGACCAGACAGAGTGAAGTACTTGGGACCCTTTTCAGCTCAGATTCCATCCTACTTGAACGGCGAGTTCCCTGGTGACTACGGATGGGACACTGCTGGTTTGTCAGCTGACCCTGAGGCCTTTGCTAGGAACAGGGCTCTTGAGGTAAACCTTCTTAGCAATTGAAACTGTTTGCCTCCTTTAAAGCTAGATCCAATGTCATTTTTCCTTGTTTTATAGGTAATCCATGGAAGATGGGCAATGTTGGGAGCACTAGGCTGCATCACCCCAGAAGTCCTTGAGAAATGGCTTAGAGTTGACTTCAAGGAACCAGTATGGTTCAAGGCAGGAGCTCAAATTTTCTCAGAAGGTGGCTTGGACTACCTAGGCAACCCCAACCTTGTTCATGCTCAAAGCATTCTCGCTGTCCTCGGGTTCCAGGTTGTCCTCATGGGACTAGTCGAAGGATTCCGCATCAATGGTCTCCCTGGAGTCGGGGAAGGCAATGACCTTTACCCTGGTGGCCAATACTTTGACCCTCTTGGTCTTGCTGATGACCCTGTCACATTTGCTGAACTTAAGGTTAAGGAAATCAAGAATGGCAGGCTAGCCATGTTCTCTATGTTTGGTTTCTTCGTTCAAGCCATTGTCACCGGCAAAGGTCCACTGGAAAATCTCTTGGACCACCTTGACAACCCTGTTGCCAACAATGCTTGGGTCTATGCTACCAAGTTTGTGCCTGGATCGTAAATTAACAGCCCTGGATCGAACTTGTTCCATTATTTGCTTGTATCTATCCTCTATGTACCTGTAGATTTCGCATTACTCTGAAATTTTAAACCTGTATCACTGAGAGGTCAATGAAATTCATGATCAAGCTCGGTGTAGAGTTCCATGATGGCTGGGATTTCCATTCATATGAGAACGATTAACCAAATTTTAATTTTGTCAAATGCTTGACAAAGATGAGAGATATAGCACACAATGAAATTGCAGATTACATGACAAAATAATTTAGGAAAAAACATATGAACAATTATCATTTCGTTTGTATACAAGAAACTAGAAAGTTGGATCTTACATAACTTGACAACAGAATATACATAAACTAAACCAAACTACTCGAAGAAGAGAGCAGTATCAACGCGAGGAATCCCTATTTGTCTATGCACATGATAATTCCTCCCAAGAAGTCGCAAAAATTGGTGAGATATACAAATACAATGTCTCCCTCCCTGTCCATGGACTGCCAGAACATTTATGTTCGTTGCCATAAATGTTAACTAACCGTACCTGAGAACTGATACAGGTAATTTTGGCAACAATTCTCCAATCAACGGAGATGATCATTTCAAACTGGGATTCAATCAGGATCTTGAACCTAGCTTCTCCCACCATTTTTTTCGAGTTTTGTCTGATTCATATCCACGCTTATGTAGTTTTGCCTTGGTCTCCTTCAATCGCAACTTGTACTCTTTCTTCCATGTCTCGAACCTGCGTTTTAATCTCCGAAATTCATCATCAGGATTCACATTTGAAGTTGGCTGTGCCATTCTGATTTCAGCCAAGGATTTTGCATCGTCATCAAAGGTTTGTCTCCGCTGTTCAAATTCCTTTAGCAGATTGCCCACTGCATTCAAAGATCCATTCTCTTTACCCCCAACAACATCAGGCATATTGCCAACAGGAGTTCGAGATCCCATGGACACATTATCTTCAGAATCATAGTACCGAGGTGATACCACATCACCTCTTCGCTGACCAGCATTACTGTCAGCAGCAAGACTCTTTCTGGCTGCAGCAAGACTTGTCTGCAATAAATGCAATCACAATCAGTAGATATCAAATTATTAAACATGCATTTATTCTAAGTTAATAGCTGCAACCATCAGGATCATAATGGTTTTTCAGTTACTTCCAACAATTATCAAGACCTTTTGTGTTGGTCAACAACAATCACCTTAATGCAAACATGTTTTTATATTTATGTATAAACATAAAACTCACCTGTAGCGACGCCATTTGCTTTTGCCACATATCCTCCATTGATTTCATCTTTGCCTCATACTCCAACCACCTTGCTTCATACTGTTCTAGTTGCTCACGTAAAGTGGCATTTTCCTGTTCTTTTTGCCCCAAGATTGCTTCTGCCTTGAGAACCTTTCTCTGAAGTTCTGCCATTACGGAAGGTACAACTTGAATTTGTTGCTCATGTGGCATGTCCTGGTCAAGCAAAAATTGTCAGAGCTATCCAACAGACTACAGACCATTGAGAAAGTAAAACATGCTCAGAAGCATGCAACTAAGAGAATAAAAATGATTTAGAAAATTTCTTTGAAAAAGGAGTACTCTTAGAATGTTACCGTGTCAAGTGTAGCGAATACCTTTGCTTCAGAAATCTTCCTACCCACCTTTCGTCTAGATTTTACACTTTCACGGTTCAACAGCTTCAAATTATGCATGTTATTGAAATCTCTGCGGGCCAACCACCCACGGATTACTGCAATGGAGAAAAACAAGATAATGATAAGAGAATTGTAGACACCTGAAAGCCACAAATTTAACTAGCAGACAAAGATTTTACCGGATTGTAAATATATGACTGACGCCAACTGCTCATCAAGTAAATGAGAAGCAAACGATGAGCACCTATTTGCCTCAATAGCATACTTCCTTCGGATATTTTCACCACAAACAACTGCATCACAAAGGAAATATCCGTCAATCCATTGAAAATAAATAAAAAATCCAAGTTGGGTGCCTATAATCTAGAAAAGGACTAGTGCCATAAACATAAATAAATCTATACTTCAAGCCTCTGAAGTGTAAAAAGGGTGCTGGTTATTAAAGACTGAAAGTCTAAAATATCCTGCAGAAAGCTTAAGTGTATGAAGCCATGTTTAATTATGACCAAAAAAGACAAGAAAAATATAAAAGAAGCAATGAAACCCTCAATAAGAAAAAAAAAAAATTTATTGGAAGGGAGTTTTGATTGGGAGAAGTTATTACATGATTGTATGGTTTTTGCTCCTTTGTTGAGCTCATGGAAAAGGCGACGAGCTCGGTGACCACGGAAGTATTTCTGAACCTGAATTACTCCTTGCAACACCTGTTTTCTTCTATCCTCCAAAGCACCAATCTGTATGCCAACCACAGCCAGACAATAACAGCATCAAAGAAATTGTTATGTAATTTAATCATGAACAGAATGAAATAAGTTGGCATGGCATCTCTATGTTCCAAATTTCAGTATTTCAACTCTAATGTCAAACTCTGAGCATCAAGAGATATTTCAGGTTTTTATTTGCCACACAATGATCCATTTACATTTATATACCAATCTCGTTATTTGTGCTTCACTTGAAAAAGGTCTGTGACCAATTTGGCTAACATGATTTTTTAGCCATAAAGAGGAGTCATTTCTCCCAGTTCAAGTGGAACCATCTTACATGGATCAAGAGTTGTGTTGGTTGGCTCTTCCAATCATCTATATTGTCATATAGGTACTGGAAGTCTTTGGGGAAAGACGTACCAATATTGGAAATCACAGCACAAAAATTAAAAGAAACATGAAAAACAGGAGTATAGAACTTACCTGCCCAGTTCGAAGATACAGTTTTGTATAGCCAACTCGATACATGTCAGGGAGGACATTAAATTGTTTCAGAACAGCAACTGAAATACTTAATGGATCTTGAGAAGCATTGGTCTCCAACAGTAGGAACCCATACCTATGAAATGCATGAATATATGAGAAGTACGCTGAAGAGAGAATACTTTAAAAAGAAAATTAATTAAAACAAGCCATAAACTACAGAAGGTATTAGCTGATACCTTTCTGCAAACTCCAGGTGTGTCATTCGAGTGGGATATCCAGCTCTTGAGATTTTAACAACCTCCAAAATTCCACAATATCTAAGCTGCTGCAAGACAAGCTCCTCTTCATACGTGTCAGGGAGCTGCTTGCAGTTTGGTTTTATGCAGCGAATAAAGTGAGGTTTTGTATTCTCCAACTGGTGCATTAGTTTGAAGAGTTGGCCCTGCAAGTACAGAAGAAAAACCTAAACATCTACAAAGCATGCCATTGTGCAGTAAACACCAATATTCATACTACTATATCAGATACTCCGGCATTGCCAAAGTACCGTAAAAGATTTCAAAGGGAAATTCGTGTCAACTACCCAAGAAAAAGACACAAGAACCAAAAACACTCAATAATATATTACATTCAAAGGATTGGCAAATGTACAACCACCAGATATAGTTGGATCAAAACAATTAAGGAAGCAATTTTACCTTAAAATTTGTACCAACACTTTGCTTTGGAGTGTCCGATGAAATTGTTGGTTTCAGAGATTGATTAATTCTTTTTCTGGCAAACAATCGTGGCAACTGGCTATTACAGGATGATAGAAGTTGGACTAACTCAGAGTTCAGAGAATCTCGGTTCTTTTCCAAAAAGCCATTAGTATCATATAGTACCTAGCAGAAGTCCAAAAATCAGTAATTTCATGCATACTTCTTACATTACAATTTTACCAGTATGCAATACCTTTGAACCTACTTGTAAACAAATTCAACATTTCCAAAAATTAGACTTTCTTAATTGCAACTCAGGGTTTGATTATGTTTCCTTTGAAATTGAATGAAAGGAAATCTTAAAATGAATTTCTAACTGTCCTCGAAAGACCAGTGACTGACCTCTCCCGCAAAATGTCGTACACCAAAGGCCCTGCCTCTATCTCCTTTGAAGTAAGGACTAGAATGCAGATGCTGCTTCAACTTATTAGCAAGGGTAAAATCAGTTGAATTGGGGAAATTTGATTCCTCATCCAACAAAGAAAATATCCCCAATGGTTTCTGCAAAATAAACAATTAAAAAGAAGAATAACAGATTAACCTGGAACATTTTGCTTTGAAATGAAACGAGATATGACAAGGAAATAAAAACTTCAGCCTGCATCAGCACCCGAAGCTAAGATAACATACTTCAGTAAAACCAAGCTCAATTTCTAAATAGAAGGAAAACCACAGAATACACAGGAACCACATGCCGCACAATATATATTGAAAAGAGTCCTTCCAATGGGTTTCAAATGAGCTTTGCTGACAAAGAAACTATTCAACCAAGTTACCTTCTCAAATAAGTCCAAGCACTCTTGGTTGTCTTCAAAATCAACTTTCGTCCAATCAATCCCATCCAACCCATACTCCTGAAATACAAAAAAGGAAGAGACTCTTGATAGTGGGAAACAGATCATATAGAAATTTGACTACTAAAAATCAATCTGTAAGCCAGGTAAAATAAGGGCAGAGTAATGGAGACCCAGCTTAAGGTTTGAGTTGCTTACCTCTTGCTCAAGCTTAAATAGATGCCGGTTGAAGTGTTGTTGCAGCCTCTCATTTGCATAATTTATACAAAACTGTTCAAAGCTATTTTTCTGAAAATCAGAAAAGAAATATTATTAGTTGAACAAACTTTCTACACAATTATAATATCTAAACAGCCAATTATAAACAACTCACCTTAAATGATTCAAACCCATAAATGTCAAGGATGCTTATGGACCTGCCCATGTATTTTTTATGAACTCCAAGTGACTTGTTGATTTGTTCTACAAGCCAGTCAAACAAGCTAGCATAGATGAATTTTGCCAATGCATCTCTCGAGTCAATTGCCTATATTACAAAACGAGCATTATCGTGTCATCAATGTGTGCACCACAGCTAATACAGAATGTGACTTATGATGGGAGAATTGAGGAAGAATACTTTTTGCTAATAAAAACTGAACGAACCTGTTGCAATGTCAATTTCTTAGCAAAACTATCTTTGCCAGCTTGGACTTTATGGGTAGATAAAGCTTGATTCAGTTCATGGGGTGTACAACCCATCAGCCTGGCAGCACTGGTTAAAGCTGCAACAAGGGGAAAAGAAAAAGATCTCACTTATACTTGCAAGCAAAACGAAGGGCTAACTACCAGGCATTATATTCATTGTTTTAGGTAAGGCGCAAGCAAATCCAGTTAATCGAAAAATGCTACAACAAAGAAGGAATCCAGTTTCTCTCTCTCTGTGTGCACAAATATTATTAGTTTATTACCTTCATCAGCTGATGCCTCCACGTAATGTTCATTGTCAATTGATTGAAATGATATATTTCCCAGCCACAGCACTGCAGCAATCATTGCAAATGCTTGCTCTTGCTCTTCTTTGCACATTTGAACAATGTCTAAGGCTTCCTGCAGAAATGGGGAAACTATTGCTTAAAAGACGTGACAAATTAAATGGTAAACAAATGCTTACACTATTATGGTGACATTAAATTCAGCCTTTCAAATTACCACAAGCTTCTGGAATTTCTTAGCATCATCAACACCATTAATCACCAAGCTGTCACTCTGGATAAGATAGTTGTACTCACTGGCCATTTTAAGATTCAGTTTCTCTGCAACGACATGATTCCAAGGATCATAAATATATTTCCCAGAGCCCAAACTTTTCTGAACTAGACCGTGAAATGCTGTAAAATGAAATAGTACCTCTTAGAGTTGGTGGAGCACCAGCACAAAGTTGATAAAAGATATGGTAAGACCGTTCACCAGTAGCCAACTGAACTACTCTCGACTGCTCAAAGGTGACATAAAAAACATCCACATCAGATATCATACATGATAACAGAGATAAAATCCAATATAAAGTGTAACTGGGTCAGGAACTCACCTTTTCCAGAAGAACTATCCACGATTATTAGTTGATGAATCAACATTAGCACAAAAATCAAGTCAGTGGCCAGGATTAATCTATGTTATTTTATTACTACAAAGTTATAATAGCAATTTTCAAATTCAACACGCTTACAAGTTTGAATTTCGGCACCAGATATCTTCCCCATTTCAGTAAAATAAATTTCAGTAAGCTTGCCCTGCACCATAACAGAGTCATAAAGAAGTACTTTACTGAGCTATAGCAAATGTGAAAAACACAAACCAAAGTAGAAATTGGTCCTCTAGGGTACATACAATCAGCAAGGATTCTTTTGGCCATGAGAATAATTTATAGAAATAGAGAGTGAAGGAAAAAGGACTCACAAATCGGCTAGAATTGTCATTCTTGGATGTCTTTGCATTCCCGAATGCTTCAAGTATGCAATGTGTCTCAAGGATTTTACGTCCTATCCTGCCATTGCCACCTCCAAGGGCAGCTAGGTACCGCATTGCCATTTTTGCTGTCTCAGTTTTCCCAGCTCCACTTTCCCCACTGCAAGATAAATTATTTATGTGATTCTGAGGTTCGTAAACAAAAATCTGTGCTTAAAAGCTACAGTACTCATATTACAACAAATATTAAATTTCCAACTAACCTTATGATTATAGACTGACTTACTCCACCTGCAAAATTTTAAAAACAGGCAATTGATAGAGAATCAGAAACATGTTATTACAACAACACAAACAAACTATCACTTGTTTATGCTAACTTCCGAAAGAAAAGGAAAGAATGGCTTCATTCACCATTCATCATCCCATTATAAGCAGTGTCTGCCGTAGCAAAAACATGAGGGCTGTCAGTAGCCTTCTGCCTATAACTCGTGACAAACTCTTCCCCATAAATTTGGACATCTTTGTACGGGTTGACTGCAATCAAAACTAGACCTGCTTTACTCTACATAAAGAAAAAAAAGAGTATAAATGAAGCTCGGAAGCAGAGATAATCCTCTTTAGTAAGTGCATAAGTAAGGGTTATATCCTGCTTACATATATCATATCACGAGAATATCTGTACTTAAGATTCTGAAGAACTGATGGCTCATTCAAATAACTAAGCTGTATGAGATCATTGACACCCTCCAAAATTTCTGGGTTTGCAGGTAAGAGCTCGTTGGTTGAGACTTCTACAACCTATACCAACAATACAATGTAAATAGAAATAAAAACATGCTAAAATGAATACTGAATACTAATTATCCAATCTTTTAAAAACCATGACCGATCTGAACTCACATTCCCATTGGAAAGGGAGACAAATGATTCTTCTCCTGATGTAGATTGTATAGTTCCAGCTCCCCACAGCCCATTTGATAGCCGGCACCAAACACGAAGTTTCTGTAACCAATCCTCTCACAGTAAATACAATTTATTGAAATTGAATACATTTACCTAAACTAGTAATCATTTTCACAGAAGATGAATGTTCAAGCACATGCTTCCCATTTCTTATGTTTCAACAAAAGAAAAATTAAGTGGTAGTCAAAATTTCGTATAGACCTTTTTTTTCTTTTTTGAAGCGAACACACTCTTTACAACCTTTGAACAACAATTTATATCATTGTCTGTCTGGAAATAATCACATTTACATAAAACTGAAACCAACCTCCTAGTATGTTCGACAATCACACACATCCCGGGTTATAAACCCTAGTGCAGTATAAAAAATGAACCACACTGCCTATTTTCTAACATTGAAAATTCGTTGTCATGAAACCATATTTTTATAATTATAAAGTTAGACTCCATTAAGTTATTGCACTCAATTTGTAGCATAGCACCCCCAAACCCATTTCATCAAAAGCATTCCTTGTTACAATTTCATTAAGAAAAATACTTCTTTGACACACATTAGTATTTAGTAATTGTTGAAGAAAACTAATAAAATGATTTACTTAAATATTAAAAGAAAAAAAGGAGGCTAAACTAATCTGCAGGTTCTCATTTCATAAAAGATCACATATTTTCCCCTCCAGCTTCTAACTAGATGCCTCCTAAATGGTATTAAAACAAGGATCAAAGTTAAACAAAACTAAAATTTTCTTCAAATTTCCCCAGGAATTATTAAATGCCCTCCTAAATGGTATTAAAACACGGATAACAAGCTTATAGAACAAAGCAATTGAAAAAATATATATCAACTTTTACACTTACTTTTTTAATAAAATGCCCAATATTATCATTCACCTCAACTTTAGCATCCGAAACCCTATCTTCCCCTTTCTTCCCTTCAACTGCCTCCAAATTATACGGCGAATCCACATTCACAAATTTCCTCATCTTTCTGCTCCCAAAAACATGTCTCTTCACTCCCAACTCTTCTTCCTTCCTTTTACCTTCCTCTTTCCGTTCCACTTCACTTGAAATTCCCCCGCTTTCGCCGTTAGAATCGACTCTGAAGTTCGTCGGAAGGGAGCGGCGAGCCGAGGGAAGTCTAGCCTTGGATGTTGGCCGAGACGGTAAAGCCGGTGGCAAGTCTTTAGGCTTCTCGTCCTCATCTTGCCGTCGTAGAGACTCTAACATCTCTTCTAGCGAACTTTTCGCTATACTCGTCGGCGACGCCGATAACATCATTTTTTTGGACAAGAAAAGTAACTTTTTTTTCTCGTAGAAATTCAAACAAATTTCTTCGCTAAACTTGCATTGAAACTTTTCGAAAAGAAGATCGTAACACCGTATAAAATGAACGGAGAATGAAAAACAGTGAATCAAAACGTTTAAAACTTCGTTAAAAGAAACAGAACAACTGCAAGGGAACTAGCATCAGTTAAAAAACTGAACAACATAGAAATAGCAAAAAAACCGCAGCGATAATATTTAGGAAAATAAAAAAAGTTCTTACAGAAAGATTAAGGTTGTTCAGAAACAAAGCTTTTCACCAAAAAAAAAATAATACAAACCTGTTTTAGAAACAACTGAGCTTCTGGTTTTTTTTTTCCTATTTTACTTTGGGTTTTATCAAAAATTAAAAGAAAAAAAAAAACGGTTCGGATCTGATGAAGAAGGTTTAAATAATATTTTTGAAAATATATTTTAATTAATTTATTATTGGGAAATAAAAATAAAAATAGAAAGTAGAAACAAAGCGGCTTGGTGCTGGTTGAATTGAAATACAGACGTTACTCAAGGGACCTGAAAAAAAAAAACTCAACCGAAGAGAAGAAGAAGAAGGAAAGAAAAAAAAAAGAAGATTTGGATTAGGCCCTGAATTTGGATAAAATTACCGTTATTGGTCCTTTTTTCTTTTCTTTTTGAATTTTTATTAAATTTCTTTTATTCCCTTTTTCTTATTTAATTCTTACACAGTTCATATAAAAAGGTACCATTATATTGTTTTATTAGTTATTTACTAGCTTTCAAAAATGGTAGTTATAATGTATATTTAAAGAATATATTTTGGAAAATAAATGTTTTTTCTATATAGGTAGGTAGAAAATAATTTGATTGAAATAAATCAAAGATTTTGTAATAAATTATTAATTATAAACCGTTAATTGTCGTTGACAGTGTAACAGTAAGTTGACGTGGCACGTTAAATCATCATTTCAGACAAAAATTTTAGATTAATTTACAATCAATCTCCATATTTTTTTCATTTTCAGTAATTTAATTCTTTTTCTTTTATGTTTTTTATTTTTTTCTTTTTTTTTTCATTCTCTTATGCTTCTCTCTCTATTTCCCTTGCTTCTCAATTTCTTTTAACGTAGTTTTTCTATCTTTTCTATTTGTTAAAACTAGTCCCTATACTTTTATTTTTTTTGAACAATTTAATTTTTTTCAAGTGAGGCGAGCTTGTGGACTAGTTTTAACAAATAGAAAACATAAAAAAAATTTACGTTAAAAGAAATGAAGAAGGGAGAAAAATAGAGGGAGAAGCAGAAGAGAATGAAAAATTAAAAAAAAAAGTTAAAAGAACATAAAAAAATCAAATTGCTCAAAATGAAAAAAGATAAGGACTAATTGTAGACTTTAACCTAATATTTCATTTAAAATGATGATTTACCATGTCACATCAATTTACCGTTGCACCGTTGACGGTGATTAACAGCTCAGTGACTAAAATATTATAACACAATAACGTAAATGACTAAAATGTAACATTTCAAACATAAGTAACTAAAATGTAACCTAAGGCAAACAAAAGTGAATATTTTAATAATTTACCCTTATTTTATTCTTCCCCTTTTTTTTTTCTTTTCTTGTATATATCCAATTATTTATTTATTTATTTTGTTTACAAATTATAATGCAAACACCATTGCATCCAATGAATAAATGGCCTACTTACCACTTACCAATACAACTTTCATTAGAATACTGTTTGGTAGGTAGGTGGATCAATTCTTTTAGATTACCCATTTTTCATTTTCATTAAACCCTTATTTTTTGTTATCAAATTGTAACAAATCCAAGCTTTAGGAGGACTAAATAAAAAAAACAATTAAATATTTTAAGCTTTGATTTAGAAAACCATGAATAACGAGAATTAATTAGCCAAATTTAATGCTGATGGTTAAAAATTTAATGATAAGGCAAATAAAGATTATGGGTGCATGAAATATTGAGTACTTGTGGTCCTCCTTTTTTTGCAATAATTAGGTTTACACATTTGCTTTGATTTTGCCCAAAACGTTAGGATTCTTTACTTGAAGGGTATGTTTCTTGACTTGTTATGAAGATAATGGGATTGAAAATGAAATGCAAACAAATTTTGTCCTTTGAGACAAATTTTTTTCTTTCTTTCTTAAAATTCAAATTTCAAAGTTGTTTTGAATTTTTTTTTCTATTGTTATGTGTTTGATTAGGTACTTTGTGAGTCAAAGTTTGTTGGAATATTGGAGGAAAATTCAAATAATTAGAAGTTTAAAGCTTATAATAAGGAACTTTCAGTATTAACAATTAAATTATTATTTTTGACTTGTGAAGTTAATATTTGATACACATTCGATGAAAAATGTTTTAATTTTATGAGCAGATTCAAATACATACACATATAAAAATATATTTTATGTTTTTAGATTTTATTTGTGAATTTTTTTTATAGGAGGTTCAACCAGTTAACCGAATTAATCAAATTTTTTAAGTTTTTAACTAGTAATTGAATTAAAATTAAAAAAACGAACCATAATATTTCGATTAATCGGTCGGTTAACTGAATTAACCAAAATTTATATTTTTTTGTTGAAACAAGTATAAAATATATATATAAATAAATTAAATTGATAATGTTCATTTGATCAAATTATCCAAATTAAAACTACATATAATTTGTATTATTAATTATTAAGTTCAGTTAATTACCCGATAACTAAACTTCCGAAAAATAATTAATCAACCTCCGACTGAATTAAATTGATTAACCGAAATAAATCAGTTTAATCAGTTAATTTAATTTTAATCAAAATTTAAACACTCTTAAACATATATTTAAATCCAAGTCCCAATAACATAGTTAATTAACATTTTCAATAAAAATAGTAATTTGAAGTTTACTTGCCTAGAAAAATACAATTAAAATATTGGGGTTTTTTTTGGGTTTAAAAAAATAATTATAAATAATTGAATTTTATTCTTGGCATTCAAGGTGAGATGGGTAAGAATAGAAGGATGGAAAATGGTTGCTTTCATGACTAATACAATAATTTATTTGTTTTATGTTTTACTAATAAATTTTGGTATTTTAAAAGGGTAGATGTGTGATTAAATCTATGGCCAAAACCATCCATTGATAACTGAAAAATGATGTCCTTACAAGGGCATGTAAGTAATTCTAATTTTCCCTAATCCATAGAAATAAATAGTGGTGTTCTTCGAATAAATTTATATAATAAGTGGAGGGAGATTAATCATAACGGTAACGTGGCCCCTACTAATATTGTGAATTGTGATAAAGGCAAAGCCAAGCAACAATAAGTCAAACCACAAGAAAGAAAGAAAAAAAAAAACATCTGCAATTTTCGTAATAAAAATTGAACGGAGAAAAAGACCACCTAATCCCGTCGAGGTTGGAACTTTATTGCTTGTTTCTTTCCCTTAATTTATGTTCTAAATGGGCATAGGGACACATTTTGATTCAACCCATTTCCAATTATTGATATCTTTTTATTAAAAATACTTTTATAAAAAAATAAGAGTAGAAATTATTTAAGGATAAAATTTAAAATTAATGTTTATTGAAATTTTAAACATAAATATTTTATTATTCCGTTTATGATTCGGTTAGAAAATAAATCTCATTTTTAATTTTATTATAAGAATCAGTTAAGACCAACGAGGTATTGGCATAATTGACAAAGGTGAAGGTTATGAGTTTTAAATGCATAGATTCAAGATTTACTATGTGAAATCATATGTGTGAATGTTTAAGGCTCATTATGTACAATTGTTATGTGTGAGTTTCGATTCGATTAATCAATTTTAGTTTGAATTATTCAAATTCTTAATATCTTTGTAATTATAAACTTAAAAAACAATTAAATGTAAATTTTAATATTTAAACATGTTTTTTTAGTTAAACACAATCATAATATTTTAATTTCAAATTCAAGTATTTTTTTTATGGCCGAGGTAAAGCCCTAAAAATTTCTCTTTTTCTTTTAAGCGAGTTACTTATTCTCTTTCTTTAACTAAGTGATGGTGACTTCCTTTTTCTCTCTCCCATCCTCTTGCTTATTATTGATTATCTTCATTTACTCTGCATGTATTTTCTCTTTTTAATTTATAGATTTTTTTTTAGTATTTTTGCTATTTTTACATGTTTGTGATAGACAAAAAATGGTGACTATCGTCATTAAACTTCTACTGGCCACTAACAGTTTCTCTCGAAAAGTGGGTTAGTCGTAAATACTCAAATAGTGACTCTTCATTGACTTCTTAATCTATTTCTATTTTGAGAGTATTTCATAATAATAAATTATTTCATAAGTTGATTTAGACTCGTGTTGTCTTAAATATTATATGTTTCTTCTTTTCATTTCAAATGTTTAATAAATATTCAATTTTAAAAGTTTTTGTCTTGTCTAGTGCAAAGTTTTGTAGTTTTGTAGTTTTATTTATACATGTAGTCTTGAGTTTGCAAGTGATTTTAGGGATGATTTTGTTGTTATACTTTTCAATTGGTGATACTCGATTTTTTTGTTGATTTTACTTGTTGCTTTAGACCATTCAAATTGATTTTTTTATCATGTTAAATATTTACAATCACACTCAAATATATTACGATTGAGCTAATAGAGCTTATTGTTTACCATCGACAATAGGTATTTATTATTTTTTTCCTGACTTATATGATTTTATTCATCATAAATTAATAAATATTTCTTTTTAATTTTTTAATTTCAAAATCTTTTTTCTAAACATTTATTTTATATTTTCAGCTTGGAATTATGAAGACGGGTGATTGTATAGAGACCTCAATAATGATGAAGGAAACTTGCTTAGAGTTCACATTTTTTATTATATAAAAATATTTATTTATTTGTGTGGCAAAGTTGGAATTGGCAGGGCAGCTAAAGCATGTCTCAAAGTACGATAAGTTGTCGAAATTTGAGAATGTGAGATAGTTTTCATTTTCTCTGCACTCTGCAGCTTTGCTACTTCCCCATTACGTTGCTTTCTCGACATTCTCAACTGTTCCCAATTATTTCTATTTTCTGTTAGTTCCTGTAATTATAATTTTAATATTTTTTAAATAAAATACAAAATTTTAGTTGAAGTTAGATGTGATTATCGAGTATATATAATTTTTTTTTAATTTTATCATTTTAAAAGTATAAAAATGTAAAAGATAATATTTTTATTAGAGTTATGTGAATTAAATTTCTTTTAAAATAAAATATAAGTGGAAAAATAGGTGAATTTTTAAGGATAAATGCCACAGTCCTTCGCAGATCTCTAATAAGTAAAATACTGGGCTAGGGTTGCAACTGGGCCCGTAGTATGGTACAAGCTACACAAGTGGAGTTCATATAGAAATTTATTTTCTCTATTTAATTTTTTTATTAGAATAAGGTGTTTTAAGCTTATTACATTACTTCCATTAGACTTTAATTAGAATAAAGTTTTTAAACCTATGAATAGACGTAATCGTCTCTCATTTTATATCATTCGAATTTGATATAGTGAATTTTCTTCTTTTCTGTCCGTGATTTTTTTTGAAAGAGTTTTCACGTAAAATTCTATATATTCTATTTTCTCCCTTTCTTTGCAATTTATTGTCTTATCGACATTCAATTTTCACAGTTTTAAAATCATTTTATGAAATAGATTTAAACTTGAGTTTAATGTAAAGCACAATTTAATTAATATCAACTTAATTATTAAATTAATTAAAAATATAAAAGTAAATATAATATATTTATAACTATTTTTACTGTTTAAACAACTGTTAAAAAAAACTATAGTACAATTGTTTATTTTTTATTTTTACCTAGTACAATATCTAATTTAATCTAATATTTATATTTAAGTATTTTATTAAATTTGTATTGCCTGATGAATTTAGTTATAAAATTATAAAAATATTATTTATTTTAAATTATAATTAGTATTATTATGTTGTATTTTTTTATCTTTTTATATTTTATATAATTTTTAAATAAAAAAATTAAATATTACAGATACAATTAGTGAACACATGTACAATAATATTAAAATACAAGTTATTACCATCTCACCTATAATCATTGTTGAGAAAAACTTAAAATAAAATATTTTTTACCTATGTCATAGGTGTGAAAAATCTAGTATTAAATTAAGAGGGTACTAATTTTACTATTTAAAAATTTTACGAAATAGTTTTTGATGTATTGATATCTTGTAATATTATGCACAATTTGTGAATAATATATCAAAGAACTTTAAAATTAAAATTACCTAGTTTTATTTTTAAGAGTAAACTACGTCTAAAGCTATTGGTAGGTTTACGTTTTGATCTCTTAATTTGAAAAAATTATAAAATTGTCACCGAATTATCTAAAATTTTTTGTTTAAGTCATTGAGTTGTTAAAAATAATTGTTGTACGACCTTCTCTTTGCACCATCTCCATTAATTGGAAGTTTTTCTTCTCTTTCTATTCTAGATTTTTTTTTTTTTGTGAAAGGAATTTAAATGTCGTGAATTTACAAATCGAAATTCAAACATATTTCTTCTTCGATCTTCAATACTGATTGTTAGATCGTCTTGAATTTAAGATATAATCTTTTACTTGCCAATGTGTATTGATTCACCATACTAATAATCAAATAATTTTGTAGAGATTACTAGTCAAACTTAAAAAAAAAAATTAACAACCTATTAATTTAAATACAAAATTTTAAATAATTTAATAATTATTTTATAATTTTTTAAAATTAAATAACTAAAATTTAAATTTACTAATAATTTAATAACTATGATTATAATTTACCCTATTTTTAGTCACAGAATATCACGTAATTTAGTGTGTGTAAAATTATAACCCATCAAATATTAAACCCAAAATCTATTATGAAAAATAAAAATAAAAAAAGTTATTGCAATTTGGGTTGCTCCTGTCCGAGGCGTGTAGTGGTTTAACTTTGTTTTGACTTTTGATGTCTTAAAAGAAACCATTAGAATTTGTATTAAAAAAACTCACAACAAAATTATTCTAACCAATCTTAAAAAAAACCTTTTTTTTTCTATTATGAAAGAAAATACTTTCAAATTCATCAGAGAAAAGACAAATGAAATTCGAGATTGTTCAGATAATATAAAAACGTTTTATTCATCTAGAAAGTAACATATTTCAAAGAAAGAAAATCAACTAATATTTTATGCAAAGTATATAAGCTTCGCGTATAATAACATCAGTTAAATTTTAGATATATGTGAGATTTAAAAAATTAAGGATTTGAGTTGAATTTTATAATATTTTGAAAAATAGATCAATTTTAAGAGGAGAAATAAAAATAAATTAAAATAATATTTGATGTATAGTCGGGCATAAGTTTCATGCATTATCAGTAACAATAACATCGATTAAATTTTAGATATATGTTAGTTTTAAAAAATTAGGGTTTTAGGTTGAATTTTGTGATATTTAGAGAAATAGACTGATTTTGAAAAAAGAAATAGAAAGAAAATAAAATAATATTTGATGCATCGCTTGTACATAAGTTTCATGCATTATCAATGAATAATAACATAGGTTAAATTTTAGATATATGTCAGTTTTAAAAAATTGGGGTTTTGGGCTAAATTTTGTGATATTTAGGGAAATAGTTCGATTTTAAGAAAAACAGAAAGCGCACCAACTTTTTCAATTTACTAGTTTATTTAGTTAGATGATTAAATGCTAACGATATTGTTTCAAGTTTTTTTTAATTAATAAATATATTGCTTTCAAGATTTTTTAATTCAACTTTTTAATTAATAAATCTTTTATTTATAAAATCAAATAATTGTTTGAAATATTATTTTTTTAGGAAATATAATTTTTATATGTGTAATATTTATTTTTCAATCCATATCATGCGTGTAGTAAATTTTAATATTATATATTTTTGTATGTGCATTTAAAATATTTCACATATAAACATAATGGTATTTGAAATAATTAATTGAAATATTTCACATATAAAAATATTTGAAATATCATACCCTCAATGTAGATGAAAAAACAATGATATTTGAAATATTTTACATATAAAAAATATTAATATTTTTTAAATATTTTTTTCATTTTATAATATTAAAATCTTCATACTCACAATATAGGTGGATAAAATAAATATTTGACATATAAATATTACATATGAAGAAAAACATATAAAAAATTAATTAATGTCTTAAAAATTAAAATATATTTAATAAAATGATAAATATAAAAAATATTTTTTATTATACTTATTAATTTATTCATATAAATAAAAGAGTTATTAATTTCAAACATTTTTAACATAATGATATATATAAAATATTTTTTTATATAATTACATATTTATTATTTGATTTTATAAATAAAAATTATTAATAAAAAATAAAAAAATAAAAAAATATATTTATTAATTAAAAATTAATTAAAAGAAAAACTTAAATAACATGAAATAAAAATTACAAACGTACTTATAAGAGGATCTTGAGACTCGAAGATAAAAATATTATAATTTAACCATCAAGTACATATGAAGTTTTTCTAGAGATCAAAAGACAAGAAGCTGAGAAAAAGAAGAAACAAAAAGAAGCTGAAAAGCCTGAGGAAGCTCATCTTGGCAAGAGGCCAATTGTAGACAATTCGCCGCCAAAATCACTTCCTTCAAAACAAGCTTCAAAATCATTGATGATTCAGCAAAGCCAAAATCCTTTAACAAAATTTTTAAAGGATTACAATGAAGCCATGATTCCAAAAATCTCAGCTTTACAACTTCAAGACCAAAAATCAGATTATGATACGGATTATTTGACTTCCAGTTCATCATCAGAATTATCCCCAGAATCAGAATCTAAAAGCTTATCAGAAGAAGAAGAAAATCCTTTGAAGGTGTTACAAACTCATCCCAAAGTAGAACATTCAGATGATGAAGAAATGGAAGAAATACCAGAGTCATCCTCACAACAACGTTCTACACATAAATCTTCTTTGGGAAGAACCACTTTTACTCTTGATGATATTCCACAAAAGAAATGGCCAGACAGAATTCAAGAATTTCATTCATGGCTCGAAACCCGTAAGCTCACTGAAGACAGCAATTACAACATTCTCATGGAGTTTGTTTCCAGATTCACGGGTATGTTAAAAGACTGGTGGAATTCAATTACTCAACATGATCAGATGCAATTTTTGGTTCTCCAAGACTTGGCTCAGCCAATACGTATTATACATCATCATTTTATGGGAAATTTAGATGATGTTTTGACTTTCAAAAAAAGAGAATTCCATAAAAGAAAGTGCTGCTCTTATGACAAAAGGGATCTATCAAGGCATTTCCAGATAATGACTAAATTATTTTGTGCCTTAGGTCTCAATCCAAATTTGAAGCCAGTCATTTCATCATCTGTTCCAGATCCTCTCCAAGTTGCAGTCAATCAAGCACTTCAAAGGCAAAATAGAGACATACTTCAGTTAACAGTTGGATAAATCCAACAGGAAGTCTTTATTGCCTTGGAAGACATCTGCAATAGAAGAAAGATATTCAAAGATTATCTCCATGGTGACAAAAGAATTGATCGAGCATGTGACGAGTCTCATTTGAAGCTTAAATGTCCAAAAGATAAGCTTTGTGACTGCCGCTCAAAGAAAAAGAGGCGTTCCAGAAGATTTTCTTTCCAAAAAATACAAAATGGAAAAAGAAAAAGAAGCCTAAATGGAGATATCTCAGAAAAAAGAGAAGATCAACGACAAAGTCTGATCGATGCTATATCTGCAATCAAAAGGGACATTTTTCAAAAGATTGTCCGAAGAACAAGAAAGGATCAAAGAAGATTGCACAAATGATCCAGCAAGCAGGAATCAAGATTCAAAGAGATGATGATATAGAGTCTGTTTGCTCTATTGAAAGTGAACCTTCAGATAGAACTATTTGTGCTATTCCAGTAGATCATGCTGAAATTTTAAATTCAGAATCAGACTATTCAGATGTTCAGATGATGCTAGCCCAGACTCAAGATCATAATCAGAAACATTGCAATGGTGTTATACCAGTTCCAGTTCCTAATATTCCATTCAAGATCTATTTAGACAAATATAGTAAACCCATTACTATAATTGCCTTTATAGATACTGGAGTAGCAGAAACCATCATGAATCCAGACGTATTACCCCAAAAATGGTGGAAGCCTCATGTCAGGTATTTTAATTCTGCTGTAGATCATCCTTTTGCTACCCATTTGATCAGCAAACCCATCACTATTCAGTTCTTTCCAGGCTGTTGTGTTAGAACTACAGTCTTGGGCTTAAAACTCCCAGGAAAAGATATTGTAGTAGGTTTTGACCTCTACACAAAAGCCCAACATCTAAGAATTCTACCTGATGGAGTACGTTTCAAAAATTTCTTCCAACCTTTTGTTACCACACCCAAACTTTTTTCCATCCAATCAGAAAGAATTCTTCAACTTACCCAAGAGTTGATAGAAAAATCTTGTGCAGATTCCCATTCAGAATTTCTTCTTAAATGCCAAAACCCTTTGTGGAAAAATTTTAAATTTTTTATTACCTTCCCCTTTAAGAAAAATGAAGATATCAACCCTACAAAAGCCAGTCATACGGGAATGAATATAGATCACTTGCTCTTGGCTGAACAGGAATGTCAAGAACTTCAACAACAAGATTTAATTGAGCCATCAGATTCTCAATAGGCGTGTGAAACATTCTATGTCAATAAAAGATCAGAACAAGTTAGAGGGAAATTGAGATTGGTTATTAATTACCAACCTCTTAACCATTTCCTCCAAGATGACAAATTCCCGTTGCCAAACCCAAAACTCCTTTTTTCTAGTCTAGCCAAAGCTAGAATTTTCTCCAAGTTTGATCTCAAAGCAGGATTTTGGTAATTAGGGATTCATCTTGATGACAGAGCAAAAATAGGTTTTTGTATTCCTAACAGACATTTTCAATGGAAGGTCATGCCATTTGGATTAAAAACTGCTCCATTTTTGTTCCAAAAAGCGATGATAAAGATCTTCCAGCCTATCATGAAGAATGTTCTAATTTACATTGATGATATCTTGCTTTACAGTCCAGATGAAGAAGCTCATCTTCAACTCTTACAAGAATTCAAATCCCTTATTCTTAAATATGAGATCATGCTTTCAGAAAAGAAGATGTAGATAAACAAGACAGAAATTGAGTTTTTGGGGATGAATCTAAAAGATGGAAAATATCTTCCTGGCCCTCATATCTCTAAAGAGCTTCTCAAGTTTCCAAAAGAAAACTTGTCTCAAAAACAGGTCCTGCAATTCTTAGGGATTATTAATTACTTTAGAGACTTCATTCCTAAAGTTTCTAAGTATATTAATCCTTTAAGAAAAATGCTAAAGAAAAATCCTTCAGTATGGTCATCCAGACAGACGAAAGCTTTGCAAAAGCTGAAAGAAATATCTCAGAACTTGCCTCCACTCCAAATCCCGTCTGATGGAAAAAAGAATTTTGCAAACAGATACAAGTGATAAATATTGGGGAGCAATACTTTTTGAAGAAAATCAAGGGAAAAGACAACTCTGTGGATTTAAAAGTGGAAGATTTTCCAATGCAGAAATCAATTATCATTCCACAAATCCTGGCGGTCAAAAAAGGTATCTCAAAATTTGAATTTCATCTTAAAGGATACCATTTTCTTGTTGAAATGGACATGTCTTCTTTTCCCAAAATGCTTAAATTTAAACAAAAAACTGTACCACATCCCCAACTCCTTCAATGGGTTGAATGGTTTTCACAATTCTCTTTTGATGTCAAACTTATCAAAGGAAAGGAAAATGTTTTTGCTGATTTCCTTTCTAGGCCCAATGATAAAATCTTGACCTTCAAAAGAACATACTTTTGGCCCAGACCTATGATGATGTACAGACCATCTTCTTCATCCTCACCATTTCCTACCTCTTATCCTATCACCCCTAACCTTAATCCAGAATTTCCACCAGAAGTCATGAAGCTTGTTCAACAAAAAACCTTCCATAAAAAAACCAAAGATATGATGTTTGAATATCAAATCCAGGTTTTTAAAAATTTTGGAGGTTTAATTCTCAAACCATGGGGTGTACATCCTGATTACCCATTTATACATCCCATCAAATTTGAATTTGTTGAACAACCAGATGAGATAATGTAACGCCTCCAACCCGAATCCGTCACCAGAATAGAGTTACGGAGCATTACCGGAGTTACTAATTTATTTATCAAATATTTTATTTCATCTAGCATTCATATTTAGTACCAATTAAAATCAAACATATTGTCCCTAAACGTACTTATTTTTCTCGACATGTTTACTTGAATTTTATTACTCGTCTCAGCATGCTTAGTTTTTTTCTTCTATCATCGTATCAAAAATAATCACATATTTACATGTCAAGATGAATATCATTTTCTTGCTATTTTGTCATAAACTTAAATCAAGTAATTCATTATATCAAGATTTCGTGTATTTAAAAATACAATTCAAGCTACACTAATTTACCTCGTTGCTTGTTTATGTTTATAATTTCACTAATCCGATATCTTCTTTTTTTTTTCCACGTTTAAGTCTCGTATTTTAGTTGCACGGATCTTTATAAATAAATTTAATCATCATTTTCTTTCATTTCATATTCTAATACATTTAATTATTGCTCTAGGCAAAATTCCCATTTTACCCTTAAAACTTTTAATTAATTACAATTTCATCCTTGATTTTAGAAAAATAAAATTGTTGTCATTTAATCCTTGTTTACAACCATTATTCTTATACATATTGATAAGATCCCATGAATTTTATGAAATATCAGAATTTTTTCATAATTTCAACACTTTTCAATTTAATCCCTAAAATATGTTTTCGTCTGATCTTGATCTAAATTAATATTTTCATTCAATTTTGTAATTTAAATAATAAAATAATCCATTACATGCAATTTGATCATTTTTGACATTTTTACAAAATTGCCCATAAAGTTCTACTTTTATTCAATTTAGTCCCCGAGCCTAAAACATGCAAATTAGCCATGCTAGTTGAATATTCATACATATTTTCCTCCTCCTCCACTCCATTCCACATCCTTAATGTATATAACATGCTTATAAGTAACATTATCAAAACTTTCACTATTTACTTATATGTATTTTCAAAACTGTCCATTTGAGTCATAGTCACTAAATTATTTATATCTTGAGCTAAAGAACTCCAAATTAAGATCCGCAAATTTTCCTTGAAACTAGACTCACGTATCTTCTTACTATAAAATTTTTATAATTTTTGGTTTAGCCAATTAGTACAGTTTATTCATTAAATTCTCCCTTATTTTACTGTTCGACAGTTCTGACCACTCTTCGGTAAAATTTAATTATCTCTTTGTACAGAATTCAAATGATGTTCTCGTTTATTTATATTGAAAATAGACTCATTCAGTAATCTAACCATATAAATTATGTCTCAAAATTATTTTTATACAATTTTTAATGATTTTCCCAAATCAGAACAGAGGGTCCCAAAATTATTCTGAACCAGTCTCACAAAAATATAAATATCTCAAAATACAGAATTCCTTTGCTTTCTATGTTTCTTTTATATGAAAATAGACTCAATAAGCTTTAATTTCATTTCTTATTAATCCTCTAATTCGGTTTATACAATTTTTGGTGATTTTTCAAAGTTAAGTTTATGTTGCTGCCCAAAACTGTTTCTTATAGTTTATTTTGCAATTAAATCCTAACTAAGTTTACTTACTTTTACAACTCAATTCATACTTCATTTCTACTTAATCTCTTCCCATATTTAACTTAACCATCCCATGTTCATATTAGAACTCAAATTTAAAACTTCTTCCAATTCAATCCCTACTATATAAAACTTATGACCTCTTTTACAATTTAATCCTCTTTTTCATTCTAACTTAAAATTCTATCAAATAAACCCCTATTTCATCTTCTTGCTCAACATGAACTACTCTTAGAAATCTATGAACTATCAAAATATCAACTTAATCTTAACAAGACTTTGTTTTAAAACTTTTAAAACATCAAATTTAAAGAAAAGAGCTTAACTGACTTACCTATTAAACATCCAAGCTTTAAATCCTCAATTTCTCTTTTTTCTTTTTCCTTCTCTTTTCTTCCCTTCTTTTCCCGTTTGCTATTCTGTTTCTTTTCCCCTTCTCCCCCCTTTTTTTCTTTCCACACACAAACACACATATATATATATATATATATACACACTAAATAAAATAATAAAATAATAATAAATATCTTATTAAATATTAATAAAATAATATTTTTCTAATAAAATAATTAGAAAATATCATCAACATCATAATTACTTTCTAGATTTCTCTCTCTTCCAATTGACCATTTTGCCCTTTGTGATCTTTTAAAATTCCATCATTGAGTCATCACTTAATTGGGTAGAATTGCAATTTAGTCCCTCAAAATTCTTCACTTATTCAATTTAGTCCTAATTCATCCATTTTCCTTAGTTTCTAGATTATTCCACCCCTAAAATATTTGCACTATTGGTCCTTCAACTTTCCATATTTACACTTTAACCCCTTAAATTTTGAGTGTTTACTCTTGAGCAACAAAACTTTTTTCATTTTGACAATTTAGTCCTTTCTTGAATTAATATGTCATAATATACTTCCCAATGACATAACTCAAATTTCCTCTTCTTGTCACTTTATTTCCTTATTTTACTATATCAAGGATAATATCTTACTGTAGAAATTTTCGGGGTGTTACAGATAAAATGGTTTTTATGGTATCTTACTCATTTATACCATATTGCCATTCAGTTCTTTATTCCAGATCTCCATTATTATCTTTTAAAAGCCGTGCGAGGAAATGTTCAACCAGAACATCAAAATTTCTTCACTTTTATGAGTTGGTTGCATCCTCTGACACAATGGCTAAATATGGTGGAACAATATTCACGGGATAAGACAAAGTGCCATATGGTAATTATCTTTTATAAACCTCAATATTTCATGCAATGTGGCAGATCAATTCAATTAGGATCTTTTCCCACTGCATGGATACACAAGGTTTATTTAGATGACATAAGGAATTCTGATATTGATTATCGAGAAATCCAAAAATTCCTTTGTCAACTAAATAAGGTAATACCATTTGAAATATGGCCACCTCCAGAGATTGATGCTTCATGGGACACTTGGCCAATTCAGTACAAACCATATCACAAGGAGATTTTAAAAACCATTCAAGAATATTATGAAAGTATTCCTGATCCATCAGAATGGTCTCAAGATTATCCTTGGTATTGTAGTCAAATCAATCTGAACAAGATGAGGATGCAAGATGAAAAAGAATATAAGATGGAATGTGAAGAAAGAGACAATCACAGTGAAAGCTCAATGGATAGTGCATAATTCCCACATTCCAATGCTAATATTTAAATTCTCCTTTGAGTCACGATGTTATATTTTATCTTTTGTTTTATTAGGAATATTTTGTAAACTAGTGGTTATATATTAATGTGTCAGGAATATTTACTATTCCTTGAGTCAATTATGTTATGTGTCATGTAGTTGTATTATTAGTGTGTTAGGAATATTTACTATTCCTTGAGTCAATCATGACGTGCAGATGTATTTTCATGTAGTTGTATTAGGAATATTTACTATTCCTTAGGTCAATTATGGTGTTCAGTTGTATTATTATGGTGTCAGGTGTATTTTGGCAATATCCTATCTCCTTCCCCTATAAAAGGAGATGTTGTATCATGAAGAAGGATATCAAAATTTCCACTAAATAAAAATACTAGTGTGTTTTCTATCCATGGCCTTCTAAATTCTCTCGTTTTTCTCTTTAGATTTCTGAAAATGGGGTTAATCTTATGAGTTACAAAGAGTTAAATAGAGTATGCTCTGTGCTTGCCATATCCTGAATATGGATCCTGCACATCAGAAATATTTAAATTCCGATCAGTGATATCATTATATTGTTAAGGATTGCGGAAGTGTCATGAATTAAGTGCTTGTAGCTAAAAGGCAGTGCCTGTTTGAATGGCCGAGAGGAATGGCCTGTATTTTGGCATAGCATACCTGCTACAAGTTATTTTTTCATGAATCCCGGCCAATATCCTTACCTGTATTTTGGTATCATGATTATTTAAAATAATACATTAAATATTCTTTAGAAAAACTTTATTATATATTGTCGAAACCCTCTTTTTTTTTTTTTAAATTTGAAAATGGCGGGGGAATCGACTTTAAAATTTAAAATTGGAGTCGCCACCGGCCCTTTTCCAAGGTGCGGTCGGAACACCTCAAATCAATTTAATAAAACATTTTGATTTATTAAAATGATTTGTTTTTGGTCTACGAAATTTTGAGAAATCGGGTTCGGGAGTCGGTTACGTGCGAGGAAGGGTTAGCACCCTCGACACGCCCAAAATTGGTACCGAATTGATTAAAAATGTCCTTATGTCAAAAAGTTTTGAAGTGTGGTTTCTTTTAAAGCATTTGAATGGCTTAAATTGGACAGAAAGATTCTCTCGTTTCGAGGGAATATAGTATCACGTCCAGCACGTTAGGATACGACCTTTTAAACCCTCGAAACTATGGTCGAATCTTATCCCGAAAATTTGTATATTTGAAAATTATAAAAGGGTGTCAACGTATTCGATCTAACCAAAAGAACGAAACCCAACACGTTAGGGCACGCTTTCTCGGATTCTCGAACGGAGGACATTGCCTTGCTTTGAAAAGTTAAAGGATGCGAGTGAAATCGAAAAAGATATTTTAGTGCTTGAAAAAACGAAAGAAACGCGGCCCAACACGTTAGGGCACGATTCTTCGAATTTCCAAGCATAAAGTGTTGTCTTATAAAAGAAATATTTAAATTACCGAATTTGAAAACGATTTAATGCATTTAGCTTGAAATTGGGCAAATGTTTGAGTTGGAACCATGAAGCTATAACGATGGTCGCAGATATAGTAAATAAGTATAGAACAAAACATGCAATAACAATAATCATGCATAAATATAAGCATTTGACACTACGAATACCAATATTAACAAATACAAACAAGAAAAATAAAATGAATATGAAAGAACTTAAAAATAATACATGTAATCTCTTTAGAAAAACAATACATGAGAAATAAGTTTAAAATGGGTACCATGGAGAACAATCTAAGGTTAATAGTAAATAAGTTATATAATATATAAACATATATATTAAAAAATAATAATATTAAAAGTACGTACACATATATATAAAGTATAAATAATATAAAATGCTTAATATAAGTGATGAAGTATTTTTAAAATAAATGAATGAAATTTTAAAATAAGATAAATGAACAATTTAGACTAAAAAAGGATTTAAACTAAAATGTATAAAGTATAAAAAGTTTTAAATGGATAATAAAAGGTTTCCAATATGACATGAAAGAATTTAAAATAAATAATAATAGGATAATATATATATGTATAAAGAATGATAATAATAATTATAATAATAATAAAAGTACGAAAAAGGGATGAAATTGAAATCAAAATAAAAGTCAGAGGCCAACTTAAGCAATAAAACAGGGCCGAAGGACCCAGGTGTAATGCGCGCGCATAGTCTAGGGACTAAAACTGGAAATATTCCAGTGCCCGAAGCGCTGCGTTTTTAGCGCGGACCGAATTGCAAAGTTGCGCGAATTCCCGGGCTAGATTAAAAATAAATAAAATGACCCCAGGGGCCCAATTAGATGAGGGCACGAATAAAAGGGGCCGGATGCGCAAATAACCCTCAAGACCAGAAACACGCGGGTCAGAGCCCGGTTCGGGTCAGGTCATCGGGTCTCGGTCGGGTAATGGGCCAGTACGGCGCCGTTTTGGAGCCACTGAACAGGCCCTAAACGGTGCCGTTTCGTGCGAGGCTTAAATGCCTAAAACAAATCCTAAAATCGGGTTCCCAGGCCACTTGAGATTGAAACGAAAAGGAGGCCTCTGGTTCTCCCCAAATCGGCCGACTTAGGGTTAATGTTGAACGGCCGTCCGACCACCCTATGCCCTAGATCGGGGGTGGGTCACCCACAGAGGGCCGATTTGGTTCTACTGAGGGCGAGAGCCCGTAGAGTTTCGCCGTTTCGAGCACAACGAATCGAGAGAACAGGGCCACCATGCTGGGTTCGGCTTCGACGGAGGCAGTGAAGCCAATATCGTCCCCTCAGCTCCCTTGGTAAGCCTGTTTCTATCCTCTCCCTTATTTGATTTAGTTTTCGAAAATAAAAAGAACAGTAAAAAATCGGCAGATAAAAGAGGCGAAATCTAAATAAACAACAACCTTTGGCTAACGAGTGCAAAAAATGCTTCTGTATTCTCTGTATTCTTTTTGTTAAAAATCCCCCCTTTACAATTTGTGTCTCGGTTTATATAACCGATTTTTTTTTAAAAATTACAAAATCATTTTTCTATTTTTGGTTTGCTGTCATTGTTGTCCGTATTTGCTTGTTCTCGCAGGTACAGGGTCTGTGTGCGGGGCGTGGACGTGGCTGCTGAGGCGCTGGCTCGTACGAAGGCTGCCTGGTACGGGGGTCGCGCGCATGGTGGCAGAGGTGCGCTGAAACGTCGTGTAGCGCGCGTGGAGGGACGCGCGCGGCGCCAGGCCAGGGTGCTCCTAGGGTTCCCGGATGTTAACCTTTGTTTGGGCCAATTGGGCCGTTTAGGATTGGGTCTAGGGACGTTGGGCCATTGTGGTTTTAATTTGTTTAGGGTCTATAGATGGGTAGAGGTTTTGGGCCTGCTTGTAAATGGACTGTCTAACTTGGACTAATATTTGGTTTTTATTTGTTTTTTTTGGTTCAATTATTCTTTTAGGCTAAAATTGGCTGTTACATATATATTTTTATAGACTTTGTCAATTTATGCTTTCAATGGATCTCTAGATTAGTATTTACCAACATCATTAAAATAGAATTAAAGAGTGAAATAATTTTCACGAACATGTCTTGTAATATCCCGAAAATTTCTATCATTGATATAGTAAAATAAAGAAATAAAGAAATAAAAAGAGAAATTTTGAGTTATATCAACAAAATCTATGTAGGAAGTGATTATGATGTATTAATCCAAGAAAGGACTAAATCGTAAAAGTGAGAAAAGTTTTATGGCCCAAGAGTAAATACTTAAAATTTAAGGGGTTAAAGTGTAAATATGAAAAAGTTGAAGGACCAATAGTGCAAATATTTTAAGGATGGAATAATCTAGAAACTAAGGAAAATGGATGAATTAGGACCAAATTGAATAGGAGAAAGAATTATGAGGGACTAAATCGCAATTTTACCAAATTAAGTGATGACTCAAGGATAGAATTTTAAAAGATCATGAAGGGCAAAATGGTCAATTAGAAGGAGAGAGAAATCTAGAAGGTAATGATGGTATGATGATATTTTATAATTATTAATAAGATAAATATTACTTTATTAATATTTTAATAAGATATTTTATTATTTTATTATTTTATTTAGTATATATATATGTGTGTGTGTGTGGAAAAAAAAAAAGAGAGAAGAAACCACCATCTTTCCCATGCACCAACGTGAAAGGAAGAGAGAAAGAAAGAAAGTTTTGCTTTCTTTACAATTTGGTCCTTCCACCAAAAATTTATCATTTTCACCTAGAAATCAAAAGAATTTCCATAGCTACCGAAGGAGAAAAATGTTAAGGAGACTATGAGGAGTTAGAATATCAAGTTGGATTCAAGAAATAGAAGCTGGAGGAGAGAGAAAATAAAGTTAAAGTTTGGAAACAATAAAACAAGGTAAGAACATCAATATTTCCATGTATTTTTAAGTTTAATATTATTGAAAAAGCATGTAAATGATGTTAATGTAGAGTTTTCTTATATCTGATTCTATGTTCTTGATAAGGTAGTGAAGAGAAAATAAGATAAAGTGATGGGAAATGGTGTAGAGAAAGAAAATAAGGGTGATATAAACTTAGTAATTAATATCGTGCACTAAAACAGTTTTGGACAGCAGCAGTAAGCTAAATTTGAAAAAATCACCAAAAATAGTAGAAACTGAATTAGGAGTTGATTGAGATATGTAATTAAAGCTTGTTGAGTCTATTTTCATATAAAAGAAACAAACAAGTAAATGAATTCTGTATTCTGAGATATTTATATTTTTGTGAGACTGGTTCAGAATGATTTCGGGATCCTCTGTTTTGACTTTGAAAAATCATTAAAAATTGTATAAAAATAATTATGGGACATAAGTTATAAGGTTAGATTATTTGATGAGTCTATTTTCAATAGAAATAAAAGGAAACATCATCCGAATCCTTTATGAAGAGATAATTAATTTTTAGTAAAGAATGGTCAGAACTGTCAGATAGCAGAATAGGGGTGACTTTAAAGAATAAACTGTACTATTTGGCTAAACGAAAAATTCTAAAACTTTTCTTGTCAGAATATATGTCAGTCTAGTTTTAGGGAAAATTTACGGATCTTAATTTGGAGTTCTGTAGCTCAAGATATAAATAATTTAGTGACTATGACGCAGGTGGACAGCTTGAACGTTCACATATAAGTAAATAGTGAAATTATTGATAATGTTACTTATAAGCATAATATATAAATTAAGGATGTGGAATGGAGAGGAGGAGGAGGAAAATATGTATGAATATTCAGTTAGCATGGCTAATTTGTATGTTTTAGGCTTAGGGACTAAATTGAATAAAAGTAAAACTTTATTGGTAATTTTGTAAAAATGTTAGAAATGATCAAAATACATGAAACGGATTATTATATTATTTAAATTGAAAATTTTAAATGAAAACTGTTAATTTAGTTCGAAATCGAGGGGAAACATGTTTTAATGATTAAATTGAAAAGTGTTGAAATTATGGAAAATTTTGATATTTTGTAGAATTTATGGAATGTTATTAATATGTATGATGATAACGACTGGAAATAAGGATTAAATTGCAAGAATTTATTTTTCTGAGCCTAAGAGTAAAATCGTCATTAATTAAAAGTTTAGGGGCAAAATGGTAATTCTGCCTAGAGCACTAATTGAATGTATTAAAATATGGAATAAATGAAAACAATGAGCAAATTTATTTATAAAGACCCAAACGACTCAAATGTGAGACTCGAACATGGAAAAGAAAATGTATTGGATTAATGAATTTATAAACACGAACAAGCAACGAGGTAAGTTCGTGTAATTTGAATTATATTCTAAAATGCTTGAAATGTATGTTATTGATGTGAATATGAATTGAATGTTCATTATATGAAAATTGATGAAACATTGATATATTTGATAAAAAGGAGAAGAAATCCCGGTTGAATGAAAGGAAAATTCGATGGATCTCTGAAAAGGAATTGACGGTAAAAGGGGATCTAGCCCGGACGGGTGATCCTATCCTGATATAGCCCTCCCGAAGAATACAGGAAAAAGGATTAAGCCCGAAAGGGTAATCCTAATATCAGCCCTCCCGAAGAATATATGGGAAATGAGGTTCGCGGGAGTGTGCTGCTCTCCCGAAGAATATATATGTATAGGCCCTCCCGAAGAATACATGGGAGCTGAGGTTCACGGGAGTGTGCTGCTCTCCCGAAGAATATATGTGTATAGGCCCTTCCGAAGAATACATGGGAGCTGAGGTTCGCGGGAGAGTGAGGTTCGCGGGAGTGTGCTCACTGAAATGAAATGTGTAAGACCATGGTTGAAAGATACCATGGCAACATATTGAGAAAATGAATAAGACCATGGTTGAAAGATACCATGGCAACACATGCATACGAATTGACGGACCCGGAATTGTACACTAAAAGTGTACTCCTGTATGAATTGACGGTTAATGAGATTGTACACCAGGAGTGTACTATCAGAAATCCATCGAAATTCCGAGAAATTCAACGGGATAAATATAGAAGATGGTAACCACATAGCTAAAAAGGGTAAATGTGAATTGATGGATTACGGATTTACATATTTTAAGTATACTATATGATTTTAACTATCGATATTCCGATAAATTTAGTAGGTAAGAATCCTGACCAGAAAAGGAAATATGCATATAAAAAGATTTGTACATATATTCCTGAAGTACATGAAAAAAATGACAGTGATATTGGATATATGGAAATATAAGATGATGATATTTATACATGGAATTTATTAATGAATATATGCATCCATGATTATAGATTCGTATACTTTAATAATATTAATTGTATGACGATGAAATTTCGAATGACTTAATAAATAAAGCCCTGACATGGAAATAATTTGAGCACGAAACAATAATCACGAAATTGAACTTGAAATACACGAAAATAATATTTATTCGATATTTTAAAAATATGACATGGAAAATACATGTATATGAAACTTACCTGATAATTATGCATGTTCAAGATTATGAATTGTCCCGGAATAAATATATACAAAATTCATGAAAACAATGATACATGAAATTTTGGTATAATGAATGATTTATGTTTTTGAAGAAATGGCAAGAGAATAATATGTATCATATTATATGAATATGTGGCTATCTTTAATATGCTGATACATGGAAATTGGGTAAGCCGTAATAAGTAATAATCTCAAGTATGATATGTTGATACAATGAGTTTATCGATTCTAAAATTATATGAAGTATATTCCAGTATACTAATGACTATTGTTGTTGACGCTTAGACAAGTGCCAAGCTATTGGTTAAATGGTAATATGTTTATTATTTGATATGTCGAAAGGGTAAATGATCAAATGAAAATATACATGTGTTTATAGAAGAGTGGTAAAATTTAAGTTGTACAATTTCTTATAAAATGAGTTATCATGTGATAAAAAAAAAGGTTCTATAAACTCCGGTAATACCTCGTGACCCTATTCCAATGATGGATACGGGTTGGGGTGTTACATGTCTCTCACAAATGGAACACATGACCATGTATTATCGAGTTTGTTTGCAATATTAATAATTAGGTTTACCAATTTTCCCGTTTTCAAAAAAAAAAAGATCAAAATTTCTTTCCTGAGATTAAATTTACTTTTCCTTTCAATATTTTTTTCTCTTTACAAAAGAGATTAACTCTAATTAATATAAGATAAAATCATATTATATTAGGAAGATCATCGTGTAGAGATTGAAAGATTTCATCCGAGGGTTGTATTAATGTAATATTGTCCAAAAGGTCTTGAAAATATCATTTTTGCCAAACTATCCGTTGTTTTCTCTAAAAACATGTAGTAAGTGAATAGTCTAATCTAGTTGGAGAATCTCTTTAATGGAACGGATCATAGAAGATTCACATTGCTCCTTTCTAGATTCTTAAATTGCTTGAATAGCTTCCTTATTATGTGTCTCAAGCACCACTTTTTTCAATCTAAGACTTTGCTTTTTTAAATTAAGTAATTTAATTTCTATCAATTCTGAAAGTAAGCAACTAAGAATGATTAATAACGACGTTAATTTCTTCCATCAATTGTTCATAATTTTTATTAATATAATAATTAATTTAGCCCTCGATATTTACATATTTTATCAAATTAATCGTGATTTTAAAGAATTCGACAAATTTAACTTCAACATCTACACATTTACAAAAATGCTGGGGAGCTAAGTTTCTTAAACCATGAACAATTTGATAGAATGTGTAAACTTTAAAAATTAAAATTATTATTATACCAATTAAAATTATATAGAATTGACGAAAAAAATTAATGTTGTAATTAATAATCTTTAATAATTTACTTCCAAAGATGACATAAATTAAATTGTTTTGAATTTTTCGATAGAGAACAATTTAAAAAAAAAAAGGTTTTTATTTTTTAATAATGCAATTTGAGAAATCTCGGAATCTGATGTGAATGGAAATCATTTTCTGAACAATCATTTTCATCCACCTGTATTTTATATTCGTATTGTAGGGCTAGGGATGTTGGAGAAAGTACATTAATATTCTATGGCTTCGGATTTTTAATTTTTATTATGGTCTCACGTGTACTAATCATAAATTAAGTGCTTAAATTAATCTTTTATCTCATTATTAACGTCCTGCCTTAATGAAACATTAATATTTTTTTGCATCTCGTCCTTTAATTTTATAAAGAAAACTATATATAAATTAAGCTTATAGATTAGTAATTTTAGCCATAATTGAAGGACCTATATCAATAATGATATTTTTTTTCCAAAATATTCTTAAATTTCAAAATTTTAATTAAATGCTGACATATGATCTACATGCGTGTATGTCACGTTAAGAAAATTAACAAAAATTAATTTTTTTCTTTTTATTTTGAGATGATTTGATAAAAAATACAATTTTAAGTGCTAAAAAAGGCGAAAAAATAAATGTAAGCCTAAAATGACTTTTTTATATATATATATATATAAAGTTGGAAGGCCAAAAGATCATTATATCATTTTTTAAAATTAATTGTAGGATAATCAATCCTCACACATCCCCTTAATGCTACTCCTTGTGAGAGAGTTTTAAGTAGAATTGTGTATGTTTTGAGTTTTGACTTGTTTTTCAGAAGAAATATATATGAAATATAATTTCAATAGATTTCTTTAAAAATAATACATAAGTATTTACTAAAATTATTGTGATATTAATAAATATGATTAAACTTTAGCTTAATGGAAGAAATAAGTTTTAAAATCTTCTAGGTTCAAGAAAACAAAATCGAGCAGCTTATAAATAATAATTGAGAGGAATAAAATGTAAAATGATAATTTTTTTATCTTGAATTTTATGTAAAATTGGTTATTGATTAGGTGGATCCAACATTTTGTAATATTATTAAAATTTCAAAATATAGGCAATTTTAATATCATTATCATATATTATATATATTCACTAAATAAACTTGCATTCTTCTGATAATGTGTTGTTGTTGACAATTTTACCGCATTTTAATGATTTTATTTCATTCACTGGAATAATAAAAACAATTAATGAATCAATTTTTAGTATTATTTAATATATTTTTCAAGTAACATAAGAAAAAATAATAATTACATTACATTTTGTCAATGTGATGCTGTTTAAAATAATATCTCTACTACAAATGGTTAATAATGTCACGTATAGCACACCGGTTTAGACCCTACTAGGCTGCTGGAGGCTACTAGTAGTCTCTATCCAAGTAACGAGTAGATTTGGGAAAACAAGAGCACCAACTTGACCTCAAGGCGCACACGAAATCGAATTCCAAAGCGCGCAATCGGGACTTGAGGACGGGCGCCACTAGGCGCGCATCGGGGGCGGCACCTCCACGCATTGACTTATTAGCATCTAGGTATGGAGATCTTTTGAAGCCCCCCAAGCACACGCCCCTAGGCACAAGGGTCAGGAACCTTTGAGACTCGTTTGCACGTCAACATACTGTAAGAGAGGCATTGCTGATCTTATTTTTTACTGTCACCCACACTTTAGTTTGCTAAGCTTAATTAGCAGCTACTTAAATGCTGAACACACATTGGCTGGGTTAAGGTACAACTTTGAGTTCCCACTCGTGTGACACAATCCAATGCTTATTAAATTTGAGCAATTACATTGAACAATACGAGATAATATTTTGGACCATTCTTATTATAATATGTGTATATATTCTCCCATTCCCCAAAAGTTGATGGCTTGCAACTTTTTTTATTTTTATTTTACTTTATTTGGTTGAGTCATGTGATTGGACAAACTTTAATCATTGAACATAATGGAAGGCAATATGATATTTCTGACACCATACGAGGGTATGTCCCCAAAAGGAGTTGTGTGATAGCTACCTTCAGTCCAACTCCTCTTTTGTTTTTCAATTTTCCTTTTCTTTTTTATAAAGTATATGCTAATGTTTCTCTGCTAATTCTTGTCTTCTGTCTTTGGTTTTTTTCTCAGATTGAGTAGTTGCCAAGTTAATGGATATTTGTTAATATATTGTACAATTTTTATAAGATTACTTTGTGAATTTAAAAATCATATACCTATAAATCTCAAGGTTACTCTTTATATAAATAAATTGATTGAAAATAAAAAATGATTCATTTAATCAGTCGAGAGTTACGTATAGATATTTAGGGTCATTTTAGTATTACTTTTAAAAATAATTTTAGAATAAAAAATATTTTTAAGATAAAAATATTACTAAATAGTATGCTTTTGAGACAAAAAATACTTTGTAGAAATATTTTTTAGCAAAAAGTAAAAATAAAAAATTTTAACTTTTGTTTAAAACCATTTTTTAGCTTAGAAACACTATTGAGAAATAATGCTAAACTAAACCTTAGATAAAGATAACTTCAAATATGAGTTTATTTGTGTCTATGCTTTCTTTGTTTAATTTTATTAAATTTTAAATGTAATTTTTTGTCGAAAGCATTTTCATAATTAAATAGATAGTTTTTGAAATAAAAAAAATGTTTTTCAATCGAAATACAAAGGCTATAATTTTTAGCTTCAAATATATAAAATTATATATCGGATATACATTGAAATTTGTTATTATTATGATGTAATCTAAATTAAAATTTTAATGGGTGTATAATTATTTTTTATTAAAATTTATTTCAAATATGCAACTGTATATATTTAAATATTAAATATTTAGATTTGTATTGGTTGTATTTTAATATTTAAATATAATTTATATATTCAAATTAAATTTTATAGACAATTAATATTACTTGCTTTAAAAATTTATATTTTTTATATAAAAAAATGGCAATGATCACAGTAAATCAATTTTTTATGTTTTTATTGAAATATCATAATATTAATAAATCTAAATGTTATTTAAATGTATAATATTTACTTTACAACATGTTTAAAATGTACAGTTTATTTTTTTAATATTTTTTATAACAATATTAAACACTTAAAATTTAAATGAAATTTTTTAAAAGTATTTTTTCACAATACTTTTCAAAATCAATTCTAAATTAGCTCTTTAGCTAGGAGTCTGTGCTACAAGAGATCTATCACACATATACTTCAAAACCATGAGAGTTTTGCTTTCGCAGACTCATCTAACTAGATAAGTAATGTGACCAATCTGAGAAGTTGTGTGCAAGACATATAAAAGATAAATAACTGTAACCATACAAAATGAAAAGTTGATCTTGATTCCCAAATGAAATATAGCTATGTAATAACTACTAACAATATATTTTTTAATTCATATTTAAATAAAGATAATTTTATTAAAAAAATTAGATATGGATGTGTATATGTAACATTCTTTTTCTCCCATCCAAGTAATATAATATCTTTGGCGGAAGTAAATGATTATATTACTTTTTATGGCATGTGGATCATGGCCATGCCTTATATGTAAGTGTCATTTTATAACTTTATCATGATTTTTAAGACCCAAAGTCCTCTTTTTTCCTTCTTTCCTTCGGTGAAAAAGACCCAAATTAAGCCTACAACTTTAGTAGTCTTAGTCATAATTGAAGGAAATATATCAATAAAGATACCCTTTTCTAAATTTTATGTCCAACATCGATTTCCTTAAAGATTTAGAGAGTAAAGTATAAAAATTTGTTTGTTTTATATTATATTTTAGTTATTTAGGTTTAAAATGTTATGTTTTAGTCACTTACGTTATCGTTTTGTTACGAAGTGTTCATTGTACCGTTAAATTCTGTTACCTCCCTAACGACAATCTTACGTGGTAATTCAAATAAGTTTTAAATGCCAACTTAAATGTTCAGTTACTGGTATGAAAATAGGTTTTTAATTAAATAAATTTAATTTAGACTATAACGTAGAACATCCAAATTGGTATTTAAAACCCAT
Source organism: Gossypium stocksii (assembly GCA_020496765.1). Lineage (NCBI taxonomy): Eukaryota > Viridiplantae > Streptophyta > Magnoliopsida > Malvales > Malvaceae > Gossypium > Gossypium stocksii. The sequence continues at coordinate 10,364,988 of CM035621.1, read as the reverse complement.
TTGGATTGTCACATAAGACTGCTATTAGGGAGATAACGGAGCTTAACAGTAAATTGGCCACTTTATAACAAAACGATAACATAAGTGACTAAAACGTAATATTTCAAATATAAGTGATTAAAATATAATTCAAGATAAACAAAAACAACTATTTTATATTTTACCTAAATTTAAATTTAGGATTTTATTTTCCTTTTTTATTTATTTACTGTTAAAAAGCATTTCGAAGGGAAAACAAACACTTTTCTAGAAAAGTATTCAAAGAAAAGATCTAAAGATAAATTGGCCTCATTAATGGTGGCATCTGCGAATGATTAACACCACACCTAATGGGTATGATGGAGGTCATTTTTATAAAATTATTTATTTAAGTTTATGTTAAGGCCAAAAAGAATATCTAAACTCAACTCAGCTATTTCTTCATTATGCCAAATTAATGATAATTGAAATAGCTGACATCAATAATTTTGTCAGAACTAGAACAAGATCTTTCTGGTTTGGTCATTTTGCTATCAAATTTGGTCTGGAATCACTAGCATGTGAGAACGAATGCAAATTAATTGTTTTCCTAGCAATTATCGGGCCTGGTATTTTGCTTTCGGCAATTTTTGAGCTTTGGGTTTCTCTAAAGGAATGAACCAATTAAAAGATTGAATTTTGGACCCAAATCTGGACCTTTCTGGCCCAATTTTCAATTCAATGGGCGGGACGGCGGCTCTCTTCCTGTTTATTTCTAAAGAAATTCTAGGGTTTATAAGTTCAATCCTCCCATTTCTAAATAATCTCTTCGTTTTTAGTTTGTCCCCTCTCTGAAATTCCGGAAGACATGGCGAAAAGTAGAAACAAGAAGAGGAGAATGATGCGAGCTGCTGAAGAAGAGAAGAAGAGAGAAGAAAGAATGGAAGGAAGAAGGAAGAAAGAGAAATAACAGAGAGAAGGTAGAAAGGATGAGAAAATGGTACTTATTTTCATAAGAGACTCGGCACACACGAAGGTGCTTAAACGAAACGGGCGGGTGTTTTGCTATTCAGTTTTGTTTAAGCACATTCGTGTGTGCTGAGTCTGTTATTAAAATACAGTAACATTTTCTCATACTTTCCTGTTATTTCTCTCTCTTCCTCCCATTCTCTCTTCTCTTCTTCAGCAGCTCGCATCAGGGTATCAGATGCCATAACAGAGAAATGGCGTCGCTTCGATGGGCGTCAACGATGGAACTGTTCCCGATTTTCCTCAAGTTAGCTTTCACTTTTTTTTTAAAAATATTAAAATTCCATCTATAAATAGTAATTTAATTCAGAACATAGAATTGTTGCTTATGCCTTTTATAAAAATTTAGAAAATTTTATGTAAATTTTGGTTTGTATGCAGCAATGGATGCTTCAGAGACTGGAGTTCAAAAGCCTGATTCTGTTAGTTCAAAACTGTAAGTGTTACTTTATCTACTATATTTTTGTTTGTTTGTTAATTTCTACAAAAAAGAAGAAGAAGAAGAAGAAAGAATTAGTTATTTAAAGAAGGAATTAATTACTTAATGATGAAAATGGTTGTTTCTCACATGCATATATCATATGGACATTGGCTTACGTATATGTAAGATTGGATTGTAGTTGACGTCTTTTACTTGTATTTGGTTGAAAGTTCTAGGGATATACTAACATGTGGGAGGTGAATTGTTAATGTTCTATGGATTTGATACGATAGCATATTCGGGGATAGGATGATTTAAGGGCAAATGCAAATATCGAGCACAATTCTGGACCGAAAACATGATTGAGAAGTGAATTTTTCATTGATGCCTTATTGTTTAGATGAGTATTTTCATTAATGATCTCTGCATTTTGATTGGTAGCATGATTTGAACGTGTTCTTTGGATTCTTCTAAGCTCGCATTTAGTTCTGGATCTGTGTACTTCTGAGTTTATCAGGGATTGTTAGTTTGTTAATGATGACATGGTGTAATGTTTATGCTTGGTCTTGTTTCTCTTTGGCAGTTTATGACTCTTATTGGCTTCATCTTCTCTTCTTGCAAGCTTGTTTCACTTTGTGATTCTCGGAATTCAAGGCTTTTTAGTTTTGTTTTTTTAGTGATGTTGTTTTTCTAGATAATAAAACTCACCATAACAAAGTTTTATTCACATAGAAAAGTTATGGCCACTTTGCGGACGCCTGTTAATCAGGTTTCCATTTTTGAAATGATTTTCTTCATGGCGTGCGTAACTTACCCCATGTTTATAAATTTATGAATGAGGCCAAGCCCAAAAGGAATTTCCATTTTTGAAATGATTTTCTTCGTGGCATGCGATAATTACATCATGTTTATAAATTTTTGAACGAGCCCAAGCCTGAATGGGATTTCCATTTTTGAAATGATTTTCTTTGTGGCGTGTGTTAATTATATATGTTTATAGATTTACGAGCGAGCCAAGCCCGAAACGTATTTCCATTTTTGAAATGATTTTCTTTGTGGCATGCGTTAATTACATCATGTTTATAAATTTACAAATGAGCCCAAGCCCGAAACACTGTTGCCGTTACGGAACATACTTCTTTAAAAGCTGTAATCTTAACGCATCTTTGTTCAACTTCATTCTATTGTGTCATTGTTATCTCCTTATTCTGTTTCGCCAAACTGCTAACCCTCTACCTATCTTGAAATAGAAAGACGAAGAAGGGACGACCAATGAAGAGATTGAAAAATGTTCAGAAGGTGAAGACCGTGGAAAAGGCTATTGCTAGGAACGAGAAGTATGCCGAGAAAAGCTCCAAGATCAAAAGCGTATATGTCATGTTTTCGTAACATATTTGCTGTGTATACTGAAGTTCAAAAATGAGATGACAAATTAGGTGCTATGGAAATAGGTGGCTGACAAGGGGCTGAAGCATCTTTTGCATGTAACTGTCAAGGCCAACACCTGTTTGAAGCAGGAAGAGGAATCTGTGTCTCTTAAAAAGCTTCGATACCACCCAAGGTTTTAATCCACCCTTAACCATTACATTTACTGCTATACACTATACACCTACAAATCCTACCTGTGCCTGTCTGTATTTAAGGTTAACAGGTATTTTGAATCAGTGTTAACTATAAATAGTTCATTTTTAATTATTTATATTTGTCCTAGCTGTGCCTGTATGTATTTAAGGTTAACAGGCATTTTGAATCAGTATTATTTATAAATGGTTCATTTTTTGAAACACGGTTTTTTCGAGTTCGAGTTCAAGCGATGATTTTTTTTGTTGAATTACTTTCATTAGTTCTACACAAACTTTTTACCCTCCATTGGTTTTTAAATTTCACAAATAAGATTAGAATGCCATATACAAGTTGTCATGTCGTATTTTCTTGTCATGTCTTTTTTTTACATCGTATTTTCATGTCATATCTGCAATAGAAGAATGTTTTGAAACACAGTTTTTTTGAGTTTTGAGTTCAAGCTTCAATATTGTTTGTTGAGTTACTCTGATTCAATTGGTTTTTAAATTTCACAATAGGATTAGAATGTTGTATACAAGTTCTCATGTTGTATTTTTCATATCGTATATGTCGTATTCCTTTTTATCTTATTTTCTGTGTTTATTAAAGTTCAAAAAATGATACGACAAATAAGGTGCTGTGGAAATAGGTGGCTGACAAGGGGCTGGAGCATCTTTTGCATGTAACTGTTGAGGCCAACACTTGTTTGAAGTACCGAGAGGAATTTTTATCACTTAGAAAGCTTCAAAACCACCCAAAGTTTTAATCCACTACACTACCTTAAACATTACATTTATTGCTATATACACCTAGGATTTATAGGTTTATAGTGTATAGCAATAAAAAATAATGTTTAAGGGTGCTATTAGGCATGTTTGTAGTGGATTAAAATTTTGGTTGGCTTTGGATCAATCCAACTGTCCAGAAATGGCGGAAGAGTAACTGAAAAAATGATAGGAAGAGGAAGAGAGTAGCTCGGCTGAGGCATATCTATGTCGATGTCAATGCGAGTAAAATTCTGTGCCACTAAAATTCCGAGGGGGAACGGTAAGATTTACCTCTGTACTTTAATAGAATGTACTTTAATAGAATTAGGGATGAGTAAAATTCAATTCGACTTGAAAAAATAAAAAAAAAAGTTCGAATTTCAAATTTTTGAATCGAATTAATTGAATCAACTTGATTTTCTTTTTTGAATTTTGAATTTGAATCGAGTTGAATTTTTAAATTCGAACAAGTCAAATATTAAACCCTTTACTTTCAACCCCTCAAATCTTTTCAAAATTTTACTTTACACCAAATACTTTTTTCTTTGCACTTTCCCAAAAATTTTGATTTTCCCCTAAAAAATTTTACTTCTCCAGATCTCCAATTTTTTTTTCTTTTTACTTTTTTCCAAAACTTTTACTTCCCTCTAAACTTTTAAGATTTTTTTTCGAATTTATTGTCTATTATTTACATTATTCAATTAAATTTCATATTTTATATTATTTATATTATTAAATTGTTTAATCATGTTGAATTTTTATCAATTTTTGTTAAAATTGAATTAATGATGTTATTGATGATTCCATCAAATATTTGTGTTAAAATTTTAAAAATTTAAACTTTTTATATTTAATATATATATTTTTTTAATTTCAAAATACATGGTGGCAGGAATCAGAAGATAATTGAAGCAACCAAGCAAGTAAAGGAACTAACACGTATATAAAAATATTAATAAATTATGAGAGGATGAACGTTAATAACAAATTTAATTACGGTGGACAAATTTTATTACAATAGGTATTAGTGGTTATAAGGACTTAAAGTTATTTTCTAAATTTAACTTAAACAAACATATTTGATTCAATTCAAATTTTATCTTATTGGACTAGGTTTTGAGAAAATTTAAAATCGAGTTAGGATGATAAAATAAGATTTGTCAACTTGATTAACTTGAAATTTTTTTATTCGATTGATCACTCATCTTTAACTAAAATGGTATTTGTACTTTCAATTTGTTCTATATAAAATACTATAGTTATTTATAAAAAAAATGTTATAATTTTTTTATCATAACTTATTTATAAAATGACTTTTTAAAGTTATGGTAAAAAAATTATATTATTTATAAAAAGTATTGTAAAAATCATTCGATTTATGAAAGATATATTATAAATTTTATATTATTTTTTAGGGATATAATTTAGAATAAATTTTTTCTCAAATTGAATTTATATACGTTTATATAATTTCAGTTATAGATTTTTTATTATAAACTTAAATATTATAAGTTTATGCTAATTATACAAATATAATTTTTTTTTTTGCATCATATTATGGGTATGATATAATTTGAGAGAATGGTGTTAGATATAAGCTTCATAATTAACTCGTGAATTCTTTATTTTGAAATATTTAAGGCTTCGAAATATGGTTAAGGCGGTATTTCCCATTCTAAAAAATTATTTCCATATTAACATTGTTGTAGTGTAGCATAAAAGAACAATGTATATCTAATTAAAGATAACTTTAAAAATTTATTTCTCATATTAACATTACATTAACTGTATTTTTGACACATATCTTAAGAAAGATAATTTAAAAAGAAAGAATAATATTTGATGCAATGTTGGTGCATGTTCGTCATATCGTTAATGAGCAAATATTAAAAAGTCGAAGAACTTTTTAATAAATATTGCAAATTTTGTTTAAATATAATTAAAATTTATATTGCAGTTTTAACTTAGGGTTCTGAAAATTTTGCAAAAAAAAATTTATATGGAATGAAGATGATTCTTTTTCTTGTTCTTTATTACCATTGATGCGATTCAATTTTATTCGCGGAATAAATTTGAAGGTTTGATTTTATTACTTTATTTAAACTTAATTTATATGATTACAGATTTTGAGAAATTTATAGATTGTTTTAAAGTCTAAAATATAGTGCTAATTATTATTCATTAGAAGTGTTAAATTTGATGGGGGCAACAATATTAAAAAAAACTAATATTCACATTATTGGTCAGCTTCTTTGAAAAAAAGGAATTGCTTAAAATAACTACCTTTCACTTTAGTTAATATATGTAATTTCCTATAAATTTCAATAAAACTTTTTGGATTTTAATTAATTCTTCACCTCAATTCAATTTTAACTCCAAACCTAAATATTAATAGTATAAATTTCAATAAATATTTTAAAATTTAATGAATCCTAAAACATTTTCCTTTTTATGACAATACATAAGGAGGGAGATGAGAAAATTATAAAGGGAGAAATATAATTAATTTTAATTATATTTAAATAAAATTTAAGCATTTATTAATAAGATTTTTAATTTTTTAATATTTTGCTCATTAATGATGTGGTAAATTGTCGTACATTGATGGTGCATAGAGTTCATGTACTGAGAGTGTATTAAAAATTATTGTATAATTGTATACATGAACTTTAATTTGATGCAATTATATATGTGAAACTATAATTGTGATTTAAATGTATACTTGAATCTTTAATTTTGATTTAATCATACACATTTCTCATTAATGGTGGCATCTCTACAAATGATTATCGCCCCACCTAATGGATATAATGGAGTTCATTTTTATAAAATTATTTATTTAAGTTTATGTTAAGGTCGAAAAGAAAATCCAAACTCAGCTCAGCTGTTTCTTCACTATGTCTGATTAATAATAATTGAAATAGTTGACATCAATAATTTTGTCAGAAGTAGAATAAAATCTTTTTTGTTGGGTGATTTTGCTTAGGGTTGTAAATGAACCGAGTGTGAATGAATAAATTTTTTGTTCATGTTTGTTTGTTTATTTTAAAACTTGTTCGTGTTCAGTTTGTGTTCGTTAAGAATTTTAAATTTTTGTTCATGTTCGTTTATTTAAAGTTATGTGTGTTCATGTTCGTTTGTTTAATGTTCACGAACATGTTCATTTAACTTAATCGAACATGTTCATTTAACTCAATCAAACATGTTCATGAATAGTGTTAATAAGTAATAAACAAACAAATAATAAATAAATACACACATATATTATATAGATATAAAATAGCCAAATATAAATATAAATAATTATATTATAAATGAAAAAAATGTAAACCAAGATAATTTTATTAATATATACTAATGGAACAATAAATGAGTTTTAAGATAATTTTATTAATATATATTAATAAAATTTTTATAAAAAAATATCATTAATAAATAAACGAGTCATAAACAAACCAATAAATAAGCTTGTTCGTGAACATAAACTAACCGAACACATCTCAATTTGTGTTCGTTTGTTTATTAAACGAACATAAAAATTTTGTTTATACTTATTTATTTAGCTTAATAAACGAACATAAATGAACGTTATACAAATGGTTCACAAATAATTCATTGAAAGTTTTGTTCATTTACGCCTATAATTTTACTATCAAATTTGGACCGGAATCACAAGCATGTGAGAATGAATGAAGGTAGGGGTAAGCATTCGATTGAATCGAATCGAATCGAATGAAAAAATTTCGAGTTAATTCAGTTGACGAATCATATTTTATCATCCTAATTTGATTTGAAATTTTCTCGAATCGAGTCGAGTGAAATAGAATTTGAATCGAATATATTTGTTCGAGTTAAATTTTAAAAATTAATTTTGGGTCTTTGTAACCAATGTCACCCACTGTAATAAAATTTGTCCACCGTAATCAAATTTTTTATTAACTTTCATCACCTCATAATTTATTTATTAATCTTTTATATACGGGTTAGCTTTTTTGCTTGCTTAGTTGTTTCAATTATTTTTAGATTCTTGTCACTATGTATTTTAGAATTAAAAAATATATTAAATGTAAAAATGTGATTTTTTAATAAAAGTTATATTAAAGATAAAATATGAAATTGATACCAATATAAAATTTTAACACGAATATTTTATGGCATCATTAATAATTCAATTTTAATATAAATATTTAATATGACTAAACAATTTAATAATATAAATAATATAAAATGTGAAATTTAATTTAATAATATAAATAGTAGATATAAATAAAATCATTACTATTCATGTTTAGGGGTTTTTTGGGATAATTTTGATTTTTTATTTGGGAGTAAATGGTGAGAAGTAAAAGTTTAGGAGGAAAATAAAAAGTTTTGGGAAGTAAAAGTTTGAAGGAAAGTAAATAGGGGGAGTGAAATTTTGGAGGGAAAATATTAAAAAAAAATTGGAGACGGGATGGGTTTGGGGTAGATAGGGGTGGAATAGGAAGGGATCAAAAGTTTAAAGGGAAAAATGGGAGGGAGTAAAAATTTTGGGGAAAAATAAAAAGTTTTGAGAGTTTTGGGAGTAAAATTTTGAAGAAAAATAAATAGGAGAGTAAAATTTTGGTGGGAAATGGATTTTGGGTAGATGGGGGGTTGGGATAGGAAGAGAGTAAAAGTTTTGGGGGGAAGTGAGAAGGAATAAAAGTTTAGAGAGAAAAGTAAAAAGATTGGATATTTGGGGTAAAAATGTAAAATATTATAGTTTAATATTCAAATTATTCGAGTTATTCGAATTCGGAAACTCAACTCGATTCGAACTCGAAATTCGAAAAAAATTTGAGTTGACTCGAATAACTCGAACAACTCAATTTTTTAACTCAAAATTTAAATTTTTTTTTATTTTTTCGAGTCGAATCGAGTTTTGCTCACTCCTAAATGAAAGTATTTTTTTAAAGCTTTGTTATGGGAAATTAATTGTTTTCCTAGCAATTATCAGGCCTGGTATTTTGCTTTCGGCAAATTTTGAGCTTTGGGTTTTAGGCTTATTGGATTCTCAAAAGGAATGAACCAATTAAAAAGATTGTTTTTAGACCCAAATCTGGACCTTTCTGGCCCAATTTTCAATTCAATGGTCGGGTTTATTTCTAAAGAAAGTGTTATGGGATTTCTCTTCCGGTTTATTGGGTTTCTGAAGAAAGTTTAGGGTTTATAAGTCCAATTTCTGAATATTCGGTTGTTTTCAGTTTGTCTGATATCTGAAATCCCCGACGACATGGCCAAAAATAGAAACAAGAAGAAGCGAAGCGGCGTTTCTTCAATGGACGTCAACGAAGGAACTGTTCCTGATCTTCCTCAAGGTAGCTTTCACCTTTTTCCCCTAAAATATTAAAATTCAATCTATAAATAGTAATATGATTCTGATCTTCCTCAAGGTAGCATTGTTGCTTAATGCTTTCTATAAAAGAAAGTTGAAATTTTCATGTAAATTTTGGTTTATATGCAGCAATGGACACTTCAGAGACTGGAGTTCAAAAGCCTGATTCTGCTACTGCAAAATTGTAAGTGTTACTTTATCTACTATTTTTTTTGTTTGTTAATTTTACAAAAAAAAGAAGAAGAAAGAATTAGTTACTTAATGATTAAAATGGCTGTTTCTCACATACATATATCATATAGACATAGGCTTACGTATATGCAAGATTGGATTGTGGGTGAGGTCTTTCAGGTGTATTTGGTTGAAAATTCTAGGGATATAATAGCATGTGGAGGGGAATTGTTAATGTTCTATTGATTTGAGATAGTATGATTTAAGGGAAAATGCAAATATCGAGCACAATTCTGGACCAAAAACATGATTGTGAAGTTAATTCTAAATTGATGCCTTCTTGTTTAGATGAGTATTTTCATCTATGATTTCTGCATTTTGATTGGTAGTAAGAGTTGTTAAATTAGTATTTCTGGTCAGCGGATAAACGGAACAAGAGTTTTGGATTCCTTTACACTCGCATTTAGCTCTGGCTATGTGCATTTCTGAGTTTATGACGGATTGTTAGTTTGTTAATGGTGACATGGTGCAATGTTTATGCTTGACCTTGATTCTCTTTGGTGGTTTGTAACTATTTATTGGCTTCATCTTCTCATCTTGCAAGCTTGTTTTACTTTATTGAGATTCTCAGAATTCAAAGCTTTCTTTAGTTTGGTTTCTTAGTGATGTTTTTCTAAATAATACTCACCATAACAAATTTTTTATTGTCATAGAAAAGTTACGGTCGCATTGCGTACGCCTATTAACCGGATTTCCATTTTTGAAATGATTTTCTTTGTGGCGTGTGTTGATTACATCATGTTTATAAATTTACGAATGAGCCCAAGCCCGAAAGGGATTTCCATTTTTGAAATGGTTTTCTTCGTGGTGTGTGTTGATTACATCATGTTTATAAATTTACGAACGAGCCCAAGCTCGAAAAGGATTTCCATTTTTGAAATGATTTTCTTTGTCGCGTGCTTTAATTACATCATGTTTATAAGTTTACGAATGAGCCGAAGCCTGAATCGGATTCCATTTTTGAAATGATTTTCTTCGTGGCATGCGTTAATTACATCATGTTTATAAATTTACGAACGAGCCAACGCCCGAAAGGGATTTCCATTTTTGAAATGATTTTCTTCGTGGCGTGCGTTAATTACATCATGTTTATAAATTTACGAACAAGTCAATGCCCGAAAGGGATTTCCATTTTTGAAATGATTATCTTCGTGGCGTGCGTTATTTAAATCATGTTTATAAATTTACGAACAAGCCCAAGCCCAAAACACTGTTGCCGTTACGGAACGTACTAGTTTAAAAGCCGTCATCAGTACGCGTCTTTGTTTAACTTCATTCTATTGTGTCATTGTTATCTCCGTTCTCCGTTTCACCAAACCCCTAACTTTCTATCTATCTTGAAACAGAAAGACGAAGAAGGGACGACCGATGAAGAGATCGAAAAATGTTCGGAAGATGAAGGCCGTGGAAAAAGCTATTGCTAAGAACGAGAAGTACGCCGAGAAAAGCTCCAAGACCGAAAGCAAGAAATCAAGAACTCAATCAGCTAAACTTCTATATGACTGAGTGTGTTTAAAGAGTTTTATTTGCCAAATGAACTTGAATTTGCTGTCATTTATAATTTAGCTGCGCTTAGGTTCATGTATAATAGTTACAAATTTTGCAATTACAACTGCTTGCACTGTCATTCATAGCTTAGAAGTATTTGTTGAGGATTGGGGTATTCCATTGCAATAGAAGAATGTTTTGAAACACATAGTTTTATCTGAGTTTGAGTTCGATTTTTGATTTTGTTGGTTGAAATTACTCTCATTAGTTCTACATAAACTTTACGTGGTTTAAATTTCACAAACAGGATTATAATGTCATATACAGTTTATCATGTCGTATTTTCATAGTGTATATGTCATATTTTCGTAACATATTTGCTTTGTATAGAAAAGTTCAAAAATTAGGTGCTGTGGAAATTGGTGGCTGAAAAGGGACTGAAGCATCTTTTGCATGTAACCGTCGAGGCCAACACCTGTTTGACGTAGGAAGAGGAATCCGTGTCTCTTAAAAAGCTCCAAAACCACCAAAGGTTTAATCCACTACAAACATGCCTAGCTGTACCCTTAACCACTACATTTATGGCAATACACTATACACCTAAAATCTTACCTGTACCTGTATCTTTTTAAGGTTAACAGGCATTTTAAATCTGTATTAACTATAAATAGTTCATTTTAATTATCTGTATTGATCATTTATCCTAGCTGTACATGTATGTATTTAAGGTTAATAGGTATTTTGCATCTGTATTAACCAAAGTAGTTCATTTTTACTAATTTATATTTATTTATGTTCACACTTGGTCTCCAGAAGCGTTACTGAAACAAAATTCAAAAAAAGAAGACACGTATAATATAGACAAAAAAAGAGTCAAATTTTTATAATAAAATAAAATTTTCTCAACCATTAGATTAATCCAACGGTCCAGAAAGGGTGGAAGAGTAACCGAAAAATGATAGGAAGAGGAGCAGAGTAGCAAAGCCGGGGGCGTATCTATGTCGATGTCAGTGCGACTAAAATTCTGACAAATATTTGTAGTCTTAAAAAACTGTCATTATCTAAAATGCCCTTTTTTATGTTCACTCTTATAAGTGTCATATCATTGTAAAAGAGAAGAAAACAGCAAAGAAATCCTTTCAAAAGCTCTCTCTTTTTGTTTACTGTTTGTTTGAGTGAAATGGCTGCTCCTACAGTTTTTATCGGAACTTGTTTCCACTGTCAATCTCAATCTGATGTCTTCTTCTCGGGTTGGCAGCTTCGTGACGGCAGTTTCGCCTTGCTCTGCCACCCCTGTGGGTAAGCTTTTTTTACGTTTTCTTTCACTTTGAATCTCACTTGTCTTCCAATGCATGTTGTTTTTCTTTTCACTTCTGAATGTGTCTGTTTCCTTTTGTTGGGTTTTGGATAAACTTTGTGTTTTGTTTTTGGTTTTCACTTTTGATTGTTGTGGCTTCAAGCTCAACTTAAAACTCTTTAATACAGATTTTCAACCAAACCTCCTGAATTAAAATGGGGTTTGTCTTCTTTTCTGTTTTGTTTATTTGTTGTTTATAACATAGGGGATTCCAACGTAAATCTCTGTAGTTAAAAATTTTATCTTTTAGTATTGTATTTATTTATCAGACATATGACATATCTGGAACAGGAAGATGGATAATTAATACACTTACATATTTACATTTTTCCATGTTTGTCACCAGGATTAAAAGCTTGAGAGTTTTTACGGTGTTACTATGTGAGAACTTGAAAGTTGTGTTAGTAGATAGGGATACAATGTGAAAAAGAAGATGAAATTGTTTCATTTTCAACTTGATTTGAAGCAAAGAAGCTTAAAGCTTATTTTGGGATGAAAGAGGCGTATGGTTCCCTAATTTTCATGTTGATTTGTTGTTGAAAACAAATTGGTCACATTAACTTTGGTTGATCTGAAGAAAAGAAGTTAAATTTGTGGTATAAACTGTTCTCTGCTATGGATTGCTTTGTGTTTAAATATGGTTTTTGTTTTCTTGGAATATGATGCATAGAGAGGTTATTTCTTCCCCTGCTTGTAAAGTGTAGCCCCCCTCAGGTTGCTCACAACTTATCTTTCTTGTTCTTGGCTGTTTAGGCCTATATTAATTGCTTAGATCTGCTATGCCTTTTGGTGACATGGATTCTTTTTATGTTTCTTTTTGTTAATCTAAATTCTATAGTAAGGTTTGGTATTGTTTTGCGGGGGCTTTTTACCCTCCATTTGTCAATTCTGCCTTTCTTTTTCACCTTTTACGGATTATGTTCGAAGAGCAAGCTGAAGAAAAATGGTCAAGAAATCCTGGTGTTTGCTGCCATTCTTTATCTTCACATACTGTCTATTGCTTCTTGTCATAACGGCGACCAAGGTGAATTGGAGATTCAACTACCAAAGAAAGTAACAGGAAATTCTAGAATAAGTTGTAAATAGGATATCACATAACAAATTTATGGAGTAAGCTCTGTTTCTATTCCATTATTGTTATGTTCATCCTAAGTAACTCATTCATCTAATTCCTTTGTTACAATAAGTTACTTTCATCAGTGAGCTTCTCTTTCCTTTTGGTGGTGTGAGCCTTCCTTATTTCATTTACATTTGTTTATTTATTTGAGAAATTTGTTAATAGAACAGTTGGTTTGTGATAAGCATTTCAGGAAGGCAGGACATGATGGTTAGTTTCCCTCGCATGATGTGTCTTGTCCGTGCATGCATAATTTAAACAATAATAATATAAAGAAAACAGTTCTTCTAGGGTGACTATGAATTGTAATCATCAATTCACAGGGAAATTAAATGGAATTTGTTAGTAAAGATAAGGACACCATAAAATGTGGCAACGCCTAAATAATTCAGTTTATTTTAAACAATTTCTTCATAACTTTGAATATAAATTGAGGCATTTGCATAGAATATGGGACATCAAGCACTGATTCATGATGATAATTCACTCTATTCGTAATAATCTTTTTTATTTCATAAACTAATTGGATAAAGAAGACTATCTCTCATATCTTGAGAAGCTCCTTTCATGTAGGTTGTATTTCTATGTTAAAACGTAATCATATAGTGGAAGAGATCCTTCTATATGGAGCTTTTTGTAAAGCTCACTAAAGATTTAATAGAATGGGCTAGTCTAACGATGAACCACAATTCTGGTTTTACCAGTGTTTGGACTAGAAATTTCTTTAGGTGTGGCCAGTAAATATTGATGTTATAGGTTGAATTGTTAAGAGGCACCGAACATCTTTGGGACTTCTATACATATAAATTTATAGAATGTTCTTTATTATTTGTGCTCTTTCTTTGCCAAATAGTAGATAGCTGTTTACCATATGATTCTTAGGAAAGCTTTTCATTGTAATAATACATTCCATATTAGTATGCATCTTTAAAGGGGATAAAAATGTAGTATTTGGTTTTGACTTAAATGGCTTTTCGAATATTGAGATCGAGTTGGTATTCATTTGAAAATGATGGAACAATTAATGGTGTCAAGAAAATGGTAACCGTTTTACTTGTATTAAGTATAATCTAAGAGGCCTAATCGATAATAGTCTCTCATGAGAAGGTAAACACTTTGAGATGCATTCAGATCTGTTTATTGCTTGAGTACAGATGTTGGCAATCTGAATAATGCGCATTGTCTTTTGGCAACACATTAATGCTATTTACCGTTAAGAGTGACTAAAACATTTATGAAAATTGATTCAAAAGTATGATGTTTTCGGTAAAAATGATGATTGTATGTCATAGTTGGTTTAATTTTGTCTTACTAGAAAAAACCAAGAAAAAGTCCTTTTCAGCTTTCTTTCTGGAATCTTTTGGTGTGTTGTCAAATATCTGTTTGGTTATAGTGAGCAGCGAGGTGGGCTTTAGATAATGAAACGACGTCGTATTTCTTATGCTTTTAGTAGCGTTACACACGCTGTTGCTATAATAGTTATTATATTATGTTGATCATTTTCCCTTACTTGCGCTACTGTCTTACTCTGTGAACTGTCTCTTCATGCGTTAGAGTTTGTGCACGTGTGCCTCATGCTTCAACATTTAATGCTGTAAACTAAAACGCATCGTCAATATTATCTTAAATTTCTTTGGCTGAATTTTCTTGCATGCTAATGATGGCACAGTACTTTTTATTTGTAATAGCTTGCCTATTTTCTAGAACAGGTTGTTAATTGTTGATAAGGTTGCTGCGGTGGACATCTTCTGCCTGATTGCTGCTTTTCATTTTTGTGTGGCAGTTTGTTTCTTTTCACATTGGTTTACTTGTGATTCTTCGTGTTTTTACAATATTAAAGCTTGAGCTTAGGCTTTGCTTTTGACATCATGTATTCTATGTTAAATTTTTGCGCATGCATCTGCTTGGTTCTTAGAAATTTTTTATGCTAGGTTTTGTTTGATTATGGTATCCTTATTTTAGCATCATTTGTGTTCTCAAGAAAGTAACATTGGGAAGCCTGGAAAAAGAATTTGAGTTCATTTTCTCTGTAGTGTTCATAATCAAACTGACTCTGTCTTTTGCAAATTCAGTTCTGCTTTTGTCGAAGGAAGGTTCTGTGAGACTTTTCATCCTGAAGCCTCTGGTTGGAGAGAATGTGATTCTTGTAACAAGGTAAGATGAAAATTCTTATCAATTTTGCATTTTCTTTTCCCAGGTATATAGGTGATTGAAAAGAACTTCTCTCCAGGTTTTTTATATTTAATTAGATTTTCGAGTCTGCAAACTTTATTCTCTAATGTGTAATTTTTCTTCCATTTGCTGCAGGGAATTCATTGCGGATGTATCATGGCTGCTCATTCATATGCAATATTGGACTTTGGTGGTGTGAAATGTCTGGAGTGTTGCTTGAATGATGCTCTTGTAAGAGTCAACTATCTAGCCATTCTATCTTAGTTTTCAGGCCCTTTTCGTGTTTAACTAATATTTTATACTGAATTACAGTCTATACAATATGCCATTATCCTTAAAATAAATGTTTCAAACTTCAAATGAGCATATGTTGGACTTTGATTTCTTCTTATTCCTTGTTAACCTAAAAATAGAAGTTATCAAAGTCTAAAAAACATTTTCTATTTCAGGCGCTGCACAGAAACTCACCAAGCTTCTCGAACCCTGAGGAGATGCAGGCATCGGACTCTCATCCGAAGGCATCGGATGACACAGAGGAAACTGTGACTGGTGAATTTTCAATATATCTTACCTTTTGAATGAACTATTTTTT
Organism: Gossypium stocksii; assembly: GCA_020496765.1. NCBI lineage: Eukaryota > Viridiplantae > Streptophyta > Magnoliopsida > Malvales > Malvaceae > Gossypium > Gossypium stocksii. Next base: position 10,348,937 of record CM035621.1, on the reverse strand, counting down.
CTTTTAAATACTGTTCATAGTGGGGATGGACTGGCGTACGTGAAAATATGAAGTCTGATATAGATTGTTCATAAATTGCTCCTAGGAATAGGAAAAAGGTTTTCAACACTCATCCAAAGTCTTCACTTTTGGTTGTAAGGTGGGGATGGGAGGAGGTGGGGAATGAAATATTACAATTTTCATAGCACTTGTAAAATTTAAGGCTCTTAGATCTGCACAAGTTTATCCTTTTTTTTTTCGACTTGCTTATGCAATCAAATGAAATCTTAGTTGGGGAAAATATAGTCTAAAAGATGTGCTTAATCCATCCTAAAGTTGGCGTCCAGCTGATTGTGGGAAATTTAAGGCTCTTAGATCTGCACAAGTTTGTCTTTTTCTCTTTTCTTATGCAATCAAATGAAATCCTAATTGCGGAAAACTCCCATGCCAAACAAATGTAATTTAGGCTAAAATGATTTGCTTAATTCATCCTAAAGTTGAAAGTCCAACTGATTGTGGGTAGTGTTCTTGAGAGGAAGAGTATTTTTGTTATCCTTTTTATTCATAAGAAATCAAGGACTGCTTGTGGAAGTTGCATAATTTTATCTTACTCCTTCAGCATTTACAGCAATATAGCTTGTCATGTGTATGGTTTCCAGTGGGAAGGAAAACTGACTCCTTCACTCATGTTGCTGGAATTAAAACTAGGGGTTGATCCAATTGCATCACCTGATTCTGTTGCACTCAATGCCTCACCTGATAAGATAGGCACTTCTACTCCCGGAGCAGTTCCTGCAGCAGAAACTGAAGGAGAGACCTCCGTGAATTCACCTGCTGGAACCAAAAAGTCCCGTAAGAAGAAGGGTCGCAAGAATCGGAAAGTTGCCTCTAAACAACATCAAATCCAAGCGAGGTACTCGCCAAAGACCAGCCCAGAGGAGCTTAGGGAAATATGCAGACAGTAACTCCTAACCTTGACTTTATATCTATTGTGCTGTTTACCTTATTTTTTGAAGGATTATTGGTTGTCTGACCATATGATATTTGTGGTAGTCTAACATTTATTTACTGTGTTACTTTAATATTTAGCTTGATATAGCTTTAATGCAATATCCTGGCTGATATTGAATTTGATGTCTTAGAAATTGAGTCTTAATCATATTTCAGGGCCAAATCAAGTCTTATCCCTTTGTTTGAGAAAAAATTGACTGCTAGTGATGTGGACACCAGGAATGGGCGCCTTGTGTTACCAAAGAGATGTGCAGAGGTAAGTTTTTGCAGATTATTTTTTTTCTTTTAATTTCTTCAATTTGTATGCATTGGAAAATAAATTTTCTTGATGGAGATTGTGATTGAGCAGTTTTTTAATGCATCATATGCATTTACTGTAATTTAAGTTTCTATTATTATTATTAGTAGTAGTACTAGTACTGCTGCTGCTACTATTTGCATTTAACTATTTGAGCTATATATTAGCTGCAATTTGGTCTTTAAATGTATATATATTAAATACATTATATATGAGATCTAATCTGGCTGCAGCATATCCACCATATTTAATTTTTTTTTTTCTTGGTAAAGAATAGATGTATTTCTTGTATTGAAAGAGACTACTGCAGGCTTATTTCCCAAAGATTTCGGGGCAACAAGGAATCTTCCTCACTGTGCAAGATACAAAAGGAAATGACTGGGAAGTTTTCTACCGCTATTGGTCAAATACTAATGGAAAGATGTATGTCCTTGAAGGCCTTAAGGACTACATGATCATGATGGAATGGGAAGCAGGTGATACAGGTAAATGATATAAGTGTCTAATGATCCCCTTTTCATGGGACAGGCATTTGAATTGTATATTTTACTTCTAGTTTCTTCATTCTATCTTACTATTTAGTCCCAAAAATTTAGAAATTTTGAGTATAGTTGTGCTTGCTAAACAATAGTCCCAATTATCGAATGTGTAGGTGAATTACATGTTAAATTTAGTAATGACAGTTCATGCATGAGATAATATTTCCAGCTATGATTTACTGATGAAATTAGAGATGAATAATGTATTGAGGAAAAAACTCTCTCAAAGTATATATTTCTTAGAAATATGTACAACTATATGTACATGTAGGATTAAACAACTAAGGAAATAATATCTCTTAATTAGAATCTCTAAAAATATCAGCTGTAATTTCTAAAGATACTATTTAATAATATCAAATAATCAAAGATTCTCCACATTTACTTTATTAGAAAAAAAGCTTCAAGATTTATTTGTTTCACCTGAGAAATATGATGTTGCTAACTAATTAGTGACTTTGAGTGATCAAAATTTCAGTTACATTTTATAAGAGAGAGGAAGACGAAAAGCTGTTCATGGGATTCAAAAAATATCAGGCTCCTGAATCTGCTCAGAAGGTATGCGTGCTAATTCAGTTAACTTATTTTTCTTAGAGTGTCCATGCCTGGTAATTGCATTTGCTGGTATCCATTTATACATCTGCTTCAAATCTATAATATGTCAATTGTTCAATGGTTGATGCCGTTCATTCCAAGGTCAGTTATATGCTAGGATAAGGCTGAAAATAGGATTATCATATGATAGCTTTGATACTGATGGTAATAATAGTAAAAGAAACAACACAAAAACCATAATTCCTGTTTCCAAATGAATGGCATAAAGCATTACTCAGTGTTGGCAGCTTTAATCAGAAGGAAAGAAAATGAGACTAAATTTCTTTAGTATTGACTTCACAGTAGGTCCTTAATGATAGTATCAATCCGCAAAAGGTAATGCAAATTCTTGAAATGCAGTTAGACATATGTATTGACCCCTTTATCCAGAATTTATATCATGAATATTGTCTTCAAGTTCATCCTAATACAAATCATTAACATTCATTTACTAATTACCTTCAGAAAAGAAAAGGACTGGATATCTTCTTTGTTTCAGTCTTTTGAGTATTATTTGATGTGTAAAATGCTGTCACTATGTCTTCTTTGTTTCAACTTTCATCTCAGTAGAATAGTTTGTATTTCTCATGATGCGAACAATTTCAACATGGGTAGGGAATCGTAGTTTGCCTGTCTGCTGATGGTTTATAATCTTGATATATGATGTGTTTATGGGTTTCATGTTTGTCAAGAAAAGGTTGTTTTACCATCCTAAGATTTCACACTTTCTTTTGCAGAGCTCAACTTGATGTCTGAAAGCGACTTTACCGTTCAAAGGCCAGTAGTCTGAATCTGGTGCTTTTCATTGAAGGTGTTGGAAGTTCCTTTTTATACATGCTGTTATCGGTCAGCAAACTAGTATGTTATAAATCAAGGAAGTTTGTTTCTTTGTGGCTGGAAAACTATTATGTTTTTGTTTCTTTGTGGCTGGAAAACTATTATGTTTCTTTTTGGCTGGAAAACTATTATGTTTCTTTGTGGCTGGAAAACTATGTTTCTTTTGTTTTTAGTCTATCTTCAGAGTGACTGTTGCAATAAGCTTGGTATGCTACTTTGCAGTACCCTAGGGTTGTTTTCAAACAATTTGCTTGCATGTTAGAAAATTGAACCATAGTAGTTATATTAATAATCCTTGTCCTAAAATCGTAATACTCTACCATGAACTCAAATTGCATGCAACTTGAGACCAATAAGTATTAAAAGGTGTACTGGTTCATGCCCTGAGCTATATTTATGCAATTTACCAACCCCCTCCCTCCAAAGAAAAAAAATATTTATGTGATGGTTCTTTGAAGGTTTTTGAGCATCTTAGTTCTTTTAATTGGAATGATGAATTTGGTGTTCAAACCTTAGGAGTAATCAACAAAGAAGGGAGCAATTCACTGATAGCTCTATTACTAATAACACTTTGAAGAATATGTCTTCTTACTTTATGATATTCGTGTGGAAAGAAGAGTATGCTTTAATCCTTAGTCTTGAAAAATTTTAGATAAAAGAAACGAAAATCAGTACAAAGCTCGAAAATATCACAATCTCACAGTGTATGTATTCAAACAATATGTTCTTGACGTAAGATGATTGATCTTCAGAAAGGAAATGAAAGCTGATGTTTTAATGTTGGTCTAGAATAAAATCTAAAATCCCAAGTGTTAGAATCATCAAAACTAATGGTAAAAAACCATATTAACTACAATGATTAGAATGCAAAAAGTTCACTACCTTTAGTATGTAAGCAGTTCAATAAAAAAAGGTAGGGTCAATCTAGACTAGTCAGGGCCCGCATAATCACCAATCGAGTATGAGAATATCTAAGTTTGTTTTGAATTATGTTTTCAAGAAAATGTATTATTTGTTGAAACCTCGTAGCGTTGTGTGGCTTAATTTGTAGTTTTACAGTCATATAGAAAATCACCAATCAAGCATGAGAAAGATCTCTAAGCTTGTTTTGAATTAAGTTTTTTAGTAAATGTATTATTTGTTGAAGACCTCGTAGCGTTGTGTGGCTTAATTTGTAGTTTTACAGTCATATAGGAAACTTCTGTTTACAATTTTCCGAAAAATCCAACACGGATCTCTCTTTGTCCTATTGAAAGAGATTGAAGTGAAGATCTTTTCAAGTCTTGTGGTTGGTTTTAATACAAAAGGGATTCTTCAGTTCATCTTTTAAACTTGAAGAAATTGGAATTCACATTAATACTTCACTGAGTATTTGAACTATGAATATAACATAACAAATTTCTAGATATATTGAGTAAAAAATATGGATTTTTTTATTCATAGGATTGATTGCTGGAACCCTTCCACTAGTTCCCTTCATGTCATGATTTGCTAATTTCCTTTCACCTTTCGTTCTAGTTTTAGTTTCTTTAAAATGCATTATGTTAAGATATCTTATGAACAATAATACATGAACCTATTGAAGACGAAGTGCAACTCATGTTTGATGTTGCCTTCGTCCTGCCGTAAATTTGTAGCTCCTGTCACGGAAGATGCAAGTGATTGGCATGAATGATAAGAAGACAAAAGCTTATATTCTGTCAGAATGATGATGGAAACCTTCATTATCGGCAACTGAAAAATGTCACTTGCATCGTAATTAAGCTAGTTCAAACTGAGTTGTTACTTGTGAATGATCTAAATCCGAGATATTTTCCATCAAAATTTTAGTAGTGGGACATACTGAATTGGCTTCTTTTGTTTCTAATCTATAATTAGTAATGCTATCAAGTTTAACCATTATTATACTTAAATGTCAAAACTCAGGAATCTATTCTGCAATTAATTCAGTAAGCTATATTTAGTAATAAACTTCACACTGCATTAATTAATGCCTTTGTTTGGAAGTATTATTAAGTTCCTTATCTGTCTGCGATTTCTATAATCTGATATCATATATGGAAATTTGTTAACAGAGATTATTTTGACATCTTTATTCTATTAATGGATTTTTTTCTATATTTATCAGTTATTTAGCTACAGATGCTTGTACATGCATACATCATAATCTGTCTCGTAAATTCATAATATTTGGTCATATTACATTGCTTAATGATTTCTAAGACATTTCCTGCAAACTAATGAAAAAACAGTCTTTAACCAGATAATATTTGGTCATATTACATTGTTTATTGGACCTGGAAGTTTATTCCTTTGTGTATGTATTTGATGGTCATGTTTTTGAACCCTATAACTAGGAAAAATCCTAAAAGGCATATAGAACAAAATAAAGGTCACATTTTTATGAGTATGGGAGTTACAAATAGCTTTGTCAGGTATTAAGCCTTTTGCCATTTGTTGATTTAATGTGGATTCTTATATGGCAGTTTCATTTTTGTGTCAGAGTAGGTTCAAGGACATATGAAAGATACCTCGCTTCGTAATATGGACAAAAAGAGGGAGTATCCTTGGCATGTCAAACACTCGTACGTTTTTCCACTTTGATGACATAACAAGAAAAGCTGTTTGACTGGTTAACAATTGTCGGGTTAGATTTCAATTCCGATTCCTACCCCACACTGCATTCTATCTATATAGCCTGAAAAACTAAGGTATCTTCCTTTCTTCTTTTTTCTTAAAGCTGAGATAAATAAATAGATGTGTTCTACAATTTAAATAATGAGATTTATACAAATTCCTTGTCTCTGGCTGGTATCTTGTATTCTATCAATGTTCTTACAAGAATGGAGTGTTTGCAGTAATACTGTTCGTTCTTTTTATTATGTTCACAGGTCATGACTCATACCTATAAGAAACGATTAATTAGGATGGTTTTAAACGACAAAATGGCCAACTTTATGATTTGGTAACACAGATGGTAATCTTGCACAATTTCTGGTATTGTAGGGGGATGCAGTAGCTACCAAAGTAAACATGTAATGCAGTAGGTACCTTGCTCAATCCGTTCTGGATTTCCGTATCCTGACTTGGAATGTTTTGGAATTCAGGTCAGATGTACAATTTTATGTATTCACAATTTGTTTAATCTGATGAAGATTGTAACTTGAGACTTATTGGATTTGGCCAGATTGTTATTATCTTTCCTTCAAAGAGAATTTTGTACAACACAGTCCAACAGCAATGAAGTGAGTGCTGCTGGCTCCTTGCAATTATCTATAACAGCACAAATCATGAGGAAGTGAATAATGTATCTGCATATATACATATATAAATATTCTCTTTATGTCTTGTTAGTCTCTTGCTGTATATCCTCTTGAATTAGAAGGATCCTTGGTTTGAACTGTAAACGAACTCAGTTTTCTGAGAAGAGTAGCATTTGGAAAAAAGAAAAACAGCTTATGATGAGAACTTTTTAAGCTCTTTTTTTGTGGATTGTTGTTGTTGTTGTTGCTGTCAATTTGTTGGTTTCCATTGGAAAAATAGGGGTCCTGAAAGGCTGTGTTCCTTGCACAATGGCAAAACTATGTCAATTAGGGGTCCTGAAAGGCTGTGTGTTCCTTACACAATGGCAAAACTATGTCAATTAAGGTGGTCCTGAAAGGCTGTGTGTTCTTTACACAATGGCAAAACTATGTCAATTAGGGGTCCTGAAAGGCTGTCCTGAAAGGCTGTGTGTTCTTTACACAATGGCAAAACTATGTCAATTAGGGGTCCTGAAAGGCTGTGTGTTCCTTGCACAATGGCAAAACTATGTCTTCATTTCAGTTACAAGTTGGGTCAGAATGTTTTAAGAATTCATACGAAGTGGAAGCTGACCGGGCCGACATAGGTCATGCCCAACTAGCAAAAACTTGTTTGTGCCCGATCCAACAGGCCCAATAAGCCTTATTAATAATACTTCAAAAAATATTTTTACCGGTCAGTGTAGTGTAGTATTAAGTAGTCAAAAAAAAAAAATGTTTGAATATTAGAGATCACTTGAAAAAGAATAATTACGAATTTCCAAAAAAATAAAAACACCGAAAGAAATCCATCATATTGTGACAAGTTTCCTTCCAGTTAGTTTTCAAAATAATTAACAAATTTCTATTTAGTATTACAAATAATGTGTCACCTTCCAAAAGAAAAAAAAGAAACAGTAGCAATTTCAACAAATATGTATATATTTGAGATGCTAAATCTGAAGATATGTGAACCAGATTCATCCAAACTCGACCAAATATTTGACAAATTTTGGACATTACAATAATTTAATGGCAGGAAACAAACATCGTATAAGATTTTTGGTAACTCTAAAATGATGCAAATGAAATGACATCAACGTAACAACAACCCAATATGTCCAGTAACCTGAAAACAAGGTAACACCGCAACCTCACCACCATTAATAAATGCACGGTTTTTTAGTGACATATAGGGGACGCCATTGGCCTAATCTTATGCGTGCTATAGATTATGAAATACTATCGGTGAAAAATTTTACGTAATAATTTTTTAAAAGATATATAAAAATTAAATGTAATTTTTTATTGAAATGGTAAAAAATTGAAATAATAAAAATTTTGATGTATTAAATTTAAATAAATTATATTTATATATATATTTTCAAAAATATTTTTATTTTAAAAAATAATAAATAATGTATTTAAATGGATTTTGAGAAATTAAAGATCTGTATTATATAAAATTTGAGAAAATGCATGCAGAATCTAATGTTATTTCTTTCTTATATATATTTGAAGGACCTGCGGATCGTAATATGGCATATGCTGTATTTTAGCTATTACACAAAATCATGGAATTCCAATGATTAACATTACAGGAAAACAAAACTAGAAGAAAAGGAAAGTCAAAAGCACCTTTACAGAGCAGGAATTATTTACCCCCACTTAAAAAAAAGGTAAAAAGTGAAAAATAAGAGAGTCCTTTTACTTTTTAACCCCAAAGAGGTCAGTAGATTCTCTACTGTGCCCCTCTTCTAAGCATTTCCTGATACTGATTCAAAGACTCCTGCCTTTGCAACCTCATTTCCTCATTGAACTTCTTAATGAACGCTTCCACTCGGCGATTCAACTCGTCCTGACTCAACGAAGGGTCTTTCTTGAGTTTTCCTGATCCGGAGGATCGAGCCAGTGGCGGTTCCCTGGAGTGTTCGTTGAAGGTATCAGATTTCTTCATGGTGTTGGGGAGAGGAGGGGGAGGGGTATTATGGTCCTTTTGAGTGCGTTGTTCCCAAGTGTCGGATTTCTTCAGGTGACGTGTTAACGGCATCGGACGACCCTCCGTGATCGTTTTCCACGTTGCCTCCAATGTGTCGTGCCGTTTTGGCTTCGACACTCTCAAGGCTTTCCCTGCAAAATTTTTGCACCAACCACCATCAAATTTACTGTTCTATCCTTACCGTTACAAATTTATAGTGCAAAATGAAATTTGTACACTTCTAATATTTTCCGCATGTCTACTTTGATTTAAAATGAAATTTGATGTAAAAAATAGGGATAATTTCGGCTTTTCACGTATATTCATAATCGTTTCATTTTGAAATCTAATGCGAGAGGTTTAGAGGTTTAAGTAGTTTTACCTTCCGTGGCCGCTTTCACAGCTTTCCGCTGACCGAATCTCCTCGACACCGGCGGCTTCTCCGCCATCAGACTAATAAGCTCCATAGATTCAGTCCTCAATGGTGCCGGTGCCGCCTCCGTCACCACTTTAACTTGCTCCTCTTCCACCGTTCTCTTAATCTCCTCCTCCACTAAGACTGTTGCTGCAGGAGTTCCGTAACTGTACTCATTGCTAAATACTTCACTTGGAACCTTGAGCGCCGGCGAAACTATCTCCGGCGAAGGATTAATTTGTTGAGTAGACTCTGGTTTCTGCGCCTGGAGCTTGGAAGAGGCGACGATAGAGATGATGATGCCGTTGATAAGAAGGTAAAGGTACGGAGGCCGAAGAAAAGAGAGTATTAAACCGTAAATTGAAGGAATACCAGACGTTACAAACTCAGTCACCGATGGAGCTGAAACTTTAAGCAGAATCGCTACGGATATGACTCCAGTTGATATTAGCGCTGTTTTGAGAGAGAGCATTAGAGTAGCCATTAGTTATAACAGAACAAAAGAGCTGAAAAAATTTCTCGAGAAAATAAGGCGAGAAAATTAAAACTTGTAGGTGGAAAGGGGTGGAGATTGAAATTTGAAGATGGTGAAAGCTATTTATATAGGAGAAGCGGAAGAAGGCTTTTGTGATGAAATCTCGGCCGTCGAATTGGAGGTTGACGTGGGACCAGGAGATACGGTTTAGAGGGGCGACACGTTGGCAGGCGGTGACATGGGCTTTCATTTTCCACGTGGTACTGTGCACATTTGGCGTACAGTCGACGTATTTGTTTGACTTGGAGATAGACCTTACGGTTTCGAAAACTCCACACAACCTAATTTAATTATTATAAAACTCGATTTTATTTCAACCTTAAACTAAAAATCAGCTTAATTCAAAATAGGTAATATCCGAAATAATTTGAATTTAAAATGTCATAAATTTATAATAATTAGAACTAAAAATAATTATGTTGATACTTGAATTTGACAAAATAAAAATAATGGTGATGTAGTATGGTTTATCTTACTTAGGGTAAGATAAAGATTCATTGCGTGTGATAGTTAGATGACGATGGTTATGGGTTTAAGTGAGTAAGTAGTGGAGAGAGAGATCCCCTTTCACAGATGGGGTTAAGAGTTTATATATACTTAACCATGATCTCAATGTTACACGTGTGGTTCCTCTATTGATGGTCTTAAAGTAAGTTAACAAGTAGCTTATTACCATAAATCTAAATAGGATGGTAATTAAACACATTGTTAATCATTTCAGTTGGGATATGATGGTTAACGTCAAATATGGTGATTAATATACAAAATCCACGTAGTTGTGTAATTAAAGAGTATTTTCAAAAAAATATATTTAAAGATCTTTCTAAAAAATATGTGGTTGAAGGGTGTGTTCGAGAGGTAGAGATATAACTAATCCAAACTTATAATAACTGGATTAAAAAAATTCGAATCTCAAACTTAAATAATTTTAACTCAAAATTTTCTAGAATTGAAATGATATAACAAATCTAAACTATATATTATTTTTATTTAAATCAACGCTAGTATAATAAATCAACAACTTAAGAAAAATAAATAATAAAAACTATTTAATTAACAACTTAAAATTTAATTCTCAACAAGACCTTTCTTTTAATGTAAAAAGAAATTGTAATAAATAAATTGCAGGTTTACATTGTTAACTTAAATAATAGCTGGAGAAAAGATTTCAGTATTTAATAAACAACTTAAGTGAATATGGAAGCAATAAAATATTAGCTATGCATTAATCATAATTAAACAAGGAGACAAGCTTGTAATAGCAAAGACCAAACTGCAATTATCAAATTGGGTAGTTAAGGACAACATTGTCTCAAAAACCAATTTGGGTACTAAACAATTCCAACAAAAACCAAACAAATTTTGCAGGTCACTCTTCCCAATTGTATGCCTTACTTTGCCCACAAAAAAGGTTGCTCCTTTTCCATCCATCCTTATCCTATAAACAATCATAATATCAAATTTAGCTTTTAAACATTTATATTTTTATCGATTTGGTCTTTGGGTTAAATTTAATCCTTAACTTTTTTAAAAAAAGTTAGATTGTTATTTTAAAAAAATAAAAATATTAATTAAAATATTAATTTTGAACAATATTAATGATAAAAATAGAAATGCTAATTAAAACTATAAAAATAAAAATATTTAAATTTTAAAAATATTATAAAAATTTAAAAAATTGGCATGAAATACATGTGAATTGTCATTCGAACTACCATGTTTAAAATTTTAATGTTTTAGTCAATATTTCAGTTAAAAGCAACAATTTAATTCTTTGTAAAAGGTTGATAGTCTACTTAACTTTTAAAAAAAAAAACAATGGACGATCAAATTTAATTAAAAAAATCTAAATTAACAAAAATATAAACTTTGAGCACTAAATATAACATTATGCCGAAAACCAACGTGATACCTATATTCTAATTAAGAGTTTACTTAATTAAGAATCTTCAAAACAAGACAAAATGAGTTTTATGCGTTAAAACAAGTAATTAATGATTAGTTCAATTAATTGGAAAACAAAATGGGGATCCTGAATTTCCGGCAGCCATGAAAGGTGGGTCAATTGGGGAATGGGACAAGCATGTGTGTCCAGCCAGGGTGGTGCAACCCTTCACCGACCAATTCATGTATAAAGTAAAAAAAAAAATATAAGTTATTTTTAATTTGGTAGTTCCGACGAGTATAGATCTGTTTATTATTATATGTGTATGGAAGACCGAACATTTTATACACATTATGAGATGCCATGCTTCATTAAGATTTTAGATCCACATTCCAGGGGTAAATTTGGTAAGGTCACAAACATTCAAGTTATCAGTTACTTTTTATTACACGACCATACACCAAGTGGACGAGTGGGGTGTGACCGTCTCGCCGACATTTACAGTTTCCATGTGCTTGTTTCTTTTTAGTATGTTTTTCTTTGTTTTCATGCCTACAACGTTTACCAAAACTATTCATATTTATTTATTTAAGTACATATTAGACTGTCTCTAAAATTTTAACTCTAATTTTCTCTTTATTACTATACTCAACATTTGTTGGTAGTAATCATTATTTATTAGTAAATATGATTCAGTTACTAAATAAAGATTTTGATTTTAGATGTTAAATAATTAGAGACAAAATTAAAAAATTTTATAGGGGCGAAATTAAATTGTAATTTTTACGATAAAAAAATATAATTCCACCATTTTAATAGGTTATATCTTTATAATTTTACAAGGATTAAATCAAATTTTTATATTTTTAGGGCGACCAAAGTATAATTTTATCTTTACTAATTTAAAATTTTAAAAATTTTAAATGGATCATATGAAAATTTTTTTATTTTGAGGGGCCATGCCCCTGCTAGCCCCCTTAGTTTTACCACTGGTTAAATTCATCTAATCTTTTTTTTCAATGCAGGTTATTAAAGTTTTCCTTATAGTACTTAATTCATTAATTTCATTTTATTTTACATTAACATATGATAGTAACCAAGGGCGAATCTAGAGGTTGGCAGGGCCTCGGTCCCCCTAAAATGGAAAAATTTCTATTTAGTCCCTTTAACATTTTTAAAATTTTAAATTAGTAAAGGTAAAATTGCACTTTGCCTCCTTAAAAATGATAAAATCTTGATTTAATCTTGTAAAACTTATAATCTCATTTTGCCCCTAAAAATTTTTCTGACTTTGCCCCTGATAGTAACTAATAAAACGTGACATATGATATATTTTTATTAAATGATATATATATTTTGATAAAATAAGATAAAATTGATACTCTAAATTTCTTTTTAATTAAAATAACCGAAAAATGTGTTACAATTTAAGGACAGATTTTGTATTAAACAACTCGTTGTACAGGTTTTACTGAAATTGATATGCTGCGATTACACTCATAAATGAGGCAATCTCTCTTCACTTATTTTTCTAATATACAAAAAATTTAAAAAATAATTTTTTTTAACACGACAAATCATATATTGTTAAGAAGATTATGTTTGATATGTTTTCAACTCTACACATGATATACTAAGATCTGAATATTTGAAGTTTAATTAAATAATAATCAAAATTTCTTTAATCTCAATTAACATTAGCAGATGGTAAACAAATAATGGGTTGATAGCTATATCTTTTAATAATGTCGTAATTTCAAATTCTGTTATCTTTCTGGAAATGTAATGTGATCTGCTATTGCACTTAACATTTATTAATAAATTTAATCACTTTGTATTTAATGTACGATAATTGAAAATAAACATAATAATAATTTTTGGTTTAATGATATACGTTTGCATATTTTGTCGAAATGATCCTAATTGTATTTTTGAGTCTTTTTTAGCCATCAACCTTTGTTCTTTTTTTAAATTCGTTTTTTCTAACAGATTTAATGAATAAATTCAAGGTTTCAAATTTTCTTTTCTTTCAAAATGTTTCAATCTTTCATACGTTTGTTTACTGAGAAGTTTTTCTACTGAGTTAATTTTTTTAGATAGTTACGTTTATTTTCTTTAAATTAAGAGTTATTTTTTAATTTAATGTATTATTTTCTACATATAATTATCTTATTAGGTTATCTAAGTAATAAATTATATCTCATTAAAAAGTATTCCACATATGAAATTTCACAACATCACCCGTTAACTTTTTTAACAATATTTTCATTAAATCTATTAAAAAAACAGGTTGAAAAAAAAAAAGAACAAAGGTTGATAGCAAAAAAAAAAAAAAAACTCAAAAATACAATTAAGACTATTTTAACAAAACGTGCAAACATTAGTGACCAGATTTATCATTAGATCATAATATTTTAACAGCTTATATATTATTAATGAGTTAGATATAAATCTAAATTTAATTATTTAAGAAGATAAAATGCGTAACTTGGAAGATAGGAAATTAAAGCACAAAATTTTCTCACATGCAATGAGAACATCCTTGACTTTAACCTATCTACAAAACAGTATCACTTCCTACTCATCTGTATCTTTGTGCCGTTCCAGAATTGCCATCTATAATTTTCAAGCTCTTACATATATACATATATATATATATATATATAGACGATGAACAAGTTGCTAATTAAAAGGTACGTGTCTTTATACATGTGGTGCTATTAGCTTTCAACCAAATACTGTGGTTATTATTAACTTTTTTCAAATATATCGATTTTGATTTGACCATTCTTTTTGGAAGCTATTGTACGACAATTGCCTAATCACAAGAAATAATTCTGTTTATAATTTACTCCAGAATTTGATATTAAAATAATTAAGATGGTTTAAAATCTTCTTAATTCGATTGGCGTGTATATTATTGTTAATATAAAAAAACCTAGATTTAAATACGTTGAAACGCATTATCTTTTTATTTATTGGGGAGGGACTACGAATAGTTCTAGTTATTATGTCAAAAAAATAAATATGGTTAAAACTTATAATTAGATTAGTCAAAAAAGAAAGATTTGGAATTATTGTTAACCGTAGGTCTTTTGCTCATGGTTCACTTGATGCTATTGGTATAACTTTTATATTAATGTTTTCAATAGGGGTGAATCTAGAAATTTTAATAATGGAGGTTGAAATATAATTATAATTTTTTATAGATCAAAATATAAGTTTATTATGTATTAATTTATAATTTTTTTATTTATAAGATGATTGAATTAAAAAAATTTCATTTTGGAATCCGAAGTAGGGCGTAGCCCGAGGGGTGGTAGAGTCTCTGCCCCTCTTTAAAATGGAAAATTTTCTATTTAGGCATTTAAAGATTTATATTAGTAAAACTAAAATTGCACTTTGCCCTCCCTAAAAATGATAAAAATTGGATTTAATCCTTTAAAAATTATAAAAATATAGGCTATTAAAATGGTGAAATTAAATTTTTACTATCGTTAAAATTAGAATTTAATTTTAACCCTAAATTTTTTTCTAGCTTCACCCCTAATCCAAAGTGTAAATTCACTACATTAATTTATATATTCAAATAAAAATTTTCATTTTGAACACTCAAATTCGATCATTTTTAATTACTTTTTCTTTCTTTTTACCCATTTTTTTATTTCATATTTTTAGAATTTTTACAATGTAAATTTTTTTCAAGCCTCAAAAAGGAAGTGTCCCTTTCAGAAAGTGCCGACATTGGACATGGGGGGAAAGATACAAGACCTAACTATGAAATGTGAAACAATTGGTTGTGATTTTTGATTAAGCTAAGGATGGGCAGTCCACACAAAATATTTGACCTTTGAATTTTCAACGCTTCAAAATAGATAAATAAAAGATAGCATGAATTTTAAACTAGCATGCAAAAAGAAAGATACAAAGCGTGATGTTTAGCAATTGAACACGTAATTTGTGATAAATTAATAGATAGGGGGGGGAAATTTTGGTGATAATCAATTGCTGATATCTCCAAATAATTTATTATCGTTTGAGGAGGTTTTTTTTTCTCAAATATAATCTAAAAATAAAATAAAATAGGATAAATTATAAAATAATTATTTTTGTTTGTCTCAAATTACATTTTAGTCACTTATGTTTGAAATGCTACGTTTTAGCACTTACATTATCATTTTGTTATGAGATGGTCACTCTGTCATTAAGCTCTGTTATCTCCCTAACGACAATTCTATGTGGTAGTCCAAATGAGTTTTAAATGCTAACTTGTATGTCCAATTGAGACGAGAATATATTTTCAATTAAATAAATTTAATTAATTGAAAATTTTAAATTAATTACACTTTGAACTGGAAAAGAAAAATCGTTCGTCTTATTTTTCTTTTAGTTTTCTTTTCCATTTTGACTGAAAAAATTATTCTTATCTTAGTTGAAAATTTAAGTTGGCATTTAAATCCTATTTGGACTGCCACATAGGATTGCCATTAGGGAGATAACGGAGTTTAACGGCAGAATGACTATTTCATAACAAATGATAACATAAGTGACTAAAACGTAACATTTCAAACATAAGTGATTACTTTTATAGTTTACCCAATAAAATACTATCCTTTTGCTTAGGAAAAAGGCACTTTTTGCTTATGTGGCGCTTCTTGTCATTTTTTCTTAAAATTAAGTTTTTTTTTTATAAAAAATAATTATTTGCATTTTTTAGTTTAATGAAATTATCTTTTAGCTCAATTGATGGAGTCTCCTTTTGACTCCCCCATTGTAATGTTTTTATTTCGTTTAAATAAACGCATTTACAAATGAAGGATATTTGTCTAAAACTCTCATAAGCAATGTTTTCAAATGAAGATTATTTTTATTGCTTTGAGCTAAATCATTTATATGATTAGAAGATTTGTAGAATAATGACTTAATAATTAAAATAAGATATAATCAAATTTAGCAAAGATAATTACGATTTAATTCTTTTTATTTGTGCTTATGAATTAATTCTAGATAACATATTAAGGAATGTAGGTTCATAAGACTTCCTATTATACCTTAGCAATTTAGATTGAAGATGGATTTTTCTGTATGTTTCACGAATCGGGTCAATTCAAGTGGATTAAATGAGCCTCATTTGATCAGTTGATGTCCATTGGACGTTTCGTGTACATTTGTCACGGACTTTGATACGTAGTTCATGACATTCTCCCTCACCCATTCTCGTGATGCCCTCATTGCATCCTCGAAATGACAGTAATTTGACTCGTCGCTAATTGTCTCAATGCCTCGGTTGATTCCTAACTAGTCACTCTATCGGGTAATTCTTCTTCTTAGAATATTTGCCTTAGCTTATATCTTTATTGTCGCTTAACTCGAACCGTTACCAAAGAATAGTTTCAAGAAAAACGACTAATTATGAACGATATTGCATTTTGTATGAGGTTGGTAAATAGTTAAGCTACTTGGATGCGTTGAGAAAGGTGTGGTAGTGATACTTGTGCTTTTAGCACTTAGCCAAATTTTGGAGGTGTATCCATGTCATTAGTCCTAAATTAGATGTAAATTGATATAAGTAATTAATCCAATTTGAAAAAAAATAATTTTTTTTCGAATTTTGAGTTAATCAAATCAAGTTATTCGAATAAGTAATTCGATTTTTTTGAGTTTGAGTTGAGTTGAGTTTTACAACTCAAATAACTCGAATAAT
Source organism: Gossypium stocksii (assembly GCA_020496765.1). NCBI lineage: Eukaryota > Viridiplantae > Streptophyta > Magnoliopsida > Malvales > Malvaceae > Gossypium > Gossypium stocksii. The sequence continues at coordinate 10,331,881 of CM035621.1, read as the reverse complement.
AAATTGATGTAAATACCTTTTGGGTCCCTGACAATTTTGTAAATACACAAATTGGTCCCTCTAAAAAATTTTAAAAAATTCAAAATAATCTTCTAAAATTTAAAATATTTATAAAATATTTTCCCCAAAATTTTATAAAAAAAATGTATAAATTCAAAAAATTAAAATTATTAGAAAATCTTAAAAAATATATAAAATGCTAAATTTATAATTTTTTTTAAAAAAATCTAAAATGATGAATTTGATACTTTAAACAAGTAAATTATCAAATCAAGTTTATCATACTAATTATCTTGTTTTTTTTTCCCTTATTTTGTTTTAAAAAAGTTTATATATATATATATATATATATGGTATTTATGTTCTTTAACTCCGTTTTTAGTCAAACTGTCAACAAGATTTCAATATGGTTAGTTTAATTTTTTAATTTAACTCAAACAAATGTTCTCCACTTGACTTAAATTTAATTTCACTCGACTCGATTGGAAAATTTTCAAATCAAATTAGGATGATACAATAGGACTCATTAACTCAACTAATTCAAAATTTCTTCACTCGATTCGACTTAATTTGATCGAGCGCTTACCATTAACTAAAGGTGATCCTTAACTACTACGTTAGTAATTTGAGGTCGAATAGTAATCTTAGCTTATTATTATTTTTCATATTGCATTTTCATCATTTAATCAATATTTTGAGGCCCACTAGAATATCTATTTTTGCTTTAAATTTATATACACTATTTGAAAACTATCAATCAACCACCCTTTTAAGTGCCCTATAAAGATAAGCTAGAGTAGCAAAACTCCAACATAATTTATTGGTCGCTTAAAATTCTCGAATGGGGGAAGAAACATGGTTTGAACATTGTTACTAAACTTATCTAGCAATAACATTCCTTTGACCATCTAAAGCATCTAAGTTTTGCCATATCAATCCATCTCCTCTATAGTTGCATACGATGAAGAGGCCAGTTTGATGATATTGTCACATCATATGCACTTCACTTGACATCCATCTAAATCATTATCCGGTTTCTCCTTTTATGGCGCAACATCCAACTATTGCCACCCTCATACTTCGTTGATTAGAAGGTCAATTATTAAATTGACATTGTCAAGCGTAATGGTCGCTTTCTCACATGAAAAAAGGAATGTAAATGTTTTTAGCCTCCATCTTTCCTCCAAGTCAATAACCAAATTCAAAATGATTTTCAACTTTATCATCTTAGATATCACATATAACAAGCATCTTTGATATAACGATCAAACTCAAGGAAATGTGAATTCAAATATCAAGAATTCGATTTATCAACTATTAAAAAAACTCATAAAAGGTAATAGTAAATTTCGAAAATCATAAAAAACATTTCCACAAGAATTAAAAATTAGAAAGAATTGAGTTGGAGATTTCATCGTATTGACAATGTAATTAGAAATGTGTCTTGTGATTTTCCCCTGGAAAATAAGTAAAAAATAACAAGTTTTTTCAAGAGGTCGAGAGGTTAAGAGAGTTAAGAAAGATTTTGGGTAGGAAAAAGTAGGCATTTACTGAGTGAAAGTCGACATTAATTTAGTTGATTGGGTTAATGATCAAATAAAGAACCTAATCAAACCTCATACCCTAGAACTAAGCTTCCATGCATGGTTGAGGTACTTTACATATACTTAACAATATTAGATTACAAGTTGCATTTTCATGAATGATACATATTAGTGTATGTTGCATTTTCATGACACTAAAAAGCATTAAAGTGTTTTTTTTTTTTTTTGTGAAAGAAAATTACAAGTTGCATGTTGGCGTCTTGAAAACTTTTGTAGTTAAGGCGTGAATTTATTTATTCTAAATGCTTAACATGGGCGAAAAAAAAACATTTAAAAGAAAGTCTACTAGTGAAGTAGAACCACAAACCAATATGAAAAAATGGTCTAAAGAGTCAAATTTAGCCTTTAAACTCTTCTAATCGATCTAGGTTTGAGGGCTTTACAAAGTATAATACAAATGATAGAAATAATAATAGATGGACATATTTGCAAAAAGTACCTTTTTTAACCTCACAATCATAAATTTCCCCCCAAAATTGTAAGAGTGGATCAAAAATTTCCAACTTCTTTATATAAAAACTATGTAATAGTCTTATATCTAATTATATTTTACATTATTTTATCAATAATTAATATTATACATTAATTTATAGGACTTTTATAAATATTTTAACTTTTCAAAATTGAACTCACAATTCAAATTTTCTAACTCTGTCTCTGCCAAACTCAATATCAATAGATGTAGAGATAGCTTTAAAAGAATATTCTAGAAAATAATTTTCTCAAAAACATATAATAAAAAATAAAAAATAAATACATAAATTTCGATTTCGTAAATAATAAGATAAAATAAAGTGAATATTGTATTTGTATATTAGCCAATTAGGTTATGGGGAAAGCAAAATGACAAAAACAATAATGATGGGTGTATGATACCGAAACTAAAAAAAAAAAAAAGATAAATATTGTAAACAGATAACAAAAATGGATGGAGCGACCGACGAATGATTATAGAGTGGACACGTGTACGCAGTAATTCAACAGTCCCACTGAACTTGTGGTATTGTCCAAAAAACAGATTCTTCACGTACTTTGTGCAATGTTTTTGTTTGGTTTTTCAATAAATGTCCCAATGATTTTGTACCTAACTTGGGTAAGGCTGGTGATGCAAAAAAATCTGCCAAGTTGTGGGCTATGGCATCTCTATCCTGACAGAAGAGGAAAATTCTGGAGATTGATTGGTCACCAACTTCACACTTGTGTTCATCTAGGGCTCTTCATACGGTGAGTTAGAATTTTTTTTTTTAATTTTGTGTTAATTAAATTAAATTATTTGAGTTTATCAATTTTTTTTAGTTTGAGTTTAAATTAAGTTGAATCTTATAATTTGAGATTGATATAAATATTTCTTTGATCTCTGACAATTTAAAAAAATAAATAAATTAATCTCTCTTTTTAAAAAAATTTAAAATATTTATAAAAATCTTCTAATTTATATTTTAAATAGGAAGTAAAAGATTAAGAACTCTAAAAAATTTCTAAAAATATATAAATAAAATTAATTTTTTAAATTTCTAAAATAATAATTGTAAGATTTAAATAAGTAAATTAACAATTGAAGTTTATCGTGTTAAAGTATCTTATTTCTTTTTCTCTTATCTTTGAAGAGTTTCAAATATGTATGCTTTTATTATGTATGCTTTTAAATTTATGTGGTCTATAACGGAATTAGTTATATTGTAACAAAATTTTAATTTGACATGTTTAATATTTTAATTTAACTTGATCAATTTCACTTAATTCGACTTAATTCGATTTGAAAAAAATTAAAATTGAGTTAGGATGATAAAATGAGACTCATCAACTCGATTAATTCAAAACTTTTTCACCTGATCCAACCCTTTTACATGTTAAAATTTTGTTGATCATATGTTTTAATGTACTTTGTTTACTGAATTTCGGGTTTAATCAAATTATTTACTTATGTTTTACTATATATGTTCTATTTGAGTATATTCTCATAAACATATGATAAGTTCCTTTTTTTTTTCCTACGAAAAAAGAATGATAAGTGTCCTTTTTTTCAACTTTTTTTTTTTTTAAGTTCTGATTTCTTTTGTAAAAAAGAAATGTTCCTATATATATTCAATGAATATTATCACTTTCACTTTATCAAATATTAAAGATGCTACAAAAATCACTTACTATTGGAGATAAGAAGGTGACCAATTTTTTTTTTTTTAAAAAAAGGTGACAGTAAGAGAGAGTAAATTCTTGTTAGGAATTTGATAAAAATGTCAAAGTCAAACTTTTTAAAATTTGATTTTAATTATTTTAAATATTTTAATTAATTAAATTTTTATAAAATATATGTTTAAAAATTACTTCATAAAAAACCTTTATATATATTTTCAAAATTTTACTCATAATAAATTTTTTAAAAATAAATTCTTTTCACCAAAAATTAAAATGCAACAAATCTAGTGGAATTGACTAGACACTCTTCACGAGATGACCACTTATCCTTGGGGGTAAAAGATGTGGTGCCGGTGGGCTACATATCAAAGTCAAGTTATTTATTGAAAAATAAAATTGAAGAAAAAAAAAAGAAAAAGAAAAAGAGAAAAGGAAAGTGTTTTGAACAATGTATAAAAAGTCACAACCAAGAGTTCAGGACTTGCACCCAACAGAGAGATAACATTCTTACCAGGGGCACTACTAGGGCCGCACCTTCAAATACTACATAATTTATAAAATTTTAAATTAATAATAATAAAATTATATTTTAGTTTCTAAAATAATAAAAATTGATTTAATCTTTTAAAAATTATAAATATATAAATTATTAAAATGGTGAAATTATATTTACTATCACAAAAATATATAATTTAATTTCGATCCTCTTAAAAAGGTTCTTCTGGCTTCGTTCTTGGTTCTAAGTTTGTACTCTTGCTTTTGTTTGAAATATCCATATCAAAATTGTGCTTGTGACATGGATTTGAGGATTAATCTCTAAAAATCCTTCAAAAATATAAAAGAATTAAAAAAAATATTATGTTCCACTGTTGAAAACATTTTATATAAAAATTATTTTAAAAAAAGATATTTAACAATTATTATAAGTAAAATGGTAAAATATTTTTATATAAATCTTATTAAAAATGTGTTTAACCCTTGAATATGTGACTTTTAATTGTTTTATTTAAAGACCATATAAAAATATGAAAAGAGAAAAGTAATACCATAATAATATTAATTATTATTTAAAATAAAATGTATATTAATATTTTTCTACCGAATTAATACCTGACTAACTTGTAGCACCAACTCCACAGAACAAGAATAAAAATGGGCTTAAAGGATCGCCTTGTCTCTTAGTCCTCTAAAAGGGAAAAAATTTTCTCCAATAAAACCATTTAAGCCCACCGAGTAAGACACTGTTCTGACACATTTCATTAACGAAGCAACCTATTCCAAGTCAAATCCCAACTTCTTCATTACTTCTTCCACAACAGACCACTCAACCCTATCATACGCTTTGCTCATATCCAGTTTCATCCGCTTTGCTCATATCCAGTTTCATCGCCATAAACCCTTTTTTCCTCGCCCTCTTATATTTTAGTGTATGAAGAAGTTCATAGGCCAGCAAAATATTATCAGAGATCAATCTTTCAGGTACAAAAGCACTTTGTGCCAAATCAATAGATTTATCCATCACAGTTCGGAGATGGTTAGCAATAGCTTTAGCCATCAATTTATAAAGCACATTACACAAGCTGATTGGCCTAAATTGAGTAATATTTAAAGGATTTGAAATTTTCGGTATTAACACAATATTAGTTTTATTGATAGAGCTAATGTCCATACCTCCATTCAGTTGATTAAGGCAAAATAATGTAACATCTTCCCCTATAATCGACCAGCACTTTTGGTAAAATAATCGAACCTCTTCCTCCCTGTATCTCACCTTCAGCTTAGAATTATCCTCTTCGAAAATGCAATGATTGATTCATGATAAGATATAATCATAATTGCCCCTTCTTCTAGTGGAGAACAACTGTTGAAAATATGATCTGGCTATTCCTTTCATTTTTTCGATTTCATCCGTTTCCTTCCTATCATCATATTGCATTTTTCGAATAAAATTCATCCGTCTCTTCTGTGTAGGTTGCAATACAAAGAAAAACAATTAGAGGAGTCAAGGCAAGTAGGAGTAGTTCGTAGATTTCTCACTTATTGTTCGCAGATGACTGCATTTTATTTGGAGGAGCTACTGAAAGATGCGCTAGCTCATTGAAGCAAATTCTACATGATTATGAAATTTGTTCGGGCTAAAGTGTGAATTACTCAAAGTCTACCATTCTTTTAGCACTAATATGCAAGAGGAGATCAAAAGAGTAATAATTAGAGTACTCGGAGGACGCAGCTCAACTGATTCAGAACGATATTTGGGTTTACCTAATTTGGTGGGTAGAAATAAGAAAGCGTCTTTTCAGAACTTGAAGGATAGATTATAGAAACAAATTGATAATTGGAGTATCAAACACATTTCTCAAGGTGGCAAGGATGTTTTTATCAAAGCAGTTCTACAGTCTATTCCTACTTATTCAATGGCATGTTTTTTTGCTTCCTAAGTCTTTATGTGCTGATTTAGAGGGTATAATTGCGAAATTTTGGTGGAAAAAAAATAGAGATAAAAAAGGTATTCACTGGTGTGCGTGGAAGGGTATGTGTTCATTAAAAAAGACGGAGGTCTTGGTTTCGAAAAACTTGATAAATTTAATATCGCATTATTAGCTAAACAGGGTTGGCATCTTATTAATTATCCCAATTCTTTGTTAGCCCAAGTTTTAAAAGCTAAATATTATGCGAATTCGAACTTTTTAAATGTTCCTTTAGGAAACTTACCTTCACTTACCTGGAAGAGGGTCTGGTCAGCAAAAGGACTTCTGGAGAAAGGCTTAGGTTGGAAAGTTGGCAAAGGGGATAGTATCTCGGTTTGGACAGATTTTTGGGTGCTAGGCAACAATGACGACAAGCTATAGAATGTCAGTAGCAGCGAAACTATAGTGTTAGTGTCGGATTTCATTGATGAAGTGAATAGAATTTGGAAGGTTGAATTAATTGTCAATACCTTCCAAGCGGATATTGCTAGAAGAATAATGCAGAACCCTTTGGCGAGGTCAGTCCACGATAATTTCCAAGTTTGGAGAGGGGAACCATTTAGTAACTTCTCAGTGAGGAGTGCCTATAAACTATTACATGAATCTACTCTAAATTCTAGTAATTTTATTCAGGCCGATACTAAAGCTTTTTACAAGAAATTATGGAACCTAAACATTCCTTTGAAAATTAAAATTACAGTGTGGAAGATTTCTTGGAATTATATTCTTACTTTTTCGAATCTAAAGTTGAAAAGATGGCTATTGAAGATCGATGTCCTAGGTGCCAACAATATGGGGAGGATAGCAACCACGTTTTCTGCAGTGTCCTACAATGATAGAAGTATGAGGTATTTAAACTTTTCATGGATACTCAATAATAGTGCTCAAGACATCTGGGAATGGCTTACCTGGGTCTTTTGTCAGGGGAGAAATTAACAATGTCGCCTCTTCTATTATAGGCTGTGCATAATCTGGACAAACAGAAACAAATTCATATACGAAATGAAGAATACAACAGGTTGGGACATCTCTAAACATATTTTTAGTTATATCTCAGAGTTAAAAGGTATAGATGATAAGAAACTCATATTAGAGGAAGGTAGGAAACCCAAACATGCTGAACAAACGGGGTCTGTGGCTATCTACTTTGATGCGGCTTTTGATCAACAGTCTAGCAGATCGGCGTTGGGGTTAGTAGTTCGAGATGTGGGGGTAATATTTTGGCATCCAAGTCGATTCTTCACTCCAATGTGGCATCTCCATTCACGTCGAAAGCAAATGCAGGTTTTCAAGCAACAAAGTTAGGGATCTCTATAGGCTTTCATGTTTTAAAAATAATAAGGGATTCAAGAATGGTGATAACAAAATGCCAGAATACAGAACAAGATAGGTCGATTATCGGGGTAATCATTAGAGATATTCAAAGCACAAAGAATCATTTTCAAGAACTCAGATATCACTTTATACCAAAGTTAGAAAATTTCTATGCTTATTTTCTAGCAAAAGAAGCATTAAAGTAGGGCGAAGGTCAATACCTAGAAGGAGGCATCCTAAGCTTTGTTTGGTATGCAATGGAGAGGAAGCGCCTAGGATTTGCAACCTGAAATGCAAGGAGAGAAAGCGTCTAAAGAGTTTTCAAATGGAGAGTTATGAAAAGTCTCTTTCTTGAAAATGTAGCAGGTAAGCAAAAGATTGAGAAAGATCTACAGGGTAATGGCTAGGTCGGTGATGTGAAACGTCTGTGATATGAAACGACAGAAAGTAATGGTGACCAGCTGTTTCTGATGACTGGATTTTTAAAATTAAGTTTACTTTTTTGTTCTTTATTATACTTTAGTCGGTTTAATTTTTGGGCCAATTTGATAGAGGCCTGTTATTTTATTTGTTTTATTAGGCCTGCGGTGTTGGACCTTACCCAACTCAGTAGGAAAACTTTCATATATATTTTATTCTTTTATATATCCAGTCGATCCATTAAAAAAAAACTTGTAGCACCAACTTGATTAAAGATTTTAAAATAAATATAGATTTAACAATACCCATATTAAATATATATTTGTATCGAATCTCGTGAAACTTCCCAAAAAGGCCAAGACTATCCAGGACCATTCAGGCTCAAGGAAGTTTGTGGTGATGATTTTAGGGTCATAACCAAACTTAACTGAATATATATATGTTAATGCTGTTCAAAGATATGCTGGATTTTTTTTTTTTACAAAAATATTGATTTCCAACACCTTTATGTATATGTATACATACATAGTTCTTTGAATATAGGAAAAACTTTAAAATACATTGAATATCTCCCTACATACTCATATATGACAGTCATCAGGAATTGGAAAAACATAGGCTCATAAAACCCAGTTTGGGCAGGAATGATTATTCCATTTCAACCTAAACTCATTTTTTTAAATGATTGGCATAAAACTACTCACAACTGAAGCCATTACCAAATATGAAAAGGAAAAAAATAGGTAATTCAAAAAAAAAAAGAAACTGCATCTACAATAGTTTACAATCCCCTCTCAAAACCCTTCCAAAGCTATAATTTCCTGTAAAATAAATATTTTGGTATACTATGACAATGCCACCAATCATTAACCTAGACCTAACTCAGTGTTTTTGTGAACTTCCCTTGTGTTAATGTCGAAAAATCATAATCTATGAAGAATTAGCTGATGAAACTGGGGAAGCTGATTGAGGCTTGCTAGCTTCGGTCAACACAACACCATTTGCGGGGGTAGCTTGGCCCAATGCATAAAACCTGTAACATATGATACAATGAACTTTAGGAGTATAGAGTAAGTTATGGGTGAAACTTATGGAATAGTTATTTATAGGACATTTTGAACCACAAGCAGATCAAGGGTGTTGCATAACTAACCAAACTCATGGCAAGGCCAACAGTATTACAGGTAACAAAATCGAGGATAAAGAGAGTAATATGTACCCAGCTAACGGATCTTCAATAGAGCTTCCCCTTTATGTCTGTCCTATTTTCATAGTTTATGCGGCGAAAAAAGAAACGCACAAATGAGGAACTTGGTAGACATGTTTCTGTAAAAGCACTAGTATTGCGATTGTATTATAGAGCAAACTTGCATAAGTTTCTATAGTTTAGCTTGCCAGCAATTGGCATCATCTTTCCAGGAATTTGATAGCCCATGTTTGGCCAGGTTTGCCAATTGTTATTAATTGGAGATAAATGTTAGATACTTGGACAATGAACACTGGGTGGAAATTTGTTGAGATTTGAGGATAGACATATTTAAGATGAATTGGTAAAATCTTGTAATTGAAGATTTCTTCGTATGCCAAAAATTGATTTTTAAAAAAAAATTATATTAGATGTTTTTCTTCATAATTTTTAAGGAACTGAAAAGAATTAACATATCTATTTAATTATATGTACAAGTACAAAGACGTAACATTCAGCATTAAAATTTTAGATTTCGAGAAACCTCGTACAATCATTGAGTCATATCTTAATGATGTTAGATTTTATAATGTGAGCCACACTCAGCATTGGAAAATGATTCCTGCATTGGCTGAACGTTGGAAGCCTATGCACTCATTCAACTTTCTGTACGGAGAATGCACGACCACAATTGAAGACATAGCGTTACAATTTGACTTCCTGACCGAAGGTAGGGTTATGATTGAAAATCATATTGTTGGGAATGACATTTATGAGATCTGTGACATGTACTTAGGTAATGTTCTAGAGAGCAAGTACACAAAAGGTCTCTATTTGAAAATGACATGCACTATAGCAAATTAAGCTTTTAGCGGCGTTTTTAGTGGCGTTTGGATCGAAAATGCTACGAAGGTAGAACTTTTAACGGCGTTTGTATTGAAAAATGCCAAAAATATATACCATTAGTGGCACTATTTGAAAAATGCCATAATAAGTCGTTCTATAGTGGCGTTTGTGGAAATAGCGCCACAAATAGTACATATTTAGCGGCGTTTTATGCTACGCACCGTAAAGGTACACCGAATAGGAGCAGCGTTAGCACCGTTTTTCCCAAAAACGCTGCGCAAGGTAAAGAAATAGCGACACTTTTCCTTAAACGCGGCTAAATGTATAACAACAATAGTGGCATTTTCCCCATAAATGTCGCAAAAGGTAAAGCAATAGTTGTGTTTTTGCATAAACGCCGCAAAAGGTTAAAAACAATAGCAACATTTTTATTGTAAACGCCGATAAAGATAAAGCAATAGCAACTTTTTGCCCATAAACGCTGCGAATATTTTTTAATTTTTATTGAAATGGCGCCATTTTGATAGTTGACCCGCCAACTCTTATTCCCCCAAATCGTTTTTCCCAAATCCTTAACTTAGTTTTTTCTTTCCCATCTGTCTGTTCCTGGTCGTTTGTCCGGTCATCCGTCTGCTGTATCTCCATCGACAGTGCATTTGCCATCGATCTCTGTCTCTTTCGTCGATGTTGCTCCATCCATCGCTGCTTAATAGTCTTTTACTCGTTTGACTCTTGTTTCGGAGCTTGACAGTTTTCTGCTCCGTCCATCGCTACTCGATCCGTTCGAGTTTCAACAAATCAGGTCAGTTCTTTTAACACCTTTAAATTTTAACTCTATAATTTAATTGAAAAATATTAGCAATCTCCATGTATCTTTGGTTTCTTGCTATGCTGGATGTCAGTTTAGCAGCTATTTTTCATGTTTTTAGGTCATTATTTTAGTATTGTTTGGAGCTGGTTGTGCTGCTGCTTTAGCATTTGTTAGTAGTTATTTTCTTTTCTATTTTGGCGTTGGTATATGCTTCTGTTTTGTTGTATCACTGATTAAGGTTAGATCTTTTAGATGCAAACATAATCTGGTTAGTTGGCATTTTGTGGTGATTTGCTTTACAATTTATGTTTGAGATTTGGACTGTGATTTGTTGATTTTATTTTATTTGTTATTTAATCATAATTATCATTTCCTTTGTGGGAGTTTTTATTTGATTAACAAAGCTTCCATGAATTTTGGATGAGATTCCCCTCGATTAAACTTACATTTTCAACCTATAATGAAGATCTTTATTGGTGTTTCTAGTCTGTCTTAGTTTCATATAAAGATTGTGTCCCTATTTGCGAAAGAGACATAGAGGTAGAGACTTAAAGACAACTCCATTTATTTATTATTTTTTATTGAAACAGTGAATTGGATCCCTATAAAAGAAGTATTCGATAGGCTCATTTGAATTGCCTAATCAAACAACTCCATTTTAAGCTCCCCTTAATTGCATTTGTAAGTACCTCTTATTACTTACACGTTTTAATTTAATTGAATTAAAATTTGAAATTGCTTGTTTATTTGATTTGGTTGTGGTAAACTTATTACTTATATGTTTTAGTACAATGACATGATTTAAATCTTTTTAGAACACTTAAGTAACTGTAATTTATTGTCAACTTTAGACTTCAAGAACTACGAAATATATAAGAGTTGAATGAATTTGTCAAGGATAAGCAACGAATGTCGAAATGGAGTAAAAACTTTTCTAAATTTTGCCTTTCAAAATGAAAGCCAAGAGAATATGATTCTTTACCCGTGTCAGAAGTGTGGCAACATCAACTGGCATATTCATGAAGTTGTCTATGAACATCTAATTGTTGATGGCTTTATTCAGGGGTATAAAAAATGGATTTTCCATCGAGAGTGTACACCTCCTAGAACCTCTTCAACAATTAATATGGCTTATCCTCATAATGCTCACCATTAGTCTGTTAGAGAAGATGACATGGAAGGTATGTTGCGGGATGCATTTAATATGCGCAGTCATGGTTTGCAATTGTTTCCACCTGAAATTATTGCATTCGATGATTATGATATTGGTGGAAATGCTTTTAGCGATACAAGAAAAAGTGCACCTGATTAAGAGCTAAATGGAGAAGCAACAAAGTTCTACAAGTTACTTAATGAAATGAATGAAGAACTTTAGGAGAGATTGAAATTTTCAAATTTGTCCTTTTGCATTTGTCTTTTTCACTTAAAATGTTTGGGAAAGTGGACCGAAAACTCTTTTACGCTGCTGTTAGAGTTTTTGAAAGATATGTTTGTAACACCCCTATCCCGTTACCGTCGCTGGAATAGGTAGGGGCGTTACCAGATATTCAGAACAGATCAGAACAGCATATTCATAGCTTTTCGAATACTAACAATATTATAAATCAATAACCATAACACTATAACATGCTATAAAAGTTCAGATTTAAGCTTCATTCGTTCATCAGGGACTAAACTAAAACATACAAAAGATATGAAGAATCATTAGAAAATTTTTAAATTAGGGTCACACGGTCGTGTGCCTAGGCCATGTGCCTCACATGGTCATTGATAAACGCTAAATTATACATATTTTTACCTCATATTTTGCCCATATTTTGGATGAATTATTAATAATTTAGTGAGAATTGATGCTTTAACATTTTTTTTCATATCTTATACTCAGAAGAGCATGAGGAAGAGAAAAGAACCAAAAATGGACCAAAAATGAGGAAAATGAGCCAAAAATAGCTTAACACACGGCCTAAGGATTTACCGCATGTAACACAAAGATCACACGGTCCATTCCTGACAAGCACGGCCAGGCCACACGGTCGTGCCCCATAAATAGAATATCATACGGCCTCTGTTGAAATCACACGGGCGTGGCACACGGGCTTGTTCTAGTCATGAGGAAGGGGAATTTCACTCAAATTGGGATGCTTAGAGGCTAAGAAAGGCTCCCCATAAGCTCTCTATATAAAGACCTCATGAGGCAGAGGCAAAGGGGCGTCTAGAGATATATTTTTCTTCTCGTTTTTCTGCCACACTGAGGGTAGAAGCAAGGGATTACTCCAAAGGAGAAGCCGATTAATTCATCTCAGAAGCCGGAATTCTGCAGCAACATAGAGGATCTCCCTAAATTCCTGTAGGGGTTTTTGGTTTCTTTTATGTCTTGCTATTTTATATCTTCTGAGATGTTTTCCTTCTTTATTATGAACTAAACCTCTCAAATACTTGAGGGGGATGAAACATAAGACAGATCTTGTTAATTATTCTTGATTTATTTGATAAATACTTGAATTGTTCTTAATTATGTGTTCTTCATTCTTGATTTGATAATCTTAGGTATTATTTCAAGAATTAGATGTGCTTAGAGCAGAGGAGCAAAAGTCCCTGTGATAAGAGTAGATCTACCATAATTAAGCGGAGTTGCATGCAATCCTAGACATAGGGCGACATAAATCTGCCGGATTAGGGTCAAACCTAATATGGGGAGCCATAGATCAAATTAATGCAACCTAGGGAGTTAATTAATAAGGGAATTTTAATTAACAACTTAGGCCTAGTTGCTCTTCACCTCGACAGAGGGTTTAGCATAAATTAGGGATCTCTACGGATCAAGTCAAGTAAAGAAATAATATAGTTCAAGAAAATAATAACAAGTGAAGTCTAGGTGGATTCTCCATTGAATATTGTCCATATTAATTAGCTTTTCCCAAAAAGTTTTCCCGATTTACTTTTTACGCTTTCTTAGTTAGATTTAGAATTAGTTTAAACAACCCTCTTTTATTTCTTAGGCTAGATAATAGAAAAGAAGTAAGTACTAGTACTTTTAGTTCCCTTGGGTACGATAACTCGGTCTTGCCACTAAACTATACTACTGTTCGACAGGTGCGCTTGCCTCAACGTCGTGATATTAGTTAGTTTTGGTAAAATCAAGTTTTTATAAATTTTATTACTTCATATCACGTGATACAAGTTTTTAGCGCCGTTGCCGGGGAACTAAAATATTATGAAAGCTCGATTTCTATTACTTTAGCCATTAATATATATATTTATTTATTTATTTTTCTTTTATTTTTATTTTCAGTTTTTATTTATTTTTCTTTTTCTTTTTTTTTTTCTTTTAAATTTCTGAGTTTTCTTTCTTTTAGGTATTTTTAGTTTATGACTAGAAACAACCCAACAGGACTACTACTTTTCGACGAAGATCTAGAAGCGACAGTTCGCAAAAATCGCAGGGAAATTAGACGCAGTTTACATTATCCAGAACAAGAACCTGAGCAAGAGCCAGAACCTACAGACGAGATGGAAGCAAATCAAAATGTTCCACCACCTCCCACAATAGTCGCGCCGCCAGCAAATCAAGAAGAAGCTCATCGCACTATGTATGATTATGCAAAACCTAGTTTGGCTGGTACCCAAACTAGCATTCTTAGACCAACTATTGCTGCTAATAATTTTGAGTTAAAGCCTAACACTATTCAGATGATACAGCAATTGGTGCAGTTTGATGGTTTACAGGACGAAGATCCAAACTCACACATAGCCAATTTTTTGGAACTTTGTGATACCTTCAAAATAAATGGCGTTTCTGATGATGCCATTTGATTGAGGCTATTTCCATTCTCTTTGAGAAATAAAGCCAAACAGTGGTTAAATTCTTTACCACGAGGCTCAATTACCACATGGAAGCAGATAACCGAAAAATTTTTACTCAAATATTTTCATCCAGCTAAAACAGCCAAATTACGAAACGATATTTCTTCTTTTGTGCAGATGGATTTAGAAACACTATACGATGCATGGGAGAGATACAAAGATCTTTTGAGGAGGTACCCTCATCATGGTCTACCTTTGAGGCTACAAGTTCACACCTTCCACAACGGTTTAAACCCGTCAACTAGACAAATGATCGATGCAGCCGCAGGAGGGAGGATCAATAATAAAACACCTGAAGCAGCTTATGAATTTATTGAAGAGATGTCATTGAATAATTATCAGTGGCAAGTCATGAGGACAAAGCCAACAAAAGCCGCAGGAGTTTATAATATTGATGCTGTCGCCATACTTACTAACCAAGTAGAACTTTTGAATAAAAAGTTTGATAATTTTGTTAGTTCTATGCAGGCACAATCAGTGATGCAATGCGACACGACTTAAGGAAACACGTTTAATCCAGATTTCGCATCTTATGGACACAGCAGGGAAATAGAACAAGCCAACTATATGGGTAACAATTCTAGATCTCAAAATAACCCTTATAGTAATACTTATAATGTAGGTTGGAGAAATCACCCAAATTTTTCATGGGGAGGACAAGGAAATCAAAGACAACAGCCTCCTCCAGGATTTCAGCAACCACCACCGCAACATGAGAAGAAGCCGAATCTTGAGGAGATGTTTACCAAATTTATGGCCGCATCAGAGACACATTTTCAAAACACTGAAACGGCACTGAAAAATCAGTAAGCATCAATTCAAGGGCTTGAAAACCAAATTGGTCAACTTGCAAAATTAATTTTAAAAACATCAAAAGGAGGATTACCAAGTAATACTGAGCCAAATCCCAGAGAACATGTCAAAGCGATTACTTTAAGAGATGGAAAGGCCCTAGCCGAACCCGAAAAGAAGGCTATCCCAGAAATTTCAGAAGAAAAGGTAGCGGAACCCGAGGATAACACTCCACCGCCACTCAAGGAATACAAACTGCGCATCCTATATCTGGAAAAATTGAAGAAAGACCATACAGACGCTCAATTCGGTAAGTTCCTTGAACTTTTCAAACAATTACACATTAACTTAACTTTTGTTGAAGCAATTTCACATATGCCGAAGTATGCGAAGTTCCTTAAAGAACTTCTAACAAATAAAAGGAAATTGGAAGAATTGGCCACGGTAGAACTCAACGAGGAATGCTCAGCTATTCTCCAAAATAAATTGCCAGCAAAACTGAAAGATCCAGGGAGTTTTACTATCCCTTGTCTGATTGGTAGTTTACTTATTAATAAAGCTTTAGCTGATTTAGGTGCTAGCATTAATCTCATGCCTTACAAAATGTTCAAACAACTAGGTCTCGGGGAACCCAAGCCCACTAGGATGAGTATTCAATTAGCCGATAGATCTGTTAAATATCCTAGGGGAATCATTGAAGATGTGTTAGTAAATGTAGATAAATTTATATTCCCTGTTGATTTTGTTGTGCTTGACATGGATGACGATATTGAAGTACCTTTGATTTTGGGACAACCATTTTTAGCCACTGCTAGAGCTGTTATTGATGTAGGGGATGGCAAATTAGTACTTAGAGTTGGCGAGGAAGAAATTGTCTTTAAAATTTATGATGCCATAAGATTCTCTAAAGAACAAGATGATTCGTGTTATTTTATTGATATTATTGATTATTTTGTTCAAGATAATCTCCAGGAACTTTCTCTCATAGACACGTTGGAACTGTGTCTCGTTCAAGGTGAGGGGAAAGATGAAACCACCCCTGAAATCGAGGAAGTAAGGAAAGAATTAGATTCTAATGAAATCATCGCTAGGTACATAAGTTATGAGAATTTAAAGATGAGTGATGAATTGAGACAGAAACCTTCCATTACTAAACCCCCTAAATTAGAACTAAAACAACTGCCAGATCATTTAGAATATGCCTTTTTAAGGGAAGAATCAACTTTACCAGTCATTATTGCATCTAATTTAAGCCCTGTAGAGAAAGAGGAACTACTCCATGTGTTAAGAGAACACAGACGTGCTATAGCTTGGAAAATTTCAGATATCAAGGGAATTAATCCTTCTTTTTACACCCACAAAATTTTAATGGAGGACGAATTCAAACCATCAGTGCAAGCATAGAGACGATTGGATCCCAATATGAAAGAAGTTGTAAAAGCTGAGGTAATTAAACTTCTAGATATAGGTATTATCTATCCTATTTCTGACAGTTCTTGGATAAGTCCTGTGCAGGTTGTTCCTAAGAAAGGAGGATTGACCGTGGTGTCTAATGACAAGGAAGAGTTAATACCTACAAGAACAGTCACAGGATGGAGAGTTTGCATTGACTACAGGAAGCTGAATGACGCCACTCGAAAAGATCATTTCCCATTGCCTTTTATTGATCAGATGTTGGAAAGATTATCAGGTCATATGTATTATTGTTTCCTAGATGGCCTCTCTGGTTACTTCCAGATCCCGATAGTTCCAGAAGATCAGGAGAAAACTACATTCACATGCCCATACGGTACGTTTGCTTATCGCAGAATGCCTTTTAGTTTATGTAACGCTCCTGCTACTTTTCAACGATGCATGCTAGCTATTTTCAATAAATTCGTGGAAGGCATCATGGAGGTATTTATGGATGATTTCTCAGTTTTCGGTAATTCTTTCCAACTTTGTCTTAATAATCTAGACCGTGTTTTGATCAGATGTGAAGAGACAAATTTAGTGCTAAACTGGGAAAAATGCCATTTTATGGTTTAAGAGGGTATTGTTTTAGGACATAAAATTTCTAGCAAAGGGATAGAGGTAGATAAAGCGAAAATTGAAACTATTAAAAAACTACCTCCTCCTAATTCAGTTAAGGCTATAAGAAGCTTTTTAGGACACGCCAGTTTTTATCGAAGATTCATTAAAGACTTTTCTAAAATAGCTAAGCCTTTAACTAAATTATTAGAAAAAGACATACCCTTCAACTTTGACCAAGAATGTCTAGAATCTTTCAACAACCTCAAGGAAAAGTTAGTTAACACCCCGATTATGATTTCACCTGATTGGAACCTACCTTTTGAACTAATGTGCGATACAAGTGATTTTGCAGTAGGTGTAGTTTTGGGACAGCGAAGGGACAAACACTTCCAGCCGATCTATTATGCTAGCAGGACCTTTTCTTTTTCGAATTTGTGCAGATCAGGTTATAAGAAGATGCGTTGATGACACAGAAACATATCAAATTTTGAATCACTGCCACTCAGGACCCACAGGAGGACATCACAGTGGAACTAGAACTGCTCATAAGGTACTCCAATCAGGTTTTTACTGGCCTATACTTTTTAGAGATGCCAACAGGTATGTGACCTCTTGTGATAAATGCCAACGAACAGGTAATATCTCTCAGCATAATGAAATGCCTCAGAACTATATACTTTCATGTGAAATATTTGACGTATGGGGTATTGATTTCATGGGTCCATTCCCTAATTCACTTGGGAATAAATACATACTAGTAGCAGTCGATTACATGTCAAAATGGGTAGAAGCCCAAGCTCTACCTACAAATGATGCTAAGGTGGTAGTACACTTCTTGAAAAAACTTTTTTCTCGATTTGGAACACCTAGGGTAATCATTAGTGACAGGGGTGCACATTTTTGCAATACTCAATTTGAAAAGGTTTTGAAAAGGTATGGAGTACACCATAGAACAGCTACCTCTTACCACCCACAAACCAGTGGCCAAGTCGAAGTGACAAATAGAGAGCTGAAACGTATCCTAGAGAAGACAATAGAAACAAATAGGAAAGATTGGTCAAGAAAATTAGATGATGCATTATGGGCTTATAGAACTGCTTTCAAAACACCCATAGGAACATCTCCCTATAAACTTGTTTATGGAAAAAACTGTCATCTACCATTTGAACTTGAACATAAAGCATTCTGAGCTATAAAGTTTTTAAACTTTGATTTTAAAAGTGCAGGAGAAAAGAGATTAATGCAGTTGAATGAGCTTGATGAATGGCGCTTCAATGCTTACAAGAACTCGCGACTATATAAGGAAGCCATGAAGTGACGCCATGACAAAAGGCTGAAACAACCAAAGCAACTCAAAATAGGTGATCTCGTCTTACTCTACAACTCAAGGCTGAAACTATTCCCTGGAAAACTCAAGTCAAGATGGTCAGGTCCTTTCATTGTTCTAAATGTCTTTCCATACGGCACCATTGAGGTAACTCACCCTAACCACGGTACGTTCAAGGTAAACGGCCATAGGCTTAAACATTATAGAGGTGAGAATTTTACAGAAAACAGGGAGGAGCTTCAGCTCCATCACACCCCATCTTGACAAATCTAGGTAAAGTTGAGCTTAGACTCTAAATAAGCGCTTCTCGGAAGGCAACCCGAGTACTAACTTAGTAACTTTCTTTTCTTTAAAATTTTTAGTATTTTTTTCATGCATAAACTAACTTTTTGAATGCAGAAATTTAGGACCACACGGCCAGGCACACGGGCGTGCCTTAGGCCGTGTGCGCACTTAAAACAGGGGCACGGTCGTGCACCCAGACCGTGTACAAACAGAGTAAAATTTCCCCAAAACACGGGCCATCGATAAATCCCCACAGCCGTGCAATATGGCCGTGGCGACCTTACGAATTCCACACGGGCTATCAGCACCTCCCCCACGGCCGTGCTATATGGCCGTGGCAACCGTGCAGTATCAACACGGGTTTGCACAAATCCCCACGCCCATGTCCCTAGCCCGTGGAAGACACTACCAAATTTCACACGCCCGTGGCACATATCACACGACCGTGGGATACACGAACACGATCGCACACGGCCGTGGATACTATCACACGACCATGTGAGTGACGAAGACCTAATCACATACGGCTGTGCGAATCAACCACACGGGCGTGCTCATCAGGACATGGCGCGCTAAAACCTCCGATTTTCAAAAAACACGGGCTGAATACGACTCACACGGGCGTGTGACATGCCCGTGTGACCCAAAATGTATAAATAGGAGGCATTTTTCATCTCCCCTTCCACTCAAACCCTAGAAAACTCCCTCCCTAAACCACCATAAACACCGCCGCAACCCTCCAAACGCCACCATACCAGATTTCATCCTCCCCACGCTCGTGTAACAGCCCCCCACGATTGTGCAACTCATAATTGGTTCTATTTTCTCATTTTTCTCATTTATTTTGTTTTATTTCACTTCTTTAAGTTTTCATTTATTTTTATTTTAGTCTAATTGTTGATTTAAGCATGGAATTAGAAAATATAAGATGAATACTCTAGAATAATAAAGAATCAATTAGGATTACATGCCACTTAATTTTATTTTTGCTTGCCATTTAGATTCCATTTTATTTTGCCACTTGGACACATATTTACATGCCATTTTTTCATAAAAATCACTATATATACCCATACTTCCTAGTTTTCTTTGTTATAAGTTTTTAATATGATTAGATTTTACAATTTAGGTTACTTCTCATTTGTTATTTTAGGAAAAATATTAATTTTAAATTATTTCTAATCTTAATTTTTAGAACTAATGCTCGTGTTTTGTTATTTCAGATACTATGTCATCTTCACGTGCCAGAAAAGTTGCTGTCCCTGCTTCCAAAAAACGAAAGGGATCCGGAAGTTCTTCATCGAGGCCCACTTCTGAGACACGCCACCCGTTCCTCACATTTTCGCAGGACTCCCAGGAGGAACGCTACCAGTTACTCCAAGCACGCACTATCTCGATGGGCCGATGCATTGACTGGGAGGCCCTCGCGCAAATCAACCTGGTGGACGATGTCCGAGCCTTGCTAGCCACCGACCCATGGGACCAGTTCTTTAGGATTATGGAGCCCACCTACCTAGAACTCACTCTCGAGTTCTGCTCCACATTCCACCTCCAGACCGTCATGAACAGATTCGACGATCCCGACACGGTCTAATTCCGATTAGGAGGTCTTGTGCCACAACTAAGTGTCCCAGAGTTTGGCACAGCTCTCGGTCTCTATACCGAGCAGTTCATGGCAGAAGAAGACTTCCCCACCCTCTCTCGTCAAATCCACATCCGGCCCCTCGATTGCTGGAACGAGATCGCCCCAGGACGGCAAGTTTATAACCCCAGCGTTAGCAAGGCCACCGCCCTCCCTCCTTCTTTCAGGTATATTCACGCCCTCCTTGCTCACACCTTAACAGGTAGACGGGAGAGTACAGGCGTCGTCAACACTCACGACGTCTATTTCCTCTGGTGCATGGCCAATGGCCACCCCATCGACCTCGCCTACTTCGTAGCGTTGGCCATGCAACACCAGACTGAGAGGCACCGGAGAGGCGTCATTTTCATGGGCCTGTACATCACGAGACTAGGCCGTTACTTCGGCCTATTCAACACCGTAGCCCAGACATCCTCGTACACCCTACTTGGCCAGATGTCCTCCCAGGGCATCCAGAGCATGCTCTCCATGAGGATGGTAAAGCGACGGCCAGGTGGCGGCCACTTTCACTTCCGCCTTGTCCAGGAATGCGAGGACCCAGAGGACGTTGCTGATGATGTCCCACCATCACCGCCAGCAGAAGATGAGCCTGCCGAGCCACCACGCCCCAGATGACCCGCCCAGACAGCAGCCCCACACGTTGACATACACGAGCGCCTGAATCAATTTGAGCAGCGCCTCGATTACATTGACGCCATTTTAGCGCAGATATGTCAGCACCTCAGCATCACCCCACCGCCACGAGATCCATCAGAGGACTAGATCCTCTTTTATCTTTATTTTTATCTTTATTTTGTTTTAATTTTTATCTTTTATTATTACTTTATTCTAACTCTTAAACACTGATCCTTATTTTCACCTTTTCTTCTAACTTTATTTTCCTTTTTAGGTTTATTTTTCAATTTTTTTTCCTTTATTTGAATTTTCATTTTTTATTTATTCTGTTTATTTTATTTTCTTCGGCCATCTCCTAATGAAGTAACCCCTCTTCATTTTAACCTCCCACGACTAATAAATCCATTCGCAGTTTCAAATGAGTCTTACAGCTCAAATCTCTACGGAAATGGAAACACTGTGCCACATATGCCAACTCTTCCCATATCTGTCCCACAAAGCCATCCACATTTCAGGGAGTTTCATATCTCTCCCTCTCTTATGATATTATGTGTTTATTGCTAATATTATCCTTGTACATTGAGGACAATGTACATCTTAAGTGTGGGGGGGAACGTACCTTAAATTTTATTTTATTCTCTTTGAAATCCCTAAAATTGTTCTAACTAATTGCACTGTACTCAATAGCATGATCTTTAGTCTACTATTAGGAATTAATTCTGATTGATTTATAATTTTTATTGATATGTTGAGAATTAAGATATAGGTGCTAGTACTTTGATTATTCAAACTTTAAAACATTAAGGAATCAAGCATGATAAGTTGAAATTTTTAAGAACTCCAATTTTTGCATAAGTTATCTTCCCTAATTTTAAGTACTATCTTGAGATTTGAAATTCGCAGGATTGACATCAAAAGCCATAATTCTGGTGAGATCTTGAGCCTTTTTGAGTATACATTCTTTCGTGCTCACTGTTATTATTGCTTTGAGTGAGTCAACACTGAATTGTTATTCTAGAACTTGCTTTGATTATACATGTCAAGACCACATCATTGATTTGATATACCGAGATGATAAAGGCACCTAAGATTTAACTCACTTACTCCACAAAAGCCTACCTCCATAATCTAACCCCTAGTAAACCCCATTGAGCCTAACAACCTTTTTCTTGACTCACCCTCTAATTATTAACCAATAACCCATTTTTGTTGAATTTCCCATTCAATTACTTTTGATCCCTATTTTTATCGAGATTTGAGTTGAATTTATTTAAGCTTTATTCTCTTTTCTATATGTAAATCTTTACTAATTCATTGTATCACTTGAATTGTTCTTAAAAAAAAAACCATGTGTATATACAGTCAAATTTAGTTGTAATGTATAATTGTTCAAATTAAGTTTTTGTATATTTCTCTCTTAAAGCTACCAAAATGATGCTATTAAGCTTTGAAATTATGTTCCAGTAATAGAGATTTTTCTGGCTAAGATAATTTCCTGTTTAATTTCGATTCTAACCCTCTTTTTGCAGCCTGTGACAACACCCCTAACCAAGCTCCGTTACAACCATAAAAAGACCTTTTTGATCGATGTATCATATCAAACTATAGTGGTGGAGATTTGATTTTCTTGCAAGCTTATGGTAATAACTTTCCAGGTTGACTAGAGAGTGCTTAAATTTTGAACCCTAAACACTTTGAGTGGATAGAGATAACCTTTAGTGAGGATGTCAACTCCTATTAATTAAGATGGAGAGATAACTACTTAGAAAGAAAGAAGAGACTTATGTTTTCCATGACAAAATTCTCAACTTAAATTGATTGAATCTTTAATGTTCTTCTGATTGAATTTTTCATTGTATGATTACCTGTGGATTAGTTTGAAACATTATTGATAAAGATTATAGGTTGAGAAGAATGATTCTTATTAGGGATTGAGATTTTGCTTGAGGATAAGCAAAGGCTTAAGTGTGGGGGTATTTGATAAACGCTAAATTATACATATTTTTACCTCATATTTTGCCTATATTTTGGATGAATTATTAATGATTTAGTGAGAATTGGTGCTCTTAACCTTTCTTTTTCATATCCTATACTCAGAAGAGCATGGGGAAGAGAAAAGAACCAAAAATGGACCAAAAATAAGAAAAATGGGCCAAAAATAGCTTAACACACGGCCCAAGGATTTACCGCACGGCCGTGGCACACGGCCGTGTAACATAAAGATCACACGGTCCATTCCCGACAAGCACGGCCAGGCCACACGGCCGTGCCCCATAAACAGAATATCACACGGCCTCTGTCGAAGTCACACGGGCGTGTTCTAGTCGTGAGGAAGGGGAATTTCACTCAAATTGGGATGCTTAGAGGCTAAGAAAGACTCCCCACAAGCTCTCTATATAAAGACCTCATGAGGCAGAGGCAAAGGGGTGTCTAGAGATATATTTTTCTTCTCGTTTTTCTGCCACACTGAGGGTAAAAGTAAGGGATTACTCCAAAGGAGAAGCCGATTAATTCATCTCAGAAGCCGGAATTCTGCAGCAACATAGAGGATCTTCCTAAATTCCTGCAGGGGTTTTTGGTTTCTTTTATGTCTTGCAATTTTATATCTTTTAAGATGTTTTCCTTCTTTATTATGAACTAAACCTCTCAAATACTTGAGGGGGATGAAACCTAAGACAGATCTTGTTAATTATTCTTGATTTATTTGATAAATACTTGAATTTTTCTTAATTATGTGTTCTTCATTCTTGATTTGATAATCCTAGGTATTATTTCAGGAATTAGATGTGCTTAGAGCAGAGGAGCAAAAGTCCCTGTGATAAGAGTAGATCTACCATAATTAAGCGGAGTTGCATGCAACCCTAGACATAGGGCGACATAAATCTGCCGGATTAGGGTCAAACCTAATATGGGGAGCCATAGATCAAATTAATGCAACCTAGGGAGTTAATTAATAAGAGAATTTTAATTAACAACTTAGGCCTAGTTGCTCTTCACCTCGACGGAGGGTTTAGCATAAATTAGGGATCTCTACGGATCAAGTCAAGTAAAGAAATCATATGGTTCAAGAAAATAATAACAAGTGAAGTCTAGGTGGATTCTCCGTTGAGTATTGTCCATATTAATTAGCTTTTCCCAAAAAGTTTTCCCAATTTACTTTTTACGCTTTCTTAGTTAGATTTAGAATTAGTTTAAACAACCCTCTTTTATTTCTTAGGCTAGATAATAGAAAAGAAGTAAGTACTAGTACTTTTGGTTCCCTTGGGTACGATAACTCGGTCTTGCCACTAAACTATACTACTGTTCGACAGGTGCGCTTGCCTCAACGTCGTGATATTAGTTAGTTTTGGTGAAATCAAGTCTTTATAAATTTTATTACTTCATATCACGCGATACCAGTCGTGCCCTAATCTTAACCCTGGCCGTGGACAACACTGCCAAACATAGCACGGTCACTAGACACGCCCGTGTGTCCAGCCCGTGGGCAACACTACCAAATACCACACGGTCTCCAGACACGCCCGTGTACCTTGCCCGTGTACAACACTGACCAAAATATTTCAATATGCAGGGGTCACACGGTCGAGTCATAAGCCCGTGTGCTCTAACCATGTGGCACAATGCAGGCTTGGTTTAAGCCATACGTTACACCCAATAAGGGTCAAACCTACAAGGCAAATTCATGTCACAATAATGCCACAATTTCCAACTCAATTCAATGCCTTAAAACATACCTCAACATGATCAAACCATAATACATATCTATTTCATATCACTTCCAAATCTTACCATTTCTTCCCATTAGCATGCTTCATGACAATCAAACATACAAGATCATATAGCTATTTCAAGCTTAATCAAATTGGCATCACAATCCACATACCAAAATGAGGCACAAACATACCATTTGCCATTTATCTTTCATAACATTACAAGTAAGCATATTCAAGCTTAACACAAGGACTCTCTAACCTATACATGCCATAAGCTTTTTACAATTCAAAAGGTACCAAAATTAATCTCGATAGTGCGGTGACGATCCTTGACTACCCCGAGCCTTCAGTAGCTACGATATCTGTAAAACAGTTGAAATAATAAACAAAGTAAGCTACTAAGAGCTTAGTAAGTCAAATACAAGCATATGCAATTTATGAACATAATGGGATAACTATTCCGTATATTTAACTTACAAATTAGGTATACCCATTTATAACAGAATTCTATTTCACAATAGTATATCTTTGTAATATCCCGAAAATTTTTATCCTTGATATAGTAAAATAAAGAAATAAAGAAATAAAAAGAGAAATTTTGGTCTATATCAACAAAATCTATGTAGGAAGTGATTATGATGTATTAATCCAAGAAAGGACTAAATCGTAAAAGTGAGAAAAGTTTTGTGGCCCAAGAGTAAATACTTAAAATTTGAGGGGTTAAAGTGTAAATATGGAAAAATTGAAGGACCAATAGTCCAAATATTTTAAGGATGGAATAATCTAGAAACTAAGGAAAATGGATGAATTAGGACCAAATTGAATAGGAGAAAGAATTATGAGGGACTAAATCGTAATTTTACCAAATTAAGTGATGACTCAAGGATGGAATTTTAAAAGATCATGAAGGGCAAAATGGTCAATTAGAAGGAGAGAGAAATCTAGAAGGTAATGATGGTGTGATGATATTTTATAATTATTTAATAAGATAAATATTACTTTATTAATATTTTAATAAGATATTTTATTATTTTATTATTTTATTTAGTATATATATATGTGTGTGTGTGTGGAAAAGAAAGGAACAACATACCATCCACCTTCCATGCACCCAACGTATGGAGAAAAAAAAAGGAAGAAAGAAACTTTCATTTCTTTACAATTTGGTCCTTCCACCAAAAATTCATCATTTTCACCTAGAAATCAAAAGAATTTCCATAGCTACCGAAGGAGAAAAATGTTAAGGAGGCTATGAGGAGTTAGAATATCAAGTTGGATTCAAGAAATAGAAGCTGGAGGAGAGAGAAAGTGAAGTTGAAGTTTGGAAACAATAAAACAAGGTAAGAACATCAAGATTTCCATGTATTTTTAAGTTTAATATTATTGAAAAAGTATGTAAATGATGTTAATGTAGAGTTTCCTTATATATGATTCTATGTTCTTGATATGGTAGTGAAGAGAAAATAAGATAAAGTGATGGGAAATGGTGTAGAGAAAGAAAATAAGGGTGATATAAACTTAATAATTAATATCTTGCACTAAAATAGTTTTGGACAGTAGCAGTAAGCTAAATTTGAAAAATCACCAAAAATGGTAGAAATTGAATTAGAAGTTGAGTAAGATATGGAATTAAAGCTTGTTGAGTCTATTTTCATATAAAAGAAACAGAACAAGAAATGAATTCTGTATTCTGAGATATTTATATTTTTGTAAGACTGGTTCAGAATGATTTCGGGATCCTCTGTTTTGATTTTGGAAAATCACCAAAAATTGTATAAAAATAATTAGGGACTTAAATTTATGTGTTTGAAATCCTTAATGAGTCTATTTTCAAGAGAAACAATCAGGAACATCATCCGAGTCCCGTACGAGGAGATAATTAAATTTTAATGAAGAAAGTTCGGAACAGTTATACAGCAGAATAGGGGTAACTTTAAAGAATAAACTGTACTTATTGGCTAAACAAAAAATTTTTAAAATTTAATGGTAAGAAGATATGTGAGTCTAGTTTCAGGGAAAATTAACGGATCTTAATTTTGATTTCTGTAGCTCAAGATATAAATAATTTAGTGACTATGACGCAGGTGGACAGCTTGAATGTTCACATATAAGTAAATAGTGAAATTATTGATAATGTTACTTATAAGCATAATATATAAATTAAGGATGTGGAATGGAGAGGAGGAGGAGGAAAATATGTATGAATATTCAGTTAGCATGGCTAATTTGTATGTTTTAGGCTCAGGGACTAAATTGAATAAAAGTAAAACTTTATGGGTAATTTTGTAAAAATGTTAGAAATGATTAAATTACATGAAATGGATTATTGTATTATTTAAATTGAAAATTTTAAATGAAAATTGTTAATTTAGTTCGAGATCGAGGGAAAACATGTTTTAAGGATTAAATTGAAAAGTGTTGAAATTATGGAAAATTTTGATATTTTATCGAATTTATGGGCTCTCATTAATATGTATGATGACAATGGCTGGAAATAAGGATTAAATCGCAAGAATTTATTTTTCTGAGCCTAAGGGTAAAATCGTCATTAATTAAAAGTTTGGGGGCCAAATGGTAATTTTGCCTAGAGCATTAATTGAATGTATTAGAATATGGAATGAATGAAAACAATGGTCAAATTTATTTATAAAGATCCCAACGACTCAAATGCGAGACTCGAACGTGAAAAAGAAAAGATATCGGATTAATAAATTTATAAACACGAACAAGCAACGAGGTAAGTTCGTGTAACTTGAATTGTATTTTTAAACACTTGAAATATGTGGTTATGTGATGAAATATGATTTGAATGATCAATGCATAATAATTGATGAAATATTGATAATACTCGATATAAAAAGAAAGTAAATCCCGGTTGAATGGAATGGATTTCGATGGATCATTGGAAAAGTAATTGACGGTAAAAAGGATCTAGCCTAGACGGGTGATCCTATCCTGATGTAGCCCTCCCGAAAAATACAGGAAAAAGGATTAAGCCCGAAAGGGTAATCCTAATATCAGCCCTCCCGAAGAATATATGGGGAATGAGGTTCGCGGGAGTGTGCTGGTGGCTCTCCCGAAGAATATATGTGTATAGGCCCTTCCGAAGAATACATGGGAGCTGAGGTTCGCGGAAGTGTGCCAAGAATTGAGGTTCGCGGGAGAGTGAGGTTCGCGGGAGTGTACTCACTGAAATGTAATGTGTAAGACCATGGTTGAAAGATACCATGGCAACAAATTGAGAAAATGAATAAGACCATGGTTGAAAGATACCATGACAACACATGCATATGAATTGACGGACCCGGAATTGTACACTAAAAGTGTACTCCTATATGAATTGACGGTTAATGAGATTGTACACCAGGAGTGAACTATTGGATATCCATCGAAATTCTGAGAAATTCAACGGGATAAATATAGAAGATGGTAAACACATAGCTAAAAAGGGTAAATGTGAATTGATGGGTTACAGATTTGCATATTTTAAGTATACTATATGATTTTAACTATCGATATTCCGATAAATTTAGTAGATAAGAATCCTGACCAGAAAAGGAAATATGTATATAAAAAGATTTGTACATATATTCCTGAAGTACATGAAAAAAAAATGAAAAAAAAATGAATGAAAAATGACAATGATACTGGATATATGGAAATATAAGATGATGATATTTGTACATGGAATTTATTGATGAATATATGCATCCATGATTATAGATTCGTATACTTTAATAATATTAATTGTATGACGATGAAATTTCGAATGACTTAATGAATAAAGCCCTGACATGGAAATAATTTGAGCACGAAACAATAATCACGAAATTGAACTTGAAATACACAAAAACGATATTTATTCGATATTTTAAAAATATGACATGGAAAATACATGTATATGAAACTTACCTGATAATTATGCATGTTCAAGATTATGAATTGTCCCGGAATAAATATATACAAAATTCATGAAAACAATGATACATGAAATTTTGGAATAATGAATGATTTATGTTTTGAAGAAATGGCAAGAGAATAGTATGTATCATATTATATGAATATGTGGCTATCTTTAATATGCTGATACATGGAAATTGGGTAAGCCGTAATAAGTAATAATCTCAAGTATGATATGTTGATACAATGAGTTTATCGATTCTAAAATTATATGAAGTATATTCAAGTATACTAATGACTGTTGTTGTTGACGCTTAGACAAGTGCCAAGCTATTGGTTAAATGGTAATATGTTTATTATCTGATACGTCGAAAGGGTAAATGATCAAATGAAAATATACATGTGTTTATAGAAGAGTGGTAAAATTTAAGTTGTACAATTTCTTATAAAATGAGTTATCATGTGATAAAAAAAAAGTTCTATAAACTCCGGTAATACCTCGTAACCCTATTCCAATGATAGATACAGGTTGGGGTGTTACAATCTTTCCTACTCAGCATTCCTGTACAGAACAGACATACCTGAGTCAGACTCATATATGGTATGCATTCAATCATTCTTCGGAATTACTCTTCATAATATTCAGAAACGTTACAGAATACAGATAGGCCTTATACAATGTCAATGTCCCCGACGTGGTCTTACATGTCAATTAATATCAATGCCACTATCTTGGACAGGGTCTTACACGAAACATATGCGATGCCAGTGTCCCAAACACGGTTTTACACGTAATTTCTCAAATTAATGCCTACATCCCGGACGAGGTCTTACATGATATCGTTTTACCATTACTACATCAAAGTCAATTCGGAATTTCTATATCAGGCTCTCATGGCAGTCCAATACATTTTATAATTCAAGTGTTTATAACGAACCTTAATATAACGCATATTTGTATATTGACTTACCTCGTACGGATTTAAACGGTTTCGAGTCGAGTATTCAACGACTTTGAACTTCCCTCGATCTAAGTCCGTTTTTCTTTGTTCTTGATCTAAATCAATTCAAATTCAACCATTCAATTATTCATTTCATTCAATTCAATCCATGAACATAAATTTAGGGCATTTTACATTTTAGCCCTCACAATTTCATACTTTAACAAATTAGTCCTCCCAAAGTCTTATTTTCACAAATTAGCCCACATAGTTCAATTTCATCAAAATTTCATGGCAAGACATGTTTATTCAACACCTATCCATCATTATTCAATCAATTTCATCACAAAGCTCTAAATAGCATCAATGGCATTTTTCATAAACTTCAACAAAAATAGAAATTTAGACATGGGCATGGAAGAATACGAAGCAACGACCACAGAAACATAAAAATCATTAAAAATCGAGCTTAAAACATACCTTAATCACTAAACCAAAGTGTCAAAACCTAGAAAGCTTATTCTCTTCTTCTTTTTCTTTGAATTCAGCAAGAACAAGGTGAATTAAGCCTTTATTTTATGTTATTCTATTATAACATATAATAACACATCATTTACTAAATTAACCTTCATTTAAACCATGATGAAACACATGTTTTAAGGTCATTTATGAACATTTAAATCTTCAATGGTTTAATTACCCAATAAGGCCATAATTATTAAAAGCCATTCCAAAGTATATATGCAAATGTGACATGCAAATTTTATCACGTATGCATTTTAATCCTTTTTCACAATTAAGCACAGAAACAATCAAATTAATTCACAGAAATGTCACAGATGCAGATTCATATAATACAGACACAAAAAATAATATCAGAACATTTTTTAGACTCGGATATCTGGTTTCGAAACCACTTTTCCGACTAGGGTCCAAACTGGGCTGTTACAATATTTCTATAACACTCCTAACCTGTATCCGCCGTCGGAACAGGATTATGAAGCATTACTAGAGTTTACAGATCAAATATAATTAATTCATGTCATTTACTATTCATATATGAAATTTATCGTATCGTTCCTAGATTGGACCCTCGAGGCCGAATTAAAGCATTAGAAGAAAGTCGGGAGTAAATTGGGAACTCAGAAAATTTTTTACAAAATTTTAAAATTTTTCTTATATACAAGGGTTACACGCCCATGTGGCTCACACGGCCAGATGACATGCCCATGTCTCAAGATGTGTGGCATACAAGTTAGGGCATATGCCCGTGTCTCTAACCCGTGTAACTCTTTGACTTGCAATTTAAATAAGTGCATAGATCACATGGCCAAGTTAAACGCCCGTGTGCTAGGCCGTGTGAACAATTTAATTTTTGAAAATTAGGTGTATGTTTCACATGGCCAAGATACACACCAGTGTTCTAGGCCATGTGTTTCACATGGCTGAGACACACGCTTGTGTCTCTGGCCGTGTGTTCAATTCTGAGCATTCTGTTTCTCAATTTTAAGATGCAGGGGACACACGGCCAAACCACATGCCCATATGCCAGGCCGTGTCTCACACACGATCAATACACACACCCGTGCTATTTTCTAGCCCGTGCTATTTTCTAGCCTATGCTATTTTCTAGCCTTATTTCTCACACAAATTTGCTAAAAACCTATACCAATACTTGCAGTCATATACCAACCAAACCAAGTATTATAATCAAACCAATATTATCATCTAACATGGTGTTTCATCTCATGCATTCAAGTTTATAATTTTTACCTTTTACAAACATACATGTTCAACCTAACTTAATTAATCCATGCTCAACACATATGTATTTGCCATAATATAACCTTATAAATATACCAAAACAACATTAACCATACCATTACTAGCCATTTCAATGGCTAGATTACAGCCAAAACATTTATATACTTTTACTTGTTGCCTTTAGTTTAAACATGCCATTGTTCCAATAAGTTTGCTAATTTATACCAAAATAAGCTAGAGGATAGTGTGATGTTGTTCCGACCTACGTCTAAACTTTATTAGCTTCAGAGCACTATAAAACAGAAGAAAAAAAAACTGAGTAAGCACTTTGTGCTTAGTAAGTTCGCATAATGGAAATTTAACTTACCATGCATTTATACACTAAGCAAACATACACATGCAATCCAAGCAATTTGGCTATAACCTAAACACAAAATCTCATCAAACATGTTAGTTATTCATTTCATATAAATATCAATATCAAATATGAGCTCATCAAATTTCAAATTTCATGCATCTCATATATTTTATAGATATTGTTTCCACTTGATTTTCACTTATCTTCATGTCATATTCTCACTTGTTGATTCATTTGAAATCTCGATGGATACAAGGTTAGTAAACATAAGGTGTACAAATCAGAATTTCGTCAATACATCTCCAGAAGTACTCATTTGAGCACTTAAACAGAAAGCATACTCTCAGCCATATAACAGAATGCTCATGTGAGCATATAACGAAAAATTTATTCGGGCTTGGTAACAGGAAGCTTATAAGAGCCATAATCAGAAAGCTTGTATAAGTTTGTAATAGACAGCTCTAAAGAGCACTTTAACAGAAAGCACCTGTAACACCCCAAACTCGGCCTAGACGTTATGGCCAAATTTGGCGATGTCACATGGAATGGAATTTGAAAATGTCTACACAACAAAACTATTTCGAACTTGCTAAATCTTATTGCATGGGATTCTTATCAAAATGTTTATTCCGTTTTATTAACTTACCTTAATAAAAGTGTTTAAAAATGAAAGCTTTCAGAAAACTGTGTTATTTAAGTAAAACTATTCGTTTTTAAGAAAATATTTAGTTTTAATAAAATCGTGTTCTTGTTGAGTTTTGCAACTATATATCCATAAAAGAAGTTAAAATCCAAAGTTAAAGAAAAAACAGTTCATAAGCCCAAATTAAAAAAATAACCCAACAAATTAAATTAACCAAAATTAAAAGAAAACAGTCTAATATATGTGTGCTCATCGTCGAGTCCTCCACTGCACCGAACCGTCTAAGTTTGGGGATTACCTGTACAGATTAAACAAGAAATAGTGAGTTTACATAAACTCAGTGTGCAATCCCCGCATAAATAACATGCACAAAAAATCAAAAAATCAGAATCAGACAGTCTCAAATTTGTGCCTGAGCCCATTACAGATAAAGATTTGGGCCTAAGCCCATTACAGAATTAGATGCAATTCTGGGCTTTAGCCCATAACAGTTTCAGACACATATGCATATTCAGGCCTTAGCCCATATCAGAAACAGATACAGAAATACAGTCAGAACAAAATCAGAGTCCTACCCCTGGCCTCTACATACCATCTCCGACCATCCCTACACACCATGTAGGGTTTAAAACACCCACCCAGCCCTACACACTATGCTGTACCGAATGCGACACATATCAGAACACTTCCTCCAATATATATCATCCCAACCCCAAAATCAGAAATAGGATATACAAATGCAGATAATCAGAATATCATGCTTTCGTATGGCATACATAAATATCAGATACAATTATATGTATTAGATCAGTCAGATATGCATGGTAATAACATGCTCAGAACACAGTATCAGTCATACAGGTTATACAAATTAGAGTCTAATTCCCCCTTACCGATCCTATAGTAGGCTCACAGTCGTTTGGGACGACCTGTGCAACCCTAGGAAATATTTCAGTTGAATGGGCCCACACGCCCATATGGCTTGCCTATGTAGGTCTACAGCTCGTGTGGCCCACATGCTTAGATTGGCCTTGGCCCGTGTGGGTCATACGCCTGGCCCAGAAACCCACTTGCCCGTGTGGACTACTCGTGTGGACTCACACGCTTGTGTGGCCCACACGGTCCAATTTGGTCTAGCTTGTGTGTCGCACACGGCCATACCTGGCCATCATACTGACGTGTCTTGTGCACGGCTTAGCCTTCGTCAATCACACGGTCGTGTCATTCACGCACAGCCTACCGTATGAGCGAACACACGTCTGTGTAGCATCAACAGTGAGGTTTTTGGCTTTTGTCAAAACCTTGTTTTCTGCAGTTTTGGGTACACACCTGGTACTGTGTCGTTGCAAAAGCAATCCCAAGTCCTCCAAAACTTATAATCGATTGATAAAACTCCCATTTCAGTCACTTAAACCAATACTAAACCAAATTATTATGAACAGACCATCCTATAACCCACAGACAACCCTTACCTTTGAACGATCAATGGCAATTTCGCACTCTACTACACCAGTTGAGAACCCAAACCTCTTAATCCTCCCCTAAATACGAAATGGAACTCTATTAAACAATGATTCAATCAACCAAAACGAAACTGAACTTACCAAACTTACAGGTAACCCCTAAAGGCACAGAGATAATGAGTTACAGAACTTGATGGAAGATAGGGAAATGATGGATTCGAAAATAAAAGAAGCAAAGTAAACCAAAATAAAATTCATCTAGAGAGAAAAAATAGAATGTCAGAACTTTGGGGAAGAGTCCGAAATTTTGAAAAGAAAAAAGAAAATAAGCATAATCAAAATAAAATTTTGATAATATCAGTTTCCCCCAAATTCCTCCCCACTAACCCCTCAATCTCAACCACTATAGAATTTTATTTCCATCGAAACACTGACACTGATTCGAGCAAAAAAAATATCACCTACGCTTGTACAGGGATTCGAAGACAGAACCTCTAACATACTAACACTCTACTTAACCACCAGACTAGCAGGCCCATATGTTATGATTTCACAAATAATTAAACATAAGCCCGCTCTTGAAGTGAAAGTCTTAGTTTAGAAAAAAAATATCAAAATTTGCCAAAGGTAGGGCTTGAACTTGGGACCTCACACACACACACCCAGAACACTTAACCATTGAAGCAAATACATAGCTGTGTCAAATTGCAAAAGCTGAAATAATAAGAATTTATGGCGTTACAGCACCGGATAGCCACATAACAAAATGTTCAAGTGAGCACTAACGGAAAGCTCTAGAGAGCCTTTAACAAAAAGTTCACAAAGAACTTATAAATAGAATGCTCACAAGAGCGTGGGTGTGTCTATAACAAATGTAGATCACGACTAATCAGAATGCCCCGAAGAGCATAAACAAGAAGCTCGCAAGAACATTACAACGGGAAGCTTGAGAGGGCTTATATCATAATGCTCTTTCAAACTACGGAATGTCTACAACATATGCAGATCACTACTATTTCGGGTAACAGAATCCTGTATCCAATCAAGATTCATTCATTTAATCAGAACTTAATGTCTATCTGGTATTTTCCGGATATATAATCAATTTCAATATAAATAGCCATTACATATTTCTCATACATAACATTCAATTCAAGCATGTAAATATATAAATTTAGTTACACGAACTTACCTTGGTGCTTGTTCGCAAACAAAATATACTAATCCGAAACTTTTTCCTTTCCTCAATTAACTTTGAATTTGAGTTGTTCGGATCTATATAAATGAGTTTTAATTTCAATTTAATACAATTCACATTTAATTGGACTCAATTTACACCCTAGGAAAAATTACCATTTTGCTCCTATACTTTTCATAAATTCCAATTTCGTCCCTAGACTCAGAAAATGAAATTCATACAATTTATCCCTTGTTCCAAGCCTAGCCAATTTTCATATATATCAATAACAGTCCATAAATTTCACAAAAATCAAAATTTTTCCATAAATTTTATAACTTTACAATTTAGTCCCTAAATCTCAATTTCATGAAAATTCTCTTTGTAAAAGTTGTTTATCTATCAACAACCTTTCATTTTCTACTATAAACTTCAAAATTTCAGCATAATCATCCATGGAAACATTTTTATATTTTGATATATTTACACATTGATTCCCAAAATAGATAGATTATATTATTCCAACCTAAAAATATAAAAATTACTAAAAACAGGACTTGAATACTTACCCAGTTAAGCTTGATCAGTTTCATCTCTCTCTTCTAGGGTTTCCATGGAATTTAGGATGAAGATGATAATAATATCATGATATTTCTCTTTAATTTCTTTATCATCCTTTAATTATTTTAGTTTCCAATTTAGTCCTTGTCTTTTTCCAATTTTCCACGGATGAATCATCCATAAATATCTACCATCTTTCTTTTACTGGTCTAATTACCATATAAGGATCTCAAGTTTTGAATTTTACAGTTGTTTAATACCTATAGCTTCTAGAATTTAACTTTTGCATTTTATGCAATTTGGTCCTTTCCATAATTTATCACTTAATCGTTAAAATTTTCTTATCAGTATTTTCATATGACATACTTATCACACTACAGACTATACAATAATATTAAAACAATTTTTTCTTTTTGACTTGGATTTATGGTCCCGAAATCACTATTCTGATTTCACTGAAATTGGGCTGTTATAGTTTCTGTTTGCGAAAATCTTTTATTCATGCAAAGATATGAACAAACTGATAAACGATTTAGGCCTTGGGTATGATAAAATTCATAGTTTCCCAAATGATTGCATGTTGTATTGGGGTGATTGGAAAAACCAACAGTCTTGTCATGTTTACGGTAAATCGCGTTAGATGAATAGGAATGCAGAAGATGTGAATGAAGATGAAGGTGAGGCAAAGTTAAGAAAGAAGCCAATAAAGATTTTGCGATATTTTCCACTAATACCAAGGCTTCAAAGGCTTTTTATTTTATCAAAGATAGCCGAGTCTATGAGATGGCATCATGATGAATGAACCAATGATGGATTATTAAGGCATCCTGTGGATTCTTTAACTTGGAAATCACTTGACAGGAAATTTTCAAGCTTTGTAAGCGATCATCGGAATGTGAGGCTTGGGTTAGCATCTGATAGATTTAAACCTTTTAAAATTATGAGTACTTCATACAATACTTGGCCTGTAGTGCTTGTTCTTTACAATTTGCCTCCGTGGATTTGCATGAAACAATATTCTTTTATCTTATCTATAATTATTCCTGGAGGGAAAGGCCCCAGGAATGATATTGACATTTATATGCAACCACTTATTGAAGTGTTGAAACATATGAAGTTTTGAGAAAGGAGAACTTTTATTTACGTATAGCTTTATTGTGGACTATTAGTGATTTCCCAGTTTATGCCAATTTATCTGGTTGGAGTACCAAAGGACGTTATGCTTGTCCTTGTTGTGTTGCATGTTCGAAGTGGTTATATAATGGAAAGAAGTTCTCTTATATGGGGCATCATCGGTGGTTAGATGCAAATCATATATTTAGATTTCAGAGAACTCTATTTGATGGTATTGAAGAGTTCAGAGAAGGTCATGAACAGACCATTGGATCTGAAATCTTGTTTATGTTAAAATATATGAATTTTAGTTATAGGAAGATGAATCAACCACCCAACACGCAAACAAATAAAAGATCAAGAGAGGCGTATGTTGGCGATGTTGACCGGTAGAGTGATGATGAATTTGATGAAGAGGATAATCCTAATGAGGCGGACTTATGGAAAAAAGAAGTATTTTTTTGAGTTGCCTTATTAGAGCATCACATTTTACGACATAATCTTGATGTCATATATATTGAAAAAAATGTTTGTGAGAATATCATTGGGACAATTCTCAATGTCGATAGAAAATCAAAAGAAAATATTAAGAGTTGACTTGATCTAGTTGACATGGGAATTTGGCGTGATCTTCATCTCCAATTACTTTCAAATGAAAAATCTCAGTTGTTGCCTTCTATTTTTGTAATGTCAAAGAAAGAAAAAGAAGTGTTTTGCACGGTGTTGAAGGATATAAAGGTCTCAGATGCATATACATCAAATATATCTCGATGTGTGAGTCTTAAAGATAAAAAAAACTATATTCCCTAAAATCACATGATTATCGCATCTTGATGCAAATTTACTGCCAGTTGCTTTACCCTGTTATATGTCAAAAAAGGCGACGTCTTGTATAATTAAACTATCCAACATAATGAAAGCTACTTGTGGAAAAGTTTTGATTATTGAAGAACTTGAAAAAGTACAAGATCGAGCCGCCTTGACTTTATGTGTAACACCCCAAACCCGGCCTAGACGTTATGGCCGAATTTGGCGATGTCACTTAGATTGGTATTTTAAAACTAAGCCGTCACGAAAAACCATTTCAATTTATCTACTTTTATTTTCCTCTTATCAATTACAAAAACTCTTATTTGTTTATTCGAATTGTTTTAAAACACATTAAAATTGCAGAAGCTTTGAAACCTTTGAATTTAAGTAAACGAAAATCGTTCATGTTAGGGAAAAACCTTTGTTTCTAGTAAAACTGTGTTTTTGTCGACTTTTGCAGTTATAAATTCATAAAAGTAGTTAAAATCAAAAATTAAAGTAAAACTTGTCCATAAGTCCAAATTACAACAAAAAAAAAAACCCCAACAAATCAAATTAAACCATAAAACCAAAAGTAAAGCAGTTTTTAAAGGGTAGTCACCGTTGAGTCTTCTGTTGCATCGAACCCTCTAAGTATGGGGATTACCTGTACAAATTAAACAGAAGGGGTAAGTTTACGTAAACTTAGTGTGTAATCCCCATAGAAATAAACATGCACACAATCAAAATTTCAGAATCAATCAGTCACAGATTTAAGCCTAAGCCCATTACAGTAACAAATGCAGAATTAGGTTGTAGCCCATCTCAGATACAAATATAGATATACAGTCAGAATAGAAATTATATCCTACCCCCAGCCTCTACACACCGTATCCGACCATCCCTACACACCATGTGGGGTTTAAAACACCCACCCAGCCCTACACACCATCTTGTACCGAATGCAGCACATATCAGAAATAATGCATTTGAGTTGCCAGATAATAGGCGTAAATGCCTTTTAGAACACTTGCTCCAATAATCATTATCTCACCCCAATAACAAAAATAGTGCAGATACAGATTATATGCAAAAAAAGATATACAGTCTAACATGCTCACATGGCATATATATATCTATAACAAATACAGTTATATGCATCAGATCAGTCAGGTACGCATGGTAATAACATGTTCAGAACATAATATCAGTCATACAGATCATACAAATTAGGGTCTAATTATCCCATTACCGATCCTACAGTAGGTTCACGGTTGTTTGGGATGACCCGTGCAACCCTAGGGCACACTCCCGTGGGAGCCCGCACGCCCGTGTGGCCCACAAGTCCAAATTGGCCTTAGCCTGTATGGATCACACGGCCTAGCTCAGAAACTTATACGCCCATGTAGAATACCTGTGTGGACTCACACGCCTGTGTGACCCACAAGGCCCAATTTGGTCTAGCCCGTGTGTCGCACACGGCCATACTCAGCCACCATAAGGCCATGTCTAGTACACGGCCTAGCCTTCGTCAAACACACGGCCGTGTTATTTGCTCACGACCTATCACACGAGCGACCACACGCCCGTGTGGCATCGAAAGAATGGTTTTTAGCTTTTGTTGAAACCTCTTTTTTTACATTTTCAAGTACACATCTAGTACTATTTCGCTACAAAAGCGATCCCGAGTCCTCTAAAACATGTAATCAATTGAGAAAACTCCAATTTCATTCACTTAAATCGATACCAAACCAAACTATTATGAACAGACAATCCCAAAATCCACCAACAACCTTTATCTTTGAACAAGCAATGATGAAAACGCACTTCTACAGCACCAATTAAAATCCCACAACTACTTAATGGTCTCCTAAACACAAAACAACTCCATTATTCACCGATTCGATAACACGAAATCTTAAACACGCTTACCCCACATACTGGAACACATGAAGAGTTGAAAAATTACGATAAAAAGATTTGATTAATGGAAATAAAGAATAATTGCGAAGAATTGTCAAATGGCAAGAGAAAAAAAGGAAAAGAAAAACCAGAGAGGGGGAGAAGGCAGAGGAGTTGGTGTCAGATTGAGAGAGAACCAAAAATTTTGAAAGAATGATACTAACCCTATACCGGATACACATCCATTAATTTTCTCCCACTATCCCACTAACAGTCAACGATTCAGAATTCCCACTCCACTGAAACACTAACAGATGACCGAGCAAAAAATATTAGTATTTGCACTAGCACCTAGATTCAAACACAAGACCTCCAGCAACTTAATACTCCACTTAACCACCAGACCAGGAGGCCCATTCTGTTAAGATTTTACAAACAATTTAATATAACTCTACTCTTCAAATGCCAGGCTTATATCAAAAAAATCTCAAAATTTACCCAAGGAAAGGCTTGAACTTAGGACCTTACACACATACCCAGAACACTTAACCACTGAAGCAGACAGATATTTGTGTCAAAATTTTACAGAAGCACAAACAAAAATTTGGGGCGTTACATTATGCAACTTGGTGAAGATCTTTCCACCTTCATTCTTCACAATTATGATGTACTTGTTAATCCATCTCCTTCATGAAGCAAAACTTAGTGGACCGATTTTCTATCGATTGATGTATCCTATAGAGAGGTGCTAATTTATTTGCAAAGTTTTCGTCTATTCATGAATATACCTTTAATTACAACTTTTGATAATGTTGTATATCATGTTTAGGTTCCTATGCAAATTGAAATCTTATTGTTGTAATACGCGTTATCCAGAAGGATCAATTGCTGAAGGTTACTTAGTAGAGGAGTGTATGAATTGCTGCTATAGATATTTAACAGATGTTGAAACAAGACTGAATAGACCAAGTAGAAATGTCGGGCTTACTAATCATAACTTAGTTGAAACTTATCTATTTCGAAGTTATGGACAACCAACCAGCAAAGTTGAAATTGCATATTTAGATAATAGATATTGGGTACAAGCCCATCGATATGTTCTTTTTCACCACGATTCAATTGAACCATTACGCAACTAAGTTTTAAAATTTGATAAATATTCATCTTTTTCAATTGTTTATTTTCTAACCAAGTAATCCACTTTTTAACATAGTGAGTTTAAACAAGTCTTGAGATCTCGTTCACGCTCCCGGAGATTACAACATCGAGAGATTCATAAGTTATTCACAGAATCTTTTCATGAATGGTTAGGGCAGACAATATGAACTTGAATCTTTCAATGACAAATAATAATATTTTCGTATAATATTATAATTAATCAATTTACTTTTAATTCAATAGGTTTGGAGTGGAAAGGATGTCAATGAAGAAGTTTAAATGGCTTTCCCAATGTCCGAATACAGTAGTAAAAAGATATAATGCCTTCTTCATTAATGGATTCAAGTTTCATATAAAATCTCTCAAAAGATTGATGAAGACTCAAAATTGTGGAATAGTTGTTAATTCTTCAATTACAAGTTATGCTAGTGCTAAGGACAATAATCCTGTTGAGGGAAATGTGGAGTATTACAAACTTCTTACAGATATGAGTTGGATTACTATGGCAAACGGAAGGTTGTCTTATTTCGATGTGACTGGGTTAATGTTAATACTGCTTGCGGAATTAAAAAGATCAATTTGGTTTTACAATGGTGAACTTCTCTCGATTAATTCACATTGGACAGCAATTGATAGATGAGCCGTATGTATTTTCTTCTCAAGTTAAACAAGACTTTTACTTGAAAGATCCAACTAATGAGGGTTGGTACGTTGTACTCCGTAACACCTCTAGAGACTTGTTTGACATAGGCAATGGAAGTAGAGATGACATCGACGAAAGATCAGAAACTTTGCCTTTTCCAGAACAAAACTTAAATAAAACTATCCCTAGTACTAGTACACAATTTTAATGGGTTCGCCAGGATGTGGATGAAGATATGTACGAATCATGATGTAGTAAGATTTTA
Source organism: Gossypium stocksii (assembly GCA_020496765.1). NCBI lineage: Eukaryota > Viridiplantae > Streptophyta > Magnoliopsida > Malvales > Malvaceae > Gossypium > Gossypium stocksii. Next base: position 10,290,168 of record CM035621.1, on the reverse strand, counting down.
CGTTTTTTTAGTTATATGCAATATTATAATTTAAATCTTGATCTTGTTAAATATATCTATCACTATTTTTACTGTAATTAGTTACTAATATTTCAACTATTTTATGTGTATTGCAGATAATATGCCTAGAAGAAGATTGCAAGATCTAAATATTATTCAAATTCCTCTAAATTCGAAAGAAACAAATAGTGATCAACAGACTGCTATTAAATCTTCGGATGTTCCAAATACTGTTGACGAATCTGTAGAAATTCAAAATAATGTTAACTTTAATTTACATGCATATTGACTTTTATTATTGATTTTTGTTTCAAATTCTTATATTATCATATTCAATTTTTTAGCTGAAAATGGTGAGAGGCGCAAAACTCGAAGACGTACGCTATTAAAGGATTTATACAATCTAAATTCTATGGAGCGTGTCAAAGTATCTTAAAACAGTCATAGTCAGCCTATTGGATCCGAAGCTCGAGTTTTAGTAGGATACTTGGGCATTATAGCGCGAAATGCCAATCTGTTACCAATCAACTACGAGTCATAGCATCATATGCCTGATAACAACAAAAATCATGCTCTGGATAATATTAAGGTAGTAACGTGATGTAATTTATAATACTTTGATTTAATTTTCATTTATATTTACTTTCTAAACTTGTGTTATTTACAGGAGAGATTTGTTTTAGAGGTCTCAGATAATTATGTGAGGAAAGCATTAGCAAAGAAATAGAGAGACCATAAAAGTACTTTAAAAAAGGAATATTTTAAGAAAAATATAAGCCTCGAAGAGAAATTGCGAAATGTCCCACTGGGAATGCTGAGGTACCAATGCGAAGATGTAGTTAGATTTTGGAATTTAAAGAAAGGAGAGATATTACGTACTTTTAAACTCTTATAATTATTTCAGTTTATAGTATTTACTATATACGTAATAATAATTTTATAATGTAGGATCGTGAGCGAGTTGAAATTACAAGTAGGCAAAAACAAAAATTAACGACATAATTGGGTCGAAAAGTTTTGCTTGTGTAGTTGTTGACGAGGTATTTTGAATTTATTAATTGTGTCAAATATTAATTACTTTCTACTAAATAATATTTTTCCTAATAAATTGTAGGAACTATCGTCTGGTCAAAAAGTTGGATGCCTTCAGCTTTTTAACATTACACATAGAAAGAATGATGGATCTCCTATAACTACTGAAGCTGTAGAAATTATGGTATATTTACTTAATAAAATTTAAATTATTTTAAATATTTATCATGTTTAATTATAGTAGTTTAATTCATCGTTTGTAATGCAAATAATGTCAAGTTATGTTGCATTTGCTTAATTATATATTTCGTTTCTAACTCCTTAATTGATTTATTAGGATAAACTAAAGGATAAAAGGGTGGAGTATGAAGCTACGACTTTAAGTGATAGTTTTGTTAATCTGGACGACATTGATAACCGAGTTATTACTAAAGTTTTGGGTCTTGAAAAGTATGGTCGGGTTGATTTTAAGGATCTTTCGTTAGCCCAACCCAATATTTTGGATCCAGCTCGTAACAGTACATGCCTTCGTCGAATCGGGCTCAAGCTGAAGTTTAGAGGTTAAGAGACCAGATGGCTCAGATGCAAGCGAGCACAGTTGAGCAAATTGCTCAACTTAAAGAGAAGGCAGCATCGAGAGAAACAGAGGCTAAAAGAAAATATGATGAACTCTAGCTACAACTTAAAACAGAAGCAGCAACGAGAGAAGCAGAGGTAGCAGCGAGGGCAACAGAGGCAACAAGAAAATATGACGAACTTCAGTTACAGCTTCAAAATATGAAGATGTTTTAGTAGAATCAATCGTAAAATCTGCCATCTTAGACTTTTGTTTTCTTATTGTGAGAATATCTTAACAATATAACTTTTGAATACATTTTGTTATTTCAGTTGTTAATTTAGATCATATACATATTTCTTTCGTGATAGTATCATTTAAATTTGAAGTTTGTTGTTGGATTTGAAGTTACAGGATTTGGGTTCTATATGAAATAAAATGGGTTGGTAAAATCTGTTAATGGTAGTTGCGTTTTCCCACAAATGACGCTATAAAACATGATCTTTAGAGGCGTTTTTACTACAAACACCGCTAAAGAACATTATCTTTTGCGGTGCTTCTAGCTACAAACGTCATAACATGCTTGACTCTCTTGCGGCATTTTTCCACATAAACTCTGTAAATTTTAGCGGCGCTATCTAAAGCGGCATTTTTTGAGGCGCTTATAGGGCCAAAAAAATGCCATTAAAAGTCAGTTTTGGTGTAGTGATAGTTGGAACAAAATTTTGTAATAAACAATCATTTGAGTCTAGATAAAATTATGCTTGCTGCAAAAGCATATATTTTGCGATTAATAGAAGGAATGCTAATGCTAGATAAATTCGATAATTTAGTTCATTTGGCATATCTCCTATTGATAGTTGATTTACAGGAGTGTAGGGACCACAATTGGGATTCGACCATCCTTGCGTTCCTATATCAAGAGGTGTGTTGAAGTTCAATAGATGGGTAGGTGAGATGGATGGTTGTATAATGTTGTTGCAGTCTTGGACTTGGATTGACTACCATTCATTACCAACTTATGAGAGCCTTCATTGATTATCCTTTGGCAGAAAGGTAATTATTTTACTAATTGATTCATGTCTTTAGCAGTGTTTGCTTGAGGTTTTTGTGGCATTTAAAAATGCGTAAAATATAGTAGGAAAAGTGCAGCAAAAGGCGCCGTAACAAACATCACGAAAAGCACGATGCTTCTTAAAAAATGTCGCTATAGGTATTCATATATTTACTTGACAAACGCTGTTAGAAATAAGGCATTTATCGATGTTTCTCTTTATAAAATGCCATTACATATAAGTCATTTTGACACAATTTTTAAAAAAGAAAGTCTCAGAATGTATGATCTTTTGCTGCGTTATACTCCACAAACACTCTTAAATATACATAATTTATTTTTTAATTTTTTTGAACATTCCCTAGTATAATTTCACATTATTATTTATAAAATTATATATAATTCACAAATGAAAAAATATAAAATATTTTATACAAATGAATTAAGTTCGTATACAATTAAATGAAATATAACATACATTAAAAATTACTCATACAAGAATGTTACAATCATTAAGAATTTAACAAAGGCAAGAGTATGTAAAGGTGTGCATGGGCCGGGCTGCCTCGCGGCTCGAAGGCCCGCCCGAAATGTGGGAGGTTTGGGCAAAAATATAGGCCCGAAAAATGGGCTTGGACAAAAAATAAGGCCCGTTTAAAAAATGAGCCGTGCCTCGGGTAAGGTATTTTTGGCTCGGGCCCGGCACGGCTCGGCCCGAATTCACTAAATGACAAAAAAATCTGCTATTTTTTTGTTTTTAAATGTTATTTTCTTGTTATTTTCTCCCTATTTTGCTACCATATTACTATTATGTTGCTACTATTTTGTTGTTATTATTTGGATATTGTATATAACTTATTTTATTGTTAATTTTGTTATTATTTTAAAAGTATTTGTTAATTTTGTTATTATTTTAGAGGTATTTGCTTGTTAAGTTGCATCTATCTTAATGTTATTTAAGTCTACATATTTTTTTAAAATTTATTTTCAATTTGTTGGAAAATATTTATTTTGATTTTTTTAGTATTTTTGATGTATTATATATATTTAAAAATTATATAAAAAATATAAAAAATAATACGGGCGGGCCGGGCTAGGCCCAGGTTTTAGCATTTTTATATTGGTTGGGCTTGGGCAAAAATTTTAGGCCCATTTTACCCGAGCCCGATAAATGAGCCTAAATTTTTAGTTGAGCCCGGCCCAAACCCGACCCGGCCCATGCATACCTCTAAGAGTATGAAACTAAATAAATTACAGTGCAATATCTCATGGCCCTAGTTTACTTCTTCCCTTGTTTAGAGAGACACAATGGAGTTGGAACATCCTTGATTTCTTCCTACGGCCAACAAAGCAAACACAGGCAGCCAAAATAATTATAGTTTGAGAAAATAATAGAACACTCATTAAAGAAATAAAGAGAAGAATTGATTAAATAACTGAAACTTGAACTTAATTTTTGCATCGTCCCTTAAAACCTTAGTTCTTACCATCTATCAATTGGCCAGCTCTGGTTCTGCTAGTCTTCCTGACACTGATCTTATGGTTAAAGTCGCTTCCTTTGATTGTTCCTCTTGACAGATCAGCTACATTAGAGATATACACAAGCTTAAATTTTTTCTATATTGACCAAACCAAAAAGTGCAAATGGGCATGTACTTAGAATCAATAAAAGGATCATTGACTGCTACCACATCAATATCATCCCTTCAGTTCGCTACTCTTGAAAACCAACCTGCAAAGGTTCATTGTCAAAACATGAGTTATAAGATACATCATGCCGTCTAGAGCAACAGGGACTTCCAAATCAAGATTAATCTACTAGGTTTTGGACTTTTAAGCTGCCAACAACAGACTTGAATCCATTATTGATAAACATTAGTAATCTTTTATTTTTTTCGATTTCTATGCCCCAACGCTTCCATTGTGTTAGGCAATTTGGATTTAGCAGCTGGTTTATACGAAAAATCTTACAATTGCTTGTCATGTATCAAGCAACTTGAAGTACCAATTAGACCTAGTAATTTCAGACATAGCACAAGGATAAAAAAACTAATTAAAATTGCACTTTAATGCCTGTACTTTTCCAATTTATTCAATTTAATCATTAACTCGATTTCCCAACTTCATACGTCAATACTCAATACATATCCATGCCACATCCTAGGAAATTGTTTATTAAAATTTTCGCTCTTCCTACAATAATGGTAAATTTACATTTTCAGTCCTCTAGCTTTCAAAAATTTTCAATTAATCCTTACTAAATTTGATTATTCATACTTTCTCTCCAAATACTTAATTCATCTTAAAAATATTTCTCCTTAAAAACCAAAATTTTGAGTATTACAAATGACATCTGTTTTTAGAGTATATATTGACTGCATAATCTAATATGTTGATAATTTGAATGCAGTTTATTAGGATGCCTTACTCCACATATGATGTCGTTGAAACGTACCGGGTGACGTGTACTAACAACTGCAGAGATGGCGTGGTACTGGTCCGCTCATATGTTTTGCGATAATCGAGTGGCATCAACCGGGTAGCGCCTTAAAATAGTTTGGCATTCAACAAAACATACCTGATGCTCACCGATTGGACGGTAGAGGCATCATAATGTGAGATGCAAGAGACCAACGGATGCAAGAGATGTTGGACGACATCCTTTTTCGTTGGAAACTGAGTACCAACCCATTGCCCTGATTAGTAGCGTCTAGAGTGGTATAACCTGGAGTGATATGCGGATTCTTCGGAAACTCAAATCCTTTCATCCAATCAAAGTTAACTTGGAGCATACGAGCTAGAGATTGATATTTTAGAATCGGAAGATTGATATTTTAGAATATCCTATCCAACATCACCGACATGATCACTAAAGTCACCACGAGTTCTCCAAACTGCAACCCGATGATATTTTCATGCACTGCTGGCTTCGGTTGAGACTGGTGTATTACAACAGAAGTTGATGGAACTTTCTCTCAATTTGGAGCACCACTGAATTTGAATTCTAGAAACTGCAATGCAAAATAGCTTGATAGCATTCCCGTATGAGTATATTCATCGGAGATAAAAAGAGTTGCCAACAACGATACGAAACTATTAACCAACCCGTATGTTCGGTCCGGTGTTTCAATTTGCAAATCCACCAGATGAGTCATTTGTGGCATCGATACAAGGGTCCTAGATGAGTTTGAAATATCGCTCCCCATGTCCTTCAATGTTGTCGAGCTCGACTCTTTCACTACCATTTGGCCCATGAAGTGTAATAATTGTCTGTAGATTATCATCATCATCTGTTACGGGAATTGTAAAATATCTCACTAGATTATCACAGGTAATAAATCTACGTCTCAACAACCCAATTGGAGCTATGATTTTTTGACCAATTTAGCTCTTCATCTCCGCTAACGTGATGTCCTTTCCAAACATCATGTTAGCCAGACTTTCGGACTCAAAAATTACGCCGATATCCATCTCACGAATTCGGCCATTATAATTCACCACAACATAAAACTAGAAAATAATTATTCAACATCATATTGTATATTTAACACAAATAGATAATCAACACTAATAAGTATCAATTTTTAGTGTATGTTCAACATTAATATATATATTCAAAATTGTTATAAACTAAAATATGTTCAACAACAATCTCAACAGTCTGTTGTATATTTACCACTAATTCTTAGTAGATGTTAATGTATAAATACATAAATTAAAAAATATATAGATGAAAATTGTAGAATATTTAAAAGATAATAGCTACTAACAATGCTCAACAACAACAACAAAAAAAAAAGTTGAGAATAAACTTACTCTACTTGTCTTGGTGGCAAGGTATCTATACACAATTTTCAGTCTCCTCCACCTTTTCCATTATTATTACTCATACATTGCATTGTTCGATGATCTCCAAACAGTCTTCCGCCTCATTCTATCATCTCCAAATAACTTTCTTTCCGCCTTGTTCTATCATCTCAACTTTCTACCTTGTTCCACCATTTTCAAACTATTTTCTTGTGAACTTGCCCTAGTATTTTTTCAACTTCTCACACATGCACGAGAAAGTTGTATTTCTCAACCTTCACCTTCACGTGCTCCTGCCCTTCATTGTTGCATATAGGGTATGTTGAAATAAATTGAAGTTGACACTTTGAGTGGTCAATTAGAGTTGTCTATGAGTCGGGTCACCTGATCAGGTTTGAAAGTCCGTTAAAAAATTGAGAGAGTTTGAGCAAAAATATAAGCCCAAATATGAACTTGGACAAAAAATGAAACCCGTTTTCTAAACGGGTTGAGCTTCGAATAAGCTTTTTTAGCCCCAACCCGGCCTAGATAACAAAGTAATGGTATATTTCACAAAAGTATTGATACCCTGTATGGTATCAATACCGTTTTAAGTTTTGATAGTTTGAAAATGTCTGAGTATCGATATCCTCCCCAACGTATCGATACCTCGTAGCAAGTATAAATGCATTCCCTATTGTATTGATACTAGACTTTAATATAGGCCGGATTGGTTCAAACTCAAACCTATCAATCGAGCTTAAAATTTTATTAAGGCCCGACTCGAACCTAACCCATAAACAATTCTAGTGCCGACTTCACCTCTCCTTTGCATACTCAGTTAGTTTGCTAAATAATTCAACAACTCAACTATTACACTGAATCGTTTTTCAAACTCATGTATGAAAAAAAAAAGGCTTTCATTTTATATCCACTGGGAAGGAAAAAAAAAACCCAAAATATATATAATTTGTAAAATGTGATTATATTATCTAATTTTTTTTCAAGAGAAAACTATATTAATTTTTATTTTTTTATCCAACAGTATCTGGATTAAATTTGTAATCTAATCAAATCCTCAAACAAGAAATAAAAACTCTCTTAGTAAGGTCAAGCTGACTACGTAATATATGCACATGGCACTGTTGCGTGATTATATGAATCAATTAAAGTAAAACTCTGAGTTTGAACCAATTTATTACCCTACAAATGGAAAATTGGATTAGAGGTTCCATAAATATGAAGAGAATGTAAGAATATAAAAGACTACATGGTAGCTGACAACAGATTATTATATACAAAGTTACGCTGTGCAGTAACATGGAAGTGACCTATTCTTTCGACATTTACCAGTAAGAATGAAGAAAGTATTAGAGCTATGCAACACCTACATATTTTATCAACACCGATCAATCATTCGCGATGTCACATTCTCGATCTTCATCTACAACATGAAGATTCGTGATTCCTCTTCGCCACAGTCATCTCGGGTTCAATGGTGTAAGATACATATAAATGAGCATAAGTTGCAAGATTGCATCCCCTTTTGTAGCTATCAATCTGCATCTTTTACTTCTGCTTCGATATCAACAACTGCTCCTGAAGAATCACTTCCTGAACAAACCGTGCGAGAATACTCAGAATTAATGAATTCGATGAACTTAAATTAACATGCTTGTGATATATGATCGATGTTCATAACCGTCTACATAAAAAATCCTTTTCAATATGTAAAATCACAATGTACTTTCATTGTGTTACAAAATATCATGCTCTGTTTTTCATCGAATTGTACGGTTTTTAAGCTTTGTTTTATGCCAGATTTGTACAATTGGAAAACAATTCAAGTTGATTTTGTTAGATGAAATGAACTTTGCAAAGTCGAAAAGATACTAAATCCAGTCATAGTATCACGACACATTACAGTTAATGCTAAATCCTGTAAAGAAATTAATTCCAAAGCCTGAAAATGTAAGAAGGGGTTAAGAGGGCACCTTTCTTGAAACCAGGAGAAAAGCTGTTGAATGTTTGTTTCTGTTTCGAGGTTTGGTTGGAGAACTTTACAGGTTCCTTGACAAACTTGTCATCCACCACTACAATATAATCAACAAGTCAACAAAACACGTAAAAAAGCGAGTGGATCCTACTCTAAGTAATAACAAAATGGACATAAGGAAAGTCCGGCTAGCTACAATTTTAGCCGGATTATCCTGCATACTAGATGTATCAATGAACATAAATAGATTCACCTGAAAATGGTTGACTGCAGTAAGGGCACAGCTGCAACTCGTCATTTAGAAAAGACCTAAGAAATCGTCATTACCATCCAAGTCACGATACTTAAAAAAACATCTCATAAATGTCCACAAGTTTAGCTAAGAGGTGTTTGTTTTGCTTACTTGAAAATCTGAAAATCATTTCCACAGTTCGGGCACTGCAATTATATAAGATAGTATTAAAGGCAGTCAGCGGTAGATGCAGTTCCGTACATTTATTCACATTATAAAGAAACCAAGTAAAACATGGCTGCATATCGAGAAACAGGAAGATATTCGATGCTTATAAGAACAGTCAGACGTTTAGGCTCTTGCAATTGCAGGGTTTAAGTTGGGCAAATCTATGATTTTTATATTTATCTGGTTTTAATATGATTCTATATTGACTATATTGACTAAGATATGCAACTAGAAGACTTCGAGCTTTGATTTAGGCAAACATTTTTTGTTTTGCAATCGGGTCTGTTGATCTTGCCACAGCTGCTGTGGAAGATATATACAAACCATAGAAAGAAGGTTGACAAAACTATATGTATAAGCTGAACAATGAACCGAAAGTTAAAGAAGCCTTACGCTGCTTTGAACAATATCCCGGCCTGCCCACCAGAGGAAGGCTCCCACACCAACAATAGGAACGAGCACTGCAATGAGCTGGAGACGACAACACTGGCAATTAGATGCAACTAGATGAACTAACATCAATATTGAAAGTACTACTCTTAAGTGATGCAAAAACAATACCAAAGATGGTTTCACAAAACAAAATGGTGCTACATAACATACTAGCTAATGCTACCGGTTTTCGCAACAACTGGGAAACCGGTATCTAACAACAACATCCAATATCTTCTATAAGCAAGAATTCAAAACATTATTATCAAATAACAAGTACAGGCAATCAATCCAAGCCAATTCAAAAGCAACCTTAAACAACCATTTTTATCTTATTGATTTTCACATAGTCAACTAGCACTCATTCATTCATTCATTGCTCTACAATCAAGGTGAAGGGGAACTGAGGTTCTCATTATAAACCCTAATTATATCTACTGTAATTCTTATAATTCATTATTACAAAGACTGTAGAAAGCTAAATTTTACATGCATGTATATAAAAGGAGAGGGGATCAGTACCCAAATTGAGACAATAGCATCTAAAACCCATCCAAGCTGTCCAGTCGCTGAAAGATAAGTTAACCCAATAGCCAAAGCGATATTTCCCAGAAGCCTAGCTGTGTTACTATCAATTTTTCCACCGCCGCCACCACCACCTCCTCCACTACCATCACCACCACCATTAAACCCAAAGCCTTGACTAAACATCACCAAAACCACTCTCCTCTTCCTCTTCCTCTTCCACCCTTCTTCTTTAAAAAAAATCCCATCTTTGAACCTACCCACTTCCCCAAAACTCAATCTTTGCCTCCCAAAAGCTCCTAACTTGAATCTGTTTGGCTGAAAAGAAACAGTTCTGGGACTCCTTACTGGGTAACAGCAAATGGGTTTTTCACAAAATTTTTCATTTGATGAAGTGAAGGGTGAGAACTTGAATGTAATTTGCAGAATTGTTGTCATTGGCCCGTTTTAGAAAACAACTGCTTTTGGATTGTGTTTTATAGATAATTTTCATGGCTTATATAGTAGTAATCATAGTTTCCAAATTCAACTAGATTTTTCTATTTATTTTAATTGGACTAGTTTTCATCCTTTGGAACTGTGCCACGTGTGTGTTCTTGTTGATATCCATTTTTATGATGTCCTGCGATTGTACTTTTGCATGTTAGTGAATATCATAGTTTCCCGACTGATGTTTTTCTCATTTATTTCGACCAATAGGTTGATTTCAACTTGAATATATGTTTTTCCCTGTCGAGAGGAAAAGATTATACATTCTTATTAATGTCTAAATATAAATATAATAAAATTATTATAAAAATTTCAAAAATTTACTTCAACCATTCCATACTAATTTTTGATTCAATCGATCAGAGTTTGAACCATTCCATAGTAATTTTTGATTCAATCGATCTGAGTTTGATCAAAGTTTACTGTAATACTATCTTTTTAAATTACATAAATACATTCTTTCAAAAATATGATAATCTTATTAATACATTCTTTCAAAAATATGATAATCTTATTAAAGCAGAATTTGTTAATACCATTTGTCAAAATTTAATCTTACATTCATTGTTTTACAATAAAACATACATGAACACCGAATGAACATTTAAAGTTCGTCCAACATCCATCTCCTGATGTTTTGCACTAAAAATTTTCTTGGTTTTTTCCCTTGCGTTTTGAGAAGAACTCCGAATATTATGCCATAAACCTACTCCGGAAAAAGCAATACCAGTGATCTCATGAGTTCGTCACAAAATCATTAGTTACCTGTGGCCAAATGTTCCCGTAGCTCGAATAGGAAGTCAAGATGCTCGTATAAATAAGAAACAACGACGATAAAATGGTGAAGAATGAAAAAGAATTCTTTTAATACCTCAAAAGTTCCAGATCGACCGAGCTTGGAGTCCATATTCAAGCAAACATTCTGACAATAAACTCTGCTGATAATGCCACCAAATGTACAAAGTCGATGCCGAGCTGAGAAGGCCATATGCCCTTTGATGAATATCGATGGAACATATCTGCCTTGTATTTGCTCAAAAATCAATTTTCATATCAGAGAGATTTCAGAACATCACCCAGAACTAATCCCCATTGAGTCCAGTGGGTACCACCCTATATGTTAGACGATTCAAGCATGGTTATGATTCAGAACAGATGCAAACATATTACCTGATAGTTTTCCCAGTTTTTTGATTGAAAATATAACACACCAGGCACGGAAATTGAAACCATTGAAATACAAACCTGGCAAAACACTGCATATGGTTCTCTTAATGGACCGTCACATGAGAGTTCACTTGTACTTCCATCGATGAAGGTTCCATCAGCAAAAATAACCTAATAAAAGACAACCAATTCTCTATAAGTAATACAAAAGAAAAAGAAAAGAATCCAACTTTTAGGTGACCTTGGTAATGATACTTAAAAACTTTAATCACATGAGAGTTGGGCCATTCCATGTTTAACTTATGACTAAAACAAAGCCAATTGTAACAATTGGGATTATCTCTGGTTCAAGCAGTTCACAGGCATTTTATATGTCATCTTGATCACTGAAAATTTCGCATTGACATAGTTTGATACATTCTCCTACATAGTTGCTATTGCACAACTAAATTTACCATAAACTAAGATGGGATGAACCCAAATGATGCCAAATATTTCTTAAATAATCTAACATGCAAATGAACCGTGAAGGCCTGGGATTCCTGATGTTACATGCTATTTGCTCTTTTACAGTATCAGAAAAACCTCGATACTTTGCTTTTGGGGAACTGCATCTATAAAATATTTTCCTACGCATTACAAGATAAAGGTGGAGGTAAAACATAACCCGACCTCTGATGCATAACCTGGAGTTGTACCAGCAACTGGCTTGGTGAACGAACCTACGGGGGAGCTTCTCTGGACAGCTTCACAGAAAGCAAGGAGAAGTTCACGGCTTCCAAGCTGCACTGCCTGTAAAGAAGAGAAGCTTGATTTTTCATATGGTTTTTATCATTTTGTAAAAAAAAGAACCCAAAAATACTGATGAACTAATTGTAATGTCAAACCATTTGATAAAACAATGATACTCTTATAACATATTAACACATCTACATCGAAACATGAAAATGAAAGGGTAACCCAGATGGGTTTCAATATCTCAGCTTTTAGACAACAAACCGAACAATGAACAGTAAGAAAGCAAACCTGTACTGTATCACTGCGGGGGACTCGAGGAAGAGGCTGCACCTTATACCCTTTTGAAGCCATAACTTCAGCAACCAGAAAGGTTCCCTGGAAGTAAAGAAGAATAGGTATTTTGATTGCCACACAGTAGGGGCCAAAGGAAATAATCAATAAAAGAAATCAGTGGGCTAAGAAAATGCTAAATGCACCTTAATTGCCTCACCAACCATTTGTGGTGCAAGAAACAAACCCTGGAAAAAGGCACGCATGATATCGCCAGGGGTTGATCCACAGTCAACTCCTAGGCCTGGTGCTGATAGACGAGCTGCTGCAGCATCAACCCATTTTTTTCTCCCGGCAACATATCCACCACATGGTGCAACAGTTCCACCAGGATTCTTTATCAAACTTCCAGCAATCAAATCTGCACCCTGTCCCACCATTTAAAACCATTGTGACCCTTCTTCAGGGGGAAAAGAAAAGCAAATCAGCAATGTGAAATACACCACCTACCACCATTGGAGGCTCAATGCTTTCCACAAATTCACCATAGCAATTATCCACCATGACCAAACAGTTTGGGTTCTGCATCTGTTCAAACAAAAGAGAATTAAGAGGGAACATTAAACAGATGAAGGTATTACGATCTATGAACTAAAATGAAAAACAGAAACGGTTGGTAATTAAACAAGATGCTAATGTATAAAGAAATTTCAAGATAATATCCCATATCTACTTTTTCTATGAAAAGGTTGGAACTAAACAGAATGCTAATGCATATAGAAATTTCAAGATAATAATATCCCACATCTTGTCAGTGGTTTAATGAACTAATATCAACATTCATGCAAAGCAAAAAAATATAATTTTTCAGTGGTTTAAACTCGTCTAAACATTTATAATAGGAAAATATGCAAGTTGTAATTAGGTCATTCCAAGCCTGGACAATCAGAGATTTGATTACTGCAAGGTCATTTCGGTGACTAAATTGAATAGAGTTCCCATCATATTTTCTGAATATGAACAGTTTACCTTAATTATCTTTATTGCTCTCCCTATCTCTTCTACACTTAAACTCCGACGCCATGAATAACCACATGATCTCTGTATGAGAGCACATTTTGTATAAGGTCTCAAAGCACCTGTGAGCGCATCCCAGTCAAGTCCACCATCTTCAGCAAGCTGCAAGAACATCAATCTGAGAGAACATTTACAACCAGAAGATGAAACTTATTCTGTAGGGTTATTAGCAACATACAGGAAGTTCCCGATACATCACTCCAAAATCTTTCAGGGAGCCCAATCCATGAAAATCCCTCTTTCCAATAACTTCTTCTAATGTGTCATAAGGTGCACCAGCCACTGCCAAAAGCTGACAATCAAATTAGTCCCGAGCATATTTGGCTGATCAAAAGCTCTCGGATATCATATAACTTCCAAGATAGTGCAGAACATTCAACCGAGATAGCTTACCTCATCCCCAGGCCTTAGAAAAGCAAACAGTGCACAAGTGATAGCATGAGTGCCTGAGAAGAACTGGTGGTCAAAGGGTCAACAGGTTAGCGGTAACTATTAAGAACTTATAACATCCAAAGATATAAAGGCACATAAAGCAAACCTGTGAACGCACTATTGCAGACTCAGCCCCAACAATTTCCGCAAATGCTTGGTCCAGTGCTTCTCGTCCACCAGCTTCATCATGCCCATAGCCAGTACACCCAGCAAAGTGCTGGTCACAAAATAAGCATATTAGTAGCAGATTAAAAATTATAAAAGGCCATGCATATCCACACACAGATATACACTTTTATGTACACAGATATTTCAGTACAATGCCATAAGATACCTCAAAGATTATAGCAACATATTTAAGCAGGTCATGGTTTCTCAACTGCAAGTGAATGTGTAACTTACATGAGATCCAACCCTAGCATTTTGAAAAGCTTTAAGAACACGGGAGGAATTGCAAGCGACCAAATTATCCACACCTCTGAATTCAGAGCTCAAAGAGTCTGCAGCTTTTGCAACCTGAAGTACAGATAAATAAAGCAACACTAGGTGTTAACACTGCCAATTCTACAGTTCTACAGCAATCAAAACTTTAACCGGTGTTGACGCTTAAAAGTCCATGAAAACTTCGGTGCTTATAGAAGATGCAAGGGAATTCACATCAATTCCCAAGTGTTGATATTTGCCATCCATCTTTAAAAGCTTCATACAAATGCTAGGCTGCATAGTTTTACAGCAATCAAAACTAGGATTGCGTGCTAACACTTCAATATCTAAAAATACTTGAATATGCGCTAACATTTCATTCAATCTCTATAAATATTTGACCAGCAAAAAATTTCCTTCAAAGTCCATGTCAAACAACCAAAAAGCACAAGCATGGTCCAATAATGAATTATGAGCAAAACCCAAATTTTCTCTTCTCCTGTTTCCTAGGAAAATCGAACCTCAACCAAGTTTCTTCTTTTCTCACTAAACCAGCAAAGAACTTTATCATTTTACAAGTTCACAATAATGGGTTTTTGTATTTACACATATAATGGTTTCTAGCATTGAAAAAAGGGGTCTTGGCGGTGGCGGGAGCCAACTAAAATAAACAATCCAAGAAAATAAAATAGGATTTATGGGAATATATATACGTACCTCTGGTACAAAAGGGTGAACATTACTCAGGCTTGAACGACTTGCTGTACATTTGGGTCTTGAAGGTGAGAGAGAGAGCGTAGGATAAACTGGTCTAGCGCAGGATAAGACCAACATCTTCACACGAATTTGGACAGTAGGAGGAAGATTGGATTTAGGGTGTTGTATCTTCCTTCAACTCTAACCCGGCTTTTCTTTCATTTTTATTAAGTATAAAAAAAAGGTAAGGGTTTATTACAAAAAGTCACTTATATATAGTTTAAATTATGTTTTGGCCACAAAATTCTAATTTGCTATAAAATGATCACTAATTTTATCTATTTGTAAATTTTGGTCACTGAACTACTGACCACAGTTAACATGATAAGCTGATGTGATATCTTATATCATCATTTTAAACAAAAATTTTATATCAGATTACAGATTTAAATCTTATACTTTTTTATCATTTTGAGCAATTTAATTTAATTTAATTTAATTTTTTTTCTGTACAAAAGATTTAGAAGCAAAGGAGATACATTTGATTTGTTGATTAGCATTATTGTATTAAAATGCTCAGGAGATAAATAGCAGTGGGAGCAATTTAAGCAAATTGGGATTAACTGTGGTATTATGCCAATAATCTTTGGTTTTGCAGGAGATCATGTGACATGGTCTTGTGCTGGATTTCAACTACTGTTAAAATAAAGTACCAATTTTTGATTTGTTGATTGATATTATTGTAATTTATAATAAATTAAAAGATAAATTTATACTAAATATATATATTACTATAATGTAAACATTAAAAAAAAATAATAAGATGACTATATAAAAAATTTTAATAAATAAAAAAATAAAGTTATTAAGTATTAAATTAAATTAACATAAAAATATATTTTAAAATTTTAAAAATAATATGGGTGGATATAAAATGCGCTTGGGTTAGTTTTGTACAAATATGGGTGAGCTTGGACAAAATTTTAGGCTAATATTTCAAGTCGTGTACCACCCCAATACTCAACTCAATCGTCAAGTCCAAGCTACAAGGTGTTACATTCGTTACCAAAATAACTACGATCAAACTACACTTGATTTATACCATTAAATGATTAAATTTCAACAATACATGCATAGATACGATATACATTTGTTTCCAGATTTTATACGAGCTTATGAAAGCTCTATTGCTAACCTGAAATCGAATTAGGACCAAATTGTAAAGATTTCAAAATATCGAGTAAATGTCACGACATCGAGGATTCCTCGTCGTGATGCAACAAACTGACTTGGTCTCCTTGCGAAGTTAAGGGATCAACGTTACAACATGACCCTGTTTTACAACAAAGTCCAATTAGGTACATATTCAACCAATCAAAACAATTCAAACATACTCAATACCAATCTCCAAAATCGTTGATGCTTGATCAGCGCTAATTTATACATATTTTTTACCTCATGTTTAGCCTATATTTTGGATGAATTATTATCAATTTAGTAAGAATTGGTGCTCTTAATCTTTCTTTAGCATATCTTATACTCAGGAGAGCATAGGGGAGATGAAAGAACAGAAAATGGGCCCAAAACGGTGAAAAATGGACCAAAAAAGCACGAATCACACGGGCCAGGGGATGCCACACGGGCGTGCCACACGGGCGTGCCTCACGAAGATCACACGGACAAAGCCCCGACAAGCACGGCCACTATACACGGGCGTGCTAAATCACACGACCTCTATCGAACCCACATGGGTGTGGCACACGGGCGTGTTCTAGTCGCGGGAAAGACGAATTTCACTCGAATTGGGATGCTTAGGGGCTAAGAAAGAATCTCCAAAACCTTTATATATAAAGACCCCATGAGGCAACATAGAGGAGAGCCTTCTTCCATCTTTTACACACCCTCTATATTCTTTTCCTCTCGTCTTTTTGCCACACCACAGGTAGAAGCAAGGGATTACTCGAAGGGAGAAGCCAATCGATTCATCTCAGAAGTCGAAGTTCTGCATCAACATAGAGGATTCTCCTAAGTTCCTTCAGGGGTTTTTGGTTTCTTTTATGATTTGTTATTTTATAACTTTTGAGATGTTTTCTTTTATTATTATGAACTAAACCCCTCAAATACTTGAGGGGGATGAAACCTAAGACAGATCTTGTTATTTATTCTTGATTATTATGAGAATTACTTGAATTGTTCTTAATTATGTGTTTTTAATCCTTGATTTAATAGTCCTAGGTATTGATTCAAGAATTGGACGTGCTTAGAGCAGAGGAGAAAAAGTCCCTGTGATAAGAGTAGATCTACCATAATTAAGCGGAGTTGCATGCAACCCTAGACATAGGGCGACATAAATCTGCAGGATTAGGGTCAAACCTAATATGGGGAACCATAGATCGAATTAATGCAACTTAGAGAGTTAATTAATAAAGGAACTTTAATTAACAACTTAGGCCTAGTTGCTCTTCACCTCGACGGAGGGTTTAGCATAGATTAGGGATCTCTACGGATCAAGTCAAGTAAATAACTCGTATAATTCAAGAAAATAATAACAAGTGAAGTCTAGATGGATTCTCCCTTAAGTATTAATCATATCAATTAGCTTTTCCCTAAAAGTTCTTCCCAATTTATTTTTCCTGCTTTTCTTAGTTAGTTTTAGAGTTAGTTTTAAATAAACCCTCACTTAATTTTTAGGTTAAATAATAGAAAGAAAGTGAGTAATAGTACTTTCGGTTCCCTTGGGTACGATACTCGATCTTATCACTAGACTATACTACTGTCGACAGGTGCGCTTGCCTTAAAAACGTCGTGATATTAGTCAGTTTAGGTTTGATCAAGTTCTTTATAAATTTTATTACTTCATATCACGCCGATATCAAGTTTTTGGCGCCGTTGCCGGGGAAATAACTGAAATATTACGAAAGCTCGATTTCTATTACTTTAGCCATTATTTATTTATTTAATTATTTTTATTTTTATTGTTATTTTTTTCTTTTAATTATTTTATTTTATTTTATTTTCTTTTTAGGTTTTTCTAGTTTATGACTAGAAGCAACCCGTCAGGACCACTACTTTTTGACGAAGATTTGGAAGCTACAGTCCGCAGAAATCGTAGAGAAATTAGACGAAGTTTACATTATCTAGAGCAGGAACTTGAGCAAGAGCCAGAACCTACTGAAGAGATGGCCGCAAATCAAAATATTCACCAACCTCCAGCACTACCCGCTGAACCAGAAGAAGCTCCGCGTACTATGTATGATTATGCTAAACCTAGTGTGATTGGTACTCAAACTAGTATTGTTAGACCTGCTATCGCTGCTAATAATTTTGAATTAAAACCTAGTACTATTCAGATGATTCAGCAACTTGTGCAGTTTGACGGTTTACAGGATGAATATCCCAACTCACATCTAGCCAATTTTTTGAAACTATGCGACACTTTTAAAATCAATGGCGTTACTGATGACGCCATTCGCCTAAGGCTATTTCCATTTTCCCTAAGAAATAAGGCAAAACAGTGGTTAAACTCTTTACCACGAGGCTCAATTACTACATGGGACCAAATGTCTGAAAAAATTTTGCTTAAATATTTTCCTCCTGCTAAAACTGCTAAATTACGAAACGATATTTCTTCTTTTGTGCAGATGGATTTAGAAACACTTTATGATGCCTGGGAAAGGTACAAAGATTTTTTAAGAAGATGCCCTCACCACGGATTACCTTTATGGCTACAGGTTCAAACTTTCCACAATGGGTTAAACCCATCAACTAGGCAGATGATCGATGTAGCCGCAGGCAGAACCATCAATAATAAAACACCTGACGAAGCTTACGAAATTATTGAGGAGATGTCATTAAATAACTATCAATGGCAAGTCATGAGGACAAAGCCGACGAAAGCCGCAGGAGTCTATAATATTGATGCTGTTGCTATGCTCACTAACCAAGTAGAACTTTTAAATAAAAAATTTGATAATTTTGTTAGTTCCACGCAGGCTCAATCAGTGATGCAATGTGATGCAGCCCCAGGAAATATGTTTAATTCAAACCATCTACATAACATGGAAGCCGAACAAGCCAATTATATGGGTAATAATTCTCGACCTCAAAATAATCCTTATAGTAATACTTATAATGCAGGTTGGAGAAATCACCCAAATTTTTCATGGGGAGGACAAGGAAATCAAAGACAACAGCCTCCGGTATTCCAGCAGCCACCACCTCAACAAGAAAAGAAGCCGAACCTTGAGGACATGTTCACTAAATTCATGGCCGCCTCAGAAACTCGTTTCCAAAACACTGAAATAGCATTAAAGAATCAACAGGCCTCTATCTAAGGACTCGAGAACCAAATCAGTCAGCTTGCAAAATTAATCTCAGAAAGACCTCATGGCGGGCTTCCAAGCAACATTGAACCAAATCCCAGAGAACATGTGAAAGCAATCACTCTAAGAGATGGTAAAGTGCTAGCAGAACCAGAAAAGAAGCATGCTCACGAACTGCCGAAGGATAAAGTAGAGGAATCTAAGGATGACACCACTCCAACACTCAAGGAGTACAAACCGCGCATCCCATACCCAGCAAGGTTAAAGAAGGACCAAACAGACGCCCAATTCGGTAAGTTTCTTGAACTTTTCAAATAATTACATATTAACTTACCCTTTGTTGAAGCAATTTCACAGATGCCGAAATACGCGAAATTCCTAAAAGAACTTCTGACGAACAGAAGAAAATTAGAAGAATTAGCCACAGTGGAACTCAACGAGGAATGTTCAGCCATTCTCCAAAATAAACTGCCAACAAAGCTAAAGGACCCAGGGAGTTTTACTATCCCTTGTTTAATTGGTAGCTTAATTATTAATAAAGCATTGGCTGATTTAGGTGCAAGTATTAATCTCATGCCCTATAAAATGTTCAAACAACTAGGTCTAGGGGAACCTAAACCCACTAGGATGAGCATCCAATTAGTTGATAGATCTGTTAAGTATCCTAGGGGAATTATTGAAGATGTGCTAGTAAAAGTCGATAAATTTATATTCCCTGTAGATTTTGTTGTGCTTGACATGGATGAGGACATTGACGTACCTTTAATTTTAGGACGCCCATTTTTAGCCACTGCTAGAGCTATCATTGATGTAGGAGATGGTAAATTAGTTCTTAGAGTTAGTGAAGAGGAAGTCATTTTTAAAATCTATGATGCCATGAAATTTTCCAAAGAACAAGATGATTCTTGTTATTTTGTTGATATGGTTGATTACTTTGTTCAAGATAATTTGCAGGAAATCTCTATCACCGACACTCTGGAATTGTGTCTTATTCAGGGAGAGGGTGGAACCTCCTTAGAAGTGGAGAAAGTAATAAAAGAATTAGACTCTAGCGAAACTATCACTAGACACATAAGCTATGACAATTTAAAGATGCATGATAAGCTAAGACAGAAACCTTCCATTGAGGAACCCCCTAAATTAGAATTAAAACAACTGCCAGAACACTTAGAATATGCCTTTTTAGGAGAGAACTCAACTTTGCCAGTCATTATTGCATCAAATTTAAGCTCTAGAGAAAAGGAAGAACTGCTCCAGGTATTAAGAAAACATAGGCAAGCCATAGCCTGGAAAATTTCAGATATCAAGGGAATTAATCCCTCTTTCTGTACTCACAAGATTTTAATGGAAGATGAATATAAACCAGCAGTGCAAGCTCAGAGACGATTAAATCCTAACATGAAGGAAGTCGTAAAGGCTGAGGTAATTAAACTTCTTGATGCAGGTATCATTTATCCTATTTCTGATAGTTCTTGGGTAAGCCCCGTGCAGGTTGTTCCTAAGAAAGGTGGGCTAACCATGGTATCCAATGACAAAGAAGAACTCGTGCCAACACGAATAGTCACAGGATGGAGAGTATGCATAGATTACCGAAAGCTGAATGACGCCACTCGAAAAGATCATTTTCCTTTGCCCTTTATCGATCAAATGTTAGAAAGATTAGCCGGTCACATGTATTATTGCTTCCTAGATGGCCTCTCCGGTTACTTCCAAATTCCGATAGCTCCAGAAGATCAAGAAAAAACGACGTTCACAGGCCCATACGATATCATGGAGGTATTCATAAACAATTTCTCCGTTTTCGGTAACTCTTTCCAACACTGTCTAAATAATTTGAAACTTGTTTTGATAAGATGTAAAGAAACAAATCTAGTGCTAAATTGGGAAAAATGTCATTTCATAGTTCAGGAAGGTATTGTACTAGGACATAAAATCTCTAATAGAGGAATAGAGGTAGACAAAGCTAAAGTTGAAACTATTGAGAAACTACCCCCTCCCAGTTCAGTTAAGGCTATAAGAAGTTTTTTAAGACATGCCGGTTTTTGTCGTAGATTCATTAAGGACTTTTCTAAAATAGCTAAGCCTTTAACTAAATTGCTAGAAAAAGACATACCTTTTAACTTCGACCAAGAATGTTTAGAGTCCTTTAGCACCCTTAAAGACAAGTTAGTCAGCGCTCCAATTATGATTTCACCTGATTGGAATCTGCCTTTTGAACTAATGTGTGATGCAGGTGATTTTGCCGTAGGTGCAGTTTTAGGACAGCGAAGGGACAAGCACTTCCAACCGATCTACTATGCCAGCAGAACATTGACAACTGCTCAAGCCAACTACACCACCACGGAGAAAGAATTACTAGCTGTTATCTTTACTTTTGATAAATTCAAATCTTATTTAATCTTGTCAAAAGTCATTGTTTTTACTAACTATTCAGCTCTTCGTTATCTCTTAGCCAAACCTGATGCAAAACCTCAGTTAATAAGATGGATTTTACTTTTACAGGAATTCGACTTGGAAATTAAAGACAAGAAATGAGCTGAAAATTTAGCAGCAGATCACCTCTCGAGACTAGAAAATACACAACCCAGGTACCTCGAAAAGATAAACGATATGTTCCCTGAAGAACAACTCCTAACTTTAACAGGTACGACACTTCCTTGGTTTGCCGATTTTGCAAATTATTTAGCAGCCAATATAACCCTAAAAGGGCTAACCCATCAGCAAAAGAAGCGATTCTTTGCTAATGTGAAAAACTACTTTTGGGAAGATCCTTTTCTTTTTCGAATTTGCGCAGATCAAGTCATACGGAAATGCGTTGATGACATAGAGGCATATCAAATTTTGGAACACTGCCACTCAGGACCCACAGGAGGACACCATAATGGAACCAGAACCGCCCATAAAGTTCTCGAATCAGGTTTTTACTGGCCTACACTTTTCAGAGATGCCAACAGGTATGTGACTTCTTGTGATAAATGCCAACGAACAGGTGAAAAGAGACTTCTGCAGCTAAATGAGCTAGATGAATGGCGCTACAACGCGTACAAAAATTCACGATTATATAAAGAAGCCGTGAAGCGACGTCACGACAAAAGGCTAAAACAACCTAAGCAGTTCGAAACAGGTGATCTCGTTCTACTTTACAACTCAAGATTGAAACTATTCCCTGGAAAACTCAAATCAAGGTGGTCAGGTCCGTTTACCATTTTCAAAGTCTTTCTATACGGCACTGTCGAGGTAACACACCTCAACCACGGTACTTTCAAGGTAAATGGCCATAGGCTAAAACATTATAAAATTGAGAATTTTGCAGAAAACAAGGAGGAGCTTAGGCTCCATCCCGTTTCTTCTTGACATCTCTAGGAAGAGTAGAGTTTAGACTCTAAATAAGCACTTCTCGGGAGGCAACCCGAGCACTAACATAGTAACCTCTTTTTTTTTTTAATTTTTCATGATTTTATTGCATAAACTAACATTTTTCCTGCAGAAAATATAGACCACACGGCCAGGCACACGGGCGTGCCTAAGGCCGTGCGCATACCGAAAAGCAGAGACACGGTCGTATGGGTAGACCGTGTGCAAACAGAGTACCGTTTCCCCAAAACACGGGCTTCCGATAAAATCCCACAGCTGTGCGAAATGGCCGTGGTGACTCTTCGACATCTACACGGGTAAGACAGAAAAACACACGGCCGTGCGATATGGCTGTGGCAACCCTGCAACTTCCACACGGGCAAACATAGAGCCACACGCCCGTGCCACAAGCCCGTGGAAGCTACTATCAATTCAAACATGCCCGTGTACTCTATTACACGCCCGTGCGTTTAACGAAGGACTAATCTCCACGGCCGTGCTTAAAGGAAACACGGGCGTGCTCATCGAATGTGGCACGCCAAAAACCTCTAATTTTTGAAAAGCACGGGCTCAACACGACTCACACGGGCATGCGATATGCCCGTGTGACCCAAAATATATATATACAGGGCCATTTCTCCCTTCCCATTTCATCTAACCCCTAAGCTTTTTCCCTCAAAACCTCCCCAAACCTCCAAAAACACCACCACAGCCCTCTAAAACGCTACCATTCTAGATTTTCTCGATCCACATGCTCATGCAATAGTATCCACGACCGTGTGACACCAAATTTGGTTCTATTTTCTCCCTTTTTCTCATTTATTTTATTTTTACTGCATTTTTTTAATGTTATTATTGATTTAGGCTATTAGAGAATCAGGAAATAGAGAATAATCTAGAATAGTCTAAAATTCTGCTTGCCATTTTAGATTCCATTTGCCAATTTTATGCCATTTAACACCATAGTTAGTTGCCACCTAATACACATTGTAAATATGCCACTTAAACACACATGAATATGCCATTTGTTACTTAGTTTATTATATATACATTCATTCATAAAAGGAATCTCTATGCAAATTTTAAAAATGATTAGATTCTACTACCAAGGTTAATTCTCATTCATATTAGGAATTATTTTATTTTATTACTCAGCCTCTTTATTTTTAATTATTTGTATTTCTTATTTTTCTTATATTTTAATATCAATTACTGTTTTTTTTGTAGATCCCATGTCATCTTCCCGAGCCAAGAAAGCTGCCGTCCCCGCCTCTAAGAAACGAAAGGGGCCAGGGAGTTCTTCGACTAGGCCCACTTCCGAGGTGCGCCACCCATTTCTTACTTTTTCACAAGACTCCCAGGAAGAACGCTACCAGCTGCTGCGTGCGCGCAATATCACGATGGGCCGATGCATCGACTGGATGGCCCTTGAACAAGTACGCCTGGTAGATGATGTCCGGGCCCTGCTCGCCACTGACCCATGGGACCAGTTCTTTCAGATCGTGGAGCCCACATACCTTGAACTCAGTCTCGAGTTCTGTGCCACATTCCACCTTCAGATGGTGATGACACGGTTCGATGATCCTGGGAGGTCCAATTTCGGTTAGGAGGGCTCGTTCGACAACTCAGCGTCCCAGAATTCGGTGTGGCATTCGGCCTTTACACCGAGCAGTTTATGGCTGAGGAGAGTTTCCCCACCCTTTCTAGGCGCATCCATATTCGACCCCTTGATTGCTGGAAAAAGATTGCCCCAGGAAGACAACTATACAACCCCAGCGTCAACAAAGCCTCCGCTCTCCCTCCCTCTCTCAGGTATATCCACGCACTCCTAGCTCATACTATTACAGGTCGCCGAGAGAGCACAGGCGTCGTCAACACACACGACGTCTACTTCTTATGGTGCATGGCAAATGGCCACCCCATTGACCTTGCATATTTTATCGCACTCGCCATGCAACATCAGACCGAGAGGCACCGCAAGGGAGTCGTATCCATGGGCCCGTACATCACTCGTCTAGGCCGTTACTTCGGCCTATTTAACACTACAGCCCAGACCTCCTCCTACACCTTACTTGGCCAGATGTCCTTCCAGGGCATCCAGAGCATGCTTTTGATAAGGATGGTCGAGCGACGTCTCGGTGGCGACCACTTCCACTTCCTCCTTGTCTAAGAAGGCGAGGATCCAGAGGACATTCCTGATGATGTCCCACCGCCACCACCAGCAGAGGACGCGCCAGCTGAGCCACCACGCCCTAGATGACCACCGCAGACGGCAGCATCCAGTGTTGACATATCCGAGCGCCTGGACTACTTTGAGCAGCGCCTCGATTACATCGACGCCACCTTATCGCATATATGTCAACACATTGGCATCGTCCCACCACCACGAAACCCACCAGAGGATTAGATCCTCTTTTATTATTTTTATTTTTATTTTTATTTTATTTTATTTTTACTTTTGTTTTTGTTTTATTTTATTTTATTTTATCTTCTATCTTTCTTTTTCTACCTAGTACACACTAATCTTAACCTCTAAATGTTAATTCTTCTTTTTCCTTTTGCAGCTTTTAATTTTCTTATATTTTTCTCTATTTTGAATTTTAGTAAATTTTCTATTTTATTATCATAACGGTTATCTCCTAACGAAATAATCCCTCTTCATCTTAAACTCCCACGACTAATAAATCCCTCCGCAGTTTCAAAGGAGCTCTACAGCTCAAATCTCTACGAAAAAGGGAACACAGTGCCAAACCTACCAGCTCTTCCACTAATCCATCCAAAGCAGGGAGTTTCGTACTCTTCCCTATCTTATGATGCTATGCTTTTAATTGTTATTAATATTCTCCTTGTACATTGAGGGCAATGTACATCTTAAGTGTGGGGGGTAACTTACTTTCACTTTTTATACTATCTTTGAAACCCCTGAACTTTTCCTAATAGCAATATCTTCAGTCTCCTATTAGGAATTTATTCTGATTAATTTATGATTTCTATCGATATATTGAGAATTAAGATATAGGCGCTTGTACTTTGATTATTCAAACTTTAAAACATTAGGGAATCAAGCATGATAAGTTGAAATTTTTGAGAATCCCCAATTTTTGCATAAGTTATTTTCCCTAATTTTAAGCACTATCTTGAGATTTGAAATTCGCAGGATTGATATCAAAAGCCATAATTCTGGTGAGATTTTTGAGCCTTTTTAAGCATATATTTTCTTCGTGCTCACTTTTATTATTGCTTTGAGTGAGTCAATACTGAATCGTAATTCTAGAACTTGCTTTGATTATACATGTCAAGACCACATCATTGATTTGATATACTGAAATGATAAAGGCACATAGGATTTAACCCATTCACTCCACAAAAAGCCTACCTCCATAAATCTAACCCTTAGTAAACCCCGTTGAGCCTAACAACCTTTTCTATTGACTCACCCTCTAATTATTAACCAATAACCCATTTTTTGTTGAATTTCATTCAATTATTTTGATCCCTATTTTTTGTCGAGATTTGAATTGAATTTTTCATCTAGCATTATTCTCTTTTCTAAATTGTAAAGTTTTGTTCAATTTATTGTAAATACTTGAATTGTTCTTAAAAAAAAAAATAAATGGATGAATACATACAGTCAAATTCAATTGTAACTTGTAATAGTCGAACAAGATTTTGCATATTCCTATTTTAAGGCTACCAAGGCAGAAATGATAGTTTCACAAGAATTAGCTGAGAAATATGTTCCAGTGATAGAGATTTTTCTAGCTAGATAATTTTTTAGTTCAATCTCGATTCTAACTTTCT
Source organism: Gossypium stocksii (assembly GCA_020496765.1). Taxonomy (NCBI): domain Eukaryota; kingdom Viridiplantae; phylum Streptophyta; class Magnoliopsida; order Malvales; family Malvaceae; genus Gossypium; species Gossypium stocksii. Next base: position 10,263,558 of record CM035621.1, on the reverse strand, counting down.
TTTTGCAGCCTGTGACAACACCCCTAACCAAGCCCCGTTACAACCATTAAAAGACCTTTTGATTAATGTATCATATCAAAATTTAGTGGTGGAGATTTGATTTTCTTGCAAGCCTATGGTAATAACTTTTCAGGTTGACTAAGGAGTGCTTAAATGTTAAACCCTAAACACTTCGAGTGGATAGAGTAAACCTTTAGTGAGGATGTCAACTCCTGTTAATTAAGATGGAGAGATAACTACTTAGAAGGAAGGAAGAAACTTATGTTTTCAATGATAAAATTCTCAACTTAGAGTGATTGAGTCTTTAAATGTTCTTGAGATTGAATTTTCATTGTATAACTACCTGTGGATTAATTCGAAACATTATTGATAAGGGTTATAGATCAAGAAGAATGGTTTCCTTTAGGGATTGAGATTTTGCTTGAGGACAAGCAAAGGTTTAAGTATGGGGGTATTTGATAAGCGCTAATTTATACATATTTTTTACCTCATGTTTAGCCTATATTTTGGATGAATTATTATCAATTTAGTAAGAATTGGTGCTCTTAATCTTTCTTTTGCATATCTTATACTCAGGAGAGCATAGGGGAGATGAAAGAACAGAAAATGGGCCCAAAACGGTGAAAAATGGACCAAAAAAGCACGAATCACATGGGTCAGGGGATGCCACACGGCCGTGCCACACGGGCGTGCCTCACGAAGATCACACGGACAAAGCCCTGACAAGCACGGCCACTATACACGGGCGTGCTAAATCACACGGCCTCTATCGAACCCACACAGGCGTGGCATACGGGCGTGTTCTAGTCGCGGGAAAGACGAATTTCACTCAAATTGGGATGCTTAGGGGCTAAGAAAGAATCCCCAAAACCTCTCTATATAAAGACCCCATAAGGCAACATAGAGGAGAGCCTTCTTCCATCTTTTACACACCCTCTATATTCTTTTCCTCTCGTCTTTCTGCCACACCACAGGTAGAAGCAAGGGATTACTCGAAGGGAGAAGCCAATCGATTCATCTCAGAAGTCGAAGTTCTGCATCAACATAGAGGATTCTTCTAAATTCCTTCAGGGGTTTTTGGTTTTTTTTATGATTTGTTATTTTATAACTTCTGAGATGTTTTCTTTTATTATTATGAACTAAACCCCTCAAATACTTGAGGGGGATGAAACCTAAGACAGATCTTGTTATTTATTCTTGATTATTATGAGAATTACTTGAATTGTTCTTAATTATGTATTTTTAATCCTTGATTTAATAGTCCTAGGTATTGATTCAAGAATTGGATGTGCTTAGAGCAGAGGAGCAAAAGTCCCTGTGATAAGAGTAGATCTACCATAATTAAGTGGAGTTGCATGCAACCCTAGACATAGGGCGACATAAATCTGCCGAATTAGGGTCAAACCTAATATGGGGAACCATAGATCGAATTAATGCAACCTAAGGAGTTAATTAATAAAAGAACTTTAATTAACAACTTAGGCCTAGTTGCTCTTCACCTCGACGGAGGGTTTAGCATAGATTAGGGATCTCTACGGATCAAGTCAAGTAAATAACTCGTATAATTCAAGAAAATAATAACAAGTGAAGTCTAGGTGGATTCTCCCTTAAGTATTAATCATATCAATTAGCTTTTCCCTAAAAGTTCTTCCTAATTTATTTTTCCTGCTTTTCTTAGTTAGTTTTAGAGTTAGTTTTAAATAAACCCTCACTTAATTTTTAGGTTAAATAATAGAAAGAAAGTGAGTAATAGTACTTTCGGTTCCCTTGGGTACGATACTCGATCTTATCACTAGACTATACTACTGTCGACAGGTGCGCTTGCCTTAAAAACGTCGTGATATTAGTCAGTTTAGGTTTGATCAAGTTCTTTATAAATTTTATTACTTCATATCACGCCGATATCAATGCTATTTCCAACATACATTTTGAACATATCTCATCATATATATGTATACATTACTTAAACCTACATGTTAACTAGGCACTTGTACCATTCAACATTCATTTACCAATTTAGCAAATACATTTTACACATAAACCTCAAATATGTCAACCTTTTGTACAATTCATCAAGGTATCATATTCACATATGCAAATTAACCATTTGACCATTTCCAAATTACCATTTCAAACTTCAAATATAAACATGACCATCTATCATGCCAACAACTGATTTAACCTAGATACATGTTGTTTAACGAACAAAAAGAGACTTTACAAACATTGATGAGTCAGGGATCTCAAGCCGGACGTTGGAGTCACTGCTCAGGACCTAGAGATTTACTTATAATTATGCACAAGAAAAACAAGCCATACGTTAAGTGATAATGCTTAGTGGTATTTTCATAATTCAAGTCAATATAACATAACATACAATCATTTGCAGAGAATCAATTTGAATTCTAAAGTCAACCAAGATATATATAAAAAAATGCATGTCAAGTCTCATTCAATGTATTAGCGTATAGGTACATATATAAATATGTCACCAAAGTACCAAATGCATCATTTAAAGTATCTAAATTCTGAACATTACTTCAGTTAACTAAGTTAAATGAACTTATCACACCAACATATCAATGTTATTAATGTTTACAGTTCTATTCAAAATGTTCAACATTTTATCATAACACATTTCATTATTGAATTCATTCATTCATAATTTATTCATATTGGCCTTTAGGCTCGTTTAATCAGTTCGCATGATCTTTCACATGCTACCGATAATCAATTATTGTATATGTGTACTTATAGTACAATTTTGTAACATTTAATCATTTCCAAGCATAATGTAACCAATTCATAATTTATATCCTTATTAATATGACTCGGACTCAAACGGATATACGGATCCCAACACACCAATTTGGCACCCAGTACCTCATCGAAACGTCCGAAGGAAAATGTGTTCAATGCTCATTGACATATAGTCTAAGTAACATGTACTCAATCTATCATATGACATGTCAACTATATCTGAATTTGCTCAAACAGTTAATAGGGTAACCAATTATCCAACTTATCATATACTTTAATTCACATTTCATCATTTTCAATTCATCAACCCATTCATCATTTCATCATATAACACAACATATTTCAATGCCAATAGCATACATTTGTCAAGTTACATTATTTTCTATTATATTCAATTTAGTCTTCTATTTCAATAAATAGTCTCAATTACAACAATTCTATTCAAATATTCATTACCAACTCACATCAATATCATATCATGCAGAACATCACAAATATGCAACAATTAAATTGATCCTGAATCATAGAAATACAATTCGAAAGCTCGTTTCATTCGTCGTAGATTCTTGTATTTCATTTCCTTCTCGACGACCCTGCGTCATCTTTAGCCACGAATAGTAATCAATAACGACACAATATCAAATTCCATACCAAATCACATTCAATTACAACTCCAAACATATTTTGCAATTTATTGAATTTAGTCCCTAAACCCAGATTTAGCATAACTTTCAATCTAAAGCTTCGAATTAAAATTTGATTTCACATATATTCATCAGAGACCTCCTAATTTTCACTCCTACTGAAATTTCATAATGATTTTTCATTTTATTCAATTTGGTCCCTAATGTACGAAACTAAAAATTAAGCTTTACAATTTAGTCGTTTTCATAAACTAAGCTTAATTTTTATCAAATTTACACCAAAGTCATCCATTTCTCAATGATGGAAACTTTCAAAAACTTTAACAGTTTCAAAATTTAGTACATGGACTAGCTAAATCGAACTCTCATGACCTCAAATCTATAAAAATTAAAGAAAAATGACTAAAGACTTGTAATTGATAGCCAAATGTATAAAAGTTTCAAAAGCTTTTCTTTTTTCTTAAAAATGGTGGCCGGTGATGAGGTTGAAGATGATGACTCTTTCTTGTCATCTTTTTCCACTTATTTGGCTTGTATGGTTAAGTTAATTTATAATTAAACTTAATTAATTAATTTAATTATACTTAATTAAACATTAACCATTAATTAATTTAATCTGATGAAATTTTAACATCACATCCCACTATCATTTATTTTAAATTGGTTTATTAACCATTTTAGTCCTTTGGATAATTTCTATTCAAGTCCCTAAGCATTTTCTTAATTAAAAATCTATAGCGATTAAACATTTACAATTTAGTCCCTAGGCCTTAATTAACTTGAATTTTGGCTAAATTATTTAACCAAATTTCAATTCATCTATACACTAAATCTGTAAATATCTCTATTTAATATTTATGGGCTTGATTGATGGAAATGGGGTCTCGAAACCATATTTTCTGACACCAACGAAAACTGGATCATTACAAGTCGGGCTAAACTTAAACAAATATAAAATATATTAATATCATATTTAGGTTTGATCTGAACCTGATCCGACCTTGCCCATGAGCATCTGTAATGCGTATAAAAAAAGATATATAATTCCTTTGTGTGGAAAAATAAGTCGTAAATTTTAATGCACTCATTTATTGTTTTTGCTACCCAAATTTCATGATCTTTCATTTTTGATACTTTCTTTCAACTAGCATATGCTAACTTTAAAATTATCAATAAAAATGTATTAGTTAATGAACTCAATGTCAATCAATATTTCTATCATTTGAGAAGAATTATATAATAATTAATTAATAGCAAAAAAATTATGAAAATTAGATAATAATTCATCAATTACACCAGTGTTTGACTTAGTCGTCATTACATCAAGTATTAAAGACATTATTAAAAAAGTCAATTAAGTCTTAGTTTGGTTAACATTGGTATTGTCATTATTACCAATGCATGATGACATGAGTTTGAATAAGTTGAAACGCGTTTATTCTACCATTTAAGGGTTGATGACGGATTATAGATAATTCTTAGCATGATATAAAAAAAGATATTGTTAAAATGCCTATTGTTATTCATGAAACCGATATTATTGATCTAAACAATGACTTAGATAACAATATTAAACAACTCCAACTATTATTCAAGGATGAGTCACTTAGTAGAGGATGTTAATTGAAGATATGAATAATAAAATTAGAATTAAAGAGAGACTAAGCATTACATCAAATTCAACATACAATGTCATATCTAATGACATTTTTTTCTATGATATATATACACTAACCTTATCTTGGATTATGATACCTTCTCAAACGTAGTTGACTTTCCGTATAAAATTATATATATACACTAACCTTATCTTGCGCCATTTATACTAAAATTCGCCACAAAACATCTTGGATTAATGTCATTTTTTTCTATAAAATTTTCCAAGTGAGGGAAAAAGTAAAAAGATAAAAGAGCTATAATTCCTTTATGTGGAAAAGGAGATCCTAAATTTTAATGCACTCATTAATTGCTTTTACTACCTAAATTTCATAATCTTTCAGTTATGTTTCAACTAGCATAACTTTGCAATGGTCAATAAAAATGTATTAATTAATGCCACATCTAACTGCATTATAGTGGACTTGAGGTCAACCGATATTCTTTCATTTGAGAAGCCAAAAAATCTATGCAGATTAATATGGATATAAACTATAGTACTTATTGTTTTATTAATTGGGATCAATAATACAATATGATATTTCACCAAAAAAAAAAAATACAATATGATAAAAAAAATCGTGCTATCTCTGCGATTATAAAAAAGAAAAAAAAAGGCTTAGTTCAGAATTTAGCTTTTAGAGTATATCTGTTTTTTATTTTAGTATCTAATTTTTTTTCAATTTGATACATAAAGTATTAATTTTCTCTATTTTTGATCCATTTTGCAACAGACGTTACAATAAACTGTTAGACAATTTTAGTCAATGAAAAAGTATCACATGTTATGGTCAATGAAAAATACCACATGACAATTAAGTTATTTAAAATAAAAAATTTAAATTTAAATTTAAATTAAAAAGTTATAATATTAAATATATAAATATTAAAAAACACTTTTGACTTTGACCCGCTGTTGATTGGCATTTAAAAAGTAAAACCTTCAATAAATCAAAAAAAATAGAAATAAATGTGTTTGAGAAACTTTTTGAAACCTAAAAATGAAAGTTATATGAAATCTCCAATGGAAAAGTAGGAGATTAGACAAAAACTTGAGAAAAAGAATTGAAGCTTAACGATTTGGGAAGATTAATCCATGGATTTTCGCTTAGTTCCTAAAGCTAGCACCAAATATTAGTCTTTTTTAGGTTGGTGTAGATCAGGCTTGTTGAGGTGCTTCCAGGGGTTTGACTCAATTTGCACAATTCAAAGGTAAGCTAAGGGGCATTAGATTTAACACTTTGATTGTTCTTCGATACTTAAATCAATTAAGGATCCATGACTATGAAGAGAGTAAAAATATATTAACTTAGTGAAGAAGATAAAGATGAGAGACAAGCAATACCTCATGATCCCATGATTGGTCCTCAAACTTGCTTTTTATTTGTCGGTGGTGTAAGAAGTGATCCCACATTGTACGAGTTAGTAATGCTTAACAATTAGCATATTTGTCCTTATTATCATGGTCTAACAAGTCATTTGAGACTTGGGGTAAACGTTACTGTATATACCCAAATTTACCCGAGCCCACACAAAACAAACCCAACCTTAAACCCAATACAACCTAGCCCAAACATTAAACCCAATCAGCCCACTAAGCCTAGACAAACCCTAGCCCAATACCAAGAAGAAACAGCAGCAACCCTAGCCTCTTCAGCACCGACAGTGGCACCAAACCTCCCCACTTGGCCTCTGACACCACCGGCCACCGCCCATGTCACATCAGCCTGCTCCCCCACTTGCACCACTTGCCTGCAATGGAAAAGAAAGAAAATAATAAACAAAGCATTGTAAAAGGGTTATAAAACCCGAATCAAATTTTGTAAAAGGGGGATTTTTTTTTCTCTAATAAAAAAGCACCTAGAAATTTCAAACAACAGGCAAAAGAGGCAATAGCTCTAATAATTTTCAGCGAAGGGATACCCCCGAATCCAAAAATCGGAAAACAGAATCGTGCCCTAAGGTGACTTCGATTCGTTTCATAAGTTTTATTTTTTATGCATGTATTTTTAACAATAATAAATAAATAAAACTAGAAAATGAAATAAAAAAAAAACAAAAAATTTACCTTTTCCGGCCACCGTGTACGGTGGCCGGAGTCAACGCCGGCGGCCGGAGTCAACGCCGGAGACCGGCCCGGTGACCGGCTCCCTCCCCGGGGTCTCCCCTCTCTCTTTCCCCTCCCTTTCTCTCCCCTTCTCTCCTTTTTTTTTTCTTTTCCCCCCACACCAAATGATTTTTTTTAGCCAAAATAGGCCTTATATAGCCCTTCAAAACGACGCCGTTTTGGGGGCTGCGTTTTAACCCCAAAACGACGTCGTTTTGAGCCGACCCGTGCACGGACCCGACCCGCTCCTAGGATCCGCGTGTTTTTTAACGGAAGGGCTAATTGCGCGTCCAGCCCTTCCGCTTTTTCAGACCTGTGCAATTAGACTTCTAATTATTTACTAAATCGGCCCGACAATCTGTTTTGTTTTATAATTTGGTCCTCCTGGCCACGACGTCGTTTCAAGGGCACGGGGAAATTACCCTTTTAGTCCCCAAACGTTTCACCCGTGCTCGCATAGGTCCCTTATTTTTGTTTTTCTTTCGAAATTACCCCAAAACCTCACTTTCACTTCTAATTTCGTCCCTTTTTCGTTTTTTATCATTTTTCTTTAATTTTTAAAATTAATTATATTATACTATTATTATTACTATTATTATTATACTATATTTAGTATTGTTATTTTAAATAATTACGTTTTTACTATGTTCACTACTATTATTTATTTTTTATATATTCATTAGTGTAATTATTATTATCATTTTATTATATTTATTATTGATATTATTAACATTAATTTTAGTTATAATTAATATTTTAATATATTCATATATACATATATATATTTGTCATTATTAGTTATATTTTAGGATTAGTATTTCTAATATACATGGTATATTTTCATTTACGTATTATGTATATACACTTTCTTTTAATATGTCTTGTATATATATATATATATATATTTAATCTTGTATTATGTATATGTATTTTAACATCATATTATGTTCCTATATACATATATTTCTAATATCATTAATTATGTACTTTATACTATCCTAGATACCTAGTATTATATTATGTACGTATTATATATTTTAAATATTATATTGTATATACGTATTATGTACATATTTTGGTTCCTATATTTTATCATCCTATATATATTTCTTAATCCTATTCTATATTTTAGGATCCCATTATACACCCTTCCATATCTCCAATATATATCGTATATATTTTCATGCATCATGTATATAGCCTTCGACTACGTCTCTTTAAATATTGCATCTCTTTATATACTATGTACATATTACATGTTACACGTAGTATGATTTGTTTCTAAATTAGGTTCTCGTTACCTAACTCAATTGTTGTTACATTATGTGTTTAACATTATTGTCATGTTAAATATCATATGTATTATCTTACAATATTACGTTTTAATTGCGTCACTATTTCAAAAGGTGCGTATTTCACACCATCCAAACTATCTTACAAATCAAGGCAATGTTTTTGTGTTTAGAGATACGGGAAATAGTGCCCTAACGTGCTGGGTTGCGATTTCTCGCTCATCTAAATACCTAAAATACCCTCCTAAGTAAAACTTTATAACTCGCGAGATAACTTTAGTTTCGTGGAATTTGAGAGTTTCGGGCCCAATCGTGCTGGGCATGATGCTCGTATTCCTCCGAAGCGAAGGAATCTCGATTTTTCAAATCATCTCTTTTTAAATCAAAAACGTCTAGAAAACGAGACAATGTTTTTGTATTTGGAGGTTCGGGAAATAGTGCCCTAACGTGCTGGGTTGCGATTTCTCATTCGTCTAAATGCCTAAAATACCCTCCTAAATTTCACAACTTGCGAGATATCCCTAGTTTCGAGGAATTCACGAATCTCGTGTCCAATCGTGCTGGATGTGATGTTCGTATTCTACCGAAGCAAAGGAATCCCGATCTTTTCAACTTAAACCATTCCAGTTTCTAAAAAAGAATCCTATTTTTAAATCTTTCCAAATTTCGACTTAAGATAGAAAATTGCTCAATTTGGTACCAATTTTGGGCGTCGCGGGGGTGCTAATCCTTCCCCGCGCGTAACCGACTCCCGAATCCATTCTCTAATTTTTCGTAGACCAAAACATTTATATGGTGACCCAATCACACCTAAAAAGGTTGGTGGCGACTCCCTCTCTTTTATCTTTTTAAGTCGGCCATCCGTTTTTTCTTTTCAAAAAAAAATGGTTTCGACAGTTACAATTTTCCATTAACAAAATTGAATTGTAACTAAAATCAAATCATTGCAAATTAGAAATTAATACATCAGCTATAATAAGAGTCTATTTTCCTTTTAAAATAATTGTTGTAAAAAAATGATTTTTTTTTTCCTGAGATCCTTCACTATTTGATAAATAAGTTTGAAGTTGAATTAAGTTGTTTTAAATGGAGGGTAAAGTTTTTTTAGTGTCCTTTCCTTCATCCACAAGATTAGGATTCAAAAATACATCAACCTCCTTACTACTAAACCCAACAAGTGTCAATGCCATCAAACAAATCATATTTTCATATATTATAAATATTATAAAAAAATTAAAATCAAATCATTAGAAATTAGAATCAATATATCAACTATACAATAAAAGTTCATTTTCTTTCTAAAAGAATTGTTGTTGAACAAGATTTTTTCTATGAGATCTTTCAATATTTGATAATTAAATTTGAAGTTGAATTGAATGGATTCTTAAATGGAGGTTAAAGTTTTTCTGAAATTATTATTTTTATCTATAAGATCTGGATCAAAAAACGCATTGAATTCTTTACTACTAGAGCCAACAAATATCAATGTCATTGAACAAATTATATTTTTATATATTTTATATATAATTAAACATAAATTTTATCAAGAAATTTTCTCCTTACCTGTTCAATCCATAAAGTCCATCACAAATAATATTTCTAATTTTCCTAGTGAGAGAATAATGAAAGTGATAACCCATACAAATTTGATTTTTGTGTGGAAATATGCGTCATAAAAAGACTGAAGTTGAAATTGAAAAGGAGAATAGCTATAATCCATTGCCTGCCGTGGAAATTTCTTCAGTCCTCCCTTTCTCAATTTTGCTAGTTTTATAGAGTGAATAGTAATTTATTATCAAACCTATAAATAGCAGTCAAAAGAAAGGCCATGCTTAACACAAATTACCTACTATTAACAACAATATACCCCCCAAAATGAAAGCATTATTAGTAATGGTATCAGGGACGAAGCCAGAACAATTTTGTAGAGGGCCAGATGAAATTTTAATTTTTTATGGTCTATATCTTTATAATTTTTAAAGGATTAAATTGAAATTTTATAATTTTAAATGGGTCAAAATGAAATTTTACCTTTACTAATTTAAATTTTTTAAAAAATCTCAAAGGCCTAAATATCAATTTTACATTTTAGAGGGGCCAGGGCCCATGTCAGCGTCCTTTGGATTTGCCCCTGGATGGTATGCATTCTCCTGGCTTCCACTCTCTTTATCCCTACTTCCACCATGGCTCGACATCTGGAGGAGAAGGGTAAGTAATTACATCAACAACTTTATTACTTCTATAGAAATCTCTGATTTTATTTTATATAATTAACAAGCAATATATTTACATACGATAATTTAGTCCAATTACTATTAAATAGCTTTGAATTTGGGTGCTCTGTGTTCATTGTCTGATTATATTGTTTTTTTTCTTACAACTGATCTAGAAGGATAAGTCACACGATCAACAAATTTAACACTCTTATTCTATTTTTCATTTCTTTTACATCTTAAAGCAATATATATAACATTAACATAGTAGAATTACTGTACGGGCCCAAAATTGCCCGGGCCCGTCAGAAACACAAAAATAGATAACAAAGGTCCACTACTATGTAAAGTCTAGATTACAATGCGAGTTACGGGCCCAATACCCGATGCCTAAACCCAATACCCGATACCCAAACCAATTACACTTATGCAAAGACCCAATCATTACCCCCTAAAACCCAAACAAACGGGCCCAATGCTTCCTAAACAGCATCCCAAGATCAAGCCCACCTAACCCAACCCAGGCTAAGTCCGACACCTCAAATCAAAGAAGCAAAATCCAAACCCTAGGTACGGCGCACCTAGGGTCTTCTGACACCAATGCCGAAGCCTCCCGCCACCGTCTATTTGCGACGGCACCTGTAAGAAATTTAAAGAGAAAGGACAGAAAACAGAGAAATGGCAGAAACAGTAGCAAGAAAAGCAAATAAATAAATGTTGTAAAATGACTATAAAAGGCCGGTCAAATTCGATTGTAAATATCCTTTTTTTTCTTTGACAAAAAAATTAAAAAAAGAAGAATTGAATATCAGAGAACATTCTTCAAAAGCAAGAAATCTAAGGTGCTTATTTTGTTTTAATCTTCATTTTATTTCAAATAAAAAAGGATAGTAGAGAGATCTTACCGTAGTTGTTCCCCGGCCGTAATCTAGAGCCCCCGGTGACCCAAACGTCGTGAAACCCCTTTGGGTTCTGACTAGGGTAGGAGTGTGTTGAAAGATTCGGCTCCCCTCTTCGTTTCTCTTCTTTTCTTGTATTTTGGGTTCGCTTTTAAGCATGGTAGAGGCTTGGTTCTGAGAGAAGGAAGAACGGGATAAAACTTTAGCAGTCGGGTCCTTTAAACGGGGTGAAAAACACCCTTTTCGCGTGACACGACCACCACTCACGGTGGCGTCACAATGGCGACGGCGAGTACGGGTTCAAACCCTAGCCTAGCAGCAGAGAAAAAAGGAAAAAGGGGGGGTTTCTTTTATGTTTTTTCAGGCAGAATAAGAGACAAAAGGGAGGCTTTATGAAGTCTCAAATGGCATCGTTTAGGGCCTCCTTCAATGGTCCTGAAACGGTGCAGTATATGGGCCCTTTGATCCGCGCAACCTGACCCATATCCGGGGATCCGCGTGTTTCTAAGAATTGGGTAAATTGCCCTTTCGGTCCCTTCACGCTTTCTGCCCTTTGGAGGCTTTATGAAGTCTCAAACGGCATCGTTTAGGGCCTCTTTCAATGGTCCTGAAACGGTACAGTATAGGGGCCCATTGATCCGCGTGACCCGACTTATATCCGGGGATCCGCGTGTTTCTGAGAATTGGGTAAATTACCCTTTTGGTCCCTTCACGCTTTCTGCCCTTTGGATTTCGCCCTTCTTCGCGCTTTTCCTTTATTTTAAATTAGACTGTGGTATTTGTTTGGCATCCTAAATCGGTCTCGGGCTCGCTGATCCCTCGGGGATGGGACGCATATCCAGAAAAAGGACTTATTGCGCTTTCGCCCCTTATAGGTTTGTGAGGGTTTCATTCAAGCCCTAGTTTTCCTTTTAAATTTGTCTATCTAGTTTTATTTTGAATTTGATTCAGTCATTGCTCCTTTATTTTACTCTGTTTATTTACATATTATTATATTTTACTCTATTCATTGTCCATATTAGATTATATATTTTACTTCGTTTAAACTACTTTATACGATTATTTTGAAAATTTGTTATGTCATTTACTGCTGAACTTTTTTTTATTGTTTACTTCACTTTTTTATATGTTAATCGTTTTATAAATATGTATATATATTATCTATGGTATTTTTGTTTATGTCATTTATCTTTAATTTGTTTTACTTTTACATTTCTTTCATACATTAAATTGCGAACTTTCATATTGTTACGAATATTTATGTGGATGCCATTATCACCCCCATAAGTTATGAGACTCTTCCTATACCCCATAAGTTATGAGACTCTTCCTATACTCAATTAATATGGGAGATAAGAGGTCATGACCTTTTACATGCCCTATAATAATTAGAGAGTTACTATCAACCCCTATATATATGGGGCTCATGTATTCATGAAAAATATGAGTAAAGATTATACATTCTCTCTACATTTTCTCTTTTACATTCTCTCTACACTCTCTCTTTTATCACATTTTAGTTTGTTCTTTCTTTCATTATTTCATAACACGTTATCAGCACGAGTCTCTAATACAAAAAATCAAGGCCAGCAAACTTTCCTTAAAGATTGCCGAAGGACGCTTAGGTGAAGTAAGGGTAACAAGTTGATTTATTTCATTTGCATATGTGTTATTTCATTTGCATATTAACATGCTTTATTTTACATTATTGACTTGTATATTTTTTCTTATAGTTTTATAATGTCAAATCTTACAAAACTCGAATTTGTGGCTCTGGACATCACTGGAAATAACTATTTATCATGGGTACTAGATGCTGAAATTCACTTAGATGCAAAGGGTCTTGGTGAGACTATTAAGGAGGGAAATGAAGAAAGTACACAAGATAAGGCCAAGGCCATGATTTTCCTTCGCCATCACCTCCATGAAGGTCTAAAGACCGAATATTTGACTGTTAAGGACCCCCAAATTCTTTGGGCCAATTTAAAGGAAAGGTATGACCACCAGAAAACTGTGATTTTACCTAACGCTCGTTATGAGTGGCTGAATTTAAGATTGCAAGACTTTAAGTCTGTTAGTGATTATAATTCGGCCATGTTTAGAATCACTTCACAATTGAATTTATGTGGAGAAAAGATTACTAATGCAGAAATGTTAGAGAAAACATACTCAACTTTCCATGCAAATAATGTTGTCCTGTAGACACAATATCGTGAAAAAGGATTCACAAAATATTCTGAATTAATTTCTTGTCTCCTAGTGGTGGAGCAAAACAATGAGCTACTAATGAAAAATCATGAATTACGCCCAACTGGCTCTGCTCCACTCTCTGAAGTGAATGTGAGTTTACATAATGGGTAAGGATTAAAAGAAACACACCATGCAAATAGGAGTGTACGTGGCCGTGGTCGTGGCCAAGGGCGTGGCCACGGACGTGGATATGGATATGGTCGAGGTGGTCGTTTTAAAAATTCACATTCCTACCAGAAGTGGGATCGAAAAAATGATAACAGGGAAGAGAAAGAAAGAGGTGAAAATGTGACTAATGTATGCTATCGTTGTGGAGGAAAAGGACATTGATCACGTGTATGTCGCACACAAAAGCATCTAGTTGATCTTTATCAACAGTCCTTAAAACAGAAGGGAAAGAAAGTAGAAACCAATCTTGTGTATAAAGATGGCGAAGGTGATTTTGATGATGGCAATGCAACCCACTTAAAAGTGGCTGATTTTCTTTCTACCCATGATGGCAATGCAACCCACTTGGAAGTGGCTGATTTTCTTTCTACCCCTGAAGGAAATTATTAAGCCCACAAATTTCGATAAATAATAAAATAAACTTCTACTACTCTATGTTTCATTTAGCAACTTTAATAATAATGTTATGACCTTTACTAAGTGCTATGTTTTTATGTGATATTTTGTTTTATGGACCTTTTAGTAATTTGAACTTTGAATACCTGTTTTCACCATTATGTGTGACATTTTGTGGTTATTATTTTGTTTCTTTGAAGAATATTATTTCGCAAAGGCAATCAGCTATGAATGGTGAAGATATATGCCTAGCAGATAGTGCAACTACTCAGACCATATTGAAAGACAAGAGATATTTTTCTCACTTAATAATGAAAGAAGGAAGTGTGAGCACTATATTTGGTAGTACAACCATTACAGAAGGCTTCGGAAAAACAATTATTTTATTACCAAGGGGAACAAAAATTGAAATTATTAATGCATTATACTCCCCTAAGTCTCAAAGAAATTTATTGAGTTTTAAATATATTTGCCAAAATGGATATCATATTGAGACTTTAAACGAAGGAAATTATGAATTCCTTCAAATTACGAATATTGCTCAAGGCAATAAACAAATTGTTGAGAAATTGCCTGCATTCTCTACTGGTTTGTACTACACAAATATCAGTTCTATAGAAACACATGCTATAGTAAACCAGAAGTTTACTAATGATTTTGTTCTTTGGCATGACCGATTAGGCCATCCCGGTTTAATAATGATGCAAAAAATAATTGTAAATTCATGTGGACATTCATTGAAGAGTCAGCAGATTCTTTAAAATATTACATGTGCTGCATGCTAACTGGGAAAATTAATAATTCGACCATTACCAGCTAAGATAAATAACGAACCACTTACTTTTCTTGAGCGAATTCAAGGGGATATATATGGGCCTATACATCCCCCATATGGACCATTTAGGTACTTTATGGTTTTAATCGATGCATCGAGTAGATGGTCCCATGTATCTTTGTTATCAACTCGCAACCTGGCGTTTGCGAGATTGCTTGCTCAATTGATTCGATTACGAGCCCATTTCCCAGATTTTCCTATTAAGACCATCCGTCTTGATAATGCTAGTGAATTTACTTCTCAGTCTTTTAATAACTATTGCACGTCCATTGGAATAAGTGTTGAACATCCTGTAGCTCATGTTCACACACAAAATGGTCTAGCAGAATCTTTAATAAAACGACTTCAATTGATAGCAAGGCCATTACTTATGAAGTCAAAACTCCCAATCACTGCTTGGGGGCATGCAATTTTACATGCAGCTGAATTAATTCTCATCAGGCCAACAAGTTATCATAAAATCTCCCCCTTACAAATAGTTCATGGTCAAGAACCAAATATTTCCCATCTAAGAACATTTGGATGTGCCGTATATGTGCCAATTGCTCCATCACATAGAATTAAGATGGGACCTCAAAGAAGGTTGGGTATATATGTTGGATTTGAATCCCTATCCATAATTAAATATCTAAAACCATCTACAGGGAATCTATTTACGGCTCGTTTTGTAGATTGTCATTTTGACGAGTCAGTTTTTCCAATATTAGGGGGAGAAATCAAACAGCTGGAAAAGGAAATTAGTTGGAAAGAGTTGTCATTAGCTTATCTTGATCCTCGAACTAAGCAATGTGATTTAGAAGTTCAAAAGATTATTCATTTACAAAGTTTAGCTAATGAATTGCCAGACGCATTTTCTGACCTAAAGAAAGTGACTAAGTCACATATACCAGCTGTGAATGCTCCAATAAAACTTGATATCCCAGAAGAACAAAATCTAGTTGCTACTGAGTCTAATACACGCTTGAAGCGTGGTAGACCAATTGGTTCCAAAGATAAGAATCCTCGAAAAAAGAAAGGAGCAAAGATTAATGATGGCAAAATCGAGGAAAAAATGATTATACCGGGATCTTTTGAAGAGACTATAGGCATGACTGGAAAAATAGTTTCAGAAGAAAATCAGGTACCTGACAATGAAGAGATCTCTCTTGATTATGTCATGTTCGGTATAAAATGGAACCGAAATCAAATCGACGTCGATGATATTTTTGCATGCAATGTAGCACTAGATGTTATACATAATAAAGAGGATCATGAACCAAAATCAATTGAGGCATGTAAACAAAGAGATGATTGGCCAAAATGGAAAGAAGTAATTGAAACTGAATTGAAATCGCTAGCGAAAAGAGAAGTGTTTGGACCTGTAGTCCGTATACCTACAGGTGTAAAACCAGTTGGATACAAATGGGTCTTTGTGCGTAAAAGAAATGAAAAGAATGAAATTGTGAGGTATAAAGCACGTTTAGTTGCACAAGGATTCTCACAAAGACCTGGAATTGATTATGAGGAGACATATTCTCCTGTGGTGGATGCAACTACATTTAGATTTTTGATAAGTCTGGCTATAAGAGAAGGGCTTGATTTACGCCTAATGGATGTAGTAACAGTTTATTTGTATGCCCACTGGATACTAACATTTATATGAAACTCCCTGAAGGATTTAAACTGCTTGAAGCAGTGAGTTCAGGTTCTAGAGAACATTATTCAATCAAATTGCACAAATCCCTTTATGGATTGAAACAATCCGGACGCATGTGGTATAATCGCTTAAGTAAGTATTTGTTGAAAGAAGGATACAAGAATTATCCAATTTGCCCATACATTTTCATTAAGAAGTTTGAATCTGGATATGTCATTATTGCAGTATATGTTGATGATTTGAATATCATTGGAACTCCTGAAGAGATCCAAAAGACTGTTGAGTGCTTGAAAAAAGAATTTGAAATGAAAGACCTTGGAAGAATGAAATTTTGTTTGGGGTTACAAATTGAGCACCTAAAAGAAGGAATCCTTGTGCATCAATCAACGTATATTGAAAAGGTGCTGAAGAGATTTTATATGGATAAGGCACATCCAATAACTACCCCGATGGTTGTAAGATCACTTGATCCGAGTAAAGATCCTTTCCGTCCTCGGGAAGATGGTGAAGATTTTCTTGGTCCTGAAGTGTCATACCTCAGTGCAATTGGGGCATTGATGTATCTTGCTAGCCATACCCGACCTAATATATCTTTTTCTGTAAATTTGCTAGCAAGACTTAGCTCATGCCCAACTCGGAGACATTGGACTGGAGTTAAACAGATATTTTGTTATCTCCAAGGCACAAAGGATATGGGTCTATTTTTCCCTAATAAATCCAAGACAGAGTTGATTGGTTTTGCAGATGCAGGATTTATGTCAGACCCTCATAATGGAAAATCACAAACTGGATATGTTTTCAGATATGGAGGTACTGCAATCTCTTGGCACTCAATGAAGTAAACAATTGAAGCAACCTCGTCTAATCATGCAGAAATCTTAGCAATCCATGAAGCAAGTCGTGAATGTGTATGGCTAAGATCTATGATTCAGCATATAAGGAATAATTGTGGTTTATCATCTAGAAAGGAAGCTACAACTGTCTTGTTTGAAGGCAACACATCATGCATTGATCAACTCGATAGTAGATATGTCAAAGGTGACAGAACAAAACACATTGCACCAAAATTCTTCTTCACTCATGACCTCCAGAAGTTTAAGGAGATAAAAGTTAAGCAGATCAGTTCAAGTGAGAATTTAGCAGATTTATTCACTAAGTCGCTTCCTACATCAGTGTTTCAGAAGCTAGTTTACTACATTGGAATGCGTCACCTTCGAGATCTCAAGTGATGTAGCCATTAGGGGGAGTAAATACGCGCTGTACTCTTTTTCCCTTAACCTTGATTTTATCCCACTGGGTTTTCCAGGTAAGGTTTTTAATGAGGCAGCATATCAAGCGTATAATTATGTACTCTTTTTCCTTCACTAAGTTTTTGTCCCACTGGGTTTTTTCTTAGTAAGGTTTTAACGAGGCATAATTTGATAATGGACATCCAAGGGGGAGTGTTATGAATATTTATGTGGATGCCATTATCACCCCCATAAGTTATGAGACTCTTCCTATACCCCATAAGTTATGAGACTCTTCCTATACTCAATTAATATGGGAGATAAGAGGTTATGACCCTTTACATGCCCTATAATAATTAGAGAGTTACTATCAACCCCTATATATATGGGGCTCATGTATTCATGAAAAATATGAGTAAAGATTATACATTCTCTCTACATTTTCTCTTCTACATTCTCTCTACACTCTCTCTTCTATCACATTTTAGTTTGTTCTTTCTTTCATTATTTCACAACACATATGTTATTTTTTCTTTTTTTTAAAATTATTTATTTTCAATCGTTTTAAGTTACTTTATTGCTTTGTATACTAATTAGCAAATTATTTACACTATTCATTTTGAATTGCCTTTCACAATCTGTTTTAAACTTGTTTTTTTATTATTCATTTTTTCATCATTATTATATTATATTATATTTTATTTTATTTTATTTTATTTTTTGTATTTTTCTTTTCTTGTTTATTCAAAATTGTCTTATTAACTGTTTTAAATTGTTATTTTTCTTTGATTATTAGCGCTAATATTTTGACGATGTATGTTGTGTGATCGTTGTAATTGTATGTATTTTTAATCCGTTTATTTTGTATTTTTGTATTTTTGTTATTCATTAGCATAATATTGCGTTCATGTATCATTGTTTCAAGCTCATTATCACATTTTCATTTCATATCATCGCATTGTGAATTAAGCTCAAAAATATTTATTTGATATGGATTACTTTATTTAACTATAAATAAAATAGGTATAAATCGTTTTGGATCATTATTATTCAAACCTTTTAAATAAAGGCAATATTCCACATTTGGGAAATTTGAAAGATCGTGCCCTACTGTACTGGGTTTCTATCTTTTCTCATTTGACCTAAATGATCGAATATCCTTCTAAAAATATTAAAATACGAATTTTGAAAATCAAAAGACGGACTTATTCCCGAGGGTTTAAAATATTGTGTCCTAACGTACTAGATGCGGCATTTTATTATTTCGAGATAAGAGAGTCTTTAGCATCAGTTTTGATTTACTCAAACAATTTTTTCATAAAAATCAACGTTAATAAAAAAAGGGCTTGTATTTTTTTAAAAAATCTTTTTTCACTTTCGACATTAAGACATTAAATAATCAATTGGGTACCAATTTTAGGCGTGACAAGGGTGCTAATCCTTCCTCGCAAGTAATCGACCCTCGAACCCGTTTTCTCAAATTTCGTAGACCAAAATCGTCATTTTAATAAATTAAAACAGTTTATTAAAATGATCAATTTCCACGAGGTGATCTGATAACACCTCGAAATAAAAAATCGGTGGCGACTCCCATTTTCATTTTCGTTTTCAAACCCAAGTCGATCCCCATTCTCAAAAAAAGGGTTTCGACAATTACAATCAAATAATGTTGAACATTATATGGATAAGAACTTGGATGTGTTGTGTTGATTAGCCAATTCTATCAAGTTTTTCTTACATATGGATGGTTGTAATTATTTATAGGCTAAAAGTATATAAGCACCTGAATTTTGGCGAAAAAATCAACAAGTTCCTTTGTGACAATTGCATACAATTAAACCTTCAAAATTTCAAATTACATCAATTAAGTCATTTGATCGTTGCAGTGCTGATGTAATTATCAATAGCGCTCATATGACGCTCCACTTCAATGACAATTGTTGACATCAATAAAATAAAAAAAATAATTTTTTTGAAAAATAAAAAATACAAAAGAAATTAATTTTTTTACTAGAATGAACCTGGACAAATGGTTGTCCAGTTTCATTTAGACTTAAATTTTTTAAAAAAATTACAAAAAAATTATTTTTTAAAATTATAAATAAATAGTTTTTAATTTTTTTAAATTTGTAAAATATTTTTAAAATTTATCAAAATATTACATAAAATTCAAAAAAGTTCAAAAAATATTTTAGAAAATAAATAAATACAAATAAATTTTCGAGTTAACCTTTTAATGATTTATATTTTTTTTGAACTTTTTGAATTTTATTTAATATTTTTATAAAATTTAATAATATTTTAAAATTTTATAAAATTATGTTTTTATAATTTTGAAAAAAATTAAATCTAAAACGGATTTAGACAAATGATTGTCTAATTCATTCTAGTAAAAAATTAAATATATTTATTTTTTTAAAATGTTTTTTTGCTGACTTGGAATACTGCATCAGTGTTGTTAATAGCCATGTCAGTGTTGCAACGATCAAAGGAATTATTTGATGCAATTTGAAAGTTTAAAGGCTTCATTAGATAAATTTTTTATGGAACGCTTAATATATTTTTTCACAAAATTTCAAGGACTTATATACCCTTAGCTATATAGATATATAATGGGAAATATATGGCTGTTACTTTTGCAGACATCAATGATCCACCAGTGTTTCCCACTCCTAATTGTGGCCGTGGAAAGCCTTATAAGAACTGCATACCAGCTACAACTCCTCCTAAGATCCCACCCTGTTCCATTTATACACGCGGCCGCGGCTGCCAGGAGTTGCCAACTAAACCTTGAATGTAATGGGCAAGCTATAGGATCCATTGGCGAAATCGTAATGAGAATATATATAAACCAGATCATGAAGTTGCATTACCTGCCCATGATTTGTGTTTTTTTCAAGACTATTATGCATTTTGTTTCATCAAATGTAGTGTGTCTGCAATAACGAGTTACTATGAGCTCGTCAACATCGGCTTCTCGAGGCTTTCAATTACTCTCCCATGTATCTAAATCAAAGTCTTCCTCTGGAAGAGTTTCTTTTGATAATTCAAGCTACCTCCAAACTGCTTGTACGTTCATGTGATGCTTGATTTTGGAGTTACTTTATTATAAATTTCAACCTTCCTTTCTAGTATTTTTATTGGGTAAACTACGTTTTTCAATTATGAGATTATTTTTATTTTTCTCACTTAATTAAAACTTTTTTAATTTAGTTACTAACCTTTTTGAAATTTAATTTTTTAGTCCTACTGTTAAGTCAGTATGGAGAGTTTAATGCGGGTTTTTTTTATTGGCATTATAATGAAATTAGTCTCAAAGTAGCTTTAGAATAGTAACCTCAGAATCATAGCCTCAAAATATGCAATACAAAATAGTGGTTAAATTTCAAAATCAGGTTATTACATGTCGGGTTAGGTTTGAACTTTGAACAAGCATAAAATATTTTAATATCATGCTTAGGTTCGACTTAAATCAGATCCAACCCAGCAAATGGACATCTCTAGTGTGCATAAAGAAAAAGAAAAGAGCTATAATTCCTTTGTATGAAAAAATAAGTTGTAAATTTTAATGCAATCATTAAATTGCTTTTGCTATACACAAATTTCACGATCTTTCATTTTCGATATTTTTCATTCGACTAGCATATGATAACTTTGAAATCATCAATAAAAATGTATTAGTTAATGTACTTGATGTCAATCAATATTTCTATCATTTGAGAAGAATTATATAATAGTTAAATAATAGAATTTTTTATGAAAATTAGATATTAATATGAAAATTAAATAATAATTTATTAATTGCACTAGTGCTTGATTTGGTTGCATTGCATTAAGCATCGAAGACATTATTAAAAAAGTTGGTTGAGTGTTAGCTTAGTAAACATTAATATTGTCCTTATTATCAATGCATGAGGACGTGAGTTTGAACACGTTGAAACGCATTTATTTTCCCATTTAAAGGTTAAGGAAATATTATAAATAGTTTTAAGCATTATACAAAAAAAGATATTATTGAAATGCCTATTGTATACTCATGAAACCAATATTATTGATCTAAATGATGACTTAGATAACAATATTGAACAACTCCAACTATTATTCGGGGGTAAAGAAAAATCACTTGATAAAGGATGTTAGTGGAGATATCAATGATGAGATTAGAACTAGAGAGAGACCAAACACTACATCAAATTCAACATACAATGGCATAACTAGTGGCGCTTTTAGACAAATATGTATGGAACTACCAATTTTCATTCCTATTGAAATTTTATAACAGTTTTGCATTTTATTCAATGTAGTCTTTAATGTACGAAACTAACAATTAAGTTTTACAATTTAGTCGTTTTCATAAATTAAGTTTAATTTCTATCTAATTTACACCAAATTCATCCATTTCCTAACGATGGAAACTTTTAAAACTTTAATAGTTTTAAAAATTAGTATACGGACTAACTAAATCAAACTCTTATGACCTCAACACTATAAAAATAAAAAAAAATGATTAAGTACTTACTTAAAATTTATAGTCGAATGTATAAAAGTTTCAAAAGCTTTTTCCTTTCTTAGAAATGGTGGACGGTGATGAGGTTGAAGATGATGATTCTTTTTCTCATCATTTTCCACTTATTTGGCTTATATGGTTAGTTTAATATATAATTAAACTTAATTAATTAATTTAATTAAACATTAATCATTAATTAATTTAATCTAAAGACATTTTAACATCATATCCCACTATCATATATTTTAAATTCGTCCATCAACCATTTTAGTCCTATGGATAATCACTATTTAAGTCCCCAAGTACTTTTCTAATTAAAAATCTATAGTGATTAAATTTTTACAATTTAATCCCTAGGCCTTAATTAACCAGAATTTCGACTAAATTATTTAATTGAATTTCAATTCATTTATACATTAACTCCGTAAATATCCCTGCTTAATATTTACGAGCTCTGTTGACGGAAACGGAGTCTCGAAACCGTATTTTTCGGCACCACTGGAAATCAAGTACTCATTATAGTTAGGGCCAGGCTTCAAAAAATATAAAATATATTAATATTATGCTTAAATTCGACATGAACCCAATTCGACCTTGCCCATGAACACCTTTAATGTCCATAAAGAAAAAAAAAAGAGCTATAATTCTTTTGTGTAGAAAAATAAGTAGTAAATTTTTATGCACTCATTTATTGCTTTTGCTAGCCAAATTTCATGATATTTCATTTTCGATATTTTTCTTTCAAATAGCATATGATAACTTTGAAATTATCAATAAAAATTTATTAGTTAATGGACTTGATGTCAGTCAATATTTTTATCATTTGAGAAGAATTATATAATAATTAATTAATAGCCAAAATTTTATAAAAATTAGATATTAATATGAAAATTAAATAATAATTTATTAATGGAACTAGTGCTTGACTTAGTCACCATTGCATCAAGCATTAAAGACATTATTAAAAAAAGTTGATTAAGTCTTATTTTGGTTAACGTTGGTATTGCTATTGTTACTAGTACACGAAAATGTGAATTTGAGCATATTGAAGCGCATTTATCCTCCCATTTAAGGATTGAGGAAGGATTATAAATATTTCTAAGCATTGTATAAAAAAAAGATATTGTTGAAATGCCTATTGTATACTTATGAAACCAATATTATTGATCTAAATGATGACTTAGATAACAACATTGAACAACTCCAACTATTATTCAGGGGTCAAAAAGAATCACTTAAGATATTAGTGGAGATATCAATGATAAGATTAGAATTAGAGAGAGACCAAGCACTATATCAAATTCTACATACAATGGCATAACTAGTGGAGCTTTTAGAAAAAATGTCGCCATGTATTACTTTTAACCGCCGCATTTCAAAGTAACACACCACCCATTGTGACAAAAGTTGCGACGTTTACTGTATAAAACGTCGCTAATTTCAAGTTTCATCACTCGCTTCCCAACAATTTCATGTGAATATTTTGTTACCATAAATATAGTGACATTTATAGTAAAATTTGCCACAAAAGGTCTTGGATTAATGGCATTTTTTTTTTATAAAATTTTCCAAGTGAAGGGAAAAGGAAGAAATATGGCTATAGACTATATTACTTATTGTTTCATTTATCTTTAAAATTTTCAGTAAACAAGTTTATCTTTTAAATATGATATAAGATTAATTGGGATCAATAATACAATATGATAAAAAGATTGTGCTTTTTCTGCTATTATAAAATAAAAAAGGCTTAGTTCAAAATTTATGTAACACCCCAAAACCCGACCTAGAAGTTAGACCGAATTCTGGGAGTTACATTGGCCAACCAAAGTGGTAGAGATAAAACTCATTTATAACTATAGAAAATTCTTCACTAAACCCTTATGCTTCGTAATTTTAGTAGATTAAATGGTATGTAGTTGTTTTTTGGAAACAGCATTTAATAGACGCTTAAAAACCGTTAGGAATAAAACAAATCAGTGTTTTTGAACAATTTCAAAGTAACTTAAAAATCCCAGTACCACAGTACACATAAACTTATATGCAAAAAAAAAAAAAAGGTGCATAATTCAAATAGTTTATCATAACAGTATTTGAAATCAAACCGATCAAAGAACTCTCAGACCTCCGCTATGTCAAGTCTAGCTCCAAAACACGAAATGTACCTGAAAGGAAAAAACACTACAAAGATGAGCTACACGAGCTCAGTATGAGTCTGAAACATAAACAGATGGAAAAAGACGGAGTGACACGATAAATACTTCAGACAATCATATGTATAAAAATATCACTTAAGAAAATCTTAATCGGTATGTCAAATACAATATCAAACCACAAAAATGATGTTCCAAGCATATGCAACAATCAGAACATATTACATGACATTAACTATATTGTCAATAACCAAATGTTCACACAAATAGACATAATGTTCTGACAAACAGACGTATATTCAGATGCGAACAGATGCACAAATAAAAAATCCCACCCCACCAACCAAACACCACTTCGTCTATCTAGCACACCACATAAGGGCTATGGTAGACCCGTCCACCATGTGCATTACATAGAACCATAATAGGTTCATCTACCCTACACACCACAACATGGAACTATGCCACTTGAGAAATTGTATTCAGCTGAGCTGATATACGTATAGGATAATGCGGTAAACCGTTGTACAAAAGTCTCGCAGTTAAAACTGCTAAGTCTGTCTTCCTTCTCTTCATAACCAAATCCCAAAATTTTCATGCTATGCAACAATGCACACATTACGCGGACAACATACATAAATGGATATTAACATTTCCAGTTTAACAGATTCAGATTTGATTACACTTGTATTCTAATATTCAGTTACGACAACAATAATAAACTTATACTTATTCATCACATAAACAAGCAATAAAATTAAAGCCCATAAACACACATATACACGAACCAAACTAAATCGAGTTCCAAACATACTTACCGAGGCTTGACCGAGGGTTGGATTACACAGAAACATAAAATAGACAGTTTATAACTCAAAACAAAAATTCTGCAAAATAGGGCCACATGGCTACACACCCATGTGGAGGAGACACACGCCCGTGTGACCAAGTTACATGGCCGTGTGAGTAGCCCGTGTAACTCACTGTCCAAAAGTGCCAAAAATAAAAAGCAGAGGAGACACGACCTTGTGGAGATCTCACACACCTATGTGGGGACACATGCCGATGTGGCCAGGTTGTGTGGTACCAAAAATCATAAAAAATCCTAAATTATCAATTACACACGGTCATGTGGACCGCCCGTGTACAGCACATGCCCGTGTGGCCACCCGTGTGGTCACGAAACCATACTGAAACAGCCTGAAAATCATGCTTTTGATGTCGAAACGATCCCCAACCTTGGTAACCCAAAATTATGCCAAAACATAAAGAAATTCATTCAATTCAGTAACAATATAATACTTCAAATAACCACTTTCAGAAACACACAAGACATTATCGAATTCCACTGCAACTTGATACCGAAGTTAAATCATTTCAAAACACACACCTTAGAACACGATGTCAAGCACCAAGGACCAATCGATTCGCTCTCATCAAATTGTTCGGAAACCTCAATTTCACACGTAAGCTTAACTATAAGAATTTCAATTAACAAGTAATAGAAATAGAATCAATTCTATCATAAACCCTTATGAGCAAAACCTATCGGCTTCACCTCCGATAAAATGAAACACATGAGGACGATTAGCCTTGATAGACAACACGTAACTTGAGTGTAAAATGGACGAAACTAGAAATTAAAAGAATTGACATTTGGGGAAAGAACCGAAAAATAATAGAAGGAACAATAACAAAAAAAAAGGGGAAAAAGAAATGGAAAAGAACGTGAAACTGAAAAACCTCCTCTTTCAAACTTTAAAAGTAAATCTTTAAAAATTAAAAAGCAAAACCAAAATAAATTAATTCCTCGAAACACACATGAGGACTCAAACTCAAAACACAAAGGTAAACTAGCACACCCACCACCACCAAAAGAACAAGTTGATTCTGACATTAAAACGAGAAAACCCACTCAATTGCTTGACCTTTTCAATGACCCTAACCACAACTTTAAAACTTCTAACCCCAAATTTTGGGGTATTACAAATTAGCTCTTAAAGCATATCTTTTTTTTTTACTTTTGTATTTTTTTGTTTCAATTTAGTACTTAAAGTATCAATTTCCTCTATTTTCGGTTCATTTTACAACGGATGTTAAAAAAAACTGTTAGACAATTTGACCAATAAAAAAGTGCCACATGGCATGTTATGGTCAATGAAAAAATTTCACATGACAATTAGTTTTATTTAAAATAAAAACATTAAATTTAAATTAAAAATAAAAAGTTATAATATTAAATATTTAAATATTAAAAAAATTGTTGACCAACATTGTAAAGTAGGACGTTCAATAGATCAAAATAATGGAGATAAATATGTTTGAGAAACTTTCTAAAATTCAAAAATGAAAGTTTTATAAAATCTCTAATGGAAAAAGTAGGAGCTTAGACAAAAACTTGGGAAAAGAATTGAAGCTTAACAGGTTGTTAAGACTAATCCATGGTGTTGTAGGCCAATTTTAACCCAACTTTAAACCCATTTACAGCAACCCAATCCTAAAACCCAACAATAACCTAAAACCCATTTTACATTAAAAACCCAACTAAACTTAACCCAAAACCAAGCCCAATCAGCCCAAAATTACTACCCAAGACCCAAGTCAAACTAGGGTTTCAGAAAAGCTGAAACCCTAGCCACCAACCCCCACTTGCCTCTGCCATCACTGCCCAAGCCTACGCCACTGTTGCACCGGCCACCAACTCCGGTCACATCCCACCGTTCAACCACTATCTGCAAGGAAAACACGCAAACAACAGTAATAATAATAAACAAAACCTTGTAAATGGCTATAAAAGCCAAACGAAAAACACTTGTAAAGGGTCGGCCATTTTGAAAGAAATAAAAGAGCATTTGATTTTAAAAATAGTGTGTTAGTATACAAAAACAAGCAAATATCCCAAATCTGACAACTAAAATACCAAAAATAAGAATCCGAAGCCTATGGTAATTTTTATCTTTCTTATTTTCGAATCTGTTTTTTTCTTCTTTTCTTTTTCTCTTTTTTTTTTTTTTTTCCTTTTGAATCTATTACACATATATTATATATTATAAAATAAAAAAAACTAAAAAATATATACCTTTTTTGAAAATTCGGCCACCGTGTACAGTGGCCGGCGGCTGCGGCGGTGGCAGCGGTCCGGCTACCAGAGCAACGCCGGAGTTATAACCGGACTTGGAGAGGGGAGGAGAGAGTGGAGAGCACTTTTGAAAAATTTTTTTTAAAGCAAAGATAGAATGATTTTTTCGCAAAAAACATAACTTATATAGGGGTACCAAAACGACGTCGTTTTGGCCTATGTCCCCAGGCACCAAAACGACGTCGTTTTGCCATGACCCAATCCCTCCGACCTGACCTGCCTCAAGATCCGCGTGTTTTTGGAAAAGGGGGAAATTGCGCGAGCGGTCCTTCCGCATTTTCGGTGTTTTAAATCAAGTTTATATTTATTTATAAATTGGCCCTGAAATTTAACCCGCTTTATAATTTAATCCCTCTTACTGCGCAGCGTTTTAATAGTTTAAAATATTGCGCTATTGATCCCTCTTTGTTTTGCGCGTGTTCAAATAAGTCCTTTTCTGTTGTTTTTATTTTAAAATTTATCCCGAACTTTCTATTTTGTTTTCAATCTAATCCCTTTTATCATTTTGATATTCTATTAATTAATTTCGTCATTCTGTTTTCTTATATATTTATTATTATTATATTATTTATTAGTATTATATTTTTATGTATATATTATTTATATTATTTTTATCATTATTATTATACTTATTTCTACTATTATATATATAATTATTATTTATCATCATTTTTACTATAATATATTTATTATTATTATTATTATTATTATATTTTATTATTAAGCTTATTATTTTCATTATTATTACTTATTTTTAATAATTTTATTATTTATTTACCTATATATATATACACACGTATTTTATGTACATATTATTATTATTTTATTATTGATATATTTTATTTTATTTTATTTCTTATTATTATTTTCTACTTTATAAATGTATATTTTTATCACTTGTTATATTTTTATTTTATCCCTATTATTATTATTATTACTATATCTATTATTTATTAATATTTTACTACTATTTATTTTACTACTGTTAGAATTAGTATTATTTTCACCTAATATTTATATATATATGTTATGTTTTTTAATATTATATTTTTAATACTTTATATATTATGTATATATTTTTTAATACTATTATTATTTTTAATATTTCACGTATATACTTTTAGTATTATTATTGTGTATATATTTTTAATATATATATGTATATATTTATATAGTTTTATCAATAGTTTGTTTTTAACATTATTATTATTTCTTATATGTATATATTATGTATATTTTTAATACCATATTAGGTATATCTTTTCATGTATATATATTTTTAATATTATATTATATATATATATATATTTATATATTATCTTATGTATATATTTTTTTAATACTATATTATGTACATATTTTTAAGACTACTATGTATATACTTTTCATTCCTATTATTACGTATATATTTTAATATATATATATATATATGTATATGTATCTATATATATAGCATTATTAGTATTTTTAATATTATGTTTTCATCACCTTACTTTTTATTATCATATGTTTATATATATATATATTCGTTTTTATTTCGTGTTTAATATTATTATTACCATGTTTAATGTCGCATACATTGTTATTGTTTTAATATTATTGTCATATTTATCATTTGCTTCGATGTATTTCTAACTCTTTTATTTTTCCGTTTCTTGCCCATTCTGTATTATTTTACTATTCATTACTTTAAAAAAAAATCTTTATTCATGTTTTCTAATTAATTTCAAAAATAAGGCAATATACCGATTTCAACATTAAGTCTGTGATTTCATCGTTATGTTGGGTGAATCACATTGGCTCGTGTAAAAAATTTGGGACGTCCTTCTAAAAACCAAAAATCTTAAATTTCTCGTTCTTTTCAATCGGATCACGATTAAATGTTAAACTGAACTTGTATTTTTTGGAAATCAAGACAACACGTGTTTAATAAGATACCAATTTTGAGCGTCACGAGGGTGCTAATACCTTCCTCGTGCGTAACTGACTCCCGAGCCCTATTTTTTTCTCTGGATTTTGAAGTGGACCTAAACTCGGCCTTCTTTTTATCAAAAATAAAACTTTTTTGTTAAATGAAGATTTATTAGGTGTCCGATCACACCTAGAAAAAAGGATCTGTGGCGACTCCCCTTTTCTTTAAAACCGAAATTCGGTTTCTAAATTTTCAAATGATCGCCTCAATTAGCGACCAAAGCAAAAAAAAATTATGTCGCTACAGCTGGCGACTTCACTGGGGATGTTTTTTTTGATAGTCGAGTCTAGTATTAAGCACGTGTTGTCAAAATTTTTGAAATTTTCTGTTCAAATTAATATTCAATCGTGATCTTGAAATTTTGTTTTTTTTGAAAAATCATGCATTTGCATCTTATTGTAAATATTTTTCTAACTTACCTTCTCTTTTTGTTTCTCAGCTCTAAGTTTTATGGTTTTATTTTTTTGGTTTAGTTTTTAAATAAAATGAAAAGGTTTGTGAGTTTCTCTCCACACACCGTGCACCTGCATTTCCGCATAACATGAGCTCTCTACCCGGGCTCCGTCCGTTTAAGTGAAAGTAAACGCTATGCCTTCGTGAGTTAACTCGTCCCTTCGCACAGGCTAGTGAATACTTTTGGGTTACACATGACTTATGCTTTCTTGAGTTAACTTGTCCCTCCGCATAAGCATAAGTAAATGTAATCCCTCGAATTAAACTCGTGAGCCTGTGATGGGCTACGACCGAGGCTTCGTACTAGTCTTAGTAGACAATAGTACGAACAATTCGAGTACCTGTCTAGAACCGAAGCCGCATATAGTGAACCATACGAGCCACCTAACTAGAGCCATGCCGAACCTCCGTCTGTTAATAGTCACCAAAATAAGTACACAGGAGAAACGCCTCTTACCTTTTATTTCTTTTATATTTACACTTTTTATGCAAAGGAATCAGGTCCATTGGACCAAGTAGCTTAATTTGTTAGATTTTCCACGGTTTTACTCTGTTCATATTTGTTGTACTAACCAAGGTTGTTTGTCTTTATTTCTATTTTCCATCATGCATAAAAGCATCTTGTTAGAAAGGTGTTGATTAGAGATCGGTTGCCAAAAAACGGGTTTCTGATGGAGGAGTCAATTACACAAGTGACTGAAATGTTTTGTAATAGACTCTTTTGATTAATGAAATACCTAAGTAGGGGCTATCTTGAAATCAACACCAAATTCTTGCATATTCATTCATGACTAACATTCATTTGACATTTATTCATCCATCCATTCATTGCATATGCATATCCCTTAATCATTCACTGAGGCTAAAAAGGTATACTCCGCAGTTGCAACAATACAAGTCTGGAATCACACCATTCGTATAGGACCCACCGACAAGCTAGAATAATGGAGGCTGAATTCAATGAAAGAATCGAAAGGATGGAAAGAGCCCAAAGGGAATTACAAGAACAATTGGCTAAGTCACAGCAGGAAACAAGGGATCTGATAGTGAGATCTCGAGAGGAATCACTTGAACAAAAAGATCAAATAGCTAAGATGATGGAAATGATGTCAGCTTTGGTCAAGGGAAAGGGATCCATGCAGAGCCCCGATGTTATGGAACCTTAGTCAAGAGTTAATCACGATCAGGATTCGCTCTATCCCCCAGGATTTGCTCCACCACACGCCCACGTAACACAAAGAGGGTACACTCAAGGAGAACCTACAGGCCAGGAGCAACGACCTGTGCCACCTGCTCATCTAAGGCAAAGAATATTTATATCAAACCCTGGAGTTAATCCTACCAATCCAATCGTTCCAGATTTGGATGATCCAATAGAAATAGCCAGGTTGAAAATAGATGACCACGAGGCTCAAGAGAAGTATAGGAGTTTAGAGGAAAGGCTCAATGTGATAGAAGGCA
Source organism: Gossypium stocksii (assembly GCA_020496765.1). NCBI lineage: Eukaryota > Viridiplantae > Streptophyta > Magnoliopsida > Malvales > Malvaceae > Gossypium > Gossypium stocksii. The sequence continues at coordinate 10,231,791 of CM035621.1, read as the reverse complement.
CTGAAGTTTTCTCTGCATTAAGTGCTAAAGAGCTTAGTTTGGTGCCCGATCTGGTTCTACCTCCAAAATTTAAAGTGCCAGATTTTGAAAAATATGACGGAACAAGATGTCCAAAGGCGCATTTTGTCATGTTTTACCAGAAAATGGCGAGTTACGTGAATGAAGATAAGTTGCTCATATACTGTTTCCAAGACAGCCTCGTTGGATCGGCCCTTCGATGGTGTAATCAACTTAGTAGAGAAAAGATCCGATCATGGAAAGACTTAGCATCGGCATTTTGTGAGCAATACAAGCATGTATCTGACATGGTACCTGATCGGCTAACTCTGCAGATGATGGAAAAGAAGCCGACGTAGACCTTTAGGCAATACGCGCAAAGATGGAGGGATGTCTCAGCTCAAGTAGATCCCCCATTAACCAAAACTGAAATAACAGTTCTCTTTATCAACACTTTAAAAGCGTCGTTTTACGATAAGATGGTAGGAAGCGCCACCAAAGACTTTGCAGATATTGTAATATCCGGGGAACTTATAGAGAATGCTATCAAGAGTAGAAAGATGGAAGGCCCTGAAAGCTCGAAAAGGACAACACCCATGAAGAAAAAAGAAGCAGAAACCTATATGGTGGGAACCGTGAGCCATCATGTTTCTAATCCATACCTAACCCAGTCACGACCGCGATATCGCCCACCTCCAAACTTCTATTATCCTCCCCAAAACCCTTACTATCAAGCACCTCCTCCCTATCCCGTTTACGCCATCACAAATAACCAAAGACCATTCGCCATGTTCCCATCAAATACCATGCCCACTCAAAGCCAACTCAAAGATGAACAAAGATTGGCAAGACCCAATCCTGAAAAACCTCAGGTCACCCCTATTCCCATGTCATATGGAGAGCTGCACCCAAAACTGTTGGAAAAACAATTAATATCCCCACATTATATGACACCCCTAAAGCCTCCATACCCAAAATGGTACGATCCTAATGCTAGTTGCATGTACCATGCTGGAAACCAGGGGCATTCTATAGAAAATTGTCTTGCCTTTAAAAAGAGGGTTCAAGGTCTTATCGATGCAGGCATTTTACGATTTGATGGCACTAGCAATACGGCTGGAAATCCGCTCCCTAACCATGCTGAAGGGAATGTGAATGTCATTGACAAATGAGATGATACAATCAAAGATGTTTCTATGATACGCCCTTGTCCTCCTGGATTTGTTTTGAACAACATGACTGCTGTGGACCTTCTTGTAGTTTCTAATTCTTCTCCAGAGTGCTCAGATATCAACGACATGAACGAACCCGTTACGAGTCTTGAAATCGATTTTGAGAAAGCTGTTTACTTAGGAGAATTCGAAGTTGAGGAAAATGTTGAAGACTATGTCTTGTCTCCGGACTTGCTAAGAATGGTGGAACAAGAAGATAAACAGATTTTACCTCATCAAGAATCTGTTGAAACAATAAACTTGGGGAATGAAGAAAAGAGGTAAGAAGTAAAAATTGGGACCTCCATTTCAGGGGACACCAGACATAAATCAGGACATGCCAGGATTGGATGAGGATGTAGTAGTCCATAAACTCGCACTGAAACCAGAATGCAAACCCATTCAACAAAAACTAAGAAGGATGAGACCCGAAATGTTGTTGAAGATAAAAGAAGAAGTCAAGAAGCAATTTGATGCTGGCTTCTTACAAGCCTCCAAATATCCAGAATGGGTGGCTAACATAGTCCCAGTACCGAAGAAAGACGGCAAAGTATGAATGTGTATGGATTATCGCGACCTAAATCGAGCAAGTCCTAAAGATAATTTTCCCTTACCACACATCGATACATTGGTGGATAACACAGCAAAACATTCACTATTTTCTTTCATGGATGGATTCTCGGGTTATAATCAGATCAAGATGGCCCCTGAAGATATAGAGAAAACCACCTTCATAACGATGTGGGGAACATTCTACTACAAGGTGATGCCATTCGGATTAAAGAATGCTGGGACAACATATCAGAGGGCCATGGTCACGTTGTTCTATGATATGATGCATAAAGAAATAGAAGTCTACGTCGATGGTATGATTGCTAAATCCCGAGGGGAAAGAGAGCATGTTGTAAACCTCAGGAAGTTGTTCGAAAGACTAAGAAAGTTCCACCTGAAGCTTAATCCAGCCAAATGTATGTTTGGGGCTACCTCGGGAAAATTGCTAGGCTTCATTATCAGCGAAAGAGGCATTGAGGTTGATCTAGATAAAATAAAAGCCATACAAGAACTACCACCTCCGCGCACGCAAAAGAAAGTCAGAGGATTTTTAGGGAGGTTAAACTACATCGCCCAATTCATTGCTCAACTTACCAACCAGTGCGACCTAATTTTTTGACTCCTTCGAAAGTATAACCCGGGAGAATGGAATGAGGAATGCCAGATGGCTTTTGACAAGATAAAATAGTATTTATCTCCCTGTGCTAGTACCGCTAACTCCAGAAAGACCATTAATATTGTATCTAACTGTGTTCGAAAATTCAATGGGTTGCGTACTGGGGCAACATGACGAGTCAAGAAAGAAAGAAAAGACGATTTACTACCTTAGCAAAAAGTTCACAGAATATGATGCAAAGTATTCGTCAATTGAAAAATTCTGTTGCGCTTTGGTTTGGATAGTTCGGAGGCTCAGGCAGTATATGTTGTATCATACAACATGGTTAATTTCAAAGCTGGACCCAATAAAGTACATGATGGAATCACCTGCACTCTCAGGAAGAATGGCACGATGGCAGATCCTACTATCTGAATACGATATCGCCTATGTGAGTCAAAAGTCGATAAAATAGAGCGTAATAGCTGACTTTTTAGCAACTCGAACAACGGATGAATATGAGCCCTTGAGGTTTGATTTCCCAGATGAAGACTTGATGTGCATTACAGAAAAAGAATGTGAGTCATCAAGAGAGAAGTCATGGAAGATGAGCTTTGATGGTGCATCGAACGCATTGGGGCATGGGATTGGAGTAGTCTTGATATCACCAGAAGGGAGCCATTATCCGTTCACCGCTAGATTGAGCTTCTTCTGTACCAATAACATAGCGAAATATGAGGCTTGTATCATGGGACTTCGTGCAGCCATTGAACGAAACATCGAAACCCTAGAGGTGTACGGGGACTCAACCTTAGTGATTTACCAAATCCGTGGAGATTGGGAAGTGAGGGATCCGAAATTGATTAAGTACAGTGATCTAGTGGCTGAACTGATTAAAGAATTCAAAGAAGTAACTTTTAATTACCTTCCACGAGAAGAAAACCAATTGGCTGATGCCCTGGCCACTTTGGCTTCAATGTTCAAAGCAAATAGAGAGACAAAAATAATGCCCCTCAAAATGAGCATATATGAGACCCTTGCACATTGTTGTAGCATTGAGAAAGAGGTAGACGAACGCCCATGGTTCCATGATATCTTAGAATATGTCAAGAATCAAAGGTATCCCGAACAAGCAAATGAGAACGACAAAAGAACAATCAGAAGAATGGCAGTGGGATTCGTTCTTGATGGGGACATCCTGTACAAAAGAGGAAAAGATCAAATGCTTCTGAGATGCGTGGATACTATTGAAGCCAGAAAAATACTTGAAGATGTCCATGAAGGAATTTGTGGGACGCATGTCAATGGTTTCACTATGGCTAGGAAGATCATGAGACTCAGTTACTACTGGCTGACGATGGAAAGCGACTGCATTAGTTATGCAAAAAAGTGCCACAAATGTCAAATTTACGGCGATAAAATTCATGCAGCCCCTTCGCCCCTTCATGTCATGACTTCTTCGTGGCCTTTTTCTATGTAGGGCATGGATGTTATAGGGCCAATTTCCCCAAAAGCCTCTAATGGACACTGGTTCATTTTTGTAGTTATAGACTACTTCACAAAATGGACAGAAGCCACTTCATTTGCCAATGTGACAAAGACTGCAGTTTGCAGGTTATTGAAAAAAGAAATCATTTGTCGATATGGTTTGCCTGAAAGAATCATTTCAGATAACGCCTTGAATTTAAACAACAAAATAATGAATGAAGTATGCGAGCAATTTCAAATAAAGCATCATAACTCATCGCCCTATCGCCCAAAGATGAACGGAGCTATTGAAGCGGCCAACAAAAATATTAAGAAGATTATTGGAAAAATGACAGAGACATATAAGGACTGGCACGAGAAGTTACCATTCACTTTGTATACATACTGCACATCTGTACGGACATCTACAAGAGCAACTCCTTTCTCGCTGGTCTGTGGAATGGAAGCTGTGCTACCTATCGAAGTTGAGATCCCCTCTCTACGAGTCTTAATGGAGTCGAAACTAGAGGAAGCAGAATGGGTTCAAGCTTGATATGACCAGCTAAATTTCATCGAAGAAAAATGCTTAAAGGTAATTTGTCATGGACAGATGTACCAGAAAAGAATGATCGCGACCCATGACAAGAAGGTACAGCCAAGAGAATTCTACGAAGGAGAACTCGTGCTGAGGAAGATTCTCTCAATACAAAAAGACTTACGAGGAAAATGGGCACCAAATTGGGAAGGACCATACGTCATAAAGAAAGCCTTCTCGGGTGGAGCTTTGATTCTCACTGAGATGGATGGGAAGGAGTTACCGAATCCAATAAACTCTGATGCTGTGAAGAAATATTATGCCTAAAAAAAAGAAGGATCAAGATGAAAACCCGAAAAGGGCGTTTTGATAAACAAAAAGGATTAGGATGAAAACCCGAAAGGGCATCCTAATGAAACAAATCTGGGCTTAAAGAGCAAGACAATTCGAACAAAGAGTCAAACGGTGAGACTACAGTATTTGAAGCATTTTCAGAAGCTCGAAACCTTCTACGCAAGAAGCCATACTCGAAAAGATTCTTGATTGACAAACGTGGAAGAGTTCATGCGTTGAATATCTAGAGCATTTGTATCCGCTGAATGCGATCCCCTTTTCTCTTTATGACACTTTTTACTACCCTTGGTTAACTTTTTTTTGTTTGTTACCTTTTGAAATAAATAAATATGAGGTGTCTCTTTCGTACCTACCTGACCATTTTCATGCATCTCATTGTGTGGTTTATTTAAATAATAAATAGTAGAATGACATACTCTGAACAAAAGAAATGTTAAGCATTACCTGGATGAAAATTTAATAAGTACAAGAGCTTCAAAGCAAGGACAAAGTTCAACAGGGGCAAAAGAGTGATATCTGAAAGACACAGATTACTTGTAAAGTTTGAGGATGGGTACAAGGCACGAAGAGAAAGTCAAGAATCGAAGCAATGAATGCAGATCATCACAAGAATCGTGACGAAAAGGGATATAGGACAAACAAGCCCAAGGCGCATAGCATAATCATGTAGGCATAAAGGCATTTAAGACCAACATGTGCATATCATGATAACATCATGCATGACATATACAGGTACTCCAGCAAAGCAAGAAGTTTTGATACTGGATCAAGTAAAAGACACCTGAGTTCCACCAGATAATTTGTTTTGGTATTCTGATATTTTTATTTATGTTTTTAAAAATCAACTCATATTGCGAGAGGTGAGTTGAGCCTTGGCTCACACGCTGAGGTATTTTTAATTTATGTTTCCAAAAAAATCAACTTGTTATAGGCCAATTTTGGCCATTACAAACAACCCATTCATATGAAACAGAAGCCCACATATTAAACCCCAAACTAGTAGCCCAATACAATAAACCCATACCCCAAAAAAACCCAAATCAGAAAAAAAAAGACAAAAAATGAAAACCCTAGCCCCTATTGTGCGCGCCGCAACCACCCTCTGACCATTCGGTCAACTGCCCACCTTCACCAGCACCGGTCACCTACTCTGCCACCAGCTGCCCATGCCCTGCAAAACCAACGCAAACAGTAAACCAGAAAAGACAGTAATGATTTTAAAATAATTTGTAATGGCTATAAAAGCCGATTGAAAACACATTTGTAAAGGTTTTCGTTTTTAGCTATCAATACAAACCCTAGAATACTAAAACAGTGATTCACATAATATCACAGTGAGAAACATACATAAATCAGACAACCCAAACGTTGAAAAACCGAATCGGGGGGGCTAAGGTAAAAGTTTCCTTTTTGAAATCTGTTTATCCCCCTTTTCCTTTATTTCTTTCTTTTTCTTTCAAATAACACACTAATACATGCATATCATTAAAGAAGGGAAAAAATAAAAAAAATAGAAAATTTTACCTTTTCGGCCTCCGTGTACGGTGGCCGGCATAGGCACCAACGGTGACCGGTCCGACGACCGGTCCGGTGACCGGAGACCCCCCGGTTCCCCTCTTCTCTCTCTTCCCTCTCCCTTCTCTTTTCTCTTTCTCCTTTTTTTTTCTTTCTTCCTGTGAAAATGAATTGAAACAAAAAAAATTTGTCTTTTATAGTATTTAAACCAAGAGGATCCGCGTGTTTTTAAACCCAAATGGGTTTATTGCTGAATCAGCCCTTCCGCTTTTACACTGTTGTGCAATCAGGTTTTAATTTAGTCGAATTTGCCCCTGGAATTTTGTTTCGTTTTCATTTAGGTCCCTATCGCTACTGTGCGTTTCGGGAAGAGGGTCTATTATCCGTTTCAGTCCCCCTGGCTTTTACGCGTGTTCAAATAAGTCCCTTCAGTTTGTTTAAATTTTAAAATTTGGCCCTAAAATTCTGTCCCGTTCTCAACTTAATCCCGTTTTTTTTATTTAAGTATTTTAAGTTATTACTATTATTATCATTATTATTATTATTTTAAACTTATATATTATATAGTGTTATTAATAGTCTTTTTTAATAGTATTATTTATATATTCTTTTAACATATATATATATATATATTACATTATGCATGTTACTTTTATTAAATGTTATACTTTATATATATATTATATATATATTTTTGATACTAATGTATTTTATGTGTATATAGTACATATTTTATTCTAATATTTTCACTATTATCTCATATGTATATTATAGTTTTAATTTTATTGTTTTGTTAGCATTCTTGTATTTTCCTTTTACATTTTAACATTACATTGTGTACATACTTACCTAGTATTATTAATAACTATTTTTTTGTACCATTATCATTTCTAATCTATATTATTCTTAATTATATCACGTATATATTATATTTATGTATATATATTTTCAAAACTACTATTATATTTATTTTAATGATAGGTATTATTATTACCATTATTGTTATTGTTATATTTCTATTTAATATTACTTTTAACATTATTCCATTACTATATTACTACATTGTATTACCACCATCACTATCATTTGTTTTTAAATGTTTTTATCACGAATTATACGACTCTCTACCCATGCCAAATTGACCTTTATATATATATAGGCAATGTTTGGTGTTTAGAAATTCGAGAAACAGTACCCAAACGTATTGGGTTTCGATTTTCTCGTCTAAATCTAAATGCTCGAATAACCTTCTTAAAATATAAATTCAAATAAAAAGCTTATAAAGTACTATTATTTTTGCATATTATCAATCGTTTTTATATATATTTCATTTCCGCATTTCACTTTGTTATACTTTTATCACATGTATTTCAAGTTTCCTTTACCCGTTACAAAAACAATTTTTTCTTACAAAGGCAAATGTTCCGTATTTAGACACTCGAGAATCGTACCCTAACGTATTGGGTTGCGGTTTCTCGTTTAAGTCTAAATCCCCGCATAAGCCTTCCAAAACCAATGTGTAATTTTAGTATACAAACTCATTCTCGAGAATTCGAAATGTCATGTCCTAACGCATTGGATATGACATTTTGTTATCTCGGGATAAGATTTTCTAAAAAAACCGAGGCAATGTTCGGTACTTAGGGATTCGAGGAATTGTGCCCTAACGTATTGGGTTTCGATTTCCTTCATTTGTCCCCAAGTATTCGAATATCCTTTCAAATACAAACACTCAAATTCTAAATAAGAGGCAAGTTTAACCTCAATGGTCGAAATGTCGTGTCCTAACGTATTGGACGCGACGTTTTACCTTAAGGCGAACCGGCCTTTTACACATTTTCGACTTTCCCCAAATGATTTTAAAGCAAATAAGGATCATATTTTAAATTCTTTCAAGTTTTCAAATCATCGACTTTAAATACACTAATTAATCGACAAGGTACCAATTTTGGGCATATCGGGGGTGCTAATCCTTCCTCGTACGTAACTCACTCCCGAACTCAATTTTCTGATGTTCGCAGACCCAAAATCGTGTTTTAACAAACTAAATTGTTTTTTTAAAACAACCCCTTTTGAGGTGACCAATCACACCCAAACAAAGATTGGTGGCGACTCCAATTCTTGTATATTTTTAAGTCGACGTCCGTTTTCCTTTTCAAAAATGGTATCGACATTTCCAAAAAAATCAACTCATATTGCGAGAGGTGAGTTGAGCCTCAGGTCACACGCTGAGGTATTTTCATTTTCTATTTTTAAAAAAATCAACTCATATTGTGAGAGGTGAGTTGAGCCTTAGGTCACACGCTGGGGTATTTTCATTTTTTGTTTTTAAAAATTAACTCATATTGCGAGAGGTGGGTTGAGCCTTAGGTCACACGCTGAGGTATTTTCATTTTCTGTTTTTAAAAATCAACTCATATTGCGAGAGGTGAGTTGAGCCTCAGGTCACACGCTAAGGTATTTTAAATTTTTGTTTTTCAATTTATGTTTCAAAAATCAACTCATATTGCGAAATGTGAGTTGAGCCTCGGGACACGCTGAGGTATTTTCAATTTCTGTTTTTTAATTTATGTTTCAAAAATCAACTCATATTACGAGAGGTGAGTTGAGCCTTGGGTCACATGCCGAGGTAATTTCAAATTCTGTTTTGCAATTTTTATTTTCCATCAAAATCAACTCATATTGCTAAAGTGAGTTGAGTCTCAGGTCACACACTGAGGATAAAGATTGGAGCTGATTGAAGACACCAGATTTTGCCTCCCTGAAGTTGCAATGGAGCTAATCGGAGATATAGATTTTGCCTCCCTGAAGTTGCAGTGGAGCAGGTTGAAGTTACAAGTCTTATCTTCCTGAGGTAGCAGCGGAGCCCTGAGTTGTAGCAGAGCAGATTGAAAGAGCAGATTAAAGCTATCAGATCTTATCTCTCTGAAGCAGTAGAAGAGCAGATCACAGCAAACCTTATCTCCCTGAAGTTGCAGTAGAGTAGTGAAGCAGATCGAAGACAACAAATCTCATATCCCTGAAGATGCGAGTAGATTCAAGCTACAAGTCATATCTCTGTGAACTCGCAGTGGAATGATCAAGGCAACAAGATACGGTGGACTAGAAAGAGACTACCTGGACAAGAAGAGCACCAAAGAAGTCAATACTTGGCAAGATAGGGCAAAATTAGCCTTTCTTTATGTCTTTGCTCTATTCCCGTTACACGATAATGAGCAAAGAGTGGCAGCTGTTGTAGGCCAATTTTAACCCAACTTTAAACCCATTTACAGCAACCCAATCCTAAAACCCAACAATAACCCAAAACCCATTTTACATTAAAAACCTAACTAAACTTAACCCAAAACCAAGCCCAATCAGCCCAAAACTACTACCCAAGACCCAAGTCAAACTAGGGTTGCAGAAAAGCTGAAACCCTAGCCACCAACCCCCACTTGCCTCTGCCATCACCGCCCAAGCCTACGCCACTGTTGCACCGGCCACCAACTCCGGTCACATCCCACCGTTCAACCACTATCTGCAAGGAAAACACGCAAACAACAGTAATAATAATAAACAAAACCTTGTAAATGGCTATAAAAGCCAAACGAAAAACACTTGTAAAGGGTCGGCCATTTTGAAAGAAATAAAAGAGCATTTGATTTTAAAAATAGTGTGTTAGTATACAAAAACAAGCAAATATCCCAAATCTGACAACTAAAATACCAAAAATAAGAATCCGAAGCCTAAGGTAATTTTTATCTTTCTTATTTTCGAATCTGTTTTTTTCTTCTTTTCTTTTTCTCTTTTTTTTTTCCTTTTGAATCTATTACACATATATTATATATTATAAAATAAAAAAAAAACTAAAAAATATATACCTTTTTTGAAAATCCGGCCACCGTGTACGGTGGCCGGCGGCTGCGGCGATGGCGGCGGTCCGGCGACCAGAGCAACGCCGGAGTTATGACCGGACCTGGAGAGGGGAGGAGAGAGTAGAGAGCACTTTTGAATTTTTTTTTTTAAAGCAAAGATAGAATAATTTTGTTGCAAAAAACATAACTTATATAGGGGTACCAAAACGACGTCGTTTTGGCCTATGTCCCCAGGCACCAAAACGACGTCGTTTTGCCATGACCCAATCCCTCCGACCTGACCCGCCTCAAGATCCGCGTGTTTTTGGAAAAGGGGGAAATTGCGCGAGCGGTCCTTCCGCATTTTCGGTGTTTTAAATCAAGTTTATATTTATTTATAAATTGGCCCTGAAATTTAACCCGCTTTATAATTTAATCCCTCTTATTGCGCAGCGTTTTAATAGTTTGAAATATTGCGCTTTTGATCCCCCTTTGTTTTGCGCGTGTTCAAATAAGTCCTTTTCTGTTGTTTTTATTTTAAAATTTATCCCGAACTTTCTATTTTGTTTTCAATCTAATCCCTTTTATCATTTTGATATTTTATTAATTAATTTCGTCATTCTGTTTTCTTATATATTTATTAGTATTATATTTTTATGTATATATTATTTATATTATTTTTATCATTATTATTATACTTATTTCTACTATTATATATATAATTATTATTTATCATCATTTTTACTATAATATATTTATTATTATTATATTTTATTATTAAGCTTATTATTTTTATTATTATTACTTATTTTTAATAATGTTATTATTTATTTACCTATATATATATATATACGTATTTTATGTACATATTATTATTATTTATTATTGATATATTTTGTTTTATTTTATTTTGTTTTATTTTATTTCTTATTATTATTTTCTACTTTATAAATGTATATTTTTATCACTTGTTATATTTTTATTTTATCCCTATTATTATTATTACTATATCTATTATTTATTAATATTTTACTACTATTTATTTTACTACTGTTAGAATTAGTATTATTTTCACCTAATATTTATATATATATGTTATGTTTTTGAATATTATATTTTTAATACTTTATATATTATGTATATATTTTTAATACTATTATTATTTCTAATATTTCACTTATATACTTTTAGTATTATTATTGTGTATATATTTTTAATATATATATGTATATATTTATATAGTTTTATCAATAGTTTATTTTTAACATTATTATTATTTCTTATATGTATATATTATGTATATTTTTAATACTATATTAAGTATATCTTTTCATGTATATATATTTTTAATATTATATTATTTATATATATATTTATATATTATCTTATGTATATATTTTTTTAATACTATATTATGTACATATTTTTAAGACTACTATGTATATACTTTTCATTCCTATTATTACGTATATATTTTAATATATATATATATATATATATATATGTATATATATATATAGCATTATTAGTATTTTTAATATTATGTTTTCATCACCTTACTTATTATTATCATATGTTTATATATATATATTCGTTTTTATTTCGTGTTTAATACTATTATTACCATGTTTAATGTCGCATACATTGTTATTTTTTTAATATTATTGTCATATTTATCATTTGCTTTGATGTATTTCTAACTCTTTTATTTTTCCGTTTCTTGCCCATTCTGTATTATTTTACTATTCATTACTTTAAAAAAAATCTTTATTCATGTTTTCTAATTAATTTCAAAAATAAGGCAATATACCGATTTCAACATTAAGTCTGTGATTTTATCGCTATGTTGGGTGAATCACATTGACTCGTGTAAAAAATTTGGGACGTCCTTCTAAAAACCAAAAATCTTAAATTTCTCGTTCTTTTCAATCGGATCACGATTAAATGTTAAACTGAACTTGCATTTTTTGGAAATCAAGACAACACGTGTTTAATAATATACCAATTTTGGGCGTCACGAGTGTGCTAATACCTTCCTCGTGCGTAACTGACTCTCGAGCCCTATTTTTTTCTCTGAATTTTGAAGTGGACCTAAACTCGGCCTTCTTTTTATGAAAAATAAAACTTTTTTGTTAAAATGAAGATTTATTAGGTGTCTGATCACACCTAAAAAAAAGGATCGGTGGTGACTCCCTTTTCTTTAAAACCGAAATTCAGTTTCTAAATTTTCAAATGATCGCCTCGATTAGCGACCAAAGCAAAAAAAAATTATGTCGCTACACATGGGTTTTCACTCAGTTTCCAAAGCTAGCACCAAATATTAAAGTCTTCTTTGGGTTGGTGTAGACCAAACTTGTATAAGTGCTTCAAGAGGGTTGACTCAATCTGCACGACTCAAGGGTAAACTAAGGGATATGGGATTTGACATTTTAATTGTTCTTTGATATTTAAGTTAATTAAAGATTCATGACTATGGAGAGAGTAAAAGTATATGAACTTAGTGAAGAAGCTAAAGATGAGAGACAAATAATACCTCATGGTCCTATGATTGGTCTCAAGCTTGCTTTTTATTTAGTGTTGGTGTAAGAAGTTATCCCACATTGTACGAGTTAGTAATGCTTAACAATTAACATATTTGTCCTTATTATCATGGTCTAACAAGTCATTTGAGACTTGGGGTGGATGTTGCTATCTTTCATTAACAAAATTGAAATGTAACTAAAATCAAATCATTGCAAGGTGGAAATTGATACATCAACTATACAATAAGAGTCTATTTTCCTTCTAAAAGAATTGTTGTAGAAAACGGTTTTTTTTTTTCTTAAGATCCTTCAATATTTGACAAGTAACTTTGAAGTTTAATTAAGTTGGGTTTTTAATTGAAGGGTAAAGTTTTTCTAGTGTCGTTGTCTTCATCTATAAGATTAGGACTCAAAAATGTATCGACCTCTTTTCTATGGAACCCAACAAGTATTAGTGCCATCAAATCATATTTTATATATTATAATATTATAAGAAAGATTAAAATCAAATCATTAGAAATAAGAAATTGATATATCAACTATAAAATAAAAAGTCTATTTTCTTTCTAAAAAAGTTGCTGTTGAACAAGATTTTTTTCATGAGATCCTTCAATATTTAATCATTAAATTTGAAGTTGAACTGAATTGGGTTCTTAAATGGACGTTAAAGTTTTTCTGAAATTATTTTCTTTATCTACAAGGTTCGGATTCAAAAACGTATTGAACTCCTTGCTATTAGACCCAACAAATATTAATGACATCGAAGAAATTATATTTTTATATATTATATATATAATTAAACATAAATTTGATCCTCAATCCTGAATCCATAAAGTTCATCACTAATAATGTTTCTATTTTTCCAGTGAGAATAATAAAAGTGACAACCGCTAAAAATTTGATTTTTGTGTGGAAATATGGGCTATAAAAGGATAGAAGGTATCTGATTGAGTCTTAATTCGATTAGTATGAACATTATTTCCAATGTAAAAAGATGTGGGTTTGAGTGCGCTGAAGTGCATTATTCTCCTATTTATGAGTTGGGAAAGACTATAGATAGTTCTAAATATTGTGTAAAAAAATAAATATAATCAGAATCTATAATAAAATTATTAAAATCTTAAACCCTTGTTACTTTTACTAGTTTTATAGAGTGAATAATAATTTATTATCAAATTATCTTTGAAAAGTAGCCACAACACACTTGAGATATCGACCTATAAATAGTAGTCGAAAGAAAAGCCATGCTTAACACAAACTACCTACTATTAATAACAACAATATTATACCCCCCAAAATGAAAACATTATTAGTGATGGTATGCATTCTCCTGGCTTCCACTCTTTTTATCCCTACTTTCACCATGGCTCGACAACTGGGGGAGAAGGGTAAGTAACCACATCAACAAGTTTATTACTTTAGAAATCTCCAATTTTATTTTATATAATCAAGCGATATATTTACATATATACGCATACAATAACTAGTCAAATTATTATTAAATAGTTTTGAATTTGAGTGTTTTGCGTTCATTGTATGATTATATTGATTTTTTTTCTTATAATTTATCTAGAAGGATAAGTCACATTACCAACAAATTTAACACTTTTATTCTATTTTTCATTTATTTTCCATCTTAAAGCAATATATATAACATTAATATAGTAGAATCACAATCAAATAATGTTAAACATTATATGGATAAGAACTTAGATGTGTTGTGTTGATTATTCAATTTTATTGAGTTTTTCTTTCATACGGATGATTTTAATTATATATAGGTTAAAAGTATATAACCATCTGAACTTTTGCAAAAAAAGTCAATAAGCTCCTCTGTAAAAAGTGCACACAATTAAACTTTCAAATTCTTAAATTGCATCAATTAAATCCTTTGATCATCTTTAACCGTTACAGTATTGATGTAACCATCAATAGCGCTCACATGGCGCTCTATATCAATGATAGTTGCTGTCATCAACAAAATATTTTTAAAAAATAAAAGATTCAAAAAAAGTAAAAAAAAAATTACTAGAACGACGTGGACAAATGCTTGCCAATTTAATTTTGACTTAAATTTTTTAAAAAAATTATAAAAATTTTATGTTTTAAAATTATAAATAAATAATATTATTAAAATTTATCAAAATATTAAAAAAATTAGAATATATATATATATATATATATATATAAACAAATTTTGGAATCAGCCTTTTAATGATTTATATATTTTTGAAAATTTTGAAATTTATTTAATATTTTTATAAATTTTAATAATGTTTTATAAATTTATAAAATTATTTTTTATAATTTTTAAAAAATTTAATTTTAAAATGAACCTGGACATTGTCTAGGTTCATTCTAGTAAAAAATTAAATATTTTTATTTTAAAAAAATTTTTTTGGGCTGACTTGGAGCACCACATCAGTGTCGTTAACGGCCATGTCAATGCTATAACGATTAAAGGGATTAATTGATGCAATTTGAGAATTTAAAAACTTAATTAAGTACGTTTTTTGCAAAGAGCTTAATTAATTTTTTGCAAAAGTTCAAAGGCTTATATACCTTTATCCGCTTATATAGCACTTTAGCCTTATATGTATATAAAATGGGAAATATATGGCTGTTAATTCTGCAGACATCAATGATCCACCAGTGTTTACCACTGCTACGGCGGGTGAACATAATGAACCTCGACATTGTGGCCGTGGAAAGTCTTATGAATACTGCATAGGACCTGGAACTCCTTCTATGGACCCTCCCTGTTACGTTTATAAACGCCACGGCTGCTAAGAGTAGCCAACTAAACCTTGAATGTAATGGGCAAGCTATAGGATCCATTGGCGAAATTGTAATGCGAATATATAAAAAACCAGATCATGAAGTTGCATTACCTGCCCATGATTTGTGTTTTTTTCAAGACTATTATGTAGTTTGTTTCATTATATGTAGTGTGTCAGCAATAACGAGTTATCATGAGCTCATCATCATTGGCTTCTTAAGGCTTTTCAATTACCATCCCATGTATAGCAATCAAAGTCTTCCTCTGGAAGAGTTCCTTTTGATAATTCAAGCTACCTCCAAACTGCTTGTACGTTCATGTGATGTTTGATTTTGGAGTTGCTTTATTATAAATTTCAACTTTCCTATCTTTCTAGTATTTTTATTGGGTAAACTACATGAATTATTCAATTATGAGTGTTGTAGCCCAATTTTGCAAACCAAACACAAAGCAGAAACTAAAATTATAAGTCCAGTCCATTTACAAAAACGTTAAATCCAATTACATTGACCCAAAACCTTTACATTTAAACCCAAAAATCCCATTACCCAATTTTAACCCAATACCCAGGCCCTAATTGGCCTAACCCAAATACACCCAAACCCTAACTTAGAAACCCTAGCCTTAGAAACCCTAGCCCGAATACCCGTTTAGCCTCACTCGTGCTGCCCCCCACTTGCCCACTTGTATTGGCCTCTGACGCCTCTGTCAACCAGTCCCATCCACCGCCCTCAGCACCGCCCACAGTCTCAGCACCGCCCTTCACTCCTGCAAGCAATAAAACAGACGAGACAGAAAGTAGAATAGAAAATAAAAAAAAATAATATTGTAAGGGCTATAAAAGCCCGATTCAAAACAGTGTAAGGGGTTCGAAGGTTTTTAATTCCAAAATCAATACAAACAGAGAAGTATTCAGAGCACAACCAGAGCACAAAATTTCAAAAACAATTAGCAAATCTCAGAGATAATCCAGCGAAGGGATACCCCCCAAATCCGAATACAGAAGCAGTAGGTAGTTTTCATTTTTTCTTTTAATAGTTCTTTCTTTCTTCATATACACCAACATAAATCTATAAAATAATAATAAAAAAATAAATTTTAAAAAAAAAGTAGAAATTTTTACCTTTTTCCGGCCACCGAAACGGTGGCCGGAACGACGGCAGACGGCGACGCACACGGCGTTCCGATCAGTGGCCGGTGACCGGACGGTGACCGGTCCGATGACCGGTCCGGCACCAGAGCTCCCTTCTCTCCCTTCTCCCTCTCTTCTCTCTCCTCTTTCCCTCTCCCCGGATCCCCTTCTTCCTTCCTTCCCTTCCCCTCTCCTTCCTTCCTTTCCCTCTCCCCTTCTCTTCTTTCTTTTTCTTTTTTTTTCTCTTCCCCGGGCACAAATGAGCCAAAAACGGAAATTTGGCCCTTTTATACTAACCGACCTGGGTCGGGTCGACCCGACCCAGGTCCGCCTAGGATCCGCGTGTTGTGACGTCACTGGGGTTATTTTCAACCCCAGTCCCTCCGCTTTTCTGGTGGTTTACAATCAAGTCTTAAATTTTTGCAATTTGGCCCTGGAAGTTGATCCGTGCTTCAATTTGGTCCCCACTGCTGCGCTGCGTTTTAAATAACCGGGAAAATTGCTGTTTTGGTCCCCTTATGTTTTACCCGTGTTCAAATAAGTCCCTTTCGCTTATTTATATTTTGAAATTCGCCCCAAACACTTCCTTTTAAATTCAATTTCAACCTTTTATTTCTTTTAATGTTATTCTCTTTAAAATTTAATAGTATTATTATTATATTAATTATTGTATTATTTTATATCTTATCATATATGTATGTGTTATTATTATATCATTTACTACTATTATATTTATTCATTGTTATTATTGTTATTATTATTATTATATTACTTTAACATAATATTATAATCTATATGTATTAGGTATAATATTAAACTAATTACATACTTTTACATTGTGTTATCATTTTACACATACTAACACGTGCATATTATTCTAATACTTATTTATTTTATATATATTGTTTTATGTATGTATTCTTAATATTTTATATTACGTATATATCTTTAGACATTAATATATTATATGTAAGTACCTGTATATTAATTATTATTTCGATATTTTAATATACATTACATATTTATATTTTAATGCCATATTCATATATATTATGTATAGATCCTAATAACATGTCGCATTTGTGGTTTTCACTATTAGTATTTATTATTATTTTATTATTATTTACCCATATATACATTTTTTATCCAAAACATGCATTTTATATATTTATACATTGCGTGTATACTCATAACATTACATTATTCGTATATTGTCGTTGTCTCATATTTTTATAATTCCGTTATTCCTAATATATTACGTGCATGTGTCTAAATACTATTATATATATTTTGTATATGTTTTATACATGTTTACTGCTTCTTTTATTTGTATTATTACTGTTACTATCATGTATGCATTGTTATATATATATTATATTGTTCATCTCGTTTATTTTCACCTTGTTTGTTATGTGTTTTTTAATCTAGCATATTAATTCACATTTTGATTTCTTCATCGATATTACTCATCTATAATCTTTTCATGCTTTAATAAAATAAGGCAATATGCCGATTTTAACATTATGCCAGTGATTTCATTGCTATTGTTGGGTGAATCACGATTGGCTCATGTTAGAACGGGATATCCCTTTTCAAAAGAAATCAAAATTCCAAAAACGCTCGTATCTCGATCGGATCACGACTAAATTTTTAAATTGAACTTGTACTTTTGGAAAATTAAGACAACGTACATTTGAAAGATACCAATTTTTGGGCGTCGCGGGGGTGCTAATACCTTCCCCGCGCGTAACTGACTCCCGAACCCTATTTTTTCTCTGGACTTTAACGTAGACCTAAATTTAGCCTTTTTACTTAAAAAATGAATTTTTCAGTCAAAAGAGGTTTTAATAGGTGTCCGATCACACCTAAGAAAAAGGATCGGTGGCGACTCCTTTGCTTTAATCAAAATCCGTTTTCAAGATTTTAAATCGCCACAATTAGCGACCTAAGCTAAAATTTTTCGTCGCTACAATGAGCATTTTATTTTTATCATTCAATTAAAGTTTTTTATTCAATTATTAACATTTTCGAAATTTGATTTTTTGGTCCTTCTACTATTTAGTCGGTATCGAAAGTTTTTTTTATATAGTCTAAGATTAGATTTAGGGCTTGTTTAATAGTGCTTAAAAAAAACATTTCTTGCTCCAAAAATATTTTTAGTGTTTAATTGTTTTTTTTAGCTCTCCAATAACATAGTACTTTCCCATTTTTTTTGGTGCTTAATATTTGCTAAATAAATATGTTAAAGTCATTAATTAAAAATAAAAAAATATTTTTTTAAAATAATGCAAATGTATTAATATCATTAAAAATATTTAATGGTTAATTTAAATATTTAAAATATAGTTTATATATTCTAATTAAATTTTATAAATAATTAATATTTATTGCTTAAAAATATTTAAAATTTATATTTCATATATTAAAATATTAATAATAAATTATAATAAATTTTTTATATTCTTACTAAAATATAATAATATTAACTATTTTAAACATTATTTAAGTAAATATTTATTACTTGATAATAATATGTCTAAAATAATTATTTTATTTCTTAAAAATATTATTTTGACATCTATATTAAATATTTAAATATTAAATCAAACTTTTCAAAAAAAACCCGAGTCAAAAATACTTTTCAATATCATTGCTGGAAGCCTCAGAATCATAGCCTCAAAATATGTACTATAGAATCGTGGTTGAATCTGGACTACAGATATCGCTGCAGACTACAAACGTGACTGCAGAATCTTGATACAATCGTGACTGGACAAACTAGACTATAGATGTGACTGTAGATCGTCCCTACTGAATTTGGACTATAGAATCATCGCTACTGTGCTACAGAATCGTAATTGCAGATGGACTACGAAATTTTGATTGCAAAATCTATGCTACAGACGCGATTGTAAAGTATATTGGAAAAGCTGTACGAAACCCAAATGTGAAGGTAGCTTTAAGAAACCCAAAAACGGAGGATGCTTCAAGGAAGTCATAAATGGAGTCCAAATGTGCTTGGTAAACTTCATGGAAACCAAAGATAAAAAACTTTTAAGAAATAAAAAATGGCTCTAATAAACCCGAAATATAGAGATGAATGTGCTTGGGAAGCTAAATAAAACCCAAAGAATAAAGCTTTAAGAAACCCAAAAATCAAATTTAAAGGTAGAAGAGCCCAAAAAATAGGGATTGACTGAATTTGCTTAGAAAACTTTTTGAACCCAAAGATGAGAAATTTAAGAAACTCTTTTGTAGGAACTTTCAGTAATACCAAACAATAGAGATAAATGTGTTTGGGAAACTTTATGAAACCCAAATATGGAAGTTTTATGGAACTAAAAATGGAGGAATTCGATAAACCAAAAAAATGGAGAAAAATGTATTTGTGAAATTTTATGAAACTGAAATCTCCAATGGAAGAAGTATGAACTTGTCAAAAAATTGAAAAAAAAAATTTAAGCTTATCGAGTTGGGAAGATTAAGCCATGGATTTCCGCTTAGTTCTCAAAAGGTAGCCCCAAATATTAGAGTCTTCTTTGAATTAATGTAAATTAGGCTTGTTGAGGTGGCTCAAGGGGCTTGACTCGATCTACACGACTCAAGGGTTGGTTAAGGGTGACAGTTTTGGCACTTCGATTGTACTTCAATGTTTAAGTGTTCTTTTTGGATGAGTTTGTAACACCTTCAAAGGATTTTTTTCTTCTTCTGATACAACTGAACACCATAATTGACCTAAGGAATAGTAAGTATTCCTAATACAACTACATGAAAATATATCTGCACGTCATGATTGACTCAAAGAATAGTAAATAATCCTGACACATTAATAATAAAATTACATGACATATTTGACTTAAGGAATAGTAAATATTCCTGACACGTTAAAATATAACCACTAGTTTACAAAATATTCCTAATATAACAAGCAAATACATAACATAACAAAAAGAGGACATCATGACACAAAAGGAAAAAGTCTAACTATTAGCATTGAAATGTGGGAATTGTGCATTGTCTATAGAGCTTTCACTGTGATTATCTCCTTCTTCATATTCAAAAAATATATAACTTAATGATTAAATTAAAGATGAGAGACAAGTAATATCTCATAGTCATTTGTTTGATCCTCAAGCTTGCTTCTCATTTGTTGTACGTGGCAATTAATATATTTGTCCACATTATCATCATCTAACATACGTCCTTTGAGACTTAGAGTTAGAGTGAATGTCATTATCTTTCATTGACAAAATTGAATGATTATTAAAATTAAGTAGTTGCAAATTAGAAGTTGATATAAACTATATAATAAGAGCCATCAAACAAATTATATTTTCATATATTATAAATATTATAAGAAAAATTAAAATCAAATCATTAGAAACTAAAAATCGATATATCAAGTATATAATAAAAGTCTATTTTCTTTTTAAAATAATTGTTGTTGAACAAGATTTCTTTTTATTGAATTGAGTTCTTAAATAAAAAGTAAATTTTTTTCGACATTAGTTTTTTATCCATAAAATCCGTACTCAAAAACACATAAAACTGTTTATTACTAGATCCAACAAATATAAATGCCATGGAACAAATTATATTTTTATACGTTATATGTATTAGTAAACATAAATTTGACCAATAAATTTTCTCCTTACCTGTTAAATCCGTAAAGCGCATCACTAACAATGTTTCTAATTTTCCAAGTGAGAGAATAATGGAAGTGACAACCTCTACAAATTTGATCTTTGTGCGGAAATATGGGTCATAAAAAGACAGAAAGTGAAATTGAAAGAGACAACAGCTATTACCCATTGCCTGCCGTGGAAATTTCTTCAGTCCTCCCTTTGTCAAATTTTCTAGTTTTGTACAGTGAATAATAATTTATTTACAAATTATCTTTGAAAAGTAGCCACAACACACTTGAGATATCGACCTATAAATAGTAGTCGAAAGAAAGGCCATCCTTAACACAAACTACCTACTATTAACAACAAAAATATACCCCCCAAAATGAAAGCATTGTTAGTGATGGTATGCATTCTCCTGGCTTCTACTCTCTTTATCCCTACTTCAACCATGGCTCGACAACTGGTGGCGAAGGGTAAGTAATTACAAGTTTATTACTTCCAATTTTATGAATGGTTTTAATTATATATACAACACAGGAATTATGTGGCTGTTAATTTTGCAGACATCAATGATCGACCAGTGTTTAACACTCCTAGGAGGAATAAACCTGCTGTACCATGTGGCCGTGGAATGCCTTATAAATCCTGCATACCAGGTAAACAACCTCCCAAGAAGCAGCCCTGTATACCCACGTATAATCGACACTGCCATTAATTTCCACCTCAACCTTGAATGTGCTGGAGAAGCTATAGGAATAGGATCCATTGGCGAATTTGTAATGGAATATATATAAACATATGTAGATAATAAATGAGTTGGCAAACCAGATCATAAAGTTGCATTAGTTGACCATGATTTGTGTTTTCTTTAAGACTATGTACTTCGTTTTACTAAATGTAGTGCGTCTGCAATAACTAGTTCTCTTGAGCTCTTTTTCATGGCTTCTTACGACTTTTAATAACTAGTAATCAAGATTCAATCAAGAACATGATGATTTCATTAATCCACTAATCAGTTCACACATAAATTCTATATGATGGGATTCAATATTATACCCTCAAGATTTCTACCAACAATGTCAAACTCTCGTTAAGTAAAATTTTTAAACAAGGTATTTTCATATTATAAATATCAGAGATATAACCGCACTTTACTGTACATGATATTATATTTGAATTGATAATTTGTAATAAACTAGAAATAATAAATAAGTAAAATAATTTAAATATTTAATAATTCTTATATGATATGCCATATAATCTCATTATAGATTCTGATAATATCTGTTTGTTCTGACATAATACTTAAAACTATCCATAACCTCTTTCAAACCCTTAAATAGGAAAATAATACGTTTCAACACACTTGAACTCACGTCTTCCTGCATAGTAACAATGCTTATGCCAATTGAGCTAAGATTTAATCGACTTTCAGTATAATTAATTAGACATAAAAATTTCAAACCCAAAATATGAAAAATATTATAAATAAGCAAATTTATTAAAATGAACGTAAAAATTTATCAATGTGCCAAAGTCTTTATTAAAATAATATATATTGAATATGATTAATTATGATTATTGAACAAAAGCTAACATGTCGATTCAAGACCAAGGTAGTCAGTACCGTATCGGTGAATATATTGTTTTTGTCTTGTTATTAGTATGTACTCGTACTTGCATATTTTAGTGTATTGTTTTGGGTTTATCGATGTTTTAAAATATTCACATATATATATAGCGTCATTTTTAGTTTCTTAATAAATTATATATTATTTTGATAAAAATATATTATATATTATATATACATGCAAATGCATCTTAATTACATCCATATAAATATATTTATTTATAAATAAATTTTAAAATTTTTAATTAGGTTCAATAATTTAATTTAATAGCTTTTAATTTTAAATATAATTATAAAAATTTAAAATGGTTAAGATAAAAAAAAATTAAAAATTAGTTTAAACTATCAAAAATTTGTACACACCGATATAATTCGGTATATATTAACTGAAACGCATCGAAATGACTGAAACATAGCGAAATTTTAATTGAAATAGAGCAAACATTATTTGATACCGGTTTAGGATCAGAACGATACATATCGGTTGGTACGACCAGTACCACTACGGTACTGACTACCATGTTCATGACACAAAAAAAAAATATTGTAATAGGGACGACTTTACCACACTTATCTGTTTATGTTATTTTCATACTATATTTATATTCCTGTTATTTTCGTAGGTTCAAAATATTATAAATATATTTCTACATGCTAATAGTTTTTTGTATATAGGGCGGATTTAATGGGTGTTAGTAGGGCCCCGACTCTCCTTAAAATAGAAAATTTTTCTTTTAACCTATTTATTTTTTTATAAAATTTTAAATTAATAATAGTAAAATTACACTTTACTCTCTAAAAATAATAAAAATTTAATTTAATCCTTAAAAAATTATAAAAATATAAGGTATTAAAATAATAAAATTATATTTTTACTATCGTAAAAATTTACCACCATAAAAAATTTTTTTGATTTCGCTTCTAGTTGTATATAATTTTTTACGTGCTTTTGAATACATGATTAGTTTAAGTTAATTTTGCATCATATTTTGTTTCGCATAAGCTATCATGGAATTCAATTTATAGAATGATTTGTGTGTTGGTATTATGTTGTATCTAAATGCATTTGCATAATTTTTAATAATGAGTCAATTTAAAGAATATATTCATAATATGTTGGTATTTTTCTTTCATATATTTAAATTGTTATGAGTTTTTATAAGCTTCAATTCGTCATATGTATTTTAATTAAATAATATTATTTTTATACAATTTCATATTTTATAATTTTTTTTATAATTTACTTCAAAGAGTTGTTTTTTTTTTAATTT
The DNA here is from genome assembly GCA_020496765.1 of Gossypium stocksii. Taxonomy (NCBI): domain Eukaryota; kingdom Viridiplantae; phylum Streptophyta; class Magnoliopsida; order Malvales; family Malvaceae; genus Gossypium; species Gossypium stocksii. Next base: position 10,207,770 of record CM035621.1, on the reverse strand, counting down.
ATTATAAGTTCTGATTATATATGCTCTTTTTGACACAAGAAGGGATTGTATAAAACTGTGATTCAACGTCATTCATATCTCTTTCTAATAGGAGAATTACAAATCAGATTTTTCATTCTGATTTTCAGCTTTTTTCTCCTACAAAAATTCAAATCCAACTAAAATGTTAAAAGTCAAGAAAAAAAAATCTGATCTGTCATTCTCCTATTAGAAAGAGATAAAAGATGACATGGAATCACAATTTCATACAATCTCTTTCTCTCTTGGCACAATATCTAGAATTATATCTATAGTCTCTCCTAACCCATAAATAGGAAGATAATATGCTTCAGCGTATTGAAACTTACATCCTCCTATATTGACAACAATTCTCACGCCATCTTATTATTCTTATAACAACACATTAAATTCTCTCTTTATTGAATGACATAACTTTACTAAGATGTATAATTTTTTAAAAATATATATTTTTAATAATTTACTGCATTATTATAGAATACTTATCAATATCTAATTTTGCTTGTAAAATTTAAAAATTCTTTCGACAGTATATCAAATATTTTCTAATTTTTCCAAACGTAATGAGATAAGAGGTAAAGAAAACATATCCTAAATTCTAATGCACTCTTTTGCTACCCAAATTTCATAATCTTCCGTTTTCGAAAGTTACGTTTCAACAAGAATATGATAACTTTGAAATGGTCAATAAAATGTACTCTTTTAATTAAGGCCTCATCCACTTGATTTATAGTAGACTTGAGGTCAACCGAAAATTATTTAATAATTATTAATTAATATCCAAAAATCTATGGAAATTTCTTTTGTGCAGTTATTGCCTGTCTTGGAAATTTCCTCAGTCCTCCCTTTGTAAATTTTGTTGGTTTTATCTAACATTCCGTAATTTTAAGAGTTACACGGTAAATTTCTGATCATAATTTTTTTTTGTTAAAATGTCTAATAAATTCTTGTATTTTTATAAATTTAAAATTTAATGCTTTGATTTTATATTTTTTAGATTTTAAAATTTAAGTCTAATTATGAATGCTATTAAAATTATTTTGTTAAATTTAAGTTTTGTCGAAACCATTTTTAAAATTTTGGAAAAACGGGGTCGACTTTAAAAAAAGGAAAATGGGAGTCGCCATCAATCTTTCTAGGTGTGATTGGATCACCTTATAAAACATTTTATTTCAAAATATTGATTTTGGTCTACGAGAATTCAAGAAAACGGGTTCGGGAGTCAGTTACATACGAGGAAGGATTAGCACCCTCGTAACGCCCAAAATTGGTACCAATTGATTAGTTTTCTATCAAAAATTTGAAAAGATTTAAAAGTATGATCCCTTTTTAAAACCTGAACACTTTAAGTTGAAACTCAAGATTCCTTTGTTCCGAAAGAATACAAACATCACATCCAGCACGTTAGGACACGATGTTTTTAAATCCTTGTAACTAAAATCATATCGTGATTTACAAAATTTATTAAAAAGGATATTTAATTATTTAGATAAACGGGAAATCGCAACCCAGCACGTTAAGGCACTATTTCCCGAATTTCTAAACACAAAAACATTGCCTTACTTTAAAAAACCTTTTGGATAAAATATGACAATTAAATGAAATATATTTTTTAAAACAATGATTTGAGTAAAATTAAAAAAACAATTTACTAAGAATAATACTAAAAAAATTTATTAAAAAACTGAAATAGTTTGATATAATACTAATATTATTAAAATATATATATATATATATATATATAAATTAAAAATAAGGAAACGGAGATTAAAGCAAAATAAAAAAGGTTGAAAAACGAAGATGAACTAAGAATAAAATAAGAGCAAACCACAGAAAATAAGAACGCAAGAGAAAGAGAAATTTGAGTGCATGCTCTCAAGAATTCTTATTGCTTCCCCAAAACTCCAAGTCATTTACAATGAAGGGAGAGGCCTCTATTTATAGTTGTGCCTCCCAAAATCCAACGGTACAGATCAATTACATCAACGGCTAAGATTAAAAGGTATCTACAAATTAAATCTCTAAGATTACAAAATCATATCTTCTAAGATTGCATATCATATCTAAGATTGCATATCCTGAAAGATTATGTTTCCATATGTATTAAGCTTGTTGATGGACCTTCAATCTTCTCAAGTAATGGGCCATTTCGATCGGGCCAAATGATATATTTGTAATTTTGGACTGGACTTGGACTTTGTTTTATTATTTTGGGTTTATTATTTTTTTGTATGGACCCGGTTTAAATTAGCCTATTACAGCTGCCACTCTTTTCTCATTGCTGAGTAACGGGAATAGAACAAAATATATAAAAGGACCAATTTTTCCCGGTCTTATCGGATCCTGACTTCTTGGTCCTCAACCTGCTCCCTACAAACTCAGAGACGCCATGCTGATATCTTTGATCTGCTCCTTGCCAACTCAGGGATTGCTAGATCCGCTATCTTTGATCTGTTCCTTGCCAACTCAGGGATTGCCAGATCTGCTATCTTCGATCTGCTCCTTGCCAATACAGGGATTGCCAAATCTGCTATCTTCGATCTGCTCCCTACCAATACAGGGATTGCCAAATCTGCTATCTTCGATCTGCTCCCTGCCAATACAGGGATTGTCAAATCTGCTATCTTCGATCTGCTCCCTACCAATATAAGGATTGCCAAATCTGCTATTTTTGATCTGGATTGCCAAATCTGCTATTTTTGATCTGCTCCCTCCCAATATAGGGATTGCCAAATCTGCTATCTTCGATCTGCTCCCTGCCAATACAGGGATTGCCAAATCTGCTATCTTCGATCTGCTCCCTGCCAATACAGGGATTGCCAAATCAACTATCTTCGATCTACTCCCTGCTAATACAGGGATTGCCAAATCAGCTATCTTTGATATGCTCCCTGCCACTACAGGGATTGCCAAATCTGCTATCTTCGATCTACTCCTTGCCAATACAGGGATTGCCAAATCTGTTATATTCGGTCTGCTCCTTGCCAATACAGGGATTGCCAAATCTGCTATCTTCGATCTGCTCCCTGCTAATACAAGGATTGCCAAATCTGCTATCTTCGATCTGCTCCCTGCCAATACAGAGATTGCCAGATCTGCTATCTTTGATCTGCTCCTTGCCAACTCAGGGATTGTCAGATCTGCTATCTTCGATCTTCTCCCTGCTAATACAGGGATTGTCAAATCTACTATCTTCGATCTGCTCCCTTCCAATACAGGGATTGCCAAATCTGCTATCTTCGATCTACTCCCTGCCAATACAGGGATTGCCAAATCTGCTATCTTCGATCTGCTCCCTGTCAATACAGGGATTGCCAAATCTGCTTTCTTCAATCTGCTCCCTACCAACACAGGGATTGCCATATCGTTATCTTCAATTTGCTCCTTGCAAAACTCAAGGATTGCCAACACAGGGATTGCCATTCATCCGGGTTTCATCTTCGTTCTTCTCGACGCATCAATCATACTCTGCTCGTATGCTTTGAATCTTTTCACCTCAATTTGGTCTGTCATACCGTGACCCGATGAAGATGTTTGTAAAAATGATATTCTCTTAGGATCGATACTGCTCAACTCATTAATTTGTCCAATCACCTATTTGGATAAAAGAGATTGTCTCAATTTAGACCTTTCTCAAGTACCTATAGTATCAATTTAGACCTTTCTCAAGTACATCCGACCCTTACACATGGGAATTCTTAAACAATTGTCCTGTTTCAGTTTCTTGTATTATCTAGAAATTTCCAGAGTAATATGCGAAAATCCTTTTATGAAAATCCTTTTATGAAAATATCACAACTATGGACAAGAAGGAAATTAATCAAGAGCATAGCTTAAAACAATTAATCAAGGATAGCCAATGCAATAAAAGGAATTTGATTAGGGCATATCTTGAAAAGAATATGGTAATCAAAGTTAGAAAATTCGAAATAGGTAAGACGAGAATTAGGTGCCCCAAATATCTCAGCCTGAGCTTCTCTGTACCAACTTCTTGAGGACCATTTTGAGCTCAATATGTGTTTAGGGGATCCAAAGTACTTTGTCAATGCCCCAAGATGTATCATACTTCTTCATTGTTAATTTAGGTATAACAAAACTACCATTTGCCTCACTTTGATCAAAATTTAAGCCGCCCTTTTCGGGTTTTCAACTCAAAACCCCTTTGGTCTCAAGGCGCCTTTTGCGAGTTTTCACCTTGGCCTCTCCATTTTCATTTTCATTTTCATTTTCTTTTCTTTTTTCTTTTTTCTTTTTTCTTTTCTTCTTTTTTTTGAAGGTCACAAAGCGCCTTTTCAGGTTTTCACCTTGGCCTCTCCTCTTTTAGGTATCTCTAGACTGCATCTGAATTTACAGGATTGGATAAGTTTATCTCAATCAAAATCAGTGCTCCTCTCGAGAAAGCCTTCTTTACCACATAAGGTCCTTCTCTGTTTGGCATTCATTTCCTTTTGAAATCCTTTTGTATAGAAAGGATCTTCCTCAATACCAAGTCCCCATCATGAAATTCCCTTGGGTGAACCTTTTCCGTCATAAATCAGCATCATCCATGATGAATACTTTCAAACCTTTTTCTTCAGCCAAGTTCACTAGAGACGTTCTACTTCATCCAATTCTTGACTCAATCACAGCTTGAAGAAAAGGGATCTCGATTTTCATGGGTAGAACCACCTCTATTCTATAAACTAATGGGAAAGATGTTGCCCTAGTGAAAGTCTTGGTTGACGTAAACATAGAGAGTAAGTAGTAGCTTCTTTTGCCAATCTTTACAAGTCTCAGTCATCTTCCATAATTTTTGTTGTTTTTATTTTTTTTGTACTTTTTCTTTTGACAACCTTTGCTTCATGGCTCCTGATCTTTGAACAGACTGTAAACTCTTGAAATTGTATAGTTGTGCATTACAAAACACTATTTTTTCGGCAACTGATCCTTTTTTCCTTTTTTATTTTTTTGGGGAAATTTGATGACTGTCGACTTTACAATATTGGCATACGAAGCAACATTCACCCTCTTGATGAATCGATGTCTGCTAGGAGCTTTTGGCGAGATTGGCCTCATAACATCCATGCCCCACATATGAAAAAGGAAAGCATTACATAAACCTTGTCTTCTTTAATTTGGCATTTGTGTATAACTGACAGTAAACCAGCAGTGCCTGAACCTCATATTTAGCTTAGCCATTGTAAAACTACCTGCATGCGTCCTATGGACCTCTTTTAGCCTTAAAAGCATCCACGGATCTTAGTAGCCCAGGCATATCTTGATATAATCATGCGAAAATATCTTTGAATTCTTTAAGTAACTTAATGAAGTCTCGCTTTTGCATACTCCAATCTTTTCCTCTTTTTCCTCCCCTAGGTTCACAATGTTCATTGATCCTTTGTAAAGTAGGATCAATTTATCATCTTGTTCTACCATTCTTAATTATAAAGTTGCACTCTCTATCATCTTCAAAGTCCTGAAATCCCTCTAGACACATATCTCACTCAAAAAAGAGATTCTGAGTCAATAGCAGCGTCACTCATTTCGTTGATATCTGAGGACCTGTTGTAGGTACGAAAGCAAATTCATAAAGAATAAATGATTCTAAAGATTATTATTGGTATGATAACGAATAAAGAATATCTGAAAGAAAGTCTAAAGAACAAAAAAATCTATACATGGAAAGAACAAAAGAATATTTATTCAAAAAAATGCATTTTATTAAAACAAAAATTTCGGACACAAGCCTATTTCACAAAAGGATTCTTATTGCCTCTAGGCTTAAGGCAACAAGCGTGTTTTGAATATTACTCTAGATTAGCCTTAAAAATACAAGGATCACTTCCACAGTCTCATTGTTTAAAACACTCCCAAATATGCAAGGGCTCGGAAACTTTTATTCCTTGGTTCCCTCTCTGGATACGTCATTCAGATCCCCCAATATCAAGTCTTGCACTAAAGCCCTAAACTCGATGCATTCTTGGATTTCATGCCCCTTTCCATCACGGAATTCTCTAGGTGTTGGGTAACGGATTTTCTGCACTAGAAAGATCATTGAAGTTTACAACACCTATTTTGATGAGTTTTTCGATTATCTTTTTAAAGGCGGTGCAGTTCTCAATCGAATGCCCTGTGATCCCCGCATGGTATTCGCATTGAGCGCTTGTGTCATACCATTTGGGGTATGGGGGTTGTATAGGCTTTAGGTAGAAATGGGATACCATGTCTGCTGTAACAGCCTGAAATAGGGCTTAGTCAGAAAAGTGGTTTCGTAACCACAAATCCGAAGTGTAAAAATTTGAATTTTGTGACTTTTTGATAATATCTGATTTATTGATATTTGATGTGAAAATACTGTTTGAAAATTTTATTGATTTAGTGTCCAATTTTATGTTTGGGACTAAATTGCATTAGTTACAAAATGTAATGTATAGAGTTTAAATACCCAATTGAAATGGGGGTTTGAATTAGAGGTCTTTATGTTGCAATTAGACCATCAAATAGTGCCATGGACATAAAAGGGCATTTCTAGAAATGTTGTATAGTTATAGCATGAAGGGCAATTTGGTCATTTGGGTGTTTTTAGTCATAAAAGACAAATTTTAACCCAAAAATCTGCTCATCCTCTTCTCCATGCTGCCGATTCTTCTTCTTCACCATAGTTAGGGATTGCTTTGCTTTTCATGCTCATTTGTAATTGCAATCTTGCCCCGTTTTCGATTATTTTCGTATCTTTGTGTTTCCCTAAGCTTATATTTCATTATTCTACCATTATTTTCAAGAGATTTTGGAGTTTAAAAATATACCCAATTATGTTAAGTGTGTACTTGGTTGGTTAATAGTAGAAAATGAAAGCTAAAGATGTTATATGCATGTTTTTGAGATTGAAATTGGAAGAAATTGTGTAAAAAGAGATTAATTTGCAAAGTTTACAAATCATGCCTAATTGTGTTAAATATTGATGAATTGAGTGTCATAAGTGTGAAAATGGGTTAAATAAGCCCATGGAATAAAGAAAATGAGATTTTGAGTCCAGGGGACTAATTTGTAATTTTTGAAAAGTTAAGGGGTAAATTTGGAAATTTCCCCCAAATATGAATTGTGTCCGTAAATGAGTAATTATTGATAAATTGTACTCTGTTTGTTAATCTAGACCAAGAAAGGTGTGATAAGTCCAAGAACGGGGAAAAAGAGAAATTTTTGACTAAATCTCGAGATTTAATTCGTTGATGATTCAGGTAAGTTTATATGTAAATAAAGCACTTGTGTTTAAATAAATTTATGTATTGTTAAGTTATTATATACGTGATATTTATTGATCTGAAAATGAGAAAGTATATTTGGTTTTGAACCGAGAGTGCGATAGAAAAGATTTACCTATTCGGAAATGAAATTTAAAAAAATAATGGTATATGAATTGAATTGAATATGATCGAGATTTAATTGTTGAATATGTTATTTATATATATGTGGAAATGTATGACTTTGTGAATTGGAAGCAATTTATGTTTGAAATGAGAAAGATGTGATAAATGTGACCAAAGTGTTAATTGACAAGTGAATTTAAAGTAGAAGTGAAATTACTAAGTGATTTTAATACCCTATTAACTAGTCGGGCTTAGTGGATATAGTTGGCATGCCATAGGATTGGAAGTGTTTAGGGATTCTTCGACCTCGAGTCGATGAGGCACTAGGTGTGCCATAGATTTACTTCGGATAGTTTCGATGAGGCTTTGGTAGCCATATTGCTTCGGCTTGGCCGATGAGGTACTTGGTGTGCCATAGATCTGATTTACTTCGAACTATCCGATGAGGCGTTGGTCACCACTCTGGTGTGTTTGGTTGGATCCGTGTATCCACCTTGGTCCGAGTCATGTTAATAGGGGTAAATAGAAGAAATGAGGAAATTGAATGAATTTGGGTTAAATAAGTAAATAAATGAAATGAAAAAGTGTTATTGAATATATAAGTAAAATCCCGTTGGACCTTAGGAATACTTTAGTGATCAGTGGTAGCTTTGGCTACATTTCAGTGGTAGCTTCGGCTACATTTCAGTGGTAGCTTTGGCTACATATCAGTGGTAGCTTCAGCTACAATTCAGTGTGGCTCTTATGTGCAAGTTTCTGTGTATCCTTTAGTATTCCAAATGGTTTAACGGGTAAATTGATGAATAAATAAGATGAGAAAGCATGTGATTAAATGTGCAATTGAGCTCAAGCATATATGTGAAACTTTATTGGATGGGTTTTATTACGTGATAAATGAGTGCAGGTATATATATGTGTGTATGTTGCGAACAATATGCTCTTGCTCAATGTAAGATCGAATTTGTGGTAAGGATGATTTGGAGTAAGTGCTATTATTAATATTTGTAAATATTTGATAATAAGTATATATTGAAATGGTTGGCTATGGACATGTTAAGTGTTATATTAGTGTAAATGAAAATATTACAAAGAAAACATGAAAGAGTAAAATTAGCTATAAGGCAGTTTTGAGCAACAGCAGACATGTGACTTTGAAAAATCATTAAAAATTGTGTAAATTGAATTAGAAGCTGAATGATATATGTAATTAAAGCTTATTGAGTCTATTTTCACATGAAAGAAATTGTGTAAATGGAAGATTTATGGAATAGGATATATTTAAAGTTTTTGTGACAGGGTCAGAATGAACTTCGAAATCCCCTGTTCCAAGTTTGGAAAATCACTAAAAATTGTATAAAAATGATTATGGAGTGTAATTTTTATATATGAACTCCATGGTGAATCTAGTTTCAAAAGAAATAAACATGAACCTTATCCGAGTTCTTCACAATGAGATAACTGATTTTTAGTAGAGAAAGGTCAGAACTGTCAAGTGGAGTAACAGGGGAATCTTTAAAGAATAAACTGTGCCAATTGGCTAGACCAAAAATTCTGAAAATTATATGGTAGTAAGATATATGAGTCTAGTTTTGGGGAAAATTTACGGAACTTAATTCGGAGCTTTTTAGCTCAAGAAATAAATAATTTAGTGACAGTGACTCCAAAAGACAGCTCAATGGGAACATAGGTAAAAAGTGTATTTAAGCAAAATGGTGATTATACCTCTTTGAAAACAAAATTTTAAGAATTAATTCAAATGAGTTATTACTTGTTTATTATTATTTGCATATAAATTTACTAAGCTTTGAAGCTTACTCCCCTTTCTTTCCATCTCTTTAGGGTTGAATGTTAGCTCGGGTTGGAGATCGTTGGAGATGTCATCACACTGTCATGCTATTATGGGAGGTAAAGATAATAATAAATTTCGTAAGTCTATGGCATGTATAGGATTTGGTGTTTTGTGTAATTATCAATTGTTTTAGCCATGAGATATAGTTCTCTTTGATTAATGGATTGTAGATTGAATTGGTTGAGTATTGTATTAGTTTGAAATTGTGTTTTAGTGTTTCAGAGAGGCTAAGGCTTGGTATATAACCTCACACGGCCTGGCCGGCAGGTTACACGGGCGTGTGTCCGGGCCGTGCTCAATTTAACAGATCCGACCACGGGGTAGAGGCACGGGCGTGCCTAGGTTGTGGGCGAGCCACGAGCAAACCCCATGGGCGTGTGTTTAGATCGTGCGTGCCCTGCACCTTGAATTTAATTTTTATGAATCACACGGGCAAGAGACACGGCCGTGTGTCTCTTAGCAATAAACCGTGTGGAAGTACACGGCCACTACACGGGCGTGTGGCGTGGCCATGCCAAATAAGTCAGAATGTTCCATGGTTGTTTAGCACGGGCGTGTGAAGGCCACACGGTTTCACAACACGGCCGTGCTAAAAGTCACACGGGCGTGTGTGATAATGCTTTTTCATGAAAAATTTTCTAAGTCACGACTTGTTGGGATTCGAATCCTAACCATCCGAGATGTATGTTTTTAATCCGAAAACATCTCATAAGAACGTTTATGTGATAATTGACATGAAATTTCTTAATTATTGCCGAATAAATTTTGTAAAAGGTCCGTTAAGTCCGGTAACGCTCTGTACTTGATTCCGACGACGGTCTCGGGTATAGGGTGTTACATGTGCGTTAAACAAAATTTGGTACAGCTCTCTATACGTGACTGGGATGGGCACGAATTGGGATTTTTCTGAATTCGGTCTTGGATTGGATTCTTGCTTTTGAGGAACCTGATGGCTAGTAGTTGTCGTTCTTGGTTGGCCTATGGTAATTGGTTTTGAATAACCCCCACTATACATACTCGTGTTATTCACCTTATTTTCTTTTTTCTTCATTGCCCTTAAAGTGTTATCTTGGGAGCTCCACTCTCGCTTTTTCCTTTTGTAACAGGTTACACATTGTTTCGGGAGCTCCACACTAGCCTTCTTCGTTTCTTCTATACTAGCCAAATCAATGACAATGGGATTTGTTGGATTGCCCCCTGGATTGGAACCTGAGCCTATTGGGTAGTTTATTGGTGCCGACATACCGGCCTGATGCTGTTGGGGTCTGATAGTAACAGGTACCCCTTGCGGATGTGCGTCTGGTTGAGTCTGGACGCTTATTAGAGTAAAACCTGAGGGATAAACAAGGTCTTTATTATCATCCCCACTGTTGACCACTGTGCCTTTCCTCTTTTTAAGCCATTCGGCTAGTAACTGTCTTAGCTGGCCAATCACATTTCTTTGGAACTCTAACATTTGATCACGTATATATTGTTAAATTTTGGTCAATTGTTCTTACATCTGTATTTGCCTTTGCTTTAATCTCTCCAACTTTTGTTCCATGTTTTCCAAGTTAACTCTGAAATAATTTTACCTAATTAGGGTCCTTTTGTAAAAGTCTAATGCAAGTGATGCAATGCGATGTAGATGCATGTAATGAATGCAAAAGAAAGAGAGACGTTGATTATAAATTCAATTCCATTAGAATAACTTTTCTAGAAAACAAATTTCTTTACATTGAAACGAATTACATATGCGGCCTTGCCCTTCATAGTCCAAGTAAAAACACTGATCTTTTTTTCATGGTCAAATCTTGCAAATTCTCTAAAAGATGCCTTCGTTAGCTCCTTGTTGCTTAATCTGGGCCACGACTCATTGCTCACTTATCCCCACGACACTCATTGGCTTCTTCAAAAATCAAAATGTGACGGCTCTTGAATAATCTTCGTTGGCTTGAATCTTTGGCGATGAATCCAAGTCATGTATTCCTTCGTAGACTACCAGCCCTCTCTTGTCATGTTTACTTGGACCATATTCGAACGACCGTATTATAATCCACTTTATCAAAAAAATTGTTTCTTTATGACAAATTATTCTATTTAGCAATCGAATATGAATCAACACCCCCCTTTATAATGATGTAATGCAATGCATGAATGCAAAAAGATATCGATTCTGATTCAGTTTCATTTAGAAAACTTTATTTAGAAAATAAAATTCTTTAGACAAAATGGATTACAAATACGCTTTCGCCCTAAGGCCCAAAGTTTTAACCCTTTCAAACAACGAAGCTAACTATCGACCCCTATCTGATTCTAGATCATACTTTACGCTTAGCATATCAGCCTGCGTTGCCAAAGCTTACAAATGATCAGCTACTTCCCGAATTTGGATTATGGCCTCACCCATAAGGTAATCTCTATTTCTAACTTGATCTTGAGAATGGTGAAACTCTCCCTTCCAATGCCCTTCTCTTGCTTCAAGAACTCGACCCGGAGTTTATAGTTTTGTAATGCCGATTTCGATCTTCTTCTTCATTTCTTCAATTTTGTTTAAGCTTTCCTTTAGTTCAATTACCACATTACGACTTCAATACTGATGGAGAGATCTTCCAAGCTCAGCCATTCTAGCCTTTAACTCACTCTTCTCATTCTGACTTTCTGCTAGACTCTTCTAGTTTTGCGCTTGAATCTCTTGAAACTTCTTCTCCCACCAGTCGACTTTGGCTTTTTCCTTCTGAATCTCTTATTGCCACTGCTCCGAAGTCTTCCTCAATCTGGCATTTTTCATCGACAGACGCATCTTTTTGTATTCCGTCTTCAAACTATCCCGATCTTCCTCAATCTTCCTCTTCTCTTTTCTTACTTTTTCTGCCTCTAGTTTTTGATCATCCATGTCTAGCCTCAATTACATTTTCTTTTCCTCCGAATTCTCTATCCCCTTTGCAAGCTCGAGACTCTTTCTTTTCAAAATCTTGTTTTATAATCTCTAACTCTGATGGGACCACTCGTAAGTACTCCTCCATAGTAGGTACTAAATCCACTGTCCCAAAAGTGAAACAATTATAAGCAGGGTTCCTAAATTATGTCATAGCTTGAAACAAATGCTTATCCACCTTAACATCAAGTAAGTAGGGTAGATCACCATAATTATGGTAGAACAGCTGCTTAGTCTCGTCATCCCATTGGGCCCATATATCTTCCAATTCCTAGAGGTCACTCTGCGCCGCACTGATGCGAGTGAAGTTCCACCATTTCGGTGTATATCCTTTAATGATACTATCTCTTTTTTCTAACTGGGTATCCTCGGACCATGCATGGACTGTAGCGTTGTCCTCCACTTTATCAAGATATTCATTCTCCATAATAAAACTTTCTAATTTAGAAATCAAACCTTGAATCGACACCTTTAAATGCTGAATGACATGCAATGACAACAATATAAATTTGGTCAGTGACATGTATATAAGACATAATTCAAAGAGAATAGAAAATAAACAAGCACCTATATGGGTAATTACTATGTGTCAACATAGTTCTACCTAAGGCGAGCTCCTAGGGTTCACTATATGTGTTTTTGGTTCTAAAGGAAAAGGGTACCTAAACCAGCAGATCCTCAATCCTTACCCATTATAGGCTCATATATACCGAGTTCAGTTCAGGGGAACACATTTCCCTATAGCCATACGGAGATGAAAATCTCACGGAGACATAGGTACGGATGTATCCCGGAAGCGATCCACTAGCCCATGCGGAGGTGAAAACCTCACGAAAGCGTAGCTTCTCACTCCCACTTAATGGTGTGACCACGATGGTCATGCAATGAAATGTGTGCGAGAAAAATAACAATCATATGCAACAAACACATGCAAAAAGATCATAATTTTCAAATTGAATTTTCAAATTTCGACAAAAGGACAGAAAATAATCAATTTTACGGCTTGACTCTCTTATTGATCCCCAGTGGAGTCGCCAAGCTGTCGAAACTATTTTTAAAATTTTGAAAAAATAGGGTCGACTTTAAAAAAATGAAAATGGGAGTCGCCACCAATCTTTCTTGGTGTGATTGGATCACCTTATAAAACGTTTTATTTCAAAACATTGATTTTGGTTTACGAGAATTCAAGAAAATAGGTTCGGGAGTCGGTTACGTACGAGGAAGGATTAGCACCCTCGTAACGTCCAAAATTGGTACCAATTGATTAGTTTTCTATCGAAAATTTGAAAAGATTTAAAAGTATGATCCCTTTTTAAAACCTGAACAATTTGAGTTGAAATTCGAGATTCCTTTGTTCCGAAAGAATACAAACATCACATCCAGTACGTTAGAACACGATGTTTTTAAATCCTCGTAACTAAAATCATATCGTGATTTACAAAATTTATTAAAAAGGATATTTAATTATTTAGATAAACGGGAAATCGCAACCCAGCACGTTAGGGCACTATTTCTCGAATTTCTAAACACAAAAACATTGCCTTACTTTAAAAAACCTTTTGAATAAAATATGACAATTAAAAGAAATATATTTTTTAAAACAATGATTTGAGTAAAATTAAAAAAAAAACAATTTACTAAGAATAATACTAAAAAAAATTATTAAAAAATGAAATAGTTTGATATAATACTAAAATTATTAAAAAAATAAAATATAAAAAAATTAAAAATAAGGAAACGGGGATTAAAGCAAAATAAAAAAGGTTGAAAAACGAAGATGAACTAAGAATAAAATAAGAACAAGCCACAGAAAATAAGAACGCAAGAGAGAGAAATTTGAGTGAATGCTCTCAAGAATTCTTATTGCTTCCCCAAAACTCCAAGTCATTTACAATGAAGGGAGAGGCCTCTATTTATAGTTGTGCCTCCCAAAATCCAACGGTACAGATCAATTACATCAACGGCTAAGATTAAAGGGTATCTACAAATTAAATCTCTAAGATTACAAAATCATATCTTCTAAGATTGCATATCATATCTTCTAATATTGCATATCATATCTAAGATTGCATATCCTTGAAGATTATATTTCCATATGCATTAAGCTTGTAGATGTCACCTTCAATCTTCTCAAGTAATGGGTCATTTCGATCGGGCCAAATGATATTTTTGTAATTTTGGACTGGACTTGAACTTTGTTTTATTATTTTGGGTTTATTATTTTTTTTATGGACCCGGGCTAAATTGACCTATTACAAGTTCATTACAATATAGCTTTTTTGTTTAACTTCAAAATGTCATACCGGTGAATTTAATAAAAAAAAAGTTAATGGTGTTAACAATTTAACTAGAAACTTGAAAATTAAAAAAAATAAAAAGACCAGATTTCTAAAAATAAGAACATAGGGATTAAATTCTAATTTTTTTAAAAATACAGAGACTGGTGACATATTTTAACTTTTTTTTAAATGCAACGTTAAGATTTATAGATAAATTTAGGATTTAGGGCTTTATAATTTTATATTCAATTAATTTTTAAAATTATAATTATATACATAAATTTCATGTATCAAATTACATATTAAATCAAAATTTATATATAATTTTGATATTTAACCTAAAAACTTATTAAAACAAATAAAAAAACTGCTTAGGAGCTTTGGCCGTAAGTCCATTGGAAATTACGGACCGTGAGGATATTATTACCCTTTTATTACAAAATGAATAATAATTTATTTGTCTAAACTCGATCAAATTATGAGTATTTTTATCTGTTTTATAATTTAAGTTTAATTCTGTTTAAGTTAGGATAATATTGAGATAAATCCTCTTAAATTCCAACAATCATAACTCTAAAATTTAAATTTAAATTAAATTTCCGAAAAATAAATTTTAACTTTCATTTTCTCGAATCACCTGTTGTAGTTGGTATCAAATTATCTTTGAAAAAACTAGTAGTCGAAAGAAAGGCCATGCTTAGCCCCAAACTATCCAACTCATTAATAGCAATAATATCCAAATAAAAAAATAAAAAGAAACGTATGATTACTGATACTACGCATTCTCATGGCTTCCACTCTCTTTATATATATATATATATTAACATAGTTAAATTACAATCAAATAACGTTTAACGTTATATAGGTAACAACTTGATGTGATGTTAAGGATGGTTTTAATTGTATATAAGTTTGTTCTTAACTTTGACGGAATAATTAATTAAAACTTTTTATAAAATTGCATACAATTAAATTTGTAAATTTTTAAATTACATCAATTAAATCATTTGACCATATTTAATCGTTAAAATGCTGATGTGGCCATTAACAGTGTTGATATGCCACTCTAATAAATGACAGTTGCAGAAATCAACAAAATCAAAAACTAATTTTTTAAAAAAAAATAAAAAATTAAACTTTTTTGCTAGAATGAACCTGAACAAATGGTTGTCCAGTTTCATTTAAACTTAAATTTTTAAAAAATATATATAAAAAATTGTTTTTAAATTTTTTTATAAATTTTTTAAATTTTATTAAAATTTATCATAATATTAAATAAAGTTCAAAAAGATATTTTAGAAAATATATATAAATAAATTTTGGAGTTAATTTTTAAATGATTTTTATTAATTTTTATTTTTTTTGAATTTTATTTAATATTTTTATAAATTTTAATAATGTTTTAAAAATTTATAAAATTTAAATAAAACTAAATTTCTATAATTTTGAAAAAAGAATTAAGTCTAACGAACCTGGACATTTGGTTGTCTAGGTTCAATTTTTTTTTTTTTTTTATAGATCCTGCTTGCCTACACCATCTCCTCCTAAGAAGAAGCCCCGTCTACCCCAAGTATAACCGAAACTGCCATTAATTTTCACCTCAACCTTAACTGTGGTGGAAAAGCTATAGGATCAGCTGGCGAAATTGTAATGGAATATAATAAGTTGGCCAACCAGATCATGAAGTTGCATTATTTGTCCATGATTGTGTTTTCTGGAGAATTATGTTGTGTGTCTGCTATGAGTAGTTCTTATGAGTTTTGATTACCTTCCCATGTATCTAAAAGAAAGGCTTGTTGTGGAAGAGTTTCTTTTAGCTCCAGACTGCTTGTACGTTCATGTGATGTTTGATTTTGGAGCTGCTTTATTAATCCCAACCTTCCTATATATAAATATAAAGGGGCGAAAGCAGAATAATTCTTTAGGAGTCGAATAAAATTTTAATTTTTTATAGTTTATATTTTTATAATTTTTAAATGATTAAATCGAGTTTTTATAATTTTAGAGGACCAAAGTGCAATTTCACCTTTACTAATTTAAAATTTTAAAATTTTTTATAGAGCTTAAATAGTAATTTTTCATTTTAGAAGGGCCGGAGCTCCTACCAACCCCCTAAATTCGCCTCTCTCTCTCTCTCTCTCTATATATATATACATATTCTTATAGTATTTTTATTGGTTAAAATACTATAAAAGCCTCTGTATAATGAGTCTGATTGTATTTTGTCTCTTTACTCAAAAAATTGAATAAATTAGTCTCCATATATTATATCAAAGAACAAATTTGTCCTTTTTGTTAAAAAATTATCCATTTATATTATTAAAAATTGGCGTGATTGATAGAATAATTAGGAAGTGACATGTGGTATGTCACGTATACCTCATGTTGACATATATGGACCACTTTTTAACAATAAAGCTTGATAGATTTCTAATAGTAAAACCAGTTTGCTCTTTGATTTAACGAATATGGACTTATTTGCCATTTTTTTAAGTAAAGGGGGCAAAATCTAATTTGATTCCTAGTATAAGGGCTTCCATGGTACTTTTACCTATTTTTATTAAATATGCTTACCCTCTCATAGATCCATAGAAATTTCTTGATTCAATAGCAAAACGCCATGAACATGGAAGCTAGATCAAAGGTATGAACGGGACTATCTCTTACAAGAACAGCAGAAACAATTATCAAAATTTTATTAACATTTTAATTTAATCAAAGGGATAGCCATGTGTTAATTTGAACATTGAAGAAGATGCAGTGTACGTACTTCCGAAATACATATTTGTCTTTAAAACCTGAATCTGAATGAATCCCTTGAGCATAAATTAAAGAAAAGTTCAACTTTTTCAGAACAAAGTAAAGGGACAAATCAGTGTTTATCCTCAAAGCAACAGTTTTTTATCCTTCCATTATTGATAATCGATTACATTTGTGTGCCCTGAGTTCAATCCTTAAGATCAAAGCATTCAAAAGGTTCCTATATATCCCATGTTAATGCTTCAATTTTAGTTCAAACATTATACAACATTGCAAGTAAAAAACAAAGATAATAGGACGAATCAGAGCATTTCCAACACTATATATAGGGACTACAAATGCAGGAGTTTATCACACCATTTGAATCATAATCCTTGTTTCTTTCTACTAACTGAAGCATGGAGATAAGGAGCAGCTCTTTCTTTATCATTCTCATCATCTTTATTTCAACTGCGATTCAAGCAAAAGCAGATTCTGTTTATTGCAGCAATCCGGCGAGTCGGTGCTATGGAAAGTATATTCAATGCCCCTATGAATGTCCAAGCACTAGTTATGAAAACCAAAAGGCTAAAGTTTGCCATGTAAACTGTGATTCACCTGTCTGCAAATCACATTGCAAACGTAAGATCACCTTCTTCTGTATCATTTTAAAGTGTCTCATATACATGTCAAAGTTTAATTTATGTGTTCTTTCCTTATTTTAGATCGAAAACCAAACTGCAATAGTCCTGGATCAGCATGCTACGATCCCCGATTCATCGGTGGTGATGGCATTGTCTTCTACTTCCATGGAAAAAGCAATGAGCACTTCAGCTTGGTCTCTGATACTAGTCTACAAATCAATGGCCGCTTTATCGGCCACCGCCCCGAAGGCCGAACCCGGGACTTTACTTGGATTCAAGCACTTGGAATCCTGTTCAACTCTCACTCCATTTCACTTGAGGCTACTAAGGCTGCAACATGGAACAGTGAAGTGGACTATCTAAAGTTCAGTTACAACGGGGAGGAACTAGTTGTCCCAGAAGGTGCACTCTCAAGTTGGTACTCCCCTGAAAAAGAAGTGAAAATAGAGAGAGTAGCAAACAAGAACAGTGTGATTGTAACATTGAAGAACACAGCAGAGATTATGGTGAATGTAGTTCCAGTGACGAAAGAAGATGACAGGGTTCACCAATACAAAGTACCTTCTGATGACTGCTTTGCTCACTTGGAAGTGCAGTTTAGGTTCTTTAGCCTTTCCCCTAATGTTGATGGAGTCCTTGGAAGGACTTACAGGCCTGATTTCGAGAACCCGGCCAAGCCTGGTGTGGCAATGCCTGTAGTGGGTGGTGAAGATAAATATAGGACAACTTCACTTCTTTCTCCAGACTGTTCAACATGCTTGTTCTCACCAGAAACTGGTTCAAACCAAGAGACCACATCTCAGACTGAAATTCTCACCCTGGACTGCACCCGTGGGGCTTCAGCTGGATATGGCATTGTTTGCAAGAAATAAAGTCCCGGAATGGTAACTTTTTAACAGTTAAAATAATGAAAGCTTAAGCTATATAGACTCTGAGAACATCATTTTCATCTCTAAATGATGCTTAATTCATATATATTGTCTTTTATGTAACCTATATTCACACCTATATGCATTGAGTGGATGATCAAATTCAAAGTATTATATAAGAAATTCAAGAAATTGGTCGGGTTCAACGTATCATATTACGAGGGTTCGTTAACGTCACATCATCATCCCACCAGTATAAATCCAACTCCCTTTTCAAATTTAAATTGATCCAAATGAAGACAATAAAAATAAGTAATCATCATTAAAGGTCTGGTTATTGTTTGGAGTGTTGTTATATTACAAACGGCAAATGCGTAAAAACACAAAGTAAATAAACACTTGTTTACACAATTTCAAAAAATAAATTTATATATGCAGATTATTATCTAAAGAAATGATGCACTAGCCAGTGAAATTAACAATGTAACTTGTTCAATAATATTTAACTTGTGTCTTATTGATACGAGTATTTAAGTATTTATATAAGTTGTTATTATACTATTACAATACATGATAGGGCCCCACTATTTTATCTTGATTCTGCTGTTTCCAGTACTAACATTTTTTGTCCCTAATACTGATATTTTCTGCGAACTACAGGTTTGTTGGCCATGTGTCTACGGAGCATACAGTCCTTTCTGCTCCTAAGATTGGCATTTTGGATGAGTTTCGTACCTACTGGACACTTGTCTGGGTGGCCTGTGGAGCACGTGACACTTCCTGCGAGTTCTTTGGGTACATGTGAAGTGAGACTGAGACCTTCCCTAGGTCCCCGAGAGCTGGGTTTGTAACTTTATCTTGCGAGCTGGTTCTACGAGCTATACCCACGATTCTGCCCTATAAGCTCGCGTAAGGTTCCTTCGAGTTGGGTCTGTAACCTTGCCTTGCGATCTGATTTGCTTTATTGTCCTATCGTGGTCGGGTCATGGGTCAAAAACTTAGATCTTTTTTAAGATTCGAGTCTCAAATTATTGATGTATAACATAACTACTAATTACGAATCACTCAATCATAAATTACTACACCTTTAGCATCCTACATTGTTAAGGGGATATCTTATATTCTAGTTAGTGACTAAATAATATGAACTTTCCGTTTTTGTTTCAATAGCTGATCTTAGTCATGGTCAATAAAAATGTGCTCGTTAAAATGTGGTCAAGGTAATATTTAATTTGAGATTTTATTATAATTAGATTTCGTGAGATTTATTATGGTTAAAATATAGAAATAAGAAAATTGTAGTTATTTAATTAAGTAAAATTAGAAAATAAAAAAATTATGTTAGTGATTTGAAACTTGTTAAATCAATTACTAAATAAATTGTTTTTCTTTAGAAATTAATTTCTCTTTCTTTTAATGCTGAAACTGTTGAATTAGTTAAAAGATAAACTAATGTTTCTCAATCCAAATCCTACGTAGCATGATCATCGATGGATTAATTTTTTTCTTTTTTATTTCGACCATTGATTTAAAAAGATCCGATGAAATCCCACTACAATAAAATCATTAAAATGATGTTTAATTATATTTGTGGATTCTAAATTTGTGTGTTCTAAATTTTGTTCAATTCATCAAGTCTATCTCTAAAAATGTTTCAAAATTTTAATGTGAAGGACATCTGCATTTTGTTTTTTGTGTGTGGAAATGAAAATATGCAGTGACGGAGCCAGAAATTTTTTTTAAGGGAAGGGGTGAAAATTAAATTTATATTTTTACGATAATAAAAATATAATTTCAGCAGTTTAATAGCTTACATCTTTATAATTTTTAAAGGGTTAAATCAAATTTTTAACATTCTTAGGGAGCCAATGTACAATTTTACCATTACTAATTTAAAATTTTATAAACTATAAAAAGTCTAAATTGAAATTTTACCATTTTAGGGGTGATAGGATAAATCACTACAATCATTATTATATCAACAATAGGGAGGGGATCCACCCACGTCCATGTAAAATTAAAGTGGTTTTACATTATTTCGAAATTTTTTATATGATTAATATTTTAACAATTTAATTATTGAATATGCCAAGATATTTGTACATGTCATGCATGTAAAATTTTAAAGTGATTTGATATTTCTATTATATCGATTTAAAATATTATCTATATTAATATTTATTAATATTGTCTATATTATATTATAGATGTATTTGAATAATGAATAGTTATAATAATTATAAATGCTAAAGTAATAACAAATTCAACCTAAATTACCTTATTATAATAAATTTGGATTAAACTCAGAGACTTAAAATTTCAGAAGATCTCTCATTACCATTAAGCCAACAGATAATGAATTGGAAATGAAAGAGGCAATATAATTTTTATATGTGTGCGTGGAAATATGAGTTACTAAAAATAGTAAATGAATGAGACATTAGTATAACCCATTACATTTGTGCCACCACTAGGACCTGTAAGTGAGTGTACCGAGCCTTACAGCACAGGTTGCTTGCCTCGACGAGCACCACCATGTGTAAGATATGGTGTTTACAAAAGGTTGGCGAAATTACAAGGGGAATTCTAATTTAATAGTTAGCATACAATACTGTTAAAGGCTAGGTGAGATTGAGTTTTGGTAGAATAAGAGTATAATTCAATTAGAGAGATTGAATTGCAAAACCGATTGAGTTCTTTTCTGAATGTTCATTACTTACCTTCCTTGTACACTTTAGTAATGTATATGTAGAGCTTTGAATCAACAACTGCTCTTTAACAACTTCTAGCTGTATAAACAAACTTGGCTTACTGACTTACTGACTGACTACCTACTAACTATGTGAACTCTAACAAATACATACATACATGCATACATGCAAGATGTTGCAGTTCCATGACTTTCAATTTGAGAAAATATACCCCTATTTCTGGCGTTATAAAATTAATTTGAACATTGAAGAAGATGCAGTGTACTTGCAGAATACAAATTTTGTCTTTAAATCCTGAATCTGAATAAATTAAAGAAATGTTCAACTTTTTCAGAATAAAGTAAAGGGACAAATTAATGTTTTATCCTCAAAGCAACAGTTTTTATCCTTTCATTATTGATAATGGATTACATTTGTGAGCCCTGACTTCAATCCTTAAGATCAAAGCATCCAAAAGATTCCTATGTATCCCATGTTCATGCTTCAATTTTAGTTCAAACATTATACAACATTGCAAGTAAAAAACAAAGATAATAGGACGAAACACAGCAGTTCCAACACTATATATGGGGACAATAAATCCAGGAGTTCGTCACATCATTTGAATCATAATTCTTGTTTCTTTCTACTAACTGAAGCATGGAGATAAGAAGCAGCTCTTTCTTTATCATTCTCATCATCTTTGTTTCAACTGTGATTCAAGCAAAAGCAGATTCTGTTTATTGCAGCAATCCGGTGAGCCGGTGCTATGGGAAGTATATACAATGCCCCTATGAATGTCCAAGCACTAGCTATGAAAATCGAAAGGCTAAAGTTTGCCATGTTAACTGTGATTCACCTGTCTGCAAATCACATTGCAAGCGTAAGATCACCTTCTTCTGTTTCATTTTAAAGTGTCTCATATACATGTCAAAGTTTAATTTATGTTTTCTTTCCTGATTTTAGATCGAAAACCAAACTGCAATAGTCCTGGATCAGCATGCTAGGATCCCCGATTCATCGGTGGTGATGGCATTGTCTTCTACTTCCATGGAAAAAGCAATGAGCACTTCAGCTTGGTGTCTGATTCCAGTCTACAAATCAATGGTCGCTTTATCGGCCACCGCCCTGCAGGCCGAACTCGGGACTTTACTTGGATTCAAGCACTTGGAATCCTGCTCAACTCTCACTCCATTTCACTTGAGGCTACTAAGGCTGAAACATGGAACAGTGAAGTGGACCATCTAAAGTTCAGTTACAACGGGGAGGAACTAGTTGTCCCAGAAGGTGCACTCTCAAGTTGGTACTCCCCTGAAAAAGAAGTGAAAGTTGAGAGAGTAGCAAACAAGAACAGTGTGATTGTAACATTGAAGGACACAGCAGAGATTATGGTGAATGTAGTTCCAGTGACGAAAGAAGATGACAGGGTTCACCAATACAAAGTACCTTCTGATGACTGCTTTGCTCACTTGGAAGTGCAGTTTAGGTTCTTTAGCCTTTCCCCTAATGTTGATGGAGTCCTTGGAAGGACTTACAGGCCCGATTTCGAGAACCCGGCCAAGCCTGGTGTGGCAATGCCTGTAGTGGGTGGTGAAGATAAATATAGGACAACTTCACTTCTTTCTCCAGACTGTTCAACGTGCTTGTTCTCACCAGAAACTGGTTCAAGTCAAGAGACCACATCTCAGACTGAAATTCTCACCCTGGACTGCACCCGTGGGGCTTCAGCTGGATATGGCATTGTTTGCAAGAAATAAAGTCATGGAATGGTAGCTTTTATCAGTTAAAATAATGAAAGTTTAAGCTATATAGACAGACAATAATTCAATATTTTCATTTCTAAATGGTTCTTCCTTCATATATATTGTCTTTTATGTAACCTTTTCTTTTTCATGATACTGTCTTTTATGTAACACATATATATCTAATCTATTTCACGTGTCTACAGTAAAAGATGTTGATCAATGGATTTTCTTTAGGAAGCTCAGTTTGTATGGAAGATTGAAGTCATCCTTCATACCATAAAGAAGTTCATAATATTTTACCTTTAATTAGCTGTCTCATTTAGATTGTGCTATTAAAGAAAAATTATTGATGTTATACGTAATATATTTTCAATAGCAATTTTTTTAATTTTGTTCCTGAAGTTTAAAAATTCGATAAGAATATAAACAAGTTTTAATCTTAAAAATAGCAAAATATAATTTAAAAAGAATTTTTATATAAAAATTAAATTAAATCAAGTTTAATATTATTTTATTGATAATAAATTTTATTTTTATTTTTAAAAATATTTAAAATTTTAATTTAAAATATTATATTTTTTTAATATTATTAAAAATACATATTTAATTATTTATATTTAGTCTTATAATAAATTATATTAATAATTTATTATTTTATAAATTATTTAATATTTCAATTTATTTTAATAATAAATTTTAAAAATTATATTATTCACATATTATTGAAAATAATCAATATTAATATTTTAATAATAAATATTTATTACAATTATAAATATATTAATAATAAATATTTTGTAGTATAAAGGTTAAAATATGTCATAAGTCTATGTACTCTTTACAAATTTGCAATTTAGTTTTTATATTTTTATTTTCAAGAATTTAGTCCTTCTTTTCATATTTGAATATCAAGTTTATCAATTTTGTTGATGTCATTTTTTAAATAAAAAATATTCACTTGGTAGTCATGTAACTAAAAATGACATTGTAATAAACCTAAATTTTACAAAATTTTTTAATATATGCAAAAACAATGTAAAATATAAATTTATAAATATAAAATAAACTCAATTAAACAATGAAAATACAAAAAAATCTCAAATGTATGCTTGTTTCATTTAAAACAACTTTTATAAAATATTTTTAAAAATTCTGTGAAAAATAGAAAATATTTTACATATATTCATCCAAATACTATAAAATATTACTTTTTCCAAAAAAAAAAATCATTTTCTAAACATATTTTCTGAAAATCATTTTCAGTAAAATAAATCAACTATTTTGAGTGAAACCACAATTCAAAACCAAATTTATCAATGCATGCAATAGTTGATATTTATATAATTCATATGAAAAATAGCCCAATGAAATGACTGCAATCAAATAATGTTCCTTGCTGAAAATTCTGATTAAAATTGCCCAGAAATGTGCTACTTTTTTTAGACAAAAATATTCCTAAATATACTACTTTTTGATTGAAATAGTAATTTTTTAACTCAAAAATTAACTCAAAAATATTTTTAAAAAGTATTGTTATACTAAGCCTTAGATATGTATTCAAGACATCCCAAGGTTGACCAAAAACAAGTCACTTAACAATGAATCCATCCTAGAGCAACCTAAGAGATTGTCAACAGCCAATTTTTAAATCACAAATACGAATCCCGAAGCATTGACCAAAACTATACAATCCTGTGAATTCTACAATGAGACCATGTTCTTGCTTCAAAAGCTGCAAAATTATAGGATGAGTAAAGATTCTCAGAAGAGATTATAAATCTCTGAAAGTTGGGTTTTTACTTTTAAGGTTACCTTTGTGGAGCTTAGGCTTCTTTTAACAAAAAAAAAAAAAAAAAAATGAAGATCATTAGCAATGCTTCCTCATTGATTATTTTGTTTCTCTTCATATCGGCAGCATCGGTGCAGATTCATGGGCAGGGTGTTCCAGAACGTAGGACTTGCTTTTCACGTAGGAGTCCTTGCTTTCTCAAGACGATGACATGCCCGTCTCAATGCCCATCGACGAAGCCGTCGGATCGGAAGGCAAAAGTTTGCTATGTTAATTGCGATTCCCCTATATGCAAAGCTGAATGCAAAAGTAAGGAACAGGAAAAAAAAAAAAACAGAGAAATCATTTCGTGTTGAACTTATTTTAAGTGTTGTTACAATGTCTGGTTTTCTTTTTTGTGATTGTAGATAGGAAGCCGAACTGCAATGCCCCTGGAGCAGCATGCTTGGATCCCAGATTCATCGGCGGTGATGGCATCGTGTTTTATTTCCACGGGAAGAGCAATGAGCATTTCAGTTTGGTATCGGATCCTAACCTCCAAATTAATGGCAGGTTCATTGGCCTAAGGCCAGCAGGGCGAACCCGGGATTATACTTGGATTCAAGCAATTGGTGTCCTCTTTGGATCCGAAACCTTTTCTCTTGAGGCCAAACGTGCAGCAACTTGGGATGAGGAATTTGACCATCTGAGGTTCTCTTACAACGGGAACGTAATTGTCGTACCGGAAGGCCATTTATCATCATGGAAATCCCCAGAAAGTGACCTTACAGTGGAGAGAACATCTGACAAGAATAGTGTCTTAGTGACTTTACCTGATATTGCTGAGATTTCAGTCAATGTGGTGCCGGTGACCAGGGAAGATGATCGTATTCATAACTACCAAATACCCTCTGACGATTGTTTTGCTCACTTAGAGCTGCAATTCAAGTTCTACGGTTTATCTTCGAAAGTTGAAGGAGTACTTGGTAGGACTTATCAGCCGGATTTCATGAACCCCGCAAAACCAGGCACGGCAATGCCAATAGTCGGAGGAGAAGACAAATATCGAACCTCATCACTTCTCGCCACTGATTGTTATACCTGTAAATTTTCTCCAGCCAGAGCATCGGACCAAAGAGATTCATCGCTGATGGACTACAGCCCTATAGACTGCACCAGCGGAGCCTCTAGTGGGAGTGGAATAATTTGTAGGAGATAAATCATGGATTTTTTAGAATGACAGGTTGGATTGCAGTTTAAGGATATGTTGATTTTGTGTTTGTCTGAATATGATAAAAATCCAGTGTCGAATGTCCTGTAGTAAATCTAATTTGGCAGTTCATCAAATAAAATAAATATGCAATAAAATTCCTCTTTTATCTCACAAGAAAAATAACTAAAATAGCCATAAATTGTAAACTCATGCAGTGAACAGAAAACAAATGAGATATATTCCTTATCTGGTAACTGTGTAATAGTAACATGAATTAAATCAACAATAATGGATATTTATGGTACATTACATGCAAATTTCGGATGGATTTAATTGGTAACCATTACTCAACTATATTACAAACTAAATATATTATGGATGAAAATTTGATGAAAAATAACAGAATAATTGTAAGAAAAAAAAAAAACCTTCATTAAACCTCTTGGGATTTTTCCAAGTATTCTCTCAAGCAAAGCCAGCAAGGAGAACCGGATTTTTTAGCAGGATGTCCATTGCCGGAATTACCATCTATCTTCCACGAGGATTTACGAGTTGTGAAAATACTGCACTAGTAGCAGCATCTTCAGCATCATCATCAGTGCCGGAATTACCATCGATCATGCTCACACTGTTATCGAATGGCTCAAGTGGTGTCTGAATGGCTGGGATATGGTTGGTACTGTTATCATCTGGTTCCATTAGTGCTGATGAAGTCTCTTCCAGCTGAAGGGCATATTCAAGGTTCCATAATACATCTCCCATGGATGGCCTGTCAACGCCGTGCTCAGCCAGGCACTTTTCAGCTGTCTCTCCGTATTTCTTAAGAGAAGCGGGATTCACTTTCCCAACCAGATTAGAGTCCATTATTTGATCCAACATACCTTTCTTCTGCCAAGTCATTGCCCATTCCGCGATATTAACTTGTTCTCTCGGGAGAACAGGATTTAAAGCCGGCCTAGTGCAGAGAACTTCCATCAGAACAACCCCAAATGAATACACATCGGACTTCTCCGTAAGTTGCTGCCTCCGGAAATATTCAGGGTCAAGGTAACCGAAGCTACCCTTAACAGCAGTACTCACATGTGTCTGATCTAAAGCTGGACCGGTTTTTGAAAGACCGAAATCTGCTACTTTGGCTACAAAATTCTCATCCAAGAGAATATTTGTTGTCTTCACATCACGGTGAATAATGCTTTGGGCTGCACCAGTGTGGAGATAATGAAGTCCCCTTGCAGCACCAATACATATTTCAAGTCGTTGCTTCCATGACAGAGGAGGTAGATTTGTTCCATAAAGATGACTTCTAAGGGGTCCATTAGCCATATACTCGTAAACAAGAATCATTTCCGATCTTTCATCACAATATCCAATAAGAGAGACAAGGTGGCGATGGCGAAGTTTAGATAGCATTTCAATTTCTGTGCGAAATTCAGCAAGACCTTGTTCGGATCTGGGATTACCTCTTTTGACAGCAACTTTAGTCCCATCTTCAAGGGTGCCGGTGTAGACTCTTCCGAAACCACCGACTCCGAGAAGTAGGCTCTCATCAAATTTGTTGGTAGCGTCAAGGATTTCTTGGAAGGAGAAGAAGCGGCCAAGGTTGGAGGAAGCCAATGAAATGCAGCTTGCTGTTCCACTCTTCTGCGATGTTGTGGACATTTTGGTCATGGTCAGCGAGTTTCCATACAAGGGCAAAGGTAACCATGGATGTCCTTGTTGAGTATCTTTCAACTTCCGTGCCACCAGCCAACAATAACAGAATCCGATTAATGCCACTGCAGCTACAGCTCCAACAATACAACCGATTATTATCCATATCTTGTTCTTCTTCGAGGATGATTCCGGAAGGAGATTCTTAACAGAAGAAACCCCACCTAGGCTTCCAGCATCATTGCAGATTTTCATAATCTCCAATCCATTCATAGTTCCGTTCGTGATGTCTGCCATTGTATCTGGACCAATACTGACAGTCAAAGTATCGGATTCTACTGAAGAATTGGAGATAAAGTCCTTAAAGTAAGGCACCTTCAGGTCACCAGTCAATGATGAGAGATCAAGACTTGCAACAGCAATATCATCATTTATGTAAACGTTGAAAACCAAAGTGTTGAGAGATGAACTCATGACATCACAAAAATGTGCCCGAACTAAATACCTGAAGTTCGGATCAACAGGGAAGACCCAAGTCACGTTGAAGGCCATGCTAGGAACATTTGCATCACCCATGACTTCAGCAGTGCTATAGACCAAATTTGGCGCTGTTTCAGGCGTAACCAAAGTTGTATATTTGATAGAAGCTGGATTGACCGAAACATTCAGAGCAGAGCTGTTTACATGGAGATATTTAACATCATTCTCCCATGTTCTTCCAAGTGTGTCGTTCTCAGCAGTGATCAATGGCCCTCCCATGTTTAACCGATAAACGGTTTCCATGGCAAATTCCGAAAGACCACTAATAGGAGCAGAAGGGTTCAGAGCTAATGCCTGGTCAGGCAGGACTGCATCCGGGATGGAAACAACTTCAATGGCATTAACAAACGAAACCGAATTGTTTGAAGGAACAAAGGTAAGAGTCAGGGTATCTGAAGTCACATTGATTGCATACTCCTTGAACAAAAAAGAACCATTATAGTTCTCAAAAGTGAAGTTGTCCAAGAGCACAAAGTCATCTGTGGCAACCGTTATTGGAGCTGACGTCAAGTCCTGGCCTGATTTTGGAAGAGGATAAAAGTAAAGCCGGACCCAATGCCGACCTTCTTGCTTGATATCAAACTTGTAAGAAGCAATGGCGGAGAAGATTCGAGCAGATCGATATATCGAAGATGGAACACTAGAATTAGAACTAACAACAGAACTTGCACTCTTCAAGGTAAGAGAAGAATGGCCTGAATCAGGAACATAAGTTCTACCTTGGAATGTAACATTTTTTGAAGAACCACAAACAATAAAGTAGTTATCAACAGGTGTGAATGAGGCTTGTATTCCACACCCCAAATACTGAAACAACACAACAGCTAAAACCAAAGCCACCAAATTCCTCATTTTCATCTTCAACTTTTTTTCAATAAATCCAAATGCCTAAATCAACAAACCAAGTAAAACTAAGATCTAAAGAAACCCCAAAAATCCCACAAAAAAATCTCCTTAAAGTCGCAATAATTCAAACCCCTCAAAGTTCATATCTTTTGCAAACCTGGGATCTAATTAACCCCAATGCTAATAAACATTACAACATAAAGCAAAAATGAAATGAACTTTAGTACAAAGATCAAAACTTTATCAATGCCCTTACCTCACAAATGAAGCCAAAATGGGAAACAACAATGGGGTTTTTTTTTCTCAAAGACAAAAACTCCCAAGTTGAGCTATTAAGAATATCACCAAGAAAAAAATAAAAAAGAAACCTTTAAAAAAAAAAAGAAAGAAAGGTGCAAGCTGCTTCTGCAGTGCAAATAACACAACTTTTCCAGGCTGTTGATTAGGCTGTCATTACAGAGAAAACTAAAGAGGACCCCACTTGTTTATAAGGAAATGGTAAATTTTCAATGTATCTGAAGCAGCCCGGGAATGTATCACTTGCCATGAAAAACCAGCTGTTTATCTCTCTCTCTTTTTCTCAGAATAGTTTTTAGAAGAAAAGGTTAGAAATTTTTGTGTACTTCGTAACTTTTCGCAAGCTTTGCTATTTTAATATCAGAAAGCTTCGTGAAAGTCCTCTAAGTGAAGCAGTGTATTGTTATATGCTTCACATAATTATTTTTCTATAAAAAAAATGGGAAATTAAAATTTTGAAGTGAAAAAGAAAAACAATTTAAATAATAAATTAAATGGAACTAGGAAAGGAATGGTTGATGAGCTTGGGACCAAACGATCAAAGGGGACCCCACTTTAACGCGGTTATGGAGGTGACAGAAGTTGACGGCAGTTAACTTAACGGTCTTTAGTCTAAGTGAAAATGTGAAATTGTAGGGACCGTTTGCCGTGTTATATTTAATTGATGTTCTTTAACCACGTTAAAGGTGGGGAGATATATGTTGTTTTAGTGATAAATATTAAAATTATATATAAATTTTGATTTAACATGTATTTTTATAAATGAATTTTGATTTTATTCAATTTTTATAAATTATGTATATATTGTATATATATAATTATATTTATTTAATATAAAAATAATTTGATGTACTTATTTTTTAAAATGTGTATGATTAAATAAAAATTAAAATTGTATTTACACATTTGAACCATGACTAAATTTTCATGTGTATAATTGCACCAAGTTAAAATTCATGTATCAAAGTGTACATTGAATCAAAATTCATATATAATTTTGAAATTTGTCATTTCTTTTTATAAGGGTAAAGAACAAAGGTGTTTTTGCACCATTAGACAATGTATCGACTACACCATCTGCCTCTCGAAAAACATGCTCTAGACGAACAATCCATCCTCTTTGCAACATTTGAGATATTGCACAGATCACAGCATTTGAAGAAGGCTCCGGATTCCATTGACCGATAAGATTAACAATTGTCAAACTATCTCTCGAGAACTAGCTGTTGTGTCCCCAAAATCCACGACATACTCAAACCAACATAGGCTCCCATAGTTCAGCATTCAGAACAAAAGTTGAGCCAATATTTCTTGCAAAGCCCGCCAACCATCTTCCTAAATAATCTCTAATAACTCCTCCGCATGTAGCTGTAACACCCTAACCCGTATCAATCGTTGGAATAGGGTTACAAGGCATCAACGAAGTTTACAGAACAAATACAATTAATTTGTGTTATTTACTATTCATATTCGAAATTAATCGTATCGTCCCTTGATTAGACCCTTGAAGCCCAGTTTAAGTATTAGAAACAAGTCGGGACTAAATCGGGAACTCGAGAAATTTTTCATGAAATTTCTAAAATTTTCCCTAAATGCAGGGCACACACGCCCGTGTGGTAAGGGACGCGCCCGTGTGGTCAGGCCGTATGGCTCACACGACCTAGTGACATGCCCATGTCTCAGGCCGTGTGGCTTCACACCCTATGTCCCCAACCCGTGTAACTCTCTAACTTGTAAAACATGAAGTAATAAAAGTCACACGGCCAAGTCACACGCACGTGTGCTAAGCCGTGTGGTTAATTAAATTTTCAAAAATTAGATGCAGGTTTCACACAGCCATATCACATACATGTGTTCAAGGTCGTGTACCTCACACAGCTGAGGCACATAGGGGTGTGCAAAATTCAGGTAAAATCGAAAAAATTCGGTTAACCGACCGAATTCGGTTAATCGATCGGTTAATCAAATTTTTTTGGTCGGAGGTCGGTTAATAATTTTTTGAGTTTTTGGTTAACGGTTAATTCGGTTCGAAACCAATCAATTAACCAAATTTTTTCGGTTTAACCGAAAAAATTAATAAATAAAATTATAATATATAAATAGCCCACTATTTATTCAAACCTAATCCAACATAAACCCAATCAAACTAAAACTAATTACCCAATCCAATTATCCAACCCAATTATCCAACTCAATTATAAAAATTACAAATAATTTAATAAATAAAAATAAAAATAATTCAGTTAATTTGATTAATTCGGTTAATTCGGGTAATTCGGTTAATTCGGGTAAATCGGGTAATTCAGTTAATTGTATACTTATTGTAACCAAAAAATAAAAAAAATATAATTTTCGATTAATTCGGTTAACCGACCCAATTAACAGAAAAATTTCAATTCGGTTAATTTTTTTGAAAAAATTTCGGTTCGGTTAACGGTTAAAATTTTTGCAGGGTCGGTTAATTCGGTTAATAGTGTTTCGGGTCGGATAACCGGTCGGTTAACTGATTGAACACCCCTAGAGGCACACACCCGTGTGTCTGCCCGTGTGGACAAAATAAGGCCATTTTCCAAGCCTTATTTCTCACCCTTTCCACCTTGTACCTACACCAACACTTATGCACATATACCAATTAATTCAAACCATCTTAACCAAGTCGATATTATCATCCATAATGATGTTTCATCTAACACATATATGTATTTAGCATAATTTAACTTTATAATTATTTACCATGACAACATTAACCATACCATTACTAGCCATTCCAATGGCTAAATTACAACCAAAACATTTAAATTATTCTACTTGTTACCATTAGCTTATACATGCCATTGTTTCAAAACAAGTTTGCTATTATACCCAAAATGAGCTGAATGATAGCGTGGTGTTGCTTCGACCCACGTCCAAACTTTACGAGCTTCCGAGCACTATAAAATAGAGAAAAGAAAATCGAGTAAGCACTTAGTGCTAAGTAAGTTCGTATAACGAAAAATAAACTTACTGTGCATTTATTCATTAAGTAAACATACACATACAATCCAAGCAAATTTGGTCATAAAATAAGCACACAATCTCATCCAACATGTTAACTATTCATTTCATATAAATATCAATAACATAGACGAGCTCATCAAATTTCAGGTTCCATACATCTCATACATTTTTTGGATATTGATTTCATTTGATTTTCACTTATCTTCATGTCAGAATCACTCTTATTGGTTCATTTGAAATCTCGATGGATACAAGGATAGTACACATAAGGTGTACAATTAGTAATCCGTCAATACATGTCCAGGAGTACTTATTTGAGCACTTAAACAGAAAGCACACTCTCAGCTGCGTGACAGAATGCTCATGTGAGCATATAACGGAAACTTATCCAAGCTTGGCAACAGAAAGCTCACAAAGAGCTTAAATCAAGTAACTCCGAAGAGCATTTTAACAGAAAGCATCGAAAAGCCTTATATTAGAATGTTTAAGCGAGCACTAACGGGAAGCTCCAGGGAGCCTTTAACAGAAAGTTCACAAAGAACTTATAAATAAAACGCTTGTAAGAGCGTGGGTGTGTCTACAACAAATGCAGATCACGACCAGTCAAAATACTCCAAAGAGTAAACAGGAGCTCGCAAGAACATCATAACGATAAGCTAGAGAGGGCTTGTAATGGTATGCTCTTTCGAGCCGTGATGTGTCCGCAACATATGCAGGAACACTACCATTTCAGAAACAGAATCCTGTATCCAATCAAATTTCATTCATATGGACGGAATTAAACATTCATCGGGCATTTTTCAGTTATGTAATCAAATTTTATATACATGACCAATATATATAATATTCACACACAATTCATGCCAATTAATTCAATCAAATAATTATACAGTTAGGTACAAGAACTTACCTTGAAGCTTTGTTCGTAAACAAAATCTACTAATCCGGAACTTTTTCCTTTTCTCGATCTAACTTTGAATTTGAGTTGTCCAGATCTATATAAATAAATATAACCATCAATTTACCTCATTTCATATCCAATCAGATTCAATTTACACTCTAGGCAAAATTACAATTTTGCCCCTAAATTTTTCATAAATTCTAATTTCGTCCCTAAGCCCGAAAATGAAATTCATACAATTTATCCCTTGTTCCAAGCCTAGCTGATTTTTTTATATAACAATAACAGTCCATAAATTTCACAAAAATTAGAATTTTTCCATGGATTTTGCAACTTTACAATTTAGTCCCTAAGTCACAATTTCATGAAAATTCTCTTTGTAAATGTTGTTTATCTAACAACAACCTTTCATTTTCTACCATAAACTTCAAAATTTCAGCATAATCATCCATGGCAACATTTTCATACTTTGATATCTTTTCAAATTAATCCCCAAAGTAGATAGATTAGGCTATCACGATCTTAAAAATGTAAAAATTACTAAAAACGGGGTTTGGATACTTACCTAATTAAGCTTGATTAGTTTCTTCTCTTTCTTCTAGGGTTTTCATAAAATTTAAGGATGAAGATGATAATAATATCATGATATTTCTCTTTAATTCCTTTATCATCCTTTAATTATTTTAGTTTCCAATTTAGTCATTGCCTTTTTCTAATTTTCCATGGATAAATATCTACTATCTTTCTCTTAATGGTCTAATTACTATATAAGGACCTCTAATTTTGAATTCCATAGTTATTTGATACCTATAGCTTCTAGAATTCAACTTTTGCATCCTATGCAATTTGGTCCTTTCCACATTTAAATACATAGTTAGTAAAATTTTCTTTTCAGTATTTTCATATAACATTTTTATATTAATACGAACCATGCAATAATTTTAAAATAAATTTTATTTTCGACTCGAATTTGTGGTCCTGAAACCACTGTTCCAATCTCACTGAAAATGGGCTATTACAGTAGCAATCTTGCATTTGATTGTCAAGCCACAATCAGTGTTTACCTTTAGCCAGCCCAGTGGCGGTGGTGTTCAGCCTATTTTAATATTATATTCTCTTTTCTCCATAAGGGCAACTTGGATGTTTTCACAGCATTCAGTCTACATCCTCAGACTTGTTTCACGTATGCTCACTTTCAATGAACTATTTCTCAAAGATCATTTTGTTCCTATATGTCCATAAAACCCAACACACTGCTCCAAACCAGATGTCCCAATCATCTACATCCTTTGCGAAATATTTAGTGTCAGTAAGGCTCATGAAGATCCAATCTTTAATTGGTATAGACATAAATTCTTCAAGCTTTTCATTCTTTATAAATTGCGACCAGGTTATTACAACAGTTAAACAAGTGCGCAGAACATGACTTATATCTTCAATCGTGTCTCCACAGATCAGGCAAGATGGGTCATTCGTCATATGCCTTTTTTGTCTTTCTCAATTTGTCAACAAACTCTCATTACAAACAAGCCACAAGAAAACACGAACCCGTTGAGTGCCACAATGAGCCCATATCAATTTCCATCTACGATCCTCTATCAATGTATGTTCTTTAGCTGAAAGCTCATATGCAGATTTTATTGAAAATTGTCTACCTCTATCCCAAATCCATCTCATAAAATCCTCAACATCAGTTGGTGAGGGGGCTTCATTGCAGCAATCAGTCGTTTAATCTCTACAAATAACCTATCATCAATTTTATTCCAATTCTAATTCCCATAATGATTTGTCATTGAACTAATCGTTATGTAAGCATTCGGCCTTTGTTGCACTGCATCAATCCTTTCCACTAGTGGACCACAATCTTGAATCCAATCATCTCTAAAAAAATTAATGTTAAATCCATTTCCCACATTCCAAATAATGCTCATGCGTACATAGTCCCAAATAACGTGGATACCCTGCCATAAATTTGAACAAGCACCCTTATACAAAGTTATAGGAAGAAAACCTTCCCACTTGTATTTTGATCATAAAACTTTCACCCATAATTAGTCCTTCTTGTGCACTAAATTGAAAGTGACTTTCATGATGAAAGCTTTGTTTTGTTTCTCCATATTCCTTAAGCCGAACCCACCTTTTGTATTTGCTTAACAGATGGAATCCCATTTGACTAATGACGTTGCTTTTTTCTGTCACATAACCTCAAACAAAGTTATGAATCAACTTTTCCATTTCAAGACATATTCCTTTAGGAATAGTGGTGGATTGCATAACATACGAAAGAATAGTCATAAGAATATATTTTCCCAATGTTATTCTCCCAGCTAGTGAAAGAGTCTGTGCCTTCCACC
This sequence comes from Gossypium stocksii, assembly GCA_020496765.1. Classification (NCBI taxonomy): domain Eukaryota; kingdom Viridiplantae; phylum Streptophyta; class Magnoliopsida; order Malvales; family Malvaceae; genus Gossypium; species Gossypium stocksii. Next base: position 10,172,108 of record CM035621.1, on the reverse strand, counting down.
TTGCAAGTTTTATGTACATACGTTGAATAATAAAAAAGAATGATTCTCTTGTAACCCTTTGGTGAAACAAGGAAACCCCAAGATAGAACCTTAGATCATCCATTACCTTAACTTCTAATTTGGAACTAATGTCCTCTCGTACTCGACTTGCTACATTCTTAGAGAAATAAATCAAAGTTTTATTTTTGTTAATCGTCTAACCTAAAACACTATAGAATTTAAGTAAAACTCCTTTGATGACCTCCATTTGCTCCAATGAAGCTTTTCCAAAAAAGAATCAAATCATCAGTAAAAAATAAACAGGACAGTGGTTGGCCATCCCTGGCCAATTTTATAGGTCACCATCTTCTATTATTTACTTCAAGAGACATAGCCTAGGCTAGCCTTTCCATGCATAAAAAAAATACAGAGATAGTGGACCGCCTTGTCGGATTCCTTTAGACGAAGCAAAAGACTTTGTCATGATGTCATTCCATTAAACCTGCAAAGAATAGGAACATATGCGATGCATGATATCGACCCTGGGATTTCAAAATCTATAAATGTGTCCTCAATAAAATCTCAGTTGAGACAATCATACGCCTTCTCCATATCTATCTTGATGGCAAACCAACCGACCTTTCCTTTTTTCAACTGCATAAAATAAATAATCTCTTGCGCTATTACTCTATTATCAGTGATGTTGCGGCCAGGAATAAAACTAATCTGATTCGGCTATACCCACCTTAGAAGAAAAGGTTTTAACTGATTGGCGATGGTCTTGGCAATTATTTTATAGAGGATCCTGCACAAGCTAATGGGACAGAAATGCTGAATCTACTCTGGGCTTTCCATTTTTGGTATAAGAATGAGAAAGCACAACATCTAGTTCTCTCTTCAACTCTTTTTCCAAGTTGACAAAAAATTAGGAGTACCGTATTTCTAATGCACGATCAATTCCTCCAAGTCTAGCTATGATTTCTCTCTTCTTCCTACCTACCTACCCAAAAATGTTAAAATTTCAATTATGAAGCTTCTCTTTGAAATTATCAAGACTCACCATCATACTAGCTCATTTCCTCCAATTACACTTAAGAAATTCAACAAATTGTTCATGCTTCAACCATGCAGCAATGAAACGAAATGGATGATGTTTACTCAAATTTGTCAAAGCCACTGAGTTTAACAAAATAGGGTGATGGTCCAAACTAATACATTCTAGGTAAGTAATAGTTGTATTTGGGTTTTCATTAACCCATCAATCATTACCAAGATAACGATCGAGTCTTTGGTGAAGATTACCCTAACGTTAGGTAAATTTTGGCCCTCTAAATCTGAGATCAACGACACCCGTGTCAAAGATAAAGTCACTAAACATATTTTAGTTCCAGTTCTTCTTGGCAACACCAGCGTCACACTTCTCTGCGAAACAAATAGCTTTGAAGTCCCCACCAAAAACCCACAGAAGTGTTATATTCGAAGCAAGATATGAGAGAGTGTGCCAAAGTTCCTTCCTTTTAGAAGCCGACAGACTAGCATAGACAACAGTAATAAGCCATTTCTTTTTATCAAATACATTAATACAAGACAGATGAATATATTGAAAATCCACATCCAAAATCTTTGTATCTATCATCTCCCCATAACACCCATATACCACCAAAAAATCATGTGCTTCGACACGAAAAAAGTATTTAAAAACAGTTTTCTTAAAAACCTTATCAACATTACAGCCACTTACCCTAGTTTCCATGAGAATCACTATATTCAGCTTATGAAAATTTAAAAATCCTTCAAGATACGACTGAATTTTGGGCTAGTTGCACCTTGAACATTCCAGAAAAAAAAACTTTAACCATTTAAAAAAGGTTAAAACAAAAAAGAAAGAGACTTACATCTCCATTGCCCCTTCGAAAGTAATATCATCATCACTCGTGTCTGATTCTTTAAGTGACTTATCATCATTTTCACATTCTTTATTTCATTAATCATGGCCTTTATCCATTCTCTGACCTGTGGGTCATCATTCGTCTCATCGTCAGGTGGTTTATGAGCTTTATAATTTCTTTCTTTAACCCCAAACTACATAGAACTAACATGGGCTTCATAAGGTGTAAAGGAATTTTGCTTGTCATTTATCATATTCTCCTTGATATTTTGCATGGAGATAGAACCCGTAACCCCCCTTTTTCAATCGATAGAGCCCAATGTATACCATTTTTTAAACTTGTTTCTTTTTCTGTCACTAGACCCACTTCTATCATTCACTTTTTATGTAGGACCCTTCTTGAAAACATTAAAATTCTTTCTCATAGTAAGAGATTCAACTTTCTTTCCTTTCTCCATAGCTTTAGTTCTATTAGGATTAACAATTATTCCTAAATATCACCCCTTGATTGCTCATGTAACACCCCTAACTTGTATCTGTCGCCAAAATATGATTATAAAGTATTACCGTAAAAACGTAACCTAAAACATTCATTTCCAAACATTACAATAAACATAGCATAATCCATTTATATACATGTATATCGTCCCTTATTCGAGCCCTCAAAGCCTTAGAATCACTTTAGAAATGATTCGAGACTGAATCTGAAACATTTAAAAAATTAAGGAAAAAGTTAAAAAATTTAAAATTGCAGGGGTCACACAGTCATGTGGCCAGGCCGTGTGACTCACATGGCTGAGACACACGCCGGTGTTTCAAGCTGTGTAACAATAAAAATAGGGACACACGGTTGTGTTCCAACCCGTGTCCGTACCCATGCCTGTGTAACTCTCTGAGTTGGGTCACATGGCCAAGCCACACGTCCGTGTGCCAGGTCGTGTAACACTCGAAGTGGCCTCACACGCCTATGTGCCAGGCCGTGTGCTAGGCCATGTAACTGCCTGAGTTGCAACCTTTAAAATCTACAGGTGACACATGGCCATGTCGCATGGCCGTGTGTCACACATTGTTGAGACACGCATCTGTGTCTTAAGCCGTGTGGGCAAGAAATTGGCCAAAATCAAGCCATTTCCTTCACCCAATTCAAGCCTGTACCTAAACACAATTTGCACATATGATTAAGACATTAAAACATGCCCAAAACATGCTTAAAATTACCAATTCACTATACTATTAATCCATACAACCAATATGCCAATAAGGCACCTTAATCACAAATCATCAAACATGTCTAAACATATACATATACATCAACCATACACATCTAACTTATTTCCATACCAAAAACATACTACAATTAATCACATTTCAAATATTCCATCACTTACCACTTTAGTCTTAAAATCATGCATCAACTTGACCATATTATCACCTAACCACAAGGAATCAAAAGTACCACAAATTCAAAGTAATATTTATATGCCATAAACATCAACTAGCCATTACACGTAAGTCCACCTATACATGCCATTATAAACTTGGCCAAAATATTAAAACTACCGATATAATCGCTAGATAGCTTCCAATCCAATCGAGCGTCCAATAATCTATAAACATAGGAAATAAAACTACGTAAGCATATAATGCTTAGTAAGTTCGTAAAACATGAACATAACTTACCATTTGAATGCATAACTTTAAAATTAAATATGATACAATCTAACAAATAGCTTGGCACAAGCCTAAGCCTAAGCATCAACAACAATAATAGTTAGTGCTTTAACACATAATTCAATTAAACTATCACATGGCAAGGTAAAATTTACATGAATATAGTATCATTGAATTCATACTTTCCATAAGCATAAACATGTATACATTGAACATTTCCATCTCATACATTTCCATAAGTTTATAACATAGTTAATTGGTACACTTATCGTTCCTTCCCTTCACTTGCCAGTTGAACCATTTAAAATAAAATTGGATACACAGGAAAGCTCATACAAAGTGTGCTAAACATATGGTCGAAACCATTCATTTTCCTTTTTCTTTTTATCGTTGCTCACTCGAGCCATAAAATGAGTCTGCTCACACAAGCTGACAGTCGGAATGTAAGCTATACGATGCCGCTCACACAAGTTCCAAAACAAATGTAGGAGCTTAGCCATCGGTAGGACATTCAGGACCAGCACCCGAAACATGGTAACCCTAATGACATGTCATTTGTATCTTATATATTCCTAAGGTTCAAATAGGGTTCGATAATCGTCAAAACATCGTTGGATTTCCATCGTTTCATGACATGATAAATAACATAATAGCACATATATCAAAATAACATTAAAATGTTATTTAAACATATGAACTTACCTCAATTACAAAGACGCAAGAATAAGATCACTAATATGAGGCTTTAGCTTTTCCTCGATCTAGATCCGTACGAGGTTTATCTTGATCTAAATAAGCAAATTCAATCTATTTAATATTCACACTATTCAATTCAGTCCAAAATTCATAATTTTGCAAAATTACACTTTTCCCCCTAATATTTAACTTCTTTACAATTTAGTCCTTAAGCTCGTAAATTGACATTTATGCAATTTCATCCACATTTCATGCCAGTTGATTTACCTAGGGACTTAACAACCTCATACAATTCAAAATTTCACAAATTTATCATGGTATTTTACTACTTTTACAAATAAGTCCCTAAATGATAATTTCATCAAAAATCACTTTACAAGACTTGTTTATTTAAAAACAAATATTCATATTCTTCCATTAAACTTCAAAAAATATGAAAACATGTTCATGAAAAAACCCTAAACCTTTAACAATTTTGTAAATTAGTCTCTAGGCTAGCTAGATTAAGCTACGACTTCAAAAACATAAAAATCATTAAAAACGGGATAAATTTCACTTACATGCAAGCTAGGAGAGTTGGTTGAATGCTTTAAATCCTAAAATGGTGTTCTTAGTCTTTAAAATGGGTGGAAGAAGATGATGAATGAAAAAAATAGAAATTGTTTTGTTAAATTTACCTAATTACCAAAATAACCTTTAAAACTTTAATAAATTAAATAAAACCAATCCATGAATGTCCACTAACTATCTCAATTGTCTATTTACCATCTAATTCTTTTCACTTTAAAGTTTCATAACTATTTGATACCTTTAGCTACTAGAACTCTACTTTTGCACATTTTACAATTTAGTCCTTTTCACTTAATTAAGCATGCAAACGTCAAAATTTCTTAACAAAATTTTTATACGACCCTATTAACATACCATAAACATTAAAATAATAATATAAGTATTTACTCACCAAATTTATAGTCCCGAAACCATTGTTCCTATTTCACTAAAAATCATCTGTTACAACTCGACTTCATTACCATTGCACATTGAATTATGTGGTTTTCTTCCTTCTCCAAATTTGAGATTGCCGTAAATCTTGAACCTTGATTGCCATGATTTTCCAAAACATTCTCATTTCCTTTCATGCCATACTTTCTCGAATTAGGTTGTCTTCTCTTGCGAGATGAAGCTTGCATCGATGGACCATATAAGGATTTTCCTTCCATTCCTTTCACAATTCAGTCATTGTCCTTGTTCGTTGCCTCCTTTTAACCATTGTTCTTCACATTAACATCATTCTTCTCTGGTGTTCCCTATTTTTTCGCCTTCTTTGGACATGATTCATAAGTATGCTATTTGTACCTCAATTATAACATATGGTAGGTAGGCCCTCGTATTTAATAGCCTGAGGAACTCCATCAATTTCGACCCATAATCTCAGTGGTTTATCAATATCAATAGCCACTACAATTTTAGCAAATTGTTTACATTTCCTATCGGTCATATTGTAATCTACTTTCACCACTTTGCCAAACACCTCCATGATAACCCTTAACATGCCTTTAGTATAATACCTATACGGGAGACATAACAATCTAATCCATACAATAACTTTTGTAGGATGTTTCTCTTTGGTCAAGAAATCTCTACTTCAGGGTTGCACCATGATATAATGACCAAATATCATCCACGATCATTCCATCAAAACTCTCTTTTAGTCGTTGGGTGAATTTAGGTTCACAGTGAAATAATCATTGTCTAAATTAACCAATTTGAAATCTCTTTGAAGGTTTCATAGGCTTTTGAGTCTTCCTTCCAAAGTTTGATACCCAATAGATCTACCAAGCGGCTTAATAATAACCACATTCGCCATGCTCTTATCAAAGAGGTCATGTACACATAAACATCACCGTCTAGGACTTCAATATCATCATTGTCCAAAGCATTGAACTCATCATCAGATGACAGTGTCCGTTACTCATCATTCAAATGTAGATTAGCCATTAGAGTATCATTCCATGACATTCTAGTCTCTATGCTAGTCTCTTCCATTGGATCTACAATATCGTTCTACTTATTTTTGACTTTCTTGTTGCTCTTTCTACCCCATGTGAGATAGGAGATCTTGGTCATTCATTACTCTGAGTCGAAAGAGAGACATCAACGTTCATTGCTTTGTCAAATTTCCAAAAAGGCTTATGTATGATATTAACATACTTTATGCTTGCCCAAACTTGGCCTAACCTAAAATATGGGCCTAACATTTTTCCCAAGCCCGTCCGTATTTGTAAATAGCTAACCTAAGCTCATTTTAGGTCTACCCATATTATTTTTAATTTTTTAAAAAATATATTTATATTATTTTTAATTTAATAATTAATACTTTTATATATAATTATCTTAACTTTTTTAATGTTTACATTATAATAGTATATAATACTACTATAAATTTAATTGTTATGCGTTATAAATTATATAAGATATAAAAATAACATTATATAATATAAAACATTTCTAACTTAAAAATGGGTCGAGTTGAGTCAGAGTTGAGCCTTTAATGTTCAAGTCCAATTCCGACCCATATTTTAAACGAACCAAATTTTTTTATCCAAATCCTCCCAAATTTCAGGCTGGCCTTTAAGCTTGGACGGGTAGCCCAGCCCATGAAAAAATATAGTAATGAGTAAGGAATAGGAATGGTAAAAGTATCATGGAGGTCATTGTATTAGGAATTGGATTGCATTCTTCCCTTTCTACTAAAAAAATGGTCAAATTAATCCATGTATGTTTAAAAATTTCATCCATTTCTACTATTAAAAACTAGTTTATGTACGTCAGCATGAGGTACACATGACACACCACATGTCACTGCTAGTTATTCTATCATAAATTCCAATTTTTAATTATACAAATTAATAAAATTGTTAACAAAAAGAACTAATTTGCTCATTGATCTAACATTCAAGGACTATTTTATATATTTTTTGAGCAGAAAAGTAAAATACAATCTGACTTTTAGTATAAAAACCTTCACTAAATAAAAGTTATTTTGTCGACTAATAGAACATGAATTGATAATAACTGAAATTTAAATATAAATTTTTTGTCACTATATTTATGGTTGAGTTTACAAATGAGAAGACATATATTATCAAAGTAAAAGAATTTGAAACTTGATACACAATATGCTCGGACACAATTTCAAGACTCTTTATGCGTATTATCCTTTTGTATATGTGCGAACAGGGTATGCAAGCTTTTCAACCAAGATAAAAAGCGAGCAATATAATCACATGAAGATCCTAAGTGGATTGGAAACTCAACCCTACATTTAGTGATATCAAATTAACGACGATGGTTCAACCTTTAAATTAAGTCTTTCAATTATTCTCTTGAATGTAAGCATAAATGACGTTTATATTATAGATGAAATATATATACTTTAAGTTATTGTTTGAATTAAATGTCAAAATTCAAATGATATAATATCATTGTCGAGCACGTCAAATTATCGATTAGATCGTCGAATTTAATCGTATAAAAGACTGAAAATCACCAAAATTTTTTAAGCACTCGAAGATCTCATTAGATGGAATATTTTCAGAATTTATTTTTGGTTCTTAGGGACTTTATGTTTGGGAATACTTATAGTGGCGGTTCCCCATCAAAAAACACCAAAACATGTCCCACTATCACACATACAAAGTAGAAGTGAAGCAAAATATGAGAATAAAAGCGAATATAAAGGTTATTCCCACGAACCATAAAGTACATCCAACATTAAATACTCGAATCCAAATAAATTTTAAAGGTCAACATTTCTAACCATTAAATTATTAGCGAAAATTGAATATAATAACCCCTTAGTGAATTTTAGTTGGATTTTTTTTTTTAGTAAAAAGATTTATAAAGTATATGATCATGAGAAATTGTTGATTAAAAACACTTGTAAATTTAACTAAACACAATGCTAATTTTTCAGATTACCTTGATCGTATAATACAAATTTTATCAATTTAACGTTTTCCAACAATGTTTATTATTAAAAAAAATTTAATTATTATTAACAAGTAATCTAATTTAATTACTTTATATAGTATTAATTTAATTATTTTAAATAAAATAATATATTTATCTCAAAATTAGTATATAATTCAATTGGAAGGTAAATCTAAATATTTAATATGTATTTGAATTCTAATATAAATTTTAATTTTAATTTAATGGTACTTTAAAATAAAATTTTTAATTTTAATATTGATTTTATAGTTGAAAAAAGTAATGTATGACAAATAATAATTAATAATTATTATTATTATTTCACAGATACATTTTATCTTTTCAAGTAATTGCGACTTTAACTTAAAAAAAATCAAAAAAACAATATATAATTTTCAAGAAAATTACTCTGACATAATTTAATCTAAAAATAAAAATGATATTTGAAAGAATTTGTAAGAAGGGGTTAACGACGTCAACTAAACATTGTTAACGGAATATAAATAAACCTTCAAATTTGGCGTGAAAAAGGTCTGATTATTATGTTTAAAATCCGCCGCATCGCGCACATGGCCACCATCACTAACGTCCCTATCTGCTTCCTTTTTTTTAATTATATAAAAACAAATTTTATTTTTTCTTATTTCTTATTTCTAACTCTAAGATTTGCTATTTATTTTTTAAATAAAAATATCATTATTTGACCATTTTTATAATTATTTGGTTGCACAATTTTTCGAGGTGTTTAAGCTGGAACCATCTATCTAATTGCAAGTCAATTCTTTCAAACCATTTGGGATTTGGGGATTCTTTTCTATTTTATTCTTAACACAACTAAAGCTTTTCACAGCAAAATCTTTTGGACTTTTGTTACGAGTAAGATTCATTGTTTTCTATAACGAAGTTCTCTTATTTTTCAAATCACAATGATTCATATTTTGACAATTTTTTTCAAACAATTTCTCTTAATATATATTATATTACGTTTTAGCTTGTCCAGTTTGAAGTAATTTAATTTTTATTAATTTTGAAAATGAATAATTAAATATGAGTAATCACGATATTAACATTTTTCGTTAATTGTACATAATTTCTGTTAGTATAATAATAAATTTAGTTGTTGATCTTTATATATTTTGTGCAAATGCTAATAGCTGGAGGTTAAATTTGTTAAGCCAAGACTAAATTAACAGAATATGTAAATTTTAAGAGCTAAATCTGTTATTATACTAATAAAAAATTATAAAATTGACAAAATCATTAATATTGTGATTAATGGTATTAAATTACTCACATTCGAAATTGCTAATGATTAAATTGTTTTGACTTTTTATAGAAGACCGATTTGCTTAATATTGAAATTGAAAGAGATGTTTTATTTTTTGCCAAAGTTTAACAAAAGGTAAAGTGAATTGGCAATTGCCATAATACATGATTATCTAATTTTATTAATAACTTTTTTGTTAAATCTAGGACCCTTTTGGATGACGTTTATTTTTAGTACCATGCGTTTAGCTCTTTTTTTATCTCACGTTATAGTATTATTATTATATTTAACCTCATCGTTACTGTCTCGCTTATCCAAAGAGCCCTTTCAAAAGTAAAAAAGAAGTTGATACAGTTGTAAAGCAAAAATTGGTTGTTTATAATAGAAGATGTTACACCCATGACACCTAATAACATCTTAGGAATAAATATATAATCAATCATTTAAATATTTTTAGTTAAAAAAGAAGTTTATGCGATGGAAAGTTAATTGATTCCAGATATTGGACGTTGATAGTTTGAATGTAAAAACATTTTGCTACCTATTTTTGGCTTTTATATACATGAAATCAGCTAGAAGATATAGCACATTGATTTGGAAAGTTTCACATTTTAAAAAAAAAAAAGATAATTATTAGTTTCGAAATAATTATCATAAATCACAAAATAGATATAAAAAATACCTCAACCACAATTAAAATTGTAACTCTTTGAAAATGTATAATTAAATTTCAAAGAAAATATATATTAGAATTGCTATAAATAAAATTAATTATTAGAAGCATAAAATGAATATAACCTAAATCAGAATAATTTTGGGCATGATCCATATGTTTACATAAGTTGTAAATCTACCTGGACACTATGCATTAACTTATTCGACACAGTTTAAACTTTACAGTCAAAAGTGATAAAAAAAAGTTATGTTTAAGTAGAGGTGAACAAAACTCGATTTGACTTGAAAAATTTTTAACTTTCAAGTTAATCGATTTATTCGAGTCAACTCAAATAAGTAATACAAGTTTTAAGTTCAAGTTGAGTTAAACTTTACAGTTCGAATAACTCAAATAATATATTGGTGCAAATATGTCATTAATCCCTATCAATTTTGAAAATGAGCAAATTCTCTCACTCAACAAAAATTAAAAAAATAAAATATTTTTTAAAATTCAAAATATATATATAAAATTCTTAAATTTATATTTTTAAAAAAATTATAAAATTTTTAAAAATATTAAAAATCTAAAGAATATATAAAATAATTGTAAAATAATAATTTTTTAGACCTAAATAAGTAAAATAAGAATTCAAGTATATCATACTAATGTATCTTTTTTTTTTTCTTATTTTGTTTTGAAAGATATTTCAAAAATATATGGTTTCAAATTTATGCGCTCTAACATAAAATTAGTTATATTGTAACAAGATTTTAAATTGTTTTTGTTTAATTTTTTTAATTTAACTTGAATAATTTCATTCGATTCAACTTGACTTGATTCAAAAACAAATCGAGTTAGGAAGATAAAATGAGACTTATCAACTCGATTAACTCAAAAAAATATTACTCGATTCGATCAAACGCTGACCCCTATGTTCAATTCTTCATTTATACCAATCCCAAGTTTTTTTTTTTGGTATAAGAATAAATTAGACCATGTTTAAATAAACAGACTTAACATCTTCTATCATTATCCATATTGATTGATGAATATCCTCCTTCAGCAAACCTTTCACAATTCACGGAATAAGGTGGATCTTCATGAATAACCAAGCAATTAACTATGCCTTTATCCATTTTAGCTAATTGGCCAGTAACTTTATTGCTATCCTCTGAATGTATCGAAACTTAACTTTTCAATCCTTGGAGCACCAATCATGTATCAATCTAATTTCGTCAATACTGCTTACTGTTGCTTGATTGTTCTGCAATACATCAATTAAAAATAAGTTATCACTTTCAACTTCTACTTGTCTGAATCCTCTATCCCAAGCTAATCTCAGACCTTCTAGAACAGCCGTAGCTTCGATATTACAAATATTTGGCATACTTGTTATCATTCTGAATCCCATTAGCCAACCTCTATTTGGTCCTATCATCACCACAGCTACTGCTACCTTTAATTTGTTCATTGATACCGAGCCATCTACATTTATCTTCACCCAACCAAAAGTTGGTAATTGCCATCCTTTTATTGTCATTGACTTGCACGACAATTGTCCCATTACTCTTTTTATTTCCAGTGACTTTGTCCAAGCTATTGTCGATGTGATAAGCTCACAACTATTACGATTACAATTATTGAAGATAAAATCATTCCTGCTTTTCTAAATGAACCAACAGATAATCGAGAATAAAGTAGCTCATTGACTCTTATGTAGCAGAAAATTACATTCATTCTTGATATTCCACAACACTTGATCTCGTTATTGTGATGAAGTAATAAATTGATCGTACCTAAAAGACTAACTATTATCACGATAAAAGGCAAGCGCACCTATCGAGTAGTAGTATAGCTAGTGGCAAGATCGGAATATCGAATCTAAGGAATTAAAAGTACTAGTAATGACTTTCTTCCTATTATCTAGCCTAAGAATAAAAGGGGATTTGGTTGTAAACTATCTAAATTAAACTAAAGAAACGACAAAGAGTAAATTGGGAAAATTACTTTTGGGAAAACTGATTGATAAGGACAATACCTAAGGAAGCATCTACCTAGACTTCACTTGTTATCTAACTCTGAACTAGATGATTTCTTCATTCGACTTGATCTGTAGAGATCCCTAAATTATGTTAATATCTCCGTCGAGAATAAAAACAACTAATCCTAGGTTGATTAATTGAAATCTCTTTCTAATTAAAACCCTTAGTCTTGCATTAACTCGATTTATGGATCCCCATAGTAGATTTGACTCTAATCCAGTAGATTTTCGTCATCTTATGTATAGGATTGCGATCAACTCTGCTTAATTGTATTGGACCTACTCTTAAACAGGGATTTTTGCTCCTCTACCTAAGCACATTCGACTTAAATTAATATCCCGGAAATATCAATTCAAGAATTAAAAACACAATTAAAAACAAGTCAAATATTTATCATATAGTTCAGATAACAATAAAAAGATTCATCTAGGTTTCATCCCCCTTAAATATCTGGGGTTTTAGTTCATGTTTATAAAAAGAAACATCTAAGAATAAAGAAAATAGCAAAATATAAGAAAACCCAAAACTCCTGAAAGGAATGAAGGGAGATCCTCTGTCTTGATGTAGACCCTGGCTTCTGAGATGGATCAATCGGCTTTCCTTCGAGTAATTCCCTACTTTTAGCTCTCCGTCTTGGCAGGAAAACTGTACCCTTGGCGGGAATAATGCGCCCCCTTATAGTTGCCTCCTAGGGTCTTTATATAGAGTTTGGAAAGTCTTTCTTAGCCCCTAAGTAGCTTTTTCCTTATGAGATTGAACTTCCTCACGACAGGGACACGCTCGTGTGCCACGCCCGTGTGAGTCGATGCTAAGCCGTGTTCAAGCCTGTTAAAATGGCACAGCCGTGTGGGTTGCCCGTGTGAATCGAGTCTAGGCCGTGCTCGAGCCTGTTTATGTGGCACGGCCGTGTGACACGCCCGTGTGGTGAACTTCAGGCCGTGTTGATTCCTTGCTTTGGCCCATTTTCTCTGTTTTCGGCCTGTTTCTTGTTCTTTTCGCTCCCCTAAGCTCACCTGATTATAAAACATGAAATTAAAGGTTTAGAAGCATCAAATTCCACAAATCAAGGAATAATTCATCCATAAATATGCTAAGCATGAGGTAAAAATATGTATAATTTACGGTTTATCAACACCCATACCTCTAAAGTTGAATTAAAGAAGTCCATCCAACCACGTTTAGGAACAATAGATTTCCAACCAGTTTTTGCAAACCCGCAGTCCCTGATAACATGGATTGTAGATTCCATTGCACTTCCACATAGATTACAAAAAGGAATCTAAGTCATACCACGTCTCATTCGTTCCTCATTGGTTAAAAGTCTATCTTTCTCAAGTAACCATAAAAAACACAAACTCTTTGAGGTCAGCCACTTTCCAAATTATCTTGTGTCATTTATTGAGATATGAATCATTGACAAGAAAAATATGTTTATAGGACTCCGAGAGCGAGAATGTAACAGCCTGATTTTCAGTGGTGTCGAAAATCATGGTTCGAGGCCACCAAATCTAACAAGTAAGTTCGTAAATATTATTATTTAATAATATTTATGAGTCAATTATAGTTTTAAAAAGGTTTTTTTAAATTAGTAATTTGTGTATTACAATGATTTATTAGGTCAAGTGGTTTTAGAAAATGAGGTATCAAACCTCGTTTCTATAAACGGAGCTGTAAATATTTTTATAACTATTTACGGAGTGTCACTAAGGTAGTATTAAAGTTTTGTTGAACATTTTAACGTTTCGATAATTAATTAATTAATTAATTAAAAAGAACTAAATTGAAAAAGATACAAAACTTGCTAATTATAATATTTAAGTGATTAAATGGCTTGATTAGTAAATGAGGGAGGACTTAAGAAATAAGTAAACCTAAATCTAAAGGTTGAGGCGGCATAAGAGAAAAAAAATAAATAAAATAAAGCCATTTAATGGCAATTTTGTAATTAAGTGGAAACTAATATAAAATAAAGTGAAATTAAAACATTTTTATTTCATTTCTTCTCCATCATTCCAGCAAACACCATAGCCAGGGGGAAGGTTTCTATTTTTGGCTTTATTCCTTTACATGTAAGTATAATTGATCATATTTCTTGTAATTTTTATGTTTTTGATATTGTTACAATTAGGTCCAACTAAATCTTACCTTAGTTTTTTATTTTGTTAAAGATTTTGGATGTTGCCATTGATGAATCTATACGATTTTTTATGCTAAATCATAAATTTGAGATATTATTTTTTATTTAAAAGTATTTTTTAAGTGATTTTGATGAATTTTTCGATTAAGGATTAATTTGTTAAATAATAAAAAATACAAGGGTTTGTTTTGAAATTATTGAAAAAATAGGCTATATTGAATTCCATGAATATTCAGATAGCAAGGGTTTGTATTAAAAATGGTTAATTTGCATGTTTTGGGCTTAAGGACTAAATTGAATAAAAGTAAAACTTTAAGGGTAATTTTGTAAAAATGTTAAAATGACCAAATTGCATGAAATGAATTATTTTATTGTATAAATTAATAAATTGAATGAAATTATTAATTTATATCAAGATCGGGTGGAAAATCAAGAAAAATAGAAAATTACCAAAATACCATTGAATCTTGGTATTTCTGCAATTTAGCCAGGTAAGTTCGTACGGTTAAAATTTAATATTTATATTAAATTGATGAATGGTATTATGTATTTATTCTATTTTTGAAAATGAAATACTATTAAAGTTATAAATTTGAATTGAATATTCGGAATAAATGGAACGCAGGATTTAAGTACATTCGGCATTCAGTGAATTAACGTCATTGAGGAAATTGATAGCAAATTACCCTAGTAAACTAGGGTTCAACATTTGTTGTGAACTTTCATGTTTACTTTTCGTTTAGCTTTTACGAGCTTTTGTTTAACTCATATGAGTTTCCGTTTAGCTCTTTTGAGCTTCTGTTTAACCCTTATGGGTTGCTGTTCAGCTCTTACGAGCTTCCGTTCAACCCTTATGGGTTTCTATTTAGCTCTTATGAGCTTCTGTTCAACCTCCGAGCTTTTGGAAAATGATATACTCTTATCCGTAAGCTGTTCTCCGATTTGGGAAGATTTGGTAAGTGATTATGTAAGTTGAGACGAGTAATTAACTCAAGTGTGATATATTGAGAAAATAAGTTTATCAACGTTGAATTTATATGAAATATGTTCAAGTATGTTAATAAGTGTTGTTTGATACTTAGGCAAGTGTCAAGCTCTTGGTTGAATGGTAATATGTTTATTTATATGATGCATTGAAATGGTAAATACTCAAAAAATATGTTAGTGCTCATGAAAGAGTGGTAAGGTTTAAATTATGCAATTTCTTATGAAAAGACTTATCATGTGATTAATTCAAAAAAAGAAGAAGAAGAAGAAGCTATATTTAAATGCACTAGCTTGTGGCTATGGTTAAATGATATGCTTACGACTTGTGAGTTATGCACATGGTACGAGCGTGGAAAGTAAAGATGTAACATCCCTTACCTGTATCTAATGTCGAAACAGGGTTTGAGGCATTACCGGACTTAAACGTAAGCATTCATGCAAAATCAGACCATAAAATTTCATCCAATTTAAAACTATTCATACACATGTACTTCGTACCTTATTCGAGCCTACAAGGCCCAAAACATACTTTGGAAGTAGTCCGAAACTAAACCGAGAACTTCTGAAAATTTTACAAACTCATAGAAAATTTACCCTAAACAGGGGTCACACGCCCGTGTGGATATAAGACACGACCGTGTGGGTAGGTCGTGTGGTCACACACGCTCGTGTCCATACCCCATGTAACTCTCTGTTTATGATGTCATCAACCAAATGGAACCACACGGCCAAGCCACACGCTCGTATACCAGGGCGTGTGACGAATTAAATTCTCGTAAATTAGGTGCAGACTTCACACGCCCTTGGCACATGCCAATGCTCAAGATCGTGACGTCTACAGTGATCAACCCGTGTTGAATTATTTTTTATTTCGAAGCTAAACTAGTTTTCACATGGCCTAGTACACGCCCGTGTTCCAGGCCCTGGCCTTCATACGGCTTAGACACACGGCCGTGTCTCTGCCCGTGTATTTACTACTGGGCATTCTGTTTTACAAAATTAGGGTGCAGGGGATACACGGCCTATCAACACGCCCATGGGGTTAACCATGTGTCACACACGGCCTAGATACACGCCCATGTGTCTACCCATGTGGACAAATATAAGGCTATTTACCAAGCCTTTTGCCACCCTGAAACACAAGCACACTTACACCACTTCAAAAGCACATAACATAACATAAGTAAGCTATCAAACATCCTTAAATCAAGTCTTTTACACAGCATTTGCATACCACATCCATCAAGCATATATCACACACACTTAGTGATGGGCGTCGAATCCACCAAATATAATTCCTACTAAATAACTCTAAGCGTAGTAAGACTAGTAGTAGGGTCGAATCCACAGGGATTGGATCTGTAATTAATTTCTGTGTTCACTTATGAACAAAATATCATCGTGTCAAGCCGTCGTGGCAAGTGTCATGCCCACGACTCCAAACGTACCTGTTGGAAATAAAATAAACAAGTGAGCGGGGGGGTTTAAGAATGTTTAAGGTAGTAAATACGAAATAATCTAAAATAAACAATTGATTAACGTCAAAAAAATAAATGTAAATCGAAAATAAATTTGAAATTTTATAAACAGAATTGGTAAGCCTTAGCCTTAGTCTCGGTAAATTCCGTGTTAAGAATCGATCCTCGAAAATTGATCTTCTCCTTCAAATGATAAGCTGGTTATAGTGATTAAGAACGTCCTAATCACCAATTCTTCCTCTCGTAGTTGGTCCTGGTACGTCTTGCAAACCAACACTTACCAATTATCTAATCGAGATACTCGTGTTCCTGGTTGAAGATTCCGGTAGCCTTACGTTCTGAAGAACCCAACTTGAATTAACGGCCTCATCCGCGTAGGTCGTTTAAACCCGATCACCCCTTCTTTGATTTGTTCTCAGAGATTCGAATATAGCATGGCCGATTCGTTTCTCCAATTGTCAGCAAACACGACTCCAAACCAACGAGCTCTTTTTGACTTGGAATCGAGTTAACCTGAAGGGATGAGTTGTCAATCCCGATACTTAAGAAAAAGTTAAATACCGTTTGGAAGGATATTTAGCATGAATGCATATCTCACAATTCCCGATCGGAAGGAATACCGGCCTAAGACTAAGATAAAATTTTAGTTAAGCATGAATTTAATCATGCATGAAGGTTATGGGAGATGATGGAAATTATATGAAAGGTGATGGAAATGGATAAGGAAAATTATTTGAAAAGAAAATTAGAACAACTTTGTAAAAAGCAAGTATTCCAATTCTCAATTGAAGTAGGAAAAACAAGACAAAGAGAATAATAAAATTCCAAAGAGAAGTAGGAATGTAATTTGATTGATGATTTTCAAAGAACAAGACACCTCTATTTATATAGATGGGGTTTACTAAAAATAGCTTAACTAAATTAATAAAATAAAATAAAATAAATAAAAATAAAAATAATATAATATAATATCTTCCTATTTTTAGCCTTTTACAAAGTCAAATTATATGATAAATCCTTGGCTTTCTCTATCTTTTTTATTCGGCCCCAATTCAACGATTTGTCTTTCAATTTGACCCATTTGAGCTCGTTTTTGACAAATTGTTTGCCTGACAAGATTAAATCATAAAAAACACCAAATTAGCCGAAATCAATTCGGAAATAAACCAAATTAAACACAAAAATCATGTAAATTAATATGTTTATCACTTAGCAACTTAAATATGCAAACTACCTCAATCAAAGATAACATTACCATATGCATATATCAAGTTTTAATATTGGCCAACTTTTAATGGCCTTATACAAAATGAAACAAGTATCATCATAAGCCAACATATTTGGCTAAACCAATATGACATACAACAAAAAGACCAAGTCCCTATACATGCCATATTCAAAATGTTAAAACTAGCTATTCCCAAATACTTCAATTGATAGTGTGGTCAAGTTTCCGACGTCCTTTGATCCCTAAGCTAGCTTGGCGATACTATAAGAAAAATGGAAAAGAAAGGGGAGTAAGCATAAAGCTTAGTAAGTTTGCATGTAAATAATTAACAACATTTGTCATGCAATATCATACACAAGACATAAATATAACTTGTCACAATGTCCTTAAATATCATAGATCCATCTTAGGTCATGTCATTTATATAATGTACCATAAAACTCAAGTTCATGATTTCTTCCTTCACTTCTTACTGAAACTTCTCGATACATAACTCAAAAATTATGAGCTTCGTGTACATACATGTACCCTTTCAACATGTTCATACCTTATCATTTCTTTGACATACTCTTGAATTACCTGTTGAACCACTTGGAATACTAAAGGACACTCGAAAAATCTCATACACGTGATAGGATGCCAATGCCATATCCCAGATATGGTCTTACATGGGATCGCAAGTCGATGCCGATGCCATATCCTAGATATGGTCTTATACAAGATCTCATATCGACGCCATGTCCCAGACATGGTCTTACACGAAATCTCATAACGAAGCCATATCCCAGATATGGTCTTACACGTAATCACACAATCAGCTGCTGATGCCATATCCCAGATATGGTCTTACACGGGATCTCATAATCCTAATGTCATGACATTTGTATCCTATCTATTCCTAAGGTTCAATTGGGATTTCGAGACATCAAAACCTCGTCACATCATCATTGAGTCATTGTAAATCAAAATTTCATAGAATAATTGTACATATCACGCAATAATAAAGCATTAAATAAGAAATGAAGAAATGTTGCATTATTTACTCACAAACTTACCTCGGTAACAAAATATGACTAGTTATACAATTTAGTCCGCAACTTTGTTCTTCCTCGGTTTAGGTTCGAACTCTGTTCTTCTTGATCTATAATAGAAAATTCCACTTATTTAATCATCACATTGTTCAAATCAGTCCATAGATCGTACTTTTTCAAAATTACAATTTTACCCTTAAACTTTTACATATTTACAAATTAGTCCCTAGGCTCGTAAAATGAAACGTACTAAATTTCTTTAACATACAAGCTTAGCCGAATCATTTTCATGCTTATAATATCCCACATTTTCTTTTAAAACATATTTTTACTACCCATTTTATAACTTTTACAATTTGGTCCTTTTTAGGTGTTTTCATGAAAAATCACTGGGTAAAAGATGTTTATCACACAACAAACTTTCATATTCCTTCATTAAACATAAAAATACATGCATGTCACATATGGGTAAATTTTTTAACATGAACCCTAATAATCGTAGAAATAAGTAAATCGGGCTACGAGGACTTCAAAAATGTAAAGAACATTAAAAACGGGGCTTAGAGGCACTTACTATAAAGCTTCGAAGTTCAAAAACCCTAGCTATGGTGTCTTGTAAAATTTGGCCCTAGGTTGAAGAAGATGAGCATATTTTTGCTTTCCTTTTTCCTTTTTATTCTTTTAATAACCAATTGACCAAAATGCCCTTTTTACTAAACTTTCAAATTTTACCCATGCATGCCAATTTTTGTCCAAAAATATAAAAATTCAGAAAATTGCTATTTGAGGACCTCTAATTAAAAATCTAAAGTTATTTCATACTTCAAGCTTCTAGAATCTCATATTTTGTAACTTTTGCAATTTAGTCCTAAAAGTCAAATTGGACTCTTATTCACAAAATTTATTCATAAAACTTTCACACAATCATGAAATCATGTTATGGACTTCAAAAAAATCATAAAACAAATATTTTTACTTCAAATTTTTGGTCTCAAAACCACTATTCTGACTAGGCCCTATATCAGGATGTTACAAAAGAAATGAAAAAGAAAATAAAGAAATTTGGAAGAGTTTACAATTGTTTAAAATCCTATTATGCTAGGAACAATATGTATAAGTGATGTTGTGGATTTACTTATTTCGTGAGTTGTAGAATTTGGTTTCCTGATTCGTGTGATATCAGTTTATGATTAATCTGGACTGTATAAATTTCATATTGAAAATGAATTGATATGATTAAAGTTCATACGAGCTTACTAAGTATTCAATGCTTACATAGTTATTTTTCTTTACTTTTTAGATTATCGGAAGCTCGATTGGGTTAGAAGCTTGTTGAAGTTATATCACACTATCCATTGGTTTTATCGGTACTTTTGGATGTTTTGATTTTGGTTATAATGGCATCTATAGGTTATTTTGGCTAAATGTTGGCCTATATGTATTTTGTGAAGATTAGCCACTTATTTGGCTTGTGTTTTGGCATGTTTTGGTTTGTGCATATTTGCCTTATGTAGTTGATGTGTGATTTAGTTTATGGTTGTATAGTGAAAGGTAAAGTGTTAGTTAAATGTGCATTTATATATGTGTGTTTTAGTATGCGATGAGTTGATCATAAATCAGTACATTGATATGTAAGGTATATATAACTAAATACTAGTATTTGAAATACATTTTGGCATCAAATGGTATGTTTTGGTAGGTAAGTGACTTAGTTTGAAATAATGCAAATTAGTTTGGTAAACCTTGGGTACAAAAATGCATATAAGTTATGTAGCGACGTAAAAATTTTAGCTTTGCAGCCTTGGTCGCTAATTGTGGCGATTTATTGAAAATTTGAAATCTGGATTTTGATTTTATTAAAACAAGGGGAGTCGCCACCGATCTTTTTTTTTCTAGGTGTGATCGGACACCTATAAAATTTATATTTTTAAAGAAAGAAAACCGGGCTTAGGTTTACGTTTAAAATCCAGAGAAAAATAGGGCTTGGGAGTCGGTTACGCACGAGGAAGGTGTTAGCACCCTCGTGACGCCCAAAATTGGTATCTTATTAAACATGTGTTGTCTTGATTTTCAAAAATACGAGTTTGATTTAATATTTGATCGTGATCCGTTCAAAACACGAGAATTTCAAGACTTTTTTAATTTTTCAGAAGGATATCCCGTTTTAACGCGAGTCGACATGATTCATCCAACATAGCGATGAAATCACAGACTTAATGTTAAAATCGGTATCTTGCCTTATTTTTGAAATTAATTGAAAGTATATAAAAAAAATCATTTGAAACGATAAAAAAATTTAAAACAATGTCAAAATTAAATGCAATTTAAACATATATTTGATTCAGAATCATGCAAACAATAAAAACGCGAGTATATGACAAATAATAAACATAATTGTTACAAAACATTAACCAATACGAACGATATTAAACAATATGATAAGAGTATTTAAAAAAAAAACATATAATAATATGAAATGTATATACATAATATATAGTACAAAAATACACACGTAACAGAGTATTAAAATATGAAATAATATAAACGAATATATATATAGATATAAATAATATAATACTAAAATATATATATAAGATAACATGTAAAAATATACACATATATAAATAATATAATAATAATAAAAATATGCATATTGCAAGAGATATTAAAATAGTATTTGAAAATACATAAGTAATAACATTGAAAATATAAAGTAAAATAAAGAAATATATACATGATACAATGAATATTAAAAACATAATTAAGGTATATATATAATACATATTGAAAGTATTAAACTTTATATATAGTATGGCATCAGGATGTGTACATTTAAAAATATAGAACATTAAAAAAATATACATGCAATATACAAAAATATAGAATTATATTAGGAATGTACACATAAAATAATATATATACAAAATAAATAAGTAGTAAACGACATGTATATAAAATATGTACATACATATAAGTACCTAAATAATAACATTATTGAAATAAGCAATAATAATGACAGTAATAAGATTAATGATAAAATAGTAATAATAAATGATAAATAATAATTATATATATAGTAACAATAAGTATAATAGTAATAGTGATAATAATATGTAAAATATAATAATAGCAATAAATAATATAAATAATAAAAAACAAAATAATAAAATAAATTAGCAAAATAAAGAAACAAGGATTTAATCGGAAGCGAAATAAAAAAATGGGGCTAAATTTTAAAATAAAACAAAGGATAGGGACCTATTAGAACACGCTAGAAACCATAGGGGACCAAAACGGAAATTTTTCTGGCCTTTCAAAATGCTGCGCCGCAAGGGAGGATTAAATTGAAAACAAACATAAATAATGAGGCTAATTTAAAACATATGGAAACCCGATTGCAAAAGTCAGAAAAAGCAGAAGGGCTAAATGCATAATTAGTCCTTCTGTAGAAAACACGCGGATCCTGAGTGGGTAGGGTCGGGTCGACCCGATCCAGGGCAAAACGACATCGTTTTATGCCCTGGATCCCAAGGCCAAAACGGCGCCGTTTGGGTCTGGGTATAAAAGCCAAAATTTTTATAAAAAATTCATTTTTCTTCCTTTTATTCAGAAACTCTCCCTCTCTCTCTCTCAATTCTCTCCAGGCTTGGAGATTTCCGAGCAGTCGCCCTCCGACAACCAGCCACCAGACCACCGGGTACCGCCGTCGCCGGCCACCGCGTGTTCGAAAGGTAAATTTTTTTTATATATGTATATATATTAAAATAGAGAGGAAAAAAAAGGAAATAAGAAAAGAAAATAAATCTGATTGAAAACTAAAAAATCCCTTTTGGTTTCTCGGATCTAAATGTTAAGTGCTTTTAAACCCTCTGATTTTTTTTTATTTCTTGCTTCTGATCTGTTATTATTATTTTTTGTTTCTATTTCTTATTTTAATAAAAATATATGTTGTATATATATAAATAATGTTTAGAAAGTCAAAAAAGAGGAGAGTGTTCGAAAACGGAAAAAAACAACAAGGAAAATTACCTTCGGTCCGATTCTGTTTGTTTCTGTATTCTCTCATTATTTCACTGCCTTTTGGGTATTTTAGTTCACTAGTGTGTTTTTTTTTTAATGAAATCTTTGGTTTTTTTTTTCTATATTGATGAAAAATCCCCCCTTCTTTACATATTTGGTTTTCGGTCATTTTATAACCGAATAAAATACAATAGAAAAATAGAAACATCACTGTTTGATTGCTATTTTGCTATTCCCCTCTCTGCTCTCTGTTTGCTGTCTTTCATTTCTAATCTTGCAGGTGCCGGTTATCCATAAATGCGGTGGGATGGGGCAACATCGGGTCTCCAGTAGCGGTGTCAGAAGGCCCTAGGTGCGCCGCACCTAAGGTTTGAAATTTGCTTATCGGGTTTGGGGCATTGGGGCTGCCGATTTGGGGTATGGGGTTAGGCTTAGGGTTTTAGATTGCTGTTTTAGGGTATTGGGTCTGGTGGGTTGTTGGTTTTAGGTTAGGTATTGTTTGGGTTTTGATTTTGGATTGGGTAGGGGTTGTTGGGCTAGTTTGGGTGTTGGTTTTATGTAAATGGGTTATTTAAAGTTTGATTGTGATTGGGGCCAAAATTGGCCTATAACAGCTGCCCCTCTTTGCTCATTGTCGTGTAACGGTAATAGAGCAAAGACATAAAGAAAGGCCAATTTTGCCTGGTCTTGCCAAATCTTGACTTCTTTGGTGCTCTTCTTGTTCAGGTAGTCATTTTCAAGTCCATCGCATCTTGTGGCTATATGCCTCGTAGCTTTGACTTGCCATCTCTTCAGGGATATGAAATTCGTCGTGATGTATTCTTCTACAACTTCAAGGACGAGATCTAGTGTCTTCAATCTGCTTTACCGTGACCTCATGGAGGCAAAATCTGATTCTTCGATCAGCTCTAACCTTTATTCTTTACTGAAAAACAAACATCGAAACTAGCCTAGCCTGCGAACTCTCGCAATATGGGTTAATTCTTTTGGATCACAAATCGAAAGTATCTTAGTGTGTGACTTGAGACTCAACTCACCTCTCACGATATAAGTTGGTCTATTGAAGAACAGAAATTAAAGCAGAAATGAAACAGGCTCAACTCATCTTTGTGATATGAGTTGATCTTTAAAACAGAAATTAAAAACAAGAATTGAAAAACTCGACTCACTTCTGTAATATGAGTTGACGTTGGGACACAAAATAGAAATCAAAAGCAGAAATTGGAAAAGCTTAACTCACCTCTATAATATGAGTTGATTTTTTAAAACAGAAATTGAAAAGTAGAAATTGAAAATACCTTAGCGTGTCCTGAGGCTCAACTCACCTCTGTAATATGAGTTGGTTTTTAAAATTGAAAATATCTCAACGTGCCTTGAGGGTCAACTCATTTCTCGCAATATGAGTTGATTTTTAAAATTGAAAATACCACAACGTGCCTTGAGGCTCAACTCACCTCTGTAATATGAGTTGGTTTTTAAAATTGAAAATACCTCAACGTGTCTTGACGCTCAACTCACCTCTGTAATATGAGTTGGTTTTTAAAATTGAAAATGCCTCAACGTGCCTTAAGGCTCAACTCATTTCTCACAATATGAGTTGATTTTTAAAATTGAAAATACCTCAACGTGCCTTGAGGCTCAACTCATTTCTCGCAATATGAGTTGATTTTTAGAAAGTAGAAATTTGAAAAATAGAATACTAAAACGTATCGTCTGGTGAAACTCGGGCGTCTTTCCTTTGATTCAGTATAGTTGTCATCAACCTCTTGTTCTGCTGGAGTACCTGCACATGCCATGCATGATGTTATCGTGATATGCATATGTTGGCCCTAAATGCCTTTATGCCTACATGATTATGCTACGCGCCCTAGGCATGTTTGTCATATGTCTCTTTTCGTCACAATTGTTGAAGATCTGTGTTCTCTTGGTTCTCTTTGGGCCTTGTACCCGTTTTCAAGTCATATGAGCCATCTGCACTTCTCTGATATCACTTTTGCCCCTGTTTAAACTTTGTCATTGCTTTAAGGCTCTTGTACTTTTCAAATTTTCATCCAAATAATGCTTGACATTTCTTTTGTTTAGAGTATGTCATTGTACTATTTATTATCTAAATGAAACACACAATGAGATGCATAAAACGGTCGAAATGGGTGCACAAGAGACGCCCCTATACTTATTTATTTCAAAGGTAACGAACAAGGAAAGTTTGACAAAAAATGTTAAAAGAGTCAAAAAGCAGGAAAAGAATTGCTTTTAGAGGATACAAAGGTTCTAGATATTCAACACATGAATTCTTCCGTGTTTCTTAATCGAGAATCTTTTCGAGTATGACTTCTTGTATAGAAGATTTCGAGCTTTCAGGAATGCTTCAAACATTACAGCCTTGTCGCTTGACCCACCGTCCAAACCGCCTTGCTTTTTAAGCCCAGGTTTGCTTCATTAGAACACCCTTTCAGGTTTTCATTCTAATCTCGTGTTAATCAAGACGCCCTTTCAGGTTTTCACCTTGATCTTTTTTTTTAAGTATAATATTTCTTCACAGCATCAGAGTTTATTGGACTTAGTAACTCCTTTCCGTCCATTCCAGTGAGAATCAAAGCCCCACCTGAGAAAGCTTTCTTTACGACGTATGGTCCTTCCCAATTTGGTGCCCACTTTCCTCGTAAGTCTTTTTGTATTAGGAGAATCTTTCTCAGCACCAGCTCTCCTTCGTGGAATTCTCTTGGCCGTACCTTCTTATCATGGGCCGCGATCGTCCTTTTCTGGTACATCTGTCCATGACAGATTGCCTTCAAGCGTTTTTTTTCAATGAGATTTAGCTGGTCATATCGAGCTTGGACCCATTCTGCTTCCTCTAGTTTCGACTCCATTAAGACCCGTAGAGAGGGGATCTCAACTTCGATAGGTAGCACAGCTTCCATTCCATAGACTAGCGAGAAAGGAGTCGCTCCCGTAGATGTTCACACGGATGTGCGATATGCAAACAGAGCAAATGGTAGCTTCTCGTGCCAGTCTTTATAGGTTTCAGTCATTTTCCCGATAATCTTCTTAATATTCTTGTTGGCTGCTTCAACAGCTCCATTCATCTTTGGGCGATAGGGTAAGGAATTATGATGCTTTATCTGAAATTGCTCACATACATCTTTCATCATTTTGTTGTTTAGATTCAGCGCATTATCTGAAATGATTCTCTCAGGCAAACCATATCGATAAATGATTTCCTTTTTCAAGAATCTACAGACCGCAGTCTTCGTCACATTGGCAAACGAGGTGGCTTCTATCCATTTCGTGAAGTAATCTATCACCACAAAAATGAATCGGTGTCCGTTAGAAGCTTTCGGGGAAATCGGCCCTATAACGTCCATGCCCCACATAGAAAAGGGCCACGGAGAAGTCATGACATGAAGTGGTGAAGGGGCCACATGAATTTTATCGCCGTAAATTTGGCATTTGTGGCATTTTTTGACATGATTAATGCAATCGCTCTCCATGGTCGACCAGTAATAGTCGAGTCTCATGATCTTCTTGGCCATAGTGAAACCATTAGCATGCGTCCCGCAGATTCCTTCATGGACTTCTTCGAGTATTTTCTTGGCTTCAATAGTATCCACGCATCTTAGAAGTATTTGATCTTTCCCTCTTTTGTACAAGATGTCCCCATCAAGAATAAATCCTGCTGACATTCTCCTGATTGTTCTTTTGTCCTTCTCATTTGCTTGTTCAGGATATTTTTTATTCTTGACATACTCTAAGATATCGTGGAACCATGGCCGTCCGTCTGTCTCTTTCTTAATGCTACAACAGTGTGCAGGGGCTTCGTATATGCTCATTTTTAGGGGCATTATTTTTGCTTCTTTACTTGCTTTGAACATTGAAGCCAAAGTGGCTAAGGCATCAGCCAATTAATTTTCTTCTCGTGGGAAGTAATTAAAAGTTATTTCTTTGAACTCTTTAATCAATTCGACCACTAGATCGCTGTACTTAATCAGCTTTAGATCCCTCACTTCCCAATCTCTGCGGATTTGGTAGATCACCAAGGCTGAGTCGCCGTATACTTCTAGGGTTTCGATGTTTCGTTCAATAGCTGCCCGGAGTCCCATGATACAAGCCTCATATTTCGCTATGTTATTAGTGCAGAAGAAGTTTAATCTGGCAGTGAACGGATAATGGCTCCCTTCTGGGGAGATCAAGACTGCTCCGATCCCATGTCCTAATGCATTCGATGCGCCGTCAAAGTACATCTTCCATGACTTGGCTTTCGATGACTCACGTTCTTCTTCTGTAACGCACATCAAGTCTTCATCGGGGAAATTAAATTTCAATGGCTTGTATTCCTCCATTGTTCGAGCTGCTAAGAAGTCAGCTATTGCACTTCCTTTTACCGATTTTTGGTTCACGTAGACAATGTCATATTCTGACAGTAGGACCTGCCATCGTGCCATTCTTCCTGAGAGTGCAGGTGAATCCATCATGTACTTTATTAGATCCAGCTTTGAAATTAGTCATGTCGTATGGTACAACATATATTGCCTGAGTCTCCGAGCTACCCAAACTAAAGCACAACAGTACTTTTCGATGGACGAATACTTTGCCTCACATTCTGTGAACTTTTTGCTGAGGTAGTAAAGCGCCTTTTCTTTCTTTCCTGACTTGTCGTGTTGCCCCAGTACGCAACCCATTGAATTTTCAAACACAGTCAAATACAAAATCAATGGTCTTCCTGGAGCTGGCGGTACTAGCACTGGAGGACTTGACAAATACTATTTTATCTTATCAAAGGCCACCTGACATTCCTCGTTCCACTCTCCCGGACTATGTTTCCAAAGAAGTCGAAAGATTGGGTCGCATTGGTTGGTAAGTTGAGCGATGAATCGGGCGATATAATTTAACCTCCCTAAAAATCCTCTTACTTCCTTTTGCGTGCGCGGATGTGGTAACTCTTGAATGGCTTTTATTTTGTCTGGGTCGACCTCGATACCTCTTTCACTGACAATGAAGCCTAGCAATTTCCCCGAGGTAACCCCAAATGTACACTTGGCTGGGTTAAGCTTTAGCTGAAACTTCCTCAGCCTTTCGAATAATTTTTTAAGGTTTACCACATGCTCTTCTTCTCCTCGGGATTTAGCAATCATATCATCGACATAGACCTCTATTTCTTTATGCATCATATCATGGAACAACGTCACCATGGCCCTCTGATACATTGCCCCAGCATTCTTTAATCCAAATGGCATTACCTTGTAGCAGAATGTTCCCCACATCGTTGTGAAGGTGGTCTTCTCCATATCTTCAGGAGCCATCTTGATCTGATTATACCCTGAGAATCCATCTATGAAGGAAAATAACGAATGCTTTGCCGTGTTATCCACCAATGTATCAATGTGCGGTAATTGGAAATTATCTTTAGGACTTGCTCGATTTAGGTCACGATAATCCACGCACATTCGTACTTTGCCATCCTTCTTTGGTACCGGGACAATGTTTGCCACCCATTCAGGATATTTGGAAGCTTGTAAGAAACCCGCATCGAATTGTTTCTTGACCTCTTCTTTTATCTTCAACAGCATTTCAGGTCTCATCCGTCTTAGCTTCTGTTGGATGGGTTTACATTCCGATTTCAGTGGGAGCTTATGAACTACTATATCCTCATCCAATCTCGGTATGTCTTGATACGACCATGCAAATACATCTTTATACTCACGGAGCAAGGTAATCAAATTATGTCTGGTGTTCTCTGAGATGGAGGTCCCAATCTTTACTTCTTGTCTCTTTTCATCGGTTCCCAAATTTATCGTTTCAACAGATTCTTGATGAGGTAATATCTGTTTATCCTCTTGTTCCACCATTCTCAGCAGGTCAGGAGACGAGACATAGTCTTCAGCATTTTCTTCAGCCTCAAATTCTCCTACGCAAACAGCCCTCTCAAAATCAATTTCAAGATTCGTAATTGTTCGTTCATATCATTGATATCTGAACATCTGAAAGTAGAATGGGAAAGGAAACTATAAAGGCGTATCGAAATATTGGAAACAGCAAGCAAAATGTTATCGTATGGTATGAGGTAAATGTAAGAATAGGCCATGAAATGAAAGAATAATTATGAAACTAGTAAGAATGCAAAAGATCGTGACAAAATGCATCTTCATTGTCACTCATTTGAGAGATAAAGAGCGAATTACAAGCTCTTACAACAAAATCCCATCGTATTTAGGGACACAAAAGGGTTAACATCGAGCATTACTCTGAGGAAAACTTAGAAACTATAAGAAGGTCCTCAGCAATCCAATTGTCCAATTTGAAACCAGGAGGGCAAGGGCGTATCCTCGAAACATCTCTACCTGTATCAGCTCCTTCGTCGACGGCACTTATGCTGATATTTTGAAAACCCCTTTCAATTAATACCAGCGCACTCCTAGAGTTATCTTCCCCGGGGTATATCATTCCTGCCGATATGAACGTTTTTGACAAGGGAGGGTACTCTATAGGTTCCCATTCCAGTTTTGACCCAAAGTTCTTGCAACCCTTCTTTCTTGGTCTTTTTTCCATTGTTTTCTTAGTTGACGCGCATTTGGTTAAAAACCTAGACCATATCGAGCCTTGTGGGGTACCGGTTTTAGAGCTCTGACTATTCCTTGCTTATATTTCCCTAGACCTCTTCTCGATCGGGCTCCTCTTCCTACGGTCAGCTTAATCCCCATCTTTGTATTCCTTGATAACCTAGGTACGGGGATCCTATTTCCCTCCACAACAAACGTGGCATTGATAAACTCGAGGGATCGGAAGGAGCACTCTAATGCATCTTGACTTACTTCGACGTAAGATGCGTCAGCAGAGACGGATGCGACTATGTCGTCTTCGCCTTCAATAGTAACCAGACAACCATCCATGATAAGTTTCACTTTTTGTGGAGTGATGATGGGACAGCTCCAGCAGAATAGATCCAAGGTCTTCCCAACAGGCAGTTATATGATGGTGTAATGTCCATGACCTAGAATTTAACGTCATATACGTAAGGGCCCATCTTCAGAGGGATCTCAATCTTTCCCATAACGTCTTGCCTTGTTCCATCAAAAGCCCTTACTGTGGAATGACAGGGCCTTAAGTAGGACAGGTCCATCGGAATTCTGAAGAGCGTAGCCAAGGGCATGACATTGAGTGCTGATCCATTGTCAATTAGCACATTCAGTATGATGTAACCCTTGCAGCGGGTTGTGATATGTAACGCCTTCATAGAGCCCCTACCATTGGGCGGTATTTCATCATCACTAAAAGAGATAAAATTACCTGCATTAAGATTGTTCACCCACCTATCCAACTTCTCTACAGATATATTGTTTGCCACGTAAGCTTGGTTCAACACCTTTAACAAAGCGTTCCGGTGTGGTTCTGAATTTAATAGTAGGGACAATACCGAAATTTGTGCTGGCTGCTTGCTTAGTTGCTCCACCACATTATACTCACTGTGCTTGATAAATTTTAGAAATTCCTGTGCCTCATTCTCATCCACAGGCCTTTTGATCTCTTGTTCGGGCGCAGCTTCCTGCCCATCTTTTATCTCAGACATCAACGCTTTTCCTTTTTGTTTCATATCATTGATCTTCTTTGCTGGTTCATTCTTTTTGTAATAACACCTCCCACTACGAGTAAAATGACCTACTTCCCCGATACTTTTAGTTGTGACCTTAGACTGCTCACTTTCTAGTGTGACAATGCTAACGTCGTATTTCCACGGTACAGTTTTATCATCCTTATAGGGAAAATGAGATGGCACTTCTATTATCATTTTTGGTTTCACTTGCTCCTTTTTGGTATCATAGTAGATTACCAATAGCCGATCGGTGCTATAGGGGAAACCTGACGATTGGTTGTCAGAGGCACACACCTCTCCTTCATCTGCCTCTCCACCTTTGTTGAAGATTTCAACCTCTTTACTATCCATCATATCTTGAAGTACTTTCTTAAATTCCTCACAAGACTGGATATCGTGCTCTTTACTACCATGGAAGTCATAAAAAATTTGCCCCTTTTCAACTCTTTCTTCAAATACTCTGTTAGGATGACGGAGTAACCCTTTTTTAACCAATACCTCTCAGATTTTCTGCAGAGGTGTTCTTACTTCAGAAACTCATTTCTTGACTTGCCGCTTGTCTTCTTCTCCCATTACACTCACATTCCCTTCAGCGTGGTTTGGGAATGGGTTCCCGGTTGTACCGCCTGAACCATCAAATCTCAAGATACCCGCATCAATGAGTCCTTGAACTCTTCTTTTAAAGGCGAGGCAGTTTTCTATAGAATGACCCTAATTTCCAGCATGATAAGCGCAATTGGCGTTTGGATTGTACCATTTCGGGTACGGAGGCTTCAAGGGTGCCATGTAATGTGGAGAGATCAACTGTTTTTCCAAGAGTTTTTGGTATAGCTCTCCGTACGGCACAGGAATGAGGGTAAATTGTTGTCTTTCGAAATTGGGTCTCGCTGGTCTTGGCTCGTTCTTAGGTTGGCTTTGGGCGAGCGTTGTGTTTTGTGGGAATGTGGCGTTTGGTCTTGGGCTGTTTGTGGCATAAACGGGGTAAGAAGGGTACGGAGGTGGTGCTTGGTAGTAAGGGGTTTGAGGCGGATAATAGAAATTCAGGGTGGGTAATTTCGTGGTCGAGGTTAGTTCAGATACAGATTGGGGGCATAGCGATTTCCTGTTCCCACCAAGTGAGTCTCTGGTTCCTTCTTCTTCACGGGCACTGCCCTTCTAGAACTTTCTTGCCCCTCCATTCTACTGCTCTTGACAGCATTCTTAATAAGTTCGCCAGATATGACAATATCCACAAAGTCTTTTGTGGCACTTCCCACCAATTTATCATAAAATGGTGCTTTCAAGGTATTTATGAAGGGGACAGTTATCTCGATTTTCGTCAGTGGAGGTTCCACTTGAGCCGAGATGTCTCTCTATCTCTGCGCATATTGTCGAAAAGTTTTTGACGGTTTCTTCTCCATCATCTGTAGCGTCATACGATCGGGTACCATGCCTGACACGTGCTTATACTGCTCGCAAAATGCTGACGCTAGATCCTTCCATGTTCGGATCTTCCCTCTACCGAGCTGATTATACCAGCGAAGAGCTGATCCAACAAGACTATCTTGGAAGCAGTGTATGAGTAATTTATCTTCGTTCACATAGCCGGTCATTTTTCGACAAAACATGACCAAGTGTGCCTTCGGACACCTTGTCCCATCATACTTCTCAAAGTCAGGTGCTTTAAACTTTGGTGGTAAAACCAAATCAGGCACCAATCTAACCTCTTTAGCACCTAGCGCAGAGAAGACCTCAGTGCCTTCTATCGCTTTTAGTCTTTCTTCTAGGCTTCTGTACTTTTCTTGGACCTCATAATCTTCCACTCTCAACCTGGAAACTTCCGCCAGATCATCTAGATCTGGGACGGGCGGATTGGCAGGAGCAGACACAAATATCCCCTGCCCTAGGTGTGTAGCCGGCATAGGTCGTTGTTCTAAACCAGCGGATTCCCCTTGAGTGTGTACTCTTTGTGTCATATGGGGCGGAGTGAATCCCGGTGGGTAAAGTGGATCTTGATCAAGGTTAACAACCTCAGGGTTCTGCACGGGTCCCTTTCCTTTTACCAGGGCTGACATCATTTCCATCATTTTTGCCATTTGGTCCCTTTGTTCTAGCGATTCCTCTCGAGATCTTATCATTAGATCCCTCGTTTCTTGCTGTGATTTGGCTAACTGCTCTTGTAATTCTCTTTGAGCTCTTTCCATTCTCTAGATTCTTTCATTAAACTCTGCCTCCATCACTCTAGTTTGTTGTCGCGTTCTATACGAATGTCGTGATTCTAGCCTTGTATTATTGCAACTGCGAATTGTACGATTCTAACCTTAGTGAACGGTCACGGGATACGTTTATGCAATGAATGGATGCATGAATGCTATATGAATGTTAGTTATGAATGTATATGCAAGAATTAGGTGTTGGTTTCAAGATAGCCCCTATCTAGGCATTTCATTCATTCAAAAGAGTTCATTACAAAACGTTTTGCCATCTTATGTGGCCATTACACGAACTTCCTAGCTATATCACTATATTTCTTTTCTCGCTCTAGCAATTCTGATATGCTCGATCGTTGGCTCGGTGGAAATCGGCAACTGAGATCTTCTACTTCATCTGATAATTGGACCATATACATAGCCACTCCACGGATTTCGTTGATCAAGAAGCCAAGTTGCATTTCCCTTTCCTGGAGGTCCATTTTATAAGCGTGGGTATCTCTATCATATTGATCACTTTTTTCTTCTAAGGTTTTTAAGAGAGTGTCCAATTGTTGTTGACAAGCTTGCAACGTTTCTTTCAAATCCTGTATTCTCTTTCTTAACTCTTGACATTCAGATCGGCTAGTCATTAGTTCATTAGATGCAGTCTCATACTCGGTATTTTTCTTTCTTAATTCTATCATGACCCAAGCAGTCTTTTCCTCCTCTTTCTTCGCCTTCCCTTTCCAAAATTCCATTCCGCCTTTTACGTTGCTCAATTCTTCCTTCCATTCCTCAGGTGACTTGCCTAGTCCGCTATTCTTGATAGTGACTCTTAGCTTCTTATTTTCCAAGTGAAGGTCTCTTAAGTCCTTTTTCATGACTTCAACTTCTTTTTGCACTTTCTCGGTCTTGGACTTCTCAATTTGGATGTCAATCTTCAACTGATAATTTTCTTCTTGAAGAGTACCAATGTCCCACAACATCTTGGATTTTTCCCGCTCAAATTCCTGTCTCGCCATTTCCAATTCGGATGGCACTTCTTCTAAGAAGGGATTCTGGAAGGCGTAACTCATCGATGATACTGGCTGACTATTCACCCGTTGCTTTCTCCATACGTCATAATCTTGGGTGAGAGTATCGGCGTATAGAGCTAGCTCCATCAGATGAATTTTCTTCCAAGACTTGGCAGTGTCTCAGACTCTCTTCATATAACCCTCACCCGCGAAAGCAAACTCGGATTGTGCTAACCCTCCAGTGGCTGGTACGAATTGTCGTGAAGAGAATTGCCTTTAGACCAATAGCGGAGCGTATCCGATTCCTCCCCATAATCCTAGCAGCGGCACCCAATCTTGATTTCCAACCTTGTATAACAGGACTGACGGGCGTATCCACGATGCTCTCTAAGTTACATCTTCGGCGCGGAGATTCTGAAAAACTGAAGTCCAATACTGCTCGGTGCCTTCCTTTGGCCATTCTTTCTTGATATAAGCTTCTAATAGGGCAAACGTTTTTTAGAACATATGGTACGGGGTACGCTCGACTTTCCAAAAATGGCTCAAAATCCAGACATTAAGTAACTGTGCGCATCCTATAAAACGTCCTTCCCCTCTCCTCCTACAGCTGCTTAGAGATCTGAAGGTCTCGGCCAAAACAGTCAGGACAGGATTGATTCCTTGTTTTAGTCTTTTAAAGAAATCCAGTATCGCAACTTCTATATGTCCGAGAACTTTTGGGAAGACGATCAATCCATATATGGCCAAAGCGAATAAATTCACCCTCTTCAGCAAATCCAGATGGTTTAGAGCCAAATCTCGTAGGGAGAACCACGAGATACAAATGACTTCATTCTTCCTTTTTATTTGTTTCTCGGCCCATGTGTCAGTCATATCCGTCAATCTCATTATTTTTTTTTTGAAGGTCATCGGTTTAGGTTCTTTCACATAAATCTTATAGGGCTGTACATTATCAATGCGAAGTAAAGCCGCGTACTCTTCGATAGTTGGAGTCATATCTTCTCCGTTGAAGGTGAAACATTGGTAGACGGGATCCCAAAACTTAACCAAAGCTTGAATCAATTGC
Source organism: Gossypium stocksii (assembly GCA_020496765.1). Lineage (NCBI taxonomy): Eukaryota > Viridiplantae > Streptophyta > Magnoliopsida > Malvales > Malvaceae > Gossypium > Gossypium stocksii. The sequence goes on along the minus strand of CM035621.1, from coordinate 10,137,192 downwards.
TCGTCTACTTTGACAGCAACTAGGTTAGCTATATCCCCATACCTCTCAGTAAAGATTCCCCTAGTATCTGGGTCCCACTGATTCCAAATCTGAACCAAATCCTCAAGATTATTTTGACAAACATTCACCGTTACGTGCTCCGGCAGATCGACAACACATCCCTCCACTAGACTATCCCCTCTTTCTCTTTGGGTTTTTAGGGACCAATCCCAAACCACGACATTCCTCTCGGTTGTTTATGTAATCGACTCCTCCATTAGAAACCCGTTTTTTGGCAACTGATCTCTAGTCAACACCTTCCTAATATGATACCTAGAATGCATGGTGCCAGATAAACAACAACAAATAAACCCTGGTTAGTAATATAGGTAAAAACATGGAAAATTGTACAAATTAAGCTACCCGATCCTATTTATCAAACAGGCCTGATTCTCTTGTGTAGAAAATGAAAATGCAAAAGGTTGGAGGCGCTTCTCCCATGTACTTATTTTGGTAACTGCTAAACGGACAGAGGTTCGGTCATGATTCTAAGTTAGGTGGCTCGTACGGTTCACTACATGTGATTTTGGTTCTAAATAGGTACTCGAATTGTCCGTACCGTCATCTACTAAGATTAGTACAGAGCCTCGGTCACGGCCCATCACAGGCTTACGAGTTCAATTCGAGGGATTACATGTACTTATGCCTATGCGGATGGACGAGTTAACTCACGAAAGCATAAGTCGTATGTAAGCTGAAAGATTTCACTAGCCTGTGCGGAGGGACGAGTTAACTCACGAAGGCATAGTGTTTACTTTCACTTAAATGGACGGAGCCCGGATATGGCGCTCATGTTATGCAGAAATGTACGTGCACAGTGTGTGGGGAGAAACTTACAAACCTTTCATTTTATTTTAAAACTAAACTATGAACTAAAACCATAAAAATTTAAGGCTGAAAAGCAACGAGATAAAACAAGTTAGAAGAATACTTACGACATGATGCAAATGCAGGATTTTTCTAAAACAAAATTTCAGGATCATGACTAAATATCAAATTAAACGAGGAATTTTGAAAATTTTGACAACACATGTTTATTTCTAGACTCGACTCTCAAAAATTGGGTCCCCAGTGGAGTCGCTAGCTGTAGCGACGTAAAAATTTTAGCTTTGCAGCCTTGGTCGCTAATTGTGGCGATTTATTGAAAATTTGAAATCTGGATTTTGATTTTATTAAAACAAGGGGAGTCGCCACCGATCTTTTTTTTTCTAGGTGTGATCGGACACCTATAAAATTTATATTTTTAAAGAAAGAAAACCGGGCTTAGGTTTACGTTTAAAATCCAGAGAAAAATAGGGCTTGGGAGTCAGTTACGCACGAGGAAGGTGTTAGCACCCTCGTGACGCCCAAAATTGGTATCTTATTAAACATGTGTTGTCTTGATTTTCAAGAATACGAGTTTGATTTAATATTTGATCGTGATCCGTTCAAAACACGAGAATTTCAAGACTTTTTTAATTTTTCAGAAGGATATCCCGTTTTAACGCGAGTCGACATGATTCATCCAACATAGCGATGAAATCACAGACTTAATGTTAAAATCGGTATCTTGCCTTATTTTTGAAATTAATTGAAAGTATATAAAAAAATCATTTGAAACGATAAAAAAATTTAAAACAATGTCAAAATTAAATGCAATTTAAACATATATTTGATTCAGAATCATGCAAACAATAAAAACGCGAGTATATGACAAATAATAAACATAATTGTTACAAAACATTAACCAATACGAACGATATTAAACAATATGATAAGAGTATTTAAAAAAAACATATAATAATATGAAATGTATATACATAATATATAGTACAAAAATACACACGTAACAGAGTATTAAAATATGAAATAATATAAACGAATATATATATATAGATATAAATAATATAATACTAAAATATATATATAAGATAACATGTAAAAATATACACATATATAAATAATATAATAATAATAAAAATATACATATTGCAAGAGATATTAAAATAGTATTTGAAAATACATAAGTAATAACATTGAAAATATAAAGTAAAATAAAGAAATATATACATGATACAATAAATATTAAAAACATAATTAAGGTATATATATAATACATATTGAAAGTATTAAAATATATATATAGTATGGCATCAGGATGTGTACATGATTAAAAATATATAACATTAAAAAAATATACATGCAATATACAAAAATATAGAATTATATTAGGAATGTACACATAAAATAATATATATACAAAATAAATAAGTAGTAAATAACATGTATATAAAATATGTACATACATATAAGTACCTAAATAATAACATTATTGAAATAAGCAATAGTAATGACAGTAATAAGATTAATGATAAAATAGTAATAATAAATGATAAATAATAATTATATATATAGTAACAATAAGTATAATAGTAATAGTGATAATAATATGTAAAATATAATAATAGCAATAAATAATATAAATAATAAAAAATAGAATAATAAAATAAATTAGCAAAATAAAGAAACAAGGATTAAATCGGAAGCGAAATAAAAAAATAGGGCTAAATTTTAAAATAAAACAAAGGATAGGGACCTATTAGAACACACTAGAAACCATAGGGGACCAAAACAGAAATTTTTCCAGCCTTTCAAAATGCTGCGCCGGAAGGGATGATTAAATTGAAAACAAACATAAATAATGAGGCTAATTTAAAACATATGGAAACCCGATTGCAAAAGTCAGAACAAGCAGAAGGGCTAAATGCATAATTAGCCCTTCCGTAGAAAACATGCGGATCCTGAGTGGGTAGGGTCGGGTCGACCCGATCCAGGGCAAAACGACATCGTTTTATGCCCTGGATCCCAAGGCCAAAACGACGTCGTTTGGGTCTGGGTATAAAAGCCAAAATTTATAAAAAATTCATTTTTCTTCCTTTTATTCAGAAACTCTCCCTCTCTCTCTCTCAATTCTCTCCAGGCTTGGAGATTTCCGAGCAGTGGCCCTCCGACGACCAGCCACCGGACCACTGGGTACCGCCGTCGCCGGCCACCGCGTGCAGTGGCCTGAAGTTCGAAAGGTAAATTTTTTTTATATATGTATATATATTAAAATAGAGAGGAAAAAAAAAGGAAATAAGAAAAGAAAATAAATCCAATTGAAAACTAAAAAATCCCTTTTGGTTTCTCGGATCTAAATGTTAAGTGCTTTTAAACCCTCTGATTTTTTTTATTTCTTACTTCTGATCTGTTATTATTATTTTTTGTTTCTATTTCTTATTTTAATAAAAATATATGTTGTATATATATAAATAATGTTTAGAAAGTCGGAAAAGAGGAGAGTGTTCGAAAACAGAAAAGAACAACAAGGAAAATTACCTTCGGTCCGATTCTGTTTGTTTCTGTATTCTCTCGTTATTTCACTGCCTTTTGGGTATTTTAGTTCACTAGTGTGTTTTTTTTTTTGAATGAAATCTTTGTTTTTTTTTTTTCTATATTGATGAAAAATCCCCCCTTCTTTACATATTTGGTTTTCGGTCATTTTATAACAGAATAAAATACAATAGAAAAATAGAAACATCACTATTTGATTGCTATTTCACTATTCCCCTCTCTGCTCTCTGTTTGCTATCTTTCATTTCTAATCTTGCAGGTGTCGGTTATCCATAAATGCGGTGGGATAGGGCGACATCGGGTCTCCAGTAGCGGTGTCAGAAGGCCCTAGGTGCGCCGCACCTAGGGTTTGAAATTTGCTTTTCGGGTTTGGGGCATTGGGGCTCTCGATTTGGGGTATGGGGTTAGGCTTAGGGTTTTGGATTGCTGTTTTAGGGTATTGGGCCTGATGGGTCGTTGGTTTTAGGTTAGGTATTGTTTGGGTTTTGATTTTGGATTGGGTAGGGGTTGTTGGGCTAGTTTGGGTGTTGGTTTTATGTAAATGGGTTATTTAAATTTTGATTGTAATTGGGGCCAAAATTGGCCTATAACAAGTTAGTTATACATATGAACATATTAAATACATGATTACACATGTTATAATCTATCATCTGAGGTGCCTAAAGGCATATTGGTTGTATGTGAAGATATTATATGTGAAAAGCTTGATTTTGGTTTGTTTTAGTGCCTAATTTTGGCTTGTTGATATGCACAATGTTAACTGAAGGTACATGCTTTGTTGGGTGAGAAAATGGCTTATGAAATAGCCTATTTTTGTCCACACGGGCAGAAACACGGGTGTGTGTCTCAGCCGTGTGTGACACACGACCAGGTGACACGGCTGTGTCCCCTGTATCTTTTAAAAAGAATGCAAGTCAGTGAGTTACATGGCCTTAGACACAGGCGTGTCTCTTGACCGTGTAAATCACACGGCCTTGTCACACAGTCGTGTGACCCCTGCAATGTCGAAAATATTAAATGTTTCCAAAAAAATTTTGAATTTTTGATTTAGTCTTGATTTGTTTCTAATGTGTATTTTGGGCCTTGAGGGCTCACATAAGGGACATTATGCTTGATTTCAATTGTTTTTTTTATATGAATGCTATATGATGCGAAATATCTATTTATTTGAACTGTAACTTTTGGTAATGCTCCGTAAACCTATTCCGACGACGGATACGGGTTAGGGGTGTTATAGAGAACTTTCCTGTTGACATCCATTTCCATTTTAGTTTATCAGTCCCCATCTCTCCCAATGGCATGTTACAAGCCAAAATGAGATCGACAATTTTTTAAGGAAGAACGAACAATAACCATTGTGCCTTCAACCCTTTTTGGTAATACAACGTCACAAACCTGAATCGTCTCATCTATCTCCCCTTAACCAATATATTTTTGCTTTAACAGTCCCACACCTCTCACCCAAACATCATTCCAAAAATTAATCAGCCTTCCATCACGTACAAACCAAATAAGACCATTCTTGACCTCCTCCTAAATTTTAGTTAAAGATCTCCATAAACTCGAGCAATTGCTATGACGAATATCCAATGAAATTTTCTAATGAATCTTATATTTATTCCTCAATATTTGAACCCATAATGCTTCAATGTTGACAATGAGGTTACAATCAATCTTCAAAAGAAAAAGCTTATTTTGATTTTGTACTTTTTGAATCCAACCCTCCATTCACCATAGGTTTACAACAATCATTTCAACTAACAAGTGATGGTTTCTTACCTGAGTGAGAAGACCCCCATAGAAAATCGCGAGCCATTTTTTGAATTTCTTTACAAAGCAAAATTGGGATACTTGTCGTAGCCATAAAGTAATTAGGAATCTTCATCAGAATTTACTTTACCAGAGTAAGTCGCCATGATAACAATAGCTTCCTAACATCCCATCCATTAAGCTAATTTTGAACTTGTTTAAAATAAACCGGAACATGTAAACCCGAACTCTATTGTGAAAAAAAGTACACCCATGTACCTTCTCAGATCATTTACTCTAATAAAACCAAGTTTATCACATAAGCTTGCAGCTTCCTCTTCCCTCACATTTTTAAAGAAAAAACTCAAGCTTTTTGATGATTAACTCGGTGGCCGGAATAATGACATAAAATTTCTAGAGCATGTTTGATACAATTCACTCATTTCTCATTAGCTTTGCAGAAGAGTACTATGTCATCTGCGAAGAATAAGTGTGAAACACCTGGACCACGTCGATAGAGCATTAGTGGTTTCCAAAGTTTCTGTCCAGTAGTAGCCTCGATCAAGTCTCCTAAACATTCCATTCTGAGAATAAACATGTATGGAGATAAGGGGTTTCTCTGTCGCATTCCAATGGTTGGTATAAATGTCTCAGAAAGTGTACCATTCTACAAAAGCTGAATAGATACCGAAGATACACAACGTATGATTAAATCCACAAAAGACACCATTAAACCAGCATCAATGAAAGTATCATGTAGGAAGTCCTACCGAACCCAATTGTAAGCTTTTTCAAGATCAAATTTAATTTTCATCTAACCCTTTTTACTCTTGGTGTTCTTCACTGTATGTATCGCCTTTTGAGTAGTTATGATGTTGTCTAAAATGTTTCGTGAAGCTATGAAACTGGACTGATTTAACTTAACAAGAATTTGCATAAACCTCCAAAGACGAATCACTACTGCTTTATAGTGTTTGTCCCAATACTCTTAAGAATTAGAACCAATAATGTCCGATTAAGTTCAGGATCCAAGCTTCCCCCCATAAACATCTTATGAACCATAGTATAGACATTTTTACCTACGATATTCCAATTTGCCTGGTAAAATTTCACATGAAACCTATCAACCCCCAGTGCTTTAAGAGATGCCATGCTAAATAAGGCCTAACAAACCTCCTCCATACTGATTGCAGCATTCAAAAAGCCAATAAGATCATCTTTTAATTTTTGCAATCGCCCCTTAACAGAGAAGTCATTTACTAAATATGTATTCATACTATAAAGACTGGTAAAATACTCTATAGCATGACATTGTAGGAGATTATCATCAAAGCACCATTCTGATTTGTCAATTTTAAGTATTTCAATTTTATTATGTTTCCTCCTACTTAAAGTACGACTGTGAAAAAACTTTGTATTCCGATCTCCACTAGCAAGCCATTCACACCTAAATTTCTAAAACGACAGTAACTCTTCTTGGCTTAAAATGTTTTCAATTTCCATGTAATGGCCTAAATTCAGGGTTATCGGAACAATGGTTTCGTAACCAAAAATCTGATTTAAAGAGAAATTTATTTTAATATTTTTGCATAAATATTGATATGATAGGAAAATTGTATGAAAATATTGATAGAAAAATTTTACCGATTTAATGGTTAGTTAAAAAAAAGAAATTATTGAAGAAATTGGGTAAAAGTAAGTTATCGAGACCTCGATCTCGTAAAACTGAGTCAAAAATATTTTTATAAATATTTATGAAATGTTAGTAATATGGTATTAAAATTTTGTTAGAAAATTTTAATGTTTGGGCAGTCAATTAAATAAAAAGGACTAAATTAAAAAGGGTGTAAAAGTTACTAAAAGGATTAAATAGCTCAGTTGTCAAATGAGGAGGGACTTAAAGTGAAAATAAGCCCAAAGGAGATATTTTAGGTGGTATAAGCTGAGAAAAATAAGGGGAATTGATGAAATAAGGGCAAAATAGGAAAATAACAAAATTTACTTAAATAAAAAGGGGACTAGATTGGAATATCTAGAATTCTCTTCATATTTTCTTCATTCTCATCAGAAAAAAACGTCCTAAGGGTTTATTCAAGCTGGTATTTCATAATTTTTGCACCAAGTGAATTAATCCTTGCCTTTTTCTTGTAATTTTTGTGTTTTTAAGACTTTTACAACTAGGTCCTACTATTAAATTCATTAGTTTTTGATTTCATAGATGAAATTGAAAGATATCATGGTTGAGTGTTGTTAGTATATGATGATTTAGCATGTAATTTAGGACCTATTTGTAAAAGAGTGTGAAATTGAAGTCTAGTGCTGAAATTTTGATTTCCAAAGGCTATAAAGTAGTTTAAAATGATAGAATAAAGTGTTAATTGAGAAAAATTAACTCAATTGAGACGTTAATTGAGTAGGGACGAAATTATCATTTATTAAAAGCTTAGGGGAAAAATGGTAATAAACCTCTTGCACTAAAACAGTTTTGGACAGCAACAGTAGGCTAATTTTGAAAAATCACCATAAATTGTAAAAATTGAATTATAGGATGAAAAAAATATGGAATTAAAGCTTATTGAGTCTAGTCTCTCATAGAAGAAACGGTGTGAACAATAGAATTGTAAATCATGAGATATAATAAATTTTGTGAGACAAGGTCAGAATAATTTTGGGTTCCCCTGTTCTGACTTTGGAAAATCACCAAAATTTCAGAAAAATAAATAGGGGCTTAAATTTATATGTTTGAAATCTTTAATGAGTCTATTTTCAAAAAAAATAAGTGGAAGCATCATCCGAGTTCTGTAAGAAGAGATAATTAATTTTTAGTGAAGAAAGGTCGGAACTGTCATACAGCAGAACATGAGTAACTTTAAAGAATAAATTGTACTTATTGGCTAAACCAAAAATTCTGAAAATTTTATGGTAAGAATATATGTAAGTCTAGTTTCAGGAAAAATTAGCAGATCTTAATTTGGAGCTCCGTAGCCCAAGATAGAAATAATTTAGTGACTATAACTCAAGTAGACAGCTTTGAATGAAGTATAAATAATAGTGGAATTGTAGGAAATGGTACATATGAACATGAAATGTTAAATTGATGATTAAATTTATTTATTTAGATCCCTAAGACTCAAATACGAAGCTAAATCGAGGAAAGGAAAAAGTTCAGTATTAGTAGATTTTTGTGTACGAACAAGTATTAAGGTAAGTTTGTGTAACTTGAGTTATATTCTTCAATGCTTGAAATGTATGTTATTGATGTGAATATGATTTGAATGTTCATTGTATGAAAATTGATGAAACATTTATATATTTGATAAAAAGGGGAAGAAATCCCGGTTGAATGAAAGGAAAATTCGATGGATCTCTGAAAAGGAATTGACGGTAAAAAGGATCTAGCCCGGACGAGTGATCCTATCCTAATATAGCCCTCCCGAAGAATATGTGTAAAATGGATTTAGCCCGGACGGGTAATCCGAATTACGGTTTGAATTTAGCCTGGACTGGTAATTCAGATCTAAGCTCATTAAGGTAATTGTCGTTGCAGGGGATTTAGCCTGGACTGGTAATCCAGCTGTAAGGATGAGGTTCGTGAGAGTGTGCTCTCTGAAATGAAAATGTGCGCACATGAATATGAATTGACGGACCCGAATTTGTACACTTAAGTGTACTCCTGAAAATCCATCGAAATTCCGAGAAATTCAACTGGGTAAATATGGGAAAATAATAATGGAATGGAAATCATGGTATTGATGAGCTCATCAATCACAGTATATATTATTGATACATTGAAATTATTAGACTAACTTGAATGTTGTGTTTGTGCATGTTAGGGTAACAATGCATTGAATGGATGTATGAATGTTTATTGTATTGCGTTGAAAATATTAGGTAAGTATAATTCTTGTTACATAAGCTTACTAAGCACAATGTGCTTACCCTGTTTTTTTTTCCCTGTTTTGTAGTATTAAGAGCTCAGAGGTCGGATTCGGTTGGAGACACATTACACTATCAACCTCAACATTTTGGTATATCAAAAAACTTTATTTTGGAAATCAATGGCATGTATAAGTTAATAAAGTAAATGTTAATGTGAAATGAATGTAAAGTTAGCCATTGGTGTGGCTACCAAACCTTGGTTTGGTATGTGATGAGTTATTTTATGGATATGCACGAATCTATCTTGAAAATATGTTGAATTGAATTGGTTGATTTGGAATGGTCTCGGTTTAAGTTTTGCAGGAAAGGTTAGATATCTATAAAAGGGGTTATATTGAGTTAAAAAAATTTCTATGGTTTTGATTTAACTCCAGTTTGGTCCCGATGTATGTTTTGGTCTTCAGAGGCCCATCTAAGGGACGTCATAACAATGTTTTGGTAAATGAATAGTATTTAACTCGTAATAACGAAAAAATTAATTTGGTAAACTCTGGTAATGCCTCTTACCCTATTTCAGTGACGAATACGGGTAGGGGTGTTACATTCCACCAGAATATCTACTTCCTTCAACCGAAGATGTATAGAATTGCATTGCTCCAAGATTTGTTGAACACGATCTAACTCCCTAATTGCTTCTCTTTTTTGATAAAAAATTTCCAAAAATAACCTTATTCCAATCTTTTACCAAGTTCATAAAATTCCCTAAATTTTTAACAATATTGTCGTTATCTTTCCAAGTATTTTTGACAATATCTTAAAATTTCGAATTTACTAGCCAACTGGCTAGGAATCGAAAGGGTTTTTCCCCTTCTCTTCTCCTTGTTGGATTAACCAATGCCAGGAGCAGTCGATGATCTGACTTAAGTTTATGCAAGTGACAAACAGAGGTGTTAGGGGCAACCATTTGCCAATGATCATTACAGAGCGATCGATCTAAACTTTGAAAAAGATTCCCCCTATTCCAAGTGTACATAGGACCCTGAAATCCCAAATTTATCAATCCATGCTGAAACACAAAGGAATTAAATCTACTACACCTTGCTTTATAAGACTCAGACCCACATCGCATTTATTCACATATCAAAATGGTATTGAAATCACCTGCCATGAACCACGGCTCAATATCTACAAAAATCGCTCTCAAATCTTCCTATAAGAGTTCCTTTGTGCTTCAATGGGGACTACTATAAACAACAATGCACAAAAAAGACATGATTTTGTTTATCTCCAACTAGCATATGGATAAATTGTGAATGAATTTTCAAAATCTCAATACCTATACTGTCATTCCAAAGTACTCAAATTCTACCAAAAAAAACCTGATGGTTTCAACTCTAAAAGAATTATCAAACCCCATTTTAGAAACAACTAAATCTGCTTTGCTCCCACTGATTATGGCTTTAAAGAGTGCTAGTAAATCTGGCTCGAACTCATGCATATATTCCCTTAAGAAATTACAAAACCTTAGAGGACCACACCCTTGGCAATTCTAAAAGAAAGCCTTAAAATTTGTATTAATCATATAAAAAAGAGGAATGAAATTACATACCCAAGCTTCTTCACGCCGATAAAACTTCCTCTAAAGTTACATCTTTGACTCCGTTCTCTTCCATTACACCCCCTTCAACAGTTGTAACACATTGGATTTACTGGTTGAGACTCTGGATAATACTGTCTATCGCTTAAGCAATTAGAAGAGATGTGGAAGCCCCTTTCGGTAGGAGAATTTGTCCTTACCTGGTGTTTCTACTCATATTGCTAGGCGTAGCAACCGGACGTTGTCCGAAAACTTCTCACATTGTCATTTTCAATTTGTTGTTAATTGTTCTTTCCAGATTCTCCTCTCCACTAGAATCCCCCTTAAAAGACAGTCTCTTCATTGCCACATTTTTCCTTTTGTTTAACCCATGTCCAAATGATTGAAAAACAATTGAGTCTATCCCTTTATCCAAAATTCTTAGACCTATCATTAACCTATTATCAAATGGGTTTTCATTTAATCCAGTAAAACAGGCTTGCTTATTATTGGGCTTAAGAATATTTGAATTAGCCTGCAACCTATTTGTAATAACCACCCCTTTATCTTTACTCTTATTACCTTTTTTTTTTAAACCTTTTAGACTTAATTTGAGTAACTGTCTTCTCCTTAGCCAGCTCGTTTGTCCTCGTAATTACCGTCCCAGAACCCAAATTCCCCCATTATCATTTAAATCAGACAATCCACCATCTTCCATCCCCTCATAATTTTTACTAAGCATTTCAAACCTGAATCCTTCAGCCTTCTAGTCACCGTTAACGTCCTTTACTTTGACCACCATCATGGGATTCTAATGTTTGCGCTCAACCAACATCCATGGCCCAAATTGTTCTCCCTCTGATCTTCTTGTGTCGTTACACCTCTACCATGATTCTCCTCCATTATTCCTTCAGTTGCTTCTCCTTGTTCAACTCTATGTGGACATGAACTTCACGTGTGACCAACCCTCCCGCAACCGAAGCAAACTAGAGGCAGCGATTCATATTCAAAACATTGAATTCTACCATCAATTTTAACCTTTGAAATAAATGGATTGCCCAAAACTATGTAGACTTTGAGTCTTGCAAATTGTCTTCTTGAGTTATTATCCGTGTTCCGATCAATTTTCGCAACAAGGCCAATTGTGCTTCCAATGACTTTGAGTAAACTTGTAACACCCCTAACCCTAAATCATCGCTAGAACAGGGTTACGAAGCATTACCGAACATTTAACCAATTTACGATTAACAAACAAATAATTAAAATTAAAAATGCATACTATGATTTATTCATTCAGTCCCTTTAATGGACTTTCAAGGCCCATAATACGTGTCATAAGTGGTTCGAGACTTGTTCGAGTACTCCAAAAATTTTTCTTGAAATTTTAAAATTTTCCTTAGGTGAAGGGCTCACACGCCCGTGTGGACCAGAGACACACCCATGTGACCATATGACACGCCCGTGTAGTTAAGTTGTGTGGTTCACACGGCCATGTGACATACTAGTGTCCTTGCCCGTGTAGTCACACATGCCCGTGTCCCTTACCCTTGTGATTTTTAGGAGCATTCTGACTTCCAACCCAAGAACAAATTGATTTCACACGGCCAATTCACACACCCATGTGCTAGCTGTGTGTCTCACACGGTCTGATCACACGCTCGTGTGCTAGGCCGTGTGGACTCTATATAAGCCTTTTATATCAAGTTAGCCAACCCTGCAAATTTAAACCACAGCAACATAAATTTCATACAATTATACTCAATTCACATTAGTAACATCAACTCTATATTTATCTAACTTATGTTCACACGCACTATCAAGAAATATTCAAATTAACTTAGTGATTTCATTACTTCTACTTCTAATATTGTAACTAAAGTGTTGTTTCATAGCTTTAATATTCATATAACAGACCTTTACTAAACATATCATATATATATATATACATATATATATATTCTTAAGTTATTACAAAATATGGTCATTTAAGTCCTCATCAATGCCATATAAACCACCAAAAGCATTTATAGTGAAATCTACCGGAAAATCAAGATAGTGTAACTTGAGTGTGATGATCCGATCCTTCGACCCTCTCGTTAATCTACAAAGAACAATAAACAACACAAATAAGCTACATACAGCTTAGCAAGCTCGTCGGCTTTAAATTTAAATCTTACCGAACATTGAACACATTATAATCAAATCAAAGGAACATTTCATTTATTTGACATTTATCCTGTCAACCACAACTCGTTTGATAAAATAACTTATTTGAGCTCAATAATAATAATAATAATAATATTACCCAAATTCCTTCAAACATGTACCACTTTCAACTTGCCAAGTTGTTCATTTAAGGAATGGCTTACGGATTTGAGTACATCGTGATTGGAAGCTCAAAGGCTAACTGAAGCACATAGGTGCTAAACGGAAACCCGAAAGAGTTAAACGAAAGCTCATAAGAGCTGAACGGAAACTCATAAGGGTTGAACTAATGCTCAGAAGAGTTTAACTGAAACCTAGAAGAGTTAAACTAAAGCTCATAGGAGCTGAACTAAAACCTATAAGGGTTAGCTGAAACTCATATGAGTTAACAGAAGCTCATGAGAGCTAAACGAAAAGCAAACACGAGAATTCGCAACAAATGCTGAATCTCAGTTTACTTGGGTAATTCACCGTCAATTCCTCTTTTGCACTGAACGATTGTACTCATTTCCCACGTTCCGTTTCTCCGTAATGCTTTATTCAATTTCATAACTTTAGCACGAAATTTCTTATTTTCAAACAATTAATACAAATAAATACTAATTATCATTCAACAAACAATTTAAATTACTAACAATTTAACCGTACGAACTTACCTGGAACAATTTGTAGTAGTTGTAGAAATTTTAAGGACTATTCTGTAACTTTTTCCTTTCTTCGTTTATCTTTGATTTCTTGATCTATAATATATAATTATTCATTTATCAGCATCTAGTTTTACTCTAATTCACTTCATAATTTATACCCCTCAATTTTTGAAATTGTACATTTACCCTAAATTTTTATAGTTTTTACAATTTAGTCTTTACTTAATTAACCCCTCAATTGAGCTAATTTTTCTCAATTAATACTTTATTTCATCATTTTAAACTATTATAAAACTTTTGGTAAACACAATTTCAACATCAAACCCTAATTTCAACATTTTTCACAAATAGGTCCTAAATACCAATTTCTATTGAAATTCCCTAATTAAATCATCTCACAGTCAATTTAAAGCTTCAATTCTATGCTAATTCATCATAAAATTTCAATAATCATGCATGTCAACTTTCAAAATCATCCATGGAATCAAAAACTAATGAATTTAATAGTAGGACCTAGTTGTAAAAGTCTTAAAAACACAAAAATTACAAGAAAAAGGCAAGAGTTAACTCACTTGATGCAAAAATTATGAAAAATCAGCTTAAGAACCCTTCTATGGCATTTTGGCTGATGAGAATGAAGAAAAATAAAGAGAAATCTAGATATTTCCACTTTAGTCCTATCCTTATTTAGTTAATTTTGGCAATATTCCAATTTTGCCCATTTTTCATCAATTTTTTCTGATTTTTCTCTGCTTGTGCCGCCCAAAATATCTCCCTTAGGCTTATTTTCTTTTTAAGCCCTTCCTTGTTTGACAATTGAGCTAATTAATCCTTCTAGCAACTTTTACACTTTTTCAATTTAGTCCTTTTTATTTAATTGACTATCAAAACGTTAAAATTTTTTAACAAAATTTTAATACCACATTACTAACACTCCATAAATATTTATAAAAATATTTTCAACTCGATTTTAAGAAATCGAGGTCTCGGTACCTTGTTTTCAACTCAATTTATTTACTAATTTCTTTTTAGTTTATAGTTTCACCTATTTAGAAATTTGCTAGATATACTTCTCCACCAATCCCAAGTTAAATTATGAATGAAAAAATAATTTCCTATATTAACACTTATATCCACTTAATGAAAAAATAATTTCCTATATTAACACTTATATCCACTCATAAATCTAATATATTAAAAATATTACGTTTTCCATGAAATAAATTTGACTTAATAGTTACTCATTACTCATCTAATATATTAAAAATATTACGTTTTCCATGAAAGAAATTTGACTTAATAGTTTGTCATTACTCACATACGTCGTTTTAATAAAAGAAAGCATTAACAGCTCAAACATTAAAAATTAAAAAATAAAAAGTAACATCATTAATTCTTAAAATTGTCATATTTTTTTTATTTATCGAATATACAAATAAACTAAAAAACAAATTTCATTTGAAAGAGAGTTTTAGAACCTCCTTGTACATATATAGTAAAAGCAAATTATTTAAAGAGAAAATTTAAAAGAAAAAGGGAAAATAGATAAAATATTATAATAAAGATATGAAGGGTATGAATGAATAAAAAGAAAATAGTAAGGGGGAGAGAGGAGAGTTGGCGTCAATCACGTTGAGAGCGTGAAACAAGGCGGGCGGCGTGTGGATTTAGAGATTTGATTTTGGCAAAACATTGAATATTGAAGATTGAGCTACTAACTCTCTATGTTTATCTGTATCTTTCAAGACAACTACTAATAAATATTTTGTTTTTTGACCTTTTTTTTTTTGGTAAAACTTTCAATTTTACAAACAATTAATAGGGTTGTCCATGAAAATGGGAAAATCAAAGACTTAACGTGGGTTCCATTTTATTAAAATTTAAGTTGGTTTTTTTTTCTGTTTAGTATATATTTATATCTCATCTATCAATTACATCATTTTGTTATCTATTAATAATAGTTTTTACATGTGTTTACATGAAAAAATTGGAATTTACATGTGTTTAAGAGAGTCTCGTAGAGTGCTAATGAAGTGATCAAAGTCTTGTATAGTTGAATTAAGCAAGTTGCCTTTGTTTGTAAGGTGAATACATCTAAGAGGTATGTAACAAATTCCTATATGTTATTGGCAAGTAATTAGATCCTGTTAAACATGGATGGCGTTATCCAGGTGGACTCTAGTTCTATTGTTGTAGGGGGTTATGCGTGATACGAAGGGGAATTGGATTTTAGGATTTAATAAGTTTATGAGAGTTTGTTCAGTTTTGAAGATTGAGTTATGGGGTATTTTTTATAGAGTGTTGATTAATACAGATAGCATAGAAGCAATTCAAATTATTCAAGTAATTAACTCAAGAGACTCAAATTCAGTTTTAGTTAGACAAATCCATTAGTTGCTAGAAAGAATAATTCAATGGTGTGTCTAACATGTGCCTAGAGAAAAAAATAAAATTACCGATGGTAATAATGACATTTTACTTCTGTTTGTACAACCTCTCTTATGGGTTTTAGTTTAAGTCTTTGTGGACTTTATATTTTATTTTATATTATAAAAACACTAATCAAAGGGCCTAATTAATTTTTTTATCATTAAAATTCAATAGCATAAACATTTTTAAAGTCTTAAGTGCCTTTTTTTTAGGGATTTTCTTTTAACTATTTTTTCTAAAAAAATTAAAAATAAAATATATGATATTAAAATCACTTTTAAAAAGTATTAAAATTTTAAATATAATTTTTAATATATATATATATATATATATATTATAAAAAAGGAGAACAAAATTAAACAGACATGTATCATTCTCGGCAGTGTCACTCCATCCATGGATGACCCGTAGAGCTTCATCAAGTAGCTACCTAAAATAATACAGCCCGAGATCCTTGGTAAGAGCTATAGTAGCCATTTTGTCAGTTACTCTGTTGCCTTCACGATGAGTATGAATCAGGTTAGTTGTCCAGTTCCATCGCAACATCTTCTTGATCTCTCTAAGAATTGCATTTGCCGATTCTTCTTGGTCGCTCCTCTGTATCAGTTGCACCGTCGATAAGCTGTCTGTCTCTAATATGAGCCGTCTAGCCTCCGTCTTCCAAGCTTGGATAAATTCGCCATGTATTCCCCATAACTTAGCTTCGACTATGGAATAGACCCCAATATTGCGTGCAAAGCCCGCCTTCCAACGCCCATTATGACCGCGTAGTACACCACCTGCAGCAGCCAAACCCGTATTCGTCTTCCTTGCTCCATCAGTGTTTACCTTTAACCAATCCTCAGGTGGCTAGCTCCACCCTATCTGCCTGCATTCCCTTCTCACATGCCTTATTGCATAATTCCTGTTCGCCCTGAAGGGCGTTAATAAATTCGTTGCACATTCTCATGCTTTTGTCCACCGATTCCCAGTCAGATAGCCCCATATTAAAAATTCGGTTGTTTCATCGGCACCATAAGCACCAACAAAATAACCTAAACAGGATGTCCCAATGCTCAATTGGCATCGCAAACCAAGTCAGATTAGTAATATTAGACCGAATCCATTCACATAAATCTATTTCAAGAAATTCTTGCATTTATCCAGCTTCACTCGTTGGCTCCACAAGCCAATTGCAGGATGACATTTTCGCAGTATGTGATCCATGTCCTCAACTGGGTGGCCACACTCACTACAAGCCGAATCAACAGTTAGGTGCCTCCGTGCCCTGTGGTCATTTGTCAATAGCTTGTTGTGGGCAGCAAGCCAAACGAATATCCGCACTCTCCGTGGTCCCCTAAATTTTCCTATTGAAACCCAGTGTTTATCCCTCAAGATTGCAGTATCACTAAACCTGTTTACGAGTTAAGTTATCTATTTAGGTCTAAAAGTTTGTCCGAAATTTAAGAGGGTTTAGGTAAAAAAATAGATCTATCTAAAATATGAGTCAAGCTTGAACTTGTACATTTAAGGCTCGAGTCCGACTCAATTCATTTTAATTTTGTAATAATTTATATTATGTTATTTATATATATATATATATATATTATGTGATTTATAACATATAAAAACTAAATCTATAAAAATATATAATACTACTATAATGTAAATATTAAAAATGTTAAAGATAATTATATATAAATTTTTAATAAATAAAAAACATATAAAATGATTAAATATTAAATTAAAATAATATAAATATATTTTTTTATTTTTTTAAAAATAATATGGACAAACTTAAAAATGAGATTAGGTTAGCTATCTGCAAATATGGGCAAACCTTTACACCCATATTTCAAGTTGGGATAGACTAAGACAAAGATATAGTATGTTAATATCATAGTTAAACCCGACCTATAAATACCTGTAATTATCACCCATTAATAATCCATATGTGGTCTTAACAGAAAATTCATTATAATAACTTGAATTTTAAAATATATTTTTTAGAAATGAATTATAAATTTAAAGATAATCATAAGGCAATTTTACTATTACACTAATTATAATTTTTTAAAATACGAAAGGATTTAATAGTAGTTTTACCATTAAAGGGCAAGGCCCTTGCTTTGCCCTGTGTATGCCCTTGTATTTAAGGGTGTTAATGTCAGATGCAAAATTATAAATGATTTTATTTTTCGAAATCAAGAATGATTTGATGGTATAAATATCATATCATATTTTAAAAGTAGAGACATTTGATTCACAAATTTAACTTTTGAAATTATTTATGAAAATAAGTAATAACCTTTTTTTTAATATTTTAAAGATACATCTGATTTTTAGTCAGAGGTCTTGGGTGGATTGCGTTGAATTTGTGCAAGTGACAACACTAGTTATCTAAATTCGACTCGATATAAAATATAAAATTTAAATTTTATTCAATTTGTTTACATTTATAAATTATTAATATAAGTTTTTTAAAAATATGTCTATATTTTAAAAAAATACAATTACTTTTAATTAATATTTATTACTCATATATATTACTATCATTATCTTTTTTATTAAATTTTAAACACAAATAATTTTAATACTTTTAAGTCAATATTTTATTATTTCAATTTTATTATTCATAAATTTGAAAAATAACCATAAAGGTTGCATTTATGCTTTTGTATAAGAAATAATTTATATTATTTTTGCAGTTTTCTACATTTGTATTTTTTGTTAATTTAAATTTTTTTAGTTAAATTTAACTGTTAACCTTTTAAAAAGAGTTAACTCGCTTTTTTTAATGAAAAATGTTGACTAAAACACTAAATTTTTAACAATATTAACTTGACAACACACGTGACAGTATGAGTACTACATGTTGATATGACATCATTTGTTATATATGTCACTCCAATAAATAATTTTGAAATATTCAAAAAATTAAAAATTAATATATATATATATATATATATTAATTTTTAACAATATTAACTTGACAACACACGTGACAGTATGAGTACTACATGTTGATATGACATCATTTGTTATATATGTCACTCCAATAAATAATTTTGAAATATTCAAAAAATTAAAAATTAATATATATATAGTTCATATTTAAAAAAAAAAAACAGCATGAAGTACAATCAAATATCATGCAAGCTACCATGTTTAGAATTTTAGTCGGTATTCTCAATAAAAAAATTTGTGAGTATTTAGTATATTGACAATATATTTTTTTCATTCCACAAGTAATTTTAAAAAATTGATTTGTGTCCTTTTTTCTAAAATATCTATTTTTTAAATATTTTACCATACTCCTATAAGACACTTGTCAACTCCTAACTTTGCTTGTGGAGTCTCAAAATAGCATTTGCAGTGTACCCAATATTTTCTCTTAAAAAAATACAAATCAACTCTTTCTGAAAGGTTGATGGTCAAATTTGACTCTTTTAAAAAAATTTAAAAGTAAAATTTAACTTAAAAAAATAAAAATTAAATTAAAAAATATAAACATTAAAAATTAAATTTATCATTATACTTATTATTTTTAAAATCCAGAATTCCAAACTCAACCTTTAATATAAAATTCTCAATTTTTAGGGATATTATTACTAATACACAAGACAAACAATTTTAATTTTCGTTTTCTATATATTTTTCTCCATCTGAAAACTAAAACAATAAGGGAACTATCAAGTTTTTTTTTAATAAAATAACCCTAAAAAATTAATTATTTACTTAAATAACTTATTTTTTTTATAAAATACGAAAATAACTCAAAATTTACAGTAAAAGTTGGTGGAGCCAAATTATTTGGCGCCACCAACATGCCACTCAGCAGTGTACATTAAAAAATCAATTTTTTGATGGAGCCATGTAGAATGGCGCCACTTGTATAAATACTTGAGAAATACTATAATTTTTAAAAGTATAGGGGGCCCTATAGCAATTTTACCATTTTTTGGTAGAACCAAATAATTTGACGGCACTAGTTTTCGAGTCTGACACCCCTTTTGTTCGTTTCAACCTTTTTTTGTTAGTTTTGAGTGTTTTTTTTTTTTTTTACTTTTTTTAAGTACTTGTTTATTTTATTTATTTTAAAAAATTTGAAATGTATTTTTAAAATGTTTTATAATATTTTTTTAATTTTAAAAATATATTTTTGAAATTAATTTTTTAAAATTTAAATATATTTTTTAATAATATAAAATATTTAAATATTTATTTTGAAAGTATAGTGGCTTTATTTATTTTATTTATTATTGATTTTAAAAAATTTGAAATGTATTTTTAAAATGTTTTATAATATTTTTTTATAAATTTTAAAAATATATTTTTGAAGTTAATTTTTTAAATTTTAAATATTATTTTTTAAATTTTAAATATATTTTAATAATATAAAACATTTAAATATTTTAAAGATATGACCTTTCAAATTTATTATTAGTTTTATAATATTTTAAACGTATATTTTAAATGGTAAAATTGCTATAGGGTACCTATACTTTCAAAATAAATATTTAAATGTTTTATATTATTAAAAAATATATTTAAAATTTTAAAAATAAATTTCAAAAATATTTTTTTAAATTTATAAAAAATATTATAAAACATTTTAAAAATACATTTCAAGTTTTTTAAAATAAATGAAATAAATAAGGACTTAAAAAAAGTAAAAAGAAAAAACACTCAAAACGAACAAAAAAAAGCTGAAACAAACAAAAGGGGTGTCAAACTCGAACACTGGTGGCGACAAATTATTTGGCTCCACCAGAAAATCGTAAAATTGCTATAAGGCTCCCTACACTTTCAAAAATCACAATATTTCCTAAATATTTATATAAGTAGCGCCATTCTACATAATTCCACCAAAAAATTGATTTTTTAATGTATACTGCTGACATGGCATGTTCGGGACGCCAAATAATTTGGCTCTACCAACTTTTACTGTAGATTTTAGGTTATTTTTATATTTTATCAAAAAATAAATTATTTAAATAATTAATTAATTTTTTAGAGTTATTTTTATAAAAAAAAAAACTGAACTAAAATCATAATTATATTTTTCCCCTTTTCTATATATGTTTGGAGATGTGGTGTGGAGAAGGAAAAGAAAAAAAAGAATGGAGAATGAACTGTCAAGCAAAAGATGGGAAGATGCCAAAATGCCATGTGGGTGACATTATCTTCCCTACAACTGTTTGGGACTGCCTTTCTTCTTCTTAGGGAAATAAGTCTTTTTTTCTCAAAATTGTTTCTTTTTTATCTTACAATATCCATATTGACTTAAAAAAATAACAGAAAATTTCAGGTTAAATTCTGCTATTAACTTTGCACTATTCATTAATTATGGATTTAATTTTTAATAAGTAATTTAATTATTTTTTATATTTTTTAAATTTTAAAATTCATTAAATAAAATAATGTGATTTTGTTGTGAATAATGTAATAATTATTTACTGCATAATATTTTTAAAATAAAAAAATTTAACTTAATGAATTTAACTTACTCTTTATGCAATAATTAAAATTTCAAAAATAAAAAAAACACATTAATTCATAACAATCAAATTAAAATATATGTACTAAATCTTCAACTTACATATATTACAATAATTAAAACAAAATTTAACCTTCGAAAAATTAATTTATGAGAAATTATTTGATTCATTGCTAATGAAATTAAAAAAAAAAAAAACTCCACAAGCAGGGGTGAAATGTTGCCACGTGTTCTAAGGGAATATTAGAAAATGAAATTAAAATAGACATGTGTTATGTACATTGGTTGTGTAATTTTTTTATTTCAAAATTAACCTTAAAAAAATTTATCTGTGTCTCTTTTTTTATATATTTATTTTTAACATTTTACCATGCTCCACTAGTAGTGTGTCAAAATTTTCCCACATATATATATATATATGAGTTAATATTTAATATACCAGCAATGTGCTTATTTTATTCTTTTTCAAAAATAACCTTAAAAATTGTTATGTGTTTGTTTTTTAAATATTCTTTTAACATTTTACTATACCTCTACAGGTCATTTATCAATCTTATGACTCTATTTATTTTTTTTGAATAAAATCTAAAAATTCTATTGATAAGATATTAAATATTAACCCTACTTTCAAAAAATAACAACTATCATAATATCTTACTGAATATTTTAAAGATATATCTTAATATTTTTGAAAATATGAAAAGAAAATAACCTAAAATTTTGGGATTTTCTTGTCACAGCTCAAAAGCTTGCCTTTCTCCCAAATCATTAATTTATGCAGAAGAAGTTTACCAGCAATTGAAGCATGCTAAGTTGCTTCATCTGTCTTCAGAGAAGGAAACACTGCCAAGAAAATGGCCCCATTGTTTTTATTTCTGGTTAAGATTTTTTATTTTTATTTTGGAGTTTGTTTGTATAATTTCCATATCCTTATCCTCCTACTTTTATTTATTTGCTTCTTAATTGCATATTTTTATCTTTGGACCTCAAGAACTTGGAATTTAGAACTAAAGTCCTTCCTTAATTACATTATTACTAATTAATTCCTAGTCCCTAATAAAAAAAATGTTGTTTAGATAATTAAATTTTGAGGTTTCGAGAAAAAAAAATCAAACTCTAAGATAAATATTTATCTAATTATATATAATGTTGTATTTTGTTGAAATACTATGTACGGACATTGCCCTTGTTATAAAGCCCTCTAGGCCCATTTGGGCTTCTATATTCTTATTCTTTACATTTTAAATTCAAATTTAATAATTTCACATCATCTTATCATACCATAATATATACATTTCAATAATTAGTAAATATTATTTTAGTTCAAATAACACATTACATCAACCTAAAACGATTTAAGGCTTTGAGGAAAATAATCACTATTGTTATATAGTGATAATAAAATATGTAATAACTTATTCGAATTCGACTTAATGATTCAATCCGAAAATTTATGGTTGATGTAATGTGTTATTTGAACTATGTAATAACTTTTGATTCAATCATTTGAGAGGGGACCTTTCTCTTCCTCTCTATTTCAGGTTCTATGCTTCTCAAGAATAAAACCATTCATCTTTATCTTTTTTCACAACTATTGATTTAGTACACCAACAGTTATATATATGTCAAATAATATTTTCTGAAAACAAGAATTCTTTATATTTACCCGTCATTTTATTTGATCATTACAAACTATATAACTTTCAATATACATATTTATAGGGTGGTCTTGAATCAATTTTAGTAGCATTTTACATATGAACTATATAATTTTTAAAATATATTTACAAGATCTTTAATTACTTTTGATAATATTTTACTTATGATGAATACATAATAACAATCAACGAAAATAGTACATATTATATATATATATATATATATATTCCATGAGTTACATGTTAATCTAATTTTAAAATTTGTTTAAGAAGAGAAATTTGTGTGTATCAAAACAAGCATTTCCCATTTTTTTTTAATATCTAAAAAAACAAAAACCTAATTAACTAACTTGAAACACAAATAGAAAGCATTGAACTTCATCATCTGTAAGATTTAAGAACAGCTCCACAAAATGTGCAGATTATAGCCTTCCAAGATTTCCAATAAATTGGGACATAACAAAAACGGGTAACCGTTTTCATGAGCCCGACACTTGCTCCGCTGCGGCACCGCAAGCATGTCCCGGCTGCCGGCTTGCTGCTCATCAGCATATGCCTTTGGTCCACTAGGAAACAAAAGCACACCATTTTCAAGCCAGACCAAAGAAAAAAAAAAAACCACGCTGATTGATTATTTTTTTAATATTCAAACTTAAAGAGGAGAAGCCGAGAAGGGATTTACATAGGACCAAACCTCATGTAAAATGTTGAACTATTTGTAGCAGTATAGCAACCGTTAGATGTGTGACACATGGGAGAAATCAGGCAGAAACAGTTGGATGTCTTGGGGATGCTGCCATTGGCAATAATAATGTTTGATGGGTTTACTAGGACAAAGCAGTTGGGAGGGTTTTAATTAAGTAGTAGGCAGGAGGTTGCTATAGAATAGTAACAACCTTAAAAACCTTCCAGGGTTCAATCAATGTGTCACTCTTTGATAAGAGTACTATAGTTAATCAAATAAGTGGGAAAATTAGTTGGGGATTTTATTTTACTTTTCAACTAATCATCAAAGCAAAACAACAACACCTAGACATTGTCCAAAACATGGGAACACGGATCAATCTCTTTACAGCTTTTGTTCATCAATATAATTATGTCATGGGTAAACTGCGGTATATTAGATAATTTTATTGCTTTAAATTTGTTTAATTCAGTTTAACTCTAAAAATATGAAAATTTATAAAGGAAATTCTTTGAAGCACTAAAATAAAGTGAAAACACACTCTTGAGCGAATAAGCAAAACCGAATAGAAAAACTATAAGAAAACTAAGCACACCAAGTATTTAAATAAATGCACTCAAATGTATTGTATTACTCAACAATGAAGTATTGCAAATGAAAAGAATGTCCCTATTTATAGTTGAGTTCTCCCAAATCCAATGGTATAGTTTAAATTATATCAATAGTCAAGATTAAAGTCTATCTACAAGTCGGGATTTAAGCTTTATACAATCTTATCCCTTAAAATTTATAAATATTAACCCTGATAAATCTTGCTTTACTGGAATGTTCTATTGGGCCACCCAGGCTTCAAGTAAATGGGTTTTCTCATGTATTTCACGAATCAAACCAGTTTAAATGAGTTAAATGAATTAAATGAATTCCATTTAATCAATCAACATTCATGAAACGTTTTATATGCATTTGTCACGGGCTTCGATCTACTACCCATAACAAGTGGACATGCATAAAACTTCATTGTTTATTGATAGTGAATTTTAAATTTTAGAAACAACCCTTGGAGAGTTTACATAAACTTATTAGTTGATCAAACTTAAAGGTATAGTAAAGCTAAAAGCGAAAGTTCTGTATATATGAAGCATAATATGGATATTTAGGTCAAAAACATAACATTCAATAACTCAAAATATAGTTTGATACATTAAGGTAGCCGTAGCGATAAAAGAGGCTGAATTTAGTACATATAGCTGTTCAAAATTCCTATTCTTGCAAGGCCATCAACACTGGTATTTCCCTCCTCCTTGAAGATATGCTCCATAGAAGTGTGCTCAGACTTAATAAGGAGGATCCTATGACCATCAATCAAGAGACAGTTTTTTGTTATGGGTTGCATTGTTAGAGATGAGACTAATGACAACCATAGCATTAAGTTCAACATCAAAACATGTTAATAGTTTGCAATATTAATAATCTTGCATTGCTAACATTTATAAAGTATAAAAATTTTAAATAAACTGTTCTTTGTTTATATAAACATTTATAAGCTATTGCCTAGCCCATTGATAAGTGAACTCAATTATTGGGCTTACCATAAAATGTGCACTTGGGGCACTTTTATATGAACTTAAGTGAAATAATGTGTTAATGTAAAATTTAATTATTTTCGTTATTTGTTCTTGGAGACATAAATAAAAAATTTAAGTGTCATACCCTAAAATGTAAGGGATTAATTGAATAAGTTTGATGGTTAACTAATGTAAGCATTTCTTAGAGATCTTAAGATCAAGTTACTTCTTTTTCATTTTTTTTTCTTTTTATTTTCAGTCAATTAGGATGGAAACTAAATAAAACAAATATTATTGGAGTGAACACTTAATAAGAAATGCGTAATAGCTTAATAATTAAGCATCTACTCTTCCCCTTAATCAAACTAAGTTTGAGCTACACGGCTCCTAAGTACCTTTCATTTAATTGGCAGAATAAGAGAAATTACCATGCCACCATCTAGGGTTCTTAAAATCTAACAATTTAATCTAATTTTTCCCCAATAGAATCAAGATTTTGTTTTCTTTTTAAACCCCGATTAGAATTTATTTTTCTCTCCCTATCTCATCTCATCTTTCTATTTTTTCCTCCTCTTTGCATCAAATTTTACACCCTTTTTGTTGCTGAACATATTTACTTTCACGAATTAAATCATTCCTGTTTAATTATTCTTCCACTGATTTTATAATTGACGACAATCAGAATCCGATCATTGCCAAGAAATGATAAGTACCTCTCGTTTCAAAGTTTAGATCTCAAACTTCTGTAATTTTTTTATCCGGCACTGACCCTACATTCGATTAATTAATCTTTATCGGTTCTTGACACATATCTCGAAAATCTTGATTAATCTTGAAATCAACCATTAATTCTTGTGTAAATGTCCTTTGAAGGACATTATTTAGGAGAATCGGGCCAAATTTGATCGCAAAGGACGTCGTTCGGGTTTTCGATGAAAAGTATGTATTCTTTTTCAAGAAAATCGAGGCAAATTGTGCCTAGGATTAAGGTCACATGGGCATGTGGACCACATGGTCATGTACCTTTGGAGCCCTAGGCTAGTTCGCTTATCACACGGGCATAATCCTTCCACATGGCTTGCCACACAACCATGTGCCTACTATAGGAAACTATATCGTTCACCACATGGCCACAGTTTGTTACATGGCCTAGCCACACGACTTCAATCCTCTCACACAACCTGGCCACACAACCAAGTGACCTCTATTTTTTAGATTTTATAGTTTTACCTAAAATTTTATGATTTGATTAGTTTGGTCCCTGGATAGTCCTCGAATTGTTTTTAGAGTTATATTTTCTTTAATTAAACCCATGATAATATGAGTACTGGAATGCATAATCTGAATGACTGAGTTATTATTGTATATGCATGATATGTGAACAATATATGCTTATTGCATCTGTATTACTTATTGTATGTTTAGCATGTTGTATATTACCATTAAATCGAACACATGATAAGCATATCTTTTGCTACTGAATTGATCTGTTATAAGCATACTATTTTCTACTAGACCGAACTCTTATAAACATATTGATTGCTACCGTATTGATCTATTAAAAGCATATTAAATACTACCGTATTAATCTGTTATGAGCATGTCATATTACATTATATGAAATGAGACGATATATATGGAGAAAGTATTTACAATTCATCTGTAAATTTCACTCTGCAAACCACAACCATCAACAATCTATTTGCAAACTTATGTGCACCCACAGCCACGTACAGTGTTTTTCTTATTAGCTGCAAATATGCTGTTAGTATATCCCTTTGTTGGCACGATATTGTACAATGGACCTGTTTTGATTGATATCGTGGTTTCGTCTATTCCATACATTTCCAACAAATCGCATTTTACATTTTTCAATCATTATAATGATGCTGTGAATTAATTTACATTATTTTTTCTGGTGGCAGAATATATCAATTATCATTCTCCCACATCATATCCTAACGGAATTGATCCTAGATTTATCGTCAGGGCCAAAGTAAATGTGAATTTGTGGTGAAAAGTTTACCCTTCAATAAGATGATGACCAAGAGATCAACAAAAAGGCAAAATTTCTGTCAGAGTTTTTTTTTACTAAAAACTTAAAAATTTTATTTATTTTTGTTGTTAAAAAGGGATTTAAAAAAAAAAAAAAAAACTACATGTGACATGTGAACTAATTATTTTATCAATCCCTTAATTTTTAACAACATATGTGCAAGGCCCATTTTGCCCGGGCCCATTTACAAAGACCCAATACCCATTTCCATACCCATTTCCACACCCAAACTCGTGACCCACTAACCCGATTGAATTAAACCGTTACAACCCGGTTACAAAACCCAACTGAGACCCGAATTACAACCTAAACCCTAATCCCCTTTAGCCCAATCCCCTTTATCAGAAAAGACAAACTTTGCCAACCCTAGGCACCGCCCTAGCCACTGCCAAGCCTGCAGTCGACCATCACCTCCACTGTGGCCACCGCCCATCCACTGGTACCTGCATTAAAAAGGAAAAGACATCAACAATGAAAGGGGGCTTGCAAATCGGTTATAAAAGCCGATCTAAACATTTGTAACGTGACCTTTTTTTTTCTCCTTCGGGGAATCAATAAAGAACCATTTTCGACATTTAAAAACAGAAGATCTAACATTTGAGAGGTAGGGGAATTATATCCCAAAACCAGAATCGAATATCAAAGAAAAACTACAGCCCAAAAGGTGATTTCTTTTTTTCCCTCATTAGTCAATCTGTTTTGTATATATATATATTTTTTAAAAAAATACAAATAACATATCACTAAACTAGAAGTGGGATAAAGAAGGAAAGAGAAAAAGGGGGAAGTTTACCTATTCCGGCCACCGTGTACGGTGGCCGGAGACGATGGCTTGCGGCGGCTTTCCGGTGACCCTTCACCGGATTCTGGGTTTCAGCAGAAACCCTTGAGAGAAATGAGAGAGAGCAGGCGCGTTTTTGAAGAAAAGAAGGCAAAAAAATGATTTTCTTTTTAGTTTGTTTACCTTTTATAACAGCACTAAACGGTACCGTTTTTGGAGCCCCCAAACGCGCCCAAAACGGCGTCGTTTTGGGGTTCCAACCCGAAATCCGACCCAACCCCAAGCCAGGATCCGCGTGTTTTCACCGGAGGGGCTATTTGCATACTTAGCCCCTCCGCTTTTTCATGCTGCTGCAATTAAGCTCCCCTGACTTTTTAATCTGGCCCCTGAATTTATTCTGGTTTTCAATTTAGTCTCCTGCATCGCTGTGAGGTTCGGATAAAGGGGGTTATTATCCGTTTCAGTCCTTCATTGTCTTACGCGTGTTCAAATCGATCCTTCATTGTTTTAAATTTGCCCCAGAATTTTTCCCTTCGTTTAAATAAATCCCCCTTGGTTCATTTTCACCTCTTTATTATTGAATTAACCATTGTTTAATATTATTATTATATTTATTATCAGTATTATTATTATTAGCCCTAGTATATACGCATATCTATATATTTTCTTATATAGTACTATCTTTATGTATTATAGGTATTATTCCATCTATTAATTTGATATGATATCTGTTATCATTACTCTAGTATATTATATTATACTTAGCATTTTATTTTATTATTATATTTATTTCTTTTTACTTACCGATTATTACTCAAATTTCTTTATCATTATATTTTCTATTTTTCATTATTTTTAACATTATTATTATTAATAACTATATATATTCTATGTAGGTTTATATATATTGTATTTTTACCATTATTATACGTATATGTATATACATAGTTATATATCGCTTTGATTTTATATAAATTTTTTATATTTCTTCAATTTTTTTTTGTATATACACTAGGCTCATTAAATATTTATATTATATACGTTTTATTAGTTACGTGTTTCTCATGTATTACATTACGTATATATATATATATATATATTTTTATATATACATTACGTATACATATATCTTTGACATTACCTTACGTATATATTTTGTCATCACGTACATATATATCACATATAGTAAATACCATATTTTTGTAATATATGCTTTCAAGATTATATTATTTTTATATTCTATATATATATACACTATTTTATAATATTAAAATATTATCATCACTAATATACTATAGTCACCATATACTTTATATGTTATTTGCATGTTATAAATATATTTTTACCTGTTTATTATTAATAATTGTTTTTACATTATTATCCCAAAACATATGCATTGTATTTCGATATTACTGCGTATATATACCTTAGCATGACGTCGTGTATACTTAGTGTTTTAATCCTACGTATATATTTTGTTATAACCATAACTACTATTACCGTCACCTTTTTTCGTGTTTTAATAGTTCTATTAATCGCACCATCATCCCCAAAAATATATTATTCCATTCAATCCAAAAAAGGGATTTTTGAACAAGGCAATATTTTCGTGTTTAGGGATTCAAGAAATAGTGCCCTAACGTGCTGGGTTGCGATTTCTCGTTCGTCTAAATACCTAAAACATCCTCCTAAATTGGCGACTCGCGAGATGGCTTTAGCTTCGAAGAATTTGAGAACTTTGTGTCCAATCGTGCTGGATGTGATGTTCGTATTCTTCCGAAGCGAAGGAATCTCGATTTTTTTTAAAAACCCAAATCATCACAATTTTATGTTCCCAAAAACGAGGCAATATTTTTGTGTTTAGAGACACGGGAAATAGTGCCCTAACATGCTGGGTTGCGATTTCTCGCTTATCTAAATACCTAAAATACCCTTTTAAGCAAAACTTTTGTAACTCATGAGACGACTTTAGTTTCGAGGAATTTAAGAACCTCGTGTCCAATCGCGCTGGATGTGATGTTCATATTCTTCTGAAGTAAAGGAATCTCGATTTTTTCAAACTCAAATTATCCCCGTTTCAAAAAAGAATCCTATTTTTAAATCTTTCCAAATTTCGACTTAAGACAGAAAATTGCTCAATTTGGTACCAATTTTGGGCGTCGCGGGGGTGCTAATCCTTCCCCGCGCGTAACCGACTCCCGAATCCATTTCTCTAATTCTTCGTAGACCAAAACATTTTATAAGGTGATCCAATCACACCTAAAAAGATTGGTGGCGGCTCCTCGTTTTTCTTTTTAAGTCGACACCCGTTTTTTTCCAAAAAAAATGGTTACGACAGCTTGGCGACTCCACTGGGGAAATGAGTGAGTCAAGCCGAAAATTGATCATTTTCTGTCTTAATGTTAGAAATTTTGAAATTTTTCTTAAATACAATCTTTTACATGCGTTTATCGAATATGTTTGTTATCTTTCCTCACACACATTGCATTTGCATGACCGTTGTGGTCACACCCTTAAGTGGGAGTGAGGAGCTACGCTTTCGTGAGGTTTTCACCTCCGCATGGGCTAGTGAATCGCTTCCGGGATACATCCGTACCTATGTCTTCGTGAGATTTTCATCTCCGCATGGCCATAGGGAAATGTGTCCCCCTGAACTGAACTTGGTCCATATGAGCCTATAATGGGTGAGGATCAAGGAATCTGCTGGTTCGGGTACCCTTTCTCTCTAGAACCGAAACACATATAGTGCGCCTTAGGTGCCTGCCCTAGGTAGCACGGAGATAATCTTTAGTGACTACCCATGTAGGTGCTTGTTTATTTTCTTTGAAATTATACCTGTTATATGTGATACTAACCCTTTCTGTTTTGTCATCATTGCATGTCATCCAGCATTTAAAGGTATCGATTCACGGTTCTATTTCTAAGTTAGAAAGTTTTGTAATGGGGAATGAATATCTTGATAAAGTGGAAGACAACGCTAACATACGGACATGGTCAGAGAAAGCCCAGTTGGAAAAAGGAGATAGTGTCGCCGAGGGGTATACGTCGGAGCTATGGGACTTTACTCGTATCAGTTCGGCACAGAACGAGCTTCAGGAATTGAGGGACATTTGGACCCAATGGGATGATGAAGCTAAACAGTTACTCTATCAGAATTACGGGGATCTTCCCTATTTGCTAGACATTAAGGTGGATAAGCATCTGTTTCGGGCTATGGTACAGTTTTAGAACCCCGCTTATAGCTGCTTTACGCTCGGTGAGGTAGACTTAGTACCCACTTTAGAAGAATATACCGTCCTACTCCGCTGTCCAAGAATCCAAGACAACAAAGCTTATGTTAGGGCTGTAAATCTCCCAACTTTCGTAAAAAAATTAATAACTATTACGGGAATGAGTGAGCAATGGGCCGTGGCTCGAATCCAACAAAAAGGTGATAGCAAATGTATTCCGTGGGCGAGTCTAAGGGATTTGATATTGACGCACCCCGACATGAAGAGGAAGGTGGATCTCTTGGCCTTAAGTATCTACGGGTTGGTGATTTTCCCGAAGGCTATGGGGCATATAGACGAGGCGGTCACAGACTTATTCGATCGGCTCGACAAACAAGTCACACCCGTGCCTGCAATCCTAGTAGAAACATTTCGGTCCTTGAGTGCGTGTCGGAGAGCGGGTGAAGGCAGATTCATCGGTTGCGCACAGTTGTTGTTGGTTTGGTTCAACAGTCACTTCTGGAGGGTCGATAGGGGTCCTTGCCGAGTGTTCTTACAGGACTATTCTCCTTTAAAAGAAGCAGCAACTACAACAAGAAGGGACGACATCACGGAAGAAAGATGGATAGAGATACTTCGGAATCTCCGAGAAGAAGATGTTGTATGGAAAGCTCCTTAGATGGCCCCTAAAGAAATCATTTATCGTTGCGGAACTTTTGATTGGGTACCTCTTCCTGGAATTTGGGGAGTGGTCGGTTATGCGCCATTACTCATTTTGAGGCAATACAAAGCGGAATAGTTTATACCGGCAACGCGTGGCTTGGCCCAAAGTGATTTCTCATACAAAGGCGATCATTATAAAAAGAAGATACGAGAGATTTCCGACGCCTGGAAAAAGAGTTGCTCCATGAAGGCTTTGACCGACGGCCCGGCGACGACCCCTGAGTACAAGGACTGGTTTAGCAAGAGGACCAATGACAACATTCCAAGGCCAAGCTGGGAGACTGCTCGATCAATGGAGAAAAGCTTACGGGTGATTCCTTCAGAATTAGACCTCGTAAAGTTAGAGTTTGAGAGGAAGAGTCTAGAGCTCGCCAAGAGGATAGAGAAGTTAGAAGAAGAAAAGATGTATCTGAGCTTAGATGTTGACGTCCAGAAGACTGAGGTTGAAAAGGTAAAGAAAGAAAAAAGGAAAATAGAAGAAGATCGAGATGACCTGAAAGAACGATACAAGAGAATGCAACTGTCAAAGAGGAGAGTCGGATTGGGAAAGACTTCTGAACAATGGCAGCTAGAGGTTCGGGAAGAAAAATCCAAAGCCGACCGTTGGGAGAAGAAGTTCCAGGAAATGCGAACACAGAATCAAGCCCTGGAAAAAAACTTAGTAGAGAATCAGAAAGAGAATCAAGGACTGAAAGCTAAGGTAGCTGAACTCGGACGGTCCATTCATCTTCATCGAAGTCGTAACTCTGCAGCCGAGTTAAAGGCAAGTCAAGACAAGATTGAGGAAATGAAACATCAGATCGAGGGGCTAGAGACAGCATTACAGGACTGTGGACTCCAGATTGAGCAGCTCGAAGCGCGAGAGGAGCACCGGAAGGGAGAGCTTCGCCATTTCCAAAATCAAGTCAGAGATAGAGATTACCTTATGGGGGAGGCCATAGTCCAGATTCGAGAAGTCGCCGATCATCTGCAAGACTTGGCAGTACAGGCCGATTTGTTAAGCGTCAAATACGAGCTGGAATCAGACCGAGGTCGAGAATTGGCCGCGTTGCTTAGGAAAATTAAGACTCTAGGCTTAAAGGCAAAGGCATATCTGTAATCAGCTTGTTGTAAAAACTTTTGTTCCTGTTATCTAAAAGGGTTGAAACTCTGGACCTAACGATGAAAGTGTCTGTAATCCGTTTTGTGTAAGGATTTTTGTTCCTTAAACAACGTTTTCTAAATTGAAACTGAATCGGGATCGATATCTTTTACATTCATGCATTCGCATTGCATCACATCACATGCATTTAAACCGAAAAAACCCTGATTAGTGAAAGTTATTACAGAGAAGAAAAGAATCTGGAAACTCCACATCCCTACGGTACACGTGCTAAAACCAAGAATATGGATCAAAGATTCGAGCAACTCCAAAAGAAAATGCAGGAGCAATTGCAAGAACAATTGGTAAAAATGCAAAACGATATGCGTGAACAGATGATGGAAGCTCAGAGAAGTATGGTGGCTGAGATGGCTCAGCTGCTAAAAGGGGCAATGGATAAGGGAAAGGCCCCTATGGCTACCACCGCGGAAGATAATGAAGATTATCCGCCAGGTTTCACACCACCCCGCACTCAAACGCAGACGGAGGCTCCCCTGCGAAGGCCGTCTGTTACCATTAGGCCTCAACAGGGGCAAATTGATATTGGGATGCCTGTGAACTTACAAGACGGTTCGGGGTCTAACCCATTGGATAATCCCATCAACTCACTCACCCCTGATTTGGACTTGGCTGAGAAGGAGAGGGAAAGGATTGAATCCTCAAGACAATTGGAGGAGCGCTGCAGGTGGCTGGAAGAAAAGTTTAGAGCTTTAGAAGGTGCTGATGGGCGACAAGGGATGGACGCCAAAGAATTTAGTTTGGTCCCAGACTTAGTCCTC
Organism: Gossypium stocksii; assembly: GCA_020496765.1. NCBI lineage: Eukaryota > Viridiplantae > Streptophyta > Magnoliopsida > Malvales > Malvaceae > Gossypium > Gossypium stocksii. Next base: position 10,103,219 of record CM035621.1, on the reverse strand, counting down.
CCCCATAAATTTAAAATGCCAGAGTTTGAAAAATACAATGGGACTAGCTGTCCCGAAGCCCACCTCACTATATTCTGTAGGCGAATGACAGGGTACGTGAACAATGATCAACTGTTAATTCATTGTTTCCAAGACAGTCTAGTCGGGGCCGCGGCTAAATGGTATAATCAGCTGAGTCGCGATAGGATTGGCTCCTGGAGAGACCTAGCACACGCCTTCATGCAACAGTATAGCCATGTGGCCGATTTGACGCCCGATCGAATCACTCTACAGAACATGGAAAAGAAGCATAATGAAAGCTTTCGACAATACGCACAGAGGTGGAGAGAGGTTGCCATGCAAGTTCAACCACCACTACTAGAGAAGGAAACTAGGGTTTTTTACCCAAATAGTCCCCCCCAAAAAAATTAAACACCAAAATAGGGTGTCAGATACATTATTTACGAAAATGGGGTGTTTTTTTGGGTCGAGCCTACCTGACAGGCGCGACCCATTTTTTTAATAATAATTTTTTTTTTAAATATTATTATTTTTAATTATTTTTTATTATTTTTTTATTTAAAAAATTAAAACGGGCCGGGAACCGGGTCGAGCCTGACCCGGAGGCGCGACTAGTCGCACCTGCTGCAGGGGCGCCACTACCCTGCAGCTGGGCCCACCGGTGGCAGCAGCTTCCCCCCCTCCCGTGCAGGTTCTCCCCCCCTCCCGTGAAGCAAAAATCAAAAACCCTCCCCATGTATTGTCATATCAATTCTGGGGAGGGATTAAATGAAAAAAAAAATATTGGAAATGGGGGACCATATAAGCACCGGTCCCCCCAATTTTGTGAAGAAGGAAGGAGCAGCAAAGAGAGAAAAGAAGGAAAAGAAGAAGAAGAAGAAGAAGAAGAAGAAGAAAGAAGAAGAAGGAAGAAAAAAAAGGTTTGTAATTTTTTTATAATTATTTTAGAGTTAAAATGTTATTAGTTTAGTGTTATATGATAAATATATGTATTTGTAGTTAATTTAAAATTAAAATAAAGTTATATTTCTATTCAAAAAGTGTAAAATTTTAAGTTAATATAAGAATAAATATTATATTTTGACATACACAAAAATTTATAATCAATATTTCATCTCTATAATGTCATTTTAGTTATTTTCTTCATACTATATTAGTAACTATGTGGTGTCCCGAATAATGTCATATTTTTTGTTATTTTTTTCATACTGTATTCGTAACTGTATGGTGTTGAAAGATGAAAATCTTGAGGGACGAAACCCAAGTTTGCATGTGTATGTGCAGTTCCATAATTAGGTTTGATGAAACTAATTTAATTGTTGGTATTTGATTCGATTTAGTAAGTTAATTCGGTCGATTACTGATACATTAAAAATATAATTATAATAATTATAATTAATACATTATTTTAATTATTTTAATATATATATATAATATATGTAAATATTTAATTGATTTAATCATTCGATTTGATTGTTTTTTAATTATTATATATAAAAAAAAGAAATTATGAAAATATTATTTTTATAATATTTAGGGGCTGAAAAGTAAATAAACCGGTGACATTGGAAAGAATGACCATTTTTTGTAGGCCACGAAATAAATGTCATAATTAAGACAAACTTGGTTTTTGTCCTTTTGAATTTAAGAATCAGTTAAAAGAGATCCGATTCGCTATCGATTTTTCACATGCACAGCAACTATTTCATCAGTTTGTATTTTCCAAATACGAAAATGAGTGTAATTTATTAAAATGAATGTTAGTAATTTAAAAGTATATTAAAACAAATGTTTAATTTTATGGGAAAAAATGTTTATGAATGAAAAGCAAAATGTCATAATTAATCTTGTAATCTAGCAATTTGTTTGTATATAACATACCTCATAATTAAGCTTGTAATCTAGCAATTTGTTTTAATATACTCTTAAATTACTAACATTTTAATTTTTTAGAAATGTAATTTTTTTTAAGAAAATAATTTTATAGTTATTTTTATGTTAGTAATTTATTATTATAAATTTTTATTTATGATATTTTAATGTTTAGTTTAGTGTTTATAGTTTAGTGTTTTGTGATATTTTAATGTGATTTTGATATAATGTAATTTTATAATTTTTATTTATTTGATAATTATAATTGCAGATTTGCAGAAAATGGGTTCGTTGATTGATAATGAAAATAAAGGTCACATATCGAAACACATTAATGAGATGGTAATGAAATTTTTATTTGATTGTCACATTATTTCCTTATTATGAAATTATATTGTATTAACTATTTCGTAAATATAATAATGCCAGGTGGAGTACCGCGCACTAAGGGGCCGTATTTATAGTGTAGGATTTCAGCCGGATGAACGTGTAATGCCGTTGTTAGAGTTAGCGGGGTTCGGATCAGCAGCATTGATCCGGACGTTTGATCTACGATATGACTTAATTTCTGCCTTAGTTGAGCGATGGCGTCCGGAGACGCACACATTTCATTTGCCGTGCGGGGAGTGCACCATCACTTTAGAGGACGTTGCACTGCAGATGGGGCTCCCCATCGATGGAAACGTGGTTACGGGCATAGGTTCGATCTCCAGGCCTGCTCGCCTTTGCTATGAGTTACTTGGACGCTCCCCAAGTGAGGGGAGATTTGCCACATTGCGATTTTCATGGCTAAAGGCAAATTTTGAGCATTTGCCGAATACTGCCACTGAATTGGAGGTTATGCAGGCAGCTCGAGGTTACATTATGCACCTTATAGGAGGTGTACTCATGCCGGATTCACACGGCAGTGAGGTTAGTTTGATGTACTTACCGCTACTGTCTAATTTGCATAACACCCGTTCGTACAGTTGGGGGTCCGCTGTGTTAGCCACCTTGTACCGCGAACTGTGTCGTACGATAGATCCTTCTGCGGTGGACATAGGCGGATGCCTCATACTGCTGCAGTCCTAGGCACTTTATCGGCTGCCATTCTTGGCCTCCATCAGCCACCAGCCATATACATTTCCACTTGTTAATAGGTGATGAATCTTTACGCGTTATAGCAATTAATTGAATTTATTTTTAGGTTATATTGTTCTAATAATATTTTTCGTAGATGGAGCACGAATCCGAGTATCGAGAGGTCATACACGGTTCCGATATATCGTTTGATGATAGAGAATCATTCTGGAAAGGGGGTAGGTTTTTCTAATATCAATTTAATTTTATTATATTTATCTTACTCGACTCGCGTTAATATAAAAATGTTATTAAATGTGCAGTTCATTTGGATGCCGTATTCTGTTCCTGAAATTATGGCAGTTATTCCGTCTCATACTTACGTCCACTCACAATTATGGTGCATTAGCGCACCGCTTATCAATTTTCAGACGGTGGAGTGGCACCATGGCGATCGAGTACTGCGGCAGTTCGGTTGTGTACAATATATCCCGACAGAGCCAGTACGATTGCCTACAGCTGTCCATGGTATGACTAGGAGGGGTTTGCATAGGGCAGATTGGAGAGATGTGCATGAAGAGTATATTGAGATGTGGACTAACCGGTTTAGTAGGATACCACCGATGGATCGTTGTTTGGATCTGCGGCCCTCGCCACAATACCTACAGTGGTACTATGAGAAGGGGAAACCATTTTTATTTGGTGGACGGTCGATGGTAGTCCCCCCTCATACGACACGGATTGGGCAACATCTTCCAGATCCGCATCATGCACCAGCTCCGGAGGTAGACCCAGAGCTAGAGCCGGAGCCAGAGCCGGAGCTGGAGCCGGAGCCGGAGCCGGAGTCGGAGCCGGAGCTGGAGCCAGAGCCGGAGCCAGAGCCAGACTCCGGGAGTAGCTCTTATCATCCAGATTTGAGGGGCAATGACTATTTCCCGGACTCTTCAGCCCACGGATATTATTCAGATTTTGATATCTTTAGCCCCCTACCACATCAGTACTCAACTCCTTCTAGCTCATATCCAGCACTATACTCCGCTCATTCCAGCTCATATCCACCACCGTATTCTGCTCCTTCCGGCTCATATCCACCATCGTACTCTGCTCATCCAGAGCCGTATCCATCGCAGTTCTCTTCTCCCCCCGGGCCATATCTAGCGCCGTTCTCTACTCCTCCTGGGCCATATATAGCGCCGTTCTCTACTCACCCCGGCTCGAGTTCATCAGCTGCATTTGAGTCGTTCTCTACACCCATACATATGGATGAAGAGAATGTTGATCCCCGTAATCGCCCACAACGTGAACGTCGAGCCCCACAAAGATATACCCCTAGAACCACACCATCAAACCATCAATTTTAAGGGGTTTTGTATTGTAATTTACTTTATTTTGTATTGAAATTACTTTATGATTATGTAAATTATTTATTTTGATTATATTTATTAAATTTTTTATTTGGCATTTTATTATATAAATTTGAGTGTGAATTTAATTTATTTTGCAATTTATTATGTAAATTATTTCTTTCAACATACAATAATTAACATGTAATGAACAACATCTTAATTTCTATCTGATCGCGATGATTGTCCAGTTTGGTAATTTCTGAGTGGGCATTTACTCCGATTGTGACCAAGTAATCTGCATACTCCACACAGCTTCCCGACGGATTTCTCTCTAATATCCATTTCGTTACGGATTCTTGATGATTGCGGACGACCTCTCGGGTTCCTACGCAAGCCTTTGTCTGGGATAAGCTCAAAAGTCGTTTGAGGAACCTCCCAAGTAGATAGGTCAGGAAGCACGGGAAACTCATTCTTCCATACACGTAACGTGCGTTCAAGGGTGTACACTTCATCGATAAATTGATCTACATTGAGCGAGACCTTAGCATAAGCTGCCACAACATGTGCACAAGGATAGTGAAGTGTTTGGAACCTCCTACAATCACACCGTCTATTTTGGAGATCAACCCCGTATGACCTAGGTGGAATACCAGGTTGACGACCGATGGTCTCTGTAACGCGAAATGTTTCATTATGTCGTGAATATACTTCTACGTTCATCGATCTCGCCATCTGACGGTTTGCAACAATTGCATCCCTAACATGTTCGACAAATACGTGTCCTGCCTCCATCTGGTTGACTTGTTGCTGACCCATTCTTGGCATTAAGGTAGCCAACCTATAGAATGTAGCTGAGAAGACAGATGAAATAGGAAGATGCCGCGTTTTTAACAACACAGCGTTAATCCCCTCCACCAAGTTTGTTGTCATTTGACCGTAACGAAAGCCCTCGTCATAACTTTGAGCCCATTGTCAAGGCTCCATGATACCCAACCATTGCTGGAAAGATGTGTTCGTCTGACCTTCCATGTCCTTCTCAAGCCGAGTCATCCTCTGCCGAAATATATGTGGTTCAAGCTCGTACGCTGTGTATGTATTAATAAAGTATAAGTTACAGTCTCGGCAAAAAAAATTAGGTTATATATTGAAATGATAAGGTTATTCTATACCCATTTTCACAAGTTGTCTCTTCCAGTCTGCATTCTTATAATCTCGATGGAAGTTAGCCGTGATGTGCCGTATGCAGTAAACGGATCTCCATGGCAGTTCGGAACGCCGAATGGCAGCAATTAATCCTTTCCCTCTATCGGAGATAATGCAAATATTATTATTACTAATTACATACTTCCGCAAATTTGTAAGAAAGAATTCCCACAACTCCATGTTCTCCTTATCTACGATGGCAAATGCAATCGGAAGCACGTTTCTGTTCCCGTCTTGAGCAATAGCAATAAGTAAGATTTGTGTATATTTACTATATAACCATGTCCCATCTACTTGGACAAACGGCTTGCAGTGGGGAAATGCACGCACACATGGATCAAATGTCCAGAACATCCGATGGAAAATTCTTTTACCCTGTTGCCGTTGCTCATCCGGGCCGTAATAAGGTCGTGTCTGCAACTCAATGACAGTCCCTGGTACGTACTCCCTCATTGCTGCAATCCATCCCTGCAACTCATTATACGACGCATCAAAATTTCCATACAATTGCTCCATTGCCATCTGCTTAGCTATCCATGCCTTTCGATATGATACATGATATTGTAATTGTGCTTGCATTTCAGCAATTAGCACTGAAACTTTAATGGTCGGCATGTCTTCAACCATTGGCATGATGTATGTACAGATAGTTTTCGAATCAAGTTTTCGATGATCTTCTGTCAATCGTGTTGAAGTACATGTGTGAGGCCCAACAAATTTTCGTATCTCCCACATCTGAGACTTCTGGATAAATGCAGCTCGTATCCGCCAATTGCAGCCTTCCGCCGACTTCCAACACTCTCCAATATATAAAGCCGGTTTAGACTCGACGACTTTGTAGTCTACTGATATATTCATACTATACCGCTTAATGGCAAATACGTACTCTTTCTTAGTTTCAAATCTCTGGCCCATGAACAACTCTTCAGGATCCGCATATACGGCAATCTGGTGAGCAGGTACTATCTCAGGGTACTCCGGGAACTCAGCTGCGTGCGCCACATCGGGGTCTATCCGAGACATGTGTGCCCCAGGATTATTGTGTATCACAATACGACGGATCTGGTTCCCGACTAAAGACGCATTAATGTTTTCATCCTCGTTAACTCCTTCATCGTCAATATTATTCGGGACATCATCCACGTCGGGATCACTATCAATATCGACTTCATAATCAGAAGGATCACTACTTTGGTATAAGTTATCACCAACCACATCGGTCTCGGGTGCAACATTAAGATTAATGTCGATCCCATGTGTAGTTGATTGACTACCAATATATGACATAGGAACTACCATACACAGCTCTTCTTCACCTAATGGAGTTCGATCTTCCGTTGACTCCACAATAGCTAACTCAGCAAATAAATGAATCGGTGCATTTTGATTGCTCTGACAATAAAGAGCGACCATTGTCTCCACGTCTTCATCGTCTACAAGTTCCATTTCGGTGAATTTTATGGGATCTATCGAAACTGGAAACTTGTAAAAAAGTTTCGAGATCCTTCTCCCACAACGTCTATAAATTTTTTCGCTAATTTTTTCCTTCATATCATCAAACGAGATATTTCTATTAAATCTCATTGCAACTTGTTTGCGGCATTCAAATATACATCCGACGCTTGTTCTCAAAATTTCTCCATCAAAATAAACGCATACGAAAAATTTATTCTCCATCTTCAATACTAGCACTGTTAAAAAAATTCCCAAATTATAAATATTTTCAAAAATTTTTATGCAAAATTTTTCATTCAGAAACTAACAAAAAAATTATTAATCTAACAAAATAACTTTAAATAAAAAAATTTATAACAAAATTCTAAATTCTATTTTAAAAAAATAAACGAAAATACCTTCTTCTTCTTTTTCTTCCTCTTCTTCCTTTCCTCCTCCTTCTTCTTTTTCTTCCTTTCCTTCTTCTTCTTCTTTTGCTGCTAACCACTAAATTTTTGGTATGGAAAACATTGGCATATTGCTCATAGTTTCACGGGTATATATAGGGAAAATTTAACATGTGGGCCCCACTGTACATGTCGCGCCCGTCAGACAGGCTCAACATGTTGAGCCTATCTGACAGGCGCAACTCGTAAAATAATAATATTAAAAAATTATTACACTTAATTTTAAAATTATTAAAAAATTTAAACACAAAATACTAATAAATTATCATAATTATTAAAATAATAACATTCAAAAGTTATTTTTGTTAGTTTTAAAATTATTACAAATTTAAGCATAAAAATTAACAAATTATCAGAATTATTAGAACAATAATATTAAAAAATAATAAATTATTAGAATTATTAACGTAATAAAAGTGAGACTAATTTCATTTATTATTTTAATTTTATTTTTTTTTGACGTTTCATCCATTTTATGTAAATAAATTTACATATTTACCACACCCATTTCCATTCTTATGTTTGAGACATTAATTGAGACTTAACAACTTTATTACAAAATTATCAGAATTATTGAAATAATAATATTTCAAAATTATTAAACTTTATTTCATAATTATTTAATAATTTAAGCATAAAATTTATTGTTTCATTGGTTAAAAATTTATTCATAAAATTATTTAATGGAATTATTTAATGGGGAGGGGGGAAGCTGCTGCCACCGGTGGGCCCAGCTGCAGGGTAGTGGCGCCCCTGCAGCAGGCGCGACTAGTCGCGCCTCCGGGTCAGGCTCGACCCGGTTCCCGGCCCGTTTTAATTTTTTAAATAAAAAAATAATAAAAAATAATAATATTTAAAAAAAAATTTTTATTATTAAAAAAATGGGTCTCACCTGTCAGGTAGGCTCGACCCAAAAAAACACCCCATTTTCGTAAATAATGTATCTGACACCCTATTTTGGTGTTTAATTTTTTTGAGGGGACTATTTGGGTAAAAAACCTAGGAAACTACCATGCTATTCATAAATACTTTGAAAGCCCCATTCCTTACTCACATGATCGGAAGTACCACTAAAAGCTTCGCGGACATGGTTATGGCGGGGGAAATGATCGAAAACGCCATCAGAGGTGGTAAAATAGAGGGAGAAACCGCCAAAAGGCCAGCACTAAGAAGGAAGGACAACGAAGTAAACAACGCGAGTAGTTACAACTCGAGGGCAATTACGGTTAGCCAACCGAGAACGGCTACAGGTGGGCAACAGGGGTCCCAAAAGCAGGAATCTAGTTCAAGACAGAATACTGAAAAGATCCAGTTCACACCCATCCCGGTGACGTATGAGGAGCTCTATCAGAGCTTGTATAATGCCCACGCAATAGCTCCCTATCACTTGAAACCTTTGCAGCCCCCATATCCCAAGTGGTATGATGCTAATGCCAAGTGTGATTACCATGCCGGAGTACAGGGACATTCGATCGAAAATTGTGTTAGTTTCAAAAAAGCCGTGGAAAGGCTTATTAAAATGGGGGTCGTGAAATTTGACGATACCCCCAGTACGGAAGACCCGCTGCCAAACCACGGCAATCAAGGGGTGAACGCGATCGGGGAAATCGATGCAAGAAGGGTAAAAAGGGACATCGCTGAAGTAAGGACACCACTGAAGGTCATTTGGAGAGAAATGATAAAAAGAGAAATGTTGATCTCCAAAGAGAAAAATAAAAAAGCGAGGGACTATTGTGAGTTCCACCAAGAAGAAGGCCACGAGATTCAGGAATTTGGCGAGTTTAAGGCTCTGGTACAAAGCCTCATGGATAACAAGGAGCTAGAATTTTACGAAGGTAGCTTGAATGAGGGGCACGTATGCGTATTAGAAGGAACTCCGACAAGTCAAGGGACTAACCGGCCGAGAATCATCATCTCTCTACCGAAAAATAAGGGGATTGAGACACCGATAACACCAAAGGTCATTATCCGCAAGCCTATTTCCTTTCCATATACGGACAGCAAAAGGGTACCCTGGAATTACGGCTGCAACATAACGATGCCAAAAGAGGAGGAAATAGCTAACGCTTCCAAGGGGATCCAAGCTGAAGGTTCTTACACACGCAATGGAAAGCGTTATGACGTGGGAGGCATCAGGATTGCACCCACGAAAGCAAAAGCCCTAGACCCGGAGAAAGAGCAGGATGCTGAAGCACTCATTAATGAATCAGTGAAGGAGGAAGAGGCTAAAGAGTTTCTGAAATTCTTAAAACACAGTGAGTATAGCATGGTTGAACAGTTGCGTAAGCAACCAGCCCGCATATCAGTGTTAGCATTGCTCTTAAGTTCAGAGGTGCATCGTGAGGCATTGATGAAAGTGCTTAATGAGACATATGTTACTAAAGATATATCCGTCAATAAGTTGGATCGCCTTGTTAGCAACATAAGTGCTGACAATTTCATCTACTTCAATGATGACGAAATCCCACCGGGTGGCATGGGGTCAACTAAGGCTCTACACATCACCACTCGCTGCAAAGGGTATACGTTGCCAAGTGTGCTTATCGACAACGGGTCAGCCCTGAATGTCTTACCATTATCCACGTTAAATAGACTGCCAATAGACAGTTCTCACATGAAAGCATGCCATAATATAGTGAGAGCATTTGATGGCACGGAGAGAAAGGTTATGGGAAGGATTGATATCCCTTTAATGATCGGGCCGAACACATATGAAGTGGATTTTCTGGTTATGGACATCAAGCCTTCTTATAATTGCTTGTTGGGGAGGCCCTGGATACATTCAGCGGGAGCGGTGCCTTCCTGTTTACATCAGAAATTGAAATTAGTGACTGACGGACGACTGGTGACCGTAAACGCGGAAGAAGACATCATAGCAACAGTCACCAGTAACGCACCTTATGTGGAGGCAGATGAAGAGTCTATTGAGTGTTCTTTCCGCTCCTTAGAATTTGTCAATGCAACCTTTATTTCAGAAGGAAATAAGGTGCCATTACCCAAGATATCCAAAACTACCAGAATGGGCTTGCGGATGACAGTGGGAAAAGGAGCTTTGCTCGGAAAAGGGTTAGGCCAATACCTCCAAGGTGGGATTCGAGTCCCTGAATTAAGCGAGAAAAGAGACCGTTTTGGCCTAGGTTTTAGGCCAAGCCACAGACAGAGAAAGAAGGAGATAGAAAAGCGTCAAGAAAGAAGGAAAGCGCGTCTGAACGGAAGAGAATTTGAGTGGGAACCGATGACATTCCCTCACATATCCCATACTTTTGTATCAGGAGGGATAATTTACCCCGAGGTGGGGTCTCTCGAGGAAGGAAGCTATCACATCAACGCCATACATGATGGAGAAACTGAACAGAGGACTTTGGAGGGCATCTATCCTTACGAGCCGGGAAGCTCTTTAGACAATTGGACTGCCGAAGAACTTCCTGTAACTTTTAGGAACTTTACAGAGTAATTTTCCAGAACACTCTTGTTGCTCTAAAGCCTAGGAGTAATGAGATTTCATTTGTGAAATAGGCTTATGTTCGGATATTTTGTTTCAATAAAGAACGCTTTTGTCAAATTAAGCAAACGCCCCCTCTATCGATAAATATTCTTTGGACCTTCTAATCTCATTCCATTTTTTTCAATTCACTCATAACATGAAAACAACCATTGTTAAATTCATTCATTCTTTGCACATTCTTTCACACTCTACAGGTCCCTAGATATCAATGATTTGAGCAATGATACTGCAGACCCTGAATTCTTCATTGAGCAAGACTTGTGTTCAGAGGATCCTCAGGATTTTGAAGATGACAGGAATTGTGATGTATCTCCAGATCTATTGAGAATGGTGAAACAAGAAGAGAAGCAAATTGTGCCCCACGAAAAGGAGGCAACGGAGAATATAACGTTGGAAGAAGGGAAGGAGGTGAAAATAGGGACGCACATTGTCAAGGAAACAAGGCAAGATCTTATCGAGCTACTGAGAGAATTTAAAGATGTATTTGCGTGGTCATATCAGGACATGCCGGGACTGAATACAAATATCGTGGTACATCGTCTTCCTATAAAACAAGATTGCAAACCGGTCCAGAAAAAATTACGAAGAATGAGGCCTGACGTCGTGCTGAAGATCAAAGAAGAAGTCAAAAAGCAGTTTGACGCTAGATTCCTGCAAGAGGTCAAGTACTCAGAATGGGTGGCTAACATTGTGCCTGTTCCTAAGAAAGATGGGAAGGTACGAATGTGCGTCGATTACAGAGATTTGAACAAAGCTAGCCCAAAAGACAACTTCCCCTTGCCACACATCGACACCCTAGTAGATAATACAGCGGGTTATTCATGGTTTTCCTTCATGGACGGCTTCTCGGGGTACAATCAAATAAAGATGCATCCTGAAGACATGGAAAAGACCACTTTCATAACATTATGGGGGACCTTTTGCTACAAGGTAATGCCATTCGGCCTAAAGAACGCAGGTGCGACATACCAAAGGGCCATGGTGACTTTATTCCACGATATGATGCACAGGGAAATCGAGGTGTACGTGGACGACATGATTGCCAAATCTCAAACTGAAAAGGAACATATCGAAGCCTTGAGGAAATTATTCTTGAGATTGAGAAGGTTTCAATTGAAACTCAATCCAGCAAAGTGTACCTTTGGAGTCAGGTCAGGGAAACTATTGGGCTTTGTAGTCAGTGAAAAAGGAATAGAAGTTGACGCAGACAAAGTCAGGGCCATACAAGAGCTACCGCCACCGCATACTCAGAAGGAAGTACGGGGTTTTCTTGGGAGGTTGAATTACATTGCTCGGTTCATTTCACAATTGACCGAGAAATGTGATCCCATATTTCGCCTTCTTAGGAAACACAACCAGGGTACCTGGGATGAAGAATGTCAGAATGCCTTTGATAAGGTCAAGCAATATTTGTCAAACGCTCCAGTACTATCTCCGCCTAATCCAGATAGACCGCTGATACTGTACTTGTCGGTGTTCAGCAAATCTATAGGATGTGTGCTAGGTCAACATGACGAGTCAGGAAGAAAAGAGAGGGCGATATATTACCTCAGTAAGAAATTTACTGATTGTGAAATGAGATACCCACCGATTGAGAAGTTGTGTTGTGCCTTGATTTGGACGACCCGAAGGTTGAGGCAATATATGTTGTATCATACAACGTGGCTAATTTCGAAAATGGATCCATTAAAGTACATGATGGAGTCAGCAGCCCTGAATGGAAGAATGGCAAGATGGCAGATACTACTTTCTGAGTTTGATATAGTTTATGTGAGTCAAAAGGCCATAAAAGGAAGTGCGATAGCGGAATTTCTGGCCAGTAGGGCTCTGGAAGAGTACGAACCATTGAGTTTTGATTTTCCTAACGAGGAGTTGATGTACGTAGCAACTGCCGAGAGGCGTCCATGGAAAATGAACTTTGACAGAGCATCTAACGCAGTAGGAAATGGAATTGGGGCAGTCTTAATATCCCCGGATGGAGATCATTATCCGTTCACATGCAAATTAGACTTTGACTGCACGAACAATATGGCAGAGTATGAAGCATGCATCATGAGAATTCAAGCGGCCATAGAACGAAAGGTTAGAACATTGGAAGTGTACGGAGACTCGGCGTTGGTAATCTACCAGCTTAAAGGAGAATGGGAGACAAGGGATCCCAAACTGATCAATTATCGGAGGGTTGTTCTGGGACTACTTGAAGAGTTTGACGACATCACTTTCAATTATCTCCCACGAGATGAAAACCAGATGGCAGACGCTTTGGCAACCTTGGCATCTATGATTAAAGTAAACAGAGAAGAGGATATGAAGCCTATCCAAATGAGCATTTTTGAAGCTCCAGCTCATTGTTATAACATTGAAGGAGAAGAAAAAGATGACCACCCTTGGTATCGGGATATATTACGATATGTGAAGAATCGTGAATACCCTGAACAGGCGACAGAGAATGAGAAAAGAACCTTGAGAAGGTTAGCTTGCGACTACGTATTGGATGGAGATATCCTTTATAAAAGAGGGAAAGATCAGGTGCTTTTAAGGTGCGTCGACGCTGCGGAAGCTAGAAAAATCTTAGGAGAAATACATGAGGGTGTCTGTGGAACCCACGCTAATGGCTTCACGATGGCAAGACAAATCATGAGATTTGGATATTATGGGTCTACTATGGAGGGAGATTGCATCGGTTATGCCAAGAAGTGTCATAAATGCCAGATCTATGGGGATAAGATTCATGTACCACCTTCACCTCTGCACGTTATGACTTCTCCATGACCCTTTTCCATGTGGGGCATGGATGTAATCGGCCCAATTTCGCCAAAAGCTTCGAACGGGCATCGTTTCATCTTTGTGGTTATCGATTATTTCACGAAGTGGGTAGAGGCTGCTTCGTATGCTAACGTCACCAAGTCGGCAGTGAGTCGGTTTTTGAAGAAAGAAATCATCTGTCGATATGGAATGTCTGAGAGAATTATATCAGACAATGCCTTGAACTTGAACAATAGCACGATAGCAGAAGTCTGCAGTCAGTTCAAGATTAAGCATCATAATTCATCTCCGTATCGCCCAAAGATGAATGGGGCAGTGGAAGCGGCCAACAAAAATATCAAAAAGATAGTTGGGAAGATGACCGAGACCTACCGAGATTGGCACGAGAAACTGCCGTTTGCACTATTTGCCTATCGAACATCTGTTAGGACCTCTACCGGGGCAACTCCATTCTCGCTAGTTTACGGGATGGAGGCAGTGTTACCCATCGAAGTGGAAATACCTTCCCTTCGAATCTTGTCAGAAATAAAGTTAGATGAGGCAGAATGGATTCAATCACGATACGATCAACTGAACCTGATTGAAGAGAAAAGGCTAAAGGCGATTCGTCACGGTCAAATGTATCAGAAGCGAATGATGCGGGCTTACGATAAAAAGGTCCGTCCAAGAGAATTTCCACACCCAAAGACCCATATGTGCAAGGCCCATTTTGCCCGGGCCCATTTACAAAGACCCAATACCCATTTCCATACCCATTTCCACACCCAAACTCGTGACCCACTAACCCGATTGAATTAAACCGTTACAACCCGGTTACAAAACCCAACTGAGACCCGAATTACAACCTAAACCCTAATCCCCTTTAGCCCAATCCCCTTTATCAGAAAAGACAAACTTTGCCAACCCTAGGCACCGCCCTAGCCACTGCCAAGCCTGCAGTCGACCATCACCTCCACTGTGGCCACCGCCCATCCACTGGTACCTGCATTAAAAAGGAAAAGACATCAACAATGAAAGGGGGCTTGCAAATCGGTTATAAAAGCCGATCTAAACATTTGTAACGTGACCTTTTTTTTTCTCCTTCGGGGAATCAATAAAGAACCATTTTCGACATTTAAAAACAGAAGATCTAACATTTGAGAGGTAGGGGAATTATATCCCAAAACCAGAATCGAATATCAAAGAAAAACTACAGCCCAAAAGGTGATTTCTTTTTTTCCCTCATTAGTCAATCTGTTTTGTATATATATATATTTTTTAAAAAAATACAAATAACATATCACTAAACTAAAAGTGGGATAAAGAAGGAAAGAGAAAAAGGGGGAAGTTTACCTATTCCGGCCACCGTGTACGGTGGCCGGAGACGATGGCTTGCGGCGGCTTTCCGGTGACCCTTCACCGGATTCTGGGTTTCAGCAGAAACCCTTGAGAGAAATGAGAGAGAGCAGGCGCGTTTTTGAAGAAAAGAAGGCAAAAAAATGATTTTCTTTTTAGTTTGTTTACCTTTTATAACAGCACTAAACGGTACCGTTTTTGGAGCCCCCAAACGCGCCCAAAACGGCGTCGTTTTGGGGTTCCAACCCGAAATCCGACCCAACCCCAAGCCAGGATCCGCGTGTTTTCACCGGAGGGGCTATTTGCATACTTAGCCCCTCCGCTTTTTCATGCTGCTGCAATTAAGCTCCCCTGACTTTTTAATCTGGCCCCTGAATTTATTCTGGTTTTCAATTTAGTCTCCTGCATCGCTGTGAGGTTCGGATAAAGGGGGTTATTATCCGTTTCAGTCCTTCATTGTCTTACGCGTGTTCAAATCGATCCTTCATTGTTTTAAATTTGCCCCAGAATTTTTCCCTTCGTTTAAATAAATCCCCCTTGGTTCATTTTCACCTCTTTATTATTGAATTAACCATTGTTTAATATTATTATTATATTTATTATCAGTATTATTATTATTAGCCCTAGTATATACGCATATCTATATATTTTCTTATATAGTACTATCTTTATGTATTATAGGTATTATTCCATCTATTAATTTGATATGATATCTGTTATCATTACTCTAGTATATTATATTATACTTAGCATTTTATTTTATTATTATATTTATTTCTTTTTACTTACCGATTATTACTCAAATTTCTTTATCATTATATTTTCTATTTTTCATTATTTTTAACATTATTATTATTAATAACTATATATATTCTATGTAGGTTTATATATTTTGTATTTTTACCATTATTATACGTATATGTATATACATAGTTATATATCGCTTTGATTTTATATAAATTTTTTATATTTCTTCAATTTTTTTTTGTATATACACTAGGCTCATTAAATATTTATATTATATACGTTTTATTAGTTACGTGTTTCTCATGTATTACATTACGTATATATATATATATATTTTTATATATACATTACGTATACATATATCTTTGACATTACCTTACGTATATATTTTGTCATCACGTACATATATATCACATATAGTAAATACCATATTTTTGTTATATATGCTTTCAAGATTATATTATTTTTATATTCTATATATATATATACACTATTTTATAATATTAAAATATTATCATCACTAATATACTATAGTCACCATATACTTTATATGTTATTTGCATGTTATAAATATATTTTTACCTGTTTATTATTAATAATTGTTTTTACATTATTATCCCAAAACATATGCATTGTATTTCGATATTACTGCGTATATATACCTTAGCATGACGTCGTGTATACTTAGTGTTTTAATCCTACGTATATATTTTGTTATAACCATAACTACTATTACCGTCACCTTTTTTCGTGTTTTAATAGTTCTATTAATCGCACCATCATCCCCAAAAATATATTATTCCATTCAATCCAAAAAAGGGATTTTTGAACGAGGCAATATTTTCGTGTTTAGGGATTCAAGAAATAGTGCCCTAACGTGCTGGGTTGCGATTTCTCGTTCGTCTAAATACCTAAAACATCCTCCTAAATTGGCGACTCGCGAGATGGCTTTAGCTTCGAAGAATTTGAGAACTTTGTGTCCAATCGTGCTGGATGTGATGTTCGTATTCTTCCGAAGCGAAGGAATCTCGATTTTTTTTAAAAACCCAAATCATCCCAATTTTATGTTCCCAAAAACGAGGCAATATTTTTGTGTTTAGAGACACGGGAAATAGTGCCCTAACATGCTGGGTTGCGATTTCTCGCTTATCTAAATACCTAAAATACCCTTTTAAGCAAAACTTTTGTAACTCATGAGACGACTTTAGTTTCGAGGAATTTAAGAACCTCGTGTCCAATCGCGCTAGATGTGATGTTCATATTCTTCTGAAGTAAAGGAATCTCGATTTTTTCAAACTCAAATTATCCCCGTTTCAAAAAAGAATCCTATTTTTAAATCTTTCCAAATTTCGACTTAAGACAGAAAATTGCTCAATTTGGTACCAATTTTGGGCGTCGCGGGGGTGCTAATCCTTCCCCGCGCGTAACCGACTCCCGAATCCATTTCTCTAATTCTTCGTAGACCATAACATTTTATAAGGTGATCCAATCACACCTAAAAAGATTGGTGGCGGCTCCTCGTTTTTCTTTTTAAGTCGACACCTGTTTTTTTCCAAAAAAAATGGTTACGACAACATATATGAATAAAATTTTTAACAAAAAGAACTAATTTATTTTTTATCTAATTTATAAAAAATAATTAATTTATTTTTTAAATTAAAAATAAAATATAATCTAACCTCGTTTTGGGTATAAAAACACTTAAAAATCAATTTGATTTTAATATAATCTTTTGCAGCACAATTGGGTTGTGGTAATGATTAAAGTTATGGTCTAATGTGTAGAAATCACATGTACCCTTATTCAATATTATAATAAAATATAAATATATTGGGACTGAATTGACCTAAAATATTGAATAACCAACCTCAAGCTAAGTCTTGATTTTCATATTTTCATTAAATATGGGAATTGCGTTTTGTCTTTTGTGAGGTGCTTTATTTGGTAAGAGACTATTAATTAGTGATATCAATTATGAAATGTAGATAAATATTTTCTATATTTAAATACTTTTTTAAAATTATAACCTTACGAAAATTATATTATTACATCCAATATATATATAAAAAATTACAAGTAAAACTTGTCATTGTTCTAGTTTTACATTTTTTTTTTTTACCGACAATGTATCTACTAATAATTCTCATAATTATTTATTCATATTCTTCAAATGGCACCAAATCAACGGGTAAATTACGAAAAAAAAATAAAATAAAAATGGAAAAATTAGGTAAAAAAATGTCGAAATAAAAAAATTAAAGAATTAGGTCCTGAATTTCACAAGTTTAGATAAATAAATCGATTTTAAAAAGAGAAACAAAGAACGTATATTGGAAAAATTGCTTTTTGAAAAACACATTTTACAAAATTTATTTTCTTTTAATATATTAACTTTTTTGTCGGATGGTTAAATGTTTAATAAATTTGTTCTTGAATCTCAAGTTTGATTTCGTTTTTTCTCACATTATTTTTATTTAATATTGTTTTAATTTTTTTAAAT
Source organism: Gossypium stocksii (assembly GCA_020496765.1). Taxonomy (NCBI): domain Eukaryota; kingdom Viridiplantae; phylum Streptophyta; class Magnoliopsida; order Malvales; family Malvaceae; genus Gossypium; species Gossypium stocksii. Next base: position 10,084,985 of record CM035621.1, on the reverse strand, counting down.
TTTTAATTAATAAATATATTATTTTCAAATTTTTTAATTCATCTTTTTAATTAATAAATATTTTATTTTTATATAATATATATTTTATTATATAATTACATATTCATTATTTTAGTTATATACATAAAAGGGTTATTAATTATAAAGGTAAATTAGAAAATTTGAAAATAATATATTTATTAATTAAAAATATTAATTAAAATTTTTTTAAAAATTAAATAATACAAATGTAAGTAGGAGAGGAATTTAACTTTTAGACTCAAAAACAAAACCACTAACATTTGACAATCTAACCAAAAGAATTAATATATTAAAATAAAATATGTTTTGTGGAAAGTGTTTTTAAAAAAAAGTTTTTCCTCGTTTTTTTTTTAAATTGACTTATTTTTCTAAATTTGAGAATTTTTTATCTAATTCTATAATTTTTTTTATTTCAAGACATTTTTACCTAATTTTCCCAATAAAAAAATTATAAAGTTAATTATATCATTTAAATTTTTATATTTTTTTATATTTATCCACTTTTCTAAAACAACTCACCTAAAAAAAAAATACTTACACTTACTTAACTTCTTAAATTAAAAAAAAAAAAATATATATATATATATATATATACACCATTATTTCTTAAAATTATATATAAAATATTATTTCTCAAAAAATCTCAAAGAATGGTCTTGTCCTCAGATTTCACATCAAACGCCCATTAAATCAATGGGCCCCCCGACTTATTATTAATTTGAATAAGAAAATACTGTTATTAAACCAATATAAAATAACTAAAATGAAAATATTAAAATTATTATAAAAAATTAGCTAAAAGTTATTAAAATGTTATAAAAATTTTGAAAATTATATAAAATCTATCAAAATTATTAATTATCATAAAATTTTGAAAAAAATAAAACTATTAAATATTATAAAAAAATATTATTAATTTGTTACGAAATAATGAAGATATTAAATAAATATTATAAAAAATTAGATAATATAAAAATAATTAAAATGATAATATATATAAATTAATAAAAAATATAAAAACTTATTGAAAGTATAAAATATTGTAAATAATTAAAATATATATAAGAAAATTATAAATTTTTAAGGTTTGGATTAGATTTTAACGGGGAAGTTTGAAGTGTACTGGTAATCAAATTTGGATGGGGTGTAGAGTAAATCATTCGAGAAATAATGAATTTAGTGTTTGGTGTAATAAGTAATGATTTTGATGGAAGAGAGGTGATCAATACACATTGATAAGGATGGTTTAGGGTATGATGTAGGACAATATTTGTTGGAAAACAAAAAAAAATGAGTAGTATTTTTTTATTAAAACTTTAAATAATTATTAGAGATTATTAAAATATTAAAATTTTTTAAAAAATCATAAAATATATAGAATATATAAATTATTAAATATTGAAAAAAATAGATTAAAAAATATAATGAAGTCATACTTTTAAGTACTAAATTGAAAACTGATTAATATTGTAGATACCAAATTGAGACAAAATATTTTAGTACTAAAAATGAAAGAATTGGATATAATTCGTGAATTGAACCTTAAAATGATCATCCCCAACCATCCTATCCCATACTATCGGACGGTCTTTATTTACAAATCTGACGTGGCAAATCAGGGTTGCTTAAAAGGGAAAATTTCCCGAAAATCATTAAAAAACCAAAAATAAAAAGAATTAGAACCAAAATAAGCCCACATTAAGAAAAAAAAAAATGGGGTTCACTGGTTTAAACTTTAAAAAGCCAAATCTACCGAAGCCGAAGAAGCCATTGATGCCTTTGCATTGAAACACGCGTCAAAAAAAAAATACATACCTGAGTCTCTCTGCAGAAATCCCGAGGTTTTGGAACTTTCTTTTTCTTTTTGTTTTGGCTGTTGAGAAAGCTTGTCTCCAACATGGCGGAGAAGAATGACAAGTACGGTAAAGAGTTGGATTTGGCTGTTAGAATTGTGCATATGGCTTGTTCTTTATGTCAAAAAGTGCAACAAAGCTTGGTTTCTGCTGCTTCTGGACATGTTTTGGCCAAGGATGATGATTCTCCTGTTACTATTGCAGGTATTCTCTCTTCTTCTTTTTTTTTAGTACAAAATGAAAGTTTTTTTTCCCTTTTTTTTTGGGATTTTGATGTCTTTTATTTTTAGTTTTTTCTTCGATGGGTTTGCTTTGAATGAGGCTCTTTACAATGGGTTGATTTGTTTTTTCTTTTTTCAATTTGGGGGGTGGGGTGTTATGAATTTGTAATGTGGTGTTTGATTGGCGTATATTTAAGCCATTGGTTGTTTGTTAGATAGTATAAGAAAGAAAGAAAAAATTTTGGAATATGATCATTGTTTGGATGATTGAAAATATTCATTTGGTTGTTTGAATGTTAGCATTTTGTTGAAAATATTCATTTGGTTGTTTGAATGTTAGCATTTTGGTGCTTCCTTTTTTAAATTTTTGTCTAAGGAAATTGTTAAGAACAAGTTAGGAAACGTTTTAGTGCTATACATTGTTTTCTTTTTTTAAGGAAAATGTTAAGAACGTTGTTCCTTACTGTTGAATAGGAATCTTTAGGGATTTTACTGTACAAACTTAGGAAAATATGGTCAAGTTTGTAATTGGCTGTTCAGTTTTGTTTTCTGGGTTTCGTTGTTCTGATCATTTTGGTTGGGAAACTAGTGCAATTCGTTATAATTTGATTGCAATTTGTCGGGGTTCGCTGGCATTCGTGTGAATGATGGAAAGAAACTCTATAAGCCTCTTTGTTTATTGCAATTGTACGTAGCTGGTCCTTTGAAATGTAAACTCAGTTGGGGATCATTTAATTTGAAAATAGCACTTGTTTGTTCTGTTTTACTTCAATCCTAGGTTGTTACTTTTTGTTTTTTATATGCAAGAAGACAGGTATGTTGGGGAAGCTAGGGTGAAAGTTTGCCATTGAAAGGGATTAAGACACTGATTAGTAAATTGATGAGAGTTCAATTGATAATTGATGATGAATGCAAATCATGCTTGTTGTATGCTAGTAGACAGAAATGCAGGTGTAGGTGCTTGCTCATAATTATAATCGATTGCCTAACACACGCTCTAGTATTGTTCGATTTGACTGATCAAGTCTTTAAAGATAAAAAAGGAGGTACCTAACAAATTATTTGGCTTTCTGCCTCAACTTTCTATTTCTCTTTCTCTTTCATGAATCAAGCTTTCTACCTTTACTTGTAAGGAGGAAAAAATATTGTGCAGAGAGGGTCTTGAATTTGATTATACTTCCTAGTTAAAGCATATAAAATGAAGTGCGGTTTACAGGAAATATTTTTTGTCTTTGTTTGTATTTTCTTAACTGATCATCATATTTATGGTGTCTATATCTGTTATACTTTGATTTCTATTCTGTTTGTTCAAATAATGAAGCATTTATAGTCTGAGACGATGCTACTAGCTTTTTTGCATAGATGCTAACACGGTTTGAAAGAGCATCATTTTTCTTTTCTTTTGCTTAATGAAATGCTTTTAACTACTCGTGTTTACTTGTTTTCTTTCGGTTGTTTCTATCTTAACAGACTGGAGCGTCCAAGCAACTGTTAGTTGGTTGCTTTCCGAATTCTTGGAGGGCCGGAGTGTGTCCATTGTTGCTGAAGAAGATGTCCAAACACTCTCCAAGCCTGAAGCGGCTAGTTTACTTTCAGCCGTTGTCAATACTGTGAATGAATGCTTAGCTGAAGCACCAAAGTATGGTCTTCAGTGTCCAAAGAAAGTTCTCGGGACTTCACAAATCCTTGAGGCTATCAGTTGGTGCAACTCAACTGGGGGCCCAACTGGAAGACATTGGGTGCTTGACCCTGTTGACGGGACATTGGGATTTGTACGTGGTGACCAGTATGCTGTAGCACTAGGCTTGGTTGAGGATGGGAAGCTAGTTCTTGGAGTTCTTGGGTGTCCTAATTACCCTATGAAAAAGGAATTGTTGAATTATAATCATCAATGCAACCAAATTAAGCTGACGAGTCCACCATCTTCGGATATTTGGCAAAAAGGATGTGTGATGTATGCAAAGAGAGGAACTGGTCAGGCATGGATGCAACCTTTGATCCATGGGGATACAAAATTTGAATGGCCAAATTCTGCTACATTGCTACAGGCTTCTCCTGTTGATGATCCATCGCAGGCAACTTTTTGTGAACCTGTGGAAAAGGCAAATTCAAACCACTTGTTTACCGAGGGGCTTGCTAACAGCATAGGTCTCAAGTGCGTTACTTTTATTTTTACTTCTAAATCTTCTATCTGTTTCCTGCATATGATGAGCGAAACGACTTCTTAATTTGGATGAAGCACGGAACAAGAATTACATTAAAAAGTTGAGTGCTTCTGGGAAAATGAAAATGAAAATGAAAATGAAAATGAAATGAACAATTTCATTTATAAGTTCCCTTCTTTTTATTTAGTTAAAGAAATCAAATGTATCTGAATTATAGCTTTTGTAAGGTCATCTTCTGATTTAATCCTAATATTATCTTTTTCATGCACTCTAATGGCAGAAACCGACCTATGCGAGTCCATAGCATGGTAAAATATGCAGCAATAGCTCGGGGTGATGCCGAAGTTTATATAAAGTTTGCAAGATCTGGGTACAAAGAGAAGATATGGGATCATGCTGCTGGTGTTGTCATTGTAGAAGAGGCTGGTGGGGTTGTAACTGATGCAGGAGGTCGCCCCTTGGACTTCAGTAGGGGACTGTACTTAGAAGGTCTTGACCGGGGGATTGTTGCTTGCTCTGGCCCCATACTGCATGATAAAATCATTGGGGCTGTATATGCAAGCTGGGATTCTTCTAATCTATGAGACTTTCTACATCTTGTCAATGCAGTAATAGTGGAGTATTATATGGTAATTTTATGACGGTAAGCTCATCAAAGAAAATTGGCCTTTCAAGTCATTCCGCATCATTTTCATATATTTTATGTGGTCGAAGAAGTTTCTGTTTATATGAACCTGTCGTAATTTTAAAACCAATATATTGCTAAAGAAAGTTGTTTTCAGTTATGAGTTTTACGTCCATTTTCCTCCTTTCTTTCTAATGTCTTAGTTACTATTTCAGGGCAAGCAAAATTGTGAAGGACACTGCCACAAACTAATGACTCGAGAAGCGTCTGCTGAACTATATTCTCCCTTTTAAGGTCTGATCATTGATTTCACCTCCAGTCCCCATCTTACTGTCGTAGTATTGCTCCATTTTTATTAGCAATAGGCCCTTACAATAGTTCTCAAATGGAAGTTTTGATTCCATTAATACAAAATCATCACTGCGGGGATTCTCTAATACGACTAAAGCTTAAGCTAATGCTATTACCCTATGCTTGCTTAGGGAACTGAACTGATGCATAAATTTTGGTCACAAGTAATTGGATATATATATTCTGCATCTAGACTTGCTCATAGTTCAGCCACCCATCCTGAAGGTAAGTTAGAAAAATGAGAAGTTTTGGACAAAAATACAAGACCAAAAAAATGGATTTGGGTAAAATTTAAGGCCTATTTTCTATATGGGTTGGGTCTTGAGCAATATGTTCTGGCTCGAGCCCGGTCCAGACTAAATATATTATGTTATAAAAAAATAATTATATTAATTATATATGTTAAATAATATTATATATATATATATTTATATTTATATTCAATCATTAACCTAATAATAATTAAACCGATATTATATTTATGTAGTATTTTTTAATATAAATATTTTTAATGTATTTTTAATGTGTTAGAATTTTGTAATTTTAACGTCTTTTTAATGCATTTAGTGTATTATATTTTTAAATAAAAACTAATAAAAAATCAAAAATGGGTGGGTTGGACCCAGGTTTATTTTTCTTAAATTGGATTGGGTTTGGACAAAAAAATTAAATCTATTGCCAGGCTCAGAGAATTGGTTTAGATACTTGTATAGGCCTGAGTCAATCCATGAACATTTTTATTTGCATCTTCTTCTTTGTTAAACACTGTTAGTTTTCTGGTACTTTTCCGAGCCGAGGCCACTTCAAAACACCCATAGGGAAACAAACTGCAGTTTCCAGGAATCTGAATACAATGCCAGGATATGAAACCTCGAACCTCCATTGATACAAGAGTTTTCTTTCGAGTTTGGATTTTTTTCCGGGGTATAAAGATGGCCATAGTGAGTTACTGCATGTGGTTACATAAACCGTGGTAAACCTCGGGTTCTTCTATATTTGCAGATTAAAATCAAGAATCACTCACCAGGTTTGGTATAAATATGATTTTTGAGTTCATAATATTCCTGGAAACTACAGGTTATCCCAAGTCAATGGTTTGATTATATTTTCCCAGGTGACAGCTAAATTCATGAACTATTCCAATTTCAAAAGGAAGCATCCCTGTTACTGTTTTTTTTTTTAATTATTTTTTACAATTATATTAACAATTTCAATCAGAAATGGGATTCAAATTTGAGATTTCAAAATTTTCAAAGTTCCATTAGCTGTATCCAAGCTCAAATTTTTCTTAATTAATTTTAATATCAACTTTTGAGAGTGGTAACTATTTGCATAAATAAATATAACTAAAGCTGGATGCAAATTTTAAAATATATTTCTTTTACCAAAAAATTATGCTCAAGTCCATGCTTAGACTTTGAAATAAGAAGCTTAAATTCAACCAATTTTTTTTAAAAGCACAAGTCAATGTTAGGTTTGATTCTTTGAATTTGGATTATCTATGGGTTAGGTAAGTCTCTGTCTATGGATAGTCTTAGGGACCACAATACATGTGTTTAACGGATTTTGTCGTGTTTTCCTTCTTATCTTGTGCCTAAAGTATTTTTTAAAATTCGTGATAAATATTTACATTTTAATGAGTCTATAAAATGTGGATAATTAATTATATACTCATTCTAGTAAATTAAATTAAAAAAAATGAGATTTGATAAACTTATTAAATTTTAACATTTGTAATTCTTTTTCATTGTCGGTACTACGAATTTAAAAAAAAAAAACCATAAAAATAGAGTGGGAACTTGGAAGTGAAAACATATGCCACCTTTTGCGGAGAAAGGAAAAATTGTTTAAGGAAGGGATGAGTCATCGCATATAAACTCTTCATCTAATATAGGAAAAAGAAATCACTTATTATTAATTGATTTCAATTTCAACGCCTAACCATCTGATTATATATAATTTAGAGATCAACACCAAAAATTAGGTAAACTATCAAACTTTTGTTTGTTTCAGATTACGTTTTAGTCACTTATGTTTGAAATAGAGAAGGAAGAAAAATAGAAAGAGAAAGTATAAGAGAATGCAAAATAAAGAAGGAAATAAAATTTTTAAATTGCTTAAAACGAAAAAAATATAGGAGATGGTTATATGAATTAACTTAAAATTTTTGTTTGAAATAATAATTTAATGTGTCACATCAATTTACCATTACACCGTTAACGACAATTAATGGCTCAATAACTAAAATGTTACAACACGAAAATGTAACCGACTAAAATGTAACATTTCAAATACAAGTGACTAAAATATAACCTAAGGTAAACAAATGTGACTATTTTAGGCCCGCCCATACTATTTTTAAATTTTTTTTTAAAAATGTTTATATTGTTTTATTTTAATATTTAATAATTTTATATATTTTTTATTTACTGAAATATTTTATATAGTCATCTTAACATTATTTTAATGTTTATATTAGAGTAGTATTTTATATTTAGTAATATAGTAATATAAATAAAGATAATATAATATAAAGTATTATAAACTTAAAACAGGTCGGACCAAGCTCGGGCCTTGAATGTTCAAGCTCGAACTTGACCTACATTTTAAACGAGTCTAATTTTTTTACTTAAATTCATTTTTCGAGCCTAATATTTTTACTTAAACTCCCATAAAATTTCGGAAGAAACTTTGGACTTGGATGGATAACCTAACTCATGAACAAATGAAATTGAAAGTATAGATGTCACATTGACAAAATGGGAGATTTTTTGTCATTACCCCTATAATTTATATTGTTTTAATAAACGGAAAACTTGTAAAGATTATGCAAAAGTCTATATAATCTGTGCTCTCTTTTTTTTACAGGTTTTGGTCAAAGTCGTATATAGCTTTAACATTTTTGAGGCGGATTTTGGTCAAATAAATTAATATTTAATTCAATGTGAAGTGAAGTTAGGGGTATATGGAATTAGGGTTGGGCTGAAAGAATGACTTACCCCTTCCATTCTATTGCAATCTCTATACATAATTATATTTAAGCTTAATTAAAAATTCCCCCCTAACCTATGTTGCCGTTATCCATTTAACGCCACCCCGTTAGAAAAAAAAATTGGTCCAAAAAGAAACTCCCACATCGGTAGGCAGGTGGATTTTTTGAAATTTTCTTGAAAAAGTAGAAGACAATTCATTTATAATTAAATCAAAAGTAAAAAAAATTACTTTTTAACTCGTTGTTTGATATTTCACCCTCTCCATTGCGATTATTCTTACTGACAAAATTAGTTATTAACGTTTACATGTTTTGTCAAAATAGTTCTAATTATATTTTTTAGCTTTTTTTGACTATAACTTTTGTTTTTTTTTTTTTTCAAATTGTTTTTTCGATGAAAGTACCATTAAAAAATTAACGGGGATGATGTAAAAAATTTTTGATGAGATGTAATTTATTACTTAGATAACCCAATAAGATAATTGTATGTGAAAATAATAAAATAAATTAACAATTCATGAAGTTAAAAATATAACGTTTAATTAAAAAAATTAAACGTAATTATCTAAAACAAATTTTTCAAAATGAATGCACACATTCAATATTTTCGGTTTGATTTATTAATTATCTTTTTAAAATCTCTCAGTAAATAAACATATGCATTCATTTTGAAACCTTTTTTTAGATAATTATATTTATTTTCTTTAAATTAAGAGTTATTTTTTAAAATTTCATTTATGATTTATTTATTTTATTATTTTCTACATGTAATTATTTTATTGGATTATCTAAGTAATAAATTATATCTCATTAAAATATTCCACATAAAAAATTTTACATCATCCCGTAAAAAATAAAATTAGGACCGTTTTGATAAAATATGTAAATGTTAGTGGCTAAATTTGTCATTAAGCCATTAGTTTATTGTTCAAATCTCTCCCTCACGATTAAAGCTCCTATTTTACCTGCATTCGGGCGACCTCGATTGTTGATCAATCTTCTCATGCACAGCACCACCGTCGATTGCTGCTCCTCCAAACCCAGATTTGTCTCCGATGGCAATGGGTTCACAATGAGAACCCAATATATTCAACAAATCGAAAAGGGAGATAAAAAGTTAATTACAGGGAAAAAAAATCAATCTCTCTGTTTTTTTCAATAATTTTCTGGGTGTTCCTAGTAGGTCAAGAAATTGAAGCAATTGAAGAAGAAGCAGAATAAATAATGACTAAAAAAGTTTTTGGGCGTTCACAATGGGACGAAAAAATGAGAAAATGTTTTATATGTAAAATCATATTTTTATCCTTTTTATGATTTTTATTTAATTATAAATACTTTTTCATATAAAATTCATAAATAATATTGTCTACCGGCATCGCAACATAATTTAAGTATCACATTTGATAAAAAAGTGAAATACTAATATAAGAAAATAAATATAATTTAGAAAATAATTTTTCAATTAAGCCTATAAATAACTATAATCAGATCACGTGAATCAATATTACAAAACACGACCGAATGATAATGAAATATATTCAAATTTAACTTAAAATAAATTAGAAAAAAAGTCAAGATTAACCCAAAGTTTTGTTGCCCTAATTTTTTTAATTTCAGAAAAGAATATCTAGAGCTTCAAGCCTGAAGAAATTGAAATATTATTATAAAAATACATTAAATGAATAAAAATAATGCAGGATTTGATGATATTTGAGAGTTGGGAACTATGTTTGCCGACAGTTCCCCATGTTAAATGATGCCACTGTCTTCTAATTTTGACATCCACATCATACATTATTTATATTAAATTTTTAAAAATTACAATATAAAAAAAAAAAGAAGAAAAACTTCAATGAAAAATTAGTTAGTGAAGTGAGCTTATTGCTTTTGATTTTTTAATATTTTTAAGTTGGTGTGATTTTTAAGTGAAAGCGACCACTCCCACGTTAATTGATACTACATGCTGAAAGCACTCTATACTCATATCTAATTATTACAAACTAAGTTCAAATTAAAAAAAAAAAAAACAAATTTCCCATAATTCTCCTCCTATTTTTAGTTTTGGTTTAAATATGTAATTAGTATATATACTTTGAAAAAATTACAATTTAGTCTATGTACTAGAAAGAAAATCTTTCTAGAAGGGGTAAATTTTGTCCCATATGACTTTGCTTTGTAAAGTAAAAGAAAAAAAAAAAGAAGAGAATCGGAAGGATAAAAATTTGAAGGGGTAGAAAATTAGAAGAATTAAAAATAATTTTATTTCTATCCATTACTTAGTAGAATGAAAAATGCATAATTTTGAACTACCGTATGCATCTCTTTTATTTTCTCTTCTCTTATTGTTCCGATTTGAAAGACTTGATTTTCATGCATTAGGATGAAAAATGATCATCCCTCCTATTTTATTTACGCTCATTTTTTTTCTAACCAAGCACACACGAGATTTATTTACCTTCTACTTTTCCACTTTTTTCTTATAGGCCTCTATTTTTTCATCTAACCAAGTACAGCATAAATTATTTTATTTTATTTACTAAAAAATCCTAGTCCAATTAATAACATCCCTAATAGTATTCGTCAAAAATTTCTAACTTGGCATGTTGATGAGATTTCTCTCATATAACTTGATATATAATTGACATAAAAATAGACATGTCAATTTGAAAATTCGAACAAAAAAAAATAACCACGTTAAAAATTGACCTAAAATTTTTAAATAAAAAATAAAAATACTTGAATTATAATTTTTAAAATACAAAAATTAAATCTTAAATTTTATTAAACTACAGGATCAATTTATCATAAATTCAAAATTTAACAGTCCAAATTGAAATCTACCCACTTTGCGTAGGGTGTTTAATTAGTCAAAAATTATAATAAATAATAGTGTGAATATTGGAACAAGAGAGACATTTTTCATAGGTGAATGGAATTTAGAAATAGAAAGTAGATGAAAACTATTCGTACTTCAAATGTAAAGTTTTTCATGATTTTTAATGCAAAGTCGGTGCTGCCTTTTACTTCCCCTTTGCTTTGCTTCTTTCGCGCATGCATTTGGCAATTTAGTCAAGAGAAAAATTCAATGCCTTTTCTCCCCCGCAAACATTTTCTATGGAATTCTTTTAATGCAATATGAAAAACAATTAAAATATTAAATATCAATATATTAGATTATTAGTTATTATTTTAGTGACATATGAAAAAAAAACATTCATGAATTAGATTAAGTCGGACCACGATTTAATTGAAAAAAATTACGTTCGAGTTAAAATTTAGCTTGGTCTGATTCGTTCAAATAGTTTCAATGTTTAAGAAAAAAATAAATCGACTAGGTCGCTTGATTTATAGACAAGTTTACTCGTCATCATGAAGTATTAACAGTATGCTTATGAGATGCGAAGCTTAGGATTCAAATCATGTGAATTTTTTTTATATTTCTAATTTTAAATGTATCGAGAAAAAAATTAAATGCATAATATTTTTTAATAAAAATATATTATTTTTAAATATTATTCTAGTTATTGTTGTTCCGTATAGTTAAAAATTTTTATTAAAGAAGCACAGTTAAAATATGATACATCATTTTTTAAAAATATTTAAACTTTTTGCTATAATGACATGTCATACTTATAATTCAATTTATAATATTTAAAAACTTCAATAATAATGTACAAAATTTCTTTTCTTCAAGGAGTTCATGAGTCAAATTCGAGTGAGGCCTAGCTATATATGATATTACATATTTTATACATGTTTAAGCTTAATTTGATTCAAAATATAGATTTCAAATATTACCTAAATCGATTTATATTTATAAATAATTAACTTAAAACGTATTTTGAGCCTCACTATATATTTCTTAATTTTTACAGTTCTTTAAATGAAATAATTTATAATTTCATCTATATTTTTATCAAATTTTTAATATATATTTAAATATTTACATGGTAATATTACAAAAGTTTCATAGATTTAAATATAAAACAAAACATTACATAATTAGAAAACAAAGTATGTTCTCCAGATGGAGCTCGACTTAAGTTGAACGTATATTTTAAGTGAATTTAAATTTTTATTCAAATTTATTAATTTTTATCTAAATTCTCTTTAAAATTCAAATAAATAATTAGAGTAAATAGGCTAGATATGTCATTTTCTTTCAATTCGTCAAATAGATTTTTTTTTTTAAATTTACGATAAGTTTAAATAAGCGGTGGGGTGCGTTTAACTTATTTTTTGCCTCACGCTACAGTATACTTAAAATATTTAATCTTATCACCACTACTATTTTTACACTAATCCCTAATAAACACACCCACATATAAACTCACTCTTTGAGAAATAACTAATTTTGGAGAGAGTATGTAAAAGTGTGTCCAATTGGACAACCTTTCTACTAACATGTTAGGGAAAATGCGTCAAGTTGAAAGCATTTTCTAAAATTTAAAAAAAAAACACGTCCAACTCGACACACTTTCCTTAACATACCAACTAAAAACTGGTTAATCTAAACAAACTTTCTTCCTATCTGTATAAAAAACTCACCCAATTAAATAAAATTTTTCTAATATATCAATAAAAAACAAGTTGAACGCGATTTTACGCTCTTCCTCTAAAATCAATTTACTTCTTTAAATCTAGAAAAAAAACAGCTTGTTTGACCAGTTTTTTTTTTTTTAAAGAAGGGGGGCGTATATTGAACAAATTTTACGTTCTGAGAACACGTCATTTCATCTGTCATTCCCGCGTTTTCTTTTCCTCCTCTACTTTTTCAGTGGGAATGGACCCCACTCTTACTTGGACGCTTACGTTTTTTTCCCTTAGAAATCATTAAATTTAATTTCCAAATATTTAGGTTCGAAATTCTTGAACCGCTACTTTTATCTCATATTATTAACATCTCTGGGTTTTAATTTAATAGATTAATTTTGGTTTAAATTATTTTGATTTTTAATTTGTTTATGCATTATACAAATATATGTTTAACAAAAATTAAGGAAAATTTTTTTAAATTTATAATATAAATATTTATAAAACTATAGTACAAAGCACAAACGAATAAATAATTGAACAAAATTTATATTGATAATTGAGTATGTAGACCGTAAATATACAAACGATAATTGCATAGAATGAAATTTAAACTTAGAATACATTCTCAATATTTACAAACAATCTTAAAATCTCAATGATAACATAATTAAACAAACTTAATACTAAGAAGCAAGTAAAATTCATGTGCGTTAACATGAGTTAATTCTATAGATTAAGAATTGTCGATTGAGTCTTAGTTTGATTGGTATCAATTTTGTTGCCAATGCAGGAGGATGTAAGTTTGAGTGCGTTGAAGCGTATTGTCTTTTTATTTAATAGTTAGGGAGGAGTTATAAATGATTCTAGCTATTGTATTAAAAAAAAAGAACAGATATGTTAAAGAACCTGAGATGAGATTAATATAAAAAAAAACTGTATATTCTTATGATTTTATCACTTTATCAAGGAAGGATAATATTACCTTTTTTTTTTAAGTACATAGATTTAATTTTAAACATTTATCATATAATATTTTTTAAATATTTTTCTTTAAGTATGTAATTTTAAAAATCGTATGAATATTTTTATTTGAAAACGATAAAAATTGTGATAATTTTTTTTATGAATTTAAGTTGGTTATTTTTAAATACTCCAAATTTTTTCTTCTAAGATATATCAACAAAAATTTAAGTCCAAACACGGGCATAGCTAGGGATATGACAAGACTTGACCCCTTTAAAATAAAAAAAATTTTTAATTAAACTTTTTAAATTTTTTTAAAATTTAAATTAATAATGGTAAAACTATACTTTAACCTTTAAAAATGATAAAAAATTGATTTAGTCCTTTAAAATTATAAAGATATATATTATTTAAATAATGAAATTATATTTTTACAATTGTAAAAATTAAAATTTAATTTCGATATTCCCAAAAAAAATTTCTACCTTCATCCCTAGGTCCAATCATAAGTTTTACTGTACTTTCAAATGGAGAATATAAATTCAAGCATTGGAGATAATATTTTAAAAAATGACAACCACTTATCATAAAAAAAAGTAACATTCATGAGTCGTAAAATGAACATGAAAGACACATTAATTATATAAAAATAGTAACATATATTATTTCATAATTTTCTTTATTAATCTATTGATCGAATTTATATTTTATTTGCATAAAATATTTGTTTGATTTAATGAAAATTTATGGTTAGTTTTATATTAAAAATGTAGTTCAATTAGTATCCGATTATTTTTATCTTAATTAATTACATAACTTTGGGTTATATTTAAAAAAAATTAAGCAATGTAAACACCTTGTGTGTTAGTTTCTTTAAATGTTTATTAATTTAAATTAAAATAATTAAAATATTAGAAAATTAAAAAAATAAAAAATATGTACATAATAAAAATTATAATCTAAAAGTTATATTTTAAATTTAAAATATACATATAAAATAGATAACAAATTACGAGATCTTGATATAAAATATTGAAGTAATTGTGAAATATTTTATTAATATAGTATAAACATCATTTTCAAACTAATAATTAGATTTAATATTTTGTCGTTACTCATTTAAGGGATAATATTTTAAACATTTTCTCTATAATTTTGTAATAAATATATTAAAGATTGAAATTTTAATTAAAAAAATCTTCCAATCACTCCCGACCGCTAAAAAGTATACATAATAGAATCTCTCTCACTCACTCGCTCGCCAATCAATCCCTTTTCCCATTTTCCTTCTCTTTCTCTAGGAAAGATCCCTGCATTCTTTAACTCAAAAACCCCATTTGAGTAATTTAATTCTATAAACAATTCAAAGAAAACCCACAGAAAAGAAAATCTTGAAAGCGCGTGAAAAAAAGAAGAAAATTTGTTAGTTGCTTTAGAGATCATTCTCATTTTATCCTTGAATGCCAGTACCACTGACATTTTCGCAGATTTATATTATTACTTACTACCATAAATCTCGATCCCGTTTGTCCTATTTTTTCTCTCTTCTCTTTCTTCTGTTTGGATGAGACCCTGTTTTCTCTGATCCTTTTATCTCTTGCTCTGATCCTATTTCTTCTGTTTGGACGAGACCCTGTTTTTTCTGATCCTCCTCCTTTTTATCTCTTTCTCCGTTAATCGTTTTCTTGGATCACCCAAAAGATTTTCCTTAAAACAGAATGAGTTAATTTGGCTGGTAGAGTAATTTAACCAAAACCCATCAAGGACGAAAGAGAGTTGTTTCAAATTCCGAGCTCTTTTTTTTTTTTTTTAGTTTAAGCTTTTGAGTATTTTTGCAGAGATCAAACAAGAATGGGGAAAACCAATAGTAGCAGAGATTGGACTCAGATCTATGCAATTTACGGCATGGACCAGTGGCAAACACTTGTTTTCCTTTTGTTCCATGCTGTTTTTTTCTCCCTACTTTCAGTCCTCTTCCTTTTATACTTCGAATCCATTTTCCACTTCTTCCAAACTTTCCTCTCCAGTCCCGGTGCAGCCCGTTTCGCCGCCGGGTTCAGCGGCGGCGTCACAGCGATTTCCGCAGTGTGTTTGTTTTTCGCGGCCGCCAACTTTTTTTACTCCTCCGGGCCGCTGCATTACGACATGGCGCAACGGATGGTGGGGTCGGTTAATGACTGGTCGACCGTGAAGCTAGCGCTTGATATTGGATGCGGCAGAGGGATTCTCCTCAATGCGGTGGCGACCCAACTGAAAAAAACTGGTAGTTCGGGTCGGGTTGTTGGGTTGGATCCGTCTAAACGAACTACTTTGTCTACGCTACGAACCGCCAACGTTGAAGGTTTGTAACAAAAAGAAAATTTATTATTATTTAATTACAATCTTTATTTATTTTTTTGCGCTAAAAACGGTGATTTTGAAAATTGAAAACAGGTGTGGGGGAGTATGTGACGTGCAGGGAAGGCGATGTGAGGAGCCTCCCGTTTGGGGATAACTACTTCGATGTGGTGGTTTCCGCCGTGTTCGTGCACACCGTGGGGAAAGAATACGGACACCGGACGGTGGAAGCAGCGGCGGAGAGGATGAGGGTGTTGGGGGAGATGGTGAGGGTGTTGAAGCCCGGTGGAGTGGGGGTTTTGTGGGACCTCCTCCACGTGCCGGAATACGTGCGGCGGTTGCAAGAATTGAAGATGGAAGACATTAGGGTTTCGGAGCGTGTAACTGCCTTCATGGTTAGCAGCCACATGGTATCATTTCGGAAGCCGAGTCAGCATGTTGTGGGTCCCGGTGAAGTCCGCTTGGACTGGAGATGCTGACATGGAAATTATCCAAGTCAAATTATAAGTAAAAATATATACTCCCTAGTTATATATATTATATGAAAAACGGATTAAGAAAAATGAAAAATTATACATAAAATTGAGATTTTTTTTTTTTAATTCTGGGGAGACGAAGCCAAACCAGATGTTTTTGTTAAAGATAATATACTTCGTTAATATATATGTAATATGGTTATCAATTATAAATATACTATGTAGTTGGAAGTTGTGAATAATGAATAAGTTTTATTTTTCAATTTTTGGTCATGATTTCCCTTTTCTATTATTCCAGCATTTATTATATAATTCTCCATTATTTTTTAATAAAAAAAGGGTAAAATTTGAACATCTTCTTCCAATAAAATGATTGTGAAGTACAAATATTGATAATTACGTGTTTATCAAAGTCGAGATATCCAAATTTTTAGGGTTCTATTTTATGTAAATTATAATTAAATTTTATTATGATTTGAGTTTATGAATATATTGTTGTGACTTAAAAGAATGAAAAATTTTGAAGGAAAATAAAAGTGGAAAATGAGGGAAGAGAGAGATATGCTTGTAGGTGCGATGTGGACATAGTGGAGGTTGTGAGTTAGATTAGATGTGATAAATGGTGTAGGGTTAAAGGGGCTGTCATATCATTGTCAAATAGAACATGTTCAAAGATGAATTTAGTGGGAGATTAGTTATTAGGTTTATATGTATCTCTGTTATATTATTTCAAATCTAATAAGGTTTTTTTAGATAAAGTTGGTATCATCAATCAAATTACAGTTTCGTTTCTTTATTTTTATTTTAAAAATTGTAAATAAATGTATTTTTAGAATTTTAAAACATATATATTTTGAAAATTTAAAATTTTTTTTCTAGAAGGCCAACAAGCTATTGTAAATTCTATTGAGGATAAAGTTGGTTTTGGTACTTAGCTTGAATCAAAGTTATCTCTAGCTATAACTGCCAACACTTTGCCCATGTTGATTTGTCCTCATTATATAATTTGCAATTTAACATCCTTGGTAGAATTATGCCCCATCTCCTAAACACTATCACATGAATATTGTGTGTGCTTCTGCTCCATTTTAATTCAAGCATTGTATGTACTTTGTCATTATGATAATAAAGTACAACCGATGAGTGATAAAGAATTTGTGTTTGAATAAAAAAAACTAAATTTTAATTAAAAAATAAAAACTAAATATAGAGTAATGGTATAAAAGCATCCATGTATTCAGTCACTTTTAATCAATATTTTTTATTTTATTTTAAAAAAAAAATGTTTTGCCAGTAATTAGATCTTGGAAATCTTGAGACCAAAGTAAGAAAAAAGGGTGAATGAAGGGTTCATAATTAATAATTAGTTCAGAGAAAAACACATTAATTGCAGCATGCGTGTTTTCACTTTAAGGTAAATTTTGTAGTTGAAGTTTGAAGCATGAATCAAGGTCCATGCTTTCACGCATTAAATGTTGTTTTTGTCTTCTTCTACAAACAATTTAATTGCTCCATGTGTCTCTGTGTCCTCCCTAAGCACCATTTATTCATTTAACCTTTCCCTAAAATCCTTCTTACTGGGGAACCTCAATGTTTTGTCTTGATCTCTGGGAAATGTAAATATAAATGTTTTCTATTACAAACATATATATTTTTTAAAATATTTCAAATAAATTTTATTTTCAAGTTTAATCTAATCTCACTGACTCCTTTTACTGTACAAATAATAACAAAAATATTAAAAAATATTTTTATTCTTTAATCATATTTGAATTTTGAACCGATATAGCTGGCAAGATATAATAACTTCCATGATTAAGGCCAAATCTGTGGATACATCTACTCTTAACTGTATAATATTATATATAATATATGTAAAAGACAAAAATTCATTTAGATTGATATTTTAACAATCTAACTATCATATTTTATATTTTATTTGTCAAATTTAATATAAATTTGATGTAAATTTAATATTTTATATCAATGCAATAGAGATATCAAATTAGTTCGAAAATTTATAAATTTACATGTATGACAAGTAAGATTATAACCATAAATTTAACTGTTAAATCGTAATATTAATAGTACAAAAATATACGAAAAAGTGTAAATAGATCCCTCCTAAAAAAAATTCTAAAAGAATAAACTTATATTCTTTCATTTAAAGATGAAAAAAATTTAAGTAACAAATATAAAAAATATTTAAAACAAACTTTTTTTCTCAACTTCCTATTAAAAAAATCATTTAATTAAAAAAAAATTTGCCTACAATTATAAATCAGCTTCTACAACATGATCATTCTCAGTTCTGAAAAGTAATTTTAGGTATGGAATTACTTTAGGGAGCACATGCAAATCAGCCAAGTTTATAGTCATTAGGTCAAAAGCTATGCAGGTTTTGTGCATGCTTATTTCATCCAATACAGGGATTTTTGGGTACCTTTGGCTGAAGTGCGTAAGAATGACACGATATGCTGCTGCCGACTTTCCTACTTCTATAGCTTCCTTTGTTGTACTGTGATTCTTTGCTATGGCCTCCCCTGCCATGCCATCCTCAAAAGTTGCCTGCATATCCCAAAAAGCAAATGAAGTTAATAGCCACATAATTTTCAATTCATGAGTTCAATGGTCCCTCCAAGGAGGAAAAACCAAAGAGAGGTCATCTAATCTTTACAAGTATTTGCTTTATATCAATTCTTCATTTGCATTCGCTAAAATAATTTAAAAGGAAAGGAACACTAAGGATCTGTTCGATTTTCTTTATTCACAACTTCCGTAGGTACTTGCCTCATGTATAAGAACAGTAGCTCCCTGAGATGCTTCGATCATTTCCGAGCATGGTCGAGTATCACCGGAGTACACAACTTTCCAACCTGGTATTGCTTTTCCGATACTGTTTCTTCTGTCGGCAGCTTTCAGGACAACACCGAATGACTCTGGGCAGTGCACAACAGGAAAACTGATGAGCCTTTCAATTCCTGCTTCGTTGAGAACTTTCTTCAGATGGTTTAGTAAAGCAAAAGTTTCAACTTTGGCAACCGGAACACTTAGTTTTAATCTTTTTGAACTGCCCTGCGAACAACTTTCTCTACATGAAGTTAAGTTACCATTCTTTACATCTTCATCCCTTTCAATGACCAATTCATTGTTTTTGTTTGATTCATTATCCAACTCAAAAGTTTCCCATGAAAATAATGTAGTGGCTTTATTATCCAAGAACTGCATATCTAAATCTTCAAGTCTTTGATATGCATCCAGAAAACGTTTAAGCTGTGATGGCCCTAGAACAATTAATGGATCATGTGACACTCCCTTCAACAAATCGCGTCTGAGAGTAAGAATCCGAACTAAGCCTACATGATGATCAGCATGGATGTGAGAAATCCAAATGCAAGCAAGATTTCTCACAGCACTTTCCGCACCCTCCATGCCATATCTGTTCTCAAGGTTTATAAACAGCTGTATCAATGAAAAGGAAGAAAAAAGGAATCATAAAGGTGTGATTTAAAAGATTTTTTGTCATCTTACCTTCTTTTTAGTTGTGCCAGGGTTCCTTCACCACAATCTAGGAGCAAACTTCCATTCGAGAAAAGATTGAAATGAATAGCAGTAACATTGCGATACTTAGAAGGTTGTGATGAACCGGTCCCCAAAAATGTAACCTCTAGGTCGTCTCTTCGTATATTTTCCAGACAACTAGGAACACTATTTTCATCCAGGATTGGCTTGTCAGTCATAACTTTACTATCTTGAATAGAGATAGCACACTCTTTTGTCTCTGCAGGTTTCTGCCACAACTGGCTAACATGTTGGGCTGCATCTGCTATATCTGGACTCTCTAAAAGTAATTCATCAATGACTGCTGATGCTGCCAGTGGACTTGGAACATTTGATCTATCTAATCCAAGATGAGCATGGGGGCGCAAAATAAACTGTTTTAATATGTCAAAATAGTTTTATTACCTAATATAAGCTGAAAATAGTTAAACAACGTGCTTTCATTGCATTTCAAAGATAATTAAATACAACATGGTGTAACAAGCCAAATTAACTAGGAAGAGACAAAAATAAAAGAAAAAAGAAAGTTAACACTAGTCTCATTTTAAAGAGCAACTTAAAATTTAACATTAAAACACAACAAAAAAAGAGCAAATGATTGATATAAAAATAAGATCACAAACAGTATAAGAACTTCAAATGACATGAAATTTCTTTTTACCATATAAAAATGAATCATCCCTCCATAGAGATGTTAATGGTGAATCTCCAGACTCTAATCATGTCTGTGAAACTTTTATAAATTTTAGTTCTTTAACAAAGAAACCATGGCATGAAACAAACCAATCAACTGAGAAGCAGGGGAAAAAATAGTTAATAATAGTTTAAGGAAAGGCCAGATATCTGCACTAAAACACTAGAAGGAAAAGACTAAAGAATGTGATACGGAATGTAGAACAAAACACTAAGAAACTTTTTGATTACTAGATCGTAATGAGAAACAAAGTAGATAAATAGAAAAAAGTTTTCTGCTCGAACATTTAACCATATTTCAGCAAGAAAGCTTGTATCAAGCTTTAACGAAAACGAAAAAAAAAAAATCTAATAACTAGTTAAGTGATTAAGTAATTTTCAAAACCAAAGCATGGAGAAATAGAAAAGTTTTAGATACCTTTAGGAGATTTTCTGCAAAGATGCCATCACAAAGCTTTGAAGTTGGATCCTGCAAAAACAAGCATAATGAAGTTTACTGTTGTCTCAAAGTAGTCAACCACAACCAATCAAATGACTAAAATTTATCAAGCATGTCAGAACATGCCTCACTTAAGAAATTGAAGTCTGATGCAGTACTACTGGGGTGCTGAATAGAAGAAGACATAGGTGGAAATAAATGAGGACATAAGTAATTAAGTCGGGCTGTGATCCTTGCACTTGATTTTAGGATTGGATTCTGCACTTCATTCCTGCAAACAACATTAATCTTCAAAAAAGTCAAATAATTTAGGCAAAAAGAATTCTTTAGAAAAAAAAATACTCACATTACATGTCCAGCCATAACATGCTGGGCTGAACTAAATTTTTTCATCCATTTCTTGTAATGAGAACTATTTACAACAGAAGCAGGGCCTAAATGAATAACACAATTGACAATCTTGCCGCTTTGTGATTGATTACTGGAATCTGAATAATAATCATTAAGAGATTGTGTGGAGATAAGTTCTAGTGCATGGGAACTAGTTGGACAGTCAACTATAATCACAATGGGACCAGGGACAGGAGAACCCATTACATCATTTGGATGAACCTAAGTGACAACATAAACAATGCACAACGTTAAAAGCAAGAAACAAGTTTCTATTAGAGAAAAATAAAAGGAAAAACCGAGCATAATTTATTTTTTCTTAATTTTGAAGAACTCACTGTGATATCTAACAAATCTGACTTGACTGATTTCCCTTGAGTCAATTCCTTATATTTTGTCTTCACTGTTATGCCAAGAGCGTCCGCCTTTTCTTTGAAAAATTTCCCCTTAATCTCATGCAATTCACACACATATATCACTGACACATCACTTGGCTTCACATCAGAACCTTCCACACCATTTGGCTGTAAGAGAATGGCTGATATTTTGACATCTTTGAACTTGCTTTCAACTGCTGCAGAGCTGTCTATTTGAAGAGGGCCAGTATGAGAGACGAGATTGGTGTGAACCATGGAATGATGAGGGATGAAGCAGTTCATGGCATCAACCAATAAGTTGAGATTTGAAGGACCCCAAATGTTAACCTGTGAGGAAAACAAGGGAAAACCCCCAAGTTAAGATGAAATTTTGGTGACACTGGCAAAATATTTACTAAATATAAATAAGATATTTTAAGTCAATAGGAACTTACAGGCACTCCATCTCCCATGCCAGCCAAAGTCAACAGCAAACCTACAAAGAAAAACAAATAATTAACACCTTTCAATCCAGCCTAATCACAAATTATCTCTCAAAAGTTGAGACACAAACCTGGAAGTCCACCAACAGTTACTGAGGAGACGCGGGAAAGACATATGTGATCTATCTGAAAAGAATTGATATCATTGGTAGCAATCTAAAGAAATATGTGTACATTAACAAAGCTTAGAAGTATTTATTGATGGCAAAACTCTAATCTGGATGATACCTTTGATAGTTTAATCCTATGTTCAGCACAAAATCGTTGTAAGCCCTGTAATACCAACAAGTAGATTAAGGGATCAAATATAAACGTTTCAGTTCCTTGAGGCTTGAATATCAAGCACCATTTACGACACAAATAAAATTATATGGATAAAACTGAGATTATCTAATAATCACACAAACAAAAGTAATTTTTTTAATGTCATCATAAGCCAAGAATTACCTCTCCGGCATTAAAGATAAACCTTTGTCTGTCAAAGAAAAGTAAAATTGAAGGCATTGTATCATGAGTATCCATTCCAACACCCAAAATCTGTAACAAAGATGAAAGTAGCCAACATAAATTAACCAACAAAGAGAAATATTGAAACAAGTTGTGAAACCACAATGTATGTAACAATTTATGTCTCCAAAGCAAAATATTAACATGTAAAAAGGAAAAAAGCACAAATAAAACATCTTCCCAGCATAACTAACTTTAGAATATAATCTCGGATTGTGAAAACCAGAAAACTAATTTAAACTTAAAAGTTGAACTTTAAACAAATTCACTCTATTTAAATCTATTAAAATTCACAATAACAGTGTATCATCTTACATTCTTATAGCATATATTCAAATAAATAATAATTACATTACATGTTTATAATAAGACAAAATAATTAATTAGTATATTATAGCCATAACTGATTATCAAAGTGATTAAAGATAAGTTTCCAGAATGAAACATGATTACCAACCAGTAAACAAGTACACACAGATATATCTATAAACAGAGATTCATAAGAAAGTTAAAAAGATTAAAAATATGAAGAAATACCTGAATATAGGCAGTAGTATTGGTAGAATTAGCAGTATGATGTTTGAGCGGAAATTTTTTCATGAGGGTAGGCTTACTACTTCTTTCAGTACCCTTTGCCCTAGCTTCGTTAAACTTAAATTCTTTAGTTTTCACCATTGACAGACAAATAACAGGGCAACGGCGAAAGCAACCTGAGAAAACTGTATAATCCCTTCCCCGGTAGCGACCACGGCTTTGCTGCTGAGAAACGTGCAACGATATCAGCGGGGACAATTGATGTAAATATAAATATGTTTTTCTTTTACTTAAATAATCCAAAAATAATTAAAATTTTAATTTTTAAAGTAAAATATAAAAAATATATTAATTATTTTATATTAACCTGGTATCGATGTGGATACGGGCTTTTCATTCGGGTTGGGTTGCCCGAGTCCAATAACAAAAACCGGTTCATGCCGTTTTCACTTCCCTCCTTTCGTAGTCCTCAAGTGTCCTCCAAAAGGTTTCTTCTCTTCCAAGATTTCATTTCTTAATCAAATCATACAGTAAGTTCTCTCTCCGTACGAATGTATTCTAGTTATGAATCTTTTTAAATCTTTTTTTGAATTTCACTGTTTGGCAGCAGAAGCTTATCAATGTGTACTCTGTTTCTTTTTCCTTTTTTCTTTTTTTTTTTTCCTTCTTTTCCTTTTTCTGTTTTGTTTAGGGTAACTTCTAAAATGAATTGTGAAGTATAGTAGAGGCAATTACGATAAATTTGGTAGTAATCTGCATTATTAAATTTTCTTATGTGTGAGATTTTGAATATTAGCAATGAATTGCTTATTTTCCTGGGTTTTGTTTGGATTAGTTTAACAACTAAAAAGGTTGCTTGAGCTATGTTTGATTAATTGGCTCAGTTGATAGCTAAAAGAAGGGTGAGAACAAGAAAGAACGAGATTAAATTATTTGCTCTTTCTAGTTTTTATGATTGATTTTTTTTTTGGCTTTCAAAGAAATTTCTGAACATGTCATTTCGGTAGCTTAGATTTAGAGATGATACAGAAGAGTTTTTGTTTATGTTTTGAATGGATTGGTTTTTGTTTATGTCTGGATTATTTTAAATTATTTGCTCATCCTTGTGTAACATTTTACTTAGATCTATGTCAGTTTAGCATAATGTATTGTAGCTTTCTTCGCATTGCAAGTGCATATATAACAAGGCATGTTCTTTGAAAATTGTATGGATTGCAGGACTTTGCGATCATTGTATGGACTTTTTATGTTTTTGTTGTGGAACTCTCTTTTTAACTTCATGAAATAATCAACTTTTTTTGGTCTTGAAATTGCACTATTGAACTGTTCAAAGTTGAACAAATAAATTATTAAAAAAAAAAACCCTTAGAAATTGCATGCAGCAACAGCTAAAAGTAAGAGTTTTGTCTTAATCCATAGATATGCAGTAAAAAGTAAGGTTCTCGAGGTTTAAATACAATATATCTTTGTTCTTAAATTAGTAACAAAATGAGACAACAGATGCAATTGGGATATCTGCTCTTAGTGGCATTGTCCTTTATAATGCGCATAATATATGCTCATGTTTTTCTTTTCTTCACAGTTCATAATGAAGTGGCTGTTTAAGTTTGATAAGGACAAATGGCAGAAGAGGCAGAGGCAGATGCAGAAAAATCTCAGGAGTATGGAGAGTATAAGGAAGATAAAGAGAGAACTCATTCTTTTCTTTAAGAGAAATCATGAATTTTTTCATGTGGAGCGATGTATAGAGGATGCTGCGGGGGATCCAGTAGCAATTCAAAAAATGGTAATTTTTCAATATCTACATGCAAGACAAGCCATCTATTAAATGCATGAAAGTGTGCCCCATCCGACTTTTAGATTTTCTTGTTGTCATTGTTATAGTTTGACAGTATTCCTGTAATGGTGAGCGATCTGATGAGTGGTAACGAGGGTTTCCAATTCGCGGCTACAGCTAGACTGAGTTTTTTTGTTATCAACTGGTATGAGTGTAATTCCTATATACCTCACTTGTTTGCTCTTGTGAAGAGAATTAAAAGTTTTTGACCCTTTTTCCTGCTTTTTAGAAAATCCTCCAATTGATGTAGTTATTCAAAGTGGTGTTGTTCCTCACTTTGTGCGATTTCTTAATGAGCAATATGGCCTCCAACACAAGGTTTGAAGGCTATTTACAGAATTTCCCTTGGTGAAGTGAACTACTCTTTTGGAATATATAAATCACAAATAACATCACTGTGTCATTAGAGCAGGCAGTCGTTGTAATTAAACATGGAGCCATACCTATGTTTATATGGCTGTTGTTTTGCTCTGAAGAATGTTATCAATTGAAGGAGCTGGTTCGTGCTTATTCACTTCCATATTTTATATAGTTGTTCTTTACCTAGTTATTTGATTTACTGCATGCTTCGTAATAAATTAGGTGGCAGCAGCTTTGGGTAGTCTGGCCAATCAATCTCCTGATTTTAGAGACTATGTTCTTCAGTTTGGTACTCTCACTCCATTGTTATCTTTATTAGATAACCACTTGGAGCCTCCTATGCTTCATGAGAAGATAACCTTGTTGCGTGCATGTAGCAACACCTTGGCTATCTTCTGTCAAGGAAATCCAGCACCATCATTTAACCAGGTATGAAGTGAAGTGGGCAGCTAAATTGAATTTTAACTGATAACTTACATTATTTCATTTGAAGTGTAGATATTAACTTGCTGTTGTCTTTTCTAGATAAGGTCTGCACTGCCAATTCTTCGTAGACTTATTCATTTGAACCCTCCGGTTGGAGTTATTGGTGACGTTTGTGAGGATGCTTGCCTGTGTCTCTCTTATCTATCAAATGGTTCAGCTGAACAAATCCAGGCTCTAATCGATGCAGATGTCTGTGCAAGGCTCGTTATGCTTTTAGGGTAAGATCATGTCTCAAGCATAGTTTACCTTTTCCAGTTGCAAAAATGGTCTGGTCATGCCTTTTATTTTTATGTCTGCGACCTTGTTTGATTAAGTGGTTTGTTTAATCCAGTTTTTCAGATGGAAAAATTATTGAGCATGTGCTTAGAACAGTAGGAAACATTTTTAGGGGAGATGATTCTCAGATTCAGGTATATCATGTGTTTGAGCATTTTCTTAATTTCCTAGTAAAGTATCTTCATTATCATTGCCTTCTATTTACAAATTGGATGCATTTTATATGGTGTATCAGGATTAACTAATTGGTGCTTTATTTCAATTATAGTATACAGAAGTCATCAATGGATTCTGAAATAATAATTTAGTCTACATTCTTTTTCCAGATTCTGATAAACAACGGGGTTTTCTTTCGTTTGAATGCTATTCTCATGCATGGGATGGGAGTAATAGTTCTTTCCTGAGGAAAACTTGTTCGGCAATCTCAACTTTGACAGCTAGAGATAGAAATCAGATACAAGTAGGAATTTACTATGGTTTTGTATGAACTTATTTCTTCTGTAAATATAAATCACCTTATCGTTTTCATTGAATATTTAGTGTTCCAAAGACTGATGAAATCTATAGGTTTATTCTTATACAAATATTTGTATGTTGTATGCTCTGTTTCTACAGTGTGAGTACAATGTATGGGACTTTTGTACAAGTTCTTGGTAATATATGCATGTTAGCGTTTATTAATTTTCTTTGAAACAGAAAATTATGGATGCACATATTATCCCATCTCTCCTATATCTTTCCCAAGCTGACAACTATGATGTTGAGGTTCGATGGGATGCTGCCTGTGCTTTATCAAATGCTGCCCGAAGAGGCTCCAATGAGCAGATTAGGTACTTCCATTTACCAATTTGTTTTACCTTTTGGCCTCTCCATACTGATTTTCGACTTGTCTGCATGGGTTATTGTTGCTCGCGTTTAACCATGGTGTGTGTTAGTTAATATATGCTGTTATGATTTATGATACTCGGATGTGTGTTGAATATGGATATATGTCTGATATGGACTGGATCAAAATTTTCTGAGTTTTAAAACTTTGGAGGTCATATTGTGATAGTCATGTATCAAATATGAGTATCTAATAAAAGCACTTCAAGAAAAATAGAGTCAAAGCATTAAGTTACCTTCCTACTTTTTATTGATTGTTTACAAGGGTAACTTTAGTGGTGAAATTGTAATGAAAAATCAAACCTTGCTGCTTGTTCATTTTTATTATGCCCGGGAGAAGCATCAAAACAAGGTTTTAGCTTTACACGATTTGTACTCTTTCAGGTTCTTAGTAAACCAAGGTTGCATTGGACCACTTTGTGATCATATACTCTGTCCAGACCGGAAGACATCAATTCTGTGCCTTAAAGGACTCAAGAGCGTTCTAAAGGCAGGTGAAATTATGTATAGCACTAGGAACCTTTATACTCTGATCATTACTAACTTCGATGGATTTGGTAAAATAGAGAAATTACAGAGTGACACGGATATTGGTGAAATGGCCATGAAACTTTTGATGAAATATGGGGTTTAGGTAAAAATGTGAAGAGGGACGGACAACAGTTGCAAAACCCTAACGATATTGGACTATTGACTTGGCCAGTGTAATTTTGGAACAAGGACCAGATCATCTCCCAGGATCCTGATATATTTTTAAATATTAACAATTCATTTTATATAAAAATTTCCATATAAAGCCATTTGGAATTGAATCGTGTTGGTCTGCAGATTACAATGATACACAACTCTTCTGTACATGAGCCACAACACATTACACCAACTGGTGAAAGCAGTGAAGGAACAAAATTTGGTCTAAATCTAAATCTGTGACAGTTAAAAGTTTTTTATAAAACAAAGTTTACTCATCAAAAGTGGAAATCTTATGGCCAGAGATTGAGTCATTATGAGGAAAATCCATGATGATCAGGCTGGAATGCAGAAGGATGAACTAAGCGCAGGAGGCAAGACACAAACGAGGTGAGGTCCGGCTGGACTGCAGCTTATGTTTGCCTCATCGATATCTGGTAGCCCGAGATGAGGGGGGTGGACATAACCGGCATTGAGTGGCATGCATAGTATGGAAATAAATATCCTTGAACCTGTAATTGGAAATAAAATGGCATTTACATTCACACCAATAGATATGATAATATGATTGCTTTATCAACTCAGCTACGTAGCCATCAGGAATTATCATTAAGAAGCGAAAAGGGAAGCAATTTTTAAACCTTGCTTGGTGGAGAGAGAAACATGCCCTCTTTTCCTCCCGGCTATCATCCAATTTTCGGAATTCGCATTCACTTCATATAGCACATCATCCTGTCAATAAAGCAATAAACATGAATTACAGAGGTGCAAGCTTTGGCCAACTTTGGTTGAGAAGGATTATTTCAACTTACAATGGTTTGAGGAACCCTGCTCTCCTCGATGTCTTTCAACCTCTCAACCCTCCATTTCATGGTAACAAGTTGCCCGACCCGTAGACCATCAGAAGGAAGAGGTAGAAACCCAACAGCCAGGCATGGATCAAGAACAGGCCGTTGCAAAATTAGAGCACTCCGGAAGATTAAATCCTGACTAGTACCCTCCATTTCATTTGATTTCGCAGCCACAGGTGGGTGTGCCCCAATGGTCCTATCACCAGCAATTCTATAGCTGATGTTTAATATGCTCTCTGGTTGAGCCTTATTTTCATCTGTAAAAGCACGAGGTTGATTACTTGTTACAGGGCAATATGGGAAGGTGTATTACATTTCCGCAATGTTATCACATACAGGGCTTGTTAATTCTAAGACTATAAATATAATGCACAGCCTCAGTGAGTCAGACATTTTAAAGTAAATAAAGAGGTCGAGAATCACAGAAGCAGAAGCTTACAGCCCTATACGCTCATACTATCCTAAAAGACATGAAAACCATACCTAGAGCTGTTCCATTCCCCAAGCATACACGGAATAGGAGTCCTGCTCTTGAAGTTGGAGATATAACGAGTGGGAAAAAGCCGGAAACTGGTCTTCCATCATCTTGTCCAGCGTGAACAAATCCGTCTTGAAGATCAAGCCAAGCATCATTGACAGTCAATGTGGCCTTCACCTGGGAGTGCAGTGTTACCTGGAAGTAACATGAACCAATGTGAGCTTCATACAAATTATGAAGAGTTATGGGAAATTTGTATCCCATAAATCAACGAGGAATGTCATTTTCAGCATACGCAATGAATTGTAAGACTGAAACTACCTTTCTTACTGACACGCATTATATACATATATTCAGTACATATGGTAAATTCCTAATCCAACATGCAGTTGGTTTATATCTTATGAAGTGGTTTACACAATGACTGAGCAATCCTACTAAAAAGGTATAAGCATTTCACATTGTTAGATGCTATACAACAAGCTCAAGCTATTCACCTGCAGTGTGGTTGAAAGTATGCTAGACTACATGATGTTCACTTAAAATTTACCATTGAAAGTATGCAAACATGAATGTGGTTGAAAACTATGGACATATTACCTGCAAAAGCAAAGTACCATCATTGCATTGATCTGCAACACGTGTGCTCACATGGAAAGGGTCGGTGAAATGCAAAGCTATTGTTCTGCATATATATTACAGTGTCCGGTTAATAAAGTACAGGGGGGGAGAGAGAGAGAGAGAGAGAGAGAGAGAGAGAATTCAAATTCAAACATAGAGAACTAAAACTAGAAATAAGAGAAGCAATACTGGTCATAGATCTGATTGTTTGATATTCCAAACTCAAGTTTCAAAGCTACTGTCCGCATTCCATCCACGATACTTTGTTTCTGCGGGGCCCCTGCCACAGCATGCAACATAATTGAAAAAACATACATTTTTGCACACAAAACAAACATGTAGACAAAATTAAACTATCAGAAATTTTCTAGTGTTTCCGGACCTGAAGATGACCCCCTTGCAAGCTTATCATCAATAGCACGAATAGGAATCCAAAGAATTGAGGTCACATCACTGGCCCAATCTGGAAACTCTATTTTACCATCGAGGAGACTTAGCTGCTCAAATTGTTTATTACCATCTTTCCTAGCATCGCCAGAGTTTGCCATATCAGTGGAAATTTGAGCAGCATTTATGTAGGTCTCCATCTCGATGGAATGCGACTCTTCAATCTTCAGACCTGGACCAGTATCAATATGCATGACAGCACCTTTCAAGGAGTAGTTTATTGGTTGCGCTATAATTCCAATCCACTGAGCTTCATTAATCAGCAAGGCAGATG
The DNA here is from genome assembly GCA_020496765.1 of Gossypium stocksii. Classification (NCBI taxonomy): domain Eukaryota; kingdom Viridiplantae; phylum Streptophyta; class Magnoliopsida; order Malvales; family Malvaceae; genus Gossypium; species Gossypium stocksii. Next base: position 10,054,260 of record CM035621.1, on the reverse strand, counting down.
ATATAGCAGCAGATAGATCAACCAGAGGTCTTGGTTTGGAAACCTAAGAGAAGGTTTGATCAGGAGACTGAAGAAATAGAAAGAAAAAATAGGATTCCTGATCTTATAGTTGTAGGTATATCACTAATATATAATTTTAACATTAAAAAAACAGTTAACTTTATAGAAATGTGATATGGATGTTTTCATTGGAAAACAATATCAGAGAAGGAATAGGAATTAGAGTTTTACATTTATTTAATTTCTTTAGGAGTTTTAGTTTTACTTATTATATTAGGTTTTTTATTTCCTTATAAACTTTAAATTAGGAATTCTATTAGGACTTTCCCTTTGTAATTAACAGCCTATAAAAAGGCTGCCAACATGAAATAAAGTAAGCAGTTTATTTTTATCACAAATGTTAGTTTGGGAAGGGGGTTCGTTCAGTCAAGGACGAATCTGCCTTTTGAGTAACCATAGGTCGAAGCAAGAATTCTTTCTCGTCTAGACCTGTGACTAGATCCTACGCCAAGGCGCATAACAACTTGGTATCGGAGTCAGCTGTCATGGATGAAGAAAAAACTTCGACAGGCAAGTTGGAGGCATTCATGGAACAAATGGCTACAAGGCAACAAGCATTAGAGGAGCAGATGGCGATGTTATCTCTTTCGGTCCAAAAGACAACGAAAGGGGATTCAGAAAAAAATAATGAAGAACAGGGCAGCAGTGGCGGCAAGAAAAGAAATTCAGATTCGCAACACGGTGGGGGCATGGTGCTACGATACTCTAAGATGGAATTTCCCCCTTATGATGGTGTTGGAGATCCTTTAAAAAGATGCAAAAAATTTTTTTGGCAATCAACGGACCAACGAATAAGATAAAGTAGGCTTAGCTTCATTTAGATCAAATCGAAGAAGAGGAGGCAAATCTGGATTGGGATCGCTTCAGAGAGTGTTGCCATGTCAGGTTTGGGCCACTTATGGGTAATAACCCCTTGGGGAAACTTGCAAACCTGAGACAAACTAGGACGGTAGAAGAATATCAACGCCAATTTCAATCACTATTGGCTAGGTCTATTGATCTTAAACCTTGACAAGAAGTAAACCTTTTACTGACGGATTGGTAGAAGAACTTAGAATTGATATTGAGATACAACAACCGGGAAACCTTGAAATTGTAATGAATATGGCTCGAGCTTTGGAATGTAAACAAAAAGTCTCTTCCAAGATGTTATCTCAAACCAATCTAAACTGGTCAGCTTCCCAAAACGCAGGCAGAACTTCAATTATTCCAACAACTAAGAGCTTTGCAAAAGGAGGGGGACAAACAACGAAACCAATGGGGAATAACAGCAAAATAGGTTCTCCCACACCATTTATCAAGAGATTGACAAGAGCAGAAATGGCAGAAAGAAGGGCTAAGGGATTGTGTTATAATTGTAACGAGTCTTACTCAATGGGACACAGATGTAAAAGGCTATTTTGGATAGAAGTACCAGATATTGAAGATGAGCAAGATGATGAGGTAGATGATCTTGAAATTTCTTTACATGCCATTAGAGGAACTTGCAATTCATCTACTATGCAACTAACAGCAAAGGTGTCAGGAAAAACAATGTTAGTTCTCGTTGATTTGGGTAATACACATAACTTTCTATGTGAAGGTCTAGTGCCAAGATTGGGACTGAAAAAACAAAAAAAAATCCGGGCTGCAAGTATGTGTGGCAAATGGAAAACGGGTTCCTAACATAGGCATTTGTAAATCAGTACAATTCGTTGTGGCCAATGACAACTTTCAAGCTGATTTTTATACAATACCATTAGAAGGGTTTGATATGATTTTGGGGGTTAAATGATTGTGTACCTTTGGTCCAATTTTATGGGATTTCAGCTCCTTAACTATGCAATTTGCCGTAAACAAAAAGAAGATACTATGGCAAGGGCAGCATCCAGAGGAAGTTCCATGACTTAGTTTGATACAAGGACAGGATTCAACTAATATAGTATTAGATAAACTATTGGTAAAATTTGCGCATTTATTCCAAGAATCATCTGGGTTACCTCCTAACCGCAAATGTAACCATCGTATAATTCTTAAACCAAGAACGGGACCAATTGTAGTTAGGCCTTATCGATATCCACATTTTCAAAAGGATGAGATAGAGAAGCAGTGTGATCAAATGTTACAACAAGGAATCATTAGATCCAGGAGATCACCATTCTCTTCTCCAGTAGTCTTGGTAAAGAAACATGACGGGTCATGGTGTTTTTGCATTGATTATCGAGAGCTTAATGCTTGCACTGTTAAAGACAAATATCCGATTCCTGTAGTGGATGAATTGTTGGACAAACTTCATGGGGCAAAATATTTTACAAAATTGGATTTACGGTCGGGATATTATCAAATTAGAATGGCAACTACAGACGTGGAAAACACTGCCTTCCGAACCCACCATGGACACTTTGAATTTCTTGTCATGCCATTCGGGCTTACCAATGCCCCTTCCACTTTTTAGAGTTTGATGAATGACATTTTTCGCCCTTACGTAAGTTTGTTTTGGTCTTCTTTGATGACATATTAATTTATAGCAAAACATGGACTGAACATATGCATCATGCAAAATTAGTTTTTGAACTCTTGTAGGATAACATGTTGTTCTTAAAGAAATCCAAGTTTCTTTGGAGAGTCTCAGGTAACCTACCTTGGTCATGTCATCCATGGTGAAGGAGTCGAGGTTGATCACACTAAAATTAAAGATGTCACCGATTGGCCAACTCCTAAAACTACCAAGGCTCTACGAGGCTTTCTTAGGCAGGCAGGATATTACAGAAAATTCATCAAGAATTAGGACAAGTGGCTACACCCTTAACATATCTTCTAAAGAAAAATGCCTTTAACTGAACTAAGGAAACTGATGTTGCTTTCACCCAATTAAAAACTTCTCTTTCAGCAGCCCCAGTCTTGCAATTACCCAATTTTGAGGAGGAATTTGTGGTCGAATGTGATGCTTCGGACAACGGGTTTGGAGCCATACTGCAACAAAAGGGGCACCCCATTGCCTTTTTTAGTTGCAAGATTGCAGATCGACACCTTAAGTTGGCTGCCTACAAACGTGAATTAATTGGTTGGGCAAAGGCAGTGACTCATTGGCGACCCTATCTATGGGGAAGGCACTTCCTCATCTGTACTGATCACTTCAGTCTTAAATACTTGTTAGACCAACGACTTACGACATCCCCACAACAGCATCGGATCAGCAAGCTAATGGGGTTTGATTTCCGAGTGGAGTATAAAGTAGGAAAGTTGAATAGAGTTGCAGATGCTTTATCTAGAAAAGACGAAGACTTACCACACCTCATGACTGTTTCATTCCCTCAAGTTGAAATGCTTAAAGCCATCAAACAAGAAATAGAAGCTTTCCCAGAATTATCACAACTCCAGCAAAGAATTCTACAAGGAGAATTGGGGTCCGATTGGGTTGCACAAGATGGGATGATTTTCTTCAAAGGGAGGTTGTACCTTTTACCTACCTCACCAATTATTCCCACTATTATTTCCTCTATACATGCTATGGCACATGAAGGGGGATTGAAAACATTGCATAGTCTTTGTCAAGATTTTTTTGGAAAGGAATGAAGCTTGCAACCTCAAAATTTGTGCAACATTGTTTAGTATGCCAACGCCACAAATGGCAAAATTTACATCCTGCAGATTTACTTCAACCTCTTCCAATACCACATGTTTTTCTATGGATTTCGTGGAGGGTCTACCCAAAGTAAAAAGAAAATCAGTACTTATGGTGGTTGTGGACAGACTATCGAAGTACGCTCATTTTTTACCCTTGTCCCATCCGTTTACTGCTATAATTGTTGCTATCGTCTTCTTTGCAGAAATATTCTGACTCCATGGCTTGCTGGAATCCATAGTTTCGGACCGTGATAAAGTTTTCCTCAGCCTGTTTTGGAAGGAATTATTTCGTCAAAGTGGTTCTAAGCTCACTTTTTCTTCAGCAAACCATCCCCAATCTGATGGTCAGACAGAGGTAGTTAACCGAACAATAGAAATGTACCTACAATGCCTCTCTAGTGATTGTCCACGACAGTGGATCGACTCGGTTCCATGGGCTGAGTATTGCTACAACACCTCATATCACACTACCCTACGAGCCACCCCTTTCCAATTAGTATACGGTAGGTATCCACCTCGACTTCTCCTATTCAACTGGTTCTACAAGGATCGAAGCTGTGGATAAGGTTCTACAAGATACGGATGCACTTTTACAAAATGCTCGAGACAGACTCTTGCAAGCTCAACAACGAATGAACACTTATGATCTGGGGCACAAAGAGTTGAATTTTAAAGTCGGGGATTGGGTTTGGTTACGGCTTCAACAATATTGACAATTGACGATAACTAAACAGAAGCATCACAAGTTGTTGCCAAAATATTTTGGTCCTTTTAAGGTTTTGAACAAAATAGGAACAGTGGCCTATCAGCTTGAATTACCTACAGGCAGCAGGATACATGATGTATTCCATGTTTCTTTCCTCAAAGAATACAATGGACCTCAACCAGATGCGGTAGGAGACTTGCCCTTAGTATATGATGGCAAGGCCTTGCCTACTCCACAAGCTATTATTAATAACAACTTAATCGAGGTCGACGGGAACTATTAGTGCAATGGGCAAGATGTCCTCAAGAAGATGCCACTTGGGAACCAATTGATAGTTTTCAAGCAGCTTATCCAGAATTTGAGCTTGAGGACAAGCTCAACTCCGAGAGGGGGAGTAATGATATGGATGTTTTCATTGGAAAACAATACCAGAGAAGGATTAGGAATTAGAGTTTTACATTTATTTAATTTCTTTAGGAGTTTTAGTTTTACTTATTATATTAGGTTTTTTATTTCCTTATAAACTTTAAATTAGGAATTCTATTAGGACTTTCCCTTTGTAATTAACAGCCTATAAAAAGTCTGCCAACATGAAATAAAGTAAGCAGTTTATTCTTATCACAAACGTTAGTTTGGGAGGGGTTCAGTCAAGGACGAATCTGCCTTTTGAGTAACCGTAGATTGAAGCAAGAATTCTTTCTCGTCTAGACCTGTGACTAGATCCTACACCAAGGCGCATAACAAAATGACTATGAAGAGTATTGTTCGAAACTTTTGTTAAGCCATATTAACATGAGAGACAGCACTTATATCAAAGAGAGAGAGAGAGAGAGAGAGAGAGTACCTTCAAGACAGGCCGGGTTGTTTTCTCGTAGCTCATGAAATCATCACTATCTGCTGGACCTGCCTTGGAGAAACTATGAGATCTAAAAGTCAAGTGTCCAATGTGTCCAGTAAGAACTCCCAGGACATACGAACCAGGTTTTTGAGGTGGTAAAGGAAAGGTGATTGTATTCCTACCAGGCTTTAGTACAGTGGCACTAGAGCTCCTTAACTGAAATTGCATCAGATAACCAAGCCAATATCAAGCTATGATATAGCTTAAAACATACTAGCAACATCTTGTCTTAAAACCATACCTTACCACCTTCATCAGCATTATACGTAGCCATCAAAGTGAGAGTAAGAGAATCAAGAGTTATTTCATCAGGAAAGCCACTCCAAACTGTTACAGATAAGGTACCAGGATCCCCATCACATAACTCCAAAGGAGGTCCAGGATTTCCAGAAAATGTAATTAACGATGATACATCAAGCGGAACGGGGTGCTTCATTTCACTATGTGCAAGACTAACAACTTCTGACTGAAAAGCTTGGCGTTCCTTTACTGAGAATAAACCTTTATCTAGTGAAAGCAATCGTACAATAGATGTTAGGTAGCCAGCTTGGTCATTAAGTATCTTTTGACATTCAGCTAAATTCGGCAGTACTTCAGCCAATAAATCTTGCCATCCTTCACCAGCATAAAGAGCGCAAACCTTCTCATATGACTTTGCAGCTAGGTCAAAGTTCCCACGCTTAAAGCAAACGGCTGCAATTTCACCATCAAGGACAACTCCATGCCTTTTCCACCAAGAACGATGGTAATTGTCAGCAGCACCTTTAGTGAGATCCATATATTTTTGCTGCCATGACCCAAATAGAAATTCATTAGAAAAAAGAGAAAGATAGATTAAATATTGAATATAAGTGCCCCAGATCAGTCAAATAAATCTTGAATATTAATCCGAGAATGTACTTTTGGTATAAATTTTTGTTACTATTTCTAAGGAGTCAAAACCTTCCTCCACCCCTGGTCCCCCCCCCCCCCCCCAAAAGATAACCAACATAGAACGGGTGGAAATAAGAACAATGCACATGTTGTAGCCTATGTTTGATACCTCAATATCCTGTATGGATGACAAAGTTTTCAGCAGATCGGGATTTGAAATTGTTTGCTTCAGAGCATGTTCAGCAGCAACAAAAATTTCAGCAAGCCTCATGGGTCGATCAATAGAGCCCTCAAAATTTCCAGGAGTGGAGTAAGTACGAGACATCGAAATTACTTGTGCTTTACTTGATGGGGAAGTCTTTGAAGATGCATCTGACCCTGATCTGTCAGATTGCATACATTTACTTGACATTAAAACTTTAAAAAAAAATGGCAAAATCAAAACAAAAAGTAAAAAAATTCTTGACATGAAAAATCCAGTCTAATAGTAACTCATCTTCAAAAAAATGCTAAAGCAACATTGCCTGGATTCTTGCGATTTCCTTACCCATCAGCAAAGCCTAGTTTGCCATCAAACATCTCAGATGTGTTTCCAGCAGAAAGGGAAGCCCTTCGCCGATTTGCCTCCCGAATAAGGGCAGTAGGTTCAAGTGCCAAGGGTTTCCTCTGAATGCCAAAGTGCTTGACTCTAGGATTTTCTTGCAGAATCATCTGAATCAAATAAGTAAAGATTAAATGTGAAATAGCCATTAATGGGCTATATACTCTTGTAATGCATAGGTAAAGTTTCTACCTTGAATAAGGCCACTTAAAAGGGAGGACCATTATTGCAGTCAACCATCTATTAAAATGTTTCATTATTGATCTTTTAAATAAAAAATCGATATCCATATCAGCAGCTTATAAACCATGAATTATAATGTTATGGCACTGAGAATACAAGATGGGTAACAAATTGAAGCACTACACTACTAGTTTGACAAAATCTTTACTACCAAGGTGCAGTTTTTATCCAAAAGAACAAATGTGCCCTTCTGTGAGTTTTACAAATGTGGAACAATAACTTGCCTTTTCTTTCAGAAGCACCTCAGAGGCAGCTTCATCAGGAACCAAAGGCCAAACTGCTGGCTTGGGCCAAGGTAGCATGCTCAAAGAAGCACTGCTCAAAACAAAAGGCAATGATACCATTATATAGTTTAACATTTGGCTTCAACCTCATGACTTGCCTTCTTTAAATTATGAAAAAAGTAACCGAATTCATGGAAAGTCAAAAGTGGATTTGATCTACAAAGATGGAATGCATACCTGTTAACAGGACTCCTTTCTATCTCTGTTCCATATCCAATTAGATACGCAAGCCTCAAGAACTGCCACAATCATCAATATGCATCAGTGGGTGTTCAACAAAATAACAAATGAAATTTCTTTGTTATTTAAAATAGGATATAATAAATTACCTTAACCCTACATAATGAGTAAAGATCACCTTGAAGGCGATAGAACTCCCTTTCTATTTCAGGGGTTGCAGTTCCTTCTTTATATTGAGAATTGGTTGCATTGACTAAAGCCAAGCATGCAGTGATGACCCAAACTTCACGCATACAGAAAGGTAAAATACTCTACAACAATCCCAAGAGGTAAAGATTAAGATTAAAAAGGGGGAAAGAAAACAGTGAAAAAATGTTGCTGACAAAAGCAAACATTATCAAATACCTCATGTAAAGCCAGGACTTTTGAGAAACTAATTACAAATGAATAACCCCTTGAAGCAACCTCAAAAGGACGATTCAGCTTGAATAAAAGCTGCAATTTAATCAGTGAGAAACTTTAGGCACATACACAGACATGCCAACTACGATGTCAAGCTAATAAACCAATGCCAGTAAAGAAACATCCATAGAACATTTCAGTGAAGCTAAAAGAATCATTTGGAAATTGTTTAACCACCTAAATCAAATGCTAGGAAATATAGCCAACAGCTACAATTCCAATAACCCATTAAGAAGGCATTATAATAAAGTTCTAAAAATTGACAACAGAAACATAAACTGATTTTAATAGAAATTAGTCTCAAAGTCAGACTGTGAAATGTTGAGTACTTCAAGTCTAAAGAGTTAGCACTTAGCAGTACCAACTACCAACCTTTGATTGACAAGCAAAGAGATACTGTCTGAATTCAAATTCCCTGAAAGAGTCATCTTGGACAATCTGTGTAAGAGATTTGTTTCCAGGAATGAGCAGTGCTGCCTGATCATCACCATGGTCTAGTCCTCCAAATTCTCTACGTTTCCCGCCCATATTAACTGCATTTATATATTAAATATGACCACGAAATGCTTGGCTGAAAGCAACCACCAAATTCAAAAGAAAAATGGAGCACTTCAAGACAAAACTTTAATAATTATACTTATTATAAATTTGGCATTTACTAAATGCCCTTGCATACTCTATCTACCTGGTCAACTGGAAAATAAAAAACTGAGATATGAAGACATATTGCATTAGCAATTTGCCACCATGAACTTTTTGTGGCAGCCAAATTCCAAAGTAAGACAATTGAAGGCAAAAGTTAAGCACTACATGAAGAATGGAATTTGACTATAAGTACAACTCATATTCATATTACAACAGGGAATTCTCATTTATAAAAAATCATACTGCTATTTAGAAGCATAAATAGAAATAAAAAATATGTAGAGTAGAAAGTTAAGTATAAGATGAAAACAGACACTTAAGGAAGTGGCATTTATATTTCACACCTGTTTCCAAATAGCACAATTCTAGTTCATCATATTCACGCAAGGCATCCTCATGAAGATGAGCCATCTCAAACATAAATGCCAAGCTTTCCTATGGATAAGAAAAGTGAAGCATTAACAGTCGAAGTGTTGAAAGTAAGCTTAAAAAATATACTGTTTTGATTAGCTTAATTGGGATTGTATCCCTGGAAGGACAAAACAGATTTAAGTTAGAGCCTCTTATGTAAGTTCATCTTTCTTCCATGACCTTCAAATATACAAAAACCAGAGAGAGAAAATCATAAACTTTTCCCCTGGATCAATATTAGCCATAACCATATTCTCTTAACTTTAAAAAGAGTACCAAACCTTCAAAATGAAAAAATTACAGAAGTTCCAAATTGGCATGAAACGCTGTTCGCTAAGCTTGCGTATCTCATCCTCATAGAATTGTATACGCCTATCCAATGTATTTCTGACAGACTCCATAATCCTGGCCTCTAAGTCTTCCCAAAAATTTGCTTCAGGGGCATATATGTCAAATTTGCAGCACCTAAGTAAACCATAGTTTTCAAGTATCAGAAAATGACAAAGGAAAAATTAAATACCAGTTTCCTGAGAGCACTACTTTTTCAAACTTTCACCACAATTTTCTTTTCCAAAGGTTTGCAACATGGGTGAACTAAGTGCAAAAAAATGCTTAACATAATGGAAACAAATCTTTAGGAATGGCAGAATATAAAGGGAGCGGAAAATCATATCAAATTTTTTATATGTTGCCTAGCCATACTTTAGATTAAAACTAACACTTAAGTCTAAAGTAATCAACAGCAGCATAAACACTATCCATGCCATCAATCAGAATGTATACAAACTGCAGAGAGCTGCAAGCTTACCTTTCCCTCTTCTTGGAGCTGAAATCAACTTCAAGTTTGGCATATACTTTCTTTGCCATTTTAGTGGCCTGATCATTGTTGGGATGGGCTCTAGACACAAATACAATAAACCATTCACGCTCATCATTTTGGACAATTAACTTCAGGCGTGGCTTAAGAATGGTCTTGAACTCATCAAGATCCTATGGAAGAAGAATGCGAATAAAAGAGTAAGAAAATATAGAAGATGGAAAATAAACATGGACAAGCATATTAAGGCAAAGACTAATAAAAGAAAGAAGAAAAGAACTAGAAGCATCAGAGAAAAAGTCTAAAGTATATCATCATGGAAAGACAAGGTTTGCCCAGACCGACACCGTTATTTTTCAGGCTCAGTTGAAGAATTATGATCTGAGTTATACAGAAAGCTAAGGATTTATCTTTTTCTCACGTGTGATCATGGATCTAAAATTTAGTTCACCTCCAATAAATGTCATAAACTGGATTGAATGTACCTCACATGTAACAAGAACCAAAGTTGCATATGGCTCTCGGAACCAAAATAAATATTGCTCCTGAGGAAATCTGCTACGTAGTCTTGCATCAGTTGTTAATATGTATTCAGCTGGCAAATTCTCTACAAACACAGGATTCCGGGTCTTGTTATTTAAGCAAGACCTTTTGAATGGAAGCCGCTCTTCAAAACTATTCTTGACAGTTGGCCACAAGTCACTGACATCTTCAACTGTAATGCAGTTGACGATGAAATAGTTAGTTAGAAATCTGAAGCTAGGAGAAGATCGGAACAATGTGAGCTAGTTCCGACCCATGGTTCACAAATTACTATTACATACAAACAACTAGAAAAGAAACAAACTTTGGAGTTGATAGATTAAATATCCATAGGTCATATATTTACATTTTGCATTCCATACATCTAACCGGTCCAGAAGGCAAAAAGATCAAGTATATAACTTAAAGCGACGACATTTATTAGACGGTCATCGGCATTGATGCAAGCAATCGAAGATTTAGTATTAACTTCTCCCTACTTCTAAGTTGTAATAATTCCCCAGAAAAAAATAATCAAGTACTCGCTTCATAAAATCAACTAAGAAGCTGAAAGCAACAACATTTACCTCATGATCACCAAAAATTATCCATTTTAACTTACCTCTTCACATTTAGACAATCCTTTACTTCAAAAAAAATCAACTCAAAATCTTAAATCATGAATAAATAACATCAACCTTTAGAATTTCCACATCAGAAATCTAACAGTAAAGTAAACACATCCCTGATCCCGCACACCCAACACCATAAAAATCCCCAAAAAGATTTACAAGTGACCCTAAACCCAAAGTTCAATTGGAAGAGTTCAATTCAAATGAGAAGCAAAAAAAGTAATTACCAGCAATGATAAGATGGTTACAAGTGCTCTTGATTGTTTGAAACTGAGCTAGATAGTTCGCCATTCTCTTCTTTCCCGATCTATAAGAAACTTACAAAATCCATTAGATCAAATGCAGAAAAGTGAAGGAAAAATGGTTAATTTATCTTAGTGAGAGATTTGGAGTGCTAGTTTCGCTTATGCTCCAACCCAAGGATCTAGTTTCTCCTCCGCTTCGTCCTCGTTAAGCGCTATGTTTTCTCAAAGTGTCAGCTGGGCCTCATTAATGGCGTCGTCCATGTTTCAATGAGTTTTCTTAGGCCCAACTGAATAAGGCCTGAAAGAAAAGATCGATTTTAGCCCAAATAACTTCTCCGTTGCCTGCAAATGCTGTGTTCTACTCTCCTGAAAGAAACATTCCAGGCTGAAGTATTTGGCTGAATGGATGTGGAATACAGGTATGTATTTGATACGAATTTTTACAATCCCAGGCCAGCAAACACACACATGAAGGTTATCCAGGATGTTACATTGATAATTGAGTCTGCATATTATTGTATTAAGTGATACTAATATACTAATCAGCCTTATGGACCATCTTCCTTTTGCGTTTCAGGCTTCTCTGGAGTACTTTGCCTGCCCTCCAGCATTGCTAGCTATGGGTTCCACAAACAAAGCCTTACACAGTTTGACTTGGTCTTTCCTTTATTCTACTGCTTCAATAGTTAATCTGACTTGGTCTCTCTCAGTCTCTCCTACTCTACGGCTTCAACAGGTTTAATTACTAATCTGATATAAGATTCTTTTTAGTGTATTCGGTTGTTCTTTATTTTAAATAATTCACCTCTAACATGAGATATTTTTGGACCTCAGTACTGTGCTTAGATCAAGGTAGGATTTTGTCTTCTAACACTGTAGAGAGTGGTATCATCTCTCCCTAACTTATATATTATAAGTTAGATATTCAAACTCTACCAATAGCAAATAATCACCATTTTCTTGATAATTAACCATGTGCTACACATGGCCTGATTCAATGAGGATTCTCGCTTTGCAAACTCCATCTGGCAGTTGGGCTTTCCATAAATCAAGAGGCAAAACCTTTGGCTTTCCATAGATCAAGGGACAAAACTTTGATTCAACTTGAGACAATACTAATCCATTGAAGGATTTGTCTATTTTTGATAAATGTTATTTTAAAAACCTCTCCAAAAGGAGTTAAAACTCTCCTCCAAAAAATGTGTCTTTTCAACTAGACCAAACGGTACATGCCTCCCCTCAAGTAGCATATATCTTATAGGTTGAGAGTTTAAATCCTACCGCAAATGACCGTCATTTCCTTTGGTAGTTGACTTAGTGTCATGCACGATTTAACCTAGTAAGGCGTTCCTTCTTTGTGAATTCGTGTTCTCTTCAGTCACTTGGATTTTCTATAGAGTTGGAAGAAAAAATTTTGACTCAATTCAGGATAATATTAACCTATTAATGGTCCCATTGGCCTTGATCAAATGGCACTTTGAAGACATTTCCATAAAAATTCGGTCTCCCCTCCACGAGTTCCAAAGGTGTATTTCTTGCGAAGGGGCGTTTGGAGAACCATGTGGATATATCGGCCATTGAAGCATTAAGTTGTTTTTTCTTCTGCAGGTTCAGACTGGTGTTGCATTGTCTTTCTGAGCAGCAGTTTTTTTTTCTACTTAGAATGGACTCTCCATTGTTTTGAATCGCCCTTAATGCTGTTTTTACGCTGACATTAACTATATGTCATGTCTAATGTAAACTTCGCCTTGCTAATATACAACAGTCTCATTCAATTCATTGGGTATATGGTTATTGTCTTCTGACCATGCTGCTTGAATGCAAGGCAAAGCGCATTCTACTCTCTTGGCTTTGCTTCAAACAGATTATACTTACCATATTTTGATTTCAACATGAGAAAATCTTCAAAAACGCAAAGAAACCCATGATTGTGCTTATTATCTATCAGTTCTTTATGACCGAAAGAAACAAAAAAGTGAAAGAAGATGCTTGCACAGTTTTAAAATAATGAAGCTTTTGAGAGGTTCCCCTCTTTTCTATTACTTTAATTTGCCAATATTTCCTCAAATATTTTTCAGTAATTTCAATGGTATTTGCTTGTATTCTCAGTTTCAGATTTTGCAGATGTTGTGATTTTAGCTGCCATTATCTGGTTTAAATCTCATTCTGGGAATTAAAACAATACCATGGCAATGGATTTTAAGGTTTCCAGAAACTTATATGAAAGACCCCCCCCCCAAAAAAAAAGGGCTGAAAATTCCAGTCTATGATATACAAAAATCAATCAAAATTTAACCAACCAATCAAATTCATTTACATATACACTCTCTATAAATCCCCTAATGTCAAAACTGGTAAAACGAAATCAAAAGAAACAAAAGCTGAAACCTTAAGCCATAGACATGTTAGAAAGCCTGCTTGGTGTTGGCTTAAAGTTCCACCACCTAAGTGTCATCTTACGATTTGGTGGAGTCAATGCCCTCCTCAATATCTCTTTATTAGCACTATATCTCTTCATGTTCTGCTTTGGCACCATGTAACCATGCCTGCTACAAGGTGCTGAACCCGGACGGCTCGAACACGTACACCTCGGACGACGTACCGATGATGATGATGCCATGTAACTTTTCCTACGACCTCGGTTCTCCTCCGCCGCCGGCGACGCCGGAATGTCTAAACCTTGTGTAGTTTGTTTCTCAAAGATGGTCAACTGCATATTTGTGGAGTAGGTGAAGAAGCTGAAACTGGTCATTAATGCCTTGTTCATTTTGATTTGTTAAGCTTATATAGATTCCATTATATATATATATATATATATATATATATTGATTTTGTATTTCTTTGAAAGCTGTTTCTTTGATTGTAAGAAGGGAGACTTTGACCAAAATTTTTGAGATTATGGTGGACTTGAGATGACTGTAATATTTTGACTACAAAAATATTAATTTTTTTTCACTCGGTTTCATTATTTGCTTTAATTAGAAGGAATTTTACATGTGATTTTTAAGCTATAAATGCTTATTTTGTTAGGGAAAAATTATGATGAATGAGTTGGACCACTAATCCAACTCCACTACTTCCACACCCAAATGTCATGTCATAAATCAATTTTATTAAATTTTGTGAACCACTAAGCTACTCTTTTTTTAATTGGTAAATGAATTTAACCCTTAAGATGTCATGGAAGAGACATTAAGATCAATTATCCAAATTTGTTATAGCATATTGTTTTAAAGGTCAAAATATAATTATGTAGTGCTTTTTTTTTGCACAAGAAAATGACTAAAGGCATCTAATCATCAAGCATTGAACCCTAGGCCAACTCATTATTCAATTTCTTTTTTTTTAAATAAATGCTTCTAAAAACAAACAAAAAAAAATCTAAAACTATTCAATGAGTTAATGGTGAGTGCTTTTGAGTTGTCTCATTTTTTTTCATCAAATTTAGGCAGGCAGCTAAGACCCATCTCTCATCTTTACTCTTAACATGTCTACCCCTTTTTTATATTTTTTTAATAAGCTTTTCTTTTATAACCATTTTAAATATTTTTAATCAGACTATTCCTTTATATATCCTGAGCTTAATTTTTTTTTTAATTTCAAAAATAAATTTATGCTATTATTATATTTTATTTTCTAATTAGTTTTAAAAGTTTTATTTTAAAAATCTAGAATTTTCACTACCATTAGTGATATTATATTATAATTGTGACTCATATTGAAAGGATGATTTGGTGTGTTGGGTCATTGGGAATGGCCACAAATTCATCCAAACCACAGAAGCGAAAAAACTCAGTGCCAGCTTGTTGCAGCTGTGCTTATTTATATTTTTTTAAATTTCCAAATCTAATTGTTGAATATCTTCCCTTTTTCTTTTTATTATATAATATTCTTTTTTTATTTCATTTTCTTTTTGTGCAATTGTGTGTCATCCAAGGCAAATTGTTGCTACTTTTTTTTCTTTCAAAACTTAAAACAATAGAAATTTTATTTATGATATTTTAAAGGTAAATATTGACCGAATCAAGAATCATATTCTATATGGTTCGAACACTATTTAAGATTTAGAAAATATTTAAACCGATCAAAATCAAAAACTATTTTAATTGATAAAAATCTAATTATATTTAATATTTATTTTACGAAAAAAAATCGAAAATCAAATTGATTCCACATGATCTTTTTAATATTGTGCTGCCTGCAATTGTATAGCCTAAATTCATTTTCTTCTTTAAAAGAAAATACAGCCTATTAATTGAAATTTCTCTTTTGCTTTTGCAATTCGCACAACTAGGTCCTGATTATGACAAGTGATTAAGTCTTTTTTCTAAATTATTTTGCAATTAGGTTGATACTTGGCACTGATGCAAGAAAAAAACATTAAATTCAACAACCTGGAGTTCGAATTTTAATTAGGTCCTCCATTATCCAATGCTGCCTTTTTGTTGCTAGTGTCAATTTCTGCTTCACTGTTAGACCCGAAAACACTAAGCACAACATGAATGTATCATAAAAGATTAATTAAAATATGAATGGTACGAAAAAAGTATACAGATGTGTCAAAATTTATATCACATAATTTACTAATGAGTTAAATTTTATATAATACTTTAAATACGAATAAATATATAATATTATAAAAATACTCGAATCCTGTCCAATTAGGTAGTTTTTTTTTTCAGTTCAAATAATGAATTATGGGCCCAAGATTTGTATAGGAATTTTAGTTGCACCATTAATGAAAACCCTATTCTTTTTTATAGGGGTCATTGATGAAGAAGAAAGAAAAATCAAAACCTAACCCTTTTCAATAAATTAAGCTTTTCCTTTAGAAGGAGATGATGGATAATGTTTCTTCGTAAATATGTCCCGTATTATTAACATTTATGATTCTAACAATTTCTCTCTTTCTTTTGAATAATGACAAAATCTCTAATAAACAGTTTACAAGATATAAATATCATTTTGAAATAAAATTTAAATAAAAACAATTTCATTTATTTCGTAAAAAAATGATTTCTTTAAAAAAATAATCTTTAAAAGATGAATTGATGATACACAAAATAGATGATGAAGGTTGAGCCAATTCATATAAAGATGTAGAGAGTCATGTCTGGTGGTTCTTAGAGTTTGGGAGAAGAATAAAATGTTTTGGGATGAGTTTGATAGAATTTTAAGTGTAAAAGAGTGTTTTGGAGAAATCTAGTCAATGGATAAGGCTTATATAGTCTCAACTCTTTCCATTTTTGCATATTGTTAAGCTTTTTAATACAAATGATACAATTTAGTTTGTCATCGATCAATGTATATATTAAATTTTAATGATGAACCCTTAATACAAACATCTATATTGCCTAATCATTTGTTAAAAAAAAATCTTTGTAACGACCCGTATTTCAGTGATATCGGAAGTGGTGGTTTTGGAACACCATTCTCTGATGATCGAGTTTGTAAATATTATTTTATATTTACAATTTTATTTTAGTATTATAGTAAATTATGGTCTAGGAATTTTATTAAATTAATAGTCAATTTTGGTATAAGGACTAAATCATAAAAATGGTAAAAGTTACTCGTTATTGATTTGTATTTGTTTAAGGACTAACTTAGTAATTAAATTAAGGTCTAATGTGGTAAATTAACCACTTTTAAATGTGGTAACCGGTTGGTAAATTTTAATATGCATATAAGGTTATAATTTTATAATTAAAACTTGTAAAAATGATTAAAAAATTATTAGTAAATAAAACTTATAGTGAATGGAAAGAGAAAGATTACTTTTCTCAAATCTTCCATGAAAAAAACCTCATAAGCTCAACAGAGGAGAAGATTTTTAGCATTTCAACATTTAGTCCTTCAATTGGTAAGAAATTTCAAGTCCTTTTCTTATAATTTTTATATTTTGTGGTCTCGGGAGCTTAATTTCGCTAGCTTGTGTATCAATTTGTAAAATTTTTAAAGTTTTAAAAAGTTTCCATTGTTGATTTCTTGAATTTTTTGGTGTTAAATGGTTAGATTTTAAATTCAGAGATGAAAAAGGACTAATTTGTAAGGTGAAAATTATTAGTTCTGAACATAGGAACTAAAGTGTGAATATCTCAAAATTAGCATGAAATTTCTTTAAATATATATTTTATAGGGCTGTAGAAGGATAAAATTGAGATCAGTTTCGAAATCGAAGCTCAAATTTAAAAATTATGGCAATCTCGGTTTTAGGGACTAAATTGAATAAAATACAAAACATGAGGGAATATCCAATAAATGAAATTGAACTGATACATAGTTATAACATGCTTTTAAATGATGTTTAGAACTAATAATTTAATTAAATTATGATTTAGATCGGGATTTGAACTAGTTAGAGGATAATCACGAAAAAAAGAAAAATTACGGATTAGTCCCTGACACGTTATCAGTTGTTGTTTTTGCCAGGTAAGTTTATATGGTATAAATATGTTTAAATCCCTATGTATTTTATATTATGAATTTATGTATGCTTTGTTAGACTTCAAAGTAATTGCAATTTAATATTAAAAGGTGAGATTGGGATTGAATTGAAAAGGAATAAATATATGAATTTCATTATGGAAATTACCTTGATGAAACTTTGTAAATGTATCATACACATGGTTACAGGTTGATTTCCAATGATTCTGAGATCCAGCATTTGTTGCGGATTCGAAGATACTGATCACCTTCGGACGTACCAACGTATAGAGTGTAAATCCTGCAACCAAATATAATCGTTAGGCGATTTCCACAAGTATATGGGTCAAATCATAATATAGATTTATACAACAAAGTATTGGAGTACTTTGAGGATCATACCCAAGAGAGGCAAAATAAAACTCATTCTAATTTCTACGTTAATAGGTTTAATTAGTAATTTAATTAAACTATATTATGATGAACCTAAGGTGATGAAAAATCATATTTTATAAAAGTAATTAAAAGGTATAAAAAAATGAAAAACAATTTGCAAATTTTATCAATTCTAATGACAGAAGACAAACTCGCTTCGATGGTCATAACTATCCAATCAACTAGTCATTAACCTAGTAGGAACTCTCAATCTTCCAATAACCTAATGAGTCGGCAAGAATTACTTATCTCTCGACCTCACAATCCAGATTGGATTGGGGTAAGGTGTTCACGGATAAATAATATCAATTTTGTGTTCATTCTCACCTATAAGACTTCCTAAGGTCATCAAGCCTAAGGTTTTAAGTTCTTCCTATCCCAACTAGTTGATCTGCTAAGAGACCCTATATAGAAGTTAATTACTCACACGTTCACTTGGTAATCTCCTATTAATGGATTAGTTCCCCATGGATCTAATAAACATCATAAACTTGATTAAAATGATAAACATAAAAAATAGATCAAGCAAAGAGTTTAAGAAGAATACTGATATATTGATAATAACACGAACGATAATCCGTGAAGAGTTGATTATTCCACAAATCGGGTTCCATAAAGAATGAAACAACAACTAGTTTAGAAGTACAATATGAAAAGAAACCTAAGTACAAAATAAACTTGAATAAAAACTGTCTATAAAGTGTTTAGAGCTTTCTATTTATAGGCTTAGGGTTGGTCATCGTCCATTGACCTAATTCAGTTGACGTTTTTGCAATAAAGTTTATTGTGCGGACCAAAATGCCATTGGTTCATTAATTTCTCTTGTCACGTCGGTGTCGTGACACCCTCTGGTCTTAATGCAACATTGATGGTAGTTTACGAGCTAAGGCTTGATTACAAGGCTGTGTCGTGACACCCTCTGGCTATATCGGGACATTAAAGGCAGTTTGCTCCTTTTGAGTGATTTGTTTACTATAATGCGACATCAACGTTCTGTGTTGCAACATCGCAGCCTATCTAGTGTTCCTATGCCTCCAAATGATGTCCTGCACACTCACCAAATACGTTAGCATACCTTTAGGCCTACTTTGGCCCTTAAGGTCATATAAATAAATTAATTTACACTTTTTATTATCTATAAACTAAAAATGAAAACTGAATAAAAACATAGCTAAACTGCTTTTATACGAGCTCCTTAAGTACAAAAAATAGTTTAATCTACTACAACGAATTGCTAAAGATTAGATACATGTGACACATGTTTACCTCAAACGAGTAACCTAATATCATTTTATAGGTTTAGCCTAGACAGATAACCTTACATGTATATATAGTCCTGACTAGGCTATTTGATATGTCAATAGAAGGTTTAGCCTGGACGAGTAACCTAACAGAAATGGATATGTTTAACTCAAACATGAGCATGTTAATACCAACTTTGAGCATGTTGTTTAAGGGTAAAGGGGAAAAACCTACATTTAAGTGCATGAGAGACATCCAAAATCACTATATATTTTTTTGATAAAGGGGTAGGGGGTAAGGTTTGTACAAGGATTGTGTAACAGCCTATTTTCAGTGAAATCGAAATAATGGTTTTGAGACCACAAATTCGAGGCTAAAAAATTTATTTTAATATTATTTTGTGATCTACAGCATGATAGTATTATAGTATAAAAATTTCGTTAAGAAATTTTAGCGTTTACATGTTCAATTTGATGAAAAGGACTAGATTGCATAAAGTGCGAAAGTTGTGTTCTAATAGCTAAAGGTATTAAATAGCTATCGAACTTTAAAGTGGAGGCCCTTATATGGTAATTAGACCCTTAATTGAGTTAGTGGATGCATGACTTGGTAATTGAGTAATTTTTAAAGTTAGGTAAGGGTAATTTGGTAATTAGGTAATTAATGATAAAAATAAATAAAACAAAACAAAGTCTTCATCTTTGTTTTCTTCACCAACTGAAATTTTCAGCAAGGAATAGCCATGGAAGCTTGAAAATTTTGCCTAAGCAAATCCTTTGCATATCAAGAAAAACAACATTTGGAATTAAATTAAGGAAAAGACAAAGTAGTAGACTAAACGATTGTTTTTCTCTGTACGGATTTGAGGTAAGTTTGTGCAATTAAATTGTGTATTTATATGCTTTATTTGAAATATATTTATGTGGATTGTGTAATTATGATGTACAATTATCGAGTGTATAACCGATGATGTATGAAAAATACCGAGCCCGTTTGAACCTTAGGAATTCGCAGGATACAAATGACATGTCATTAGGGTTACCAATTCCAGCTCTTATGAGCTTACCGATACTCAACTCGTATGAGCTTACCATTATTCAGCTCGGAGGAGATTACTGTTTATAGCTCAAATGAGCATACATGTACAGGAATTGACGGATTACAGTTCAGTACACCTCGTGTGTACTACTTGCGTATCTAACGATATTCTAAATAGTTCAACAGGCAAAATTCTATTACGAGTTTATATGAGTTTGATACGAACTAGCATAGGTATTTATGTAAATTACACGGAAATGGTTTAAATATGATATATGGATACATGATATAGATGTTACATGTATATGGAATTTAAATAGTTGTTGAACTTATATATGATTTTCGGTTTTATATAAATACATGGCTAACTTGGTTTATGAATATGTGTTAGGCTTTGGTCAAATTGAATTGTGATATGCTTTGAGTACTTACCTAAATTTTGATTAAATGGTAAGTTAAATTTTGTGTTATATGAACTTACTAAGCTTAATTGCTTACTCTGTGTTATTTTCTGCGTTTTGTAGTGTTTTGAAAGCTTGTTCGGATTGGAAGCTATAGGAGATCTCATCACACTATCGGCTATTTTGGTACTTTTGACTATATATATATTTGTTAAATGGCATGTATAGGTCATTTTGGCTCATGGTAGCCAATATGTTTGGTCATGTATTTAGCCATTTGATTTGGCTTGTTTTTGGTATATTTTGTTATGTACATATGTGTAAATGGCTTTATTATATGTGATGTATGATTGTCATGTGAATGTCTTGGTTGTGAATTGGTTTTGGGTACCAAATAGTTGAGATTGATTGTAATGCCCCTAACCCGATTCCATTACCGGAATAGAGTTACGGAGCATTACCGGAGTAGTTATCGATTTATTTATCAAATATTCTATTTCATCTAACATTTATATTTGGAACCAATTAAAGTTAAACATATTGTCCCTCAAACGTATTTATTTTTTTTGACATATTTTACTTGGATTTATTATTCGTCTCAACATACTTAATTTCCATGAAAAATATCATTTCTTTTCCACGTTCAAGTCTCGTATTGAGTCATCCGGATCTTTATAAATTTGGTCATCATTTTCATTTATTTCATGTTCTAATACATTCAATTAATGTTCTAAACAAAATTACCATTTTACCCCTAAACTTTTGATTAATGACAATTTCATCCTTATGCTCAAAATAAAATTCTTACAATTTAATCCTTATTTCCAGTCATTATTCTCACACAAATTAATAACAACCCATGAATTCTATAAAATATCAGAATTTTTCCATAATTTCAACACTTTTCAATTTAATACCTAAAACGTGTTTTTCCCCGATCTTGAATTAAATTAATAATTTCATTTAAATTTTGCAATTTAAATAATAAAATAATTCATTTCATGCAAATTAGTCATTTCTAACATTTTTACAAAATTACCCATAAAGTTTTACTTTTATTCAATTTAGTCCTTGAGCCTAAAATATGCAAATTAGCTATGCTAGCTGAATATTCATACATATTTTCCTCCTCCTCCTCTCCATTCCACATCCTTAATTTATATAACATGCTATACATAACATTATCAATAATTTTACTATTTACTTATATATATATATTCAAAACTGTCGATTTGCGTCATGGTCACCAAATTATTTATATCTTGAGCTACAGAACTCGAAATTAAGATCCGTAAATTTTCCTTGAAATTAGACTCATATATATTCTTACCATAAAATTTTAAGAATTTTGGTTTCGCAAATTAGTACAGTTTATTCATTAAATTCTCCCCTATTTTACCATTTGACAGTTCTGACCACTCTTTGCTAAAATTAAATTATCTCTTTTTATGGAATTCAAATGATGTTATCATTTTTTTATTATAAAAATAGGCTCATTAAAGAATCTAACCATATAAATTATGTCCCATAATAATTTTTATACAATTTTTAATGATTTTTCCAAGTCAAAACATAGGATCCCAAAATCATTCTAAATTAGTCTCACGAAAATATAAATATCTCAGAGTACATAATTCATTTACTTTTTATATTTCTTTTATATGAAAATAGACTCAATAAGCTTTAATTCCATATCTCACTCAACTTCTAATTCAATTTATACCATTTTTGGTGATTTTTCAAATTTGACCTACTGCTGCTGTCCAAAACAGTTTTAGTGTAAAATGTTGATTATCAAGTTTATAACACTCTTATTTCCCTTCTCTACAACATTTCCCATCACTTTCTCTTATTTTCTCTTTACTAACATATCAACAACATAGAACCATATATAAGAAAACTCTACATTAACATCATTTCCATGCTTTTTCAATAATATCAAACTTAAAAATATATGGAAATCTTGATGTTCTTACCTTGTCCACTTGGTTTCAATCTTTAACTTGATATTCTCTCTCTTCCAGCTTCTATTTCTTGAGTCCAACTTGACATTCTAACTCCCCATAGTCTTTTTAACATTTTTCTCCTTTGGTAGCTATGGAAATTCTTTTGATTTCTAAGTGATAATGATGAATTTTTGGTGGAAGGATCAAATTGTAAAGAAAGGAAAACTTTCTTTCTCCCTTCTCTCTCTTCTAACGTGAATTGCATGGAAAAGGTGGTGGCTTCTTCCTCTTTTTCTTTTCCATACACATACATATATAGACTAAATAAAATAATAAAATATCTTATTAAAATATTAATAAAATAATAATTATTTAATTATATAATTATAAAATATCATCAATGTAATCATTACTTTCTAGATTTCTCTCTCTTCCAATTGTCCATTTTACCCTTTATGATCTTTTAAAATTCTATCCTTGAGTCATCACTTAATTTGGTAAAATTACAATTTAGTCCCTCATAATTCTTCACCTATTCAATTTAGTCCTAATTCATCAATTTTCTTAGTTTTTAGATTATTCTACCCTTAAAATATTTGCACTATTGGTCCTTCAACTTTTCATATTTACACTTTTAACCCCTCAAATTTTGAGTATTTACTCTTGGGCAAGAAAACTTTTCTCACTTTTACAATTTACTCCTTTCTTGAATTAATATGTCATAATACACTACCGAATGACATAACTCAAATTTCCTCTTCTCGTCACTTTATTTCCTTATTTTACTATATCAAGGATAATATTTCACTGTAGAAATTTTCGGGGTGTTACATTGATAATCTGCATACATGTTAAGTTTTAGGTACAAAGATGCATATATGTGTTTGACCATTTAGGTAGATTTTGGAGGCATAATTAGCATATTTTAAAGTGGCCAATTGAAGTGCCTATAAGTATCATAGTTGTATGTGATGTTATAACATGTTATAAGCTTGATGTTGGTTGGTTTTGAATGCTTAAATGTATCATGGTTATATGCAAATTGTTGTGTTTAGATTGGTACCAATTTGGGTGAGAAATATGGCTTGGAAAATGACTTATTTTTTGTCCACATGGATAGAGACACGGGTATATGTCTCAGCCGTGTTTGACACACGGCCAAGTGATATGGTCGTATGTCCCTTGTAAGTTCTATAAGAAGCAAGTCAGTAGCTTCACACGGCCTAGCACATGGGCGTATGACTTGGCCGTGTGGCACAAGTCAGTATGCCCTCTAGTTTTCACACAGCCTAGCAAACGACCTAGCACACGGGTGTGTGAGACCATTTTGAAGGGTACACGGCTGATAAACCGTAATTTATACATATTTTTACCCCATGCTTAGCATATTTTTGGATGAATTATTCATTAATTTATGGAATTTGATGCTCCTAAACCTTTAATTTCTTGTTTTATACTTAGGTGAGTATAGGAGAGTGAAAAGAACGAGAAACAGGCCAAAAACGGAGAAAATAGGCCAAAAATAAGAGATCAACACGGCCTAGAGTTCCTCACACGGGTGAACCACACATCGGTGCCACATTAACAGGCTTGAACATGGCCTAGGCTCGATTCACACGGGCATGCCACACGGGCGTGTCCCTGTCGTAACAAGTTTCAATTTCACTCAGAAAAAGTTACTAAGGGCTAAGAAAGACACTCCAAACTCTATATAAAGACCCTAGGAGGCGACTATAATGGTGTACAGTGTCCCTACCAAGACTCAGAGTAGAAGGCAGGGAATTACTCGAAGAAAGCCGATTGATCCATCTCAGAAGCAAGGATCTACATCAGGACTGAGGATCTCCCTTCAATCCTTTCAGGAGTTTTGGGTTTTCTTTATGTTTTGTTGTCTTCTTTATTTTGAGATGTTTTGTTCTTAATTGTGTTTTTAATTCTTGAGTTGATATTTTAGGATATTAATTCAAGTCGAATATGCTTATTCAGAGGAGCAAAAGTCCCTGTTTAATAGTAGATCCAACAAAATTAAGTGGAGTTGATCACAATCCTAGATATAGGACGACGAAAATCTGCCGGATTAGAGTCAAATCTAATAGGGGGATGCATAAATCGAGTTAATGCAAAACTAAGGGTTTTAATTAGAAAGAGATTTCAATTAATCAACCTAGGGTTAGTTTTTCTTATTCTCGACGGAGATATTAACATAATTTAGGGATCTCTACGGATCAAGTTGAATGAAGAAATCGTCTAGTTCAGGGTTAAATAACAAGTGAAGTCTAGGTGGATTCTTCCTTAGGTATTGCCTTTGTCAATTAAGTTTTCTTAAAGTAATTTCCCAATTTCCTCTTTTTCGTGTCTTTAGTTAGCTAGAATTTGAGTTTACCAACAAATCCCTCTTTATTTTTAGGCTAGATAATAGGAAGAAAGTCATTACTAGTACTTTTAGTTCCTTGGATTTGATATTCCGGTCTTGCCACTAACTATACTACTACTCGATAGGTGCGCTTGCCTTTTATCATGATAATAGTTAGTTTCTAGGTACGATCATTATTACTTTATCGAAATCACGATCAAGTTTTTGGCACTGTGGCGTGTGGTTTGGTCGTGTGACCCAAGTTAATGAGTTATACAGTTATTGACATGGGCTCGAACACGATCGTGTGTCCCTATTTCGAATGCCTAGACAGCCTGGGACATGGGTGTGTCTCTTGGCCATGTGAGACACATGGTCTGGCCACACGGGTGTGTGTCCCCTACATCTTTGAAAATTTTCCATGTTTTTCGAAAAATCTTTAAGTACTTGGTTCAGTCCCAAACTATTTTTATTATTTATTTAGGGCCTCGAGGGCTCGTATTAGAGACTATATGAATGAATTTGCTTGGTTTCTAAAATTAATGTGTTATGCAAATAACATGTATGATTGTTTGATCTGTAAGTTTAGTAATGTTCTGTAACCCTGTTTCGGCGTCGAATACAGGTTAAGGGTATTACATTTATTGGTATCAGAGCTACGGTTTAGTCGATTCTCAAACTAACATAGCGTATGTGAGTCTAGCTATAAATGACATTATATAACTTGTGATAATATGATATCTCCTGGCAGTTTAAACCATATTTTCATATGGTAATAGATTTCAACTGAGCTAACTCCGATGATGTAGAAAGTAACGTGCCGGCCTTTATTCGCGGAGCAGCATCGTCGGGATCGAGACCTGTATTTGATGGTCGTGGAGGAGAGGCTAAGGAAGCTTTTTTTTCAAATGATGAACGAGTGGTTCGCTGAGTTTGTCCGAACTAATTCGACTGCTTAGCAACCTCCACCCTCACCTTTTCCCCAACTGGTTCTCGTAGCTCCTCAAGTTTTGGAACTTGTATGCATGAGTAAGTCGCCTGTAGATAAAATTTGCAAATATGGAGCCGAAAAGTTTAGGGCTACTATTGATGATGGCCCTGAAAGAGCTGAGTTTTGGCTAAAGAATACGATCAGAGCCTTTGATGAGTTGCCTTATATGCCAACAGAATGTGTTAAATGAACTGTGTCTCTTTTAAAAGATACCGCATACTAGTGGTGGAGTACGTTAATTTCAGTAGTACCGAGAGAACGAATCACATAGGAATTCTTTCAGATAAAGTTCAGAAAGAAGTATATAAGCCAACGGTTCCTCAATCAAAAGCGCAAAGAATTTCTAGAGCTGAAACAGGGTCATATGACTATATCTGAATATGAAAGAGAGTTTGTCCGGCTGAGCAAGTATGCCCGAGAGTGCATTCCAACTGAAGCAATTATGTGCAAACACTTTGAAAACGAGTTGAATGAAGACATTAAACTTTTAGTCAGAATTCTAGAATTGAAAGAATTTGTGGTTTTAGTTAATAGAGCACACAAAGCCGAGGAGCTTAGTAAAGAAAAGAGAAAAGCTGAATTTGAAGCTAGAGATTCGAGAAAGAGATTTACGGGGAAAGTCACATCTGTAATGACCCAAAATTCACGGACATCAGAAAAGTATAGTATCGGGCCTTCGTCTTAGTAAATCGAGTTCATAAATATTTATTAGGAATATTTGTGAGTTTAGTTGTGTGTGTAATTAGGCTTTAATTAAGTGAATTTAGCTTAATTAAGAGTAATTAGGAAAAAGGACTAAATTCAATAAGAGGTAAAATTTAAATTATAGATTAAAAGAAAATATAAAGGACCAAAATAGAAATTATGCCATTTTTCCTAATTGAACGGCAAATGAATTGAAAAATCTAATATTTTTCTTAGATTTCATACATTAATTAATTATTATTATTTAATGATATTATATTATTATATTATGAAATAAATTAAAATAAAGACAAATGTATGGTAATAAAAATATACATGTGTAATAATTATATTTGTACAATTGTAATATATTTATTTAATTACTTTTTATTTAAGTAAATAGATTTTTATTATATTAAAATATTAAAATTGTATAAAATAAATAAAATAAGGACAATTGGATGGTGATGATGATAGACAAGTGTAAAATATATGTGTGTATAAATGTAATATAAATATTTGTTATTAAATAGATATTTATTATAGTAATTATCATTAAATTAATAAAGTAAATAAAGATAAAAGAATTAAGAAACCAAAAAGAAAAAAGAAAGAAATGAAGGAGAAAAGAAACAGAGAAGCATTCGAATAGGGAGAAAGAAAAAGGAACAGAAAAGAAAAAGGGGGAAACTAAGGTTTTGAAACTTTAAGCTTTAATTGCTAACAAAGAACTCGAGGCATCGGCACACAAAGGAAAGGAGAAGGCTATCGAGGACTAAAACGAGAAATTCACGGTTTGTATTACTCTAATTCAAACTACTATTTATTAAATGTTATATTTAAATTTATGTGTGTGGTAAGTAAAATTCTAAGGTAAGTATCAATATTGAATTGAATGAAATTGAGATGAAGTATGATTATGTATGAATATTTGATAGTATATTGTTGGAAAGTGAAAAATTGTATCGAATTGAATTGTACATTGAAAGTGAAATTGAAATTGAAATTAAGAAATGCTTTGAATACCCTATTAACTAGTCGGGCTGAGTCGGATATAGTTGGCATGCCATAGGATTGGAAGAGTACAAGAATTTATCGGCTTTGCCGATCAGGCACTATATGTGTCGTATTAGGCACCACGTGTGTCATTTCAGGCACTTTATGTGTCGTATACTACTTCTAATATATTGATCAGGTACTAAGTACCGCTTTAGGTACAATGTGCCGTACCGGTGTGTTTGGTTGGAATCTGTGTATCCACCAAGGTCCGAGTTTGTTAATAGGGTGAATAATCGAAATGAGTGAATTGAATAAATTTGATTGATCGTATGACTAAAAGTATGAGAAAGAAATTGTTAGTCGAATTGTGAATTGAAATTGTATATGAGATTTCATGAATTGATCAAGTTCAGGTTATTAAGATATGATATTGTTGATGAATTATTATATAAGAAATATGAAATTGAATGTAAATTAGTTCTTATGATTCATAAATTTTACATGTTTAATGTTATATGATTAATATTTATAATTCATTAAAGTTATATAGTTTGAATTATGGTAATACCACTAGTATGAAATACTCAGCGTAGGGTTATTTCCGTGCGCAGGTCAGTAGAAGTCAAAGGTTCCGGTTTAGAATCCAGATCAATCCCAACTTCAGCACAACTTTGGTGATGTATTTTTCCTTTTGGTAAATGTGGCATGTACCTAGGTCATATGATTTTGGTTATTAAGTATGGATGGTTTGTAATGTTTTGAACTTACTTTTAAGTGAAATGGTAAATAGTATATTGTAAAATTTAGCATTAAGTTTGAATGGAAAATAAATCAAGTTATTAGTCAATTTGAATGATATTATGAATGTTTAATTATTAAATTACTATGTTAATGAATTGGTTATGATATAAGTGTATTTGAGTATAAATTATTTTTGGTTGTGCCATTGGTTTGGGATTAGTTGCGGTTTGAAAATTGTAGGGAAGGTTAGATGTTTAAAAAGGGGTTATATTGAGTTTTTTAAAAAAAAATTTTAAAAAAATTATAAAAAATTTCTAAAGTACTCGAACAAGTCCCATTCTATTTCTAATACATATTTTGGGCTTCGAAGGTCCATCAAAGGGACTTAATCATTAAATTATAATATTATGTTATTTATTTGTGAACTAATCGTATATTGTCTGATATGTCCGGTAATACCTCGTAACCCTATTCCGGCTACAGTTTAGGGTTAAAGGGTGTTATAATATCAGTCAGCATCAAAAAAATCTAAAGAACATCACTACCGCTCTACTATTTCTGTAGGGCATTCTAATAGAGATAGAGATGTGAAACACTCCAGTCTTAAACCCTAGGCTACATTTGTAGTGAGTGTGGGTAGTGTTAGAAATACTAGACTTGAGTGCAGACACTGTAACATGCAACATTATGTCGACTGTCGAGTGAAAAGGGGAGCATGTTTCAGATGTGGTTCCTTCGACCATTATCTTAGAGATTGTCCTGAGAAGCCTGAGAAAGAAAAAAATCAAACCACGAGGCCAAGCAATACAGCTTTTAGAGGGAGACCACATCAAAATACTAGAAATATGAGTGGTAGTCGAGGTGCATCGGTGTTAGATATTATCACAGGCACTTTTTTTCTTTATAACATTGATGTAATTGCTTTGATTGATCCTGGATCAACCTGTTCTTATGTATGTACAAATTTAGTATTTAGCAAGAGTTTACCTGTTGAGTGCACTGAATTTGTGGTTAAAGTGTCGAACCCCTTAGGTCAGTACGTCCTAATTGACAAAGTTTGCAAGAGTTGTCTTTTGATGATTCGGGGTTATAGTTTTTTGGTCTATTTGATGCTTTTACCATTTGATAAATTTGATGTGATTTTGGGTATAAATTGGCTGACTTTGCATGATGCTGTTGTAAACTGTAGACGAAAGATTATTGTGTTAAAATGTTAGCACGGTGAGACTCTTCACATTGATTTAGATAATTCGAGTGGGTTGCCTATTATGATATCGGCTATGTTAGCACAGAAGTATGTGAGAAAAGGTTACGATGCTTACCTTGCATATGTACTTGATACAAAAGTGTCTGAATTGAAGAATGAATCAGTACCAGTGGTTTGTTGAATATCCAAATATGTTTCCAAAAGAGTTATCTGGGTTACCACTGATTAGAGAGGTTGAGTTTGCTATTGAGTTAGTACCAGGAACATCACCGATATCGATAGCTCTGTATAGAATGGCTCCTACAGAGTTGAAAGAGTTGAAAATTCAGTTGCAAGAGTTAACAAATAAAGGTTTTGCACGACCGAGTTTTTCGCCCTGGGGTGCACCAATTTTGTTCATTAAGAAGAAAGATGGATCAATGAGATTGTGTATCAATTATCAACAAATTAACAAGGTTATGATTAAAAATAAGTATCCATTGACGCGAATTAGTGATTTGTTTGATCAGCTAAAAGGTGCAACGGTATTTTCGAAGATTGATTTACGTTCTAGTTATTATCAGTTGCGGGTTAAAGATTCGGATGTGCCAAAAACTGCGTTCAGGACTAGGTACGGACACTATGAATTTCTTGTTATGCCATTTGGGTTAACTAACGCTCCTGCAGTATTCATGGATTTGATGAATAGAATCTTCAACCCATATTTAGACAGATTTGTTGTTGTGTTCATTGATGATATCTTGATATACTCCCGAGACGAGTTAGAGCATACCGAGCAAATAAACAATTGTTTGCTAAATTCAATTAGTGCGAGTTTTGGCTCCGAGAAGTTGGGTTTTTAGGGCACATTATATCAGCAGAAGGCATCAGAGTTGATTTGAGTAAGATTTTAGCAGTTGTTGATTGGAAGCCACCAAGAAACATATCCGAGGTCAGAAGTTTTTTGGGATTAGTGGTCTATTATCGGAGATTTGTAAAAGGGTTCTTAATGATAGCTATACCGACGGGTTGGATATTACAAAAATATGTAAAGTTTGAGTGGTTTGATAAATGCCAACAGAGTTTTAATTAGTTGAAAGCACTGTTAACCGAAGCATCAATTTTAGTTCAACCTGAGTTGGGTAAAGAATTTGTGATTTTCAGTGATGCTTCATTAAACAGTTTGGGATGTGTTTTAATGTAAGAAGGCAAAGTGATAGCTTATGCTTCCAGACAATTAAAGCCACATGAAAAGAATTACCCGACACACAACTTAAAGTTGGCCGCTATTGTGTTTGCATTAAAAATTTGGCGACACTATTTGTTCGGTGAAAAATGCCACATATTTACTGATTACAAGAGTTTGAAGTATCTGATGTCATAAAAAGATCTAAATTTGAGACAGCGAAGATGGCTTGAACTATTGAAAGATTATGAGTTAGTCATTGACTACCGTCCGAGAAAAATAAATGTAGTTGCAAATGCTTTGAGTGGAAAATCCTTGTTTGCTTTGAGAGCGATGAATACGCGATGAACTTTGTCTGATGATGGTTCGATATTAGCTGAGTTAAAAGCTAAACTGATGTCTCTTCAGCAAATTTGCGATGCTCAGAGAGGTGATCATGAATTGTAAGTTAAACGAGTATAGTATGAATCGACTACTGATTCTGAATTTTAGGTCGGACCCGATAGTTGTTTATTGTATCGAAGAATCCATAGCTTATAAAAAAAATTTGCACGAAGCTCACAGTGGTAGCTTGTCTATTCATCTAGAGAGTAATAAAATGTACAGTAATTTGAGACAAATGTACTGGTGGTCGGGCATGAAACTCAACATTTCTGATTTTGTGTCTAGATGTTTGATTTGTCAACAGGTCAAAGTCGAACATCGAGTGCTTTTAGGACTATTACAGCTAGTGATGAAACTGGAGTGGAAATGGGATAGAGTTACGATGGACTTCGTATCGAGGTTACCCCTATCATCGAAAAAGAAAGATGCTATATGGGTTGTTGTTGATCGTTTGTCAAAGTCTGCACATTTTATTCTAGTACGTACAGACTTCTCACTTGACAAATTAGCTGAGTTGTATATTTCTAAGATCATCAGATTACATGGAGTGCTAGTCTCCATTATTTTGAATAGAGATCCGCGGTTTACATCACGATTTTGGAAAAAGTTACAAGAAGCTTTAGGTACACGATTGCATTTTAGCACTGCATTTCACCTTCAAACCGATAGTCAGTCTGATAGAGTGGTTCAAATTCTTGAAGATATGCTTCGTTGTTGTGTTTTAGAGTTTGAAGGCAACTGGAAAAAATATTTACCGTTGGTTGAGTTCACGTATAATAATAATTTTCAATCTAGTATAAAGATGGCACCGTATCAAGCTTTATATGGTCGTAAATGTCAAACTCCATTATACTGGATCGAGCTTAGTGAGAAAAAGATACATGGGGTTGATTTGATTAGAAAGATTGAAAAGAAAGCGAAAGTGATTCGTGCCAGTTTAAAAACAGCTTCAACTCGACAGAAATCGTATGCGGATTTGAAACGTAAGGATTTTGAATTTCAGATTGGCGACAAAGTGTTTTTAAAGGTATCGTCTTAGAAAAGGATTCTTCGTTTTGGTCGCAAAGGAAAATTGAGTCCTTGCTTTATTAAACTGTATGAGATTATTGAGAGAATAAAGCCAGTGGCATATCAACTTGAATTACTGTCAGAGTTAGAAATGATTCATAATGTGTTTCATGTATCTATTTTACAACGGTACTGATTAGACCGTTCGCATATAATTTCTCTGACAGAGGTTGAGATTCAGCCCGACATGTCGTATAACGAAGAACTGATCAGAATTTTGGCACGAGAGATTAAAGAGTTAAGAAACAAAATCATAGCTTTAGTGAAGGTTCTTTGGCAACGTCATGAGATTGAGGAGGCTGCTTGGGAACCCGAGGAAGCTATGAGAAAATAATACCCTAACCTATTCTCTAGTAAGATTTTTGGGGATGAAATTTCCTAATGGGGAGAGTTGTAACAACCTATTTTCAATGAAATCAGAACAGTGGTTTCAGGACCACAAATCCAAGTTCAAAAAATTTATTTTAATATTATTTTGTGATCTAAAGCATGATAATATTATAGTATAAGAATTTCGTTAAGGAATTTTAGTGTTTACATGTTCGATTTGAAGAAAAGGACTAAATCGCGTAAAGTGAGAAAGTTGTGTTCTAATAGCTAAAAGTGTTAAACAGCTATGGAACTTTAAAGTGGAGGTCCTTATATGATAATTAGACCATTAATTGAGTTAATGGATGTGCATGGCTTGGTAATTGAGTAATTTTTAAAGTTAGGTAAGGGTAATTTGGTAATTAGATAATTAATGATAAAAATAAATAAAACAAAACAAAGTCTTCATCTTTGTTTTCTTCACCAACTGAAATTTTCAGCAAGGAATAGCCATGGAAGCTTGAAAATTTTGCCTAAGCAAATCCTTAGCATATCAAGAAAAGCAACATTCGAAATTAAATCAGGGAAAAGACAAAATAGTGGACTAAACGATTGTTTTTCTCCATATGGATTTGAGGTAAGTTCGTGTAATTAAATTGTGTATTTATATGCTTTTATTGAAATATATGTGTGTCGATTGTGTAATTATGATGTATAATTATCAAGTGCATAACCGATGATATATAAAGAATACCAAGCCCGTTTGAACCTTAGGAATTCTTAGGATACAAATGGCATGTCATTAGGGTTACCAATTCCAGCTCTTATGAGCTTACCGATACTCAACTCATATGAGCTTACCGTTATTTAGCTCGGAGAAGATTATCGTTTATAGCTCGTATGAGCATACATGTACAGGAATTGACAGATTATAGTTCAATACACCTCATGTGTACTACCCGCGTATCTAACGATATTCTAAATGGTTCAACAGGCAAAATTCTGTTACGAGTTTATATGAGTTCAATACGAATTAGCATAGGTATTTACGTAAATTACACAGAAATGGTTTATATATGATATATGAATACATGATATAGATGTTACATGTATATGGAATTTAAATAGTTGTGGAACTCATATATGATTTTTGATTTTATATGAATCCATGGCTAACTTGGTTTATGAATATGTGTTAGGCTTTGGCCAAATTGAATTGTGATATGCTTTGAGTTACTTACTTAAATTGTGATTAAATGGTAAGTTAAATTTTGTGTTATACGAACTTACTAAGCTTAATTGCTTACTCTGTGTTATTTTCTGTGTTTTATAGTGTTTCAGAAGCTCGTTCGGATTGGAAGTTGTCAGAGATCTCATCACACTATCTATCGGCTATTTTGGTACTTTTGACTATATATATATTGGTTAAATAGCATGTATAGGTCATTTTGGCTAATGGTAGCCTATATGTTTGGTTATGTATTTAGCCATTTGATTTGGCTTGTTTTTGGTATATTTTGTTATGTACATATGTGTAGATGGCTTTATTATATGTGATGTATGATTTTCATGTGAATGTCTTGGTTGTGAATTGGTTTTGGGTACCAAGTAATTGAGATTGATAATCTGCATACATGTTAAGTTTTAGGTACAAAGATGCATATATGTGTTTGACCATTTAGATAGATTTTGGAGGCATAATAGACATGTTTTAAAGTGACCAATTGAAGTGCCTATAAGTATCATAGTTGTATGTGATGTTATAACATGTTATAAGGTTGATGTTGGTTAGTTTTGAATGCCTAAATGTGTCATGGTTATATGCAAATTGTTATGTTTAGGTTGGTACCAATTTGGGTGAGAAATATAGCTTGAAAAATGACCTATTTTTTGTCTACACGGGTAGAGACACAGGTGTGTGTCACATCCATGTGTGACACACAGCCAGGTGACACAGCCGTGTATCCCCTATAAGTTCTATAAGAAGCAAGTCAGTAGCTTCACACAGCCTAGCACATAGGCGTGTGACTTGGCCGTGTGGCACAAGTCAGTATAGCCTCCAGTTTTCGTATGGCCTAGCATATGGCTTGGCATATGGGCGTGTGAGGCCACTTTGAAGGGTACACGGCCTGGCACACGAGCGTGTGGTCTAGCCATGTGACTCAAGTCAGTGAGTTACACAGGTACGGACAAAGGCTTGGACACGGCCATGTGTCCTTATTTCGATTGCCCACACGGGTGTGTGTCCCCTGCACCATTGAAAATTTTCCATGTCTTTCAAAAAATTCCTTGAGTACTTAGTTTAGTCTCAAACTATTTTTAATGTTTATTTAGGGCCTCAAGGGCTCGTATAAGAGACTATATGAATAAATTTGTTTGGTTTCTAAAATAAATGTGTTATGCAAATGAAATGTATGTTTGTTTGATCTGTAAGTCTGGTAATGCTCCGTAACCCTGTTCTGGCGTTAGATACGGGTTAGGGGTGTTACAGATTGAACTCGGGAGGACTTGTCAATTGAAGACGTGAACACATCTTCTACCACATCACTTGTAGTTCAATGAACACCTAAAATCTTCATATAATTATTATACTAGCACATCTTTTACCACTTCACTTGTAGTTCAATAAACACTTAAAATCTTCATATAATTATTATACTAGACCAAATAATCTGTGGAATCCTTAATGACATCATCTGTCTTTTTTGGAGGTTTAAAACTTGAAGGCACCTATTCATTAGTAATTTCGATAGCTAAAGGATCACTATAGTTTGTGACTTGCATCGCGCGTGTGCATAAAAAACAAACAATTTTATAAAACAATTTTAAAAGTACGATTAACTGCAAGCGGATAGTGTCAACTATAATATTTATAATGTCCAATGAAATATCAGAGAATTCCAAGGGTCGAACCCAAAGGAGTCGATGATTAAAAAATTCCTAAGCTATAAATAGGCAATCAAAGGAGTCTAGTTAACTGCTCACTAAGTACTATATTACGGCAGGCCATTCACGAGTTTAATTACACTAATTAATTACCTAAAAATAATGAAAGACTAAATTATACATAAAATAAAATATGAAACTAATAAATACAATAACAGAAAGCACTTGGTTGACTTTCATGAGTTTGGTTAACCTTCGAATTAGGGATCTAAATGACTATTACTCCTAAATTGGTTCAATTTTACCTTTCAGCCTAAACTTTACTAATTTCGACAAATTAGTTCGATTTACCTCTTGAGCTCACCAAGCTAACCCGGGACTATCAAATTGATGCCGAATAAGATCTCCTATTGGCCTCTCTTATCTTAATTTTCTCTTAGGGTTGTCAATCCTAAGTTTTGAAGTCTATTCAATTTAGTCTAATATTTGTGATTTAGTCCTTAAGTACTAAAAATTCAATTGCCCATCACTTCCATTAACCAACCACTTAGGATTTAGTTAGTCATGCTCATATTTGAACCTATTAATATATTAAGAAATCAAATAAAAACACCATCAACTTAACCTAAAAGAAAAGTGATAAAGACTCAAGCTTTCTTACAAAAGCTTGAGGAACACAATAATGGCAGTAATGAAGGTAAAGAAAAACACTCGAAACAAGATTTTAACAGAGGAAATATAACAAAGCCTATTGGTATTAAACTAATGGATTGAAGTGCAAATACAATAAGGTTTGAAAGGCTTAATAAGTAAATAAATCTTAGCTATAGTAATAACTAACTTAACTACCAGCTATGGAACTAAGAAAAATAAAAAATGAATATGAAAATAAACCTTAAGCTATGGAGAAGAAGAAATAAACCTTACAAGATGAAGAGAAAAATGTAAAACTAGCTAATGTGAATTGTGTGTCCTTCTCTCAACCAATTTTGGCATCTTTTAGCATTTTTTCTAACCCAACATTTATGCCTAAAATGCCCCTTAGCGTGAATTTTTTATTGGTGTTAAAGTTGGACAAGGTCTACTCCTGCAATCATTTTTTGTCTCTTCTCGTTAAAAGTATCGCAATACCCTCACCAGTCTTGACTTGGGGGAATCCTTGGGAGTTGGGTATCGTGATACCCATAGCTAGTATCACAATACCATTGTGGATGGCTTTAATCCTCTTCAATTCAACATTGTCGAGAGTATCATGACTTGTAGGCTTTGATATCACGATACCCCCTTCTAGGTGATGTTTTCGCTTACGTTCGGGCCTCCGATGACTCCTTACAACACTTAATCAACCATTAGATTCCCTATGACACATTTGACTATTTTGGGTCTCAAAAGTGGCATAAAACGCACCATTTTACTTATTAAGGCAAAAAACAAAAACTAAGCAAAAATACGATAAAAACATATAAATTGCTTAGAAACAAACTTTTTAAGCGTGATAGGGAGCCTAATTTGACATATCAAATTATGACACATTAGTATGAAGTCCATCAACATCATAAGATCTAGTTCTATGATGTGGGACTCTTTGGATATGTGATTTATTAATGAGAGTTAGTAGTTGGGCAATGATGGACCTCTTACGCAGTGTACTTGGAGGTAACTGGGAACCTTATCTTGTTAAAGGATCCCAAAATAAGATCGATGTGACATGATATTTATACATTTGTTAAACATGCAAGAGACAAGTGTTGATAAGAGATTTAACATAATCCTTATAGACATGGTGGCTATAAATCATCTAGCAAGATAGCTCCTAGATAGCAAGTTGAGTCGACCCCTCCTTAATTGTAAGTTGGACGAGCCTCTTTGTTTTTGTTTTTGTTATTGTAATTTGTAATTTGTAATTTGTAATTTGGATGAGCCCATGCTTGTCCTCTTCCCTAATGAAGGTAGTCAACTTCGGCAAAATGGTGACATATAACAATTTTTTATTATTTAAATGATCTTAAAAATAAGATCTATAAATCAGATAGGCAGCCATATACCTTATGTAGGACATATGAATGTACAAAGCAAAAATAAAAAGTAAAAAAAAAAAATCCCAAAGCCTTCTCAATTTTTTCTAATCCAATTTTAAAAAAGAAATCGATCGAATTTCTGTTGGATCGAAGGCTACTTTTCATTAACAAAACTATATATATTTTTTCATAAAATATATATCAAACAATGTTAAAAAACAAATTTCAAAGTTGTTTTTTTCCTGAAACAAATGGATTAATAGATTCGCACATGCAATTTTTATCACATACGTGTACGTTAAATATAGGCGTATGTCACACGTATTCGTATGTACACTGCACCTAAATATATGCAATGTATTCGTATATTGTACGTGTATACTAAAAATCT
The DNA here is from genome assembly GCA_020496765.1 of Gossypium stocksii. Taxonomy (NCBI): domain Eukaryota; kingdom Viridiplantae; phylum Streptophyta; class Magnoliopsida; order Malvales; family Malvaceae; genus Gossypium; species Gossypium stocksii. The sequence continues at coordinate 10,016,391 of CM035621.1, read as the reverse complement.
AAAGTACAAGCATGATATTTTCTAATAAAAAACAAAATCATATGTAAACAATAAAAACGCATAAAAATTATTAGGGTAAACTATAAAAATAATCACTTTTGTTTGCTTTAAATTATATTTTAGTCACTTATGTTTAAAATGTTACGTTTTAGTCACTTACATTATCGTTTTGTTACGAAGTGGTCACTCTACCGTTAAGCTTGATTACCTCTCTAAGGGCGGTCTTACATGGCAATCCAAATGAGTTTTAAATGACAACTTGGATGTTCTATGTGATAGTCCAAATTAAATTTATTTAATTAAAAATTTATTTTCATCCTAACAATTGGACATCTAAGTTGGCATTTAAAACCCATTGGGACTGCCACGTAGAATTGCCGTTAGGGAGGTAATGGAGTTTAACAATAGAAAGACCACTTCGTAACAAAACAATAATGTAAGTGACTAAAATGTAACATTTCAAACATAAGTGACTAAAATGTAATATAAAACAAACAAAAATGACTATTTTTGTAGTTTACCCAAGTCATTATAACCATTAAATTTTTTATTTATTTGAATAAATAAATTATCTAGTTATAATTTTAAAAAGCTATTGGTCAAAATATGTTTGTAACCCATTTTACAAATTATTGTTATCAAAAGGCTTTTTCAAAAACTAAAAATTTAAATAATAAAATTTTTATTACTGTCCACATATGATAGAATAATCTCATATCTGAGGAGATTCTAGGCTTTTAATTGTGGGATAGGTACACAATTAAGATAATAGTCCATTTTCAAAAAGGAAAACAAATCGGGTTATTTATTTATTAATTTTAAATATAGATTCCAAAATGGATGAGTAAATGATGTGAAATATTTTTATAAAGTTGTTTTGTACGTTTTCCTTAGAAAGGAATGAAATTAAAAGGGCTTTTAATTTGTGTGGTTTTAAGATAATGATTCCTTTTGATGACAGTGAACTGGTCCCATAGTGTTCAAAGAGAAAAAAAAAAATAAAAAATTAAGAAAAAATAAAGTAATTAATGGTCATTTAATTTTGTGAGGTAGCCTCTTATTATCAATTTGTGTGACCTCTAACTAGGTCATGGAATATACTTAGCTATTGTCTTATCAAAAAGAAAATGACTTCCACTCTTAATATCTTCAACAAAATTCGGTAATTAATTGATATTCTATCAAAATTAATAATTGAGAATTTTTTTATTATTTTAAAATTTTTAATATGTATTTTGTTTTTTTAATAATATCACATTTTATTAACTAAGTAAACGAAAATTCGGCGGCCTTTGGAGATTTTATATTCAAATCCTACTGTAAGAATTTTTTATTTATGTTTCATTGTATATAGATCTTATATGAATATATGTTGTCCATTTGTATATTGTAATTATTGACTTTTACCATAATGATATATTTAGGACGAAGTCAGAAAATATTTTAGAGTGCTCTGAATATATTGATCATTTGTGAATTGCAGGACAGATCCCTGTAAGGCTTAGGGGAGCCTTGTCCCCAAGTTTTGAGAAATTTTATTACTTTTAATTCAACTCCTAAAATTTTTAAATATTTTATTAAATTCTCTCAAAATTGAATCTCAAGATTCACCACTAATAAATTAAATTTATATAAATATATTAATTATAATTATGGTTGAAAAAATTCAACTTTCAAAATTTCCAATTTAAACCCATCACGGTATCATACATATATTTATCTTAAAAATTTTGTGTTTGTGGGTTTAAATTATTCTTAATTTAATTAAACATGCATAAGACAACTAATGAGAACTATTGAAGCACTCAGTCATGGGAGGGATATATGTATCTCTTAGCAATTGGTTAATGCTTTGAAATTTTTTACTTTTTATTTTATATAAAAACTTTAGGCTTAAGTTATTAAGTATTTTCTCTACAACCCTATTTTTCATCTTGTTTGAAATAGTAAAAAAAATTAAAAATAAATAAAAATTTAATGGTATCTTTCTCTATTCAAACATTTTAAAATTGTTATCTTTCATTGTCGAGGAGATCAACCATCTTTGTCAAGTGAAAAAAAGGAAGATAAGGAAAAAAAACTCCATAGCTTGACATTTGACAATTGAAAAATAATTTTATAATAATACAATTTAAGGATTTTATATAAACAATTGTCAATAAGGTCATAGATTAGCAATAAATTAAATCAGGTGATGGGTTTAAAAAAAATTAAAATATTTAGTTTAAAATTATAGTAATAATAGAAAAAGTTAAAAATAGTAATTTGGCCCCATATACTTCAGCTCTTATCAACCAATTATTGAGTATTCATACCTATTACTGCTATAATCATAATTATTGTTCTAATTATATTATTAGTCAATTTATACAATTTAATATTATTATTTTCAAAACTATTTCACTTTAAATTAAACTTAATTAAATATGTATCATATTTGAAGTGGGAAAGCTTTCTATTTTAGATCCCTCCTATATATATTTAATATCGATTTTAAGATTTTTGGAGATTTGTAATTATTTTTCATAATAATATTTTGAGTTGATCCATTTATATATAATCACATCGCATGCTTTGGCATACAAAATTCTCCATTTTTATAAATTTTTAAAAAAATTTTATTCGGATATTCGAGTGGTAGATTCTTTGAAAACCTAATTAACTGAAAAGCTGGAAAAAAAAAAAAGTTATACCCTCTAGGGTTAATGGGGATTTAACCATAGAAATTCCGAACTTGGCACAAAATATTGATATAGACAAACTGTAAAACAATATATTCTTAAAAATGTGCATCATCAACAAGGATTTCTGTACAAGATTTTCAGTTTTGTATCCTAAAAACAAAATATTTTTTCATATCCATCAGTTATTATTATTTATTTTCTACAGCAAGTTTCCACCTCTCTCATTTACCCCCACCCTTTTCTTCTTTTTCATTGCATCTCTCTATATAATAAACAACAAACTACATATATATATATGTATGTATGTATGAATGTATGTATGTATGTATGTATACAATCTATATAACTATATATATATTATAAAATTTACCTATGGCCTCAAGAGATGAAATTTGGCAGCTAACTGTTACACTCAAAGAAACAATGAGGCCTGATTCATCTAATCTCTGCCCTAATAACCAAAATCTCAAATCATTTTTATCCCAATACTCCCAAATGCTTCAGACACTATAATTTTGACGACTGTATCAACAATTATGTAACATGATACTGACAGCTTGACCCCCACTCTACCTGGAAATTTAATTAAGAGTACCAGTTGAGTCCTGGAAGTTGATATGGAGGACGAAATATCCCATCTCCCATTGACCCCAACATTGCTGCTTGTTGCTGCTGCAATGGAGGGGTTTGTGGTAGCTGGCTGAGCAGAGTGGCAATTGAACCATTCCCATCTGTTTTCTCCATGCTCCCATCATTGCTATCCCCATGGAATCTCTTGCTCGTCGATGGTCCAGCGGTTTCATCGTCGGTCCAGTAAAGCGACGGAAGGGTCCTTTTGAGAGGGTTAACCATGGAGGCACTGTTAATCCCATCAGTCCCCATCATTCCATCAAACAGACTATTATGTTCTTGATGTTCTAGTAATGTGCCAAAACTTGTTCCCTTTGTTGAGAAGTGGAATTTTGGATTATGTTGGCTACCGATTGATATTGAAGGTGGTACAGTACCAAGCATGTCATCCATGGAGTCATCTTTATCATGTTCCAGAGGTCTATTCGCGTTGTTTTTCTTGTAGATTCGACATAACACCCAATCATCAAGCTGTAAAACCAAAAAAGCAACAAAAACAAAGATCAATTCATGATATCATATTATAAACCATCAACATGAAATAAATATGACCAAAAAAAATAAAGTGATTTACCCTTAGTGAGTTTTTCTTGTTGCCCAAGTCACATCCAGGGGGTTTGTTGTTAGTCTTATTATCAGCAAGCCTATATTCATGCATGATCCAATTGGTTTTGATCCCTTTAGGGGGCTTCCCTCCATAAAAAACCAGTGCCTTCTTCACACCAACCTTTTGAGTCCCTCCCGAAGTCAACACCGGCTTATCCGTCCCGGTTGCCTTCCAGTAACCCGAGGTAGCCGCCCTGTTCGGTCTCGCTCCATTCGGATACTTCCTGTCTCTCGGACTAAAAAAGTACCATTCTTGTTCACCAAAAGTTGCCTTCGCTGCAAAACCCCAAATCAAACCCAAAAAGATTATTTTATCAGAATCATATAAATTTATACCCTTTTTCCATTAAATAATTTAAAAACATAATAATTTAGTTTACCTGGCAATTCCCATGGATCAAACTTGTACAAATCAACCTCAGCAATAATTGCAACTGGCAAAGGAGCGGAGCTAGCTTTTTTCTTGAGGTAGTGTACCACTAGTTCCTCATCAGTGGGGTGGAACCGGAATCCCGGTGGGAGGTTCGGCTGCTGTGAGCCGGTCGACGAGTCGGTGCTCTCCATTGCGACACCTTCAAATATATATATGTATGTATATATAATTCAGTAATGAAATTGAGAATATTTTACTTTGAATTCTGAAAGTTTACCAGAGAAGAAGAGCATCATAGGATTTTTATGGTTTCTTTTGAGAGGCTGCTAAAAAAATGTTGCATAGAGTTGGCATGACCATTTTCTTTATAAATGGGCATTAGAACAAGATTATGAAAGGTGGGCCAGGATTTAATACACCAAAGTTGGCATCTGTTACTATTTAATCCTCCTAATCCCGACAAGCCACGTGACGGGTTTGAAGGTTAGCCTGGTCATTTCGCTAACGTTGCTAAAGACTAAGCTCAGGTTTTAATTGGCTGAATCCCCATGCACAGCAAAGGTTGACACAAGGCATGCAAAATAAGAAGTTAATTGGTCTAATTCTAAATTTCATCCTTCTACTTTATGGAAATTGATAAATCAGTCCATCTACTTCATTTTGTCAAAATTTAGTTCTTTTGTTTTACAGAAAATAAAAAATTAATCTAACAGTTGGAAAAGAAATATAAATATAAATTTAGTTTCGTGCGTAATAAATTAGTAAAGAGATTGATAATGAGGAGGACGACAACGAAGGATTTTCGCCTGCTAATTGCTCGACACGTGTAATTCCCAAATGTGGGACTGATTAACACGTGAGCAATGAGTGGGGTGGCGGGGACCACACCCCCACACAAGGCAACAAAAAGATAATATGGACGGACTTTAGTGATGTGGGGTGGGAACAAGGTTTACGCTTCAGATGTCATGCTTTTGTTATGCAAATCCCACCACCCAATCCTCATTTTGGTGAATATAGCTACCTCTAGAACCGCTAAACCCATGAATTGGTCGGACCAGATCGGAAATCGGTTTATACGTAAATTTAGAAAAAGAAAATAAATTAATTGACTCGAATTAAACATTGATTGAATCAATTAAATTTTTTAATAATTTATATAAAACAGATTTGACAATAGATAATATTTGTTGTGTTTAATATTATAATAAAATTAACAAAATTAAAAAGGGGATTATAATTGTAATATAAATTTGGATTGATGATTGAGATGTGCGTTAATTGTTTTCTGTCCTCTTTTACTTACTTAATCTTCAAAAATTTATTTAATCTTCTTTGTCTTAAAGCGCCGACGACTATTTTCACGTCAACATTGATTGAGATTTAAGAACTTAAAATGTTAGATTGATGTTCTTATTTCTCGCTTATTATACCTATATTCTTATAAAGTTTTTTATTAAACACCAATTTATTTAGAAAAAAATCAATAATAACAATTTTTAGCATAAATATATTTATATATTTTAATTATTTATAATTTTTAAGATTAAATAGCTAAAATTACAATCTTAAAATAATTAAAACAGTTCATTGATAAATTTAAAAAAAAATTTGGATGTGGATTTGTTGAATATATATATATAATTAATTTAATAGTAATTAAACAAATATAAAGATGTGTTTAGTTCATGAAATATAATATTTATGGAGTAATGTGAGATTTTAATATAAGATAATTATATTTCCTTGATAAAATAATATTTTTGACAATTTTATTCTCATTTTTAATGCGTTAGATCCATTTATATAATTCATAATGAGATAATAATAATTAATGAATCAAATTCTTCAAATTTTTTATATATTCAATCAGTTATATTTATTTATTATTATAAGTTGAGAATTTTTAATATTTAATCTATTCTATTACATTATACTCAAATATTATTTTTATAAAAAATTAATTTTCTTCATTCTTTCACTGTCATTTTGATCAAAAGACAAACTTTGCCTATTTATGGTTGCTCTCCAATTTCAAGATATATGAAAATAATTTATTAAAGAAATAAATTTATTTATTAGAAAAATAAAATAAGATCCTATATTTGTATAATAAACAGTAAAAAATAAAGAAATTTTATAAGGAGAATTTAATAAAATATATTTTTAAATACTTTTATATTTTGTTAATCAAATAACAAATATTACATCATAACTATTGAATATTAATATTTTAAACGATTTAATTTTTTATGCATTATAATAGGTCAATTTAGCCTGAGCTTAAACAGAAACCAAACAAGAAAATAATAATAATAAAATAATCCATTTATAAATATCAGGCTCAAATTTACAAACTCAAATGGCTCAAATCAATGAAAACCCTAATGGTTTATTGGCCCACAACCTAAACTAAGTTTTCAAAAAAAAAAAACCTGGCCCTTTGCACCGTGCCCCACCTCAGTGTGCTCGCCACCAAAGGCTTCTCGTTCTGAGGCCTGACGTGCCATTGCCACCATTTTACCAAAATGGCAAGGCGCCCTTCTCCGTCCCACCGTTGCCTCCACCGCCACCTGCAAAAAAAGAGAAAAAGGACAGAAACAAACAATGGCAAGAACAGTAGTAGAGATAGCACGAAATAGTAAAGAAAATACAAAAAATAGTAACGAACAGTGTAACATATGCTTATAAAAGCCATAACCACAAATTATAATTTTTACAGAGAGAAATACGAAAAAAATCAATCAAAAAGGCAAAAATCGAATACTAACTTTAAGCAAAAAAGGTTATTTTTTTTATTTTTATTTGATACGAAAGTAAAAAAAATAAATATAATATAAAAAATAAAACCTTACCTGCCTTCTTGGTCTTCGCGCCACTATTAATGCCCCCTTTGATTCGAGAGGCCATTGAATCCCTAAGGATTTGGCCAAGGTAGTGGCGGAGGACATCGGGAGTTAAAAGGTCTTTCCCAAATTTTGGGGGAATATTGGCTTTAATCTTGAAAGTTCGGGCCTGAATCGGGGTTCGAGGCTAAAAGGGGGTTTAAAAGAAATTTTGGGCTATTTTTCGGCCACCGAAGATGATGATAACCGTTGTCGGTGACCGGCAGCCACGACGGAGGTCCAGTGGTTCTTGGTCAGATATGGGAATGGCTTGGAGAGAAAAGAAAAGGGTTTCAGATTTTTTTTTTTTAAAACTGGGCTGAAATGAATCTTTTTAGAAAATTTTTACTTAAATAGGGCATCAAAACGGCACTATTTCAAGATGGTCTGAAATGCCCCAAAACTACGTCGTTCTGGGGCCGACCCGACAACCCGACCCGAATTTCTTTAGGATCTGCGTGTTTTTGAGGGGAAGGTCTAATTGTCGCCCAGTCCTTCTGCTTTTTAAACATTTTTTAATATAGTCCTATTTCTTTTTTTGATTTATACTATTTAATTTTAAATTCATTTATTTTGGTCCTTCTGAGAAACGGTGCGCATAAGGAGGTTGGGGATATTTTCCCATTCAACCCTTGTTCTTTTTAGCACATTACATTTTAGTCCTTTATTTGGGATAATTTCCCATTTAGTCCCTATTTCTTTTCACGCATTTCATTTTGGTCCTTTATTCTTTTTATTAGTTTATTTTTCATTATTTACAATTTATACCCCTAATTTCATTTAAATTTCAATTTTATCCTTTGCTTATCTAATTTCAACCCTTTTTACAAATTGTTATTTATTATTTATTTATTTTTTGCTTAAAAATTAGATTGTCCACATTCTTTTATTTGTGCATTTTTTGTTAGTTTATTATTGTTGTCGTTATTATTTTATTTTAAATTTTTTTCTTGTTATTTTTTTTGGCACTTTCACAATCATGTTTATTTATCTTTTTAATCAGCATTTTCCATTTTTATTTTTATTTTAAGTTACCTTATTAATTTTATTATTATTATGATTTGATCATTATATTATTATTATTATTATTACAATTACATTAGTATTATTATAATATTCCTCTATTTATTTATTATATATCATTCTAACATTCTACCCATATAGCCATTTTATATTGTTCCATTATCACTATATCATATATTATGTTTAGATATATTTATCCGTTGTTGTACTATACCCAAATAAGATAAATATACATTGCTTTAAATGCTACATTTGTTATTAGTCGATGAAGGAAATTTTAAAATTAAGACAATATTCCGTATTTGGAGATTCGAGAAGTCGTGCCCTAACTTACGGGATTCGACTTTCTTCTTGAACCTAGATAACCAAACATCCCTTTTAAAACTAAAACACATGAGATTTAATTAATAATCGAATAAAGAGGAAGCTTATTTTTGAGGATTTGAGATGTCGTGTCCTAACTTACGAGACGTGACCTTTTTGTTTACCTCGAGATAAAAAAGCCTTTTACACATATTTTAATTTACTTAAGTGATTTTAATTAAAAATATCATTATGTAAGGTGGGATCGTGTTTTAAATCTTCTTCAAATTTTTAATTCTCGACACTAAGGCTTCAATTAATCAACTAGGTACCAATTTTGGGTGTCACGATGGTGCTAATCCTTTCTCGTGCGTAACTGACTCCCGAACCCATTTCCTAGATTTTTTAGACAAAAAAAAATAATTGTTTTAGTAAATTAAACCTTTTATTAAAAAGATCAAATTACGAGGTGATCCGATCACACCTCATAAAAAAGATTGGTGACGACTCTGTTTTTGTTCATTTTTAAATAAAAATCGATCTCAAAAAAGGTTTCGACACACATGTTTGATAATAAATTGATAAGTAGATAGAAATTACTTATCACTTAATAGAGAATGTTTTCAATTAAGGGTGTGTTTGATAAACTGAAAATTTAAGTGTTGAAAAATCAAGTACTGAATTTTTATTAGAAAATTAGTTGGTAAATTAGTAAATATAAATATTGAATATAATTATGTTTATTGATAAAAAGTAAATATTAATTTTTAAAATATTATTGATTTTTATTTTTAATTTTATTAATATAATATTTTGTATTATTTTGTATAATCTTGGATGGAGGATAAATATATTAGTTTGATTATTTTATTTTAAAAAAAGATAATTTATTTTAATTTTTAATAAATTAAAACTAATTTAATATTTTCTAAATTAAGTGGTAAGTAGCCACTATCTATTAATCTTATTTGACATTTTTTTGTTGAAAATTTTATATTAAGTAAAAAAATTAAAATGATTATCAAACACATTCAAAATATTAAATATTAAAATTTTTCATTTTCAATGAAATAAAAATTTTCTTATTTATTTTATTATATTATCCTATAAAAAACCTTATGTTTAAAATTTTAATTTTTGTTTAGAATAAAATAAAATATTTAAAAATTACGGATAAAATATAGAAAATAATTTTTTATAATTTAAAATATATATTTATCAAACAATCTAATTATATTATGTAATTAATTGTAAGTAATATATCAAACAAATTTTATAATTTAAATTCAGTACTTAATTTTCAATGCTTAATTTTCAACTCTTATTTATTGAGCACTTAATTTTTTAGTTTATTAAACAACACGTTAGATGTCTTTTTCTTTATAATCCTCTTACCATTTTTTCTACTCAACTTCTTCGCGGTGTTTAGATTTCATGTTCTGCAACATTAACTATATGTTATGCAAAGTATATAGAAAAGATCGAATTTTTTTTAAATAAGTTCTGACTCAATGTGAAAAAGGAATTGTAATCGAAATTTAAAAAGGAAAAAGAAACTCAGTTAGATATGAGTCTTGATGAATTTTTTAACGGATTCAGATAAAACTTAAAAAGAGATAATATTTAATTCTTTTTATATTTTTTAGTACGTAGGTATAGAGAATTAAACTTAATGGTAGAATGTTGGAATTTCTGCCTTTTACCTAACCTGAGTTAATATAATTACTAAAATATGCTGTTAGGTCTCCCAAAATCGAATTAAATCCCACAACACCAAAATCCCATTGCTTACTTGTCCTTCAAATGATGATTTGAAATTTTCAATTGAAGCATCTCAAAGCTTGGGGAGACTCTTATATTATGGTATAGATAAGATGAATTATATGGGAAATAAAATGTATCTTTTGAGTGTCGTAAGTTCATAGGCCTCACAATAAGGTTATTTGAATAGTACATTTTAATAGGTTCATGCAATATTCATTTGTAAAATTAAGGTGACATTCAATTGTAAAATCCTATTAGGATATATTAGTAGTTTTAATCATGTTGTAGGTAACAATATTATATTATTTAAAAATGTTAATAATGTAAAACTTTAAAATTATAATTCATCCCGATTAGTTGACAAAACTTTTATCTATTTATGGGTTAGGATTTTCTTTGTACTTATATGCGGTCAGCTCTTTTTACAACAATCACCTACTATGATAACATTTTGTTATAACAGTCAAGTTTTTATTAGAACTAATTTTTTATGTTTTATTTAAACTCTCTATAACAACTTTTCACTTATCACAACAACAGCCATAGTTATGAAGCACATTTTTTATTAAATTAGCTCTTTATAATAACATATTGTATAAATTAAGTGAAATTATAACTATTTCCTATAAGCAAACCTATTAATTATAAAATATAATAAAATTTATCTTAATTAAATTATTATTTCAATAAAATATTTAAATTTCATATAAAAACTATTAATCATATTTTATTAAATGAAAATAATGTTCTATGAGTGGGATTAAAGATATCAATTCAATACACTATTAGGTTCCCTAATCGAATATTCTACTATGAATTTGGAACATCATAAAATTATAAACTAATTACTTGAATTTAATAACTTACGATAAATTAATCAATTTAATTTGATAACTCATATTAATTAACTGAACTTGTTAGATTTTTTAACTTTATAATTAAGCATGTGAAATAATTAAAATAAAAGATGCATAAAAGAAAAAATGCATGCAAATGTTATACGATTGTTAATTTTGTCGATTTGATTCTTATTTTCTTTATTTGATAGAAATTCACTGTAACACCCCAAACTCGGCCTAGACGTTATGGCCGAATCTAGTGGCGTCACATGAGAGTTATTTTGGAAAACCGATTCAGATGTCAAAACTTGTTCAAATTATTATCTTTCCTTTATCGCGGAAGCATTGAAACCATCCATTATACCAAAAATCTGAAATTGAGTTTTAAATTGCATTTGTGATGTCACAGTGTATAAGTCATTAAAATAACAATTTGCAATCCCAAGTAAAAATCAAAAGTACAGTCCAAAATTACATCATAAATCCAATAAAATAAAAATAGTAAAAACATTAAAGTCATAAACCGTAGCAAATATTTCAATGGTCACCGACGAGCCCTCTGCAGCACCAGTCCATCTACTGTTGGGGATTTCCTGAGAGACAAATAAAATAAATGGGTGAGTTTTCGCAAACTCAGTGTGTACATCCCCACAGTAAAGCATGCATATATCAAGTATCAGTCAATCAATCATAAATCGAGCCTGAGCTCTTAATAGAATTAGTGTAGGCCTTAGCCCACTCAAACCAGTATCAAATACATTCAGGCCTTAGCCCATACAGACATACATGCATATCAACCAGTACAGTAAATGCCCACCAACCCAGCACACCATCTCCGTCCACCCTACACACCATGTGGGGATAAAATCAACCCACCCAACCCTACACACCAAGTATGGAGATAAAATCAACCCATCCAGCCCTACACACGATAAGGTATCGTAAAACGGCACATAACAAGTAAAGGTAGTACAACTGCCAGTTAAACGGCTAAAAGCCTTACAGTCTTCCTTCTCTCCAATATCAATCCCAACCCAAGGCAATGCAGTCATAATATCATGTCATGGCATGCTTTCATACAGTAAACAGATCATACATATCATACTCAGATCGAATCAAAACAATATTAATACACATGTTAAGTATAACATGCTAGAACACATCCCAGATTCATATCATAGAACGGTGTCTAAATAACGCTTACCGACCCTTTAAACAGGTCACAATTGACTAGGGCAACCAGTGCAACCTTTCAGAACAATTCAGATTAATGGGCTCACACGCCTATGTGGCCTGCCTGTGTGGGTCCACACGCCCGTATGGCCCACACAGCCCAACTTGGCCTTACCCGTATGGATCACACGGCCTGGCCCAAAACCCCACACGCCTGTGTGGTTTCACTCGTGTGGACCCACACGCCCGTGTGTCCCACACGGCCCATTTAGCTTAGCCCGTGCCTCGCACACGGCCTAGCCAGCATCACACGCCTATGTCCGTCACACCCGTGTAGCGTAAGCACGGCCTCACTCGTCGACCACCCGGCCGTGTCTCCCACACAACCTCCACAAGGGCAGTCCACATGACCGTGTGGCGTCGACAGTCTCGTTTTCGGCTTTCGCTGAAACGCGATTTCAGTGCATTAAAGATACACACCTGGTTTTGAAACGATGCTAAGGCACCCTTAAGCACTCCAATACCTATAATCGTCAAAATAAAACCCAGTAAACACTTAAATCGACATTCGATTGAAATCTCGACAAGTTGATAACCATTCCCCGATCGAAAACTTACTGCTTCCAAACAATCCCCACTTCGAAATAACTCTATGAATCGTTGATTTCAGACCCCTGAGTGACTCCTAAACAATAGTAAAACACCTTTTAAACTCTTAAACAAAGCAACATTCAGGATCGATAACCAAAAACTTACCAATGATGAACCCGTCTATAACTGGCAAAAGCTTGCTATTACGAAAACCAAACGACAAGAGGAGGACAAGGGAGTTTCAGCAGAAAGCAGACAAAAATCAGTTGAAGCAACAAGGAAAAAGGAAGAAATGAGGAAAATTTTGCAAAAGAATTCGACAGAGAGTTTTGGGGAAGAAAAAATTTCGATATTGGGAAACAAAACCCCGATAACTACCAAATCCCCAAATTCACTCCCCCACTACTCAGTTTCCTAAACTAACTCTAACTCTTTAGAACGAATAAGCATAAAAATAATGCCCCCGCTGCAATTTGAACACAAGATCTCCAGTATAAACCCTTGCCCCTTAACCATTAGACCAGCAGGCACATTTTGTCATTTTCTTACAGATAAATTCTTTTAAGCCTTTTATCCAAGCACCAAGCCTTATTCAAATAAAAACCAAAATTTTTCATAAGCTAAGGCTTGAACTTGAAACCTCCCCAACACTCCCCAAAGCACATAATCACACAAACAGTCAATTATTTGTATTAATTAAAAGCAGAAACACATTTAGAAAATTTCCTACATCAAATTCACAAAAAACCAAAAATAAAAAATTTTGGGGCGTTACATTCACGAAAACAATTCTATGGTAGATTTACAACAATTATCTCTCTATAACATGTTGTTATAGGTGTATAACAAGCATCTTGATAAGTGCGTAATTTCCAAATTCTTTGTGACATTTCTCTCATTGAATTATGCTATTTATGTTCTTAATTATATTATTTATACTTATATTTTATTTATTATTGATTTAGAGAATAATTAGAGAAAAAAGAGCTTAAAGTTTATTTTCGACAAGGTTTTGCGGTTTGGACTTTTAACACAGTCCAGTTTCAGTATTTTGGTCATAACTTGAGGTACAGACCTTTGTTTTGGACCCGTAATATTGATTCGAAAAGAATTAAAAGATCTATCTAAAATTATTTTATGGATGAAGCCCAAAAATATTAGGAAAGCACCCAAAAACGGCTTGGAAGTTTGACGCAAAAATAGCAAACAAACCTAGAAAATTTCTACTTTATTTAATTAAGGGCACTTTTGTATTTTCTCCCTTATATTATTTTTCCCTATAAATAGACATTATTATGTTAAGACTTGGGAAGACCGAGACCTAGCCATTTTTAGTTTTATTTTGTTTTCTTTATTTATGAGTTTTTAAACCCGCTTTTCTAGTTAAAGTAATATTCGAAATTTGATTCTATAAGTTCGTGAGATCAAATTACTCTTAATGTTTCTTTGTTCTTTAGTAGTTGCATGTCTTTTGCTTCAATTACAATTATTCAAGTTTGTTAAATATTCTACCAGTATTTGATAACTTAGAATAATTGCTTTGTCAATTTGATGATTAGTCGATTAATTGGTTTCTAATATTTGTGACGACTGCATAATTATTTGTATAGTGTGGGCATGTGATTTAACTTAAATAAACTTTAATTGTGCGTTTGTTGGTTAGACTTGGGCCTCTTTCGTTATTAAGGCTATTGATAAATTATATTCTGAAGCGATTGTTATAGGGTTAATTGTTAATAAGGGAAGTAATTAGTGACTATTGTCTTGATTATCGAGAAAATAAGGAAAGATTAGGTTACTAGGCAATTGTCTGTAACTATAACCAATTTATTAAATGAAATTCATCTTTATATCAATGATCAAACTCTTAAATCAAATAGAGATTTTGCTTTGATTAGAGTTTTTCATCATTGGTTTTCTTATATTTTATTTTATCATCTATTTTTTGTTTTGTTTTAATTTTAATTTTTAATTTTAAACCCTATTATTTTTTTATTTTACTTTATTAAAGAACTAAAATTATGACCGATCTCTATAGATACGACCTTACTTTCTACTATCTACTAATTTATATATTTCAAGTAGGTTTTATTTTTTACAGCTTTGGCAACTGTTCATATCTCTCTATAACAGGTAAAATCTTGACAAACAAAATAATACTATTATAGAAATGATTGACTATAAATACATTAGGCTCCCATATCCCTAAGATTAAGGTATGTCACATACCGAGATTTGAACTTGAGTGATGTACACAAAACCTGAATCACTTATCCTATCCCTTGCCAAATCTTAAATAATTTAATTATGCGCAAAATTGATTAAAGATTGATATAGAAATTTATATAACAAATAATAGTTTATATAAAAATCAAATAAGAATTAAAAAAAAAGAGTAAGGTGAAGGGTAAAATAATTCTTTTGTGTGGTTTTTTAAACAATATAAAAGAATTTTAAAACTCTTTTTTATTAAAAAAGTAAAATATTATTATTATGAAAGTATTTTTTAAATATGTTTTTATATAAAATAAATAAAATCCCATCAACAATAAAATTTGAATTTAAAAGATCATAATTTTAAACAATAAAATTTGAATTTAAAAGACCATAATTTTAAACATTAAACGTAACAATTTCAACTAAAATATTGTTTAATTTTGATATAAATATTAATTTTAAATAAAATTTCACCTACATCTATAGTGGTATAGATTTTGCGTTCACATTGTTCCATGGCCACAAAGTTAATTAAGAGGAACAATTTTCATTCTTACGTCTATCCTGTAGAAGGAAAAGGGAGGGAGAACTAATAAAAAACATGGTTGAGGCTGAATTCCTAATGCAATGGTGGTGAAATCATGGGAGACTTTAATCAATTGCTTTGACCACAATTCCAAATCTACACGAAAAAAAAGCAAATGAACAATTAGAGAATCAAAAAGCTTTTTTCACCATATATATTTCCATGGCCAATATCCACAAAGATGTGGGGTCAAATTGCTGCTCCCATCATAGGTCCATCAACTGTCACTTCTTGCACCCCAATTTCTTTTCTTAATTATCATCACTCGAGTGAAAGTCCCCCACAGTAGTAATCCCTAAGTAAATTTTCCATTAAAACTTTATACATTCATATTTATTTTTAATAATATAAACTTTTAATAAAAAGAATCGTTTTAATCTTTGGTATAATATATAAAGAATATAATTTAACTTTTACGATACTTTTACCGACATATCAGTTTTATTTTTTTTACACCAAAAAGTGTATTAGAAATTTATGGGGTCAAAAATGAGAGGGAAATTTATTCCAACGAATGGCATCTATGGCTCACCAAATCCTTTTAATGTTTTAAAGCTATTAATTCATATAAAAAAGATTTGTACTTTGATGATGTGGATGGTGGAATAACTCAGCCCCCTTCTCTTTTGTCTTTGTTACTTTCTTTTTATTTTTTATTTTTCATTTTCAATAAAAGACGGAAAAGGGAACTAAAGAAGAAAGGATATATCGTACGTTAAGATAATGGTTGTCCCCATTGAGTTCATAACATAGCATGATTATATCATGGGGGTTTTAAATTTTACTTTTATTTTTCAAATTAGTTTAAGAGAAATTATTTTATTTATTTTCAATATTATCATGTGAGACTGAACATCAATGCTTAAATTTATATCTTTTTTGAGTATATTGTATTAGTCTTATAGTCTGTGTGTTTATCGTTCTAAATATGATTTGGATTTAAGTTGTGTTATTGTTAGGATTTTATTCTTCTCTTGTAATTCACCACAAAAATATTATCTCACATTATTTACTTATTTATTATGAGAAAGTTATTCAAGGAGTGTTTGGAAGAAAGATTCATAGGAGAGGTTTTATTTGTATTAAAATTTTTAAATTTTAAAAATGAATTTATTTATTCAGATAAAAATATTGAATTATTTTAAAATGTTTAAGAATTTCAAGAAAAGATTTTAATAACTTAATTTCTTTTTTTAATTTCAACTAAAGAGTTAGTTTTTCAAAATTCTCCTAATTTTATTTTATTTAATACAAATTGTCTCTCTGTAAGATAAAAATTTAAATTTAATTTTTTATTTAATTCTAATATATTTTTAAAAATTTATATTATTATTTAAGCTTCTAATTGAGTTGGTGCCACCCATAACCGGGTCACCAACTCTGTTAGGAAGTTACATGAATGCCCTTTCGTAATTAAAATAAATAAGGTTTAAGGGTGTAAAAAGTCCTCAAACTTTAAAAAAGAAGCAATTAGACCCTTGCTTTTTTTTTTTTTTTGCACTCATTTGGGAACTTGAACTTTCAAAATGCATAAAAAAGGCCCTCAAACCTTTAAAAAAAAGCAATTAAGGCTGTAACGCCCCAAATTTTCGTAATTTTGACTTTTTGTGAATTGTAGCATAAAAATATCTGAATATGGTTTTGCAATAGTTTGACATAAATAATTGACTGTTTTAGTGGTTAAGTGTCTTAGGTGTGTTGGGGAAGTCCCAAGTTTAAGCCTTAGTTTGGGCAAAAATTTTGGGTTTTTATTGAATAAAGCCTTACTCTTGGTGATTAGGCTTTTACATAAGAGTTGGTAAAAATATATTAGAATGGGCTTGCTAGTTTGGTGGTTAAGTAGACCGTTGTTATGCATAAGGTCCTGTGTTCAAACCCTTGTTTGTGCAAAAAGGTTTATTTTTTACTGTTAATTTCGGCAAGAGTTTGAGATAGAGGGGGAGTCTAGGTGGTGCTTGTAGTGGGGAGTGTGGTTGAGAGATTTTAGGAGTAAACCATTGGATTGGGGAGTTACCCAAGTTTTCTGCACACTCTCACTCTCTCTGCCGAAAATTCTTGGCCTCTTCTCATCTCCATTTTCTTTTTTTTTTCTTTCATTTTGCTCTTTCTAGCTGCTGCCGTTTACCTTCCCATTAGCTTTGCTACCGAAATTCCTTGTTTTTCTTCCTATTTTAACTTGTTATGTCCTTCTACGTTCTCAATCATTCTGTTTATCGTCTTTTGGGGCCATGTGTGGTAAGTTTCTATTACTTAAACTTGAACATCGATTTTCATTAAGTGTTAAGTGGTGTTATACTGTTGTGTAGGAGTTATTCAAGGGACTGGAAATCAACGATTCGACGATTTGAATCAAAGTAGTGTTCGTCGGTAGTGGTAAGCTAGAGTGTGGTTTCTGCGTTTAATCGTTTTAGGCTCCTTTTCGGGTTTTTAAAAGTTGAGATATTCTGAATGTAGGTTTCAGAGAGTTTGTGGGTGCGTTAGCTTTGAAAACGATACAGGTGTGTACTCTAATTGCATAAAAATTAAAATTTGGTGAAAGCCGAAAAGCTTACTGTCGATACTAAACGGGCATGTGGACTGCCCGTGTGGAGGCCTATGGCGAGACATTGCCGTATGAGCGACGAACCAAGCCATGCACGCCCGACACGGGCACGATAAACATGGCCGTGTGTGGCCAGCGAGGCCGTGTGCGAGACACAGACTCAGCCAATTGGGCCGTGTGGGCCACACGGGCGTGTGGGATTTTAGGCCAGGTCGTGTGATCCACACGACCAAGGCCAATTTGGGTCATGTGGGCCACAAGAGCGTGTGGGCCCACACAGGCAGGCCACATGGGCGTGTGAGCCTATTTTTTTGAAACGTACTGTAAGGTTGGTCGGGTCATTCAAGTTGACTGTGACCTGTTGTAGGGTCGGTAAGGATATCCTAGACCCCTATTACTGTAATCTGATATTGTGATGTATGTGTTAGCATGTTACTGTAAGCATGTGTATCTGTCTGATTATGTGATTTGTTTATCTGCATATAGTATGCCATTTATGTATGACGCATTGCATTGGGGTGGGATTATTGTTGAAGAGAAGGAAATATCTGAAAGGCTTTTAAGCCTGTTATCTGGCAACTATGCTGCATATTTCTGATATGTGCTATTTCACGGTACCTTATGGTGTGTAGGGTTGGATGAGTTAATTTTATCCCTATACTTGGTGTGTAGGGCTGGGTGGGTCGATTTTATCTTCACATGGTGTGCAGAGTTGGTGGGCATGTTTTTATTCTGATCTGATATGCATGCGATATTTATGATGGGCTAAGGCCCTAAGTGTATATCTAACTCTATTTCTGTGTGAGCTAAGGTCCATACCGATTCTGTAAAGGGCTCAGGCCCGAAACATGACTGTATTCTGTTATCTGACTATATGTATGCTGAACTGCAGGGGATGTACACACTGAGTTTGTGAAAATTCACCCCTCTATTTGTTCTATCTGTCAAGTAATCCCCAGCAGTAGACGGACCGGTGCAGCGGAGGACTCGACGATGACCACTGCTACTCTCATGTGACATCGCCAAATTCGACCATAACATCTGGGTTGGGTTTTGGGTGTTACATTTAGTGGTATCAGAGCTAGATTGCAAAACTCGACTGTAGATTTAGGTTTGAAATGGGTTTTAAAGATTGGATTTAAAGAAATAGTTTGTAAATGACTTGAAACATTTTTGAAATAAGTATGTAGTACACCGAGTCCCCGGCACTGATCTAGTAAGTTATTGAAACTCTGTTAAAATTGTCTAAAAGCATGCTTAGAATATTCTGAAATTCTATTTAGATTGTTTGAAAATATTGTTTGTATGCTATGAAACTACTATAGATAGTATACTTTACTGAAACACTCTAGATAGTGTAGACTGAAAACTTTAGTAAAACTATTTTCTCACGATAACAGACTTTAAACTTCTGATACTGTACTACATAAAATATTTGCTAATAAATATCAAAACTGTAAACTAATTTCCATAAAACTGTTAATACAGATTAATTCGATATTTACGATGAGCGCACGCGGTACTCGTGGATAGGGTACTAGATGTCGAGGTAGAGGCCGTAGAGGAGCTCGAGCTGAGTCTTTCGCATCAGACACGATTCTGAATCTGGACACTAACTGAGTCCTTTGCATCAGACATGATTCTAATCAAGCGGCTGGGGACGACGCACTGTCCCAAGCCATGCTTCAGATATTAAACAGGGCCACTGGGCCTAACACTAGATTTGGGGGGCCGAGGGTCAGTTACAGAACGAATCCAGTCTAACGGGGCTGAGCTATACAGCGGCATCACTGGAGTTGCTCCTAATGTGGCTGAGTACTGGATGGAAGCCACAGAATGTATTATGGATGATTTGGATTTTACTGATGAGTAGAAGCTTAATGGGGCTATTTCACAGCTTCTCGATGAGGCATATCAGTGGTGACTCACGGTTAAGGACGGCACTCAATTCGATTGTCTGTCGTGGGGTCTGTTTAAGACGGTCTTTCAAAGTAAATATGTGGGGGCCAGTTATATCTATACTAGGAGACGTGAGTTTCTGAATCTTACATAAGGGGACCGTTCAGTGGTCGAGTATGAGGCTGAATTTCTGAGGTTGAGCCGTTATGCGAGAGGCATGGTGGCGACTGAATATGAACGTTGTGTCCGATTTGAGAATAGTCTTAGGGACAACTTACAAGTTCTGATAGCTCCATAGAGGAAGGGTGAGTTTGCTATACTAGCTGAGAAGGCGAAAATCGCCGAGGAGGTTAAGCGCATTGAGCGCCAGAGCCGAGAGAAAAGGAAGGCTAAGAGGGATACAGAGTCTTTAAATTTTGGGATAAAGCCTAAGAAGAAGGCCAGGACTGATGGACCCGTGAGAGTTGGGCCTGCTATTGCACCTGCTAGGGTTGCAATATATGGACACTATAGTAGACGCCATCCGAGAGAGTGTTGAAGAGCTATTGGAGCTTGTTTGAGGTGTTGGTCTACTGAGTACCGTGTTAAAGACTGTCTATTGAGGACTGATCAGATGCAAGCTCTGATTATTGAGACATCATAGTTACCGAGAGTGGTTCAACAGCCACCTAAGGGCTGAGGTCAGGTTAGGGGTGGTAATGGTATAGGTCGAGGATAGAGAGCACTGAGTAGATGTGCTGAACCGACTAAGGTGAGATAGCCTACACTGGTTTATGCTGCACGTCCCCGTGAGGATGAAGATGCTCCAGATGTCATCATAGGTACGTTTTTAATTTTTAATGTACCTTACTTTGCATTGATAGACATGGGCTCTACACACTCTTACGTAGCTAGTACTGTGTCTGAGACTTTGGAGATTCTGTATGAGAGTACTTCTAGTGAGATAACATTGGTGAGTTCGTTAGAGTAGTCTATTAGACTTAGTGAACTATTTAAAGATGTACTATTAGAGGTCCAATGGACTGTATTTCTGGCTAATTTGATAGAGCTTCTGTTTGGGGAGTTCGATCTAATTCTAAGAATGGACTGGCTGGTTAAGCATCGAGTGTATCTAGATTGTGCTACAAAATAAGTTGTTCTGAGGACCGAGGAGGATAGTGAGGTTGTCGTGATAAGGGAACGACAAGACTACTTGATTAATGTGATATCTGCACTGGTGGAAGAAAAGTTAGTGAGAAAAGAGTGTAAGGCATTCTTGGGCTACATCAGTGTTTTGGATTCTATGGACTCTTCGGTTAAGGATATCCGAACTGTGAAGGACTTTTCAGATGTTTTTTCAGAGGAATTACGGGGATTACCTCCAAGCCGAGAGGTGGAGTTTGGTATTGACTTGATTCTTTGTATAGCTCCGTGGTCTATCGCCCATTATCGAATGGCATCGAAGAAGTTGATAGAACTTAAGGCTCAGATACAAGAGCTGCCGGATCATGGGTTTATTCATCCCAGTATGTCTCCACGGAGAGCACCTGTTCTGTTAGTAAAGACGAAGGATGGTACGATGAGGAGGTGTGTCGACTACTGTTAGTTAAATAAGTTGACGATTAAGAACAAATATCCACTTCCAAGGATTGATGACTTATTCGATCAGCTCAGAGGGGCTTTGGTGTTTTCTAAGATCGATTTGTAATCGAGTTATCATCAGTTAAGGGTAAATGAGGCCGATATGCGTAAGACAACATTTAAGACTCGTTATGGATATTATTAGTTCCTAGTTATGCCATTTGGGTTAACTAATACGCCAGCGACATTCATGGATTTGATGAATTGTGTATTCTAGCCTTACTTGAATCAATTCATGGTAGTGTTTATCGACGACATTCTGGTATATTCTAAGTCTGAAGATGAGCATGATGAGCATTTTAAGGTTGTTTGCAGACTCTATGTGAGAGACAGTTGTACGCAAAGTTCTCTAAGGGTGAGTTTTAGCTTCAAAAGGTAACCTTCTTAGGGTATGTGGTGTCTGCTGAGGGGATCCATGTGGATCCTCGAAAGATTGAGGTTGTGTTAGATTAGAAACAGTCGATGAATGTGTTTGAGATTCATAGCTTTCTAAGGCTGGCAGGATATTATCGACAATTCGTAGAAGAGTTCTCTTTGGTCGCAGCTCTATTGACTAAACTGTTGCGTAAGAGAGTTCATTTCGTTTGGACTGATGTACAGCAGGAGAGCTTTGAGAAGCTCAAAACAGTGTTGCCTCAGGTTCCTGTTCTGATACAGCCTGAGCCTGGTAAGGACTTCGTAGTATACAACGATGCGTCACATGTGGGTTTGGGTTGTGTTTTAATACAAGATGGCAATGTGGTTGCTTATGTGTCACGGCAGCTCAAGATTCATAAGGTTAATTATCCAACGCATGATTTGAAGTTGGCAGCGGTAGTCTTTGCTCTTAAAATCTAGAGGCATTATCTGTAGGTGAGAAGTGTACTATCTACATGATCACAAAAGCCTCAAATATCTTCTCACTTAGAAGGAACTGAACCTTAGGTAGCATAGATGGGTTGAACTGCTTAAGGATTATAACTGCAGCATCGAGTATCATCCTGGTAAGGCAAATATGGTCGCCGATGCGTTAAGTCGCAGGGCTGTGATCGATCTGAGGGCGATGTTTGCTCGATTGAATCTTTTTGACGATGGGAGTCTGTTGGCTGAGCTATAAGTGAAACCAACATGGATTGAGTAGATCAGAGTTAAATAGATGAGTGATAAGTCTCTTGAGTTGAGGTTCCAACAAGTTGAGAGTGGGACTACAACGAATTTTGGGATTAATAGTGATGGGATATTGTGTTTCCGAGGACGGATCTGTGTACCGAATGATGGGGATTTGAGAATGTCGATTCTGAGAGAAGCGCATAATAGCCCTTATGCTATGCATCTTGGTGGGAACAAAATGTATAGAGATCTCCAAGAATTATATTGGTGGCCAGGGTTAAAACGTGAGGTGACCGGCTTTGTGGCTTATTGTTTGACTTGTCAGTAGGTTAAGACTGAGCATCAGTTGCCTTCGGGTTTGCTACAGCTAGTAAAGATTTCAATGTGGAAATGGGAGCGAGTAACAATGGACTTCGTTAGTGGGTTGCCCCTAACACCTACTAAGAAGGATTCTGTATGGGTCATCGTGGATCGATTGACTAAGTCTGCTCACTTTATTCCGAT
The DNA here is from genome assembly GCA_020496765.1 of Gossypium stocksii. NCBI lineage: Eukaryota > Viridiplantae > Streptophyta > Magnoliopsida > Malvales > Malvaceae > Gossypium > Gossypium stocksii. Next base: position 9,993,063 of record CM035621.1, on the reverse strand, counting down.
CAGGATAAACTTCTCCCTACAGAAATTGGCTAAGTTCTGCATCTTTGAGATAGTGAGGTTACATGGGGTTCCTGTCTCGATCATCTCCGATAGGGATCCTCATTTTACGTCACGGTTTTGGCAGAAGCTTCATGAGGCTTTGGATTCGAGATTAGACTTTAGTACTGCTTTCCATCCTCAGACAGATGGTCAGTCAGAGAGGGTGATTCAAATACTGAAGGACATGTTGAGGAGCTGTGTGATTGATTTCTGAGGCAATTGGGAGGAGTACTTACCGCTAGTAAAGTTTGCTTACAATAACAGTTACCAGTCCAGTATACAAATGGCACCTTACGAGGCACTGTATGGTCGTAAGTGTCACACTCCCTTATGCTAGATTGAGTTGGATGAGCGACGTGTTCTAGGTCCATAGTTGGTTTCAAAAACTGAGGACAAGGCACGTTTGATTCGAGATTGACTGAAAGTGGCTTCTGATAGACAGAAGTCTTATGCTGATTTGAAGAGGAAGGACATTGAGTATTTTATCGGGGATTTGGTTTTTCTTAAGGTCTCGCCATGGAAGAAGATTCTGAGGTTCGGTCGTAAGGGCAAGCTGAGCCCTGCTTAATTAGGCCATACTAGATTCTGAAGCGAGTGGGGCCAATTGCATATCAGTTGGAACTACCTCTAGAGTTAGATCGTATATATGTGTTCTATGTCTCAATGTTGAGACGTTACTACTCTAATTCCATGCACATTGTGCTTATGGAGGAGATTGAGATTAGACTAGATCTAACGTTCGAGGAAGAGCCGATGCAGATTCTGGATCGCGACGTTAAGGTTCTACGAATAAAATTTATCCCCTTAGTGAAGGTGCTGTGGCGCAATCATAGTACTGAGGAGACTACATGGGAGTCAATATCCTCATATTTTCTAATCAAGTAAAATTTCGAGGATGAAATTTTCTTTAAGGGGGTAGAGTTGTAACGCCCCAAATTATCGTAATTTCGATATTTTGTGAATTGTAGCATAAAAACATCTGAATATGTTTTTACGATAGTTTGACATAAATAATTGACTGCTTTAGTGGCTAAGTGTTTTGGGTGTGTTGGGGAGGTCCCAAGTTTAAGCCTTAGTTTGGGCAAAATTTTGGGTTTTTATTAAATAAAGCCTTACTCTTGGTGATTAGGCTTTTAAATAAGAGTTGGTAAAAATGTATCAGAATGTGCCTGCTGTTCTGGTGGTTAAGTGGATTGTTGTTTTTGATTAACGATAAATTATACATATTTTTACCTCATGTTTAGCCTATATTTTAGATGAATTATTATTAATTTTGTGAGAATTGGTGCTCTTAATCCTTCTATTTCATGTCTTATACTCAGGAGAGCATAGGGAAGAGAAGAGAACAGAAAATAGACCAAAAATCGGAGAAAATGGGCCAAAATGTGAAAACGCACGGCCCAAGAAGTAACCACACGACCGTGGCACACGGCCATGCCACATGAAGATCACACGGTCCAGCCCCCGACAAGCACGGCCAGGCCACACGGTTGTGCCTCCACCGATAGAATCACACGGCCTCTTGTCGAAATCACACGAGCGTGGCACACGGGCTTCTTCTAGTCGTGAGGAAGAGGAATTTCACTCAGATTTGAATACTTAAAGGCTAAGAAAAGCTCCCCAAAACTCTATATAAAAACCCTAGGAGGCAACTGTAAGGGTGTACTTGATTTCCCCCTGCCAAGGGTAATCTTTTCCCTAAAGTGGGGAGTCGTCTCTCTGCCGACACGAAGAGTGAAAGCCAGGAATTACTCCAAGGGAAGCCGATTGATTCATCCCAGAAATCGGAATTCTGCATCAAGACAGAAGATCTCACTAAATTCCTTCAGGGGTTTTTGGTTTCCTATGTTTTGTTTTTTTATTTCTTCTGAGATGTTTTCCTCTTTAATTATGAACTAAACCCCTTAAATACTTGAGGGGGATGAAGCCTAAGACAGATCTTGTTATTTTTTATTCTTGAGTTATATGATAAATACTTGAGTTGTTCTTAATTATGTGTGCTTAATTCTTGATTTAATAATCCCCGGGTATTACTTCAAGAATTAGATGTGCTTAGAGCAGAGGAGTAAAAGTCCCTGTGATAAGAGTAGATCTACCATAATTAAGTGGAGTTGCATGCAACCCTAGACATAGGGCGACATAAATCTGCCAGATTAGGGTCAAACCTAATATGGGGAGCCATAGATCGAATTAATGCAACTTAGAGAGTTAATTAATAAAGGAACTTTAATTAACAACTTAGGCCTAGTTGCTCTACGCCTCGACGGAGGGTTTAGCATAGGTTAGGGATCCCTACGGATCAAGTCAAGTGAATAAATCGTCTAGCTCAAGAACCAATAACAAGTGAAGTCTAGGTGGATTCTCCCTTAAGTATTGCTTATATCAATCAGCTTTTCCCTAAAGTTTTTCCCAATTTACTTTTTGTGCACTTTTAGTTAGTTTTAGAATTAGTTTAAATCAACTCTCATTATTTTTAGGCTAGATAATAGAAAAGAAGTAAGTGTTAGTACTTTTAGTTCCGTTGGGTACGATAACTCGGTCTTGCCACTAAACTATACTACTGTTCGACAGGTGCGCTTGCCTTTAAGGTCGTGATATTAGTTAGTTTTGGTGTGATCAGTTTTATAAATTCTATTACTTAATATCGAGAGCCGTTATCCAGTTTTTGGCGCCGTCGCCGGGGAACTAAAATATTAAGAAAACTTGATTTCTATTACTTTAGCCATTACTATATTTATATATATTTATTTATTTTTCTTTTATTTTTATTTTCAGTTTTTATTTATTTATTTTTATTTTCTTTTAAATTTTTGAATTTTCTTTGCTTTTTCTTTTTAGGTATTCTTAGTTTATGACTAGAAACAACCCAACAGGACCACTACTTTTTAATGAAAATCTAGAAGCGACAGTTCGCAGAAATCGCAGAGAAATTAGACGCAGTTTACATTATCCAGGACAAGAAGAAGAACCTGAACCTACTGAACAGATGGAAGCAAACCAGGATAATCAGCTACTTCCTGTAGTAGCCGCAAATCCTATTGAGCAAAATCCTACTCCGCGTACTATGTATGATTATGCTAGACCTAATTTAGCAGGCACTGAATCTAGCATTGTTAGACCTACTATTGCTACAAATAATTTTGAACTGAAACCTAACACTATTCAAATGATACAGCAATTTATTCAGTTTGATGGTTTGCAGGATGAGGATCCTAACTCGTATCTAGCCAATTTCTTGGAAATATGCGATACATTCAAAATAAATGGCATTTTTGATGATGCCATTCGTCTTAGGCTATTCCCATTCTCTTTGGGAAACAAGGCTAAACAGTGGTTAAATTCTCTACCACGAGGCTCAATTACTACATGGGAACAGATGACCGAAAAATTTTTACTTAAATATTTTCTCCAGCTAAAATAGCTAAATTGCGAAACAATATCTCTTCTTTTGTGCAGATAGATCTAGAAACACTTTACGATGCATGGGAGAGATACAAAGATCTTTTGAGAATGTGTCCTCATCATGGTTTACCTTTGTGGCTGTAAGTTCAAACCTTCCACAACGGTTTGAACCTTTCAACGAGACAGATGATTGATGCCGCAGCAGGAGGAACAATCAACAATAAAACACCCGAAGCGGCTTATGAATTTATTGAGTAGATATCATTAAATAACTATCAGTGGCAAGTCATGAGGACAAAGCCGACAAAAGCTGCAGGAGTTTATAATATTGATGCTGTCACCATGCTTACTAACCAGGTAGAACTTTTAAATAAAAAGTTTGATAATTTTGTTAGTTCTACGTAGGCACATCCAGTGATGCAGCGTGACGCAATCTAGGGAAATTTGTTCAATCCAGATTACTCCTCTTATGGACATGGCATGGAAACTGAGCAAACCAACTATATGGGTAACAATTCTAGACCTCAAAATAACCTTTATAGTAATACTTACAATACAGGTTGGCAGAACCACCCCAATTTTTCTTGAGGAGGACAAGGGAATCAAAGACAACCACCTCCTCCGGGATTTCAACAGCCACCTCCACAACAAGAGAAAAAGCCGAACCTTGAAGAGATGTTCACAAAATTTATGGCCGTATCAGAAACCCGTTTTCAAAATACCGAAACGGCACTAAAGAACCAGCAAGCATCAATTAAAGGCCTTAAGAATCAAATTAGTCAACTCGCCAAGCTAATTTCAGAAAGACCACAAGGTGGACTCCCAAGTAACACTGAGACCAATCCAAGAGAGCAAATTCATGCCGTCAGTACAATAGAAAATGAGACATTAACCAAAGACAATCCAGAATCAAGCGAGAAACCTGAGTTGAATAAAGGTAAGGTAGAGGTAAGCAGCAATACGCAAGACATCAAAGAATACAAGCCTCGTATCCCATACCCAAACGTATTAAAGAAAGACCAGTCAGACGAACAATTCGGTAAGTTTCTTAAACTCTTAAAGAAATTACATATTAACTTACCTTTTGTTGAAGCAATTTCGCAAATGCCAAAATACGCGAAGTTCCTTAAAGAACTTCTGACAAATAAAAGGAAGTTGGAAGAATTAGCCACAGTGGAACTCAACGAAGAATGTTCAGCTATTCTCCAAAATAAACTGCCAACAAAACTGAAAGACCCAGGGAGTTTTACTATTCCTTGTTTAATTGGTAGTTTACTTATTGATAAAGCCTTAGCTGATTTAGGTGCTAGCATTAATCTCATGCCTTACAAAATGTTCAAGCAACTAGGTCTAGGGGAACCACAGCCCACTAGGATGAGTATTCAACTAGCTGATAGATCTGTTAAATATCCTAGGGGAATCATAGAAGATATGCTAGTAAAGGTAGATAAATTTATATTCCCTGTTGATTTTGTTATGCTTGACATGGATGAAGATATTGAGGTACCTTTAATTTTAGGGCGTCCTTTCTTAGCAACTGCCAGAACTATTGATGTAGGAACAGGTGAGCTTACATTACGCATCGCTGATAACAAAGTTACTTTACAAGCTTGGAACTTGATTAAGACTGCTGATAATAATATAGTTACGAGTCATTGTAAAAACACTAAACTCACCACCCAACCTTCTGTGCAGGATACACTCCACATAAAGGCAACCCAATCACAGACAAGTCCATCCAAGGGAGATGCACCTGAAAAGCGAATGCTTCAGATCGAGGAATTAGATGAGTGGCTGAACTATCGTGAAAAGGCCAAAGTATGCCAAACCAACCCAGAGCATCACCAAGCCGACCCTCAGGTACAAACGAATCAACTCAAGGTAAGGGATAAGGTAATCTTAGGGGAAGACGATCCTCGAATCTTGAATTCAAAAGAGCATACAAGTGATACACCTTACTTCAGGGTAAAGAAAATATTTCCCTATGGTACAGTCGAGATAAAACATGAGTCACTCGGCACTTTCAACGTAAATCACACTCGACTCAAATCTTACGTTGATAATAAAATAGTAAGCAGGATAGAAGAGCATCAACTCTTCAAACCACCGTGAACGTACAAGCTCGAGCAAAGTCGAGCTTAGACTATAAATAAGCGTTTCTCAGGAGGCAACCAGAGCACTAACTTAGTAACTTTTCTTTTATTTTTGATTTTAGTACTTTTATGCATCAACTAACGCTTTTTAATGCAGAAATTTAGGACCACACGGTCATGCCCACGGGTGTGCCTGAGACCGTGTGAACAATTCAAGCAGAGACACGGTTGTGTACCAAGGCCGTATATAAACAGAGCATAAATTTTCCCAAAACACGGGCCATCGATATATAGCCACGGCCGTGCGATATGGCCATGGCAACCTTTCGACTTCAACACAGGCTTGCACAAATCCCCACGCCCGTGTCCTCAGACCGTGGCCGACACTGTCAATTAAGACACAACCGTGGAACATATCACATGACCGTGTGCCCTCCCACACGACCGTGGGAGTAGTGAAGCCTCATCGCACACGGCCGTGGGACGTCCTACACGACCGTGTGAAGTACGAATAAGATCGCACACTGCTATGCAATATGGCCAACACGGGCTAAACCCGAGCCATACGGGCATGTGCCTCTATTCTCCCTTTCAGTTCTATCTTTCTCATTTTTCATTTTTATTTTTCCTTTATTAGTCTTATTTTTATTTCGAATCTTATTTTTATTATGTTAACTCCTTTTAATCATTACATTATTAAGTATTTTTAGAACTTAGTTTATTATTTTTCTGTTATTTATTTTTCTATCTTTCATATCGGCCAATCCCTAACCAGCAATCTCTATTAATCCAAAAGTCCCATGACTAATTAATATTTTCGCAGTTTCAAAAAGGAGCTCTACAGTTCATATTCAACCGAAAATGGGAACACCCTGCCATAATTGCCGACTCTTCCTCACAAGTTCATCCTAAATTCAGGGAGTTTAATCCTCCCCCTATCTTATGATATTATACTTCTCTTGCTATCTATATCTTTGTACATTGAGGGCAATGTACATCTTAAGTGTGGGGGAGAAGTTACTTTAAATCTATAATTATCTATGAAATCCCTGAAATTTTTCATGCTTTGTTCTTAAATAATTCTCAGTCTCCTATTAGGAATTAATTCTGATTGATTTATGATTTTATTGATATGTTGAGAATTAAGATATAGGTGCCTGTACTCTGATTATTCAAACTTTAAAACATTAGGGAATCAAGCATGATAAGTTGAAATTTTTTAGAACCCCAATTTTTGCATAAGTTATTTCTTTAATTCTAAGTATTATCTTAAAATTTGAAATTCACAGGATTGACATCAAAAAGCCATAATTCTCGTGAGATTTTGAGCCTTTTGAGCATACATTCTTTCGTGCTCACTTTTATTAATGCTTTGAGTGAGTCAACACTGATTTATTATTCTAGAACTTGCTTTGATTATACGCATCAAGACCACATCATTGATTTGATATACTAAAATGATAAAGGCACTTAGGATTTAACCTACTTACTCCACAAAGGCCTACCTCCATAAATTAACCCCTAGTGAACCCCGTTGAGCCTAACAACCCATTCTTTGACTTACCTTCTAATTATTAACCAATAACCCATTTTTTATTGAATTTTATTCAATTACGTTGACCCTTATTTTTGTCGAGATTTGAGTTGAAATTATTATCTAGCTTTATTCTCTTTTCCAGCATGTAAAGTTGTAAATATTCAGGATTATTATGAATTGTTCTAAAAAAAAAGAAAAAAGAGAAAAAGAGAAAAACGTGTATTTACAATTAAATTCAGTTGTCATATGTAATAGTTCAAAAGTTTTTGCATATTTCTATTTAAAGGCTACCCAGGCATGAACGATATTATAATAAAAACTAGCCCTAGAAATATGTTCCCGGTGATAGAGATTTTTCTAGCTAGATAACTTTTCAGTTCAATCTCGATTCTAACCCTTCTTTTGCAGCCTGTGACAACACCCCTAACCAAGCCCCGTTACAACCCTTACAAGACCTTTTGATCGATATGTCATGTCAATCTATAGTGGTGGAGATGTGATTTCCTTGCAAGCCTATGGTAATAGCTTTTCAGGTTGACTAGAGAGTGCTTAATTTTTGAACCCTAAACACTTCGAGTGGATAGAGTGAATCTTTAGTGAGGATGTCAACTTCTGTTAACTAAGATGGAGAGATAATTACTTAGGAGAAGGGAGAAAGCTTATGTTTCAATGATAAAATTCTCAACTTAGATTGATTGAGTCTTTAATGTTATTTTGATTGAATTTTCAGTGTATGATTTCCTGTGGATTAATTAGAAACATTATTAATAAAGATTGTAGGTTGAGAAGAATGATTCTTTATCAGGGATTGAGATTTTGCTTGAGGACAAGCAAAGGCTTAAGTGTGGCGGTATTTGATGAACGATAAATTATACATATTTTTACCTCATGTTTAGCCTATATTTTAGATGAATTATTATTAATTTTGTGAGAATTGGTGCTCTTAATCCTTCTATTTCATATCTTATACTTAGGAGAGCATAGGGAAGAGAAGAGAATGGAAAATGGACCAAAAACTGGAGAAAATGGGCCAAAATGTGAAAACGCACGGCCCAAGAAGTAACTACACTGCCGTGCCATATGAAGATCACACGGTCCAACCCTCGACAAGCACGGCCAGGCCACACGGCCGTACCTCCACCGATAGAATCACACGGCCTCTTGTCGAAATCACACGGGCGTGGCACACAGGCGTGTTCTAGTCGTGAGGAAGAGGAATTTCACTCGGATTTGAATACTTAAAGGCTAAGAAAGGCTCCTCAAAACTCTATATAAAGACCTTAGGAGGCAACTCTAAGGGTGTACTTGATTTCCCCCTGCCAAGGGTAATCTTTTCCCTAAAGTGGGGAGTCGTCTCTCTGCCGTCACGAAGAGTGAAAGCCAGGAATTACTCCAAGGGAAGCCGATTGATTCATCCCAGAAGCTGGAATTCTGCATCAAGACAGAAGATCTCACTAAATTCCTTCAGGGGTTTTTGGTTTCCTATGTTTTGTTGTTTTATTTCTTCTGAGATGTTTTCCTCTTTAATTATGAACTAAACCCCTCAAATACTTGAGGAGGATGAAGCCTAAGACAGATCTTGTTATTTTTTATTCTTGAGTTATATGATAAATACTTGAGTTGTTCTTAATTATGTGTGTTTAATTCTTGATTTAATAATCCCCGGGTATTACTTCAAGAATTAGATGTGCTTAGAGCAGAGGAGCAAAAGTCCCCGTGATAAGAGTTGATCTACCATAATTAAGCGGAGTTGCATGCAACCCTAGACATAGGGCGACATAAATCTGTCGGATTAGAGTCAAACCTAATATAGGGGGCCATAGATCGAATTAATGCAACCTAGGGAGTTAATTAATAAATGAACTTTAATTAACAACTTAGGCCTAGTTGCTCTATGCCTCGACGGAGGGTTTAGCATAGGTTAGGGATCCCTACGGATCAAGTCAAGTGAATAAATCGTCTAGCTCAAGAACCAATAACAAGTGAAGTCTAGGTGGATTCTCCCTTAAGTATTGCTTATATCAATCAGCTTTTCCCTAAAGTTTTTCCCAATTTACTTTTTGTGCACTTTTAGTTAGTTTTAGAATTAGTTTAAATCAACTCTCTTTATTTTTAGGCTAGATAATAGAAAGGAAGTAAGTATTAGTACTTTTAGTTCCGTTGGGTACGATAACTCGGTCTTGCCACTAAACTATACTACTGTTCGACAGGTGCGCTTGCCTTTAAGGTCGTGATATTAGTTAGTTTTGGTGTGATCAGTTTTATAAATTTTATTACTTAATATCGTGAGCCATTATCAGTTTTGCATGAGGTCCTGTGTTCAAACCCCTGTTTACGCAAAGAGGTTTATTTTTTGTTGTTAATTTCGGTAAGAGTTTGAAATAGAGGGGGGAGTCTAGGTGGTGGTTGTAGTGGGGAGTATGGTTGAGAGATTTTAGGAGTAATAGGGAGTGACCCAAGTTTTCTACACACTCTCACTCTCTTTGCCAAAAATTCTTGGCATTTCCTCCTCTCCGTTTATTTATTTATTTTTTACTTTCTTTTTGCTCTCTTTAGCTGTTGCCGTTTGCCTTCCCATTAGCTTTGCTGTTAAAATTCCTTGTTTTTCCTCCTATTTCGACTTGTTGTGTCCTTCCACGCTCTCAATCGTTCTGTTTATCGTCTTTTAGGGTCGTGTGTGGTAAGTTTTTGTTGCTTAAACTCGAACATCGATTTTCATTAAGTGTTAAGTGGTGTTATACTGCTGTGTATGAGTCATTCAAGGGACTGGAAATCAACGATTATACGATTTGAATTAGAGTAGTGTTCGTCGATAGTGGTAAGCCAGAGTGTGGTTTTTGCGTTTAATCGTTTTAGGCTCCTTTTCGGGTTTTTAAGAGTTGAGATATTCTGAATTTAGGTTCTGGAGAGTTTGTGGGTGAGTTAGCTTCGAAAACAATATAGGTGTGTACTCAGATTGCACAGAAACTAAAATTCAGTGAAAGCCGAAAAGCTATTGTGGACGCCATACGGGCGTGTGGACTCAGGTGGGTCGATTTTATCCCCACATGATGTGTAGGGTTGGATGGAGATGGTGTGTAGGGTTGGTGGACATGTTTTTATTCTAATATGATATACATGCGAGATTTATGTTGGGCTAAGGCCCTAAGTCTGAATCTGACTCTGTTTCTGAATGGGCTAAGGTCCACACCGATTCTGTAAAGGGCTCAGGCCTGAAACATGACTGTATTATATTATCTGACTGTATGCATGCTGAACTGTGGGGGATCTACACACTGAGTTTATGAAAACTCACCCCTTTATTTGTTCTATTTGTCAGGTAATCCCTAACATTAGATGGATCGGTGCAGCGGAGGAGTCGACGGTGACTACTGCTACTTTTACTTTAGTTTTACAAGTTTTTTGCTTTTATTGCCTTTAATTCGATTTTTGGGAATATTTGATGTAAATATTGGACGTTGGACTATTTTGGTTTTTATTTGGGATTTTAAACTGCTCATTGTGAATTTATAAACAGCGACACTTCAAAATGCATTTTCCTAAACAAATCCAAAGGTTTTTCGTATGCATGAATGTTTTTCAAAAGCTTCCGCGTAAAAGAAATGTTTTCAAGTAAATCAACCAATGCATATTTTCCGACTAAGTAAAAGATAATAATCTGAACAAGTTTTTATATTTGAATCGGTTTTCTAAACACTCTCATGTAACATCACCAGATTCGGCCATAACGTCTAGGCCGGGTTTGGGGTGTTACAAAGCCCCTACTTTTTTTGCACTCAGTTGATTACTTGAACTTTCAAAATGTATTAAAAAGACACTTAAACTTAAAAAAAAAGTAATTAAGCCCCTACTTTTTATTAAAAATTATAAAAATATAAAAATCATAAAAAATATAAAAAATTGTAAAATTTTATAAAATATATAGAAATATAAAAAAATAAAATTTTATAAAGTTGTAAGAATATTATACAAAATGTAAAGAAATATAAATTCCGTAAAAAAATTATAAAAGTTATCGTAACAAAATAAACATTTTATAATTTTTTCTATAACTTTTATTGGTTTTTATTTTTTTATTATTTTCCGCCACATGCCACGTTATGTTGTGACACACGATGGCTTTAGTTAAAAAAACTAGGGGTCGTTAAATTTTTTTTATGATTCTTATAAAATTTTACAATTTTTATATTTTTATTAAAATTTAATATTTTTTTTCTAAAATTTATTATGTTTTATGTTTTATAATTTTTTTTTCTAATTTTTAATAAGATCAAGGGCTTAATTGCTTTTTTGAAAAAAATTAGGGTCTTTTTAATTCATTTTGAAAGTTTAAGTGCTCAATTGAGTAAAAAAAAATAGAGAGGCTTAATTGCTTTTTTTTTTGAAAAAGCTTGAGGGCTTTTTATGCTTTTAAACCAATAAGTAATATTATTCAAAGATATTTTAGTATTTTTACGTCAATCATATTAATAAAACCTTTAATTTACCATTCAATGAAAACTTTATTTTAATATTTTTATACAATTTAATTTTATTATGCATACTTTATTACCTCAATCAATTGTATATATCTATACTATTAATAAAACCCCTAACTTAGTTGTTGTCACCCTTAACCAAGTCACCAACTTGGTTAGGAAGTTACGAAAATGCCCATTCATAATAAAAATAAGTAATATTATTCGAGATATTTTAGTCTTTTCACTTTTATAACACTGATAAAAACATGCATATAGTGGGATTTAAACCCACACTAATTGTATTATAAAAACCTTTAATATACCACTCAATTAAAGCTTTATTTTGATACTTTTATATATTGTAATTTTATTATGCACATTTTATTACCTCCATCAGTTTTATATATTAATAATGCATTCAATTGAGTTGGTGTCACAAGTTAACTCGACATCGACTCAAGATTGATGACAATACCATGATAAATATTTTAATCTAATTTGTTAATTTTAATAACGTGCATATTTCATTTGTTATTATTAATTAGTTCCAAACTATATGTTTTACTATTTATTGTATGTTATTTTTAAACAGACATTTGTGTTCTAAATTTGTGGTTTTCACACGCAAATGCGTATGATAGGATTTCTAGTTGTTATTAATAAAACCACTGGTTGAGCTTGTGTCACCCTCTATTGGGTCACGAACTCGATTAGAAAGTTACAAGAATGCCCTTTCATAATTAAAATAAGTAATATTATTTGAGATATTTTTGTCTTTTTGCTTTAAAAAAATCAATAAAAATATACATATGGCGAGATTTAAATTCACGTCAATTGCATTAGTGAAACCTTTAATTTACCACTAACCTAAAGCTTTATTTTGATATTTTTATACAATTTAATTTTATTATACACACTTTATTACCTCAATCAGTTGTATATCTATACTATTAATAAAACATCTAATTGATTTGGTGTCACCCTTAACTAGGTCACAAATTCGATTAGGAAGTTATGGGTATTTTAATCTTTTCACTTTAAAAATTAAAAAAAATGCATATGATGAGATTTGAACTCATACAAATTGCATTAGTTAAATCCTTTAATTGGCCACTAAACTAAAACTTTATTTTATTATTTTTATACATTTAATTTTCTTATGCATACTTTATTACCTTCATAAGCATAATTATATTCGGTTGTAGTTTGTAAAATGACCAAAGGAATAGTGAAATTGGACTTTTATAAAGGAAGACGTTATAATGAATCTAAGTAATGATATTTCGGTCATGGTGTTATTCTGTTAATACCGATCATGATTTAGTTTTACTAAGTGCATGAGTTCTATTATAGAAATAAATGGTTGATGTGTACTAGGGATCATTGATATATCTCAGGATCATGATTATTGACTTATGAAATGTGATACTTGTAATTGTTATGAAATTGATTAAACTTTGAAAGGTGATTCGTAAAAGCTGTGTAACCCAATATCTTATGACTTATATTGAAATAAAAATACTTGAATATGACTTATGTGATTATGTAATTGTGTGGATGTTGTGTTTAGTTCAGTAATACCTTGTAACCCCATTCCGGTGACGAATAGAGGTTAGGGGTGTTACAACACATCATCTTCGACCATCCCTACACACCATGTGGAGTTTAAAACACCCACCTAGCCCTATACACCATGTTGTACCGAATGCGGCAGGTTTCAGATATATTGCAGCCATGTTGCCAAATAATAGGCATAAATTACCTTTAAGATCACTTCCTCCAATACACATCATCCTACCCCAATGAAAGATACAGTAAATTTAGAATCATACAGATTAATCATGCGCAACTACATATATATAATACCAGTACATATATATGTATCAGATAGGTCAGACATGCATGATAATAGCATGCTCAGAACATAATATCAGTCATTTAGATGATATAAATTAGAGTCTAGTTAGCCCTTACCAACCTTACAGTAGGCCCACAATCGTTTGGGACTACCCATGTAACCCTAGGGAAAAATTCAGATAAATGGGCCTATACACCCGTGTGGGCCCACACGCCCAGATTGGCCTTGCTCGTGTGGATCACACGGCCTGGTCCAGAAACTCACACGCCGGTGTGGACTTCCCGTATGGGCCCACACGCTCGTGTGGCCCACATGGCCCAATTCAGTCTAGCCTGTATGGCTCACACGGCCATACCTGGCCATCACACGGCTGTGTCTTGCACACGGCCTGACCTTCGTCATTTACACGGTTGTGTCATCACACACGGCCTACCACACGGACGATCAAACGCTCATGTAGCGCCGACAGAATGGTTTTTAGCTTTTACCGAAACCTTATTTTTTGTGTTTTTGGGTACACACCTGGTACAATTTTACAGTGAAACTATTCTCGAGCTTTTCAAAACCTATAAACAGTATTCCCAATTGCCGATTAACCATCAACTGATGAATCTACACATAATCTTAAAATAACACGTGTAACTTACCGACAACAACAAACCTTCGTTAACATTGTTAAAATAAAAGAGCAAAAATCACTGCTCACAGCCTTCTTCTACACTATAAACCGTAAAAATTAGTCTTCCTAAGACTAACGTTATGACGAGGATGCAACGAACGACTTACCAATCTCACGAAAGACAGAAACGAAGAATAGTTTGATAAGGAGAATTAAGAAATGAGAAAAAGAAAACGATACAGATGGAAACAAAAAGAAGCTGCGGTAGAAACAGGGAGAAAGACAGAAAACTGGCGTCATAAAAGTTTTAGAAAGAAGAGGGGGAGCTGAAATTTGAAAAAAAAGATACAGGAAATAGAAAAATATTTTTGATAACGCCCCAAATCCCTAAATTCACTCCCCACTAATTCCACTAACAACCCATTACTCAGAATCCATCTTCAACACAACTCTGACTGAAAACCGAGTAAAAATATTACCTACGCTTGCGTAGGGATTCGAATACAAGACTTCTAACATTCCAACACACAGATTCTCTTACCACTTGAACCAGCAGGCTCATTCTAATACGGTTTTACAAATAATTAAATATAAGCCTACTCCTCAAGTGTAAGGTTTAGTTCAAAAAAATATCAAAATTTTTTTAAGGTAAGGCTCGAACTTGGGACCTCCCTCATGGTTCTAATATCCCAAATTACAAAGTACTCAAAAGCAGAAATACTGATGTAAGTGAAGTATGCATCACACCCCTTTTGAACCAGTTTTTCAGCCACAAGAGTTGAGATTACATTAGACAGGTAATCCCGACGCTCTCCAATCACAACCACCTCATTATCCTACTTAGTTCTCAGAGCGACCGTCTTAGTCGCACAATCTAGACTACTCGGTGCTTGACCAACTAGTCCATTCCCAGAATTAGGTCGAACTCCCCAAACGAAAGCTCAATCTGATTAGCCAAAAATATCGCCCCTTGAACCACTAAAGGAATGTCTCTATATAGCTTACTAACCCGAACCGATTGCCCCAATGGACTCAGTACAGTAACCTTACTCGAAGTGTTCTCAACTGAAATCCCTAAGTTTCTAGATACAGTGCTAGCTACATAGGAATGAGTGGATCCTATGTCTATCAAAGCAAAGTAAGGTACATCAAATATAAAGAATATACAGGTGATAACATCAGGAGCATCTCTATCCTCGTGGTGTCGAGTAGTATAAACTAAAGTCGGCTGCCTCGCCTCTGCCTGTCCAGTACTTCTGCCCGGTGCTTTTTGCCATCGGTCCATACTATTACCACCTTTAGCCTGACCATGGCCCCTAGGTGGCTACTGAACTACTCTCTGAGGCTACGCAGTATCTAATCCTAGAACTTGCACCTGATCAGCCCTCAAAAGACACTCTCGGATACGGTGCTCAAGAGACCTACACCTCAGACATGCCCCAATCCTCTTTTAACACTCGTTCGGATGGCGTTTACCATAGCCTCTGCAAGGCAGCATCCCAGTAGAAGCAACAGGGGCTTCTACTCTAATTGGCCAATCAGATTTGGCCTTTTTCTTAGGCATCTATATAGAACTCGAGGGCTCTAAATCCCTCTTGTTCTTACCTCTCTCACGGTCCCTGTTTTGGCGCTTAGCGCACTTAACATCCTTGGCGATCTTCGCCTTCTCAACCAACACCGCGAACTCATGCTCCCTCTGTAGAGCAATCAGAACCTTCAGATTCTCCCTTAGGCCATACTCGAACCTGGCGTACCTCTCGTACTCAGACACTACCATACCTCAAGCGTAGCGACTTAGTCTCAGGAATTCAGCCTTATACTCGACCACAGATTGGTCACATTGCGTGAGATTCAAGAACTCATACCTGCGAGCATTAATGTAGCTAGCCCCCACATACTTTGAAATGCAGTTTTAAAGAATTCTCAAGTCAGACGTTCAGGTTGAGTGCCTTTCTTAATTGTTAACTACCATTGATATGCCTCGTCGCGAAGCAGGAAGACTGCATCCTTCAATTTCTGCTCAAGGATACAGTGCAGGTCATCCATAATCCTCTAGGTGGCCTCCAACCAGTACTCAGCCACATTAGGGGCGACTCTAATGACACCCCTAAACAATTCAGCTCCATTAGTTTGGAGTCGTTCAGTTACCGACCCTTGGCCTCTAGATCCAGAATTGGGTCTAGCGACCCTCTCCAATATCCTTAGCATGGCTTGGGATAATGCGTCGTCCCCAACCACACGGTTTTGAGACCCAGTCTCATTAGCAGGCGAAACTGTCGTCTCACTCGAATCTAGATTCGACATACTAGCCCGAGAAGAAAACTCAGCTTGAGCCCTCCTACGGCCTCTACCTCGGCATCTAGTACCACACCCGCGAATACCACGAGCGCTCATCGTAAATTCTGAATTTTATTTACGTTAAAATTTTATGCATCAATTTTAGTATTTTTTTTATAGATGTTTTATGCGTAAAGTATTAGAAATTCATAAATGTTTTTGGAAGGTTTCAGTCTCTATTTGTTTCACTATAGATTCAAAAGTTACTAGCTATAGTATTTTCAGAGTATGCAATTTACAGTATTTCAAAATAAATGATCTAAGCTCCAGAATACTTATAGGATTGGCGTCGGAGATTCGGTGTACCACATACTTAATCAGGGTATTTAAAACTATTTGGAAACCAATTCTTTAAAAACCAAATTTTGGAACCCAAAATTCATAGTCGAGTTTTGCAACCTGACTCTAATACCACTAAATGTAACACCCTAAACCTAGCCTAAACTTTATGGCCGAATTTGGCGATGTCACATGGAATGGGTTTTGAATACGTAGTCGTCTCGTTAACATTTTCAGTTGAATAGTTCTTAATAACATTTATCAAAAACAAGATTGTTTATTCATTAGTCGTTTTGCCTCAAAGCGTACTTATAAGCGGAAGCTTAGGAAATCGTTGTGTTTAAGAAAAACAGTTTGTATTTTTTAGAAAACCTTATTTTTAGAAAAACTGTCGTTTTAGAGAAAACAATTGATCAAGTATGCAAACGAAAAGAAAAAGGAAATCCAAAATCAACAGTTAAAGTCCATACCGTCCCAGAAATTACAATTTCCCAAAATCAAATACCGAAAACTTAAATAGACTCACGAAACCAAATAACAGTTTATAACCCAGTGGTCACCGAGAAGCTCCACTGCACTGATTTGCCTAAGTTTGGGGATTACCTGTACAGATTAAACAGAAAGGAGTGAGTTTACAGAAACTCAATGTGTAACCTCATAGAAATAAGCATCATATAATAAAAAAATTAGAATAATACAGATATAGATTCAGACCTAAGCCCATTACAGATACAGATGTAGATTCGGGCCTAAGCCCATCTTAAATACATATACAAATGTGTAGACAGAATCAGAAATCAGATATCCTACCCCCATCCTCTACACACCATCTCCAACCATCCTTACACACCATGTGGGGTTTAAAACACCCACCCAGCCCTACAAACCATGTTGTATTGAATGCGGCACATTTCAAATGTATTGCAGCCATGCTGCCAGATAATAGACATAAATTGCCTTTTAGATCACTTCCTCCAATATACATCATCCCACCCTAATGATAGATACAGTAAATGCATAATCATACATATTAATCATGTTTAACTACAGATATATAATGCCAGTATAGATATATGTATTAGATAAGTTAGACATGCATGATAATAACATGCTCAGAACATAATATTAGTCATTCAGATCATACAAATTAGAGTCTTGTTAGCCTTTACCAACCCTACAGTAGGCCCAGAATCGTTTTGGACGACTCGTGCAACCCTAAGGAATAGGTGTTGGCTTACACGCCTAGATTGGGTTTGCCGGTGTGGATTACACGGTTGGCCCAAAAACCTACACACTAGTGTGGACTGCCCGTGTGGCCCACACAACCCCATTTAGTTTAGCCCGTGTGACTTACATGGCCATACCCAGCTATCACACGATCGTGTTTTACGCACGGCCTGGCCTTCGTCATTCACGCAGCCGTGTCATCGCACATGGTCTACCACATGGGCGACCACACGCCTGTGTGGCGTCGACAGAATGGTTTTCGACTGTTGTCGAAACTTCGTTTTCTATGTATTCAAGTACACACCTGGTATGATTTTGCAGTGAAACTACTTCCGAGCTCTCCAAAACCTATAAACAGTATTCCCAATTGCCGATTAGCCATCAACTGACGAATCTACACATATTCTCGAAATAACACGTGTAACTTACTGACGACGACAAACCTTCGTTAACACAGCTAAAATGAAAGAGCGAAAATCACTGCTCACAGCCTTCTCTTACACCATAAACTGTAGAAATTAGTCTTCCTACGACTAATGTTATGACGAGGATGCAACAAAAGACTTACCAATCTCGCGAAAGACAGAAACGAAAAATAGTCCGACAAGGAGAATTAAGAAACAGAAAAAAGAAAATGATATAGATGGAAACAAAAAGAAGCAGCGGCAGAAACAGGGAGAAACACAGAAAACTGGCATCAGAAAAGTTTTAGGGAGAAGAGGGGGAGCCAAAATTTAAAAAAAAAGATACAAGAAATAGAAAAATATTTTTGATAACTCCTCAAATTCCTAAATTCACTCCCCACTAATTCCACTAACAACCCGCTACTCAGAATCCATCTTCAGCACAACTCTGACCGAGAATTGAGTAAAAATATCACCTATGCTTGCACAAGAATTCAAACACAAAACCTCTAACACATAGACTCCCTTACCACTTGAACTATCAGGTTCATTCTAATATTGTAACACCTCAAACCTGGCCCGGACATTATGGCCCGAATCCAGCGTGTTACATTGAAGTGTTTTTGTGAAAACCTTGTTTTCATTGAAAACCCTTCTAAAAGAAATTAAAGTAAAATCCCAGTTCATATTTGTTTTCAAAATGAGATGTACTCAAAAGCTATCTCTTTGTTATAAGTTAAAAGTTACTTCGAAAAAATTCCCTTTAATAGCGGAAGCTCAATTTGAAAACAATAGATGATTTCTGAGAAACTTGATATATAGCTTTAGAAAGAAATAAGCCCATGTTTCCAAAATAATAAGCATAATAATAAAAGTGATAGTCTAAATTTTGAAATGATAATCAGAAGAAAAGCCTTAATTTAGAAATGATAATCAGAAGAAAAGCCTTGTTACAATCCAAATTAAAATAATTAGAAATACTAGAAATCATAAAGAAACCCAAGATTAGCAGTCTTGCTAGCTAGCCACCTCTGAGTCCCACCATCTGTCGAACCGCCTACTGAGGATTTCCTGAGAAAAATAAAAAAGGGAGTGAGTTTCGAAACTTAGTGTGTACGACCTTCGTTAAACAAATAACATGCAACACAAGTTATCTTGGGCTTGAGCCGAATACAATAACAACATCTAGAGCAATCATGTATGCAATAATACAATTATGCAATTCCCACCCCATCCAACCGATACACAACATCTCCGTCCAACCGAATCACATTCTGTGGGGATGACTACATTGACCCACCCATCCGATACACATCAAGGGTAGTGACTGCAACATCATAACACATGAGTGCAACATGTAACATATAGTATGTGTAAGTCATACTTATAACACACAGGGGTATTTCAGTAATTTTCTTCTACAGGGGTATTCCAGTAATTCTACCCTATAGGGGTATTCTAATAATTCTACCCTATAGTGTTATTTTAGTAATTTACTAACGTGTAGGTCTTAATTACGAACTTTGGCCCGTCAACAAGTCCTCCTTGGCTAGAGTGAACAGATACAATGCACCAGGTAGGATTCCAGAGAAAAAGAGGTAGGTCGTTAAGACCGTTTAAGTACCAAGCTCTCCCTAGATCCAATCCTAGACATGCATATGCCCATTGCCACACTCTAACCTTACGACTTGCCCACTGGCGTGCTTGATAAATTAATTAAGTTTTATGTGTTTGAGGATTCATTAGAAACTAGGCCTAAAAGTCCATTATAAAACCCTAGCAAGTCTACATGCTTTCATGCATTCATATAGCCCATCAGGCCCAATCGCTTTTATATGGCCCATTAGGCCCAATCATATTTGTATGGCCATTAGGCTCAATCACATTTCCAAACCATTCAACCACTTTATCAACTCATCACTCATTATCAACATATCAATTTTTGCTAGCTTGAGCCCACAAGCCCGTCGGCCCATTGGGCCCATTCTGACCTGGTTAGCTAAAACGTGACCCAAGTTCATGAGATCGCTTATTGGGCCTTTGTTAACATATCGAATACCCTCATACGAGTGTTTGCACACTCACGAGCCTACCGTAGCTAAACTTTTGACTTTTCGACATTTTGGCATTTCGAGATTTTGGGATTTACCGATCTATTGTGTGTGAAGTGTATTGTATACACCTGGTATCGAAACGTGTTACGATCTCCTTAGCCTCGAACCTACAATCGATATCATCCTTCAATTAATCGCATGCTTAATACTTATCTTTACCAAAACTGAAACCTTATCTTTCACTTACCTTGCGCGACAAGTTATAACAGCCCCTTCTTTAATCACTAACCACGATCAACTTCTAGATATGCACCAATTTTAACTATGAAAACCAGAATAACAGGGGACTTCTATCCAACACAAGTCCCCCTTCCTTTAACTATGACTATTCGGCCAACTAAGATAAAGAACACTTACCCAAGAAGTAATCGACCCAAAAGAGGAGTAGTGCGGCACAGAGAAGGTTCGGCCAACAAAGTTTTCGGCTTAGAGAAGGTGAACTAGGAGTAAGAAAGAGAAGAGTTTAATGAGAAAGGACGGAAGAAATCGGCACAAACTTAAAGAGAAAGAATAAGGGTTTTTCGGCTTTTGGGTACTTGGAGAGAAAAGTAGTTTTCGGCAAAATAAGAAGAAAGAATTTGGCATTAGCCTAGAACCCCAAAATCGGCACCTATATATACTAGCCGAAATTGCCTTCCGTTAATTGCCAATTCGGCTCCACCACTTCTTCTATCCTCATCTCCTAACTTTTCTCCACGATAAGCTCCTCAATCCCTTCCAAAAATTTCTCTTCTCATCACTTCTCTTAGAGTCCAGTTCCACTCCACTACCAACCATCTAGAAGGCAAAAAAAAAAATTCCTAAAAATACCAAGCTAGCACTCGAACCTAGGATCCCCTTGCTTGCCACTAACGCCACCTCCCTGCACCCTAAGTGGCGTCACTGATCCACTACACCATAGCCCTACTTGTGTCCTATTTTATCTCCATTTATTTAAAAGCCAAGCTACTTGCCATCAAGGTTCTTTTAATTATTAAATTAAAATTCCTTCACCTCAAAGTTCGAATCCAACACTTCTCCAACACCCCTAGACACTCCAAATTTATTAAACCCTTAAAGCCAACATGTCATTTATCATTTTCTTGCATACTAAAAAAAATTTATGAGGCCCAAAGTCCAATTCATCTAGGCCCAAAATTCGGGGCGTTACAAATATGATTTTACAAATAATTAAATATAAGCCCACTCCTCAAGTGTAAGGTTTAGTTCAAAAAAATATCAAAATTTGGTAAATGTAACGCTTGAACTTAGAACCTCCCACACACACCCAGAACATTTAACCATTGAAATAGATAGACAATTGTGTCAAACAATTACAGAAACATAAACAAATATTTTGGGGCATTACAACAACAATTAATAATTAAATCCGTATTATAGAAATACAAACCAAAATTTCTAAGCTACTCCTCATTGACTTTATCTTTTCCTTTTTTAGTTGAAGTTTCTGGTACAGCGTTAGCTATGAAAATTAAAACAATTAAAATTCATCAATATAATTCAATTTCACATTGAATATTTCAATTTTTATTCAACTTTTGTCTAAATTCTAATTCAGTCCTTAAACCGAGACTAACTTTATTTCTTCAAAACTAATTCCATATTTTCATTCAATTTCTACTTTAGACTAAATTCAACTTTCTAATTAACTCAAATCCCTAAATTTCAAAATTTTTACAATTTAGTCCCCAATACTCAAAACTTATAATTTATTTTACAATTTAATCCCTTTTTTCATTTTTAACTTAAAATTCTATCAATTTAATCCCAAATACTTAAATTATTCAACATGAACAACATTTAAAAATTTAGTATTTTCTAAAATTTCAACATAGGTTTAATACTAAGATTCTAAAAACATAAAAATTGTATGAAAAAAGACTAAATTAACTTACCAATTAAACTTTGAACTTTAAAATCCCTAACTTTTCTCCTTTTCTTTCTCATTTTCGTTTCTTTCTTTTTCTTCTCTGTTTCGTTTTAACTTTGTTTCTTTTTCTATTCTTATTTATTTATTTATTTATTTAGTTATTATAATATAATATAATATAATATAATATAATACATATACTTAACTTTTAAGTAATATTATTATACTATTATAATATATATTTTAACTTTAGATTTTTAAATAAATATATACTTATGTCGCCTCAATTTATGTAATTGGCCTAATTGCTTATTTGGCCCTTTTAACTTTCTTTAATTTATAATTCAACTTCTAAACTATATGCAATTTAGTCATTTTACCTAATTATTCTTAATTCAAGCTAATTTACCTAACCAAAACCTAATTAACTACACAACTAACTTTGTAAATATTTTTATTAAATATTTACGAATCCATTTTTTGAAAACGGATACCCTAAAATACACTTTCCGATACTCATGACAAGCAGGTCGTTATAAATTTTATTATGTTCATTTTATTACCTCCATAAATTGTATATTTATACTTACTATTAATAAAAGCCTTGACTAAGTTTGTGTCACCCCCAACTAAGTTACCAACTCAGTTAGGAAGTTACAAGAGTGTCACTTCCATTGATTAAAATAAGCAAGATTATTCGAGGGTATTTTGGTTTTTTTCACTTTAAAAAAACAAAAAAAAATATGCATATAGTAGGATTAGAACCTAAAACAATTATATTAGTAAAACTTTCAATTTACCATTGAACTAAAGCTTTACTTTAATATTTTATACATATTACTTTTATTATACACACTTTATTACCTCTATCAGTTATATATCTATCTATACTTTTAATAAAACCTTGATTGAGTTGGTGTCACCTTCAACTGAGTCACCAACTGGTTAGGAGGTTATGAGAATGCTCTTCTGTAATTAAAATAAATAATATCATTCGAGAGTATTTTAGTCTTTTCATTTTAAGAAAACTAATAAAAATATGTATATAATGAATTTTGAACACACACCAATTGTATTAGTAAAACCTTTAATTTACCACTCAACTAAACCTTTATTTTAAGATTTTTATACATTGTAATTTTATTATGGACACTTTATTACTTGCATCAATTGTATATATTAATAATGTATTCAATTAAGTTGGTGTTATAAGTTAACTCAACACCTAGGGGCAAATCTAGAGGGGTTGGCAAGGGCCCCGACCCCCTAAAATGGAAAATTTTCCGTTTTAGCCTTGGAAAATTTTAATTTAGTAAAGGTAACATTGCACTTTGGCCCCTAAAAATGATAAAATTTTGACTTAATCCTTTAAAAATTACATTTCTACTATTGTAAAAATTACAATTTAATTTTGACCCCTCTAAAAAATTTTCTAGCATCACCCCTGTCGATACTGACTCAAGATTGATGACAATACTATAATAAACAATTTAATCTAATTTTTTCATTTTAATAACATATATATTTCATGTGTTATTATTAATTAATTTCAAACCATATGTTTCATTATTTATTGTATGTTATTTTTAAATAAATATTTGTATTCTAAATTTGTGGTTTCCACACGCATATGTGTGTGATAAAATTTCTAGTTTTAATTTATTAAAATTATTTATAAATTTCTATAAATATAATGATATCCCTATTAAATATTTTTTATTTTTAATATAATTATTTTATAATTTAAAAAAAGCTAACCTTTTAAAAATCTCAAAAATTTTAAAATTCTTCATGAAAGTACTTTATATTTAATGCACTATCAACATACAAATGCTATACACTCTTGGTCTATATATATATGTGAGTTAATTGCATTGTAGATTCCTAAATCATAACTTTTATTCTAAATTGGTCATAAACTTTAAAACATTCTAATTACATCTTTAACTATCCATTTTATATCAATAATATGTTTTAAAACTAAAATTAATTTTACTATTAAATAAAATTTATATCTTATGTGATATAGTTTATTATGTGTATCAATAAATCCTAAACATAGCTCTTAATTTTTGTGGAAACTTTAAAAAATCTAAAGAGGATATGTGTGTTTTAGCTAGGAAATCAGATTTTTGTCACTTTAAGGTGTTGTCTACTAGTGGTTTATAAGGGGGTATATGTGCAATGTATGACTCTTCCATTAATGTAATTTTCATTACTACTTGTATATATTCAGATTTTGGTAAAGGAAATGCGGAGGTGGTAGATGAGTAGTTTATTTTGATTTGTGCTTTCATGATTTTGATTCAATGTATATATAAATTATTAAATACTAATTTAACAAATGTAATACTTGATATTTGTCTCATGATTGGTAAGTTTATGCTCTCATTAAAACCTTATAAACTCCTTTAAATTCTCATTAAAAAGACAAAAAGTCAAAGTTAAAATTAAGTATAGACATCCAAAAATAATATCTCTAAAAGGAGACACTTCCCCCTCAATCACATCCAATTAAATTAACTTAGTTTCCAGTCCCCTTAGTTTTAGGTTGGAACAGGGTGTGATTGTCAACTTTTGTTTTCTTTAATCTTTTTTTTTTGCTTGTTAAACAGGATTAACTCAGATTCTAACATGATAAAATATTAAAATTAAATGAAAATTTGAAGTTGAAATAAACTATTCAATAAATGTCCATCACATGTTAAAAGAAAACGATACATTTATTTTGAGAAAATGACAATATATGTTATGAATACCTGGGTTCTTTTTTTTTTAAAAAGGTCTATACAATGCAATGAAAGGTCCAAAATTTGCCTTATGTTAAAAGTATGGGTTGCCATATTTGGAATTTAGTTATTTGTAGCAGTCACATTTCAAATCCAAAATTTCACATAAATCTCTACTGATAATTGAAAAAAGAACTCATGTAAGTGACATAAATAAATATCAAATGCCGCCCAAATTAATTTATTTTTCTGATATTTTGTCTGATTTTGTGGATCCCACTTTTTCTCAACATTCTTTAATGATTTTACTTCACAATTGCATCCCAAAATCTGATTGAAATCCTAATCGAATCTAAAGAAATTTCTTTTTATAATTTAAAATTTAATTAATTAGTAATTCAATTAGAATTTAAATCTCAGAATCTGCAATTATTTTTTTAATCCCAAAAGTCTTTCTTTACACTAAAAAAATGGATTAATTTCGCTACTATATTTTCAGCTCGATAAATATGTGTAGTTCACAGTGACGAGAGCTTTATTTGTAGGTTAACTAGGGAAAATATGGCCCCAACTAGACAAAAAAAAAAAAAATGCCACAAAGAAAATAAAATTGAATTTTGTAATAGACTTTACGTCTCAATTCTTCAAAAATTATTGTTAAAACGTTTATATAAATAAACCCACGCTAGTGGTTCTTCGGCGAATAAAAGTGGCAGCTGTAAGACCACAAAAAAAGGTAATATTACGTGAGGAGGACCCCCTCGACGAGGGTGGAATGGAAGTGTATCAAAGGGAGGAACTGAGTATAATGTTCAAGGAGATGTTATTGAACGCTAGCTCGAATTAGATCAATAGAGGATCGAAGCCAAATGATGAGGATTTGGAACTATTAGATGATGTTATAATGGATCTTTTTTATGGGTCCCGTCGATCACGTTTTTTGATCGAGTCCATGCTTTGGTGAATCAGAGTATGACATGCACGGTGATCATTGAACATCTGGGTAGAAAGAGTGGCTTTAATGCTATGTTGAATAAGACTTATGCTTTGGGAAGCCATCACTACACTTTCAATTGACTGATATGGAGAATGACTATTATATGGCGAAATTTAGTGCTAAAGAAGCTTATATGAAAATCCTATTAGGTCCTTAGGTAATGTATGGACAATATTTAATGAAACAGTCATTAGGGATGGAGTTAAAAATTTTATTTTCAGGAGGAGATTAGATTATAAAGTTTGGGGTGACAAAGCTAAAATCTTGTATTAAAAATACTTTAAATTAAATTATTAATTTTTTAAAAGGGTTAAAATTATAATTTTTTCATTTAATAGGTTAAAGAGGATTAAATTAAAAATTTTAATTTTGGGTTTGGGCTATAAAGCAATTTCTCAATTTAGTCAAGGAGGCCAAGGCCCCTGGCTAACACCCTTTGGCTACACCCTGACAACCATGGTCTCCTTTTAATACGAGTCAACCCTACTGATTGAACGTGGTCACTTGGATTAGAATATAAAAATTATCTAGAGTTTTATATAGAGAAGTCTCTTCAACGTTATTGTTGAGTTGATTGGAAAGATGGTTAAATTGATTTTCAATCACATAATGTATCGAAAGGAAAATTTACTTGTACGGTGATAGTTCTGGATCTTAGTAAACCTTTGGTATCGATGATTCATATTGATGGCCAACTACAATGTGTTGAATAAAATAGTTGCCTCATATCTATTTCAAGTGTGGGAGGTAGGATCACGTTAAAAAGACATGCCCATTGACCATAAACGCTAGTATGGATGATTTACAAAAAGAGGTAACTTAACCTAAGACAGTGTCTGTGGAACATATGGTGGCCACAAAAACTTTTGGATCGTGGGTGGTGATCTACCATATTTATATACATCAAATTAAGCTCTTTAAACACTTAATGACCTTATTCTCGAATACTTTATACCATATTTTATCATTAGGAACTTAATATTTGGATTGAGCTTGTACATGTAACACCCGATTTCCAATTAACCTGGAAATTAGAAATAATTGGAGGGCTAAATCGAAAGAGACTGCAAGTTGGTGCCCTCCATTGAAATAAATAGGAAAGTTGGAAACTAAACCAGACATGGTTAAGAACCAAACCTGGTTTAGTTAGAATGGAACCAGCCAGTTCCTTAGTAAGAGACAACATGATTATGAATGCACGATTCTCATGAGGTTGGTAATCGAGCAGGAAGGACTATATTTAGCTGGGACATGGCTTCCTAAGGATGATTTTCTTCTCGATTTTTTTTCATTTTTTTTCGTTCTTCATCTTCTTCGATAGTTAGAAGAAGGAGTAGCCATGGAAGGTTATGCATGAAGTAGACTTCATGAAAAGGGAGTTGGAAAAGTAGGAAAACCAGTAAACAGGTATGGTTTTTAACTTTTCTGCGTACGTAAAACAAAGTTATGGACTTCAGAACCATTTTAAGGTTCTGCATGTTTCTGGAAAAATGGGTTTAAGATGAGATTATTGAGTATAACCCATGATTTTGGTTGAAATGCTTAGCTGGCAGGAGAATGGAAGCTCTGGCATTCGAGAAGGCTAAGTTATGGAGATGATAAAGCTTCAGGTGAGTTCCAAACTCCAAACCCACTGGTATGATCTATGTTGTTTGAGTAAACCATTTTGCATAAACATGAATAATCGTATATGCATGACAGTAAGCATGAAATGGTCATAGTATGGCATGTGCATGCTTTGCATGAAAATTTTGGGAAAAACTAGGGGTGAGCGTTCGATCGAATCAAATCGAATGAAAAAATTTCGAGTTAATCGAGTTGATGAATCATATTTTATCATCCTAATTTGATTTGAAATTTTATCGAATCGAGTCAAGTGAAATGGAATTCGAATCGAATATATTTGTTCGAGTTAAATTTTAAAAAATAATTTTGGGTCCTTGTAACCACTGTCATCCACCATAATAAAATTTGTCCACCATAATCAAATTTTTTATTAACTTTCATCACCTCATAATTTATTTATTTATCTTTTATATACAGATTAGCTTTTTTGCTTGCTTAATTGTTTCAATTATCTTCAGATTCTTGTCACTATGTATTTTGGAATTAAAAAATATATTAAATGTAAAAATGTGATTTTTTAATAAAAGTTATTTTAAAGATAAAATGTGAAATTGATACTAATATAAAGTTTTAACACGAATATTAGTTGATGAATCATATTTTATCATCCTAATTTGATTTGAAATTTTATCAAATCGAGTCAAGTGAAATGGAATTCGAATCGAATATATTTGTTCGAGTTAAATTTTAAAAAATAATTTTGGGTCCTTGTAACCACTGTCATCCACCATAATAAAATTTGTCCACCATAATCGAATTTTTTATTAACTTTCATCACCTCATAATTTATTTATTTATCTTTTATATACAGATTAGCTTTTTTGCTTACTTAATTGTTTCAATTATCTTCAGATTCTTGTCACTATGTATTTTGGAATTAAAAAATATATTAAATGTAAAAATGTGATTTTTTAATAAAAGTTATTTTAAAGATAAAATGTGAAATTGATACTAATATAAAGTTTTAACACGAATATTTTATGGCATCATTAATAATTCAACTTTAATATAAATATTTAATATGACTAAACAATTCAATAATATAAATAATATAAAATGTGAAATTTAATTTAATAATATAAATAGTAGATATAAATAAAATTATTACTATTTATGTTTAGGGGTTTTTTTGGATAATTTTGATTTTTTATTTAGGAGTAAATGGTGAAAAGTAAAAGTTTAAGGGGAAAATAAAAAGTTTTGGGGAGTAAAAGTTTGAGGGAAAGTAAATAGGGGAGTAAAATTTTGGAGGGAAAATATTAAAAAATTGGGGGGGATGGGTTTGGGGTAGATGGGGGGTGGGATGAGAAGGGAGTAAAAGTTTTAAGGGGAAAGTGGGAGAGAGTAAAAATTTTGGGGGAAAATAAAAAGTTTTGAGGGTTTTTTAAAGTAAAATTTTGAGGAAAAGTAAATAGGAGAGTAAAATTTTGGTGGGAAATGGATTTTGGGTAGATGAGAGGTTGGGATGGGAGAAGAGTAAAAGTTTTGGGAGGAAAATGGGAATGAGTAAAAGTTTTGAGGGAAAAGTAAAAAGCTTTGGGAGTTTGGGGTTAAAATGTAAAATATTATAGTTTGATATTCGATTTATTCAAATTATTCAAGTTATTCGAATTCAAAAACTCAACTCGATTCCAACTCAAAATTTAAAAAAAATTCGAGTTGACTCGAACAACTCGATTCGTTTAACTCGAAATTTGAATTTTTTTCGATTTTTTCGAGTCGAATCGAGTTTTGCTCACCCCTAGGAAAAACCTCTATGGGATACATGAAGTTAGGAAAGGAAATAGGGGGTGATCCTGTTAGTTATTGCCACAGGTGAAGCTCCCAGCCTTGTGGAGGGAACACTGCGATGTTCTAACATTAAGATTAGGTGGTGTAAAATAGGTAATGGGAGGAGGTTTCGATTTTTCGAGTCGAATCGAGTTTTGCTCACCCCTAGGAAAAACCTCTATGGGATACATGAAGTTAGGAAAGGAAATAGGGGGTGATCCTGTTAGTTATTGCCACAGGTGAAGCTCCCAGCCTTGTGGAGGGAACACTGCGATGTTCTAACATTAAGATTAAGTGGTGTAAAATAGGTAATGGGAGGAGGATTCGAGAACTGAAAAATCATGGAAATGTATTGTAACACCTCACACCCTTCACCGGCCGTGTGGAGGGAACACTGCGGTGTTCTAACATTAAGATTTGGTGGTGTAAAATAGGTAATGGGAGAAGGATTCGAGAACTAAAAAATCATGGAAAGGTATTGTAACACCCCACACCCAGCCCAGACGTTATGGCCAAATCCAGCGATGTCACATCAAAGAGGTTGTTTCAAAACGACTGTGTTTAGTTAAAATTATGTTCAGTGGCATAGTTGCTTGGGTAAAACCTAAACTTGTGACTTAGAAAATCAAAATCCTTGTAATTTGTTAAGATGAAAGCCCATATTCTAAGAAAAAGTTCACATATTAAGATTACTTAGAAAACCATGATTAACTTTAAAAAAAATATTTAAGTTTGATGATCCAACAGTGAATAATAATCCCAAATAAAAAGTCAAATCGAAGACACAAGGCCTTATTACAACCCAAAAAAAAAAACAAGTAATTAAAATAAAGTAATTTAAAAACTATTTAAAACTTCTAAGAAGCTTGCAGTGTGGCCATCTCCGAGTCCTTTCCCACGTCGAGCCGTCTATTGAGGGTCACCTGAAACATTAAATTAAAGGGTGTGAGTTTCAAAACTTAGTGTGTATGACCCTTGGCAATCAAATCAATATGCACATTAACATATTGGGCCTAAGCCCTACTCAATATCGGTGGCCTCTGGGCCTTAGCCCATGATAGCCTCGATTGGGTCTGAGCCCACATTCAAATATCAAGATGTTCATGCCATATGTAGTTACCCATAACCAACCCTGTACATCCCCTTCCAACCCTACACTCCTGTGGGGAGATACTCGACCAACCCATCCTTATACACCTGTTGTGACACCGGTTGCGGCACCACTCATCGTTGCAGCAGAGCTGCTCGTGGCTCAAAAGCCTTCGTTGGGTCTACAGTCGTCAAACGACCGTGTGACCCTCATATACACTTCCTCCAATCAAAACCCAGCCCACATGCAACATAATATCTCATGAATGCATCATCGTTACATACAACATACACCAGTCATACTCATAACACATAGGGGTATTTTAGTCATTTCACTACCCAGGGGTATCTTGGTAATTTCTACCCTACAAGGGTGTCTCGGTAACTCTACCCTTTGAGGCGTTATAATAATTCTACCTTAGAGGAGCATTTTAGTAATTCCCCTAGAGGGGCATTTTAGTAATTCTACCTTAGAGCGGCATTTTCGTAATTCTACCCTAGAGGGGTATTTTCGTAATTTCCTAAAGGTACAGATTTTAATTATGGATTTTGGCCCATCAACAAGTCCTCGCGACTAAAGTGAACGGATACTATGCACCAGGTAGGATGCAAGAGAAGAGGAGGTGGGTCACTCGGACCGCTTAAGTACCAAGCTCTTCCTAGATCCAATTCTAGACATGCATACATCCATTGCCACACCTTAGTCTAACGAATTGTCCATGGACATGTTTAATTCTTTAATTAAGTCTTATGTAAAATTTGAGAGATCAGAACTAGGCCTATAGTCCATTAAAAACCCTAGCATGCATTTCTACAATCCCATAAGGCCCACTAGGCCCAATCATATTCATAAAACCCAAACATGCTTATGTAGCCCATTAGGCCCGATCATAATCCAATCATACATTCATGCATGTCAATTCATCATACAATTTCATATCACCATTTTGCCACTTTGGGCCCACAAGTTCGTCAAGCCAATTCGGGATTTTGGGATTTCAGCTTTTGCTGATTTTCGTGTGTGTAGTGTATATACACACCTGATTGACGACTCGCACTACTCTATTCTTAGTCTCGGCCTACAACCAAAACCATCTTCGAATCAATTCTATACCTTAAACTACAACTTTATCAAATCCCAAAGCCTTACCGTAACCTTACCGTGTACCACCGATTTAAATAGCCTTTCCTTTGCTATTATTCTGAATATCCTTAGATCTGCATCAACACACATATACTATCAACATCAAGTGACTAATATTCCACACGAGTCACCCCTATATACCACACTTATATTCAGCCACCTACGAAACCGAAATTGAGAATGAGTACACTTACCACTTGCTAGAGATCCTTACCACACTTGAAATCTTTGAACCCTACCCCTTGTTAATACAGGGTTAACGATAAGAAAAAGATTAGATAGCCCTTCGGCTTTTATCAAAACGCACTAAAAGATGGTTAACTAAGTACTTACCGAAACTAGTCTCTGATCTTATGGCCTAGATATCTACTGAGTGTGATCGGCTTTTAAAATCTTGGTTGTAAATAACAAAAACAAATTTGTGATGGAGGAAAGCAAAAGAAATTGGCAAAGGGGATATGGGTATTCGATTTTTAAGAGATTAAGGAAAGAAATCGGCGTAGGGGATATAGGTATTCGGCTTTTGTAAAAGAGGAAAAAGAACTAGAAAGAAGGAGAAGAATGAAGCCTTTGGGTTGGCAAAGCAAGGGAAACTCTTCAAAAAGAATTCAGCACCTCCTATAAATACCCAAAGCTGAACCCCTAAAGTCCCAATTGGCTCCACTTCATCCACATCCCATCTCCTAATTTTTCTCCACGATAAGCTCTCTTAACCTCTTCCTATATTTTCTCTTTTGATCACCCTCCTTAGAGTCCATCTTCATGCCACTTCCCACATTCTAGAAGGCCAAAACTAAACTCCTAAAAATACTAAGCTAGGACCCAAAACTTAACCAAGGCCCAATATTTCTAGGCCCAAAATTCGGGGTGTTACAGGTATTTACCACGACAACGATATCGACTGGTCTTTCAGGGCGACACCGTGGCAATGGTATATGGCGTAAGACTATAGATGAAGGATGCTATGGCAGTTTGGTATGAGATACGTAGTGTAAGACCATGAATGAAAAATGCCATGACAGCATTGTACAATGTATAAGGTATATGGTGTAAGACCATAGATGAAAGATGCAATGACAACCAGGTATAAAGAGTAAGACTACGGATGAAAGATTCCATGACACCCACAGAGATAGTCTGCTGGAACAATAACATAAAGATAGTTCGCCAGGATAGTAAACACAAGGTAAGTCCGAGGGGACAGGGGAAACAAGGTAATAAAGATATAAAATCATAGCTTGGCTACGGAAACCCATAAAGTCTGCTTGGACCACAAGCACGAGGTATACTGCCAGTGCGCCAAGCAAAAGAAACCACACAAATAGAAGAAGAGTTAAAATAAAGTGTAAGTATGACAAGCGGATTATGAAAAATCTACCAGAAGTGATGAAAGTGGTAAGGATAGCTGTGAAAGTCGACAAAGCATGGGAAAGAACCAGCAAAGAATTAAAGGAAGATAGGTCATGCGAGAGCTGGCCTAACTATGGGAAAGTATAAAGGGAAAAGTATTCCAAGATCGCAAGCAATGATCCATCATGAAGAGCAACTAGGGGTAGCTTAAAGAAGTTGTACACTAGAGGAAAATCTCATAGAAGAGATGACGATTCTACTCGTAGGATAAGGATAGAAGTCAATGGGATAGTATGTCTGTCAAGACTATTCCTTTTTGAGGCTAGTCTTTTACGGTAATGTCATGAAGCTAGCTCCGAAGGGAGAACATACGTAAGAAAGGAAATAGACTCGTATAGTATGATGAGTGCTGACTTTCCAAGACGATAAGTCAACTGTTCATCATATGGGACAGGTGAGGCCCTAAGTTAGTCTTGTGCATAAGGTGGATTACTAGGAGTAATCCCGCCACTGTCACCAATAGGATGGAACAAGAATGAGTTCGCTAGAGGGCGCAGTTCGTTGTAAGTTATCCTAATATGAAAATGTAATTGATCCTTTGAAATATGGAGATTGGATCAGGATTGC
Organism: Gossypium stocksii; assembly: GCA_020496765.1. NCBI lineage: Eukaryota > Viridiplantae > Streptophyta > Magnoliopsida > Malvales > Malvaceae > Gossypium > Gossypium stocksii. The sequence continues at coordinate 9,959,492 of CM035621.1, read as the reverse complement.
ATTGAAGATTTATCTCAATTAGTCCTACTTTATCATGGCCTTTATTATTATGCTATTTTAGATGCCATTTTATAGAGGAATCGATTATAATTGATCTAGTATGTTAGCAAGTATTGAAAGTTTATATATTAGAGAGACTTCTATAGGTGATTTTATCGAGAGTTTGATCACTTATCTATTCATTGAGGAACCTATTATTTGCGAGCGTATTTAAGAGTGTAAACAAGTTTATTTTTTGGTTTACAACCTAAGTTCTCCCCCTTGAGAACTTAGAAATGAGTGATTTGGATCTTTATGTACAAAAGTTATGTTGCAATACCAAGGTGTGACAAGACTTAAATCACTTGTATATCAAGATTAAAAATAGTGGCTTATCCACACTAAGTTAGTTCCACATATGCACGGGAAATGAATTGTGTAAACAACTTGTATAAGTTAGTTCCACATATGCACGGGAAATGAATTGTGTAAACAACTTGTATACTTATTTTGTTGTTCTTTGCAATGCCACCTTTTGTGGGCACGACATCTACCACTTTCATTCAAACACTATGTTTTTCTTAATGATTATCAATTGTAAGTTTCAACAAAGTTGATTAATCAGAGATGAGAGGATGTAGGACTTCCAACTTTAGCAAGAAGAATCCAAACCCCGTTCTCAAGAAATTGGGAGGTAAAGTTGAAACATGTGTTTAAAGAGGCAAACTTGCTACTAATTTCATGTTTAGAGTGAATGTAGGCCTCCCTAGGCATTTCGAAGTTCCCTTTTGTTTGATATACAAGGGCTCACTATGGGTAGATATATTCATAGTGACTAAGTAATCGAAGGTGATAGCCTTCTGTATTTTATTTTATTTTTAAAAACCATGCTAGTTACCAAATTAAAATGAATTTTCATTTTTTTTATATTTTCATGCTTATATCAATGTAATCAAACTTTTTATATCAAACTTTTATTCATAGTGCCTATGTTTCTTTTATATATATATATATATTCAAAACATGGGTTGTCAATATTAATCATGCCACATAATCTCCCCATGTGAGTTGCATAAGCCTTAAGTTAATGGCCAAAGATGATGTGTTACCAAATTATGTTACCAGTCATCTTCTTCCTCTCTCAAATGGTAAACCTAACTATCCCCTTTATTTTTTCTGCTGTGGAAAAAAACAGTAAATCTTCATGTGCTTATGTATTTCGTTTCATAATCCACCCCCTTTATCGTCTTTCTTTCTTTAATAAAAATTTTGGTTTTCTCTTTTCGTCAACGGTTCTTCGTGTAACACAAGTAAACCAACATGCTTTAATCCGATGTTCATAATTATATAGCATCTAAACAAAGCCATCTATTGACCCAATGTGATTAAGCAAATAAAGCTTGAGATTGTACAATCTCGTACGTCTTAAACTCAATCCCTTATCTCAAAACCTCGATGCATGAACCTTGTTTAATGAACTTTAAACACTTTTTTAAGATTTCTTGCAATTCAAAATTAGAAAAAAAGAAAAGCCTTTTCTTTTTCTTTTTTCACTAATGAAGTAATTTGGTAATATAAATTTTATGCATTACAAATCACTTATAAGTACAATATACGCCTCCTATTCAATTTGTTTTGATTCGAAACTTGTTTTTTATAAAAGGAATAATGTCACATTTGGTACTTGTATTTTCATAAAATATCAAATGTAATGCTTATATTTTGAAAATATCTAATGTAGTACTTGTATTATCAATCTTTGTATTATTATGATACATGAAGTTAACACAGTTAGTTAATGCTAAACTAGCCAATGAAAATTCAACACGTAGAATGTTTTTTCCCAAATCATAAGTCCACACGGATAATATAACATTATGAGAAAAACTAAATAAAAATAATTAAATTAAATTAAAAACAAATAACTAAATTTAAATGACATATGCCGATTGAGTCTTAATTCGATTGGCATCAGTATTATTACTAGTGTAAGAAAACATGAGTTCAAACACGCTAGAACACGTTTTATTATCCTAGTTAAGGGTTTGTGAGGGATATAAGTAATTTTCAGCATTATATAAAATAAACCTAAATAAAATATGGTTAATAAAAAAAAAGGAAATACTAAGCTTACATTAACAAAAACATCATATACTCCATTAAAGTAAATACTAAAGTCATTTTCCTACAATTATTTGTAGGAAATCAAGTAACACATAATTGTGTAGTATGAGATTCTTCGAATTTTGCTTCTAAAATTTTTGGATTCATCTTAAGCAAAGAAGAAGGTGAAGTTTTGAAGGAGAAAATTGACATCAAATTTCTACAAATATGGTTTTATGCGGAGAAAACTTGTTTTCAAATGGGAAACTCTTTGGAAAAAATTACTTCAGTATTTACTTTGATGGAGAAGATGACCTTTTTGCTTTTGTAAGTTGTGTATTTAATTTTTTTGTTAACCATAAGCATTTAGGTTTAGTTATTTATTTATTTTTTTAAATTTAATTAGTTTGTTCTATTTAGTTTTCCACACAATGTTATATTATCTACATGGACTTGATGATTTGAAAAAAAAAAATTGTGTCAAATTTCATTGAATGGTTTTGATTCATTAACGGTATTAACTGTAGGCATCATAATAATATATAACTTGATAGTTTGGGTGCCACATTGAATATTTTTAAAGTACAAATATCACATTAGACATTTTATGAAAGTACAAGTACCAAATAAGACATTATTCCTTTATAAAATAAGGACTAATGAAAATGAGGGTTTATTAAGGTGGTGTTATTTGGCAATTCTTCATTTTTTCCAATTTAATTCATGATATCTCTCTTTACTTTAAAACCTAATGGTATTTTTTTTTTCTTTTGACAAAGTCCTCTCCCTTTAGGTATTTTAACACATTATCTTTCTCAGTTTAGATAAAAAAATTTCGTTCAATGTTTTTGGCATAGCCTTTTTGTTTATTTATTTATTTACTTAATATCCCCTTATATCATCCTTTCCTATGGTGGGGATTTGGCATAGGTAAAGTTCATATTCGACACCATCACCGAGCATTACGCCACAAGAAAGGCTAAATTTCCTCCTCCTCTCAACAGATTTTGGCAATGTCACAATTGCATGACCCTATCACATGTGATGGATTCTACAAACTGTTAGTTGGCATACATATGTGTTTAAGTTACCTAAATTTCATGTGTTAACCCTAGTTGGAAAACCTTGGAAAAAAAATCCAGTCCTCAAATTCGATTCCTTAATATCATGTATGCAAGGTTGGCTTTAGTATCCGTCGCTATCGCGAAAAAATCAAAATAAAAAAGCATAAGAGCTTGCGTTTATAAGATGAAAACTTATGAAAACTATGGCTAGGGTTTGTTTTGATTTCTAGACAATATTCCATGAATCTGAAATTATAGTTATAGCAATACACTAATACGTCGTGCATGATTTCAAATCCTCAAATTTCAATACCCTTTTACAAAAGTTAGATTTTTATGTTTTGGCAATATTCAGGTATTAGGAGTTGGATTGTATTTTGTCTCCTCTATTAGAAAAATGGGCAAATTAGTCCCTATGCGTTAGATCAAAGAGCAAACTAGTCATTCTGTTAAAAAATTCATCCATTTCTACTATTAAAAACAAATTCATGTATGTTAGCATGAGATAAATGTGACAGGTCACGTGTTACTGTTTAACTATTCCGTCAACTATACTAGTTTTTAATAATACAAATGGATGAATTTTTGTAACTAAAATGACCAATTTGCTCTTTGATCTAACTTACAGAGACTAATTCGACCATCATTTTAGTAATGGCAGCAAAATGCAATCCGACTCCTAATACAAAATCATGATACTTTTACCCAATATTCATCTCTACTTGCGTATCACACATATGAAACCTAGTTATATATGTTTATAGTGCATCAATGCAATTTAGATGATATAATAAGTGATTCATATCATACACATAATATATATATGTATAAACCCTAAATGAAGATTATTTTTAATATGGAAAAGTGTAAGCTTAGTTTCAAATTCCCCACGTTGCTATTGAGGTCCCTAAAGCCGCAAATTGATGCTTACACGCTAGACTTAGATGTCCAAAAAGATGTTATGAATCCAAAAATGTTGGACAATGTCCCATTGCATGATCTTGGTTTGATTTGAGGATGATTGAGATTTTAAACACGACAAAGCAGGGTACGAAATCGAAATCGAATTGTTTGCAGTATTAAATGAACCTTGTTAATTTGGTTCAATTATTGGACCAACCTAAATATCATCAAACTCTTACTTAAATAGCATGGATAGGGTATTAGGGGGCTTTAGTTCAGTTCAAATCTCAATTTCATGCAATATCAAACTCTATATTCGGCATTGACTATGCAAATTGAAACTGACTGTAAACCTAAAGGAAATGGAAAAAAAAAAAAAAAAAAAAAAAAAATGCGTGTGCTTTTTTTACCTATGTGTGAATTCAAACAAATTCTTTTGAGTTGTTAGTGTATTAAGGTCCATTTATTTTAAGATATAGCCGGATTGGTAAGCATTGGTTCTAAAATCAATGTCAAATATTTAATTGTTTTTTTCTTTAAAATATAATTTAGATAAAGTTCAAATGTGCTTGTCTTATGCATTTTACACTTTACGAATTTAGCCTCTCTATTTTTATTTCAAAGAATTTAACCTTTCTACTTTGTTAACATTAGGGATGAGCATTCGATTGAATTGAGACAAATCAAGTGAAAAATTTTGAGTTAATCAAATTGATGAATCTTATTTTATTATCGTAAATCGATTTTTGAATTTTTTTCGAATCGAGTTGAGTGAAAAGAAATTCGAGTTGAGTTAAGTCAAGTTGAATAAATTTATTCGAGTTAAATTAAAAAATTAAATTGGTCAAATTGAAATATTGTTAATGATACGGCTAAATTTCAAGTTAAGGAACATAAATGGCATATATATTGTTAAGATTTATTAATTATTTTAATTTTTTGAATTTATATATATTTATAAAATTTTGGAAAAAAATATTTTATAAATATTTTTTATTTTTAAGATAATTTTGATTTTTTTTTTGTGTCTAATTTTTTTAAGAGAGACCAATTTGCACATTTTTGAATCTGTCAGGGACACAACGGGTATTTATATTAATTTGTTATTCAAGTTATTTGAATTATTCGTGTTGCAAAGTTCAACTTGACTTCAACTCGAAAAACCGAATAAATCAAAATTCAAAATTGGAAAAATCAATCTTTTCTAATCGAATCAAGTTTTTCTCACCCCTAGTTGACACGGTTAAAATCCTTCTATTAAATTTAGGTTCAATATAATGCCATGTTTTTTTTACATGGCTACCAAATGAATATTCTATTTATTTCAAAATATCACACTAGCAAATTTAACAAAAGCATTTTAATGGTGTTAACTGGATTTAAGTTTTGAAATTTAAAAAATAGAACTAAATTTCAAGAAATAAAAGTAGATGAACTAAAATTTCAAATTGTGTATGAAGAGATCAAGGACTTGAAGGATATTTTTAACTTTTAGATAAATATAAATAATTCCTCAAGGGTCGGGTTATTTGTCAAAGCCCCCAAAGGCTTGCTCTGAAAATGTTTAAACCAAAATATTAGGCATGTAAATTAAGCTTGGATAAAAGTGTGAGGCTTATTTAAAATACAAGTCTCATGTTTCTATACTTAAAGCGTAGCGCAAATTGACATTTTTTTCAAGCTTATAACATGTTTTTTGTTCTGTATTATGTAATTTATTGTTGAGAATTAATTCAAAGTAGTAGGTTGTTGACCAAGTATCTTGGTAGAATATTTGTTAGTACAGATTTTATTTTCAATTTAAGTTGTTAGCTATTTTTGGGTTAAGGTATTTTTTTGTAAGCCTATAAATATAGGCATTTATGCTTTGTTTTTAATCAATTCAGTGTTCATCAATAATAGAACAACTTTAATACATATTGTAATTGTCTCTTTCACATTTCCTTCTTCAACAAATTTGTATCAGAGTAAGGTTCGATCTTTTAGGCAATTGAGAGAAAGTTAAGTTTGGGTCTACTAGGTATTTGAGAGAAACACCTTTTTGGGTCTTTGGGAAACACGAGAGAAGAGAGTGTGTGTTCTTGGAATGGCATCAGTTGGTTTTTCTTCCTCCTAACCACTCATACCCATTTTCAATGGTGAGAAATATGAATGGTGGAGCATCAAGGTGAAGACATTGCTCAAATCACAAGAGCTAGGGGACTTGGTCGAGTACAAGTTCGCTGATATACTTGAACCTGATAAAGAAGAAAAAAAGAGATTGAAAGAAACCAAGAAAAACGATGCTAAGGCATTGTTCATTATCCAGCAAGCAGTTCATGACTCTATTTTCTCACGAATTGTTGCAGCAACCACATCGAATGAATCATGGTCAATTTTGCAGAAAGAGTATCAAGGTGATTCAAAGGTTATAATGGTGAAATTACAATCACTACGACGTGATTTTGAAACCTTGATGATGAAGAATGGTGAACCAATTGCTGATTTTTTGTCACGAACAAGGAAAATAGTCGGCCAATTGCACTCTTATGGCGAACAAATTTCTGACGAGATAATTGTAGCGAAAGTTTTGCGAAACTTGACGATAAAATTTTATCATGTTATGGCTGCTATAGAAGAATCCAAAGATCTATCAATTCTCTCCGTTGATGAATTGATAGGGTCTCTTCAATCTAATGAGGCAAGAATCAACAAATCAGCAGAAAAGAGCGAAGAGCAAGCATTTCAAGTGAAGGAGACATTCACAAATCAAGGCAACAATGACCATTCAACAAACAATGATTGAGGAAGAGGAGGATATCATAGTGATCGTGGCTGTGGTTATGGTAGAGGTAGAAGCAGCGGAAAGAATGATGGACAGAGGTAATACAATGAGTAAGGTAACATAAAATATGGCATAAAATGTTATCATTGCAATAGATATGGGCATATAAAAGCCGATTGCTAGTATAAGGATCAAAAAATTAACTTTGCAACAGAAAGTGATGAGGAAAACAAGCTTTTTATGGCTTGTATTGATGCTAACCATAAGCCAAGCGATTTGTGGCAGCTGTTCGAATCATATGACAGTCACTAAATCCTTGTTCAAGGCACTTGATGAGTCATAAAAGATAAAGGTGCAGCTTGGGAACAAAAGGGAGATACAAGTTGAAGGAAAATGCACGGTGAAATTTTTTACTAGCCATAGAGAAGGAAAAATTTTGGACAATGTTCAATTTGTTCCTGATTTAGGATACAATTTATTGAGTGTTAGACAACCAATGGCTGGTGGATATTTTGTCATATTTGATGATGATATATGTATCATCAAAAATAAAAAGTCAGGCAAACAAGTCCATGTCCACATGACTCCAAATAAGATGTTTCCATTGGATGTTTCAAACATAGAGAACTTTGTTCTTGCTGCAAGTGCAAAGGATGACTCGAAGCTATGGCATTTGAGGTATGAAAATCTCAATATTAAAGGCCTAAAATTGCTAAGTGATAAAGGTATGGTTCTTGGACTACCAAAAATTGGCTCTCTTGATTTATGTGAGGGGTGCATTTATGAAAAGCAGACTAGGAAGCCATTTCCTGTTGGAAAAGCATGGAAAGCTACTGAATGTTTAAAATTAATTCATGTTGATCTATGTGGTCTTATGCAAACCGAGTCCTTGGGTGGAGCCGTTACTTCTTGTTGTTCACTAATGATTATAGTCGTATAAGTTTGGTGTATTTTCTGGAAAACAAGTCAGAAACTTATGAAAAGTTCCAGAAATTTAAGGCTATGTGGAGAACCAAAGCGACTGTCATATCAAAGTTCTTCGCACGAATCGAGGAGGAAAGTTTGTGTCCAAAGAGTTCAATCTGTTTTGTGAAGACAATAGCATCCGTAGGGAGTTAACAATTCCTTACACTCCAGAGCAGAAGGTGTCGTTGAGCAGAAGAATTGAATTGTTGTAGAGATAGCGAAAAGTATGTTACAAGCAAAGGGACTCTCAAATCAGTTTTAGGCAGAAGTTGTGGCAGCATCAGTCTGTCTACTAAATCTCTCGCCAACAAGGGTTGTCATGAACAAAACTTCATATGAAGCTTGGTGTGGTAGGAAACTCAATGTAAGTCATTTAAGAATTTTTGGGTGTGCTGCTTATGCTTTGGTAAATTCTCATGCTTGTAAAAAACTTGATGAAAAATCTGAAAAATGTATTCTTATTGGTTATTGTACTCAATCCAAAGCATATAGATTGTATAACCCTCATAGTGGAAAATTTTCAAGTAGAAGAGATGTAGTGTTTAATGAAAATGCAAGCTGGGATATGATTGTAAAGCAGGTACAACAGGAGATTTCTTTTCCCATTGAAAATTCTCCAGATGAAAAACAAGAGTCGGCACCAACAACATCTACAACACTTTAAGAGCCTTCTGAAGAACCAATTCCATTGAGAAGATCAACAAGGATCAAAAAGCTGAATCTGAAATATACTGTTAACACTTATGCATCCTGTCAATTTGCTCTAGCTGTTTTAGATCCTCTGTATTATGAAGAAGATATAATAAGGAAGAATGGCAAAAGGCGATGATGGAGGAGATGAAATCCATCGAAAAGAATGGAACTTGGGAGATGGTTGACTTGCCAGAAGACAAAAATGCAATTGGTTTGAAATGGGTGTCCAAGACAAAATTTGGTGCAGATGGAAGCATCCAAAATTACAAAGCTCATCTTGTGGAGAAAGGTTATGCACAGCAATATGGTGTTAATTTCAAAGAAACCTTCTCCCCAGTAGCTCGGTTCAAAATGGTGAGGCTTGTTCTAGCATTGGCTGCACAATTGTAATGGCATGTTTATCAATTTGATGTCAAATCAGCATTCCTCAATAGAGATCTACAAGATGAGGTTTATGTAGCACAAACAGAAGGTTTCATAAAGAAAGGCAACGAAACAAATGTGTACAAGTTGAAAAAGGCGTTGTATGGATTGAAGCAAGCCCCTCAGGCATGGTACAGCAAGATCGATAGTTATCTTCAGAAGAAAGGGTATATGAGACTTGTATGTGAAAAAAGAAGGTAAAAATGATTTCATCATTATTTGTCTTTAAGTTGATGATATCATTGATACTAATTCCTCTAACTTTCTTATTGATAAGTTTAAGTCTCAAATGATGAATGAATTCGAGATGTCGAATATGGGTTTATTGCATTGTGTCCTTGGTCTAGAATTTCATCAAGCTGAAGATGGAATTTTTATCTCACAGAGAAAATATGCTAAGGATCTTCTCAGTAATTTTGGCATACTTAATTGCAAGCCTACAGCTACACCCATGATTATCAATGAGAAACTGCAGCTAGAAGATGGAGAAGAAATGGCATATGCAAGGAGGTTCAGAAGCTTGGTTGAAAGTTTAATTTATTTGACTCAGACTAGGCCCGATATTGCATTTCCTATTGGTGTTATTTATAGGCTTATGTAGCAACCTTCAAAGGTTCATTATGGAGCAGCAAAACAGGTCTTGCGGTACATTGCTAGAACTTTAGACTATGGCATTTGGTACTCAAAAACTTCAATTTCAGATTGTGTGGGTTCACAGACAATGATTGGGCAAGTTCTTTAGATGATAAAAGAAGTGTATCAGCAAATGTTTTCACTCTAGGTTCAGCGGTGATCACTTGGAGTTCTAAGAAGCAAGCTACAATAGCATTGTCAACCTCAGAGGTTGAGTATGTAGTAGCAACTGTAGCAGCTTGTCAAGCTATTTGGCTAAGGAGAATGTTAGTTGATCTTCAACACGAGCAGAAATGTGCAACAGAGATATTCTATGACAACAAATCAAATATCTCCATGACAAAGAATCAACATTTCATAGTAGAACAAAGCACATCGATATTCGTTGTCATTTCATTCGTGATTTGGTAGCAAAAGAGTAAATATCTTTGGAGTATTGCAGCACCCAAGAGCAGCTATCAACTGTGTTAACAAAGGCTTTATCAAAGGAGAAGTTCAGCTATTTTAGAAATCAACTTTGTGTCTGCAACTTTGAATTAAGGGAGAGTGTTGAGAATTAATTCAAAGTAGTGGGTTGTTGACCAAGTATCTTGGTAGAATATTTATTAGTTTAGATTTTATTTTCAGTTTAAGTTGTTAGCTATTTTTGGGTTAAGGTAGTTTTTTGTAAGCCTATAAATATAGGCATTTATGCTTTGTTTTTAATAAATTTAGTGTTCATCAATAATAGAACAACTTTGATGTATATTGTAATTGTCTATTTCACGTTTTCTTCTTCAACATTTATATCACATGAAAATTATACAAAATTAACCTATCAATTTAAAATACATATCTATCAATTTTTCCCTATATTTAAAAAAATTCAATTTAATCAAATCAAGTCGAATTGAATTGGATAAATAAAATGGAATTAACCTATTATAGTTTACTTGTTCGAATTATGTTAATGGCGTGCGAATTCCAGCCGATGTAGTTTTTAACTTTCAACTCAAACCCCTGCATTTCTTGATTGTTATCATCGTTGCATTTTTATAGCTAAGATTGAATTACAAAATTGTTTTAATGAAACCATAGAACTCATCTTTTATATATATATATATATATATATATATATGAATTGAAGCATATGACATACGCTATACGTTAATTTCAAGAAAAGACCAGTTTTGTTTTAATTCAAATGATCTAATCCATCATATATCCATCTCTTCCAATTCATAAAATTGGATTTCATTTTCATTATCGAAAGCTACTTATGAACAAACTAAAATATGCTACGTCCTGTTTGGCAGGAAAATTTATAGTATGGAGTAAACTCAATAGAGACTATACCTCGACCCCAAAATTTTTAAAATTTTTTTTATTTGGGGGTATCTTTTTAACTTGATTCAAAAGCTGGAATTAACATTTATTAATATAAATAAAAATATTTATAGTTAAAATTAAACACGGAAATTAATTATTCCTTTTTAGAGTTTGTAAGTATAAGAACAATGCAATCATAGTATAAACACAAATACAATACAATCAGAAATATATATCCACGTAATTACAAATTAGAATTAAATCAATATAAAGCAAAAGTTGAGAATTAAGATAATCCGGATGAAAATTATCCCATCATACTAAATTCACATATAACGACAATAAATAATAAAATTAAAAATCCACAAATAACAATTACATATGGTATAACTCAAGCAAATATGAAGGTGAAAAGAATGCAAATTTATATCTTTTCTTTGAAATTTAATTATTTCAAATGCGAAAAAGAAACACTCATTCAACTTCAATTAATAAATATATTTATAACTTTGCATTTAATTCATTTTTGTCCAACAAATTTTCTTCTCTCATAAATGAAAGAAAAGGAAAAAAAGAAATCCTCTCTTATTTAATTTGGCTACCAAACATAGTGTTTAATGAGTAGAGCTGAACAAAGGCAAACAAGGCAGAATCGAGGGCCACAATTGCTGTACCTGATATAGAATTTTGGTTCCTTTAATGCTTTGGATTGAAGCCGATTTTAGTATACAAATTGCAAATACAATTCACATTCCATTTTTGAAAATCACGACAAAGCTTTTTAGTCTTTGTCATGGACCAACGCCAAAGATAATTTATAAAGCAATCACAAATTTGAAAGCCTACATTGAATTCAAGCCACCTAAAACCTAGCTAGTGGCCACCATTATTATAAAATCTAAAGTAATTAATATATGATATACATACAACTAGCAGTCACAAATCAAATTTTAATTTTCTCTTTAGCTAATCCTTATAATTATTACTATCATTATGGATGAATGTGGTGTTAATGGGATATATGTTTGATCTGTCAAGATCAAAAGTTTGATCTTGAATTGAAATTTGAAATAATTTGATTTAATTATAAAAAATAAATTATTTAAATTTGCTAAATTTAAATTTGTAATGTCTTAATTTTAAAATGATCTAAAATAACTAAACACAAAATGATTTAAATTTAGTATGCCTTAAAAAAAATTATTCGATACGACCTTATTTAAAAATTTTGAATTACTTAATTTCAAAATAATCTAAACTCGAAATCATCTCATTCTGAAATATCCTAAAACTATTTACCCATGCAAAACTAACTCAACCCAATTTATGAGATTGTTTAAACTTAAAACAAACATCAAGTAATCAACTTTTAATGATTTTTTAAAAATATTTTTTTATTACGTAATTTAAATATTCAACAATGTTGTAATAACTAGACCTTAAAACTCTTCTCTAGCTTATTCTCCCCATCCTTTTGATAATGTTATTTTTTTATCTAATGTTGATTTGTACTTTCATTTTATAACAAAAGAGTTTTTTAAATCTTAAGAGATACATTATACGACAAAATATCCTTAAAGATAATGATTAATATATCTCAAGCTATTCAACTCAAAATTTCAATTCATCAACTTAATGCAATATTTACTAACAATCTTAAAGATATTTTCGTACTTAAATGTTGTCCACACTATCAATGCCCATGTTCGTTGTTGTTATTATTATAGTAATGTTGCCTGTGGCAATTTTCCATGAATGTACCATATGCCTACTTTGGTTGTTGCCTTCCTGCCTATATGCTAATGATATTAATATTTATATTATTCGAGATTCTTATGCATGTATAAAAAAGGGGTGAGATCTAAATATTTCTAATAGATTACAGTAGGTTTAATTTTGAAAAAAAAAATGCTAAACATGTAAAATATATTATTTCTATGATTAAAGTATGTTATTTTTATGATTATTGGAAAATCAGTCCGCCTTAAATAAAGTTTAATAAAGTGAAATTCTTAATGTAAAAATGATGTGAATTTACTTTGAACTTGATTAATATTAATTTTACCCTTCATATGGATTGGGTGGTGGGCCCAACATTGGATTTAATTTGAGCATTATTTAATAATTTGACTCAATTGTTAAAGTTGTATTAATTTGCACCTATGATAGGAATTTCTTATTTGTTACATTATTGGATTTGAAAGAGTATGTAAATTTAATTTATTTATTTTCAAACATACTTCGAATTGTATGTTTATGTATGTGAGTTGAATTTATTTTAAACAAGATTTATGATTTTTTTTTTTTTTTTGGATTGGTTACAAATCCAAAATAAAATTTTGAGACACAAAAAAAAAAAGGGAAAATTGTTTTGTGTGACAAATCTATAGTTTGTTTCTGGAAATAAGTGTGATAGTGAGAAAATGTATGTCTAAGAAAGACTTGGTCCTTAAAAGGATCATGTACACCACCTCTCTTTCGTGAGAATCTACCTAGTGCTTTATTCATCAACTATACTTACTATTCTAGTATCCAATTATGATGACAAATTGGACCACTATATAACTATATGTAAAAATCAAGAATGGAGAAATGATAATCATGTTAAGCCAAATGTCAATTTGGTCGAAGCATATAAAATTATTTTTGTGGTCATTTCTCGAGTCAATATTGTGGCTAATGTGAAAAAGTAACTAATTAGATAGTCGTGCCACTAAGCAAATTTATGGCAATTAAAAAACCTTTATGCTTTACTCTCAAGTGGAAGAAAGAGAAGAAGTATATCTTAGAGACTTTTAAACTGTACATGTTAGGAATATGTAAGGTTGTAACAGCCCAAATTCGACTTAAACTTTACGTTCGGATTATGAAGGTTACATTGATATATAAAATATTGTCCATTTATTTTCGTGAACACTTAAGTTTAAACTGAAAATAATTAAATTTATTTAATTTAATAAAAAATAAGTGTCTAAAAATTTGTGTGAGAGTGCATTTTGAAGGAACTTGTCTTATTGATTATTTTTAAACCAACCAATTCGCTTAAACTACCCAACATTGCAAAAACATTTGTAGCGAAAAAATACTTTGGAATTCTTAATTTTGAAAATCGTAGTGTTTCAATAGTTATGTAGTCTTTGTTAAAAATGTCATTTAAGAATATTATGCTTGCAAATAAAAAAAATACCAAAATAAATATCCCAAAAACAATTTAAAATGTCCAAAAGTCCGTAAAACTTAAATTAATCCAAAACATACTTAAGATTAAACTGTCTAAATCGAGCTCCGGAGTCGTCGCCCAGTGTGAGCTGGAAGCCCAGTGTGTGACTTGACCCACATATATAATTTTACTTATAACATATTTCATATTTTCAAAAACATATATCATATCGGAACAAATCTTACCCCTATCCGCTACACACTATCTCGGACCAACTAATCACACCAATTAGGACTACCTGAGTCCATCTATCCAATCACAGCGATAAGTGGTGGCATGTCACTCATAAAAATGCAGCTGAGCTGTAACACCCCAAACCCGGCCTAGAAGTTAGGCCCAAATCTGGCGTGTCACATTGAAGTGTTTTTACGAAAAACTGGGTTTTTCATTGAAAACTCTTCTTAAAGAAATTTGAGTACAATTTCAATTTAAAGTTGTCTTTCAAACGGCTTGTATTTAAAAATCAATCAGTCTTTCTATAAGTTAAAACGGCTTGTATTTAAAAATCAATCAGTCTTTCTATAAGTTAAAAATTATTTTTTTAACTTTTTAGGAAAAATATTTTTAAGTGCGGAAGCTTAATTTTGAATAAATCCATTATTTCAAAATAAGACGTGAGATAACTTAGAGGAAATAAAGTAAAGCATTCAATGTAACAAATAGTAGAGGTAAAGCCTTATTACAATCCAAAATCAAAATACTTAGGAACTATAAAGAAAAACAAATAAAATAAAGCGTCTTGCTAGCTGGCTACCTTCGAGTCCCTCCGTTCGTCGAACCGCCTACTAAGGGTTTCCCGAGAAAATAAAAGAGGGAGTGAGTTTCGAAACTCAGTGTGTACAACCCTCAGTAATCATTAACATGCAAGCAATCAATTGGGCCTAAGCCCGAATCACAGTATCATCGTAATATATCACATATGCAATGCAGTGAAAACCCTCCCCAATAATCCATCTGCTACACAACATTTCCCGACCAACCTTATACACCTGTGGGGATTTCTAAATCAACCCACCCATCCGCTACACAGCAATGGTAGCCCGGTTGCGGTATTACCTAATGTTGCAGCAAAGCTGCTAATCACATATTGGGCTTTAAAAGCCAACGGTGGATCCACGGTCATCAAGCAACCATGCGATCCTCAAATTCTTCCTCCATACCATAATTCCCACCCATATGCAACCTAAATAGAATATCATATGAATACTACAATCATACATATAATATAAATCCTACATTTAACACATAGGGATATTTTAGTCATTTTTGCTGTTAGGGCATTTCAGTCATTTTTTTAAGTTTTATGGATTCAGTACCCACCTGGCCTGTTAACAAGTCTCCGTTGGCCAAAGTGAACAAGTACTATGCACCAGGTAGGATTCCAAAGAAGAGGAGGTGGGTCATTGAGACCGCTTAAGTACCAAGCTCTCCTAGACATGCATATACCCATTACCACACTTCAACCTTATGACTTGTCCACGGTTGCATTTGTGTTTTTAAGTTTTATGAATGTTTGGCAGTTAACAGATACTAAGCCCAAACCCATATACAAAGCCCATTCTCAACCATATGGCCCATTAGGCCCGAATCACAATCGTATGGCCCATTAGGCCCAAATCTAATTCAAATCATGTAATATGCATGACTAACTCAATTCATATAACCAAATCAATAAATTTCACAAAACTTAGCCTCAGGGCCCATTGGGCCCATGTAGCCACTTTCGGTATTTCAGCTTTTCGGCATTGCTGATATCGTGTATGTAGTGTTTGTACACACCTAATTGACGACCCGCACTACACTATCCTCAGCCTTGACCTACAATCAAAACCACTTTCGAATCAATTCCAAACCCTACTATAACTTTATCAAATCCCGAAGCCTTACCATAATCTTACCGTGTACCTTCGGCTTTTCTAGCCTTTCCCTTAGCAATTAATCTTGAATATTCTTAGATCTGCATCAACACACATATTCTATCAACATCAAATGACTCGTCCTCCACACGAGTCACCCTTATAGGCTACACATATATTCGGTCACCCCTTTAAGAAACCGAAATTGAGAATGAGACACTTACCGAAACTCACCTTGAATCTTGCGGCCTAAATATCCACTGAATATGCAATCGGCTCCTAACCTCCTTGATTGAGGGTAGCAAAATAGATTGTAATGGAGAATAAGAGAAATCGGTAAAGGGTATGGTTCTTCGGCTTTTAAGAGAGAAAAGAATAATGGGACCACTAGGAGTTTCGACAAAACAATGGATGGCTTAATTGGCAAGGGAAAGATTCGGCTATGGATGAAACAAAAAGGAGAGGAAGAATTCGGCAAGAAAAAGAAGAAAGAAGAGAAGAAGAAAGAAAAAAAATACAAATTGGCACTTGAGGAAAAGATAAGAAATTTGGCATTAGCCTAGGATCCCAAATTCGGCACATATTTATAGCCCATAGCCTCAATTCCCAATTCAGCTCCATCACTTCCCCCTTCTCATCTCCTCATTTTTCTCCCTGATAACTCCCCAATCTTTTTCCTAAATTTTCTCTTCTGATTACCTCTCTGAGAGTCCAGCTTCACGCCACTACCAATCTTCTAGAAGCCTAAAATTAAACTCAAAAATAAATTTAATATTTTCCCTTTTAAACTTGGACCCAAACTCTACTATGGGCCTTCTAATGCCCAAATAATATTTGCCTACGACTACTAAGCACATATTCACATAAAAAACCATACAAAAAGAAGTTTGGGATTTTTGGGGCGTTACATGAGCTATTAAACAAATATTGCAATTAATCGCCAAAATTTGCAATAATACTACTAGAATACACTTCCTCAATCACATATCAAAACCCAGCCCGATGCACTTGCATAATCAAACTAACATATATTCCTATCACATGTAATGTATGGCATGCACACTCAAACATACAGATCATGTCATATCATATCGCTTATACAGAATTAATCCGACTTATCATGCTTTCTAACCATACTAGTTTGTAACATATTGAATTTATGCTTTTATAAGCCTACAAAATAACCATAGATCCAACTTTAGTGTCTTGTAATTGACCCCAAATTAGGCATTCAAATTGACCAGCAAGGGCCCACACAACCCAACAAGCCAGTCCTTGTGGCCCACACAGCCTACCTATTCAAACCGTGTAATCACACACGCTCGTGTGCTCTACACTGCCATGCTAGCCATGTGATGTAGAGCAATTTCGAAAACAACCCCTATTTTCAGGTTTTCCGAGTTCTAGTCGAGTTTTCAGGTTAAGTTCACACAAATGGTGATAGTTCTGATCAACCACACAACAGCACACTCCAAAACCTACATATGGTATCAAATTGCATCGATTAAAAAACACAACTTAACCCAAAATTTCACTTAACAGTCCCTAAAACCAATATATGAGCACTTACTTCACAAAATAAAAACGTCGAAACAACGACTACTCCACCGAAGAATCCTGAATTCTGCACCCTTCGCCTAATCAAAGACCACAAGAAGCTTAACACAATGAAAATTGAGAATAAACACTAACAACTCACCTTGCTCAAAGAACAAGTTAAACCTTAAAATCAGAAAATAAATCGGTCAAGAGGTAATCCATAATAACTCAGTGGCAGCCAGTAGGAAACAAACAAAAGAAAGATAGAAAAGAGAAAAAAGAAGTGACTAAAGAGGAGGAGAAACAAAAGAAAAGAAAAGAAATGTGAAAAAGGGGAGTGGGAAAAGTTGGATGGTAAAAAGGAGAAGTGATTTTAGGGATTTTGATAATTTTAATAATAAAAATAAAAACAAAATATTTTAATATTAATCTAACCTTCCAGATTTTAGAATTCAAAATGAACCCAATTTCTAACAAATCATGAAACGAAAAGGATCTCACTTATGTGCAGAACAAGGCTTGAACCCAAAACTTAGGAATAACCCAAAACTCTATGTGAAAACAATTTGAAGGATCTCATTAGTTTAGATTTACTTCAAGACAAAAACTTATTTGCTAAAGAGCTAATCAGGTCTAATTCAAGTGAGATTGAACTTGTTGAAAGTTAGCTTATTCCATATTTTTTAAACGTGGATGAAGCTATTTAAAGCTTGTTTATAGATTGTCATACGCACAACAAGGTGTGCTTTGGAGTGTTATTTTGTTGAGTATTTTACTATCTTGTACTTAATATTTTGATTCTATTTTCTTAGTCCTTTGGAGAGAGATATTGATTGTAAGGTGAAGTTTTTAGGAAAAATAAATATAACAGTTTGGGGATAACTTTAAAACTGCACTTCTCCGTTGGTGTAGGACAGATTAAGCTTAAATCAAGAGTTATGATGGATTAATTATTAAATAAAATTATTTTTTAAATTAAACTTTGTAAAAAGAGAATTGTTAAGTTCAAAATGCATTAATAAATTTATTGTATTGATGTTTTTATACTCTTTACTATCTCACCAAAAAGGTCATGCTTGTGTTAAATAACATCAAAGGATTTGTTTGTGAAAAACGCAATACTCTTTTTCTATGATTTAAAATATTAAGTGTTATTAAGTAATATAGTGTCTTATCCTTAACATCATTATCCAATTAAAAAAATATTGGTGCTCCAATCAAAAATTAATTTTGAATAAAAAATTTCAATATTTTTTACTAAGTAATGCATATTTTATTCAAAATAGATTGTTCAAGTACAAAAATTCTTGGTGCTACAATCGGTTGAAATAAGTCCATAAAATTAATAGATATTTTAAAATCAAATAATGTAATATGAAAAAACGTGCAATCCATTGAATGCAATCCCAATATTAGTAGAGATTTATAAAATTAGATTTAAAATTTTAAAAAAAAATCAAAGTAAGATAAGAATTATAAACTTCAAAATTCGTTTCATATTATGAAATCAACCATATAAGCAAGAGAAAAATCATGGACCCAAAAACACAATAAAAGTAAAATAAAACAAGATTTAAAATTTTAAAAAAAAAATCCAAGCAAAACAAGAATGAGACAAAAAAAAAAAAGAATAGTAATGTGTTGGATATTTGCAAATTCTAAATTATTTGAATTTGAATTCGCAAGTCTATTAATTTTAATTTCAAATAAATCATTTTTTCTCTTTTTTTTACATTCTTTGTTAGTAAAGGGATCCTCAAAAAAAAATATTTCACCATTTCTGTAGAATTTGACATATAGTGATGTTATTTCTAGCCAACATGCTAAATGAAATTTAATATTTAACCTATATATAATTATGTTATTATAATATATATAACTAATATACTTTAATTATATAATACTAATTGTATATATTATGGTACACCATAAAATTAGTTACATATTTAAGGTTTAAGTTTCACATTATTTATAGAAGAATGTACATTGTAATATCATAATATTGTAATAATTATTATATATGCACATATAATTATATAACAATTGATATATTATATGTCATTGAAAGTGTATGCATATTATTTTTATAATATAACATGTACTAAAGATAATTATGCCACATTACAAAATAAATCAATATTATATTATTTCTTTTAATTAGAAAAATTAGTTAATTTTTAAAAAATAATTTAACTAATTGACTTGATCAAACAATAAAAGGAATAATCACAAACCTAGAAATTTTAATAATTTCATCTCTATAACACCCCAAACCTGGCCTAGAAGTTAGGCCCGAATCTGGCGATGTCACATTGAAGGGTTGCTTTCAAAAAATGGTTTAGTTAAAAACTTAGTTCGAAACGAAATATGCTTGATAGGAATTTACTTAGTTAAGTTTTATGAAAATTTGAGAGTCCATTTAACTAGGCCTAAAGTCCATTAAATCCTAGCATGCATTCCTACAACCCCACAAAGTCCAAACATGCTCATAAAGCCCATTAAACCCAATCATGCTTATGAAGCCCATTAAGCCCAATCATAATTCAATCATACAACTCATGCATATCATTTCATCATAGAATTTCATATCACAATTTTGCCAGTTTGGGCCCACAAATTCAGCAGGCCCATACGGGATCTCGAGATTTCGGCTTTTGCCGATTTACTCTGTGTGTAATGTTTGTACACACCTGATTGATGACTCGCACCTACACTATCCTCAGTCTTGACCTACAATCAAAACCACTTCCAAATCAACTCCAAACCTCACTAAAACTTTATCAAATCCCGAAGCCTTACCGTAGCCTTACCGTGAAGCTTTGGCTTTTCTAGCCTTTCCCTAGCGAATAGTCTCGAATATTCCTAGATCTGCATCAACACACATATTTTATCAACATCAGGTGACTCGTCTTCCACACGAGTCACCCTTATGGCTACGCATATATTCGGCCACCCCCTAAGAAACCGAAATTGAGAATGAGACACTTACCAAAACTCGCCTTCAAACTAACAGCCTAGATATCTGCTGTTTAAGCAATCGACTTTTCAACACTAACTTAAGGATGGTAATCAAAGACAAATAGTGATGAAGGAAAAGAAATTGGTAAGGAACCACAGGTATTCGGCTTTTAAGAAAAAGAAGGGAACTACTAAGGGTTTCGGCAAACAATAGATGGCTATTTGGCAAAGGAAAAATCCGGCAAAGATGGAACAAAGGGGAGAAGAAGAATTCGGCAAGAGGAGGAGAGAAAATAAACTATATGAAAGTAAGGAAAACGCTACTATGAAATTCGGCACTCCTTAAATAGCCAATAGCTGAACCTAGCCTTCCTTAAAGTCCAATTCGGCACCATCACTTCCCCTCTCCCAATCTCTTACTTTTTCTTCTTTATCCATACCTTAAAATTCTCTCCTGATCACTTCCTATCAGAGTCCATACCAATGCCACTACCAACCTTCTAGAAGGCCAAAATTAAACTCCTAAAAATACTAAGCTAGGATCCAAAACTTAACCAAGGCCCAATACTTCTAGGCCCAAAATTCGGAATGTTACAATTCACCCCTCCTAAAAAAAATTTCGTCCTCGAAATTTCTAAATAACACGGTAGTCGTGTATCCACTACACTACCGCTGCACACTCTGATCTAAATAATTTTAATACACACCCATGACATCCACCTATCGCAAACATTCTCAAACACACATAGAATAAGTACCAAATTCCGATTCAAATGTTTACAAAGCCCTAACACTTCCACGGCCTCTGCCGCGGCCTATTGCACTTATTCTAGTGCTCTTTGTTGCGTACGTGTTTCTGAATTAAAATTTTTATGAGATTTTAGTTCATAATTCCACTGTTTAACGGTTATGTCTTATGTAATTTAATAATTTAAAAGTTATTTCGCCAATGCGATTCCACTACAGGCTCAAGTTTCCTATGGGCTTTAGTCTCTAAAACCTATTGTTTAAAGTAGCTCAATATCAAAGTATAATTCAGAAATTTAAACAATATAATAACAGAAAAACAACTTACTTGGCTCGATGTCGAGGGCTCGGTGAACCACACTTCCAAAAACCTACAAAAACTTTTTAATCTAGCTGTTTTAAAAACAAAATCTAAGGCCCATTTCACAACCCGAGTTTTACAACCAGGCTCTGATACCATTAAATGTAACACCCCCGACCCTGCCCAGACGTCTTGGCCGAATCCGGTGGTGTCACATCAAAGAGATTGCTTCCAAAATGATTTTATCCACTTGAGAACATGTTTGATAGAAAATTTACTTACTTAAAAACTTAGATTTGTGATTTAGGAATTCAAATTGATGTTAAGCCCAAAATGAAAGCCCATGTGTAAAGAAAATGTCCATAGGTTATAGTTATTTCGAAAACCATGTTTAACTTTAGAAGTTTATTTAAGTTTTAAAAAAAAAAACTAGGCAGTCAAAACATTAATAAACCCTAAATATAGTCACATCAGAGACACAAGGCCTTATTACATCAAATGAAAATAGAATAATAAAACTAAAGTAATTGAAAGAAATAATTTATTTAAAATCCCTAGGTAATTTGCAGTATGGCCACCTCCGAGTCATCTCTCACGTCGAGCCGCCTACTGTTGGTTACCTGAAACATTTAATTTAAGGGTGTGAGTTTCGAAACTCAGTGTGTACAACCCTTGGCAATCAAATCAATTTAATATATATGTATCACATTGGGCCTAAGCCCTAACAATATCGGTGGTCTAGGCCTTAGCCCACAATGACCTCATATCATATCAGAATTTCATGAATGCACATGTTCCCATCCCAAATCCAATCGCTACACCACCCGTACCAGCCCAACACACCTGTGGGGATGTCTACATCAACCCACCCATCCTCTACACTACAAAGGTAGCACCGGTTGCGGCATTACTCATGTTGCAGCAAGGCCGCTATATAGGTGCGGTGTAGCAAAGCTACTCGGTGGCTTAAATAGCCTACGGTGGATCCATGGTCGCCAAGCGACTATGCGATCCTCAAAACACTTCCTCCGTATCATCAAAACCCACCCAAGTGCAACATATAATTCATGAATGCAACATACACATTTTCACACATTTCCACATATTAAGCACTTAGGGGTATTTTGGTCATTTCACTACCCATGGGTATTTTCTTAAATCTACCCTACAGGGGTATTTTGGTACTCCTACCCTACGAAGGTGTTTTAGTAGTTCTACCTTACAGCATTTTTGTAATTCTACCTTAGAAGAGTATTTTTGTAATTTTATCCTAGAAGGGTATTTTCATAATTTCCTAATGATACAGATTTTAATTATGGATTTTGGCCCATCAACAAGTCCTCGCGGCTAAAGTGAACAGACACTATGCACCAGGTAGGATTCTAGAAAAGAAGAGGTGGGTCACTCGAACCGCTTAAGTACCAGGCTCTTCCATGATCCAATCCTAGACATGCATATATCGGTTGCCACACCTTAGTCTATTGACTTATTCACAGACATGTTTATTACTTAGTTAAGTTTTATGAAAATTTGAGAGTCCATTTAACTAGGCCTAAAGTCCATTAAACCCTAGCATGCATTCCTACAACCCCACAAAGTCCAAACATGCTCATAAAGCCCATTAAACCTAATCAGGCTTATAAAGCCCATTAAGCCCAATCATAATTCAATCATACAATTCATGCATATCATTTAATCATAGAATTTCATATCACAATTTTGCCAGTTTGGGCCCACAAATTCAGCAGGCCCATACGGGATTTCGGGATTTCGACTTTTGCCGATTTACCGTGTGTGTAGTGTTTGTACACACCTGATTGACGACTCGCACCTACACTATCCTCAGTATTGACCTACAATCAAAACCACTTCCAAATCAACTCCAAACCTCACTAAAACTTTATCAAATCCCGAAGCCTTACCGTAGCCTTACTGTGAACCTTCGGCTTTTCTAGCCTTTCCCTAGCGAATAGTCTCGAATATTCCTAAATCTGTTCAACACACATATTTTATCAACATCAGGTGACTCGTCTTTCACACGAGTCACCCTTATGGCTACACATATATTTAGCCACCCCCTAAGAAACCGAAATTGAGAATGACCGAAACTCGCCTTCAAACTAACAGCCTAGATATCTGCTGTTTAAACAATCGGCTTTTCAACACTAACTTAAGGATGGTAATCAAAGACGAATAGTGATGAAGGAAAAGAAATCGGCAAGGAACCACAGGTATTCGACTTTTAAGAAAAAGAAGGGAACTACTAAGGGTTTCCGCAAACAATAGATGGCGATTTGGCAAAGGAAAAATTCGGCAAAGATGGAACAAAAGGGAGAAGAAGAATTCGGCAAGAGGAGGAGAGAAAATAAACTATATGAAAGTAAGGAAAACCCTACTATGAAATTCGGCACTCCTTAAATAGCCAATAGTCGAACCTAGCATTCCCTAAAGTCCAATTCGGCACCATCACTTCCCCTCTCCCGATCTCCTACTTTTTCTCCTTTATCTATACCTTAAAATTCTCTCCTGATCACTTCCTATCAGAGTCCATACCAAAGCCACTACCAACCTTTTAGAAGGCCAAAATTAAACTCCTAAAAATACTAAGCTAGGATCCAAAACTTAACCAAGGCCCAATACTTCTAGGCCCAAAATTCGGAATGTTACAATCTTGTTGTTTAGTTAAATTTACGAATATAAAAGAATAAGATTTAAGAAAAGTCACATAAAATTTAAGAAAATAAGTTGTTAAATAATATATTTTTAATAATTTGTTAAACATATTTAAATTTATGATATTTAATCTTATTATTAATTAAAACATTTAATTTAAAAAATATTTTTATTGATATTTATATGTTTTTTATTAATTTGTGTAAACCTTAATTATAGTTGAAGACTAGCTTTGATAGTTAAAATATCGTTTTAATTGTTAATGGTCATATATTCAAACCTTGTTGAAAGTATAATTTTAAATATTTTGTAATTAATTATACAGAGTCGGATATCATCTGAATCCATTATCCGAGAACGTCTATTTGCATACATAGTGAATTATCACAATATTTATTAATAAGAGAGTGTATAATTAATTGAAAGAATTTTTGAGCCAAAATAAAAATAAAAAAATTAAAATTAAAATTGAGTAAATGATTAGTGATATTTAAAACATACTTTATTATAATTAAATGTAAAAATTTATTTTATTAAATCTATCAAATATAATATTATTTGAAATTCATATCATAATTACATAATAAACAAGTTATCACACCACCAGTTTCAAAAAAAGCAAATAAATTGTTTTATTACATTTACAAAATATTTATGAACAACTCATTAAAAATTATTAAAAATAATAAATTAATTTAATACAACACATTTTAATAAATATAAACAATTCACCAATGTATAGCATAAGTAAGAAAATTAATTAATTAATAATTAATCCAATAAATAAAATAGGAAAAACTTTAATTAATTACTTTCCAGAAATGGACTAATTGAAGCAAAAGTAGATATTTAAGAAATCCACTTAGAAAAGGGCACTATATATCTTGACTTCTTTTTTTTCCATCTAGAAAGAAGAATATGCCATTTAATTTTGTGATTGAGAAAGCATCTACACATAAAATTAAGCTTTTTAAACCCAAGTCATTGAAAAAACAAGGGCTAAATCATTATTTTGGATTAAACTTAGCAATTAATTTAAGATTAGGATTTAAATTTTTTAATTAATTTTTAAATTAAATAATTATTCTTATGTTGAGACTTGAATTTTAAAATTTTTAAAGAAATATAAGGGATTAAGTTGAATTAGAAAAAAAAATCAAGCTCCAACATAAAAACAATTGTCAAATTTAGGAATTAATTTAGATCCAAAAAAATTCAAACCCAATAGAAAGTAATTGTTAAATTCAAGTTTAAAGTTTCATGATATTTTTTTAATTTCAATCATTATAGATTCTGGTTAGACTTACGTACGAATTGGGTCGATTTAGTTTGTGGCATGACAACTCAAGTTTATTATTTGTATATTATAATAATATTAAACTTTTTATTTTGAAATTTATATATTTTTATAACTAAATTTAAATGTATATTTACTTTGAATTTAGATCCAACCGATTGTCTCGAAATCGAATATGGATAGTTCTAATCTAAGGTCGACAGATAATTGAACGGTAATGCAATGCTAATCTGATGAGTATTTGGGCTGGGTTAACAACAACACTAATCTGAGCCCAGATTATCCAATATCTAAGGGCCACTTACACAATTTTCTCAAAATTGGCCCATGTTATACTAAAATGTAAAATGATGTTAAAGAGAAAAAAAAAAAAAGTAAATTTATCCTACATCTCCCAACTATGACCTAAACTATAAATTATTCGTTAAACTTCAAAACATTCTAAATAAATCCTGAAAATATCAGCATTGTATCGATTACGTTCTTCTTCAACTTAACTATCAACTTGGGTGTTAGATGTTAGCTTACATCTCACATGGAAAATGTTTAAAACATATGAATCAAAATTGAAACATGTCTGTACTTATCACATGAACAACTTAAATTTAATGTGTTAAGAAAAATAAATAACACATAGAAATTCTAATGACACTATCTTTACTTTAACACATCAAATCTAAATTGTCCATGCACTACATACGTGTGTTTAAAATTTAATCAACGTGTCTTAAATATAATTTGTGTTTAATTCAAGTTGACATTTAACACATAAACTACTGCTAAAATAATGAAAGGACCTAATTAATATGATATTGATATTTTAAAGATTTAATTAAAATATTTTAAATTTTATAAACTAATTTAAAATATGAATCATAATTTAAGAATGGATGGTAAAATTAAACTAAAAACCAATAGATTTAATTCAATAAAGAGAAAGACTTTAGTATCTAAAATCTAATTTTGCTTATAAAATCTTCGACGCCAAATATATTTGCATTTCAAATCTATATTTTGAAACATATTATACATATATATATATATTCTTTTTAGTAGGAAAGAAAATTTAATTTTCTTTTAATTCATTATTTGATAATGTTGAAAATAAATAAAAAAAATATTTGAAAAGTACATAATTTTCAAATAACATATGCATTTCTCTTATTTTCTCAACTCTCATCATTTCTATTTGAAAGAATTGATTTTTTATTCAGTAAGATGAAAAATAATCTCTCACTTTTATTTTCTACCAAGTCCAATCAATTTTTTTCACTTTTCCATCCAGCGAAACACACCGGCCTTAAACATATTAATAGAGTGATGGTTAATAGTTGATTTCTTTTATTGTATTTATCATGTTCTCTCTATTGCTTTGATCATCCTCTTAATCTTGGAAGGAAGATATTTAAGGGTGAATTAGGGTTTAAAGTGGGTTCCTATTCATGGTGAACTTGGAAAATATTTTAGGAAATTGAAATTAAATTGTATATTTTGTACGATTGTAAAAATATAAATTTATTATTTTAATAACTTAAACCTTTATAATTTTTAAAGGGTTAAACTGATTCTTTATTATTTTTGGAGGCTAAAGTACAATTTTACTATTATTAAATTAAAAATTAAAAAATCTTAAAGAGGCTAAAAGAAAATTTTCTTATTTTAGGAGGTCGACCTCCTACTAGCCCCATCCCTAATATAATAATTACCTTCTTAATAGAGTTTAATCTAGACTTTAATCAAAATAAGATTGAATGTCATCACGTGAAATACTGCGGAGTATAATAATTTTTTTTAAAACTTTTATCAATATATTGCAAATATTTAATCAATGTTAAATTCTCTAAAACCAAAAAATTAAAATATGATAATTTTATTAAGATGTAAAAAAGTATTCTCATTTTAATAAGAAAAAAAAGGATAGAATAAAGTCTTAAGTAGAATAATTAAAGCGAATTAATACATGTGGAAAAGATGAAAAGGAATCCTACAAAAATGCAGCCGGAAAATGTTTAGAAATTTGGGATTCTCTTTCATTTTCCTCTCATTGTCGGCACAAAGTTTAATTTATTTACTTATTTTATTGTGACGCAAATGCATGCGTACCCATTAGTCAAGAAAAATCCTCTCTCCCACTTTGGTCAAAACCCAAATAATTTTCTAATTTTAATGACAACAATTATGAATAAATCTAAAATTCTATAATAATCATCAAATTAATTTTGATTTCGGGATCCATAATAATAATAATAATAATTTTACGGACCAAAGTAGAGTTAAAAATTCAAAATTTTTAAAGGGATTAAAAAGAAAATTTACCATTTGGGTGGTCAAGGATGCTGCATACCCATGGTGTTGTTCCTGTAGTCAAGTAGTGTTTTTAGATGCAAAAGTTTAATTTAATTAGTTTATATAATCATTGTTAATGGTGATTTTCTATAAATTCAATTTTTAAATGATACTATTTAGATTTTTTTCATTTAAATAATATGAAAATTAAAAATTATATTAAAAATAGTATAATTTCAAGATTATTTATCAAAATGATAACAATAAAAGTGAAGTAATCATAAAATTTAATCGATTGAATTTTAGTTCAATTAATAATGATATTATTATTATTATTATTATTATTATTATTATTATTATAACAGAATGATAGTTTAAGCGTGTTGAGATGCATTCATTTTGTTGAGAAAAAGTGATAATGAATAGTCAAACTCTGTCATTCACATTAAGAGAGAAAAGTTGATATTTTGAAATTTTTTATTTAAATCATTTATTTTTAAAATCTAATTTAATTCTATCATTAATTTATAGTTTTAATCTTTTATCCATTTAATCATTGTCCTTAGTGTGTTTTTTTTTTTTAAATTTAGTGCATATCCTATATAAATTTTTTTAATTATCAAAGCTTTTATATATGATGATGAAAATTTAATTTTCTGTATAATAATTTTAGTTATGTCTAATTATATGCATCTTTTAATATAGATTAATTTATACAATAAATTCAGTTTTAGTTGATTTCCAATTCGAATTTTAGCTATTATTAACACATGAATTAGAAATTAAGAAACAATAAAATCTTCATTCTCATCAACAAGGGACAAAACATAGCTTTTGTAAAGATGGAAATTTCTAACAAGTTGGGGTATGCCTAATGCCATTAAATATGGCATTTTCATATTCTCTAAAACACAATATTTCTCAATTGTTGTTCACGTGAATGAATGTAAATTAGCCACACTTAAAATAATTTTTTATTTCATCCAATTTAGAAAGTGATTGTAAAAGCCAATACCCATAATTTTCTTCTTTTTTATAAATAATCAAGATTTTGGGGGGGGGGGGGTGGGGATAGTGAGAAGGAATAACGAATTTAGGTACAGAAATAGTGCTTTTGTACTTGAATTTTTAAAGGAGAACTTGATAATTAAGTAGGGGAATGATCTTTGTCTATATTTTTCCTTATTTTTCTTTTATTTAGGAAAGCTATAAACCCTTTTCCAAAAGAAAATAGACCACCAAAACATATTAGGAAAAAAAAATTTGAATTCCATTCCCAATATTTTTTTGGTTTTTATTGGTTACTTGCAAATATGATAATGGCAACACCAATGGAGGAATAATATAGAAAACAATCTTTTACCTAACATACATTACGTTATTTTTTTTGAACAATTTTATTATAAATTTTAATCATATTTACTCTTTTTAACATGATGTTTAGGACTACTCATAATCAATACACTTAAATCAACATTCTCTTACATCGACAATACACGATTTAAATATAAATATATATATATATATATATATATATATATGCTAACATAGCATTGCAACACATCATTATTTCTCAAACGAGGAAAAAAAGTCTTATTGCCGTATACATAAACATGTTTGATTTTGACTTTATAATCTCTTTAAGTCCGCATTATATGAATTATGAGCTAGGGAATTTCATTTCGAGTTCTCATTTTATATATAGTATTATTTGAATTTGACTCTTTTTTTTCAAAATTATTTTCTTATATTATATGTTCACACATGCACAAAAGAGTATTGGGAAAAAGGTGAAGAAAACTTGCATCATTTCTCCCATCCACATAATAATAAATCTTATTAATTTATTCAAATATAGCAACATTTCAACAGCATTTGAAACTCAAAAGATTACTAATTGATTGATTGATTTGTAATATACATCATTTCTATGTTATAAAATTAGAAATAAATCTTAAAATTATATATAAATTATAGCTTAATGTACAATTATATATATAAACTTTAATTTTGTATAATTTTATACATGAAATTTTAAAATTAAATTTATTTAATTTCTTTGTTAATAGCACTAACGATCTATAAACTCATAGACCATTATTGTACTAAATATTAAGTATTTTTTTTGGATTTGGTAAAATATTTATATAAAAACTTCTAATTAATTAAAAGCTTAATTCTAATGCTTTGTATAAAAGGAGGCTAGGAACATTGATTTTCTTTCGCAGCCCCATTGCCTAATAATCGTGGTTGGTGCAAGGAAACGAATATTAGAAAACGACAACAAAAAATCAATGCATATCTTGAACCGTACTTAGGAACTTTATATTTATCTGCTAATGTTTTCTTTTTTTTCTTTTTCTCTTCTTTTTTTTATCCAAAAAAAAGGGAATTTCTTGGAAGTGATCTGATCATTTCAAAAGTGTTGTATTTAAATAAATAAATAAATAAATATTTCAAAGTCAAGTTATAAATTAGGGGAGAGTAGAAGCAAAGCTAGAAATTATGTGGAGATAAAACTAAAAAGTTTTGAGGGGTCCAAAGCTAAATAATTTTATATTAAAACAGCTCTAATTAAATTTCAAATTTTTGAAAAAGGCTAAACTTGCAATTGTTCTAATTAAATAAAAGTTAAAAGGAACAAAATTGAATAATTGACATTTTGAAGGAACTTCAATTACAGTAACACCATTGAGTCAAAGGGCCAAGCCCATGCCTGCCCCCTTGACTATGCCTCTAGGGAGAGGGATTGCATCAACAAGACTTGAACCTGAGTCATTTTGGTGTCAACAAGGAAACTTAATTACTACCATCATATGTTTAACCTTTATTGTTTCATTGTTAAGAAAAGGTGGGAATTTTGTTTTATTTTAAACTTCAATTTTATTTCATAGAAAGGACAAAAAAATATTAAAATAATAAAAACAAATGGTAAATTAATCTAAAATTTTAAATTACATATGCAATCTAAGATAATCTAAAGAATGAGTGGTATTGAGTTACACCCAATATTTCAGTGTCTTGACACTATTTAAGAATGTGAGATTACAATATATTGAAAATGTTCTGAATCCAAATAAAGTAATCTTAATCTAGAATGTGAGATTATGGGATGTACTACTAAATGCACCTAAATGAGCTTATTTGATAACAAATTGAAAATTTTCAATTCATTGAAAATTAAAATATTTGAGAGTTGGTTGAAATTTTCTAAGTAGATATACGTCCATATATTTCATAAGCTACAACTGGACCAAGTGTCAACTACAGGTAAAAACAAAGATGGATATATAGGACATGTTTACACAATTCAAAATCTTTCAACTTCCGCAGTGTCTTGCTTAGAGAGCCAATCCACTACACTTCAACAAGTAAAACTATGATTTAAGTCCTACTCATTCACCAAGTAGTAACCTTACACCTATAATCCAAGCAATATCGCTCTCCTCTAAGTCTTTTCCCCTGAAAGCTTAGATGTAAACCAAGCAACACACTTATATTTACTTACAATTTTTGCACTTAGAAATAACAATACATCAACATTATGAATTAAAATTCTATATATTATGAATGTATGCGTATATATATTGGGAGATTTAATTGATGTGGATGATAATTATTAACTAAATTTTATGGATATGTGTTTTAGTCTAAGTTACTTTGACAATGTAATATGACATCACACATTTGGATCTAGTGATCGGGGCGGTTGAGGGATGTTACAATCAACATGTGGTTTTGCACAAACATGTGACATATTTTTAGGCTAGTGTCAGGCCTAGTTACAATTGGCAACAAATTAGGTGTAAGGTCTAGAACTAATTGACTATGAAATTCAACTTGTGGAACTTTAAATAATGTACCCTCTCCACAATTCATCTTTAGTTTCTTTCTAATTCTGGTGATAATGATCTGTAGAAGATAGACATAAAGAACTTGTTTATGCGATTCAGAATCCTCCTATATCTATAAGGCCTTACATAAAGAGATAATCCTCTATATTTCAATAGGTACAAGCTATGATTTAAGTCCTACTAACTCACCAAGTAGCAATCTCTCACCTATATACTCCAAGCATGATCACTCTCCTCTAAGTCATTCCCGTCAAAAACTTAAAATCAACTAAGTGACTCACTTGTGTTTACTTACAATTTTTACATTAAAAAAATAACAGTTCCTTAATGAACAAAATGAAGTGCTCTTTTATCTCCTGTCTAACCTAATACATGTCGTGCATAGATACAAGTCATTTAGCTTGATACTTTACAATCAAGAACTGTAACACCCTCTAACCCTAAACCGTCGCCAGAATAGGGTTACGAAACATTACTGGACATTTCTAATCAAATACAAATATTATACAGACCATTATTAAATAAATTGTAAATCAACCATAATGTCATTTTTATGTACCATCGAGGCCTAAAACACGTGATTTGAACAATTCGGAATATAAACGAAAGCTCATAAAATTTTTCGTGAAATTCCCAAAATTTCACTTTAATGCAGGGCACACACGCCCATGTGATATGGGACACGCCCGTATGGTATGGGACACGCCTATGTGGTTAGGCCGTGTGGTATCACATGCCCGTGTCCCTAGCCCATGTAACTCTCTAACTTGTAACCTGAAAAGAAATTGAAATCACATGGCCAAGCTACACGCCTGTGTGCCAGGCCCTGGGCATTCTGTTTCTCAAATTTAAGGTGCAGGGGACACATGGCCAATTCACACGCCCATGTGCTAGCCATGTGTCTCACACGGCCTAGTCACACGTCCGTGTGCCAACTCATGTGGACTCAAATATGAGCTTTAAACCTCAAGTTTACCACCCTGCAATTCTTAAACCACAAGCAATTCAAATTTCAATCTTTCAACCAATCCAAAATACATCTAAATGTACCTAAACCATAACATAAACATTAACCTAATGGCCTATTCAATGTTTATTCATGCCCATTTCAAATATAACATCTAATTCAATTAAATTCACTACATTCAAATCATTTTTAAGTTTTATACCAAAACATTCATTCCATAAACTTAATTTCACACATATATAACCATTCTTATTTATAATATAAACCATTTACATTCAACTACCAAAATGACCATATACATTTCCTAGGTACATGCCATTTGTTAAAAGAACTATACATCACCACTTTGTTTGAGTTCAGGATTGTCTTGGATGCTGGACCGGAACTTCTATTTTTACCTAACCTGCGCACGGAAACAAACCGTACGCTGAGTATGTATACTTAGTGGTGTTACCATAATTCAAATTTGTAACATTATACAATAAATTATTTATATATTCAATTCATGCCTACAATTATTCAATAATTATCTCATACTTTAATTCAACTTGTTCAATAATAACAATAAGCATTATTTCAAAACTTGTATTTAATTGAATTCATATGTTATTTCATTGTCTCAATTTCATTTGATTTCCCATCTTATTCCAATAACTCATTCCAATTCATATACAAATCTTTCAATTTATCATTTCACTCAATGTCAATTCTATTGCCAATTTGTTCTTTTACCCCTATTAACATAACTCGGACCTTGGCGGATACACGGATCCAACCAAACACACCAGTACGACACATTGTGCCTAATCAATATTGCCAAAGCAAACGGTACTCAGTACCTAATCAAATTTATCAGAAGCAATAATACAACACACATGATGCCTAATACGACACATATAGTGCCAAACCGACTCGAGGTCAAATATCCCTAAACACTTCCAATCCTATGACATGCCAACTATCTGACTTAGTCCAACTAGTTAATAGGGTATTCAATACATTTTCTCAATTCAATGCCATTTCAAAACATAATTTCTCATATTTTCCATTTGTTTCACTTTTCCAATCAATTCACATTTCAAATGCTCACATATATTCATAATTCAATTCCATTTCATATTCAATTCAATATCATTACTCACCTTAGCTTTATTTACCATGCATATTAATTAAAATTCAACATGTGATAATAAATAAATTCGAATTATAGTAATACAAACTGTAATTCCTCGATCTATTCCTCGTCTACCTTTTTCTTTCATTTCTTGGTCGATGACTTGGGTACAATATTAGCAATTTAAGCTTAAAGCCTTAAAACCCTATTTTTCCTTTTCTTTTTCTTTTCTTCTTTCTCCTTCTCTATTTCGTTTGCTTCTCTGCTACTTTGTTCTCTTTTTCTTTCTTTATTTCATTTCTTTTTCTCATTTTATTTACTTAATTAATTATAATATAATATAATATAATATAATATAATATAATAATTATAAAATATCTATTACTTAAATAATAAGAAAATACATATTTGTATTACAAGTGTATTAATATAATTAATACACATGTATTTTATTTTTACCACACAAGTGTCACAAATTTGGTTGAATTCTAATTTAGTCCTTTCTCTTTTTTATATTCTATAATTAAACTTTCACACTTAATTCAATTTAGTCCTAATATTTAATTAACCTTAATTTAACTAAATTCACTTAACTAAAACCTAATTGACCACATAACTAATTTCGTTAATATTTTTAATATTTATTAAAAATATTTACGAGTCTATTTCACTAAAATAGAGACCTGATAATTTATTTTTCGATACCTATAGTTTTAGATCGTTACAAAAACAATCACATTTCCCCGGTAAGTAGCCATACAAAATAATCTTCAATTTATATTTACACTCGTTAAGATAAAGATAAGCCTAAGATGTCTATGATATTCAAAAATCAATATGATTTGTACTTCTAAACAATGGAACTTTGGATTACATTTAAGATTTTGATTCAATCCTAGCTTGATTTGATATCATCACATGTCAGCATCACAGAGCAGTATATAAATTTAACAGAGTCCAAGACACAAAGCCAAGTTTTGGATAAAATTTATACCAATTCACAAAAGGTAACTTTTGTCCAATTTTCAACTACGCCTTAAGTTACAATTGACCTTATAACTGGAAGACAAAATTGGCTCCAACAATTTTTAATAGTTCAAGTTTTTAATGTATTTGATAACAAATATTAGAGATCATTTAATTGACTTTTTTTAAAAAATAAAAAAATAAATTAAGGGTTACCTATCACTTAAGACAGAATAGTTTTAGTGAGTAAATTAATTTTTTTTATCTTAGCACTATATTATTATTTAAATAAAATATCAAATCACAATACTCTTATTATTTTGAATGTTTTTAAATATATATTTTTACTTTTTATTTTCATTTAATATTTATTTTTTGATATTTTACTTTTTTAAAAATTATATTTATCAAATAATATATTTATAAATGTTAGTATTTGATACACTGCTAGTCGAGGTGATCATGAGTCGGGTCGGGCCGGGCTGATTTTGGGCCGAGCTCAACGAACAATTTAGGCCCATTTACTAGGCCCAAGTCCAGCCTAAAAATGGGCTTAAAATTTTGCTCACACCCGACCCGAATAAAAATACTAAAACGCAGGCCCGACCCTGCCCGTCTGTATTAACTTTTTATATTATTTTATATAATTTTTAAATATATATAATGCATCAAAAATACTAAAAAATCAAAATAAATATTTTCTAACAAATTAAAAATAAATTTTAAAAAATATATAGATTTAAATAACACTAAGATAAATGCAACTTAACAAGTAAATGTCTCTAAAATAATAACAAAATTAACAATAAAATAAGTTTTATACAATATCCAAACAATAACAACAAAATAGGAGTAACATTGCAGTAAAATGGTAGCAAAATAGGGAGAAAACAACAAGGAAATAACATTAAAAAAAAAAAAGAGCAGATTTTTTTGTCCTTTAGTGAATTAGGGCAGGGCTGAGCTCGGGCTAAAAATGCCTTACCCGAGGCCTGGCCCGTTTTTTAAACGGGCCTTATTTTTTGTCCAAGCCCATTTTTCGGGCCTATATTTTTACCCAAATCCTCCCATATTTCGAGCGGGCTGGGTGGCCCGACCCATTATTAGGTCTAACTGCTAGTGTATTTTTTTTATTTCATAAGTAGCTTTAAGAAATTGTTATGTGTGTGTGTTTTTTTAATATTTTACTATACTCTTATAGACACTTGTCAACCCTCTGAAATTTTTTTTTTTAACATTTCAAAGAAGTAATTTGTTGAGCAACTGACAGATGATTCAAAGAGTTCTATTATAATTTTTCTTGGTATTTTGTTTGGAGAAAAGGGTATATCCTACCGATTTTAAATTTAATTTCTTTGATCCATGATATAAAATGAGTCAGTAAAACATTTATCTAAAAACTCGATTGGTAGTATACCAAATATTGAATGTAAATTTTCAATAAATTAACACCTAATTCTTTTCAAATAAAAGAAAGACAACCTAGTACTTATCATTTCACTTGTTTGGACCTATGATTGCTTAACACATGATGGAATAATAACCATTCATATTGTCTATTTTCTTTGAAGTATTGATAAGAATGAAAAGCCCTACTCCTTTCATTTCAATTTCATTTTTCTACTTTTAGTTTTGGACTTTCGACCTTTGCTTGTGATAATGTTCTTATCTTGTGTGCGGCTCCCCGTTTCCTCATTTCTCTGCAAATGTGGGAAAATATATCTTTTGAAAATTCAATTTCTAATCAACACACCCTAACCCTTTTTTTGTTAGTAAAGCCATTTTATCTTTTAATTACAAAATCGAATACATTGATATTTTTTTATATAAAGCACAATTGAACAACAAATATTTTTGCCCCATTTTTTTTTATTTTACAATTACAAATAATATATATTCATAATATTTTTTAATTTATTAATCTAGAATAAATTTAAAATTAACCCACGCATATTTTATATAAAATGAAAGTCGGTCTCAACCTTTGCCAACATTATAGAAAGTTTATTGACAACTTCATTGATATGTGTAAACATATTATATCTTTCTTTTTTTTATCAATTACATGAACATAAAACAACACAAATTAATAAATGCGTTAAAATTTTAAATAAAAATGGCATACCCACATTATAATATTTAAATACATATTTATATATATTTTGGTACAACCATGATTCGAGAAACTGTAGGGACTAGAGAAGGGTAGACAAGGGACCTTTCCCTCCAAATTAAATATTATTTTTTATTATTTAAAATTAAAATTATAAATTAACAATGATAAATTTATACTTTAACTTAAAAAAATAATTTGTAGTATGATTTGGCACTTTATCCTTATCCACCATGTACTAGGATTAAGTTGGATTTATAAATTTTTTGGAAAAAATTATAAAATTTCATAAATTAATGAAAGATTAGATTATAAACTGAAACTAAATCTTATATTTGATAAAATTTTAATTATGCTAAAAACAGAGAGCAAAATTTCAAATTTTGGCTATCTTTTTAAACTCTTTTGGTTTCTATAATTCCAAAAGGTTAGCCCAAAAGAATTCAAAATATTTACACAATTTCTGAAATTCCTTTCCTGGTACTCCTACCTATACTTTTTTTTTTTTTTATTGTCTAAACCCAGATCCACCCGATTGAGTCGGGCACCGAAACCCATACGGGTCAATCGAGTTAGAGAAGTTGTGACTGTTCAACACATTCGAGTTTTGTTGAAATATCCCCGAGTTATCAGCTCGCTGAGTTCTGAGTCCACTCTGTACTTCCTCTTCCACCGAGTTACCAATCTTATTTGTGGACACGTCCATCTGACAAAGTGTAGGCGGCATTGTGCTGACATATACGTTACTATTTCCATAACTAGTAATCCCCTGACTCTGAGTTTGAGTTTGTCCACTCGGTACCAGCTCAGGCACCGAGCTAAGCCCACCAAGACTCCCCCAATCCAAATTCCCGATGCTCGGATTTTGAAACCCCAGTTTCACTTCGTTTTGAAGCGTTTTGAACGAGTTAATGCGTGGCAAAGCAAAGAAACGATCGTCCAACTCGGGCAATGACTCAAGCATGTCATCCAGTTGTGAAGAAGACGATGATGATGACCCATTCGTGCTTTGCTCTCTGCTTGAAACACTTGACAAAGGTTTTTGACCACTTGAATTCTTCTTGTATATTCGACATAAAACCCAATCATCCAACTAAAAAAATAAAAAGTAATTATTATTCAAAATTCAAACAATTATTATTCAATAATTAATTTTTCTAAAAAAGTAGATTACCTTGGAGCTACCACTTTTACGAGAAGTTTCAATGAGTCGATATTCATGCATAATCCAATTAGTTTTAGTTCCTTTAGGAGCTTTTCCGACGTAAAAAACCAGAGCTTTTTTTATACCCACTTTACGGCCTTCCGTTGTAATAATTTTATCAGTTCCGGTAGCTTTCCAGTACCCGGACCCGGCAACTCTATTAGGTCGTGACCCGTTCGGATATTTTCTGTCTCTAGGACTGAAAAAATACCATTCTTTTTCACCAAACAAAGCTTTACCTGTTAAAAAATAATTTAAATTTTTTATTATTAGTAAAGAAATGAACAAAAAAAAGAAGAAAAAACAAAAGTTAATTCTTTGCGTTGGACTCGATGAAACTTACTTGGTAAATCCCATGGATTAAATTTGTATAAATCGATTTCGCCAATGATTTGCAGAGAAAAATGATGCCCTGCAACTTTCCTGCATAAATATTGCACTAAAAGCTCTTCATCAGTTGGATAAAACCGGAACCCCGGCGGCAAGCTCAATTGAGCCAATGGATCAGTTTCCGGCACTCCCATGATTCTAAAATTTTCTCGACGACCAAACAGTTTTAGTACAAGAGAAAATAAAACACAGTAAAAAAATGTTTTTTTTTTCTCTTTTTTTTTTCAGAGTTTGGGGAAAGGGAAGGTATTTAAATAGAAGGGCGGATAGATCGATCGTGTCTAAAAAGAGATAAGTACGGTCGTCCTTGTCTAACTTTTGTCTAAGTGGGACCCACTATATCACCGTTAACTAACGACACGTGCCTGACATCTACGGCCGACCTTATCCTACCAAACAGGGTACATGAACCGTCACGAAAATTTACAAAAAAGGTGTCATAAAAGTTTTTAGGACACGTGTCAAATTTTCTTGCTTTGTTTCTAGAATCTCCCCCAAATTCTGTAAAGCAATAAAAAAAAATTATGGATTTCGGAGCTTTTGTCCTTTTTTAATTTTAATTTTAATTTTTATTGGAGAGTTTAACGTTTATCATGCCTTGAAAGAAGGGAGAACACGTCGGCGAACACGTGTGGAAGAGTTAGGCTAGAATTTTGTGGAAATTTAAAAAAATGGTACAAAAGTAAAGAGGAATGATGAAGGTAAAAAGGGTAATAAAAACAGTTGGCTGGTTGTGATTCGTGACACGTTTTAATTGACTTTTTTTTTATTTGTTGGATTTTCATTTTCGTTGATTTAAATGTTTGGGGTTTTGTTTGGATTAGGGTTTCTTTCACTCAATAACTTCTATGAACTAGCTTACAAGTTTTAATGCATTCTTGGAGTTTTGGACCATTTATTCAATTGATGTGTCACACATTCAAATAATGAAATTTGATTGATTATTTATTATATAGGTCAAAGTTTTTGCTTGTTTGTCAAAAGGAATTATATTCTATTATTTTTTATGGGTTAGTATTTGTTAGTGTATTTTTATTTATTTTATGAGTAATCTTAATAAATTATCACATTTTTTTAAAATATATTTATTTTTTAATATTTTATTATATTTATATTGGACACTTATAATTCTCTGATACTTGTAAAGTCTAAAAACTACATTAATAATATATCAAATATTTTCCCCTATTATTAGCTTCTTTTATTTGAATGGTTTTAGAATTAAAATTAGAATGATTTTTTTAATTGTTCATGTTAGAGTTTGTGTGATCCAAATCCCGTCAATTGTTAAAAAAAATAAATAAAGTGACAAAATAAGGGATATGTGGGGGCAAGAGGCCGAGGGCCGCACAAGTAAAATCCATATAAAACTACACTTATTCTATTTGATATTAATTAGAATATGGTTTTTCAATCTTTAAATAGATGTAGCCAAAACTCCTCTTATATCATTCGTTTTTCAACATTTGTGAATTTTTTTCTCCTCTGCCCGTAATTTTTGTGTGTTCTTATTTTTCTTATTTTACGTTCATCCTATTACCATTATCGACATCTATTATAATAATTCAATAATCTACTAATGTGAAAGTTAAATTAGAATTGAGAATCTACATATAATTTACGGGAAATAAAATTCAGAAGAGCTCAACATTAGTATCAAATCAAGAGTAATTTCTTTTTCAATTTTAAATATAGATAATACAAAAAGAACAAAAACTTATCTTGTGATTTCAATGGTGATGCAATTATGAGGCCATAATTTATTACTAATTTTAAACCCCGAAAATTTACACAATGAAATAAAAAGCAACAAATTAACATAATAACATTGACAAAGACACAAGTTGTGAAGTCGAATTGCCACGAATATGCTAAATTGAGTTCACTTTCTCATCAATTTCCTTTTGCTCTTTTGTCTCTTTCAAAATCTTTGAATATGTGGAGGCTTCTAGTTTAAGTAAATGAAAAATAAAAATGAGTAAAGCCATGGCATAAAACTTATAAAAGAGTGTTTGGTGGGTCAAAAGGGCACGTAAAAGGAGATTAAGATGTTAGCTCCCAATTCAAAAAAAAAGAAAAAAAGAGTGACATGTGGTGGTAATGTGACCATCATCTAAATCTAGACTTTTTATAATAAGAACCAAAAGGGAAAGTTAGGTCTATGCTTTTTGCTAAAATATTTCAAAACAAAAATATATTATCAATCAAGTTTTAATTTAAATTCTATTGTTAATTTTTTTTTTCTAAATCATAATTTCTGTTAAGAAAATAAAAGTATACTTAATGTATCAAAACATCGTTTTTTTTTTTTCAATGAATGGTAATTTTGGGAGTAAATTGAAAACGAAGACAATATTGAAGGGGTTAATAATTTTATTGTCATGAAGTTGTAGGTAAATTATTAGATTTAAAATTTTGGTTTGGTAAAAGATTGCAGCAGCAGCTGTCATAGAGTTTGAAGATTCTTGGACACCTACTTTTTTTTTTTTTTAATTTAATTTTGTTCTAAAATTGATTTATTAATTATATTCTCTACACACACAGAATCGAAAGGGCTGCTTTTGAATTCAAGTCCCTTTGTAATGATACATTTTCATGATGAGATATAAAAATAAAGAAAAGGAGAGGATTTGGCATAATACTTTATTCCCTTTTACTATTACAATTACAAATAACTTGCATTCGAATAACAAATGCACACGTATATTTAAATAGAATAATATTTAAACTTAAAATATAAAAAATTATAAATACAAATTTGAGTAACCACAAGTATTAAATTATTATGGTATAAACAAATTAAAAATTTATACAATTCAAACTAAAGCCAATAAATTAAAAATCTCATACATGATAGGATTCGGAGACCTACACATATGGTACATAATAAATGTCGAACTTGAATACTCAAGATTTAGGACTTCCGTATTATTAAACCCATTTTAATTAATTTTTAATTAAGATCTCAAAATATAAAAATTGATGTGTGCTAAAGTTGGCTTAAATTAATTTGGTAATTGATTTTATTTCTATAATAACCATTTTGTAGTAATTAAAGAGAATCCAAAATGTCTCAACTACTTTCAATTATCATATGAACTATTTGTTAGTTTGGTCAAGTGGTGGCCATCATATTTAAAATACTATGGACTTTAAAAATTAGTTTTATTTCTTATTTTGAAAAAAAAAATAGCAAAAGAGAAGTAAGAAGTAGAAAACTTATTAGAATTTGAGTTTAGGAATTGATTTTTTTAGTATGTAAAGTTTGACAAAAATAAGTTGAATGAAGAAATTTATATATTGAAATTTAATGACTAAGAAAATTTTAGCAACACAAATTTGAAAAAGGCTTATAAATCCATCACATGTTTAAAATGAACTTAAATTAATATTTCTTATTTACAACTGAATATTAATAATGTTGAATACTTTTTCGTTGTATCTCATTAGAGAGGACAATTAAATATTTATATACATGACTACTGTTCAAAGAATTGACATTCTTAATAGACTTTATAGTTTATACATGTTGAACATGTGTATTGCTCCAGGTTGCCTACTAGACACTCCTTAGGCTCCTACAAGCCGAGACTTGCGAGCTCCTCTTGTCTTATGCAAGCTGCGTCTGCCAGCCTCCCTTGCAAACACTCTTTACAAGCTTCATACCGTAAGGCTTGCATGTACCCAACTGGTGGGTTCTATTTGAATCATGAATAGACGACCTAGAATTTATTTAATTTTCGAGTTGCTAATCATAAATACCTAATAAATAATATTAATATATCATTGACACATAAGCAAAATATTGGTTTCTAATTATTAAATCATTTTGAAGAGTATTATTAGGTTAAAAATATATGGAATGGGGAAGTGAGTAAAAAAGAGAGTATGTATGAAATGAAATGAAGCAGAAAAACAGTAAGTCTGCTGAATTGAATGTTGAATTAATTGTCAAATTCAATTTGAATAAAGGAAAAGTAACATTCAACAACCTTTTTATTCATATGAAAAATGCATGGGTTTCTCATTTTTCAATGTTGAAGGTCTACTACTCACAACCCTCTCTACTCGTTTAATATTATATGCATACTGTTAGTCAAACAAAAATCTCTCTTAATTTTTAAAAAATAATTGAATTACTGTTTTTTAATAAAAAATTAACTAAAATATTAAAATTTGAAATATAGTTGTTTGCTTGGTAATTCATTGTAGTTCGTGTTATTTTTTATTTTTATAATTTTAAAAATATTTGTTGAGGTGTCATATAAAATAAATAATGTCATGTCAGCATACAGTATTCTTAGGCTACCACACAAATTCTCACATTAACATTGTTAAAAATTTAATGTTTCAATTAGCATCCTATTAGAAAAGAACAATTTAACTCTTTTTAAAAAATTAATTACAAAATTTAGCTGAAAAATAAAAATTAA
This sequence comes from Gossypium stocksii, assembly GCA_020496765.1. Classification (NCBI taxonomy): domain Eukaryota; kingdom Viridiplantae; phylum Streptophyta; class Magnoliopsida; order Malvales; family Malvaceae; genus Gossypium; species Gossypium stocksii. Next base: position 9,916,738 of record CM035621.1, on the reverse strand, counting down.
AGTGATAAAAGATATAAATGTTGAATTTATTATATAAATATAAAAAAAATACATGACAAGCATGTAAGAATAATTATAAAAGAGTATAGCAGCCCAATATGTGAATTGTTTTTACAAAGAAAGGAAAAGCAAAAAAAAAAAAAAAAAAAAAAGCCAAGCAGCCCATTGGAGAAAAAAGAGGAAAATCTTCCATGTTAATTATATTATAATTGCTGTTGTAATTTCAACTTATTACTTTTAAAGCTAGATGTCATTTTTAAAGGTATTGGTGAAATGACATGTTTGCATGATTTTTTTTAAATATAAAGATATTTTGTAAATTGATTTTTTAGGGTTTTTTTAATTTTAAAATTGAATAAATTAATATATTTGAAAAAAAATTATTTTAATTTATTTTTTAAAAGTGAGTAAATAAAAATAAATACTTAATCTTTTAGCCAATTTATCCCACTTAAATCTAAAATAAAAAAATTTCACACGTGAAATTTCCAGTGTTTAATGAGAATTATTTGTCATCTAAGAAATAGAATCCCACATAGCTTAGAATACTTTTTGTTGGATTTTATTTATAAATATAATAGATATGGAGAAAGAAAAAGAATGAAAAAAATCCAGTTTAAAACTTTTTTAATATTCCGTTCATCTCGAATAGAGGTGGTAAAGGGATGGGTTTGGTGGAGCTCAAATCGGGTTATTTTTAAATCGGGTTAGTTTGGTTTCAAGTTATTTTAAGTTTTGATAAGTGTTCATATGTTATATATTTAGGGAAAAATATATACTTGTTACTTGAATTTGTTTACTTTTCTTAAATTGGTATTTAAATTAGTATCCTTTTTTTTTTAAATAAATTGGTATCTGAGTCTAATGCCCTTATTTTTTGATGATGTGGTTGCATTGGCCAATTGCGCCGTGCCATGTGGCATCCTATTAGCAAGTGACCGGATCCCTTTACTTTAAAAAATCCCTTAAAAAATTTTCCATTTAAATTCTCCTTGCACCATATTTCTAAGTTTTCCATTGTTTTTCCATCGTTTCCTACCTCTTTCATTTTCTACGTTTTCCATATGTTCATCATTTTTGTTAACATTGTCTTAGGTATTCTCTTAGGGCTTATCTGTTCATAACATTGTCGAAGAACCATCTCACACAAAATGTCTTCTTCAACCAGCAGAAACTCAAGTGTTCAAAAAAGGGTTTTTTACTACCATTGTGGGTTAAGGGCTCCCATTTGCAACGCCGATACTCCACGGAACAAAGGGAGAAAAGTCTTTGATTGTGCGAACTTCAGAAAGGTAAAACTTTGATTTTTAATTGTTGGGTTAAAGGAAATTAAGGTTTGTGTTTTGGTTGTGTACTGCCATTGCTGGGTGTTTGAAAAACAAAGGGTTTTGTGATTTTAGTTGAAGATTTTGTGCAATTTAGGCTTTGGCGCTATGTTTTGGTAATGGTGAGAAATGTCTTGACATTTTGGTTGTGTATTGCGATTGTTGGGTTGAAGAAAATTCATTTAGAAATATTGTACTTCAAAGTTAGAAATGTGTAAATTGTACCTTAATTACAAATAATATTCTAATTTTATTTGTTGTATCTGAGAAATAATTTAACGATCCAATAGTCAGTGGTATTGGAAACAGTGGTTTTAGAACTCCGTTTTCAGATAATCGAGTCCGTAAATGTTATTAATTAATATTTACGAGTCAATTATAGTATTATATTGAATTTTGGTCTAACGAATTTGTTAATCAGATAGTTAGTTAAGGTACAAGTGTTTCTACCCTAAATTTAGTGGTGTTGGGAAGCGAGATATCGGGACCTTATTTCCGTAAATCTAACCTGTAAATATTCTTATTAAATAATTACGGAGTTATTATATAAGTGAATTGAATTTTAGATAAGTAATTTCGCCGAATTGGTAACTAATTAAGGTACAAAGACTAAATGTAAAAATCGTAAAAATTAACCACTATTAATTTTTATTTGTTAAAAGAGTTAAATAATATTAAACTAAAGTTCAAAGTGACAATTAGACCGTTTTTATAATGGTAGACAGTTAGGTGCTTAAGTGATATACATGTTAAAATTTTAATTAAATTAACATTAAATGTTAAAATAATAAAACAAATAAAAGAAGGGGGTCATCATCTTTCCATTTCATATTTTTTTCTCATGGCCGAACCTTACAATACCATGGGAGGAACTATTTTTGAAGCTCAACAGTTGGTCTATGCATGGCAAGCCATTTGAAGCCCTTTTTTTTGTTATTGTAAATTTTATATTTTTGTGATTATTGTAGTTGGATTTAGTTAATTCATATATTATTTTTCAAAATTTTTATAGTTTTTAAAAATTTACATTGTTGAATTCTTGGTGTTCTCAGTGTTAAATGGTTAAATTAGAAGCTTAGATAAGAAAAAAAGGACTATTTTGTAAAGTAAAAACTATTAATTTTGAATATAGAGACTAAAGTGTAAATACTTTGAAATTGGTATGAAATTTCTATAATTATTTATAATAGAGGGCTGTAGAATGATGAAATTGAGATTAGTTTTGAAATTGAGGCCCAAATTTGACAGTTATGATTATTTTGATTTTAGGGGCTAAATTAAATAAAATGAAAAAATTTAGGGGACATCCAAAAATCAAATTGAATTGATATATGTTTATAATAGCCTGTTATAAGATGCTTAGAATTGATAAATTAAAATAAATTATTATAGATCGGGAATTGAATTAATCGGAGGATAATCGCGAAATAAAGAAAAAATACAAATTAGTCCTTGATACCTTTTTTGTTGTTGTTTTTGCCAGCTAAGTGCACATGGAACTTACTACATTGTTTATGTTTTAAAAATTTTCAAATTGGTCCTTATTCATGCTCGAATCTATAAGTTATGTTTATATCTAAATTTAGTCTTTGTTTGGTTCATAACTTTCATTATGCATGTATTTAGAATAACTTGATGATTTATATTGAATTCGATGTTATGATTTACATGTGAATGTTCCGGTAACTGTAGTAGCATCCTGAAACTTGGGTCCGGAGATCGGACCAAGCAAAAAAAACGATTGTTACACTTATTGAATCGAAATTCTAAAAACTATGAAAAACTATGGAAAAGACACAAATTTACTTGAGAACAAGCTTCGTAAATATAATGGGAAAGCCTAATTTTGTCATAACAAATTATGATATATCAGTAATTTAGCCAAAAAAGTAGTTAATTAAGGCTTATGAACTAAATTGTAAAAGTCTAATTGTTATTAAGTTTTAATTAAGAAAGGGCGAGGGGACCTAGATAAAAATTATCCAAAAGATTAAAATGGTCAATAAACCATTACTCTATTAAGGTCAGTGGGAAAAGATGATAGATGGCACGTAAGTTAATTAATAATAGATTAATGTATAAGAAATGGCTTAATTAAAGTTTAATAATAATTAATTAAGTTAATTACACCACTAAGCTTAGTATAAATAACAAAGAAAGTGGGAAGAAAGATAAAAACACTTCATCTTCTTCGTTGCCATCCACCATTGTTAAAGAAAAAAAGAAACCTTCAACATTTTATTTACATTCGGCCATTGTTACAAGTAAGTCCTTAAGCCATTTTTCTTTTATTTATAGATTTATGGTCATGGGAGCTTGATTTAGTTATCCCATATATCAATTTTATCAATTTTTGAATTTTTAGTAAGTTGCCATTGTTGAGAAATTGATGAATTAGGCTTGAAATTGATAGAAATTAAACTTAGATTATGATAAGGATTAAATTGTAAAGCTTAATAGGCTTGATAGTTAACTTTGTAATATAAGGGACCAAATTGAATAAATTAAAAACCTATCATGAAATTATGCTAGGAATAGAAAGTATAGGATCCTTAATGAAAGAATGTGAAATTGGATTTTGATCCGAAGTTATATATCGAAAGATATACAGATCCCAAGTTTAGGGACTAAATTGAATAAAATAAAAAATATGCTACCAGTAAGTTAAATCTTGGACGTTGAGTTACAAGGTTATTTATCGGTGAGAGAAGTAATTTTAAATGAGTTGTCTCTTGGTTACCAAACAAGTAAAGAGAGAATAGTTGCACAGCGTTGAGTTAACAACTAGAACTAATTTACTGAAGGCATTGAAAACATTCTTGCATCAATGATCGAATCTATGAATCAAAGAGAAATTTTACCTTTAGCTAGAGCTTTTCCTTATTGATTTCTCCCAAAACTTCTATTTATTGTTTTCTTCATTTAATTTTTAATTTGAATTTAGTTTTTTATTTTATAAAAAACAACCCCCTCATTTACCTTACTTGTTTTGCTTAAGGAATAGAATTATTATTGAATTTGTGGATATGACCCTTCTTGTTGCTTTCTACTAATTCATCTTTTCAAGTTGGTTTTATTTTTTTATAGGTCTCGACAGCCTAACAAATTTTATAGTGACACCTTATGAATTCTTGTGGAACTACTTCGTTGAAGATCACATTCAATGTTTTTGAGTTAATGTATGTACCATTTGTTTTAGCGTGGGGAGGCTCCCATCCAATCACAATTGCTTATCAAGTCTTTTCATCAGATGATTTAATAAAAGCTCTCATTCGAGCTTTCCAATATACATAATTTGATCTACCAAAGAATGGCGAATGTATGGTTGAACTGTCTTCCCTAATTACATCAACTACTCAATTATTAGATACAAGATCCCACCAATTATGTTAAATAGTGGGCTTTGATACCAATTGAAAAAACATTATTTAGTAATAGGTTGTGCTTTCCTATGTTAAACACTGTATATGAGTAAGTTATTATTTCATGTGTTGAAGTTGGACTTGAAACAAGTATATGAACAAAGTAGTAAAGAGTACAACAAGAATACAATGGATCGCGTATGTTGTTCGATGCCATACCTACATTTGTGAGGCCTTACTCAGAGAAGAATTCAGTATTAAATCTTAGCACAAGCACTATCAACTCTTATATATGTAACTTCAAATTAAATTTTAATTAGACGTTGTTATATTAAGTGTATATAAAATAATATAAGTATTATGGGATTCTAATTGTCAAAAAGTAATGCTTTTGTAATATTTTGTAACAAATGTTTATTTTGTTGGGTTTGTTTCATTGAAAATAACTTTAAAAATTATTAAAAAAACGACCAAATAATATTTTATACACAATAATCCAATCACTAGAAATATCTTAGATTTTAATGTTACTCGATGGCAGAGTACTTGGAAATTTTTGAAACTTTTATTAAAAAAGAAAATAAAAGTTAAAACATGTCATAAGTCTCTGCACTCTTTTTAAATTTAGAATTTAGTTCCTATATTTTTATTTCTAAGAATTTAGTTTCTCTACATTTTAGATTTCAAAGTTATGGTCCAACTGTTAGCATTGTTATAATTATATTGTTAAATTCACATTCATTACAACATCACTTTTTTAGTTACAAAGTTGCCAATTAAGAGTTTTTTTTAATGCCACAATAATAATTTTAACAAAAAAAGAATTAACAGAGTTAACAATTAGATCTAAATTTTAAAATTTGAAAAATAAAGAAACTAAATCCTTAAAAATAAAAGTATAAAAATAAAATTTCAAATTTGTAAAAAGTACAAATATCTATAATATATTTTATGGTTTAAATATATGATAATTTCGGTGTAATTAAGTATAATGTCATATCTCATGTCACTTGCAGCCATTAATTTGGAGCAACGATCTATGTTAGTGTGCATGTGTTTAATGTGTATAATTAAAGTCAGCTAGTATACTTTATATATTGTGCTAAGAAAGAATATTAAAAGTAAGCTTATATTATATTAATAACGTATAAATTTATATGTTATTTATAAATCAATTTTTTGCAGGTATGTATAAATCATCTCTTAATAAAATTTTTATAATTAAATAAATATATATTTTTTGATGAAAAATAATAATTTTATATATTTACACATATGCATTAACCAAGTGTTTTTTCCCAATAAACAATGAGTATTATGAATTTACTGTCTCCAAAATTCCTAACATTAATTCAATTGAAAAAATTTTTTAAAAATAAAATAGCATATTAATAAGATTATTTATTTTTTTATTAAAAATTAATAAAATTTTGTATTAAAATTTCAATTGATACTAATCCCTAATTTTATATTTTCTATCTCTTCCCCTCATATAAAAAATATTATGTGTAGTTGGTTATTCACTTCTTTACTTATTATTGTTTCTCTTCAATCACATGTATACTTCTCTTGGTATACCATCATGTAGTTAAAAAAGGTGGATGCTGAGACGAAAAATCAATATTTTACTAGTCGATGTTCTTCATTGAGTCATTCCCCATAAACTTCTGGTTTGACTATTAAGAAAGAATTTTATTTTATTTCAAATCACTTGTCTAAGACTAAGATAAGAAACTAGGAAATTGAATTCAATCATGATGTCATCAAATTAAGCAATTGGGCATAATTGACTAGAATTCTTTTAAAATATTTTTTAGTTGAGAAGAACTCAAGTTTAGTTTAGTTAAGTTAATTTATATAATAAATTTTAAAAGTTAGTAAGTTTTCAATTCATATTTTATTTTAATTTAAGTTTTATTACATGTAAATTTTATTAGATTTATTTTAATTTAAATTTATATATATTTTTATCATCAATTTTATCGTAATTCACGGGTGAACCTTTAATTCTTATGCTTTTGTCTTATTTTCTTCCCAAATGCTCAAAGAAAAATGAAGATAATCGGTGAATTGCAAGAAATAATTTGAAAGAGTGATGGGTGTGAGTTTCGGATTCTGGCTACCTTCAATGTAGATATGAAAATATGATATTTAATTTTAGAGCTTTATGTTGTTGTAATGGTTTTTCATTTTTTTTTCTTGTCATACATCTCAATGTTGTGAGGGGTTTTAGACATGTTATTTTTCTATTATAGAAGAAGTCATGTCACTACTACTGCATTAGGGGATTGCTGTTTGCTGAGATCAATTATAATCATGACTTCTAAGTATGGTCTCTGATTTCCATAGTCCTAAATACTTATGCATTTGAACTTCACCAAGTGGAAAAGGATCATTGCCTTAATTGAAAAAGAATATATAAAATACAAATAATTTCATAATTGATTTCTTTTGTTAAATGAGTGATATGGTACACTATTCTCTCTATCTCTAATCAAATACATATAATGGATTAAGATTTAGCTACTTGGCCAATTTTTGGGTCACACCAATTCTCACGAGGGCCAAATAAGCAACGAGTCTGTAGATCAAAACCATTAGAATCAGGGCAACAGCTGAGATGAGTTGACCATCTAGCCCCACAGTTTTTATAGGTTGGAAATCTCCTACTAAGCAAACCTTCCCAGGTTCATTACAAGGGTAAGTATCATGTGGCTGGTATTGAGACCCCAACAAGAGTTTGTATGCGTAATGGGTAAGTGCAATGTATTTGATCCATGACATGAAACCCGGAAATTGTTGAATATAGTAGCCGCTGGCGAGTAAGAACGTGAGCATGATGATCGAACCGAGAGTGGCTGCCGATTTCGTGTTCATCACTAAGGCACCAAGGGCTAACCCTATGCCTTGAGAGCCTAAGACACATAAAATAAGTGCAAATAGGGTGTATAGGAAACTCCCTGCTGTGGGTTTAAGCCCTGCCATCCAATATGATATTGTGATGAAAACAATGGGGAGTGTAAGCTCCATGGGGAGATCAGATATGATTCTTGACATGAAATATGAAGATAGCCTATACAAGCCCGCAGACCGTTCTTTTTCGAGCATTAAACGTTCTTGAGGGAAGGTGAAAATTGCTTGGTATAGAGGGAACAAACCCCAGAATCCTAAAATAAAGAAGAGGAATCCAATCTGCATGTTTTCAAAATTAAAAAAATATATCAGCCTAATTTTCTTAAGATCATACCATATATCAATGCTATCCAATGTTTATTCATACCTGGTCCTGCAAGTGAGCTACATCAGATTGCCACCATAATAGTCCTAAAAGGACAGCTACAACAAGGACCTCAACAGTGTTGAACACAGAGAATGATTCATGTTTCCTTTCCTTAAGTCCCCTTTGAAGCAATACAGTGAACTGTTGCCACCATGTTGTAGGCCACCTTTCAAATGTCTTGCTTTCCATTTGATCATGATGGTGCTTGCTGTTATCCTTGAGCTCTTCCCTTAGTTTCTCACCAATGTTGCTCTTGTATGCTGAAACTAGTGTTGTCTTCACCAGGGTTTGTTCCTTTGGTGACTCATTTGATGATGCAATACCTATATAAACATTACAGGATTCAAATCAGCTGAAGTAGATGTATGCAAAATTGTCACTATAAGATTAAAGCATATACCATTTGAAAGGTCCAATAGGAAATCTGAAGGGTTCATGGCAACTGATGGGGCATATCCGATACTCGAAAAATAATCCATAGTAGCCGATCCTTGTCCAAAATACAAAGGGTTTCCTTCTGATAGCAGTAAAACCTTATCAAACATGTAAAACAGTCTACTTGATGGCTGGTGTATTGTCAGCACAATTGTTCTTCCACCTTTACCAAACTCCGACAACGTCGACACCAGCCTTTGCGCCGTAGTTGAATCCAGACCCGAAGTAGGCTCGTCTAAGAACAACAAGCTTGGGTTTATAAGCATTTCTTGACCTATACTAACCCTTTTTCGCTCCCCACCCGAAACTCCTCTGGTAAATGGGTCCCCAATGATGCTATTCTTGCAGTCAACTAGTCCAAGTTCATTGATGACAGCTTCAGCATGCATGATCTTCTCTTGTTTACTAAAACTATTCGGCAATCGAAGCAGAGCGGTGAAAACGAGCGTTTCGGTGACGGTCAAGTGAGGGTATAGAACATCATCTTGAGTCACAAACCCTGTGTTTCGTTTCACTGAATTGGAGAAAGGCTTGCCATTGTAAGTTACGGTTCCACTGAGGCAACCACCTAGGCGACCCCCTAATGCAGTCAATAGTGTTGTTTTGCCACTGCCAGATGGACCAAGCATGGCTAACATTTCTCCTGGTTCAACCACCCCACTAATCCCATTTAAGATCACTTTCTCTCCTGAACCTGATTTCTTTTGAAAATAATTACCCGATTTCCCAAACTTGATTGAGTAAACAACATCAACAAACTGTAAAAAAACAAACCATGAAAATACAATCATCCAAAACTCAAAATTTACAATCTTTTTAAAAAAAAAAAAGAGAATCACTGTTCATACCTTTAAAACAACAGATTCATTAGTACTCTTGAAGATAGCTGTTGGTTTCATGTTATCTTCTGACTTTATTGCAGCTTCAACATCCAACTCTTTTGCCATTCTTACTAATCCCTGCAAAAAGAAACCTCTGGTTTCCTCTCTTTCTCTTTAACTTGGAATTTAAATATTTATAAATTGTAAAGTCTTATCTGTTTTAAGTAATTAGTTGATAATGATTATGAACCTCAGCTATTTAATTTGTTGTTGGGAAGCAATATTTGACGGTTGACCAAATATTATACTTTCTATGTTACTTCCATGAATGTCATTTTGTTTTGTTTAACCATGTTGTATATTTTTAAAATAGCCAAATATATATATTCTTTGCAACTTGGTCATTGATTTTAAAATAAACTTTGCATTTAATTATATTTTTAATAATTATCCCTTTTTTTTAAATACAGCTTTGCATTTGCATTTGAGTGAGGAGTGTACCAAATGGTTCTGAGTTATATTTTTCTAAAAAATATTTAGATATATTTTTAAAGAAAGCAGCCAGACAAATGCGGTTGTCACCGCTGTAATGATGGACCAAGCATATTTCACATCTCCATAATTTATTGGATCTTGACTTTTTTTTTTTAATATAGATTTTTCGAACGGTAATATGACATAAACATTGAAATATTTATTTTTATTAATATAATAATATCATTTTCATATTACGGTAATTATTTGGTTCGTTGACATATGTCCTCAAATCTTATTCTTTTAAAATAATTATTTAATACATAATTTGTGTAAAATAAAAAATCTTTTTAAAATTTTAAAAAATAAAAAATATGACCTGGCAATATATTTTTTATTCTATAAATAGTTTTAAAAAAAGTATTTTATATTTTTTTAATATTTAATTTTCTAATATTTTATTCAATTGTGAAATTTAAAAACTCTACTGAAAGTGTACTAAATATTTTTTCATAAAATTAATACTTAAATATTATATTAATATAAAATAAATAATATAATATTATTCACTACTAAAAATAACTTTTCTAGGTTATAATATTATAAATATCAAAATTATACATGAACTTTGATTTTGTATAATTTTATACATAAACTTTTGGTTTGATCCAATTCTCACAAATTATTAGCACAATTATTGATATAGCATCATCTTATGTTTATATCTTGCGAACAAAAATAATTATATTTATTTAATATAAAAATTGATTGATCTGTTTATTTCTATAAATATGTATGATTGAATCAAAATTAAAGTTTCATGTATATATTTCAAACACAATCAAAGTTTCTTATGTATAATTGCATCAAGCTAAAGCCCATGTATACAATTGCACATTAAATCAAAGTTCATGTATAATTTTGAGATTTATATAATAATTTAATGTAACACCCCAAACACGGCCTAGACATTATGGCCGAATCTGGGGATGTCACATGAGAGTGTTTTTGATAACCGTTTCAAATAGAAAAACTTGTTCAATTTATTATCTTTTTTTAGTCGGAAAATATGTATCAATTGATTTACTTGAAAACATTTCTTTTACGCGGAAACTTTGAAATCATTCATGCACACGAAAACATTTAGTTAAGTTTAAGAAAAACACATTTTGATGTGTTGCAGTTTATAAATCAATAATAACAAATTAAAAATTCCCAAATTAAAACAAAAAGAGTCCTAAAGTCTAGAAAAATTACATCAAAGATTCCCAAAATAGTAAATAAAGCATTTAAGCATTAAAGTCTTAAACCGAAATGAGCATAGCAGTGGTCACAGTCGAGCCCTCCGCTGCACCAATCCATCTACTGCTAGGGATTACCTAACAGATAAAGCAAATAAAGGGGTGAGTTTTCGCAAACTCAGTTTGTAATCCCTATAGACAGCATACAAACAAACATATAACGAATAACAGATAGTTCAGGCCGAAGCCCTTTACAGAAACGGTGTGGACCTTAGCCCACTCAGAAACAGAATCAGATACAGACTTAGGGCCTTAGCCCATCGTAAATATTACACGCATATCAGATAAGAATATCAGAAACATGCCTACCAACCTTACACACCATCTCCGTCCAACCCTACACACCATGTGAGGATAAAATCGACCCACCTAGCCATACACACCAAATATGAGAATAAAATCAACTCATCCAACCCTACGCCCCAAAAATCCCAAACTTCTTTTTGTGTGATTTTTATGTGAATATGTGCTTAGTAGTCTTAGGCAAATATTATTTGGGTGTTAGAAGACCCATAGTAGAGTTTGGGTCCAAGCTTAAAAGGGAAAATATTAAATTTATTTTGGAGTTTAATTTTAGGCTTTTAGAATATCAGTAGTGGCGTGAAGCTGGACTCACAGAAAGGTAACCAGAAGAGAAAATTTAGGAATAGATTGGGAAGTTATCAAGGAGAAAAATGAGGAGATGAGAAGGGGGAAGTGATGGAGCTGAATTAGGAATTAAGGCTATGGGCTATAAATATGTGCCGAATTTGAGATCCTAGGCTAATGCCAAATTTCTCATATTTTCCTCAAGTGCCGATTTGTATTTTTTTTCCTTCTCTTCTTTCTTCTTTTCTTGCCAAAATTCTCTACATTCGGCCTTGTCCCTTTTCCTTATTCCTTTTGTTTTTATTACCTACTTTCGTTAGATCTTGAATCTCCAAAGTCGACTAGGGGCTTGTCAGGAAGAGCCGAATTCCTCATTTGGGCTATTGTGTTTGCGAAATTAAGGTAACGTTAGGGGTTGGTAAGGATGACCGAAATGCCCCTAAGGGCAAAAATTACTAAAATACCCCTAGGAGTTAAACTTGGGATTTATGGGTGTGACATGCTGCATTCATGTGATATACTGCTTAGGCTGTATGTGGGTGGGAAATTATGGTACGGAGGAAGAATTTGAGGATCACATAGTTGCTTGACGACCGTGGATCCACCGTTAGTTTTTTCTAAAGCCCAATATGTGATTAACAGCTTTGCTGCAACGTTAGGTAGTACCGCAATCGGGCTACCATTGCTGTGTAGCGGATGGGTGGGTTGATTTAGAAATCCCCACAGGTGTATAAGGTTGGTCGGGAAATGTTGTGTAGTGGATGGATTATTAGGGAGAGTTTTTTTTTTGCATTGTATATGTGATATGTTTAAGATAATGATATTATGATAAGGGCTTTGGTCCAATTGATTGCTTGTATGCTATTTATTTGCTGAGGGTTGTATACACTGAGTTTCGAAACTCACTCCCTCTTTAATTTTCCCAAGAGACCCTTAGTAGGCGGTTCGACGAACGGAGGGACTCGGAGGTGGCCAGCTAGCAAGACGCTTTATTTTATTTATTTTTCTTTACAGTTTCTAAGTATTTTGATTTCAAATTGTAATAAGGCTTTACCTTTGTTATTTGTTACATTGAACGCTTTATTTTTTTCTCTCTAAGTTATCCCACGTTTTATCTTGAAACAATGGATTTATTCAAAATTAAGTTTCCGCACATAAAAATATTTTCCCTAAAAAGTTAAAAAAATAATTCTTAACTTATAAAAAGACTAATTGATTTTTAAACACAAGCCGTTTGAAAAATAATTTTAAACTAGAATTTTATTCAAATTTCTTTAAGAAGGGTTTTCAATGAAAAACAAGGTTTTTCACAAAAACACTTCAATGTAACACATCGGATTCGGGCCTAACTTCTAGGCCGAGCTTAGGGTGTTATATTTAGTGGTATCAGAGCCGGTTGCAAAGCTCGGGCTGTGAAGTGGGCCTTATTATTTGGGTTTAAAAATAATTTTTAATTGGATCAAAATGTTTTGGAAAAAAATTCTTGTTGTGTGGCACACCGAGTCTCCGACATCGAACCAAGTAAGTTCTTGTAATACTAAATTTATTTTGAATTGTTATACTGCAAATAGTGTGCTACTTTTAGAATATACCTAGAGTAAAACTAAAGCCCATAGGGAATTGAAACTGTACAGGATTTACGACTACGAAAACAACACTCTACTTAATACTCCCATAAGACATCGGCGTAAATACTGAAACTAACTAAAACTTCATAAAACTTTTAATACAGATAATGAATGCTAGAAGAAGCGCAATGGGTTGCGGCTGACGTCGCGGAAGTGTTAGGGCTGAGTCGTCGGCATCGGGCCATATGTTCAATGTTGAAGTGGGAGAGGCTCCGACTTTACCCGTAGCTGAAACTGAACCATATGATTGGGCCGCTGGAGAAGAAGCATTGTCGCAGGCAATGCTAAGGATCTTGGAAATAGTCGCTGGACCTAATAATGGTACGGGGAATCGAGGGTCAATTCTGGAGCGGCTTCAAACTAATGGAGCTGAGATCTTTAAGGGCGTGGCTGGTGTGGCACCTAATGTGGCTGAGTACTGGTTGGAGGCCATTGAAAGAATAATGGATGACTTGGACTGCACCCCTGAGCATAAGTTGAAAGGGGCAATGTTACTGCTTAGAGAAGAAGCCTATCAGTGGTGGCTGACGGTGAAAGAAGGCACCCAAGCCGAGTAGATTACTTGGGAGTTTTTCAAAACTTTGTTTCAAGGGAAGTACGTGGGTGCAAGCTATGTTGATGCTAGGAGGAAGGAGTTCCTGAACCTGACCCAGTGGAACAAATCTATGGCGGAATATGAGGCAAAATTTCTACGCCTTAGTAGGTACGCAAGGGTTATGGTGGCAACGGATTATGAGCGGTGCGTTAGATTTAAGGATGGTCTTAAGGATAGCCTCAAGGTATTGATAGCTCCACAGAGGGAGCGAGTTTTCTCAGAGTTGGTTGAGAAAGCGAAGATAAATAGGAGGTGAAGCGCACTGAGCGTCTAAATCGAGAAAAAGAGAAGAGTAGAAATAAAAGGGAGGCTGAATCTTCCGATGTTGGACAAAGGCCTAGGGCTAAGGCTAGAGTCAATGGGCCAGTAAGAGCTGGGCCTCCTGCTACTAATTCGGGGATACCACATTGTGCTGATTGTGGGAGAGGTCATACAGACGAGTGTTGGAGGAGGACAAGAGCTTGTTTGGGTTGTGGATCCATGGCGCATAGGATCAAATATTGCCCTAGGAGGCTAGTTCAAGTGCAAGCTATAGGCCAGACTAATGTTCAGCCACCGAGGGGTGGTCAACAGCCACCAAGGGGCCGAGGTCAGGCTAGGGGCGAAAATGGTAATGAACGCGGTCGTGGAGTACCAAGTGGAGGTGCAGGTTATGCTGAGGCGAGGCAGCCAGCTTTGGTCTATGCAGCACGTCGCCAAGGGGACAAATTCACTCCAGATGAGAATACTGGTGCGTACCCTACCATAGTGTATTGAGTGTTTATTTTGGCTTTTGAATTAGAGTGCGCAGCGAAAGCGTGATGATGTAGTCTATGTTATGCGATCGTTAGTTAGTTGGAAATTTCGAGGACGAAATTTCTTTTAGGAAAATTCGAACTTCTTTTTGTGTGATTTTTATGTGAATATGTGCTTAGTAGTCTTAGGTAAATATTATTTTGGTGTTAGAAGGCCCATAGTAGAGTTTGGGTCTAGGCTTAAAAGGGAAAATATTAAATTTATTTTGGAGTTTAATTTTAAGCTTCTAGAAGATCGGTAGTGGCGTGAAGCTAGACTCACAGAGAGGTAATCCGAAGAGAAAATTTAGGAAATAGATTAGGGAGTTATCAAGGAGAAAAACGAAGAGATGAGAACGGGGAGGTGATGGAGCTAAATTAGAAATTGAGGCGATGGGCTATAAATATGTGCCGAATTTAAGATCTTAGGCTAATGCCAAATTTCTCATCTTTTCCTCAAGTGCCGATTTGTATTTTTTTTCATTCTCTTCTTTCTTCTTTTCTTGCCGAAATCCTCTACATTCGGCCTTGTCCCTTTTCCTTATTCCTTTTATTTTTATTACCTACTTTCGCTAGATCTTAAATCTCCAAAGTCGACTAGGGGCTTGTTAGGAAGAATCGAACTTCTCATTTAGGCTATCGTGTTCGCGAAATTAAGGTAACATTAGGGGTTGGTAAGGACGACCGAAATGCCCCTAAGGGCAAAAATGACTAAAATACCCCCAGAAGTTAAACTTGGGATTTATGGGTGTGACATGCTGCATTCATGTGATATACTGCTTAGGCTGCATGTGGGTGGGAAATTATGGTATGGAGGAAGAATTTGAGGATCGCATGGTTGCTTGACGATCGTGGATCTACCGTTGGTTTTTTTTAAAGCCCAATATGTGATTAGCTGCTTTGCTGCAACGTTAGGTAATACCGCAATCGGGCTACCATTGCTGTGTAGCGGATGGGTGGGTTGATTTAGAAATCCCCACAGGTGTATAAGGTTGGTCGGGAAATGTTGTGTAGCGGATGGATTATTGGGGAGGGTTTTTTTTCTGCATTGCATATGTAATATGTTTAAGATGATGATATTATGATAAGGGCTTTGGTCCAATTGATTGCTTGTATGCTATTTGTTTGTTGAGGGTTGTACACATTGAGTTTCGAAACTCACTCCTTCTTTAATTTTCTCAAGAGACCCTTAGTAGGTGGTTCGATGAACGGAGGGACTCGGAGGTGGCCAGCTAGCAAGACGCTTTATTTTATTTATTTTTCTTTATAGTTTCTAAGTATTTTGATTTCGGATTGTAATAAGGCTTTACCTCTACTATTTATTACATTGAACGCTTTATTTTTTTCTCTCTAAGTTATCCTACGTTTTATTTTGAAACAATAGATTTATTCAAAACTAAGTTTCCGCACATAAAAATATTTTCCCTAAAAAGTTAAAAAAATAATTTTTAACTTATAGAAAGACTAATTGATTTTTAAACACAAACTGTTTGAAAAACAATTTTAAACAGGAATTTTATTCAAATTTCTTTAAGAAGGGTTTTCAATAAAAAATAAGGTTTTTCGTAAAAACACTTCAATGTGACATGCCGGATTCGGGCTTAACTTCTAGGCAAGGTTTGGGGTGTTACACTACATACCATAAGGTACCGTGGTACGATACATATCAGAAATTTACAGCATAGTTGCCAGATAACAGGCTTAGAAGCCTTTCAGATACTTCCTTCACTTCATCAATAATCTCACCCTAATGCAATGCATCATACAATTATGGCATGCTAATATGCAGAATAATAGACATACATTTATATCCAGAACAATATTGATACACATGCAAGTATAACATGCTAAATGCATACATCACAATATCGGATCAGAGAAATAGGGGTTTAAAATATCCTTATCGACCCTACATCAGGTCATAGTCGACTTGGGCGACCCACGCAATATTACAGTTCATATCAGAAAAATGGGTTCACAAGCCCTTGTGGGCCCACACGCTCATGTGGCCCACACGGGCCAAATTTGCCTTAGCCGTGTGGATCACACGGCTTGACCCAAAATCCTATACGCCCGTGTGGTTCACTCATTGGGCCCACACACCCGTGTGGCTCACAGGGCCCAATTGGCCGATATCGTGTCTTGCACACGGCCTCATAGGACTCACACGGACGTGTCCATCGCGCCCGTGTCGCGCCCACATGGCCTACCTCGTCGTCCACACACCGGTGTATCGCCACACGGCCTACCACACGGGCAGTCCACACGCCCGTGTGGCGTCGACAGACTACTTTTTGGCTTTCGCCGAATTTCGTTTTCTATGCAATCGGAGTATACACCTGGTTCGTTTTCAATGCCTAAGTACCCCCAAGCACTTCCAAGCCTAAAATCGACAATCCAAGGTCCAAATTTCAGTAACGTAATCGAGACTTATACCGAATTAAAAAGAAACATTCATCCATTACTATCGAAATCCTTACCTTCGAACTAAACGAGATTCCCACATGCCTAACTCGCTTAAGAGCGATAATCAGCCCTTGAAACAACTCCCAAACAGAAACAAATAAAACTCCTCTTAATTACAGAACCAGAGAACGCTAGAATTATCATAACGAAACTTACCCCAAAGCGTATAGAACACAAAATCGATAGAACTCGTCTTGATTAGCAAGTAAATAGAAAGCGAAGAGGGAATCAACGAGGGAAAATGGTAGTAGGATGATGTGAAATTTCAGAAAAGGCAAAAAGGGAAAAAGAAAATGGTCGAATATAGATTTTGGGAAGGAAAAACCGAAAAGAAAACTACCAATATCCTTTCCCCCAACTTCCCTTATTTTTCTCATCGACAACACACACAAACTCAACCACTACAGAGTCCTGATTGTTCCCAAACTCCTCCCCAACGCCAGTATAAAAAATATTAACGTCCAAGTTTGTACTAAGACACAAACACAAGACCTCTAACATACCAACCTACAACTTAACCACCAGACCATCAAGCCCATTTTGATATTAACTTACCCACAATTAAGTATAAGCCTATCAATTAAAGATAATGCTTTATTCAATAAAAACCCAAAGTTTACCCAAACTAAAGCTCAAACCTAAGACCTCTCCAACACACCCAGAACACTTAACTACTGAAGCAAATAGATATTTGTGTCAAATTAATTCCAAAACACATACAGATATTTTTATGCTACAAACTCACAAAAGCCGAAATTAAAGAACATTTGGAGCGTTACATGTATTCTTTTACATTTTCTAAATAGAAATATTTACATAAGTTTTAATTGCTTAAAGCTTTTTATCATGAAAGTATTTATTTTTAAATTAATATTTAGTAAAAGTTTAAAATGAATTGTAAAGTATTATACTAATCTCAAATACCCAAAACACAATTTCAAGTATTAAATTAATATAATATTACATTAATCATGTAAATATTTCAAAACTCTTAAAATATTATAATTAAATAATATTTTCATATATTTATATTATAGAAAATTGATTACTAAGTATTTACAAATTATATTTTATGTATCTTGAATAGTACTTATATTAATAATTCATTATATATTATTGAAATATAAATATATGTGTTTAACAATAGGTTAAATTCTCCATTAGTCCCTGTGCTTTGCGAAGGTTGTGGAACTGTTCCTATATTTTTATTCGGTCATTTTTAGTCTATGTACTTTTCAAATTTTAAAATTTCAATATTCACCAAACGATAATTGTTAAATTCATTTAGTTAAGTTCTACCATTTTCTAAAATTTGATGCAACGACTAAATTATCATATGCGTAATGCCATGTCAACTTGTTATTTTCATATATTACTTACTAAAAATTTAGTTAATGGATTACTGATGGTCATTTGCATCAAGACTGGAGTTTCAAAATTCAAAAAGTATAAAGACTTAAAATGACCCAGCTAGAGAATATAGGCTAAATCTACAACTGTACACATAGTATAAGATTAGATATTGAATTTAATTGAGCAAATTTAACTACTACTGTTTGGGTTAGGACTAAAATTTCAAAATCCAAAAAGTACAAAGACTAAAATTGACCAATTCAAAAAGTAAAAGAACTAAATTCACAACTTTTATAAAATACAAAGAATATTATCAAACCACTAATAACAAGTTTTAACCTTCATAATATTAAAATTAGTATTATTTAATTTTTAACTTAAAATTAGATTATTTTAAACAGTTTTTATTATATTATTTTACAATTACCAATAAGTTTTTTTAAAGTCATTTTCATGATTTAAGAGAATTAAAAAGACTCATGATTAAATTTTCATAAATCATCCATAATTTGGGTGGTTGAAATATACAAATCATATAAAGTTGGTAAAAACAGAGTTGGTTGATTGATTACAAATGAATTTTCTTAAAACTTTATGATTAGAAGAATCATCAAATTTTTTGGTAATAGCACCTTTGACCCTGTGCAATATAATATTTATAAAAAAAATTGTCTAATTTAGTATTTATACTATTCCTCATTGCATCAATCCACCCCAAAGCCTTTAACGTTGTTTGAGAAACCTACTCACTTGGTAGCAACCAATACATGAACAACAAATGTAAAGTTTTAATTTTTATTTATTTAAATTGAAGACTTAAAGGATTGTCAATTGCATCATTAACATTTACCCAACTTACCAAACTCTATGAATTCTATGTCATGTTTTCTCTTATGAATTTTTAGTTAGCACAAATCAATGCCATCTACAAAATGAAATAATAAGATGGATACCAAGTAAAAGAAACAACAAAATTGACACATAAAAGCAATTATAATAGTGGATACTAAGTATTGGCAATACATTGTGGCATATCGATCATTTTCTACTTGCTTTTGATCTTGTATGACAATAGTTGTATTAAGATATCACTATTTATTCATGAATTAATATTTCTACAATAATAAAATTTTTTATCATTACTTTTTTTCCGAATAAAGAATTAATCTAACTTAACATGTTTGAATTTAAAGTAAATGATCGGATTAACCGAAACAACCACAATGAATTATCGCACTACAAGATTAGCTTGTCATCAAGTATAATTTTCGACTCAATAATGACTCAACACGTAATATTATTCCTTGCATAGGAACACTTTAATATTCAGCTTTGACAGTAAATCGACCAAAAACACGTTTCTTTAAACCCCCATTGTGGACCATCTATGATCCAGATTAGTACCCAATTTGCATATACAAAGGCCGTAATAAGTAACGTTTGCGATGGATTGAGTTGTATTCCATAATCAACCATAACTTTGAGATATTAAAGAATCTATTTCATGCCTATGAAATGCACATCAAAAGAGATTTTTTCATAATTTTATGATAATTGAGACAAACAAATGCAAAAAAATAAAATTGTTAAAAAAGAATTTAGAACGATAATGATTTAGAAAATGTACTTCTAAATAATTTTATACGATAATTTTACGTTTTTATAATCCAATTTCTTATATGAAATATTATTTAATCAAAGTTGTTGATGATATTTTTGGTTTGGAGAAAACGAGAGTTCTTGATGATTAATCAATTAAAAGGGGAAATTAAAAGTGTAATACACAAATATGTATATTTTTCAATGTCAATTTAAAAATCAAAATTCCAATTTTTTAAAAATAAATCTCAATTCTATTTAATTAGATAAATTTGTTTGGGCCTTCCTTGAAGTTCTCTAAAGGGGCTTAGTTTTAGCCCAGAAGGCCTTTGTTTGACCTTTTGGATCTTATTCATTTTACATGTGTTATAGTAGGAATTCTGACAAGCCAAGCCAACTACAATACTTTAAAAGAAAGTTGACCCAAGTGAGTAGGACCAAAATTTCATTAATCAACTTGACACCAAAAGGATAAAGTAATCTAAGGTCTACTTGATTTATTATATAGAAATTAAATTTTATATCCTATTTATTTTATGAAATTTTAATTGTATCCTCTTTGATCAGGTTAAATGCATTGTATGATATTGATTTGTTAATGATAATACTTGAAGCATCCTTTTGGCTCCTGGCTTAGTCTAATCATAGTTGTTAATTACTAGAGAAAATCGACCACATAAATTAAAACCTTGAAAATAAGATTCATCTTCAATTAACAGTGCTCTGACCAGTTTTTTGACCCTTCCAAGTCTATCAAGCCCTATGAAACTCCAAAAGAAGTAAAATGAGAATCACAATTCTGTGAACAGTCACCGGAAACAGTCAAAAAGGCACTATTTGTATTGATTGTTGCTGGGGTTTTGTATAATAAAAAAGAATATAGTAACAGAAGCGATTCATAAGATATAAGTTTATGTGGACTTAATAAGTAAAGCATTTATTTTGTTTGTATTTGATTTTTGTTTTATTTTATTTCTCAATGTATTTACTGGAACAGATTTAGTAATTAATTCTTTACATTTTGTTGACTCATTAAGAGGATGAATTCTGATCACGAATTTTAAAATTGCTCTATACTCAAGATAAATTTTAAACAACACAAAGGCTGCTGCTATTTGTAAATCTTTCATTCACATCTATTCACATCCCACATGCAATAAAACCTTTTTGTAAAGTGAGAATGAAAATAAAGATTCAAAAGTTGAAAGTCTCCTCTTAACCCACTCAAACTTTTGAAAATTTTAGTCATTTTTATAAAGAATATTTGTGTTTGTACAGAAGAGTTTGTTTTCTTTAGTGGATGCATATCGAGGATTTGGTAAATAGTTTACATAGGCTAGAATTTGTACATCAAATTTATTGGATGTCATATTTTAAAAGTGATTAAATGTCAGAAACCATGGTAGGTAGGATCTAGTCTATTTCTGTCAAAAAGTACCACTTTGAAATGTTGCATAATTTCAGGGTTGGGGCCAACATAATCACCTATTGTTTTGTAATCATGGACATCTACGTAGTTTGGAATCTAGTGTGCTTTCTTTCTTGTCTTTTTACATAAGAAAATTGGTGCTGGCAACGGAGAAATATTTTTACGTAAGGAAGAATGTGATTTTTGATTTTGACAAGGTGGATGGAAAAAGAAAGGAAACAAAATTAAACCTTGACCAAATCTATGCTGCCTCAGAACTTTTGAAAACTTTCATTCACCCTTCAAATAGCGACTTTTATTTTTCTTAAATTATATTTTAATTATTTATATTTAAAATATTACATTTTAGTCACTTACGTTATCGTTTTGTTATAAAATGGTCATTCTACCGTTAAACTCTGTTACCTCTCTAACTGTAGTCCTACGTGGCAGTCCAAATGTGTTTTAAATACAAACTTGTATGTCCAGTTATTGGGATGAAACTAGGTTTTTGATTAAATAAATTTAATTTGGACTGCCAAGTTAGTATTTAAAATCCATTTGGATTGCCATGTAGGACTGCCGTTAGGGAGGTAACGGAGCTTAACAGTAGAGTGACCATTTCGTAACCAAACGATAGCATAAGTGACTAAAATATAATCTGAAGCAAACAAAAGTGACTATTTTTATAGTTTACCCTAATAATAATTGGTGAATGTAATTTACCTTTCTATTATAAGATCGGATCAAATTATCCTTTTTATTATTAACTGAATTAATTAATTTTATATATTATTAAAAAATCAAATAAGGTTAAATTTCAATGGAATTAATGTTTACTGTTTAAAAATATTGTTTATTGTATAACAGAGTTATATTATAAAAAAATTTTATGGTTATGCAAATAAAATAATATTCTTTGGAGTTAACTGAAAATGAAAAAGAATAATTTTCATATAATTTTTTCAACAATAAATGTTAATTCTATTACAACTTGGCTTTATTTGACTCTTTTTTAATAATAAAGGATTAAATTAATCTATTTAATAGTAATATGACTAATTTAAATCAATCCCTATAAACGAGGGACTTTACAATGAAATTCACCCAAAATAACTCATTCTTCTAAAGCACGGAAGGAAAAGAAATTGGGAGGAATTCTATTTTGTTTATAATCATGGACATCTACGTAGTTTGGAATCTAGTGTTCTTTCTTTCTTTTGTCTTTTTAAATAAGAAAATTGGTGCTGGCAATGGAGAAATATTTTGTTGGATAGGATGTAGTACTCTGAGCGATGCTGCTTTCCCACAGGATTTGGCACTTTACAAGATATCAAATGAAATTCCATATATAACACCTAATTTGCTGCCTCTTTTACGACAAAAAATAAACCTTCAATCTTCACAAATATATATATATATATATAAAAACTTTAAATTTTGAATGTAGTCTGGATTTGAATAGTCATGAAACCAATCTTTGAATATTGAACATCAAATTCAATTCCTGTAATCATCAATAATATAACCAATGAAACAAAAATCTGAATAAATAAAAAAGAGCACCATTAACTTGAATTTTATTACAACTGAGTATGATTGTACAAATGAACCAGAGATTCAAAACTATGTATCTTTGTTTTTCTTGTTTCGATTACAAAGTATAAATGTAAAGAAAGATTTAACAAAGGAAAGAATATAACTATAGGCTTATTAACATGAAAGATAACAAAGCAAAATAATGAGAACAATGTAAAAAATTTGTGATGGAGGAAATTATTAGTAATTTCCATTCCCAGACTTTTGAGTCTGAATCAGAAAGGGGTGATGGGAGTATTGTTCATGCTCTTAATCATTTCTCTTCGCTTTTCATCTCGATCAAGCTTTCGATCACAATCTCGGAAGCACTCGTCACCACATCGGACCAGTTCCTACATAAAATCAAAATAAAAAAATTGGTTATGTACGAACCGACTAAACTAAACTTTAGAAAAGATTGATTATCGGCTTACCCTTTTAACGAGTCGAACGTGAGCCCGACAGTATTTTTTGCTTCCTCAATAGCCAATTTGAACCTCTCCAAGTCTTTGTCCGGGACAGTTCTATTGTTGACAAGAGCAAGTTGCGAAGGCTTAATGTCGCAAAAGATCGGGATTACCTTCTTCTTCGACTCCATGATAAGAGCCAATTCATGGAGGCAAAAATAGGACTTACAATAATTCGGCGAGAAAACCGTGATGCCGACCTTGCAATTCTTTATCGCGTTATCGATGTTGTCGAACAACTTATCACCGGGTTTCATATTCTTGTTATCCAAGAAAGGTTGAAGGTTTAACCGAGAAAGGTGATCGTAAAGCAAGGTGGCTATAGTCCGCTTGGTGTCAACGCCCCTATGGTTAATGAAAACATCGCAAGCTTTATTTGTCACGTGGGGATTTGTTGGTGTTTGGAGGGCAAGAAAGTTGCGATGGAAGTTCATCATTTTCATGGCTGCTGATGAATAACGTTGCATATGCATGGTGTTGGGTCGGTGAAGAAGGAAAATAAAGGAAACCCTAATTAAATTTTTTATTTTGTGTGGCTTGTATGTTAAGATTGTTGGTATTATGGTGCCATATGCA
Source organism: Gossypium stocksii (assembly GCA_020496765.1). NCBI lineage: Eukaryota > Viridiplantae > Streptophyta > Magnoliopsida > Malvales > Malvaceae > Gossypium > Gossypium stocksii. Next base: position 9,892,709 of record CM035621.1, on the reverse strand, counting down.
TATATATATAGGGGGGGAGTCTGGAAATGTGGGGTAAACTGTGTTGGAATCTTCAAATAGGAGCAGTTCTACTTCTATAGTTGAATTGAAAAGAAAGTAATAAGGAAGAATGTGAGTTTGATTTTGACAAGGTGGATGGGAAAAAGAAAGGAAACAAAAATAAACCTTGACCAAATCTATGCTGCCTCAGAACTTTTGAAAACTTTCATTCACCCTTCAAACAAGTTACATTGAATTCCTTTTTTAAAAACAAGCATGAGATCAATATAATTACCAAAACATGGTCATTTAAATTAATAAAAGCTAATGTAACCAAGATGAGATAAATATTACTATGAAAACATGGTCATGTGAACAATCCATTTTACAAACCTAAATAGTTAATGTTGTATTTAATTATTTTTATTTGCTTAATTTTAAATAGTCTATCAATGTATCAAATTTATTTACTAAAATGTAGTAAAAAATTAAATATTAAGATATTAAAATAATACATTGAAATTAAAATATTTTATTAATAATGTATTAATGAGTATTCCTTCAATAGTATGATATTATTATTACAATAACTAAAAAGATATGAGTTTAAATACATTTAAATGCTCGATTTACAAATTTAGAAATATAAATAGAAGTAATAATAAGAATTATATAAAAAATACTAACCCTATAGTATAAATAAATAAAGGGCCAAAGGGAAGGAATACATGTGAAACACATGAGATATGTCTACTTTGACTGTTTGACCAAACCATCTACACAAATAAAAGTGTCTGCGCCTCAAGTCCTACATCTATCAGACAAAACATCAACATCAACATCGTTGGGTGCTTGTTCAACACCCCCATTGAAGGAATTTCTGGGTTGTGAAAAGGTAATTTCCCTCACCTTTTTCAAGATTTGGGTTTCCGCATGCATCACCGATCAAGCTTATAATAATAATTAATAAGATTAAACTTTAATTTTGTTTTTCTTAAATTACATTTTAATCATTTATGTGTAAAATATTACGTTTTAATTACTTACATTATCATTTTATTACTAAATAGTCACTTTACAGTTAAACTCCGTTATCTCCCTAACAGTAGTCTTACGTGGTAATCTAAATGGGTTTTAAATGTCAACTTGCATGTCCAGTTATTGAGATGAAAATAGGTTTTTGATTAAATAAATTTAATTTAAACAGTCAAGTTGGTATTTAAAACCCATTTAGACTGCCACGTAGGATCGCCATTAGGGAGGCAACGGTGCTTAACAGTAGAGTGACCACTTCGTAACAAAACGATAACATAAGTGATTAAAATATAATCTGAAATAAATAAAAGTGAATATTTTGTAGTTTACCCTAATAATAATAATTGGTGAATGTAATTTGTTTTTCTATTATAAGATCGGGTCAAATTAACCTTTTTATTATTAACTAAATTAATTTTATATATTATTAAGAAAATCAAATAAGGTTAAATTTCAATGAAGTTAACGTTTATTGTTTAAAAATGTTGTTTATTGTATAATAGAGTTATTTTATAAAAGTTTTCTATGGTTATGCAAATAAAATAATATTCTTTGGAGTTAACTGAAAATGAAAAAGAATAATTTTTATAATTTTTCAACAATAAATGTAATTCTATTACAACCTGATTTTATTTGACTCTTTTTTAATAGTAAAAACAATTAAATTAATCTATTTAATAGTAAAAAAACTGATTTAAGTTAATCCCTATAAAAGAGGTTTACAGTTAAATTCACCCAAAATAACTCATTCTTCTAAACCACGGATGGAAAAGAAATTGGGAGGAATCCTATTTTGTTTATTTATTAAATATACACATATATTATAGCCAAGAAACTATAATACACCTTTATTTGACTGCATTTTTTATTCTTTAAATAATTAAATTATATTTATTTTTACTAAATTACATCATATTCACAAACTAAAAAAGGAAGTATTGGTGAGAAAATATGTGTAAGAGAAAAAAATGTAAATATGCATACTAAATTTTCAAAGGATTGGTATTTTTAATGTTATTAAAAAAAGTATATTTTTATGATGTAATTTTTTTAAAGTTTATATGTATAAATACATACAAGTAATTATAAATTAAAATTAAATTAATATAAAATATAAATAGGTAAAAAGTTAAAATATAAGTGAATAAAATAAAACTCACACATAAAAATAATACAAGATGGGATCGGAGACCTGCACATGACAATTGCACATAGTGAAATAAAATCAACAATTTCACTCTATGTGAATGGGTTTATTAAAAATAAATATGCCCAAAACATTCATTTCCCTTATTATGTTGTGTGCTATTAATGTATTTTATCTATTTCTTTAGAAAAATTTAGAGGGCGTTTGGTTGGTTGAATCTCGTAAAGTTACATTTTATTATATTAATCAACATAATTTTTTCACCAAAAAAGTTAATTTAATTAAAAATGAAAAAAAATTCCCTTTTCTCTTATAACTTTAAAAACCAAAATACAATTCAATTTTTAATAAAAGAATTTGATTATTTAAATGTAATTCAATTTAAAAAATAGTAAATATATCATAAATATAATTCAATTTTTAATAAAAGAATTTGATTATTTAAATGTAATTCAATTTAAAAAATAGTAAATATATCATAAATAAAATAATGCCAATAGAACGATCGCAAAGCAATAAAAAAAGGAAAAATAAAACACACAGATTATACGTGGAAACCTTTTCGGAGAGGAGGAGAAATTTACTAATGTTGGAAACTCAATAATACAAGAGGAGTTTCGACTACACCTATTTAAAGGTTAAAAAACCTTATTCTAATCTATTTTACTTTTAAGTAATATTACATTTCGTTAAACAAACACATTAGTTTTATTTTCCACCCGTAATTTTATATTTTCATAATCATTTTACAGAACATAATTCAAGACTTGGTGAACCCAACCCACCCTAAGTATAACCTTTTTTTTATCTAGCCTAATGATGCCTTATCATGCATTTTTTTCTTTTCTTATAGATACAAATGTTGTCATCCATTGTAAAATATTAGATCAACCATATTTATATCAAAAATAATATTCAAGTAAAACTCTCCCCATAATAATAATTTAAAATTTAAAATTTTTACAAATAACTATAAAGAAATTTCTCATTTTCATTTCTTTCAAGCATCACTCTGACTCTTCCAACTTTAGGCATTTAATGTAAAGTTGGAATCAACCCATCTTTCATACACTACTTGTCGGGATGCTTCACATGGAATCACAATAATTTAGGATCACCATATCGTCCTAATAAATCAACTTAGGGTAAATTATATCATTAGTCACTAAATCATGGATAAGTTTTTGTTTTGGTCATTTAACTAAAAGAAGTTACAATTTGGTCCCTGAATTATTCGAAAAGTTTCATTTAAGTCATTAAACTAGTCAAAATTTTTTATTTAAGTCACTAAACCACTCAAAAGTTTTTATTTAAGTCACTATGTCGTTAAACTTTTTTTTTTATTCTGCAGTGAACTCCAAGTAACAAGTCGATGATTGGTACGGTTCATCGGTACCCAACAATGAGTAGCAGAACATACCTTAGATCCAAGTTGATTTGATAGTCAATTTTGGATATTAGAGAAAACAATTGCTTGAATTTTGGTTCGCAAATTCATGATGTCCAAAGTTGTTTCATAAAAAAAAAAACTAAACTATAGAAGAGAAAGGGAAAAAAGAGTTTTTTATTGATATAGGTAGTGTGAATAGAAAAAGTCATATAGCATTGGTTTTAACAATCCAATGACTTAAATAACAACTTTAAAATAGTTTAGTGATCAAATTGTAACTTTTTTCAGTTAAGTGACCAAAATGAAACTTACTTATAAATAGTGACTAATGGTGTAGTTTACCCAACAACTTAAAAATGTGCACCACTTATACATAATTTCATTTTTTTTCTTTTTCAATATAAAATTAAGGGATAATGTAACTTTTGACCCTTGAACTTGGCAAGTAGGTCCACATTGGCCTCTAAACTTTTTTTTATCCACTTTGACCATTGAACTTAAAAATTGTTATTCATTTAAGTCCATTCTGTTAATGACCGAGAAAAAAATAGGGATAATGTAACTTTTGTGTAACACCCTAAACCCGGCCTAGACGTTCAGACCAAGTCCAAAGAGTTACATTGACGATATTAGGAAAACTACATTTATAAACGCAATCACAATGAAATCATTCAACACTTTATAACTATCACAACAATTAACTAACTATTTAATCTCCCCAAACATCATAGTGCCAGAGAAAGCTGAAATTACTAATAGAAAGTTTTAAGAAAAGATAATTTGATTGACCGAGCTCCTGTAGCATCGACCCTTCAAGTCTAGGAACCACTTGAAATCCAATCAACAACAAAGTGAGTTGTGAACCCAGTGCATTAAAAGCATTCATACAATTGAAGCATATATGTCAGATAATTTCTCGAATCCCAAGATTCAGTTAGATAATAGAAGTAATTCCAGTTTCAGATTCAGAACAAATCAGATATATATGTAGTTATTCCTACCCTCAACCGCTACACACCATCTCCGGCCATCCAACACACCGTTAAGGGAGTTTAGTGCCTAACCAACCCTACACACCACAAAGTGTTAGTCCGACACGCTTATAGAGATGCAAACTAGCTGCTAGATCGAAATGCGGCGAAATGCCAAATTCATATATATACATCGTGGCTTAGCCACTGATTCATAGCGGATTACTTCTTCCTTTACAATATCTCAACCCATGCAATTGCAGATTACAAATATCAACAATAGGTGTTCAGTCATTTCAATTCATTTCATAAATAGATATTACAAATCAGTATCGTTAATAGTTATCACAATACACATACTTTTATACAATCTATATCTCAGTCTTAGAGTATTAGGTAGTCATCATATAATCAAATTCAGATCATCAATACATTGCGGAGGTCAGTGCTCGGGTCAGACAACATTCACGACTTCAAAAAATAAGGTTCGGATCTTATCTATATGACACACAGCCCAGCACACGCCCATGTGCTTGCCCGTGTGGCTCTCATGGCCCAACACACGCCTGTGTCTATGACAGCCCGATTTAGGGCCTAAATAGAATAGTGGTTTCGAAACCACAAACCTGAAGTAGAAAAAAATTTAAAAAAATTATTTCGATTAATTTAGCTGTGACAGCCCGATTTAGGGCCTAAACCACTATTCAGTTTAGGCCCTAAATCGTGCTGTCACATTGTCGTCTGCTCGTATGGTTTTAAATCGTAAACAGTGAGTCCACGACTTGGACACACGTCCATTTCCTTGCCCATGTGGCTTACACGGCCTGGGCACATACCAATGTCATCTGCCTATGTGATTCTAAATCATAAACAATGAGTTACATGACCAGGACACACACCCATGTCTCTAGACGTGTGGTCCTAAATAATAAACAGTAAGTTACACGGCCTAGACACACACCCATGTCATATGCTCATGTGAAACCTACACTAACATGGCCATACACAACTTGGACATATGTCTGTATCCCTTGCCCATGTGGCTCAAATTTAATGAATAGTGAGTTACACGGTCTGGCACACTGCCTAGGCATACGCCCATGCCCCTAGCCATGTAGCGTCGACAGCCATATTTCCCAGTGTCTGAAATTTGCAAAAACAGGGGTTTTTGATAAGCACTTAAAGAGATTTTGAAACAATAACAACATAAAGAGTCTCTGATGTAACACTCCTAACTCGAATCCATTGCCAGAACAGGATTACGGAGCATTACCAGAAATTTCAGAATAGATAACAAACATTTCATACCAAAATACAGTGCTCCTATAGTATTCATATTAAAATCAATTAAATAGTCCCTTATAAGAGTCCTCGAGACTCAAAGTATGCATTAGAATAGAGTAGGGACTAAAACAGAAACTCAGGAAATTTTTTAAAAATTTTAAAATTTTCCTAAGTATAAGGAACACATGCCCGTATGGCCAAGCCGTCTAGCTCACACGGCCAAATGACACGCCCATGTCTTAGGCCGTGTGATACCTGAGTAGGGCGTACGCCCGTGTCCCTAACCTGTATAACTCTCTGACTTGTAATTTATTTAGGTGCAGGGGTCACACGACCAAGTCACATACCCGTATGCCAGGCCATGTGGTCAATTCTGAGCATTCTATTTCTCAATTTTAAGATACAGGGGACACACAGCCACAATACACGCTCATGTGCTAGGCCATGTGTCACACACGGTTGAGACACACGCCCATGTCTCTGCCCGTGTCGACAAAATAAAGTTATTTCCAAGCCTTACTCCTCACCCATTTTTGTCTTTTGCCAACACCAATACTTTAACATGTCCACAAGCTAATTAAAAGCAATTAATTTAAGTCAAAACCAAGTCTAAAGTAATGGTATAACTTCACATACAACTAATGTGCTCTTAAGCACCTCAAATGATACTTTACCATCTTATAATCAAATATACAAGCTTACATAACTTATCAAATATGCTTAAATCATTCATATATCAATATGATATCTATTAACCAACCATTTAAACTCATATCAACATGTTATAACCTTATCTATACATGTCAAAACATAATCATTACAAGCCATTCCAATGGCTTATCATAACCAAAACATTTACATGCCAATATTGGCTAATCAACCTATACATGCCATTATAACCGTAATTGATTTATCGTATATACCTAAATGGGTAGATGGATAGTGTGAGTGATCCCCGCCAAGCTTCCAATCCAACGAGCCTCTGAGTTATTATAGGGCAAGGAAAAATAAAACAAAGTAAGCATATAATGCTTAGTAAGTTCGTATAACATGGTAATTAACTTACCATTCATTTTATATTCAAGATAAACTTGCAAAGCACATTTAATCATCTTGATCACGAGCCCTAACACACATCATCATCACCACCATTGTTAGTCAAATATTTCATTCAAATATCAAGTAACATATATAGGCTCAACAATCATTAAATTTCCATGAATTTATACTTTTCACATCATGTATTCATGTAGCGTATACAAATTATATCCCTATATTTCAAGTACATTTTCATAATAAATTGTTTCGAGTTCAGATTATTTCACTTCGAAACTTTATCCATTAAATCATTTGAAATATCATTTTTAGACAGGTAGTACACTCGAGGTGTACAAATCTTTAATCACGAATGAACATATTTATCAAACAAGTTTTATGTTCATATATCATCATCTCATATTTCTATATATCATATATCCTCATTTTCATGCATTTTAGGCAGATACATATAATAATTCATTTCATGTTCATAACTTCTCATGTCAGGATTTTACGCGTTGAATCATTAAAAACATAGATGGATACGAGGGTAGTACACATAATGTGTACAATCAGTAATCCATCAATTCCTGTCTGGTAGTACTCATTAGAGCATTTAAACAAAAAGCTCTCTCTCAAATACTATAACGGGAAGCTCAAAAGAGCGATAATTAAGAAGTTCAAAAAAAACCATATCGGCAAGCTCACGAAAAGCCATGTAACAGAAAGCACATCTGGGCATGGTAACAGAAAGTTCACGAAGAACATATAACAGGAAGTTCCAAAGAGCACTAAACGGGAAGTTCCAGAGAACACTTATCAAAATGCACGAGATAGCTTATAAAGCAAAGTTCAAGCGAGTACTATTAGGAATGTAACACCCAAAACTTGGCCTAGACGTTATGGCCGTATCTAGCGACGTCACATGATAGGGTGGTTGAAAACTTTGAAACCATTTCCAATTAGTTACTATCATTAATCTCTTATTTTAATTAATTCCAAAATTCATTTTACCCATTAATCGATTGTTTAGAAACTTATCTTATTGCGGAAGCTTTAAAAACAGCTTAAGTAATCGTGAAATTAGAAAATAAAACTTTAGCTTTTTGAAAATCGAGTTTTCCTAAGTCTAACAATTATAAATCCATAAAAATAAATACAAACCAAATTAAACAAAAGTTCAAAAAGTCTCCAAATTACATCCAAATAAACCAATGATAATAAAACCATAAATCGTAAATTATAAATTGTAAAAATCCAAAAACAGTGGTCACTGTCGAGTCTTCCGCCGCTCCGATCCATCTAAGTTTGGGGATTACCTATACACATTAAACAGAAGGGGTGAGTTTACGTAAACTCAGTGTATAATCCCCATAGAAAATAAACAAATAGTATGCAGTCAAACACAGTTTGGTACTAACCCCTTTTCAGTATCAGTGCAGTTTAGCCTTAACCCAATTCAGTATCAGTATCAGATATACAGTATAAATAAATCAAAGTCCTACCCATCTAGCCTCTACACACCATCTCCATCCATCCCTACACTCCATGTGTGTTTTAAAACACCCACCCGTCCCTACATTCCAAATAGTACCGAATGCGGCACATAATCAGTACATTGCAACTGTGCTGCCAAATATTAGGCTTAAGAGCCTTTCAGTACATTTCCTCTAAATAATAACATCCCAATCCCAATGCAATGCAACATACAATAAATGACATGCTTTTATACAACTATTAATAACATATACATATATATATATATATATATATATATATCAATAAACAGGCATAAATTTGTCATGTTTAGTACAACTATCATTTATTCAGTTCACACAATTAAGGGTTTAAGTAGTGCTTACCAACCTTACAGTAGTTCTACTGTCGACTTGGGCAACCCGTTTAACCTTATAAATCAATTCAGTGAAAATAGGAGCGTGGGCCCACACGGCCCAAATTGGCCTTGGCCGTATGGATCATACGGCCTGGCCCAGAATCCCATACGTCCATGTGGACTACCCGTGTGGGCTTACACGACCCAAAACAGTCTAGCCCGTGTCTCGCACACGGCTTGCCTAGCCATCACACGGTCGTGTCTTAAGCACACGCCCTAGCTTCGTCAACCACACGCCCGTGTAGCGTCGACAGTGGGGTTTTTGGCTTTCACCGAAACTCTATTTTCTGTGTTTTTGGGTACACACCTGGTTACGATTGATGCCAAAATGGTCCCCAAGCACTCCAAAACCTATATTTGAACAATAAACACCAATTTTAATCATTTATAACGCGAATTCAAATCGAACTCAAATCGAGATTTCCATCCAAAAAGTGACCAATACATTTAAAGCGTCGATGAGCTATTTGCAGCCCCTTGAATACCACCTAAACACAAATGAACCTTTAACTCTACGATTCATCAACCTCAAATCAAAGATTATAGAGAAATAACGCTTGACTTACCACACGATAACAAAAACAGAAACATTGCAGCCAAAATCGAACAAGCGATATAAGCAATCCGGAAAAGAAAGAACAAAAGTTGAAAAAGAAAGGAAGATGGGAATGATGAGAAAAAACGACAGGAGAGAGAATTTGGAATAGAACTAACCACTCAGAAAATCTCAAAATCTCCTAACTTCCCTCCCACTAATTTTACTAACAAACCACCACTCAGTTCCCCACTTTAGCACAACTCTAGCCGAAGTTCAGAACAAAAATAATCCCCCTTGCCCATGCAAAGATTCAAACATAAAACCTCCATCGTACCAACACTCTACTTATCCACCAGACCAATAGGCACATTCTGACATATACTTACAACATTTAAATAAAAGCCTACTGAACAAAGTTAAAGCTTAATTCAGAAAAATACCAAAATTTACCCAAGTCATGACTTGAACTTGGGACCTCACACACACCCAGAACACTTAACCACTGAAGCAGATAGATATTTGTGTCACACAATCACAGAAACAAAAATAAAAATTTTAGGGCGTTACAAGGAAGCTCCGGAGAGCCTATAACAGGAGGTTCACAAAGAATCTATAAACAGAACGCTTATTTGAGCGTGGGTGTGTCTACAACATATATAGATCACGGCCAAATCAGAATACTCCAAAGAGCATAAATAGGAAGCTCATAGGAATGTTTTAACATGAAGCTTGAGAGGGCTTGTAACGGGACGCTCTTTCAAATTTCATTCTATGGTATGTCCGTAACAAATGCAAGACCACTACCGTTTCAGGAAACATAATCCTGTATCTAATCGAATTTCATTCATTCAAACAGGATTTTAACATTTATCGGGTATTTTCCAGATATGTAATCAGATTTCACAAACATGGTCGTTACACAATTCACATTCAAAAAACACTTAGTTCAAGCATATATTAATAACATTTTTCATTTAAACGAAACTTAACATTTATCGAGTATTGTTGGGCATGTGATCAATTTTATACATAAGGTATTCATACAATTCACACATACTACATTTATTTCAAGCATAAAAATATACTCAACTTAGTTACACGAATTTACCTTGACAATTGTTCATGTATGTAAAATCTACTAATTCGACAATTTCTATTTTCCTCGTTTTCACTCCGAATTTGGTCTATCCGAGTCTAGTTAAGCTTGATTAGTTTCCTTTCTCACTTCTAGAGTTTCAATATATTTTTGGGGAAGAAAATAGCATAAATGATGATATTTTGTTATTTAATTGATTTATCATCTGTTATTTTTCAACTTTTCAATTTCATCCTTTTCCTTTTTCTAATTTTTCACGGATGGATCATCCAAAAATATCTATTAACTTTTCTTTAATGGTCTAATTACCATATAAAGACCTCTTGTTTTGAATTCTATAGATATTTGATCCTTTTATCTATTAGAACTTAACTTTTGCACTTTGTGCAATTTGGTCCTTTATCAAAATAAACATGTAATTGGTAAAATTTCTTTACAAAATTTTCTTAAAACATTATTATCATACTGTAGATCATAAAAATATTTTAAAATAAATTTTCTTTATGGAATCAAATTTGTGGTCCCGAAACCACAGTTCTCATTTTTATTAAAAACGGGTTGTTACATCTGAAGCTTAAAACAACTATGTAATCATTCAATCAACCGAATTTAATGACAATGATGCTCAATTATACACAGAAACTTATGTCGAAAAATTCGACATAAAACCTTTAACGGAATCTACATTTACCAAAAGATTAATTACGATTACTCGAGTTAACCTGCCGAGATTCGTTACTTCCAACACCTATTCCTAAAATAAGGAACCAACATCGTTTAACAATGAGAATTTATCCATTAGTGCAAACTACCAACGATACGACACCTTTGTTTCTTAAACTTTTAACGAATTAACACAATTGACATCACAGAAGATGTACTTACTGATAAGAATCCATAAAGCTGCACTCTCAAGTGTTTATGTTTCTTTAGAATTCTATTGTTTACATTCCTAACCTTTAGAGATTTTTTTTCCTTAAGAATAAGTCCACATCTGTTATTTTTAGCAGATTTCTTAGCATGTCTTTTGTATATAAACTCTTATCAATCAATGAAAAGAATACATGTGGAAAATAATCCAAAACCTAATTGTTTCTTCATGGTGTCAGAGCCACTCTCATACAAGATTTCGGTTCCTATTTTTTTCAACAAAAACCTCCTTCACCATGGCCAATGGAAATACTCAAGTTACCCTCCCAAACACTCAAGACCCAGAATATCCTCTCACATTGGTCACCTTCCACAACTCTATAAAACTTACCTCAAGTAACTATCTCTCTTGGAAAACTCAAATAGAATCCATCCTCATTGGTTGTGATATCTACAAATTTATTGATGGTTCCTATCCATCCCCTCCCACCACCATCACCACCAACAATACATCATCTCTCAATCCTGCATATCAAACATGGTTAAGGCAAGACAAGCTTTTATTTGGAGCACTTGTCGGCACGATCTCAACTAATATTGTGCTGCTTATTACCCAATACACAATATCTCATGATCCTTGGCATATCATTGCCAACACATATGCTTGTCCCTCCCGTGGCAAATCTAATAATGTTTTTGTTGAGTTTTTACCTTCCTCTTTTTATGTGAAGGATCTTCAAACGGGCTTGATACTCCTTCAAACGGGCTTGATTCTCTTCCAAGGTAAAACTAAGAATGGTATCTATGAGCGGCTTAGTTCTTCATCATCATCCCCTCTCCTTGTTTTCTCCACAATAAAGATCACATCTAATAATTGGCATCATAGACTTGTTCATCCATCAATGCCGATATTCAAGAAAATGGTCTCCTCATTTAACCTAGATGTATTTGGTTTTTCTCATTTTAATTTTTATTGTAATCCTGTCATTACAATAAGAGCCACAAATTACCATTTTCTATGTCTACTTTATCCACCTCGTCTCCTCTTGAAATTATCTTTACAGATGTTTGGACTTCACCAGTTTATTCAGTTGACAGTTTCAAATATTATATTATCTTTGTTGATCATTTTACAAAATATACATGGTTGTATCCACTAAAACGCAAATCTAATGCCCGTGATGTCTTCATTTGTTTCAAGGACCTAGTGGAAAATTTTTTCAACTGCACCATTAAAACACTTTACTCTGACAATAGAAGAGAATATCAAGCCATTTCATCCCTTCTAACGATAAATTACATTTCACATCTCACCCCTCATCATACCTCTGAACATAATGGCTATTCCGAACATCGACATCGTCACATTGTTGAAACTGCCTTTTCTCTTCTTTCTCATGCCCTATGCCACTTTTTTATTGGTCTTTTGCAGTCAAAATAGTTGTTTACCTCATAAACCGCCTTCCCACACCTACTCTTAACAATGAGTCATCGTTCCTTAAACCTTTTGGCACTGTCCCTCATTACAATAAACTTTGGTCCTTTGGCTACTTATGTTATTCCTAGCTTTGACCTTACACATCTCACAAACTTGAACCTCGTTCACTGCATTGTCTTTTTATTGGGTATTCCTCCACTCAAAATGCTTATCTCTGTCTAGACACATCCAACAATCGTTTGTACACATCTCGTCATGTCCATTTTATAGAATTCGTATTTTATTGTGCTAATTCTCATCCCAGTCTCCCTCGTGTTACTTCATCTACTACCTTGGAGTGGTGTTTCATGACATCACTTGTTACTTCTCATATGTCACTATCTCCATCATATGTCCAATCCCAGCCAACTACTTTACCTCCTACATCTGCCCTTCCACCTGAACAATCCACCATATCAACATTCTAACCCACTCCTGTCTCTTGCATATCTATACCTACACCTGACCAAGCCATCATACCAATTTCTACAGAACAAACCACAAACCAACATCCTCCAACCAATCTCTCTTCTCCTCGAGGCATCATAACTCACTCCAAACACAACATTCACAAACTAATCTAGAAACTCAACCTTAATACTAAAATTTACCATTCCACTCTTGAACCTACCACCGTCACTCAAGCTTTAAAGTATCCCTAGTGGCGACAGGCTATATTTGTAGAATTTGATGTTCTCATTTGTAATGGCAAATGAAAACTTGTTCCGTCTCTTCCCTCCCAAAACCTGGTTGGATGTAAATGGATTTTTCACACCAAATACTTACCAGGTGGATCTGTTGAAAGGTGCAAAGAGCGTTTGGTTGCCAAAGGATTTCATCAACGTCTTGGGGTGGATTACAAAGAAACCTTTAGTCCAGTCATCAAACCTACCACTGTCTGTCTAATTCTCAGTCTTGCAGTAAGTTAGGGATAGTCACTTCGCCAACTGGATATCAATAATGCATTCCTTTAAGGCACTCTTTCGGAAGAAGTGTATATAGCTCAACCTCCATGATTCGTTGATTATGATCATCCTCATCATGTATGCAAGCTTCGCAAAGCCATCTATGAACTCAAACAAGCTCCTCGTACCTGGTATCATGAATTACGCCAATTTCTCCTCGTCTTTGGCTTTCGCAACTTTACCGTTGACACTTCACTATTCATACTCAACACTTAAAAAATTATTATTTTTATTCTTGTCTATGTTGATGACATTATTATCACTGGCAACATAAATTATGTTGTACATGACTTCCTTCAGCAACTCTTTACACGTTTCTCTCTAAAGGATCTTGGAGACTTACACTACTTTTTAGGTGTTGAAGTCCTATCTCATACTGATGGTCTATTTCACAGTCAACGAAATTATATTGTTGACCTTCTTCAGAAGACTCATATGGTCAATGCCAAACCCATTTCCACCCCTCTTGTAACAACATCGCCTCTCACCTTGCATGTAGGTACTCTATTGTTTGATCCTACAGAGTATCGTACGACTGTTAGGAGTCTTCAGTATCTTTTCCTCACCCGTCCAGACATCGCGTACGCAATCAGCAAACTGTCTCAGTTCATGCATAAACCAACAATGGAGCATAGGCTGCAGCCAAACGTTTACTTCACTATCTCTGTGGCACATTGGATCATGGCATCACACTTTGTCGAACCTCATTTCTTAGCCTTCACGTGTTCTCGGATACTGACTGGGCTAGCAACAAGGACGATTTCACTTCCACGAGTGCTTACATTGTTTATCTCGGCCATAATCCCATTTCTTGGAGTTTCAAGAAACAACTGACTGTTGCTCGTTCCTCTACCGAAGCTGAGTATCGCTCTGTTGCAGCTACTGCCACTGAGTTACGGTGGATTTGTTCTCTTCTAACTGAACTTGAAATTCACATTCCCAATCCACCAGTGGTCTACTGTGATAATGTTAGAAAGATAAATCTGTGTGCTAATCTTGTCTTTCACTCTCATATGAAGCATGTTGCCTTGGACTATCATTTCATCAAGGAACGGGTGTAAAATGGTCTTCTTCGTGTTTTCCATAACTCATCATCTGATCAACTTACCGATGTTATCAAAAAATCGCTACCTCATCACCAATTCACCACGGTTACTTTCAAGATTGGTCTTACTCCACCTCCGTCCATCTTGCAGGGGCATGATAAGAATCCATAAAGCTGCACTCTTAAGTGTTTATGTTTCTTTAGGATTCTATTGTTTACATTCCTGATCTTTAGCGATTTGTTTTCCTTAAGAATAAGTCCACATCTGTTATTTCTAGCAGATTTCTTAGCATGTCTTTTGTATATAAACTTTTATCAATCAATGAAAAGAATACATGTGGAAAACATTCCAAAACCCAATTGTTTCTTCACTTACCCGACTCGTATAACAAATCAGAATGAAAAGTCCAACGATTGACAACAAGACACTCAAACGATATAAAAACTAAAGTGAAAGAAAAGGAAAAAAAAAAGAGAAGGGAAAGAAAAATGAAGAACATAAAAAAGGAAAAGAAAAAAAAGAAACGTTTAAAATGTTTTGTCTTAACCACCAGCGAATTTTCGACAAGAAGCAAAATATTTCCTAATGCATACGATGGGACTCAAACATAAGACCAAACAGAATACAAATGCTTAACCAATAAACCAACAGGCTCATTCTTGACTCAAGTTTACATAGAATTACATTTAACTATGTAATGTAAGGATAGTGGTTGTTTTAAAATAATAAAATTTTTAACGATACGACTCGAACTCCAAACCTTAAACTCAATAGCAGAATACAAAACTATAAATACAGAAATTAATTAATATAGAATCCTGCAATTAAACACTCAAAATTTAGGGCGTTACATTTTGACTCTTAAACTTGGCAAGTAGGTCCACATTAGCCCCTGAACTTGACAACTAGGTTTACTTTGATACAAGTAGGGGTCAATGTAGAGCTACTTGCTAAGTTCAAGGGTCAAAAGTTACATTATCTTTTTTTTACTATCATTAACAAAATAAAATTAAATGAATAAATATCTTCAAATTTAATAATCAAAATGGATAAAAAAAAATTTAACGATGAATGTGGATGTAGTTCAATCTTCTTAAAATTAATTTCTATTAGTTTAGAGTGTTTGACGTGACATAAATTTTGGTCGATAAGTTTGAATTTCTTTTAATATTTTCTGGCTCTGACTGAAAAAGCTGGCTAACATCAGCTCAATTAATTTTCCATACCAATATCTCTCAAGTAAGTGGAGTTAATGGTTGGTTTCCAATAAAATAAATTTGTGTCTTGGATTATATGTTATACGACTATATTTAGATCCACACTTGGCAAGAAATCCTTTATTATTTACACTTGCCTTGTCAATGCTTGTATTCATTCAAGGACATAATTTGTAGTAAAATGGGTAGAATTTGTTAGTTCAAAATCGCTCAAGTTTTTTTTTTTTTATTTTGTCCAAAACTAAAAGTAAAAGTAGAAGTCCAACATTTTACCAATAAAAACTACTTTATTCTTTTAATTTCTTATAAACATAAATATGCAAACCATAGTAAATTATCCAACTTAGTCGTTTTTGTTAGAATCTGAATTTTGTTGTTTTAATAAATCAAAATTTTGTTTTGATTTATATCAAATTATGGTTAAATTTATTATCAAATATTAATATTATATTAAAAATAAATGATAAAAATTTAAAAGTTTCATTTAAATTACTCTACGTAAATCGTAGCATGCATGTGGTTTTTCAATATAAATTATTTTTAAATATTTTAATATAAAAGATTAATAATATTTGTTAAATATTTTTTATAGTTTTTTTGAATTTTTAAATTTTAGAAAATTAATTAAATGTTAGAAAAGTTAAAAAAGTTAATTTTTTATTTATTCTGAGATGATTTAATAATAAAAAAATAAATTTAAAAATTAAAAAATAAAAAATAATTAATTAAAATAATTTTTTTAATATAATTGGAGGGTCAAATAAATATTTTACTAAAAATTAGTTATAAGAAGAAAAATAAGAGACAACAAAACATGTTGTCGAAATGCATTTTAGATATATCACTTTCAAATCCAACATTATGTATATTATATAGTATTACCATGGAAAGACCAGATGAACTATTCAAAGCATACTACCCTCAATTACGCGTTTAATTTTAATGTTAATAATAGGTTATACTTTTATATCATGAATAAACCAAATCTTACTTAGATTTCATCATTTGAAAGACAAGCATAATTACAACATCATATTTATCATTTATGAGGGTTTTTTATTAAAAAAATACAAAAAAATACAAAAATACAAAAATGGCACAGCAAAATAATTATGTTCTAAAATGGTACAAATGGGGTGGTGTCGTCTATGCCAGAGGCGTCACCACCCCCGTCAAACTATTAAAAAATTAAAACAAAGTTCTGAAAAAGGTTCTGAAAAAGAAAAAAAATACAAAATACTGGTTGTGGGACTGCCACAGGCGGCACCAGTGCTGATATGGCACCCCGACCCCTCTATTTAAGCCATCAGTGTTAGGCACACCCAAAAAAACACTCCAGAAAAAAAATTGCGGAAGAAGAGAGGGAGAAGAGAAGAAGGAAAAAAGAAAAGAGAAGGAAAGAAAGAAAAATTTTCGAGTAAAAAAATTACAAAAGAAGAGAGGGAGAAGAGAAGAAAGAGAAGATAATTTTTTTTTGTTATTTTTAAATAGAATAAATTATTATACAATTTTTTTTTGTTAAATTCATAGTTTATTTAGTGTTATTTTTATATTTTGTTTTAAGGTTTTTTACCCTAATAATATTTTTTAAAAAATACTAAAATAGGTTGTTTAAGAGACCCTAAACGAAAATGGTACATTTGACTTGGTGGAGGGTGGATTAACAAAAAAACTTTATTTAGGATAATTAATCTCTCAAACAACTTATTTTGTTTTTTGTTTTTATTTTATTTTCATTATTATTAGGGTAAAAACCCTTTGTTTTAAAAATTATTTTGTAATTTATTATTTAAGTAATTTATTTGTTGTTTGAAATTGTATTGAGAAATTTTGTTTAATTTTTTACAGATTGAGTATTGAAGATAGATAATCACTTTTTTGTATGCGTTTATTTTGATGGAATCATCTTGACAACAACCGTTAGATGCATATTTGAATGTCGGCAACAAATAGCAATGAGATTTAATAAAAATGTCTCGTTGGATGATATGAAGGGAAGGATTAACGCAAAAATTGTTAGACGTTGTGGGAGAAGGATTTTGAAAATTTTCTGCAAGCTTCCAGTTTCTACAAATCCGATCAAATTCACCGAGATGGAAATTGTAGACAACGAAGACGTGGAGACAATGATCGCTCTTTACTGTGGGAATGGGAGTGACAAAAATGCACCGATTCACTTATTTGCTGAGTTAGTAGATATGAAGCAAAATGAAGATATCAATGCATATGGTGAAGAACATAGAGCTCAAGAATCGTGCATAGTGGCTCCAATATCGTACATTGATAAGGAATCAACTATACGTGGGATCGATATTGACATTAATATTACACCCAATATTGATGTGGTTAGTGATGATGGATATGATAGTAGTGATCATTGTGATCAAGAGGTCGATAGTGAGAGTGATCCCGATGTGGACGATGTACCTGATGATATTTACGATGAAGATGTGAATGACGATGGAAACATTAACGCATCTTCGGTCGGGAACCAAATGCGACACATTGTGATACACAATAATCCTGGGCCACACATGTCGCTCATACACCTCAACGAAACGCATGTAGCTGAGTTCCCGGAGTACCCTGAAATACTTCCTGTTCACCGGCTGGCCGTAAATTTCGATCATGAGGAGTTATTCGTAGGCCATAAATTCTGATCATGAGGAGTTATTCGTAGGCCAGAGATTCGAAAGTAAAGAAGACTGCGTATTTGCTATTAAACGGTATAGCATGAACATATCAGTGGATTACAATGTCGCAATTTCTAAACCTACAATATATATTAGAGAGTGTTGGAAGGCAGCGGAAGGCTGCAATTGGAGGGTACGAGCTGCATTTATTCAAAATTCACATATGTGGGGGATACGAAAATTTGTTGGCCCTCACACGTGCACATCAACACGTATGAAAGAAGATCATCGAAAACTTGATTCGAAAACTATCTGTACGTATATCATGCCAATGGTGAAGGAAATGCCGATCATTAAAGTTTTGGTACTGATTGCTGAAATGCAAATACGATTCCAGTATCGAGTATCATATTGAAAGACATGGATAGCTAAACAGATGGTAATGGGCCAATGGTATGGGGATTACGGTTCATCATATAACGAGCTACAAGGATGGACAGCTGCTATGCGGGAGTACGTACCGGGGACTGTGATTGAATTATAGACATGACCTTATTACGGCCCAAATGACCAATTACGGTCGGGGAAAAAAATTTTCCATTGGATGTTCTAGACGTTTAATCCATGTGTGCAGGCATTTCCCTACTGTAAACCGTTTGTGCAAGTGGATGAGACATGGCTATATGGAAAATAAACACAGATATTGCTTCTTGCAGTTGCTCAAGACGGCAATAGAAACGTGTTCCCGATAGCATTTGCCATTGTAGATAAGGAGAATTTGGAATCCTGAGAATTATTCCTTACCAACCTGCGGAGGTATGTTATTAGCAATGATAATATTTGCATCATCTCTGATAGAGGGAAAAGAATAATTGTGGCAATTAGGCGTTCCGGTGTGCCATGGAGATCCGTTTACTGCATCCGTCACATTGCAGCTAACTTCCATCGAGATTATAAGAATGCAGAGTGGAAGAGACAAGTAGTGAAAATGGGTAAAGGATAACTTTATCTTTTTAATATAAGTTTTAATGTTTTATGTTGTAGAGTTATTGTGACTTTTCTTAATACATATACAGCGTACGAGTTAGAGCCACATATTTTTCGCCAAAGAATAACTCTACTTGAGAGTGACATGGAGGGTCAAATGAACACATCGTTTCGACAATGGTTGGGTACAATGGAGCTGTGGCAATGGGCTCAAAGTTTTGACGAGGACTTTTGTTATGGTCAAATGACCACAAACTTAGTGGAGGGGGTCAACGCTGTGTTGTTGAAAACACGGCATCTTTCGATTTCATCTGTCTTCTCGGCAACACTTTATAGGTTGGCTACATTAATGCCAACAATGGGTCAGCAACAAGTCAATCAGATGGAGGCGGGACACGTGTTTGTCGAAGATGTCAGGGATGTAATGGCTACAAACCGTTGGATGGCGAGGTCGATGAATGTAGAAATATATTCACGATGCCTTGAAATGTTTCGAGTTACGAAAACCATCGGTTGTCGACCCGGTATACCACCTAGGTCCTATAGAGTTGATCTCCGGAATAGACGGTGCGAATGTAGGAGGTTCGAAACACTTCATTATCCATGTGCGCATGTCATGGCATGCAATGTAAGGCATCCGCCCATGTCTACTACAGCAGGCTTTGTCGTTAGACAAAGCACCCGATACAACACTGCCAAAATTGCAGAGCCCCAACTATACGAGCGAACATTATTCAAATCAGCTAATAGATGTAAGTATATGAAATAAACCTTGTTGTTATTTGCATCAGGCATCAGTACACCCCCTATAATATGCATGATGTACGCTCGAGCAGCGCACATCAACTCTCCTTCAGTGGCATTAGCTGATAAGTGTTCAAATTTGCCTCTTAGCCATGTAAATTTCAAGCCCGAAAAAATTGAGTCATCATGCCGGGCGAGTCTCCTAGTAGGCTATAACAAATTGCACCCTGCTCAGCAAATGCACTTATTCCCGTTACGGGACTTCTGTCGATTGGGAGCCCAAGTTGTAATGCAACATCCTCTAAAGTCACTGTGCACTTCCCACACGGAAAATGAAAAGTGTGGGTCTCCAGGCGCCACCGCTTCACTAGTGCAGATATTAAATCGTACCGCAAGTCGAACATCTAGATCAATGCTACTGACCCGAATCTAGCTTGCTCCAAGTAGGGCATCAATCGTTCATCCGGGGGATATCGTATACCATTCACCCGGCCCCTTAATACGCGGTACGAGCTTTGATAGTGTTAAATTACAGAAAATAAATATTAGGATAACATGATTTATTTCTATATATTACGTATATCTTTTTTTAATAGAACCGTGATTAACAAATAATAATATATTACCATATTATTAGCTGCCTTTGATATGTGAGGATCGTCGTCTTTAATCAATTGAGCCATTGCGATACCTGCATCTTCAAAACAAAAATAATTTTTTTAAACTTTGTTTTTTCAATTCACAACACTCAAATTTAAAAATTAATTTAAAAGGGATGATTCATATTATCATTTGCCCCAATAGATATGGGTCATTAGTAAGATACTATGTGAAAAATGATTTTAATCAAAATTGATAATTTGTATATTCATGTTCATAAATATTTTTTATATTACAAGCACATTTAACATATTTTATATTTATATAAATTTGGGTACCATAGTCATTCATATCGTATAAATTTTAAAATATTTATATGTTATTATTTTATGTCGCATGTTTAATTTGGTCATGTTTTAATTATATTGGAAGATCTTGTTTTACAGAGTTTGGAAGGTGACTCTAGCTTCTGGGCCTCAAGAAGGTAGCAGTTGCAAGATACATAGTTTATTTCGGTATGAGTTAGTCAAAGGGTACATTTAAGTTGCACAGATTCACTTATCACATGCATGGACAGATATATAAAGGCATTTAATGAAGCCTCTTATTACCAGCATGTTCCCAAATTCAAACTTAGTATATATGACTGCATTATTTATCTTCAAACTTGCATTTAATATTTTTATTAATTTGGTATTTAAAATTTTATTTATGATATATTTTACTCTAATTGTTAACAGCATTTAATTTCTATTCTAAAATAAATTTAAAATAGAAAAAAAAGTTGGGAAATATTCAAAAACAATAGAAAAAAATTCAAAAAACAAAAATAAAAATTTTCCAGAAATTTTTAAATATATATAAAATAAAAAAAGTAAAAATTCAAAAAACTTAAATAATTGGAAAAATATATAGAAAATTTCCAGAAATTTAAAAAATATATACTTTTCTTTTTAATATATATAATTTTCCTTTTTTTTTTAAATGTACTGGTTCCTATGTCACGTGTATTGCACGTAATTTTACATGTTTATTTTTCGTTTCCTACTCCGATTTGTGTGAGTAACGTGTTCTTTAATTATTGGTAATTCTTTTTTCTTTCGTTTTGGGGTGTGTCTTTCTTTATCTTTTGTTTAAGATGGGGTATGGGTGTGATGCGTTATTTCGTATTAATCATTTGAGATCTTCTAGGTGATATTTACGAAATGGTTGATTCTCTGGCAAACTAAGTTATGTGGTGTCCGGCTGTTCGTCGGGGGTAAGGGTGTTCAATCGGTTAACCAACCGGTTAACCGACCCGAACTACCATTAATCGAATTAATCAACTCTTTTAAAACCTTAATCGTTAACCGAACTGAACTTTTTCAGTTAATCGGTTGGTTAACCGAATTAACCGAAATTTATATATATATTATTTTTGGTTAAAACAAGTATAAAATATATAAAAAAATTAACCGACTTAACCGACCGATTATATTTTCAAAAAATTAACTGAACCAACTGAATACTTATATATTATAATACTATTTATTAAATTCAGTTAATTCGATTAACCGACCAATTTCAAACCGAATTAACCGTTAACCGAACTTTCAAAAAATTATTAACCGACTCCTGACCGAATTAATTCGGTTAACTGACCAATTAACTGAATTCGGTCGGTTAACCGAATTAATTCGGTTTTACCCGAAATTTGCACACCCCTAGTTAGGGGTAAGTCGCTTAACGTTGTGTTGGGGACTTCAATTGCATAGTTTGGCCATTTTGGTTGTCGATTTCGTGATTAGATTTTGTTAAGGAACGTGTTAATTGATTTGTGTTTTCTTTCAATTAGGTTTTGGATTACTCGATTCTTGGAGTTACATCAGAATCCGACAAGATGTGTAACAAGAAACTCGAAAAATAATGAACGACGAAAGCCAAAAAACTGCACTATCAACGCCATACGGCCGTGTGCCAAGCTGTGTGCTGGACCGTGTGGACCACACGAGTGTGTGGGCCCAAAATTTTGAATTTTTCCCTATGGTCGTAAACATCATTTGGATCGATCATAGACCTTCCGTAAAGTCGGTATGTTATTAACTAAGCTATAAAACACGAATTCTGACAATTTGTTAGTGTAAAATTTGATATAAATACGCATGTTTGAAATGATATATGATAAGTAAAATCTAAAAAATGCTATGTATAATATGAAAAATGTTATATATGTTCTATACATGTCATTATAAGCACGTAGATCGTTAACATATATGATACCTGTTAGTTATGCATTTGCATCTGGGCTAGGATTTGTTATATGGAGGAAGTGTGGGCAGTTTAATAACCTGTCGTATTTGGTGGCTCAACCACATATATTTCTGTAAACGGCAATAAATCGCCTAATAAATTGGCTGCTCAACTGCAAATATTCTGAGAAGTGTGATACCGACACTAAGCGGTGTGTAGGGTTGGAAGGGTATATAGTACCCTATATGATGTGTTGGGATGGTTAGAGATGATGTGTAGCGGATGGGGGTAGGATTGTATATCCGCATCTGTTATGTTCTGATAAGCTATGTTTCTGATATTTATATATGTCTGATTGATTTTTAGTATGATATGTTACACACTGAGTTTTGAAAATTCACTCTCTGCTTGACTGTCACTTTCAGGTAATCCTCAGACTTAGGTAGATTCGTGCAACGGGAGCTCGGTTATAATACTCTGGTTCATCTTACTTATTTTAATTTAGGTTTTACATGTTTTGTAAATTTTTGACTGTTTGGACATTTGGGGTTATTTTGGTTTTGGATTTTATTTCCGTTTTTACGCATGAAATTGGTTAAACGTTTTTTATAGCAACGATGTTTTCCTGCAAAATAAAGGATTTTCAAGCAACAACTGTGTTTTCAAAAATGGTACATTTTAAAAATTTCCGTTGCAAACCTATATATTTTGGAAAGTATAAACTAACAATGTTTTCAATAAATTAGTTAGATAATATATGCTTTCAAATAAATCTAATTTTTGTGTAATAAGAGCTTACAACGTATTTTCAAAATAATCGAATTCTGGGTTTTCAAAAGAAAATGCATTAACATCTTCAGATATGACCGTAACGTTTAGACCGAGTATGGGGTGTTAGAGACCTTGAAATTTTGAAACTTTAAATTTTGACATCATGACGTCATAACAATTTAAACTTGAACGCATCTATTACAATTTGGTCCATCAATTTCCTAATATCCAAAACACTCGTATATCACATTTCACCCGATTGAACTTAAATCTAACTTAATAAATATGTACAGAGATCTCTTACAATCATTATTAATTATCAAACGTCAAAGTTTATACCCCTTACAATTTAGTCTTTAATGATACAATAATTAATAATATAACTTAAGTTTGAGTCAAGCTCAGTTTAACACTCTTACTATAATTATAACATATTTTAAAATTTAACTTTAACAATCAAATTTCCCTAAACATTCAACAATGGTGCTTTACTATAAACTTAACAATAGAAAGAATTAATTATTGAGCTAACTTAATCAAGCTAGATTAATCAAGATTTCATAAAAACTTAACAAAAAAAGAAGAAGGAAAAAGACCAAAATTATTTTGTTTCTTCCTTAGGAGAAAAGAAGATGATGGCGCTTTATTCTCTTTCCCACTTTCATACGTATATATACTTAGATTAGAAATATAATTAAGTCTAATTAATTTCATTTAGCTAATTAACATAAACCATTACTTAATATAATTCATAATAACGATAATGGATGAATTTAATCATGTCATCCCACTAACTCAACACTAACTTGGTCTAATTATCATTTAATCCTTAATATAATTTCTAACTAGGTCCTTATCTTTTCGTTTCTCTTTTTTATTAACAATTTAATAATGATCACACTTTTGTAATTTAGTCCCTATATTATTTTTAGTAACCAATTTAATTCAATCACACTCATTAATTCGACCCTTCAATTTCGTACTCAATACGTAAATATTATATATTAATTATCTACTAACTCAACTCAATTAATTTGATTTGAAACCGAATTTTACGACAATGTTGAAAGTCGGGTCGTTACAATTATATTAATTTTAAAAGCTTTCACTGTTAACTAGTTGGTGACAAAAAATGACAACATTTTGAATAGTTATGTGACATTTTGTAACATTTTATACTTGGGTGATAAAAAAAAAACTATTAATAGTTGTGTGACTACTAGTGTAGTTTACCGTTATTTTTATAAAGATTTTTTTCAATATTATTTGAATATTTTCTTTTTTTCAAGTTTTTTTGAATTTACCCCAAATAAAGATTGTGCAACGTGGCACACTGGGAGCGAACCATGTCATTTTTTTTTTACGAAAATTGATCTTGGAGTAACATGATGCATGGTTGGAAACTTTAGGTACTAAATTAATATAAGAATTATTAAGTACTAAAGTGATAGTTAAGTACAATTTTCGGGTAATTGATGCATTAACCTTTAAAAATATATGTATTTTGAGTTTATTTTTGCGAAATATATATTAAGCTCAAGTAAAAGATGATAAAGTAAGTTTTTTTATACAAATACTTATTTTTACCCATTATCCTTAAATAGGAAGAAAAATATATTTAAACGTATTCAAACCTACGTCTTCTTTATTGTTGTAACAATAATGGTACTAATTGAGCTCATTATATAGGATCTTTTAAAAATAGTAAGATTAAAAGTTCATTCAGTGATAAGTTTGTTTGTTTTAGTTGGCGAATTAAAATTACATTTTAATCTTTTGAGATAATCTAATTTTTGGCCCTTGAATTTGGCAATTAGATTTACTTTAGTATGTATACTTTTTTTTATCTACTTTGGCACTTGAACTTAACAAGTAGGTCCATTTTGGTCTCTGAACTTGAAAATTTTAAAAGTTTGATGATGTGACACTCTTCATCACTTGAAAAATAAAATTATATATATATATATATATATATATAAATTTTCAGGTGATAATGTAGTACAATTTCAGAATGTCACATCCAATATTTTAATAACTGGACCGATGGTTGAAGATGTCAGACCATTGGTTCTCGATTCAACCAATTTGATCAATTCGACTGTTGAACCAATAATAATTAAATAAATAATTAAAATTCATAAAAATCTAAAATATTAAAATAAATAAAAAAATTATTAAACTAGTTCAATTGTTGATTTTTATCTTGGTTTGCAATCTTTTACCAATTTCAAGTAATTTTCGACTGAATCGGTTGAACTCTTATGTTTGGACCATTATATCGATATAGTTCGCAATCCATCTGATCTAAACCTAGTTAATAACATTGATGTTATCATCAAATCTTGCTAAAATCCAAATTTAAATCTAAAATAGTTTTGTATTAATTAATTTTTATTTTCCACAAAATTAGGAAAGAAAACAAGTTGTATCAAGTAATTGAGATGTTATAATCTTTTAAGTTAATTTTAGGATAAGAATCCAAACTCGTTTTGTATTTTATTTGGAAGGAAAACATTGTTTTATCAAGTAATTGAGATGTTAACTACTGCAATTATGATATCATAAATGACTTTTGTTGTTTACTGCCTGCAAAGGTAAGTAGATTTACATAGCAGATTATGTCATGATTATGATATTATTGAAAAAATGCATTTTAAGTAAAACATTATTTTTTTAAAAAATTATTTAGTAATAATTATAAGTAAAATGAAAAAAAAAATCATAAACACCCTTATAAGAATATTAATTACCATTTTAAAAAAATAATATATTATTTCTTTTCTCAACCGAATTAATATTTATTTAATTCGTAATATTAATTTAATAATTTTTTTATAATAAATATAAATTTATATGTATTTGTGTCACATTTATATCATGATTATGTCTAAAGTATAATATAAAATTTGATACATTCATATGTTTAATTATTATAATTATATGGTAACCAAAATTATTAGATGATGGAAGATATACTTTACTTGCTTGGTAATGTTGCTGGTGGTTGCAATTTCATCTCAAAGTCCCAATGAAAATAAATTAAAAAGGAGGAAAATGGGTCCAATAATAGGGCAAAGGCAAACAAAGTTACTATTTAGATAGGTACATAGTCATCATCATGACCAAAATGTCCTAATAAATCCAGCTACTGAAAGCTAAATTGTTGTTTCATGATAAGCTTCCCCATGAACCCACCATTTTTTTTATTTAATTTCCATAGTTAACTTACATGTTATAATTACAATGAAAAATCAATAATAATAATAACAACTTATATACTACTTACATTATTGACATCAACTCAATTTTTTACAATTTTAAAAATCATAAATTCTATGATTTAATCAGAGTTTAAAATGTAATTATTAATTCATAACATTGATAATGATGCAAAGTTGGAGATTACCAACTTGTTAGGTGCCATTTTAATATTAGTGTAAAGAATGGTCCACAAATAATGGAACTTCAACAAAATAATTGCCTCATCCTCTTTGAAAATTTTCACCATTACTAATTACAAGTACAATATTGTAGGCAGTGATGAATATCAAGTTTGTGGATGATTGTGGCTTTATAGAATACTATTAATTTTTCTATTCGATTTTTTTTAAAGACAATAATAAAAATAAATAAATTCTAACTTTAAAACTAAAAATAATATTTTAAAAGTGAACCTAATCGAAATATCTTTGTTCATCAATTCAAGTTAGGTATGAATAGCATGTATTTTATTAAATGAAAGCTACATTTAAAATTAATTTGAGATGTGGAATGTTAGTTTAAAAAGTGGGGTTTGGATAAAAATATAAGTTTAAAAATAGATTTGGACAAAAAAAAAGACTTATTTAAAAAACGAGTTAGGTTTTTTAGACCCGTGCTCGGCTTGAATTTGTAAAAATATTGTCATTTCACTATTATGTTTATACTATTTTATTGTTATTATTTGAATATTATATAACTTTTATTTTATTGTTAATTTTGCTACTATTTTAGAGGCATTTGTTTGTTAAGTTGCATCTATAATTTTATTTCAATTTGTTGGGAAACATTTATTTTAATGTTTTTAGTGTTTTTGATGTATTATATTTTTTAAAAATTATATAAAAAATTAATACTGACGGGCCGAATCCGAATTTTAGCATTTTTAGTTGGGTCAATCCCAAACTTAAAATTTTATTAAGGCTCAACTCGAACTCGACTCGGCCCATGAATAGATCTACAGCGACTACAGGAGTTTTATTCAAAATTTCAATTATATATTTGTATTTCATTGGTTTATTTTCAATATAAATATGATTTAATAATCTTTAATTGTTACTTAGCATTATTATAATTTTCAAGGAAAAGAATAACATTATTATATTTTTTTTGGTTAAACACAATATTATAATTCTAATTCACTTCACTATCTAAATTTTAATTAATATTTTTTAAATATCTGGTTATTTAGTTGTTAGCAGTGGGGAAGCCAAGGCATATCTAAAAATGGTAAATTTTCCAATTAGAGTCTTTAAAATTTAAGAAATTTCAAATTAATATAATAATGAAATTATGCATTAACCCCAAAAATTTATAATTCATCTCTAACCCTTCTAAATAATTGTCTGACTTCACCCTTAGTTGTTACTCAAACTGTAATACTTTATGTAAACACTTACAATATATTTAGTTCATCAAAATAGCCTATTATAGTCAAACTATAAATTTTTATTTACTGCAACTATATTATGTAATAAAAATTAATACAAAAGATTATAAGATAAATTTTGCTGATAATCTCTTATAGTATTGCTTAAGATGTTACCTAAGTTGTCTTATATGAAACGGTGCTTAAAATTATTATCAAACATTTATTAGATATAAATTTAAACCGTGTTATCTCGTTTCCACCCTAATATTATATTTTATTATACCCATAATTAAAAAAAAAAAAGTAAGTAAGAAAAAGAGAGGAGAGGTAACTTTGAAGAATGTATATGATAATTTATTGTGTTGGAATATTTGGTTGGCAGAGGTGAAAGCTGCCATTTTAATTCATTTATTCTTTGCCTATTCCCTCACTCTTTCTGTCTACTCACTAAAGTGAAACTCAAAACAATTTAACATTAAATTGAATAAATTAAAGTTTCCAATGCAGATTTAGAATGGAAATGTTATAAAGAATAAGAAAGACCTCTTAACTAACCAAGATTTAGAAAATAGAAGGTGAAATAATAATTAAAATAATTTTGCCATGAAGAAGAGAAATTGATGGATACAACTGTCGGTAACTGGGACCAATCTTGAATTTAAAAAAAAAAAAATTTATCGTCTCCTACTTCTCTCCTTATGATGGTCAATACTTTCCCATGTGCTAAAGCTTCAGTTTCAGAACTGGCATTTCTTTTTTATTATTTCCATAATGTGTATAATTCTTCCAAGCTAAACAAAAATAGTACAAAAGACCTTGCACGAAGAAACAGCACTAGATCCAATGAAAACTTCCCTTTCCTACATTATCTGAACACCCCCCCCCACCCCCAATTGAGTTTATAAAACTTTTCCCATGTTTTCATTTTTTTTCAGTCTGTCAGCAGAACATGTTCCTGTAACAACATAACAAGGAACTGAAACTTCCAACAATGGATGAACTCAACCTGTGAAGAATTAGTGTTTTCTTCTCTGTCTTGTCTCTCAGGAACTTCTGGTTGTATATTTGTAAGGCTAAAAAATGGACTTCAGGACACGTCTAGATTATGCTTTGTTCCAACTTACACCTACTAGAACCAGGTAAAGATTTTGCATGCCTTGTAAAAATGTCGTCTTTTTCTTCTTTTTTGATTATTTGGACATTCATCTGAGAATGGCTTTGGGGTTTGAATGGAAGATGTGATCTGGTGATTTTTGCTGGAAAAGAGAATGAGAAATTGGCATCAGGGTTGCTAGAACCCTTCATTTCACACCTCAAAGCTGCTAAAGATCAAATTTCCAAAGGAGGCTACTCTGTAACTCTTCGCCCTGTCGCCTCATCTCCTCCCTGGTTCACGAAAGGCACTCTCCTAAGGTAAAAGCTCTTTCAGGACATTGCATTACTTTTTTCTAGAAAGAAACGAGATCTTGTTTTTTAAGTCTTTTGTGTCATTATACCTTGTTAATGATTTCTAATGCATTTTAACAGGTTTGTGAGGTTTGTTAGTACACCAGAAGTTCTTGAGAGATTTGTGACAGTGGAGAGGGAAATCGAACAGATCGAGAATTCGATTCAGTCGTACGAAGCAAACGCTGCCGGGACGACAGATGCAGATGGTATGTTTGGTCCCCAAATTTTATGTTCAAAGAGTGTTTAATTCCTGTTTGTCTGAGAATTGTATGTTTTGTTTCAGGGAATTTCCAAAAGCCATATACTTCATCTAAGGTATGCTTTTCAGCATTCTCTACCATATATTGTTTTTGTTTTGATTCATTTGATAGCTTACATCTTAAGCCCAGAATTTTATTACGATGGTGCATGTAGTCTAACGGTGAATTCGATGGAACCGAAGATGATGTTCCAGAAGAAACTTCCAAGTAAATTACTTGTTCCTGCAGTTAATCACATTAGCTTGATTTCTTTCCAAAATGCATTCGTTGCTCACCGCGAGGTTGATATGCAGGGTTCGTCTTCAACGTGTTCTGGAGACAAGGAAGAAGGTACTTTGTAAAGAGCAAGCAATGGCTTATGCTCGTGCTTTGGTTGCCGGTTACGAACCTGATAATATCGATGATCTCATCTCTTTTTCTGACACTTTCGGTGCTTCTCGTTTAAGGTATAAATCGCCATTGTCATGAACTAAATTATTTTCATCGGGATATGGTTACCGATTGCTTGCTTTTTCTTTGTTCTGTCAGGGAAGCTTGCATAAATTTCCTGGACTTATGCAAGAGAAAGAATGAAGATAGGCTTTGGATGGCTGAATTAGCAGCAATGCAAGCATGTCCTAGACCAGACTTGTCTTACCTTGGAACATCTGGGATCGTACTTGCAGGGGAAGAAAATGATCCAAGTCAAAATCTTACCATAAATGTCTCCGCCATGAAGCAAACCGGTTCTGCCGCCTCAGATGCTGGAAGTGGAGATATTAACCCTGGTAAGGATCGATACCAAATTTTTCTTCTGCTTCAAATGATGATCTTATAACAATGATCTATGATTCCCTATAACTGCTTGTTTCAATTTGTTAAATTCCGAACAACAACTTGATGCTTCGAAATCTGTTAACATGTTCCACAGATGGTAGCTTGGCATCCATGGATGGGAAATCTCAAGTACAAATGCCATGGCCACCCCATTTTCCTCCGTACATGCAAAGTTTTCCGGCTTCTGGATTTCAACAAATGCCTCCATATCAAGGGTACATTTTCCCTGGAATGCACAGTGCCCCCCCGTATTATCCAGGAAATATGCATTGGCCTCCGAATGTAGAGGATTCAAGCCTTGCTCGTGGTTGGGAACCGGATGATCGTAGAAGTCATAAATCATCTTCTAGGAGCAAGAAAAAATCTTCACAAAGTAAGGGAGATGAATCCACTGAGTCTAATGATACTAGCTCTGAGAGTGAACCAGAAGAGGAAGTACATAAGAAAAAGCACGAAAAGAAGTCATCATTATCAAGAAAAGTTGTCATCCGTAATATTAATTACATTTCTTCGAAGAGGAATGGGGATAAGGGCAGTGATTCCAAAGATAATTCTGATGAGAATGAGTTCATTGATGGAGATTCTCTCAAACAGCAAGTAGAGGAGGCCGTTGGATCACTAGGGAAACAACACAAGTCTACCTCACGCCATCATAAGAAACGCAATGGAAGCAAGCATCGAAACACTGTGTCCTACGATGAAGATGAACCGGAAACTAAAAATCCGGAGGGAGAAAAACGAAGCAATCCCTGGGATACTTTCCAAAATCTTCTCTTGCAAGACAAGGATTTGGATTCTTCTGAAGTAGATAAACAGCCTGCAAGATTGCAAGACAAATATTTTGCAAGCACGGGGACCGAGGGAGTAACAAAACCAAAGACAATCTCAAGTGATCCCTTTTTGGACTCACAGATCGGTAAGGATCATGAAGGTGAAACTCGAGGCAGAAACTTCGGGACTAATGAATTCAGTGGTTCAGTTGTTAAGAGAAGAGATGGCACAAATGAGGAGTTGCTTATGTTTCAAGGCACTGATTCTGGGATCAGTTCCCGAGCTAATATATCTGATTATGCTGCAGAATCTACTATGGCCAGAACTCGCAGAGAAGGCGAATGGTTTATCAACAAAGAAGTGGATAAATCTTCGAATCAGGATGAGATGATGGGTCTCAAAATGTTTGATGGGGAAAATGCTTCTTCATTAGCTCGTGAAAGCAAGAAAGATGTTTTTGTTGATGACTCTTTCATGATTCAAGGTCCATCAGTGGGAGAATATCAATCTGATCAGTTAAGGATCGGTATAGGCATGGTTCCTGAACTCGAAGCTACTCAACAAGAACATAGCAATTCGGAAAATGCATCGAAGGCTGCTCCAGTTTCGTATGAGCCAGATGACCTTTACATGGTGATTGGGCGTGGTTCAGCAGAAGAGACTGCCATGACATCTTGGACTCCAGAGATTGACTACGAAATGAACGCGTTATCTGCTGAAGCCACCAGTAGGCATGCTGATGTTGAAATAACCGGTGCCAATGAAAAGGGTCCTGATGCTAAAAAACTCGGGAAATCCGAGGGGAAACTTCCGAATAAAGAAGTTCGTTCTAGAGTTTCAAATGGACCTCTAGTCAAGAGCAAATCTGATGTAGTATCAAAGAGCAGGAAACCACCAACAGGAAGCAAAACCATGATACGGAGAACTAAGTCCGATCAGGT
Source organism: Gossypium stocksii (assembly GCA_020496765.1). Lineage (NCBI taxonomy): Eukaryota > Viridiplantae > Streptophyta > Magnoliopsida > Malvales > Malvaceae > Gossypium > Gossypium stocksii. The sequence goes on along the minus strand of CM035621.1, from coordinate 9,859,931 downwards.
ATTTACCAACTCTTTTGGCCTTTAAGTTCAAGCCTGTTTTTCGATAGAATGAGATAAAAGTAGACTGAAATGTTCCAATGTAGCTAAGAGTATCTATGCATTTCTTTATTAAGCTTTCATTCATTCTTGGATACCATGCAAACTAGCATAGCCATATCATGCTGTTTGAAACAGCATTGAATCAAAACACGTACCGTTTCTCTAGATGCCTTAGCACATACAAAATTTTCAATTGTCTTGTTGATTAACATGTGGTATCATGCTTCACGATCTGTTTCTGACTGATTATCCTTGCCCTTCTAATTTGTTATAGGAAGAGGAGAACAGAAAGAAAATGGAGGAGTTACGGATCCAGCGCCAGAAGAGGATAGCTGAGAGGAGTGCTGCTGGTGGTCTTAATCCGGTTACTTCCCGGAGGAGCTCCACCGAAAGTAAAACTTCAGCAGCTTCAACGAAGAGCCAGCCATCAACTCAAGACACTAAGAAATCGCCGAAGCCAGTCCTTAGAAGTTCCACCATAGAACGCCTTGCAACCGCACGGAATACTTCAAAGGTCTCATCGGCTGAATTGAAATCGAGCCAGCCGAAAAAGCCGACGTTGAAGGAAAACAGTTCTTCAACAACTCAGAAGGCTGCTCCTGCTAAGGATAAGAAATCAAGCACAAACAAAGCCAAAGCTTCGGATATAAAAAGTGGTACAAATAAAGAACTTCCTAGTGGCGATAATGCACAAGGAAAAAGGGAATCCAATGAGGTCACAGTAGCATTGCCAATGGAACGAGCACCATCCAAAGCAACTCAACCTACTGACATTGTTGATGATTTCAAGGACATTCAAGAATTGCAGACTACCCCAATCGAAAAGACCGAAGGAAATGCAACTTCGAAACCAAACCCGTCGGGGGAAGACCAAAGCTCAAATGCCAAAATGGTTACCGTAAATAAGCCAATGCAATTAGATCATGTAAAAGGTGATGAAGAATTTACTATGCCAACTAAAGTTGTTTCTGACGATAACATAGCACCAGAAGGATTTGGTAAAGATATTCCTGAGACAACGGTCCATCCTGTGCCGCCAGTGCCGAGCAAGACGGTAAGATTTTCGACTGTAAATATCGAAGAGATGGGTGCAATGAATAAGAAATATCAGTCACCTAGGATTCCTGAAATAGAGATCTCAACTCCACCTCCAAATGATGGAATGGACAAGGAACCAATGCATAGCAGGAAGAAATGGAACAATGAGGAGAGCCCCCCTAAAGCAGCCAAAGGGTTTAGAAAGCTTCTTTTCTTTGGAAGAAAAAGCAAAAACTACGCTACTGCTTAGTGTATGCTTGTCTTTCCATATTGCTTATGCTTCGGGTTTTCAGTTTTTTTGGGTGGAACGTACCAATAAGGCCTTTGATGTTGCTGCCATTCAAGGATTCATGAACTTATAAAGAAAATGGTGAAAAAAAAAGAGAGATTCATAGTGTAATTTATCTTTGTTTGATATATCATGTTGGAAGGGTTAAAAACACATTCTTTTTTTGTTTGATTGTATACCTTTGTATTTCGAATCATTTGTAATTTGAATTCTTTGGGGTTCTTTTTTTTTTTCATATGAAAAAGCCTGCAATGTTTTTTACTCTGTGAGCTCAAACATATGTTACTGATCGAAGACCTTCCACTCCTCAAAACCACCATACATAGCTCTCAAGTCTGAACGGATTCATGTGAATCTTCACCAACCTCCTGCCTATGCTTCCAACATTAAACAAATGAAATAAAAAAACAAAAACCCTTTTTCTTGCTTTCTTGAGAACACTTATTTAATTATGTTGGCAATACGCAGTGTTCAACAAACAAAAGTTGTGTGATTTTGTTGTCGGTTGAGTAGTAAAACCGTGGAGTTCTCTTCACCCCACATTCCATTTCTTTTGATGTATTCATCCCATCATGGATTACACCATCGACAATAAAAGGTTAAAATCTAATGTTACTCCCGGTGATTTAACAAATTTTGAGATTTAGTCTCTATACTTTAAAATTGAATTTTTTTTCTTTTATATATATATATATATATATATATATAAGAATCTCAATCCAGTCATTAAAATCTAAACTATTTTTTTATCAAAATTTGTTAACTTGAAATCTTGATTAAGCTATTCTCGTATAATGTAATATATGATTGATAGAAAATAAACATATTAAATTAACAAATGTTGATAGGAATTACCAATGAAGATAATAATTGGATTAAGATTTTTAAATTGAAAAAGTTGGAGGATTGAATTTTTAACTTTTAAAGGACAGAGACCAAATCTCAATTTCTTTACAAGTATAAGGACTCACAACATATTTTAACCATAATAAAATTCAATAATACTATAACAAAATTAATTATTTAATTATCTAGCAGGATGATCAAATTAATAAAATTGAATGATAATAATTTTTGAAAAAGAAAACAATGTTTCTAAAAATGAAAGATTAATGAAATTCTCCATTCCAATCACACTACTAAAGTGGGTATCAATTCCTTTTGATGAAAAATTCAAAATGCACCCTTTTAACATTATTTTTCTCAAATATTTTGGTAGTGTAATAAAATTGGAAGTCAAGCTAAACAAAGAAAAAATTATTTTAATTTTTTTATTGACTATATTCAAATTTGATATCTTACTTTTTTAAAAAATATTGAATTCTTTATCATTCAATTTAATCTAGAGGTATTTATGGGTTGGGTCAAATTCCAGTCGAGCTTAAGTGTGATATTAACGTGTTTAATACTTGATAAAACAAATAGTTAGTTATTTTTAATTTATGTCAAACTTGACATGCACGATCTGCATAAGTGAAACATGAAATATGACAGTTAATTGTTAAAATATTAATTGTATAAAAAGTTACAGAATGATGTAAACCATTTTAGTTTTACACAGGTAGAACTAAATCCCTTCCTTTTTATATATATTATATAATTTATAATACATAAAAAATTAAATCTACAGTAATATATAATATTAAAATGAAAACATTAAAATGAGTTTAGATTAACCACTTACAAATATGGATAAACTTGGACAAAATCTTAGGTTTATATTTTAGGCAAGACAAGGCTTGGATATATGTTAATATAGACAATATTTTAGATCAATATGATAGAAATATCATATCGATCAAAATTTTACATGCATGATAAGTACAAGTATCTTGATAAATTCAACAATTGGATTATTAAAATATTAATTGTATAAAAAGTTATGAAAATTTGTAAAATCATTTTAATTTTATACTGATGTAAGTGGATCTTTCTCTTTATAAAGATAATACAATATAATATATTATAAACATAAAAAAATGAGTCGGACTTGAATGTTAAATGTTTAAACCTAAGTCTGACTTTTATTATGAATGAATTTATTTTTTATTTTTTACTCAAATCCTCATAGTTTATGCTACAAATAGTTGTACTCATTCCCCAATGCTTTCTTTTGGGGACTCCAAAAAGGCAGTTAATTATGGCGGGTGTTTATTCCCTTTCATGAAAGTAACCTTCCAACTAAATTCACTTTCCAACCAACCCCCTTCATTAACCTTGTACCTTATGCTTTAAACTCTTGTACCTTAACTTCTCAAGATACCCTTTTAACTAACTTCTTCCAAAAGAAAAGAAACCTTGCTTTAAGCCACTTGTACATTGTTGTTTTATAAGTTGTACTACCAGACAATATTACGTATATGAACCGTTAAATGAACCGGTTTCCAATCCCACCCCTTCTAAGAAATTGTAATTATACCAAATGCTTCCAACATATTCTATGATTTACAAATTAAAAATAAAAAAGGTCAGATCCCCATTTTCAAGCTAAGGTGAGGTGTCATTTTCTTCTGAAAATAAAATTTACAAAAAGAAAAGGGGAGTTTTTTATAATAAAAAAATCATTTTAATCATTTGGTTTGCTTCTTCATCACTGAAAGTGATTTTTTTGTATATTTAGAGAGGGGGAGTTTGAGAGAGAAAGAGCAAAACAAAAAGAAGAAGAAAAAAAAAAAAGCAGAAGATATTGTTGGGTTATTGAAGCTAGCTAGCTCCACATTTCTATGGCTTCAAAGCTTCTTTTGATTGCTGTCTTTGTTCTTGATCTCATTGCTTTTGGTTTAGCTGTGGCAGCTGAGCAAAGAAGAAGCACTGTAAGTGACACCACCCTTGCCTTCTTCATGCGTAATTTTTTGGTCGACATTAGTTCATACAATTTCTGGGTTTTATTGAAAGTTTTTACTTTCTTGCTGAGAAATGAGGAAAATGAATGAAAGCCATTTTTTTGTTTGAAAAACAGCTGTAAATGTTGTTTTTGTAGTATATGTAAATTTGCTACTTTTGAAGTACAGGTTGTTCTTGGTTCTTGGGCAATAAGGGTAGCCTAGAAACATAGTATTCAATCTTGATTTATGTATAACAAATATATATTTGTTTTCATATTATTCACTTTCTGCAAATCAAGCAGTATACATTCTCAATTGTCTATAAACTTTACCGGATCTCAGCTGAATTGCCATAAAAATGGTAGATCTCTCTGTATTTTCTTTTTTATTGCTCTCTCTCTAGACTAGTTCAAACATACAGAGATTATGGGAATTGGGAAGTCGTGGATCTAACCAGACAGGCATGCAACTGACCATTGTGTATTTGAATCTCTGTGCAGGCCAAGATTGTCCAAGACAGTGAAGTTAATTATAACTATTGTGTCTATGACTCAGACATATCAACAGGCTATGGTGTTGGTGCATTTTTGTTCCTTATGGTTAGCCAAGCCCTTGTAATGGCTGCAAGCAAATGCTTCTGCTGTGGAAAGGGTTTAAACCCCAGTGGTTCAAGGGCCTGGGCAGTCATCCTTTTCATAGTCTGCTGGTATGTCACAATTTCATCAAATTTATAGCCGTCATTATTTTAGATTTTTGTTGTTTCATTGGTTATTTGAATTTTGTGTCACAGGTTGTTTTTCCTGATTGCTGAGATATGCTTGCTGGCCGGATCGGTGAGAAACGCCTACCATACCAAATACCGAACCATTTTCAGCGAGCAGCCTCCCTCTTGTGAAACTGTGAGGAAAGGTGTGTTTGGTGCAGGGGCAGCTTTCATTTTCTTAAATGCCATTGTCAACAAGTTCTATTATATTTGCTATTCAAGTGCTAGGGACAAAAGCTTCCAAGCTTACGGTGGAGAGACCGGTGTCGGTATGGGCACATACAAATAAACAAGCCTGCAAATTTGGGGTTTCTATCGTATTACAGTAGATATTGCCACATAGACTCCATTGTCTGTCTTTATTTTTAGTTGCATTTTCATATGCTAAGGGTTCAACATAGGTGATAGGTTGTATTTTGTATCAGATTTATGACTTCATTTTATTTCCCTTTTTTTTTTCCCATTCCAATTGAAGTTTCTTGTATACATTATACATACCAATAACAAAAAAGATTGGTGTTGATGTTCCAATTCGACATTTGATATCAATTATGTATTTCTTGAACCAATTGCATGATCTTCAATAGGGTTGCTATTTTTTAAACAACTGATTGTTACTGAACAAATGGACAGAGTTTTTGTTGACATTGGAACCAGTGTCTCAAAACTTGATTCTTTGCTTAGAAGGAAGCCTATCAGGAACAATCATCCAAGCGGTAATGGCGTGCCGGATTGTATCCCGAATACGAGCTGCTCCATACTTGTAGCACAACTTAACCTAACAATGTCATTTTGCTTCTTGAACAAGGATAGGATACAATGTTCCTTAGTTCGAGCAAAGCTTCGAGAAGCACAGGCTGCCTCGTAACGCTCATTTTTTTTCATTGAATTAGATTTTAAAGTAAAATGGAAGGCATAAACTTCATTTTACCAAGGTCCAGGGACATTGACTTGATTTATTCATAAATCAAATTTTCTATTTTGCAGGAAGGAAGATTGTTCTTCAAGCAAGAGATGTATATAGCAATCACTGAATCAAATGCTCGGTACTTAACTAGTACGAAGAATCCAACTTGCACAAGTAAACTTGTGATGGCACCAAGTGAGTACTTGAGCCAGTATACACCTAACTGAAAACAGGCAGCCAAAACTCTTTGCTGATATTGCTGAGACATGTTCTATCTGTTTCAGCCATTACCGAACTACCAGGAAAGGTTTCATGGTTTCAATCTGACAGCCAAACGTGTTCCGATAGGTCATTCATTAACTGTCCCCTACTATAAGTTCAGATAACTTGAACACGTGATAGAGACATCTTTGGTTTCAATTCAAAGGGAAAAAAAAAACCTGCAATGACATGTATCCATTTTGTTTTGCTCCCCAACATTGAGTTTTTCCACTTAAATTCTGACCACCTTGGCTTTTCTAGAACCAACCAGGCTGTACTAGCAAAATGTAGACTAGAAAGTTACCGCACGCCATTACCCACAAATTGATATAACAGCAAAATGTAGACTAGAAAGTTAATGGGGTCACATACCAATTTTGAAATCACGTCTCAAAAACTCTACCATTGGCAAGGGTATTTGATTGAAATCTAAGACACTGTTCATTTCCCCCCACTTGCATCCAAGCATGAAGCCACCATATTTGGAGAGCATAGGTTTAAACCATGCAGTGTTTTCAAAAATAGCCCCTTCAGTTATTTTCCTTTTTCAACTTTAACAAGCTTGGCTAGTTAATAACGTGACATATAGAAAGTAAGTTGTTCTAGAATCTATTTTTGTAGATGATAAAGCAAACAAAATTGATATTATGCTCATTCCAATGAATCAATGAAAACCTGGCTCCCTGCCTTGTATTGCAAGTAATTGACTGAAGTTTGGTGAATGATAATTAGTTGCTCTTCGTGGCCAATATGGGTCGGTTCAGTACTCGTTACTATCCTTGTAAGCATTAGCATTTGAGTCTAGCCAACAGGTTCAGTCTTTTATAAGGCCGATGGCATGCTCTGACCTTGACCTGGAATAGTCTCCATTCACCAAATCTTTTTTTCAGGATTCTCCAACATGAATTATCACAATAGGGATGGGAGGGGGAGGGGGAGGGGGAGGGGGAACAAATAGGAACAGCATTGGTTTGATTCATGTAGTTAAATTGTAAGACAACCTTTGAGATACTTTTTCACTTTGGCAGACAAAAGGACATAAAAAGATTTTAATTAGCAATTAAAACCAACAAAATTGATACCTTCTAAAAATGTGAAAACCCCTCAACTTCTTTACCATGTTTTTGGTCCATTCATCCCCCCTCCCCCCTTTCTTTTATTTTTGCAATTGACAGTACAGTGCACATGCTGCCTTTAAATCAAGTTCGTAAAAAGAAATTACTGAGCTTGAAATTGTCCTACTCTCTCGTAGGCTAGCTTTCAACGGCTCTAATCAACTCTCTTTATTGCACCAAGCTACCTACTTTAGGGCTTCAACTTTGGGTGTCTTATAACAGTTGATGCAATCCACGAGACTTGAATTTGAACTCCAACTTAACAAAGTATCATATTTTATCTTAATTAAAAAATAATATATAATATGTCTACATTTTTCTAAAACATGTTTTATTGAAATTGATCAAATAAATTGTGTGTCAATAAGTTCAAAATTGTTTAGGAGGCACAGTTAAAAAAAAAAATCTCAAATAATCTCATTATCAGTTCTGATTATATTTGTTCTTTTTGATACAATGTTCCTCTTCAACCCATAAATAAGAGGATAATGCATTTTAACGCACTCGAATCCACATATTCCTACATTAACAATAATGTTCATACCAATCGAACTAAGATTTAATCTGAAAAAAAAAAAAAATTAGATACTATAAAAGAAGAAAATAATAGACGGGAAGCAATAAGTGAAGAGTGAATAGGCCCAATAAAGATAAAGACTTAATGGACCACCCAACTCAAGTCTACCCCATCCACAAAATTAGGAAAACAGAATTTGGGGACATTTTAATATTCAAGAAATAAAAATAAATAGACATTTATTATTGAATAAAACACTCATCTATATTGAATAAAATTATTAATTAAGTTTAATAACTCAGAATTAACCATTGAAAATCTTATATTAATTGAAAATTAATATTTTCGGTAATTTAATTTTTTTATTTTTTAAATGCATTTGATAATTTAAAAAAAAACTATTTACTAGATTTTTTTTCAATAAAAAATGTCAAAATAATAAGTAAATAAGAGCTACTTATCACTTAATAAAAAATACCTTAAGTAGATTTATTTTATTTATTTTGAAAATTATATTATTCTTTAACTATTTTGAAGAGTATCTTATTAATTGTATGATGATTTAAATTAATTATTTTATTTAAGATATTAACCTCAAATTTAACATTATTCCCTATTTAATATTTATTTTTTCTATTTATAATATTTATATTTATTAAGAATATATTTTATTTCTTAAAAATTTATTGATTTAATGATTGCTAAAAGAAACTTAATTTAATGATTATATTTTATTTTTAAATGTGATCATAAAATTATCATGATAAAAAATAGTAAAATTAATTTAAAAAATCAAAATTTTGCATTAATAGATATATATATATATTCATATTAAAAAATATTTATCAACCTATAATATAGGATACTAATAACCATGATACTTGTATATTTAACTTGTATAAAAAAGAAAAAAAAAATCTATAAACAAAATTTAAAGTTGCCCCCACATTTCAATTTTGAAATGCGATAGAATTGATGGATGAAATTGATTGGATTGGAAATTGATTAAATTATTAGTTAAAAATAAAATAAAATTAGTTGATTTGTGAATTAATTAGAATTAATTTTATTTATTTTTAAAAATATTTTTTTATATTTTTTAAAATTTATTCAATTGAATTAAACAAATTGATTGGATCAAGTCTGATCGTTTCGACCATCAATATCAATGGCGAAGCCATATGAGAGATTATGAGATCAATTGACCCTACAAAAAATTTTAAGAAAACAAATTTACTTCATTAAACGATAATATAAGCGGTGAGCTTAGTTATTGACCCCACAAAAATTTCGAAAAACACTCACTAAAATTCAAAAATCTCTTATCATTTTATTTTCTTTCGACATCTATGACTTCTTTTTCTCAAATTTCTCTTATTCTTTCATATTTTCTCCATAATTTTTACAAGTGATCAACCTTTTAATACTTTCAAGTGGGCATCCTTAATTTGAGAAAAATTCTTTTTTTCTTTTTAACTTTATCTGTTAATCTCTAGAAAATTAGGTTTGTGGACAGATTAGGATTTTTATGTAAGTTTAAGTTTTTATTGATTGAATACTTTGAGATATTGATTTTGTATGAAATTACTAATATATTGATCAGGTAATGTAATATTTTTTTAAGGAACATTAATTCAAATCCTTGAAGAAATTAGAATTAATTGTCTTTGTAATATTGTATTTCTTGAATATAAATTAGAAATTGACAATTTTTAAGAAGTTTATTATTGTTAGCGTGATTATTGTGTATATTGTATTTGTGTTTTATATATTACATTCTCATGGCATGACAAAACACTTAAGTATCTTTTATTTTTTTTTGAAGTGAATTATATTTTATTCCCTATCCACTAGTGAGAACAGTGAATTAGTATTTCTTTCAATTCAAGGGATAAAATGGTAGCAAAAAAATCCAATATTTTTACATAATGTAAAGTTCAATAACATTATGTTGTAGGATGAGAGCTTAGGTTCGATCTAAGTAACCACATTTCTCTCCTGAATTATTAAAAAAAAAAGTTATTTCTTTGACCCAATTATAGATTAGAAGATTTAGTTTGTATAAATCATTATTAGTTTAAAACTAATAATATGATTGACTTAATGAACTTTTTTGTGTTTAAGAATTAGATTTATTTAGTTACTATTTTAATGGTTTTGTGATAGTCTTCCTTTTAATCATATTATACATTTGTTTGTTGAGTGATAATTAATAAACATTTTAATTTTTCAAAATTTGACCCTACAATCAAAATTTTTGGCTCCACTCTTGACTAGTCTGATTTTGAAAAACAATGAAAAATATGTTTGACCATCCAACTTTTAAAAATTATGTAATAGTCATTAATGTTATCGTGTTGTTACAATTTTTATCACTCATCCATTAACTTTTGTTACCCCTTTTAATGAAATGATGGTATAAACTGGTGGCCTGATCGGTTCAATTATTGGTTCAATTCTAACAACCTTATATGTCCTGTTATTTTTTCGTGTTATATATCGTGTTTTGCTTAGTTTATTATTGTGATTTAATTTAGATTTTTTTTGTTCACGTCTTTGCATAGTTTTTCATATGATTCAATTTAAATAAACAACTAGGTGTTTGTGTTGTATTCTCATTATATTTTCATGTGTGAAGTATTACAAATGTAACACCCCAAAATATATAGGGTTAGATGAAATAAATAACCAAGAAATGACTCAGTTTTGAAGGTTATGTAGTTAGTGTACTCCTTAGAGATCCTAAGTTTTATCCACCCCTCTTCTATTTCTTTTATTTTTTATTTTTCAGCAAACTAGGGTTAGAGGTGTGCATGGGTCAGGCCAAGCTGGGCTCAATTAAAAAAGGCCCGGCCCAACTAGAAAAATGAGCCTAAAATTTTGGCCAAACCTGACCAAGATAAAAATGTTAAAACCTGGGCCCGACCCGACCCAACCCGCCCATATTAATTTTTATATAATTTTAAAATATATATAATACATCAAAAATACTAAAAATATCAAAATAAATATTTCCCAACAAATTAAAAATAAATTTTAAAAAAATATGTATACTTAAATAAGACTAAGATAGATGCAACTTAACAAGCAAATGCCTCTAAAATAATAACAAAATTAACAAATGTCTTTAAAATAATAACAAAATTAACAATAAAATAAGTTTTATACAATATCCAAACAATAACAACAAATAATAGCAACATAATAGTAATATGGTAACAAAAATAGAGAGAACACAATAAAAAAATAATATTTAAAAAATAGATTTTTTTGTCCTTTAGTGAATTTGGGCCGTGCCAGGCCCGGGCCAAAAATGCCTACCCGAGGCCCGGCTCATTTTTTAAATGGGCCTTATTTTTTTGTCCAAGTTATTTTTAAATGGGCCAAAAACCCCTAGAGTTTTGAAGCCTTAAGAATTTAGCCTTTTTCCTAATTGTAATTGAATTCCTTTTTTTTTTTTGAACCAAAATAGAATTTTATTTTTTTCTCCCTCTTATTTCTTTCCCCTTTATTTTCCATTCTCTTTTTTTTCAAATATTTTTTTCCATTGTTGAAATTTACTTTTGCTTTTAAATCAAAGATCAATCCCCAATTTCTACTCATTTTCAACTGGAATAGTAATCATTGTTAGAAACCCCCTAATCTCTACCAAAAAGCAGTAAGTACGCCTCAAATCCTAAAGTTGATCTTGACATTTTATAGATTTTCTATCTAATGATAATATTGCAATCAATTAAACAATCTTTCTCGATTTTTCCTCAAAACCCTCGATAATCTTGAAGGATCTTGAAATTTGCTATTAATTACTGCGTAAATGTTGTTTGAATGACCCGTTTAGGTACCTCAGACCAAATTTGAATGTGAGGAACGTCGCTAGAGATCCTAATGATAGGTGTGTGTTCTTTTACCAGTGAATCGAGGTAAAACTGTGCCTAGGATAGGACCACACAATCTGCCACACAGGCGTGTGAACCACACGACTCATTACACATCCATGTTCCATTGAAACCCTAAGTTATTTCAATTCTCACACCGCCTGCCACACGGTAGGTTGATTTTGCAAATACCACACAGCCACAGTTTGTCACATGGCCATGTATCCCTTCATATAGTCATGGCTTTCCACACGGTCCAGTCACACAACTGTATGTCCCCTTTTTTTAGATTTTACAGTTTTGCCTAAAATTTTAAGATTTGATCAATTTAGTCCCTGAGTGATTTCTTAACTATTTTTAGTGCTTTAATTTATTCAATTGAGTCCCTAATAACATGAATTATGTTAGAAATCGTGATTTAATAGATTGATTTAATATGAAATATATATATTCGCTTGAATTGTTAACAATATATAGGTCTATTGTTTCGGAATTTGTGATTGTTTGTATTGTATGCCTTATGTCACTGTTAAACTGACCACATAAAAAGTATGATTGTTGCTTGTCACAAGCATATTAATTGCTACTAAATTGAACCATTATGAGCATATTGTTTGCTACTGTATTGTTCTGCTAAAACCATATTAAATGCTAGTGCATTGATCTGTTGAGCATGTCATATTGCATTGCATGGGGTGAGACGTTGTGAATGAAGGAAGTATTGGCAATTTATTTGCATCTATTTTGCTGTGTACCCACAACCACAGGCAAATTCCATCTGTGACGGTCTTGTTGTGTACCCACAGCCATAGGCAGATTCCACCTGTGATGTTTTTGCTGTGCATCCACAACCTTTTGGAAACTATTACTTGCAAACATGTTGTGTATACATGATCATTGATAGATTTTACGTGCATTATTTTTGTTGTGTACCCACAACCATAGACAAATTCCATCTACGACATTTTGTTGTGTGTCCACAGCCATTGGCAGTTAATTTGCATATCATTGGTGGTTAATCCACAATCCGATGTGCTAGTGATTGAAGTTCTGGGGAACTCCCATTGTGGTGTGTAGCGGTGGGGTAGGATCTTTTTGATAAAACTGAAACTGTGTGACATTTATGGAAGCATGTGCATACAAACTTGGAAATTTCTAAGATGACACATATACATATATATTTGGATAAGTATCATGTGAAATCGATATTCTGAAATTTATATTGTAAGTTTTGTGATTTTATGATGGTTAATTTAAAAAACCAATACTTTGAACTGCTATTGGATTGCGACTATTCTGTGTGTTGTTATTTTATATGTCTTACCGACTATTTGCACTGATTTTCTTGTGATTCAATTCACACTGAGCGTCATAGCTCACCCTCATTGATTTCCATCATTATAGAAAATCCATCAGGTTAGGATGTGGATGCGACATCCAAAGGGTCTTGGCTCGGCTTAATTATTAAAATATTCATATTTAATACTTAGTTTTTTATTTATTATTCAGAGACTATTTTATTAAATTCTAAAATGTGGCATGGGACATAGTTTTGGGTTTTTCTATGTATACATAGATTGCATGACATTTATGTTGTTTTAGGATATCGAAATATGATTAATAATTAGTTATGCATGAACCCTATTTTCTACTTAATACATATGTAAATATCACTTTTTCACTGCTAAAGTAAAATTAAAAATTTGAGTTGTAAATAAATTAGTAATTAACTAAGTTTCCTTCCAAAGATAACAAATATTTTAAAATGATTATTTTCAAAAACTCGATAACTTACTAGGCCACTTCGGTGGCTAGTGTAATCTTCCAAATTTGGGTCTAACGATTAGGCCGAATTGAGGAGGTTACAACAAATTTATATAATTCTTTATACATTAATAATCCATGTTACATGAATTTTGATATGTTCATATATTAATTTTATGTTACTTTTTTTGTGACATATATTTTTAATTATTTGAAAATCTTTTCATATCTTAATTTCATAGTTTGATAATTTTATTAACTTGTTCAAATTTTAATTTTAAGTTTATTCATTTAAGAATTTAATCATTACATGTATCATATTTAATTTTATATAAAAATATCAATAATGTATGCAAATACATTTATAGATATAATAAATAATTATTTTCAATATACTTAATTTTAATTTTAACTCTATTATTTGAATTATAGTTGATAACAAAAAAAAATTATATTCTTGTTAGTATTTATTAAGATACAACAAAACAAATATAAAATCTAAAACTTGAATTCTATATAAGTTGAAGTGCAAACATTTGAAAGTCTTTAAAACCCATCCAATTAATTGATTTAATAATTTCTATAAGCTGCTAATCCTTCTCTACCAACACATAATATTGGGTATAATTGTGAAACTATCCATTAATTTATTTTTTATTGTACTCATATTTCATGAAAATTGAGAAGTCAATTTAGTTGGATAATATTGTAAATTTTGTTATGAATTTTCTAACCTAAAGTATACACGAGGAATTAACAAAAATCAATAGTTAAATATTTTTTACACAATAAATTATCAAAAATCAATTGTTTAAATTCATGTGTTACTTAACAAGTGAAATAATTTTACAATTTCATAAAATATAATGATAAAATTCTAACAAATTAGATTAAATTGACTAATTTTTCGATTTTCATAAAAAAAAAAGAAAAAGAAAAATCACAACTTACCCATTACAATTACTATAAAACCAACAAAGAAGATTTCAAATTATATATAACATATAAATCCAACAAGGAAGATTTCAATATCATCTCCACTAGGTATCCGATTATGAACCAACCCTCAAATTAATCAGAAAGCTTGAATTAAACTAAGCCCACTAGATCATGATAATTGCTACGTTATAATTGAAATATTAAATACTCCCAAATCAACATGAGATTATGGGGGAAATTTAATAATTTTAATTTGGTGCAAAAGCATGTTATATTACTGTTAAAATTTTGAAATTTCTTCCTTTTTTTGTCTATGTTTATTTTAGGGAAGAGAGGAAAAGGAAAACCATTTTCATGCTTAAACAGGGTGTAGTTGGAATCAAAGCATGTGCTTTGTCTGAATAATTTGTTTTAATATTTAATTCAGCTTCTTAATAATATTATTTGATTGATAATAGTGGAAACCATAAATTGAAAAAAAAAAAAGCATACCTCTCTTTCCATATTAATTAAAAAAATATTTGTCACAAATTTTATGAATAAAATCAAAGATAAAGAGTTTGTGAACTTAATTTCTAATAACTAATCTTGGATTGGCATGTAACATAGAAAACACATCATGATTAAGTATTTTGACGTAATTTCTGAGTTTTTATGTCAAAGCTAAAATGAAATTTTGATATTCACAACCACAAAACATTAATTCTTAATACATCCATACATTTTCTTTTAAATATTGTTTAACAAATTTAATTTTAGTTAGAAATTTCGTTTTTATTACAAAACTGCGTAGTATTTTTTACGAAATCAAGCCTATGAAATCACAATTAAAGAAATATTGATATATATATATATATATATATATTATCCTATAAATTTGTTTAATTGTACTTAATTGATATTTAAATATTTTTTTTTAATTTAACTGGAATCTAAACTTAGATTTCATCACACATATTGATTAATATTATGATAATACGTAGTAACTTCATATCATGATAAATGGTTGTCCATATTCAAACAAACCTAAACATTTGTTTGTTCAAATTTTGAACTTGCTTTTTTAGTAATTTTATATAATTTTATTTTTTAATAAAATATCAAGTTATTATTATTTTGATATTTAAAATATATATAATCTAAAAAAATTAAAATATATAAGTTTATAAAAATTATAAAATTCTGAAATTTCTTTGTTCGAACGCCATCCTAAACTTAAAAACACCTAATCATCACTAAGAAATCTAAAACAAAACTCAAAACTCAAACACCCTATTCTATGGTGAATTTGACGTGCAAGAGTAATAGAGAAAAAAATGGTGAAATCAAAACTACAAAGATTGAGATTGAAATAAATTTGTAGAGTGAAAGAAGAAATGGAAGAAAGGAGGAGAGAATAAAATTATTATGCGTTTTATTCTAACAAAGAATACATACATACATATATTTATATACATTGTCGAGTTATGTCTCGTATTTTTTCATTTTTCTTCTCACACTTAAACTATGATTAGTATAGGTTATTTTAATATTATTTGACCTACGAATTTAGCCTATAAAAATGTCATTTTTCACCCTAGAAAAATAACTCATTACACATTTAGGTATTAGCTTTTACAAGCTTTCAAGGAATTTTGTGTTTATATTTTGAGGGTTCTTATTTCTAGTTTCCGGGTTTAGTTTTATCTCTATCTTTTGTACTCTTCATTTTTTCATTTTAGTGAAATTATCTTTGCTCATAGTTTTTTATACTCTTCGGAGGGTGTTTTTCACATAAAATATTTGTGTTCGATCTTTTCAATTACTTTGTTATTTTACTTGTTCGTTACTTAACCGGGTTTATCCCCAACAAACTGCAACAAACTGATATCAAAGCTAGTTCAATTTTCGCATTCAACCTGTACAGATATGGCAGCTGTAGCACCCCAAACCTGGCCTAGAAGTTAGGCCCAAGTCCGGCGTGTCACATTAAAGTGTTTTAGCGAAAAACTTGTTTTCATTGAAAACCCTTCTAAGAAAAATTTCAAGTAAAATCCCAATTTTTATTTAAAATATTAGGAATTAAATAAAAGACTAAGTCAAAAACTTCTTGCTAAGTGGCCACCTCCGAGTCCCTCTATTCGTCGAACCGCCTATTGAGGATCACCTAAAAAAATTGTAAAAAGAAGGGGTGAGTTTACGAAAACTCAGTGTGTACGACCCTCATCAAACGAATAGTGTAGGACCAAATTTTTTTTACCTAACACAAACTAACCCAAATTAAGCCCCAAACCCATTTAACCATTAAAACAAAAACCTAGCCCAATCCTATTCTAAACCCAATAATCCAATACCCAAAAACAACTCAGCCCAATACCCCTTTTATCCTAAAAGAAACCCCAGCAGCAGCAGCAGCCTCTTGGCCGCACGCCTCAAACAGCAGCCACCAGTAGGTCCGGACTTCTCGCGCCGTGCGTTCATCCACTACGCCACGTCGGTGTCCCACTTTGTCACGTACCAACTACCCCTGTAAACAAGTAAATAGGTTGTAAAATAGGTTATAAAAGCCTTTGAAAATGTATTGTAGAGGCTCTCTTTTTTTGGTTGGAAATCAAATACCAAAGAATACACATTCATATTTGAAGCAGGAATACGCAAAAACGAAAGCCAACGAGCAGAAAAATCAATTACATTTGAAGGTGGTTTCGCAGATTTTTTTTGCCTTGATTTTTTTTTCTTTATTTATTGTTTAATGTAGAATATTATCACATTTTTAAAAAGGGGAATTTTGCTTACCTTTTTGCTCGACGGACGGAGGTGCTGCATGCGCCGATGAGATCCATGGATCAGTGCAGAGGGTGGAGAGTTTAGAAAGCTTTAAAGGATTTGAAACCTTTTTTTTCGTGTTGAAAAAGAAGTCTGCCAAATGGGGTTCTTTTTTGAATGGTTGCAAACTTCATTTAAAGTTTGGTTTTGAAATTATAAGAGCTGCAACCCATTAAATGAGCCTGCGCATGCTCAGAACCCACATGTTAGGTTGTTAAGGGACATTTGCGATATAAGTCCTTCCCCTATGCGTTGCAGATCAATTAGTTCCAATTGGTACTTCGTTTTTTTTAATTTTCCCCGAAATTGGTGTGCTATCGTAATTTAACCCTTACCTCAGCACTGCGTTTCGTGATCAAAGATATTTTTAACTTTGGTCCTTGTGAATTCACGCATTTCAATTTGGCCCTCGTATCTTTTGTTAATCACGATTTCACCCCAAAATCTTTGCTTTTAATTAAATTAAATCCTATCTCGATTGTCTTGGACATTTTTTTTATCATAAATTTTTTCATATAGCATTATTATTTCTTATTACATTTTTATTATATTCTACTATTAATTTCTAGTACTATTTTTTTTTATTGCTATTTAAATTATATGTACATTATTTTGTTTTACTAATGTTTTTGCATAGCCTATTTTAAATTACTGTTGTTATTTTACATATATATATATATTATTATTAAAATTGGATCGTTTAAATATAGTCTTTTTTATTTGTTACAATCAATTATTGTATTCATTATTTTTTTTTTACTGTTTTTGAATTTTTTTTATTTTTATGTATATTTTATTATTATGATAGTTAGGACTTTTATTTATTATTATTACTATTATTGATATTTAAACAAATGATTTCTCCCTAATCGGTATATATTTTAATGGTTTTATCATATATATTTACCTTATTTTAAATTTTCTTTTATATATATCCCATTTATTTTAAAATTTAGCATGATATTTTTTATTTTTTATATACACTTCCTTAATTGTTTCATCTATTATACTTGACCTAATATTTTATTATCATTGTTGTTCTTTTCCCAATATTTCTTTATTTGTCTGTTCATTATTACATTCTAAATTAGTTTTTGTTTGTTTATCTGTATATTATTTTTTATGTATGTGCTTGCATGGTTTATTTTTTTTTTACTCGTATAATTGTTATCTGTATTATCGCATTCAATATTATTCTGTTATTCATCCTAGCACCGAAGCTTTGACTACATTGACCTCCAATAGACCCATAAAATTTCGTTTTCAAAATGAGGCAATGTTTCGTATTTGGAAGTCCGAAAAGTCGTGCCCTAACGTGCTGGGTGTGGTTTTTTCGGTCGTTCAAATGTCCAAATATCCTTCTAATTTCAGGTTTTGGGAAATCAAGGCGCGATTTTAGTTTTGGGGGTTGAAATGTTGCATCCTAACGTGCTGGGTGTGACATTTTGCCCTTTTGGAACAAATGAGCCCTAATATCCCAAAACGAACCGTTCAAATATTTTCCAAAAGAATCATATTTTAAAATCCCTTCACATTTTCGATAATAAGGACATTTGTTCATCAATTTGGTACCAATTTTGGGCGTTACGAGGGTGCTAATCCTTCCTCGTACGTAACTGACTCCCGAACCTATTTTCTTAAAATTCGTAGACCAAAATGCTTTATAAGGTGGCCCAATTACACCTCAAAAAGGATTGGTGGCGACTCCATCCATGTTTTTAAAGTCGATCCTCGTTTTTCAAAATTTAAAAATAGTTTCGACAGCTTGGCGACTCTACTGGGGACCAATAAGAGAGTCAAGCCGTAAAATTGATTAATTTCTGTCCTTTTGTCGAAAATGGGAATTGTGTTTTAAAATTATTTTTTTTCATCACATTTGTTTGTTTCATTTTGATCTAAGTTTTATGTTATTCTGGCATCATATTGCATGACCGTTGTGGTCACACCCTTAAGTGGGAGTGAGAAGCTATGCCTTCGTGAGGTTTTCACCTCCGCATGGGCTAGTGGATCGCTTTCGGGATACATCCGTACTTATGGTTTCGTGAGGTTTTCACCTCCGCATGGCCATAGGGAAATGTATCCCCCTGAACTGAACTCGATCCATATGAGCCTATAATGGGTGAGGATTGAGGAATCTACTGGTTCAGGTACCTTTCCCTTAGAACTAAACCGCATATAATGATCCTTAGGAACCTACCCTAGGTAGAGTCATGCCGAATTCTAGCGATTACCCAAATAGGTGTTTGATTATTTCTTACTTGCTTTGATTTTTCTTTTATTTTTTTTATCATTCGATACTAACTTATTGTATTTTATTTTGGCCATGATTGCATGTCATTTCATATCTAGGAAGGTGTCAATACCTATTCGATTACTAAGTTAGAGAGCTTGATTATGAAGAGCGGACTTCTTGATAAAGTGGGGGATAACGCGGTTGTCCGTGTATGGTCAGAGAATGCGTAACTCGAGAAAGGGGATAGCCTAGCTGAGGGGTACGCGTCGGAGTTGTGGGACTTCACCCATATTAGTGTGACACAGAATGAACTCCAAGAGTTAAGAGATATATGGGCTCGCTGGGATAATGAGACTAAGGAGTTATTCTATCGTAACTACGGTGATCTACCTTACTTGCTCGATGTTAAGGTAGACAAGTGCTTGTTTCAAGCTATGACTCAGTTCTGGAACCCCGCATATAGTTGTTTCACCTTTGGAAATGTGGACTTGGTGCCAACCGTGGAAGAGTATTCAGTCCTATTACGTTGTCCAAGGTTTCAAACCGATAGAGTTTATGTTAAGGTCCCCAATGTCCCAAGCTTTGTAAAGAAGCTAATGAACGTCACTGGGATGAGTGAGCAGTGGGTTACAACTCGGATTCAGCAGAAAGGTGAGGGGAAATGCATTCCTTGGGTAAACTTGAGAGATTTGATCTTGGCACATCCAGATGCAAAGAAGAAAGTGGACGTTTTTGCCTTGAGTATATATGGGCTGGTGATCTTTCCCAAAGCGTTAAGGCATATCGATGAAGCGGTCACCGATTTATTTGATCGACTTGCTAAACAGGCTACACCGGTACCGGCAATTCTAGCAGAGACCTTTAGATCTCTAAGTGCATGTCGGAGGGCTGGAGAAGGAAGATTTGTGGGATGCGCGCAACTATTATTGGTTTGGTTCCATGGCCACTTCTGGAAAGTTCACAAAAGGCCGAATCGGGCATTTTTTGAAAATTATTCCCCTTTGAGGGAGATAGCAGCTACGCCCATGAGGGACGACATATCGGAGGAAAGATGGATGACAATTCTCCAAAACCTCCAAGAGAAAGATGTGGTATGGAAGGCCCCTTGGATGGTTCTTGATGAAGTCCTCTACCGGTGCGGAAATTTTGACTGGGTACCTTTGCTTGGAATTTGAGGAGCTGTTGGGTATGCCCCTTTGTTGGTATTAAGGCAGTACGAGTCAGAGCAGTTTGTACCTACGACACATGGTTTGGCTCAGAGTGAATTTTTGTATAAAGGGGACAATTATAAGAAGAGAGTTCGAAAAATTGCCGATGCCTGGAAGTAGACACGCCGAATGAAGAAGTTGGCTGGATACCCAATGACGACTCTTGAGTACAGTAGGTGGTTGAGTAGGAGGATCAATTATAATATTCCAGGGCCGAAGCTAGAAGATGCTCAGTCGATGGAAGACCGTTTGCGAGTAATCCCTTCCGAACTGGAAATAATAAAGCAAGACTTCGAAAAAAGAAACTCGGAGTTAGGAAAGAAGATAGAGCAGTTAGAAGAAGAAAAGATGTATCTAAGGTTAGATGTCGACGTTCAAAAACTCGAGGCTGAGAAACTGCGAAAGGGGAAGAGAAAAGCTGAGGAAGACTTGGACACTTTGAAGACTGATTACCAGCAGCTACATAAATCAATGAGAAATGCTGGGCTGGGAAAGACGTCAGAGCAATGGCAACAAGAAGTCCAAGAAGAAAGGTCTAGGGCTGGTCAATGGGAAGGAAGGTTTCATGATGCTCGAACACGAGAGAATGCTTTAAAAAGGAGATTGGTTGAGAGCCAGAATGAGAATGAAATGCTAGGAGCTCGAGTGGTGGAGTTGGAAAAGGCATTACAGCAGCATCGCGATCTTAACTCTGTAATCGAGTTAAAGGCCAGTTTAAGCAGAATTGAAGATTTGAAAGAGTAGCTAGAGAAACTTGAAATGTTGCTTCAAAGTCACGAACGTCGAAGTGAACAACTTGAGGCAGACAATGAGTATTGGAAGGAGCAGTTCCATCATTCCCAAGGCCAAGTTAGAGACAGAGACCATGTCATGGGTGAAGCTGAAATCAAGATACGAGAAGTGGCTGATCATTTACAAACTCTAGCAGCTCAAGCGGACGTGTTAAGCGTAAAGTATAGATTTGTGTCCGATCGAGATCGAGAGCTGGCTCAGCTTCTCGAGGAAGTTAAAACTTTGGGCATAATGGCTAGGCCGTATATATAACCCGTTTTGTATAAAGTTTTCTATTTTCTAATAAAGTTCTTCTAAAAGGAATTGAATCAGAAATGACACCTTCTTAGTTTTGCATTCACCTCACACATTTACATCTCATCGCATCATATGCATTTAATTTCACAAAAGAGCCCTATTAATTAAAGATCGCATTATAGTTACCCTGGAACATCACTACTACACTCGAAGAAAAACGAGGACAATGGATCAAAGGTTAGAAAAGTTGGAGCAGATGCAAAAGGACATGCAGGATCAGCTGCAAGCTCGGATACAAGAACAGTTGGCCAAGATCCAACAAGATATGAGGGACCAAATGTTGGAGTCCCAAAGAAGCATGATGAGCCAGTTAACACAGCTGTTAACTGGAGGGTCTGATAGAGGGAAAGGCCCTATGGGTGATACTGGTGACAATAATGAGGACCCTGCATATCCTCTTGGCTTTGCCCCTTCAAGTGTCCAGCCGCCAAAGGTGTCTGTCAATATTAGACCACAGTATCAATCTGGTACCTCGGCACCAGTGAATTTCCCAACAGGTTCAAGCTCCAATCCTGGAGGCAATCTGGCGAACCCCCAAGTCCCTGACTTTGATGACGTGACAGAGATAGAGAAGGCAAGGGCTGAGCTTCCAAAACAATTTGAAGATCGATGCAAGTGGTTAGAGGAGAAGTTCAAGGAGTTAGAGAATGTTGATCACTACTGTGGAGTCGATGCAAAGGAACTGAGCCTGGTTCCAGACTTAGTACTCCCTCCGAAGTTCAAGATGCCAAAGTTCGAGAGATACAATGGGACCAGTTACCCTGAGGCCCATATCACAATGTTCTGTCGAAGGATGACAGGATACGTCAACAATGACGAATCGTTGATTCACTACTTTCAGGAAAGTTTAGCTGGGGCCGCAGCTAAATGGTACAATCAGTTAAGCCGTACTCAAGTCAAATCATAGAAGGATTTAGCACAAGCATTCATGAGGCAGTACGGACATGTAACCGATATAGCACCTGACAGAATCACGTTGCAGAACATGGAGAAGAAACCAGGCAAAAGCTTTAAGAAGTATGCCCAGAGGTGGAGGGAAGTTGCTACACAGGTCCAACCACCACTGCTGGAAAAAGAAACGACCATGCTGTTCGTTAATACCTTGAAAGCACCATTTATCAACCACATGCTGGGGAGTGCAACCAAGAGCTTCGCAGACATAGTGATGTCTGGCGAAATGATAGAAAATGCCATAAGGTCTGGTAAGATAGAAGTAGGGGAAAGTATGAGAAGGTCAGCCTCGAAGAAAAGAGAGAATGAGATAGGTAATGTGAGCTCAGGGTACTCAAAACCTATCACGGTTAGCCAATCGAGAACGGTAGTCGCAGGCCAGCAGGCGGCACCAAGGCGAGAGCCTAATACAAGGCAGAATACGGAGAGGTTCCAGTTCACTCCTATGCCAGTGACATACAAGGAGCTTTTCAAAAAGCTGTTCGATACACACATAGTGGCTCATTTCCACTTAGAACCATTGCAACCCCCGTACCCTAAATGGTACGACGTAAATGCTCGGTGCGAATACCATGCAGGGATTACGGGGCACTCGATAGAAAACTGTACCTCATTCAAAAGATGCGTTGAAAGGCTTATCAAGGCAGGTGTTGTGAAATTCGATGATACACCTGGTACAGGACCTAGTCATGCCGATAAAGGGGTAAACGCGATAATTGAAAACTTGGGGAGGAAAGTCAAGCTAGATATCACGGAGGTGAGAACCCCTTTAAAGTTAGTTTGGAGGGAAATGCAAAAAATGAGTTTAGTCCCTCAATGGTTGGAGGATAAAATCCAAGATACATGGAACTGCTGTGAGTTCCATCATGAGAAGGATCACGAGATTCAAAATTGTACTGAGTTTAGGGCCCTAGTTCAGGGTCTAATGGATAATAAAGAGTTGGAGTTCTTCGAGCTTGTTGAAGAGGATGATGTATGCTCTCTAGGAGGAGAGTCGAGTGAAGAAGGCAGCGGAGCCCGCCGCCCAGTGATAATTATCACGAAGCCCAGAGTCAGCGAAGTCGAAACAAGGGCTACACCAAAGATTATAATCCAAAAACCTGTAGATTTCCCTTATAAGGATAGCCACAAGGTGCCTTGGAGTTATAACTGCAGTATAACAGTGCTAGAGAAGGAGGGTTCAATTAACACGCCAAACACAGAAGGGGAACCCGTTGCACTCAGACAAGAGGGAAGGAAATCAGAATCACTGGTTAATGAGCCAGTAAAGGAAAATGAAGCCAAGGAGTTTTTGAAGTTTCTAAGACACAGCGAATACAGTGTTGTGGAACAACTGCACCAACAACCGAATCGCATATCTGTATTGGCTCTACTGTTAAATTCGGAGGTCCACCGCAATGCACTGATGAAAACCTTGAATGAAACCTACGTTGCAGATAACATTTCGGTTAACAAATTGGACCGCCTCGTCAGTAACATAAGTGCTGATAACTTCATCTCCTTCAGCGATGATGAGATACCGCCAGGGGGCATGGGGTCTACTAAGGCTCTCCATATCACTACCCGTTGCAAGGGGTATACGCTGCCAGGGGTACTGATTGATAATGGATCTGCACTGAACGTCTTGCCTTGGTCGACCTTGAACCGTCTGCCTATAGATAGCTCTTACATGAAGACATGTCAGAACATAGTGAGAGCGTTTGACGGCATAGAAAGGAAAGTGATGGGAAGGATAGAGATACCTCTCCAGATCGGCCCAAACACGTACGAGGTAGATTTTCTCGTGATGGATATTAAGCCTTCCTATAACTGCCTATTAAGGAGACCTTGGATACACTCAGCTGGGGCCGTACATCCTCGTTGCATCAGAAGGTGAAGTTGGTTACGGAGGGCCGGTTGGTAACGATATATGCAGAGGAAGACATTATTGCGTCGGTTACCAACGATACGCCCTATGTGGAGAATGATACTGAAGCAGTTGAATGTTCATTTCGATCCCTAGAGTTTGTGAATGCAACATTTATAACTGAAGGAAGTAAGATTCCAATGCCTAAGATATCTAGGGCTACGAAGATGAGCTTGAGGCTGACAGTTGGGAAAGGGGCATTACCCGGGAGAGGATTCGGAAAGCACCTTCAGGGACAAGTTAAAGTGCCAGTCTTGGTTGGCAATTGGGATCGCTTCGGTTTGGGATTCAGGCCAGATACAAGCCAAATAAGGAAAGAGTTTGAAAAGAAACAAGAACGGCGGAGAGCAAGATTGAGTGGGGCAGAAGTCAAGTGGGAACCGATGAGCTTCCCCCACATTTTCCAAACGTTCGTATCGAGAGGGTTTATTCATTCGACACAAGAGGAGACAAGAGGAGGAATGGCTGAAGATGGGTTAGAAAGCTGGAGCATCAATGCCACGTTGGAAGATGAATCAAAGGAAGAAAATTTATCGGGCATTCGCCCATATGAAGCTGGGAGTGTTTTGGATAACTGGACTGTGGAAGAAATTCCTGTAATCTTTAGAGCTAACACAGAGTAATATTCAAAACCCACTTGTTGTCTTCTAGCCTAGGGACAATAAGAATCTTTGGTGAAATAGGCTCATGTTTAAACATTATTATTTTCAATAAAATGCATTTTCATATATCAGCTCGAGCAATTATTCCTTTTCATTTCATGCACAATCATACCATACAAAGGAATTATTCATTATTTCTTCCATACTCATAATAGGCCCCTGGATGTCAACGTCATGAGCAATGCTGATACGAGCTCGGAATCTCCTTTTAAGCGAGATATGTGCTTTGAGGGATCTCAAGATTTTGAAGATGACGAGGATTGTGGTTTATCTTCAGACTTGTTAAGAATGGTGGAGCAGGAAGAGAAACAGATTCTGCCACACAAGGAGACTGTTGAGATTGTGACCCTAGAAGAAGGGAAAGAAGTGAAAATTGGCACTTGCATTGACGAGAAAACAAGACGGGACCTCGTTGAGCTGTTGCAAGAATTCAAAGACGTCTTTGCATGGTCATACCAGGATATGCCTGGCCTAAGTACAGATATCGCGGTGCACCGTGTCCCTACAAAAGAGGAGTGCAAGCCAGTTCAGCAGAAGCTCCGAAGAATGAGACCCGATGTAGCAATGAAAATAAAAGAAGAGGTCCAGAAGCAGTTTGACGCTGGTTTCTTACAGGTGGTCAATTATTCAGAATGGGTGGCCAACGTCGTCCCCGTCTTCAAGAAAGATGGGAAAGTGCGGATGTGTGTAGATTATAGAGATTTAAACAAAGCCAGCCCAAAAGATAACTTTCCATTGCCCCACATTGATACCCTAGTGGATAATACGGCAGGCTTCTCATTGTTCTCTTTTATGGATGGTTTCTCTGGGTACAATCAGATTAAGATGCATACTGAAGACATGGAAAAAACTACATTCATAACTTTATGGGGGACATTTTGCTACAAAGTGATGCCGTTCGGGTTGAAGAATGCGGGAGCAACGTACCAAAGAGCCATGGTAACCTTGTTTCACGACATGATGCACAAGGAAATTGAAGTCTACGTTGATGACATGATCGCAAAATCCCGAACTGAAGAGGAACATGTGCAAGTCTTGAGAAAATTGTTCTTGAGGTTGAGGAAATTCCAATTAAAATCCGTCAAAGTGCACTTTTGGAGCTAGGTCCGGAAAGTTGCTCGGCTTCGTAGTCAGTGAGAAGGGAATAGAAGTCGACCCTGATAAAGTCAAGGCTATACAGCAATTGCCTCCGCCGCGCACTCAGAAAGAGGTCCGAGGTTTCTTGGGAAGACTAAATTACATTGCTCGGTTCATCTCGCAATTGACTGAAAAGTGTGACCCCATATTCCGCCTTCTTAAAAAGCACAATCCTGGGGTATGGGATGATGAATGCCAGAAAGCTTTTGAAAAGGTTAAGCAATATTTGTCCAGTCCTCCAGTGTTAACACCACCTAGCCCTGGTAGACCATTGATACTGTACTTAACAGTATTTGATAATTCGATGGGATGTGTGCTCGGCCAACATGACGAGACTGGGAGAAAAGAAAGAGCGATATATTACCTTAGTAAGAAATTCACTGAGTGTGAATTGAGATACCCGCCTATTGAGAAGCTATGCTGTGCTTTAGTTTGGACTACGCGAAGGTTGAGACAGTACATGTTGTATCATACGACCTGGCTAATCTCAAAGCTAGACCCTCTCAAGTACATGATGGAGTCAACCGCTTTGAATGGAAGAATGGCCCGATGGCAAATTCTGCTCTCTGAATTTGACATAGTCTATGTCAACCAAAAAGCTGTGAAGGGAAGTGCAATAGCGGACTTTTTAGCCAGTAGAGCCTTGGAGGACTATGAACCCTTGAATTTTAATTTCCCCAATGAAGACCTAATGTATGTGGCGATTGCTGAAGAAGACATGCTTGAAGATCGTTCTTGGAAATTACATTTTGACGGGGCATCAAATGCCGTTGGAAATGGAGTTGGGGCAGTACTAATATCCCCAAATGGAGATTACTACCCATTCAGTTGCAAGCTGGATTTTGACTGCACGAACAACATGGTAGAGTATGAGGCATGTATCAGGGGAATTCAGGCAGCTATAGACCGCAAAATCAAGGTACTTGAAGTATATGGGGACTCTGCATTGGTAATTTATCAGATCAAAGGCGAGTGGGAAACGAGAGATCCTAAATTGATCAATTACCGGAGGTTAGTCCTGGAGCTAATTGAGGAGTTCAATGATATTACCTTCCATTACCTCCCACGAGACGAGAATCAGATGGCTGATGCCTTGGCTACACTAGCTTCCATGATCAGAGTGAATGAACAAGAGGATATAAAGCCTATTCAGATGAGTATTTGTGAGACTCCAGCTCACTGCTGTAATATCGATGAAGAGGAAGAGAGAGATGATCATCCGTGGTATCATGATATCCTACAATACATGAAAAACCGTGTGTACCCTGATCAAGCGACCGACAATGATAAAAGAACTTTAAGGAGGTTAGCCAGCGATTATGTCTTAGACGGAGAGATCCTGTATAAAAAGAGGAAGGATCAGGTATTGCTGAGATGTGTTGATGCTGTTGAGGCTAAGAAGATCCTTGAAGAAGTCCATGATGGGGTTTGTGGGACGCATGCCAATGGCTTCACAATGGCTCGACAAATCATGAGGTTCGGGTATTACTGGTCCTCAATGGAGGGAGATTGTATCAATTACGCTAAGAAGTGCCATAGGTGCCAAATTTATGGAGACAAAATCCATGTGCCTCCTTCACCCCTCCATGTCATGACTTCTCCATGGCCGTTCTCAATATGGGGCATGGATGTTATTGGGCCGATTTCGCCAAAGGCTTCCAACGGTCATCGATTCATTTTTGTGGTCATTGACTACTTTACCAAATGGGTAGAGGCTGCTTCGTACGCCAATGTCACAAAGTCAGCGGTCAGTAAGTTCTTGAAAAAGGAGATCATATGTCGCTATGGTATGCCAGAAAGGATCGTATCTGATAACGCGTTGAATCTGAACAATAGTGCGATTGCGGAAGTCTGCAGTCAGTTCAACATTAAGCACCACAATTCGTCACCATACCACCCGAAAATGAATGGGGCAGTTGAGGCAGCTAATAAGAACATTAAAAAGATTGTGGGGAAGATGGCTGAGACTTACAGAGATTGGCATGAAAAACTCCCATTTGCCCTTTATGCTTATCGTACATCTGTCAGAACTTCTACCGGAGCAACACCTTTCTCATTGGTTTATGGGATGGAGGCAGTCCTACCTATTGAGGTCGAAATCCCTTCTCTCCGAGTTTTATCAGAGTTGAAGTTGGACGAGGCAGAATGGATCCAATCCCGTTATGATCAACTAAACCTGATTGAAGAGAAAAGGCTGAAGGCTATTCGTCATGGTCAAATGTACCAGAAGAGAATGATGCGAGCTTACAATAAAAAAGTTCGTCCCAGGGTATTCTATGAGGGGGATTTAGTATTGAAAAAGATTCTCCCTATGCAAAAAGACTTTAGGGGGAAATGGATGCCAAATTGGGAAGGACCCTACGTGGTAAAAAAAGGCTTTCTCTGGAGGGGCATTGATATTAGCAGAGATGGATGGCAAGAGCTTGCCTAACCCGATAAATTCAGATTCTGTCAAAAGATACTTTGCTTAAAGCAGTGGAGGTGAAAACCCATAAAGGGCGCCTAAAAAAAAAAAAAAAGAGAGGCCAAGGTGAAAACCCGTAAATGGCGCCTTGAGACCAAAGGGGTTTTGAATCGAAAACCCACAAAGGGCGATTCAAATTTTGATCCATACTGGGGCAAGTGATATTCTCGCTATACTTGAATCGACAAAGAAGGGATGGGCTACACCTTGGGGCATCGACAAAACGCTATAGATCCTCTAAGCACATGCCAAGCTTAAAATGGTGATCGAGGAGTTCGTGCACAGAAGCTCAAACTGCAAAATCTAGGGCACCTATTTGTTCCTTTTATCCATTTTCGTACTTCAAATAATGAATGTTTTCTTTGTTAAGTACATCTTTCGCGAATTTTGACTCGAATAAATTTCAGTTCTACCTACCCTTGTGCTCTTTCTCAAGCATTTTATTGAAATAATGATTAATGAACTAACAATGCTCACAAAAGAGGTTTTACATATTACTCTGAAAGGTTTCTAAATAATACAGGACCATAAAACAGGACAATTATTTAGAACTCACCGAGCTTAAAACGTGTGAGGGATAAGGAATTAACCGCATCCTTAGGTCTGCTGGTATCAAGCTAAACAAGAAGACACACGTCAGGGATGTTTCCAGCGAGTGATAACAACCCAAAAATTAAAATGGATCATTCACATGACATTTTGCATTTATGCATTTAATATCCATAAGACATCTAGTTAGGAGCATTTGATTCACATTAATCATAGCATTCTAATCGTCTAGCATAAGCATAAAATCACTCTTCTACAGATAGGATCCCCCAGTGGACAGCGTAGCAGGGTTGATTAAAATGACAGATATCTCCAGCCTTATCCCACTGAGCAGGAGTAGAACAGGCTAAATATACCAGATCTTATCTTCGCTGAGCAGGAGCGGAGCAGATCAAATTTTGGTGAATCTTATCTCCACGTACCGGCGATGGAGCAGATTCCAATTACCAGCCTTATCTTCACTGAGCAGGAGTGAAGTAGGCTAAACATACCCGATCTTATCTTTACTGAGTAGGAGTAAAGCAGATCAAACATACAGATCTTATCTTCACTGAGCAGGAGTGAAGCAGATCAAATTTTGGCGAGTCTTATCTTCACTGAGCAGGAGTGGAGCAGATTTCAGCCATCAGCCTTATCTTCACTGAGCAGGAATGGAGCAGGCTAAATATGCCAGATCTTATCTTCGCTGAGCAGGAGCGGAGCAGATCAAACCTTGAGGAATCTTATCTCCACGTACCGGCGATGGAGCAGATTCCAATCATCAGCCTTATTTTCACTGAGCAGGAGTGGAGCAGGCTAAATATACCAGATCCTATCTTCGTTGAGCAGGAGCAGAGCAGATCAAACTTTGGTGAATCTTATCTCCACGTACCGGCGATGGGGCAGATTCCAACCATCAGCCTTATCTTCATTGAGCAGGAGTGGAGCAGGCTAAATATACAGATCTTATCTTCGTTGAGAATGAGCGGAACATATCAGATTTCAGCAGATCCCACCCCACTGAATAGGAGTGAAATGGATCAAATCTCAATAAATCGTATCTCTACAAAGCAGCAATGAAGCGTCTAGATACAGTGGGTTAGAACGAGGTTACGTAAAGAAAAGAGGCAATCAAAAAGACAAGATTCAGCCAGCCCAGGCAAATTTGGCCCTTCTAGAATCTTTGCTCTATTCTCGTTACACGACAATGAGCAAAGAGGGGCAGCTGTAGGACCAAATTTTTTTTACCTAACACAAACTAACCCAAATTAAGCCCCAAACCCATTTAACCATTAAAACAAAAACCTAGCCCAATCCTATTCTAAACCCAATAACCCAATACCCCTTTTATCCTAAAAGAAACCCCAGCAGTAGCAGCAGCCTCTTGGCCGCACGCTTCAAACAGCAGCCACCAGTAGGTCCGGACTTCTCGCGCCGTGCGTTCATCCACTACGCCACGTCGGTGTCCCACTTTGTCACGTACCAACTACCCCTGTAAACAAGTAAATAGGTTGTAAAATCGGCTATAAAAGCCTTTGAAAATGTATTGTAGAGGCTCTCTTTTTTTGGTTGGAAATCAAATACCAAAGAATACACATTCATATTTGAAGTAGGAATACGCAAAAACGAAAGCCAACGAGCAGAAAAATCAATTACATTTGAAGGTGGTTTCGCAGATTTTTTTTGCCTTGATTTTTTTTTCTTTATTTATTGTTTAATGTAGAATATTATCACGTTTTTAAAAAGGGGAATTTTGCTTACCTTTTTGCTCGACGGACGGAGGTGCTGCATGCGCCGATGAGATCCATGGATCAGTGCAGAGGGTGGAGAGTTTAGAAAGCTTTAAAGGATTTGAAACCTTTTTTTTCGTGTTGAAAAAGAAGTCTGCCAAATGGGGTTCTTTTTTGAATGGTTGCAAACTTCATTTTAAAGTTTGGTTTTGAAATTATAAGAGCTGCAACCCATTAAATGAGCCTGCGCATGCTCAGAACCCACATGTTAGGTTGTTAAGGGACATTTGCGATATAAGTCCTTCCCCTATGCGTTGCAGATCAATTAGTTCCAATTGGTACTTCGTTTTTTTAATTTTCCCCGAAATTGGTGTGCTATCGTAATTTAACCCTTACCTCAGCACTGCGTTTCGTGATCAAAGATATTTTTAACTTTGGTCCTTGTGAATTCGCGCATTTCAATTTGGCCCTCGTATCTTTTGTTAATTACGATTTCACCCCAAAATCTTTGCTTTTAATTAAATTAAATCCTATCTCGATTTTCTTGGACATTTTTTTTATCATAAATTTTTTCATATAGCATTATTATTTCTTATTACATTTTTATTATATTCTACTATTAATTTCTAGTACTATTTTTTTTATTGCTATTTAAATTATATGTACATTATTTTGTTTTACTAATGTTTTTGCATAGCCTATTTTAAATTACTGTTGTTATTTTACATATATATATATATATTATTAAAATTGGATCGTTTAAATATAGTCTTTTTTATTTGTTACAATCAATTATTGTATTCATTATTTTTTTTTTTACTGTTTTTGAATTTTTTTATTTTTATGTATATTTTATTATTATGATAGTTAGGACTTTTATTTATTATTATTACTATTATTGATATTTAAACAAATGATTTCTCCCTAATCGGTATATATTTTAATGGTTTTATCATATATATTTACCTTATTTTAAATTTTCTTATATATATATCCCATTTATTTTAAAATTTAGCATGATATTTTTTTATTTTTTTTATATACACTTCCTTAATTGTTTCATCTATTATACTTGACCTAATATTTTATTATCATTGTTGTTCTTTACCCAATATTTCTTTATTTGTCTGTTCATTATTACATTCTAAATTAGTTTTTGTTTGTTTATCTGTATATTATTTTTTATGTATGTGCTTGCATGGTTTATTTTTTTTTTTACTCGTATAATTGTTATCTGTATTATCGCATTCAATATTATTCTGTTATTCATCCTAGCACCGAAGCTTTGACTACATTGACCTCCAATAGACCCATAAAATTTTGTTTTCAAAATGAGGCAATGTTTCGTATTTGGAAGTCCGAAAAGTCGTGCCCTAACGTGCTGGGTGTGGTTTTTTCGGTCGTTCAAATGTCCAAATATCCTTCTAATTTCAGGTTTTGGGAAATCAAGGCGCGATTTTAGTTTTGGGGGTTGAAATGTTGCATCCTAACGTGCTGGGTGTGACATTTTGCCCTTTTGGAACAAATGAGCCCTAATATCCCAAAACGAACCGTTCAAATATTTTCCAAAAGAATCATATTTTAAAATCCCTTCATATTTTCGATAATAAGGACATTTGTTCATCAATTTGGTACCAAATTTGGGCGTTACGAGGGTGCTAATCCTTCCTCGTACGTAATTGACTCCCGAACCTATTTTCTTAAAATTCGTAGACCAAAATGCTTTATAAGGTGGCCCAATTACACCTCAAAAAGGATTGGTGGCGACTCCATCCATGTTTTTAAAGTCGATCCTCGTTTTTCAAAATTTAAAAATGGTTTCGACAAATAGCATACAAACATTCAACTGGGCCTAAGCCCTTATCACATAACAGTAGCCTTTGGGCCTTAGCCCATAGTAGCCTCGATTGGGTCTAAGCCCATATCATAGTAACATAATAATATCATGCATGCAATGCTGCGAAAACCCTCCCCAAATAATCCATCCACTACACAACATCTCCGTCCAACCGAAACACATCTGTGGGGATATCTAAATCGACCCACCCATCTGCTACACAACAATGGTAGCCCGATTGTGGTACTACCTAACGTTGCAGCAAAGCTGCTAATCAAATATTGAGCTTAAAAAGACATCGGTAGATCCACGGTCGTCAGAGCAACCATTCGATCATCATATACTTCTTCCGTTCCATAATTCCCAACCCATATGCAACCTAAACAGAATATCATATAAATGCAGAAAACATACATGTAGCGTACATAAATCCTACATTTAACATGTAGGGGTATTTTGGTAATTTTACACTACAGGGGCATTTCAGTTATTCTACCCGACAAGGGTATTTCTGTAATTCTACCTGTAGGGGTATTTCAGTAATTTACTAACGTATGGGTCTTAATTACGAACTTTGGCCCGTTAACAAGTCCTCGTTAGCTAAAGTGAACAGACACGATGTACTAGGTAGGATTCTAGAGAATAGGAGGTAGGTCATTAAGACCGCTTAAGTACCAAGCTCTCCCTAGATCCAATCCTAGACATGCATATACCCATTACCACACTCTAACCTTATGACTTGTCCACAGACATATTTAATATATTAATTAAGTTTTATGCTTAAGGATTTATTAGAAACTAGGCCTAAAAGCCCATTATAAAACTATAACAAGTCCACAGGCTTCATACATTCATATGGCCTATCAGGCCCAATCACATTTATACGGCCCATTAGGCCCAATCACACTTATATGGCCTATCAGGCCCGAATCTATTCTAAGCCATTCAGCAAACTTAATTAGCTTATCACATATTACCATATTATCAACTTTTACTTATTTGGGCTCACGAGCCCGTCGGGCCCATTTGGCTCATTCTGGCCTAGTTGACCAAAAAGTGACCCAAGTCCATGAGACTGCTCATGGGGTCTCTGTTATTGTATCGGTTACCCTCGTACGAGTGTCCGCGCACTCGCACGACTACCTTAGCCAAACTTTCAGCTTTTCAGCTTTTCAGCTTTTCGGCATTTCGAAATTTGCCGATCTATGTGTGTGTAGTGTGTGTACACACCTTTGGCTTTATCAAACTATCGAATCATAGGGTAGAAGTACACACCTTATTACGAAGAGTACCAAATATTCATAATCGTCAAAACCTTGATCTACTACAATTTGCCTATTTAATCCGTGGTCCATTGTAGCCCATCTTCCACATCCAGACAAAAAGTCTCGAACTGCTGACACCTTACGTCGCTTAAACTTGAGAATAGTGGTTACGTGTTCAAATCCCGTTGTCACATTCGCCATCTTCTTACCACTAACATCCTATTTTCCCATCAGGATTTCGCCTTCAATCTCACGTACAAGATTGCTTATGGAAGATTCAACTAAAAAGAACCCAAGAGAGCAAGATTGAAACCAAAAATCTGTTTGGTCAAGGTTTGAAGGGTTAATGACGGCACAATAAGAATTTCGGCAAAAAAAAGGGTAGAATTATTTGGCTTTTCAGCTTTTAAACTAATATGGTGAATAAGGTTTATTCGGCACAAATTAAAGAAGAATAGTAGAAGAAGGAATCGGTTAACCTAAAGGGTAAATCAAAAGAGAATTGAGGAGAGAAAGAATAGAAAAAAATCAGCTAACAAAGATAGAAAAGCCAATCGGTACTTAAAAAAAATGAAGAATTTGGCATTAGTTTAAGATCTCAAACTCAGCACATATTTATAGCCTATAGCTGAATTGCCTGATCCTCAATTCCCAATTCAGCTCCATCACTTTCTCGTTCTCATCTCCTCATTTTTCTCTCTGATAACTCCCCAATCTATTTCCTAAATTTTCTCTCCTGAATACTCCCTTTAGAGTCCATCTTCACGCCACTTCCAACCTTCTAGAAGGCCAAAATTAAACTCCTAAAAATACTAAGCTAGGATCTAAAACTCAAGACCCAATACTTCTAGGCCCAAAATTTGGAGTGTTACAATTCACCCCTCCTAAAAAAATTTCGTCCTCGAAATTTCTAAATATCAGGGTAGTCGTGTAACAACTATCCCTGCTACACTACCGTTGTGCACTCTAATCTTAATAATTTTCATACACACCCAGGACATCCACCTATCACCAACATTCTCAAACACACAGAGAATAAGTACCAAATTTTGATTCAAATTTTTACAAAGCCCTAACACTTCCACGGTCTCTGTCGCGGCCTCTTGCACCTCTTATAGCGCTCATCGTCAGTTCACGTATTATCTGGATTATAAATTTTATGAAGTTTTAATTAGTTTCAGTAATTAAGCCGATATTTTATGAAGTATTAAGTAAAAAGTTATTTTCATAAATCCTCTACAGTTTCAGGTTCCTACAGCTTCAGTTTCACTCTAGCTAAAAGTCTCAGTAAAATCATCTAAAAGTAGCTCACTATCTATATACAATATATCAAGTTAAACGAGCTTAGTAATAAGAGAACTTACTTGATTCAACGGCGGAGACTCGGTGTGCCACACAGCAAGAATTTTTCCAAAACATTTTGATCCAATCAAAAATTATTTTTAAACCCAAATAATAAAGCCCATTTTACAGCCCGAGCTTTGCAACCTGGCTCTGATACCACTAAATGTAACACCCCAAACTCGGCCTAGAAGTTAGGCCCGAGTCTGACGTGTCACATTGAAGTGTTTTAGCGAAAACCTTTTTTCATTGAAAACCCTTCTAAGAAAAATTTCAAGTAAAATCTCAATTTGTATTAAAAATACTAAGAATTAAATAAAAGACTAAGTCAAAAATTTCTTGCTAAGTGGCCACCTCCGAGTCCCTCCATCCGTTGAACTGCCTACTGAGGATCACCTAAAAAAATGTAAAAAGAGGGGGTGAGTTTACGAAAATTCAGTGTGTACGACCTTCATCAAACGAATAGCATACTGACATTCAACTGGGCCTAAGCCCTTATCACATAACAGTGGCCTTTGGGCCTTAGCCCAAAGTGGCCTCGGTTGGGTCTAAGCCCATATCATAGTAACATAATAATATCATGTATGCAATGCTGTGAAAACCTTCCCTAAATAATCCATCCGCTACACGAAATCTCCGTCCAACCGAAACACATCTGTGGGGATATCTAAATCGACCCACCCATCCGTTACACAATAATGGTAGCCCGGTTACGGTACTACCTAACGTTGCAGCAAAGCTGCTAATCAAATATTGGGCTTAAAAAGCCATCGGTTGATCCACGGTCGTTAAGCAACTATGCGATCCTCATATACTTCCTCCATTCCATAATTCCCAACCTATATGCAACCTAAACAGAATATCATATGAATGCAGAAAATATACATGTAGCGCACATAAATCCTACATTTAACACGTAGGGGTATTTTGGTAATTTTACACTACAGGGGCATTTCAGTGATTCTACCCACAGGGGTATTTCTGTAATTCTACCCTATAGGGGTATTTCAATAATTTATTAACGTATGGGTCTTAATTACGAACTTTAGCCCGTCAACAAGTCCTCGTTGGCTAAAGTGAACAGACACTATGCACCAGGTAGGATTCTAAAGAAGAGGAGGTGGGTCATTAAGATCGCTTAAGTATCAAGCTCTCCCTAGATCCAATCCTAGACATGTATATGCCCATTGCCACACTCTAACCTTATGACTTGTCCACAGACATATTTAATATATTAATTAAGTTTTATGCTTAAGGATTTATTAGAAACTAGGCTTAAAAGTCTATTATAAAACCCTAGCAACTCTACAGGCTTCATACATTCATATGGCCCATCAGGCCCAATCACATTTATATGGCCCCTTAGGCCCAATCACACTTATATGGCCCATCAGGCTCGACTCTATTTCAAGCCATTCAGCAAACTTAATTAGCTCATCACATATTACTATATTATCAACTTTTACTTATTTGGGCTCATGAGCCCGTCAGGCCCATTCAGCCCATTCTGGCCTAGTTGGCCAAAAAGTGACCCAAGTCCATGAGACCGCTCATGGGCTCTCTGTTATTGCATCGGTTACTCTCGTACGAGTGTCTGCGCACTCGCATGACTACTGCAGCCAAATTTTCAGCTTTTCGACTTTTTGGCATTTTAAAATTTGTCGATCTATGTGTGTGTAGTTTGTGTACACACCTTCGGCTTTATCAAACTATCGAATCATAGGGTAGAAGTACACACCTTATTACGAAGAGTACCAAATATTCATAATCGTCAAAACCTTGATCTACTGTGATTTCCTATTTAATCCGTGGTCCGTTGTAGCCCCTCTTCTGCATCCAGGTGGAAAGTCCCGAACTGCTGACACCTTACGTCGCTTAAACTTGAGAATAGTGGTTACGTGTTCAAATCCCGTTGTCACATTCGCCATCTCCTTACCACTAACATCCCTTTTTCTCATCGGGATTTGGCCTTCAATCTCACGTACAAGATTGCTTATGGAAGATTCAACTAAAAAGAACCCAAGAGAGCAAGATTGAAACTAAAAATCTGTTTGGTCAAGGTTTGAAGGGTTAATGACGGCACAATAAGAATTTCGACAAAAAAGAGGGTGGAATTATTAGGCTTTTTTAAACTAATATGGTGAATAAGGTTTATTTCTGCACAAATTAAAGAAGAGTAGAGGAAGGAATCGGTTAACCCAAAAGGTAAATCAAAAGAGAATTGAGGAGAGAAAGAATAGAAAAAGAATTAGCTAGCAAAGATAGAAAAGCCAATCGGTACTTAAAAAAAATAAAGAATTTGGCATTAGCCTAGGATCCCAAACTCAGCACATATTTATAACTTATAGCTGAATTGCCTGACCCTCAATTCCCAATTCAGCTCCATCACTTTCCCGTTCTCATCTCCTCATTTTTCTCCCTGATAACTCCCTAATCTATTTCCTAAATTTTCTCTCCTGAACAATCCCCTTAGAGTCCATCTTCACGCCACTTCCAACATTTTAGAAGGCCAAAATTAAACTCCTAAAAATACTAAGCTAGGATCTAAAACTCAAGACACAATACTTTTAGGCTCAAAATTTAGGGTGTTACAGCAACAACAAGGTTTGAATTGATAAGTTTGATGACATTACAAATTTTAATATATGGCAAGTTCAGATGACAACAATTTTTATTTAGGATGAACTTGAGAAGGTCCTTATAGAGAAGAAGCCTGCAGACATGGATAAATCAGAATAAGATAGTTAGATAAAAAGGTTCTATCCACAATTCAAATATGTCTAACAAATAATGTGTTGTAGAAGTTTGATGGAGAAAACGACATTCACCTTATGGAAAAGGCTAGCAACCCTTTACGTGACAAAAGTCTCTAGTTAACTTATCAATGCTAAAACAACAATTATACACATTTCACATGAATGAAGGTGAGCACTTTAGAGATCACATCAG
This sequence comes from Gossypium stocksii, assembly GCA_020496765.1. Taxonomy (NCBI): domain Eukaryota; kingdom Viridiplantae; phylum Streptophyta; class Magnoliopsida; order Malvales; family Malvaceae; genus Gossypium; species Gossypium stocksii. The sequence continues at coordinate 9,821,494 of CM035621.1, read as the reverse complement.
TCAATTTATTACTCTTTTGAATGATTTAAAGAATGTTGAGGTTCTGATATGATTTGTAAGGTTGCATGGGTCGCCCAAGTCTACTACGACTTGATTGTAGGGACGGTAAGCGTTATTTAGACCCCTATCTTATGATTTGATACTGAGATGTATGTGTTAGCATGTTATATCTAGAATGTGTATTGATTCTGTTCTGGACATGACTGTATGATCTGTTATCTACATTTTAGCATGCCATGGTATTATGTTGCATTGCATTGGGGTGCGTTTATTGTTGAAGAGAAGGAAGTATCTGAAAGGCTTCGAGCCTGTATCTGGCAGCTATGCTGCATATATCTGTATGTGCCGTTTTACGGTACCTTATGGTGTGTAGGGTTGGATGGGTTGATTTTATCCCTATATTTGGTATGTAGGGCTGGGTGGGTCGATTTTATCCCCACATGGTGTGTAGGGTTGGACGGAGATGGTGTGCAGGGTTGGTGGGCATGTTTCTGTTTCTGATCTGATATGCATGTAATATTTATATGGGCTGATTATATTTGATTCTGTTCTGAGTGGGCTAAGGCTCACACCATTTTTGTTAAGGGCTCAGGCCCGAATTATGATCGTTATCTGTTATCTAACTTATGCATGCTATACTGTGGGGATGTACACATTGAGTTTGCGAAAACTCACTCCTTTATTTGTTTATCTATCAGGTAATCCCCAACAGTAGATGGATCGGTGTAGTGGAAGCTCGACGGTGACCACTACTAGATACATTTTGATTTCACGGTTTTACAGTTTACATTCTACTTTATTTATTGTTGATTTATTTCTAGGAATTTTTATGTAACGTGAACTTTGGAACTGTTTTTGTTTAACTTGAGATTTTGAACTGTTTTATGGGTTATAAACTGCAACACTTCGAAACATTGTTTTTCAAAATTAATTAAGAGCTTCTGCGTAAAAGAGAAGGGCTTAAGCAAATAAGTTAGTTCGCGATTTTAAGACTTAAGTAAAGAAAATAACTGGAATGATTTTTAACTTGTCGAGGCATTTTGAAAAACACTCTCATGTGATATCGCCAGATTCAGCCATAACGTCTAGGCCAAGTAGGGTGTTACAACTATTTTCGTGTCAATCATCATATTTGAATCAAATAAGACCAAATATCACACAAATTAAAGAAATCGAAAGCCAATATTACAGTAGCCCAAATCAAGTCAAACAACCCAAAAGACAGACAAAAAATAGTATCGTGAACAGTACCCGAATCATCCAAAAACATCAAATGAAATTTGAAGTCGTTGCCTATCAAATACCTAAACCTATAGGATAGATCAAAATCTCAGGTCAACACTGGAAGCGAAATCCACAAAATATCCAAACATTTCACGTTCGAAATAATGAAACACGAACTCACTGAGTTAAAAAACCTGGTACATGAAATGAAATTACATAGTGAAAGAAGAAACGAAAGAAAGAAGGAGAGAAGAGAATTATTATGTGCTTTACTCTATCAAAGAATACATATATGCATGTTAGTGCTTGTTCTCCAAAGAAAGAAATAAAATCTAATCAAATATAAATTCCTACAAATCTGCTACGTAATGTTTTATAAATCTTCTATACAAATATTAGATATTCTTTAATAGAGATAATGAAAAAATCAATGGAGAAATTTATTTACCAAATTGAATTTGACGGAACTGGATTGGAGAGAATTTGAGAGAAAAATCAAGGGAATTTTGTGTAATAGATTTTAGTGTGCATGAAAGAAGTAGCAAAAATTGTTCCCTCCAACTAAAATTTGCCTCATGGTCTATTTGCTCTAATGCCCTTGGGCTATTTTCCTCTTAAAGCCTCCTACTAATACTAATTCAAGTTTCTACCTTTACGACATTTGCCTCACCGATTTTATTTTTCTTGCAAAATAGTCCATCTCTCAAATTCTAATTTTCTTAATACTAACCAATTGAATGTTAATTTCCGATTATTATCCACTAATAAAGAATTATAAAATCGACTCGATACTTAATCTTGAAAACCTCTCAAATAACCAATTCCGACACAAAATCAAATTTTTTGAAATCGAAAATTTTTGTAGCCATTAAAAATACAAAAGATCCTTGCTTCAATTCTAGTTCGAGCAGTGATGAGAAAAATGTATTTTTTTTTTTTTTAATTATGGGTGGGCAAATGGTCCATCAAGAGGTAGGAATGGAAGATTAAATGCACCATCTCCAAGATTGAATAAAATTGAACTCTTGTTCTTGTCAAATCGTATGACAAGCCATTTACTAGTGTCCTCTGTTAGAAATGAAAATCATTGTGGGGTGCAAAATTTCCAAACTTCTCAATATCTTGACAAAATTTTCTCTTTTTTTATTCCAACTAGCAATGAATATGAATTTTCTTAATTTAGAAAATTTATCTGAAGTTGACATCAATTACTTCTTTTTTTTCTTTTTGTTTTATCCCCCTAAGTTTAAATTTTCTTTTTTCCCAAACACATTTTGGATTTATTTTCTCATTCCTTTCAAAAATGCTTTTTACAGCATAAATAATATTAAACTTATAGGTTTTTGAAGTCAATTTCTTTTTTTAAAAAGTAAAAGTTAAAAAAATATTTTTGAAGTCAATTAATGTTACCCAATATATTTTATATAATATTTATATTGAGATATTAAAATTTATTTTAAATATTTATGAGATTATATATTTAAATTTTTAATATTATATTTTAATATCTAAAATATTGTTTATATATTCAACTTAAATTTTACATGTTAATTGCTTAAAGTATTTAAAATTTATATTTCATATATCAAAATATTATAATAATTTTTTATATTTTTATTGAAATATGATAACATTAACGAAATTGATTATCATTTAAACATATATTTTTATTTTACAACAAATAACTAAAATTAACGATTTATCTTTTCAAAATTGTTTCTTTGACAACAATACTAAACATTTAAATCTTAAATGAAAATTTTCAAAAACATTTTTGCACAACGGATTTTCAAAGTGATGTTGAATCAACTCTAAATATTATCGTAATTTTTTTTGTATAACTAATGTACCCTTAATGTTTTTTTACGATTTATAAAAATTAATCTTTTCAAAATATGTAATCATCCTTTTTAACAATATTATTTTTAAATTTTAAATATAAACACTCTGTTTAAAAATATAATATTAAAAATAACGACACAAATTTCAAACATAAATTATAAAATAAATAAGCATATAACCACTGCGATACCAGCATTAAAGACTTATATATATATATATATATATACATACATAAAATTATTAGATATATTACAAATGAAAGATTTACAGATGGGTATTATCAAATATCCACCTATATATATACATTTGTGTAAGGCTGGGCAGTAGGGAAAGGCGAAAGCATTGCAATGCACCACCCTAAACACTGGAAGATGCTGATTCTGAGATGACAATTCTTAACCCCAAAAGCTTTTATGATCAGAATTGAAAACTCGTTACCATCTTTGATTGCCTCAAAACTCGAAGAATGTGCTGTGCAAAGAAATGGGTGCATCACCTATTTTAGGGTTTTTACTTTTTCACTTCTTTTTGGGGTGGATTTTTTTTTTGTTTTCTTTTATTTTTCTTATTAAGCTATGTTGAGATAATTAGATTAGACTGCCTCTTCAGAACTTTTTATCGAATTGAAAATTGTTTAAGATATTGATTCGAAAAAAGAAGTTAGATTAATTGATTCATAAATCGTTTGAAACTAATTGAATCAGTTTAAAAGATTAATTAAATGATTAAATTTGTTTTCTCTATTTTTAGTATATATTTATCATTTTTAAAAAATTTTAATGATTTATTAAAAAAAAACTTTACATTTTATGTAAAATATCCATTAGCTTTGTCTAGATTTGTTTTTGACTTAAGTTTGGTCACATCTTCAAATTTTGTCTAAAGTTATATTAATTTAGATTAGGTTCGATTTGTACTTTGTAATGATTAACATCTCTTTAATAATTATGATATACAATATTTCTAATTATCTATTAGTGTGATTATAGCTATTATAAAATTATATATATATATATATATATATATGTCTAAAAAGTTAGAAATCCAATGAATGGATAAAAAATTTAAAACATATCACAGGTTCTTGTATTTTTCATAAATTTAAAATTTAATTTTCATATTTTTATTTTTAGAAATTTAGTCTTTTTATTTTTTAGATTTTAAAATTCAGATTCAATTGTTAACACTTTTAAGTTTTTTTTAGGAGATTAGATTTGTTGGTGTGAAATTTTGAAAAAAAATCACTTGGTAGCAATGTACCTTAAAAAATGATGTTGTGATGAACTTGAATTTAACAAAATAATATTAATAGTAACAATTGAACCTTAATTTTAAAATCTAAAAAATAAAAAGATTAAATTCCTAAAAATAAAAATCAAAAAGTACAAAAAGTTAGCAAATTTTAAGCACAAAACATTCAATTCAATCAATAATAAATCAACAAAAAAATTGAATGAATTTAAAACAAGTGAACATGATAAAGACTTAAACTTTTAATCTTTAATCATTATTACAAATTCAACAATTAAACCAAATATGTATTTTATTAATTAATACCAATTGAATACTTATTAGAAAATGTATACCATTTGAATCAAATTTATGGAAAATTTATTTTAAATTTTTTTATTTTTGGTTAAAATAATTAAGAGATCCTTGTATTATAAGAATTGGATTAAATTAGCCTCTCTATTATTAAATGGATTAATTTTGTTACTATACTATTAAAAAGAATCAAGCCCAAATTGTAACAAACATTTATTGTATAAAAAAATGTCTTGAAAACATTTCAAACAAAAGATTATATTTACAAAATTATAAAAATTTTAAAATTATTAATTTTATTAAATAGTAAACGATATTTTTTAAAATAATAAATATTAACACTAATATAATTTGACATTATTTAATTTTTTAATAATATATAAATTAAATTTTACTAATTTAATAATAATAATAACTAATATGATCATATCTGTATAATAGATGTAGCTATCAAAAGACATTGTTTTTAGCTGTAAAAGAGTAGATAGTTTGACAAGACTAAGTGTAGTTTGGTTTGTTGCATTGCATTAGGACTGAGTGAAGGTGATTGGTTGTCTGAGACTGACAATTTCGTTAGGGTAGAAATATAAAATAAATAATAGAAAAATGAAAGTCAATGATATGACTTTGGTTAAGTTGGTTGCCGAAGCCTTAGCTGCAATCTATGTCACCCCCCACTTGCCTTTGTAATTTGGACCATCCATTCCATTCCCTTATATGCTTAGTTGGCTTCCACTTTCTTCTTCTTCTTTATTTTTTTCTTACACTTTTCCCACTATCCTATGTTTCATTCTTCATTTGCTTGCAATTTCTTTTTTTTTTTTTATTGTCTCAGGTTATTGTTTTTTGTTGAAACTTTTTTAATTTGCATGTAAAAACATATATTTTTTAATTATAAGGACTTTAGACATATTTGAGGGAGAAAGTTATATTTTTGTTGAAAATTTTATTATAGATTTTGATTATATTTATTTTTTGATATAATTAGAATTATTCATAATTTATTCTCAATCTATAAATAAAAAGATAATACATTTTTAACGCATTTGCTGTTATAATATAAACAAAATTGTCACATATATGTTAAAAAAAAAACCGTAAAACTCCTGGAAATGGATGCATGTAATTTTCATTTTGAACTCACCTGCCATACTTGACTCCTTTTATGTTGTTTTGCATATGCAATTATATCATTCTTAAATATATATATAAACAAAACAAAACAGTACCACCCCCATAGATGGTTTCCTTGTGATTAATTTTCAGACAATTATTTAATAGTTAATTAGGTGGATATAGGCTAAATCCACCGACTGATGATCTAAAGGCTTTTTAGGGTTTAGCTTCTTGGGTTCTTCTCATTTGGCTAATAATTATATTATAAAAATTCATGCACGAGCTCCTCATGCTGAATGTTCAACAATGAGTTGTAATTGCACCCTTTTTGCTGCAGATTTGAAAGGGGTAAAAGAAAAGACATTTCTTCTTTATAGGGTTTTTTTTTTAAAAAAAAAAAGGATTTTGATAGCTATGTTATGTAGATTTAAAAACAATATTAGTCCTAAGCATGTTTGTATGTGTTTGGGGGTTCATTTTTCAAGGTCATATGTGTATATATATATACATACATGTAGTCCTCTATTATTGTTTTGTTAATGAATCATTTCTTTAATTTTGTTTTGCAAGTTGTTAATTAGGTTTCAAAAGTCACCCCATTTTTCATGGAAAAAATATTTTAAAACTCTATATTTACATCTAATAATTAAAAAAAAAAAACACAATACTAAATTGATTTTTGTAATTTAGAAATTTATTCTTTTAGGGTTAATGTAATTTTTTATTCTTAAATTTTACAATTAGGTTTACTTTGATTTTTATATTTCTTTTATCCACTTTAATACTTAAATGCCTGAACTTGAAAAAATGTACAAGTTTGATAATATTATATTCTGGGGTTGTACCATGTCATTATGTCAACTTTTTTTACGTGATGATATGGCACAATATTAGAGTGTTAGGTCATTAAACTTTTATATATTTTTTTTAAGTTTAAAAATCAAAATGAACTTCGCTTAAGTTAAGGTACTAAATTTAAGGACCAAAATTATATTAACCCTTTCTTTTACAAACAACACTTCATTTTTTGAATATGAAAAGATTATTAATATCGAGATTAAATGGTTAATTTATTCTGCTTTTAAGATAACTCAACTTCATAGTCATAAATTTATGTCCCTTGTTATTGACATTATCCAAAAACATTAACTACTTCCAACTTGAAGATAAAATAAGGATTATAAACTTTAAAATTGCATTTCAAAATTCATGTATATATTGAATAAGTCTAGCAATATAGGTATGGTTGGGGATGGAGTGGAAACCAAAGGCATTTACAAGTAACACGTGATTAAAGGTATCATATGATGATTAAAATCAAGAAAAGGAAACCTTTTTCTGTCTTTGACTTGCCCTGTCTTTTTTCTTCAATGTGTTGTGTTGAAAAACATAATCCCCACCCTAAGGCTTAGGTCTCTAAGACTACTCCACCACCCCCATTAACACCCTCAAGTTTATGTATACCTAAAACACTCGTATGCTCAAATTATAGCAAACCTCTTCTGTTTAGCATTTGCCATTCATTCTCTCATGGCTAAATGGCCAAAACACAATGCTACCTTACTAGAAAGTTCTAATATTTTAAAGGTTGACTTACACAGTAAGTCATTAAATTATAAGTAAGTTTTCATTTTGGTATTTGAACTATTCAAAAGTTTTCATTTAAGTTATTGGGCTATTAAAAACAATGTTATATGGATTTCCCTGTTTGCCATGCATGCACCAATTGAAAGCTCTATTTCTCTTTTATAATTTAATTTTTTTTTTGTGAAATAACTTTGGATGTCACGAATTTATAAACTATAATTCAAACAACTATTTTCTCCAATATTGACATTGACCGTTAAATTGACTTGAGTTAATCCTTTCGCAGTGGAAGCTCTCCGAAAAGATAAACAATTGATCATGAAATGTGTTCATTCTCATGAGCAGACATCAAACCTCAACCACATAATTAAAAGGCTAGCTGAAGCCAGACTTAATAGAAAGTACTAAAATTGATCTTCTTTATTTTCCATCCAATACCTTAGAAAAATAAATTGAAAATCAACTTTATTTCTTGAAAAAATGTTATTTAATTTGGTGTGTGTTATTCTAAAATTTTAAGGTGAGAGAAGTCAAAAGATTGTTAGTACATATATATGTTTTGTTTTGGGGTTATCAAAGCATAGATAATGACCCTTCATACTTATTAATGTTTCTACCACATTAAATCTAGCAGAAATAAAGAAAGAAAAAAATATCCACCTACATGTTGAAAAAAACATCATCATCTTAGCTTACTATAAAAGCAAAAAAGGTGAAATTTTGAAACCCCAAAAGGAAAAGAGAGCGAGAAATATTAATAAAAATGGTCCCAAAAAGTTGTTGAAATTTAAGCTATGGGATGTCATCTTCACTTAATAGTAATGGGCTGGGAACCATGTACAAACAGTTGGTAGTTGCTTACATTTAGCTCTCCTTTTTCTAACAAGTCAACAAATGCCAATTTTTTGGGCTTTCATGGTTTTAGCTTTAGGCCCAAATTCATTTCTTCTTTCAACTAAAAATATGTTATGATATCAAAATAGATCAAATAAATATTTTAAAAATACATCAACATATTATTAAAAAAATTTACTTGATTCTTGAATTGGTACATAAAATTTTTCATCTTCTAATTTTATTTTATTTTATTTTTTAAATACTAAATTATGTCTTAGTTATGAAAAATAATATTTTTATAATAAAATAAATATATAAATTTTGTTAAATATATGAACTTTTGCTTCATGGTTGATAGTGATACACCTTTATTTCCTTTTTCTTTTCCAACTTTTGAATTGACCAAGGCATGTTATAGAATAGACTTTTTGTCTATTTAATTTATGGATATAAAAATAAATATTTCATATCCGAATTTTATTCAAATTTATTAATTTTGATGTAACAATAATTGACAATAAAAAAAATTCATACAATGATCTGATGGTTAAAAGTGTTTATCGTTTCAGTAGTGGTCTGAGTTCGAATTGTGTTAATTATATTTATTGCATTTCTTATTAAGTTTTAACTGTTATTATAATTCACTAAAAAAATTAGAAATGGGATGTTTTATGAAGAAGGAAAGTGCAAAAAAAAAAAAAAAAAGAGAGAATGAAAATGGAAGTATATGTATATATATAAAATACTTTTCTTTAAGCTCTCAAAATGTTTCCATTTGTTTGATTAGTAGGAATATTTTATTTGGAAGAGAGAAATGATCCGTTCACCTTTCACCTGTCACAGTTCACATTTCAATAGAGCCCCATCCCCCAAAAAACCAAAAACCAACAAAACCATATCAATTTTCCCCTTCACTTCTCCCACACAAAGACATCACCAAACCCCAACTCTCTTTCCTTCCTTCCCCTAACCCATGCCTTCTTTTTCTTTCCTTTGGATCTGATTTTCTCTCCCTTTCCTTCCCTCCAAACACTGTTTCCCCCCTTCCCATCCTTTGATCCAATCCAAACCCAGATTTTGTTTGGCTTGGTTTTGATGGTTCATTTGTCCAATTTGAAATGGGAATGCTCATAAAGAAAGCATGAGCAAAAACCCCATTGATAAAAGCAACAACCAGAAAGACGAGGATTCGACCCAAGGAGAAGAGGGGATAGAAGGAAACAAAGGTCAAGGGCAAGTAGTCGAAGAAGAAGAAGAGGAAGGAAAAGAAGAGGAAGAAGAGTACTTTTACGAATCCCTTGATCGCATTGCTTCTTCTAATTCTTGTTCTTGTTCCAACTCAACTACTCCTTCGTCTGACTCGGATTCCGACCCAGTTACCCGTTCCAGCAATGCCCGCCACCCATTTCCCGTCCCGAAATTCCCCATGGCCGTTTCCAAGTTCGACATCTGGATCTCAGAACCCGCCTCCGTTTCCGAGAGAAGAACTCGGCTGCTCCGTGAAATGGGTCTTAGCCGCGACCCCGGTCTTTCCCGGTCAAGACCCGGCTCAGAAACGGAACTGGGTCTGGGACGGGAAATGGGTGCCGGTGATGCTGGAGGAAGAGGAGTGCAGCTTGAGAGAAGATCAGTTTCTTCGGATCGGTTGGTTAAAAAAGAGTCAGAGGAGCGAGATCGTGGAGTTGAAAAGGGAAGTAGTTCCTGTGGAATTGTACGATCGAAATCAAACGGTGATTGCAATGAGCTTGCTGTTTCTTCTTCTCCTTGTTTATCTGTCTGTCCCAATTCCTCTTCGATTCTTTCTGTTGGTTTATCTTTTGTAAATAACAATAATAATACCGAATGCGATCGTATTAATGTTGCGGCTCCTAACTTAAGAACCTGCGAAAGCAATGGATCTACTTGTAATAAGCCGCCCACTGGGCGGAGTAGCAAGAGTGTGAATGGGGAACTTGGGTCTAAATCATTTGATGGTGGAGACGATGCGGCGGGGAAGGAGGTGGATTCTAGTGAACAGGTATGTACCATTAAGAACCTTGACAATGGGAAAGAGTTTGTAGTAAAAGAGATTAGAGAAGATGGGATGTGGAACAAGTTGAAGGAAGTTGGGACTGGGAGGCAGTTGACCATGGAGGAGTTCGAGATGTGCGTTGGGCATTCTCCGATTGTTCACGAACTGATGAGGAGACAGAATGTGGAAGAGGGTAATAAGGATAGTGCAGATTTGGATGCCAATGGCAGTGGTGGTGGTGGTGATGTTTCCAAGTTTAAGAAGAAAGGGAGTTGGTTTAAGAGCATAAAGAGCGTTGCGAGTAGTGTCACTGTAAAGGGTCATAAGGAAAGGCGAAGTAGCGAAGAAAGGGATACCTCATCTGAGAAGGGTGGAAGGAGATCGAGTTCTGCCACGGATGATAGCCAGGATGTTTCTTTTCATGGGCCGGAGCGTGTGAGGGTGAAGCAGTATGGAAAATCTTGTAAAGAACTCACTGCTCTTTACAAGAGCCAAGAGATTCAAGCGCACAATGGGTCCATTTGGAGTATTAAGTTCAGTTTGGATGGAAAATACCTTGCTAGTGCAGGTGAGGATTGTGAAATTCATGTATGGAAGGTAGTTGCATCAGAGAAGAGAGGGGAGTTGATGGAAAAGGTTGATGATGGGAATTTGAACTTCTTGCTTGTCGCTAATGGATCTCCAGAAACAACTATGTTGTCCCCAATTGCAGATCACCATCCTGAGAAGAAGAGAAGAGGAAGGTCTTCTCTAAGCCGCAAGTCATTGAGCCTGGACCCCATTGTGGTGCCAGATACTGTTTTTGCACTTTCAGATAAACCTTTTTGTTCTTTTCAAGGACATTCGGATGATGTGCTTGACCTTTCATGGTCCAAATCTCAGGTTAGTCATCATTCTTCAATCCTCTCAGGTATTTGAGAATTATGTAAAAATATAGAGTTGTTAGTTTGATCATCATTGAGTGTTACATTTTTTCTTTGCTTAACCTTTAGAATACTTTTAACACATAATCTCCAGATATATTGTTGTTGCTGTTGATTTTTCTTATACCAAGGGTTTATGTTATATTTTTCTGCTAGCCCAAAGTAGGCAAAGGAATGCATTTTTATTTCTACTCTTCTAAATTGTGCTCTATGAGATGCTTTTTTTATCAAGTTTTTGGTGGCAAGATGAAGTTCAGAGTTGTATAACATTTTATCGATTTTTTGTAAGAACCGAATTTTGTTATGGAACTATGTTTCACTTCGAAGAGAATGAAGAGAGAGGGTGCCTGCCTGCAATGCACTCAACGAAATGCAGGCGTAATTGATACAAGTAAATCTAAATTTAATCAAAATATAATAACCATTGTCATCACAGCATGCAATGCACTTGTCTCCATGCTTGGCAAAATTATATATTTGTCATCTTGAGCAGCAAAGATCTATGAAATGCAAAAATGAAGTAAATTTTCTTCTAAATTTATTGGCAAACAAGAAGTAGAAATTGGTGGATCTTAGTGGTGAAATTTTAAATATGTTTAGGTTTGATTTCCGAAACTGTAAGTGATTTATTGCCGGTTCTTTAATTTGGCATTGCCTATTTAGGTGTAGAGACAGCTGCTAAATGACCTGCATGCATTCTGATGCAACAGGACAGCAAAGCAGTAAAGGAATTTTGCAAGGCCTTAGAGAATCAAGTAAACATAATCAATTTGAGTAGGCTGTATCTTGGCTCATGAAGGAAATGATCTAACAAGTTCAACGTGCATTTATTTTGCCATGTGCAACATGAGTATTAGTGGAAAGTACTTTCACATTATTGTTAACTTACATATAGCTTTCTATTTGTTCAAAGAGTGAGTTATCGGGTGAGAGGCTTGATCTTTCTATTGGATGTGTCTTTATTCCTTTTCGATGGTTTTGTTATTGTCGTTGATGTTTCTTTGATGCCTTCTTCCTTGCCAGGGATTTTGGTCAAGGTTCCCGATGATGCCCTTAATGTACCTTATATAAAGCGCTCGTTCATGTTACTGTTCCTGATGATACTCTTTCAGATCATCATAGGACCAACTTTGAGTGTGCACATTGAGTTAAAAGATTAGAAATGTTTTTTTTTTCCCTACCACCACAAGTTTTTTCAAGGCGGTCATGAATGTTATTGTTAGAACTTTGATATGAATGTTCATTTCCAGCTTCACTGCTTAGCCTCTTTTAGAATCATGAACCCATAAATTGCTGGAGGATATTTTGGTAAGATTTTTGTATTTTTTCTTTTCAGCAATTGCTCTCGTCTTCAATGGACAAAACAGTGAGGCTTTGGGACTTGATTAGCAAGACTTGTTTGAGAATATTTTCACACAGTGATTATGGTAAGTAAATCGTAAATTTCATGTCTTCATTTTTTTTTTGATAAAATAGTAACCCTTCTATCTAGAATTGGTGAATCTTATGAAATTTCCTTCTGTCTTCATACTCGTAATAAGCTGCATGTCAGTTAAAATAACATTAAAGTCTCTTCAAGTGTGCTTGGTTTAGATTCAATGGGATCACTAATTCAAAGATCCAACATAAAAGTAATATATTTATATATATCATTTTTTGTTTCTTGAAATAGGTTTACGTATTGCTAATCATGCATTATTCTTGTGGATCTGCCTTGACACAGTAACTTGCATCCAGTTTAATCCAGTTGATGATAAATACTTTATTAGTGGGTCCCTAGATGCTAAAGTTCGCATATGGAGCATTCCTGATCGTAAAGTTGTCGATTGGAATGATCTGCATGAAATGGTCACTGCTGCTTGTTATACACCTGATGGCCAGGTTAGGCAATGGTCAATTTTGAGTTCATCCTATATAATATATGAAGTCTTTCAAGCTCATGGAAGTTTTGGTTGTTTTGAAGGGTGCACTGGTTGGCTCTTACAAAGGAAGCTGCCATTTATACAATACTTCTGGTACAAGTTTACTCATTCTCTCTCTACCTTGTGCCTGCATATTCATGCTATATTATATAATTTATTTGCCACAGAAATTTTTGTTAAACTTTTGCATTTTTACGCTTTCTCCAGAGAACAAGTTACAACCGAAAAGTCAAATCAATTTGCAGAATAAAAAGAAGAAAGCTCATCAAAAGAAAATTACAGGTTTCCAGGTAATCCATATGGAAAGGAAAGCATAAATCCTTGTTCTAGTTGAATTAGATATTCCTTACTTGGAACCTATTGCATATTTCTTGCCTGCCATGTATTCACTTTATTCTTCCCCCTTTGTTTGCTTTCTTAAAACAGTTTGCACCTGGAAGTTCATCAGAAGTACTCATCACAACTGCAGATTCACGAATTCGGCTTGTTGATGAGTCTGATTTAATTCACAAGTTTAAAGGTAATTCTTGATATTTGCATGATATAAACATAAAATACAGGGTTGGTTGGATTTTGAAAGGATTGACCATAGATGATAGTGATTTTTGCTGAGAGTTAGGAAGTAAGGGAGACTGAAGCTGACTCTTCTTCATATTCCACTTACCTGAACTAAGTGATGGTATGTACTGGTGTATCATGGTCCAAGTTTCAACTCTTAAAGTTGGTGTTCTGGTTTTAGATTTGGATCCTAAATTTCCTGGCTGCTTGAAAAAAGTTGCAGAGTTGTCGTTTAGTATCTCTAGATATAAAATTCTGGAGTTGTGCTGATTCAGCTGAAGTTGCTATTGGTAATTTTGACAGGATTTCGGAACACAAACAGCCAAATCGCAGCTTCTGTTACGATGAATGGAAAATATGTCGTCTCTGCCAGTGAGGACTCCTATGTTTACGTGTGGAAACAAGAAGCAGAATCGCGGCCTAGCAGAAACAAAGGAGTCACTGTAACGTACTCTTATGAGCATTTCCACTGTAAAGATGTATCAGTGGCCATCCCTTGGCCGGGCATGTGTGACACATTGGGAGTAAGAGATATGCAATTGAATGATCAAAATTGTTTTGATGACACTATCGATGAAGTTTCAACAGCCAATCATCCTCCTACACCCGATGAGGAGTACAGTGGAAATGAGGGTTCATTATCAGCGTCCGGGTGCACCAATAGCCCTCTCCACGGAACCATTTCTAGTGCAACCAATAGCTACTTCTTTGACAGAATCTCAGCTACATGGCCAGAGGAAAAACTTCTTTTGGCAACTCGGACAAGGAGCCCCAGAATCAGTTTGGACTATACCTCAGGGGTTAATCCAAACATTTCAGCCTGGGGTATGGTGATCGTGACTGCTGGCCTACGAGGTGAGATCAGAACTTACCAAAATTTTGGATTGCCGGTTCGAATTTGATGAACCAAAAAAAGAAAATGGTTGGTAGCATCAAAGGGTTGGGGGTTGGGGAGGGGGGAATGAGTTGATAATGTGTCAATACAATCCTTTCCCTCCCTTTGGTTAAAATTGTGTACAGAGAGTGAGATATTGGTTGAGATTTGTAATATTAGCTGAGTTTCATTTCTTTCTTTGTTCCTCTGCCCATTGGATGTGGGGGGCCAATGGAAAGCCACTCCATTTGAGCATTGAGGAAAGTATAGATTTGTTCAGAGAAAAAAAGAAAAAAGAAAAAAGAACTACACCATGAATTTAGATACCGATGTATTTTCTGATGTCGGAAATTGTAGAGTTAAGATGATAGGGCGAAAAGCCTATTGAATTGAAAATGAAATTCTTTTACTATTCGTTTTCTTCACTCATTTCCTACGTTCCTGAACATCATCATATGGATGTTATGGTTTTTTAGCTCTTTCGTAAGGTTTAGATTCAATTTTACGTAAAATAAATAAATATAAACCACTCATTTGCTTAAGCTGGGAGCCGCAAACTCACCACCAATCATGCTGAATGGATTTCATAAGGTCCACTTGCTAATGTCATATAACATTCAAAGTTTATCACATAACTTATTAAATTTCATAAGCAGGGAATCTGGCCTCAGACGCTTTGACCATGTCCAGAAAGAGATGCGCCATTCCCCCGATCCCTTCAAAGAGGGAATACGGACGATCACCTCCATGCATCTTTCCTTGCAATATAAGTTTCTCTGCTCTATCGGACAAGAAGGAAGCAAATGCTTTGGCTCTATATAAGTACTCCACATTGCCAGTCAATCGGTACAGTGAAAGGAATACATATGCATTCCCACTTATACCATGACAGATTCCGACTCGCTTAAGCAGACCTCGCTTCCAAACTACCTCTCCGGCATCCAATGCTGCTTGTAGAAATTCCTTGTCCCCAAAAACCTGTTGATTTACAGCATTGTACAAATAAGGGTTTTCAGATACAGCAATTCTTTTCCTAGCAATTTGCAAGGGGAAAAAAAGTAGGGTGATGTGGAGTACCTCGGCTGCTTTTACAAGGGTGAGTGTGATGCCAGGAGCACCATGGCACCAATGTACAAGACGATCGGATTCACTTCCCTCACTTGATGGATAATTCCCACTGGGGAAACGATTTTTGATCATGTAGCGAAGAGTACCCTTGACATACTCCACCTCATCCGGTTTCAATTCTGTGTCCATCAAAACATGCATAATTCCTGCCAGTCCATGTGCAGCTCCCCAGTACTTCTTCCCATGCCATTCATACATCAATGGACATCTTCCCTTGCCAGCCAGCCGTTTACCGGACTCAATAATTTCATCTACAACTGCTCGCTGCGCAATTTCCAAGTCCAAGCACAAATAAATACAATTGATTGTGTTTTATTCTCTTAAACAAGAAAATTCAGGCTGAGAAGATGAAAAACAAGTCTTACTATGTGAGCGGTAGATATTGTGTCTTTGCTGATATGCTTATTTAAGAATGAACAGGCCCACAAGAACCCTGCTCTCCCATATAATAATTCATGCGGCAAGTCACTAGGGAATCTGATCTGCTCTCAGAGCCAAACTATTATCAGAACATAACCCGCTGGAACAGTGAACACAGAAAAGAAAAGGAAGATAATTAAAAGTGAAAAGACGAAAAATGAACCACCTCTTTGAATTTTGCCAAGTAGCGCTGTTGTAAACTTGTATCACCGGAATGCTTTGCTATGACAGCACCAAGAGCATAAACACCAGCCCGTCCACAAATGAACGTCACACGCCTGCACCCATGCAATCTCATCACATATGAGGTCGGGTCAAGTTTGAAATACTCACTTCCAATGCAATCTTATGTCCACCATACTGATTCACGAGTTCCCGTAGGAGTGAAAGCTACCATTCCGACATGGTTGGTCACTTTGGAGTAGAAAACAGAAAACTAATAAAGTTAAAATTCTCATTAACAAACCTCAGATCAATTATTCCAAAACCTTGATTGTTTTAGCAATAGACTATCATTAAGAATAATATAAGCATTCAAGAACTAAACTTTTCGGCTATTGCAAGAATCAAATAACTAAAATTACTTGAATTTTAAGCTAAATATATTCATATACAAACTCCAACAAAGTTTATGCAGTCCATCCATCAAATTGAAACAATCTCAGATAAACCTAGCAACTTATCTAGTCCAAAATTAAATACATAAACGCATATGACAGTACTTGTTGTAGAGATAAAGGAAGAGAGATTACCCAGAATCTTTAGAAGCAGAATCACAAGCTTTAACAATATCAGAGCATAATTTAAGATCATTGTCATTCTTGGTAACTTGGTATGCTTTAAAGACCAAATAAGCAGTCCCAAGTGCTCCTGTGTACAAAGTATAATCTTGCACTCTCTTTCCACTCAAACCCCAAGTCTCCCTCACCACCTGACTCCAAACCAAACAATTCCCAAACTTAGGAAACGAAAGAAAAAGGAAAAAAAACAATTTTCCCCCTTTTTCTTAAAGTAAAAGTTGGTTATTTCATAAAATCTCAACAAACCCAGAACAGAATATACGTTAAAGTCACCAATTGCAATGCCCATACGCATAATTAACATGCCAATATATCAATGAAGCAAAAAGGGGGGGTGTTAAATTAGAAAATCTCAACATACCCAGAACATAAAAATTCAGCAAAGTTACCAAAGTTATTTCTCTATGCAGAATCCCATAGATTTATGCATGAAATGAAGCTAAGAAATGAAAATTGAATAACCCAAAAACAGAGTTTTGAAGAGAGAATACGGTTTCTTTGAGGGCCAAAGCAGCGGGTTTGAGGTGATCAGAGAGAGATTTGTAAGGTAAAGAAAGGAGGTTGGTGAGTGAGTCACCACCGGCAGTTCCTGTAGAGACAGTTGATTCCGCCACAAAAGTAGGCATTTCATTTGGAAAGAAACGATCAGCCATTTCTTTTCCTGTCTTGCAAGCTTCGTCTTTGTGAATAAAACCTGTTTCACTGAATTCCCAGGAATAATATAAAAGGAAGAGCAAGAAAGAACCTTTCGAGCAGGTTCCAAATACAAGTGTCGTTTAAAAATCCACCTGAATCAAAATGTTCGATTTTCCTTTTTCCCATACATGTTTGATAATTTTAAATAATCTTTTTTTATAATTATCAAATTTCATATTTATGTCAAATTATAATATACCGAGTTAATTTAATAAAACTTATAAAAATGATAAAATAATTGAAGAACACCATTTTCCTCTGCAATTTAAGCATAATATCAACAAAACTTAATTATATAATATTTAATTATTTTATTTTTATCTATATTTGTATAAAAATTAGAATATTTATAATAAATTACTAATTTAATGCAACAAATTAAAAAAATATATATAACTGATAATTTAATTATAAGTTAAAATTTAAAGTTATAAATTTATATTTTCAATATAATAATCATTATAGTTTATAAAAAAATATAACTTTTTATTTAATGACTAAGTTAATATAAAATTTTACATTTTAATTATAAAATTTTAAATTATTTTTTATTACCAATTATTTTTATGCTATATATATATATATATATATATATTTCATTATTGTTTTATCAATGATATTTTTTTCTCATGTGTTATAAAATTTACTATGCTTATCTCAATATTACTAACTGGTTGCAAAATCTAACTTTTGTACTAACGAATTATTGAATAATTTTCCAACATCTAAAAGCACAAAGAATTGAAAATTAATTATGATTTAATACATTAATAAAAATTTAACATAAAAAAACATTAATATATATGACTACACTTTAGTATTATAAAAAAACAATTGATTTAAAGTGGTTCACATAAAGTGTCGAGAGTCGTTTAGTGATTGTTTGATGTGCAAAACATCATACAAGCTAAGAGTTGTTTTAAGTGTTATTACATTGAAAATTTATCATTTAAGAGCAGCACATTCTCAAAGTTTTGTTCCAATACTTTGAAATTTGAAAAGAATTTAGTGATGCCTTTGATACTTGAATAAGCAAAACTATCGCGGCTAAAGGGTTTTATATATGGTGGGACTTGAACTTATAAGTTTTAAAATATTAAATATTAAACTATACATTAAACTATATGTTAAGGAAATTATTTAAGAATTTTATTGTAATTTTTGAAAAGATAACGATGTTAAAGGAATTAAACATTTACATGAAAGTATATGATAAGGGAATTAGCTTAATCGAAAATGAGAAAATTGATAAAATAGCCATTGAGTTGAGAAAAGGAGTGATTAAAGCATAGGTTGAAGTTAAACAACTTAAGGGAGACTATGTGTATATTCTTTTTCCTTCTCTCTTTTATCATATTCTCAAGAAACCAAAGAAAAATAAGAAACTAGTTGCTTATTAAAATCAAGCAAATTATTTAACTATTTACAATTTTTAAAAGTTTATATGCTGGAAAAATTAAAAATAAAAACATTTATACTAATTCATCCTTAGTTGGTTGAATTTTAAAAATTTTAAAAATATAAAAAAAATGGTATTCTAAAAATTATAAAATTCTAAATATATAAATTTTGAAATATATATATAAATTGAACAAAAATTACAAAATTCTTTTATAATTATTTAAAGAAAATTTTCTAATTTTAAGGAGAATTTATCTTTCTCTAAAATTTGAATTCTTATTAAAAATTTTCCCTTGAGCTATTAAATGTTTAAAATATTTAATAATTTTTATTTTTATTAAATTTTTAGACTTAAACTAATTGTGCATTTAATTTTTTTTTATCTCACTATTGTAGTTATAGTTTTATTTTTTTAACACAATATTAATGATAGGGATAAGGGTCACATTGTTTGAACTGATATCAAATAAGTATTTGACCCGAATTCTAACCAATACTCTATACAAATCATGATAAGATAAACTTTTATCAATGGAAATAATTAGTGTCACTTCAATTGCCCTTACTAGCTTAGACTCAAATTATCCCATTCATTTTGATTGTGATTATATTTCTCCTTATCTTAATAGTTTATTGCAGAAAATAGTTAACACTATGTTTTATATTTCTCTATAGGGATTAAATTATTTAATTTATTTCAAGATAGATCAAATTATTGATTGCCATGGAAGTTTACCTTTTGATCATTAATCACAAATATTATGATTTATCACATTATAATTGTTAAGCCATTAACTTCAGTTAAATTTTGACAAATTATACTTTAATCTTATTAAAATATATCTCAATAAATTTCTTCAGAGTAAATTGCTCTACCTTCCTATAGGACAAGGTAATATAGCTTTGTCATCTCTTTGATAAAAACAACATGTAAAGATGAACTTCAACT
This sequence comes from Gossypium stocksii, assembly GCA_020496765.1. Classification (NCBI taxonomy): domain Eukaryota; kingdom Viridiplantae; phylum Streptophyta; class Magnoliopsida; order Malvales; family Malvaceae; genus Gossypium; species Gossypium stocksii. Next base: position 9,801,661 of record CM035621.1, on the reverse strand, counting down.
CTTCCAAATTCATAGCCATAAAATGAAAATTTTCCTCCACTGGGATCAAATTCAAGATTCATGAATATACATGATTTAGAGGAAAATAGTAATTTTTGTCAATATAAGTTAATTGTCAGAGTGAATAATTTGCATTATGTCAAACTTGTGGATATCATCTTACAAGTTTATTTTGTTTTTCCAGTTTTGGATAAGGTTTCAATCTGATTGAGTCCATCAAAATCTCCTATTTAATTGATGAAGCTACTTGTGACTGCTTCAATTCTTGTGGTCAACTTTCTTCTTCAAAAAACAAGAAAAGATAATTGCTTTTGAAGGACAAAGTCAAGCTAATTAATTATAATTGCATATATTTAGTTGGCTGTAGTTGTTAAGAATAAGTGTATAATCTTTGAAATTAATAAGTATGTGATTATAATTATTATTTTTTTAATAAATTTTTTAAGAGGTCTGCCGTTTGGCACGTTTTTTGTTTTTCTCTGTTTGTCTTTTGGCATGCTTTTATTTTCAATCTCATTTGGGTTCTAGCTTTAGTTGTATCTGTCCACAAAATGGATGAGGAGTTAGCAAACTTGAGTTTATTGGATGAAGAGGAGGAGGCGCTTCATGGCGGACATGTGGTAAACGACTACAGTTATCCGTTTTGCCTAGTGGGACGCTGTCTAACCGATAGTGTAGTTCATTTCCCCGCTCTGCGAAATACGATGGCTGATCTCTGGCACCCCATCGGTGGAATTTGTATAACAAATATTAGAAATAAAAGGTACATTTTCTAATTCTTCAATGAGGTTGACATCCAAAGGGTGATCTATGGCACTCTGTGGTTTTTCAATAGCCACTTGTTAGTACTACAAAGAGTTCAATCAGGTGAAAATCCATCAGTTTTGGATTTAAATCATACTGAGTTCTGGGTTCAAATCCATGAACTTCCTGCGGGAATGATGTGTGAACCGATGGCCAAGCAACTTGGTAACTTTTTGGGGACATTTCTTGAATATGATACTGCTGTCTCGGTTTTGAGTCAACCAGCATATATGCGAATTCGAGTTCGTCTAAATGTTTCGGCTCCGTTGAAACGGAAAAAGAAGATTCATTTGGGGAATGATGTGTATGCTTATGTTCAATTTAAGTATGAGAAATTGAGTTTGTTTTGCTTCATCTGTGGTAAGTTAGGACATGGCGAGAGTTTCTATCCCTTCCGGTTAAAAATTGAATCAGGAAAAATTTCTTTTGGGTGGGATTTATCGCTGCGGGCAGTGTCACGACGGCGGGCTATGGTGGTGAGCCGGTGGTTGCGTGAGGCGGATGGGTCTCAGTGTTGTGCTGATAATATGGGAAGTAGTAATCATCGCATAAATTCTAATTTGATGATTGATTCTGCACGGAATTTAGGGAGAAATTTTGGGCAACAGTCAAATCCCAATTTAATCCCTTTAGGACCCAATCAGCATCTTTCCCGTTGTGGATAAAATTATGGACGTGATTCGGGGAATAGTATCTTGGATGTTGATGGGTTAGTAAATGGGCCGATGGAAATGGTCTTAGAAGAGGAAGCTAATCCAATAGCAGTTGTGGAAGGGAAAAAGTTACAGCGAATCGTGTCGAGCCCAGTTGTTCCTTTAGACCTTGATACAAATAGTGACTCTCACGGTTTAACGGCTAGCTCTGGTGAACAGAGCAGCCGACCCTAATGAAAATCATAAGCTAGAACATTCATGGTTTGGGGAGGCCACGAACTGTCAAGAGGCTCAAAAATAAGTTGCGAGCCATTAATCCCCGAATTTGTTCCCCATAGAAATAAAATTAAGTTCTAAGAGGATGAAAAAGGTCAGATTGTAGTGTGGGTTTGAAAATGGAATTGACATAAGAGCGAGCGGGTCAAAATGAGGTCTTTCATTGGGCTGGAAAGGGAACTCTTTGGTTAGTCTCAAAAGTTTTTCTGCATTACACATTGATGTTGTAATTCAGGATAATAACGCTGATGAGAGTTGGAGATTAACAGAATTTTATGGGAACCTGATTGAACGAGAAAGCACAAATCTTGGGACTTACTTCGGTTGTTGAGCAATGACGATGCGACCCCTTGGGTGGTGTTGGGAGATTTTAACGAGATCGCTAATTCTTTTGAAAAGAAAGGTGGAAGACTTCGTTCAGAACGCCAGATGCATGATTTTCGTATGATGTTGGAGGATTGTAGCCTTTCTGATTTAGGCTATGTTGGGTGTTGGTACACATGGGAGCGAGGGAAATTTGCTAATACAAATATACGGGAATGTTTGGATAGAGGGGTTGCCACGTTGAATTGGGTAAATCTTTTTCCTCATTACCAAATTGAACATTTAAACTATTCATTTTCGGACCACTGTCCTATTCTGTTGGATACCATGAGGAACAAGTGCAGTATTCAAGGTAGCTATAATAAGTCATTCCGTTTTGAAGCGAAGTGGTGCATTGATAGCTCATTTGAAGATATGTTGAAAACTTGGTGGGCTGATACTCCAGGACACGTGCCAGATAAAATGAAGAAGTTAGGTCATCATATTCAACGGTGGGGCAAGATCAAATCTCATGAGGAAAAGCAGTACCGTGTGGAATTAGAAGAAAAGTTGAATTTCCTTTCTAGTCAAGAACTGTCTGATGAGACTTTAATGGAAATCACTAATGTCCAGATGGGGATTAACTTGGAGGCTAATAAGGAGGAGTTGTTTTGGGAACAGCGGGCTTGGGTTAATTGGCTTAAAAATGGAGATCGTAATACTAGCTATTTCCACAAAGCTGCGGTGCAACGCCAAGTCCGAGGCAGAATATCTGAATTGTATGATAAGAATGGTAGGCGAATATCCTCGACTGATGAAATCTTAAGGCATGCTATTGATTATTTTTTTCATTTGTTTTCAGCTTCTGAAGCAGAGTCTGATGAACATGTTTTTGGTTTAGTCGAGAAAAAGATCACTGATAGCATGAATGATTCTCTCCTACAACGTTTTACTGAGGAAGAGATTAGATCGGCAATAAAGATGATTGCACCACTAAATGCTCCAGGAGTTGATGGATTTTCTGCGGTTTTCTTTCAAAGGTATTGGCACATAGTTAGAGCCGATATTTCTGCTTATTGCCTAGGTATCCTGAATGGTGATTTTGAAATAGGTGATACCAATAAGACGCATATTGTTTTAGATCGGTCCCTTACTCGACTTTGAAAATGGTGATGTTTTCACCGCTCTTCCTACTATGGATTCAAAGCCTCGTTTCTTCTCCTTCCTTAGTCTGTTTTTTCAATCGGAGAACTGGAACATCTGATGGCTGATTTGGTTTATCTATTAGTAGTTTTGGCTTAAGGTGGTTTTTGCTTCTGTTGTTTTGTTTGCTTGTTTTTAGGGGTGTGGTTGATTTACAGCTGTTTTTTTTTCTGGTTTTGACGTTTTGTATCTCTTTTTCCTGTTGTTTTATGTTTTTACCTGGAGCCATTATCTATTAATAATATCAGCCATTTTATTACAAAAAAAAATAAAATAAGTATGTGATTCTAGGTTTAATTCAGTTGCAGCCCACCCAAACCCAAGTTAGATTCCATAACTCATATATTCATGAATTATGTAATAAAAATATAAATATTTTATATATTTTGTGATTAAGCTTAAATAAAATATTTTTATTAATTCAATTATTCGAGTCAATTAAATTCATTAAAAACTTTGTACAAGATTCGATCTAGATAGTTCAAATTTATTAAATTGGGTAGGTAACTTTATCTTTTTGCACAATCTCATTATAAGTTCTGATTATATCTGTTTTTTTTTAACACAATTTCTAGGAGGATAATTTGCTTCAACGTAATTTAATCCACGTCCTCCTGCATTAGTAACAATGCCTATACTAATCGAGTTAAGAATCAATCGGCACCTTTTACATAATTTTATTGATAAAAGATTTTAAAATTTTTGAGATCCCAAATTAAATGATATAATATTAAACTAAATTATATAATTTAATTTCCCAACTTATGCATGTCTTAAAACCTTAATTGTAGCTTTGTTTAGAAGTTTCTTTTTGTTTTGCATGCTAGATTAAGGTTTCAATTAGAGGTGATCATGGGTCGAGTCAGACTAAACTAAAATTTTAGGTTCGTTTGTTAGGTTTGGGTCCGGCCTAAAAAACTGGCTTAAACTTTTGTCTAAGCTCAACCCGGATAAAAATGTTAAAACTCGAGTCCAACCTATATTAATTTTTTATATAATTTTTAAAAAAATATATAATACATAAAAAATACTAAAAATTTTAAAATAAATATTTTCCAACAAATTAAAAAAATTAAAAAAGTACGTATACTTAAATAACATTCACATAAGCGAAATGATAGCAAAATAGTAAAAAAAAATAGAAAAAAGAGAGTAAGAAACAGGAAAAAAAGCCCATTTTTCTAAATGGGCCTATTTTAACATATTCGGGCTAGACTGAAAAAGCTTTACCCAAGGCCCGACTCATTTTCTAAACGGACTTTTTTTTGTCCAAACCTATTTTTAAACTTATATTTTTATCCAAACTCTCTTACTTTTCATTAACAGGTATACTGATTGGGTCAAATAAATTAATTTAAAAAAAGTCTCTTTCAAACTTATGGGTTCTATTCTTGCGGTCAACTTCTTTTTCCCTGAAGGAAAAGTCAAATTAATTATTAATGTACATACCAATTTTGGCCCGAGGCCCACAAATAATTCAAAACCCAATTCAAACCCACCTAACCACAACCCAAAACAACTACCCAAAACCCATTACAAAACCCAATTCGCAACAGCCCAATAAGGCCCAACCTAAACTAAACCCAATCCCAACTAAGCCCTAAACAGAAAAGACAAAGTTTGCAAATCCTAGCCGCCCTAGCCTCCCCACTTGCCTTCTGACTTCTACCATCGCCACCACCTGCTCTACCGCCTTAAGTCACATCCACCGCAACTTGCACCTGCAGAACAAAAAAGGAGAAAAGACAGCATAAAATAGGCATTTTGTAAAGGCTATAAAGAGCCATTCGAATTCAATGTAAAGGGGTTACACGAATCAATAAAAGAAAGAGAGATTTCAGATTCGAATACTTGCAAGCATAGGTAAAACACAAAAAAAATAATAGATCTAAAGCACAAAAGAAACCAGTTCCAACCAAGCAAAAAAGTTGACAAATCCGATCAAGGTAGCCTTTGTTCTTTTTATTTTATTTTATCTGATTAACATCTATATACATATACATATATATATATATATATATATATATTCGAAAATATAAAAATTTTTAAAAAAATAATTGAAAATACGGTGGCGACGGCGGCCCTCCTTGTCGGATTCTGGACCTGGTCCAGAGAAAATCCCCTCCCCCCTTTCCCTTTTTTTTCTTTTCACGCTGCAAAATGAATTTTTTTTAAGAAGAAAAAAGGCTTTTATAGCCTGGTAAAACGACGCCGTTTTGGTCGGCGTCCATAAGCCCCAAAACGACGTCGTTTTGCCTTGAATCGGGTTGACCCGACCCTAACCCACTCAAGGTCCCCGTGTTTTCAATAAAAGGGCTAATTGCGCGCGCGGTCCTTTCGCTTTTTCATGCATTTACAATCAAGTTATTTTTTTATTTTAATTTGGCCCCGAAATTTGTCGCCCTTTTCAATTTGGTACCCCTTGTTGCTGTGAGTTTAGGAAAGGAGGAATTTTACCTTTTTGGTCCCTCTAATGCCTCAGTGCATTGCATTTTGGTCCACACCCTTTCTTTTTATTTCAATTTCGCCCCAAATCTTTTGCTTTTACTTCAATTCAATCCTCTTTTAGTTATTTTATTATTAAAATTAATTATTTCAGTATTATTATTATTATATCTATTATTAATTATTAGTCTTAGTATTAGCTTTAATTAATACTTTTATATATGTACATATATATATTTTCTATAGCATTACTAATAATCATTTTTTTAAAATATTATTTTTGAATATTATATTAACTTCCATATTTTATTACTATTATATTATTACTATTTTTTTACTATTTTCTTTTCATATATATTACTTTCATTTTTATTAATATATTATTATTCCTATTATATTAATCGGTACATTATTTTTTATTTTTTTCTTTACTATTATTATTACTGTTGTCTTTATATATATTATTATATTATTATTTTTATCACGTTTTTTTCCATTATATATATTATCATTATTATTATCATATTATATTTATTATTTTCTTTTCATCATTATTAAATTTTTCCTTTTATACACATATTATTATTTTATACTATTATTACAAATATATTATTTTTCTTATTTTATTATTAGTACATTATTTTTTATTTTCTTTTTATTGTAAATATTATTGTTATTATTATTCTAATATTCTAATATTATATTTTAATATTTTTTATTAATTGTATCATTATTTGCATTATTCATTTATTTATGAATTCTTATTACAATAATGTTAGTAGTTTTTTTATTTTAGAAATACTTTTATTTATATTTTTAATTAATTTCAATAAATAAGGCAACGTACCGATTTTAACATTAAGTCGTTGATTTCATCGCTATGTTGGGTGAATATCATTAGCTCATGTTAAAAATGGGACATCCTTCTAAAAAAACCAAAAAATTTTAAATTCTCGTGTTTCAATCGGATCATGATTAAATATTAAACTGAACTCGTATTTTTGAAAATTAAGACAACGCGTATTTAACGGGATACCAATTTTGGGCGTCACGAGGGTGCTAATACCTTCCTCGTGCGTAACCGACTCCCGAACCCTATTTTTCTCTGCAGTTTTGACGTAGACCTAAACTCGGCCTTCTTTTTATCCGAAAATAAATTTTTCTGTTAAAAAGAGGATTTATTAGGTGTCCTATCACACCTAGGAAAAAGGATCGGTGGCGACTCCCTTTTTTAATAAAATCAAAATTCGATTTTTAAATTTTCAATAAATCACCTCAATTAGCGCCCAAGCAAATTTTACGTCGCTACAATTAATAATACCTTCACCCAAAAAACCTTAGTCAATAACATTTAATACCCTTAGTTATTAAAGTCTCAATTTTTTTTGGGTAAAGATCTAACTACTAAATGTTATAGACAATTTTTTTACTTCGTTATTGTAAAATTATTTATTATAATAGTTTCTTTAAAAAGTTTTTTTGAATAAATAAATTATTTTTTAAAAATAAGTGTCGAGTTTATTGCATTGATTGTAACACCAAATTTTTCACACCCTAAATCAGAGCAATTATGATTAAATGATTAAAGATATCTCAACATCTACCTATGTCGAGTTTCTAGTAAATTACTTAAATTTTAAACTATAACAGTAGAATCTAATTTTGTAACGGTTTGGGTAATAGTTAAACGAAAATAAACATTTATAGGTGTCGAGGTCTATTTTAAAATTTAAATAAATCTTATCTTAATTTGTAATTGTTTATTTGAAGACCAAACAATTATTTAAGTTAAGGTTGATACCCATGATTGTTGAGTTTCATGCTATTTTTTCACATAAAATCGCAAACATTCCTCGTTTACATTATATACCACCTACATACTTAAGTGTTTCTAAGTCCAAATTCCCTATTTTTATCCATAGTGGCTACCCCTTTATTAGGGTTTGAAGAAGGGCATGTAACAAAGGAGTATTATCTAGTTGCTCAAGCTCGCAACAATATGAAAATTAATTTGTATGATGATAAGATCATTATTCACTTAAGAGATGTCAATTTCTATCATGCCAACGAAATTGAGAATTTTACTTTTGTTTTGTCCTTCATCTTTGCTCTAGTTGAACAATGGAGACTTAAACTTTATATGTTTCATCTCACATGTAGTGAATCGACAATAATAATAGATGTAGGCACTATAGACAGACCTTCCAATGGGAGGGCGTATAATAACTAGAAATTCTAAGTTTAATCTAATGCAAATCCTTGTTGTATCGTTTTAAATAGGTTCGGCTATTCACCTAATCTCAAATGATTTCATGTTAAGTTAGATTGGTTGAAGAGGTGATTCGAGCATCTTCCATAGAATGCCACACATAAAGATATTCAACGTAGTGCTAGAGTTCATATACTTTAGTTTGTTCGAGGTACTTTGATGTAAAAAAAGTCTAGCAACTTAGTTCGTATAATGTATATCCCATTGTTAAATAATTTCAAAATAGTTAGAATATATAGTTAGGGATTTGTGGTTTTGGTATGCCTACAATATATGTAATGCGGGGAATATTGAAATAAATGACTACATTATTATCTTACAATTGCGGTGGTGGTATTGACTTCAATGGGTTGTCTCTATACCCTATGTCGTTTTTAGCTATGTAAAGTAAATTCGATTACGAAAAATTAATTAATTAAATATTTTGAACATAGGTTACAACAATTTAAACATGAATATATTTATTTTAATTTGATCCCTCGAATCCCTAATGTCTGTAATGTTCGTATCTCATGATTTACCTGATCAAATCTAATTTCGACTACATAATATATTATAGAGACCTTGTTCTACCATTATTCACTATTCAACCTCAAAATTCTTATTCATTACAATTAGGTCCCCATTAACACATAATCAGCTGAACTTCTCAACACAATTCAAACTTGAATCAACACTTTTTATCACATTTTTAATCTATTATTGCCATGATTCTATCTAATATTAAACATGCATAAAATTTAAACTCTAAACATCTAAAATTCTTAAACTTTCTACAATGGAAATTGAGTCATATTTTCATTAATTCTACAAACCAACAAATTAATTGGCTTAAAAGATTGAACCTTAACTAATAATTCATGAAAATTTTATAAAGAAAACTTGCCAAATTCCTTATTCAAGCTTTGAATCGGGTTTTCCGACACAGACGAAAATCAAGTTGTTATAGTAGTCGTCTTGCATGTAGCAAATGTTTTACTACTTGTGTACAGTGTAGTTGTCTAATTTTTAATTTGCTTGCTTGATGTTTTCTTTACGCAGGTTTCAGATGCATCCAAGTTCACATGGGTTCATACGGGCAAATAAGGATGAAAGTTTTTTGGTATAGCTTGGATGTGCTTTTCATGAATTTGGGCTAAAGCAATTAATAATAGTTTTGAATTTTTAAATAGAATGTCAATATGAATTTCACCGGCACTTATAAACACTTCAAAAAATTTGAATTAACATTTCAAATTTGAATATAAACATGATTAATTTTGTCCACCCTCTAAATTGCCTTGAAAAGTATCTTATAATGGGGCCGACAAATTTTCACACTTTACCGGCACCTATAGTCAGCCCGTCGGAAACTTTTCACTGGCATCCGCCTAGCCGGCAGTCAACCAGCAATTCATTGACTACCAAGAGAGTTAACACCATTATCTTATGTTTTACCGGCTATTATAAATGCCGGTAAAAATAATTTTTTTTTTTTATAACGTGAATAATGAAAATGTTGTAAGTATTTAAGATATTACGCTATCCTCGCATCTCTTTTCTTGAAAAGGGGGAATGTATTACACATATTAACAGCTAAGAGAGGGTAAAAGTTATGTTAGGGTCAACAATTTACACACATAATATTATTGGCAAACATCTAAACAACTTTATGTAAATGCATGCAAACATTGGAATTAATTAGACAAAAAAAGGACAGATTTTCAATCCCGTAATCCTAGAATGATTCGGACGGTAAAATGGATAAGCATATATGTATAAGAAAAATATTTTATAAAAAATTTAAATTATATTTTTTAAATTTGGTATTTAATTTTTTATATAATTAAGTGGTATTTAAATTATATTATTTTAGCTAAAGTGATATCTAATTTGAATTCCGTTATCCAAATTATCCCAGCTGTGAAAAAAATTGAATTTAAACTTTCAATTTGTTTTCAGATTCTTTCTTCTCTTGTAATGCATATTTTTTTAACTATTAGATAACTTCTTACTATTTTCTTTTACTCAACTTCTTCTAAATATTTAGATTTCATTATTTAATAAGGTTTTTTTTTCATTATAGAGGATCACTTAATATTAACTATGTCCAAACCTTTTTTTTGAAAGAAGGGTCGACTTGTATTTTGAAAACGAAAATGTGACTCACCACCAATCTTTTTTTTATGATGTGTGATCAAATCACCTCGTAATTTGATCGTTTTAATAAAATATTTTGATTTTATTAAAACAACGATTTTAGTCTACGAACCTTGAGAAAATGGATTCGGGAGTCAGTTACGTGTGAGAAAGGATTAGCACCCTCGTAACGCCCAAAATTGGCACCTAATTTATTAATTAATGTCTCAATGTCGAATGTTGAAAATTTCGAAAGAATTAAAAATACGACCCCTCTTTTATTAATGCTAATTTTAAAAGATGCTTGAACAAATTGAAACGAGTATTAAAGGCCCTCTCGTCTCGAAATAACAAAATGTCACATCTCGTAAGTTAGAACACGACATTGGAACCCTCGAGAATAAGCTTGTGTAATAGGGCAATTTTGCCCGGCCCAAATCAACCAAAAACAAATAAAAATAAAATAAAAATAAAAAAAAACCAATAAGTCCAGTTCTTTTACAAATTTCAAACAAAAACCTTAAACCCGGGGCCCATTTCTAATACCAGAATACAAAACCTAAACTACCCAGGCCCAAATACTACCACTCAATACCCGATGGCCCAAATTCAAACCCCCTAACCCTACAGCCCAAATCCTTATCAGAAAACAAAAGGAACCCTAGGGTCCCCCCTCCTCTATGCGCCGCACACCTATCTGCCGCCACCCGCGCACCGTCCCATCGCTCCACCGCTCGAGGCCTGGTCCCCTGACTTGTTGACTCTCTGAACCTGCGTACAAAGCGGAAAAGAAGCAGCAAAAAGTAGACAGAAACAGCTAGCAAAGAATAGGGTCTAAAGCCATGTAAATTCGGATATAAAAGCCGAAATCAAAAGTGTAACAGGGGGGATTTTCTGCGGATTCTCTCTAGTTCCTTCGACTAGAAGCAGAAACCAAAGACATTGGTAAAAAGAAAAAACCCCATTTTTTGTACAGAGACGTCAAAAATCGAAAGAGAACAGAAGTTTAAAAGGTTGATTTTAACCTTTTCCTTGGGTCGATTTTCTCATTCATTTCTATTTTATTTTTATTTTTTTTGTTTTTTTTATTTTATCTTTTTTGATCATTTTTTAAAACGTAAATGAATCAAAAAAAGAAAGAAGGAAGCGGTCTCACCAGATCCACCGTCGGAGAGCCTTTTCCGTCGTCGCGATTGGATTTGAAGGAGGAGGCAAGGATCCTCTTCTTTTGTTTCTTTCGGGTGATGAGGGCTTGATCTTCAAGTTTGGTTTGGGGTGAGGCAAAGAGCCCGTCACTGCGCTTCGTTGGCCGTCGGGATTGGTGGCGGTACAACGACCCTCCAAGGTGGTCGGATGACCCTCTTTCGGGTCTGTCGAGGGAGAGAGTCTGAGAGGGGTGGGGGAGACTTCTGGTTTTCTTTCTCTGCTTGTTTAAAATCAAAAAAATGAAAAAGGGGATAAAATAGCTCAAACGGCGCCGTGTGAGGGTCACCCGTATGACCCGACCCGTGCAGGCTAAAGAACCCGCGTGTTTCCGTTGAGCGGGATAATTACTCGCTCGGTCCCTCCTCTTGGTATGCGCATTTCAATTGCGCCCTGTTTCTTTTATTTCCGCTTCTTAGATTTGGCGCTCATTTTTATTTCATTTTCAATCTGGTCCTATTGCTACCGTGCGTTCTGGAAAGAGGGTTTATTGCGTTTTAGGTCCCCCTAATGCTTTAGCGTTTTTAAATGGACCCTCCCTAACTCTTTTTTTTATTTCTATTTTCCCCCGCGAATTTCGTTTTTAGTTCAATTTAATCTTTTATTTATCTTACCTTTTAATTTTAAATTACTTTGTTCATTACTGTTTTTATTATTTTTGTTATTATTGTATTTTCTTTTCATGCTTATTTACTTATTGTTATTACCATTATATTGTTAACATATTATTAACATATTATCTTTTATTAATAGCTTATTATTATTATCATTATTATTATTATTATTATTATTATATATTTTGTATATCTATTTTTATATACGTTATGCATATATTATGTTTGTATACATATTTCAATGTCATAGTTATACACATATATTTTACGTAAGTGCTTTTAATATTATTATATATGTTTTGGTATATTACATTTATATATATTAAGTCTATATTTTACATATTGTGTATATACTGTATTCTTCTATATATTACATATGTATTTTTTACTTTAATAGTTATATACGTTTTATACCAGCCATGTATATATTTTCATATCCTTTATGTACAAGTATTCTAAGGTATTGTATAAGTATTTTAACATTATTTTCTACATATTATGTATATTATTTAGGTATAAATGCTTTAGTGTGTTATACACGCATGTATTAATATTTTTGTATATGCAAATATTATAGATATATAATATTTTCGTGTATTATGTATATATGTACTTCAACTTTCTTTATATTATGTATACCATACTTTTCATATTGTATATATATTAGCCATGCTTTTACATATTTTTTTATATTATACTATGTAAATGTTATGTCATGTGTATATATATTTTTTTTCTAAGATTTATTTATTTTAAGGATTTTATCCTATATCATATACATATTACTTGTTTAAGATTTTTATTTAAATTCTTATAGTTTTAAACCTTTTTACAATTATTCATTCTTAAAACCCTTTTAAACTTCACTTATTTTAATTTGCCTTTATTTCTTTTAAATTTATCTTAGTCTTTTAATGTTAATATTATTATTTGTGAACGATGATATGTTACATAATTGTTTATTACATGCACTGTCTTGCATCTATTGGTTATAATGATTTGTTGATGAAATGTATCGATTATGAATTATTTCTTCGCTTTGTATATTGTTGTTTCATGTTTGTATTTTATAAAAGTCGAATTTGATATTATTTTAGTAAAAATCTCATCCCAAGGTTTTCAAGAATATCACTCGTGTTCGGGTACTTCGAGGGAATCAAGTCTTAACTTACTAGGTTCTGATTTCTCTCATTAAACCCGAGCTATTTGGCGTCGCTTTCAAAATCAAAACGTGTGAGCTTTCGAATAAACTCCATTCACGAGACTTTGAAATGTTACGTTCTAACTTACCGAATGTGGTGTTCATCGTCCCGAGATAAGAATTTCAAAATCAAGGCAATATTTTATGTTTTGGAACTTCGATAAATTGAGCCCTAACTTACTGGGTTCCGATTTTTTCGTTCGATCCAAAATAATGAAATACCCTTTCTAGATTTAAATATATGAACTTTTTAAGCAAAAAAGGCGAGCCTAATTTCAAGAAATCGACGTGCTGCATCCTAACTTATTGGGTTCGGCATTCTTATTCCCTTGAAATAAGCGAGTCTTGATTTTTACTTCAATATATTCAAATGTTTTTAATAAAAGGGATCGTATTTTAAATTCTTTCAAATTTTTAAACATTCGACACTAAGACACTAATTAATCAACCAGGTACCAATTTTGGGCGTATCGAGGGCGCTAATCCTTCCTCGTGCGTAACCGACTCCCGAACCCGATTTCTTAAAATTTCGTAGACCAAAACCATCGTTTTAATAAATCAAAGCATTTTATTAAAATGATCAACTTTTACGAGGTGATCCGATACACCTCAAAATAAAAATCGGTGGCGACTCCATTTTCAAATTTTAAAGTCGATTCCACCTATTTAGCAAAAATGGTTTCGACAGCTTGGCGACTCCGCTGGGGATCAAGTTTGTGAGTCAAGCCACTAGCTGATTAATTTTTGTCTTTTTCGTCGAAAATTGAAACTTGGATTTTAATACACGATCCCTCTTGTGCATTTCATCCGATTTGAAATTAGCGGTCATTATTTCGTCCCTATTTCCTTTCTATGCTTCGATGTTTTGTATACTTGTGCATTGCATGACCGCCGGGTCACATCCCTTTAAGTGGAAGCAAGAAGCTACTCCTTCGTGAGGTTTTCACCTCCGTGCAGGATAGTGAATCGCTTCCGGAACATATCCGTACCTATGTGCTTCGTGAGATTTTCATCTCCGTGCAGCCTTGGGGAAATGTGTTCCCCTGAACCGAACTCGATCTAAATGAGCCTATAATGGGTGAAGACCGAGGAATTCGCTGGTTCAGGTACCCTACTTTAGATCCAAACCTCATGTAGCAAGCCTTAGGGACCCACCCTAGGTAGAGCCACGTCGAACCTTAGTGATTACCCTGATAGGTCCTTGATTGTTTATCTGTTTTCATACGTGTTCTGAATTTCATTTTATACATTGTACTAACATTCTGTGTTTTTCTTATTTTTTCTATAATTTGCATACCATGTTACTTCGAAAAGGTATCGATTCACGTTCAATTTCTAATTTAGAGAGTTTTGTTTTGAAAAACGAGATCCTTGATAAAGCGGGAAACAATGCGACTGTCCGTTAATGGTCAAAAGAAACACAACCAGCAAAAGAAGATTGCTTAGTTACACGTCAAAATTCTGAGGTTACACTGGCACCAACGCAACCCGAAATAATCTTCGGAAGGCGAAGACAATATAGGATCAATAGAGTAACGTAGCCAAGCATTGGTTCTACGAACACAAAGATGATTGAAATGGGAAGTACTGATGGACACTTGCACCATCATAGCATTTCCTTTTCATACGAGGATGGTTACCCTATGGGTGGTAAGGGTGTTAGAAGGAAAGTGGTTGACAAAGTGTATGGAGCCTACAAAATTGAGTTGGTTGGAAAGAATTTCGCCTAGGATGGTAAAAAAAAAAAAAGCTTATTTACTATAAGACCATTACCAAACGACAGGTTTGAGCCTACCACGGTATTTTAGGATAGCGCTCCTATGGAAATGCAAACCCTGATAGCCTAGACGGCCCAAATGAGCACGAAAGAAAGAAATTAAAGAAGATCATATTGTTCAAAGACCTTTAAGGTGGAGGTTAGCTATGCTGCGAAAATACCCATGTGAGCATTTCAAAAATGTTCTGTGTGGGCAAGAATCTGAAGACTCTCAAGAAGCACTGAAAGTGTTGGACATCTTTTTAAAGGCAGTATGCTGTGAAGTAAGGATGCTTAATTGTTCACCAATCTTTTCTACAGATAAGCAAGATAACTTCACAGACAGTGGAGAAGGTGTCCTTGGCTGTAGGGATTACCTCACGGGTGAAGATATAGCTTAAATTGAGCACAGTAAGCACCAATGTGAGCTAAAATCTGATCATGGTCGAAAGTTGCTTTGTTAAGACTTTAAACGTGAGGGCAAACGCAGGTTGGTAGCCCGTTTTGTGTAAAGGATTTTATTTTTCAAATAAAGTTCTCTAAAAGAAATTGAATCGAGATAGATGCCTTTTTGCATTCATGCATTTGCATTACATTACATCGCATCGTTATAGAAAAGAGGTGTTGATTCATATTCGATTCCTAAATAGGGGAGTTCGTCATAAGGGGGACGAATTGCTTGATAAAATGGATTATAATGTGGTTACCTGTAAATGGTCCAAGTGAGCACAACGGAATAAGGATGACAGCTCGCAAAGGAATGCAAGATTTTGCCCGAAAGACTCAAATTGATGAAGATTATGCGGGAGCCGCCACGTTTTGACTTTCCTAAAAGAGCAAGCGAGCATCGCAAGGAAGAGTAAACAATGAGTTGCGGTCCAGACCAAGCAGAAAGGCATCGATGAAGACACCTTTGGCAAGAGTCAACCGTAGTATTCAGACATGAAGAGGAAGATTGGCATCTTCGCTTAGACCATGAGGGCAAGACCGCATATGTGATCCATTTTATGTGAAGAAATCTGTCTTCTAGAAAAATTCTCCTAATGGAACTGAATATAAGGTCGATGCTTCTTTTCTTGCATTCATTTGCATCTCACGCATTCGCATTGCATCATTTGCATTGCATTACTTACATCGCATTATTTGCATCAGATTTTCACGAAACGACCCTAATTGGATAAAAATTATTTCAGTTAACATAAGAGCCATGGAACGAAGGTTAGAGCGAATAGAGCAAAGGCAGATACAGATGCAAGAGCAGTTATCTAGGATACAACAAGATATGCAAAGCCAAATGTTAGAGCTTCAGAAAAATGTGATTAGCCAGCTAGGGCAGTCATTAGCCGAAGGGCTCGAAAGGAGGAAAGATCCAGTGGACAACAGCGAGGATGATAATGAAGACATCGTTTATTCCCCACATTTCACTCCAATAAGTGGCCAGACTCAACCAGATGCGCCTTCACAAGGGACGCCCATTACCACTGGACTCCAGCAGTATCAGGCCAATATGGAGCGCTCGAAACAGTACGAAACTCTTAAGAAACAAGACTGGAGCTCCCAAGGTAATATGCCGAAGGCAATAAAGGGTAAGGAAAGTAAGGTGAAGCCAGTTACCATAGGCCAGCCAAGAATGACAACCCCTAGCCATCAAGATCCTCAAAAGCCAGAATTCAATGCTAGATCAAGAACAGAAAAGCTCCCTTTTACGCCAATTCCTATGTCGTATAAGGAGCTATATCAGAGTCTATATGATGCACACGTGGTGTCCCCTTTTTATATAAAACCAATACATTCCCCGTACCCTAAATGGTATGATATGAACTCCCAATGCGAATACCATGGGGGAATCACGGGGCATTCGATCGAGAACTGCACCGCTTTCAAAAAGGTAGTCGAAAGACTTATCAAGATCAGAGTTATAAAATTAGATGGTCGCCCTGATGAAGAAAATCCACTACTCAACCACTCCGTTCAAGAAATGAGTACTATGATAAATTGGGGCACGGGATCCAAGAGTGCATCAAGTTCGGGGCTCCAGAGCAAGGCAAGATATTGGGGAATTTGAACGTTCAATGGCACCTCTAAAAAGGAACCGAGGACTTAAAGGTCTCCAAACCCTTATTGTACTGGGAATGTTTTGAACAAAGGGACTGTGGAAGAAGTTCCTGTGTTTTTAGAGCTAACTTAGGGTAATACCCAAAACACGCTTACTGCTTTAAGCCCAGAGGCAGTAAGAATCCTTTTGTGAAAATAGGCTTTTGTCCAAAATCTTTGTTTCAATAAGAATGCATCTTTTGAGTAAATTTTCATTTATTTCTCATTTCATACTACATAACAATTATTTTTAGATTTTTATTATTCTTTTATTCATGACCATACTACACAATTGTTCTTAAATTCTAGCGTGCTTCGAACTCTTTCAAATATTCTTTCTTCATGATCATGACATATAAATACTCATTCTTGAATTCATTTATTCTTTGAAATCTTTCTCTATACCTACAAAAGGGGTCTCCAGATATTGATAGCGCGAGCGAAACTGTCACTAACCTAGAATCTCCTTTGGAGCAAAATATGTGCTTAGGGGAGTCTTAGGACTTTGAAGATGACAAAGATTGTGACCTATCTTCCGATTTGTCAAAGATGGTAGAACAAGATGAAAACGAATCCCACAAGGTCAGTGGATACCGCGAGCAAACAAAGATTAAAGTCCAGCTCACCACCAAGACAGGCGAGACATTATTGAGTGATTTCAAAATTCGAATAGGTCTTCGCACAGCCATATCAAGACATGCGTAGGTTACCGAGACACGGGCACATCGAAGCTTCAGAAGAGGCCCACAAGAACATTTGCTAGACACATGCTAGTGGTTGTACAATAGCCAGACTGTTCATAAGGCTGAAACAGTGCTAACTCACCATGAAAGAGGATTACATCAGCGTGTTGTAAAGGTCAAATTGAGGGAGATAAGATTCATGTTTCTCTGAAAACTCTTTATATGGGGCACGGACGCCACTGGGCTAGCTTCACTGACTTCAAGTCACCTTCACGATGATTCATTACTTCACCGAGAGAGTAAGGTAGCTTCGTGTGCCAAAGTCACCAAGTAACGGTCATCAGATTCAAATTCAAATTCGAAATCCATATTCAAAGCCAAATCTGAATTCAAGTTCAAATTCAAAACAAAAAAAAAACAAAAAAAAGAGAAGAAGAAAGAAAAAAAAAAGAAGAAGAAAAGAAAAGAAAAGATCATATCCAACTGCACAATCTTAGAAGTTTGCAGTCTGTTCAAAGATAAGGCACCACACCACAAAGGTTGCCAAAAGAAAATAAAAGAAGAAGAAATAACTTGCAGAAGATGACCGAGACTGGTAAAGATTGGTATAAGACACTACCACTTGCTCTCTATGCTGATGCTGGAGCAAACACCTTCAAATCCCTATGATTGCAATGATCCCAATTATTATCCTTGGGATGAATGTTTTACAGGACCCCTAGACAGTCTGATGTGTCATCAATAGCCGCGGTGTTTAGCTTTAGGCAATGGCCATTGATTTTCCGCTATAGGGCATCAGTCTGTACACAGTCTCTAAAGCTCGAAATGATAGATTTTCCTTTCAAACCAGTGTCTGACAAAGTAGATGGAGATATCATGAGGGAAGACTTCCATACAAATTCAGGGAAAAGGAAGCCTGAACAGCTCATTATTTCTAAGGATCGAGTTAGCAAGTCTCAGCTCAATCAAGTTTTGAACACAGAATTCGATCAAGTCCCTTGACAAAAATGGGAACCTTAAGTTCATGGTCATTATGGCGCAGAAAAACCATCATACTAAGTTTCTCCAACAAGAGATTTCTAGACTATGTCCCGCCTGGAACCGTTATATAAGATTTCTGGGCCATGTCCCGCCTGGAACCGTTATATACAACAGAGTCTGTCATCCTAAGAACAATGACTTCTATCTTTGAGCCCATGCTGGAATGATTGGAACCAGGAGGCATATTCAACATCATGTTCTCTTAGATCAGATGGGGCTTGTGGCTAATGATTCACAAGGGATAGTCTATTCTTTGGTGTATGTACATCAAATGAGCACCACTGCCATACCTGTGATTGTCCCTATTTGCTTTGGTAACCTCACAGTTGGAGAGATTTATGAAGTTGGAGGATACTTCAGAGACATCATCGAGCCATGGTAGGGTGAATGCTCTGGGAGCAATTTACGTACCTTAGCTTTCCAAGTTGAAGGAGAATATCAACAACTTCATTCTTATTCGCTGAAAATCGTTGAACCATCTTTTTGTATAAAACTTGTCAAACGACAACTAGGATTGTCGCTGGGGCAACCTCTTTCTCATGGGTTTATGGATCAAGATTCCTTCCTTCAAGCCGCGATAGAGTTAAGGTTTGAGTATCCCTAGTGAACTTAACTTGAGAGTATTCATCCTAATCAAACGTGCCAAAATGGGTAATACAAACTTATGTCGAAGAGAATTCGTCCACAAGAATTTCTCAAGAAAATCAAGATGAAAACTCGCAAAGGGCGCCTTGAGACCTTCTAAAAAGTTGATCCAAAAAATGAAAAAGAAAAGAAAAAGAAAAATGAAAAAAAAAAGAAAAAGAGAAATAAAAAAGAAAAGAGAAGAAAAAGAAAAAAGAAAAAAAAAGAAGAAAAAGAGAAATAAAAAAAGAAAAGAAAAGAAAAAGAAAAAGAAAAAGGAGAAGCCAAAGTGAAAACCCGCAAAGGGCGCTTTGGGTCCAAAGGGCATTTGAGTTAAAAACCCAAAAAGGGCGGCTCAGATTCTGATCAAAAGTGGGGCACGCGGTAGCCCTATCATGCTTGAATTAACAATGAGGAAGTATGCTACGTCTTGAGGCATCGACAGAGTACTCCGAATCCCCTAGGCACATATTGAACTTGGAGGAGTTCTTAAGAATTGAGACAGAGAAGCTTAGGTTGTGATATCTGGGGCACCTAACTTTCATCTTTCTTAGCATAGTCGCTATTTTTGAATCATGACGGGCTATGCTCCCGATCAATTTCCTTTTATTGATTAATTTATTTGTGTCGAGCTATGCTCCTAATAAATTCTTTCTTAATCGCTTTTGCTTAACTTGTTTGTTTCGAGTTATGCTCGCATTCAATTTCCTTCTTGTCTATTGTCATGATCCTTTTTCAAGCATTTTGTATTGAAATAATGATTAGTGGACTAATAACTCTTTTGTGAAAGGAGTTTTGCGTAGTATCCTGGAAGTTTCTAAATAGTACAGAAACCTAAAACAGGACCATTGCTTAGGACTTTCCATCCTTAAGAGTTGGAAATTTTTAAGTCCAAATTGAAATCATCTCTTTAGAGTTTTAGTCAAAGATGTTTGCTGAACAAAAGAGACAAGATATTGGGCCAATGATACAATCTCGATGAAAATGAGTAATCGAGATTATTCCCAGAAAGGTACTCTACGCGAGCATTAGGCATGCACATCTGGTCAGGTCACCTGGAGCATGATCAGTTGATGGAACAAATCCCTATACCCTTGATTTATAGAGGGATAAGTGGAAGTGGATATAGATCCTAGGGCCACGGATTGCAGTAGGATGGTCTAAATGTGGTACAAACCTTAGGCCCTCAAGGTACAGTGAAATGGACCCTGAAGTTACTGTGGGGCAAGTTATTCAAGCAGAACGCGATCGTTACTGGGTTTTCTAGCTGAGAAAAAGGGTAGCATACTACGTCAGTAATAAAGCCCTGAGGGCCAACGAGTGAAGACGCCCTAAACATTAAAAAGACTATCATGTTCATGGCATTTTGCATTCATACAAGTGTCATTCATGATACATTCAGGAGCACCTGATTTATTTCGATCATAACATCCTAATCATTTTACACAGACATAATCACATTTTACAAGATAGGTCTCCCTGAAGACGGGTGACAACATTCATATCTGGCTTCCAATGGTATTTGGAGCAGATTGAAGATAGAAGATCTAGCATCCAGCCATTACTGGAGCAGATCAAAGATTTAAGTCTGGCTTTCCTTGAGAATGCAAGGAGCAGATTGAAGATAGAAGATCTGGCATCCAGCCATTACTGGAGCAGATCAAATATTTAAGTCTGGCTTTCCTTGAGAGTGCAAGGAACAGATTGAAGATAGAAGATCTGGCATCCAGCCATTACTGGAGCAGATTGAAGATAGAAGATCTGGCATCCAGCCATTACTGGAGCAGATCAAAGATTTAAGTCTGGCTTTCCTTGAGAGTGCAAGGAGCAGATTGAAGATAGAAGATCTGGCATCCAGCCATTACTGGAGCAGATTGAAGATAGAAGATCTGGCATCCAGCCGTTACTGGAGCAGATCAAAGATTTAAGTCTGGCTTTCCTTGAGAGTGCAAGGAGCAGATTGAAGATAGAAGATCTGGCATCCAGCCATTACTGGAGCAGATTGAAGATAGAAGATCTGGCATCCAGCCATTACTGGAGCAGATCAAAGATTTAAGTCTGGCTTTCCTTGAGAGTGCAAGGAGCAGATTGAAGATAGAAGATCTGGCATCCAGCCATTACTGGAGCAGATTGAAGATAGAAGATCTGGCATCCAGCCGTTACTGGAGCAGATCAAAGATTTAAGTCTGGCTTTCCTTGAGAGTGCAAGGAGCAGATTGAAGATAGAAGATCTGGCATCCAGCCATTACTGGAGCAGATTGAAGATAGAAGATCTGGCATCCAGCCGTTACTGGAGCAGATCAAAGATTTAAGTCTGGCTTTCCTTGAGAGTGCAAGGAGCAGATTGAAGATAGAAGATCTGGCATCCAGCCATTACTGGAGTAGATTGAAGATAGAAGATCTGGCATCCAGCCGTTACTGGAGCAGATCAAAGATTTAAGTCTGGCTTTCCTTGAGAGTGCAAGGAGCAGATTGAAGATAGAAGATCTGGCATCCAGCCATTACTGGAGCAGATTGAAGATAGAAGATCTGGCATCCAGCCGTTACTGGAGCAGATCAAAGATTTAAGTCTGGCTTTCCTTGAGAGTGCAAGGAGCAGACCAAAACCATCGTTTTAATAAATCAAAGCATTTTATTAAAATGATCAACTTTTACGAGGTGATCCGATACACCTCAAAATAAAAATCGGTGGCGACTCCATTTTCAAATTTTAAAGTCGATTCCACCTATTTAGCAAAAATGGTTTCGATAGCTTGCCTTTAATTTTTATTTAAAAACTTGTATATTTTAATTCTAAAGGAGATTCGGCCATTTAGGTTCAACGAGAAAATCAGAACCCTGTAAGTTAGGGTACAACATCTCGAAATTCTAAATACGAAATGTTGCCTTTATTTTCAAAATTTTCCTTTTTTATGAAGTGGATAAAAATTAACGTAATATTTTTAAAAAATATATGCTTAGTTTATTCAAGTATGACTAAAATGTAAAAATCTCATATTTCACGGACGATAATGCGACATAAATTTATAAACCAATAAAGCATTAAAAAAATAATAAAAATCATATCAATAATATGCATAATACAACAATATTAATAAAGAAAAATGATAATAGCAATAATAATGACGATAATCAAGACACCAGAAGAGTAATAATAATAATAATAAATCAAGACACCAGAAGAGTAATAATAATAATAATAATAAAGGCCAAAAATAAAGTAAAATAAAATAAATAAAATAAAATAAAGACTCATTGAATACGAAAAAAATAAATAAATAAAGGGAAATGGTAAGTAAATAAATAAAATAAACAAAAAACAACAAATAAAAAAATGAAACCTAGATAGAGCTAAAAGGGATTAAATTGCCATTGAAATAAAATTAATGGTCTAAATCCTAATAAAATAAATTTATAAATTGAATAGGGGCTAAAATTATAATAAAATAAGCGTAAAAGGACTAAATTGAAGTTTAATAAGAAATTTGGGTAAAAATGGGGAATGAAAATAACGTAAAGGACCAAATTGTAACGCTTGAATAACAAGGAGAAACCAAATGGGAAATATTCCCTAGCCTCCAAAACGCGCAGTTTCAATATGGACTAAAATGAAATAGATGCAAGAATTACGGGGTGAAATTAAAAGGAAAAAAAACAAAAATGACTAAATTGGAACTGGTCAAAAAAGCGGAAGGGTCGAATGCGCAAATATTCCCTTCCCTTTAAAAACCCGCGGATCCTAGGAGGATCCGGGTTGGGTCATCGGGTTGTATCTTAAAACGGCGCCATTTTGAGACTTAAGGAAACATGCCAAAACAACGTCGTTTCCTACCCCTATTTAAGTTAAAAAATTTTCAAAAACATTCATTTTAAACCATTTTTTAAGAAAAAAAAAAAAACAAAACCCTCCCCTTTTTCTTTGAAATGGCTCGAAGGTCCGGCCATGGCTCTAGCCGTCGGCCACCGTGGCGACCGCCGATTGCCTGCGATAGTGCCGCCGCCTACGGTGGCCAGAAAATGAAAAAAGTCCCATTTTTTGGTTTTTTTAGTTTCCCGAGCCTAAAGGCATCATTTTTCATGGAAAAAAGTGAACCTCGGCCACCCACGGCGAGGGGATTTGAAAAGTCAAGTTAGTTTTTCAACCCCTTTTTTATTTCTCGTTTATTTCTAAAAAATGTAAAAAAATAAGAAAAATAAGAAGATAAAAAGAACACCTTTAGAACTTTTGATTTCCGATTGCTTTTTCTTTTTTTGTATTTGATTCTCTGTGTTTTTTTTTTTTGTATTTGATCATGTGTAAAAAAAATACAACTTGTTTGTGATGGCTTTTTATAGCTGAAAATCATGCCTAGCTTAAAATACATTTCATTACAATATTTTGTTTGTTTTTGCTACTGTTTTCTGCTGCTGTTGTGCTTTCTTGTCTTGTTTGCAGGTACGGTGGCAGAGGAGGGCAGCAGGGTGGTGACAGAGGTAGTGGCGCAAGAGGGTAGCTAGGGTTTTTGAATTAGTTTAGGTTATGGGCTTGTATTTGGGCTTAGAGTTTGTTTTAGTTTAGGCTTGTATTTGGGTCTGATATTTTGTAAATGGACTTAAACTATTTTTTTTTGGTTTTTTTATTTAGTTTTGGGCCCGGGAAAAAATGGATCATTACAGCTGCCCCTCTTTGCTCGTTGTCGTGTAACGAGAATGGAGTAAAGACTTTTAAGAATGACCAATTTTGCCTAGTCTCGCCAAATTTCGACTTCTTTGGTGCTCATTTCTTCAAGTAGCTTCGCTCTAACCCACTGTAACTTCAGAAGTGTAAGATTTGTCGCTTCAATCTACTCTACTGCAACTTCAGGGAGATAAGACTTGTAGCGTGTAGCTTTAGTCAATTCCATTGCAACTTCAGTGAGATAAGACTTGCTATGATAGATTCAATCCGACCTACTGAAACGTTAGAGGTATAGGACTTATCGTTTCAATTTGCTCTACTGCAACCTCAATGAGATAATATTAGTGGCTTCAATCACTTCACTGCAACTTTAGGGAGATAAGATTTGCCACGGTAGATTTGATCCGACCTACTGCAACTTCAGAGGTACAGGATTTATGACTTGTAGCTTGATCTATTCTACTGTGACTTCAGGGAAATAAGATTCACTATCTTCGATCTACTCAACTGCAACTTTAGGGAGATAAGATTTGTCTATTTTTAATCCTGCTCCACTGCAACTTCAGGGAGATAAGATTTGTTTATCTTTATCCTGCTTCACTGCAACTTCAAAGAGATAAGGATTTGTGATTTGTAGCTTTAATCTATTCCACTGCAACTTCAAGGAGATAAGATTCACCGTGATAACTTTAATCCGTCCCACTGTCATTTCAGGGGTGTAGGATAAGTGGCTTCAATCTGTTCCACTGTATCTTCATGGAGATAAGATTTGCCATCTTCAGTCTGCTCCACTGCAACTTCAGGGAGATAAGATTCACTATCTTCGATTTACTTTGCTGCAACTTTAGGGAGATAAGATTTGTTTATTTATAATCCTGCTCCACTGCAACTTCAGGGAGATAAGATTTGTTTATCTTTATCCTGCTCCACTGCAACTTTAGGGGTATAGGATTTTTGGCTTTAATCTACTCCACTGCAACTTCAGGGAGATAAGATTCGCCATGATAACTTTGACCCGTCCTACTGCAACTTCAGAAGTATAGGATTTATGGTTTCTCTGATCTATTAAACTATTTTCTAGGGAACATGACTTGTAGAATCCATTTCATGGGCCTATTTATGTCAAGCAATTAGGATGTCATGATCAGAATGAATCAAATACTCCTATTTGGATGTGTATGCATGATATTTGCATGAATGCAGAATGTCATTTTTCGAGAATGATCCCTTTTTAACGCTTAGGTTGTCATTGCTCGTTATTCATCAAGGTTCTATCACTAATGTGTTACCATGCCTTCTTGTTTAGCTGGTATCTTTGACAAAAAATTCGAAGAAATAGTCATAGTTTAGACTATTCTTTTCCAAATGTTTCCAACTCTTAAATTTGGTTAGTTTAAACTAGTGGTCCTATTTCAGGTCCTTTTACTATTTAGAAGCCTTTCAAAGTAATATGCAGAACTCCTTTTGCTTGAATATCTTGAAAAAGATTATAACAGTGGACAAGATGAAATTTTATTTGGAGCAAAGCTCGAAATGAATAAATTAATCAAGATAGCAAATTTTATAGCCGAAAATCATGCCTAGCCTAAAATACATTTCATTACAATATTTTGTTTGTTTTTGCTATTGTTTTTGCTGTTGTTGTGCTTTCCTGTCTTGTTTGCAAGTACGGTGGTAGAGGAGGGCAGCAGGGTGGTGACAGAAGCAGTGGTACGGGAGTGTAGCTAGGGTTTCTGAATTAGTTTAAATTGTGAGCTTGTATTTAGGCTTAGGGTTTGTTTTAGTTCAAGCGTGTATTTGGCTCTGATATTTTGTAAATGGACTTAAACTATTATTTTTTTTATTTTGGCTTTTTTATTTAGTTTTGGGCCCGGGTAAAAATGGGTCATTTCAAACTATTTTATGTAAAATATATAGAAAATAATGAAAAAACGTTATTTTTATGAAAAATAATGCATGACTTTTGAATCAGGGTGAAAAAGGCCAGAATCTAGATTTTGTTATCAGAAACTAAGTTTAGATGAGTTTTTCAACGGGTTGTTGAATTTTCCTCCACCAGAGTTTTTGGGTGGAGAACAAAAGAAATGAATATGTTTTATAATTTTTTTTAAAAAAATACTCAAGGAAATAATGTTTAACTTCTTTTAGTTAAAAATTGTCATGCGTTACAAAATGATCCGGTAAGAGGTTTTTTTAAATACCTATTATTGGTTAGGGTAATTAAGTAACAGAATATAGTTTAAGTACTATTTTAGATAATTAAGTATAATTTAGGTATAATTTTGATTAAAAAAGGTTTAAGTACGTCGTTATCGCAGCTGTTGATTTTTCGCCAAGACTTGTTCAACTTCAAAGATAACCTTACTGGGGGGTTGCATTAATGTTATCTATGACTTTAAACCGTCAATCAAACCATGCGCATTTAATGCAGTTATCTTGTGTCATCCTCCTCTCCAGTTCTATATAAACCCTGACAACTGCACCTATTGAATATCATTCTTAGAGAGTTAAAACTTAAAAAACCAAGGTTTAAAGGGCAAGCAAAAGTTCATAAAAAAGAAACCCAGATTTGCAGAAATGTTGAAGCAAGTTTCTTTGATTTTCTTTCTTATTTTCTCTTCTTATATGAGAGCTGAGTCCCAAGATTTGAAGCATCTCACCAATGAGCTTGAAGTGAATGTGGCAGCTAGTAGGGTTTGGGAGCTTTATAGGCACCTTGGGATTTCAATGCTTACTGCTCAACAACTCAAAAATGTGATCCAAAATGTTCAAGTTTTGGAAGGTGATGGCGGTGTTGGAACTATCCTCAAACTCACTTTTGCTCCAGGTAATATATATATATATATTCTGCTAATTCCTTTTTTCTTTCTTCTAGATTTAGTATATAATCAAGTCTTTTAAAACCCATTTTTTATATCAATTGAACCAGGCAATTTAAGCTATACTGAAAGATTTATTGAGGTTAATGATGAAAAGAAGGTGAAAGTGGCGAAGGGATTGGAAGGAGGATGTCTAGCAATTGGTTGCTCAGTTCAAATTGTTCGATTTGATATCGTTGAAAAAACCAGTGATTCATGCATTATTAAATCAGACATGGCTTATGCTGTGAAGGAAGAGTTTGAAGCTAATGACCCAAAGCCTAATATCCAACTCTTAGCAGCTGCTGCACAAATTGCTAAAAGATTTCTAGAAAGTTCAAAAAATGATGCTTAAGATTATAATATCAGTTTAATTTAACAGACTGATGGGGATGGAGGGTTGAATTTTCTCTCTTTAATCTTTTCTTGTGTTGGAAAAGATTGCCTTCACCTTTGTATAATTTGAAAAGTAGACTGAGATAAGAGCTTTAAGAGTTTTTAATACATATATATATATATATATGTATATCTCCTTGTTATTTATGACTTTGACAAAATTTGGAATCTTATGTATAATAAAATCAAATTCAAGTTGAA
Source organism: Gossypium stocksii (assembly GCA_020496765.1). Taxonomy (NCBI): domain Eukaryota; kingdom Viridiplantae; phylum Streptophyta; class Magnoliopsida; order Malvales; family Malvaceae; genus Gossypium; species Gossypium stocksii. Next base: position 9,774,262 of record CM035621.1, on the reverse strand, counting down.
TATATATCTTTACAGTATCAAATCCAGCCCTATATATAAAACAGTTACTTGATCTGGCATTTCGAAGAAGATGCTCATTGGAAGCTTATCAAAGGAGATGATTTTAAAATGTCTATTTAAGCCAGGTAAATGGATGTAAAAAGCCTTCTGTCGTACATCTTCCGGTCTTCCACAGCCAAAACTTTTTTGAAATGGCCAAGGAAACTCTGGTTTTCTTCCAAGTTGTTAACCCTGAAATCCCTTAAAGATATGCTGCACATGACTTCTTTAGCTTTGCATTCATCACTCTTTAATTTCAAACAAAGTTATTTTCCATAACAGTGAAAAATAATGTTTGATTGATTGTTTAAAGATAAAAAACTATCTTCTATTTTGATCCTTCATAAACAACTCACACTCTTTTTATTTATTTATTTAAAGAAATTTTTTGATACATTGTATTAGGTTTGTTTAGAACCTTAATTCAGAAGTAAATCTTTAGACTTATTCAAAACTAAATTAAATAAAAAGTCACCTTCTTAAAAAATGTCTACATTTAATTTCGGGATTTTACATTCTGTAATATTGATATTTTTTTCATTTGCATACATTACCCACAATAACAACGGATTACAAAGTAAAAAAGTATTCATGAGGAAGAAGATGAATAGAGAATCTGATAGGTTTTTAGGAAAGATAATATACACATAATGTTTTTTTTTTGAATTAAAAGAGGAGGGCAAAATTATAACAATAACATAACCAGTACAACTTAAACTCAAACTGCATATGAGATAGTGAACACCTGACCATTAAGTCAACACACGAATTTAGGTGTTAACTGATTATTTTATAAATAAAAAGACACGTGTTAAAATATTATAGATGGGGCACAAAACATTACAATAAAGGGGCAAAGGATTTTCATTCATCCCATAGGTAATTTGCCCACATGGCATGTTATCTGTCATCCCCCATTAATCATGTCAGTGTTGTTAATGGTCAAATTAGTTAACTAGGGATCCAACTAATATAAAAACATTAAACATGAATTGTAAAATGAAAATGACTAATGATTTCTGTTAATGGAGAAAACTAATTGATTTTTTTTTGTATTAGATACACTTTTTTTATAAGAGCTCAATTAATTTTTTATTTTTTATTACGAGCTTTTATACCTTTTGCTTTTATTTAATGCATGGTATTATTTTTTCCCTTTCTAAAATGGCTTTCATTTTAACTTTGCTCAAATATAGATGAAACATTAAGGGTGTGCTTAGTTGGGTAGAAAAGTGAAGGGATGAGAGAAGGGAATGAAAAAGTGGAAAGAAAATAAAATTTGAGTGTGCTTTGTTGTGGAGAAAAGTGAGAGAAAATAAAATGAGATGAATGAACATTTTCCATCCTAATGCATAAAAATCAATCATTCCAAATTGAAACAAAGAGAGGAGAAAAAATGAGAAAAATGTGTATGTTTGGTCAAAATATGAATTTTCAAATATTTTATTTCATTTACCTTATCACGTAATGAACATTTTCTTTTCATCTTTCCACCCTTCCTACCAAACACACATGTGAAAATTTTTTTTATATTTTTCATATTTCTAATTTTCTATACCCATAAATTTCTATCATTCCAATTTTCTTTCAACTCAACCTATTAAACCCATAGATACTTAGTTGATACATCTAACCTAATCTAATGATTGTGAATTGTATGGCATAGATGGTGTATGTTGTGAGAGGGGTTTATTATTGAAGAACCTTCACATGGATTCACTTCATTACAATTTTCAGCATAAATATCAAATTTAAGGCATTCAAACAATTCCAGAACATAAAATCATTATGTAATAATAAGCCACCCAAGTTAAACATGGATGTAACATCAAATGACATCATGATTAATAAGATATCTGGAAAAATGAAGAAAGAAAAGTATTTCTCAAGAATAAAAAATGATGTAATAATAAGCTATCTATTATTGTGGTCAATTTTTTTTTTTTTTTATTTTGTTTCTGAAGGACCAATTCAAGCTATTGTTTCAAATGCTTAATGAGTCAACCACCACTGCCTACAACCTTAATCATTCTACAATTTCATTAATTATCAATAATACTAGAATATGCCGCTTCATTCATTTTATAAAAAAGACCATGAAAAAAATTGGGTTAATGATATAAATGACTCCTATACTTTAGGGTTTGTTTATAGGTGATACCTACACTTTTAAAATGTTCAATTAAGTACTTGTAGTTTAATTTTATTTATCATTTCGTATCACATCAAAGCAAACCCTAAACTATAGGAGTCATTTATGTCACTAACCCCCAAAAAATATATTTACAATTAAAATTGTCAATATCACAGATGAATATATATTTACAGAAATATATTTAAAATTTTGATATCAATATTTATGATATGGGTTAGTTTTGATGTTTCGTTTCAAGTTTATCGGTGCTTTTTTTAAGAATGTTTTTAATATAATAATTGATTTCTTGCTACTTATTAAAGGGAGTTAAGTATCAAACCCTCAACGAAAGGTATTGTCCCACTCAGGGAGTTCTGCCTCCCGCATTCCAAGGAGAGCTGAACCAAGTCATGAAATTTAGTGAGTGCCTCAATTGATGTAGGAACGATCTCCAAGCTCACAAGAGAGGTGTTAATATTATTAGAAATTAATTATGGAACCAAGTAAGGTATATAAGGCCTTGGTTGATGATTCGATTCCCCACATGCGCACTTTACATAATTAATTTCTAACAATATGCGCATTTTATGTTAATGAGAGTTAAGTCTTGGAACCTCAACGAAAGGTATTGTCTCATTTAGAGGGTTTTATCCTTGCAAGTACACTCATATGTCTTATCTTAGCATTCCTAGTCAGGTATAATTAATTTCTAACAAAGCTGACACTTCTACTGTGAGCCTGCAGGTCATACTAACATTAATCAAGGTATTCCCTAAACTCTGTGAACTTGATTGGGCTAATTTCCTCAGACTGTGAGGGACAACCCCCGAGTGGGGCAATACCTTTCGTTGAGTATTCGAGACCCAACTCCCCTCAACACTTCTTAATAAATATATTTTATATATACATACAAACGAGCTTCTTTTATTTTCAATTTAGTGAAACTTTTAATTAATTATCAAAATAAATATCTTTAAAATTTATTTATCAAAATATGTTTTTTTTAGAAGAACATCTCAATACCATAGATGTCGAGTTCTATTATTAGTAATCTAGTTGCCATTTTTTTCTAAGCCTAGATTCTTGATAAGTACAAAAAGTGCATTTTGTACAAATTTAAAGGTTTCAACACTCATAGGTGTCAAGTTTGCTGTTAGGTTTTTTAAAACAATTAATGGTGTAAATTATAACTAATATAAGAGGACCTTGATACTAGACCTGATCATGAGTCAGGTCACTTGTCCAATCTTAAAGGCTCGCCTAAAAAGTGGGAGAGTTTGAGCAAAAATAGAGATCCAGAAAATGGGTTTGGACAAAAAATAAGGTCCGTTTTCTAAACTGGCTGAGTGTCAAGTAATATTTTCTTGGCACGGGCCTACCCAAATCAACCTAAATATTTTTCTGTTGTTGTTTTACTATTAGATTGCTACTATTTTTTTTTTTTATTTGGATATTGTATAACTCTTGTTTTATTGTTAATTTTGCTACTATTTTAGAGGTATTTATTTGCTAAGTTTCGACTATCTTAATGTTATTTAAGTATAAAGAAATTTTTAATGTATATTCAATTTGTTGAGGAACATTTATTTTAACATTTTTAGTGTATTTGATATATTATATTTTTTTAAATTTATTGATTTTTTTTGAATAGGAACCGACTAGCTTTTTATTACTGAATAAAATTTTAAAAAACAAAAACAAAGAACGTCATAAATTAATATGGGCGGGTTGGGCTCAAGTTTAGCATTCTTAATTTGGGTCGAGATTGAACAAAATTTTAAGCCTATTTTTTGGATCGACCCAAGTCCATTCTGAGAAAACAGGCCTAAAATTTTGCATAGACTCGACCCAAACCCAACTCGACTCATGATCAGGTCTACTTGATACTCATATTTAATATGATTATTTGCGTTTAATTTTAATTGTTGAGGATTTTAAACCTATTAAATACAAAAAGACCATGTACCAAAAATAAATAAATAAATACAAAAGGACCTTCACACCTATATATATCGAGTTCTTTAATTAAAATTTTAATTATTTAAAAAACTTAAATCTAATAAATGCATTAAATAAACTTGATACCCATTAAGGGTAAACCCAAGGTTTTAGGATCAAATTAATGATCAAATTGATTAGACCACTAATTCTTGACTCGACCAGTTTAACTTATCCATTTATTCAAAACAAATAAATTATTAAAAATTTATAAAAATTAATTTAATCATTTTCACAATCCAATTCAATCATATATCAATTTAAAAATTAATGGATTTTTTACCTTTGTTTAGACTACGGTCATTGATCCAATCCTTTTTAATTAATTAAGCCTTAGGCTATGATTCTTCTTACCTTTTCAATAAATTACAACTTTGGTGGAGGAAAAATGAACTTGGATTTGAATTTTCTTATCAAACTCCTCCAGGTGTCAAACTATTTACACGCAGAATATTATCATCAAATATCAATCATTTCATTTTTGTTTTTCGTAACATCGAAATAACTTTAGGTAAATGCGAACAAACATTTGAATTAATTAGTCAAACAGCTGGGTTTTGAATCTCACAATCCCTTTGATGAACCCAAAAAGAGAGATCTTGTACAACGTAAGGTTCATGAATTCTATCTGCTTAACTTAATTTGGGTAGAATGGTTCATGAATTTAGCGTAATAGGCAGACAGCAGCCGTTATTATTGGCCAAGACCTGTTCCACTTGAGACCCTACCTTATTGGGTTTGCATTAATGTTATCATCAATGACTTAAACCATGCACATTTAAGCATTTAGCTTGGCCCATCCTCATCTCCACTCCAATTCTATTTAAACCCTGTTACTTGTACCCATTGAATATCATTCTTACAGAGTTAAAATCTTATTAACCCAAGGTTCGAAAGGCAAGCCTAAGAAGTAAACACAGATTTGCAGAAATGTTGAAGCAAGTTTCTTTGATTTGCTTTCTTGTTTTCTCTTGTTATATGGGAGTTGAGTCCAAAGATTTGAAGCATCTTACCAATGAACTTGAAGTAAATGTGGCAGCAAGTAGGGTTTGGAAGCTTTATAGGCACCTTGGGATTTCCATGCTTACTGCTCGAGAGCTCAAAACTGTGATCCAAAGTGTTCAAGTTTTGAAAGGTGATGGTGGTGTTGGAACTATACTCGAACTCACTTTTGTTCCAGGTACTCTATATTCTACCAATTCCCTTCTTTTTTCCCCAAGTTAGTATATGATCAAGTCTTTTTAAAACCCATTTTTTATATCAATCTAACCAGGCAACTCAAGCTATACTGAAAGATTCATTAAGATTGATGATGAAAAGAAGGTGAAAGTGGCAAAGGGATTGGAAGGAGGGTGTCTAGCAATTGGTTGCTCGGTTCAAATTGTTCGACTTGACATCATTGAGAAAACCAGTGATTCATGCATTATCAGATCAGACATCGGTTATGCTGTGAAGGAAGAGTTTGAAGCTAATGACCCAAAGCCTAATATCCAACTCTTAGCAGCTGCTGCACAAATTGCTAAAAGATTTCTAGAAAGTTCAAAAGATGATGCTTAAGATTATAATATCAGTTTAATTTAACAGACTGATTGGGATGGAGGGTTGAATTTTCATTGTGTTAGAAAATTTTGCCCTCGCTATGTATAATTAAAAAAATATTAATAAGAATTATGAGTTTTATAAATTTCAAAAAATACACATTAACTTTAATTTAATTTTAATGTGCAATTAGATATATGAATTTTGATTTAATATAATGATACACATGAAATTTAATTGTGATTCATATATATATATATATATATATATATAAAAGAACTTTTATTTTGATTCAATCGTTTATATTTAAAAAAATATATACTTCATTATATTGGGTAAATATAAGTATTTGTTTATATAATATATAAACTTAAAATGATGTTACATCAATAATTATGTGAGTAAATTGTGAAAATTTAATTAAACCAAAATTTTTTGTATAAAATTATACAAAATTAAAGTTCATATATAACATTACACATTAGATAAAAGTTCATCTATAGTTTTGAGATTTATCTTTATATATACATGTAATTATATTGTTATTTAAGCTTCTAAGTTAGTTGGTGCCACGAGTCAACAATTATACACAAATTTAATTTAAATTTTTTTAAAAAAAATTACTTAATTTGAATGTATTTATATAAATATGATGATATTTTTATATTTTATATAAATTATTATTACAATAGAATTTGAATATAAGGCACAATCTTCACTTTTTCTACTTAATTTCATTTAATTTTTATATAATTTTTTATGTATATATTTTCACTCAAATGCACCATCATGAATGTGTAGACTATAATTTAGTATGGATAATTATTCTTTTCAACACAGTAGAACAAAAAATTCCATAAATAAATCGAGAGTGGTGCTAAGTATTTTTTTATTATTTTATTATTATCATATTACACTAAAAATATATATGACATTATCCTAGTTTTCTTATTTAACTAAGGATGGATAAAATAATAACTTAAAATAGAAAACCTCTTTTTCATTACGTTTGATTTTGAGGAATTTAGGGGGACACTAAGAAAAGTAGAAGGCAAAGGCAGGTATCCGAGGAAAAATTCATAAATTTTGGAGCCTTCAACGTTTTAATAATTTCACAATTAAATTAGTATTCAGTTCATTCGTGACACTAATTTAATTAACTATTTTATAGGTAAGTGTTTTATTATTTTAATAGTTATGAGTCTAATTTTTTTGTTGTATTTGTTATATTTTTCATCTATAATTTAGCTAAAATAATTTTTATTTTATTTTATTGGGTTTCTCATTTTAAAATTTTCATCAAAATTTAATTTGACCGAGGCATAATAATAGTATTGATCAAGAATATTTAAATCTATCATAAATCTTTCATGCGGTTTATTTAATTATAAAATATAATTAATCATTTATAAAAGAAATATTTTTGTATTAAAATAAAAAAAAAAACCAATAGTCGAATTCCTAGTTTAATTCAAAAAAAAAAATATATGGATAAATTTCGTAGTCTAAATAATCAATTATTAACAACTTGCTACATAATCTTTCATAAGATGGGGCTTCAACTTCAATACTCAAATTTTCAATACCAACACTACCAATACCTTCTTGACATTGAAATCTCTCATTCGAATAACACATATATAGTTAAAGATTTTGATCCAATACGATAATTACCACCAAGGTCGTTTAAAGTTAATCTAAACCATGTCCATACATTGTTGATGCACGGAATAAGGTTCACGTCTATTGCACAAATTATGTTGATAATGTCTATAGAATTTGATTCTATATTCATATGAGTTTTAATCACTCCCTAATGAGGAGTGTTGAGAGCAACATAATATTTACAAATTGTGCCAAAATTGAAACAACGTGAAAATTCAAAAAATCGATCTCAACCAATTAGAATACAAAATGAAATAGACCTCAGAGACATTAGTCAACCAAAATGTATTGGATTTTGTAGAAATATAGATCACACTTAGTATCAATGTCTTCAATGGGATCAAAAGTTCGACCAAAAATCCGGTGGGTAGCTATAATTAAATTGAATCATATTTTGTAATTATTTTTGTTATCAATAAATTTATATAAATAGTAGTTCGGTCTACAAATTGTACAAGTTTTTTTTTTTTTTTTTTTTTTTTTTGTATTTTGGATTCCTTTTTTTCCTAATTTAAAGGTTTGGATTACTTGTTTAAGATGCAAGGTTAAAGAAGTCTAGGTTATATGATTTACATTTTAGGATTGTGGGTTTTTGATAAACGATAAATTATACATATTTTTACCTCATGTTTAGCTTATATTTTGGATGGATTATCATTAGATTTGTGAGAATTGGTGCTCTTAATCCTTCTATTTCATGTCTTAAACTCAGGAGAGCATAGGAAAGAGAAAAGAACGAGAAACGGGCCCAAAACAGAGAAAATGGGCCAAAATGAGAAAACGACACAGCCTAGGGATTCACCACACGGCCGTGGCACACGGCCGTGCCACACAAGGTCCAACACGGTCCAGCCCCGACAAGCACGGCCAGGCTACACGGCCGTGCCACCCTCAACAGGCCCACACGGCCTCTTGTCGAAACCACACGGGTATGGCACACGGGCGTGTCCCTATCGTGAGGAAGTTCAATTCTACTCGAAAAAGGATACTTAGGGGCTAAGAAAGCCATTCTAAAACTCTATATAAAGACCCTAGGAGGCAACTTCAAGGGGATGCTTATTTCCCGCTAAGGGAATACTCTTTGTCTCAAGAAAGAGCATCATAATTCTGCCAACACAAGGAGTGAAAGCAAGGGATTACTCCAAGGGAAGCCGATTGATTCATCCCAGAAGCCAGAGTTCTACATCAAGACTTAGGATCTCCATAAATTCCTTCAGGGGTTTTTGGGTTCTTTATCTTTTGTTATCTTATTTCTTCTGAGATGTTTTCTTTTTTTATTATGAACTAAACCCCTCAAATACTTGAGGGGGATGAAACCTAAGACAGATCTTGTTATTATTTATTCTTAAATTATTTGATAAATACTTGAATTGTTCTTAATTATGTGTTCTTCATTCTTGATTTAATAATCCTAGGTATTACTTCAAGAAACTGATGTGCTTAGGCAGAGGAGCAAAAGTCCCTGTTTTAAGAGTAGATCTACCATAATTAAGCGGAGTTGCATGTAACCCTAGACATAAGGCGACATAAATCTGCCGGATTAGGGTCAAACCTAATAGGGGGATCCATAGATCGAATTAATGCAACCTAGGGGTGTTAATTAATAAGAAAACTTTAATTAACCATCTAGGATTAGTTGTTCTTATCCTCGAAAGAGGTATTAACATAGGTTAGGGATCTCTACGGATCAAGTCAAGTAAAGACATCATCTAGTTCAAGAAGTTAATAACAAGTGAAGTCTAGGTGGATTCTCCCTTAAGTATTGCACATATCAATCAGCTTTTCCCTAAACTTTTCCCCAATTTACTTTTTGTGCACTTTTAGTTAGTTTTAGAATTAGTTTCAATCAATTCTCTTTTATTTTTAGGCTAGATAATAGAAAGGAAGTAAGTATTAGTACTTTTGGTTCCCTTGGGTGCGATAACTCGGTCTTGCCGCTAAACTATACTACTGTTCGATAGGTGCGCTTGCCTTTAAAATCGTGATATTAGTTAGTTTTGGTGTGATCAGTTTTATAAATTTTATTACTTAATATCGCGAGAGTATCAGTTTTGCTATAAACTTTATATTCAAATATAAATTTTCACCAATAAATAAGATTTGATTTGTGATAATTTGTATAAGTAATTCATCCAACAAATTGAGTTGCTGAAGAAATTTTGAAATATTTACCTAAATAAATTCATTTTTAAACTTCGAAAACCTTAAAACAAACCAAATGGAGAATTTCTGAATATTAAAAAATGTTGCTATCAAGAAATATTTGCGGACGACAATAAAATCTAATATGTACGTAGGTAGAATTATTAAAATTTGGAACATTTTAATTAAAGGTATTAGGTATGGATTAAAATACTTTATAAACAATAATTAAACGTTAAAAAGAACGTAAGGCTTAATCATCAATGCAACTTCAAGACAAAAAAGGAAGAAGGTTGATGTACTGAATATTAGCGCATCCCGTTCCGTGCTTACTATTTAAGGTGTGTATTATGTTTATTTCCTTGATGATTTTCTAATAAAAATTATAAATTTATTCACTAATTAAAATCTTTTATCCTAATATTAATTTAATAATTATCCTAATATTGTTGTCGGCACTAAGAAGAAAAAGATTTTTTTAATAAAAAACGAAAACTCTATCTTGTCACCTAAACCCACTTTGAAAAAATAAATCTAAAATTTTTATTTAAAATTTCAGTTAGGTTGATTTATTGACATGTTAAAAGCATACAAAATAGGAATGTGGATTTAGTTATTTCATTAAAATAATTTAATATTATTTATTATAAGTGTTAATAATTAAAATTAAATGATATAGTTTAATTAAATTTAAATTCCATGATTTATAATGTAAAATAAAAATATACACGTTATTTATTGTCGCTAAATGAGAATTAGAAGTAAAAATTTTTAATAAGTTTTGACTTTTGTTTTTCATGATAAAATTAAATATTAAAGAATATGATATTTTAGATTCAAAACCCATTGAATTTATGATAATTTCACAACAAAATTTGGGGATAATAATTCAATCAATCCTTTAAATTATAAAATAGAGATTAAAAATCTCAAAATCCATATTACCCTTGAAATCATTTGTCATCCAATGAATTAAATAAGCAATTTTATTGCTTTGGGACAGACACTTTTAATGGCCATGACCAAATGGGAAAATAAATTTGGAAGCTTGTTGTATAATATAAAGCCAATAATTCAAGTTGAATTTGTTTACAATATCAAATTGAGGATTAGATTTGTACATAATTGAATCTTATGTGAATTCAAACTTTAATTAAACAAAAGTATTTTGTCACTTAGTTAACTAATCACTTGATTCATAATATTAAAACCAACTTTGAAGAAGATGCTCATTGGGAGCTTGTGAAGGAGATGATTGCCTTTCTCCTTTTTTAATTTAATTTTCTTTCTCACATTTAGATGAAACATCAATTCACGCTGCGAATTAAACCTGTAGAGGTTTAGGGTGTATTTGATTTAATGAATTTCTTTAAATGTGTTTATAATTCCATTAGCATTTTAATTGATTTTTTTTCCATATATTGAATAAAATAAGTTAATTTGATTTAAAACAATATATTTGAAGTCAATTATCTCTTCTTTATTTGTTAAATTATTAGATATCTAAATTTTTATATTTAACTTTTATTCAAAACTATACAAAATAAAATAATGGTATAATGATAAACTTATCCCTTGATGTTTACATTTTTTGTCAATTTAGACTTTAATTTTTTAATTAAATTTAATCAATAACTTTTCAAAAAGTGCCAAATCATTTTTTTTAACCGAAATGTTAACTAAACATTAATTTCCATGACACTCACATGTACTTCATAATGACATAATACTATTTGTCTTATAAAAATTAAAATGAATTACCATTCAGGTTACCATGTTTAAAAATTAATATTTTTATTAAAAATAATAACTCAACTCTTTCTAAAAGATTAATGATCAAATACGGTTATTTTTAAGAGTTAAATTTGACTAAAAAAGAAAAAGGAAAAAGAAAAGTCTTAAGTAAAAATTTCAATTTATTAAATAGCAGTTAATTCATCTAATCTAATGATTGTGAATTGTATGGTATGGATGGTGTATATTGCGAGAGGTGTTTATTATTAAAGATCCTTCACATGGATTCACTTCATTTCAATTTTCAGCATAAATATCAAATCATGGCATTCAAAAACAATAGCGATTCTTTCCATTTATTCCTTTGTTTTCAGCTCAACAACATAAAATCATTATCCAAAGCCGTACAAACCGATCATCGAAACGTCAGATAACACAATGATAAACAAGATATCTGGACAAATGAGGAAAGAAAAAGAGTAATGCTCCCAAAAGAAAACCATGTCATCAGTAACAAAAGCAAACCTATCAGTTCCATCACTGAAATGCAGTTATAATCCCTCCCATTATTGAGGTAAAAAAGGGAAACACGAGTCACTGTTGAAGAAGCAGAACTGCCAAGGTCTCCAAATAACTTAACTTCTTCAAATGGCAGGCTTTAGTGTAATACCGTGTGAAACCAATTAATGTTACTAGATGCCAACCTGGCAGAAAAGTTCAACGTTCTACGATGGCCGAGAGAAGGTTAGCCAAAAGCCAGCCTTTGCATGGTCATTAGCAAATTTCTTCAATATGTAGCAATAATTAAGCTGGCAAATGAATCAAGAATGTCAGCAGCACATATACCATGTCCAAAATGACAATCAAAAACCTGAAAGAGTTAGCTAATAGAAATGTCCACATATTGAATTCTAAGCCATTTGTTTTCTTTCTATCCAATTCTCTGCTGCTTAGGTTTAAAATTTTAAATAAAAGGGCCAAAGAAATTAACCTCCACGCGAAATCGGTTTGTAGGAATGACAATGCCAATTCCAGCTGAACTTCTGAATGAGCCTATGAACTTCTGTATGGAGAAACTTCGGAACTCGTTCTCTGTTAACATGGCAACATTTCCAGCATAAGCAAAGACATGTGCATGGATTCCCCTTTCTCTAAACCACCTAGTTGGAAGGTCAAATGAAAGGTCTGCTAGAGCAGTAACAGTAAAGTTTCCTCCAAGAGAATCCCTACTAGCCACATTGGCGTTCTCATCATCAATCTGTCTTTTAGGTTCATAGGGAACCGTTGCCCTTGTCTTAAATCCCCATGATGCTTTTGGCCCTCCTAAAGCACAAACTGGAGATAGATTGCCACCTAAGAAGAATCTTTCTGGTATGGATGTAGTCCTGTTTAAGAACCCGCTCCCCCATGGAAAAATAACACCACTACAAATCCCAAAATTAAGAGCTGCATGATAAAATCCAAGAGGGATAGCACATCGAAGATCGAACTCCTGTTAGAAAATCAGGTGAGTTGTAAAAGTAAATTGACAGCAAAATAGTACAATATCTAACAGCTAGTGTACAAAACAACAATGATCACATGAAAGGTCTACAACAAAAAGAAACCAAATAAATCATGAAAAACAGTGGCAAATTCACATGGTCATTTGTATTCATACACAAAATTCAGATACTAGAGACCCAGAAAGATAAGCTGAGTCTAGATAAGATGCTTTTATGCCAGTGATTAAATGGCAAAGCCAGTATTCCACATCAAGGGAAACAAAATAAGACATTATTTCCTCATAAAAATAAACTAACTTAGCACATTAAAGAAGAAAAGCCCCACAATACGTAAACTTCCATCTGGCAGTCAATCGCACTAAACTTCCATCTAGCAGTCAATTGCACCATTAATGCTCACACTTCTAGAAATAAGCTTCCTGAAGGTTTCGAATAAAAATATGGAGTTCATGCACACAAATAAAAGAACATGCATATACAAGGATAGATAATAATTCCTAAGCCTAACGCTCTTCCATCTACTTCACATGAAAACATAGCACATAAAAGCTATTATACATCAAAGTCTAAACTCCAAACTGATAACAGTATGACAAAATACATTCAACTTAACCTGCAATAAGAAGTCCATGCTTAGTATCAAACCTGGCGCAGGAATCTTAAGCTTTGACTATCAGGTGCAAGGCCACCAATATGAGTTTTAGCAATAAAAGCATATCCTTTAGTTGGCCTCACAGGAGAATTTCTCTTGTCAATTTTTAATGTATACTTCAAGGATGAAAGATAATCATGACCAAGCTGCATCTTTACAGATGAGGACATTTGAGATGGATCTACCAAGTTACGCCATGTAAGGTGGTACTCCAAGTTGTGAAATCTATTCGAAAATAAGCCAAGAGAAAGTCCAACGGAACGCTCTTTGTAAGAAGAAAAGGTCAGCAAATCTTGGGTCAACAAGTATGCACGAACAGTCACAGGAGCTACCAACGTTTTCAATCTGGGCAAATATACACCAGCACTTACCTCTGCTGTGCGGTCAAAACCATAAGCAATTGAACCATCCCATAGATCCCCAAACCCTAACAAATTCTTGTACTTGATGGATCCTTCAACTGAGGAAGACTTAGCCTACAAAAAGATCAGACAATTATAATTCAACAAAACAGAAATACAGCAATATATACATATTCTATAACATATGTTTCTTTTATTCGTAACCTTCTGCAAATGTAAATTAGCTATGAATTCCCAAACTAGAATGGTTAAGAAAATGCTAAAGAGTGAGCATATCACAAAGTAAGAATTTTACAATAAGACTAAATCAGAAATCCAGATTCAAGTGTTGTCAACGGCACAAGGCGCACACAAGGTGCTAGAATCCTTATATTGCCTCAGGTGCAAGACAAAAAAAAAAAAAAAGAGCGCTAGCCTGAGTGGAGTAAAGCACAATACGTATATGTCTGAGTTTTTGCAAGTCTGTGCGTGTATATATATAAAACTTAAGATATATAGTAAACTCTAAAACGTTATCTAGTTTATCCATGAAACATGCAATTTTTTTATAGGTCAATATGCATGATTTCCTTATGGTCAATGTTTGTTGTTGAACAGTGTTGTCAAGGGCACAAAGCGCAATAGGCAGCAGAACTCTTAACATTGCCTCAGGCACAAGGTGCAACAAAAAGTGCTAGCCCGAGTGAAGTAGAGCGCAATACATATATGCATGAGTTTACTTTTTACAAGTCTGTGTGTATATATAATATACAAAGCTTAAGATATATAGTAAACTCTAAAGTGTGGTTTAGTTTATCTATGAAACATGCAGTTTTTCTTTTGGTCACTATACATGATATCCTTTTGGTCAGTGTCTGTTGTTGAATGCTCATACATTGAGAAGTATAGAGTTCGATATGATCCCTTTCTTACTAGTAAACGTAATATCAAATGAAAACAGTGAAAAATAAAAGGATTTAAAGAGGAATTCAATCAGCGGGGCCTTTTTTACACGCCTATCGCCTTACAAAAAAGCGCACCTAGGCGCACGCCTGATTGAAAGGGCCTCCTCGCCTGGATAAGTCTGAGGTGTTTTTGTTGAGTAATACTAAGGCGCAGCAACACTCATTCAATCTCTGTAACACATCTCAACACCAAACTCAGAAGACCTAAATTTTAAGATTTAAGAGCTTAAGCTTACTTCTACCTTAGTTTAGACCAAAATTTGGCTCTTTTATCCCAATTAAAATGCAACGGCAAGCATTTTTTTTCTAAGGAAAGAAACAATTTTAATAATTTTTATCGCCTTTTCTATCTAAAATTCTACCCAATTACATTAATATATTCACAATAACTCAATCAACAGCAAAAGAAAAGCTAAGCAAAATGTACCTCAGCATTCGTATAAGCTCCAATCTCTCCAGATACCCGATTCCTCGCTTCCTCGACCTTAATAATAACGTTGACGCTCCCGGGAATCTCCGGCGGACCTGAATCGAGCGTGATCGCAACCGAATCGAAGAGACCGAGGGATTTCAGCCGCGAATTCACAGCGTCCGATGCTCGCAACAGGTCCTGCATCGTGGTGGCTTTCTTCAAAGCCTCTGACGCCTGGGTTTCGATTATGTAGCCTTTGGTCTTCGTGTTCCCTTTGATGATCACGTTGTGAACGTGAATCGGAACGGGGCCGGTCAACATAAGTCGGACTAGTGTGTCCATTTTCTGCTTCACCGCGCGGGGAGTGGCGGGTTCAAACAAGACGTCGTCGTTTTCATCTTCGTCTTCGTCTTCTTCGTCTTCGTCTTCGTCTTCATCGTCTTCTTCAATAGGGTCGTCTTCATCGTCTTCGTAATCTTCACCGTCGAGATCAATGGCATTGCCGGGTTGTAGGGTTTCCGGGTCGGGTATCGGGTCACTTCCGGGCATTGGTGGAAATTACAAGAAGCGAAACGAAGCGCGAGTGAGGAATTGGGGGCTGAAAGAGAGTATTACTGGCCCATTGCCAATCATGCGTTTTTCATTTTTTTTTTTCTTATTCTTTTTTTTTTCTTTTTAAGATTCACTTTTATTTTATATATATTTCTTAATTTTAAAAAGATTTTTACATAATTTTTTTGGTGAATTAAAATATTATTAAATAGTAAGTTTTTTTAAACCATTTACTTAAAAAAATATAATTTGATTATTGAACTATTTAAAAATTTTTATTTAAGTGATTAAATTGTTAAAGTTAATCTAATATAACTTCCTATGTTTGCCCTCTATACACCAGTTCTTTTCTACAATTTAGTCTCTTTTTTATGAAACAGCTTGGACACCATGAATTAAAATTTAAATAATTTTTTCTCTAATTTTCGACACTAATTATCAGATCAACTTGAATATAAGATATGATCTACTTGTCGATGGGTTCTGATCCATCCTAGTCATTGACCATCACTTGAAACTTATTAGCGAAACTTTAAAAAGAGAAAAAAAATAATAACTGAGTGATTTAAATATAAATTTTCGCGTAATTTATTAACTAAAAACATTATTTTAATTTTTTAATACATAACAATTAAATCACATATCCTTTATAATTAATTGGTCATGAATAATATTCCATGGGCAGAAATCAAATCCTTAATCTCATGATTAAGAGATGAACTGTACAACTTTTATGAAGGTAAGGTAAAGGCAACATTGCATTATGTCACTTAAGTTGGAAGTGTGATAATGATTAAATGAAATTGATTGAGATGTGAAATAATGATAATGTTTAAATTGGAAAATCATAATATCTATTGGGACCAAAGGACAGTTTGGATCACAAACGCATTGATTTGGATATTGGGTACAACATTTATAAATTGGAATTAAGATTGAAATTATAATAAGTTTAAGTATGTTATTTGCTCATTATTTACGATCCCAAAGAAATTAAACCAACACAACCAACATATAACATAGAAAAGTACCCAAAGAAAAACCAACAACTAGGATGAAAAACAGAAGAAACCCTAGTGTTTGTCTAGAGCTTTGGAACAACATATTCATGGCATCTTTCTTATGTTTAATTTTGCTTCTCTCTCTCTCTCTTTTTGAATACTAATTAATGGGAATCCCAGTGATCAGTCCAATTGGTTGCACTGCCCACTCGTGGAATGCTATTAACTCTATTGTAAACATCAACCTTGAAATTAGCACCACAAATCACTCCTTCACTGTCTACCCTTGGCATTGCCCTGATTTTGTTCATTGGATGCTCAAAGCTCATCAGCCCCCCTTCACTGTGGAACATGAATCCTGCAACCCACACAAACATCCCCAATCAATCCTTTCTTAGGTTAACTAAATTCAACCAAAAAAGAAATTAAAGAAAAAAAAAGAGCCTGTTAAGTACCAGTTGGGAAAGGAGCAAAGGATTTGGCACACCCTTCTTTAATGACATCTAAATCATCAGATATGACCACAGAGCCATCAGCTGCAATTCCCCAATACAGCTTCACCCCACCATCAGACCCCAGTGCAGCAAACACGGTTCCAGTCTTGCTGTCATAGATCACAAAGGCAAAGCTTCCTTCAAGATCCTTAACAACCTGATCAGCAGGGTATGGACCCCTATCCCTCAGTGTCCTATATGCTTCGATCACAAACATCGCCTCATTGCTCCCTTTGGAAAGACCATACTGTCTATTCAGCATAAATAGATTGTTCAAGCTCCCTAAGAAGAGGCAGTATATGTCATCAAACCCACAAAACAACCTGCAAACAAAACCGTAAACTATTGATATCTTTTCTTTCATAATAATACCAGCAATTAATTTTCCATACAAAACTTTACCTCTGATGAACTGAAGCAGCACGTTCATGGCGGACATAAGCCAAAACAGCAGCGTTGCCAAAGCTCATGGAGAAAGTGTCGTGAGGGTGATGAGATAGGAAATCATTTAGGGTTTCTTCAGGCTGTTTAGGCTTCTTAGTAGATTTATGAGAAGCTGGACTATTCAGCTCCTCTGGTGGATTAGCAAATGCCTTGTGAAAAATAGCCAACATGATCTTCAGAGCAAATTGATGGCAGATGAAATGGAAGTAGAGATGGGAGTTTGAAGGGTTGAATCACCATTTATAGTGTGTGAATTCTCATCACTTTGTGGGGAACATTAAATGGAAGTAGTAAAAGTAAAACTGGTGATGGATAAGGATTCTCGGACCCCAAGGTATTCTTATCTTGTTCTGAAATTTCTTTAGTATTAGTTATTTTACTGACAACAATTATTATATTTTGTCTGAATGTGGAAAACTGCTGCTTTCTTTTCCTAGCCGCTATCATTGAGGGCTTCTTTTGTCCTTTTCTATCTAATTTGACTAGTCGTTGAGGTTAAACTTCCAATATTGAGATATTTTTTGTTGATTTTCCAGAAACAAAATAACACCTTAAGGGGATGAGCTCAAACTGTGTTCCTTCCTTGATTCTGTTTGTGTCTTAACTCTTGCATTTGTCAATGAATTTCAAGATTTAATGTATTAAAATGTTAAACTATTGGGAAAAGTAGGACATGGTTTGGTAAGGGAAGACTTGGTAAAACCAGCTAGTAAAAAGAAATGTATTTATTTATAGTGATCTGTGGATTAACCATTAATGGCACACTGTATTTCACTTTTTTTTCATTGGTTTAGTTCTGGGAGAAAAACAATAAACCTTATCTCTTTTTCTTTTTCTTTTTACACATAGTGGGTACTCATTTATGTGTTTTTTTTATCCGTTTATTTTTAATAATTTATTTAATTGAATTGGTCAGACCGATTAAACTAGAAAATGGTGATATAATAAATTTCATCATTTATTTAGTTCTGAAATCTTGATGATCATACTTGAATATTTAAGTAGATGAATTTAAAAAAATATATTATTTTGACTATCATTAATTTTCAAATTAGTTAATCCAAAAATCAAATTAAAATTCTATTATTGATGGCTCTTCGCCTTGTAAGGGTGAACTGTTCTAAGCTGGCACCTGATACTTTATCTTCAATAGCTACCACTCGTAAAAACAATCTGTAGATGGTCTTGAGTCAAGTCACTTCCTAACTTACTCTCAACTGGAATGAAAATTGTTATACTCCTATTTTGATTGGGACATGTAGACCCTCCACCTTAAATAGTCATGATGATCACTTAGTAACTAACTACTTGTATGCCTCGTATCAATTATTAGAAGGGGGGAGGGAGGGCTATCTATCCTTAACTATCTGGTTGAATTTTCTATTAGGTCACCCACTATTAACGGGTGCATTCTCCTCGAAAGAAGACCACTCCTCCTCGAGGGAAGACCACCTAAAAACCACTAAAATACCTCCAAGATATAACATAGAAAGGAGACTCTTCTCCCCTCTTAAAACCCTAACATACTAAGTTCTCATCCTTCTCTATACCATTCTCCTATTCTTTCGACTCTCGACCAGAGAGTAAATCAATTTTCCATCAACAATTTAACTATTTAAAAAATATTAAATTATGAAAAAAAAACCCAACATTTATGTATATATCTAAAATCTAATTAATAATTTATTGTTAAATAATAATCCAGATAAAATTAGATGGGAAGTGACCTCCCCTGAATGAAACCTTTGAACAAGCCAACTAAAACGTTGGGTAACTCTGAAAAGTCCAAGGAAATGAAATAAAAGTATGACTTGACAGTAGAAACGGCATCATCCATTTGTCTCTGTGGTCTTTAATCCCATTGGTTTTGGGCTATAATGACGTAATAAACAGTCAATAATAAGGCCATCAATTTTGGAGAACCATTGTTGGGCTTTTTTTAAGCTTTGTTCAAAACATGTACTAAAGCAAGGTTCATGGGAGAGACATATGTTTGGGCCCAATCTTAGTTTCTTTTTTCATAAAATTTTAGGTTAAAGAGATTTGTTAATATGAACTTGGTGGTTTTTTACAAATAAAATAATTATATTTTAAAAGGTAATCAATAAAAATATTTACTTATTTTTTAATGATATTTATACTCCTTGTTCAAAGGTGGAGTTAGGTGGGGTGTTCAAACGATTAATTGATCGGTTTGGTTCAGTATTAATCGAATTAACCGAATTTTTTAATTCTTTAACCATTAACTGAATCGAAATTTTTTCAAAAAAATTTACCGAACCGAAATATTTCGATTAATTCGGTCAGTTAACCGAATTAATATGTTTTGTTTTTTTTTTAAAACAAGTATAAAACATATAAAAATAAATAAATTTATAATATTCATTTGACCGGATTAACTGAATTATCTGAACTAGTAATAGCCTAATACATATAATATATAATATTATTTATTAAGTTCAGTTAATTAGATTAATTACTCGATTTTGTACTGAATTAACCATTAACTAAAATTTCAAAAAACCTTTAATCGACCTCCAATTGAACTAGATCGATTAACTGACCGATTAATCGAATTAGAGCGATTCAGTCAATTAATTCGATTTTAACCGAAGTTTGAACACCCCTAGAGCCAGGGGGTTGGTAGGGGATCGACCTCCCTAAAATGGAAAATTTTCCATTTAGGCTCTTTATAATTTATAAAATTTTAAACTAGTAATGGTAAAATTGCACTTTGGCCCCCCAAAAATGATAAAATTTTAATTTAATTCTTTAAAAATTATAAAGATATAGATTATTAATGTAACGCCCCAAAATTTTAAGAATTTAATTGTGAAAATTTGCAATAATTAAATTTCTATATCTATGGTCTTGTGCTCTGCTTTTGTGCTTAAGGTTTGGAATTCGAGTTGTATTGTTAAAAGTTTTATCCTTTCAAAACAACCCTTATCCATGCGGTATATGGTTAAGTGTAATTCTATATGAATTTATGTCAAGAATGAGCTTACTAGTTCACTAGTTAGGCATAAGTTTGAATCTTATCTGGTCTTGGGTTTGAATCTTACTATATGTGTTAGGAGAATTTTTACTTGGTGTCGAAAGTGCGTTGGTGGTTAAGACAAAAACATCATTAAAATTTTGTTAACGTTCTGTACTCTTCCTTTTTCTTTTCCTTTTCTTTCTTTTTATTTTTCCTTTCTTTCTTCTTTTTACTTCTTTGATTTCTCCTTTTCTATTGTGTTCAACAAGTGAATATTGGAAATTAGTGAGACCCTTAAGTTATTGGAAGACTTCTGTGTAAGTTCTGTCGGAATCCTTCAACTTCTGCGAAGTTTTGTTAGATTTCTGTTGTGTTGTTAAATTGGGAATTCTCTGATTGTTTTACTTAAACTCTCTAATAACTAGTTGTTTTGTTCCCTTAGGCATGAGTACAGAGGGAAGTGATCTTTTGTAACATCCCAAAATAGGGCCTAATCGGAATAGTGGTTTCGTAACCACAAATCCGAGATAAAACTAATTATTTTTATAATTATTTTGAGGTCTATATTATGATTGCATGATGGTGTGAAAATTTCGTGAAGAAATTCTATGCATAAAGTGTTTAATTTGAAAGTAAGGACTAAATTGAATAAATTGCAAAACTTGCATTCTAGAAGTTTTTATTATGAAATTGCTTTGGAATATTAATTAGGAGGGTTTAAATAGTAATTTGACCAATTTCTTAGCTCATGGACAAAATAGGACATGGGTGGAATTTTTGAAAGTTTAGTAAGGAGGGGCATTTTGGTCATTTGGTTATTAACATGAATAAAAAGGGAAAAGATGACAAAAAAATCATCATCTTCTTCATTACCACGAAATTTCAAGGGTTCTCCATAGCTAGGGTTTGTTTCAAGCTTCCAAGCTCCATAGTAAGTGATTCCAAGCCCCGTTTTTAATGATTTTTACGTTTTTGAGATCCCGGTAGCTCGATAAAGCTTATGTTAGCAATATTTTAAGTTAGGATTCATATTTGGAAAAATACCCATAGGTGAAATTTGTGTATTTTGATGTTTTATGATAGAATATGAGGTTTTAAATTATGCTAGACAACTTGAGCTACTCGGTTTTAGGTAAAAACGAGTAAAAGAGCTTAATTGGTAAAAATACCTATTGTACATAAGTGTATGTTATAGTAGGAATTTGAAGATGATATTGGTAAATAAATGATCAGCATGTCTTAAAATACAAGAATTTGTGATAAGTTTTAATTTCCGAGCCTTGGGGCAAAAGTGTAAATATGCAAAAGTTTAGGGGCAAAAATGTAATTTTTCCAAAGTTTGAGTAAAGGTCTGTTTTGATAAATGTTGATATTAAATAAGCTAAATTTGCTATTATAGATCAAGAAGAACGAAATTCGGGAGTAGATAGGGGAAAAGAGAAAGTAAAGGACTAAATTGTAAAGTTTAGTCACAATTTGTATTGAGGTAAGTTTACGGTAAATAAATGCAATATTTCATTGTTTTACATTGATGTTGTTAATTTCCAGCATTTATATATTTACTTTATGAAAATATTCAAAGTCGAAACGAAGAAGAGAAGATAGAGAGAAAGTATCAGAAAGCCCCGTTTGAACCTTAGGAATGTTAGGGGATTTGGGTTAACAGACAGGACAGTATTGCGCCATGTAAGCCCATATCGTGTATATGGCCTTGGAGACAGGACAGTATTGCGCCATGTAAGCCCATATCGTGTATATGGCCTTGGAGACAGGACAGTATTGAGCCATGTAAGTCCATATCGTATATATGGCTTTGGAGACAGGAATATTTCATGTAAGACCATGTCAAGGACATGGCATTGGCAGTATTTTATCAGACAGGAATAACCCAAGTATCCCTAGTATTCCGAGTGGTTTAACGGGCCATTATAAAGATTGAATTCATGAGTATTTAAAGGTCAGGTGAGAAAGAAATAAAGTGTATCAAAGCAGGAAGGGTAAGGAAAGTTTAAGATGTTGAATGGTAAAATGTACAATTATTGTCATGATAAATATTGTGATTTATTTGCTTGTAAACTTACTAAGCCTAGTGCTTACTCCTTTATTTTCTTTCTTATTATAGTTCTTGCCAAGCCTACTCGGGGATCGAAGGAAACGTCGGAGTTCAGATCACACTATCAAAGGAGTTATTTTGGTATAACTAGACGTTTCATTTTGTGTATGGCATGTATAGAGACTTAGTCTTTTATGGAATGATATGTTCAATATATGGTGTATAAATGCTTGGAAGTGAGTAGCTAATGAAATGGCTAACCATGCATGTGTTTAATGGTATGTGTGCTTAAATGGTAACTATCACATGAAAACTATGAAAAGTATAAAACTAGCTTGAAAACAGATGCAAACAGCAGCAGTGACGTGAATTTGAAAAATCACTAAAAATAGTAGGAATGGAATTAAAAGATGAATAAGGTATGAAATTAAAACTTAATGGGTCTATTTTCATGTGGAAGAAACAGAGTAGGAAAAAGAGTTGTATATTATGAGAAATTTTCAGTTGAGTGAGACTGACTCTGTGATCCCCTGTTCTGACTTCAAAAATTCACCATAAATTGTACATAAATAATTAGGTATTATAGTTTATATGCCTAGATTCCTTATTAAGTCTAATTTCTAATGAAACAAACAGCATGCCTATTTGAATTTTGTACAGGGAGAAAATTAGTTCTTAGTGAACATAGGTTAGAGCAGTTGAGCTGTGTAACAGGGGAGACTTTAACTAATAAACTGTACTAATTGGCTAAGTCAAAAATTCTAGAAAAAAATTAGTAGATATATATATGAGTCTAGTTTCAGGGAAAATTTACGGATATTGATTTCGAGTTTCGTAACTCGAGATATGAATTTTTAAGTGACCTTGACGCAGAAAAATAGTTTATTCCGAAATTTAAAATAAGTGGTTTAAAGTTGTTTAAAAAGCAAGATAAGTTTAGTAATACCTCAAGTTCGACTCCGGCGATGGTATCGGGCGTGGGGCGTTACATCTTTCGAGTGTTGTGTCGATTTAGCACGGTTGAATCGTTGGTAAGCGTTCATTGTTAAAAGTTTCCTCGTGTCGATTTGTTCGACATAACTAATTGAGTATTAACGTTGCATTATTTAGTCGTTTTAGTCAAATGATTGATTGTCGAATGGTTAATTAGGTTCTGGGTAGTCTCCGCATTGTTTTTCAGTCAAAGCAAGACCAGGTGCGTACTGAAAACCTTAATTTTTACAAGTTTCAGAGGTAAAAAATGGTGGCTGTCGACGCCTGTAACACCCCAAACCTGGCCTAGAAGTTAGGCCCGAATCTGGCGATGTCAAATTGAAGAGTTGCTTTTAAAACGATTTAGTTAAAATTCAGTTCGAACGAAATATGCTTGAAAAGAATTTACTTAGTTAAAAATCGAAGAATTTAATTAAACAAATATTTAGGAAAAACCATGTTTATTAAGTATAATAGTAACTAAATAAATCCCTAAGTAAAAAGTGAAATCGGAGTTACATAGCCTTATTACATCACAGTGGAAAAAAAATTATCATAAAACACTTAATAAATTTATATTTAAAATTCCTAAGTAACTTTAGTGTGGCTATCTCCGAGTCCTCTCCCGCGTCGAGCCGTCTATTGTGGATCACCTGAAATATTAATAATAAGGGTGTGAGTTTCGAAACTCAGTGTGTACAATCCTTGGCAATCAAATCAATATGCAAAAATCACATTGGGTCTAAGCCCTAGCAATATCGGTGGCCTCTAGGCCTTAACCCATGATAGCCTCGGTTGGGCCCGAGCCCACATTCAAATATCAAGATGTTCATGCCATATGCAGTTACCCATAACCAACCCTGTACACCCCCTTCCAACCTTACACTCCTGTGGAGAGATACTCGACCCACCCAACCTTATACACCCGTTGTGACACCAGTTGCGGCACCACTCATCGTTGCAGCAGAGCTGCTCGTGGCTCAAAAGCCTTCGTTGTAGCACCAGTTGCGGCACTACTTATTGTTGCAGCAGAGCTGCTCGTGGCTCAGAAGCCTTCGTTGGATCCACAGTTGTCAAGCGACCATGCGACCCTCATATACACTTACTCCAATATAAACCCAGCCCACATGCAACATAATATCTCATGAATGTATCATCGTCACATACAACATACACCAGTCATACTCATAACACATAGGGGTATTTTAGTCATTTCACTACCTAGGGGTATTTTGGTAATTTCTACCCTACAAGGGTGTCTCAATAATTCTACCCTATAGGGGTATTTCAATAGTCCTACCTTACAGAGGTATTTCAGTAATTCTACCCCAGGAGGATATTTTCGTAATTTTATCTTAGAAGGGTATTTTAGTAATTTCCTAATAATACAGATTTTAATTATGGATTTTGGCCCATCAACAAGTCCTCGCGGCTAAGATGAATGGACACTATGCACCAGGTAGGATTCAAGAGAAGAGGAGGTGGGTCACTCGGACCGCTTAAGTACCAAGCTCTTCCTAGATCCAATCCTAGACATGCACACATCCATTGCCACACCTTAGTCTAGCGACTTGTCCACGGGTTTGTTTAATTATTTAATAAAGTCTTATGTAAACTTTGAGAGATCAGAACTAGGCCTACAGTCCATTAAAAACCCTAGCATGCATTTCTACGATCCCATAAGTCCACTAGGCCCAATCATATTCATTAAATCCATTAAGTCCTAAACATGCTTATGTAGCCCATTAGGCCCTATCACAATCCAATCATACATTCATGCATGTCAACTCATCATACAATTTCATATCACAACATGTCAGTTTGGGCCCACAAGTTCGACAGGCCCATTCGGGATTTCGAGATTTCGGCTTTTGCCGATTTATCGTGTGTGTAGTGTATGTACACACCTGATTGACGACCCGTACTACACTATCCTCAGCCTCGACCTATAATCAAAACCACTTTCGAATCAATTTTATACCTTAAACTACAACTTAATCAAATCCCGAAGCCTTACCGTAACCTTACCGTGTACCTTCGGCTTTTCTAGCCTTTCCTTAGCAAATATTCCCGAATATTCTTAGATCACTTGCTAGGAATCCTTACACCGCTTGAAATCTTTGAACCCGAAACTAGTCTCCGATCTCGTGGCCTAGATATCTACTGAGTGTGCAATCGGCTTTTAACTATTTGATTAAGGGTTGCAAATTACAAAAACAAGTTTATGATGAAAGAAAACAAAAGAAATCGGCAAGAGGATGTGGGTATTCGACTTTTAAGAAATTAGGGATGGTGTTCAGCTTTTGTAGAGAAAAAAAACACAACTCTATAGATTTTTGGTAAAAGGGAGAAGAGAATTCGGCAAGAAAATAAGAAAGAAAAGAAGAAGAAAAAAATACAAATCGGCATTTGAGGAAAAAGATGAGAAAGGATACCAAATTCGGCACATATTTATAGCCTAAATTCCCAATTCAGCTCCATCACTTCCCCCTTCTCATCTCCTCGTTTTTCTCCATGATAACTCCCTAATCTTTTTCTTAAATTTTCTCTCCTGATCACCTCTCTCAGAGTCCAGCTTCACGCCACTACCAATCTTCTAGAAACTTAAAATTAAACTCCAAAATAAATTTAATATTCTCCTTTTTAAGATTGGACCCAAACTCTATTATGGGCCTTCTAACACCTAAGGAATATTTTCCTAAGACTACTAAGCATATATTCACATAAAAATCACACAAAAAGAAATTCGGGATTTTTTTTGGGCGTTACAACGCCACACGGCTAGACACATGGGCGTGTGTCCAGACCGTGTGTAACAATATTAATGCAGGGTTCACACTGGCAAGGGACACGGGCGTGTGTCTAGGCCGTGTAACTTACTGTTTGTGACTTAAGACAACACGAACGAGCACATGAGCGTGTGCCCAAGTCGTGTGAGTCACATGGGCAAGGGCACGGCTGTGTGTCTAGGCTGTGTAACTCTCTGACTTATGCTTTAAAACCACACAGGTAAGGACATGGGCGTATGTACAAGCCGTGTGGCGTATATAAAAGGGCTCGAAAACTGTTTTTGAGGCCGTAAATGTTACTTAAGACTGATATTGATATCCCCATTGTATGAATGGTATGAATTTGACTGAATGAGAACTCTCTAATACCCTGTGACATATGCATGAATTCTCTACCTGTATGTGCACTTTGATACTTAGTCTGATATTGAACTGTGCTATCTACTTGTGGAACAATTTAGAATAACTGAATACATATTGTGGATATTTGTTCTCTGCATATGCATGGGTTGGGATATTATGAAGAAGGAAGTGATCTGTTCTAAATTAGTGGCTAAGCCACCATATGTATAACTCTGATCTCGACATTTCATCGCATTACAATTTAGCAGCTAAGCTGCGTTTTGTAAATGTGTCAGACAGACACTCTGTGGTATGTAGGGTTGGTTGGGCATTGAACGCCCTTAATGGTGTGTTGGGATGGCTGAAGATGGTGTGTAGTGGATGGGGGTTAGGAATATTTGCATCTGACTCTAATCTATTATGTATATGAAACTGAAATTGTTTCTGCATCTAAAATTAATCTGTCTTGGATCTGAACTAGAAAAGTTTCTATTATCAGATCGAACCTTTGAATATGGACATTGTTTGATAAATGTGTTTATGTGAACAAACTTCTGTATGCATGAGTTCACCACTCACTTGATTATTGGTTGGATTTCAAGTGGTTTTTAGTCTTAAACGAGGCGGCACCGCAAAAGTTCGGTCAAGCATTTATCTTTCATTTAAATATTATTTTAGGAATTTTGGTAAACTATGATAGTATGACTTTTGGAAGATTATATACTTAACTGATCTTTGTGATGAATATTATGCGACATATGGTTTAGTATTATTGTGTTATATGTGTGGTATTTGAGTATCAATGATGTAACTCTTTAAACTTAGACTGGACGTCTAGGCCGGGTTTAGGGTACTGTTGCAATTAAAATGGTGAAATTATATTTTTACTATCATAAAAAGTATACAATTTAATTTCGACTCCACAAAAAAAATTTCTGACTCCGACGAATGTTAAATTTATTTTTATTATTTCTCAATTGAGTTACCTTCAGTTAACTTATAACATTATTTCAATGGAAAACTCTAATAATAATATAAATAAAACCTTTATACTTTTATTCCTTTAAATAGATAGAGATAAATAGGTCTATTGTCTTAAATAAAATGGTAAAATAGGTATGTTTAATTTAAATAATAAAATAATCAGGAAAATAGTTTTTTTTTTTTTTTTTGTGATTTGGACCAACACATCAAGATTTTTATTATTATTATTTTGAGACATTTCACAAATTTATTCGCAACAAAAATATAATGAATTCTTAATAATGTGATTAAAATTATTTTGAGTTATCAAAACAATGCAAATACTTAAATATAACATAGACACTTTCATGTTTTAAAACATACTCTTAAATAAAATCAGGACTTTTATCAATAAAGGCTTATTTAATTAAAAACAGCTGAAAGACTTAATTGAATAATGTATATTAGTTTAAGGATTTCTATGATATTAGTCATCTCTTAAATATTACCAATATATATATATATATATATATATATATCCAATAACAACAAAATCTCGCAATTTAATTTCATTGCAAAACCTATTAAAGGTCCAATATAATGTTTAGTAGAAAAAGTCAATAGCAAATAGATAAAACCTTCAATATAATCAAACTTAACAAATTAAAAATCTAAATAAATTTATATTTTGAATATTGAATACTTCAAAATCCCAAAATTTTAATTTTACTTTTCGACTAAAAATCATATCAATTTTTTGCACAATTTTTTAAAATACATTTTTTATGATGTTGAAATCATTTTTAAATAAAAATTAACTTGATGAATAGGAGCATATACGAAAATTTTTAATTTTTAAAACAACAGATTTTTATTAACAATGATTAGATGTGATCGATCACTTATTAATTTTCTATTTAAAAAAATTTATAGAATTTCTTTTAATTTTAATTTTTAAAATTTTGATCTAAGTTGAAGTTCAAAGAAAGAAATAGATTTAGAAGTCATCACACAGAGAGAAAATTATAGCACTCTTACAACATCCCAAAAATTGATGTCTTGTTCAATACATGTTATCTTGAGTTTCAGACATTACAAGTTCAAATTTTAATATTTAATTATAATCTCATAAAATTAAAATATTAACATAAATTTTATTAATCGAGTGAATTTAATTTTAAAGCGCAAAATATTCTAAACAGAGTTATTATTATTATTATTATTATTATTATTATTATTATTATTATTAATTAAAATGGAGAACATCAAGAACAATAAATGAGTTATTATTCTAGTACGTTAGGCAAATGATCTCAACAATCTCCCTAATGCTAAAATGTTGCTTTATTTTTTAAAATTACTTAAAAACCTTTAATGAACATGCATGAAAGCAATAACATAATTAAATAAACTAACATAAATGATAATATGAAATTAAACTAAAATGCGAAAAAACACTACAAATTTAAATTACAACATTATCATAACATAACACATAAATTTTAAGTAGTTGAAAAATTATTTTATGGATCATTCTCATTATATTATTTACGATTTTTTTTAATTATTTAATAATATTTTATTATTTTTATGTCATTAACACATAATTTTAGTAATTTTTTTTAGTCAAAATTTGGTTCGATTCGGGGTTCAGGGTTCTAAATTTGAGATTCGGTTTCAGAGTTCAAGGTTTAAGGTTTAGACTTTAGAGTTTGGATTATGATTCAAGGTTTGAGGTTTAAGGTTTAGGGTTTAGGAATAAAGGTAAAAAAATTACCAAAATATATGTCAATAACATAAAAAAATTATTGAAATATCATTAAATAATTAAAAATGAACCTTAAATAATGTACTGAAAAAAGTGAATAATATAATTCCTCCTCACACACATAGGCGATATATACTGGCATAGGACATAATCTAAAGAACACATAAAAACACAATACAAGTTCAAAACATTTACATATAATTATGTACAACATGCACACCACATAACCATAATTATACGTACTCATGCACAGATTCACACACAGATATATACACGTGTTGAAGACAGCAACTATGTTGATAAAATACATAGATTAATCAATCCACAAGATACCCACCAACTAAATTCATGAAATAAAGAAATTAAACTCATATTCCTTGCATGGAAATCTCGTGCTCATCATAACGTGTAAACATTTTTCATGCTTTGAAACCTTTAGCCTTTACGAGGAAACTCATTTTCATACTTAACAACATTTGTCATGACTTTACGAGTATCCATGTTTAATCCATGCATGAATTTCATATAAAGTTCCTACTTTTATGCCATAATCAAGTTTGAAGACTTCAATTTTTATGCATATCTATGTCAAACGAAGACAAAAGCAGGTAAAGCAAAATAATTTGCAACATAACATAATAAACAATTTGTCGTGTACTACAACAAAACAGACTTTTAGCGGTGTTTTTAGTGGCGTTTAGAATAAAAACGCCACAAAAGTTACACTTTAGCGGTGCTAACTTGGAAATGCCGCAAAAGGTTGAGTTATAGCGGCATTTTTGTAACAAATGCAGCTAAATGTGGGCAATAGCGGCGTTTTTAGAAAAACGCCGCAAAAAAAAAATATTTTATTTCAAAACAAAACGACGTCGTTTTCGTCTCAATATAAAAATTATAAAAAAACTCAAGCATAAAAAAAATTATTTCAAAACAAAACGTCGTTTTCGTCTCAGTATAAAAATTATAAAAAAACTCAAACTTTAGCGGCGTTTTTGCAAAAAACGCCGTTAAAGGTAAGCAATAGCGGCAAACGTCGCAAAAAAAAACATTTTATTTCAAAACAAAACGACGTCGTTTTCGTTACAATATAAAGATAAAGCAATAGCGGCGTTTTTTTGCAGAAAACGCTGCAAAAGGTAAAAGCTTATTTCAAAACAAAAAAAGCGTTGTTTTGGTCACTGTATAATAATTCAATTTTATTTTAGGTTTAGTGTTTAAGGTTTTTGATTTAGTGTTAAGGGTTTAGCGTTTACGGTGTAAGATGTAGGGTGTAAGGTGTAGGGCTAGGGTTTAATGTTTATGGTTTAGGGTTTTAGTGATTTAGAGTTTAGGGTTTAAGATTTAGTATTTATGGTTTTAGGGTTTATAGGTTTACAAGGGTTTATGGTTTAAGGTTTAGGGTTTATGGGCTTTTAGGGGTTTATGGTTTAGAGTTTAGGGTTAAATGTTTAGGGTTTAAGATTTTAGGGGTTTAAGTGTAATATCCCGAAAATTTCTATCATTGATACAGTAAAATAAAGAAATAAAGAAATAAAAAGAGAAATTTTGAGCTCTATCAACAAAATCTATGTAGGAAGTGATTATGATGTATTAATCCAAGAAAGGACTAAATCGTAAAAGTGAGAAAAGTTTTGTGGCCTAAGAGTAAATACTTAAAATTTAAGGGGTTAAAGTGTAAATATGGAAAAGTTGAAGGACCAATAGTGCAAATATTTTAAGGATGGAATAATCTAGAAACTAAGGAAAATGGATGAATTAGGACCAAATTGAATAGGAGAAAGAATTATGAGGGACTAAATCACAATTTTACCAAATTAGGTGATGACTCAAGGATGGAATTTTAAAAGATCATGAAGGGCAAAATGGTCAATTAGAAGGAGAGAGAAATCTAGAAGGTAATGATGGTGTGATGATATTTTATAATTATTTAATAAGATAAATATTACTTTATTAATATTTTAATAAGATATTTTATTATTTTATTATTTTATTTAGTATATATGTATGTGTGTGTGTGTGGAAAAAAAAAAGAAGAAGAAGAAACCCACCATTTCCATGCACCAACGTGAGAGGAAGAGAGAAAGAAAGTTTTACTTTCTTTACAATTTGGTCCTTCCACCAAAAATTCACCATTTTCACCTAGAAATCAAAAGAATTTCCATAGCTACCGAAGGAGAAAAATGTTAAGGAGACTATGAGGAGCTAGAATATCAAGTTGGATTCAAGAAATAGAAGCTGGAGGAGAGAGAAAATGAAGTTAAAGTTTGGAAACATTAAAACAAGGTAAGAACATCAAGATTTCCATGTATTTTTAAGTTTAATATTATTGAAAAAGCATGTAAATGATGTTAATGTAGAGTTTTCTTATATATGATTCTATGTTCTTGATATGGTAGTGAAGAGAAAATAAGATAAAGTGATGGGAATTGGTGTAGAGAAAGAAAATAAGGGTGATATAAACTTAGTAATTAATATCTTGCACTAAAACAGTTTTGGACAGCAGCAGTAAGCTAAATTTGAAAAATCACCAAAAATGGTAGAAACTGAATTAAGAGTTGAGTAAGATATGGAATTAAAGCTTGTTGAGTCTATTTTCATATAAAAGAAACAAAACAAGTAAATGAATTCTCTGTTCTGAGATATTTATATTTTTATGAGACTGGTTCAGAATGATTTTGGGATCCTCTGTTCTGACTTGGAAAAATCATTAAAAATTGTATAAAAATAATTATGGGACATAAGTTATATGGTTAGAATATTTAATGAGTCTATTTTCAAGAAAAATAAGTGGGAACATCATCTGAGTCCCGTACGAGAAGATAATTAAATTTTAATGAAGAAAGGTCGGAACAGTTATACAGCAGAAGAGGGGTAACTTTAAAGAATAAACTGTACTTATTGGCTAAGCCAAAAATTCTAAAAATTTTATGGTAAGAAGATATGTGAGTCTAGTTTCAGGAAAAATTAACAGATCTTAATTTTGATTTCTGTAGCTCAAGATATAAATAATTTAGTGACTATGACGCAGGTGGACAGCTTGAATGTTCACATATAAGTAAATAGTGAAATTATTGATAATGTTACTTATAAGCATATTATATAAATTAAGGATGTGGAATGGAGAGGAGGAGGAGGAAAATATGTATGAATAATCAGTTAGCATGACTAATTTGTATGTTTTAAGCCCAAGGACTAAATCGAATAAAAGTAAAACTTTATGGGTAATTTTGTAAAAATGTTAGAAATGATCAAATTACATGAAATGGATTATTTTATTATTTAAATTGAAAATTTTAAATGAATATTGTTAATTTAGTCCAAGATCGGGGGAAAATATGTTTTAAGGATTAAATTGAAAAGTGTTGAAATTATGGAAAATTTTGATATTTTATAGAATTTATGGAATGTTATTAATATGTATGATGATAACAGCTGGAAATAAGGATTAAATTGCAAGAATTTATTTTTCTGAGCCTAAGGGTAAAATCATCATTAATTAAAAGTTTGGGGGCCAAATGGTAATTTTGCCTAGAGCATTAATTGAATGTATTAGAATATGGAATGAATGAAAACAATGGTCAAATTTATTTATAAAGATCCCAACGACTCAAATGCGAGACTCGAACGCGAAAAAAAAAAGATATCGGATTAATAAATTTATAAACACGAACAAACAACGAGGTAAGCTCGTGTAACTTGAATTGTATTTTTTAAACACTTGAAATATGTGGCTATGTGATGAAATATGATTTGAATGATCAATGCATAATAATTGATGAAATATTGATAATACTCGATATAAAAAGAAAGTAAATTCCGGTTGAATGGAATGGATTTCGATGGATCATTGGAAAAGGAATTTACGGTAAAAAGGATCTAGCCCGGACGGGTGATCCTATCCTGATGTAGCCCCCCCAAAGAATACAAGAAAAAGGATTAAGCCCGAAAGGGTAATCCTAATATCAGCCCTCCCGAAGAATATATGGGAAATGAGGTTCGCGGGAGTGTGCTGGTGGCTCTCCCGAAGAATACATGTGTATAGGCCCTTCCGAAGAATACATGGGAGCTGAGGTTCGCGGAAGTGTGCCAAGAATTGAGGTTCGCGGGAGAGTGAGGTTCGCGGGAGTGTGCTTACTGAAATGAAATGTGTAAGACCATGGTTGAAAGATACCATGGCAATGAATAAGACCATGGTTGAAAGATACCATGGCAACAAATTGAGAAAATGAATAAGACCATGGTTGAAAGATACCATGGCAATGAATAAGACCATGGTTGAAAGATACCATGGCAACAAATTGAGAAAATGAATAAGACCATGGTTGAAAGATACCATGGCAATGAATAAGACCATGGTTGAAAGATACCATGGCAACAAATTGAGAAAATGAATAAGACCATGGTTGAAAGATACCATGGCAATGAATAATACCATGGTTGAAAGATACCATGGCAACACATGCATATGAATTGACGGACCCGGAATTGTACACTAAAAGTGTACTCCTGTATGAATTGACGGTTAATGAGATTGTACACCAGGAGTGTACTATCGGAAATCCATCGAAATTCGGAGAAATTCAACGGGATAAAAATAGAAGATGGTAAACACATAGTTAAAAAGGGTAAATGTGAATTGATTGATTACGGACTTGCATATTTTAAGTATATTATATGATTTTAACTATCGATATTCCGATAAATTCAGTAAGTAAGAATCCTGACCAGAAAAAGAAATATGCATATAAAAAGATTTGTACATATAATCCTGAAGTACATGAAAAAAAATGACAGTGATACTGGATATATGGAAATATAAGATGATGATATTTGTACATGGAATTTATTGATGAATATATGCATCTA
Source organism: Gossypium stocksii (assembly GCA_020496765.1). Classification (NCBI taxonomy): domain Eukaryota; kingdom Viridiplantae; phylum Streptophyta; class Magnoliopsida; order Malvales; family Malvaceae; genus Gossypium; species Gossypium stocksii. The sequence continues at coordinate 9,739,912 of CM035621.1, read as the reverse complement.
TGATTATAGATTCGTATACTTTAATAATAATATTAATTGTATGACGATAAAATTTCGAATGACTTAATGAATAAAGCCCTGACATGGAAATAATTTGAGCACGAAACAATAATCACGAAATTGAACTTGAAATACACGAAAACGATATTTATTCGATATTTTAAAAATATGACATGGAAAATACATATATATGAAACTTACCTGATAATTATGCATGTTCAAGATTATGAATTGTCCTGGAATAAATATATACAAAATCCGTGAAAACAATGATACATGAAGTTTTGGTATAATGAATGATTTATGTTTTTGAAGAAATGGCAAGAGAATAATATGTATCATATCATATGAATATGCGGCAATCTTTAATGTGCTGATACATGGAAATTGGGTAAGCCGTAATAAGTAATAATCTCAAGTCTGATATGTTGATACAATGAGTTTATCGATTCTAAAATTATATGAAATATATTCAAGTGTACCAATGACTGTTGTTGTTGACGCTTAGACAAGTGCCAAGCTATTGGTTAAATGGTAATATGTTTATTATTTGATACATCGAAAGGGTAAATGATCAAATGAAAATATACATGTGTTTATGGAAGAATGGTAAAATTTAAGTTGTACAATTTCTTATAAAATAAGTTATCATGTGATAAAAAAAAAAGTTCTATAAACTCCGGTAATACCTCGTGACCCTATTCCAATGATGGATACGGGTTGGGGTGTTACATTAAGGCTTAGGGTCTAATTTTAAACAAACCGGTGTTGTTGTGCTCCTTGTATTCTGATCCATCATCCAAGTGGCCATCATGTATTATTTTTGAAAACTCATGCACTCTTTCGTCCTCTTCGATCTATTATTTAACTAGTTTCTTTATATTAATTAAAATACAATTTATTTGTAATTTAATATTTAAAATATTCAAAAAAAATTGATGACACGTAGAAAAAATTTAGAACTAATAACATTAAAAACTATATGTTAAAAATGAAAAAAAAATTAAAATACTATTATTTAAAATACTTTTAAAGTTTTTTGGGTATATGACTTATTATTTTTTTAAATTATATATTAAATAATTTCTTATATAATGGTAAAAGAGATAATTTTAATTTTAATGTATTAAAATTATCATTATAGTTTAAATTATTTAAGAGATAATAGATAAACTTTATGTATATTAAAATTTAAAAAAATTGTAAAAAAGTGAAGTATTAGCGGCGTTTTACGCCGCTAAAGATAGGCGCTTTTTAAAAACTCATTTTATATTAGGTTCAAGCATTAACGGCGCTAGGGTAAAAGCGCCTTTATAAGTGAGCATTAGTGGCGCTAGCAAAAAACGCCGCAAGCTTTAAAATTTTTGTTAGCAAAACGGCGCCGTTTCTTTATGTTCAGTTTTATTCCCTTTAGTTTCATTCCCTTCAGTTTTATTCTCGAAATCCCTTATTGTCTTCACCTAAGAGTTTTGCCCAATCCCTAATTTCCCAAAAATCAGATCCTCAAATCCAATCCGACCATCTGCTGCTTTGCCACCAACTGTCCACTCTGCCACATCGCCGTCAGCCTTCCTCTGCCTCATCGTCGTCGATAGTCAAAGGAAGACTTTAATAGTGACTTTGGACCACCAGGTTGTCTTTTAAGTTTGTTCGGAGTTAAATTTCAGTGGTGTAAGTCTTTTCTAATGTTATTTTGGTTTAGTTTCGATTAATTCGAATATAATAATTAATATTTTGTTTGATTTACAATTTCAAATGAGGAGTGTAGAGAAAATCTTAAAAGGGCAGGGGGAAAAGTTAAGCCACTTTTCACCAGCTTGCACCGCTCATCCACTGTTTATGGGTTAAGGTTTGGTTTTATGTTTAGCCTTTTCTATTCAACATCAAACATGTCTTGTGAGATATCTTAAGCAACGATTTGAGTTTAGAATATACACTAGATTACTTCATTTTCCTTTAAGGATTTGAGTTTAGAATAGTCGGGTTCTTTTGAGTAGATTTAGGAACGTTTTGCATTTAATTTGGTGGGCAACTAGTAAAACCAAGTTTATATATATTTTGATGCAGGTTGCACTCTTGGGTGGAGTTCTTTTCAGGTAAATACTCTTAAAATTGAGTATTGACAACTTTAATATTTCAAGAAGATTGTTTGCAGCTTTGGGTATTACTCAAATTGATTTTTAGCTAATATATAACTTAGGTTTCGTATCTAATACTAATCGTGTTATATTATTAAATTATATTACTTATAAAAATTTTGATTTTTTTCTCATTCTTAAATTGTTTTACTTGTAAATCTTCCTACTATTGATAGGTCAAATGCAACTGTAGTTGCCAACTGGTTTACATCTGATTGGAGAATTTAATTTGGTATATCTAATTGTCATCTTTTGAACAAAATTGTTTGGACTTTTTAAGATAAGACTAGCTTTAGTTTTATATACAAGATTGAGAAAGCACTTATTTTAGTGTAAAATTGTTGTAATTAAGCTGTTATTATTATTCAATTTGTAATTAAGCTTGTCAAGGTAGAAAGTGTAAATGAGGATGGGATAGGTTTAAATTGTATATAGAAATGATAAGATATTATGAGTTTTTAAAAGATTATGAAATTAATGTACAATATAACAAAATTGCCATTAACAGTTATGCTTCAAAGTTTGCACTTAGTTTTTGTTACAGTTAGGAAGTACAATAGAAATTGAAGTTTGCAAGTGATACTTTCCATATTTGCAAGTGTGTTCCTTAAGCTTTGGTCCTGAACCTATCTACTTCCCTCTACCCATTTGTTGTTACTTGTTCATTGCCATTGAAATATTACCTTAAGTATTCTAGTTGCATGTACAATATGCATTTCCAGGAAATGAACCATTTAATAGTCATGCATCATATTAGACAAGAAATAGAGTTCATACATATGCATATGCACAATATGCATTTCCATCTTTTAGTGAAGCATATCCTGTTAAATGTATATCATATAATTGTTGTTTTTATTGAAACATATCTTACATGTGTTCTAAGAACTATCGAGTAGCTGAATTAATATATCATATCATTGTTGTTTCTATTGAAACATATCTTGTAGCATCTTAAAAGTTTTGGGCGTGATTTGCTCACCGCAACTGTAATTGCTGGAATCGACTCTACCATCCAATTTACAATTTCTAAGAGGTATGTATATTTAATTTGCTAAATTTAAATTGCACATAATATCATCTAATTTACAATCATATATTCCTTCCATTTTAATGGCTGCTTTTTCAATTTTTTTCGTTGATTACAAGTAAATTTTGGCAGCCCTCTACATCGCCTTTAATAGCCCTCTGCATCGCTGTTGGCAGCTCTATGCTGCATCTCCATCGCCAACCCTCTGCTGCTACTCCATTTTCTGCCATCCACTTTTCTGTTATCTGTCATACTGTGAGTTCTTTTTTCTAAAAAGTCAGTGAATTAATGTTGTCTGATTTTATTTTTTTTTGAAATTAAAGTTGTTGGAATGCATGGTTAATTGGAAGGTTGAAGCTGTCCAAAGCATGACATGTTTCTTATGATTATTGAATGTTATGTGCTGTTGTTTATTGACTTGACTGCAAATATGCTGATTTTCCTTTTGGGGCTCCGATTTTGTATAGTTGTGATTGCTGACTTTCTTTTCAATTTGCCATGTTTGCCAGTTTGCCATGTTCTCTTTTTATTAAATTTTATTACCATGTACTTTTTTAAGAAGTAGTATGTCAATTCATTTTTCAAACTTAAAATTTAAGTTTATGGATTAAAGTAGTCAACTGAACTTAAGAACTAAATTTGGATCATCGGAAGATATATAAGACATATATGAATTATATGAGCAATAGAACTTTAACTTGTGCTCGGGACATTTTTTAATACTTAAGTCCATAAATATTTTGGGAATATAAAGTAAACAAGAAGATGTCAACGGAGCAATGATAATATGAGAAGATAAAGAAAATGAGAGTGATATTTTATTTTTTTAATCACGAAAAATATTTTTTCTAATTTTATAACTTTTTAAAATTATGTAATTAAATTAAATTGTATTTAAACTTTTATTTTAAATAATTTATTTTATTTTTTTAATCCCAAAAAATATTTTATCTAATTTTATTTTATTTTTAAATTATGTAATTAAATTAAATTGCATATAAACTTTTATTTTAAATAATTTATTTTATTTTTTTAATCATGAAAAATATTGTCTAATTTTATTTTATTTTTAAATTACATAATTAAATTAAATTATATTTAATGTTTTGTTTTAAATATGTTATTTTATTTGGAGCATGAAAAATATTTTGAATATTTTAATTTATTTTAACATCACCTAATTTAATTAGGTGATGTTAAAATAAATTAGAATATTCAAAATATTTTTGTGATTAAAATAAAATATTTATTTGTCTTAATTCCATCATGTCTCTTTCATTCATAACTTACATAATTTACATAACTCATAACTTAGATAATTTAAAGATTAAATTTCATAACTTACATAATTTACATAACTTACATAATACATAAATATATCTTACATAACTTAATTATACTTATAAATAAACAACTTACCTGTGTAATTTATTGTCAACTTTAGACTTCAAAAATTACAAAATAGATAGGAGTTGGATGAATTTGTCAAGGGCAAGCAACGGCTATCGAAATGGAGTACAAATTTTTCTAAATTTTGCATTTCAAAATGCAAGCCAAGAGAATATAATTCTTTGCCCGTGTAAGGAGTGTGGCAATATCAATTGGCATTATTGTGAAGTTGTCTATGAACATCTAATTGTTGATGGCTTTATTCGGGGGTATAAAAAATAGATTTTTCATGGAGAGTGTATACCTAGTGGAGCCTCTTCAACAATTAATCCGGGTTATCCTCATAGTGCTTACCATCAGTATGTTAGAGAAGATGACATGGAAGGTAAGTTGCGGGATGCATTTAATATGCGCAGTGATGGTTTGCAATCATTTCCACCTGACTTGGTTGCATCCGATGGTTATAATTTTGGTGGAAATACTTTCACCGAAACGAGAAGTGTACTTGATAAACAGCCAAATGAAGAAGCGGCGAAGTTCTACACGTTACTTAGTGAAATGAATAAAGAACTTTATGAGGGATCAAAATTTTCAAAAATTTCCTTCTGTATTCGTCTTTTTCACTTAAAATGTTTGAAAGGGTGGACCGGAAACTCTTTGACAATGCTGTTAGAGTTTTTGAGAGAAATGTTCCCGTTTGCAAAAATCCCTCAATTATGCAAAGACATGAAGAAACTGATAAAAGATTTGGGCCTTGGGTACAACAAAATTCATAGTTGCCCAAATGACTGCATGTTGTATTAGGGTGATCGGAAAAACCAACAGTCTTGTCATGTTTGCGGTAAATCTCGTTGGATGAATAGAAATACAGAAGATGTTAATGAGGATGAATATGAGGCACAGACAAGAAGGAAGCCAAACAAGATTTTGTGATATTTTCCGCTAATACCAAGGCTTCAAAGGCTATTCATGTCGTTAAAGACAGTCGAGTCTATGACGTGGCATCATGATCAACGAACTGATGATGGATTATTAAGGCATCCTACAGATTCTTTAGCATGGAAGTCATTTGACAATAAATTTTCAAACTTTGTAAGTGATTCTCGGAGTGTGAGGCTTGGGCTAGCATCTGATGGATTTAATCATTACAAAATCATGAGCACTTCGTACAGTACTTGGCCTATAGTGCTTGTTCCTTATAATTTGCCTTCATGGCTCTGCATGAAACAATCTTCTTTTATCTTATCTATGATTATCCCTGGTGAGAAAGGTCCCGGAAATGATATTGACATTTATTTGTAGCCACTTATTGAAGAGTTAAAACAATTATGGCGGGTGTTGAGACATATGATGTATTGAGAAAGGAGAACTTTTACCTACGTGCTGCTTTGTTGTGGACGATTAATGATTTCCTGGCTTATGCCAATTTATCTAGATGGAGTACTAAAGGACGTTATGCTTGTCCTTGTTGTGCTACGCAAACATGTTCGAAGTGGTTATATAATGGGAAGAAGTTTTTTTATATGCGGCATTGTCGATGGTTAGATAGAAATCATAGATTTAGAGTTCAGAGGACTTTATTGACGGTACTAAAGAGTTCAGAGAAGCTCCTCAGTAGACCCATGGGTCTGAAATCTTGTACATGTTAAATGATATGGATTTCAGTTACGGGAAGGTGAATCATCAAACATGCAAACAAAGAGACGATCGAGGGATGAATTTGATGATGAATCTGATGAGGAGGATGATCCTAATGAGACGGACTTATGGAAGAAAAAGTATTTTTTTAGTTGCCTTATTGGGAGCATCACATATTACGACACAATCTTGATGTGATGCATATTGAGAAGAATGTTTGCGAGAATATACTATTGGGACAATTTTGAACGTCGATGAAAAATTGAAAGACAATCTTCAGAGTCGGCTTGATTTAGTTGACATGGGAATTTGGCATGATCTTCATCCTCAAGTACTTCCGAATGGAAAATATAAGTCGTCGCCTCCAATTTTTACAATGTCGAAGGAAGAGAAAGAAGTGTTTTGCATGGTATTGAAGGACATAAAGGTCCTAGATGCGTATGCATCAAATATATCTCGATGTGTGAGTCTTAAAGATCGAAGACTATATTCTTTAAAATCACATGATTATCACATCTTGATGCAATATCTACTTCCAGTTACTTTATGGTGCTGTATGTCAAAAAGGGTGACGTCTTATATAATTGAATTGTCCAATATAATGAAAGCTATTTGTGGCAAAGTTTTGAATGTTGAAGAACTTGAGAAAGTACAAAACCTAGCCTCTTTGACTCTATGCAATTTGGAGAGGATCTTCCCACCTTCCTTTTTCACTATTATAGTGCACTTGATAATCCATCTCCCTCGTGAAGCAATAATTGGTGGACCGATTTTCTATCGATGGATGTATCCTATAGAAATATGCTAATTTATTTCAAAGGCATTCATTCATTCACATCTATACCTGTAGTTACAACTTTTGATAATGTTGTATATCATGTTTAGGTTCCTAAGCAAATTGAAGTTTTATTGTCGTAATAAGCGTTATCCAGAAGAATCAATTACTGAAGGCTACTTGGCAGAGGAGTGTATGACATTCTGTTCAAGATATTTAGAAGATGTTGAAACAAGATTGAATAGACCAAGTAGAAATCTGGGCTCAATGATCCTAACTTGGCCGAAACTTATTTATTTCAAAGTTATGGAGAACAAATCGGTAAAGTTGAAATTACAGAATTAGATGAAAGATCTTGGGTACAAGCACATAGATATATTCTTTTTTACCATGATGCAATTGAACCATTACGCAAGTAAGTTCTAGAATATGATAAATATTCATTTTTTTTATTTGTTTATTTTCTAACCAGTTAAACATGTTCTTAACATAGTGAGTACAAACAAATCTTGAGATCTCGTTCACGCTCACGAAGATTACAACATCGAGAGATTAATAAGTTATTCACAGAATCTTTTCATGAATGGTTAAGCCAAACGGTATGCAACTCAACCTTTTATTGACAAATAATAATATTTTCTCATAACATTTATAATTACTCAATTTACTTTCGATTTAATAGGTTTGGAGCGGGAAGGACGTTAATGACGAAGTTAAATAGTTTTCCCAATGTCTGAATCGAGTAGTCAAAAGATATAGTGCCTTCGTCATCAATGGATTCAGATTTCATACAAAATATCGTGAGAGATTGAGGAGAACTCAAAATTGTGGAATACTTGTTAATTATTCAATTACAAGTTATGCTAGTGCTAGGGACAGTAATCTTGTCAAGGGAAATGTGGAGTATTACGGACTTCTTACTGACATTATTGAGTTGGATTACTATGAAAAATGGAAAGTTGTCTTATTTCGAGGTGATTGGGCTGATGTGAATACTGCTCGCGGAATTAAAAACGATCAATTTGGTTTTACTATGGTGAATTTCTCTCGATTGATTCACATTGGAGAACAATTGATAGACGAGCCGTATGTATTTTCTTCTCAAGTGAAACAAGTTTTTTACTCGAAAGATCCAACTGATGAGGGTTGGTACGTTGTACTCCGAAACACCCCTAGAGACTTGTTTGACATGGGGAATGGAAGTAGAGATGATATCGTCGAAAGATCAGAAACTTTGTCTTTTCCAGAACAAAACTTAAATGAAAATATCCCTAGTACTAGTACACAATTTCAATGGGTTCGTCAGGATGTGGATGAAGATATTTAAGAATTATAATGTAATAAGATTTTACGATTTTTTAATTATATGTAATATTATAATTTTAATATTGCTTATGTTATATAATTTAACTGTTTTATATATACTATTATTGTTGAAATTTGTTACTAAAATTTCAACCATTTTATGTGTATTGCAGGAAAAATGCGTAGAAGAAGATTACGAGATTTAAGTATAGTACAGAATACTCCAAATTCGAAAGAAGGAAATAGTGAACAGCAGACAGTTATTGGATCATCGAATGTGCCGGAGACACTTGACGAGCCTACAGAATTTCAAAGTAATGTTAAGATTATTTTACATGCGTGTTGACTTTTATTATTGATTTATTTTTCAATTTCAATATAATAATATATTATTTTTCAACTGAAAGTGGTGGGACGCGCAGAGGTCGAGGACGTACGTTACTTAAAGATTTATACGACTTAAATCCGGTCGAGCATGTCAAAGTACGTCGAAATAGTCATGGTCAGCCTGTTGGATCTGAAGCTCGACTTTTAGCTGGCTATGTGGGCATTATAGCACGAAATGCCAATATGTTGCCCATCAACTATGAATCATGGCGTCAAATGCCTAATAGCAACAAAAATCAAGCTCTCGATAATATTAAGGTAACAAAACGTGAATGTAATTTATAATACTTTGGTTTAAGTTTCTTTTATATTTACTTTTTAAACTTGTGTTTTTTTAGGAGAGATTTGCTTTAGAGGTCTCGGATGACTATATTAAGAAGACATTGGGTAAAAAATGGAGAGACCATAAAAGCACTTTGAAAAAAAAATATTTTAAGAAAGACATAAGCCTCGAAGAAAAATTACGAAATGTCCCGCCGGGAATGCTGAGGTACCAATGTAAAGATGCAGTTAGATTCTGGAATTCAAAAAAAGGAAAGGTATTACGTACTTCCAAACTCTTATAAATTTTTTGATTTATAGTATTTACTATATACGTAATAATAATTTCATTATGTAGGACCGTGAACAAGTTGGAACAAGCAGCAGATAGAAACAAAAATTTACGCACACGGCCGGGTCGAGAAGTTTTGCTTGTGTAGCTGAGGCCGAGGTATTATGAATTTATTAATTCTGTCAAATATTAATGACTTTTTACTATTAAATAATATTTTTACTACTATATTGTAGGAAGTCTCGTCTGGTCAAAAAGTTGGACGCCTTCAGCTTTTTGACATTACGCATAGGAAAAAAGATGGATCTTCGATGACATCCGAAGCTGGAGAAATTATGGTATATTTACTTAATAAAATTTGATTTATTATAAATATTTATAATGTTTACTTATAATGGTTTAATTCGTCGTTAGTAGTTTTAAATAATGTTAAGTTATGTTGTATTCCTTTTTATTATATATTTCGTTTCTAACTCTTTGATTGGTTTATTAGGAGAAACTAAAAGATAAGAAGGCGAAGTATGAAGCGATTGCTTCGACTGATAACTCTGTTAATTTGGAGGACATTGATAACAGAATTATTAATGAAGTTTTGAGTCCTGAAAGGTATGGTCGGGTTCGATTTCAAGGATCTGGTGTTAACCCAATCCAATATTTTGCATCTAGCTCACAGCAATACATGCCTTCCGGGGGTCAAGCTCAAGCTGAAGTTCAGAGGTTAAGAGACCAGATAGCTTAGATGCAAGCTAGCACAGTTGAGCAAATTTCTTAACTTAGAGCGGAGGCAGCAGAGAGGGAGGCGAAGGCAGTAATGAGGGAGGCAGAGCAGAACAGAAAGTACGATGAACTCCAGCTACAGCTTCAGACTATGATGAAGATGTTCCAGCAGTCGCAAAAGCCGCCATCTTAGACATTTGTTTTCTTGTAACTTTTAACATTATTGTAAGAATATTTTGAAATATATTTTCTTATAATTTATATCATATATCTTTCGTATAATTTTGTATCATTTAGATTTGCTATTTTTGGTTAGATTTTATGTTATATTTGCTATTTTTGGTTGGATTTCATGTAGGAAGGGTTGGATATTGGTGAAAAATGTATATTGCAAATTTGCCCAAATTAGCGGCGCTAGAGACTATGACTTTTAACGATGTTTTCAAAAAAAGCGCCGCTAAAGACCATGACTTTTAGCGGCATTTTTAAAAAAAGCTCCGTTAAAGACTGACTTTTAGCGGCGTTTTTCGTAAAAGCACTGCTAAAAGTCATGATCTTTAACAGCGTTTTTTCAAATAAACACAACAAATTTTAGCGGCGTTTTAGTTTTAGCGGCGCTTAAAAGCAAAAAAAAAAGCCGCTAAAAGTCTGTTTTCTTATAGTGGTGGTTACTCACCTAATCCTTTAATTATATGATCTGGTGTTTAATCTCCACTTATGGGAATAGAGTTCATTTCATGAACAGCCGTTTACTTCTTACACTCACGACGAAAAAATTAATCACTATTACTAATTATAAATACCCTAATTACAATAAAAAAAATCTAAACACATAAAAGTGTACATAAACAGCGCAGGGGAATTAATAGCCAAACAACAACCAAACGCATATGGACTACAGCCAAACGTAAAGTAACTAGATTCTAAGACATTTTTCTTCATGATAGCATCATACAACCGAGATTTTAAGTGCAATAACATCTTAAGATTTTGAGTAGTTTATAAAAATAGTGTACTATAAAAATATATTTAGAATAATAAGGTGGGTTTTAAATTATTTTAAAAAATATGATAAATTTTTCTCCTCAAAAAGTAATTTCGCTATGTTAGATAGCAAGTTCATTATACATGTGACACATGTCACACTTTAAACTTTAAAAATATAATACCAGCCTAATTTTTACATGTCAAGAAGTTGACACGTGAATATTTGACCATTTGTATTAAAAAAAAAACTATATAAAGCATGGCACATGTCACATGCATAATGAACTTATTATTTGACATGGCGGGATCACTTTTTAAAGAGAAAAAAAATATTATATTTTTTTAAGTAAATAAAAAAACCATTATATTTTTTTAAATATTTTTTTCAAATACAATATTTTTATAATAAATCGTAAGATTTCTAGTTGCAAGCATGGATACAAAACAAGATGATCATGTTCATTTGTTGGGAGTATATTCATACAAACAAAAGACATACAAAATACAGATTGAATAATAATTATTATTATAGCATACTTATGCGTAAAAAATAAAAATTATGGAATAAATATATTTATAAAAAATATATAAAAAATAAATGAAACTTCTATTAAACTGGAAAATAACTTTTTTGAAAATTATGAAGGTATGGATTCAAATTTTATTATGTATATATATTGTTATTTTTATGTAAAAGATATAAAACGATAAAAATACCCTCAAAATAATATATTTTATTTTGTAAAATAATATTTTTTTACAACTAAATTAAAACTCGATTAATAGGTGATACAAACAGAATCAAAGATAATTAAAAAGAAGGTATATAAAAGCCCACAAGTTAACCTAGTATTCAGTAAATAATTTTTGCCCATCACCAATCCCAATCGGACTTTGCCAAATGCCCAATTAAATTAAAAGTAAATGAGGAAACAAATTAACTTACCAAGAAAATTCGAGATTCCATTTAAAAACATAAAATCCACACAAAATACAGCCATTACATGTGCCATAATTTAATATATAGAGAAAAATAATACGCTTCAACGTATTTAAATTCATATTTTCTGTATTAATAATAATATTTATATCAATCGAATTAAGACTCAATCGACAAATATTAATTACTATAATTACGTGCTGACTTTATTTTTGAGGATTCTCACATGTTGAATCAGTGAACTAAATGTATGTGGTTATGCGTATAACAAGATAATCATAAAAAATAAATTAGTTTAATGATAAAATTAAAACTTTTAAAATTTAGAAATTTTAAATTCGAGTTTATTCATATAAGTTATATATAAATTTTTAGTTTAAATTTTATTGTCTGCGGATGATATTCAATTTTATTTTTAACCCAGATTTCAATATATTTTCATTTCAATTTTATATTATAATTTATAATAGTTGGTACGGTTATAGTTATTCGAGCACCCCTAATCCATAGGAGGGCCTGCATAGTTACAGTTATTTGATATATATTAATTATAATTGTAATTTTTAAGGTAAATTATAATTAAAATAGTCACTTTTATTACTTCAGCAGTGGCAAAACCAGAAAAATTTTTTAGGGCGCCGGATGAAATTTTAATTTTTTATAGTTTATATTTTTATAATTTGTAAAGGATTAAATCGAATTTTTATAATTTTAGGGGGGCCAAAGTGTAATTTTACCTTTACTAATTTAAAATTTTTAAAAAATTTTAAGGGCCTTAAAAGTAATTTTACATTTTAGGGGGGCCAAGGCCCATGCCAGCCCCCCTGGCTTCGCCCCTGTACCTCAGGTTACATTTTAATTACTTATGTTTGAAATATTATGTTTTAGTCATTTACGTAAACGTATTGTAACATTTTAGTCATTTAGCCGTTAATTGTTGTTAATTGTATAACGGTAAGCTGACGTGACATGTTAAATCACCATTTCAAATAAAAAATTTAAGTTAAATTGTACAATTGGCCCCCATGTTTTTTTTGTTTTGAACAATTTATTTTTTTTTCTTTTATGTTCTTTCAACTTTCTTTTCTTTTCATTTGTTTTCACTCTCTTTGCTTCTCCCTTTGTTATTCTCCTTTCTCCATCTCTTTTAATATAGTTTTTCAATGTTTTCCATCTGTTAAAACTAAAGGGGAAGAAGAAAAGGAAAATAAAGAAAAAAATTTGTTCAAAAAAAATAAAAGCATAGGAATTAGTTTTAACAAATGGAAAATATTGAAAAACTACGTTACAAGAGACGGAGAAAGGAGGAAAACAAAAGGAAAAGCAGAAAAGAATAGAAAAAAAAGAAAAAAAAGGAAGTTAAAAGAACAAAAAAGAAGAAAAATTAAATTGCTCAAAACAAAAAAATATATAAGGACTAATTGTAAAATTTAACCTAAAATTTTTATTTGAAATGATGATTTAACATGATATGTCAGCTTACCGTTACACCGTTAACAGCAATTAACGACTCAGTGACTAAAATGTTACCAAATGTTAACGTAAGTGATTAAAACATAACATTCCAAACATAATTAACTAAAATGTACTATGAAGTAAACAAAAATGACTATATTTTATAGTTTACTCTAATTTTTATAATACTTAATATATTTACTTAGAATATATTGTTAAAATTTAAATCAACATATAACCAAAAGTTAATCAATATTTTTTTTATAGTAATCAATAATAAATGATTGATCACTTGTTATATTCATGTATGGTGGTTGAGATTCCCCATGATATATAAAGGAAATATATATGTATATACATATATAAAAAATAAAGGAGAAAGTGGGTATAAGGTTTGTATCAATTTTGCCATAGTCTCCGCAGAAAATGTTGAATTTTCTCAGCAAATACAAAGTACAAAAAACGGTATAATCCAAACATTGTTTGAAAAAAAGGGGTATGTTCACATTTCATGATCTCTAATTTTATCAAATATATCACTTTCTGTACAAACTGTATCTAATTTTAAACTATATAAAAATCTAGTAATATGCTATGTCTTTTTCTTTCTTTCCTATCAGTTTTATTTTGAGGAAGAAGAGATAGATCTTATCGTATTCGTCGTTGTTGCATCTGTGTACTTATATGTCACATGCTGAAACGTACGGATCATGACAGCTCAAATATCACTGGATTTTCATGTGCGCTTGTCACTCCTCACTTGTTACTTGTCTTGTCTTGTCGACTTTTTGTATCTTTGTTCATTATTGAGTTTAGGGTAAATTGTATCTAAGCTCATTATATTATTTAGTAAGTTTACGTTTTAGTTATTTAATTTTAAAAAGTTACAAAATGATCATTAAACTATTCGTAAGTTTTTATTTAGGTCACTAGGTTGTTGAAGTCGTCATCATATGCCGGTTGAAAGCTCTCATTACCCTTCTTTTCTACTATTTAGTTTTTTTTTTATGAAACAACTTTGAATGTCATAAATCTACAAAACAAAATCTAAACAGTTTTCTTCTTCGATCTTTAACACAAACTGCCAGATCAACAAGGTTCTAAGGTATATTCTTCTACTCGTCAATGAGTACTGATCCACTGTAATGATCCAAATTTCAATGGTGCCAGAAAAACCCAATTTTGAAGTTGAATTGTTAAAATGTGATGATTAAGTTTGAAAAGTAAATATTTACATGTCGTCTACGATAGTGATAGATTAAATTATTTAGTAGAATTAGCATGAATTGATTAATAATTATAGTTAGAGATTAAATTGCAAAAATAGAATCGATATTGAATTTTTAATTTAAAAAATAAAGGACACTTAGTTATAAATTAAGTTAAAAGCTGTACAATAATTTAATAAATTGTAATAAATGCATTAATTCATGTTTAAATTATTGTAAATTATTTGAATTGTATAATTAATGAGTTTCTATATTTGGATTTAATTTTTATATCTAAAGATGACGTAGGATCATCTCGCGACAAAGGAAAACATAAAGTCATTAATTAACAAATAGTCGCTTTTAGTTTGTACTTTTATAATTCAATTTCAGTTTATTTTCGTAAATTAATTAGTCATTATAATCAATGTGACTATGCATAGAGGAAATGGTATCTTTCCCTTAAAAACTTTGAGTAATGGAGTTGATGATACTTGAATTTTGTGATAAATGTTTAAAATTGTTTTGGATGTAAATATGAAAATTTGGACATTTATATTACAATGATATATGTTACAATTGTGATTATGATGTTAATGCCCCATTAAATGATATTAGACAAGCTTCGGGTATAACTAGTATGCCACTGGGTCATCGATATAGTGAATTCCTAGTTATCATTGTCGGGCAACCCAAGATGGTAAAATAAACGAATACTTAAAGTCATCATTGTTGGGCAACCCAGGATGACAAAATAAAGTAGTCCTAGTTTCTAGAAGGTGTGGACTTCCTTGATATATATAGATCCGAGTATTTGTTTTAATGTCTATCGTCGAATGATAATAGGGGCCAAAATGAATAATTATAGAAATTGATATTGGAATGTGAAATGAGTAAGAAAGTTGGAAAAAGATATGATAAGTTAAAGTAATATTTATTAATGTGATAGGTACTTATTATATGTATATATTTACTTTAGTTTATTCTTAATGAAATGTATTTGAATTATATTAGCACTAGTGAGTTTAAAATATTTAGCATACAGTTTGTTATTTTCGTATGTAGGTCTCAGACAAGGATTTTCATAGGTTGAAAGTGTCAAAGCATCCATTCTCAACAACTTAGCTCGGGAAATCATTTTCCTACCTCTTTTGTATGTATATATGTGTTTGGGTTGAAATGATATGTACCTAGGTTGATTTAAGCATGTTGTTTAAGTGGTCATTTTGGTATATTTGGTATTTGGCATATAAGGTTTTATAAAATGAACTTTAACCTTTGATTAGTGGATAATTATGCTAGTTTATACAAGTTTGATTTTGAGAAATAGTTGGTTAAATGATGATATATTGATGGTTATGATTTGATGATGTTTGATTGTGTTTATATGTAATAGTTTGATGGTTTTACTTTGATGTAAAGTTTAGGTATACTTAAGGTGTCATTTGGTATAATTTGGATGCTTGAAAATTTACATTTAGGGTCATTTTACCATTGAGTCTCTATAGAGCATGATCATGTCTCGAGACCATAAGAACAAAATTTACCTTATATTATAACCTACATGCTTAGTGACTCGAGACTTGGCAAATTAGTCTCGAGACAAGTAAACTTTGAAACTAAATTAGTTTTGCCCTGTTCCAGGTCTCAAGACATTTCAACATCAAAGGGAAATTAAATAAACAGGGAGATTGGTCTCTAGACCTAATCTCGAGACATAAAGAACCTTGCTTCGAGACACTACTTCTAGTGTCTCGAGACATGTTGACATTGAAACTAAAATACCTAAAATAAAATAAGGATGGTCTTAAATAAGTTATTTGTCTCAAGACACAACATTGAAACTTGATAGTTGAGTTTAGATTCGAGTTCTAACTCTAACTTTAACCTTCCATAACCACATAACATGATTAATTGAATCCTAAATACAATGAATGTGTATGTGAGAGAATAATTGATGATTTAAATTGGTTTGAATGATAATTATGATTTAAATTTTAAGTAAATGCCTGAGTTGTTTCTGCAACGTAATGTGACATCACACATTCCAATCCAACGACCGAGTTGAGTGTTGGGTGTTACATCTAGGGGTGAGCATTCGATCGAATCGAATCGAATCAAAAAAATTTTGAGTTAATCGAGTTGATGAATCATACTCTATCATCCTAATTTGATTTGAAATTTTCTCGAATCGAGTCGAGTGAGATGGAATTCGAATCGAGTCGAATCGAATATATTTGTTCGAGTTAAATTTTAAAAAATAATTTTGGGTCCTTATAACCACTGTCAACCCTTGTAATAAAATTTGTCCACCTTAATCAAATTTTTTATTAACTTTCATCACCTTATAATTTATTTATTAATTTTTTATATACAAGTTAGCTTCTTTGCTTGCTTGGTAGTTTCAATTATATTCAGATTTTTGTCACTATATATTTTGAAATTAAAAAATATACTAAATGTAAAAATGAGATTTTTTAATAAAATTTATTTTAAAGATAAAATGTGGGATTGATACCAGTATAAAATTTTAACACGAATATTTTATGGCATACTTAATAATTCAATTTTAATATAAATATTCAATATGACTAAACAATTCAATAATAAAAATAATATAAATGTGAAATTTAATTTAATAATATAAATAGTAGATATAAATAAAATTATTACTATTTATGTTTAGTGATTTTTTTGGATAATTTTGATTTTTTATTTGGGAGTAAATGATGAAAAGTAAAAGTTTAGGGGGAAAATAAAAAGTTTTGGGGAATAAAAGTTTGAGGAAAAGTAAATAGGGAGAGTAAAATTTTGGAGGGAAAATATTAAAAAAAAATTGGGGGGGGGTGGGCTTGGGGTAGATGTGAGGTGGGATGAGAAGGGAGTAAAAGTTTTAGGAAGAAAACGGGAGAGAATAAAAATTTTGGGGGAAAATAAAAAGTTTTGAGGGTTTTGGGGAGTAAAATTTTAAGAAAAAGTAAATGAGAGAGTAAAATTTTGGTGGGAAATGGATTTTGAGTAGATTGGGGGGTTTGGATGGGAGGGGAGTAAAAGTTTTGGAGGAAAAGTGGGAAGAAGTAAAAGTTTGGAGGGAAAAGTAAAAAAGTTTGGGAGTTTGGGGTAAAAATGTAAAATATTATAGTTTGATATTCGAATTATTCGAATTATTCGAGTTATTCGACTTCGAAAGCTCAACTCAATTCGAACTCGAAATTCGAAAAAAAATTCGAGTTGACTCGAATAACTCGATTAACTCGAACAACTCGATTCGTTTAACTCGAAATTCGAATTTTTTTCGATTTTTTCGAGTCGAATCGAGTTTTGCTCACCCCTAGTTACATCCACTATATTGATCGTCGAATAGTTGCTTGGAGCTCGCTAGTTGAACTTTTTCTTTTAAAAAAATTAAGGTAAACTACACCTTTAGTCACTAAATTATGGGTAAGTTTTCATTCTAGTCACTAAACTAAAAAAAGTTACAATTTGGTCACTGAGCTATTCAAAAGTTTTCATTTTAAGCCACTGGGTTATTAAAATTGATGCTATATGGCTTTATCTGTTCGCACCAATCGAAAACTCTTTTTCCCTTTCCATTCTATAGTTTGTTTTTTTTAATGAAATAGCTTTGGACATCATAAATTTGTGAACCAAAATTCAAACAGCTTTTTTCTTCAATTTCTGAACTGTCAAATCGACTTGGATCTAAGGTATGTTCTTTTACTCAACAATGATTACTAATCCACCGTACCGGTCATTGAATCGTTGCTTGGAGCTTGCTGGGTGGAACTTTAAAAAAACTTAATAGCCTAGTCATTTAAGCAAAAACTTTTGAATAGTTTAGTGACTTACATGAAAACTTTTGAATAGTTCAGTGACCAATTTGTAACTTTTTTAGTTAAGTGACTAAAACAAAAACTTACCTATTGTTTAGTGACTAACGGTGTAGTTTACCCAAAAATTAACAGTCTAGTAACTTAAATAAAAACTTTCAAATAGTTCAGTTACATAAATGAAAAGTTGAGAATAGTTTAGTGACCATTTTATAACTTTTTAAAGTTAAACAACTAAAATTTAAACTTACTAATAATTTAGTGACTAATAGTGTAATTTACCCTTATTATATACATAGTCAAGTTTTGCTTTCATATTCTTGGAATATTCCAATTCCACCCAAATATTTTAACACATTTGGTTTTTGTCATTAATGCGGTTTTGTACTTTATAGTGGAGTAATTCAATTTGCTTCCAACTTTTTAATAATAGATTCATACCAGTTGTCATATATGATGTTGAATACCTAGAATTTTATAATCAACAAGTCGTTTACGTTTCTTATTTTATGAACTTTGTTCATTCATTTCAATTTCAAATTTTCTAAACAAACGGGTAGAAAAGTTATTTTATTTTCAACAAGAACATGGATTATTAAACTAACAGGAAGTAGTGGAAGTCGAAAGTACAGACATGTTATCTATCTTTAATTGGTGATGGATTAAAGAGGGAGCTTTATGGAATATTCGGGCACTAACTGGGAAATCCTTCATCATTTCAGTTAACAGGTGAGTGGTAAAATTCATCTAACGTAAGATCTGCTCAAAGATAATATTCAATCTCGACTATATAACTCATGAATTCTTAGAACCAAATTTCTATGTAAATACCCTCTTGAATTGACATTGATCTCTTTAATAGTAAGTACACAATCGGTTTCAACAACAACATCTCTCCATTTAGCATCTTGTGCCATAATGAAACCGTCATAAATTGCTCAAAGCTTTGTTTGCTCCACACTACACTTGTCAATATTAATGGGTAGAAAAGCTTTAATTGTTTCTGTGACTCCTTGAATAATATTAAAGGAAAATAAAAGAATTAGTCACTCAATTACTAACTTATTTTGTTTTAATCATTCAAGTTAAAAAAAATTATATTAGTCACTAATGTTACGGACATTTGATATTTTGGCCATTCCTCTGTTATATCATTAATGGAATGTCGACATAATCTTTTTTATTAACATATTAACAAATTTAACCTTCCAATATATTGTTAACAGTTTCTATTAATTTAGTCTTAATTAAAAAAAATTAACCCTCAACTTTAGACATTCTATTTTTAATCTTGATTCTTAAAAATTTCAAATTTACAAGTTAATTCTGTCAATTTAAAATTAGGACTAAATTGATAGAATGCATACAATTGAAAGGATATTTTTTTTTGGGACATAAACATTTATAATATTTTATACTTTGAATTGAAACAGTTTATATGTATATACATAAAATAAAAAATTGATTGAGCTTGAAGATGAGTGATAATGAAGGTGGTGGGTAAAGTAGTTGGCCAAAGTTCCAAAATATTTTGTTTTTGATTAATTATTATTTAAGAACTGCCTTTAGGTTGTTTCAAATAATAATAATAATTAGTTCGTCTATTCCTTTCATTAATATAAACTCCTTATTAGTGAAATTTGAGTGTGGATTTCAGAATAAAGAAAGTCTTCCACGATTAACACCCCCTCCTTATAAAAACACCAAAATCAGCCCATTAAAATAATAAATTAGTATTGATCATGTGGCTACATCATCAATTTCATAAACTTACAATTTGGATCAGATCTAAATCAACTTATTCATGTTTCATGAATGAGATTAAAAGAATTATTACGTGTTTTTAACTGATATTTAATTATTATAAAATATCGAATTCATGTGAGATTTTGAGTTATTTAGAAGTGATATGCTATCATCAACCTTTTTTTTATATCTACCACATAACTTATCTATCTTCAACAAGATTTTAATGTGAAGCTGCTAATGAATTTTTGCTATGCCTTGGGAGTTAAATGTTTTGTCTACATTATTTTACAGCTTTATAGTACATTGGGTCAATTATTCTCTTTTCATGTGATGTACTTTTTTCTAAATTTTTTTAATGATTTTTTAATAAATTGATTTAGAATCAATGTTATTTTTTTATATTAAAATAATATAACGATTCAAATATTAATATATTATAATTTAAATAATATAAGTCAAATGACAAAAAATTAGTGACATTTTTTTTAATAAAATTGGAGGTGCCTATAACTATATAATGTCCTTATAGTGGGAATATGTTTAGTTATATAGTTCATCTAATTAAAGAATTAACTTTTTCTAAACAATATAAAGCCAACTTGTTTATTAATTATTCATAGGTAAAAAAAAGAAAAGAAACTGTAAGTCAAATTTGTTGGACATACCAATATTATTTACAAAATCAAAGTTATCGAATAATTTAATAATATTAAATATTAAAATCAAAGTTAAATACCAAATAATATATTAATTCTAAACACAATAAATACATTTTGCAATCAAATTCACTTTGGGTTAAAATGCATTGATTTTTTTCTTCTTTTACTTTCTACAAATAAATTTGGTAAAAGAGTGAATACTGTTGCACAAAAGCAAGGCTACTAAATGGCAAATGTAGAACCGTGTCGATGCGTAAATGGGGTAAGAGAGCATGGACAAGGACGTCATTTCCCAACCTCCACATGGGGGACCCCACCCCATCATGTATATCAATTGGGAATCCCAGGGTCATAGATAGATCTAGAAGTCTGGTTGCATAGGGTCTTCCATATGGGGTATTTTTGTCTTTTATGCTTTCTTTTCTTATCGGTAAAATAAAAGCCAAAATCCAACAACTTTTTTCTGTTTCAAGTTTTCAATTTTTATATGTATATTTTTTAAATACACTTATTATCCATAGTTTCTCTCTATTTTATATTTAGGAGGATAAAATATTTTAATATATTTGAATTTACATCTTTTTATATTAATAATATTAATTAAATTAATATTATTATTTAAATTTTGAAATAATACATATTATTATTTAAAATTTAAATGAGAGGACATGTTAGGTTAATTTTGAAACCTTCAAGGTCTCATTCATTCACTACCTTCTCAATGATGAAGAGATAGGGTGAAAGGGTCGCTTTGTTGAAGTCCTATATTTGAAATAACTATTCATTTTCCTTCACTAATCAACAAATCCCCTTTCCTCGAGCAATTTCTTCATAAAGGTCCAGTCAACCTTGTTATATGTTTTTGCACTTCATTGCAATACTTCCCCTTGTAACCCCAATTTCCTTTCTGGAGGGCATTAAAAGCTTCATGAGGAATGAAAATGTTGATTAAATTTGGTGGCCTATAACAAATGCAAAATGGTTAGGGAGATAATAAATGGTTGGATCGGTTTACCTTATAAAATATTTTCAACAGTTTATGGGTTAGAATTGCAAAATAAATTATATTTTTTATTAGAGTTTTTTGAGAAAATTTACTGTAAAAGATATAATAAAGGCAAAAACAAAATAGAAATAATTTTTGTCGATGGAAGGTGTGTGTTTTATTGGACAACAAATTAATGCTTATATAGGAAAAAAGTTTAAAAACCAATAACTAAAAATTAGCAAATAACTCTCTAAAAATCATCAATATATTGAAAATGACTAAAAATAGTTAAATTATTTTGACTGTGGTAGTTGAGACAAATTCTCAACTCTCTTTCTTACTTCAGTTGCTGCTGCAAATTTCAAGCAATTATCTCAAAGATTCAAATATGCTCCTGGGCAAAGATTTGGTAAATATATCTAATTGAAAATCAGTCTTGCAATACTTTAATTCAACTGAACCTTCCTTTTGCACATCTCTGAAAAAGAATAATTTGATATTGAAATGATTGGTTTTCCCTTGAAAAGAGAGATTATTTAAAATAACAATAGCTGCTTGATTATCTACAAACACTTTTGTGCACTCTTTCTGCTTGAAATTCAGACCAAGTAACACTTTTCTGAGCCATAAGGCTTGTTTGCAGCAACTGTTGCTGCAATACACTCAACTTCAACTATAAATTGTGCCATAATTTCTTACTTTCTAGAACACCAAGAAAATACCCCTGAACCAAGATTATAACAATAACAAGAAACGTTCTTCATAACATTTGGCGAACCAACCCAATCACTATCAGAATATCCTTGCAGTATGTACTTCTGACTTGCAAAGAACTTGATTCCGAAATTTAACATTCCTTTAACATTTCCCATCACCCTTTTAACTTCTCTATAATGGTTGTTTATTGCATAATTAGTGAATCTAGATAGAAGACTTACAACATGTAAAATGTCAAATATAGTATTTTGTAAGATACATGAGAGAGAGCCAACCATCTTTTTATAAAGAGTCTCATTAACTTTTTAGCTTCATCATTCTTGCTCAACTTTTCCTTCACATTGAAGTAGTTGTTTTTTTTGCAATTTTTCATTCTAAACTTTTTCAAAATCTCACTTGCATATTTCTTTTGATAGATGAATACTTCATTTTGCTTTTGTTTCATTTCTATTCCCAGAAAATGAACCATTTCTCCCAGGACTATCATCTCGAAAGTATGTTGCATATTTCTTTTGAAATTCTTAACAAATTCATCATTGCTTTCAATAACTAGCAAGTTATCTACATATATCAAAACAATAATAAAATTGATTTCATCACCTTTAATGTAGAGAGTAGCTTCACGGAGGCTTTTTTAAAACCCAGTTGCAACAAATGTTCATCAATCCTATTGTATCAAGCTCTAAGTGCCTGTTTTAGTCCATACAAAGTTTTCTTGAGCTAATACACTTCATTTTCATGCCCTTTGACTGAAAATCCTTCAAGTTTCTCAACATAAATTTCATTTTCAAGAAAGCCATTCAAGAATGCGGATTTGGAGTCTAGTTGAAACACTTTCCAACCTTTTTGTGCAACTATAGCCGATAATAACCTTATGGTTTCTAATCTAGCAATAGAAGCAAATGTATCAAAAAGATCGACACCAAACATTTGAAAGTACTCATTTACAATAAGTTTGGCTTTGTGCTTGTTGATAGAGCTATCCGCATTCAACTTGGTTCCAAAAATCCACTCCATTCTAATGATTTTTCCATCTTTTGGTCTTTTCACAAGTTTCCATGTTTGATTATTCTTAATCATGATATTTTTTTACTTCATTACATATTTAGATAGTAGCATGATTGTATAATTTAATTTGAAGATTTCATGTATAATATGTTGTCTTTATATGTTCGATTTATAAAATTACCTCTAATTTTTACTCAACGTATGATTTGATTTTTTGTGCGTAGGTTAGTTACCTTTTTTTTTATCACCGACTCAGCATCCAACATCAAGCTCAAGTGTGGTGACATCAAGCTCAAGTGTGGTGATGTTTATTTTTGTAATAGCATGTACCTAAGAAGTCTTTGGTTCATAGTTGGTTTGTGAATGTGATGTAAATTTGGGTTTTAAGTATAATGATGGTCATTGTATATAAGTATATGTTTGTGGTTGAATCCATATGTTTGATATGTTAGTTTGATACAAGGCTTTGAAATGTGTGTATAGCTTAAAGCTTGATATCTTAGGTAGCTATATGTTAGGTTAATATGGGTGATTTTGGTATGCATGAAATCTTGATTTGGATGATACTTTTTAAATGTGTTTTAAAGATATAAATGTGGTATCAATGAGCGTACATTTGTTAGGCACCTAAGATGGTTGTTTCAGCATGTTTTGAGTATGTTTAATCGTGTTCTGGATAGGTTAAATGATTGGTATTTGAGTTGTTTAATGCCTAAACAAGTAGGAAATGGTAAAGTTGAGTTTTAAGGTGCATTTAGGTGCACACGGCTTGAGACACGATCTGTCACATAGCCGTGTGTCACACACGGGTAACACACACAGGCATGTGCCCTAAATGTGTGTAATAATTGCATAAGTATAGTGTGTCACACGGGCTGACACACAGTTTGGAACATGCCGTATGGCCAAAGTTAGAGAATTACACGGGTTGGGACACGGCTGTATGTCCTTATTTTGAAAGTCACACGGCTTGGGGTATTCTACACAATCTGGTGACACGGCCTGTGCCCTTTGTTTTAGGCTTTTAGAGATTTCACCCTAGACTTCTAAAATTATTTCAAATTAGCCCCTGTTAGTTCTAAAATTATTTTTAGGGATCTGTAAACTCGTATTTAGGATCGTATGCTTAGATTAACTGCGATTTGAATGAAATAGTTTGCATTTTAATTATGATTGATTTAGTAGTAATACTCATGACCCTAATCCGTTGACGGTGAGGGGTTAAGGGTGTTACATTTTTTGTAAATAAAGACAAAAGAAAGGATTGCATCAAAATCATACTAACCTATCCAATTTATGAACAAGATTTAAGACCTGACCAATGGTTGCAAGAAATTGTAGGAACCTATCTCCCAACCAAGAGCCTATTTAGTCAAGGCATCTGCAACTCTGTTATATTCCCTATAGACATGTTGTAGCTTAACTTTCTATTGATTTTGAATCAAACACTTAACATCACGAGCCACTGCAAATTGAGGAATATCTGACATATTCTACAACATTTGAATAGCCTCTAAGCTATCTATTTCAAGAATCACCATCCTTGCTCCTATACGCCAAGCTTGTTGTAGCCCATCATAAGCTCCTTACAACTCAGCTTCAATGGTTGAACAGATTCCAATCTTATGGGCAAATCCCATCTTCCATATTCCATTATCATCCCTGATGACGCATGGCCCAAATCCTACATCCTTGTACCAATCCACCTCTGGTAACATGTGTACAAACCCAAATATGCCTGGACCCATTTTAAACAAAAAATAAACCAAAATAAATATTAAAACCCGAAATATATTAAATGAAAGTCCAAAATAAAAGTCCATTTACACATTAACCCGATTACATTAACCCAATTACATGCCCAAATTAAACCAAACCTAAACAGCCCATACCTATACCCACTACTCCTAGCCCCAAACACCAACCTAGACTATTTACCCGTTAACCCTATAGGCCTAACACCCAAACTAGTTTCAGCTAAGCCGAAACCCTAGATAGCCCTAAGCGCCGCGCCTACTTCTGCCTCCCCACATGCTTCCGTAGCGAGCTCAGCGCTCGAGGGTGGCTCGGCACAGTCCTTAGTACCCAAATGGAAAAGGGCCTCTCGTTGACTTCCATCCGCATCTACAAACAAATCGAAACGGGAAAGAAACAAGCACCAACACGCAATCGCAGAAACAAAATAAAAAAATAATATTGTGTATTTATTTTTCGGCTATAAAAAAAAAAGGACTGGAAACGATTGTAATGGTTACTGACGCTTAGAAATACAAAAAAGAGAAAAGCAGAGATATTCGAGAACAGATTCGAACTTCTTAAAGGTTTTACATTTATCCCCGTTTTTGAGTTTTTGTTTTATTTTTGTTCATTATACATACAAATAACGAAGGAAAATAGAGAGAAAAGGATAAAAGGGAGTGGCTCACTTGAACTGTCGGTATACCATCGGAGTTTCCCCTCCATTAAAATCGAACTCAACAGAAGTTGAGACTCTTTTTTTGATTCTTCGCGTTTAAGGGTGCTAAATCTTCGAATAGGGCTAAATGGAGGTAGAAAAGGATGGTCTAGTCACCGTCGGTTAGCGTTTGTGGTAGTAGAATGCCGTTTGAGGTCTGGTTTTGTTTAGGGGTCGGGTGAGTGAAAGAAAGGTTAGGGTTTTGTTTCAAGAAAGGGGTCGATGGTTCTAATTTTTTGAAAAAAAAACGTTGTTTTACATACAGAAGGAAACGACGTCGTTTGGGGCTTGATTCAGTGGCCTCAAAACGACGTCGTATCTTATGACCCGACTTCGACCCGACCCTGTACCTAGGAGGATCCGCGCGTCCTGGGGAATTGGATTATTTGTGCATTAGGTCCTTCCTCATTTGTAGCGCACCTCAATGGGGTCCGATGTCCTTTTTATTTATTTTGATTTCTACCACAGAATTTTGCTTCTGTTCCCGATTAGTCCTCAGACCATTCGAAGAGATAAATACGTGAAACGCAGCGCATAGGGGCTGGGAATATTTTCCCGATCAGTCCCTCATTCTTTAAGCGCGTTTCATCTCGGTCCTTGGTGGCTTATTTTTTTATTATTTACAATACGTTCCATTAAATTTCAATTTAATTTCAGCCTAAACCTAGTCTATTAATTAATTAATTTATTTATTTATTTACTTATTCAATTCCTTTGTAACTGTTTTATTATTATTATTTTAGGTTTGTTTTCTCATATTATTTATTTTAAAAACATTTCATTATTATATATTTTAAATTTCTTTTACAGTTCTTAAACTATTATTCATTTTAAATTTATATAGTCTATTTTAAACTCTTATATGTCATTATTTTGAAGTTCTGCACATACCTTTTATCTTAAACTTTTGATATGATATTTACTTTAAAATTCTTATATGTCATTTACTCATACTGTTTTATACGTTGATTACTTTAAATTCTTTTATTATTTATTGTAAACCTTATTATTATTATTCATTTTGAGATTTCATATATATATTACTTATACTAAACTACCGATATATATATATATATATATTTCTACATATTATTTATTTGAAATTTATTTTTACATATTATTTAGGTTAAATTTTCATATATTTCAAAATGTTTTTATAAAATATTTATTTTAAGTGTGCTCTATATATTATTTTATTGTGTTTTATATATTAATGATCTAAAATTGCTTTATGCTATTTACTTAAATTTTTTTAGCATCCGTTTTAAATTTTGTTTTTCCGCATATTATTCATTTTAAAATTATCTTATTGTTTATTTGAAATAGTTTCATTGTTCACTCCATTTCTTTGATTACTAGTAATGGTATCGAAATACCTTGTGTTGTACGATTATTTACAATATGTTTTATATTTCTTTATTCATATTTTTATGTCATTGTGATTCATCATTGTAATATTTTGTTCGTAAATTGTTGTGCCATGTTTGACATCATCATTCCTTCTCGTTTTATTTATGTTACCTCTTGTATTAAGCTTCCATGTCATTTAAATTTTAAAATCATGCCATTCAAAGGTTTTAAATAAGCAATGCTTGGGTTTGGGAACTATGAGAAAATCGTGCCTTAACTCACTAGGTTCCGATTTTTCTCAATAATTCCTAGTAATCGAGCCCTCTTTTCTTTTAAATTAAAACATGTAAAATCTTCTTAAAAAGCTTATTCTCGAGGGCCCGAGACATCACGTCCTAACTTACTGGATGTGATGTTTTATCATCTCAAGATAAGAATTTTAAAAATAAAGGCAATATTCTATATTTGGAATTTTGAAGAATCGAGCCCTAACTTACTGGGTTATGTTCTTTATTCAACCCAAATAATCGAATATCCTTCTCCAATCTAATTGCATAAAAGGGGACACGTTTAATTTCGAAGAATTAAAATGCCACATCCTAACTTACTGGGTATGGCATCTTACATCTTTGAGATGAGCGGGTCTCGGTATTCACTTTGATTGGTTCAAACGTTATTTTAAGTAAAAGGATCGTACTTTAAAATCTTTTCAAACGTTCGACGTTAGGGCATTAAGAAATCAATTAGGTATCAATTTTGGAAGTTACGAGGGTGCTAACCCTTCCTCGTACGTAACCGATTCCCGAACCCATTCTTTTCGAGTTTCGTAGACCAAAATTTGTTTTAATAAATCAAAGTTTTATGGTGACCCAATCACACCTCATAAAGGGTCGGTGGCGACTCCCGTTTTTGACCTTTTTAAAACAATACCTATTTCTCAAAATCTAAAAATAGAAAAGATGGTTTCGACAACATGTATCGAGTTTTCTTGCATTGTTGGATGAATCTGCTACTAATATCCCCGTATGATGTTGCACCTCCATCGCCCTCCTAAATAAACGACAAGCTTGGAATATGATAACATTAACGTTCAGGTAGGTTCTATTAAAAAGAAAATTATTGCGATGCTTCCACAAGCACCAACAAATGGCTTCGAATGTGTTACTCCAATTATCATCTTCACGTGCTACTCCAATTACTTAAATAGTCCCCCAACTCATAAATAGGAGGATAATGTACTTTAGTACACTCAAACTTATGTTCTCCTGCATTGATAATAATGCTCATATCAATCGAGCTAAGATTCGATCGGCACATCTATTTCCAATAAAAAGTAATAGCTTAATAGTTTTGATTAACTTTAGAGATAAATTAATTGCTTTCCTTGATATCAAATGTACCATTTCAATTTTTTTTTGAAAATTTATAGAAAGTGTATTGTTTATTTGAGTTGAGTTAATTTTATAAATTTAAAAAATATTAAATATATAAATATTTTTAGTTTTTGGTTATTTTAATATTATATCCGATAGCGGAAAAAACATTTTAACTGTATCTTTCAAAAATTTAATTGAAATTTATTAATTATGTATAAAATATATTATAACATCAAGACCCAATAATACATTATTAAATAAGTACATCAATTAATAAATTAAAAAATAAATTATTGTAATTATTAAAATCAAACCCCACATCACGGGGTATTAGTCCTAATAAAAAATAGTAATAAAATGTTTTAATATTAGACCTAATGAATTTTAATCCTTTTGGAAGAGTTATATTTTCAATACAACCTACCTTAGTAAAAGTGAAGAAAAAAAATTGAAATATATAAAAATTTAGTGAAGAAAAAAAAATTATCTTGAAGAGATTTGTGTATGTCCCATTATTAGAGGACCTATTCATCCTAAAGGTCACATCAATGTCTTTGTCAATTAATACCAAACAAACAAAGGAAATTTGTAAAGAAACAAAAATATTTTCAAACGTTTTTCATATAAAGAAATTGTCCAATTCATTATTATTTTTTCCATCACAAAAAATAAAAAATAAAAAAATCTCCGGTAACTACTAATTAATATGGTAACAAAAAACAATCAATTAATACACACAAATAAATAGGGATTTATGTGTTTCTGCCAAATAAATTTGAAGGGTCAATTTCACCATATTAATTTGCTAAGATACAAATCAGACTATTGAAACTCCCATCAATTTCACAATTTTAATAATTAAAAATAATAATAGTGTTGATTGAGTCTTAGCTCGATTAATATGAATATTATTATCAATGTAGGAGCATGTTGGTATGAATATACTGAAGCACATTATCCTCCTATTATGGGTTGAGGAGAGATTATGAGCATATTTATTATATCAAGACCTATAATAAGATTGTTTAATTTCAAAAATCTTACACTTTGTTTTATTTTTATTTTTTATTTTTAAGTTGAATCAATCTCACCTTTCATTTTTAGCCTGGAAAATATATTTAGTTTGGCATAAAACAAAATTATAAAAAAAATGAAACAAATTATTTAGAATTATTTATTGATAATTGGTTGCTGAATGAGTGATTTATTATGAAGAAAAGTTTTGAGGTTTCCACATTTTAAGTTTAGATACAAATTAGAGTAGTTGTTATGTCAATTTATTAAGAAATAAAATCTAGAGAGTTCAATGATGAAATCCAACTAACCAAGATTACAAATCATTAGTTTCTTTGCTACAAAAGATTGATATAAAATTAAAAAAAATCCTCAAAAGTTAACTTTTAATTATTTAGAAATATAATACGCTTTTTTTAAATAATTAGATTTTTTAAATGCTTATTTAGTAATGAATTTAAAATTTTTAGAATAATTTTGGATTTAATAAATCTATATTTTTATATTTTTCAATTATATATTTCATTGAATTTCAACTAATTTATCTATAATATTCACATTTTTTTATTACCATACACATAAAAATAAAATCTAAATCCAAATTTTCAAATCCATTTTTCCAAATGGAGCATTATACAATTTGTGAATTACTAAAATTAAACCCTTAACTTATTTAAGGAAGGTATTATGCACTTAAGTTGATTACTCTAACATGAAATCTTTAGAAGTTTGCAATAGTATCAAAATGAACTAGACTAACACTTTAGTCAAATTTTGTCATTTTTTTCAAATAAATTTTATATGTATAGTTACAAATAATACATGTTTGAATAGCTATAACTAAACTCAACATAATACAAAACACAATTGAATTGAAAATTAAACTCAAACATGATAGTACTTAAACTAAATTTCAAAGATAACCCGACATAATATTTACTTGGTGGAACTTGAACTTAAGACATCAAAATTCTCTAACTTCAATCTTTTCATTTCAGCCAAACCTTTATTGACAAATTTAATATCTTTATAGGTATTTGAAAGAGAAGATTAGGATAGACAAAATCCAAAAGATACCCCTACCCTCACAAGGTAAAAAATTAACTTTCAAAATTAACAAGTTATTAGAAGAAGTGAATGTGGATTTCTTTCTCATGTATTTGAACTAAGTTCAAGTCTTAGATTATGCTTAGATTATAAAAGTGATGAAGATACCTATGTTTATACAAAAAGAAGTTAAATTTCAAACTATCATTTCTATTTAATTCTAATATATATATATATATATATTTATATTATATTTTTACAAATTTAAAATATTCATATTGTATTATTATATTATTTATTTTTAACATCATTGTCCTTCTTTTATAATTATTTTTTAGCTCAAGATATTCCAATAATTTACCCTTTTCTAAAACAAATATTTTTTGAAACAATTTAATTATTATTAATATTTTAAAAATCTCTAAACTTCCCATCTAAATACATCCTAAATATTAAACTTTAAATCTTGAAATATAAAATTTAAATATTAAATTATAAACCTTAAATCTTAAATCCTCGACTCAAATGCTAAAATTTAATACTAAACTTTATATTCGAAAATCTTAACTTTAAATCTTTAAAAAGGAAAAAGAAACCCACAACATAGTGCAATTGAATTATTAAAAATCTTATATATAAATTTGTACAACTCGGTGTAATTGAATAGAAGTGTAATTATTAGAATAGTAATTATTAAGGTAACAATTACATTCTCTTATATTACAAGAAATTATATTATCTAGATATATTTAACTGAAAAAATATAATTACAATATAATTACAAGTGTCATATTTGATAACAGAAAATTATAATTATACAGTTGAATAATTTAAATTAAAAATATTAATTACTATAATATAACTTCTTACGAATAATTTTTTTTCTATGATTTGTTCATGCAAGTTTGTACATATTCATATGAAAATTATATGAGTGTTTGGAAAGTTATGTCATAATTACTTTAATTTTCAGTCTCTTAAAAATTAAAAATTATAATTTAATGTTTCAATTATATTTAACGAGATTCATTAATTACGATGATTAATTAAACACATCACACTTATATAATTATAAGTTAAGTAATTATTTTGAAAAGAAAAAAAATAATTTACATAAAAATATGAGAGAAAACATGGTGGAAGATTATAAAGTAAACCCAACTCTTTACTGTAAATATAAAACTAGAAACTCAGGCACCGATGGCTTGACCGTATTACATCTTGACAACTGATCTGTAATCTCAATTATTCTTTTTCTCTGTTCAACTCTGTAATCTCAATTATTCATTTTTATTCATATTATAAGACAAGCTTAATGGACCCTACATTGTTTTTGCCCTTAATTTTGTACTTTATACCGTACCTCCACCCCCCCCCCTCTTATATATATCTCCAACCTTCACCAGTATCACCATCCATCCTCAAGAAATCAAGAAACAAAATTCAGAAAAAAAAAGAAAGAAGCCCTTTCTTTCTCTCTTTTAGTTACTCAATTTTCCGTAGTATTCTTTGCATGGCAGTGAGGTTATTGTCACATGAGTTATCTGACTTGTGTCTTGGCAAGCCAGCGCTGAGGTCACTTTCTGTAACATCCACCATTGCTGAGGCTCTTGAGGTCTTGAAAACCTCGGATGATAACTTCGTTAGTGTGTGGAGTTGCGATCATAAGGCTAAAACCAGTTCAGGGTTTGAGTCGGCTGCTGGTTTTTGCGATAATTATGATGATGATGATTGTAGATGTGTAGGCAAAGTTTGTATGGTGGATGTGATTTGTTATCTTTGCAAAGATGAAAACTTGGTGTCACCTTCTGTTGCTTTGAAGGAGCCTGTTTCAGTGCTTTTGCCTAAGATTCCTGGCCTTGTTTTGCATGTGGAACCGTCTTGCAGGTACTGATAATTGACATGTTTGGATTCTTCTTTTTTCTGGATTTTCTTTAGTTCTTTCAATGTTTACGGCTATATGGGTTTTCTTTTTTTTTTCCCCAGTTTTTGTTTTATCTTTGGGACTGTCAATTGATGGAATCCAATTCATTTCAAGTGATTAATCATAATTATTTCTCTTTTTGTTTTCAGCTTGTTAAAAGCAATAGATCTTATACTTGAAGGAGCTCAAAACCTTGTGGTACCAATCAAAACCAAGCTCAGCAACAAGAGAAAACAGCACCAGAAGCCATCACCGACGGTCACTGTCCACAAAGGCCGTGAATTCTGCTGGTTAACTCAAGAAGATGTGATTAGATTCCTACTCAGCTCAATTGGCCTCTTTTCACCTGTCCCTGCTATCTCCATCGACACTCTTGGCATCATCAGCTCTGAAATCCTCACCATTGAGTACCACTCCCCTGCTTCTGCAGCCATAGGAGCCATTTCTCGAACCCTTGTGGACCAAACTTCAGTGGCTGTGGTTGACAGTGAAGGCTGTTTGATTGGAGAAATTTCTCCCTTCACCTTGGCCTGCTGCGACGAGACGGTGGCAGCAGCCGTCAAGACCTTGTCCTCCGGGGATCTAATGGCCTACATCGACTGCGGAGGTCCACCGGAAGACCTTGTTCGGGTCGTTTCATCAAGGTTGAAGGAGAGAAACTTGAATGGAATGCTTGAACATTTCAGTATGTCAATGTCATGTGGTGGATTCTCATCATCGTCATCTGATGAAGAATCCATGGCAGCCTCACCATTGCCAAGGTCCGGAAGATATAGTAGGTCAATGAGTTATTCAGCCAGGATGGTGAGAAGAGCTGAGGCAATTGTGTGCCATCCCAAGAGTTCATTAGTTGCAGTGATGATCCAAGCCATTTCTCATAGAGTTAACTATGTTTGGGTTATAGAAGATGATTGTAGTTTGGTAGGAATTGTCACATTTTCTGACATGTTAAAAGTTTTCAGGGAACATTTGGAAACCATAGCTTAACATAAAATGATGAGAAAAGCTTTTGTTTAAAACATTTGCTAATCATCTGCTACACTCCAAAGAACCAATCCCTTAATTTAAAAGTTTGGCAAAAGATTTTCACCTTTAATTTCATGAATCTGTTTAAAGATTCTTCCCATTATTTAATGTTTGAAAGGTAGTCCTATGAAATAAAAAACCAGAAAAGTTGAAGACGGCTCAAGATCTTGCCTGCTGTCATAAAAAAGCGTGTATAAATGTATCAATGGACCCAAAGGGCCAATTCTTCATATTTTCTTACGACTTTACAGCTACAAAATAAACACCTTAGGGAGCAGCTCAAAAGTGATAAAATAAGGCCCCAATGTGAAATTCTTCACCGTGTCTTCCAACTATTAGATAGACCAGAGTTATGAATGATCTTTCTTTCTAATCTGTGTCTGATAAATCCTGCTTAAAAAGAACAAAAAAAAAAAGTGGAATTCAAACCTATTTATTTTCCCATGTTATACAGTTTCCTGTTCTCTAAGCAGACAAAAGATTAGGTTAAATAAGGACTACAAAAATGGTGGGAAGAAAATGATAGTACCCATATCTTGTGAAATCTAGTCTCATCAATCTAGCTGGTGGGTTTTTCCTTTTTTCTTTTTGGAAGCAAATATATTAATGTGATGAAAAGGATGGACAACCAAAATATCTACCCAAAGATCAAACCTAACTCTTCTAGGCTTTTTCTAGCGTTTGTTTTGGTTCATGCAAAGCCAATTTTGAGGTCACCGAAGTGGAATTTTATATTCAACCTGGTTTCATGCAAAGCTCATGGTATTTTTATAATAATTACTGATGGAAGGATATGAAGAGCAGTTGGAATGTGCATTGTTCTCTCGCTGGAAAACTGCTCACATTTTTATGTTGGCAGCACACCATTGACGCACGTTCCCGAGCTGGAAACAAGTATGATCCTATTGTCACGCGTGTTTGAAGAGTTATCTCATAGCATTCTTTTAAGGATAATTTGAAATTTTCTTTTAAGGATAATTTGAAACTATGATCAAGGTCAAGTTTGTTACCGGAATTCCACCATTTGTCGTGAACACGTACAATACTTTAGCTATAATGACTTATTTGATGTTCAATCTTTATAATTATTTAATTTTTAATTTGAACTTGTATTTTTTATAATCAAATCACTCCGGAATAAAGTGACTATATTTGAGCAGTGGGTATCAATAACCATAAAACTAGAGCAACCAAAGAGAAAGAGATGAATTGAATCCTTAAGACTTCCTTTAAACTGTGAAGTGGTTTTCCTAGACTTAGAATGAAAAGGGAAAATACATGCATAGAGTAAAGTGAAAGACTGACGAAAGGTTATGAAAATAAAAAATGAATCGAAGAAAGAAAATGAGAGGCGGCAGCAGGAAAATGAAACGTGAAGCGATAAAATTAAGTTAAGAGTTTTCGGCTAAGAGTAGTTGGGCTTATTAATGAGCTATAAATTAGAAGTCCTAAATATAGTTGTGCTTATTAAAGTATTTTAATTATAATTATTATTTTATATTATCAATCTGATTAAATCAAGATTGAACCGAGAATTGATTGTTTGATTGTTCAACCATTAATCTGTTTTAAAAAATATTAGATATTTGGGCCAGAATTAGGGGTGAGCGTTCGATCGAATCAAATGAAAAAATTTTGAGTTAATCGAGTTGACAAATTATATTTTATCATTCTAATTTGATTTGAAATTTTCTCGAATCGAGTCGAGTGAAATGGAATTCAAATCGAATCTAGTCGAATATGTTTGTTCAAGTTAAATTTTAAAAAATAATTTTGGGTCCTTGTAACCACTGTCACCCACCGTAATAAAATTGTACACCATAATCAAATTTTTTATTAACTTTCATCACATCATAATTTATTTATTAATCTTTTATATACATGTTAGCTTTTTTGCTTGCTTATTTGTTTCAATTATCTTCAGATTCTTGTCACTATGTATTTTGGAATTAAAAAATATATTAAATGTAAAAATGTGATTTTTTTTAATAAAAATTATTTTAAAGATAAAATGTAAAATTGATACTAATATAAAATTTTAACACGAATATTTTATAGCATCATTAATAATCCAATTTTAATATAAATATTCAATATGACTAAACAATTCAATAATATAAACAATATAAAATGTGAAATTTAATTTAATAATATAAATAGTAGATATAAATAAAATTATTATTATTATTTATGTTTAGGGTTTTTTTTATAATTTTAATTTTTTATTTGGAAGTAAATGGTGAGAAGTAAAAGTTTAGGGCGAAAATAAAAAAATTTTGGGGAGTAAAAGTTTGAGGGAAAGTAAATAGGGGAGTAAAATTTTGGAAGGAAAATATTAAAAAAAATTAGGAGGGGGATGAGTTTGGGATAGATGAGGGGTGGGGTGGGATGGGATGAGAAAGGAGTAACAGTTTTAAGGGAAAAGTGGGAGGGAGTAAAAATTTTGGGGGAAAATAAAAAGTTTTGAGAGTTTTTGGGAGTAAAATTTTGAGGAAAAATAAATAGAAGAGTAAAATTTTGGTGGGAAATGGATTTTTGGTAGATAGGGGGTTGGGATGGGAGTAAAAGTTTTGGGGGGAAAGTGGGAAGGAGTAAAAGTTTTAAGGGAAAAGTAAAAAGGTTTGGGAGTTTGGGGTAAAAATGTAAAATATTATAGTTTGATAATCAATTTATTCGAATTATTTGAGTTATTCAAATTTGAAAAACTCAACTCGATTTAAACTTGAAATTAAAAAAAAATCGAGTTAACTCGAATAATTCGAATAACTCGATTCATTTAACTCAAAATTCAAATTTTTTTCGATTTTTTTGAGTCGAATCGAATTTTACTCACCCCTAGCCAGAATATAAATTGGAATTCCAAACAAAACGATTGCTATAAGAAACAACACATTCCTAACAATTCCAATCGGAATATCCAAAGGCAATTAATACAAATGTGTGATGATCAATGAATAAAGATGACATTTCATGTAACAGCCTGTTTTTAGTGAAATCAGAACAGTGGTTTTGGGACCACAAATCCGAGGTCGAAAGAAAATTTATTTTAATATTATTTATGGTCTATAGTAAGATAGAAATATCGTATAAAAATTTCGTTAAGAAATTTTACCGTTTACATGTCTAATCTGATAAAAATGACTAAATATCGTAAAGTGCAAAAATTGAATTCTAATAGCTAAAGGTATTAAATAACATGAAATTTTAAATTAGAGGTCCTTATATAGTAAATAAACCATTTAGAGTAGTTAGTGGATAAGAATGATTACTCATAGTTGGAAATTTAATAAATTATTCATGTTAATTTTGAAAAAAAGAAATGATAAATTATGATAAATAAATAAAGTAATCTAATATCATCATCTTTTATCAAATAAAAGGAAAAAAAAAAGATGGAAACCCTAGTCATGGAAGCTTGAAGTTAGCAAGCTTATTTTTACTCATTTAGGTATGTATTTTTGTCCCGTTTTTAATAATTTTTATGTGTCCGAGATCGTAATAGCTTAATCTAACTATCTCGGGGATTAATTTGCAAAACCGTTAAAGTATTAGGATTTTACCATGGATGAGTATGCTTGAATTTTGAAATTTTATGATAGAAAATGAAAGGTTGTTGTTAGATAAATAACTTTGGTAAAGAGAATTTTGATGAAATTATCAATTAGGGACTAAATTGAAAAGATGATAAATTTATGGTAAAATTCTAAATTTTGTGAAATACATGGGCTGCTATTAATATGTATAAAAATCGGATAGGCTTGAATAAGAATTAAATTGTATGAATTTCAGTTTTCGAGCCTAGGGACTAAATTGTAATAAATTAAAAGTACAGGGGTAAAATAGTAATTTTGCCAAAAATGTGTGTTGGACTGAATTGAATATGAATTATATTGAATTAAGTCAAATTCATTCATATAGATATGGATAGAACTAGTACGGAGTTAGATCGAGGCAAAAGAAAAGTAACAGATTAGTAGCCTTCGTATCTACATACATTTGTCGAGGTAAGTTCGTGTAACTAAATTATACATTTATATGTTTTAAAATTGAATATTATTATGTGTGATTTGTACAATTGCCATGTATAATTACCGGTCACATATCCGATAATTTCTGAGTCCCGTTTAAACCTTAGAAATTCGAAGGATACAAATAACATGTCATTAGGGTTACCATTTTGGTTGTAGTCCTGCATGTGTTACGGACACACCATAGCTCTCATGAGCTTTTCGATATACAGCTCGCATAAGCCTCCCATTATTTAGCTCACATGAGCTTCCCGTTATATAGCTTGGAAAAGCTTCCCATTTACATGTTCATATGAGCATACATGTACATGAAATGACATATTACAGTTTTGTACACTTCGTGTGTGCTACCCGTGTATCTAACGATATTTTAAACGGTTTAACAGGTAATGTTCTGTTATTAGACAAAATGAGTTCGGTACAAACTATTACTGGTATATACATGGAAATGATATTACTTGATCTATTGAAACATGATTCGGTTGATACATGTATGTGGAGCTTACTTAATGACTATGTTCATCCATGATTATGAGCTGTTATATATGTTTACATGGCTAACATGTTGAGGTTATGTGTTTAGGTTTTTGGCTAAATTGGTTTGAATATGTCTTGTATACTTACCTTAAATGTGATTAAATGGTAAGTTAAAATCTATGTTATATGAACTTACTAAGCTTAAAAACTTACTCCGTGTTATATTTCCATGTTTTATAGTAATCAGGATGCTCATCTGGGTTGGAAACTGGTCGGAGTTGAATCACACTATCCACCAACTCTTTTGGTATTTTTAGTAAATTAATTTCGGTTATAATGGCATGTATAAGTTATTTTGACCTTTGATGGCATATAAATGTTTTGTTGAGACTAGCCATTTGAATGACTTGTGTTGGTATATTTTGGGGTATATATATAAGTGGTTTTATCATGTTTGAAGTGTGATTAATATGTGGTTTGAAAATGCATATATGAATTGGGTCAAATAGGTAAATTGATATACTTGGTTGACATGTCTTTAAATTGTCATTTGAGGTGCCTAAGGGCACATTGGTTGTATATGGTAATATGTCATATTTGAGACATGATTTTGGCTTGTTTTGAATGCATTGTTGTGGCTTGTTAATGTGCAAAAATGTTGAGTTAGGTTGATGTCAAATTGGGTGAGAAATGTGGCTTGGAAAATGTCCTGTTTTTGTCTACACAGGTGTGTGTCTCAGCCGTGTGTGATACAATGTCATGTGTGTGTCCCCTTTATTTTTTTATTTGCACAAGTCAGTATGCTCAAATTGCTCACACTGCCTAGCACACGGGCGTGTAGTTTGGCTGTGTGACCTAAGTCAGTATATTCACACGGCTTAGCACACGGACGTGTGGCTTGGCTATGTGTCTCAAGTCAGTATGTCGAAACTATTTTTTTGAAAACCGAGGTCGATTTTTATTTTGAAAATGAAAACGAAAAAAATGGGAGTCGCCACCAATCCTTTTTGATGAGATGTGATCGGGTCACCTCGTAAAATGATTATTTTTTAATAAACGGTTTAATTTATCAAAACAACGATTTTGGTCTACGAAAATTCAAAAAATGGGTTCGGGAGTCGGTTATGTACAAGGAAGTATTAGCACCCTCGTAACGCCCAAAATTGGTATCTAGTTGATTAGTTAATGTCTTAGTGTCGAAAGTTGAAAACTTGGAAATAGTTTAAAACATGATCTCACTTTGTATTGATGTTAATTTTACTAAAAAATGCTTGGATAAATCGAAATGGATGTTAAAGACTTTCTCGTCTTGAAGTAAATAAATGTCATATCTAGTAAGTTAGGACACGACATTTTAAACCCTCGAGAATAAGTTCGTCTTTTAATTTTCAAAACTCAAGTATTTTAATTTTGAAAGGATATTCGGTTATTTAGCTTAAACAAGAAAAATCGAAACACAATAAGTTAGGGCACAATTTCTCGAATTTTCAAATACAAAATATTGCCTTTATTTTTTGAAATTTCCTTATCTCGAGGTAACAAGATGTCACATCCAGTAAGTTAGGACACAACACCTCGAATCCTTGAGAATACGTTTTCTTTTTTTGTTTAAAACTGATGAATTTTAATTTGAAAGAATATTCGGTCATTTAGGTTCAACGAGAAAAATTGAAGCCCAGTAAGTTAGGGTACGACTTCTCGAGTCTCCAAATACAGAACATTGCCTTTATTTTTTTAAATTTTCATTTGTTACGAATTCGGGTAAAAATTAGTGTAATGTTTACAAATAATATATTTAAATTCATTTGAGTATGGCTTAAAATATGAGCTAGTGTTTAATAAACAATGATGCAACATGAACTCATAATGAATGAATAAAGCATAAAAACTAATGATAATAATAAAAATATACATAGCAGTACAACAAATAAAAAGATAATAATAATAATAATAATAATAACAGCAACAACAACAATAACAACAATAATAATGATGAAAGCATAAATAAAACAAATAAAGAAAACAAAAGTGAAAGCATAATAAATAAATGCATACGAGAATTAAAATAAAAAATAGATAAATAAATGGATGAACAGAATATAATAGAAAAGAATTAAATAAACAAATAACGACTTTGTGAAAAGAAAATAAACAAAGTAAATAACCACTAAATAATAAATAAAAAAAAGAGTTAAGTTGATTAAAGGACTTAATCATAACCCCAAATCAAATTAAGAGGATAAATTAAAATAAAACAAGTAAATAAAGGATTAAATCGAAAGAAGCGAATAACACAGAGGGACCAAATGGGGAATTAACCCCACCCTCTGGAACGCACCGTTCTAATCAGGATGGAAGTGAAACTGAAACAAAAAATCTGAGGTAAGAAATAGAAATAAAATAAAATGGATTTAAAAAAATAGAAAATGCGGAAGGACCGAAACCTAAACGCGTGAAAGCTACGGGGTCATATGGGAAAATATCCCAAACCCCTTTTCTGCGCATTGTTTAGGACCAAAATAAAACAACAACAAAAATGTTAGGGTAAATTCAAAAGATAAAAGAAAGCTAAAATAGGGACCAAATTGAAAACCGCCTCAAAAGCAGAAGGACTGAGGGCGCAAATAGACCCTCAGTCCAAAAACACGGGGATCTTAAGCGGTTATGGGTCGAGTTTTGGGTCAGATGCGAAAACGACGTCGTTTGGCCTCTGAAATTAATCTCCAAAACGGTGCCGTTTCTTGTTGCTATATAAACAGATTTAAAAAAAAAAAACTCATTTCTGCTGAAACTAAAAAAAAAAAACTTAAAAACACTTCTTGTTTTCTCTGCTGGGGTTTTTACTCCGGCCGTTGGCCACCATGGCGGCCGCGGTCACCGGCGACAGTGCTGCCAACCACGGTGGCCGAAAATTTTGAAAAGAGCCATTTTTCTTGGCTTTTCAAATTCGAGCCCCCCAAAATGCCATTTTTCATCAAAAATGACAAACCTCAGCCGCCTATGGCGGTCGAATATCAAAGGTCAGGTGATTTTCTACCCTCTTTTTTTGTTTTTTTTTTTTAAATTTTCCTTTGAAAGATTAGTAAAAGATAGAAAATAAAAATAAAAATAAAACAAAAGGAACCACCTTTAAGCTTTTGCGATTCGATTTCTTATCTGTATTTTTCTTCTATTCGAAAATCTGTAAAAATACATTGTTTGGTCTTAAGGCTTTTATAGTCAAAAAGACAAGTGTTTATGCTGTCGTCTCTGTTGTATTCTTGCTCTGTTCTTGTTTCTTTTTCATTGCAGGCGAGGTCAACAAGCATTTGGAAGGTAACCCTTGCCATTTTGGTGAAAAGTTAACAGAGGAGGGGTGTCAGACCTCGGGACGAGGCTTGCTAACGGAGGCACATGGGCAGCGGCGCTGGGAAGGGGAACCCTAAGGTTCTTTCGAAAATTCTGATTGTTTTGGGCTGTATTGGGCCATTGGGTTTAGTTTTGGTATTTTGTTTGATTTAGTGGGCCGAGCAAAATTTGGGCTCTACACAGTATATTCACATGGGCATGGACACGGGTTAGGACACGGTCGTGTGTCCCTATTATGAATGTCCACATGGTCTGAGACACGGACGTGTGTCCCTTGCAGCTTTGAGAAATTTTAATATTTTCTGAAAAATTCTTTGAGTACCCGATTTAGTCCCAATTTATTTCTAACGCGTATTTTGGGCCCAAGGGCTCATATAAGGGACAATATGTTTGATTTTGATTGATTTTTTATATGAATATAATATGATGTGAAATTTCTGTCTATTTGTTCTGTAAACTCCGGTAATGCTCTATAACCCTGTTTTGGCTACGAATTTGGGTTAGGAGTGTTACACTTCAAAACTTTATGAAAACCTAGTCAAATGAATGTAGTAAACATCGCTCATGACATTGACTCAAGCTAGGCCACTTTATAATCTGCCTTTGGTCTAGAAGGACAATTGTTATACCCTCATCTTAGACTTTTATCGCTAGAACAA
The DNA here is from genome assembly GCA_020496765.1 of Gossypium stocksii. Classification (NCBI taxonomy): domain Eukaryota; kingdom Viridiplantae; phylum Streptophyta; class Magnoliopsida; order Malvales; family Malvaceae; genus Gossypium; species Gossypium stocksii. The sequence continues at coordinate 9,697,735 of CM035621.1, read as the reverse complement.
TTGATAATTATAGAAACTTGACAACACACAGCCTTGCAATGACTTCACCGGAAGAGCTCAGCCTTATGGCCTTGCCTAAACATTACACTCAGCAAGCTCACACAATTTAGAGATTGGCTCAAACATTATCCTAGGCTAACACACGCCATCTTGTCACTGCAATTTGTGAGAGGAGAATTCAATGATCGATACCCACACCAAACCTCCATCCCTTATAAATACCCCTTAAAGAGACCTATTCCTTACCTTGCCAACAATCTATTCCACATATTTAAACCTCTAAACTTAGTAATTTTTGCACACTCACGATATGAACCATAATAATCAATCATCTCCAATTTGCGTTATAACCATCATTATATGGTTTATTAATAATGTAAAATTTTAATATTAGAAAATTGTATAAATTTATATAAGATGATGACATCAAATTATTAAAAAAATTATAAAAATTAAAATATATCGTATTAATAAAAATAATTCTACTTATTTGTACCTTTTAAAAAATAAAGTAAAAAAATATTATTAAAACCTAAAAACTCTTTTTATATTTTGTTTTGCTTAGCAGTGGTATCAGCCTCCTAGGTGGCTATTGTCCGCTTTTTTTCTCTCTCACCAACTATTTCTTTCTTTATTATTCTCATCCACTCCACATGGCTTTTCTATTTTCAATTTGCAGATCTATTTTGTAAGTAGCTTTATTGTCTTCACAAGTTCTGATAGACCTAAAACTCCACCGGCCACCTGTAGTTTTTCTTAGAAAGTGGATGGCTCTTCATTAGCTTCTTAATCTGTTTTTGTTTTGAGCGTATTTCAGAATAATAAATAATTTCACGAGTCGATTTGGGCTCATGTTATTTTCAGTTTCATATGTTTTTATTTGTTTTTCTATTGTTTAATAAGTTTTTAGTTTTAAAAATTTTCGTCTTCTTTTGCAGCAAGTTTTTTTAGTTTTGCTTATGAATGTAACTTTTGTTTTAGAAGTGATTTTAGAGATGTTTTTGCTGTATTCTCTCTCTAGTTTGGCGAATGCTTAATTTTTTATGGTGAATTTTATTTGCCGCTTTGGACCATCCAAAGTTAATTTCCTTATAATATTAAGTGTTTGCAATAACTCTTACTATATCTTATACTTGAGTTGTGACAAAGCCAATTGTCAATGTGTCATGTTTTATTGATGCTGAAATTAAAACTTTTGTTATATTGATGGAGTTTATCTTTTATTATAGTGGTTATTATTTAATGAATTTATCTTTAAAAATAAATAAAGTAAAAAGAAACCATTAGAGAAAGGAGGTTGTAGAGGGAGGAAATGTTCCTACAAAAGTTGCAAAATTAAAGCTGAAAATTAGTTGTAAATGAAACTAATGTAAGCTACAAAATCACTGCAGAGAGAATGAAGAAAGCGAGATCTGTCTTGTTGTTGTTCCACGTGCATCAGCATTGTCATTTTCCACTCTTTCGTCAATTTGTTCTTTCCAAAACCTTTCTAAAAATTCCATTTTTATTTCCCAAGAAGCTAAGAGGCAATTTTTAATATATAATTTTTTGTTTTTTTGCTAGAAAGGAGATCTGATATAACTGTAAACGTAGGTTCTTCCAGATACGGTTGCTTTGTCTGTTTCTTCCGTTAATTATCTATTTCCTTCTTCCTTGTTTTTGTTTGGTCGTGCAAATATTGGACATTTAATACACAAAGAGAATACAGACACCAGACAGGGAAGAAGCTTTGAATATTTGAGAGGCCAAAAACTATTAAAAGTCTGTTAACTCTGTCTTGAAAGTTTTTGCCTTTCATGGTATCAGACTTTATTATCAGACTCAGAACTCAAACAAGCTTCCACCTTGATTGATGCTAAAACTTGGGTTTTTTCCCTCAAGTTTGAAAGCAGGGAAAATAAAATGAACTTGGGTAAAGTACATTCTTCTTGTTTTAATCTGAAATATGAAAGGATTCAAAGCGTTGAAGATTTGGAAATATTTTCTCTCTTTGTTCTTGAGGATAAACATCATAATTTGTTGATTTTTATGTTAGATGGGGAGAATGAGGAAGAAAGATCAGTGGCCATAACCCCAACATGGGCTCTTGCTACTGTGTTGTCAGTCTTTATTGCAGTTTCTTTGATTGTGGAGCGCGCTATTCACCAACTAACCAACGTCAGTTTCCCTGTTTTCAGCTTTTTTCAATCATGTTTGTGTAGCTTTTGTTTACAAACAAATTCATCAGACTCATCTTATGTACTTAATAATTTTTGTTGCAGTGGTTAAGGAGAACTGATAAAAAATCTCTGCTTGCGGCTTTGGAGAAGATGAAAGAAGGTATGGTGTGAAAATGTTATTTCCTGATTATGATTTTGAGTGCCATATTCATATTCACCATTATTTTTTTCCTTCAGAGCTAATGATGCTCGGATTTATGTCGCTCCTTCTAACAGCAACCTCAAGGTCAATAGCTAATATTTGTATTCTATCAAAGTTCTATGATGATAGTTCCTTTGCACCATGCTCCTGGTCTGACATTGTTGAAGAAAATGAACATGATTCTTCCAAGGAGCTTCAGCTTTCGATTGCTTCCGCTTCTCGCTCATTCCCGAGGATTTTGAAAGGCATGAATACCATTACCTGCAAAGAGGCATGTAACTAATCCATATTTGCCCTTTGCCTGTTTCTCTACACCATCTTCCATTAAATTATTCTGTTCTGCAGGATCATGAACCATTTGTTTCGTATGAAGCTCTCGAGGGGTTGCATCGCTTCATCTTTTTAATGGCAATCACACATATAGCTTACAGTTGCTTGACAATGTTACTTGCAATTGTGAAGGTTGGTCGTTTGTAAAGCAACTCTACTTCTTATAAAAGCATTAACAGTTCTAAGTTGCTATTTTTTTCTCACATTTCGAATAACTATTTGGTAGATTCGTAGCTGGAGAGCATGGGAGAATGAAGCTCATAAGGACCAATTTGGTTTCTTAACTGGTAAATCAAACATTATATTTTCAGTAGTTTCAGATAATAGTTTGATTTTGCATAAAACATGTGATCAAAGTTATGCAGACGATGTTTCAAAAAATTTCAAGATACTATATGATAATTATAGTTTACTTGTTGCAGGACAAGATAGACAGTCGTTAATGGAAAGACAAATGGCTTTCATCGTAAACCACAGAGCGAACCCCTTGACGCAAAATCGAGTTGTTATCTGGGTGGTAGGTACAGAACATTTCTTCTTGCTGCTGAAGTTGTCATCCTTACTCTTTGAATAAGCAGTTCCTTCAACTATGTGCTTTTTTTTTTCTCTTAATGTAAGATCTTTGAAGGGCATTAATTGCTTTAAACAACTTCATTTACAATTGAGAATGATGAATTTTTTTCTGTTATAGATTCTTTATTTTTCTACTTGCAGATATGTTTCTTTCGGCAATTTGGGTGTTCAGTCGTTCGTGCAGACTATTTGACGCTCCGCAAAGGGTTCATCATGGTACTTTTTAATTTAAATGGTGAAAATCTCCTGATGCCAAACATTCACAATGGAACGATAACAGCTTATGAATGTTTATGCCTTTGGTTTTTCCCTATTTATGGCAGAATCACAACCTGATGCTGAAGTATGATTTTCATAGCTATATGGTTCGTTCTATGGAGGAAGAATTTCAAAAGATAGTTGGCGTTAGGCAAGTAATGTTTTCATAGAAAAGTTCTCTGATTATTTTCAGTCATATGATCAATGAAGCCTGTCATTGTTGGCTGCTAATGATCTGTTGGTTTGATTTCTTGCAGCTTTACGTTGTGGGGATTTGTTGTTATCTTCATACTATTCAATGTGAAAGGTATTGCACATTGCAAGATTGAGATTAAATCAATTATGTTTGTGCTGCTTGGCTGTACTTTTATCAAGAGTAATAGATTTCTTGCCCCTCAAGTTATCCATTTTTGCTGCTTGTTTAAGGCACAAAGGATTATGTAGGAATGACTGTTCTCATCATGTTGCCTGTCTGGACTTTCGAATGGTGCGCGTTCATATTATAGGCTGTTCTGCCAATTCACATTCACGATTCCTTGGCTATTTTCCCTTTTTACAGGCTCTAATCTTTACTTCTGGATAGCTATCATTCCCATTACTGTAAGTCTTTCGCCCTTTTTCTCCTCTGGTATTTGTTTTGATTCCTTTGACTATAATTTTTATTGGTGCTTGCATACAATCCGGCAAATTAACGTTTGAAGGACAAACATAAGAGTTAATCTTTCATGTTATTCCGATATCGCATGTTTATAACTTCGTATGCAGTTTGTTCTTCTCGTGGGAGCAAAGTTGCAGAATGTCATGGCAACCTTGACACTGGAGAGTGCTGGGATAACGGGCTATTTTACTGGAACAAAGCTGACGCCTCGGGATGAACTTTTCTGGTTTAAGAAGCCAGAATGGTTGTTGTCCCTTATCCATTTCATTTTATTCCAGGTTTGTTGTTTAGAGCAATGCAGTCAATATACACATTTCAGACTCCATTTGCCTGCCTAGTTATTACGCTTGCCGTTTCGTCGAACTAATGTTTTTGTTGTCATTTCACTACAGAATGCATTCGAACTGGCTTCATTTTTCTGGGTCTGGGTACTTTCTCTTCCCCGACTGGACTGATATCTAATAAGACTGTTGAGGCTGATAGAATGTACCATTCTCCATTGATTTCTGTAATTTCACATAGTAAAAAGGCCTTCAAAATAGAACATGAATTATAAACATAAGAATCAAAATCTGATATGATAGGTAAGGATACATAGGAAAGGATCTTGGCACTGTAATTACAGTCTGTTGATATGTTTGCAGTGGGAGTTTGGCTATAATTCATGCTTAATCAGCAACCATACGCTTGTTTTCATACGAGTTATTATGGGGTATGAATATGTTTTTGCTAGTCTTGGTTTCATCGTAAAAATTTAATCTATTATCTGTCCTTAAATTACTGTCCGTATCTTGTAGGTTTATTGCGCAGTTTATATGTAGCTACATCACTTTGCCACTCTATGCTCTGGTCACTCAGGTATTATAATTGTTCATTTACATGATCAAACTTCAGCCATGAGTTTTTAACATTTTCCGGTGATTTAGCTGCTTCTTTTTTCTGCGTTTAATCCCAATAGCAACTCTCCTTTCAGATGGGAACAAACTTTAAGGCGGCCCTACTTCCGCAGGGGATAAGGAACACAATACATGGATGGGGTAAGGAGGCAAGGAGGAGGAGAAGGAGAAGGCTAGCACGTTTCACTGATAGGTCAACCATAGACACAGAAACATGCTCAATCATAATGACAGATACAAACACAATAACATCAGTCGAGGAAGATTACCACCATTTGATTGATACGCATGAACCCCGCAATAGTACATTCAATGACATAGAGTTGCAACCAGTAGCTAAGGTTAAATCCAGACGCACCATTGGCAGTTTCTAATGAAACTCTGAGTCGGTTTTGTACACCTCTTCTTAGATTGCCTACGACTGTTTCCCATTTGACTATCTCTAGATTTCAGAAGGATGACTTACAAAGATCATCTATGTGACTGTGTCTGTTATAAGAGAATGACACAATAGCACAGTAATTGTCTAATAATAACTGTAGGTATATGGAGAAGAGAACAACAAAGTGAAATATTAATAATATTTAGGCTTTGCATAACTGAATGCATGAGGAAATCATATGCGAAGTGCTTGAATTATATTCCTTATAAGCTCACGGTTTTCTTTGGATTCTCCTCCGGTTCATCCTCACCAAAGAAACGAGATTCATAGGTTCACAGATTCTAACATGTAGGTAGTAGCTTGAATTGTAAACAAAGAAAGGAGTACATGAAGTTTATTACAATTGATTCTCCTAATTTGTAGTTGTTAATTGCATAAATATTATATTTGCATGAGCTTGCATTGTATTTTCTTACATTCCAAACATATGAAAATGATAAATAGTAAATATATTAAACTCTCCTAGGAGGAAGACAACTTCATCCATGGGGGAATGCAGGACACAGTTCTGGCATTTACTAATGGTTTGAGGCTGTGGCTAAGAACAAGCTCAAATGAATACAGACAGTAAGATAGGAGCATCTCAAAAGATACTGGTTTTTATTTTCATTGCCACATTACGAGTTTGTATTCTTTGAGAGTTTCTAACAATTCTATGCAATACCAAGATGCAAAAGATAGATAGCCCAACAAAGGGGGCAGGTGATCATTTATTTTTCGTTCTCAAAGCGGAACATTCATCATCAGTCTTAGATATTCATCCATTGAAACTCAACAACAAACAAATTATTACCATTTACCATAGGTGAAAAAAAATCTTTGCAACCCACACATTACAAGACTTCCACACAAAAGGTAAGAACACAAGGAAGTGTTGGGGAAGCTCATTAACAAGTTTGTTATAAGTAACCTATGAACATTTAAACATGTCAATGTTCAAACTCGCTCACCACTACCTTCCGATTCCATGGCCTTTAAACTTTCTGCCATCATTTGATCTCTGTTCTGTTTTTGTCTTTCTACAGCAACCATATACAGGGCTACAAAAGAACTAATTGTGAATTACCAGCAAGAACAAGGAAACAAGATGAAGTTTATAATTCAAGAGTGAAAATAATTCAACAAAAAAGTGAATCACCAATCATATAACTCTTTTCATGCAAAAGGTCAAGATGACATACCGACTGCACTTCCAATTGCACACCCCCAGAGAATCCTCATAGACCATTTATCTCCAATAACTCCTCGGGTTCCCATAGCTGCAAAAACTAATTAAACAAATTATCATAACATCAATCTAGATACAAAAAGAATCATTGCTGACAAGTCCAACACACAGTGAAGATTCAGAATGTTAAATTCTTCACATAGTCTCTCTTTCTACCAAATTCATATGCTACCATTATGCAATCCAAGAAAATCAACAACTCCCTTATAAGCTTCTATTTGAGTGATGAGGCATCTGAAAATAGGCCTTTCTACATCAGTGTAAGTAGGGACGCCAATTATGATATACCTAGGCCCTTCATTTATCTTAAAGAACCCACTAAATCGGGTATAATCCTGAAAAACTTAGGAAGTCGAATATAATCGAATCCAACACACACCCGAATCCGAAAGAACAAGGGTACGAGTAGCACGCTAATGCATTTGACACGAGGCATTTTAATTGTCATTGTGTAATAAGATGGATGTTAAGTGACAAAGATTATTAGCTTAGAAACCATTTAGTAAAATCAAACAGTTTCAAGCTGCAGTTTCTAATAAGAAAATCAATCAGAACCTAAGTTCTAAAAACAATTGAAATAAACTAAAAAAAAAAAAGCTTCCACAAACCAAACCCTGAAAAAAATGTCAATTACCATAAATAAAAAAGGGAAAAAAGATTACCTTTGAAGAAGCTAAGCTGAAAACTGAAAGCTTTTTCACACTTTTTTCTTGGTAAAGTCGTAGAATTTTAGCTTTTTGGGTGTTTTAGGGTTTTACAGTGGCAAGCAGTAAGGAGAACTGGCTGAAAAAGGGGTTTAAAGCGAGTGTTGCCCATGCTCTTCAACATCGCGTGGAAAATCTTTACCTCTCATCCAAAAAAATGACAATTGGCAACGTTTGCATTTTTCTATGGATTTATTTATTTAATGACGTTAGTAATTATATAAATACGCCCTCAAAATTTTCCCATTTTTATTTGAAAAGAAAATAGCTTTACAAGAAAAGAGGCGAACTTTACTTTCAAGTAAGCCAATGCGCCTCTCAATCCTCCCCCCCTCATGCATTCACTTAATCATCAGCGTTAATCTCTCAATCTTTCATTAGGACTTAAAATGTTGATAAAGTAACTGCTTTACCTCAATGATCAACCTAATTCCTCTTTGTTTCCTATTATTGTTAGTTTTGAGTTTTGATTATATGTTTCATTTCTGAGAAACCGGTGGAAAATGAATAGCCAATAAAAAGGTGATATTTTTGTTTGTGTTTTTGTTCATGTGAGTGTGGATTTGTTGGTCATTCCTATTTGTTGTATATTCTTCTGTTTGGTTATTGAGAAAGTGGAAAGAAAACATAAAAGAGAAAGAAAAGTAATCTCATCGCTTTCTTTTTTTGTGTTGTACTGTTTTTATCAGTATTCTGTAAAATAAAGATGTTTTATTATCAAATAAAGCACATTTCTTTTTTAAAATTACCATAGCTTTTAATTTTACATATAAAAGACTTGCTGTTCAGTTGAGAAATTAGAGGTAAAGGTATAAAATTGTGGAACACATCATAATGAAACTTACAGATATGGCTAAGTTTGGCATTTTCATTTGCCATTGCAATTAAACATGGTTTGGCATTGCTTTTAGTTCCCTGTTCAGAGCTTGCAATCACAATCACATTTGCCACTGGAAATAATGTTCCGAAACCGTTGTTGGTTATTTCTTGATTACTAGTTGGTTGATATTTGAATGTTGTCTTTTGAATCTCTCTTGGTAGGGACATAGATCAATTAGTCATCAAGAAAATTGTTATGCTGTTAATATAATTTGTAACATAGTTACCTGATTTGCTAGACTGTCTTTCAAACTGCACCCACGGTCATTGGTCCCCGATTGTTGTTCTTCTGTGATGCGGAATGTGAACTGAGATGAACTGCCGTTTTGACCTCATAAGGTAAAAGTTGTATGTTATTGCAATTAAACGTGGTTTGGCATTTGCTTTTAGTTCCCTGTTCAGAGCTTACAATCACAATCACATTTGCCACTGGAAATAATGTTCCGAATCATTGTTGGGTATTTCTTGATTACTAGTTGGTTGATATTTGAATGTTGTCATTTGAATCTCTCTTGATAGAGACATAGATCAATCAGTCATCAAGAAAATTGTTATGCTGTTGATATAATTTGTAACATAGTTACCTGATTTGCTAGACTGTCTTTCAAACTGCACCCACGGTCATGGGTCCCCAATTGTTGTTCTTATGTGATGCGGAATGTGAACTGAGATGAACAGCCGTTCGACCTCATAAGGTAAAATTTGTATGTTATATCAATTCTTTTTAATGATTTCAATACAATAGAACAAATTTGGCAGTAAAGGAAAGAAATAGTTGGTTCAAAACCTGAAAAGGAATTGCAAATCTGGCATGGATATCATCGATTTTATTAATTTTCGGTTTTCGGCTAAATTAGCCGTTTTTTGCTTTTTTTTTTTTGAGTATTTATTTCTCAACCATTTAACATGATTTGTTTATAATACACCGTTGTATTTGTCTTCCTTCAATATCCTGTGTATTTATCAAAACTTTTATATTGTTTTTCCTTTTCCCCTATTTTCAGAATGAAAGGAGTTTCAATCTCTTCAAATCCCAATGAAGCGGCTCTCAAAGAGCTGCTTGATGCCTTTGGTTCGAAGTTTTCTCTCGAGGACATAGCTACTGCTTATTACGAGGCAAAAGGGAATGTCAGCATTACTGCTGATATTCTTTATGCAAGAAATAATGGAAGGACTTCGAAAGAAGCAGTTGATACTTATGAAAATAAGTCTGCTGGTGCAAATACAACATCCGTGAAATTGTTGTCTGGATGGGAAAGTGAAACTGCAGCGTCTCCAAAATATACATCTTCCAATCTCAACGTTGAAGCATTAAAGTCAAAAAGAGGTTCTGTATCGATGGGCAGTGTTTCCAGTCTGATAGGGAAAAACTATGTTAAACCAAGGCCATCAAGAATGGACTCCCCCGATACTACCAAACCAGTGAAAATTGATTCAAAGGAATTCCCGACAGCTTTGATATGGAATGAAGAAGCTCCATCATGCAGGACAACTAGGAACAACACCACAAATGGTGATCTTGAGAAATTTCTGTTTGAGATGCTAGGAGATGGATTTCAACTCGACAAGTCTGTAATTCAAGAAGTACTTGGTAAATCTACTACCTTCCTTTAGTCCTTGAGTTGGTCACTTCTCTTATAATGCAAATTGCTATCTTATCTTTAACTGGAGGCATAAGTTTAAGTGTGACCATATCGGACTTTATTAAGACTTCGCTATCTTACCATTGCTTTGACATTATAAGTGGATTGAATGTAGAAAGAGGACAGTATCTGAATTAAATTTCTTTAGTTCCAAGTTTTTTTTATCTCATCATCATTTATGTGATACTAAGTTTTTGTTATTTGGCATGAGTTTTCTTCTTCATTCTTTATATGTTTATATATCAGTGGTTTGTTCCTTTTATTACATTGATTGTGGAGTTTATCCTAGGCCTTTTCTACCTCTTTTGGTTTCTTTATCTTTGCTATCTCTTGATCCCTGGTCTTGAATTTTTTAGTTTTCCTCCTTGGAACTGAAAATTTTTGAAGCTTCAAAAATAAAGAAATCAATTTATGATAAAATTTTCTCTTTAGTTAGATACATGAGATTGTAACTACTATATACTTTGTTTTTGTTTATTGTTGCTACCATTTGAGTTCATAATATGTTTAATCCTGCCATTCATTTGATTTGCAGATTGTTGTGGATTTGATGTGGACAAGGTGAAGTACTTATACCTGTTGAGTTCTGCATTTTCTTTTTTATCCCAAGAGACCAGATTTTGTGACTCTCAATGTCTTTTGAAGAAAGAAAAAGAACATTCACTGTTTCCCTTATTCAGCCTATATGTTGCATTCATTTTAATTTCTTCTGGTTGATATATAACTAATTTGTCATCCTAACCTTGGTCGATGATACTAATTTGCTTATTGATCATATAGAGCATGGACAAACTGCTTGACATGTCAGCTTCAACTCTAGAGAAATCTGATGATGTTATTGGTATAGCTGCTGAAAAGGTGAGGCCGAGTTTAGCCCATTTCAATACCTAATTATTTTATGGTATCTAGTAGAAATTAATATCAACTTCTGAAATTCAGAAGATTCTTGCTGGTTCTTTTTACAATCGAATTGCACAAATGTTTATATTTCAGGTTTTGTGTTTGTCACGTATCATATTAAGCCCTCCAGTTTAGAGGAATTATTACCTGTTGGCAAGTTACATGTTTTTGAGCTCATCCTTTCACTATAATTCTTTCTACAGATCACAGGGAATTGTCTGGACCAAACCTTTTTAATCCGAGAAAAACTGCAATCCAAAGATTTTTCTCAAAGGTGTGTTTTTCCAGTTTCATTTTGTTTTGTTGAATTGTTGGATTTCATAATTTTTTGAAGCAAAAATGTTCATTGGGAAGTTGCCATAAGTTGTTTCTTATTTTTAATTGGGCCACTATTATTCTTAGCAACATTTGCAGTGAAGAAGCTACACCTATGATAAGAAATTCTAAAAGATCTCCAAGAGGAAACCAAGATAAAGCCGCGCTGGAGAAAGAAATCTTGCAAGCCTTGTTCAATGTCCCTGAAAGATCCAGGGAAGCAACAAAAAGAAATACTGCAGTTAGGGAGGAAAGGAGATCAAAGGCACTTGGTGAATTGGTGACCGAACCTCTCAAGGACACAGACATCAGTTTTCCAACTGTAGTAGAAATGCTGAAAGTTCCGAAAGATGGTAAAGAGTTCTATCTATGCTTTTTGTATTGCGATAGAATAGTTACTCTTTTGGCTGCATGATATTCATATAAATACACCTGAGGGCCAATTCATTATACCTTAACAGCCTACAGCTACTCTTATACTTTAAGATGATATGTGATATCACATCAATCCATTGAACCTCGGAGCCTAATTTTTATATAGTATGATTTTACGTCATCTCTGTTATTCCTATGACAACTTTTTCGATTAGCATAACCTTTTTGTGCTTGGTTTCTTCTGCAGTGGAAGATGGGCCTGATGACAATGAGAATACTTATGATTCCTTACGTCAAGCTGTGAAGGAGTATTGGGTGACTATGAAAGAATACTATAAATCTGTAAGTTGTTTAATCTGCAAAAGTTTTGGAAGATAGACTCTTATGAATATTTTTCTACAAACTTTTGATAGAACTAAGTTTAGTAAAGCAAGTCTGAGGCCATCTCATTAGTTTTGGAAGTTCTTAATCTTTTGCAAAATCCGAAGAAGTGCTGATGCTTCTATTGGATGATTTTTAAATTGGAATGTGTGATTAGTGCTAACAATCTTGGTTAACTTCCAGGCTGCTGAAGCATATACTAACGGTGATAAGGCACGAGCAACTGAACTCATGGAGCTAGTATGATTCTGATCTTTGCCTCTCTTTAGAATTTTCTTTTTCTAATATCAGTCTTTTACACACTATCAACTGAAAAAAAAAGTGGTTTAATAAGATTAAAACTATGCATGTCTGAAATACAAACTCTTTTCAGATAATTAAGCCAAATCCGCTTAGTATCCAACTGGAAAAGCTTTTAGAGTAGTATTATATTCTTCAGTAGATGTAATTCTTGATAAATTTATTTCTTTTGGTGAATGTCTAGGGTCACTTTTTTAACAAAAGGGCCCGAGAGGCAGATGAAAAATCGTCTACAAAGATGCTTCAATCCAGGTTGGTGCATGCTGAAGTTCCTTTTTCTATTCCCTAATATCGATGTCTGTTGCTTCAGAAAATTGCATCACAAGTTTTTGAATTCAGTTGCAGTGATGAAGAAATTATGTCTCTTGACTTGCGTGACTTCAAACCAAAGGAAGCTCTTAGTCTTCTCCGAACCCACTTGTCATCTATTTCTGGCATCCCTAGTAGGTTACCACTCTTCTATTCTTTAGTCTTCGTATTTTACAAGTAAACTGCCATAACTTCTTATTTACTCATCTTGCCAGCTTTTAAGTATCTAAGGATTATAGTGGGAACCATTGAAGAAGATACTAAAAAGGGAGCTCGAAGACGACTGGTATGATTGTTTTTTTTTTAAAAGAAAATTTTTATTTATTGAAGTTTAAAGATATTTAGATACAAAACACCAAAGTTCACAAGGTAAAATCACCAACTCCGTACGAGCTTGAACCCAAAACAAACATCCCAAGCCTTATGCACTTGGAAGTTCAAACTTCTGTTTGATCTCATTGATTTTGCAAATGAGCTTTGATTTATCACTATTTGTGTTTACATATTTACATTATGAGTTAAGAAACTAGCACCGAAAAATATTCTTTTGCAGATAATGAGACAGCTGGAGAAGGAATCCATTAAATGGACGGAGGAAGAGAATGGCCGGATAATATTGATTCAAGTTGATATAATCAACCCGAAGAACCTGAGTTTCGCAAAGAAGAATCAGACAAACCTGGGATCCTCCTAAACAAAAAGTTAAAATCATTTCAAGCTTTTAGCAACACAGGGCAAAACTACAGCAGTAACCAATGAAGAGGATTGAACACCTGAAGAAACATAAAGACAAAAACTTGCCATTGGTTTTTTTTGTTTTCATTTAAATTCCAAAAAAATTGATATTTTTGAACTTTTATACCGTTCTTGTTCCTTTTGTCGGGAGCATGATGATAGAAACTGGGTTGTCTGCTTCCTCAGAAAATAGCAATGTTTTCATGTTAATTCAAGGTGATTCTTCATGTGCTTACTATTTTCATTAACACCTCTTCCACGTAACAAAACTAAACAATGATGTATCCACTGTCCAATTGTTGGTTTTCCACAAATATAACTACATATATTTCTCACACAAAAACCTTCCTTATGGTCATAGCCGTTAAATATATACAAGGATTGATATGAAAATGGGAACGAGAATGTAGGAACACCGTATTATAATAAGGATTCAAGAATTCTGTGAGAAAATTATAGTCCATAAGATCATTGAGTAAGTCTCTGCATGTCATTTTGTTCATTGAGAGTTTCCATGAGGAGGAGAGGTGCAAATTGGGCTGTCCCTTCGTGCTCCTCTGAGTCCTGGCAGAAGGAAAGTATTAGCGTATCAATCGACATCTCCACCACGGCAAAGAAAAGAGTTGCAACTACATAACCAAGAGTCCAGCAAACCTGCCAAAAATAATACATAATGTAAGCAGCAATTCTCATCATTAATGATTAGAGAGCTTAACATGTTTGCTAGCTTGTAGTGCACGCATGTATAAAAGTCAATCTCTCACCTACGAAACGATTTACAATAAGAAAGAATAGATAACATACCAGCACAGGAAGCAATGGGGAGGATAATTTGTTATGACCAGAACTATACTTGTGGGTATCCAACACAAGAAAACCAAAGACAGCGCTCGAGAGGCTGACAAACAACTTTCCAAGAAATAGGATAACATCTCCAATCACATTCACCCTCACTAATCTAAGGATATTATTCATGATCAATTCTGTTGCAATTGCAGAAGATCTACAAAAGCTTTTCCCTGTTATTGCGATCTACAAAAATAATAAATTCATATTTAAGATAAAATTCGGAATCGGCAGACAACAAAAAAAAATGTACCAACAGCAACCAGATGATATGTCCTATTAGAAAGTCTTCAATGTGTTAAAAAGAAAAACAAGAGCGCGACATTTGCAGTTAAGAACAAAAGTGTACGGATGATAGATCATTCTACAATGTAAGTTAATGTTGGAGCATAGCCAAGATCCTTTGTTGCTCCGACTATTTATTTTTCTTAAAAGTACCCATTTCCATACAAAGAAAAATCTACAGGCTTTTGGATAATATACGAACATTTTTAGTTTTTCTCGAAACTCATTGTAGAAGATTACCATTATATAAGCATTTCGATTCACTGATTTGATTGTCCACTCAACACATCTTAAGCATCCCTGTGAAGTATGATATACCATCTTTCCAAACCAGCTATCAGGTGTAGTTTCAGCAACTTTTAGTTTCCGACGAAATGACTCAAGAATGAAACGAATTGATTCCACGAAGGATGCAATCAACGAGCCAAGGGCCACAGATCCAAGGCTGTATCTTATAAGCCGCTTCATAGAGTCAAAAACAGGAAGAACTGGGACCTCTGACTGCAAGAGCGAACCACAAAAATAATCAGTGAAAGAATAAATTTCTTCAAAAGGAAAGAAAAAAGGAGAGAAATTCTTAATGTAATGTGCAAACTTAGAAACATATTCTTTATATCACTATTAAATTACTAACAAATAGATACAAAGTAATTGATATGTTACTTCGAAATATGGTAAAAGTTAGTTGTTTGGCTCCCCATGGAAACAGCATGTACACCTCACAAACTATGCTGTGATTTAGTAGCTTACCGATGTTTCACCACGTGTCCAATAGTAAGAGGCAACAGAACCCGCAATCACGGTGGAAGAACACGCAATAAAAAACTTTGTAGCCCAGTAACAACCAAACAGGTGGAAGAAGATGGCAACAGCAATATGAGGGGTGTAACGGATGCTATAACCACAACAATGATCACAGTTCACCTTTTCCGACAGAAGATCGTAAGCACAGCAGTTGGTATTACAATTATTCTGGACGATCTGACCCGAACTAAACAGATGGAGGGCAGCTGATATCCAGACCATGTAAAAAATTGCTAGAATTGAATATGGTATGACTGGAAAAATTATCAGTGCTTGGACTTCACCTATGACCTTTGCAGCAACCTGTGTAAAGTCGGAAACATAATATCACTTTTTAGCTCCTTTGATTTTTTTATGAAAATAAAATTAAAAATGTAAGTCTTAAATGACAATCCTAAGCAGCACTGGCTGATGCTAAAGCAAATCATCTTAAGTGATTGAATCATTTGCATACTTGCCTTTAGCACTGATGTTCCCATTAGGATACGGCGAACAATTGCTATTGATGTTAGGATGGAAAGAACCATAACGAATGTCATAAGAATCGCAGCAGCACGTAGATGGTTTAGTTCCTGAAAGAAACAAAAGTTTAGCATGTAACAGAAACCAATATACCCATTATAATAAAAGCGTTCTGATCAAGACAAAAGCCATAACCCACCCGTCCAAAAACATGTATGTATGGATCATGATCACCAATGATAGGGGAGATGGCATCATTCCCAATCCATCCAGCTAAAAGCAAGAAGAAAAAGACAAATTTAGCATCATATTGAAAATAGCAGTTATCCTTCCATTCGAGATACATACACGAAATATATGGCATACAGTGAAGAAGACAAAGAGGTAAGAGGTATATTTCGAACCTTTTAAGTAGTAAAACACTGTAACCGTTATTATGAGAATGTTAAAGAAGGCAACTGTGATCCAAGGCATTGCAGCAACAAAATAGCGAATCATTAACAGCCATACAACTGAAAGAAATAGTGGCAGTAGCCCACCACAAACTATCAATACAGGCCATGCCTTTCCGATATCAGCCATGTAACGCTGCAAATTCATGAGATTAACTTTAACTTCTGGACATGAATATTAATATTTCACAAAGCTGAAAATGACACTTTCTATAAGGCATGAAGTTGATATAGGCAACATAAATGAGAGACATCCTATATAAGCAAAATTGTATTGCAGGAAAGGCGCTCAACCTTTAAGACAGATGACCGAGAATTGATAAAACTGTGAATGGATTTATCTATTACGATATCTTCTTTGATATCCACTCCACCCATCTGTTTCCAGTGCCGCAAAGATGCATTTGAAGCACGAGCAATATATTGGCAACTCCAGTAAACTGAAAAAGCATACATAATAATTCATGAGATGGTAAAAGAAAATGTACACATGCTTTGGGAAATAAATATTAAACTATAAAACAAGTAGTTCCAGTTTATCTACCATTCACACTTGGAAATATAACTGGGTAACATGGACCCTGAAGTTGGAGAGAAGCATTTTTCATTTCTGGGGTAAGAATTTCATAATAATCATAATTTCTATCGATCCAGTCATCCATTAAGAGGTGGATATCCCCCTCTGGATAATCACAGACCCAACTTAGTGAATCTTCTAATGGAGTAGGGCAATCCAACAAGCATATACTCCGAGCATTAGACAATGCGAATTGGCTATCCTTCACACCACTTTGATAAACCTGATTTGGATTCAACCAATACTTGAGTTCCAGCTGATGAAGGCCAGGATGAGCATGCTTGTCACCACATACATTCCCTTTGTAGTCCAGCCCGTATGTAAGCCTGATATTGCCATCCAACATAGAAAAAGTAGAATGCAAACAAAGTAAGAAATCAGAGCAGGTAAAACTGAATTAAGCTACAATACATAAAGGCAAACAGCAACATTTTGATTGATGCCCCGAAGAAATGGAAAGAGCTGATTTTTATTAGTTGATGATTGGCACCTGGCAAGAATAACCTCTATAAGAACTAAGAAAGCATTAATACCCACCCGGGGGAAGTTGTAGTAATCTAGAAAGGCCATTACATAATAGGAATACCAATGACACTACCGCAGTTATGTCACTCCAAACAAAAGCTATAAACATACAACTAGAATCAGTGACCGGTAGTAAAGATCTACGATGCAGTCAAAAACTATTCAGACAAAATTCAAGTCTAATTTTTACTTGTGCCTGACTTCGAAAGTCATCATATTTCACAAAATACCAGTCCCTCAAAATCTTAGTGGAACCAGCCAACCCTGCTTCTAGCAAATGAAAACACTTCATATTTTGTTCTGACTTCTAATCTAATTGGGAAAGCAAATTCCAACCATGTGCCAGGCAGCCAGCCATTTTTCTATTATTTTCCCCAATTTTCTTGGCAACCAAATAACATGAGAAACAAGAAAAAAAAAAAAAAAACGAAATGAAAATGCAGTAATTTTTACAAAGTAACAACAACTACAATATGATAACAACTAAAAATACATAATAAGCAAGATATGTTGCTTAACAATATATAAATAGATAAAGAGACTCATTGAAGCTATTACTGTAAATAAATAAAAAACAACATACCATAAAAGGATCCCAAAAACATACGATCCGTACCAAAACAAAAGGTACCCATTTTGGGATTCAACAAGAACTAAAAGTGTGTAAAGCTTAATAAAAGGAAACCAAAAGACAACCGAAGTTAAATACCTTAATGGGTTTCCTTGGTTAAACCCAAAGCTAGAGTTAACGATCATAGCAACCCAAAATGCTATAAAAATGACAAGAAATGCAACATCTCTACATTTCCTGTTGTGTCTAATGATCCCTCCATCTTCTGTAGTTCCATCACTCAATGGATACCTTTCTAGTACTGCCCCCAAAGGACCCCTCATTCTTTTCTTCTAAGAATTTAAACAACAGTTCTAGAGAGACTGAGAGAGAGAGAGAAAAGGGGGGGCTTTTGGGGGGAACTGGAGTGGAGTAGAAGCTTAGAAAGTGTTAAAGTAGGAGGAGAACAAAGGGTTTTAGATTTAGAATAAAGGTTCTGTATTTTTGGGTTTTCATTTTTTACATTAAGACAACGATCTATCTTAAGAAATCTGTGTCAGGTTGGCTTAGATTTTGGACGGTTCTGTTTGGTGTTGGCTTAGCTTGGCTTGGAAAGCGATTGTTTAGCTTACTGTAATCAACATGTTTGATTAATAATTTACTTTTTAAGATTATATATAAAAGGAAAACCTCTTACAATTCTTTTTACTCAAGCAAAAATCTAAATTCTATGAAATTGTTTAGAGTCCATACAAGCTATATAGGGTAGTTTTGCAAAGGTCTCAAATTTCACATTGATTAAGATTTAAAGAAATTCAACATTCATTAGTTAAAATTATACATTGATCAACTCATCACGTTTTTAGATAAGAGAACAAAGAGACTAATAGTTTAACTAAAATGACAGTTGATAACGAAGGAAGCCTTCAACCACTTAAACACCCACATGAAAATTTGGACATATCTTTAAATAATTGTTTGTAATGTTGTCTTTTACAAAATAAATCCAATTTATATTTATATCTAAAAACCTTAATAAACACTATTATGTAATACAAGTAATTTTCTCTATAACAATTTATTTGTTAGTAAAATTTTAATAAGAGATTTAAATCATATTTAAAATTTTAAATATATTAATAATATTAATTAGTGAGATTTAGATCGTATTTTTAATAAAATTTATAAAATATAATTTTATTTATTAAAGATTATTTTTACACTAAATAAAACCAATTTTATTAAAATTTAAGGGAAAATTATTATAGAAAATTAATTTGGTAAATAATGTATAAATGAAAAATTATCACAAAGAGTAAAATTAAAATATAAAAAATCGATTTTACAACAAATTTAATTATTATAATGAAATTATACTAAATTTTGTTACAGGTGTATTATAGGTGAAAAAATATAATTAATTGAAATATTAATAAAATGAACTAATTTAATTAAACATATTATATGATAGTACAGAGTAGAAAATTTAGAATAAAAAGATAGTGCTTAAAGTTAATGTGTTAAAATATCATATAAAAAACAAAGATAATGTGGTAAAATAATAATGATTAAAAAACCTGAGCAGAAAGAGTGAAGTTTACAGTCAATCATAAAACAAGGCATTATGTTTTATATAATATTAAATAAATGCTATAAAATATCTTTTGCGCCGCTTATATTGAAAATGATACTAATATCAGTGCCCTGTTTCCTTTTTTTGTCTTACGCTAAACCCTATTCTCCAAAACCGTTGATCTTCTTGACCATTTCAAGATTCCACGGTGGGGATTTAAATAATATGATGTAAGCATTGATCGGGTTCTTACCTTACAGTCGCAACAATTGATCCATTGCATAGTGCTTCCTAGAATTGTACATCGCCGGCTGGGGTTGTGTGATAACAAAATTTTAGATTCGATTGGTGGGTTGGGCCTAATAAAGGGATATAAATTTTTGTTTTAAATTTAATTTGAATAAAAATATTAAAATTAGATTCAGTTGGTTCGTATTAATTTTTTTTATTTTTTATATCAAAAAGTTAAAAATATAAAATATTAAATAAATGTTTTTTAGTAAATTGAAAATAAATTTAAAAAAATTATACTTAAATAACACTTGTACAACTTAACAAGCAAATATCTCCAAAATAGTAGTAAAATTAACAATAAAATAATGGTTATACAATAACAACAAAATAGTAACAACATAAATGACAGCAAAATAACAGGAAAACAACAACAAAGCAATGAAGAAACAGTATTTTTTTTGTAAATTCGGGTCGAGCCTGGGCCAAAAAAAATTTACTTGAGGCCTGTCCCGTCTTTTAAATAGATCTTATTTTTCTACTCAAACCAATTTTTCGAACCTACATTTTTACTTAAACCCTCCGCACGAATGGCGTAACGATCTGAGCACTGTCTCAGAGAGAGGCTCGGTGAAATAGATATGTCTGTGAAAATGTAAACTACCTGCACCTAAACAGAAAGACCCTATGAAGCTTCATTGTTCCCTGAGATTAGCTTTAGGGTTTTCCTACATAGCTTAGGTGGAAGGCGAAGAAGGTCTCCTTCCGGGGGCCTGAGCCATTAGTGAGATACTACTCTGAAATAGCTAGAGTTCTAACCTTATATCACGACCTACAGACTTATTTTTCGAACTGCCTTCGAACTGAATCGGTTCATAAAAATGTCTTAAACTTATTTTTCGAACTGCCTTCAAACTAAACCGGTTCATGGACAAGTCTTAGACTAGTTCGGCAACTTAGAATATAAGGCACATCCATTGAAGTAAATATTAGGTTTGACAAGTTAACAAACACACTTTCAATGTGAACCAAGCTTTCCCAATCTATAATCTCAAGGTACTCGAGATTCGAGGCATCTACAATAAACTCATAATCATACCCAATTGTTTCCAATTATTTGGCACGTGTCCCTGCTCCTCGTTCCTCGTCGACATTGACTGCTCTTCCTTTTGCCCCTTTTATTAAAGGTAATTGTGATGTCTCTTTTGTGTAGTCAATCAACCATCCTCAACTTCTAACAAACGCAAACACATAAACTTTTGTACTGACTTCAGATCTAACTAAGAACGCAATTTCCAGTTATGCGTTGCTCATTTCTCTTATTGTCACTCAATTTGCTTAGCAACCTTATCGTGGAGGAAATCAAAAAGTTTTTTTTGGAATCAAAATTAAATTATAATATTGATAGTAAAAATATAATTTTATTATTTTAATAATTTATATTTTTATAATTTTTAAAAAATTAAATTAAAATTTTATTATTTTTAAAAATTAAAGTATAATTTTACATTTACTAATTTAAATTTATAAAAAATTTAAAATTTAAAATGAATTTTTTTTTTTTTTTTTAGAAGAGGTAGTTACGCCACTGAACAAGAAAAACATGATAAACAAGAAAAACTAAAATGAAAATAAAGTAATTTCTACGGGGTAACCATAACTAAAACATGGTAACAAGAAAAGAGTATACTTTGACACACAAAAAATACTACTTAACTAAACAATAAGATACCCCATTTATTTTAAGAGATGAAACAAAACATATCATTAAAAGAATTTGATTCACCCTAAATAATTAATATGACGAATGAAATAATAATAATACTAATAATTTTATTTAAAAATTAATTATAATCATATTTTTCTCTTTTAAATCCTAAAATCTAATTAAACCCTAAATTTAAGAGAAGAAAATTATATTAATTATTTTAGTTAATAGTTAATTATATTTAAATAAAGTTATTAATATTTATTTATAAGTAAATTTATTATTTTTTGTTTTCTTAATTGATTTTCTTGATAATACTTAAAACTGGGTTTTTAAAATCATCATAGTAACCCAAAATGCAATAGACATGATAAGAAATACAACATCTTTTGTTAAACTTACATTTCATGAGCCCAACACTCTACATTCTTGTTGGATCTCGCCTAACCCCTTATGAGTTGAGGCTAATAGCGAAGATTAGATTCCATCAACCAAGACTTTGAAATATTTACCTCAAGGTCTTATAGTAAGGTGAGCTCATGTCAAGGGAACACACCTTGACAAAGGCAACTTGTTTGATGTTGTACATTGCGCTTACTAATTATCCTAATAGGGTAACTTGTACTCAAGGGAGAGGAACATCAATAGGACAAATGAACTCAGATGATACGAAATCAATAACCATAAGACACGTGTAACCTTGGGAAGGGGCCAACAACACCCTAGATAAGGCCCCCAAGGCCTAAGAATCGACCAAGGCACTTACCATACTCTCTCCCTTTCTTCCTCTTGACTTATACTTTCTCTTTCTTCCTCTCTATCACCATACTTGATCTTCTGTGACTCTCTACCCACTAAGTAGATCATCCTCTATTCCACTTTGTATCAATATCTTTATATTTCTTAGTACTGCCCTCAAAGCACCCATTATTTCTTTCTTAGAATTAGGCCTAGTTTAGTGATACGGTCGTTGAAAACACCAAATTAACCTATTCCCTGTAAAATAATAAGAATAACAGTAAATGAGAAGTAGGGTCGAAATCCTCAGGGACCGGACTTTACGAATACTCGTTTTTTGATATCCTGACCAAAATCGTGCCCAAGAAACCTGCGTTCCTGGGAGAATAAAAAAATAACAGAATTAAAAGTTTGATCTGGAAATAAAAATAAAACGAAAACGGAATTAAGAAGTCGAATTGAAATTGAGGAAATTAAAAATAGAAAATAGATGAAATTCTTATGGGAAAGCTCCAGCCTCCAGTTGTCTTATTCCGCCTTGGGTTCAATCCTTGGCTTTGGATGACCCTTTTCGAACCAAGTAAGCCAGTTATAGTGGAAGAGGACGGCTACGACCACCAGCTCCAAGAATTTATATTTACGATTTTAGGGAACCTGGCTCTAGCCAGCATCCTAGGCTAGATCAACGTCTCTCAATGGCGAATCCGACGCCACCTTGTCTCTTTGGCTCGCCAACATCTGACGCAGTAAGTTGATGAACCGACGGTGCAACCCCTCCAAAACACACAAAGTGGCCGCCTTTGCATACGTTGAAAGGTTTATTTCTTAAGGGCCATGGACGGAAGCGTCAGCCCGTAGTGCGGAGAAATGATGAATACTTGGTTGAAAAAGGGGCCAAGTATGGGTCCTAAGCCTCAAGAACCTTTTTTGGGAAATATTGACAACTTTCGGCTAGAAGGGTTTTAGTAGCTCATGATAATTATGGGAAAGAAAATAAATATAAAAATAGAAAAAGAATTTTATTAAAAGGAAATATGGAAATAACAAAAGACTTTTGGGAGAGAGTGTTTACAGAAAAAGATGATCCCAATTAGAGTCACTTCACCCTCTATTTATAGTGCTAAAAAGAAAGTCTAATTTAACTTAAATTCCTAAAAGATAAATACATTTAAATAAAAATAAATAAAATTCTAATAATTCTAATAATTATCCTAACATTAATTATCCTAATATAAATAAAATAAAATAGAGTCTTCCAAAATAAAATCTCTTCTATTTGCTTTTAAGTCATTGTGCCTTCCATGTTCGCACTTGTGGCACCATATTTGTCCCACGTTGCATATTGGCGCATTTAATCTCCAAATTGATGCTTTTTCCCTTGAATTTACTTTTCGCCTCCAATTTAGTCCCTAAAAGATAAAAAGACATAAATAGCTCAAATTAGTAGGCTCAAGCTCAAAATAAACACATGATTAATATATAAAAACATGTCTTTTTAGAGTATTATCATTTAGCATTTCTTTTAAGCACTTTTGGGACAAAAAAATAATTTTGAGGAAAAGCTACAATTTTCTACTTATGCTTTTGGTTAAAAAAAAGTGCTTTTATAAATTTTTTTTCCCAAAAATATTTTTAAAAAATTCAAAAGCATCTTGTTTAACAATGCTTTTAAAATTGTTTTTTATCTCAAAAATATTTCTTAAAAGCAATTGTAAACTGAACTTTAAACAAGAATTTGAGAAGAGAATTTTTGGAGTAAAAGGAAAAGGAGAGCTTTTTGGGTCGTAGAGTAGAGTAGAAGCTTAGAAAGTGTTGACGTGGGAGAACAAAGGGTTTAAATTTTAGAGTAAAGTTCTAATGTAATTTTGGAGGATGTTGGCTTGCTTGGAAAGTAATTATTTAGCTTAATGTAATGCACATGTTTGATTAACAATCATTCACACTGCAAAATCCAAATTCCCCTTTCTTCCAAACTCCAAAGTCCAAACTAAATTATATTTTAAAATCTTGATAAACACCACTATGTAATATAAGCATTTTATATGAACTTCTTAGTACAAAAGTTAAAAGACGAATTAGATTAGAGATTAAGCTGAAAGTATGGCGTTTAGCCAAAGAAAAAGTATGATTGTATATTAAGTAAATAGTCTAATTAGAATATTTACCCTAACATCAAACTGAAAATACAGATATCAAATAAATGCAACTTTACATGCATGGGAACGTCTTGGAAACTTTGATAGCTTGCGAAGCACGCTAGACTTGGACTGTCGATGCAAGCGATAATGGCTGATCTCGATCAACTCCAAAGCTCTGCTATTCTTTAACAAATACTCCACCATTTCTAGCTCATGATGAAGTCCACTAAACCCTCTCACATAAACTTCTCTTAGCTGTGGGGGTAAACTCTCTGGATCTTTGTTCCTTGTACCTCTATACGGTGGCTATATATCCAACAACAAATTGAATGGTGGGTTAGAAATTAAGTAATGAGAATTGCCATGTTAAACAGTTGAAAAGCTTTTAAATTTAAACTAACCTTACTAAGGACAAGAACTTCTAAAGCATGAGAATTCTCAAGAAAGTATGGTGTCAAATTCCGGCCATCGAAACCAAAGTTTAGCTCTAGTTGGGTCAGATTAGGAAACAAAGGAAGTGCTTCATCCTTACTTAATTCCTGTAAAGAGAATCACACATTGATAATAGCAATAAACCCATTCATTATTCATATTGATGGAGCAAATTCTTACCCTAAAGTCGCAATAATGGGTCCATTTCAAGTGAAGGAACTTAGCATTGCAAAGTGCTTCCACCATTCGGAATAAGCCAAGTTCCACAGTAACAAACATTTGCTTCGACTAAGCTAACAAACACACTTTCAAAGTGAATCACGCTTGTCGAAACCATTTTTATTATGAAAAACGGAAATCGACTTTTATTTTGAAAACGAAAATGAAAATTGGGAGTTGCCACCAATTTTTTTTGACGAGGTGTGATTGGATCACCTTGCAATTCAATCATTTTAATAAACAATTTAATTTATTAAAATAGCAATTTTGGCCTACGAAATTCAGAAAACGGGTTCGGGAGTCGATTACGCACGAGGAAGGATTAACACCCTCGATACGCCCAAAATTGGTACCTAATTGATTAATTAATGTCTTAATGTCGAAAATTTGAAAATATTTTAAAAAATATGAGGCCTTTTTATTTTAAAGAAAACTTGAATAAATCGAATTGGATGTTAAGACCCTCTGGTCTCAAAGTAATAAAATGTCACATCTAGTACGTTAGGACACGATATTTTAAACCCTCGAAAATAAGCTTGTCTTTTGATTTTCAAAACTCGTGCATTTTAATTTTTAAAAAGTTATTCGATCATTTGGGTCAAACGAGAAAGATCGAAACCCAGTATGTTAGGGCACAATCTCTCAAATTTCCAAACACGGAATATTGCCTTTATCTTAAAATTTTCTTTTTGAATAATAGTGAGTGCGATATTTAAACAATGTCTATTTATTTAGTTCGGGGTATAATAAAAAAGCACTAATACATTTAGAACGGCTCGCAACGTAGTTGTGACAATAATAAAATGATGGTGCCTATAAACGAGGTGATGATATATCGAAAAAAATAAATAAGTAATAGCATCAACTACTATAATCTAATATTAGTTAAGTAAAGAAATAAATAAACAAATAAAAGGCGAATATATGATAACGAAAAAATGAAAGTATAAAATAACAATAACAACAAATAAATAAGTGACAAGAAAAAAACAAAAGTAAAAAGAACAAAGAAAAAGAGTAATATGATGATGATGATGATGATAAATTCTGCATAGTTATGAATTGTAAACAAATGAATTTTTAAAGATAAGAAATGAATAATAAACTAATAAATAAATATTTGAACAAATATATATATATATATATATATATATATATAATGCTATGTTTAATATATTAAAGGTAAAAGAAAATAAATAATATATAAAAAAACTTAAAATATATAATAACAAAACAATTTAAAACAAATGAGAAGAGTTTAAAATACGGCATGTAAAATAATTTAAAAATGAATAATAAAACACTTTTAAGTAAATAATACATAAAAGTAAATTTGAAATAAAAATATATAAAACAATTTAAAGTAAGTAATATAAAACAATTTAAAATAATTGATATATAAAACAATTTAAAATAAATAATATGCAAAGCAACTTAAAATAATATATAAGATGATTTGAAATGATATAAAAAGGTTTTAAAATAAATAATATGTAAAAGAAATTAAAATTCAATAGTGTATAAAAGTTTAAAAATAAACTATATGCACATAAAATTAAAAACATATTGAATATATAAAATAAATAATAAGTATAAAAACTTAAAAATAAATAATAGGACAGTTTAATATAAAAGAAAACTTAAGTAAATAAACGAATAACAATTTTACAAAAAGAATTAAAGGACTAAATTAGAGCAAAAACGAAATTAAAAGTAGAAAACGTGATAAAATAAATTAATCGGGGCTAAAATGTAAATAAAAAATAAATAGGGACTGAATGCGAAATAAGCCCCAAATTCTCGAAATTTACAGCACTCCAGTGAACTAGGGACTCAATCGAAAGTAAAATAAAATTAAATGCCAAATCTAAAAAAACGAAAAAGAAAGGAATTGGGGCCCAATTAAAACGCGTGTAAAGGAACGAGGGGTAAAAGTGGAAATATTCCCCTTTTCAAAACGCATCATTTCGCATAGGACTTAAATGAAACCAAAAACAAAATCATATGGGCAAATTTCGAATATAAAAACAAATATATGACCGGATTGAAAGGCGCATGAAAGAAGGAGGGATCAAAAGCGCAAATAGCCCATTCGGGCTTTGAAAACGCGCGGATCCTCCTTCCGGTCGGGTCGGTCCAGTCCAACATGAAACGACTCCGTTTTGGCGTTTAAATTTTGGCTCAAAACGACGTCGTTTTATACCCCTTATTTAAGCCCCAAAAATTTTTAAGAACCTTCATTTTAATCCACTTCTAAAAAAAAAACAAAAGAAACCTCTCAAACTCTCTCAAGCTCTCTCCCTACTATCCGGCGAATGGGTTCTCACGCCGCACCACCACCGTATCCTGTGGCCGGCGAGCGCGAAGATCGGGTTTTTTAACCCCGTTTGAAGCCCCGTTGAAGGTCGATCCTCCCTAACCAAAAGACTAAGAGGGACGTCCCCTCATCCTTTTTCGGGACCGATTTCGATGACGGAGGAAGGATCTCCAACGATGTGGCCATGGGACTTTTCGGGTAAGTCTCTTCTCGTCTTTTCCTTTTTCGTTTCATAGATATAAAAAAATAATAATAAATGAAAAAAATAGGAGAACTTAAGAGTGAATAAAAAAAATCACCTTAGAATTTCAATCTATTTCTCTTTGTATTCGAAATTTTCTATCTTTTTTTATTTCTTTTCATTCAAAAATTGGAAGAAGCCCCCTGGGTTACCATACATTTCGTGTGGCTTTATAGCCATTTTAAATACAATATTGGTACTGTTTCTTTGCTCTGTTATCTCTGCTTTCTTTCTTTTTGTTTGTTTATAGGTCTTGGCGCAAGTCAACGAGCAGAGGGTAGGTGGCCATTTTGGTGCAAGGCTAGCAAAAAGGGTCAGGCCTCGGGACGAGGCACGGGTGGTGCACCCGAGAAGGAGCAGCGCACATGGGGGCTAGGGTTTCTTCTTTCTCTTTTTTTTGCTGAATTTTTTTTTAGATTTTGGGCCATTTGGGCTTAGGGTTTTTTTTTGTAATTTGGATTGGATTTTTGGTTTTTAATTTGGGTTATTATTTGTTTTTGTTTTGGTTTTCGGTTTTTAGTGGTTTGGGCCCGGGCAAATTGGGGCCCGTACAATGCTCTCCCAATCTATAATCTCAAGGTAACCAAGATTCGGGGCATTTATAGTAAGATCGTATTTGGATAGTAATTTGCTCATCTTGTCGAACTGTCTTCAATGTGGGTACATGAACAATTAAATTTTTGGCATTGTCTTTGAAAGTTCTTTTAACAATCAATTCCTCCAACACAGTACAACCTTGAAGAAGCTTCGAAACAGATTTGTTATTAGCATAAGCAACCGACCTGAGATGCAAAACCTTGAGACTCGACAAACGACCTGACCTGTAATTACGAACACGATGAAGATTCCTTGGCTGAGTTTCAGAACATTCAAATTCTAGGCCGAGAATAAACAAGTAGGCAGTTCGAAGAACTCGGATCTCCATTTCATGAAAATCGAGATGTCCATTTCCCGAACCACGCACGAGAAGATTACGCCGTTGATCGTAGTGTTGAGAAATAAAAGGCTGAGATCGATGTTGCAGGTGAGGCGAAAGTAGAGAAGCCGCCTTGTTGAGCATCAAAGCTTTGTAAGCCAAATGCCGGAAAGATGTTCGCCATTTTTTGTCGGTATAGTAACTAGGTGTTTGCCGGAAGTCGAGAACAGGGACCAGAATCTAAAGAGAACGCCATCGCTTGGAGAGAATAGATGTGGAAATGGTGAACTTCGTGGGGAGAAAAGATAAAACATGTTGAAGAATACAGTCGGGTAATTGGTTGATGTTTGAGCATCCCGTTGGTCATTTGTTGCTCGGTTGAGTTGGTGAGTTCGACATTGTTGAACAACAAGCACTGAATGAAGGAGATTATCAGTAAAGTGGGAATAAAAGTGATGGGCAAAAACCTAAGACTAGGGGTGAGCATTTGATCGAATCGAATCGAATCGAATGAAAAAATTTCGAGTTAATCGAGTTGACGAATCATACTTTATCATCCTAATTTGATTTGAAATTTTCTCGAATCGAGTCGAGTGAGATAGAATTCGAATCGAGTCGAATCGAATATATTTATTCAAGTTAAATTTTAAAAAATAATTTTGGGTCCTTATAATCACTGTCACCCATCGTAATAAAATTTGTCCACCTTAATCAAATTTTTTATTAACTTTTATCACATTATAATTTATTTATTAA
Source organism: Gossypium stocksii (assembly GCA_020496765.1). Lineage (NCBI taxonomy): Eukaryota > Viridiplantae > Streptophyta > Magnoliopsida > Malvales > Malvaceae > Gossypium > Gossypium stocksii. Next base: position 9,668,678 of record CM035621.1, on the reverse strand, counting down.
TCTTTTATATACGAGTTAGCTTTTTTGCTTGCTTGGTTGTTTCAATTATATTCAGATTTTTGTCACTATATATTTTGAAATTAAAAAATATACTAAATGTAAAAATGAGATTTTTTAGTAAACTTTATTTTAAAGATAAAATGTGGAATTGATACCAGTAAAATTTTAACACGAATATTTTATGGCATAATTAATAATTCAATTTTAATATAAATATTCAATAAGACTAAACAATTCAATAATATAAATAATATAAATGTGAAATTTAATTTAATAATATAAATAGTAGATATAAAAAAAATTAATACTATTTATGTTTAGTGATTTTTTTTGGATAATTTTGATTTTTTATTTGGGAGTAAAGGGTGAGAAGTAAAAGTTTAGGGGGAAAATAAAAAGTTTTGGGGGATAAAAGTTTGAGGAAAAGTAAATAGGAAGAGTAAAATTTTGGAGGGAAAATATTAAAAAAAAATTGGGGGTGGGCTTAGAGTAGATGGGAGGTGGGATGGGAGGGAGTAAAAGTTTTAGGAGGAAAATGAGAGGGAATAAAAATTTTGGAGGAAAATAAAAAGTTTTGAGGGTTTTGGGGAGTAAAATTTTGAGAAAAAGTAAATGAGAGAGTAAAATTTTGGTCGGAAATGAATTTTAAGTAGATTGGGGGGTTTGGATGGGAGGGGAGTAAAAGTTTTGGGGGAAAAGTGAGAAGAAGTAAAAGTTTTGAAGGAAAAGTAAAAAGGTTTGGGAGTTTGGGATAAAAATGTAAAATATTATAGTTTAATATTCGAATTATTTGAATTATTCGAGTTATTCGAATTTGAAAACTCAACTCGATTAGAACTCGAAATTTGAAAAAAATTCAAGTTGACTCGAATAACTCGATTAACTCGAACAACTCGATTCGTTTAACTCGAAATTCAAATTTTTTTTGATTCTTTCGAGTCAAATCGAGTTTTGCTTACCCCTACTTAAGACGATAAATGTAAAATAAAAGGTTCAGTTTTTCGAAAGAAAATTGATACGAAGCCCTAAAATTACACATAAAAATTGAATTAATGTATAGAAGTTATGTCCAACAAAGTTTATTTTTTTGTTTTTGGTGAAAGATAAAATTATAAAACAATTAAACTAAATCATTAAAGAAGGATCCTCAATTAGTAGCAAGATTATTTACGGTTGAGTTTTCTTTACGGGGTATATGTTGGATCTTCCACTACTTTATCATTTTTTAAGATTTGATGAATTTTCTGATTAGGGTAGAATTAGAGTGTAACAACCCGATTTTAGTTAAATCGGAACAGTAGTTTCGGAACCACAAATCCGAGTTTGCAAAAATATTTTTATATTATTTTTGGTGTTTACGGCATATTATTAGATATTTGTGAAAGTTTCGTATAATAATTTTGTCGTTTGTGTGGTTAATTTGATAAAAGGACCTAATTGAGTAAAATGCAAAAGTAGCATGCTATAAGTTAAAAGTGCTTAATTGCTATGGTTTCTTAAATGAAAGGTCCTTATGATGTTATTAGACCATGGATAGTGGGATTGGACACAAATGACCTATTAATGGATGATTTATGTGTTTATAAATTAAGGTTATATTAGTAATTTGTAAATAAATTTAATTAAAATATGATAAAAGATAAAATGGTGTCATTTTCTTCTTCATGCAACCGAAATTAGAAGAACAAAAATAAGGTTTGGAGCTTTGTGATATTCGACCATTGTTAAGCTCAATTAGGTAAGCTTTTGAGCTCGGTTTTTAGTAATTTTTATGTTTTTGTGATCGTTGCTTAGAGTACTAGCTAGCCCATGCCCTAATTTTTGAGTTTTTTGTCGATTTTGAAAAGTGTCATTGATGAATATTCAAGCTTTGTAATGGTTGATGATGAAAAATGGAAGTTAGATGTTAGATTAATATGTTTTGTTAAGTGATTTTTAGTGAAATTGCATGTTAGGGATTCAATAGTAAAAATGAGAAATTATGTGGTTGAAATGTGAATTAAATGAAAAATATGGGCTGTTAGGGGCACTATGGTAATTCGGCTAGCATGGGTATTTAAGAAATTTTGTGAATTTTGTGTATTTGTGAAATAAGGACTATTGTAAAAATATGGAATTTTGGGGGTTAAAGTGTAAAAATGCCTAAATTTGTGTTTGTGGGCTGAATTGAATGAATTAATGAATAAATGAGTTATATTTGAATTCATATAGATCAAGAAAGGAGAAATACGGATTTAGATTGGGAAAAAACCAAGGTTCTCGACTAATCGATCAATTTAGCCATTTGCAACCGAGGTAAGTTTGTATGTAATATGTGTTATTTTAGCAATGTTTATGTATTTTGAAATGAATTGAAATATGAATGTGAAGTTATAAATGTGATCGATATTGATTTGGTGAAATGTGGCACTAAGTGTGCGAAATTAAATAGCTTCGCTTAAGTAATTGGCACTAAGTGTATGAGAACAAATTAGCTTCGGCTAAATAAATGGCACTAAGTGTGTGAGATTGAGACAGCTTCGAATAAATGTGATGGCACTATGTGTGCGATATCGTTTTAGCTCCGGCTATTCATTTGACACTAAGTGTTCGAGTTCATCGAATGATTTAAAGTATTGAGCAGAGAGATGATAAGTCGATATATAAATACGAGGAAGTACAGGTACATACTAGACCTATGTGGTTGTTGGTACTATGTGTATGAAACTTGATGATATTGTATGAAAATGAGTAAAGATCATGAGTAAAAAGGAAAGACCAGTAAGGTGATATGATATACCAAGCTAAGTGATGAGAAATACATGGAAAGGTTTGAGTAATTGTAGGTGTTTTACTATGAATGTATAATGCTTATTGATTGAATTACTTTCATTTGTTGAGTTAAGTTTATTGCATACGAGCTTTCTAAGCAATGAAGTGTACTGTGTTTTCTTTTCCATGTTTTATAGTGAATTGGAGCTAGCTCGGACTCGGGGATCGTCAAGAATTGTTGTCACACTATTGATAGTTTATTTCGGTACTTTTGGAAGCTTGTAAATTTGGTATATAGCATGTATAGGCTAGTGTCATTTTGATATGTTTTGAGTTATCAATCTAGCCATATGAGTTGGCTTGTAAATGATGTAAGGTTTGGTATGTTTTTGGCCATTTGGTATGGTTTATTATTGTCTTATGTTTGAGGTATAAATTGCTTTGTGAGATGGCATATTTTGGTATGGATTTGAGATGTTTAAATGGCTAATGGTAGGTGATGTCTATATGCCTATGATATACTTGGTTATGGTTAGGTGTTTAGAGGACAAATTGGTTGGTTCAATGCTTAATTATGGTATGTACCATATATGTGGTTTAAAGTTGAGGTAAATGATGCATTGGCATGTTTTTGGGGCATGAATTTGGTTAATAAAAATGGTGAGAAAATGCATATAGAAGTTAAGTGAAATTGATGAGTTTGGCATATGAATTTAGTTTGCTTTAATTTAGCATTTGAGTTCAGAAATGGTTGATGTTAACATGGTATGAGATGTGCATATTTTGGTGATGTTTTGGCTGCCCATTGATGTATGGAATGGTATGAAATGTTGTGTTTTATGTATGCATGAAGAGGGGAAGGAATGTGGCTTAAACCAAGCCTATTTTTGTGCCACACGGCTGAGCACACGAGCGTGTAACTCGACCATGTGACACCTGATGTTTAATAAAACAAGTCAGTGAGTTACATGGCTTAGACACACGGGCGTGTCTTCACACACGGATGGCACATGAGCATGTGGCTGACCATGTGAACCAAGTCAGTAATCCCTCTAGATTTCACACGGTCTGGCACATGGACATGTCCTCAGCCCGTGTGGTGTAAGTCAATATGTATGCCCTATTTTCACATGGCCTGAGACACGGACGTGTCTGGTGGCCGTGTGAGGCATACGGCCTGTTCACACGGGCGTGTGACCCTTGTATGAGTGAAAAATTTTTAAGTTACCCAAAGTTTTCAATTGTTAACGGTTTAGTCCCGAACCTATTCTAAGCATGTTTTAAGGCCTCATAAGCCTTTGTAAGGGACAATATGATCATGATTGAATGTTACATGTGTATGAATGGGAATGATGGTCAAATGAATGTTATTTGATGTGATTGATCGGTAATACCTCGTAACTCTATTCCAGCGACGAATATGGGTTAGGGGTGTTACATAGAGTTTCCTGAAGAACCATCTTGGATGACATTGACAGCCTCAATACTATCTGCTTGGATTGAGATCCTTTCAAATTGTTTGTCCAAAATGAGCTTCAACCCATTCAAGATCTCCCAAAGTTCAGCCTTTGTTACTGTGCAAGTACCTAAATATCTGCAGAACATAATGATTCACCCACCATTATGATCTCGCACAAAACCTCAATTGCAGTAAAATAAAAGTATATTATTTTGTCCAGCTATAAGAGATTTGGAAGCATAATAAAACTTATATTATATTTGTACCAAAATTTATATTTTAATTTTAAACATATATAATTGTTACTTTGCTCATCAACGCTTCAGATTTTTAAATTTAGGCCTTATATGATAAAGTGTTGAAAATTTTAATCAATTAAAAATTAATATTTTAATAAATTTAATTTTTTTAAACAAGTTTGATAACCCAAGATGAAAAATACTAAATAGAATTTTTCTTCTATATTTTTTTTGGTAAAAAAATTGTAGAAATTGGTAAGTAGACCGAACCTATTTATCACTTAATAAAGAATAAATTCAAGGTAAATTAGATAAAAAGGTTGGTTTTTAATATTAATTAGGGATTTAGGTTTTTTTTTCTAAATTTAGGGAAATAGGTCTATTTTGAAAAGAGAAACAGAAAACGCGTACTGCAGAAAGCGTTTTCTTCTTTCCAAAAAATTGTTTATTTTTTGTGCTGGGTGTTGTAAATTTGGGGAGAAAAATTTATTTTTGTTTGTGTTTGAGGGAGACATTATGATAGTTTTAAGGTATGTTTGAGTTCATAGGAATGTGATGGTGCTCGAAGACCCACGCATCTCATCTATCATATGGCGATGGAACCATCACCTTAGAAGACATCACATTGCAACTCGAGATCTCATTTCACGGTAGTTATATGGTCATGGGTCGAAGTATAACTTGTGTAACACCCTAAACCCGTATTCGTCGCTGGAATAAGGTTAGGAAGTATTACCGGAGTTTACATAACAATTACAAGTATTTCATGTCATTTACTATTCATATCTGTTATTATTCATATCGTCCCTTGATTGGACCCTCAAGGCTTAATTTAAACATTAGAACCAAGTTAGGACTAAATTAGAATCTTAGAGAATTTTTTGCAAAATTTCAATATTTTTCTTATATACAGGGGTCACACGCCCGTGCGAGTAGGCCGTGTGAGTCACACGGACTCACACGGCCAAGTGACATGCCCATGTCTCAAGCCGTGTGGCATATGAGGTAGGGCACACGCCCGTGTCCCTAACCCGTATAACTCTCTACTTTGCAACTTAATTAAGTGCAGGGGTCACACAGCCAAGCCACACGCCCGTATGCTAAGCCATGTGTTTCACACGGTTGAGACACATGCCCGTGTCTCTACCTGTGTGCCCAGTTCTGAGCATTCTATTTCTTAATTTTAAGTTGCTGGGGACACACAACCAAACCACATGCCCATATGCCAGGCCATGTGTCACACACGGTCAAGACACACGTCTGTGTGGATAAAATAAGGCCATTTCCTAGCCTTATTTCTCACCTAAATTTGCCAAAAACCTACACCAATACTTGCAATCATATACCAACCAATTCAAGCATTATAACCAAGCCAACTCTATCATCAAACATGATATATCATCACATGCATTCATGTATTTCCGATACTACCTTCCTCTATCAACCATTACCAACTCATATCAAACATGTTAATCCTTTATTTAAATACATCAATGTATATTAAACATTAGCCATTACAATGGCTAATTACAATCAAAATATTTTAATATATGAACTATTTAACCTATACATGTCATTATACCAAAATAAGTTTACTATTTATACCAACACGAGCATGTGGATAGTGTGAAAATGCTCCGACCAATCTCCAACCCTTGCGAGCTTCCGAGCACTATAAAACAAAGAAAAGAAAATCTAATAAGCATTTAATGCTTAGTAAGTTCGTATAATAGGAATTAAACTTACCAAATTTTATTCAATTAGACAAGCATAACAATAACGTGCTTTCAAACAATTTGGCAAAGTTTGCCTATTCACAAACACTCAAATAAGCAAGTTGGTCACATATTTCTCATATACATCAATTAAACGTGGATGAGCTCATCATACTACAAACTTTCAGGTATTTCAGAAGTATTTGAGATATAACTCTTTTAATCTCACAATTTCTTACACCAGGAATTTATTCCGTTAAATTATAGAAATATCAATGGATATTCAGGTAGTATACGTGAGGTATATGATTTAGTAATCCATCAATTCGTGTTCCGGGGTACCCATTAGGGCACATAATTAGGGAGCACATTCTCGAGCCACATAAATCAGGATGCTCAAATGAGCCATGTCACAGGATGCTTATCCAGGCTAAACAGGTGTAACACCCCCTAACCCCAAACTGTCACCGGAACAGGGCTATGGAGCATCACCGGAACTATCGGATAATTTACAAATAATATACAATTAAATAACAAACAAAATATAAAATAATCTTATAGTTTCTTTGTAACGCCCCAAATCCCGAAACCTTATCTTTTGTGCTTTGATGTCGACTTGTGTAGTTAGCAGTGTTAAAACATTAATTTTAGGGAGTAATAAAAGTTGAGTGAAGCCCTAGGTTTAGGGAGGACTTTGGGAAAAATTTTAATTTTTGCTTGAAGAAAACCTTAGAGGTTGGAGGTAGGCCTTTTAAGACAAAAATGAGGAAAATGGATCACAATTGGGCCTGTGGCTCAGTGGCAAGGAGGCGCCACTTGGGGAGCAAGGGTAGCGTCACAAGCAGTAGAAGAGGTCCAAGGTTCGAGGCTTGGAGAGGTTTTTTTTTTAAAAGGTTTTATTTTTGCATTAGGAAGGCAAGGTAGTGGCGTTGGTATGGACTCTGATAGGGAGTGATCACGAGAGAATTTTAAGGTATGGATAAAGGAGAAAAAGTAGGAGATTGGGAGAGGGGAAATGATGGTGCCGAATTGGACTTTAGGGAAGGCCAGATTGACTATTGGCTATTTAAGGAGTGCTGAATTTCATAGTAGGGTTTTCCTTACTTTCCTATAGTTTCTTTTCTCTCCTCCTTTTGCCGAATTCTTCTTCTCCCCCTTGTTCCATCTTTGCCAAATTTTTCCTTTGCCAAATAGCCATCTATTGTTTGCCGAAACCCTTAGTAGACCCTTTCTTTTTCTTAAAAGCCGAATACCTGTGGTTCCTTACCGATTTCTTTTCCTTCATCACTATCCGTCTTTGATTACCATCCTTAAGCTAGTGTTGAAAAGCCGATTGCTTAATCAGCAGATATCTAGGCCGTTAGTTTGAAGGCGAGTTTCGGTAAGTGTCTCATTCTCAATTTCGGTTTCTTAAGGGGGTGGCCGAGTATATGTGTAGCCTATAAGGGTGACTCTTGTGGAAGACAAGTTGCCTGATGTTGATAAAATATGTGTGTTGATGCAGATCTAAGAATATTCGAGACTATTTGCTAAGGAAGGCTAGAAAAGCCGAAGGTACACCGTAAGGTTACGGTAAGGCTTTGGGATTTGATAAAGTTATAGTTTAAGGTATATAATTGATTCAAAAGTGGTTTTGATCGTAGGTCGAGGCTGAGGATAGTGTAGTGCAGGTCGTCAATCAGGTGTGTACATATACTATACACACAAAAATCGGCAAAAGCCGAAAACCCGAAATCCCCAATGGGCCTAACGAACTTGTGGACCCAAAGTGGCAAATTTGTGATATGAAACTGTATGATGGCTTGACTTGCATGATTGTATGATTGTATGATTGGATTATGATGGGGCCTAATGGGCTACATAAGCATGTTTGGGGTTTAATGGGTTTTATGTATATGAATGGGCCTAGTGGGCCTTATAAGATTGCAGAAATGCATACTAGGGTGTTAATAGACTATAGGCCTAGTTCTGATCTCTCAAATTTTACATAAGACTTAATTAAATAATTAAACAAACCCGTGGACAAGTCGCTAGACTAAGGTGTGGTAATGGATGTGTGCATGTCTAGGATTGGATCTAGGATGAGCCTAGTACTTAAGCGGTCCAAGTGACCCACCTCCTCTTCTCTTGAATCCTACCTGATGCATAGTGTCTATTCACTTTAGCCGCGAGGACTTGTTGATGGGCCAAAATCCATAATTAAAATCCATACCATTAGGAAATTACGGAAATACCCTTCTAGGATAAAATTATGAAAATACCCTTCTAAGGTAGAATTACGAAAATGCCATGTAAGGTAGAGCTACTAAAACACCCTCGTAGGGTGGGAATACTGAAATACCCTTGTAGGGTAGGTTTACGAAAATTTCCTAGGGTAGTGAAATGACCAAAATATCCTTAAGTGCTTAATATGTGAAAATGTGTGAAAATGTGTATATTGCATTCATGAATTGTATGTTGCACTTGGGTGGGTTTGATGATACGGAGGAAGTGTTTTGAGGATCGCATAGTCGCTTGACGACCGTGGATCCACCGTAGGCTTTTAAGCCACCGAGTAGCTTTGCTATACCGCACATATACAGCAGCCTTGCTGCAACGTGAGTAGTGCCGCAACCAGTGCTACCTTTGAAGTGTAGAAGATGGGTTGGTTGATGTAAACATCCCCACAGGTGTGTTCGGCTGGTACGGGTGGTCTGTAGCGGTTGGATTTTGGATGGGAACATTTGCATTCATGAAATTCTGATATGATATGAGGTCATTGTGGGCTAAGGCCCAGACCACCGAAATTGTTAGGGCTTAAGCCCAATGTGATGTGTGTATATTGAATTGATTTGATTGACAAGGGTCGTACACACTGAGTTTCAAAACTCACGCCCTTATTATTATGTTTCAGGTGTTCCACAGTAGACGGCTCGACGTGGGAGAGGACTCAGAGATAGCCACACTACAAGTTACTTAGGAATTTTAAATATAGTTTTAAGAGGTGTTTTATGATAATTATTTTTTTTTAAATCTTCACTGTGATGTAATAAGGCTATGTATCTTCGATTTCACTATTTGCTTGAGATTAATTTAGTTACTGTTATATTTAGTAAATATGTCTTATTTTCTAATTATTTATTTAATTAAATTCTTGGTTTTTAACTAAGTAAATCCCTACCAAGCATAATCAGTTTTGAACTATGTTTTAGTAACTAAATCGTTTTCGAAAGCAACCCTTGCAATGTGACATCGTCAGATTCGGCCATAACGTCTGGGCCGGGTCTGGGGTGTTACGTTCTTGTATGGACCTTCGAGGCCCAAAATATGAATTAGAAGTGGTTCAGGACTAATTCCGGTGCTTAGAGAATTTTTCAAACAATTTAAAATTTTTTCTCAAGTACAGGGCTCACACGCCCGTGTGGATTGGGGACACGCTCGTGTGACCCCATAACATACCCGTGTTGATGAACCGTGTGGCTCAACATGGCCGTAGTGGTTTGGGACACGCCCGTGCCCCTTACCCATTTTGCTCTCTAACTTGTATCTCTTAACAAATTTTTCTCACACTGCCAAGTCATACACCCGTGTGCTTAGCCCGTGTTCTATCCTGATTTTATATCTTAAGATGCAGGGGACACACGGCCAGTCCACACGCCCAGGTGCTAGCCATATGTTTCACACGGTTTAGCCACATGCCCATGTGCCAGGCCGTGTAGACACTATACAAGCCTTAAATACTAAACTAGCCTCCCTGCACAATTCAAACCAATACCAATTTGCAACCAATATAACAATTAAGACTTTTCCACATATAAACACGTATAATCATACACTAAACATTAACTCAAAAAATATTTATAATATCATTCAATTTTTAAACTATACTTCTTTCATTCATCTCAGGATCATCATTTATCAAACCAAACATTTCATTAATAACTCATGACAATTATCAAACTTCAACATAGTATATTAGACCAAATTTACATTCAAGTTACAAAACATATTTACTTGTAACCAAAATGACCCAGTACATGCCGTATTTACTAAAAGTTAGATTGCATCACCAAAATGGAGCTGAGATCGGGAATGACTTGGATACTGAACTGGACTTCAACTTTACCTAGCCTGTGCACGAAAAATAACCGTACGCTGAGTATTGGAAATACTCAATGGTATTACCATAATTCAAAATTATAACAACAATAGTTTATTATAAACATACATATAAACTTATATACAATTCTCATATTCACTTATAGCAATTCTAATAATTAATTCAAGTAACATCATCAAGGAAATCAGACAAATATAAGAACATTTTATTCATTTCTCAATCATATATGATATTTCAATTCACTTTTCAACTTTGAATACTTTATGAACCTTTGGTTCAAACAAGTCATCTTATATCACAAATCTCATTTCACATTTCATTTCACAACTTCACTTGCTCAATTCTTTTCATAACTCAGTCGATCGCATTTATTCAAATTTTCTCATTATATCTGTTTACCCCTATTAACTTGACTCGGACCTTGGCGGATACACGATCCAACCAAACACACCAGAATGGCGACTAACACCTCATCGGATAGTTTAAAGCAAATAAGTGACGACCAACGTCTCATCGGCTAAGCCGAAGTAAAGTGGCGACCAACGCCTCATCGAATCTATCCAAAGCAATATAATGACACACCAAGTGTCTTATCAACTCGAGGTCGAAGAATCCCTGAACTTTTCCAATCCTATGGTAGGCCAACTATATCCGACTAAGCCCGACTAGTTAATAGGGTATCGGATTCACTTATTTATTTCACTTTCACTCTCAATTACTCATAATCATTCTAATTCAATTCAATCATAAGGACAATTCAATCTCAATTTCAAATTCATATATATACCAACTTTACTCAATTTAATTTCAATTCAATCATACCATTCAATTTCACATACACATATGTATATTCATCAAATAAATCCAAATCACATTCAACTCAAATATCAATATTTACCTTACTTTTAATTTCTATACACATATATTAAAATTAAACATTTAATAAAAATAGCTTGAATTATGATAATACAAACCCGGATTTCTTGTGTTTACTCGTTTATTTTCTCCTTGCCTTTCGATGCCGATGCTTCAGTTTCTTTGTTAGCTACGCAAATATAAATAATTATTTTATTAATTACAACCTTATTTATAACAATTAATAATAATAGGATTTTCTATCTAATTTGTAACCTATTTCCAATTTAATTCACAAATTAATTTATTTACTTTTCTATCTCAATTCCCATTTTATTTTTATTCAAATTCCTTCTATATTTCACTTAACTATCAAATGTTCATATCAAAACCCTATTTTAAAATTTCTTTTTTACTTAGTCCCTCAAACACAAAACTTATAGTCTCGTTTACAATTTGATCCCTTAATCAATTCTATTCAATAATTCTATTAATTAAGCCCCTAATTCAAACATTTGTTCAACATAAACTCTACTTAAAAACTTAAAAACTTCCATAACTTCCACTTAGTTTCAACAAAACTTAATTCTAAAGCTTCTAAAACATCAAAACTTAAGGAAAAATGGCTTAATTGACTTACCTTTCAAACTTCTAAGCTTCAAATCTCTAAATTTACCCTTTTCTTCATTGTTTCTCTTTTCTTCTTCTATTTCGTTTCTTTCTCTGTAACTTTTCTTATTATTTTGTTTCTTTTGTTCTTTTTATTTCATTTATTTAATTAACTTAATAATTAATAATAATTTATATAATTATCTTTTAATTATAATACAAATATATATAATTGGTACACTTGTATTTTATAAAACCATACATTTGTCAATTATTAATTTAATTCATAATATAATAATATTATTACAAAATATCTTTAATTATTAATTAAGAAAATATACAAGTATTGTACAAGTGTATTAATATACAATTTTACACATGTATTTATCAGTCTCACACATTTGTCATTATCTTATGTATTTAATAATAAAACATCCTAATTTTATAATTTAATATAACTTTAATAATAACTAATTAATTAATAACAATTTTTATAAAATAAAAATCCAAGAAAAATCTTAGATTTTTCTTCAATTTGCCACCTCAATCTTTGGCAATTTATATAATTGCCTATTTAGTCCCTTTTATTTCCTTTTAATCTATAATTAAACTTTTACCCTTAATTCAATTTAATCCTTTTTCTTATTTACTCTTAATTAGACTAAATATTCCTAATAATTATTTAATAACTCGGTTTCCTAAGACAAAGGCCCTATGACTCGTTTTTTCAGTGCCTGTGAATTTTGGGTCATTACAATAGGAATGCTCACAAAAGTCATAAATAAGAAGTTCACAAAGAACTTTCTAACCAAGAAGCTCATGAAGAGCCTATCAGGGATGCTCATAAAGAGCCATGTAACAAGAGCTCCGGATAGCCACATATCAGGTAGTTCAAGTGAGCACTAACATGACGCTCATATAGAGCTGTGTTTGTGTTTGCAACATATGCGAGATCACAACCGATCGCATAACAGGACGCTACAAAGAGCTGTGTTTGTGTCTGCAACATATACAGGATCACAACCGATCGAATCATGTAACAAGACGCTCACAAAGAGTTGCGATAGTGCACAAAACATGCATAATTATTATCGATCAAGATGCTGACAAGAACTATATAACAAGATGCTCGAGAAGGCTTTTGACAGAATGCTTGTCCGAGCTATAATATCCGCAACAAATGCAGGATTATAATCAATACGGGAAAATCACATATCCATCGAATTTCATTCTTTAAATGGAACTTATCATTTATCAAGCAATTTCGGTCATGTGATTATTTTCGTACATTAATCGTTTATACAATTCTCACATATACAACATTTAATTCATACATTTAAATATACATGATTAGGTTACATGAATTTACCTCGATACTTATTCGTACACGAAATCTACTAATCCGACACTTTTTCTTTTCCTCAATCTAACTTCATATTTGAGTTTTCTGGATCTATATAAATGAATTTAATCATCAATTTAATACAATTCACATTCAATTGGACTCTATTTACACCCAAGGCAAAATTACTATTTTGCCCCTATACTTTTCATAAATTTCAATTTCATCCCTAAGCTCGAAAAGTTAAATTCATGCAATATATCCCTTATTCCAAGCCTAGCCAATTTCTTATATAACAATAAAAGTCCATAAGTTTCACAAAAATTATAATTTTTCCATGAATTTTACAACTTTACAATTTAGCCCCTAAATCATGTTTTCATCAAAATTCACCTTGTGAAAGTTGTTTATCTATCAACAACCTTTCATTTTCTATCATAAATTTCAAATTTTCAGCATATTCATCCATGACAAAACTTCTACCCTTCGATAACTTTTCAAATTAATCCCCAAAGTAGATAAATTAAGCTATCTCGATCTCAAAAATATAAAAATTATTAAAAACGAGACCTAATTACTTACCTAATTAAGCTTGCTTGATGACTTTCTCTTTCCTAGGGTTTCCATAGAATTTTTGGAGAAGAAGATGATATAAAATGATGAAATATTATATTTTTATTATTATCATCTTTAATTATCTTTTCTTTCCAATTTCATCCTTTTTCTTTTTCTATTTTTCCATGGATGATTCATCAAAGATATTTACTAACTTTTCTTTAATGGTTTAATTACCATATAAGGACCTCTTGTTTTGAATTCCATAGCTATTTGATCCTTTTAGCTATTGGAATTCTACTTTTGCATTTTATGCAATTTTGTCCTTTCCATAATTAAACACATAATCGGTAGAAAAATTTTATCAGAATTTTCATATAACACTCCTGTCATAATGCAACCATGCAATAATATTAAAATAAATTTTCTTTCCGGCTCAGATTTGCGGTCTAGAAACCATTGTTTCAATTTTACTGAAAATGGGCTGTTACAACTTGGGCTCCCAATTAACAATGATTATGCGGTCACAGGTTCAAATATAACTCAGGCCCCCAATTGACGGTGGTTATACGGTCTCAAGTTCCAGTTTCATTCCACTAGAAGAGAATGCTTTATAAACTTATACACGAGTTTGTTATCATAATCATAAAAGAAAACAAATGGACTTTCCAATATAATCAACTTATTATTTTTCTCCATTTCCACCAAAGTAATATCCTTAACCTCATTACTCGAAACCTATGACAGAGTTGGGGGCAAGAAGACTGTGTTGAAAAATGTGCCCATATTGTAGTAAATATGTAATAGTTTTCTATATATTTCAACAATTAATAAATAAAATAAGTTTCACATTTCACTGTTATATCTTTTGTATTTTTGTCTTTCATGTTTTGCATACATAGCAAAATTGTGATAAACAAATATCAGCTCATTGATTGTCTAAGTTTAAACTGATGATAAGTGGCATTGTAAAAATATTTACATTGTAAAAAAGACAACTTACTTCAGTAGATAATTTAAATGAGTCTGTAATACTGTAAAAGAATCAAAGTGAACGTTTGATTCAAATACTTAAAAGAATTATTATGTCATCTAAAATTCCAATTGGAAAGGTGAGTCTATGGGTAGATGTTAGAAAACGCAGCGGAAAATAGATTTGAGAAAAAAATCAAAGTTTTAAATTTTTTTCCAAAACTAGAACTTGGTTGTATTATCTAAAGTAATAAACACTTAATCAAAACTGTACATTTTTTATTCGTCTAAGATAAATGATTCAATTGAGTAGTTTTCTCCACTATACTCAAGCTCACGTCTGCCAAGTGTGGGCTCGTTTTGAATTAGAAAATTTTTCACAAAATTACCAATTGGGCAATTTCATAATTTCTCTAAATTTTTGGGCCAAATTGTAAATAAGAAAAATATCTCTAGAAATATTTTGAAATAATTTCTTAAAATAATTTTCTCTCTATAACTTTTTCTTGAAGTGTGTGAAAAATAATGACTCGTGACTCTTTTTATATAGAGAGAGTTTAGAGAATTCAACTATTATTAAACTTAATCACTTTAACATTATATAATATAATAATTATCAATATAAATATTAGATTAAATTCAATATTAAATCTATTAAATTAATAGAATATTTATATACAAGATAAATATTAAATTTAACTTAATATTAAATATATTAAAATGATATTGTTTTTAGAATAATTAATTTAAAATCAAATTATCCGGTAGAGTACTAGTAGGAGTGTAATTCTTCTACTACTCAACCATCAAATAACCACCTGCCAGCCACTAGAATGTTTCCATCGTAGCTGCCAGCACCGCTGTGCTCGGTGGTACCATCACTGTCGAAACCATTTTTTTGAAAACGGGGATCGACTTTGATTTTGAAAATGAAAGCAAAAAAAAGGGAGTCACCACCGACCCTTTTTCGAGGTGTTGTCCGGTCACCTTGGAATTGTTTTCATAAAACATCTTGATTTACTAAAATTATGACTTTAGTCTACGAATTTCAAAAAACGGGTTCGGGAGTCGGTTACGTACGAGAAAGGGTTAGCACCCTCATAACGCCCAAAATTGGTACCATTTTAATTAATGTTTGTCCAAATGTTGAGAATTTTTGAAAAGATTTAAAGTGTGATTCTTTTTGAATACTTCATAATGGATTTTAAGCTTCACTCGTTTCGAAAGATTAAAATGCCACATCCAGCACGTTAGGATATAACATTTTAAGGTTCTCAAAACCGAGATCATCTCATAATTTTTAAAACATACAATTAAAAGGGTATTTAGTCGTTTAGTCAAATGACAAATCGCAACCCAGCACGTTAGGGTACAGTTTTTCAATTTTTCCAAATACTAAATATTGCCTTGTTTCAAAATTATTTAAATCGACAAATTTGAAAATAATTTAAAGCATTTAATTTGAAATAGAATGAACTTGAGTTAAAATCATGAAACTACAATATAACAAATAATCGTGGAATAAACACATATAACAAGGTTGCTTAAACAACGTATAGAGATATAATATTACACCACATGAATATCGATACTAGCATAAAACAACAAATTTGTAATTGATACCAAGTAATTATAAACATGAGATACTAAACCTTGAAACAAATAAAACAATAATACATGCCAAATATAAGAAAATATACAATATAATAATACATGCAAAAGATAAAATATAATAACATATTGGTATTTTGAAGGAATATAAGTAATTTAAATTTACATATACCATAGAATACGTAATATATATGAAAAAGGATTTAATGAATCTAAAAAATATTTATACATGAAAAATGAAATCTATAGGATATAAATTATTAATATACAAAGTAATTCATGAATAATAAAAATAATAGGATATTAACCAAAAATTTAAATATAAATGAAATATTCATACATATAAATAATAGAAAATGATTGAAATAAATGAAATATAATTTAAAATAAGGTTTTCAAAAGAAACAAACTATATATGTGTACATAGTTTAAGATAAAATACATATACAAAATAATATAAAGCTTAGTATATACGCAATTTACAAATGAATAAATTCATTCAATAATAAGAATTAAAATAAAATACATACAAATTAGTAAGGACTAAATGTACAAATATTACAAAACGTCAAAACGCAGAGTTGAAGTGGACTAAAATGAAAACAGTGCAGGATTCTGTGGCCAAAATTAAAAGAATAGCAAATGGATTTAATTGAATGACGACGCAGACAAAGGGATCATTCACGTAAATATTCCCTCGGATGCCTGAACGCGCTGGTTATGCAGTATTCGGGTCGGGTCATCGGATGATCCATATGGTTTTTCTTTGTACGGCGCCGTTTCAAGCATTTAAACAGATTAAATAAAAAAAAAATTAATATCAAAAACCCTAACATCTAAACAAGCTAAACTCTACCCCTTTCCCCTCCTTTGTTCGGCCGAAAATAAGAACTCGCTTGGCCGATGTAAGGGCCTAAATTTGCCTGGGGCCCATGCCATAACCAAAAACTAAAAATAATATCAAATTATAAATATCCATAGTCCAAAATACAACCCAAATCCATAGCATAAAGTCCAAATTTTAAAAAGTCTCATTTACAAATGGACCCAATCACTACCCTAATTAACAAACCTAAATCTAAACCCGATTCAGGCCCAAATTACATTATAACCCGACCCCCAATAACCTAACATAGCCCAAAACCTAGAAACCCTAAAGCCCATTACCTAAACCATCTTTGGCAGAACAAGGAACCCTAGCCTTAGGCGCCGTTGTCCCACATGCCTAGGCCATGCAGCCCACGCCTTGTCCCGACGTCCTTCGTCCCAAGGCTCAGCTCCCCTGGCACACTATCACCAAAGTAGTAGCCTTCCAACCTCGTTGACTTTCCTCCGTACCTGTAAACAAACCAAAACAGGAAGGAAACAAGCACCAACACGCAAAAACAGTCGCAGAAACCAAACAGAAAGAATAATATTTTGTTTTTTCATTCAGCTATAAAGAAGCCATGTAACATTTGTAGCCGTAGACTGTGACAGCCCTAATTTGACCCTAGTCAAAAAGTGGTTTCAAGACCACTAAACTGAGTCGCAAGAATAATTGAATGTTAAATTTCATGTCTAATATATGTGAAATTACATGTGTGAAATTTTGGTGTATTGATTTTGTCATTTGGATGTGAATTTTTATTAAAGGGCTTAAGTGTGAAACATTGAAAATGTGTGAGGTTAATTAAAAGGGGCCAAATAATTGCATGGTGTAAAAGAATGGTTTTGCATGTCAATTTACCCTTTTTTGAAGTAGTGGCCAGCCATGAAAGGATGGATAGCACTAAGTGTATTTTTCCTTTAATATTTTATGTGTTAAAATAATAATTTGTGAATTAAACAATTGAGAAAAAGAATGATAAGGAAAGAAAAAAGAAAATTGGTTCATCTTTTTCACTACTTAGCCGAAAATTGATAGGAAAATAAGGGAATGGAAGAACAAGCATTCGGTTACCTTGATTAGCCTAAATTAAGGTATGTTAATGTTTCTTCTTGGAAATTTTTGTATGATTTGAGTTACTTGAAGAGTTCCATTCATGGCCCATGTCAATTTTTTTTTAAATATAGTACTAAGTACATTCGGCCATGCTAGAAATTTGTATGAATTGGTTATTTTGTTTTATATTTCTTTGAGCAAAGATGAATAAGGGAAGTTGAGTTAGTTAATTTGCATATTGGTAGTTTTGATTTGCTATAAAGAAATCGATTCTCATGACTATGGATGTGTGTATTATACCAAATGTATATTTAGATTGTGAGAGTATTTGAAATTAGTGAATTGATAAAAAAAAAATGAAATGATGAAAATGAGGTGCCAAATGATGCTTAGATGTATTGGCATTGAAAACTAAGAATTTTAGTATATAAATGAGTTTTACCGATTGTGAAGTTGGTATTGGAAATTTAATTTAATTTGTTAATTTGATTGAATAATAAAGCATTATGAAGTAGATGTTTTAAACGGTTCGTGAATTAGTTAATATGATCTTGTAAGGGACATTTGTTAAGGCCGAATGTACCATGGAAGATAAGTTATAAATGGTTAAGTTACTTTAAGGGTTTACCAAATATGAAATTGGTGATAATTAAGTGATGTTTATATTTTATATAGTTATTAATAAGGTTTTGATATATATATACACAATTGTAATTAAATTTGGTATCATATTTTCGATAGTCAAGAAAAAGAAATTGGTACTAGTTTATATGCTTGTAAAATGTCTAGTTAAAGATTTGAAAATCGAGATGTGAGTTTTTTTAATCTATAATTGAACATTCGACTGAATAGAAATTTATGTGATAATAATATATATATGCTTATATTTATGAATTTTCGGTTGAAGAGTTAAGTGTTAATAAGATAAAAATTTGTTTAATTTTAGCTCAAGAACAAAAGGAATCAATTTTGGATAGCGAGAAGGCGAATAAAATCGAATAGCCGTTTTGTAATTGTTCGACGGTATCCGAGGTAAGTTCTTAAGTGTTTGAACTTTACTTAGTATGCTTAAAGATTAAATAAACCTAGTAGCGAGAAGGATGAATTTATATAGTCTAAGTGCCGAATTAGTCTTGACAGATTTGAGTTACTGCAGTAGTGTAACTTTGAAAATACATCAAAAATTGTAAAAAGGTGAGTTAGAAGCTGAATAAAATATGAAAATGAAGCTTATTGAGTCTAGTTTCTTATAAAAGAAACCGTGTAAGCAAAGGAATTTCCTATAAAGATATATTTAAAGTTGTGTGAGACAGTGTCAGAATGACTCTGAAATCCCCTGTTTTGTCTTTAGAAAATCATTATAAATTGTACAAAAATTGTTATGAGATAAAATTTATATGCTTAGACTCCTTAGTGAGTCTAGTTTCAAATGAAATAAACAAGAACATATTTTGAGTTTTGTACAATGAGAATTTTAATTTGTAGTGAAGAGTGGTCAGTATAGTCAAATAGTGAAACAAGGGAAATTTTAAGAAAAGTCTGGTATTGATTGGCCAAACAAAAAATTCTAAAAATTTTATGGATAGAAGATATATGAGTCTAGTTTTAGGGAAAATTAACAGCACTTCATTTGGAGTTTCGTAGCTCCAGTTACAAATAATTTAATGACTGTTGCTCAGGAATACAGCTTGTAGAGAATTTGTGATTATGTTGTAAGGATTGATAAAACTTGTTTGAGTTGCTTATAAGCTATTGATTAAACCCATACGCGAATTTTAATTTGTGACATTATGAAATGATATATGAGTGTTAGATGGATCTTTGATATTAAAATTGTGAAATTATAAGTTTATAAGTATTCGAATATGAAATGATAGTATGGCTTGAAATTGAATTTTTCATCGGAAAATGATAGATGTATATTCAGCCAAGACAAAGTGTATACATGAAAGTATATGTGGTATATGAAGTATATTT
Organism: Gossypium stocksii; assembly: GCA_020496765.1. Classification (NCBI taxonomy): domain Eukaryota; kingdom Viridiplantae; phylum Streptophyta; class Magnoliopsida; order Malvales; family Malvaceae; genus Gossypium; species Gossypium stocksii. The sequence goes on along the minus strand of CM035621.1, from coordinate 9,648,570 downwards.
GGATAACTGTGATGTGAATACATGAAAATTTTTATTTTGATTCAGGATTTTATGTGTAAAGGCAAAATTAGGTGAATAATCGATCCGTAGTGGTTCGACGACAATTAAAATAAGTTCTTAAGAATTTAGTTTAATTAGTCTTGCTTAATGATTGAACGAAAGTAGCTAAAAGTATGTTATTATTATCTGTTATTAACATGCCGAATGAGAATGGAATTGAAACGATTAGCCGAAGATAGCTAATATACTTATATTTTGAATTGGATGTGAGAAGTGAGATGACCAAAGAGCATTTTTGATGGATACATATTATGTCATATGTGTGATAAAAGAGTTTAACACAAGTTGTGATTAGTTAAAAGCTAAAGGTAAATATGTTATACATGTTATTATTAACTATGTGGGGAAGCCAAATGTGATATGGAAATTTAGATGTGGTAATTGCCGAGAGTGGAATGAAGGTGGGCCATAAGCCGAATGTGTTTGGTGTATATAAATGGATTTGATAAGTACATGTGACAACAAAGTTCTATGCATAAATGACAAGTAAATTCGCATAATGTAATAAATTGTTCAGGTACGTGATACTTACTTATTTAGGTGAGAATGAGTATAATTGAATTGTGGATTATACAACTGTGTATATTTGACTCATGTGATGATACTTATGGAATTAAATAATATGTGTATAGTCTTGAATTAAAGAAGGGATGTGTTAAATATAGATGTGACTATGAGTATACATTCGACATTGTGAATTATATATAAGGTGGTATATGTTTTGGTTCATATGGATTGAATTCAATGAAATTATAAGTGAAAGTGTTGATTTGAATTACCTTTGAATGGCAATATGTTACTAAATTGTATGATTTCGTGAGATTGCATATTTAAAGGATGGTGTTTATATGGTACTTATATCCGAATGTGACATGAGACTACTAATGTGACAGAATTGTGAAATGTACACTTGATGGATAAATATGCATAAAGGTTCAGTGTGTTATATCCGGGCTTAGTCCCGAAGGGCATACGTGCTGGGGTTATATCCGGACTTAGTCCCAAAGGGCATACGTGCCGGGGTTATATCCGGGCTTAGTCCCGAAGGGCATATGTGCCGGTGTCATATCCGGGCTTAGTCCCGAAAGGCATACGTGCTGGGGTTATATCCGAGCTTAGTCCCAAAGGGCATACGTGCCGCTGTCATATCCGGGCTTAGTCCCGAAGGGCATATGTGTCGGGGTTATATCCGGGCTTAGTCCCGAAGGGCATACGTGCCGGGGTTATATCCGAGTTAAAATCCCGCAGGCATTCGTGTGAGAATTATATGATTTATGTCGTAATAATCCCAAACAAATGTGCTCACTATCCCTAAGTTTGTCAGGTATGTACTTCATACTCGTCTGTGAATTTGATTCATTTTAGATTATGAATATACATTTGGATAGTGCGGCTTCGGCCATTGCTTAAGGTTGTATGAAAGTCTATGACTTGTTTATGATATATGAATTTCGATTCAAGTGGAAATATGCTAAGATTTGCTCTGAGTATTGAGTATATTCGGTTGGAGTGTGAATTATCATGAAATTACATGTGAGTTTGGTTTGAACTAAACCAAAAGTGGATAATGTGATGCTTATGTGAGTAAGTTATAAGACTATATTTGCATAATAATGGTACATTTGGACAATGTGTGGTGTTAGGTGAAGATATCCGATTCACCTATGTTTAGATAAGTTTAGACTCAGGTAAAATCAATATGTTATATGTGTTTTTATGTAGTTGTGTATATTTGAGAATTCGTAAGATCGACCTATAATTGAGTTGGTCAGGTAAATGTTATACTCTTGGACATGTTAGATCTATCGGAATTAAATCTTGATTGTAAAATGAGAAGCAAATATGAAAATGTCAAATGAATACGCATGTATTCGGTTATGGAGAAAATTAAAAACTATTGGAGCTTATAAGTGAATAAGTATATTCGGCCAAGAAGGTGTTAAACCGTGAATGAAATGAAATGTTATATGTGAATCGAACAAATTGGTTTTATTTGAGTTCAACGGTTTTAAATTGCTTAAGACTTACTAAGCTTATAAAAGCTTACTCTGTTTGTTCATGTTTTTGTTTTATAGATTGTGGTTTTTGACTACCAGCTCGGGGATCGTCAGCACTTCGTCACACTATCTACTTTTACGGTAACCATGTGATTGGACTTAGTTTATGGCATGTATAGGGTAGACAATAAGTAGAATGACACTTTGACCTTTGTATATAAGTTATGTGAATATGGTATCTTATGGAACTTACTTGTATAAGTTTTAAATTCAAACTTTGTTTGCGTCTAGCAATTTAGTAAATGAATGATCTTTATTCAAGAAATTATTAAAAAAAAAAATTTACTGTCCTGATCTGATTCCTAGTTTTTCGGTAACGCCTCGTCCTATTCCGGCGACAGTTACGGGATAGGGGTGTTACATGGACGATTTTTCTTTTGAACACGATTTCTAATAGAAAATCACAGAAAACAGAGGTAGTATTCAATTTTTTAGTCTATTTTTGCTTCGAATATATTATGCATACTGAAAAACCCACAAATATCAAATATAAAAGAATCTTTAGCAGCCAAAATATTCATTGCTTTCGAAAGGTAGATTATTTTTTAGATTGCATTTACTTTCTGTTCTTCTTTATTGTGTTGAGATTTGAATGCAAATAATTGCAAAAAGGATTTTACCTTAGTGAATATGCCATGGAAGTCACACCTTCTTCGTTGCAATCGAAATAATGGTGGGCTTCAGGGTTGAGATTCGGAATCAATAGAAATTGGCTTTTCTTCTTCGTTTTAATCGAAGCTAGAAGGGTCGATGGCTACAAAACTTCAAGGATCGGCTTTGGAGAAACCAAGATTTCTCATTTCCATCGTGGATTTGAGGGAGACGAACTTGCGTTTAGCCGATAGGAGAGATGGGCGAGAGGAAGAAGAAAGGTTCTGTTTTTTTTCTGAATTGTTTTATTTCCTTTGGCTTTAGAAAATGATTTGCTTTAAAAATTAAATTAAGTTTAATAAATTTTTTTGGAATAACGTGATGATTCATGTACTGACCAAATGACATGACTATTGCGTGACTAGATCCACGCCCTTTGGTCTTGGAGTGAATATTCACATGGTTAATTCCTTTATTTCATGCTTTTGTTCAATTAAGTCCTTGCCCTTTCATTTGTTTTCATATAATTCGGCCTAGGGATTTTATGTTAAAGTCATTTCAGTCCACAACTGAATGTATAGTTTAAATTATTGAAATATTTGTGTGTTTAATTCCTTATCATTTGTGTGTATTTTATTTTAATCCTCATGATTATTAAATGGTTTATTTATTTATGAATTATATGTCTATTAGACTTTATATTATATACGTTCTCTAAATTTATTTATATATACATATGTATACTCTTTCTTTAAGATTTTTTTGATTAAATTATATTTTAGTTAATTTAATTATTTTCTATAATTTAATCACATATATATTTTATTTGAATTCAATTTTGAGATTTCATATGTATATATTTTTATTATTTTGGAATTATCTTGTAAATTAATGTACTTTAGATTTTATTATTCAAATAAAATATTATTTTGAATTCTTTAAAGTATTTATGTATTTAAATATTTTTTTGGGTATTGAGATTTCAAATATTATATTCATCTAAAATATTAATATTTTGTTATATATATCTATATAAAGATATCATATCCTAAGTATTTTATATGTATTGCAACTACATTGAATATGTTTTATTAAGTTTTCATTGTTTTTTTAAATTTGATTTCAAATTGATTTACATGACATTTTTATGTAGAATTTCTTTTAAAACTCTTGATATTTATCATTAGTATAATTTATTTTAAACCAAACTCCTTTTCTTGATTTTAAATTGAAATTTATAAATTATATGATTGGTACATTATTAATTCTCTTTTTTTAAAGGTTAACTAGTTCATATTTATAATTCTTTGATATTAATTGTAAATTCGTTGTTATGCGCTATTATTCAAATTCATATGATGTAATATTAGTTGTTATTGTTTTATCTTTTTTTTAAGCAATTTTGTATTATATGCTATTTCTATGATTATTCATTATATTGTAATTTCACATTTCTAACCCAAATATCTATTTGATTTCAAACTAAACACGAAAGCTGATTTCGATTTTAAAAATTCAAATGTTCTTGAAATAAGGTAGTATTTGGGTATTCGGGAAAATTGAAGGATTATGCCCTAACGTGCTGGTTGTGATTTTTCTTTTGACTCAAATGACCAAATACCCTTTTAATTATAATTCTTTTTAAGAGATAATCTCAGTATTGATAGTTTTGAAATGTTAAATCCTAACGTGCTGAACGTAGTGTAACACCCTATAACCCTCATCCGTCGCCGAAATAAGGTTACAAGGTATTAACCAACTAAACAAAACCTTTAGAGGTTCATAAAAACATACCATGCATAGATTCAATTGAACATCAAGTATTCATTAGTGATCTACTTTAATTACTATAACCGAATATACCAACTTATTAATTGATTTGATGAATGCAAACATATCACATTAATTTACTACATGAGCACTTATCAAATTTCAGAAGAGACTACTTACCAATAAGCATAATCGAATTTCCTAATAGCAAAGCAACAAGCCACATGAATTTCATCAAACCATACATTCAAACTTAGCAATTAAGCAAGCCATACTCGCATGGCTAGAATATTTACAAATTTCAAAATATAACTTGTCTTTAAAAGAGAGTTAAGCCTATACATGCCATCTTTCAAAATATCAATTTTTAAAGGTACCAAAATAGTAGATAGTGTGATGAATTGCTGACAATCCCTGAGCTGGTGACTGGAATCAACGGTCTATAAAACAGAAAAACATAACAAACGGAGTAAGCTTTTATAAGCTTAGTAAGTTTTAAGCAATGTAAACAATTAAACTCAATTATAAATCAATCATTCGAATTCTCATGTAACCTCTTTCTAGGTATATTGCCTTTTGGCCAAATATACACATCCTCATAATGCACATATAGTAGATTAATTTGACTTGAATCTAAACTCATATAAATAGAGGTAAATTAGATATCTTCACTTAACTCCACATATTGACCGAATGTACCATAATCATATATATAGTCTTATTACTTACTCACATATGCACCACATTATACACTTATAATTTAATCTAAATCAAGCCTACATGTAAGTTCATGATACATACCTGTCTAGCTTAATGTATTGAACGTATTCAATTGTCGTTTTAACACGAAATCTCATAATCTTAGACTTTTATCAAATCACCAACAATTAGCCTACTAGGTTCTAAACTCGAATTCATCACCGGCATGGAGCCTGCTAGACTTTAAGTCTGAACTCATTCACCGGCATTTCGCCTGCTAGGCTTGAAGCCCGATATCATTTCACTGGCATTATAGCTTGCTAGGTTTATAACCTGAATCACATCACATAAGGTAAGTATTTACCCGTTCAACAGATGTTTTAATCGAGTCGTTCAGGAATGTGCAAAAATTCAAATAGAACTTATACAATGCCGACGTCCCGAACACGGTCTTACATGTTATTCAATATAGATGCCACTGTCCCGGATAGGGTCTTACACGAATCATAGTGATGCCAGTGTCCCAGACACGGTCTTATACACTACCTTAAATCAATGCCTTCGTCCCGGACGAGGTCTTACATGATCTCATTTCACACACTTAGTGCCCCAACAACCGATCTCGCACACATAGTGCTCAGTTAAAGAACTTGCACACACAATGCCTCTATTCATTCGCACACATAGTGCCCATGTTCGTTCGCACACATAGTGCCCATTTTCACTTATTATTACACATTGAAATGACTTAACCAAGTCTATAAAACATCACAAATGTACACTTTGAACATATCATTTCATTTAACTTTGAATTCATATAGTCATGAACACTTAAACATTTTAAAGCCAACTTTAATTCAATCAATCAATATAAAATTACAGATCATACCCACATTTAAATTTCCATGTCCACAATCACATAAATAAGTCATATGCTTCCATGAATGATTTCACAAAAACCATAGGTTCATATATAAACATAGGCATATAATCACTTCACATACACTTCACATCAACCATCTAATCCACTTAGTTCCCATGTACACAAATAGGTTATACATACCTGAACAAATTAGTTTATTGAATGAATCCACAGGTCGTATTAACACATAGCCTCATGGCATTATACTTTTATTAATTCACCAGGTTTCAAATATCTTAATTCAAATACTTATAATATTTACACATATCACGTTTACCTAATTGAGTTTAACCTTATTCGAATAAAACACATATAACTTAGTTCACCCATTAATATGTATTTTGTAGCACATCACGTTATCATTTCATGCTTGCCATTCGGCAAAATAAGCACAACTATTATGGCATATCTATATCATACTTACCATTTGATAATTACACATGTCAACTACATATCTTTTATTCCATATACATGTGGCATTCGGCAATGGACATATATAATACAAAGTATTTAATTATCATAATATAGCATGACATATTCACAATTACTTATGTTTAAAATACTTTAAAACTTACCTCGATTACTTTCGAACAACTACAAGTCGGCTACTCAGTTACTTTAGCTTTCCCTTTCTCCATGTTTAGCTCTTTATGCTCTTGAGCTTGGATTTTTAGCTTGCAAGATGCCGAACTCCAACTTGTTTCTTTCTTTTTCTTTTTAGTAGTTTCGGCCAAGTAAAATGAAATGATCATAAGCTTTATTTTCATTTAATTTTATTATCATAAAATTGATTCATGTTTTACCATTATAGCCTTGACACATAACAAAGAAAGTATGAAATAAACATGGCTATTACTGTCCATGTCATCAATTTTCACTTTGTTTTTATCACCATAATTTATATTAATTATTAATTCACATTTCATAATATATAATGCATATAATAATAATATAAAAGACATATATTTTCCATCATGTAGCATCATTGCCGTCCACTATGATTATGATGGTCTATTTGACATGCAAGTCCCCTAATGTTAATCACACGCTTATTCGGCCACTACAAAATTACCTATCACATTTTCAAGGTTTCTCAAACAAGTCCTTTTTAACAAATTCCACATCCAAATGACAAAATCAAAACACGATATTTTCACACATGAATTTTCACAAATAATAAACATAGAATGTAGCATTTAATTATATATATATATATTCGGTTTTGTGGTCCCAAAACCACTTTTCGACTAGGGTCAAATTAGGGTTGTCACACGTAGCATTTTATTCTTTCAAAACGAGTGAGTCCAAAAATCCAATTCAAAGTATTCAAATACTCTTAAAAAAGAACCACATTTTAAATCCTTTTCAAAACATTCAATATTAGGACAATTATTTATCAAAATGGTACCAATTTTGGGCATACGAGGGTGCTAATCCATTCTCGTATGTAACCGACTTTCGAACCCTAAATTGTTTTTACGCGGACCAAATTTTTATAAGGTGATCCAATCGCACCAAAACAAAAGGATTGGTGGCGACTCCCGTCCCAATTTTTATCTTCATTTTCAAAACCAAAGTCGATCCCCTATTTCAAAAAACGGTTTCAACAGCCGACTGATAAGAGGCCTTCCGATCGGCCAAAACACCATTGAAATCGACGATTGGCCTCGTGCATAGACAAATGTGACCACTATTGAACCCCTACTTCGATTTTGATTTTGACAAAATGATAGGGGTTCGACGGAATGGTAGAGGTTCAACGACGACCAACAACCTGAGGCTTCTTAATTTCGGCCTCGAAATCTCCTCAAAACTCCAATGTCGACGAAGAATGAGCGAATTTCAATGGCCTTTGTAAAGGTAAATCTCTCTGTTTTGACCCTAAACTCTCTTTAAACTTAAACCCAAGCCCTAAATACCCGAGAGTTCCTTTAGAAACGAAGTAAACAAATGAAACTCTCGGATTTGGACCCCGACAGCACCCAAAAGGTAAAAAGTTTGTGTTTTCCTTACTATTCTATGTATGTAGTAGATTAAGAGAGAAAACGGGCAAAGAAATTGGTTGAAAATACCTTTTCTGTTTTCTATTTCAATATTCAAAAAGCCCCCTATTACAATGGTTTATTCGGCTCTTTATAGCCGAGAAAAAGAAATCGAAATACAAAATATTTTTCATTTTTCTTGCCGTCTCTATCGTTTCTTTTTCACTCTGTTCTTGCGTGTTGGTGCCTCTGTCTTTCCCGTTTTGGTTTGTTTGCAGGTATGGAGGGAAGTCAACGGATAAGAGCTTCCGTTTTGGTGCCAAGGACGGGCAGAACCGACCCTCGAGCGAAGTTTGCACCGAGAAGGCACGTGGTCTGTAGGGGGATGCGGCGCTAGGGTCACCTAGGGTTTCGGCTAGCCAAAACTAGTTTAGGCATTTGGGCCTATCGGGCCACTGAGGTTTAGGGCTAGGGTTTTTTTGTAATTTGGGCTAAATATTGATCGGGCTTGTAAAATTGGGTCTGGGTTAATCTGTAAATGGACTTTGATTTGGACTTTTATTTAATTTTGGATTTTTATAATTTTGATTTTTGTTTTGTTTTTGGTCTGTTTTTGGTTTGAAATGGGCCCGGGCAGGTTTGGGCTTGTACAATCATAGGTGCAACACCCTCACGACACCTTGAGTTGGTTCGACTATTGCCGGTTCGGTTTGGCCCTAGTGATGGCCCAATTGGTCTGGTTCAGCCACCGATTAAACCGTCAGCCTAATTTCATATATTAGGCTCGGTTCAATTGGTTTTGGATCTTGGTCTTGATTTTGGGTTCTCGGGCCCAATTTTCAATCTTAGGTCCAATTTTCAAATCCAATTTTCAAAATTAACCATTGGGCTAATTGTTTGACATGAAAATTAATTTTTAAAAATATCATATTAATTTTAATTTTACTTGGATAAAAGTAATTTCTCCAAAAATCACTAAAATTTTCCAAATTAATTTTTCAAGAAAATTCTTTAATCAAATTCTCTAGTTGAACAATTCTCATGACCGCCTAATTTAATTATACATCAAATAAATCGACTCAATTAAATTATTTTCAAAGTTGTAGAATTTTCTTCTAATTCAAATGCATTCCAATCAAGTTTTTGTTTAGATAGCGGAGAGACCAATCAGACATATACAATTAGGCTTTAGTAATCACAATTATATTAAAAAGCATTATTTCGATAATTTGTAATTTATTTAATCTTAGAGTCAGTCCACAAAAAGTACCACAATTAAAAACTTATTATTGTATACTCTTTGTCGAAACCGTTTTTTGAAATAGGGGATCGACTTTGGTTTTGAAAATGAAGATAAAAATTGGGAGTCGCCACCGATTTTTATTAGGTGTGATCGGATCACCTTTGTTTTAATAAAACGTTTTGATTTACTAAAACGGTGTTTTTGTTTGGTCTACTAAATTCGAGAAAAACGGGTTCGGGAGTCGGTTGCGTGCGAGGAAGGATTAGCACCCTCGTCACGCCCAAAATTGGGACCATTTTGATTAAGGCTTGTCCCAACATTGAAATTTTGAAAAGATTTAAAGTACGACTTTTTGAATATTTTATAGTGGGTTTCAAGATTCAATCGTTTCGAAAGATTTAGACGCCACATCCAGAACGTTAGGATGTATCATCTCAAATTTCTCAAAACCGAGATCATCTTATAATTTTTAAAACATGCAATAAAAAAGGGGTATTTAGTTATTTGGCCAAACGCAAAATTGCAACCCAGCACGTTAGGGCACAATTTTTCAATTTTCCCAAACACTAAATGTTGTTTTATTTCTACGGTTTTATTGACAAATTTAAGAACGATTTGATGCTCTTGGTTTGAGCTGAGCTTTGGAATTCCCTCGTTTTAAAGGAACGGAATGATATCTCCAACACGTTAGAAGATGCAATCTCGAACCTTTAATACCGAGTTCATCCCGAAACATGTAATTTAAAAGGTTATTTAGTTATTTAGTCAAACGAAGAAAACCGTAACCCAGCACGTTAGGGCACGATTTCTCGATTTTCCAAATATTAAATATTGCCTTGTTTCAAACTTTATTTAAATCGACAAATTTGAAAATGGTTTAATGTATTTGATTTGAAATAGAATGAATTTGAGTTAAAATCATGAAATTATAATATAACAAATAATCGTGGAATCAACGCATATGGTAAGGTAGCTTGAACAAAGCGTAAAGATATAATATGACACCACATGAAAAAAAAACGGTACTAGCATAAAGCAATGAATTTGCAATTGATACCAAGCAATATTGATCATAAGGTATTAAACCTTATAACAGGTAAGGAATATAAAATAAATAATACATATAACATAGATTAAAATATATATACATGAGATTTAAAAGTAATAGTAGCTTAACATATGTAAAAGGAAATTCGAAATACATAATAATAAAACGATTTCAAAATAAATAACACAAGAAACAAACTTAAAATTAACAAAATAAAACAGTTCCTAAAAATCTAAATAAATAAATTAATAACAGACTAGGATTGGACTAAAATCAAATTGAAATTTATGGTAAAAATTGTAAATAACGAAAGAGACCACTATGGGCCGCGATGAATCGCGCTGAAACAACGAGGGACTGAATGGGGAATTACCCCAAACCCTCAAAATGCAGCGTTCAAGCCCTGGTAACCCGCTGACTCGGGGACTAAATTAAAGCAACGACAGAATACATAAGGCCAAATTAAAAAATGAGCACGGGACTTCATCACAACCACTACAAACGCGGAAGGGCTTGGCGTGCAAATAACCCAATACTCAAGAAACGCGCGGATCCTCCCCGGGTCGGGTCACTCGCGCGGGTCCGTAGTCGTGAAACGGTGCCATTTTGGGTCTTAGTGACCCATTCCAAAACGACACCTATACCAGGGGTTTAAAAACCGAAATTTTGCTCCAAAAATTCATTTTTCAGCCTCATTCTTCAAAAAAAACAAAAAAAGCTCTTGAAAAAGAAAGGACCAGCCCTCCGAGCATCAGCCTAAAGTTAGCTATGCTCCGGTCATCGGGCCTTGACCTCTGCCGCCTCTGCCACCGTGTACGGTGGTCGGAGTTTTGCTAAAAGGGGTCTTTCGGTTCTTTTAGATCTCCCAAACCCGACTATAAACCCAAGACAGGTGAAAACCCTCACCAAAGACCATATTCGAACGCGAACGATTCGGATTCAAGCTCCGATCGTGACCCACGGTAAGAGTTTCTGTTTTTATCTAGTTTCTCTATATATGCAATAGATTAGAAGTAAAATAGATGAAAAAAATACCTTTGTTTTTAACTTGTGTATTTCAAAAAAGAAATCGTAAAAAACTGTTACAATGGTTCTTCGGATTTTATATCCGATTCAAAAAATAAAATAAAAAAATAAGTTTTCTCTCTGTTGTTGTCATTTTCTGCCTCTGCCTTTGTGTGTTTTGTTGCGTTCTTTACTTGTTTCGGGTTGTTTTGCAGGGCTGAGGAAGGTCAACTAGGGGACTTTTTCGTTTTGGTGTTAAGGATAGGGCGTAGCCGAACCTCGAGCATCGGGGCTGCAAACGTAGCGGCATCTCTAGCGCTGGAGGTGCTGATAAGGCACGTGGGCAACGTACGGCGTGCAGTAGTCTCAGAAACCCTAGGGTTTCTGAATCAGTTTAGTATGTGGGCTCGTTTTTGGGCCTTTAGTGCTCGGGCCATAGGGATTTAGGGCTAGGTTTTTTTAATCTTTGGGTCAAACGGGTTTTGTAACCGGGTAGGGGTTAATTTGGGCCTGATTAGGTTTATGCTATGGATTTGGGTTGTATTTGGACCATGGACATTTATAATTTGTTATTATTTTTAGTTTTTTGATTATGGCATAGGCCCCGGGCAAATTTAGGCCCTTACACTCTTTACGAAAGAAATTCATTCAACTACTTTGTCCATAATTAAAAACTTTATATTGTATACTCCTTACAAACCTATTTTATCTCATTGTCACTATTATATATGTTTTCTTAATTATTAATATTATCACTGTTAATAAATAACTGTAATAAATTGCTTCTTCAATATTATCCTAATTTTTTTTTGCTAATTTAGCCATTGGATAAATGAATTACTTTTCAAAATTAGTTATATGATCAATCAAATAATTCATCTCTCATCTGAAATTAAGACTTTTTAAGCGACATTAATATTTGATACTGTGCTGCAATCAATCCATAGTCTCATTAAAATTAGACTTTAATAAAAAAATATTATTAAATTATTTTTCTCATATATTTTCGCACGGTTTGAAAGTTTAAATTAGTATTTAAGGTTTTAGTTTATTTAATTAAGTATTTGAATTTAAATTTTTGGTTCAAATTAGTACTTAAACTTAATTTTATAGTTTAATTTAGTTCAAATAAATCATTTATAATAAGTATTAATTTAAATGAAAAAATTAAATTTAAATATTAATTTGAATCAAGATGTCAGACTCGAATCTTGAAACGTACTTATATATATTAACTCTTTTTCTTTTACGGTGCTGCTTTAAAACTTGTTGCTTCACATGAAATTACGGCATACGAGAGGCACTCCATCACATTTTTGGGCTTAGTTATTGCTTACACAAACTTAAATTTATTAAATTATTATAATTTATAAGTAAAAGTTTAACAATAAATTAATTCTTATTCATATATTAAATTATTAAATTAATTCAAAAAAGTCTTTGTTTTAACGTCACAATCACATTGATTTAGGTCCACATATAGAAATCGGCGCTCAACTACCGCCTCTCTTCAATATTAGCCGAAAGTCACATTGATTTAGGTCCACGTATAGAAATCGGCACTCAACTACCGCCTCTCTTCAATATTAGCCAGAAGTCGCATTCAATATTATCTTCAACATATTAGACTTGCTCTTGCACCATTTATCAACTAGGAAGGCTAAATATTAAAATAAAGGCATAACTTTGGTTGAAGTTTACTACCATCCCTGTGTGCTATATCAAAAAGTTTATTTTGTTTTCTCTTAAAGAATATTTTAGTCTTTATATGTTTGTAAAATTGACATTTCAGTTTCTATTTGTTAATATTGTCATTGATAAAATATCATGATTTCATAGTTGTTGATGCAACATTAAGTGGTCTTGAAAATAATGGAATAACATGGTTTAATGATAGCTGACGTGGACGAAATTATAAATAATTTAAACATAAGAATTATATAAAAATAAAAATAAAACTGAAAACAATTTGAGGTCAATGCAGAATCAATTTCTTATCTCTACTTCAATGACAAAGCTAGAAAATCTTTTTAGGGTGAGGTCGAAATTAAATTGTAATTTTTACGATAATAAAAATATAATTTCATCATTTTAATATTCTCTATCTTTGTAATTTTTAAAGGATTGAATTAAATTTTTTATCATGTTTAAGGGGGTCAATGTAATTTTACCTTTATCAATTTAAAATTTTAAAAATTTTAAAGAGAATAAATTAAAAATTTTCTATTTTAAGGGTCAAACCCGTACCAGCCCTCCCTAATTTTACTCCTGCTCTTCTCATTCTTCAAAACTATTAATTAGCCTTTAAATTTAATTTAATGCCAATTCAACCGTTATCAAGTCTTGTTATTCCATTAGCAATAAAATTAACATGCAAAAATTAAAATATAAACTTTTCAAATATATAAAGATTAAAATATTCTTTTTAATAATAAAAAGATTAAAATAAACTTTATAATATAATACAAATACTCGTGCTAAACTTTAACCCTAACTTTTTTATATTGTTCAAATAATGGTCTAAAATAAGTGCTAATTTTTACGTTGAAGTCATCAATTTGAAGAACAAAATAAATGAAGTCGCAGTTGAGTGTTTAAAAAGAAAGGAAAAGATTCATAAAATTGAAAAAAAATAAAAGTATGAGTATTTGAAAGATAACACTAGATTCCCAAAAATTCATCATATTTTTTAAATACATCCATAAACTATAAAAAAAAAAATGGCTTAAAATTATAAAAAGCTCTCCAACTTTAAAAAATAATAATTAAGCTTCTTTTTTTTCGCACTCAATTGAGCACTTAAATTTTTAAAATGTATCAAAAAGACCCTCAAACTTCTTCCAAAAAGCAATTAAGCCCCTATTTTTTTCCACTCAATTTGGTACTTGAACTTTCAAAATGCATAAAAAAGACCCTCAAAATTTTTAAAGAAAGCAATTAAGCCTCTGCTCTTATTAAAAATTAGAAAAAAATTATAAAAAATAAAATAATAAATTTTAATAAAATAAAAATTAGAATTTTTTATAAAAATCATAAAAAGTAAAAAAATTATAAAATTTTATAAAAATCATAAAAATTAATGACCCCTAGTTTTTTTCAATTAAAGTCACCACGTGTCGCAACACAACGTGACATGTGGTGAAAATGATAAAAAATAAAAATCAATAAAAGTTATAGAAAAATTATAAAATGCTTCTTTTGGTACGATAATGTTTATAAAATTTTTTTACAAAATTTATATTTCTTTACATTTTGTATAATTTTCTTACGACTTTATAAAATTTTATAATTTTTTTATATTTCTATATATTTTTAACATTTTTACATTTTTTCTAATTTTCTTTTGGTACGATAATTTTTATAAAATTTTTTTACAAAATTTATATTTTTTTACATTTTGTATAATTTTCTTACGACTTTATAAAAGTTTATAATTTTTTATATTTCTATATATTTTTAACATTTTTACATTTTTTCTAATTTTTAATATTTAAAATTTTTAATTAAAATTTAATAATATTTATAGCTTTTATTGATTTTAATTTTTTATTTCTAATTTTTAATAAAAAGTAGTGACTTAATTGCTTTTTTTTTTAAAGTTTGAAGGTCTTTTTGATGCATTTTGAAAGTTCAAGTACCCGATTGAGCGTAAAAAAAATAGAGGTTTAATTGCTTTTTTTTGAAAAGGTTTGAGGGCCTTTTTGATACATTTTGAAAGTTCAAGTTTCCAAATGAGTACAAAAAAAAAAAGTAGGGCTTAATTGCTTTTTTTTTTAGAAAAAGTTTTGAGGGCTTTTTGCATTCCTAAGCCGAAAAAAATCAAACAACTTCAATCTTTTGCACATTTTAAAAGTCGTCTCAATATTTCAAGATCTATTACGAAATGTTTATTTATAAGAAAAAAATTTGGTACACAATTATTATAAAAATTAAAATGTTGATAAATATGGTATAATGAAATATTAAAAATATAAATATTTAAAAAAATACACATAATAATTTTTTAAAGCACAGGTTAACACATTTTTAAATTAGAAATTGAAGTAGAAAAATAGGAGTTGAAGGAAATAGAATTAAGAAAACACACATTTTTAACGTCAATTATATAAAGTTTAGTTACAATTATGGAATAAAAAAAACCTAAAAACAAAAAATAAAACAAAAAGCTAAATTGATTTTCATGGTTTTTCTTATACAAAAACACAAAGTAGACGCAATGTTTGAGAATTTTCGATTCATGGAAAAAAAAGTTCAAATTTGTTTTTTTCTTTTTTGTTTTTTTATATACAATCCATGTTGAAATTATGATATTTAAAAGAAAATTGCATCTCATCCATTTTTAATGTCACCTCGACAAAATTTTCACCAGGCTGATAAAATCGATTTTAAGCCGCTGGTTGATGAGGGAATGCACTTATCTAGGGTTTTCAATCTCTCGGATTATGTGTCTGTCCTTGCTCCACTTCATCTTCGGGTAACATCTTTTTTCCTTATAGCCTGTTTTTTTTATGTACTTTTTTCTTTTTCATAATTTATTTATTTTTTAGTACTAATAATAATACAATTTTAAAGTATAATAAGTTGTGTTATAGTAATCTTATTAGATGCAGTGTGGAATTTGGAACTCTTAATATTTGATTGAATGACTAGTTAGTTTTTTCACAAAGAATAATTATAATGAAGAATAAAATTAATATAAAACTGATTCTGTCATATCATCTTTCCGCTGCAGGGATATGCAAGAAGGATTAAGAAGGCGAGCAGTGGCCTTCACGAATTTTTTGAGAAAATGATAAATGAATACCATGGATGACCCAAAAACCTTATACAGGTTTCTTTCAAGTGATGGTTTCCTTGTTGGGTACACCCATGAACCCTAACGATGAAGATCAACCCTACATCGTTGGTACAGAAAACATAAAGGCGATAATGGTGGACATGGTGGTAGCTTCCTTCGACACTATAACCACGGCCATTGAGTGGACACTTTCAGAACTTCTACGGCATCCTTGAGACATGGTTGCTCTCCAGAAAGAGCTAGAAAGTGTTGTCGGAAGGAATAGGATGGTAGAAGAGTCGGACCTACCGAAACAAGCTTGCTTATTTGGATATGGTCATCAAAGAGAGTTTCAGGTTGCATCCCGTGGCGCTGTTGTTAGTCCCGCACGAGTCGACCGAAGATGTCAATGGATATTTCATACCTAAGAAGTCACGGCTTTTGGTGAACACTTGGTCCATGGGGCGAAACCCCAAGATATGGTCGCGCAATGTGGAAGAGTTCTTTCCAAAAAATTCAAGGCTAGTAAGATAGACCTTCGAGGGCATGATTTCGGAACCGATCATGGAAGATGCCCTGGAATGCAATTAGGCTTAACCAGCATGCGTCTAATTTTAGCTTAATTAGTCCATTGCTTTGATTGGGAGTTGCCTAATAAACTCGACATGAGTGAGAAGTCTAACCTTTCGATACCGAGGGCTAATAATTTGTTTGCAAAACCGACTTCTCGTTTAGTTGCTTAAAGTTAAGGTTGTAAATGAACATTTGAGTTCTTATTTATGTTATCAATGTAAATAAATTCATATAGTTTAATTTGATTATATTTAATATAATTTTTTTAATTAATAATATTGTTATTTGATTTTAAATTTAAAAAATACTTGAAATATAAAATGTTAAAAAATAGTTTTTAATATTAAAGATAAAACTTGAAATTAATATTTTAACATTAATTTAAAAAATTAATAGTTATTTTAATAATTTGATCATAAATTAAAATCACAATTAATTTTATCTATTATTAATATACACCTACAAATTAATCAAATTCTACTATCAATTATTTATAATATAATTCAAAATTCATTTATTTTTTTAATATTATATAATTTTAATGATTTTCAGTAATGATTACTTATTAATGTGCACTGCATTTTCTATAAAAGAACTACTTTAATTTTATATAAATTTATATTATTCTAAATGCATAAAAAGTTACCGTAAAAGCAACAAGGAAGGTTATGTATTAAAAGGTAAATTCTTGCCTCATTTAAAAATGGGTAGTCACTAAATAATTAACTTTCTTCTATTTTGATCTCTCAAATATTAATTTTTTTCAATTTAGTCATTAAACTTTTTGAAATTAAATATTTTAGTCACTCTCCCGTTAGTTACCATTAGATGAGTGGCGGAAAGCTTATGCGAGTTTTATTTATTGGTCTAACAACAAATTTAGCTATCTAATGTTTACACATTTTATCAATTTGATCTTAAATATTAAAAAATTCAACAAATTTAATCCTCAATGTTTACGATAATATTTTAAATATATAAACTTGACATTGATAAAAGAGATATGACGACTAAAAGTTTAGGATAAAATTTTAAAAATCAAAACTTGTCATTTTGTATATGTTGAGAGCTAAATTTATTGAATTTTTTAGAAATATTTGAACTAAAATGACAAATTCTGCAAACATTAAAGGCTAAATTTGTTGAATTTTTTATATTTGGGATCAAATTAATAGAATTTGTAAATATGAGAAGACTAAATTTATCATTAGGCCCAAACAAAAAAGGTTCACGTCAGCTTTTCGTTACTCTCATCTAATGGTAACTAACATGAGAATGATTAAAATATCTAATTTTGAAAAGTTTAGTGATTAAATCAGAAAAATTAATAATTGAATAACCAAAATAGAACAAAGTCAATAGTTTAGTGATAAGCAAGTGAAAGACTTTTTTATAGGAATATATAGTTATAAAATTTTCATTTACTCAAGTGTTTGGTGTAACGGTAAGATATTTTGCATTCCTAAAGAGAGATACAACTTTAAACCTTAGAAATAGTATTGTTTGAAAGAACAACCACGAACCCTGAATATGAATTGTAAATAGATATAAACAATAAAAAAAAATTGTTGCATACTATATTACATAAATATAACATGCAACAATTATTAAAATATTTATTATATACAAAATTATAATATATATATATATATATATATATAACTAATATAATTTTCTCCTCTCAATAATTCATGTAGTGTAAAGTAATTGTACACATTTTTTTGGTAGAAAAAAGACAGCTTAAAACGAAAAACTCAAAAAATGACACTAGTGACTCAAAGCAAGAACATAATCTTTCTCAATTAAACTTCTAGCTGATTGCAGTGGTTCTTCAAACCAATGAATTTATGTGGAATTAATAGCCATTCAATTGGCCATATGATCAACTACTGTATTTTGCGACCTCGTAATAAGAGGAACAAGGACCTTCCAATTCTGACTCAATAAATGATGGATAAGGCGTATTTCAGTCAACTGACTATCTGCAGTTCTGCTAGCTAAAATCAATTCAACTAAGAGAGCATTATCACATTCTACTTCCAACTGTCGATAACCTGTAACACCCCTAACCTGTATCCATCGCCGGAACAGGGTTACAAAGTATCCAATACAATTATTTCATATTATGTAGCATATTATGTAGCATCCATATTAGAAATCTTGATCTGTAATAGGGTATCCAAGTCTTATGCATGACATATTATCACCTTGATTCAAGTATCCAATATGTTTATATGATTTTCATCATTCAATCATTTCAACAGGCATTAAGTATATTAAGACTATTTTACATATTAAAACATACCAAACATAAGCCATTCAAATGGCTATTATCAACCAAACACAATTAAGCCATCATTGGACTAGTTTAACCTATACACGCCATTATATCAAAGTTGATTTAATAATTATACCGAAAAAGAGTGGTTGATAGTGTGATGTAGCTCCGACCAGCTTCCAACCTTAACGAGCTTTCGTATAACTATAAAACTGAGGAAATAAGACAGAGTAAGCATTTAAATGCTTAGTAAGTTCGTATAACAGAAAATTAACTTACCATATATTTTCACTTAAGGTAAGTATACAAAAATATATCCAAAGCAATTTGGCAATTAGCCTAACACACATAATCTCATCAAACATGTTAGTCATGTATTTCATGTGAATAACAAGAACAAGGATGAGCTCATCAAATATCATGTTTCCATATGTTTACAAGTATGTACGAGTAACAATTAATTCAGAGTTCATCTCAACTTATATAAGAATTTTACCTGTTGAATCATTTGAAATCTCGATGGATACATGGGTAGTACACACAAAGTGTACAATACTGTAAATCTGTCAATTCATATTCGGGAATGCTTTTACGAGCATATAAACAGAAAGCTTTCTCTCAATCCATATAACAGAAAGCTTGTAACGCCCCAAAAATCCCAAACTTCTTTTTGTGTGGTTTTTTATGTGAATATGTGCTTAATAGTCTTAGGCAACTATTATTTGGGTGTTAGAAGGCCCATATTAGAGTTTGGGTCCAAGTTTAAAAGGGAAAATATTAAATTTATTTTGGAGTTTAATTTTAGGCTTCTAGAAGATTGGTAGTGGCGTAAAGCTGGACTCTTAGAGAGGTAATCAGAAGAGAAAATTTAGGAAAAAGATTGGGGAGTTATCAGGGAGAAAAATGAGGAGATGAGAAGGGGGAAGTGATGGAGCTGAATTGGGAATTGAGGCTATGGGCTATAAATATGTACCGAATTTGGGATCCTAGGCTAATGCCAAATTTCTCATCTTTTCTTCAAGTGCCAATTTGTATTTTTTTTCTTTCTTCTTCTCTTCTTTCTTCTTTTTCTTGCCGAATTCTTCCTCTCCCTTTTGTTTCATCCATAGCCGAATCTTTCCCTTGCCAATTAAGCCATCCATTGTTTTGTCGAAACCCCTAGTGGTCCCATTATTCTTTTCTCTCTTAAAAGCCGAAGAACCATACCCTTTACCGATTTCTCTTGTTCTCCATTACAATCTATTTTACTACCCTTAATCAAGGGGGTTAGGAGCCGATTGCATATTCAGTGGATATTTAGGCCGCAAGATTCAAGGTGAGTTTCGGTAAGTGTCTCATTCTCAATTTCGGTTTCTTAAAGGGGTGGCCGAATATATGTGTAGCCTATAAGGGTGACTCGTGTGGAAGACGAGTCATCTGATATTGATAGAATATGTGTGTTAATGCAGATCTAAGAATATTCAGGATTAATTGCTAAGGGAAATGCTAGAAAAGCCGAAAGGTACACGGTAAGGCTGCGGTAAGGCTTCGGGATTTGATAAAGTTATAGTAGGGTTTGGAATTGATTCGAAAGTGGTTTTAATTGTAGGTCAAGGCTGAGGATAGTGTAGTACGGGTTGTCAATTAGGTGTGTACAAACACTACACACACGATATCGGTAATGCCGAAAAGCCGAAATGCCGAAAGTGGCTAAATGGGTCCGGTGGGCCCTGAGGCTAAATTTTGTGAAATTTATTGATTTGGTTATATAAATTGAGTTATTCATGCATATTACATGATTTGAACTGGATTTGGGCCTAATGGGCCATACGATTGTGATTCGGGCCTAATGGGCCATATGGTTGAGAATGGGCTTTGTATATGGGTTTGGGCTTAATATATGTTAACGGCCAAACATTCATAAAACTTAAAAATAGAAATGCAACCATGGACAAGTCATAAGGTTGAAGTGTGGTAATGGGTATATGCATGTTTAGGATTGGATCTAGGAAGAGCTTGGTACTTAAGCGGTCTCAATGACCCACCTCCTCTTCTTTGGAATCCTACCTGGTGCATAGTGCTTGTTCACTTTGGCCAACGGGGACTTGTTAACGGGCCAGGTAGGTACTGAATCCATAAAACTTAAAAATGATCGAAATGCCCTAAGAGCAAAAATGACTAAAATACCCCTATGTGTTAAATGTAGGATTTATGTTACATGTCTGATTACAACATTCATATGATATTCTGTTTAGGTTGCATATGGGTGGGAATTATGGTACGGAGGAAGAATTTGAGGATCGCATGGTTGCTTGACGACCGTGGATCCACTGTTGGCTTTTAAAGCCCAATATGTGATTAGCAGCTTTGCTGCAACGTTAGGTAGTGCCGCAACTGGGCTACCATTGCTGTGTAGCGGATGGGTGGGTCGATTTAGAAATTCCCACAGGTGTATAAGGTTGGTCGGGAAATGTTGTGTAGCAGATGGATTATTGGGGAGGGTTTTCACTGCATTGCATATGTGATATATTACGATGATACTGTGATTCGGGCTTAGGCCCAATTGATTGCTTGCATGTTAATGATTGCTGAGGGTTGTACACACTGAGTTTCGAAACTCACTCCCTCTTTTATTTTCTCAGGAAACCCTTAGTAGGCGGTTCGATGAACGGAGGGACTCGAAGGTAGCCAGCTAACAAGACACTTTATTTTATTTGTTTTTCTTTATAGTTCCTAAGTATTTTGATTTTGGATTGTAATAAGGCTTTACCCCTACTATTTGTTACATTGAACGCTTTACTTTATTTCCTCTAAGTTATCTCACGTCTTATTTTGAAATAATGGATTTATTCAAAATTAAGCTTCCGCACTTAAAAATATTTTTCCTAAAAAGTTAAAAAAAATAATTTTTAACTTATAGAAAGACTAATTGATTTTTAAATACAAGCCGTTTGAAAGATGACTTTAAATTGGAATTTTACTCAAATCTCTTTAAGAAGGGTTTTCAATGAAAAACAAGGTTTTTCACAAAAACACTTCAATGTGACACGCCAGATTCGGGCTTAACTTCTAGGCCGGGTTTGGGGTGTTACAAAGCTCATGTAGCCATGTAACGGGAAGCTTATTCGAGCAATATAACAGGAAGCTCACAAAGAGCCATTAACAGTTAGCTCTGAAGAGTAATTAACGGGTAGCTCTGAAGAGCTATTAATCAGGAAGCACCGAATAGCCATATAACGGGAAGCTCACAAAGAGCCATATATGGGATGTTTATAAAAGCTGCGGTGTACCCACAACACATGTAAGGTCACGACCTATCGGAATGCTCTGAAGAGCTATTAACGAGAAGCTCGCAAGAACCATATAACGGGAAGCTTGAGAGGGCTTAATATTTGCTGGTATGTCTGCAACATATGTAGGATCATAACCAATCAGGAACCCTATATCCAATCGAATTTTATTCATTCAAACGGGACTTAAAATTTGCTAAGTATTTTCTAGACATGTTATCAAATTTCATATACTTGGTCATTCCACAATTCACATACAAATCATTTAATTCAAGCTTATATTGCACAATTAAGTTACATGAACTTACCTCGACAATGTTCGTGAACTTGTATGCTACTAACCCGTTACTTTTTTCTTTACCACAATCTAACTCTATATTTGATCTATCCGGATCTATAAGAGTAAATTTATCATCAATTTAATACAATTCATATTCAATATAATTCAATTCACATCTTAGGTAAAATTGCCATTTTGCCCCTAGACTTTTAATAAATGATGATTTTGTCCCTAAGCTCGGCAAATGAAATTCACACAATTTAATCATTATTTCAAACCTAGCCGAATTTTACATATAACAATAGCAGCCAACGTATTTCACAAAAATCAGAATTTTTCCATGAATTTTATATCTTTTCAATTTAGTCCCTAAATCATGTTTTCATCAAAATTTCCTTAACAAAAGTTGTTTATTTATCAACAACCTTCCATTTTCTACCATGAAACTTCATAATTCATGCAAACTCATCCATGGAAAAACCCTAGTACTTTGATAACTTTGCAAATTAATCCCTAAGAGAGCTAAATTAAGCTATTCGGATCTCAAAAATATAAAAATTATTAAAAACGGGACAAGATTACTTACCCAATTAAGCTAAATAAACTTGCTTGAATGCCTTTCTCTTAGCTAGGGTTTCCATGTATTTTTTGGGGGAAAAATGATGAAAATGATGATATTTTTTTATTTAATTAAAATATCATCTTTTATTATTCATCTTTCCAATTTAGTCCTTTTCTTTATTTAATTTTCCATGGATGACTAAGCACACTTATCTACAAACTCCTCTTAATTGTCTATTTGCTATATAAGGACCTCAAATTTTGAATTCCATAACTATTTAATACATATAGCTACTAGAATCCAACTTTTGCATATTATGCAATTTGGTCCTTTTATCGAATTAGACATAAAATCAGTAAAATTTCTTCACGAAATTTTCATACGACATTTATATCATAATGCAGATCATAAAATAGTATTAAAATATTTTTTCTTCCGGGCTCAGATTTGTGGTCTCGAAACCACTATTCCAATTTCACTGAAAACGGGTTGTTAGATAACCTTTCCTCCATAATATAAGTAAGCCTTCAAGTAAGGCTCTCACCTCAATCTTGAAAATTGAATCCTTTCCTAACTTTATCGAAAAACCACCTAACCACTTGCCTTCAGCACCTCTAAACACTCCCCCAATGCCTGCAAATGAGTTATTTCTCGATACAACTTTATCTGTATTAAGTTTAACAACCCATCCTCTAGTTGGACATATCCATTGGTTAGTTGTCACCCTCACATCTTGCAATCATGCCGTGTTCAATCATTTGTAACTTTTTGTCCAACTTATACTTGTACCCACAATTTTTTGCCCACAATAATGGTATGTTGAAAACAAATGCGTGTTACCCAATACAATTAAAATTCATATATTATTTTATTATATGATATTATAATTTATAATTTTTTATAAATATATATACTTTACATCACGTTAGATTTATCCAAAATAACTATATGATTTTAAGTGTCGGCATTTGTGATTGGTCCAGTTGTCTCTTCAAGCAATGGCCATCGTCTAAATATAATTGTTTATCATTTTTCTGTTATCCCGACAGATCTATGAATTAATAAATACAATTGTAGCTAAAAGAAGGAAAGCCTTCGCATATGGACGAGCAGAGTTATGTAAAATTACCTTTTTTGTTTCTCTTAATTTTGATATTAAATAAATTGTTTTTACTGAAAACAACGAAGTAATTTAATCATTGTTCATTTCAAAAGTGAGTAACTAATAAAAATTAATCACAAAAAATAATATTTTCTATCAATTGTACATAATTTTGATTGATATAATAATAAATTAAACCATCAATGTTTATATATTCTATTAATTTGGTCCTAATTCTTAAAAAAATATGAAAAGTATGCATAATTTTTTTAACAAATCTAAAAATGTTCAAATAGAATATATATAAAAAAAAACTTTACTTCAAATATATTTATTAAAAATAGACAATGCAAAAATTATTAATGACACTTTGACCTGCCAAATATTACGATTCGTCAAAAATTCATATGGGATGCGTTCTTCAATTCTCATATCAGAATATGACATCCATCTAAATTATAATATGAAATTATAAATTTCATACATACCTAATATTAAATTTCAAATCACTATTACATAATTATTATGTAATTAAAAAATTCAAAAACTAACGTCGACTTTTAACCATTGATTTAACAATATCTTCCATCTGTTCAAATAATATGCTATTCCAAAAATATAATAATGAAAAGAAGATAATATGATAACTTTGTTATTAAATGAATGTTACCTTATTACAAGTGATAATTAATAATGGGAGTTTACTCGGGACGTAAAAATGGTAAGCGATACCATACCCATGATTGAAGGAATATACAACCACCGATTTTAATTTTTGTGCTTCTGTTGTCCGACACATCTTTCAATACAATGTAGCCAAGACAATTGATCCCCAACTGAGTTGCCCAGTTTCTTTTAGGTTGATTAGTTATAGGAGACTCCTTAAATGTACCAAAATTTGAGATTTATATGACATTAGAAGACCTCCTCAGTATAAATGCTCGAGTTAATTATTGTCTTTCAACTGCACTAGAAGAGTTTTGTGATGCAAGAAATTATCTTTTAACCATTTCATATATATTTGATTACCACTAAACTTGTCTGACACTTTGCCTAATAACTGGTGGCAAATTGGCCTCCAATCCCCAACGTGCACCACTTCCGTAACAACTGCCTCATCAATTGGCAGATCAAGTTGTAATGATACATCCTCAAATGTAATCGTACACTCACGGCACGAAAGATGGAATGTATGTGTTTTGAATCTCCATCTTTCTAGCAAAGCACTGATAAGTGTAGACTCCAACTTAGCCTCTTTGAGCATATGAGACACTTGTAAGAATCTCACATCTTTCAAGTATTGTTCAATAACACGTGGTACTCTTGCACTTAAATTGCGTGTATATAAATTTCAATAATTCGATCTTCATCTTATTATATAAACACAAAAAAATAAAAAAAATATAATAACATTAACAACTTAAAAATAATATTAATTAAAATAAAAATTATAATAATATTTTCTTACCATGGTAAGTAATTCATCTGGCAAAATAAGCCCGCAAAAGCTTTTACCTATGTATGAGCCAAAATCAACTTATTTCCTTACATTTAAAAAAAAAAAAAAAAATCCAACTCCATAGTTTTCGTTAAAATCGACATATTTGGCGAATTCTCTCGACTTGCAGCTATCATCGGTTGCTTCCATCTATAAGTACTCAATCAATCAATCCCCATTGGCTATCAGCTATTGTGATTGGCTTCCCTCCCAAATGTCTTCTTCAACATTAACCTTACTGTTCGTCCTCCTTGGAACTCTCTGTTCCTTTATCTACTTCTTCAGCTCACCAAACCGCAACAAAAATGGCCGGAAACTTCCACCCGGTCCTGCCCCGCTTCCCATCATAGGTAACATCCACATGCTAGGGAACCTCCCACACCAAAGTCTTCACTATCTCGCCAAAAAATATGGACCCATCATGTCGATAATGCTAGGCAAAGTACCAACCATCGTGGTATCATCACCCGAAGCCGCTGAACTGTTCCTCAAGGTCCATGACGTCGTTTTTGCTTCCAGGCCAAGAGTCCAATCCGCGAAATACTTCGCATATGGTGGCAAGGCCGTGGCTTTTACCCAGTATGGTCCTTACTGGCGAACTGTACGGAAATGGTGTATTTTGCATTTCCTCAGTGCTTCCAAAGTTGAATGTTTTGCCCCGATAAGGAAGGCGGAGGTGGGGTTATTGGTTGAATCAGTGAGGAAGGTAGCGGCGGCGGCTGAAACAATAAACCTCAGCCAGGCGGTGGCTAAGGTTCTTGAAGGAATGATGTCGAAAGTGTTATTCGGGCGGTCCATGGATGATAAAATCTATTTTAAGCCGCTGGTTGATGAGGCCATGCACTTGGCTGGGGTTTTCAATCTCTCGGATTATGTGCCTTTCCTTGCTCCACTTGATCTTCAGGTAACGTTTTTTTTTTCTCCTTATATCCTCGTTTTTTATGTACTATTTTTCTTTTTCATAATTTATTTATTTTGTTGTACTAATAATAATACAAATTTTAAAGTATAATAAATTGTGTTATGGTAATCTTATTAGATGCAGAGTGGCGCTCGGAAGTCTTAATATTTGATTGAATGACTAGTTGGTTTTTTCACAAAGAATAATTATAATGAAGAATACAATTAATAGAAAACTGATTCTATCATATCTATCTTCACGCTGCAGGGATATACAAGAAGGCTTAAGAAGGTGAGCAGTGGCCTTCACGAATTTTTTGACAAAATGATAGGTGAATACCAACAAGGGATTAACATGGATGACCAAAAACCTTATAGAAGTTTCTTTCAAGTGATGGTTTTGTTGTTGGATACACCCATGAACCCTAACAATGAAGATCAACCCTACATCGTTGGTAGAGAAAACATCAAGGCTATAATGGTGGACATGGTGGCAGCTTCCTTCGACACTACAACCACGGCCGTTGAGTGGACATTTACAGAACTTCTAAGGCATCCTCGAGTCATGGTTGCTCTCCAGAAAGAGCTAGAAACTGTTGTCGGAAGGAATAGAATGGTAGAAGAGTCGGACCTACCGAAACTTGCCTATTTGGATATGGTCATCAAAGAGAGTTTCAGGTTGCATCCCGTGGCGCCGTTGTTAGTCCCGCACGAGTCGACCGAAGATGTCACGGTTAATGGGTATTTCATACCTAAGAAGTCGCGGCTTTTGGTGAACACTTGGTCCATGGGGCGAAACCCCAAGATATGGTCCAGCAATGCCGAAGAGTTCTTTCCAGAAAGATTCAAGGATAGGAAGATAGACCTTCGAGGGCATGATTTCGAACTCATTCCGTTCGGAACCGGTCGTAGAGGATGTCCCGGAATGCAGTTAGCTCTAATCAGCATGCGTCTTATTTTAGCTCAATTAGCCCATTGCTTTGATTGGGAGTTGCCTGATGGGCTGTTGCCTAATGAACTCGACATGACCGAGAAGTTCGGCCTTTCATTGCCGAGGGCTAATCACTTATTTGCAAAGCCGACTTATCGTTTAATTGCTTAAAGTTAAGGTTGTAAATGAACATTTGAATTGTTATTTATGTTGATTTATCAAAATAAATAAATGAGCATAAACAAATAAAACTTATTCTAATGGAGACTTAATCCTTTGGTTTATGTTGAGAGAATGATGCAGGGGACTTAATTAAGGTGTCGCTGTTCTGTTTTGTGTTTCCATTGCCAATTCCATCGTCTCTATCGTCAAGAGTTTTGACTTTGCTCTCTGTGTTTTTGGCATATTGTAGTAAAGTTAGCCGTTTGGGTGCCCATCATCATTATCATGATGTAGGGCCATCCTCTGTCAGTTTCTATCCTTTTCCGTAAGATTTGAGTAGGCAAGAGAAGACTGAATCAAAATAATTTTTTTTTAAGGTAAAGTTGTATTTCTTTCAAAGGGCAATATGAATAGTATATCAAACGCATTAAACGGGTTATACGATATCTCTAGTGTGGAAGTAGGCCAACATTTCTATTGGCAAATAGTAGGTTTCCAAGTCCATGCCCAAGTACTTATTATTTCTTGAGTTGTATTTCAGAGTTTCATTCAATGTTAAAAACTCCAGCTTTAGAAATCCAACTATCAATGTTAGCCTTATTGTTTAATAAAATTATATTTTTTATTTTTCTTATTTTGTAAATGAAATATGTTGTTGGAAGTATAACTGCAAATGAAAAATTAAAGTTTTCATATAAAAATAAAAAATAGTAATTTTATTATAATTTGATATTATTTAATTTTTTTTATTAGTACAAAGATTAACCTCTAGTAGCTCAGTCCCTATACGTGAGGGACCTACTAGTTATATTCACCATTTTAAAAATATTTAAAAATAAATTTAATTTTATATAATATGGTCAATAATTTATAAGAACTAGAAAGTACCTACTGATCCCTATGCTTCATGAAATAGGATTAAGTTTTTTAACAGGATATTTTTATAAATATATGACATCTGTAATAACTCAATTGTTAAATAGATGGATTTAGAATAAAATTGAATTGTTTTGATAAAACAATGAACATTATCGAATTAAAACATGATATAGAAGTATTAAAAATAATTAAAAATATCGTATCATGGAAAATAAAATAAATACGATAAAAATATGTGAACGTACAAAATTTTACATAAGAAAAATTATTAATATATAAATAAATATATAATCTTATAATAGCTTACAAATGAAAAAAAAAATAGAACATAAAAGAAACATTTTAAATAAATAAATTGACACAACACACAGAATAAACAAAAAAAGAAATTCTATGTTAAATTCGTTGGGACAATTATAAACTATGTAAAACAAGACACTACACAAAAAGTAATATAAGCATACCCACGAAAGAATTGTAGACATAAAAAGTATTATGATAAATTTATTTTTAATATTTATAGATTTTTATTAACTTGGTTTTTATTTTTTTATTTTAAATTAAATTTGGTTATTAATCTTTTAAAAAGTGTCAATTTTTTTTTAAATGAAACTATTTTAATGATATTGGCGTGACAACATGTGTGTGAATCCACATGTTCTTCGTTTTGATATGATACATTTTATATCATATGTCATGTTGATAAATAATTTTAAAATTTTAAAAATATTCAAAAAAATAAAAATATCTATGAAAAGTTCATAATTTTTTTTTTTAAATAGCACAAAGTTTACATGGTGTCATATAGGCTACTATGTATAAAATTTTAATGTTTTAATTAGTATTTTTGTTAAAAAAAGAATAATTTAATTATTTTTGGAAGGTTAAAGGTCAAATTCAATTCTTTTTTAAAATAATAAGAGCCAAATTTAGATTTAGAAAAAGACAAAGATCAAATTAATAAAAAAATATAAGTATTAAAGGCTAAATTTATCTTTATGCCTAATATATATATATAGGTTTAAAGAAACTTTTGAATTATAGACCCAACCATGTTGTAAGGAATTAATTTATGTTTTGTGCTGTGCGTGATTTGATATTTGTTATGTATGAGAGATTTTGATCTTGCATTTTCTTGGAACATTTATGTTGTACTTGTCCTGGTTCATTAATAAATATTTTACTCAAAAAGAAAAAAGAATCAAAGTGGTTGAAAATCCAAGATTCATGCATCAACTTGAAATTAAATTTCATAACGACTCACCTGCTCAAAAATTATGAATCATATGTGGATGAAAAGCTTTGAAAGCTTAGTTTCCAATGCATTAAATAATGTAAGCTTAGTTTCCAATGCATTAAATAATGTATCTTTTGGAGTTCTCTACAACTTAATAAATATTCTCTTTTTTTTTTTTTTGGGGTGACAATTAAATACTCTTTTAATTTAATTCCTTGTGGGGTGATTATATGATAGGTGGAGTAGATAAATTGCCCAAGTTCTAGTGGATAACTTGGGCCAACAACTCATGCTAAACAAATGCTTGAAATTGCATTGTACTTGTAAGAAGAGTCAGCCCAATTCGAGAAGTCTAAAGGAGATGAATCCAAGCCTATTGAAGATAAATTAAAGTTACCGATGTGATTATTGTAAATTTTAAGAGATGAATAAGTATAAAGTTTAAATTCCTTAAGACTCTCATTTTATAGTTAGGTGCAAATCTCAACTGTTGATTTAATTCGATATGTATTGTTGGATCTGGAGGAGCTCAACTATAAATAGAGAGCTTCCCCCTCATTTGTAATTACTTTGTAAACTTTTAAAGTAATAGAATACTTTTAGGGTTTTTTACCCAAATAATACAAAAAAATAAAAAATATACCAAAATAATACTATATTTTTTTATTTACCAAAATAATACAAACATTTTTTTTATTTATGAAAATAATACAAACAGTAAAAAAAAAACTGACAACTGAAAAAAAAATTGCCGACGATGTGATGGCACCCTGGTGATGGGCCTGCCATAGGCGGCACCAGTGGTGCCATGGCCAAGGGCGGCACCAGTGGTGCCATACTCAGAGGCGGCACCCAGATTTAACAACTCCCTGCACATTTTTTTTATGTGGTCCCCCATGTATAATCGGCTGAAGGGAGAAGAAGGAAAGAAGAGAAGAAGGAAAGAAGGGAAGAAGGGAAGGAGCTGCCGTTTGAGGGAAGAAATAAGAAAAAGAGAAGGAGAAAAATGAGGGAAGGGAAGGGAAAAAAGAAAGGAGAAAAGAAAGGGAAAAAAAGGTAATTTTCACTTACATTTCATAAAGAAAGAAATTTTTGATGTTAATTGTCTTGATTTAATTAGATTTAATTTGTAAATTTATTTTTTTGTAAGGTATTATTTAGATAAAAGAAGAGATATTAAGGTCTGTTTGTATTTAATTTATATTTTTATTCATTAATAATTTAATTTTAATTTTTATAGAAGTAAAAAAGGCTACTTATGTGATAATATCACAAAGAATATTTTATTATTATTTTATGTAATTTATTTGTTAAGTGTGTTTTAGGTTGATTAGATATATTTTTTATGAAATTTATTTAGCATGTTGTGATGGGATTTTTTACAAAAATAGTATAAAAAATAAAATACCTCTAAAATATGTTTATGAAAAATAAAATACGAAAAGAAATAAAATATGAACAAGAGCACTTTTGGTGTGGGGGGTTTTTTGACTAAATTAATATAAAAAATAAAATACAAAAATAATATATTTTTAAAAAAATAAGGAAAATACGAACAAATGGCCAAAATAAATGTTTTTTACTAAAATTATATAAAAAACACTAAAATAATAAATTTGAAACATTATGTACTAAAATAATATAAAAAAATAAAATACGAAAATAGTATATTTTTTGAAAGTAATAAAATCTGAAAATAAGAAAAATACGAACAAAGGGCCAAAGTAACGGTTTTTTACTAAATTTATATAAAAAACACTAAAACAATACATTTGAAACATTATGTACTAAAACAATATAAAATACTAAAATACGAAAATAGTATTTTTTTGGAAGTGATTTTAATCCGAAAATAAGAAAAATACGAATAAATGGCCAAAATAACGGTTTTTACTAAATTTATATAAAAAATACTAAAACAATACATTTGAAACATTATGTACTAAACTAATATAAAATACTAAAATACTATATTTTTTGAAAGTAATAAAATCTGAAAATAAGAAAAATACGAACAAATGACCAAAGTAACCGTTTTTTACTAAATTTATATAAAAAACACTAAAACAATACATTTGAAACATTATGTACTAAAATAATATAAAAAATAAAATACGAAAGTAGTATATTTTTTAAAAGTAATAAAATCCAAAAAGAAGAAAAATACGAACAAAGGGCAAAAGTAACGATTTTTTACTAAATTTATATAAAAAAAACACTAAAACAATACATTTGAAACATTATGTACTAAAATAATATAAAATAATAAAATACTAAAATAGTATTTATTTGAAAGTAATAAAATCCGAAAATAATAAAAATACGAACAAAGGGCCAAAGTAACGGTTTTTTACTAAATTTATATAAAAAAAACACTAAAACAATACATTTGAAACATTATGTACTAAAATAATATAAAATAATAAAATACTAAAATAGTATTTTTTTGAAAGTAATAAAATCTGAAAATAACAAAAATACGAACAAAGGGCCAAAATAACGGTTTTTTACTAAATTTATATAAAAAACAATAAAAAAATATTTGAAACATTATGTACTAAAATAATATAAAAAATAAAATACGAAAGTAGTATATTTTTTAAAAGTAATAAAATTCGAAAAGAAGAAAAATACGAACAAATGACCAAAGTAACGGTTTTTTACTAAGTTTATATAAAAAACAAACTAAAATAATAAAATATTGAAATTAAAAATAGAAATTTGTTTTGAAGTTGCAAGTTCCGGAATGGCTCGATTGCTTAAAGACGATCCTCATATATTTGATGCGGCTAACAATATGGTAATATATTATTATTTGTTAATCACGGGTTCTATTAAAAAAATATATACGTAATATACAGAAATAAATCATATTATCCTAATATTTATTTTCTATAATTTAACACTATCAGGGTTCGTACCGCTTATTAAGGGGCCGAATGAATGGTATAGGATATCCCCCGGATGAACGATTGATGCCGTACTTAGAGCAAGCTGGATTCGAGTCAGCGGCATTGATCCAGACGTTCGACTTGTGGTACGATTTATTATCCGCACTAGTGGAGCGGTGGCGCCCGGAAACCCACACTTTTCATTTTCCGTGTGGGGAGTGCATAGTGACTTTAGAGGACGTTGCACTACAGCTTGGGCTCCCAATCGACGGGAATCCCGTAACGGGAGTAAGTGCATTTGCTAAGCCGACTGCACTATGTTATAGCCTACTAGGAGACTCGCCTGAGCCCGACGATGAGGAGTCAACTTTTTCAGGCCTGAAATTTACGTGGCTGAGAGGGAAATTTGGACACTTATCAACTAATGCGACTGAAGGAGAGTTGATGTGCGCTGCTCGAGCGTACATCATGCATATTATAGGGGGAGTACTGATGCCCGATTCAAACAACAACAAAGTTTATATCATGTACTTACCTCTATTAGCTGATTTGACTAATGGTCGCTCGTATAGCTGGGGCTCGGCAATTCTAGCAGTGCTGTATCAGGAGCTTTGTCGGACGACAAAGCCTTCTATCGTAGACATGGGTAGATGTCTTACATTGTTGCAGTCCTAGGCACTTTATCGGATGTCATTCTTGGCATCAGTTAGTCACCAGCCATATGTATATCCACTAGTTAACAAGTGATAAAATATAACTTCTCATTAATTGATAATTTTTTTTACGATACTATTGTAACGATACTATATTGACTTGAAATTTGTTTTCGTAGATGGAGTATTTATCCAGGTATCGGGAGGTCGTACACTGTCCCGATATACCGTCTAATGATCGAACAGCATGCTGGGGAAGGGGTAAGCTATTCTAATATTCGTGACATGTTACTTTCTATATATTAGTCACACCGTGTTAAATTATAACCATGTTATTAATCATGCAGTTATATGGATGCCATATCGTAGACCAAAAATTGTAGCTATTATATCATCGTCTGTCTACGTTGATTCTCATATGTGGTGCACTAACGCACCAATTATAAATTTTAATGTAGTCGAGTGGTACCATGGCGATCGAGTGCTACGATAATTTGGTTGTGTCCAATATATCCTGGATCCGCCATGCGAGGTGGGGGTGATTCACGACATGAATAGGAGAGGGAGACTGCAATTAAATTGGGGGGTTAAGCACCGGAGATTTATTACACTGTGGAATAATCAGATGGCTCGAATACCTCAGATGATTATGGCTTCCGATTTGCATCCATCAGTAGAGTACATACAATGGTACTCTAGTTTCGGAAAGCCATATATACTTGGAGGCCAGTCGACTGTAGTCCCCCGACATATACAGCGACATGGTGCATACGAGCCAGTGGCGGAGCCTGATCCCGAGCCTGATCCCATGCCGGAGCCCAACCAATCACATTCACATTCGGATTCACATTCTTATCATCCAGATTTGGCGGGCATTGACTATTTCCCGAGCTCATCAAGGGGCAGATACGAGTTTGATATGTTTGGATCGTGCCCACCGCAGTACAGCACTCCCGGCCCGTTTCAACTGCATCATGGCACTCCTTCCGGCTCAAGTTCATCGATGCCATTCGAGTCACATGATTTTTCTTCCATGTTTACCACACCCCCACCTGTGCCTTAAGAGGATGTTGGTCGTCACGATCACCCAGAACGTGAACGTCGACCTTCGCAGAGATATACCCCCAGGACCACACCATTGAACCATCAATTTTAGGGATTTCTTGGGCTTTTGATATTACTGTAGTTAGTATTTTTTTTATATTACAAACTTTGTATTTTTTTACTATAAATTTAATTAGATTAATTGAAACTTTAAAAATTTTAACAAAATTTGGCCATAACACAAAGTAGATTAATTACAACATTAAACCATTGTATGTACACCATTACACATAAAAAAATTTTAAAAATTTTAACAAAATTTATTTTACACCATTAAAACATTAAAACATTACACATAACAACTTTGCAATATTTTTTTTTATAAATTAAATACACTACAGCATAAGCTCAATTTCAACCCGGTCGTGACGATTGTCCAACATGATAGTTTCGTTACGGGCATTTATTCCGACTATGACCAGCTAACTTGCATAATCTGCAACGCTTACCATCGGATTTCTCCGTAATGTCCATTTCATTACGGATTCTGGATGATTGCGGACGACCTCTTGGATTCCTGCATAGCCCTCTGTCTGGGACAAGCTCGAAAGTCATCGGAGGCACCTCCCACGTAGAGAGGTCAGGCAGGATGAGGAACTCATTTTCCCAGACACGCAATGTGCGCTCGAGCGTGTACACATCATCGATAAATTGTTCAACATTAAGGTTCACTTTAGTACACGCTGCCACGACATAGCACATGGATAATGAAGTGTTTCGAACCTCCTACATTCGCACCGTCTGTTCTGGAAATCAACTCCATATGACCTAGGTGGTATACCGGGTCGACGATCGATGGTCTCTGTAACTTGAAACGTTTCCAGGCATCGAGAATGTATTCCTACATTCATCGACCTCGTCATCCAATGGTTTGCAACCATTGCATCCCTGACATATTCGACAAACACATGTCCTGCCTCCATCTGCTCGACTTGTTGCTGACCCATTCTTGGCATCAAGGTAGCCAACCTATAGAATGTAGCCGAGAAGACAGATGCAATCGGAAGATGTCGTGTTTTCAAAAACACAGCGTTGACTCCCTCCACTAATTTTGTGGTCATTTGACCATAACGAAAGCCCTCGTCAAAACTTTGAGCCCATTGCCACGGCTCCATTGTACCCAACAATTGTCGGAAAGATGTGTTTGTTTGACCCTCCATGTCACTCTCAAGTCGAATAATTTTTTGACGAAAAATATGTGGCTCTAACTCGTACGCTGTATACGTATTAAGAAAAGATAAGTTCTAGTAACTCAATAACATAAAACATTACAACTTATATTGAAAAAATAAGGTTATCATTTACCTATTGCCACTACTTGTCTCTTCTAGCCCGCATTCTTATAATCTCGATGGAAGTTAGCTGCAATGTGACGGATGCAATAAACAGATCTCCATGGCACACCGGAACGCCTAATTGTGACAATTAAACCTTTCCCTCTATCGAAGATGATGCAAATATTATCGTTGCTAATAACATGCCTTCGCAGATTGGTAAGGAAGAATTCCCAAGATTCCAAGTTCTCCTTATCAACGATGGCAAATGCTATCGGGAGCACGTTTCTATTTTCGTCTTGAGCAACCGCAAGAAGTAGGATCTGTGTATATTTTCCATATAGCCAGGTCCCATCCACCTACACAAATGGCTTGCAGTAGGGAAATGCCCTCACACATGGATCAAACGTCCAGAACATCCGATGGAAAATTCTTTTCCCCGGCTGTAATTGGTCATCTAGGCCGTAATAAGGTCTTATTTGTAACTCAATCACAGTCCCCAGTACGTACTCCCGCATAGCAGCTATCCATCCCTGTAACTCATTATACAAGGAATCGTAATCCCTATACAATTATTCCATCGCCATTTGTTTAGCTATCTACGCCTTCCAATATGATACTCGATATTGGAATCGTGCTTGTATTTTTGCAATCAGTACTGAAACTTTAATGGTTGGCATGTCCTTTACCATTGTCATGATACACGTACAGATAGTTTTCGAATCAAGTTTTCAGTGATCGTCTGTCATACGTGTTGATGTGCATGTGTGAGGCCCAACAAATTTTCGTATCTCCCACATCTGTAAATTTTGAATGAATGCAGCTCGTACCCACCAATTGCAGCATTCCGCTGCCTTCCAACACTCCCCAATATATACTGTCAGTGTAGACACTGCGACTTTGTAATCCACTGATATATTCATGCTATACTGTTTAATAGCAAATACGCACTCTTCTTTACTTTCGAATCTCTGGCCTACGAATAACTCCGTATGATCGAAATTTACGGCCAGCTGGTGAGCAGAAAGTATTTCAAGGTACTCCGAGAACTCAGCTACACGGGCAGCGTCGGGGTCTATGAGCGATATATATGGCCCAGGATTATTGTGTATCATAATACGTCGCATCTAGTTCCCGACCGAAGACGCGTTAATGTTTTACTGTTATTCACACCTTCATCGTCAATATCATCAGGTACATCGTCCACATCGGGATCACTCTCACTATCGACCTATTGATCACAATGATCGCTACCGTCGTATCTATCATCACCAACCACATAAATTTCGGGTGTAATATTGATATCGATATCAATCCCACTTATAGTCGATTCACTATCAACGTACGATATTGGAGCCCCCATGCACAGTTCTTGAGCTCCATGTTCTTCATCATATGCATTGACATATTCGTTTTGCAACATATCGGCTAACTCAGCAAATAAGTGAATCGGTGCATTTTTCTCACTCCCATTCCCACAGTAAAAATCAATCATTGTCTCCACGTCTTCGTCGTCTACAAGTTCCATTTTGGTGAATTTGATCGGATCTGTCGAAACTGGAAACTTGTAAAAAAATTTTGATATCCTTCTCCCACAATGTCTAACAATTTTTGCATTAATCCATCCTTCATATCATCCAACGAGATATTTCTATTAAATCTTATTGCTATTTGTTACCGACATTCAAATATGCATCCAACAGTTGTTGTCAAGATGATTCCATCGAAATAAACGCATATGAAAAACTTATCATCCATCTTCAATATTTAATATGTTAAAAAATAAAAAAAAAATTCAAAATTTAATTTCAAACAATAAATAAATTACTTAAATAAAAAAAATAATGTTTCAATATGCAATTTTTTTCATTCATAAGCTCATACTATTTCAGTTATCATTTTGTACATGAACAACATTTATCTTTACATTTAACCACTTAAATTCAGTTCTACATTTTCTTCCATCTCCGATCTTGTGTCTTCCTCTGGGAAATACTGTACAATCCAATTTAGAATGTAACACCCCGAATTTTGGGCCTAGAAGTATTGAGCCTTAGTTAAGTTCTGGATCCTAGCTTAGTATTTTTAGGAGTTTAATTTTGGCCTTCTAGAAGGTTGGTAGTGGCGTTGGTATGGATTCTGATAGAGAGTGATCAGAAGAGAAAATATAGGAAGAGGTTAGGAGAGCTTATCGTGGAGAAAAATTAGGAGATGGGATGTGGATGAAGTGCAGCCAATTGAGACTTTAGAGGTTCGGCTTTGGGTATTTATAGGGGGTGCCGAATTCTTTTTGAAGAGTTTCCCTTGCTTTGCCAAACCGAATGCTTCATTCTTCTCCTTCTTTCTAGTTCTTTTTCCTCTTTTGCAAAAGCCGAATACCTATATCCCCTTTGCTGATTTTTTTCCTTAATCTCTTAAAAGCCGAATACCCATATCCCCTTTGTCGATTTCTTTTGCTTTCCTCCATCACAAATTTGTTTTTGTTATTTACAACATTTAATCAAGATTTTAAAAGCCGATCACACTCAGTAGATATTTAGGCCGCAAGATCAGAGACGAGTTTCGATAAGTGTCTCATTCTAAATTTTGGTTTCTTAGGGGGTGGTCGAATATATGTGTAGCCATAAGGGTGACTCGTGTGGAAGACGAGTCACCTGATGTTGATAAAATATGTGTATTGATGCAGATCTAGGAATATTCGAGACTATTCGCTAAGGAAAGGCTAGAAAAGTCGAGGGTTCACGGTAATGCTACGGTAAGGCTTCGGGATTTGATAAACTTTTAGTAAGGTTTGGAGTTGATTTGGAAGTGGTTTTGATTGTAGGTTAAGATTGGGGATAGTGTAGGTACGAGTCGTCAATCAGGTGTGTACAAACACTACACACACGGCGAAACGACAAAAGCTGAAATCCTGAAATCCCGTATGGGCCTGCCGAATTTATGGGCCCAAATTGGCAAAATTGTGATATAAAATTCTATAATGAAATGATATGCATGAATTGTATGATTGAATTATGATTGGGCTTAATGGGCTTTATAAGCATGATTGGGTTTAATGGGGTTTATAAGCATGTTTGGACTTTGCGGGGTTGTAGGAATGCATGCTAGGGTTTAATGGACTTTAGGCCTAGTTAAATGGACTCTCAAATTTTCATGAAACTTAACTAAGTAATAAACATGTCTGTGAACAAGTCAATAGACTAAGGTGTGGCAACCGACGTATGCATGTTTAGGATTGGATCTAGGAAGAACTTAGTACTTAAGCGGTCTAAGTGACCCACCTCCTCTTCTCTTGAATCCTACCTAGTGCATAGTGTCCGTTCATCTTAGCTGCGAGGACTTGTTGATAGGCTAAAATCCATAATTAAAATCCGTATCATTAGAAAATTACGAAAATACCCTTCTAGGATAAAATTACAAAAATACCCTTCTAAGGTAAAATTACGAAAATGCCCTGTAAGGTAGAGCTACTAAAACAACCTCGTAGAGTGGGAATACCAAAATACCCCTATAGGGTAGGTTTACGAAAATACCCCTAGGTAGTGAAATGACCAAAATACCCCTAAGTGCTTAATATGTGAAAATGTGTGAAAATGTGTATGTTGCATTCATGAATTGTATGTTGCACTTGGGTGGGTTTGATGATACGGAGGAAGTGTTCTGAAGATCGCATAGTCGCTTGACGACCGTGGATCCACCGTAGGCTTTTAAGCCACCAAGTAGCTTTGCTACACCGCACATATACAGCAGCCTTGCTACAACGTGAGTAGTGCTGCAACCGATGCTATTTTGGAGTGTAGAAGATGGGTGGGTTGATGTAGACATCCCCACGGGTGTGTTGGGCTGGTACGGGTGGTGTGTAGCGGTTGGATTTGGGATGGGAACATTTGCATACATGTAATTCTGGTATGATATGAGGTCAATATGGGCTAAGGCCCAGACCACCGATATTGTTAGGGCTTAGGCCCAATGTGATATGTGTATAATGAATTGATTTGATTACCAAGGGTCGTACACACTGAGTTGCGAAACTCACAACCTTATTATTAATATTTTAGGTGATCCACAATAGACGGCTCGACACGAGAGAGGACTCAGAGATAGCCACACTACAAGTTACTTAGGAATTTTCAATATAGATTTATTAACTGTTTTATGATAATTACTTTTAAATCTCCACTGTGATGTAATAAGGCTATATATCTTCGATTTCAATATTTACTTGGAACTTTATTTAGTTACTGCTATAGTTAATAAACATTTTTTTTTCTAATTATTCATTTAATTTAATTCTTTGAATTTTTAACTAAGTAAATTCCTATCAAGCATATTTCATTTCGAACTAAATTTTTAACTAAACCATTTTTTTAAAGCAACCCTTCAATGTGACATCGCCAGATTCGGGCCTAACTTCTAAGCTGGGTTTGGGGTGTTACATAGAAATTCTTGAATCTCTTCATATTCATATTCTACAATCCAATTTGGAAATTCCTCGGGATCTTCTTTATCTTCAATCTTTAAAACGGGTATTGAATATAGAAATTCTCTTGATAATTTCCTAACATCTAATTTATTCATCCATGGTATGTCAAACACACATTGCTTCCCAGTCAACTTTTATGAGCCTATACTTTGCCTCACTGTTTTCCTAGCTCCATAAGAGATTATAAACTTCACAAAGCATATAACTAGATTCCAATAGGTTCGTGGTACCAATTTCTTCCAAAGTTTGTCCAAAATGATTTGATGGTCCCGTTCTATTAATGTCCCTCTAATGGTTAAGTATTACACTTTATTCTTCCTAAATAATAACAAAATAATCTATTATTTTTAAAAAAAATTACATTTTTTTCTTTTTTTTTCTTTTCTTTCTTTCTCCTTTCTTTCTCATTTCTTCTCTTTCTCTCTTTTTTCTTTCTTTTTCTAGTGCCCTCTCATTCTTCTCCTTCTTCTTCTTCTTCATCTTCTTCTTTTTTTTTCTTCTCCTTCGTGTACGTGTGAAACTAAAACTGAGAGTGGATTTTATACTGGGAAAAAATTATATTGGTGCCAACTATGGGAGTGGCACCTTTGGTGCCGCCTGTGGCAGCCCCACAACCAGGGTCCCGTCACTTCAGTTTGCAACTTTTTTTTCGTTTTCAGTGTTTTTTTTTTACTGTTTGTATTATTTTGATAAATAAAAACCATGTTTGTATTATTTTGGTAAATAAAAAAATGTAGAATTATTTTGGTATTTTTTTATTTTTTTATATTATTTGGGTAAAAAACCCATACTTTTAAAAGCATTTACTTAAACATTTGTATGCACTATTTTTTTTTTTTGTGCTTTTATGTTCGTTTGTGACTTCTTTTTCCTTTCAAGTTTGCTTTTGCTTTGGTTTTAGTGTCTTGGAGAATTTCTACAAGAATTTTTTATTTTTCGAGAGTAAGGTTGACTTAGGCAGATTTAAACTCAAGAAATCATCTAAGACAGTGTAATTTGCCCGACTAAAGCTCTAGCCCATGACACAAACATACACTTTGTAATTATGCATGTATATAAGATTAGATGCATGTATTTGGTCATTAATGTAACCACTAATATATGTACTTATTACCTATGCTTAGGGGATGTTCTAATTTCTTATAAAAATATCTTTTCAAGAATTTGTTTATTGCAATTCTTATCTACTCTTATCTAAGCAAGTTTCCTTCTTTAGTGACGAGTAACTCTGATTCTTATAATTTTACTTTCTTAGAGTGAGACGAATTAATCTAATTGTTCATGTTTGTGGTGAATTTTCCTTATCAACAAAGGTTGTTAAGCTTTACTCTTTTTCCTTTTTTTTTCAGTTTAATTATTTTCTAGCCATTCCTGTAACACCCCAAACCTAGCCTAGAAGTTAAGCCCGAATCTGGCGATGTCACATTGAAGAGCTGCTTTTAAAACGGTTTAGTTAAAACTTAGTTCGAACGAAATATGCTTGAAAAGAATTTACTTAGTTAAAAATCCAAGAATTGAATTAAACAAATATTTAGGAAAAACCATGTTTATTAAATATAACAGTAACTAAATAAATCCCTAAGTAAAAAGTGAAATCGGAGTTACATAGCCTTATTACATCACAGTGGAAAAAAAATTATCATAAAACACGTAATAAATCTATATTTAGAATTCCTAAGTAACTTGTAGTGTTGCTATCTCCGAGTCCTCTCCCGCATCGAGCCGTCTATTATGGATCACCTGAAATATTAATAATAAGGGTGTGAGTTTCGAAACTCAGTGTGTACAACCCTTGGCAATCAAATCAATATGCAAAAATCACATTAGGCCTAAGCCCTAACAATATCGGTGGTCTGGGCCTTAACCCACATTGACCTCATATCATACCAAAATTACATGTATGCAAATGTTCCCATCCCAAATCCAACCGCTACACGCCACTCGTACCAACCCAACACACCTGTGGGGATGTCTACATCAACCCACCCATCCTCTACACTCTAAAGGTAGCACCGGTTGTGGCACTACTCAAACATTGCAGCGAGCTGCTCGTGGCTCAAAAGCCTTCGTTGGGTCTACAGTCGTCAAGTGACCGTGCGACCCTCATATACACTTCCTCCAATCAAAACCCAGCCCACATGCAACATACTATCTCATGAATGCATCATCGTCACATACAACATACACCAATCACACTCATAACACATAGGGGTATTTTAGTCATTTCACTACCCAGGGGTATTTTGGTAATTTCTACCCTACAAGGGTGTCTCGATAACTCTACCCTTCGAGGCGTTATAATAATTCTACTCTACAAGGGCATTTTAGTAATTCTACCCTAGAGGGTATTTTCGTAATTCTACCCTAGAGGGGTATTTTCATAATTTCCTAAAGTGACAGATTTTAATTATGGTTTTGGCCCATCAACAAGTCCTCGCGACTAAAGTGAACGGATACTATGCACCAGGTAGGATTCAAGAGAAGAGGAGGTGGGTCACTCGGACCGCTTAAGTACCAAGCTCTTCTTAGATCCAATCCTAGACATGCACACGTCCATTGCCACACCTTAGTCTAACGACTTGTCCACGGACATGTTTAATTATTTAATTAAGTCTTATGTAAAATTTGAGTGGTCAGAACTAGGCCTATAGTCCATTAAAACCCTAGCATGGGTTTCTACAATCCCATAAGGCCCACTAGGCCCAATCATATTCATAAAACC
Source organism: Gossypium stocksii (assembly GCA_020496765.1). Taxonomy (NCBI): domain Eukaryota; kingdom Viridiplantae; phylum Streptophyta; class Magnoliopsida; order Malvales; family Malvaceae; genus Gossypium; species Gossypium stocksii. Next base: position 9,605,618 of record CM035621.1, on the reverse strand, counting down.
CATTAAGCCTCAAACATGCTTATGTAGCCCATTAGGCTCGATCATAACTCAATCATACAATCACACATACTAATCCATCATAAAATTACATATCACAACTTTGCCACTTTGGGCCCACAAATTCGGTAGGCCCATTCGAGATTTTGGGATTTCGGCTTTTTCTAATTTTCGTGTGTGTAGTGTTTGTACACACCTGATTGACGACCCGCACTACACTATCCTTAGCCTCGATCGTGTACCTTCGACTTTTCTAGCCTTTCCTTAGCAAATATTCCCGAATATTCTTAGATCACTTGCTAGGAATCCTTACACCGCTTAAAATCTTTGAACCCGAAACTAGTCTCCGATCTCGTGGCCTAGATATCTACTGAGTATGCAATCGGCTTTTAACCACTTGATTAAGGGTTGCAAATTACAAAAGCAAGTTTATGATGAAAGAAAACAAAAGAAATCGGCAAGAGGACGTGGGTATTCGGCTTTTAAGAAATTAGGGATGGTGTTCAGCTTTTGTAGAGAAAAAAACACAACTTTATGGATTTTCGGTAAAAGGGAGAAGAGAATTCGGTAAGAAAAGAAGAAAGAAGAGAAGAAGAAGAAAAAAGAATACAAATCGGCACTTGAGGAAAATATAAGAAAGGATCCTAAATTCAGCACATATTTATAGCCTCAATTCCCAATTCAGCTCCATCACTTTCCCCTTCTCATCTCCTCGTTTTTCTCCCTGATAACTCCCCAATCTATTTCCTAAATTTTCTCTTCTGATTATCTTTCTGAGAGTCCAGCTTCGCGCCACTACCAATCTTCTAGAAGCCTAAAATTAAACTCCTAAAAATACTAAGCTAGGATCCAAAACTCAAGGCCCAATATTTCTAGGCCCAAAACTCGGGGCGTTACAATTCACCCCTCCTAAAAAAATTTCGTCCTCGAAATTTCTAAATAACACGGTGGTCGTGTATCGACTACGCTACCGCTGCGCACTCTGATCTAAATAATTTTAATACACACTCAAAACATCCACCTCACACTTCCATGGTCTCTGCCACGGCCTCTTACACCTCTTCTAGCGCTCATCGCTGCGTAAGTATTTCTGGATTAACGAATTTTATGAAATTAGTTCGTACTGTTTAAGGCTCATGTCTTATGCAATTAGTGATTTAAAAGTCGTTTCGCCAATGCGATTCTACTATAGGCTCAAGTTTCCTATGGGCTTAAGTCTCTAAGAACCTATTGTTTGAAGTAGCCCACTATCACAGCATAATTCAGAAATTAAAACAATGTAATGAAAGAAAAACTTACTTGGCTCGACGTCGAGGGCTCGGTGAACCACACTTCAAGAATCTTGTAAAATTTTTTTAATCTAGTTGTTTAAAAAAAACCTAAAATCCAAGGCCCATTTCACAGTCTGAGTTTTTAACCGAAGCTCTGATACCACTAAATGTAATACCCCAAACCCGGCCTAGAAGTTAGGCCCGAATCTGGCGATGTCACATTGAAGAGTTGCTTTTAAAACGGTTTAATTAAAACTTAGTTCGAACTAAATATGCTTGAAAAGAATTTACTTAGTTAAAAATCCAAGAATTGAATTAAACAAATATTTAGGAAAAATAATGTTTATTAAATATAACAGTAACTAAATAAATCCCTAAGTAAAAAGTGAAATCGGAGTTACATAGCCTTATTACATCACAGTGGAAAAAAATTATCATAAAATACGTAATAAATCTATATTTAGAACTCCTAAGTAACTTGTAGTGTGGCTATCTCTGAGTCCTCTCCCGCGTCGAGCCGTCTATTATGGATCACTTGAAATATTAATAATAAAGGTGTGAGTTTCGAAACTCAGTGTGTACAACCCTTGGCAATCAAATCAATATGCAAAAATCACATTGGGCCTAAGCCCTAACAATATCGGTGGTCTGGGCCTTAACCCACATTGACCTCATATCATACTAGAATTACATGTATGCAAATGTTCCCATCCCAAATCCAACCACTACACACCACTCGTACCAACCCAACACACCTGTGGGGATGTCTACATCAACCCACCCATCCTCTGCACTCCAAAGATAGCACTGGTTGTGGCACTACTCAAACGTTGCAGCGAGCTACTCGTGGCTCAAAAGCCTTCGTTGGGTCTACAGTCATCAAGCGACCGTGCGACCCTCATATATACTTCCTCCAATCAAAACCCAGCCTACATACAACATACTATCTCATGAATGCATCATCGTCACATACAACATACACCAGTCACACTCATAACACATAAGGGTATTTTAGTCATTTCACTACCCAGGGGTATTTTGGTAATTTCTACCCTACAAGGGTGTCTTGATAACTCTACCCTTCGAGGCGTTATAATAATTCTACTCTACAAGGGCATTTTAGTAATTCTACCCTAGAGGGTATTTTCGTAATTCTACCCTAGAGGGGTATTTTCATAATTTCCTAAAGGGACAGATTTTAATTATGGTTTAGGCCCATCAACAAGTCCTCGCGACTAAAGTGAATGGACACTATGCACCAGGTAGGATTTAAGAGAAGAGGAGGTGGGTCACTCGGACCGCTTAAGTACCAAGCTCTTCCTAGATCCAATCCTAGACATGCACACGTCCATTGCCACACCTTAGTCTAACACTTGTCCACGGACATGTTTAATTATTTAATTAAGTCTTATGTAAAATTTGAGTGGTCAGAACTAGGCCTATAGTCCATTAAAACCCTAGCATGGGTTTCTACAATCCCATAAGGACCACTAAGCCCAATCATATTCATAAAACCCATTAAGCCCCAAACATGCTTATGTAGCCCATTAGGCTCGATTATAACTCAATCATACAATCACACATACTAATCCATCATAAAATTGCATATCACAACTTTGCCACTTTGGGCCCACAAATTCGGTAGGCCCATTCGAGATTTCGGGATTTCGGCTTTTTCCAATTTTCGTGTGTGTAGTGTTTGTACACACCTGATTGACGACCCGCACTACACTATCCTTAGCCTCGATCGTGTACCTTTGACTTTTTTAGCCTTTCCTTAGCAAATATTCTTGAATATTCTTAGATCACAATTGCTAGGAATCCTTACACCGCTTGAAATCTTTGAACCCGAAACTAGTCTCCGATCTCGTGGCCTAGATATCTACTGAGTATGCAATCGGCTTTTAACCACTTGATTAAGGGTTGCAAATTACAAAAACAAGTTTATGATGAAAGAAAACAAAAGAAATCGGCAAGAGGACGTGGGTATTCGGCTTTTAAGAAATTAGGGATGGTGTTCAGCTTTTGTAGAGAAAAAAAACACAACTCTATGGATTTTCGGTAAAAGGGAGAAGAGAATTCGATAAGAAAAGAAGAAAGAAGAGAAGAAGAAAAAAAAAGAATACAAATCGGCACTTGAGGAAAAGATGAGAAAGGATCCCAAATTCAGCACATATTTATAGCCTCAATTCCCAATTCAGCTCCATCACTTCCTCCTTCTCATCTCCTCGTTTTTCTTCCTGATAACTCCCCAATCTATTTCCTAAATTTTCTCTTCTGATTATCTTTCTGAGAGTCCAGCTTCGCGCCACTACCAATCTTCTAGAAGCCTAAAATTAAACTCCTAAAAATACTAAGCTAGGATCTAAAACTCAAGGCCTAATATTTCTAGGCCCAAAATTCAGGGCGTTACAATTCCTCCTATGATTTCTTGATCCGTGGGAGAATCAATATATCAATTATTAATAAATGATATCATTTTTAATTACTTATAATTAAATTAGTGTTATCTCCATATCCTAATTAAAATTATAAGTTACAATTATAAATAGCATTCAATATTAAGCATTTTCAAACAATAGCATTTAAATTACATCAACATTATTCATGCAAATCCATAAGCATTAAACGAGGCTTAAAGGTGACGGGGTCAAAACCATTTTTAGAATGGATGATAGGTTTTATTTTCTCAATTTTGTTTTTTATATCCATATACAATATAAGATTATAGCCATAGTATTTATTTACGCTTTTGATTCTATAATTTAAACCATAAACCTAACATGTATTGTGATTTGGTTGAATTCAATTATCATCGTGATTTCCATAATCACATAAATAAAAAAGCCTATTGGCATTGATAAGTCTTAAAAAAAATCAATTGAAGAAAAAGATTAATATAGAAAATTTAAATATATTACTAATATTTAAGTATTTATTTTTAAATTAGATTTTATTTTAATTTTTTAAGGAATTGAGATTTTTAATTTTTTTCCTAAATATACTTTTATTTTAATTATTTTTAGAAAGTTTAAGTTTTCTAATTACTGTTTAATTTATTTCATATTATTTTTTTATAATGCAATTATATGATTCAATCTCAATTGTTGCTTTATTGAAAAATATGTTATGATAATCTCTTCCCACTTAGATAAATTGATTTTGAACAACATTCAAAAAGTTTAATTTAAATATTTTTTATACAATTTGAATTCACTTTTTAATTAATAATATTGTTATTTAATTTTAAAATAGAAAAAAATTTGAAATATAAAATGTTAAAAAAATACCCTTTTAATATTAAAACTAAAAATTGAAATTAATGTTTTAACATTAATAATTTCAATAAGTTTAAATCAAAATTAATTTTTCTATTATTAATGTACACATACAAATAAAATCAAATTCTAATATCAATTACTTATAGTATAATTTAAAATTAATTTATTTTTTAAAATTATATATTTTAATAATTTTCAGTAATAATTACTTGTAGTAAGTATATGAAATAAAATAATTTATTAAATAATAAAAATATAAATACGTACTATTAAAAACTAGTTTTATATAAATTTATAACTTTATAATTGTATAAAAAGTAACGGCAAAAGCAATATGGAGACCTTTGTACTATTGTCACGGGACTAGAACTTTAGTCTGAAAAACTGTGCAATTTTAGGCAATTTCTTTGATTTAAATCTTCCTAAGTCAGTCTAACTCTTGAAAAGTGAGAATTCTTTCTAAAATCCTTTAAGCCACTGAAAATAAAACGAAAGCAATCTCGAAAGAGAAAAAAGCCACGAATGAACATAAAAGCCACAAAAAAGCACACACTACGTGTTTGGGTAAATGCACTCAAAAGTATTCTTTAACTCAAGAATGAAATACAAAGAGATTATTACAAATGAGGGAGAAAATCTCTATTTATAGTTGAGTTCCCCCCAAATCTATCGGTGTAGATTGAATTACATCAACAACTAAGATTAGTGTCTATCTACAAGATGAGAGTCCTAAGAGTTTTAAACTCTCTATATATTTATCTCTTAGAATTTACAATAATTACCTTGGTAACTTTAGTTTTACGGGAGTATTTCACTAGGTTACCAAGGCTTCAAGTAGATGGGCTTCAAGTCTTTTTTGCCTTTCCACTAGCTGATCTATAACTTAACTCATTGACTACTCCCACAATTGGGACCTTTTCGGAATTTACAATCATGATCTTATTGGTCAATTTGCTAACTAGGAAACTAAGTTTACCCACCTAATATGAACAAGTCTTGTAACGCCCTAAATTTTGGGCCTAGATTAATTGGGCTTTAGGCTTTGGGTCTCATAAAATTTTTTTAGTAAGCAAGAAAATGACAAATGACATGTTGGCTTTAAGGCTTCAATAAATTTGGAGTGTTTAGGGGTGTTGGAGAAGTTCTGGGTTCGAACTTTGAGGTGAAGGAATTCTAATTTAATAATTAAAGGAACCTTGATGGCAAATAGGTTGGCTTTTAAATAAATAAAGATAAAATAGGACACAAGCAAGGCTGTGGTGTAGTGAATAAGTGACGCCACTTAGGGTGCAGGGAGGTGGTGTTAGTGGCAAGCAAGAGGATCCTAGGTTCGAGTGCTAGCTTGGTATTTTTAGGAATTTTATTTTTGTCTTCTAGATGGTTAGTAGTGGCATTGGATGTGAACTCTGAAGGAAGTGTTCATAAGAGAAAATTAAGGAATGGATAAATGAGCTTATCTTAGAGAAGATTTAGGATGAGATTGGAGAGTTATCAAGGAGAAAAGTTAGGACCTGGGAAGAGTGAAGAGTTGGTGCCATTTTGGAAAGTGGGGAGTGTATAAATTCGGCTTAGGAGGGTAAATAAGTGCCGTTTTTGGGTCTTTTAGGGTGTATTACGAATTTTCACTGTGCTTTTCTGTATTTGGAGAGTTTTGCAAATAGGTCAGTCCTTCTTTTCTTTACCGAATATCCTGTAGTTACCCTCATACTAGCACATTTGGTCTTTTTCTTTTCTTCTTGTTACCTTTTCCAAACCCTCTAAAGCCGAATAATTCCACCCTCCTTTTTGCCAAAATTCTTATTGTGCCATCATTAACCCTTCAAACCTTGACCAAACCAATTTTTGGTTTCAATCCTGCTCTCTTGGGTTCTCTTTAGTTGAATCTTCCATAAGAAATCTTGTACGTGAGATTGAAGGCCAAATCCCGATAGGAAAAGGAGATGTTAGTGGTAAGGAGATGGTGAAGGTGACAACATGAGTTGAACACGTAACCACTATTCCCCAATTTAAGCAATGTAAGGTGTCAGCAGTTCAGGACTTTTCACCTGGATGCGGAAGAGGGGCTACAGCAGACCACGGATTAAATAGACAAATCGCAGTAGATCAAGGCAAGTGTAGTTTGTCTTCAGTAAGTAAGCGTAATGGTTTTATTTTGAATTAATGGATAATGACTAATGAAGCGCGATGTTTGAATATAGGTTCTGACGATTATGAATATTTGGCACTCTTTGTAATAAGGTGTGTACTTCTACCCTATGATAATATTATTTGATAAAGCCGGAGGTGTGTACACACACTACCACACATAGATCGGTAAATCCCAAAATGTTGAAAAGTCGAAATGCCGAAAAGCTGAAAGTTTGGCTACGGTAGTCGTGCGAGTGCGCGAACACTCGTACGAGGGTAACCAATACGGTAACAGAGAACCCATGAGCGATCTCATAGATTTGGGTCACGTTTTGGCCAACCGGGCCATTTGGCCCGACGAGCTCGTGGGCCCAAATAAGTAAAAGTTGATAATATGGTAATATGTGATGAGTTGATTAAGTTTACCGAATGGCTTGGAATGGATTCGGGCCTGATGGACCATATAAGTGTGATTGAGCCTAATGGGTCGTATAAATATGATTGGGCCTAATGGGCCATATGAATGTATGAAGTCTGTAGACTTGCTAGGGTTTTATAATGGACTTTTAGGCCTAGTTTCTAATAAATCCTTAAGCATAAAACTTAATTAATTTATCAAATTCGTCTGTGGACAAGCCATAAGGTTAGAGTGTGGCAGTGGGCATATGCATGTCTAGGATTGGATCTAGGGAAAGTGATAAACGATAAATTATACATGTTTTTACCTCATGCTTAGGTTAATTTCTGGATGAATTATCATTAAAATTGTGGAAATTGGTGCTCTTAATCCTTCTATTTCATGTTTTATACTCAGGTGAGCATAGGGAAGAGAAAAGAACGAGAAACGGGCCGAAAACGAAAAAAATGGGCCAAAGTATGAAAACAACACGGCCCGGAGATTCGCCACACGGCCGTGTCACCATCAATAGACCCGACCACAGCCTGGGCCTCGATCCACACGAGCGTGGCACACGGGTGTGTCCCTGTCATGAGATAGTTCAATTTCACTTAGAAAAGGATACTTAGGGGCTAAGAAAGACACTCCAAAGATCTATATAAAAACCCTAGGGGGCAACTACTAGGAGATACTTTTTCCCCACAAGAAGACACTTCTTTCTCCACGAAGAGACGCTTTTCTCTCCACAATAGGAAGCAAGGAAATTCTCCAAGGGAAGCCGATTGATCTATCTCAGAAGCTAAATTCTCCCTCAAGACTGAAGATCTCCCTTCAATTACCCTCAAGGGCTTTAGGGTTCTTTATGTTTTGTTATTTTATATCTTCTGAGATGTTTTCTTTTATAATCATGAACTAAACCCCCCAAATATTTGAGGGGGATGAAACCTAAGACAGATCTTGTTATTATTTTCTCTTGAATTATATGATAAATATTTGATTTGTTCTTAATTGTGTTTTAAATCTTAGATTGATATTTCCGAGATATTGATTTAAGTAGCATGTGCTTATGTAGAGGAGCAAAAGTCCCTACATAGGAGTAGATCCAACACAATTAAGCGGAGTTGATCGTAATCCTAGAGATAGGATGACGAAAATCTGCCGAATTAGGGTCAAACCTAATAAGGGAATCTATAGATCAAGTTAATGCAACAATAGGGGTTTTAATTAGAAAGAGATTTCAATTAATCAACCTAGAGTTAGTTGTTTTTAGTCTCAAGAGAGATATTAACATAAGTTAGGGATTTCTACGGATCAAGTCAAGTGAATAAATTATCTAGTTCAAGAGTTGATAACAAGTGAAGTCTAGGTAGATTCTCCCTTGAGTATTGCCCCAATGAATCAGTTTTCCCTAAGAGTTTTTCCCAATTCACTTTTTGTGCATTCATAGTTTAGTTTTAGAAGTAGTTTAGTATTAGTTCATAAAAACCCCTTTTTATTTCTAGGTTAGATAATAGAAAGAAAGTTAGTACTAGTACTTTTGGTTCCATTGGGTACGATATCTCGGTCTTGCCACTAAGCTATACTACTGTTCGATAAGTGCACTTGCCTTAAAATCGTGATAATAGTTAGTTTTTGGTGTGATCATTATTACAAATTTTATTACTTCATGTCACGCATATCAGAGAGCTTGGTACTTAAGCGGTCTTAATGGCCCACCTCCTCTTCTCTAGAATCCTACCTGGTGCATAGTATTTGTTCACTTTAGCCAACGAGGACTTGTTCACGGGCCAAAGTTCATAATTAAGACCCATACGTTAGTAAATTATTTCGGGTAGAATCACAAAAATACCCCTTTCGGGTAGAATCACTGAAATGCCCCTGTAGTGCAAAATTACCAAAATACCCTCAATTAGCAAAATTACCAAATTACCCTTAATTTGTGAAATTACCAAAATACCCCTACGTGTTAAATGTAGGATTTATGTACGCTACATGTATATTTTCTGCATTTATATGATATTCTGTTTAGGTTGCATATGGGTTGGGAATTATGGAACGGAGGAAGTATATGAGGATCGCATGGTTGCTTGACGATCGTGGATCCACTGATAGCTTTTTAAGCCCAATATTTGATTAGCAGCTTTGCTGCAACGTTAGGTAGTACCACAACCGGGCTACCAGTGTTGTGTAGCGGATGGGTGGGTCAATTTAGATATCCCCACAGATGTGTTTTGGTTGGACGGAGATGTTGTGTAGTAGATGGATTATTTGGAGAAGGTTTTCACAGCATTACATGCATGATATTGTTATGTTACTATGAAATAGGCTTAGACCCAACCAAGGCCACTATGGGTTAAGGCCCAAAGGCCACTGTTATGTGATAAGGGCTTAGGCCCAGTTGAATGTTTGTATGCTATTCGTTTGATGAGTGTCATACACACTAAGTTTTCGTAAACTCAGCCCCTCCTTTTACATTTTTTAGGTGATCCTCAGTAGGCGGTTTGATGGATAGAGGGACTCGGAGGTGGCCACTTAGCAAGAAGTTTTTGACTTAGTCTTTTATTTAATTCCTAGTACTTTAAATGATTTTTATTCAGATTGTAATAAGGCTTTCCCTCTGATTATTATTATTATTATTCCATTATTATTGCTGTGCTTTGTATTTTAGAAACGAAACTTGGGTTTATTCTTTGTTAAACACATTTCAATTTTTTCTAAAACTATGTGTTATCTTTAAAATAAGCTTTTACAGTTAAAGGGAATTTTTTTTAGCTTTGAATACACCTCGTTTTAAAAGAAAATACAAATTGGGATTTTACTTGAAATTTTTCTTAGAAGGGTTTTCAATGAAAACAAGGTTTTAGCTAAAACACTTCAATATGACACGCCAGACTCGGGCCTAATTTCTAGGCCGAGTTTGGGGTGTTACAAGTCTGATACCCTCATACAATAAGAGAACTTCTACTTTGGCCTACGATGTTGATGTCCACAAAAATCCACCTTTTCTACTTGTGATCCCTTTTTGTTTTTATAGAATTGAGTATCATTGGCCCAAGCTTTAAAGTCTCATGCTTCAGCTCTGCTTCATCTTCTTTACTCATCGTGGATATCTTGGATAGTCTCACATCATATGTAACCCACAACATAATAAGTATTTCACTAGTTTATTTTTATTTCTCTGACCTTCTTTGTTTCAACAGAACTCAAAATCAAAACAAGCCTCATCAATTCTTTGACTGGCTTATTGTCCCTTTCAATGGCAGAAACTGCATATTTTTTTGGACAGCCCATCACTATATATAGATTGTCACAAAGGAAGCATTTTATCTCGCTCTTTTCTTTTGGGTTGTTGTTGGGTCTCACCTTTCCATTTTGTGGTTTCCCATTGTCATCATTACCGTTGCTATACTCAACATGTCATTTTTCATATCCCCAACCATTGCTTTTTTCTTTGGGGTTGGAAGACTCAAACTTGTCTTTCTTCAAAATAAACTAGATTAATAACTACGCCACGATCATGGCTTTTGACAGTTTTTGGACCCCTCGACGCTCGAATTCCTACTTAACCTACGGCTTGAACACATCTGTGATGTAACACCCCAAACCCGGCCTAGACGTTATGGCCGAATCTAGTAGTGTCATATTAAAGTGTTTTTCGAAAACTTGTTCTTGTCGATAAAAACACGTTTGAAAGTTAAAGCCTCTTTGTTAATTATAAAATCAACTCGTTTGAGGTGTTTTTCAAAAACAAATTTTTGTTTGAAAACCTGATTCGTGTTAAAAACTTATTACGACTTAATCGAAAATCTTTTAATCAAATTCAAATGTTGTTGCACTTTAAAATCAATATTTGTTGCAAAAGCTTAAAAGAAGAATTGTATTGCGAAAACGTAATATTTTGAAAACCGTTAATATTTTGGAAAATCGCATTCTACTTCTAGCAGATATAAATTATGATAAATAAAATCCCAAATTAAAAACTAGTAAATCAGAGAGGCCTTATTACATAAAAATACCCAAACCAAACTATTGAAAATAAAAAGTTGAACGTAAAGCAGATGCAGTTGTGTGGCCACCCTCGAGTTCCTCGCAGCGTCAATCCACCTAACGTTGGGGATTACCTACACAGTTAAAAATAAGGTAAGTTTACGAAAACTTAGTGTGTATTCCCCTAATATAAAAATAGGCAATCAAATAAACAAAATACAGAAACAATCTAGGCCTGAGCCCATAACAGAATCAAAATCAGAATGCAGTATGTATAATGCATGATGTATGTAATCCCACCCCAATCGAGCCAACACACCTCACTCTGTACCACCAACACACCGTGTGGGGATAAAATTGACCCACCCAGCCAACACACCAATATCGCAGCTGCTGCCAGATAAATAAGTGGCTTAAAGCCATCATGAACGGCACAAGGCCTCCAGAAATGGCACAAAGCCTTAATAACTCGCAAAGCCTTTAATAACGGCACAAAGCCTTAAGTAACGGTACAAAGCCTTTAGTAACGGCATAAAGCCTTCTGTAATATGCACAGCGTAAAGCCATTGATAACATACATGGCACAAAGCCACCGGTAATATGCATGGCATGAAGCCTTCAAAATGTCACCAAGCTTTTAAAATGGCACGAAGCCTCAGAACGGCCCAAAGCCTTAGGTAGGTCCACAGTTGTCTCGTGTGACCCGTGCGACCCTAACAGATTACTATAGTACTTCTTCCATAACAATATCCCAACCCATGCAGTATGTCGTGCATGTATGCAAACACATAAATGTCACATAGCATGCTTAATCAATTAAACAACATATAAGGGCATAACAGTCATTCTACCCTACAGGGGTATTACAATCATTTTACCCTATAGGGGTATTACTTCATTTTACCCTACAGGGGTATTACGATTATTTTACCCTAAAAGGGTATTATGGTCCTTTTACCTTACAGGGGTATTACGATCATTTTACCCTATGGGGGTAATTCGATAATTTGACCCTACAGGGGTAATCCAGTCATTTTACCCTTCGAGGGTAATTTGATCATTTTACCCTTCGAGAGTAATTCGGTCATTTTACCCTATAGGGGTATTACGGTCATTTTACCCAACAGGGGTATTACGGTTATTTTACCCTATAGGAGTAATTCAGTCATTTTACTCTTCAGAAGTAATTCGGTCATTTTACCCTTCGGGGGTAATTCGGTCATTTTACCCTTCGAGGGTAATTTAGTTATTTTACCCTTCGAGGGTAATTCGATCATTTTACCTTTTGAGGGTAATTCGATCATTTTACCCTTCAAAGGTAATTTGGTCATTTTTATCAAATTAGGGTATAGACCCGCTTCCCAACCTAACAGAAAGTCTACGGTCGTCCCGTATACTCTAAACAATCATAAGAGTGTAATTGAGCCTAAGGCCCAATATACGGTCCAAGTGGGTCCACACGCTCATGTGGCCCATCTGGCCCAGAATTAACCACAGTCATGCAACTATATAGCCCAGTCCATTATTTATCACAAAACGTAAGTTCTTATCTGTGTGGGGCCCACGAGTCCATTGTGCCCACACGACCATTTCGGCCCAAAACATCTTAAGCCCATGAGAATGCTCATGGCAGCCTCCACAGTCTTATACCCATGTTCGTGGGCTCAGTTTCACCACACGAGTGTTCGCACACTCATGTGACCTTATAGCCTAACCTTCCAACTTTTCAGCTTTTGCCGATCTATAGTTTAGACGGTGTTAGTACACACCTGATTGCGAAAGTGAACCGTACTTCGAAACTCTTACTCCTGAATTAAACCGACATAATAACAATCAACTATCATTTAAACCGAATTATCAAAACTCCTATAAAAAACACTTATCTAACAAATTACCTATCACTTGTTTAGATCGATCGATTATGGCTTGACCACCCTACTACACCCTGGCGGAAAATCTCAAACTGCCAACACTTTACGCTGCTTAAATCTAGGGGCAGGGTTACGCGTTCAATCTTAGCAGGCACCCTTCCTGATTCCCCCTCAGAAAAGCCACTACACGCCACCATTGATTCCACTTTTTGTGACATATTATCGGAAACTTCCCTTTCAACCTTGCTCAAATAAAAGACTTCACGCCCCTATTCGAAGACGGCAGAATAATTAAGATGTTAGGAGAAAAGCCCTAACATTAGGGAGAAACTAGTAGAGAATAAATCATGAGCACTTACCCCTTTGACAGAGGACCCTCACAAACAGAAACGGTAATACCACTAGGAGCAATAAAGTATTCGACCAGGGTTAGAACAACAAAAAGAACTATTAAGAGTAGAGGAGAATGAAAATGGAGAAGAAGAGAATAGCAGAGTTTCAGCCAAGATACAAGGAGAAAAAGATGATGATAGAACAACTTGAAAAAGAAAGATCAGAGAAAAGCAATGAGCTCGGTTCAAAAATGTGAAGAGAAGAAGAGTATTTGGTCGAGGCTTAGAGAGAAAAGAAATGAAGTAATTGATCAAAAGAGAAACCAAATGGGAAGGAGAATTCGGTCAAAGAAGAAGAGCAACTTATTTGTGCAAAGACTCGAATGGTAAATGAGGGCAAAATCGACCAAAAAGAATAAGAAAACGCAAGAGAAACCACAATCCCGAAAAATAAAAGGTTGCCAAAAATAAAATTCAGCACTTGCACCACTTCAAATGGTGTCTCCATTACCCCTCCCAATCGAAACCAAAACCTCCTTTAGAGTTCCATTTGGCCACAACCCTCCTCACACTCAAACTCCCATTTTTCCTTCTAAAACCCCTCCCCAATCCTTTTCATAATCCTTTCCTTGATTTTCTTCACCATCCTCTTTTTCACCAATTCAAACTGCACCTTGCAGAGTTCCAGTCAACCTTCGCTTCTCACATGGCAGAGTTGTAAAATAAATATCCTTTTTACATTGCCATGGCTTGAACCTTAGACCTCCCAGTTACACATCACGCCACCTTGCCATTAGACTACAAGCTCACTTTGTGTCACCTTTTATCCCCAATTAATAATAAGGTTTACAAGCTAATGTCCAAGTTCATTTAAAGGAAAACCAAAAATTTAGCTAAAGCCTAGATTTGAACCTAAGACTTCTCCAACACTCCCAAACACTCCTAAATCACTTAGCCACTGAAGCAGACAGTCAATTGTGTCAATTCCTTTCACAATTAAATACTTATGTGCCAACTTCCAAATTCTCTCCAAGCTCAAGGCCCATTTCTTCTAGGCCCAAAATTCGAGGCGTTACACGTGAAGAAGAAGAAGAAGGACTCATTTTCACTCAAATCAGTGATATGGACATCAGTTCACTAAACTCCTTCACACACTCTCTAACTGTGCCTTTTTGCAAAAATTAGCGCAACTTAGCCCGAGCCTCTTTCTTAACATATTGTGGGTAAAATTGCTCATTGAACTTTTTTCTAGAACTCCACCGAAGTCCCAATTTCGGTCCCACCTTGCTTTTCATCTATAGACTTATGACACTACCACAAAGAACGATATCAGTAAAATACATAAAAGTAGTATTTACCTTAGCATCATTATCCTTGATGCCCACAACTCAAAAGTATTGCTCCATTTTCCACAAGAAGTTGTCCATTTCCCTTGTGGACCTTGTCCCCTTAAAATTTTTCGGTTTGGGGACATTAATCTTATGACTCAGTGTCGTACTCAACACCTCTTTTCCCACATCAACTTTGCACATAGCAAGCTCTCCCCTGCGCTCCTCAATTTTTGTGTTCAAAGTCGTCATTGTGGCTTCTAGAACATCATTCTTTTTTGTCAACTTATCCACAACAATATTGAAGAGCGCTTGCAACACGTTCACATTGGGCCTTCGCTACATATTCCTTGAACTACTATTTCATCGAATCTAACTAGTCAATGTGTGTCTCCACTACCACTAGTGTTTTATTCACATCATCCATGGATTCCTTGAAATAGATGATCTGCAGTAATTTAATACATCAAATTAGGCACTCCAATACACTTGAGGAGCTTATTCTCAAGCAATTTAAGTGTCTTTTACATGTTTTTGTCAATTTTTTAGTTCTAACCATTAATAAATGTTTTTGTTTAGTTTTGCACCCTTTTGAAACCCAAGTTGGCCAAACATGCTAAGAGGAATCTAACAATGTAATTGAGTTGGTGTAGGGAGACAATAAGGGCTCAAACTCGAGGAGAACATCATTCAAAGTGAGTATCGCGACACTAATGCCATGAAAGTCATAATATCCATGGAGGTGTTGAAGTGAAGAAATTGAGTCATTTTCTAATGGTATCGTGACATCATGGGATGGTATTGTGACACCGAGACCCCCCAAACCTCAATTTAGCTATTGTTTTTGATGTCACTATACTAAAGTTTGGATATCGTGATACCGCACCTGATAGGTGAAACAATTTTATATCCAAACAAGCTTAAGTCTTTTTTTCATTTAAGGGCATAATAGTCAATGTTAGGATAAATGCTGGTAAACTGTAAATACTACTTTATAAGCTTTTGATTTCCGATTTTGTTGGTTGGATAGTCTTTTTTAGTTTCCCTATTTTTAAGTTAGGTTTTCTTTTCCTTTTTTTTTTCTTTTCTTTTTAAGAGTAGATTTTATTTTTGTTGTTTCTTTCTTCTTTCTTGTGAAAGATTTTTGTAAATGAAGATGGATCAAGATTTTAGGTGCCATGAGTTTCACATCTACATGAGCATTTCTTACCCTTATCTTTATATTGTGCATATCAATTGTTTGATGAAATGTCTATTAGGATGTTAAGCTTTATTATGTACTAAATTGTTCGTTGGTTGGTTGATTAGTTATTTGTTAGTTTAAGTTAATGTTTTTTTATTAATTGATTGTTCGATTATATTGAAATACTTAATACGCTAGAATTGACACCTTTAGTGGAAAATTTAGATAAACAAGTCCAAGAGGAGATCTATATGCCCCGGTGAGATTGAGAGGAGAGCTTAGGTGACATCTTTTAGCCTAGGATGAGACCGTGAGGAGACTCTTAACTAAGAGTGGCAAACAATACAATCAGCATGAGTTAATTAGTTTAATTAGCATAATTAGTTTAATTAGCAATTGACCAATCAATCAACCATCGTTTTCATCATTTACATTATCTAAAACAATAGAAAGAAAGTTTACCTTAGTAGTTTAATCGATAATTTAAATTTAGTTTATAAACAATTTATATTTAAATTTGCACAAATAATTTCCAACTCAATTAGATTAATAATTTTTTAACTTGTAATTAACTTGATAAACCATTTACCAATTTGACAATCCTTTGAGTTTGATCATTGGAATACTCGTGGGTTCCATTGAAACACTACAAATAATACAATTGACTTGTCACACTTACAGTAAATCTGCTTTTAAATTATTAAATAGTGTTGATTATCCATCTCGGTGTTCGCATGCCAGTGGAGGAAGCAGTCAATGGACTACATGACTTTCCAAAACCGACAACATATCCCTCGATCTGCTATTTTTCCTACCCCTCCTAGCACGGGTCTCCATTGGAACATTATTCTCATTTACTCCTTTTGTCATCTCAATCGGTACCTTTGAACACTGGCTCGGATACCAACTATTAGGAGGCTAAAATTTTAGTTTGGCAAACCGCGCAACCTTAGGCAATTTCTTTGCTTCTAATTTGCCTAAGTCAGCCTAATTCTTGAAAAGTAAGAATTCTCTTAGAAATTCTCTAAGGCACTGAAAACAAAATGGAAGCAAACTCGAAAGAGAAAGAAGCCCCAAATGAATAGAAAAACCATAGAAAAAATAACGCACACCAACTGTTTGAGTAAATGCTCTCAAAAGTATTGTTTAACTTAAAAATAAAATACAAAGGAATTATTACAAATGAGGGGGTAGGCCTCTATAGTTGAACTTCCCCAGATCTAACAATACAGATTGAATTACATCAATGGTTGAGATTAGTGTCTATCTACAAGATGAGAGTCTTAATGGTTTTAAACTCTATACATCTTTATCATTTAGGATTTATAATAATTATCCAGGTAACTCTAGTTTTGCTGAAGTGTTTCACTACGTCACCAATGCTTCAAATAGATGGGATTCTCTATGTGTTCCTCGAATCGAGTCAATTCTAGTTGGTCAAATGAGTCACATTTAATCAGTTGAACTTCATAGCACGTTTTGTATGCAATGGTCTTGGGCTTCGATCTACGGCCCGTGACACTAGAAGGTGGATTGCATTTTGCCTATTTTACTAAAAAAAGGAGTAAATTAGCCCATTTATGTTTTAAAAAAAGTGCAAACTAACCCTTCCATTAAAAGTTTCATAAATATGTGTTGTTAAAAGATGATTTGGATTTTTTAAAGTTTTTTATATGTAAGTGATGTGGAATTAAATGATAAGTAGGATTAGGTAAAAGTGTTTTGGAGGCTTCTGTACTAGGATTTGAATTGCATTTCGCCTCATTCTACTCAAAAAAATAGACATGTTAGTCCTTGTACATTAAATCAAAGAGCAAATCATTTGGTTGAGCCCAACCAAAACTTTAGGCAAGGGCCCAGCCCGAAAAATAGGCCAAAAATTTTACCCAAGCCCGACTTAGTCTAGCCCGTATTAATTTTTTATATAATTTTTTTAAAAAATATAATACATAAAAAATATTTATAACATTAAAATAAATGTTTCTCAATAAATTAAAAATAATTTTTTTAAAAATATGTATACTTAAATAACACAAAGACAGGTGAAATGATAGCAAAATAGTGAAAAAAAAAAGAAATTAGCCAAAAAAAGTAAAAAAAACAACAAAAAAAATCTACAATATTTTTTATATATTCGGGCCGGGCGGACGGCCCATGAGCAGGTCTACTAAACACTAATAGCTAATTTGCCACATGACCCTCATGTGAACAAAACAATATTTTAAAAATTTTTAAAAATACAAAAAATAATTTTTATAATTAAACCACACTTAAGATGAACTTGGAAAAACGGTTGTCCTAGTTCATTTCATCTTAGATATAATTTTTCAAAAAAAATTATAAAAACATAGAAAACTGTTTAAAATTATTAAGAATTATAAAAATTAAGAAAATAAAATTACTAAAAATTATTAAAAATAATGTTTTTAACGATCCTTGACAAATAATTGCCTAAGTTCATTCTAAAATAGTTTCTTAAATAATTATTAAATAATTATAAAAATTACAAAAAATATTTAAAAATTATTAAGAATTATAATAAATTATAAATAATGATTAAAAAACTTATATATACACATATATATAGCATGTTAAAATAATTCAACTATACCTAGAGGCACATGTCTCTTCTTAGTCAAATTGATATTTTTAGTTAATCAAGTTGACGAGTGTTGTTTGTTCTATTAATTTCTTATAATTCTTAATAACTTCTAAATAATTTTCTATAGTTTTGTATGATTATTTGATAATTATTTAAGAAACAACTCTAGAATGAACCTAGACAAATAGTTGTGAACCTGGACAACTATTTACCCAAATTTATTATGGACATAGTTTTAATTATTTTTAATAATTTAAGAAAAATCATAATTTCTTATAATTTTTAAATTTTTATGAATATCTTATTAAGTGGATGTCCATCATGATCAAGATAAAGTTTTAATGTACTTTAATTCTAATAGTTATTAGAATTAGATCTCTAATTCTTTTATACTTCTTATGCCTATAAACAAAGACTCTAATGAAGCATTGTAATTATCACTTTTGATCAATAAAGTACATCCTCTATTGCTTTCATTTTTTTTTTGTTATTTATTCTCTCCATCTCTCTTTATTTTATAACACGTTATCAGCACGATCTTACTCAAAGTGATAGTTCCTTTTATCGATGATCAAATTTATCCTTCATGATTTTTAATATTTTTTACGGTAAGATGCAATGTTTTTACAGGAAATTTTTTTTATTTAATGTTTTATATCTTATTATTATTTTTTATTCTTCTTTCATTACTTTTTGTTCTTAGGGATGGTGAAAGATTTGATACCATTATCTATATGAAATCGAGAAGTAAGATTCACTCTCAAAGTTTGCTTTTTGATATTTTCTTGAGGATGATCTCTTTCTCTTCATTACAAAGTATGTTTATAATCATTACTTTTCATCCATGATAACGTAAGTCAATTTGTAGAGCCCATATTTTGCCTGGGCCCATAGCAGTAAAAAACTAATAAAATAAATGCCCCTTTTTACAAAGTCCATGTTACAAAAATAAGGCCCAAAATACCTAATTGCCCAAGTACATCCGCGGCCCAACATGTAACACCCCAACCCGTATCCATCATTGGAATAGGGTCACGAGGTATTACCGGAGTTTATAGAACTTTTTTTTTTTGTTTATCACATGATAACTTATTTTACAAGAAATTGTACAACTTAAATTTTACCACTCTTCCATAAACACATGTATATTTTCATTTGATCATTTACCCTTTTGATGTATCAAATAATAAACATATTACCATTTAACCAATAGCTTGGCACTTGTCTAAGCGTCAACAACAACAGTCATTAGTATACTTGAATATATTTCATATAATTTTAGAATCGATAAACTCATTGTATCAACATATCAGACTTGAGATTATTACTTATTACGGCTTACCCAATTTCCATGTATCAGCATATTAAAGATAGCCACATATTCATATAATATGATACATATTATTCTCTTGCCATTTCTTCAAAAACATAAATCATTCATTATACCAAAATTTCATGTATCAATGTTTTCATGGATTTTGTATATATTTATTCCAGGACAATTCATAATCTTGAACATGCATAATTATCAGGTAAGTTTCATATACATGTATTTTTCATGTCATATTTTTAAAATATAGAATAAATATCGTTTTCGTGTATTTCAAGTTCAATTTCGTGATTATTGTTTCGTGCTCAAATTATTTCCATGTTGAGGCTTTATTCATTAAGTCATTCGAAATTTTATCGTCATACAATTAATATTATTAAAGTATACGAATCTATAATCATGGATGCATAAATTCATCAATAAATTCTATGTACAAATATCATCATCTTATATTTCCATATATCCAGTATCACTGTCATTTTTTTCATGTACTTCAGGAATATATGTACAAATCTTTTTATATGCATACTTCCTTTTCTGGTCAAGATTCTTACCTATTGAATTTATCGGAATATCGATAGTTAAAATCATATAGTATACTTAAAATATGCAAATCCGTAATCCATCAATTCACATTTACCCTTTTTAGCTATGTGTTTACCATCTTCTATATTTATCCCGTTGAATTTCTCAGAATTTTGATGGATATCCAATTGTACACTCCTGGTGTACAATCTCACTAACCGTCAATTCATACAGGAGTACACTTTTAGTGTACAATTCCGGGTCCATCAATTCATATGCATGTGTTGCCATGGTATCTTTCAACCATGGTCTTATTCATTGCCATGGTATCTTTCAACCATGGTCTTATTCATTTTCTCAATTTGTTGCCATGGTATCTTTCAACCATGGTCTTATTCATTGCCATGGTATCTTTCAACCATGGTCTTACATATTTCATTTCAGTAAGCACACTCCCGCGAACCTCACTCTCCCGTGAACCTCAATTCTTGGCACACTTCCGCGAACCTCAGCTCCCATGTATTCTTCGGAAGGGCCTATACACATGTATTCTTCGGGAGAGCCACCAGCACACTCCCGCGAACCTCATTTCCCATATATTCTTCGGGAGGGCTGATATTAGGATTACCCTTTCGGGCTTAATCCTTTTTCTTGTATTCTTCGGGAGGGCTATATCAGGATGGGATCACCCGTCTGGGCTAGATCCCCTTTTACAGTCAATTCCTTTTCAGAGATCCATTGAAATCCATTCCATTCAACCGGGATTTACTTTCTTTTTATATCGGGTATTATCAATATTTCATCAATTATTATGCATTGATAAATCATTTTTTCATCACATAACCACATATTTCAAGTATTTAAAAATACAATTTAAGTTACACGGACTTACCTCGTTGCTTGTCTGTGTTTATGAATTCATTAATCCAATATCTTTTCTTTTTTCACGTTCAAGTCTCGCATTTGAGTCGTTGGGATCTTTATAAATAAATTTGACCATTGTTTTCATTCATTCCATATTCTATACATTCAATTAATGCTCTAGGCAAAATTACCATTTGGCCCCCAAACTTTTAATTAATGATGATTTTACCCTTAGGCTCAGAAAAATAAATTCTTGCAATTTAATCCTTATTTCCAGCTGTTATCATCATACATATTAATAACATTCCGTAAATTCTATAAAATATCAAAATTTTCCATAATTTCAACACTTTTCAATTTAATCCTTAAAACATGTTTTCCCCCGATCTTGAACTAAATTAACAATTTTCATTTAAAATTTTCAATTTAAATAATAAAATAATCCATTTCATGTAATTTGATCATTTCTAACATTCTTACAAAATTACCCATAAAGTTTTACTTTTATTCGATTTAGTCCTTGGGCTTAAAACATACAAATTAGTCATGCTAATTGATTATTCATACATATTTTCCTCCTCCTCCTCTCCATTCCATATCCTTAATTTATATAATATGCTTATAAGTAACATTATCAATAATTTCACTATTTACTTATATGTGAACATTCAAGCTGTCCACCTGCGTCATAGTCACTAAATTATTTATATCTTGAGCTACAGAAATAAAAATTAAGATCCGTTAATTTTCCCTGAAACTAGACTCACATATATTCTTACCATAAAATTTTTAGAATTTTTTGCTTAGCCAATAAGTACATTTTATTCTTTAAAGTTACCCCTGTTCTGCTGTATAACTGTTCTGACTTTTCTTCATTAAAATTTAATTATCTCCTTGTACGAGACTCGGATGATGTTCCCACTTATTTTTCTTGAAAATAGACTCATTAGGGATTCTAACCATATAACTTATGTCCCATAATTATTTTTATACAATTTTTAATGATTTTTCCAAGTCAGAACAGAGGATCCCGAAATCATTCTGAACCAGTCTCACAAAAATATAAATATCTCAGAATACAGAATTCATTTACTTGTTTTGTTTCTTTTATATGAAAATAGACTCAACAAGCTTTAATTCCATATCTTACTGAACTCCTAATTCAGTTTCTACCATTTTTGGTGATTTTTCAAATTTAGCTTACTGCTGCTGTCCAAAACTGTTTTAGTGCAAGATATTAATTACTAAGTTTATATCACCCTTATTTTCTTTCTCTACACCATTTCCCATCACTTTATCTTATTTTCTCTTCACTACCATATCAAGAACATAGAATCATATATAAGAAAACTCTACATTAACATCATTTACATGCTTTTTCAATAATATTAAACTTAAAAATACATGGAAATCTTGATGTTCTTACCTTGTTTTAATGTTTCCAAACTTTAACTTCATTTTCTCTCTCCTCCAGCTTCTATTTCTTGAATCCAACTTGATATTCTAGCTCCTCATAGTCTCCTTAACATTTTTCTCCTTCGGTAGCTATGGAAATTCTTTTGATTTCTAGGTGAAAATGGTGAATTTTTAGTGGAAGGACTAAATTGTAAAGAAAGTAAAACTTTCTTTCTTTCTCTCTTCCTCTCGCGTTGGTGCATGGAAATGGTGGGTTTCTTCCCCTCTTTTTTTTCCACACACACACACACACACATATATATACTAAATAAAATAATAAAATAATAAAATATCTTATTAAAATATTAATAAAGTAATATTTATCTTATTAAATAATTATAAAATATCATCACACCATCATTACCTTCTAGATTTCTCTCTCCTTCTAATTGACCGTTTTGCCCTTCATGATCTTTTAAAATTTCATCCTTGAGTCATCACCTAATTTGGTAAAATTACGATTTAGTCCCTCATAATTCTTTCTCCTATTCAATTTGGTCCTAATTCATCCATTTTCCTTAGTTTCTAGATTATTCCATCCTTAAAATATTTGCACTATTGGCCCTTCAACTTTTCCATATTTACACTTTAACCCCTTAAATTTTAAGTATTTACTCTTGGGCCACAAAACTTTTCTCACTTTTACGATTTAGTCCTTTCTTGGATTAATACATCATAATCACTTCCTACATAGATTTTGTTGATAGAGCTCAAAATTTCTCTTTTTATTTCTTTATTTCTTTATTTTACTGTATCAATGATAAAAATTTTTGGGATATTACACAACACTACAAACCCAACTACCCACTGATACAAACCTAATACACCACTCAAACACTACCCATGAACCAACCCGTTACATTACACCCAGACCCATTTCTAAGCCTATTCCCAAGACCCAAATCAACCAGGCCCGCAAGGCCCAAATCCTTAACAGAAATCAGAAACCCTAGGGTATCAGAAACCCTAGGGCGCCGCAGCCTTCAGTGCAGATCTCCTCGCGCCACAAGCCAGCTTTGGCCTCCAATCGCGCCATCGTCAAGCCTTAATCGCCGCAATAATCCACGCTCGCCTGTAAAAGGAAAAGCAGCAAGCATAGCAAGAAAACAAAAGATGTACTTTCTATATATGTATTTAGGCTATAAAAACCGAATAGAAAACAATGTAAAGAGGGGGATCTTGATACGCATACTACAAAAATACACAATACAAACAACATTTTTGAAATCATAACAGAGGTGCTTTGCTTATATTTTGATTGCATTTTTGTTTATTTTCATTTTCTTTTACCTATATACGAATCAGAAATATCGAAAGTTCTATTTTTTTATCAGTTTTGTACAAAAATAATATTTTAAAAAAAGGTTACCTGTGATTTACTTGAAAAGGGAAGATTTTTCACCTCCCGACCGCCGCGCACGACGGCGCGTGAGGCGCATGACGATGGACACCGTGGCCGGATCCTTGGCTGGAGGCCGAAGGGGGGAGAGCTTTTCAGAGCTCTGTTTTTGTTTTTTTAATTTTTTTTTTACAAAATTTTGCTTATATAATGCCAAGGGAACGACGTCGTTTTGGTGTGGTCATTTAATGACCAAAACGGCGTCGTTTAGTAGCCTAACCCGCGCGATCCGACCTGATCCGATCTGAAGTATCCGCGCGTTTCTGTTTAAAGGGACAATATCCCAATTGGTCCTTTCGCATTTTCGGTTTTATACAATTTAGTTCATTTATTACTTTTGTATTCTTTTAAATGCGACCCTAAAAATTTGCTCCGGTTTTAATTTAGTTCCTGGATCATTTAAATGTATGAGCATGAACAGCGTCGTTTTAAGAGGGGGATATTTTTCGTTTTAATCCTCTTCTTTGTGCGCGTTTCTTAATTTAACCTTTTTTTGGTATTTTTAATTCCGAATACTCATTTGTAATTTTATTTATGTTTTAATTTAATACTTTTTTCAATTTTATTTTTTTATTCTGATTTATTTCTTTTTAGATTAATTATTTATTTTAAAATGTTTTGTATATATTATTTATTTTATCTTAAACCCTTTTTATATATATATGTAAATTGTTTTATTATATTATTATTTTCATAAATTATTTATTATGTATTATAATTATTATTTCAAATTTTGTATAAATATTATATATTATTTTAAATTTTTTATTATTATTAAATATTATGTATTATTTTAAAATTCAGAATATTGCATAATATTTTTTTATAATAATGTAAAGTTTTTATATCGTTTTTTAAAATAGGTATACAATCTTTTTGTAAAATAATATTTTAAATTGTTATATTATATTTATTATAAGTTATCTTTTACATATGTATATTTTTATATAGCCTAAGTTTTTGTGTTGATCATTTAAAATACATTCATTATTTTATGTACATATATATATTAATACTTTTAAAAATTGTCATTTTTTTATCCCTTTTTTAATCATAATATCTATTTTTTATTTTAAAAATATCTCATTTTTAATATTTTACCCTTTTTTATATATTAAAATGTTGAATTTATTTCTAAGTTTTTTTCGTACCTCACATGTTTTCTTTTAATCTATTGTCGTTTATTTTATATCCTTTCATTTGTTTATTCTTGTTTTAGCATAATTAATTATTTATAATCCCTTATTTCATGTTGTTTTTTTTTTTTTGTTTATATTCACATGAAATGTTGGCATGTCATGTAATTTGTATATTATTTTAATATTTCTACTTTGTAATGTATTAATGTCACATGTAGTTCAAAGCATTGTTAAAAATATTCAAATAATTGTTGTTTATTCCAAAAATTGTTTTTTTAAAACAAAGGCAATATTTGACATTTGGGATTTTCGAAAGAATTGTGCCCTAACTTACTGGGCTTCAATTTCTTTCATTGATTCCAAATGATTAAGTATCCTTTTCAAATTAAAACGAACGATTTCAAAATAAAAACTATCTTTAAAAGTTTAAGATATTGCGTCCTAACTTACTGGATGTAATGTTTTGATATTTCGAGATAGGTGTTTCTAAAAACGAAAGATATTTAACGTTTGGGAAATGTGAAGGGTCGTGTAACTTACTGAGATTCAACCATTTTTTATCCCAAATAATTAAATATCTCTTAAAAAAGGCAATAAGTTTGTGAAATTCAAAATGATCATATTTTTATTAAAAAATCTTTCAAATCTTCGACAAATAGGACATTTTATAATCAATTTGGTACCAATTTTTGGGCGTTACGAGGGTGCTAATCCTTCCTCGTACGTAACCGACTCTCGAACCCACTTTCTTGAAATTTCGTAGGCCAAAATCAATATTTTAAAAAGGTGATCCAATCACACCTAAAAAGATTGGTGGCGACTCCATTTCGTTTTAAAGTCGACCCCATTTTTTCAAACCCTTTAAAAATGGTTTCGACACAATTTAATCGACTTCTTTTGAAATTTGATTTTATTTCTATTAAAAAATTTAATTTATATAATTCAATATATGTATTTCTATGAATTTATAAAACCTTTCATGCATTTAGTTATTAAGATTTTTATGTAGAGATAAATATTTTTTAGCAGAATTGATTGGTTTAATTTTGATTTTGATTAAGATATATGATTATTGCGGAATGTGAGTAAAAATACTTACTTGTCATGAATTTTGGATATTCACCCTGTCTATGATAATTGTAAAATTTGAGATGAAATTATGTCATAAAAGGTGGAGTTTGGAAAGTGTTTATGTTTAAACTTTTATAGCTATAAAGTTATTTTAATTTGACATTATAATATTTTGTATTTTGTTGTGGTATGATATATAAAATATATATTATTTAGCCACAATGATTTATTAGTAACATGAATTTATTATTTATTACGTTTAATATATATTTTATTTATACCTATTATGATTTATTATTTTTATATAAATAAATAAAATTTTATTTTTATATGAATAAATAAAATTTTATTTAAAATAAATTAAGTATTCATTAAGATTATATAATAGAATTATTATATGCTCTTCAAGAGCTAATATTGCATCAAACTGTAAAAAGCTCTTTAAGAGCTTATATTTTAACTCCTTGTGGTGCAAAATTTTATAAAATATAATATTATTTTTCAGATCAAGATGATATATAATGAATAAAGCATTCATGTGTTTTACATTAAAACCATATATATAAATAATATGAGATACTCATGTCTTTGTATTATATATATATTCCCCAAAGGAATACATTACATTATATGCTTGAAATATCTAATGTGCTCTTGTAGTAGCAATATTGTGAAAATGACTTTAATAGTATTTTCGAACGATCTCATACCTTCTAGTGGCTAAGCAAAATAACAAGTTACTAATGAAAAACTATGAAATTCTTCCCACTAATTTTGCTTCATTCCCTGAAGTGAATGTAGCAGTACATAACAATTATGAAAAATGAAAGTACAGAGATCATGATTGTTGTCACAATTGAGGATGTGATTGGAGACTAATCATTACAACATGAATAGATAGATTTTGATTTGAAATCCATGCATGTTTTGTGATGGTGATTATAAAATAAAGAATCAATATAGGCGTTTAAAAGTCTATCCTACTAGATTTATTGTATTCCTTGAAGTGAATGCAAACATAAAAAAATAAAAGATATAATCATGGACCACTAAAAGTGGAAACATAGTAATAAATAAGAGAATAATAAGAGCTCTCAAGATAACTCTTCAAAGGATAAAGATAACTTATGTTATCAATGTGATATGATTATTAGCCACATATGTGTCATATGCCTAAATATTTTATTTCTGTTAATATTCTTTAAGGAATGATAGGGGAACGTAGTAATAAATTCTATCATTATAGATAGAAAGTATTTATTTTATTTGGTATTAAAACAAAAAAATATTATTCCAATATTTGATTGTACAAAATTAGTTGAAAGCTCTAGAAGAGCTGATATATTAATATCTTGTGATGGTTAATCCATTGATTTTAAATGATATTTATAATAGATCTTATATTGAATTGAAATGAGGAAAATATTATATTTCATATGAATCACTTTTGCTATAAATATCTATTTTGAAAGGATGAAAAAGAGAGGATTGTTTTATTAATTTATATTTATTTTATAATCTTTGTAATCTTCTTTTGTCATCATCCCCATTAAGGGGTTGGAAGTAAAATATTTAACTGTGAAAGATCTATTTATGAGCAATAAAATATGATAATTCTATTTGTAACACTTTGAATTTTGGGGTTAGAAGTTTTGAGTTTTATGGTTAAGGCTAGTAAGAGGATTGCGCTATTGTGTTTAGTTGCATGTTTAAGTGGCAGAGTGGGCCTGCTGGTCTGGTGGTTGAGTGAGCGTTAGTTTACCTCAAGGTTCTTGGTTTGAGTCTTTGTATGTGCATTTTGAAGAAATATTTTTATGCCGTTTTGTCTTGTTAAATATTAGTTTTGTTTTAAGTTAAAAATATAACTATTTAATTTTATTAGTTCTATTCTTTTTGCTTTTTTTGGACGTTTCCCTTTCTTTTTCTTTTTCTCTGTTTCTTTTCTTTTTCCTTTGAAAACGGTTTTTGCTGGCGGAGTTGTCGAGTCAACATCTGGGCATTTTTTATTGCAAATCAAGTGTGGGTTCTGTAACCTTTCTTATTTATTTGCAAATTCTCGAATCGACTTTGTGAGAGTCGGCAATTTATATGTGTGTTCACAAATCAATTAGTTATAATGTCGTACCACTATTTTCATACTTAGAACTTGTTTGATTTGGTATAGTTTTAAGTTATTGAGGGCTGGAAAGTGCTTTGAGGGTGAAAGCATGATTTTCTAGGCTATTTTAGGGTAGTTTCGTGACCACACAAGTGGTCACATTGGTGTGTGTCAGTTCACACGGTCGTGTGCTTTTAGGAATTAGGGTTCTCCAACAGGTTTTGGTGTCACATGGCCAATGGCCGATTTGGTGATTTTTGTCATTTTCCACAAGCCTGTGTCCTCTAGTCACACGAGCGTGTGTGTTTGGGAATTTGGAATTTAGTGATTTTGTGACAGCCCAATTTTGAGTCTAATCGGAATAGGTAGTTTTGAGACCATTTAACCGAGTTGAAATATTTATTTTATTATTTTATTATGTCTTACAGCATGATAGAGTTACTGTGTGAAAGTTTGTAAAGAAATTTTACCGTTTAATTAGTTAATTTGGTAAAAATGACTAAATCGCGTAAAGCTATAAACTTGAGTTCTATTTGTATAATGGCTTAATTGGCTTTAGAATTAATATAGGAAGTCCTTAAATGGATAATATCCCTTTATTAAGGTTAGTGGACATTTATGTCCATAATTGAAAAGATTTTTATATTGTTTAAATAAGGTTAAAATTGTCAAATGCTTAATATGTTA
Source organism: Gossypium stocksii (assembly GCA_020496765.1). NCBI lineage: Eukaryota > Viridiplantae > Streptophyta > Magnoliopsida > Malvales > Malvaceae > Gossypium > Gossypium stocksii. The sequence continues at coordinate 9,576,674 of CM035621.1, read as the reverse complement.
TTATTAATAAAATGAAACATTAAAATGGCCATTATTTTGGTTCATTTAGCTGAAAATTAAAAAGGAAGAGAAGCCATTCTTAGGGCTGGTTCGGCTAGCTTTAATCTTCAATTAAATGTATTTTTTACTTCGGTTTTTAATGATTTTTTTTGTTTTTGAGCTCGTTGCAGCTCGGTATAGCTAGCTCGTACCTCAATTTCTGAAATTGGTAATGTTTTTGAAATGTGCCATTGTTGAGTGCATGTGTATTTTGATGTTTCTTGATAAATTCTTTATTGTTGTTAGTAGATATACAAGTTTTATAAAGTGATTTTTTACAACAATGTGAACTAGGGATTAAATTGAAAAAGGTAGAAATTTTATGGTTAGAAATGTGAATAAATGAAAAATATGGGCTTGTATGAAGTATAGAAATATTTGGCCTTGTATATGTATATTGAAATTAGATGTATTTTACATATTCGTGTATTAAGGACTAAAATGTCAAGTTATGAAAATACAAGGGGTATTTTGCAAAATGGCTAAAATACATGTTTTTGGACTAAATTGAATGTGTTAGTGAATAATTGAGTTAAATTTGAATTAATATAGATCAAGGCAAACAAATCCTGGAACTTGATCAAGGGAAACGAAAGGTAGACAAGTAGATATCGGGTATACGAGCTAAATCGAGGTAAGTTCGTATAATTAGAATCGAAATTATATTATAATTATAATTGCTAATTTTAATGTTATATGATTGTATAATGAATTATTGTACTTAAATTCCTATTGAATACATGTTCAAATTGATTACCGAGTCCTATTTTAACCGTAGACAGTCGTAGGATACAAGTGACATGTCACTAGGGCTATCGTTTGGTCGAGCTCCTGCATTCGTTGCGGACTCACCACAGCTCATGAGCTTACATGTTCAGCCTTTGGACTTACCGTTCAGCCTTCGGGTTTACTGTTCAGCCATCAGGCTTATCGTTACCGGCTCAGGAGAAGCATACTGTACATGGCTCGAAAGAGCATACATGATGAACTGACGGATTGCCGATTATACACTGTGTGTGTATCACCCAAGTATCCCTCGATATTTCTGAAGGTTCAATGGGCATAGTGCCGAAATGAAAAATAAAGAATACATGTTTTAGAGGTACAAGATGTACATAGTATATATGTTATATGAATTACTTAGATTATATGAATTACAAGAATGAAGCGTTACATAGTTTACATGAATTATATGGTAAAAGTGTATAAATGCTATATGATGATTTGTTAAATGAAGTATATGATTTGAATGAATGAAAGGTTACATGGTATATAAGTATGTATATATGAATCTTAGAAATGAAAGATGATATGTGGTAAGTTAAAAGCATTGAAATGTACATGAATGTTATATGCTTGGGTTCATCCTTTGAATGGATGAATATATGTTTGTTATATGACTAACATGTGACCATATGAATTGGTTTTTATTGATTTAAATGCTTATTGATATTTTGGTAAGTTTTTTTCTATATTATACGGGCTTACTAAGCTTTTAAGCTTACTTCGTTTATTTTTCCTGTGTTTTATAGATTTCAGAAGCTAGCTCGATTCAGACGAAATCAGAGATTACTATCGCACTATCAAAGCTAACTTTTGGTACTTTTGGAACTTTTGTACTGATGTAAATATGGCATGTATAGGCTAGTTTATTGGTCAAATTGTATGTTTATCTATGTTGATGTTTTTGGTATGAAATTTGGTACATGTCCAAGCTATGTGATATGGCTTGGTTTGGAAATGGTAAATTTGGCATAAAGGTTTCATATGATATACTCATTTTGAGGCAAGTGGATGAATGATACATGGCTTATATGATGTTTGAATGTGGTCATTTGATAGGTTTTAATTGTGATTGAACTAGTAAGTTTAAATAGGTATTAAATTGGATCATATTAGTACATGTTTGAATGATGCAAATTGGTATAAATGTGCTTTGAATTGACTGAGTTGGTTGATTGTTTATGCCTATAAATGTTATGCAATTGATGTTTTAGGTATTTGACCAAATTGGCTAAGAAATATGGCTTAAACCAAGCCTATTTCGTGCCACACGGCTAGAGGACACGGGCGTGTGACTCAATTGTGTAACCCCTGCATTTTAGTTTAATTGGTCAGGATGCCACACAGGTTAGACACACGGGCCTGTCTTGTACCCGTGGGCAAGTCAGTAAATTCTTAATTTTCACACAACCTAGACACATGGGCGTGTCTTTTGGCCGTGTGTACAAGCCAGTATGTATGTCATGTTTTCACACGGCCTGGACACATGAGCGTGTCTGGTGACCGTGTGAGGTACACGGCCTAAGCATACGGCTGTGTAACCCTATTCCAAAATCTTTTTAAGTTTTCCTATATTTTTTAATTATTATTGAATTAGTCCCTATGATATGATTTGAGTTTTATAAGTCTGTTTATAGTAAGATTTGATTTTGAATGTTTGAAAAGTTATTGAATTATGATATTATATGCTACATAGTTGATATTACATTGTTCTGTTTTGTGTTTACAAGTCCGGTAATGTTCCTTACCTATTCCGGCGACAGTTACAAGATAGGGATGTTACAGATTTGGTGTCACACGACCTAGCCACACGGTCGTGTGGCTAATTTGGGAATTTAGGGATCCTACACGGGCGTGTGAGACCTTCACACGGCCGTGTTAGGCTTGTACTTTTTTTAGCACTTTTTGACAGTGAGTTACACGGCCTGTTCATACGGCCGTGCCCCTAGTTCACACGGGCGTATGCCTCTACCACACAGCCATGTGCCTCCTTCCACACGGGCATTTTGACCACCACACAGCCTAGGTTTTTCCACACGGCTGGTGCACACGGCCATGTGGTACTAAGACACCAAATTTTGGTTTGTGTATGTTTTTGAGCTAAAAATGTGTCGATGTATTCCAACCCTTGGCTAGGCTTTAGTGAGGGTAATTAAATAATCTCCATATATGTGGCTATGTATTCTGTTATGCATAATTTGTGACTGTTGTGTGTGAGATGTCTGATTTCTGAACTCGCTTAGCTGGGTGTGTGTGTGTGCATTTGTTTCTGTCTGACTGTCTGTTGATTTGTTCATTGTGTCTGTAAGTTGTGAACATATATACACTTGCATAAAGTGATTTTTGGGTTGGTTGAGAAGAGAAGAAAGACTGGTTCTGATCTGATTTGGCAGTGTAACTACAAGTTATTGGTATAGCGGTTTACCGCACTGTACGACATATACGTCAGCTTCGTTGTGTATGATTATTATCTGATCTAGCAGTACAAACTGCATGTCTGTACAGCGGATTACCGCATTGCACTATACCGCATATACGCAAACTCTATTGCGTATCAATTCTGAGTGGCTCAGTCCACATACATGGGGTGTAAGGTTGGATGGGCCTTTTGAGGTCCTATGTGGTGTGTTTGGGTGGATGAGCTTAAATAGCTCTTTAGGGTGTGATTGGGGGACAAAGAGGTGTATTGGCTGGATTGGTGGGTTTTAATATCTGACAGTATTCATATGCATCCGTTTGGGTGTTAGATTATTTGACCATTTTCTGTTCGACTGATCAACACTTGTGTTGAATATTCTGTGTGTGCTTGGTGTGCTCTAACTGTTACACCTGTTAGGCGTTAACTGTGTGTTAGATTTCCGTTTCTGCATATATCTGTAAATATGTTTTGCTACTGAATTGTTATCTGGAGTTCTCTTCTTTATATATTTTGTTTTTCGTTTGAACTCACATTGAGCTCATGTAGCTCACCCCCTTAGTGTGACGCTGGACGCAGTATGTGGAGGTCTCGGACAATCGTGGTTAACAATAAAATAACAGTTCTTCTTTTTCAGTTTTCATTTCGAAATACTATTTGAGATTGGAAGGTTTTATAGAAATTGTGGTACGAGTTCTATTTTCAATTTTTCTCTTAAATCTAATTTTATTTGTGAATTAAACTTAAGTGCAATACTTCTATTTGAAATCTAAATAAAATTAAATATTCTTGGTTTATAAAGAGATAAATATGTTGGTAATGGAATTTGAGACCAATTGTTTTGTAAAATATTCCTACGATCACTTTGATGATCAATGTAACCTCCGAGATTCGGTCTAAACTTCTAGGCTGACTTTTGGGGTGTTATACTATCTAAAGCTCATTATGGTTGGATGCACATGAAGTTGCAATTTTTTTTAGATATTTGAAGATTTTGGCATATTCCCTGAAGTGAATATTGCATATAATTGTTTGGAAACTATATTTATTTTGTTGACTTAGTGACATTATAATATTCACACTGATTTAGACATTTCCAGTAGTAAATGTCACAATAGCACTTATATGTGGATACAAAGTAAAAGGAATTATAGTAAAATTATTAATTTGTTACAATTTAGTACAATTGAAATATATGTTAAAGTAAACCAGAAGTTTATTGATACAAATGTATTTACTACTTAGCGTGACCAGTTAGACCATCCTGGATAATATACAATGCGAAAATTAATTGAGAATTCATATGAACATTCATTAAAGAACCAGAAGATTCTTTAATATAAAAGAATTCTCATATGTTGGTTGTTCTCAATGAAAATTGATTATTAGAAACTCATTAGCTAAAGTTGAGATTTAATGTCTTGCATTTCTAAAACGAATATGAGCTCATTCATCCACCATGTGGATAGTTATGATATTATATGATTTTGGTAGATGCATCTACAAAATAATTACATGTGTTATCAATTTGCAACTTGTCGTATGTAAGATTGCTTGTTTAAATAATTAATTTCAGAGTTCATCTTGCTAATACTGATGAGTTTATATTTTAATTTTTTATTGATTGAGTTTGAAAAACTTTTATAAAAGTTTGTGCATAATGGTTTAGAGAAATTATTGATTGAACACCTCTGATTAATGTCTAAATCATTACTTATGAGAACTAAACTTCTTATTTCAACATAAGATTATGTTGATTTATGTGTTGTTCGCATCAAGCCAATAAGTTATAAATACTCCCCATTACCATTGATTTTTGATCAAGAGCTACATATTTCTCATATTTGATTTTTTTTTATGTGCGTATATGTTCCAATTGCTCCACCACAATGCACAAAGATGAGTGAATCCTTAAAGAAAGTTGGGAATATATATTAATTACAAGTTTTTTCATATTGTTAGATGTTTTGAATGTATTTGAGATTCAATTATGACATGATTTGTTATTACAATTTTGATTCGATAGTTTTCCCAACATTAGAGGAAGGGGAATAATAACTTGTAATGAGTTAGGGGGAGAGTAATTTGAACCAGAAGTTCAACAATGATAACTCATTACAAGTTAACTATCAGATGTATTTACAAAATTAATGAGAATAACCAACTTAATATTTTAATTTAAAAAAAAGTCCCAGTAGGACAATCAGTTAGAATAAACAACAGATTGAATGGTTCCAAAGATGAAAAGTCTTCTAGATGGTCATATAGTGAAGACGGGTAGAGGTGAGCAAAACTCAATTCAACTCGAAAAAATCGAAAAAAATTCGAATTTCGAGTTAAACGAATCGACTTATTCGAGTCAACTCAAAAATTTTTTTGAATTTCGAGTTCGAATCAAGTTGAGTTTTCAAATTCGAATAACTCGAATAATTCGAATAAATCGAATATCAAACTATAATATTTTACATTTTTACCCCAAACAACCAAATCTTTTTACTTTTCCCTCAAAACTTTTACTCCTTCCCACTTTCCCCCCAAAACTTTTACTCTCCTCCCATCCCAACCTTCATCTACCCAAAATCTATTTTCCACCAAAATTTTACTCTCCTATTTACTTTTTCTCAAAATTTTACTCCTCAAAACCCTCAAAACTTTTAATTTTCCCCCAAAATTTTTACTCCCTCCCACTTTCCCCTTAAAACTTTTACTTTCTTCCCATCCCACCTCCCATCCGTAACACCCATAACCCGTATCCGCCATCGAAATAGAGTTTCGGAGCATCACTAGAATTTGCAGATCACTTAAAAAAAATTTCAATTAAATATTTACCGATTCTATGCATCATATAAATATATTACCATACAATCAATAGCTTGGCACTTGTCTAAGCATCAAACAGCAACATTGCTAGTATACTAGTACATATTTCATATAAATTCAACATTGATATACTTATTTTCTCGACATATCACACTTGAGTTTAATAATAGTTTTTACTTACATAATTTCCTTGTATCAACATATCAAAGATAATCATATATGTACATGTCATGAATCATATCATTCTCTTACCGTTTCTTCATAAGTATATATCATTCATTTCATGCTTCATCATTTCCATATATTTTATGTATATTTACTCCGGTAATAGTTTATATCAAACTTAACATAAATTATATTCCATGTACTTATACTTAATTCGTTTATCTATCTTCATAATTATTTCATGCAATTATTTTGTATATATATTTCCATATGACTAGTTCTTGTAAACATTTCACACAACCATTTCATATAACCATTCGTTATCTGACACATATTACCTGAATATCAATTGTTCAACAGATGTCATAGCGTCTCCCATCCACGGTCTCATTTATCTTTGACATAATGCCATAGTGTCTTTCAACTATGGTCTTACTCATTTTCTGTCATGTTGCCATGGTATCTTTCAACCATGGTCTTATTCATGTCACGTTGCCATGATATCTTTCAACCATGGTCTTACACATTTCATTTCATATTGCCATGGTATCTTTCAACCATGGTCTTACACATTTCATTTCAGTAAGCACACTCCCGCGAACCTCACTCTCCCGCGAACCTCAATTCTTGGCACACTTCTGCGAACCTCAGCTCCCATGTATTCTTCGGAAGGGCCTATACACATATATTCTTCGGGAGAGCCACCAGCACACTCCCGCGAACCTCATTTCCCATATATTCTTCGGGAGGGCTGATATTAGGATTACCCTTCCGGGCTTAATCCTTTTTCCTGTATTCTTCGGGAGGGCTATATCAGAATAGGATCACCCGTCCGGGCTAGATCCTTTTTACCGTCAATTCATCGCTTATCACTGGGCAGAAGTATTCAATTTGATCATTTATTCAATTTTCATGTTTTTTTATCATTCACGATTTTATCACCAATACATATGAAATAACACGTCATGAAATTCTTAAGATTAACAAATGATCACTAAAATTTAGCCATATAAACTTACAAATTCGATCTCATATTATAACGATAATCAAAATTTCATAATAAATATTCCAAATAAAACATTATATTATTTTTAATTCAACATTTATCAATTACAATCGGGCATGTGATCAATTTATACACAAGTCATTCACATATTTATTTTTCCCTCCTCCTCCTCTCCATCCACATCCTTAATACAAATAACACACTTGAAAGTAACATTATCTATAATTTTTACTATTTACTTGTGTGAATATTCAAGCTATCCATCCGTGTCATAGTCACTAAATTATTTTTATCTTAAGCTACAGAACTCCAAATTAAGATCTGTTAATTTTCCTTGAAACTAGACTCACGATTCTTCTTACTATAATTTTTCCAGAATTTTTGGTGCGGCAATTAGTACAGTTTATTAGTTAAAGTTTCCCCTGTTTCGCTACTCGACAATCCTGACCACTCTTCACTAAAATTTTAATTTCTCTTTATACAGAATTCAAAAGATGTTACGTTTGTTTCTTGTAAAAATAGACTCAATAAGGAATCCACTGATATAAATTATGTTCCATAAATATTTTTTTTACAATTTTTAATGATTTTTACAATTCAGAACAGGGGATCACGAAATCAATCTGAACCAGTCTTACAAAAATGTAAATATCTCAAGACACATAATTCTTTTGCTTTCTATATTTCTTTTAAATAAAACTAGACTCAACAAGCTTTAATTACATATCTCACTCAACTTCTAATTCAATTTCTACTATTTTTGGTGATTTTTCAAAATTAGACAACTGTTGCTGTCCAAAACTGCTTGTAACATGTTGATTTCTATTTTTGTCCCAAATTCCACAATTCATACAATTCAATCCTTGCTCAACTAACCCCTCAATTGAGATAATTTTTTTCAATTAATAATTTTTTCTATCATTTTAAACTACTTCCTAATCTTTGGAAATCAGAATTTCAACACTAGTCTTTAATTTCAACTCTTTCACAATTAGGTCCTAAAATCAATTTTCATTAATTTTACTTGATAAAATCATCATATAACAAAATTAAAGCTTTAGTTATATGTTTATTCATTATATTATTCCAGCACTCATCCATAAAAACTTTAAAAATTAGCCATAAAATCAAAAACTAATGAATTAATAAGTTGGGCCCAATTGTAAAAGTCCAAAAACATAGAAATTTCAAGAAGAAGGTAAGAATTAAACTTACATGAAGCTTGAGGATGAAAACCAGCTTGAACTCTCTCTCATGGCTGTTTCTCAGCTGAAGAAAATGAAGAGAAATGGAGAGAATTCTAGATATTCCAATCTAGTCCCCTTTTTATTTTAGTGAATTTTGTTATTTTCCCATTTTGCCCTTATTTCATCAATTCTCCTGATTTTTCTCAGCTTATGCCGCCAAAAATATCTCCTTTGGGCTTATTTTCACTTTAGATCCCTCCTCATTTGACAATTGAGCTATTTCATCCTTCTAGCAACTTTTACACTTTTTTAAATTTAGTCCTTTTTATTTAATTGACCACCCAAACGTTAAAATTTTCGAACGAAATTTTAATAGTACCTTATTGACACTCCGTAAATATTCATAAAAATATTTATGACTCGGTTTATAACACCGAGATCTCGATACCTCTTTTTCTCAATTTCTTGACTAAATAAATCTTTATAAAACATAATTTACTATTTCAAAAATCTTTTAAAAAAACTAAATTTGACTTATAAATATTAAATAATATTATCTACAAGTTCATTTGTCGGATTTGGTGGTCTTGAACCACTATTTCCGACAACACTGAAATTCGGGCTATTACACCATCTACCTCAAACCCATCCCCCTATTTTTTTTAATATTTTCCCTCCAAAATTTTACTCCCCCTATTTACTTTCCCTCAAACTTTTACTTCTCACCATTTACTCCGAAATAAAAATCAAAATTATCCAAAAAAAAACCCTAAACATAAATAGTAATAATTTTACTTATATATACTATTTACATTATTAAATTAAATTTTACATTTTATATTTTTTATATTTTTGAATTGTCTAGTCATATTGAATATTTATATTAAAATTGAATTATTAATGATGCCATAAAATATTTGTGTTAAAATTTTATATTAGTATCAATTTCACATTTTATCTTTAAAATAACTTTTATTAAAAAAATCACATTTTTACATTTAATATATTTTTTAATTCTAAAATACATAGTGACAACTGACAAAAATCTGAAGATAATTAAAACAACTAACCAAGCAAAAAAGCTAAACCGTATATAAAAGATTAATAAATAAATTATAAGGTGATGAAACTTAATAAAAAATTTGATTACGGTGGATAAATTTTATTACGGTGGGTGACAGTGGTTACAAAGACCCAAAATTATTTTTTAAAATTTAACTCGAACAAATATATTCAATTCGAATTCCATTTCACTCGACTCGATTCGAAAAAATTTTAAATCAAATGAGGATAATAAAATATGATTCGTCAACTCGATTAACTCGAAATTTTTTCATTCGATTCGATTCGATCAAACGCTCACCCCTAAAGGCAGGTGCTCCAGAAGAGACCTAAGACATAACTAATAATTAAAACTCCAGAAGAGATTCAAGTACCTGAAACTGAATTTAAAAAAATGAAAATAAGATATCTCAATAAGTTATGTCAATTCGATAAAATGTGGAATCGAATAATAAAAGTGGTCGACAATGATTTTGCATGCAATATTATTATTGAAATAATAAAATAAAAGGAGGATTTTAAATAAATCTATTGAGAAATATAGATATGGAATAAATTGATCAAAATAGAAAGACGCAACTCAAGTACAATAAAATTCGTAGGGTTTTTGGACCAGTAGTCCAAATATCTAAATGTATAAAGCTAGTAAGGGTGCAGTTGATGTAGTTTTTCAAAAGCGAAATAAAAATATGAAGTTTTTTGCTAAGTCCTGATATTGATTATGAAAAGATATAATATTCTTTTGTGGTGGATGCAATAACCTTTAGATATATTATTAAATTGACAAATCATAAAAGGTTTAACTTGCGTCTAATGGTTATTGTTACAACATTTTATGAATAACTATATAATAAAGTTTAGATTAAAATCCTTAAAGGATTTAGAATACTAGAAGCATATTGAAATTCTCGAAAAATCGTTCATTTATAGGAATTGAAATAATTTGAACATATGTGGTAAATAACTTAGTGAATAGTAGTTGAAGGAGCATCATAAAATGATCCAAAATACTTATTAGTGTTTTTATAAAAGAATCATAATTAAAATTTGTTATGATTATTGTTGAATCTCCTGAAGAGATCAAAATATATTTCCCCAAATTTCCCTCACTCATGACTTTTAAAAGAATGGTAATATGAATGCTTAGCAAATACATTCAAATAGTCATTTGAAAAACTAGTATTCAAGATTGAATACGTAAAATATGAGAAAATATGTGATGTTTTCATGAGGGGGAGTAAATACGCGTTGCACTCTTTTTTCCCTTAATCGAGGTTTTATCCCATTGGGTTTTCCTAGGTTTTTAATGAGGCAATATATTATGTGTATTATAGATTGCGTACTATTTTTCATTCATTAGGTTTTTATCCCACAGGATTTTTCTCCTAATAAGGTTTTAACGAGACACATTATCTTTCAAGGGAGAATGTTATGAATATCTTATTAAGTAGATGTCCATCATGATCAAAATAAAGTTTTAATGTACTTTAAATTCTAATAGTTATTAGAATTAGATCTCTAATTCTTTTATACTTCTTATGCCTATAAATAGAGACTCTGATGAAACATTGTAATCATTACTTTTGATCAATAAAGTACATCCTCTATTGCTTTCATTATTTTTTTATTCTTTATTCTCTTCATCTCTCTTTATTTTATAACATAAATAATTTTCTATAATTTTTAAAACTACTTAAAAACTACGCCTAAGATGAACCTAAACAAAGTTTATGTTCATCTTGTGATTTTTTAAATAATTATTAAAAGATTTTTTTGAGATTTTTTAAATTATTAAATATATTTTTTTCTTTTTAGTCCAAAACTTTTAAATATTTGCTGATGTGGCCATATGCATCACATATTTCTATGTAGTTGCTCTGTCAGTCATTTCATCACTTAAAAGTAGAACTAAAAGGAATTTTTAACAAAATGATAAATTTCTCTTTAACCTAACATACATAGATTAATTTACCTTTTTTTTTTAGTAGCGGAAGCAAAATGCAATCTTACTCTTGGTCAAAGAGCCTCACTTTTAATTGATCCTACTTATCATTTAATTCCACATCACTTGCATAAAAAAAAAACTTTAAAAAATCTAAATCATTACTTAACATCACATGTGAATGAAATTTTTAATAGAAAATTTAATTTATACTTTTTTTTTAATGTACAAAGATTAATTTATTTTTTAATAAAAAAATAAAACACAATATAAAAAAAACCGGATAAATATATTATATCACAATATACACAAACATTTTAGATAACAATCTACTTGTGGTACTTAACTTAGTGACAAATAGTGATAAAAAACATGGTGTTGATTACAATTTTAAATATACCAATAAAAACTAAAATTTTGATAAATATTTTATCTTAAAACTAAGTTCCCTATTATTTCTATGATTTTTAAAGATTTACTATTAGAATAAATTATTTGTTATAGTAAGAAAAATGTTTTAGAATTTTAAGATAGACTTAGTTGTTTAATATTTTGTGATAAATTATGATTAATACAAAATTTAATTTTTTTTTCAATTTTTAAAAGTCAAATGGAGTTTTACTTACTTTTAATTATTCATACCATAAGTGCTATTTTTTTGGGTACAATTACTTTTAATTATTCATACCATAAGTGCTATTTTTTTGGGTACAATGATGATTTAAACTCAAGTTATTCCGAATCAATAAACAACAACTTGAGGTTTAGAGACACCTTGATATTTAAGTAAATTTAATAACACTCAATCTATTTAAATGCATAAATTACATTTTCTATTATTTTATTATTTGAACAAATTTAATATCTCACACTAAAATTTAAATAAATGCATATCTTACAAAGAATTTCCTTTTTAAATGATTCTGAAAATGTTACAGTCAAGAGAAAGTATTGAAAAGCAATTTGTAAAGTTGAAAATTGAAATAGGCCAGTTCCATTAAAACTAATACTAGCTTCAATTAAGCTAAATAAAGACACTTTCCAAATGCACAGGACTCAACTGCCAACATTTGTTTTGAACAATGAATATTGTTATGATAAAAAAAAAATTCAAGGAAATCAAGATTAGGGACATATTTATCTTCGGTTCATATCCTTGGCTAGGCAAATTCTAACCTGTATTTCTTGCCTAGTGGCTGACTTATGTTTAAAGTCCTCAATGTAGGTAGAACAATAATGGGGAAAAGAATTCATATTATCGTTGAAAGATCTGTTTACAGTCATTTCCTTCAAAACGATGCAACCCCGAAGAAAGGTCGAAACAGTTTCATTAGTAGTTGAATTCTACCAACTCGAGATGAAAAATCTCGAGACTCAGGGAAACAAACTGACCTGCTATTCGATGACTCAGTTTCAAAACCTTTGAAGTTCCAATGGCTAACTTATCATAGAAAACATATATAATTAGAACTCTACAGGAAATGCAATGTACAAAATTTTGATCCTAAAATCTAGTAAGCACTAAGTTAATGTATGGCAAAGATCTCAATGGAGCGTGTAAATTAGTAGTATAATTCAGCCCTGTAAATGTAAAGCAGAGTAGAAATTACCTAGCAAGATGCAGAGAGTGAAAAATCAGTCATCCATGAGCACAAATTAGTGGACTATGAAAAGATCTCTGTACATGACTTGTTTTCCATGGTATTTTAGAGATTATATTCCACCAGGGTTCGTTCTAACAAATCATCCGGCATTACTCCCTCCATGAGCATCTGTTCACATAACAGCTTGGCCTCAACTAATCTACCAACTTTGCAATAACCACGAATCAGAATTGAATACGCAACTACATCAGGCAATAAACGTCTATCTAGAGCACAGCAGAATGCAAGAGATGCTTCCAGCATTAATCCTTGTTTGCAAAAGCCGTCAATGAGGATGCTATAACTGACAATATTTGGACTGATTTGGTTTTCGAGCATCTCTTCGTGAAGCTCAGTGGCAGTCCTCATCTCCTGAGATTTGAAGTAGCCATCAATTAGACAACCGTATGTTACCACATTGGGTTCAGGACCCTTCTCCAACATTTTGGAAAACATTGACATAGCTTCATCCATTCTACCCTCCTTGCAGAAAGCATCAATTAATATAGTAAAGGTAATTGAATTGGGTCCAAGGAGAGAAGTCAGCTTTTGAAAGAGGCTAATCGCCTCATCCAATCTTTGCAACGAGCAGTAACCACATATCATTGTGTTGTACGTTATGACATCGGGTTTTGGCCCTTTCTCAACAAGTTGCCTGAAAAGCTTTGATGCCTCTTCAAGATGAGAGTCCTTGAGAAGCATATTGAGGAGAACGTTATATACAGCACTATCAGGAATCACTCCATTCGTTTGCATCAGTTTAAATATCTGCAATCCAGCAGTTGGATTTTTATGTTTGCAGAATCCATCCATGAGGGTACAGTATGTTATAGCATCTCCAGGGAAACCCCTCTTCAGCATTTGAAAAAAAACTAACAGTGCTGCATCCATTTTTCCTTGCTTTGAAGCACCTCTAACAAGCAAAGTGTAGGTTACTATATCAGGTTTTACGCTATACATTCCCATTAACATATACACCTTCACAGCATTCCTTAACTGTTTCAACCTACAATAACCATCCATCAAGGAGTTAAAAATGAAGATATTGGATTTTAGACCCCTGCTTACACCGTTAAAGAAGAACCTAAGAGCACTTCTAGCCATCCCTTTTTTGCAAAGACCATGCAGTAACACATTATAAACAACAACATCAGGTTGATGGCCCTTCTCTATCATATCATCAAATAGATGAAAACTATCCTTCAAATTCCCCATCTTGCAGAAACCATCAATGAGGCTACTATAGGTTATGAGAGAAGGCTCAAAACCCCTTTTGATAATTTGACCAAATATGCCACAAGCTTCAAGCATCCTACCATTTCCACACAAACCACTTATGAGAATGCTGTAACTCACCATGTTTGGTGATAAATCTTCCTCCAACATTCTCTTATAAACCTGAACCACTCTCCCCAAATCCCCAACCTTGCCATAAGCGTCCATAACCAAGCTGAAAACAACCACATCCAACTTGATACCTCGATCTAAAGCCAAAGAGAGGAGCTTCTCTCCCTCATCCAATCTCCCTGCCTTGAAATAACCATCAATAAGTATAGAATACAGAATTAAATCTGGAATTACATTCCTCTTTATCATAACATTGTAAATCTCAAATGCTGTATCCAATTTTCCATCTTTACAGTACATGTTAATCAGTGTGCTAAAAGTCACCACATTTGGCAACGGACCAAAAGTTAGTATTACATCAAATAACTTAGAAGCAATTTCTATTTCCTTATTTACAGCAAGACCCTTCAAAATCTTGTTACAAGCAACAATGTCAACCTCTATACCCTTCAAAATCATCTTTTCATGAAAAATCAAGGCCTTTCCAATCTTCCTGTTCTTCAAAAGCCCTTCCATCACAATCCCATACACACAAAAACCTCGTGTTCTAAAAAATCTACAAAATTCACCATAGTTATCAACACAATTCGCATTCATTAAAGAATTCAGCATCCTACAAACCAAATTATTTGAGATGTAAAGCCTCCTTTTAGCCATTTCCATGAACACATGGAAAGCCATATCCAATTTCCCATTCTTGCTGTAACTTTCCAACAAAAACCGAAAAACGACATTTGGGTTGGATCCAAAATCCCTAAACCCTTCATTAAAAGCATCAAGAACATCAATATTTGTATCTACATGGTCCATCATTTCCTCGAACACCTGAGCTGCGGCACCAAACATTCGATGGCAGAGAAAGATGTGAATGAATGCACAGTAGAAGGGTAAACCGTGGGGCGATTTTGAGAAACTTTGGCTCCATTTGAAGAAGTTAAGAGCAAAATTGGGTTTGGATTTGAGGGTTAAAAGTATGGGTTTGATTGAGGCAATGGGATGTTTTTGTTGAAGAGAAAGTTGGGAAATTATGTCTAATAAGGTTTTAGTTGAAGATGAAGAAAATGGCTTTTTCAGAATCTTTGAAGACAACATTTGATAGGAATTTCCATCTGATATTTTTGTTGGAAAGGATATGGTTTTAGTTTCGCTGCTATCATTACTGAGTTCGGCGGTACTGTGGCTGCTCTGTTTTCATGCCCTTTTGAAGGGTACACGGGCGTTTCAAAAAAATTCTAAATATATATATATATATATACATGGTTTGAAATTTATAGATTATAATATGAAATTAGTTATATCGTAATAACATTTTAATTTAAGTTAGGATGATAAAATATGATTTATCGAACGTTCATCCCTAGATAAATTTATATCACTTTTTCTTTTCAATATGTAATAAAATAGTAAGATTTCAATTTTATAAATTTAATATTGTAACAAAATCAAATTCTGAATTACATAATAATGGATAAATTTTAATTTTGATTCCTTTATTACACTAAATTTAAGATTTAATTTTTATTCTTCAACTTTTTAACATAATTTGATATCTCAATTTTGTACAATGTAATTGAATAGTTATCACACTTTGCTTTGATTAAAATGTTAGATGAAACTTTTAAGAGTTATTAATACTATTAAAATTATTTGTTAAATTGAAGTTCATCACAATGTCATTTTTTTGTTACATGACTACTAAGTGAGTATTTATTTTTTAATTTCAAAATGTCACATCAACAAATTTAATAGAAAAATATAATGATGTTAATAATTGAATTTTAATTATGAAAATTGAAAAATAGGATGATTAAATTTCTAAAAATAAAAGTATAAAGTCTAAATTTGAAATATACAAAGAGTAGAAGAACTTAGTGTAGATTTTAATATTCAAATATTTACTCTATAATTTGTCCCCAAAAAATTTATTAATAATTAATCTAACACGAAGCTTGGTAGAATCCATACTACTTAAAGTACATTTATCTTTAGTTTTTGCATTTTCTAATCCGATTTTCAAAATCTAAAATGAGTTTCACTCATTTCATCTATAAAAATAATAATAACTCAAACATGCTCAACCGATATTTAAATTTATTGCAATATTCAATTTAAAAGTATCTCGAACATGAAATGACTCGTATAACTTAAATTTAAAACAATTCTAACATGATTTAAATTTGAAAATTGATACAAAATAAAGTAATTACAATTTTTTAAAACTCAAATTAACCATATCCGAAGATTTTGAGAGTGTGTGGAAATGGAGACTTCAACTTGTTAAAGCTTACAGCCGATGGATCTTAAAGCATCTTAGATAGCCAAAGTGGGGGAATGGGATTCATGAATTTGGAACAGTTAGTTGTTAGCCTCATATAGGCTTATGGCTATCCTCCTTGCATAGCAACATCTGGACAGAGCCCTTTTTTGTATGGCAAGCTGCATACTGTAATTATAAAACCGCTACACTAAATCAATCATTAGCCATGAAATAATTCAAGATAAAACCAACACTACATCCTCACCTCCAACTCCAAGTTGCCAATTTTGTGCATGCAAGTCATTTCTTATCATAACTTAGCTTGTTGCGTTGCTTCTGCCTTGGATTCTTAATAGCCTGACTTTGATTCCGAATGCAAGTCTTCTTCACTGCTATTATTGATGTTATGTTTCTTTCGTGATTTGCTCATTCTTTTCTCTTTCTCGCTTTTGTTATGGCTTTTTGTTGATACAAGATTTGGGGACGACAGTTGGATGCAGTTAACATTGATGTATCAATAGTTACAAAAGTTTAGAGAGTTATAATAGAACTTGGAAATGGTTGCGATAAGAAAGAGTTTGCCTCTTGTTAGAGAATGAGGTAACTTATATAGAGGAAGAGCTTGGTGTGACCCTTTTTGTACCGGTGATCTATAGCATAGGATTATTGTAGGGTCATGGAGCGATGTCAAGCAATAACTTGATGATAGTGTCTGCAGTTGGTAGTAAAATGGAATAGGGTCATAGAGCGATGTCAAGCAATAACTTGATGGTAGTGTCTGCATTGGTAGTAAAATGGGATCGGTCGTAAGCAATGACTTGATGATTGCATTTGGTTGCACTAAAACTATGGAGGGCTTTACTGAGATATGATACGAAGGACCTTCGAGTAGGCCTTGATGGAATTCAACACTGAGACATGATCTGATGGAGTTGGCAGAAAAATTAAGGAAGGCTTTAATGAAATGTGATAGAAAGGACTTTCAAGTAGATCATAATGAAACTCTAGTGTTTGATGGGACTCACCATTGGAATATAATCTGATGAGGTCCACATGAGAAGCAAATGAAAATCTTGAGTTAGATGAGCCCACCAATGAGCGAACCCGCGGTTGACCTGACATGTTCTTTTAAGACGAGTAGTATAACAACTTTTGGGCTTTATATTTTCCCAATCCAACTGGGGATTGGATTCTGACTTCGATTTAGATGGAATTTCGTAACATTGAGTAGCCCATCACCCATCATATAATACGTGTGAAATGCAATTTCCCACCCCCACCCTGTATACATGATAAATAAGCCAAAATACTTTCCTGCTTCTAACAACATAGCGATGATGACATAAATCAGCACATAATTTCAAAGCATGTTCCCCAAGGACATAACAAAATAAACATGTTATACATTGAGGAAGGGCAACATGTAATGTAAGATTATCATCATATGGTCAGATTGACTGTTAAAAGATTCCGTAGCTACTTCAAGTAGTTAGAATTGCACCTCTACCCATTGACTTGAGAGTTTTGGTCTTGAAGGCTAAGGATCTTCATCGTGTCCTCGTTTTCATCTATTTTATCATCCTTCATGCTCACCAAAAGCCCCTCTACTTCTTTTCCATTTCTGATATATGCCTTTAAAAGGGCATGGTACATTTCTCTATTTACAGGAACCTTGGTTCTCAATAATTTCACAAAAGCTTCTGCATCTTCAACTTCTCCATTCTCACCTAGCCAACTCAATATGCTTGATATTAAACCTGCTTTTGGCTTCCACCCTCTATTTTGTGCCTGTATAGCAAGAGCTTCCTTAAAACACTCAAAAGCCTTCTCCATTTGGTTCTTATTCATGTATCCAGTTGCGACAATAGACCAACTGTTCGGGATTGCAATCTTCCTTCTTTTGATTATATCCTGTAACTTTGCTTTTGCCTTTTCAACTAAACCTTTCTGACAATATCCAATAAGAAGCACGTTAGGCACTTGGAAATCATACGTCTTACAAGACAACTCCCACTCATCAATTAACTTTTCAGTTTCTTCAAGCTCACCGAGCTTCACCAATGAACCCAACATTACTATGTAGTTTTTGTTGGTTTGCTTCCTACATTTGGACTTTTGAAGGTCCCACAGCCTTTTCAGTTCATCTTTGTTTCCCAAACGAGCATAAAATGAAATCAAATGGTCATAGCCTTCTGCATCATTACCTACCTTCTTCTCGCATTCCTTAAGATAATGAAGGGCCTTTTCTTTAAGACCTGCTTTTATGTAGTAGTTTGCCGCTAGGGAATAAGTACACCAATCCATTTGAATGTCCCGTTGGCTGTCCATTTCTTGTAGAACCTTCTCCATGCTGTCATAATCAGCTCTAGCCCCGTAAGAATTTATGCAGATTTTATAGCTGAACTTGTCAGAGGAGACACCGTTCGTCTTCATATCTAACAATACATCAGGGACTTTTTCAAATTGTCCCCTGTGTGTGTAGAGGCACATAAGGTTATTGTAGTTGAGCGGAGAGGAAAGAAAACCCATCTCCTTCATCTTTTTCATAAGGGAAAGAGACTCATCGATAAGGCCTACCCGAACATAGCAATTTAAAAGAGCCCCATAGGTCTTCACAGTTTTATCTTGGTCTCTCAAGCTACTAAAGAAGTTCTTTGCAGCAGTTAGCCCATTAACTCTACCAATTAGATCCAACTGTACAGCATAGTCACTTGAAGAAAATTCAAGGTCGCTACTACTCATCCATTTGGAAACCTGCTCTGCCAAGGACCCAACATAAGCATACAAGAAAAACAGAAACTTAAAAACCCATGCAAACTGTCAGAGCATTGGTAATAGGACAGGGGATGCTTTACTTTGCTGCATCCATGCATGGAAATGAATCGTTGCAAGAACAAGGTAAAGACATTTGAAGTATTATAAAGATACACAACATGTTTGCACATCTACAGCTAAAAATTAAATGCAGTTTCTAGTAAATCTTAGTGGTGAAGTTCTACACATTTAGTGCCAGGATGGTAGTCTCAAACCTAGACACGATAGGGATTATAAAACTAGCAATTTATAAGTATTGAAGCACTTTCCAACCCAAAAACCATGACATCTATTTGATTAATTGCTTCTTTTCCAAGTTTTACATGTTGTAACTGCTTCTTTTCTGTCTTTATTCTTCAATTATCCATTGCAGACAGCTTAAGGAAAGCTTCAATAATTTGGATTTCCACTTCCATTGCAGTCCAAAGCAAGGCATTTGAACCCTTAGCAATTATTCAGAAAAATTCTTTCCAATTAGAGGTTCAAGTTTCAACATAAACCATTAAAACCTTAATCCCAAAACATTTTATTTTCCTTTTATTTCCATTGCTAACTATTCTATACAGCTTGTTCACTATTTTGCGACGACCCTCCATATTCTAATTTAAAGAACCGGAACATAAGCAATACAACAGATAGAACCCATTCATTTGCTAAAATCAATCAATTCCCTTTATAAAATACTTTACCTCCAAGGCATGAGTATAACGCCTACGAGAACGTAAATTACGGATAAGACGCTGCAGCTGAAATTCCTTGACATTTTTGCCTTTAACCCATTGTTGAAGAACTGGAGTTACACTGCAGTTTGGGTCTCCTAGAGCATTGATTCTTGAATAAAGAGAGTTTATGTTTGCTGGGTTTGGTGCAACACAGTATGCCCTTGTCATTACTAGCCAATCTGCTGTTAAAGTTTTGGTCTTGTTGTTTAAGATTGTGAACAAGGATCTTGATGCCATGGAGACGACGTTTTTCTTCTTCTTCTTTTTTTTTTCCTCAATGGTTTGAGCCACCAGGGTTTTGCAGCTGGATTGATTTATACACTGTCCACCAAAATTTGGGTTTGGACTTCGGGAGTTTGGACCTAAACGAAAATTGGCACAATCTATTTTGAGCGAAGAAGTTCTAAGTTTTACCACCCAAAAAGTAAATAATTTACATTTTAGGTAATATTGTTAAAAACTATTTTTATTTTTATCACTCTCCATTAATTCAATATTATTCATCCAACTTCAATAAATTTTCGTCTTGATTACTTACTTTATCTTTTTAATTTTCTTTTGTCTTTCTAGAATTAATTTTAATTTTTTCAGTAACTCGGGAAAAACCTAAAATGTTACATGGAAAAACACTTTATCTTTTTAATTTTTAATTTTTTTCTTTTTAGAGTTAAATTTAATTTTTTTCAATAAAAGAAAAAATCCCGAGTTTTTATCTTTTATTTTTTATTTTAAAAAAATTAATTCTAAGTTTTTTTCTTGTAAAAGAGAAAATTTTGGAGTTTTTCAAGAAATTTAGTTACAGGCCGGGAAAACTTGAGTTTCATCTCTATTGATGAAAAACTCAATTCCAAGTAAAAATTTATATCTTTTTGAAAAAAATAAAATTAATTTTAAAAAAGGAAATAAATGACTAAAATGAATATTTATAAAGTTTTATGATTAAAATGAGTGTATAATAACATTGAGTTAACGGTGGGTGACTAGCATGAGAACGATTTTTAATGTCAATGCTTAAAATGTAAATTTTTATTTTCGTTGCAAACTTATTAAAATTTGATGAACAATTGTATGATTTACCATATTTTTAAGCAAAGCCTCTTTCGAATTATACTCGAAAAATGAGGGGCAAAATTTACGCAACTTGAAAATAATCGGAATTCAATCCAACTATGAATTTGAGTGATTCTAACTTGGGAAGCCTTTGAGAATTTGCAAGGTTGGAGCATGATGGATACCATTGATAAAATACATTTTTGAAGACGATGAAAATTTATACCATGAGCTATGATAAAAATTTATTTTTAAGATACAATCACGACTTTTGAAAATTTTAATTTTTATGAATATGAATATAAAAGATATTTTGGTATATCAGTAAATGTTGGTATAGTGATATGACACATTACAATTTTAGAGACTAATATGAGTTCAAACATTAGAGATGATATTGTTGAAAGGAATAATCACGAACCTCGAATATAAACTATAAAATATATATAGAAAATAAAAAAATAACTACCTTCGAGTTCATAAAAATAAACCTGTTTTACTTTTTCAAGTAGTAGGATTATAGAATTTGAGTTAAATTTAGTTAAATACTCAATCTCCTCCATGAAAAAGTCTCCATTAATTCATTATCTCAAAAGATCGAAGAAATCATGGTGTGTTCATCTTCCTTCCTTCTTATGTACAACTATGTTCATGGGATATTTTCAACATTTTGATACTTGAGGATGTACTGCACATATGCTATATAAATTAAATTTCAGTTAACATGATAATTTTTAGATATAGATCAATTAGAATATTATGCGACAATGTAAATAAGAGATGTTAATTTATACAAGTTGGCAAGGTTAGAATATCATAAAGAAGAAAAAAGAGTACTGGATTTTCTAGTCCTCTTATATTTTTTATTCAAATCCTTATACAAGCAAATTACAAATATATGCATATTGCATGCTCCCAAGCACTGCATGTTTTTGCTAACATCAAATGGTTAAATGAAAACTTTGGGAAAATTTAATGACGTATTTATTCTGTCATTATCCCATTTTTTTAATTATAAAACCATCAATTTTAAAAATAATGGTTTTTCTAAGACATTAATTTGTCTTAATGGCAATATTAGTTAGAAGAACTGTCGTGCTGAAGCAAAGGTTTGGCCAAACTTCCACGTCGAAGGGACAACATTGAGAAATTCCAATGTTTTGCCATCCACCAAAGTGAGCTTAAAAGACATTCTTTGGTTTCGTAGATCAACGCTGCTTTGCCAATTTGCACCCCAATTCCTATTCAAAGGCAGCCATGTTCTGGTTCTCGACCCCCTTATCCATGCCGCCTTCACGTTGCCGCTGCCACCGACGTTCGTGATCATCACCATGCTGAAACTCGATTGCCCTTTCAAGGTGAACCGGACTCCGCCTCTCCTCTTGCATGGCACCCTTCGAAAATCAAATAAAGAAAAGACAATTTTAAAAGCACAATCGTATTAAGATTATTGGTAATGGTATGCATTATTGGTAATGGTATGCAAAAATGTTAATCGTACCTCCGATAAAGGACAGGAACAATGCCTTCATCCCCGTGGCGGGCGATGCGACGGAAGGCAGGCAATGACATGTCGAAATGGTGATGAGGGGGATTGCACCACCCTCCGTTGTTGTTGGAAGGACAAAAGTTGGTGGCCGTTATGGTGACACTAGCACGACGGAGACACCACTTCGGGTCGGCCCGGTTATCGCACCTGAGTTGGTAGCAAGCACCACAAGCCTCGCCATCTCTGAAAAGCGCACCACTCAGTGCTGCTGTGTTTGCTCCGAATCCAGCATGCAAAGTGTTATCATATCCACAGGCTCCCCCTATAATAATATCATCATCCAATTAATAATTTGTAAAAGTGTATATATATATATATATTGGTGTATAAGTATATATATATTGAAAGCCTCCAATTTTAATTATTGGGTGGCCACCCAAATTTATTTTTGGCATTTCTAGGGGAAAAGAAACATATCAATAGATAATTATCCAAATATATATATATATATATATCTAGATATAATATTTAACTCAGAAAGTTCCATATTTTATGACATTATTTGAGTTATAGTATGTTCAAACTAATATAACAAATACAAACTTTATTTTTCAAAAAAGAGTTGAGCCTATATATTTATTTAGGACAAAAAAATTTTATAACAACTTCAAATAAAATTCATAAGGAATATCAAAAAATAATCTCATATTTTTTTTTGATATAATATTAGAGGTAAGAGATGGTTAGTTCAAACCCGTACTAAATAAGTGTTTGATAAAAATTTTAACTACCGTCCTATTCAAATCAAGACGAAAATAATATCACGCTAGAATACATTTATAAAAGAAATATAATTTATACTAGAATTAGTCATGCAAATGCTTTTAATAATAAATATAAGATTATTGGATTTATTATTCTTAAAAGAAGATAAATATAATTTTTTTATACTATGTCATAATTCTTTTTAATTCTTAAATCAGAGAAAAACTTGTTTAGATCCATGTATTTTTAATTATTATAATAATAATATTAATTGAACTAAAATTTAAATAGTAATTTATGAAATTAATTATCCATTAAAAAATGTAGGCTTACCAAGAGAAAAGGGACTTTGGTCAGCCCCATAGAACGTTGCATGGGCATTAAACCAACCATTAACTTGAGCATTGACTCCTCCAAAAATGGTGCCTACAATGAAAAACAATTGCCAAACCTTAACAAAAGGAATGATGAAAGGCCCCATTAATTTTCTCTCTAACCAATCAACAAATTTTTCTTTAACTTCACGAAAATTCTTGAACAAAGAGCTTCCCTTTTATAGGCTCCAAACGCGGTTTGTCGGTGATTATATATTATTACAATCTAGATCTAAAATTCTTATTTATTGTTGTTTATTTATTTCAATTCCATTATCATCTTCGAAATAATTGGTTAAAAATAGAAAAAATATGAATATGAAAAAGAAAAAGAGAAAGAAAAACGCGTTGTATTTTTTTTTTTTAATTTTGCGTTCACGTCGTATATAAAGTACGGGAGAATTGTACTTTAATTACAGTTAGGGGTTGAGAATCTTTTAAAGACAAGAAAAAAACATGTACATGTGATGGTTAATGTTAATAGACTTTGCTTTGGGGACATTTTTAAGGCTGTCCGTCGGTGATAAATTAGCTCTGACTTTAGACCAACATTTCAAGAGATCATTGGAGCTTAGTCGGATCAGAATTTGTTGTTCAAATTGGAGTAGTATTTATGTTCGGAATGTGATATTACTTGGTGTGAGTAAAGGTGAAGATGATGTGAGTCTATTGTAATTTGAGTAACATCAACTATTATGTTCAAATATATGTATACCATGAAGCTTGTTATGATATAACCAAAATTTATATATATTATATTGACTTGTATAATTTAAAATCTGTTCAAAAATTGATTGTACAAGTTACTAAAAGAATACAATTAACTGCCTTTAGGGGCAATTTTATATGGGGCTGGATGAAATTTTAATTTTTTATAATCTATATCTTTATAATTTTTAAAGGATTCAATTGAATTTTATAATTTTAAAAAGGCCAAAGTGTAATTTTACCTTTATTAATTTAAAATTTTTAAAAAAAATTTAAAAGCTTAAATAGTATTTTTATATTTTAGGGGGGCTGGGCCCATGCCGGCCCCCAGGATTTGCCCCTATCTGCCTTTAGATCAAATAAATCTTACATGTGATGCGTAAGTTTATCTTCTAAAAACAATTTCCTAATTGTAATGTTAGGAAACTCAAAAATAGTAAGTTCAACATCATCAATTAAGCTTGATTTAGTAAACCAATCTGCTACCATATTACCCTCTTTTGGAAAGTTAGGAAACTCAAAAATAGTAAGTTCAACATCATCAATCGAGCTTGATTTAGCAAATCAATCTGCTACCATATTACCCTCTCTTGGAACAAACTGGAACTTAACTTCTTTTAACTATCTTCTGACTTCATTAATCATTCGTACAAGGGCCATCAAAAGAGAATTCACAGAACTTTCCATTATCATCTCAATAGCATCCATGCAATCACTTTCAACAATAACCTTACTATAATTCCTTAATCGAGCCACTTCTAGTTCACTTAAAATAGCCCATAACTCGGACTTAAGAATAAAGCCTCTCTCAATACATTTCCTGAAACCTTCCATCCAATTCGTTTGATCCAAATAGTTGAATATATACTATCATTTATTAAATCACAAAATCACTTTAAATTTAATCAAAGTTCATTACTCTGAAACAATCCATAATTTATCTACGTATAAATTTTGAAATTATTTTTATTCAAATAAATCCCTTTTTTAACTTTTAATTCATGCCAAAAACTAGCATATAATCTATAACATGCACCAAATAAATAGAAAAATAAGTGTTGAAAAAAAACTTGATTCTAAAATGTCAAGATGTTTCGTGGGAGCATCACTTCATAAAGGTAAGAGAAAGAAACTTTTGGGCAAAAAGATCAGTTTGCAAATTTGACAAATGATACAATCACCGACTAAAAGATTTTCAGAAAGGAAATCAAATTTGGAAGCTTCATATTCATAGTCATGTGAAACCTTCAAACTTCTTCTTTAGACCACCTTTCGAACTAATTTCAATATATATATTCCATGCATGTTAAGGGGAAGAAAGTCCATGTTTCCTATTGAAGGGGTCAACTCAGCTGTAGGAAATAATATCATCTTAAATTGATAGTGGTTTTTCTTCTATGGACAATGTAACAATGTTCATATATACTCCAAGTCCCCGTATTTTTTCTACATTTGAAATTTAGTCCTTTTATTTATATTTGTAAGAATTTAATACATTTACTTCTCAATTTCAAAATTCCAAGTCCAATAATTGTTAACAGCGTTAAAATTCTTTTAATCATTCTTTGTTACATGGCCTACCGAGTAAATATTTTCTTATTTCAAAATATCACAAAGTCAAATTTGATAGTCAAATTTCAATTAAAATTGTTAGCTTAAATTACAACAGCTTGAGCTGTTTGAAGAACCTCCGGTCTCAGTCCAAGAATTACTTAATGTCGATCTTGCTACTATATCCAATGTCTCCCATTGGCGTTTTCTTTACCTTATAGTTACTATTTTGCTGTATTTTTTCTACCGTAAAAAAATATAGACAATTTAACATTATAACAATTAAACCAATATTTTTAAATATAAAAAGTAAAAGAAATTAAAAATATAAGTAGAAATGTTAATTATACTACAATTGTTTTTTAAGATTCTTGAAAGTTAGGCAACATTGGCATCAATTTGTGGGCCTTATCTTTCTTTTCATTATACCATATGAATAAATAGAGTAATGAATGGAAATAATTGAGTTTTTATGAGGTGAAAAGGGGACACCAACCACCTCAATAAATAAAAGAATGAAAGAAAGCAATCCTTCATCCATGAAACTTTTTATAATCAAAAGCTTGTCTCCAAGTGATTATAGTCAATTTCGGTAGGGAATCTAGATGATTAGAACCCATGGGTAAAACCATAGCTAAAGGTCTCTGTTTCAACTTTTACTTGATCAACTCTTCATTTTGTTATATATGACAAAATCAACTGCAAAACCCCCTCAATTTTATATTTTGAAGTGGAGAGATAAATTAAAGCAAGGATTGATAAAATGGGGGAATGAATATATTAGTAATAATGGAAACTTCAAAGTGACGCACAAAAGCATATACATCCCAAGGCAAAACCCTTAATAAGAGTTTGAGACTTGATTTGCTGCTAAACAGTTTTTATGGAGGATTTAGACTCCCAGTTCTTAAAAAATGAGACTACCATATACATACAGATATCTTTAAGAGAAACCTTGACATATGGGTTCCTCACAAATTTTGTTTGCGACTATACAAGCTCAAATTCAGTACTTCTCAAAACAAGAGAAGACAAAGAACGATGCAACAGAAAAGAAACATGGATACTCTACTAAGAGATTTGTCAACCTGAATTTCCTGCCTTCTCATCCTAAGATTGTTATTCCTGATTAATGGGTAAGAAGCTTGGTTAGGGTAAGCAAACATACTTGTGTTTGAGCTCCCAAATATTCTAGCATACACCATTTCTCCCAACGTTCCGATCATCGGATGGAAGAAATTCGTCATCGGTATACCACTAAGGTCGGATGATGCCAAGTTTGCGTATCCTCCATAAGGTGGGAAGTATTGCTGGTTATGAAATGCTTGAGACCGAGAATGGAAAAAGTTTTCGTGAAGCTCTTGATTTAGATGCGAAGAAGGGGTGCTCATGTTCGATGTAGAAGGAGGTGGTCTTTGGGGAATGATCAGATCTGAATGTGGATTCTTGGGTTGAGAATGTGAAGATGTGCTGTGACCGTAGAGGGGAACCAATGAACCTGAAGAGATGCTCGCCTTGCACACGGGGCAGTTCTTCTGTCGCGGGTCTGCATCGAGGGAAGAATTTTGGACATTAAGCCACTTGTAAATGCAAGGCCAGCAATACAAGTGACCACAGAGGGTGACTACTGGCTCTTGTGCTGACTCGAAGCAAATGCTGCAATCGAAGCAGCTGGAATCTTTTTCTAGGTCTTTTGTTGGTTCTGGTATTGGATTCCATTTGTTCTTGAGTGAAATATCTCCATCAGACTCGAAATGTGATTCTTGTTCAAAGAAGTTTGGTTCCATAGCCATTCTGCAAGATGTAAACAGTTCAGATATAGGTATAAACATGTAAGCAAATCATAAAAACAGATGACCATTGGAAATACAGAGATACCAAGTTGATTATATAAACTAATTGTAATTACATGAATTTGCTACTTTAAATTCCAGATGATCAAATAGATATATGAAAAATAAAAAGTTTGTATGCAACAAAAACAGAGAACCTTTATGATCATCATTGCAATATAAACCAAATTAGAACCTTTCGAAGAGAAACCTTAAATAAAAAAGAAAAGAAGCAATTCTTGAAGAAAGTTTACATATTTTCATTTTGAAAAACTCAGTTTTTTCTAACACTAATAGCTAGGAAACTAATGGAACAAACATCAATTCTCTAAGCTATATATAACCAAATTGCATTCTTCTTTATTCCCATTTCTTTCCTCTTCCTCCTCTTTCAAGAAAAAAAGTTCCTTAAAAATATTCAACAAATTCAAGCACCCAAATTGAAAATGAAAAAAAAGAGACCCATCCTTTATCATTATATACACAAATGAAAAATCATCCCCCCCCCCCCAAAAAAAAAAAAAAATCACCCAAAATAACACCAAAAACATGATTAAACAAATACACCCCGAAACAAATAAATAAAGCAATAGAACTTACAACATAGATGGAGATATAACTTACAGGTAAAGAGGAAGCTGAAACAGACCAAAATGAAAACTGGGTTTTAACTTTGAATAAAAAAAACCAGGATTTCCAAGCTTTGTTTTTGCTGTTTCTCTTTTTGGGTATATTTATCTTCGGATGAGAGTGAATTTAATAGGTGAAATAAAGGAAAGAAAGGGAGAGATTCATATTTATAGAGCAAATGAGGGACACGTGGTTTCTTTTTATTTTCAGTGGGTGAAAAAGAGAAACAGCTGCGGCCTGCGGAGTACACCATCGCTCTTGGTGGAACTCCTTTTCTTTCTTAGACTTTTTATCGAACACCCAGCAGTCATTTGTTTCCATTTTTTTTTTATTCAGACCGTTTTTGTTTTTTTTGTTTTTTTTTCTAATTAGGTAAAATTAGAATATGCTTCCGAAAAAAAGATTATTGATAAATAAAGATAAAGATAAGGACTAGAATTGAAATTTACGTAAAATTTAATTTATAAAGGAAAATATATAAATGTAGAGAAATTAAAAAAAAAAGATTTTAACAAATCAAATTAGAAATTAAATTCTTTGAGTTAAGGTGGGGAAAATAATATATGCAGAAATAATCAAAATAACAAAAATTAGCAACTGAAATGCTCTTTTGTTTGCATTTTATTAATTCCAATAATATTAGATATAATAAAAATAAAAATTATTTATATTGAATAAATAAATTCTCGAAAATGAACAAAAAGACTATTTTAAGGCTCATTTCTAATTTTATTTACGGATATGGGTCAATTTTTTAATTATTTACCGAAAAAGGCCGAAATATGCAAAACGCGTCCACATAGGAGCCTTTTTTGGTGAAATTTCAGCAAATCGTATCTCTGGGGGAGTGATTTTGCCATGTCAGCACAAAACGCGCTAACCTGGAAGCGTTTTGCTGACGTGTCAAAATACTCCCCCAGAGATGCTATTTGCTCCCTTTTTTTTTCCAATGGCCATTTAATTTTTTTACCGTTAGGGGGTCCAACGGTCAAAAAAACAAAACTATAAAAACCCTCTCCTATTTTTTCATACAATATTTCTTACAAATTTGACAAAAAGGGTATCAAATTTCTCCCTAAATTTCTCAAAACTCTCTTTAATTAATTATTTCCTTTAATTTTTTTCTAAATTAGTATTTTTTATAATTTCAAAAATATTTAATCGTGTTAGCAATAGATGGGGAATTAATTTGTCTCGATTATAGACATATCTCCGTTGGACAAATGAAAATGGTAAGTGTTAATTTTAATTTTTGAATATTACTTAATATTTTTTTCATTTATGTAATTTTAATTAACTTTTATTTTAAAATTTTTTATAACAGCATGTAGATCACGTGTTACAATGTTATATTCATAATATGTCTGGTCCTCTGATAAATGATAAATTATACATATTTTTACCCCATGTTTAGCCTTTATTTTAGATGAATTATTATCAAATTAGTGAGAATTGGTGCTCTTAATCTTTCTTTTTCATATCTTACACTCAGGAGAGCATAGGGAAGAGAAAAGAACAGAAAATGGACCAAAAACGGAGAAAATGGGCCAAAATGTGTAATTGACACGGCCCAAGGATCATCATACGGCCGTGGCACACGACCGTGGCACACTACCGTGCCACACGAAGATCACACGGTCCAGCCCCCGACAAGCACGGCCAGGCCACACGGCCGTGCCTCCATCGACAGACTCTCACACGGCCTCTTGTCGTGGTACACGGGCGTGGCACACGGGCGTGTTCTAGTCGTGAAGAAGAGGAATTTCACTTGGATTTGGATACTTAGGGGCTAAGAAAGCCATTCTAAACTCTATATAAAGACCCCAAGAGGTAACTCTAAAGATGTACTCTTTTCTCCCAAAAAGGAGCGCCATCTTTCAGTCAACACAAGGAGTGGAAGCAAGGAATTACTCCAAGGGAAGCCGATTGATTCATCTCAGAAGCCAGAATTCTACATCAAGACTGAGGATCTCCTTAAATTCCTTCAGGGGTTTTCAGGTTCTTTATGTTTTGTTATTTTAATTCTTCTGAGATGTTTTTCTTTCTTTATTATGAACTAACCCCTCAAATACTTGAGGGGGATAAAACCTAAGACGAATCTTATTATTATTTATTCTTGAGTTATATGATAAATACTTAAGTTGTTCTTAATTATGTGTGCTTAATTCTTGTGTTAATAAGCCTAGGTATTAATTCAAGAAACGAATGTGCTTAAAGCAGAGGAGCAAAAGTCCCTGTGATAAGAGTAGATCTACTATAATTAAGCGGAGTTGCATGCAACCTTAGACATAGGGCGACATAAATCTGCCAGATTAGGGTCAAATCTAATATGGGGAACCATAGATTGAATTAATGCAACCTAGGGTGTTAATTAATAAAGGAACTGTAGTTAACAACCTAGGCCTAGTTACTCTTCGCCTCGACAGAGGGTTTAGCATAAATTAGGGATCTTTACGGATCAAGTCAAGTGAATAAATCGTCTAGCTCAAGAAAAAATAACAAGTGAAGTTTAGGTGGATTCTCCCTTAAGTATTGCTTATATCAATCAGCTTTTCCCTAAAGTTTTCCCCAATTTACTTTTTGTGCACTTTTAGTTAGTTTTAGAATTAGTTTCAACCAAACCTATTTTATTTTTAGGCTAGATAATAGAAAGGAAGTAAGTATTAGTACTTTTAGTTCCCTTGGGTACGATAACTCGGTCTTGCCACTAAACTATACTACTGTTCGATAGGTGCGCTTACCTTTAACATCGTGATATTAGTTAGTTTTGGTGTGATCAGTTTTATAAATTTTATTACTTAATATCGCGAGTCGTTATCATCCTCCATCACCATTGATAGAAATTTATTTGAGGGAAGCAGGTTTTTGGCACGTGGTCATTATAGGCTGGGGGTGCAAGTTGGATCTGAAACTCATCAGCACGTTAATAGAGAGGTGGAGACCCGAGACGCACACATTCCATTTTCCATGCAGAAAGTGTACCATCATTTTGGAGGACGTGCAGTTACAATTGAGATTGTCGGTGGATGGGTCGCACTCACTAGGTCCGTTCAATCTGCTGATTAGGGAGCTGTATGCTATGCTCTTTTGGGTGCGATTCTAGATAATATTTATGGAGGTCGAATCGAGATGGGCTGGTTACAAGATACGTTCCCGGAGCCGAGGAATGATTCAACTGAAGTAGAAAGAATACGATAGGCTCAGGCATACATCCTTGAGATGATTGGAGGTTATCTGATGCCAGACTTATCATAAAACCTCGTACATCTGAGGTGACTGCTAAAACTCGTTGATCCTAGAGCAGTTGGCGAATTTAGTTTGGAGTTTGCCGTATTGGCAATATTGTACTGGGAGATATGCGAGGCGATGCCACCAAATAAAGTCAAAATTGAAAGTTGCTTATCACTACTACAATCATGGGCTCGGTTTCGCTTTCTATTTTTATGTCCTCGAGTGAACCACCCATATGCATTCTTACTCACAACAAGGTAAAATTTATATTAGATTTTACAATTATTACATAGATTTAAAATATAATTGTATGCTAAAAATTTATTTAATTAGGTGGAACCATTCGGCTAGTTATGTTGGAATACCTATCGCTCTTGAAGATATACGGCTTCTATTAGACTAATGGTCAGAAGCGCAAGTAAGTATTAGATAAAATATATATATAAATATTTGTTTCATATTTAGTATTTAGTATTATATATATAACTAATATTTTTATCACATTCATATAGTTTTAAAGAACACCATACGAGGATCCGATAATTCGGGCTGTAATTTCGGATAAATTCTTTCAAAATTCGAACATTTGGCATGTTAAAGTCCCATTGGTCAACTATGCTACTATTGAGATGCACCAGACAGATATAGTGTTGTGGCAATTTAGATTCCAACAACCAATTCCCGTGGCACTTCAGGTGCCCGATGATAAGTACAAAATTGACTTACGGTAATCGAATATGAATTGGTCGGTATTCTTCTCGAAACATATTGAAATTTGGGAAAATCAGTATGATCATATACCTACTTGCGAACCGATCATCGTTTCAGAGTTAACGTGCGCATTGGATTACATGACATGGTTTAGGATCTATGGTAAGCCATATTTGCTGTCGAAATAACAGAGGCATCGACAAATTCGTGTCAAAAAGGAACGACGGGACCCTTTAAATCCAAGAAAAATGGATGACGGCATGGGCCCATCAATAGCACCCACACAATCACTGGGCCCAATGCTTTAACCGACAACACCTACACCACGACCCCTTTAGATTATGCCATGTGCGTATCTTAGCCCTTATATGTATCCTAACCCTTATATGTTTCCTTTTTCTAGTCCTTTGCCAGGTTGAAATGTATGGCCCAGTGCATCTCATTTCTCGATAACTTTGACTCAACCGACGATATATAGGCCATCATCGTAAGAGGGATCGTAGGAGGCATCGTCGGGGAGCTCATCTCATTACCAATCCCCATTGCCTTATGGGATTCCAACACTTCCACCGTGGATAATGCAAACACCTCTGCATTCTTTATTCTATCAAGGTGGGTCATTCTCCCAACACCCATAACCACAACCCCCACCGAAGCAACCATAACCCTCGCCGGAAGCTAAACCAATGAGGAATCCAGCGCTTGACCATCGACCACCCCTATGTGGCACTAATTCTGATTGTCACATATATTAATTTTTTAATATATTTGTACAAACTATTTTTTATTATTTCATTTAATAAAATAAAAGTTATTTTTAATATTTTAATAGTAAATTATTTTTATATTTTTAATAAAATAAAAGTTCTTTTGAATAAGGCAATAGAAATAATACAACATAGTTTCAGTACAGCAATTATCAACTATTTCGATTTGGACATGATCGAATTATATGACCTGGGTTCCTATACCATCCGCATAACTTCTGTTGGTTCGTTCTTTCCCGGATATCCATATTATTACATATTTTACTTGAGCAAAGTCGACCTTTTAGTTTGCGACACAATTCTATATCCAGTAACAACTTAAACAGAGCAAGCAATATAGATGGCCACTTACGTTCACCTGGGATTGGTGGGAATATGTGTCTCCACACATTGCACATGTATTCTATTTTGTACACTTTGTCAACATATCTCATGGGATCCAAACGGAGATTCTGACAAGCTACAATTGTATGAGCGCATGGATAACGA
Source organism: Gossypium stocksii (assembly GCA_020496765.1). Lineage (NCBI taxonomy): Eukaryota > Viridiplantae > Streptophyta > Magnoliopsida > Malvales > Malvaceae > Gossypium > Gossypium stocksii. The sequence goes on along the minus strand of CM035621.1, from coordinate 9,542,874 downwards.
AGTGTGTCAAACGTACTATAGTCACAAGTCCTATTTCTCAGGTGTACACGATATTGTTCGCCGGTAATACCTTAGTTCAGTCTGTCAAACTCCGTCACACGAAACCATAAGTTGTCACGAACGTGACACACTGTGTGCATAGTGTTAGCCCGAGCCTTTGCCTTGTTAATTTCTTGTAATACCTTCTGGTACCATACATGGCCTCCCTGCATTTGGCCTTTATAACTTGCTGCTTGCTTTAGAAATATTGCTGCTAAATAAAAATATGTCTCTCGCACAACTGAGGTTATCAGTAAATGACGCGTTCCTTTTAGAACATAATTTATACATTCAGCCAGGTTTTAGGTTATATGACCATATTGTAGGCCGCCATCGTATGCTTGTGTCAACTGTTCGAAAGGTACGTTACAGAGGTAGTCTTTGCCTTGTTCGTTAATTGAACGCAAAATCGCCAACATCTCATAAAAATCATCCTTATTGATCTCGTACCCTGCCAATATAAGTTGATAGTAAAAATTACATACAACTCTTCCATTCAGAATAAATTGAATATTATAAACGAAATTATATTAATAGAGATTAAATACCCATGTTGGTCACTTATTATCATTTAGTGGTAGACCAATATTGCCTGTAGTAGTTGGACGCAACGTGCCTTAGACAATACTGATAATGTGTGCGATCCCATAGGCTTTCTTGTCACTCAATTGCAACTAGTATTCCAGTGCCTTGATCCGATATAACGTAGATATCAGGTTGTTGGCAGACATGCCTCCTTAACCTAAAAAGAAAGAAATCTCATTCATCACCTGACTCCCTCGATGTTATTGCAAACGCAATTGGAATGATTCTTCCACCGCCATCCTGTGCCATAGCTAGCAATAGCCGATGGGTATATCTACCATAAATAAAGGTACCGTCAATTTGTACCAATGGCTTACAGTACATAAATATGTCCCGAAATTACTTAAAGCTCCAGAACAGACGCTTGAACAACTGGCATCCACAGAGCAAGCGGTCGTTGTAGTACGCAAGGCCCTTTTCAAGGTCTGTTATACAACTTGGGACATATCTCTCCAACACCTAACACCACTGCCACACCTCATTAAGTGTCACACTCATTATGCATCTTTTCCAACGCCTTCTGCTTAGCTATCCAAGCCTTGCAGTAAGAGGGTGTGTACCTCAATTGGCTACGAATATTGGCAATTAAGACCTACACAGAAGTCTTGGGTCTTCCTTCACCATCGATAGTATTAAGCTAGCTATTATATCTGAATCCATCTTGGGATAATATTGTGAAACACCTATCAACGAAGTACGTTAAATAATGAAACATTAAGTAATAACAGTATTATTCAAAAACTCTAAACACTTAGTGACGCTGTACCGGTAACACATGTATATGAACCTTTGACTTTTTTATTTCCCACAAGCCTGTCTTTTTCCTAATCGAAACCATGATTTTCCATGAACATGTACTATCTTGCATTGCACACTTGGCCTTGAACTTCTCAGATTTAGATTTAACCACGTTGTAGTTAACCCCGTTTATGATGCTATGTTGTTTCAATGCACCAAGAAAACTATCCTTATTGGAAAACTCCTTATCAACTCTCAATTAACCCGAATTCAATGACGAACTTGTATGGTAACACTTTCTGTTTGGTAGATCTGGAAACTCGAACGTATCATCTACCGATAGATCGACGTTATGCATATGGGCTAGAGGCGAGTACATCCTAAATTGTGGATTTTCTTCTTCTTCTTCATCTGAACCCCCTTTAACATCTTCAGGTTAGGTTGGAACATGCTCCGGTTCAAAAAATAATGCAACTTCTACACCATCGGGGCTGGGCTTTTGAGGTGAATCCATATTGGACTCATTATCTAACCCACCATCATCTGCAACGTACAAGGTCCCCTCGTCAGTGGACGTCATAGGGAGTATATCATTATTTCTTGTGGACGTTTCGTAACGTCCCCAATCAGATGTGGATTGCCAACCATTAAAAGTTGTTTTCATTCCCCAATATGTATTTCTAGTATTGAACATTGACCCACTAATGTGCATGTCCCATCCACTAACTGAGTGTCATGCAAGAGTTGTGTATTTCATACTTTCACCAAACACAGGTGCTTTTGTGTTCTGCTTCCTACTAATAAAGTGTCGAGTAGGGGTCTTGTATTTTTCTCGAGCAGTAGTAGATGTTAAAGTTGCAAATGCTTCATTTGGCGATAAAAATTGTACATATAACTCAAGATAGGGTGACCCATTAGTGAGATGAATTTGCACAATTGCCTCCAAGCTACGACCACCTTTAATATCAAATGAGTCATATATCACAGGATCAACCGAAGCACAAAATCGATACTTAATAGACGAAACCCTCATTGGTGTCGTTTCGAAGCTTTTTCTCCTAATTTTTTTATGAAATTCTGTCAAATCTATGTTCTGATTAAAAACCAATCACATTGTGTTCACCAATAAAAAATGTCGTTCTTGGTGTCATAGATCTCACCATTATAGTAAATAACAACACTAATACGTTCACTCATCTTCAATTTCTATTCTACTTAGCCTCTCTAATTTTTCTTGCTGTAACTTATGCAACATGAGAATGAAATTTGGCTCATTTATAGTCTAAGGCCAAACAAGAACTACTGTATAAAAATAGCGTCCACGTGGGAGCTTTTTCCCTCAATTTTACTGACAGTACATCCTGCTTGAAGTGTTTTTGACATTATTTGTTCAAAACTGTCTTTTCAAAATTATTTTTTCAGGAACTACTATAGAAAAAGAGCATTCACATGGGAGTTTTTTTCAGTAATTTTGCTGACATGCATCCTGCTTGAAGCGTTTTTGACATTATCTTTTCAGAACCGTCTTTTCAAAATTAATTTTTCTAAAACTACTATAGAAAAAAAAATCCTTATTGTCAATATAAATTTCCCTAAACCCTAAACCCAAACACAAAATTATTTTAAAAAAACTAAACCCTAATTTAATTAATTTTTTAAAAAAACTCTACACCCTAATTTAATTTATTTATTTAAAACCCTTAAAACCTAATTTAATTAATTTAAAAAAAACTCTAAACTCTAATTTATTTTTTAAAATTCTTAAACTGTACACCCTAAACCTAAATTATTTTAACAAAATCTTAAACCCCAAACCTAAATTCTTTTAATAAAACCCTAACCCTAAATTATTTTATCAAATCCCTAACCCTAAACCAAAAAACCCTAGGGACTAAACATGCAAAAAGCCCTAGCCTTAGAAAAACACGGAGCAAATAGCGTCCCTGGGGGAGCGATTTTGCCACATCAGCAAAATGCCTCCACGTTAGCGCGTTTTGTGCTGACATGGTGAAATCGCTCCCTCAAGAACTCGATTTGCTAAAATTTCACCAAAAAAGGCTCCTACATAGACGTGTTTTGCATATTTCAGCCTTTTAAGGTAAATAATAAAAAAAATTGGCTCATTTTCTTAAATAAAGTTAAAAATGGGCCTTTATTGGTAAAATAGTCGAACAAAAATATATAAGAATTAGAATATATAATCAATCTTACAACACAAACAAATTATGAACTAGAACAATTCAAATTACAAATTAACTCAGGATTGGATTCAAATACCCACATTTAATTACACATGATAAGTACTTTGAACCCAAAACCTCCGCTTTTACCAACAATACTAAAGTCTCTTTAAGGAAATAATATATATTAAATGAGGAATCATTCACTGGTATAAAATGATGCAAAATTAAAATAGTTTTATTCATTTTCATATTCTTTGTACAATTATTACTTTAACAATTCAACCGTTAAATTTATTATTCAATTCATATAAATCACGCATGCCAAATTCGATGCAAAATAAATCTTTATAGATATTTGTTTTAGGCAAAAAATAATTTTCATTCATTTAATAAATATTAATTTATAAAATATTTTAGATTGATATAATAAAGATATCAAATTAGTTTAAAAATTTATGTACATGATACGTAAAAAAATATTAAAATTTTAATCACACAAAAAATACAAAAAAATAAAATACATTAATTTTACGTCGATAAAAATAAATTTCTCTCTTATTTATGCAGTAGAAAAAAGAAGTTTTCAGATCATTCTACTTAAAAATTGTTTCATACACTTTTTTTTTTTCTCTTTCCAATCCAACCAAGGAAAACAAAGAAATTCTGCAATTTCTGCTTACTCAATTACAATAAAGTCAAGGGTAAAAAAAAATCAAAACAGTTATATTATATAGTAAAATAATAATTATATAATAAACATCTAGAAGAATGTGATAACACACAAAATTTAAAAAAAAAAAAAAATTGACCTTAAATTAACATAGAATATTTTAATGAGATGGTAAAATAATATTATATTTTTTCTTTGGGCTAATTTTGAGATTTGCTGACTAGATGATACTATCCAAATAATAATAATTTATAACCCATACATTTAATATTTACATAAAAGCAGTTTTTGAGTTTACCCAATTTACAAGAAAAATACGTTGTAAATAGATAGCCATGTGAGTTGCACATGGCAAAATAAGTGGAATAATGATATTTTAAGATTTGATAAAATTTGTCAATCGAGTCTTAACTCAATTAGGATGAGTATTATTGTCAATGTAGGAGTATGTAAGTTCGAGTGCGTTTCAATGCATTATTTTTCTATTTATAGGTTAGGAAGAGAATATTGATAGTTCTAAACATTGTATTAAAAAAAACAGATATTATTAGAATCTATAATGAAATTATTAAAAAAATTTGGTAAAAGGGTTTGATGTTTATAATTAAATTAGATTATTTTAATTTAATATAAAACCAAGTCAAATCTGAAAAATAATTGGAAAAGAATAATTTAAAATTATTGGAAACAAACTTCATTTTTACTAAACTTCAAATTTTGGAAGAGATGAGTGAATTATTTAAATTAGGAACCATGTTCAACAATATTTTTTTATTTCACATTTTCTCGATGCCTTGCAAGCATTACTCATTGGAATTTGAGAATAGCTATTTTTAAGAAAATTATTTTGTATATTATTAAAAAAGTACCATTGATGAAAAAAAATTCTCTTTTTAAATGTAAATTTATTCTTAATTTTTTTACAAAAATATATTCTAAAAAACAAAGTCTTTTAAGCTTTATCATTTTATTTTAGATTAATTTAAGGATCAAGTTCTCCATTAAAATTTAAAACTCTTAAAAAATTAAATCTATTTAAAATATGGTAAGAGGATTTGAATTCAAATATTTAAATCCGAATTCAATAGAAACAAACCTGTTTTTTAAATTTATAATTGTAGTTGTAGTTGTACTTGTACTTGTAATATGTTAGAATAATAATTAATTTTTAATTTTATACTTAATTACTTTTGTAATAGGGCCATTTTGCCCGGGGCCAAAATAAACATTAAACAATAAAACCAAATCAAATTAAAAAGTCTAATGTCCCTTTACAAAATTTTGGCCTACCCTTAAACCCAATTCCAAACCCAAAATTACCCATTTACAAAACCCAATAAAGACCAAGCCCAAACCCCTAAACCCGATCAGCCCAATACCAGCCTAAACCCGATCAGCCCAATACCAGCCTAAACCCGATTGACCCATTAGCCTAAACTAGGGTTTCAGATTTTCTGAAACCCTAGCCACCTTGTCCCATCTACCGCGCCGCAACCACCGCCACCAACTCTCTGCCAAGGCACCAGCACTGGTCACCTACCTTCTGCCATCACCATGCCGTTCAACAGACCTGCAAACAGAGACTAAAATGGCAAGCAACAGCAAGCAAAAGAAAAAATAGAAATGACAGCAGAGAGCAGAAGAATAAAAAAACAACGATAATTTTTATATTGTATTTTTTTCGGCTATAAAGATCAAAAATGGAAGATCTTGGGGGGGGTTTTTTTTTTTTCGATATCCAAGGAGTGTAATCGGGGGTTTTCGTTTTTAGAATCAAAAAAAGAAAAACAAAAAAAAAACAACTTGTAACAGAACAAAAATCAAAGCAAAAATACATTTCGAAAGGTGATTTTCACTTTAATCTCAGATCTTTTTCTCAATTGTTGGTCTTCTTCATTTCATCTTGATTCAATAGATAAAACGAGTAAAGAGAAGGGAGAGAGGTATACCTGAAGTCTCCGTCGTCGGAAGTCAGTGGCCGGCGTCGGAACCAAGCCGAATGGGCTCGAAAGCCCTTGTTCTTTCCTTTTCATTCTCGAGCCAAGAAAGTTAACCTTCGTATCTCTTTCCAAAAGAGTTAACTACCCATTTAGGGGAAGTCTGAGCCACCATCCATGGCCGAAGTGCGTCGGATCTACGTCGGATTCGGTGTCTGTCGGGTAGGGAGTTAAAAGACGACTGCTGTTTTTGAAAGCAGATGAAAAGGGAAATGGGAAAGTGAGAAGAAGAAGAAAATTTTAGGGTTTAGAAACCCTACTGAAACGGCACCGTATGGTGTCATTAGGATGACCCGTTTCGACCCGACCCGTGACCCGTGGGGATCCGCGTGTTTCACCCTTTTGGGTTTATTGCACGCTGAGTCCTTTTGGTTCGCGATAGGTATTAAATTAGGCCTTCCGTATATTTTACATTCTTTCTAAATTTACCCCAGGGATTTGAATGTCACCTCAACCAGGTCCACATCCGAACGCAGCGTTTTGAGGACTGGTTTATTACCCGTTTTGGTCCCTCATCTTTATTCGCGCATCGCAATATAGTCCATTTCCCCTTGTTTTATTTCGGATTCGCCCCAATTGTTTGTCTTAACTTCAATTTCGTCCCTTTTTTACCCTTTTGCATTATTTCTTTTTTTTAAATATTACTTTTCACTATTATGTATTATTATTGTATTATTATTATTATTATTAGTATATTTTATTTATATGATTGTTATTATATTTTTATATTTATTATTAGTATTAGTATTATTACTATTATTATTTTACATTATTGTTATATTTTGTGTTATTTTTAGCATTATATTTTCCACTATGTTGTTTGTTTTCAATATGTTCTCTGTTATTTTATTTTTAATATCATTATTACAGCAAAATTGTTGTTCTCTATTTACTTCTATATTTATATTTACTTTTACTACTACTAGTATTATTATTAATATTGTCAGTATTATCATATTGTTATTATTATTTGTATTAGTAGTATTTTTTATCTTATATACATATTTTCATGTTTCTTTTATATACTCTATATATTATGTAAGTATTTGTTAATGCTATCATTATACATATATCTATATGCATATAAATACATTCTCTACAAATATTTAACATCATTATTTATTTCTAGCATATGTATGCATATATTTTTGAAACATTATTAGTTGTTTTTATTCCTTGTTAACCCTAATACCGTCATTTTATATTATGCATGCATCCTTTTATATTGCATATTATATTACGCACACCTATATAGTTATTATTCTTTTATTATCTCATATATGTATTGTGTTTTTTATTATTATCAATAGATTATTCATATTATACTAAATATGTCATTTCCTGATTTTATTTTCATCCCGTCATTATATTTTACTTAACATCACCTTATCATCCCTATTTTACCACTAATTCATCATTCTCATTATTATTGTTATCGTTTTTATTTATTATTATCATTTTTATAACTATACAATTATTTTCATTACTATCATTTGTTTTTAATATTTTCATTACAAATTCTACAATTTTTTTTATCCTATCAATCTCTTTTTAAATAAGGCAATGTTTCGATGTTTAGAAATTCGAGAAACCGTGCCCTAACGTATTGGGTTTCGGTTTTCTCGTCTAAATCTAAATGCTCGAATAACCTTCTCAAAATAAATTCAAATAAAAAGCTCATAAAATGCTATTATTTTTGCATATTATCGATCGTTCTTATGTATTCCATTTCCGTATTACATTTTGTTATACCTTTATCCCATGCATCCCAAATTTCTTTTACCCGTCACAAATTTTTTTTTTTAAAGTGAAAATCACCTTTTAAAAAAAGGCGATGTTCGGTGTTTAGAAATTCGAGAACCGTGCCCTAACGTATTGGGTTTCGACTTCCTCGTCTAAATCTAAATATCCGAATATCCTTCTTAAAACATATGTTTAAAACCCTATTATTTTTATTTTTGCATGCTATTGTCGCTTTTATTTACATCGTCATGTTTCATACAAATTTGCATTATCCTTCGTTATGCGTTTTACAAATTACCTTTTTACCCAACGAAAAAACAACTTTCATAAAAAGGCAACGTTCGTACTTAGACACTCGGGAAATTGTACCCTAGCGTATTGGGTTTCGATCTTCCGTTTAAGTTTAAATGATCGGATAGCCTTTTAAAGTCCAAGAATAATTTTCATAAAATCAAGGCAATATTCGGTACTTAGGAATTTGAGAAATTGTGCCCTAACGTATTGGGTTTCGATTTTCTTCATTTATCTCGAGTATTCGAATACCCTTTCAAATCAAATACATGATTTCTAAATAAAAAGCAAGTTTAGCCTCTAAGGTCAAAATATCGTATCCTACCGTATTGGATGTGATGTTTTACGTTAAGGCAAACCGACCTTTGATTTACGTTTTCAACCTACCCAAATGGTTTTAAAGCAAATAAGGATCGTATATTAAACTCTGTCAAATTTTCGAATCATCAACCACAAAGACATTAATTAATCAACAAGGTACCAGTTTCCGGGCGTATCGGGGGTGCTAATCCTTCCCCGTGCGTAACTGACTCCCGAACCTATTTTTTCTGGTATATGGACCAAAATTGTTGTTTTAATAAATCGAATAGTTTATCAAAAACAACCCCTTTTGAGGTGGCCGATCGCACCCTAAAAAAGATCGGTGGCGACTCCAATTCATTTTTTTAAGTCGACGTCTGTTTTGGTTTTCACAAAAATGGTATCGACAGCTTGGCGACTCCACTGGGGACGCTAGAATGAGAGTCGAACCACAAGTTGATTAATTTTTATCCTTTCGTCGAAATTTAAAAATTTTCTTTTAATGTACGATCCTTCCATTACACTTTATCAATTTTATAGCATGATTTCCATTATTATTTTTGTATTTTACTGCAAGCTTTTTATATCCCTGCACATTTCATTTGCATGACCATCGGGGTCGCACCTTTTAAGTGGGAGTGAGAAACTATGCCTTCGTGAGGTTTTCACCTCCGCACGGGCTAGTGGACTGCTTCCGGGATACATCCGTACTTCGTGGGGTTTTCACCTCCGCATGGCCATAGGGAAATGGATCCCCCTGAATCGAACTCGATCCATATGAGCCTATAATGGGTGAAGATCAAGGAATTCGCTGGTTCAGGTACCCTTCACTCTAGAACCGAACCTCATATAGTAAACCCTAAGAGCCCACCTTAGGGAAAGTTCCGCCAAACCCTAGCAAAACACCTGAATATTTGCTTTGGTCATTATTTTTTATTTATTATTATTCTTATTGATACTGACATGTTTTATTCTGTTTTGTGCATGATTGCATTGCATGGTATCATCATAGAAAAGAGGCGTCAATTCGAGTTCGGTTGCTAAATAGAGCACGGATCATGGAAAAGGGGTTTCTTGATAGTGTGAAAGAAAATGCGACTGTCCGGAAGTGGTCCGAGGAAACATGGCAAGAAAAAAGAGATAGTTTGGTTGAGGGATACACATCGGAGCTGTGGGACTTCACAAGCATCAGTGTTACACAAAATGATCTTCGGGAATTGAGAGAAATATGGGCCAATTGGGACGACGAGGCCAAGCAGCTATTTCATTATAATTATGGTGATCTACCTTACCTACTCGACATTAAGGTAGATAAGCATTTATTTCGAGCCATAACTCAATTTTGGAACTCAGCATATAGTTGCTTTACTTTCGGAAATGTGGATCTAGTTCCTACTGTAGAAGAATACACCACGTTACTTCGTTGTCCGAGGGTACAAACTGACAAAGCCTATGTTAGGGTGGTTAACGTCCCAAGTTTTGTGAAGAAACTAATGAATATTACAGGCATGAGTGAGCAATGGGTTGTAGCCCGGGTCCAACAGAAAGGGGAAGGCAAATGCATCCCATGGAAGAGTTTGAAGGATCTAGTTCTAACGCATCCTGACATGAAAATAAGAGTTGATGTGTTTGCTTTAGGCATCTACGGACTAGTAATCTTCCCTAAAGCCCTAAGGCACATAGATGAAGCAGTTACTGATTTATTCGATCGACTAAGCAAAAGAGTCAATCCAGTTCCTGCGATTTTGGCAGAAACCTTCAGATCATTGAACGCGTGCCGAAGAGTCGGCGAAGGAAGATTTATAGGATGTGCACAGTTCCTGTTAACTTGGTTTCATAGTCACTTCTGGAAATTAGAGAAGCCGTCCTACCGAGCTTGCTATGTGGACTATTCTCCATTAAAGGATATGGCATTGACACCAAGACGGGATGACATTTCAGGAGAAAAATGGATGGAAATCCTTCAGAATTTGCAAGTCGAAGATATCGAATGGAAAGCTCCATGGATGACTCCCGATCAAATTTTATATCGCTGTGGTGAGTTCGACTGGGTTCCTCTTCTCGGGATATGGGGGGCTATCGGATATGCTCCACTGCTTGTATTGAGACAATATCAGTCAAGACAGTTTGTGCCGGCTACGCAAGGTTTAGCCCAAAGTGAGTTTGTGTATAGAGGCGAAAACTATAAACAAAAAATTCGTGAGATATCGAAAGCTTGGAGCCAAACTTACAGGATGAAGAGATTTGCTGCAAAACCGATGTCAACCCCTGAGTACGGTTACTGGAGAAGTCGGAGAGTCAACGATAATGTCCTCTTGCCAAGTCAAGAAAATGCTCGGCCTTTAGAAGAGCATCTGCGAGTGATCCCATCAGAATTGGAGGTTATCAAAAAAGACTTTGAAGAAAAGAATCGAGAATTAGAAAAAAAGATAGAGAAGCTCGAAGAGGAAAAGATGCAATTGGGATTAGATGTTGATATCCACAAGCTGGAGGCCGAGAAGCTAAGAAAGGGGAAGAGTAGGGTTGAAGAAGACCTAGACGATTTGAAAACGCGATACAAGAAAATCTGTAGGGCCAGAAGGACTGCTGGTTTGGGTAAAACATCAGAACAGTGGAGACAAGAAGTCAAAGAGGAACAAACTAAGGCTAGTCGCTGGGAAAGGCAATTCCAGGAAGCCCAGACACGAGAGGATGCTTTGAAAAGAAGCTTGCTGGAGAATCAGAGTGAAAAGGACAGGTTGCGAGCTCGAATAGCGGACTTGGAAAAGTCCCTGCATCATCATCGCAATCGTAACTCCGTGATTGAGCTAAAAGCTAGTTTAAGCAAAATTGAAGAGTTAAAGGTAAAGATAGGGGAAATGGAAATGGCACTACAAAATGCTGAATTACGAATTGAACTCCTTGAAGCAAACAATGAACACTGGAAAGAACAGCTCCATTCCTCACAGCGTCAGGTTAGAGACCGGGATCATGTCATGGGCGAAGCCTTGGTCCAAATTCGAGAAGTCACCGAGCATCTGCAAATCCTAGCAACAGAAGCTGACATATTAAGCTTAAAGTTTGAGTCTGTATCAGATCGTGGCCGAGACTTAGCTTGGCTTCTCAAAAAAGTTAAGACCCTAGGAAACAGGGCCAAGTCGTATATGTAATCATCTACATTATGTAAAGAAGTTCGTTTTCTAGAAAAGTGATCTAATAGAATCGAATCAAGAATTAACGCCTCTTTCTTTGCATTCATTTCATTCATGTACATGCATTAGTTCCCATTGAAAAGGGGTCTGATTAATTAAAAATTATGACAGAGACACTCACGCCTATAAAATAGGCCTTCAAGAAAGGGAAATGCAACCTGACTCTTTTAATCAATAAAATGCCTGAAATAGAGGCTATCTTAAAATCAACATCAAATTTTTGCATACACATTCGTAGCTAGCATTCATATGGCATTCATGCATTCATTTCATATCTCATAATCGTTCACTAAGGTTAGAATCCTATAAATCGCAGAGTTGCAACGATATAAGGCTGGAATCTCGACATTCATACAGAACACGACGACAAACTAGAGCAATGGAAGCAGAGTTTAATGAAAGAATTGAGAGAATGGAAAGGGCTCAAAAAGAATTACAAGAGCAGTTAGCCAAATCACAACAAGAAACGAGAGATCTAATGATAAGGTCTCGAGAGGAATCATTGGAACAAAGGGACCAAATGGCAAAAATGATGGAAATGATGTCAGCCTTGGTAAAAGGAAAGGGACCCGTGCAGAACCCAGAGGTTGTTAACCTTGATCAAGATCCACTTTACCCACCTGGATTCACCCCGCCCCATATAACGCAAAGAGTGCACACCCAAGCGGAATCCGCTGGGTTAGAACAACGACCTGCGCCGGCTACGCACCTAGGACAGGGGATATTTGTATCAGCTCCTGCTAACCCGCACGTCCCAGATTTAGATGATCCGGTGGAAATCGCCAGGTTGAGAGTGGAGGATCATGAGGCTCAAGAAAAATACAAGAGCTTAGAAGAAAGACTAAAAGCGATAGAGGGCACTGAGGCCTTCTCTGCGCTAGGTGCTAAGGAGCTTAGCTTAGTACCCGATCTAGTTCTACCACCCAAGTTTAAAGCACCTGATTTCGAGAAGTATGATGGGACAAGGTGCCCGAAGGCACACTTGGTCATGTTTTGTCGGAAAATGACCGGCTTTGTAAATGAAGATAAATTACTCATACATTGCTTTCAAGATAGCCTTGTCGGGTCAGCTCTTCGCTGGTACAATCAGCTAAGCAGAGAAAAGATCCGAACATGGAAGGACTTAGCGTCGGCATTTTGCGAACAGTATAAGCACGTGTCTGACATGGTGCCCGATCGTATGACGCTGCAGATGATGGAGAAGAAGCCGTCAGAAACCTTTAGACAGTATGCGCAAAGGTGGAGGGACGTCTCAGCCCAAGTAGAACCTCCGTTGACCAAAACTGAGATAACTGTCCTCTTCATTAACACCTTGAAAGCACCATTTTATGACAAATTGGTGGGAAGCGCTATGAAAGACTTTGCAGATATTGTCATATCCGGCGAGCTTATTGAGAATGCTATAAAAAGCGGTAGAATGGAGGGGCAAGAAAGCTCGAGGAGGGCAATGCCCATAAAGAAGAAAGACCCAGAAACCCACATGGTGGGAACAGGAAGCCGTTATGCCTCCAACTCGTATCCGAGCCAACCTCGACCACGAAACTACCCACCCCCAAATTTCTACTATCCGCCTCAAACCCCTTACTACCAAGCGCCACCTCCATGCCCTTCCTACCCCGTGTATACCACAAACGGCCCAAGACTAACTACCACATTCCCACAAAACACAACGCCCGTCCAAACCCAACCTAAAAACGAACCAAGGCCTGCGAGACCTAATCCGGAAAGACAACAATTCACCCCTGTCCCCGTGCCGTACGGAGAACTATATCAAAAACTCTTGGAAAAACAGTTGATATCTCCACATTACATGGCACCCTTGAAGCCTCCGTACCCGAAATGGTACGATCCTAACGCCAGCTGCGCTTATCATGCTGGGAATCAGGGTCATTCTACGGAAAACTGCCTCGCTTTCAAAAGAAGAGTTCAAGGACTCATTGATGCGGGTATCTTGAGATTTGATGGTTCAGGCGGTGCAACCGGGAACCCATTCCCAAATCACGCTGAAGGGAATGTGAGTGTAGTTGAAGAAGAAAACAAACGGCAGGTTAGGAGATGGGTTTCTGAAATAACAGTACCTCTGCAGAAAATCTGGGAGATATTGGCCGAAAATGGGTTACTCTGTTATCCTAGCGGAGTACTTGAAGAAAGTGGACATGATCTTTGCAGTTTCCACGGTAGTAAAGAGCACGATATCCAGTCTTGCGAAGAATTTAGGGAAGTACTCCAAGATATGATGGATAGTAAAAAGATTGAGATCTTCAAAAAAGGGGAAAAGTCGGATGAAGAAGAAGTATGCGCCTCCGACAATCAATCACCAGGTTGCCCATATAGCGCTAACCGACCATTGATAATCTACTATGATGCCAAGAAAGAGCTCGTGAAACCAAAAATGATAATAGAAGTGCCATCTACTTTTCCCTATAAGGATGATAAAGCTGTGCCCTGGAAATATGACGTCAACATTGTCACACCAGAAAGTAAAAAATCTGAGGTTACAACTAAGAGCATTGGAGAAGTGGGCCATTTTACTCGTAGCGGGAGATGTTACTCCAAGGAGGTAGAGCCAATAAAGAAAATCAATGATTTGAAACAGAAAGGGAAGGTGCCAGCGCACGAGATTGAAGATGAACATGAAATTTTGCCTGAACCAGGAATTAAGAAGGCTGTGGATGAAGAGGAGGCGCAAGAATTTCTGAAGTTTATTAAGCACAGCGAGTACAACGTAGTGGAGCAACTAAGCAAGCAGCCTGCAAAAATTTCTGTACTATCCCTACTACTAAATTCAGAGCCACACCGGAACGCATTGTTGAAAGTATTAAACCAAGCTTACGTAGCAAACAACATATCCGTGGAAAAACTTGACAAATGGGTAAACAATCTGAATGCGGTCAATTTCATATCTTTCAGCGATGATGAAATACCGCCCGGTGGTAGGGGCTTGGTGAAAGCGCTGCATATTACAACCCGCTGCAAGGGTTACATCGTACCTAATGTGCTCATTGATAATGGATCAGCACTCAATGTCATGCCATTGGCTACACTATCTCGAATCCCAATAGATTTGTCCTACCTAAGGCCTTGCCATTCCACGGTAAGAGCCTTCGATGGGACGAGGCGTGAAGTAATGGGAAAGATCGAGATCCCTTTAGAAGTAGGCCCCTACGTCTACGAGGTGGAATTTCAAGTCATGGATATCACACCATCGTACAACTGCCTCCTGGGAAGGCCCTGGATACATTTTGCGGGTGCAGTTCCATCGTCTCTTCATCAAAAAGTGAAATTCATCATGGACGGCTGTCTGGTTACAGTTGAGGGCGAAGAAGATATTGTCGCATCCATCTCTGCCGATGCGCCTTATGTCGAAGTAAGCCAAGATGCATTGGAGTGCTCCTTCCGATCCCTTGAGTTCGTCAATGCCACGTTTGTTGCAGAGGGAAACAAAATCCCTGTACCTAAGTTATCAAAGAACACGAAGATGGGGATTAAGTTGACGGTAGGAAAAGGAGCTAGAGCAAGGAAAGGTCTAGGGAAATTTCAGCAAGGAATAGTCAGGGCCCTGAAGCCAGTCCCTCACAAGGCTCGGTTTGGTCTGGGATTCCAACCAAAGGTGTGTCACTTGAAGAAACAATGGAAAAAGGACCAAGAAAGAAGGATCGCAAGAACCTTGGGTCGAGAACCAGAATGGGAGCCCATCGAGTATCCTCCTTTGTCAAGAACATTTACGTCTGTGGGAAAGATATACCCTGGACAAAATAGCTCGCGAAATGTGCAGCTATCAATCGAAAATGGTTATCGAAATGTCAGCATAAATGTTATCGACAAAGAAGTTGATATTGCTGTAGGCAAAGACGTCTCAAGAATACGCCCTTGCCCTCCTGGTTTCAAACTAAACAATTGGACTGTTGAGGACCTTCTTGTAGTTTTTAAGTCTTCAGAGTAATGCTCAACATTAACCCTCTATTGTGTCCTTAGATATAATAGAATTCTTTTGTAAGAGCTTGCATTCGCTCTTTGTCATTCAAATGAACATCAATGAAGATGTATTTTGTCATGATCTTTTGCATTATCACCAAATTCCTAATTATTTTCTCATTTCACAGCTTCCTTACATTTGCCTTATACCATATCATGGCATGTTGTTTGTCGATTCCAACATTTGTATGCCCTTCTATAGTTTTCTTTTTTCATTTAATTTTCAGGTGCTCGGATATCAATAACATGAACAAACCCGTTCCAAATCTTGAAATCGATTTTGAAAAAGCTGTTTGCTTAGGAGAATTTGAAGCAGAAGAAAATGTCGAAGACTATGCACCGTCTCCCGACTTGCTGAGGATGGTGGAACAAGAGGATAAACAGGTCTTACCACACCAAGAAGCTGTCGAAACAGTGAATTTGGGAAATGAGGAGAGGAAACAAGAAGTGAAAATCGGGACTTCCATTTCAGTGGACACTAGACATAACTTGATTGCTCTGCTGCGTGAGTATAAAGACGTATTCGCCTGGTCATATCAGGACATGCCAGGATTGGATGAGGATATAGTGGTCCACAAACTCCCATTGAAACCAGAGTGTAAGCCTATTCAGCAGAAACTAAGGCGGATGAGACCTGAAATGTTGTTGAAGATAAAGGAAGAGGTCAAAAAGCAATTTGATGCGGGTTTTTTACAAGCTTCTAAATATCCTGAATGGGTAGCCAACATTGTCCCGGTACCAAAAAAGGACGGTAAAGTACGAATGTGCGTGGATTATCGTGACTTGAATCGGGCAAGTCCAAAAGACAATTTTCCTTTACCGCACATTGATACATTAGTGGATAATACGGCAAAACATTCGTTGTTTTCCTTCATGGATGGATTTTCAAGGTATAATCAGATCAAAATGGCTCCTGAAGATATGGAGAAGACTACCTTTACGACGATGTGGGGGACGTTCTGCTACAAAGTAATGCCGTTCGGATTAAAGAATGCAGGGGCAACATATCAGAGGGCCATGGTAACGTTGTTCCATGACATGATGCACAAAGAGATAGAAGTCTATGTCGATGACATGATTGCTAAGTCCCGAGGAGAAGAAGAGCATGTGGTAAACCTCAAAAAGTTATTCGAAAGACTGAGGAAGTTTCAGCTAAAACTTAACCTAGCCAAATGTACATTTGGAGTTACCTCGGGGAAGCTGTTAGGCTTCATTGTCAGTGAAAGGGGTATCGAGGTGGACCCAGATAAAATAAAAGCTATTCAAGAGTTGCCACCTCCGCGCACGCAAAAAGAAGTCAGAGGATTTTTAGGGAGGTTAAACTATATCGCCCGATTCATCTCTCAACTTACCAATCAATGCGATCCAATTTTTCGGCTTCTTCGAAAACATAACCCGGGAGAATGGGATGAGGAATGTCAGGTGGCCTTCGATAAAATAAAACAGTATTTGTCCAGTCCTCCGGTGCTAGTGCCGCCTATTCCGGGAAGACCATTGATATTGTACTTAGCTGTATTTGAAAATTCAATGGGTTGCGTGCTGGGGCAACACGACGAGTCAGGAAGGAAAGAAAAGGCGATTTACTACCTCAGCAAAAAGTTCACAGAATGCGAGGTAAAGTATTCGTCCATTGAGAAATACTGCTGCGCTTTGGTATGGACAGCTCGAAGACTCAGGCAATACATGTTGTATCACACGACGTGGTTGATTTCAAAGCTAGACCCGATAAAATATATGATGGAATCACCCGCACTCTCGGGGAGAATGGCCCGATGGCAGATCCTGTTATCAGAATATGACATCAGCTATGTGAACCAAAAATCGGTGAAAGGGAGTGCAATAGCTGATTTCTTGGCGGCTCGAACAACAGAAGAATATGAGCCCCTGAGATTTGATTTCCCGGATGAGGACTTAATGTGCATCACAGAGAAAAAATGTGAGTCATCAAAAGGGATGCCCTGGAAGATGAGCTTTGATGGTGCATCGAATGCTCTGGGGCATGGAATTGGAGCAGTCTTAATATCACCGGAAGGAGACCATTACCCTTTCACTGCTAGGCTCAATTTCTTCTGCACCAACAACATAGCAGAATATGAGGCTTGTATCATGGGACTACGGGCAGCCATTGAACGAAACATCGAGATCCTAGAGGTATACGGGGATTCAGCTTTAGTGATCTACCAAATCCGTGGAGATTGGGAAGTGAGGGACTCAAAGTTGATTAAGTACAGCTATCTGATAGCTGAATTGATCAAAGATTTCAAAGAAATAACTTTTAATTACTTGCCACGAGAAGATAACCAATTGGCTGACGCATTGGCCACCTTAGCCTCAATGTTCAAAGCAAATAAAGAAGCAGAGATAATGCCCCTCAAGATGAGCATATACGAGGTCCCTGCACATTGTTATAACATTGAGAAAGAGGTTGATGAACGACCATGGTACCATGATATCTTAGAGTACGTCAAGAATCAAACGTATCCTGAGCAAGCAAACGAGAATGACAAAAGGACAATCAGAAGAATGTCAGTGGGATTTGTTCTTGATGGGGACACCTTGTACAAGAAGGGTAAAGATCAGGTGCTTCTGAGATGTGTAGATACTACTGAAGCTAAGAAAATACTTGAAGAAGTTCACGAAGGAATATGTGGGACCCACTCCAACGGCTTCACTATGTCCAGAAAAATTATGAGACTCGGGTATTACTGGTCAACGATGGAAAGGGATTGCATTAGCTACGCAAGAAAGTGCCACAAATGTCAAATTTATGGCGACAAAATTCATGTAGCTCCTTCTCCCCTTCATGTTATGACGTCTCCATGGCCCTTTTCAATGTGGGGCATGGACGTTATAGGGCCGATTTCTCCCAAAGCTTCTAATGGGCACCGATTCATTTTCGTGGTCATCGACTATTTCACAAAATGGGTAGAAGCTGCCTCATTTGCTAATGTGACAAGGACCGCCGTCTGTAGATTCTTGAAAAAAGAAATCATTTGTCGATATGGTTTGCCTGAAAGAATCATCTCAGATAACGCCTTGAATTTGAACAATAAAATGATGGCAGAAGTGTGCAAGCAATTTCAAATAAAGCATCATAATTCTTCGCCTTATCGCCCGAAGATGAACGGAGCTGTTGAAGCAGCTAACAAGAACATAAAGAAGATCATCGGCAAGATGACAGAGACCTACAAGGACTGGCACGAAAAGCTGCCGTTCGCTCTGTTCGCATACCGCACATCTGTGAGGACGTCCACAGGGGCAACTCCTTTCTCTCTAGTCTATGGGATGGAAGCCGTGCTACCTATTGAAGTTGAGATACCGTCCCTACGAGTCTTAATGGAATCGAAACTCGAGGAGGCCGAATGGGTTCGAGCTCGATATGATCAGTTGAATCTCATCGAAGAAAAACGTTTGAAGGCAATTTGCCATGGACAGATGTACCAGAAACGGATGATTACGGCCCATAACAAGAAGGTACGGCCAAGAGAATTCCACGAAGGAGAACTCGTTTTGAGAAAGATCCTCCCAATACAAAGAGATTTGCGAGGGAAATGGGCACCTAATTGGGAGGGACCATACGTCGTGAAGAAAGCATTCTCTGGTGGGGCTTTGATTCTCACAGAAATGGATGGGAAGGAGTTACCAAATCCAGTAAACTCCGATGTTGTGAAGAAATACTACACTTAAAAAAAAAAAAAATTTGGAGATCAAGGTGAAAACCCGAAAAGGGCGCCTTGGTCAAACACAGAACATTAGGATGAAAACCCGAAAGGGGGTCCTAATGAAGCGAATCTGGCCCAATGGGCAGAAGTAATTTTGAACAGTGGGCCAAGTGACCAGACTATAGTTGAGGCATTTCTGAAAGCTCGAAATCTTCTAAGCAAGAAGCCAGGCTCGAAAGGATTCTTGATTAAGAAACGAGGAAGAGTTCATGCGTTGAATATTTAGAGCATTTGTATCCATTGAATATAACTCCTTTTCATTTCATGACACTTTTAACTATTCTTGATCAACCTTCTTTGTTTGTTGCTTCTGAAATAAAATATATGTGAAGTTCCTTTTCTTACCTATCTAACCATCTTTCATGCATCTCGTTGTGTGTTTCATTTAGATAATAAATAGTAGAATAACATGCTCCTAACAAAAGAAATGTTAAGCATTACTTGGATGAAATTTTGAAAAGTACAAGAGCTTCAAAGCAGGGACAAAGTTCAAACAGGGGCAAAAGAGTGATATTAGAGAACTGCAGATTGCTTAGAGGGCTTGAAGACGGGTACAAAGCCTGAAGAGAACCAAGAGTCGAAACACTGAACACAGATATTCAAAAATCATGACGAAAGGGCACATATGACCAGCATACTTTAAACTCATGGCATAATCATGTAGGCATAGCGGCATTTAGGGCCAACATATGCACATCACGATAATATCATGCATGACATACGCAGGTACTCCAGTAAAGCAAGAAGTTTTGATAAGGACACCTGAGTCCCACCAGATGATATGTTTTGCTATTCTGATTTGTTTTAATTTCTTTTTCAAAAATCAACTCATATTGCGAGAGGCGAGTTGAGCCTCAAGACACGTTGAGGTATTTTTAATTTCTGTTTTTCAAAAATCAACTCATATTGCGAGAGGTGAGTTGAACCTCAAGACACGTTGAGGTATTTTTAATTTCTGTTTATCAAAAATCAACTCATATTGCGAGAGGTGAGTTGAACCTCAAGACGCGTTGAGGTATTTTCAATTTATGATTTCAAAAATCAGCTCATATTGCGAGAGGTGAGCTGAACCTCAAGACACGTTGAGGTACTTCTAGTTTCTGTTATTGACTCATATTGCGAGAGGTGAGTCAATTTTCAAGTCACGACGAGATGTTTTCAACATTTGTCTCTAATTTATGTTTCAAAGTCAGTTCATGTTGCGAGAAGTGAGCTGAGCCTCAAGACACGTTGAGGTACTTTTAATTTCTGTTTTTTAAAAATCAACTCATATTGCGAGAGGTGAGTTGATCTTTTCAATTTCTGCTTTCTAATTTCTGTTCATTCAACTCATATTGCGAGAGGTGAGTTGAGTCTCAAGTTACACAAGGAAATGCTTTCAATTTATTATCCATTATTAACCCATGTTATGAGAGTTTGTAGGTCGAGCTTTTTTTTTTTTTACGATTGTTTTCAATAAAAGATAAAGGATAGAGCTGATTGAAGATGCAGATTTTGCCTCCCTGGAATTTCAGTGTAGCAAATTGAAGACACAAGATTCATTTTTCTGAAAATCAAAAACGATGAGTCTCATATTGCTGAAGACGCGACTAGATTGAAGCTATAATACATGTCTTTGAAGTCGCAGTAGGTTGAACCAAAGCTGCAAGATTTGACCTTCCTGAGAACGCAGGAGCAGATCGAAGATTCGAGGCCAAGTCGAAGAGAAGAGGCGCCAAGAAACCAAGACTCGGCAGGACCGGGCAAAATTGGCCCTCTTTGAGTCTTTGCTCTATTCTCGTTACACGACAATAAGCAAAGAGGGGCAGCTGTAATAGGGCCATTTTGCCCGGGGCCAAAATAAACATTAAACAATAAAACCAAATCAAATTAAAAAGTCTAATGTCCATTTACAAAATTTTGGCCTACCCTTAAACCCAATTCCAAACCCAAAATTACCCATTTACAAAACCCAATAAAGACCAAGCCCAAACCCCTAAACCCGATCAGCCCAATACCAGCCTAAACCCGATCAGCCCAATACCAGCCTAAACCCGATTGACCCATTAGCCTAAACTAGGGTTTCAGATTTTCTGAAACCCTAGCCACCTTATCCCATCTACCGCGCCGCAACCACCGCCACCAACTCTCTGCCAAGGCACCAGCACTGGTCACCTACCTTCTGCCATCACCATGCCGTTCAACAGACCTGCAAACAGAGACTAAAATGGCAAGCAACAGCAAGCAAAAGAAAAAATAGAAATGACAGCAGAGAGCAGAAGAATAAAAAAACAACGATAATTTTTATATTGTATTTTTTTTCGGCTATAAAGATCAAAAATGGAAGATCTTGGGGGGGTTTTTTTTTTTTTCGATATCCAAGGAGTGTAATCGGGGGTTTTCGTTTTTAGAATCAAAAAAAGAAAAACAAAAAAAAAACAACTTGTAACAGAACAAAAATCAAAGCAAAAATACATTTCGAAAGGTGATTTTCACTTTAATCTCAGATCTTTTTCTCAATTGTTGGTCTTCTTCATTTCATCTTGATTCAATAGATAAAACGAGTAAAGAGAAGGGAGAGAGGTATACCTGAAGTCTCCGTCGTCGGAAGTCAGTGGCCGGCGTCGGAACCAAGCCGAATGGGCTCGAAAGCCCTTGTTCTTTCCTTTTCATTCTCGAGCCAAGAAAGTTAACCTTCGTATCTCTTTCCAAAAGAGTTAACTACCCATTTAGGGGAAGTCTGAGCCACCATCCATGGCCGAAGTGCGTCGGATCTACGTCGGATTCGGTGTCTGTCGGGTAGGGAGTTAAAAGACGACTGCTGTTTTTGAAAGCAGATGAAAAGGGAAATGGGAAAGTGAGAAGAAGAAGAAAATTTTAGGGTTTAGAAACCCTACTGAAACGGCACCGTATGGTGTCATTAGGATGACCCGTTTCGACCCGACCCGTGACCCGTGGGGATCCGCGTGTTTCACCCTTTTGGGTTTATTGCACGCTGAGTCCTTTTGGTTCGCGATAGGTATTAAATTAGGCCTTCCGTATATTTTACATTCTTTCTAAATTTACCCCAGGGATTTGAATGTCACCTCAACCAGGTCCACATCCGAACGCAGCGTTTTGAGGACTGGTTTATTACCCGTTTTGGTCCCTCATCTTTATTCGCGCATCGCAATATAGTCCATTTCCCCTTGTTTTATTTCGGATTCGCCCCAATTGTTTGTCTTAACTTCAATTTCGTCCCTTTTTTACCCTTTTGCATTATTTCTTTTTTTTAAATATTACTTTTCACTATTATGTATTATTATTGTATTATTATTATTATTATTAGTATATTTTATTTATATGATTGTTATTATATTTTTATATTTATTATTAGTATTAGTATTATTACTATTATTATTTTACATTATTGTTATATTTTGTGTTATTTTTAGCATTATATTTTCCACTATGTTGTTTGTTTTCAATATGTTCTCTGTTATTTTATTTTTAATATCATTATTACAGCAAAATTGTTGTTCTCTATTTACTTCTATATTTATATTTACTTTTACTACTACTAGTATTATTATTAATATTGTCAGTATTATCATATTGTTATTATTATTTGTATTAGTAGTATTTTTTATCTTATATACATATTTTCATGTTTCTTTTATATACTCTATATATTATGTAAGTATTTGTTAATGCTATCATTATACATATATCTATATGCATATAAATACATTCTCTACAAATATTTAACATCATTATTTATTTCTAGCATATGTATGCATATATTTTTGAAACATTATTAGTTGTTTTTATTCCTTGTTAACCCTAATACCGTCATTTTATATTATGCATGCATCCTTTTATATTGCATATTATATTACGCACACCTATATAGTTATTATTCTTTTATTATCTCATATATGTATTGTGTTTTTTATTATTATCAATAGATTATTCATATTATACTAAATATGTCATTTCCCTGATTTTATTTTCATCCCGTCATTATATTTTACTTAACATCACCTTATCATCCCTATTTTACCACTAATTCATCATTCTCATTATTATTGTTATCGTTTTTATTTATTATTATCATTTTTATAACTATACAATTATTTTCATTACTATCATTTGTTTTTAATATTTTCATTACAAATTCTACAATTTTTTTTATCCTATCAATCTCTTTTTAAATAAGGCAATGTTTCGATGTTTAGAAATTCGAGAAACCGTGCCCTAACGTATTGGGTTTCGGTTTTCTCGTCTAAATCTAAATGCTCGAATAACCTTCTCAAAATAAATTCAAATAAAAAGCTCATAAAATGCTATTATTTTTGCATATTATCGATCGTTCTTATGTATTCCATTTCCGTATTACATTTTGTTATACCTTTATCCCATGCATCCCAAATTTCTTTTACCCGTCACAAATTTTTTTTTTTAAAGTGAAAATCACCTTTTAAAAAAAGGCGATGTTCGGTGTTTAGAAATTCGAGAACCGTGCCCTAACGTATTGGGTTTCGACTTCCTCGTCTAAATCTAAATATCCGAATATCCTTCTTAAAACATATGTTTAAAACCCTATTATTTTTATTTTTGCATGCTATTGTCGCTTTTATTTACATCGTCATGTTTCATACAAATTTGCATTATCCTTCGTTATGCGTTTTACAAATTACCTTTTTACCCAACGAAAAAACAACTTTCATAAAAAGGCAACGTTCGTACTTAGACACTCGGGAAATTGTACCCTAGCGTATTGGGTTTCGATCTTCCGTTTAAGTTTAAATGATCGGATAGCCTTTTAAAGTCCAAGAATAATTTTCATAAAATCAAGGCAATATTCGGTACTTAGGAATTTGAGAAATTGTGCCCTAACGTATTGGGTTTCGATTTTCTTCATTTATCTCGAGTATTCGAATACCCTTTCAAATCAAATACATGATTTCTAAATAAAAAGCAAGTTTAGCCTCTAAGGTCAAAATATCGTATCCTACCGTATTGGATGTGATGTTTTACGTTAAGGCAAACCGACCTTTGATTTACGTTTTCAACCTACCCAAATGGTTTTAAAGCAAATAAGGATCGTATATTAAACTCTGTCAAATTTTCGAATCATCGACCACAAAGACATTAATTAATCAACAAGGTACCAGTTTCCGGGCGTATCGGGGGTGCTAATCCTTCCCCGTGCGTAACTGACTCCCGAACCTATTTTTTCTGGTATGTGGACCAAAATTGTTGTTTTAATAAATCGAATAGTTTATCAAAAACAACCCCTTTTGAGGTGGCCGATCGCACCCTAAAAAAGATCGGTGGCGACTCCAATTCATTTTTTTAAGTCGACGTCTGTTTTGGTTTTCACAAAAATGGTATCGACAACTTTTGTGTAAATAAAAAATTTATTCTGATACAATAAAAATATGAGTTATTTTCCCATGCATTTTTAGTAAATTTAAAAAAAAAAATTCTATAAATAAGACTAAATATTTATGTGGCTTTTATCTAATTTATTTTCGAATATCCTATAAAGAACGTTTATTAATTTTTTTAGGCTTAATGATAAATTTGGCCACTAACATTTGCATGTTTTGTCAAATGGCCCTAATTGTATTTTTGAGCATTTTTTGGCCATCAACATTTGTTCCTTTTTTTTTCAATCTGCTTTTTTTAATAGATTTAATGAAAGTACCGTTAAAAAAGTTAATGGGATGATGTGGAACTTCATATGTAAAATATTTTTAATGATATGTAATTTATTACTTAGATAATCCAATAAGATAATTACATGTGAAAAATAATAAAATAAATAAATAATACATTAAATTAAAATAAAAAAAACAACTCTTAATTTAAAAAAAATAAACGTAATTATCTTAAAAAAATTAACTCTGTAGAAAAATTTTTCAATAAAAAAACGTATGAAAGATTGAAACCTTTTGAAAGAAAAGGAAAATTAAAACCTTAAATTTATACATTAAATCTGTTAGAAAAAACAGATTGAAAAAAAACAAAAATTGATGGTAAAAAAAACTCAAAAATACAATTAATGCCATTTTAACAAAATATGCATATGATTAATAGCTAAATTTATTATTAAACCATTTTCTTTACATAGTTTGTATAGTTTAGGGAAAAAAAGCTTATACGTAAACAATAACCATGCTATCTCGTTAAAAAATTATTATTTTTAATGGGTGAAATGATTTAAATTTAATAAAATTCAGAATTTACTTAATATTTTTATTTGTAAATCTTTTATTGTTTACGTATATAAAAAATCCGTATTTATTTATAAATTTAATATTCTTTCTAGATTATGTTATTATGTTGCTTCGACGACGGACAGTTTCAGTGTGAAACACGGAAATTGAACACAGAAAGTATGGACAGCGAAATATAAAATACAATTTTATTTAATTTGTTTGAAAAATGGTTTATTTTCCCTTTCTCTTTGCTGGTTTTAGATAAGTGAGAACGAGGAAAAAAACATAGTCGCCTAAAGTGTTGAATCTCTAGAAATTGTGAGGACCAGCTTTTTCGTCTAAAGAATCTTTGAATTCTAGATATTTTGAACTTCCATGTTTTTTCTCCCTTATTCAAATTTCAGGATAAGACTTAACATGCCCAGAAATCTAAAGCAATGTGCGGTGTCACCTTGTCATCCATAAACAATATAATATGTTTGTCTGCAAATTACCCAAATGTCACTGCTCACGTACACTGGGAAAAGTCTTGATGCTGTCCTATTCTTTAATGCCCAAACACCCCATTCCTACTCACTAACCTTAAAACAGAAACTGCCGATTCCCAACTTATCTTAACATGACCCACTAGAAGTTAGACAAAAGATGAAATTACTAGAAAGAGCTTAACTTCCAGGAAAACCTACAAGAATTTCTCGGTACTAATACCATAGCGAGTAGCAATGGAAGGGCTCCTACGGGTTGTTAAGGTGAGTTCTTTGGAGCTCAAATCAGTTTACTTCCTTCTTCTCTAAACCCTAGAACAAATGTTCCACCTTTACTAAACAGACTCAGTTAATTGTAGCAGAAACATCAGCTGATTATAGCTAAAATATTGAACTCTAAGCCCTTAGGATAGGTTCAACTAAGAAAGATTTGACTTTTATGTAAAATTTAAAACTGACAATGCTCCTTTCTATTTCCCTCTACATGCCAAGCAACCAGTCAAACTAAAAGCATATCATGAAATTGAAACGAGTAGAGGTTTTATTTTTATTTTTTAAATTTTTAATAATTTTAATTGAATCGATTGGACTGATTAAATCAACAACTAATGGTTGATTGATTTAACCACTAGTCTAATTTAAAAAACATTGCAATCCATTCATGGAAATAAGAAATAATGATTGCCAGTGATAAAAGCGTTTTTTTAGGTTAAATTATGCTATTAGCTCGTATACTTTGCAAAAGTTATGGGTTTTGTCCTTCTAATTTATTTGATTAATTTTAATTTTTGTACTATTTGAATTTTAAAATTTTAGTCCTGACCTAAACAATAACTGTCGATACCATTTTTGTGAAAACAAAACGGACGTCGACTTAAAAATATGAACTAGAGTCGCCACCGATCTATTTTAGGGTGCGATCGGTCACCTCAAAAAGGGGGTTGTTTTTGATAAACTATTTAATTTATTAAAACAACGATTTTGGTCCGCATACCAGAAAAATAGGTTCGGGAGTCTGTTACGTACGGGGAAGGATTAGCACCCCCGATACGCCCAGAAACTGGTACCTTATTGATTAATTGATGTCTTTGAAGTCGATGATTTGAAAACTTGAAAGAATTTTAAATACGATCCTTATTTGCTTTAAAGTCGTTTGGGGATTGGTAGAAAATGTGAAAAGGGCTGATTTGCCTTAAGGCAAAACGTCACATCCAATACGTTAGGGTATGACATTTCGACCTTTAAAGCTAAATTTGCCTTTTATTTTGAGTCTATTTTGAGAGGATATTCGAATGCTCGGGATAAACGAAGAAAATTGAAGCCCAATACGTTAGGGTACTATTTCTCGAATTCCTGAGTACCGAAATTGCTTCGGTTTTAGAAAATCTTATCTCGAGATAACAAAATATCACATCCAATACGTTAGGACACAATATCTCGAATTCTCGAGAATAAGTTTTTATATTAAAATTATACTTGGACTTTGAAAGGCTATCCGTCATTTAGACTTAAACGGAAAATCGAGACCCAATACGTTAGGGCACAGTTTCCCGAGTGTCTAAGTACGAATGTTGCCTTTTATGAAAATCATTTTTACGTCGGGTAAAAAGGTAATTTGTAAGACGTGTGATGAAATGACAATGAAAATAAAAGGGAATGCAACAATAAAAGATAATATGAACAAGAATGATAACATGATACGCAAAATGATAATAATATATATAGGTTTTTAAAATTTATGTTTTAAGAAGGATATTTGAGTATTTAGACTTAGACGAGAAAATCAAAACCCAATACGTTAGGGCACGGTTTCTCGAATTTCTAAATACTGAAATATTGCCTTTATAAAAAGGTGGATTTGGCGTAGGGTAAAAATGTTGTATAATTTGTAATGAAAATATTAAAAACAAATGATAGTAATAAAAATTGTTGTAACGAAAATAATATTAATGACGTGATAGGAATAATGACATATATTAATGATACAATCGTAATATGTATACAAAAATATATTAACAATGAAGGGTATGATGATATATATAAAAATATAATACAAAATTGTAATAATAAGAATAATGTTAAAATATAGTAATGAAATGAGTATAATGACAATAATATGCACATAAAGAAGAAAAAATATGAATGTATATATAATGTGAAAACACATATACGTATTATATAAAGAAGTATATATATATAATAGTATAACAAAAATAAATGTACCTGTACAATATATAAGTATTAAAATCAAAAAGTAACTATTAATGCTATTTCACGAATTTTCATACGCATATATATTTTAAAATGAGTAACATTGAGTGCTTGTTTGTAACATTTATATATAAGTGCTAAAAATAATAGCATTAAAAATATTTATATAATACATAAGAGGATATAAAAATATAATAATAATATATATAAGCATTTAAAAAAATACTAGCACTTGATAGGAATAAGGGTATAATAATAATAATAATAATAATAATAATAATAATAATAATAATAGCGTAAAATGCCTAAATAATAAAACAAGATCAAATTAGAAACGGAACAGAACCTCTAGGCAACATTTTAAAACAAAGAAAGACAAAGCGGGTTGATTTGAACACGGGTTAAACTTAAGGGGACCAAAGCAGCAATTTCCCCGAGCTTTTAAAACACAGCGTTGCAAAGGGGACCAGATTGCAATACGTAATAAATTATCGGGGTCAATTTAAAAGCTTTAGAAACTTAATTGCAAATCACCAGAAAAGCGGAGGGATCGAAGTGGTAAATAGCCCAAAAGTCGTGAAAAACACGCGGATCCTCTTGGGTCGGGTCGAAATACTATAAAAGATAAAATTTTTTGTTTGGGGCTCATTTGCACGGGGAGAAAAGAAAAAAAAAAGGAGAGAAAATAGAGGGGAAGGAAGAAGAGGGAGGGGGGAAGGTTTCCCGAAGAGCTCCGGTCACCGGACCGGTTACCATCCGGTCATCGGCCGGTCATCGGACCGCCGTTCGCCGCAGTAAAAAGGTAATTTTTTCTAAATTTTTCCTTTTTTCTTTTATTCTATATTATTGCTGTTATTATTATTTAAAAAAAAAACCATGCATGAAAATAAGAAAATCACCTTATGATTCGAATCTGTTCTCTGATATTTATGCGATTCGGGGGTATCCCTTCGTTGTAATGCTCGGGTTGGTTTCCTTTTCTTTGCTGTTTAGTATCTGGATGTGACTGATTTTGGTGTCAAACTGCTCTACTTTTTTGTATTTCAAAGAAAAAACCGAATCCTTTACATTGTGAAATCTCTTGGCTTTTATAGCATTTGATTTCTTTTACAAATTGTTTTTGTAATCATCATCCTATTGCTTTCTGTCCTTTCATGTTTTAATGTTTGCAGGTATGGCTTGAGGCACAAGGGCGGTGGATTTGACCTTGGGGCGGTGCTGCAGCTCCTGAGTCAGAACGTCAGAGGCTAGGGGCGGCAGCACAAGTGGGTAGTAGGGGGTTAGGGCTTCTGCTGGTTAGGGTTAGGTTAGTCAGGCCCGGGTCTGTTTGTGGTAATTGGGCCAGGGTTTGGGTTTATTTGGGCTTAGGTGTCAGGTAGTTTAGTGGTTTTGGTGGGTCTATTTGGTGTTGGGCTATGTAATGGGTAGGTGTAGTAATTGGGTTTAGGGATTTATTGTAAACCGAGTATTTGGGTATTGTAAATGGGGTTTGGGTTTTAATGAATGGGGTAATTGGTGTACTTAATTCAACAGGCCAAAATTGGCCTATGACAATAACAGTCAATTTGTTTGGTTAAATCCAATTACTAGTCCTGTACTATGCATATAATTGGAGATTTAGTCTATATTTTCCAGCTGAATCATTTTAAGTTCCCATACTTTCAAAATTTGAAATTCCAATTTTGCCGCAAATGATAATCATTAATCTATTAACTGAATTTTTAGTGAGTAATACGTGAAAGCAACAAATTGACATGGTATCACATGCATGAGAGAATATGTTTATCACATTAGATTTTGAAAATCGCAAAACTTAATGAATTTAGCAATTATCATTTGACGAGGATTGGGATTCTAAAATTTGAAAAATGTAAGGACAAAAAATGACCAAAATAAAATACAAACATTCTATAATTTTCACAAAATGCAAACACTAATATAATAATTTAACCATTTTCTTATTAATTACTATTTATAATTTTTTGCTTAATTAAATTAGTTCCATTGTTGGAAGCTTTATAATTTAAACTATTGGTTGTCCGAATTTCACTTGCTAGATTCTTAGGTATTTTATGTTTTTTATTCGATTATTGCACCTTACCTTTGTAACATGTAGGAATAATCAACGATCAATAATTCTTGTGCAGTTAATTTTGTTGGAAGAAAAAAATATGACATTAGTGTAAGGTAAATTTATCTTGTTTATTGTTGTAGGTAGTTATTAATATTTCTATCTTTTAACATATTAAAAAAAAAGTTTCATGAGATTTGTGCTTCAAATGTTAATAATAAAACACTGCTGTTTATTCAGAAAAATAATTGTTTAATGATAGTAATCTTCAAAATAATTACATTTATAACATAACTCTAATTTACAATAATTATTATTTAATGTGCTTGTAATTTGACAACAACCGAAATTTGGAATAACTATCAGTTTATATAATTGCGTTTCAAGAATAATTATACTCGAAGTAATAATTATTTGAAACAATTTCTATTTAGAACAAGGGCCATTATTAAAATAAGTTTTTTAAAGAAAAGTATCATCATGAAACAACTCTTATCCCAACTAATTTTATGTGGAGAACAATTCATGTTAGGAACAAATCAAAATAATCCTTATTTGGTAATAGCTCTCGTCCAAAAATAATTCTTTATTAAGAATAAATTGAATTACGAGAGATGTTTTGCGGAATATATTTCATAAGGTACTACTTTACCAAAGTAGAAGTGAAAATAACTCTAAAATATGATAGGGCTTTTGAATTATCTTCACTATTGGGATGTTCGAAACTTTTGACTTAGTGAATTAGATAAAGAGGTAGTTAAGAGATTTACACTTAACCTTTTTCTTATAACATTGAGTGATTCTTATTTTTTCTTAAACATTACAAACTCTTATTCATTATTCACTATCATTGTTACTATCATATAATGGCTTGATGGTTAAAGGTGTTTACTGCCCCAAGTATAGCCTGAGAAAAGTCGCGTTAATCGCGTTCACTTGTTTGTAAAGCTTTTTTAATAAGCACAATCCTAAATTATCACAAGAAAGTTACACTCCAAAATTTAGATTGAAGAAGAAAATTAAGATAAAAAAACTAAAATGATAGATTAAAATAAAAAAATCATTTTTATTTATTTATAAGTTAGATCTTATTTTAAAGTTTTAGGAGGTTTGAATTTTTATTTGTCTAAATAAACCTTTATTTTAGTTAGAAAGTTGAAGTTTTAAAAATATCTTTAATTTAATTCATAAATTTTATAATACGATTAAACGATTTAATAATATCAATAGTTGTTTCACTTAAGAAAGTTTAATCTTGGTTATATTTGATATATATTTTGAATTTTCTTTTTAATTAATAATATTGTTATTCAGTTTTAAATTAGAAAAAAATTAAATATAAAATTTTAAAAATAAATTTTAATATTACATTTAAAAAAATTGAATTTAATGTTTTATTAGATTTAAAAATTAATAGCTAATTCGATAATTTAGTACATAAAAATCACAATTAATTTTGTATTTTATCAATGTACACACCTAAATTAAATTAAATTAAATTAAATTAAAATCAAATGTTTTAGAATTTAAATTTTAAGATATTTACATAAATTTTCATGATAGAATTGTTATTTTACCTATATTCGAACTCATGATAAATGTTAAAATTAACCTATCTTCAACTACAATTCCATTATAATTTAAACTATACAATTTAATTAATAAAAAATATTATTTTAAATTATTTTTATTTAAGTTGATATTAATTTTATTATCAATTAACATAAACATTGTTGTAGCATTACTTAATTATGATCTAAAATTTTTTAATATTATATATTAATTATTTTTAATAATAATTACAAAATAAAAATATTTTATTAAATAAAAAAATATGAACATATATATTCACATCAAACTAGAATTTTAGAAATGCATATAAATAACACTTTATTGTCATTCATTATAGCTATCATTAATTAATAGGCTATCTTGATGGAGGTGATAAAGAAAAAAACTGAAAAAAATTTGTTTAAAAATAAAATTTGATTATTATATTGATTTTAATTTTGAACTTATATAACTATTAATTACTTTGAAAATCGAATATTAAAATTGAGAAACCTACTAGTTAAACTGTAGGAAGAAATCAAAACTATAAAGTTGATGAACTTACAAAGGATGCACAGTATAATAACTGGTTTATTTTAATTATGCATGCTAATGTAAGAGGATGTGAGTTCAAATGTATTAAAATGTATTATCTTTCTATTTATAGATTGAGAAAAAGCTATAAATAATTCTCTATATGATGAGACCAAAAAACCTAGAATTGAGTGAGTAATCGATCATTTCCAATATATGCTAGACAGTAGTGACAGAAATAAGGTTTGGTCCACTGATGACTTGCTTTGTCATTCAACCTGGAATCAGAGCACGTAGACATAAGCAAATTAGCCTTATAAAAGAGATGGCAATACCATACATACATACATTACGTACGTATGTATCAATATTGATGATTTTT
Organism: Gossypium stocksii; assembly: GCA_020496765.1. Classification (NCBI taxonomy): domain Eukaryota; kingdom Viridiplantae; phylum Streptophyta; class Magnoliopsida; order Malvales; family Malvaceae; genus Gossypium; species Gossypium stocksii. The sequence goes on along the minus strand of CM035621.1, from coordinate 9,510,021 downwards.
GGGAATAAAATAATAAACAAGTAGATACTAAACCATTTTCTCTGTACGGGGGAACTGATATTATTCCCGGTTGTTCTATTGTTTGAACTGGTATCACTAAAATTTGAAGAAGCTGGTCTGATTTACTGCTCATCTCCGGTTTGGTCCATCTCTTCCAGATCTTGTTTGTACACCATCTGAGCCCCACATTTCTTCAGCTTGGAATGGATACCCTAGATTTTGAAGAAAACCTCAATTTTCGAACTTTCCTTCACCACATATGTGATGAATTCGGAAATCTCTTTTCCTTTACATTCAAATGCCAAGGAAAACAAGCGCAGCTGGTTACAAGGCATAAAATGTAGCCAAAGGTGGTCCTCACCTACCCTCGTAGATTTACCTTCTAAATGAAAGTCATATCTTCTAAATTCTCGATAGAAATTTCTACCATGGATAACAGATGCATGGGAAAGATGCTCCCCCCTCCTAGGTTTATTATCGAAGTTAGAGAAGAAAACACAGCAGAAGGCAAATCCTACTAACTGGCGACCAATTAGAAAACCTGGAGGCAATTGTATCTTTATTATTGAATCCGAAGGGTCATCCGTTTGATTAGTAAACCATTTTGGAATTTCACTTCTCGGTATTATAATGTGATAATTTGTTGTTCTTACCTTTGCACCTTCCTACGAAACAAAGCAAATGATAATTAGTATTTTTAGAACCATGATTTCTTGGGAGCTATAGAGAAAAATAATAAGTAAATAAATCAATGGGAGTGATAAGAGAAAAAAAAAAACACTAACCTGAATACATCTTTTCAGCATTGTTACAGCATCGTTACCCTCTGCCAATTTGAAGCAGTTAAGAGCACAAATATATCCATCAACCCGTGAATTGAAAATTGTAGTCGAATTTGAAACTGCTTCCAATGAACCACAACCGTCTAACCATAATTTTATGCTTGCTAGTAGCTCGGGCAATGATTTAAGCCTTTTGCAGTCGATCAGTACTAGATTAGTAAGCTTGGAAAGTCCACCAAGGGTTGTAGGCAAGGTCCTAAAATTGTTATCAGAAAGTCTTAGTTTTTCTAATGAGGACAACCTGATAATGTCATCAAGAATAGCCCCATCATAAAGGTTGCAGTCATCTAAATTCAGCTCCTTCAAAGAACTCAAACCAGACAAAATAGCAGATAGCTTCAAGGTCATAGAGTTCAAAATAAGTCTTTGTGTGGGCCTAGAAATAAAACGCCAATGTGATCGTACTCTATATGGTGGTCTCTTACATCCTTGTAAAGAAAGAAACTTGAGATTTTTCATATGAAAAATGAAGGATGGTGGTGTCGTTATGGCAGTCTCACTTAGGTTAAGCTCTTCCAAAGATTCTAGCTGTTGCAAACTCTCTGGAAAATTTTTAAGTTTAGAGTAGCCTGAGAGAATAAGAGATTTAAGGAATTCACACCCACCTATGCTGCTTGGGAGACTCTCAAGCTTACTGTAATCTTTCAAATTTAGCAACATAAGACGCCTGAGATGTCCAATTGAAGAGAGAAGTTCTTTAATACCAGTCCCATCCAAACAAAGCTCTTTCAGACATTCCATTTCCTCCACAATCTCTGGAATCTTTTATATATTTGAGCAACCTGAAAGAATTAATGTTTCTAGAGATCCATTCCCAATTTTGGATGGGAAAATCCTAAGTCTCTTGCAGTTTCTTAAATTCAAAAGCTTCAGCCTTCTTAGAAACTTGACGGTAGAATCAAAATCTACTATTCTAGTACCTTCCAGAATCAAACTTTCAAGATTTGGGGCCATACTAAAGTCTGGTGTTTTCACAAGGTTTTCAGAGCCTTTGAGGTCGACCAATTGTAACTTATATAAAGGCTGTAAAAGAAAACAATGAAAAAGAAAACCAAAGATGAAATGCCATTTTCTTTTTAGTATGTTGTGTTTATGTTATTTTGGTCAAAATTATAGATCAAACGAAGTAACTCTTACCATCTTTGGCTTCCACAACTTTTCAATGAGGCTTTAAGGCAGAAGAAGTGCAACAAGGTTCTCTGGTTGGAAGCTTGAAGGGAAGGATTTGAAAGGATATCCATGCCATTCTAAAAGTCTTAACTCGATACTAAGATATTTGAAACCACGAAAATTTGGGACATTGAAGACTCTGACCAGTCTTAGCCTGTTCATCGTCAAAAAGGCATCAGCACTCAAAGTCCAAGTGTTCTGTTTCCTGATAACCACCAAAGGAAAAAGAGGAATGAGCTTTACAATATACAGAGTAATCAACTACGTATACACAGATAAGTGTATGAATTTACACCTGATAGAATCAATGACTAGACCTTGAACAGCTTCCGTTGCCTGAAAATCAGAGCAATAAACTAATTAATATGGTAAGTTTAATAACTTAACAGTGCAATGCACGTCCAAAAATAGTTCAAAGCTAGACTTGCATCCTAGTATCGTATGAATCAACAAATTTTCAAGGGTGGAGTAACAGTTAATAGTGCTAAAGACTTACAGTGTTTTCTATTAGCACATAATCAGTATCCTTTTCCTCCCACAATCTACTACGTTTTCCAGGTTCATTAGGAGATTCTTGGTAAACAATTTTCCTTCCCATCTCTTGTAACAAGTCATGCATCAACAATTTGTTGTCTTCATCAATTGTTATAAGAGATTTCTTGATAAGAACATCTATTCCAATATCCGGGAAAAAGCCACAACCATCGAGAATTTTGGTTACCATATCTTTGTCTTCTCCTTTGAAGAAGCATGCAATATTTAAAAATATATCTTTCTCTGACTGTTCTAACGCATCAAAGCTTATTTGAAGCCTGTCTAGAATTTCTTTGTTGGACTCCTTTTTAAGTCTTTCAATAGCACTTCTCCATTGAGCTTCATCTGATCTGCCAGACAGAAAAGAACCAAAAACTTCAAGAGCTAACGGAAGACCATTGGCATATTCCACTACACGTTTAGAAAGCTCAAAAAATTCCATTGCAGGTGTTTCACTTTTGAAAGCTTTCAAACTGAAAAGCCGAAGTGCTTCCTTGGCATTCAATTTCGTCAGATTATACACATCATCCACTCCATAGATTTGCAGCAAATGCTCGTCTCTTGTTGTTATGATGATCCTGCTTCCAAAGCCAAACCAACCACGCTGGCCGATCAAGCATTTTAAGTGTTGCATGTTATCCACATCATCAATAACAACAAAAATCTTTTTATGAGATAACATACAACTTATGATGTCATTCCCATCATGAACATTAAAAAAGTTGAAACTTTCCTTTGGAAAAATTTGGGAAAGAAGTTGTTTCTGCAAACAAACAAGTCCATGTTTCTCTGCAACTTCACGAACATCGGCCAGAAAGCTTTTGCCTTCAAAATGACTTGAAATTTGGGTATAAACAAATCTTGCAAGAGTTGTTTTACCTAACCCGCCCATTCCACAAATCCCTATAATCTGAACACTATCATCTTCCTCCCCAATGCCTATTTCGCAATTTAACTCTTCCAAACGTGATTTAATCCCAATCATGTCATTAGAAGCACTTGCAAATGTTTGACATAATTTTGTTGATACCTTTTTAATGATTTCTCCAATAAGTTCTGATTCATGCCTTCAAATACAAAGCAAAGGACATAGCTTAGTGAGACTTTAAGGGCATAATCCTTAGCTAATGCCCCAAATTTCAAACTTGATGCTGGTAAGATATTATTGAAGTGAAAGACTATGATAGTTACCTGTTAATCAAGTGCCATCCTTTGATGTTAGCTACTTGAGTTAAAGCAGATCGCCACCTTTGTGTCTTCTCTTTGTTGTCCTGGAAATTGTTTTCATGCTTAAGAAAAGCTTCTTGAACTTTTCCAGTTTGTTTTCTCAAATCAGATGGATCCACATAATAGAAAATAGGGAAGACTTTATGTCCCTTGTCGTTTTTCTGTTGAATAATCTCGGAAAGCTCTTCTAGGTATTAAAATTGTATTTAGAAAAGAACCAATATGAATAATTCTCGTGTATTTAGAAGAGATACAATAACAAAAACCCTTACTTCTTGAGAGAGAATGATGCATGCTTATAAAGCCACATGCAGTAACTGCTAACGCAACTGATAATAACAACTAACAGTTTATTAGTAACTGTTTACAACTATTAAACAGACTTAATGACTCAGCTATTATCTTAACATTCTCCCGGTTCCTTGTTGTTTGAACATTTGAGAATGTCGTGTTGTGACAACACTCGAAGAGCACGTCGAAACCAGTTAAGACTTTTGGGAGAAACAGGCTTGGTGAAGCCATCAGCTATCTGTTCTGACGATGGAACAAAATTCACCTGCAGCGTTCTATCTAACACTTTTTCACGGACAAAATGGTGATCTATCTCTACATGTTTCATACAAGCATGGTGTGTAGGATTTGCAGCGATAAAAATAGTAGAAGTGTTATCACACCATATCACTGGAGATGAACATATCGAGAGACCAATCTCAGTTATCAGTTGTTTAACCCACAATACCTCTGATACACAATTGGCAAGACTTCTATACTCTACCTCAGAGGAGGATCTGGATACAACGTTTTGTTTTTTGGAGCTCTATGTAACAGGATTCGACCCGAGATACACAACGTACCCTGAGGTGGAACGCCTATTGATATCCTCGTTCGCGATACTAAGTAATAAAATTTATAAAAAAACTTGATCACACCAAAACTAACTAATATCACGACGCTTTAAGGCAAGCGCACCTATCGAACAGTAGTATAGCTTAGTGGCAAGACCGAGTTATCGTACCCAAGGGAACCAAAAGTACTATTACTTACTTTCTTTCTATTATCTAGCCTAAGAATAAAAGAGGGATTTGTTTAAACTAATTCTAAAACTAAACTAAGAAGACACAAAGAGTAAATTGAGAAAACTTTTAGGGGAAAAGCTGATTGATATGGACAATACTTAAGGGAGAATCCACCTAGACTTCACTTGTACTGGTTCTTGAGCTAGACGATTTATTCACTTGACTTGATCCGTAGAGATCCCTAATTTATGCTAAACCCTCCGTCGAGGTGAAGAGCAACTAGGCCTAAGTTGTTAATTAAAGTTCCTTTATCAATTAACTTCTTAGGTTGTATTAATTCGATCAATAGTTCCCCATATTAGGTTTGACCCTAATCCGGCAGATTTATGTCGCCTTATGTCTAGGGTTGCATGCAATTCTGCTTAATTATGGTAGATCTACTCTTATCACAGGGACTTTTGCTCCTCTGCTCTAAGCACATCTAATTCTTGAAGTAATACCTAGGTTTATTAAATCAAGAATGAAGAACACATAATTAAGAACAACTCAAGTATTTATCATATAACTCAAGAATAAATAATAACAAGATCTGTCTTAGGTTTCATCCCCCTCAAGTATTTGAGGGGTTTAGTTCATAATAAAGAAAAAAAACATCTCAGAAGAAATAAAATAACAAAACATAAAAGAACCCGAAAACCCCTAAAGGAATTTAGGGAGATCCTCTATATTGCTGCAGAATTCCGGCTTCTGGGATGATTCAATCAGCTTCCCTGCGAGTAATCCCTACTTCCACTCTCTATGTTGGCAGCAAAGAATACTTCTCTTTTGAGGGAAATAAGCACACCCTAAGAGTTGCCTCCTAGGATCTTTATATAGAGCTTTGGGGAGCCTTTCTTAGCCTCCAAGTATCCCAATTCGAGTGAAATTCCTCTTCCTCACGACTAGAACACGCCCGTGTGCCACGCCCGTGTGACTTCGACAAAGGCCGTGTGATTTGGCACGGCCATGTGGCCTGCCCGTGCTTGTCGAGAGCTGGACCGTGTGATCTTCATGTGGCACGGCCGTATGGCACGGTCATGTGGTAATTCCTTGGGCCGTGTGTTATGTCATTTTTGGCCCATTTTCCTCATTTTCAGTCCATTTCCTATTCTTTTCTCTTCCCTATACTCTCTTGAGTATAAGATATGAAAAATAAGGATTAAGAGCACCAATTCTCACTAAATTGATAATAATTCATCCAAAATATAGGCTAAACATGAGGTAAAAATATGTATAAATTAGCGTTTATCACCTATCTTCAATGGACGATGCCCAGTCAGCATCCGAGTAACCAACAAGCTCAACTTGCCCTTTAGAGAAATATAGCCCATGATCAATCGTGCCAACGAGATACCTTAGCACACGCTTGACTGCTTTTCAATGAATCTCACTGGGAAGATTCATGTACTGACTTAACTTGTTAACACAAAATGACAACTCTGGACGTGTGAGACACAAATATTGAAGCATTCCCACTGTACTCCGATACAAATGTACATCATTAAAGGGAGGGCTGCCATCAGATGCCGTTAGTTTTGAAGTAGTGACCATTGGTATAGGTGTAGCAGCAGCACCCAACATGTTAGTCTTAGCAAGTACCTCTAAAATATATTTTTTCTGATTGAGAAACAGCCCCATGGTTGTGCACTGCACTTCAACACCAAGAAAGAAATTCAGTGGCCCCATGTCCTTAAGAGTAAATTTACTGTGTAGTTGGCGAATTACACTAACCATTTCATCATTGGAGCTGCCTGTTACCACAATATCATCAACGTATACAATAAGTAGCACCACACCCGCAGCGCATCTTTGAATAAATAAGGAAGTATCAGTCTTTGATGCAACAAAACTAAGCTGAGTAACCAAATATCGTTTAAGAGTATGAAACCATGCTCTTGGAGCTTGCCGTAGTCCATAAAGCGCTTTGTTCAACTTACATACAAGCTTCTGGCCATTGGCACCGGATACTTCAAAGCCAGGTGGCTATTCCATGAAGATTTCCTCCGTCAAATCACCATTGAGGAAAGCATTGTTGATATCAACTTGGCGCAAGGACCATCCTTTCATAATAGCAACAGCTAAGACAACACGAATGGTAGAAGCTCGCACTACTAGGCTTAACGTATCATGGAAATCAATACCAGCATGTTGTGAAAAACCTTTTGCTACTAAGCGAGCTTTGTACTGCTCCACCGATCCATCAGCCTTCTTTTTCACCTTGAACAACCATTTACATCCCACAGCCCGACGTGTATCAGGAAGAGGACAGAGACTCCATGTGTCGTTCTTAATAAGAGCATGAAGCTCACTGTGAACCGCTTCTCGCCAGTGCTTATCTTTTATTGCAGCATGAATATCATCTGGTGTATCTGTTGATAAACAAGCTGCCGTGGTCAGAAAAGCCTTAGGTTTAAATATTCCCGCTTTGCTAGGGTAACCATGGGATGGGAGTTTATTTGTGTGGGTGGGAGAAGAACAGTAGGAATAGCAGGTTGAGATACATGAGGTTGAGTTGATACTTGAGGTGACGATTGAGGGGATAGCACAGGGGACGAAGCATGAGGAATATAGGTGGTGGTAGGTTGAAATTTAGTTCATGATAGAGTATGTGTCAAATGATCAGAACTTGCAGCTTGAATGACCCTAGGAGTAGGTATACTTTGAGGACGCATAACTAGTAATTTGAGCTGACAGTTGATGGAACAGTGTTGGCAAGGCTGGAAACTTGAAAGCTGGCATTTTTAAAAGGAAATATGGATTCGTGAAAGGTAACATGGCGTGGGACATATACTTTTCCATTATTGGCCTGACACCGATAACCTTTATGCTACGGTGAGTAACCAAGGAACGTGCATGGGGTGGAGCGAAACTGCAGTTTATGACTGTTATGAGGTCAGAGATTCGGAAAACATAAACAACCGAAAACTCGAAGGAAGGAGTAGTCTGGTGGATCGTGAAAGAGCTTTTCATATGGTGACAAATGACCAAGAGGAGCGAAGGGCAACCTATTTATCAAGAAAACAGCACTGCAGAAAGTATTGTGCCAATAAGATAAAGGCATAGCTGCATGTGCAAGCATTGACAATCCTGCCTTAACGATCTGTCTGTGTTTTCTTTCGACCAAACCATTCTGCTCTGAGGTGTATGGACATGTGACCCTCCATTGAATGCCCTGGTGAGATAGATAACCTCGTAATGCCTGAAACTCACCACCACCATAGTTTGAAGAGCAAGAATCTTATGACCAAGAGCTCGTTCTGCTTGTTTGTGAAATAAAGGAAAGACATGAGAAACCTCAGACTTTTTCTTCAAAAAATAAATCCACATATATCTTGTATAGGTAACGTAGTAACGAAAGTTATTAGAAAGAAGAGGAGCAGGCCCTCACACATCAGCAGCAATCAATTGCAACAGTTTAGTGTAAACAGAAACAGACTTTGCGAACGGTAACTTCCGTTCTTTGCCTAAATGGCAAGCAACACATTGAAGTACATCTTGAGAAGAATCAAAGTCTATATTACAACGATACAATACCTTTTTAAGCGTAGCAGTGCATGGATGCCCCAGCCTAGAATGCGATAGACTAAATGAAGGAAACGATCGAGAAGCAGCAAAACAATGTGCTACAGTAGGAGCTGCAGTAGATCGTGTCATCACAGGTAAGTCAAGCTTGTATAACCCATTACACTCGGAACCCCAAAGTAGCACCTCATTGGTTTTCATGTCACGAACTCGACACTGTGTAGAAGAAAACTCAAACATTACTTTATTATCCTTTGTAAACTTGGATACTGACAATAAGTTCTTGGTTATTCCAGGTACAAGCAACAAAGACTTCATGAACAAAAGACGGAATCTTGTAAGAAGAGAGGACTGACCAGTGGACCTTATAGAGAGAGCATTACCATTGCCTATATATACTTTACCTGACCCATGGTATGGAGTACTGTCACTTAGAGATGTGAAAGAGTTGGTAAGATGATGAGATGCACCAGAATCCGGATACCATGCGTTATCACCTACTGATTCAGGTGTAGCAACAAGGGCCTGAGGAGAAGGAAGTGTTAGACCTGAGCCGGATGTATTGATATGCTGCATAGAACTAACAGCAAACGGATTGGGAGTAGTCCATTGCTGAAGTTATGTTGGAGGTGCAAACCAGTTTTGCTGATTGTAAGGTGCCATAGTAGGAAAAGATGAGGTCACCCAGGGGTTAACAGACGAGCCATTACCAACCATGCAGATGTTGGCCTGTGGTGAGGGAGGAGGCCGATACCCTGAACTCTTGTAAGTAGTGTCAAACCGGTAGTAACAGCGATCCACCAGGTGTCCAGTCTTTCCACATAATTGACATTGGAATCGAGAGTTTGCTGACCGACCACGCTCTCGCCCACGATTACCAGAAGGACGATAGGCTGGAGTGGTGGCTGTAACATTCTCAGAAACAGTAGGCTAACGAGTAGCTATATTCGCAGAACTGGGGGTGTCAAGAGTAGATAATTGTTGACGTGCTTCAAAGTCAAGAAGCATTGTGGTAACACTCTGAACACTGTACGACACTGGACTTGCAGTAATGATCGTAATCACTAACTCATATTCAGAAGATAAGCCATTAAGAATGGCTGTAACATGCTCTCGGTCACTAATAACCTCCCCACGGTTGGCTAGATTATCACAATAACCCTTGATTTTCATCAAGAATTCTTTCATGGAAAGATCAACTTTCCGTTGAGAAGGAAGGGCCCTTCTATAAAACATCAATTGAGACGTAGTCTTGCTGCCAAACAAACTAACAATTACATTCCAGATTTGAAGACTCGTATCCAAACTAATAAGATAAGGGAGAACGGAATGACTAACCGATGAAAGCAACCATGATGCAAGAGCACAGTCTTGCTGTTGAAAGCGCGCAAACTCAGGATTTTCTTGAGAGACACCTGCATCATCAAGAATGTACGAAGAAGGAGGAACAAACTGTGAATTAATAAACCGTTGCAGCTTATATGTCTTGATGGCAAGAAGCACCTGTTGACGCCATAACAGGTAATTATTATCATCGAGAAGGACACTGATTCTCTTGGTAGAGAAAAATCTACTATCGGCAACTTTATTTGGTAGAACGGAGGACATTATTAGTGTAACAGATTGAGCCGATGGGCTAGACGGAGAAGTCATGAGCGATCACTCCAGGAACGATCGAACCTCTGATACCATATTAAAAATGTATTTAGAAAAGAACCAATATGAATAATTCTCGTGTATTTAGAAGAGATACAATAACAAAAACCCTTACTTCTTGAGAGAGAACGATGCATGCTTATAAAGCCACATGTAGTAACTGCTAACGCAACTGATAATAACAACTAACAGTTTATTAGTAACTATTTACAACTACTAAACAGACTTAACGACTTAGCTATTATCTTAACACTAGGCACAAACTAGAAAAACAATACCCTTCCGACAAAACGACTACGGAGCACCATGACTCATGAATTGCTTTGAAGAACTCAGGTGCTATGGGTTCACCTGTCTGGAGCTTTTCGTTATCCCTAAAAGTGATGATTCCTCTCCTTTTGAATGCGGTATAAAGATGATCCGTGAAGTTTCTGCGGGTATCCTCACCTCTGAAACTCAAGAAAACATCATATTTCCCTCGAGAAACTGAAGAAGATGATTCTAATGATGATGAGGAAGAGGAAGAGGAGGATGGCTCATTATCGAATCTAACCATGGGAAAACTCAGGAGCTAAGTTGAAGAAATCGATCGGATTTACTTGGTACTTGGAGATTTTCAAGATTCTTTTTTGCCGCAGAAAGGCTGGCCAATTAACACATCTCTAAACAAACTGAAAACAAAAGAAGAGGGGTAGTTTCGCAAAGCAAACATTAAGAAGTGCTATATTTGGAGGAAAGTTAATGGAGAGTTAGTAGTAACTAGACTCTCTAGTACCTTAAGAGTACATTATAGCCAAATATTGCAATGATTGCAAAAGACAAACCAAGTGGAAGGAATAGTAATTCACATGAAACTGATGTTGAAAAGAAAAAGCATTCTACTTGTTTTTGACACATTTCAACTTTATTTTCTCGATTTTCATTTGATTTTGTTTGGCTGTTTCTTTCTTTTCCATCTTCTTTTTCTTTTTCTTTTCTTTTCTCACTCAATTATAAGAATCCGACAAATCCGACAAATATAGCTCTCATTTTCTCGAGTCTGGGCAACAAAGAACTGGGGCTCAATTACTCTTCCTAATTTTTAGTGTTAAATTGATAGATTTTAAATTTAAATGTGAAAAATAACTAGATTATAGAGTTTAGTTGTTAGTTGTTCCATATAAGGATTAAAGTGATTTATTTGTAAATTTGTTATGGGACTTTGATAAAAATAGATAGTAGAGGGTTTATAGAGGATGGGATTGAAATTGGATTGTAAAATGAAACTCAAATTTGAAAGATATGACTATTTCGGTTTAGAGACTAAATTGAATAAAATGTAAAATTTTAGGGGACATTCAAAAAATGCAATTGAATTAATACATGCTTATAATAGGATGATATGAGATGTTTGGAATTAATAAATTGAACTGGATTATTTTATAGATCAAGAATTGAACCAAATCGAGACTAATCACAAAAAAACAAAAATTGTTGAATAGTCCTTAAAAGCTCATTTGGTTGTTGTTTTGCGAGGTAAGTTCATATGGAACTTACCAAGTTAATTCATGTTATGTTTGTATTTCTATAAATTGAATCAATATATTCGTTACATATTTATTTTGTTTTGCAAAGTATGACATCAAGGTAAATTGAAAATGATTATTTGAGTTTAAAATGCTATGTTTGAAATTGATTATTGAACAAGAGGACTAATTTGAACAGAAATGAGAAATTGTGTAACTTAATGGTTATGTGTTTTGACATTGAATTTGGTTGGAATGTAGTATGTTATATAATGAAATGAGAAAAACTTAATCAAATCGTGGAAGAACAAAATGTTTCACTAAACACTTTATGGATAGCAGTGGTAGTGTGACTTTGAAAATTCGCCAAAAATTGTAGGAATTGAGTTAGAGGTTGAATAAAATATAAAACTAAATATTATTGAGTCTAGTTTTGTATATAAGCAACGGTGAAAGCAATGGAATCTTAATCTATGAGATATAATACTTTTTATGAGACAATATCAGAATAATTTCGGGTTCCCTTATTCTAATTTTGAAAAATCATTATAAATTGTACAAAAATGTTTAGGAAATTATATTCATATTCCTAAAGTATTAATGAGTCTATTTTCAAGGGAAACAAACAACAAAATAATATGAGACTTGTACTGAAAGATATTTAATTTTTTTAGTAAAAAAAAATTGGTATTAATCTAATTTGAAATAAATTCTAAAATTTTTATGGTAAAAATTTCATTGAGTCTAGTTTAAAAAACAAAGAGTGAATCTTAATTTCAAATTCTGTAGGTCCGGATATAAATAATTTAGTGAGTACTACTCAAGAAAACAACTTTGTTTAAAGTATATGGATAAATAGTGAAAAGATGATTCATGTTACATAAAAGCATGTCATACTAAGGTTAATGGTTCTTGTGCAAATACTCGTAAATAAAGGAAGTGGAATGGATAGGAGGAGGAGGAAAAATAATAAAAGAACTATAAATGAATTAATAGTTGATTATGATTGATTGAATCTTATTGGTGTGAATTTAATTGATTATTGAGATAGATGATTAAATTGAATTAAAGTGAAAATATTAAAACTAAATGAAATGGTAAAACTAGTTTGGAATTGTGATGATATGTTATGTTATGTATGAAATGATATCACGAGTGATTAATTGATGATATTGATGAGATCGATCGAATGAGAATTGAACTTATAATGGAATTGGATTAATAATTACCCTATTAACTGCTCGGGGGGAGTTATTTCGACTATATGTCGATGAGTGCTAGGTGCATTATACTTTAGATGTTCTGATGAGTGTTGGGCACAATTTTTACTTTGGTCAAACTGAGGAGTGCTGGGTGCAATCTATTTTTTCAAAATTTTTTTGATGAGGCACCGAGTACCAAATTGGAGTATTGATTAGATTTGTGTATTTGTCGTGTCTGAGTCAAGTTAATAGAGATTTAATATTTAAAAATTTATAATGATAATGAAAAGAATTGTTAATGTGACAGAAATTTGTAAACTAGATTTATTAGTCCGGAAGGTTGGTACGAAATTGTGACGAATTCAACGATTCAGTTTGGGAAATGGTATGTTAATATGATATATTCCTAACTAGTTATTTGTTCATATTTAAGATGATTCATAAGACATGTTTATCATGATATATTGTGTGTTGTTGATGAATTGAATTGTGTTTCTGAAATTGAATGTGAATATATATTGGATTGAATTGTAATGAAATCATTGACAACGATAAGAACAGTATATAGGATACGAATATGCAAATACGACCAAATTCAGGGTATGATATGTAATTGAAAATAATTACAGGATATGATATGTGAGAAATAATGATTCCATCGGGTGTGATATTATAATTGGAATTGAAAACTTGAAAATGAAATGAAATAGATCAACAACCTATATCAAAAGCACTCAAATATGTTCTCATTTTGACAACCTATATCTGATGGTTTTCACCTTAAAAGAAAGGTGGTGGAGGCAAAGAACAACTATTTGAAGCCATTTGGCGTTGGCAAATGTTAGCTAACTCTTAACACAACTCTTAATGATTTGTAGCCCTTTAAGATTAAATAAGGTTTATACCAAATTATTGGAAGGGAGAGAAGAAACAATAAAAACTTTGAAAGAAAACATAAAAGGAAGAGAGAAATCTAAAAAAAAAAAAAGATTTTTTTTTTGTTTCTTACTTGAATGCTTAAACTAAAGTTGTTACACATATTTATAGTAGAAAACTTTATCTAAACTATATCCTAAGAACCAATCATTTGTGTTCATGTCATCATTCTTATCCAAAACACGATCTTTATTCAAATCTTAGTCATCGTCTTTATCCTAAAATATCCAAAATATGTTACAAGGACTATGATTAATCATTAAAAGATAAAAACAAATCTAGTTAGAATAAAATAATATTAACAATATTTTAAACATTAAAATTAACAGTTTCTTCAAGATAAATTCTTCCTCATCCCCTATGAAATTGTTTAGGATATTCACGACAATATAGATCTCGCTAAAGTGTTCCTTCAAATAATCTAGAACTATACCTCCATATAAATCATTCCAACCAAGAACAGACATTAGCCTAACAATAACGATACCCATAGCAGTTTTCCATTGAAGGTAGATACATTGTCACTGGGACAAGTAACTAACTTTATTATTGCACGTATATGGATAACATTATTATTAATCTTTCATTGAACTATAAAAATTGCAACTAAATTATTGCTTTCGTTCTATTTTGGTCACTGAACTATTAATGTTTTCGATTTAATTACTAAACTTTCGAAGTCTAATATTTTGGTCACTCCCTCTTTAATTGCCGTTAAATGAGTGATGAAAAATCGATGTGAACTTTTTTATTGGTCTCATAATAAATTTAGTCCTTTAATGTTTTAATGTTTGCATATGTTATCAATTTGATCGAGGAAATATTTGCAAATGCACTTTATCCCAAAACCATTGTGAAAGACGAATTTGTTTGAGGCAATTTCTTCATTTGCTATATCATTCATTGATTTGAAAATTGATGCCAATGTTTCAGTTTAAGTTTATGTATTATTAAAGGAAGCGGTGATGATTATAGAAACTTAAATCTCGTTAATTTGATTCGTAAATATGAGGATGAAAATTTTCATTTTTTCTTAAACATTTTCTGAGCCTTTTGTCTCTTTTTGCATAAACAATTTTTTTTTACCAGATCTCGTTTATTCCTATTTTACCAGCAACAAAATAAAAATGTGAAGCAAAATTAAAAAGAACTAAAATAAGCAAAATGTTTTGGAAACTTGAATATTTATTTGAATTATTGTTTTTAATTATATCATTTGATACTAAACTGAGGGCTAAATTTAGAATTAGAACTAAATTGATAAATTTTATAAATGTTGAGGGTTAAATTTATTGAATTTTTTAGAATTTGAATTAAAATGACAAATTTTATAAACATTAAGGACTAAACTTGTTGAATAATTTATATTTAGGATCAAATTGATAGAATGTCAAAATATTAGAGGGCTAAATTTATTATTAGACTAATAAAAAAAGCCCACACAAGCTTTCTGTGACTCATCTAATGACAACTAACCGAAGAGTAATCAAAATATTTTATTTCAAAAACCTTAGTGACTAAATCAAAAAAATTAATTGATTAGTGACCAAAATAAAATAAAGTTAATAATTTCGTGACTATTTTATACTTTACCCTTTATTTTTCCAACACATCTTATTACATAAGTTAACAATAAATTAATTTTAGTTGGTAAATTTTATTTACCCATGTAACTTGTTTTCGTCCAAGGGGAGGAAAGAAAAATTATTTTGAAGAGTTTTTTTTATAAAAAAAACTAAAGCTTTTATTATTTTAATTTTTAGTTTAAATTTATACTAAATATTTTTTATATTATGAAAAATTATTTTAATAAATAAAATTTTTATTATGTTAATACACTAAATAATCAAAGGAGACATTTCTATGACATTCTTTGTTTGATGAAGTACAGAGCCAACTTTCCAGAGCAATTGAAAGCTACTAAGCACAAGCATATAGTAGTCTCTCGTTATAAAAAACCTTTTAAGACATAACAACTCGGCTTGCAAATTGACCAACCTCTCAAAAACACGACAGGCTTAATCTGACAATTTGATTCAAACGATAAATCTCTATTTGCAATATAAAAATTTGTTGGCACCTAATTGAACTTTAATTTCAATTTTCTTGTTTTGTACATTGAATTCTAGTTCTATGCACCTCCTCAATCTATATTACCATCGACTCTTTACTTTTCATGAAGTATATATATGTTATAATTGTGTATGACACATTTGAATATGGATACATGATATAATCCTCCAAATACCTAAAAAAAACTTAAAACAAGAATTGAGTATATCAATATCTTTATCCGACATTCACCCAAAATACATATAGTATAGTGGTCATCCTCTAGATGCTAGTATTTTATGGAAGCAAATGTTTAGATCATCATGTATTAACTTTCAAAAGGCTGCTTTCAAGAGTAAATCTTCATGCTTCATCTCTTGTAGTTAAGATGTTTGAACTTTATAAACATATGGAAATGGTTTGATTGCAATAGTTACGATGTTTTGGGATGTACTAATACAACCAAGTAGAATAATGCTAAAAGAATAAGACAATTCCAAGGAGCTTTCTTTATGATGTAGTTTCTTTACTATGGCACAAATGGTCTGAAAATGTTCTCTCTAGAATACAAGGGTTACTCAAAAGAAGGAAATGATTGCGCTTCAATTTCTTCTTGAACGCACGTGTCAAAATGTTATCCTAAGATAGAATGACTATGCTTTAAAATTTCTATTATAACTTGTAATCCATTTTATTATTAAAAAATAATAAAAAAATCTTATTAAATGATTTTAACCAATGGTATTTTCCGCCTATAAAAAAATTGAAACACAACTTGTACGGAAAAGATAAATCTATATGAAAGAAAATGGATAATAATATATAAAGCTAGGAGAGTAGTCGATGGTTTACAATATCTGATTGACAATGTTCACAAAATCGAGTAATTTTCCCCTGCTGATCACCTGCTTTCGCATTCAACCTGGAAGCAAAGCACGAAGATATGAAGTAAATCAGCCTTACAAAACAGGAGACAATAGCATATATCAATCATTGAAGATTTGCGGAATACAATGAAAATAAGTGAATGCTTAACCATTTTCTTTTGACGGGGGCGCCTATATTATTCTTGTTTGATCCATCGTTTGAATGGATATCATCAAATTTTGAAGAAGTTGGCTCACTATGTTCTTTTATGGTATGATCCATCTCTTCCAAATCTTTCTCATGCACTATTCGAGCCCCACATTTCTTCACCTTGGAATTGATGCCAAAGATTTGTAATACAAACTCTATTTCAAATGGAGCAGCTAATTCCACCAAGGAAGACAAATTTATTGCGGCACAAGGCAAATAACGTATCCAAAGGTGGTCCTCGGTCACGCTTGTAGATTTCCCGCTAAAATGCCAGAAATCACTTATAACTTTTCGGGAGTAATTTCTACCATGGATAACAACTCTGAAGGAAATATGATCCCCCCTCCAAGGTTTATTATTGAAGTCAGAGAAGAAAAGACAGCAGAAAGCAAATCCTAAGAACTGTGTATCATTCAGAAAATTGGGAGGCAATTGCATCTTTATTATAGATTTTGAAGAGCCATCCGTTTGACTGCTAAACCATAATGGTATTTCACTTCCTGGTATGAAAATGCCATACCATTTTTTTATTGCATTTGCAACCGTCTGCAAACAAAGACACATTTGCTGAAACTAGTACCATAAATCAATGGGAGCGATAATAGCAAAAAATAAAGGTACTAACCTTCAGACATGTCTTCAGCATTGTTACTGCATTGTTACCCTCTGCCAATTTGAAGCAGTTAAAAGCACAAATATATCCAGTAAGCCTTGAAGGGCAAGCTGTTGTTGACTGTGCAACTACTTCCAATGAAGCACAACCATCTATCCATAACTGTATGCCTAGTGGAAGCTCAGGCAACGACTTAAGCCTTTTGCAATCAGTCAGCCATAGACGACTAAGCTTGGAAAGTCGGCTAAGAGTCGCAGGTAGGGTGATGAAATTGTTATCACTAAGTCTTAGACTTTCCAACGAGGACAAGCTGCAAATATCATTAGGAATAGCCCCCTCATCAAGGTTGCAATCACTTAAACTCAGCTCTTTTAAAGTACTCAAACCTGACAAAATTGCAGGTAGCCTCAAAGTCGTACAGTTCCAATTAGGACTTTTTGTTGCGCTCGAAATAAAAGGCCAATATGCTCGCACTCTAGATGGTGGTCCCTTGCATCCTCGAAAAGACAAAAACTTCAGATTTTTCATATGAAAAATGAAGGACGGTGGTGTTGTTATGGCAGTTCCACTCAAGTCAAGCTTCTCCAAAGATTTTATTTGCTGCAAATTCTCTGGCAAATTTTCTAGCTTGGAACAACCAGAGAGAACAAGACTTGTGAGCAATTCACAACCACCTATACTGCTTGGGAGATTCTCAAGCTTACAACAATCTTTAAGATTTAACAACACAAGACTCCTGAGATGTCCAATGGAAGAGGGAAGTTCTTTAATACCAGTCCCATCCAAATGAAGCTTTTTCAAACACTCCATTTCTCCCACAATCTCTGGAATCAATTTTATATTTGAACAACCTGAAAGAATTAATGTTTCAAGAGATTCCTTTCCAATTTTGGATGGGAAACTCCTAAGACTTTTGCAGTTTCTTAAATTCAAAAGCTTAAGCCTCCTTAGAAACCTGATGCTTGGATGAAAATCTGCTATTCCAGTACCTTCCAAAACCAAACTTTCAAGGTTTGGGACCATTCTGAAATCTGGTATTTTCACAAGATTTCTAGAGCATTTGAGGTCGACCAATTTTAACTTATGCAAAGGCTGTTGGAAAAAAAACAATAGAAAAACAAAGAATTGAAATGTCATTTTTTTGGTTACTTCGCTATCTGTGTTTGGCAAATAATTGATAAAACAATGTAATTCCTACCATGTCTGGCTTCCATAATTTTTGAATGCAGCTATAAGGCAGAAGAAGTGCAACAAGCTTTTCTGGTTGGAAGCTTGAAGGGAAGGATTTGAAAGGGTACCCATGCCACTCCAAAAGTCTTAACTCGTTGCTAAGGTATTTAATATCACGAGAATTTGGGGCATTGAAGATTCTGAGCAATCTTAACCTTTTCATCTTCAAGAAGGCATCAGCACTCAAAGTCCAGGTCTTATTTTGTTCCCTGATAACCAAATGATGAATGAGCTCCACAAAATACAGAGTAATCAACTACAAATACACAGATAGATGTATGAATTTGTACCCGGTATAATCCAAGACTATACCTTGAACAGCTTCCGTAGCCTGAAAATCAGAGTAATGGACAATTAATAGTAACTTTAATGCCTCAACTATGCATATAACAGCTATGACAAGTTTAGTTACTAGTGTAATAGAAACAGCTTGTTTAATACACATGTTCAAATAGTTAATATAAAATAAAAATAATTAGTACAAATTTACAAATAATAAGTAAAATTTTGGTAAAAAAAAAAAAGACTTCTTTAAAATAAGAAAAATATTATACTTCTCTTTGTGACAAACAAATTATATAAATGGTTACAAATTATCAATTATAATTAATTTATAGTTAACTCATATACTTAAATAAGTTAAAAAATAATAAATATAAGACTATAGTGCTAATATTTACTTGATGACTTACTATATTTTCTTTTGAAAGAAATAAGACTTACTATATTTTCTATTATCACATTATAGGTATAATTTTCTTCCCATAACCTAGTACGTTTTCCTGGTTCATTAGGAGATTCTTGGTAAACAATATTCCTTCCCATCTCTTGTAACAAGTCATGCATCGATAATTTGTTGTCTTCATCAATTGTTATAAGAAATTTTTTGATGAGAACATCAATTCCAATATCTGGGAAAAAGCCACAACCATCTAGAATTTTGGTTACCATATCTTTGTCATCTCCTTTAAAAAAGCATGCAATATCTAAAAATATATCTTTCTCAGACTCTTCTAACCCATCAAAGCTTATTTGAAGCCTATTTAGAATTTCTTTATTGGACTCCTTTTTAAGTCTTTCAATGGCACTTCTCCATTGAGCTTCATCTGATCTGCCAGACAGAAAAGAACCAAAAACTTCAAGAGCTAATGGAAGGCCATTGGCATATTCCACTACACGTTTAGAAAGCTCAAAAAATTCCTTTGCAGGTGTTTCAGTTTTGAAAGCTTTCAAACTGAAAAGGCGAAGTGCTTCCGTGGCATTCAATTTCGTCGGATTATACACATCATCCACTCCGTAGATTTGCAGCAGATGCTCGTCTCTTGTTGTTATGATGATCCTGCTTCCAAAGCCAAACCAACCACGCTGGCCTATCAAGCATTTTAAGTGTTGCATGTTATCCACATCATCAATAACAACAAAAATCTTTTTATGAGATAACATACGACTTATGATGTCGTTCCCATCATGAACATTAAAAAAGTTGAAACTTTCCTCTGGAAAAATTTGGGAAAGAAGTTGTTTCTGCAAACAAATAAGTCCATGTTTCTCTGCAACTTCACGAACATCAGCCAGAAAGCTTTTGCCTTCAAAATGACTTGAAATTTGGGTATAGACAAATCTTGCAAGAGTTGTTTTACCTAACCCGCCCATACCACAAATCCCTATAATCTGAACACTATCATCTTCCTTCCCCATGCCTATTTTGCAATTTAACTCTTCCAAACGTGATTCAATTCCAATCATTTCATTAGGAGCACTTGCAAATGTTTGACATAATTTTGTTGATACCTTTTTAATGATTTCTCCAATAAGTTCTGATTCATGCCTTCAAATACAAAGCAAAGGAAAAAGCTTAGTGAAACTTTAAGGGCACAATCCTTAGCTAATGCCTCAAATTTCAAACTTGATGCTGGTAAGATATTATTGAAGTGAAAGAATATGATAGTTACCTGTTACTCAAGTGCCATCCTTTGATGTTAGCTACTTGAGTTAAAGCAGATCGCCACCTTTGTGTCTTATCTTTGTTGCCCTGGAAATTATTTTCATGCTTAAGAAAAGCTTCTTGAACTTTTCCGGTTTGTTTTCTCAAATCAGATGGATCCACATAATAGAAAATGGGGAAAACTTTATGTCCCTTGTCGTTTTTCTGTTGAATAATCTCGGAAAGCTCTTCTAGGCACCAACTCGAAAAACAATACCCTTCCGACAAAACGATTACAGAGCACCATGACTCTTGAATTGCTTTGAAGAGCTCAGGTGCTATGGGTTCACCTGTCTGGAGCTTTTCGTCATCCCTAAAAGTGATGATTCCTCTCCTTTTGAATGCAGCATAAAGATGATCCGTGAAGTTCCTGCGGGTATCCTCACCTCTGAAACTCAAGAAAACATCATATTTCCCTCGAGAAACTGAAGACGATGATTCCAATGATGATGATGATGATGAGGAGGAGGAGGAGGAGGAGGAAGAGGAGGATGTCTCATTATCGAATCTAACCATTGGAACTTAGGAGCTAAGTAGAAGAAACCGATGGGATTTACTTGGTACTTGGAGATTTTCAAGATTCTTTTTTCTCGCAGAAACGCTGGCCAACTAACACACCTCTAAACAAACTGAGAACAAAAGAAGAGAGGTAGTTTCTCAAGGCAAACTTTAAGAAGTGCTATATTTGGAGGAAAGTTGATGGAGAGTAGCAGTAGTAACTAGGCTCTTTTAGAAGTGATTAATGATTAATCTACAATAAACTTGATTATCACCTTAAAGTATATTATAATTAAATATTGTAATGATTGCAAAAGACAAACCAAGTTGAAGGAATAGTAATTCACATGAAATTGACGTTGAAAATAAAAAGCATTTTACTTGTTTTTGACACATTCATCTTTATTTTCTCGATTTTCATTTGATTCTGTTTCTTTCTTTTTCTTTTCTCACTCAATTATAAGAATCCGATAAATCCAACTCATATTCCCTGACGACACAAATATAGCTCTCATTTTATCCTGTCTGAGCAACAAAGAACTGGAGCTCAATTATTCTTCCTAATTTCTCATTTAAGTTTTGGTGAATGCTATAATTTTGTAATGTTATGTTAGCAATAATGTTTGGTGTTATTAAAATAATTAATAGGTTATGTCTCAATATAAGAAAAAAAAATTATGAAAAAATTTTATAAAAAAATCTTATTAAACATAAGTTGCATTTTTTTTATACAAGATGTTAAATTATTTTATTTAAATGTTATATTAAAGGACAAAAGAATCATCATAATTTAAAAGAAAAAGTATTAATTTTTTTTCTACCATATTAATATCTAATTAACCCATAACACAAACTCTATTAAGAATTTTATAGTAAGTACCAATAATATTTTTTTAGTAATTTGAACTAAAAAATTGATACTCAATGATAAGCGTCGAATCCACAAAAAATATTCCTACTATAAATAACTCTAACTAGTAGTAAGAGTGGTAGTAGGGTCGAATCCACAGGGATTAGGATCTGTAATCAATTTCTGTGTCCACTTATGAATAGAATATCGTCCTGTCAAGAGGTCATGGCAAGTGTTGTGCCCACGACTCCAAATGTACTTGCTAAAAATAGAATAAACAAGTAAAGCGGGGGTTTGAGAATGTTTAAGAAAGTAAATATTCTAAAATAAGCAATTAATTAAATGTAATTGGAAATAAATTCAGAGATGTGCCAACAAAATAAATAGCCTTAGCCTTAGATTTGGTAAATTCCGTGTTGAGAATCGATCCTCGAAAATTGATCTTCTCCTCCAAACGATAAGTTGGTTATAGCGATTAAGAACATCCTAACCACCAATCTTCCTCTCGTAGCTGGTCCCGGTACGTCCTGCAAACCAACCCTTACCGATTATCTAACCGAGATACACGTGTTCTCGATTGAAGATTCCGGTAGCCTTGCATTCTGAAGAACCCAACTTGAATTAACAGCCTCAACCGCGTGGGTCGTTCGATTTGTTCTCGTAGAATCAAATACAACACTGATGACTCGTTTCTCCAACTATCAGCAAACACGACTCCAACCCAACGTGCACTTTGACTTGAAATTGAGTTAAACTTTAAGGGATGATTGGTCTATCCCGATACTTAGGAAAAAAAATGAATACCGCTTGGATGGATTTTTAGCGCAAATACGAATCTCACAAATCTCGACCGAAAAGAACACTGACCTAAAGCTAAGATAAAATTTTGTGTAGCATGGAATTATTCATGCTTTGTATGTTTTGAAAGGTGATGGAATTTGTATGAAAGGTGATGGAAATTGAGAAGGAAAGTATTTAGGGAGAGAATTAGACAAACTTTGTAAAAGCAAGACAAAAGTAATCCAATTCCCAATTGAAGTAGGAAAAGTACACAACTCCAAAGTGAAGTAGGAATACAAAAACTAATGGACGATTTTCAAAGAACAAAATATCCCTATTTATATACATGGGGTTTACTAAAAATAGCCTAACTAATTTAATAAATTAAAATAAAAAATAAAAAATATAATATAATATCTTCCTATTTTTAGCTTTTTACAAAGTCAAAATATTTGATAACTCCTTGGCTTTCTCCATATTTTTGATTTGGCCCCAATTCAATGTTTGTCTTTCAATTTGGCCATTTTTAGCTTGTTTTTCGACCAATTGCATCCCTGACAAGATTAGATCATAAAAGCACTTAATTAGCAAGGTTCAATTCAACAATAAACCAAATTAAACACAAAAAATATACAAATTAGTATGTTTATCACTCAAACCTTGATAATGTAATGTAATCTCTCTCTATTAAAGAAATTATTCGGTAAAATCTTCTTATGATCCTCCCAATAATATTATGCAATGAGTTTTTATTTCATTACACATCAATCCATTTTCACTAAAATCCATCCTACCTCTATCTCAATCTCCTTAGGAAATGAAAGAAATAAAATCTTCAAAATCACACTCGCAATTCTTGGATATGAAGAAGTTCCTCCTTATTATTGTCCTCACTTCCTCCTGTCGAAACCATTTTTTTTAAAAGGGGATCGACTAGGGTTTTGAAAACAAAAATTAAAATGGGAATTGCCACCAATCATTTTTGCTAAGGTGTGATCGGGTCACCTCGAAAAATGGTTGTTTTTAATAAACAGTTTGATTTATCACAACAATTTGGTCTACGAAAATCAAGAAAACGAGTTCGGGAGTCGGTTACGCACGAGGAAGGATTAGCACCATCGATACACCCAAAATTGGTACCTAGTTGATTAATTAGTGTCTTAACGTCAAAGATTTGTAAACTTGAAAGAATTTAAAATATGATCCCTCTTTTTGTTTAAAACACTTGAATGAATTGAAACGAATGTTAAAGTCCCTCTCGTCTCGAAGCAATAAAATGTGACGTCCACTAAGTTAGGATACGACATCTAGAACCTTTGAGAATGAGCGTGCTTTTTATTTAAAATTTATGAATTTAAACTTCAAAAAAGATATTCGATTATTTAGGTTAAACGAGAAAAATCGAAACCTAGTAAGTTAGGGTACAATTTCCTCGGCTTTCCAAACACGAAATATTATTTTTGTGAAAGAATTATTTTTTGTGTTGAGTAAAGGTTAATATAACATGAATTTGTAATAAAATGTAAAAATAAGTCACGATGATAATATGTGCAAATAAAAATAAATGCATTAATAGAAAATACTGTAAAAACAAGAATAAAGGAATTAACGAGCACAGAGCTAATTATAAGTCAAAGATAACGAAAAAATAAAAAAGACATAAATAAATGATATAAATAAATAAATAAATAATGAAAATAATACTAAAAATAATGGATAATATTAAAATACAATGTTATAATATAAAAATAATAGTAATAATAATAGTAATAAAAAAGAAAATAATGAAGATAATGTACTAATAATATAATAAGAATATAATAATATCAATAATTGAAAATAATAATATACATAAAGAATATATTAATAGTGATGAAAAGAAAATAATAATATACTAATATAATAGTACTAAAATGGTGATAATAAGATATAATAGTTAATATAATAATAAAATAATAATAAATATGATAATAATAATAATAATAAATATAAAATAATAATAATAAATAGTAAAGTAAAAAATAGTAATATATTAATAAGAAAAATATTAATATAATGATAAATATAATAGAAAATATAATAAGAATGAAAATATAACAATATTAGTTATAGTAAATAAAAAACAATACTAATAGTAATAAGTAATATAATAGCGATAATAAAAAAATAGAGTAGAAAATAATAATATTAATAATAAGCAATAACAAAATATTATACGGTGTCGTTTTGAGGCCACTGAAACAGGCCCTAAACGGCGCCGTTTCACATGTTATACAAAGACCAAAATATCCTTTCTTTTTTTCATTCAACCCTTTTCTTCTTTTCTTTTGTTTAAAAAAAAAAACTGAAGCCTCTCTCCCCTCTCTCAACTTCTCATCCGGCGCCACCGTTCGCCGTACCACCACCATGCGCGGTGGCCGGCGAGCCTGAAAATTGGGTTTTTCAACCCAGTTTCAAGGCGAGTTCGATGGTCGGGTTTTTCAACCCCAAAAAGAACCGAAGGAAAAGATCCTTACTCCCCCCTTTTTGATCCCGACGTCGGCAAAGGGATTCCCGACGACGAGGCTACGGGATGATTCGGGTAAGGTTTTCTCTCTCCTTTTCTTTTTATTTTCGAAAGTAGAAAACAAAATAAAAAACAAAAAAATAAAACTTAAAAAAAAGGGAATCCAATATCAAATGAATATCACCTTCGAAATTTTGCTCTATTTTTATTGATAAGTGCTTTTTTTCTCTTTACAATAATCGGTTTTTTTTTTTATACACTGATTTTTCGAGGCATTTATAGCCGAATATGTTCTACTATTTCATTGTCCTTCTGCTCTGTTGCCTCTGTTGTCTCTGCTTTCGTCTTGCTTGTTAGTTTGGTTTTGCAGGTGTTGTCAGAGGCATGGAGGAGGCCGGTGGTAGCGTTACAGTGGAGAAGGTGCTGACACCACGTAGGGAACGACGGCCATACTAAGGACTAGCCCTAGGGTTAGTTTGCTGAAAAATTTAGGATAGTGGGCTAGGGTTTGATGTAATGGGCTGTTTGGGTTTGGATTTCAACATGTAATGGGTTCTAATTTGGGTAGTGGGTTGTGGTTTTTTATTTTTAATTTGGACTTTTAAAATTTGGATTTTTATTTATTTTATTATTTTGGTTTTATTTTAATAGTTGGGCCAGGCCAAAATTGGCCTATTACACCTCCCATTTGATATCTTTTTGTTGATAATCCCGTATCAAAAATCTAACTCTACATCCATAAATTAAAGGGATAAAGCTCAAAATCATACATGAACTTTGATTTAATGTGTAACTGTATACATGAACTTTAATTTAATGCAATTATACACACAAAACTCTAATGTGGTTCAAATGTATATTTGAGACTTTAATTTTGATTTAATCATACACATTTAAAGAAATAAAAATATCAATTTATTTTTATATGGGATAAATGTAATTATATGTATGCAATATATAAATATTAAAATGATGTTATATCAACAATTGTGTTAATAAGTTTTAAGAATTGGATCAAATCCAAATTTTATGTATAAAATTACACAAAATCAATATTCATGTATACAATTGCACATTAAACTATAATTCATGTATAGTTTTAGAATTTATCCCAAAATTAAATAATCCAACTTCACATTCATAAATAATTGTTTTTATAAAAGGAAAAAAGCTCTTGCATAATCTTAAAAATAAAAAAAAAAAAAGTTAAAAACCTTTAGCTTTTGGAGCCTTTCAAGATAAGGCAATCAAGAATAGAGCTGTAATGGAATATGGTTGTAATAAAATAAAGTTCTAATCAGTAGAGCATAATATTATTTTTATGAGGACACTTTTCGGTTATTATTAGCTTTTAGGCATAATATTATTAGGAGGAATTATATCTTTTTTACCTAATAATTTATGTTTAAAAAAAGAGAAAATTCTAATAATTTTAATTATTATTTATTAATTTTACTGCAGAATGATTTAAGAAGCATTTAAATTAAGGTACTGCCATGGGGGAAATTTATAGGAACCCTAAAATTCAGTTATGTGAATGGGTTTGTTAATCGAGTTTGAGGAGGATGTAGATAACAACGTGTTATTAAATTCTATCAGGTACGGAAAATTCTCATATTTTCTTTTCACTCTCACACATGCTTCTTTCTACTGCACACACACAATTGCCAAGCACACACCGACCTAAAGGCTATTTATAACATTACATAAATCGACTTAAAGGCTGCTGTAATAAGCTTGTAAAGCTTCCAGCAAATTCATGCTTATCTAATAAGCTCCACTGTTAATGATTTGTTTATCGTTGCAGTTGATGTGCTATGCATTAACAACATTTATTCATGAATAAGGATGTACAATATTATATGTTTTTTTGAAATAAAAGATAATTTAATTAATAGCAATTATAATAGTTAATACACAAACATAATATATATATAATGTAAAAAAAACTAATTTGAGAAAGTATGTTGAAATTTACTGAATTATGTTGTTTTTGGAGAAATAAAGGAAAATGTATTTTAGAGGGTGCGTTTTCAGCTAATGTAAAATAAGTTTTCATTAAAAATTGATAAATCAATTATTTTGGTCAGATGGTTAAATATTAATATTTTGTCTTTTGAGTTTCGGGTTTAATTCTTCTTCTACTCACATTTGTATTTTATTTTATGTTGTTTTAACTTTTTTGGTTTTTAATTAATATTTTTGACACATTAGGTTTTTTAGTTAGATGGTTAGATAATTGTCATTTATCCTTAAATCCTACGTTCAATTCATCTTATAAACATTTTAATATGTATTTTTTATTTCATGTTGTTTCAAGCTTTTTTTTTTCAATTCATCTTTTTAATTAATAACTCTTTTGTTTATAAAATCAAATAATTATTGCAAATATCATTATTTTTAATAAATATAATTTTTATATGTGTAATATTTATTTTTCAATCCATATCATGAGTGTAGCAAATTGACATATTATATATTTTTGTATGTGTATTTGAAATATTTTACATATAAACGTAATGATATTTGAAATATCATACCCACAATGTAGATGAAAACAATGATATTTGAAATAATAATTTGATTTTATAATATTAGAAATCACCATATACCCATAATATAGGTGGAGAAAATAAATATTTGACATATAAGCATTATATATATAAAAATATATATCTAAAGAATTAGTTGATGTTTTTAAAAAATAATTACATATTTATTATTTGATTTTATACAAAAAAAAGAACTTGAAAACAATATATCTATTAATTAAAAAAATTAAAACAACATGAAAAAAAAAATACATATTAAAATGTTTATAAGAAGAATTGGATTTAGAACTAGAGTTTGAAATCACAAGTATCTAACCATTTAGCCAAAAGAGCTAATGTGTCAAAAATATTAATTTAAAAAAAGAAGAAGAAGCTTAAAACAACATAAAATAAAAAAATACAAATGTGAGTAGGAGAGGAATCGAACATTAGATTCAATGACAAAAACAACTAATCTAACATTTAATTATCTAACCAAAATAACTAATTTGTCAATTTTCAGTGAAAACACATCTTGTAGGACGTGTTTTCAACTGACATGGTTGAAAGCACGCCTTATAAAACGCTTTTTTCTTTTTCTCTTTAAAAATAATGTAGATCGATAAATTTTGAAAATTTCAACATACTCTCTCAAATTAATTTTTTTAACATATACATATAAATTAGCCATAATATATGTTACCAATTTTTATTAAGATAGTATAAATTACTGCACAAGTATTATTTTCTTAAAAAACAATCAAATAAAAGGAGGTTATAAATTGACAATAACTACTGCACCCTAATCTTATCATTTTAACACTTTAAATAACTGTTAATGAATAACTACACCCTAATCTTATCATTATCAGGCCTCTCTAATGGCAAACTACCACCAACCAATTTGACGTTGCCAAACTCACGCTTAGTGATGCCTAAAAATCAATACATGATCTCCTCAATATCATCTTGAGATCTAATTTATCGTTCAATATTATGCTGCTATATATCTTCCTCCACTGTCCGTTTGTCTCACCCTCATCAACATCATTTTGAATTTAGCTGCTAAATACCAATGGTTAGATTCGATAGTGAGACATCTTCATCATCATCGTCATCTCCTTCGTTGTCTTCACCATCTTCTGATTTTCGAAGGAAATATGACGTTTTCTTGAGTTTTAGAGGTGAGGATACCCGCCAGAACTTCACGGATCATCTTTATGCTGCATTCAAAAGGAGAGGAATCATCACTTTTAGGGATGACGAAAAGCTCGAGACAGGTGAAGCCATAGCACCTGAGCTCTTCAAAGCAATTCATGAGTCATGGTGCTCTGTAATCGTTTTGTCTGAAGGGTATGCTTTTTCGAGTTGGTGCCTAGAAGAACTTTCCGAGATTATTCAACAGAAAAACGAGAAGGGATATAAAGTCTTCCCCATTTTCTATTTTGTGGATCCATCTGATTTGAGAAAACAAACCGGGAAAGTTCAAGAAGCTTTTCTTAAGCATGAAAAGAATTTCGAAGACAACAAAGAGAAGACACAAAGGTGGCGATCTGCTTTAGCTCAAGTAGCTAACATCAAGGGATGGCACTTGAGTAACAGGTAACTATCATATTCTTCACTTCAATAATATCTTACCAGCATCAAATTTGAAATTTGTGGCATTAGCTAAGGCTTGTGCCCTTAAACTAAGCTATTTCCTTCGCTTTTTATTTGAAGGTGTTCAAAGTGGCAACTTCAGCAGCATTAATGCATCCATGCGAATCATGCATACGTGCATACTTTATGTGGTTGAAGTGCAGTTTACAAGTTTTCACGTACTTTATCTGGTAGAAGTATGTTTTGTCCATCCACCGACCTGTGAACTGATTTGACAGAAACTTTTTGACTAAAAAGGCTAGTTAGCTGCTCAGTTCTATTTTAGGCAGGTCCTAGGTTATCATTAAGTTCATTTAATGTTTGTTCACTTGCTCAAGTTATTTTTATTTGTTTTTTCAAATATATTTGAAAGGTGTAACTAATGTTCATGATATAGAGAGAGTTGATCTTTTGTTCTCAAAAAATTTTTTCTCTGTTTTGCTTCTGCTTTGAACCTAAGAACACAAGCTTTTCTTGCTGTTCATTTGATCCAACACCAATTACCTACATAGGTAATCCGTGTTCTCAGTATCAACACTAATTACCATCATAGGTAATACATGCTTCCAACCCCAACAAATGGTATCAAGAGCCTAATTCTTTGAGGACCTTGGTTGTGTTTTTGTATTCGAGTGAAAAGTGTTTGAAAGAAGCAGAAGCAGAAGTTTTTCGTTGGTTTGTTTGTTTGCTGCAAAAATGAGCTTTACACCACCACCACCACCCGTGTTTGCTGGAGAAAACTACCACATTTGGGTAGTCAAGATGAAGACATACCTCCAAGCACATGATTTGTGGAGTGTAGTCGAAAATGATGCTGAACCAGCTCCATTGAGAGCTAACCCAACCATTGCACAGATGAGGCAACACAGTGAAGAGTGTGCCAAGAAGCATAAAGCAATGGCCTGCTTGCAAAATGGGGTATCCGATGTGATTTTCACTAGGATAATGGCTTGTAGCACACCCAAGGAAGCATGGGAGAAGCTGAAGGAGGAGTTTATGGGGTCAGCTAAAACAAGGCAGCAGCAACTTATCAACCTTAGGAGGGATTTTGAGAACCTTAAGATGAAAGAGTCAGAGACCATTAAGCAGTACTCTGATAGGATAATGGCTACTGTCAACAACATAAGGCTCCTTGGAGATGATTTCAGTGAGAGCAGAGTTGTTGAAAAAGTCATTACAACTCTCCCTGAAAAATTTGAGTCAAAGATCTCTTCATTGGAGGACTCGAGGGACTTGTCAACCATCTCCTTGTCTGAGTTGGTAAACTCCCTATATGCACTTGAGCAAAGAAGAGCCAATAGGCAGGAAGAGCATCCTGAAGGAGCTTTCCAGGCAAAGGCTAAGGAAGCCTCAAGTTCCAGCTACAAAGGGAAAAAGCCTTGGGTCGATAGAAGGGAGAAATCGAAGAAAGATGCAGAAAAAAGGAGGTTTCCACCATGTGTTCACTGTAAAAGGAACACACATCTAGAAAAGAACTGCTGGTATAGACCGGATGTTCAATGTAGAAGCTGTAAACAGTTTGGACATGTTGAAAAAGTGTGCAAGAACAAAGGCAGAACACAAAATCAGCAGCAAAACCAAGCTCAAGCTGCTGAAAATGTTCAAGCTCAGGAGGAGCATGTTTTTACAGCCTCAAGCCTTGAAACCACAAGTAAAGCCAAATATAGTTGGCTTGTGGATAGTGGCTGCTCACATCACATGGCAGCTGATGAAGGCTTATTCAAGGACCTTGACAGGACTTTCACCTCAAAAATCAGGATAGGCAATGGGAACCTGATTGAAGCTAAAGGCAGAGGTGATGTTGTGATCAACACTGGTTCAGGTAACAAAGTTATTTCTGATGTGTTTTTTGTTCCTGATATTGATCAGAATTTATTAAGTGTTGGTCAATTGGTTGAAAAAGGGTACTCATTGATTTTTGAGAATGGTACCTGCACTGTTAGAGATACATGTGGTCAGGAACTGGTCTCAGTAGCTATGGCTGATAAGTGTTTCATGCTGGATATGAATCAGCTTGAGAAGAAGGCCTACACCAGCCTCATTGATAACACTGGCTTATGGCACAAGAGATTAGGCCATGTTAATTACAAGTCACTTGATCAGCTGCACAAGTTAAACTTGGTTGAAGATATGTCTAAAGTTGAAGTCAGTGAGAATGTTTGTGAAATTTGTCAGCTCGGGAAGCAAGCAAGATTGCCTTTTCCAACTAATCAAGCATGGAAAGCTCAAAGCAAGCTTGAGTTAGTTCATACTGACATTTGTGGACCGATGAAGACATCTTCTCTGAATGACAGCAAATATTTTGTGCTGTTCATTGATGATTTCAGCAGATTCTGTTGGATATACTTCTTGCGGCAGAAGTCTGAAGTATTCGAAGCATTCAGCAAATTCAAGGCACTGGTTGAAAATCAATCAGGCTACAAAATTAAAGCCTTGAGGTCTGATAATGGTGCTGAGTACTTATCAGAAAAATTCCAGAAGCTGTGTGAACAAGCTGGAATTCACCATCAGCTGACAACAGTCTATACTCCCCAGCAAAATGGAGTATGTGAAAGGAAAAATCGAACAGTGCTCGACATGGCTAGATGCTTATTGTTTGAAAGCAGATTGCCAAGCAAATTCTGGGCTGAAGCAGCAAATACTTCAGTATATTTGCTCAATAGATTGCCTACTACTGCTGTTAAGGATAAAACTCCTTTTGAAGCTTGACATGGACTTAAGCCAACCGTGTCACACCTAAAAGTGTTTGGTTGTGTTTGCTACACTCTCATTCCTGCTGAGAAGAGAACCAAACTTGAAAGAAGATCAATGCCTGGTATCTTTGTTGGCTATAGCAGTATAAAAAAGGGCTATAGGGTGTATGATCCTTCAACAAAGAACATCATTGTGAGCAGAGATGTGAAGTTTGATGAAGGAAGAGTTTGGGATTGGAATGGGACAGATGCAAGCTTGAATGAGGAAAATCAACAAGACAGCAACTTAGAATTAGCTGAAGAAGGGCCAGTTGATGATGTTGATGATGCACCTGTGAGAGGCACAAGAACTATTGCTGATGTTTACCAAAGGTGTAATGTTGCAATAGTTGAGCCTTCCTCTTATGATGAAGCAGCAAAGGAAAGTTGCTGGCAAGAAGCAATGGAAGCTGAAATGAGGATGATCCACAAGAATGACACATGGGAGCTTGTTGATAGGCCAGAAAAAAGAAAAATTATCGGTGTCAAATGGGTGTTTAGGACTAAGAAGAATGCAGATGGGTCACTGAATAAGCACAAGGCCAGATTAGTTGTGAAGGGTTACAGTCAACAGCAAGGGGTCGACTTCTTTGAAACCTTCGCACCCGTTGCAAGGTTAGACACCATAAGGCTGTTGTTTGCCGTAGCAACTCAAAGACAGTGGAAAGTGCATCAATTGGATGTTAAATCAGCATTTCTAAATGGACTTCTAAAGGAAGAAGTTTTTGTTGAACAACCTAAAGGTTTCAAGGTTGCTGATGAAGAACACAAAGTTTACAAGCTGAAAAAGGCTTTGTATGGGTTGAAACAGGCTCCAAGGGCCTGGTATGACAGAATCGATGACTACTTATCGAGGCTCGGGTTCACAAAGAGTATACGTGAGCCTACTCTTTACATCAAGAAGGCTGGAGAGGAGACCTTGCTGATTGTGTCTCTATATGTTGATGATTTGTTGGTCACTGGTTGTAAATGTGAATTGATTGAAGACTTTAAGAGGCAAATGCAAGAAGTTTTTGAGATGACTGATCTTGGCTTGATGACATACTTTCTCGGTATGGAGGTAAATCAACTTGAGGATGGGATTTTCATAAGCCAAAGAGCATTTGCAGAGAAAGTCTTAGACAAATTCTCCATGTTAAAGTGCAAACCTGTTAACACACCTGTTGCACCAGGAGAAAAACTGTCAAGCACCAGTGAGCATGATCGTGTGGATGAAAAAGGGTATAGAAGTATGGTTGGTTGCCTACTCTATTTGACAGCAACAAGACCTGACATTATGTATGCAGTGAGCCTTCTCTCGAGGTTCATGCACTGCAGCAATGTTGCACATTTAAAAGCTGCAAAAAGGGTTCTAAGATATGTCAAAGGAACCTTGAATTTTGGTGTGAAATTTGAAAGAGCAGAGGAGCTGAAGCTTGTTGGATATTCAGACAGTGATTGGGCAGGCTCAGTCGACGACATGAAGAGCACATCGGGTTACTTCTTCACTCTAGGCTCGGGTGTTTTCAGCTGGAGTTCAAAGAAGCAACAAACAGTAGCTCAATCTACTGCTGAAGCTGAGTATATTGCAGCTGCTACTGCTGTTAATCAAGCCATTTGGCTTAGAAAGCTGCTTGAAGATTTGAATGCTGATCAAGCAGAGGCAACTGAGATCAAAGTTGACAATCAGTCAGCTATAGCAATTGCCAAGAACCCTGTGTTTCATGGCAAAACGAAGCACTTCAAGATCAGATATCATTTTATAAGGGAAGCTGAATTGTCAGAAGAAATTAGCTTGGTTCATTGTTGTTCAAGAGACCAACTTGCTGATATTTTAACCAAACCATTGGCTGTCACAAGGTTTGAGCTTCTGAGAAAAGAGATTGGAGTTTGCTGCCTTATTGCCAAGGAGGAGTGTTCAAAGTGGCAACTTCAGCAGCATTAATGCATCCATGCGAATCATGCATACGTGCATACTTTATGTGGTTGAAGTGCAGTTTACAAGTTTTCACGTACTTTATCTGGTAGAAGTATGTTTTGTCCATCCACCGACCTGTGAACTGATTTGACAGAAACTTTTTGACTAAAAAGGCTAGTTAGCTGCTCAATTCTATTTTAGGCAGGTCCTAGGTTATCATTAAGTTCATTTAATGTTTGTTCACTTGCTCAAGTTATTTTTATTTGTTTTTTTCAAATATATTTGAAAGGTGTAACTAATGTTCATGATATAGAGAGAGTTGATCTTTTGTTCTCAAAAAATTTTTTCTCTGTTTTGCTTCTGCTTTGAACCTAAAAACACAAGCTTTTCTTGCTGTTCATTTGATCCAACACCAATTACCTACATAGGTAATCCGTGTTCTCAGTATCAACACTAATTACCATCATAGGTAATACATGCTTCCAACCCCAACAGAAGGCATGAATCAGAACTTATTGGGGAAATCATTAAAGAGTATCAACAAAATTATGTCAAACATTTGCAAGTGCTCCTACTGACATGATTGCAATTGAATCACGTTTGGAAGAGTTGTATTGCAAAATAGGCATAGGGGAGGAAGATGATAGTGTTCAGATTATAGGGATTTGTGGTATGGGCGGGTTAGGTAAAACAACTCTTGCAAGATTTGTTTATACCCAAATTTCAAGTCATTTTGAAGGCCAAAGCTTTCTGGCCGATGTTCGTGAAGTTGCAGAGAAACAAGGACTTGTTTGTTTGCAGAAACAACTTCTTTCCCAAATTTTTCCAGAGGAAAGTTTCAACTTTTTTAATGTTCATGATGGGAACGACATCATAAGTCATATGTTATCCCATAAAAAGATTTTTGTTGTTATTGATGATGTGGATAACATACAACACTTAAAATGCTTGATAGGCAAGCGTGGTTGGTTTGGTTTTGGAAGCAGGATCATCATAACAACAAGAGACGAGCATCTGCTGCAAATCTACGGAGTGGATGATGTGTATAAGCCGACGAAGTTGAATGCCAAGGAAGCACTTCGCCTATTCAGTTTGAAAGCTTTCAGAAATGATACTCCTGCAAAGGATTTCATCGAGCTTTCTAAACGTGTTGTGGAATATGCCAATGGCCTTCCATTAGCTCTTGAAGTTTTTGGTTCTTTTCTTTCTGGCAGATCCGATGCAGCTCAATGGAGAAGTGCTATAAAAAGACTTAAAAAGGAGTCCAACAAAGAAATTCTAGACAGGCTTCAAATAAGCTTTGATGGGTTTGAACAGTCAGAGAAAAATATATTTTTAGATATTGCATGCTTTTTCAAAGGAGATGACAAAGATATGGTAACAAAAATTCTCGATAATTGTGACTTTTTTTCGGATATTGGAATAGATGTTCTCGTCAAGAAATCTCTAGTAACAATTGATGAAGATAACAAATTGTCAATGCATGACTTGTTACAAGAGATGAGAAGGAAAATTGTTTACCAGGAATCTCCTAATGAACCAGGAAACGTAGTAGATTGTGGGAAGAAAATGATACCTATAATGTCCTAATAGAAAACACTGTAAGTTTTTAAGTAAATATTAGCACTATAGTCTTACATTTGGTAGTTATCTTTATTCCTTTTTAATAGGAAAATGATAAATCAGGATAAAAAATTTGATTTGTCATTCTCCTATTGGAGACGTAGGTAATTACAATTTCATATAATCCCTTCTATTGTAGAGTCCTTATTTAAGTATATGAGTTTGCTATAAATTAATTATAATTGATAA
Organism: Gossypium stocksii; assembly: GCA_020496765.1. NCBI lineage: Eukaryota > Viridiplantae > Streptophyta > Magnoliopsida > Malvales > Malvaceae > Gossypium > Gossypium stocksii. The sequence continues at coordinate 9,474,172 of CM035621.1, read as the reverse complement.
TTTTTAGTGGTACTAGTAAAAAAAAAAAAAAAAAACTAAGAAAAAAAAGTTTACTTCGCTTTGTGACAGCAAGAGTTTTACTTATTATTTGTAAATTTATGCTAAGTATTTTCATTTTATATCTAACTATTTGAACATATGTATTAAATAAGCTTTTTCTATTGCACAAGTAACTAAACTTGTCATAGCTGTTATATGCAGAGTTGAGCCATTAAATTTACTATTAATTGTCGATTACTCTGATTTTTAGGCTACGGAAGCTGTTCAAGGTATAGTCTTGGATTATACCGGGTACAAATTCATACATCTATCTGTGTATTTGTAGTTGATTACTCTGTATTTTGCGGAGCTCATTCATCATTTGCCCTTGGTTATCAGGGAACAAAATAAGACCTGGACCTTGAGTACTGATGCCTTCTTGAAGATGAAAAGGTTAAGATTGCTGAGATTCTTCAATGCCCCAAATTCTCGTGATATTAAATATCTTAGCAACGAGTTAAGACTTTTGGAGTGGCATGGGTATCCTTTCAAATCCTTTCCTTCAAGCTTCCAACCAGAAAAGCTTGTTGCACTTCTTCTGCCTTATAGCTGCATTCAAAAATTATGGAAGTCAGACATGGTAGGAATTACTTTGTTTCATCAATTATCTGACTAACTCAGATAGCGAAGTAACAAAAACAAATGACATTTCAATTCTTTGTTTTTCTATTGTTTTTTTCCAACAGCCTTTGCATAAGTTAAAATTGGTGGACCTCACAGGCTCTAGAAATCTTGTGAAAACACCAGACTTCAAAATGGTCCCAAACCTTGAAAGTTTGGTTTTGGAAGGGACTGGAATAGCAGATTTTCATCCAAGCATCAAGTTTCTAATTAGGCTTAAGCTTTTGAATTTAAGAAACTGCAAAAGCCTTAGGAGTTTCCCATCCAAAATTGGAAAGGAAGCTCTTGAAACGTTAATTCTTTCAGGTTGTTCAAATATAAAATGGATACCAGAGATTGTGGGAGAAATGGAGTGTTTGAAAAAGCTTCATTTGGATGGGACTGGTATTAAAGAACTTCCCTTTTCAATTGGACATCTCAGGAGGTTTGTGTTGTTAAATCTGAAAGATTGTTGTAAGCTTGAGTCTCCCAAGCAGCATAGGTGGTTGTGAATTCCTCACAACTCTTGTTCTCTCTGGTTGCTCTTCGCTTGAAAATTTGCCAGAGAATTTGCAGCAAATAAAATCTTTGGAGGAGCTTGACTTGAGTAAAACTGCCATAACAACACCACCGTCCTTTATTTTTCATATGAAAAATCTGAAGTTTTTGTCTTTTCGAGGATGCAAGGGAGCACCACCCAGAGTACGAGCATATTGGCCTTTTATTTCGAGCGCAACAAAAAGTCCTAGTTGGAACTGTACGACTTTGAGGCTACCTGCAACTATGTCAGGTTTGAGCACTTTAAAAAAGCTGGATTTATGTGATTGCAACCTTGACGAGGGGGCTATTCCTAATGATATTTGCAGCTTATCCTCGTTGGTAATTCTACTTCTTAGTGATAACAATTTCACCACCCTACCTGCAACTCTTAGTCGACTTTCCAAGCTTACTAGTCTATGGCTGACTGATTGCAAAAGGCTTAAGTCATTGCCTGAGCTTCTACTAGGCATAAAATTATGGGTAGATGGTTGTGCTTCATGGGAAGTAGTTGAACAGTCAACAACAGCTTGCCCTTCAACGCTTAGTGGATATATTTGTGCTTTTAACTGCTTCAAATTGGCAGAGGTTAACAATGCAGTAACAATGCTGAAGACACGTCTGAAGGTTAGTACCTTGATTTTTTGCTATTATCGCTCCCATTGATTTATGGCAATAGTTTCACCAAATGTGTCTTTGTTTGCAGACAGTTGCAAATGCAAGAAAAAAATTGTACGACATTTTCATACCAGGAAGTGAAATCCCAATATGGTTTAGCAGTCAAACGGATGGCTCTTCAAAATCTATAACAAAGATGCAATTGCCTCCCAATTTTCTGAATGATACACAGTTCTTAGGATTTGCTTTCTGCTGTCTTTTCTTCTCTGACTTCAATAATAAACCTCGGAGGGGGGAGCATATTTTCTATACATTTGTTATCCATGGTAGAAATTTCTCTCGAGAATTTAAAACAGTTTGTTTTTCTTTAGAAGGTAAATCTACGAGAGTGACCGAAGACCACCTTTGGATACGATATTTGCCTCGTGACGACGTAGATTTGTTGTCCCTGGTGGAATTAGAATGCGAAGAAACTGAGGTTTCTGGATCCAGCACAGACATGTTGAAGGAAAAATTTGAAATTGAGGTTGCATTAGAAATCGAGGGCACCAATTCCATGGTGAAGAAATGCGGGGCTCAAATAGTTTATGAGGAAGATTCGGAAGAGATGGACCAAACCATATATGTACATAGTGGGTCAACTTCTTCAAATTTTGATGATATCCATTGAAACAGTGGATCAAACGGGAATAATAATGGTGCCCTTGTCAAGAGAAAATGGTTAAGCCTTCACTTATTGACCTTGGTTGATATATGCTATTGTGTCCTGTTTTATAAGGTTAATTTACTTCATATCTTCGTGCTTTTCCAGGTTGAATGCGGAAGCAGGTGATGAGCGGAACAAAACTCTATTTTGTTCGTACTGCAATCATATATTGTAAACCATGGACTACTCTCCTAGCTTTATATTGTTGTATCCATTTTCTTTCATATAGATTTATCTTTTTCCTACAAGTTGTGTTTCAATTTTTTTTTTATAGACGGAAAATACCATTGGTTAAAATCATTTAATTAGCTAATTCAGTAGAGCCTTCTCTATCGGCTTTGTTCGAGTTTTTCTTAGCTGTTATTTCTTATGGAAGTAACTTTACTGACTAGTCAATTGAAATAAAGAGAAAAAGCAGAGTGAATTTAGCAAAGTGAGGAAGAAAGGGAGAATTTTGTGTGTTATTTAAAAAGAGAATATGCTAGTCTTCATATTTATGAGTGACTACACTCTTTTTTATCTAGTTAAAGAAAAATCAAGGTTTTGATCCTTCAAGCATTGTGAGATCACATTGGTTTAAGTACAAATTTGATTTTATATGTAAAATTATGCAATTTATGTTATAAGGTGTTAAGCCTTTAAAAGCCCAAAAGTCTTAAGATTTCCATGCACGAATTTGGTGCACCGAAGACCACGAAGATATTTGTTGCTTCAATTGTCATGCCAGGTGGATTTATGTGCAGATTTTAAAGAGATTAATTTTAATTTATTTTGGGATAAGATTGAAGATTATTTATACTACTATAAAATTATGTTTAATTTGAATTGTGTTGGTGGATTAAATCAGTTTAACGTTGCCTCTCAAGAGCACTTTTAATTAAAATTTAAAATTTTATTTTTGGTAAAAAAAATACTTTTCTAAAGCAATTTTTGTTCTAAAAACTTTTTTAAAAAATTTAAAAACATCTTGTTTAGCAATGACTTTATCTCAAAATGTTTTTTGTCTCAAAAGTGTTTTCTAAACATAATGCTAACCACACCCTAAATCTATTATATTAAATCTATAAATAGATAATTAATTCACATTGTCAAAACCATCTTTTTGACGATGAAATCGTCTTTTTTTTTTTTTTAAATGAGAGTCACCACCAATCCTTTTTATTTAGGTATGATCGGATAACCTCATAATTCAATCATTTTAATAAAAGTTTAAAATTTATTAAAACGATAATTTTTTGTCTACAAAATCCAGAAAACGGGTTCGAGAGTCGGTTATGTACGAGGAAGGATTAGCACTCTCGATACACCCAAAATTGGTACCTAATTGATTATTTGGTGTCTTTAGTGTCGAACATTGAGAATATGAAGAGATTTTATGTAACACCCTTTAACCCCAACCCGTCGCCAGAACAGGGTTATGGAGCATTACCGGAATTATCGAACACTTTACAGTTAACATGCATAAAATTATAAACATAATATAAAACAATTATATTGTCCCTTATATGGACTCTCGAGGCCCAAAATAACTGTTTAGAATGGTTCGGGACTAATTTGGATACTTAGGGAATTTTTTGAACATTTTTAAAATTTTTCTCAAGTGCAGGGCTCAGACGCCTGTGTGGATTGGGGACATGCCCGTGTGACCCCTTGACACGCCCGTGTTGTTGAACCATGTGGCTCAACACGGCCTAGGTAACTTGGGACAGGCTCGTGTCCTTTACCCGTGTAACTCTCTAACTTGTATCCTTTAACAAAATTTTCTCACACGGCCAAGCCACACGCCCGTGTGGGTCACACGGCCAACCACACGCCCGTGTGCTCGCCCGTGTGCCAAAACCTAAACATTTTATTTCTCATTTTTAAGGTGCAAAGGACACACGGTCATTTCACACGCCCATGTGCTAGCCGTACGTCTCACACGGTCTGGTCACACGCCCGTGTGCCAGGCCGTGTGGATTCTATATGTACTATTTATAACAATTTAATCCACCCTACAAGTTTACATCGCAGCCATTCCAACTCACATATATCAACCAACACCAATTTCATATATAAGAACTTGTTTTACTACAATAATATCAACTTTAACTTAGCTAATTCATATATTAATGCAAGTTGATATAACATCATACTTTGCCAAACCTAACTTACAAATATGTATATGCTTAAGTTATTACAAAACATGATCATTAGGGTCTCTATACATGCCATATAAATCTTTAAACATAAAACAAAAGCTACCGAAAATGATCTGGAAAGTGAGTTTTGTTATGATGATTCGATCTACCAACTTCCCTTTAATTCAATCTACATGAAAATATTAAACACACACAAGTAAGCTTATTGAAGCTTAGTAAGTTCACAAGTTTAAAAGTAATGCTTACCAAACATAATATTTCCAAACAACAACAAAATATTTACTAAGGTTTCCTGTCATTCACAACCAATGTTATAATACTTCACATAGTTGAGCTCAACATTTACAATTACTCAATCTCTTTCATTTGGTTCACTCCTCTTATATTACTTATCATCAAATTAGGTAACGTCTTACGAAATTAAGTACGTCGTTGCTCAGTGCCACAATTCACAACTCAGTATGGTTTTCCTCATTGAAATACCATACCTACATTTCACATCTCGGTATGGGAAATGCCATACCTACATTACTTGACTCAGTATGGTTAATACCATACCTACATGCTACAACTCAATATGGTTAATAGCATACCTACTTTTCACACTTTGCCATGGTTCAACTATGGTCTTATCTGTCAATTCATAACATGTCACGGTACGAACGTACTCAATCTTGCGTTTTTCCTAATTTGAATTTTCACCTTTATTCCTTCATTTTATCATAATTTCCACAATCCCATAGCAATTTCATATTTAATAATAAATCATATCATTCCATTATTCACAAATAAACATGTAAATTCAATCATATGAACTTAACCGGTTGATTTGCAGAAGATATTGAAATTTAGGGACTATTCTGTAACTTTTTCTTTTCCTCGTTCTTCTTTGGATTCTTGATCTATAATATAAATATTTTCACTCATTAGCAGTTATTTCATTTCTATTTCACTTCACAATTTATACTCTTCAATTTTTGAAATTACACTTTTACCCCAAAATTTATAGTTTTTACAATTTAGTCCCTCATCAATTCACCCATCAATTGAACTAAATTTTCTAAATTAATAATTTATTTTATCATTATAAACTATTTCACAACCTTTGATATTCTTAATTTCAACACCAACTTCTAATTCACAACTTTTTTCAAAATTAGGTCCTAAATACCATTCTCTATCAAAATTAGTTAATAAAACCACCTTAATATGAAATTAAAACTTAAATTTAATAATAATTCATCATAAAATTCATTTACTCAGCTAGGGTAACTTCAAATTTCACCCACAAAATAAAAAACTAATGAATTCTATAAGTGGACCTAATTGTAAAAGTCATAAAAACATAAAAATTATCAAGAAAAAGCAAGAATTAAACTCACATGATGTAAAAATATGAAAAAAAAAAGCTTTCTCCAGACCTCCTATGGCGTTTTGGCAAAGAAAATATAAAGAGATCTCTAGATCTTTCAATTTTATCCTTATTTTATATGTTAAAATTGTAAAATTTCTAATTTTACCCTTATTTTCCTTATTTTTCTGCTGATATCCTTGCCCTTGCCATCCAGCCTATTCACTTTTAGGCTTAATTTCCCTTTAAATCCTCTTTCTTTTAACACTTGAGCTATTTAATCCTTCTAAAAAATTTTGCATTTGTTACAGTTTAGTCCTTTTTATTTAATTGACTACCCAAACGTTAAAATTTCTCAACCAAACTTTAATACTAACTTAATGTCACTCCATAAATATTTCTAAAAATATTTATGGCTCGATTTTCAAATTCGAGGTCTCGATACCTCATTTTGACCTATTTGACCTAATAAATTCTTTTAATTCACCAAGTTCACCAATTCACAAATTCTTCTAAATTCTTACTTGACTCATAAATATTAAATTACTATCTTTCTTACTTGACTCATAAATATTAAATTACTATCTTGTTAAATTTTACTTGTCGGATTTAGTAATCTCAAATCACCGTTTCTGACACCGCTGAAAATTAGGTCGTTACATTTTAAAATATGATCCTTTATTAAAATATTCCTTAATTAATTTTTTTAAAAATTTTTATTTCACGTTAATCGAGAAGAAAGGATTATGTCCCGTAAGTTAAAACATAATTCCTTGGATCCCAAAAATAAGAATAAGCACTAAAAATTATTTATTTTAAAAATATTCCATTATCTCAGTTTTAGAAAAAAATCATATTTCGTAAGTTAAAACACGATCTTTTTAATTTCAGAATATTTTAATTAAAAGATCATGCTTTAAAAAAAAGATGTTCAGTTATTTGGATTTAACAAGAAAATCGAAACCCCGTATGTTAGGGAACGACTTTTCAAATCTCCAAAAATAACGAACATTGCCATGATTTAAAAATTTTACCCTTTTTATGTATCGTTTAAAAAACAAACATAATACTTAAAACGATATGTAGTTTAATTATTCAAACACAATAAAATATAAAAGTATGATAGTTATAATGAATTATGATACTAATATGCTTAATAAGATAATAATAATAATAATAATGTTAATAATAACAAAATGTGTAAGTAAAAATATAAACAATCTAATCTTTTCTTGAAAGTATATAAAAAAGGGTAATAAATAAATAGATAATAGATAATAATAACATAGTAATAATAATAAAGAAGGTGTAAATAAAATAAATAATTGATGAAAGAAAATAAAAATATTAAAAATGGATGAATAATAAATAAACAAATGCAAGGATTAAAATAATAAATAAATAAATGAATAATATATAAAAAGCAAGTAAATAATATATAAATAAGTAAATGAACGAATAAATGAATAAGATAAAAGGAATAATGAAATAATAAAAAAGTAAATAAGTAAATAAAGGAATTAAAATAGAAAAGACTTAATTGTAACTTAAATGAAATTAATGGGACAAATTGAAAATAAATAACAAAGGGGATGAATTGCACAAAAAAATAAAAAATAAAATAAATGGGGAAATTAGAAATAAAAATAAAGCAATAGGACAAGATTGAATAATATTGAAAATGCGGAAGGATTAAAACATAAATTAGCCCATTTTTCTAGAAAACACGCGGATCCTGATGGTATTTGGGACGATTGAAACGACGCCGTTTCAGGCGTTTGGCCATTAAAAATGGTTGGAGGACCAAATTGAAACGACAAAAAAAATTAATGGCGACATTTAAAAAAAAAAGGAGAAACGGGGCAGGACCAAATTGAAGCGCGCAACAAAAGCGGAAAGGCTGATCGCGAAAATATCCCATTAAAAAAACCCAGATCCTCTAGGCGGATCGGGTCAATGTGCGGGTCAAGGAGGCAAAACGACGCCGGTTTGGCGCCTGGAGCACTGGCTCAAAACGACATCATTTCATATGTCCTATTTAACTCAATTTTTTTTTTCAAAAAAGTTCATTTCTGCGTTCTTTTTAAAAAAATAAATGTTTTTTTTATTTTCTCTCCAAAAATACTATCATTTTCCAGAATCCAGTCATCCTCTGGTGAATCGCCGTCGCGTTGGCCACCGGTCACCTGCAACGGGCCATAGTTTTCAATGGCCGAAAAAATAAAAAAAATCCCCTCTCACTTGTTTTCAACACGAAACTCTAGTTTTTGAGTCAAAAGCCAAAACTAAAGCCGAAATTTCCGAAAAGAGATGAAAACCTCTCGGTTTTTCCTCCCTTGAAGACAAAGGCCTCACCCACGGCGGCGGAAGACCAAGTGTCATGTGAGGTTTCTTTCTCTTTTCTTTATTTTTGTATTTTTATGCCTTAAAAAATAAAAAATAAAAAAAAATAACAGATAAAAAAAGAAGCAGATCACCTTAAAATTTTTTATTCTTTTTTCTCTGTGTTTTTTTTTGTATATTTTCGTGTGTAAAATTACATTAATCTAGTAATGGCTTTTTATAGCCAATATCTACTGTTCATTATACATTGTTTACTACTGTTTCCTGCTGTTTTTGCCTTTTCTGCTCTGTTTCTGTCCTTTTTTGCTTTGTTTGCAGGTACTGAGGAAGTAAACGAGCGGTAGGAGGTGCGAGGTGGCTAACGTGACGGAGTAGCGGTGGCAGGCAGGCTAGGTGAGGCGCTAGGGTATGGCGCGCCTGTAGGTTTAGGGTTTTATGCTGAAAAGTTTAGGGTGTTGGACTAGTTGGGCTTTAGGGTTTTTTTATTTTTTTGGGTTATTTAAGTATTAGGCTTGTATTGTAAATGGACTGTGGATTTTTAATATTTTTTGGTTACTGTTTTAGGGTCGGACAAAATTGAGCTTTTACACACATATGAAGAAATATCAATTGAAGGAATGTTGTGCTAATTTGCTGATGTTATTCTTAACACCTGAATGAGATTATGTCTTAATTGAGTTGATTATTTTATTGTGTTTTTTTTTTTATAATAGCTATTTGAACTCCATATTATTCTTGAAGAAAATGAACTTTTGTTAATATATCACAATTTAGAGTTTGACTATTTTATTGATTATTTTTAAAAATTTTATGATAAATTACTAGAAGCCTCAATTTTTTGGGTTTCAAAACTCGAAACCCTAATTTTGTGGTTTGAAAAACATAGCAATATAATATCTACATTTTCACCTCAAATCAAACATAAAACGAAAAAAAAAAAAAAAAACTCATAAGAACTTTGGATAAAACCTAACCTTTATTTCAAAATCAAGAGAAACTGATGACTTTATGCAAATATCGACTGATGTGATTTAATAATGAAATGACAAACACTGTTATTCGAAGGAAAATGACAAATAAAAATAACTATTTTTTTCATTCATTTTTGGAGGAAAATGGCAAATACTTTAGGCTAAAAAAAAAATAAAAATTAAAATGATTGAAATGATTTTTTTTTAATTGAAAAGCTAAATAAATTAGCTATGTCAAAAAAAAAAAAAAAAAAACAGTTGAAGAAGGGGACATCACATAAAGGAAAGCAAGCAGACAAGCTCTTAATTATAAGTAATTTGTCTATTAATAGTATGAATCTTTTTTAAGAAAAATCTGTTGATTTATGGTAATATATTTTGCTTTTTACTATAAATTTGGTTTACATAATCAGAATCCAACTCTTCAAGGGGAAGCATTGGGTGAAACTGAAACAGCATCAACAATTGAAGTGCACTTATTCCATATTTGTTTAGCCTTTGATAAAATTTCTTGTTTAATGTTGGTATGGTTTTTGAAGAAAGGATCTTCAAGATCTCTTCTCACCAATGCTTCATGGCATGGTCGACCAATTTTCACAAGTTTGTGACAACATTCATCGGAGACGGTCCCGTTTCTGAATATACTCGTGTAAACTTCGTCGATACACCGCAACGTCATGTTTCCGCAACTGTGTGTCTTGACTGAATCAACAATCACCGCACCACTAACCGCAATGGCCAGAATTGCGAGAGCAGCATAAACATTCAAGCTTGCCATAGCAATGAGCAATAATGGGGTTTTGTTTTGCTTTTAATTTAGTGGGCAGAAGACTTTTGGTACTGCTGCAAGAATTGGCTATATCGATGAAAATAATTTATAGGGTATCCCGATAGTAGAAAACATGCAATTAAACGCGAGAATTTATCAAAATAAGAAAACGTTATATAAATTAATTATTAATTAAGCTTCATTAACTACGCTTTACTTCAAAATTAAATAATACTCACCGTTACCTTATCTTTGTCATACCTATATGAGTAAACATGCTTCCCGTATTCCTCTAACATATAAAAATTTAATTGAAGTTGTCAATTGAATTTTAGCTCGATTGGTATAGATATAACCAATGCAAGAGGATATAAACTCGAGAACTTTAAAAGGTATTATACTCTTATTTATGGATTAATATAGGGAACACCATCATCTTCATCTCCCATGTATACTTTGCAATGAATTCCATTCATGCATTAGGAGCACTTGCAAATATTTGACATAATTTTTTTGTTACCCTTTTAGTGATGTCCCCAATATGATTCATGCCTTCAAATTCAAAACAAAATAAAGAAAAGCCTTAATGAGTCAAAATTTAATAGCACAATCCTTAGCCAACATGTTTAGTGATTTAAAGCCTTCTTTGATATCTAATTAAATGTTGATATTATATTGTTAAAGTTGAACGAAGGTTGATTTTTGCTAGTAGATATTAGTTTAGTGTAAGTCAAGTTGCAACTACATCAAGTGAGTATTGTATAAAAAATAGAAATGGATATTCAAAATTGTTTATGTAGATCGAAACATCTTTCTATGTCTATGGAGTCTTTCCTAAAAATTAATCTACTATGAATGAATATTACATGATGCGATTTAAGTTCAACTCAATTACAAAATTACAACCTCACTCTTGTACATTCGATTAAGATCACTCTCCCACCAAAACTTTCCCTAATGAAAGCTTAGTGTCACACTAATAGAATAATTTGAATATATCACAAAATTAAATGTTCCTCACAATGAACATATTGAATTCTCTCCGAGTTCATGTCTAAAACATAAATACAAGTTTTTAATATATAGAACTTGTAGTTTAGTAAATCCAGCTAGTATGATTTGAATGAATCACTAGAATTTCATCCATATCAAATATCTTTAAAGAGAAAGATAATTTTGAGATAATTACCTATATTTTCTTAATCGCATATCTCTTTATTTATGGAAAGACAATCACACTAAGCTTCTTCAAGTTATCCTTGCTTGACAAAAGATCTTCCTTAAGTAAACCATGAAATATGTTGTACAATATCAATTAGGGAGATGCACAGAATTTTTTTCAAAATATTAATCTAACAAAATAGACAAGTTATAATGTTATATCAATTCTTTCTTAAGTTACAATTGACGTTGTAACCGGCATTAAAAGCCAATTTCAAGGTTAATTAAGGTTTCCATATAATGATCTAAAGTTAAGCTTCATTAGGTAATCTTCAATCCATTTTAGTATGCTCAAACCTCACCCAACCAATTACCATTAATATAAGGATATAAAAGATTAAGATAAATCTTCACAAAGTCACTCCCACATCTTCTTGTGATTGTGTATCTCAATATATAAGATAAGTACATCTCAATATATACAAAGGATTGAAAACTAACCTTGCTTTGTCCAATCCCTTCTTCAATTATAATCTCTTGATTTGCTACTCAAAAATCCTCAAAAATATACAAGTAAATAGTCAATATGCATAGGTCAAAATATGTCAACAATTAAGGCAAGTTTCATTATACTGTTAGCCATATCCCAAGTTGCAACTAGCATGGTAACTAGTAGGTAAAACTAGCACTAATAGAAGTGGAAGAAAAAGATGACTACTTGTTATTCAAGTGTCACCCTTTTATGTTAACTACTTGAGTTAAAGCATATCCTGAGCATTACATCTTTTTGTTTTCCTTGAAATCTTCTTCATGCATAGCAAAGGATTCTTCAAGTTTGCCGGTCTACTTTCTTAAATCAAATGTAAAAGAACGTGGTTTTATGCAAGGTAGATACACGTCATCAAAAAATTGTTAACATAAATAAGATAAATTTTGTCCAAATTTTAGTTTTACCTCAAATTGCAACTAACGCTGTGATCAAAAATCAAAATTTGGTTCTAACAAACCGACTCCCATCATAGAAAATTAGGAAGACTTTATGTCTCTTTTCACTTTTTTGTTGAATAATTGTCACTTTTTTGTTGAATAATCTAGTAAAGTTATTTCAGGCATCAACTCGAAAATGTATACCCCTACAACAAAATGATTATTGAGCTTGGAGAGCTCAACTTCCTTTGTTTCTATATTTTCATCATCCCGAAACTAATATGAGAATTCGTTAAATTTGCCTATTAGTTACAACTGAAAAAGTAAATATGGAGATGGACATAAGAATTGGTTATATAATTCGGAAATTTTTACTATGTTTGCGGGTCTAAATTAAAGAATAATCCAAAATCAATTTACAGTACAAGATTGTTAAGTTTGAATCCAATGATCAAAAGATCAAAACAAAGAATTTTGTGTTTGAAAGCTTAAAATTGAAGCAAAATCGGATGAGAATTGAGAGAACAAGTTGGCAACTCTTATTACTTGAAAAAGTAATAATACATCCGGCATAAGTAGCTAAGTTACATTGGGAGAAAATAAAACTTGCTTGTGCAAGTAGCTAAGCTGTTAAATCAGCATAATGACAACCTAAAAAGAGTACTAAAAACAGCTAATTACATGGTTAAACCTTAGCTGAACAAAAAGAAAATGATTACATCCAAACTAACAAAAGTCAATTATTACAAAAAAGGCATTTCATCCGAATTACACAGTGAACATTTGCGTGCTGCTGCTAGACTGCTTGGTCACTTGCATGTTGTTGCATTTCATCCGGGTTACTTGCATGCTCGTGCATGGTTGTATGCATGCTGCTGTAGTTGCCACCTTTGAACACTCCTCCTTGGCTACAAAGGAGCAAACTCAAATTTCTTTCCTTAAACACTCGAACCTTGTGGCAGCCAATGGCTTGGTCAAAATGTCAGCAAATTGATCCCTCGAACAGCAATGGATCAAGCTGATTTCCTTAGTCAACCTTGCTTCCCTCACAAAGTGATATCTGATCTTGAAATGCTTTGTTTTGCTATGGAACACAAGGTTCTTGGAAATTGCTACAGCCGACTGATTATCAACTTTGATCTCAGTTGCTTCTACTTGACCAGTATCCAATTCATCTAGCAACTTTCTAAGCCAAATGGCCTGATTAATAGTAGCAGCAGCTACAATGTATTCAGCTTCTGCAATGGATTGAGTTACTGTCTATTACTTCTTTGAACTCCAGTTGAAAACACTTAAACCTAAAGTGAAGAAGTAGCCTGATGTGCTCTTCATATCATCAACTGAGCCAAGCCAATCATTGTCTGAATAACCAACAAGCTTTAGCTTCTCTGCTTTTTCAAATTTCACACCAAAATTTAAGGTTCCTTTGACATATCTAAGGACCTTTTTAGCAGCTTTAAAATGTGCAAAATTGCAGCAGTGCATGAACCTCGAGAGAAGACTAACTAGTTGCATACATGATGTCTGGCCTTGTTGCTTTCAAATAGAGTAGACAGCCAACCAGACTCCTATAGCCCTTCTCATCCACTCAATCATGCTCACTCTTGCTTGATAGCTTCTTTCCTAATGCAACAGGAGTGCTAGCAGACTTGCACTTTAACATGCAGAATTTGCTTAGAACTTTCAGTGCAAATGCTTGTTGGCTTATGAAAATACCATGCTCATTCTGATTCACTTCCATACCAAGGAAGTAGGTCATTAAACCTAAATCAGTCATCTCAAAAACATCTTGCATTTGCTTCTTGAATTCTTCAATTAGCTCACTCCTGCAACCAGTAACCAATAAGTCATCCACATAAAGTGAGACAATCAACAAAGTTTCTTTCTCAACCTTCTTCACATATAGTGTAGGCTCACTAATGCTCTTCTCGAATCCCAGCCTTGACAGGTATGCATTAATCCTGTCATACTAGGCCATTGGAGCCTGTTTTAAACCATACAAAGCCTTCTTGAGCTTGTACACTTTGTGTTCCACACCAGGGAACTTGAATCAAGGTTGATCAAGGTTTCCATATAATGTTCTAAAGTTAAGCTTCACTAAATAATCTTCAATCCATTTTAGTATGCTCAAACCTCACCGAACCAATTATCATTAATATAAGGATACAAAAGATTAAGATAAATCTTCACAAAGTCACTCCCACATCTTCTTATGATTGTATATATCAATATATAAGATAAGTATATCTCAATATATACAAAAGATTGAAAACTATCCTTGCTTCGTCCAATCCCTTCTTCAATTATAATCTCTTGATTTGCTACTCAAAAATCCTCAAAAATATACAAGTAAATAGTCAATATGCATAGGTATTTTAATTACATGGAAAAGAAATTAATTACATGTTAGCAAATTTTGAACAATTATATTAATAGAAGTGATTAAATTAAGGAAAAATATTATAAATAATCAAAATAAAACAAACTCAATTTCTAAGTAAATTTCAAAACAAGAAATGAAGATCATTTATAAGGTTAACTAAATGATCTTGATGGTACATTGCAAAAATATTCTAAGTAAACAACCATGTACTATTATAGACAACAAAACTTTCAAGTTGAAACACTAGCAGGAAAAAGAAGCATAAATTGATGAAAAAACAAAAAAGAAGAAGAGAAAGATAAGTAGCTCTTTTGCTTCCATTATCATAATCTTTATGGTACATTGCAAAAAATAAGAATAGAAGTGAATGGTTTGAAATTTATCCTTTAAGATTCGAACAAAACTGACTCAACTATTTATGGTTACATATAATTGACCGTATAACGAATTGTTTTAAGATTCTTCCCCTAGTTTTGATCATTTTTCCAGACTATAAAGTGGCCTCACAAGCAAGCTAAAGAACAATGGGGCTGCTGTAATGAACTTAAACCCATCCATGTCCCCGTAAGAAACTGGGGTCAATGGCGACAATCCCAGACTCTTGTAATGATAGAATTAAAATAGCTTACCTTGACATTGGCGCAAATAGACCACAGTTTAGTGTTTAAGGTCGATTGTTGAATGATTGAAGCAGATGACCAATAATTAAAGGGGTTAAGAGTATGGTAGTTCTAGCGACTCCAGGGCGCACCACCGTGATGATAACCGTAACCATTGGAATCTTTATGTTTATGGCTATGTCTAGAACTTTTCTTCCTCGAACTCTTTTCTTTCTTTGAAAATGTTTCTTCATCCCAGTCGTTGGTTACATCAACGTTTTCTTTTATTTTCTTCTTTTTGTGCCTTCCTTTGGACGAAGATTTCCTCTTTCTTCCAGAGGATTGAGCACTAACATCTCCAGCATTTACGTCCCCTCGAGGCAGCGGTTCTTCATCATCGAACTGCCAATTGCATAAGATGTCCTGCTTCTCTCCGTTAAGTATTTGTAAAGGCTCCCCTGCTCCAGGAAGCAAGTTACTAAAGGTAACATCCCCACTAGGTCCTCCTTTGCGCTCAAGCAAAACTGGATCCGGTCTAATTATGGTACCGAGAATGCTTCTATTGGGGCCCAGAGCCAAAATGTTCTTGGGATTACTCAGGGTCAAAAGAGCCATCCCGAAAGCTGACCTAATCTGCAAGACAATACATAACATTCTCATTACATGTATTCTGATAGTAGCTGAAAAACTTCCTCGCCTTCAATAGAAGGCTGAATGAAGCCAACTTGATCCAACTTATCCTACCAGAGAGATACTAGGTTTATTGCATGAATAAGGGGGTAAAAGGGCAGCCATGGGTGAAGGGTTTTCCCCCTCGAGATACAGTGAATTAGAATGGTAAAAATTATTAACCTGGATATAGTTAAATGAGTTCTTCCCAATGTCATTGTCTGGAGTCTGTTTCATCATAAGGAAGAGATTAATAAATTTAAAAAAAAAAAAGAAAAAAAGAAGAGAGAGCATAACTCAGCAGCCAAAGCATGAATAAGAAGTAACAACATTCAAGGCAACCTGTGGGTCCTCGATGGAGATGAGAAATGGTCGTCCCTTGTTTGAAAACCTAAAGAAGAATCAAACCAAAAGAAGACTACAATTTTAGTCACCAGTAATTGAGGAAGAAAAGTGATCAACTCAGCATGACGGAAATTTTTTCCTTTTACCCTTTGCTACTCTTCAAAAAGAAAGTGCCTCTCTGTTTGCAAGATACACCAACATCCACAGTGTTCAATTTTCGTCCATAAAAATCAAAGAAATGCACCTAATTTCAAAATGAAGTACATTTATAACATTGCATGTCAGCTTTTCTTTTCAGTTCTCTTATTTTATCATAAAATGTTCAGATTAAGAGGGAAGCAAAAGAAAAAATGGTTTTTGTGCACACGCACCAAGAGCATCCCCAAGTTATGTTCTGGATAAGCTCTGGATTCACTCAGATTCTGAAGTATGGAAAGCCACAAGATAGGTTAGGCAACACCAATAAATCAAGGGTAAAAGCGAAAAGTGCTAGAGTCCAATGCCTTATCGAAATCCAAAAATGCATACCTGCAACATGGCTATGATCATTGCAAGGAGAGCATATGAACCTATTCCACCTGAATATACCTGCATAGTTTCAAAAACATTGCAAATCAAGAACAGAGGAACACTACTTTCTGAACAAAACGAACAGATCATCAATATAGATAAACTCAAACCTCATTCAGGTCTCTCTGTTGTAAAAATACTTTCAAGATCAAACACAATGGTCGTAATTGAGGCCATTTTAGTACTGCTTCCTAAGAGAAAACACATAAGCAAAGTTTAAATTTAGAAAAAACAAAGAAAATATCTAGAAAAAAGTCCAAAGTTTATGGAACATACAAAGAAATAAACTAAAGAAGCAGAGTTTTAATTAACCACAGGAAAACCACAGAAGTCCTAATTTTGAGGAACATGAGTTAATCGAACCAAAATGATTGACATAAATTTTAATCCACAAATCCAGAAATAGACATAGGAAATAAATGAAAATTAAGCAGTGATTCCCATTGGTGAAGATAAAGCTAGCAAACAATCAAACTCAACACAAGAGCACAATCCTCAAGAATAATTGCAGCCAAAAATGAAACTTGACTCAGAAGAAATCATAATAAGAAAGAGTCTATGACCCAACTTAATTGACCTCATCTGACAAAAAAGGGGATTAAAATAACTATATCTTAAGCACCACTAACAAATGAAACATCTGAGCACAGGAAAGTCTGTAATTGCAACAAACCTTGATAAACTCAGCAGCTTTTGGTCCATTATCCACATCAAAGCTGCAATATTGAACACCCAATTAAATATTAAATTGTGAGACAGAAGTGCTAAAGAAAATATGAAACATGGCTTTTAAATTGCCACATCAAACCAAGATGGAGATAAACAACTTTCTTTGGTGCACTTATCACATCTGCTATAAGTCAGTCTAGGAACCTAAACATGCCTCCACCCTCATCAAATTCCAAGCATCCCATCAGATCTTGTCAATCAAGAAAATTCAAGAAAATAGAAATCTCAATCAAGTGAACTGTTTATGCGATTAGAGAAAAAATGACCAAGATTTCTTGTTCATGAATTCTCGACAATCTCATCTTCCTGAAATAAAAAATAAAGAAAATTTCTATGTTTGGTAAACTATTTAGCCTCAATCGCTACTAATATCCAAATACTAAGTTTTTTAATGGAATTTCCAAATACTTGGACCTCCCATTTATCACGGGCCTCAAAGAAAACAATGAAGACAATTCAAAAGTCCTACCATAATATCTTCCAAAAAACCTCACTGCTAAAATTTCATATTAATCCAGTGTCTTTTATGATGATATTCATATCAGAACTAAAACAAATTCAGAAATGTTCGGAGGTAAAGAGAATTTTGAATGAGATATTGGATTAAAACATACTAGGACAAGAGGGCAAGAGGAATATAGAACTACCTTATATCAAATGCAACACCACTTTTCTTTTCTACAAACTTAATTATTGGCACACGAGCTTTTGCAATCACCTGATAGGAATTAAATTGTTAGCTAACTATACTCTATTGAATCAGTAAACTTTCCAAAAAAATAAAATACCTGCATCTTTTTTGCAATTCCCCTTTGAGATAATGCCCTGGAAAGAGCATACAAACCAGTCTGTGGATTTTTTATACCTGACTCTAGAATCACTACCTACATAAAATGGAAACAAATGGCTTAAGAAAGTCAGTCATACAGAATAGGGGAGAAATACAAAAATTTGGGTCAGCTTTCCTCTGCCTATTGTTTTTCTTTCCTTTCCATAGTACAAAATCTATACACTAAATTTCATAATCCTAATGAAAAACCCATCAACCATGTTATGCAAGCTACAATATAACAAGATTAAACATTAATATAGTTTGAGTTGTGAACCATAAACTTATGGGATAAAAGGAAGCAAACTACTCACATCAATATCACTTGTTGGTAAATAAAGCCCTGTCCTGAACGACCCAAAAACTTCTGGCTGCAAAGCAACAACTCATTACCATTTGGCATTGTACAATATGTATGCGTCTTTATATGTGTGTGCTTTTGTGCATGAGAGAAAGATAGGCAGCCAATCATACCCTGCAGGCAGGCCATATGTACTTGATAACATCAAAAACAGAATGCACAGCTGCATCACGTGCTGCTTGCTCTTCTGGAGTAGGGGATAGAAAATCACAGAAGTCCACTATTTCTGCAACGGCCACCATGGTGGGAACTATTAAAATATGCTTATGATGTACACACCATAAAAGTTCCTTTCAAGAATCTTTATTACCAGCTACCAATTACAGGAACCCAATGTGCTACAACCACACATACTTTTAATAAAATCAAGCTAAATTATACATTTAGCCCTTCTTCAATAATTACAAGATTATATTAACAGAACTCTAAAACCTGAAGTATTTGATTCAAATGCCCATCTATAGACTCCATGTATCATTCCCACCACACATACTGGCCAAAAATGTATGACTCTTCAATCATAAACTCAAGGACCATAATGACCATTGGACGTGCAACCCTCCATTTCTTTTCTAGACAACCATATCCACCAAATTAATGTGGTTTGCCCTAAAACTACAAAAATCAGAGTAACAAGCAGATGACAGAGTTCCAAATGAATTATCCAGAACTAGCACACAAACCAAGGTAAAGATACAAAATGCCAAAATTTATTAATGGATATCTCAATTTAAAAACTTAAAACTTCATTTCCAACTATGTTCATCACTAAAATAACTAAAAGCATTGAATTTAAAAGGCAGTTGAAAAATATGATAGCAATAAAGCCGGCCCGATATTTTGTACGGGGTCAAAAACTGAACTTCAAATCAGCTGAAGCACTATAAACTATAATTAATCATCACAAACTTCAATTTTACATAGAATAACCAAACAGTTCGATAAAAACAGCAGGAAAAAAGTCAAATAATTCAAATTTTCCATTACAAAAAGCTCAAATCATCAGCGAACCTTTATGCAACTGAAGCATTGGACTTTGGAACCTACTATTCCCACGAAACCACCGTTTGTTCTCAAGCCTTGGCTCATCCGCAGGACCCGGTGTCTTCGGCTCTGGTTCATCCCAGACCGAGACTGGAGCCCGAATTACTACAGGTTCATCCGGCTCATTAACGTCAAGCGAGAAATAGTCCGGCGCAGCTGAGTCCACGGAGATGGTATTTTCTGCCGATAGAGAGATTTCGTTGCAGAAGACAGTGTACGGCTCAACAGGAGATTGATTGAACGGCGGAGATTCGGCGGTAGGGGAAGAAGGGAGAGATATTGGGTCTAAGGTTAGGGTTTCGTAGAGGATGGGTTGCGAATTTGTGGGAGTTTGAGGTTCCATTGAAGGGAATTTTGAAGGAAGTGAATAGATTACGGTATTGGGGAATTGAGGAAGTTAGGGCTTACAGGTCTGGGTTGACAGGTCCCGAATTGCTAGGTTCGGGGTTCCACGGCGACTGAAATGCAGTTTCATGGAGGTTAAACGTTAGGGCTTTGGGGATTAGGTAAATTAGGGTTTTTGGGTCTAGGCGGTATGTTTTAATCTTGAAACGACGTAGGATTATACATTTCCTTTTTGTTTTCTAATTTGTTGTTAAGGTTTAATTCTGGTTTTAGTCCTTCTACAATACTGCAAATTAGAATTTTAATTCTTCTACTTTAATTTCTCATTATTTAATTCTCTAATTTTATGTTATTAATAAGTTTATTAATAAAGCAATCAGCTAAATCTCAACTAATCACTCATTTCACATATCCACTTTCTCTTAAGCCTCGTTTGGAAAAACTTCAAGCAACTACGTTTAAAAAATTAACCAATAACTCATTCTTTTTGAACTCTCAATTTCTTGAAAAAGTGAAAAAAAAAAAAAAAGTGAGACATCATGACTTTGAACTAGAAAATTCTAAGAATCTGGTTGGAAAACCAATTTACCTCTCAAGAATTAAAGAAGTATGTAGAAAATAAGTTTATATTAATATATAATATATATTTTATAATTAAATTTAAATAAAAATATTTTTATTATTTTTTAAATAGTGAAACGAAATCATTTCAGTCAATTAAGTCTAGTTGGGCTCGAGCTTACAATTTTTTTTTTAAATCGGGCTTAAGCTTGGCACAAGCTATATACAGATTTAGTGATAGGTAATATTTTAGTTGAGGAAAGGTTAGGAGAGGGAAGCTTATAAGAATGGGTTGATGCATGATGTAGGATCGTGTGCGATAGAAAACAAAAAATGTTTTAGTAATTTTTAAGTTTTTATAGCTTTAATTTTACATTTTTATAATATTTGAATAATTTAAATAAATTTTAAATATTATTCTATTTTTTTATAACATTTAACATTTTCTATGCTTTTTTAAAAATTTTTATATTTTTCAAAAAATTGTATAATATTTTTATATATTTTTATAAAATTTTTATAACATTTAAAAATTTTCTATATTTTTTATATTTTAAATAATTATTTATAAAATTCTAATAAATTTTATGAATTTTTTAATTTATATAAAATAGATTTTTTTAGATTTTTAATAATTTTTTACTTAAATAAGCAAATAAGCCCTCATAAAATAATAAGAAAATCAATTAAGCTTCCATGTAATCTTTTTTTCATTTTAGCTACCACATCACCATGTTTGCTTAGCATGTCACCCACCACGTCAGTAGTTAATGGCCGACAAGGGCTTCAATGGAAAAAAAATGAATTCATTAGGTTTAATTGGGTGCCAATCGGCTCAATTGGGTGAATTTTTTAACAAAAGAATTAATTTTTTTAATTATTTTTTAGAGAATTTATTTGGCAATTTAACTGATATTAAATTAAAATAAAACTTTGGTTTATTAGTAAAGTTAATGTTTTATTTATGTAAATAGCATGAGTTCAAGTCTAATGACATGCAATAGTTTTTTTTAACCAAAAGATTTTAATATCCTTGATTAATATAACTTATTTTAATTAAAAAGAATATATTTATAATTTATCTATTTGAATTGGCATTTGATTGATTCATGACACTAACTTAATAAGGGGATTAAATAATAGTATACATGAGAAAGATTAAATTAATTTTTGTACAACTCGTACACTCTTAACAGAAACAAATCATTATCATGCACATATTACGATTCAAACTCACAACATGAATTCTCGGATGAAGCCGATAGCTAATAGGTAAAACCCTTAAAAATATATATTTGTTATAAGAACTATAAACCTATAATTTCTTTAAAATTACAAGAAGAGGATAAATATTTAACAACAATACAGTTCGAACCCAGACAAGATCTAGAAAAATAAATATTTTAACCATCATAAATCAGTAATATTTGATATATCTTTTTTAAAGCATGAAAATTGTTATAAGAAAATTGTTCTCGAATGTTATATAATTTGATAAACCGAAACAGCATAATCATTCTCGAATCCCATGAAATAATTAGTTCACTTTTCCTCCATGGTCAAACAAAAACCAACTCCATCCCAAAATAATTATTAAAAAAAACGAACTATTCATATACATTAAAATAAAAAATAAGTAAATGAGATTTTGTTGATAATAATTACCTTAACTTAATAACAAAAAAGGGAAAAAAATCAAAGTTTTTTCCATCTTCACCTGAAATTTTTTGTTAATTTTTCAAGTATCTTGGTTGGTTTCATCAATGGTGGAAACTTCGAAATTTTTGGCCACCTGGCCCTTTACAAATTAAGAAAAAAACAAAACTAGAGCTTGAAAAGTATGACATTATGGAAATTAAGAATAAATATGTTCGAAAATTAAAAAGAAAAAAACAACAACTTTAATTATCCCACAAAGTTGAAAACTATAATCTTTTTAACATCAGGATCAAATCACTGCTTTTCTTCAAGTGCCTTTGCCTTTTACAAATTGCTTTCTTAAAAAAAAAAAAGAATCTTCAATAAATCATCAATGGAGGCTTCACCACCATCACCGGACAATAACGAACACATTAACGTCACTTACGATCTTCAAGATTTCCAAACATCGATCTTCCTTTGCCTCGTGGGAATATTGCTCATCGTCCTCTTCATTCAAATCTCCGAGCGAGTCGTCACCTGGCTACGGCACGAAGTCGCCGTCGATCATCTTGACCTCGAATTGGTCCAAATCGCCAATTATCAACTCGAAAATTCCGATTGGCCCGATGAAGCTATGGCGCTGAACAATGTGTGGGTGGTGGAGATTTTCAACGGGTTGTATTTGGCCGAAAGGCAAGTCTCCGGGCTAACCCCAGAGTTCTTGGAGCAAGCTTTGCCTTGCGTGACCTACAAAAGCTTGGGACAAACAACGTTAGATGAATGTGTGATTTGTTTGGATGGTTTTGAAGATGATGAAATGTGTCGGGTTTTCCCAGTTTGCGAACATGTTTTTCATTTCAGTTGCATAGATAACTGGTTGAGAAACCATTTAACTTGTCCGATTTGTCGGAATTGTATAGTAGACGGTGTGAGCATGGCATTGACAATGTAAATAACGTATTAGAAGATGACCATCTTCTAAGGTAAGGGCAACGTCGAGATCCTCTCCCACTATCTCAGTAAGGCACAGGAGGACCACCTGCACTAGTACAAACTGTTGGCCCCATGGAACTAGAGCATGGGATCTATCAATAGAGCCTATGTTCTTTGGAAGCACAGAATAAATGAAAAAAAAAAAAAAACCTACAAACAAAAAACGAAGTATCATGAGCCTGCATCAACCACATCAGCCACAAGACCTTCAGCCCGACCATCGACAGTGCCTTCCACGAGATTCTTGGACAAGGGAGCTTTCACGTGTAAGTGTTCATACTCATAATGAAATACAAAATCAGCAGCTCCTTTCTCTTCGCCTAATATCAGCTGCACCAAGTAATGCTCACCGCATGAGGCCACATAGAACGTGAAACAGGAGGAATAGTGAAGACATCCAACATTATTTCATTTAGCATGTCTCATGCAGAAATTTCAAGTTTTTTGGCAAAAAAGTTATTAGTTTCATACAAAGCAAGTGACGAATTTTCATTGGGGGATTATTTTTATGAAAGATTATTATATTCAAAATAAAAAAAAATGAAAATGTAATAAATTACTTAAGATAGGAGAGTGGATAATTCACATACCCTCTTCAATAGTAAATCATTGTCACCTATATATACCAAAAACATGAACTGTAGAGTAAATACTCGTGGCGATTAGGCTAAATACTGAGTTAATTATATATTTTATTTTGTAGTTTGAATTTTTTGCACTTTTCTACTCAATTAAAGGTGTATATATATTATAATAAGAACCATAATCTTTGATAAATCCTTTGTTATAAGTAAATTCGTCTTAGAATATTGTACCATATAAACAGAAACAACATAATTATTTTTTAATCAGGTAAATTATAAAAATCGTTACTTTTGTTTGATTCAGATTACGTTTTAGTTATCTATGTTTGAAATATTACGTTTTAGTCATTTACGTGTTCGTTTTGTTACAAAATGGTCACTCTACCATTAAACTCCATTACCTCCATAACGACAGTCCTATGTGGCAGTCCAAATAGATTTTAAATGCCAACTTAGATGGTGCAGTTGCTGGAATAAAAATAGGTTTTTGATTAAATAAATTTAATTTGGACTCTACGTGAGACATCCAAGTTGGCATTTCAAACCCATTTGAACTGCCACGTAGGACCGCTGTTAGGAAGGTAACGGAGCTTAACAGTAAAGTGACCACTTCATAACAAAATGATAACGTAAGAAACTAAAACATAATATTTTAAAAATGTAATCTGAAGCAAACAAAAATGATTATTTTTGTAATTTACCCTTTTTTAATCTAATAAAATCAATTAATTCACCTTTTGTCACAGTTAAAAAAATCAAACTCAATACCTACTATAACTATGAAAATCCAACTATTTTTATATATAAAAAATAAAAAACTGAAATTTTGTTGATGTTAGTTACCTCACCTTAATAACCAAATAAAAAAAATAACCCAAAGTTTTCTAGTTATCACCTGATTTTTATTTTTATTTTTTGTTAATTTATTTAGTTATCTACTTACATCAATGGTGGAAACATAAAGCTTTTGGTTAACTAGCCAATTACAAAATTCGTTTAAAAAATAACTAGAGCTTTAAGAGTAAATTTGTTCAGAAATTTATATATAAGAAAACCCCAACTCTGTTAACCCCAAAGCTGAGAACTATAATCTTTATAATATTAGAATCAAATCAACGGTTTTCTTCGGCTTTCGATTGATTTTGCCTTGCTTTCTAAAAAAAAAAAAATCATCAATGGAGGCTTCACCACCTTCACCAAACGATAATGAACTCCCTAGCGTCACCTACGATCTTCAAGATTTCCAAATGCCGATCATCATTTGTCTATTGGGAGTAATGTTCATCATCCTTTTCATTCAAATCTTCGACCGATTTCACAACTGGCTCCGGTACGGAGCCAGCATCGATCAACTTGACATCGAATGGGGCCAAGTTGCCGACTATCAACTCGAAAATTCCGTTTGGTCACATGAAGCTACGGCACAGAATAATTTCTGGATGGTGGAGATTTTCAACGGGTTCATGGAGTATTTGGCCGAAAGGCAAGGCACGGGGCTGACCCCGGAGTTCTTGGAGCATGCTTCGCCATCCGTGAGCTACAAAAGTTTGAGAGAAACAACGTTGGATGAATGTGTGATTTGCTTGGAAGACTTCGAAGATGATGAATTGTGTCGGGTTTTCCCTGTTTGCGATCATTTTTTTCATCGTAGTTGCATAGATAACTGGTTGAGAAATCATTTAACTTGTCCGATTTGTCGGAATTGTATAATAGATAGTATTAGCATGACATTGAGAATGTAAGTATATATATACTTTTTGTTTGCGAACATGTTTTTCATTTTAGTTGCATAGATAACTGGTTGAGAAATCATGTAACTTGTTCGAGTTGTCGGATTTGTATAGTAGATAGTATGAGCATGACATTGAGAATGTAAATATATATTTTTTGTATATATAGATTCAATCTTTTCTTCTCCAATTTTTTTTTCCTTTTTAAATTACAAATTGCAGAATTTATTATATCTTTTCTTAAGACATGGTTATTGATAGGATAGGACAACAGAAAATCAATTATATATTTTTCAAGAGGGAATTTATAAAGAAAGTTTTATATTTGAGCTCAAAGATAAAAATTGTAATAGTCTATTTTTTTTGTAGTGTTAAAAATAGTGGTTTTGAGATCACAATTTTTATGAGAGAGTCCATAAATATATTTAATTAATATCTATGAGTTAAATATAATATAACAGTGAATCGTGATCTAATAGACTTTATTAATTGATCAATTAGTTAAGGTATAAGTGGTACATATTAAAAGTTAGTAATTTTAAAAAATGAGGTATCGAAAACTTATTTTCATAAACCGAGCTTATAAATATTATTATTGAATATTTACGAAGCTATTATATAAGTGGATTGAAATTTGATCTCAAAATTTTGATGATTTGTGATTAATTAAGGAAAAAGAATTAAATCATAAAAACTGTAAAAATTATTCGCAATTGAATTTAATTGATTAAAATATTTAAATAGTAATTGTTTGAGCATTAGAATGACAATTATTCCATAATGGTTTATAGTGGATGGGTATTGTTTGTTATTATAGTAAAAATATAAGTAAAATTAAAGTTAAAGTTAAAGTTAAATTCAAATATAATAAAACATAAACCAAACTTATCATCTCTTTCAATGGGTAATCTACAAAAATTGTCACTTTTGTTTGCCTCTGGTTACATTTTAGTCACTTATGTTATTATTTTGTTACGAAATGATCACTCTACCGTTAAGTTCCGTTATCTCTCTTACGGTAATCCCACATGGCAGTCCAACTAGATTTTAGGTGCCAACTAGGATTTTTAAATGGGATAAAAATAGATTTTTAATTTAAAAAATTTAATTAATTAAAATTTTTAGACATAAACTTTAACTAAAAAAACTGTTCATCTCCTCCTTTTTATTTTTCTTTCTTCTGTTTCTTCTTTTTTCAATGGTTTTTTTTTTTCATTTGATTGAAAAAACTGTATCAAAATAGTTGAAATCAAATTGACTGCTTCATAAAGATGGATTCAATGGAGGATTCAGGTATGTCTTCTTTACATTCCTCTGTCTCTTTTATTCAATTCTGTAAAACAAAATATTAGATTTTTTATTGTTTAATGAAAATTCTAAATTAAAATTCTTGATATTTTCTTCTACTTTTTGAATTGTTTGTGTGTCGTAGACATCCCATAATTGAAATTAATCCAGCTAATGGACAAACCCTGGCAAATTGTTTGTTATTTTCTCCCTGTTTGTTTACTGCTTTTCTTCCCAAAAGGTTAAGACATAAAAATGGCGCATTGCTTTGAAATTTTTATACTTAGCAAGTTAGTCAAACGTCCTATTAAACGTCCTGATCAAAACAAAATTCAGGTATAAATATCTAAAAAGGAATATTTGTTATAAGGCTTTCAATTTTCTTACAAAATTCATGAAATCATGAATTTAGATTTCCAATTCTAACATCTGTAAAACCAGACTTTTATTTAAAGCAACATGCAGACTAAGGGGGGACCATGACAAGGTGAAGCTTCCAGTCCATGATAATCAAAATTTTGGACACTAGCTTTGAGCCATAAAGGCTTCAATGTCATGGCTAAAGCGACATTTATCTTTATAAGAACATGCATTGACATATCCTGTCTTTGCTATCTGTTGAAGTTGGCCTGCATGCAGCATGTGAAGAAACCAAAGTGTCAAGAAGCAGCCAAGGGGTAGATTATGCAACATAAGTTATGCGGGTAAAGTATGAAGAAGCAAATTAAGCTATACTTACTCCACATAAAGTATGTTATGTGTTGAATAGAGTGCTACTGTTTTATTTTGTTACTTTAATTTCATAGTTTGTAACTTAGTTCTTTTAGAACTTAATTGGTAAATCTTTTGATTTTTTTTGGATGTTGATTGACAGGAAATTCAGCAAAGCAACTTGTGCAAGCTAGTTTAGTAATTTTCAATGTTTTAAGTGGTATTAGGTAAATGTTTAGGTAGTTTTTTGACTTGTAATAACCATCTCATGTTTGATATATGTAATGGCAGTTTGCCAATGTGGTGTTAATGAAAAATCATCATATTTTTCATTCAATATTCTCTCCATTTCCTTTGCTTATTTTTCTTTGCTTTTCAATTCTGTTGCTGTTTTGCTTAAAAACTCCAGACTTGATTCTCAAAGTTTCCTTCATTCTTTCTCCGGGTTAAATATGTTGTTTCTTAAGAAAGCATACTTATTCTGGAATACTTGTTCCTAACACCAACACTATCTAGTTGGGCTACCACGTAGGATTACCGTTAGAGAGATAACGGAACTTAACGGTAGAGTGATCACTTCGTAACAAAATAATAAGATAAGTGACTAAAACGTAACATTTCAAACATAAGTGACTAAAATGTAACTAGAGGCAAACAAAAGTGACTATTTTTGTAGATTACCCCTCTTTCAATTGGTCATCTTCACCGTTTGGAAATAAGAAATAGAAGAGGAAGTCATTTTTGAATGCTTAAACAATCGACCCTCTTGCATGGTGTATGACCCAATATTTGCTTGGACCCAGATCTAATACAAAACCCAAAACCAAATCAAAAACAAAAAAAAAAAACAGACCCAATTTTGAAGCCCAATTACCCAAGCCCTAAACTAACCCCAAATCCAATATCTAACCCTAAATCAAAAGGAAAAAGAAAACCCTAGTTTTTCCCCAAGCTTCAGCCGCCGCAAGGGTTCCCCACGCCTCACGCCGCACGTCCCACGAGCACCCCACACCCACGTCACCTCGTGCCCACGTCGCCTCGCACCCACGTTCGCACGCCCTAGCAAGCAAAAAAATGTAAAAATCAAGGCTATAAAAGCCAAGAGTTGTAACACAAGTTTGGGCTTTCTCTTCGGATTTTTTTTAATACAAAAGAAACAGATTCAAACAAATACTCACAAATCAACAGTAAAATCGTAAGGCAGTTGAAGAGAAAACCGATTTAGAAACAAACAGAGGATATTATTATTTCGTTTTTATATTGTTTTTCTTTTCTTTTTTTATTTTTAATATATATATGAATAAAAGCAAAAAAAAACCATCCTTTTTTAGCTTCCGGCCACCGTGCACGGCGGCCGGCGCCGGCGCCGGCAACGGAGAGAGGGCGGCGGATGGCCGAGGTTCTATCGAAATTCTCAAGGCCTGCAGAGAGAAACAAATAAAGAGGGGAAGGGGTTTTAAAAAAAATGAAAAAGTGAGTTTTTTTTTTAAAATTTTGAACTTATATACTGTTTTAAAAACAACGTCGTTTTCGTTTAAAATATTAGGCGCAAAACGGCGCCGTTTTAACTTAGCTCGTGGGTTGACCCGACCCAGGCTAGAGATCCGCGCGTTTTCATGCGGATGGCCTAATTGCGCATGTGACCCTTCCTCCTTTTTGTTTCCTTCAATTCAGTTTTTTAAAATTTCGAAATTTGCCCCCGTAATTTTCCTTTTGTTGCGCGATAGTCCATAGTGATATTATGCATTTCGAAGGACGGGATATCTATTCCCTCAGTCCCTTTATTTCATTTGCGTATCGCAATTAGGTCTATTGCCTTTTATTTATTTCAAAATTGGCCTCAAAATTTATATTTTCAACTCAATTGAATCCATTTGCATTTTTTTCCCTGATTTGTTTTCAAATTAATTGTTTTGAATAATTATATTATTATTTTATTAATTATTATTACTATTATTATTTTTTTATATATATTTAAAGATTACTTCAAATATAGTTATTATTATGTTTATTATATTATTTTTTTATTTGTTCATACTAACTTTTTACTAATATTATTAGTCATTTAATATTTCTCTTTATACGCATATTATTATTATTATTATTACATTTTTTATTTTTCTATTAAACCAATTAATTTGAGTTTTGATTTCATATTATTATATTAATTAGTTAACATTATATATTTATTATGTTTTTATTAAATGTTAATTATTTTGAATATGACAACTCTTTCACTCATTATTATATTTATTATATTATATCTATTATTTCTTTTAAAATTGTCACCGTTTTTTTCTTTTATTATATTACATTATTATTATATTTATTAATTTAGTATAGTTATTATTTTAATTTTTACTTTTATCATTATATTTAATATCATCATTAATATATATATTATTTTATTGTTTATGTTTTTATTTTATCATTAATATCATTATTACTATATTTATTATATTATTATATATTTTTTATCATTATTATTGCTATTGTTAATTTTCCTTATATTTACTATTTTTAGAATTAATATATATTGATTGAGTTATTGATTGTATTATTTTTGTTATGTTGCATATCATTTTTTTTTCCTTTCAAATTTTAATTGCTTTAATTTATTTATTCAACAATGTATTCCCAAATTGATTTTAAAATAAAGGCAATTTTCTATACTTAGTTGTTTTAAAGAAACGTGCCCTACCGTATAGGGTTCGTTTTTTTATTCAATTTAAGTATTCGAACATCCTTCTTATCAATTTATTCTCCGGATTTCTCCTAAACTGTAATGACCCAAATTCCCGGGCACCGGAAAAACGAGTCGTAAGGCCTCCGTCTTAGGAAATTAAGTCCGTAAATATTTATTAAAAATATTTATGAGGATAATTATGAATTAAATTAGATTTTGATTAAGTGAATCTAATTTAATTAGAAACAATTAGTAGATAAGACTAAATTGAATAAAGTACAAAAGTTTAATTATAGAATAGAAAAAAATTATTAAGGGATTAAATTAGTAATTAAACCATAAAAGTGACATGTGTTTAATGATGAATAAATACATGTGTATGTGTATTATTGGTCCAATTGTATTTTATGTGTGTATTTACTTAGAATTTAAGTAATTTTAATTATTTATTTGTTGTAATTATTATTAATTGTGTAAATATTATTTTATTAAATTGTGTGATAATGACAAGTGTATGGTAAGGATTAAAACAAGTGTGGGAATTTTAATGGCACATGTGTATTAACTTTAATTGGTAATTAAAAAGATATTTTAATAATTAAGTAATTTAGTAATAAAACAAATAACAAAAAGAAGAAAAGAAAAGAAAGAACAAAAGAGTACAGAGAAGAAAACGTGAAAAGGAAAGAAAGAAAGAAAGAAAGAAGAAAAAAGGGGAAATTGAAGGATTAAGGCTTGAAGATTAATTTGGTAAGTTAATTAAGTCCATTTCTTTGTAATTTTGATGTTTTTAAAGCTTTAGAGAAAGATTCTCTTGAATTCATGTGAAAATATTAGAAAATAATGGAAGTTTGATTAGGGTTTATGTTAAGAAAATGGTGAGATTTAGGATTAATTTGATAAAATTGTGAATTTGAATTGAATTAGGGACTTAATTGTAAAACAAGCCATAAGTTTTGAGTTTTAGGGATTAAATTGAAAGAAATTCGGAATTATGGAAAAATGATGAAAATTTGATAGTTATATGAATATTTTGATGGAAATTGAATAGAAATAAGGTGTGAATTGATGTTATAAATTTGGTTATTAGTATTTTACATCAAAACAGTTTTGGGAAGTAGCAATGGTCTGACTTTGAAAATTCACTAAAAATTGTAGGAATTGAATTAGAGGATGAATAAGATATGAAATTAAAGCTTATTGAGTCTAGTTTCTTATAGTAGAAACAATGTGAGCAATGAATTTATGAATCAAGAGATATTTGAAATTTTGTAAGACTGGTTCAGGGTGATTTCGAGACACTCTGTTTCGACTTTGGAAAATCATTAAAAATTGTAAACAAATTATTATGAAGTGTAATTTATATGTGTGAGCTCCTTAATGAATCTAGTTTCAAAAGGAATAAACAAGAACCTTATTCGTGTTCTGTACAATGAGATAATTGATTTTTAGTAGAGAGAGGTCAGAACTGTCGAATGGAGTAACAGGGGAGTATTTAATGAATAAACTGTATTAATTGGCTAGACCAAAAATTATGAAAATTTTATGGTAAGAAGATAAATGAGTCTAGTTTCAAGGAAAATTTACGGATATTAATTTTGAGTTTCGTAGCTCAAGATATAAATAATTTAGCAACAATGACTCAAATAGACAGCTTATGCTTAATGGCCAAATTTGCATGTTTAGACTTATGAATTAAATTGAATTGTATTATATTAATTAATTACAACTATGCTAATTTTTGTAGCAAACAAGGAAACCGAGGTATCCAACACGAAGGGAAAAGAGAAAATAGTCGAGGAATAGCTCAGAGAAACCGGTTTGTATTATCATAATTCAAAATATTTATCATTGCATATTTAATTGTTTTATATATATATGAATGTGCATGAAAATGACTTGAATGTAAATTGTTGATTTTTTTGTGATTACATTGAGAAATATAAGAGAATTGATTGAAATGTGGAAATGTGATCGAAACCCTATTAACTAGTCGGGCTTAGTGGATATAATTGGCATGCCATAGGATTGGAAGTGTTCAGGGATTCTTCGACCTCGAGTCGATGAGGCACTAGGTGTGCCATAGATTTACTTCGGATAGTTTCGATGAGGCTTTGGTAGCCACATTGCTTCGGCTTGGCCGATGAGGTACTTGGTGTGCCATAGATCTGATTTACTTCGAACTATCCGATGAGGCGTTGGTCGCCACTCTGGTGTGTTTGGTTGGATCCGTGTATCCACCTTGGTCCGAGTCAGGTTAATAGGGCCTATAAGTGAAATGAGCAAAATTATCTGAATCTGATTATCTGAACTATCGAATGAAAGGTGAAAGAAAATGATGATACGAAATGTGAAAAGAAATTGTGTTATGAATTAAGTGTTTACATGTTGGCGAAAATTTTATAATCATTTGAATGATATTAATGTGATATGAGTTGGCATATTCAAATGACTACTTGTGCATTTATGCTTTGAACTTGATTTGATGTTATGAATTGAATTATGATAATACCACTGAGTATTTCCAATACTCAGCGTACGGTTGTTCTCCGTGCGCAGGTTAGGTAAAGTAGAGTTCGGTTCAGCATTCAAATCATCTCCGACTCAAGCTCATTTTGTGGTGAAAATCTTATCTTCTGATAATGTGGCATGTACTAAGTTTTAGGTTGTCACTTGTACATATTTAATGTTTTGAATGTAAAAGATGGTGTATCAACTTTAAAGAGTTTTATGTATGAATGAATGGTATATAGTTATATGTTATGTGGAGGTGAATTGGAATGGTTTATTTCTGGTTTGAGCTTGCAGGAGGCTTATGCAAAAATAAGCAAAAATGCTGCTGAAATTTTTATAAAAAAATAAAATTTATGAATGAAATCAATTAGTAAAGTAAAAGATAATTTATATACATTTATGATTATACTATAATTTATTGTCAAAAAAAAAAAAAAAAAATTTCTTGTTTGTTTATTTATTAAGAATTATCTGTAAATGGTCCGATTTGTCTGGTAATGCCTTGTAACCCTATTCCAGGAACGGTTTGGGGTTAGAGGGTGTTACATTTAGTGGTATCAGAGCTATAGGTTTAGCCGATTCTCGGATTAAAATTGAATTCGTAAGTGAGTCTAGAAGTACATGCCACATTTGAGTTGGAATTGAGTCGGGATTTTTGAATGCTAACCTATTTAATTGTTTCTGTTTTATAGAGATTAAAGATGTCAGATGATCGATCAATTGATTTAAATGAAAGTGAATCAGCCACACCTAGTATGAACCCGTTTATAGACCAACCTCCCGAAGTAGAAGAAGAAAACATTAGGGAGAGAGATGAAAAATATAGAAATGAACCTGATATGTTAAGAGTTTTAGTTGATGCTCTCCAGCGAGTAGCGGGAACTGTACCTGCTACCACATCTGTACCTGTTCCTAGACGGGCCCCGATTAAAGAATTGAGAAAATACGGTGCTACGGAATTTTCGGGTCTGAAAGGTGTTGATCCATCAATAGCTGAGAATTGGATAGAAGCGACAAAAAGAATTTTACAACAGTTAGAGTGTACTCCTCGAGAAAGTCTGTTGTGTGCCGTATCTTTATTACAGGGTGAGGCATATTTATGGTGGGAATCTGTTATCCGACACTTGCCGACTGACCAGGTATCATGGAATTTATTTCAGAAAGAGTTTCAGAAGAAATATATCGGTGAACTATACATTGAAGACAAGAAGCAAGAATTTCTGACTTTGAAACAAGGTGAAATGACAGTAATAGATTATGAACGGGAATTTTCAAGACTTGGTAGATATGCATCAGAGTTTATACCGACTGAAGCCGACAGTTGTAAAAGATTCTTACGGGGATTAAGAGAAGAAATAAAAGTATTACTGATATCTCAGCGAATTACTGAATTTGTTGATCTGATTGAACGGGCTAAGATGATAGAACAAGTTCTGGGGCTTGATAAAAAGACTGAACCTTCTAAATCGGTTGGGAAACGTACGGGAACTACAAGTTCGAATCAATTACCGAAAAGATTCCGAGACTCTAAAAGTGGTTGGAGATCTAACTTCAGATCAGATAGAGGAGGAAAAAGTCAGGGGAAGCAAACTACAGTCTCTACTGGTAGTGTAAGAGGTCCATCTCGAGATACTACTATTCCAGAATGTGAGCACTGTGGGAGAAGACACAGAGGTGAATGTTGGCGATTGACTAGAGGATGTTTCAGATGTGGATCTACAGAACATTTTATTAAAGACTGCCCGAAAGCTGATAATACTGCACCTGTGACATCACAGAGATCAGTATCTAGTGCCAGAGGCAGAGGATCAGGCAGAGGTGGTTTTGTATCTCGAGGAGGTAGTGCTAGAGGGAGTAGTGATGTTGTTACACAGCAGTCAGAGGCCAGAGTTCCAGCTAGAGCTTATGTGGTCAGAACTCGAGAAGAGGGCAATGCATATGATGTTGTAACAGGTATATTCTTATTGTATTCTGAACCTGTTTATGTTTTAATTGACCCTGGGTCTTCGCATTCATATGTAAATTCAAAATTGGTTGAATTGGGAAAATTAGAATTTGAGATGTCTAGTGTAGCAATAGAAGTGTCAAGTCCGTTAGGACAGATGGTATTAGTGAATCAAGTTTGTCCGAGATGCCCGTTGGTTATACAAAATAAAATTTTTCCGGTTAATCTATTGATTATGCCATTTGGAGATTTTGATGTAATACTGGGTATGGATTGGTTGTCTGAGCACGGTGTAATTTTAGACTGCTATGAAAAGAAGTTCAGTATTCAGGCTGATGATGGAAACAATATTGAGGTAAAGGGTATTCGAAATAGTGGACCAACACGTGTTGTCTCAGCAATGAAAGCTAATAAGATGTTACAGCAGGGTTGTACAGCATACTTGGCTTATGTTATTAATTCAGATACAGTGGGTAGTCAATGCAGTAAGATCCGAACAGTTTGCGAATTTCCAGATGTTTTTCCAGAAGAACTACCGAGTTTACCACCTGACAGAGAAGTTGAATTTGCTATAGAGGTTTATCCGGGTACTGCTCCAATTTCTATACCCCCTTATCGTATGGCACCTACTGAATTGAAGGAGTTAAAGATACAGTTGCAAGATTTGTTAGATCGTGGTTTTATTCGGCCGAGTATTTCACCGTGGGGAGCTCCGGTATTATTTGTTAAAAAGAAAGATGGTTCGATGCGACTTTGTATTGATTATAGACAGTTGAATAAAGTAACAATCAAGAACAAATATCCACTCCCTCGTATTGATGATTTATTTGATCAGCTGAAAGGAGCTTCTGTATTTTCAAAGATAGACTTGAGATCGGGTTACTACCAACTAAAAGTAAAAGAATGTGATGTACCGAAGACAGCTTTCCGTACAAGGTATGGTCATTATGAATTTTTAGTAATGCCATTTGGATTGACTAATGCTCCAGCTGCTTTCATGGATCTGATGAACCGTATATTTCAGCCGTATTTGGATCAATTTGTTGTGGTCTTCATTGATGATATACTTGTCTATTCTAAGACAGAAACAGAACATGACCAGCATCTCAGAACAGTGTTACAGATTTTGCGGGAAAAGCAATTGTATGGGAAATTAAGTAAATGTGAGTTCTGGTTATCAGAGGTTATATTTCTGGGACATGTAGTATCAGCGGAAGGAATCAGAGTTGATCCGAAGAAAATTGAAGCCATAGTTCAATGGAAAGCTCCGAGGAATGTGTCTGAGGTACGTAGTTTTCTTGGTTTGGCCGGATATTATAGAAGATTTGTAAATGGATTCTCGAAAATAGCCATGCCGATGACTAAGTTGCTACAAAAGAATGTTTCTTTTATATGGGATGACCAATGTCAGAAGAGTTTTGAGACATTGAAGCAAATGTTAACCGAAGCACCAGTTTTAACATTACCCGAATCAGGAAAGGATTTTATTGTGTACAGTGATGCTTCTTTAAGTGGTTTGGGTTGTGTACTGATGCAAGACGGAAAGGTTATTGCTTATGCATCTCGTCAGTTGAAACCACACGAGTGTAATTATCCGACACATGACCTGGAGTTAGCAGCTGTGATTTTTGCTTTGAAGATTTGGAGGCATTATCTTTATGGTGAAAAATGCTACATATTTACTGATCATAAAAGTCTAAAGTATCTCCTTTCCCAGAAAGAATTAAATTTGAGACAGAGGCGGTGGATCGAGCTCTTGAAAGACTATGATTGTGTTATAGAATACCATCCGGGAAAAGCAAATATAGTAGCGGATGCATTGAGTAGAAAAGCTGCAATTGAGTTGAGAGCCATGTTTGCACAGCTCAGTATCACTGATGATGGAAATCTGTTAGCCGAGTTGAAAGTAAAACCGGTAATATTTGAGCAGATTAAAGCAGCTCAGTTGGGAGATGATAAGTTGG
This sequence comes from Gossypium stocksii, assembly GCA_020496765.1. Classification (NCBI taxonomy): domain Eukaryota; kingdom Viridiplantae; phylum Streptophyta; class Magnoliopsida; order Malvales; family Malvaceae; genus Gossypium; species Gossypium stocksii. Next base: position 9,437,519 of record CM035621.1, on the reverse strand, counting down.
TGAAGAAAAGAGAGATGGTACAGAGTGGTACGGTAGAGAACTTCAGTATTGATGCACATGGATGTCTAAGGTACCGAAATCGAGTTTGTATTCCAGATAACTCTGAATTGAAAGAACTAATACTTCGAGAAGCACATGATGGCTCATTTGCTCTACACCCTGGAGGTACAAAAATGTATCGTAATTTACAAGATTTGTACTGGTGGCCCGGAATGAAAAGAGACATAGTTGAATATGTTGGTAAATGTCTTACATGTCAACGGGTAAAGGCAGAACATCAGGTACCGACTGGTTTACTTCAGCCTATTAATATTCCTGAATGGAAATGGGATCGTATCACGATGGATTTTGTTACGGGGTTACCGTTGTCAGCGAGTAAAAAGAATGCTATTTGGGTGATAGTTGATAGACTTACTAAGTCAGCACATTTCATAGCAGTCAGAACAGAATGGTCGTTACAGAGACTTGCTGAGGTATATATCCGAGAAATTGTTAGATTACACGGTATTCCGGAATCAATAATTTCAGATCGAGATCCTCGGTTTACATCAAGATTTTGGAGGCAATTACATGAATCCTTGGGTACACGGCTCAATTTTAGTACAGCATTTCATCCGCAAACTGACGGACAGTCTGAACGGGTAATTCAGATTTTAGAAGATATGCTTCGAGCTTGTATTATTGAGTTTGAATCAGGTTGGGAACGTTATTTGCCTTTAGCTGAATTTGTTTATAATAATAGTTTCCAATCTAGTATTCAGATGGCTCCGTATGAAGCATTGTATGGACGAAGATGTAGATCACCCGTGTGTTGGACAGAGCTGAATGAAAGAAAAGTGATTGGGCCAGAATTAATCCAAGAAACTGAAGAAACAGTCAAGAAGATACAGGAGAGATTAAAAGCAGCTTTTGACAGACAGAAGTCTTATGCCGATTTAAAACGACGAGACATTGAGTATTCGGTTGGCGATAAAGTATTTCTTAAAGTCTCTCCTTGGAAGAAAGTGTTGAGATTTGGCAGGAAAGGTAAATTGAGTCCTCGTTTCATTGGACCGTATGAGATAGTAGAGAGAATTGGACCAGTGGCCTATCGGTTGGCTTTACCTCCAGAGTTACAGAAAATACACGATGTTTTTCATGTTTCAATGCTCCGAAGATATCGGTCGGATCCTTCTCATGTCATAACTACTGAAGATATTGAGCTTCGACCGGATTTATCATACGAAGAAGAACCAGTTGAGATTTTAGCCCGAGAGGTAAAGGAATTAAGAAATAAAAGAGTTCCTTTAGTAAAAGTACTTTGGAGAAGTCATAAAATAGAAGAAGCAACATGGGAACCGGAAGAAACTATGAGAACTCAGTACCCTCACCTATTCTCAGGTAAATTTCGAGGACGAAATTTTTTTTAAGGGGGAGAGAAATGTAATGACCCAAATTCCCGGGCACCGGAAAAACGAGTCGTAAGGCCTCCGTCTTAGGAAACTAAGTCCGTAAATATTTATTAAAAATATTTATGAGGATAATTATGAATTAAATTAGATTTTGATTAAGTGAATCTAATTTAATTAGAAACAATTAGTAGATAAGACTAAATTGAATAAAGTACAAAAGTTTAATTATAGAATAGAAAAAAATTATTAAGGGATTAAATTAGTAATTAAACCATAAAAGTGACATGTGTTTAATGATGAATAAATACATGTGTATGTGTATTATTGGTCCAATTGTATTTTATGTGTGTATTTACTTAGAATTTAAGTAATTTTAATTATTTATTTGTTGTAATTATTATTAATTGTGTAAATATTATTTTATTAAATTGTGTGATAATGACAAGTGTATGGTAAGGATTAAAACAAGTGTGGGAATTTTAATGGCACATGTGTATTAACTTTAATTGGTAATTAAAAAGATATTTTAATAATTAAGTAATTTAGTAATAAAACAAATAACAAAAAGAAGAAAAGAAAAGAAAGAACAAAAGAGTACAGAGAAGAAAACGTGAAAAGGAAAGAAAGAAAGAAAGAAAGAAGAAAAAAGGGGAAATTGAAGGATTAAGGCTTGAAGATTAATTTGGTAAGTTAATTAAGTCCATTTCTTTGTAATTTTGATGTTTTTAAAGCTTTAGAGAAAGATTCTCTTGAATTCATGTGAAAATATTAGAAAATAATGGAAGTTTGATTAGGGTTTATGTTAAGAAAATGGTGAGATTTAGGATTAATTTGATAAAATTGTGAATTTGAATTGAATTAGGGACTTAATTGTAAAACAAGCCATAAGTTTTGAGTTTTAGGGATTAAATTGAAAGAAATTCGGAATTATGGAAAAATGATGAAAATTTGATAGTTATATGAATATTTTGATGGAAATTGAATAGAAATAAGGTGTGAATTGATGTTATAAATTTGGTTATTAGTATTTTACATCAAAACAGTTTTGGGAAGTAGCAATGGTCTGACTTTGAAAATTCACTAAAAATTGTAGGAATTGAATTAGAGGATGAATAAGATATGAAATTAAAGCTTATTGAGTCTAGTTTCTTATAGTAGAAACAATGTGAGCAATGAATTTATGAATCAAGAGATATTTGAAATTTTGTAAGACTGGTTCAGGGTGATTTCGAGACACTCTGTTTCGACTTTGGAAAATCATTAAAAATTGTAAACAAATTATTATGAAGTGTAATTTATATGTGTGAGCTCCTTAATGAATCTAGTTTCAAAAGGAATAAACAAGAACCTTATTCGTGTTCTGTACAATGAGATAATTGATTTTTAGTAGAGAGAGGTCAGAACTGTCGAATGGAGTAACAGGGGAGTATTTAATGAATAAACTGTATTAATTGGCTAGACCAAAAATTATGAAAATTTTATGGTAAGAAGATAAATGAGTCTAGTTTCAAGGAAAATTTACGGATATTAATTTTGAGTTTCGTAGCTCAAGATATAAATAATTTAGCAACAATGACTCAAATAGACAGCTTATGCTTAATGGCCAAATTTGCATGTTTAGACTTATGAATTAAATTGAATTGTATTATATTAATTAATTACAACTATGCTAATTTTTGTAGCAAACAAGGAAACCGAGGTATCCAACACGAAGGGAAAAGAGAAAATAGTCGAGGAATAGCTCAGAGAAACCGGTTTGTATTATCATAATTCAAAATATTTATCATTGCATATTTAATTGTTTTATATATATATGAATGTGCATGAAAATGACTTGAATGTAAATTGTTGATTTTTTTGTGATTACATTGAGAAATATAAGAGAATTGATTGAAATGTGGAAATGTGATCGAAACCCTATTAACTAGTCGGGCTTAGTGGATATAATTGGCATGCCATAGGATTGGAAGTGTTCAGGGATTCTTCGACCTCGAGTCGATGAGGCACTAGGTGTGCCATAGATTTACTTCGGATAGTTTCGATGAGGCTTTGGTAGCCACATTGCTTCGGCTTGGCCGATGAGGTACTTGGTGTGCCATAGATCTGATTTACTTCGAACTATCCGATGAGGCGTTGGTCGCCACTCTGGTGTGTTTGGTTGGATCCGTGTATCCACCTTGGTCCGAGTCAGGTTAATAGGGCCTATAAGTGAAATGAGCAAAATTATCTGAATCTGATTATCTGAACTATCGAATGAAAGGTGAAAGAAAATGATGATACGAAATGTGAAAAGAAATTGTGTTATGAATTAAGTGTTTACATGTTGGCGAAAATTTTATAATCATTTGAATGATATTAATGTGATATGAGTTGGCATATTCAAATGACTACTTGTGCATTTATGCTTTGAACTTGATTTGATGTTATGAATTGAATTATGATAATACCACTGAGTATTTCCAATACTCAGCGTACGGTTGTTCTCCGTGCGCAGGTTAGGTAAAGTAGAGTTCGGTTCAGCATTCAAATCATCTCCGACTCAAGCTCATTTTGTGGTGAAAATCTTATCTTCTGATAATGTGGCATGTACTAAGTTTTAGGTTGTCACTTGTACATATTTAATGTTTTGAATGTAAAAGATGGTGTATCAACTTTAAAGAGTTTTATGTATGAATGAATGGTATATAGTTATATGTTATGTGGAGGTGAATTGGAATGGTTTATTTCTGGTTTGAGCTTGCAGGAGGCTTATGCAAAAATAAGCAAAAATGCTGCTGAAATTTTTATAAAAAAATAAAATTTATGAATGAAATCAATTAGTAAAGTAAAAGATAATTTATATACATTTATGATTATACTATAATTTATTGTCAAAAAAAAAAAAAAAAATTTCTTGTTTGTTTATTTATTAAGAATTATCTGTAAATGGTCCGATTTGTCTGGTAATGCCTTGTAACCCTATTCCAGGAACGGTTTGGGGTTAGAGGGTGTTACATAAACAAAGGCAATTTTCGATATTTGGAAGCTCGAAAAATTGTGCCCTACCGTATTGGGTTTCGATTTTTTGTTCGATCCAAATATTCAAATATCCTTCTTATCGGATTTCTCTAAGTTTTGGAAGGTAGAGACAATATTCTGTATTTAAAAAATTCAGAAAATCATGCCCTACCGTATTGGGTTGTGGTTTTACGTTTGATTTAAATATCCGAATACCTTTTTCAAAATACACGCACGTGTTAATTAAAAGGCTAGCTCATACTTGAGGGTCAAAAATGTTGTATCCTAACATACTAGATGTGACGTTTTACCTTAAAGTGAGATGGTCTTTAACTCACGTTTAATCTACTCAAATGTTCCAAAAGTCAATAAAAAAGGATCGTGTTTTAAACTCTTTTCAAATCTTCAATTTTCGACATTTAGACATAAATTAATCAATAAGGTACCGATTTTGGGCGTATTGAGGGTGCTAATCCTTCCTCGTACGTAACCGACTCCCGAACCTATTTTCTCAAAATTCGTAGACCAAAATGCTTTATAAGGTGGCCCAATTACACCTCAAAAAAAGGATTGGTGGCGACTCCAAAATTTCACTTTTAAAATTCGATTCTCTGTTTTAAAAAAAAAATGGTTTTGACACATGGTAAGCAAATCCATTTCATTTCTTATAATTCTTATATTTTTTATACTAATGCAATTAGGTTCAGCTAATTTATATTTCCGTTTTCAAAACTATTAAAGATTTTAAAACTTGTTATTGATAAAATTTAGATGTTTTTGATAGAAAATAGTATATTTGGAAGCTATAAAATATTTAAGGATTATTTGATAAAGTAAATTTTGTTACTTTTGCATTTAGGGGTTAAATTGTCAATATGTCAAATGTGACATTAAATTTATGTAAATTTAGATTTTTTTAAAGGCTTTAAAAGGAAATAAATTAAATTGGAATGAAAAACGAAGCTCAATTGTAAAAATTATACTTTTTTCGATTTTAGGGACTAAATTGAATAAAATGTAAAAGTTTAGAGAAATTATGTAAAATGAAATTAAAAGATTATAAGCATGAATTTTAGCATTAATATGATATTGGTATTGATATTTTGAATCTTAACTATTATATAGATCAAGTTGCTGACTTAGGCGAAAAAGGGTAAAATTGCTGAATAGTTCCTAGTATTTAAAGCATCACAATTTTGTCAGGTAAGTTCATACAATATAAATATATTTAATTTTCTATTGAGTTTCATCTATATGTTCATTAATATCTTATTGATATCTTGAATTGGCTATGAATTAGTATTTACATTGAGAATTGAATCAAATTGAAATGGATTGTTGCAAAATGGTATATGTTGAGAGTAAAACCCAATGAAATTAGTAAAAGTATTGTATACGAGATTACAGGTTATTTCTCATAGGTTTTGAGCTCTAGCATGTGGCGGACTTGAGCATATAGGTATATTAAGCCTTGACCAGACTAATTGTTGTGTAGGTTTAACCCTAACGGATGACCAGACATTATTATTCAATTTATGTAGGTTTAACCCTGACGGGTAACTAGGTACTAGCTATAATTCATTATTCGTGTAGGTTTAACCCAAACAGGTAATTAGATACTATTACTTTCATTTGTGTACGGAGTTCTTTTACAAAGTTTAATCGGATAGAATTATAAAATGAAAACATAATGATATACCATTGGATGTTGGCAAAAGAAAATTTATGACATGGATAGTTAATAAAAGTTAGTTATGATGTATATATGAACTATTGTGGTTATGTTTATGATTTGTGCTTAAAACCGTATGTATTTAATGAATGTTTATGATAAGTATATATGATGCAAACTGAATGGTGCATGTGAGCAAATAGATAAATTAAAAAATGAATTCGTGTATACATCAGGTTGAGTTTGGTAATTCACCATTTGAAGCTATATATATATATATGGATTTGGCTTAAACCTCATTTGGTTGATGCTGTTTGAATGCCATGATAGGTGAGACTATTCCACATTGAATTTTGTTTTTTTGTAAGTGATTAAAGTAAGCTAACTGTTTATATTGTATGAGTTTACAAAGTATTTTATAATACTTACCCATGTTACTACTTTTCTATAGATTTTAGACATTCGGAACGTGTTGATTGGATAAGTGAGAAGCAAATATCTTTTTTGAAGTTTCAAGTTTGATTATTTGTGGCATGTAAATAGGTTGGAATAATGTATTACAATAGTATGAACTTTGGTATAATAGCTTAGTATATAAGCTTATGTTTGTGGTTTGATAGTTGATGTATGGTAAATGTCAAGTTCGATGTTTTGTATGGCAATATGCATATGATTTAGATGGTGGTATGAAATAACTATAGATTTTGGTTTGTGATTAGTAAATGTTATATTTGACATTGTTGAAGTTGAGAAATGAGATAGTTAAAACATGATAGGTTGTTGATTTGGATTTAATATTTGTTAGTGCCAATAAAGGTATATTGGTTGTATATTTAAATGATCATGTGAATTGATATTTTATCCTTGAAATGCGTATGTTTTGGTGTTAGTTGGATGGTAAAATAACATTATAGGTCACTTTGAATGGATAGTATGAAATTTTCTCAAATAGGTCATTAATGCTGCACGCGGGCTACCACATGGTCGTGTATCATGTTAGTACAAATCGCTGATGAGGAAAATCTCGAACACACGAATGAAACTCGAAAAGAAGAAGAAATAGGATAAAGCTTCAAGGCGTGTATCAAGCCACTATCCTTAAGGTTATATTCGCCTCCACCTATCTTCGGTGTGCAAATGAGTTCCAAGCAAATTAACCTCAAGGATACAATGAAGCTAATGACTACTTGCGTTTTGCACTGACGAGAATAGCCCACTACACACTGAGCAATGTATGACAAAAAACTCAATTTCTATAAAGGATTTCTGTAGTAATATTTTATAGAATAATCTAATAATATTAGAAAGTGAAGGAAGGAAAGAAAGAATATTAGAATTTGTTGGTGTGATTTCCAAATGAAATCTCATCCCTATTTATAGGAATTTTCATATCTCTTCATAGAGACATCTTTCAATAGATGTCTTTCTGAATAATAATATCTTTAAAATAAACACATAAGTATTCATTTAATATTATAACTATTCAAATAATATTATTTAAATAGTTATAATTCTTTTTCAAAAAATCAAATAACATAATTTTTGATTAATTACACATATTCATTTATAGTTATTAGAACACTATAAATATTTGAAAATGTCCCAACATGTCATACATGAGTGGTTGACACGACCGTGTGTGCCACACGTTTAGGTTGGTTTTTAGTTGACACGGCCACAGTGAGTTACACGGCTCAGTGATACGATCGTGTGACCCTGAATTACATAACATTAGACTATTACACAGCTTGGGGACACGGTTGTGTGATATAGCCCCACACAGCTGCGTGATATAACCCCACACGACCTCAACTTGATTTGTAACCGAACTGAAATTTTTTCAAATATATTAACATAATCAAAATTTATATGTTTTTATCTTTTAGTTAAAATAAGTATAAAATATATAAAAAATACATTGCTTGCTAATATTTATTTTCTTTTATTTAATATTTCAAAAAACTTTAAATGGAGGAAAAAACAACAAGTAAAACATTAAAAAAATTATCAATAGAATACTGACTTAACTAAATTCGACCACCAACCAATTTATTGAATTAAATTGATTTGGTTAATTAGTTTAACCCAACTTTCAACACTCCTGCCTATCTCACGTTTGCCCTATATGCTAATGTAAACATGTCATTTATATATTTTTCATTTTCTTTAACGTCATTTAGTGTTAGTTTGATTCGCAGAATCAAAAGGATGTTTTCTTAGATGTCAAACATGTAAAAACTACTAATGATTTTTTTTCCTATATATATTTTCTAATTTTGCAAGAAAATCTGGTTTTACAGCTTCATTTTTCTGGGTTATAAAGGTAATTGATATGGCAGATCCTAAATAAACCTCCCAAAACACCTGTTATAGTTTTCTCCATTAAAAACATAACAACTTTTTGGAATCAAATTGAAACCCAAATCCAATCTCTTACAAACAATTTAAATAATTTTCTCCTGTTGTCCTTTCATTACACTCAAAGCTACAAGCTTTTGGTGTCTTTTAAGACAATTTTCAAGCAAAAAAAAAAAAAAAAAACCAGACATTAATGAGGATGATTACGCTAAGTTTCGCCGTCCATTCATTAAATTTACCTCTTATAATATCTTCTCTTACAGCCCTCGGCATTGCTATTGTCTTATTATCCTGCATTGTTGGAGCCTGCATCATTGCTACCTCGTTCATCTTCATATTCATCTACGTCATCTGCGAATGTCTCAGTTGGCCGATATTCGAAAAGTTGTTTTCCGATATTCTAAAGAGAGGGATTCGTCGAGTCCGGACTGCTACTTACCGTGCCATAATCGCTAACTACGTGCAACCATTGGATATGCTTGAAGGTTTCCCGGAGAGCATAAATGGAAGATTGTCGTTGAGGCAACTGGCCTTAGAGAAACTATTGCCACCAATAGCTTATGGGGTGGATAAACATACATTGAAATCGAGCGAGTGCCCGATTTGCTTGGACGATTATGTGGTTGGTGAATCGTGCAGGGTTTTCCCTGATTGTAAACATATGTTTCATTTGAGTTGCATTAATCATTGGCTCAAGAATCATCTAACATGCCCTGTTTGTCGAAAATGCATTTAAGATGCATAAAAACATTACATGTATTGATCATTAAAAAGACAGACACAAGTGTATATCTAAAACCATGAATCAGTTTGATGTTTCAAGTTGATGTCTATTTTCCAAGTTTTTTCATGTATTGGAATTTTGAAGGATCATACCTGCAATCTCGAGCACCTGTGGCTGAATATGCGTCGGGTATAAATACCGGTTTCATGATACATAACTGTTTAGATTACATTAGACTTTGGAAACTTACAATACAACAGACAAGTTTACAGAATTATTTCGGAAACAGAACGCAGGAACATTTCCACGGTAAGTACAAGTAGTAGTAACACAAGCTGTCACCGCTAGGGGCTAGATTTCAACGGTGATTGCTCTTCTGAATCAATTGGAAGTTTATCATATGTCACCGATTCACAGAACCGCTTTGGAAGGAAACAACGACCGCTGAGGCGCTGTTGCAAGTATATGATTGCAGCAAAGAACAGGCCCAACATAGGAATAATGATGTCCCAAGCGGTTGAGTAGTAATCTGTTGTAGGATCTGCATAAATGTACGAGTCGTTCATATCAGCATAGTTGTGTACCCTGTAGAGATCATATCCATGAGGGACCATGCGAACAAGGGTGATTCCGATATAAAAGAACCGAGAAAGAGCTGGTTCTCTCGAGTTCAAGAACATGTTGAAGATGATTTGGGGGAAAAGAAAGGCATCAAGGATCAAACCAGCATATGCTCTTGAACCTCCCAAAATGGTCTGCTCTATGTAGTATGACGAATGCTGTCTTGTGGTGCCAGTGATTAAACCTCCGGCAATGTATACAGGAAGGCATACATAAAGCCCCCTCTTTTCCGCAATCCACAAGGCCTTGTTCTTTTCCTCGGAACATCTAGCAGTCCATGAGAGCATCAGAAGACGGAAATGCATCAGAAAAGCCACCATTGTGACTGCTCTAATGACCACCTCGTTCATTTCTAGCCATGTTCCGCTTCTTGCCCAGACAGTTCGTTCACTATCTTGATTGAACATTGCTTCGAGATTTAGAACCAAAGGGATCAAGTGTCCCAGGGCTAGGATGATAAGCATTAGAAATGAAGCTGAAGGACAAACAGCAGGGTGCCTTCTCACATGAAAGATTTGAAGTACTACAAAGACAATTGCAAGAGTGTTGGATATGACAGACATGATCATCTCGAAATCCATTCTCCAAACTGATTCCATTGCCCAGCTACCATAATAAGCTCGTCCTGAAAACTCCAAAGTTTCGAAGTGCAGATGATTGGTTTTGACACGCGTGCTCTCGATACTTCCCTTGATTTTACTTCCTTTCCTATCTGAGTCCAATGGAGGAAAATGAACATTTACAAGGATATCGCAGTCCATTGATCCGTTGAGTGACCTCAAATGTCTGCAGCCAACCATGCACAGATGACCTGTTTCAGCATCATAAACCCCTTCAGCAGAAATTTTGATTTCTAAATATCCATTTGAAGATTGGTTAAATGGATCGAGGCCATGATCCAATTTCAAAGTATTTAGCTCAATTCTCATCTTATAGCTGATATTAAGCAAGCTACCACTGGCAATAGATTCAACACCAGCACTTTTAGGTCTTGAGCTTGAGGATGGTATTAGAAGGGGAAACCTCTGATTAGGTTGATCGCCGACTGCGAGAGGATTGGAAGAACCCCATCCGATACTTCTCTTTTGATATTTGATTGACATGCTAAAAGCCATGTCTTGAGAATAGTCATCTAGGTACTCTCCAGTACTGTTCCTATTACTATTCTTCTTTGGGCATGACTTCTTCACTTTGTCAGTTTCCATGTACTCATACTTCAAGCCTTGAAGTTGAAATTGCCCCCAGTTACTGTCAGTATTCCGGAACATGATCCTATCGAAGAAACCAGATTGATTCTTGTGCTTGTCACTCCAAATTTCACCCACAACAGTACTTGTATTTCTGATAGATAGGATTGCAGGGAATCTTACGCTCAACCTTGTTGTGCATTCTCCAACATGAGACTTCTCCAAGGAGCTGCTTGATGCATCCTCGATCCGGCAAGCAATGATACAAAGCCGGTTCTGCTTTGCATCCCAAGATCCTTCTCCAATTAAAGAAGTACTGAAATTGGAAGAAGCATAATACCTCGTATAGGCGTCATCCTGAAACTCTATCAGAAACCTCAAGCTTAGCTTATCATCCGAGCATTGGATCGTCCTCAAATGCATGAACCGAGGCAAATATCCAATGCCATCACCAAAGGGACCGCAGCTCTTTGAAGAATCACAACCACTTGCATACTCCAATTCAAAAGCAGTTTGTCTATAGAACATATCACAAACAGTTATAGTCCTTGACAAGCTGAGGGATGACTTTTTTGGGACATCAGTTCCCCCTGGGCACCCTTGACTAAAGTGTTTCGGGACCTTGGTGTATTTGTAACTCCCTTGAGGAAACATCAACACCGTAATTGGCTCAAAGTAATTCGGTTCATCGGCAGGATTCAAGCTATCCATGGTTCCAGTGATCAGAGTATTGATATCACTAGAGCTCTTGACATTATTGAACTTAAGAACAGCTGCAAGATGAAGCACATTACCTTCTTTGGAGTTAGTGTAGCCTGATCCCACCATGCAAAGCTTCCCGGTCGTTCTGGACCAGAAGCCATGTAAATCGAGCTCCAGAGCTGCGCGACTACTCGAATCACTTGAATACGAATGGTAGTATCCCCTACCATTGGAGAAACTTCGTTCATAGTAATACGAAGTTTCGAAGATCAAGTTTCCTTCCACATTAAAGACATCCTCAGCGTTTGTTGTATAAACGTGGTGAGTTTCGAAAACGAGAACTTTCGACGAAGGTCCATAGTAATACCCATCGGAGCTACGGTTCAGGACATTATCTCCACCACTGTAGTAACCATTTTGACGTCCAGGAAATGGTGAGATGTTGAACTCCTCATCAACTGGTTTTGATTCATGAACAACTGAATCACAGTGAAGCCCATAATCAGACTCAGTTGCAGTGACAGAGTCTACAATAAGACACATGAAAAAGATGATAAACAGCAAGGAAGTACAAAAAATCAAAAGCTTAGATGAAGTAGAGAATATGGAACAATCCATTATAACAAGGCTTGAATTTTTTTTAAACAAGATTGGAATGAAGAACTCAGTGCAAACTAGGAAATGAGTTTTAAGTATATATAATCATACAGCTCTCACTTGTTGTGCCAATAGTATGGTCCTTACTATTTCATAGGAAGTTTCCAAGTTCTAGAGCTTGGGAAAAAATGGCATCCTAAGACTTCGAGTCAATCCTTTATAATTTTTAAAATATTAAATTGACAATTTTAGCATTTTTGAAGGTTAAAAACCAAACATGTAATTCGATGTTTGGTTTGCTTCCTCATACAAGAATAAATGTATATATTCAATACATGTAAAATGGGAGCAATAAAAGAAAAACAAAAACCCTCATATATTCAACTGGTTAATTATTATTGCCCTTAACTAAATTTTGGTTAGGTGAGTCTAGTTTATTTGTTTCATTCAGCAGCAAAAGTCTTTTGGGACCCTTACATTAATCGTTTCTATGAAGTGTTTACTCTGCTTAGTCTTGGATGGAACCAATGAAAGCATAGCAAAATGGTTAATGTCCTTAATTATCATTGAAAATTAATGGGTTTTGTGGAATTTAGAAAGATGATAATAGGTAAGAAAAAAAAATACATTTCATTCACCCAAATCTAAAGATTCACTTAAAAAGTAGGAGAGATTTTGTAAAAATATAAGTTTAAAAAATGAGTTTAGAAAAAAAGAGCCATTTAGAAAATAAATCGAGTCTCAAGTAAGATTTTTTTAGCCCAACATAAATTTAATAAAAAATTCTGCTGTTGTTTGTTGTTATTTACTATTATGTTTTTTTTGCTACAATTTTATTATTATATTACTACTATGTTTTTATTATTCTGTGAATATTGTATAACTCTTATTTTATTATTAATTTTGCTAATATTTTAAAAGTATTTGTTTGTTAAGTTGCAATTATATTAGTGTTATTTAAATATAATTTTTATATATATATATTCAACTATTTACAAAATATTTATTTTAATATTTTTAGTCTATTTAATTTATTATGTTTTTTAAATTTTATTTTTATATAAAAATTATTAAAAATTAATACAGGCGAATCGAATCGAATCGAGTTTAAATTAATAATTTTTTTAATTTAGATCTAATTTAGACAAAATTTTAAACCTGATTTTTAAATCTAACCTAGACTAAAAAACCAACCTAATTTTTTAACTGACCCACTCTATACGTTAAGAAAAATTTAGAGTCTTCCCTTGAGTACGAAATAAAAACATTAAAAAAAATCAAAATTTATATAAAAATAAGAAAATATATGATTATGATATGAAAACAAATAATGGCCTCTCGGAAAACAGATAATGGAGCTAAGGGGTGGGTCAAAGCTAAATTTTGGCCCAGTCTTGGGTTTGAAGACTTTTCCTGAAGTTGATCTGATATGGCTGAAACTTTCAACCATGCTATTGATCTTTTTGTCCCTTATTCCCCAACTTATGAAGTAAGGAAAAATGTCAAATTACACCCATCAGACCTTTTAGAAAATGCAAATGACTCAAGTTTCAAACCCTGTTGATCCAGACTTATTTTATTTGATATTCAAATCTTGATATTATAAATATCAAGTATAATTTTTATATATCATAAGTGAATAATAATACATATTTTATCAAGCATTAAAGTTGAAGAAGTACAAGAGATTAAGAGTGGGTTTGAATGGACAATACATTTATGCATGGTTAATATAAAAACAATGATCGTGGTGAAATTAGATATAGTAACAATATCGTGAGAGAAAAAATAAGCTAAATGCATTGCATCTAATCATCCATCCAAACTCAACCTAACATACATACATAAGAGACAGACACCAACCGGGAAATACACAACAAATGAATTACGAAACTTGTGACAAGTTTATGATTCACTGACCATTGGGATATTCTCATAGCTTTCTGACCATCTAAATCTCTTTGGAACAATGCAGCAACCACCAAATTGCTGCTGCAAATAAATGATTGCAGCAAACAGCAAAACACCAACAGGGATAATCACATCCCAAACAGTGGAGAAAAAATTCTCAGCTGGGTTCGCATAAATGAATGTTCCCTTGTATTCAACATAGCTATGGTCACAGTAAAGATCATATACATGTGGCAGCAACCGAACCAGACTGGTACCGATATAGAACGAGGGCATAAGTGCATTTTCTCTAGAGTTAGAGAATATATTGAACAGTATTTGGGGCAAAAGGAAACCATCTGAGATTAAACCTGCAAACGATTTCAGGTCATCCAAAGTCGAACGCTGCCAGTAGTCAACGGGACTAATGGGAAGCAACACGATGTCGTGTTTATAGTTTGCCCTGTCGACAAGCAGAACAATGATTGCACCAGAAACATACAACGGTAGTGTCACTAGCAAAGTCATTTTCTCAGCAAACCATAGGCCTTTTCCGTTTCCATCTTTTGATCTACTTGAAAATGCTTGCTGGAGAATACGGAAATACAACAAGAAAGCTACCATTGAAGTAATCCTTATGATTACCTCATTTGCTTCGAGCCATCCACCGGTTTGAAACAACACGGTACCTTGATCGTTTTTATGATAGAATAAAGCTTCATAGTTAAGCACCAGAGGAACCAGTTGGCCTAAGGCAAGGATCACAAGCGTAACAAGTGAAGTAAAGGTGAGTCTATTCGGTTGCCTTTTCGAATGATAAAGTTGAGATCTCACAGATAGACATACAAGTGTTTGAGATATTACAACCAAGGCAATCTCAAGATCCATGGTCCAAATGGTATGCCTTGCTTGCTCCCTATTGTAAGCAACTGAAGACACATCTAGATGATCAAAGTATAGAAGATCAGATTTCTCCCGTATGCTTTTGATTTCCCCCCGAATATAACCTCCGTTCTCCAGCCCTTTTACTGGAGCAAATTGAAAGTTAAGAAGAATGCTACAGTCCATAGAAGCATTTCCGAGCAGTTGGACGAGCTTTCTGCAACCAATCATACACAAGCCTCCAGTGTCAGCATCATAAATCCCTTCAGCAGTGATCTCTATTTTCTCATCAGGTACAACAGATGCATTATCTTCGTCAGTTAGCTTCGGAGGAGTGTGCCATTTGATATCTATCCTGTAGCTAATATTGGCACGGCCCTGAGGTTCCCACCTTGTAGGCTTCGAGAAGTCATCACGGATAGAAGCAAAACTAAGACCGGCATGCATGTACAACTGACTATTCACGGTCAGAGCATTAGCAGAACCCCATCCAGTCCTTCCCTCAGAACTTTCAACCAACATGTTGAACTTCATCCCGATTGAATTGGGACTAGGATACCTTCGTCTCCTGTTTCTCCCAAGTTTCTTTTCCGGGCATAAATTCCTTACTCTGTAATGTTCAGTGTATTCATACTTTAAATAAGGAAGAGCATGCATGTGATTCTCAGTACTTCGAAACACGATATTTTCAAAGTAACCTGAATCATCCTCAGTTTTGTTGGTCCAAATTTGCCCCATTATGGTACTGGTCTCTTTGATAGACCATATTGTGGGGAACCTCAAGCTCAACCTTGTTGTGCAATCTCCAACGTGAGCATTAGACCAAGAGTTTTCTATATCAAGAAACCGACAAAGCAAAACATGCAACTGATTCTTCTTATCATCCCATATTCCTTCTCCAATCAATGTTGTGCTGGGATCGAAACGCTTGTCATGCCTTGAATGCTTGATATTATCATCAAACTTTAGGAAAATCCGAACTCTCTTTAGAACACCCGTACAATTAATGGCACTTAAAGAGATAGAACAAGGCAACTTCGCAATCTCCCCATCACCAGGGAGGCACTTCTTGCTGGATCTGCGTCCTGTATACTGCAAATTAAATACATTTCTAAATACAAGGCTCGTGAATTTTGAACAAAAGGATCTTCCTTGCAGTACACTGTCTATTGGAAAATTCTCTTCGAAATCACTTTTAACGAAAATTTCGTCCACGGAATCTCCGGACACAATGGTGAACTTGTAATTCAATTATGGAGGCATCAATATGGAGACTGTTTCAAAATAATTGTTATCATTGCTAGGACTCAAACTCTCCAAAGTGCCAGTAATCAAAGTAGTAATGCTACTTGAAGTCTTGATATTATAAAGCTTAAGAACAGCTACAGGTGTAAGCAGAGTACCTTCTTTTAACAATGCAGAACCTGTTCCAACCATACAAAGTTCCCCTGAAGATCCGGACCAGAAGTCATGAAGCTTTAAAATGAACGGGTTTGAATAATCAGCGACCGCAGGTGGCACGCGAGGTGGTACTGAAAGCTGTAATGATCCACTCCCGTATAAGACGCTTTCAAGAAGACCTTGGAGCTCAAAGCTTCCTTCAATCATAAAGACGCCATCTTTATCGGTTTGCCTCACTGCAGTGGTGTAAAACGAGAATAAATTTGTATGCCTGGTTATGTTTGCAGTAACAACTCTGAAATCTCCATCAGAGTAGTAGAAACCAGATTGGGATGGACCAAATGGACCAAACTCGTAAACGGGAGGTTCCGATTTGGGGATTGGCTCGGGAACAATTGAATAACAATGATCGGAGTAAGAGTGTGCAACAGATGGGACAGACTTCACTGAGAAACTAATGCAAAGAAAGGAAATTTGGAACGTACATAGCCATAGAAATATTGAAGGTTTCATTGCCATTGTAATTTGAAAGAAGGAACTATCAGTTTCTGATGTGTAAATGAAGTTGTGGTACATATATCAGAAATGAATTTTGTTGAATTTGTCATTGTCAAGTTTCCAGCATACTTAATCGAAATATTTGTTTATTATAGAATGGATAAAGACTGCATCAAAAGTCCAGAATGTCATTGGAATCTCCCCGAGTAGATATTGTTCTTTAACAGGCCTGTTGGGATTTTTGACAGCAACAAAAAAGAAAACAAAGCAGAGGAAGAAATACAGGATAGAGAACAAAGAGGCAAGAAAAAATTTACTTGCTCACAAACGTGCAGCAAGGAAGCAATCTGTTTTAGCAACTGATATGCTTTGATATGCTTACTCATTCAATAAAGAAACAATACATTTATAGATAAAACACATTACTTAATAGTCAACTACTACCACTAAATAGCCTAGTAGCTTTACTAAATGTTGCTTGTACACATGAACAAGCCACCTAACCTAGTCACTCAACACCTAAACATATCAAGTTGTCATCAGCTTGTTCATTTTCAACCAAACTAAACTACATAGCAACTAAAATAGAAAACTTGTTGCTGCAACATGCAGCATGCATACAAGCCGTATGCACTCAACAAAAAATAGCAGCAGCATGGATGGCCAATTTCCAACACTCCTCCTTGGACTCCATGCTGCAAATGTCACCCAT
This sequence comes from Gossypium stocksii, assembly GCA_020496765.1. Lineage (NCBI taxonomy): Eukaryota > Viridiplantae > Streptophyta > Magnoliopsida > Malvales > Malvaceae > Gossypium > Gossypium stocksii. Next base: position 9,419,887 of record CM035621.1, on the reverse strand, counting down.
TCATCAAGTTTTTGAACTTGGCAGTCCTTAGATGCTTTCTTTCAAGCTGAACCTGCACAAGCCCTTCATTCTCAACTTAACTTCAACCTTGGCCTCATTATCAATAGAATCTCAATCACACACTTGACTATCCCAGTCTTTTGTGCCTAAATATTCATTGATCAAATGGAGTCTTCTCCTCCTTCATAGCAAATCTAACTTGCACACTTGACTATCCCAGTCTTTTGTGCCAAACATTTGCTCATCAAATGGAGTTTCCTCCTTCATAGCCTCGGTTGACAACACATCTTGCCTAGCTTGTTCCTTTGTTCATTATTGTCCTGTTTCTTCTTACACAAACAGCTTGCAAGTATAGTTTGCTTGCCTTCAATCTACAGCTTACACCCTCTCGAGGTTGCATATAGACCGTCCGCCACACTTTGGCTTGCACCCACTCGGCTTGCATTTAGACGGGCTCTCACTTTGACAGGCTCGCACTTGGTTACTGTCTTCAACAGGCTTGCAACTTTACAACTTGCATTTAACTTCACCTTTGACAGACTTGCTCTTCACATACTGTCTTCCTTGAAACTCCTCCTTCAGCTTATCCTAAGCTTGTTTGGAGTCTCACAGGGGTGAGTTGTTGCTATCTTCTCCTCCTTCAACTTATAGTCTCACAAAGGTGAGTTGCTGCTACCTTAACAAACAGGCCTCAAAGATGTTAGACTTTGGCACCTTCTTTCTTAACAAATAGCAGAAGCAAAGACAAGCCTTCAAATGTGACAGGCTTCAACGGCTCCTTGCCTTTCTAGCAGTAGAAGCAAAAATTCCAAAGGCCCTCTAAGATCATAAAACCTGGCTCTGATACCATGTTGGGATTTTTGACAGCAACAAAAAAGAAAACAAAGCAGAGGAAGAAATACAGGATAGAGAACAATGAGGCAAGAAAAAATTTACTTGCTCACAAACGTGCAGCAAGGAAGCAATCTGTTTTAGCAACTGATATGCTTTGATATGCTTACTCATTCAATAAAGAAACAATACATTTATAGATAAAACACATTACTTAATAGTCAACTACTACCACTGAATAGCCTAGTAGCTTTAATAAATTTTGCTTGTACACATGAACAAGCCACCTAACCTAGTCACTCAACACCTAAACATATCAAGCTGTCATCAGCTTGTTCATTTTCAACCAAACTAAACTACATAGCAACTAAAACAGAAAACTTGTTGCTGCAACATGCAGCATGCATACAAGCTGTATGCACTCAACAAAAAATAGCAGCAGCATGGATGGCCAATTTCCAACACTGCATTGTCTCTTTTCTGCTGGAAACTTTTTAAATGTTGACATAATTTGTATAATAATAATTTATTACATAAATGGACCGAACTCGTAAATGGGAGGTTTGGAATTGGGGACTGACTCAGGGACAATCGGGGAACATGGATCGTACATAGCCATAGAAACATTGAAGGTCTCATCGCCTATGTAATTTCAAAATAGGAACAAATAGTTTTTTGAAGTGTAAATGAAGTTGTGGTACATATATCAGAAATGAGTTTTGTTGAATTTGTCATTTACAAGTTTCCAGCTTCCAGAATCAAAATATTTGTTTATTATTGAATGGATAAAGACTGCATCAGAAGTCCAGAATGTCATTGAAATCTCCCCAAGTAGTTTTTTTCTTTAACAGGCCTGCATTGTCTCTTTTCTGCTGGAAACTTATTAAATGTTGACATAATTTGTATAATAATAAATGGAATATGGAATATAAAAGGATGCAACTATAGGGTATCTTTGGTGACAGTTCACTCAGTGGGTCGAGAGGTGCAAATGACGTTCACGGAAGAGGAGAGGTTTAGGAATTGCTAGAGGGGAGAGGGGAAGAAGTTAGTTGATAATGTTGTTCTCTCTATTCACGAGCTTTAGAGATTTATTCAAGGGCGATATGCGTAGGTCACATGTCTTTTCTTGGTTGGCTGGTTGTCACTTGGGATATGCAGTGTAGATTTCTGGTTAAGTCAATGATGAAACTTGATGTGATGGACTTACAAAGCATGTTAATTGTGAATGATAGGGGTCTTACTAGAGTGATTGAGCTTGGCATTACCTTAATCATGGACGAGCGTGGTGCTTCGCGGAGTAATCTCTCTAATGGGATTTGATGGGATATTTAGCTGGATATGTCTTAACACTTTTGAATCAAAGTACATATTTAGGAAATATTTTTTGAACCAAAAGCAAAAGTTTATTGGGGTACATACATAGTAGATAGACACTGACTGGGAAATACACACCAAATGAAGCACTAAAATTGTGAGGGACTTATGATTGGCCCACCGCTGGGATTTTTTCATAGCTTTTCCACTATCTAAATCTCTTTGGAACAATGCAGTAACCACCAAATTGCTGTTGCAAGTAAATGATTGCAGCTAACAGTAAAACACCAATAAGGATAATGACATCCCATGCAGTAGAGAAAAAATCCTTTGCAGGGTTCGCGTAAATTGATGTTCCCTTGTATTCAACATAGCTGTGGTCACAGTAGAGATAATATGCATGCGGCAGCAACCGAACCAAACTAGTACCGATATAAAACGAGGGGCTAAGTGTATTTTCTCTAGAGCTCGAGAATATATTGAACAGTATTTGGGGCAAAAGGAAACCATCTGAGATTAAACCTGCATATGATTTCAGGTCATCCCAAGTCGAACGCTGCCAGTAGTCAACTGGACGAGTGGGAAGCAACACGGTGCTGCGTCTATAGTTCCCCCTATCGGCAAGCAGAACAACGAATGCACCATAAAGATACAATGGTAGTGTGACAAGCAAGCTCATTTTCTCAGCAAACCATAGGCCTTTTCCGTTTCTGTTGTTCGATCTGCTCAAAAATGCTTGCTGGAGAATACGGAGCTGTAACAAGAAAGCTACCATTGAAGTTATCCTTATGATTACCTCATTTACTTCGAACCATCTTCCGGTTTGAAACAACACGGTACCCTGATCATTCTTTTGATGGAATAAGGCCTCATAGTTAAGCACCAGAGGAATCAGTTGGCCCAAGGTAAAGATCACAAGCATAACAAGTGAAGTAAAGGGGAGTCTATTTGGCTGCCTTTTCGAATGATAGAGCTGAGATCTCACAAATAAACATACAAGTGTTTGAGATATTACAACCATGGCAATTTCAAGATCCATGGTCCAAATGGTATGCCTAGCTTGCTCCCTGCTGTAAGCAACAGAAGACACATCTAGAGGATGAAAATAAAGAAGATCGGATTTCTCTCGTATGCTTCTGATTCTTCCCCGAATATACCGTTCGTTCTTAAACCCCTTTACCGGAGCAAATTGAAAGTTAAGAATAATGTCACAGTCCATAGAAGCATTTCCAAACTGATCAATTGATGCAATCTTTCTGCAGCCAACCATACACAAGCCTCCTGTGTCAGCATCATAAATCCCTTCAGCAGTGATCTCCATTTTCTGATCAAGTGCAATAGATGCACTACCTTCATTAGTTAACTTCGGAGGATTGTGCCATTTGATGTCTATAATGTAGCTAATGTTGGCTCGGCCCTGAGGTTCCCACCTTGTAAGCCTCTCGAAGTCATCATTGATGGCAGCAAACATAATGCGGGTGTGCATGTACATCTGATTATTCACAGTCAGAGCATCTGCAAAACCCCATCCAGTCCTTCCTTTTGAACTTTTAACCGATATACTGAACCTCATCCCGGAAAATTTGGGACTAGGGTACTTTTGTCTCTTGCTTCTTGCAAGTTTCTTTTCCGTGCATAAATTACTTACTCTGTCAAGTTCAGTATATTCGTACTTTGGTCTATAAAGAGTGTCGATCCGATTCTCAGTACTTCGAAACACAATTTTTTCAAAGTAACCTGAATCATCCACAGTTTTGTTGGTCCAAAATTGCCCCATTATGGTACTGGTCTCTTTGATTGACCAGATTGCAGGGAACCTCAAGCTCAACCTTGTTGTGCAATCCCCAACATGTGCATTAGACCAAGAGTTTGCGATGTCGAGAAACCGACAAAGCAAAACATGCAACTGATTCTTCTTATCATCCCATATTCCTTCTCCGATCAATGTTATGTTGGGATCAAAACGCTTTTCATGCCTTGAAGGCTTGGTATTATCATCAAAAGTTAGCAAAATCTGAACTCCCTTTAGAACATCCGAACAATCAACAGCACTTAAAGACATAGAACCGGGCAAATTTGCAATCACCCCATCACGAGGGGGACACTTCTTGTTGGATCTGCACCCTGTATACTGCAAATTATATACATTTCTAAATACAAGGCTTGTGAACTTTGAACAAAAGGATCTTCCTCGCAACACATCATATACCGGTAAATTCTTTCCGGGATCACTTCCATCAGAAAACTCGTCAGCGAAATCTCCAGACACAAAGGTAAACTTGTAGTTCAATTGTGGGAACAACAATATGGAGATTGGTTCAAAATAATTACTATCATTGCTAGGACTCAAACTCTCCAGAGTGCCAGTAATTAAACTAGTAATGCTACTTGAAGTCTTGATATTATGAAGCTTAAGAACAGCTACAGGTGTAAGCAGAGTGCCTTCTTTCAAGTATGAAGAACCTGTTCCAACCATACAAAGTTCCCCCAAAGATTCATACCAGAAGCCGTGCAGCTTCAAAATAAACGGATTCGTATAATCAGCAACCGTAGGCGGTACGTGAGGTTTGATGATTCACTTCCGTATAAGAGGCTTTGTAAAACAAATGGACTTTGGAGCTCGAAGCTTCCTTCGATCATAAACACACCATGTTTATCTGTTTGGCTCACCGCAGTGGTGTAAAACGAGAATGAATTTGTATACCTGGTTATGTTTGAACTAACAACTCTGAAATCTCCATCAGAGTAGTAAAAACCAGATTGGGATGGACCAAATGAACCGAACTCGTAACTGGGAGGTTCGGAGTTGGGGACTGGCTCGGGAACAATTGAAAAACAATGATCAGAGTAAGAGTGTAGAACAGATGCGACAGGCTTCACTGAGAAACTAAAGCAAAGAAAGGAAATTTTGAGTGTACATAGCCATAGATACATTGAAGGTTTCATTACCTCTGTAATTCCAAAGAAGGAACAATCAGTTTTTTGATGTGCGAATGATTTTTCGTTGTTGTTGAATTTGTCATTTTCAAGTTTACATATTTTACGTAGTTGAAGCATCCAAAACCGAAATGTTTGTTTATTAGAGATTGGACAACGACTGCATGTGGAGACAATTTGCTACAAATATTTTTCTAATTTCTGAAACTGATATGCATATATGCCAAGAAGGTATCATCGGAATTGATTAGAAAGCAACTTATTAAATGTTGACATAAATTGTATAATAATAAATGGAAAATGACAATATTTTCTCTAGTTCATCCTAAATTACTTGCATTCACGAATGAGAAACATAAATCATTTATAAATTTAGATTTTCTTTAATTTTTCAATGCATGAAGTCCACGTTCGGTGGACTCATCGATGGAATAGATGCGGACTAAATCAAGCAATTTTGGACAAAACAAGTGTTAGTACAAAAACTTTGGTGAGGAAACACTCGATCACACGAACGAAACTCGAACAAAAAAAAGAAAAAGAAGAAATAGGATAAGGTTCCAAGAAGTGTATCAAGCTACTATTTATGTTCGCCCCCACTTATTTTTGGTGTGCAAAAAAATTTCTCGAGAATATAATGAAAACTCATTACTATTTATAGAAATTTTTATGTCTCAATAGTCACCTTTTCTGAATAATGTCTTTAAAAAATATATAATTATTCATTTAATATTATAACTATTCAAACAATATTGTTTGGATAGTTCTTTTTTAAAAATAAAATGATATAACTTTTAACCAATGACCAAAAGATTTATCTTTTAGTTAATTTCATCAATTCATTTATAGTTATTGGAACACTATAAATATTTGAAAATGTTCCAACAATCTCCCTCATTTTCAAAATATTTAGATTTTGATATTCTTGGAAATCAAATTGTATAAATAAAGGTGTCTTACGATTGAACATTTACTTAGTGAAAATATATTAAAGTTAATGAAATTGCATAGTAGACTAAACTTTGAACCAACTATTTCATTTGATTAATCGAACATATCTCACACAATGACTTCAATATCGGTCAATACATAGTATCTAGGGACACTACTATGGTCATGTGTCTGTGTCTTCTTTTCATGAGTGCTGACAAAGCCAAGCCCTTGAGCTTCTAGAAGTGGCCACACTTCCACTCACATAAGTAGATCCCATCAAGAGTGTTCTCATAATTATAACACTAACATATTTATGTTATGAGTCCATTAAGAGTATATTACTCATCCTTCCCTTATCATTACGGGTACTTAGCACTTTAATCTTAAGATAGATTTATTTATAGTGCTAACAGTCACATACTAATGATATGCTTTGTCTCATTGAACTCAAGACTTGACGTTATATCAAGCATTGAGTCGAGTTTCCGTCATGAGTGACTCTAATTAATGGGCTTGAGTCTCATCCCTTTTAAGGTCTTGTTGACTATATCTCTGGCAAGACTTTTGTCAAAAAATACACCAAATTTTCACTTGACCTCACATAATTAATAGTGATTACTTTATCAGAGATTAATTTTCGGACATAACTATGTCTTAATCTAATGTATCTAGACTTTCCATTATATACTTGGTTATATGCCTTTGCTAGAATAGTCTCACTATCACAATAAATAGAAATAGGTGAAATTGGCTTAGGCCATAAAAATGTATCATACAACAAATTTATTAATCATTATGCTTCTTTAAATGCAGCAGCTAATGTAATAAATTATACTACCACGGTGGAATCAGTTTACACTACTAATTTTATCATCTACTAATTTCTATATTTTAATTAAATTAAATCTAATCATCATTATTGCTATCACATCACTATGTACTTCATGATCAATTTACACTCCAAGTTCTTACTCTTTTTCTCATTCATCTAATTTCATCATTTTTTACTTTTAAAATTTTCACTTTAGTCCAATGCTTCTTACACTATTACAATTTAGTCTATTCTTAAATTTAAATTTCTTAAATTCAAGTGTTTTTAATTTCTTATAATATCTAATTATTCGCTCCATTAATACCAATATTTCAATTTCTATATTTTCTAAAAATTTCAAACCGAATTGACACAATTCACTTCTCGAAAAATGTTAAGGACATTACAATTTTCATCTCATGAAATACAATAAACATGTATCACCAACTTCATTCTCAATAATTCCATTTCGTTAAACAAAGCCCACAACTTCATAATCAAATGTAACATTTAATATATAAAGAAACAACAGGATCTCCTTTATTAATAAAATCACGAACTTCTATGTACAAATAAATTCATTCAAGTTATGGTCAATTGTTGAACATCCACATCATCTTTTTTTTTTTTTTTCCATTTTTTATGATGCAATAATTAAAATCTCTAATATCTCATTATATAATTTTTTTTACTTATCTATCTCACAAAATGCATACACATTCATCATCACTATTATTCTTAATTAGAACTTTTAAAATCTAATATCTCATTCATAGTTTTTTACTTTTCAATTTCACACCATGCATAAAATATAAGCCAACAACATTTTAGAAATTTTATACACCCACATTCTTTTAGTAACGGACAATCATGCTTAATAATATTCAAGTCTCAAAGTTTTATCATTTATCATACACAAAAAAATGAACAATCATGCTTGATCAAAGTGTATCTTTAATCTTTTCAAGAATTTTTACTTTTTTTTTTTTACTTTTAATTTAGGATCATTATGGCCTTTAATTCTTTTTTGAGTTTAACCATCACTATTTGTTTCATTAATTCGAAAGCTATTGTATCTATTTTTCAATCTCCAAATTTTTTTTCACAACCACATTGGTCTCATTGGCTCAAGGAATATGTGTCACATTAATTGAAGAAACCCATGAATTATTATGGTCGAATGTTGATGTACTAAGTTCCTTTTATCTTTATGGACCGTTTCATGTTTATCTACTTAATTTTACTACTTACATCCTCAATGTTCAATGAGTGAATCTCATGATTATGTAATCTAACAACAAAAGGTTATTTTTTAAAAAAATTATATAAATACATTAAATCTTAAATTCTGATTTTAAGATTAAGTTTATTAGTGATTAACTTATCATCACAATTTACTGACAGATAAGTTTGTATATCCTCTATGTCTCTTTTGCGTTTTTGCACAAAATTCTCATATGGTTTGAATATTAGAATTAGTAAGAGACTCATCTTCGTATTTCACACTTTTGTTAATCGATTGTACCTCTCTCCTTTGTTTGTTCTTTTCTTTTCTTTTTTTCTCAAATTTTTTATACTCAATCTCTTTGAGAGTTTTCATTTTCTTTGTTTTTACTTATAGAAGCTTATCCTCTTGAATTCTTTCTTGAGTTTCACCATCACTATCTATTTTCATCTCCAAAGATTTAGTGTTAACCACATTAGTTATATGAGCTCAAGGAATTTGTGCATATATTAATTGAAGATAATTATTGTCCAGTGTTGGTGTATTAAGTTGAGAAACACTAAAAAAATCTAAGAATATAAAAAGAATTACGTGCCATTAATTTCTTCAAGGTATAATGATAAATTTAGTAGTCATCAACATTTATGCCTTTCGTCAATTTTATTCTTGTTCATTTTTTTAATGATGTTGGCGTGGCACTTGTGCGGCAACTCACGTGTGTTTTATGTTGATATGATACTATGTGTATTGCATGTCATGTCAACAATAATTTAAAAATTATAAAGATCTTCAAATAAATAAATGAAATAAAATGACTCAAAATTAAAAAATATAAAAATTCGATAAAATTAGTATGAAGTACACATGGATTGTCACACGGGTTTAAAACTTAACATTTTAGTTAATATTTCTGTTAAAAAATAATAATTTGACTCTTTTCAAAAGACTAATGGTCAAATCCGACTCCTTTTAAAAGATTGATAACTCAAAAAATAAAAATAAAAACCAAATTAACAAAAGAAATATAATTAAAAATATTAAATAGAAAAATTTCACATTAATAAAAAATTTAAACAATACCACCAATTAAATCAATAAAAGTAAAATGATTTACAATTTGAATATTTGATTTTTTAAAAATTATTTTGATATAAATTTTAAAATTATTAAGTCCTAAAATTTTGAAGTAAAAAAAGGACTTCTGCCCAATTAAAAAGAAATCTAATTAAATTAAAATATAAAGACCTTGTCAAATCTCCTCTAATTTGTCGAGATTAACATTGAAAATATTAATTTTTTTTTCTCTTTTTTCTTGTGCTATTATTCTTCCTACTCCCTACATATCTCATTTTAACTGGAATTTGGTACATGTACGTTTAAATGGGAAAGTACAAATAAAAAAAATATGAAATAGAAGAATTAATAAAATATTAAATAAAAGAATTTTACATTAATAATAATTTTAATGAAATAATACAATGAATAAAATTAATTGATATTTTAATTTAATAAAAATAGAATTAATTAAGATTTTGATATTTAAAAATTATCAATGTAGCATATTTACGGTTTGAATACTTAATTGTAAAAAATAAAAAACAAAAATAAAAATAAAAAGATCATGAGCAAATATGCTGTTCACTATTTGTAATTTTAGGGTTGGTACTTTTATTAATAGATAGATAGAACCACAAAGAGGCTAAGGTGTGTATATATATATATATAGGAGATAGACATTAACTGGGAAATACACACCAAATGAAGCACTAAACTTGTAAGGGACTTATGATTGACCCACCACTGGGATTTTCTCATAGCTTTCCCGCCATCTAAATCTCTTTGGAACTATGCAGCAACCACCAAATTGCTGTTGCAAGTAGATGGTTGCAGCAAATAGCAAAACACCAATAGGTATAATCACATCCCAAGCAGTAGAGAAAAATTCCTCAGCAGGGTTCACAAAAATAAATGTTCCCTTGTATTCAACATAGGTGTGGTCACAATAAAGATCGTATGCATGTGGCAGCAACCGAACCAGACTGGTACCGATATAGAACAAGGGGCTAAGTGCATATTCTCTAGAGTTTGAGAACATATTGAACAGTATCTGGGGAAGAAGGAAACCATCTGAGATTAAACCTGCATAGGATTTCAGGTCATCCAAAGTCGAACGCTGCCAGTAGTAGACCGGACGAATGGGAAGCAACACGATCTCGCGTTTATAGTTCCCCCTATCGACAAGCAGGACAATTAATGCACCAGAAACATACAGTGATAGTGTGACAAGCAAGGTCATTTTCTCAGCAAACCATAGGCCTTTTCCGTTTCCATCATTTGATCTACTCGAAAATGCTTGTTGGAGAATACGGAATTGCAACAAGAATGCTACCATTGAAGTTATCCTTATGATCACCTCATTCACTTCGAGCCATCCACCGGTTTGAAACAACATGGTATCCTGATCACGTTTCCGATAGAATAAGGCTTCATAGTTAAGCATCAGAGGAATCAGTTGGCCCATGGTAAGGATCACAAACATAACCAGTGAAGTAAAAGGGAGTGTTTTAGGATGCCTTTTCGCATGATAGACCTGAGATCTCAGAAATAAACATGTAAGTGTTTGAGATATTACAACCATCACAATCTCAAGATCCATTGCCCAAATAGTATGCCTAGCTTGTTCCCTGCTGTAAGCAACTGAAGACACATCTAAAGGATCAAAGTAAAGATAATCAGATTTGTCCCGTGTGCTTTCGATTCTTCCCCTTATATACCCTCCATTCTCAAACCCTTTTACAGGAGCAAGTTGAAAGTTCAGAAGAATCTCACAGTCAATAGAAGTATTTCCAGGTGCTCGATCAGTCAATGCAAACTTTCTGCAACCAATCATACACAAGCCTCCGGTGTCAGCATCATAAACCCCTTCAGCAGTAATCTCCATTTTCTCATCAGGTACAACAGAGACATAATTTTTATTAGCTAACTTCTGAGAAGTGTGCCATTTGATATCTATCTTATAGCTAATATTGGCTCGGCCTTGAGGTTCCCACCTTGTAGGCTTCTCAAAGTCATCATCACGGATAACCGTAAGTGCTATGCCGGCCTGCTTGCAAAACTGATTATTGACGGTGAGAGTATCAGCAGAACCCCTAGCAGTCCTTCCTTCGGAACTTCTAACAGACATGTCGAACTTCATCTCGGAAGAATAGGGTCTAGGGTATCTTTGTCTCCTGTTTCTGTCAAGCTTCCTTTCCGGGCATTCATTTCTTACCCTGTCAAGTTCAGTGTATTCATACTTCAAACTATAAAGACCCTCAATGCGAAACTCAGTACTTCGGAACACTATTTTTTCAAAGTAACCTGAATCATGCACAGTTTTGTTAGTCCAAATTTGCCCCATTATGGTACTGGTCTCTTTAATTGACAAGATTGCAGGGTACCTCAAGCTCAACCTTGTTGTGCAATCTCCAACATGAGCATTAGACCAAGAGTTTGCTGTGCCGAGAAACCGACAAAGCAGAACATGCAACTGATTCTTCTTGTCATCCCACATTCCTTCTCCAATCAATGTTGTGTTGGGATTGAAACGCTGGTCTAGCCTTGAAAGCTTGCTATGATCATCGAACTTTAGGAAAATCCGAAATCTCTTTCCAACATCAGTACAATTAATGACACCAAAAGATATAGAACCAGGCAAATTTTGAACCACCCCACCAACAGGGAGGCACTTCTTGTTGGATCTGCAGCCTGTATACTGCAAATTAAATACGTCTTTAATTGCAAGGTTTGAGAACTTCGAACAAAAGGATCTTCCTCGCAGTATACTGTACATAGATAAATTCTCTTCGAGATCACTTTCACTGGAAAATTCCTCACCGGAATCTCCAGACGCAAAGCTGAAGTTGTAATTCAATTGTGGAAGCGTCATTAAGGAGATTGGCTCAAAGTAGTTGTTATCATTGATAGGACTCAAACTCTTCAAAGTGCCAGTAGTCAAAGTAGTAATATTACTTGAATTCTTGATATTATGAAGCTTAAGAACAGCTACAGGTGTAAGCAGATTACCATCTTTGAAGTACGAAGAACCTGTTCCAACCATACAAAGTTCCCCCGAAGATTTGGACCAGAAGCCGTGCAGCTTCAAAATGAATGGATTTGTAAAATCAGCAACCACAGGCGGCGTGTGAGGTGTGGGAACTGAACCTTTTGATGGTCCAACTCCGTATAAGAAGCTGTGGAAAACAAATGGATTTTGGAGCTCAAAGCTTCCATCGATCATAAACACACCATCTTTATCGGTTTGGCTCACCGCAGTGGTGTAAAACGAAAATGAATTTGTATACCTCGTTATATTTGTACTTACAACTCTCAAATTTCCATAATAGTAAAAACCAGATTGGGAGGGACCAAATGGACCGAATTCGTAATCAAGAGGTTCAGAGTTGGGGACTGGTTCAGGGACAGTCGTTAAACAATGATCAGAGTAAGAGTCTATAACAGATGAGACAGGTTTCACTGACAAACTAATGAACAGAAAGGAAATTTTGAGTGTACATAGCCATAGAAAGATTGAAGGTTTCATTGCCTTCGTAATTTCAAAGAAGGAACAAACAGTTTTTGATGTGTAAATGATTTTTTGTTGAATTTGTCATTTTCAAGTATACATGTTATATAGTTCAAGCATCCAAAATCGAAATATTTTTTTATTACAAGAATAGACAAAGACTGCATCGAAGGTCCAGAAAGCCATTGAAACTTCCCCAAGTGGGATGGATTTTCACCTTAGATGCTTTTCTTTAACAGGCCTGCATTGTCACTTTGCTGAATAACATTATTCTCCTTTCTGATGGAAACTGATATACATATATGCCAAGGAGGTATTGGTGGGAATTAGTGAGAACGCAACTTCTTGAATGTTGACATAAATTGTATAATATATAAAATATTAAGATGAAAAATTGAAAGGTTGAGAATTTCTCACTCATGGGTTAAATTTTATATATGAAAAATAATAAATTGGTCATCATTGAACTTTGGTTTTCTTTGACCAGATTAATGGACATACTAGCTCGTAAATGCTGAAAATCATGAGAACCAAAGTAGCTGAGGTAGAAGAAAATAGTTGGAGATTGATAATTGATAATTCGGATTCGGGTAAGAACCGATAACCACTATCCATAAAAGGGATCAATGTACGTCAGAGACTGTATGTGAGCATCCTATGAAGGAAAGTATAGGACACTTCTCAATTCAATTCTAAGTTACTAGCTGAGGACTCAAGTTAAAACTACCATGCATATTTATAAATGAAACCAAGTTTCAAAATTTTTATTTTAAAAGTAGTTCACGATACTGTAACCTTGGGAATACTATCAACTCGATTGTTTTGACATTTGGGGACAATGAGGAATTTCTCACATTCCTTTACTCCAAGTACCGTAAATTCCTTCACCAGCATATTTACACATCCGGAGACAGAGTTCTTAAACTTCTGTGAGCAGCTCTTGTCACCTTCATCAACATCTTGAACCCCGCCTTTTACCAGGCAACCTACCTGAGCACCATCCATGTATGCTTTACATGCCACAAGTATATCTTGAGCACGACGGTAGAAATGGCCCACGACAAAATCCTCAAAGTGCTGCAGCCAAACATTGTTCTATAAGAATTTAAGCCAAAGAGAAGCAATTTCCCTATATTATCAGAATAGGAATATCTTAATCCAAACTAGTAGTTCCGAGTTCCAGCTTATATACACCACTGAAAATATCAAGAAAATAGTTCTTTCAACTTACCTTTGGTGGCCTCCTCATTGAGTAGATCATTGTCTTCAGTGACAATATGAATGTATCCTCGTTGTATTGTTGAGACAGTAATTCACCTTGTGGCGTGCCTCTATGATGAGCCCAACCAGGCTCATTAAAGTACGGATCCTGGTTCAAGATTAGAGCCTGAATAGATACCAGAACTTGGAGCATGGTAGACATACCAGGTATCCACTTCTCATTCTTATTACCAGACCATGTGTTTAGAAGACTAAGGCATACTTTCCCACAACTGTACAAATTTGGATTAAGGCGCAGTCCACCAGAGTGGTAATAAACTTGCTGAAAAACAATTCTTACTAATCAGTCCAAACATATATACCAGAAAATATGATCATACAAGATACAATCAAATTCATAAACCACAATTACATACAGGGGGTCCTTTAGGATAGCTAGCAGGGAAGAAAACATCAAAGAAGAAGAGACCATCATGGTAGGGAGTGCCCTCTGCTCCTATAATTACAGCCCTCAAGAGATCCATTCTTGATTCATAAACCCTAACAAAAATAGTGTCTGTTGAAACAGTAGAAACGGGATTGAGTAAGAAACAATGTTACTTATACATTCCCTCAGTATAAAGGGAAATTGTTGCAAGAAAAGCAGAAGATCTCAGCTGTTAATATTTCATGCGAATCTTGATCATTTTGAATCACAATACAGGTTTGCAGCATTCACTAAATGACATATTTGTTTAGAAGGGATGAAAACAAGAAAGAACAAGTTATCAAATGGACACTCTCTGGGAGAATAATTCAACACTTAAAACTAACCAGGTAAATCCTTCTCAAGAATTCTCCACTCCTCCTGAATCTTCTTTGCCCAATTCTTCGGTGGCTGCCACCAAGAGAATTAACAAAAACAAGTTCACTGGTTGAAAAATTAACATAACTACAAAAAGGGAAGACCTTAATACAACTTGAAAGGCTACTCACCTGCTTCGTTAAAGAACCACCGGAAGCATAGTGATGGTCTGAAAAATCTTCAACAGTATCAAACTGTTTAAAAAGTTGGAACTTACTGAGGATATCTTCTTCATTTACATTTTTCTGGTTTCTGATATCTGCCACTTCTTGAGGAGTAATGTAAGCACCATCAACTGGATCAGGAAAACTTGTATAGTTATTGTGCTTATTGAAATTATATTTTGGTTTCATCGGGGGTGGCCACCAAGGCATGGACGGTTCTGGAACCATGGTGTGATTTAGATCTATAGGTGTAGGAAAATTTGAATTCAAACTACCAGCACCAATTTGCTTATTTGCAGCAGAACTAAAGTGACCCAAATAAGTTGGATTTACTGCATGAGGGAGCATCATTGAATCAGAGTGACTCCCATTACTACCATTATTTGTACCACCAACCTGGTAAGGCTGGAATGAATTCCAAAATGGTAGACTTTGACTGCTCAATTTAAGTTGTGAAGTAGCTGACTTCTTACTTTGAGAACCTTGTGGAAATAACAAAGTAGAAGGAACAATTACTTCTCCAGGAGAATGACTCAAAGGATCTGCTGGGTTATGGAAACTCGAACTACTAACTAAAGCTGCCTTCTTCATATGAGCAGGCTCTGACAACCATGATGAAAGTGACTGGTCATTCCCATTAGCACCCAATTGAGTCTTTGAGTGAGAAGTATTAACACTTGATTGAGTGTTTACATGAGAAGTATCCTTTTTCCTCTCAGAAAAGTCAGCAAACCAAGGGATGGATGCTTCTACTCCAGCAGGAATATCAACATTATCAAAATGTGCTTGCAACATGGCATACTCGTCAACATCCATTACGTCATTACCATAATAGTTATCAAAGAAATCATCATCATAGGTCAAATCACAATCAAGGTTATATATATTATGTGATCCTTGGGTAGAATGCATAGAAGGCTCAATCTTGTTTAATGAACCAGGAGATTTAGCCACAAAGTCCTGAGGAGAAATAGGAAAACAGTAAACAACAAAATCAGGGGTCAAAATATACATTAATTTTGATGTTAGGCACAGTAAACAGTAACTAGAGCAAGAACGCTCCAATCTCTCACATACCTCAGCTTGAATAGCATTATAGATACCAGAGCTACCTTTTACTGCCTTCCCTTTGTTCCTCACATCAACCCTCTCATCGAGGATCACTATATCACTTGAATCTCCATCATTATCTACATCAATTACTTCATGAATAACAACCTACCAAGAAATGGAACAGAAATTTTTCTAGTAAGCCATGGGGAAGATTTTTCTAAAGAACAACAAGACTGTGCAAGAAACAAGTTAAAAACACATAACGCAATAGAAAAAGTAAGGCTTTGATAAACCTGCAATTGTCTCTATTTCTAGAAAGTAAGCTTATATCATATACAAGATGTTTCTTGGAGCTGATAGCTAGATCTGGAGTTTGTTTTTCCAAAAAAACTGAATATACATCAAGTCAATCTTAATTTCAATACCAGAGTTACTGCAAGATGCCAACATTCTATCCGATCTATGGCCATACTCTGTGGAAAACTGATTGTCTGCTGTTCTTTCTTTCCCAATTCAAATAACACAGATCATGACCAATGTTAAGGTCATTAGCCTTTTCCAAATTTTAGCAAATATTGAACATTGTCAGTCTTAGACACAAGCAATTACAGAATTTAACCCCTATTTAAATGCTTAATACTATCTTCAAAAATTTTATCAGCATGAGGATATTGATTTCAAACATTTAGCTCAAACTGAGATCAGTTAGCTCAAACTAATAACTAAAGAGGTCCTAAAAAAATGCCTGATAACAAACCAAACCACATGTGAGCATTGACAAATGTGCTTGAGGCTAATTATATTGGTTTCAAACATCTATTCTAACTATATATATACATATATCAATAAGTTTCATCCAGTTGATAAAAGAATATATACCTAAGAAATATTTAAAAAGCACATATAAACTATTTGAAACCTCAACTAAAAAGCAAAGCATCATCTTCTACTAAACGTGAACGAAGCCATTTTTATACACCACCAACACACAGTTGAAACCCACAGTCACACCAAAAGGAAGTTGGATCTTCAAAGCACACCATTTGAAACTATTAGTAACTTATCTACCAAAGGGACTGAAAAAAAGTACCCAAAAAGGGTTAGGGTGCAAGGATAAATAAGAGTTCAACCAAGAAAACATGCTCGGTAATCATCACCTACATTACCAAGCATGCCTATTACATAAGCAAGGTTAGCTTCTTATAAATCCCTGAGACAGTGTCAAAGGAAGGACCCATCGTCTCAAACTGTTCGTTCCGGGGCCCTGCAAGCAATGGTTCCCTAACAAATAAGGGAGGACATCTAACAGTCACAACAATGGCCACAACTCCCTTCTATTATTAGTACAAAGACCAAAGTCCGGAACCCAAAAAAAAAAAAAAATGAAAAGTAAGATGGAATAAATTTGGTAACTTTAAACTAACATGATTGGAAGAACGTAGTCCCAACTTCCAATTCACAACACACAGTGATAAGTGAAATCATAAGTTTTCACTGCAAAATTTTAAAAAATTTTCCTCCTTTAAACCCTAAAAAACCAATACTAAATGATCAAAAAAAGGACCAACACAATTCCACGATAAACCGATCAATCAAAATTCCAATAACAAAAGCAACAACTAAACGATCAGTATGTTTAATCGAATTTCATAATTCTAAGAAATTTTTTTTTCTAAAATACGTTAAAGAAAGGCGAAAAGAATTGTTTTTTAAAAAGAAAATTACTAAGTTAATCTTGTGTATGACCTGCTTTTTCTTATTAGACTTAAAAGAGTAAGGAACCGGAGGAGGGATCTCGATTACTTCAGGGTCCATGAAGAAACCGGAACTCGCAGTAGAAGAAAGCAATAGTTTCCTGTTTGAACAGTGAGAAAGTGAGGAGAGAAAGTGAGAGAAAGAGCAAGAAAAGTCATCAAAGAAAAACCGCAAAAGACGCTCAATTTCTATTCTTTTATTTTAAACAATCAATACAAAATAATTTAAGGAAGGACTTGGAATTGCGCGTGTTATAATAGGCTCGACGAGTAGACGGCGGCGGCGATGGTGGCAGCGGCTTCATAGATGACATACCAAAAAAAAAAGTATCCTTCTCTACTAAAGAGATCGTTCTGTCTGGCTCTACGGCTTCGCGCCTAGTCGTGAAGAAATATATATAATCAGCTTCCTTTTCCTTTGAATTACCAATTTTGCCACTGATTGGTTTATTAAATGTCTCTTTTTTCTTACGTGGCAGGAGTTGTAACGACTGTGGGAAGTTTCAGTGTACTTGGTTGTAGAAGATCAGGGTCAAAGCTTCACGGGTACGACAGTGTTGAGTTGACACATATGTTGACGCTACAGTGGTTTTTCGAACCGTGCGATAAGGTTGCCGATCACGGCTAAGATTTAGACACGTGAAGACTTGAGAACTAAGATTAAGCCTCTACTGTCCATGCGTGATCGTGTGGGACTCGTAGAAGCGTGGGCGAAATGTTAGTGGAAAATATTGCCGTCGTGGAAAATGAATAATAAATAAATCATAATAAAATACAATCCCTTTTTTTAGTTTTGGGCCGTATAAGAAAGAACTAGTACATGGGCTCAAATCTAAGGCCCAATGAATTATTAGGAAATAATCAGACATGCGTCGGGCCGCGACCGGTTGTAAAATAAAATTTCATGGTCTCATTTTTATTGTTTTATAATTAATTTTAAATAAAAATACTTTTTTATTATTGAATTTAAATTTAGATCAATTTGGAACAAAATATATCATGAATAAAGCTCAATTCGAGCAAAATATCCAACTCATAATTAGATCTAATCGAAATAGAGTGAAGTTGTCTTCTATAAAAGATTAAATTTACCCTCCTTCCAAAACAAAATAGAATTTTATTATAAATAATATCACACAAACTATAATAAGTAAAAGTATTATGGAGGCCTTTTTATTTGGAGTTAGATTACAATTCGCTTTCTTTATTCAATAATTAAACAAATTTGTCCCTATATGTTAGATCAAAGATAAATTTGGCCATTTTGCTAAAAATTTCATCTATTTTTAATATTAAAAATTGGTCATTGTATGTCAGTATAAGGTACACGTAGCACGCCACGTATCACTAGTTAATTATTCCGTCAACCACATCAATTTTTAATAATACAAATAAATAAAATTTTTAATAGAAATAACGAATTTCCTCTTTCAACTAAAACATAAGAACTAATTTATTTTTTTCAAAAAGCAATTTAACTCTATAATAACTTTGTTTTTTTATGCAATCCTAATATGGGTATATAAGGGAGAAAATAAAAAAGGAAAGGTTGTAATGAGGAGAACAAAATTGATTTTTCTTTGCTATAATTGTGGATGAAAATCTTGAAAACATATATTTGAGGTTTTATTTTGTTTGATAAATGATTGGATATGGAAATTTTTAAACTCTCATTTTTTTTTTAAATTTTATTGTGTGGATTCTTCATATTGATTTTGATTTATTAATTGATTTTTTAAATATATTTCATTCATTAATTATTATGATATTTGAATCTATTTGAGGATAAATGATATTTTCGACAACAATTAACTAGTTGGATTTCAAATCTTTATATTGTACCTAGAGGTGTGCATGGGCCGGGTCGGGCCGGGTTCGGGCCGGGCCCAAAGAAAATTTTAGGCCCGTTTACTAAGATCTGGCCCGGCCCGGCCCGAAATATGGGCCTAAAATTTTGTCCAAGCCCTTCCCGAAATAAAATTGTTAAGCCCGGGCCCGGCCCGGCCCGGCCCGGCCCATATTAAATTTTTTTAGCTTATTTCATTAAATAAAAAAATTTAAAATATAATAAATTAAATACATTTAAAAACATAAAAAAATATTAAAATAAGAAATAAATAAAAAATGAGACAAATAATTCTTAACACAATACACAAATTAAAAATATAATAAAAAGTGTTATATTAAAATTAAAAATAAAATGTAAATATAATTAAAATACATAAATATATATTTAGAATATAATTCGGGCCGGGCCTAGGCAAAAAAAATTTTACCCGAGCCCGGCCCATTTTTTAAATGGGCATCGTTTTTTTGCCCAAACCCATATTTCGGGCCTATAATTTTACCCGAACCCTCCAATTTTTCGGGCGGGCCTTCGGGCCTGGCCCATGCTCACCTCTAATTGTACCATTGTTTAAATATATTTCAATTTTTAATTCAATGTCAATAAACTAGTCACCAAAAGACCTGTTTTCCTCTGATGGGGCCTAAAAGTTTGGTTCCAACTAACCTCCCATTTTCCCTGGATGGTAACTAGTCGACCATCGATCCTTACGAGCTAGCTACCCACTCTTTTAAGTATTTACCCATTCCTCAGGGCACTTGTTCTATTATTGAAAGTGACACCAAATCTCATATAAGTTCAATCACTTTGCGCTATAGTCTAGAATGAATGATAGAATGTGTCCCATCACATATATCCTTCCATGGATCCCACAATGATGGCATGACAATAGATTTACCACATTAACGTCACCAAACACTAAACCTCCTCTATATATACTCCTTTGTGCAATGAAGAAGGGATCAACCCTTCAACACTCTAGCCTCCATATTGGCCTTTACATCCTTAGTCTCTTTGCCTAGTTACTATCTCTGACTCTCCGTCTTGTGAAATGAAGCGTCTTTCCTTAGCATTACCACATCTTCTTCAATGTTTCTTTTTTGTTGATACTTAACATCAATAAAGTACATGTGAAATTTCATGCAGATTATCATGTTTAAAAATTTTACGTTTTAGTCAATATTTTTATTTAAAAAATTAATTTGGCTCTTTTTAAAATATTAAATGCTATATTTAACTAAAAAAATCAAATTCGCAAGCAATATAAACACATCAAATACTAATTTTTTTGCTACATAAGAAACAAACTGACAAAACCTCAGCCTAAAAACTAAGGTCAGTCAACTAGTGCTATCTTGAAGCAACCGACCATAAATTGCAGCTGGTGGTTCGGAGTAAGTTTGAAAGCCAACTTGAGTTCTTTTGAGAAGGTCAGCCATTCCATAAGCTAACACTATTGCTTCCCTGATGAACACGTCTAACGTGAACTACCCAGTCTCGTCGCAGCAACATTTTCAGCTTATGGAAAAGTGCGACATGTTGTACCACCCCATCTCGCCCATTCAATACTTGCACCAATCCAAAATTATCCGTGTTCCACCCAAGTTCCAAGCAAGAGATAACCCATCGTCCACCCCCCACATCTCCGCCTCCATTTCTGAGCACATACCAATGCTTCCAGCAAAACCGATCGCCCACGCTCCATGGCAGTCCCTAATTATTCCTCCTGCTGCTTCTACACTATCAGGTATCAGGTATTCTTACATATTTAATATTTCACCTAAGAAGAAAATTATCTATAAATATGTAGACCTCTCCTTTAAGGGCAATCCTTTTGCCTATAAGAATAATTAAGTACCGACTTTGACATGGTTAAGTATTTCCCACTTGACTTTGACATGGTTCGAGAGCTGGTATGCATACCAAAGAACAATTAAGTTCCCTTTAAAACGTACTCTTAACTCTAACAAAGGAGGAAAAGCAAAA
Source organism: Gossypium stocksii (assembly GCA_020496765.1). Taxonomy (NCBI): domain Eukaryota; kingdom Viridiplantae; phylum Streptophyta; class Magnoliopsida; order Malvales; family Malvaceae; genus Gossypium; species Gossypium stocksii. Next base: position 9,398,401 of record CM035621.1, on the reverse strand, counting down.
GGAGTCATTATTAGACCAAAAGACGTTAGCTGTAAAAGTTAATTAATGGGCACAATATCCACACTACTATCTATAAAAGGAAGGGCATAAGGCATTTCTTACTTGGCACATGTACATTTCCTTTGTTTTTGTCTTTACATAATAATATAATTTTTTCTATTTTTTAGATTATATAAGAATATTTAATTGTCAGTTTGATCCATCTATTTTGCTCAAATTTAATATTTAATCTCTCTATTTTAATTTTGAAATAATTTAATATTTCAACTTTTATAATACCATTACTTACTATAAATACTTTATTCCAATTAAATGTTTATTTGAATTTTTAAAAATTGTTATCACTATTAAAGTTCTCTATTAAATTTAGATCTATTATAACGTCATTTTATTATTGAGTATTTTTTAAAAAAATTTAAAATTGTCACACCAATAAATTTAACAAATAACTTTTAATAGTGTTAACATATAAACTTACATTTTTAAACTCGAAAAATAAATAGACTAAATTCTTAAAAATAAAAATAAAAAAATTAAATTTCAAATATATGAATAGTATAAAAATTTAAAATAAATTGTATTAGAAAAATAAATATATATTTAACTCAACGCAAACCGTAAATCTTATCTAAATTTAAGCTGTTTGACCATATGATCTTGGCCATGTTAATAAAGATTGCAATTTTGGAAATCTGAATATCCAATTTTAAGTTGTAAAAATGTAATGGATTTTTTTTTAATTGTGAATTTTATCTAATTTTATTTTAATTTAAATTCGAATGTATTTAAAATTTCAATTTATTGTATTTTATATTAAAAATAAGAAATATATATTTTTAATAAATGATTGAAATAGAAATTCTCCATCAATCTTTAATTCGGAAGATGCCTAGCAATTTGATGGTCAACAATTAAATCAAGTCAATTCAGTCACCAAACCCATTATGTTATATCTCACCGGATAAATCAATTTACCTTTCTTTATTTACTTTTTTTTTTTAAAGAGAAAAAAAAAAGACAAAAGAAGAAGAAAACTAGAAAAAGGTAAAAGACAAACGAATAAAACATCCTATCGCTGTGGTGCCATACTGCTAAGGACCGATGTATAGAATCAAAGAATTGCATAGATACATACATAAGCCATAGGAGATAAGCAACAACATGTATCCAGTGTAAAATTTAAATAAATTTATTGAATTTTATATTTTTTTACGATAAATTAATAATTTAACTTTTGAATTTATCAATATAATTAATAATATGTATATGATTCTCAAAGTTCAAATTTTATCAACTTTTTTCAATTTTACTTTTATAGATTAATATATGCATACATATTCTTATCTCCCTTTCCTAAAAGGAGAAATGATATGGACATGAGAGGAGGATAGCAAACCTTCGCCCACCATTATCAAAAGATTCCTTCAACACTTTAACCAAACAGTACCCTCCCCTCGCTTTGCACCATTGCAATTTGCTTCCTCATCTATAAATGCATGCTCGTGCTGCAAAGTATAGCAATCCCAATATTGCAAGCTAGCTATCAACTTTAAGACACTCAAATTCACCATGTCTAACACTTGCGGCAACTGCGACTGTTCTGATAAGAGCCAGTGCGTGTAAGTAAATCCATAATATCATTGTCATGTTCTAAGTTTGTGTCTGGTTTTTAGATTATGTTCATGTTTTGCCATCATTTATCGTTGGATTTTCGATGGTTACAGGAAGAAGGGAAGCAGCAACACCATGGTCATTGAGACTGAGAAGAGGTATATATGTACTTTCAACTCTTCAATGGCTTTGATACCTGCAACAAAACGAACCAATATTATCCATAAAATTCTTCCAAGCATGCTATTTCTATGATCTGATGCTATCTGGACTGTGTTGTTTCCTTGCAGCTACATCAGCACTGTTGTGGCTGAGGTTCCAACTGAGAATGATTGCAAGTGCGGAGCTAACTGCAGCTGCACCAACTGCACATGTGGTTGTCATTAAACAGACATAAAGAGCAATGATGTTCTACTTCTTGATAATATTGGGGAGCTAATAATAATGAAATTTGGGTTGAATAATTTGTGTCTGTATGTGCTTTCATGTTTAACAGTATGGACTTCGGTTAATGAATTACTATATAGCATACATGATATTCTTGGTATAGCAGGAAATAGACTAGGCTACAAAGAGAGATTAAAAAAAATGCCATCTTCATATATCAGAAGAGTTGAGCCATGAACAGAGTTATCACAGCACAGGCAGAGTGCAATCCAGAAAATAGATACATCCTGCCTCTTTATTCATGATATGACATGGTGCATGAAAATCTAATTCAGTGTGAAGAAGTAGAACACCTTGTAGTTTCAAACAGAGGTGTCAAGAAAAAGAAGAACATAGGAATAGGCCTAATTGATCATCATCTAAACAAACCCTACTTAATCAAGCTTCTTACTCTGGTTTGTGTGTGCGTAAGACAGATATGTTCAATTTCTTTTCTAGAGATTAATCTATTTGGAGTCCTCAAATATGTGTCCGAGTGTCTTCTCTGTCCTCTGTCCATATCTTGGTTCATGAAACCACGTTTGATGGAATTCAACGGGACATATTGGATCAAGAACCAGTTAGTGTACTAAGATAAAATTATTGGACCACTTGGAAATCCTGTAGAACTAGTAAAAAAGAAAAAGAAATTTAATTATTATTGGACTGACAATTGAATTGATCTAGTTATTAGAACAATGCATAAAATTATTATTGGTGTTACAATTCATTCTGCGTAGTGTTGTTTGAACCAAACTGGTTGAACCTAGAATCAGTTGGAGTAGTGGTCCAATGAGAGATATAAAATCGATTGATTTGTGGACTGATCTGAATTAGTTGAACCCATTTTTATATTAATAGTTTTTTTTATAATAATTTATTTATTTTGTACCACTTGAACCGATCAAATTGATCGAACTGAAAATTAATAATCTAACTAATTTGAGTATCAATCTAATTCTGAGAACATTAATTCTATGTGAAAAAAAGAACTCATAAAAATAAAACATACAATAAACACATAATCCATTTTAGACAAGCTTCTTCCCCATGCTCCAACATGTATAGTTATAGCTGATCCCTAATGTTGCTGCAAGACAGGCAAAGCTAAGGCACATGTATCCACTGAAATTATGTTATCCTATCGAATGATGTTCAATTTCACGTCAATGTTTAAAACTGAATCTTTTCAATTTTAATAAAAATTATTTTAATTTTTTATTTAATTTTTTATTTTTAAGTCCTTAAATTTACCTTTTTTTTGTTAGATTACCTTAAAATTAATAAAAAAAAAGATAACATTTATTAATTTTACTTATATGGCATTAATGTGAATTGTTGTGTGGATGACATGTAAATATTGAATTAATTTTTTAAAATTTTAAAAATATAAAAAATTTAAATATATTTTGGGATGATTTGATAAAAAAAAAGTAAAAATTTAAATTTTAAAAAGACAAAAAATTAAATGGAAATTTTTTTTTTGTAAAATTGGAGGAAAAAAAATCCCAAAGCTATTTGTATCCATGTGTTCAAAAGAACTAGGCAATCCAGGGGGTAAAAAAGCTAAACCAAGATACAGCAATTCCTCACAAAATTTTATTGGTTTATCGGGACAAAAATTACTTGGAATTTTCTTACATCATATTAAAACCATTCCCCTCCACCCCAAGCAAACATTCCAGCCTCATATGACATTGCCCTTTCATTATTCTTTAAACTCAAGCATGTTCTAGATTCACTTTTTCTCATATTTCACTGCCTTACCTGAACAAAACAGCATTTTGACAAAATAACCCAACTTGTCTTTCATTTCTCAACCCTTTAATCATACTTCTCCCTCCATGAACAGGCAAGAAGCAAAACCCAAGAAAGAGACAACATGATATCCCCAAGAGCTTGCCTAAGCCATTGATGGGCAAGATCTTCAAGCTTTCCTTCAAAACAAACCCTCCAAACAGCCATTGAAACATGAAGAAGCACACACCCTTTTGCAAAGAAGCTTTGGAACTCTCTGTCTTCAACAAATGCCACCATGAACAACACAAGACCAATGGTGAACAAAAGCAACCCAGAAAACGATTGAGATGTTTGGATCAAGAGTTGATCATGGGGTGTTGAACCTTGAAGTTTACTCGCAATCTCGTGACCGTGGCCGAAAACCGAGATTTCCTTGGTGTAAAACACCATTAAAGCTCCACAAGTGATGGCAACCATTGAATGGAGCATACAGATGATGAAGAACCCTGGTAAGCTCATTGATCAATGAAAAAATGGGCAAAAACAGTGACCCCAGAGCTGAAATGGATGAATAAAAAGGAAGTTTACAACTTGGGAAACAAAGCATTAATGCCAAAATCAAGGCAGCTTTATAATAGATTTTGACTATTTCATAGGAGATTTTATTTGGATTTAAAGAAATATAAAGCAACTCAAAACTTAAGTGGGGCAACTAGTAATGGGTGAATATTATAATTTTTTTTCCTTTTTTTTATTCAACTAATTAATGGTTTTTTTTTTTTTTTTGGCGATATCTTTGTTATATACGGAATGAGATTAAGTAGGGCCTAAAGTTTAGACTTTATTGATATTTTTTACCAATCCTAGTAAATTTTGCTACCCAGAAAGAGTACTTTAATGTCTTTGATTGGGGATATTCGGCTGGTCCTCATTTAGAAAATAATGGGTCACCATATTTAGGGATTTTGGCTTGTCTCATGTCAAGTCTTGTTTTTTTCTTTAAATTTCATTACAAATTAATGAAGTCACCCACACTTCATAATTTCATTAAATAATAATACATAAATCAAAATTTATCCCGTAATTAAGGAAAAAAAGAAGAAAAGTCTGTAAGATAGTACAACCTTGAGCCCTTCAAGGACTTCAGATTCTCATTGCTTTAATTAATTGATTAAAAAGACCTAAAAATGGTCAACTTTAGAATTTTTTTATTCTAGAAAAAGTTCATATCCTGCTTTAGAAAATTTCCAAAAGCCTATGTTTTGGCAACACTTTTTCAAGGATAAGTTAAAGAATACACGCCCTTAAGATTTCATTTCTTTGCGATTACATCCCTATAATTCACTGCTAAGAAATCCCAATTTGCATTCAGATTTCCTTTTTTTTTTTCTCAAAATGATTTAGATTGTCTGGAGAGTGGTTTGCATGATTTACAAAATTCCAATCACGTTTACTTTGATATGTAAGGCAAAGCCAGCCAAATGACAACCATGCTACTCTTTTATCAAATAGAGGCTTTTCAAGAGGAACCCATCATTGCTAACCTCTCTCACCTCACAGCTGTAGCGAATAAAGGAAACTTATATATATATATATATATATATTAATCACATGGACTATCTGAAAGATGAGACCGTATTTTTCATCTAACCAAACACGTCTCTTCACATATTTTTTTACTGTTTAAACCTCAACAAACTCTATCTAAACAAAGATTCTTGCTATGTGAATGACAAAGCAAGATATACAAAGGAAAATGACAACAGCTTGTATGAAGCTCATTCAGAATCTACAACAATATATGAATTAGATATCAAAATTTCAGACAAAATATGTGTATCAATGTTCTCCTTGTATGATCCTAAAAGTATCTAAACAGTCCTATCTGTGGTGACAATTAGAAGCAATTTGATTTTGTTAAAGTAAAACAAAAGAACGAAGCTAAATTCCTTCCTCTCTTTTTGGCTCAAACAGCATTTAAAAGAAATTGCTATCTCTATTACTAGCACCAGCCTTACGGTGACGCCTTGAACCCGATCTTCTATCCCTTCCACGTCTAGGAATCCTCTTCCCAGGAGTTTTTCCACGTGTGTTGGGCAAAGCTGGTGGACGTCGAACCACAGCAGGAACAGGTGGAGGCATTTGCTCCAACAAATCCCTATGGTATGACTGTAAAGAAAAAATCACTCGGCAATGATAACAGTCACCCATCAAACCTATAAATGCCACAGTCCAAGCATATGCATGGAAAGAAAATTGGTAGTATCCAATAAAAGCCTATGGCATCCCTCTAACCAGAAAAATGAAGACCAAAAAGCCTCAATCCTTCAATTCAGCATATCATGCAATAATAAGAATGACTTTCAACATTGGAATAACTGAATGTGTTCTTAAGTAACTTCTTGTCTATTTCAGGATTTGGTAAAAATATAAAAAGGTATATTAAGGTTTATGCTCTAAATTCAGTCTGATCAAGTTAAAATGCCAATACATAATATATAGATACCTGTTTGACAAAATTGCGTCTTTCACAATCCAAGAACATATTGATACTCCAATCAACTTTTGTCATTATTTTATCCCTTACTATGGCAAAGCTTAACTGGTCCCTGGATGTAAAACGGTCGACTTCATTGAACCACAGGCAGGTAAACAGATTTGTAATGGGAATATGTTCCTTTATGAGTACACAACCTTCGGGAACATCTGAAGAATGCCAGTAGATACCAAAAAGTTGAATTTTTTTAATGTAGAATTGGTTGAAACACTGCATAAGTAGAAGGCATTTACCTATTTGCATAAAATATTGTACGTACCGCTGGTTATCGGAAGTTTGGCCTCAGAATATGGAGTTAAACCCTCTTTTTTATAAAAATCCACCTGCTCATCAATCGAGGAATTATCATATTTTCCTGCAGCTTTATTTGCTTCAGCCTCCACAAAGACATCAAATCGTCTGTAGTGTCTCGAGATTGCAAAATTAGCATTTTGGCGCCACAAGAATCTGAGAAGAATAACCAACACGGATAATGATCAAATATTAAAGCAATGTAAAACTTATTTAAGTAGCTATGTGGCAACAAATTGGTTTTAACATTCATAAATGACAAAAAATCTTGAGAATGAAACCATATGATGGAAAAGAAATCATATAATCTAAGAATTTTTTTAATCAATTTTAAAAACCAACGGCATATAAATAAAACCATAACATGTAGGGTACCTCTCAAGAACTTGGTAAGGATCCACAACTAGCTGTAGCTTTCCATCTATCCATATTGAGTAGCGAACATTTGGGAAGATTCTATGTAATAAAAGCTTTGGGACCTGCCAAGTAAAAATGACTCAGCAACTCTGAACGATTAAAGAACCAGCTGTCCCCAAACTTTCATAAAATATCAAGCTCATACACTCTTATTTTGTGGACTGATATATAAATTTAGGTACATATTGAAGAGGGAAAACAGAAACAGTGAGGAGAATCAATTGCCAAGATATGTATGTGCTTGTTCCTGTTTTGTCTGTTAGAACCAAACAGAACTAAGTCGCAATCACACCCTTTAATAACAGCAAAATGCAAGATGGAATACACCAAGACACCATAGATGCTAAGTTTTGAGCATAGAGCAAAAAAATAATAGAACCAATTCACAAAATCTACCCTCACAGAGCAATAGATGGTAGGGTTGAATGCAAAAGTCACAATGATATGGAAAAATAAAATCAACCTTTTATATTCTGAGCATATATATAAAATTTTCAATGAATTCAATAACAGTAATTTCCTTTTTCTCACTTATGTACTCTGAATATCAAAAAAAAATAACTAACTAATATTCAAGGATCTTGTAAATGCTCAAAGGTAAATCAGATTACAAAGAGTCCAAGTAATGATTAGAGAAAATAAGAAAAGAAGTTGAAAATCAAACGAACCAAATCATGCTGACCTTCCCATTACGTCTTGCATCACTATAAGGAACATTGTGGATGACAACAATTCTCCACAAGCCCACCCGTTTACTGCTGCTCAAAATACTTCTATTTTTCATGAATGCTTCTGTTTCTTCATCAACAAACATGTAGAAAGGGATATTTTTCTTTGCTTCTTCACTAATGTTCTGGGGCTGCTGTATTACATCATAGTTCCCTGAAGAACAAAAAACATATAGCAATGAAGAAGATCCAACATACATAACCAAGAAGATAATGTGGAAGATTGAATGCCCAGAAGTACCAAATATGGCAGATGCAACAATGATGTCATGGAACATCTGCAACTCTGCAAGGTCAGACTCATCAAAGTCAAATCCATTCCCATGACCAGGTTTACTTCCCTTAACGAATCTGACAGAGAAAGCATATGAATTGTAATATTAGAAAGCAACAGAGGAACAAGACTTATTTATGAAGACAAATAATGCATTGAATCATTTACATGCACCATATAAAGTATAAAAATCACATAATTTTCTATTATTATGTTGTATTAAAAATGTGATCAGGGGAGCGGAACCTACCCACAGTGCACTGCCATTGACTCTTTTATATCAAATGAATCATTTCTTTGCTTTAGAGATGGATATCCACCAAAGTTAGAGCCCCCGTGTGGTTCACTTTTGATAGGATTTTCATTAAGAACATATGTCAGATTATGAAGCACCGGAGATGCCGATGAAGAGCTTGGCATGCTAGCTATTGCCTGATCCACAGGGAGATAACACACTGGACATGCTGAAAACGGGATGAACAAAAATAAAATCAGTACCAAGATAATGACACATATGCTCAATATGCATATATTGAAACAAGCATGACAAGATGACAAGAATATTATTTCAGCCTAACGATTATGTTTTGATCATTTTAATTTGGTGCAACAAGAGTGATTGAAAAAACAACATACGAATGATCCAATGGTTTTCTGGTGATATAACATGTTATTGTTAACAAATATGTTTGCTTCTATCACAAACTACTCCTTTTAATGCCTTCATGTGAAAAATAAAACTACAATCACTCAATCACAGTGAAGGCTATGTTCCAATATACAACTCTGATGATGAAAATAAAAAGTAAGAAGTCCAACTTACGCCGAGGTCCAAGCCGTCTACGAGTAGATGTAGGGGGAGGAGGAAATGTGAAATTTGTGCATGGATGGTGAAATGGCAAAACACTTGCACCTTTAAAAGCAGGAATCTGAAATCTATTTTCATCTTTCTTCTTATCCTTCTCTCCAAGGATCTGTGAAGCTTCATGATGGCCACCATTCACATATGGAACTATTCCTAAAGTTCCAATCCGTTGAAGAACATTTGGACTAGTGCTGTCTGGTTCATTTATAATACAGAACAACAATTTATTGCCTCAATCAGATAACCATGCTGAGAATGAAAAGTCATATAGTGAAGTAAAAGACTAAGTATATGTCTACCAAATTATTGATGCATATTTCTACCTATACAAGTAACACTTAATTCTCTAAGAAAGTAAGAATCAGGGTCCAAGAATCAAATTAAAACATAGAACCCATAGTAACAGAAAAAGGAACAAACCTTTGTTAACTACAAAAGAACCCAAGGCAAAGACCAAAAGGGCAAAGGCAATGAGAAGCAGCATGCAAAACTTCTGACAACCTATATAACGGTACCAAGCATTAGGGAGAGGCCTCTCCTTCTCCCTAATACCTGAAAGCATCTTGGTTGAACTCTTTCGTACATTACTCAAAGATTTAGATATTCCACCACCAGCAATAGCCCCATTTATGTTCTGCAATAACCCATAGCTCCCTGTACGTAGACCCATTGACCCTCCATTCATTGTATCTCATATTCAACCTCAAGCTCCTCACTCATTTCCTTTCACCCTCTCATTCACTCAACCACCAACAAGATTCTCCTTTCAAAGAACTATACCAGGACTTTTTTTCTGCTATGGCAATTTAGAAGCGAAGTTAATCATCCAATTATCTGCTTTGGACGAAGAACACTAAGAATATTGGCCAAGAAATCAACAGATATAAAAGAAAAAATGACAGTTCTGCAAAGCTCTTCCCTCAAATTGTTCCCAAAAACCAATGTGGTTGACTGCTGATAACAAAGAGACAAAGGCGTTAAAAAAACAGAATCTAAGAAAATATTTTCTGCAAAACAGTTCAGACAAAGATTATAACTTTTTTTGCCATATATGCTCGTTGGAAATTCAGATTGTAGAAACAAAAAGCCAATGACACAATTCTTCATTTTTTTTTTTTTTTACAGTGAAAAGGATTGAGATTACCGTAAAGCATCTAAAATAAAAATTCTAATCATAAAAATACACAAACTTAATGCCAAACTGCAACAAAGAAATACATTAATTAATTAATTAAAATTATTTTAGCAATGTGATTGAATTATGCTAACAAAATACTAAGCGTTAAGAATTGAAACTTTCTTTTTCCCATGTCAAGCCTTAAGATAACAAAAACCCATGATTCAGTTTCACTTAACTTACTCTCAAGAAACTAATGTGATTGAATTATATTAACCCAACAAAAGAATTAAAAAGAATGAAAAGGAAAAAGAAATCAACCATAGAAACATACAATTTCGAGATCAAAATTAGAACCCAGTTTGAATTTCATAAAATTGATTCAAGAACCAAAGTGATTAAATTATTAACAAATTACCCACCTAGAAAAAAAAATGTCTTTAAAAATAAAAATTGGGTCTTTATCCATGAGGCAAAATGGATGATACCCACAACCAAAAATAATAACACTAATAAAATTGTTTTGTAAGCACAATTTAAATGAAATAACAATTTAATTTCCTGGAGTTCAACTCCAAACCCCAATGAGACTCCAAACAATGAAGAAAAAATATGTAAATAATTTTTTTAAAACGTGGAGAAATTACTTACCTTAAAGAAAATCTAGGACCCTCTTTTGATTTTTAACTTTTCCTTTTTCTCTTTTTCCTCTTCAATTTTCCGTGGAATTCTTTATGTTTCTTTTCTGATGGTGATTGCTTTAGTTAGGGGAAAAACTGGAAAGTTACTATTTTTTTTCATTTTATTTTTTGGTAAAATTAATAAGATGAGTAACAAATGTAGTTAACGTTTTGCAAAATTAAGTCCATCTTATGTGGAAAAATATATATTATGGTTCGAACTTGATCCAATTAATTGAGCTTATTTTCATTTTCATTTTTATTAAATTGATAGGGTAGTTTTAAATTTTTACATATTGTATTAATTTCATCATAATCTTCTAATAATTAATCCTCAACATTACAAATTATCTCAATTTGATTCTAATTCCAGAAAAAAAATTAAATATATATAAATATTTTCGAAAAATTTATAAAAATTATTTAAAATTTTACATTTTTAAAAATTACAATATATGTAAAAGAAATGATAATTTTTAAATTCTTACAATAATCTGAATATTTAAAAGCAATTCTCCATGAGGGGAACTGATCTTGGGTGAGCATACCTCTGTTGCATCGATGGTGATTGGAAATGGGATAAATTTAACAAAATATTACCACAATCGATCACAGCTAGAATTGCAAGCCAGCATCAGCATCCTCCATGAGCTTGGGATGTGGAGGGTTTTCCTGGCTGGATATAGAACAAGGACCACATTTTCTCTACGAGATCTGCATTTGAAATGCTGAGTGGTACCAATGCGATTACAATTGACAGAAGATGGCGACAACTATGGAAATATCAGGGGTCGCACCGTGTCAAAACTTTTTTGTAGCTTGTCTCATGCGGTAGTTTGCTTATGAACGCTAATCAAGTGAGACAGCATTTGGCTACGGATGCAACGTGTGCCGTTTGTGGGCATGGTTACGAAGATACAGATCACATATTGAGAAAATGTTTCCCTGCGCTGTCAATATGGAGCAACATTATTAAACCGACAAGTTGGGATGAATGCATTCATAGCAACATTCAGGACTGGATAGTCTCTAATATAATGTACCCCTCGCTCTATATGACAGATCATAGTAACTGGGAAACCAAGTTTGGATTCATTTGCTGGTTACCGTGGAACCGAATGAATAACAAGCTGTTTAATGAAAATTTTATTGAGCAGGGGACACGGCTGAGTGACAAGGCTTCGGGTTAGGCTATGAAAAATTTTGTGCCTGAATTTAGATGTGGACCTTGAGTGCCAAAACTCTTGGTTTGTGTCATCACCTAGCTTCTGTTCAATCCTCTGCTATGTGCTTTATTACTATGTCACCTAGGTCATTATGACTTCAGAAAGTTTAATCTGAAAAACTTTCTTTAGAATATCTATGCAAATTTCTAAAGTTGGTAGATACTCCGCTGTTGTAATGTTTTATCTATTATTATCTAGTATCCTCGACTTGTTTTGCTTTGTGTTTTTCAATTCTTTACTACAAATCCACTCCCCTGTGATCCTTCAAGCTTGCTCAAGTATCCTGCAAGCAATGAGTTTGATGCAAAAATAAGGGATCACGAAGCTAGAAGGTGAATATTCTATAATTAATAAAGACATTTAATCTTCTTTATTTATTTATCTTTCTGCTATGTGGAAAATCCCATGCTTCTGAAGGAGAATTTCTTTCTTGTAAAGAAAATACTTCGATCTCTCCGGTGTTTAGCCTATAAATAGACTGCTGTTAACTTGGTCTTTGTTTTTACTGTATGAGCTATTATTATCTTCTTTTGAGATGTTCTGCCACTGCTGTTATAATGGCCCGAAATCTTCAGTGCTTAGAAGACATTCTATATTGCTAATACTCTACCTTTCTTCTGTATTGGCAGACAAGGAGCTTGCAGGAACCAAAGGTCGGAGACTTGACCTCGACAGGAGAGCAACAAAAGAGTCTCGAGCCATGCCAGCACCTGATGCCAACGCTGAACTAGCCTTGTCAATGCAGGTAAACTTAAGATTTGGTTATAATGTATGTTTGTAATATAAATATATGATGTATATTCTATGGAAATAACATTGGGTCAACTTTGATTCACATGATGTAATTAATAAATTCTAAAGAAGGAAACAGCAATCCAGTTGAAAAATGTAGTCTTAGGATGCACTCATAACCAGAAGAATTTTAACATCAAGAGTTTCCCAAGCTTGTGAACAATAAAGAATAGCAATTTTGAGATATATAAGTACATATATTTTTTTTTCTTTTTTTCATGTTGGGGGGGGGGTGTTGGGGTGTCAAAATTGAGTACCAAGTTTCACAGCTATGTCTTGCCTAATTGAACTTCCCCATCATGAAACTTATCTACATTGATCTTGGCCAAGATAAGCTTTCATAGCTAACCTATCTAAGAGATGACGAAGCCTTCGAGCTCCCGGCCCTGGCTTGATCTTGTTAATGTCCCCAACCTCTGAACATTTCAGTTTCCCTGAGCACCAAGCACCTGGTGTGAAGCTCACGTTAACACGGCCAAGCAAATCGGCATCGATCTTATCCAACACAGGATCATTTTGGTTGAACTTGCGAGCGAATGCAGCGTTGCTCATAATCATATTGCCCAGTTCGTTAAGGGAAAGGATATGAGGATGCTGTTTCGGAGGATTGTCCCATTTAATAAAATGCATATCATGATTGACAACAGTCTTGGCGAATTCCGGAACATTGCATACAACTGTCTGAAAGTAACCTTCAGGGGAGGAGATGAAGTTTGTGTAGTACATCAGAAGAGTTCTGGGTAGATTATCCCATCCCATAATAATGAACTCAATAAATGGACGCGACAAAACTGTCCATGCTGAACCTGCAACCAAGAAACAAGGATGTTTTGAGAACACTTAACCACCATATTTGTAAGTGCCAAAAAAAAAAAAAATTACCATCACCATGGATGTGGAAACTATGCTTCTAAGTTTCAGTTTCTAACATATGAGATAAACTATTTATCTGCAGGACTGTAACATGCAGTCCATCCATATCTGCTTCACACCACCAAACAAATATACACATACATATATGCGACTGCTATCCTCATATTCTGTCAGGTGAATGAAAGAATGCTAACCAGTAAACAATTTAAATGCTGTAGGTAATTTTCTTTTCTGTGAAGCCCAAACTACTTCAGTCTTGGTTGACAGATAGAGTCCCGGATCTATAATCAAAGGCATTGCTCTTTTGTCCCTGAAACAATCACAGGCAGAAAATATCGGAATTCGACATTCACAAAGTTTTTCGGTAGCGAGGGAAAGAAAGATCTTACAGTTTCCAACCAAGCTCGCTTGTGTGTTCGATGAAATTAAGGTCCCGGTTTAACGCCGAAAATGCGTAAAGAAGATCTGCATAATGCACAAATTGATCCAAACAGCAGTGTGGTAAAGAATCTAAATGACTGAAATAAAAGCCATATGATATTGAGGCTAACCATCTTGAGTCACAAGAGGATAATCCGATGCACTGAGATTGATAAACCAATCCCAATCTTTATTTCTCTTGAGAAGAATGGCACAAGCATGGAGGGTATTAGCCACCATTGTTGGACCTCTATAAGTAACCATGTTAGCCTTGGTGATCATATAAACATTCCCCACTTTGGAGAACATTGTATTGTTTTTAGTCCTTGAAGCCAATGTCAATCTTTCTTCCGCAGGGGACTCAAGGTCCAAATGAACCACATACTGATTCCTTGGATGATACAATGCATGGAGAACTCTCCAAAGCTTTTCAAGATCACCCTTTGATCCCGATATCAAATAAGCGAATCGGGGTATCGGCGGACCGGAAGGTGGCAGCGGGGAACCGGACTCGATCTTGGATTCAACATAGCCTGGCTTTCTTTGACCCATTGGGAAAATGGAGAAGATTGAATTGATATTATGAACTGAAGAAACAAGCCCTATGTTGAAGGAGGAAACAAGGAAAAAGATGCATACAATGGAAGTAATCACAAAAGGAAATATCCATTTCTTCTCTATGATCATTAACATCATTGCCAAATCTTATCATAGGATCCCTCCCAATAAATAACAATTCTTCAAAACAAAACTGTCTTCATCACCCAACTACAGGAAATAGGAAATGAAACCTAAAAAAACCAAAAACAAAAACAAATCTTTCATATCTTTCATTAAAAACGAAAACCCATTGATATTCTTTTTCCAAAATACTTACCCTCTACTTTATATTTTGCTTTTCTTCATTCCATTTTCCCAGAATGCAAAATTGTAAAACATTTTAACGCAAAAATGACAAAAATAAACAATTAGTTAAAGATTTATTAACAAAAATTAAACAGTTAGTTAAATATAGCAATTATATCAGCATCTGTTCTATGAAAGAAAAATAATCAACGAGGATATTTATTTCCTAGTTATTACAATATATGACCAAAAAAATTATTAAATCACAATGGAAATATAAGCAAAACCCGGGTAACTGATTTTAAAAAATATTTACAGTTTAAGTTGATTTTTTTAGATATTTAAAATAGTAGCTCGATTTTAACTCAAAAAGTAAGCAACTGGTTTTTTTTATTTTTTGATAATGAAGTAGAAAGGCACTTTCATTACAATCTAATAGCTCATCAATTCAAAATTGCTCAATGATTTATGTTGAGATCTCCTTAATCCTTATCCTTATTGAACTATACGGGAACTTTTGTCTTACACCAGCTAAAGTATAAAATATAACATTAACTTCTCTTGGAACCTTCTGTAAAATCACTTGTCAATTTCTTATACAAAGCTCATTTATTCTTATTATTAAATCTCTATTCAATTTGCCACGAGACTTATCTTAAATTACCGTAAGAATTTGAACACAACCTATTTCAACAATAATATTATCTCATTTCACATCCACATTATAGATTGCCTAAAATTTTGTCTCCTTAATTCTGCACCTTCCAATGTTCCTCCCACGACATCTCTTACCATCACTGCAAAAAGTTAATAATCCTTTAAATATATAGAATACAATCGCAACCTGAAAATCCCACCCACAATTAAATTACCAAATGTTAGTACTTTAATTTTAAGTTATCAATTAATTGACTCCATTGCATGGCTAACTACAAAAAACTCCATTAATGATTCCAATCTATTGAAGGCTTAAATATATATCCAATGAAGATGTGACAAATGTCAAATATGTAACTATGTTAGAATTAAAAATTTCCTTATATGAATATGTTACTTTAAATATATATGAATAGTAGCATAACTTTTTTAACCCTACAAGTAAAATTAACAGAAAAGAATAAATAATGTCATGTTTGGTATATTTATTTTTATAAAATATTTAAAATGGTATATAAATTATAAATATGTATTTTATTATGATATTTGTATTTTTATAAATTATTTAATGTGGTACATAAACTATTAATATGTGTATCATTATAGTTTTTAATACGTTTACTTGTAATTAGTGTAAAAATAACAATGATATTATAGTGTGAAATAAAAAAAAAAAAAAGTTAAAAGCAGTGTACCGTCCATCCAAATTTATCTATTAATTCCAAAATCATAAGGGCAATTTTGTATTTTCATTTCACAAAGCCTCGACGTGAAATGAGCACACGTTTTGAAGGCAAATCCTAGTAATAAAATAAAATGCTTTTAGATAAGAGGACAAAAGATGAAGACTGAGCTATCATTCACTTTTTGTGATCCCACTGATTTGAATTTTATTTCATTCTTTTGTACTTTTTCTTTTCATGGTTTTTCAAAAATAATATTTTATTATATTTTAGCAAATATAATATTTTAAATTAAATAATTATGTGGTTTAATTAAGTTATTTTTTTAGGAAATTAAGTTAATTTTTTAAGTTAAGAAAATCATGTCCTTAATTAATATTTAATAAACAAATAAAATACATGATGATTTTCAATCTTGTGTGCGGTATATTAAATAAAAATTTTTTTACATTATACCATATTAAATATTTTTATTTTTATAGTATATTTTCTTAAAAATTTTAAATCATTTTAAAAAAATATTAAAATATATGCATTATTTTTTTAAACTTTTTTTATAACATATAAATGTGAGGTGTAAGTTGTTGTGTCACCCTTAATGAAAATAAAATAGTATCATATTACATATATTTGTATTTTAAATTTATAATTTTCATATATACTCGTAAATTTAAATTTACGAATAAACTTTAAATTTAAATTTATTTATTATTTACATTAAATTCAAATATTATCATTTAAATATAAACTCGAATTAGTTCAATTATCCATCACATATGCCAAATATCCTCACTTAGTAAGTATAAATATACATATAAAAAAGTGAATCAAAAATCAAAATAATAAACATACATCTTCAAATTCACCGTATATCAGGGGTAAATTTAGAAAATTTTTTAAGGTTGAAATTGAATTATAAATGTTTGAGATATTAATATATAATTTTATAATATATTAATTTATAATTTTATCATTTTTAAAAAAATTAAATATAATTCTTTTTCATTTTAAGGGTGTTAAAAATGTAAATTTATCATCCATAAATTTATAATTTAATGATTTTTAAGGAGGTTGAATTACAATTTTTCTATTGCAAAAAAAAAAAAAAAACCTTACCTGCCCCGTAAATAGTAATTAAAATATTTGAATTTACACTCTTTATTATCATCCAAAATGAGTTAATGTTGAATGATTTTTTTCTAAATTGTTAATTATTAAATATAGAATCAAATTATTATAATATAAATAAATTACAAACTGAAATCTATACCTATTATATCGATTCATGCATTTCGTTGCCATGATGGGTGTATATTTAAAATGTCATTGAAAAATCTTAATTTGAATAAAATAATAAACACTTGTACGATATAGATTCGAATGTGTTACTGAATATCTCACTCTTAATGTTGTATAAAAATAAATATCTTGACATGCAATGATTAAAAAGAAAAGGATATCTGAAGTTAATAACTCCAAAAACAGCAAAAACAAACAAAAAATCCTTTTATAACTGCCGACTGCGACATGAAAAACGTTAGTCCACTGTTTTTTTGGAACTGAATAAAATAATAATCTTTTTTATCACTAGAAAAAATCTAATATTTTTTTCCTTCAAATTCTCTACCTTGATGACAAGCATGAATATATAAAGCTAAAACCGGTTGCCTCTTTCTGGTAAAGAAGAAGGGAAATCCAAAGAGAGAGAGGCTGATATATATCTCTTTCTTTCGCCAAAAAGAAAAAGCTCTCTATTTTTTTTTTTGACCCTTTTTTTCTCTTGTAAATGGGTTTTCTCCTCTCCTAATAATCTCCCTAAAAGGGTAATCATATAACTTTTGGATCATTTCTAATGTTTTTCACTGTGGGTTTTTGTTTTTCATTTTATCTGTTGAATTTTCTTTTTCATTCACGATTTAAAATTATGGTCTTTTTTTAACTTTTTTTTATTTTAGTTTCATAATGTTCTGCATGTTGGTTAGTTTTTTTTTTCTTGTTTGTTTATGGATAGTGGCTTGATCTTATGTTATATTGTATGTTTTCATTGATTTGATTGGCTTCTTTTTATTTAGTTTTTTTCATCTGGATTTTGTCATCGTATTTTTTGTTTTATTATATTAGATCAAACCATGTATTGTTGTTCAATTTATTTAATTTGATGTTAGGTTGTTGCAAGGATATCTTATGTAGAATGTACGAAAATTTTGAATATTTTGTTTGAAATTCTTATGTTTGAGAACTTTCTTTTGATTTGATTAATAAAAAACTAGCTAAGGAAAAGCCTTTGGATAGGTATGCTTTTAATCCAAATGACAGAAAAGCTAGCA
Organism: Gossypium stocksii; assembly: GCA_020496765.1. Classification (NCBI taxonomy): domain Eukaryota; kingdom Viridiplantae; phylum Streptophyta; class Magnoliopsida; order Malvales; family Malvaceae; genus Gossypium; species Gossypium stocksii. Next base: position 9,379,871 of record CM035621.1, on the reverse strand, counting down.
AAACAAATTGCTTTGTGGTGATCTTTCTAGTTTTAATTTCATAAAGGAAATTTTATTCCATATTTTGGTTATATAATGTGGTATTTCTAAACTCTGGTTTTGGATTTTGTTAGGCTTATATCATTTTTGTGATTAATGGGTGTAGAGATTGTGGGATCAAACATGGCACAAGTATCTGTTGACAAAGTAGCTGAAGTAGACCAATCATTTTTGCTTGATAAGGAAAATGGGAAACTGGACAAGGATCCAGTTCATAGTGAGACCATTCCAGTTGTTCCCCGCAGCGAGGAGCCAAGTAAGGGAGACGGGAATAATGCATCCAATGACAACTTCCCGACGGATGCAGTTGACGAGTGGCCTGCAGCTAAGCAGGTCCACTCTTTTTATTTTGTCAGGTATCGCCTTTACGAAGATCCCAAGATCAAAGCCAAAATCGATGAGGCTGATAAAGAGTTACAAAAGTGGAGTAAAACCAGGTTCAAGATCACTGATGAATTAAAAGCTAAGAGGGTGAGCGGAAAGCTATTAATTTTGATTGGATACGTAGCATATGAGCAATTCCTTTTCATACTTTTATAAGATATTTATGTGCCATATCCTGTTTTGCTTTCAATTGGTTCCTACAGATTAGATGACATTAATGTTGTGACGAATCTTTAAAACTTTGTTTTGAGTGCAATCGGGTGCGCTTATAGTAATAGATTGTATGCAGAGACATTAAATCTGGATACAATTGACGAATGCTGGAAATTTATGCTCTTGAGCATGTAGTAACCATTATACATAAAGATTCCTTATTGATGTATTTGCCACATTTTAAAGCATTATCTTTATGTTACTGCAGTCAGATCGTGCTGAGTTACTTGCTCAAGTGAGAGCCCTGAATGTTGATTTTGAACAATATAAGGAGATTTTAGACGAGAAAAAGAAGGAAATGGAACCGCTGCAGCAGGCCTTAGGCAAGCTTCGCACTAATAGCTATACCGGTCGTGGCAGTATGTGTTCATCTGAGGAAGAGCTCAACGATGTTGTATGTTACTCATAACTGCTTTGAGATTTGTCAATTGGTTTTTGCTGCGGTTAATCCTTTGCTTTTAGTCACTTCATGGGAATTGGTGAAACTACAGATCCATTGCTTGCAATATCGCATTCAGCATGAAAGTATCCCATTGGCTGAGGAGAAGCAACTCCTTAAAGAAATCAAACGACTAGAGGGGACCAGGGAAGCGGTTATCACTAATGCAGCAATGAGAGCAAAGATTCAGGATTCGATGGGTCAGAAGGAAGTCATTCAAGATCAGGTTAAAGTAAGAAACTTTCTGTTTTGCACATTTCGAAAATTCCCTACTTCCCTCCTGTATTAATTGAGACCATCAGTGCATTACACTAATAAACTTTCTATATTTTGTTTTATTGTAGCTTATGGGTGTTGATTTGAGTGGAGTAAGGAAGGAGCAGTTTGCAGTCCAGTCCAAGAAAAAACAAATTAAAGATAAATTGACTGCAACCGAAAAGAAACTTGAGTCTTTACAGGAGGAGCTGAAAGCTGTGACCCAGAAGAGGGACAAAGCTTATCAAACCATTCTGGAACTGAGGAAACAACATGATGAGGAAGTATGTCTTTTCTTTGCTTCAAACTTTAAGATTTCTGTTTCATATGCACACATGACCATATTTAAACTTTCATTTATACATGAAGAGCTGCTATCACTACACATATACATCTTCATATTGATAATCTTCATTTAAAGATGGAATCATTTTTAAAGGCTTTTGTGGTCTTATCTTCATGGATTGACATTGTTGGAGTAAAACCATTTGTTGACTTAAACTTTTATGTGGTTTTGCCATTATGCTTTTCATTAAATGACACATTATAGTGTCAACTTTCGAACTTCATTGTCTGAGCTATCACCAAGAACTCATTTTAATTACTATTATTTTTCAATATTTCAGAATGCTTACTTCTACCAGAGCCGTTCACTTATAAACAAGGCCAAAATTGTTGCTGCCAAGAAAGATAAAAAGGCTCTTGAGGAGCTTGCAAATGTTGAGGTTTGTTGAGACCGCTGATTAATGTTACAGTTAGAGTATCTCATGTGCTTCGTATTTGGTTGGTCTCTTATCTTCTATGTTGCTTTTAGGTTGAGAAGTTTATGGATCTCTGGAATGGTAATAAAGCCTTCAGGGATGATTATGAGAGAAGAATACTGAAATCCCTGGACACTCGACTATTGAGCAGGGATGGTCGGATAAGGAATCCTGATGAGAAGCCATTAGTTCTACCAGAGGTACCAGTACATACGGGAACTGAAGCACTTCCAAAACCTGGTGCGAGACAACCAAAGGAAGAAGCCAAATCCTCTCCCCAACCAGGTACTAAACACCCGAAAAAAGGCCAGAAAGATGCTGAGACCAAAGCAATGGAGTCAAAATCCTCTCCAGAGAATGTTGTAGCAGACAAGATCTCTGGATCTTCAAACAAGGAAGTTGATGCTGCAAAACAGAAAGAAATGAAGAGAGAAGAGGAAATTGCAAAAGCAAAGCAAGCTTTAGAAAGGAAGAAGAAGCAGGCTGAAAAAGCAGCTGCCAAAGCAGCTATAAGAGCTCAAAAGGAGGCTGAAAAGAAGCTCAAGGAAATTATTTGCTCCTTCTCTTGTTTTGCTTCTTCATAAGTGGTGTGGGTTAAAACTGAAATACTTTTGATGTTTTTTTCCTTTCAGGAGCGTGAGAAGAAAGCAAAGAAGAAAGCAGCAGCATCTACGACTGCTATAAATCCCGAGGAACCAACTGAACCCATGGCTGAGGCTTCAGAATCAGAGAAGGTTGATGCTAGTGCTGAAGCACCTGTTCCTGCTCCTGTTTCAATGAAGGATAAAGCACAAAAGGGGAATGCTATTCGGTACAGAAATCGAACTAAAGGACCCGAGGCGCTTCCAAGAGCCATCCTGAGACGTAAGAAGTCAACCAACTACTGGACATGGGCTGCACCTGCTGCACTAGTAGTGCTGATGCTTCTAGCATTAGGTTACTATTATCTTGTCTGAAGAAGTTAACTTGAATGGAACTGAAAGTTTTGGTTGAACAACATGCTAATAGGTAGGTCCATAGCTGCAAAAGTTCTTTGCATCCATTGAGGATGGACTAAAAAAGTCATAATGTTGCTGGTTGTTCAGTTGCAATGCTTACTGAGGCCAAAACTAAGCAATTCTGGTTTAATTGGTTGTATTTTAAAAATTTTGACTTCCATCAATTTGAGAATGTCATGAGAATCCTTCATGCATTTCAATATTTGAGATTAATCCTAATTAATATGATTCCAATAGATAGAATGCTAGGTGTTCAATGGGATTATTGTTCTGGTCTACTATTTTCCTAGAAAGTAGCAATTACTCAACTAGTATGATACATTATTATACAAAGAAAGATGCATCTCAAAGGAAAGCTAAAATCTTAACAGCTGCTCTAAAGGTGGTTATTGATACTTGAAGATATTAGGTACTACTAAAACATAGCTTCTCATTTGTCAAAGACAAATTGGGAAAGCTCTTTAAAAGTTTATGATGGTTTGAATAAACCAGGGAATTGGTGGCATATTGATCTCTTGGACTCCCTCAAGGATCTGAACAACATGCCCCATGGATGGCCTATTTTGTTCTTCATCTTGAATGCACCAACATGCTACTCTACAAGCTCTGATGACTTCTTCCGCATTTGCATTCCCCTGCAACTTGGGATCCAATAGACTTAGTACATCCCCTCCATTGCTTACGCATATCGCAGCACGAGCTGGGAAGTAATTGTCTGTCTCTTCACCTTTTATCTCCCAGTTTCTTCTTCCTGATATAATCTCCAATAGCAACATCCCATAGCTAAAAACATCAGATTTTGGAGTGATGGGATCACCTGAAATCATTTCGGGTGCAAGGTACCCTCTGGTTCCTTTCATCGTGGTCAAAACACGACTGAAATCCCTACCGAACAGCTTTGCTAGGCCGAAGTCTGAAAGCAAAGGATTATAATCTGCACCAAGAAGAATGTTCTCAGGCTTGATGTCACAGTGTATGATGCATACTCTGCACTTCTCATGGAGATAGGCTAATCCTCGAGCTACTCCCAGTGCAATATGATGTCTTGTTTTCCAGTCTAGGATCTTTGAATCATTATAAAACAGGTGACTGTCCAAAGAACCATTTGGCATGTATTCATATACGAGAAACCTCTTCTTCCCCTTCAAACAAAACCCGAGAAGGTGAACTAGATTAACATGATGGATTGTCCCTATGGTGCTCACTTCAGCGCGGAACTGCTTGTCTTCATGGTCTTGGCCTTTGAGACTCTTTACTGCTATGACAGCCGAATTCGGAAGCATTCCTTTATAAACAGAACCAAAGCCTCCTTCACCTAATTTTTCGGAAAAATTCTTTGTTGCACTCTTCAAATCACCAAACTTGAAGAGAACCAGAGCATCATCAGTTGGTTTGGTACCAGAGAAATTTGCCATCCTGCATGTTGAAACTAGTACCAAGATAGGAATCAAAATCACAATTGCTGCAGCTGCACAAATAGTGAGCCGCTCAATTCTTATCTTCTTTGTAACTTTCGAAGCTGCCAACTCCGTCATGGGAAGACGGAGATATAAATCTCTTCCAATATAGTCACCAAAAGTGAGGTATTGGATGTTCAGCAAATCTTCTCGCCATATGGAGCAGTTACCATAATATCCAATGGTGTATGCAATACAAGAGCAGTCTCTTAAGCAAGCCGATTTACACTCTCTCAAGCTCTTATTATTTGTCAACACCACTTCATTTGCTGGCAGCCTTATGTTTTCAATCACTTGGAAGTCATGTTTCACATCTTTATTGCACTTCAACAAAGATTTTCTAAGACAACCATTTGTATAATTGCCTGTTTTCCATTCTCCAGGAATTTTAGGTTCAAAACCAGGCAAGCATTTGCATTTAGGCCCACCAAACTGATTACAAGCTCCATTTGCTCCACAGAAACCATAGATTTCACATGTTTCCTTCGGCTTTTCCCAAATAGTTTTCCATTCCTGAGAACCATCTTTCCGTATGAGTTGCTGCACTTTACCTGTTACATCCATCAGAAATCTTACAAGAACTGAGGAAGTGGTGACCGAGTAAAAATAGTAATTTTCTTCCTTATTTGAGACATATTCCATGGTGATATAGTTGGTAGTCGCTGTCTCAGTACTAAAAGAGGAAACTCTCTGTAGCCAAGACCCACAAGTCCAGTGCCTAATCCCATTCTTCAGTATATGATACCACCCGGTTCCATTGGTGTCTAGCCCTAGGTAAAACAATCCAGGCGAAGGATCATTTGGACTGCTCCAAGAAACATAGATTAGCCCTTTCTTGCTCACCTTGCTTGTTCCAAGCTTGGCCCCGGGCAACCACGTATCAGTAGGATGATCAAAGCTTTCCCATGCTGTGACTGAAGGACTTGAACCATTTCTCAAAACAAGATTCCCACTATCCTCAAGAACTGCAACAGTGGAGTTCATGGTGTTTGATGATGATGGCTCAGCTGACCAAACTGGGATTTCAGATGGGTTGTAAAGGACAAGGCTACCCTTTTCAGAGAGCTCAAGTTTTGAAACAGAATGATCAAGGAGTGGCTCATCTCTATTAGCCACCCACACCACAGTCTTAACCTTGAGGTTCTTGTACCAGATACCTACATAGTAGCCTGTAGAGTTACCTGGCTTAAAGAAACCAAGTTCAAACCTTCCATTTCTTGAGCTTATAGTTTGGTTACCAGAGAGTGACTGGCCTGGATATAAGGCGTTCATTTCGATGGAGACATAAGTTTGAAATAACGAAAAGCAAAAAACCAGAACATAGAGAGGAAGCAAAAGCCTCGTTCTGTTTCCCATGGGAGAAATATGGAAAAATTTTAGTATGTCTTTATTATTTATTTATTTATTTGGTATACTGTTATTTTTATTTCTCAGAGGAAACACTTGGAATCGAGAGATTTAATGTTATAATTAATGGTTAAAATGTGCCATTAATCCCTGTAATTTGTTAAATTTTGAGATTTAATTCTTAAAAGTTTTAAAAGTTCAGTTTTTTCTTTTATTTTTTTTCAATTTAGGGTCTATTTGAATAGCACAAAGTGATTGAATAAAAGTATAATTACTAAAGTGGTTGTAGCAGGCCCAATCTGTCCGGGCCCGCCAGGAACCATACAAACCAAAAAACATAAAACAAATAATAAAAACCAAAAACAAAAAAACAAATATTAAAAAGTCCGCGCCCAAATGTTCATTACAAACCCGTTCCAGGCCATTACTTCCAAACCCCAATTACAAATTAACCCAATTAGCCCTAAAACCCAATTACATTTACAAGCCTAAAACACTAACCCAGCTAGCCTAAGACCCCAAAGTCTAAACCCAATGGCCCAAATTGCAACTACCCGAGTGGCCCAAAAGGATTAAAAACTCAGAAACCCTAGCCCCTAACTCTATCGGCGCCGCGCGCATGCCTTCACACGTGCCACAGCCTCCGTACTCTCTCCAGCGCACCTTCCGTACCTGCAAATCAGACGCAAACAGCAGCAAATAGCAGAGGAAATAGGGACAAAATGATTTTCTTTTGGTATTTTTTTATCTTTATCAGCTATTAAAAGGGCCGAAAAACCACTGTAAAAAAAAAATGAACGAACGCATGTAAACACAACAGAAATCAATCAAAAAATATCAAGTTTTCTGAAGGTGACCTCACTTTTTCTTTTCTTTTCGGTTTTCTTTTCACGGTATCTATTCCCTTTTTTCGATTACATGTGAAAACCAACAAAAAAGAAAGGGATAAAGAGAGGCTTACCAGAACTGCTGAGGATGATGTTGGCTTCGCTGCCTCCGTCGAAATCGAACCCAGCAGAGAGCCTTATTCTTTTGATTCTTAGCGCTCGAAAGGGTGAAACCCCTCGAATAACGGCCCTAAATAGAGCCAGACCAGCCTTCCGTTAGAAACCCATCGCCGATCGGAGCGAATCGCGGTCGGATGGCCATTGGTCTTGGCTTTAGGCGGCGGTTTAGAGAGAATAGGAATGTTTCGTTTTTCTTTCCTTTTGTTTTGATTTTAAGTGGCCTGATAGCTTTAGTTTTAGGGTTTTGTTTAGGTTTTAAATGGCGCGCGAAACGGCACCGTTTAGGGCCTATTCAGTGGCCCCAAAACGGTGCCGTATTGACATACCCGTATTGGCCAACCCGGTTCCATGCCCAATGACCTGACCCGAGTGTGGCTTTGACTCGCGTGCTTTTGGTCTTTGAGGGCTTATTACGCGTTTAGTCCATGTTCTTCACGTAGGCATTTGATTAAGTCCTTTGTACGCTTTTTATTTTTTTTTAATTTATCCCTGGGATTTGCGCGATTTTGTAATTTGGCCTGCGTCTAAACGCGGTGTTTTGACCTGTCCTTTGCGCGCGTTTCACCTGGGTCCCCCTGCTGTTTCAATGTTTAGTTTTTAGATTCTAAGTTTGGTTTTAATTTTAATTTAGTCCTTGACCTGTTTTAATTTATTTATTTACTCATTTTCCCTTTTACTCATTATTATTATTATTATTATTTTAATTTTTTTAACCTTTTTCTTGTTTTATCTATTTAAACCTTTTATTTTCTATTTATTTAAACTTTATATATGTATTATTAATATTATATATTTTAAATACCATTTATATTGCTTATTTTAAAAACTTTTACATAATACTCATTTCAAATAAATATTTTATATTTCACATATCTTCATTTAGATATTTTGTTTTAAATTGTATTTGGCCTATTTTAATATCTTCTAATAATTACTTGTATATACACCCGTTTTACGAAATTATTTTTATAAATATTTAGCCTTTACATTATTTTATGTAGGTATTTTATTTTAAATTTACCTATGTATATTTATATTTCCTTAAGAATATAGTTATATATATATGGCTTGCTTTAAAAATTTATTATTGTTTTTAGATATTCACACGTTTTGTCTAAATTTTCAATTGCAAAATGTTTGTTTTAAACTTGTTTATGTGGTATATCTCTTAATTTGCTCTTTTTTATAAAATTGTTCGTTTGTATGCCATCATTGCCATGTATTATTATTTCATACTTGATCCTATGCTTATGTTTCTTGTTAGTGTTTTATGATCCAAACTCCAACACATTTGAGCCTTTACTAGATGCATCTTTTAGCCCGAGCAAATCGAATAAATTCGTTTTTAACCAATTTCTTAATCGCTTATCCGACAATTTCTCGAAAATAAGACAATATTTCGTGTTTAGAAATTCAAGGAATCGTGCCCTAACGTGCTGGGTTACGATTTTTCGTTTGACCAAATAACCGAATATCCTTTTAGATTTCACTCGTCTTCTCTAATTTTTAAAAAATAAAACAATTTCTCTGTTTGGAAATCTGAGAAATCGTGCCCTAATGTGTTGGGTTTCGTTTTTTGGTTGGACCTAATATGTGAACACCCTTTTTGTAATTTTCAAATGTATGAGTTTTTGGAAGTCAAGATTTGACCATGGTTTTAAGGGTTCAAAGGATCGTGTCCTAACGTGCTGGATGTGATACTGTATTCCCTTAAAACAAGAGAATCTTGCCGTCCAATTTAAGCCGTTCAAATGCTTTAAAATAAATCATATTTCAAAACTTTTTTGACATAAGGACATTTTTAATCAATTTGGTACCAATTTTGGGCGTTACAAGGGTGCTAACCCTTCCTCGTACATAACCGACTCCCAAACCTGTTTTCTTAAGTTTCGAAGACCATATTAATTGTTTTAATAAATCAAAATGTTTTATTAAAATAATTTAAGGTGATCCGATCGCACTTTGAAAAAGGTCGGTGGCGACTCCGTTTTTGAATTTTAAAGTCAATTCCTCGATTTCAAAAAACGATTTCGACAGCTCGGCGACTCTGCTGGGGAAACATAAGAGAGTTAGGCCGTAAATTGATTTTGTCCTTTTATTAAAAATTGAAAAAAATCGTTTTGAAAATGTCATTATTTCTTTGTTGCATTTGTTGTGATTCAAGCTTCGTTAAAAATTTCAGCATAGCATTGCATGACCGTTGTGGTCACACCTGTAATTGGGAGTGAGAAGCTATGCCTTCGTGAGGTTTTCACCTCCGCATGGGCTAGTGGACTGCTTCCAGAATACATCTGTACCTATGTGCTTCATGAGGTTTTCACCTCCGCATGGCCATAGGAAAATGTATTTCCTTAAACTGAACTCGATCTATATGAGCCTATAATGGGTAAGGATCGAGGAATCTGCAGGTTCAGGTACCCTTTCCTTAGAACAGAACCGCATATAGTGAGCCTTAGGAGCCTACCCTAGGTAGAGCCATCTTGAACTTCAGTGGTCACCCAGATAGGTGTTTGACTCTTTACTGCTTGTCTTTTACTATCTTTATATGTTACTAACCGGTTGTATTTTGTTTTGGCTATGTTTGCATGTCATTGCATTCTTAAAGGGGTGTCGATTCAAATTCGATTGCTAAATTAGAAAGTTTGACATGGAAAACGATTTTCGTGATGAAGTGGAGCGTAGTGCAGAAATCCGTAAATGATCAGAGGAACTACAATTAGAAAAAGGGGACAGCCTAACCGAAGATACACATCAAAGTTGTGGGACTTCACCCGTATCAGTGTGATACAAAATGAGCTCTAGGAATTGAGAGACATTTGGGTTCATTGGGGCAATAAGACTAAGTAGCTGTTCTACAACAATTACGGTGATCTACCCCAGTTACTCGACATCAAAGTGGACAAGCAGTTGTTTCGGGCTATGACTCAGTTTTGGAATCCCGCCTACAGTTGTTTCACTTTTGGGAAGGTAGATTTGATGCCCACCATAAAAGAATATACAACTATGCTTCGTTGTCCGAATATCCAAGTCGACAAGGCTTATGTTAGGGTTGCTAATGCCCCAACCTTCGTGAAGAAGCTAATGAAAGTTATTGGTATGAGCGAGTAATGGGTTACGGCCAGGATTCAGCAAAAAGGTAATGGCAAATGTATTCCTTGGGTGACTCTGAGAGACCTGATTCTAACACATCCGGATATGAAGAAGAAAGTCGACGTCTTCGCCTTAAGCATCTACAGATTGGTAATCTTCCCCAAAGCCTTAAGACATATCGATGAGGTGGTCATTGACCTGTTTGATCGACTTGATAAACATGTCACACCAGTCCCATCGATCCTGGCTGAGACATTCAGATCATTGAGTATGTGTCGGAGGACAGGTGAAAGCAAATTTGTCGGATGCGCGCAGCTACTAATGGTATGGTTTCACGGCTATTTTTGGAAGGTAGACAAACCCTCCTACCAAGTCTTCTTGAAAAATTATTCCCCGCTGAAAAAAGAAGCAGCTACACCAAGAAGGGATGATGTGTCAGAAGAAGGGTGGATGGAAATTCTTCGAAATCTTCGAGAGGACGATGTTAAGTGGAGGGCTCCGTGGATGATCCCAGACGAGATCCTTTATCGGTGTGAGACTTTTGATTTGGTGCCTCTATCAGGAATTTGGGGAGCCGTTGGATATGCCCCTTTACTCGTATTACGGTAGTACAACACTAAGTAGTTTATTCCGGTAACATATGGGCTAGCTCAATATGAGTTCTCATATAAGGGGGACAATTACAAGAAAAAGATTTGGGAGATGTCTGATGCCTGGAAGAAAATAATCCGAATGAAGAGAGTGGACGTGGGCCCAATTGCAACTCCAAAATACAGTGGATGGTTTAGTAGACGTATTAATGATAACATCCCCAGGATGAGTTTAGGGGCTGCTCGATTACTAGAAGAATGCTTGCAAGTGGTCCCATCAGAGCTAGAGATCATAAGGCAAGACTTCGAAAAAAGAGTTTCGAGCTCAGAAAGAGGATTGAGCAACTAGAATAAGAGAAAATGAACTTAAGATTAGATGTGGACGTCCAGAAGCTGGAAGCGAAGAAATTAAGAAAAGGGAATAACAAGGCTTAGGAAGATCTGGACAGTCTGAAGAGGTATTACAAAAGGATGCGTCGGTCAATGTGAACTGCCGGGTTGGGAAAAACTTCCGAACAGTGGCAACAAGAAATTCAAGAAGAAAGAAACCAAACCAATCGATGGGAAAGAAGATTCCAGCAGGCTCAAGCGCGAAACGAGATTTTAGAAAAGAGCTTGTCAGAAAGCCAAAATGAAAAGGGTGAATTAAAGGCTAGAGTGGCGGAACTTGAAAAAGCCTTTCATCAGCATAGAAGTCATAATTCTGCGGTGGAGCTAAAGACAAGCTTGCGTAAGATTGAGGAGATGAAACAAATGATAGAGGAATTAGAAACAGCTTTACAGAACTGTGAAATACGGGTTGAGCTCCTTGAAAGGAATGATGAGCAGTGGAAAGAACAGCTTCACTATTTGCAAGGCCAGGTCAGAGATAGAGATTATCTTATGGGAGAAGCCGTGGCTCAAATTCGGGAGGTAGCCGATCATCTGCAGACTTTGGCAGTACAAGCTGATGTACTAAGTGTAGTATACGAACAAGAATCAGGCCGAGGGCAAGAACTAGCTTCATTACTTAGAAAAATTAAGACTTTAGGCACTAGGGCAAAGCCCTATCTGTAATCCGTTTTATGTCAAAGAACTTTGTTTTCTAGTGAAGTTTTCTAAATGGAATTGAATCAGAATTGACGCATTCTTTGCATTCATTCATATGCATCGCATTACATCATATGCATTGCATCATATGCATTAAATTTCATAATAAAGAACCTGATTAATTAAAATCATGGCAGCTACCCTGGAAACCCACAAAAATCCACCAATTGAACATTGCTACAACACCAGTCTCAAAACCAAGGCAATAGACCAAAGGCTAGAGAAACTAGAGCAAATGCAAAAGGAAATGCAAGATTGGTTGTAAGCACAGATACAAGAGCAATTGGCCAAGATGCAGCAAGACATGAGAGATCAAATGATGGAAACCCAGAGAAACATGATGGATCAGTTAGCACAGCTGCTGTCGGGAGGCCCGATAAAGGAAAAAGCCCTATTGTTAATTCGGAGGATAATCGTGAGGACCTTATCTACTCCCAAGAGCTGCCCTGACAAACGCTCTAGCCCAATCAGATGTCTGTCCACAAAGGGTCGCCCTCACCATTAGACCTCAACATTAGGTCGATGCCTCGGTGCCGATAAACTTCCAAACGGGTTTGGGATCCAATCCGGGCTATCACTTTGCTAATCTTGCTGTCCCGGACCTTGATAAGATGGCAAAAATAGAGAAGGCAAGAGTATATTTACCGAAACAATTTGAAGACCGATGCAGGTGGTTGGAGGAGAAGCTCAAAGCGATGGAAACTGCTGACTATCATTGCAGGGTCGACACGAGGGATTTAAGTTTAGTCCCGGATCTGGTGCTCCCGCCAAAGTTTAAAATGCCTGATTTCAAAAAGTACAACGAGACTAGTTGCCCTGAAGCTCACATAATAATGTTCTATCGAAGAATGACAGGATATGTCCACAACGACCAGTTATTGATACACTGTTTTCAAGACAGTCTAATCGGGTATGCGGCCAGATGGTACAACCAGTTGATCCGTGCCCAAATCGGTTCATGGAGAGACTTAGCCCAAGCTTTCATAAAATAATACGGCCACGTAACTAATATAGCACCCGATAGAATTACGCTTCAGAACATGGAAAAGAAGGCAAACGAGAACTTCAGGCAATATGCCCAGCGGTGGAGGGAGGTGGCCACACAAGTCCAACCACCACTCTTAGAGAAAGAGATGACCATACTTTTCATCGGTACTCTGAAGGCCCCATTTATCAACCACATGTTAGGCAGCGTAACTAAAAGCTTTTCTGATATGGTAATGTCAGGGGAGATGATAGAAAATGCGATAAAATGTGGGAAAATTGAAGCCGGAGAAAGCACCAAGAGATCAGCCCCAAGGAGGAGGAAAAATGAAGTAAATAACAATAGTATGCATAACAAGGGGCATTCAAGGGCGATCACGGTAAGCCAGCCAAAGACAGTAACCGCCAATCAGGGTTCTCCGAGACAAGAATCCAATACAAGGGCAAACACCGAAAGAACACCATTCACGCCTATACCGATGATGTATAGAGAGTTGTACCAGAACCTCTTTAATACACATGTAGTGTCTCCTTTCTACTTGAAACCACTGCAACCCCCGTTTTCCAAATGGTATGACGCAAACGCCCAATACGAATATCATGCTGGAATCACGAGACATTCAATCGGAAACTGCATCGCATTCAACATTCAATCGAAAACTGCATCGCATTCAAGAAAGTAGTTGAAAGGCTGATAAAAATGGGGGCCGTAAAGTTTGATGACCCATCCGCGCCAAATGTAGCAGGAAACCCCTTACCTAATCATGCTGATCAAGGGGTGAACCAGATAAATGAAGATGGGGGAAGGAAGGTCAAACATGAGATTACAGAAATCAGGACCCCACTAAAACAAGTCTGGAAGGAGATGGTGAAAAGGGGCCTGATCACATTGGGCTCGGAAGGAGGATCCGAGGGAAGGAGAAACCATTGTGAATTCCATAATGAAAATGGGCATAAAATTCAAGAATACATTGAATTCAGAACTATAGTGCAAAATTTGATGGACAACAGAGAGATGGAATTTTATAAAGAGATTGAGGGAGGAGAGGTTTATGCCTCAGATGAAGGATTGACGAAGAGAGTCCAAAAAGGTAACTACTCGGTAGTGATCATCTTAAAACTGAGAGCCAATGAAGCCGAAGCACAAGTAGCTCCACAGGTCATAATTCAAAAACCTGTAGCATTCCCTTATAAGGATAGCAAAAGGGTTCCCCGGAACTATGACTGTAACGTGACGATACCTACTTCAGAAGGAGGACAAGAGACAGGTTTTTACACGCGCAGCGGGAAGCACTATGATACCCCAGCTACAAAAATCGAGTCTCTCAAAGAAAAATCTGTAATGGAGAGCATAACCGAGGCCGTAGCGTGTGTTAATGAACTGGTGATTGAAAAAGAGGCTAGAGAGTTCTTGAAGTTTTTAAAACATAGTGAGTATAGCATTGTGGAGCAACTGCATAAGCAACCTGCACACATATCGGTACTGGCCTTGCTGTTAAGTTCGGAGACACACTGCGATGCATTAATGAAAGTACTAAATGAAACTTATGTCTTGGATGACATTTCCGTTAACAAGCTCAATCGTCTGATCAATAATATCACCGCCGATAATTTCATCTTCTTTAATGATGATGAGATACCGCCGGGAGGTAGGGGATCTACAAAAGCCTTGCATATCACCACTCGATGCAAGGGATATACACTACCGGGAGTCTTGATTGACAACAGATCGGCATTGAATGTATTGCCCCTTTCCACGCTAAACAGGTTGCCACTGGATAGTTCTCATATGAAGACATACCAGCAGACAGTAAGGGCATTCGACGGCACCGAGAGAAGGGTAATGGGCAGAATTAAAGTGCCCCTTTTGATTGGTCCTAACACGTACAAGGTGGATTTCCTAGTAATGGATATCAAGCCCTCATGTAACTGCCTGTTGGGAAGGCCATGGATTCATTCAGCAGAGGCAGTTCCCTCTACGTTGCACTAAAAGCTAAAGTTAGTGACGGAAGGCCGACTGGTAACCATAAACGTGGAGGAAGGCATCATCGCAGCTTTGGCCAGTGACGCGCCATATTTGGAGGCAAATGATGAGGCCATCGAATGTTCTTTGCGATCACTAGAATTTGTAAATGCAATCTTTATCAGTGATGTGAGCAAGATCTCGAGGCCTAAGATATCCAAGACTACTAGGATGGGCCTACAATTAACTGTTGAGAGAGGAGCGTTTAAAGGAAAAGGACTCGGAAGATACCTCCAAGGTAGAGTAGAATGCCATTGTTGAAGGACAAACGCGACTGTTTCAGCTTGGGGTTTAGGCCGGACGCCAAACGGAGAAGGAAAGAGCTAGAAAAGAAGCAAGAGAGGCGAAAAACACGGTTGAGTGGGGAGGAAATCAAGTGGGAACTGATAGTTTTCCCCCACATATCCAAAACCTTTGTATCAGGAGGAATCATTAACCTTGAGCGAGTGACCCCAAGAGAAGGAACCATGAGAGGAATGGTGGAAGGCATGCACATCAATGCCATATCCGAGAAGGGAACCGGAAGAAGAAGCCTGTCAGACATCTGCCCTTTTGAGCCTGGGAGCGTTTTGAACAACTGGACTGTAGAAGAGATTCCTGTAGTGTTTAGAACTGTTTCAGAGTAATGTCCTAGAACATTTGTTGCTCTAGGCCTAAGAACAATGAATATCCGTTGTGAACTGAGTTTATCCCAAAATCTTCAATTCAATGAAAGACGCATCTTTTGAGCAAATATTTATTCATTCCTTCCAATTCATACATAATCATTATTCTTTTATTTGTTTTTCTTTCAAATACTCATTTATTTATTCATAATCACACCATGCAAATAATTATTCTTAGACGCTGCTATTTCTTTGCATCTTCTATCATCCCCAAAACAAGTCTTCAGATGTCAATGACATGAGTGGCGCTGCCAATGACTCGGAGTCTCCTTTTGAACGAGATGTGTGTATAGAGGATTCTGAGAATTTTAAAAACGATCGGGATTGTAACCTATCTCCTGAATTGTTGAGGATGGTCAAACAAGAGGAGAAACAAATCCTACCTCACGAAGAATCAACAGAAATTGTGAACTTAGGAGAAGGAGAAGAGGTGAAAATTGGGACTGGTATCGCCGCAAAGACAAAACGAGACTTGATTAAATTACTCCAGGAGTTCAAGGATGTGTTCGCATGGTTATACCAGGACATGCCTGGTTTGAATACTGATATAGTGGTGCACCGACTTCCCATAAAAGAAGAATATAAGCCAGTCCAACAAAGGCTTCTGAGGATGAGACCCGGCGTCTTGCTAAAGATAAAGGAAGAAGTGAAAAATCAATTCAACGCAGGATTCCTAAAAGTAGTGAAATACTCAGACTGGGTGGCCAACATTGTCCCCGTTCCTAAAAAGGATGGAAAAGTACGAATGTGCGTGGACTACAGAGACTTAAATAAAGCTAGCCCAAAAGATAATTTCCCATTGCTTCACATTAATACCTTGGTGGACAATACGGTAGGCTATTCATTATTTTCCTTCATAGACGGCTTCTCGAGATACAACCAATTAAGGATGCATTTTGAGGACATGGAGAAAACCACATTCGTAACCGTGTGGGGGACCTTTTGCTATAAAGTAATACCGTTTGGACTAAAAAATGCGGGGGCAACTTATCAGAAGGCTATGGTAACCTTATTCCATGATATGATGCACAAAGAAATCGAGGTCTACGTTGATGATATGATCGCGAAATCCCAAACAGAGGAGGAGCACCTGCAAGTCCTAAGAAAATTGTTCTTAAGATTGAGAAAGTTTCAGCTAAAACTCAATCCGGCAAAATGTACTTTTGGAGTTAGGTCCGGAAAGTTGCTAGGGTTTGTGGTTAGCGAAAAAGGGATCGAGATTGACCTAGACAAAGTCAAAGCCATACAAGAGCTACCTCCACCTCTTACTCAGAAAGAAGTTAGAGGATTTCTGGGAAGAATCAATTACATTGCCCAATTTATTTCACAACTAACCGAGAAATGTGACTCCGTTTTTCATCTCCTAAAGAAGCACAACCTGAGTGTATAAGATGAAGAATGCCAAAAGACTTTTGACAAGGTCAAACAATACTTGTCTAATCCCCCAGTGCCGATGCTACCTCACCCAGATAAGCCATTGATACTGTACTTAGCAGTATTCGAAAATTCCATGGGATGCGTACTTGGCCAGCATGATGAGTCGGGAAAGAAGGAAAGAGCTATCTACTACCTTAGCAAGAAGTTTACTGAATGTGAGACAAGATACTCACCAATAGAGAAGTTATGTTGTGCTCTGGTTTGGACAACACGAAGGCTAAGACAATACATGTTGTATCATGCCACTTGGTTCATTTCAAAATTGGATCCCCTGAAGTATATGATGGAGTCAACAGCTTTGAACAGAAGAATGGCTCGATTCTACTTTCTGAATTTGACATAGTTTATGTAAACTAGAAAGCCGTAAAGGGGAGTGCGATAGCAGATTTTCTGGCCAGTAGAGTTTTGGAAGACTACGAACCCTTAAACTTTGATTTCCCGAATGAAGACCTAATATATGTTGCAGCCACTGAAGGAGACGCTCAAAAAAGCCTCCATTGGAAATTAAAGTTCGACGGAGCTTCCAATGCTATGGGTAACGGGATCGGGGCAGTCTTGGTGTCTCCAAACGGAGATCATTACCCCTTTACTAGCAAACTAAATTTCGATTGCACCAACAACATGGCAAAATATGAGGCATGCATCATAGGAATCCGTGCTGCCGTAGAGCGCAAGATTAAAATATTAGAAGTTTATAGGGATTCCGCACTAGTGATTTATCAACTTAAAGGCGAATGGGAAATGAGAGACCCCAAGTTGATCAACTATCAAAAAATAGTCTTGGAGTTAATGGAGGAGTTTGATGACATCACTTTCTGCTACCTCCCACGAGATGAAAACTAGATGGCTGACGCCTTAGCCACTCTAGCCTCCATGATCAAAGTGAATAAACAAGAGAACATGAAACCCATTCAAATGAGTATCTATGAGACTCTAGCTCATTGCTGCAACATTGGTGAAAAAGAAGAGGAAGATAATCACCCATGGTATCACGATATATTACGATTTGTGAGAAATCGTGAGTACCCAGACCACACGACCGAGAATAACAAAAGGATGTTGAGAAGATTGGCCGTCGACTATGTACTGGATGGGGAGATTTTGTACAAGAGGAGGAAGGATGAAGTACTGTTGAGGTGTGTGGACGCTATCGAAGCTAAGAAAATTCTGGAAGAAGTCCATGAGGGCGTCTGCAGGACACACACTAACGGCTTTACAATGGCCAGGCAAATTATGAGATTTGGTTATTACTGGTCCACCATGGAAGGGTATTGTATCAACTACGCCAAAAGATGTCATAAGTGCCAGATCTACGGAGATAAGATTCATGTGCCCCCGTCGCCTCTTCACGTTATGACTTCCCCATGGCCCTTCTCTATGTGGGGCATGGACGTGATTGGGCCAATATCGCCAAAAGCTTCCAACAGACATCGATTCATCTTCATGGTCATAGATTACTTCACCAAATGGGTTGAGGCCGCTTCGTATGCTAATGTCACCAAGACGGTAGTTAGCAAATTCTTGAAAAAAAAATCATATACGGATATGGAATGCCAGAAAGGATCATATCAGATAATGCTCTGAATTTGAACAATAGTACAATAGCAGAAGTTTGTAGTCGATTCAAAATCAAGCACCACAACTCGTCGCTATATAGCCCGAAAATGAATGGCGTAGTAGAAGCAGCAAATAAGAACATCAAGAAGATCGTGGGAAAGATGACTGAAACTTATAGAGATTGGCATGAGAAGCTACCATTCGCCCTTTATACTTGTCGAACGTCTGCCAGGACCTCCACCGGGGCAACGCCCTTCTCTCTGATTTACGGAATGGAAGCGGTTCTACCCATTGAAGTTGAGATTCCCTCACTCAGAGTTTTGTCAGAAGTAAAGTTGGATGAAGCAGAATGGCTCCAATCTCGATATGACCAGTTAAACTTGATTGAGGAGAAAAGGCTAAGAGCTATTTGTCACGGCCAGATGTATCAAAAACGAATGATGCGAGCTTACGACAAAAAAGGTTCGTCCAAGAGAATTCCGTGAGGGAGATCTGGTTTTGAAAAAGATCCTTCCAATACAAAAGGATTTCAGAGGGAAATGAATGCCGAACTGGGAAGGACCTTACGTGGTAAAGAAAGCCTTTTCCAGAGGAGCGTTGATTCTAGCCGAGATGGATGGTAAAAACTTGCCCAATCCCGTGAATGTAGATTTTGTCAAGAAGTATTTCACTTAAAAAATGAAAAAGCCAAGGTGAAAACCGGTAAAGGGCACCTTTTGACTTAAAAAAATATAAAATAAAAATACAAAGGAGAGGCCAAGGTAAAAACCCGCAAAGGGCGCCTTGTGACCAAAAGGGTTTTTGAGTTGAAAACCCGCAAACGGGCGGCTCAAATCTTGAAAATGAGGCATTTGGTAATCTCGTCCTATCAGAATTAACAAGAAGGAGGGGTGTTGCATTTTGGGACATTAACAGAGTTCTTTAAATCCCCTAAACACATGTGGAGCTCGAAAAGGGTCTCACGATGTTATGCAGAGAAGCTCGTGCTGTGATGTTTGGGGCATTTGTTTTCCTCTTATTCATTTGGTACTTTAGCAAAACAGGCTATTTGGATGATTAATTTAGTCTTATTCTGTATTCTGGCAAAGTTCACTTCTCTGATTAATTTATTTATTCCAAAATTTGCTATCGAATGTTAATCTTGTCTATCATCAGGGCTTTTTTTATGCATTTTTCATTGAAACAATGATTATCAGATTTACAATGTTCGCATGGATAGAGTTCTGCATATTACTCTGAAAAGTTTGAAAACAGTGCAAGAACCTAAAACAGGACCACTGGTTCGCACTAGCCCAAGTTCAAGAACGGAAAACATTAAAGGTAAAATAGTCTAAACCATGGCTGCTTCTTCAAACCTCCTATCAAAGATATCAGCTCAGTAAGAAAGCGTGATGGTATATCAGTGATGAATGAAGACACCCTAATCATTAAAAAGGGAATCATTTTCGAAAGTAAAATCTTGCATTCATGCAAATATCATTCACCCACATCTAGTTGGTGCATTTGATTCATTTCGATCATAGCATCTTGATCATTTGGCATAAACGTAGATATGAGGTTGATTCTACAAATCATATCTCAGAGGATGGTGTAGCAACATCGGTGATTTAACAGTCTAGCATCCCTGAGGTTGCAGGGAGCAGATTGAAGATGGTAGATCTGATTCTCCTGAAGTTGCAGGAGCAGATCGAAGATTTGAGTCTGGCATCCTTGAGGTTGCAGGGAGCAGATTGAGGATAGTAAATCTTATTTCCCTGAAGATGCAGTGGAACAGATTGAGGCTACAAATTACAGATCCTATCTCACTGAAGTTGCAGTAGAGCAGGTTAAAAAATCAACAAATCTGATCCCCCTGAAGTTGTAGTGAGGCAGATTGAAGTTACCCCAACAAGTCTTATCTCCTTGAAGTTGCAGTGGAGCAGACTGAAGATAGTAGATTTGGCTCTCCTGAAGTTGTAGGGGCAGATCAAAGATGTGAGTCTGGTATCCCTGAGATTACAGGGAGCAGATAAAAGATAGTAGATTTGGCTTTCCTGAAGTTGCAGGAGCAGATCGAAGATATGAGTCTGGCATCCCTGAGGTTACAGGGAGCAGATTGAATATAGCAGATCTGACTTTCCTGGAGTTGCAAGAGCAGATCGAAGATTTGAGTCCGGCATCCCTGAGATTGCAGGGAGCAAATTGAAGATAGTAGATTTGACTTTCCTATGCCCCTGAATATGCAATGGAATGGAATGAGGCTGATTGAATGAAAAGAGGCGCCAAGAAGTCAAAACTCGACAAGACCCAGCAAGATTGGCCCTTCTTATAAGTCTTTACTTCGTTCTCGTTACACGACAATGAGCAAAGAGGGGCAGCTGTAGCAGGCCCAATCTGTCCGGGTCCGCCAAGAACCATACAAACCAAAAAACATAAAACAAATAATAAAAACCAAAAACAAAAAAATAAATATTAAAAAGTCCGTGCCCAAATGTCCGTTACAGACCTGTTCCAAGCCATTACTTCCAAACCCCAATTATAAATTAACCCAATTAGCCCTAAAACCTAATTACATTTACAAGCCCAAAACACTAACCCAGCTAGCCTAAGACCCCAAAATCTAAACCCAATGGCCCAAATTGCAACGGCTCGAGTGGCCCAAAAGGATTAAAAACTCAGAAACCCTAGCCCCTAACTCCATTGGCACCGCGCGCGTGCCTTCACGCGTGCCACAGCCTCTGTACTCTCTCCAACGCACCTCCCGTACCTACAAATCAGACGCAAACAGCAGCAAATAGCAGAGGAAATAAGGACAAAATGATTTTCTTTTGGTATTTTTTATCTTTATCAACTATTAAAAGGGCCGAAAAACCACTGTAAAAAATGAACGAACGCATGTAAACACAACAGAAATCAATCAAAAAATATCAAGTTTTCTGAAGGTGATCTCACGTTTTCTTTTCTTTTCGGTTTTCTTCTCACGGTATCTATTCCCTTTTTTCGATTACATGTGAAAACCAACAAAAAAGAAAGGGATAAAGATAGGCTTACCAGAACTGCTGAGGATGATGTTGGCTTCGCTGCCTCCGTCGAAATCGAACCCAGCAGAGAGCCTTATTCTTTTGATTCTTAGCGCTTGAAAGGGTGAAACCCCTCGAATAACGACCCTAAATAGAGCCAGACCAGCCTTCCGTTAGAAACCCATCGCCGATCAGAGCGAATCGCGGTCGGATGGCCATTGGTCTTGGCTTTAGGCGACGGTTTAGAGAGAATAGGAATGTTTCGTTTTTCTTTCCTTTTGTTTTGATTTTAAGTGGCCTGATAGCTTTAGTTTTAGGGTTTTGTTTAGGTTTTAAATGGCGCACGAAACGGCACCGTTTAGGGCCTATTCAGTGGCCCTAAAACAGTGCCGTATTGACATACCCGTATGGGCCAACCCGGTTCCATGCCCAATGACCCGACCCGAGTGTGGCTTTGACCCGCGCGCTTTTGGTCTTTGAGGGCTTATTACGCGTTTAGTCCTTGTTCTTCGCGTAGGCATTTGATTGAGTCCTTTGTGCGCTTTTATTTTTTTTAATTTATCCCTGGGATTTGCGCGATTTTGTAATTTGGCCTGCGTCTAAACGCAGTGTTTTGGGGAGCTGGTATATTTCCAGTTTCAACCCCTATTCTTTGCGCGCGTTTCATCTGGGTCCCCCTACTGTTTCAATGTTTAGTTTTTAGATTCTAAGTTTGGTTTTAATTTTAATTTAGTCCTTGACCTGTTTTAATTTATTTATTTACTCATTTTCCCTTTTACTCATTATTATTATTATTTTTTTTTATTTTTTTAACCTTTTTCTTGTTTTATCTATTTAAACCTTTTATTTTCTATTTATTTAAACTTTATATATGTATTATTGATATTATATATTTTAAATACCTTTTATATTGCTTATTTTAAAAACTTTTACATAATACTCATTTCAAATATATATTTTATATTTCACATATCTTCATTTAGATATTTTGTTTTAAATTGTATTTGGCCTATTTTAATATCTTCTAATAATTACTTGTATATACACCCGTTTTACGAAATTATTTTTATAAATATTTAGCCTTTACATTATTTTATGTAGGTATTTTATTTTAAATTTACCTATGTATATGTATATTTCCTTAAGAATATAGTTATATGTATATGGCTTGCTTTAAAAATTTATTATTGTTTTTAGATATTCACAAACTTTTTGTACGTTTTGTCTAATTTTTCAAGTGCAAAATGTTTGTTTTAAACTTGTTGACGTGGTATATCTCTTAATTTGCTCTTTCTTATAAAATTGTTCATTTGTATGCCATCATTGCCATGTATTATTATTTAATACTTGATCCTATGCTTGTGTTTCTTGTTAGTGTTTTATGATCTAAACTCCAACACATTCGAGCCTTTACTAGATGCATCTTTTAGCCCGAGCAAATCGAATAAATTCGTTTTTAACCAATTTCTTAATCGCTTATCCGACAATTTCTCGAAAATAAGGCAATATTTCGTGTTTGAAAATTCGAGGAATCGTGCCCTAACATGCTGGGCTGCGATTTTTCGTTTGACCAAATAACCGAATATCCTTTTAGATTTCACTCGTCTTCTCTAATTTTTAAAAAATAAGGCAATTTCTCTATTTGGAAATCTGAGAAATCGTGCCCTAATGTGTTGGGTTTCGTTTTTTGGTTGGGCCGAATACGTGAACACCCTTTTTGTAATTTTCAAATGTATGAGTTTTTGGAAGTCAAGATTTGACCGTGGTTTTGAGGGTTCAAAGGATCGTGTCCTAACGTGCTGGATGTGATACTGTATTCCCTTGAAACAAGAGAATCTTGCCGTCCAATTTAAGCCGTTCAAATGCTTTAAAAGAAATCATCTTTCAAAACTTTTTTGACATAAGGACATTTTTAATCAATTTGGTACCAATTTTTGGCGTTACGAGGGTGCTAACCCTTTCTCGTACGTAACCGACTCCCGAACCCGTTTTCTCAAGTTTCGAAGACCAAATTAATTGTTTTAATAAATCAAAATATTTTATTAAAATAATTTAAGGTGATCCGATTGCACTTTGAAAAAGGTCGGTGGCGACTCCATTTTTGAATTTTAAAGTCGATTCCTCGATTTCAAAAAAACGGTTTCGACAGTGGTAATTACACTCTTTTATAATTACAAAAAAATGATAATTCGCTAGACGTATTTGATTTTGTAATTCTTTATCTCATGTTAGATAGTACAAATTGTAATTAATAATTTATATTTTTTAAATAATTAATTACTATAAAAAATATTAGTATAATAAAAATAATCTCTATAACAAAATTAAAATCAAATCATCGTATGTATTATGTTAGTTTAAAAAAGTAATTGATAATACACTTACTAATAAAAATAACAAGAAAAATAAATCATATGCAATTTTACGTAATTATTCTAGTACATGTTTGTTTGGTTATTCCCTCTTTAATATTTAACATATACTCCTTATCATAATTTGTTGGTTCTTAATTGAGTTCAGCATCATCTGAATTCGAATCTGTATCATTATGATTATCAAAATCTCATTCTTCCATGTACTTTTCAAATTTCAAAATATAAATTATATCAATTCCACCTATGGTTAAAGTTACGAATTATGTAACATGCTAGTACGATACAACCTTTTTTTTGTATGATCTACTAAGGTGATGTTAATATGAAAAATATTTTTTTAAAGCAACAAATGTCTTATTAACCATATTTCGAAACATTAAATGCCTCAAATTAAAAAGTTTGTGAGCTATCTATGGTGCTTGCTTGTGTTTGGCACCATTCTCCCAAATGGTATCATACCCACCACAATATGGTGCAAGAGAACCTTTTGTATTTGCATAATTAGCATCAATCTTATAATATTTGAGTTCACAGTCCAAATAGTAATAACTTTAATTATAAAAATTTATATAAACTTAATTTAGAGAAAAACTTATGATAAATTATCTCTCTTTTTATAATACATAAATTAAGTAAAAAATAATATAAAATTTATAATATATATAAACATTATAAATAAGGTTTTATAAATTTTCCAATAACTTTTATAACTCTTTTTATAAACAATATAATTTTTATTATAATTTTAAAAAAAAAATTTTTTATAAATAAGTTATGATAAAAAAAAGCTATAATATTCTTTTACAAATAACTATATCATTTTTATAATATATATTATGAACATATTAATAAGTTATATCCATACTTCTTGACTACAATTTTTTTAGAAATAAATATATAACACTTTTATAATATTTAAAATTTTATATTATTTTTTGGATTTTTTTAGCATTTAAATAATATTTTTTATAACTTTATAAAATAAATAAATTATTTTTATAATATATTTTTTAATATTTATAATATATATTTTTTTCATTATCATCTCAAACACTTATAAATATTCATGCTTATAAAATGATTATTATAACTTGTATAAAAATAATTTTTTAATATTGCACTTGAGTGTAATTATTTGTATAATTACTCTAATTTTCACCCTCCCTTAAAAATTAAAAATTGTAATTGGGAGACTCCAATTACACCTAATTCGATTGGACCCGCTAATTATAATTATTATTTAAACTTATCATCATTATGTAATTATATATAATTATACCCAAATCCAATTAATTTAGGAAGTTTGTTGGTTGATTAGTTAATAAAATTATATTTATTTTAATGGCTTGATTTTTTAGTTAAATTCTTATCTACAAAAATAGTTTAAATAATATTTAAAAAAAAAGCAATTCTATTTTTGTTGATTTTTCAAAGATCTAAAGTGGAATTTAAGATTGGGTTTGGGTGGCCATGATAATTTTTTTTATTTTTATATAAGTATGATAAAAATTTTGTTTTTTTTTATAAAAAGTGTGATAAAAGTTTTTAATCAAACGTGTGGGGTATATTTTGAATGTCTGTTCTTTTTAATTATTATTCAATGTTGATAATGAAAGCAGTCAACATATATGTATTTTAAAATTTTTAGTGTTGAATGCTTCCTTCTTGACGGGGTTTTTGTTTTTTATTTTCGTAAATACATGTTTGTTAATTTATTTTATTGAAAATAATTTTAAAAAATACTTTTTTAAAAATGATATTTTTTATATTTAAATAATTTTATTTGAAATGTTTTTAGGTATTTTTTTCTGGAAGTATCTTTTGAAAGTTGTTTTAAGTAATGTGAACTTTAATTTTTATGCTTTAAAAAATCAAAATTAATTTTATTCGTGATTTAGTTCATGAAGCATATTCATTTTTTCCAATTTGATATATAATATTTTTAGAATTAGGTTACCATTTTTTCAAAAAAAAAAAAAACCAATGTGGATGAGATCATTTGTCACATGTCTGGTTTTTTATTAATTCACTTTGAATTATTTGAAATAAATAGGAATAAAATGGTAGTTTTCAGATAAAATAAAATTCAAATAGTTGAGAAATTAAGTATTTTTTATTTAGTTTTTTTTGAAAATTTGTTAATTTTTTGTCAATTATATGTTAAATCATTTGAAGATAACCTAATCAACATACAAAGTTGATAAAGTGTACTTAAAATACTAATAATGTTAAAGTTTGGAAGGTTCTGATCATATCAATTTTTTTATACAATGTTTAGAATTATTTATAACTCCTCCCCAACCCATAAAGAGGAGGGTAATACGTTTCAGCATACTCAAACTCATGTCTTACTACATTGACAACAATATTCATATCAATCAATTAACAATTTTTTTTATTATTACAACAGTTAAAAATATTTGAACTCATATTATCTAATTACCAAAAAATATCCTAATCATTATTTCAGACAATTTCTAAATATTTTTAATTTTTTAATACAAAATAACGTGACTTTTTTCTTTGATTGATGGACCACATTGAGGGTAGATTAGACAACTTCAGAATTTCTAATTTCATAAAAGAAAAGTATAAATTAAAAAAATCAAGACTTTGATTGAAAAGTTCAAGTCAATTTAATACATTTATCAATGTTTTATACGCGTAAACTTAATTATAAATATGGACTTGATGGAAAATATAGTTATAAATAATGAATAAGAAAAAATCAAAACCCTTGTGTAATTAAGTAAAATTATGGTTTTTATATGATAAAACTGCCTTAGCAATCTCTGTATTACCCATACATAGAGTTGTCCATGAGTTGGATTAAGTTCTATTAAAATTTTGAATCTAATTGTTAGACCAGACCCGATCCAAAATATAGATTTAAATTTTTGTTCAATTCCAATCCAGATTATAAATGTTAAATTTGAGCTTAGACCGACCCGATCCATATTAAAATCTATAGTATCAATACCATAGGAAATGTTTCGATACTTGTTATAAAGTATTGATACCTTGGGAGGATAATTGATTCTCAGACAATTTTTATTTAATTTTCAAAACATTAAACCTTAAAACGGTATCAATACTAGGCAAGGTATCGATACTTTTGTCAAAAGTATTGATACTTTGTTAAGGGTATCAGTACTTTTAATTTTTTAAATATGTATTCAGACTAGGCCAAGCTTGGGCAAAAAAAAAAACTTATCTAAGGCCTAACCCGTTTATAAAACGAGTCCCATTTTTTGTCTAGGCCCATATTTCAAGTCAAACTTTCACAATCTCGGCCCATGCACATGTCTACCAATAAGGGTGCAAAAAAGTTTTCCTACAAAAGGAGCAAAAAATGTAAGCAAAGTGGTAAAATTGTCAATATTTATCACAAATCGTTAAAATAGTTGATGTGGCATATGATTGTTCAATCAATGATAACATATTACCGACGATGCTGATATGGTATTTATAAAATATTAATATTTAAATATCACATGAAAATTATTAAAATATTATAAAATCATTGTACATATTACGGATTATGATTAACAATAACAATTAAATGAGCTTTTAAAAAATAAATAACTTTTTTTACTTTCTATTTCTTTTTTATTCACGCGTAAGATTGGAAACTTTGCTTTCCGGTCTTCCTTTTTCTACATTTATGTTTTGTTTGGTAAGTTGTTTCCTTTCTTTTTAGTTAATTTAATTTTAGCTAATTACTTTTTATATTAATAAGTATTAAAAAATAAAAAGTGTTATTTGTTTTTAAAGTTATTACAGCCAATCATAATCAGCCAATGTACAATGATTTTATAATTTTTTTTAAAAATTTCTATATTATGTTTAAATATTAATATTTTATAAGTTACATGTAAGTACTATCTGTGACATATCATCATTGACTGAATAATCATATGCCTCATCATTTGTTTAGATGATTTTGTTTCAAATGTTAATAATTTTACCAATTTACTTACATTTTAAAAATTACAGGGACTTAATTACTCATTCTTTTGGTAGAGGAATATGTTTACTCCCTTAAGGGATTGGCGAGGTACTTTCACCGATTTTATTTATACTATATTTTTAAATTTTAATCTTTAATTTGACTTAATTCAATTTTTTATTATTAGGCTTTTTAATCAAATATACTAGTTTAAAGGTTTATTTAGCAAACTAGTTGCCTTAGACAATTATTTAGTAAACTAGATGAAGTCGACACCTAGGGAGCCAACATCGAACTCAATACTTTTAGGGGTTAAGATGCCCGGGAGGTGTTGACTTTGATGTTGGCTCCTAATTTTTTTTCCACCAATCATTTTAGGTTTTAATATTTGGGTTTGAAGTTACAACCAATCATTTTAGGGTTTGAATCAATATTAAGGTTTGAATAGAAAAATTTTAAGGTTTACATTTAAGATTCTAAAGTACTAAAATTTTTGTCTCACATGCAAGCGCAATTGAGAGGATGGAAGTTTAATACAATAGAACAAGACATTGGAGGATTCTGATTGAGTAGGTGGAAGACTGAGATAACAAAATAAGCCTTTGAATGAGTTGATAAAAGTTTGATGACTGAGATGATAAAACAAGTCTCTCTACATGATTTGATGGAAGTTTAATAACTGCAATGATAATGCAATGATAAAAAAAAGTCTGTCTGCATGAGTTGATGGAAGTCTGATAACTGAAATGATAAAACAATGGTGGGTTTCGATGGTCGATTGGGTGCGGTGCGATACGTTTAGCTTACTTTTTGTCTCACGCTACAATATCACTATAGTATCTAATCTCACCGCCACCGTTATTTTTACACTAACCGCAGGTAAACGCACCACCCGTCCAAACCCACCCCATGTCTCTGCATGAATTGATGGAAGCCTGTTGAGTAATAGTTAAAATGTAAAAATAGTCATGAAAAAAGTGGGAAGGCTAAATATCATATATAGACACATTCATAGTAGTTTGAAGGGAGAATTGTTAGCTTATTCTTGGTTATATCTTTCAAATCCACAACAAAATGAGCAAAATGTGTTATGCTGTGGTGAACTATAATAGTCAAATTTATAATACAAATATTGATGTAATCTTCGGGTTCAAAAGTCTGATTAACATGGTGTTTGAAAAAGACATCAAGTTAGTGGAAATGAGGAGCAAAATTGGTCAAAAAATTGAAGCTTCGATTGGATTGTTGAGGTATAAGTTTATTACATGTAATGATCAAGTCAGATATTTAGTAATTCATTTAACGGATGATGATGATATACAAACAATGGTTGCAATTCATGAGTGTAAAGGTATTGGTAGAGTTGAGTTGTATGTCAAGCTCGACAACGTTGTAGAAGAACATGGGGAGCGATATTCCAAACTTATCTACGATCCCTTTTATGGATTCACAAATGGGAATACTAGACTCGAAATACGAGTGGATTAATAACTTCGTATCATTGTTGGAACCCTTTTATATCTTTAATGAATACAACCGCATGCAGATACAATTAGGATATTTTGCGATGTAGTTTTTAGAATCCAGATTCAGTAATGATCTTAACCATACAAGGTGTCATCAACTTTTGTTGGTATACACCATTCCCAACAATATGAGGGGTCGTCCACTTCTACTAGAATACAACATTCCCAAACAAAGTAAGAAATCCTTAAGAATTTGATCAAATTGCTCTTTGTAGAATCGATCGGTGATTTTAGCGATGTTGATTTGAAGACTAAGGAACTTGTAAATGCTAGTGATGTTGGATAGAATAATATGAAATTAGAACCTTTAGCCCATATGCTAGAAGTTAAATTTGATGATATGAGAGGTTTTGAGTTTTTGGAGTATTCACATATCACTCTAAGTTATACCACCCCAACCAATACATATTTCAGGGCAATTGACTGTTGGTACTCAGTTTCCATGAAAGAGGCTGCCGTTTTAGCCATTTAAGAGTACAATGTTAAGGCATTTGCAGACTACCGAAGGGATGTATCTACAATTGTAAGATATGTAAGAACATGTGTAAAATTCAGTGATGAATACATGTGGTGAGTACGAGCCTCATTTTTAAAAGGGAAACAATTATGGGAGATAACAAGCTTTACAGTAATCCTCACACCTGCATAGTTCCAACAATATCCTAAGATCACTGTAAATTAAGTTTGAATATGATAGCTAAAAAAATAGCACCATTATTGGAAGCAAATTTTGAGTGTTTTAGTTACGGTGTTAATCGCGGTTATTCGTTTCCGGTATAAATACCAAGTATTGTATGCCAAGGCATGGAAGGTAAAGCAAAAGGCACTAGTGAAGATGTTTGGAGATTGGAATGATGCATATATAAATTTTTTTAGGATTATATAAATTAGATTAAAAGTTTGACAAGTTAAAATGAATTTTTTAATGAATTACAATGACAATGACATGCATTTTATTTCTTATTATGTGGAAATCAAAATTTAAATGAAAAATGCCATGTCAGATTTCTGTTTGAGATTTTAAAGGGAGTGACTTAAATGACCGAACTATGTAAATTCAGTACTTAAATTGTAAACTTTTTAATTTAGGTGCCTAAAATGAAATGTTTTGATAGCTAGGGGACTATCTACTAAATTTACCCAATAAAATATAGTAATAAGCCATTAATATATGCGTAAACCTGATCCATGTTGAGTCCAACCCAGCCCAAGCCCATGCACATGTCCAACAATCCTCCAACGTCTGTATTTCCCTCGAAATTTTAAATTCAAAATTGGAAGCGCTCCCTCTATTTTCTTCTTTCCCCACCCCTCTTTTCTCTTTCCAACGGCGATGGCGACTCCGACTCCGACCAAAACCCCAGTAGAGAAATCCAAAAGGTCCCACTCTCATCATCACCATTCACATGACGGTTCCTCCTTTTCTTCCTCTCTGTCCCGTTTCGAGGCCTACAACCGCCTCCAAGCGGCTGCAGTGGCCTTCGGGGAGAAGCTTCCGATCCCGGAGATCGTAGCGCTCGGCGGCCAATCTGATGGAAAAAGTTCTCTCCTTGAAGCTTTGCTTGGATTTCGTTTCAATGTGCGTGAGGTCGAGATGGGCACTCGTCGGCCTCTCATTTTGCAGATGGTTCATGACCCTTCGGCACTTGAGCCTCGTTGTCGCTTCCAGGTGGTTTTTGCTCTTATTTATTTATTATTTGCGAATTCGGGGATTCGTTTAATGGGTTAAGGGCCTTTTTTGGATTTTCATTTCTTTTATTTCTTTTGGGTTTCCTGTGACGATGTTGTTATTTGCTAAATCGTTTTTTTTTTTTTTATCCGTGTTTATTTTACTCTGGATGGAAGAACTGCAAATTGTTTAATCAAAACAAATACCTGGAATTTCGAAGAATTTAATTGAGAAACATAAGTTTTTTCTTTATAATAGAATTTAGACAGAATAATTTGTGTTAAAAGAGTTGAATTTTAAAACTCTTGTTATTGAACAAGTAGCGAAGATATCAATAATGCAGCTATTTACCAGGGATTTATTATGTTTTGGATGTGAATAGTCTTGATTTATACCTTTAATTCTTTTGCTAGCATTTTTCTTGGGGAAGTATAGGATCTGGGTGTTATTAAGTAATATATACTCCATTTCTAGAAGCTGCAATGTTTCCCTTGTTATCTTTTTCTGATTACTTAAAATTGAAAACTACAAACAGGAAGAAGATTCTGAAGAGTATGGAAGTCCAGTTGTTTCAGCATCGACAATTGCAGATATCATAAAATCAAGAACTGAGGCACTTTTGAAAAAGACCAAAACTTCAGTTTCTCCTAAGCCAATTATAATGAGAGCTGAATTTGCACATTGTCCAAATCTCACCATCATTGATACCCCGGGATTTGTTCTTAAGGTAGGCTGTTAGTTCATTTGGGAAAAAAAAAGATCTTATATTAATTGAAATCTTGTAATATAATGAATTTATTTATGAAGCAAAATATATGGTTGGCAATTTGTTGGCAGGCAAAGAAGGGAGAACCAGAGAACACACCAGAGGAAATTCTTTCAATGGTTAAGTCACTAGCTAGTCCTCCCCATCGTATTCTGTTGTTCCTTCAGCAGAGTAGCGTGGAATGGTGCTCATCTTTGTGGTTAGATTCAATTCGTGAAATTGATCCAACCTTTAGAAGGACAATAGTTGTGGTCTCCAAGTTTGATAATAGACTCAAGGTACAGATTTCATGCTTTCCTTTTCGGCTTTATTATGTATGAGATGTAACATTGAGCTGACACATTTACACTACAATGAGTATTACATATTGTTGCAACCCGCCGAGGATTTAACGAACTGGACTTGGTTTAACGAAAACTTGAGCCCGGGGGCTCTGTTTAAGGAGAAATTGAGCACTGGGGTCCTGAGATAATAGGGACTGAAAATAAGCCTTTCTTGTTGCTTGATATGATATGTCTCTGTCTTGTAACTTGATTGTGTATCTGAAATTGTGTGGCATTTGATTGTGACGATTCAATTAATGTAGGAGTTTAGTGACAGATGGGAAGTAGATCGTTATTTGAGTGCAAGTGGATATCTTGGGGAAAATACCCGGCCATTTTTTGTGGCATTGCCGAAGGAAAGGAACACCATATCAAATGATGAATTCCGAAGGCAAATATCCCAAGTGGATGCTGAAGTTTTACGTCATTTGCATGATGGAATCAAGGGAGGTTATGATGAAGAAAAGTTCAAGCCCTATATTGGTTTTTGTTCTTTGAGGGAGTATTTGGAATCAGAACTACAAAAGAGATACAAAGAAGCTGCCCCAGCTACACTGGCATTGCTTGAGCAGCGCTGCAGTGAAGTTAACATTGAGCTGGCAAGAATTGACTCCAAAATACAAGCAACTTCCGATGTTTCTCATCTTCGAAAATCAGCCATGATGCATGCGGCATATATAAGCAACCATGTGGTGAGACATCTCTCTCATACAGAATTTTATTTGGTTCAGATAAACAGTCTCATCTTATTAGATTTAGCTACTTCAAAAAATCATTTACCCTTCTAGTAACGTATAACTTTTGAGCAAATTGGACCACTCTCAATATTGTTCCAACTTTTGGGGTAGCATCACATGTTCCCACTTCTTCAGCTGAGGCTAATATATACCAGTTTCACGACCTGAGTAATTCATGCTGAAATGGAGCTCTTAGAAATTGTGGCCCTTTCTTCTTCCATAAAGCTTGTGGCTTAACTACAAAAAACTAATCCTACCTTTTCGTTGCTCAAGGGGGTTTTGATCGATGGAGCAGCGGATCCTTCCCCAGAGCAGTGGGGGAAAACAACAGAGGAGGAAAGATCCGAGAGTGGGTTAGGGAGTTGGCCAGGTGTTACTTCTGATATAAAACCTGCTAATGCTGTTCTTCGTCTTTATGGTGGAGCTGCTTTCGAAAGGGTAATGCATGAATTCCGCTGCGCTGCATATTCCATGGAATGTCCCCCAGTATCAAGAGAGAAGGTAGATATATTGAACTTTGAAATTTGCCCCAAGAATATCATATGACCATGAATTTTATCCCCGATGAACTTGTAAATAGGTATATTTTCCTGAAACAGGTTGCGAATATCTTACTTGCACATGCTGGCCGAGGTGGGGGTAGAGGAGTAACGGAGGCTGCTGCAGAAATTTCACGTACTGCTGCACGGTCATGGCTTGCTCCTCTCCTTGATACTGCTTGTGATCGGCTTGCCTTCGTTCTAGGCAATCTTTTTGACATTGCTCTTGAGAGGAATCGCTGCCGTGAATCGGAATGTAAGAAGTCATTTTCCCTTCATTGGTCGAACTTTTTAGCCATCATCTTGAAGAGGGATTATCTTCAAAGAGATGGTATTTCTGACATACATGATAGTCACTTTATGGATATTTTAGTCCCACCTTATGGACACCAACTGCATGTAGCATTTACCTCCTCTCTGATTTCCTGATAACATTATGCTTATTGATTTCTATTAATTTGCACAGATGGGAAGAATACTGGAAACTGGGATGGGTATGTTGGGTTTCATGCAGCTTTAAGGCATGCATACAATCGCTTTATAAAGGATTTGGCTAAACAGTGCAAGCAACTAGTTAGGCATCATCTTGATTCAGTCACAAGCCCATATTCTCAGGTTTGTTATGAGAATGATTTTCAAGGAGTCTTTAACTCAACGGCAAGTTCCTATAACAAATACAACCAAGCTTCATCTGCTTCATATTGCCTTGAGCTATCTGATATTGAGCAAGTACCGTACGACGAGGCGAAGAGAGATCAGGAGAACATACCACCTGAAAAGAATTCAAAGCAAACCACTCCAGGAAAAGGCACAGAAGCTAGAGAAGCTCTTCAAGAAACCCAATTGACAGTGCCTGAGACCCCATCTCCTGACCAGCCATGTGATCTGGTCTACGCTAGAGTTAAGAAGGAACTTGGGAATTGCATTGAAGTTGGACCAAGAAAACGTATAGCAAGAATGACTGGCAACAGAAATGCTGAACAATTGGCAAAAGTTCACAATGGTGGTAGTCTTTTATTTGGTAATGGTGATAGTGGTTCCAAAACAGGATCAAGTTACTCAGAGATCTGCTCATCAGCAGCACAACATTTTGCACGGATACGTGAAGTCCTTGTTGAACGCAGTGTGACATCAACCCTGAACTCTGGATTTTTAACCCCATGGTAAGTTCTTTAATCTCTGCTTTTATTATTATCCGTACAAGTGATATTACTAGTATTAATACCTTCACTGACAGTAGAACTGCTGTAAGAACAGTAAAAGTACCATAAAGGCACTTATATTAGGACCAGTATTGCATTTTACCCCTCTAGATGGACCATAAAGATACATTGGTTTAATTTCTTTGCTTTATTTGGATATATAGTCGGGACAGGCTAGTGGTGGCACTTGGATTGGACCTGTTTGCTGTGAATGATGAGAAATTCATGGATATGTTTATAGCTCCAGACGCCATTGAGGTGCTGCACAAGGAACGACAATCACTTCAAAAGCGACAGAAGATTCTTCAATCTTGCTTGAATGAGTTCAAAAATGTTGCTCGAGCACTCTGATGCAAACGACACCGTTTGTTTCTCCATGAACTGGATCCCTCCATTCCAACACAATGCTCCCAAGCAAAGGTTTCACATCTAGTGAACCAAAAAAATAAAAATCATTCATGTGTTTTTGGTTTTCTATTGCTGGCAACCATTTTTTGCTTTCTCATCTGGATAAGGTACTGACCACAGTTTTAATCAGTGAATAAATTAGCTTTCCTAAATATCTGCGTAATTTTAGCCCTTTTTAATAAATACTAAAGAAAAATTCTGTAAAATACATCTACAACAAAAAAAATATATATATATATATAAAAAAACCAAATAAAACATATATAATTATATTGTGGATTTTTTTATTTTAAATCATTTTTTATAGACTACATAAAAAAATGAAAATTCTTTCGTATTTATTACTTTTAAATAAAAATAGTTTTTAATTAATTGAATTAGTATCACAGGTTGATGTCGATTTAGTTAAATATTTTAAATTAATTAATCATATGTTATACTCTTTACCGGATGAAAGAAATAAAAATAATATAAAAATATTTAAACAATGATTTTAAAAAAAATTAATTATTGATAAAATAATTAAAAAATGAAAACTAATGGTTGAATAATTTGTTTCTAACAATTTAATAAAAAGTAATAGTTGTTTATCGAAAATAAAAAAGTTGATGTTTATATGTTTACCCATTAATCACTGTACTAATTTTTAGTTCTTTTTAACACTATAATTAAATTGAGTTAATTGCATGCGGCATATTCAAATTATGATTATTATTTTAAATTAATTTTTAGAATTTAAATTATTCTAATTATATTTTAAAATTATCCATATTATACTGTTAAATGATATCTCAAGTTGTATACAATATAATTTTTAAAAAAAAAAGAAAATTTTATGGAAAAAAAAATGAATATTGTTAAAATGGCCTTTCTAAAAATCTTGGTTTGAAGCTTTTACGGATGTTTCCGTTCACTCTCTTTTTTCAATATTATTTTATTTTTAGTT
The DNA here is from genome assembly GCA_020496765.1 of Gossypium stocksii. Lineage (NCBI taxonomy): Eukaryota > Viridiplantae > Streptophyta > Magnoliopsida > Malvales > Malvaceae > Gossypium > Gossypium stocksii. The sequence goes on along the minus strand of CM035621.1, from coordinate 9,344,097 downwards.
TTTGCTTTTAAAAGTTATGTTGCAATATTTATTTTTTTAAATTCATTTTAAATTTAGCTACGTAAAATTTGGAGTGCCATTTGATGATTTTAATAACGAAATAACTTGATTAATATAACATTGATAGCTTGAGGACATAATTAAAATATTTTAAAATTTTATTGAAAAAACGTGGTGGGTTGAGCGGAGGAATTTTAAAATATTTTATGCATCCAGAATCAACTCGAATAATTAAGAATAATAGAACATCAATAATTTAGTACTTGGTTGTATTCTAATTCGCTTTGACAAGTTAGAAAAGTTAATTTGCGATTGGACTCAAACTGCCCTCGTTGGGAATTGCACTCCTTTACAAAAAGGGTCATATTCAAGCTACATAACTCAAAATCAAGTAATTTAATCAAAGATATACAATTTAAGAAAAAGAATTGTCCAAAAAAGTGGTCAAAAGGTCTCAAAAAGTCAAGTCAAAGTTATCCCTATGAAATCTAGTTATTAATCTTGAACTTCCTATAGGAAATTGCAATGTTTTATGAAAATGACCGTATCTTGAACTACAGAACTCAAAATCATGTGATTCGAAAATTATTTCAAAGAGAACTCAAAGATCCAAAAATTCTCTCATATGTATCAGCCTAATTTGGCTTACGTCATCTTAATGGTGACATATGTATTTTGGACTTTTAATTAATTTTAGTTAATAAATGTAAATTAATTTTCTAATTAAATAATTTACATAAGCCTTATTTTAATCTCATTAAAGTTATAATGATTTCACAATATTAAAATGCATGTGTAACTTTATTTAATAAATTTTATTTCATTCCAAATAATTAGATAGCATGACCTCTTAATTTAGCTCCATTTCGACTTCATAATTTAATCCAATTAAATAGATATCCGAAGTGACTAAATTAACTACAGATCATTTAAGCTTTAGACCAATAAAATACATATTACTCTAATAAGTAAATGGAGTGAACATTTCTTGTTGTTCAATCATTTACAGTTTCATACAAGTACTCATGTTAAATACAAGAGTTGTGTTGAGATAATAGAGTGATCGATTAGGTATATATAATTAGGGCTTAAATAATTCGTACTTAAGTTTCGACTTTTCATCTATTAATCACAAATTATTTAGTCACAAAGTTATTCCTCTAAGGTACCATGACTAAATTCTTATTATATACCATTACGAAAGCTATTTATTTCAAACTTCTGTTTAATAATGATAAGTGTAAAAAATAATATATTTTAGCCTCGTTCTTAGTGCATTTTTGGGTGATTATATGATATTAATTGTGAATTATATTTCTTAATCCTTTATATTCATGTTTGATGCTTGATAGGGCATTTGGGAACAATAAGAGTGAAAAAAAAAGGTGGAAATTAGAACTTTGGAGCATTTTGAAAGTTGTACACATGTAATAGATTTTCACATAGGCAATTCACATGGCCACGTGGATTCACAAGGTTGTGTGTCTAGGGTGTGTCAATCTCGGGAACTATGTGGACTGAAGGTTGCAAGTTACAATTTTTAGTTTTTTTAGCACCTTAAGAGGATATAAATAGAAAAAAAGAAAGAAAAAGGGAACGAGGCAACCACTAAGGGAGAGCACGAAATTACCTTGAGCACACCATTGAAGCCAATTTCCAAGCAATTTTCCATCAAGATTTAGAGTCCAAGTTGATTTTCAAGGGAATTATAGTGGATTTCTTATATTCTAGTGGTTATATTGTATTTTTGGTGTTACTCTTACCATGATGAACTAATTCTCTTAATATCTAGGAGAGATGAATCATAGGATGGATTCTATTGTTTAACTTCTATTTTTATGCAATAAAATCTTAATTCTCTTTATTTTTAGTAAAGAATGTTTTATTATTTTTAGGTTAATAATTCTAGAGTGTTAATTTATGTTTGATGTGGATAAGTCTGAGGTTATAGACCCTCATTGTGATTAGATCTTGTATAATTGAATGGAGTTGTGATGCGGTCGTTGAAAGCACCAAATTATCCTATTTCCTGCAAAATAGTAAAAATAACAATAAAGGGGAAATAGGGTCGAATCCTCAGGGACCGAATTATACGAATGCTTGTTTTTCGAAATTCTAGACAAAATCGTGCCCAAGAAACCTGCGTTCCTGAAAAAATTAAAAAAATAACAGAATTAAAGATTTGATTTGGGAAAATAAAATAAAAGATAGAATTAAGAAATTGAATTGAAATCGTGAATATTAAAAATAGTAAATAAAGTTGAGTAAGAAATTCTTATGGGAGATTCCAGCCTCCAGTTGTCTCATTCCGCCTTGGGCTCAATCCTTGGCTTGTAAATGACCTTTCTAAATCCCAAGTAAGTCAGTTATAGTGGAAGAGGACGCCTACAACCACTAGCTCCAAGAATTTGGACTTATGATTGTCGAAACCCTTTTTAATTTTGAAAATGATGGGAATCGACTTTAAAATTTCAAAGATGGAGTCGCCACCGGTCTTCTTTCAAGGTGCGGTCGGGACACCTTAGATCAATTTAATAAAACATTTTTGGTTTATTAAAATGATTTATTTTTGGTCTACGAGATTTTGAGAAATCGGGTTCGGGAGTCGATTACGTGCGAGGAAGGGTTAGCACCCTCGTCACGCCCAAAATTGGTACCGAATTAATCAAAAATGTTCTTATGTCGAAAATTTTGAAATGCAATTTCTTTTAAAGCATTTGAACGGCTTAAATTGGTCGGAAAGATTCTCTCGTTTCAAGGGAATATAGCATCGCATCCAACACGTTAGGACACGATCCTTTACCCTCGAACCTATGGTCGAATCTTATCCCAAAAATTTGTACATTTGAAAATTATAAAAGGGTGTCAACGTATTCGATCTAACCGAAAGAACGAAACCCAACACGTTAGGGCACGTTTTCTCGGGTTTTCGAACGGAAGACATTGCCTTGCTTTGAAAAGTTAAAGAATACGAGTGAAATCGGAAAGGATATTTTAGTGCTTGAACCAACAAAAGAAACGCGGCCCAACACGTTAGGGCACGATTCTTCGAATTTCCAAGCATAAAATGTTGTCTTATTTTCGAGAAATTATTGAGTAAACGATTGAACGTTGGTAAAAAATGAATTTATTTAATTTATTCGGGCTAAAATGATGCATCGATTAAAGGCTCAAATACGATGGGGTTTGAATCATAATACCAAGACGAAGAACATAAGCGTAATTAACATGGAATAACACAAAGGCATTTAGCATATGAGATACTAAACAATGCAAAACCACCATAGTACAAAAAAAGCAATTCCTAAAATGATGGACTAGTAAACGAATAATGTAAACATTTGAAGCTTAAGATAGATAATATATTTAGATAACTCAAAATAATATGTAAAAATGACCTTGAATAAATAATTTATATTTAAAGAAGCAAATCAAAATCACGTAAGGCTCGAAAATAACTAAAAATATAATAAGTTTTTAAAGTAAGTTATATACACACACATAACTATATTTACGAAGAAATATATACATAGGTGAATTTTAAAGAATACGATGCCTACCCTAGGTGATATAAGAACTAAATATTTGTATTATATAAGGTAACTTTACGTAAAACTCAAGTATATAAAAATAGGCCAAATATACACCTTTTAAACAAAGTATTCGAATGAAAGTACAAAATTTGAAATATGTACATTTTAAATGAAAAATGTGAAAGCCCTTTTCGTTTTTTAAAATGAGTAATATAAAAGGTATTTAGAATATATAATATATAAAAACATAATACATACGTAACAAGTATGATGTAGAAAATAAATGCAATATACAAAGATATGCGTATATATAAAAGTATTAAAACATATATAAGATAGTATAAAATAATATATAACTATAACGTTAAAATTTCTATATATATAGTCTATACATGATATACGTTTAAAAGAAACATAAATAAATAAACATTGAAAATATATATACATAATAAGTACATAAAACATTTATATATATAGGTGAATAATAGCATGACTTTAATAACAAAAATAACAAGTAAAATAAGTATAACATGTCAATAATAATAATATATACAATAAAAACATAATATAAATGATAAAATTGCAAAGTTTAAATAAGAGGTTAAAATAAACAAAACAAAAAAGGGTTTTAAAAGGTAATAGTAATAATAATAATAATAATAATAATAATAATAATAATAATAATAATAATAATAAATGCGAAAAGGGCCAGTAAATAAATATATAAAAACGAATTGGGGATTAAATTAAAATTAAAATAAAAGTCAGAAGCTAAATTAAGCAATAAAACAAGGCCGAAGGACCCAGGTGAAACGCATGCGCGAAGTTCAGGGACTAATACTGGAAATATTCCAGTGCCCGAAGCGCTGCGTTTTTAGCGCGGGCCAAATTGCAAAAGATGCGCGAATCCCGGGGCTAAATTAAAAAGAAATAAATAGAATCAAGGATTTAATCGAACATGGACGCAAATGAAAGGGACCACGATCGCAAATAAACCCTCAAGACCGAGAACGTGGGGGTCGTAGCCCGGTTCGGGTCGGGTCATCAGGTTATTGGCCCATACGGCACCGTTTTAGAGCCACTGAGATAGGCCCTAAACCGTGCCGTTTTGCGCTCCGTTTAAATACCATAAGGAACCCTAAAAATAGGGCATCCTTTCATTTGAGCGAATGGGGCAGCAAAAGAACAGAGGAGGGAGGCTCGTTCGTCCCTCTCCAGGCCGCCGCGTAAGAGCCGAGACAGAAGCCCTTCGACCCCGGTTTGCCTCGATCGGCAACGGATTCCACCGGAGGCTGGTCTGGCTCCTAGTAGGGCCCTTAATCAAGGGTTTTTGTTGCTTAAACCCGAAGCCCTCTTTCAACACCAATTTCAAAGGTGAGAATGAGGATCCCAGTGGCTCCCGTCGGCAATACGAAGGTAAAGTTTAGGTTTTTTGTTATTACTATGTATATGGCACATTAAAAGAGAAGATTGGCTAAAAAAATTGCTTGAGAAATACCTCTGCTGTTTGCTATTTCTGTTTTACAAGCGTTTTTCTTTTTTCCTATTCAAAAATCGTGAACCCCCTTACAATTTGTGTCTCGGTCCTTTTATAACCGATTTGCGGAAAAAATAAAACGTAAATTACAAAAGAGAATTGTTTTGTCCCTATTCTCTGCTGTTTGCTGCTTGTTTTCGTTTGCTTTTGCAGGTACGAGAGGTGTGCTGGGAAGGGCCTTGTCGTGGCGCGTACGTGGCTGCCTTTGCTGTTGTTGGTGCGTACGGAGGTCGTACGGTGCTGGAGGCTGAGGGCTGCGGCGCTCTTTGCTGCTAGGGTTTCCGAAAGCTGGCTCGGATTTGGGCCAATTGGGCCGGTTAGGGTAGTGGGCTGACTTTAGGTTTTGGGCTATTGTGGTTTTAATTTGGGTTTAGGGTCTGTAAATGGGTTGGTGATTTTATATTTTGGGCCTGATTATTTGTAAAGAAAAGGGACATTGGACTGTTTTAAATTTGGTTTTATTGTTTAATTTCAATCGGGCCAAAATTGGCCATTACAATGATTTAAGGGAACCTGACTCTAGCCAGCATCCTATGCTAGATCAACGTTTCTCAATGGCGAATCCCGCGTCATTTTGTGTCTTTGGCTCTCCAACCTCTGACGCAGTAAGTTGATGAACCGACGGTGCAACCCTTCCAAAACACACAAAGCAGCCACCTTTGCATACATTGAAAAGTTTACTTCTTAAGGGACATGGATGGAAGCGTCAGCCCCGTAGTGCGGAGAAACGATGAATACTTGGTGAAAAAGGGCTAAGTTCGGATCCTAAACCTCTAGAACCCTTTTTGGGGAATATCGACAGCTTTTGGCTAGATGGGTTTAGTGGCTCATGGTTGTGGTATAAAAGAAATGAATTATAAAAATGGAAAAATTCCCTAGACTTTTGGTGGGAGAGTGGTTACAGAAAAAGATTCATCATTTATAGTGCTAGGGAGAGAGTCTAACTTAACTTAAATTCTCTAAAGATAAATACATTTAATTAAAGATAATTAAAGATAATTAAAATAAAATCCTAAAATTAAATAATCCTAATAATTATCTTAATATTAATTATCCTAATATTAATTATCCTAATATAAATAAAATGGAGTCTTATAAAATAAAATCTATTCTTTTTGCTTTTTAGTCCTTGTGTCTTCCATACTCGCACTTTTGGCACCATATTTTTCCCACGTTGCATGTTGGCCCATTTAATCTCCAAATTGACGTTTTTTCCCTTGAATTTACTTTTCGCCTCCAATTTAGTCCCTAAAAGATAAAAAGACATAAATAGCTCAATTAGTAGGATCAAGCTCAGAATAAACACATGATTAATACATAAAAACACGTCATTCTAGAGTATTATCAAGTTGCATGCAGTCTTAGAAATAAGACAACATAAATTTATTGGATTAGAATCAAATCTAATAGAGGGATCCATAGAGTGAATTAATACAATAATAAAAGTTTTAATTAGAAAGAAATTTCAATTAATCAACCAAGAATTAGTTGCTCTTATGCTCAAAATATATATTAACATAAATTAGGGATTTCTACAAATCAAAGAGCTAAGAAAATGAATTGCATAAATTATATTGAGAATCATAGATGAAATCTAGGTGAATTTTTACCTAGGTATTGTTTTGTCACTTGATTGATACTTAATTGTTTTTGTGTTTCATTCTTTTGTGCATTCATTAGTTAATTTAGATGGTTTAATTTAATTTTAACCAATCATTTGAATTATTAGGTTAAATAATAGAAATGTGATAGTTACTAGTAATTGTAGTTCTTGAGGGAATAATATTTGTGTTCACCATAACTATACTATTAATTTATAGGCGCACTTGTCTTGGCTAATTTATTAATTAGTTTAGTGGATATCAAATAACATTGTCAAATGTGTGTTACTCTTGTAGAATATCCATGATCTTTTTTATGCTAAATCCATTAATCTAATTCAATTTATTTTATCTCATGGTCGTCATTGTATCTTTTGCAATAGAAATTATCATTACTCATACCAATAATGATAAAATCATTTGTTGTAGACAAATGACCCTTGATTAGGTTCCATTTTCATAATTCATGCAATGCCAATGAGAGGATATCATTTACTCTTGATTTAAATTATGAATTCCATTATTGTAAGTAAAGCTATGCCATATACAAGTCATGAACCCAATATATCACCTTTCGGTTTACTACTATAAGAGTGTAGGCTTTCAATATATCAAAGTACATGAGTTCTATACACAGGGTCAGTTACATAAGATTAAAGTTACACTATGAACATCACAAGTGAATAAATCCATAAATGATCTAAAATAAGTTCTACTTGGTCCAATCCAATGTACTATCAATTTTGACAATCACACCTATGCCTCTATTTCTAAGAGTCAATCACTTCAATAACCAAAATAAATTATCTCTCCAATTGGACTCATATGCAACATAATAGTGTCTTGAATCAATTGTTTAATTTGATTCTTATGGACCATGGACAAATTAAATTACTTACTAATATAAGTTGTCTTTTCACATCATAATCCATGTATTATGATTGAACTTATTATTAGTTAAATTTTAGGTAATCAACGAACCAATATTTGCTTTACATAGAAATGATGAATAACATTTATTTATTTCTATGAATAAACAGTTCGATCATTTCAATAATTTATCAAATATGATGAAATTATTGTGTTAAAAACACAAAAAAAAACCTAACATAGAGGCTAATTTAAAATAAAAATTATAATTTAAAGATGTTTAATACAAATAATTCAAATAAATTGTAACACAATTAATTATTCAAATTTCGAAAAGTAATGAGATTTTCCTTCTTAAGTCAATTCCATATAATCATTCCTCTCGTCAATCATCATCCTCATCCTTTTCTTCATTTGTTTACAATTCTCTCCTTTTTTCCCAGACAAGAAAAAATCGGTGGGTTAACTGGGGTTGGCCATTGGGATCCGTAACGCTCAAATTTCAACGGTTGTTAAAGATATGGATTAATTTCACTAAATTCCCTCAAACTACGATACAAATTCTAAATTAATCCTAAACTTCAAAATATTCTGGTTGAATCCTCAAATTATCAATATTGTATCAATCACGTCTCTTTATCAGCCTTGATATTAGCTTAAGCATAAAATGTAAACTCAAATAAAATGCAAAACATATTTAAACACATAAATTAAATTGTAAATATACATCTACCTATTACATGGACAACTTAAATATAATGTGTAAATAAATAGTCATTCATAATTTTCTTGGCTCTCTATTTTTTTAAGGCATCAAATTAAAATTGTTTATGTTGTAACTACACACGTATTTACAATTTTATTTATATATTTTAAAAATATTTCACATTAGATTTAAAATAACGTTTAATATTTAATTTAATAATTAAAATCTATTTAATATAATAAAAATATTTTAAAGATCCAATTAGATTTTTTTCAAAGTATAGAAATAAATTAAAATAAAAAAAGAAAAGAAAATATAAAATATAGCCCACTTAGAGTGAAATTTCAAGGAGTATGATGTCTTAGATGGTACGAATCATGATAATGATGATTAAAGATTTTGACTTTAAAATAAACACAGAACATCATATATAACTGTGTATATATATGTATGTATGTATGTATGAGCAAAGTTGAAAACTATTCATGAACCTTGTTTTGTTTTTATTAGCAAGAATTGTAAGTGGTCCCTCCCTTTCCTCTATTTTGTCTCTAATGTCCCTATTATGGGTATTCCATCCTTTAAAGAAAGAAAGAAAAGGGACCTAGTCCAACATTTTATATTTTAATAGTCTTTGTATGTGTTCCTAGTGTGTTAAATATGTTATATCTTGTTTTCATAAAACTATTATGCTTCATATATGTTTTTCTACCAAATTTTGAAATCTTTTTTGCATTTTATACAAAATTGGTCAAATATCACTTTTAGTCCTTTTACTTCGCGCATTTCAGTCTTTTGTTTCTTTTTGCATTTTACAGAAAATTGGACAAATATCACTTTTGGTCCCTCTACTAGGCCTAAAATTAAGATTTAATCTTTCTACTTGAATTTCTTCAATAATTGGGTCCTATTTTTTTCTTTTTGTAATTTTGGGTCCAAATAGTTGATTTTAATGATTACTCACCCAAATAGTTATTGTGGTAGGATGAATTGGAATAAATCTTTTTTTAATTAACTACCAAAATTATTAACCGTGATAATTATTTGGATTAACTAATAACATGGTTTCCCCTTTTCAGTCATTATAAGATAATGGTAAAATTGTAATTTCGATTTTTCTACTATGCTCATAACTAATATTTAATCTTTATATTTTAAATTTACATAATTTGGTCATTTACTTTTACAATAACAATGATTAATCCAAATAATTTACATACTTATATGTGATAGTTATCTTATTATTTTACTATCATATTCTTTGTATGCTGACAAGTGTCCAAGAATAAAAAAAAGAGAGGTTAAAAGTGATTTTTTCAACTATTTGTAAATGTCTTGACAAAAAAAAAAAGGACAATAAACGTGGCAAACTGGAATGACACCGTATTTTTTCTATAGATTATATCACAATGGTCAAGTTTCAATTTTGGTTCACATACTACACTCAAATTTATACTTCAACTTCTTGACATAATTTGGTACATCAACTTTTACAATGCTATTAATTAGCCCAAATACTTTATTTAGATTAAAATGATGATGTAATTTTTAAAAGTTGTTAACATCATTAAATTTATCTATTAAATTCATGTCCATTTTAATTTTTTTTGTTACATGATTACCTTGTGAGTATTTTTAAAAATAAATTAAAATGTCAAGCCAACGAATTTAACTAAAAAAAAATAATAGTGTTAACCGTTGGAGTTGAATTTTTAAATTCAAGGACCAAATTTTTAAAAATAAAATTATAGAGACTAAATTATAAATGCACAAAGAATACAAAAATTTAAAATATTTTTTAACTTTTAAAATTTATTCTATAATTTAATTTAAAATAATTAACCCAACGTGAAATCTAACAGTGAATAATACTAATTATTAATAAAAGTAATATTTAAAAGGTTTTTTGAGGGATTTTCTAATTGTTTGCTTTTGTAAAGCTAAAATTGATTTTTTGAAGAAAGGCTAAACAATATTTTTCAAAAGGCAGCTTTCGTCTAAAATTTGACTTTAAAAATTATGTGATTGAAAAGCACCCTTTATCAATCAATAAAGAAAAAAAAGAAGTTAAATCTCATTAATCTTGTTTTGGGTGAAAATAAGTTACTCTTCTTATATATATTCTTTAAAGAAAATTTCTATAATATCAAATTAGTCCTTTTCGTTAATACTTGTTGAGTATGTCACGTATTTTAATTAAATTTGAAAGATAATTTCTCAGTTAAATTTTATTTATTTGTTTCAGTCGAACTCTGATTAGTCTAGATTATTTTATTATTATTTGACTTACGAATTTAGTTTATAAATAATTTTTTTTACAACCTTAGAAAATACACCCATTAAAGATTAGAACTTATAATATTTTTGGAGAATTTTGTATTTACGTTTTGAGGGTTCCTTATTTTCGAGTTTTAGGGTTTAGTTTTTTATCTCTATTTATTGTACATTTCGTTCTTTTTCCATTATAGTAAAATCATATTTGCCCATGATTTTTTTTATCTTTTTTGGAGAGATTTTTTTATGTTAAATTTGTGTGTTTAATTTCTCAATTTTTTTCGCTATTTTTTAACTGTTCACTGCTTCATCGGGTCGATCCCTAACAATATTTATGTTGGGTTGAATGATAAAAAACCTAATACTCTTTAATCAAGATTTCAAGTTAAAGCGCTATGAATAAATTAGAAAAAAAATTTATCCTCATTTAAGAATTTAATCTAACTTGACATTAGTTTAATTAGAATTCAATATGATTCTCAGACACCACAAAAATCAATATATATGAATATATATATGATAATGGGTTACCTCTTCAACCAAATTCGGTCAACAAAGACTTAGTTAGAAGATTGAATGAAACTTCCATATCATACGTGAAAGTGGTTCAATTAAACAATTGACAATATTATATTGGGGTGCATTTTCAAACTTTTTTTCTTCCCAATTTTCACTTGACCAACCCATTAATTAATTGGATTTTCTTGGTAAATATATAGAAGTTTGAATATGAAAACTTCATATATTTAATAAATACACCATGATTATTCATATTTATGATAATTTATATTGTTCTCTTAGTTGGTCTATCCCAATAAGCTTATCAAATTTTTTGATTTTTGGTGATCAATTTTTATTGACTAAAGGTTAAAAATATATTTAAAGAAGTTAAAATGTTGTATTTCAACATAATTATTTTATAAATTTTATTTAATCAAAATATTTAAAATAATATAGCTACAAGCTTTAAAATCAAAATAAAAATAGTCTCAATTAAGTAAATACAATTGGTAAAAGAAAATACAAAACTACACAAATTCTATATATAATTACAATAAGGTGGAATTTTAGTAGAAAAAAAGTTTTTTTTTTAATATTTTACTCTTTTTCTTTTTTTTTTTTAGTTCTCAAAATATTTATTTAAGCGAGCCTAATACTTAATTTTTCGTATTCGACAGGCTCATTAAAGGGTAAATGTTAACCACAAATTTTACAATTGTACTATATTTAAAATAAGAATTAAACCTTCAACCACTAATTAAACTCCTTTTTTTTTTTTTTTAATATCTCATTCATTATATATATATAAATATTTTTTTAAGGAGGATGATGATAACCCATTATTATCATTGTTGAGAGTAATTTAAAGAAAGCAAAACAATGTAGGGTCATGTGGCTTTGACTTACAGCCATGTAATGTTTGTAATGGACAAATTCTCTTTTTATCACAATTTTCTTTTCTTTTTTCCTTTTTCATCAAAGAAAGTAAAGGACATAAAAGTCAAGGTATTTAATTAAAATGTATTATTTTATTGATTTTAAAATCCCACCAAAACACTCACCCACCAAGAAGAGTTCTCCCCTTTTGTTCTCTTCAACACCTATTTAGAACCCCTAATTTAAAACTTCAAATTGGAAATTTACCTTTTAATTCCATCTGTCCTTGTCAATGTTAACATATTCTTTTAACAACAACACAATTATAGTAACTTATATAGCTTTTTTCACATTCTATAATAAAAATTACATTTTACCCCCTAAAAATAGTAAAAAATTGATTTAATCTTTTAAAAATTCTAGAGATATAAGCTATAAAAATAATGAAATTATATTTTTATTTTCGTATAAATATATAATTTTTTTGCTTCGCCCCTTGTGATTGGTACTACTTTGATACTAATTGCATCAATTAGTACGCATCATTCCAATAATAAACTAATATCAAATAACTTAATTCTCATTCTAATTAAAAATTCGATATATTTTAACCTATTTTGATCAATATCGATGTACGAGCGCTTATAAATTGAAACACGTTTTTATATTTTAAATATTTTTTTATCTTAATCATTCTTATTTTTTTATAATTATGATATGATACTAATTAAAAATATATAACTAATGTATATTAAGCAACTAGAAATTAGATTATAAACCTAAATACGAAAAATATTTTAAAAGGAATAACTTCACTGATAAAACTTAAGTTTAATTAAATAATAACATAAATTTGGCGAAAAGAAGTTGGCAGTAAAGTGAAATGGAATTTAAGTGGCCGGTTTCTTAGCTTAAAAAAATAAATAAAATAAAAAGGGTTTTACTTTGAGTGTGACGGTGTTAAGACAAAGAAGAAGACCACGTTTGGCGGTCCCAACAACGTGTCCTAACCAAAATTTAATTCAAAAGTAGGATTCTCATTAACTAATTAATTAATTAGTTGGTACTATTCCAACATAAGAAAAAACCACCCATTTCTCTATTTTTTTTTCTTTCTTTAGAAAGCAGATTTTAGTCAAGCCGGCCAAGCCCCAACATTCAAGAAAAAAATATTTCTACGTTTCCAATGCTTAATTTACAAATGAAATTATCATTAGCAGCCTAATTAAATCAACGTAGTCAATACAATTAGTTTCGTAGGAATTTAGGAACCATAAAAATTCAACAGCTTATTACGAATAAGTTTAATTTTATTATATGTTCATGATGGCGATTTGTGACTTGACTTTGAAATTGGGTATTATTAATTATTGCTAGTTCCGATGAAGTTTCTTTGTTGAGTTGTGATTTGTTAGTGTAATTATCTTTGGTTTTGTCTCTCAAATTATGGATGATTACAACTTGGTTTTTGTACCTTCAAGATAATATCAAACCAAACAACATTACTTGGACAATACCAACTTGTACTTACTGAAGCATAATGCATTTGACTCTCTAGGTAAGGTCTTGTAAACATTCAACGTTTCTGAACTACCTAAATTTTTAGTATCTATCTCTGTTTTACTATATATCTTAACTGGGATTATTTTAATGGTTTTTGCCTTCAAAACATTGGTTGGTTGTGGTTTTAATGGAGGATAGTACTATACTACTATTAAAAGCAAATTAATGAAACTGCTTTATTTCCTTTTGGTTGCATAACTGGAATATGTTAGGCACTCCACAATCTAAGACTATAATGATTTTGGTTTTGAAAAGAAAAAGAATTCGATCCCTTTTCACCAACAAGCACTGCTGTGTTTTGTAATGGAACTTTGGTCCCCTACCCTTCATTTCCCCTCTCCACAACACACACACACACACACACACACACATATTTTATGTTTCCCATTATAATCAGAATTTGATTCTTTCTTTACATTTTTCTAGTTTAAATATATTTTTATTTATCAACCATTAAGTTTTTCTTTTTAACAATCACATTATAGATCCTGATCATATCTCTTCTCCAGTCTATAAATAGAAAGATAATGTACTTTAGCGTACTCAAATTCACGTCCTCCTATATTAACAATAATACCTATATGAATCGAGCTAAGACTCAATCTTCTAAATTTTAAACCAATAACCCCATTTATTTACTCACTGAGAAGCAACATTTTATTACACAAAATATAAAAAATCCAATTTTGATTTTAATAATTGAACCAAGAACCTTATGCTAATATTATAGATGCAACAATTTGAAAACTGGATCCCATCGAATTCGAACCGAACAGATTCATTAAAAAAACATTAGTATTTGGATTATGACATAAGAAAATTGTTCGTTTATATTTCACAAGACAAGTGGGTAAAAGTCATGAAATTATGTCACACACTTGGTTACATGTCCCTTCTCTTGTTTCCTTTTCCTAAAGTTGTATTAGAGATATTTGTTGTTATATTGTAGGTGAAATTTGAAAAAAATTATTATATTGTGAGATTGGTTTAATTTAGTGGTTTTTTTTATTTTTTAAATAATTTATTATAATATGATCTTGATTTTTTAACTTACATTTCATAAATCGTTAAAATACTTTAATTCTAGTTAATTTTTGATTTCTCGATTTTTCTTATTCAATTTTAATATTTTATTTTGATTGATATTATCATTTTACTTTCGAATTAAAGATAAATTTATTCTTTACTTTTGTTTGTTAGAGCGAAATCTATTACTTAATTTTAAACTTAAATAATTTGAAGATAACTATTTAAAAGAATTATTATTAAAAATTTAATATTTTATTTTAAGTAATACTTAAAATAATAAATTAATTAATATAAAACTAACAACTACTAAAAATAGTTTCACTATATAAACATTTAAGTTAATTTATTAATTTCTAATATTTTATAAAGTAACTTGTTAAATATTAAAATAAAACATTTTAGGTAATAATTTTCTTGTTAATTTTTTTTCAAATAATTAAAATCAATATTAAGTGACAATTTTAAATAAAAATAAACAATAATAGAAAAATTCAATTAAATTTAAAGTTTATTTACAAAATTTAATTGCGTACAAAATTTGTGTGATGAATTTAACCATATTTTCGAAGTATGATAGAAAATATCAAATAAAATAAATATAGTGATATTTTAATATTTAATAATAGTATGATGACAAATTTTTTATTTTTACTTAGTTATATTTCATCAATATGATATAAGAAAAGTTATTAACATGTAGTAGCAAAATTTATATGATACAAATTATAAATATAATAATTTAAATAAATATGTAATGTTTTAATATATCATTTAGAATCCAATTTGATATTTTTTAATGTGGTACTTGTATTATTTTCTTGTTCATTTTAGTACTTGTATTTGACAAAAGTTATATATTTTTGGTACCCAAAAGTAACAGTGTTAACTATTTAGTGTCTAATTCAGATTTTGGGGTTGATTTGATGAAAGTTAATTGCTAGTATTATTATGTTTGAATTTTTCATGATTTTGTTAATAGAATAAATTCAATGTTAATTGTGAATTTGTTTAATTTTGCATGTAATTTGTACAATATAGTTCGACGGGAGTGATTTAATTTGAGTTATAGGGTTGATTTGATGAAAATTAACATTGATTAGTTAATATTATTAGCTAAGTATGTAATTTCATCAAATCAACTTTAAAATTTAAATTAAACACTAAAAATTTAAAATCATTATTTTTGAGTACCAAAATATATAATTTTTTCAAATACAAGTGCTAAATTAGATTAAAAAAAATACATATATCACATTATAAAAAATGACAAACTCAAGTATATTAACAAAAATAAATCAAATATAATATGAATATATGTTTTTAGAGTATTAAGATACTTAAAGGAATCAATCCTCTTCCCTCTCTCACTGTACAAATTCCATTTCTTTCTTATTTTCTGACGTTGGATATATTCAACTCAAACCCTTTTTGACATTCTTCGGTACACACTTTTTTGAAAGAAATTAAAGAGATTCAGGCTCCAATTTTTTGGTATTGTCTTTGAGTTGAATTGAAGTTTTGTCTCTCAATTCTGTGAAGATTCTGAATGCTTGAGATGACAAATTCAATAGAGTGGAAATGCTTTGTCAAATCTATGTATTTCCACCTATCAATGGAACGTTAGCATTCACGTTTAGTAGAGTTTATATCCATGCTACTTAAATGGCAACAAAAGGTATACGTACTACTATTTGAATTTACTCTATTGAATCTATTGCCCCAATCATTTGAACTTTTCGGAGAGTCAAGAGGTTAGGAGACCAAATTTCAGCTTGACTGAGAGACAATATTGATTTATTAAAGAGTTTGACGACTTTGAACAAATGATATACCAAAAACTTTTTAAAAAAGAGTCAATCTCTCAACAAATATCAAACATCAATTTGTTTTTTACCCTAAGAACTAATACTTCAAATGGAAAATATAAAAAAACTATATCAAAAGAAATAAAGAAATGAAGAAAATAGAGGGAGAAACAAAAGAGAATAGAGAAAAAAAAGAAAAAAAAAGAAAAGTTAAAAAACATAAAAGAAAAAAATTAAATCGCTTAAAGCGAAAAATATGAAGACCGATTGTATAAATTAATCTAAAATTTTTTATTTGAAGTAATGATTTAACGTGCTATGTCAACTTACTTTAGACCGTTAATGATAACGGCTCAATAACTAAAATGATACAACGCGATAACGTAAGTGACTAAAATATGACTTGAGAGAAAAAAAAAGTTACTATTTTAATAGTTTACTTAATTATTTATTTTTTATGTAAATTTATTTTAATTTAGTTTCGATTATATACATAAATATTAATTCAATTACGTGATATAGTGCTTAATTTTTAAATATAATTGATTCAAATATATATATCACTTGTATTTATATTAATTTTCGCGAATTTGATAATTAATAAAAATAAGAATAAAGGAAAGTTCCCAACATCTCCAATCCCACCAACACACCCAGAGTTTAAGTAGTCAGGGCTCTGAAGTCAATAATGCCCAATGCCACAAATATATTCCTATTTATTTATATCTCAAGCATATCTATTTATTTTTATTTTTATTTTTTATTTTATTTTTTTCAAATCTTTCAAACAGTTTGGCATAGGGTGGGCCAAAAGAAATTCCATATTCAACCAATACCCTTATCTTATAAATAATCCCAACCCCAAAATCCATTTATTTATTTATTTCCTTATTTATTAAAGTAAAAAAATATGGTTTTAATAATAATTTATATATTTTTTAAAAATAATTCATAAGAAGTTCAATAGACAGAGAAACAAGTAAATGAAAAAAAAAAACTAAAATAAGAGAAAAAAGAGAGAGAGAGAAAAAGAAAAGAGTAAAACTATAACCAGTTGTTCGCTGGAAATGGGATTGCCATAACACAAGAAAACAAATAACATATAATAAGCAACCTTCTGGTCTGGTCTTCAACAGCAATCAATCCTTGTTTTTCACTTCTCTTTTTCTGTTCTTCTCCAACCAAACAAATTCTTTTTTTCTCTTACAGGGTGAAGGGGGGGGGTGTTAGAGATCACCAATCACCACACCCATCAATGGAGAATTCATCAAGGTTAGTACAAGACAACAAGAACTTGAACTTCCCATCATCCTCATCTTCATCATCTCCTTTAAACTCCCCACATAGCAATGGAACCAATCACAACAACAGCAATGGGGGTGTCCAAATTCCCACCCCACCTTTAACTCCAATCCCCATCTCCAGATCTGAGACCAACCCTTACCCAACAACCTTTGTCCAAGCTGACACAACTACTTTCAAACAGGTTGTCCAAATGCTCACTGGTTCATCCGAAACTGCTAAACAAGCCTCCTCTAAGCCTCCAACACAACATCATCATCATCATCATCATCAACAAGATCCAGCACTCCCATCAAAATCTTCTTTTCCTATACCTCCCATGAAAACCAATTCCCCCAAGAAGCAAAATTTCAAGCTTTATGAGAGAAGAAACAATAACCTGAAGAACAACCTCATGATCAACACTTTCCTTCCTTCTAACAACGGTGGAGGTGGTGGTGGTGGTGGTGGTGGTGCTTTTTATTCGCCGAGGAATGCAGAGATCTTGTCTCCAAGCTTGCTTGACTTCCCAAAGCTAGCACTTAGCCCGGTTACACCGTTAAATGAAGACCCTTTCAACAAGTCTTCACCTTCTTTAGGGAATTCATCTGAGGAAGAGAAAGCTATAGCTGAGAAAGGCTTTTACTTGCATCCATCACCTATGTCAACACCTAGAGATACTGAGCCTCAGCTTTTACCACTCTTTCCTGTTACTTCACCAAGAGTTTCAGGCTCTTCTTAAAATATCTTAGTTTGAGAGTGATTTGTCAACTGGGTTTTGGCTGAAATTTGAGTGATAAAAAAAAAAAAAAAGGAAGTTAAAGAGGATCTTTCTTCAATTGTATGATTTGATCTCCCTTTGATTATGGTAAAGCTCTTCTTTTTACCTTCTTTCTTCATTTTACTTGGATTATGGCTAACTAGATTATTCCCATATGAAGAAGATTACCACTAATCCTTTGTTTTGTTCTGTTTTGTGGTTGTTGTGACATTGTGTTGGCCAAGAAAGCAGGTCCTTTAATGTAACCTTTGCAGCTCTTTTCTGCTAAAAGGGTATAAGAAATGAAACTCTTAAGTTCCTTTAAACCATGAACTCACTAAGATTATTTACAGACACTACAGTTGTTGTAAGAATACTGTTTATTTGCTTTCTTTAATGATTTGATTTCTATTTAGCAAAAGATCAAAAAGATGAAGATATTTATTTGTTTTTCAGAAAAAAAAGTGAGGGAGGTGTGACTTGCAGAATGAAGACTTTTTGGCTGGTTTTAATAATGGACCATCATAGTTTTACAAGGATGTCTGTTTTTTGAGTCCAATTCACTGGAAAAAAAAATAATTTTTGGGTGCATTTTGTTCTCAAGATAAAATTGGAAAAAAAGTTGGAAACTTTAGTAATTGTTTTGTACTATTGAAGAGTACTACACTATTGTCTTTGTTAACTCTATTCATTACATTAGCCAAAAAACTTTGCAGTTGTTAATCAATAGTATGACAGACAACCTTTTCTATCATTTAAAATGGCCCACCATAACAATGAAAAAAAGATCAAACAAGATGTGACAATATTGGATCCTCTAATCTTTTAACTTTTCTACACCAAAATATTAAGTAGAAGGCAAGTAAATGATATATATGTATATTTTATATTGAAAATATTACAAAGGCAATCCCAACCCTTTTTCTTGGTCTTGTTTCTAACTAAAAACCCTTTTCTTTTAGTTGCTTTTTTCTTAACTACCAGAACCAGTTTTGGTCTGGTTTGATCTGTTTTAGCAGTAGTAAAGTGTAGTTAAGTTCGATGTTTATAGGTTATAAAGACTAAGGCAAGGTTTGTAAGAAAACTGTGAAGTGAGAGATTAAAATGACCCACATGTTTTTAAACTTATTTTCAAGATGGAAGAGCAGTCTTTTTCATTTAAGTTTTGATTTAGTATGCAATCATATGCAAGTTTGGTTTTTTTTTTTCATCTTCCTTTTCCTTCTTATATATATATTTTCCCTTTTTAGTGCTATCTTTTTCTTGTCTTAGATACATCAGTTAGCAGTGTTCTTAAGAAATGTGAACACACACAGCAGGCTAAATTGGAAAAAAAGTTTTAACTGTTGTTATGATTATGATTGAAAGTGAAGTTTAAAATAAAACCCTCAAGAATGTTGAATACGGATATGTTTAATCTTTTCCAGATATGAATACTTCAAAATAATAATAATAATAAGTCGGAATAAAATAGATCGAGTCACAGCAGGACTTGCACTGCACAAAGAACTGCCAACCAGTTCAGTGGGGGCTAAGTTCTGGTCAGCTATTTCTTTACTTCGCTTGCCAAACCCTAGGCTAGCTGGTTAAGGCTAGTTTCTACATTTTACTTTGAAATTAACTTCAAATATAGAAAAAAGGTATGCAAAATCGAACAAAATTAAAGACATTTCCTGTTTAAGCTTGTACTGAAAAGAACATTTATAAATCAATAATCAGAACTATTTTGTCCACTGTACTTCATTATTTATATACAGCATCTGCATGCATGCAGTTTCAACTACCTCATTAGTCATTAGTTACTAGCATTTACAGCTTTTATTGCAAAGCTGAACCAAAAGGTTCATTGAAACATATACCATTAAAAGATGCATTTTAATTGTGGTGTTTTCTTGTGCTGCTGGTGATTAAGATCAAGGCATCCTTAAAACCTTTTCTGTATGATTTTTAAGTGTGCATCATATTTCAATCACAAATTTTAAACCCCAAATCCTAAACCTCATGGGAGACACCTTGTGTTCCGCAAATGAAAAACCAAATCCTCCTTTGAATCATTATTGTCCCTGCAAAAGCCTTATTATGACATACAATGTTTGGTAGATATCTGGTTAGATACATTATGGGGTGACAGAAGTGCCCAACACTTGAGTGTCTGAAAAAATTAGTTGTCGTCCCCAGAATTGAAATTATTCCCATTACTCAGAATGAACGCACAAACAGAATTTGCAGCAATAGATTTTGATAAAAGGGTTGTAAGGAACCCAAGATTTATTGCAGTGAAAAAGTGATTTATTATGTATATGAACTGTTACAGTTGATATTATTACAGGAGTACAAAATTTCTATTAGACCTCCAAGAAAGAGTTGATGGTCTTGAACCCATGGTTATCTGGAAGTGGACTGTTTCCCGGACGGACAGAGATTATAGCCTCCATACCTAATACATGGATAATCATGAAAATGTTACAAAGTATATAATATCATCTTAATTTTCTAGTTCGAGTAACATTGAAGCCGATCTACAAAACAATGAAATATTTTAATGGTATATGTTCAATTGACAACTTATGCAAGGGAGTGCACTGAAATTTTACTATTTATATTATGGTATTTTGTTGTTTATGGAAATGATATGATTCAGATTCTCCTCCAACAGTGCAGCATATCTAAGGGGGAAATAAAAACAAACAGACAAACCAATAAAAGAGAAAAAAAAAGGAAGAAAGAGTATGAATAAAAGTTTCATTTATTTTGGAAAATGATTTTATATCTCAGAATATGGACACTGAAGAAAAAAACAGAAACAGTGGAACCTATGACTTTTGTAATCTGGCATACACAGATGAAAAAATTGAGCAGAACAATTACCTGCAGCTTTTGCAGCAATGGCTTCTTGATAGATATCAGTCAGAAATAGTATCTCAGATGGCTTATCAACACCCAAAGTATCGGTTATTTCGACATAACTGCGTTTTTCTCTTTTGTTTCTGCAGGCAAGGAAGGCAAAACGACGTGTCACCTTGAATTAAAATTGAGTGATAAGAATGGAAGCTATGATGGATGTTGTGAATTTACCCCACTGCAGTGTCGAAATATCCAGATAAATACTTTCTCAAATCACCAAATTTTGTATTTCCAAAGAGAAGCCTCTGAGCCAATCTGCTACCACTAGAATATATGTATACCTGTGGTAAAATGAGGAAGCAGTGGTTGACATTGAAATTGAACTTACAGAAAAATAGTCAAGCTATGTTACTTGGACTTAAAAATGAATGCCGGATGTGGGTATGGGTCCAACATGGGAAATTCTACCATGAGCTCCACTTAAATTAGCTTAGGAAAAGCTTTTACCAAAATATCTAACGATTTACTACCAATATTTTTAACGATTTACAATGTAAGAAGTATTGGTAAATACCTAGATATTTTGGTAAAAGCTTTTCCTAAGCTTTTTTTAGTGGAGCTCATGGTATAAGTGCTGGTCCAACACAAGCATGTTCCATTTTCTAAGTTTTTACATGTATTTGGAAAATCCTTGGAATGTCATATACTCAGACACACTGTTCAGATATGAGTCAATACAGGTACTTCAGCAAAAATGAAGAGTTGAAATAGCATAGTCAAGGAGTACCAATCCTTTTGGGAAGGAAAGAGGGAGAGGGGTAGAGATTTAAAATGCTAGACACTCAGAAACAAGAGAATGCATCCTGTTTCTGTGCTAAGAGATGGTACAACATTATGACCAACCAGTATCACTAGGGAAGAACAATTATATTAACTTCAACTTGAGTCTAGATCAGGTCCAAATGGACGCCAATCAACTGAGAAGATTGGCTTTAGTTTTGCATAATGATTAAAACAGCTTGTGAAAACACTGCATCGTGGAGTACGTGCATACAAAGCAAAGACAAATATGGAATCCAGAACTTCATTCAGGAAATAAAAATGTAGAAAAATGAAGTCAAGAGTAAAGGAAATATGCAAGATACCTTCACACCTGAAGCATGCCACTTTTCAAGGGCTTCTGGTACATCATCGAAAACTATTCCTTTAAGCTCATTGTTGTCGAATCCAGTTCGCCAGATATGACCCTATTTAGCTTCATATATCAGCTCTATCCCAAAGGTAAGCTTTAAAAATGTAATTTCTCTAGTTCTTTTTTGCTTACTTGCAATTGCTTCAAGGCTGTGATTTTTCGATCAGCTTTTATCATTGCTTCCACATTAGCAACTAAAGCTGCAATTACCTCCTCTTTTTCCGCATCCTCTGAGGGGATAGGTACAGCGCCAATAACACCTTGCTTCAAGTCATCTTCAACCTGTAGAAAACTTGTTATGCATTCAATATAGACATCTGATTTAGGAGTCAATTTAGAGTTCTTTGGTTGCTAACTAGTATTGGCAATATTGAATATCCCATTGACAAAACTAAAGAATAGAGGTTAACAAGTATCCTTTCATTGCCTAGTTTCATTTTCTACGGTTTAATTTTAATTAAGAACATAAAAGTAAGGCTAAAGAAACATTAATTCCTATTTTGTAGCATGTGCTATATCAAGGGCTTGACCAGAGATGCTAAGTGCAAATGTCCATCCAATTCGCATCTCTCAAACCATGTCAAGCAAAATGAACACTCCAGCAAAAAGCCAGGGTCTCACAAATAAAATATTTAAAAAACTAAAATGATTCGGCAAATTAACAGATCATCAAAGAAAATACATTCCTTGCAAATATACAACAAAGGTCAAAAGTATCTAGAAATTAAAATGGCTCTAGATTTTAGGAACACAGTTCATTTTTGAAAGTATGATCATGTATTGGGTATATCACACAAGTTTGAAGGCACATCATTTAAGGAAAGATAATGGGAGTCAATTGAATTAGATTTAAGCATCAAGCCAAAAGCTCAGCCAATCCAACCACAAATTTGAATAGCTCATATTTTTTCTTCATTTGGTTAAGACTCCTAGAAGGAGTAATCAGCTTCAGTTCACTGGCAGAGCTTAACCAAAGCAATAAGCATATAATTTCCAGTAAGAAGCATCTACCAGAAGTGGTGTCTTCCCAAATTTCCATTATAAACATAGGAGCAAGGTTTCTTATTCATTGACA
Organism: Gossypium stocksii; assembly: GCA_020496765.1. NCBI lineage: Eukaryota > Viridiplantae > Streptophyta > Magnoliopsida > Malvales > Malvaceae > Gossypium > Gossypium stocksii. The sequence goes on along the minus strand of CM035621.1, from coordinate 9,320,650 downwards.
TTCAATTGTGGCTTAACTCTTAAAATTAATTATTTCCTCTAAGATGTAAAAAAAAAATTGCCTCAAGAAGCAAAGCCAAAAGATTGAATCATGATGCAACGTAACATGATAAAAGGTTCAAAGGTCCAAGGAAAATCTTACTTGAGAACGTAACAACTTAATATCATCTTGGGTTTCAGCACTAGCATATGTTGCAGATAAATGCCTCCCGACGTTGTTTTGAGCATAAGGAAAGAGAATATCAGTTACAAATGAAATAGGAGTGGTAGTTCCTTCAATGTCAAGGACAATGCAACGCTGCAACAAAGCAAAACATAGATGAGAGTGTTTTTCTGATGATTGAATGTAACAATCTTCTTGTTCAGCAATAACACAATCAGAGTCTACCAGTATGTCATTTGTCCATTTAAGTTAAAGACACCCCCATATGGAAATTTTTGTTAGAGGGGAGATTATATCATGTATAAATCCTGAATTTAACCAATTGAAGGGAAAATATGTAAATTTCTTACTGGAAATGGCTTCCCATTACAATTTGAATCTGCTATCCTGGCCTTCTTTGACACGTTCATCCTGCAATCGACACTTGGGACTCCTTTAAGAACCTGAATGGGGCCATGATCTGGGGTAGACCAGTCTAAGCCAAGTTGGTGAAGTTTAATAGCAGCATCAAAGAGGTAATGGTAACATTCACTCTGAAATAGTATGTCATGGCAGAAGTAAGCAACAGAAGATTACCTACTGCAACATGTAAGAATGTATATGTCACTAGGAACGAGCATCAACTTTTAACAAAGGTTTTTTTTCTTTTTACTATTCTTTTTACAGTCTAATTCATAAGCATACAAAATACTTTTGGCATCTGTAAGCAGCAGTAAAGCCATGAGAGTGAGGCTCCATGAACACATTCTGAAACTTCCCTAGTTTGAACTCAAATGTATACACAAGTTTCACAAACCTGAGTTTTAGCACTAATCCATGAGTCTCCCCATACATATATGCCATGATTGCGGACAAGCACAGCAGTTGTTTTAGGATAAGCTTCAATCTGAAAAATGTTAAAGTTAACTTCATTAGAATGAAAGCACACTGAAATGAATTGCTAATGAACTGCAATGAAGACAATATGTTCTTATTACCAAAATGGTACTAGGAAATAGAAACACTTAGCCCTCGTTGATATATGGTATTTGATTATCTTATTCAGTTACATGAACATTTTATGGTCATCATAAAGCAAGTCTCTTTATCGCTATTGAAAAGATCAATGCAGAAGAAACATACAGCTTTAGCAAGAGAATCAGTGAGCTCGTTTTCATAAGCCGTGTTCTCGATAATTGGGATCACAAGTTCATCGTAGTAACCATGTCCTTGGATTCCTTTTATCATTTCCATATGAGTGATCTGCAAACATCCAAAAGAGAAAAAGTAAAACAATCACTACAATAACACAGATGTGAGCAGTAAGGAAAGAATTTTGAAGTGAGAGAAATAGAGAGAAACACAGTTTAGAATAATATCACAGTCAACAATAACTTACACGAAACTCTTTCAAATGTGGATTGATCATTGTTGCAAGACAGGATTCCATTCCATGACTGTGGATAACGGCCCCAGCATTACGCATATGATATGCCTGAATTAAGAGGAAAAAAGAATACTGGTGACAAATAGCAGTACTACTTCGACTCCTTAACTAAACCAAGTAATCAACAACTAACCTTTGGGTAAAAGTATTAATAAGAATCTAAGTAGTTAACGAGTTGTATTCCAGATTGGTAAAACAAAATTATGTCAACCAGTTGCAGAATCTAACAGATTAAGTAACAAATAGGATTTACTTTTACAATGAAAATTTTAACAATTTAGCCGTAACAACCACAAGAATATACATCATTTTTACATCCTCCACCAAGTTTTCAGTTCCAATAGGATCAAGAGCACCTAAACTAGATGATAGCTAAATGTGCAGGTTATCAATTTGTGTCTGGGATCTTTAATCTATTTTTGCACCAAAGCAAGCGAAACTTAGCCATCTTCTGATTTCAATCCAATTGTAGTTTCTTTTGTATGGTTTTCCTACAAAAACACAGATAATAGTTACCTTCATAAAAAGCGGAGCACAATCAGAGCATTTAGGAGGCTTATGAGGGTATGGCTTTGGAGAAGGTGAAGATATGATAGCCCCATCTCCTGATAATACATACATGTCCTCCGGTTCCATTCTCTCCTTTTGGACACCTATCAAATAACCAAGTCAGAAACCCATAGGTAAGCTATTCTACAAGACAATACAAACAGTATCTCTCAAACAAGATGCAAAGGAATAAATAAACATACAATTGAAGATGAATGACAACATACAAAATGCAATAAAAGACAAGTTCTATCCACAGGGCCGTCTACTGAGGCGAGTAATAGTAATGGTATCCACAGATTCATATGGTCGGAGTAAAATCAACGCTCAAAATAGTAAAAGAAATGGCATCTCAAACTAATGGAAAAAAGAACAAACATTTGGGCTTGAAAAGCATATACCAAGTATCCAAAAAGGCCATAAAAAGGGAAAAAGTTTGAGCTTAGATTAACCACAGCCCAGATATCAAAGTAATTCATGCTTGATAATAATATCCAAAAGCAAGAGTGTGAAGGAAAACAAAGAAGTGAGCTAATCAGCAACAGCTAAGTTACTAAACCCTCGTGATTAATAATAATAAAAAAAACACAAATTTGAGCTTCAATTATTTATAACAGAAGCTAAAAGAACCATCAAAAAGAAAAAAAAAAGGTTATTCAGCTTGAATAACAACAATCGCTATGGTTAAAATTCTAGATTAATATAAAGAGAGGGACTGAGCCTGAGTATGAAATGCCCATAAGGCAAAAGAACCGAGGGAAAAAAAAGAGAAGTAAAGCGCTAAAACAATAACAACCTATCAATTAATTATAATAAATTCAACTTAGAATTAGAATAACAAAACCCAGAAATAAAAAAGTTAAAAACAAATGATCCAGCTACAATAACATGATTCAACGATCAAGTTCCCAAATTAATGATTAAAAAAAAAAAACTAGAATTTTGAGCTTCAATAACAAACAGTCATGACGGAGAACCAAAATATCTAGAAAAAAGACATAATTAATTTACAATAACAATGATCCAGAGATCAAAGACCCCAAATTAATACAAAAAAGAGAGAGCTTAAAACAAACAGATTCGAGTTTCAATACCAAATATTAAGAAGCCAAAACAAAAAAACACAAGTATTGATTGAGGAATAGTTACCAGAAGGGGACATGAGGATGAGTTGTTGAGGCTTAGGGATAGAGCTATCATGGACCTTCATGGTAATGCTGCCACCGGTTCCTGAGACCCATCCAAGGCTATAGAACTGGCGACAAAGCTCAGATATCAAAGATCTCGCCTCCTTCACCGGTTCGCTTTCCAAATAAGCTTGTGAAACACTCCCCATATCAACGCCTCCGTTCACTACAGCCACTGCCAAAACAAAAGGCCTCTCTCTTTATATATATAGGTAGAACAATAAGCAGAATCTTTAAATAAACCAAAAAAAAAAAAGAGAAAAAAGCAGAGTTCTGCGGGAGCTTTAAAATATGCCCTCTAAAGAGTAAAAATCTTCGGGTCCTCTTTTTTTATAAAAGAATATTTAAATGTTCAATCAGTGTTAAGCAGTGGGACAAGACAATTTGTGCTGGACATGTTTTGGTTTGATTGGTTTAATGAAAATACGATAATTTAATTAGTTAATTTGATTTTAAATTTAATGGATAATTATTAAATATCAGAAATCTTGGTGAGTATACTTTAGGGGTTACCAATGGAAATGGCAGCCATTGACTGCACCAATTTGGCATTTATGACTGGAACTTTATTCATGATTTTATCGCGTTTTGGGCTATGGTCAAATTAGGTAGATTTTGTTTTATTCTTGGGTATTTGATTTTTTAGTGTGATGAAACTGTTATATGGATTAAAACATTATAATTTTTGTTCTAAAAAATTAAAAATTAAAAACAAAAAATTGATATGATATTAAACTATTGAAAATGAATACAAATAATATGACATCTTAATTTTATATAATCTCATCTCATGTTACGTGATGATTTATTGTCTTATTTAAGTTAAATTCACAATTAATTTTTTATATCAATTTTATGATTTATATTTAGATTCGTGATTTTTTTTTTCAAAATATCATCTCTAAAATTTAATTTTGATTGAAGTTCTTTCTACGAAAACTGTTCATCATAATTTATTTTTTCATATAACAATCAACAAATCATATTTAATCAATAAATAACGTGGTAAGTTAAGTCATTATACTCTAATTTTTTTTTTTTGTATTTCTGATCCCTATTCTTTTTAAAATTTTATTTCTAATAAAATGTTACTTTTAAAATCTTATGCGATAGACATCAAAGACAAAGCCAAAAATTTTCTTGGGGGATAGGAGGTGAAATTGAGTTATATATTTTTATGAGAATTAAAATGTAATTTCGCCATTGTATTAGCATATATCTTGGTAGTTTTTAGGATTAAATAAATTTTTTTTTATTTTTGAAGGCTAAATTATAATTTACAATTATTTACTTAAAATTTTATAACATGTAATAGAAATGTCATATAATGTAATGTTAGATTATTATTTAAAAAAATTACATTATTTAATTAATGATCATTTAATATAGATGTTATTTGAGTCGGAATTGAAACTTAAAAAAAAAATATATAAGAGATAAAATTGATTAAATTAAAAAAATATATAAAAATTACAATTTAACGTAATATAAAACTGATAGATTTTTATTATTATCATTTGGGTAACAACTAAATTTTATAATTGGTATGATGCCAAAAGTAAAAATTAACCAAATTCCTTTGGTTTCTTTGGGCTAAAAAACCTTGCCATCACTCTAGAATCCAAAATCTTTATGGCTTCTTTAGATTTAATGCAACTAGGTCCCTTGTATTGGCTCAAAGAAGCTCCTTGAGACACACAGTAATCCATTAATACTTCAAAACTTGCTTGCTTCAAAACCTTCATCTCCAAAGCTGCAATTGCATTTTCCTTCCTATACAATCTGTATATAAACCCCAATGACTCTTCCATTCTACAGCAACATTCCGCCATTATCGTCCTATCAAGCTCTACAATATTGTCGTTGCCTTCTTTTGCCTTGAGCTCCCAAAATACGACATAGTGACCTGGTATTGAAGATGCATCAACATGGCTAGTGTACCATCTCAACATGGACCCTAATGGATCAAGGAGGGTTTTTGCTTCGTTCACGGCATTTAAAAGATCCAATTCACTTGTTTTATCTGATTCGATACTTAGGATAACGTTCTGCCTCTCTATGAATTGGAATTGAGGTGTGTTGTTGTGGAAACCGATCACCTTTAAAATGTCTCCAACTTTGTAGCGGTATAATCCTCAAAAGAAAATACTTATCAAAGACAACATTAGATCATTACATGAAACTTTTCTTTTAGCTCAATTTATAATTTTGGCCCTTCTATTATGTTTAAAATTGGATTTTAGTCCTTAAACTTTAATTTAACATATTTGATTATACCTTTAATTATGACACTTAAATGTACTGATGTAAATTATTTCTTAAAAGCACTTGTTCTAATTCATCATGCTGAATGAGATATTCATAAGTAAAAATGTACATAAATATTTTAACCAAAATAATTAAATTATAAAAGTAAAATAAAGGGATAGAATTATGTCAAAGTAAAAGGAGCAAATCCTAAATGTAAGTATAGCAAAGGGATTTTTTTTAATTGCTATAGATCAGATAAGGAACTTTACCTCCATAAGTTGTAACAAGTAATTCGTAATAGTGACCAGGCTTCACATTGACAAGATCAACAGGTTTAGCATTAAACTGAATCTGTTCAGACATGGTTGCGCCGTCTTTTTCCACAGGAAGGAATTCAAAATAAGCCATGCTGGGGAGGAATGTGTAAGAGACCTCAAAAGGCTTACTTAGAGGCTCTAAATTGATCCCACAAATAGCCTCGGAACAAATATAGACACTAAAGGCAGCTCTCCGCTGTAGAATTCAAGTGTTTCAGCGTATTGGCTCATAACACCTGTGGTAATAGCATCGACAAGCTTGGCTTTAGGCCATAGCTTTCTGAGTATTCCTTCCCATGATTTACAGCGACATATGTTTTCGATTGAATCGGCCAGTTTAGGATTAGGCTTTACGATCGATGTTACGATGTTTCGGCAGCCGGGATCGGTGACCCAATCGCTTATTCGACCCGTTCTTATGTTGAAGCATAGCTCTCCGTAGTTCTGTTCTAAAAACTTGATGGCTCTTAGCACAACGGTGGCAAAGGTCGAGCCGACTGAAACGACTTCGTCTCGGTGTATTAAGCCGATGAGTAGTTGGCAGAACATGCTCTGGTTGTTGTCTGGGCAAAAGATTGTCTCAATGGGGCTTGTAAAAAGCTTAGGAATGGCGGTTCTAAACAGGGGTTGATTCAACATACTAGTCAGAACAGTTGTTGCCTTGAGGCCGCAAGCGGTTTCAGACCCTGTTTTGGCAAACAAAAGATGCAATCTCTTGCCGGTTTTGTCTAAGTCACCAAATCCAAAGTGTCTGAATAAATAGAACTCATTTACTAGTTAGTTTTCTGATTTGGTTGAAATATCACTCACATACATACATACATACATACATACATGCAATACAGTTTCTTACTTATTCATCAGAGATATCAACAGGGTAAAATAATAAACAGCTCTTTGATTATAAGTTTCAACCGTCACAGGTATCAACTTCGGCAGGCCTCCTGAAATTCCAGTGCTGCGTATAATAAAACAGGGAATTGAAATGGTAGGAACTAGGAAACATATATAGCAAGAAAATTTAAAAGAAAGACAAGAAATTTAGACCTTTAATGGAACTCGTGGACAGGTTGGGTTAAAAGGATGTTTGATGTCTACCCATTGGCGATCCGGTCAATGTAAGGCTTGATATCTTCGTAAGTAACAATGGGAACATTGGTTTTGAAGCATTGCTTGTCGGCATCGCCATTGATGAATCGACTCAGATATTCTGTTCCTGCATTTGTGGTCAGTATTTGGCTCAAAACCTGTTCTTGGATTTGCTGAGCATTGTTGGTTAGTTCTTCCATCAGCTTCAATCCATCTTCATATTCTTTTATAATTTCCATTGAACCTAACTGTAATTTCTTGGCTAAGAATATGATACTAACACCTTGCTGTTTGCAACTTTATAAGGCTTTTTATATATATAATACACGAAAGCGGGGCAGGGCCTCGGTGTTTGCAACTTTATAAGGCTTTTTTATATATTAATTACATGAGATGTGAAGATAAACAAATCTCGAGATGGTTTAGACTCTTTTACCGACATGAAAGTCAACAAATCTCCGAACGTATACATCCACCTTCCTCGGTGCAGTTTAATTATTTATTCGGGTTTTTTACCAATATGGTATAAAAAAATTATTATATACAAAAATAATAGATTATTTATGAAAATAAGTTATTTTTTTGAGTCGCGCCTACCTGACAGGCGCGACATATTATTTTATTAATAATTTTTTTAATATTTTATTATTATTATTATTATAATATTTAAAAAAAATTCAGATCAAAAAACGGGTTGCGCCTGACCTGTAGGCACCACATGTGGCGCCTGCTGCGGGGCGCCACACCCTGCAGCCTTCCACTTGTGTAGTCATTTTATGACCCTCCCCAGTGTATTGTCATCTCAATTTGGGGAGGGATGAAATTTATTTGCAAAACAAATAATGGGGGACCATATAAGGGTTCCTCCCCAATTGTTTATTACGTCCAGGAGCAAAGGAGCAAAGAGAGAAAAAAAAAAAAAGAAGAAAGAAAGAAGAAGAAAAAATGTTAGTAATTTTTTTCTAATTATTTTAAAATTAAATTGTTAGTAATTTAGAATTATTTGATAAATTTTTGTGTTAGTAATTATTTTAAAATTAATTTATTAGTAATTTAAGATTATATTCTAAATTATTCTGTTTAGTTTAATAATGTTAAATTTATTTTGTTAAATATTTTGTTATAAATAATTTGTAACCGTAAAGAAAATAATTTAGAATTTTTCAGAAGTTTAGAGACTAGAAAATCGAAAGTAAAAGAGATTGAGAATAAAAATTAGAAAAGACGGACGGAATTGAATGGTTTTTGTAAATGTTGGTGCAATAAAATTAATTTTTAAAATGGTTGTGCAATAAAATTATTTTTTAGTAGTGTATTAGTGTATTGTGATTTTTTTGATAATGTATTTTAAAAAAATGATTAGGTTATATAAATTGTTAGTGTTCAGTGATTTTACTGTATTATGATTTTTTAGAAATATATTTTTTTAAGAAAATATATTTTTTATAGTTATTTTGTGTTAGTAATTAATGATTATAAGTTGTTAGTGTTTATAGTTTAGTGTTTTATGATTTTTTAATGTAATTTTTGTATAATGTAAATTTATATTATTATTTATTTATTTGATAATTTTTATTGATTGATTAAAATTTTGATTAAATTTGTTGTTATATAATTTTATAGGTTGTGTGAAAGAAACTACTTAGCTATGTTTCAATTTCAATTATTTTTAATTCATATGTTTTTTAATCTTTAGATAATTTATATTTATTTTTTATTGTATGTAAATGATGGGGAATTATAAAATTAATTTTTAAAATGGTTGTGCAATAAAATTATTTTTTAGTAGTGTATTAGTGTATTGTGATTTTTTTGATAATGTATTTTAAAAAAGTGGCGAGATTTTTATTTTGCAGGAAAAATATGTGGAGGATCTATTAAAGAAGTTTCAAATATCGGCTTGCAAGTCAGTGCCTACTTCAATGACATTTAATGAGAAGTTGCAGCAAGATGATGACAGAGAGATGGCTGATGAGAAGCTTTACCGAAGCTTAGTGGGACCTCTGATTTATCTCACTAATACAAGGCCCGATATTGTTCAGCCCATATGTATTCTTTTGAGGTTCATGAGCAAGCCGAGCAAGATTCATTATACTGTTGCAAAGAGAGTACTGAAGGACTTGTAAGGGACGAAGATAGAGGGGTTGAGATATGTGAGAGAATTGAGCAACAATCTGGTCGGTTTTATGGATAGAGATTGGGCAGGTTCCGTCGAAGATAGGAGGAGTATTTCGAGTTATCTTTTCTGCTTGGGATCAAAGCTGATTTCTTGGAGCTCGAGGAAGCAAAACATAGTAGCTTTATCATCTGCAAAAGCCAAATATGCTGCAGCAACAAGGAGAGGCATGCAAAATTGAGCTAAAGAGAAATAAAATTAACAGAAAAGAGAACAAGCTGAGGAGTCATATTATTGATAACAATAAGAGTATTTAATTACAAGTTGTAGACCAAACCAAAGAGGTTCCATTAATCAACGGACACCGTAAGGTAGAGGATACAATATAACATCCAAATAGACAATTTTACAACATTAGAAAGAGGGTGGCCACAAATCAGCATCAACAAATGGCAGTCCCTCCTCTTACCTGCAAAATCAATACAAGTCATTATTAAACATAGGTTGAAATCAAGGTCTGATTATTTTCTGAATAAAAACATTATCAAATGAAATATTAACAAAATTGAACAAGTACTTATCCTCATGATTTAAGAAAGCTAATTCAAATTCATTACCATATTGATGCATCGAATTGAGCACAACACCACAGTTTGACACTTGGTTCTCCTGAAAAAAGAATGTTTGTTTCATTGATTTACAAATTTGCAAAACCATGCATTGATGTGGTCGTTGAAGGCATCAAATATATACTATTCCCTAAAAAATAATGACCTTAGGGACTGGATTACACTAATGCTTGTTTCTCGAAATCCTGGGTAGAATTGTGCCCAAAAAAACTTGCGTTCCTGAAAAAAGAAAAATAGCAGAATTAAAATTCTGGAAACGAAAATAAAATAAAAACAAAATTAAGAAGTTGAATTGAAATTGTGAAAATTAAAAATAGGAAATAGAGTTGAGATAAAGAAATTCTTATGAGAAAATTCCAGCCTCCAGTTGTCTCGATCTGCCTTGGGTTCAATCCTTAGCTTTTAAATGATCCTTCTCGAACCGAATAAGCCAGTTATAGTGGAAAAGGACGCTTACGACTACCAGCTCCAAAGATTTAGACTTACGATTTAGTGGAACCTGACTCTAGCCAACAATCGCTTCTGTGGGATCATCTTATGCTAGATCAACGCTTCTCAATGGTGAATCCCACGCCATTTTGTCTCTTGGGTTTTCAACCTCTGACTCAGTAAGTTAACGAACAGACTGTGCAACCTTCCCAAAACATACAAAGCGGCCGCCTTTGCATACGTTGAAAAGTTTACTTCTTAAGGGACATGGACGGAAGTGTCAGCGTTGTAGTGCGGAAAAACGATGAATATTCGACGAGGAGGCTAAGTGCAGATTCAAAGCCTCAAGAACCCTTTTTGAGGATTTTCGACAAGCTTCGGCTAGATTGGTTTAGTGGCTCATGATTTTTGGGAAAGAAATAAATATAATAGAAATGAGATTTTTATTGAAGGAAATATGGAAAAAACAAAAAGAGTTTTTTGGAAAAGGGAGTGTTTACAGAAAAAAGAAGCATAAATTTTGAGTCACCTCACCCCCTATTTATAGTGTTAGGGGAGATAGTAAATAAAGATAAAATCCTAAAATTAAATAATCCCTAAAATTATCCTAGTATAATCAAAATAGAGTCTGATAGAATAAAATCTCTTCTTTTTGCATTTCAATCCTTGTGTCCTCCATGCTTGCACTTTTGGCACCAACTTTTCCCTGTATCGCACATTGACCCATTTTATCTTTAATTTCACGCTTATGGCCATTAATTTCACTTTTGCCTCCAATTTAGTCCCCATAAGATAAAATATCATAAATAGCTCAAATTAGTAGGATCATACTCAGAATAAATACATAATTAATACATAAAAATACATTATTCTAGATTATTATCATGCATACTCCGTTTTTCCCCAATCAAAAAATTTTACGCAAATTATTTCAAAAAAAAGGAATGAAAGTAAAATGCAACTGACAGTTCTACAGAGGAGAAGAACAGATTATAAATGCATACCTTGAATTCATAGGTTTTTAATCAAGAAGAAGAGATATAGATTTCACACAAAATAGAGATTAAATATGCCAAAAAAAAAACCAAGCATCCAGAGTATAGATTGTAAAGTTACCTGGCAAGGATCATATAATTACACGTCACATTTAGAAAATATGATGGAAGGGATGTGTTGGACTTTGTAGAAATCTTCTCTTCCTTGCACCATTTTATCTTTAAATTCCTTTGGCATATACTCAATCTTCAATTCTTGGAGGGTTGTAATGAATCTCAATCCATCTGGAAGTATCTTCAGTTTTTTACAACCAGTAATCTCCAAATAGCGTAGAGCAGGCACGGCTCCTTCTTCCACCTCCCACTTCTCCAAATTCCACAGATATTTAAGGGTTAGAGACTTAAGTTTAGGAAAATGGGTTGCAGAGCAAACCATTTCCTTTCTAATGAAAGCACACTTATATAATTCCAGAACCCTTAAATTGGGCAGCTTCACTAGTGTTGGCATAGGATCTTCCACAAGCTCGCACTCTCTCAAGTGTACATAAGCGATACTCGAAGAGAAATAGTGAAAATCTGGTAACTTCTCTATCTTCACTTGTAAAATCAACTCACACAAATTAACACAACTCGAAAGGAGGTGAGCTAATACTTTCGGATCTATTCCTTTATCATTCCAAATAGACAAGGACCGAAGGCAGTCACTTGCTATGATTGGCAGATTCTTATCCAGCTCCTCCTTAAAATTGAAAGGCCCACAAATTCCCAACTTTCTAAGTTTTGTGAACTTGGAAAGATCTGCAACGAAGCAGTTCCTTGTGTTGAAGTTGATTAGTGTTAAAATGTTTGTCAACGTGTGCAACTTCAATTTGGTCTTATCAGTCATTGTCAGCGGGAGATAGAGATGTCTTAATTTTTCCAACTTCCATATTATGTTAGGTACATTCATAGCACCATCTTCAGCATGACTAACAATTCTTAAATCCAAGGTTTGCAAACACCTTAAGTTGCCCAGAGATGAAGGGATTTTTGCACAACTGAATACAGTACCACCTAAATTCAAGAATCTAAGATGGATGGGATTACCTATAGCACTAGATAACTTAAACCCCGAATATCCTTTCATGTCTCCTTCAAAGCTTAGAACTCTAAGCTTCTTAAAATTTCCAAACATGTACTTCCAAGATCTCTGCCATTTCAAAATTACACGAACAACCCAGACAAACCACCAAAAATCAACCTCATCACTTTGACCGGATTCCGAGCCCATATCAAACGGGTACCAAAAGAACAAAATGGATCTAAGAGGGATACTACTTTTAATGCGCTGAACATGAATGTGTTGATGTACAACAATCCTACGGACTGCCCTCGTATTGGATGCAGAAAATAAGGAATCATTGATGATGCTGAGAAAGTTTTCTTTCTTTGCTATTGACAGGCAAAGATCTCTAATTAGATCATGCATGCGGCAAGTTGCGATCTTTAAGGTTGGGTCTCTTTTCCCAACTTGAACCATACATCTTTCCACAAGCTCATCTAAGAAGCCTTCTGCAACATCCTCCATAACTTCTCCTCCATTTCCTTCATCCTCTGTTGATGAAACAATGCCTTCTGCAACCCATAGTTGAACCAATGTTTCTGCTGGTATCTCGTAATCTTCTGGAAATTGGCTCAAATAAAGGAAACATGGTCTTAAATAAGGCGGCAAATCATCATAACTCAAGGCTAACACATGCTGAATACGTTGGGCACCTTTTCCTTTCTTTAAGTATGATTTAGCATTTTTATGCACAATTTGCCATTCATGTATTGAACTCTTTGTAGCCAAAATGCCTCCCAATACAATGATGGCTAACGGCAGCCCTGCACATTGATGAACCATTTCCTTCCCCAATTCTTCCATTTTTGCATCAGTTATGTTTTCTGAAAAATAAAAATAAAAAACACAATTACCATTCATCGTTAGCATCACATACAGCTTTTCATGTCTTTCAATAATAATAATAACAAAAGACATCATCGTATGTGATTTCTTACAAATTAGGTATGTTAAATTAAGTAAATTCTAATTTAACTTTTTTTTAATCAAATCACTCAAAATAAATAAATAAAATTAATGTTTTTAGATATAACATATTATATATGTTATGAATAAAAAGTTTATTATAAAAAATAATTTATACGTTATAAAAGTGTTCTAAACTTATTTCTATGTTTATACTATATATCATAAAAATAATATGCTTATTCATAAAAAAAATTATAATTTTTTAATCATAATTTATTTATCAAAAATAGCTTTATAAAGTTTTCACAAAAAATATTACATTATTTATTAGAATTGTTTTCAAAGTTATGAACAATTTATAATTTTTTTTATAAAAGTTATATATTATAAATTTTATATTATTATTTTTACTTAATTTACATGTTATAAAAGGGATATAGCTTAGTATAAGTCTTTTTTCAAATTAAGTTTATATAAGCTGTTATAATTAAAGCTATAAACTATTTGGTCAGTAAACTCAAATATTATAAGGTCGATGTTAATTATGGAAATAGAAAAAGGTATTTTGGCACCATATCGTGGCGTATGATACTAGTTGAGAGAATACTGTTAGATACAAGTATAATAGACAGTTGTCGAACTCTTTAATTTAAGACATTTGATACTTCAAAATGTGATTAAGAAGACATTTATTGTTCTAAAAAACTATTTATTATATTAACATCACATTAGTATAGCATAAAAAAAAAGGTTGCATCGTATTAGCATATTGCATATTTCATAATTTCAATCATAAGTAAAATTGAGATGATCCATACTTCGTAGAATACATAGAAGAAGTAGAACTTAACAATCTTAATGATGTAGATTCAAATTTAGATAATGAAGAACTCGATTGACGACCAACAAATGATGATAAGGAGCATATGTTAAATATTAAAATTACATATAATGTTTATTTTTCTTGCTATTTTTATTAATAATCGTGTAATCAAATACTTTTTAGACTAAAATAATACATATGATGATTTTTATTTTAATTTTTGTTGTTTGTTTAAAAAATATTTTTGTTATATTAATAATTTTTTATAATTATTAATATTTAAAAAAATTATGTAATTATGTAATTAAAATTTGTACTACCAAACATGACATAGTAAATTACAATTAATTACACTTTATTAGCTAAATATGTTTAAGAAATTACAATTCTTTGTAGTACAAAATAGCATAATTACTATATTAATAATTACACTTTCATTCAATTATTTTACATTGTCCGAATATAATAAAATTATGACATATTTAAAAAAAAGTTATATCAAACAAATATCATCAATGCAAAAGGAAATATTTATAAAAAAATAATAAAAATCTTAAAAATCCAATGAAATATATTTTTTCCCTAAAATTATAATAATACAAAAAAATCTTAAACTAAAAATCATAAAAGTAAAAAAAATCTAAAATTCCAAAAAAATCTATAAAAAAATGAATTTATTTTATGAAATTACAAATTGTTAAAAGCGTTTTAAAACATTCAAAATCTATTCCTAGCATTATAAAAAAATTATATATAAAAATTTGAATTATAGAAAATTTAAATTAAAAAAGATAAAAAAATTATTTTTATTTACAAAATTTTAAAAAATTGATTTTTTAAATGAAAAAATGAATTTTTTAAATGTTACTTTTCCAAAATTATAATGAAAAACATCACAAGATCGGCATTGTCATTTCTCAGAAAAAAAAAAAACCCCATAATATCTCAATATTCCCTATTAATTTTTGAAAGAAAAGTTAATCATTAATTTTATGTTGAGGAAAAAATGGCCATTATTCTTTTAGAAAATTAAAAAATTAATAGAAAAAAATAATATTTAATTTATATAAAAATAAATTAAAACAATTGACAGAAAAAAATTCTAGAAAAAAAATTATTTATATAAAAATAATTTTAAACATTTTTTGAATTTATATAAAATAATATCCTTATAAAATCAGTTTTTAATAATTTTAAATTTTAAATTTATATAGAATATAATTATAATTTATGAAAAATTCTAAATTATTAGAGTTTTATAATTTTGTGTAATTTTTAGTTTGGTATTTCTAATTTTATAATTTTTTAAAAAGTTTATTTTGCATTATTATTTTAGAATTTTTATGATTTCAGAAAGAAAATCTGAATTCTTTACATTTTTTTAGAATTTTTAGTTTGCTTTTTATTTTTTGCAATTTAGGTTTTGAACTATACCTTATTTAGAATTTAAGGAAAAATTCACAGTTACCATCTGTAGTTTCACTCCTTTAGATACTTAACTCATTAAGGAAGTATGATGTGGTATTCTTAGGCTAGTAAAACATTGGCACGTGGCACCCGCATCACATATCACTCTTGTTATTACAAGTGAAAAAAGAGAAACAAATATTAAAAATGATTTTAAAATCTAAAAATTAAAATAATTTAATAAAATATTTTTAAAATGTTAAAATAATCTAAAATTATTAATTACAAATATATATATATATATATATATATTTGAAATAATCTAGCTGGAGATCTTGTTAATTCAAAACAAAGTGCAGTAACAAAATCCAAAAAGGAAAAAAAAAAGAAAAAAAGAAAAAAAAAGGCCAAAATAAATAAAAGAACAAGCGGCTTAAAAGCCACCTCCCTAACTAGCAATTCCCAGCCGAAATAATAACTCCCTCGGTTTTGAAAGAAACATCTAAAAAATATGGAACTGAAAATATTTATAGTTTTGAAATTTTTAATATTTAAAAATTTAATAAACATTTGAAAATTGAAAATTTCCAAAAAATTAAAAAACATAGAAAAGTAAAAATAAAAATGTTTAAGTTTTTAAAATTTTAAAGTTTTATATTCTTTCTTATTTTTAAAATAATTTTAATATTTTTTTTCATCCTCCATTATAATGAAAGTAGCATGTGATGTGAGTGGCACGTATCAACATTTCATTGATTATAAAATTGTTACGTCATTTTCCAGGTTAATGTGTTTAACAGAAATTAAGTGACAAAAACACATATTAATCCTATAAAGTAATATATATTAATATCTTTTAGTGAATGAAAATTTACAAATTTCAAGTAAGATTAAGCCATATTAAAAATAACAAAAGTTAAATGTTGTTTTGTTAAGTTTTAGTTTGGGTAGTCATATTTTTCTTTTTTAATTTTTCAATATATCTACGAGAGTAAGTTTAGTGATTAATCTTTTACATTTAATAGATTTATTAAAAGAGTAGATGATGGCTATTAAAAGTAATAAGATTACTTTTAATTACTATAGTTGTCTTATTATTATTTTTCTCTCGTCATCACTAATTTAAAATGTACATAACTAACCACTAATTTTAATCTGAACTTTGCAAACTTATTGAAATTAATTGCCATCATAATGAAGTATTAATAATATTTAATTATTTTAAGAATGTGTTTGGATGAGAAATTTTAAAATTTTTTAGATTTTTTAAATGCTGCTATTTTAGAATTTGTCAATTTAAAGTGTTAATGTTTGTAATTGCTTTATTTCGATAAATAAATGATTTAGGAAAAATTGTGTTATTAGAATTTTATAAATTTAAAAATAAAAATAAGAAGAATAATATTAGAAATAAATAATTTAAAAAATTTCAATATGGATATATTTTAAAATTTAAAATAATTTTAATAAAATAAATTTTAAAAATATGCTAGAATTAAATAAAAATAATTTTTGAAGTTTAAGTTATTTATTTTATAGTGAGAACGTGTTTTAAAATGAAATAAAATTATAATAAATTTAAAGAAGTATGACATGGCATTTAAAGAAAACTTCACAGATACCACCTATAGTTTCATTCCATTAGATACTTTACCCCTTAAAGAAGTATGACGTGGCATTTTAGGCCAATAAAACATTGCACTTGGCACCCACATCACATATCACTCTCATATTACAAGTAAAGAAAAACAAATATTAAAAATTGTTTCAAAATCTAAAAATTAGAAAGCTTTGATAAAATATTAAAAAAAATTCTAAAATTATTATTTATAAACATCTTTAAAATATGGAACTGAAAATATTTATATTTTTGAAATTTATTTAAAAATTCAATAAACATTTCAAATTAAAAATTTTCAAAACAATTGAAAAACATAAAAAAATATAAAAACTTTATGTTTTTAAAATATTTATTCTTTTTTATTTTTAAAACAATTTTTTAATATTTTTTTTACTTCACTATAACGAGAATGACATGTGATGAGAGTGGCACGTGTCAATGTTTCATTAGTTACAAAAGTGTCATGTCATTCTTTCATCATGATGAATTAAAATGTTTAATGAATACGAGGTAGAGTTAAGAAGCAAAATGCATATTAACCCTATAAAATAATATATATATATAAAAGTCAAATAAAATTTTAAAAATAACAAAACAAAAATAAAATTTTAGTTTGGGTACTTATGTTTTTCTGTTTTGGTTTTGCAATATATCTACTGAAGTGAATTTAGTGATTAATTTTTTATATTTAATTAATAGGCCTATTAAAAGAATAGATACTAACCATAAATTTTAAAATTACTCTCTATCCAGACTCACAAAAAGATAATCATATTACTTTTAATTACTATAATTGTCTTATTCATTAGTTTTTGTTTTTTCTTTAGAATTTAGCTCTTGTCATCACTAATTCAAAATGTAAATACACAGCTACCCACTAATTTTAATCTAAACTTTACAAACTTATTGAAAATAGTTGTCATTTTTACCCAAACAAATATATTTACCCACATTTTTACTCAAAACATAAATACATAGCTACCGATTTTGAAATTCTCCCATATTTTTATTCAAACAAATAAATTTATTTTTTAAATTTTGAAAACTTTGATGCAAATGTAGTTTGTTTTATAAATCCCTCGTCCGAAAATAAAAGTTAAAATTTGATGTGGTTGATAACTTTTAATATAAAAATATAAATAAAAGAACTTTAACAACAAATCTAGAATGAATATATTAAAATAAGATAAAGATAATAAGTACCTACCTGTAGAATGTGGTTGTGAAAATGCTATCCTTTGAAATAATTCCAAGCTTTCATCATCGTTTAAACACTGCAATTCATGTAAGTATCCTCTTCTATCTGCATGCGGAACTATCTCTTTATTTCGAGAGGTGAGCAACAACTTGCTGTTAGTGTTCATTGCAATTGGAAAAGCAGATTTAAGGCTATCCCAAGCATCTATGCTCCAGATATCATCCAATATCACCAAACATTTGTTATCCTTCAAGAAGTTATGTAACTTCTCTGCTAATTCTTCATCTCTCCTCTCTCTGTCGGCATAATCTAAAATTTGAAAACTAGACAAAATGTCTTTCCAAACTCTTATTTTTTGGAATTGTTGAGAAACATATACCCAAGCCAAGCGATTGAAATGATCATTAACTTGGCTATGGCGGTATATTTTCTTGGCAAGAGTGGTCTTGCCAAGACCACCCATTCCGCATATGGAAACAACCTGGCAATTGCTTTTCTCATCAACAAGAATTGACACTAACTTCTTGATATCATCATGCAACCCAACAACGTTGTCGTCGAGAATATGAGGATAAGGCCGCCTCAATTCTCGCCTTTGATTTGAAGAACTTGACCCTGCTCCATCCCTTGGCTGTTTTACATCATAGGTTTGCAATCGGCGAGTCAATTGGGTGATTCTGGCTGTGATTTTCTGAATCTCGCACTTGGTTTGGCAGAGCAACCCTCCCTCGTTAAGGATGCAAGCAAATCTTTTGATGACATTAGAGAAACCTCCTTTCCTTCTAGGTGCAACTTTGAGAGCAAAAGTCTCTATCACATCTTCGGCATCATACGCCAATTCTCTGATTTCATTAATACTGGTGCGCACCACCTCATCATCAACTTTCCTCGCGTCTGCCTCCTTCAGGAAACTTTGTATCCATTCAAGCTCCTTTTGCAAATCCTCAACTTGGTCCTTCACGCCCATCAACGATGTGACTTCCTGAGTTAGCAACCTCCCAACAGTCTGGACAACCGATGAAATGGCTGAGAAATCCATGATTTTTGTTTTTAAAAAAAAAAATTCAAAGCAAAGAAAATCTTTGTTTTCTGATGACCTTGATATTACCCCTTTATTATGTTTAAAGTTCTAAACAAAGAATCAATCCTGCTTGCGGAACGAGTTTAAGTGGTTGCAAAAGGTGCACCAAAGCTTAAGAAAAGCATATTAATTATTAACCATTCCCAGCTGCAAGCTTGAAGCAAAGAACAAACGGGGAACACAATAAACTTTGTTGGCCAAAGGGAAAACCAATTCCTGCTTGAATATCACTAAACCACATCAATCAATTGACATTGGCTTATCTAATTATATGTTGTTTGTAACCCCAAACAGTATTCTCTCAAGTCTCAGCTTAGGTAACTAAACGCATAATTAGTAGGAATAGAATACTGGTTTGCCCCCACCAAAGCAATTATCATTAATCCATCACTATTAATTGTCTCCATAAAGCTAAAAGAGCAAGAAAGGGATTTCATTCATACAAATTAAAGAAACGGAATCATATACTTTTCCTTTTAATACAAACTATAATTCCAAAAACTCAATACTATACGTTTTGTTTTGATTATAAAAGCCCAAAAAAGTATCCCGCCAGACCTTGCATGGTTCATTAGACAAAATTGAACTTTTTGAATAGACATACTTAGTCTTAAAATAAATATTTCAGTTGGGCAAATTTTTATTTCTTTTAGAAAAGCAAATTTACCATAATACAGACTGCATTACAGATTGAAGCTTTTTTCAGAAAAGTATGAATTTGGTGCTTGGAAATTTAGGGTATTATTTTTTCAGGGAAATTCTGTACTAATTTCTGATATTGTAAAGCTTGATTCCCCTCGAATTAAGTGGTAACCAGAAACAGGGGAGGAGCTCAAGAGAAATAAAGTTATCAAGTAAGCTAAACAATATTTTGACGTAATATATTGAATTTGGAAGGTAAGAGCCAAGACAAAAGCAAAAGTTGAAATTTAGTGCTTTTTTCTTCTTCTTTTTTTAAATGTATATAATGTTTGAAAATATAAAGTAGAGAAAGCAAAAGTTGAGATTAATCTTGCTTATGGAACAGGTTTAAGTGATTCCCGTTACACACAAAATAAATGGATAATTACCCCCATTGCCAAGGCAAAGAGTTTGATGAAACAAAAACAAAATCATTGTACTAGAATCCAATTTTGTAAACTTATGAGCTACAGGTGAAATAGACATATTATTTCTTCAAGTTCAACTTAACATTCGTCAAGTCGACGACCTTGGGTCTTGATTTTTATATATCCGGTGTTCAACAAAATTACTCTCAAGAGAATGAAGTTTCTTATAACCCACTAGAATTTTATCCGAGATTAACAGTTCAGAAACAAAAACACTTTGAACCTCATCAATACAGCAACATACCTTTTTAGGATGAAACTGTGATTTTGGTGGTTGGGAATTTTGGGTGGAATTTATGCATGAATTTTTGTTATTGGATTGAAATAATTATGTGATAACCAAAATCAGGAGGGGAAGAAACAAAATCAAAAGGTTCCATTAATTAAAATTAACAGAAAAGAGAACCAGCTGAGGAGTCATATTATTAATAATAAGAGTATTTAATTACAAGTTGTAGACCACACCAAAGAGGTTCCATTGATCAACGGACACCGTAAGGTAGAAGATACACTATAACATCCAAATACACAATTTTACAACATTTGAAAGGGGGTGGCCACAGATCAGCATAAACAAATGCAGTCCCTCCTTTTACCTGGAAAATCAATAGAAGTCGTTATTAAACTTAGGTTGAAATCAATCAATCTGATTATTTTCTGAATAAAAAGATTATCAAATGAAATATTAACAAAATTGAACGACTACTTGTCCTCATGATTTAAGAAACCTAGTTTCAAATGTCAGTTCCATTGATTTACAAATTTGCAAAACCATGCGTACTATGCTTTCCCCAGTCAAAGAATTCTGCGAAAATTATTTCAAAGAAAATGAATGAAAGTAGAATGAAGTTGACAGTTCTACCGAGGAGAACAGATTATAAATGCATGCCCTGAATTCATAGGTTTTTAATCAAGAAGAAGAGATATAGATTTCACACAAAGTAGAGATTAATATGCCAAAAAAAAAAAAAAAAAAAAAAACCAAGTATCTAGAGTATAGATTGTAAAGTTACCTGACAAGGATCATATAATTACACGTCACAGTTAGAAAATATGATGGAAGGAATGTGTTGGACTTTGTAGAAATCTTCTCTTCCTTGCTCCATTTTATCTTTAAATTCCTTAGGCATATACTTAATCTTCAATTCTTGGAGGGTTGTAATGAATCTCAATCCATCTGGAAGCATCTTCAGTTTTTTACAACTAGTAATCTCCAAATAGCGTAGAGCAGGCACGGCTCCTTCTTCCACCTCCCACTCCTCCAAATTCCAAAGGCATTTAAGGGTTAGAGACTCAAGTTTAGGAAAATGGGGTGCAGAGTAAACCATTTCCTTTCCAATGAAAGCATTCTCATATAATTCCAGAACCCTTAAATTGGGCAGCTTCTCTAGTGTTGGCACAGGATCTTCCACAAGCTTGCACTCTCTCAAGTGTACATATGCGATACTCGAAGAGAAATGGTGAAAATCTGGTAACTTCTCTATCTTCACTTCTAAAATCAACTCACACAAATTAACACAACTTGAAAGGAGGTGAGCTAATACTTTTGGATCTATTCCTTCGTCATTCCAAATAGACAAGGACCGAAGGCAGTCACTTGCTATAATTGGCAGATTCTTATCCAGTTCCTCCTTAAAATCGAAAGGCCCACAAATTCCCAACTTTCTAAGTTTTGTGAACTTGGAAAGATCTGCAACGAAGCAGTTCCTTGTGTTGAAGTTGATTAGTGTTAAAATGTTTGTCAACGTGTGCAACTTCAATTTGGTCTCATCTGTCATGCTGTCCGGGAGATACAGATGTCTTAACTGCTCCAACTTCCATATTATGTTAGGTACATAACTATACATGTCTACGGTAAGACCAAGAATTCTTAAATCCAAAGTTTGCAAACACCTTAAGTTTCCCAGAGACGAAGGGATTTTTGGCCAATTGAATTGAATACCACGTAAATTCAAGAATCTAAGATGGATGAGATTACCTATAGCACTAGGTAACTTGAATCCCGAATATCCTTTCATGTCTCCTTCAAAGCTTAGAACTCTAAGCTTCTTCAATTTTCCAAACATGTATGTAATAGGGCAATTTTGCCCGGGGTCCAATAAAGACCCAAATAAAAACAAAATTGACTAAAATTAATGTCCATTTACATTAAAGTCCTGACCCATTTACAAACACCCATTACAACACCTAACCCAACTCCCCTAACCTACCCGGGCCCGTTACAAGCCCAAAACTGACCTAAGCCCACATCCCACTGACCCAAGCTTGCCCAGGCACCCGAAACCCTAGCCGCACCAGTCTCTGCCCACTTGCCTCTGACAGCATGCACCTGCCCTCTGCCAGCGGTCCCATCCACCGTCCAGCACCGCCCCTGGCTCCTCTCAGCACCGCCTTTTACCTGCAAAGGCATTAAAAAGACAGGACAGAAACAATATAAAAAAAAAAGGGGGAATCGGCTATAAAAGCCGATTGTAAACTTCTGTAAAGGGGTTCGTTTTTTTCAAAAATACCAGCAATACAACCAGTGTCTTTTTAAGATTCAAAATCTACAAAATCCCAGAGAGCAAACAACAGCATTGACGATAACAGCGAAGGGAAACCCCCGATTGCAAACCAGAGCAGAATCAAACCAGAACGCAAGGTGATTTAAACCTCTTTCATTTTCAGGCATTCATTCGGTAAAATAACGACAATAAAGCGACGAATAATTAAAAAATAAAAAAAACGAAAAAGGAAGAAATTTACCTTTCCGGCCACCGCGTGCGGTGGCCGGCACCGGCGCCGGTGACCGTCCGGTGACCGGCCGGTGGTCGGACCGACCACCGGAAATCGCTCCGGTCACCCCCCCTTTCTTTTCTCTCTTCTCTCTCTTCTCTTTTCCTCCCCCCGAGTGAAAATGAGAATTTTTCGAGTGTTCTGGCCTATTTATAGCACCTGAAAACGGTGCCGTTTTGGCCTTAATACCCAGGGCACAAAACGACACCGTTTTGCCCTGGGTCGGATCGACCCGACCCTACCCGCACAAGGTCCGCGTGTTTTTAAACGGAAGGGCTATTTGCGCAATCAGCCCTTCCGCTTTTTCAGACCTATGCAATTAGGTTTTTTAATATCTTCAAATCGGACTGTTAACTTACCCGGTTTTGTGATTTAGTCCCCTTCGCCACGACGTCGTTTTAAACGTGCAGGGAAATTGCTCCTTTGGTCCCTAAAGCTTGTTCCCGTGTTTACACAGACCCTCCCTTTCGATTTTATTTTCCAAATTTTGCCCGAAATTTCGTTTTACTTCTAATTTCATCCCTCCAGCTTCGTTTTCATTATTTTTCTTTAATTTTAAAGATTAGATATTATTATTATTATTATTACTATTATTATTATCAATATATTTACTATTATAATAATTATTACCATTGTTTTTACTAACATCTATTATAATTATAATTATATCCTATATTATTATTACTATTATTATTATTATTATTATTATTATTATTATTATATTACACCATACTTAATATTATTTTACCTTATACTTGGCATCATTATTTTAAAAATTATGATTTTATTACATATTACAAGTATTATTCCCTCTTTTAAGTATATTTACTAAATATAATACATAGTTACCTTGCCATTATTATTAAAAACCTATTGTAATTGTAATTTTTTATTGTCATATATTTTATACGTATACTCACTAGCATAATAAACATTATCATCGTTTTATTACATCATTTTAGTTATGTATTAATACATTCGTACATGTATATATAGGTGATACTATTATTTGTTATGTTTTGATACCGATATTTTCGATATATATATATTGCATACATACGTTCTAATCTCCATGTTGTACCTACATTCTTTTAAAATATTCGTTGTATACATATATGCAAATGTTACATATGCACATAATTTTTCTTAATACCATATTTCACGTATTTTCCATTATATTGGTTACATACTTTTTGCATTCTAATATTACCACGTACACATTTCCGTATACTACGCATGCCTATCTTCTATATCGTATTACCTATAATTTCCTTATCATCTCACGTGTGCATGTTTTTAAACTACATTATATATGTATTTTCTTAATGCTATATTATGTACATATTTCCTCTACGCATATATTCTTTAAAAAATGTACTTTTTATTCTGTTGCCGCGAATATTATCGCTGTTATCATTTTCATATGCTAACTTTATGTTTAATATCTTATCAATTTCATCATGGCTTCAAAAAACACCACCCGAAATATCTTATCAATCGAGGCAATATTTTTGTATTTAGTGATCCGGGAAATAGTGCCCTAACGTGCTGGGTCGCGATTTCTCACTCGTCTAAATACCTAAAATACCCTCCTAAATTTTGCGGTTTGCGAGATATCTCTAGTTTCGAGGAACCTAAGAACTTCGTGTCCAATCGTGCTGGATGTGCCGTTCGTATTCCTCCGAAACGAAAGAATCTCGATCTTTTTTAAATCGTCTCGTCTTAATTCAAAAATGTCTTCAAAACGAGGCAATATTTTTGTATTTAGTGATCCGGGAAATAGTGCCCTAACGTGCTGGGTTGCGATTTCTCATTCGTCTAAATACCTAAAATACCCTCCTAAATTTTGCAACTTGCGAGATGTCTCTAGTTTCGAGGAATTCGCGAATCCCGTGTCCAATCGTGCTGGATGTGATGTTCGCATTCCACCGAAGCAAAGGAATCCCGATCTTTTTAACTCAAATCCTTCCAGCTCAAAAAGAATCTTATTTTAAATCCTTCCAAAATTTCGACTTAAGACAGAAAATTGCTCAATTTGGTACCAATTTTGGGGCGTCGCGGGGGTGCTAATCCTTCCCCGCGCGTAACCGACTCCCGAGCCCGTTTTCTCTAATTTTTCGTAGACCAAAGAGTTTTATAAGGTGATCCAATCACACCTAAAAAGATTGGTGGCGACTCCTCTTTTTATTTTTTAAGTCGACATCCGTTTTTTTGCTTTCAAAAAAATGGTTACGACAGCTTGGCGACTCCACTGGGGACACCAAGAGAGTCAAGCCAAAATTGATTATTTTCTGTCTTAAAGTTCGAGTTGGAAATTTTCTAAAAATATGATCTTTTACATGTAACTGTTGTATATGTTTGTTATCTTTTCTCGCACACATTGCATTTGCATGACCGTTGTGGTCACACCCTTAAGTGGGAGTGAGGAGCTACGCCTTCGTGAGGTTTTCACCTCCGCATGGGCTGGTGAATCGCTTCCGGGATACATCCGTACCTATGTGCTTCGTGAGATTTTCATCTCCGCATGGCAGTAGGGAAATGTGTCCCCCTGAACCGAACTTGGTCCATATGAACCTATAATGGGGGAGGATCGAGGAATCTACTGGTTCAGGTACCCTTTCTCTTTAGAACCAAAACGCATATAGTGCGCCTTAAGTGCTTGCCCTAAGTAGTACGGAGATGACCTTTAGTGACTACCTATGTAGGTGCTTGTTTGTTTTTCTTTGGATTACATCTGTTATATGTGACACTAACGTTTTCTGTTTTGTCATCATTGCATGTCATCCAGCCTCTAAAGGTATCGATTCACGGTTCTATTTCTAAGTTAGAAAGTTTTGTAATGGGGAATGAATATCTTGACAAAGTGGAAGACAACGCTAACATACGGACATGGTCAGAGAAAGCCCAGTTAGAAAAAGGAGATAGTTTTGCTGAGGGGTATACGTCGGAGCTGTGGGACTTCACCCGTATCAGTTCGGCACAGAACGAGCTTCAAGAATTGAGAGACATTTGGGCCCAATGGGATGATGAGACTAAACAGTTGTTCTATCAGAATTACGGAGATCTTCCCTATTTGTTAGACATTAAGGTGGATAAGCGTCTGTTTCGGGCTATGGTACAGTTTTGGAACCCCGCTTATAGCTGTTTTACATTCGGTGAGGTAGATTTGACACCCACTGTGGAAGAATATACCGTCTTGCTCCGCTGTCCGAGAATTCAAGATAACAAGGCTTATGTTAGGGCTGTCAATCTTCCAACTTTCGTGAAGAAATTAATGATCATCACGGGAATGAGTGAACAGTGGGCCACAGCTCGGATCCAACAAAAAGGTGATAGCAAATGTATTTCATGGGCCAGCCTAAGGGATTTGATACTGACGCACCCTGACACGAAGAGGAAGGTGGATGTCTTAGCTTTGAGTATTTACGGGTTGGTAATTTTTCCGAAGGCTATGGGGCATATAGACGAGGCAGTCACAGATTTATTCGATCGGCTCGACAAACAAGTCACACCTGTACCGGCAATCCTAGCAGAAACATTTCGGTCCTTGAATGCATGTAGGAGAACTGGTGAAGGTAGATTCATCGGTTGTGCACAGTTATTGTTAGTATGGTTCCATAGTCACTTCTGGAAGGTCAATAGAGGTCCTTGCCGAGTATTCTTACAGGACTATTCCCCCTTAAGAGAAGCAGCGACTACCTCAAGAAGAGATGACATCACAGAGGAGAGATGGATAGAGATACTGCGAAATCTCCGAAAAGAAGATGTTGTATGGAAAGCTCCTTGGATGGCTCCTAGAGGAATCATTTATCGTTGTGGAACCTTTGATTGGGTACCTCTCCCTGGAATTTGGGGAGTTGTCGGTTATGCGCCATTGCTCGTTTTGAGGCAATACAAGGCGGAACAGTTTATACCGGTAACATATGGCCTGGCCCAAAGTGAATTCTCATACAAAGGCGACAATTATAAAAAGAAGATACGAGAGATTTCTGACGCCTGGAAGAAGATCTACTGCATGAAGGTTCTGACTGATGGCCCGACGGTGACCCCTGAGTACAAAGAATGGTTTAACAAGAGAACCAATGACAACATCCCGAGGCCAAGTTGGGAGACTGCTCAATCAATAGAGGAAAGCTTACGGGTGATTCCTTCAGAACTAGAACTCGTAAAGTTAGAATTTGAAAGGAAGAATCTAGAACTCGCAAAACGAATAGAGAAGTTAGAAGAAGAGAAGATGTACCTGAGCCTAGACGTTGATGTACAGAAAACAGAGGTCGAAAAGGTGAAGAAAGAAAAGAGGAAAATAGAAGAAGACCGAGATGACCTGAAAGAACGATATAGGAAAATGCAACTGTCAAAAAAGAGAGCCGGATTAGGAAAGACTTCTGAACAATGGCAGCTAGAGGTTCGGGAAGAGAAAACCAAAGCAAACCATTGGGAGAAAAGGTTCCAAGAAATGCAGGCACAGAATCAAGCTTTGGAAAGGAACTTAGCAGATAATCGAAAGGAAAGTCAAGGATTAAGGGCTAAGGTAACTGAACTCGGACGGTCTCTTCATCTCCACCGAAGTCGTAATTCCGCGGCCGAGTTGAAAGCAAGCCAAGATAAAATTGAAGAGATGAAACATCAGATAGAAGGGCTAGAGACAGCACTACAAGACGGCGGGCTTCGTATCGAGCAGCTTGAAGCGCGAGAGGAACACTGGAAGGGAGAGCTTCACCATTTCCAAAATCAAGTCAGAGATAGAGATTACCTTATGGGAGAGGCCATTGTCCAGATCCGAGAAGTCGCCGACCATCTGCAAGACCTGGCAGTGCAAGCCGATGTGTTAGGTGTCAGATACGAGCAAGAATCAGACCGAGGTCGAGAATTGGCGGCATTGCTTAAGAAAATCAAGACTTTAGGCCTAAAAGCAAAGGCATATCTGTAATCAGCTTGTTGTAAAAAAAAAAAAACTTTTGTTCCTGTTATTAAAGAAAAATGGGTTGAAACTCTATACCTAACGATGAAAGTGTCTGTAATTCGTTTTGTGTAAGGATTTTTTGTTCCTTAAACAACGTTTTCTAAATTGAAACTGAATCGGGATCGATATCTTTTGCATTCATGCATTCGCATTGCATTACATCATATGCATTAAAACTGAAAAGACCCTGATAAGTAAAAGTTGTTACAGAAGGAAAGAATCTGGAAAATCCACATCCCTACGGTACGCGTGCAAAAACCAAGAATATGGATCAGAGATTCGAGCAACTGCAAAAAGAAATGCAGGAACAATTGCAAGAACAACTGGCAAAAATACAAAACGATATGCGTGAACAGATGATGGAGGCTCAGAGGAGTATGGTGGCCGAAATGGCTCAGCTGCTGAAAGGAGCAATGGATAAGGGAAAGGCCCCTATGGCTGCTACCGCGGAAGATAATGATGATTATCCTCCGGGCTTCACACCACCCCGTACTCAAACACAGACGGAGGCTACCCTACGAAGGCCGTCTGTCACCATTAGGCCTCAACAGGGGCAAATTGATATTGGAATGCCTGTGAACCTACAAGACGGTTCGGGGTCTAACCCGTTAGAAAATCCTATCAATTCACTCACCCCCGATTTGGATTTGGCTGAGAAGGAAAGGGAAAGGACCGAATCCTCAAGACAATTGGAGGAACGTTGCAGATGGTTGGAAGAAAAGTTTAGGGCTCTAGAAGGTGCTGATGGCCGACAAGGGATGGACGCTAAGGAATTTAGCTTGGTCCCAGACTTAGTCCTCCCTCATAAATTCAAAATGCCAGAGTTTGAAAAATACAATGGGACTAGCTGTCCTGAAGCCCACCTTACTATGTTCTGTAGGAGAATGACAGGGCACGTGAACAATGATCAACTTCTGATTCATTGTTTTCAAGACAGTTTAGTCGGCGCCGCGGCTAGATGGTATAACCAATTAAGTCGCGATAGGATCAATTCCTGGAGAGACTTGGCACACGCTTTCATGCAACAGTACAGCCATGTGGCTGACTTGACGCCCGATCGAATGACCCTACAGAATATGGAAAAGAAGCATAATGAAAGCTTCCGACAATATGCACAAAGGTGGAGAGAGGTCGCCATGCAAGTTCAGCCGCCACTATTGGAGAAAGAAACTACTGTACTATTCATAAATACCCTGAAGGCCCCATTCCTTACTCACATGATCGGAAGCACCACTAAGAGCTTCGCCGATATAGTTATGGCAGGAGAAATGATTGAAAACGCCATAAGGGTTGGTAAGATAGAAGGAGAAACCACTAAAAGGCCGGCCCCAAGAAGGAAGGATAATGAAGTGAACAACGCGAGCAGTCATAGCCCGAAGGCGATTGTGGTTAGCCAACCGAGAACGACCGCGGGAGGGCAACAGGGTTCCCAAAGGCAGGAATCTAATGCAAGACAGAACACTGAAAAGATCCAATTCACGCCCATCCCGGTGACATATAAAGAACTTTACCAAAGTTTATATAACACACACGCGATAGCTCCCTATTACCTGAAACCTCTGCAGCCCCCATACCCCAAGTGGTATGATGCCAATGCCAAGTGTGAATATCATGCTGGAGCTCAGGGACACTCAATTGAAAATTGCGTCAGCTTCAAAAAGGCCGTGGAAAGACTTATCAAAATGGGGATCGTGAAATTTGACGACACCCCTAGTACAGAAAACCCATTGCCGAACCACAGCGATCAAGGGGCGAACGCAATCGGAGAAACCGATACGAGAAGGGTCAAAGAAGACATTTCTGAAGTAAGGACACCGTTAAAGGTGATTTGGGGAGAAATGATGAAAAGAGGAATGTTGGTCGCCAAAGAAAAAAGTGAAAAAGCGGGGAACTACTGTGAGTTCCATCAAGTCGAAGGGCACGAGATCCAAGAGTGTGCTGAATTTAGAATTCTGATACAAAGCCTCATGGATAATAAGGAGCTGGAATTTTATGAAGAGGGCTCGGATGCAAGACACATATGCGCCTTGGAGGGAGAATCGTCGAATCGAGGAACCAACCGGCCAAGGATCATTATTTCCCTACCTAAGTATGACGATGCGGGAGCGCAAACAACACCGAAGATCATTATTCGCAAACCCGTTTCCTTTTCTTATAAGGATAACAAGAGGGTGCCCTGGAACTATGACTGCAGTGTGACGATGCCGGAAGAAGAAAAAATAGCTAATGCTTCCAAAGAAACCCAGGCAGAAGGTTCTTTCACGCGTAGTGGAAAGCGTTATGACGCGGGAGGAATCAGGATCGAGTCTGTAAAGGCAAAAGCCTTAGCGTTCGAGAAAGACAAAGAGGCTGAAGCACTTATCAACGAACCAGTGAAGGAGAAAGAGGCTAAGGAATTCCTAAAATTCCTGAAACATAGCGAGTATAGTGTAGTTGAACAGCTACGCAAACAACCGGCCCGGATATCAGTATTAGCATTGCTCCTGAGTTCAGAAGCACACCGTGAGGCATTGATGAAAGTGCTTAATGAAACCTATGTCACTAAGGACATATCTGTCAATAAGCTGGATCGCCTTGTTAATAACATAAGTGCTGACAATTTCATCTATTTCAATGATGATGAAATCCCACCGGGTGGCATGGGATCGACTAAAGCTCTACACATCACCACTCGTTGCAAAGGGTATACGCTGCCAAGTGTACTGATCGATAATGGGTCAGCCTTGAACGTCCTGCCATTATCTACATTAAACAGGTTGCCGATAGATAGTTCCCACATGAAAGCATGCCATAACATAGTGAGAGCATTTGATGGCACGGAGAGAAAGGTGATGGGAAGAATCGACGTCCCTTTAATGATCGGGCCAAACACATATGAGGTGGATTTTCTGGTAATGGACATCAAGCCCTCTTATAACTGCCTGCTAGGGAGGCCCTGGATACACTCAGCAGGAGCGGTGCCCTCATCTTTACATCAAAAACTGAAATTGGTGACAGATGGACGATTGGTAACCATAAACGCGGAAGAAGACATCATAGCAGCAGTTACTGGTAACGCGCCTTATGTGGAGGCAGATGAAGAGTCAATTGAATGCTCTTTTCGCTCTTTAGAATTTGTCAATGCAACCTTCATTTCGGAGGGAAATGAAATACCAGTGCCCAAAATGTCCAAGACCACAAAGATGGGTTTGCAAATGACAGTAGGAAAAGGAGCTGTGCCTGGAAAAGGGTTAGGCAAATACCTCCAAGGTGGAACCCGAGTCCCCGAGATAAGGGAGAAAAGAGATCGCTTTGGCCTAGGATTTAGGCCAGACTACAAACAGAGAAAGAAGGAGATAGAGAAGCAACAGGAAAGAAGAAAGGCACGTCTGAGTAGAAGAGAACTCGAGTGGGAACCAATGACGTTCCCTCACATATCTCAGACCTTTGTGTCAGGAGGGATAATTCACCCTGAGGTGGGGGCACTCGAGAAAGGAAGCTATCACATCAACGCCATACATGATAGGGAGACTGAACCAAGGATCTTGGGGGATATCCGTCCTTACGAACCGGGGAGCTCTTTAAACAATTGGACTGCTGAAGAACTTCCTGTAACCTTTAGGAACTTTACAGAGTAATTTTCCAGAACACTCTTATTGCTCTAAAGCCTAGGAGTAATAAGATTTCGTTTGTGAAATAGGCTTATGTTCAGATATTTTAGTTTCAATAAAGAACACTTTTGTCAAATCGAGCAAACTTCTTCCATTCTTCTATAAACATTCTTTTGACCTTCTAATTTCATTCTTTTTTAACTCATTCATAACATAAAAATAATCATTCTTAAATTCATTCATTCTTCGCACATTCTCTCATACCCCGCAGGTCCCTAGATATCAATGATATGAGCGACGATACTGCAAACCCTGAAGTCTCCTTTGAGCAAGACTTGCGTTCAGAGGAACCTCAGGATTTTGAAGATGACAGGGATTGTGATGTATCTCCAGATCTATTGAGAATGGTGAAGCAGGAAGAAAAGCAAATTCTGCCCCACGAAAAAGAGGCAACGGAGAACATAACGCTGGAAGAAGGGAAGGAGGTGAAAATAGGGACGCACATTACCAAGGAAACAAGGCAAGATCTTGTCGAGCTACTGAGAGAGTTTAAAGATGTATTTGCATGGTCGTATCAGGACATGCCGGGGCTGAATACAAATATCGTGGTGCATCGTCTCCCTATCAAACAAGATTGCAAACCAGTTCAGCAAAAATTACGACGAATGAGGCCTGACGTCGTGCTGAAGATCAAAGAGGAAGTCAAAAAGCAGTTTGATGCTGGATTCCTGCAAGAGGTCAAGTACTCAGAATGGGTAGCTAACATTGTGCCTGTTCCTAAGAAGGATGGGAAGGTACGAATGTGCGTCGATTACAGAGATTTGAACAAAGCTAGCCCAAAAGACAACTTTCCCTTGCCACACATTGACACCCTGGTAGATAATACGGCGGGTTATTTATTGTTTTCCTTCATGGACGGCTTCTCGGGATACAATCAAATAAAGATGCATCCTGAGGACATGGATAAGACCACTTTCATAACATTATGGGGCACCTTCTGCTACAAGGTAATGCCATTCGGCCTAAAGAATGCAGGCGCAACATACCAAAGGGCTATGGTGACTTTATTCCACGATATGATGCACAAGGAAATCGAGGTGTACGTGGACGACATGATTGCCAAATCTCGAACTGAAAAGGAACATATCGAAGCCTTGAGGAAATTATTCTTGAGATTGAGAAGGTTTCAGTTGAAACTCAATCCAGCAAAGTGTACATTTGGAGTCAGGTCAGGGAAACTATTGGGCTTTGTAGTCAGTGGAAAAGGAATAGAGGTTGACTCAGACAAAGTCAGGGCCATACAAGAGCTGCCGCCACCGCATACTCAGAAGGAAGTGCGAGGTTTTCTTGGAAGGTTGAATTACATTGCTCGGTTCATTTCACAATTGACCGAGAAATGTGATCCCATATTTCGCCTTCTTAGGAAACACAACCAGGGTACCTGGGATGAAGAATGTCAGAATGCCTTTGATAAGGTCAAGCAATATTTGTCAAACGCTCCAGTACTATCTCCACCTAGTCCAGATAGACCGCTGATACTGTACTTGTCGGTGTTCAGCAACTCTATGGGATGTGTACTAGGTCAACATGACGAGTCAAGAAGGAAGGAGAGGGCGATATATTACCTCAGTAAGAAATTTACTGATTGTGAAATGAGATACCCACCGATCGAAAAGTTGTGTTGTGCCTTGATTTGGACGACCCGAAGGTTGAGGCAATATATGTTGTATCACACAACGTGGCTAATTTCGAAAATGGATCCATTAAAGTACATGATGGAGTCAGCAGCCCTGAATGGGAGAATGGCAAGATGGCAGATACTACTTTCTGAGTTTGATATAGTATATGTGAATCAAAAAGCCATAAAGGGAAGCGCAATAGCAGAATTTTTGGCTAGTAGGGCTTCGGAAGAGTACGAACCATTAAGCTTTGACTTTCCAAACGAAGAATTGATGTATGCGGCAGCGGTCGAGAAAAATCCATGGAAGTTGAACTTTGATGGGGCATCTAATGCAATAGGAAATGGGATCGGAGCAGTCTTAATATCCCCAGAGGGAGATCATTATCCGTTCACATGCAAATTAGACTTCGACTGTACAAACAATATGGCGGAATACGAGGCTTGCATCATGGGGATTCGGGCAGCCATAGAACGAAAGGTTAGGACATTGGAAGTGTACGGAGATTCGGCGTTGGTGATTTATCAACTCAAAGGTGAATGGGAGACAAGAGACCCCAAATTGATCAATTACCGGAGGGTAGTTTTAGGACTACTTGAGGAGTTCGACGATATTACTTTTAATTACCTCCCACGAGATGAAAACCAGATGGCAGATGCTCTGGCAACTCTGGCATCCATGATTAAAGTAAACAAAGAAGAGGATATGAAGCCTATTCAAATGAGCATCTTCGAAGCCCCAGCTCACTGCTGTAGCATCGAAGAAGAAGAAAAGGATGACCACCCTTGGTACCAGGATATATTACGATATGTGAAGAATCGTGAATACCCTGAACAGGCAACGGAGAATGAGAAAAGAACCTTGAGAAGGTTAGCTTGCGACTATGTGTTGGATGGAGATATCCTTTATAAAAGAGGGAAAGATCAGGTGCTTTTAAGGTGCGTCGACGCTGTAGAAGCTAGGAAAATCTTAGAAGAAGTGCATGAAGGTGTGTGTGGGACACATGCCAATGGCTTCACAATGGCAAGACAAATTATGAGATTTGGATACCATTGGTCCACTATGGAAGGGGATTGCATCAGCTACGCCAAGAAATGTCATAAATGCCAGATTTATGGAGATAAGATTCATGTTCCACCGTCGCCCTTACATGTTATGACTTCTCCATGGCCCTTTTCCATGTGGGGCATGGACGTCATTGGGCCAATTTCACCTAAGGCCTCGAACGGGCATCGTTTCATCTTTGTGGTCATCGATTACTTTACGAAATGGGTGGAGGCTGCTTCATATGCTAACGTCACCAAAGCGGCAGTGAGTCGATTTTTGAAGAAAGAGATCATCTGTCGATATGGAATGCCTGAGAGAATCATATCAGACAATGCGCTGAACTTGAATAACAGCACGATAGCAGAAGTCTGCAGTCAATTCAAGATCAAACATCATAACTCGTCTCCTTACCGCCCAAAGATGAACGGGGCAGTGGAAGCGGCCAACAAAAACATCAAAAAGATAGTGGGAAAGATGACTGAGACTTACCGAGATTGGCACGAGAAACTGCCATTTGCACTATTTGCCTATCGAACATCTGTTAGAACCTCTACCGGGGCAACTCCATTCTCGCTAGTTTATGGGATGGAGGCAGTGTTACCCATCGAAGTGGAAATACCTTCCCTGCGAATCTTGTCGGAAATAAAGCTGGATGAGGCAGAATGGATTCAATCACGATACGATCAATTGAATCTGATTGAGGAAAAAAGGTTAAAGGCAATTCGTCACGGTCAGATGTATCAGAAGCGAATGATGCGAGCTTACGATAAAAAGGTTCGTCCAAGAGAATTTTACGAGGGGGACCTTGTATTGAAAAAGATCCTTCCCATACAAAAAGACTTCAGAGGAAAGTGGATGCCAAACTGGGAGGGGCCGTATGTCGTGAAAAAGGCTTTCTCTGGCGGTGCGTTAATTTTGACAGAAATGGATGGGAAAAGCTTACCCAATCCAGTGAATTCGGACTCAGTCAAGAAGTATTTTGTCTGAAAGGAAAGAAGCCAAGGTGAAAACCCGCAAAGGGCGCTTTGGGACTTCTATTCAAAAAAAAAAACAACAAAAAAAAAAAAAAAAAAAATGAAATGATGGAGAAGCCAAGGTGAAAACCCGCAAAGGGCGCCTTGAGACTAAAGGGGTTTTGAGTTGAAAACCCGAAAGGGCGGCTCAAATTTCAAACGACAAGCATCTCACTATACTTGACCTAACAAGAAGTGGAGTATACCACATGCCGGGGCATCAACAAAGTATTTTGGATCTTCTAAACACATGTCAAACCCCAAGAAGTGGAGTATACCACATGCCGGGGCATCAACAAAGTATTTTGGATCTTCTAAACACATGTCAAACCCAAAGTAGTCTGTAAGGAGTTTGCGTGCAGAAGCTCAAGTTGCGATATCTAGGGTATCTGACCCTTTTTGTCCTGCCCACTACCCTTTGATCTTCTCAAAATGTTGTCAGATTAATTTTCTTTGTATCTTTGATGACTTTGTTTCAATCTAACCATCCTCAAGATTTTTGTCCTCCATCTTACACAAATGTGTTACATTGAAATAAAGATTGATGAACTAAAATATCTTTCCAAATGAAGTTCTGCATGTCACTCTGTAAAATCTCTTGATAATGCAAGAAACTAAAACAGAACGATTGTTTAAAGAACACCCTTTTATAAAGATTGGGGATGCTCAAAGGAAACTTCATTTTTAGTTCGAAGTGATGATTAGAAAACACAAACAATTTGATCCGAGGAAAGGATTTTAGCAGGTCATAACAAGACCAACTTGATTTGAGGCATACAAACAGAGTGTGAATGACACCTCGAGTGAAACTTGGATGAATGAGTAATGATAGTCAAAGCAGGATCATTCTCATAACCTTTTTTGCATCATAGTACGCACAATTAGGAAGCATTTGACTCATTTCGATCATGGCATCCTAATCATTTGCATAAGCATAAATCTCAGGAAATCAATTCTACTGATAGATTCCCCAGTGGACAATGTAGCAAGATTGACGGAAACAGCAAATCCCAACAGATCTTAACTCCCTAAGCAGTAGGGTAACAGATCGAATTTTGGCGAATCTCATCTCCATACAGCAGTGTTGGAGCAGATTTCAGCCACTCGCCTTAACCCCCTAAGCAGTAGGGTAACAGGCAAAACAGAGCAGATCTTATCTTCGTTGATCAGGAGCGGAGCAGATCACATTCAACAGATCTTAACTCCCTAAGCAGTAGGGTAACAGATCGAATTTTGGAGAATCTCATCTCCATACAGCAGTGTTGGATTAGATTTCAGCCACTCGCCTTAACTCCCTAAGCAGTAGGGTAACGGGCAAAACAAAGCAGATCTTATCTTCGCTGAGCTGGAGCGAAGCAGATCACATTCCAACAGATCTTAACTCCCTAAGCAGTAGGGTAACAGATCGAATTCTGGCGAATCTTATCTCCATACAGCAGTGTTGGGACAGATTTCAGCCACCCGCCTTAACTCCCTAAGCAGTAGGGTAACAGGCAAAGCATAGCAGATCTTATCTTCGTTGATCAGGAGCGGAGCAGATCGCATTCTATCGGATCTTAACCCCCTAAGCAGTAGGGTAGCAGATCGAATTTTCTCATCATACGTCAGCAACGGAGCAGATTCTAGTCGCTCGCCTTAAATCCTTAAGCAGTAGGGTAGTAGGCAAAGTTTTAACAGATCTTAACCCCCTAAGCAGTAGGGTAACAGATCAAGTTTCGGCAGATCTTATCTCTCTATACTGGCAGAAAGCAGACCGAAAAGGCAGATTTAGAAATCCTTGTATTGTTCAGCAGAAAAGATTGAAGTTGCAGATCTTTTCTCGCTAAATTATTATATCCTTGAAGATGTGAGCAGATTGAAGCTACAAGACATACCTTTGAAGTCGCGATGGATCAAACCAAAGCTACAAGAGGCGGTGGGCTAAAGAGACTACCCGAACAAGAAGAGTACCGAAGAAGTCAAGACTCGGCAAGGCCGGGCAAAATTAGCCCTTGTAAAGTCTTTGCCCTATCCCCGTTACACGACAATGAGCAAAGAGGGGCAGCTGTAATAGGGCAATTTTGCCCGGGGTCCAATAAAGACCCAAATAAAAACAAAATTGACTAA
This sequence comes from Gossypium stocksii, assembly GCA_020496765.1. Classification (NCBI taxonomy): domain Eukaryota; kingdom Viridiplantae; phylum Streptophyta; class Magnoliopsida; order Malvales; family Malvaceae; genus Gossypium; species Gossypium stocksii. The sequence continues at coordinate 9,283,078 of CM035621.1, read as the reverse complement.
AATTAATGTCCATTTACATTAAAGTCCTGACCCATTTACAAACACCCATTACAACACCTAACCCAACTCCCCTAACCTACCCGGGCCCGTTACAAGCCCAAAACTGACCTAAGCCCACATCCCACTGACCCAAGCTTGCCCAGGCACCCGAAACCCTAGCCGCACCAGTCTCTGCCCACTTGCCTCTGACAGCATGCACCTGCCCTCTGCCAGCGGTCCCATCCACCGTCCAGCACCGCCCCTGGCTCCTCTCAGCACCGCCTTTTACCTGCAAAGGCATTAAAAAGACAGGACAGAAACAATATAAAAAAAAAAGGGGGAATCGGCTATAAAAGCCGATTGTAAACTTCTGTAAAGGGGTTCGTTTTTTTCAAAAATACCAGCAATACAACCAGTGTCTTTTTAAGATTCAAAATCTACAAAATCCCAGAGAGCAAACAACAGCATTGACGATAACAGCGAAGGGAAACCCCCGATTGCAAACCAGAGCAGAATCAAACCAGAACGCAAGGTGATTTAAACCTCTTTCATTTTCAGGCATTCATTCGGTAAAATAACGACAATAAAGCGACGAATAATTAAAAAATAAAAAAAAACGAAAAAGGAAGAAATTTACCTTTCCGGCCACCGCGTGCGGTGGCCGGCACCGGCGCCGGTGACCGTCCGGTGACCGGCCGGTGGTCGGACCGACCACCGGAAATCGCTCCGGTCACCCCCCCTTTCTTTTCTCTCTTTTCTCTCTTCTCTTTTCCTCCCCCCGAGTGAAAATGAGAATTTTTCGAGTGTTCTGGCCTATTTATAGCACCTGAAAACGGTGCCGTTTTGGCCTTAATACCCAGGGCACAAAACGACACCGTTTTGCCCTGGGTCGGATCGACCCGACCCTACCCGCACAAGGTCCGCGTGTTTTTAAACGGAAGGGCTATTTGCGCAATCAGCCCTTCCGCTTTTTCAGACCTATGCAATTAGGTTTTTTAATATCTTCAAATCGGACTGTTAACTTACCCGGTTTTGTGATTTAGTCCCCTTCGCCACGACGTCGTTTTAAACGTGCAGGGAAATTGCTCCTTTGGTCCCTAAAGCTTGTTCCCGTGTTTACACAGACCCTCCCTTTCGATTTTATTTTCCAAATTTTGCCCGAAATTTCGTTTTACTTCTAATTTCATCCCTCCAGCTTCGTTTTCATTATTTTTCTTTAATTTTAAAGATTAGATATTATTATTATTATTATTACTATTATTATTATCAATATATTTACTATTATAATAATTATTACCATTGTTTTTACTAACATCTATTATAATTATAATTATATCCTATATTATTATTACTATTATTATTATTATTATTATTATTATTATTATATTACACCATACTTAATATTATTTTACCTTATACTTGGCATCATTATTTTAAAAATTATGATTTTATTACATATTACAAGTATTATTCCCTCTTTTAAGTATATTTACTAAATATAATACATAGTTACCTTGCCATTATTATTAAAAACCTATTGTAATTGTAATTTTTTATTGTCATATATTTTATACGTATACTCACTAGCATAATAAACATTATCATCGTTTTATTACATCATTTTAGTTATGTATTAATACATTCGTACATGTATATATAGGTGATACTATTATTTGTTATGTTTTGATACCGATATTTTCGATATATATATATTGCATACATACGTTCTAATCTCCATGTTGTACCTACATTCTTTTAAAATATTCGTTGTATACATATATGCAAATGTTACATATGCACATAATTTTTCTTAATACCATATTTCACGTATTTTCCATTATATTGGTTACATACTTTTTGCATTCTAATATTACCACGTACACATTTCCGTATACTACGCATGCCTATCTTCTATATCGTATTACCTATAATTTCCTTATCATCTCACGTGTGCATGTTTTTAAACTACATTATATATGTATTTTCTTAATGCTATATTATGTACATATTTCCTCTACGCATATATTCTTTAAAAAATGTACTTTTTATTCTGTTGCCGCGAATATTATCGCTGTTATCATTTTCATATGCTAACTTTATGTTTAATATCTTATCAATTTCATCATGGCTTCAAAAAACACCACCCGAAATATCTTATCAATCGAGGCAATATTTTTGTATTTAGTGATCCGGGAAATAGTGCCCTAACGTGCTGGGTCGCGATTTCTCACTCGTCTAAATACCTAAAATACCCTCCTAAATTTTGCGGTTTGCGAGATATCTCTAGTTTCGAGGAACCTAAGAACTTCGTGTCCAATCGTGCTGGATGTGCCGTTCGTATTCCTCCGAAACGAAAGAATCTCGATCTTTTTTAAATCGTCTCGTCTTAATTCAAAAATGTCTTCAAAACGAGGCAATATTTTTGTATTTAGTGATCCGGGAAATAGTGCCCTAACGTGCTGGGTTGCGATTTCTCATTCGTCTAAATACCTAAAATACCCTCCTAAATTTTGCAACTTGCGAGATGTCTCTAGTTTCGAGGAATTCGCGAATCCCGTGTCCAATCGTGCTGGATGTGATGTTCGCATTCCACCGAAGCAAAGGAATCCCGATCTTTTTAACTCAAATCCTTCCAGCTCAAAAAGAATCTTATTTTAAATCCTTCCAAAATTTCGACTTAAGACAGAAAATTGCTCAATTTGGTACCAATTTTGGGGCGTCGCGGGGGTGCTAATCCTTCCCCGCGCGTAACCGACTCCCGAGCCCGTTTTCTCTAATTTTTCGTAGACCAAAGAGTTTTATAAGGTGATCCAATCACACCTAAAAAGATTGGTGGCGACTCCTCTTTTTATTTTTTAAGTCGACATCCGTTTTTTTGCTTTCAAAAAAATGGTTACGACAATGTACTTCCAAGATCTGTTCCATTTCAGCACCACACAAACCAACCAGACCAAACAGCAAAAATCCTCTTCATCTCTTCGACCGGGTTCCAAATCCAAATCAAACGGGCTCCAAAAGAACAAGATGGATCTAAGAGGGATACTACTTTTAATGCGCTGAACATGAATGTGTTGATGTACAACAGTTCTACGGACTGCCCTCGTATTGGATGGAGACAATGAGGAATGATTGATTATGCTGAGAATATTTTCTTGCTTTGCTATTGACAGGCAAAGATCTCTCATTAGATCGTGCATATGGCAAGTTTTGACCTTCAAGGTTGGGTCTCTTTCCCCAACTTGAACCATACACCTTTCCACAAGCTCATCTAAGAAGCCTTCTGCAACATCCTCCAAAACTTCTCCATTTCCTTCATCCTCTGGTGATGACACAATGCCTTCTGCAACCCATAGTTGAATCAATGTTTCTGCAGGTATCTGGTAATCTTCTGGAAATTGGCTCAAATAAAGGAAACATGGTCTTAAATAAGGCGGCAAATCATCATAACTCAAGGCTAACACATGCTCAATATGTTGGGCACCTCCTTTGCCTTTCTTTAAGTATAATTTAGTATTTTTATACACAATTTGCCATTCATATATTGAACTCTTTGTAGCCAAAATGCCCCCCAATACAATGATGGCTAACGGCAGCCCTGCACATTGATGAACCATTTCCTTTCCCAATTCTTCCATTTTTGCATCAGTTATGTTTTCTGAAAAATAAATATAAAAAACACAATTACTATTCATCGTTAGCATCACATACAGCTTTTCATTTCTTTCAATAATAATAATAATAAGACATCATCGTATGTGATTCTTACAAATTAGGTGTGCTAAATTAAGTGAATTCTAATTTAATTTTTTTATTATGAAATCACTCAAAATAATAGAAAAAAGTTTTGTTTTTGAAATTTCCAGATATAACATACAAAAAAATATATTATTTACATATTAAAAAACTCTAAAGTTATAAAAAGTGTTTGTAATAAAAAATAATTTATATATCATAAAAGTTTTATAATATATTTATTTATAAAAAGTTATGACTTAAAAATATGGAGATAACTTATTTATATGCCTATCATAAAAATAATATGCTTATTAATAAAAAAATTATAATTTTTTATTATAATTTATTTATAAAAAATAACTTTTTAAAATTACCCAAAAAATTCATTATTTATAAGAATTGTTTTCAAAGTTATGGAGAATTTACAAAAGTTATATATTGTAATTTTTTTATTTTTTAAAATTAAATTTATATAAGTTTTATAATTAAAGCTACAAACTATTTGGACAATGAATTTAAATATTAGAAGTTTGATATTAATTATGGAAATAGAAAAATGTGTTCTTGCACTATATCGTGACGTATGATAACATTTGAGAGAATAGTGTCAGATACAAATATCATAGATAGTTGGTAAACTCTTTAATTTAAGACATTTAAGACTTCAAAACGTGATTAAGAAGGCATTTGTTGTTCTAAAAAAATATTTCCTTTATAAACATCACATTAGTATAGAATTAAAAAACAAGGTTGTATTGTATCAACATGTTATATATTTCATAACTTCAATCATAGGTAAAATTGAGATTATTCATATTGAGATGATTCATGCTTCGTAGAGCATATAGAAGAATGAGAACTTAACAATCTTAATGATGTAAATTCAAATTCAAATAATGATGAACTCGGCTGACCAGCAAATGATGATAATGAGCATATGTTGAATATTAAATAAGGAATCATTAAACAAATATGCACTAGAATAATTAAATAAAATTGAATGTGGTGTTTACTTTTTTTGCTATTTTTATTAATAGCCGTGTAATCAATTACTTTTTTAGACTAAAATAATACTTATGATGATTTTTATTTTTGTTACTTGTTTAAAAATATATTTATCATACTAATAATTTTTTATAATAATTAATATTTTAAAAAATTATGTAATTGTGTAATTAAAATTTGTACTATCAAATATGACATAAGAGATTACAATGTAATTACACTTTGTTAATTAAACATGTTTAGGGAATTACAATTCTTTGTAATTACAAGAAAGTATAATAATTAGTCTAATAATTACAATTTCATTTAATTATCCAAACTATGATAAAATTATGGCATATTACATCAAAAAAATATCATTAATGTAAAAAGGAAATATCTATAAAAAATAATAAAAATATTAAAAGTAAAAACTCTTAAACTAAAAATTCCGAAATATCTATAAAAGATATGAGTTTATTTTATGAAATTACAAAATTGTTAAAAGCATTCTAAAACATTCAAAAACTATTTCTAACATTTTTTCAAAAAAAAAAAAAACTTCTAAGATTATAAAAAAAATTATATATACAAATTTTAATTATAGAAAATTTAGATTAAAAAAGATAAAAAATATTATTTTTATATACAAAATTTTACTAAATTGATTTTTTAAATGAAAAATGAATTTTTTAAACGTTGCTTTTTTCTATAATTATAATGAAAATAATCACAAGATCGGCATTGTCATTTCTCAAAAAAATAAAAATAAACACATAATATTTCAATATTCCCTGTTAGTTTTTGAAAGAAAAATTAATCCTTAATTTTTTATGTTGAGCAAAAAATTGCCATTATTTTTTTAGAAAAATTAAAAAACAATTACAGAAAAAAAAACACTTCAATGGATTTGAGCCCAAAATAATATTTTAAAATTTTAATACTAGAAAAAAGTTAATTATATAAAAATAATATTTTTAATTTTTTTGAATTTATATAAAATAATATTCTTATAAAATCAGTTTTTAATAATTTTAATTTTTAAATTTATATAGAATATAATTATAATTAAAGAAATTCTAAATTTGTTTTATAATTTTATGTAATTTTTAGCTTAGGTTTTTGAAGTTTATAATTAAAAAAAAGAGCTTATTTTGCATTATTATTTTAGAATTTGTTATGATTTCAGAAAAAAAAATCAGAATTATTTTTATTTTTATTTCACAATTTGTTATGATTTCTAGTTATCAAAAAATAAATTAATAATTTTATTTTAAAAAGTTTTCAGATCTTAAAAAATACAATTTAATTATCTAATAGTTGTGAGTTAATTTACAAAATTAATACAATTTCAAACTTAAATTAATTTTATAAATATTAAATTATATATGAAACCGTATTAATAGCTTAAACGCATTTTCACGTATTAATTATGAATTCAAGGATTAGTAGGTACTCCAGTCCTCCTAAAATAGAAAAATTTCTATTTTGAATATTTAAAATATATATTAATAAAGGTAAATTTATAATTTAACCTAATGATAAAATTTTGATTTAATCCTTAAAAAATTATAATTTAGTTTCGGCGCCCTAAAAAAATGTTAATGTAATCCTTTTTAATTATTTATTAAAATATTAATTATTCACTAAATATTTTACTAATTTAAAGCTTCCGAGTTCAGAATTTGTTAAATAACATATAAGTTAAAATAATTTCAAACTTTTAAAAGCATAATCAAAGAGTTGAGATTTGAAAATATGAAAATTATTTTACTTTTTTGTTAATAGCTTACCTAACATTTACAAATATTATCATAAAATTGATTATTATATATGTAATTATTTATTATTATCTTTTATAATATTTTTTATTTAATATTATCTTTTATAACATTTTTACTCATAATTTTTAATAAGGATTTTATTTTTTTAAAAAAGTAATGTATACTTAATTGTGAATTAACCTTTCTAATTATCATAATTTAAATTCAAATAAATTAATAAAAATTATATACTTAAATACAGATAGTTTAAGGGATAAATCTCAAAAGTACACTTAACTTCAACATACATTGTTATATATAAACTTTGATTTGTACAATTTTATATATAAAAATTTGATTTAATTCAATTTTTAAAAACTTCTAACATAATTATCGACATAACACTATTTTAAATTTACATATTGCATACATCAACTTTATAACTTTTAATATAAAAATATAAATAAAAGAACTTGACCAATAAATCTAGAATATATTAAAATAAGATAAAGATAAGAAGTACCTGTAGAATGCGGTTGTGAAAATGCTATCCTTTGATATAATTCCCAGCTTTCATCATTGTTTAAACACTGCAATTCATGTAAGTAGTATCCTCTTCTATCTGCATGCGGAACTATCTCTTTATTTCGAGAGGTGAGCAACAACTTGCTGTTAGTGTTCATTGCAACTGGAAAAGCAGATTTAAGGCTATCCCAAGCATCTATGCTCCAAATATCATCTAATATCACCAAACATTTGTTATCCTTCAAGAAGTTATGTAACTTCTCTGCTAATTCTTCATCTCTCCTCTCTCTGTCGGCATAATCTAAAATTTTAAGACTAGACAAAATGTCTTTCCAAACTCTTATTTTTTGGAATTGTTGAGAAACATATACCCAAGCCAAGTGATTGAAATGACCAATAACATGGCTATGGCGGTATAGTTTCTTGGCAAGAGTGGTCTTGCCAAGACCACCCATTCCCCATATGGAAACAACCTTGCAACCGCTTTCCTCATCAACAAGAATTGACACCAACTTCTTGATATCATCATGCAACCCAACAACGTTATCGTCCACAATATGAGGATAAGGCCGCCTCAATTCTTTTCTTTGATTTGAAGAACTTGTACCTGCTCCATCCCTTGGCTGTTTTACATCATAGGTTTGTAATCGGCGAGTCAATCGGGTGATTCTGGCTGTGATTTTCTGAATCTCGCACTTGGTTTGGCAGAGCAACCCTCCCTCGTTAAGGATGCAAGCAAATCTTTTGATGACATTAGAGAAACCTCCTTTCCTTCTAGGTGCAACTTTGAGAGCAAAAGTCTCGATCACATCTTCGGCATCATACGCCAATTCTCTGATTTCATTAATACTGGTGCGCACCACCTCATTATCAACTTTCCTCGCGTCTGCCTCCTTAAGGAAACTTCGTATCCATTGAAGCTCCTTTTGCAAATCCTCAACTTGGTCCTTCACGCCCATCAACGATATGACTTCCTGAGTTAGTAATCTCCCAACAGTCTGGACAACAGATGAAATGGCTGAGAAATCCATGATTTTTGTTTTTCAAAAAAAATTCAAAGCAAAGAAATTCTTTGTTTTCTGATAACATTGATATTGCCCCTTTATGGTGTTCAAAGTTTTAAACAAAGAATTAATCTTGCTTGTGGAACGGGTTTAAGTGATTCAAAATGTTGCACAAAAGCTTAAGAATAAAATATTAATTATTAACCATTCCCAGCTGCAAGCTTGAAGCAAAGAACAAACGGGAACACGATAAACTTTGTTCGCTAAAGGGAAAACCAATTCCTGCTTTAATGTATTATGTATATCACTAAACCACATCAATCAATTTACATTGGCTTATTATATGTTATTTTTAACCCCGAAGAGTATTCTCTCAAGTCTCAGCTCAGGCAACTAAACGCAAGCTTGAACCTTAAGTAGTAGGAATAGTATACTGGTTTGCCCCTACCAAAGCAATTATCATTAATTCATCACTATTAATTGTCTCCATAAAGCTAAAAGAGCAAGAAAAGGATTTCATTCATACAAATTAAAGAAACGGAATCATATACTTTTCTTAATGGTTCCTTTTAATACAAACTATAATTCCAATAACTCAATTGTGGGTGTGCCGTCAATATTTGGGAAAACCAGAGAAGAAACAGAATCAACATCAGGATGAGGAGGAGCACCACGTCATGAGGACACAACAGACAACGTCCGGAAGAGTCAATTTGCCTCGTCACGACGTGAGGACATGTATTTAACTTAAATTGGGTTTCTTCTCCCAATTAAATTCTAATTAGTCTAGTAATATTTTAGTCATATTAGATTTTAATATTAGCCTATTTCTTGTAATTCAAATTCAGGGTTTATTTGTTTCTTCATCTTATACTTTCGTTTTTTCAATTTTTATCATTTTAGTAAATTTTTTTGCCTATGATTTTTATCTTATTCGGAGGAGTTTTTCACGTAAATATTTACATGTTTGATTTTCTCCTCATTTTCTATCTCGTTGTTTATATGGGTTAATCCCCAACAAATTGATATCAGAACTTGGTTCAACTTTCGCGAGTCGACTCGTTTAAGATAGCAATAATGAGATTCGACATTAAAAAGTTTGACAGAATCACAAATTTCAACTTGTGAAAAGTTTGGATAACGAAAATTCTGGTTCAAAATGGTCTGAAAAAGGTTGTTACAAAGTAAAAGCTCACGGATGCGAATCAAACAAAGTAGGAAGAACTTGATGAGAAGACACTTTTAACAATTCAGTTGTACCTTACTAAAATGTTTTGCAAGTACTTACGGAGAAAACGGCAATAGTTTGATAGAGAAAATTAGAAGCCCTTTAGAAGCCCTTTATGGATGAATGTAAGAACCATAGGGTCAATCAATTTGTTACTCTATTGAACGATCAGAAGAAAGTTGTGATTAATATAGATGATGAAGATCAGACTATACTATTATTGTGCTTTTTGCCCCATTCGTATAAAATTTTTAGGGAAATCATGATTTATGATAGAGATAAACTCTAATTTAAATATGTGAAGGGTAACTTGTTGAATAAGAAAAAACTATATAATAAGTTAGGTTGGGGTGCAGAGCAAACCATCTCCTTTCCAATGAAAGCACACTTATATAATTCCAGAACCCTTAAATTGGGCAGCTTCTCTAGTGTTGGCATAGGATCTTCCACAAGCTTGCAATCTCTCAAGTGCACATAAGCGATACTCGAAGAGAAATGGTGAAAATCTGGTAACTTCTCTATCTTCACTCCTAAAATCAATTCACACAAATTAGCACAACTTGAAAGGAGGTGAACTAATACTTTTGGGTCTATTCCTTCATCATTCCAAATACATAAGGACCGAAGGCAGTCACTTGCTATAATTGGCAGATTCTTATCCAACTCCTCCTTAAAATCTTCAATATTGAATGGTCCACGAATCCCCAACTTTCTAAGTTTTGTGAACTTGGAAAGATCTGCAACGAAGCAGTTCCTTGTGTTGAAGTTTATTAGTGTTAAATGTTTGTCAAGGTGTGCAACTTCAATTTGGTCTTATCATTCATCCACTCCGGGAGATACAGATGTCTTAACTGTTCCAACTTCCATATTATGTTTGGTACATAAATAGAACTATTCACAGGAAGACCAAAAATTCTTAAATCCAAGGTTTGCAAACACCTTAAGTTGCCCAGAGATGGAGGGATGTTTGGGCAAGTGAATTTAGTATAACCTAAATTCAAGAATCTAAGATGGATGAGATTACCTATAGCACTAGATAACTTAAATCCCGAACATTCGTCCGTGTCTCCTTGAAAGCTTAGAACTCTAAGCTTCTTAAAATTTCCAAACATGTACTTCCAAGATCTCTGCCATTTCAAAAGCACACAAACCCACAAGACCAAAAAGCAAAAACCCACCTCATCACTTTCTCCGATTTCCGATTCCATATCAAACGGGCTCCAAAAGAACAAGATTGATCTAAGAGGGATACTACTTTAATGCGCTGAACATGAATGTGTTGATGTACAACAATTCTACGGACTGCCCTCGTATTTGATGGAGACAATGAGGAATCATTGATGATGCTGAGAAAAATTTCTTGCTTTGCTATTGACAGGCAAAGATCTCTCATTAGATCATGCATGTGGCAAGTTTTGACCTTCAAGGTTGGGTCTCTTTCCCCAACTTGAACCATCCATCTTTCCACAAGCTCATCTAAGAAGCCTTCTGCAACATCCTCCATAACTTCTCCTCCATTTCCTTCATCCTCTTTTGATGAAACAATGCCTTCTGCAACCCATAGTTGAATCAATCTTTCTGCAGGTATCTCGTAATCTTCTGGAAATTGGCTCAAATAAAGAAAACATGATCTTAAATAAGGCGACAAATCATCATAACTCAAGGCTAACACATGCTCAATATGTTGGGCACCTTTGCCTTTCTTCAAGTATAATTTAACATTTTTATGCACAATTTGCCATTCATGTATTGAACTCTTTGTAGCCAAAATTCCTCCCAATACAATGAGTCAATGATGGCTGATGACAACCCTCGACAGCTATAAACCATGTCTTTCCCTAACTCTTCCAGTTTTGGATCAACTATGTTTTCTGTAAAATAACAAGCAATAACAACACCAAATTACTTCTCTATTTTAATCATTGAATTTTAATCTATCTTGAAAGAGTCGTTAATATTATCAAATTGTATTATTTTAGTTATTAAATCATTAATAGTGAAATAACAAGTTAACGAAATAGATTAAATAATCATTTAAGACGATTTTTTTATCAAATTACACATCTAAATCAGATTATTTTTTTGTGCAATTTAAATTTTTTTATTTTTTAAGCTTTTATTTGTTCTTTTATTTCTTTCATTTCCATACAAAAGTTTTAAGAAGCAAAGGAGATAAACTTAATTTGTTAATTGATATTATTGTAGTTTATAATTTCTGATAGTGAAGACCACTGTTAAATATTTATTAATTTAAATAATAAAATACATATTCAAATAGAATAAATTTGTTAAGTAAATATTTTAAGTTTTAAAGTTGACAATCTATTATAGATAATAAATATAGAGGGGGGAAGTATTATATCAATACATATCTTTTTAGTTTGCTAAAACTAATATATGAAATAAAAAATTCTCAAAATAATAAATAAATTTAGAAATTTAGTACTTAACAAAATATACTATTAGATATAAGGATAAAGAATATGTAGACAATTTTTTCCAATTTTATTCTTCAATTTTTTTTTATTTACATTGAAACTTGACAGTTTGTTTTTAATTTTACCCCTAAACTTGAATTTTATTAATGTTTGTTGACGTGACACTATAAGATTATGCCATGTCATCACTTGAAAATTTAAAAAAATTATATAAAATCTAAAATTTATAAAAATTATAAATTATATATTTAAAAAAATTTAGCTGATGACATTGTATAATCTCAAAATATCACATCATCATATATTAACTAAATCCAAATTTAGGGCCCAAATTATAATAATCATTAAGTTTCAAAATAAATATAGACCAAAAAAAATTCAAAGGCTTAGGTAGAAAATGTTACCAAGTTCAAGATCTAAATATTATTTTATACTTTAAATATATGATAATTTTTCATATATAATAGAGTAATTAATTTACAATTTAGGTTTTGAACCATACCTTATCTAGAATTTAAAGAAAAATTCACAGTTACCACATGTAGTTTCACTCCTTTAGATACTTAAATCATTAAAGAAGTATGACGTGGTATTTTTAAGCTAGTAAAACATTGGCACGTGGCACCCGCATCACATATCACTCTTGTTATTACAAGTGAAAAAAGAGAAACAAATATTAAAAATGATTTTAAAATCTAAAAATTAAAATAATTTAATAAAATATTTTTAAAATATTAAAATATTGTAAAATTATTAATTATAAATATATATATATTTTGAAATAATCTGGCTGGAGATCTTGTTAATTCAAAAAAAAAGTGGCGTAACAAAATCCAGAAAAGAAAAAAAAAAAGAAAAGGAAAAAAAAAGCCAAAATAAATAAAAGAACAAGCAGCTTCAAAGCCACCTCCCTAACTAGCAATTCCCAGCCGAAATAATTACTCCCTCGGTTTTGAAAGAAACATCTAAAAAATATGGAACTGAAAATATTTATAGTTTTGAAATTTTTAATATTTAAAAATTTAATAAACATTTGAAAATTGAAAATTTCCAAAACAATTAAAAAACATAGAAAAATAAAAATAAAAATGTTTAAGTTTCTAAAATTTTAAAGTTTTATATTCTTTCTTATTTTTAAAATAATTTTAATATTTTTTTCCATTCTCCATTATAATGAAAGTAGCATGTGATGCGAGTGGCACGTATCAACATTTCATTGACTATAAAATTGTCACGTTATTTTTCCAGGTTAAAGTGTTTAACGAAAATTAAGTGACAAAAACACATTAATCCTATAAAATTATATATATATATATATATATATATATATATTAATATCTTTTAGTGAATGAAAACTTACAAATTTCAAATAAGACTATGTCATATTAAAAATAACAAAAGTTAAATATTATTTTTTCAAGTTTTAGTTTGGGTAGTCATATTTTCCTTTTTTGATTTCCCAATATATTTACAGGAGTAAATTTATTAATTAATTTTTTGTATTTAGTAGGTCTATTAAAAGAATAGATGATGGCCATAAATTTTAAAATTGTTCCATACCCAGACTTATTAAATAATAATTTTATTACTTTTAATTACTATAGTTGTCTTATTATTATTATTCTCTCGTCATCACTAATTTAAAATGTAAATACACAACTAACCACTAATTTTAATCTAAACTTTACAAACTTATTGAAATTAATTGCCATCATAATGAAGTATTAATAATATTTAATTATTTTAAAAATGTGTTTAGATGAGAAATTTTAAATTTTCTAGATTTTTAAAATGCTACCATTTTAGAATTTATCAATTTAAAGTGTTAGTGCTTGTAATTGCTTTATTTGGATAAATAAATGATTTAGGAAAAACTGTGTTATTAGAATTTTACAAATTAAAAAATAAAAATAAGAAGAATAATATTAGAAATAAATAATTTAAAAAATTTCAATATGGATATATTTTAAAAATTTACAACAATTTTAATAAAATAAATTTTAAAAAATATAGTAGAATTAAATAAAAATTATTTTTGAAGTTTAAGTTATTTATTTTATAGTGAGAACGTGTTTTAAAATGAAATAAAATTACAATGAATTTAAATACACCAAAAAAAATTACAATGAATTTAAGGAAGTATGACGTGCCATTTAAAGAAAACTTCACAGATACCACCCGTAGTTTCATTCCATTAGATACTTTACCCCGTAAAGAAGTATGACATGGCATTTTTAGGCCAATAAAACATTGGCACTTGGCACCCACATCACATATCACTCTCATATTACAAGTGAAGAAAAACAAATATTAGAAATTGTTTCAAAATCTAAAAATTAGAAAGTTTTGATAAAATATTAAAAAAATTCTAAAATTATTAATTATAAACATTTTAAAAATATGGAACTAAAAATATTTATGTTTTTGAAATTTTTAACATTTAAAAATTCAATAAACTATTCAAAATTAAAAATTTTCAAAAAAAATAAAAAACTTAGAAAAATAAAAGAAATAAATTAATTATGTTTTTGAAAATTTTAATATTTAAAAATTCAATAATATTTTGAAATTAAAAATTTTCAAAACAATTGAAAAACATAAAAAATAAAAAAATTTATGTTTTTAAAATTTTTATTCTTTCTTATTTTTAAAACAATTTTTTAATTTTTTTTGTTACTTCACTATAACGAGAATGACATGTGATGAGAGTAGCACGTGTCAATGTTTCATTAGCTACAAAAGTGCCATGTCATTCTTCCATCATGATGAATTAAAATGTTTAATGGATATGAGGTATAGTTAAGAAGCAAAATGCATATTAACCCTATAAAGTAATATATATATATATATATATATATAAAAATATATATATATATATATAAATTAATAAAAAACTCAAATAAAACTTTAAAAATAACAAAAGTTAAATAAAGTTTTAGTTTGGGTACTCATGTTTTTTTTTTTTTTTTGGTTTTCCAATATATCTACTGAGTAAATTTAGTGATTAATTTTTTACATTTAATAAGTCTATTAAAAGAGTAAATACTAATCATAAATTTTAAAATTATTCCTTATCTAGACTCATAAAAAGATTATCATATTACTTTTAACTACTATAATTGTCTTATTCATTAGTATTTATTTTTCATTAGAATTTAGCTGTTGTCATCACTAATTCAAAATGTAAATACATAGCTACTCGTTAATTTTAATCTAAACTTTATAAACTTATTGAAAATAGTTGTCATTTTTACCCAAACAAATATTTACCCGAATATATTTACCCACATTTTTATCCAAAATGTTAATACATAGCTACCGATTTTGAAATTCTCCCATATTTTTATTCAAATAAATAAATTTATTTTTTAAATTTTGAAAACTTTAATATAAATGTAATTCATTTTATAAATCCCTCGTCCAAAAATAAAAGTTAAAATTTGATCTACTTTATAACTTTTAATATAAAAATATAAATAAAATAACTTGAAAAATAAATGTAGAATAATATATTAGAAATAAGATAATAAGTACCTGTAGACTGTGCTTGAGAAAATGCTATCTTTTGAAATAATTTCCAGCTTTCACCATCCTTTAAACCCTGCAATTCATATAGGTATCCTCTTCTATCTGCATGCGAAATCATCTCCTTGTTCCGAGAGGTGAGCAAGAACTTGCTATTAGTGTTCATTGCAACTGGAAATGCAGGTTTAAGACTATCCCAAGCATCTATGCTCCAAATATCATCTAATATCACCAAACATTTGTTATCCTTCAAGAAGTTATGTAACATCTCCGCTAATTCTTCATCTCTGTCAGCATTGTTTACAATTTGAAGACTAGATAAAATGTCTTTCCAAACTCTTATTTTTTGGAATTGTTGAGGAACATATACCCAAGCCAAGCGACTGAAATGACCATTAACTTGGCTATGGCGGTATATTTTCTTGGCAAGAGTGGTCTTGCCATGGCTTTTCTCATCAACAAGAATTGACACTAACTTCTTGATATCATCATGCAACCCAACAACGTTATCGTCGACAATATGAGGATAAGGCCGCCTCAATTCTCGCCTTTGATTTGACGAACTTGACCCTGCTCCATCCCTTGGCTGTTTTACATCATAGGTTTGCAATCGGCGAGTCAATATTGGGTGATTCTGGCTGTGATTTTCTGAATCTCGCACTTGGTTTGGCAGAGCAACCCTACCTCGTTAAGGATGCAAGCAAATCTTTTGATGACATTAGAGAAACCTCCTTACCTTCTAGGTGCAACTTTGAGAGCAAAATTCTCGATCACATCTTCGGCATCATACGCCAATTCTCTGATTTCATTAATACTGGTGCGCACCACCTCATCATCAACTTTCCTCGCGTCTGCCTCCTTCAGGAAATTTTGTATCCATTCAAGCTCCTTTTGCAAATCCTCAACTTGGTCCTTCACTTCCATCAACGATGTGAATTCCTGAGTTAGCAACCTCCCAACAGTCTGGACAACAGATGAAATGGCTGAGAAATCCATGATTTTTGTTTTTTTAAATTCAAGCAAATAAAATCTTTGTTTTCTGATAACATCGATATTGCCCCTTTATTGTGTTCAAAGTTTTAAACAAAGAATTATTCTTGCTTGTGGAACTGGTTTAAGTGATTCAAAATGTTGCACAAAAGCTTAAGAAAAACATATTAATTATTAACCATTCCCAGCTGCAAGCTTGAAGCAAAGAACAAACGGGGAACACGATCAACTTTGTTCGCTAAAGGGAAGACCAACTCCTGCTTTAATATATTATGTATATCACTGACTGAACCACATCAATCAATTTATTTACATTGGCTCTTGATCTTTGACATATTCAGTGTTCAACAAAATTACTCTTATCTCATAACCCACTAAAATTTTATCCGAGATTAAATTGGTGACAAATCCATGATTTTTCAGTTTTTTCCATTTCTTCTGAAAGCAGAGACGAAATTTTTGTAGTAAAATCTTTATTTTCTGATAACACTTATTTATGATGTTCATAGTTTTAAGTGAAGAATTGATCTTGCTTGTGGAAAAGTTTCGAGTGATTCCCATGACAGAAAATTTTTTTTTCTTACCCTCTCGATGAGACAGATATGCTGAAGAAAAGCTTAAGAATAACATATAAATTAGCGAGTGTTAAATTAATATTAGGACTTAAATCATTAATTATATTTATGAGAAAAAATAGTGGATCATTGCTTTAGACAAAGCTTGCAGATGTAGACTGAGGTCGAATTATGTAAACAATTTCAATATTCATTTTTATCTTTTAAGCGCTTTTAATTTCGTATAAAAACTGTGGCCACCATTCCAATCACTATTACAACCACAGTTTTTGGTTGCAAAGTAAATAACCCCTATTTTTACAGTTCACGAGTTCACCAAATAAGATTGTAGTAATTGTCAAAGAAATGTATATTTATAAATAATTAGGGCAAACCAAATTATTTTACTAAGATCCAATCTTGTTTGAACAAATACATATTATTACTTCCAATTTAGTTCTATTTTCGTCAAGTCTACGGGTTCGGGTCTTGTTAATTTGGGTACTTTCTATTTCAATCCTTTGTGACTCTCGAATTGATTTTTTTTTTTTGGTTAGAATTTGCGATACATAAATGACTTTACCTGCAGATTATTTTTCATAAAGTCGTTTCATGGTCTTATTTTTATTGATTCGACTTTAGAGATTGAATTTTTAAAATTAAAAGTAAATAAATAAATATTAAATGTATAAAAACTACAGGGATTAAGAGCACAATTAGATCATAATATAATTATATTATTTAGATAAATTGTATGGAGTTGAAAAAAACTCCAGAGGTGAAATATTTGCATGTGTCTTTTTTTTTGTGATTAAACAAATAAAATTAATCTAAAGGAATATCTTCGACTAAATAAAGACCTTCATTTCTGTTAAAAACCATCTTAATAATATAAACCGTTTCAAAGTTCATTTGGCAAGGAACATAATCAAACTATCATTGACTAATGTCTAATAAATTTTGTTGAATGCGTCTATTAAGTACTGAAAAAGACACTTTGGAAAAAGATTCCTAGCCTGAAAAGCTCCTGACTATCTATTCTAATCAATACCCTATCGTACTTTCAACTTTTTAAAATCTTCAAGGCATCAAGAATATTGGCATGTGTCTTTAGGTAATATTACAAAGGTAGTTATTTGATATACAACTAGAGGTGATCATGGGTTGGGCGGCCCGGCCCGACCTGAAGGCCCGCCCGAAAAATGGGAGGGTTTAGGTAAAAATATAGGTCCGAAATATGGGTTTGGGCAAAAATACGAGGTCTGTTTAGAAAACGGGCCGGGCCTCGGGCCAACCTTTTTTGGCCCGGGCCCGGCCCGGCCCGGCCTGTCCCAAATTATATAAATGTATATTTATTTTTTTATTTTTTTAAGTATATGTAATTTTTAACTTTATTTTTTTTAGTTTGTGTATTGTTTTAAGAATTGTTTATCTCAATTTTGTTTTGTTCCTTATTTTAATATTTGTTTTTATATTTTTAAATTTATTTAATTTATTATATTTTTAAATTTTTTAATGAAATAAGCAAAAAAAAATTAATATGGGCCGGGCCGGGCTAGGGCTTAGCATTTTTATTTCGGGCCGGGCTTGGACAAAATTTTAGGCCCATATTTTGGGCCGGGCCGAGCCCGGGCCTAGAAAACGGGCTGAAATTTTTTCTGGACCCGGCCCATGATCACCTCTATATACAACCAATAAAGTCTTTTATATGTGATTTATATAAAGTATTATTTACAATAATTTGTTTAAAAATTATTTCATCATTAATAAATATATTTATTTTCAATTTGTTTTAAAAATATATATTTGGTTATTAAGAGAATAATAAATCTATACTACTATATATAAAAGGAGTTTCCAATGCATTCCTTTAATGACACGTGTCTCAAGCTAATAAACAAACAATGGTTTTTTTTTTAGATAATATAAGGATGGTAAAATTTTAATTTTGATCTTTATACTATGTTCAAGTTTTAAATTTAATTTTGACATAATTTGGTATTTTAATTTTTATAATGTTATTGTAAGTCTAAATACTTCATTCTGATTAAAATGTTGACCTACACATATCCTGATGCACAACCTTTTATTTTTATTTTTAGATTATATAATAATGGTCAAATTTTAATTTTAATTTTTATATTATGCTCAAATTTAAAATTTAATCTTTATAATTTAATTTTTGACATAATTCAATACCTCAATTTTTATAATGTTATAGTTAGTCTAAACACTTCGTTCTAATTAAAACGTTGACGTATACATGTCCAAATACACAACCTTTTGCTTCTTTTTTGAGATTATATAACAATAGTCAAATTTCAATTTTGCTCTCAATAATATGCACAATTTTAAAATTTAATCTCTATACTTTAATTTTTTTTGACATAATTCAATGCCCAATTGCAGCTCTAACAAACATCAATAGGCAACATATGACCCTTAAGGTATACCAAACACATTAGGAAGATCGTACACCAGATCGAAGCTTTGGTTGGGATCGTATGCCGAATGGGATGTTTGCGGAGGCGAGGTAGAGAACATAGTATCGTTGAAAGGTGCCAATCCAAACATATCAAACGTCATTGATGATTGCGGTTGCTGGTCATTAGAGCTGCAACCAGGCATCTTTGAGTGATATGAGCTGCTTTGAGACCCCTCCCCAAACATGTGTGAGCTTGGAGGTTGGGCCTTCAGATCGGACTCCAAAAAATACATAGTGGTAACGCCAAATAGATTAGCACTACCAAATAAAAAAAAAACATTTTAAAAAAAATGATAAATAGTGATGGTGCCAATCATAAAAAAAAATATTTTTCTTAAAAAAAAAAGAAGGTGAATAGTGGTGGTGCCAAATAAATTGACACCACCAAAATCTGGTTTAGGTGACGCCAATCTCTTTGGCACTACCAAAATTTTTTAAAATTTTCACAAAATCCATGTAAATACATGTATTTTTAGGGTATTCTTATAAAAGTGATGCCAAATAGATTGACACCACCCAAAAAAATTATTTTTTAAATTTTAATAGTCCATGATTGGCTGATGTGACAAGTAGGTAACACTAATCTTTTTAGTACCATCCATTTTGACTATTCATTTTAGGTCATTTAAGTACATAATAAAAAAAAGAGAGTCATTTTTATAAATAATAAAAATTTTATATTTATTTGTACAAAAAAAAACCATTTTAATTGTATTAGCAACTAGTCCTGAAATTTTAAATTTGAAAAGTAAATGGATTAATTTCCTAAAACTAAAATATTATGATTAAATTGAAAATATATAAATAATATAAAGACTTGGAGCATATTTTAACCTTTAAAATTTTACCTTATAATTTAGTCCAAAAACTTTAATTCATCTATAATTTGGTTCAAAAAATTAATTCATCCAACTCTCAACCTTCCGAGACCATACTAATTCATTGATAATGGTTTGGGTTTGTTTATAATTAAAGTAGTTTAAGGCTTAAAATTCATTGAGAATATTTATAGTGAAATTCTACTTGAAGAGTTGCTTATCAATTTCGCCATTGATGAATATATTTTTTTTTCTTTTTTCTTCAACAATCTTATTATAAGTTTTAATTATATTTGGTTTTTTTTAATATAATACCTAAAACTATCAATAACCCCTCTTTAATCCATAATTAGGAGGATAATGTGATTCAACGCACTCGAATTTACATGCTCTTGCATTGACAACAATGCTCATATTAATCGAGTTAAGACTCAATCGACCAAATCGATTTATTATTGAAACTTAAGAAATTTAAGATTTTAAAATTCAAGTCGTAATATGCGTAAATTATATGTAATTTCTCTTTTGATTTATTTTGATTTAAGTATTGGATCTCCAATCCTCAAACGCTCACTTTAATTCAGGGATGTATCTAGAGGGCTGGAATGGGTCTTGTCTCCCTAAAATGAAAAATTTTCTATTTAAGTTCTTTAAAATTTTTAAAATTTTAAATTAATAAAGATAAAATTATACTTTGATCCTTCTAAAAATGATAAAAATTTGATTTAATCTTTTAAAAATTATAAAAATATAGGCTATTCAAATAATGAAACTGCATTTTTATTATCGTAAAAATTACAATTTAATTTTGATCCCTAAATAAAATTTCTAGATTCGTCCCACTAATTATCGGTAAAATTGTATATACAAATTAAGGAACACAAATTACTAACTTTATAGGCTCATAGTAATCTGAAACACAATGGATGATTTAATTTGATGGATCAATTACATGATTTGTGAAGATATATAAAGCTTGAGATGGTTTAGACAATGGCACATGATGATTCGCTCCTTTTACAGACATGAAAGTCAATGAATCTCCGAACTTGTACAGCCACCCTCCTTCCTGCAGTTTCATTATTAATCATCGTTACTTTTATATTATATTTATTAAAAATAATAATTAAATTTGACAAATAAACTAATAATTAAAACAATTAATGACCTTGTTTTCATGATTCCAAGCTTCATTTTTAGTCAAATTAAAGTTCATGTCGCTGGCTAACTTTTTAACATGTCTTAAGGTTCCAATCATAGGCACTGCTCCATCATCTTCTCCGCTGTAAAAAAGTAGGCCACAAAATTTCACCACTGTAAATCAATTTCTACTAAATTAAACATTGTTCATGTCGAAAGCAAAACCCAACCTGAATATGGTAATAGGAACGGATTGTTCGAGAATTTGCTTCAATATGGGAAGCATGTCAATATGTTTGTCAGCTAAGCTGTAATTGAGACCACTTTTCCTAGTAAATTATCATTGTAACAAAAATTTCAGTATAGCCCTTATAGAAACCTTTATACAATTTCACACACACATATATATAGATGTATGAATGCTACTTACTCGAAGCATCCCGCATATTGATAGCTCAAGTTGGTTCGATTTCCATGGAAAGCTTTTTGAACTTCTGGAAGGGTGAAATAGAAATCTGTCCTGAAAGGAATGCACATATCTACTTCATTGATAATCTTAGTAACCTGTGGCACCAAATAAGGCAAACTTAATTAACACTTAATCAAGATTATTCATGTAATTATTTTTAAGATTTAGCATTCTGTACCTCTTTTCCAGCGTATAGATCTTCAAATTTTCCATCACATGGTGTTCGAAAAAGATCAAATTGCCTTTTCTTAGCTTCTACAACTGAACTTACGTTAAAAGCAATCATTTCGGCCTTATTCATGGCCTGTTGGAATGCTTCGGACCATTGTGTGGGATTATCGTAATAGTTGTCTTCATCGTTTCCATTGAAATGTTTCAAGATCTGTTTATACAATTTTTTAGGAATCATCCCTTTGGATGCATACAATTCATATTCTGCAAGAATGTCTAGCTTATACCGAAGAAGGGGATCGCCCAACTGTAATTAAACATTCAAAAAAGTTAATCTAAAGTTGCTAGAATGTCGACTGAACTACAAATGGAGTATGACCAATTCCAAATTCAATTCCCTAGATGAAAAGAAGTAATAATCAATTGTGTTGTACTTACTACCACTCCTTTAACATTAAACCTCAAACTCTTTGATTCAGTGTTGCGTTGAAGTAAAGTGTTAGCCAAATTAGGTACGAAGTGTCCTGAGAAAATAATAAATGTCATAAATAAAATTTTACTTTAGGTAGAGATTGGTCCAAAATTGTTTCAAACATGTGCATCCAACGAACCTGCATAGCTTGTTCCACCAAGATATAAGTCTCTAAACTTGAAAATCGGATACTTTTGGAACCACTTCAGTATGAATACAACCAAGTCAGCATCTGTAAGAAATTAATAATAAAGAAAAATTTTAAGAATTGCAACATTTTTTTTTAATATAAGAAAATAAAGTTTCGAGTTTCAACTTATAATCTTACTTGTGCTAACATCTCCAACTTGATAATCACTGTTTGTGTTTGAATATGACCATCCGGATCCAATTGGTGAATCGATGAACAACATATTTGACACTAAAATTTGTTTACCAAAATTTTAAATAAAGTCAACAAATATGGATGAAAATTATATATATATATATATACATATATATATTTTTGATATTATGCATTTCTGTTTTATGGTTCATGTTCGGGGTTCGTGACTGTCTTTTCTGACAATATTATCTTTAAAGTTCGAACCTATATTCTCCTCTTAAGAATGCAATGTATCTTATCATTACACCCAATCAATAAAATTATATATTATTATTACAGGCAATTAGTAAGGAAAAAAAGTAAACCTTTGGTCCATGCATATGGATTTCTCTTGAGGCCACGAGCATTGTTTGTAGTAGTGAAAGGACCAATACCAACAAAGCTATCTCCAACTGAACTACAACCTGGTCCTGAGAAAATCATATCAATTTTAAGAGAAAGAAGAATTCGAGAGGGATTTAATTGGGTTGAGATTCGGATTTCAATATCTACAATCACTTTGATAAAGAAAAATTTGAAAAGCAAGCTGACCTCCTGTTAACCAAATGGTGAGGGGTAGACTCAACGGATCATTCTCGGCTTCAACGAAATAATAGAAAAGACTTCTACCAGCATTTGGATCAACATCGATATACCCAGAAAATTGCCTGAAATTAACATTAGGTTGCCCAGGCAATGTTCCTATTTGATCAGACAGATGGTATCCTATAATACCACCGAATATGAAAGTATAAATGATATTAAAGAATGCCTCGACTCCCATTGACAATATGATAGAAATCTTAGAATACTACAAGAAAGTTTGATTATTTTGATTGATTTTTTTACGATTATGCACTGAATTCATATAGTGGAATTTTAGTGTGTGTTTTTTTGGTTTTAATTGAACAAAATATTGTTGGGACAATGCTTAGAGACAAGTAAGATTAAAGTTATGATAGCTTATTTAAGTGTTAATTAATTACTTTCGTTACATTGGCAAGACAATACTCTCCCCCGGTCACAAATTTCAATTCCTATCCATCTTCAACGAATCAAACCATTGTGTGTTAGAACAACAATTCATTTGTTCTAAATTAATTTGTTTAAGATAAGTATTTTTGCTCTCGAACTTCTTTTTTTTTTAGAATTATGTGTCATAAATAATGATGTGGCATTTGTCACGTGTCACTTGGTGATTGGACCACGTCATTGACTATAATTGACTGGCGGAGGCATCAACGAGGAAAAAAAAAGTTTAAGTACTTAAAAAAAAAGTTTAAGAAATTGATTGTATTTTGAGCCGTATACAGTTTTTATATCAAAATTTTAATATTTTAAATATGATTGGAAAAGGTATAATTTACTCAATTTTTATTAAATTTTTTATAATCTTTTACAATTTTTTATTATATTTATTTTTTTACAAATTTTAACATATTTTTATTTTTTAAAATACATATTTATACTTTTATATATTTTTTAGTTTTTATAATTTTTATATTTTATATTTTTTTATTTTTTTCGAATGATGATGTCATTCTAATATTAAAGCATGACACGTGGTAGTTTATGATTAATTGGATATTTCAATTTTGTTTTACGTCAGAGGACTAAACCAAAAACATTTGATAAAATTAAAGACAGAATTAGAAACGTTTGATAATATTAAAAACTGAAGTAGACCAAAAAAGAAAAAAATACTTTAAAGATGAAATTGAGAAAAACAATATACATTAATGACGGAAGTGTGTATTAAGCCTAATTATAATATTCAGCGGGAGTGTTCACAATCATGATGTTTTGGCATTAAATCTTAAAAGAATTAAAACAAAATTAATAGTTAGAATAGGATAAATAAAGAGTTGATGCCACATATGCAAATGGACCTAAATTATTAAAACTTTGGTGACGTTCCAAATACGCAATCGAAATTTTATAATTGTTTTAGTTCAAAAAAGAAATATTAATTTTTAAATAACGAAATTCAAAGATCATTATAGCGATGTCGTAATTACTTTTGAGAAGTGAGGTACAAATGTTTCATGCCATTTTTTCCACAAGACAAGCAATAAGTAGAACTTCCAAGAATGTGCAGATAAGAAAAGTTGAACCTTGAGTTAGGAAGATGAACAGAAAGTTAAACATAAAGTTTTCCTTAGAGATCATGTCGAAGATAGAACAGGAAATTCAACTCAAGGGGAAATATTCCACTTAGGGAAGCTACTGAAGATACTGCTTGAAGATATTTGATGAATGATTTGAAGATAATATGCAAGACATTTTTTGGTGATTAATTAGTGGTAGGCTGTCCACACTTGTAAAAATAAAATTGATTTGAAATTTTAAATTAATAGATAGCTGCAAGTAGGATCATAAACACATAGACTAATGATAATTATATTCTTTAAATAAAAACTAGGAAATAAAAAATTAAATTGAAATTGAAATTAAATGAAGAAATCAATAATTAAAATCTTGGAAAAACCGATGAGAAAAACTCTAGTTAAAGGTAAAATTTTCGCTTGATTCATAGATTCAATCATCAACACAATGATATCTTCAATGTCTTTAACAAATTAACTCTAGTTGCTAACTCAACGTTGGGCAACCAATCTCTCCTTACATGTTCGATAACCAAGAGGCAACTTGTTTGAAATTATTTCCTTGGTCAATAAATAATCTCGTAACTCAATGCCTAAGATTTGAGTTATCAGCAGTTTAAAAATGAGAGAGATCTAATTCTAACTAATAAACTCACTTCAGCGAGATTTATTAAAGCTAGATCACACATCCACACCACATATTCAGAAATTATGACATAAACAATTAAGCGATATGTCACAGTATTAGAATGCACTAAACAATCACATATTTAGTTATTCTAATTGGTAAGACAATTGTTTTAAGCTATCAAATACCTACTGAATATTTAACAAACACGAACAATTGTAATTCAAGAAGAAGATGCGCAAATACTAAAGAACACAAAAAGATTGATGATGTCCACTAGAATAATTAACAAATCGACTAAGGCAAGTGCACCTATCAATTAATAGTATAACTATAATGAGCACAAATAACGTTCCATCGAGGACTACATTTAATAGTAATTATCGTCTTTCTATTATTTAACCTAATAATTCAAAGGATTAATTAAAACTAAAATTAACTAACTAAATGAACTACGAATGCGTCAAAGAAATAAACACGAAAATAATCAAATATCAATCGATTGACTAAACAATACCCAGGTAAGAATCCATCTAGAATTCATCTAAAATTCTCAATCCAATTTATGCAATTTATTTCCTTAGTTTCCTTGATCCATAGAAATTTCTAACTTATGTTGATATCTCTTTCTAGCATAAAAGCAACTAACTTTAGGTTAATTAATTGAAATTAATTTATTTCTAATTAAAACTCCTATTATCGCATTAATTCGTTTTATGGACTCCCTTATTAGATTTAACTCTAATCCTGTAGATTTATGTCGACATATTTCTAGGATTGCATACAACTCCATTCAACTACGCAAGATCTAATCACGAGATGGATTTATTCAACCTCAAACTCATGCACATCAAACATGAATTAAAACCTTAAAAATAATAACCCAAGAACAATTCAGAATTCATAGTCGAAAACATAGAAATTAAGATTTTATTGCATAAAACTAAAAATCAAATAATAGAATTCATGCTAGGATTCATCTCTCCTAGCTATTTAGAAAATTAGTTCATACTCGCAAAAAGAAACACCAAAAATACAATATAACCAATAAAATAAAAGAAACTCATGATAACTTCTTCGGAAATCTACTTGGAATCTTCAATCGTGATTGAGAACTCTTCAGAATCAACTTCCAATGTATTCTTTTGGGTAATTTTCGTTCTAAACTAAAACGACTATGTTTCACCCTTTTTATCTCCTTATAATGATTATGTATGGAAAAGCCAGTGCCTTCCAATTCTATCATTGATAAGTTGCAAAATGAACAACTTTGGGATGTACCTCGATCATGTACGACGCAGTGATAGGATTGGCCCTAGGGGTTGTTTCAAAGTGCAATTGCCCAGAGCCCAAAGTTAAAATGGACCCAAAAAATTATTTATTTAGCTTTTAATGTGGAAAAAAAATCTTCAAACTAAAATAAATTAATTAAATACTTAGGAATTTTAATTCTTAGCCATAAATATTTCATCTTCAACTCCTTGGCTTCTACAAAGCTCCTCTCGTTCCCAAATTCCAACTACTACTATTGAAGTTAAAAAAGAATTTCAATTTTTCCCCATTCAACCTTCTTTATTTTCCCATAACCATGGTAATAGGAGAATTTTTCTACAAATTAAATAGGGCCAAATTTGATTTGAGTAATACATCATTCATTAGTCACTAGCATCAATCAATTGAAGTTATTAATTTTTACTTAATATTTGAGAGATTGAGAGCCTTTCATATGTGGTCTGTCAGATCTACCATGCTGCAAGTATAATTCTCCCTCCTTCCACTTCTTGCTTGTAATCTTTTCATTCTTATTTGATTACATTTTGGGGTTTTAACTAATAAAATCATTAAATCATCCTTATATCTAGCTTCTCCCCCTAATTCCTTCTTTGGTGAACCATAGTACAATATACTACTACATACCTTTCTTTATGATTTTATACGATTAAAATTTTAGTTGTTTTTGTTACTCATTTAATTTTTTTTAGTTGCATTTTCCTCACAAATAATTGGATATTGTTAATTGCAGTGTCTATTTGTAATTGTTTATTATAATTATATTTAAAGAATTCCAGTGACTCGATTTGACTTTTGGAATTAGCAAATTTGTAAGCAAATATTCAACTTAAAATTCTTCTATTGGGTGCTATTGTTTTATTCCTTGTGTTACTTGAGTATCTGATTTATCTTTTTATATATAATTGTCTAGCAATTTCATCAATCAAGAATGATTTTTTTGGAAAACATTGATGTTGATGTTAGTGGTGGAGTTAGAAAACCTTTTTTTGGAGGGTAGAATTAAATTGTATATATTTACGATAGTGAAAATGACCGTTTTAATAGTCTATATCTTTATAATTTTTAAAGAATTAAATCAAATTTTTATTATTTTTGGAGGCTAAAGTACAATTTTACCATTACTAATTTTAAAGTTTATAAATTGTAAAGGGTCTAAATGAAAACTTTTCTATTTTAGGATCGGGCCCCTACCATCCCCTCTTGGCTCCGCCACTGATTGATGTTATCATTAATGATTATGCACCTCAGAATGCTGGTAGAACATATTTTTTATAATTTTTTTATGTTTTTGTAATTGATGACATATAGTAGATTGAATGAAAAATATTTTTTTAATTTTGTTAGAAAAATATGTTATTTACTTAATATTATAAAACGTATTATTTCAATAAAATTAATAGTATAGTATTTTAATTTATTGTATTACATTTTATATTTTTTTTGAAAGAATTCGATTTATTATTTCGTCTAATGGCTCAAAATCAAGAAGAACGTACATGGTAATTGATGATTCATTGAAGATGCTTTAGAGAAGCATTGTGGGTAGGTCAAAAGGATTTTAAAATACGGATTGGTTGCAGCGAAACTTTTTTCTTATGGGATTTGCTGATGTGAATGTCAATTGTCATCAAGTTGGAGGGTGGCTTAACGAATGGCTTGTTGCTATCCAACCATGGTCTGAAAATTTTAAGGTCAAGTCTCGGTTGGTTTGGATACTCTCTTATGGGGTACCGTTCCAAGCTCCGTGCTTGGAATCTTTCCAAACATTGCGAACCTATGGGGGTCCCTTATCCAGCTCCATAGGAAAACAAATCGCGGAACAGATTGTAGTTGAGGGGTGGTATTATTAAGCACTAATATGATCAGAATCTGTTCAGTTCGCCTTAAGGATTCAACCTTCAAGGTTCGGGTTGAAGAATTTGATGGTCCTGGTTTGAGGTTTCTCTTTTAATAAGCATTTGAATTCTGTAATGGAGCCTGATTGTCCTCGGAACCAGGTTCATTCTGACTTGACGAATAAAATTGAAGATGAAGAGAACACCAGAGATCTCCTACCGGTAGTGGAACTTGAAGATGAAGAGACCTCCGAAGACGGTGGAAGGTCCGCTGGACGTTGAGAAGCTGTTGGGGTTGAAAAACACCTATTATCTATGAAGGTAATCTTTGTTTTAACAGCAAGTCTTTGCTGGTTCAAATCTGGTGACAATGAGGAGTATTACCTATGTAGGTAATTGGTTTTGTGTTTGAGAACACGTATTACCTACGTTGGTAATCTTTGTTTCAAAAGCAGCAAGGTTGAGCTGAAGGTCAGAGCAACCAGTCTCTTGACTTGAGTGGAAGCAAAACAATGGTACCCATAATTAAAGGAGAAAAACAAATCAGAATTGGAAACGTGAAGCAAGAAAAACTAAGGAAGAAAAAGATTGATATTCATCATCGTTAAAGTTTTACAAAACAAGATACATATAAGAGGAGATTACTTGTGATTACAAGTCAAAGTCTTCTTAGACTTCACCTAACACCACTTAGACTTTGAAATAAAAAGACATAGCTAGTAGACTTAATTAAGGCTAGTTGACAGCTACATTAATCATGAATTTACATCACATATCTGCCTAACAAAGTTCAAATTGAACTAAACTTAATTACATTAACAAAATGACAAAAAGAAAATGAAACTAAATTCTTGCTGCTGTGCATGGCCACCTTTGCTGCTGCATGGAGGCTACGTTCAACACTCCTCCTTAGCTTCCATGCTGCTGACTCCCAACTGCCTTTTTAGTTTGATAAATCTTGAAACACCAAGAACCTTGGTGAAGATATCAGCAATTTGATCTTCAGAAACGCAATGAACTAACTTGATCTCACTAGCTTGCTCCATTTCTCGAACAACATGAAGCTTTATGTTGAAGTGTTTGGTTCTTCCATGGAAGACGGGATTCTTAGCTATTGCTACAGCTGACATATTGTCACAGTAAATTTCAGTTGCATCATTTTGAGCAAGATTCAAATCAGCAAGGATTTTCCTTAGCCAGACAGCTTGGTTAACAGCATGAGCAGCTGCTACATATTCGGCTTCAGCTGTTGATTGAGCTACAATGCCTTGTTTCTTCGAGCTCCAACAGAACATAGCAGAGCCGAGAGAGAAGGCATATCCTGAAGTGCTCTTTAAATCATCCAAGGAGCCTCCCCAATCACTATCAGTATATCCTATGAGTTTCAGCTGAGAAGTGGGTTTATACATCAAACCATAGTCTAAGGTCCCCTTGATGTATCTTAATACTCGTTTTGCCACTTGAATATGCTGTGTGTTGCAATAATGCATGAACCTCGACAATATACTCACAGCAAACATGATATCAGGACGTGTAGCAGTTAAATACAGAAGACAACCAACCATGCTCCTGTAAGTAGTCTCACATACTGGCATATGATCACCAAGTGCTGATAGCTTTGTTCCAACAGCAATTGGTGTGCTAGCTGGTTTACAGTTCTTCATAGAGAACTTGTCTAGGACTTTTGTAGCAAAAATCTTCTGTCCTAGAAAAATTCCTTCTTGAGTTTGCTGCACTTCCATTCCCAAAAAATAAGTCATTTGACCCAAGTCAGACATTTCAAAAATGTCTTGCATTTTAGCTTTGAACTTAGCCAGCATAAGTTGATCACTTCCAGTAACTAGAAGGTCATCGACATAGAGAGAAACTATGAGCTGAATTTCAGCTTGCTCCTCCTTGACATACAGTGTGGGCTCGCTTACACTTCTTTTGAAGCCTAAACTAACTAAATGGCTGTCAATCTTGGCATACCATGCTCTAGGAGCCTGTTTCAGGCCATAAAGAGCCTTCTTGAGTCTATAAACCATGTGTTCTTTTCCTGAAACAACAAAGCCTTGAGGTTGTTCGATGTAAATCTCTTCTTCAAGCATGCCATTTAGGAATGCAGACTTGACATCTAACTGATGAATGAGCCAGTGCTTCTGAGCAGCTAATGCAATCAATAATCTGATCGTATCAAGTCTGGCCACTGGAGCAAAAGTCTCCATATAATCTAAACCATACCTTTGGCTGAAACCTTTCACCACCAATCTAGCCTTCAGTTTGTTTAAGGTTCCATCAGCCTTATGTTTGGCTCGATAGATCCACTTCACACCAATGGCTTTCCTGTTTGGAGGTTTCTCAATAAGTTCCCAGGTTTGGTTTTTCTCAATCATTTTTATCTCTTCAATCATGGCCTGCTTCCAGCCTTCATGTCGATAGGCTTCTTCAAAGCTGTTTGGTTCAACTACAGCTACATGAGCCCTTTCATAGATTTCAATTAAGGGTCTAGTGCCCCTAACCGGTTCATCATCTATATCATCTTCTTGTTCAACTTGCACAGCTTCAGTTTCACCTGTTATTAATTCTTCATGCACAGCCTCGGGCTCTCTTCTATCCCAATTCCAGCATGCATTTTCATTAAACACCACATCTCTGCTGACTTGCACCTTCATTGTCAGAGGATTGAGAACTCTGTAGCCTTTTTTGGTTAAGCTATAACCAACAAATACTCCTGGTTGAGCTTTCTCGGACAGCTTGTCTCTCTTTACTGCAGGTATACAAGTATAACAAAGACTACCAAACACTTTCAGATGTGCTAGAGAAGGTTTGAAACCATACCATGCTTCGAATACTGTCCTTTGAGCTAAGGCTTTGGTTGGAAGTCTGTTTTGGAGGTAAACAGCTGCATTAGTTGCTTCAGCCCACATAGTTCTTGGCATATTTTTCTCGAATAACAGACATCTGGCCATGTCCATTATGCTTCTATTCTTCCTTTCACTAACTCCATTCTGCTGAGGAGTATAGGTGGTAGTCATTTGATGCTTGATGCCTGCTTCATTGCAAATGGCTTGAAACTTGGATGAAGTATATTCAGACCCATTATCTGATCTGATGGCTTTGAGCTTGCAACCTGCTTCTGTTTCAGCTGCAGCTTTAAACTTCAGGAACACTTGAGGCACCTCTGATTTATGTTTTAAGAAGAATATCCAACAATATCTAGTATAGTCATCAATAAACAGGATGAAATACCTGTTTCCACTAAGGGATTCAGTCTTCATAGGTCCACATACATCGGTATGAACTAACTGAAGCTTTTGATAGGCTCTCGATGCTTCATTCTTTGGAAATGGCTTTCTGGTTAGCTTCCCTAGCTGACATATTTCACAAATGTCTTCATTCTTCACTGAGCTGATGAAGTTTTCCACCATGTCTTTGCTAATTAGCTGGGCCATCGACTTGTGGTTAACATGACCAAGTCTTTGGTGCCAAAGCTTGGTTTCCTCAGTTACAGCAATGTAAGCAGCATGTGTGTCATTTGGCCAGTCGATTTCAAAGCACTTTTGAGTCATTTGAACTGTCATAAGTCTCGAGCCACTTTGATCAGTAATAGTGCACTCTTGACCTTTAAACTCAACTGAGTAGCCTTTCTCAAGCAGCTGAGTGATGCTGAGAAGGTTCCTCTCGATTTCAGGCACCAGTAACACACTTGTTATGATTTTATTTCCTGTGGAAGTGCATAATAGCACGTCTCCCTTTCCTTCAGCTTTAATAAACTGACCATTGCCAACTTTCACCTTGGTCTTGAAGCTTCTATCGAGGGTTTTGAAAATGCTGGCATCCGGTGACATGTGGTTGGTGCAACCACTGTCTAGTAACCACCCTCTTGAGCTCTTGCTTTGACCAGCCAGGCATGATACAGCAAAGACCTACTCTTCACAATCACTGTTGTCTTCAGCCACTCGAGCTTCTTCATTCTTGCGTTGTGGTTGTTTCTGGCCAGGTCGGGCTTTCTCTTTGCAGACCCTTTCAACATGGCCCTTCTTTTTGCAATGCTGGCATGTAGCATCTGGTCTGAACCAGCATCTATTTTCAGGATGACCTGGTCTCTTGCAATGCCTGCAAGATTTGTCTCCTTTTCTTGTAGCATCAGATTTGGGTTTGTTTTTCCAGGCCTTTTTACCTTTGTAGGTAAATGAGCTTGTGGTTGATTTAGCATTGGCTTGGAATGCACCCTCCTGGTGCTCCTCTAGTCTACTGGCCCTCCTCTGTTCCTGAGCATATAGAGCATTGATAAGCTCTGTTAAGGATATTGTGGCCAAGTCTCTAGAGTCTTCTAAGGACGAGATTTTAGCCTCATATCTCTCAGGCAAGGTTGAAAGGACCTTTTCTACAATTCTTGCTTCTGTGAACTGTTCTCCTAGAAGTCTTATGCTGTTAACTACAGCCATTATTCGATCTGAGTACTGCTTCACTGTCTCTTCTTCCTTCATCTTTAGATTTTCAAAATTTCTCCTTAAGTTTAAGAGTTGCTGCTGCTTTGTTCTATCACTCCCTTGAAACTCCTCTTGGAGCTTATCCCATGCCTGCTTAGGTGTCTCACAGGCCATAATCCTGGTGAAAATCACATCCGAAACACAATTTTGGATGCAGGACATTGCTTTGTGCCTTTTTGTCCTCTCTTCTGCGTGTTGTCTCATTTGAGCCACTGTGGGATTGGCCCTGAGTGGTGCTGGTTCAGCATCGGCATTGACGACTTCCCATAGGTCGAAAGCCTGCAGGTAAGTCTTCATCTTAACTACCCATATATGGTAGTTTTCTCCATTAAAGACAGGTGGGGCTACTGGAGAGAAACTTGAAGAGGCCATAGGTCTTTTTGATGAATGAAACAACAGGTCCTCTGAGATGTTAGCTCTAGATACCAATTGTTGGGGTTGAAAAACACCTATTACCTATGAAGGTAATCTTTGTTTTAACAGCAAGTCTTTGCCGGTTCAAATCTGGTGACAATGAGGAGTATTACCTATGTAGGTAACTGGTTTTGTGTTTGAGAACACGTATTACCTACGTTGGTAATCTTTGTTTCAAAAGCAGCAAGGTTGAGCTGAAGGTCAGAGCAACCAGTCTCTTGACTTGAGTGGAAGCAAAACAATGGTACCCGATAATTAAAGGAGAAAAACAAATCAGAATTGGAAACGTGAAGCAAGAAAAACTAAGGAAGAAAAAGATTGATATTCATCATCGTTAAAGTTTTACAAAACAAGATACATATAAGAGGAGATTACTTGTGATTACAAGTCAAAGTCTTCTTAGACTTCACCTAACACCACTTAGACTTTGAAATAAAAAGACATAGCTAGTAGACTTAATTAAGGCTAGTTGACAGCTACATTAATCATGAATTTACATCACATATCTGCCTAACAAAGTTCAAATTGAACTAAACTTAATTACATTAACAAAATGACAAAAGAAAATGAAACTAAATTCTTGCTGCTGTGCATGGCCACCTTTGCTGCTGCATGGAGGCTACGTTCAACAGAAGCATCAGAAGACGCATTTTCAAGATCCCCACTCCCTAAAGTCACCCGCAAATCTTCCCATCTACATGGGGAAACCACACAACCTATGAATCAGAGAGAGGATTACAAGGAGAAAAGGTGATATGTAGAATCTCAAGTTGATGATGTCGAGTCTAGTGAGAAGTACTTTGTGGGGCGATTGCTGTGCGATTCAGAGGCTCATTATACTGATCTTGATGATGATGTGATAATGGTAAAAGAGAATTCAGTAGAGCAAAGGCTTCGTGTTAATAAAAAGAAGACAAGAAACGTTAAGTCCTTGTTCGAATTAGAAGAACACCGATTAGCCAGTTTGAGAGGAGAGGAAAGAAGCTTGAAAAATAAATTTCCTAAGCCTACTTCGCCCGATGGTAAGTTGTTGGGGTTGAAGGCTAATGGTCATGAGGACGAAATCATTGAAGAGTTGGCTCAGATTGAAGCAAGGAGATTGAGAGCTTAGATCGAAGATTGATTTTATGTATTGTGACGTTGATGGAGCTTTTCGTGATCGTGATCATTTGGAAGACTGCCGGAGTGTTCTTTTGTTCTATTTTCTTGATTCGGGTGCTTCTTTTACTTGCCCTTTCTTATGTTAATTATGCTCGTTCAGGTTAATTACGGCTTTGTGTTAAGGATGATTTTGCTATGATATGCCGCTTATAGGAGGGGGATTAAGTGCTTAATTTATTTTTATTGAAAATTTTGATATTTCAAGTTTCATACGTGCATTTTCTTTAAATTTATTTTGATTTAAATTTAAAAATGACATTATAAATAATTATGCTAAGTAAATATACACGAATATTTCAAATTTTCATTATAAATTATTGATGTACAAAAGTTTATAAAAATAAAAAATACCATAAGGCCATTATGATATATGGCTACATATAAAACTACAAAGAACACAAAAACCAGAGGCTTATGAGTAGTAAATCTGACACACAATGAGAGATTTAATCTGATTACTCAACTACATGATTTTCGAAGATATATAAACATTGAGATGGTTTAGACAATGGCACATGATGATTTGCTCCTTTTACAGACATGAAAGTCAACAAATCTCCGAACTTGTACAGCCGTCCTCCTTCCTGCAGTTTAATCATTAATTAGATTTAAATCATATTTGTTAGAAATAATAATAATAATTAATTTATAAATAAAAAAAAGGGGATAAAACTAATTAATGACCTTGTTTTCATTATTCCAAGCTTCATTTTTGGTCAAAGTAAAGTTCATTTCCCTGGCTAACTTTTTAACATGTCGTAAGGTTCCAATCATAGGCACTGCTCCATCATATTCTCCACTGTAAAAAAGTTAGCCACAAAATTTCACCACTGTAAGTGAATTTCTACTAAATTAAACATAGTTCATGTCGAAAGCATAACCCAACCTGAATATGGTAATAGGAACATAATGTTCCAGAATTTCCTTCAATATCGGAAGCATGTCAACATGTTTGTCAGCTATGCTGTAATTGAGACCACTTTTCCTACATTAAAACAGAAATCACAGTAAAAATTGCTTAGCACTGTGACCTTTTATACAATTTCATATATGTAGAGAGAGATTTATGAATGTAACTTACTGGAAGCATCCCGAGTATTTATACTCCAAGTTGGTTCGATTTCCATGAAAAGCTTGTTGAACTTCCGGCATGCCAAAATAGAAATCTACTCTATTAGGAATGCACATATCTATTCCACCCTCGATCATGGTAACCTATGACACGAATTCAATCAAAAGCTTAATCGAAATTATTGATATAACCATTTTATAACATTAAGATCCGGATTTGTACCTCTTTTCCAGCGATTAGATCTTCAATTTTTCCATCACACGGGTTACGAACGATATCAAATCGCATTTTATTAGCTTCGAGAACTGAACTTACGTTAAAAGCAGTCATTAGGGCTTTATTCATGACATGTTCGCATGATTCAGACCATTCTGGGGAATCGTTGGAATAGTTGTCCTCATTTGTTTCATTGCATTGCTTCAAGATTTTATGGTACATTTTATGAGAAATCATCCCTTTTGATGCATACAATTCATATTGTGCAATAACGTCTAGCTTAAACCGAAGAACGGGACTTCCCAACTGTTATTAAACATTCGAAACCAATAAATATAAAATTGTTAGGAAAATTAATAAAGAAAAGGATTGTGTTTTACTTACTACCAATCCTTTAATGTTAAACCTTGTACTCTTTGTTTCATCGTTGAATAGCAGTAAACTGTTAGCCAAAAGAGGTGCGAAGTGTCCTGAGAAAATAATAAATTTCGTAAATATATATAGTCTTTATTTGAGGTTGGTCCATAGTTGTTTTAATTAAGTACATTGAACCAACCTGCATAACTTATTCCACAAATATATAAATCTCTGAACTTGAAAATCGGATACTTGTCAAACCATTTCACTAAGAATGTAAGCAAGTCTTTATCTGTAAGAAAAAGAAATTTTAGAATTTAATATAGAAAATAAGAAAATTAATATTGAGTTTCGAATTTCGAATTTCAAATTTCAATATTATCTTACTTGTGTTAAAATCTCCAGTTTGATAATCACTACTTGTATTTGAGTACGACCAACCAGATCCAACTGGTGTATCAATAAACAGCATATTTGACACTAAAATTTGTATACCAAAATTTTAAATAAAGTCAACAATATGAAATAATTTATATAATTTTAAATAAAGGCAGTCAATTTTAAAGGGAAAAAAGGTCAACCTTTGTTCCATGCATATGGATTTATCTTGAGGGCGTGAGCATTGTTTGTAGTAGTGAAAGGACCAATACCAACAAAGCTGTCTGCAACTGAACTACACCCGGGTCCTAAACACATCATCAATTTTTGATTCAATCGATTCATAAAATTAATTTTAATTTTCGATTCAATCGATTCATAAAATTAATTTTTCATAAAGGAAAATGAAAATTGAAAGAAGCTAACCTCCGGTTAACCAAATGGTGAGGGGTAGATCCAACGGGTCTTTTTCGGCTTCAACGAAATAATAGAAAAGACTTCTGCCAGCATTTGGATCAACATCAAT
This sequence comes from Gossypium stocksii, assembly GCA_020496765.1. NCBI lineage: Eukaryota > Viridiplantae > Streptophyta > Magnoliopsida > Malvales > Malvaceae > Gossypium > Gossypium stocksii. The sequence continues at coordinate 9,245,974 of CM035621.1, read as the reverse complement.
ATACCCAGAAAATTGCCTGAAATCAATTTCAGGTTGTCCGGGCAATGTTATTTGATCATATAGATGGTATCCAATAATACCACCAAATAAGAAAGCATAAAGGCTGTTAAAAAATGCCCCGATCCCCATTTACAATTTGATAGAAATCTTAGAATACTACAAGAGAAGTTTGATTGTTTTGATGGATTGATTTACCATTATGCAGTGAATTTATATAGTGTAATTTAGATTTTAGCTTCTTCTTTTTTGGTTTAATTCAACAAAATATTGTTGGAACGATGCTTATAGACAAGAAAATTTAAAGTCAGGATAGCTTATTTAAGTGTTAATTAATTAATTTTGTTACAACAACAATCTATTTGTTTTTAAATGACCAACAGATGATTGTTGTGGATTTTTTTTTTAAATCAGGATTTAGCTTCTAAAATATACTTATTTTTTCATTTTGGTATTTAATTTTTTTTTTCTAATTTAATACTTAAAGTATTAATTTTCTCTATTTTTAATTGATTTTATAATGGGCGTTTAAAAAAGTTGTTAGACAACTTTAGCTAATGAAAAGTGTCACATAGCATATTTTGGCAAATGAAAAAATTACTACGTGTCAATTTATTTTTTTAATTAAAAAAATAAATAGTTAAACAATTATAATTTGTTGGAATAGGTATATTCCTATTTTAGCTGCAAATTAACTTGTTTAATGGCACTATTAAAGTTAATCATAGCCTATTTAATTAGTCTAAATCTAATCCTTAATTTTCTATTTTAAAACAAATCAAGATTATCAAATTAATACAACTTGACGGCCAGACAAGCAGATTAAATAGGTACAAGACTGATAAATAATTAGCAAAGATCGAAACAATTGAAGAGAAACTAAATTAATTAACTAAGAAATAGAATTCGTCATTGTTCTAAGAGAATAGAGTTCAGTTCATAATGAGTTAAGAAAACCACACAAAAAGAGATTCAAAATAAACTTGCATCAATAAAAGTAAAAAAGAAATAATGTAGAGAGAAAATAGTTGAAGAATTTATGTCCCTAGAGTAGCTGTTAATATGAATAATAGAAACTCTGCTATAGCCATTTCTGTACATTCAATGTACTCTATGGATAGAGGAATACATAGAGTTGAACATAGTAAAATAAGAAATTGAAAGATTTCGTTGAAATTGTTCGTTTGGAAATTTCTTGAAAAGCTAATCATAGGTTCTTCTCTCCATTGGAACAATAGGGCCGTTATGCTCATTACTAAACTTGTTGAAGAGATGAAATATAACCAAGGTATATCTTTTTTATTAGAGGTTGAATCAATCATTAGAAGAAGAATTAGACCAAAAATTAGGATACATCCTAGGAAAATAAAACTTTCATTGAAGAGAAGCAAATGAAAGGCTTTCATAAAATTTCTCGTAAAATATAGAATGAAGTTTTCATTCTATACATGCCAAATCATGAATTAGTAACTGCATCTGATATGCGTGATATGAAGTAATAAAATTTATAATAATGATCGTACCAAAAACTAACTATTATCACGACTTTAAGGCAAGCGCACCTATCGAACAGTAGTATAGCTTAGTGGCAATACCGAGATATAGTACCCAAGGGAACCAAAAGTACTAGTACTTACTTTCTTTCTATTATTTAACCTAGAAATAAAAGGGGTTTTTATGAAACTAAACTAATTCTAAAACTAAACTATGAATGCACAAAAAGTGAATTGGGGAAAAACTCTTAGGGAAAACTGATTGATTTGGACAATACTCAATGGAGAATCTACCTAGACTTCACTTGTTATCAATTCTTGAGCTAGACGATTTATTCACTTGACTTGATCTGTAGAAATCCCTAATTTATGTTAATACCTCCGTCGAGGATAAGAACAACTAATCCTAGGTTGATTAACTGAAATCTCTTTCTAGTTAAAACCCCTAGTCTTGCATTAACTCGATCTATGGATCCCCTTATTAGGTTTGACCCTAATCCGGCAGATTTATATCGCCCTATGTCTAGGGTTGCATGCAACTCCGCTTAATTATGCTAGATCTACTCTTAAACAGGGACTTTTGCTCCTCTGAATAAGTACATCAATACTTGAATTAATACCTAGGACTGTTAAAACAAGAATTAAGAACACATAATTAAGAACAAATCAGGTATTTATCATATAACTCAAGATAAAATAATAACAAGATCTGTCTTAGGTTTCATCCCCCTCAAGTATTTGGGAGATTTGGTTCATAATTAATAAAGAAAACATCTTAGAAGAATAATGATAACAAAACATAAAGAACCCGAAAACCCCTGTAAGAATTTGAAGGGAGATCTTTAGTTTTGAAGGAGAATTCGGCTTCTAAGATGGATCAATAGGCTTCCCTTCGAGTAATTCCCTGCCTTTAACTCCCCGTCTTGGCAGGAAAATAATGTGTCCTTTGAAGTTGCCTCCTAGGGTCTTTATATAGAGCTTAGAATGGCTTTCTAAGCCCCTAAGCAACCTTTTTCGAGTGAAATTGAACTTCCTCACGACAGGGACACGCCCATGTGCCACGCTCGTGTGGATCAAAGCCCAGGCCGTGCTCGGGCCTGTTAAGGTGGCACGGCCGTGTGGTCTGGCCGTGTGAGTCGGGGTTGGGCCGTGTTTATGCTCAAAGTGGCACGGTCGTGTGACACGACCGTGTGGTGAATCTCCGGACTGTGTTGATTATTGAATTAGGCCTAATTTGCCCGGTTTTGGCCCGTTTCTTGCTTTTTTCTCTTTCTTAAGCTTACCTAGGCATAAAACATGAAATAGAAGGATTAAGAGCACCAATTTCCACAAATTCAATGATAATTCATCCATAAATTAGGCTAAGTATGAGGTAAAAAATGTATAATTTATCGTTTATCAAATACCCCCACACTTAAGCCTTTGCTTGTCCTCAAGCAAAATCTCAACCCACAGTTAAGAATCATTCTTCTCAACTTACAATCCTTATCAATAATGTTTCAAACTAATCCACAAGTAATCATATAATGAAAATTCAATCAGAAGAACATTAAAGTTTCAAACATTCTAAGTTGAGAATTTTATCACAGAAACATAGGCTTTTTCCCTTCTCTTAAGTAATCACCTTTCAATCAAAATCAACAAGATTTGACATCTTCACTAAAGATTCACTCTATCCACTCAAAGTGTTTAGGGTTCAAGAATTAAGCACTCTTTAGTCAACCTGAAAAGTTATTACCATAGGCTTGCAAGAAAATCAAATCTCCACCACTATAGATTGATATGACACATTGATCAAAAGGTCTTTCAATGGTTGTAATGGGGCTTTGGTTAGGGGTGTTGTCACAAGCTAAAAGAGATTGTTAAAATCGAGATTGAATAGAAAGATTGTCTAACTAGAAAAATCTCTATCACTTGAACATATTTCTAGAGCTAAAGTCTTCTGATGACATCATTCCGGATTCGATAGCTTATAATAGAAATATGTAAAAAATATTAAACTATAACTAAAATATGAATTACAACTAAATTAATTGTATAAACACCTTTTTGTTTTTTTGTGTTTTTTTAGAACAAATAAAATACAATACTTTGAATGTTTATAAACTGAACAAGAGAACAAAGCTAGATAATAATTTCAACTCAAATCTCGACAAAAATAGAGATCAAAATAATTGAATGGAATTCAACAAAAAATGGGTTATAGGTTAATATTAAAGGTAAGTCAAAGAATGGGTTGTTAGGCTCAATGGGGTTCACTAAGGGTCAATTTATGGAGGTAGGCTTTTATGGAGTAAGTGGGTTAAATCCTATGTGCCTTTGTCATCTCAGTGTATCAAATCAATGATGTGGTCTCGACATGTATAATCGAAGCAAGTTCTAGAATAACAACTCAGTATTGACTCACTCAAAACAATAATAAAAGTGAGCACGAAAGGATGTATGCTCAAAAGGCTCAAGAATCTCACCAGAATTATGGCTTTTGATGTCAATCCTGCAAATTTCAAATCTCAAGATAATACTTAAAATTAGGGAAAATAACCTAGAAAAAAATTTAAATTCTCAAAAATTTCAACTTATCATGCTTGATTCCCTAATGTCTTAAAGTTTGATAATCAAAGCATAAATACCTATGTCTTAATTCTCAACATATCAATAGAAATCATAAATCAATTAGAATTTATTCCTAATAAGAGATTGAGATTAATGCAGAGAATTCAAAATTTGAGAGCAATTTTACAGGGATTTCAAAGATAATATAAAGAATTAAAGTGAGTTCCCCCTCCACACTTAAGATGTACATTGCCCTCAATGTATAAAGATAACATTAATAGCAATAGAAGCACAAGATCATAAGTTAGGGAGAGAAGTAAAGCTCCCTGAATAATGGATGAAACCCTTGAATTGTGAAAGCTGTCTTGGAGGAAGGAATACTTGAAGTTCATGATTTTGGGTGACTGGAGAAATTAATCATAACTGTGTAAAGTTCAAGTATTACTCGATAGGAATTTAATTGTAAAATAAAAGGAACAAGAGAAATAAAAAGTAAAGAAAATGAAAAATAAAAATAAAAATTAAGTAACAGTGATTTGGCCCCACGGCCGTGAAAGGTATCACACGCCCGTGTCTGAATTGGCAGGTTCGACCAAGTCTTGGGCACGGGCGTGTCGCACGCCCATGTTGTATTAACAGGTTTAGCCACGGCCACATCGCGCGACCGTGGTAAGTTATCGAAGCCCGTGTGTTAGGGACATCTTACCCTACTCATACACGGCCATATCGCACGGCTGTGTCTTTGCTTGTAGTGTCCACACGGCCTGAGGCACGTTCGTGGACATGGCCGTGTGGCTCGAAAAACCTGCATTCAAAGGGTTAGTTGATGTATTAAAGAACTTAAATAAAATAATTTACTAAGTCAGTGCTCGGGTTGCCTCCCGAGAAGCGCTTATTTATAGTCTAAGCTCGACTTTGCTTGAGCTTGTACATTCACGGTGTTTGAAAAGTTGGAACTCTTTTACCCTGTTTTTAGTTTCATTGTCAAAATAAAGTTTGAGTCGGGTTTGATTTACCTTGAAAGTGCCGAGTGACTCATGATTTATATTGATTGTACCATAGGGAAAGAAATCAAACTTGTTAGTACCCAAGTTGCCTCCCGAGAAGCACTTGTTTATAGTGTAAGCTCGACTTTTCTCAAGCTTGTACGTTCACGGTGGTTTGAAGAGTTGGAACTCTTTTAACCTGTTTTCAGTTTCATTGTCAAAATAAAGTTTGAGTCGGGTTTGATTTACCTTGAAAGTGCCGAGTGACTCATGATTTATCTTGACTGTACCATAGGGAAAGATTTTCATTACCGTGAAGTAGGGAATGTCACTTGTATGTTCTTTTGAATTCAAGATTCGAGGATCGTCTTCCCCTAATATTACCTTATCTCCTACCTTGATTTGATTCGTTTTCACCTGAGGGTCGTCTTGGTGATGCTCTGAGTTGGTATGGCATACTTTGGGCTTTTTATGATAGTTCAGCCATTCATCTAGTTCCTCGTTCTAAAGCATTCGCTTTTCAGGTGCATCGCCCTTGGATGAACTTGTCTGTGATTGGGTTGCCTTTATGTGGAGTGTATCCTGAACAGAAGGTTGGGTGGTGAGGTCAGTGTTTTTACAATGACTCGTGACTATATTATTATCAACAGTCTTAATCAAGTTTCGAGCTTGTAAAGTAACTTTGTCATCACCTACACGTAGTGTCAATTCACTTGTTCCTAAATCAATTATTGTTCTGGCAGTTGCTAAAAAGGGTTGCCCTAGAATTAAGGGTACATTGTTATCCTCATCAATGTTTAAAACAACAAAGTCAACTGGAAATATAAATTTATCAATTTTGACAAGCACATCTTCAATTATTCCCTTAGGACACCTAAAAGTTTTATCAACCAGTTGAATGCTCATCTTGGTTTGCTTAGGTTTTTCAAGACCTTGTTGTTTAAACAATTTATAAGGTATGGCATTTATACTAGCCTCTAGATTAGCTAAAGCATTTTTGGCATCTAGGCTACCAAGTAAACAAGGAATAGTAAAACTCCCTGGATCTTTTAGTTTGGTTGGCAGTTTATTTTGGAGAATAACTGAGCATTCCTCGTTGAGTTCCACTGTGGATAGTTTTTCCAACTTCCTTTTATTTGTGAGAAGTTCCTCTAAAAATTTTACGTACTTTAGCATCTGCGAAATTGCTTCAACAAACGGTAAGTTGATGTGTAATTTCTTTAAGAGTTTAAGAAACTTACCGAATTGCCCATCTGTGCGGTCTTTCTTTAGCTCATTTGGGTATGGGATATGAGGTTTATATTCCTTGATGGCTGGCTCGTTATTACTTACCTCAACCTTGCCTTTACTCACCTCATTCTCCTTACATGGCTCTGGTTTGGTTTTGGTTAATCCTTCCTCATCTATTGTATTCACGGAATTGAGTTGCTCCTTAGGGTTAATCTCAATGTTGCTTGGTAACCCACCTTGCAGTCTTTCAGAAATTAACTTAGTGAGCTGGCCTATTTGTGTTTCGAGTACTTGAATGGATGCTTGCTGGTTCTTCAGTGCCGTTTCAGTGTTTTGGAAACGAGTTTCTGACACGGCAATAAATTTTGTGAGCATCTTTTCAAGGTTCGGCTTTTTCTCTTGTTGGAATGGTGGCTGTTGAAATTCTGGAGGAGGTGGTTGTCTTTGATTTCCTTGTCCTCCCCATGAAAAATTAGGGTGGTTCCGCCAACCTGTATTGTAAGTATTACTGTAAGGGTTATTTTGAGGTCTAGAATTGTTACCCATATAGTTGACTTGCTTGGTTTCCAAGCCATTTCCATGGGAGGAGTAATCTGGATTGTACATGTTTCCCTGGATTGCGTCACACTGCATCACTAGGTGTGCCTGCGTAGAACCAATAAAACCATCAATCTTTTTATTTAAAAGTTCTACCTGATTAGAAAGCATAGTTACGGCATCAATATTAAAAACTCCTGCAGCTTTTGTCGGCTTTGTCCTCATGAATTGCCACTGATAGTTTTTCAGTGACATTTTTTCTATAAACTCATAGGCTGCTTCGGGTGTTCTATTGTTGATTGTTCCACCGGCGGCTGCATCGATCATCCGCCTTGTCGAGGGATTCAAACTGTTGTGAAAGGTTTGAACTTGTAACCACAGAGGTAACCCATGGTGAGGGCACCTTCTCAAGAGATCTTTGTATCTCCTCCAAGCATTGTAAACTGTCTCTAAATCCATCTACACAAAAGAAGAAATATCGTTCCGCAATTTAGCTATTTTGGCTGAAGGAAAATACTTAAGTAACAATTTTTCGATTATTTGTTCCCATGTAGTGATAGACCCTCGTGGTAAAGAATTTAACCGCTGCTTAGCTTTGTTTCTCAAGGAGAACGGGAATAGCCTAAGATGAATGGCATCATCAGAAACGTCATTTATTTTGAATGTATTGCAAAATTCTAAAAAGTTGGCTAGATGCGAGTTAGGACCCTCATCCTGCAATCCATCAAACTGAACAAATTACTGTATCATTTGAATAGTGTTAGGTTTCAGTTCAAAATTATTTACAGCAATAGTAGGCCTAACAATGCTAGATTCAGTGCCTGCTAAATTAGGTCTAGCATAATCATACATAGTACGCGGAGAAGGATTTTGCTCAACAGGATTTGCGGCTACTACAGGAAGTAGCTGATTATCCTGATTTGCTTCAATCTCTTCAGTAGGTTCAGGTTCTTCTTCTTGTCCTTCTTCTGGATATTGTAAGCTTCTTCTTATCTCTCGGCGAGTTTGACGAACTGTCGCTTCTAAATTATCGTCAAAAAATAGTGGTCATCCCAGGTTTCTTCTAGTCATAAACTAGAGATACCTAGAAAGGGAAGAAGCAAATAAAAATAAATAAATAAACAAATAAAAAGAGAAATTGAAAATTTATATAAATATAAATAGTAATGGCTAAAGTAATAGAAATCGAGTGTTCTTAATATCTTAGTTCCCCGGCAACTGCGCTAAAAACTTGATATGCGTGATATGAAGTAATAAAATTTATAATAATGATCGTACCAAAAATTAACTATTATCACGACTTTAAGGCAAGCGCACCTATCGAACAGTAGTATAGCTTAGTGGCAAGACCGAAATATCGTACCTAAGGGAACCAAAAGTACTAGTACTTACTTTCTTTATATTATTTAACCTAGAAATAAAAGGGGTTTTTATGAAACTAAACTAATTCTAAAACTAAACTATGAATGCACAAAAAGTAAATTGGAGAAAAACTCTTAGGGAAAACTGATTGATTTGGACAATACTCAATGGAGAATCCACCTAGACTTCACTTGTTATCAATTCTTGAGCTAGACGATTTATTCACTTGACTTGACCCGTAGAAATCCCTAATTTATGTTAATACCTCCGTCGAGGATAAGAACAACTAATCCTAGGTTGATTAACTGAAATCTCTTTCTAGTTAAAACCCCTAGTGTAACGCCCCCAACCCGAATCCGTCACCGGAATAGAGTTACGGAGCATTACCGGAGTTACTAATTTATTTATCAGATATTTTATTTCAACTAGCATTCATATTTAGAACCAATTAAAATCAAACATATTGTCCCCTAAACGTACTTATTTTTCTCGACATGTTTTACTTAAATTTTATTACTCATCTCAGTATGCTTAATTTTTTTTTCTTGTATCATCGTATCAAAAATAATCACATATTTACATGTCAAGATGAATATCATTTTCTTGCCATTTTTTTATAAACTTAAATCAAGTAATTCATTATATCAAGATTTCATGTATTTAAAAATACAATTCAAGCTACACTAATTTACCTCGTTGCTTGTTTATGTTTATAATTTCACTAATCCGATATTTTTTTTTTCACGTTTAGGTCTCGTATTTTAGTTGCACGGATCTTTATAAATAAATTTAATCATCATTTTCATTCATTTCATATTCTAATACATTTAATTATTGCTCTAGGCAAAATTTCCATTTTACCCTTAAAACTTTTAATTAATTACAATTTCATCCTTGATTCAGAAAAATAAAATTATTGTCATTTAATCCTTGTTTACAACCATTATTCTTATACATGTTGATAAGAGCCCATGAATTTTATGAAATATCAGAATCTTCCATAATTTCAACACTTTTCAATTTAATCCTTAAAACATGTTTTCGTCTGATCTTGATCTAAATTAATATTCTCATTCAATTTTGTAATTTAAATAATAAAATAATCCATTACATGCAATTTGATCATTTTTGACATTTTTACAAAATCACCCATAAAGTTCTATTTTTATTCAATTTAGTCCCTGAACCTAAAACATGCAAATTAGCCATGCTAGTTGAATATTCATACATGTTTTCCTCCTCCTCCACTCCATTCCACATCCTTAGTATAAATAATACACTTGTAAGTAACATTATCTATAATTTTTACTATTTACTTATTTGCATATTCAAGCTGTCCATCTGTGTCATTGTCACTAAATTATTTTTATCTTGAGCTACAGGACTCCAAATTAAGATCCATGAATTTTCCTTGAAACTAAACTCACGTATCTTCTTACCATAATTTTTCCAGAATTTTTGGTGTGGCCAATTAGTACAGTTTATTAGTTAAAGCTTCCCCTGTTTCGCTACTTGACAACCCTGACCACTCTTCACTAAAATTTCAATTTCTCTTTATACAGAATTCAAAATATGTTCATGATTATTTCTTATAAAATAGACTCAATAAGGATTCCAACCATACAAATTATGTTCCATAAATATTTTCTTACAATTTTTAATGATTTTTACAATTCAGAACAGGGGATCACGAAATCAATCTGAACCAATCTCACAAAAATGTAAATATCTCAAGATACAAAATTCCTTTGCTTTCTCTGTTTCTTTCAAATGAAAATAGACTCAACAAGCTTTAATTCTATACCTCATTCAACTTATAATTCAATTTATACTATTTTTGGTGATTTTTCAAGTTTAGATAACTGTTGCTGTCCAAAACTACTTTAGTGTAACATGTTGATTTCTATTTTGTCCCAAATTCCACAATTCATACAATTAAGTCCTCGCTCAATTAACCCCTCAATTGAGCTAATTTTCTCATTTAATACCTTTCTATATTATTTTAAACTACTTCATAACCTTTGAAAATCAGAATTTTAACACTAAGCCTTAATTTCACCTATTTCACAATTAGGTCCTAAAACCAATTTCCATTAATTTTTCCTTGATAAAATCATCATATAACAAAATTAAATCTTCAATTCAATATTTATTCATCACATTCTTTCAACACTAATTCACATCAACTTTAGAAATTAGCCATGGAATCAAAAACTAATGAATTAATAAGTTGGACCCAATTGTAAAAGTCCAAAAACATAGAAATTTCAAGGAGAGAGCAAGAATTAAACTTACATGAAGCTAGAGTATGAAAAACCAGCTTGAACCCTCTTCCATGGCTGTTTCTCAGCTGATGAGAATGAAGAAAATGAAGAGAATTCTAGATATTCCAAATTGGTCCCATTTTTATTTCACTACTTTTGGCAATTTTCCAATTTTGCACTTATTTCACCCATTTCCTGATTTTTCTCAGCTATTGCCGCCCAAAATATCTCCTTTGGGCTTATTTTCACTTTAGGTCCTTACTCTTTTGACAATTGAGCTATTTAATCCTTCTAGCAACTTTTACACATTTTTCAATATAGTCCTTTTTATTTAATTAACCACCCAAACGTCAAAATTTTCTAACGAAATTTTAATGTTATCTTATTGACACTCCGTAAATATTCTCAAAAATATTTATAGCTCAGTCTATAACACCGAGATCTCGATACCTCTTTTTCTTGATATTTTGACCAGATAATTTTTTATAAAACACAATTTACTATTTCAAAAATCTTTTAAAAACTACATTTGGCTCGTAAATATTAAATAATATTATATACGAGTTCATTTATCGAATTCGGTGGTCTCGAACCACAATTCCCGACATTACCGAAATTTGGGCTATTACACCTAGTCTTGCATTAACTTGATTTATGGATCCCCTTATTAGGTTTGACCCTAATCCGACAGATTTATGTCGCCCTATGTCTAGGGTTGCATACAACTCCGCTTAATTATGCTAGATCTACTTTTAAACAGAAACTTTTGCTCCTCTGAATAAGCATATCAATACTTGAATTAATACCTAAGACTATTAAAACAAGAATTAAGAACACATAATTAAGAACAAATCAGGTATTTATCATATAACTCAAGATAAAATAATAACAAGATCTGTCTTAGGTTTCATCCCCCTCAAGTATTTGGGGGATTTGGTTCATAATTAATAAAGAAAATATCTCAGAAGAATAATGATAACAAAACATAAAGAACCCGAAAACCCCTGTAGGAATTTGAAGGGAGATCTTTAGTCTTGAAGGAGAATTCGGCTTCTGAGATGGATCAATCGGCTTCCCTTCGAGTAATTCCCTGCCTTTAACTCCCCGTCTTGGCGGGAAAATAATGCGTCCTTTGAAGTTGCCTCCTAGGGTCTTTATATAGAGTTTAGAATGGCTTTCTTAGCCCCTAAGCAACCTTTTCCGAGTGAAATTGAACTTTCTCACGACAGGGACACACCCGTGTGCCACGTCCGTGTAGATCGAAGCCCAGGCCGTGCTCGGGCCTGTTAAGGTGGCACGGCCGTGTGGTCTGGCCGTGTGTGTAATGACCCAAAATTCACGAGCACCGGAAAAAGTACATTATCGGGCCTCCGTCTTAGGAAATGGAGTTCGTAAATAATTATTAGGAATATTTATGAGTCTAGTAGTAAACTTAATTAAATTTTAAATATGCGAATTTAACTTAATTAAGAGTAATGGATAAAAAAAAAAGAGAGACTAAATTGAATAAAGGGCAAAGGTTCAATTATAGATCAATAGAAAATAAAAAGGACCAAACTAGCAATTTTACCAATTAGCATAGATGAGGCGACATAAACTATTAAAAATCTAAGGCTTTTCTTAGATAATTGTTATTGATTAATTAAATTAGTTATTGTTATTATTATTTTATTTAAGCTAAAAATTGTATTAAATAATATTATATTTTAAAATTAAATTAAGTAAAAACAAATGTATGAAAAAGAAAATAAACATGTGTAATAATATATGAATATACACTTGTAACATGATTACAAGTTTTCTTATTAATTAAGTAGATGGTATTTATATATATTATATAATTTAATTAAATTATAATATATTATTAGCAACTAAAGCAAATAAAAGAAAGAAAATAAAGTAAAGAACAAAGAAAAGAAAACAGAAAGCATTCGAACAGGTGAATGAAAAAGAAAGAAAAGGGGAAATAGGGTTTATGAAGCTTGGAGTTAATTGGTAAGCTCAATCAAGTCCTTTTCTCATAATTTTGATGTTTTAGAAGTCTTAAAACAAGTTTTTGATGAAATTAAGTTGTTAGTTTGGAAGTTCTTAGGTTTTTAAACAAAATTCATGTTGAATAAAATGATGAAATAGGGGTTTAATTGAATGAAATTCAAGTTAGAATAGATATAAGGATTGAATTGCAAAGTAAGCTATAAGTTTTGTGTTTTAGGGACTAAATTGAGGAAAATTCGGAATTTAGAAAATATGTTGAAAATTTAATAGTTAAATTTGAGTTTAAATGAAATTTGAATAAAAATAAGGTGTGAATTGGTGTTATAAATTTGGTTATTAACATTTTACATCAAAATAGTTTTGGGAAGTAGCAATGGTCTGACTTTGAAAATTCACTAAAAATTGTATAAATTGAACTAGAGGATGAACAAAATATGGAATTAAAGCTTATTGAGTCTAGTTTCTTATAGTAGAAACAGTGTAAGCAATGAATTGATGAATCAAGAGATATTTGAAATTTTGTAAGACTGGATCGGGGTGATTTCGAGATGCCCTGTTTTAATTTTGGAAAATCATTAAAAATTGTAAAAAAATTATTATGGAGTGTAATTTATATTTGTGAACTCCTTAATGAATCTAGTTTCAAAAGAAATAAACAAGAACCATATTCAAGTTCTGTACAATTAGATAATTTATTTTTAGTAGAGAGAGGTCAGAACTGTCAAATGAAATAACAAGGGAGTCTTTAATGAATAAACTGTACTAATTGGCTTGACCAAAAATTCTGAAAATTTTATGGTGAGAAGATATATGAGTCTAGTTTTAATGAAAATTTACGGATATTAATTTTGAGTTTCGTAGCTCAAGATATAAATAATTTAGTAACAATGACTTAAGTAGACAGCTTAATGGTGAAATTATATATATATACATTAAAAATGGTTAAATTTGCATGTTTAGGCTCATGAATTAAATTGAATCATGTTGTATTGATGATTATAAATTATTATTTTCGTAGTTAACAAAGAACCCGGAACATCGGCGCACAAAGGAAAGGAGAAAGCTATCGAGGATTAAAACGAAAAATTCACGGTTTGTATTACTATAATTCAAATTACTTTTTATTATATGTTTTATATAAATTCTATATTTAATAAGTGACATATAAGGTAAGTATTGATATTTGAGTTGAATGAGAATTGAATTGAATAGTGAATGTGTATGTATAATTGAATTGTAAATTGATTTGAATGTGAAATTGTATTTGAAAAGTGATCTTTGATTGGAAATGGAAGTGAATTGAGAATGGAACTACCCTATTAACTAGTCGGGCTGAGTCGGATATAATTGGCATGCCATAGGATCTGGAAGTGTACGGGATTTGCCGGCTTTACCGATCAGGCACTTTATGTGTTGTATACCAGGCACTTTGTGTGTCGTATCAGGCACTTCGTGTGTCGTTTCAGGCACTTTATGTGTCGTATACTGATCAGGTACTATGTACCGTTTTAGGCACAATGTGCCGTACTGGTGTGTTTGGGTTGAAATCCGTGTATCCGTTAAAGTCCGAAATGTTAATAGGGTGAATAATTGAAATGAGAAGATCAAATGAATTTGATCGACTGTACTAGTGAATATGAAAGAAATTAAAATTGTGGACTGAAAATATAGATTGGAAATGAAATGCATGAATTTAAAATGATTGTGGTGATTAAAACTTGATAAATGTGATTTGTGACTAAAATTGAAGAATAGCTAAAGATTGTTTATTTATTGTTATTTAATGATAACTTAAAAAAAAAGAATTGTTATTTGATGCTGAGTTTTTATTTTATTTTTATAATTGCTATTGCAATTTGAATTATGGTAATACCACTGAGTATAAAATACTCAGCGTACGGTTGTTTCCGTGCGCAGGTTAATAGAAGCCTAGTGTCCTGGTCCAGCATCCGAGCGATCCCGACTTCAGCGAAAAGATTTTGGTAATGTTTCTCCTCTTAAATAAAAGTGGCATGTACTAGGTGTTGTATAGGTTAATTAGATATGCTTGTAATATGGTTGTATGAATGATATACCATATTTTTGTTATTAGTTTGACTTAAGTTAGAATTAAAAACAAATGAAGTTGTTAGTTAATTTTGATTTGCATTATGAATGCTTAGTTATTAAGTTACTATCTTAATTAATTGGTTATGATTTAGGTGTATTTAAGTTTAAATTGTTTTTTTTTATTGTGCCATTGATTTTGGAATGGGTTATTTTTTGTTTAAACTTGCAGGAGGTTCATGTAAAAATAAGCAGAAATGCTGCCGAAATTTTTAGAAAACTAAATAAATGAATGAATGAAATCAATTAGAGAAGTAAAATATAATTTATATACATTTATGACTATACTATAATTTATTTGTTAAATAAACTTTATCTTATTTATTTATTAAAAATTATCTGTAAATTGTCTGATTTGTTTGGTAATGCCTTGTAACCCTGTTCCGGCGACGGTTTAGGGTTAAGGGGTATTACAGTGTGAGTCGGGGTTGGGCCGTGTTTATGCTCAAAGTGGCACAGCCGTGTGACACGACCGTGTGGTGAATCTCCGGGCCGTGTTGATTATTGAATTAGGCCTAATTTGCCCATTTTTGGCCCGTTTCTTGCTCTTTTCTCTTCCTTAAGCTTACCTGGGTATAAAACATGAAATAGAAGGATTAAGAGCACCAATTTCCACAAATTCAATGGTAATTCATCCATAAATTAGGCTAAGCATGAGGTAAAAACATGTATAATTTATCGTTTATCAGCATCCAATCTCATATACTCATTAAAATAATAACTTATTAAAATTAAATTATACAATTTCTAATTAGTAGACAGACAAGATCTATTTATATATATAATTATAAGTATATGCAGTAGACTCATAGTGGCTAGTAGCTCTCAGGAATGAGAATTCTAATTTACTTAACGTGTAGAGGGTAAAATGGTTTTATTGGTATTGGGTTTGATAAATATCAATGCAATGAATTGTTTCAAGGCCAATCATAATTGGCTTATCAGAACGAAATTCATTTATTTGATTAATACATGTACCTTAGCAATTCAACATAGATCCAATCTATTTTATTGAAACATGTGATGATGGGATTTGCTTTGTCAACCGAACCCAATTTTTAGAAAAAAAACACACACATAATTACTATAGAGTATAGTAATTGTAGGGGGCAGATGTAGCCAAGTGGATCAAGGCAGTGGATTGTGAATCCACCATGGGCGGGTTTAATTCCCGTCGTTCGCCCATTTTTTTTTCACTTTATTTTTTTTTTGTAAAGACGAAAAAAGAAATAATCTCTCCTATTTACTCCGTCGACGAAGAATCAAATTATCACTATATTTATTTCTTTTTCAACTTCTTCTTCCAAATGCAGGATAACCCCAAGGGTTTGCGATTTTTTTTCTACCAATTGGAGCCCTCCCTTCACCACCCCCATGGGGATGGTCTACAGGGTTCATAACTACTCCTCTTACTACAGGACGCTTACCTAGCCAACATTTAGATCTGGCTCTACCTAAATTTTTCTGGTTCACCCCAATATTCCCCACAATGCTTGAAGTTTCCCTTGGTAGGAGAGAGGTGTGCTTTAGCCTCCAAATGATTTCTTGTTCTTTTTTATTTTTTTCTCTTAAATCTCGACACTCTTTGTTTTATGGTTTATATTTGTGCCACTCCACCGCACACAAAATTTTTTGTGGAGTAAATTGCTTACTACGAACTTTTTTGGATTTAAAAAAATGCTCCACCACATTGAATTAAATCTGATGGAATGAAAAATTTCTCTTTATCGTTTTTTGCTCTATACTCCAAATTTTCCAAAACAAAGACAATTCATTAAGGCATCTAAAGTTTATATTTGAAGCATAGTATAAGAGTTGTTATTTATTTAAGTTTTTATGTATTGATTAGATAAATTATTATTATTATTATTATTATTATTATTATTATTATTATTATTATTATTAAGAAAATTTATTGTAACTTAAATTCTAAATTTGCCTTCAATGAAAAAGGATAAAAATTATTTTAAATTAGTATTTTCAAACTATTAAAGAAAGAAAAATAAGTTATTTCCTTAAAAGTCACAACCAAATAAATCAATAAAATGAGATATCCCTTGTTATTTGTTTTTTGAAAACATGTTTTATTTTATTATCTTAGTTGGAAGAGTAATTTCTTTAGAGTTACAATCAAGATGTGTTTATTTTTTATATTAAATCTTGTTGAGGGGAGGTTAACTTTTTTTAGAGAAGTTTTTGAAGTGTTATTTGTTGAGAGCCAACAAACCCTTCAACTAGCCAGTATTATCCCCAATCAATATTTTATCTCTTGACTTTGCAAAGAGCTTGGGTGCCTGAAGTGGGATTCGACATAAGAATAACACATTGTCAGATCATACCAATGACAATATGGTTTGAACACATGCCCTTAAATAACATCAATGGACAAGTATGCTACCACTTAACAGCAACCATTTCTCTCAAAAGAGTTAGTCTCTCCTTAAGAAATTTATTTGTTTGACTATTTCAATTGTTTTAGTTTCCATTTTTTTATCTTATAAATTTTTTTTAGAACTTTTAAGATTTCTTGGATTTTTTAAAGTTTTTTTTAGTATTTGTCATAATTTCTTTATAATTTTTAAATAATTCATACTTAGCTTTAATTCTAATAAATTTTTTATATTTTTTTAGAATATTTAAAAATAATAATTTTTTTTGTTAAAATGCTAAAAATAGACCTTAAAAAATAATTAAATTTCTACGGAAACTGCCTCATCTACCACATCATCATTTTCTACATCAAAACTTGATGAGCCTTTAGAAGTTTCAATGAAAAAGTTAATTTCAATGGTTTAATTTATTGCTATTTTCTATTAACACCAAGTTTAATTAACTTTTTAATTATTTTAAGAGACTCTTTTTTTTTAACATTTAAGTTTTTAAAAGATAATCATTTTTTTATAAATTTAGGTAAAGAGATTAATATAGAATCATTAATCTGCTTTGGCGATAACAAGTTTATCAAGATCTTATCTTTTTAAAGCCTCGTGGTGAATTGGATAAATATTTTCTTGTACTTGTTGTGCGGTAATCTTTGTATCTGGATGTTAGTTGTAATATTGCTGTACTCGTGTTGTTCTTGAAATATTTCTTCGACTGAGGAAAAAGAATCAAGTTTGTGATTTGTTGTTTCTAGCTATAGTTCTTTAATTTATTCATTCTCTATATTGTGTGCAAATGATGATTTGATTCCAATTGGTCGGCTAGGATGTATGTCAACTATCACATTGTTGTGTGAGATTCCATCCTCCAAATATTTCATCCAATAATTATTACGTATAAATCTTAAATAATAAAATGCATATGAATTTACCATCCTTATGGCCCAAATAGTACATGCCTTTATACTAAGATATCAATTAAACAAAAATTCTGGTTTCCCTATCCACATCTTCTGAAATCTCAATATTCATCCATTTTCTGCTCAAAGTTATAAGGAGGAGCGCACCAGCTTGGCAGGACAGACCACATATTAAGCCTATCCACAAACCCTGAATAAAAATAAACCATAAATTAATAGCCAATTAAGGACTTTCACATGTGCTCAGTTTTAGTTCAATAGTAATTACAAATGTAGAAAACTAAAAACACAAAGATTCAGGAGATTTATTTGTTTTCTTATATAAAATAATATTTTATAAAAAAAATATTTTCGTGAGTTGATATTCAATTAACCCGTAGCACTTATTCAATTAGAGGTTTTATAATAAGAATACCTCTATCTATTACCTTAGCATAAAGCTTGAACTTAAATCCAAGGAGGCATGCAATTGGCATTCCAATGAAATAGAAAGTCCCCATGTTAACCCACATCGCCAATAGCTGCCAACCACTTCCTCTAGCCACCCCTGCAACGTTTTTATATAAATTAAAACTGATTACCATCTTTGACTTCAAAAACTCGAACGTAATATCTCAAAATTTAATAAAATTGAATTAAGAAGGCAAAATCTAATCTACAATTATATTACCTGATAAGACGCCTTGAAAGGAATCGATTGTTATGGAGATCAAAAGAAGGGGTGTCATTGACGCAAACTGGTTTATAATTGTAGGGCTGTTACTAAAGAAAGCAGCCCAAATGTTATTACCAAATGCCAAAGCGAGGACAACTGCAAGTGCTAGAAGGATTGAAAGCCTGAGGGTGACACCCATGGCGTTCTTCGCCCGAATTGGATGCCCAGCTCCTAGCTCATTTGAAACTCTTGTGCTGTGCGTCATACAATTTAAATTTATTTTTAAACAAAAAGGGTCAAATTTTATAAAAGGTCCCTGTACTATTGTTGTTTACAGATTTAGTCCCTCTACTATAACTGTAGTCCTCTGCTTTTGGAAACGAGTATTTTCAGTCACTGATGCTAACTTTTCTTTATTAATTTCCTCAAATGATATGACATGTCTTATCTTTTAAAAAGCTTGTAATGATGTGATATATTTTTTAAAATGTGTAATATTTATCTAATTATAAAAAAAAAAAAAACAAGTGAAAGTGCTTGGGAGGTCCGTTTATTATTTATTATGAAATAGATTAATTTAGTCTTTATATCATTAAAAGAAATAAAATAATATTAAATTTTAATAAAATTAATATTTACTACTTAAAAAATATATCAATTATTATTTAACAGAATTAATATTTTTAAAATTTTTATGGGTTTACAAATAAAATATTTTATTTTAAAATTGAGGGACTAATTAATCCATTTAATGATAAAGGGACAAATTTAATCCGATTTGTATAATAGAGGAACCTCTCAAGTACTTTACCTAAGCAAGTATATATCACATCATTATATATATATATATATATATAAACCCCATCAAATTATTTAACGAAATTAATGAAAAAAAAAAGTTCAGCTGAATACTAAAATTATACATTTCAAAAAGTAGAGAACTAAAAGTATCCTATTATATTTAAAGGACTAAAACAAGGGACCTTTAGACAGTTTTGCCCCCCAAAAAAATGAATATCAATATTCGAAAGACTAATTAACTTACCTTGCTGCAGCACTAAGGCCATAAGTAATCATGTAGGCAATTGCTTCTGTATTCACACTTTCCAAAAAATAGAAAAAAGTAAAAAGGTTTCCACCATGTCAGAAGCTTCAAAAATTCTAAAATAAGATGAATTAAGATTGCATCAAACATTCAATATAAGAGTTTATTTTTTATTAAACCCATCTACTCCATCAACCCATAACTGAAATTCACTGGCAAACAAGTTGACCAATTTGATATTTTGATACTGAATTTATCTCAATGACATATTTTGCTGAACTTTTTTCAGAGTAGTTGATACAATGAATGAGAATTAAAACATGTTTGGACAGAATTTGCATTTGGTAGATTATATAATATTAGAATATTAAAAGCTTACCACATAGCAATCAATGAGGTATTTACTTCCGAATTAGGCATCAACCCTGCAAGCAGCACAAGAAGCTCGAAAGCCCAGTATTCCAAACTGGCCAAGAAAAAAAAAATCAATTTAGCAAGGTTTCAATTTCACATTTGATTCCTCTACATTTATCAAATTAAAAATTAATCATTAAGATTATGGTTTTGTTGCATAAATTTTGGATTTAATCTATAACATTAATTAATCTAAATAATTAGTGTTTTAACTATACTGATTAAAATACTTTTTGTGCTCGAAAAGGTGTTTTTATTTTAAAAAATCCACGTAAGATTTAATCAGAATAATTAATCGTATTAATTATTTGAACTAAACAATGACATTATAAAATTAAAGAATGAAATTATTAACTTAACCACAAATTTAAACATAGTAAAGGACCAAAACCAGAATTTGACCAAGTTAAACCAGCTCACCAAACCATTGCTGCGGAAGGGAGGGCCAACTTCAAGTTTGTAGGAACGTGACGAAACGATTCGAACGATAATCCATCCCATGTTTGCTTAAATTCCTCAGCGAAAAACACATAAATCGATAACAAAAGGAACGAAATCCACAGCGAAATCGAAGCCGCCAACGGAGCTCCTTTGAAACCCATATCAGTGCAATAGACCAAAGCGTAGGCAATGACCAAATGAATGCCCATCGGAATGACCGAGAACCAAACCAGCGGCATCAGAATGCTTTGGGTCTGAAGAAACCTGAGAATGTTTTGAACGAAACCGTACGCGAATAAACCCGGGATGAGGTACTTAATGTAGAGTGCAGCGGTTGCTGAAATCTGGGCATCTTGTTGAAGCAAAATAAGGATTGGCTCGGTGTAGAGCCATAAGATCGATATGATGATCGAGAAAAAGCAAGAAATTATGCAGGATGATTGGAGATAAATTCCTAACGTTCTGTAAAGTTTTGCACCAAATCCTTGACCGCAAAGTGTTTCTAGAGCTCCACTTAGCCCCGTCTGAAACCAT
The DNA here is from genome assembly GCA_020496765.1 of Gossypium stocksii. Classification (NCBI taxonomy): domain Eukaryota; kingdom Viridiplantae; phylum Streptophyta; class Magnoliopsida; order Malvales; family Malvaceae; genus Gossypium; species Gossypium stocksii. The sequence goes on along the minus strand of CM035621.1, from coordinate 9,225,061 downwards.
TATGGAAGAAGATCAAAATTTTAATTTGTAAGGTAATGGAGTAAATGGACTCTGAAACAAAGTTGATCAAATTAAGATTTTTTTTCTATAAATTAAGATGCAAAAATTGAAATTGTCAAATGGTGTCTGTAAAATGATTTTTTATTTTTTTAAATGAGAAAATTAATTTTTTTTAATTCACTCATTTTTATTGTTGAAAATTAATCATGTACACTAGAACGAGGTACATGGGTACACCAGAATATTTAGAATTAACCATAACCTCTTCCAACACATAAATAAAAGAATAATGTGCTTTACTCACTCAAACTCAATCTTCTTACATTAACAACAATATCAATGTGAATCGAACTAAAACTCAATTGACGATAATTTATGCGGTAACCTAAACTATCCTATTTCTAACTAATAGTTCCTTTTAATTCACTAATGGGATTTGGTAATATAATTAGCCTGTGAATATGGAATGAAGTAAAATTGTAATTAATTTACTAATGGTTTTGAAATAAAATCATAACATTAAATATGGAATGAAATAGAATCGTAATAATTACCATGAAAGCCAAGCCAGTGACGGTGGCCCAAGAATTAGCAAGCGTGGCAGCAGCAAGCTGAAGATCCCCAAGGTGACCGGCGAACATGACTGAGACCATAGTTGTGGACAAGAACGAAACACTAGAAATAATCATGGGAAGCGAGAACACCACTTGGTTCTTAGCCTCTTCCATGTCCAAAACACGCTTCCGCGGTTGATCATCATCATCGTCATGGTGATTAACCTCCGACAAGAGGGGTTCAGCTGACTCGAAATAACTTTCCTTTGATGACATCTCTACGATCTTCTTCTTGGATAGCTCTATGATGGGGTAAAAATGAAAGAAAGAAAATGGTGTTAAGTTGGATAGTGGCTCTTTTAATTATGGTGTATAATTGTTCTTATGAAATACAGTTGAAGAATGAAATGGGAATGCATTAAGTGATTCACGTGATGATGCAACCATTTCAAGAATCAAGACATGGAAGACATGGAAGGAAGGGGGGAGAAGACCATTAGTAAAAGGAAAATATTAGGAGTATACCATTAATAAATAGGTGTGCGTATAAAGTAAAAATTAATGGTGCGTTCGCTCTCCACCTGCCACTTCACAGTGAGGTGAAAAATTAATGTTATAAATGGAAAGATCATCATGAACATAACATATAAATTTCATTTTTTTAAATTAAAAAATATAATTTAATGAAATTTAAATCCAAAATAATTTTAATTAAGACAAGGATAACAAATGAAAAATATTGTTTGAAATTTCTGGCATATAAACCCATTTTTATATCATTATTATTTTGGCAGATTCCAAAATGGTACTTTTGTTCTTTTAAGAAATTTTGAATTTATTATGCACAATAAAACCGTACTATTTACAGGTTTTTCAATATGGAATCAAATACCAATATTGATAATAAGTTTTAAAAGTGAGTAAAGGTCGATTTAATTCGAAAAAATTGAAAAAAGAAATTAAATTTTTAATTAATTGAATTTAGTTATTTAATTTTTTTAGTTAACTTGAATAAGTAATTCGAATTTCGAGTTAAATTTTACAATTTGAATAATTCGTATAATAGATTGGTATAAATACTCCTTTGGTCTCTGTCAATTTTGAAATTGAGCAAATTGATCTCTCTCAAAAAAACGAAATTCAAAATATTTATAAAAATTTCAAAATTTATATTTTTTTAAAAATATATAAAAAATCTAAAGAATAAATAAATAAAGTTAAAATTTTATAAATTTTCTAAAATAATAATTTTGAGACCTAAATAAATTAATTAATGATTCAAGATTATCATACTAAAGTATCTTTTTTTTTCTTATTTTGTTTTGAAAAATTTTTCAAATATATATGATTTCAAGTTTATGTGCTATAATATAGAATTAGTTATACTATAACAAGATTTTAATTTGACATGCTTAATTTTTAATTTAACTCGAACAATTTCACTCAATTCGACTTGTCTTGAATTCCATTCCACTTGACTCGATTTGAAAACATTCAAATAGAGTTAGAAAAATAAAATAAGACTCATTAACTCAATTAATTTGAAATTTTTAACTCGATTCTACCGAACACTCACCCCTACTGAATTCTATTCACATAAGAAAAGAAACAAATAATTTAAAACTAGCCTAGCTTATTGTATGGAGATTATAAGTTCCCATGTTTTACTAATCATATTTATTAATTCTTGCCCGTTCTTATTAGATTTATACTCACGATTTAAAATATAAATTTATGATTTCATGATTTCAAGATTCAAGTTTTAAGGTGAACCCTAACTCACTCGATTTTTTTTTCAATTTCATAATATCTTGTTGATTTTTATTTACATATATTAGGTGATTTATTTCATATTAAAACTATGTTGTAAAATTTTAAAAAATATGTCTAATTACTTAAATTTACAAATATAATTAAAGTAAATTATGTACAATTATTAAAACAGTCCCTAATCGCCTTCCTCTTGTCCAATCACGATTTCTTTAGTAGGCACCACCTCACCAACCATAAGCTTTATGGAGGGGTATATCTACAGCATGTGGAACTTTCTTAATTTCTTTGACTTATGCTTTAAAAAAGTAAAACGTGAGATTTTATCAAATTTATGTCAAATCGTTTAGCTAAAAAGCTACTTTGCATAACATAAAAGATAAGGGCAAGGGTACAATCTACCCATCATTGTGTCTAAGACGAACTTTTTTTTCTTTTAAAAACAAAGAATTTACTTAAATAAAAAAATTAGGTTGCTTTTAGATACGATGCAAATGAACAAAACGTTTAATGAACTATTCGTAAACTGTTTGTATAACATTCATTTATTAAGTTAAATAAACGAGTATGAACAAAATTTTTATATTCATTTAATAAACGTACGAATACAAATAAAAATATATTTGGTTCGTTTATGTTCACGAATAAACTCATTTATTGGCTCATTTATTTATTAATAATATTTTCTTATAAAAAATTCATTAGTATATATTAATAAAATTACATTGGTTTGTATTTTTTTCATTTATAATATAATTATTAATATTTCTATTTGACTATTTTATATCTAAACAATATATCTGTTGTATTATTGTTTGTTTGTTTATTTATTATTTATTAATATTGTTTGTGAACATGTTTAATTATATGTTCATGGACATGTTCCTAAACATGTTCACTTAAGTTAAATGAACATGTTTGTGAACATTAAAAAAACGAATATGAACACACATAATTTTAAATAAGCGAACATGAACAAAAATTTGAAATTCTTAACGAACACAAATTGAACACAAACAAACTTAAAAATAAACAAACGAACATCAATATAGGTTTGTTCGCTCAAGCTCAGTTCATTTACAGTCCTACTTTTAGATGGACACAAGTCGTAGTGTAGTGAAATTTTTTACTTCACAGTTATAGTAACTAATTTTATTGTCACTGTTACAGGCCAATTTTGGCCATTACAAATTAAACCCAGAAGCCCAATTAACCCAAAACCCCATACCCACTAAACTACCTAACATCAGCCCAACTACAACCCATTTACATTTAACCTATTTACCCGAGCCTAAACACCTAAACCCGGGGCCCAATTACAAATCATACCCAAATATACCAAAACCCACTAAACAAACCCAAAACATAACCCAATACACCACTACCCATTAACCTACCCAATACCCAAACCCATTACAGAAACCCATGCCTGTTTCAGACTAATCCCTAACCCGAACCTAACCCTAACCCCGTTCTAGCCACTTGCTCTGCCAAGGCCTCTGACAGCCCTGCTCCACCGCCCTTGTCACGTCCCAGCACCACCCTTCACCTGCAAACATTAAGAAGAAGGGACAGAAAGCAGAAAAAGAAAGAAATCACTTGTAAACAAAGGCTATAAAAGCCGAGTGAAATGCATTTGTATAGGGTTCGAATTTTTACCCCGAAATAACAGATTTTGGCTTTAAAATCAAAGAATAGTGTTGACAATAGCAGTTTAATAGGATTACAACGAAGGGATACCCCCCAATCGCAAAAACATCAAAGAACAGAACCGAATCTTAAGGTGATTTTGTTTTTATTTTACAATTCTTTTTTTATTTTTATGCATGTACTTTGAGATAACAATATCAATAATAATAAATAACTAAAAAATAAAAAAAATAAATTTTTTACCTTTCCAACCACCGTACACCGGCGCCGACGATGGACCGGTGACCGGACGATGACCGGTCCGACCACCGGGAATTCCCGGAGTCCCTCCCCTCTTCCTCCTCTCTCCTTCCCTTTCTTTTTTTTCTTTTTTTTCCTCCCCCCGTGCAAATGACTCAAAAGAAAAAAATTTTGACTTTTATACTTAAAATTAGACCCGACCCAATCCAACTCGAACCCGCCTCAGGATCCGCGTGTTTTTAATCGGAGGGGCTATTTGCGCATTTAGCCCCTCCACTTTTAGCACCACTTTGCAATCAGGTTTTTTTAATTATAATTTGACCCTATAATTTTCTGCCGTTTTCAATTAAATCCTCCCTTCAACGACAGCGTTTTAAAGGCCGGGAAAATTGTGTTCTTGGTCCCTCGTGGTTTAACCCGCGTTCTAATAAGTCCATTTCGTTCATTTTTATTCTAAAATCCGACTCGGATGTTTTTTTTTTCTTTCAATTTCGTCCTTTTATTTCCTTTTTCGTGCTATTTTCTTTAAATTCTAATATTATTATCATTATAGCATTATTATTACTTATTATATCTTATTATATATGCATGTATTATTATTATCATATTGTTTGCTATTATTATATTCATCCTACTACTATTATATATGTATTTAGTATTAATATATGTTTCATTATATACATTTTTGGTATATATACTTATTATTAATAAGTTTCTTAACATCATTATTAATTATAATATGTATATATATAATTTATATCTTTAATATTATAATAACTATATACTTTCACATCCTATTGCTCATATATTATGTACATATTATTATTATTATTATATCTAGTTTACCAATTTTATTTTTTTTATTACTATTATTATTATTATTATTATCTTGCTTTATTATTATTATATTTTGATTACTATTATTTCACTAATTTGCTATTTTATTTAATGTTTATATTTACATATTACTAAGTTTCCTTTTAATATTATATCTTAATACTTTATGTACATACCTTTTTAATACTATTATTCCTAATATACATATGTAAATATATTATGTACAAACATTCAATATTATCATATTTAATCTTAGTATATGTATATATAAATTTGTGAAATATTATTAATAATTATTTTTATTGTTATTAGTTTTAACACTTATACATTGTAAATATATATATATATATATATATATATATATTAATACTATCGTGCATGTATTTTTATTATGTATGTACATTTTAATATTGTACATTATATTATGTATACGTACATATTTATATCTCTTTATGCACATATTGTGTTTTTGTATACCATGTTTTTTAGTATTATTTTACTTAAACCTTTCATCTATATTCTTATGTATATACTTTAATATGTATATATATACACACATAAATATATAGCATTATTAATACTTTAATATTATGTTTTCATCTTACTTTTTATTACATGTTTATATATAAACTCGTTTTTATTTTATGTTTAATACTATTGTCATATTTATTATTTGTGTCGATGTATTTCTAACTCTTATTTTTCGTTTCTTGCCATTTTTAGCATTCGCTATTCTAAACAAGAAATTTGTCGTTTGTCTATTTCAATAAATAAAGGCAACGTACCGATTTAGCACTAAGTCGTTGATTTCATCGCTATGTTGGGTGAGTATCAATCGGCTCGTGTTGAAAATGGAAAGTCCTTCAAAAAACTAAAAGTTCAAAAACTCTTGTTTCTTCGACCGGATCTCGATTAAATGTTAAATTAGACTTGCATTTTTTAAAAGTAAGACAACACGTGTTTATTAAGATACCAATTTTGGGCGTCGCGGGGGTGCTAATACCTTCCCCGCGCGTAACCGACTCCCGAACCCTACTTTTTCTCTGAATTTTAACGCATACCTAAACTCGGCCTTTTTTTACCCGAAAAATAAATTTTTGTTAAAAAATGTTTTATCAGGTGTCCGATCACATCTAGAAAAAAAGATCGGTGGCGACTCCCTTGTTTTAATAAATCGAAATTCAGATTTCAAAGTTTCAATAAATCGCCACAATTAGCGACCGAAGCTGCAAAGCTACTAAGTTAAAATTTTTCGTCGCTACAGTCACCGTTGTTTTTAATCTTATCTAGGGGCGTAACTAGAAAAGTTTTTTAAGGGAATCGAAATTAAATTATAATTTTTACGATAACAAAATTACAATTTTACCATTTTAATAGCTTATATTTTTATAATTTTAAAAAGATTAAATCAAATTTTTATTTTTTTAAAAGGAATTGAAATGTAATTTTACATTTACCAATGGTTAAATGAAAAAAAAAATTAAAGGCCCGATACATTACTAGCCCCTAATTTTAATATTTTAATATTTTTAAAAAGAGCATATGTGGACTTTTAAATCTTTTTATAGAAATAAAAACTTTCAATCATAATACATCAAATAGTTTTCATTACATACAAATTAATGAATATTTAGGTGCGAACCCTTAGTAGAGACCTTTCGATTATTAGTTTATGGTCCAATTTCAGTTTTGTCCCTCTCAAATTTCAAATTTAATTTTATACTTTTTTTTCTTCCTCCCACCTGTCCAAATTACAAACAATTTTTTTTTTAGATTTTAAATTAATGGTCCAATTTCAATTTTGGTCTCTATAATCTATTCAAATTTTAAATCTAATTTTTATACATTAATTTTATTTCAACTTTATAATACCATAGTTAGTCTAAATACTTCATCTGGATTAAAATGTTGACATATACATGTCCAAATACACAACCTTTTATTTCTCTCTCTCTTTTTTTTTTAGATTATATAATAACGGTCAAATTTTAGTTTCGGTTTCTATATTATGCTCAAATTTCAAATTCAATCTTTATACTTTAATTTTTGACATAATTTGGTACCTTAACTTTTATAATGTCATTGTTAGTCTAAATACTTTATTTTGATTAAAATGTTGATGTACACATATCTAAAACATAGCCTCTTACTCTCTTTTTTTAATATTATATAACAATGGCCAATTTTTAATTTTAGTTCCTATACTATGCTCAAATTTAAAATTTAATTTTTATACTTTAGTTTTTGACAGAATTTAGTAGTCCTGTAACACCCCTAAAATCGTTATGTTATAAAAGTAGCATTAAGAATCATGCAAAATGGATTCCTCGATAAAGTAAAATAAGGAATATAATTGATAAAAGAGAAGGTTGATGGATGCCAAAGAAAGTTTAATTAAGAAGTATGTAGTGATATAATAATTTAAAGTAGGGACTAAATTGTAGAGAAGTGAAAAGTCTTGTGACTCAAGTGTAAATATTTGAAATTTGAGGGGTTGAAATGTAAATATGAGAAGTTGAAGGACCAAAAATGAAAATAACCCAAGTTCTTGTGAAACGAAATCGGTAACCATGGATCAAATTGAATAAGTGGAGAGATATGAGAGACTAAATCGTAATTTTACCAAAAGTGAATAGTGATTCAAGGATGACAAGTGTTGAGAAATGATTGGTGGATTATAAATAATATTATTTTAGTACTATATTATTTTATTAAATGAATAGATATTTTAGAAGAAGTGTTTAGAGAATTCTCCGTTCTCTTTTTCTCCATCTCACGTTCACCACGGATGAAAGAAAGAAAGTCTTGCTTTCTTTGCAATTTGGCCTTTTTCCATCAAAATTCATCATTTTCACTTAGAAATAAAAGAATTTTTCATAGTCGTCAAGAAGAAAAAATGATAACAGTAGTATGGTGGATATAAATATCAACTTGGATTCAAGAAAAGTAGAAGTTTGAGGAGAGAGAAAATCAAGCTAAAGCTTAAAATCAAGAGAACAATGTATGGATATCAAGGTTTTATTATGTTTTCAGGTTTAATCTTGTTAGATAAATATGGAAGTGATGTTAAAATAGAGAATGGAGATTTCTCATGAAAAATTTTATGTTTTTGACATGATATTGAAGAGAGAGATAGAGGAAGTGATTCAAGTGGTAAAGAAAAGAGAAAATAAAGTGATTAAGGGTTGAAGAGAGGTAAGTACCCTTGAATTTTCTTATTACCTAAGGACTAAAATGTAAACTTTATGAAATTTGTGGTAAACTAGTAAAATAAATTGTAAAATAAGTTTGATATGTGAAATAAAACATTATGATAGAAAGCTTAATTGAAGTGTGAAGTGGTAATGAATTAAACATAAAGAGATATTAAAGTGATATTATGGTAAATTTTAAATTTTCATGATGATAAGGATTAAATTGTGAATTTTTGTGAAATCCATAATTGAGTTAAGAGAAGTAAAGAGTTACATGGAAAGGAGTTTATTTAAATTGACTAAGTAGTAATATTGAATTTTGTGGTAAAAAAGACTAAATTGAAAAGTATATGAAAGTTTACATGATATTGTTAGGTAAGTGAAAATGATGTAGAAAATATGAAATATATGATAAACTATGGACTAAGGATTTAGTGAATAAATATCATGTGATTGTTGTAATTGAAATTACAGTTATTCTTTAAATTGTGAAAATGAGGGCTAAATTGAATAAGTGAGAAGTATAACTATATTGTGAAAATAAACACTAGTATGAATAAAGATCATGGCTATTCTTGAAATGGAAGTATAAAGAAAATGCTCTTGAAAGTTTTAATGTCGAAATTATATGTTCCAGTAATCTTAAATAGTAAACCTGAATAAAAGAAATGCGAAAAAGTAATGAAATTGTGAAATTTGCGAAATAAAGTATTTGTGATTAGTTATTGTAAATTCAATGATACTTAAGTGCCCATGTAAACTAGCATTGAACTTCATGGATATAATTGACATGCTATAAAAATTCTATAGCGCGTTTCTGTATTGAACACTCCAGTGCTCCTATGTTTAGCACTCTGGTACTCCCGTATTTAGCACTTTGGGGCTCCTGAATTTAGTACTTTTGTGCTCATGTTTCGTGAATTATTTAGCACTTCAGTTATCCATCTGGTTCAAATGTGTCTAGCATGGGCTAAGTAACTAAGGTAAGCAAATTCTTATAACAACTTCTGATAAATCGTGAAATGATAACATAATGATTCATAGTATTGGAGAAATGAGGTATGGTAAGTGACTTTAACGTATGAATAAGTGTAAACATAAGCGATGACAAGTGAATATCATGAGTAATCATAAATACATAAGAAATGAAAATTTAGTGTCTAAGTGAACTTGAAAATGAATATGAAAGTGGTAAATGTTAAATGAAGCTAAAGGAAAGGTTATAAAATAATTGGTTAGTGGACTTAAATGAAAGTGTGATATAGCAGTAAATAACCTTTTCAAATAATGACATGTTCATGAAATTATATTAATAGTATTGTTACTATTAAATAAATTTAAAAAACTGTAAGATTTAAATTCATAGGTATTTACTAAGCTTTCACGAGTTTAACATGTTGTTTTAAATGCGTAGGTAAAGATCGGGAGAAGATAACTTTTGAAGTGGCTAACGTCATCCTCATCTCATCATCAAGCAAGGATTTGAAGAGAATGGAACTTAAATTTTGGAAATAAAGTGGCATGTACATAAGATTTGAATCATATGAAATTTGGTTGTAAGTAACTTAGTGGTTCTAAAACTATGGTCTTGCATGTCTATTAACATTTTGTATTTTAGGATATACTTATGAGTTTTATGAAGTTTTTGAATGTTAGTTTAATATATTTTGAGTACTAAAATTGTTTAAAAATGACATGGAATGACTTTTGATAGTTTAAACTTATTTTTAAATGTTTTTAGACATATTCCAAGTAGTTTGACCTCAGTGTCATGACATCAGAAATTAGTGTCGCGATATTGAACATGAAGTAGGGTAATCTATTTTCAGTGCCGTGACATCAACCTGGAGTCGCGACATCTAGTGTCGTGACATTAGAGTTTAGTGTTACGATTTTGAGCATATTGTTCTTAGTGTCGCAACACCCACTTCCTAGTGTCGCGACATCCGTCAGTGTCGTGACACCCACTTTCCAGTGTTGTGACATTAACCCTGTTTATCCTATTTTGACTCAAATACCTCTAAATAGGTCTCGTTTGAAACCAAATTTTAAAGAAATCTTAGAAATGACTTAAATAACTTCAAAGGAGTCTATTTATATCGAAACAAAATCTTGAAATTGATGTCTATGTTAAGTAACATCAGTGGTCAATTGTGACATCCTTTGCTCATGATGTTTATCCCAGGTAAGGGATATTACTAGTCTAAATTTTTAAATGTCATTAGTTAGTCCAAATATCTTATTATAATTAAAATGTTGATGTAAATTTTTAGAATTGCCAACACTATTACAATTCTCTGTTAAATTGAAGTTATTATATTATCTTTTTTTTTGTTACATGGTTATCAAATTAGCATTTTTTTTAAATTTCAATATGTTACACCAGCAAAATTAACAAATGAATTTTAATAACGTTAACAATTAGACCTAAATTTTTAAATTTAAAAAGTAGAGAAGCTAAATTCCTAAAAAAGATAGTGAGATTAAATTTAAAATGTATGAAAAGCATAGACTTGGAAAATATTTTAATTTTCATATTTTTGCTTTATAATTTAGTCAAAAAAATTAATTGACCCAACACAAATTGTGGTGGAATCCATACTAGTTCGATAAAGAAAGTTAAGATTAAAATCATATTTTAAGAAATACAACTTTCAATAAGAATTGAATGTAGTGGTAAGATATATTGTATTTTTAAGAGAAAACGTTAGTTTAAACTTTGGAGATGACATTGTTGGTAAAAGTAGCCACGAGCATCGAATATGGACAGTAAAACATATATGAAAAAAAAAAGAAAAAAAAAATAGAGACGACTTCCCTAAATTCAATTTTTCAGTTGTCCATGGTTAGGTATCTGGTTTTAGTATCTGGTGAAAGATAAACTCCCTTGTGCTTTGATAATTAAGGTTATCCACTTTGAATCCTAGATCACTGCCAAGCCACATAGCTTTTGCAAAAGAAGAAAAGAGAAATAGAATGTCAATATCTTCTTCAATCTTTTTGCATAATGAACAGATAGGATCGATGGAGTGAATTCGTTTGGTATTCTCCTTTCTACACGGTACATTATTAGTACAGAACTTGCGAGAAGAGTAATTTTATCAGGCACCTTCGAAGACTAAAGACTTCATCAAGTTGATCGACTACTAGTGATGGTGATACCAATGGGCATAATGACTTTTTGGGTCCTCCAGCTTTATAAAAAAAAATCATTTTAATCTTTCATTTAATTTTTCATCTCTTTTAATCCTTAAACTTGCATTTTTTATCAAATCATGAATCCCAAGTATTTGCTTAGATTTTTGTTGACATTTACTACAAGAATTTCTCTAAACATCCTCATAAATTTAGGATGGCAGTTTGGACTTACAGTCAACTCTGATTTGTCAAAATTTATAAGCTGACCCGGACACTTGCAATACTCTCCAAGAGTATAGTTTATAGCAGCACATATTTCATGATTTGAACTAAAAAAATATAAAGTTGTCATATACAAATAAGCTGAAAGATAGGAATGCTCTCCTTGCTAACTTTAATACCATGAATGGATTTGCACCCTTCAGCTTTAAGAACTGCTGCGAGAACATTGTGACATAAGATAAAAATATAAGGCGAGGTGGGAAGTGAGGTGAAAGACTCAAATCGAAGAAAAGGTGGATGGAGTCATCCTTGGCCCCTAACTGATTCTGAGGAACCAAGCATCTAGATGAGAGTCGTAACACATGCCTAAAGACTGACTTGAAAGGCCAATTGCAGGATCTCAAATGGATGTCATTGTCAGGATACCAACCACTGGAAAGCTTCATGGCCCTTGTAAGGCCTCTTTTCCACTATATCTCTCTGGATAGCTGGATGATTTGTTGACTTCATTGAAAACTCTTGATCTTATTACAACCCAGGTTATTATTTATCTTTCTATTGCAATAGTTGTTCAAATTAGGAAACTTTCTTTAAAAAACTTCTAAAAGGAAAACTTGTTAAAATTAGTCCAACAAATCATAATCTTTATTTAAATGACTGGAAATGAATTCTTTTTTTTTTTTTTTTTGAAAGCTGACTGGAAATGAATTCTTGCACAAAAGAATTCAACTTAATCTTTAATTGTTGTGTCTACTTCTTGTTATTAACCCATTAAGTCGAGCCAATCTTGGCCCCTGGGGTTGGTATCATTAATAAAACCTCCATACAACATAAGTCAATTCTTCAGAGTCATTAGCAACAAAGATAAAACTCCGAGAGAAGTTTATAATCAGTCCATTAGTCCCATGTTTTTTATCCGCTGATCAAGACTACAAACTGATATATTAATGAAGTTTTCATTGTGGTCCTAATTTTGCCAATGAAATGATGGCTATAAATCGAGAAAGCATTAACGTTAGGTCGAGTGGGTCAGACTGAAAATCTTCTTACATACTCTTTTGTTCCCCTCTTCACATGCTTTTGTTTTTTCTTTTTCTTGTCATTTTTGGGTTACAATTCCTATGATGACCTATTATTGTTGTTGTTTTCTAAGATTTTTTTTTTAAGTTTCTTGTAGGTTTTTCAATTGAAAAAAAAAAGCTGAACTTTGGGGGATTATTGACATTCACCGACAAGGAAATGTATGCTAATGAATTCAGCCATTGCTCAAAACTGTCTTAAAAACATACACTACTCCAGCTTAGAAATAAAGGAATTGAGCTCCAACAATTCAGGAGAAAGAGATTAAAAACCTAATGAATGTTTGAATTCTTCAAAGCTGCTGGCTAGAAATTCCTTAGTAACTGAATTCGATCCTACGTTACGGAAAATACCAATCAAAATCCCACATTATGATGCTAAAACGTTAAAGGTAGAACATGAAAACTGAGACTTGGAGATTAATGTAAGCCCCCCATGAATTTTATCATCAAATTCCTCAGTAAATGTAGGTATACAAGCAGATCTGGCTGTTCTTTAAAGTACATCTCATAAAATCAGAACAAACCAGAGCCGTCGATATCTATATCATCAAGCAACATTTGCAGAACATAAATAACATCAAAATACAAAGACAAAACATAATCGAAATGTCAAGTTTATTATCAGTACAAGCAAATAATACTACAATAACCAACACAAATAATACTACAAGGCAGCATTTTCCATTCAAACAGAAGTTACAGACAATTTACTTGAGCAGCAGTGAAGAATATAATGTAAGTTAATCATCATTTTCACTCAGCCTTCGCTTCCTTCTCTTTTTCAGCCTTCACTTCCTTCTCTTTTTCAGCCTTCACTTCCTTTTTTGTCTCAGCCTTATCATCCTTGCCCTTTGGTTTCCCTTGCTTAGGCTTCATGAAGCAGAAACAAGAACAGCAAGGACACTGAAACAAGAACTTCATGCCTGTCCTTCTTTTCTTTTCCTTGGTTCCAAAATATGTCCTAAAAGTCCTTTTAATTATAGAGAAAGAAAAAAGTTGGGAGCTTTTTCTATCTTGGTTTTCTGTCTAATAATGTAGTTTATATTTTTTTTCCACGATCTTATTAGATTCCAATTCAATCACTTTCAATAAAGAAGCTCCCTAATAATGCCAACTTTAGGGTTAGGATGGTGGCCCCCAGGTGTCTATGGGGGACTATTAGCCATGATCAAAGGATGAAGTCCATAGTTCCCCTGAGAAGAGTAAGGGGTTTCCTCCATGTGGGTCACCTTGGCCTTCATATTAGAGAAAAAAGGACGGTCTACTTTGAATTTCCTTGCCTTACACTAAAGGTTCCTAAGCTGGCAAGCACTATATGGGACACATGCATTTGCATTATTACCAGGAGCTTCAAGTTTAAATACACAATTATCCATAACCATATTAAGATCTCAATCTTGATTCATAACCAAGTGTACCATAAAGGTATGAGATTTTGTTAATTTTCTTTTTGGAGACAAAATGTAGTTTAGTCTATGCCAAGAGTGATGTTTCTCAAGAATTCTAATCCAATTTTTGCTTTGTTTTTTTTCTGTTATTATTGATTCAATTGGCATCTGACAGCTGTATGACATTTATTTTAGGATAAACGGTAGCCACTATGTCAATCAACTGAACAACTTCTTATTGGCTGCAAATTAAGCCCACTTGAAGGAAAGTACTGTACAACATGCAGTAATTTCAATGAGGTAGGCTACCAATTAATGCTTTGCCCTAACAGAGCACCAATCACTAAAGTGATATAATCTTTTACATGCACTCCCACATGAGTTTTAGATACGGGTAAATATTTAAGTTTTTTTTTTATGTATTTAGAGAATTTTTTAAAGATCATACCCACATCTAAAATGTAGTTCACAAGGGGATTTTAACAGTTTCATCAGGGAAATTTTATTACAAGCTTTTACCTGAAAATTTCCTGCATGTTTCTGTAGCATTCCTTATTTGATAGACGCATGGTATATCCTTAACTGCACCACTATACCACCCCTGATTCCTAATTTTCTAAAGCATAAGTTTCCCAATTGAAGAGTCCCCATCTTATTCCCCCAATCATACTTTAATTTAAGAAGACGGGGAATCGATGGAAACAGTCAAGAAAAAAGAAAGAAGGTACATATATTTCAATACCACTTGATTCCAGGAACTTGTACTGACAAGTTCTCGATATGACTTACAAGCCTTATTTAGGCACTGCTTTTGGTATTCATTATCCATGAAACAAGATATATTCAGAGTCGGGGAGATGCCTTTATAGGTTCAGACTCCTTACGGTAGTCATATACCCCGACACCACATTTTCTCCCAACATGACCGGCATCAACATACTGCACAAGAAGAGGGCAAGGGGCATATTTATTGTCACCTAAACCAGCATGTAGAACTTTCATTACTGATAAACACACATCGAGTCCTATGAAATCAGCAAGCTCCAAGGGACCCATTGGATGATTTGTTCCTAATTTCATCCCTGTATCAATATCTTCCTTGGTGGCCACCCCAGTATATAGTGTGAAAAATGCTTCATTTATCATTGGCATAAGGATTCGATTCACGATAAAGCCCGAATAGTCCTGGGAGCATATTATCGTCTTATGAAACCTGCGAATTCATGGTCCAGTTAAAATGGCAGTCAAATAATTGGAACAGAGGAGACAATGCTAACTAGCTAACACATGGATAAGCCAATAAAGCTAGTTAAAAGAAGTTTTAATGGTTTTTTTCGCATGCGTTCTTTAATCAGACATTACCTCTCTGCCAATGCCTTTGTCGCATGAAATGTTTCATCCGATGTGTCAGCACCTCGAACAATCTCAACCAACTTCATTATTGGAGGAGGATTCATGAAATGCATTCCAATGACCTGCAAAAAAAAAAAATCACAGGTTTGCTTCAATCTCAACAAAACATGATGTGATTTTGCAGGTGATCGTCAATTATTTCAAAATATCCCAAACATGGCTCCATGTCAACACAAAGATGCACTGAATATAACCTGGCGTGGTCTGCTGGTTGCAGATGCTAATCGAGTAATGGAGATGGAACTTGTATTAGATGCTAAAATGGCTGAACTCTTTGTGATCTTATCGAGTTCGATGAACAACTTTTTCTTCACATCTTCTGATTCTACAATTGCTTCAACAATGAAATCTGCAGATCGGAGCTCGTCTATATTTGAAGTATATTCCAGACGCCCCAAAGCTTCAGTACAAGCAGCCTGCCAAGTGAAATTATGAACTAATGAAAACTAAGATGTTCTTGATGTTAAGCCTTATCTATGCAATACCTTTTGACATAAAATATGTAACACAAACTTAAATTCACTATTTTAGTCAAGAACCTTCAGTGCTATTATTCATCTAAGATAATACCCCCGATTTGTGTTTCTTCATATATATATATATATATAACATGTAAACTAAAAGGAAAAAACCATGTTGTTTCAACTCATCATTTTTCTTGAAGTACTCGTATCCTACAGTGGAATTTGACACATTTTCATACATAGGTATGGGAATATGACCTATTGTTCATCTAAGATAATACCCCCAGTTTGTTTCCCTTCAAAATATAATGGTGATTTTTATGGCAAAGTTCCGACTTTAACACCAAGTTGCCAAATAAAGTACCAATACCAGACCGAAAGCATTTATTAGCCAGACCTTATGCAACCATTTCATTTAAACCTCCAAAAACATCAATTAATACCAGTCACAAAGGCAGCCTCTTCCTCTCCATATTTACACTGAAATGAACCATGTTACACCCCATTGAGCGCCCAGATGGCCAAGTCTCCGAGCGAACAAATCCTCTAATGGGACCCCTCATGAGAACCCCGGCTTGTAACTTGCTTGACAAGTGGACTCACTTAATAACCACCACATCAAGTCTCATCTACCACATCCCATCTGAAATGACACAAGCCACATCATAGCAGCACTCTACTTACTCTACTTAAGCCTATGACACCAGACTACTTGCCCCTTGTTAGTATATAGTATAAGAGTTGTTATCCTGATAAGATTGGTATGGAGTCTGTTAGGAGTCAGGTATGTACTTAGATCAAGGACAGTTACCTCTATTCTTGTATATAAACACCATCAATGCATTGATTGAGAGTGGTGAAATAATACAGAAGTTATTTTCTCAGTAAATTCATTTTCTCTTCCGAATTACTTTGTTAGCCAAACACAGTATCCAATACCCCTGAACCGTCAATAGAAACTTGACACATGGCATCCAGACAGGAGATGGCAAGTATATAAGGCTCCCCCCAACCAACCTCAAACCTGATCCTCTCCTTCCCTACTACTCTCCTACTCCGACCACCTTATCCGGCGGCTCACTGCCCTGTCCTAAACAGGGTGAATCACTCATCTTCACAGTGGCAAATATTAGGACTAAGTTTTTGAGGGCCTAACTAAAATTTTCATAAATTTTAGGAGTTTAATAAGATTACTTCATAAAAAATGAGATCTAATTAAAATTTTTAAAAATTTTGTGAGTTTAATGAGAACTTCAAAAACAAAATTAAAAGGCATAATGAAAATTTCCAGGAATTTTCAAAAAATAGGGGGGTCAAGGCCCTTTGTCCTCCATTAAGGTCCGCCTGTGCATCTTCACCAACTACACATTCTCATATCAACAAACCAAAATCAGAAAAATAATAACCATATCATCAAAAAGTTTAACCACTCAAACCTTCCATCAACTACTAGACCTACAAACTTCTCAAAATTCCCAGAAAATCTTCACTCTTCGCCCCAATTCAAAGTCCAAACATAAGCTCAATCCAAGATCAACCCTTTTTATCTATTTTGCCAACTTTTCGACCTGTTTTAACTCAAACCCAATCTAAGTTTCAATCAGATTAAAAGACTGAAACAAAATTTTAGCACAACAATTTATTCATTTGACTTTTTGATCATCTTTTTTTTTCTTTTTCTTTGTGAAGTTATATAACACAAAGCTAAAGGAAACTAGTTCAGCTGCTCATCAACATATGTAAACATATAATATAACTTCAAACCCCATATAAGAAAGATGAAAGATCGAGTTTACCTGTGAGATTTGGCCTTTGGAAACAAAACGTTGAAGGGAAGAAGAGATGGATTTGTTGGCTCTGTAAAGTGCGGTAGGGTCCGTATCGAGTAGCCAAACATGGAGACCATGCATGGCACCCAGCTGAGCTATGCCTGAACCCATTTGCCCACTGCCAACCACCCCCAAACTCTTTGCCTCAGCCATTTTTCGCCGGAAGAGGAACTACCAGAATCTCCTTCAGGGACCCACTTGGAGAGACGTGCTAAAAATAACTTGTCCTTGTCGTCCTTAGCTGCCTAAATTCTCTCTAACTTCAACAGTTAAACTTATCTTCCGAGTCTGACTTCCCAAAAGATGAAAAAAAAACCTCTGAGGGTCTAATTCTGCTCTCAATCTCTAAACTCTTCACATATTTTCAATTTAATATCTCTACTTTTAATCTCCTGAAATTAATTCATCTACTATTTTAACTTAATAATTAAAACCCAATTAATAACACTATCATCAAATATGATTATATAGCATTTTAAAAATAGAAAATTGATCACGTGTGACCAAAATACTAAAATTGGGATTGTAAGAATTATGAATCACCAATTGTAAGATTTCTTATTATTGTTATAGAAAAGCAAAGTAAATTTTGATATTTTTTTTTCTTTACTTGTGACTTTAAATTGGTCGTGTGAATGATTTTTAAGGAAAAAATATCATATAATCTAATTTAACTGAAGTCCTTTAATGTATTCTCAATTACACTTCAATTATTAAATTAAAAGGGTAGGAAAAGTAGATTCTTAAAATTAAAAATAAAAAAATTAAATTATAAATATGTAACAAGTATAATGACTAAGAGTAGAATTAAACCTTCTCTAACTAATAAAAATCCTTTTAATAGTAAGAATGTCAGTCACGGTTCTCTAGTCGAAATTTGTAGTATGGTGTGTATATATATATATATATATAGATTATTTATGAAAATGACCCGAATAAAAAATCTTGACTTGAATAAAAAATTTTGTACGAGAATATCTTGAAATCTATAGAGCCCGTTAATATTGTCAGACCCACCGACTGTACCGCCCCCAATGATGGCTCAATTATTGGTTTTTTTTAATTATTTTGTCGGGTGCTGCCACTAGGACAGGCAGCATCAGTATGTATTTTTTAAAATACTTATATTTTTTACAAGTATTCAGGGAGGGGAAAATGAAAAAAAAAATTTTTTTAACAAGCGTCGCCGATCTCTCAGGCAACACTGGAGAAATTTAAAAAAATTATTTTTTAAATTGAAAAAATTGTCAAGAATCTTTTTTGATGTTGTCGAGCTGTCTGGCAATAGTGATGTCGGTAGGTAAAAAAGTAATTTTTTATATCGTCGTGTTGCCTAGCAACACCGATGTTAGATAATTAAGAAAGTTAATTTTTTTTTTGTGTCACTGTGTTGTCTGGTGGCACCAAAAGCATATATATACCCATCCTCGGTGCAAAATTTGTATATGTTGATTTATTGATTTTTTTTTTGCCGTTGAAGAGAAGAAACGATGGAAGAAATTATTGTGATTAGAAATAGCGGGAGAAAAGGGGAAAATTCAATGTTCCAAACAAGGGCAAAGCAAAAATATTTTTAAAAATTTTTCTATTTTACCAGAAGAATATGCGATGGTTTTAAGATATATTTGATGCACCATCACCTTAGAAGATGTTGCATTCCAACTTAAACTCCCAGTTAACAGTTATGCGATCACAAGTTCAAGTATAAATAGGGTTTCCAGTTGACAGTGGTTATGTGGTAATGGGTTTAAGTTGGTTATGCTGTCAAATGAGCCCAGTTTCATGCCACAAGAAGAGGATGTTTTATAAACTCCATGCCCAGTTTAATTGTCCAAAACATGCATTAGTGGGTGGGGCGGGAACACTCTTTAGAGGAGGTGCCGATTACAATGGGCAAAAATTGGAACGCGAGTCAGTGCCGATTACGGAAGGCTAACGGGTAGTCTTGTCTTACTAAAAGCACTTTTATCTCATGGAACTCCTGATGGACCCAAGTCAAGCAAAGTTGAGTATCACAAAATTACTACTATAACACCCCCAACCCTAAACCGTCGCTAGAACAGGGTTATAGAATATTACCAGACTTTTCAAATCAAATAGACAGAAATTTCAAACATTTCATATTTACTATTCAAATCAATTCAAATCTATCACATTCAATCTAATTCAAGTTTGTACCAAATTATGCCATTTCCATAAGCTTATCATCTTATATGCATATATGTTGTATTTAACCATTCAAAGTCATAATATAACATCATTTACAATCATTTCCCTAAGAAACCTATACAACTGACCTAGGTACATGCCATTTTACAAAGAAAACATACTTCTCCACTTACTGAGTTCGGGATCAATTTGGATTGCTGGACCGGAAGATTTGACTTTACCTAACCTGTGCACGGAAACAACTATACGCTGAGTATAATTATACTCAGTGGTATTACTATAATTCAAATGCTTAAAATAAAAATTATTTAACATATATATTGAATCATCTAACCATTTTTCTCTCATTAATTCACTCATGTATTAATATTTCAATTTAATAATAATAGCTACCTTAACTAGTTTTTCTTCATTTCAATTTCATATTCCATTTCAATAACTCATCCATTTACATACAAATTCAATCAATTTATCAACTCATTCATTATCAATTCCATCATCAATTCGTTCTTTTATAATCAATTTACACTTATAGTCTTTTAATACTCAATTCATACATTAAATCCATAAATAAATTTCAATAACTTGTATTCAATTAAATATACATATTATTTCACTATTTTTATTTTCACTTCACATCTTTCAACGATAATTATTTCAATTTGCTTTTCTTCACTTAGATTTTTACATCATCTCATATTACCAACAACTATTTCATAAACTATATCATTATCGATTTCTTGAACCCATGATTCCTACATTTCATTTTCACATCTCAATTTCAATCCACAATTCAACTTTCTCATATTTTCAATAGTACGATCGATCAAATTCATTTAATTTTTTCCATTTCGGTTATTCACCCTATTAACAAACTCGGACCTTGACGGATACACGGATTCCAACCAAACATATCGGTAATATCCAAGCAAAACACACCAGAATAATCATGTAATCCTCCAAAACACACCATAATCATATAGTCCTCCCAAACACACCAGAATAATATAATCCATCCAAAACACACCAGTATAGCACATAGTGCCTCTTCAGATAATTCCGAAGGATATAACAATAATATCTCCAACTTCCTTCTCAAATCCTATGGCATGCCAACTATATCCGACTCAGCCCAACTAGTTAATAGGGTATTTAATATATTTCCTCAATTCAATTTCAATCCATGCCATTCCAATCACAATGTTGTTTCATATTTCCATTTATTCACATTTCAATCGATATTTCATTCAATTTTGATAAGCAAATTCACTTCCAACATCAGTATCACATATCAATTTCCACTTTCTCAATTCAATTTCAATAAAATCCATATCAATCACCAATATCAATTTTCCAATTCAATGCCATCATAGTTTAGCAATTCAATTCAAAATTATTTCAATTTCTATTCAACAATCACATTTCAATTTCACTTTCTTAATCCAATATTCATCTCAATTACTCACATATAATCACAATTTAATCTAATTTCATTCAATTTTGATATCAATACTCAATTCAATAATCATATTCACTTAAAATCAACTCCATTCAAAACAATAATATCATACCAAATTTCTTACCTTATTTATTTACCATGCATTTCAGTTAAAGCACAATAATTATTAATAATTAGATTTGACTTATAGTAATACAAATCGTAATTTCCTTGAGTCGCTCGTCGTCCACTTTTTCCTTTCCTTTCTTAATCGATGACTCTGGTACGATATTAGCTACGTAATTAAAAAATTAAAAATTATTAATACACAATTTCTCTCTAATTATTACTAATTATACATAAGTTTTACATTAGTTTCCAATTTAATCCTTAAATCAATACTAATTTTATTCTCCCAATTTAACTCCATATTCTCATTTAATTTCTTTTAATATATTAATTTAGACAATAAAATTATTCATTTCATATAATTTGGTCATTTTTTACATTTTTACGAAATTACCCCTAAAGTTTTACTTTTATTTAATTTAGTCCCTAAGCGTAAAACTTGCAAATTAGCCATTTTTAAAATAACTCATGCTAGCTAAATATTCATATATTTTTCTACTCTTCCTCTCTATTCCACATCCTTAATGTATATATATAATTCTGCTATTTACTTATATGTTATTTCAAAGCTGTCTACCTGAATCATTGTCACTAAATTATTTATATCTTGAGTTACAAAATTTTAAATTAAGATCAGCTAATTTTCCCTGAAACTAGACTCACGTATATTCTTACCATAAAATTTTTAGAATTTTTGGTTTAGCCAATAAGTACAGTTAATTCTTTAAAGTCATCCATGTTTTGCTATCTGACAGTTTTGACCCTTCTTCACTAAAAATTAATTATCTCCTAGTACGGGATTCAAACAATGTTCCCATTTATTTCTCTTGAAAATAGACTCATTAATAATTTTAAGCCCTTAATTATTTTTATACAATTTTTAATGATTTTCCAAAGTCAAAATAAGAGATTACGAAATCATCCTAACCTTATCTCACATAATTTACAATTTCATTGCTTACATCGCTTCTTCACTCGATAAGCTTTAATTTCATATTTTATTCATCCTCTAATTCGATTTTTATAATTTTTGGTGATTTTTCAAAGTTAGCCTACTGCTGCTGTCCAAAACTGTTTCTTTTAACTTATTTTACAATTAAATTCTTTACCCAATTCTAACTTTGAAATTCTATCAATTTAACCCCTAATTCACCAATTAATTCAACATAAACTATATTCAAAAACCTAAGAACTTTCAAAATTTCAACTTAATTTCATCAAAGCTTTATTGTAAAGCTTCTAAAACATCAAATTTAAGTAAAAAAGATTTAATTGGCTTACCTATTAAAGCTTCAAGCTCTCAAATCCTATTCTTTCTTTCCCACTTTCGGCCAAGCTTCTGTTCTTTTTCTTCTTTTGTTTCTTTTTTTTCTTTATATATATATATATAAACTAAATATCTATTATACAATTAATTACACATATACAATTGTACACATATTTTTCACTACATTTGTTCATCATCAACATCATACACTTGTCATTCATCTAATTTATTTATCAAATAAAAATCTTATAAAATAATTATTTAATTAACAAATATCTTTTTAACTTAATAATAATAAATAATAAATAATAAATATCTATTTAATAATCAATATATATATGACAAATGGACATTATCATCACCCTATATTTGTCTATATTTAATTTATTTTTTTAAAGATGAAAAAACAGGACATTGTCCATGAGATTTAGATTGTTCATGTCAGTCATGTAATTATTAATTATAAAATATCTTATACTTAAATTATAAGAAAATACATTAGTATTTTACAATTGTTTACATATATTTATTACACATGTAATTTATTAACATCATACATTTGGCAATATCACAATTTATTTATTAACCAAAAAAATCTTATAATAATTATTTAATATAAAACCATAATAATAATGTTTAATATAATTTATAATAATAATTCTACTAATTAATTAATTAATACCAAATATCTAAGAAAATATCTTAGATTTCTTCATTCTTGTCGCCTCACTTATTGGAATATGCTTAATTGCCATTTTGACCATTTACAATTTATTTTAATCTATAATTAAATTTTCACACTTTATTCAATTTAATCCTTTTTCATAATTACTTCTAATTTAATCAAATTCACCTAGCCAATATCTAATTAAACACACAACTAACTTCGTAAATATTTATTAAAAATAAATATTTACGAGTCCGATTTACCGGAATGGAGTTCTGGGAATGCACTTTTTTTCTAACTTTTTCGTGGATTTAGTGATATCGAATCACTGTTCCGACACTACTGAAATTGGGCTGTTACAACTACATTAGCAACTATGTAATGTGATTAATCCAATTATAATGGGTATTATTATCATACAATTTAAAATGATAGTCGAGATTAATAAGAGGTCAATACATTATTCATATAACTAAAAGTACGATAAATAAAATGAAATGATGTTCAGTTCACTTCAAAAAGACTTATCGTTCTTAAGCTCCCAAAAATTATTCGTATACGCACCAATATGGAATAACGATGCTGACAACGTTTTCTTTTAAAAAGTTGACGTAAGTAAATAAATTCTAAATATCTTTGACGTGTACTAAGTGATCAACCTTACTATCATAGTTGAATGTGTCACTTCAACCATGAATGTGGGGAAAAAAATTAAAAACTAGAAGAAAAAAATGGAACGAGGATAAAAATGGAAACAAAAAAAAAAAAGAAAAAGAATTTTGGGCTTGTAAAAAATATGGAAGAAAAAAGGGGCACTTTGCCATAACGGTCCAATAAAGAAAAATGAATTCTTGAAAAAGGGGAGAAAAAAAAACAAATGAGATGAATAAAACAAACTGAAAAAAAAAAGAAGGAAAGAAAAAGAGGATGATTAAAACAAATCGGGGAAAAAGAAAGAAAGAAAAAAGGAAAAAAAGAAGAGAAAGGAAAAAAAAAAACGAAAAAAAGGGGGGAAAGGTCGTGACCGACAGGTCATGTTGGTGCAGGATGTCAGCCCAATGTCGCCTACTAGCCAATTGCACCCTTCTCCACATATTTCTAAAACGTCCACAGTTAGTCCTCTGTATAAATGCGACTCGAACCCGCCAATTGCACCCTTCTTCGAACCTCTAACTATAACAACTCGATAGTCAAGAGTGATAGAAAGTGAGGTTCAGGACTCTATTCTCGTGAAATAAACCCGTAAATATTTAATAATATTTACGGGGTTTGTTTAGTAGCGAATTAAATTTTGTATGGGTAATTTGCATGAATTCGGAGCTATTACGGTACAATAACTAAATCGCGTTAAAGTTAAAAGTTGAATTATAAATTGAAATAAACTAAAGGGGCTAAAGTAGCAATTATACCATTTAATAAATGGTTGTGTGTAGGTGGCCGGTCATGGGTTAAATGATATGCATGTTTATATTATATATATGTTATATATTAAGTTAACTAATAATAATAATAATTAAAAATGAAAGCATAATAAAATAAAAAGAAATGAAAGTAGAAAGGGAGGATTGCATGCAAAATTAGAAAAGAAAGAAAGAAAAGAAGAGAGAAACGCATGGCCATAGGGTTTTAAGCATTCAAACTTCAAATTGGTTAGTCAATTTAGTCCATTTTCTTGTAATTTTTACTATTTCTGAATCCCGATACTTAGAGCTTCTCGATCCATGTTGCAATTTTTCATATTGTTCAAGATTGAGATTGTTATTATTGTTAATTAGCTAGAGTTTTAAGGATTAAATTGATAAATTTTTAAATTAGAAGTGAAAAAGGACTAAATAGTGAACTTAATTATTGATTTTGAGCAATAGAGACTAAATTGAGAAAAAAATTCAAAATTAAGGGGTAGAATTGAAAATAGGGAGCTAAATTTAGCTTAGAGTGAAATTAGTATAAAAATATAAAGTTAAATGTAGAGATTAAAATTAGTCTCAGTTTAGCAACTAAATTGAGGATTAAGCAAAATATGGTGTAACATTTAAAGTTTAATCAAAATTAAGTTGTGTATTAATTAATTGTAATTATTTTATTCCGTAGCAAACATTGTTTCGGAATCCTCGAGTAAGAAAGGGAAAGACAAAGTCGACGTCAAGTAACTTGAAATATACTGTTTGTGTTTCTATAATTCAAATTAAGTTATAAACTATTACATATTACGTTGTTATGTATGGTAAGCATTTGAGGTGAATACTCTTGTACTTTGGGATTAAATTGAATCCATAGTTGATTGGAATGGACTACTTTTGTATATTATGAAATATGTTGCTTATGTGAATATTGAATTGAATATATGTGATAATATATATATATATATATATATATGAGATTGGGACATTTGATGTATTGAAAAGTGAAATAAACCTTATTAATTGTATCAGGCTAAGTCGAATATAGATGGCATGGCATAGGATAGGAAGAGTTCAGGGATTTTTTCGACCTCAAGTCGATAAGGCACTGGGTGCCAATTTGCTTTAGTTTAACCAATGAGACATTGAGTGCCAACTTATATCGCGCTGGCGTAATTATTACTTCGGATTTATCTGATGAGGCACTGGGTGCCAAACTAGTGTGTTGGTTAGATCGTGTATCTGTCCGAGTCCGAGTCGTGTTAATGGGGGAAATTAAATAATAAATTATGTGTTTGATATTGAGATGGCAAAGTTGAGAAATGAATATGATATGAGAAATGAAATATGAAATGATGAAATGAGATGTGAATTTTGAAATGAATTCAAAGATTGATCAAAAAGATGAATCATGCCATTACATGAGTTGAATTACCAAATGCTATATATATATGAAATACCATTGATATGTGCTTGAACATGTGGAATTTAGTGGATGTAAATAAAGAATGAGTAAATGTGTATTATTGATTTGAAACAAATGTGCATAACATTTATTGTTGCATTCTTACATTTTGATTGCCCATATCAAGTTAAATTGTTCGGATTATAGAAATACCATTGAGTTATACTCAGCATGCAGTTTTGTTTTTCGTGTGCAGGTTAGGTATTTTTCAACTTACCATCGACTTAGCATCAAACAATGATCCCTTACTCAAGTGTGGTGATGTTCTAAATTGTAATGGCAGGTACCTAGGAAGTCTTTGGTTGACAGTTGATTTGTTAATGTGATGTTATTTAAGGCGAAATGATGATTACTTGTATATATATGATTATAATTGAGGCAATGTTGGTATGATAGCTTAGCCTAATGTTTGGTATGTGTTTAGCTTAAATTTTGGTAACCTAAGGAGTTGAAAGTTAGTTCTATTATGACAAATTTGGTATGAATAGAAGTTTTAAATGGTTGATAATTTGTTGATATGTTTGAACATATAAAATGTGGTACCAATGAGAGTACATTGGTTAGGCATATTAGATTATGCTTTTGGTATATTTTGAGCATGTTTAGTTGCGTTTTTGGATAGGTTAAATAGCTGATAATTGAGTTGCTTAGTGTCCAAGTAAATAAAATTTGGTAAACTAGAGTTTTAAGGTACATTTACGTGCACACGACCTGAGACACGGTCTGTCACACGGCTGTGTGTCACATACGAGCAACATATACTGGTGTGTACCCTGAGCGTGTTGAAAAATAATATAGGTGTAGTTTCCACATAGGCTGACACACGACCTTGTGACCTAAGTTAGTAAGTTACACTAGCAGAGACACAGGCTGGGACATGGTCATGTGTTCCAACTTCGAAAGTCACACAGTCTGGGGCGTTTCCGACAATCTGGCCACACGGTCATGTGTCCCCTATTTTTATGTATTTTTAAAATTGCCTTAAAACTTTCATAATTGTTCCAAATTAGTCCTTATTTATTTGTAGGCTATTTTTAGATATATATTGACTCAAATTAAGGCTTGTAAGAGTATTTTTAGACTGATTTAGAATGAAATAGCAAACGTAAGCTAGGTGAAATAGGTCATTCTACTAATATCATCGAATGTGGTAGTAGTAGTCAAAGTATAGTTCAATACTCTGATACTAATAATTGGAATAGTCTCGTTATGTAACCAACCTCTAGCTTTCAATAAGGGATAAATAGTGATAAGAGTATAGACAGTGGAAGACCAAGTTTAGCATTGCATAGAATGATTCATTATTAGATTGTATAAGATACTCATAAGGTAGTGATAAACGATAAATTATACATATTTTTACCTCATGTTTAGCCTAATTTCTGGATGAATTATTATTAATTTTGTGAGAATTGGTGCTATTAACCCTTCTATTTCATGTTGTATACTCAGGAGAGCATAGGGAAGAGAAAAGAATGAAAAATGGACTGAAAACAAAGAAAATAGGCCAAAGTGTGAAAACGACACGGCCCAAGGAATCACCACACGGTCGTGGCATACGGCCGTGCCACATGGGGTCCAACACAGCCCAGCCCCGACAAGCACGGCCAGGCCACACGGCCTTGCCACCTCAACAGGCCCGAACACGACCCTTATCGAAACCACACGGGCGTGGCACACGAGCGTGTCCCTGTTGTGAGGAAGTGCAATTTCACTCAGATTTGGATACTTAGAGGCTAAGAAAGGTATCCCAAAGCTCTATATAAAGATCCTAGGAGGCAACTCTAAGGGTATACTCTTTTCTCCCAAAAGGAGCGCCATATTTCTGCCAACATAAGGAGTGAAAGCAAGGAATTACTTCAAGAAAAGCCGATTGATTCATCCCAGAAGCCAGAATTCTACATCAAGACAGAGGATCTCCCTAAATTGCTTCAGGGGTTTTGGGGTTCTTTTATGTTTTGTTATTTTATATCTTCTAAGATGTTTTCTTTCTTAATTATGAACTAAACCTCTCAAATACTTGAGGGGGATGAAACCTAAGACAGATCTTGTTATTATTTATTCTTGAGTTATATAATAAATACTTGAGTTGTTTTTAATTATGTGTTCTTCATTCTTGATTTAATAATCCTAGGTATTACTTCAAGAAACTGATGTGCTTAGGCAAAGGAGCAAAAGTCATTGTTTTAAGAGTAGATCTACCATAATTAAGCGGAGTTGCATGTAACCCTAGACATAGGGTGACATAAATCTGCCTGATTAGGGTCAAACCTAATAGGGGGTCCATAGATCGAATTAATGCAACCTAGGGGTGTTAATTAATAAAGAAACTTTACTTAACCACTTAGGATTAGTTGTTCTTATCCTCGATAAAGGTATTAACATAGGTTAGGGATCTCTACGGATCAAGTCAAGTGAAGAAATCGTCTAATTCAAGAAGTTAATAACAAGTGAAGTCTAGGTGGATTCTCCCTTGAGTATTGCCCATATCAATTAGTTTTCCCAAAGAGTCTTTCCCCATTTTACTTTTTGTGCACTTTTAGTTAGTTTTAGAATTTGTTTCAAACAATCCTCTTTTATTTTTAGGCTAGATAATAGAAAGGAAGTAAGTACTAGTACTTTTGGTTCCCTTGGGCATGATAACTCGGTCTTGCCGCTAAACTATACTACTGTTCGATAGGTGCGCTTACCTTTAAAATCGTGATATTAGTTAGTTTTTAGTGTGATCAGTTTTTATAAATTTTATTACTTAATATCGCGAGTATCAAGTTTTTGGCGCCGTTGCCGGGGAACTAAAATATTAAGAAAACTCGATTTCTATTACTTTAGCCATTACTATATTTTTATTTTCAGTTTTTTTATTTTTATTTATTTTATTTTTCTTTGCTTTTTCCTTCTAGGTATTTCTAGTTTATGACTAGAAACAACCCAGTAGGACCATTGCTTTTGGACGAATATTTAGAAGCGACAGTTCACAGAACTCGTAGAGAGATCAGAAGAAGCCTACATTATCCAGAACAAGGACAAGAACAAAGGCCAGAACCTACAGAAGGGATGGAAGCAAACCAAAACATTCCACCACCTCCCGCAATAGCCGTATAACCAGTGAATCAAGATGAAACTCCTCACACTATGTATGATTATGTTAAACCTAGTTTGGCTGGTACCCAAACTAGTATTATTAGACCTACCATTGCTGCTAATAATTTTGAATTAAAACCTAACACTATTCAGATGATACAGCAATTGGTGCAGTTTGATGGTTTACAGGATGAAGATCCAAATTCACACATAGTCAATTTTTTGGAACTTTGTGATACTTTTAAAATTAATGGCATTTCTGATGATGTGATAAACGTTAAATTATACATATTTTTACCTCATGTTTAGCATATATTTTTGGATGAATTACTATTAATTTAGTGAGAATTGGTGCTCTTAATCCTTCTTTTTCGTATTTTATACTCAGGAGAGCATAGGAAAGAGAAAAGAACAGAAAATGGACCAAAAACCGGAGAAAATAGGCCAAAATGTGAAAACGCACGGCCCAAGAAGTTACTACACAACCGTGGCACACGGCCGTGCCACACGAAGATCACACGGTCCAGCCCCCGACAAGCATGGCCTGGCCACATGGCCATGCCACCCAAGCATTCTAGAACACGGCCTCTTGTCGAAATCACACGGGCGTGGCACACGGGCGTGTTCTAGTCGTGAGGAAGAGGAATTTCACTCGGATTGGGATACTTAGGGGCTAAGAAAGCCATTCTAAACTCTATATAAAGACCCCAAGAGGCAATTTCAAGAAGGTGCTTATTTCCCGCTAAGGGAATACTCTTTTCTCTCAAGAAAGAGCGTTATAATTCTACCAACACAAGGAGTGGAAGCAAAGGATTACCCCAAGGGAAGCCGATTGATTCATCCCAGAAGCCAGAGTTCTACATCAAAACTGAGGATCTCTCTAAATTCCTTCAGGGGTTTTCGGGTTCTTTATGTTTTGTTATCTTAATTCTTCTGAGATGTTTTCTTTCTTTATTATGAACTAAAACCCTCAAATACTTGAGAGGGATGAAACTTAAGACGAATCTTGTTATTATTTATTCTTGAGTTATATGATAAATACTTGAGTTGTTCTTAATTATGTGTGCTTAATTCTTGTGTTAATAAGCCTAGGTATTAATTCAAGAAACAGATGTGCTTAAAGCAGAGGAGCAAAAGTCCCTGTGATAAGAGTAGATCTACCATAATTAAGCGGAGTTGCATGCAACCCTAGACATAGGGCGACATAAATCTGCCGGATTAGGGTCAAACCTAATATGGGGAACCATAGATCTTATTAATGCAACCTAGGGTGTTAATTAATAAAGGAACTTTAGTTAACAACCTAGGCCTAGTTGCTCTACGCCTTGACGGAGGGTTTAGCATAGGTTAGGGATCCCTACGGATCAAGTCAAGTGAATAAATCGTCTAGCTCAAGAACTAATAACAAGTGAAGTCTAGGTGGATTCTCCCTTAAGTATTGCTTATATCAATCAGCTTTTCCCCTAAAGTTTTCCCCAATTTACTTTTTGTGCACTTTTAGTTAGTTTTAGAATTAGTTTAAATCAACTCTCTTTATTTTTAGGCTAGATAATAGAAAGGAAGTAAGTACTAGTACTTTTGGTTCCTTTGGGTACGATAACTCGGTCTTGCCACTAAACTATACTATTGTTCGACAGGTGCACTTGCCTTTAAGGTCGTGATATTAGTTAGTTTTGGTGTGATCAGTTTTATAAATTTTATTACTTAATATCGCGCGAGCCTTTTCATGATGCCATTCGTCTAAGGCTATTTCTATTCTCTTTGAGAAATAAAGCCAAATAGTGGTTAAATTCTTTACTACGAGGCTCAATCACTACATGGGAACAGATGACCGAAAAATTTTTACTTAAATATTTTCCTCCAGCTAAAACAGTTAAACTACGAAATGATATCTCTTCTTTTGTGCAGATGGATTTAGAAACACTTTACGATGCCTGGGAGAGATACAAAGATCTCTTGAGAAGATGCCCTCATCATGGATTACCTTTGTGGCTACAAGTTCAAACCTTTCACAACGGTTTGAATCCTTCAACAAGGCAAATGATCGATGCAGTCGCAGGAGGAACAATCAACAATAAAAAACTCGAGGCAGGTTATGAGTTCATAGAAGAGATGTCACTAAATAACTATCAGTAGCAAGTCATGAGGACAAAGCCGACAAAAGCCGCAGGAATTTATAATATTGATGCTGTCACTATACTTACTAACCAAGTAGAACTTCTAAATAAAAAGTTTGATAATTTCGTTGGTTCTATGCAGGCACAACAAGTAATGAAGTGCGACGCAACTCCAAGAAATATGTTTACTCCAGACTGTTCATCTTACGACCATGGCACAGAAATGGAGTAAGCCAATTATATGGGTAACAATTTTAGATCTCAAAATAATCCTTATAGTAACACATATAATGCAGGTTGGCGGAACCACCCCAATTTTTCTTGGGGAGGAAAAGGGAATCAAAGACAACAACCCCCTTCGGGATTTCAGCAGCCACCACTACAACAGGAGAAAAAGCCAAATCTCGAAGAGATATTCACCAAATTCATGGCCATGTTAGAAACCCATTTTCAAAACACTGGGACGGCATTAAAGAACCAGCAAGCTTCAATTAAAGGACTTGAGAATCAAATTGGTCAACTCGCAAAGTTAATATCAGAAAGACCACAAGGTGGACTACCAAGTAACACTAAGACCAACCCTAAAGAACAACTTCATGCCATGAACACAATAGATGAGGAGGCGTTAACCAAAGACAACCCAAAGTTAAGCAAGGAGCCGAAGGTGAGTAAAGGCAAGGTGGAGGTAAGCAATAACAAGCCAGATATCAAAGAACACAAGTCTCGTATCCTATACCCAAATGCGCTAAGGAAAGACTGCACAGACGAGCAATTTGATAAGTTTCTTAAACTTTTAAAGAAATTACATATTAACTTGCCATTTGTTGAAGCAATTTTGCAGATGCCAAACGCTGTTAAATTCTTAAGAGAACTCTTGACAAACAAGCGGAAGCTAGATGAGAAACCTCATGTGGAACTAAATGCAGTTTGCTCAGCCATTCTACAAAATAAATTGCCAACCAAACTAAAATATCCAGGGAGTTTTACTATTCCTTGTTTACTTGGTAACCTAGATGCCAAAAATGCTTTAGCTGATTTAGGGGCTAGTATAAATGTTATGCCATATAAATTGTTTAAACAACTAGGCCTCGGAAACCCTAAGAAAACCAAGATGAGCATTCAACTAGCTGACAAAACTATTAGGCCACCTAAGGGAATAATTGAAGATGTACTTGTCAAAATTGATAAATTTATATTCCCAGTCGACTTTGTTGTTTTAGACATTGATGAAGATAGCAATGTACCTCTAATTCTAGGGTGACCCTTTTTAGCAACCGCTAGGGCAAAAATTGATTTAGAAACAGGAGAACTCACATTACGGGTAGGTGATGACACAGTCACTTTACGAGCTCAGAGCTCGATTAAGACAGTAGATAATAATATAGCTACGAGTCCTTATAAAAACACTGAACTCATCACCCAATCTTCTGTGCAGGATACACTCTACATAGAGGCAACCAACCAACAGACAAGTCCATCTGAGGGATATGCATCTGAAAAGCAAATACTTTAGATCGAGGAACTAGATGAGTGGCTGAACTATTAGAAAAATCTAAAATATGCCACACCAACTGATAAACTTTAAATTATACATATGTTTACCCCATGTTTAACCTATAATTTGGATGGATTCTTATCAATTTTGTGAGAATTGGTGCTCTTAATCCTTCTTTTTCATATCTTATACTCAGGAGAGCATAGGGAAGAAGAAAGAACGGAAAACAGGTCAAAAACGATGAAAAATGGGCCAAAATGTGCGAACAACATGGGCAAATAAATGCCACACGGGCGTGCCACACGGGCGTGCCACATGAAGATCACACGGTCAATCCCCCGACAAGCATGACCAGGCCACACGACCGTGCCTCCACCGATAAAATCACACGGCCTCTGTCGAAATCACACGGGCGTGGCACACGGGCGTGTTCTAGTCGTGAGGAAGGGGAATTTCACTCAAATTGAGATGTTTACAGGCTAAGAAAGGCCCCCCAAAAGCTCTATATAAAGACCCCATAAGGCAACAACTTGGATATACTCTTTTAGATACGAATAGAAGCAAGGGATTACTCCAAAGGAGAAAGTCGATTGATTCATCTCAGAAGTTGAAATTCTGCAGCAACATAGAGGATCTCCCTAAATTCCTTCAGGGGTTTTTGGTTTCTTTTATGTTTTGTTATTTTATATCTTCTGTGATGTTTCTTTTCTTTATTATGAACTAAACCTCTCAAATACTTGAGGGGGATGAAACCTAAGACAGATCTTGTTATTTATTCTTGATTTATTTGATAAATACTTGAATTGTTCTTAATTATGCGTTCTTCATTCTTGATTTAATAATCCTACGTATTATTTCAAGAAATAGATGTGCTTAGAGCAGAGGAGCAAAAGTCCCTGTGATAAGAGTAGATCTACCATAATTAAGTGGAGTTGCATGCAACCCTAAACATAGGGCGACATAAATCTGCCGGATTAGGGTCAAACCTAATATGGGGAGCCATAGATCGAATTAATGCAACCTAGGGAGTTAATTAATAAGGGAACTTTAATTAACAACTTAGGCCTAGTTGCTCTACGCCTCGACGGAGGGTTTAGCATAAGTTAGGGATCTCTACGGATCAAGTGAAGTAAAGAAATCATATAGTTCAAAAAAATAATAACAAGTGAAGTTTAGGTGGATTCTCCCTTGAGTATTGCCCATATCAATCAGCTTTTCCCTAAAAGTTTTCCCAATTTACTCTTTACACTTTCTTAGTTAGTTTTAGAATTAGTTTAAACAATCCTCTTTTACTTTTAGGCTAGATAATAGAAAGGAAGTAAGTACTAGTACTTTTGGTTCCCTTGGGTATGATAACTCGGTCTTGCCACTAAGCTATGCTACTATTCAACAGGTGCGCTTGCCTCAACGTCGTGATATTAGTTAGTTTTGGTGTGATCAAGTTCTTTATAAATTTTATTACTTCATATCACGCATATCAAGTTTTTGGCACCATTGCCGGGGAACTAAAATATTACAAAAGCTCGATTTCTATTACTTTAGCCATTACCATATATATATATATATTTATTTATTTTTCTTTTATTTTTATTTTTCAGTTTTTATTTATTTATTTTCTTTTAAATTTTTGAGTTTTTCTTTGCTTTTTCTTTTCAGGTATTTTTAGTTTATGACTAGAAACAACCCAACAGGACCACTACTTTTTGACGAAGATTTAGAAGCGGCAGTTTGCAGAAATCGCAGAGAGATTAGACGCAGTCTACATTATCCTGAACAAGAACCTGATCAAGAGCTAGAACCTACAGAAGAGATGGAAGCAAATCAAAATGTCCCACCACCTCCTATAATAGTCGTGCCACCAGCAAATCAAGAAGAAGCTCCTCGCACTATGTATGATTATGCTAAACCTAGTTTGGCTGGTACCCAAACTAGCATTCTTAGACCTACTATTGCTGCTAATAATTTTGAGTTAAAGCCTAACACTATTCAGATGATACAGCAATTGGTGCAGTTTGATGGTTTACAGGATGAAGATCTAAACTCACACATAGCCAATTTCTTGGAACTTTGTGATACCTTCAAAATAAATGGCGTTTCTGATGATGCCATTCGATTGAGGCTATTTCCATTCTCTTTGAGAAATAAAGCCAAACAGTGGTTAAATTCTTTACCACGAGGCTCAATTACCACATGGGAGTAGATGACCGAAAAATTTTTACTCAAATATTTTCCTCCAGCTAAAACAGCAAAATTACGAAACGATATTTCTTCTTTTATGCAGATGGATTTAGAAACACTATGCGATGTATAGGAGAGATACAAAGATCTTTTGAGAAGGTGCCCTTATCATGGTCTACCTTGGTGGCTACAAGTTCAAACCTTCCACAATGGTTTAAACCCGTCAACCAGACAAATGATCGATGCAGCCGCAGGAGGGACGATCAATAATAAAACACCTGAAGCAGCTTATAAATTTATTGAAGAGATGTCATTGAATAATTATTAGTGGCAAGTCATGAGGACAAAGCCAACAAAAGCTGCAGGAGTTTATATTATTGATGCTGTCGTCATGCTTACTAACCAAGTGGAACTTTTAAATAAAAAGTTTGATAATTTTGTTAGTTCTACGCAGGCACAACCAGTGATGCAATGCGACGCGACTCAAGGAAACACGTTCAATCCAGATTTCGCATCCTATGGACACAGCATAGAAACTGAACAAGCCAACTATATGGGTAACAATTCTAGACCTCAAAATAACCCTTATAGTAATACTTATAATGCAGGTTGGAGAAATCACCCAAATTTTTATGGGGAGGACAAGGAAATCAAAGACAACAACCCCCTCAGGGATTTTAGCAACCACCACCGCAACATGAGAAGAAGCCGAATCTGGAAAAGATGTTTACCAAATTTATGGCCACATCAGAAACCCGTTTTCAAAGCACTAAAACGACACTGAAAAATCAGCAATCATCAATTCAAGGGCTTGAAAACCAAATTGGTCAACTTGCAAAATTAATTTCAGAAAGACCACAAGGAGGATTACCAAGTAACACTGAGCCAAATCCCAGAGAACATGTCAAGGCGATTACTTTAAGAGATGGAAAGGTCTTAGCCGAACCAGAAAAGAAGACTATCCCAGAACTTTCAGAAGAAAAGGCAGCGGAACCCAAGGACAACACTCTACTACCACTCAAGGAATACAAACCACGCATCCCATATCCGGCAAAATTGATGAACGACCATACAGATGCTCAATTCGGTAAGTTTCTTGAACTTTTTAAACAATTACACATTAACTTACCTTTTGTTGAAGCGATTTCACAAATGCCGAAGTATGCGAAGTTCCTTAAAGAACTTTTGATAAATAAAAGGAAGTTGGAAGAATTGGCCACCGTAGAACTCAACGAGGAATGCTCAGCTATTCTCCAAAATAAACTGCCAGCAAAACTGAAATATCTAGGGAGTTTTACTATCCCTTGTCTGATTGGTAGTTTACTTATTAATAAAGCTTTAGCTGATTTAGGTGCTAGCATTGATCTCATGCCTTACAAAATGTTCAAAAAACTAGGTCTCGGGGAACCCAAGACCACTAGGATGAGTATTCAAGTAGCCGATAGATCTGTTAAATAACCTAAGGGAATCATTGAAGATGTGCTAATGAAGGTAGATAAAATTATATTCCATGTTGATTTTGTTGTGCTTGACATGGATGAGGATATTGAAGTACCTTTAATTTTGGGACGACCATTTTTAGCCACTGCTAGAGCTGTTATTGATGTAGGGAATGGCAAATTAGTACTTAGAGTTGGCGAGGAAGAAGTTGTCTTTAAAATCTATGATGCGATGAGATTCTCCAAAGAACAAGATGATTCGTGTTATTTTGTTGATATTATTGACTATTTTGTTCAAGATAATTTCTAGGAACTTTCTCTCACAGATACGTTGGAACTGTGTCTTGTTCAAGGTGGGGGGAACAATGAAACCACCCCCGAAATCGATGAAGTAAGGAAAGAATTGGATTCTAATGAAATTATCGCTAGGCACATAAGTTATGAAAATTTAAAGATGAGTGATGAATTGAGACAGAAACCTTCCATTACTGAACCCCCTAAATTAGAACTAAAACAACTGCCAGATCATTTAAAATATGCCTCTTTAGGGGAAGAATCAACTTTGCTAGTCATTACCGCATCCGATTTAAGCATTGCAGAGAAAGAGGAACTACTCAATGTGTGAAGAGAACACAAACGTGCTATAGCTTGGAAAATTTCAGATATCAAGGGAATTAATCCTTCTTTCTGCACCCACAAAATTTTAATGGAGGACGAATTCAAACCATCAGTGCAAGCCCAGAGACGATTGAATCCCGACATGAAAGAAGTTGTAAAAGCCGAGGTAATTAAACTTCTAGATACAGGTATTATTTATCCTATTTCTGACAGTTCTTGGGTAAGCCCTGTGCAGGTTGTTCCTAAGAAAGGTGGATTGACTGTGGTGTCTAATGACAAGGAAGAGTTAATACCTACAAGAACAGTCACAGGATGGAGAGTTTGCATTGATTACAGGAAGCTGAATGATGCCACTCGGAAAGATCATTTCCCTTTGCCCTTTATTGATCAGATGTTGGAAAGATTGTGAGGTCATATGTATTATTGTTTCCTAGATGGCCTCTCTGGTTACTTCCAGATCCCGATAGCTCCAGAAGATCAGGAGAAAACAACGTTCACATGCCCATACGGTACGTTTTCTTATCATAAAATGCCTTTTGGTTTATGTAACGCTTCTACTACTTTTCAGCGATGCATGCTAGCTATCTTCAATGAATTCGTGGAAGACATCATGGAGGTATTTATGGATGATTTCTCAGTTTTCGGTAATTCTTTCCAACTTTGTCTTAATAATCTAGAATATGTTTTGATAAGATGTGAAGAGACAAATTTAGTGCTAAACTGGGAAAAATGCCACTTTATGGTTCAAGAAGGTATTATTTTAGGACATAAAATTTCTAGTAAAGGGATAGAGGTCGATAAAGCAAAAATTGAAACTATTGAAAAACTATCTCCTCCTAATTCAGTTAAGGCTAAAAGAAGCTTTTTAGGACACGCCGGTTTTTATCATAGATTCATTAAAGACTTTTCTAAAATAGCTAAGCCTTTAACTAAATTACTAGAAAAAGACGTACCCTTCAACTTTAACCAAGAATGTCTGGAATCTTTCAACAACCTTAAGGAAAAGTTAGTCAACGCCCCGATTATGATTTCACCTGATTAGAATCTGTCTTTTGAACTAATGTGCGATGCAAGTGATTTCGCAGTAGGTGCAGTTTTGGGACAGCGAAGGGACAAGCACTTCCAGCTGATTTATTACGCTAGCAGGACCTTGACAACTGCTCAAACAAATTACACAACCACAGAGAAAGAATTGCTAGCTGTTATTTTTGCATTTGAAAAATTTAGATCTTATTGAATTTTGTCAAAAGTCGTTGTTTATACTGATCATTCAACTCTTCGCTACCTCTTAACCAAAACTGATGCAAAACCTCGATTAATAAGATGGATTTTACTGTTACATGAATTCGACTTGGAAATAAAGGACAAGAAAGGAGTCAAAAACTTGGCAGCAGATCACCTCTCAAGATTAAAAGACGCACAGCCCAAATATCTCGACAAGATGAACGATTTGTTCCCTGAGAAACAACTCCTAGCCTTAGCAGATACGACAGTTCCTTGGTTTGCTAATTTTGCAAATTATTTAGCAGCTAACATAACCCCAAAAGAGCTAACCCATCAGCAAAAGAAGCGATTCTTCGCTGATGTGAAAAACTACTTTTGGGAAATCTCTTTCATTTTCCGAATTTGTGCAGATCAGGTTATATGAAGATGCGTTAATGACACAGAAGCATATCAAATTTTGAATCACTGCCACTCAAGACCCACAGGAGGACATCACAGCAGAACTAGAACTGCTCATAAGGTACTCGAATTAGGCTTTTACTGGCCTACACTTTTCAGAGATGCCAACAAGTATGTGACCTCTTGTGATAAATGCCAACGAACAGGTAATATCTCTCAGCATAATGAAATGCCTCAGAACTATATACTTTCATGTGAAATATTTGATGTATGGGGTATTGATTTCATGGGTCCGTTCCCTAATTCTTTTGGGAATAAATACATACTAGTAGCATAGATTACATGTCAAAATGGGTAAAAGCCCAAGCTTTACCTACAAATGATGCTAGGGTGGTAGTATGCTTCTTGAAAAGACTTTTTTCTTGATTTGGAACACCTAGGATAATCATTAGTGATAGGGGTACACATTTTTGCAATACCCAATTTGAAAAAATCTTGAAAAGGTATGGAGTACACCATAGAACAGCCACCCCTTATCACCCACAAACCAGTGGCTAAGTCGAAGTAACAAATAGGGAACTAAAACGCATTCTAAACAAAACAATAGAAACAAATAGGAAGGATTGGTCAAGAAAGGTAGACGATGCATTATGGGCTTATAGAACTGCTTTTAAAACACCCATAGGAACATCTCCCTATAAACTTGTTTATGGAAAGAACTGTCATATACCATTTGAACTTGAACATAAAGCATTCTGGGCTATAAAATTTTTAAACCTTGATTTTAAAAGTGCAGGAGAGAAGAGATTAATGTAGTTGAATGAGCTAGATGAATAGCGCTTCAATACTTACGAGAACTTGCAACTATATAAGGAAGCAATGAAGCGACGCCATGACAAAAGGCTGAAAGACCCTAAGCAGTTCAAAACAGGTGATCTCGTCTTACTCTACAACTCAAGGCTGAAACTATTCCTTGGAAAACTCAAGTCAAGGTGGTTAGGTCCATTCACTGTTCTAAATGTCTTTCTATACGGCACCATTGAGGTAACTCACCCTAACCACGGTACTTTCAAGGTAAATGGCCATAGGCTTAAACATTATAAAGGTGAGAATTTTACAGAAAACAGGGAGGAGCTTCGGCTCCACCACACCCTTTCTTGACACATCCAGGTAGAGTCGAGCTTAGACTCTAAATAAGCGTTTCTCGGGAGGCAACCCGAGCACTAACTTAGTAACTTTCTTTTCTTTAAAATTTTTTAGTATTTTTCATGCATAAACTAACTCTTTGAATACAGAAATTTAGGACCACACGGCCAGGCACACGGGCGTGCCTTAGGCCATGCGCACACTTAAAACAGGGGCACGGTCGTACACCCAGACCGTGTACAAACAGAGCAAAATTTTCCCAAAACACAGGCCATCGATAAATCCCCACGGTCGTGCGATATGGCCGTGCGACATGACCGTGGCAACCCTGCAGTATCAACACGGGCTTGTACAAATCCCCACGCCCATGTCCTTAGCCCATAGAAGACACTGTCAAATTTCACAAGCCCGTGGCACATATCACACGACCGTGTGAAACACAAACACGATCGCACACGGCCGTGTATACCATCACACGACCGTGTGAGTAATGAAGACCTGATCTCTCACGGCCGTGGGAACTAACCACAAGGGCGTGCTCATCAGAACCAGGCGCGCTATAAAGATCGATTTTTTAAAAACACGGGCTAAACACGACTCATACGGGCGTGCGACATGCTCGTGTGACCCAAAATGTATAAATAGGGGGCATTTTTAACCTTCTGTTTCATTCAAACCCTAGAATTTTTCACTTAAAATCCCCTCAACCACCATGAGCATCGCTACCATCCTCAAAACCACCATCAAACTCGAAAATAACCACCACACGCCCGTGTAATAGCATCCCATGACCGTGCAAGCCCGTAATTGGTTCTATTTTCTCATTTTTCTCATTTATTTTTTGTCCTATTTCTTTTCTTTAAATATTTATTTATTTTTACTTTAGTCTAATTGTTGATTCAAGCATGGAACTAGGAAATATAGGATAAATATTCTAGAATAATAGAGAATCAATTAGTATTAAATGCCACTAAATTTTTTTTTGCTTGCCATTTAGATTTCATTTTATTTTGCCACTTGGACACATATTTGCATGCCATCTTTATCATAATTTCACTATATATACACCAGTAGTTCTTAGTTTTCTTACAAGATTTTAACATGATTAGATTCTACTATTTAGGTTAGTCCTCATTTGTTATTTTAAGAACATTGTCATTTTATTTTATTTTATTACCATCTAGTTTAAATCCAATTTTTTTCTTTATTTAGGACTAATGCTTTTGTTATTTCAGATACTATGTCATCTTCACGTGCCAGAAAAGCTGTTGTCCCCGCCTCCAAAAAACGAAAGGGACCCGAGAGTTCATCTTCGCGGCCCACCTCTGAGGCACGCCACCCGTTCATCACTTTCACCCAAGACTCCCAGGTGGAACGCTATCAGCTACTCCGGGCACACATTATCTCTATGGGCCGGTGTATTGACTGGGAGGCCCTCGTGCAAGTAAACCTAGTGGACGATGTACGAGCCCTGTTAGCGACTGCCCATGGGACCAGTTCTTCAAGATTGTGGAGCCCACTTACCTAGAGCTTACCCTCGAATTCTGCTCCACATTCCACCTTCAGACTGTAATGACCAGATTTGACGATCCAGGGACGGTCCAATTCCGTTTGGGAGGGCTCGTACGACGACTCAGCGTATCGGAGTTCGGAGTAGCACTTGGGCTTTACACTGAGTAGTTCATGGCAGAGGAGGACTTCCCTACCCTTTCTCGTTGCATCCACATCCGGCCCCTCGACTGCTGGAACAAGATCGCTCTGGGGTGGGAAGTTTATAACCCCAGCATCAGTAAAACGACCGCCCTCGCTCTTTCCTTGAGGTACATTCATGCTCTTCTCGCTCACACTCTGACAGGTAGGCGAGAGAGTACAGGCGTCGTCAATACTCATGACGTCTACTTCCTATAGTACATGGCTAATGGCAACGCTATCGACCTCGCATACTTCATCGCGCTTGCCATGCAGCACCAGACTGAACGGCACAAGAAAGGCGTCTTATCCATAGACCCTTACATCACAAGACTAGGCCGCTACTTCGGCCTATTCAACACTACGGCCCAAACATCCTCCTATACTTTCCTCGGCCAGATGTCCTCGCAGGGCATCCAGAGCATGTTACACATGAGGATGATAGAGCGACGACCAGGTGGCGGACACTTCCACTTCTGCCTTGTCTAAGAAGGCGAGGGGCCAGAGGACATTCCTGACGATGTCCCACCGCCAGCAGAGGATGAGCCCGTCGAGCCACCATGCCCCAGACGACCCACCCAGACAGCAGCCCTACATGCTGACATACACGAGCGCCTGGACCGATTTGAGTAGCGCCTCGATTACATCGATGCCACTTTAGCGCACATATGTCAGCACCTCGGCATTTCCCCACCACCACGAGATCCATCAGAGGACTAGATCCTCTTTTATTTTTATTTTTATCTTTATTTTGTTTTACTTTTATTTTATCTTTTATCTTTTATTATTATTACTTTATTGTAACTCTTAAACACTGATCCTTATTATCACTTTTTCTTCTAACTTTATTTTCCGTTGTAGGTTTATTTTTAATTTTTTTTCATTTCAGCTTTTTCTTTATTTGAATTTTCATTTTTTTATTTTTTCTGTTTATTTTATTTTCTTCGGCCATCTCCTAATGAAGTAACCCCTCTTCATTTTAACATCCCACGACTAATAAATCCCTTCGCAGTTTCAAAGGAGCTCTACAGCTCAAACTTCTATGAAAAAGGGAACACCCCGCCACAAATGCCACCTCTTCCAAACTCTCGTCTCACAAATCCATTCAAATTTCAGGGAGTTTTATACCTTTCCCTAACTTAT
Source organism: Gossypium stocksii (assembly GCA_020496765.1). Classification (NCBI taxonomy): domain Eukaryota; kingdom Viridiplantae; phylum Streptophyta; class Magnoliopsida; order Malvales; family Malvaceae; genus Gossypium; species Gossypium stocksii. The sequence continues at coordinate 9,182,216 of CM035621.1, read as the reverse complement.
GATCTTATGCTTCTACTGCTATTAATATTATCTTTCTACATTGAGGGCAATGTACATCTTAAGTGTGGGGGGTAAAGTACTTTCAATTTTTAGATTATCTGTGAAAACCCTGAAATCTGATGCATTGTTCTCTGCATTTTCTTCAGTCTCCTATTAGGAATTAATTCTGATTGATTTATGATTTTTATTGATATATTGAAAACTAAGACATAGGTGCTTGTACTTTAAATATTCAAACTCTAAAACATTAGGGAATCAAGCATGATAAGTTGAAATTTTTGAGAACTACAATTTTTGTATAAGTTATCTTCCCTAAATTTTAAGTATTATCTTGAAATTTGATTTTCACAGGGTTGACATTAAAAGCCATAATTAGGTGAGATTTTTGAGCCTTTTGAGCATACATTCTTTCGTGCTCACTTTTATTATTGCTTTGAGTGAGTCAATACTGAATTGTTATTCTAGAACTTGCTTTGATTATACATGTCGAGACCACATCATTGATTTGATATACCAAGATGATAAAGGCACCTAGGATTTAACCCACTTACTCCATAAAAGCCTACCTCCATAATCTAACCACTAGTGAACCCCATTGAGCCTAACAACCTTTTCCTTGACTCACCCTCTAATTATTAACCAATAACCCATTTTTGTTAAATTTTCCATTCAATTACTTTTGATTCCTATTTTTGTCGAGATTTGAGTTGAATTTATTATCTAAGCTTTATTCTCTTTTCCAGTATGTAAATCTCTTTTTCAATTCATTGTATTACTTGAATAGTTCTTAAAAAAAAACTATATGTATATACAGTGAAATTCAGTTGTAATTTGTAATAGTTCAAATAGTTTTTGCATATTTCTATTTCAAGGCTACCAAGGAAGAAACGATGTTATCAAGCTTTAGAAATATGTTCCAGTGATAGAGATTTTTCTAGCTAGATAATTTTTTCAGTTCAATCTCGATTCTAACCCTCTTTTGTAGCCTGTGACAACACCCCTAACTAAGCCCATTACAACCATTAAAAGACCTTTTGATCGATGTATCATATCAAATTATAGTGGTGGAGATTTGATTTTCTTACAAGCTTATGGTAATAACTTTTCAGATTGACTAGAGAGTGCTTAAATTTTGAACCCTAAACACTTTGAGTGGATAGAGTGAACCTTTAGTGAGGATGTCAACTCCTATTAATTAAGATGGAGAGATAACTACTTAGAAGGAAAGAAGAGACTTATGTTTTCAATGAAAAAATTCTCAACTTAGATTGATTGAATCTTTAATGTTCTTCTGATTGAATTACTTATTGTACGATTACCTATAGATTAGTTTGAAACATTATTGATAAAAATTATAGGTTGAGAAGAATAATTCGTTTTAGGGATTGAGATTTTGCTTGAGGACAAGCAAAGGCTTAACTGTGGGGGTATTTCATAAACGTTAAATTATACATATGTTTACCCCATGTTTAACCTATAATTTGGATGGATTCTTATCAATTTTGTGAGAATTGGTGCTCTTAATCCTTCCTTTTCATATCTTATACTCAGGAGAGTATATGGAAGAAGAAAGAACGGAAAACAGGCCAAAAACGATGAAAAATGGGCTAAAATATACGAACAACACTGGCAAAGAAATACCACACGGCCGTGCCACACGGGCGTGCCACATGAAGATCACACGGTCAAGCCTCCGATAAGCACGGCCAGGCCACATGGCCGTGCTTCCACCGATAAAATCACACGGCCTCTGTCGAAATCACACGGGCGTGGCACACAGGCGTGTTCTAGTCGTGAGGAAGGGGAATTTCACTCAAATTGAGATGCTTAGAGGCTAAGAAAGGCCCCCCAAAAGCTCTATATAAAGACCCCATGAGGCAACAACTTGGATATACTTTTTTATATACGAATAGAAGCAATGGATTACTCCAAAGGAGAAAGCCGATTGATTCATCTCAGAAGTTGGAATTCTGCAGCAACATAGAAGATCTCCCTAAGTTCCTTCAGGGGTTTTTGGTTTCTTTTATGTTTTGTTATTTTATATCTTCTATGATGTTTCTTTTCTTTATTATGAACTAAACCTCTCAAATACTTGAGGGGGATGAAACCTAAGACAGATCTTGTTATTTATTCTTGATTTGTTCGATAAATACTTGAATTGTTCTTAATTATGCGTTCTTCATTCTTGATTTAATAATCCTAGGTATTATTTCAAGAAATAGATGTGCTTAGAGAAAAGGAGCAAAAGTCCCTGTGATAAGAGTAGATCTACCATAATTAAGCGGAGTTGCATGCAACCCTAGACATAGGGTGACATAAATCTGCCGGATTAGGGACAAACCTAATATGGGGAGCCATAGATCGAATTAATGCAACCTAGGGAGTTAATTAATAAGGGAACTTTAATTAACAACTTAGGCCTAGTTGCTCTACGCCTCGACGGAGGGCTTAGCATAAGTTAGGGATCTCTACGGGTCAAGTCAAGTAAAGAAATCATATAGTTTAAGAAAATAATAACAAGTGAAATCTAGGTGGATTCTCCCTCGAGTATTGCCCATATCAATCAGCTTTTCCCTAAAAGCTTTCCCAATTTACTCTTTACACTTTCTTAGTTAGTTTTAGAATTAGTTTAAGCAACCCTCTTTTATTTTTAGGCTAGATAATAGAAAGGAAGTAAGTACTAGTACTTTTGGTTCCCTTGGGTACGATAACTCGGTCTTGCTGCTAAGCTATAATACTGTTCGACAGGTGCGCTTGCATCAACGTCGTGATATTAGTTAGTTTTGGTGTGATTAAGTTCTTTATAAATTTTATTACTTCATATCACGCATATCACCAACCCAGAGCTACACCAAGATGACCCTCAGAAGCAAACGAATCAGTTCAAGATAAGGGATAAGGTAATTTTAAGGGACGACGATCCTCGAACCTTAAACTCAGAAGAACATACAAATGATACACCATACTTCACGATAATGAAAGTCTTTCTCTACGGCACTATTGAGGTAACTCACCCTAACCACGGTACGTTTAAGGTAAACAGCCATAAGCTTAAACACTGTAGAGGTGAGAATTTTAAAGATAACAGGGAGGAGCTTCAGCTCCATGAAATCCCTTCATGATACATCCAGGTAGAGTCGAGCTTAGACTCTAAATAAGTGTTTCTCGGGAGGCAACCCGAGCACTAACTTAGTCACTTTTCTTTCTTTAAAATTTTAGTATTTTTAAAGCATCAACTAACCCTTTTTAAATGCAGAAATTTAGGACCACACGGCCTTGCCCACGGGCGTGCCTAAGGCCGTGTGAACATTTTAAGCAGAGACACGGTCCTGCACCCAGGCCGTGTGTAAACAGAGCACAATTTTCTCAAAAACACGGGCTACCGACAAATCGACACGACCATGTGACATGGCCGTGGAAACCTTTCAACTTAGACATGGGCTTATACAGAGCCACACGCCCGTGTCCCCAAACCGTGGCCAACACTGTCAATTTAGACACGGCCATGTGACTACCTACATGACCGTGTGAGTAATAAAAACCTCATCGCATACGGCCATGTGACCTATCACACGACCGTGTGAAAAGTGAAAAAGATCGCAAACGACCGTGCGAGATGGCTAACACGGGCGTGTACTTCGAACCAGGTGCACTAAAACCACCGAATTTCGAATCACACGGGTAAAACCCAAGTCACACGGGCGTGTGCCATGCCCGTGTGACCCAAAAAATATAAATAATGGATCACTATTTACTTTCTCCTTCACTCAAACCCTAAATCCTCTCACCCAAACTCTTCCCCAACCACCATAAACGCCACCTCCGACCCTCAAAACACCACCACGCTGGTATAAGACTATCCCACGCCCGTACAAAGCACCCCACGACCGTGCACATCTCCCATTTTCTTCTATTCTTCTATTTTTTTCTCTTTAATTTTTACTAATCTATTTTATTTATTTTTATCATGATTACATTTAGATTTAGAATTAATTCAAGCATGGAATTAGTTGCACTAGGATGAATAATCTAGAGTAGTATAGAACATTTCATGATTGCATGCCACTTAAAATCACACTTGATTGCCATTTATCTCATGCATTTAATATAAATCCATACTCATGTTGCCTATTTTTAATATCACATTAGGATGAATAATCTATATTATTTAGGTTAGGCCCCATTCTATTTTTAGGAACATTGTCATTCTAATATACATATTTATTATTTATATATAGTTTTTGATTCAATTTAATTTCAATCTTTAGGCCTAATGTTTAATATTTGTTTTTAGGCATCATGTCATCATCACGTGGTAAAAAAGAAACGGAAGGGACCTGGTGGTTCATCCTCGCGACCCATTACCGAGAATTGCCATCCTCTCCTCTATTTTTTGCAAGCCTCGCAGGAAGAGCGATATGAACTACTCCGAGCTCGCACTCTAACCACTGGCTGATGCATAGATTGGGTTGCCCTCAAGAAAATACACCTAGTGGACGAGGTCAAGGCCCTATTAATGACCGATCCATGGGCACAGTTCTTTCAGATCGTGGAACCCACATACTTGGAACTCACACTCGAGTTCTGTTCCACATTTCACCTCCAGACCGTAATGAACAGATACGATGATCCAGGGATAGTACAGTTCTGTCTAGGAGGTCTCGTGCGACAGCTTAGTGTCCTAGAATTCGGCATAGCTCTCGATCTCTATACCGAGCAATTTATGGAAGAGGAGGACCTCTTCACGCTTCACCGCCACATTCATTTAGCACCATCTAGGTGTTGGGAGGCCCTAGCCCCTACGTCATCAACATACGACCCTAGTCGCTTGAAAGCGACTAACCTTATCCTGGCCCTGAGGTATCTACATTCTCTTCTTGCACACACATTAATCGACATGGGAGAGAGCACAGGAGTCATCCGTACCCACGACGCCTACTTCCTATGGTGCATGGCGAACGCGCATGTCATCGACTTAGCCTACTTCATCGCCCATGCAATCCAGCATTAGACAGAGAGGCACCGCAAGGGCGTAATTTCTATGGGCCCATACATTACGAGATTAGGCCGCTATTTTGGCCTATTCAACACTGCAGCCCAGACATCTTCAAATACTTTTGTGGGTTAGATGTCCCCACAGGGCATTCAGACCATGCTTCACAGTAGGATGATCAAGCGAAAGCCAGGAGGTAGCCCTTTTCAGTATCGCCTCATCCAGGAGAGCGAGGATCCTGAGGACATTCCTGATGATGTCCCACCACCACCATAAGAGGAGGATGCACCCACCGAGCCACCACCCCCTTGCCACCCATCTCATGCAGCAGCCACCTATGCTGACATATCTGAGCGCCTATCCTGATTTGAGCAGCAATACTTCCAGCGCCTCGACCACATCGACGCCACACTACAGCAAATATGCCAGCACCTTCACATCACTTCACCACCGCCACCGCGTGATCCATCTGAGGATTAGAGATTTCTATTCCTCTTAACTTTATTTTTATCTTAACTTTTATTTTAACACTGATCCCTATTTTCACATTTTCTTCTAACTTTATTTTCCTTTTTACTTTTGCTTTTATTTTCTTTCATTTTACCTTTTTCATTATTTGGATATTAGTATTTTTTAGATATAGTTTATTTTGCTTTCAATAACTTCCTACTGGCTACCTCCTAACGAGTAATTCTTCTAATCCTGAAATTCCCTAAAAATGATAAATACTTTCACAGTTTCAAAGGAACTGTATAGCTCAAATCTAAATTCTAAAGGGAACCTTGCCACATCCTCACCAAGATGACATCTCCAAAGCCTACACTCATAACATGAAAGCTGTGGACAAAAAAATACTACCATCACCGGAGTATCTACCTCCGCATTTCCCTTTGTCCCAGACACTTTGTAGGCACTACTACCTCACTAATCCATCCAAAGCAGGAAGTTTCCATTTCTTTCCCTATCTTCTGATCTTGTGCTTTTATTGCTACTAATACTTCTTTGTACATTGAGGGCAATGTATATCTTAAGTGTGAGGGGGGAAATTTACTTTCAAGCATTACATTATTTATGAAAACCCTGAAATCTGATACATTGTTCTCAGTTGCATTATCTTCAATCTCCTATTAGGAATTAATTCTGATTGATTTATGATTTTTATTGATATGTGAGAATTAAGACATTGTACTTTGATTATTCAAACTTTAAAACATTAGGGAATCAAGTATGATAAGTTAAAATTTTTGAGAACCCCATTTTTTTATAAGTTATTTTCCTTAATTCTAAGTGTTATCTTGAGATTTGAAATTCGCAAGATTGACATCAAAAGCCATAATTCTGGTGAGATTTTTGAGCCTTTTGAGCATACATTCTTTTGCGCTCACTTTTATTATTGCTTTGAGTAAGTCAATACTGATTTGTTATTCTAGAACTTGCTTTGATTATACATGTCGAGACCACATCATTGATTTGATACACTGAAATGATAAAGGCACCTAGGATTTAACCCACTTACTCCACAAAAGCCTACCTCCATAAATTAACCAATAGTGAACCCCATTGAACCTAACAACCTTTTCTTTGACTTACCTCTAATATTAACCTTTCACCCATTTTTGTTGAATTCCATTCAATTATTTTGACCCTTATTTTTGTCGAGATTTGAGTTGAAATTTTCATCTAGCTTTATTATCTTTTTCATATTGTAAAGTTTTATTCAATTTAGTGTATTGTAGTTGAATTGTTCTTAAAAAAAAACATATGTATTAATTCGGTTGTAATCTGTAATAGTCCAAATAGTTTTTGCATATTTCTATTTTAAGGCTACCAAGGCGGAAATAATGTTATCATAAGAATTAGCTCGAGAAATATGTTCCAGTGATAGAGATTTTTCTAGCTAGATAATTCTTCAATTCAATCTCAATTTTAACCTTCTTTTGCAGCCTGTGACAACACCCCTAACCAAGCCCCATTACAACCATTGAAAGACCTTTTGATCGATTTATCATATCAATCTACAGTGGTGGAGATCTGATTTTCTAGTAAGCTTATGGTAATAACTTTTCAGGTTGACTAGAGAGTACTAAATTCTTGAACCCTAAACACCTTGAATGAATAGAGTGAATCTTTAGTGAGGATGTCAACTCCTGTTAATCAAGATGGAGAGATAATTACTTAGGAGCAAGGAAGAAAATTTATGTTTCAATGATAAAATTCTCAACTTAGAAGAATTGAATCTTTAATGTTCTTCTAATTGAATTTTTATTGTATGAATACTTGTGAATTAGTTCGAAACATTATTGATAGAGGTTGTGAATTGAGAAGAATAATTCTTGATTAGGGATTGAGATTTTGTTTGAGGACAAGCAAAGGCTTAAGTGTGGGGGTATTTGATAAACGATAAATTATACATATTTTTACCTCATGTTTAGCCTAATTTCTGGATGAATTATTATTAATTTTGTGAGAATTGGTGCTCTTAACCCTTCTATTTCATGTTGTATACTCAAGAGAGCATAGGGAAGAGAAAAGAACGAAAAACGGACTGAAAATAAAGAAAATGGGCCAAAGTATGAAAACGACACAGCCCAAGAAATCACCACACGGCCGTGTGCCACGGCCGTGCCACATAAGGTCCAACATGGCCCAACCCCGACAAGCACGGCCAGGCCACACGGTCGTGCCACCTTAACAGGCCCAAACACGGTCCTTATTGAAACCACACGGGCGTGGCACACGGCCGTGTCCCTGTCGTGAGGAAGTACAATTTCACTTGGATTTGGATACTTAAAGGCTAAGAAAGGCATCCCAAAGCTCTATATAAAGACCCTAGGAGGCAACTCTAAGGGTGTACTCTTTTCTCCCAAAAGGAGCGCCATATTTCTGCCAACACAAGGAGTGAAAGCAAGGAATTACTCCAAGAGAAGCCGATTGATTCATCCTAGAAGCCAGAATTCTACATCAAGACAGAGGATCTCCCTAAATTCTTTCAGGGGTTTTTGGGTTCTTTTATGTTCTGTTATTTTATATCTTCTAAAATGTTTTCTTTCTTAATTATGAACTAAATCTCTTAAATACTTGAGGGGGATGAAACTTAAGACAGATCTTGTTATTATTTATTCTTGAATTATATGATAAATACTTGAGTTGTTCTTAATTATGTGTTCTTCATTCTTGATTTAATAATCCTAGGTATTACTTCAAGAAACCGATGTGTTTAAGCAGAGGAGCAAAAGTCCCAGTTTTAATAGTAGATCTACCATAATTAAGCGGAGTTGCATGCAACCCTAGACATAGGGCAACATAAATCTGCCGGGTTAGGGTCAAACCTAATAGGGGATCCATAGATCAAATTAATGCAACCTAGGGGTGTTAATTAATAAAGAAACTTTAGTTAACCATCTAGGATTAGTTGTTTTTATCCTCGACGGAGGTATTAACATAGGTTAAGGATCTCTACGGATCAAGTCAAGTGAAGAAATCGTCTAGTTCAAGAAGTTAATAACAAGTGAAGTCTAGGTGGATTCTCCCTTGAGTATTGCACATATCAATTAGTTTTCCCAAAGAGTCTTTCCCCACTTTACTTTTTGTGCACTTTTAGTTAGTTTTAGAATTAGTTTCAAACAATCCTCTTTTATTTTTAGGCTAGATAATAGAAAAGAAGTAAGTACTAGTACTTTTGGTTCCCTTGGGTACGATAACTCGGTCTTGCCGCTAAACTATACTATTGTTCGATAGGTGCGCTTGCCTTTAAAATCATGATATTAGTTAGTTTTTAGTGTGATTAGTTTTTATAAATTTTATTACTTAACATCGCGAGTATCAGGTAGTATTAATTTGGCATAACATTTCCCCTGTATAATATAATGTTAATAGTTAGCTTGCACCATTGATTATGATGTAATTAAATGTTGTGATTAGTTAGTAATGTTCGTGACCCTAATCTAACGACAAAGAGGGGTTAGGGGTGATACATTAACCTAACATATAATGTCAGTGTAGACTTACGACTTTGTAGTCTACTGACATCTTCATGTTATACCATTTTATGGCAAATACACAGTCTTCCTTGTTCGCAAATTGTTGCCCTATGAATAACTCTTTCAATTTGGAATCTGTCATTGATCGGTGAATAGGTATTATGTCTAGGCACTTAGGGAACTTGGATGCAATTGCCACATCGGGGTTTACACATGGGATCTAGGGTCATTTTGTATAACCAAATGACAACTCGGGTTCCTGATCAAATAGGGTATACACCTTCAACCTCCTATATATCTTCATCATCGATATCTTTCGGGACCTCATCCAGATCGAAGTCACTAAAATCTTCACAATCGTGATGAGAATGATAATTATCGGGCTTTTTTTTTACCATCTTCATCGATCCCCATCAACTTTGGATGTATCTCTAGATAGGGACCCGAAATAGGGTTGCTATATGCAGTCCTACCATAGTTGTAACACCCTAAACTCGGCCTAGACGTTATGGTCGAATCTGGCAGTATCACATGAGAGTATTTTAGGAAAATGTCTTAACAAGCTAAAAATCGTTCCAGTTATTATCTTTACTTAAGTAAAAAAATCGCGAATTAACTTACTTGTTTAAACCCATTTCTTTTACGCGGAAGCACTTAGTTAATTTTAGAAAAATGAAACTTTTGTGGCATTTGTAGTTTAAAAAAATCCATCAATAACAATTTAGAACCCAAGTAAATATCAAAATAACAGTCCAAGTTCAGAATTACATCAAAACTCCCAAAATAATTAAAAATAGTAAAAACAGTAATTAACTAGTAAAACCGTGAAAACCAGAAAAGTATCTAGCAGTGGTCACCATCGAGCCCTCCGCTGCACCGATCCATCTACTGCTAGGGATTACCTAGCAGACAAATAAATAAAGGGGTAAGTTTTCGCAACTCAGTGTGTACATCCCCACAGTATGGCATGCATACATACAGATGTAACAACCAAAATTCACAGTGGTATCGTAACATTGATGTGAGATCACTAAATCCGATGAGTGAGATTAGGAAAATTAAAATAAAATAATATTTAAAAGTTGAGTGAAATGTTAGAAATATTTTTAAATAGCTGAAATTATAAATTAAGGAGAAATTATTAAATAATCGAGTTAAAAATGAGGTATCGAGACCTTGATCTCGTAAAACCAAGCCAAAAATATTTTTATAAGTATTTATGGAGTGTTAGTAATGTAGTGTTAAAATTTCGTTAGAAAATTTTATTGTTTGGGTAGTTAATTAAATAAAAGGGACTAAATTGTAAAAGTGTAAAACATGTGGAAGTGATTAAATAGCTTAACTGTCTAATGAAAAAGGACCTAAATAGAATATTGGCCCAAGGGAGATATTTTGGGCGGCAATAGCTGAGAAAAATCAGGGGAATTGAGAAAATAAGGGTAAAATGGGAAAAATAACAAAATTTACTCAATAAAAAGGGGACTAGAATGGAATATCTAGAATTCTCTTCATTTTTCCTTTAATTCCATCAGAGAAAAATGTCTAAAGAGGTTCTTCAAGCTGGTATTTTATAATTTTTGCATCAAGTAAGTTAATCCTTGCCTTTTTCTTGTAGTTTTTGTGTTTTTAAGGCTTTTACAACTAAGTCCTACTATTAAATTCATTAGTTTTTATTTGAAGAATGAAATTGAAAGGCACCATGGTTTAGTGTTGTACGTTTATGATGACATAGAATGAATTTGAAGCTTTAATTTGTTTATGAGATAATTTTATTAGGTAATTTCAATAGAAATTGATTTTTTGGACCTAATTGTGAAAAAGTTTGAAATTAAAGACTAATGCTGAAATTTTGATTTCCAAAGGTTATGAAGTAGTATAAAATGATAGAATAAAGTATTAATTGAGAAAATTGGCTCAATTGAGGGGTTAATTAAGCAAGGACTGAATTGTATGGATTGTGAAATTTGGGGCAAAATGGAAATCAACATATTGCACTAAAACAGTTTCGGACAGCAGCAGTAGTCCAAATTTGAAAAATCACCAAAAATTATAGAATTCGAATTAGAGGATGAATATAATATGAAATTATATCTTATTGAGTCTATTTTCTTATAGAAGAAATGGTGTAAGTAATGGAACTGTGAATCATGAGATATAATAAATTTTATGAGACAAGGTCAAAATGATTTTGGGTTCCCCTGTTTTGACTTTGGAAAATCATAAAAAATTAGATAAAATTAATTAGGGGCTTAAATTTATATTTTTAAAATCCTGAATGAGTTTATTTTCAAGAAAAACAAACAGGAACATCATCCGAATCTCTTACGAGGAGATAAATAACTTTTAGAGAAGAAGGGTTGGAACTATCAGACAGCAGAACATAGGGGATTTTAAAGAATAAACTGTACTTATTGGCTAAACCAAAAATTCTTAAAATTTTATGGCAAGAAGATGTGTGAGTCTAGTTTTAGGGAAAATTAGCAGATCTTAAATTGGAGTTCTATAGCTCAAGACAAAAATAATTTAGTGACTATGACACGAATGGACAGCTTGAATATTCATATAAGTAAATAGTGAAAACTATAGATAATGTTACTTACAAGTGTGTTATTTATACTAAGGATGTGGATGGAGAGGAGGAGGAGGAAAAATATATATGAATGACTTGTTTACAAATTGATCACATGCCCGACTATAATCAGTAAATGTTGAACTAGAAATGATATAATGTTTTATTTGAAATATTTATTATGAAATTATGATTATCATTATAATATAAATATCGAATTTGTGAGTTTATATGGCTAAGTTTTAGTGATAATTTGTTAATCTTATGAATTTCATGATGTGTTATTTCATATGTATTGATGATAAAATTGTGAATAATGTAAAAGGCATGAAAATTGAATAAATGATAAAATTGAGCACTTCAGTTCAGTGAAAAGTGATGAATTGACGGAAAAGACCATGGTTAAGCCGTGACAAAGAGTAGATGAAGACCATAGCTAGGCTATGGCATTCAAAAGCGAAGAATTGACGGTGAATTACTGATATTCGTGATATGAAGTAATAAAATTTATAATAATGATCACACCAGAAACTAACTATTATCACGATTTTAAGGCAAGCACACCTATCGAACAGTAGTATAGCTTAGTGGCAAGATCAAGACATCGTACCCAAGGGAACCAAAAGTACTAGTACTAACTTTCTTTCTATTATTTAACCTAGAAATAAAAGTGGGATTTTTATGAAACTAAACTAATTCTAAAACTAAACTAAGAATGCAAAAAAAGTGAATTGGGGAAAAACTTTTAGGAAAAACTTATTGATTTGGACAATACTCAAGGGAGAATCCACCTAGACTTCACTTGTTATCAACTCTTGAACTAGACGATTTATTCACTTGACTTGATCCGTAGAAGTCCCTAACTTATGTTAATATCTCTCTCGAGACTAAAAACAAATAACCCTAGGTTGATTAATTGAAATCTCTTTCTAATTAAAACTTCTAGTGTTGCATTAACTTGATCTATGGATTCCCTTACTAGTTTTGACCCTAATCCGGCAGATTTTCGTCATCCTATCTCTAGGATTGCGATCAACTCCGCTTAATTGTGTTGGATCTACTCCTATGCAGGGACTTTTGCTCCTTTACATAAGCACATTCGACTTAAATCAATATCCCAGAAATATCAATTTAAGAGTTAAAAATATAATTAAGAACAAATCAAATATTTATCATATAACTCAAGAGAAAATAATAACAAGATCTGTCTTAGGTTTCATCTCCCTCAGGTATTTGGGGAATTTAGTTCATAATTATAAAAGAAAGCATCTCAAAAGAAATAAAATAATAGAACATAAAGAACCCAAGAACCCTGTAGGAATTTGAAGGAAGATCTTTAGTCTTGAGGCAGAATTCGGCTTCTGAGATGGATCAATCAGCTTCCCTTGGAGTAATTCCTTACTTCTATTCTCCTTTTCGAGGGAGAAAAGTGCTCTTTTGAGGAGAGAAAAGTCTCCCCTAGTAGTTGCCTCCTAGGGTCTTTATATAGAGCTTTGGAGTGTCTTTCTTAGCCCCTAAATAGCCTTCTCCAAGTGAAATTGAACTTCCTCACGACAGAGACACGCCCGTGTGCCACGCCCGTGTAGATCGAGGCCCAGGCCGTGGTCGGGCCTATTGATGGTAGCACAGCCGTGTGGTCTGGCCGTGCTTGTCGGGGTTGGGCCGGGTTTGAGCTCAAGGTGGCATGACCGTGTAGCACGACCGTGTGGTGAATTTTCGGGCCGTGTTATTTATTGAATTGGGCCTAATTTGCCCATTTTTGGCCCGTTCCTTGCTCTTTTCTCTTCCTTAAGCTCACTTGGGTATAAAACATGAAATAGAAGAATTAAGAGCACCAATTTCCATAAATTCAATGATAATTCATCCAGAAATTAGGCTAAGCATGAGGTAAAAACATGTATAATTTATCATATATCAAATACCCCACATTTAAGCCTTTGCTTGTCCTCAAGCAAAATCTTAACTCATAATTAAGAATCATTCTCCTCAACTTACAATCCTTATCAATAATGTTTCAAACTAATCCACAAGTAATTATACAATGAAAATTCAACCAGAAGAACATTAAAGATTCAAACACTCTAAGTTGAGAACTTTATCACAGAAACATAGGTTTTCTTCCCTTCTCTTAAGTAATCACCTTTCAATCAAAATTAACAAGATTTGACATCCTCACTAAAGATTCACTCTATCCACTCAAAGTGTTTAGGGTTCAAAAATTAAGCACTCTTTAGTCAACCTGAAAAGTTATTACCATAGGCTTGCAAGAAAATCAAATCTCCACCACTATAGATTGATATGACACATCGATCAAAAGGTCTTTCAATGGTTTTTTGATGTCAATCCTGCAAATTTGAAATCTCAAGATAACACTTAAAATTAGGGAAAACAATCTAGAAAAAAAAATTTAAATTCTCAAAAGTTTCAACTTATCATACTTGATTCCCTAATGTCTTAAAGTTTGAACAATCAAAGCATAAGTACCTATGTCTTAATTCTCAACATATCAATAAAAATCATAAATCAATCAGAATTAATTCCTAATAGGAGATTGAAGATAGTGCAGAGAGTGAAAGTGAGAATTCAAAATTTTGAGAACAATACAAAAAGTTAGTTGTAAAAATTTTCAGGGGTTTCAAAGATAATGCAATGCCTGAAAGTAAGTTTCCCCCTCTCCCCACACTTAAGATGTACATTGCCCCCAATGTACAAAGATACATTAGTAGCAATAGAAGCATAAGATCATAAGATAGAGAAATGCATGAAACTCCCTGGATTGGATAAATTAGTGAGGTGGTGGTGCTTATAGAGTGTCTGGGACAAAAGAAGGTGCAAAGGTAGATACTCCGGTGGTGGTAGTGTTTGTTTGTCCACAGCTTTCATGTTGAGAGTGTAGGCTTTGGCGGTGTCAACTGGGTGAGGATATGGCAAGGTTCCCATTAGATTTTGGATTTGAGCTATAGAGCTCCTTTGAAACTGCGAAAGCATTTATCAATTTTAGGGAATTTGGATTAATAGAATATGTTTGTTAGGGGATAGCCGAAATGAAATAATTAAAATAAAGGAATAAAATAAATTAAGTTCTAAAAATACTAAAATTCAAATAATGAAAAAGATAAGATGAAATAAAATAAAAGGAAAAATGAAAAGGAAATTAAAAGAGTAGAAAAAAAAGAGGATTTGGAAGTTTTAATCCTCAGATGGGTCGCAAGGTGGGGGCGGTGATGAAATGTGAAGGTGCTGGCATATCTGCTGAAGAGTAGCGTCGATGTAATCTAAGCGTTAGAAGCACTGGTGCTCAAATCGTGTGAGGCGCTCAGATATGTCAGCGTATGAAGCTGCCGAATGAACTGGGCGGCGGGGGGTGGTGGCTCAGGTGGGGCCTCTTCCGGCAGTAGTGGGACATCATCAGTAATTTCCTCAAGATCCTCCTGCTCGACATCTCAAAGTAAGTGGTATTGTAGAGGATCGGTCCCACGTCGGCGCTGGATCATCCTTATGTGTAGCATAGTCTGGATGCCCTGAGGGGACATCTGGCCGATCAGAGTGTAGGAGGATGTCTAGGCCGCGGTGTTGAGCAAGCCGAAGTAGCGGGCCAACCGTGTGATGTACGGGCCCATAGATATCACGCCCCTGCGATGCCTCTCGGTCTGGTGCTGGATGGCATGAGCGATGAAGTAGGCAAGGTCGATGGTATGTGCATTTGCCATACTCCATAGAAAATAGGCATCGTGAGTGTTGACGACACCTGTGCTCTCACGTCTGCCACTCAGTGTGTGTGCGAGGAGGGCGTGTATGTACCTCAGAGATGGGGTGAGGTTGGTCGCTTTGGAGCGACTAGGGTCGTATATAGGCTCTTCAGGTACGATGGCGTGCCAGCAGTTGACTAGAGAGACGTGGATGTGGCGGTGGAGTGTAGAAAGGTCCTCCTCCTCCATGAACTGCTCTGTGTAGAGGCCGAGAGCTATACCAAACTCCAGTACACTAAGCTGACGTACGAGGCCTCCTAAATGGAACTGGATCGTTCCTGGATCGTCGTGACGGCTCATCACTGTCTGTAGATAGAACGTGGAGCAGAACTCGAGAGTGAGTTCAAAATATGTAGGCTCCACGATCTGGAAGAACTACCCCATAGATCTGTCATCAGTAAGGCCCGTACCTCGTCTGCTAGTTGGACCTGCTCTAAGACGGTCTAATCGATGCATCTCCCCGTTCCTAGAGGTCGGGCTCGCAGAATCTGGAATAGGAAGTTCTACGGGAATTAGATAAACGGATGGTGGGCTTCGGCTATGGGTCGAGAGGATGAACAACCGCGTCCTTTTCATTTTTTTTGAAGTAGGGGCGGCAGCTCTCTTTCCACATGATGATAACATAGTTCCTACAAACAAAACGATATGCATTAGTCCTAAAGATTGAATCTAAAAATATGGATATTAATAAGTTCTTATTTAAACAAAACATATTACAAGGAAATGTTGATTGTATTAACCTAAATAATATAATCTACTCATTCTAATCATGGCCTATATATCATTTTATACTAAGTGTTAACTATTCTAGATAAGTAAAAGTGGCAACCTAAGGAGAGTTTAAATGGCATCATGAAAGTATTCTAGATTGTTCATGCTTAAATCAATGAATTTCATGCCCAAAAATAATACAAAAACTAAATAAAACGTTTTATTAACATAAAAATAGATAAAAAAATTAGAATTAAAGAAGAAAATAAGAAAAAAGAATCGAATAAGTGACTAATGGGGGGAGCACGGTCGTAGTACGGGCGGCATGGTTGTAGAGGAGCTTTTGAGGCCGGTGGTGAAGCTAGGGGGGCTTGATGTGGGTTTTGGGTGGGAGGATTCTAGGGTTTCAATTGGAGAAGAAGGTGAATAGTGGCCTGTTTATATAGGTTTTTGGGTCACACGGGCACATCACACGCCCGTGTGACTCAGGTTTTGTCTATGTGGTTCAAAAATTGGGGAGTTTAGCGCGCCTGGTTCTAGACACATGCCCGTGTATCTAGGGCATGTTGAGGCACACGGCCGTGTCGTATGGCCGTGCCCTTCGATATTCGCTTCTCCCACGGCCGTGTAGGGGGTCACACGCTCATGTCTAAATTGGCAGGTTCGACCATGGCTCCGGGGCACAGTCGTGTTGCACACCCGTGTTGGAATTGGCAGTGTTGGCCACGGCCACCTCGCACGGCCGTGGCATTTTGTCAAAGCCCGTGCTTGGATTGACAGGATCGGCCACGGTCACATCATATGGCTGTGGCATTTTATCGAAGCCCGTCCTAGGAAAAATTTTACCCTGCTCATACACGGCCCTATCGCACGGCTGTGTCTCTGCTCATATTGTTTACACGGCCTTAGGCACACCCGTGGACATGGCCGTGTGACTTCAAAAATCCTGCATTCAATGGGTTAGTCGATGTACTAGAAAACTAAAATAAAAGGATTTACTAAGTTAGTGCTCGAGTTGCCTCCCGAGAAGCACTTATTTAGAGTCTAAACTCGACTCTACTTGTATGTATCACGACGAGAGTTCGTGGAGCTAAAGCTCCTCCCTATTATTCTTGAAATTCTCACCTCTATAATGTTTAAGTTGATGGCCGTTTACCTTGAAAGTGCCGTGCTTTGGATGAGTTACCTCGACTGTACCGTATGGAAAGATAGTTCAAACAGTCAATGGGCCTGACCATCTTAATTTAAGTTTTCTAGGGAATAGTTTAAGCCTTGAGTTGTATAGCAAGACAAGATCACCGGTTTTGAACTGCTTAGGTTGTCTCAAATAATTGTCATGGCGTCGCTTTGTGGCTTCCTTATATATTCGTGAGTTGTCGTAGGCATCGCAGCGCCATTCATCTAGCTCATTTAGTTGCATTAGACGTTTCTCACCTGCAAGCTTAAAATCAAGATTTAAAAATTTAATCGCCCAAAATGCTTTATGTTCTAGTTCAAATGGCAGATGACAACTTTTTCCGTAAACAAGTCTATGAGGGGATGTTCCTATGGGAGTTTTGAATGTAGTTCTATAAGCCCATAAAGCATTATCTACTTTTCTTGACCAATTTTTCCTATTTGATTCTACCGTTTTCTCAAGAATACGTTTTAATTCTCTATTTGTTACTTCAACTTGTCCACTGGTTTGTGGATGATAAGGGGTGGTTGTTCTATGGTGTACTCTATATCTTTTCAAAACTTTATCAAATTGGGCATTGCAAAAATGAGTACCCCTATCACTGATAATTATCCTAGGTGTTCCGAATCGAGAAAATTTTTTTTTAAGAAAACGTACTACAATTCTAGCATCATTAGTGGGTAAGGCTTGGGCTTCCACCTATTTTGACATGTAATCTACTGCTACTAGTATGTACTTATTCCCAAACAAGGTAGGGAAATGACCCATGAAATCAATACCCTATACATCAAATATTTCACATGAGAGTATATAGTTTTGAGGCATTTTATTATGCTGAGAGATATTACCTGTTCTCTGGCATTTATCACAAGAGGTCACATACATGTTGGCATCTTTGAAAAGTGTGGGCTAGTAAAAACCTGATTCGAGTACTTTGTGAGTAGTTCTAGCTCCACGGTGGTGTCCTCCTGTTGGTCCCGAATGGCATTGATCTAAAATTTTGTATGCTTCTATCTCAGTAACGCATCTTCGAATGACTTGATCTGCACAAATACAAAAAAGGAAAGAATCTTCCCAAAAGTAGTTTTTCACATCAGCGAAGAATCGCTTCTTTTACTGATGGGTCAACCCTTTTAGGGTTATGTTAGCTACTAAATAATTTACAAAATCAGCAAACCAATGAACTGCAGCCTCTGTTATGGCTAGGAGTTGTTCTTCAGGAAACAAGTCATTTATTTTAACGAGGTCCTCGAGGTGTGGATTTTCCAAACTTGAAAGGTGATCTGCTGCCAAATTTTCAGCTCATTTCTTGTCCTTTATCTCTAAGTCAAATTCCTGTAACTATAGAATCCATCTTATTAATCGAGGTTTTGCATCAGTTTTAGTTAAAAGATAACAAAGAGCGGAATGATCAGTGTAAACGATAACTTTCAACAATATTAAATATGATCTAAATTTATCAAATGCAAAAATAACAGCTAGCAATTCTTTTTCGTAGTAGTATAGTTTGCTTGTGCGTTCGTCAAAGTTTTGCTAGCATAATAAATCGGTCGGAAGTGCTTGTCTCTTCGTTTCCCAAAACTGCACCTACTACAAAATCACTCACATCACACATTAGTTCAAAAGGTAGATTCCAATCAGGTGAAATCATAATCGGGGAATTAACTAACTGTTCTTTAAGAGTGTTAAAAGACTCTAAACATTCCTGGTCAAAATTGAAAAGCAAATCTTTTTCTAGCATAATAAATCGATCGGAAGTGCTTGTCTCTTCGTTTCCCAAAACTGCACCTACTACAAAATCACTCACATCACACATTAGTTCAAAAGGTAGATTCCAATCAAGTGAAATCATAATCGGGGAATTAGCTAACTGTTCTTTAAGAGTGTTAAAAGACTCTAAACATTCCTGGTCAAAATTGAAAAGCACATCTTTTTCTAGTAATTTCATTAAGGGCTTAGCTATTTTAGAAAAGTATTTAATAAATCTTCGATAAAAACCAGCATGTCCTAAAAAGCTTCTTATGGCCTTAACTGAATTAGGGGGAGGTAATTTTTCGATGGTTTCAATTTTTTGCTTGATCTACCTCTATCCCTTTACTAGAAATTTTATGTCCTAATACAATACCTTCTTGGACCATAAAGTGACATTTTTCCCAATTAAGCACTAAATTTGTCTCTTCACATCTTAGCAGAACACGTTTTAAATTATTAAGACAGAGTTGAAAAGAGTTACCAAAAACTAAAAAATCATCCATAAATACCTCCATGATGTCTTCCACGAGTTCATCAAAGATGGCTAACATGCATCGCTGAAAAGTAGCAGGGGCGTTACATAATCCAAAAGGCATTCTACGATAAGCAAACGTACCGTATGGACATGTGAATGTTGTTTTTTCTGATCTTTTAGAGCTATCGGGATTTGGAAGTAACCAGAGAGGCCATCCAAGAAACAGTAATACATATGTCCTGACAATCTTTCCAACATCTGATCTATAAAGGGTAAGGGAAAATGGTCTTTTCGAGTTGCATCATTCAGCTTTCTATAATCAATGCAAACTCTCCATCCAGTGACCGTTCTTGTAGGTATTAACTCCTTTTTGTCATTAAACACCACAGTCATGCCTCCCTTTTTAGGGACAACCTGCATAAGACTTACCCAAGAACTGTTAGAAATAGGATAAATAATGCTTGCATCTAGAAGTTTAATTACCTCGGCTTTTACGACTTCCTTCATGTTGGGATTCAATCATCTCTGAGTTTGCACCGATGGCTTATATTCATCTTCCATTAAAATTTTGTGGGTGCAAAAAGAAGGGCTAATTCCTTTAATATCAGAAATCTTCCAAGCTATAGCCTTTTTGTGTTATCTTAACACTTGAAGTGATTCTTCTTTCTCATCACCGCTTAAATTTGATGCGATAATCACTGGTAATGTGGAATCATCTCCCAAAAATGCATATTCTAAGTGGTCAGGCAATTGTTTTAGCTCCAATTTAGGAGGTTCATCAATCGAGGGTTTTTTTCCTAGTTCGTCTTTTAACTTAATACCTCATAACTTATGTGCCTTGTGACAAGTTCATGAGAGTTCAACTCCTTCATTACTTCTTTTACTTCAGTGGTGGCTTCATCTTCCTCCCCACCTTAAACAAGACACAGTTCCAACGTGTATTCAAGAGTGATTTCCTGTAAATTGTCTTGAACAAAATAATCAATAACATCAATGAAATAATAGGAATCATCTTATTCTCTAGAAAATCGCATAGCATCATAAGTTTTAAAGATAACTTCTTCTTCACCAACCCTAAGCAATAATTTACCATCCCCTATGTTGATAATAGCTCTAGCAGTAGCTAAGAATGGGCGTCCCAAAATTAAAGGTACCTCAATATCTTCATCCATGTCAAGCACAACAAAATCAACAGGGAATATGAATTTATCTACTTTTACTAACACATCTTCAATGATTCTCCTAGGAAATTTAACAGATCTATCAGCTAATTGAATACTTATCCTAGTGGGTTTTGGTTCCCCTAGACCTAGTTGCTTGAACATTTTGTAGGGCATTAGGTTAATACTAGCACCTAGATCAGCTAAGGCTTTTTCCATGATTAAACTACCAATTAAGCAAGGAATAGTAAAACTCTCTGGATCTTTCAGTTTGGTTGGCAGTTTATTTTGGAGAATAGCTGAGCATTCCTCGTTGAGTTTCATTGTGGCTAGTTCTTCCAATTTCCTTTTGTTTGTGATAAGCTCCTTTAAAAATTTTACGTACTTCGGCATTTGCGAAATTGTTTCAACAAAAGGTAAGTTAATATGTAGCTGTTTAAAAAGTTTAAGAAATTTACCGAATTGAGCATCTATGCGGTCTTTCTTTAACTTTGTCGGATATGGTATAGGTGGTTTATATTCTTTAAGTGATGGCGGGGTGCTTTCCTTAGGTTCCTCTTCCTCTACCTTGTCATTTTTAGATTCTTGAACAGGCTTCTTTTTCAGTTCAGCTAGTATTTTCCCATCCCTTAGAGTAATTGCTTTTACATGTTCTCTAGGATTTGGCTCAGTATTACTCGGCAAACTACATTGTGGTCTATCAAATATCATCTTTGTAAGTTGACCAATTTAATTCTCGAGCCTTTGAATGGATGCTTACTGGTTCTTTAGTGCTGTTTCAATGTTTTGAAAATGGGTCTCTGACACGGCCATAAATTTGGTGAACATCTCTTCAAGGTTCGGCTTTTTCTCTTGTTGTGGTGGTGGCTGTTGAAATCCCGGAAGAGGTGGTTGCCTTTGATTTCCTTGTCCTCCCCATGAAAAATTAGGGTGGTTCCGCCAACCTGTATTGGAAATATTACTGTAAGGATTATTTTGAGATCTAGCATTGTTACCCATATAGTTGGCTTGCTCAGTTTCCATGCTGTGTCTATAGGATGAGTAATCTGGATTGTACATGTTTCCCTGAATTGCGTCATACTGCATCACTTGGTGTGCCTGCGTAGAACTAACAAAATTATCAATCTTTTTACTTAAAAGTTCTACCTGATTAGAAATCATGGTGACGGTATCAATGTTAAAAACTCCTGCAGCTTTTGTCGGTTTTGTCCTCATGACTTGCCACTGATAGTTATTCAATGACATCTTCTATAAACTCATAGGTTGCTTCGGGTGTTTTATTGTTGATTGTTCCTCTGGCGGCTGTATCGATCATTTGCCTTATTGAAGGGTTCAAATCATTGTGAATAGTTTGAACTTGTAACCATAAAGGCAACCCATGGTGATGGCACATTCTCAAAAGATCTTTGTATCTCTTCCAGGCATCATAAAGTGTCTCTAAATCCATCTGCACAAAAGAAGTGATATCATTCCGCAATTTAGCTATTTTGGCTGGAGGAAAATACTTAAGTAAAAATTTTTCGGTCATTTGTTCCCATGTAGTGATTGAGCCTCGTGGTAGAGAACTTAATCATTATTTAGCTTTATTCCTTAAGGAAAAAGGAAATAGTCGGAGGCGAATGGCATCATCAGAAACACCATTGATTTTAAAAGTATTACAGAATTCTAAAAAATTGGCTAAATGTGAATTGGGATCCTCATCCTGTAAACCAACAAACTGCACAAATTGTTGAATCATCTGAATAGTGTTAGGCTTTAATTTAAAATTGTTTGCAGCAATAACAGGTCTAATAATACTAGATTGAGTACCAGCCAAATTAGGTTTAGCATAATCATACATAGTACGAGGAGCATCATTTTGGTTCACCGGTTCTGCGGCTATCGCGGGAGGTGGTAAATTGTCTTAATTTGCTTCCATCTCTTCAGTAGGTTCAGGTTCTTCTTCTTGTCCTTGTTCTGGATAATGTAGGCTTTGTTTGATTTCTCTATGAGTTCTACGAACTGTAGCTTCTAAATCTTCGTTAAAAAACAGTGATCCTACTGGGTTTCTTCTAGTCATAAACTAGAGGTACCTAGAAAGGGAAAAATCAAAGAAAATTAAAATAAGTAAATAAAAATAAAATTTGAAAATAAATAAAAATAGTAATGGCTAAAGTAATAAAAATCGAGTGTTCTTAATATCTTAATTCCCAGGCAACAGTGCCAAAAAACTTGATATTCGTGATATGAAGTAATAAAATTTATAATAATAATCACACCAGAAACTAACTATTATCACGATTTTAAGGCAAGCGCACCTATCGAACAGTAGTATAACTTAGTGGCAAGACCGAGATATCGTACCCCATGGAACCAAAAGTACTAGTACTAACTTTCTTTCTATTATTTAACCTAGAAATAAAAGAGGGATTTTTATGAAACTAAACTAATTCTAAAACTAAACTAAGAATGCACAAAAAGTGAATTGGGGAAAAACTCATAGGAAAAACTGATTGATTTGGACAAAACTCAAGGGAGAATCCACCTAGACTTCACTTGTTATCAACTCTTGAACTAGACGATTTATTCACTTGACTTGATCCGTAGAAATCCCTAACTTATGTTAATATCTCTCTCGAGACTAAAAACAAATAACCCTAGGTTGATTAATCGAAAAATCTTTCTAATTAAAACCCCTAGTGTTGTATTAACTTGATCTATGGATTCCCTTATTAGGTTTGACCCTAATCCGGCAGATTTTCGTCGTCCTATCTCTAGGATTGCGATCAACTCCGCTTAATTGTGTTGGATCTACTCCTATACAGGGACTTTTTCTCCTCTACATAAGCACATTCGACTTAAATCAATATCCCGAAAATATTAATTTAAGAGTTAAAAACATAATTAAGAATAAATCAAATATTTATCATATAATTCAAGAGAAAATAATAACAAGATCTGTCTTAGGTTTCATCCCCCTCAAGTATTTGGGGAATTTAGTTCATAATTATAAAAGAAAGAATCTCAGAAGAAATAAAATAATAAAACATAAAAAACCCAAGAACCCCTGTAGGAATTTGAAGGGAGATCTTTAGTCTTGAGGCACAATTCGGCTTCTGAGATGGATCAATCAGCTTTCCTTGGAGTAATTCCTTGCTTCTATTCTCCTTTTCGAGGGAGAAAAGTACTCTTTTAAGGAGAGAAAAGTCTCCCTTAATAGTTGCCTCCTAGGGTCTTTATATAGAGCTTTAGAGTGTCTTTCTTAGCCCCTAAGTAGCCTTTTCCGAGTGAAATTAAACTTCCTCATGACAGAGACACGCTCGTGTGGATCGAGGCCCAGGCCGTGGTCGGGCCTGTTAATGGTGGCACGGCTGTGTGGTCTGGCAGTGCTTGTCTGTGTTGGGCCGTGTTCGAGCTCAAGGTGGCACGGTCGTGTAGCACGACCGTATGGTGAATCTCTGGGTCGTGTTATTTATTGAATTGGGCCTAATTTACCCGTTTTTGGCCCGTTCCTTACTCTTTTCTCTTCCTTAAGCTCACTTGGGTATAAAACATGAAATAAAAGAATTAAGAGCACCAATTTCCACAAATTCAATAATAATTCATCCAGAAATTAGACTAAGCATTAGGTAAAAACATGTATAATTTATCGTTTATCAATTACCGAAGTAAACCGAGATTCAGCATTTGTTATGAATTCTCGTGTTTGCTTTCAATTTAGCTCTTCTGAGTTTCAGTTTAACCTTCAGGTTTTAGTTTAGCTCTTTTGAGCTTCAATTTAACCTTCAGGTTTCAGTTTAACTCTTCTAAGCTTCAGTTTAACCCTTATGGGTTTTCGTTCAGTTCTGATGAGCTTCAGTTAACCTTCGGGCTTCAGTTTAGCACTTATGTGCTTCAGTTAGCCTTCTAGCTTTAGTTTAGCACTTATGTATTTCAGTTAGTCTTCGGGCTTCAGTTTGGCACTTATATGCTTCAATTAGCATTCGGGCTTCCGTTTAGCACTTGTGTGCTTCAGTTAGCCTTTGGGCTTCAGACCATGATGTACTCAAATTTGTAAGCCGTTTCTCGCATAAAAAAGATGGTAAGTAGAAAGTGGAATATGTGCAAAAAAAATGTGGAAAGTACTATTATGGTTATAATTAAACTCATTCACGTGAATCTATCATTCGAATTTGTGATAAACAAGAAGAAATAGTGAACTGCATGCTTATGTATGGTTATATGTATTTATCTGAAATACAAGAAAATTATGATTATTGATATATGGAGACATAAGACTGTGATCTATGGATATAGAATATGTTTTATAAATGTGTTCATATGTATTTATAGAATAATGTACCTCATGTGTATTATATACATAAAGATGATATTTCAAATACTTTGATAAGTAAAGCTTAAATATGAAATAGTATGAAATCAAGACAAGTTGTTAGGAAAATGTATTTAAATTACAGAGATATGGTTGTTATATGTTATATGATTACATAATTTGAATTTGTGTATATATATGAGAAATTTAATAAGAATTGAGCCCATACATGTTTATTGAAATTTACATGAAATATTCGACTAATACTGGTGATGAGGATATGAGTTAGAGCTCGTGATCAAATTGATTAAATATGTTTTGTATGTTTATTTTGAATATAAATGAATAGTACTTATTTCGGTTTAATGAAAAATGGTTCTGTAAACTCCGGTAATGTCTCGTACCCTATTTTGGTGACAGATATGGGTAGGAGGTGTTACAACAGATAACAGAAGCAGACAACAATCATAATTTGGGCCTGAGCCCTTAATAGATACGATGTAGACCTTAGCCCACTCAGAACAGAATCAGAATAAAATAGGGCTTTCAAGCCCAAACAGATACAGAATCAGATATAATCGGCCTTAGCCCACACAGATATCACATGCATATCAAATTAGAATAGTACATGCCCACCAACCCTGCACACCATCTCCCTCTAACCCTACACACCATGTGGGGATAAAATCGACCCACCCAACCCTACACACCAAGTATGGGGATAAAATCAACTCATCCAGCCCTACACACCAAATCGTATCGTATTACGACACATATCAGAAATATGCAGTAAAGCTGCCAGATAACAGGCTAATAGCCTTTCAAAATTCCTTCACTTCAACAATAAACCTAACCCAATGCAATGCATCATAATATCGTGGCATACTTTTATACAAAACAGTAGATCATACATACCATACTCAGAACAGAACAGATCAGACGTACAAGTTAGCGATAACAGATTAAAACATACATCACATGCTTAAGTCAGGCATCATATAAATGAAACGCAGAAATTGGACCTAAGTAATGCTTACTGATAAATGATAAATTATACATATTTTTACCTCATGTTTAGCCTATATTTTGGATGAATTATCATTAATTTTGTGAGAATTAGTGCTCTTAATCTTTCCTTTTTATATCTTACACCCAGGAGAGCATAGGGAAGAGAAAAGAACGAAAAATAGACCAAAAACAGAGAAAATGGGCCAAATTGTGAAAACGACACGGCCCATGAAGTCACCACACGGCAGTGGCACATGGCCGTGCCGCATGAAGATCACATGGTCCAGCCCCCGACAAGCACGGCCAGGCCACATGGTCGTGCCTCCATCGACAAACTCTTATACGGCCTCTTGTCGTGGCACACGGACGTGGCACCTGGGCGTGTCCCTATCGTGAGGAAGAAGAATTTCACTCGGATTTGGATACTTAGGGGCTAAGAAAGCCATTCTAACTCTATATAAAGACCCCAAGAGGCAACTCTAAAGGGATACTCTTTTCTCACAAGAAGGAGCGCCATATTTCTGCCAACACAATGAGTGAAATTAAGGAATTACTCCAAGGAAGCTGATTGATTCATCCCAGAAGCCAGAATTCTACATCAAGACAGAAGATCTCCCTAAATTCCTTCTAGGGTTTTTGGTTTCTTTATGTTTTGTTATCTTATTTCTTCTGAGATGTTCTCTTTCTTTATTTTGAACTAAACCCCTCAAATACTTGATGGGGATGAAACCTAAGACAGATCTTGTTATTATTTATTCTTAAATTATTTGATAAATACTTGAATTGTTCTTAATTATGCGTTCTCTATTCTTGATTTAATAATCCTAGGTATTACTTCAAGAAACTGATGTGTTTAGGCAGAGGAGCAAAAGTCCCTGTTTTAATAGTAGATCTACCATAATTAAGCAGAGTTGCATGCAACCCTAGACATAGGGCGACATAAATCTGCCGAATTAGGGTCAAACCTAATAGGGGGATCCATAGATCGAATTAATACAACCTAGGGTGTTAATTAATAAAGAAACTTTAGTTAACAGCCTAGGCCTAGTTGTTCTTATCCTCGAAAGAGGTATTAACATAAGTTAGGGATCTCTACGGATCAAGTCAAGTAAAGAAATCATCTAGTTCAAGAAATTAATAACAAGTGAAGTCTAGGTGGATTCTCCCTTAAGTATTGCTCATATCAATTAGCTTTTCCCTAAAGTTTTCCCCAATTTACTTTTTGTGCACTTTTAGTTAGTTTTAAAATTAGTTTCAATCAATCCTCTTTTATTTTTAGGCTAGATAATAGAAATGAAGTAAGTATTAGTACTTTTGGTTCCCTTGGGTACGATAACTAGGTCTTGCCGCTAAACTATACTACTGTTCGATAAGTGCGCTTGCCTTTAAATCGTGATATTAGTTAGTTTTTGGTGTGATCAGTTTTTATAAATTTTATTACTTAATATCACGGGCATATCACTTACCAAGCCTACGACAGGTCACAGTCGACTTGGGAGACCCGTGCAACCTTACAGAACAATTCAGAAAAATAGGTTCATACGCCAATGTAGCCTACCCGTGTGGTTCACCCGTGTGGACCCACACGCCCGTGTTGACCCACACGCCCGTATGGCCCACATGGCCCAACTGGCTGAGCCCGTGTCTCGCACACGGCCTTGCCAGCCTCACACAACTGTGTCCATCGCGCTCATGTCTAGCGCACACGGCTTGGTTCGTCAATCACACGGTTGTGTCTCGGCACACTGCCTCCACACGGACAGTCCACACACTTATGTGGCGCGACAGTTTCGTTTTCGGCTTTCGCTAAAACACGATTTCAGTGCAATTGGAGTACATACCTGGTTCGTTTTCGATCCCTAAGAACTCCTGAGCATTCCAGAACCACTACTAAAACGCTCCTTACTACGAATCAACTCGAGAGATTGTTAATTTCAGTCTCCTGAATGGCTCCTAAACAACAACCAATACCACTATTAAACGCTTAAATAATTGGTATTCAAGATCGAGAGATGGAGACTTACCACACGCGTTCCTAGTAAGTGAAGAAAATAGAACAATTGAAATGGGAAAAGAACTGAAAGAAAACTAACAGATTTTTGGCAGCAAAAGGGTTTAGGAAGGGAAGAATTCAGTTGAAAACAGAGAGGGAAAAGGGAAAACAACCTTTTTGCAAAAAGAAAAACTAATCAAAAAACATTCTGATAACCCCCAAATCCCAAATTTTCCTCTCAAACTTCCCACTACGCAACCAACACTCAGAGTCCCCTCAATATCAAACTCCTTGTTGAAATTAGAAGCAAAAATAACTACCTTTTACCTATATAGGGATTCGAACACAAGTCTTCTAACTTAACAACATTCCACTTATCCATCAGACCAGCAGGCTCATTCTGACATATCTTAACCAGTTTTAACTTAAAAGCCTAATTACCAAGAGTTAGGCTTTATTTAATAAAAACCCAAAATTTAGCCCAAGTCTTTACTTGAACTTTGGACCTCCCTAATACACCTAGAATACATAACCACTAAAGCAGATAAATATTGGTGTTAAATTAACTCAGAAACAAATTTAGACAATTTCCATGCTATAAATTCAAAAAAAATTAAAATTACAAAAATTTTGGGGCGTTACAATAGTGAAGATCTTCAGCCCATATCGATGTTCCTCCCTAACCTAATTTTTCTGCCCATCTAATATTAAGATCAAAGTCAAACACGTATTGTTGACTTATTGGAGTGATATTTTCAACGGGCTCCACATCGACTAACTCTGCAAACTACTTAATTAGTTCGGTCTTGATGTTCCCAGTCGAGCGATAAATTGCAATCATAGTGCCCAAGTCATTATCATCTACAACTTCCATCTCCTCATATTTGCACGGATTTGAGGAAACTAGAAATTTGTGGAATTAATTGTCTAGACATCCGTCTTCCATAACGAATAGCTATTTTGGCACTAATATTTTGTTTCATTTCTTCGACCTTTACATTCTTATTAAATATCATCCCAATTTTTTGACGAGCTTCAAATGCAGTACCAACTGCTGTTTGTAAAATTACTCCCTCGAATTTAACGTATACTAAGAATTGGTTATTCATCTTCGATACAAGCTCTTTTCTCCTACTAAGCACAAATCTTTCCTTTTTTTTTTTTTTTCATTATTTAACATATTAAGAAAACTTCAACAAAAACCAAAATTAGTATAGATTTGGCTGGACTGGTGTGGGTATATATATTGTGCCTAGAACCAGTGCCTCCAAATAGCAAAATGACACCAAAATTTTTTTTAACTTGTTTAACTACATGACATCGGTGCCACTAGCCAGTATGGCTAGACAAAAAATAACTTTTTTAACTAATCGATATTGGTGCCGCCAGACAACATGGTGGCTAGGGGTGATCAATTGGTTAACCGACCCGAAACACAATTAACCGAATTAACCGTTCCTTCAAAAATTTTAACCGTTAACCGATACAAAATTTTTTTCAAAAAAATTAACCGAAAATTATATATATATTTTTTTATTTTTGGTTAAAATAAGTATAAAATTAACCGAATTACCTGATTTACCCGAATTAATCGAGTTACCCGAATTACCCGAATTAACCAAATTAACCGAATTATTTTTATTTTTATTTTTGTTTTTGTTTTTATTTTTATTTATTAAATTATTTGTAATTTTTATGATTGGGTTGGGTAATTGGGTTGGATAATTGGATTGAGTAATTAGTTTTAGTTTGATTGGGTTTATGTTAGATTGGGCTTGAATGAATAGTGGGCTATTTATATATTATAATTTTATTTATTAATTTTTTTGGTTAACCGACCGGTTTTGAACCGAATTAACCGTTAACCGAAAATTTAAAAAATTATTAACCGACCCCCGACCGAAAAAATTCGGTTAACCGACCGATTAACCGAATTCGGTCGGTTAACCGAATTTTTTCAGTTTTACCCGAATTTTGCACACCCCTAATGGTAACATTAAAAAAAAAAAAAAAACTTTTTTTACCTACCAACACCAAAAAAGATTCCTGACAATTTTTTTAATCTAACAAAATAATTTTTTTTTAATTTATACAGTGCTGCCTAATAAAAATCGGTGGCACCTATAAAAAAAATTCCTCCCTGAATACTAGTAAAGAAATAAAGGCATTTTGAAATATATATTTAATTTAAGAGATTTTTCTTCAAATCAAATTAACTACTTCTTTATTTTTTGAAAGGTTATAATTACATTATTGCTACCAGTCTTGCAATTGCACTCATTGAACTAAAAATGTCCAAGAATAATTTTTTTTTATTTTTATAATATATAGTTATAATTATCAAATTTATGATAGACATTTTAATAGTCGAACAAAATGATTTTTTCGTGGGTGGTATGGAGAATACAAGTGGTTAGCCATTAAATAACCATTCGAAAAGTATAAAGCAGAAGGCCATCTGTGGGTGTTCACGAATGTCTTTCCAACAGCTTCTCAAGCTGTCATGTGCCCAAGTCGAGGTACAGGTATACAGTTACAAAAACACACTTTGGCTTTGCTTAGTTTGGTGGAAAGAAAATTAAAAAGATAAAAAAATAGAAAGATGAAAAATACATTTTTTCCGTATATAGGTGGGTTTGGTTGGGAAGATAATTTTTTTTTTAAAAAGTAATTTTCTTTCTTTCCATTCCTTGGTAAAGTTGAAAATTGAAAAGAAATAAAAAAAAAATAAAGCATTTGAAAAATGCATAATTTTAAATTAACATACACATTTTTTTTTATTTTCTCTCTTCTCATTATTTCAATTTGATATAATTTATTTTTATGCATTAAGATAGATAAATATTATATTTTAAAAATACTTTTATTAAAAATTATATTACTTTTTAACAATTTTCATTCTTTAAAATAAAAATGACCCCATATCGTGGGTTATAAATTATAATCTCTTTCTCTTTTGGGCTTTAAGGGTTTGTTGTTCAATTGAAAGTGGTTATTTGGTAATCAAACTTCAAACCTAAACATTAATTGATAGGCCCTAATAGACTTATTCATGGGTCGGGCCACCCAACCCAGCCCGAAGGTTCACTCGAAAAGTGGGAGGGTTTAGGTAAAAATATAGGTTCGAAAAGTGGGTTTAGGGAAAAAAAAGCCCGTTTAAAAAACGAGTCGGGCTTCGGGTAAGTTTTTTTTGCTCGAGGCTCGACCAGACTCAAATATACAAAATAAAAGAACTTCAAATTTTTTTCTTGCTTTTTATGGTTTTTTTTATTATTTTGTTGTTATTTTCTTCTCTCTTTTTTTTCACTATTTTGTTATAATTTCACAATTATGTTGCTACTATTTGGATATTGTATAACTCTTGTTTTTATTATTAATTTTATTACTATTTTAGAGGCATTTGCTTGTTAAGTTGCACATATCTTAGTATTATTTAAATATACATATATTTTTTTAAATTTATTTTCAATTTGTTAGGAAATATTTATCTTAATGTTTTTAGTATTTTTTATTATTATATTTTTTGTAAAAAAATTAATATGGGCAGGCCGGACCCGGATTTTAACATTTTTATCTAGACCAGACTTGGGCAAAATTTTAGGCCCATTTTTCTAGCCAGGCTCAGACCTAGCAAATGGGCCTAAAATTTTAGTTGGGCCCAACCCATAAACACCTCTAGGCCCTAATTAGAAATTAAGAGAAAAAGGTTAATTCGTATAAATTTTAGTCATAGTTCGTGATTATGAATAAATCAATGTTTTTAGTATATGAAATCAGACACCATTATTTTATGAATAAATATTTATTAAAAAAATGAGATAAATTATGACTAATTCTTAGGGAGTTTTGGTTCGTCAAATCTTAGATTATAGTTTATAATAGGATTACGGGGATGTAAGGTTACAGGTAAAATGTAAGATTATCTTGTTTGGTTCATTTGATTGGAATGTAAGATTGAGGTGTTTGATTGACGGAACGTAAGGTTATCTAAGAGCAAATTTTACTATATTGTTATTGTTATAAAATATAAACTTATTAATCAAATAATTAAATCAGTTATTGGAAGGATGCTAAAGAACTCAACAAATATGAAACCTAATTACTTTAATAAAATATTGTGGATGTTTATATTTAAATTATAAAATTAAAAAACATATAAAATAATTAAATAGAAAGCACTAATTTTTATTTAAAAAATCATAATAAGAGTAACTTTTAAATTTTATTTTATAGTTAAATTAATTTTTAATTTAGTTTTATAAAATTAAAAGTTTACGTCTAAGTCAATGACTAAATCGAATGTCATTTGAATTTTGGAGGGTTAAAAAAATTCAAACTTTGAATTAAGGGCTAAATTGAATTTTTATTTCAAATTTTGGTGTCAAAATTGAATTCTTAAAATTCATAGGGGATTAAAATAAATTATTTTATTTGGATTTAAATTAATTTTGATGAAAAAAGATTATATTGTTCTGGGTCTAATTGAGATTTCCTTTTTAACTAATGGTCGTTTTTAGCCCGTCATATTTCCAAGTTCAGTTGAGGTTCAGGCCTAAAGCCGAATCCAGTCAGGAAAGAGTCAAAGGTCATGGTCCAGTGGGCCAAAAATGCGTGGCTCAAAGCCCAGTTCCGGTTTAAGCCGAATTTAAAAAATAATTCAGTATAGTCCAAGTTCAATTTTGAGCCCAAGACTGGAGGCCCATTTTTGTTTACGATTTTTCAATCTCACTACTATAAATACCACACATTTCTAGGTGTAATACAAGTATAAACATATGTTCAACCAATTATAATATCAAATCAAATCGATAAAAAGTATAATGGATGAATAACCGGATAAAACTCACATATGAAATGCATATATAGTGGGACTAAAACTTTATACAAGCACAATTGTATGTAGTGAAACTCGAACCTAGATATTCAATACCCAGACCTCAACCTATAATTTATACTTTGAAAAAGTAGCATTTTTTTTTTTAAATGTTAAAAGAATTTGGGTTCTTTAGAGTCCTAAAATGTGGATTCAAAATTAGAAAGAGAGAAAAAGGAAAGGATTTTGATTTTTTTTTTTGGAAAAATAGAATATTTTAGACTTTTATAAACGGAGAAAATGGTGAATTGCAAAAGGGTCTATCTGTGTTTTAGACTTTCTTTTCTAAGTGATTCCACTTTTTGAAATAATAATATCAGTCCCTCATAGTTTTAATTTTTATTTCGAAATTTTGATTTTTAACAACTTAGGACCTCTGTGTTTTTACTTTATTTTTAAAGGGTTTTCGTTTTTTCATTTAATTGTCCACTCAATCCCTCTGTTTTTGTATTTCATTGAAATTTTTGAAATTTTACTTTTTTCATTTAATTAACCCTTTAATTTTTATTTTGATTCGTTAAAGTTTATTTTTCCCTCTTAAGAGTGTTATTATTATTTCTTTGACTTTTGTGTAATGTATGTATAGTGGTAATTGATTAATTTACATGAAATGGGTTAGATAGATACAACATGCTTAAAGCTGTACTTTTCTGCATGAGTTGGTAATTAATGACTAGGTTAAATGAGTTTAACTTTTTTCTATGTTAATCCTTGTTACTTTAATTAATTGCCATGTAAAGTGATTTCCTTTTTTGATATGAAAGAAGGCAACACACGACCTTTAGACCAAATAATTTTTACATCTAATGTCTAAGTTTATCTTCTAACAACAATTTCTTAATAAGAAAACTAAGAAACTAAAAAATAATAAGTTCAATATCATCAACCGAGCCTGAATTAGCAAACCAATTTGTTACCATATTACACTCTCTCGTAACAAATTGGAATTTAACTTCTTGTAAATGTATACTAACCTCACTAATCCTTCATACAAGGGCCATCGAACAAGTATTCACAGAACTTTCTAGTATTATCTTAACAATATCCATGCAATCACTTTTAACAATAACCTTATTATAATTCCTTAATCGAGTCACTTTTAGTTCACTTAAAATAACTCATAACTCGGATGAAAATGACCTAATTGTAAATAGGCTTACCTTGTTAAAATTTAATGATTAACTTTAATATGTTAAGTTAATTTTAATGTGTGAATTAATTTAAGAAATCTATTTGAGATTGTAATTTTGATTTCTCAAACTTTTAATATAATAATATTTAAAGTCAATTTTATTATCAAATCATTTAGTATTTAAATATTTTTTAAAAACTTACAGCTTACTTAAAACATGTTTTAAATGAGTTTCATACTCAATTAAGGGTCTCTTTGTTTACATGTAAAAGGTTTTACAGAAAATGTTTTATGCATTTTCTTGTGTTTGTTTCACAGAAAAATAATTTGGTCAACGAAAAATGACTTACAGGTTAAGGTAAAATAAGCCCTTTTTCTTGTAAAATGACTTACTCCTTTGAAAGGCGTAAGTCATTTTCCGAAAAAGAGCTCATCTATAAATAATTTTATTTTTATATAAAAATTAACTTAAATCAAGCTTAATATTATTATATTGGTAATAAATTTTATTTTTAAAAATATTTAAAATATTATATTTTTTAATATTATTAAACATACATATTTAATTAATTATATTTAGTCATATAATAAATTATTAATATAATAAATATAATTTATTATATTAATAAATTATTTAATATTTTAATTTTATTTTAATAATAAATTTTAAAAATAATAATTTTAAATAATATTATTCACATATTATTGAAAATATTCAATATTAATATATTAATATAAATATTTATTACAATTATAAATATATTAATAATAAATGTTTTGTAGTATAAAGTTTAAAATATGTCATAAGCCTATGTACACTTTACAGATTTGTAATTTAGTATTTATACTTTTATTTTCAAGAGTTTAGTCCTTTTACTTTTCAAAATTAAAAATCAAGTCCAATTGTTAACATCGTTAATTTTTTTTGTCAATTTTGTTTACGTCACATTTTTAAATAAAAAAATTTACTTAGTAGTCATATAATTAAAAAATGACGTTGTAATAAATCTGAATTAACATAATGTTTTTAATATATGCAAAAACAATCTAAAATATAAAATTATAGATAAAAATTTTTAATTAAACAATGAAAAATAAGAAAGTCTCAAATATATGTTTGTTTAATTGAAAACGACTTTTATGAAATATTTTTAACAAATCTACCAAACAACAGAAAATATTTTACACAGGTTCATCAAACACCAGAAAATATTAGGTTTTCCAAAAAAGTAAATCATTTTCTAAAAATCATTTTTCGGAAGTCATTTTTAGTGAAACAAACGGAGCCTAAATGTATTTGAATTGTTTCTATAATGTTTTTAAGTATTCTAAACATTTTAAAAGTAATTTAGGAATCAATTAATGATGCTAGGGGTCCAAATATTGAGATATTGCAAGTCAGTAGTCTCATAACACATTTAGAAGTCAAAGTATCGAGACTTGACCTACAAGTATCGATATAAATGGATATTTTTATGAGAGGCATCAATACACCATTGGTGAGTATCGAGACCTGAATACTAGAAACACTTACTCAATTTGAATTTATTATATGCAATGGCTCTAATTCATCCAACAACCCCAAACAATTAGATTTCGTTCCCTTGATATACATACAAGTTAAAGATACATCGAGACATAATAAAAACACATCTGAGCATCAAAAGCAAGAGAATCAAAATTAGATTTTCATAGTCTCCATTCTCTTGTAAGTAGTCTCGAAGTTCTTATTTGTAAAATTTGTTATCATTATTATTTTTATTCTTTAGTGAGCCAAAATCTTGTAAACGCCCATCTTTCTAGAGGGTTGTAGTCGAGTAACAAAATGCTTTTCTCCCTTTCTCTTTTATTTTAGAAAAATTTGTAAAAGTTTTCAAAATCCTAGTTCATCCCCTCTTAGTAATTTCGGACATAATAAATATTAATATTAATTATCTAATTTATAAACAATGTAAATAAATTGATGAATTTAGTAAATGATGAAGTCATTAATTTAATATAATTAAGAGTTAAAAGACCTTAGTAAAATGTCATAAGTTAAGATTGTACTGTTTTAGAACGGATGTGCTAATCCTTCCCTTCACGTAACCATGCTCTTAAACTTAGACTTGGTCAAGATTTAGAGTTTATTATTTTATGCTTTCCTTAGGTTTCGGCCAATTGTAAAATGAGTAGATTTATAGGTGACTAATCATGTATGGTCTAAAGTTGATAAATTGTAATGATCAAATTTTTAGAAGTTCGATTTTAGACCATATTTCTTAAATTAAGTTATTTTTAAAAATTAAACCAAAAGATTTTTATGAATGAGTATGATGGTAAATCATAATTCAGTTTAGATATTAATCGAACTAACCGTTTGAACACCCGTAATATGCTTTTTATGAACTTACTATAACATCCCATTTATTTGTAATTAACTTTTTAAGTTAAATTAGTAAAGTTGGTCTAAACATTAATATAATTTTAAAAATTTGACCTACATAATCCGTGAAAATTAATATAAATGCTAGAATATTTTCCATTTAAACAGCCATGAATCAACACATTGAAATTAAAAATCAAATGTCAACCACATAAAAAGCAAAAAAGAAAAGAAAAGAAAAAAACCATCAAATGGCTATCATTGCTATGCTTGTCGTGGGTAATGCCATCAATGAAGGATAAAAAGAAAAAGTTCTCTCTTTTTTTCCTTTCATGCTTATGCAAGAAGCTTAATTATGAGCCATTTTTTTCTAAAGGTTTCAAAGAGCTGCCAAAGTAGCATTATGGGGCATCTCTCTTTTCACTATTTTTACCATTCTTTAATTTTTGCTATAAAGTTGACAAAATATTTTGACCTAGCCCGTAAATCATATATATACCTTCCTTAACCAAAAGTCCAAAACCTATGGTTTTTTTTGTTTTTATAACTTTTATCACCAATCAAATCCCATATTGAAACGGGGTTAAAGTGATTTTAGAAACTTATAATTATGTTTAAGAAAAAAAATTTAAAATTTCAATGGAAAAGATTATCGGTTGCATTGTTATAAAAAATAAGAAAAGAATTGAAATTAATATTATTATTAGTGTACGAAAATGTGAATTCGAATATGCGCTAAAACGTATTATTCTCTTATTTAATGTTCAAATCAATTTCGGAACCCTTAACCTTGTTCTTTATAAAAAAATGATGGCCACAAAACTCTTACTTTACCCTTGATGAAACTAATCCAAATTCAAGATTAGGTAAAATTGATACAACATGTTTCTTAGTGATATTGTTCCCCTTGGAATTTTGTGCCTTGGAATCTTGTTATAATTAAACTAGTTTACATAATTTAACTGTATTTGGCAAATAAATAGTTACTATATTTGGTGGGATTTTTGTTGAAATTTAGTTGGTTCTTTTATTAGCTTTATTAAGCAAAAAAAAAAAAAAAAATCAAAGCATTTCTTGCTTTAGCTAGCTCTACCTACCATGAGTAAGGTCATATGTTGTCTGGATCGCAACTGGTCACGACAACCTATGAACAAATTTCCACCCATCAATCCTTATGTCTGTTGGGTCAATTATTAGGTGTTTTTTTTTTTGGTAGATTTTCATTATCCATCTTTACAGTGTTCTTTTTTGAATTTTCTTTTTGTTTGTTTTTCAAATTCTAGTGTTTTAGGCATCTCGTGGACCAACGTTATATTTTATCTATGAATTGAAGCAAAATGTTGCATAATAAAAAAGAAATTTGTTGCTTTGTTGTTCATGATCACTGTTTCAATTCCCTAAAGTGAAAAAAAAAATTGATTCAGTTGCACATGCAGGTAACAGTTATGGAAGAAGAAAAAAAAAACAAGTGGGGGATATAAAATTGGTGCATGAAATGAATGAATACAGTATGGTTTGATCATATGTAATAATATGTTTTGATGATAGAGTTGGTAGCTTGGCGATGATGGGTGAAAATAGTTGAGGCCATTGGTTCTCTGAGTTCCATGATGGAACCACAATGGTAGCACCACCCTCCTAATTACACCTCTCCTCTCCACCTACACCTGCTGCTTTATATTTAACTACATTTTCATCCTTTTTCAACTACGTCATTTATCTATACTCAATGACTCGTTTTGGTTCGAATAATTAGTATAAATTTAAATTAAAAATTAAAAAAATTAGTGATAACTCTTATAAAAAAAAAATAAGACATTTCTAAAGTAAGCGAATTCTTTTTACAATAAGTCATGCAAATGGTTAAATATTATCGATTGAATTAGTTTATTGTTATTTCATATACTAAAACATGTGCAAAAATAATATTCTTACAAAATGTGGCATAAATGTTTTATCGAGTTAGTATCATAGGTTAACTAGACACCAATTTAATTATAAAATTATTAAAATACCTTCTCATTACAAATTAAATTATATTATTATAAGAGTGGTTTTATCTTATATATATATATATATATAATAAATTAATTAGAACGAGATTTAAACTCAACTTTATACATAATAAATAACTAACTTTGGCAATCAAATTATCAAATAATTTTTATGTGAATTTTTAATAAATATATTTATTAAATAATTTTTTAGGTGTGACATAAACCGAAGTTGAGTTATATGTTTGAATATTTGAAATTTGATTTATTCAATAATTTGAATTAAACTTAGTATTGCTAGAATTGAATTTAAACTTTTTTTTCAAATCAAATTTAAATATATGTCGCGTTTGCACTCTAAAATAATTTTATAAAAAAAAATTTCACAATTTTTCAAATCTTTCGGTTGAGTCGATTGAGTTTTAGTTCGATTGGAATCAACATCGCTGAAGCGCATTATCCTACTATTTAATGTTTAGGTAGAGACTATTGATAATTTTAAACATTGCATAAAAAAAACAGATATAATAATTATCTATAATAAATTTAATGTTAAAAAAAATCCTTCGGTTGGATATTAACTTGTATAATTTTATATGGAAGATTTATTTATATTAATGTAAAATTAATACGATTTTACATTATTTTATATCTTTATTATCGATATTTTAACAATTAAATCATTATATTTCGTATTGCATTCATATAGATTATGCATATTAAATTTAAATTATTTTTTATGTAAAAAATTTAACTGTTAAATATATATTGATATAGACAATATTTTAATTTGATATAATAGATATATCAAATCAATTTAAAATTTTACATACATAACAAATATAATTATATTGATAAATTCAACATTAAAATATTAATAATACGTCATCATACAAAGTAGTGTAATATGAGTTATAATGCTACATTAAGTGTTTTATTATTATTTTTTAATATTTTACTCTTAAATTCCAAACTCTATTTAATTCACTTATGTTTAGTTTTAAATTTTTAAATTCATAATTTTTGTTAAATTTAAACGACATCAATACAAACTGAGATAATATTAAAAGTATTCATGATCGAGTCAAACCAAGATAATATATAGTATTAAAAGTAATGTAATTAGAATTGTATTAATAGACGTACTGTTTTTTCCTAAAATTGGTACATATCGATATTAGTATTGGTCTACTCTAATGTACTATTTTAGATTTATTAATATATTTAAAAAATATTTAATATTTATAAATATTAAATAAATGATATTAAAAAATTTTTAAATATAAAATATTTATCAATTATATAAAAAAAACTCATCAATAAAATCTAAAAATAGAAATACATCATTCAATTAAACCAAAGTTAATAAGAAAAAAGAAATTGAAGGATGAGTGAGGTTTTCTTTATAAAAGATGCTAAAAGGTGAGTAGGGATTTTTTCTTTAATAATTGGGGGAGTGGGTTTTTATTTATTTATTATATTCTAGTTTTTATATTTTAAATGTGAAAGTATATTTTAAGAAAAAATTCAAAGTTATTTTTTATTAATTGGTACATTTTAATTAAACCTTTAGCATAACAAAAAAAGTCAAAATTTTTATATTTTTAATATTATTCAAGCAATGCTTGGTACACCATGTTCCAATCGGTGTGATTGGAATTGGCTGAAACGAGCCAAAGGGATCAGTATGGATTGAAACTTTCACCAATACAAAAAAAAGGTGCTGCTTTGTTAATGCTAGAACAGTGCGCACCGGTCAGTACAACTAGAATTGATGTGGAACCAACTATCGTGATTAATAGCATACATAATTGTCCAATGTCGACCTAACCCAAAATATGTGCCTCAAAATTTGTCAAGCTTGTTCGTGTTTTATATAAACTGGAAATTTTATCACATGCGTATGCACGTAGAAATAAAGTATTTAACACATAGAGGTGTGTTTAAAAATAGCACACATTAAAAAATGAAACATATAGTTCAAAACTAATTAATGATAAAATATAAAATATGTACGATATTAAAATGAAAAAAATTAAATCATAAGTAAAACAAAATTTAAACACAGACAAAAAATCAATTAAAAATACTGAATGAATACAATTGTTTATCATGATATTGTCATCAATGCTATGTTGGTTTCATACAATTGATAGGGTAATAAAATGGGCGTAATGAAATTAAAATGTATAAAAAAATTAACATAAATATTCTACAAAGACATCACTTAAAATGTTATCATCAAATCTAGACTACACCTAGAATGATGAATACCATTAACTATCAAAATATCACATTGAATTCGAGCGTAAATAAATATTCTAATTCTTAAATAAATCTAACTAATATTTATTATTTTAGATAGAAATATTAAAGTTTTATTTAAAAAAAAAAGTTGCATGTAGGTCAAATCAAATACATAAAAGTGAAATACAAAATTTTCACCAACAAATTAATAAATGTTGAAAGAAAAATAAATGAATTTGTTGAAAAAAAATAAAGGAAGAGAGAAAAAAAAAAAAAAAAAGAAGTAGGTTTGGTGAGTTTCACATGAGAAAGTTGACCATACAAAAAGGAAAGGAAAGCTTGAGCAATATCTTCTTCAAATTTTCAGATATATTTTAAATAAAATCTTATTAATTAAATAATGACTTTTCATTGAATAGATTCACTTAACTTATTTACTTAGATCACGGCATCTGCTCTGCCAGCCACCCCGTGACGTCCGCCTTCCGCCGCTCTTTTTTTCCACCGGCTATACCCGGTCAACATTTTTCTCTTTCTTTCCCTCTTTTGCTTCCTTCTCGTCTTTATTATACCACACTCCTCCTCACTCACGTGCTTATCACTCTCCTAGTTATTTCATTTTTAGTAGAAAATAAATTAATTTATTATTTGATAATCACCTTTCTATTTTCAAATAAAGATTATTAATTTATTTTAAAATTATGCTAACCAATAAAAAAATTATAGTAATTAGAAAATATAATATGATAACTTATAAAGAAAAGAATTGTCTTTTTAAAGAAAAAATCGAATTAACTACTAAAATTTTAACGTCATAAACGTGACAACTTATATGACAAGTACTTCATTTTTCATATGGGTAAATTTTTTAAATCTTTAATGAATTTTTTTAAAATTTTTTATGAAGTAAATTGAATTGCAATTTTGGCTACCATATTAATATCATTAAAATTTTAATAATTTAGTCAACTTTTCTATAAAAAAAATGCAATTTAAACAAAATTGAAAGGTTGAAAGGCGTAAAGCGACAAAAAATTAGAGCTAGAGTGACCAAAAAAACCATTAAATTGTACGGAAGGTATATTTTCAATCTCGAGATAATTTTTTTCCTGTTTTTAAAGTACAAAATATTTTATCTAATAAATTATGTTAAATTATTTTAAAAAATAGTCTTAAGATTAAAAATAAAAATTTCAATAAAAATTTAAAAAAATAAAAAATTATAATAAAAAAATCTAGAAAAGAACCCATAATAACCAACTGTATATCGAATTTGACCAAAAGAATAAAGCTTCGGCACCTTATTAATTTTTCATTTTATCTACATCTTCAACGTGAATACAATTATACAAGTTTCTGAAATGAAAAATATGATTAAAAAAAGTTTCTGTAGATATCCAATAAATAATAACAATTTAATATCTATGTGGTCCAGATAGAAATGTACTGTAATAGTCGATTTCTTGTCAATATAAAAAAATGTTGATTCGAGTATCTCGAAACACATTATACTCTTATTTTGGTAGTATATTTATATAAATTTATAAAAAAATAATTTAAACTAGACTAAAATTTAATATATATATATATATATATATAAAGGGACTATAAGCAGTGGGGGTTACGCGCTGGAAACAAAAAGTGGGGGTAGGATCTAGGTTGAAGGCCCAAGTTAGACCGCACCCACAAAAACTGTCCAACCTCATCATCATTATTATTTTCTTTATTAATAATATTTTCGAGACAAGCGAAAAGATTAAGAAACAGACAAATGTAGGTATTGACAATCAGGGGAAAAAAAACATTTTTAAAAATGAAAATAAAAATTCACATTTATTAATTTTTTTTGGGGTTTCAAAAGTCAGCCCTGATGTCTTCACATTTCAAATCACTCTCCCAAGTGTACCTTTGTTGCTTCTTTGTTTTTGATTGTCCAATAAAATACAGATTCTCTCTCTCTAAGCAAACAAATTAAAGAACTTTCCTTTTTTTTTTTCATGTTTTTTTGATTTGAAATGTCTTCTCTCTTAAGATTCTGTCCTATTCTTTTGCTTTGAAAATCAAAGGGGGGTTTTGAAATTAGAGTTTTTAAGTATGACCCCTTTTGTAGAAAAAATGAAGTTGGATTGGTCAGTGTTGAATTATTAATTTCTTCTTTTTTGAGTGTTGGGTTCTTGGGAAACTATTGCTTCAACAAGTGAAGCTATACAAAAGAGTCATAGCATAGATATTAGATTCGTAGCAAGTTTTAGAGCCCTTTTTCTTTATTGCTGTTTTTTTTTGGGATCTGATTTTTTCCTCTTCTTTTCAGTTTAAAAGATTCAATCTTGGGTACTATTTAAGTTACTGATTTACTTGGAAGTTGATTCTCAGGAGTGGGTTTTCACATCTCTCTCATTTATCCTCTAAAAAAGTGTTGCCTTTGTTCAACAATTTAAGCTTCTGGTAAGTGTTTATTGCTTTGTTTACAAGTTATTTGTTTTCTGTAGTAAACAGTGTATTTCGAGATGTGAGTAAAGTTGCTTCATTTAGGAGTTTTCCTTTTCCTTTTTTTATTTTCCCCTTTCTGTAAGAAGGTAGTTTTTTAATGGATACTATTCATGTGTGAACTTAAATTCAGGATTTCTTGATCTATGGTCTTGGGATTTGATTTTTTTTTGCAGGTGGGGATTGTTAATTGTAGATTCCAATATATATTTTTCACTGTTAGCTTCATTTCCCAGTTGCCAAGTTGAAACTTTTCTATTGGAATGTGAGCAAGTAAGTTACTCTATCTGGGTTATATGAAAAAAGCGATGAACATTGTAAATTATGCTTGAATGACTTTGTTAATTTAGGATTTTTTTTCCTTTTTTTTTTTTTTTACAGAAATGTTGGTGATGGGGTTTATTCCAATGGCTTTCCTTAATTGGGTATTCTTGGCTCTTTCTATTTGTTCTTCACTGAGCCTTAAAACCGTAGGTCAACCCTGTGATCCAAATGATTTGTTGGCATTGGAAGAATTTGCTGGGAACCTCACTGAAGGGTCCATTATCACTTCATGGTCTAATGTATCTAATTGCTGCCAATGGGATGGTGTTGTTTGTGGGAGTAAGAGCAATAATCTCTCAGTTTCTAATAAAGTTACCAGCTTGATTCTACCTAAAAG
Source organism: Gossypium stocksii (assembly GCA_020496765.1). Classification (NCBI taxonomy): domain Eukaryota; kingdom Viridiplantae; phylum Streptophyta; class Magnoliopsida; order Malvales; family Malvaceae; genus Gossypium; species Gossypium stocksii. Next base: position 9,138,599 of record CM035621.1, on the reverse strand, counting down.
GGGCCTCAAAGGGAAAATTTCAATCTCTTTGACCAAATTAGATCAGCTGAAAAAGCTTGATCTTTCTTGTAATCACCTGATGGGCGTTTTGCCTTTAGAGCTTTCAAATTTGAAGCAGCTTGTGTTTCTTGATTTGAGCTACAACTTGCTGTCAGGACCTGTTTCTAAACCAGTTTCCGGTTTGACATCAATTCAATGGCTGAATATTTCAAGCAATTTGTTCAAGGGGGAGCTTTCCGAGTTTGGACGGTTTCCAGATGTTGCTGTGTTCAATTTGAGCAACAATTCGTTTACCGGTCAAGTCAGTTCTCAAATCTGTATCTACTCGAAACGGATTCAGGTTCTTGATTTGTCAATGAATCACTTGGTAGGGAGTCTTGAAGGCCTAAGGAATTGCAGTGTATCTCTACACCAGTTGCATTTGGACTATAATTCGCTATCAGGCGATCTACCTGACTCTTTGTACTCGATGTCGTCATTGGAGCGGTTCTCAATCTTGGGGAACAATTTCTCTGGACAATTGAGCAAGAAACTGAGTAAGCTCTCAAGCCTTAAATACTTGGTTATTTCTGGAAACCACTTTTCTGGTAGAATTCCTGATGTTTTTGGGAATCTTGCACAATTGGAGCTGTTTTGTGCACACTCAAATTTCTTTTCGGGTCCATTGCCATCGTCCTTGTCACTCTGCTCAAAGCTTCGTGTTCTTGATCTCCGGAACAATTCATTAAGTGGTCCTCTTGATCTCAATTTCACTGGAATGCCTAATCTTTCTGTACTCGATCTTGCTACTAACCATTTATCTGGTTGCCTTCCTGCTTCGCTGTCCGATTGCAAAGAGATGCAAGTTTTGAGCCTGGCGAAGAATGAATTTGGTGGCCGAATCCCCGAGAGCTTTGCCAATCTCAGATCACTTGTGTTTCTCTCACTGTCAAATAATAGTTTTGTTGATTTATCCGGGGCTCTATCTGTGCTTCAGCAATGCAAAAACCTTACAATTCTTATCCTCACGAAGAATTTGTATGGAGATGAAATTCCCAGAAATGTGAGTGGGTTCGAGAGCTTAACAGTCTTAGCACTCGGAAATTGTGCTCTGAAAGGCCAAATACCTGATTGGTTGTCCGGTTGCAAGAAGCTCGAAGTTTTAGATCTGTCGTGGAATCACTTAAATGGCAGTATCCCGACTTGGATCGGTCACATGGAGAGTTTGTTTTACTTGGACTTCTCAAATAACTCTCTCACCGGAGAAATCCCGAAGAGCTTGACACAGCTAAAGAGCCTCATTTCTTCAAATTCCAGCTTAGCCACATTCTCGTCTTCTGCTGGGATCCCCCTGTACGTAAAGCGAAATCAAAGTTCTAGTGGACTTCAATACAACCAGCTTTCAAGCTTTCCCCCTTCATTATACTTGAGCAATAATCGATTGAATGGGACAATTTTTCCTGAAATTGGGCTATTAAAGCAGCTCCATGTCTTGGATTTAAGCCGGAATAACATCACTGGTGTCATCCCTGCTTCCATTTCCGACATGAAGAACTTGGAAATTTTGGATTTGTCGTACAATGACTTGCAAGGGTCAATTCCGCTGTCATTTGCCGAGCTCACATTTTTGTCAAAATTTAGTGTGGCATATAATCACTTGCAGGGTGTGATTCCAACTGGCGGACAATTTTATAGCTTTTCCAGCTCAAGCTTTGAGGGGAACCCTGGACTTTGTGGGAAAATCGTATCTCCTTGTCATGTTATGGATGGTATGCTCAAACCAGCTATTCCATCCGGCTCAAATAACAAATTCGGTCGAAGCAGCATTCTTGGAATAACAATCAGTATAGGAGTCGGGATAGTTTTGCTTCTTGCTATTGTTCTTCTTCGCATGTCAAGGAGGGATGTGGGCAGCACAGTTGACAATTTGGATGAGGAACTCAGCAGGTCACACCGGTTATCTGAAGCTCTTGGTTCATCGAAATTGGTTCTCTTCCAAAGTTCAAACTGCAAGGAGCTCACGGTTACAGACTTGTTAAAATCTACCAACAATTTTAACCAAGCAAACATAATTGGTTGTGGTGGCTTCGGACTGGTTTACAAAGCGTACCTTCCAGATGGTACAAACGCCGCGGTCAAGAGACTTTCCGGTGATTGCGGTCAGATGGAACGTGAATTCCGTGCTGAAGTTGAAGCTCTTTCGAGAGCTCAGCACAAGAACCTTGTTTCTCTTCAAGGTTATTGTAAGCACGGTAATGACAGATTATTGATTTACTCTTATATGGAGAATGGAAGCTTGGATTATTGGTTGCATGAGAGTGTTGATGGGTCGTCAGTTCTCAAATGGGACGTGAGACTCAAGATAGCTCAAGGAGCAGCTCGTGGGTTGGCGTATTTGCACAAGGTTTGTGAACCACACATAGTTCATAGAGACGTAAAATCTAGCAACATACTTTTGGATGAAAAATTCGAAGCACATTTAGCAGATTTTGGTCTCTCGAGGCTACTTCGCCCGTACGATACCCATGTCACAACAGACTTGGTTGGAACATTGGGTTATATTCCTCCAGAGTACAGCCAGACACTAACCGCAACCTGCAGAGGTGATGTTTACAGCTTCGGGGTCGTTCTTCTTGAGCTTCTTACTGGTAGAAGACCCGTGGAAGTATGCAAAGGAAAAAATTGCCGGGATTTGGTGTCGTGGGTGTTCCAAATGAAATTCGAGAAACGAGAGTCCGAGATTATAGATTCATCACTATGGGACAAGGAACTAGAAAAGCAGCTGTTAGACATGCTTGAAATCGCCTGCAGATGTTTAGACCAGGATCCAAGGCGAAGACCCTTAATCGATGAAGTTGTTTCATGGCTGAATAGTATTGGAAACGAGGTCGTTCGACAATGAACATCCATCGATTTGAAAAATCTTAGCTGGGAGGGTATACCTGTAAAGCAGACACCGTCAAAGTTTCGATAAGTTCCGAAGGATTACTGACCGAATCACTAGAACAAAGCATTGCCCATGGTGTACTAACGTTTGAGAGTTTGTATGCTTAGGCTCTTTAAGCCATTTTCTTTTGTCTGAAATAAGCAATTTATAGAATATCTAATTACCGGTGTTAGAAAAAAATTTTGCTGTCCAGTTTTGATTCTCCTGTCTGAAATTCAGGTTTAATAATAGAAAAATTTATAATTAAGGACAAATAGGGTTAAACATTTTTCAAACACATCTTTTAAGATGACGCTGATATTTAAAGACACCCTTAAAAACAGCTATGCAAACCTTTTATTTTTGGGGTTCAAAACGGGTAAGCTATAGAGACATGAGCGGTTGCCAAAGTTAACTGTAACTCATTCCGACATTTTGATTCAACAATTATTTCAAGTTATTTAATGACATGGTTTGTAAGACTACATGGTTTCCTATAGCAATATCTAAGTTTTTTTTAAATATTAATTTTATTATACATTATTATAATATTTAAAATTATTCATAACTCCTCATTAACTCTTAAATAAAAAATAATATACGTAAGATACTCAAATCTAAATCCTCCTCTATTTGACTCTACTGATCGAGCTATGATTTAAAACCTAATGATATTAAGTGTTTTTTAGACTACTGAATGGTCAGTTTTGTGGCGCCGTAAACCAATCAATTAATAGCTGTCATTGTACTCATTTCGACACTTGCTTTGGGGGGTTTTATGGTGGGAAATCTTTTTCCATTTTTTAATTGAAAACTGACATTAGCTTTGGACCCCTCCTGTTTTTGTTTTTTTAGTGTTAATGATTGTTTAAGAGACAATGGAGATGTCTTATTCACAAAAAATATAAATGTTCCAATGATCCCTATGACATTAAACAATAGGAAATTGAATGTCTATATGGTATAGATTGTGGTAGGTCAATTTGGTCCTATTTTTGGTCATTTCTTTCTTGGAAAAGTCTATAGTTTTTTGGAAATATTTCCATTTATCTTGCTTTTAGTCTACAGATTAGGTCATCTTCCATACAAATTTCAAATACCAAAAGTCATGTTTTTAATACGGAAATTTGTTTTATTTTAAGTAATTAAAAAGTTCATAGCAAATGTGAATTAACTTTTTTATTCGAATTAGTCTGGATTTTTTTGAAAAAATTTATGTTACGAGTTTTTGTATTATGCATAAGTTGTGACTTTAATACCTACCAGGAGTGTAACTAGGAGGTGGTAGGGGCCCCGGTCCCCCCTAAAATAGAAAAAATTTTCATTTAGGTCCTTTAAAATTTTAAATTAGTAAAAATAACATTATACTTTATCCTCCCTTAAAAATGATAAAAAAAATTGATTTAATCTTTTAAAAATTATAAAATATAAGTTATTAAAATGGTGAAATTATATTTTTACTATTGTAAAAATCATAATTTAATTTCGGCCTCCTTAAAAAAATTTCTGCCTTCACCCCTGGCGCCTGCAGTTAATGATTATCATTATAAGTTCTTAATATCTGCTTTTTGTGATACAATTCTTAAAATTATTCATAGTTCCTCTCAACCATTAAATAGGAGGATAATATACTTTAACATACTTAAACTCACGTCTTCTTGTATTGACAACAATATTTATACCAATCAAGTTAAAACTCAATAAGATCATCTAATTATAACTTCATAATTAATTAAATTAAAATATTAGTACAAAAGAGATATAGAAATGAAGTTGAATGGATTAAATATAGTTTCAATGCTTATCCATACATTTACATCCCAGTCCTTTGTAGGATTGGTGTAAAGAGAATAAACTATATATATATATATATATATTAAGCTTTATTTTATGGTAAACGAGAGAGACCGGCGATTTGTTTTTTTTTTGTGAATTATGTAAATTTAATTGTTTTTATAGTCAAATTTCAACGAGGAAACTATGATTATGCTCGTGAAAGAAAAGAAAAAAGGGGAAACACTTTGTTGCTTTCACGTTTTTCCTTTCTCTTTGTCTCTTCCCTTTTCCTACACACCATATAATAACTCTTTTTTAATCTTATTACATATATCGATTAGGGTTGTTTATGGGCTAAACAAATTTTAGGCACGATTGATAGGTTTAAACCTTGTTCGACGTGAAAAATAGACCTAAATTTTAGTTCAAACTTAGTCTAGATAAAATGCTAAAACCTAAGCTCAGTTTGGCTTACCCTTATTAGTCTAGATAAAATGTTAAAACTTAAGCTCAGTTTGGCCTGCCGTTATTAATTTTTAAAACTTTTATTTTTTATATAAATATTTTAAATAATATAATACGCCAAATACGCTAAAAATATTAAAATAAATATTTCTCAACAATTTGAAAATAAATTAAAAAAAGTTTTTATACTTAAATAACACTAAGATAAAGTGCAACTTAACAAGCAAATACCTCTAAAATTGTAATAAAATTAACAATAAAACAAGTGTTATACAATATCTAAACATTAACAACAAAATAGTGAAATGGTAGCAAAACAATGACAAAAAATGGGAAAACAACAGAGGTTTTTTAGTGCAAATTCAGGGCGGGCCGGGGCAAAAAAAACCTTATCCGAGGCTCGATCCATTTTCTAAATGGGCATTATTTTTGCTTAAGCCCATTTTTGAATCTTTATTTTTACCCAAAACCTCCCATTTTTCGGGCGAGCCTTCAAGTCGAATCAGGTAACCCGGCTCATAGACAACTCTAATCTGGAAAATTATATTAGATTTGATTAATTTCAAAATCAAGTCAAGTGAAACCTTGAAATGAAGGATAAATCTTTTTCAATGCTATTTTCTTTATCTACAAATTTAAACTCAAATTTTTTCTTAAGAAATTTACTACTCAATCTACTTTATTAAACAAAATTATTTAATATAACTAAATTTGAAGTCAGGTTACATTCTACTCAATTTTGAAGCATTGCTTAATAGACGTTGAACTCTTTTTACCACTAAATCCTGTATGTTAAGTGGGATTCAAATTTATTTTCTTCTAAATTAAAAGTGTATATAGAAAGTTTATTATGAATCATATGAAGAAATGAATGATGTTTCTTACAACTTCAAAATGTGATGACCTATACAGTTCAGTAAATTTGACACTTTAAAGAAAAAAAAACCCTAATTAGGAGTTTTTTTTAATGAAAAATTAATTATTAGTTTATCTATATGCTATTTTACAAAATAAAATAAAATAATTAGACAAATTAGGGAACTGTGTTAAAGTTAAATTGTTAAATGTATTACATGTAAAGCAATTGAACAAATTATAGCAGTTAATTAGTGAAGACCAAGTGTTGAACAATTGAAGGAATTCTGATAAATTCTAAAAGTTGGAAGTAGAGGAATTAAAGTTAGAATTAAACCTAAAAGAAGGCACAGATCAGGGTTGCATTGAGAGTGTAGAAAATGTTATGGCATGGGCCTCAATAAATCCATAACGAAACTATCAAACCCTAAAGCCTCAATCATGGACCTATAGTTGATGATCTACAATGTCCCCTTAAATAAATATAAGTGGCCACCCTAATGGATCAGCACTACCGCTGCTACTAAAACCTTAAAAAAAGACCAGTCCCCCCAAAAAATGAGTCATCCCCAGCTTGTCTTCAAAACCACCAAAACGTGTCCTATTCTTCCCACGTGTCACTCTTTTAACACGACATTTCCCATTCTTCTTTTTTGACACCGAGTATAATTAGGAACCCAAAGAGTAGGGTGAAGTGTGTGAAAAATATTAACAATGGAAGCAACGTTTTTGGCCAAGCGAGCTTTGTTCAACATCCCAAAGTTCTTCTCTCAGGGTCCTCCTCCTATCCAATCTGCTAGAAGACTCACCAGGGCTTGCTTATCATCTGCTTATGAACGTGCTGAAGTATGAATTATGTTTTTTTTTTTTAACAATAATTTTTCATTTTTTTGATGAATTTAAGGAAATGTTTTTTTTTTTCATAGGGAAGTAATGCGGTAGCTGAAGCGGAAGGGTCATCGGCAGATGATGCACCGAGAGACAGTATGTACGAGACAAAACACCCTTCGTTTGTCACCGGAGAAGGGCGGCCTCCAGATAGCGCGATGAGCTTCGCGGCGGATACGGCAAAAGATGGGATAAAGAAGGCAGTGGGGATGGCGGAGAATGTGGGGGATACGGCTAAAAAGACCCTGGATGGAGCTTGGAGAGCAGCTAGAGATGGTGCACAAGGTATTAAAGAACGTGTAGTGAACCAAACCGATGAGGACGAGGAGGATGATGATGAGATTGAAGAAGATGTAGCAGTGGATGAAATAAGGAAAGTGGATCAGCTTGTTGATACACAAGAATATAGGAGTATTGAGGAGTCGAAGAAGATGCAAGCCTGAAATTATATGTGGGATGTTGTCGTAGATCATCTTTCACTTTTTAATTCGCTTTGAATGTTTTCGAACGATCATGCAATGCAAAATTAAGTAAAAAAAAAAAAATGTTTTTATTTTTCTTTGGTATTTGGGTTAGGCCAACTTTGATTTCTGGTTAACTTTAAATTAATAATAATTAAATTTGATTATAACTATTCAAATTAATTTACAAAATAAAATGCGAGAATTAATTATTGGATTTAATTTAATTAAAAAGCTAGAATTATTAATTATGCAAAAAATTAATAAAATTGTCAATTCAATTATTTACAACAACAAATTAATAAAAACCAAAGGTTGAAGTGCATGTCTTCATGTAAGTAGACTAACTTTTTCAGTTTTTACAAATTATGAACATCAAATTCTGATAATTAGCTCTTCAATTATAGATTTTAATTTCATTGTTAGAATATATCTCTAGCCCCTTGCTGAAAGCCCATAAGTTCTTGGAGTTGGATAAATATGAAACAATACAATGGTTTTAAGGTTTTCTTTTTATCATCAATGAAATTGTTTGGCAAAATAAGTAGCCCCACGTATATCTATTAAGCACACAAAATTACGTAACTGCCTGACTTTGATTAGAACAGAGTTTTTCAATTCTTAAATAAATATAGTCGAATTTCCTTTTGTATCATTTGTTTTTCCAACATTAATGAATTTCTCTTCTTTTGCCCGTGATTTTTTTCCGAAAGAGTTTTCACGTAGAATTTGTGTTCTTTTTCTTTTCTTAGTTGCTTTGTGATCGTTCTACCACTATTATCGATGTTTATTATAACAATAATGGTGGTGGTGGTGAGATTTGTCCATTGAACTCGCTTTGAATAATCCTTCTTTTTGTCGGATTATTGTCAACGTAATCATAAAAAGCTAATTTTTCAAGAATTTTAGACCAAGCTTCTGATAAACTTTAATTTTCGGCTAACCCAGCACTAACCCTTTGATATATTTCTTGTACTTGAAAGTATCCTTGATCCCATCAATAACGAGTAGGACCAAATAATTGATGGGGATAGTTGCTGAATCATATCACATAGTTCCAGCAACAACAAAAGCTACAAAAAAGACAACAGCTATACTACTAGAAAGGACGGTTTCAATATTTCTCATACGTAATCCTTTATATAAACGTTGAGGTTGGTGGATACTAAGATAGAATAAGAAATGATTATTAAGGACATTAAATTATAAATGATATATAATAAAAGTTGTAAATTATTTTATTTTTTAAAATTATTAAAATATTTAAAACTATTTAATTTTATTTATAAAATAATATGTATTCATAATATTTTTATAAATATTTTAATTAATTATTTGATAAACCTTTTTAAAAAAATTGTAATTGATTCATTTATTTATAATAATGCAATTTCATAAATATATTTTTTCAAATTAATTATTGATTATAATAAATAATAACACCTTCAACGCGTTGTGTCTCGTTTTCACTGCACAAAGGAAGCAATTCCTTTGCATTGCTGGTGTGCGTTAGAGGGAAAAATGGTGTCAACGTGGTCACCGAAGGCAAAACCTAAATCTAAGCCACAAGACAGATTGGATCTCAAATCAGATCATGCATACTGAAACTGGAAATATATTGGGTGGACGAACGATCAATCACTACATTTATTTACAAATTAAAACTTGTGGTCCGAAACTTAGCCATCCTTTTCAGGACAAAACAAAACAACATGAAGGACATTTAACTATTTACTTTTATTATCATTATATAGAAATGGTACTATAACCCATCCTTCTGACAAATTAAACAAAAATCCTGCAATGTTTGTGGATTTGCATGCACGGGTTGACGAAGCAAACTTGGGAATCTTATACATATAACTACTTTAAAATAATTTAATTCAGTGTGATAATATTTATGCAATAAAAAATTTCCAAAAAGAAAATGGAGTTCGAACTTTAAAAATATATTATTAAAAGAAACAATCACAAATCTCGAATAAGCATATAAAATGTTGAGGAAACAGCCAATGAATTGATTTTTATTTTTATGCCTTTTATGAAATGGACTTGTTGACAGGGTATTTTTCTAATTAACATGAAATTTAAAATTTAGAGTTTACTATTAAGTTGTAAATTTCTTAACGATAACATTATAAGTATAATTATAATTAATCATTACAAAGTACCTACAAAGTACGGTCAGACTAATAATCAGAATATCCAGACAAAATATAAATTAGAATAAAATCTAAATTAAATAGGATTTCAATATTGGAATTAAACCAAAACTTCATTATCAACAAAGTCAAATATTTGTTATTTCAATCTCAATTTTTTTTTTTTTTAAGTTTCAACCATACAAAACGTTGGGGGATTTTGTTATCTTACTTTTGTTTATATTTTTCAAAAGACAAAAAAAAAATTGTGGAGAAAGAATTACATAAATTAAGCAAATTATGAAAAAAAAAATCTTGAAATTTCAAAGTAATTGCAAAGCATATGGTTGAGAAAGACCTATAGAGAATATATGTAGGTGTCTCATCAAACAGCTGTATATCCTTTCTTTACATAATGCTTCTCACATCATAAGTTCCAAACTTTCCTTAAATCCTAATGCATATCAAACTATATTCCTCCATTTGTAGCTTCACTTAAAATCTTTTTTATATAATCGTTATAAGTTATGATTTATATATATATAACATACAGGGAAACGTAGAAGACCCGAGGAAAATGTGAAATTAGGTGGTAGGAAATGGAAATGAAAACTTGAATTTGATGAGAATGACGTAAATTTCAGTATTTCATTTTTCTATTCTGAAATTGTGTTTGTGAGTCTAATTAAAGAAACAAAACAATAAGGGGGGAAAAGGAAAAGAATCTAAGAAGATGGAAATGGACCAAAACCTAACTCAAAACTGAGAATGATGGGGCATTTGATGATGTGTGTATATATATATATACAGTGTTGAAAATTTTGGGGAAAAATGATGTTGAAATGATAGGGATAGCATTTGAGTTTCATGGAATAAAAGCAATGAAGGAGTGTGTGGGGGAGGTGAAAGGTAGACGATATAGCTTGGACCACGAGCGGAACCAATGATTTAAAAATCGTTTCAAATGTTAAGTCGATTTATCTTGTGATTAAATAAGATCAACTGCTTGTTTATTAGATTGTATAAATATCGAACATGAATATTTTTTTTAAAAATTATGTATAATATGGCACGTGCACGCATGCATATGTAAACATAAAGGTGTGCTTGGTATTTGGTGAGAAAGAAAAGTGAGAAAAAAAAAAAAAAGAAAGAAAGATTATTTTTTCAGTACATAAAAATCGAGAAGAGAATATTTTTTCATATTTCTTACCAGGAAACTTATTGAAAGAAAAATTACCAAAGAAACCTAAAGTGTGGAGTTGATAATAATATGCACCAATTCTGCAAGTTTTTGGTTGAACAATTTTTATCCAGTACTATATACAGTACAATTGCCATGTGAAAACTTGTGTTATGTCAATGTCACCTATTCAATATTTTTTTTCATTTTTAGGCATCCATTCCTCCCTCAGTTTAAAAAGAACATAGATTTAAAGGTGAGTTTTTTTTTTTTTTTTACATTCATCCATGTAATGAAATTCAATGATATACATATTGAAAACAAAAAAGGAACATTGCTTTTTAAACATCTGGTAAAAGATGACAGAAGTATATATAAAGTTAAGGGATATGGGATAAAGCTTAGGGTACTACTCTGATACACATACCTTGTCCAATTCCAACACCCACAATTGGTTTTTGCTTTACAGTCCATTACAGGATTCATTTCAATGACCCCTTTTGATATGTCTCTCTCAAAGTGTCTGTCATCAACATGGGTTTAAACTTTACTTACATGATCTACATGTTGTTCTCTTTAACTACATAGATTAAAGCCTTAAAAACAAGTGTAACTTCCATCAGATTTCATTTAAATTTTGACACAATAATGTACCAACACTGAATGACTGAAACCAGTATGGTCTATAATTGAAAACTACCTTGGGAGAAGCAATAATTGAGTTTTTGTGAGACATTCATTAATGGCAAAAAATTTAGGCCTGAAAAAAAAATTTTAGTATTAATTGCATATCTAAAGAATCCAAATTCCCAGCTGCTTCTTTTTTGAACTTCCAATCATTCACCAGAAAACAACTACACTGACACAAGCATACAAAGGAGAAAATGTTGCTTGTGGTCCTCAACCCCCCCCCCCATTTTCTTTTCCTTCTTTCCTCAATATTTTGCTCTCAGTATTTCATCAGCACTCCATTATATATCTCTTTCTTCAGCTGCGGCAACGGAAGCTATAGGTTTCAGAAGAACGAGTGGTTTTGAAAGCAAATATGAATAAGGATTTCATGGCTGAAGATGTTGACAATGACATGGAGGAAGAAGAAGAAGAAGAAGAGGGTGCTGTTTATCATGGTGTTCAAGATGATGAAAAGAAGAAGAAAGCATCTGGAAGGAGAGGGTCTAGTGGTGGTGTTGGTGGGGTGTTGCCACCTTCTTGTCAAGTGGAAAAATGTGGGGTCGATTTATCGGTGGCCAAGAGATACCACCGGCGCCATAAGGTGTGTGAGATTCATGCTAAGGCGCCGGTTGTGGTTGTTGCTGGGATCAGGCAACGATTCTGTCAGCAATGCAGCAGGTTTTTGTTCTATCATTTGATTATATCGTTTTAGTTCTAATTACTTGACCTACAAGTCAACCAGTTTGAACAGTTGTTCAACATTGTATCAGCTTTGATGGTATGGTTTCACAGGTTCCATGAGCTATCAGAGTTTGATGAAGCAAAAAGGAGCTGCCGTAGTCGTTTGGCCGGACACAACGAACGGCGTAGGAAGAGCTCAGCTGAATCATCCGCAGAAGGCTCAAGTCGCAAGGGAACAAGTCCACAGTTAAAAGAGGGTCATTGCAGTCAGGTTGATGATCAAAGAGCCAGAGTTCCAATAACAATCCCTGGAAATTCCTCTTTTAAACGGTCCCATATCAGATAGGGAGCTTAAGCACCAACGCTCCCTCTCTTCTGTCATCCAATGGCTCAAGCCTTGCACTATGTAGTAGTTACTTACAATACTATAATGGAGGATTTAATAACAATGGCTTGTACTGGACTACTCTATGCTTTCTGTACTGATAACCCTTTTATCTTTGGAGCTCTCTATTGTGTCAATGGTGAACACAACAATCTGTAGGATACATCTGAATCTTCATTTAGTTCATTTAAACAGCTTCAGTACATTTTTGGTTATGTATGAGAAAGCTTCTGATATGACAAAATATGCATAACAAAGGGTGCTTGCACATTATTTGAAAAGCCAATGCCACACTAAAATGTTACAACAATGCAGGAAATGTCATCCGTGCTGTTCCTCTTAACAGCTTCATCGGTTAGGAGCTTTGCTGCGGACCAAGCATCCTTAACGTTCCTGATAGCATGGACCGCTTCTTGGTTCGTCATGACCTGCAATCAGTTTGAAGGAAATAATGCAAACAGTTCTGCAATATGCAGTTTCAACAAAAGATAAATAACATTTAAACAAGGCAATTGTCAACCTTCCATAAACCATCACTTGCCAATATTAGTAATTCTGTGTCATCGTCGATTATTTCTACGGTGACATCCGGCTCGGAACTAAGATGTTCCTTTAAGCTTTTGTCACCGAATGCCCTCGCCACCGCCAACTGCCCATCAACGCGTGCAACATCCCCTGCAATGATTAGCAAAACTTGCAGCTTGTTATATTGTGATCGAACTTTTAATGCGGTTTTTTTATTAAATGATCGTTGGAACTCATTACCTGGAAAGTTCGACACAAAACCACCTCGATTTTCAATGCTTTCCTTTTCTGTAGTGGGCTCATGATCAACTGAGAGCTGTTTAGCCTCACCATTCTTGCAGATAACAGCCCGAGAATCACCCACATTCGCTATTACTAGCTTCTGGCCGTTGATTAATATTGCTGTGACTGCAGTTGAACCCCCTTGGCCTAAATCAACTGCTTTCTCCAATATGTCCTGATCTGTTATTCGATATCCTTTCCTTATTGCATTCTCCGGTTCGATCCAAAAGTCAGGCTACTTGTAACACAAGGAACAAAATCTAAGACTATGATACACCAATTTACACATTGATGCTTTCAAAAGATTTGATATTAATTACCTCGTTTAAGATATTATCAAACAAATGTGACTTCAAATAATCAGGAATGACTTGGCTTAGATGACCATCAAATATAGCAAACAAACCAAGCTCGCTATCACCAACATGCTTAAACTCTGCAACAACATAGTCTTCCATGGGATGAAGGGATTTCCCTTCCACTAGATTATAACCATGTTTTATGTTCTTTGACGCCTTACTTTTCCCTTTCCCAGATTCAGCTGTGGAACCTAAGCCAACTTTTTCTTGTACTTTTTCCTGCAGTAAACCGGTATATGCAGCTGAGTAAATAGTAAAGATAAAGAACAGAGATGTTAGTGATACTAACATATACTATGGCATAACAAAGAAAATAGAGCTGCATACCTTCATCTTATGGAGGATTTCTCTGCCTGAAGCCATAGCTTTCTAAAAGGAAAAGAGCTTGTACGTATATATATAGTGCCAAAGGGAAGGGGGGAAAGTAGAACAAAACCTGGGATAAAGACAGGAAAGAAGATGATGAGGAAGCAAAGGAGATAGTTGTGTAATTAAAAGATGGAGACAGGTGTTGGTTGAAGTAGATCAACTGTTGACACGCTGCGTTCCATGAATGTTCTACGAGACGTATGTATATATGTTCATGCAATCTTCTTTTATGTAACTGAAATGGGCTTGTTTTTCTACCTAAATGGAAAATGAATCCAATAGACTATTTGGCAAAGCCTTAATATGAGTTCAAAACATTAAACTCGGACCAAAAAAAGCCCATGGCATGCTTCTGCCTAGTCAAAAAGTTTAGCTCAAGAGTCAGCTGAACCCACTCCTCTAAATCTATGGACCAACAACCATCTACACAGTCTTTAAAGATCTAAGAGTATCAACAAAGGGAACACAAAAGAATTCAGGAAATGGAGTTGCTTGGTTGTGGGGGCCATAAAGTAGAGACCAAACTTAGGCTGAAGGCTGGTGGTCCCAAAGGCATGATGACCTGTAATGGACCCCAAAAGTTCCCCTAAAGAAACCCAAATGGGAGACAAAGGAAATTCTTTAAGGAGCTCTTTGTTTTGTCCTCATTTCTAGGAGTGATCCAAAGTGTTTGATGAAATTAAAAAAATTAAAAATTACTGGGTTTCTTTTTAAAAAAATCTAAGTAGTCCCTACTTAGCCTTTGCTTTCACAAACACAAAGAAAGTTTTGCTTTGTTGATCCCATCATAACCATGGTCTTGAGAGAGCCTAAACAATCAAATTAGTACTTATTAGATTAACTTAAAACAATTTTTTAGCAATTTGTGTGGGGGAATTGAGTAGCCAATAACTCAATGTTCCTCCTCTCTATAGTCTAAAAAGCTCTATTTTTTACTTTATATGGAAGAGTATTTTTGGGAGGCTGTGTCAACTCTTAAAAAACAAAAGCAAGTTGATGAATAAAGGCTAAAGAGAATGCCACCCAATTTGCTCATACTTTGATATCATATAAGCAAAATGGCTATAAATTTTAATATGTTTGAAACAATATCCACCTAAATATTGCCATCAGTTTCTTGCATTTGCTTGTAAGGTATCTGGAAGCAATGAATTTGGTTACTATACATATACATATACATATATATATATATATATTAAAATACATTGCTTTAACCCAAATACAGTCTCAGCTCAACTGATAAGGATAGGATGAGATTTGGGTTTCAATCCTTGATATATTATTTTGGGAGACAAGTTTATAGGATTCATTAGATCAAGGTCGTTGAGATCATTTTACGAGATCTTAAGCTTGGGTCAAAGATGACAGAAAAAAAAGGGCTTAATTTGAATCATTTAAGACCCACATTTACGAAAATCCAACATTGAACAATATTATTACAACACTAAGCTCTCCCCATGTGATAGGGTTAAGCTTGAGTTGGCAAGAATGACTTCATGATTTACGCCAACAAAAAAGAAACTCGTCAGAATCACCCAACAAGGGGCCCCATAGCTGCCCCCATCTTGACATAACACATGATTCTCTCACCTTGTTCCTAGCTATCATAGTATGATCAATACCATCAACTTAGTTTAAATATAAGTACACCCTCAAAGTTTCAACACTAAAAGAGAAATTAGTATAATTGAAGTTCTTCCATGGAAACAGATCGTAGGAAAAGGTCTAGTTCTGGTGAGATATTCTCCTTCCCTAGCACCCCGAACCAAGATCTCGATTTGGAGTTCGAATTCGGGGGTTTTACCCCGGATTCACCTTCTCAAGATCCATGTAGAACCTCACCAGCTGATCATCTTTTCTTCAATGGTCGACTCTTGCCACATGCCTTTCCTTTACAACCTGGAACAACGATTGCAGGCAGTTGTTCTCGTGGGACAAGCAGAACAAGCAGCATCAACAGCAAGGATTCATTGATGTCTTCGAGAAGTAACAGCACCAACAGCAGAAGCAGTTGCAGCAGTGCAAGGACAAGCTCGAGTGACAATTCGGAGAGGAGGTTGTTGTACCATAGCAAAATCCATGCATGTAATAAAGCAAGCAAAATGGTAACAGCTCAGCTGTATGGGGATTCTCAGAGATGGCAGTACATTACACAAGTGCCTGTTCTGAAACGTGAGGTATCGAGGAGGAAAAATAGTGGGGTTGAAGGGAAAGAAGCCTTGAGAGCCAAGAAACAAGGTGAGCATCATCAAAAAAGGAGTAGCAGTAGGGGAAGATCGGGGCCTTGCCTGAAGTTTTTCAGGCTATTTTTGTTTGCCTGCAGAGTGTGTCATGCCATGGAACCTTCCAGGAAACAAGATGTGATGCATGGCAATTTGAGAAATGCTGTATAATTTTTTATGAATGCATATTATCCTCTTTATATATATATATATATATATATCCAAACTTTGTCTTGTCGACTTGTGTTGGTTTTCTGCTATGAACACCATCTTGTTTGTAATTTTGACACTATTTTCTTGCAAACTTGAAACAAAAGGAAATATTTTCAAGATATTGATCTTTCTGGTTTCTCCAAGATTTTGGTAATCATTAAAATTTTGTTAACATTCATTACAAGATCCTAGGAACAGGCCTGCAGCAACTATTATTTTGATTTTGTTGTTAAAAACAAGGTTGGGGAACACCAAAAGTGACCTGTTTCTTGATGAAAGCATACATTATACACAAATATATATATGCCACCAATCTGTTCCAGCATAAGTAGACTCTTATAAGCCTAATTAGCAAAAAGAGAATAGAAGGATGTAGATAGGCCTTAATCTTTTAGTTGCAGTCCAACTATGCAGGGCAGATTGAGCCAGTTGGACTTGGATTTCAACTACATGAAAAAAACATGTTTGTTTCATTTTGTTGCTTGTAAAACAAATTTGTGTTTTATGTTTTATTTTCCTTTTGTAAGAAATAAAACACTTATTTGCATAGTGATACATGTAAAAAAATTATATTAATTTCCTTTCTTTTCTTCCTCTATTATAGTTTATTATTCTGATAGAGAAGGTGAATGGATATGGATTCAAGTTTCATGCAGGGTGCAAGTCAACAATCAGAACTTCCATTGTTTAGACAAAATCATGAAGATCTTCAATGTTCTGTTGGGAAGAATCTCAAGCTTGGAATTGAAGTAACCATTGACTAGGATAACATTGTTTGAGATTGACTTTGCCTTGGATCCATGAAAAATATCTATCTCCCTAGAGTGAACTTTAAACTTGAATGTAACTACATTATTTGATTAATGGCTCTTTCTAAAATTTTATAAAAGCTTGTAAACTTACATTTATAATGGTTATTCTAGAAAATAAACTCTTTTATCAATTTGTAGGCATTCATTACATAACATACACATATTAAATTAATATTTAGTATTGAGAAATGGATTTGATTTAGGGTTTTAATATTTATTCAGAACTTAAAATTAGAATTTTAATTTTAATATTAGAGTTAAACATTAGGGTTAGGGTTTTGTGCTTTCCTTTTCTGTTTGTTTAAAATAAGAATAAAAGAAATTATTTTGATATTCATCAACGTGTTAGATTATTAAAAAAATGCTTTCTTTACCATTGAATTTCAAAAAGTTTTAGAGTTTAGAGTTTAAAGAATAAATTATAAATTTACCATCTCATTTATATTAATTATAAAAGATAAATATAATTTATATGTTTAAATTATATTTTAAAAATATTTTTTTGTTAATTATTTAAAAGTATTTAAAATTTACATTTTATATATCACAAACATTAATCATGGATTAGCATAAATTATTTTATTATGTTTATACTATACTCTAATAATAATAATAATTTGGCATAATTGTAATGATAATAACACGTGATAATAAGAACACTTCACATCTGAGTGAACTATAATTTTTATTATAATTTAAGCCTATATATATTTCATATATCATTGTCGAAACCATTTTTATTTTTGAAAAATGGGAGTCGACTTAAAAACGAAAATGGAGTCGCCACCAATCTTTTTTCGAGGTGTGATTGGGCCACCGTAAAATTGATCGCTTTAATAAAACTTTTTTATTTATTAAAACAATGATTTTGGTCTACAAAACTTGAGAAAATAGGTTCGGGAGTCGGTTACGTACGAGGAAGGATTAGCACCCTTGTAACGCCCAAAATTTGTACCTAATTGATTAATTAATGTCTTGGTGTCAAAAAATTGAAAAGATTTTGAAATACGATCTTTTTATTTAAAAGAAAATTTGAGTAAATTGAATTGAAAGTTAAGACCCTCTTATCTCGAAGAAATAAAATGTCACACCCAGTAAGTTAGGATGCAAGACTTCAAACCTTCGAAATTAAGCCTGTCAGTTAATTTTTAAAACTCATGCATTAAAGCTTAAAAAAGATATTCAACTACTTGGGCTTTCTGAAAATATTGGAACCCAGTAAGTTAGGGCACAATTTCTCAAAATTCCCAAATGCAGAATTTTGCCATTATTTTTGAAAATCCTTACCTCGAGATAGCGAAATGTCACATTCAGTGAGTTAGGATGTAACATCTCGAATTCCCGAGAATAAGCTTTTATTTGAAACTTACATGTTTTGATTTCAAAAGGGTACTCAGTTTCTTAGGTTCGACGAAAAAAATCGAAGCCCAGTAAGTTAGGGCACGATTCTCTCGAAGCTCCCAAATATCAAGCATTGCCTTGTTTTGAACAATCATTTTTATGAATTTGAGTAAAATGTAATGTTTTAAAGATATGCGTAATAGAAATAAAATGGACGTGAAAACGTAAATAATGATAATAAGAACAAAATAATCACAGAGATATAAATAAATAAATAAGGTCAACAATACAATAAGTAAACAAGTGAGAATTAATAAAAAAATTAAATAATAAAATAAAGGGAAAAGTTGAAAAAATAAGAAATAAAATAAGGAAAAAATAAAATAAAAGAAATATAAATAAAAAAAGTAATAATAATAGTAGAAATATAAATAGATAAATAAAAATTAGGTAAATAATAATAGTATTAGAATAACAAAATAAATATAAATAGAAACATAATAATAATAATAGCAATAATATATTAAATTAGTTAATTTGATAATAAAATAGTGAAAATAAAAAAAAATAAATCGAACCTTAAAGCAAAATTTTGGGGCAAATCAAAAATAAGTAAAAGGAAATGGACCAATTTGAACGTGTGAATAACAAGGAGGGACCAAAAGGAAAATAATCCCCACCTCCAAAACGCACAGCTTCAAGGAGGACCAAATGCAGTCAAAACAAATTTTAGGGCCAAAAAAAAATAATGCAAACTTAATTGCAAAATAATAAAAACGGAAGGGCTAAAAGTAATTGGACGAATTTAGAAAAAACAAAGGAATCGAAATGAAACGGATAAAATTCCCACGTAATTGAAAGAGAAAAGAAAATAATTCAATTCCAATAGAAATAGAAAAAGAGTGAATAATCCAATTCCAAATGGAAGTAAGAACACTAAAAGTAATCCCCCTTCAAAGAACAAGATACTCCTATTTATATTCATGGAGTTTACTAAAAATAGTCTAACTAATTTAATAATAAAATAAAATAAAATAATATCTTTCTATTCTTAGCCTTTTACCAAGTCAACAAAATTTGATAACCCCTTGGTTTTCTCTATCTTTCTGATTTGGCCACAATTTAATGATTATCTTTTAATTTGACCCTTTTTAGCTTGTTTTCGACCGATTGCATCTTTTGACTTCGGTTATTATTTTTTCGAGCTCAGGCCAAAATTGGCCTATTACAATCATAATACTAATAAATTTGAGTTTATATATTACATGTATTTCATATAACATAATATTAATTACTTGATAAATTATATAAATATTATTTTTTCAAAAACACAATAAAAATTATTAACCTATCCACAATTGTTTCAAAAGCGGTTTAGTTAGCCATTTAGTAAAGTTTTTTTTTATTGATTTAATTTCATCTTCTTATATCGATTTAGTTTCATCGATCCATTAATATTTTTATTTTTTTAATTTTTCGTGTCTATTTTACTATTCATATTCAAGGTTCGTGACTATCTCTAAATAATATCAATCTTCAAGATTCAAACTTGTATTATCCGCATTGGAGTGCAGTATTTAAAAATAAGAATAAAAGCTTGGGGATAATAAACTACAAAAGATTAGAGAGTTCGATTTTTAATGGATCAAAGAGACGGATTCAAAAAGAACATAAAAGCAAAACACAGCAATTCAGCAAGTAAATAACACAAATCCTTTTTTTGCGTAAATACAAAATGTCACCCCCCTACTCTCCCCTCCCCTCTACTACATCCCTAACCCAAACTTCATTTCAAGAAGGTATCCATTGCATCCGCATACATCCCCGCGTCCGCCTGTTGCTGCTGCTGCTGATCTAACAACGCCGAAGATGAAGATGTCGCCATTCTTGCTGGCAATGTAAAGCTCCTCTTGAACTTGTTTTCCATCTTCCTTATATTCTCTGGATGACTATCCAAGCTCAAGAACTCAGTAGCGTTAGCATCGGTGTCCGAGTTTCGATTAGAACCTTTTCCTTCAACCATGAGGGGATGGTGGTTCGGGTCCTGTTTGTTTCCTAAGCTCTCCGGGTTAACTAAAAGCTTGGCGTCTTCGTTCCGTCCGGTGAGAGCATTGAAGAAGGTCAAGCCGTTAGGCCATTTGATGTCATTTTCGTGTTCGCTCATCATATCTTCCACTCTGGTTTCGGATGAATGAGGCATGAGAAACATGTTGGTCTCGTCTTTGGCCTGTGGGAATCCGAGCCTAGCTGGGTTCTGATAATTAGGTGAAGCAACCATCGGAGTTGCCGGTGGAAGCGGTCTCTGGTTCCAACCAAAGACCGCAGGCGGAGGAGGAGGCCAGGTTGGAATGGCAGACTGATTTGAAGGAACCGTGGTCGACGAAGAACCGTTTCTGTTCGACGAAAACATCTGAGAGAGATAGAAACTGGATTGATAGCCAAGAGATTCAAAGGTATGCCTCATTCTTAGCACAAAATGGAGATCTTCAGGTATCTGAGGATACATATATACAGAATATACATATACATGAGATCGACACATTATGCATTTCAGCCATAATCACTAATGGAAAACCTGATTTTGGTCTCGAAAATCACCCGAAAAATAAACTAATTTATTTACTAAAATTTGATGACTCACAATCTTGCAGGAACCCAACTGGAGAAGTCCATGGCCAGCTTGAATCACAGCTATCGTCTGTTGAAAAGAAAATTAAGAAAAACCACGAAAGTCTCAATCACTATACAAATTAGACACGAACATATGTCGCTAGGACTCTTCATTTTTCCATGGAAATCTTGGACCGAGTTAAGAGTCAGATAGACAAAAACAAATCAGCAAAAGACTAACAACAGTGAAGAAAAAGGTGTTACTGTGCTGACCTGAATCCCTGAGTCAAATTGATCAGTCCATTCAGGAGGAAGCTGCAAATTAAATAACAACGAAGGGGGGAAGGTTACCAACTTACCATCAAATCATAAATATACAGAGCATTTAACCATACAGTATAATTGTCATACACCAACTTTCCCATTGACAGATACTTCAAGAAAAAAAAACGATTTAAACCCCAAAAAATCAATGGGGGAAGATACAAAAGGTGGGGTATATAACATACTGCGTCAAAAGAACTCTGCCAATAATTGGATACATTGGGTTCACATTCTGTTGGTTCTTTGAATACCCATTTATGGCACTTATCTGATGCAACTTTTCCCATTAACCTGTTCATAAAATCATATTTTCAACCAATCAAAAAGCACACACCAAGAGAAGGGGAATTTTTTTTTGCCATTTTGTTTTTCTTTTTATTTTTTTTTAAAGTCTAAATCTGTTTAAAAATTAATAGCACCTACCCAGTACCCACCCTTCTCCATAATTATATAATTGAATGGATAATTTGCTGAAAGCCTTTTTCACTGGATCTTCTCCATCAATCTCTTCCAAATAATCTGTAACTCTACCACGGCAGAATCCATCTTCCCACATCAACATCCTTCACCAGGAAAAAAACAAAAACAAGGGAGTAAAAATCAAATTTTACCACAAAACTAGACATGAATTTGTTGAATTTACAAATTAACAAAACCCCATTTCATAAAATCAATTACTGACTTCAAATTTCACCCCATTTGTCATTAATCAAATTTCCCCTGTTTTCTCCCCTGTTTCTACAAGGAAACATGTAATGCCTAACTTTTATACTGATAAAATGCAAAGAAGTTTGAAAGGAAGATGAAGAAATGAAAAAAAAAAAAAAGCGAAAGTATTCTTAATATTTAGAAGTTTGTAGCACTTTAAACTATTAGTTCATTTTTTCCTCTGTTTTCTAATGAGCCAAACAAACACAAAAAAATAAATCCAAAAAGAAAAGAAAAACCCCAGCCATACTTACAAGCTGCCGCTATCGTCTCCAACTTTACAACCATTACCACCCCTCACTCTCCTGCACCAAAACAAAGAAACCCAATTTAATAAAACAGCTGAAAAAAGAACTTGAAGAAAAAAAAGATGAAATCTTTAGCAAGTGAAATAACCAGCTGAAAGCACAAAAATACAAAGAAAGAATTTGATAGACAAGAAAGGAAGAAGAAGAAGATACAGGCGAGGACGGATGGTCCAGAAAACAGAGTAAGTCCAGTCTGAGTTGAGACAGACGCTTCTAAGTGCCTCATGAAGGGCCATCATCCCAACAGCTTCTTTGCTCCTATCTGCTGAACCTGAGCCCACCATCTCTCTCCCTCCCCCTCTCTCTCTCTTCCCTCTATCTCTCTCTATATATACATACAAGTGCTTATATATTTATATGTAAGAAAAGATGGCTTCTTTTCTTTTTAATTTTGGCTCCCAAAGCAAGCAACTTTCTTTGATACGCTGCTGTCTGCTGCTGCCTTTGACACTTCTCTTTGGTTATAAAACTTTGGGTAAGCTCAAGCTGGCCTTTACCCTTATTTTATTTTGAGTGTACCTTCTTTTTCATTTTATCTCTCTGTTTTTGTCCTTCTCTCCTTCTCTCTCTCCATCTTTTATCTTTACCACTAAACTAAATAAGCTTAAGAGTGCTTGTTATGGTGAGGTAGCCTACTTTTTTTACATTTTGTGTGTTGGGTTTTTTAAAGTCATTATCTTTATATTTTTATTATGTTTTTTTTGTCAATCATGTAAATATAAAATTTATACGTTGGATAATAATATTAAGAATATAAAATTACGGGTGAAATGTAATATTATATTACTTGATTCATTTGATTGGAATATAAGATTCAATTGTTTAATTTGCGGAATGTAAGATTAGATAAAATTACATTTTACTCAATAGTCTTTATTATAAAATTTACTTTTTAAAAGAAGTATAATTTCTTTAATATTTTTTAATTTCAATTTTCATAAAATTATATTTTTTTATTTTTTATTATAATTTATATATTAATGAGTAAGTATGTTGGGTTGAAATAAATTTATATTATAATTATAATAATTTATTAAAAATGATTACAACATCAATCATAATTGTAATTATAATCATAATTAATGTATTGATAAATAAATTATTAAATAAAATATAATGATTATAATTGTAATATATAATATCTATTTGTTCACTAACAATTTTTTTAATTAGTCTTAAACTTGATTTAAGAAAAAAGTCTAATTAATTAGAATAATAAAAATAAAGGGCAAATTCATCCAAAATTTAAGATTACACCTACAATTTAATATCACTTAAAGAATGAGCTGTAATGAGATCACACATTATATTACGAGACATCCATAATTTAAGATTATGAGATGACCGGAATGTTAAAATCCAAACACTATAATCTAATTTCGTAATGTTACATTTGAGGAACCAATCACCTCCTAAATGGGAGTTGTTTGGATAAGTTGATATTCAGTGTTTGTACTCTAATTTGGTGGTTAATTTAGTCATTGTGCTTTTCGAATTTCAAAATCTCAATCTTGATCCAAATAATAGCAATTAAAATTGTTAAAAAATATTGTTATTAGTCTCGTATTATAAAGTTGTGGACTTAGTTTGTGTTCTCTAATTTAATCATTTTTATCTTTTATACTTTTTGAATTTTAAAATTTCAATCCTAACTAAAATGATGACTATTAAATTTATTAACTAGAATGCCATAAATTTGTGTGACTATTATGTGAAAATATTGACTTAACATGACATTTCACATGTAATAAACACGGTGAAATTTTAAAATTCGAAAATTTAATTTACTAAACACGACGAAATTAAAGTATAAGGGCAAATTTAATTTACTAAACACGACGAAAATTTAATTTTCTTTTTATACCATTGTGATTTGAGGAAATCAAGTATAAATACATAGTTTATTTATTAATTATGTTATTTATATATTTTTTATAATACGTTTACAATCATGATGGGTAAATTGTAAATCCCTAAATTATATTTTATAAAGATCAACATAAAGGAATGTTTGTAAATTTTTGTTAAATACTTTTTAGGGGGTCAATATGATTGAAAGTTGATGCAAGCTAAGAAAGTTTTGATTAGAAAAATTTTTTTGATATGATTTTTGGAGATAATGTTTTTATCATTGCATAATTAGGCTAATAAAAAGGTGAAGGCAATGATGGAATAAATGGTGAAAAAGTAACATCATGATTTGAATTTTTTGGATTCTAATATAAGAAAAATAGTTAATTATGTCCAAAAAAATTTGAATTTTTAATTATTATTTAAAAATTTATTTTTATTGCATTTAATTAAAAAATATATTTTTTTTCTGAAATCTTTTGATATCTTAAATTTAGTTTAGTCTTCGGTTAAGTCCGAAATCAAGTAGAATTGGACTCTTAAGTGAGAGTAAAGCTTTCTTAATTTTTTTTCATTATTAATTGACTGAATAGATGTTTAAACTTTAAAGTCGATATTATTAATAGGAGTAATTGTTGATCTAAACTATAAAAATCAACATAAAAAAGTTTAAAAATAATTTATTCTCTCATGATAAATTTTTAAAATAAGTTAACTATGTAATTAATTATATTTAAAATGTTAAAAAAATTAATTTAATTTAAGTAGACCATGATTTAAAAATAAAACTGAATCTTGGACTAAATTGAACTTAAATTATAAAATGAAAGATTACAAATTGAATTACAAACTTAAAGAAAATATATTTATTTATTATTATTTAAACCCAACTGGATTCCTTTATAAGCTAAGAGATCAAAGTGAAGGATATTATTAAATTAAATAAGATTTTATTCAGAGCTTTAAGTAAATATATAAATAAAATAAAAGCGTGAATCAGAGAGTGGGTGGGTGATTAAGGGGTCACGTGTGCACGTGCCATGGGCAGTGAGTCGGTGCCTCGTTTCTCATAAACAAAACCGAAGCGCACGAATTGCGGAGGTGCTGCGTCCTCCCCCTTCCCACTTCCACGCGATATCTTCACTCACGCGCCACTGGGAATGATAATTCAGCGTAAAAAATACCTTTCCAGTCCCTCTCAATATCAATATTCAGCAATTTGGTCCCTCTCAAAAGAATTGAAATTTTTAATCCCTCCCAATTTTAAAAGTGAGCAAGTGAGGAGAATTTAATCACAATGTTAATGTTTTCTATCAATTTTATATAATTTTAATTTGTATAAGCCATTAAAGTTTATACATTCTATCAATTTGATCCTATTTTTATATATTTAGCCCACAACATTTATAAATGTTGAGACTAAATTTATTAAACTTTTAAAATTAAAATTAAATTGACAACATACGTCAAAATTGAAGGCTAAGTAAATTGATACATTATATATTGCAAAAAAAAATCTCATTTTTTAATTAACCCATGGAGGATAATTGAAATTGTAATTTCTCCATAAATGGAACTTAATAAATTATTAAAAGTTGGCTATGTTTAGATACAGCATTTTATGAACTTATATGAATAAAAGTTGGTTGATTTTGAGAGGTTGATAACTTTTATTAAAAGAGTAAATAATTAAAAAAAAAGTGAATAATCACTTTTGTAAAAAAAGAGTGAATTTATTTAAATATTTTTATAAAAATTAAAGTCCTAAATATCTTTCTATTTTTATCAGTAATCTTTTTATTATCTTAAATTATACTTAAAATAAAGAATAAAATAATTTTATCGATTGAGTTTTAGAGCTTGGTATGAGTATTGTTGCCATTTGCCAAGGCAGAATGACATGAATTCGAGTGCACTAAAGCGCATTGTCTTCCTATTTATAGGTTGGGGAAGGGCTATGGGTAGTTCTAGACATCATGTCAAAATGAGCAGATATGATTAGAACCTATAATAAGATTATTCAAAAACAAAAGAATAATTTATACCAATTGAACATTAATTTAATTGACATGTTTATTATTATAGTAATTAGGAAAACATTAGTTTACACACATTTAAGTGTAATATTTTTCTCTAATTTAACAATAAACTATTTCATGAATCATAAGATATGATTTAATTTCTAAGCTTAAATTTGATCTAACCTAATCCGAAATTTCATTTTGTTGTTTATATATTGATA
This sequence comes from Gossypium stocksii, assembly GCA_020496765.1. Lineage (NCBI taxonomy): Eukaryota > Viridiplantae > Streptophyta > Magnoliopsida > Malvales > Malvaceae > Gossypium > Gossypium stocksii. Next base: position 9,112,021 of record CM035621.1, on the reverse strand, counting down.
AAACATTAAAAATACATCCCTTAATTCATATTTATAATTTGTTTATAATTAAAATTTTATTTTTATTTTAATTCAACTCAATACATGTTGAATTTATATGAAATAAAAATATTTTGCTCAAATCTAATTTGGATACAATAAATTATGCAACTCGTGAATAAGTATATTCAAATTAATAGTTGGTTTAGTCTATCATTTAGTTACTTAAAGAACGATACTAAACCAATAAGTGTTGAGTACAATAATAATGCACGTTGCACCCTCTAAGGAAAGAACACGAGTTCGACTTTGAAAACGATATTATTAGAAATGACAACTATAAATCTTCGAAATAATTAATGTAGACTATAAATACACATGTATTGAAACACATGCCATTTCCTTTGAGCATTTTGGAGAGGTTGATAAAGTTTAGTTGAATTTACAGATAAATTTGATGCCATCCATGCCCAACCTTAAAATTAGGTATTGATGTGTGTCGAAAATAGTATTCAAATTGTCGAATATTTTGACCCCAAATTAATTCTTATAGAATCACGATCTATATATGTCTTCTTTTTCATGTTATTGTACTAACAGTCAACGATAGAAAACAAAGGGAAAAAAATGATGTTCTTGAAAAAATAAAATTACATGTGACAATTTCTAAAACCTCCCTAAATTCAAAGTATATATGAATTCAAAGTTTATAAGGTCAATATTCCCATTAACTTTCTTCTCTCACATTGCCGACCCGTTTTACTGAATTAGGCACATTTGAACTCTCAAATGACTTAACTTGTAATTTCTATATATATATTTCTAAGAAATTCAATGTACCAATATATATTGTAAGAAAAATCAAACTTAATTGCCGACATAGGCTCTTTTTCTTTTTGGATTCTTAGCGTGAGATACTTACAGTTAAAATTAGACTCCAATTTTATTGATCTCGAATTAAATGGAATATGACATAAAAGGTTAATAATTATCTGTATAATATGTGATTCACATATATTAAGTCACGTGGGATTTTTTGTCAAGATAATAAATTTTTCAATCACATTTAACCTATATATTTTTTTATAACAATAATAAACATTGTCAAATTTTTTAATAACACTTTAAATGTTTAAGTCTCGTATTTTTAACTAATGGATTTTATGAAAAAAAATTGATTCACCCTTACTATTTATAAAATATATAGTATTTAAATTTTAATGTGTAACTTGTTTTAAATGATGAAGTTTGTTGTATTCATTTAATCCATAAACCTTAGCTGTATGATGGTAGACCATAATCTTGAGCTTTCGGCTCTTATAATTATTAGGCAAAACAATTGGGAGATAAATTTATGTGAAATTATTGCACTAATATATACCAAAAACTAACAATCATCAATTTCCCAAAGTGAAGAACAAAACATTATAATTACAATATTGTCTTTTTATCTAATTAATGGATAATAATGTAAAATTTGAACTAAGGCCTCCAAAGACAGTGATGATTAGAATTATATTATTATTAAATTTTCATTTGCTCTTTCCATGATACATCAATCAACAATGTCTAGACTTAAAAATTTTGAAAATATTGATGAAAGTAAAGAGATTCCTTTTAGGGGAAAAATAATTAATTTTTGTTTGTTGGACCACTTTTTTTATTTTCCTTTAATTTAGCCTTTGATTTGTTTATATTTTTTGGTACATGATTTGTTTATTAGGCATAGTAATTTCTCTGAACAAATCACCCTTTTCCAACTTTCACCTATGATCAAGATTCATTATCACGTGAGTTAATGCATAAAAAGAGGCCATATTTAAATAAAATATCGAGCTTAAATATTGTGAATGGAAAAATAGATTAAGTAAAATTATTTCTATTTAGATATTTAATTCGGTTGAATTTCCATATAATTATTTAAAATATTTTTTATATTTTATGAGGTTGTATGATATAATAATTATGTAATATTTATTTATTTATAAGATTATCCCCCGTAGGCAGAAATTTCATTTAATAATTTGTTAATGGTAGACCGAAGAATGTTTTGGAGTAAATGCAATGCTTTATTAGTGAATAAGATTACTTAGAAATCTAAAGAAATGTTAATAATAATTTAAGGATGGTTATGTAATTTTCTATAAAAGAATTTATCAAATAATCAACTTATTTATTTTATAACCTACTCGTAATTGCGACAACAACTATAATCAGGAAAAAGGTACTTCAGAAAATGTGTGTTATTGAGAAATGGGACATCCTCTTTCTCTGTGTGTAAAAATAAAAATTTTAAAAATTTAATTATGATTTCTTTTAAATTGCATGATAGATAAATATATTTCCTTCATTGGAATTTTTTATGTTTTAATTAGTTTTTTAAAGAATATTTGTTAGTTTTAAGGATAAATATGTAGGGTTTTTTTTAAATAAAAATATTAGGTAAGAAGTGAATGTGATTGTTGAAAATAATTGATAACAAGTCAAGCTTTTTTTTTAAATAATATTAAAAACATAAAATACGAAAATGATATGAAAAATAAATTAAATATGAAAATGGAGTGTTTTTATAGTAACTTTGAGTATCACTTGAGACATTGACAGTACTGATGAATTTTTTTCAAAGAAATAGGTCTGACAAAAAAAAACTAAAAAAGTGAAAAAAATTATTTTTTTTACATTATAGCATGACAAATTGGCGGCACAAGTAAACTTTTAAAAAAGTTAAATAGGAAAAAAAGAGAGTTAAAAGTTGTGGTTTCAACACTAGACAATTAATACTTTATTTTTTCAATAGTCAATTGCAACTCGACAGTACATTCTTAAAATCTCACTCACCTTACTTTCCGTAAAATCATTTTTACTTCCAAGTTTTTAATGCTTATTTTTTATATTTAATCAAGGGATGCCACCAGATACATTAGCGGTACTAATAAAAAATATAATTTTTTCAATTTTTAGATTTTTTTTAAAGTTCGTCGGTGCTACCAATGTGTTAGGCGACATCGAAAGTTATTGTAAAAAACACCTAATTTTCATATTTAATCTGTTTCCATACTATTTTTATATTTAATTATTTTTTGAAAAATACCCAAATTTATTTAAATTTGTTTTTAAGAAAAAAGTAAAATACTTAAATAATCCTATTAATTTATCACTTTTTGTTTTTTAAGAATAAAAAACTAGTATTTAAAATATTAATTAATACTGATTTCACAATTGATATTGGGACAAATCTCTACCCATCACCATAAAAATGAATTATGGCAGGACCAAGTTAAGTCATTGGGCATTGTTGAGCCACGTCATTGATCTAAGTGGGCCGTCCTGTCTCGGCCCAGTTCAGTGTAAAAGACATATTAAGAACAAATAAAAGCAGACAAAAAGATACGGGCTCATTTCATAGTATACAAACAAAACAAAACGCAGCGTTTTAATTCATCCTCGATTTTTACCCGTAATACCAAGGAAAAATACGAAACAGAGAATTTCCATTAACAAACAATTTTTATTTATATTATTTTTATTTTTCGATTTATGTCATAGCTTTGAAAATTCTTCTGTGTCTCTTGACGATTACAAAGAGTGACAAACATCGAAAGAACGAAAGAGAAAGATCTGCCAAAACCCAACAGGTAAAACTCAAAACGAAAAAATAAATTTTTTAAAAGATCTTTTTTGTAAGACACGTTGGGGTGTTGTGATTTCACTATCGAGAGTGTTTGTGAAATTTGTAATGGGTAGTTGTTAAATTTGTTTGTAAGAATTCTTCTCGTTTTTGTTCGGCCATCACTTCAACATATCCATTCTATCACCTAACAGGAAAGGAAATTTTATTGTTATGTGTTTTTCGGGGGGGTTTTATGTTTTGCTTTCATTGTAAGAGCTAATGGGCATTCTCTGATTCCAAAAGTTCTTTTTGGGGGTAAACTAGGGGTTATTTTAATTGGGTTTTTAGATCTTAAAATGTGGGATTTACTTTGGGTTATGCTTTTTTTTTTTGTTATTTATGGTTGTGTTTTTTATTTGAGGATATTAATAGGATTGCTTTTAAATTTCATGTTCCAGGGATTGGGTTTTTGAGGCTGGTTTTGGGAATTAGGAAGTGGGCATCAAGTTCTCGCTGAAGCATGCGTGGAATGTGAATGTTTGAGAGGGTTGAATTTGGGGTGCATTTGCTCTTTGGTGTCCAAAGGATTTGTATGCAGAAATGGCTGATATAGCAGGTCTACCAGAAGCAGCAGGGTCTAGGTTTAGTCAGTCGGAGTTGATTGGCAGAGGATCCTTTGGTGATGTCTACAAAGCGTAAGTTTATTGTTTTTCCATTTCATTCTTCATTACACCGCTTGAGTGCATTGAATTGTTTATTTACATTTTTTTCACAAGGAAAGAACTTAAAGTGAATGTGACAGTGTGACTTGTGATTGTATGTATTATGCTGCATCTTGTAGGATTTTGTTAGTTACTGGTGTTTGATAGGAGTAGATTAGTGGATTAGTCATAACTGATACTGATGCTATTGTCGAATTGAAATATTTTAGAGTCCAAGTTAAAATACTTCATGCCCTTGAGAGCTGAATTTCTTTTTAATATTTAAATATAGAAAAAGAAATTTTTCCTGTGGGTGAAGGAAAAAGGAGCTTCAAAGGTTGTTGGGTATTGATCGACTAAGCCATATTAACTTTAAATTGTGCACTTTAATTTGGAGTTTACGGAGACATCTGAGAACTGTGTGAGCATTATAATAACTTTTTTTTTTATCCTTTTTTTTTTTTCATTAATAGCGATTTGTTTCTGCAAAGTTTGACCTGTTAGATAATCCTGAGATAGTTGCATCTATGGTAGGTCTTACTGAATTTTAGTTATGCTTTGATCTAAATCAGTGCAAAATGTCTACATGTACTTCTCCCTCCAAAACGGGAGGGGGGGTGGGGAGGGAGGGACAGAGAATAAAATAAGAATAAGTTTTTGTCATGTGATGGAATCGTGGAAGTTAATAATTAAGGATTAAATGGTTGTGGTCCCTCTGATACTGTTTCTTAAAAAGGCAGAAAAGAATAAATTTAACTGATAATCTATAACTGAAATGAAACCCACCCTTTACTAACCTATATATATGATCTCAAGATTGAAAAATACATTTTAACTTATCATAGATGCTATGTTTTGATTTAGAATTCTTGTTTATCATGTAAAGAAATTGACTGAAATTGTAATAGCAAAAATTGGAATTTTTTTTTATTGTTGTCTATGTTTTACTTGTAAATTGTGATTGCAATGGTCTACCTTCCTTTGGTGTAAAATCTACTTGGCCAATTGGAATGTTCAATGATTTATTTAGCCCTTGTACGCAGCAATAATACTTCTTACTAATGCACAATAAAGAGAAGTTTGAAGCCTTGGAATTTTATAGGAATTTATTATATAAGTTTTATTTAATTTCTAGGTTTTCTTAGGGTTACATGTGTTTTCTGTTTATCTCACGTTTTATGGTGTAGCTTATAAGTACTTCTATTACTTCTGATTTTTGGTAGCTTTGGATCAAGAAATTATTGAAATTTGGAGTTTTGAACTTGAAATTTCCTAACCCTTGGTTCTCCTTGGTTTCTCCTTTTTCTCTTCAAATTTCATTTGTTCTATTACCCTTTTCTACCAAATTTCTCTTTGACCTTTTTATTCTCTCTCTATTTTGCTTAGCCTGGATGCAACACTTTTAAGTGGTAAATAAATGCTTACATTTTGAGTTATTAAGGTGTGCATGCTTAGTTTGACAATCTTTTTGTGAAATTCAGCAAAATATACACTAGCCTAAACTTTCTTGGTCTATTTTGTATATTATTGTCTTTTTATAGTTAGTGACATCTTTTTATTCCTTTAGTAGTTGTTTGACTTCTTGTGTCCTTTTAGAGGCGGAATAGATGTGCATACGAGTGAAAAAGGCAAACTTGTTCTTTTTGAGTTTACTAGATTAGACTGATATTTTCAAAAATGGGTACTGCTGGATGGGTAATCTCTTTAATTGGACCCCCACTTTTTAACTTACCCTCTTATTTATTTATTTTTTATCTTTTTAATTGTTAACATGTAAAAGGAGTCTAAATTACCTGGGAACACTTTATGAAAATGGCTGTATATTAGTTATTTTAATCATGTAATATTTCAATACTTGTTTATTGATAATTGGTATAGACCAAAATTGATTCTTTTAGAATGAGTTCATCTTATTTGACTGTATGACTGCTAATTGTACTGCAACAATTCTATGTGCCCATTTCTTACCTGTAATCATGTTGCATATGCTGTGGCTTTTTAAATCGTGAATCATGATTAATGAAAATGAGATGGATAGCTGATGCCTTTCCTGATTTGCAGGTTTGACAAGGAACTGAACAAGGAAGTTGCTATTAAAGTTATTGATTTAGAAGAATCGTAAGTGGATGCCTTTGTTATATTTTCCTTGATTTATTCCTCATTAAAGTGTCTCGTATCAGGTGTTGCTATGAGCAACAAAGTCTTGTATATGATATTCACTTGTTAAGGATTAACTTGCTCATTTGTTCCTCATCTTCCTCTCGTTTTCTATGTATGTGCGTGGAGTTTTATGGTGACAAAACCACCTTTGCTTTATAAATAAATTAATTGCAATATTAGTCTGTGCATTATCAGCGAATCAAATTTTATTCCCTCCCTCAATGTGCTTAGTCAGCAACTTGCATGTGCCTTTATGCAGGATCAAGTAGATGGGGCAAGTAACAATTTCTTCCATAGTGTTTTTCCTTTTTCTATTTATCTGTTTCTTATGCTTTCCTTTGTTTTGTACTCTGCAGCGAGGATGAAATCGAGGATATTCAAAAGGTATTACCTCACTTTCTTGTATGCTAGTATCCTAAGTCTTCAATGAGTTGATTACCATGTTTTTCATATGTTTCCTTTTTGTTCCAGGAAATTTCTGTTTTGTCACAATGCCGTTGTCCATACATCACAGAGTACTATGGTTCCTATCTTCACCAAACTAAACTATGGATAATAATGGAATACATGGCTGGTGGTTCAGTTGCTGACCTAGTAGGTTACTTCCGTTACTTTCTTCTAGTTTCAGATTGCTAAATGTCAACTAAAGTATGTTTGCAAAATATTGAAGGCATTTCTGCCATCTTTTCTGTACTAGGGCTTTTAGCTCCAATTTCAATCCATTTTCATGTAGACCTTTGTGGTCACCCCCCCCCCCCCCGCGTTCTAGTGTCTGTACACAATCTCTGGTTTGAAAACCTTGGGGTGCCAACTGCCCATTTTGTTGTATCATGCCGGTTGCATATGAAATAGTCTTTGTCTGCTTATATTTGTTTCAGCAAACTTGTTTATTATCTGATCTGATGCACTATTGCTCCTGGACAACATTTAGTTTTTCTGGAAAGCTAACAGTGATTCTTTATTTACAGCTCCAGTCTGGCCCTCCATTAGATGAAATGTCAATTGCATGTATTTCACGAGATTTGCTGCATGCGATTGAATATTTACATAATGAAGGAAAGATTCATAGAGATATCAAAGGTTGTTTTCTTCCCTCTCTTGATCCACTTATAATTTATAAATATAGTTGTCATTTAAATAGAAGAAAAATTCTACATTTGGTTTTGGACTTGCAGAGGTTTCTTCAGATTATGTTTCATTTGTTTTTAGCCTTCATTTAATTTCTTTATATGTTTGGTTTTATTGAGTTATTCTTTGTTCCTCAACATTTTGCTATCACTTTTGCAGCGGCAAACATTTTATTGACTGAGAATGGTGATGTTAAGGTACTTTCCTTCCTCTCAAATTGGCTTACATCAATGAGTATATGCATAAAATGTGTGGAGGTCTATGTGCTTTGCTGTTGGAAGTTAAATTTATGCCCCTGTAACAGGTTGCAGATTTTGGTGTTTCAGCACAACTAACAAGGACGATATCACGGAGGAAGGTACTTTATTTTTTTGGTTAAGATACGCCATTTTCCCAATAAGCGTGAATTTCCTTCCAGGCTTTGACTGTTGCATTCTTTTTACTGTTAATTTTTTGTCCATATTTGTTTCTTTTATAGAAAAGCAAAGTTGACAAGTCTTTGATAAGTTATAATTCTTTTCTATTCTCCTAGTATATACTCTTTATTGGCTAAATTAGTCAGCATTCCGTTTAATCCACAGTTCATTATCTTTCTGATGACTGAATGGTGTCATTGTCATATGATCGTCAATGAACTAATATGGTTGACAATGTTAGACTTTCGTAGGAACACCATTCTGGATGGCACCGGAAGTGATTCAGAATTCAGAAGGATACAACGAGAAGGTACTTCTAAAAGCTGCGTTTTGGAGTTTTTTTCCCAAGTTTTCTGGCATGTTTTACGGCTTTTACCTGCCATCCATCTGCACATTCTCTTGCTTACTTGCACACAGCCTGCAATATCTGTCTGTTAGCCCTTGTTGAGTAATGAGCATTCCGTCACTGGGACTCTTTGCTGATACAGGCTGATATATGGTCTTTGGGCATAACGGTAATTGAAATGGCCAAAGGAGAACCTCCACTGTCAGACCTGCACCCTATGAGAGTTCTTTTTATAATACCTCGAGAAAATCCACCTCAGGTAATGTCAATAGTTTTTTGTTATATTTATGAAGTTTATAATGATTTATTCCATGTTTCTCATTCTTGATGGAATTCTTGTGCTTCTCTGTTTAAATATATTCAAAAATTTCTATCCTGCAGTTGGATGAGCATTTTTCACGCCCTATGAAAGAATTTGTTTCCTTATGTTTAAAGAAAGTGCCTGCTGAGGTATGTAGTTATGCTTTTGAATGTTTATTTGTTTAGCTTTTCTAGTTTACCCTGAACTCTGTAAGCTTCCAATTAGAGTGCAATGTTATCAACGATGTATTAGTTTCCAAAACTATTCTGAAGGGTATAAGATGAGCGATCTTGGCTTGATTGTCTTTACTTTTTCTGATGCTGTAAAGTGCCTTGTGCTTTTCTTTACTCTGTTTATTTCAGAGGCCTAGTGCCAGAGAACTTCTCAAGCATCGCTTTATCAGGAATGCTAGGAAGAGTCAGAAGCTTCTTGAGAGAATTAGGTGCCCACCTCGTACTCAGTGTTTAATAATCTACATGTTGGAACTTGTATCTGACAGTTTTGAGGTGTCAATGCACCCTTGAAACTAAATTATGCATATGGTTTTAGTTATGTTTCTGAAATACCTTGACAAGGGGATGTTAAGTTCAAGTACATTCTTCCATTGGCTATTGTAGCTAAGACGCTTTTTGTGTTTTTAGAGAGCGCCCAAAGTACCAATTAAAGGAAGATGCAGAAACCCCCAGGACTGGCCCCAAAGCTGTAGGAGAGTCAACTGACACTGTGAAGGTGAAAAGAGATATAAGAGGTGAAGAAACTGTTCGAGCTAGGTGGGTTAATCTTGTTAATCAGAAGTACTTTCTTGATTTTGATGGGATTTTTGCTGACTTGTTCTTATCAGCAGTAATCAGGGAAAAACATTTAAAAATGCTGGATGGGACTTCAGCATTGGTGGACCAAACAGTACGGGTACTGTCCGAAGTGCTGTACGACCACCACAGTTTAGAGAAAGGAAAGTAGAAGTTGCTAATAATCAAGCTATACCAAGAACTCCAGAGAGTGGTAATGTGCCTGATGAATTCCCAGAAAATTCCTCTGGAAAAGCCACTAGAGATTCATACTACAATAAAAATCAAGATAATAACTATGATGTAAGATTCTCTTTCTCTCTCTCTCTCTCTCTCTCTCATACAATTAGGGTGGAAACAGAACTTGAAGCAATGGCAAAATTATTCTGCAGCATGGCTTTTGGCATCAAAACCTAATCCAACGGGATGATCTATATGTGCTTCAAAGACTTGTTTTTCTGAAATTAACAGAGTGAAATTAAGCGTATGACTAAATTCATTTGCAATTTAATAACGTGTATACTTTTCTGAGAACTCTGTTTCTGTATGCTGGTGATGGGGTCTAGAAATTAAATTTTCTTGGCTGGATTCACCAATCATTTCTGTTAAGCTGGAGCCAGTTTCATATAATTGTAGAAATCAGAGTAATTCTCTGAATTTACTTCTTAATTGAATAGAACATATTACAACTTTTTATATACAACCTATGTCACTACTTTAGGAAACTCTAAGTTAGGAAAGATACTAAAAAGGAGATATGATCCCTTAAAGTAAGGGATTGTAATAAAAAGAATATCTACAAAATATTCCTAAAATATTTACAGAATATTCCTACACTCCCCCTCAAGCTGGAGAATACACATTGTATAATCCCAGCTTGAATAGGAATTTATTGAACACAGGCTTTGGCAAAGCCTTGGTAAGAATGTCTGCAATCTGTCCTTCTGAAGGAATGTAAGAAAGAGTGGCTGTCTTTTTGTTGACTTGATCAGCAATAAAATGCCTATCAATCTCAACATGCTTTGTTCGGTCATGTTGAACTGGGTTCTTGGCAATCTGAATGGCAGATTGATTATCACACAAAACTTCAAAGTGATCCTCCTGATTTGCGCCAAGTTCTTTTAGTAATTTAAGTAGCCAAATTCCTTCGCATATCCCCAAAGCTAGTGCTCTAAATTCAGCTTCAGCACTACTTCTTGAAACAACAGATTGTTTCTTACTTCTCCAAGTTGTAAGGTTACCCCAAACAAACGTGCAGTACCCACTAGTGGATCTTCTTTCAGTGAGATCTCCAGCCCAACTAGAGTCTGTAAAAATCTTAACAGTTCTGTCTTGTGTCTTCTTAAACATTAAGCCGTGTCCTGGAGTTTTCTTCAAGTACTTGAGAATTCTATTTGCTGCTGCCATATGCTCTTCAGTAGGATTAGTCATGTGTTGACTTATCACATTTACGGGAAAAGCTATATCTGGCCTTGTCAAGGATAAGTAGATTAGTTTCCCAACTAACCTTTGAAATTTCTCTCTGTCTACTAAGGACCCATCTTCTTTGTTGAATCTCAAGTTTGCCTCCATTGGTGTATCAGCCGGCTTACAACCAAGAAAACCAGTTTGTTTGAGTAAATCAAGTACATACTTTCTCTGATTGATCACAAGTCCTTCTTTTGATCTTGCCACCTCCATTCCTAGAAAATACCTTAGCTTTCCCAAGTCCTTGGTTTCGAATTCCCTGTTTAACAACTTCTTCAAATTGCTAATCTCTTCCTCATCATCTCCAGTAAGAATGATGTCATCCACATATACAATTAGGATAGCTTTCTTATTTGTAGAAGTTACCTTGATGAAAAGCGTATGATCGGCAAGGGACTGCTTGTAGCCATTTTGAAGAATGACTTTAGTGAACCTCTCGAACCAAGCTCTGGGTGATTGTTTTAACCCGTATAGAGACTTGTTGAGCTTGCAAACCTTGTTGCTACCTTCAATAGATTTTAAGCCAGGTGGCAATTTCATATAGACTTCTTCCTCTAGCTTGCCATTAAGAAATGCGTTTTTTACATCCAGTTGGTGTAATTTCCAATCGCAATTTACAGCCAAACTTAGGAGTACTCGAATAGTGTTAAGCTTTGCCACAGGTGCAAAAGTTTCTGTGAAGTCTATCCCATATGTTTGCGTGAAACCTCTGGCCACTAGTCTAGCTTTGTATCGTTGAATACTGCCATTGGAGTTATACTTTACAGCAAAAATCCATTTACAGCCGACAGCCTTTTTTCCTTGAGGAAGATCTGTAACGGTCCAAGTAGCATTTTTCTCTAGTGCACAAATTTCCTCTTCAACAGCCCTTCTCCATTTTGGATCCTTTAGAGCTTCAGCTATGCTTGTGGGAACCTGTTCTTTATCCAAGGTTGCTGTAAATGCTTGAAAAGACGGCATCAATGAATTATAGCCAGTAAATTTTTCAATAGGATGCTTGGTGCACTGTCTAACTCCTTTTCTAATAGCAATAGGAAAGTCATCTAGAGTAGTGGACTTACTGATTTCTTCTTCCATTTCGGCAGCTGGACCCAAATCCAATTCTCGGCAAGAATCAGATTGCAAAACAGTCTCAGGGATATGTCTTCTTTTTCTTGTGTAGACACGAAGCTGTTTGGGTGGTGGTGTTTTTGGAAGACTATCAATTTGAGTAGGTGTATTTTCAGGAAGAGTGTTTAAAGTGGGTGTAGGCGAATTAGTCATAGGTACTACAGGAGAATCAATGGGAGCAGTCACAGGTGACAGATCTGCAGGTAATGGCGAAAAAGATGGCAATTCTGAAGGTTGAGAATGAAGATTAGGAGGAGATACCTGATGTGGCTGAAAATCACTCCATGTCTCCCCCTGAATTTCAGCCTGAGTGAAATAGGGATCCTGCTCATAAAATGTTATATCCATAGTGGTGAAAAATCGTTTAGAAGGAGGATGATAGCATTTATAACCCTTCTTAAGTGAAGAATACCCAACCAATACACATTTTAAAGACTTAGGATCTAACTTGGACTTATTAGGAGCAATATTTTGGATAAAAACAGTGCAGCCAAAAATTTTAAGTGGCAGAATGGAGGAGATAGGCTTGAAATGAGGAAAGTGTTGCAAAAATATAGATTGAGGCGTTTGAAATTTTAAAACCTTACTAGGCATCCGGTTGATTAAATATGTGGCAGTTAATAAGGCTTCCCCCCACAAATATTTGGGAACATTAGTGGTAAATAGAAGAGAACGAGTAACTTCAAGAAGGTGCCTATTTTTTCTTTCGGCAATGCCGTTTTGCTGTGGGGTTCCAACACAAGAACTAATCTGAACTATGCCCTTTTCCTTACAAAAATCACCTAAAGACCTAGCAAAAAATTCACTGCCATTATCAGATTTAAAGAGCTGGATTTTAGACCCAAATTGAGTGAGAACCATGTTATAAAATTGCACAAAAACACCAGCAGTTTCAGATTTATCTTTCAGCAAATAAGTCCAAGTTATCCTACTGTGATCATCAATAAAAGTGATAAACCACTTACAATTATCAGCATTCTTCACCCGAGAAGGGCCCCAAATATCACTATGGATCAAAGCAAAAGGGTAAGAAGGCTTGTATGTAGAAGGAAAATAAGATGATTTAGTATGTTTGGCAAGAGAGCAAACTGTGCAAGAAAAAGAATTAGGCCTTTTATTAATGAATAGAGCAGGAAACAATTTTGCAAGGTATTGAAAACTAGGATGGCCTAAGTGAAAGTGCCATAACATAACAGTATCAACTTTTCCTAAAGCGGTAAATGACTTGGAGATCTCGATTTTAGGAGAGGTAGGAAGGATGTAGAGACCATTATGCAAGCTGGCCTTACCAATCATCTTCTTCGAGTTCAGTGCCTGCAAAGTACAATCAAGATCATTAAAAATTACAGAGCAATGCAAGTCTATGGACAGTTTACTAACAGAGATGAGATTGCACGCCAGATTTGGTACAAAGAGAACATTTTTAAGTGCAATCTGTTCATTGAGAATAACAGAGCCATGTCCCTCTATTTTGCACAAGGTACCATCAGCCGTTTTGACAGCTTTACCAAAGGTATGGAAAAAATTGTGAAACAATGCCTTGTTACCAGTCATATGATCCGTAGCACCAGAATCGAGGATCCAATTAGGAGTCAGCTAGGAGGAGAAACATGCAGTAGAAGAAAGGTTACCTTCTGGATCTTTTATGACCAGATTACCCTTACAAGACCCTTGAAACTTTCCAAATAGTTTTTGAAGTTCAGCAATCTGTTCTTGAGTGAAGCTAGTGACAGAGGTGGCAGCGACAAGGCTTGATTTATTATCTCGAGAGTGCTTGGACTTCCAGTCCTGTGGCTTACCATGAAGCTTCCAACACTTCTCCTTAGAGTGGCCGGGCTTTTTACAATGATCACACCAAGGTCTCCCCCGTTTGGAAGTGGGAGATGATTGATGGGTCAGTAAGGCAGATCTTTCAGGAGTGGAATATGGTTCATCAGACAGCATCACACACCTTCGGCTTTCTTCCTTCTTGACCATAGAGAAAGCCTCTCGAAGGGAGGGAAGAGGAGAAATAGCCAGGACCCTGCCGCGAACCTCGTCCAGGTCCTTATTTAAGCCTTGGAGAAATTGAAAAAGTCGTCGTTGAGTGACAATTTGCTGATAAAGAGCAGCATCTCTTGGATCTACCCAATCATAATGTGCATACAAATCTAATTGCTGCCAAAGAGCAGTAAGGGTATTGTAGTAGAGAGTAACAGGCATGGTGCCTTGCTTAAGGGTGGCTGCTTGATCTTCAACATGATACAATTCGGCAATGTTATCCGTGCTAGAGTAGGTTTCGCGGACTGCACTCCAAATTTCAGCGGCTGTGGTGTAAAGAAGAAAGTTTCTGCTTATACTCGGGGTCATGGAATTAAGGAGCCAAGTCATAACCTGACCATTGTCACGCATCCACTTAGCAAAACCAGCATCAGTCACAGCAGGCTTCTTGATTTCACCAGTAGCGTAGCCCAATCTTTCTCTGCCCAAGAGAAAAATCTTAACCGATTGGGACCATTCAAGAAAATTGTTGCCAGTCAATCGATGGCAGGTGATAGTCAGACCAGACGAATCTGATGGAGCATCGGAACCAGAAAAATTTTCTGGATTGGAAGTAATCTCCGAAGTAGGAGAAGGAGTTTCGGACATGGTCTAAGTTGAAAAAGAAATCGTAACCTAAGCTGATACCATGTAGAAATCAGAGTAATTCTCTGAATTTACTTCTTAATTGAATAGAACATATTACAACTTTTTATATACAACCTATGTCACTACTTTAGGAAACTCTAAGTTAGGAAAGATACTAAAAAGGAGATATGATCCCTTAAAGTAAGGGATTGTAATAAAAAGAATATCTACAAAATATTCCTAAAATATTTACAGAATATTCCTACAATAATCTGTTGTTTGTATGCCTCTTTACCCTTAACTATATGTTCCTTTTCCTCTCAGATCTTGTCACATTGTTTTTGTTGCTTTATTCTCAGGATGAAATGTCTGTCAGTGGGTCAGGAACAGTTGTCGTAAGGTCTCCTAGAGGATCTCAATCATCTGCATTGTTAAATGACCCAAGCTCTCTTGTAAGCTTCCTTCACTTCTTTCACAGTATCTACGCAAAACTTTTAAGTAAATAAAGTCTCTGTTCCCATGCCAGCCATTGATTTTATTAGATTTCAATGTGCTGTGTAGTCTAGCAGCACATATGCTTCTACTGAAGATGCTTCTACCTTTGGAACCGTTGTTATGCGTGGCCAACACGATGAATCTGATTCTCCTCGAACTCCAAGATCCAGGCTAGGATTTCAAGAGAGAACTTCAAGTGCATCAGTTGAAGATAGTGCATCAAATCTGGCGGAGGTTGTTTTTGTTTTTCATCGTTCTTGATCAGTTTTTTCATGTTGTAAACCATTTTAGGTACTTATTTGGTTGTGAATCTCTATCAAAGGGCTGTAGAGTGCATGTTTCATTGATTATATTGATATGTTTTGTGATATTTGTATTACTTCTTGTTCTGACTTTTTACTATCATATACGTCTAACAAACTTTTTTGATAATTTCATGTTTTACTTGTTCTAGATTCTGCCTACAATCAAATATATAATTGTCTAGCTCGAATTTTCCTAAAACCTTTTATTGTATATCATATTTTTAATTGGATACCCAAATTCATCCTGTAGAAATATGAATTCGCCATGGAACTTGAATTATAGATTCAGTGTATGATCATGGCCTCTGTTGAAAAACTCATCTTCTAAATGTCAATTCAGGCGAAAGCTGCAATTCAGGCAGGGTTGAGGAAAGGAAATGCAAGGGATAGGTCTGGACTGAGCAAGATCAATACCCCTGGGCAGGAAAATAGAAGAAGAGATCAAGTGAGCAACAGTTCTGATTCTTCCAGGTAACCCTGATAAAGAGCTAACTTTCAATGTTTTCAATGTTGAGAATTTTATATGGCTTCAGTTGTGATTTGGTTGTGTTACTATCTCCAAGTATTATTTTTTTTCCAGAAGTTCTCGTGACTATTTTGATGCACAAAGATTCTTTCCACGATCACGTCAACCAAGTGATGATGAAGAACATGCCAAGATAATATCATCATCTGTATCACTATCCATGTTGCTTATCCCTTCCCTAAAAGAGGTGCGTGCTACTTGATGTTTATTTTGCATTTCCCTGCCAGTTAGTGCGACAGAAGTAACTTTGAAATATTCTTCATATTTTAGCATCTTTACCTTAGAGGCTGTAGCAGGATGCTTTTAATGAAACAGATTTGTCTATGTCGAGTAAGCAGTACATATGATGAGTGATTCATATATTGATGAGAGGGGAGTGAAACAATATCCCGTACAACTTCAATGAGTAGATAATAAATAAAAATATTTTTCGAAAGATAGAATATGGAATAATCCAGATAGGTTATTGAAAATGGTTTTGTCTGGTAGATCTACAGTTGTTTTGAAGTAGAGGAGCAACTTAAAACGAGTAAAATCTGGAGGAAGCCGGAAAATTTTGATCAAATTAGTAAATAAGGTCCTAGTTCCTGCCTGTGTCCTAGATAGAGTGGACCTGGCAAAACTATGCATGTTTCTAAGCTTGATTGTGTGCATTTATGCTTTTACTCGATCCCACCATCCAAACATGGTTGCATTTTGAAGTTACTTGCTGTGATGCTTACTTACATTTCTCTTAATGTATACAAAATAGGTCATTCCTGATGATTCGGAAGTATCAGTTGTACGTGCAGTTACTAATTCCCTCATGAAAATGGAGGGTGCAAAGCCTGGATCTTGTGAAGCTCTTGTTCGCAGGTTGCTCGAGCGACTGGCAAGGTTAAAAATTTCTTATCTCACAGTATCATCCCTTTTGTATAACTGGTCTTGGTCTGTAACTTGAAGACTAAAACAGAGGTAAACTTTTGCAGCTCAAAGGAATCGTCTATGAAAGATATGCAGGAACTAGCAGTCCGCTTGTTCAATAAGGGCAAGACAACTTCTGAAGATACACACACTCCAAACATGGAAATCGACAGTAGAAGAAAACAGCAACTTAATTCAAATTCCAACTTAAGCCCTCTCGCGAGATTTCTACTTTCCAGGTTGGTTAAAAAATATTGCTCCCTTAACAAAAGGATCCTTGTTTTAGAAGATTAAATCCAACTCACACTCTGCTATTTAAATGGCACAAAACTGTTCATATAATGCAGGTGGCAAAGCCAAACATCGCGCGATCTCAACCCATCATGAAGGGAAAAACCAGAGATGGATTATCTGTTTTTGTAGTGTGTTTACAGTTCTGCACTTCTTTTGATTTTGATGTACATAACATTGTGAGAAATTATGTTTTTTTGCATCCATTATGATTAAATCTTCTATTTTTGCATTTTTGTTATGGGGACAACATTGATGTATAATTAGATTTTGCAATTATCACATTACAAGATGTAATCTCACAAACATTAATCATTCATTAAAGATAATCTCTTTGTATAATCTTTGCACAATCAGTTTTCTTAGAGTTTACAATTTTACACTGTCTGATATCAATTACCATAATTTTGAATTGAAAACATGCAGGCTCAATGAAGGATTATTCAGGCGGTCCACGAATTTTTCATGTTCCTCCAGCTAAGGTCCCTGATCAGATTTGCTTAGATATCCAATCTTTTGGCCAATTCTGATAGTTTGCAAGTAAACCATCCTGTTATTATTACCAAAAAAGAAAAAAATCTCAAATAATTAAATTATTTATAGTGTTCATGTTTTATTTGTATGATCATATTGTATATCAAACTAAGTACGTGCAGGAAAAAGAAAAAAAAAAAAAAAGAAGCAACCATCCCCGGAAAGGTACATCTAATATTCAAGCAAGTGAGCTAAAATATTACAATGACAACGATGCTACCATAACATACTGCCATCAATTACTTCAATTCTTCTAACAAGCTATGGCTGCTGCACTAGAGATGAATCATAAATTATTAGGTCCATTATCATAATTTAGTCTTCTACAACTATCAATAGTATTGCACTAGCAGCCAAAATTGTAGTTATCTACTGCAGTTCTCGGGTCATCCAAATCAATCCAATAGGTAACAGGGAAGCTCAGCGCTTGAGTTGTCTCCTAGCCAAAGCAGGGGCTCGCTTCGGAATATAGACCTGGTAACTCACCTGCAAAAAGAAAAAAATAAAATAAAAAAAATTCAACAATATTATGATTGACACTTACGAGATTGATAAATCCATACTACCAGGTTAAAACCTAACCTGTACCATTTCCCCACCCCGCATTACAGACATTGTCTTTTGTTGAAATTGTGAACCATCCTTGGTCTCATCTTCCTGTTTATCTGAGCTAATGTTTCCAGAAGAAGTTGGCTTATTGCATATATCGTTAACTTTACTGCCCGGATTGCCACATTCATGGGGGTTCACACTTTGGGAACTACTATCATTCACGCTACTCTCAGTTACCGACTTACCTTGAGAAGATTCTAGTGCAGCAGAATCTTGTTTTTGGGTGCTATAAGTACTAGGTGGCTCCTGTCCTGCTTGCAATTTAACAGATTTCAGCCTATTAGAAACAGAAGCTGCATTCTCCTCAGAGGGTTTTATGGTTCGGGTGGTTTCTAAACCACCCTCATCCACATTACTATCGGTTACCAACTTGGCTTGACAAGGTTCTTGGGTGGCAGCTTCTTGTTTCCGCGTAGTGTGAGTGTTAGGTGCTTCAAGACCGGTTTGTGACATAACCAACTTCAGCTTATTAGTAGGAACAGAAGTGGAAACCACCCGAGCCAATGGGGGAGCAAGATCACTCCCGACAGTCTCGGAATATTTTCCATCACTCATATGTGGAGTGTTCCTATCATTCTTAGGAAGGGCTGATGAGTCTCTTCTAACCGGAGACTGTCTAATCTGTTGGCTCACTTGGCTTGTTATCACCATTCTACCATCATCTGCCTTAGGGGCTGTAATCTGAAACGAGTCAGTGTTTACAGAAGACAGTGTTTTAACATCAGCAGCACTATTATCGTTTGGAGTAATTGGAGGATTAATGTTTTTCTGGAGCCCACCACGAAACTTTTTCAAGTTCTCCAGTGCACGCTGTCTTAAAATCAATTCAATATCATCACCATTTAAACCATCAGTTGCATTTGAAACATTAATTTCCTCGATGCTGCTCGTTCTGACATTAGAAACTTCTACTTGCTCATCATCTGGAGGCCTTTTTGTCTCAGATACAGCATGGGGATATTGCTGTAACTCCCTCCGATTACAGCCATCATTGCTATCATTGCTCCTACAGGATGGGTAATCATCATAATCATATACATCTTCTTTAGGCTCATCAGCAATCAATTCTCTGCTGCTTTCATTTTCTCGCTTAACAACAGTAATAACCGATTTCAGCCGCCTCGTGTTGCTCTCTTCCATTACTCTCTCCTCAATTGAATGATCAGATCCTTCATTATATCTACTACAAGAAGAACAACTCCTCGATCGGCCCTTACTCCTTTTGCTTCCTCCTTTAACCTTCTCCGACCTACCATATTTCTCCCTCCTTTCTGATCTGCCCTTTCTCTTCTCATATCCACTCTCGTTGCTGTCACTCGGACAAGTTGAGCAACTCAAGGACCTACTACTACTACGAGAACTCATAATCACATCTCTTGTAGACTTTTTCCTCTTACTGGTTCTCTTCCTTGATCCTCCACGTTTCTTTATGCAAGGAGAATTCTCACTACTTTCCCTACTGGAGGACCGCCTTCTAGCTCTCTTCTTTTTACCTTTCATGTCCTTCCTATTACGAGACTGGGACCTTCGACTTTTATAATCATCCTCGGAACTAGAGGATGAAATAGATGCGGTACTTGTCGAATCACTATCATCTGAATAAGAAACAGAATCATCTTGCCGATGTCGAAGCTTCTTGGACTTGCTTTTCTTGCCCTTAACCTTATTTCTCTTCCTCATTCGCAACTAAAATGAAGAATGCACATACATACATACATTCATACATACATAGGGAAAGAAATTAAGAACCCCTTTTCACCCTAACTTTCCATGTAAACATTAATAAATGCTAACTTTACTTACTAAAACAAAGATTATCTAATAACTAATTAAAATCACCATATTAAGTACAAACTAACCCAAAGTTCAAACTTTTGATTTTATAGGAAGAAAAATACCAGAAGTACCCGTCCAAATTTCTCAACTTTCACTTTCCTGGATTAGAAACAGTTCAAAAATTTCCAATCTTTCTAAGGGGAAAAAAACCAAAATAAGAATGAACCTAAAGATTTCTTTCATGTTCCTACACATCCAAACAATGGGTAAATCTTTAAACCACTAAACTACAAATTGCAGGTCATAATTGACCAAAAATTTAACCCCAAAAAAGGAAATTTGATTCACATTTAAAAAGGGGGAAAGGAAAAGAAATTACCTGAGATGACTTTTTGGAACGTTTTTTCTTCAAAGAAGATGATTTTCCCATCTTTGATTCTTGTTTACCTTCCTTTCTTTCTACAGTTTATCTGCAAGATAAAAAAAAAAAAAAAACACAAAAAAAAAAGTAGGAAAGAAATGAAAAGAGCAAAGGTTAATTTATGAAAAAATTAAAAGGGAAAAACAAAAGAAGAAGAAGAAAAAAAACGTTTTTTTTCTTAAAAAATATTATTTTTTGGAAGAGTTCGCTCTTGCCTGGCAACCTTAATAGACGGATAAAAACACGTTGGCTCTTGACATGATCAAACCGGCTTGTCGTTTTAAAGGTTCTCATAAACCGTTTTACCTAAAGTAATTCATAAGTAAATGACAAACTTCTCTTTTGTTTTTTTTTTTTTCATGATTTAATTAATTAAATATAAAATTATTATCTTTTATAGATTCGTAACTTAATTTCAAAAGCTAAGTAAAAAAAGTAAAGGCACACTCATTAAATTAATGCTTAACATTCTTTTTTGTTATTTTGGTTTTTTGTTTTTTTTAATTCTTTTCGGATAACTTTTAAATTTTAGTTAAATTATTTTTATATTGAACAAAAAAATTATTTAATTATTAAAATTCTATTCACATCGATATAAAAACCTACATAACATAAAACATATTGCATGTACTTAGTTATAAATATGAAAAAATAAAATAAAAAAAATTATCAACCTCGTAGAATTTTTTTGATTTTTTATTAATTTTTATATATATTAAAGTTTTATGAAGTACAATGCCATTGTCTTTAGAATTTTTAATAATTTCAGACGTATTTTTCATTTATAGTTAATATTGTATAAAATATAGGTTATAGCTTATAAAAAGAAGAATTAAAAATGGTTTTGAAAACTTAAAATTCCAAACTTTGATTGCAAACATGTGGCTAATAAAGGAAATCGTCTCAACTAAAAAAAGGAACTTTGATAAAGCCTGAATCTTGAGTTATATGCATGCCCAACAGAACATAAGAATGTACCAGACACATCATGGAACTAACATACAAGTACTTTGTCAGATGGATCAAGTTGCAAACACCAAATCTTCCACGCCAATTTCTTACATTATTTCCTTGCATATATGTATGTACATACATTACACCTGCTGCTACTATATTATATTTCTAGATCTAGCTCAGAGACAGTGGTTTACATCCTACGCGTCTTCGCCATCGCTCATACTAGGACGAGTATCAATGTATACTTCCGACGAGAAGTCAATTTCATCCACGATCCTTCCCCTGTCCGATGCAAAAGAACGGACTAACCTATATGATGTTTCCATTGTTAAGACGAAATGAAGGAACCAAAAGGCTAAAAAAAAACGTTTTACCTCTCAAGAACAAACTTTCCTTCTTTGTACTTTTGACTCTTCTCATGCGCAGCCTCCTTAAGTAATGACGAAAGTTAGTTAGATTCGATTATGAATACAGTCTTCGGGTGCTAGATTTGCTGTCAATCTTGAATTATCCGAATAAATGTGTGTGTGTGTATGTGTTTAAGACAAGGGAATTACGTATTTCCAGCCAACAATTTGTCCACAACAGCAGCAAAATATATCAGCCACAGTATGCATTCCAGATAGCATCACCCTCTCTTCCAAGGCTCCAACTGTTATGTTCACCCTGCAGAATGGAATTCTAAACAATAAGCGATTCAAAGCTTCAAATGTCGCGCACTGACGAGACTTTGAAGATTCATTGCTTTTGTAAAGATCGTGATGGTGTAATATGAAAATTTCAGTATTGCACAGCCAAGAGTAAGGTATGAGATCCGGATAACCAAATGAACATTCCATTAAAGAAAAAGGGAAAAGAAATCAGTCAACCAATCTTTGAAGAAACTATGAGATCTTACGCATTATTGAAGAGGTAGGCTTTCCCCCGGCGACAGTGGAAAGACTGAACAAATGGAGAAAATTCAAAAGAAGTTGTTAGCATGGAGTACAACTATGCATTGCATACCGTTAATATCAAAATTTAACGACACATAAATTGATACATCAAACTACAGCTAATTGGAAAAGCAAATAAACCTTCAGGTTTAGTAATTTTAAGAACATAAATGCTCTTAGCTAAGGCATAAATGATTGCATCAACCCAAGAAATTTCCCATTCTTAAAAGAGGATGGATGAGGCCTTTTGGTGAAACTCTTGTTATGTCCATGAGTTCCACATTTGTGATTATAAATCAACAGAGACAAATCAAGTTCCTAATTGACAAGTAAATGGAATCCTAATCTTTACTGAAATTTCACATTTTCCCCCAATTCCCCAAAATCCTAAACTGCGAGGTTCTTCTATTTAATCTTCCCTTAAATGCCAACTACATTTGCACAAAACACACATATTCATTTCACAACCTATCATCAACAATCCATCATAAAACCAATAGTACTGTTATTGATCATGTTTCTAGTGTTACCTAGCTAAAGACAACAGGATCCAAACATCAAAAGTTGTCAACTTTAAGCTTTCTTTCATCAATAATAACTAAAAGAACCAACTTTTACAACCAAAACATAATTTTGAGATGATAACAGCAAAACAAATGGCTCAGAAATGAAAAACCCAGAAACACAAAGGAGATAAAGAGAAGAAAATGAAAGTTGGTACCCTGGAAACAAGATCATCAGGGAGAGCCAAGTGAGTTCTACAAAACTTGCATCTATAAGACCTTCCATCAAGCTCAACCACAAATATCCTTCCCATTTTTCCTCTTTATATATGTGTGTGTATATATATATATATATATATATATTTTCTTTTTGTTCTTTACACTGCTATGGCAAAATCTTGGATTCTAGTTTCTACGATGGAGAAAAGGTGTTGAAAGAAATTGTGGAGGGGTGGGGATTAGATGACATAATAGGGGTGATGATAAAATGATAAAAGGAGATCTTTGGTGGTGATAATGATTGTGGGAGTTTTGGGTAAAGCCCATGAAAGGGTTCAACTGTGGTTAAGTACTTAAGTTGAATTGGGCTTTTGTCAATCAAGTTTAATTCTGGATCCATGACCAAGAATCAAACAAAAAGGGTAATAAGTCCATCTCTAGTAAGAGATTAAATTTTCATAAACAACTTGCTATAACTGCAAAATTTTTGGCCTTCTTCATTCAAAGTTCTTTTCTTTTATGATTTAGTTTCCTTTTTTGGTGAATTTATTTTAATACAATCTGGGTTGAAAGTTTTGGTGAAAATTTTGATGGAGTTAATTTTTTTAAAAATTAAAATGTTTAAAAAATTCATATAAATTAATTCGTAATATTAATATTCAAAATGCTAATATATGATATGACTAAATGTAAAACCAATCATTTTAATTTTTCATTAAAGTTTTCGAGGTCAACATACAACTAGTTCGAGTGTTGGAGTGGACTTCTTTCTCAAGTATTTGGATCAAGTTCAAATTTTGATGATAGCATTGTTAGGAAGTTTTACTTGAATACTATTATCGGCACAAATAAATGAGAACTCCTACAATTATATTAGAGAATAAATTTTTATGATGCCAGTATATAACTAGTAGTTTTTTTAATAAAAATAAAAGTCACTTGAGTGCTTTTTTGGTACCATGATAGTGCAATATATCAAACACAATATGAACACAAATACAAGCTTGATGACAATCACACTAGTTAACGATAATTTTTAAACAAAAATACTATTTTTAATCAATATTCAAAAAACTTAATATTATAAAAAATAAACGGTCGTAATTTTTTTAGAGCTTTGTATTAATCAATAATATTACTCAAAATATAAAAAGAAAAAACCATCCTAATAATAATACAAAGCCATAATATTATAAAAATAAATCAAAAAAGGGTTTTTTTTTTTTAATATACATTAATATGTTATCAAACTTTGATCGACTTTAAATTCTAAAGTTAAGGTATAAAATTATAGTATAATGTTCAAGTTTCACAATAATATAATTTATTTTATCAAAAATATTTTTTTAATCTTCCATAGTATATGTTAAAAGTATAATTAAGTTGGTAATATCTGTGAATCGAATTCAAATTTAATTATAAAATTATTAAAAAATTTATTATTTAAAAGATAATAAATATTATTTTAAAATATTTTTATTTTTATATAAATGAGATTTAAATACAAAATATTATAATATTAACTCTCTCAAATTATTTTCTTAATACACCGAAAAACATCAACTCATTCAAAAGTTTTATAGGTCAGACAGCTGTACAGTTGAACAAAGCCGCTGTTATCTGAGGTCAACGGCAGTGACTATTTAGCAATAGTCTCGAATCCTCAGCCGCCGGAGCCGAAGCGCCGCCCAACGTGTCCCACAACAGCATCCCCAAACATGGTAAGCCCAGGTCCCCACTACATGGATGTGCCGGCTTAACTGTCACTCACCTTGGGACATGCCACCCCCAGCCCATACCTTTGTTTTAATGTTTTGTTTTACCTTAGCCGCCCCTACAGACAACCGTAGAGAAGTTCACGCGAAGAGAAACAGGTGGCGAATGATGAATGGGTAAAGCTCGAGTTTTTAACGTTAGAGAGTGTGGAGAATTAAATCAAAGAAAACGCAAAGACTGGGTCCCACCCCAAAAGTGGCCGCTCGGCTACCACTTTGAAGACTATTTCACGTGTGGACAATAAACCCAACCATTTGATCAAAAGACTGCCTAGTTGGATCAGACGTAATGGATGGCTCTGATCAGGAGAAGGTATTTTTTATTAGACGCGGCCGACTCTTATTATTATTATTAATAATTTTGGGAAGTGGATTCCATTTTTCTATTATCAACAAAGTGCGGTTCCCGTACGAAATGGGACCCATTAGGTGGCGTCATCATCAAAACACTCGTCGAATCTCCCGCTTAACTATGAAAGCTGAGGTATCGCCTCCCTTGGTAGCTGCCCCCCAAAATAATAAAATTTCATTTTCATTTAATTTCCTTACCAGCCTTGTGTAAACACAACCTAACCAACAAGGTCCAGAAGATTCACTAAATTACATGTTCTTTAAAACAATTTAAAACAATTTTTTTTTATATTTATATGAAGTATTGATTTAATACTACAACTTCAAATTAAAAAAAAACTATTATTTAATGCAAAATTTTTTAATTGAAAATTGAAAATTAAAAAAAATAATTACATTAGATATCTCTAAATTATGATTCTTATTCTAAATTAGTCTCTAAATTTTAAACATTCTAATTACATTACTAATTATCAATGTATATCAATCAAACCCATCCACTATTAAAACTGTTAAGACATACCTTAAAATGGAAATTTTAATCAAAAATAAAATGTTAACACATAACTTTTTAAATAATAAAATAAAATTAAAAAAAAAAGTAAATACTAATTTCTATAAAACCTTTAAATGCCTTAAAATTAAGATAATTATGACATTCATTTTTACAATATTTTTTTCATTTTTATTTTAAATTATGTCATATAAAATTTGACATCTCATTTAATGATTGAATTAATAATTTTAGTGATAACATAATGTTATTAATATAATCTCGATAATTTGAAAATATAATTATAAGGAAATTGAAAATTTTAACTTAATGAAATAAAATTTGATATCCATTCATTTCCATTGAAAAGATGAAAGAAGAAAAGGAAGAGGGGGAAAAAAGGAAATACTTTAATTATAAGTAAGTAGAAACAACATTGAGGAAATTCGAAATTTCCTCAAGTTGCTAAAAATAGATCCCTAGAAGTTACATTTCTTTTATATACGTTACATGTCAGCTTTTACCATAAAAGAGGAAAGCAAAAAACGCAGAGAACCGAAGCTTAAAACGACATCCGGAACAAACGGGGAAAAGAATTCAGATCATCTCAGCAGGCAACTGATTAAGATCAAAATCAAACACTCTCGGTTGCACCCCTCGTTCAAAACCAACAACCGAGTACGAGGAATCTGAATCGCTCTGGGCTCCGCCGGCATCGGAGAGACGCTTACCGGCGGAAGCAAAGACCTCAACGAAAAACACCGGATGATTCGCCGTCATGGGGAGCGAAATAGATCCGCTGGCGAGTGTGAGGTCCAAAGGCGGCGGAGAAGAGGACTCCACGGTGCTGCTCTGGCTGGGGCTTAGCGTGAAGTCGTTGATGTTAGTGTAGGTGAAATTTGTTTTAGCCTTGGCGCCTCGGAATTCTCGTGCCGCCGCGTCGTAAGCACGTGCTGCTTCCTCGGCAGTGTCGAAGGTACCGAGCCAGACTCGGGCCTTTTTTCTCGGGTCCCGGATCTCAGCTGCGTAACGGCCCCATGGACGCTTTCTGACTCCGCGGTAACGGATCTCGTTCATAGTCGTGTTGGGATTTGGGTTGACCGGTTGTGATTTCGGAGCCATGTTCTTTTTCCTCCCTTGAGCCGTAAATGAATGGATTAAGGAAGATGGAAAGGAGGGGGATGTGGTTATATAGAGGAGGATAAGCTCAAAACGCACCGTTTGGCTCTTCATTGTGTTCAGTCAAAGCCGGATCTGTGGGAGTTGATTTTTTGTTGCATGAACCACTTCAGTTCAATGTCGGCTTCCAATTATTATGCGACGCGTTTCTTTAATTTTATCTGTCTATGATCAATTTAGGCAGTCAAATGGGAAAACGACCATTCAGAAATATATATATATATAATGACTTATAAAGGATCATTAATAATTTTCAAGAGAAAATTTTTTTGGCATTAAAAAATAGGCCAAGTAATTTTACGAGTATAAATTAAAAAATAGGCTTATTTAGGTCAAAAAATACTATAAGAACTAGTTTAAAGCTTTTTTTAATATTTATTTAAAATTACTACATTATTTAAAAGAATTAAATAAATATATTGTAAAAAATAATAATAACTAAATTACCTACCGTAAAAGATTTCAAAATAAAATTAAAATGGCCCTTCCAAGAAGAACCTTGAATGTAGCCAAATACCGCGTTTTCATTTGAAACATTATAATCAAAGATGGGACCCACACGCACCTGAGAAGCACACGTTGCACATGTGAAAAGATGGACTACGTTCCACAATTAATTGTTAATGATCGCCCGCACCAGATTATACTGACTTAGCCACCAAAGTCTTTGACTGCATTTTATATTATGTTATGGTGTCGTGTAATAATTCAATATATTATGTTTAAATAAAATATTTTTATATTAAATCATATGGGTATATGTTAATAGTTTAATATTTTTGCTATCGTGTAAATAGCCCATCCACAGCCAAAATATTAAAGAAATAGGAATTATTAATAAAATATATAATTTATCCGATCTCGTAGCCGCCATGCCGCAACAAAGAAACACAATGTGTTCCGCTGTTACAAAAAATCCACGTGTTGAGAAGCAGGAAAGAGTCAAAAGAGGGTGGCGTTTGCTAACGGCGGTTGAAACGGCGATTTGGCCGTTGCTTTGTTTGGTGGATGTCCTTATTAACGGAAAAGGTACTCAACAGTGACGGTGAATATTTATTTGTTGAATGCTTGGTCGGTTTCACTAGGGGGGGTGTTTCGGTCTCAATCACCTCATGCCGCGTGGGACGGATCTCCTACGCTCTTGAAATATATTTATTTCCCTATTTTAATCTTGGTGTAATTGTCGAAAATACCCTCAATGTTTATAGATTTTTGAGTTTGAGCCATTAACCTTTTTTTTTAGATTGACACCCTCAACATTACGATTGTTTTAAAAATCGATCAAATTTTAACAGTAAACATGAGTTGACTATTAATCCAACTGTAGGTCATAGATGACGTCATCTATAAAAACAATTTTTTTTTTCATTTTGTTTCAATCTTCTTTGTTCTTCTCCTCTTTCTCCCTTCCCCTCTAGTTGCTGATGCCATTTTGTCCAACACCCCCGCTGCCGCTACCTTCCCTGTCACTCCTCATTTCCTAACCCCCACCACTACTCCCTTCCCTCTCACTCCTCATCGTCAATCTCACCACGAACGTCCTAAAAAGAGGAATAAAAGTTATTGGGTAAGAAATGTTGGTTCCTGGTTCTCTAGGGTTCAACATCGTCGTTTTGGTGTCCCTTCTTGTTGTCTTTTTGATAATTCGACATAAATTGAGGAATGCAACGGCAAGGAAAGAGGAAGTTATGAGGTTACACGAGCTGGTCTCTCATGAAACTGCCTATGTGGAAGCTCAAGACGCCATGGAGTACAGTTACTATTCCAAGCTCCAATCTATTGTTTCCTTTGTCCCTACCACCACCTGTTGTTCTCAGTGCAAATTTGTTCGTTACTGGTTTGTTTCTTTTTTGCCCCTCTTATAGATAGATTTAATTTTTGACCTAATTCAAGCAAATTAAAATGTAAAGGGGGGTTTATAGTGGTTGTTAGATAGTAGGAGCAACTGAATTAGTTGTGAGAATTTATACTTAAGAGTAATTGTAGCTTGAAGATGAATTGAATGGTGAAAATAAAAAGTTACTTCGATTTTGAAGGGAGAATGGTGGGATAAATATTTCTAGGGAGATGTTTAAAGTCTTGAATTTTGATAGAAAAATGATTGGGTTTTCACACTATAGTTGTCTTCTTCTAAGCATTATTGGCAGGAGCAGTATTGTGGTGAGATCGATGGTGAGGAGTGAGGGAAGGGAGCAGTGGTGGGGGTTGGACACAACTGCGACAACAGTTAGAGGGGAAGAGAGAAAAATGAGAAGAACAAACAAAATGAAAAAAAAAAAGATTTTTGTTTTTATAGATGACATTATCAATGACCTCGTGCTTATATGGTTTGATTTAAGATCATCTCAGGTTTATCGTTAAAATTAGACTGATTTCTGAAAAAATCGTAACGTTGAAGTTGTTAATCCTAAAAAAAAAAATTAAGGGCTCAAACCCAAAAACCCATAACATTGAGGGTATTATCGACAATTACGCCTTTAATATTTAATTTTCTTTTTCCAATTTAATACTTAAATACTCTCATTTCTTAATTTAATATTTAAAATATGCTTATATTTTCAATTTACTTTTAACTGACATTAAAAAAAAAAAAAACTGGTGACTGATCCTCACATGGTGTTTTTTTTGTAATATATATATATATATATATATATATTATGAAATGTATATAAACATTAAAAACTATAAATATATAGATAAATATATAAAAGTTCAAAATATATATAACTAGAAAAACATATAAATTATTAAAATTAATATAAAAATAAAAATAAATTAGTTGAAATTAATAATATTATAAAATGTAAAAAAATTAAAATTATAAAATTCTGTAAATATTTTTAAAAATTTAAAATTTATTAAAAATATTAAAAAGTTGTAAAATCTAATTAAAAAACTTGAAAAAGAATTAAAAATTAAAAATTTGTTAAAATCATTAAAAAATTTAAATGGTTAAAAATTGTAAAAAAACATTTAAAGATTATAAGAATTTTAAAATTTATTATAAATTTTTTACAATTTTTAAAGAAAGATAAAAATTGGAAGATGCCAAAATAAAAAGAAATTACCAAATTATTATCCCAACACAACATACAAAAATGGATTATGACACGAGTGATGTTTTTTTTTTTAAGGTATGATAGAAGAGATGATTAACAAAAACATTAAAATAAATCTCATAAATAATTAGATCAACCACAAAATAAAATTATTGCTTCCAAAATTATTATTCCATTTCAAGAAAGATTATACTTGCTTACGAATAAATAATAAATAAATGTTAACTCTAAACAATCACATTTCGATATTGTATTTGCCTAAAACTAAGAGTAAAGCCAAAATTGTTGATAGAAGGAGTCGGGATATTTTTATAACTACTTCTAAAAATCTATTTTTAAATTCGGGATAATCTTAAATCTAAGAAAGACAAAACAAGTTAAATACTCAATTTGAATTAGATATTATAATTTATAAGCTTATCTTTTACCTAATATTTAGATACTGGTTATACTTAGATATTGCAATTATTAGACTTTATTTTTACCTAATTAATACTTAGATACTATTTTATATTAGTTTAACAAATTAAACTAAAAATGTTACTAAATTTATCATAAAAATTATAAATTCTATAAAAGAAATCAAATTAAAAAAGCTTTGAAAAATTTTGGAGATAAACATAATTTTTTTAACACTAATTATTATATCAAAATAAAAAAAAACTAAAACCTAAAGGAGCTTAAAGGAAATTTCACAAATTAGGGAGGGAGGCCCTGTTATTCCCTAAATTCGCCTTTACCTAAAATGATTAATCAAGAACTAAAGACAAGTAATTAAAAAATATTATTGATAATATATTTTTAACAAAAATAATAATATTTTTTTATGAAAATATAAATGGTTG
Source organism: Gossypium stocksii (assembly GCA_020496765.1). Taxonomy (NCBI): domain Eukaryota; kingdom Viridiplantae; phylum Streptophyta; class Magnoliopsida; order Malvales; family Malvaceae; genus Gossypium; species Gossypium stocksii. The sequence continues at coordinate 9,081,229 of CM035621.1, read as the reverse complement.
ACTGATTAATAAAATAATTTTAGCTTTATCCGATAATGCATTTAGAATTCAATAAGGAGAAAGGCAGATTTTTTATAATTTTATAATTTTTAATATGTTTAATTATTTCATGTATATTTATGAAGAGTTTATATATGAGTTTTATAATAGTATATTAATTTCAACTTTTTTTTCATTTATTGTAATTTTTATTTTCATATATATATATATATATTTATAATTTATACGTGTTTCTAGATTATATATAACTTTTTTTTCTAAAATTTTATATATTTATTAATGTTAATATTCATTTGGTAAAAGAAGATACTATATTTTTCTACCAAAAATTGACACGTGATGCCATGTGGTTGACCACCAATATCTTTTAAAGTATGTTAAAAAATTAACTGAAAAATATGATGGAGCGTATTTTGAATATTAAATTAGAGAAAAAAAAAGTAATATACCAAAATAAATAAAAAATTGAGTACATTTCAACTCTCAAATCGTAAATTAAGCCTTCTTCAAGACTTCGCTTGAATGCTGATGTTGGGTTTCGTGAGACCAATGAGATCTAAGGGCTAGAAGTAGTTTGGGTGTATGATTGTGATATAGACACGTTGGTGGACTAGGCTGATGGTTGGACCATAGATGCTGGGCTTCTGCTTGGCAAGGTAGGGGCGTTGACTCACCAATTACGTGGTGAGACAAGGCAGGCAAGCAATCGTGTTTGACGAAATGAGACGATCATTTAATTTGTTGAGACAAGGCAGTTGTTTCTTACATTAAGAAAGACCCGAGGAAGGAAAATACTCCTAAATTATTCATTATGTCTTTACTAAGGTTTTTTTTCCTTTTTAAATTATGTATTTTTTAAATTAAGATAAAAATTATGCATAAATGTAAGGAGTTGATTAGATTGATGTTGACTTTAAGTGAGAAATTTATTTTCTAAATAATTGATTAAATTTACTTTTAGTAGGACTGAACTTGTTGAAGGTTGTTATCCTATCGTGTTTCAATTAAGATAAAAATTACACATAATTTATAAAGTAGGATGCTATATCGCACAACAGGATGTGCCTTTTATTGGTGTTCTTCTATGAAATTTTGAAAGTTGGTTGTTATGTATTCAAATACCTTTTACTTTGCCATTCATTGAAGAGTTAATCTTGATTATATTGTGAGGTTTTGTAGAGAGTGATTGTGATAAATTGGGTTCGAATTTGGGGTTGCAATTATCCATTGTGAGAAGATAGATTAAGTTTAAGTCAATAGTTGTATCAAATGAATTAGTGAATAAAATCATTCTTTGAATAATATTACATATGCGTAAGATTGATAAATCCAAATTGCATTAACAAAATTCGTTTGTATGTTGCTTATTTGTTTCAATTTTTTATTACTCTACTCATAAAATTTGAGTCATATTCTCTGTTATGACAAAAGATAGAACAAAATTGTTTGGAATGGTTGCAAACCAAGTAATCTCAATTGGTATGAAAGCTTTACTTCAAACATACTTTAAAGGGATCCTAACTATGGTTTGCAGTAATGCAATCCAAAAAGAAATGTCACTCTGTCTCATGTCTCGTTGGTAACTGAAGTGCAAGATTGAAGTAGGGACAATGATGTTCCTTTCAATAGTTTAGAGAAAGCTTACCCGTCAATGATGGATATTTGAAATTAATTGTGTAAATTAAATCAAGCTTTGGAGCATGAAAATGTTAGAATCAAAAGTGAACATTCAAATCTTGTGGAGACAATTAAAGAAAAAGATAATGTGATTATTGATCTTAATAAAGCTAATACGATGATTAACGAAATTATCAAAGAAAAAGATGAAATGATTGCTAATAGGGGTGTGTAAAATTCGGGTAAAACCGAAAAAATTCGGTTAACTGACCGAAGTCAGTTAATCGGTCGGTTAACCGAATTTTTTCTGTCGGGGGTCGGTTAATAATTTTTTGAGTTTTCGGTTAACGGTTATTTTGGTTTGAAACCGGTTGGTTAACCGAATTTTTTGGGTTTAACCGAAAAAATTAATAAATAAAATTATAATATATAAAAAAGCTCACTATTCACTCAAACCCAATCCAACATAAACCCAATCAAACTAAAATTAATTACCCAACCCAATCATAAAAATTACAAATAATGTAATAAATAAAAATAAAAAAATAATTCGGTTGATTCGGGTAATTCAGTTAATTCGGGTAAATCGAGTAATTCAGTTAATTTTATACTTATTTTAACCAAAAATAAAAAATATATATAATTTTCAGTTAATTCGGTTAACCGACCAAATTAACCGAAAAAATTTCGGTTCGGTTAATTTTTTTTTAATTTCGGTTTGGTTAACGGTTAAAATTTTTGAAGGGTCGGTTAATTCGGTTAATGATGTTTCGAGTCGGTTAACCAGTCGGTTAATCAATTGAACACCCTTAATTTCTAAAACGGATGCAACCTTAAAGAAAATGAGCAAGAGTTAAATGATGCAAAAAGACATTCTCCAAAAATATGAAAACTAAAGTGATGGTATCTCAATCACTAGAAGTTTTGAACTTAATCGTCGTGAACTTGGTAAGAAACCTATATTGCCGAACATATTATATCTCATTGTTACAAGTTGATGAATGATCAAACATGGAGAAAGACAATAAACGCTAAATCTAATGTTGCAACAATTGATCAAATAGTACCTAGATAGCAACATATATGTAATAAGGAGAAAGGAAAATTTGTATATCATCATTGTGGGGTTAGCTGGACACATTAGTCCTTATTGTTATAGAATGATGTGTGATTGGAAGAAATTCAAGACTACTGTAAAAATTGTTACAATAGTAAATGGAACAAGGAGATCACGAAAAAGGGTGATTTGAATGAAAAAAGATCAATTACGTTTTAGCTATAAAGACCAACAAGTCACTGATACTTAAGTGAAACATAAGGATGCAACTCATGAAAATTATATTGAAGAGATATGGAATATGGAACATACTCCATTTAAATTTCATGAAAAAAATTATTTTTATTCCACCAGCAACAACCCTAATTGTTGAATATATAGCACATCATCCCCTTGAATAAAACTTGATGCAAACATACAAGAGGAGAATGAAGTAATGAGGAGCAAAACAATGGAGTAAGTAATTATGCTATTGGTCTTTGGTTTCATTTTAAGATTTTTGCGTACACATTGGTTCAGTTATGGTTGATTTAAATTATCCTTGATTTATGAAATTAAGGCTATTTTTTTGGAGAGATAAATCTTGATAAAACGATGTATTTATTATTTTGAGGAGAGTAGCGGTGTTCAATTCGATTTTTGTCATTTATTTGGCTAGAGTTATTTGAGACAAGGATGAGATCAATGACAAACAATGACTGTTTGGAAGATCAAACTGAAGCAAACATGACTATGTTATAATAGAGATTGGAACAAACCATAATTGATATGGGGAGAAGATGGCAACAATAAATGCTTATGTTAATACAGTTGTTGATTGATGTTCTAGCTGGTTGGCAGTTGTGGTGAATTTATTTTGCTTGTAGTTTGATTTTCAAACTTGAAGTTGGTTATAGTTGTGCTTGGTTTTGTTCTTAAACCTTATTACTTTGGATGTTTATGCATTTTGCTGAAATGATTTAAAGAATATCATATGCTGAGGAGGAGCCTACTTGACACAATTGCCATAAAGGGGAAAAGATTGACAGAATTTATACTTTGTGAGCTGTTTGATGTTGCTTATTACTAAATTGATTGGTGGTGGTGCTTAGTTCCTTCTTAAGCATGGTGATGATTTGATGACTTAAGGTGATAGGGAGTTCCTAAGCATGATACTTGGTAATGCACTTTCTTAGAGGGAGTAATAATTTAGTTCCCTTATTTGTGTATTAATCATTTGCTTCATGGTTTTATCAAATGTTAAAGAGGGAGATTGTTAGAAATTTTGACTGTTGTTTCTATTGTTTCATGTCCTGTTCAAACAACAATTAGAACAATGAGTTTAGAGTAGCCAAAGTATATATTCTTTTGTTGACAATTTTTACTTATATTAAGCAGTGAATGGAGGATGTGTGGAACATGTTTTTATGAACAATGAAACTAGATTTAAAAGAGCTTTAATTTTTTTTATGTGGTGGCATGGTTAAAGGAATTAAAAGAGTTCAACTTTGATTATAATTTTATATTGCTTTCTTAAAGGATAAGAAGCTTATCGGATTGAGATTATTTTCAAGTGGGAAACTTATTTGCTAAGTAGTTGATCACGTGTACTTTAAGTAGGATTGAATTTGTTAAAGGTTGTTGTCTTATACTATTTCAAATCGGTTGTTATATGGCATAATAGAATGTGCTTTTTATAGGTGTTTTTATTTAGATTTTGAGAGTTGATTATTGTGTATTCAAATACCTTTTATTTAGTCATTGTGATTGTATTGTAACATTTTGCAAAGAGTGATTGTGACAATTTGTATTCGACTTTGGGGGCTACAACTATCCATTGTGAGATTATATGTTGAACTTAAGCCAATAATTGTATTAGATGAATTATTGAATAAAATTATTCTTTGAGTGAAACTCCACTGATTATTTCTACCTTATTCTTTATTTCAACAAACCAAATAATTTTATTTACTATTTAAATCCTTAAAGAAAACTAATTTACACCTCAAATCTTGTTTAAATTTTTCTTAATTTTCTTTCTTCCTCTAACACATAATACTGATGGGGGTGGGTTATTTGGTCTCTAGGGGTTCATCAAATTTGGAGATTGGCTATAATAAAAAGATGTTAAAAACAATTTAAACATAAGGCTTGGAGATATTCTCAGGAAAAGAAGTAATGGTTTTGTGGTACAAAAGCATTGTACTGATATTACAAGACACAATCATTTTCTTGGCAGTAAGCAAACATGATTAACCTGAATAGATGGGTGTCTCCCTCTTACATCCTTGTGCTCCTCAAAGGTCAAACCACAACCCCAATTCTTAGATAAGGCCTGGCTGAAGTATTAAAAAGGTGTCCGAGTGTTATAACCCTCAAACATTTATTTTAACCTCCAATATTTATTTCCATAATTGAAAAACATTTAATCATGCACCTACATTGGGTTATTCTGATAATAATTAACTAAGGCTTGAATGATATTTTGTTAGAGAAGTTTTAAATACAAGTGTATTCACAAATCAAGAGTAAACTCAAAATTACCAAAATCTCAATATTCCCATTCGGCTAAACTATATTATTTTCTAGGTTGCCTTAGAACTAGCTGGTTTCACTTACAAGAGTAAACTTTATTTGGTCCAAAAGCTTAAATATTAATTGTGGAGAAGAAATACTCACTGCGAAAGGAAATACTGCTGCATATTGAAGAACACTGATACGAAAAGACACTGCCAATCATGCAAAATAAAGTTACACTTATTACAAACATAATTAAATATGTAAAAGCATCAAATTTTAAAATAAAGCCAAGACCTTTGAGACAAACTACAAATGGACACTTATAATTTAGAATATTTTGTAAAAAAATTTAAAACATCAATTCATTCCCTCTTAATATTTTCTAAGTTTAACACAATTAAATTTATTTTCTTTTTTATTTTTAATATTAGGAGTTGAAAAATTTATTAATAAATTTGCATGTTGCTTCCCATCTTACATAAACATCCAAATCCCAGCTTTTAATGGCTTTGACATGCGTTTGCTTGTTTTGTTTTCTAACCCTAAACCCCAAAACAAAAACAAGAAAGAAAGGGAGGGTCAGAGCAAGCAGAAGTGGGCGTATAAAAAGCCTACTGAATATCAATCATCCCCAAAGTTTTAGCACAAAATTGGAACAAGGGCGTGCTTTGCTGTTGTGATGCAGATTAAGTCAGTGATGGTGGGGGGCCTCTTTTCAAACAACTGGCTTCCCAAAATTTACCTAAAGCGTTAGTGTTTTGATTGCAATTCCAATCATTTCACCATTCACGTGCTCAATCCCAACCTTAATATAACCAAAGATGCTGCTCAGTCTCTCAATCATAACCAAAGATTTTCCCTTCAAGCTTTGTTTTTTTCCACCTGTCAAAACACAAGCTTGCTTTAATGTTGTTGTTTCTGCATGAATTTGTACTATTTCTATTATGCATTCATATCTCTGAAAATCATGTTGAAGAGTTTTTTCAGACAATCAAAGCTCACATCTTACACTTTTTGTCACTTCTGTTTAGGATTACATGTAGCTTCAGAATATATGTAATGCAATTTTCTTTTTCTCTCTTTATTTACTTATTTGACGATAAAAGTTGGAGAGAACTACAAAATCGAAAAGTTGAGAGAAGATTTACCAATTGAATAACTCTTTCTGAAATATCTTTTAATTATTAATATGCTTTTAAGCAGTCCTTAGTGTAAATACTTTTCAAATAATAATTGAACAGTCGAATAGTGGCTAATAGCGTTGTTTTTTTTTTTTTTTTTGCAATTTATATTATTATATGTATTTCACTTTTTGTTAATCTACGAGAATACATGCATAGTTTTGTAGACATAGATGTAGGAAATTGCATGCATGTATCACAATTCTTGGATGATAGGCTGTATCATGCAAAATAATAATAAATGAGAATGCATATATATATATATATATATATATATATATATAAAAGTTTGTCACAACTTTTACATTCTTTGAAAGTATATATATAAGTTTAGATGCGAATTTATAATTTAAATTAATTTTTAACCATGCATCAATTAAAACACTTTTTTTTTATCATATATATTTTTATATATCGTTTGATATGTTGAAGGACATTAAATTTAATATAAACAAATTACGATTATTATTGACTGATGGATATATTATATGTGATATACAGATGAAAAATGAAGTTGACATCGAAGATAGCCATTGCTGATGAGGTGTAGGAAGGCAAGTATACAGTGGGGGAGCGTAGGGGAAACCCAGGGTGACATGGCTCCCTAAAATGGTAAATTTATAATTTAGGTTTTTTATAATTTATAAAATTTTAAATTAGTATTAGTAAAAATTACATTTTGGCCTTTCCAAAATTATATAAATTTGATTTAACTCTTTAAAAATTATAAAAATATAAGCTATTAAAATGATAAAATTGTATTTTTACTATCATAAAAATATATAATTTAATTCGACTCTTCTAAAATAAATTTTTAGACTCCGCCACTACAAATATGTTTTCGTTGAAGATAAAATTGTAGATTTTGAAAGTTCAAAAGTGTAAGTTTGATGGTAAACTTTATTTTACTGCTCGTATTTTTAAAAGGGTTAATATTTAATTTCATCCTTGATTTATACTATTGAATTAAAAAATATAATATATATGATTAAAAAAATGGTTTGCTTTAAGATGCAATCTCACATCTCATCCTTGAAAATTTTACTTTTTGTCTTGGAGGGTTGCAGATTTCAACAAGCATACTTAAATGTTAATCTATTCCAATTTACTAATACACATGGGAATAAATTATAAAGGGTCACAAATAAGGGTATAGAATGCTTTGTAAATTAAAAATAAAATAAATAATTATTTTAAAGGATATTTACTTCTATCCTAAAACTTTATTCTAAATGAGTAATGCCAAATTTAGGGCAAAGCAAAAGCAGATTATTTGACTAATACAAGGGTTTATTAATATGAAAAAAAAAAAGAATAAATTAAATATTCTTAATTATCTTGTATTATTAATGAATTATTAATCAATACTAGAATTTTCACAAACCACAATTTAAATTTATTTTATTAATTACCATAATAAAATGTTTTGTCTTTAATAATGGAAAAATAATACACACACAAAAAAGGGAAATATTGATGTAGATGCAAATATGTATAGTCTTGCATTGTTAATGCACTATTATGACTAAGAAGTGAATAAAATAAATAATAGTGCAAAATGAGAAAAAGAAGTAGTTGGGACACCATTATTTTATGTAGCTCATAAAGTAACCAAATGCCCATTTTAAATGGACCTTTACTTTCCCCTTCCAATATTATATGTTGACATGAAAGGGTACAATGTTAACAGAAGTGTAATGAATATGTCCCTTCCACAAATAGGGCAATGGTCCTTTCTGACTCTCCATTACCCTAAACTCACACCTCACAATCTTGGCTCCCATGTGATCAAACAAGCTCAATTTTGACAATTTGGAGAGAGTAGGAATCAAATTTTACTCTTCTCTTTTTTAACCCTATTTTATATATCATAGTTTTTTACAAGGAATATGAATCAATATCAACTTTTTTTTTTTTTAATGAGGAATCATAAAGAAAATATTTTTATATAGAATTTTAAATTTATTTCACTATTTTTTCTTATTTTTCATAAAAGGATCCAATTTCAAAATTTTCCCTTGCTCTACTTTCAATTACCCCACAAACTATATTCAACGGCCCATTTATGAGCATTAGTTAGATAAAAGTCCTTTGCTTTTGAAACATTTAATGTAAGAAAGAAAAAAAAAAAAACCTTTTAAAAGGTTATTTATGGGATTTTTTGTGTTTGATGAAATAGTAAATCATTTTCTTAGAACCCAAAAAGAAACCAGAGATGAATCTTTTCCGGGAAAAGAAAATTAGATTTGGACGGGGAAAAGGGGAAAAAAGAGGAAGGGGTAAATTGACTGTTGTGATCTCATAGTTGAAACATACTTATCAGCCATGGATAAGTCACCATCATTTTAAGCAGCAAAACTAAGATTAATTAATGGTAACAACGCATTATCTTACAGACATGAAAGGGAAATCTTAGCTGACGTTAATTGCTAATCACCCGTCCTTTTCTAAGCCTAATCCTAATGACGACATAGTTGGAAAATTTGAAGAAAAAGTCTAAAAAAAAAAAACACACATTAATGGCTGGAAAATATTCCTCGAGTTGTAGTTTGATCAGTAAGTCCACATGCAATCGAACTCAGATGGACCAATAGATATCTTAGCACCAGCACCGGAACCGTTGTTAACTTCCTCGGATACAGCGCCGAAGTTCAATGGTGAACCACCGTGAAGTGGCGGTGCTGCTGCCATTGTCGGCTGAGAGAAAAAGAAAGGGAACTGCAAATTCTCCTGTAGAGACCTCAAGCTAGGGAATACTGAAACACCGGGGTTTCGCGAATACCTTGAGATTGAATCAAAACCATTGTTGATCATTTGGGGTGATGGTGGTGGCATTGCTAGGTCGAAACCCGGGTGGAAGAGAGGAGAGGTGGTTGTGGAAGTGGCAGCAGCAGAGGCAGCTGCAGCAGCAATGGTGGAGAAACAGGACACGTGCTCAGATTGTGTATGGCTGTCGTAGGAGCAGCTGTCACGGTCGGTGAGGGAAACGGCAGTGGTGGTGGGATCAAGGAGAGGTGGAAGGGAGATGGAGGAAGGCGAGCTAGGTTCTTGGTAAAGAGCAATGGAGGCACTCATACGGCCAGTCTTCCTTGCTCCGCCGCCATTGCTGCTGCTTGCACCATTGCCGGAACCACTCTTCTGAAAAACCCTGGATATAACCCATTCATCCTGCAATGATGAAAACTTGCATATTTTTAGCCAAATGAAGAAAAAACATTGCTTTTCCTGCAAGTAAATTGGGGTTAATGCAACAGTGAAACCATTGGAAAGATAACAAAGATTAGTGAGATTCAGTTAATTGCCAAAAGTCCAAAACGGTAAAAAACACTTTTTAAGAGATTATATTTACAGTAAGATCTTCGCATTTTCAGTGTTAAACCTGAAAAACAAGGCTGAAGAGCTTAAAGAGTAAATGCATGAAAACAACAGTAATAGAACAATGCTTTGAACACAGATTATTGAGTTTCAGTTCACTGAACAAGTAAGAATCATTGCTTCAAACAGGCTATAAATATACATACTGTAAAAAAAGAAAATAACCCTTAGCTTTTCATCAGCAATAAAACGAGAAATGTGAACTTGGTTATTTCATTGGAATGAGTGCAAAGGAAAAAAAATTTAATTGCTTTTATAGAACAATGATGCAGAAAAGATGTGGGTATTTAAATCCCAATGAAGACAAAGGTTTTTATATTTGACTGCAATGCAGTGTGCAAATGGTATTTAGATTTCCCAACATACCTTTTCCAGCTCCTTAAATGAAACAACAGCATACGGTAACGTAATTAATGTAATAAAGTACTGTGTTATACGCATACATCATTGCTTGAGAGCAAATTTCAGCTCTCAGGAAGCAAAGATGAAGCAAAAACAGTACGTACACAGTTACCAGATGAACCAAAGATCGACCATGAAACAAGAAATTAAAACACAGCATAAAGAAGCAATTAAGTGAGAGAGAGAGGGGAGAGACCTTTGAGCTTCTGGAGAGATAATGGTAAGCAAATTTTCCTTCAAGGCGATATTCATGCATGACCCAGTTGCTTTTTTCTCCTTTAGGAGCTCTACCTCTATAAAAAACAAGGGTTTTCTTCATCCCAACAAGTGCACTCGTCTTTGAGCTGTAAATCTCCCTATCTTTCCCAGTAGCTTTCCAATAACCAGCTTCAGTAGCTCGGTTAGTTCTCAACCCAGTTGGGTATTTCCTATCTCTTAAACTAAAAAAATACCACTCTTTCTCTCCCATCTTTGCTTTCTCTGCCATATTCCATGTCCAATGCATAAAATAAAGAAAAGAGAGAGTTATAAACAGTATGATTACATTAACGAATTTTATGTGTATAAAAATGAAAAGGTAGTCCAGAAAAGTGTTAATGATTACATACCAGGAAGTTCCCAAGGCTCACACTTGTTAAGGTCAACTTCAGCTATAGCTCTACCAGTAAAGCTACTATCAAGAACTTTCTTCAACAGGTAGTAAGTAATAAGCTCTTCATCAGTAGGATGGAAACGAAAACCAGGAGGTAAATGTGTATCATCATTGTCAAAATGATGGTAACTGTCCATTTTCAAAACACTTAAAAACCTGGAACCAAAAACAACTAAGAACCCTACACTTCAACACCAAAGCTAAAACATCATGAAATGAACAAAGGGAAAAAAGGGTTTTGAAGCCGAAGAGGAATGGGAAGAAAAGGAAGGGAGGAGGGGTTATATGGGGTGTGACAATGGGGGGTGAGGGGGGAAAAAGGGATTTGATGAATCGAGTGACAGAGGAAAGAGAGGCACCAGAAAATATTAATAATATTAGAAGATTAGGGGGTGGGGGATAATTTGAAGCTGGGAAAATCTGTGTTGTTTCTCTGCAGTGTCCTGTTGCGAAATCTTTCTCTTTTCTTTCTAAGGAGAGAGATAGGCAGAGGGGGTATGGATTATGATGAGAGGGATAGAGAGAGGGGGTGATGTATGGGGGGATTAGAGTATGCGTGCGTGCGTGAGAAAGTGTGCAGGTATTCCCTGTCCTGTCAGTGTAAGAAAAAATGAAAGGAGAAAGTAAAATTTCTTTTTCTTTTCTTTTTTCCGTTTAAGAGACAAGAAAAGAAAAGGGTGAGAAATTGATTTTGAGAAAGTAATATTATTTTATATAATGTAAAAATGTAATGAATCGATAAAGCTGTTTCATATCTCTTCTTGTCAGAACAGTACAAAGATCAAAAATTATACACACATTGTAATTACACGCCACTCTTTCTCTTCGCTTCCCTTCTTTTTCTTCTACTAATAAAAACTAAAATCCTTTACTCATTTTCTTAACTACAAAGTTGATAATTGATGGAAAAATAACACCCAAAGTCATAAATGTATATTTATTTAATTTCAAAAAGTAACATTAAATTATATTTGAAAATAGCTAACAATTGTTTTATGACTATCAATTAACTCCTCAATTCCATTTAAATTTTTTTAACTATTAATAAGTTTATAGTTTAATCTCTTAATTTAAAAAAAAAAACTTTATAACTTTGTCACTAAACTATTCAAAAGTATTAGAGTTTTGGAGACATCATTTACAATTGTATTCCAATAATCTCTCTACTGTTCTGCCTTCCACCCTAGTTAAGAAATACATCGAACTAGAGCTTTCTACCTTTTTTTTCAACTTTAGGGTTTACTTTTTCTTACAATTATCTAAAATCTTATCAGTTTAAACTCGAAACCCTAACAAAAAGGCTTTCTGATCTTTATCCATCATTGTCAGATGGCCATTTGACCCTAATATGTTCCTCTTCTTAGCGAATCTTTCTCATTGACCTTTTTCCATTAAGCCTTTGTCACCTGAAACTTTCTAACTAACTCCTGACTGGTTTCGGTACATTTAACTCTCCTTTTGTATTTTGATTCTCTTTTCCTTGATTTTATTACGCTTCTCTATTTCTAGAGGTCTTATTTGGGACTCATTGAAACAAAAGATTTTCTTCCTTTTTTGTTATTTTTTTGTATTTTTGCTTGATTTGATTATGGTTATGGTGATATTTGATTATCAATTCGGGGTAAGAGTGTGTGAATAACTTGATTGTGGATCTTCTTGAGTTATGGTTTTGGTCAAAATGTAAATGATAAGTCAAATAAGAATGAAAGGTTGTTGAGTTGGTTGGGTTAGAGGTGAGGCATAGAGTTGACAGTGGTTTTACTAGGTTTTGAGGCTTGAGTTATTGATGATACTATTGGTATTACCGGGTTAGGGAATAATGGTGTAAAGGTTGAGTGACCAAAGTGTAAAGTTGTAAACTTACTAATAGTTTAGTGACCAACTTGTAACTTTTTGAAATTGAGTGATCAAATTGTAAATTTACATATCTCCACATCTAACATCATTTAGCAACTTAACAAGCTTGTGACCAACTTGAAACTTTCAAATAGTTTGTGATCAATTTGTAACTTTTTGGAATTGAGTGACCATACCATGAACTAACTAATTGTTGAGTGACCTTAGGTGTAGTTTTTCCATAAACAATATATAACACTCTGTTAAGTATTACTCACAAATAAGGAATCAATTTCATATTGTTAAGGAGAAACATATTGATAATGTAAACACTTTGAGCTTTTTCAACCAAGCTTTTGAGGATTGCTTTAGTTTGCATAATTCTTTACCTAACTTGGACACACGTTTTTAACTTTCACTATGTTGTTAATATTGGAAAAATCTCTGTTTGAAAATGGTTTTCTTGTATAGCGAAAAATTAAAAATTTAAAAATAGACCAAGTTTGTGATATTTATAGTAATAAACCTTAACCAAATCCGTACAAATGTTTTCGACTTAGCGGACATTTATTGTTCCCGATTTTTAACCAAATGATCTTCTTCACTATTCTCATACCACGAACTGCTTCGAGTATGAGCTTGAACCAGTTAAATCGAAACACAAAACTAAAAAAAGTTTTCTCTTTTTTTGGGGTGAAAACAAAAAATTTTCTCTTTTTAATATAAACTAGTAGATTTTTTATTTTAGAAAAATATATGTAATAGTTAATAATAAATTCTCTCTATTTTTCAGCAGAATAACAATCTCACAAAAGTTGTTTTAATAGCTCTATCGGTGCCATTTATTTATCGGAAGAGAAAGTAGAACCCTTGTTGAGTTGTAGTGGTTAATTTAAAATAGAAAAACAACTTTCTACTTAGAATAAGGCTAGGGTGGACGGCACACCCTAGTATTCCTACTAGGGTTGCCACCCCCTTTCATGTCCATAAGGGGTTTTTGGACCACCCTCACATCGAGTCCAATTACGAGTACTTCCTGGACCTTTTTGACCCAATACCTTGTAATATGATTCAACCCAATTCAGTTTTTGTATTTCCCAAAATAAACTTTAATATTTATATATAAAATAATTCTCTCATCCCTATTTACACCTAGTAAAATTTTGACGATTTTGCCCTTGGTAAAATTTTGAGAAAATATGTTTAATATTTCACAACTCAACATGTTTAATATGACTGAATGGTTTATTTTCATTTTCGGGCCTCAAAATAGTCCAAAAGCATAAACTCATTCTTCTAATCATGTTTTAAATAATTCCTATAGGATTCCAAATTGATCATTTTCATTTTCATTTTCATTTCCATTTTTAAAGACCTACATTCATTTTCAAATGATTTCATTTATCCATTTCAAATGAGGAGAATGGTCTGCTATTTATAGTATTTTCTGAAGGGGAAAAATGGTAAATACACAATAACAGAAAATATATTTGCGAATTTTCTATAACTGAAAATATTTTAAAAATAATTAAAACAAAAAAATAAATTTTATCAAAAAAGGAACATATGCGGTACGTGTTGTAGACATGTGTTAACATGAACACGGACACAGATCAGGCCGGGTGGCGGCGACACAAGTATGTTGGGCATTTACCCCCAATTACTTAATGAAGGTAAGAGGCAATGCTATATTTAAACCCTCTTAGAAGCCTTTTCTCAACTAGTGTGAGATTACCCACTTTGCATTATCAACATTCCACCACTAATGCAAAAGAATTGAAATTTTTTTTGTAAATATGAGAAAAGGTAAAACCTGAGAAGAGCAACAACAAAATTAGCATCTTAAGCACTAATATCTTGTGGATTTCAACTAGTACATAGTGAAATGAGTGATTCCTCTCTTTAAAAAGTGAATGAATCTTGAACTTGTTAATATATGGTTTAACTCATGACATGGGACTAATATCAGATTCAATTGATGTTCCATGATAAATCAACAAATTTTAGACAATAAACCTTAGGACGTTGGTAAATGCTCTAGAAAGACTTCGCAATGTCTTTTATAGAAGATAGCTATGTAACACCCCTTAACCCTAAACCGTCACCGAATCAGGGTCATAGAGTATTACTGGACCTTTTAGACAAATTACGAACATCATACAAATAATCAGCATACATATTATAAAATATTCATAGTGTCCCTTTAATGGACCCTCGAGGCCCAAAATACATGTTAAAAGTGAATCGAGACCAATTCAAAAACTCGAAAAATTTTTCATGAAATTCTCAAATTTTTCGTAAGTACAGGGCTCACACGCCCTTGTGCCAGGCAGTGTGGAGTCAATATAACCTCTTTATAATCATCTAGCCAACCCTGCAAATTCAAACCGCAACCAGTTCACACCAATATCACAACCAAACCAATTTATATACAAATACACCTAAATCATATAAAAAACTTTAATCTCTAAAACTTACTAAATAATTATTCATATGTATCTATCAAAGTAAACTTAAAAAATTTCATTTAAATCCAATCCAAAATTAGTACCAAATGTGCTATATTAATTACTTATCATTCCACATAACCAATTTTAAAACATTATATATATAGATTTACAACCAAAACTACATTGACCCATATACTTAACCTAGGTACATGCCACTTTTATCAAAAGAAAGATACATCACCTAAGTTTCTTGAGATCGGGATTTGCTCTGGATGCTGAACTAGATTATTTGACTTCAACTATCTGCGCATAAAAACAACCGTACACTGAGTATATTTATACTTAGTGGTACTACCATAATTCAAATTATAAACAAATAATGAGTTATACATAATCAACCATAGAACAATTTAATTCATAAAATACTAATTCATACTTTAGCTTTTACTTTTCATCATTAACAACTCATTTGGCTATTCATCACTTCAATATTGTATGTTATCTCATTCAATCATTAATCACACTATATACCTTTAGTTCATACATTTCAATTCTCAATTTCAATTCTCATTTTATAAATTTAATTTCTCAATTCCTTTCAATAACACAATCAATCAAATTCATTCAAATTGCCATTTCATTTATTCACCCCTATTAACAAGACTCGGACCTTGGCGGATACACGGATCCAACCAAACACACCAGTATGGCACCCAATGCCTCATCGGATAGTTCGAAGCGATATTTGACACCCAGTGTCTCATCAGCCAAACCGAAGTAAATTGGTACCCAGTACCTTATCGAATTTATCCGAAGTAATATAATGACACCCAGTGTCTCATCGATTCGATGTCAAAGTATTCTTGAACACTTCCAATCCTATGGTGTGCTAACTATATCCGACTTAGCCCGATGAGTTAATAGGGTATTCAAATCACATTTCGACTCCATTCAATATTCATCTCAATTTCAATTCAATCACAATTTCTCATATTCACAATTCAATTCACTTTCTCAATTCTATATGCATTTCAATTGTTCACATAATCACAATTTAATTTAATTCCATTCAATTCAACTCAATACTAATACTTACCTTAATTTACTTACCATACATATTAACGTAAAATTTAACAATTAATAATAATTAAATTCAATACTAATATCTTGTGGATCTACTTCTAAGACAATTCCAACGGTGTTCTTCAAGTAATTTCTTCGTTCTACTCTGCATGCTCCCTTTGATCCTCTTTTAGTGTGTTTTTATAGACTTTAGAATGCTCAGAACCCCTAAAAATTGGATTTTTTCCACGTGAAAACAAAAAACGGTTCGAAATCGACACGGGCTAGCACATGGGCGTATGGCCAGCCCGTGTGGCTTACACGGGCGTGTGATCTACCCGTGGGAAAGTGCCCATGCCGTGTGGCTCTTGGAAACAACCCATTTTGTCCGATTTTGGCCCCTTTTTTTGCTCATTTTGCTTTCCTATGCTCACCTAAGTATAAAAACATAAATTCAAAGGATTATGAGCATCAAATTCATGAATTCTCATCATAAATCATTTAAAAATTTGCCAAGCATAGGATATGAAAATATGTTACTTTTACGATGTATCAAATATCCCCACACTTAATCATTTTTTGTCCTCAAGCAAAATCCCCAACTCACAATTAAAATTAATTCTTCTCGACTTATAATTCTCATCAATAATGTTTTGAAATATTCATAAATAATCATACATTAAGGATTCAACTAAAAGAACATTAAAGTTTCAAACAATCCAAGTCAAGTATTTTAACATGAAAACATAGGCATTTCCCTTTATCTAAGTAATTACCTTTAATTCAAAACTAACAAGAGTTAACATCCTCACTAAAGATTCACTCAAATCAGTCAGAGTGTTTAAGGTTCAGAAATAAGCACTCAATAGTCAATCATGAAAAGTCATTACCATAGGCCTGTATGAAGATCAAATCTCCACCACAATAAATTGAGATGATACATAAATCAAAGGGTCTTTAAAGGATTGTAATGAGGCTTAGGTTAAGGGTGTAGTTAAAGGCTAAAAAAGAGGGTTAGAATCGAGATTGAATTGATAAATCACCAAATTAGAAAAATAGACTAATTTTGAATAATTACATCAATGGATAACTAATCATGAATAAAAACGAGGTTCTCCTCAAAATTAAGCTGTTCAAGCTCAAATATCATAGAACTATAATAAATGTGTATTTTTTGTATTGAACAATAAAGATAATAAGAAATAATTTAACAACTGATATCACTTATTTATATGCAATTTTTTCTTTTTTTTTTCAACGGATGATAAGGAATAATTTACCAACTAAACAAAAGAACATAGTTAGGCAACTATTCAAATCAACTCTCGACAAAAAGGGAGTCAATAAAATAGGAAAAATTCTCAATGAATAAAAAAAGAATGAGTTATGGGTTAATATCAAGGGTAAATCAGGAATGGTGTTTTAGGCTCAAAAGGGTTCACTAAAGGTTAATTATGAAGGTAGGCTTTTTATGGGGGAAGTGGGTTAAATCCTAAGTGCCTTTATCATCGCAGTATCAAATCAAAGGTGTGGTCTCGACATGTATAATCCAAGTAAGTTCTAGAATAAGAAATCAATATCGATACACTCATAACCAATAATAGAAGTGAGCAAAAAAAATATATGCTCTAAAGGCTGAAAATCTCACAAAAATTTATGGATTTTGATGTCAATCCTGTAAATTTTAAACTTGAAGATAATACCTCAATTTAGGGAAACAAATTAGAAATTTTTTTATTCTGAAAATCAACTTATCATGCTTGAATCTATCATGTCTTACAGTTTAAACAATCAATGCACAATTACCTATAACTTAATCCAAAACACATCAATAAAAATCATAAATCAATAAAAATTCATTCTAATAGTAATATGAAAACATTACTTAAAACAAAGGCATAATTCATGGATTTTCTGATAATCATATAAATATCCTTTCCACACTTAAAATGTACATTGTCCTCAATGTACAAACATAGATAATGACAGTATATGTAGAATGTCATAAGAGAGGGAGAGAAGTGAAACTGCCTTGAATTTTGGATGAAATCCTCAGAATAGTGAATAGCAGGATTGTAGGTAAAGCTAAATGTAGTGCATGATTCTGAGCAAGCTTTTAAGAAAGAACACAACTAGTGGAGAAAATTAAAGGATTATTCGATTAGGAACAACCATAATAACTAAAATATAGTTCAAAATATAATAGATAAGTATTTAAAAGATAATAAGAAACATAAAATAAAAATAAAAATAGAAATTAGAAAATAAAAAAATAAAGGTAAAATAAATGGACTCAAAGGTCCTTATCGTCAGATGCGTCGTGAGTCGTCGGCCCCGAAAAAAAAATATGGAGGTGCTGGCAAATTTGCTGCAAAGTCGCCTCAATGCTGTTGAACCGCTGAGTGCAGTACTGCTCGAAGCTAATGAATTGCTCAGGAAGGTCTGCCAAAATAGGAGTAGATGGAGGAGGATGATGACTCAAAGTTTGGCGCTGTGGTAGATCCTCGTGACAGGGAGGGACATCATCAGTGGAGCCTTTGGGTCCATTCTGAGCGTCAGAACGAACTAGCCGGTACTGAGGGGGATGCACGCCATATCATCGCTCGATCATCCTCATATGAATCATACTCGAAATTCCTTGAGGAGAGATCTGGCCAACTAAAGTAAGTGTGGATGACATCACTGGTGTGTCAAAGTGTAACACCTCTGACCCTAAACTGCCGGACATATCGGATAACTTACAGAAAATATGCAAATAATTAACGATCATAATATAAAATAATCATAAGGTCCCTTAATTGGACCTTCGAGGCCTAAAATACGAGTTAAAATTGATTCTGCATTGATTTGGGTGCTCAGGGAATTTTTCGTGAAATTGTAAAATTTTTCTTAGTTACAGGGCTCACACACCCGTGTGGGTCAGGACACGCCTTGTGTCTCCATGACATGCCTATGTTGGCATACTGTGTGACTCACATGGCCATGGTATTCTAGGACACGATCGTGTCCCTTACCCGTGTAACTCTCTGACTTCCACCCTAAGAACAAATTAATTTCACACGGCCAAGCTACACGCCCATGTGCTTAACCCGTGTGGATTTATTTTCACTTTGAATCTAGTGCAGTTTTCATAGGGCCTTGATACACACCCGTGTTCAAAGCCCGTGTGGGTCATACGACCAATCCACACAATCAATGTACCAAAACCTGGACATTCTGTTGCTCAATTTGTAAGGTGCAAGGGACATACGGCCAGTTCATACGCCCATGGGCTAAACGTGTGTCTCACACGATTTGGTCACACGCCCGTGTGCAAGGCCGTGTGGACTCTATATGAGTCTTTTATAATTACCTAGCCAACCCTGCAATTTTAAATCACATTCAATCTAATACTAATGACTTAAACCAACTCAATTCATACACATTTACACTTAAAACTTATCAAAATATAACCTTAGAACTCACTAAATATCATTTATACCATTATTCAAATTAAATCAAAAGGTTCCATTCAATTTCATTTCAAACTTAATAACTTATATACCATTTCAAATACTTAACCTTTCATTTACCATTTTCAAACATTACATAATATCAGTACAACTCAAAATTCTATTAACTCAAAATACAACCTAGATACATGCCACATATACCAAAATAAAATGTACATCACCAAAGTTGCTGAGATTGGACTTGGCTCAGATGCTGGACCAGAATTTGACTTCTACTGACCTGTGTACAGGAAACAACCGTACGCTAAGTATAGGTATACTCAGTGGTATAACTATAATTCAAATAATAAATAACCAAATAAATTTCACATATTAGATCATATATCATATAAACACATATGGTATTAATTCTTATTTTATTTTCTTTTCCATCAATAGCAACTAAATTAGCTAATTGTCAATTCAATACCATAAATATCATATTTAAGTATGAATAACCTTTGGTTCATTCACTTTATATGCACAAATTTTCCATTTCTATTTAATTTTGCCTTCTCACTTTATACCCCTATTAACAAGACTGGACCTTGGCGGATACACGGATCCAACTAACACACCAGAAAGCCACCCAGTGCCTCATCGGATAGGTTGAAGCAATAGATGAAACCCAGTGTCTCATCTGTAAAGCCGAAGAAAGTTGGTACCCAGTACCTCATTGAATCTATCTGAAGAAATATAGTGACACCTAGTGTCTCATCGACTCGAGGTCGAAGAATCGCTGAACTCTTTCAATCCTATGGCATGCCAACTATATCCGACTCAGCCCGACTAGTTAATAGGGTTTTCAATTCTCAATTCAATTTCACTTCCATTTCAAATTCAATTTCAATTTAATATACAATTCACATTTTCACACCTATAATCATCATTCAATTCAATTTTCGTTCAACTTAATAAAAATACTTACCTTGTATTTCACTTACCATACGCATAAATTAACATTTAATAATTAATAATTAATAACTTGAATTACAGTAATACAAACCCAGATTTCGTAATTACTCCTCGATAACTTTCTCCTTTCCTGTTTGTGTCGATGCCTCGTGTTCTTTGCTAGCTACGAAAATAATAATAATTTATACTATTAATTACAGCACTAATTAATATCAATAATTGAATTTCTATCCAATTTATACTCTAATTCCAATTTAATCCTAATTAACTCATTTACTTTTTCTAACTCAATTCATACTTTATTTCTATTCAATTTCCTTCCATATTCTACTTAACTATCTAATGTTTATAACAAAACCCTAATTTAAAACTTCTTTCAATTTAAATCTCTATAACACAAAACTTATAGCCTAGTTTATAATTTAATCCTTTAATCAATTCTAACTTCAAATTCATTCAATAAAACCCCTAATTTATCATTTTGTTCAACATAAACTATATTCAAAACCTAGAACTTTCAAAACTTCAACTTAAATTGAACAAAACCTTGTTCTAAAGCTTCTAAAACATCAAAATTAAGAGAAAAGGACTTAATTCACTTACCAATGAAAACTTAAAACATCAAAACCTTCGTCTTTCTTTTTCTTTTTCTTTCCCCTTTTCTCCCTTCTATTTTCGATCAAGCTTCTGTGTACTTTTCTTCGTTTTGTTTTTGTTTCATTTTATGTTTTATTTTTATTTACTTTATTTCTTAATTAGTTTAATATAATAATAATTAAAATAAATAGCTATTTAATATCAAATACATGTATTACAATTGTACACATACATATTATTACATATGTGTTTTATCACCACCATCCATTTGTCATAATTTAGTTTATTTCATAATATAACAACAACAACAACAACAACAACAACAACAACAATAATAATATAGCAAATATCTTTTACTTAAGATTTAAGTAAATCAATTATTTATATCCATTTGTATTAATCTTGTACCATGCATTTGTCAGTATCTTATTTATTTAATAATAATAAATATCATAATTTAATAATTTAATATAAACTATAATAAAAAAATTATATAATAATATAAAAATCTATGGAAAATCTTAGGTTTTATCTAAATTAAGATAGTTAAAACCTAATTAAAACCCCTTTATAATTTCTATTAATTTATAATTTAACTTTTACCCCTTCTTCAACTTAGTCATTTTTCCTATTTTCTCTAAATTAAGCTAAATTCACCTAATTAAAACCTAATTAAGCACACTACTAGACTCCTAATTACTCCTAATAATTATTTACGAACTCGGTTTACTAAGACGGAGGCCCTATAACTCACTTTTTCGATTCCCGTGAATTTAAGTCATTACACAAAGATGCCGAAGTGTCAAGCTAGGCGAGTCACATAGGTACCTAAGCAGATAGGGCCCTTTCTGCGGCGATCTGTCTGATGGCAAAAGGCAAGGTCGAAGAAATAGGCCAAGTCGAATATATGGCCGGTAGCCGTACTCCATAGATAGTATGCGTCGGTAGTACTCATGACTCATGTGCTCTCTCTCCTACCGGTCAAAGTGTGAGCTAATAATGCATGGATGTACCTCAAGGCAGGAGGGAGAGAAGTCGCATTCGAGCGACTCGCATCATAGGGTGTTGTGCTCATCGTGAGATCTGTCCAGTAGCAGGAAAGAGAGTAGTGAATGTGGCAGTGGAGGCGAAGAAAATTCTCGGCACTGATAACCGATAAATTATACATATTTTTACCTCATGTTTAGCTTTTATTTTGGATGAATTATTATCAATTTAGTGAGAATTGGTGCTTTTAATCTTTCTTTTTCATATCTTACACTCAGGAGAGTATAGGGAAGAGAAAAGAACGGAAAATGGACCAAAAACAGAGAAAATAGGCCAAAATGTGTAATTGACACGACCCAAGGATCACCACACGGCCGTGGCACACGGCCGTGCTACACGAAGACCACACGATCCAGCCCCCGACAAGCACGGCCAGGCCACACGGTCGTGCCTCCATCAACAGACTCTCACACGGCCTCTTGTCATGGCACACGAGCGTGGCACACAGGCGTGTTCTAGTCGTGAGGAAGAGGAATTTCACTCGGATTTGGATGCTTAGGGGATAAGAAAGCCATTTTAAAACTCTATATAAAGACCCTAGGAGGCAACTTGAAGGGTGTGCTTATTTTCCCGCTAAGGGAAGACTCTTTTCTCTCAAGAAAGAGCGCCATAATTCTGCTAACACAAGGAGTGAAAGCAAGGGATTACTCCAAGGGAAGCCGATTGATTCATCCCAGAAGCCAGAATTCTACATCAAGACAAAGGATCTCCCTACATTCCTTCAGGGGTTTTCGGGTTCTTTATGTTTTGTTATCTTAATTCTTCTGAGATGTTTTCTTTCTTTATTATGAACTAAACCCCTCAAATACTTGAGGGAGATGAAACCTAAGACGAATCTTGTTATTATTTATTCTTGAGTTATATGATAAATGCTTGAGTTGTTCTTAATTATGTGTGCTTAATTTTTGTGTTAATAAACCTAGGTATTAATTCAAGAAACAGATGTGCTTAAAGTAGAGGAGCAAAAGTCCCTGTGATAAGAGTAGATCTATCATAATTAAGCGGAGTTGCATGCAACCCTAGACATAGGGCGACATAAATCTGCCGGATTAGGGTCAAACCTAATATGGGGAACCATAGATCGAATTAATGCAACCTAGGGTTTAATACAGGAACTTTAGTTAACAACCTAGGCCTAGTTGCTCTTCGCCTCGACGGAGGGTTTAGCATAAACTAGGGATCTCTATGGATCAAGTCAAGTGAATAAACCGTCTAGCTCAAGAACCAATAACAAGTGAAGTCTAGGTAGATTCTCCCTTAAGTATTGCTCACATCAATCAGTTTCCCGAAAGTTTTTCCCCAATTTACTTTTTGTGCACTTTTAGTTAGTTTTAGAATTAGTTTCAACCAAACCTCTTTTATTTTTAGGCTAGATAATAGAAAGAAAGTAAGTACTAGTACTTTTGGTTCCCTTGGGTACGATAACTCGGTCTTATCGCTAAACTATACTACTGTTCGATAGGTGCGCTTGCCTTTAATATCGTGATATTAGTTAGTTTTGGTGTGATCAATTTTTATAAATTTTATTACTTAATATCGCGATAGCCGTATCAGGCACCCATAAACTCGTTAGTGTAAATGCTCAAAGCAGTGCTAAACTTTCGTACGTCATATGTCGTACTAGGCCACCGAGTCAGAAGGTAATGTTATACTGTTCGTCATGCGATGTCATCGCATGCTGAAGGTGGAACGTCGTACAAAACTCTAAGGTTAGCTTCATGTAGGTGCACTCGACGATGTCAACGAATCGATCCTATAGAGCAATGGTAAGAAGTGCTCGAACAAGGTCGGCAAGATGGACTTGCTTCAAAGCCGCCCAATCGATGCATCGGCTTACACCTAATGGTCGAATGCGAAGGAGCTGAAATAAGTTGTCTTGAGGACCTACTGAAAATCATAGAAGAGGATGGCGAGCTTCGGTGGAGGCACTCGATGAGGTCGTGCTAGGACTCTTCCGCTTTTTCGAAGTGGGGACTGCGGCCTTAGTCTTGCCTCTTGTGCTTGTCATAATGAATCTGCAATAAAGCAATCAAGAAAATTTTAAATTTAACAAGCAACCCTAATAGAGGAATGGTAATAAGAAATTAATAAGAAAGAGAATCTAAGTGGACTGCATCAACCGAACCATTGAAGAAAGTGACTATGAACATATAAAACTAATCATCAAAATGCTAAAAATAAACATCAATAATGAAGACTAATAAGAATTAATAATAAACTGAATAAGTAGAACTTGGCAAGAAAAGAATCAACAATGAAATCAACTAAACAAACTCAAGATATAATTCTGCTAAATAAAATATTAGGTTCAAGCAATCCAAATACCAAATCAAGACTTAATTTAAATTCAATCAGTAAAAGTACTAAATAATTAGAAGGGAATGTAGAACTAAGCAAGAAAAACAAGTATCTGAAATAACATAACAAATAAGAAATAAATAAATTAATAAAGGAATAAATAAATATTAAAAAAATGAAGAAAATGTGAGAGGGGACAAAAATCGACAGCGGGGAACCGATGGTCAAGTGTCGTGGGTCGATCATCGAATGGACAAGAAACAATCGTGGCGCGACAAGGAAGTGAGAAAGAGTGGGGGGAAAGGGGTAAGGTCGAGGGGCGGTGAAGGCGGTCATGCGTGGGGGCTGTTTATGAGGGTGGTTAGTCTTGGGGAAAGAAAGGAACGAGAGGGGCTGGGCTGGCGGTGAAGAACGACGTCGGATGTGGTTTTTGTTTAGGCCGTGTAGGTCAAAATAGATGAGGAGAAAGGAGAAGAAGGGAAATTCGATGAGTGTATAGATAGCGAAAAGTTAGGGAAGGAAAAGGGAGAGGATGAGGAGGTCAAGGTCGACAGTGTGGGGGAGGGAAGCTTGTGCGACAATGGTTGTCGGAGTTAGGGGTGGCTAGGTTAAATGGGGGGAAAGAAGGTGAAAGTAAAAAGAAAGAAATTATGGTTGGGGGTTTAAGAAGGGGATACAGACATGTGAAGCTCATGTTTGGGCCACACAGATGAGTCACACGCCCGTGTGGTCTCTTCCCAACCCGTGTTTGTCGAAGAGCAAAATAGCCCACTCTTC
Organism: Gossypium stocksii; assembly: GCA_020496765.1. Lineage (NCBI taxonomy): Eukaryota > Viridiplantae > Streptophyta > Magnoliopsida > Malvales > Malvaceae > Gossypium > Gossypium stocksii. Next base: position 9,055,973 of record CM035621.1, on the reverse strand, counting down.
ACATGACCTTGGACACGCTTGTGTGTCCAAGCTGTGTAGTCTATATGGCCGTGTCGTACGACCGTCTGTATCATTCTCACACACGGCTGTGTGCCTTGCCCAAGTAACTCTCTGACTTGTTTAGCATTCAAAAAATTTTGCTCCAGGTTTCATACGGCCTAGGCCATGCCTGTGTCTCCTGGCCGTGTGATATATACGGCTGTATCATAAGATTGTGTGTATTTATCGTAGACCGTGTCTCTATCAATCTTTTGGACAAATTTATGCGCTGTTTCCATATGGCCAAAGACACACCCGTGTGTCCAAGCTGTGTTGGTCACTCGGTCATGTCGCCTGGCCTTGTAACTGACTGTTGAACCGCTGTTATTTTACACAGCCTGAGACACACTCGTGTGTATAGGCCATGTGGGTTAAAAAACCTGTATTTAAACACAAAAAGAAGTAAAAATAGGCTAATGAGTACTGTTAGTGCTCGGTTTGCCTCCCAAGAAGCGCTTATTTAAAGTCTAAGCTTGACTTACCTCTCATTCGCATGATTACTGTGGTTCATGGAGTCGAAGCTCATCTCTAAAATCCTCACCATTATAAAGTTTAAGTCAATGTCCATTTACCTTGGAGGTGCAGTATGTTCGATGAGTTACATTTATTGTGCCGTATGGAAAAATAGTTTGAACCACAAATAGACCTGACCATCTTGATTTCAGCTTTTTAGGAAACAATTTAAGATTTGAATTGTATAACAAGACAATATCTCTGGCTGCAAATTGCTTGGCTTGCTTCAAATGAGCATCATGGCGTCGCTTTGTCGTTTCTTTATATAATCGTGAGTTCTCATAAGCATTTGCTTCGCACTCATCTAGCTCGTTCAACTGCATCAACCTCTTTTCACCTGCAAGTTTAAGATCATAGTTTAGGAATTTTGTAGCCCAGAATGCTTTGTGCTCTAATTCAAATGGTAAATGACAACTTTTCCCATAAACAAGTCTGTAATGATATGTTCCTATGAGAGTTTTATAAGTAGTTCTATAGGCCTATAAAGAGTTGTCTACTTTTATCGCCCAATCTTTCCTATTTGACTCTACGATTTTCTCTAGGATACGTTTAAGTTCTCGGTTTGCAACTTCAACTTGTCCACTAGTTTGAGGGTGATAAGAGGTAGCGGTTCTGTGGAGCACGCCATATTTCTTAAGGACATTATCAAATTGAGCATTACAAAAATAAGTACCCTATCACTAATAATCGCTCTAGGTGTTCCAAATCAAGAGAAGAGCTTCTTAAGAAATCTCACTACCACTCTAGCATCATTAGTAGGTAGCGCTTGAGCTTCCACCCATTTTGACATATAATCAACCGTTTCTATGATATATTTATTCTGAAATGAGCTAGGAAATGGACCCATAAAATCAATGCCCCAGACATCAAATATTTCACATGAGAGCATTTACGTTTGAGGTATTACATTGCGTTTAGAGATATTTACTATTCTCTAGCATCTATCACAAGAAGCAACATACCTATTAGTATCCTTACATATTGTGGGCTAATAAAAACCTGATTCAAACGTGTTATTTGCTGTTCTAGTCCCACTGTAATGTCCTCCTGTTAGTCCTGAATGGCAATATTCCAAGATTTTAGTTGTCTCTAACTTTGTAACACATCTTTGAATGACTTGATTTGTACATATACGAAAAAGAAAAGGATCCTCCCAAAAATATTTTTTCATATCGGCAAATAATCGCTTCTTTTGATGATATGTCAACCCTTTTGGTATGATGTTAGTAGGTAAGTAATTCGCAATATATGCAAACCAGGTTACTTCAGAGTCAGATATAACCAAGGGTTGTTCCTCAGGAAATGATTCATTTATCTCAATCTCATCAAGCTCTTTGAGATATAGATTATCAAGACTGGAAAGGTGATCTGCCGCAGGATTTTCAGCCTCCTTTTTATATTGGATTTCCAAATCAAATTCCTGCAGTAATAAAATCCATCTTATAAGTTGAGGTTTTGCATTAGGCTAAGTTAGTGAATAACAAAGAGCTGAATGGTAAGTGTAAACGAAAAATTTAGACAAGATTAGATATAGTCTAAATTTATCAAATGCAAAAACTATAGCTAGCAATTCTTTTTCTATGGCAGTGTAGTTTTCTTCTGCGACTGTCAATGTCTTGCTAGCACAATAAATCGGTTAAAAAAGCTTGTCTCTTAAATTCTAAGGGTAAAATCAGTTAAGAACTACACCTACAGCAAAATCACTCGTATCATACATTAGTTCAAACGGTAAATTCCAATCAGGTGCAATTATGATCGGAGCATTGATTAATTTATCTTTTAGAATGTTAAATGCTTCTAAACATTCCTGATTAAAATTGAGAGGAACATCTTTTCTAGTAAATTTGTTAAAGGCTTAGCTATTTTCGAAAAATATTTAATAAACCTTCTATAAAACCAAGCATGTTCTAGAAAGCTTCGAATACCCTTAACTGAACTAGGAGGAGGTAATTTTTTAATGGTTTCAATTTTCGCTCTGTTAACCTCAATCCCGTTACTAGAAATTTTTTAACCTAACACAATCCCTTCTTGAACCATGAAGTGTCATTTTTCCTAATTAAGTACAAGGTTCGTGTCCTCACATCTCATTAAAACTCGTTTTAAATTTTTAAGACAAAGATGGAAAGAATTGCCAAATACCGAGAAGCCATCCATAAATACCTCCATAATGTCTTCTGCAAGTTCATTAAAGATGGCCAACATACACTGCTGAAAAGTAGTAGGAGCATTAAATAATCCAAAAGGAATTCTATGATCAGTAAATATACCATATGGACATGTAAATGTCGTCTTCCATTGATCTTTAGGAGCTATCGGGATTTGAAAGTAGCTAGAGAGTCTGTCTAATAAACAATAGTACATATGCGCAGATAGTCTTTCTAACAATTGATTAATGAATGGCAAAAGAAAGTGATCTTCTCTTCTGGTAGCATTTAGCTTCCTATAGTCAATGTAGACTCTCCGTCCAGTGACTGTTCTTATTGAAATCAATTCATTCTTCTTGTTAGTTACGACAGTCATGCCTCCTTTCTTGGGAACAACCTACACAGGAGTTACCCAAGTACTGTCAAAAATAGGATAAATAACTCCAGAATTTAGAAGTTTAATTACCTCAGCTTTAACTACTTCTTTTATGTTGGGATTCAGTCGTCTTTGAGCTTACATACACAGTTTGTATTCATACTCCATTAAAACTTTGTGGGTGCAAAAAGAAGGGCTGATCCCTCTAATGTTCGAAACTTTCCAAGCTCTGGCTCTTTTATGCTCCCTTAATACTTGTAGTAACTCATCATTCTCATTTGGCTGTAAGTCTAAAGCAACAGTCACTGGTAATATGGAATTATTTCCAAGGAATGCATACTCTAGGTGATTAGGTAATTGCTTCAGTCCCAGTTTGGGAGGTTCTTCAAAAGAGGGTTTTTTGTTTTAGTTTATCGTTTACCTCAATACCCTCATAATTCTTCTATCTTAGTGCAAGCTCATTAGAATTTAAATCAATTTCAATTTCATTTACCACTATTGTATTGTCAGCTACCTCCTCACCTTAGAAGAACACAGTTTCAATGTGTCTGATATGCGTGATATAAAGTAATAAAATTTATAATAATGATCGCACCAAAAACTAACTATTATCACGACTTTAAGGCAAGCGCACCTATCGAACAGTAGTATAGTTTAGTGGCAAGACCGAGATATCGTACCCAAGGGAACCAAAAGTACTAGTACAAACTTTCTTTCTATTATTTAACCTAAAAATAAATGGGGTTTTTATGAAACTAAACTAATTCTAAAACTAAACTATGAATGCACAAAAAGTAAACTAGGGAAAAACTCTTTTAGGAAAAACTGATTGATTTGGGCAATACTCAAGGGAGAATCCACTTAGACTTCACTTGTTATCAATTATTGAGCTAGACGATTTATTCACTTGACTTGATCCGTAGAAATCCCTAACTTATGTTAATACCTCCGTCGAGGATAAGAACAACTAATCCTAGGTTGATTAACTGAAATCTCTTTCTAGTTAAAACCCCTAGTCTTGCATTAACTCGACCTATGGATCCCCTTATTAGGTTTGACCCTAATCCGGCAGATTTATGTCACCCTATGTCTAGGGTTGAATGCAACTCCGCTTAATTATGCTAGATCTACTCTTAAACAGGGACTTTTGCTTATCTGAATAAGCACATCAATACTTGAATTAATACCTAGGATTATTAAAACAAGAATTAAGAACACATAATTAAGAACAATTCAAGTATTTATCATATAACTCAAGATAAAATAATAACAAGATCCGTCTTAGGTTTCATCCCCCTCAAGTATTTGGGGGATTTAGTTCATAGTTAATAAACAAAACATCTCAGAAGAATAAAGATAACAAAACATAAAGAACCCAAAAACCCCTGAGGATTGAAGGGAGATCCTCTGTCTTGATGTAGAATCCGGCTTCTGGAATGAATCAATCAGCTTTTCTTGGAATAATCCCTTGCTTCCACTCTCTGTGTTGGCAGAAATAAAGTACCCTTTTGAGGAGAGAAAAGCACACGTTTGTAGTTGCCCCCTAGGGTCTTTATATAGAGCTTTGGAATGCCTTTCTTAGCCTCTAAGCATCCTTTTCCGAGTGAAATTGCACTTCCTCACGACAGGGACACGCTCGTATGCCACGCCCGTATGGATCGACAAGAGGCCGTGTGTGAAACTGTTGATGGTGGCACGGCCGTGTCACCTGGCCATGGTTGTCGGGGTTAGGTTGTGCTAGACTTTAGGTGGCACGGCCGTGTCGCACGGCCGTGTGGTGGACTCTTAAGCCGTGTTGTTTTCACACTTTGGCCTATTTTCTTCGTTTTTGGCCCGTTTTTCGTTTCTTTCTCTTCCCTGTGCTCACCTGAGTATAGAACATGAAATAGAAAGATTAAGAGCACTAATTTCCACAAATATAGTGATAATTCATCTAGAAATTAAGTTAAGCATGAGGTAAAAATATTTATAATTTATCGTTTATCAGTGTCCTTATGAATAATTTCCTGTAATGAATCTTGAATAACATAATCAATGGAATAAATAAAATAATAGAAATCATCTTGTTCCCTAGAAAATCTCATGGCATCATAGATTTTAAAAATAACCTCTTCGTCACTATCCTAAGCACATGTTTACCATCACCCACATCGATGACAGCTCTAGCTGTAGCTAAAAATGGACGACCTAAAATATAAGGTACTTCAACATCCTCATCCATGTCAAGCACAACAAAATCAATAGGAAATATAAATTTATCTACTTTCACAAGGACATCTTCAATAATACCCCTGGATATTTGACAGATCTATCAGCTAATTAAATACTCATCCTAGTGGGTTTGGGTTCCCCAGGACGAAGCTGCTTAAACATTTTATAAGGCATCAACTTAATGCTAGCACCTAAATTACCAAATGCTTTCTCAATATTTAAACTACCGATTAGATAGGGAATAGTAAAACTTCCTGAATCTTTCAACTTGGTTGGTAGTTTATTTTGAAAAATAGTTGAATATTCCTCGTTAAGTTCCACAATAGATAACTCTTTAAACTTCATTTTATTTGTTAAAAGTTCATTCAAAAATTCTGCATATGGGGGCATCTGCGAAATATCTTTAACAAATGGTATATTAATATGTAACTGTTTAAAAAGTTTAAGAAGTTTACCGAATTGTACACCGATGTTGTGTTTCTTCAATTTTTCTGGATATGGAATTAGTGGTTTATATTCTTTAAGTACCAGCGTTTGAATTGCTTGGGAATTTACCCCATCATTATTTACCTTTAATTTTCTTAACTTCCCCATGAGAAATTTGGATGGTTCCTCCAACCTGCATTGTAAGTATTACTATAGGGATTATTTGGAGGTCTAGAATTATTACCCATATAATTTAATTGTTCATTCTCCATGCTAAGACCGTTGGGTAAATATTCTAAATTATTCATACCATCTCATTTTGCGTCACATTGCATCACTAGATGTACCTGCGTAGAAACACATAAACCATCAATCTTTTTATTTAACAGTTCAACCTAATTTGATAACATAGTGACCGCATCAAGGTTGAAAACACCAACTGCCTTGGTTGGCTTTGTCCTCATGACTTGCCACTAGTAATTATTCAGTAACATTTCATTGATAAATTCATAAGCCTCCTCAGGTGTTTTATTATTCAAAGCACCATCGGCAGCTACATCGATCAATTGCTAGTTAAGGGGTTCAAACCGTTGTAAAAGGTTTGAACCTGTAGCCAAAGGATAACACATGGTGAGAGCACCTTCTCAATAAGTCCTTATATCCCTCTCATGCATCGTATAGGGTCTCCAAGTCCATTGGCACAAAAGAACAGATATCATTCCTTAGCTTGGCTATCTTGGCCGGTAAAAAGTACTTTAGCAAAAACTTCTCGGTCATTTGCTCTCATATAGTGATAGAACCTCATAGTAGGAGGTTCAACCACTTTTTAGTCTTATTCCTTAATGAAAAGGGAAATAACCTTAGGCGAATGGCATCATCAGAAATGCCATTTATCTTAAAAGTATCACAAAATTCCAAAAAATTTGCCAAATGAGTATTTGGGTTTTTATCTTGCAAAGCATCAAACTAAACAAATTGTTGGATCATCTGAATAGTGTTCGTCTTCAATTCAAAATTAGTTGGAGCTGTGGCAGGTCTCACAATACTCGATTCAACCCTCACTAGATTAGGTTTGGCATAATCTACATAGTGCGAGGAGTGGGATTCGGATTTGAAGGATTCGCTGTAACCACATGAGCTAACTGATTATTTTAATTTTCAGCTATCTCCTCAGGAATTATTATCTCGTCCACTTTCTCTTCCACTGTATTTTGGTGACTATGTCTTGCTTCTCTACAGTTTCTGCGAGTGGTACTTTCAACCTCATTATCAAAAAGTAATGGTCCTGACGGGTTTCTTCTAGTCATAAACTAAAAATACTTGCCTGAAGCAAATAAAAGAAAAATTAGAAGACAGAATTTAAACTAAAAACAAAAAATAAAGTGCAATAAAAACAAAAATGACTAAAGTAATAAAAATCTAATGTTCCTAATATCTTAGTCCCCGGCAACGACGCTAAAAAAGCACTAAACTAACTATGATCACGACAAAGCAGAGCGCACCTATTGAACAATAGTATCGCTTTAGTGAGTCGAGAATATCGTATCCACGAGGACTAAAAATACTAGTAATTACTATCTTTTTATTACCTAGCTGATGAATTAATGAATCGTTTTTAATCTAAGTTTAACTAAATAATTAACTATGAACGTGATAGAGAGTGAATTAAGACAATAATCAAATAAGCCAAAGATAAAGACAATACTCAGGAAAGAATCCACCTTCACTTCACTTATTATTCTGAATCTGAATTAAACAATTTATTCACTTGCCTTGTTTCGTAGAAATCCTTAATTTATGTTAATAACTCTTTCGAGACCAAGAACAACTGACTCTAGGTTGATTAATTGAAATCTCTTTCTAATTAAAACCTCTGTCGTCGCATTAATTCGGTCTATAGATTCTCCTATTAGATTTGACTCTAATCTGACAAATTTATGTCATCTTATTTCTAGGATTGCATGAACCACCGCTCAATTATGCTAGATAGACTCTTAAACAGAGACTTTTGCTCCACTGAATAAGCACAACATACTTGAATTAATATCCTGAAAATATTAAAGCAAGAAATAAAAACACATAATTGAGAACAAGAAATAAGTATTTATTATATAATTCAGAAAATCAAATAATAAGATCTGTGATAGGTTTCATCTTCCCTCGGTATCTAGGGAATTTAGTTCATGATTTGGGAGGAAAATATCTCAAAATTAGAGTAACAACAAGACATAAGAAACCCAATAAAACTTCGAGGGAAATTTGAATGGAAATCTTTAATCTTGAAGTGGACCAGCTTCTAACACGATTCCAACGTCGTTCTTCGAGTAATTTCTTCGTTCTACTCTGCATGCTCCCTTTGATCCTCTTTTAGTATGTTTTTATAGACTTTAGAATGCTCAGAATCCATAAAAATTGGCTTTTTTCCCCATGAAAATTAAGCAGGGTTCGAAAATGACCTGGGCTGGCACATAAGCGTGTGGCCAGCCCGTGTGGCTCACACGAGCATGTAATCTACCTGTGTGGAAGTACCCAGGCCGTGTGGCTCCTGAAAACAACACGTTTTGTCTAATTTTGGCCCATTTTTGGCTACTTTCGCTTCCCTATGCTCACCTAAGTATAAAAACATAAATTCAAAGAATTAAGAGCATCAAATTCACACATTCTCATCATAAATCATCTAAAAATATACCAAAGATGGGATTAAAATATGTTACTTTTTTGGTTTATCACATACCCTTTTGTAGAGCTAACTTCATCATTATCAATTACCCAATTTGCAACATAATATCCCTCTAAGACTACAGGGTATCCGACAAATTCCAACTTCCAAGTTACAGTATCATTGTTTTGGAGTTTATTTGAGACCAAACAGAGATTTTTTGAGTCTACTAACTTTATCCTCCATACCAGGTGCCACAAATCTTGGAGGTTACTTAATGTAGATCTCTCCATCTAAATCACCATTCAAGAAAGTTGTGTTCATATCCATTTGATGTACCAACAAATTGTGAATGGAAACTAAAGGAAACAAACATAAAGGGCTAAAATATTAGTCACATGAGAGTATGTATCAAAATAATCTACTCCAAATTCCTGAGTGAACTCTTTTACAACTAGTTTTGCCTTATACCTCAGTATTAACCAATATTGTCTAAGTTTCTTTCTAAAGACCCATTTATTTCTAATAGGTCTAAAACATCTAGGCAAGCCTACTAATTCCCAAGAGTGATTAGACATAATAGACTCTAGGTTATTTTTAATGGCATCTCTCTAAAAACTAGCATATATTGATTTTATGGATTTATCATAGGTTTTCGAATACTCATCTATAAAAATGCATGAGAAATGGAATCACTTATCAAAAGTCTATATCACTAATCTCAGTTACAAAGGAAGTAAGGAAATCAAGTCTGAAACTAGTGACATTCCTTTGTCTTTTACTCCTCCTAAGTTCAATATCATCATGGAGAACATCTCTATGATGTGCACTAGAAGAAGAAACATGCTTATCTAATTGTATAACAATATTTATGTTGGATTTCTTTCAAGGAAAAACATTCTTATAGAAAACATCTCTAGATTCACATATGGAATGATCATACAAACACATTAATCCATATGCAACACTATCAGAGCATAATCAACACATACAAGATCAACAGTTTTAGATCTGATGGTATCTTTTTTTTAAAAAGTAGGCAAACCTACTTTTGCTAAACACCCCCACACTTTCAAGTATTTTAGATTAAATGTATAAACTTTCCACAACTTATATGGGGTATAATCTAATTTTTTACAAGGCACTCTATTAAGAATATTGTTTGCAGAAAGTACGACCTCCCCCACATACTATCAGGTAAACTAGAACTTAGTAGTAAACTATTCATCCTTCCTTTTAGAGTTCTATTTTTCCTTTCAACTATGTCAAATTGTTGTGGGAAATAAGGGGTAGAAAACTCATGTATAATGTTGTCTTTCTCACAAACCTCTTTAAGGAAATTAGTTCCATATTCACTACCTCTACCGGATTTAGACGTTTTATTCTCCTATCAAACTAGTTTTCTACTTTTGCTATATAAAGAAGGAAATTTTTATTTGCTTCATCTTTGAATCTTAAAAGATAAAATTTTGTATATCTAGAAAAATCATCTACAAATATGATATAGTAGCGTTTTCCATTCTTACTTTTTTTGTTTTCTACCAGATTAGCATGAACTAACTTTAAAAATTCAGTCTTCCTAGTAGTAAGACCTTTTAAGAAAGGTCTAGCATGGTTGGCTTCAACACAAATTTTGCATTTATTAAAGCTACTATCATCTAGGTTAGAAAATAGATTCAATTTTATGAGTTTTTTTAGAGATTGAATATTCACATGACCTAATCTAGCATGCCAAATATAAAGGGATTCAACAATATAAACAGAAGTGGTGGCTTTATTATTATCATTAAACATAGTTTTAATCACAAATATACCTCCGTTCAGATAAACTTTCTGAACATAACCTCCATTATGGGAAAGTACAAGTTTATTAGATTCAAAGACTAATTTTATGCATGTCTTATTCAATAATCCACCACTGATCAAATTTCTACACAATGTAGGTACATAAAGAACATTATTCAATGTTAAAGTTCTACCAAAAGTAAGTTTAAGTAAGATTTTTCCTTTCCCGAGTATTTCTGAACTACAAGAATTACTCATGTAGACTTGTTCACTTTCAGCTACACTTTCAAATTCGGTGAACATTTCTCTGTTGGCGCAGAAATGTTTGGAAGCGCATGTGTCTACAATCCACTTGTTATTGTATTCAACTAAATATGCTTGTGATTTGTTTTCATTCTGGTGGTTAGAGCACTGGTAGGATTGGTATGCTTTGTGTCCAATTTTGCCATACACGTAGTAATTCACAAAGTTATTAGAATTATTCTTTCCTAGTTTCTTGAAGTTGATAGCCTTCTTGTTCTGGAGTTTTACATTCTTCTTTGAATTTTTAGTGCTTTTTAACATGTTAAACTTGGGACTAAAACTAGATTCTAAAAGGTTAGCTTTTAAATGAAATTCACTTGAAGTAACTAAAGTATTATCATTAAGATAATTTTAATTTTTGTTACTTGTTTAGAAATTATTTTTACCATACTAATAATTTTTTATAGTAATTAATATCTTAAAAAAATAAATTATATAACTGTGTAATTTCAATTCCTAATACCAAATATAACATAAGGAATTACAATATAATTACACTCTGTCAGCACGTTTAAGGAATTATAATTCTTTGTAATTACAAGAGAATGTAATTACTACCCTAGTAATTACACTTTCATTTAATTACACTGCATTGTTCAAACATACCCTAAACGGTGTGATAGTTAGTAGTTAAAACATCAAATGTAGATTAAATATCAATAATATATATTTTGAAAGAAATAATATATTTTTATGGGTTAGTATAATTTTATTATATAAGCAGCTTGAAAAATTGATATGACTTTATTTTTTAAATATTTTACAATATCATTATAGGACACTTATCAATCATTTGACTCTATTTGTGAAATCTAAAAGTTCTATTGATAATGTATCAAATATTTTTCTTTTCTTTTTTTATTTATAGTGTATATAAAAAATAACTTTTTTTGGTGTAGAAAGGGAACTAAATTTTATTACACACAAAATTAAAATCTCATTATCAATTTTTAGAAATATATTTTTACTTAAATTTCTCAAAACATCAGTAAAAGTTCAATTTTAAAGCAATAATAAAATGGTGGAAAAGTCAATCATGGTCCCTGCCCATTTTTTTGCTAGATTTAAATGCTAGGTATGTCTTGGGCAAAATTAAAAAAAAAAGTCAAATATTTTTGAAAATTTCAGACAGGAGTAAAATAGGGGAAAATTTCAACTAAATCTTAAAACAGCTACATGAAAGATATTTTACAGAGATTTTTTTTTGGATTACGGCTATTGAGGTTCATCGGATATAAACTTTTTAGGAAATTTGTGATTTTAATTATTAGAAGAAATACTAATAAAATATAGTTTGGAGTCACACTTATGGGTGACTCGCCTTTTGTATTTAATAAGTTGACGGGGCTTTTAGGCAATAAATATATAATTAGTATTTTGGTTTCACCTCGACATAGATGAGTGGTTGGAGGCTATTAGCAATAAAAAACATAATCAATGTCATGGTTGGAACTTATTAAGGTCCATTCCAATAAATACTATCTTGTTCTCTTTATTTTCATAAAAATAGTTGCTTTAGAATTTCAATAAGAACATATTGCTTTCCATATCCTAAATATGATAATTTTATCTAGTTAATTTTTTTAATATTATTTTCATATAGAATAGCCAAGTTTGAACTGGTGTCAAAATTGTTTGGTGCCTTACTGGAAAGGTGAAGCCTTAAAACACATGCACTTCATAGAGGGAAGCGATATAATATTGAAATATGCCATTTAATAATCTATCTTCTAATCAACATATAGGGTTGTGTTCATAATTGTTGGGTGCAAGGCTAGATAAGGAGGAGAAAGAATATGATGGGAATATGATGGAAGTCATTTGGTTGAAGACACTTGTCAAATCGATCCCTCTAGCAAATGAAACTGTTGAGCAAATAGACCGATACACCGAAGCTTCAATGATTTGTATGATAAGAGAAATTCTACTTCCAAACAAGTGTGGTAACATGGTTCTCACAATATATCTAGATCGATTGTCAAATTTTGAGTTGGCTTGTACATTCAGCAAGGAGCAATGACTTTAACATAACTGGATAGGGCACTTTGTAGGGCGGCATGACACCTAATCCATAAATTAAATGGTTATTGTTTACTTCTGCAAACATGAGTATGGATACAAATGCCATAATTAACGCCCATCCCTTTTTAGACTTGAGAGTTCCCTCTTTTGCAAAGGTAAAAGTATATTTGTACTGAATATCTTACTATGTTTTCAATGATGAATATTTATAATGTCCCTTGCATACTATTTGAATAAATCTATGGGTTGCTTATATCATACCAATTATAAAAGTGACCCTAGTTGTTTGCAACAAAAAATCAAATGACTAGTTAATACAGAGGTATGTTGATGTTCTATTTGTCTTTAATGGAATTAATTATTCTTGTAAATGAATATAATTGTATTTATTGTAATTTGTGTGGTTGTATTTGGGGAACAAAACTATTAACGTGCTATAATGTCATAGTATGAGCATGCTCTGGTGTGGAGGTTGTTGTTATTGGTTTTATGCTTCTATGTTGTCAAGCGACAACATCTTGACTAGGTAAAACAATAATTTAAGTTGGTGTAAGATATTTTAGACGACCCTAAGAACCTTGGTGACTTTTGTATTATTAATTTAGGGGCTCACGAGTAGTACTGGCCCAAAGAGCATGTAAAGCATATACTTCATTAATCCATGGTGTCAAGCACCTTCCTAATTAAACTCTAAACCTTATAACCTAAACTGTAATATAAAACCTTAACTGTAATCTATTAAAAGGACCTTGAAACCCATGGATGTTGAAACCTTTCTAAAAAACTCTAAACCTTATAATAAAACTTTGATATGGAATCCTAACCCCTACTTTATTTGAAGGACCTTAGCACCCATAAATGTCAAATCTATTTAAATCATATTCCTTGAACCCTTATTTAAGCATTACAACAGCATTAAAATTTAATATTATTTCAAGTCTACAAGATAATTGAAAACTTATTATAATTGTAGGTATTTTGTAACATTTATATTCATTTACAGTATGTTTAATTTTTTAGATTTAGGGTTTGTTTTCTTATTTTAATTGTTATTTTCATTTTGCAGTTGGATTACATGAGGAAATGAGAGTAGTTCTGATGCGTACTCTTTAAGTTCCAAGAACCTGAGCCTAATGTCAAGAACAAGAAACACTTTTAAAAAAATTGATGAAAAGTCAAATAAATGCGAATAACAATGATTTGGTTGCTCTTATAATAAGTTTGAATGGTAAAATGTAGGAAGTAATTTGGAAAGGTTACATCGATACTAGAGATGAGCATCGATATAGAACTTGAAGGAGATTGAGTGCAACCATTAAACAAAAATGCTATGTGGTATGCTCAACGACTAAAGAAGGATAAAAGGAAAAAAGTTCTAATATCCTACTATACTTGAAAAATTTCTAAAGATATATTATAATACGGAGATTACGAGAATGATAATCTTCTAAATTTGTCGAACAAAACATGCTAAAAATAACTACTGCTTGATTTTATTTCATGGGTAGATTTTGACAACATTTCTCAAATTATTAAAATATGGTGTAGTTGATCATTTCTTGTAACAACATGATTTTTTAGTGGTGTCGAAAATAGTGGTTCAAGGCCACCAAATCCAGCAACTATGCTTGTAAATATTATTATTTAATATTTACAAGTGAAATATGGTTTTAAAAAGATTTTTGAATTAGTAATTTGTGATTTATAATGATTTATTAGGCCAAGTGGTTTTAGAAAGTGAGGCATCAGGACCTCGTTTCTATAAATCAAACCATAAATATTTATAAAAATATTTACGGAGTGTCATTAAGATAGTATTAAAGTTTTGTTGAAAAATTTTAACGTTTTGATAGTTAATTAATTAAAAAGGACTAAATTGAAAAAGGTACAAAACCTGCTAATAATAATATTTAAGTGATTAAATGGCTTGCTAAATAAATGAGGGAGGACTTAAGAAGAAATTAAACCTATATTAAAAGGATGAGGTGGCAAAAGAGAAAAAAATAATAAAATAAGGCCATTTAATGGCAAAATTATAAATTTGATGAAATCAAATTAAAACAAATTAGATTTTCATAGTTTTCTAGACATTTCTTCTTCAATTTTCGGTTCAAAACAGACATAAAAGAGAGCTTCAGCTGGTTCTTCAATTTTTGCTTCATGTGAGTTCAATTCTGACCCGTTTCTTGTAATTTATATGTTTTTGAGATTGTTACAATTAGGTCCAACTAAACCTTACATTAGTTTTTGATTTTATTAAAAATTTTGGAAGTTTCCATTGATAAATATTAGATGTTTTTGATGAATAACATGAATTTGGAGCTTTGATTATATTGTATGATAATTTTATAAAGTGATTTTGTTAAATATTGATTTTAGGATTAAATTGTGAAAAGGTTAAAAATTTTGAATATCATGAACCTTCGGCTAGCTTGGGTTTGTATTAAAAATGGTTAATTTACATGTTTTGGGCTCAGGGACGAAATAGAATAAAAGTAAAACTTTAGGGTTAATTTTGTAAAAATGTCAAAAATGACCAAATCGCATGAAATAAATTTTTTTATTGTCTAAATTAATATATGGAATGAAATTATAAATTAATATATGGCATGAAATTATTAATTTAGATCAAGGTCGAGTGGAAAATCGAGGAAAATATAAAATTACCAAAATACCCTTCAATCTTGGCATTTTAGCAATTTAACCAGGTAAGTTTGTATGAATTGTATTCTGTAAAATTTTGCTTTCAGTACATTCGTAATTTGGTGTATCATGGTATTGGAAAGAGACAACGACATTTACTCAAGTAAACCGGGGTTCAGCATTTGTTGCGAACTCTCGTGTTTTACTTTTTATTCAACTCTTACGAGCTTCTGTTCAGCTCTTACAAGCTTCTATTAATCTTTTGAGATTCTATTGGTGTATTCGGGAGAACTAGCTCTTATGAGCTTTTATTAACAATGTACTCTTATCCGTAAATCGTTCTTCGATTTGGGAAAGTCTTGGTAAAGTGATTTATTTAATGAATTTGAAAGTTATCCAACGATATTCTAAATGGTTCAACGAGCAATGTTCTGTTACGAGACAATATGAGTTTGATACAAACTAATACAGGTATATACATGAAATACATGGAAACGATGGTACCTGATATATTGATATATAGTGATATATTGACATGGACGATATATGTATATGAAGAAACAATAAGACATTGATATGTATCATGACATGAACATATAAATATCTTTGATATGTTGATACATGAAAATTATGTAAGTTGAGACAAGTAATAAAATGAAGTGTGACATGTTAAGATAATAAGATTATTGATGTTAAATTTATATGAAATATGTTCAAGTATGCTAACAAGTGTTGTTGTTTGATGCTTAGGCAAATTCCAAGCTATTGGTTGAATGGTAATATGTTTAATTATATGTTGTATTGAAATTGTAAGTGTTCAAATGAAAATATGCTTGAGCTCATGAAAGAGTGGTAAGGTTTAATGTTATTTAAAATCCTACTTGCTAGGGCTGATATGTATAAATGATGTTGTGGATTTATTCACCTTGTGAGTTGTTGAATATACGTTCATGAATCTTGTGGTATCGATATTAGGTTGTTCTTGATATGTATAAATTTCATATTTGAAAAGAACTGATATGATTAAAGTTTATCCGAGCTTACTAAGCATTCATTGCTTACGTAGTTATATTCCTTTACTTTCAGATTATTAAAAGCTTGATTGGGTTGGAAGCTTGTCGGAGTTTATATCACACTATCCATAAGTTCTATTGGTACTTTCGGATTTTTTAATTTTGGTTATAATGGCATGTATAAGTGTTTTGTTCAATGTTGGCCTACATGTAATTTGTTGAGATTAGCTTGTTTTGCCTAATTATGGCTTGTTGATATGCATAATATTGATTGTAGGTTGACGCGAAATTGGCTGAGAAATATGGCTTGTAAAATAGCCTATTTTCGTCCATACAGGTAGAGACACGAGCTGGTGTCTCAACCGTATGTGACACACGGTTAAGTGACACGGCCGTGTGTCCCTTGTCTCTTCTGAAGAGTGCAAGTCAGTATATTCACACGGTCGTGTGACCCTTGCAGTGTTGAAAATTTTAAATATTCCGAAAATTTTTTTGAGTTTTCGATTTTGTCCCGATTTGTTTCTAATGCATAATTTGGGCCACGATGGCTCATTTAAGGGACGATATGTCTGATTTTGATTGGTTTTTAACATGAATATTATGTGATATGAAATGTTAGCATTTTCTATTTGTTTGATTTGTAAACTCTGGTAATGCTTCGTAACCCTATTCTTACGACGGATTCGGGTTAGGGTGTTACATTTCTATTATAAGTTTATTCATATACCTCAAATGACATGTTATTTTATTGAAATTTCATCCCTAAATGTACCATAGAGTAAGGTTTAATCACATCAAGAAACAACTTTAAACTGGATACAGATTCTATAAAATTGGCAATGGCTTTATGGACTCATTTTTTTATAGAAGGGGTAACAATACATTAACCTTGAAATGAATGGGTGTCTAGGTAAAAATCAAATTCGAATAACAGGTCTTATGATTGAGGGATAGTAGGTGTCCAATACCAAGACTATCCATAAGCACATTGTGGATTTCTTTAAACACCTCTTTAGATACGTGAGCGTGAGTTCTCTGTCTGTTAAATATTCCTTTTACTGTCCTAATTTATTGCCGAAAAGTGTGAGAATCCAACAGTGGAAGTTAGTATAGAGAAAGTTAAATCAGCGTTGTTTTCTATGAAAGCCCTTAAAGGCCAGGGACCAGATGGCAAACAACCAATTTTTTTTGAAGTCACAATAAGATACTATTAAAAATACTCTCTTTCAATTTGTGCGAAAGGCATTTTCTACAGGTAAGTTCGATAAGAATATTTTGAATGTATTTATTGTCCTTATCCCTTATGTTATTAATGTTGATAACATGACTCTGTTTCGTCCTATCGGTCTATTTAATAGTTCTTGTAAGGTTTTTTCTAAGGTGTTGGTTAACAGACTACATCCTATTTTGCAACATCTTATTGAACCCTTTCAGAATAGTTTCTTGGCAGGAAGCGTAACAACCCGTTTTCAATGAAGTTAGAACAGTGATTTCAGGATCACAAATCCGAGTCTGAAACGAAAATTATTTTAATATTATTTTGTGATTTACATTTGATAGGAATATCGTATGAAAACTTCGTAAAAAAAAATTTATTGGTTACATGTATAATTAGATGGAAATGAACAATTTGCATAAAATGCAAAAGTTAGACTCGAGTAGCTATAGGTATTATATAGCTATAGAATTCAAAATTTGAGGTCCTTATATGGCAAATAAACCATTAAAAGGGGTTAATAGATAAGTATGCTTAGTCATCCATGGAAAATTAAATAAAGAAAAGGACTAAATTGGAAAGTGAAATAATAAAATATGATAAATGATTAAATAAAGAAAATATCATCATTTATCATCATCTTTCCAAAATTTCGTTTATGAAAACCCTAGCTAAGAGAAAAGAACTCAAGCAAGCTTACTAGGCTTAATTAAGTAAGTAATATTGTCCCATTTTTAGTAATTTTTATATTTCCGAGATCGTAATAGCTTAATCTAGCTATCTAGGGGATTAATTTGTAAAGTTATCAAAGTACTAAGGTTTTTCTATGTATGATGTTTTATGGTAGAAAATGAAAGGTTGTTGATAGATAAACAACTTTTGTTAAGGAAATTTTGATGAAAACATGATTTTGGGACTAAATTTTTTGAAATACATGGGTTGCTATTATGATATATGAAAATCGGCTAGGCTTGGAATAAGGATTAAATTGCATGAATTACATTTTCCGAGCCTAGGGATGAAACTGTAATTAATTAAAATTATAGTGGTAAAATGGTAATTTTGCTAAAAATGAGAATTGAAATGAATATGAATTGATTTAAAATTCATTTGTATAGATCCGGATAGACAAAATACGAAATTAGATTGAGAAAAACAGAAAGTGTCGGATTAGTAGACAATAAATTCACGAACACTTATCAAGGTAAGTTCGTGTAACTAAATTGTGTATGTTTATATGTTTGAATTGAATGTTTTGTATGTGAATTATGTAATTACCATGTATATAAAATTGATCACAGATCCGACAATGCCTGATAAGTATTAAGTCCCGTTTGAATAAGTGAAATACGATGGATACAGGGTTTCCGAATTGGTAGTGGTCTTGCATATGTTGCAGACATACCATAGCTTGAAAGTGCGTCTTCTTATTAGCTCTCATGAGCACCCCGATATATGGTCCTCTCGAGCTTCCCGATATATAGTTATTGCGAGCTTCCTGTTAATAGCTCTCCGGAGCATCCTGATTAGTTATGATTCTGCATGTGTTGTAAACACACTACATCTCTTATGAGCATTCCGTTATACGGCTCCTCGTGAGTTTCCCGATTAAAGGCTCTTTGTGAGCTTCTCGAAATGGCTCGTTTGAACTTCTCGATATTTGGCTATCCAGAGCTTCCTGATTAATGTCTCTTCGGAGCTACGTGTTAATGGCTCGCATGAGCTTCCTGATAATGGCTCTTATGAGCTTCCCGTTATATAGCTCGGATATGCTTTCCATTATACAGCTCACTTGAGCTTTTTTTTATATGGCTCGAGAAAAGGCTTCCCGGTTATGTGCTTCAATGAGCACCCTTGAATACAAATTGACGGGTTATAGTTTTGTACACTTTAAGTGTACTATTGGTGTATCCATTGATATTTCAAATAAATTCAATAGGCAAAGTTCCGACATGAGATAATTTGAGCTTGAAATGAATTATTACGGAAAAATATATGTATATGGAAATTGTTACATGATGAGCTCATCCTGATTTCTTGATATTAACATGAAGTACATGACTAACATGTTTCTTGAGATTATATGTGTTTAGGCAAATTGCCAAATTTCTTTGGATAAATTTTGCATGCTTACTTTATATGTAAATGAAGGGTAAGCTATTTTTCCATTTTACGAACTTACTAAGCATAATATGCTTACTCTATTTCATTTTTCCTCTATTTTATAGTACTCAGAAGCTCATTAAGGTTGGAAGTTAGTCAAAGACACATCACGCTATCCATCAGCCTATTTCGGTACAAAATAAAACTGAATTTTGGTTATAATGGCATGTATTAGGTAATTTAGCCAATGTTGGCATGAAAATGTTTTGGTTGTATCTAGCCTTTGGAATGACTTGTAATTGGCATGTTTTGATATGTAAAAAGGTGGCCTTAATATGTTGATTGTGTGTTTAAAATGGATAAATGATGGAAATGGTATAGGCATATTGATGGTTAGTTTGTGATAGTATAAAATTAGTAAATATACCCATATGTATGTATGGTTGTTTTGGTAAGTTTGGATAATTGACCATATGAGTTGATATGTCATTTATAAGACTTAGTTTTGGCATGATTTGATTGTTTTATATTGGCTTGTGAAAGTGTTGAAGTGTTGGTGTAGGTAAAAGACAAGTTTGAGTGAGAAATATGGTTAGGAAATTGCCTTATTTTGTCCACACGAGCGTGTATCTCAGCCGTGTGTGACATACGGCCTAGCACATGGGCATGTTTTTTGGCTGTGTGTCCCCTGCATCTTAAAAATTCAAAACAAAATGCTCAGGTATTTTCACACGGCCTAGCACACGGATGTGTGGCTTGGCCGTGTGACCCCTGCACCTACACACGACCTAGCACACGGGCGTGTGAGATGGCCGTGTGACACAAGTCAGAGAGTTACATGGCTTAAGACACGGGCATGTCACTTGGCCGTGTGGCCAACCATATGGGTGTGTGTACCTTGCACCTAGGAAAAATTTTGAAATTTCACAAAAAATTTCCTGAGTTCTCAGTTTAGTCCGGATCTGTTTCAAATGTATGCCTCGAGAGCTCATATAAGGGACTTTATAAATAATTTTTGACATAAATGTTAAATGATATAAATTGTCTGTATTTGATCTGTATATTCCGGTAATATTCTGTAACCCTGTTTTGGCGACACATACGGG
The DNA here is from genome assembly GCA_020496765.1 of Gossypium stocksii. Lineage (NCBI taxonomy): Eukaryota > Viridiplantae > Streptophyta > Magnoliopsida > Malvales > Malvaceae > Gossypium > Gossypium stocksii. The sequence continues at coordinate 9,035,414 of CM035621.1, read as the reverse complement.
TTAGAGGTGTTACAGGAAGAAGTAATATAGATAATATATTGATTACTCAAAAAGTGATTCATTCAATGATCCGTTTTCAAAGCCAAAAGGGGGCTATGATTTTTAAAATTGATCTACTCAAAACATATGATTATGTGAGTTGGGAATTTTTACAAGAGTCTTTGGTGGATTTCGGAGTGCTCAGGGGTATCATAGAACTCATAATGTTTTGTGTATGCTCGAGTAAAATAACAACCATTTGGAACGGTCAATGACTGGATGAGTTTCAACCTGTGAGAGGTTTGTGTCAAGGAAACCCCCTTTGGCCATATTTATTTATCCTTGCGATGAAAAATTTGTCTTATATGATATTGAAACGGGAAGTCAATTGTTCTTGGCAACCTTTCAAAATTTCTAGGCAAGGACCAACTTTGTCCCATCTTTTTTTTGCCGACGACTTGCTACTTTTTTGCAAAGGAGATAGAGACACAAGTGCGAGTGGTAAAAGATTATCTTAAAGAGTTCAGCTTAGTGTTGGGTTTGACTATTAATTTGGAAAATTCTAAGCTCTTTATCTCGCCTAATATTTGTGCAACGGTCACTTTTCGTTTAAGTCAAGTATGTGGCATTCCTTTAACTGATGACTTGGAAATTATCTAGGGGGCCCTTCATTCATAAAAGAGCCTCCAAGGAGATTTATTCTTACATTATTGATCGAGTAATGAGAAAGCTCAATGATTGGAAAGGCAAAATCCTTTCACCCGCTGGAAGAAGAATACTTATACAATCTACAATAAAGGTTATTTCATTATATACAATGCAATTCTCGGTAGGTTTTGCCTATAACATGCTAATCTCTAAGTCTTCTGCTGTTGTTGATGATGCTAATTTTGCATGGATTTGAAGGTTGCAATGTCCAGAATGACTTCGTTTGTTTATTTAGTTGGCTTATTTGAATCGTCTTAATATTAGTCAAATTCATGTGTTTAAAAATATGGTCGTTGCAGCAACATGTTCACTTTGTGGGCATGATACTGAATCTTTTGTTCACATTGTTCGTGAATGTTTACCAGCGTTGAACCTTTACTCCATAAGGAAACTTGTAGAGAGGATAATTAAAATTTAGTTTCTTTGTTTCCTTCTTTTGTACACAAAGAAACACTAATATGACACACATCTAAATTTTTATTTAAATATGATTGAAGTATAGATTTAATGCCATTTTATATATATATATATATATTTAAATGTGTTATTTATAACATGGACTATGCGGATTATGTCCTTCCTGCGAAATCATTGTTACTTTTTATCTAAAAAGATTGAATAATGAAAATCTTAATGTTGCCAACTACTGTACCAATGAAGAGATTGCAAAGCAGCAGTAGGATTCTACAGCTTATGAATTTTCTTGATTGATTTATTTAACTGTTGTCATGAATTCTCAAATTTTACAAAAAAAGTAATAATATCCGTTGCCCATCATTTTCACCTATCAATCAAAAATAGCAAAAATATCTCATTTCGACAGTGTGATTTATTTACTTATTTATTTCTTTAAAAATTCGGAAAGAAAAATGTGCCAAGGACATCCCAATCCTCACCTTTATATATCTACACTGAAAACCCTATCATGATAAACAATTACTGAAAGTAGGCACTTCTGTAATAAAATAAAAATAGGAACTAAAGGGAAATTAGAAAAAAAGCTGAAGTAGTTGGTGAAGTAGACTAGTTGAAATTACAGCAAGAAGACACTTCATATATGGACAGCCTCCTTGCTTCTGTCCCTTTCTTATTTTCCTTTCTGATTTTGATTTTCATGTTTTTACTTCAAAAATAGGGTTTTTTTTTCCTTAATAATATGAACAAAAGTTATAAAAATAAGGTGAAAAACATATTATTTACGAGAATATTTGTTTTAAATAAATAAAACGGTGTCTTCAATGTGTTTGGTAATATCCCTATAAAAACAAATAAAATAATCATATTTTAATTTTAAAAGAGGTGTCGATTTTTCACTTTTTTTAATTTTATTTTATATTTTTTAATGTATATATATCATATTTTATTAGTTCTATATTTATATTTTATAATTATAAATTTTTGAAATTAATTTTTTAGTCAAATCAATATAATAAGTTATTATTTATCTGGACAAAAAAAATCTCATCCTATTACGGTACACTGAATCTACAGATTTAATAAGTTATTATTATTATTATTGTTATTATTATTATTATTATTTATCAAATAGCATATTCATTGATGTGAAAAAAGTAGTACACAAATTTCTACTCGAAATAAGATTTAAATATTTGAAATAAATCAAATAATTTTTATTTATTAAATTATGAGTAATAATTTTTAGATAAATTCTTTGATTTTTCTCTTCAATGAAGAAGTTTTTACTTAAAAGATCATTTAACCTTGATATTGGATTTGTGCCCTTCAAGTGTCGTTAAGATTTGATCTTGAACACAGATTTGAAGAGATATTTGCTTGAGAATTTGATTTAGTTTGGATTTAAAGGTCTCGTAGACATGATTTTGTATCATTGAAACCTACTTCAAAGATCATTCAGACTTGATTTTGAAAATGGGTTTAAAGAGAGTTTGGATCTAAGGGTCTTATAGACTTTAACTTAAATATGGTTGAGTCCAGTACAAGGATCGTCAAGACCTAACCTTTAAAATGGGTTTGGAGAGAATTTAGATCAAGGGTTTTTGAGATTTGAGCTTGGATAGTTAAACCTGCTTAAAGGGTACTTAACCTTGAAAAATGGATTTTATCTCCATTAACTGGATGCAATCAGATTGGTAAGAATTTTGATCCAAGGGTCTTGAAGATTTGATCTTAAATGGATGATTCAGCTTCAAGAGCCTTCTAGACTTAATCTTGAAAATGAGTTTAGCCTCTTTTCTATTGTTTAAACGAGATCGAAGGGCAATTTTCTTCAGAACCAATGCAATGTTCTTTAAAATTTCTTCAAGTTTTTCAAATTCATAAAAGATTTCTTGAGGTTTTGGAAAAAACTTCTACTCTTCAAAATATCCCCTTGAAATTTTAATTTCTAAACTTATGAATTTGTGTTGAATGGCTTGGAGGTGACCCCCTTTTATAATGCTAGCCATTCAAATAAAAGAGAGATAATCCACCAATATTTGAGTAATCCACAAATATTTAAACTATTTTATTTATTATTTATCTCATAATAATTTATTTAATTACTGATAATATAATATTTTACTATTTATCTCTTGATTAATTTAATTTTATTAGAGAAAAATAATTATGACACAGAATATGATGTCATCATTTAACCTATCGTAATTTTGGCTTTACACAAGACACTTTGCAATTAATTTGAGAATTTCTTCATCTACAACAACAAAAGAATAAAAAAAAAAAAAAAACTCCACCTAACAAATTAAGTAGAATGCAACTTAGTACCTTGAGCTTCTTACTCCTTTTCCCACCAAAGCGATTAAGTAATATTGCCTTTTGCTAGCTCCTTTTTGGAGGCTTTTTGGTTGTTGTGTGCATTGACTAAGTTCATTAGGTCATTTCTTTCTCCTAAACCAAGTTTAGTTGTTACATGGGCCATTCGTTTCATGCACAATCTAGTATGTCTTGAAGATTTTCAATGTCATGGCTCTCAAATTTCTTGGATGTCTTACTCAATCTTAGTCTTCAGTTTCCTCCTTCGCTCTTGGCATTAATTAACCCTAGTACATATATCTACTATTCACGATGCTCACTTGACTACCGTTAGACATGCGAACGTTTGGATTAGAAATAATGCAGCAAAAAGATATAAATTAGGCAGCAGTGTCTGCAAGTATACGGGTCAAATTGTAATATAGTTTGTTTACAACGAAACACTTGAAAAGTATTCCAAGGATCGTACCCAAAGAATTGTGGATTGAAAAATTTTATTATTAAATTAATTATAGAAAATAATTATTAATCTAATTATGTCACAAATTAGTAGTGTTGATGTAGAACTAAAATAATAATTAAACTAATTAAATTAATTAACCGAAAATAACCTTATGGAATTTCCTATTCCTAGTATCAATGATGCGAGTTCCCAGCCTATGATCAATTAAATCCCTAATTATCAATTAAATCGCTAATTACCTTTAACTGAGTTATTTACCACCCTTAGCAAAGAATACCCTTTCAGTCTCATCTTCACTAACTATTGCTGACTTTTACAATCTCGTTCAAGATAGTTGACGATGATATAGTGGTCCTCATGATCAGAGTTAGGAACATGATGTCATATCTCTTCTAAAGAACTCTGCATCGACATTTGTTATTTTACTAATTTTGTCATTTCCAATATTTACATTAGTAGTTCTTTTATTTCCACCACATCTTATGTGTAGGTTGACATGGTTGCTTTGCACGAAGCTGTCTCATGCAAATTACATGAAAGATTGGTTGAATATTCGAATGTCTTTAACTAGTTTGATTGTTTTTGGACTTTCTTTTATTTATATAGAGATTCTAGATTGAAACAAAAACACTTATATTCATCCAACTCTGGAGGAAATTTGAATGAATAGTTGTAATCTTACACCTTTTGATCATGACTCCGTTGATTTGTCGAGACTACGTTCGACCAATGTGATTTTTTATTGTTCCTATGTTACTCATACAAATCCCGAAATACATTATCATCCATGATCAAGTCCAATTCTTACCGGGTTAGATATTCAGGAATACCGTGTTTTTTCATAACACATCAAAGCTCCGTTTACCCAACTTGGTCCATTACTAATGTACTATTCATCATCATACCACACAAACATCTCATGTTCCTCGTCCCAACTGCTATCATCATCAAATTCATAATCAAATTTATCAATGATTAAATTAATTATTCAACAAGGTAGTTAAAAATGAAATAAAATAAAATAATAATTAAAGAGATTAGCACACTATCTAACTCATTTGTCTTTCAAATAGTATTATTTTACAAAGTAATTAAATTAATAACAATTTTTATTGTCGCAATCTCTGACAACGATGTCAATGTAACATCTCGGAATAGGGCCTAGGAGTTTAAGGCTTGGCGAGTTTGGGTTGCTAACGAGCCTAGCGAGTTGGGGTCACCAGTGAGCCCAGCATGTTGGGGTCGCCAATGGGTCTACTGAGTTGTGGTTGCTGGTTTGGGTCGAGAGTTAAAATAAGGAGTAGCCAAAAGGCAGTTATACTGAAGTTAGAAGTCCACTTATTTTCCTCTTAACAACACCACTCATGCACGTAACTCTTTCCTACTTCTATTGCAAATAGGGAATCCTAAGAACATGAAAACACTTGGTATCTATAAATTAAGCTCTTTTCATTAAAATTTCGTATTCTTTTAAATGAAAAACTCTCTCAAATTTCTTCATCGATCATTTCTTTCTCTTGTTGTCAAGTTTCCACAAAAATAAGAACCCAGAACTTAGCTCTTAGAATTTAAGGTAAGACTATATTTCTCTATTGGGTTAAGACATTTAGAAGTAATTAAGAAAGTCTGCAACAAAGAAAACTAGGTTCGTCAAAAGACTAGCATGTGCGAACCTAGCTTTGCTTGTGTTTATGTACGAGTCTTAATGTGTTGTTAATGACTTATATATGTTTGTGAAATTGCAAACCTAACAAAACCATCTATAAGAAAAAACAAAGAAAATGTGACCCTTGTTTAAAGCTTTCAACAAACTGGTAAGTGTATAGGGATCGTCACCTGTATGTGCAAACCATAGTGTTAATCAAGAGCTTTGGGTTTTATCCTAAGTTCCGAGAGTAAGTCTTCTCTAAACTCTATTTTGTGTTTGTGTTAAATTTGTGTTTTTATGAACTGTGATATGCAAGAGCTCTGTATTGCAAGCTAATTATAAATAGTATTTTGCAAGCTTTTCATGAATTGTGAGCTCTATGGTTAAGTAAATGTATTGACACTATAATCTTTTGTAACCATTGGATATAATGACATGCTATAAGATTATGAGTACTCGCCTTTATGTTTTATGATTTGGCAAGAGGTCTTGAGATATGTTAGGAGAAATAAGGGAATGTCAAGCCAAGCTCTATTCAATGGGATATGCTAGTGTGATGGAAAGTGTTAGGTTAATGCTACACTCGTGGGATATGTTGGACTCTTTGAGTCAATGTGAGGAGTTATAATAAGATCTACTTATCTAATAAAAAAGATAATGTGTATAAGAGTGTGTTTTCTAAATTATTGTGTTTGACTGTTTTAAGCTAACTGACCGTAAATATCCGCGAACCAAGCTTCGCATAAGTATGGCGAACCTAGTTTGCAGTTCAGTAACCTTGTTAAAACGTTTGTTTAACTTATGTTTTGTGCGTGCTATATGATTTTTTTGTACATTCAATGGGCTCACAAGAACTCACACATTCTTTACTAAACATTACAGATAGCTAGATCGCACGGTGCATATCGGCAAAGTAAGTGATCCAGGAGAGACATAAGCATCGAATAGGTGATACAAACGAACTCTGGGCATAAAGGCAATGTGGGATTCTGCTTAGGCTTAGAGATATCTTTCTATCTTTTGGCTTCACTGATTATTCTTGGACGTATTTTTTTTATGTCTTTTATTTTCTTTATGTTTTATAAGTACTTTTTGCGGATTGGTAAATCTATATATATACCTGAAGTTTAAGTATGTGAATATAGTCCAAGCCAGGTTTGATGTTTCCCTAATTTGCAAGTTTATGCTTAATTATTTAATTCCCAATCAGAGTCTTCGCCATAAGATCGGAAATGAATGGATCAAAATTGACTAATTTTCATAGACTTTGCCAAAGTTGTTACAAAGCGACAGAGTTGTCGAACAGTACAAAGTATGAACCCTAACGATTGGTGAATCTGCTACTTGCAGACCATTAAGAAATTTTTATACGTGGAATTGGTGAGACCCTGCGAAACGTGTTCACAAAACCTAAACACATAAGGGTCGTTCACGAGACTTACCCTGTTTAGGGAGACTTACTATACGAAAACTTAGAATGCATGAGTTATGCAAGGGATGGGATATTAAACTTTTGCAAATGATGTAAGTTCGCATATTACTACTGTTGTGTACCATGAAGCAAGCGATGTGAGTTCGCGAGCTTGTGTTTTCTCAAATCCGAACGTGTTTTGTATGATGTATTGGAGGTTCGGTTTGTGTTTAGTCAGAGAGTCACTTAGGTGGCTAATGTGACGTTCCATGGCTAGGGCCTGGTGACTAGACTAGTTATGGGGTGTTACAGTCAATAACTTAACCGCCACCAGACGTGCAAACATTTGGATTGGAAATACTTCAGCAAAAAGATATAAAATTAAGTAGCGGTGTTTGCAAGTATACAGGTGAAATTGTAATATAGTTTGTTTACAACAAAACACTTGGAAAGTATTCCGAGTATCGTACTTAATAGATTGCAGATTGGAGAAATTTATTAGTAAATTAATTACAAAAAGTAATTACTAATCTAATTGAGTCGCAAATTAGTAGTGTTGATGCAAAACTAAAATATTAATTAAACTAATTAAGTTAATTAACTAAAAATAGCCTAATGGAATTTTCTATTCCTAGTGTCAACGATGGGAGTTCCCAACCTATGATTGATTAAACCCCTAATTATCAATTAATCGCTAATTACCGTTAATTGAATTATTTACTACCTTTAGTTATGAATACCCTTTGGTCTCATCTTCACTAGGCATACGAACACCCTAATTTAAGGGACTAAGTTCTCTATTTTGATAAAGTTAAAGGATGAAATTTAGAATTAGATATATTTATATCAACATATTATTATTAACTACCTTAATTTAATGAAAACATATTACTTTTGGTAAAATTATAAATTAACAAGCGTTGGCGTAGTAATAAATATAAGGTAAATTACATCAACAGTCACTCAACTTTGATGTAGCTGACAAAACAGTCACTCTGGTTTCAATTCAATCACTCAACTTTTGAAAATAACAAAATAGTCACTAACGTTATCGAAAAATGACAAATTAGTCATCCATTAACATTTTTCCTCGTAGGTTTAACTGTGCAGCTAACGTGGCCAATTAACTTGCCATGTTGGAAACCCAATTAAACCCAATTAGCTGACCTGGCAGGTTAACTTGGAGTTTACCCAAAATTGGGGCCCATTTAAGGTTTTGCGGGTTGGAGAACTCAAGCAACTAGTTTGATGATTCGAGTGGTCAAAAGTCATGGTTAGTTGAAGAAAAGTTATCGTTGAAATATGGCAGTGATTCGATGGCAGACAACGGAGATCTGTTGAAGCCTTGTTCGTAGCTTTGAGGTCTTAATCTTGGGATTTTGAAAGCCTATTGGGATATCAGAAGTGAGATTCGATAAGAGGCAAATAGGAGCCATTGGTGATGATGGTTGGCCAGAGAAGGCCATGAACAATGCGATCAAAATTAAGAAAAAGAAAAAGAAAAATAGAGGAGAAAAAAGGAAGAAAAAAGGGATAGAGATTGAACGAATAGCAGCGAACTGAATGGTGGCTTCACCTTGGAGGAATAAAACGGTAGTAACTAGGGTATGTTCATTGCTTCTCTTCTTCTTTTTCTTCTTCTCTTCTTCTTTTCTACTGCCCAGCTAGGGCTATGTGGTTGTTTAAATGACAGCTAACCCTCTGTTAAATATGTCACTTTTCGTTACGTTTATAACAGAAAATGGTTAAAAAGACTGTTTTGTTATTTTTTTAAAAATTGAGTGACTGAATTAAAATCAGAATGACTGTTTTGTAAGCTGAATCGAAGTTAAAATAACTGTTAATATAATTTACTCTAAAATATATTACACTTTTAAAGAAAAAATGTAAATTCAAATATTAAGCACAGTAACTAAAAACATAACGGGGAATAAGAAAGAAAATTGAGAAGATTTAAAAATGAAAAAAGAAATTGTGCTGTTGGTGTAATCGATGCAGAGAAGATTAGTCGTTATAAACGGGTAGAAATCAACCCAATCAACATAGATAGATGCACCGAAGAAAAAGGTTTATAGATGACAAAAATAAAAAAGATATTAAAATGTTGAAACAGTGATTTCAAATTTGAATCATAAGTAAAGACGTACTGGATCATTAAAGACTAATTATGTATTAACATATTGATTGTGGGTTGCTAAGTGCATTATCTTACTATTATGTTTTGGAAAAAAGGAGCATCTGGATTCTTTGATTTTAAAAATAACGGTAATGTGTTTGTGTGCATACTTTTTTTATCTTCTTTCTGGAATTTCAATTGATGAAATGATTAGATTACCATGCATGCATCAATTCAACCAATCCCATCCATCACCAATCACCAACAAAGAGCTACCAGATTTTGACGCGTCATGCTCGGATTTTGAGATTTTACCTTTGCCCACAGGCTTTACATCAAATCATCTCCTCAATCTGCAATTCTGCATGCTTAGGTCTTTCTTCTTTTCTTTTTTTATATTTTCATTTGGGCAGCGTGAGCAGTTCCATGATTCTAGTTGTCAAACCAAAACCCAATGCTTCTTTTCCAACAGTCGTTTCCTAAAAAGGCCAAATAATCCCCCCCTTCTTCGTCTCCTATTTTGGCCATTCCCTCCCTTTCTTCTCTCAGTTTTCAAACCTCCATTGCCATTTTACGGCTGTGCCGTGCTGTGCTGTGCTCTTTTATTTCTCTTCTTCGAAATGCTAACCAAACCTTCCTTTGTTTCTTGAGCATTGGCCCTTAGCAAATCCATGCAAGATCTCACTTTCTTTTCTCAAACGGAAAAACAACATTTCCAATGCTCTCCATATTGGTGAAAAATTTAAGCGTATTTCATTGGAATTTGATTCCTTCTTTTCTTTTTTATTGGTTTTGACCTTTTTTCCTCCATCACGTGCTTTAGCTCTCCATTAAAAGATATTCCTCAATAGTTTACCTGCTTTTTTTGTGTGTGTATATTATTAATTACTTCACCACTTTAATAATATAAATATAATTGGTAATCATCTTCCCATGATTAACAATATACCTTTTTTCATTCAAGATTTATTATTTATTCATGTTTTGTCACATAAAATTGATTTTAATAAAAAAATCTAGTCACACTTACTATAAACAAAATATCAAATATTGATATGATTTTAGTTCTCTAATTCCATTCCAACCCAACATTTATACAAGAGGTGTAGCTTCACAATATCACTCATCAGCAAAATCCTTTATATTAAATTAATTCCCTTTTTCACAAAATCATTTAGAATCATACAATAAAACAAAAGATAAAACAAAGGTGAAGAACCGACAGAGGGATAGCGCGAGTGACGACAAGGTGAAGTAAGCCGCGCCGCCCTCCACCTGTGGCGCCTTGTAGTGCGAGTCAGGGCGTATTGGCCCACCCTTAATCTCTTCCGCTAAAATGCGGACCCCCCAACCGTAGTCCCAGATTGGCTAATGGCGTAATTTTATTAATATTGTACAGTGGCAGTATCAATAATGGGGAACCCGTACGCCTTTGATCTTTGACACGTCAACATCCGTTTTAGGATAAGGTAACGTGGCAATATCTTAGGTGGGGTAGTTGGGATTTATTTATTTCTACTTCAATAATTCAATTCCTTATGAAATTTATTTGTTTAACTCAATTATTTTTATATGGGAAATGTATAATCTAATTTCAAATTTATTTCTTTAGTTTTTACTAATATTATTTATTCCAAACTTTTCTTAGTATTAAATTAAAACATATTTTTATTTTAATTAATACATATAATTAATCTCAGCATTGCACGAAAAAAAAAAAACTAGTATATATATTATACTATAAGATAAATACACAAAAAAAATGGAAGGTTTATGATTTGGAGTATTTAAAATTGCAACAAGTGGCTGCTCTTTCTTTGCGACACATCTGAAATTCAAATATTTTATTTATTCCACTATTAATCACATTATATAATTATTTAATTTAATAATGAATATAGATAACATTTATGTTTTGAATCAATATAAATATATATTTTTATTATATATATTAAAAATGCTTAATATTATAATTTTTTTAAAAATTATTTAAAGCTGTTAGAAAAAAAAATCTGTTTCACTTAAACGTTTAAAAACTTTAATATATTTTTTTAAATATGTTAAAACCTAAAACATTTTAAAAGTTAAAACTATTTAAAATTTTATTTTAATTTTCCAATATTTTAAAATATTTTTATTTAAAAATTTTAAGTTAAGTTAAATTAAATTAAATTTATACTTTTATTTGCATAAAGTTAAAAAATAAAAATTATTAACAATAATAAGTATCTTAAGTTATCATTAAATTAAAAGTTTTTAGCAAATAGTGGCAAATCAAAAAATTTATTTAGAGGAGGCCGAGATACAGTTATAAAATTTGGGGGCCAAAGCTAAACATTTTGTATTAAAAATGCTTAAATTAAATTATTAATTTTTCAAAATAATGGAAGTTATATATTTTTTTCATTTAATAAAAAATTAGAAAAACTAAATTGAATCTTTTAATTTTGGGGAGGGACTATAAATGAAATTATCCCATTAAGCCAAGGGAGGCGCCAAGGACCCTTTCTACCCCCATTAACTAACATGTTTTAAAGCAAATTGTTTAAAACTAACTTCAACCTTTTTTTTTTGTTTGTTTGTTTGAAATTATTGAAAATTTTACATAAATATTTAAAAATAATTTTAAAACATATTACAAATTTTTAATTAAAAATGTATAAAAATTTAAGACTATTAACAATTATGATAAAATTACGACATTTTCAAACTTTTTGAAATTATTTATACTTATAAATGTGTTTTCAATAAAAATATTTTGAAAAAAATATAAATTAAAAAAATAAAATATCTAAAATATTATAAAAATAATTATATTTTATGTTAAAATTTTACAGTTTTATACTTAAAATAAAAATTTTAAACTAAAATGTATTTAACATAATTTACATAATAATTAAATATATTTTAATTGATATAGTGAACCAATCAACGGGTAAGCTTAATTGTAAATAAATCAAACCTTAAAAGTAAATTTTATTTTCTTAGGTCGCTGTATAATTACTTTTTCTATAAAAAATTATAAATAATAAAATTAAAATTAAAATTATAAAGTTAATGGTGAACTGATGATTGATAAAAGGTGGGACCTTTAATTGAAGTCTCATATTTGATTCATAAATGTAGGAATTGATTGAAGCATCAAAAATTATTCCAACATTCTACATTAAATTTCATTACATCATTTTCCTTTTTTCTCTACTTTTTTGGACTCAATATAATGGTCTTTCAATCATCTTTTCATGGTGTATACTGTAACGGTTTAATTTTTAGTAGTGTTAGAAATAGTAGTTTAAGGTCATCAAATTTGACGAGTAAATTCGTATATATTATTGTTTAATATTTAAGAGTCAAATGTCATTTTTAAAAAAGGTTTTTAATTTGATAATTTATTATATATAAGTGATTTATTAAGTTCAAGTGGTTTTAGAAAATAAGGTATTGGGACTTTTTTTTATAAACTAAGCCGTAAATATTTTTATAAATATTTACGGAGTGTCATTAAGGTGGTATTAAAGTTTCGTTAAGAAATTTTAATGTTTCGATGGTTAATTGATTAAAAAGGACCAAATTGAAAAAATGCATACCCGGGACTCCGTTCCGGTAAATTGGACTTGCAAATATTTTTAATAAATATTTACGAAGCTAGTTGTGTAGTTAATTAAGTTTTGATTAGGTGAATTTGATTTAATTAGGAGTACTTATGAAAAAGGACTAAATTATATAAAGGGTAAAAGTTTAATTATAGATTAAAAAAATTAAAAGAACCAAATAGACAATTATGTTATTTTTAAATGTTGAGGCCCATAAAAATCTTAGATTTTTATTAGATAATATATATTAATATAATAACTTAATAATTAAGTATATTATTATATTATTATTATATATATTATATTATATTATTATATAAACAAGTAAAGGAAATAGAAACAGAATAGAAATTGAAATGAAACAGAGAAGCAGGGGAGAAAGAAAGAAAGAAAAAAAAAAGAAAAAATAGTGTTTTAAGGTTTAAAGCTTGATTGGTAAGTTAATTTAGTCCTTTTTCTTGTAATTTTTAAGTTTTTAGAAACTTAGAACAAAATATTTCATGGTTTATGTTGAAATTTTAAAAGTTATTAGATTTTTAGACATTGATTATGTTGAATAAATCAAATAATTAGGGGTTGAATTGATAGAATTTCAAGTTAGAATTGGGTAAAGGATTAAATTGTAGAATAAGTTATAAGTTTTATGTAATAGGGACTACATTGAAAGAATTTTGAAATTAGGGTTTATTGGTGAAAATTAGAGAGTTAAGTTAAACTATAAGTAGAATTTAAGTGAAAATAAAGTATAAATTGTGATAAAATGAAGTTAAATTTTAGTTAGGGATTAAATTGGAATTAAGGCAAAAGTTGAATAGAAAATTAAAGTAATTGATGTAAATTGATATTTTATTGATGATTGTAAATTTAATTTAATTTAATTTTCGTAGCTAATATCGTGTCGGTGATATCGGCCGACAAAGGAAACGAAAAGATTGATGAGGAGTGATTTGAAATTACGATTTGTATTACTATAATTCGAATTTAATTATTATCAATTATTCAATTTTAATTAATATACATGGTAAATAAAATTGAGGTGAGTATTAATATTGAATTGAATGGGACTGAATTGAATTATGAATTATGTGAATATTTGAAGGTATATTGATTGGAAATTAAAAGTGATTCGAATTGAATCAAATTGAATTAAATGATGAAAATATGTGACTATTTGAAATGTATATTGATTGAAAAGTGAATAGTATTTAAAATTGATTGAAATTGAATTGAGAAAGTGAATCGAATACCTCATTAACTAGTCAGGCTAGTCGGATATAATTGGCATGCCATAAGATTGGAAGTGTTCAGGGATACTTCGACCTCCAGTCGATGAAGCACTATATGTCCTAATATTGCTTCGGATAATTTCGATGAGGTACTGGGTACCGACTTTCTTTGGCAAGGCCGATGAGGCATAAGGTGCCGTACTAGTGTGTTTGGGTTGGATCCGTGTATCCGTCAAAGTCCGAGTCGTGTTAATAAGGCAAAATAAAAGAATCAACAATAGAAATGATATTGAATGATTTTGAATATGAATTGAAATGAGATAATTGAATTGAGATATGGAAATGAAATGTATGAACCATGGGTTCAAGAAAAAGATAATGATATAGTTCATGAAATGGTTTTTGGTAACACGAGATAATGTGAAGGGGTAAATGAACGAATTGGAAATTAGAATTAGTATTGAATGAGTTGATAAACCTAATGATTTTGTATATGAAATGGATTGAGATATCAAATTGAAAAGTGAAAATAAAATGGTTTGAAAATAATAAAATTGTATATGAGTTTAATTGAATGCAATTTATGAATTAGTTATTATTATTATTGAAACATATTGGTTTAAATGTTTAATTTGATTATTGAAAGATTAAAGGTATAAATTGATTATGCATATTTTATTGTAATATGTTACAAATTTGAATTATAGTAATACCACTGAGTGTATATACTTAGCGTACGGTTTGTTTCCGTACGCAGGTTAGTTAAAGTCAAAAGTTTCGGTCCAGCATCTAAATTGATCCTGAACTCAAAATTTGGTGATAAATTTTTTTTTTTTTGGTAAATGACATGTACCTAGGATGTTTGTATTGGTCATTTTGATAGATGGTTGTAATATTGCCATGAAGTGAATTTAGAAAATTACATAAATCCTATTTATGAAATGTTAAGTTTATGAAATGACTTACTTGATATGAAAACTTGTGTTGGATTGAATGAGATAGTATTGGACTGATTTCAAATTTTTGAGTGAAATGTTTATTATTATATATTGGATAAGTCATTAAATTTTGTATTTGATCTGATATGTTTGGTAATGCCTCATAACCCTGTTCCGGTGACGGTTTAGAGTTAGGGGGTATTACATATCTACCTTTCTTTATATATTTTTTCTTCATTTTTATTATATTAATATAAGGTTTTTTACTTTTTTTTAAAATTTAATCATTAATATTTTTTGTTAAAATTTACTAACATCATTTATTGATTAGTGTGATATATGATTGACGGGAAATAAATTTTATAAATTTGAAAATTTTGATAGAAAATATTAATGGTATTAATGATTGAGTTAAAATTTTAAAATTAGAAAAAAAAATTATTTTTTTAAAATTTTTAAGTATGAAGATTAAATCTCAAATCTTATAAAAATACAAAGTTTGACCTATTTATTATCATTGGTCTTTTACCAGTGTTATAAACTTATATTAGTATTCTTACTCGACAAAGAATGAGTTTGACTGTATATAACAATTAAAATATATTAAAATTATTTTATAATTAATTTTATAAATAAATTTATATTGTTTATATAAATTTTACTTTAATATTTTATTTGATAAAGATATTGTCTTAAATTAGTATTGTATGCTATATTTAATTTCCTAGATTAAGCATAGAAGAAAATGTGTTTAGGAAATCTATTAAATTTTTATTTATGAAATCTATTTAAATTACATGTTTTAAATTTGTTTTAATTTTTTCTAAAAACTCAATCCTATAAATATTAATATAAAATCTATATAATGAATCACCATTAAAAAAAATCATTTAGCATGAATTATAATAAAATTAACTTTATTTATTACTCAAAAAAATTATTTAAAAAATTAAAATTTGAGATTTATCTCATTTTAGAATAATAAAATATTAAAGCTTTATTAATTTATAGTAATATTTATATATTTTACAATTAAATTTCAAATTAAAACATTTAAAATTTTATTTAAAGAAACCAATTTTTAGCATATTTAAATAATTATTTAATTTTGTCATCCATTATTTAAATAATTTGTATTTTTCATTACTTGCAATATTTAAATTTCTTAATATTAATTTTATAATTTATGCCCTAGAAATTTATAGCATATTTTAATTTTTAAATTATATTAGTATAAACAAGTAAAAAAAATGGAAAAAAAAAACCAAGTAAAAGTTAAACATTTTTAATTTATTAACAATATCTTAAACTTTTAAATATGTTTTTAAATTGTTAAATATATTTTAACACTTCCTTTTTATTTTTAAATTATTACTTAAAGAATTTTAGTTAACTATTTAAATTTTTGGTTTTTAGTATTTATATTTTTAAATCTATATTTTTTAAGAAGTTTATTTTTTTTAATAAAAGTGGGTTTGATGTTATAAAAAGTGTGATAAGTGTACACGTATTTATAATTTGATATGCATATTTTAAATATGCTCCATGTAATATTCAAATTACCATTAACATTTAAATTAATGGCTAAGCTGACATGTTACCATGATTGATATAGTGATACTTAGAGGATTGAACTAGAATATTTTAGAGTTAAAAGGACCATTTGTAATCTAACTAATAAGGTAGAGACATTTAGTTAAAATAATCAAAAGAAAATCATACCTTACGGTTTCAAGCCAACTTTTCTTTTCACCGGTGTCATCATCTACTTTATGTTCAATTAAGGCTTTGTTTGATAGAGTGAAAAGATAGAAAATAGAAAGAACAAAAAATATAAATTTTCTTTCTATAGTTGTGTTTAGCAGAAAAGATGAAAAAACTTAATTTTTTATAAAATTGAAAAACGAAGAGAAAGAAAATAAAACATTGTATAATTTTTAACTAGCATCTCTATCATTCCATAGGGTTGAGTTTTGAAACTAGATAAATTTAATTTTTCAATTAATCGGATTAAAAATGCACCCAACCCACTTCACCCTAAGATAATTATCAAAATATTTTTTATAATATAATAATAAAAATTATATTAATGTTTGCTGTAATACAATTATACCTTAAAAACAATTTATTTTTATGTTTCGTCGGGTAGAAATGCTGATTACTTTATGTTACACTAAAAATATTGTTTTGTTGTTCCAAAAATTAACTTCCATTTTGATTTTTAACCACAAAATGATCCCTCGTTTACTTCATTTCTCTTTAGCTCTAATCTTCTGTCTCTCCTTTTCATTGTAAGTTATACTTTTATTCATTTCCAGATTATTGGAGAGATGGGGATGGTTAATAGTTATGAATTAATCATTACGGAAGCCTTTAGGTTAGGACAACATCCAATACTTTGATCTGTGTGTTGTGTTTTCAAAGATTACAAGTCAAGTGTGTTGGTCTAATTCATACTTACACACTGTTAGCTGATGGCCCAATTCCAATAGCACATCTAATAAAAAGTGTGTTGTCGATCGTGGAAATTGGATAATATGTTTCATTGTCTCTCTTTTGATCCTTTGCTTAAATTTTCTGCAAGGAAAACACTTGATTAGTTTAATTTATTTGATATTCTTTTGCCTTTTTCTTATAGCCTCAACAATGGGGGCAAGAGTCCAATTTTCTTGCCTAATACTTTGTTCCACCATGGGAATCACTTAAAACATGTTCCAATCAAGAAGTCTATATTTCTAATAATTGAAGTTATTAGAAAACAAAGTTTTCGCAAGATTATGTCTTTGTTCACACACAAAAAAAATTGCAGACTCATGTATTTGTCTGCTGTGTCATCTGTTGTCAAAACAATTGGCAATCTAATTACCGAAGAAGCAAGATTATTGGGCGGGAAGGATCAAGTTGAGAGTTTACTGAGGGAGCTCAAATGGATGAGAAGCTTCCTAAAAGAAGCAGATTCAAGGAAAGTTTATAACGATGTCCTTCGTGAATGTGTTGCTGAAATCAGAGAGCTAACTTATGATGCTGAAGATGTGATCGAGCATTTGCCCCCAAAGTTTCGTTGAAAAAGAAAGGTGGTATTTCCAATGCCATCAAAAGATCTGCTTGCTTCCTGAAGGAAGGAAGGGTGCTCCATGAAACCAAGTCCAAGATTGAGAAAATCACAGCCAGAATCAAAGAATTGACTCGAGAATTACAGACTTACAACCTAAGACGATTAGGGGAAAGAGGAGGCTCAAGTTCTTCACCGAAAGGTGGGAGGCAAGGTGGCCTTATCCTCATGTTATCAATGATTATGTTGTCGTGTTGGATGATGATATTAAGAAATTGGTGTCAATGCTTGTTGATGGGGAAAGTGATTGCAGGGTTGTCTCCGCGGAATGGGAGGTCTAGGCAAGATCACTCTTGCTAAAAACATATAGAGCCATAGCCAGATTATTGGTTCTTTTGTTATATAACGTGTAGAGAACCTCATAAAACACTTGTAGAGAGTTTGATACATCTTTCTCAATGAAATCAACGATATTACAAAGTCATAGTTAGTTTGCGAACCACAACTTGACGAATTTCAAAATCATGCACCTCCGCTAAAGTTATATGAGGCCTACATGGAGGCCTAAAGTAATTGATTACTAGTTGTCTTAATATATCTCATCCTGAGACGTTACGTCACATCACTTTTATTGTTAAAAGTTAAATACAGGGTGTTACATAATGTTCTTAAAAAAATTTTAAAAATTCAAAATTATTTTTTGAACTTAAACAAAAAAAATCTGATTTTTTTTTTGAATAATAAGAATTTAGTCTTTTAAGGTTTTAGGGACGTTAATTCCGCAAGCTAACTATATGAAGTAATTATAGAGTTTGACCTTATAATTTATGTTGCTTCTGTGATATTTCTTTGATGCTATTTGGCTTAAGAGATTAATAAATAATCATTGATTGTTTATTGTCGTATCATCGGTTTTAACGGAGAATCAACAGTTGGGGTAAGATTTGAAGTACAAAAAAGAATACACAGTTAAATGTGACTAACTCTGGAAACCAAATAAGAATAGACGTAATGATTAACTTGTTGAGTCTAATTAGGATAATAGTTGAGCACACCTTACTTTGTAAGAAATTACATACAATGATCTTTTTATTTATCTATTCAAAGCAATGGAAAAGATGTACATTGTGGCTAGTGATGAATAGTAATTTGGTGTTCTTACAGTACTGCTTATTTTAAAGAAAACAAAGTTGATGCAAAAATGGAAGAGTTAGGGAAGGTAACGGTTCATCGTTGCGCAGTTGGGAGGCATTTTAGCTACCAGGAATTCAGTATATGAATGGCAAATGGTGTTTGAAAATGTTAAAACATACTTGAAGAGAGGCAAAGGCCTATGTATCGAGGATGTGTTAGCCTTAAGTTATGAGGATTTGCCACCATATTTGAGACCATGTTTCCTTTATTTAAGTATTTTTCCTGAAGATTATGAGATACCTGTAGAAAGATTGATTCAATTGTGGGTTGCAGAGGGCCTTGTTTCATCAGCAGAGGGGTGAAGGAAATGGAGGGGAAATGATGGAGGATGTTGCAGAAGGTTGCTTAGTTGAGCTTGTGGAAAGGTGCATGGTTCAAGCTGGAGAAAGAGGGCCAACCTTAAAGATCAAAACTTACCGCATGCATGATCTCATGAGAGGTCTTCATTTGTCAATAGCAAAGAAAGAAAGTTTTGTCTGCATCATAGATGATCTCCATCCATTGGTCGCGCAGTTCGCAGAATTGTTGCACATCAATCTATTCTTTTTCAAAGCATTAGAAGTTCCCGTCTGAGATCAATATTGTTATTTGATAACCCTTCTCTAAAGATGCAGTAGTTAAAGCATTTCTAAACTCAAAGATGATAAAATACATGAAGAACATCAGGATAATGACGATTGCAGTTTTCTTATGGTGGTCTTGGGTGTTTTTCTACTTTGGAAAAGGCAGGGATGTTGGACATACTTGTTCAACAATTTTAAATTGCTTAAGTCCTGGAATGTGAAGCTTGTGAAAATGTTGCTGGATGTAAGTTTCCCAATGCTATAGGTAATCTCATCCACTAGAGATTCTTGCTAAGAGCTTTTGATTTCATTATTCCAAGGATTCCATCATCTCGAGGCATTTTAAGGTGTTTGCAAACCTTGGATTTAAAATATCCAGCTGATTCTGGTTTTTGTTGTGTACCTGATGTGATATGGAAATTGGAACAGCTGGGACATCTATATTTTCCAGAGAAAATGAGCGATAAGACCAAGTTGAAGTTGCACACATTGAAAACTTAGAAAGTTGAACTTAGGGGTGTGCAAAATTCGGGTAAAATTAAAAAAATTCAGTTAACTGATCAAATTCGATTAATTGGTTGATTAACCGAATTAATTCGGTCGGGAGTCAGTGAATAATTTTTTAAGTTTTTAGTTAACGGTTAATTCGGTTCGAAACTAAAATTATAATATATAAATAGCATACTATTTACCCAAACCTAATCCAACATAAACCCAATCTAATATATATAAACTCAAGTATCCAATTCAACCCAACCTAATTACCCAACCCAATCATAAAAATTACAGATAATTTAATAAATAAAAATAAAAATCTAAAAGTGAAAGTAAAAGTCTAGTAAAACTAAAACATAGACACAAAGGACAGAAAAAAAAATCCCTAGCCTTCAAAATTCCTAACTGAAATCTCCCAAAACCTTCAAAATATTTTGTGTATTTTGCAGAAAGTATCATAGCTGGAGTTATGGCTGGTGTTGTCGTCGAAGCAGTTCTGTACCCAATTGATACAGTAAAAACTCGACTCCAGGTAAGTTGACTTAATGGTTCTGTATTTAATCATTTCTAGAAAAGAATTTTATCTTGCCATTTTTTTTAGTTTTTTTATTATGAAATTACAGGATGGTATTTCTGAAATACATCCGTTATCTATCTACTCTTGCACCCTTTCCATATCAAATTAAATCCCTTCAAATCCTTGCTACTTTGTGTTTTGCTGCCTCAATTATTTCTGTTCCAAATACATCATGGACTGCCTTCAGTTCCACCACCGCTTATATCAGCTGCGGACAATCCTTCGAAGATTAAAGTTGGTGCCTTAATTGTTATTTCTCTAATGGAAATGATGCAATATTTAGTCTTATTTTCAAAGATTATTAAGTTTCATTTTATTAGAATTAGATGGAATATGTGAGATTAACTTCCAATTAAATTTATTTAGTTTAAGATTCTTTGATTTACTGTAATTTTTGCTTATTTTTATTTGTTGTCAAAGGTAAATTATCCTATTAACTGTTATTTATTGCTGTAATTTATTTGATTATTTTTATTACTGTAATTTATTTAGTTTAAGATTAATTGATTAGTTGAGATTTGTATGTGTGTGTTGTAAAGAAAAAAAATTTATGTGGGCTGTTAATATCTGTGCCTGTATTGTCCTATTAACTATTTTTTGAATAAATTGGTTTCTTATCTGTCTTCCTCTAGTATTCTCTTTAATTTTTTTTGCTTATCATTAGGTATTATTATTATTCCAAAATTTTCTTATTATCAAGTATATTAATTTAGTTTATTATTTTACACAATGATTTTTTTTTTTAAATCCAGTTTGTCTAGCTGATTCACTTGTACGAATGATGAACCAGTGAACAAGAAATTATTAGACATGGATAAAAGCAGAATTTATTTATCTAAAACTCAACATCAAAATATGTTTAATATTATAAATATATTTTAATTTATTATATAATTTTTTCTTGTAGAATGTTCACTGAACCAACATCTATTGAGGATAGTGTTATACCTCTCACTTCGATAGATTCTGAAAATTCAAGCTTTAAGCCAAACAAAATGGACTACTGAAAAAAAGTCACTCCTTAAAAGTAAAAAATTTGGTTTCACTTCACTAAAATTATTAATAGTGAAGATACAAGTAAGATTAAATGTAATTATTCTCTAAAGGAATTTTATTGTGATATGAAAAAAAAAAATCATACAGGGTCATTGAAATATCATGTTGGTTTCAACCCATACAACTGGTTTCTTGCAATCTTTCCAAGTTCACAGAACTTAGAAAGTTAGAGATATTGGGGTCCTTACATATTGAAGATTGTAAGGAGGGTTTAGACAAGAATCTGCCCATCATCACAAGCAAATATCTTCAGTCCTTGTCTATTGATGGAGGAGGAATAGATCCAAAACTATTAGCACACCTACTTTCAAGCTGCGTTTATTTGTGTGAGCTGATTTTAGATGGGAAGATGAGGATGTTACCAGAGTATCACCGTTTCCCTTCAAGTACAGCTTACATATGTTTGAGAAGGTTCAAGCTTGGAGAAGAGATCCCGTGCCAATACTAGAGAAGCTGCCTAACTTGAGGACTCTCTAACCCTTAAAGAGCTTGTGAATTTGGAAGAGTGGAAGGTAGAAGAAGGAGCTATGCCTACTCTACTTCACTTGAAAATTGAATATTGTGAAAGCCTGAAGCTTGAATATTGATACTTCTCATTACAGGCGACGGTGGGCGCCTCAATTGTTTATCATTTCTGGGTTTTTTTTTTTGTGTTTGTTTTATAGGTTTTTTCAATAAATGCATTTTATGTGATTGTTTTGATATCTTCATATATTAGTTAATATAAAAAATAAATGCTTTTATTTTTGTTATGAAATGGGTCTTGTTTGTTTGGTGAGAAAAATGGAGGGGTAATGAGAAATATGGGGGAATGTGGAGGACAAAGGTTTAACAGTTCAGGGAACATCAAAATGGTTGATGTAACTTGTTTTTGTTTTGTTTCATGTGCAGTTATGTCGGAATGGGGTGTAAGAGACACAGAACAAAGAATGGATTGAAATGAAGATGACTTGATTTTTTGGTGCTTGGATTTTTTTAAACAAAATAACTTGATGTGAATATGGTTGCATTCATGTTGAATGATTTTTTTTTATATCATATTTATAATTATTTATAATTTTTAAATAAAAAGATAAATATGTTTCAACATATTTAAATTTGTCTTTTTCTTCCTGTTGGATGATAATTAAAAAAATTAAAATAAATATGATAATTAGCTGAACTGATTTTTAATATTTTATTTCATTTTTTTTAAATAAAATTGATTTGAGTTGCAAACTTCATTTATATTTTAAATATATATACTTAGTTCATACCATATTCAAAAAATTACTTTTCAAAGTCAGCAATGATCATCCATATAACTATGGTGAAATGGACACAAAACATATAATTATTTAATCTTACTTTACTAATTTGGACACAAAACATATATGGAGAATAAGAAATTTGCCCCACAAGTTTCACTTTTATCTCAATCTAATCCGAAAAAAGAAAAGTAAATTCAATCTCTTCTCTTGTGTTTAGTTCTGTACACTAGCTGGTTGAGCTGTCTAGCCTGACTTGATCGGAACTTAGAGAAAAAGTTTTGTATTTCGAGTCAATCTAGTCTAAATTAAAATTAAATAATTTAAATTTTTTTTCTTAAAGTAAACAAGATTCATTAATTAAAAGCCACTTACATAAGAGACATTGGTGATGATAAACTAATCCAAGTCATTAGGTTTACCCCATACACCCAATACTAAGTCCCTCATCCCCATGATGCATCAAAGAATTAGAATCAATAATAATCAAAGTGCGAACATTTGTGGGGAGACTAATCTATTCAGTGTGGTTTGCATGTAATAAGGCTACCTTAGCAAGTGCATGAGCTACCTTATTAGCATCCCAGCAAGTCCATTGGAAGGATAGCAATCCAACAGATGATCACAACATAAAACAATCGTGAAGAATCATACCTAACCCAGTGTCCAGAGTATGAGGAGACAATAGTGCTTCAACAACCAATAAGCAATCCGATTTCACAATAACTCAGTCCAGCTGAAGAGAATTAAGCCAAGAGAAGGATTCTCTAATGTCGATTGCTTTAGCTAGTAAAGGATGAACCATCCCCTCTCTCTAATCGATATAGCGTTAGACCATATGCCCGTTGGAATCTCAAATAACCATTGCAAACCCAATCCCGTGCTGCTTCAAAATTACATTTGACCCACCCTATAGGAGGAGTTGACCAAGTCGTAACAATTCCACTGACCGCCCGCCTCAGCGTATGTGTACCGAGACTAGAATCTACACTAATACGACAACCAAATCAAAATAACTATGTTTGGTATTTGCAAATGTGACAAGTCTGTTGTAATATAATTTGTACAACGGGGTACAGGAGTACTCTGAGGATTAAACCCACAGGAGTCGGTAATTGTGTGAATTCTAGCTAATAACACGCAATTAAAGAGTTTAAACAACTACTCGCTAGATAGAATAGTACAGCAGGTTATGAAATTGAGAATATTTAAACTAATTTACTAGTTAATTAACAAAAGCACTAAATCGTAAAGCATGCAAATCTAAGAAACTATTCAAGCAATAATAAACAGTGGTTGGTTGACTTCAGTGTGAATAATTAATCATCGAACTAGAAAACTAAAATGCTTAAACTCCTAAAGTGGCTCAATTTTACCAAATTAAAAAAATTAGTCTGGTTTATCTCTGAATCTCACCCAACTAACCCAGAACTAATGAATCGGTGCCCAATAAGATTACCTCTCAGTCTCAGTTATCTTGATTTACCCTTAGGAGCATCAATATTAAATTTTAAAGTTCATTCAATTTAGTCCAATTTATTACAATTTAGTCCCTAACCCAAAAATTAGTTTACCCACATCTCCATCAACCAACCTCCTAGGGTTTTATTACCCATTAACATATCTAAGCTAACTAACATAAAAAAAAAAAGCACTCATGAAAGCCATTAATATAAAATTTGAACAAAAAGATGAAAGTTTTGGTTTTTACTTTGAAAGAGTTAAAAGAAAAGTAACTAACAACAAAATAAATGAGCAAGAATAATAAAGATGAGATTTTTAATAGATGAAATGAAAACCAATTGAAATAACATTAAACTAGAGATGAAAATGTCATAACAAGCAAGTTAGAGCTCCTAAACATGTAAATAAACCTAAGATACAATGTTAACTAATTTAACTAACACTAAGAATGTAAAGGAAAACAAAGAAGCAAGCAAAATTTTAAAGATACAACTATGGAGAAAAAGAACTAAAACCCTAGAAAATGAAAGAAAACTAAGAAGATGACTAAAAATTATGCCTAATGCCTCTTCTCTCTCTTCAGCCAAAATTTGGCTCTTTTTAACATCTATTCTAACCCGTTTTTCTTGACCAAAATATCTCTCAACGTGTCTTTTTTATTGATGCTTTGGTTGGACAAGGGCTATCCCTGATGTCAAATTTTGTCTCCTCAAAACAGTGATATCGTGATACCCATAGTCTGGATATCGCGTATCATTGGCAATTTCAAAATGGAGCTCAGTTCCCTTGGAGGCTGGGTATCACGATACCCAAGGAGAATATTGCGATACCATTGTAGATGGTCTTTATTCTTCTATTCATTTCAAGGCTGTTGAGGGTATCGCGATACCCAATCTTCAATATCGCAATACAGTCCTTCTTGGTCATGTTCTTGCTCAATTTCGGGCCACCATCAAGTTCCTACAAACTCAATCAATCATTAGGCTCCAAATGGTGCATTTGGCTAATTTGGGTCTCAAAATGAGCACAACATGCCGTAAACACTTATTAAAACAAAAGAACTAAAATAAAGTAAAAACTACGAAAAAAACATTTAAATTGCTTGAGAATAAGCTTTTAAGCGTAATGAAGAGCTTAATTTGACATCTGGTTGGCTTTTTTGTTTTTTGTTTTTTTGCAATCTTGAAAAAAATAGTTAATTTTCAATTTTAGTTCATTTACTTTTTAATTATATAAAAATAGTTGGTACTTTAACTTTTATAATGCCATTAGTTAGTTTAAATACTTTATTCTAATTAAAATGCCGATGTAAATGTAAAGAATTGTTAAGATCATTAAATTTTTTTGTTAAATTCAAGTCCATTATAATGCCATTTTTTATGACATGATTATTGAGTGGGTTTTTTTTTAATTTTAAAATTACACACTAACAAATTTAACAGAAAAATTTTAATGGTATTAACAATTGGACTTAAATTTTTAAATTCAAAAAATAGAGGGATTAAATTCTAAATATATAATAATATAAAAACTTGGAGCATATTGTAACCTTATAGTTTAACTATTAGTCCAATATAATCAACTCAACGTAAAACGTAGATGAAAAACCATGCTAATTTAATTCAATCACGAAATAATTTAAACCCATTTAATAGAAATGGATTAATTCAATCAACCTTCCCCAAATTATTGTAATGAATTAATTCAATCAAATATTTCCCAACTATCATCTAGATTTTTAAATTGATTTATAAATTTAAAAACATTTTTAATTAATTCTTCAAAGTTTTAGTATCATATCAATCATTTCCCTTTATCAACACATCTATCAATTTAAGCATTTAAACGTGAGTTAAAGTATTATGTATAATATATTTAAAAAATTGCGTATATATGTCTTATTTAGATTTGGTTTGTTAAAATAAAAATTATGTTAATAAAATTTATAAGGGTTATTTTGTTAACACGGATAAGTCCAAGCAATTTATGCAATAAGTATACATTTGTTTACAATTTGATCTATTATTTTAAACATATCTACATCATATTAAAATTATCATTTGGCTGCCGGTCGAGTCTTAATTCGATTAACATGGGCATTTTTGTCAATGTAGGAGGATGTGGGTTCGAGTGCATTGAAGCGCATTATTCTCTTATATATGGGTTAGGAATGGGTTATGACTAATTCTAGGCATTGTGTAAAAAAGAGCATATATAATCAGAACCTATAATGAGATTATTCAAAAAAAAAAATCATTTAGCTCAATCTAATGGCTGTACTAATGGAAGCACATGTTTAATATAACATTGATACTTTGAAAACTCAATTGCAATATTTTGAAGTTTGGAGATTAGTTTAAAATTTAGATTGGCGGACATTTAGTGCAATCAAATTTATTATAATCAAGATTGTTAAAACCAAACTCAATTGAAGCGACCCCTTGAATCGAAAACTGATGGTTTAATCGGTCCAATCACTATAGTTAGAACTATGTTGAACCGATAAAAAATGGAAATAGAGAAGAAAAGGCAACTTTTTAAAAAAAAAAAATTTTAAAGTAATTTGTTTTAATTCATTTTGATTTTTGATTTTTTTAAAATATATTTTTAATTTTTAATTTTTTATGAAATTTGAATATTTATTAATTTATTCTTTTTAAATTTTAAAGTGATTGATCCCATCCAATTCTTATAACTTTGATTTATAATTTAAAAAAAAAAAAATCCATTATTTCACAGTCAATAAAAGAAAGGTGGGCCTAAGTGTTACAAAGTACATTGTCATGGACTAGAAATTAAAAAACCAACACCTATTTAAAATGTCTTTTCTTTCAGAAGAGTGAGGATAGTGATTAAAATCCATTGCATCTTCCTAGTGAGAATTACAGTTAATTTGGAGAAGTCTTTGTCATCAACAAGCGACACATTTTTTGACAGTGAAATCAACTTGGTCTCAGACACAACTGCTATCTCTCTCAATCTATCCTTTTCAAAACCTTGTCCAATTTGAACCCACCATTAATGCAAATTGGGAAAGAAATTTATGATAACAATTTCTACGACAATATGTATCCAGTTCAGTCCAGGCTTTCTTTTTAGAGACATCTTCACCACGTCTACATCTTGTTTTATAACTTTTGCTCGTAATTTTTTCTCAAATATTTCATTTTCATTTTATGTCTAAATATTTTTTTTAGTTACGATTAAAACTTTGATATTTCTTTAAATTGTGATGAATATATTATCTAATTTACTATTACTCATTGACTACTGTTTTTTCTTTTTCAATTTTTAGTGCCCATATATCAAGTTGGAGGACTATGTAAGTTGACCACATTTATGCATGCAGAGGTAGATGGGAAGATATCAATTGAAACCTTTGAATAAAAGGACACTGAAAGCTTTGAAATTGTCAAAACAAAGAGTTAATAGAACAATACATCCTTGCTTATATTTTAAATTAGTCTCAAATTCAAAATATTAATATTATATTAATCATGTCCTCTTGTCAATATAACGGTCAATTAATTCGAGGTAAAATGTATGTTTGAATCTGATCAGGAGTGCAATTAAAACACATGGATCAAATTTTAAACTCTTTGTATATGTATTACATGCATGTAGCGACTTAAAATTTTTGTTTCGGTCGCTAATTGAGGTGATTATTTGAAAATTTGAAAACCAAACTTCGGTTTTAATGAAAAGGGAAGTCGCCACCGATCTTTTTTTCTAGGTGTGATCGGACACCTAATAAAACCTCTTTTTAACAGAAAAAATTTATTTTTGGGTAAGGTTTAGGTCTACGTTAAAATTCAGAGAAAAATAGGGTTCGGGAGTCGCTTACTCACGAGGAAGGTATTAGCACCCTCGAAACTCCCAAAATTGGTATCTTATTAAACATGTGTTGTCTTGATTTCTAAAAATGCAAGTTCAATTTAACATTTAATCGTGATCCGATTGAAAAGAACGAGAAATTTAAGATTTTTTTTAGAATGACGTCCCGTTTTTAACACTAGCCGACGAATTTCACCCAACATAGCGATGAAATCGATGTCTTAATGTTAAAATCGGTACTTGCCTCATTTATTGAATTTAATAAAAAATGCGAAAAATATTTCTAAAAATGATAAAAAAAACTATAAGGTTATTTTTTAAAAAATGCAAATGATGATGAATTAATGAGAAATATTAACATAATATAAGGACATTAGAATAATAATAACACTAATATTTACATTAAAAAGAAAAGAGTGAAAATAATTTTTCTAATAACATAAAAAAATAAGAAAAATACTAGCAATAGCAATAAAATACAAAAAAAAGAAATAATAATATCTAAAATGAAGTAACAAATTCTAGTAATGAAAATAGTAAAAATAATAGTTAATATAAGAGTAAAATATAAATAAAAAATATAATATAATAATAATATAAAATAATAATAGCATGAATAATAATAATATTAATAATAAATACAACAGGGGTAAAAATAGATATAATAATGTAAAACAATAATATGTACATAAAATAAAAAACATATATATACATACACATATAATAAAATATGTACTAATAGTAATAATAATAATAATAATACAATAAAAGAAAATGTTAAAAATATACATAATAATATAATAAGAAAAGAGTTTACAACAATAATACGAAATAATATGTACGCAAATATAATAATAAAATATAATAATGATAACAATGATAATAATAATGTATATAACAAAAACAAAAAGGAAAGTATAATATAATAACGATGCGAGGAAAATAATAAAAAAATAATTAATAATATATTAAGAAATTAATAATAGATATAATATTTAAAAATATATGAAAAATATATATATACATATTGAAAAATATATTAAAATAGCATTTAAAAATACAAACATAATAACATTAAAAATATATGCATAGTATAATGTCAAAAATATGTACATCACATAGTGTTGAAAATATTTGCAAAAGATAATATATATATATATATATATATATATAAAATATATATAAATAATATAATATTAAAAGTATATATGCATAAAATATAAAAAGATATACTTAATATAATATTAAAAATATACATAATATATACATATAAGAAATAATAATAATGGTAGTGAAAATAATAGTAAATATAATAATGAATAATATTAAAAATAAAATTGGTAAAAATAATATAAAAATCAAATTAAATTTTAAAAAATGACTAAATTGGAAACAAAAACGAAGTTCTGGGGCGAATTTGTAATGAAAATAAAAGATAAGGACCTATTTATATGCGCAAACATAAGGGAGGGACCAAAACAGCAATTACCCTTTCCCCTCAAAACGTGGCGCAGCGAGGAGGACTAAATTACAAAGCTCAATAAATTATCGGGCGATTTTAAAATAATAAAAAAACTTGATTTTAAATCAATAAAAGGCGGAGGGGTTAAAAGCGCAAATAACCCCTCCGCTAGAAAACGCACGGATCCCAGGCGAGTTTGGGTCGGATCGGGTCGGGTCAGTCAAAACGACGTCGTTTTGGGCATTAAGGGCAGCTCCCAAAACGACGTCGTTTTGGGAAGCTATAAAAGGCCCTAATTCTTCAAAAAAAAATCATTTGCAGCAGAGTGAATAAGAAAAAAAAAAAAGAGAGGAGAGGGCTCTGGGCGATTTCCGGCGAGGAATCTGACCTCGCTCCGGCCGCCGTCCATCATCACCGTCACCGGCGTCGGCCACCGTCCGCCGTCACCGTCGCCGGCACCGGCCACCGCACACGGTGGCTGGAAAAGGTAAACTTTTTTTTTATTTTTTTAATATATGATATATATATATATATATATATATAAAATAGATTCGAAAGAAAAAAAAGAAGAAGAGAAAAACAGATTCGAAAAATAAAATAAAAAGAACAAAAACTACCTAAGGCTTCAGATTTTTGCTTTTTAGTATTTTTGTTGTTTGATTTGGGATATTTGCTCTCTTTTGATCTTGTTAAAGTCGTTATTTTAAAATTTTTGTGTTTGTGTATTGATTTCAACCGCCGAATCCGTTTACATTCTTTTGCTCGGCTTATATAGCCATTCTTTACAAGTATTTTATTACATTTTTTTGCTATTTCTTCATCTGTCTTGCGTGTTTGCTTTATCTCTGCAGGAGTGGTTGAACGGTGGTGGCAGAGGGCAGGTGACCGGTTGGTGGCCTTGGCAGAGGCAAGTGGGGAGGCTTGCGGCGCCGAACATAGGGCTAGGTTAGGGTTAGGGTTTCAAATTTTTTGTTTTCTGATTTGGGTTGAGTTTTTAATTTTAGTTTGTAAAATTGGGCTGCCATTTGGGTTTGAGTTTTATGGGTATGGGGGTACCAATGGATTTGATTGGGTTGTATTTGGTTAAGGGTTGTAATGGGGTGTTGGGCCATCCGGTTTTTAATGTAAAACGGGCCCGGGTAATTTGGGCTTCTACAATGCATAATTTGTATTTGACGTATCAGAACAAATAAATTATCATTAAAATTGGAAGGCTACTTTTTTTCTAAACACTTTATATTTAACTTGCCCACGCATTTTTAAAATTTCCACATCTTATTTAAGTTAGTATTTAACGTCCAAACTTGTTATGATGTGTAAATAAACATGTGGTTAAATAAATACACATGTGGTTATTCAAGAGATTAGGTGGTTAGCTGAACTGGTAAGTTGTTAGAGGTTGTTAACAAAGGATAGGCTTATTTCTATGTGTATATATAGATCTTCTTGATTCAATGTAAAGCAAGCAATTGAGATAAACCAATTTCAGAGTTAATACCTTAGTTTTATTTCTTTTCAAAGTTTCCTTCATAGTATTAGTCGCTAGGTTGTCGTAGGGCATGGCTACTGCGCACTCTACCAAATCTGACTCGGTTGAGCCGAGTGGAAGTGTTTTCGTCAGCGATCGTGTTGTTACCTCCTTTTCTCGTCATGATGTTGTAAAGCTTGATGATGTAATGGCCTAAATTCAAGGTTATCGGAACAGTGGTTTCGTAACCACAAATCCGATTTAAAGAGAAATTTATTTTAATATTTTTGCATAAATATTGATATGATAGGAAAATTTGTATGAAAATATCGATAAAATTTTTTTTACCGATTTAGTGGTTAGTTAAGAAAAAGAAATTATTGAAGAAATTAGGTAAAGACAAGTTATCGAGACCTTGATCTTGTAAAACCGAGTCAAAAATATTTTTATAAATATTTGTGAAATGTTAGTAATATTGTATTAAAATTTCGTTAGAAAATTTTAACGTTTGGGCAGTCAATTAAATGAAAAAGATTAAATTAGAAAAAGTGTAAAAGTTGTTAAGATGATTAAATAGCTTAAGTGTTTAATGAGAAAGGATTTAAAAGGCAAATAGACCCAAAATTTATTTGGGCTGGACGGCAAGGGCATAAAATCAGCAGAAAAATAGATGAATTAAGAGTAAAATTGGAATATTGCATTATTAACTAAATAAAACTAGGACTAATATGGAAATATCTAGATTTCTTGAGATTTCTCTTCATTCTAATCAGCCAAAAGGCCATAAGAGGGGTTCTCTAAGCTGGTTTTTCATAATTTTTGCACCAAGTGAGTTAATCCTTGCCTTTTTCCTGTAATTTTTGTGTTTTTAAGACTTTTACAACTAGGTCCTACTATTAAATTCATTAGTTTTTTATTTTATGGATGAAATTGAAAGTCACCATGGTTGAGTGCTGTAAGTATATGAATATTTAGCATGGAATTTAAGCTTTAATCTTATTATATGATGATTTTGTGGAATAAAATGTAAAGAAAGTGGATATTTATGACCTATTTGTAAAAGAGTGTGAAATTGAAGTTTGGTGCTGAAATTCTTATTCCCAAAGGTTATAAGGTAGTTTAAAATGATAGAATAAAGTATTAATTGAGAAAAATTAGCTCAATTGAGAGGTTAATTGAGTAGGGACGAAATTATCACTTATTAAAAGCTTAGGGGAAAAATGGTAATAAACCTCTTGCACTAAAACAGTTTTGGACAGCAGCAGTAGTCCAACTTTGAAAAATCACCATAAATAGAAATCGAATTAGAGGGTGAAAAAAATATGGAATTAAAGCTTATTGAGTCTAGTTTCTCATAGAAGAAACAGTGTAAGCAATAGAATTGTAAATCTTGAGATATAATTCATTTTGTGAGACAAGGTCAGAATGATTTCGGGTTCCCCTGTTTTGACTTTGGAAAATCACCAAAAATTGTATAAAAATAATTAGGGACTTAAATTTATATGTTTAAAATCCTTAATGAGTATATTTTCAAGAGAAACAAGCGGGAACATCATTTGAGTTCCGTGTGAGGAGATAATTAATTTTTAGTGAAGAAAGGTCGGAACTGTCATATAGCAGAATAGGGGTAACTTTAAAGAATAAACTGTACTAAATGGCTAAACCAAAAATTCTGAAAATTTTATAGTTAGAATATATGTGAGTCTAGTTTCAGGGAAAATTTACGGATCTTAATTTGGAGTCCCGTAGCTCAAGATAAAAATAATTTAGTGACTATGACACAAGTAGACAACCTTGGATGAACTATAAATAGTAGTGGAATTGTAGAAAATGGTACATATGAACATGAAATGTTAATTTGATGAATAAATTTATTTATTTAGATCCTGAAGACTCAAACACGAAGCTAGATCGAGGAAAGGAAAAAGTTTGGGATTAGTAGATTTTTATATACAAACAAGTATCGAGGTAAGTTTGTGTAACTTGAATTATATTCTTAAATGCTTGAAATGTATGTTATTGATGTGAATATGAATTGAATGTTCATTATATGAAAATTGATGAAACATTGATATATTTGATAAAAATGGGAAGAAATCCCGGTTGAATGAAAGGAAAATTCGATGGATCTCTGAAAAGGAATTGATGGTAAAAGGGGATCTAGCTCGGACGGGTGATCCTATCCTGATATAGCCCTCCCGAAGAATATGTGGAAAATGGATTTAGCCCGGACGGGTAATCCAAATTAGGGTCTGAATTTAGCCTAGACTGGTAATTCAGATCCAAGCTCATTAGAGTAATTGTCATTGCAGGGGATTTAGCCTGGACTGGTAATCCCGACAATACTCTATGAGTTTATATTACAGGGGATTTAGCCTGGACTGGTAATCCCGCTGTAAGGATGAGGTTCGCGGGAGTGTGCTCTCTGAAATGGAAATGTGCGCACATGAATATGAATTGACGGACCCGGATTTGTACACTAAAGTGTACCCCTGAAAATCCATCGAAATTCTGAGAAATTCAACGGGATAAATATGGGAAAATAATAATGGAATGGAAATCACGGTATTGATGAGCTCATCAATCTCAGTATATATTATTGATACATTGAAATTATTGTACTAACTTGAATGTTGAGTTTGTGCATGTTAAGGTAACAATGCATTAAATGGATGTATGTATGTTTATTGTATTGCCCCTGAAAATCCATCGAAATTTCGAGAAATTCAACGGGATAAATATGGGAAAATAATAATGGAATGGAAATCACGGTATTGATGAGCTCATCAATCTCAGTATATATTATTGATACATTGAAATTATTGTACTAACTTGAATGTTGAGTTTGTGCATGTTAAGGTAACAATGCATTAAATGGATGTATGTATGTTTATTGTATTGCATTGAAAATATTAGGTAAGTATAATTCTTGTTACATGAGCTTACTAAGCATAATGTGCTTACCCTGTTTTCTTTTTCCCTGTTTTGTAGTATTAAGAGCTCGGAGGTCGGATTCGGTCGGAGATACATCACACTATCAACCTCAATATTTTGGTATATCTAGAAACTTTATTTTGGAAATCAATTGCATGTATAAGTTAATAAAGTAAATGTTGATCCGAAATGAATGTAAAGTTAGCCATTGGTATGGCTAACAAAACTTGGTTTGGTATATGATGAGATTAGCTTATGAATGTGCATGAATCTATTCTAAAAATATGCTGAATTGGATTGGTTGATTTGGATTGGTCTCGGTTTAAGTTTTGCAGGAAAGGTTATATGTTTATAAAGGGGATATATTGAGTTTTAAAAATATATATATATATTGTTCGATAACCTTCGGTAATGCCTCGTACCCTATTTCGGCGACGAATACAGGTAGGGGGTGTTACAGATGAAGGCTCGTTCATTCTCTGGCAACAGCAGGTTTGCTTTATCCTTCGTTGTTACGGTTTACTTGGATTTATTGATGGTACACTAACTCCTCCGGCGAGGTTTGTTCAAGCTTCCGATGGAAGTCTTACCTTAATTCCGTCTGTATCTATCTTCGAGCAACAAGATAATCTGCTCACGTCTTGGTTGCTCTTTACTATAAGCGCATCCTTCTTGTCTTCCTTCATGGATGTTCAGACTGCCAGCTATGTTTGACTTATGGCCAATCGACTGTTTGCGGCGGCTACGGATGTGAAACAATCGTAGTTGTGTCATGAACTTCACTCGCTGTCCAAAGGTAATCTCTCTATTCGGTCCTATGTAGATAAAATCAAAAGTCTCTACACTTTGCTTGCAGCGTCTGGAGTTCAGATCTCGGAGGCCGAGCGAACGGCGGTTTTGCTCGTGGGTGTAACACCCCGAAAATTTCTACTGTAAGATATTATCCTTGATACAGTAAAATAAGGAAATAAAGTGACAAGAAGAGGAAATTTGAGTTATGTCATTGGGAAGTATATTATGACATATTAATTCAAGAAAGGACTAAATTGTCAAAATGAGAAAAGTTTTGTTGCTCAAGAGTAAATACTCAAAATTTAAGGGGTTAAAGTGTAAATATGAAAAGTTGAAGGACCAATAGTGCAAATATTTTAGGGGTGGAATAATATAGAAACTAAGGAAAATGGATGAATTAGGACTAAATTGAATAGGTGAAGAATTTTGAGGGACTAAATTGCAATTCTACCCAATTAAGTGATGACTCAATGATGGGATTTTAAAAGATCACGAAGGGCAAAATGGTCAATTGGAAGAGAGAGAAATCTAGAAAGTAATTATGATGTTGATGATATTTTCTAATTATTTTATTAGAAAAACATTATTTTATTAATATTTAATAAGATATTTTTTATTATTTTATTATTTTATTTAGTATATATATGTGTGTGTGTGGAAAGAAAAAAAAGGAGGAGAAGGGGAAAAGAAACAGAATAGCAAACGGGAAAAGAAGGGAAGAAAAGAGAAGGAAAAAGAAAAAAGAGAAATTGAGGATTTAAAGCTTGGATGTTTAATAGGTAAGTCAATTAAGCCATTTTCTTTAAATTTGATGTTTTAAAAGCTTTAAAACAAAGTCTTGTTAAGATTAAGTTGATATTTTGATAGTTCATAGATTTCTAAGAGTAGTTCATGTTGAGCAAGAAGATGAAATAGGGGTTTATTTGATAGAATTTTAGGTTAGAATGAAAAAGAGGATTAAATTGTAAAAGAGGCCATAAGTTTTATATAGTAGGGATTGAATTGGAAGAAGTTTTAAATTTGAGTTCTAATATGAACATGGGATGGTTAAGTTAAATATGGGAAGAGATTAAGTAGAAATGAAGTATGAATTGAGTTGTAAAAGTAAGTAAACTTAGTTAGGATTTAATTGCAAAATAAACTATAAGAAACAGTTTTGGGCAGCAACATAAGCTTAACTTTGAAAAATCACCAAAAATTGTATAAACCGAATTAGAGGATTAATAAGATATGAAATTAAAGCTTATTGAGTCTATTTTCATATAAAAGAAACATAGAAAGTAAAGGAATTCTGTATTTTGAGATATTTATATTTTTGTGAGACTGGTTCAGAATAATTTCGGGATCCTCTGTTCTGATTTGGGAAAATCATTAAAAATTGTATAAAAATAATTTTGAGAAATAATTTATACAGTTAGATTACTGAATGAGTCTATTTTTAATATAAATAAACTAGAACATCATTTGAATTCTGTACAAAGAGATAATTAAATTTTACCAAAGAGTGGTTAGAACTGTCGAACAGTAAAATAAGGGAGAATTTAATGAATAAAATGTACTAATTGGATAAACCAAAAATTCTAAAAATTTTATGGTAAGAAGATACGTGAGTCTAGTTTCAAGGAAAATTTATGGATCTTAATTTGGATTTCTGTAGCTCAAGATATAAATAATTTAGTGACTATGACTCAGATGGACAGTTTTGAAAATACATATAAGTAAATAGTGAAAGTTTTGATAATGTTACTTATAAGCATGTTATATACATTAAGGATGTGGAATGGAGTGGAGGAGGAGGAAAATATGTATGAATATTCAACTAGCATGGCTAATTTGTATGTTTTAGGCTTAGGGACTAAATTGAATAAAAGTAGAACTTTATGGGCAATTTTGTAAAAATGTCAAAAATGATCAAATTGCATGTAATGGATTATTTTATTATTTAAATTACAAATTTGAATGAAAATATTAATTTAGATCAAGATCAGACGAAAACATGTTTTAGGGATTAAATTGAAAAGTGTTGAAATTATGAAAAAATTCTGATATTTCATAAAATTCATGGGCTCTTATCAATATGTATAAGAATAATGGTTGTAAACAAGGATTAAATGACAATAATTTTATTTTTCTGAAATCAAGGATGAAATTGTAATTAATTAAAAGTTTTAAGGGTAAAATGGGAATTTTGCCTAGAGCAATAATTAAATGTATTAGAATATGAAATGAAAGAAAATGATGATTTAATTTATTTATAAAGATCCGTGCAACTAAAATATGAGACTTAAACGTGGAAAAAAAAGAAGATATCGGATTAGTGAAATTATAAACATAAACAAGCAACGAGGTAAATTAGTGTAGCTTGAATTGTATTTTTAAATACACGAAATCTTGATATAATGAATTGCTTGATTTAAGTTTATGACAAAATGGCAAGAAAATGATATTCATCTTGACATGTAAATATGTGATTATTTTTTATACGATGATACAAGAAAAAAACTAAGCATGCTGAGACGAGTAATAAAATTCAAGTAAACATGTCGAGAAAAATAAGTACGTTTAGGGACAATATGTTTGATTTTAATTGGTCCTAAATATGAATGCTAGATGAAATAAAATATTTGATAAATAAATTAGTAACTCCGGTAATGCTCCGTAACTCTATTCTGGTGACGGATGTGGGTTGGGGGCGTTACAGTGGGCTTTTCTTCTGAATTTGAGGCGGTCGTATCGTATGCTTCACTTTCATCGGTGCCGTTATCCTTTCATCGATTCGTGGATGCACTTTTTGAATGCGAAGCTCGGCAGACGCGGTCCGTTTCAGAAGCTCTGGTTGCCGCAAACACTGTTGAAGAGCCTTCCTTGCCGGTGGGGGACGGTTCGACTCGTGGTGGTCATTCCTCAGTTCGCGGTCGTGGTCGTGGGTTTCGTCCACGGATTCAATACTAAATATGCCATCGGTTTGGCCATCTTGCTCACCGCTGCTACTATCGGTATCACTGGGATGATCATGATGAGCAGTCACCGGTGGATGCGGCGCCACAGAGAAGACCACTGTCTGGAGCGTTTAGGAGCCCTTGGGAGAATCCGAATCAGCCAAATGCCTTTGGTCAAAATTATGGGATTCACGGTCAAAATTGGAGTTGGAATCCTTACTATTATCGGCAGAATGTGGATGAATTAATCCCACGTGGGCCACCTGCTGTTAATGTTTCACGTGGGCCCAATCCATATGAGTGTGGTGCTCCTTCTTATTATGGGCCATGTGGACGTGAGCCTAGTGCTTCACGGCATGCTCCTCGTCCGCATATTGATGCTGCGTATATGGGCCCTTTCTCTGGTGGGCCGGTCTCTAGGCCACGTGGGCCGAATGATCCAGGCCATAATATTTCTTCTGATGGTCTCGATTTGCATAGACCCTTTGCTAATTGTGTTAATTTTGATAGATCATTACAGAATAATGATTGTGAGACTCAGTGGCGCACTAAACCTTGTACGCGTGTGTTCAATGTTGACTCATTGTCTTATGACTCGTCTCAGTTTGTTCGGATCCCTCCTAGACTTCCTGAGTTGCATGCGTCTGATTATTCCCCTGCTACGGCATTTGATTCAAATTTCAATAACACTGATTCTTTCATTCCGGTTGGAGGGACAGCATGGTGTCTAGATTCAGGAGCCATGCATCATGTGTGCCGCAATGCATTGGACTTACAAGGTTCTAACACCTATACAGGTAACTCTTCGCTTCTTATGGGTAATGGGGTATCTGCTAAAATTTCTTCTATTGGGAGTACGGCTATAGCTACAGAAAATAGGTTGTTACATTTGTCGAATGTCTTGTATGTACCAAGTATCAGGAAGAATTTGCTATCTGTGTCTAAGTTCGCTAATGATAATAATGTTTTCTTTGAGTTTCATCCTTCCTATTGTGTGATTAAGGACATCCAGACGCAAGAGATCTTAATGCGGGGCCGAGTTCGTAATGGGCTTTACCACTTTGATGCGTGTTCGGGTGATTTTTCTCCGTTGGTTCATCATACTGTCGTTAACAGTTGTTCTAAGGGTGATGATGTTTTTGCACTGTGGCATAAAAGACTTGGTCACCCCTCTCCTAGTATTGTAAAAACTGTTCTTAATAAATGCCAAATTCGATGCAATAAAAATCAACTTGATAATATTTGTATAGCGTGCCAACAAGGGAAATCGTGTAAGTTGCCTTTTTCTCGTTCGAATACTGAATATGGTGAATTGTTTGAACTCATAGTTTCTGATCTTTAGGGACCAGCTTCTATGTCATGTGAAGGTGACTTCTATTACATTTCATTTATAGATATGTGTAGCCAGTTCACTTGGATTTATTTGATTAAACACAAATTTCAAGCTATGGAGTGTTTTCGTCTATTTCAGAAAATGGTTTCTACTCAGTTTGGGAAAACTATTAAGAAATTTCAAAGTGATTGGGGTGGTGAGTTTCGAGCGTTTGCTTCTACTTTAGCTAGCCAAGGGATTCTTCATCGTGTTTTCTGTCCACACACATCTGAACAGAATGGAGTTACCGAGCGTAAGCATCGACATGTTGTGGAAATTGGCCTTACTCTTTTAGCGCAGGCAAATGTACCCATGAGTTACTGAGGATACGCTTTTCGCAGTGCAGTTCATCTTATCAATCGGTTACCTACTCTAGTTCTGAATGGTAAGTCCCCATATCAAGTTCTGTTTGGACATGAACCATCATATGATCATCTTAGAGTGTTTGGCTGCTATTGTTTTCCGTATCTTCGCCCGTTTGTTAAACATAAGCTTAGTTTTAGATCCCAACCGTCTACATTTTTAGGTTATAGTTCTCAACACAAAGGTTATTTTTGTTTAACTTTAGATGGTAAAGTCGTCGTCTCTCGACATGTGATTTTTGATGAGTCTCGATTCTTATTTCCTATGTCTACGGTCATTGGTGATGGTGTATCTATGAAGAATACTACTACGTTTGTTCCTATTGTTCGATCATCTGCTACTACGGAGCCTGGACGTATGTCTACCTTTGCTCCTGGAGTGTCCTCCTCCAGTCCTACAACTCACGCACCTCCGTCTGATCCGGTCCCTGTGAATAGTCCTTCCCTGCCTAAATCTAGTGGTTTCATGAATGGGTCAGGAGCTAGTGAGCCGGATTGTCCATCTGCTGAAGTTTCTACTGAATCACTCAGTATGGCATCAGTTCCTGTCACTAACACTCATGCTATGGTTACTAGGTCTAAGGCCGGGGTGTTTAAACCCCGAGTGTTGGCTGTTGATAAGGTTAATTTTGAGCCAAACTCGATTGAAGAGGCTCTTGCTCATCCAGACTGGCATCGGGCTGTTCAGGCTGAATATAATGCTCTTCTTACTAACTCTACATGGGAGCTTGCTTCTCTTCCACCTGGTCGTAAGGCTATTGGCTGCAAATGGTTGTTTAAGGTCAAGAAGAATCCTGATGGGACGATTGACAGACAAAAGGCACGACTGGTTGCCAAGGGTTGCTCTCAGGTCCCTGGCTGTGACTTCAATGAAACTTTTAGTCTTGTGGTCAAACCAGCCACCATTCGAGTTATTATGTCTATTGCCGTGACAAAAGGATGGCATCTCAGGCAAGTTGACGTAAATAATACCTTTTTAAATGGAGATCTCACTGATGAAGTTTTTATGCAGCTACCTCCTGATTTTGTCCAGTTTGGCCCTAATGGTGAGAGTCTAGTATGTCGTCTAACTAAAGCTCTGTATGGGTTACGGCAAGCTCCTCGTGCTTGGTTTGACAAGTTACAACAGTTTTTTAGTTCTCTTGGTTTTGTTATGTCCAAATCCGATGCTTCCTTGTTTATCCGGTTTTCGTCTGACTGCACTATCTACGTTCTTGTGTACGTTGATGATATTGTTATCACTGGTAGTTCGACTGATGAAATAAATAGTGTAATACCCATATTTTGCCCGGGCCATAAATAAAAATATATAAATAATAAAAGTCCAATAAATGTCCCTTTTTACAGTCCAAAATTGAGCCCAAAATTAACTTAATACTCATGACCCAAACAAACACTATCCATGAACCAACCCATTTACACCCGTGGCCTGTACATCAAATAACCTAAAACCCGGTTACAAACATTACCCGTTTGCATAGCCCAAAATTTTACCCGTGAACCATGACCTAATACCCAACTACCCTACAACACTTACACTAACCCAAACAAACATAGCCCATTACAGCAGCATGTTATACCTTAGCCCAAAACCAAAACACTACCCAGCAAACCCCTAACTACCCTTGACCTGTATACACCAATGGCCTAGGTCTTAGCATACCCATTTGACCCAACACAAACAGAGGCCCAAGACTAAAGCTTTCGGCTAGGGTTAGAAACCCTAGCCCTCTCTTCGCGCCGCTAGTAGACAACCTTAGCCCTCTCTTTGCGCCGC
The DNA here is from genome assembly GCA_020496765.1 of Gossypium stocksii. Classification (NCBI taxonomy): domain Eukaryota; kingdom Viridiplantae; phylum Streptophyta; class Magnoliopsida; order Malvales; family Malvaceae; genus Gossypium; species Gossypium stocksii. The sequence continues at coordinate 8,994,011 of CM035621.1, read as the reverse complement.
CATCAGTGCGCCCCACCTCAGCCTCGTTGCACGCCGTAATCGGCGTGCGAATCAACGCGCCTTGACCACGGGATCTTCATGATTACTTGCAAAAGGAAAGAAAGGAGACAGAAGGCACAAAACATAGCAAGAAATAAAAATGTTTTTACTTGTTATATATGTATTTAGATTATAAAAGTAGAACGGAAGCAATGTAAAAGGGATTCACCCACACATACAAAGCAAATATATACAACAAACAATTTTTTAAAGGTGATTTCTTATAGTTATTTTCATGATTTTTTTATTTATTTTATTTCTTTTTTCGCATGTAAATCGTATTTTACAAATATAAACAGTATTAAAGTAGGAGAAAAGAGATTACCCGTGTTTTAACTTGAAAAAGGATGATTTTGGGTTCACTGATCGTCGTGTACGGCAGCGCGTGCGGTGGCGCGTGCGGTGGAACACTGTCGGAGCCATGGTCGGAAATCGTACGGAGAGGCAGTGTCTGAGAACAAGTTTGAAGAGTTTTTTTTTTTAGGAAACAGTTTAAATGAATTTTTTGTAAAAAATTTTCGCCTTTATAATAGCTTAAAACGGCGCCGTTTATGTATGACCCGAATGTCAACCCGACCCAGCTAGGGGATCCGCGTGTTTTTGACTAGAGGGATATTTATCCCTTTAGTCCTTCCACATTTTTTAAATTAGATTCGTTTTTATTTCTAATTTGGCCCATTGATTTAATTTACGTTTCAATTTAGTCTCAAGGCCACTTAAACGGACTTCTTGAAACGGTGCCGTTTTAGGAAATAGGGAATTTTTCCCAGGGAGTCCCTCGACTGTCAACGCGTGCTCAAATTAGTCTAAAATTCATTTTTTTTTAAATTAGTCCAAAAGATTTGTTTAATTCTAATTTTAATCCTTTTTTACTTTTTTTCATTTTTTATATAATTTATTTATTTCGAATATTGTTTATTATATAACATTTATACAAGTATAAAATTCTTATTTATTTTATATTTTATATTTTTATTTTTATTTTATACATAATTTATTATATTATATATTATATATTATTTATAATTTTATATATTATTTATTATTATATTTTACTATATTAATTATTATATTATTATTTTTATTGGTTATATTATTTTGTTGTATATTATATTATATTTTAACATATATTATTTTGTATTATTAAATGTTATATATTATATTATTATTTTATTTATATTTTATTATATTATATACAATTTTAAAATTTATAAATTATTCTTAAATATTATGACTTTATATGTTATTACTTAGATATTTAAACTTCATTTTATTATCTATATTAGTACCTTATACTTCATATCATATATTCTATTATTTTATATTTAATACATATATATTTATAATTTATATTACTATGTATAATTTGTAAATTTGTAAATTATAAATTAAATATTATGTTTTATTAAATATTATATTCTAAATTTATTACAAAATTTTGTTCCTATTTAAAATAATATTATGTTTATAAAAATATATATATTAGGTTATTATATGATAGTATATTTATATTTAATTGATTATACTAGTTTTTTATTTCTCCTTTATTATTTATGTGTTTTTTTTTAATATTCGTTAATACTACATTTATCATTAATTGCATCTATTCTTATCTTTATTTTTTTTATTTTATATGTATATTCATAATTTGTCAATTTATTTTACATTTACTTAGTATTATTTTAGTATACTGATTCATATTATAAATTATTCTTATGCCATTTATTGTTTTACTTATTTGCATGAATATAGATTCTCTATGTTATTATCTTAGATTATACTTGTATGAAATAATGTTGCATATGCTATATAATGTATGTTGTATATTTATTATTTTTATGATTAACTGTAATATGTAAGTGTGTATGTTGTATTTTATTATTTGCTATGTTACTTTCCTATGAAATATTAGTGTAAATTATAGTTTAATTTTGATATTTTGAAATGTGATATCTTAGTTGCATCATATAAAAAAATGAAATATAAACACAAAAAAAAAAATGTTTTAAAACAAAGGTAATATTTTTGTATTTAGAAATTCAGAAAATAGTGCCTAACATGTTGGGTTGCAATTTCCTGTTTGTCTAAATGCCTAAAATACCCTTCTAAATAGTTTTATAAATTATGAGACGATTTTAGTCACAAAAGTTTTAGAATATTGTGTCCTATTATGCTGGATGTGATATTCGTATTCTTTTGAACGAAGGAATCTCGGTTTTAAACTTGAATTATTCTAATTTCAAAAGGGATCATACTTTTAAATACTTTCACAATTTTAGCATTAAAGACAGAAAGTAATTCAATTTAGTACCAATTTTTGGGCGTTACGAGGGTGCTAACCCTTCCTCTTACGTAACCGACTCCCAAACCCATTTTCTGGAATTCGTAGACCTAAACAAATGATTTCAAATAAAAATAGTTTGAAAGTGGTTCAATCACACTTAAACTGATTGGTGGTGACTCCCGTTTTCACTTTAAAAATTCGATCCCGTTTTTCAAAACCCGTCGTAAAAAATGGTTTCGACAAATAGCTTTGTTAAGCAGCTACATAATAAGTTTGTGTTGAAGAATATGGGTGAGCTTCACTATTTTTTGGGAATTGAAGTCAGTAAATCTTCCTCTGGTAGTCTTCACTTGTGTCAGCACAAATACATTTGGGAGCTTCTTCACCGGAGTTCTATGTCTAATGCCAAGAGTGTGCATACGCCAATGATAAGTTTTTCTATGCTGTCTAAAGATGAAGGTGAAAGACTTGCTGATCCAACTGAATATCGGAGTCTTGTAGGAGCTCTTCAATATGTTGTATTAACCTGACCTGATATTGTATATGCTATTAATCGCGTGTGTCAGTTCATGCATGCTCCCACTAATCTTCACATGATAGCCTTAAAACGTATTTTACGGTATTTACGAGGAACACTGACTCATGGGTTAGTTTTTCGACAGTCTGATAGACTTTCCTTGGTTGGTTATTTCTATGCAAATTGGGGGCTTGATGTTGATGATCGTAGGTCCACTAAAGGGTATTGTGTCTATTTTGGCTCTACTCTGATCTCCTGGTGTTCTAAGAAACAACAAGTAGTTTCTCGCTCTATTGCAGAAGCAGAGTATTGAAGTTTAGCAGCGGTCACTAGTGAAGTTGCTTGGCTTGTGTCTCTTCTGTCTGAGTTAAAATGTGGTTCAGTTGATTGTCTGACGGTGTGGTGTGATAATACTAGTACTGTTGCTGTTGCAGCAAACCCGGTTCTTCACTCTAAGTTCAAACATGTTGAACTTGATTTGTTTTTTGTTCGTGAAAAGGTGGCTAGTGGTGATTTAATTGTTGGCGAGGTTCCGACTTGTGATCAAGTAGCGGATATTCTTACTAAACCATTGGCTGTGTCTTTGTTTTCTAGGTTTCGTCATCTTTTTCGGGTCATGTCAGTTGAGGAAGCTGGGTGAATGTTATGATGTGTAAATAAACATGTAGTTAAATAAATACTTATGTGGTTATTCAAGAGATTAGGTGGGTAGCTGAACTGGTAAGTTGTTAGAGGTTGTTAACAGAGGATAGGCTTATTTCTATGTGTATATATAGATATTCTTGATTCAATGTAAAGCAAGCAATTGAGATAAACCAATTTCAGAGTTAATACCTTAGTTTTATTTATTTTCTGAATTTCCTTCAAAACTAATGGCTAAATCGACAAAAAAACTTGATTGATATAATACCAATAGTTTAAAATCTAAATTAAATGTTTTAAAATCTGAGGACCAATATGAAATCAATATCATAGTTTGGGGATGCCTAATAAAATTAACCCGAAAAAAGGGTCTTAGATGCTTCAAGAAAGGAGGAGGCCCCGGGGGCTAACATCACTAATTAGAGGTGCATGTACAGAGTGTTCAACCACCAAATCATCCAAATGCAACTGTGGGGAACCCTGTCGCCCCACAAAGCACCACCGTTTTTCAAAATGATTTAACCCCAAACAATGGGGATTTTGTCATGGCTTTTTTTAAGAATTTTATCAATATTTTCACAACTCTCTAATTTCGTGGAAATTATCATAAAATTTTCACACAACCTTGTTTAGTTAAAAAAATTCGATCAAATTATTATAATTATAAGGCAGTTGTCTTGTTGTGTGTTGTTTGGAAGGAAAAAAAAAAAACCCTTGATGTTGTCTTTTTAAGGCGACCAAAAGACCAAATTCATGCACTTAAACTGCTACAATGGTCTGGTCCCATAACAAAACAAAAAAAGTTGAGCTTTAGGGATACAAAAGTATTGCAGTGTCTGATTGAAAAGATATAACAGTTTCATGAAATTAAAGTTTGCCATATTCATGCATTTAGTCTTATAATATCTCTCTCTCGATCCTCATCCAAAAAAACAATAAAAGGTGACAAAAATTGTTGGAAAGAAGAGAGTTTTTTGGGGTTTGAAAAAACTTTCTGAAAATCCCATGCACATGTTATGTCGGCTGTTATTGAACTTATAATATTTTTGTAGGGGTCTATGGAACCTACGGTTAAAATTGCTGAGGCTTCATGGTTCGAATTTTATGGTTATTACATATTTTTATTTAAATAAAATAATAACAAGGATTCAAATGTTGACTATATATTGTTTTCTTCTTGAAAGGGACATGATTAGGGTATAGTCATGGTGAAGTTCAAACTATAAACAGTCTTATGTTTGAATTTTGAATTTTGAATTTTTGTTAATTTCGGTTTTAAAGTTGGAGTTTATTTGAGATAAATTTCAAATTAATTAAATTTGTTTATTATAAAAAAATAGATTATGGTATATTTATATAAAAATAAATATATGAGGTTTTAGTTGAAATGATAAAGTTATCATACCGAAGACAATTGTGTTTTAAGTTAAAATCTCATCGTATATATATTTTTAGATTTCACACAAATATAAAATGATAGAAATACGATCATAGTAATGTCTGTTAGTTTATAAAAAGAATGGGTTTTTGGTAATTTCTTTATTGAGTTGGAACCTGATTGATGGACAATACCAACTCAGTTTACCTGTTAAATAATAGTACAGATGATTTTTTTTCTAGATTTTACACAAAATATAAAATGATGTAAATATCTTTATAGTAATTGTAGCGATGTAAAATTTTTACTTCGGGTCGCTAATTGTGACGATTTTATGAAAACTTAAAAACCGAATTTTGATTTTAAAAAAGGGGAGTCGCCACCGATCCTTTTTCCTAGGTGTGATCGAACACCTAATAAATCCTCATTTTGACAAAAAATTATTTTTGGATAAAAAGAAGGCCGGTTTTAGGTCTACGTCAAAATTCAGAGAAAAATAGAGTCCGGGAGTCGGTTACGTACGAGGAAGGTATTAGCACCCTCGTGACGCCCAAAATTGGTATCTCATTAAACGCGTATTGTCTTGATTTTCAAAAATACGAGTTCAATTTGAGATTTAATCGTGATTCGATTGAAAGAAACGAGAAATCTTATGTTTTGGGTTTTTTAGAAGGACGTCCCGTTTTTAACACGAGCCGACAAATTTCACCCAACATAGCGATGAAATCAATGCCTTAATGTTAAAATCGGTACATACCTTATTTTTGAAAAAACATGAAAAAGTATTTCGAAAATGATATAAGAACTTGCAACAACATTGTAATGCCATACAATCTAAACATATATTAAATTCAAAACATGCAAACAATAAGAAAAAAAGTGAATATACGGTAAATAATAAACATAGTAATTACAAAACATTAACAAATACATACGATATTAAATAATATAATAATAGTATTTAAAAATATATATGAGATAATATAGAAAAAGATATATATAAATAATATAATATTAAAAATATATTTACATATAAAAATATACATATATATATATAAATAGTATAATAAAAAATATATATATGAAAAGATGTACTTAATATAGTATTAAAAATATACGTGATATATACATAAAAAAAAATAATGTTATAAACATACTATTAATAAGATTACATGGATATTTACATACATATTAAAAAATATATACAATAACACTATTAAAAGTATACACGTGAAATATTAGAAATAATAATAGTATATATAAAAATACATAATATGTAGAGTATTAGATATAATAAAAATAATGTTATAAAACAGTTATTAATAATACTATATAAATATTTACATATATATATACGATATATACATTTATAATAAAACATATAATACTACTACTACTACAAATAATAATAATAATAATAATAATAATAGTAATAATATTAATAGTAGTGAATAATACTGGTGAGTATATTGAAAATAATAGATATAATAGTAGATATAATGGTAAAAATATAATATCAAAAATAATACTAGTATAATATAATAACAATAATATAAAATAATAATAGTAATAATAATACCAACATGATAAAGATAACATGAGTAAGTGCTAAAATATCTATATATATATAGTAGAAAATAATAGCCAGTATAAGAATAGTAATATATAATAATGACCAATATTTAAAATTAAATAAAGTAGCAAAAATAATATAAAACTCAAACAAAAAGGACTAAAATCGAAGTGAAAACGAAGTTTTGGGGCAAAATAAAAGTAAAAAAAGGAGGAAGGGCCTATTTGCATATGCGCTGAAAACATCAGGGGGTGAAAGAGCAAATTCTCCAGGCATTTAATACGCACAGCATTGAACGGGGTTAAGTTACAAAACGCAACAAACTTTGGGGCCAATTTATAAATAAATGTGAACTGAATTGTAAAACACTTAAAAAAGCGGAAGGGTCATTCGCGCAATTAGACCCTTCCTCAAAAACACGCGGATCCTAGCGGGTCAGGGTCGGGTCACGGGCCGGATCACCTTTAAATACCCCGAAATTCCAAAAAAAATCATTTTAGACTTAGTTCCAAAAAAAAAACAAAGAGAAACCGGGGGTTCTCTCCCTATTCTCTTGGCCTGGGGTCCGGCTGAAGCTCCGGCGCCGTTTCCGACCATGGTCCACTGTCATCGCCATCACCGGCCACTGTACACGGTGGCCGGAACCCCGAAAAGGTAAAATTTTCCCTCTTTCTCTCTCTCTTTTTTTTTATATATTATATTTATTATGAAAATATGTTTCGAAAATAAAGTAAGCTGATTAAAAAAAAAATGAAGACGAAATAAGCAAAAGAAATGAAATCTGTTAGAATTAAGTGACCAAAATTCTTATTTAAATAAAATAAGATGGAAAATAAAATAAAAGTAATATCCAAATAGAACTAGACTTCTTTTATTTTATTTTAGAATAAGGTTTTTTTAAACCTTATTAAACTCCATCTATTTTATATTGATTAGGATAAAGTGTTTCAATCCTAATAGAATATGGCTTTACAAGCCTATAAATAGACATAGTCTATTCATCTTGTATTGATTCGAATTTTCGACATAGTGAATTTTCTTCTCCTCTGCCCGTGGTTTTTTTCCCGAAAGGGTTTCCACGTAAAATCTGTGTGTTCTTTATTTTTATTTTATTTTTATTTATTTGTTTGAGATATTTTATCATTACCGACATTATATTTTTTCACAAATTGGTATCAGAGCTTCTGGGTTTTTTCATCTCAATCACGTTAATGGCGTCTTTGAAGTATGAAATTCCGCTGTTGGATCGCAACACCAGATTTGCGTTGTGGCAGATTAAGATGCAAGCAGTTCTTGCGCAGATGGATCTAGAGGATGCCCTACTAGAGATAGATAAGATGCCTTCAACATTAACAGATGAAGAGAAGAAGCGTAAGGATCGAAAGGCATTAACACAGTTACATCTGCATTTGTCTAATGAAATTTTGCAAGATGTGATGAAGGAGAAGACCGCCGCTGGATTATGGAAAAAGCTGGAACAAATATGCATGTCGAAAACTCTAACCAACAAGCTGCATATGAAGCAACGTCTTTATGCTCATCGTTTGGAGGAAGGTGCATCTGTGCACAAACACTTAACAGTGTTTAAAGAAATTCTCTCAAACTTGGAGGCCATGGAGGTTCAGTATGATAAGGAAGATCTAGGGTTGATTCTACTTTGTTCGTTGCCCCCGTCTTATTCAACCTTTAGAGATACAATTTTATATAGCCGTGAGTCTCTCACAGTCGATGAGGTTTATAATTCTTTAACCTCGTATGATAAGATGAAGCATCTTGTGGCTAAAACCGACTCTCAGGGGGAGGGTCTCATTGTTCGTGGGAGACAAGATCGAAATGTTGATGATGATCGTAGAAGGACACAAGAACGAAATCCTCGCGGTAAATCTAAGGGTAGATCAAAGTCTTCAAACAGAGGTAAAACTTGTAACTTCTGTAAGAAGAAAGGGCACATTAAATCTGAGTGCTATAAGCTACAGAATAAGCTCAAAAGGGAGGCTGCGAATCAAAAGGGAAAACAACCAGAAAATTCCGGTGAAGCTGATGTTGTAGAAGACTATAGTGATGGTGAACTTTTAGTCGCTTCAGTCATCAATTCTAAAGTGAGCAATGAGTGGATCCTTGATTCGGGCTGCACCTTCCACATGAGTCCCAATAGAGATTGGTTTACAAATTACAAGATAGTACCTGAAGGTGTTGTTTTGATGAGAAATAATGCTTCGTGTACAATCGCAGGTGTTGGAACGATTAAAGTTAAGATGTTTGATGGAGTTGTCAGAACACTTAGTGACGTACGACATGTTCCAGAATTGAAGAGAAATTTAATTTCATTAAGTACTCTTGATTCAAAAGGGTACAAATACACAGCTGAAAGTGGGGTTTTGAAGATTTCTAAAGGTTCCCTCGTTGTGATGAAAGGGCAAAGAAAGACTGCCAAGTTATATGTTCTGCAAGGTTCTACTGTTACTGGTGATGCAGCTGTCGCCTCCTCTTCCCTATCAGATGATGATATTACTAAACTTTGGCATATGTGCCTAGGGCATATGAGTGAGAATGGTATGGCAGAGTTAAGCAAAAGAGGACTTCTTGATGGGCAAGGAATTTGCAAACTGAAGTTCTGTGAGCATTGCGTTTTTGGGAAGCAAAAGAGAGTTCGATTCACCAGAGGAATTCATAACACGAAAGGAACTTTGAAGTATATTCATTCTGATCTGTAGGGGCCATCCAGAGTGCCTTCGAGAGGTGGAGCTAATTATATGCTAACTTTTATTGATGATTTTTCCAGAAAAATTTGGGTGTTCTTCTTGAAGCAGAAAAGTGATGTGTTTTCCGCATTTAAGTCTTGGAAAACTATGATTGAAAAACAGACAGGAAAACAAATAAAACACCTCCGTACAGACAATGGCTTAGAGTTCTATTCTGATGAGTTTAATAAACTGTGCAAGTCAGAAGGAATCGTGAGACACTTAACAGTTCGTCATACTCCACAGCAAAATGGCGTTGCAGAACGAATGAATAGAACGATCATGGAGAAGGTTCGATGTATGTTATCAAATGCCAACTTACCAAAGTCATTTTGGGCCGAAGCAGCCTCTACTGCATGTTGTTTGATCAACCGATCTCCATCCATTGCCATTGAGAAAAAGACTCCACAAGAGGTATGGTCTGGTAACCCTGCTGATTATTCTGATTTAAAGATTTTTGGGTGTCCTGCGTATGCTCATGTTGATAATGGAAAATTGGAACCAAGATCTATTAAATGTGTTTTACTTGGTTATAAAACTGGTGTTAAAGGATATAAGTTATGGTGTCCTGAAGATAGAAAAGTTGTGATTAGCAGAGATGTTATTTTTGATGAAACTGCTATGCTACCTAACATATCTCTTAAAGATCCTTCCAATAAAGAAAATCAAAAGCAGGTGGAGCATCAGATTAATACAGAGTCAACTCTTCAAGCCAGTACAAAAATTGAGAATAAAGTTGCTTCTTCACCACAATACTCTATCGCCAAAAATAGAACTAAAAGAGAAATTAAACCTCCAAAGAAGTATGCTGAGGCTGATCTAGTTGCTTATGCTTTAAATGTGGCTGAAGATATAGATGCAAATCAAGAGCCATCTAATTATTCTGAGGCGGTTAGTTGTGAAGACTCAGAAAAGTGGATGTTTGCTATGCAAGAGGAGATGGAATCACTCCACAAAAACAAAACATGGGATCTTATAAAACTTCCAAAAGGTAAAAAGGCTGTTCGTTGTAAATGGGTGTATAAAAAGAAAGAAGGGACTCCAGGAGTTGAAGAACCCAGATATAAAGCAAGGCTTGTTGCAAAGGGTTACAGTCAAATTCCAGGAGTGGACTTCACAGATGTGTTCTCTCCAGTTGTGAAGCATAGTTCGATTCGAGCTTTGCTTGGTATTGTGGCCATGCATGATTTGGAGCTTGAGCAGTTAGATGTTAAAACTGCTTTTTTGCATGGAGAACTTGAGGAGGATATTTACATGCAACAACCAGAGGGTTTTACAGTCTCAGAAAAGGAGGACTATGTTTGCTTGCTGAAAAAGTCTCTTTACGGTTTGAAACAGTCACCAAGACAGTGGTACAAGAGGTTTGATTCTTTTATGACTTCTCATTATTTCAAAAGAAGTAGCTTTGACAGTTGTGTTTACTATAAGAAAAACAATGATGGTTCTTTTGTATATCTACTCCTTTATGTTGATGACATGTTGATAGCAGCAAAAGATAAAGGAGAGATAAGAAAAGTCAAAGCCCAACTAAGTGAAGAATTTGAGATGAAAGATTTGGGACCAGCAAAGAAGATACTTGGTATGGAAATTCTTAGAGATAGAAAAGTAAGTAAATTGTACCTAAGTCAGAAAGGGTACATTGAGAAAGTTCTTTGCAGGTTCAATATGCAGAGTGCTAAGCCTGTTAGTACTCCTTTAGCAGCTCATTTTAGACTTTCATCAGCTTTGTCTACACAAACAGATGATGAGGTTGAGTACATGTCACATGTTCCATACTCTAGTGCAGTGGGATCTCTCATGTATGCTATGGTTTGTTCACGTCCAGATTTATCATATGCAGTCAGTGCAGTTAGCAGATACATGGCGAATCCCGGTAAAGAACACTGGAAAGCAGTTCAGTGGATTTTAAGATACTTACGAGGTACTACTGATGTTTGCTTACAGTTTGGAAGAACTAGAGATGGAGTCATTGGGTATGTTGATGCTGATTTTGCTGGAGACCTTGATAGAAGAAGATCTCTCACAGGTTATGTCTTTACAATTGGAGGTTGTGCAATCAGTTGGAAAGCCACTTTGCAAACTACAGTCGCTTTGTCTACCACTGAAGCTGAGTACATGGCGATTACTGAGGCTTGTAAAGAAGCTATTTGGTTGAAGGGACTATTTAGTGAACTCAATGAAGACCTTCAAATCAGTACAGTATTTTGTGACAGTCAGAGTGCCATCTTCCTTACAAAAGATCAAATGTTTCATGAGAGAACAAAACACATTGATGTTCGGTATCATTTTGTTCGTGATATTATTGCTCGTGGTGATATTGTTGTGAGCAAAATTAGTACTCATGAAAATCCTGCAGATATGATGACTAAGTCACTTCCTATAACCAAGTTTGGGCATTGCTTAGACTTGGTTGGTGTTCATCGTTGAAGTTAAACCCTTAAGGGGTTTTTGGAAGAGGTGGAGAACTTGTTCGTTGAAAGTTCGCGATGAAGAACTTGTTCATTGAGAATTCGTGTCAAGGTGGAGATTGTTAGAATTAAGTGACCCAAATTCTTATTTAAATAAAATAAGATGGAAAATAAAATAAAAGTAATATCCAAATAGAACTAGACTTCTTTTATTTTATTTTAGAATAAGGTTTTTTTAAACCTTATTAAACTCCATCTATTTTATATTGATTAGGATAAAGTGTTTCAATCCTAATAGAATATGGCTTTACAAGCCTATAAATAGACATAGTCTATTCATCTTGTATTGATTCGAATTTTCGACATAGTGAATTTTCTTCTCCTCTGCCCGTGGTTTTTTTCCCTAAAGGGTTTCCACGTAAAATCTGTGTGTTCTTTATTTTTATTTTATTTTTATTTATTTGTTTGAGATATTTTATCATTACCGACATTATATTTTTTTCACAAAATCACCTTCAACGATCGGTTCTGATTTTTGATATTTAGTGCCTTAAGCTCACTGATTATGGGGTATTTGCCTATTTTTGTATATTGACACTGTTTTTTGGAATGTGATATTTCAAAGAAATTTGGCCGACCCCTTTACAAAAATATAGATTGGCTTTTATAGCCGATTTACATGCATTTTTTCCTCTATTTGCTTTCTGTCTTGCCGCTTTTATTGTTTGCAGGTGCTTGGAGCAGAGGGTGGGTAGTCGGTGGTGCAGTGGTCAGTGGGCAGGTGGTGGTAGGTTCAGCTGGTGGCAGAAGAGTGGTTGTGGCGCCGAACATAGGGCTAGGTTTTTTTCTTTTTTTGTTTTCCAATTTTGGGCTAGGGCTGTAGTGGGCTTGGTTTGGGTTAACCGGGCATTGGGCTTCAATGTGGGTTAGGTCTGTTGGGTTTTGGGTTTAAATGTGATGGGTTATGGGTTTAATTGGGTCAATTTGAGTGGGTTGTATGGGTGAGGGGTTTCGTTGTATTGGGTTTTAAATGTAAAACGAGCCATCCAGGTTTTGTGGGGTTTGGGTAGGTTTGGTTTAAATTTTGTAATTGGGTTTGGTTTAAGTAGGCCAAAATTGGCCTGTAACAGCTGCCCCTCTTTGCTCATTGTCGTGTAACAGGAATAGAGCAAAGACACTAAAAAATGCCAATTTTGCCTAGTTTTGCCGAGTCTGGACTTCTTTAGTGCTCTTATTGTTCAGCTCTCCTTCTAGTCTACCGCATCTTGTAGCTTTGGTTCAATCCACTGCAACTTCAAAGACATGCCTTATAGCTTCAATCTATTCGCATCTTCAGGGGTATGAAATTTATTGTCTTCGATCTATTTTATCCATTGCAACTTCAAGGAGATAAGGTTTGTTGTGATCTACTCTTCCGCAACTTCAGAGGAATAGGATCTGATATCTTCAATCTTCTTGGCTACATTTCAATGATATAAGGTTTGTAGTCTTCTCCTCTACGACTTTAGGAAGGCGAAATCTGGTGTTTTTGATCAGCTCCAAGCTTTATTCCTAGTGTGTGACCTCAGCGTGCCCTGAGGCTCAACTCACCTCTGGCAATATGAGTTGATTTTTGAAACATAAACAGAAATTGAAAATACCTCAGCGTGTCTTGAGGCTCTCAACTCACCTCTGGCAATATGAGTTGATTTTTGAAACATAAACAGAAATTGAAAATACCTTAGCGTGTCCTGAGGCTCAACTCACCTCTGGCAATATGAGTTGATTTTTGAAATATAAATTGAAAAACAGAAATTGAAAATACCTCAGCGTGTCCTGAGGCTCAACTCACCTATGGTAATATGAGTTGATTTTTGAAAGATAAATTGAAAAGTAGAAATTGAAAATACCTCAGCGTGTCCTGAGGCTCAACTCACCTCTGGTAATATAAGTTGATTTTTTGAAACATAAATTGAAAAACAGAAATTGAAAATACCTCAGCGTGTCCTGAGGCTCAACTCACCTCTGGTAATATGAGTTGATTTTTCAAAGATAAATTGAAAAGCAAAAATTGAAAATACCTCAGCGTGTCCTGAGGCTCAACTCACCTCTGGTAATATAAGTTGGTTTTTGAAACATAAATTGAAAAGCAGAAATTGAAAATACCTCAGCGTGTCCTGAGGCTCAACTCACCTCTGGTAATATGAGTTGACTTTTGAAACATAAATAAAATATCAAAATACCAAAATATATCATCTGGTGGCACTCAGGGTTTTTTTCTTGATCCAGTATAACCATCATCAAATCCTCTTGTTCTGCTGGAGTACCTATGTATGTCATGCATGATGTTATCATGATATGCACATATTTGTCTTTAAATGTCTGTATGCCTACATCATCATGCTATGCGTCTATATCTCTTTTTGTCACGATTCTTGTGATGATTTGCATTCATTGCTTCGATTCTTGACTTTCTCTTCATGCCTTGAACGCGTCCTCGAATTTTACAAGTAATCTGTGTTTCTCAAATATCACTCTTTTGCCCCTGTTTGAACTTTGTCCTTGCTTTGAGGCTCTTGTACTTTTCAATTTTTCATCCAGGTAATGCTTAACATTTCTTTTGTTCAGAGTATGTCATTCTACTATTATTATTTAAATAAACCACACAATGAGATGCATGAAAATGATCAAGTAGGTACGAAAGAGATACCTCACATTTATTTATGGTAACAAACAAAGAAAAGTTGACCAAGAAGAGTTAAAAGCGTCATAAAGAGAAAATGGATCATATTCAATGGATACAAATGCTCTAGATATTCAACGCATGATTTTTCCATGTTTCTTAATCAAGAATCTCTTCGAGGACGGCTTTTTGCGTAGAGAATTTCAAATTTTCAGACATGCTTCAAATACTGTAGTCTCGCTGCCTAACTCACTGTTCGAATAGTCTTGTCCTTTGGTCTCCGAATCTGCTCTATTAGGACGCCCTTTTGGGTTTTCATCCTAATATTTTGGTTTATCAAGACGCCCTTTTAGGGTTTTCATCCTGACCTATTTTTTTTAGGCATAATATCACAACATCAGAGTTTATTGGATTCAGTAACTCCTTCCCATCCATCTCAGTGAGAATCAAAGCTCCACCTGAGAATGCCTTCTTTACAACATATGGTCCTTCCCAATTTGGTACCCATTTTCCTCGGAAGTCTTTCTGTATTGTGAGAATCTTTCTCAGCACAAGTTCTCCTTCACGGAATTCTCTTGGTTGTACTTTCTTGTCATGGGCCGCAATCATTCTTTTTTGGTACATCTGTCCATGGCAAATTGCCTTCAAACGTTTTTCTTCGATAAGGTTTAATTGGTCATATCGAGCTCGAACCCATTCTGCTTCCTCTAATTTTGACTCCATTAATACTCGTAGAGAGGGGATCTCAACTTCGATGGGCAGCACGGCCTCCATTCCATAGATCAGAGAGAAAGGAGTTGCTCCTGTAGATGTCCTCCCAGATGTGCGGTATGCATACAAAGCGAATGGTAGCTTTTCGTGCCAGTCTTTATATGTCTCAGTCATTTTCCCGATAATCTTTTTAATATTCTTGTTGGCCGCTTCAATAGCTCCGTTCATCTTCGAGTGATAGGGTGAGGAGTTATGATGCTCTATTTGAAATTGCTCACATACTTCCTTCATCATATTATTGTTCAGATTCAAGGCGTTATCTGAAATGATTCTCTCAGGCAAACCATATCGACAAATGATTTCCTTTTTCAAGAACCTACAAACTGCAGTCTTTGTCACGTTGGCAAACGAGGCAGCTTCTATCCATTTGGTAAAGTAATCTATGACCACAAAGATAAACCGGTGTCCATTAGAAGCTTTTGGGGAAATCGGCCCTATGACATCCATGCCCCACATAGAAAAAGGCCACGGAGAAGTCATGACATGAAGGGGCGAAAGGGCTGCATGAATCTTATCGCCGTAAATTTGACATTTGTGGCACTTTCTCACAAAACTAATACAGTCGCTTTCCATCGTCAGCCAGTAGTAACCAAGTCTTATAATCTTCCTGGCCATAGTGAAACCATTGGCATACGTTCCACAAATTCCTTCATGGACATCTTCAAGTATTTTTCTGGCTTCAATAGTATCCACGCATCTCAGAAGCACTTGATCTTTTCCTCTTTTGTACAAGATGTTCCCATCGAGAACAAATCCTCCTGGCATTCTTCTGATTTTTCTTTTGTCATTCTCATTTGCTTGTTCGGGATATTTTTGATTCTTGACATATTCTAAGATATCGTGGAACCACGGTCGTCCGTCTGCCACTTCCTCAATGCTACAACAGTATGCAGGGGCCTCGTATATGCTCATTTTGAGGGGCATTATTTCTGTTTCTCTACTTGCTTTGAACATTGAAGCCAAAGTGGCTAGAGCATCAGCCAATTGGTTTTCTTATCGTGAGAAGTAATTAAAAGTTATTTCTTTAAATTCTTTAATCAATTTAGCCACTAGATCACTGTACTTAATCAATTTTGAATCCCTCACTTCCCAATTTCCTCGGATTTGGTAAATTACCAACGCTGAGTCCCCGTACACCTCTAAGATTTTGATGTTTCGTTTAATGGCTGCACGAAGTCCTATGATGCAAGCCTCATATTCTGCTATGTTATTGGTACAGAAGAAATTCAGCCTGACAGTGAGCGGATAATGGTTCCCTTCTGGTGATAGCAAGACTGCTCCAATCCCATGCCTCAATGCGTTCGATGCACCATCAAAGCTCATCTTCCATGACTTGTCTTTTGATGACTCACATTCTTTTTCTGTAATGCACATCAAGTCTTCGTCCGGGAAATCGAATCTCAAAGGCTCATATTCCTCTGTTGTTCGAACTACTAAGAAGTCGGCTATTGCGCTTCCCTTTATCAACTTTTGGCTCACATAGACAATATCGTATTCTGATAGCAGAATCTGCCATCGTGCCATTCTTCCTGAGAGTGCAGGTGATACTTTATTGGGTCTAGCTTTGAAATTAACCACGTCGTATGATACAACATATATTGTCTGAGTCTCCGAGCTACCCAAACCAAAGCACAACAGAAATTTTCAATTGACGAATATTTTACCTCATACTCCGTGAACTTTTTGCTGAGGTAGTAAATCACCTTTTCCTTCTTTCCTGACTCGTCATGTTGCCCCAGTACACAACCCATTGAATTTTCGAACACAGCCAGATACAATATCAATGGTCTCCCGGGAGTTGGCGGTACTAGCACCGGAGGAAATACTGTTTTATCTTGTCAAAAGCCACCTAGCATTCCTCGTCCCATTCTTCCGGGTTATGTTTTCGAAGGAGTCGAAAAATTGGGTCACACTAGTTGGTAAGTTGAGCAATGAATCGAGCGATGTAGTTCAACCTTCCTAAAAATCCTCTAACTTCCTTTTACGTGCACGGAGGTGGTAGTTCTTGTATGGCTTTTATCTTATCTGGATCAAATTCAATGCCTCTTTCGCTGACAATGAAGCCTCGCAATTTTCCCAAGGTAGCCCCAAACGTACATTTGGCTGGATTAAGCTTCAGTTGGAACTTTCTTAGTCTTTCAAACAACTTTCTGAGGTTCACAACATGCTCCTCTTCCCCTCGGGACTTAGCAATCATATCATCAACGTAGACTTCTATTTCTTTATGCATCATGTTATGGAACAGCGTCACCATGGCTCTCTGATATGTTGCCCCAGCGTTCTTTAATCCGAACGGCATCACCTTGTAGCAGAATATCCCCCACATCGTTATGAATGTGGTTTTCTCCGTATCTTTAGGAGCCATCTTGATCTGGTTATACCCCGAGAATCCGTCCATGAAGGAAAATAATGAATGTTTTACTGTGTTATCCACCAATGTATCGATGTGTGGTAAGGGAAAATTATCTTTAGGACTTGCTCGATTCAGGTCGCGATAGTCCACACACATTCGTACTTTGCCATATTTCTTCGGTACCGGGACTATGTTAGCCACCCATTCAGGGTACTTAGAGGCTTGTAGGAAGCCTGCATCAAATTGCTTCTTGACTTCTTCTTTTATCTTCAACAGTATTTCAGGTCTCATCCGTCTTAGCTTTTGTTGAATGGGTTTGCATTCTGGTTTCAATGGGAGTTTATGGACCACTATATCCTCATCCAATCCTGGCATATCCTGATACGACCATGCGAATATGTCTTTGTACTCATGAAGCAAAGCAATCAAGTTATGCCTGGTGTCTTCTGAAATGGAGGTTCCAATCTTCACTTCTTGCCTCTTTTCTTCAGTTTCCAAGTTTATTGTTTCAATAGATTCTTGATGGGGTAGGATCTGTTTATCCTCTTGTTCCACCATTCTTAGCAAGTCAGGAGAGGAAACATAGTCTTCGGTATTTTCCTCAGCCTCAAATTTTCCTAAGTAAACAGCCTTCTCAAAATTGATTTCAAGACTCGTAACGGGTTTGTTCATGTCGTTAATATCTGAGCACCTGAAAGTTGAATGGAAAAGGAAACTATAGAGGGACATCAAAGTATTGGAAACAACAAGCAAAATGTTATGACATAGTATGAGGTAAATGTAATGACAGGCTGTGAAATGAAAGAATAATTATGAAGTTAATGAGAATGTAAAAGGTCATGACAAAATGCATCTTCACTGATATTCATTTAAAGAATAAAGAGCAAACATAAGTTGTTACAAAAGAATCCCATCATTACTAAGGGACATACAAAAAATGAGTTAACACTGAGCATCACTCTGGAAAAGACTTAGAAACTACAAGAAGGTCTACAGCAGTCCAATTGTTCAAAACGAATCCAGGAGGACAAGGGCGGATCGTTGAGACATCTTTCACTGCATTATCTCCTTTGTCAATGACATTTATACTAACATTTTGAAGACCCCTTTCAATCAATAACAACGTGCTTCATGGATTATCTTGCCCTGGGTACATCATTCCTGCAGATGTAAATATTTTTGACGAAGGAGGATACTATATGGGCTCCCATTCTGGTTCTCGTCTTAAGGTTCGTGCGATTCTTCTTTCTTGGTCTTTTTTCCACTATTTCCTTCTTTGTCGCGTGTCTAGCTGGAACCCTAAACCGTATCGAGCCTTATGGTGTACTGGTTTTATAGCCTTGACTATCCCTTGTTGATATCTCCCCAAGCCTTTTCTCACTCGGGCTCCCCTTCCTATAGTCAGCTTGATTCCCATCCTGGTATTTCTAGACAACTTAGGCATGGGAATTCTATTTCCCTCAGCAACAAATGTGGCGTTGACAAATTTGAGAGATTGGAAATAACATTCCACTGCATCTTTTCTTACTTCAAGGTATGGCGCATCAGCAAAGATAGATGCGACAATGTCTTCTTCGCCCTCAACTGTGACCAAACAGCCATCCATGATAAACTTTATCTTTTGGTAGAGAGATGATGGAACTGCTCCAGCAGAATGGATCCAAGGTCTCCCCAAGAGGCAGTTGTATGAGGGTGTAATGTCCATGACTTGAAATTCAACATCATAAATGTCAGGGCCACTTCCAGAGGATTTTCAATCTTTCCCATAACTTCTCGTATTGTCCCATCAAATGCCCTTACTGTGGGATGACAAAGCCTTAGATAGGACAGATCCATTGGAATCCTGGATAGCGTGGCCAAAGGCATGACATTTAGTGCCGACCCGTTATCGATGAGTACGTTTGGTATTATGTAACCCTTGCAGCGGGTTGTGATATGTAATGCTTTCGCAGAGCCTCTACCATTGGGCGGTATTTCATCATCACTAAAAGAAATAAAATTATCCGCGTTCAGATTATTCACCCACCTATCAAGCTTCTCAACAGATATGTTGTTTGCCACGTAAGCTTGATTTAACACCTTCAACAAAGTATTTCGGTAGGGCTCTGAATTCAACAGTAGAGATAATACCGAGATACGTGCTGGCTACTTGCTCAATTATTCCACCACGTTATACTCACTGTGCTTGATAAACTTTAAGAATTCCTGTACTTCTTCCTCATCCATAGACTTTTTAACTTCTTGTTCGGGCACAATTTCATGCTCGGCTTCGATCTCGTACATCGGTGCCTTTCTTTTTTGCTTCAAATCGCTATTTTTCTTTGTCGGCCCAACCTCTTTAGAATAACACCTCCCACTGCGGGTGAAATGACCTACTTCTCTAACACTTTCGGTCACAGTTTCGGACCTTTCACCTTCAGGTGTGATGATGTTAACGTCGTATTTCCATGGTACTTCTTTGTCATCCTTATAAGGGAAAGGAGATGGTACTTCGATTATCACTTTCGGTTTCACCTATTTCTTCTTTGTATTATAGTAAATCACCAATGGTCGATTGGCACTATAGGGTAATCCTGATGATGGATTGTCAGAGACGCACACCTCTCCTTCATTTGTCTCTTTCTTTCCATTAAAAATCTCTATCTCCTTATTATCCATCGTGCTTTGGAGTAATCTTCTAAATTCCTCGCAAGACTGGATATTGTGTCCTTCTGTACCATGAAAATCACAAAAACTTCGCCCCTTTACATTTCTTTCTTCTAATACTATGTTAGGATGACAGAGCAACCTCTTTTCAATTAGTACCTCCCAGATTCTCTGCAGAGGTGTTCTTATCTCAGAAACTCATTTTCTAATTTGTTGTTTGTCCTCTTGTCCCACTGCGCTCACATTCCCTTCAGTGTGGTTTGGGAATAGATTCCCGGCCGTACCACCAGTATTGTCAAATCGCAGAATGCCAGCATCAATGAGTCCTTAAACCCTCTTTTTAAAGGCAAGGCAGTTTTCCGTGGAATGCCTCTGATTTCCAGCATGGTACATGCAACTAGCGTTTGGATTATACCATTTCAGATACGGAGGCTTCAGTGGTGCCATATAGTGTGGGGATATCAATTGTTTCTCTAAAAGTTTTGGGTACAGTTCCCCGTACGACACAGGAATAGGGGTAAATTGTGGTCTCTCGGAATTGGGCCTTGTTGGCCTTTGTTTGTTTTTTGGTTGGCCTTGGATGGGTATTGTATTTTGTGTAAATGTGGCAGATGGTCTCGGGTTACTTGTAGCGTAAACGAGGTAAGAAGGGTAAGGAGGTGGTGTTTAGTAGTAAGGGGTTTGAGGAGGATAATAGAAATTCGGAGGTGGGTAATTTCGAGGTCGGGGTTGATTTGGATACAGATTAGGGGTACAACGGCTTCCCGTTCCTACCATATGGGCTTCTGGTTCTTTCTTCTTCATGGGCGTTGCTCTTCTTGAACTTTCTTGGCCTTCCATTCTACTGCTCTTGACGGTATTCTCTATAAGCTCGTCAGATATAACAATATCCGCAAAGTCCTTCGTGGCAATTCCCACTAGTTTGTCATAGAACGACGCCTTTAAGGTGTTGATAAAAAGGACGGTTATCTCAGTTTTTGTCAGTGGGGGTTCCACTTGGGCTGAGACGTCCCTCCATCTCTGCGCATACTGTCTAAAAGTTTCCGACGGCTTTTTTTTCCATCATTTGCAAAGTCATATGATCAGGCACCATGTCAAATACGTACTTATACTGCTCACAAAACGCTGACGCTAAATCCTTCCATGTTCGGATCTTTTCTCTACTAAGCTGATCATACCAGCAAAGAGCTGATCCAACCAGGCTATCTTGAAAATAGTGTATGAGCAGCTTATCTTCATTCACATAGCCGGTCATCTTCCGGCAAAACATGACCAAGTGTACTTTTGGGCATCTTGTTCCATCGTACTTTTCAAAATCTGGTACCTTGAATTTTGGCGGTAGAACTAGATCGGGTACCAAACTAAGCTCTTTAGCGCTTGGTACAGAGAAGACCTCAATGCCTTCTATTGCTTTGAGTCTTTCCTCTAAGCTCCTATATTTCTCTTGAGCCTCGTGATCATCCATCCTTAACCTGGCGATTTCTGCCGGATCATCTAAATCTAGAACGGGTGGATTAGCAGGAGTGGCTCCAGGATTTGACATGAATATTCCTTGCCCTAGATGAGATAGTGGCATAGGTCGTTACTCCAAGCCGGTAGATTCCCCTTGAGTGTACCCTCTTTGTGTTGCATGGGGCGGAGTAAATCCTAGGGGATAAGGCGGATCCTGATCGATATTAACAACCTCAGGGTTCTGCATGGGTCCCTTCCCTTTTACCAGAGCTGACATCATTTCCATCATCTTAGTAATTTGGTCCTTTTGTTCCAACGATTCCTCTCGAGATCTCATCATCAGATCTCTCGTTTCTTGCTGTGACTTGGCCAGTTGCTCTTGTAATTCCCTTTGGACTCTTTCTATCCTCTCGATTCTTTCATTAAATTCAGCCTCCATTACTCTAACTTGTCGGTGCGTCCTATACGAATGATGTGGTTCCAGCCTTTATATTGTTGTAACTGCGAATTGTGTGATTTTGACCTTAGTGAATGATTATGAGATATGTACATGCAATGAATGAATGCATAAATTCCATATGAATGTTAGTCATGAATGCATATGCAAGAATTTGGTGTTGATTTCAAGATAGCCCCTATTTAGGCATTTCATTTATCAAAAGAGTCAATTACAAAACATTTTGCTATCTTTTGATTCAACCGTTACACAAACTTCCTAGCTATATCGCTATAATTCTTTACTCACTCCAGGAACTCTGATATGCTCGATCTTTGGCTTGGAGGGAACCGACAACTGAGATCTTCAGCTTCATCTGATAGTTGTACCACGTGCATGGCTACCTTACGAATTTCGTTGATCAAAAAGCCAAGTTGCATTTCTTTTTCTTGGAGGTCTGTTTTATAGGCGTGAGTGTCTCTGTCATACTGACTACTCTTTTCTTCTAAGGCATTTAAGAGAGTATCTAACTGTTGCTGTCGAGCTTGCAGCGTATCTTCTAAATCTTGTATTCTTTCTCTTAACTCTTGACATTCAGATCGGCTAGTCATTAATTTAGTAGACACTGTCTCATATTCGACGTTCTTCTTTCTCAATTCTATCGTGACTCGCGCAGCCTTTTCTTTCTCTTTCTTCGCTTTCCTTTTTTAAAATTCCATTCCACCTTTTACGTTGCTCAATTCTTCTTTCCATTCTGCTGACGACTTGCCTAGTCCACTCTTTTTTATAGTGCCCCTTAACTTTACATTTTCCAAATGAAGATCTCTTAAGTCATTTCTTACGACTTCAACTTCTTTTTGCACTTTCTCGGTTCAAGTTTCAATCTGAACGTCGATCTTCAGCTGGTAGTTTTCTTCTTGAAGAGCATTAAGGTCTCGTAACATCTTGGACTTTTCGCGTTCGAATTCTTTTCTTGCCATTTCTAGCTCAGATGGCATTTCTTCTGAGAAAGGATTCTGGAAGGAGTAATTTGTCAATGAAACTTGCTGACTATTCATCCGTTGCCTTCTCCATATGTCGTAATCTTGGGTGAGAGTATCGGCGTATAGAGCCAACTCCATCAAATGAATCTTCTTCCAGGACTTGGCAGTGTCTCGGACCCTCTTCATATAACCCTCACCCGTAAAAGTAAACTCGGATTATGCTAATCCTCCGGTGGTGGGTATAAATTACCGTGAAAAAAATTACCTTTGGACCATTAGTGGGGCATATCCAACTCCTCCCCATAAACCGAGTAGTGGCACCCAATCTTGGTTTCCAACTTTGTACAACAGAATCGATGGGCGTATCCACGGTGCTCTCCAAGTTACATCCTCGGCTCGAAGGTTATAAAAGACTGAAACCCAATGTTGTTTGGAGACTTCTTTTGGCCATTCTTTCTTAAGATAAGCTTCTAATGGGGTAAATGTTTTTGAAAACATATGAAACGATGTACACTCCACTTTCCAGAAGTGGCTCAAAATCCAAACATTGAGTAACTGCGCGCATCCGATAAAACGCCCTTCACATTTCTTCCTACAACTACTTAAGGATCTAAAGGTCTCAGCTAAGATAGTCAGGACAGGGTTGATTCCTTGCTTTAACCTTTCAAAAAAGTCCACTACTGCGACTTCTATATGTCCAAGAACTTTGGGGAAGACGATTAATCCGTAAATAGCCAAGGCGAACAAATTCACTCTCTTTAACACATCGGGATGGGTTAGGACCAAATCTCACAGGGAAAACCACGGGACACAAATGACTTCATTCTTCTTCTTTATTTGTTTTTCGGCCCATGTGTCGGTCATGTCTGTCAATTTTACTAACTTCTTCTTGAGGGTCATTGGCTTAGGCTCCTTCACATATATCTTATAGGACTGTACATTATCGATACGAAGTAAAGCCGCGTACTCTTCTATAGTTAGAGTCATATCTTCTTCATTGAAGGTAAAGCATTGATAAGTCAGATCCCAGAATCTGATCATGGCTTAGATCAATCGCTCGTCGACATTGATAGCGATCAGGTTGGCTATATCTCCGTATCTTTTAGTAAAGATTCCCCTCGTGTCCGAGTCCCACTGATTCCAGATTTGAACCAAATCTTCGAGATTATTCTGACAAACATTCACAGTTACGTGCTCGGATAAATTGGCAACACATCCTTCCATTAGACTGTCCCCTTTCTCTTTTCAGGTTTCCAGAGACCAGTCCCTAACCACGACATTCTTCTCGGTTGTTTGTATAATCGACTCTTCCATCAGAAACCCGTTTTTTGACAACCAATCTCTAGTTAACACCTTCCTAATATGATGCCTATGATGCATGATGAAAAATAAAATAGAGACAAGCAACCTTGGTTAGTAATCAAATATAGGCAAAAGCATGGAAAATTTAACAAATTAAACTACCCAATCCAGTTTATTAACAGACCCAATCCCCTCATATAGAAAGTGAAAATGCAAAAGGTAAGAGGCGTTCCTCCCGTGTACTTATTTTGGTGACTATTAACAGATGGAGGTTTGGCATGACTCTAGTTAGGTGGCTCGTATGGTTCACTATGTGTGGTTTCGGTTCTAGACAGGTACTCGAATTGTTCGTACTATCGTCTACTAAGACTAGTACGAAACCTCGGTCATAGCCCATCACAGACTCACGAGTTCAATTCGAGCGATTACATTTACTTATGCCTATGCGGAGGGACAAGTTAACTCACGAAAGCATAAGTCGTATGTAACATGAAAGTATTCACTAGCCTGTGCGGAGGGACGAGTTAACTCACGAAGGTGTAGCGTTTACTTTCACTTAAATGGACGGAGCCCGGGTAGAGAGCTCATGTCATGCACAATGCAAGTGCACGGTGTGTGGGGAGAAACTCACAAACCTTTTCGTTTTATTTTAACACTAAACTAAAAACTAAAACCATAAAAACTTAGAGCTGAAAAACAACAAGATAAAACAAGTTAGAAGAATATTTACAACATGATGCGAATGCATGATTTTTCAAAAATAAAATTTCAGGATCACGACTAAATATCAAATTAAACAAAGATTTTGAAAATTTTGACAACACGCATTTATTTTTAGACTCGACTCTCAAAAACTGCATCCCCAGTGGAGTCGCTAGCTGTAGCGACGTAAAATTTTTACTTCGGGTCGCTAATTGTGACGATTTTATGAAAACTTAAAAATCGAATTTTAATTTTAAAAAAGGGGAGTCGCCACCGATCCTTTTTCCTAGGTGTGATCGGACACCTAATAAATCCTCATTTTGACAAAAATTTATTTTTGGATAAAAAGAAGGCTGGGTTTAGGTCTACGTCAAAATTCAGAGAAAAATAGAGTCCGGGAGTCGGTTACGTACGAGGAAGGTATTAGCACCCTCGTGACGCTCAAAATTGGTATCTCATTAAACGCGTGTTGTCTTGATTTTTAAAAATAAGAGTTCAATTTGAGATTTAATCGTGATTCGATTGAAAGAAACGAGAAATCTTATGTTTTTGGTTTTTTAGAAGGACGTCCCGTTTTTAACACGAGCCGACGAATTTCACCCAACATAGCGATGAAATCGATGCCTTAATGTTAAAATCGGTACATACCTTATTTTTGAAAAAACATGAAAAAGTATTTCGAAAATGATATAAGAACTTGCAACAATATTGTAATGCCATACAATCTAAACATATATTAAATTCAAAACATGCAAAAAATAAGAAAAAATGTGAATATACGGCAAATAATAAACATAGTAATTACAAAACATTAACAAATACATACGATATTAAACAATATAATAAGAGTATTTAAAAATATATATTAGATAATATAGAAAAAGATATATATAAATAATATAATATTAAAAATATATTTACATATAAAAATATACATATATATAAATAGTATAATAAAAAATATATATATATATATATATATATATGAAAAGATATACTTAATATAGTATTAAAATATACGTGATATATACATAAAAAAAAATAATGTTATAAACATACTATTAATAAGATTACATGGATATATACATACATATTAAAAAATATATACAATAACACTATTAAAAGTAAACACGTGAAATAGTAGAAATAATAATAGTATATATAAAAATACATAATATGTAGAGTATTAGATATAATAAAAATAATGTTATAAAACAATTATTAATAATACTATATAAATATTTACATATATATATATGATATATACATTTATAATAAAACATATACTACTACTAATAATAATAATAATAGGAAAAAAAAATAATAATAGTAATAATATTAATAGTATTGAATAATACTGGTGAGTATATTGAAAATAATAGATATAATAGTAGATATAATGGTAAAAATATAATATCAAAAATAATACTAGTATAATATAATAACAATAATATAAAATAATAATAGTAATAATAATACCAACATGATAAAGATAACATGAGTAAGTGCTAAAATATCTATATATATATGGTAGAAAATAATAGCCAGTATAAGAATAGTAATATATAATAATGACCAATATTTAAAATTAAATAAAGTAGCAAAAATAATATAAAACTCAAACAAAAAGGACTAAAATCGAAGTGAAAACGAAGTTTTGGGGCAAAATAGAAGTAAAAAAAAAAGGAGGAATGGCCTATTTGCATATGCGCTGAAAACATCAGGGGGTGAAAGAGCAAATTCCCCAGGCATTTAAAACGCACAGCATTGAACGGGGTTAAGTTACAAAACGCAACAAACTTTGGGGCCAATTTATAAATAAATGTGAACTGAATTGTAAAACACTTAAAAAAGCGGAAGGGTCATTCGCGCAATTAGACCCTTCCGCAAAAACATGCGGATCCTAGCGGGTCAGGGTTGAGTCACGGGCCGGATCACCTTTAAATACCCCGAAATTCCAAAAAAAAAATCATTTTAGACTTAGTTCCAAAAAAAAAAAAACAAAGAGAAACCGGGGGTTCTCTCCCTATTCTCTCGGCCTGGGGTCCGGCTGAAGCTCCGGCGCCGTTTCCGACCATGGTCCACCGTCAACCCCAAAAAGGTAAAATTTTCCCTCTTTCTCTCTTTTTTTTTTATATACTATATTTATTATGAAAATATGTTTCGAAAATAAAGTAAGCTGATTAAAAAAAAATGAAGACGAAATAAGCAAAAGAAATTAAATCACCTTCAACGATCGGTTCTGACTTTTGATATTTAGTGCCTTAAGCTCACTGATTATGGGGTATTTGCCTATTTTTGTATATTGACACTGTTTTTTGGAATGTGATATTCGTATTTCTAAGAAATTTGG
Organism: Gossypium stocksii; assembly: GCA_020496765.1. NCBI lineage: Eukaryota > Viridiplantae > Streptophyta > Magnoliopsida > Malvales > Malvaceae > Gossypium > Gossypium stocksii. Next base: position 8,966,769 of record CM035621.1, on the reverse strand, counting down.
CCGACCCCTTTACAAAAATATAGATTGGCTTTTATAGCTGATTTACATGCCTTTTTTCCTCTATTTGCTTTCTGTCTTGTCGCTTTTATTGTTTGCAGGTGCTTGGAGCAGAGGGTGGGTGGCCGGTGGTGCAGTGGTTAGTGGGCAGGTGGTGGTAGGTTCGGTTGGTGGCAGAAGAGTGGTTGCGGTGCCGAACATAGGGCTAGGTTTTTTTTCTATTTTTGTTTTCCAATTTTGGGCTAGGGCTGTAGTGGGCTTGGTTTGGGTTAACCGAGCATTGGGCTTCAATGTGGGTTAGGTCTATTGGGTTTTGGGTTTAAATGTGATGGGTTATGGGTTTAATTGGGTCAATTTGAGTAGGTTGTATGGGTGAGGGGTTTGGTTGAATTGGGTTTTAAATGTAAAACGGGCCATCCGGGTTTTGTGCGGTTTGGGTAGGTTTGGTTTAAATTTTGTAATTGGGTTTGGTTTAAGTAGGCCAAAATTGGCCTGTAACAGTAATGTTTGTTATTTTATAAAAAAGAATGAGCTTATGGTAATTCTTTAATTGAGTTGGGATCCGGTTAATTAGAAACATCAACACAATCAACTTTTTAAATAATAGTATAGAACTTCAAATTCAATTATTTATAATCAAGTTCAAGCTTAAACTCGAATTTGTATTTAAAATGTTTATTATTAATTAAAAATATTAAAATTGTTTTCGCTAACTAAAAATATAAAACCTATCAAGCTTATGAATTATTAGAGTCTAACATTAAAATACTTGAAATCAATTTGCTCGAATTCAATTAAATAATTAAGGGAATAATATTTGATGTGCACCGTTAGTGCATAAGTTTCATGCATCACCAATGAATAATAATATGACATCTCATTATTAAAAACAATAAAAAATAGTGGAGGCTTATAAATAAATATTAATAACTCTTAATAAATATTAATAAAGTTATTAAGTTTTATTTATAAGTCCTCCATTATTTTTTATTTCATTTAATATTGATGTGTCATATTATTATTCACTAATGATGTATAGAATTTAGAGAATTATCCATTTTCCAATAGTTTAATATCACATCAATAATTTCATCCTAAATTTTAAGATTTTCATTTGGATTTAATTTTTTTTAAGATAAAGTTACTGATGTGGCATTAAACTATTAAAAAATGGATACAGATAACATGCCATCTTTGTTTCATACAATCTTTTTCTTGAAACTTATGCACTAACAACACATCAAATATTCGTTTATAATAAAGCTAAATTCAAATATTTTTAAAGTGGAATCCATATAACTTTGATGTGTATATATATTCCTATAAGATCATATTTATTATTAATAAAAATATATAATTTTAGCAAATGTGAACATTTTGGAAATAATCTTTACCAATTGAATAAGCTTTGCAAGTATAACTATAAAGTGATGTTGGTGTTTTCCTCATGTCAATATTTTAATGGAATGCGAATTTTAAGGATGTACTTATCAAAAAATTATATTATAATATTTGAGATATATATAAAAAATTGTTAATTAAAATTTTAGGAAAATTACAATGGTTCATTAAATACTTTATATAAAATGTGGGTATAATTTTCAAAATTACCAACTTCAAATAAAATACAACTGATTAATTTTAATGTGTTTCAATAATTTTTATTATTAACAAATTATAGTTTATAAATAATAACATCTGTTGCTTAATCTATTTATTTTTTCTAAATAATATTTATTTATTTTAAATAAAAATAATGCCGGTGCTTTCTTATTTCATTATTTTAATGGAATGTGGTTTTTAAGAATATAATAATCGAAAAATTAATATTATAATATTTGATATATTATAAAAATAAATCATATTTATTTTCTTAATCTACTTATTGTTTAAATAATATTTATTTTAAATAAAAATGAATTAATATATTTATCTCAATATTTTTATATGAGTTAATTCCACCAAACATCTCAAACTATGGTCCTCGTTTTAAATTGCTCCTTAAACTTTAAACATTCTACAATTACATGCTCAAACTATTGATTCTATGTCAATAAATTCATTCCATTACTAAAATTGTCAATTTAACAATTATATGAGACGTTATATCCTATGTAACATAATTTAAAAAATAAAAATTTTTAAAGAAAAATAAATATTGTAATAATAGGTACTTTAAAAATATTAGATTTGAGGTTTTTGAAGTTTTTATGAAAACTATATTTTAAACTATTTTTTCGACTTTACTTATATTTTTAGTTTAAAAATTATGCGGCAACATTTTACTTTTATTTAAAAAATTTATTTTAAATTAAGTCTCATAAGCTTTTACATGTCATTTAATGGTTTCAATAATGAAATGACCTAATTAGTATTATATCGATAGTTTAGGGATGTAATTAGAACATTTTGAAGCTTAGGGTCAATTTAGAATGAGTGTCATAATTTGGGGATGTTTGGTGTATTAGCTCTTTAATATACATTTATATTATTAGTATATGATCAAATAGAAAGTATATTTAAAATATTGAAAATATATTTGAATTAGAGTGTAAATTTTTTTTGATAAAAAATTAGAATGTAAATTGATTTAATTTGATAGTACTTAAAATAAATTTAAAATTAATTATTTTTTTATGAATTTACCGTAAAAATTTATTTTGTAAAAATAATTAAAAAAAATGATAGTTTTGTTTCAAATTTATTTCTAACTATATGAAAATATTAATTTGTCGAATAACCGCATCCCGGAAAAGTAATTCGAAGAAAAGATATGAACAAAAACCCTCCTAAAATAAACTTACATTCTTAAGAATATGAGATAATTGCACTAAACATCACTAAACTATGATTTTTATTCTAAATTGGTCCTCAAACTTTAAAATATTCTAATTACATTCTCAAACTATCAATGTTATATCAATAAGGTTATTCTATTATTGAAATTATTAATTTAACAATTAAATGACACATGAAATTTTATGTGAAATAATTTAAAATGAAAATTTTTCTTTGTCACGTAAGATTTGATGTCTTCTGGTTAAATTAATGATTTTAGTAATGGAAAAACCTTATTGATATAACATCGACAGTTTGAGGTTGCAATTGGAATATTTTAAAGTTTGAGGACCAGCTTAGAATAAGGCTAATAGTTTAGGGATGTCTGGTGCAATTATCTATAAGAAAATTAATGATTTTTTAGCAATGAGAATATGATTCCCACCAATTAAACCCAGACAACACATTTTAAAACCAAGTTATTAATATACTATTTAGTACTTAAATTTCGCTTTAATGTTTAATTTGGTATTTCGTATTTGAGTTTTTTCAACTTGATACTTAAGTTTCCTTTTAGTCTCAATTAAGTATCTGAGGTAAGCTTCAATATTTAATCTGACATCTAACTTTTTTTTTTTATTTATCTCAATTAAGTACCTATATTAATACTTTTTATTCTTATAAAAATTGAACTCAAAGAGCATTGTACAGCATCCAAAATATATTCTTAAAAGGAAACACTATCACACATTTCATCTTCAATTGAGAGAGCATGCATCTAATGGTTTTCGTACCTCCAAGTCCTTTGCAATATTATTACCTATAATTTTTCTGTTGCAATGTCGGCCGCCAGTTCTGATCAAATTGTGACTCTGATAGTCAAAATATATACATATTTTTGGGTTCAATCTTACAGTCAAATATTAACCACTCCAAAATGCAGGTGTAGATATATATATTATATTTCCAAATGAAGCAAGTTGGTTTGTATGACTTTTACTTTGTTCTATTTATTTTATTTTTCTCTCTTCTTTGAGAAAGTAAATGGATTCGGTCCATATATGGACACTTGAGTTTGAAACAAGTATAGCTTTTGTTGTAATGATATGATGAGACTATATATGTTCCCATTCACTTACGTAAAGTTTCCTACAAGTTGTGCATTAAAATATTTATTAAAATAGAACTTTTTTTTGTATATATATTCAAAGGATTGATTTAATCAATCATCTCATCAAGAATCGATTAAGTAGCTATATATATTTATTCCCCACTTTTTTCACAATTTTTAAAAAAAATATAGCAATGGTATGTTGGAGAGATTTATTTTAGATATGTTTTGGATGCAATGAAATTTTTTAAAAAATAAAAACAAATAATTAATTTTAATTTTAATTTTCACCAAATCATATATCTAATCTTTAATACTATAAGATAACATATTATATATATTTGCATGAGTAGGACCAATCCACGTGAAGACCATACCTATGCATGACTTGAATGCTATATGTAAGCCGCCTAGCCTACTTACTCTCTCTTCTTCTATTTCTTCTTCACCTATCCTTTTCATTTTTTGGTAGGACCCCCCTCTTCAATGGCTTAATCAAAACTTGATATATATATATATATATTTGTATATATAGGGTTATCAAGCCACTAGAAAATTCCCAACCAAAATTTACTTTCTTTAGGTCTCTCAAAATTATGGATTTCCAAAGCCAAAAACTATATTCCCCAAAATACAATAAAAAGAGGCTAAACCAAGAGCAAGTAAGGTTGCTAGAGAGAAGTTTCAGTGCCAACAAGAAGCTTGAACCAGAGCTCAAGCTTCAACTCGCTAACCAGCTGGGTGTTCCACCGAGACAAGTGGCGATTTGGTACCAAAACAAGCGAGCCCGATGGAAAACACAGAGCTTGGAACTCGATTACAACACACTTCAAGTGAAACTAGAGAACGCATTGTCTGAAAAAAGAAGGCTCGAGAAAGATGTCAAGTATCTTCAAGAAGAGTTGAGGAAAGCTCAAGAGACTATGTTTGCCATGAATAATAATCAAAGAGCTAATCATCGTCATCATCAACAACAACAAGATCAGCCTCTTAACTACTTTGTTTCTTGCAATTCAACAGGGTCTAGTGAAGAAGGGGGCAGCTCGAGCTTTCATGAAGATCATGAAGTGTTGCAAATTGATGAACTCTATGCTTGTTTGATTGGTGGTGATAGGTCAACTTGGAGTTAAGCTTGGTTTATGGGAAATTTGATCTTTTTTGTTTATTGTATTGATGGTGCAATAACATGTTCCTTGTTGGGTGTCTTAAATTTGTAAGAAAATAGTAGGAAGAGTTTTTAGGGTGTGTTTGGTTAGAAAGGGAAAAAAAAAGTATAAGGCAATTATATATATATATATAATATTATTCAATGGCTAAATTATGCAGTGAATCGAAGCTGTGGGGTTCAAGAATCTTTTTTAGGATTTCTTTTTAGTGTTAATTTTGTAGAAACCATGTTAAATAGATCATCAAAATGTCATCGATATAATTGACAATTGAAATTTTAATTCCCCACAAGTGAAACTAAAAATTATAAAATGTTTCACATAAATTGTCAAATTTAAAAAAAAAAAATCATGAAACATGATTTGGATTTTTTGGGAATGATGATAAATTTGTCCTACATATTGGCAAAGTGATTTTTGACCTTTATAATTGCTTGTTTTCATCCAACTTAATGCTCAATGCAAGTGGCATCTTAGACAAAATCCCTTCGACAGTCATGTATGCATCATTCTTTGGTAATCAATCATTTTCACCTTATAGAAAAAAAAATCAATCATTTTCTGTCTTTTCTCCGTTCTAACACAGTAGAATCTTTCTCTAAATTATTTCCTTTTCTATTTTATACTTTTGCAAATATATATATATAAGTATAATTTCAAGTAAAAAGATAATTGTAGTTAGAATCAATACATTTTGTAATTATAATTGTCGAGTAGGATTAACTCTTTCGAGAGAAATTTTTGAAGTATTGTCTATTAAGCAATTGGCATTGCTCTCAATAACTGAAAGTATTATCCTTATGTTGGGGTTTTATGCTCAGCCTTTGCGAAAAGTCATTGTACGGTTTATGAAGGGGGGTTCCTCGAGTAGAGATATTTGCAAGACTCGATAGAGGTGTTACTATTGTGCAAAATATAAATTATGGAGAGTGCGAGTGCAAATATTCGAACCACCGACCAACACATATGTAGCATGGTTGCAATGTAAAGGCTACATATACCTTGATTGGTGGTTCGAATCCCCATACCCGCCTTCTCTATGATTAGTATTGTGCACAATACTAACGCTTCTCCCTTAAGCTCTTGCAGGTTGTATCTCCACCAATCGAGGTGACTCCCTTTGTGAACCATACAACAAGTCTTCATAGAGACCCGGGACAAAACCATGACATGAGGACAATACTTTTCATTGAGGAGTTGTCAGCTCCCAAGCTGACTACACTTCAAAGACTTTTTTCAAGAAAGTCCGACCTCCACTCAACAATAATCAATCTTTAGAATATACAATTAAGCTAATAATTAGAAAAATATTTAAACCTAAATTAGAATAAATCTATTAGAAAAAAAAAAAACTAAAATAAATCTAAATAGAATCCACAATGGTACTTTAACTAAAATAAGTCCACATTATAAATTGAGTTGTAATATGTGAGTGGGAATAATTTGCTCTTACTCAAAAGTGTTTGATTTATATATATATATATATATAAACAGTGTAAACTGTAAAATGCAATAATTAGTTAATTAATGATGGATTTGGATAGACGATGGAGTGGGTGCATTTAGTTTATTTTTTTATCTTACGCTATAGTATTTAATTTTATCACCACCGTTATTTTTACACTAATTATGAGTAAACATATAGTCCATCCAAACTCACCGTCAGAAAATAATATTTTAAAAGTAGAGAATTGATAGGGTATTAATTGAAGGGAACGAAATTAGTGGTTTTTGAAAGCTGTCTTAATTTATGATTTCATATATGGAATTAAATAACTAAAAGCTACTTTAGAATTAATTTATTAGTAGAACATTAAATATCAGCCCATAAGTTATTATATACCTCTTCAAACTTTAAAAATTTTTTGAAAAACCAATGACCCAAGCATTCTAATTCATCATGTTAGGTAATATTGTTCAAATTCTTGACTGCTTCTTTTTTAAGAGAGTTATGATTCTAAAGTTTTGAATTTTGTTTAATTATTAAAACCATACATTTAATATTTAATTAAATAATTTAATTTAATCAATTGTTTTTACATGAGGTTATTGAATAAAGAAAATACTCCACATTAAATGGTAGTTGCATTACAGCCTTACAGGTTCATTAGCTGTGAATATAAAATAAATACACTCTAATAATTAAAACTTTGATGTTTAAATAAAATTTAGGATTTGAATTTTATAAATGAAAAATTTTATCTTCTGAATTAGAATTTAATTTGTTTCTACTCTAATTTTAATGCAAACACTTATGACTTTTGGATATAGAAAATCATAAAAAAAATAATTTTCTGGACCTAAATGTTTTAAGCTTAGTTTGACCATAACTTTGTAATAAACAGAATATTAGGTAAGTTCATGAACCTAGTAATGTCAGTTTTAACAAATTCGTTCTATTCAAACGGGGATTTGGGATAAAAATTTTTTTATATAATATTTAGTATTATTTTATTAAAATCGATATAATAATAATTCTAAAATTAAAAAAAAATTATTCCATTTTTTCAAGTCAATTGTTAGTGTCTTCAACAAAGTTGACAAAAAATACATAATTATTGCCTCACAATCAACAAATAACATGTGGAAGACAACTATCACTTGCATACTCCAATAAAGGTAGGATGGGTTAAATTTACATTAATTTTATCCCTAAGAGTCAAAAGAAGAAAATACACATTTACATGCTCAACTTCACTAACAGCACCAAAGATTCACCGTTTCCAAGACTTTATAACTTACCCCATCAATTAGGGCCAATTGTTATACACAAGTATCTCAGCAAAAGAATAATTCACTTAAGGATACGCTTGCTGTATCAAATACCCAAACAAAAAACACTCACTCACATGAGATCTTGTTCTTATAAAAAGCCATTTACACCACCACCAAAAAAACACTCACTCACATGAGATCTTGTTGTTATAAAAAGTAATTTAGACCACCACCAAATCTTAGGGAGATCTACTAAAAAATGTCTCAAACTACATCTCGCCTCATCTCATAAATTTAATTTCAAATTTTTACGATTAAGTTTGATTATATTTATCACATCTGATTGCGTTCTGATTAAGTTCTTTGTAATCTTATTATTTGAGCCCTACATAATAGAGCATTCATCCTGTGAGACCCACACTAACCTCCAAGATCCTCTTCAGTCTTATAGGATCTTCCCATTATTACCACAAGATAGAAACTCACCTAATACACCAAAGCTCTATCTGATTATTTTTAGTACCACTTGTAACTTGCATAAACAAATATGTAATATGTAGTAGAGTTGATCTTAAGTTACAAGGAATTTAGATTCAAAATAACTTACATTTGAGATTCAAAGCTCGGTTAAGTTTGATTAAGCCTCATATTTGAAGCTCAAGTTTAAATAAAAATCAAATTACTTGAATTCACTTAATTAAACTCATTTATTTAGAAAATAAGCTAAACTTTAAATTTGATTATTTGCTTCAATTGTTAAAACCGTTGAATTTTTTATTAAATTCGAATTCATTACAATATCATTTTTTTCATTATATTATAAGTTAGTTTTTTTTTTTTTAATTTTCAAAATCTCACACCAATTAATTTAATAAAATGATTTTAATTGTGTTAACAATTAAACTTAAGTTTCGAAATTTGAAAAGCTGGGAGATTAAATTCTTAAAAATAAAAATAAAGGGAGTCAATTCTAAATATACAAAAGTACAGGGACTAGGTATAGTTTTCACCAAATAAAAATAGAGACGAACAAACGCAGCATTTATTGGCATCGAAACGCAGCGTTTTTCTGTCTAGAATTATATCTTCAACTTCCCTCTCCTTTTCCTTCTCCCTCCAAATCAGTACTCCAAAAACCTCAGTGCCGGGGACCCGCAGAACACTCCGGTCCGATCCATAACCCTAGATGGCGTCGACGTCAGCATCTCGGTCCGACGGCGTTTCTTCCAGAATCAGACGCGCGGCTTCCACTCTTAACTCTGACAATCAATTGCTTGTATCCGTAGGTTTTCTTTTTTTTTTTTCATTAAAGTTGAAAATTGTTTTCTGTTTTACAAAGCAAATTTGAAAGCTTGTTTTTTCTTTTCAGGATATAAGGAAAGCTTTGAATATGATGAAGGACATCGCTGTAGACTTGGAGAGAGATAATCAATCTGACATGGTATTGAAATATTGATTTTATTTTATATGACAACATTTACACTTTAAAACATAAATTTATCTTTTCCCTCCTTTTTAGTTACTGGAAGTATGTAAAATATAAATCAAGTTATAACTTTTAACTTGTTTCTGCTTCTTCTTCTTTTGCTTGGTGCTTGATTAGCCTCATCTAATGTGCTAAAAGAAATGATGAAATTTGGGATTCAAATGGTTTTAAATTTTACACCCATAAATTTAAAACCATTGTACTTGTTAGGTAATAAGAAATTATTATTATTATTTTTAAAAAAGTATTGAACTTTTGCTCTAGTGAAGCCTGAAAGATGCTTTAGATTATTAGAATTATTTTGCAAGCATTCTTTTTCTCAAAATTCCAATTTTGATTGATTAATGAGGATGATGAGCGAGGTGGTCAATTATATAACAGCTATCCAGTTTTTGGTTGGGGTTTTAGTTATAGCATTGTTACGTATTCCGTGTTTTTGGACCAATTGCTTTGCTTGACTTTAGCTCTCGAACTAGTTTGTGTGTTTTAATTTCTCTTGTTACTACAGCTTCTGGATTGCGGATCATCGTGTTCTAGAAAGAGGGTAAAAGTAATATTGAAGAATAAAATGAAATAAGCTAAACCAAACATCTAATGCTTTAGAGATATGCAGACTTGAAAACCAAAAGTTTACTGATAACCAGAATTCAAAGTACTTTTTGATGCCGTATGATATTGGGAATTCATTTTGTAGGTGAAGCAGCTAGAAAATGCTGTTGCTGAGCTGGTAGAAGCTCATGAAAACTGTCTACATTATTCATCGGCAATTCATTCTGTTGCAGAGGCATACCGACCAGGGCCTGAGGTGCAAGTTTAATAATATTTCTTCTATGCATAATTTTTTGGTTTAATACTGTTCTAAACAGATGTGCCAATATGTATCTAACTAATATCATCTGTTGCTTGCATGTTTTAACTATAGTTAACTGATTTTAAGAAGTTGCTTGACACCGAGTTTGAAAAAGTCAAAGCTGATTCATCTTCACATTCACAGAATCATCCACTGATGCATCAGTTCGAACAAGCTGTCTGGGTAGGTTTTTTAAATTCATCAAATCACTTCTAAAATTATTAAGACGGTAGTTTCAAGTCATTTGTTATCTTTTGGACTTTTAATAGGACCAGTGTTCTTGGATTTTAGCCTGAAACATCATAGGTTTTATATTACACATGCATTTATATGCGTATGTATGCACATATGTAGACAAAAATATTCATGTTTGTTTGTACAGAAATACAAACTAGTAAGGATAATTCAGTTTCTTGAGAATCAGTTCCTTCTGCATATATCTGTATGTTTCAAGTTGGTGTTTGGTTGATGGCGACAAAAAAAAGTTGATGTTTGGTTTATCCTAGAATTCTGACCCGGGGGGGGGGGGGAGAGAGAGAGGTGGAAGAAAAGGAGTAAGAACCTAACATCTAACAAAATGAATGATGGAAAAAATGTATAATGCTGAGCGTGTCGAGAATTTGCTTACAAATGTTTTCTCCTGGTTGAGGATTGTCTCTTGTTCTGAAAGGTTAAGTTCATTGTGGCTTTGGTTATGAACTTAAAGAGTTAGATTATAGAATTCATAAATGTATGATGGCCAAAGGAAGCATGTTGAATAACATAGAGTTTTATTGATATAACATGGACCTTTGGTTTGATCTAATGTTAGTACTGGATATGTTTTTTTTTGTTGTTTGAGTTTCATGCTTCTTCAGTATGAAAACACCAGATGTCCTGCCCTAGCAAAGCTGTAAGTGTGGTCATGTGTTATAGTTTTGATTCCTAGGTAATATGGGATGACTGGTCTTCAAAAATGTTGTGATGATATTGTATTGCCTGGTTTGTTCACTACCTCTCCTGTGTGAGTTTACTGGAATGGAAGAGTGAACAAAGTATTATCCTATCATATACATTCCACTGGAACTTAGCATCAACTAGAATAGTGGTAGCTAGGTTAGAATCTAAATCACTATGCCAAGGAGGTGCTAATACCATGTCAAGAACCACTAAACTAAAAATCTGGAATTATTAGATGTGGTTCCAATAAGAGGTTATATTCTTTAATGAAAGAGACAGTTGGGGGACCATTGTGAAGGTCTGATTGAGCTGAATAAATATATGCTATGGGAGATTATGGTAAGGGCTGCTGTTCAGTGCATTTATATTGAAATAGGAGTGATTGGTATTGGCATGCAGTTGGTGGGAACTCTGTTGGTCACTAAATGCATGAAGCCCTGGCTCACAGCTGCTATATTTGTGAACTGAAAAAAATATATTCTCATTTTGTCTCTCTCTTATGCTAAAATTAGTGAATACTTGATGCTAATGGATATTATGTATCCCTCTATTTACCAACGACCATCTTTAAGCTTTTTTAGTTTTACTGGTAACATGATTTATAACTATTGTATATCATCATTCAAGTGGGGCTTCTTACATATCCGTTGTTGTTGAATCTTCCACAGAACGTTCATCATGCTGGACAACCAATGCCAGGTGAAGAGCAGGAGGATATTATTATGACCAGTACAGAGAGCAGTATTAAGAATCTTAAATGTCCATTGACTGGAAAGCATATTACTGAACTAACAGAACCAGTTCGCAGGTATTGCGAAGTTAATTTTAAACAGATCTTTCCGGTGAAAATAATATTTTCTTTATATTTTGAGAGATGTATTTGCTCTTAGTGGAAAATTTTATTAATTTTGTTGCCATTCAAACTTTCGAGGAAAGCAACATGCGTGGCCCTTTTTTGATACAAATCTATCACAGTTCTTACACTGCAATGTGAATGATAGTAGATGGTAGTTCCAATGGCTTCCTCAGTTCAGTTTAGAAAATCCTGAAAATCTACCTCATAGCAAGGTGGCCTTTTAGAGTTGCCAATATGATTGAATTGTTTAGCAACTTGAGCATGCATTGGGATGCATATGTCTTTTTCCACACTTTTGTTTCAACCTATACTGAGTTTGTTTATTCCTATGATGCAGCATGGACTGCAAGCACATTTACGAAAAGAATGCTATCCTGATCTACATAAAATCCCATCATAACAATGCCAAATGCCCCGAATCAGGTACTTAATAATGATTTCATTATGGGGTTATTGAATCTAAATTTCACTCTCATTCCTGACTGTTTCTTCTTCTATCAGCTTGCCCTAAGATGGTGCATGCAAAAAGAGTTATTTGCGATCCATTGTTACTCATTGAGATAGAGGAGCAACGCACATTTAGTAGACAGACTGCTAGAACTGATGTGGTAGAAGATTTCACAGAAATGGAGCCTCATGATGAAGATAGTACGTGACGGAAGCAGTTGCTCATGCCCCATTTGACATCTCAGTTTTGAGTCATTGTAGCCTCTCCTAGCTAATTAGAATCCCTGGTTTATATAGCTTTAATGCATATAATTAGACGTGCAAGTATGCAAACTAAGGAAACCAGTGAGATATATACAGGAAGGAATGTGTATATTGGGGGTGATTGAAGGAGTTGACTTGGATCTATGTTTATTCCTGAAGTGCTTTGACATCATCTATATGGTTTGGTTGTGATGGTAGAAACGTGAGGCATCTTCTCAATGGTCTATTTTCAGTTGTTTCTCAGACATGTTGACAAAATGTTTTTTTATGATTAAGGTTAGGATGACCAAAAGAAAGAGAGGAAAACGATGTTAATAAAGTATGTGTTTATTTTTTTTTTTTTGTCGATTATAATAGGATTTAACTCAAAGGTTATTTTAATATTAGTTAGATATGTCAAACTATTTTAGTTTTAATAAGATATTAGGTGAAATGTTTTTATTTTTTAGTTCTTACTAAAATTAAGCTAAATTGAAAATATAAGATGTAAACATAAATTTAAAATCCAATAAAATTTAAGTAAAATAACAAAATTTCAATTATTTCCAATATTTTATGGTTCACCATTCCAAGAAAAATGACAAAAAGGAGGAAAATTACATCAAATATTTTACAAAAGTAAAATAATAAAATATCCATTCGTGGTGTAACAGTGGTGCTAAAAGTACTATTATAAAAATCTTCCTCTTGGAACCGAACCTTAGCCATTTCCGAAAATGGCTTACCTTACCAGGATTCCTGTCGGTCGAATCTTTGGCTTCTGGAGCCGTTCATTTTCTTCTCCAATCAAAAACCCATTCTTCAGTTCCACTCTATCTCATGTTCCTTCATACAAAATTTCTACAACAGCCTATTACTCATCTCCTTCGCCTTCACCTTGTCCTCCTTTGTCTGCTGCAATGAATACCCAAGTCTTTAGCAGCAGTAGTCGTTGGAGGCCCATGTGTTTGTACTTCACTCAAGGCAAGTGTACCCAGGTTTGCCTGCTAGCTTTTTGCCACACCTACCCTTCATTACAATCACTAAGACGATACAACTATTATTGATTTTCATGCATTTGGTTTCACAATTCATCTCTTGCCTACCATCTGTTTGAATTAATTTTAAATGCCTGATGGTTTTGTTATGTGGGTGAAAATTTAACTTTTTGCATAACTAATTAGACGACTTTAGTTTTGCATGCAATTATTATTATTAGGGAGCACATTGCATTTTTCATAAACTCTCTTTGTTTTTCCTTTTAACAACCTCCAAATGTATATGCAAATAGCAGGGAGCAAGTAAAATAATGATTATGGAGTGAAGCCTTATTTTATTAGGATAATGTTGATTTGCTTGGTGTTTATTGGTTTCATAAAGTACTCAAAAGTCAGAAATAGCATCCTTTATAGTGAAGTTGAATACCGGTTTAAAGAAAGGTTAGGTTGCAGAGACTTGCAGGTCCTCAGCTGCATTATTTGAGTCTCAAGGCAATGTTCCCATTTCCAGTATAGGGTTTTGTTTTGTTTCTCATTAGCCTTGAAATCAAATTGAACATGTAACTTTGGTTGATTATTGTTCTTGAAGTTGAATGTGGCAAATGCAGGGATCTTGTTTTGAAATATATATGAAAAAAATAAGATCATGAATTGTTAGTTCTGATGTCTAATTTAGTTACTTTTTTGATTCAGATGGATGATCCTTCCCATCTAGAGAAATTTAATCATGATTGTTCCAGAGATCTTCAAGTTAATGGCACTGACATTGAGAAAAAATGCTCTCAAAATGTGGATTTTCTTTTGGTGATTGATCTGGAAGGGAAAGTCGAGATACTCGAGTTTCCCGTGCTGCTTATAGATGCAAAATCCTTGAGTTTACTGGATTTCTTTCACAGGTTTCCATTTTCTTTTCTTTTAAGTATGTTTGACACCAGTGCTATTCAATTTTGGCTTTTTCTTGCTACCATATCCGGATGCTATTTTTAATATTGGTTTAACTTGGATGCAACTGAGCCACTCATAAGAAAGTTAAAACACTGTTACAGGTTTGTGAGGCCGACTAAAATGAGTGAGCAAGCAGTAAACAAATACATTGAAGGAAAATATGGTGAAATCGGGGTTGATAGGTGATACTGAATCTAATTCTATTCTACTGTATTAGTATTGGTCATTTTCAATCTGCGGGCTGATTACGTACTACAATAATTAAGTAGGATATCTATGGCTAATCAAAGTGTAGTTCCGTTGCTAAAATTGGACTTGATTGCAGAGTCTGGCATGATACGGCTCAGCCATTTAAGGAAGTTATGCAGCAGTTTGAAGCTTGGCTGAGTCAACATAACCTATGGGAAAAGGAAAGGGGCGGCCGCCTTACTCGTGCAGCATTTGTAACTTGGTGAGTCTTGAAACTCCTCAAAAAATTATATATTTTGTTTTTGTTTTCGTCCGCTGAAGAGTGATCATCTCTTTGATATTAGTGGAAACTGGGATTTGAAGACAAAGATCCCTCAGCAATGTGAAGTTTCTGGGATCAAGCTACCTCCATATTTTATGGAATGGATCAATCTAAAGGATGTATATCTAAACTTTTATGGCCGTGAGGTAACTGCGAGCTTTAATTAAACTAATCCATTGCTTTCATCTTTCTTGCATTTCATGCATCTTGAAGCTTTAAATGGATAACCCATGGCCAATACTCATTTTTTGAAATGATAAATTTTATTTTCGAGCTTAAATGTTACATGCTCAATACAATCCTGGCTGAACCTGCTTCTGTCCCAATAAGATAAAGGTCTGTTGCTTCCATAACTGGTTGTATAGCCATGTTTTTTCTAAGCCTTGAACAAATAATAAAAGTTCCCACTTTCAAGTTTGAAAGGGTACTGTAATGCAAGATCAGAACCTGAAATCATAATCATGTTTGTACTTATTTATTATAACTAACCTTGCATTATCACTCCTTTCTTTCAATCTATGTTATCCAGACTCTTCATATTCTTAAAATATCCATATCTGGCACATTTTCAAACATGCATATGAGTGTAAGATCCTTCAAATACATGAAAAAACCTAAAGCAAATTGAGTATGCGCTTGTTGGACAATATCTGTATAGACTGTATTCAACACGTATCTCGAGTCTTGGTAACATAGCCCTAAACAAGAAGAAGAAGGGGATAGATAGGTATATAGAGAGTGATCAAGGTTGCATTTGGTTTTATTTCACTGATTAATTAAGGATGTTATTCTTCTTTTTTCATATCATCTGTGTTATGAATTGTTTGATTATGGATGACAGGCCAGAGGAATGATGTCAATGATGAAACAACTCGAAATCCCCTCGTTGGGATGTCACCATCTAGGTATTGACGACTCGAAAAATATAGCAAGGGTACTGCAACGCATGCTTGTCGATGGAGCACTTATGCAAGTTACTGCAAAGAGAAACCCTGGATCTCAAAAAGTTGAATTTCTCTTTGAGAACCGTATCCAACATCCATCAAGACAAAGGCGATAAGCAGCGTTAAGCTAAGTTTCATTACACATAAAGTATGATCATTTTGAGAAATAGTTATCTGGAATCCTCTGTTTTGATGTTTTCGAGTTTTAATCCAGTTGATGCCTGGTCGAATTCTTCATCGAACAAGCTTTGAGTAGAACATTTAGATTGACCCTTTTTTCCTTTTTGAACTTGTTTCTCATTTTCCTGTAAGATACACAAAATCATAAGCCTGGCGATTCATGTATCAATGTTGTGTATTGATTGATATTCTATTCGTATCATGTAATTGTGTTTTTAATGTTGAAGATACTTATGTAAGCCTTTCAAAGGAGCCGTTGAAATTTCAAACCTTATTCCCATTACGCTTCACAAATGACATCAACACATTTTCCCAACCTTTCATTTTTTAATATTTTTTTCATCAAAAACATATAAATCCATCATATTTGGCGGCAACTTTTGCATTTTTGGTAGCAAAAATGAAGCAATTTCACTAAATATCCCCACTCTTCAATTCAGCGCGTGCTTTCATTTGCCAAGTTTGGGCAACAATCTCATGTTAATAACTCCAATTACAATGTGTTTGAGCAATGTTTTTAAAAAAGACAATGTAATATTATTTTTTATATATATATTTTTTAAGAAAATAAATCAATGATTTAATGTTATTTATTTTAACCATTTTTAAATATATTATGTATTATTAATTTAGATAATTTATATATAGAGATTTTAAAAATATCTGTTTTTTTTATATAATGCCTAGAATTACAATAATCTATTTTAACCCATAATCGAATTCACGTGCTCTTACATTAATGATAATGCTCATGCCAATCTAATTAAGAATAGCTGGCTAAATGAAGTTTTTAATTTTGATTAAAGTTGCATATATAATTAAAAATATAATTGCACCTAAGAAATTAATTTATTTTTATAAAATACGATTTTTTATATACATTAAAAGACATTTGTTTAACAAATTTAAAAAATAATATGGATTAATTTTTAATTTAATTAGTTATTATTATAATAAAATGTAGATTTGAGTTAGGTTTGAAAGGGTTATAACTCATTAAAAACCCTAATTAAACCTTTAATATCCCTTGGACTCCCAATTTTTTAAATTAAAATTTCATTCTAATTCACGTGTTTTATACGCGCGTGAATGAACATAAAATTTATATCACACAACAGTGTTTTCTTCTCTAAAATCTTATGCCCTAGTTTTTAACCTGAAAAAAGAAATCCAAAACTTGAAGCCACTCGAAATCCAGACTTTTTTGGTCTAAATTGACCTCTAAGCGATTTTAACTTGATGGGTTTCTCTCCATTTTCGATTCCCAAGCCGGAACGATCCGACTTAGCGTCTCCGTGGTAAGTCAAGTCCTGAGTTTGATCGTTTTTATATTTGTTCAAAATTGTATTCAGTCAACCATTTTAGAAAAACTGAAAGATAGATTAGTTGAATACCATTTGCCTGAATCTTTTGAAAGGATATCGTATGCAATAGTTTATAACTTTGGGAGAAAGTTATATATATATATATAACTCAGAGGTATTTATAGATTTTGCGGAGGTTTTGGTCATGCAATTATCACCTACCTCGGTTTCTTCATCAAAGCGGAGTGATTTTAGGCGAAAATCGGGCAGTAGGCTTCGACAGAAACATAAGAGATTAGATGCAATATGTGAGGAAGAGTATAATAGGAACCATGGTGAAGGGAATAAGAGGGATGATGTTGACGGGTCGGGAAGTGCGGATTTTGAGCTCCGTAGGAGCTCACGAGTCAGGAAGGCACCGGTTATTCTGGATGTATCACCTCCGCCTCCGAGGAAAAGGAAGAAGATTAGGAAGAATGAGAGGTTTGTTAGGGGGGGTAGGAGCTTAGGGAGTGTGAAGCAGGAAGAAGAGGAGGAGACGATAACGGAGGCGCTGACTTTGGGGAGTTGGAGATCAAGATTGAGGACAAGGAGAAAGAATGTGAATGTCAAAGTGAAGGTGGAGGAGAGAGTTTTATCGAGGAGGAAGCTTTTTGAGGATATAGGTGGCAATGAGGATGAAGATGAGGAAGGGGAGGAGGAGGAGGAGGAGGAGGAGGAGGAGTTGGGCGAATCGGATGGAGGGGAAATGGTAACTGTGAAATCCAGGAGGCTGGGGAGTATTAAGGCTTCAAGTGGTTCCCAGAGTGAAGAGAAGGTTGAGATTTGTGGCATGGAAGAAGAAACGGAGTTGGAAAAAGAAGAAATTAAAGGAGATGGGGTAGTGGAGGGTGCACCTGTTTTAGAAAGCAAAACGGATCCTGGAAATAATAGGGGCAATGAGGTTGTGGAGGGTCCAGTAGTTTTAGAGAGTGAAATGAGTCATGGAAATGGGAAGATAATAGATGGCAATGCAGATGAGGTGGTTAAAGATGATAGAGAAGTATCAAACTGTATGCAATCAGAGGAGTGCATTAGCCATGAAATTCTTGAGGTAACTGGAGCAGTTGAAAGAGTGGAGCTGACAGAAGAACAAGTACAACAGTTAGAATGTCAGAGTGAAGGAGAAAATGAAGAGGATGCTGTAGAAGTGGATAATGGTCCAAAGGAAGTTGAAGATGTTGGTCTTCATGATGCAAAAGAGGATGGCTTAGTAAATGGTGATGAAAAACATTCCGAATTTAAGAACGATATGAAGGTAGAGAAGTCAAACCAAGCAGCTGCGTATATGATTGGCAAGTCACGTATCAAACAAGGGAGAAGGTGTGGTTTGTGCGGTGGTGGGACTGATGGAAAACCACCAAAGAAGCTGGTCCATGATGCAGGTGATAGTGAAAATGAAGCATATAGCTCTTCAGCATCGGAGGAACCAGACTATGACATATGGGATGGGTTTGGCGACGAACCTGGGTGGCTTGGTCGTCTCCTAGGTCCTATAAATGATCGTTATGGTATTGCTGGAATCTGGGTTCATCAACAATGTGCTGTATGGAGTCCTGAGGTGCAGTGCTGTTTTCTTCTCCTCTTTCGAACTTGTTTATTGCATTTTCCTGGTATTGGTGGATATGTTTGTCTAAGCATCCATTTATACATATACCCATTGATTTTCATCAGCAATTTTTTGGATGTCCACTGTTGTTGTGAAAACTTGTTTTGTGCTTTTGACACACCCTGGTCTTTTCCCATAGCTTCTCAACCATTTATACTCTTCTTCATTCCTAGTATATCTTGAACTTTTGCTGTTACAACATTCACTTTTATGCCAAATATGCTCCTAGTCTTTATCCTATATGATTTTAGGCAGTTCAAGAATTCTCCAGAAGTTTACAGTATATATCACGCATTAAGTTCTCCAGAAGTTCATTTTTTTTCTTCTGCATATCCCCCTTTCATTGATATTCCTGTCTTCAGGTTTATTTTGCGGGCTTGGGTTGCTTAAAAAAAGTTAGGGCAGCACTTTGTAGAGGAAGAGCATTAAAATGCAGTAGATGTGGGAAGCCAGGAGCAACAATTGGATGCCGTGTTGATCGTTGTCCAAAAACATATCACTTGGTTTGTTTCTTGATATCTATGCCCAAAAAAATTCTCTCCTTTGAAGCATCCTCCTGTTCCTGCTGCTTCAGTTTTTGTTTGAGAAAAGGAAGAGGTTCATTATACATTTTAATTGATGACATTCATTTTTTGCAGCCTTGTGCAAGAGCTAATGGCTGTATATTTGATCATCGCAAATTTCTCATAGCCTGCACTGATCATCGGTATCTCTTCCAACCTCATGGAATTAAATATTTAGCCCAGATAAAGAAAATGAAAGCTAAGAAAATGAAGTTGGAAATGAGGAAGTTATCAAATGATGCATGGCGAAAGGATATTGAAGCTGAAGAAAAATGGTTGGAGCATTGTGGTGAAGATGAAGAGTTTTTGAAACGTGAGGGCAAGAGACTTCATCGAGATTTGTTAAGATTGGCACCTGTCTACATCGGAGGCTCTGAGTCTGAGAACGGAAAATCTTTTGAGGGCTGGGAATCTGTTGCTGGCTTGCATGATGTTATCCAATGCATGAAGGAAGTTGTCATCTTACCGCTGTTGTACCCTGAGTTCTTTGACAATCTGGGGCTTACACCTCCCAGAGGTGTTCTTTTGCATGGTTATCCTGGAACAGGTAAAACTCTTGTAGTGCGAGCACTGATAGGTTCTTGTGCTCGTGGGGATAAACGGATTGCATATTTTGCCCGCAAAGGTGCTGACTGCTTAGGAAAATATGTTGGTGATGCTGAACGTCAGCTGAGGCTCTTGTTCCAGGTTGCTGAGAGATGTCAACCTTCCATTATATTCTTTGATGAGATAGATGGTTTAGCACCTAGGCGAACAAGGCAGCAAGATCAGACACATAGTTCAGTTGTGTCCACATTACTTGCACTGTTGGATGGTTTAAAGTCTCGAGGTTCAGTGGTGGTGATAGGGGCAACAAACCGCCCTGATGCCGTTGATCCTGCATTGAGGAGACCAGGGAGATTTGATCGAGAAATTTATTTTCCGCTCCCATCAATGGAAGACAGAGCTGCAATCCTTGAACTTCATACTAAACGATGGCCAAAACCAGTTACTGGATCTTTGCTCAAATGGGTTGCAAGAAAGACAGTAGGCTTTGCTGGTGCAGATTTGCAGGCCCTTTGTACTCAAGCAGCTGTTATTTCTTTGAAGAGGAATTTTCCTTTGCAGGAAATTTTGTCAACTGCTGAAGAGAAAACTCCTGGTGCTAAACGTGTTCCTCTCCCTACTGTTACAGTTGAGGAAAGGGATTGGTTGGAGGCTTTGTCATGTTCCCCACCTCCTTGCTCACGTAGAGAAGCTGGAATGGCTACTCAAGATTTAGTTGCCTCTCCTCTCCCTACTCATCTCATTCCTTGTCTATTGGAACCATTATCCACCTTGCTTGTTTCTCTTCATTTGGATGAACGCCTCTGGTTGCCGCCCCTTCTTTCTAAAGGTGGTGCAGTGATTGAGAGTGTGGTTGTTTCAGTATTGCAGGACAAGAGATTGCCCAAGGATCATTGGTGGTTCCATGTTCATGACCTTCTTCGAGAAGGTGAGGTTACTGGGGAGATAGAGAGAAGATTATCTCATGCTGGAATGTTAATTGGAGAGTTTAGCTTTACTGATTATGATATGGGTGATATTAGTGACAGCGGTGGTACATTTGAACCTTCAATTGTGCGTAATGGTGGTACATGCTCTAGTTTGTCACGAAATACCTATTTTACTTCAACAAGGAAAACTGGGTTTCGAATATTAATTGCTGGAAGTCCCAGATCTGGTCAAAAGCATCTTGCTGCTTGTCTTCTTCACTGTTTCATTGGGAATATAGAAATACAGAAAGTTGATATATCTACGATTGCACAAGAAGGAAATGGTGACTTAATCTACGGAGTAACTCAAATTTTAAGTATGTTCCTCATGCCATGTCTTTTTGTTGTGGTAGCATCAGTTCTTTGTTAATACCTGTTTACATTTTGAGAAACATGAGTTTGATTATAAGTGCAGACTTTTGTCCTTTCATACCATGTGTTTCCCTACCTCCTTTTTTCCATTTATGATTTTTGCTTCTTGGATTATGTTTTTAACTGCTTTGTACTTCTTCAATTTAGGATTATTTCTTGTCTTTTCTTCCTTGGTTAGTTAGAAATATAAGTTAAAAGGATAATTAAAGGCCTCACTTAAAAAACATCTAATTTGGCATTGACTATTTACCTCTTGAAAATGATACTAGTGGAAACTAGTCCAAAATCGGAATTTCCTCATATATCTGTTTCTGGAAAGTTTCATTATGAAGTCAGTATTCAGTAGTGCATAGCTAACATATTATTCAACTAAATAAGGACAGACTATGGAGTTCCCTATAGACCCTTTTCTGCAACTTAAGTAATTAGATTTATTTTGATTTTCCTTTTTATCCTGTTGTGGTTAGTAGCTTAACGATAATGGGTTCTGTTAGCATGTATGACATACTAACTGTTTTCGTTCATGTTCTAAGTTTTTTAATCTATTCGTGTCCATTCACAGTGTGTTTTAAGCTCAAAAGAAATATCTTGCATGAAAGTTAGACGACCAGGTTGATAGATCTAATTCATCTGGAAAATCTTACAAATTATTCAAATTGCATGGCAGTGAAATGTGCAAGCATGGGGTCAAGTGTATTGTTTATGCCAAGAATAGATTTGTGGGTTGTGGAGACCACTAATCAAGTTTCCGAGGAGAGCAGTTCACCTTCAACATTCCATCAAACTCCCACGGAGGAAGATCCTCAACTTGTTGAGAAGGAAAATGGATCCTCTCTGCAATATGAGTTGGCAGGGACAGCACAGGCTACAGCCGCTGTACAAAGTGTCTCACATGCATGGAGCTCATTTGTTGAGCAAGTGGAATCTATTTGTGTGTCAACGTCCCTGATAATTGTGGTATGAATTATTTCATTTACTTATTTGCATTTCAAGATCTGATAGTTTAGTAGCTAGGTTCTACTTGTAGAGCATAGAAATAAAAGTAGTTTTTGCTTTGATAAAAGCAAATTCACGTGCTTGATCTATAAGGTTATTATTATTATTATTACTACTACTATTAAAGAGTTCCTTGGGTAGACGTGATTTGGCTAGTGTCGGGGTAACATATTGGGGCTTGCTTGACAATGTTTTGATCTAAGTGCTTGTACATTCATGACAATGCAATAAGCTTTCTGCTGCTTTAGCAATAAAGGTTATTTTGACAGTGCTGCTTATCTGTTTGTTATAAACTGAATGATCTGGTAGAGTTTGACTGACCACCTTTTGAGAAGCTCTAGGTTAGAGGTTCTTTTCTGTGAACATCATTCTCATGTATGACTGATCAAACTAGAATACAAATTTGAAGCCCATGTATAAATTTAGGAAATTATGAACCAATTGTTGTAAATGTGTTAATGTTTCAGTCTGATCCTTATACAACTGAAATTTTCTCTCTTAAGACATGGTCTCCCTTCCCCCATTTTTTGCTCGACTCGTACTGCCTTTCACATCTCTTTCAAGCTTAATGTCTAAGTCTGAATGCTTCTTATCTCTAAACAGGCTACTTCAGAAGTTCCTTATCTGGAGCTCCCTGAAAGAATAAGGCAATTTTTTCAGAGTGGTCAACCAAATTGCAGTCACAGAACCACAAGAGAGCAAACAGTACCCAGATTCACTGTCCATGTTGGCAACTATTTCAACCGTGATATGGTTATCAAACTATCTGCTGCTCAGTTATCAAGGGATATCCTTCAACCATTTGTTCATTTAATTCATCAAAGATCTCATGTCCATGAAGATTCCAGAACAAAAAATTCTGTCCAGACCTCTGGAACTGCAGAAAATGACAATGCATCTCAAGGTTTGGCATGTGAAAAGGGGGTTGCATCAGAGACGTGTGGTGAGTTGTCTGTAACTGTTCCAGCAGCCCCAACAAACAGTAGAAATTTGAAAGGGAAATCAAGCTTGATGCTGGCAATATCTTCATTTGGCTTTCAAATTTTGCGATATCCTCATTTTGCAGAGCTTTGCTGGGTGACATCAAAACTTAAAGAAGGTCCTTCTGCAGATGTGGCTGGTCCCTGGAAGGGCTGGCCATTCAACTCTTGCATCATTCGTCCTACTAACTTATTAGACAAGGCTGCTGTTGCTTGTGGTCCCAGCAGCAGTAAAAGCAAAGGGAAATTTGGGTTGGTTAGAGGTTTGGTTGCTGTTGGTTTATCAGCATACAGAGGTTTGTACACATCACTTAGAGAAGTTTCCTCTGAGGTACGGAAGGTTCTTGAGCTCCTTGTTGGGTGGATTAATGAAAAAGTTAATACTGGAAAAGACAGATATCAGTATGTTCGTATTTTGTCTCAAGTTGCTTATCTGGAAGATATGGTTAACAGCTGGGCATATTCACTGCAGAGGTAACCTTTTTCTCATTACTTACAAACTTTTGGTTCATATGTGGATCTAAAACTAATGTGAGACTTGATTCATTTGCAGCTTAGATCAGGATGTTCAAATAAAAGCAGCAAGCCTCGAACCATATAATTTGGGATCTCCAGATAATCATTTTACACGTGTGAATGATACCGATCAAGTGGAGGAATGCAGGCCCAGAAGTTGCCCGGAAACAGAAGTAGCAAACAATGAGGAAATCACCATGCAAAATACTAATTCCATTGACTTGAACAAAAAAGATGATCATTGTGCTTCTGACCATGAGGGAAAACTTGAACTTTTTGAAGATGCTGCACAGGGAATAGGCATCAGCGGCAATACTACTTCAGAGGAGCATCACAATTCTTCTGTAGCCAACCAACTGATTGTTCATGTTGACAAGCAGAATGGGGCTACTCCTGGACCATGTGGATCAGAAAGTACTAGAAACCCTACGTTTGAGGGAGAATTAACCATGCGAAATATGGATTGGATAGACTTGAACAAGATGGATGCTAATGGAGCTCCTAGTCACAAGCGAAAAATTGTTGCTGTGGATAAGGCTGTAGACCATATAAGCCTTGGCGGTAATACTATTTCAGTGGAGCATCATAACTATTTTGCAGCCAATGATCCAATTTTTCTTGTAGACAAGCAGAATGGGAGTAACCCTGGACCAAGTGGGTCAGAAAGTCCTAGAAATCCTGTGGTTGAGGGAGATCCTGGGTCCTCAAAACAATCCAATGGATTTGCACCAAATGGGTTCGTTCTTTCTGAGAATGGATTCTGTAGTTCAGATGAACTGGATGGTGCGAAGTTGCCTGCCTCTGCTAAAGCTTGCGATACGGAGACAACTATCACATCTGAAGATGGCAAGCCTACAGATCATGAACATAAAGAAGTTCCCAATTTCTCTTCAAGCGAAACTGCTCTTCCAACTGAATCAGTGGCAACATGCTTTTATCATTGCTGCTCTGATTGCCTCCATTCCCTCCTTTCTTTGATGCAAAAAGTTCTGCTTAAAGAATGGAAATCAAATGGGAGCAATTTGACAGTAGATGATGTTCACGATACAGTTGCATTATTGTCTGTGGATCTTCTTTTGACAGTTAGGAAACTTTTTGCTGCCAGACATAGCAGCAATAAATTTGATGAAAACTTGAGAAATGAAAATCCCAGGAAGTTATCTCACCGTCCAGAGTGGAGCATATGTCAATGCGAAAGCTCAGAAAATAGTTTAGTTATTCCTAAGGAATGTAGCTGTCACCCTGTAGGCAACACCTCTCCAAACATCCAATTCGGCTTTGATCCGAAATTTGTTTACAGAGATGGAGTGTTGGTTCCTATAGATTCTAACAAAGAAGTTTCTTTTCACTGTAAATTCGATACATTATGCCTTTGTTCTCTTATAGAGTCAATACTAATGACAAAGCAGCCTTTTGATTGATCCTGGTTTTTACAGCATGGATTGAGGTGAGAGTTTCTTTGGCTATTAAAAATCAAATTTGGTTGGTTGGCATTGCTTTAAGTCCGTATCTAATCTCCCTCGATGTATGCTAGAATGGTCTTTATTTTCTTTCCTACTGGAAACTGTTTTGCCAAACTCTTTGGCTCAGCTAGGTTGAAGTTAACCTATATATACCATATAAATTTCATCATCTGAGTTTATTGCACCTCTTGAGTACTGTCAAGTATTTTTGTCCTTATGGCCATCACATAATGATAAAATGCTATGGAGGTTTGGGTCTTATTGCTTTCTGCAAGTTATCCATTGATCTCTACTAAGATTGCTACTTAGTCCCAGGTACTGCAATTTTCTGGCTCAAGTTTTGAAATGATCATTTAAAGTATTCTTTTTGAGTGTGGTGTACGTTGACATCCTCAAACGTGCTTAATATGTTGCCTTCATTGTAAATTGATGTGATGCATATGGTGACAATTATATGGGGTTTCCTTTAGGACTCCTATGATATGGAATTGTATTTGTGCTTTGCCTCAAGACTTAAAAGTTAATAATAACTTGGCACATTTTTATGATTTTGTTTATAAAAGATGTCTTCCAGGTTGAATGTTACAATTTGTTTAAATTTTTTTGAATCAATTTGTGTTTGAACAAGCAACTCAGCCTTTATTGTCTACATTAAAACATTGCCTTTTTTGAATGGATGTTTATTCGAAGAATTCACTTGGGTTGGAGTCTTTGGGAGAGAGTGATAGCTTTTTATTATCTTAATTTTTAATAACTTTTTATCGAACCGGTTAGGTCACTGGTTTGTTGCTTGAATTGGCGGACTGATTGTCTTTGTGGTTCAATCACTAATTTAGTTTAAAAAATATTAGTCATCATTAAAAATATAGTTATCAAGTGAATATTTTTTTTATTTTAAAATATCACATCAATAAATTTAATAATGTTAACTAGATCCAAATTTTGAAATTTGAAAAGTAAAATGATCAATTTTTAGAAATAAAAATGTAAGGATTAAATTTTAAAAATTTAAAATTTATGATATTTTAATCATGTAAAAATATTTTAGAAATAATTTAATATATATATATATATATATGTAAAAGCTGTTTGAATTATATTACTGTATTTAAATAAATTTTAGTTTGAAATAAAAACTTAAATAGAAAAAAAAATTATGAAATTTTATTTAAATATCATAAAAATTAAAAGAATCTATTTAAAAAAATAAAATAATTTAGTAATTTTCTTTTAATAAAAGGTAAGAGAAAAAGTTGTCCCTCTTGATAAGCAAAGCTGATATCTTTCTTTAAGAGTACACTCAAAACAAATGAAGAACCCAACACAACGACATAAAAGAAATTCTTAAATTTATTAATTTATTAATTTCATAACAAAAATTATAACTTATCCGAAACAACCAGAAGCCCCATCCACAATTGGAAAAAGATAAAAAAAAGTGCTTATTAGTTCTTACCTGTTGAGTCTTGGTGTTTAATGATTTATAGAGGCCTGTCTGTCTTCACCAATCTTTTGTTCGAAGTTCAAATAATTGCTGCAGGTCAGTCAATTTTCGTTTTCAGTATATTTTCTCATTGGTATACAAACACATAGATTATTTATATAATTTATAATCCAAACAAGTTTGTCTGATTCTGTTGTCATCTTTGCAATTTGGAAATTTTCTGAGAATAAGATTTGGGTCGTAATCTGTTTTTGCTGTATTCAATCATAGTTACGTACTTCAATAAAAACAATGAATTTTAAGGTAGAATTGTGTAGTTTTGGCATCTAACTTGGAAGTATGATGAAAATATGATATGGGTTTTAAGTTTTAACTATTAATCTGGTTTTGTTAAGTTTTTATGCAATTATAGTTAACATAACTCAGTTTCCATGATATTTAGGGATTGCTTGATTATCTGATCTTGATTCAGTATTTGGCTTTGTAGTTCAATAGCTAGTTGAGAAATTGGGGGAAATGGAAGGGGCAGTAAGGGTTCAAATTCTTTCTCAAATGGGCATTTCAGAGGTTCCGTCACAATACATTCAACCCCCCAAGAACCGGCCTGAATCTGTAACTGAAAATATAGCTGATTTGAGCTGCAAACATGTCCCTGCCGTTGATCTATCCAGTGAAAAGGAGTCCGTCCTCCCAGCCATTCGAGAGGCTTGTCGAGAATGGGGAGCTTTTCATGTTATCAACCATGGGGTACCTACGAAACTGTTGGATGGTTTGAGGAGAGCCTGTCTTTCTTTTTTCAATGATTTCCCGATGGAGGATAAACTTAAATATGCTTGCAATCCGAATTTTGCTGCCTCTGAGGGATACGGTAGTCGTTTGCTAGTAAGCTCTGAAAATGAAACTGTTTTGGATTGGAGGGACTATTTTGATCACCATATGTTACCTCTTTCACGCCGCAATCCTTCAGCTTGGCCTCATTTTCCTCCGGAATACAGGTAGTCTGTTTTATATTGATTAATGTTGTTAAAGGTGTTCTCAACTTGGTTTATGTTTATGTAGGGAATTGATGGCAAATTATAGTGATGAGATGAAAGCGTTGGCTGAGAGACTATTGGCATTAATGTCTGAGAGTTTAGGACTGAAGGCGTCCTGCATTGCGGATGCAGTCGGGGAGTTCTATCAGAACATAACAGCCAGTTATTATCCTCCTTGTCCGCAGCCAGATTTGACGTTGGGCCTGCAATCTCATTCTGATATAGGTGCCATCACGCTTCTAATACAGGACGATGTTGGTGGCCTTCAAGTGCTCAAGGATGGGGAGTGGCTCTTGGTCGATCCCCTTCCAAATGCCATCCTTGTTCTTGTGGCTGACCAAACTGAGGTGTGTTACTCATCTTTTTAATATTCTATCAATGTATCATACTATGAAAAATGAGTGTTGAGAATCATGCCTTACCTGCAGATTATAACTAATGGGAAATACAAAACCTGTGTGCACCGAGCCATAACAAATGCAAGCAAAGCCCGTCTCTCAATCGCCACTTTTCATGACCCAACCAAGACAGTCCGAATATCCCCCATCTCTGATCTTGTGAGTCAATCTCCTCCACCTCTGTATTCTTCGGTTCTTTACGGAGACTACCTGTCTTCATGGTACTCAAACGCCCCTGAAGGAAAACGAAATCTTGACAAGCTCCTGCTTGACACTTAAAAAGTAAATCAAAAACGCCAGTGGAGAAGAGGAATAAGAACAGTTCATAACTCAAAAACATTTTCAGCTATTGTTCTGCACTGTATGCAATAAAGAAGAGGAATAAGAAGAGTCAGGTGTTATTTCATTTGTGGCACTGAGATAAAGTTTGATGTTTGCATTGAAGCTTCAAAAGCACGGGGGGATTATATGAAGACTACACAATTACAGAAGTTGAGGCCTCATTATACATGAAATGAAAATATGTTGTTTCATAATAATTCCATACGCTATGGGAAGCTCGGTGCTTGGACTTTTTACAATCGAAGGATGATTTAAAGTAAAAACCTTTTGCAGATAATTTCTTTTTTCTAATTTATCAAAATTTGCATGGTGGATAGCAATGTGGCAAAAAGTGGGCATAAAAGTAGTTTATAAAAGTAACGTGGCATGATTCTAAGGATTATATTTAAGGAAATCGTGTTTTTGAAAAGTTTTAATTTCATGAAAAATCAAGGATTAGTTTAAAAAGTTGCTTCATTATCGATTTTTTAATTTAAAATATATTTGTATAATAATTAGTTGTGAGGATAATAGATGTAAAAAATAGAATGTCTGTAATGACAATATATATCGTAAAGAAAAGAGAAAGAAAAATTAAAGAACACATAGATTTTTACACGGAAACCCATATTCTAATACGAGTGTTGTAAGATTGAAACATCTTATTGAAATCAATATCAAATAGATGGAGTTTAATAAGGTTTAAAAAACTTTATTCTAAAATAAACTAAAAAAAATTGTAGTTCTATATGAATTTTACTTTTATTTTATTTTACCATTGTATTTTATTTAAATAAGGATTTGGGTCACTTAATTCTAACAATCTCCACCTTTACAAGAATTCTCAATGAATAAGTTCTTCATCGTAGACTCCCGACGAACAAGTTTTCTACATCTTCCATAAAACCCCTAAAGGGTTTAACTTCAACAATGAACACCAACTAAGTCTAAGCAATGATCAAACTTGGTTATAGGAAGTGACTTAGTTATCATATCTGCAGGATTTTCACGAGTACTAATTTTGCTCACAACAATATCACCACGAGCAATAATATCACGAACAAAATGATACCTAACATAAATGTGTTTTATTCTCTCATGAAACATTTGATATTTTGTAAGAAAGATGACACTCTGACTGTTACAAAATACTATACTAATTTGAAGGTCTTCATTGAGTTCACTAAAGAGTCTTTTCAACCAAATAGCTTCTTTAAAAGCCTCAGTTTCGCCATGTACTCAGCTTCAGTGGTTGACAAAGCGATTGTTGTTTGCGAAGTGGTTTTCCAACTGATTGCACAGCCTCCGATTATAAAGACATAACCTGTGGGAGATCTTCTTCTATCAAAGCT
Organism: Gossypium stocksii; assembly: GCA_020496765.1. Taxonomy (NCBI): domain Eukaryota; kingdom Viridiplantae; phylum Streptophyta; class Magnoliopsida; order Malvales; family Malvaceae; genus Gossypium; species Gossypium stocksii. Next base: position 8,936,698 of record CM035621.1, on the reverse strand, counting down.
TCTAGCAAAATCAGCATCAACATACCCAATGACTTCATCTCTAGTTCTTATAAACTGTAAGCAAACATCAGTAGTACTTCGTAAATATCTTAAAATCCACTGAACTGCTTTCCAATGTTCTTTACCAGGATTCGCCATGTATTTGTTAACTGCACTGACTGCATATGATAAATCTGGACGTGAACAAACCATAGCATACATGAGAGATCCCATTGCACTAGAGTATGAAACATGTGACATGTACTCAATCTCATCATCTAATTGTGGAGATAAAGCCGATGAAAGTTTGAAATGACTTGTTAATGGAGTACTAACAGGCTTAGCACTATGCATATTGAACCTACAAAGAACTTTCTCAATGTACCCTTTCTGACTTAGGTACAACTTACTTACTTTTCTCTCTTTGAGAATCTCCATATCAAGTATTTTCTTTACTGATCCCAAATATTTCATTTCAAATGCTTCACTTAGTTAGCCTTTGACCTTTCTTATCTCTCATTTATCTTTCGCTGCTATCAACATGTCATCAACATAAAGGAGTAATACACAAAAGAACCATCACTATTTTTCTTTAAGTAAACACAACTGCCAAAGCTACTTCTTTTGAAATTATAAGAAGTCATAAAGGAATCAAACCTCTTATACCACTGTCTTGGTGATTATTTCAAACCGTAAAGGGACTTTTTCAGCAAGCAAACATAGGCCTCTTTTTCTGAGACTGTAAAACCCTCTGGTTGTTGTATGTAAATATCCTCCTCAAGTTTTTCATGCAAAAATATAGTTTTTACATCTAACTGCTCAACCTCCAAATCATGCATAGCCACAATACCAAGCAAAGCTCGAATCGAATTATATTTCAAAACTGGGAAGAACACATCTGTGAAGTCCACTCCTGTAATTTGATTGTAACCCTTGGCAACAAGCCTTGCTTTATATCTAGGTTCTTCAACTCCTGGAGTCCCTTCTTTCTTTTTAAACACCCATTTACAACGAATAACCTTTTTACCTTTAGGAAGTTTCACAAGATTCTATGTTCTGTTTTTGTGGAGTGATCCTATCTCCTCTTACATAGAAAACATCCATTTTTTTAAGTCTTCATAGCTAACAGCCTTAGAATAATTAAATGGCTCTTGGTTTGCATCTATATCTTTAGCCACATTTAAAGCATAAACAACTAAATCAGCCTCAACATACTTCTTTGGACGTTTAACTTCTCTTTTAGTTCTGTTATTGGCGATAGAGTATAGTGGTAAAGAAGTAACTCTATTCTGAATTTTTGTACTGGCTTGAGGAGTCGACTCTATTGTAGATTCTAGATTAATCTGATGCTTCACCTACTTTTGATTTTCTTTTTTGGAAAAGTCTTTAAGAGATAAGTTAGGTAGCATAGCAGTTTTATAAAAAACAATATCTCTACTAATCACAACTTTTCTATTTTCAGGACACCATAACTTATACCCTTTTACACTAGCTTTACAACCAAGAAAAACACATTTAATGGATCTCGATTCCAATTTTCCATTATCGACATTAGCATACGCAGGACAATCAAAAATCTTTAAATCAGAATAGTTAGCAGGATTACCAGACCATACCTCTTGTGGAGTCTTTTTCTCAATAGCAACGGATAGAGATCAGTTCATAAAAAAACATGTAGTAGAGGTTGCTTCGGCCCAAAACAACTTTGGTAAGTTGGCATTTGACAACATACATCGAACCTTTTCCATGATCGTTCTGTTCATTCGTTCTGCAACGGCGTGTTGTTGTGGAGTATGATGAACTGTCAAGTGTCTTACGATCCTTTCTGACTTGCACAGTTTATTAAACTCATCAGAATAGAACTCTAAGCCATTGTCTGTGCGAAGGTATTTTATTTGTTTTTCTGTCTGTTTTTCAATCATAGTCTTTCAAGGCTTAAATACGGAAAACACATCGCTTTTCTTCTTCATGAAAAATGCCCAAACTTTTCTAGAAAAATCATCAATAAAAGTTAGCATATAATTAGCTCCACCTCTCAAAGGCACTCTGGATGGCCCCTACAAATCAAAATGAATATACTCCAACGTTCCCTTCGTGTTATGGATTCTTCTGGTGAATCAAACTCTCTTTTACTTTCCAAAAACGTAGTACTTACAGAACTTTAGTTTGCAAATTCCTTGCCCATCAAGAAGTCCTCTTTTGCTCAATTCTGCCATGCCATTCTCACTCATATGCCCTAGACGCATATGACAAAATTTAGTAATATCATCGTCTGACAAGGAAGAGGATGCGACAACTGCATCACTAGTAATAGTAGAACCTTACAAAACATATAACTTGGCAATCTTTCTCTACCCTTTCATCACAATGAGGGAACTTTTAGAAATCTTCAAAACCCACTTTCAACTGCGTATCTGTACCCTTTTGAATTAAGAGTACTCAATGAAATTAAATTTCTCTTCAATTTTGGAACATGTCGCACGTCACTAAGTGTTCTGACAACTTCATCAAACATATTAACTTTAATTGTTCCAACGCCTGCAATTTTACACGAAGCATTATTTCCTATTAAAACAACACCTTCAGACACTGTTTCGTAAGTTGTAAACCAATCCCGATTGGGACTCATGTGGAAGGTGCAGCCCGAATCAAGAATCCACTCCTCGCTTACATTAGAATTGTTGATAGAAGCGACTAGAAGTTCACCATTGCTGTAGTCTTTTACAACATCAGCTTCACTGAATTTTTCTGGTTGTTTTCCCTTTTGATTCGTAGCCTCCCTTTTGATTTTGTTCTGCAGCTTATAGCACTAAGATTTAATGTGTCCTTTTTCCTTGTAGAAGTTACAAGTTTTACCTCTATTTGCAGACTTTGATCTACCTTTATATTTACCACGAGGATTTCGTTCTTGTGTCCTTCTACGATCATCATCAACATTTCGATCTTATATCTCACGAACAATGAGACCCTCTCTCTGAGAGTCAGGTTTAATCACAAGATGCTTCATCTTATCATACGAGGTCAAAGAATCATAAACCTCATCAATTGTGAGAGACTCACGGCTATATAAAATCATGTCTCTAAAGGTTGAACAAAACGGGGGCAACAAACAAAGTAGAATCGACCCTAGATCTTCCTTATCATACTGAACCTCCATGGCCTCTAAGTTTGAGAGAATTTCTTTAAACACTATTAAATGTTTGTGCACAAACACACCGTCCTCCAAATGATGAGCATAAAGACGCTGCTTCGTATGCAACTTGCTAATTAGAGCTTTCGACATACATATTTATTCTAGCCTCTTCCATAATGTAGTGGCGGTCTTCTTCTTCATCATATCCTGTAAAATTTCGTTAGACAAATGCAGATGAAATTGTGTTAATGCCTTTTGTTCCTTACACTTTTTCTATTCATCCGTTAATGTCGAATGCATCTTATCTATCTCTAGCAGGGTATCCTCCAGATCCATCTGTGCAAGAACTGCTTGCATCTTAATCTGCCACAATGCAAATCTGGTGTTGTAATCCAACAATAGTATTTCATGCTTCAAAGACGCCATTACCGTGATCGAAATGAACACCCTGGAAGCTCTGATACCAATTTGTAAAAAATAAAATATTTGTAATGACAATATATATCACAAAAAAAAGAGAAAGAAAAATTAAAGAAAGTACAGATTTTTACGTGGAAACCCTTTCGGGAAAAAACCATTGGTAGAGGATTTTTACGTGGAAACCCTTTCGGGAAAAAACCATTGGTAGAGGAGAAACAAATTCACTATGTCAAATTTGAATGATTACAAGAGGAGTAGGCTATGTCAATTTATAGGGTTGTAAAACCATATTCTAATAAGAGTGTAGTAAGATTGAAACATCTTATTCGAATCAATATCAAATAGATGGAGTTTTATAAGGTTTAAAAAAGCTTATTCTAAAATAAAATAAAATAAAAGTGTAGTTTTATATGAATTTTTCTGACAGCTCAATTTTGACCCTAATTGGAACGGTAGTTTTGGAACCATGAATCTGAGTTAGAAAAATATTTAAATATTATTTTCTATGTTTATTATGTGTGGATTTATGTGTGTGAAATTTTCGTATAAAAAATTTGATCTTTTGAGTGCCCGATTTAATAAAAAGGGCTTAATCGCATAAAATAAAAATTTGGTGGTCACATGTGTAAGTACCTAAATGATGATGTTTTCATAATTGGAAGTGTTTATATTGGAATTTGGCCATAATTAAAGGTAGTGGCTAGTTTGGTATGCATGAAATAGTGAAACTAATTGTTTATTATTATATTAATGGCAATTTTGTATTTATGTTAACATATGATAATATAATAAAATAAAACATAAACTAAAGTTGCATGTTCATCTTTTTATTTTTTCATTACCGAAACTAAAGAAAGAAGAAATGGTTGAGCTTTTAAAACATTCGGCCTTTACTAAGCTCAATTAAGGTATGAAATTTGTTCGATTTTTGATAATTTTTACGTTTTTGAATCGTTGCTTCGAATATTATTCGACCCATGCTTGAATTTTTGATTTTGATGTATATTTTAAGTTTTTCCATTGTTGATAGCTTGGTGAATTTTTTTGTTTGATGATGTTAAATAAAAACTATGTGATGGATTAACAAATTTTGTATGGGAAGCTTTGATGAATTTGAATAATTAGGGCTAAATTGCAAAAATAATAAATTGAGGGACTAAAATGTGAAATAAGTGAAATGTGGAGATTTGTTTAGGCATAGTATATGTAAATTTTGAATATTTTGTGTTTTGTGTTATTTGGACTAAATTGTGATAAATGTGAAATGTCAGGGGCAAAATGGTAATTTACCCATTTTTGTGTTTTTGAATGAATTTGATTGAATAATTGATTAAATAAGTTTAATTTATATTAATTTAGATCAAGAAAAGAGAAAATCAGATTTGGATCGGAGGAAGACCAAAATAGTCGAATAGTCGATTAATACCGTTCATCGATATCCGAGATAAGTTTATAAGCAATTAAACATTGTTAATTTTGAATAAAAATTAGTTTAATATGCTAATTTAGAATTTATAGATTAATGTTGGCGATAGCCGAATGTGATATTGCTTGAAAATAGCATATTTGAGTTTAATTCGATTAAGTTACGATATTGAAAAGTCCGTATGAAATATATGTAGCAATTGAATTTCTTATATATGAATTGTGTATGAGATGATTTTGTATCAGTGATATTCGGGCTTCGAGCCTAGCAAGCCTTGTGCTGGTGGATTAAATCGGGCTTTATGCTTAGCAGCTTTGTGCCAGTGCGTAATACAGGCTTATGTCGAGTAGGCTTATTACCGGTGAATTATTAAAAGTTTATACTTTTGAGACTCAGTGTTGACGTGGTAATTGAATTCGTTAAACGAGCTAAAATGATCAGGTATGTGATAGTTAGTTATCTATTTGAAAATAAGGGGAATTGATTTCTTGATATGTGATGAAAAGGGATATGTGAAGTTGTTGTAGTATATGTGATATGGTGAGAAATATATTCGGCCTTATAGATGTTTATGGATGAAATGTTAAAGTTTGAGTGATGAACAAATGTCTATAAATGTACATATGTATTCGGTTATATAAAACAATTTGGTTATGAAATTGGAGATATAATGGTGATGTAAACATGTACATTCGGCCAAGGTGAAGTTGTTTTATGAAAGTATATGTTATATATGTATGGGATTGAAAGCTTGAAATTATATGTGATTAAAAGTGCATAAGTTGAATTAGTTAATTGGAATTATTAAGTAAATGAGATATTATTATGCATGATAAATGATAAATTATAGATATTTTTACCTCATGTTTAGCCTAATTTCTGGATGAATTATCATTGAATTTGTGGAAATTGGTGCTTTTAACCCTTCTATTTCATGTTGTATAATCAGGAGAGCATAGGTGATACTCACGATATTAAGTAATAAAATTTATAAAAACTGATCACACCAAAAACTAACTAATATCACGATTATAAAGGCAAGCGCACCTATCGAACAGTAGTATAGTTTAGCGGCAAGATCGAGTTATCGTACCCAAGGGAACCAAAAGTACTAATACTTACTTTCTTTCTATTATCTAGCCTAAAAATAAAAGAGGATTGATTGAAACTAATTCTAAAACTAACTAAAAGTGCACAAAAAGTAAATTGGGGAAAACTTTTGGGAAAAGTTGATTGATATGAGCAATACTTAAGGGAGAATCCACCTAGACTTCACTTGTTATTAATTTCTTGAACTAGATGATTTCTTCACTTGACTTGATCCGTAGAGATCCCTAACTTATGTTAATACCTCCGTCGAGGATAAGAACAACTAATCCTAGGTGGTTAATTAAAGTTTCTTTATTAATTAACACCCCTAGGTTGCATTAATTTGATCTATGGATCCCCCTATTAGGTTTGACCCTAATCCGACAGATTTATGTCGCCCTATGTTTAGGGTTGTATGCAACTCCGCTTAGTTATGGTAGATCTACTCTTAAAACAGGGACTTTTACTCCTCTGCCTAAGCACATCAAGTTCTTGAAGTAATACCTAGGATTATTAAATCAAGAATGAAGAACACATAATTAAGAACAATTCAAGTATTTATCATATAATTCAAGAATAAATAATAACAAGATCTGTCTTAGGTTTCATCCCCCTCAAGTATTTGAGGGGTTTAGTTCATAACTAATAAAGAAAACATCTCAAAAGAAATAAGATAACAAAACATAAAGAACCCAAAACCCCTGAAGGAATTTAGGGAGATCCTCTATTTTGATGTAGAATTCTAGCTTCTGGAATGAATCAATCGGCTTCCCTTGGAGTAATTCCTTACTTTCACTCCTTGTGTTGACAGAATTATGGCGCTCTTTCTTGAGAGAAAAGAGTATATCTTTAGAGTTGCCTCCTGGGGTCTTTATATAGAGTTTAGAATGGTTTTCTTAGCCCCTAAGTATCCAAATCCGAGTGAAATTGCACTTCCTCACGATAGGGACACGCCCGTGTGCCAAGCCCGTGTGGTTTCGATAAGGGCCGTGCGCGGGCCTGTTGATAGTGGCACGGTCGTGTGGCCTGGCCGTGCTTGTCGGGACTGGGCCGTGTGGACTTCATGTGGCACGACCGTGTGGCGACTTCTTGGGCCGTGTCATTTTCACATTTTGGCCCGTGTTCCTCGTTTTTGGCCCGTTTTTATTCTTTTCTCTCTCCTATGCTCTCCTGAGTATAAGACATGAAAAATAAGGATTAAGAGCACCAATTCTCACAAAATTGATAATAATCCATCCAAAATATAGGCTAAACATGAGGTAAAAATACGTATAATTTGTTGTTTATCAAATACCCCCGCACTTAAGCCTTTGCTTGTCATCAAGCAAAATCTCAATCCCTAATCAAGAATCATTCCTCTTAACTTACAATCGCTATTAATAATGTTTCAAACTAATCCACAGGTAATCATACAATGATAATTCAATCAGAAGAACATTAAAGATTCAATTACTCTAAGTTGAGAATTTTATCATTGAAACATAAGTTTTCTCCCTTCTCCTAAGTAATTATCTCTCAATCTTAATTAACAGGAGTTGACATCCTCACTAAAGATTCACTCTATCCACTCAAAATGTTTAGGGTTCAAGAATTTAATACTCTCTAGTCAACCTGAAAAGTATTACCATAGGCTTGCAAGAAAATCAAATCTCCACCACTGTAGATTGATATGATACATCGATCAAAAGGTCTTGTAATAGTTGTAACGGGGCTTGGTTAAGGGTGTTGTTACAGGCTGCAAAAGAGGGTTAGAATTGAACTGAAAAATTATCTAGCCAGAAAAATCTCTATCACTGGAACATATTCTTCGGGCTAGTTCTTATGATAACATCATTTCCACCTTGGTAGCCTTAAAATAGAAATATACAAAAACTATTTGAACTATTACAGATTACAACTGAATTAATACATACGTTTTTTTTTAGAACAATTCAAATACAATAAATTGGATAAAATTTTACATTCTGGAAAAGAGAATAAAGCTAGATGAAAATTTCAACTCAAATATCGACAAAAATAGGGATCAAAATAATTGAATGGAATTCAATAAAAAATAGGTGAAAGGTTAATATTAGAGGTAAGTCAAAGAAAATGTTGTTAGGCTCAATGGGGTTCACTAGAGGTTAATTTATGGAGGTAGGCTTTTGTGGAGTAAGTGGGTTAAATCCTAGGTGCCTTTATTATTTCAGTGTATCAAATCAATGATGTGGTCTCGGCATGTATAATCAAAGCAAGTTCTAGAATAACAAATCAGTATTGACTAACTCAAAGCAATAATAAAAGTGAGCACGAAAGAATGTATGCTCAAAAGGCTCAAAAATCTCACCAGAATTATGGCTTTTGATGTCAATCCTGTGAATTTCAAATCTCAAGATAATACTTAGAATTAAGGAAAATAACTTATGAAAAAATTTTGGGGTTCTCAAAAATTTCAACTTATCATGCTTGATTCCCTAGTGTTTTAAAGTTTGAAAAATCAAAGTACAAGAACCTATGTCTTAATTCTCAACATATCAATAAAAATCATAAATCAATCAGAATTAATTCCTAATAGGAGATTGAAGATAATGCAAAGAGTGAAAGTGAGAATTTGAGAACAATGCAAAATGTTAGAAAAGTTTAGGGATTTCAAAGAGAGTGTAAAGACTGAAAATAGATTCCCCCCCACACTTAGGATGTACATTGCCCTCAATGTACAAAGATAACATTAGTAGCAATAAAAGCACAAGATCATAAGATAGGGAAATGTATGAAACTCCCTGCTTTGGATGGATTAGTGGGACGAAGATTGGAAGAGTTGGTAGTTGTGGCAAGGTGTTCCCATTTTCGTAGAGATTTGAGCTGTAAAGCTCTTTTAAAACTGCAAAAGTATTTATTAGTCGTGGAAAATTTGGATTAAGAGAGATTACTCGTTAGGGGTTGGCCGATATGAAAAATAGAAAAAGAAATAAAAGGAAAACAATAAACTAAGTTCTAAAAATACTAATATTCAAATAATGAAAAAGATAAAATAAATTAAAAATAAAAAGAAAAAGGAAAATAAAGTTAGAAGCAAGGAAAAGGTAAAAATAGGGATCAGTGTTAAAATAAAAATAAAAATAAAAATTAAGATAAAAGTAAAGTTAGGAGGAATAGAAATCTCTAATCCTCAGGTGGATCACGCGGTGGTGGTGGGGAAGTAATGTGAAGGTGCTGGCATATCTGCTGTAGTGTGGCGTCAATGTGATCGAGGCGCTGGAAGCATTGCTGCTCAAATCTGGATAAGCGCTCAGATATGTCAGCATCGGTGGCTACTGCACGAGATGGGCGGCGAGGGGGTGGTGGCTTGACTGGTGCATCCTCCTCCGGTGGTGGGACATCGTCAGGAATGTCCTCTGGCTTCTCGTCTTCCTGGATGAGGCGATACTGGAAGTGGCTACCTCCTGGCCTACGCTGGATCATCCTCATGTATAGCATGGTCTGGATGCCCTGAGGGGACATCTGGCCCACCAAAGTGTATGAGGATGTCTGGGCCGCGGTATTGAGGAGCCCAAAGTGACGGGCTAGCCGTGTGATGAAAGGGCCCATGGATATGACGCCCCGGCGGTGACGCTCAATCTGGTGCTGCATAGCGTTTCGCCATGCACCATAAGAAATAGGCGTCGTGAGTGTTGACGACGTCTGTGCTTTCGCGTTTGCCCGTCAAAGTATGTGCAAGGAGGGCGTGGATGTACCTCAAAGAGGGGACGAGGGCAGTCGCTTTGCTGCTACTGGGATTGTATGTCTAACGCCCCAGGGTGATTTCGTTCCAACAGTCGACTGGCCTGAGATGGATGCGGCGGGAGAAGTTGGGGAAGTCTTTTTCTTCCATGAATTGCTCCGTGTAGAGCCCGAGTGCTGAGTCGAACTCTGGTACGCTCAGGTGACTTACGCGACCTCCTAAGCGAAACTGGACCGTTCTGGGATCATCAAACCGATTCATGACAGTCTGGAGGTGGAATGTGGAACAGAAATCGAGGGTGAGCTCCATGTATGTAGGCTCGATGATCTGGAAGAACTGCTCCCAATGGTCCGTCATGAGTAGGGCTCGGACTGAATCAGCGAGGTTTACTTGTTCTAGTGCTGCCCAATCTATACATCGGCCAGTGCTCAATGGACGTTCCCGTAGTATTTGAAATAATTCCTCTTGCGAGGTTTGAGAGAATGTGATAGATGGGTGGCGAACTTCGGAGGTGGGTCTAGAGGAAGAACCACCTGGTCCCTTTCGTTTCTTCGAGGCGGGGACAGCAGCTTTCTTACCGCGCGATAACATGTTACCTAGAATAGAGTTAGAATTATTAGTTCTAAAAATCAAAGTTAAATTGCAAACTATAGTAAAATTAAATGTGTAAATTAAAATGACAATGTGCCTAAAAAAATAAAATGGAGACTAACCAAAATAGTATATAAAATCCATTCTAAGTGGTAACAAAAACAAACAATATGGGTATGTATTTATACTAAATTTGTGAGATAAATGGCAAGCAATTGAGCACTTAAATGGCATGCAATCCTAATATGTTCTCTAACATTCTAGATTATTCATCCTAATGTAACAAATTCTATGCTTGAAAGTAAAATTTAACTAAATAAAAATGAAATATAAATAAATAAAATGAGAAGAATGAGAAAATAGAACCAAATATAGGGTTGCACGGTCGTGGGTTAAGGTCGAACGGTCGTGAGGGTGAGGTTGCACGGGCATGTGTCGGTTATGTGTGAGCGTGGTGGTGGTTTTAAGGTCGGCGGTGGCGTTTATGGTGGTTGTGGGGAGGAGATTTTAGGGTTTGAGTGAAAAAGAAAATGAATAGTGGCTTCCTATTTATAGTTTTTGGGTCACACGGGCATGGAACACGCCAGTGTGACTCGAGATTTGCCCGTGTGAATCGAAATTCGGTGGTTTTAGTGCGCCTGGTTCGAAGTACACGCCCGTGTTGTTTTCTTGCATGGCCGTTTGCCACCGTGTTCACTTTTCACACGGTCGTGTGATAGGTTCCACGGCCGTTTGTGATCAGTTTCGTTCTTCACACGACCGTGTAGAAGGGCAAACGGCCGTTTCCAAATTAACAGTGTTGGCCACGGTCTGGGGACACGGGCGTGGGGATTTGTGGAAGCCCATGTTTAAATTGAAGGGTTGCCACGACCATGTCGCAAGGCTGTGGGGATTTGTCGACAGCCTGTGTTTTAGAAAGATTTTCACTCTGTTTGTACACGGCCTAGGTGCACGACCGTGTCTCTACTTTAAATGTTTACACGGCCTGAGGCACGCCCGTGTGCCAGGCCATGTGGTCCTAAATTTCTGCATTTAAAAGGGTTAGTTGATGCATGAAAAATACTAAAATTTTAAAGAAGGAAAAGTTACAAAGTTAGTGCTCGGATTGCCTCCCGAGAAGCGTTTATTTAGAGTCTAAGCTAGACTCTTCCTGGATGTATCACGAAGGGATTTCGTGGAGCTGAAGCTCCTCCCTGTAATCTTTAAAATTCTAATATTTGTAGTGTTTAAGCCTATGTCTGTTTACCTTGAACGTACCGTAGTTAGGGTGAGTTACCTCAATTGTGCCGTATGGAAAGATGGTTTGAACAGTGAATGGACCTGACCACCTTGACTTGAGTTTTCCAGGAAATAGTTTCAGCCTTGAGTTGTAGAGTGAGACAAGATCACCTGTTTTGAACTGCTTAGGTTGTTTCAGTCTTTTGTCATGACGTCGCTTCATGGCTTCCTTATATAGTCGTAAGCTCTCTAGGCATTGCAACGCCATTCATCTAGTTCATTTAACTGCATTAATTTTTTCTCACCTGCAAGCTTGAAATCAAGGTTTAAGAATTTGATAGCCCAAAATGCTTTATGTTCAAGTTCAAATGGCAGATGATAACTTTTTCTGTAAACAAGTTTATAGGGAGATGTACCTATGGGTGTTTTAAAAGCAGTTCTATAAGCCCATAAAGCATCGTCTATCTTTCTTGACCAGTCTTTTCTATTCGTTTCTATTGTTTTCTCTAAGATGCATTTTAGTTCTCTATTTGTCACTTCGACTTGGCCATTAGTTTGTGGATGATAAGGGGTAGTTGTTCTATGGTGTACTCCATACATTTTTAAGAATTTTTCAAACTGGGCATTACAAAAATGTGTGCCCCTATCACTAGTAATTATTCTGGGTGTTCCAAATCGAGTGAAAAGTTTCTTCAAAAAGCGTACTACCATTCTAGCATCATTAGTAGGTAAGGCTTGGGCTTCCACCTATTTTGACATATAATCTATCGCTACTAGGATGTACTTATTCCCAAATGAAGTAGGGAATGGACCCATGAAATCAATACCCCATACATCAAATATTTTGCATGAAAGTATATAGTTCTGAGGCATTTCATTATGTTGAGAAATATTACCTGTTCGCTGACATTTATCACAAGAGGTCACATACCTGTTAACATCCTTGAAAAGTGTAGGCCAGTAAAAGCCTGATTCGAGTACCTTATAAGCGGTTCTAGCTCCATTGTGATGTCTTTCTGTGGGTCCTGAATGGCAGTGATTTAGAATCTGATATGTTTCTGTTTCTGTAACGCATCTTCGAATAACCTGATCTGCACAAATTCAAAAAAAAAAGATCTTCCCAAAAGTAGTTTTTCACATCAGCGAAAAATCGCTTCTTTTGCTGATGGGTCAGCCCTTTTGGGGTTATGTTAGCTGCTAAATAATTTGCAAAATCAGCAAACCAATGAATTGTTGCATCTGCTAAGGATAGGAGTTGTTCTTCAGGAAACAAGTCATTTATTTTGTCGAGGTACTTGGGTTGTGTGTTTTCTAATCTTGAAAGGTGATCTGCTGCCAGGTTTTCAGCTCCCTTCTTATCCTTTATTTCTAAATCGAACTCCTGTAACAATAGAATCTATCTTATTAATCGAGGTTTTGCATTAGTTTTAGTTAAGAGGTAACAAAGAGCAGAATGGTCAGTATAAACAATGACTTTCGACAAAATCAAATAAGATCTGAATTTGTCAAATGCAAAAATAACGGCTAGCAATTCTTTTTCTGTGGTAGTATAATTTGCTTGAGCAGCTGTCAAAGTTCTGCTAGCATAATAGATCGGTTGAAAGTGCTTGTCTTTTTGTTGTCCCAAAACTGCACCTACTGCAAAATCACTTGCGCCGCACATTAGTTCAAAAGGTAGATTCCAATCAGGTGAAATCATAATCAGGGCATTGACTAACTTTTCTTTAAGAGCGTTAAAAGAGTCTAAACATTCTTGGTCAAAGTTGAAAAGCACGTCTTTTTCTAGCAACTTTGTTAAAGGCTTAGCTATTTTAGAAAAATCTTTAATAAATCTGCGATAAAAATCGGCATGTCCTAAAAAACTTCTTATAGCCTTAACTGAATTAGGGGGAGGTAATTTTTCAATGGTTTCAATTTTTGCTATATCTACCTCTATCCCTTTACTAGAAATTTTATATCCTAATACAATACCCTCTTGAACCATAAAGTGGCATTTTTTCCAGTTTAGTACTAAATTTGTCTCTTCACATCTTATCAAAACACGTTTTAGATTATTAAGACAAAGTTGGAAAGAATTACCGAAAACTGAAAAATCATCCATAAATACCTCCATGATGTCTTCCACGAATTCATTGAAGATAGCTAGCATGCATCACTGAAAAGTAGCAGGAGCGTTACATAAACCAAAAGGCATTCTACGATAAGCAAACGTACCGTATGGGCATGTGAATGTCGTTTTCTCTTGATCTTCTGGAGCTCTCGGGATTTGGAAGTAACCAGAGAGGCCATCTAGGAAACAATAATACATGTGACCTGATAATCTTTCCAACATCTGATCAATAAAAGGTAAGGGAAAATGATCTTTTCGAGTGGCGTCATTCAGCTTTCTATAATCAATGCAAACTCTCCATTCAGTGACTGTTCTTGTAGGTATTGACTCTTTTTTGTCATTAGACACCACAGCCATGCCTTCCTTTTTAGGAACAACCTGCACAGGACTTACCCAAGAACTGTCAGAAATAGGATAAATAATGCCTGCATCTAGAAGTTTAATTACCTCGGCTTTTACGACTTCCTTCATGTTAGGATTCAATCGTCTCTGAGCTTGCACCGATGGTTTATATTCATCTTCCATTAAAATTTTGTTGGTGCAGAAGGACGGATTAATTCTCTTAATATCTGAAATTTTCCAAGCTATAGCATGCTTGTGTTCCCTTAACACATGGAGTAGTTCCTCTTTTTCTGTAATGCTCAAATCTGATGCGATAATGACTGGTAAAGTTGAATCTGCCCCTAAAAAGGCATATTCTAGATGATCTGGCAGTTGCTTTAATTCTAATTTAGGGGGTTCATTAATGGAAGGCTTCTGTCTCAACTCATCATTCATTTTTATACTTTCATAACTTATGTGTCTTGTGATGATTTCATTAGAATCTAACTCCTTTCTTACTTCCTCAATTTCAGTGGTGACTTCGTCTTCTCCCCTACCTTGAACAAGACATAGTTCCAACGTGTCTGCGATAGAGAGTTCCTGAAACTTATCTTGAACAAAGCAATCAATAATATCAACAAAATAACAGGAATCATCTTGTTCTTTAGAAAATTTCATAGTATCATAGATTTTAAAAACGACTTATTCCTCACAAACTCTAGATATTAATTTACCATCCTTTACATCAATAACAGCTCTAGCAGTGGCTAAGAATGAACGTCCCAAAATTAAAGGTACCTCAATATCCTCATCTATATCAAGCACAACAAAATTAACAGGGAATATAAATTTATCTACCGTTACCAGCACATCTTCTATGATTCCCCTAAGATATTTAACAGATCTATCAGCTAGTTGAATACTCATCCTAGTGGGCTTTGGTTCCCCTAGACCTAATTGCTTGAACATTTTGTAAGGCATGAGATTAATGCTAGCACCTAAATCGGCTAAGGCTTTATCAATAAGTAAACTACCAATTAAACAAAGAATAGTAAAACTTCCTGGATCTTTCAGTTTTGCCGGCAGTTTATTTTAGAGAATAGCTGAGCATTCTTCGTTGAGTTCCACTGTGGCTAATTCTTCCAACTTCATTTTATTTGTCAGAAGTTCTTTAAGGAACTTCGCGTACTTTGGCATCTGCGAAATTGCCTCAACAAAAGGTAAGTTAATGTGTATTTGTTTAAAAAGTTTAAGAAATTTACCGAATTGAGCGTCTGTACAGTCTTTCTTCAACTTTGCCAGATATGGAATGGGCAGTTTGTATTCCTTGAGTGTTGGTGGAGTGTTTTCCTTAAATTCTTCTGCCTTGTCTCTTGAAGATTCTGGAGTAGATTTCTTTTCTGGTTCAGTTAGTACTTTCCCATCTCTTAGAGTAATTGTTTTGACATGTTCTCTGGGATTTGGCTCAGTATTACTTGGTAGTCCACCTTGTGGTCTTTCTGAAATTAATTTTGCAAGCTAACTGATTTGATTTTCAAGCCCTTGAATTGATGCTTACTGGTTTTTTAATGCCGTTTTAGTGTTTTGGATACGGGTTTCTGATGCGGCCATAAATTTGGTGAACATCTCTTCAAGATTCGGCTTTTTCTCTTGTTGTGGTGGTGGCTGCTGAAATCCCGGAGGAGGCTGTTGTCTTTGATTTCCTTGTCCTCCCCATGAAAAATTAGGCTGATTTCTCCAACCTGCATTGTAAGTATTACTATAAGGGTTATGTTGAGGTCTAGAATTGTTACCCATATACTTGGCTTGTTCAGTTTCTATGCTGTTTCCAGAGGATGAGTAGTCTGGATTGAACATATTTGCTAGAGTTGTGTCACACTGCATCACTGGTTGTGCCTGCGTAGAACCAACAAAATGATCAAACTTTTTATTTAAAAGTTCTACTTGGTTAGTAAGCATAGTGACAGCATCAATATTATAAACTCCTACAGCTTTTGTCGGCTTTGTCCTCATGACTTGCCACTGATAGTTATTCAGTGACATCTCTTCAATAAATTCATAAGCTGCTTCGGGTGTTCTATTGTTGATCGTTCCTCCTGCGGCTGCATCGATTATTTACCTTGTTGAAGGATTCAAACCGTTGTGAAAGGTTTGAACTTGTAGCCATAAAGGTAGGCCATGATGAGGGCATCTTCTCAAAAGATCTTTGTATCTCTCCCAGGCATCATATAGTGTTTCTAAATCCATCTGCACAAAAGAAGAGATATCGTTTCGTAATTTAGCTGTTTTAGCTGGAGGAAAATATTTAAGTAAAAAATTTTCGGTCATCTGTTCCCATATGGTGATTGAGCCTCGTGGTAAAGAGTTTAACCATTGTTTGGATTTGTTTCTCAAAGAGAATGGAAATAGCCTTAGACGAATGGCTTTATCAGAAACGCCATTTATTTTAAAGGTATCGCAAAGTTCCAAAAAATTGGCTATGTGTAAATTTGGATCTTCATCCTGTAAACCATCAAACTGCACCAATTGCTGTATCATCTGAATAGTGTTAGGCTTCAATTCAAAATTATTAACAGCAATAGTAGGTCTAAGAATGCTAGTTTGGGTACCAGCCAAACTAGGTTTAGCATAATCATACATAGTGCGAGGAGCTTGTTCCTGATTTGCTGGTGGCGCGACTATTGTGGGAGGTGGTGGAATGTTTTGATTTGCTTCCATCTCTTCTGTAGGTTCTGGCCTTTGTTCTTGATCTTGTTCTGGATACTGTAGGCTTCGTCTGATCTCTCTGCGAGTTCTGCGAACTGTCACTTCTAAATCTTCGTCAAAAAGCAATGGTCCTGCTGGGTTGTTTCTAGTCATAAACTAGAAATACCTAGAAGGAAAAAAGCAAAGAAAAATAGAATAAAAGAAAAGAAAAGAAAAATAATAAACAAAAATAAATAAAAACTGAAAATAAATAAATATAGTAATGGCTAAAGTAATAGAAATAGAGTTTTCTTAATATTTCAGTTCCCCGGCAACGGCACCAAAAACTTGATACTCACGATATTAAGTAATAAAATTTATAAAAATTGATCACACTAAAAACTAACTAATATCACGATTTTAAAGGCAAGCGCACCTATCGAACAGTAGTATAGTTTAGCGGCAAGACCGAGTTATCGTACCAAAGGGAACCAAAAGTACTAATACTTACTTTCTTTCTATTATCTAGCCTAAAAATAAAAGAGGATTGATTGAAACTAATTCTAAAACTAACTAAAAGTGCACAAAAAGTAAATTGGGAAAAACTTTCGGGAAAAGCTGATTGATATGAGCCATACTTAAGGGAGATCCACCTAGACTTCACTTGTTATTAATTTCTTGAACTAGATGATTTCTTCACTTGACTTGATCCGTAGAGATCCCTAACTTATGTTAATACTTCCGTCGAGGATAAGAACAACTAATCCTAGGTAGTTAATTAAAGTTTTTTTATTAATTAACACCCCTAGGTTGCATTAATTCGATCTATGGATCCCTCTATTAGGTTTGACCCTAATCCGGCAGATTTATGTCGCCCTATGTCTAGAATTGCATGCAACTCCGCTTAATTATGGTAGATCTACTATTAAAACAGGGACTTGTGCTCCTCTGCCTAAGCACATCAAGTTCTTGAAGTAATACCTAGGATTATTAAATCAAGAATGAAGAACACATAATTAAGAACAATTCAAGTATTTATCATATAATTCAAGAATAAATAATAACAAGATCTGTCTTAGGTTTCATCCCTCTCAAGTATTTGAGGGGTTTAGTTCATAACTAATAAAGAAAGCATCTCAGAAGAAATAAGATAACAAAACATAAAGAACCCAAAAACCCCTAAAGGAATTTAGGGAGATCCTCTGTTTTGATGTAGAATTCTGGCTTCTGGGATGAATCAATTGGCTTCCCTTGGAGTAATTCATTGCTTTCACTCCTTGTGTTGATAAAATTATGGCGCTATTTCTTGAGAGAAAAGAGTATATCTTTAGAGTTGCCTCCTGGGGTCTTTATATAGAGTTTAGAATGGTTTTCTTAGCCCCTAAGTATCCAAATCCGAGTGAAATTGCACTTCCTTACGACAGGGACACGCCGGTGTGCTACGCCCGTGTAGTTTTGATAAGGGCCGTGTGCGGGCCTATTGATAGTGGCACAGCCGTGTGGCTTGGCCGTGCTCGTCGGGATGGGCCATGTAGACTTCATGTGGCACGGCCGTGTGGCGACTTCTTGGGCTGTGTCATTTTCACATTTTGGCCCGTTTTCCTTGTTTTTGGCCCATTTTTCGTTCTTTTCTCTTTCTTATGCTCTCCTGAGTATAAGACATGAAAAAGAAAGATTAAGAGCACCAATTCTCACAAAATTGATAATAATCCATCCAAAATATAGGCTAAACATGAGGTAAAAATATGTATAATTTATCGTTTATCAATAGGGAAGAGAAAAGAACGAAAAATAGGCTGAAAACAGAGAAAATGGGCCAAAGAGTAAAAACGACACGGCCCAAGGATTCGCCACATGGCTGTGTCCCACGGCCGTGCCACATAAGGTCCAACACGGTACAGCCCCGACAAGCACAGCCTGACCACACGGTCGTGCCACCATCAACAGTCTCGCACACGGCCTCTTGTCGATCCACACGGGTGTGGCACACGGGCGTGTCCCTGTCATGAGGAAGTTCAATTTCACTCAGATTTGGATACTTAGAGACTAAGAAAGGCATTCCAAAGCTCTATATAAAGACCCTAGGAGGCAACTCTAAGGGTGTGCCTTTTCTCCTACAAGAGAGTGCCGTATTTCTGCCAACACAGAGAGTGAAAGCAAGGATTTACTCCAAGGGAAGTTGATTGATTCATCCTAGAAGCCGAATTCTACATCAAGACAAAGGATTTCCCGTTAATCCTTCAGGGTTTTTGGGTTCTTTATGTTTTGTTATTTTTATTCTTCTGAGATGTTTTCTTTATTAACTATGAACTAAACCCCCTAAATACTTGAGGGGGATGAAACCTAAGACAGATCTTGTTATTATTTTATCTTGAGTTATATGATAAATACTTGAATTATTCTTAATTATGTGTTCTTAATTCTTGTCTTAATAATCCTAGGTATTAATTCAAGTATTGATGTGCTTATTTAGAGGAGCAAAAGTCCCTATTTAAGAGTAGATCTAGCATAATTAAGCGGAGTTGCATGCAACCCTAGACATAGGGCGACATAAATCTGCCGATTAGGGTCAAACCTAATAAGGGGATCCATAGATCGAGTTAATGCAAGACTAGGGGTTTTAACTAGAAAGAGATTTCAGTTAATCAATCTAGGATTAATTGTTCTTATCCTCGACGGAGGTATTAACATAAGTTAGGGATCTCTACGGATCAAGTCAAGTGAATAAATCGTCTAGCTCAAGAATTGATAACAAGTGAAGTCTAGGTGGATTCTCCCTTGAGTATTGCCAAATCAATCAGCCTTTCCCAAGAGTTTTTCCCCAATTTACTTTTTTTGTATTCTTAGTTTAGTTGTAGAATTAGTTTTATAAAAAACCTCTTTTATTTTTAGGCTAGATAATAAAAAGGAAGTTAGTACTGGTACTTTTGGTTCCCTTGGGTATGATAACTCAGTCTTGCCGCTAAACTATACTACTGTTCGATAGGTGCGCTTGCCTTAAAGTCGTGATAATAGTTAGTTTTTGGTGCGATCATTATTATAAATTTTATTACTTCATATCACGCATATCAAGCACGTAACGACTTATAAAATCTATAAAACAATTATAGAAACATATACAAAGTAATCTAACTTAGTTTAGTAAGCCTTAAACAATTATAGAAACATATACCCATGTTGGGGTCACACGGCCGTATCGCACGGTCGTGTCATTCTCGTTTCACCCCGTGTCTCAATTGACAGTGTTGGCTACGGTTTGGAGACACGGACGTGGTACTTTGTTATAGCCCGTGTTTTTCGAAAATTTTCACCCTGCTTATACACAGCTAGGTTGCATGACCGTGTCTCTGCTTATAGCATCCCCACGGCCTTAGACACGCCTGTGGGCATGGCCGTGTGGTCCTAAAATTCTGCATTTCAAAAAGGGTTAGTTGACTTAAATGAAAATAAAAGAGAAGTTTCTAAGTTAGTGCTCAGGTTGCCTCTCGAGAAGCGCTTATTTAGAGTCTAAGCTCGACTCTATCTGGATGTATCGCGAAGGAATTTCATGGAGCTGAAGCTCCTCCTGTTATCTTTAAAATTCTCACCTCTGTAATGTTTAAGCCGATGGCCGTTTACCTTGAAAGTACCGTGATTT
This sequence comes from Gossypium stocksii, assembly GCA_020496765.1. Classification (NCBI taxonomy): domain Eukaryota; kingdom Viridiplantae; phylum Streptophyta; class Magnoliopsida; order Malvales; family Malvaceae; genus Gossypium; species Gossypium stocksii. The sequence goes on along the minus strand of CM035621.1, from coordinate 8,916,389 downwards.
GGGTGAGGTACCTCAACTGTGCCATATGGAAAGACAGTTTGAACAGTGAATGGACCTGACCACCTTGACTTGAGTTTTCCATGAAATAGTTTCAGCATTGAGTTGTAAAGTAAGACAAGATCACCGGTTTTGAACTGCTTAGGTTGTCTCAGTCGTTTGTCATGGCGTTGTATCATGGCTTCCTTATATAGTTGTGAGCTTTTGTAAGCATTGCAATGCCATTCATCTAGCTCATTTAACTGCATTAATCTTTTTTCACCTGCGAGCTTAAAATCAAGATTTAAAAATTTAATAGCCCAAAATGCTTTATGTTCAAGTTCGAATGGCAGATGACAGCTTTTTCCGTAGACAAGTTTATAAGAAGATTGATAAACAATAAATTATACATATTTTTACCTCATGTTTAGCCTAATTTCTGGATGAATTATCATTAAATTTGTGAGAATTGGTGCTCTTAACTCTTTTATTTCATGTTTTATACTCAAGAGAGCATAGGGAAGAGAAAAGAACAAAAAATGGGCCGAAAACGAAAAAAATGGGCCAACGTGTGAAAACAACACGGCTCAAGGATTCACCACACGGTCGTGGCACACAGCCATGCCACATGAGGTCCAATATGGCCCAGCCCCGACAAGCACGGCCAGGCCACACGGCTGTGCCACCCTCAATAGGCCCAACCACGGCCTCTTGTCGATCCACACAGGCGTGGCACACGGGCATGTCCCTGTCGTGAGGAAGTGCAATTTCACTCGAATTTGGATACTTAGAGGCTAAGAAAGGCATCCCAAAGCTCTATATAAAGACCCTAGGAGGCAACTCTAAGGGTGTACCCTTTTCTCCCAAAAAGGAGCTCCTTCTTTCTGCCGACATAAAAAGTGGAAGCAAGGGATTACTCCAAGGGAAGCCGATTGATTCATCCCAGAAGTCGGAATTCTACATCAAGACAGAGGATTTCCCTTCAATCCTTCTGGGGTTTTTGGGTTCTTTTATGTTTTGCTATTTTATTTCTACTGAGATGTTTTCTTTCTTAATTATGAACTAAATCCCTCAAATACTTGAGAGGGATGAAACCTAAGACAGATCTTGTTATTATTCATTCTTGAATTATATGATAAATACTTGAATTGTTCTTAATTATGTGTGCTTAATGCTTGTTTTAATAATCCTATATATTAATTCAAGTTTTGATGTGCTTAGGCAGAGGAGCAAAAGTCCCTGTTTAAGAGTAGATCTAGTATAATTAAGCGGAGTTGCATGCAACCCTAGACATAGGACGGCATAAATCTGTCGGATTAGGGTCAAACCTAATAGGGGGATCCATAGATCGAGTTAATGCAAGACTAGGGGTTTTAACTAGAAAGAGATTTCAGTTAATCAACCTAGGATTAGTTGTTCTTATCCTCAACGGAGGTATTAACATAAATTAGGGATCTCTATGGATCAGTCAAGTAAAGAAATCGTCTAGTTCAAGAAGTTAATAACAAGTGAAGTCTAGGTGGATTCTCCCTTGAGTATTGCCTAAATCAATTAGCTTTTCCCAAGAGTTTTCCCCCAAATCTACTTTCTTGTGCACTCTTAGTTTAGTTTTAGAATTAGTTTCATACAAACCCCTTTTATTTTTAGGTTAGATAATAGAAAGGAAATAAGTACTAGTACTTTTGGTTCCCTTGGGTACGATAACTCGGTCTTGCCGCTAAACTATACTACTATTCGATAGGTGCGCTTGCCTTAAAATCGTGATATTAGTTAGTTTTGGTGTGATCAGTTTTTATAAATTTTATTAATTCATATCACGCATATCAGAGATGTTCCTATGGGTGTTTTGAAAGCGGTTCTATAGGCCCATAATGCGTCGTCTATTTTTCTTGACCAATATTTTCTATTTGTTTCTATCGTTTTCTCTAAGATGCGTTTTAATTCCCTATTTGTTACTTCGACTTGACCACTAGTTTACGGGTGATAAGGGGTAGCTGTTCTGTGGTGTACTCCATATCTCTTTAAAACTTTTTCGAATTGAGCATTGCAAAAATGAGTTCCCCTATCACTAATAATTATCCTAGGTATTCTAAATCGAGAGAAAAGTTTCTTCAAAAAGCATACTACCATTCTAGCATCATTAGTAGGTAAGGCTTGGACTTCCACCCATTTTGACATATAATCTACTGCTACTAGTATGTACTTATTTCCAAATGAAGTAGGGAGTAGACCCATGAAATCAATACCCCATACATCAAATATTTCACATGAGAGTATATAGTTCTGAGGCATTTTATTATGTTAAGAGATATTACCTGTTCTCTGGCATTTATCATAAGAGGTCACATACCTGTTGGCATCTCGGAAAAGTGTAGGCCAGTAAAAACCTGATTGGAGTACCTTGTGAACAGTTCTAGCTCCACTGTGGTGTCCTCCTGTTGGTTCTGGATGGCAGTGATCTAAAATTTGGTATGCTTCTGTTTCAGCAACGCATCTTCGAATAACCTGATCTGCATAAATATGAAAAAGAAAAAGATCTTCCCAGAAGTAGTTTTTCACATCAGCGAAGAATTGCTTCTTTTGCTGATAGGTCAACCCTTTTGGGGTTATGTTAGCTACTAAATAATTTACAAAATCAGCAAACCAAGCAACTACTTCGTCTGTTAAGGCTAGGAGTTGTTCTTCAAGAAACAAGTCATTTATTCTATCGAGGCCCTTGGAATGTGTGTTTTCTAATCTTGAAAGGTGATCTGCTACCAAATTTTTAGCTCCTTTTTTGTCTTTTATTTCTAAATTGAATTCCTGTAACAATAGAATCCATCTTATCAATCGCGGTTTTACATCAGTTTTAGTTAGAAGATAACGAAGAGCAGAATGATCAGTATAAACGATGACTTTTGACAATATTAAATAAGATCTGAATTTATCAAATGCAAAAATAATAGCTAGCAGTTCTTTTCCGGTGGTCATATAATTTGCTTGTGCAGCTGTCAGAGTTCTGCTAGCATAATAGATTGGTTGAAAGTGCTTGTCTCTTCGTTGTCCCAAAACTGCACCTACTGCAAAATGTAACACCCCCTACCCGTATTCGTCGCTGAAATAGGGTACGAGGCATTACCGAAGTTTACCGAACAATAGTTTTTTTTTTTAAACTCAATATATCCCCTTATAACCATGTAACCTTCCCTGCAAAACTTAAACCGAGACCAATCCAAATCAATCAATTCTATTCAATATATTTTTAAAATAGATTCATTCACATTCATAAGATAATCTCATCATATACCAAACCAAGGTTTGTTAGCCATACCAATGGCTAACTTTACATTCATTTCGCATCAACATTTACTTTATTAACTTATACATGCCATTGATTTCCAAAATAAAGTTTCTAGATATACCAAAATATTGAGGTTGATAGTGTGATGTATCTCCGACCGAATCTGACCTCTGAGCTCTTAATACTACAAAACAGGGAAAAAGAAAACAGGGTAAGCACATTGTGCTTAGTAAGCTCATGTAACAAGAATTATACTTACCTAATATTTTCAATGCAATACAATAAACATACATACATCCATTCAATGCATTGTTACCTTAACATGCACAAACTCAACATTCGAGTTAGTACAATAATTTTAATGTATCAATAATATATATACTGTGATTGATGAGCTCATCAATACCATGATTTCCTCTCCATTATTATTTTTCCATATTTATCCCGTTGAATTTCTCGGAATTTCGATGGATTTTCAGGGGTACACTTTAGTGTACAAATCCGGGTTCGTCAATTCATATTCATGTGCGCACATTTCCATTTCAGAGAGCACACTCCCGCGAACCTCATCTTTACAGTGGGATTACCAGTCCAGGCTAAATCCCTTGTAATATAAACTCATAAAGTATTGTCGGGATTACCAGTCCAGGCTAAATCCCCTGCAACAACAATTACTCTAATGAGCTTGGATCTGAATTACCAGTCCAGGCTAAATTCAGACCCTAATTTGGATTACCCGTCCGGGCTAAATCCATTTTCCACATATTTTTCGGGAGGGCTATATCAGGATAGGATCACCCGTCCGGGCTAGATCCTTTTTACTGTCAATTCCTTTTCAGAGATCCATCGAATTTTCCTTTCATTCAACCGGGATTTCTTCCCATTTTTATCCAATATACCAATGTTTCATCAATTTTCATATAATGAACATTCAATTCATATTCACATCCATAACATGCATTTCAAGTATTTAAGAATATAATTCAAGTTACACGAACTTACCTCGATACTTGTTTGTGTATAAAAAATCTACTAATCCCAAACTTTTTCCTTTCCTCGATCTAGCTTCGTGTTTGAGTCTTCAGGGTCTAAATAAATAAATTTATTCATCAAATTAACATTTCATGTTCATATGTACCATTTTCTACAATTCCACTACTATTTATAGTTCATCCAAGGCTGTCTACTTGCGTTATAGTCACTAAATTATTTTTATCTTGAGCTACGGGACTAAAAATTAAGATCCATAAATTTTCTCTGAAACTAGACTCACATATATTCTAACCATAAAATTTTCAGAATTTTTGGTTTAGCCATTTAGTACAGTTTATTCTTTAAAGTTACCCCTGTTCTGCTATATGACAGTTCCAACCTTTCTTCACTAAAAATTAATTATCTCCTCATACGAAACTTGGATGATGTTCCTGCTTATTTCTATTGAAAATAGACTCATTAAGGATTTTAAACATATAAATTTAAGTCCCTAATCATTTTTATACAATTTTTGGTGATTTTCCAAAGTCAAAACAGGGGAACCCAAAATCATTCTGACTTTGTCTTACAAAATGCATTATATCTCAAGATTTACAATTCTATTGCTTACAGAGTTTCTTCTATGAGAAACTAGACTCAATAAGCTTTAATTACATATTTTTTTCACCCTCTAATTCGATTTCTACAATTTATGGTGATTTTTCAAAGTTGGACTACTGCTGCCGTCCAAAACTGTTTTAGTGCAAGAGGTTTATTACCATTTTTCCCCTAAGCTTTTAACAAGTGATAATTTCGTCCCTACTCAATTAACCTCTCAATTGAGCTAATTTTTCTCAATTAATACTTTATTATATCATTTTAAACTACCTTATAACCTTTGGGAATAAGAATTTCAGCACCAAACTTCAATTTCACACTCTTTTACAAATAGGTCCTAATTATCCACTTTCTTTACATTTTATTCCATAAAATCATCAGATAATAGGATTAAAGCTTAAATTCCATGCTAAATATTCATATACTTACAGCACTCAACCAGGGTGACTTTCAATTTCATCCATGAAATCAAAAACTAATGAATTTAATAGTAGGACCTAGTTGTAAAAGTCTTAAAAACACAAAAATTACAAGAAAAAGGCAAGGATTAACTCACTTGGTGCAAAAATTATGAACAACCAGCTTAAAGAACCCCTCCTATGGCGTTTTTTCTGATGAGAATGAAGAGAAATCTCAAGAAATCTAGATATTTCCATATTAGTCCTAGTTTTATTTAGTTAATAATGCAATATTCCAATTTTACCCTTAATTCATCTATTTTTCTGCTAATTTTATGCCCTTGCCGTCCAGCCCAAATAAATTTTGGGTCTATTTTCTTTTTAAATCCTTTCTAATTAAACTCTTAAGCTATTTAATCATCCTAACAACTTTTACTCCTTTTCTAATTTAGTCCTTTTCATTTAATTGACTGCCCAAACTTTAAAATTTTCTAACGAAATTTTAATACAATATTACTAACATTTCACAAATATTTATAAAAATATTTTTGACTCGGTTTTACGAGATCGAGGTCTCGATAACTTGTCTTTACCTAATTTCTTCAATAATTTCTTTTTCTTAACTAACCACTAAATCGGTAAAATTTTTTTTTTCGATATTTTCATACAAATTTTCCTATCATATCAATATTTATGCAAAAATATTAAAATAAATTTCTCTTTAAATCGGATTTGTGGTTACGAAACCACTGTTCCGATAACCTTGAATTTAGGCCATTACAACTCTCCCTCCTTTAAGGATTTTCGTCCTCGAAAATCTTACCAGTAAAGAGGTTCGGGTATTGTTTCCTCATTGCCTCCTCCGATTCCCATGTCACTTCCTCAATCCCGTGCTTTTGCCATAATACTTTTACCAAATTTATCTTTTTATTTCTGAGCTCCTTTGTCTCTCGTGCCAAAATCTTAATTGGTTCTTCACTGTAACTCATATCTGGCTGAATCTCCACTTCTGTCGGAGAAATAACAGGTGAAGGATCCGACCGATACTGTCGTAGCATAGACACATGAAAAACGTTATGGATTCTATCAAGTTCCGGTGGTAATGCCAATCGATAAGCGACCGGTCCAATTCTTTCTAGGATTTCATATGGCCCGATAAATCTTGGACTCAATTTACCCTTTCGACCGAACCGGAGAACTTTCTTCCAAGGAGACACTTTTAGGAATACCTTGTCACCAACCTGAAATTCAATCTCTTTTCGTTTAAGATCAGCATATGACTTTTGACGATCGGAAGCTGCTTTTAGACTATCCCGAATCACCTTTACTTTTTCTTCTGTTTCCCGAATCAAATCAACCCCATATATCTTCTTTTCACTAAGCTCTGCCCAATATAACGGTGTTCTACATTTTCTACCATACAAGGCTTCATACGGAGCCATTTTAATACTGGACTGATAACTGTTATTGTAAGCAAATTCAATCAAAGGTAGATACCTCTCCCAATTACCTTCAAACTCTAATATACAACATCGGAGCATATCTTTCAATACCTAAATTACACGTTCAGATTGACCATCTGTTTGAGGATGAAATGCAGTGTTGAAATATAATTGAGTACCTAAAGCTTCTTGTAATTTGTTCCAGAAACGAGATGTAAATCGGGGATCCCTATCTGATATAATAGAGACAGGCACTCCATGTAGCCTGACAATCTCAGATATATACAATTCAGCCAATTTATCTAAAGAATAATCCATACGTACTGGAATAAAGTGTGCTGACTTCGTCAATCGGTCAACGATCACCCAAATAGCATCTTTCTTTCTCGGAGACAACGGTAATCCAGATACAAAATCCATTGTAATTCTTTCCCATTTCCATTCTGGTATAGTGATTGGCTGAAGTAACCCCGAAGGTACCTGATGCTCAGCTTTAACTTGCTGACATACCAAACACCTTGATACAAACTCAGAGATATCACGTTTCATACCTGGCCACCAGTACAACTTTTTCAAATCATTATACATTTTATTACTCCCTGGATGTACAGACATAGTATTGCTGTGAGCCTCGTGTAAAATTTTCTGTATGAGCTCTGAATTCTGAGGTACACATACCCTGTCTCTGAATAACAAACAACCATCGATCCCAACCTGAAATTCAGAATCAGTGTTCAACTACATTGTACCCGTTTAGCTTGTAACTTTTCATCATTTTTCTGAGCCTCACAGATCTGCTGTAGAAACACTGGTCTAGCTTTCATTTCAGCTATAATTGAACCATCTCCAGATAATGATAATCGGGTATTCATAGCTTGCAAAGCAAATAAAGATTTTCGGCTCAAAGCATCAGCTACAACATTAGCCTTACCCGGATAGTAATCAATAGTCAAATCATAATCCTTTATCAGTTCAAGCCACCTGCGCTGTCTTAAATTCAAATCTTTCAGCGTCATCAAATATTTCAAGCTTTTATGATCAGTATAAACATAACATTTCTCACCGTACAAGTAATGCCGCCATATCTTCAATGCAAATACAATAGCAGCTAATTCAAGATCATGTACTGGGTAATTTCTTTCATGAGGTTTAAGTTGTCTTGAAGCATAGGCTATAACTTTACCTTCTTGCATCAAAACACAACCTAAACCATTTAATGAAGCATCACTGTAAATAACAAATTCCTTACCCGGTTCAGGCTGCACTAGTACAGGTGCTTTCGTTAACAAATCTTTCAATCGGTTGAAACTCTGCTGGCATTCATCGGTCCACTCAAACTTTACATCTTTCTTTAGTAGACGAGTCATTGGAGAAGCTATCATAGAGAACCCCTGTACAAATCTCCGATAATACCCAGCTAAGCCCAAGAAACTTCTAACTTTTGATATATTTTTCGGTGGATTCCAATTTACAATAGCTGAGATTTTATTCGGGTCTACCCTAATGCCTTCAGCAGATACAATATGCCCAAGAAAACCCACTTCTCGAAGCCAGAATTCACATTTACTGAATTTAGCATAAAGCTGTTTTTCACATAAAATTTGTAACACTATTCTCAAATGTTCTGCATGTTCATTTTCATCTCGAGAATAGACTAAAATATCATCAATGAATACTACCACAAATCTGTCTAAATACGGTTTGAATATCCGGTTCATCAGATCCATAAATACTGCAGGTGCATTAGTTAGCCCAAACGGCATAACCAAAAACTCATAATGCCCGTACCTGGTTCTAAAGGCTGTCTTCGGCACATCTGATTCCTTTACCCGTAACTGATAATAACCCGATCAGAGATCAATCTTTGAAAACACTGTAGCACCTTTCAGCTGATCAAATAAATCATCAATCCGGGGTAACGGGTACTTATTCTTTATGGTTACTTTATTAAGCTGTCGGTAATCGATACACAATCTCAAAGACCCGTCTTTCTTTTTCACAAACAAAACTGGGGCACCTCAAGGTGAATGACTCGGTCGAACGAAACCCTTATCAACAAGTTCCTGTAATTGTATCTTTAACTCTTTTAATTCTGTAAGAGCCATCAGGTACGGAGCTATAGAAATTGGAGTAGTTCCTGGAACCAAATCTATAGAGAATTCCACTTCTCTTTCTGGTGGCAACCCTGGTAATTCCTCTGGAAACACATCAGAAAATTCACATACCACTGGCACTGCCTGAATCTTCGACTCGGATACCTTAGTGTCTAATACATAAGCAAGAAAAGCATCATACCCCTTTTTGATATACCTTTGAGCAGTAATAACTGAAATGACATCAGATAACCCCTCTGTCTGATCAGATTTAACTCGAAGCAATTCATCGTTCTGACATTTTAACAAAATATATTTCTGTCTACAATTTACTATCGCATCATGCTGGGTTAGCCAATCCATGCCCAATATCACATCGAACTCATCAAAAGGAAGTAACATCAAATCAGCCGAGAAATAATAACCTCTTACCATTAGTGGACAATCTTTACAAATTTTATCCACCAACACAGACTGGCCTAGGGGGTTCGAGACTTTAACCACAAATTCAGTTGGTTCAACAGATAAATTTTTAACACATGCAAGCTTTATACATATATATGAATGCGTAGAACCAGGATCAATTAATGCAGTAATATTAGTGTCAAGTAAAGAAAATGTACCAGTAATAACATCGGGTGCTGAGGCATCTTCTTTGGCACGGATGGTATATGTTCTAGCTGGTGCTCGTGCCTCAGGTTTGCTTGTAGTATCTTTCATAGCTCCTCGCTACCACTGGCATTACCGGATGGCCGTGGTGGTCTGCCTCTTGAGACTGGATTACTCGACTTCGATATCTGTTCAGCTTCTTTTTCACCCCTTTCTGGACAATCTCTGAGAAAATGATCAAATGAACCACATCGATAACAAGCCCCACTTTTCAGCCGACATTCTCCAAAATGAGCTTTATTACAATATTGGCATCTCGGCTTAGGAGTACCGGCACTGCCCACACTGGTTACTGATGGAGTAGATGGTCTTGGATTAGAACGTTGAGGGCCTCGTTCTCTACTTGAATATCCAGTGACTGAAGTGAAACGATCTTGATACTTTTTCAATTTCTTTGAAGCAGAAAACTGTGATTTGCTCATCGGTCTCTTACTAGCAATCCGAGCTTCCCTTTCAGCTTGTTTCTTCTCTTTACTCAGCTCTTCTGCTTTATAAGCTCGCTCTGTCAGTGTAGCAAACTCACGGATTTCAAGAATTCCGATCAACAATTTAATATCTTCACTCAGCCCCTCTTCAAATCGTTTACACATTTTGGCTTCAAATTGTACCCATTCCCGAGCATATTTACTCAACCGAACAAATTCTCTTTCATACTCAGATACCGATCTGTTGCCTTGTTTCAGCTCAAGAAATTCTTTTCTTTTCTGATCAAGAAATCTCTGGCTGATATATTTCTTTTTAAATTCATTCTGAAAGAGCTCCCAAGTAATATCTTCTTTCGGAACCACTGAAGCTTTAGTCTTCCACCAATGATAAGCCGTGTCTTTTAATAGTAAGATAGCACATTTCAGACATTCTTCTGGTGTACATGATAATTCTTCTAAAACCCAGGTAGTATTCTCTAACCAAAACTCAGCCCTTTCAGAATCATCATCAACTGCAGCTAGGAATTCTTCAGCCCCATACTTTCTAATTTTATCAACTGGAGCTTTCCCTTTTCTGGTAGATTCAGTACCTGTACCCTGTGTAGTCTCGGGAACCGGTGGAGGAGGAGGAGGAGCTTGAGTTTGCTGCACTACAGGGTTAGTTCTTATATACTGAGTAAACCAATCATTCATCATTTGATAGAAGACCATTTTAGCCTCTTCACTTTGGTCCCTTGTCTCGGACCTTCTACTACTAGCAGCTTCAACTTTTCTTTGTTCCCTTTTTGGGGCCGAAGCATGACTCCCGGCTTCCTCGGATTGAGCTCGGTCGGCAGACATTTACTATAAGAAAAACTTATTTAAATGGTCAGGAGATATCACACTATCAACAATAATTTAAATGGCATGTATAGCTAATACCGTATTTGCTACGTTGATCCGAGAACCGGCTAAACCGTAGCTCTGATACCAACAAATGTAACACCCCCTACCCGTATTCGTCGCTGAAATAGGGTACGAGGCATTACCGAAGTTTACCGAACAATAGTTTTTTTTTTTAAACTCAATATATCCCCTTATAACCATGTAACCTTCCCTGCAAAACTTAAACCGAGACCAATCCAAATCAATCAATTCTATTCAACATATTTTTAAAATAGATTCATTCACATTCATAAGATAATCTCATCATATACCAAACCAAGGTTTGTTAGCCATACCAATGGCTAACTTTACATTCATTTCGCATCAACATTTACTTTATTAACTTATACATGCCATTGATTTCCAAAATAAAGTTTCTAGATATACCAAAATATTGAGGTTGATAGTGTGATGTATCTCCGACCGAATTTGACCTCTGAGCTCTTAATACTACAAAATAGGGAAAAAGAAAACAGGGTAAGCACATTGTGCTTAGTAAGCTCATGTAACAAGAATTATACTTACCTAATATTTTCAATGCAATACAATAAACATACATACATCCATTCAATGCATTGTTACCTTAACATGCACAAACTCAACATTCGAGTTAGTACAATAATTTTAATGTATCAATAATATATATACTGTGATTGATGAGCTCATCAATACCATGATTTCCTCTCCATTATTATTTTTCCATATTTATCCCGTTGAATTTCTCGGAATTTCGATTGATTTTTAGGGGTACACTTTAGTGTACAAATCCGGGTCCGTCAATTCATATTCATGTGCGCACATTTCCATTTCAGAGAGCACACTCCCGCGAACCTCATCTTTACAGTGGGATTACCAGTCCAGGCTAAATCCCCTGTAATATAAACTCATAGAGTATTGTCGGGATTACCAGTCCAGGCTAAATCCCCTACAACAACAATTACTTTAATGAGCTTGGATCTGAATTACCAGTCCAGGCTAAATTCAGACCCTAATTTGGATTACCCGTCCGGGCTAAATCCATTTTCCACATATTCTTCGGGAGGGCTATATCAGGATAGGATCACCCGTCCGGGCTAGATCCTTTTTACCGTCAATTCATTTTCAGAGATCCATCGAATTTTCCTTTCATTCAACCGGGATTTCTTCCCATTTTTATCAAATATACCAATGTTTCATCAATTTTCATATAATGAACATTCAATTCATATTCACATCCATAACATGCATTTTAAGTATTTAAGAATATAATTCAAGTTACACAAACTTACCTCGATACTTGTTTGTGTATAAAAAATCTACTAATCCCAAACTTTTTCCTTTCCTCGATCTAGCTTCGTGTTTGAGTCTTCAGGGTCTAAATAAATAAATTTATTCATCAAATTAACATTTCATGTTCATATGTACCGTTTTCTACAATTCCACTACTATTTATAGTTCATCCAAGGCTGTCTACTTGCGTTATAGTCACTAAATTATTTTTATCTTGAGCTACGGGACTACAAATTAAAATCCGTAAATTTTCCCTGAAACTAGACTCACATATATTCTAACTATAAAATTTTCAAAATTTTTGGTTTAGCCATTTAGTACAGTTTATTCTTTAAAGTTACCCCTGTTCTGCTATATGACAGTTCCGACCTTTCTTCACTAAAAATTAATTATCTCCTCATACGGAACTTGGATGATGTTCCTGCTTATTTCTATTGAAAATATACTCATTAAGGATTTTAAACATATAAATTTAAGTCCCTAATCATTTTTATACAATTTTTTGTGATTTTCCAAATTCAAAACAGGGGAACCCGAAATCATTCTGACCTTGTCTCACAAAATGCATTATATCTCAAGATTTACAATTCTATTGCTACAGCGTTTCTTCTATGAGAAACTAGACTCAATAAGCTTTAATTCCATATTTTTTCACCCTCTAATTCGATTTCTACAATTTATGGTGATTTTTCAAAGTTGGACTACTACTGCTGTCCAAAACTGTTTTAGTGCAAGAGGTTTATTACCATTTTTCCCCTAAGCTTTTAACAAGTGATAATTTCGTCCCTACTCAATTAACCTCTCAATTGAGCTAATTTTTCTCAATTAATACTTTATTCTATCATTTTAAACTACCTTATAACCTTTGGGAATAAGAATTTCAGCACCAAACTTCAATTTCACACTCTTTTACAAATAGGTCCTAATTATCCACTTTCTTTACATTTTATTCCATAAAATCATCATATAATAAGATTAAAGCTTAAATTCCATGCTAAATATTCATATACTTACAGCACTCAACCAGGGTGACTTTCAATTTCATCCATAAAATCAAAAACTAATGAATTTAATAGTAGGACCTAGTTGTAAAAGTCTTAAAAACACAAAAATTACAAGAAAAAGGCAAGGATTAACTCACTTGGTGCAAAAATTATGAACAACCAGCTTAAAGAACCCCTCCTATGGCGTTTTTGCTGATGAGAATGAAGAGAAATCTCAAGAAATCTAGATATTTCCATATCAGTCCTAGTTTTATTTAGTTAATAATGCAATATTCCAATTTTACCCTTAATTCATCCATTTTTCTGCTAATTTTATGCCCTTGCCGTCCAGCCCAAATAAATTTTGGGTCTATTTGCTTTTTAAATCCTTTCTAATTAAACTCTTAAGCTATTTAATCATCCTAACAACTTTTACTCCTTTTCTAATTTAGTCCTTTTCATTTAATTGACTGCCCAAACGTTAAAATTTTCTAACGAAATTTTAATACAATATTACTAACATTTCACAAATATTTATAAAAATATTTTTGACTCGGTTTTACGAAATTGAGGTCTCGATAACTTGTCTTTACCTAATTTCTTCAATAATTTTTTTTCTTAACTAACCACTAAATCGGTAAATTTTTTTTCGATATTTTCATACAAATTTTTCTATCATATCAATATTTATGAAAAAATATTAAAATAAATTTCTCTTTAAATCGGATTTGTGGTTACGAAACCACTGTTCCGATAACCTTGAATTTAGGCCATTACACAAAATCACTCGCATCGCACATTAGTTCAAAAGGTAGATTCCAATCAGGTGAAATCATAATCGGGGCATTGACTAACTTTTCCTTAAGAATGTTAAAAGATTCTAAACATTCTTGGTCAAAGTTGAAAAGCACATCTTTTTCTAGTAATTTCGTCAAAGGCTTAGCTATTTTAGAAAAATCTTTAATAAATCTGCGATAAAAACCAGCATGTCCTAAAAAACTTCTTATAGCCTTAATCGAATTAGGGGGAGGTAATTTTTCAATAGTTTCAATTTTTACTTTGTCTACCTCTATCCCTTTACTAGAAATTTTGTCCTAGGACAATCCCTTCTTGAACCATGAAGTGACATTTTTACCAATTTAGCACTAAATTCGTCTCTTCACATCTTATCAGAACGCATTTTAAATTATTAAGACAAAGTTGGAAGGAATTACCGAAAATCAAAAAATCATCCATAAATACCTCCATGATGTCTGCCACGAATTCGTCAAAGATAGCTAGCATGCATCGCTGAAAAGTAGCAGAAGCATTACATAATCCAAAAGGCATTCTATGATAAGGAAACGTACCGTATATGCATGTGAATGTCGTCTTCTCCTGATCTTTTAGAGCTATTCGGATTTGGAAGTAACCAGAGAGACCATCCAGGAAACAGTAATACTTATGACCTGATAATCTTTCCAACGTCTGATCGATAAAAGGTAAGGGAAAATGATCTTTTCGAGTTGCATCATTCAGCTTTCTATAATCAATGCAGACTCTCCATCCAGTGACTGTTCTTGTAGGTATTGATTCCTTTTTGTCATTGGATACCACGGTCATGCCTCCCTTTTTGGGAACAACCTGCACAGGACTTACCCAAGAACTGTCACAAATAGGATAAATAATGCCTGCATCTAGAAGTTTAATTACCTCGGCTTTTACGAATTCCTTCATATTGAGATTTAATCGTCTTTGAGCTTACACCGATGGTTTATATTCATCTTCCATTAGAATTTTCTGGGTGCAAAAAGAAGGGCTAATTCCTTTAATGTCAGAAATCTTCCAAGCTATAGCCTTCTTATGTTCTTTTAATACTTGAAGTAATTCTTTTTTCTTTTCAGTACTTAAGTCTGATGCGATAATTACTGGTAATGTCGAATCATTTCCAAAAAATGCATATTCTAAGTGTTCAGGCAACTGTTTTAATTCTAATTTAGGAGGTTCATCAATTGAAGGTTTTTACCTCAGTTCGTCATTCATCTTAATACTTTCATAACTTATGTGCCTCGTGATAAGTTCATTAGAGTTTAACTCCTTCATTACTTCTCTAACTTTAGTGGTGGCTTCATCTTCCCCCCACATTGAACAAGACACAATTCCAACGTGTCTGCGAGAGAAATTTCCTAAAATATCTTGAACAAAATAATCAATAACATCAATAAAATAACAGAAGTCATCCTGTTCTCTAGAAAATCTCATAGCATCATAGATTTCAAAAACGACTTTATCTTTACCAACTCTAAGCACTAATTTACCATCCTCTACATCGATAACGGCTCTAGTAGTAGCTAAAATGGGCGTCCCAAAATTAAAGGCACCTCAATATCCTCATCCATATCCAGCACAACAAAATCAACCGGGAATATAAATTTATTTACCTTTACCAGCATATCTTCAATAAGTCCCCTAGGGTATTTAACAGATCTATCAGCTAATTGAATACTCATCCTAGTGGGTTTTGGTTCCCCTAGACCTAGTTGCTTGAACATTTTGTAGGGCATTAGATTAATACTAGCACCTAAATCAGCTAGGGCTTTATCAATAATTAAACTACCAATTAAGCAAGGAATAGTAAAACTCCCTGGATCTTTTAGTTTGGCTGGCAGTTTATTTTGGAGAATAGCTGAGCATTCCTCTTTAAGTTCCACTGTGGCTAATTCTTCTAACTTCCTTTTATTTGTGAGTAGTTCTTTAAGAACTTTGCATACTTCGGCATCTGCGAAATCGCTTCAACAAAAGGTAAGTTAATATGTAACTGTTTAAAAAGTTCAAGAAATTTACCGAATTGAGCATCTGTGCGGTCTTTCTTCAACTTTGCCGGATATGGTATAGGTGGTTGATACTCCTTAAGTGTTGGTGGAGTACTCTCCTTGGATTCCTCTTCTACCACTTTGTCTTTTGTGGATTCCTGAACAGGCTTCTTTTCTAATTCTACCAGTATGTTCCCATCTCTTAGAGTAATTGCTTTGACATGTTCTCTGGGATTTGGCTTAGTGTTACTTGGTAGTCCACCTTGTGGTCTTTCTGATATTAATTTGGCAAGTTGACCAATCTGATTTGCGAGCCCTTGAATGGATACTTGTTGATTCTTTAGTGTTGTTTCGGTATTTTGGAAACGGGTTTCTGATATGGCCATAAATTTGGTGAACGTCTCTTCAAGGTTCGTCTTTTTTCCTGTTGTGGTGGTGGCTGTTGACATCCCAGAGGAGGTGGTTGTCTTTGATTTCCTTGTCCTCCCCATGAAAAATTGGGGTGATTTCGCCAACCTGCATTGTAAGTGTTACTATAAGGGTTATTTTGAGGTCTAGAATTATTACCCGCATAGTTGGCTTGCTCGGTTTCCATGCCATGTCCATAAGAGGAGTAGTCTGGATTGAACATATTTCCCTGAGTTGTGTCACACTGCATTACTGGTTGTTCCTGCGTAGAACCAACAAAATTATCAAAATTTTTATTTAAAAGCTCTACCTGATTAGTAAGCATGGTGATAGCATCAATATTGTAAACTCCTGTAGCTTTTGTCGGCTTTGTCCTCATGACTTGCCACTGATAATTATTCAGTGACATCTCTTCTATAAACTCATAAGCTGCTTCGGGTGTTTTATTGTTGATTATTCCTCCTGCGGCTGCATCGATCATTTGCCTCGTGGATGGATTCAAACTGTTGTGAAAGGTTTGAACTTGTAACCACAAAGGTAACCCATGATGAGGGCACATTCTCAACAAATCTTTGTATCTCTCCCAGGCATCATAAAGTGTCTTTAGATCCATCTGCACAAAAGAAGAGATATCGTTTCGTAATTTAGCTGTTTTAGTTGGAGGAAAATATTTAAGTAAAAATTTCTGTCATCTGTTCCTATGTAGTGATTGATCCTCGTGGTAAAGAATTTAACCACTGTTTAGCTTTATTCCTTATGGAGAATGGAAATAGCCTTAGACGAATGGCATCATCAGAAACGCCATTAATTTTAAAAGTATCACAAAGTTCTAAAAAGTTGGCTATGTGTGAATTTGGATCTTCATCCTGTAAACCATCAAACTGCACAAATTGCTGTATCATCTGAATAGTGTTAGGTTTTAATTCAAAATTATTTGCAGCAATAGTAGGTCTAATAATACTAGATTGAGCACCAGCCAAACTAGGTTTAGCATAATCATACATAGTACGATAAGCATCATCTTGATTTACTGGTTGCGCGGCTATTGCAGGAGGTGGTAAATTGTCCTGATTTGCTTCCATTTCTTCCGTAGGTTCTAGCTCTTGTTCTTATCCTTGTTCTGGATAATGTAGGCTTCTTCTGATCTCTCTACGAGTTCTGCGAACTGTCGCTTCTAAGTCTTCGTCAAAAAGCAATGGTCCTGCTGGGTTCCTTCTAGTCATAAACTAGAGGTACCTAGAGGAAAAGAAAATTTTAGTAAAATAAAAATAAAAATAAAAATAAGCTGAAAATAAATAAAGATAAGGCATAATTCCAAAAAAAGCCCTCAACGTTTGTGGGCTTTTGGTTTTGTGCCCTTGACCTTTTTATTTTTTGATTGACACCCTTAACGTTACAATTTTTTAAGAAATTAGCCCAGTTTTGACCGTTAATCAAACAGTAAGTCAACATAATAGCTCATGTGGCATGCCATATAAGCGCATGACATCATAGATGACGTCATCTATTTAATAAAAAAAATTTCTCTCATTTTCTCTCTTGCCAAACACATGGTTACAGCCATTTTTTTCTCTCATTTTCTCTCTTGCCAAACACATGGTTGCAGCCATTCTTTTTCTCTTATTTTCTCTCTTGCCAAACACTATTTTTCTTCTTCAACGCATATGGTTGGCTCATTTTATCTACAAAAATCTCCATATGTTTTGAACATAAAAACATAAAAACAGATCCCTTAATATAACATAAAAATATAAATAAATTTGCATTTGACAAATGAAGAATAGAATAAAAAGAATTATTAAACAAATAAAAAAGAAAAAATTAAACTGTAGAAGTACTACAGTTCCTTTAAATTCTTAGGTTTCTCTTTCATTTTCTAGTAAAAAAGCCAAAAATTGAATTGTAGAGTACTACAGTTCCCCTAAATTCTTGGGTTTCTTTTTCATTTTCTACTAAAAAAGCCAAGGGAGCAGTTCTTTCCAACTTTTTTTTTCCCTCTCTGCTCTCTTCCCTTCAATTTCCTTCAACTTTCTTGCCAATTGCCCTATGCTTTTCCCTCCTGGCAAACAGATCCCTTCTTCATACTCCTGTCTCCAACCCTCTTTCTCTCCCCCAATCCCCTTTTCTTTTTCTCTTTTTTAATTCCTCATATCTAAAATTATAGCTTTAGCCCCCCAACTTCAATACAGCTCCCCGATTCCACCAATATCATTAACAGCCTCCCAGAGAATTTCGACCAAAAACCCAACCAACCTAAAGACGAAAACAACGCCGACGATAATGACTCTAATAGCACAGCCAAAACCGCAGTCGTCGATGGCAACGATGACAACAATGACCGTAGCAATAGTTGTACTGATAGAGACTTGGTTCTCGATGTTTCCAGGAAAAGCGTGGAGTTTTCTATATTGGGGGACTTGAAGGAGTCCGTAGATGGGATTTATTTGTACAAGAATGTATTCAATTTGATTCCGAAATCGGTTGGAGTGTTAAGTCAGTTAAGGAATATGAAGTTCTTTGGAAATGAAATTAATTTGTTTCCATCGGAAGTGGGGGGTTTGGTAGGGTTAGAGTGTTTACAGATAAAGATACCGTCACTTGGTTTCAATGGGATGTCTTTAAGCAAGTTGAAAGGGTTGTACAACTATGTGTTTAGCAAGAGAGAAAATGAGAGAAAATTTTTTGTTAAATAGCTGACGTCATTTATAACGTCATGCGCTTATGTGGCATGCCACATGGATTATTATGTTGACTTACTGTTTGATTAACAGTCAACTCAAGTTGACCGTCAAAACTGGGTTAATTTCTTAAAAAATTGTAATGTTGAGGGTGTCAATCAAAAAGTAAAAAGGTCAAGGGCACAAAACCAAAAGCCCCCAAACGTTGAGGGTTTTTTTTTGCAATTATTCCTAAAGATAAATATGGCTAAAGTAATAGAAATCGAGTGTTCTTAATATTTTAGTTCCCCGGTAACAGCACCAAAAACTAACTATTATCACGACTTTAAGGCAAGCGCACCTATCGAACAGTAATACAGTTTAGCGGCAAGACCGAGTTATTGTACCCAAGGGAACCAAAAGTACTAGTACTAACTTCCTTTCTATTATCTAGCGTAAAAATAAAAGAGGTTTTTTATGAAACTAATTCAATGCACAAAAAGTAAATTGGGGAAAAACTCTTGGGAAAGGCTAATTGATTTGGCAATACTCAAGGGAGAATCCACCTAGACTTCACTTGTTATCAATTCATGAGCTAGATGATTTATTCACTTGACTTGATCCGTAGAGATCCCTAACTTATGTTAATACCTCCGTCGAGGATAAGAACAACTAATCCTAGGTTGATTAACTGAAATCTCTTTCTAGTTAAAACCCCTAGTCTTGCATTAACTCAATCTATGGATCCCCCTATTAGGTTTGACCCTAATCCGGTAGATTTATGCTGCCTTATGTCTAGGGTTACGTGCAACTCCGCTTAATTATGCTAGATCTAATCTTAAATAGGGACTTTTGCTCCTCTGCCTAAGCACATCAAAACTTGAATTAATACCTAGGATTATTAAAACAAGCATTAAGCACACATAATTAAGAACAATTCAAGTATTTATCATATAATTCAAGAATGAATAATAACAAGATCTGTCTTAGGTTTCATCCCCCTCAAGTATTTGGGAATTTAGTTCATAATTAAGAAAGAAAACTTCTCAGTAAAAATAAAATAGCAAAACATAAAAGAACCTAAAAACCCCTAAAGGATTGAAGGGAAATCCTCTATCTTGATGTAGAATTCCAGCTTCTGGAATGAATCAACCGGCTTCCCTTGGAGTAATCCCTTGCTTCTACTTTTTGTGTCGGTAAAAAGAAGGAGCTTCTTTTTGGGAGAAAAGGGTACACCCTTAGAGTTGCCTACTAGGGTCTTTATATAAAGCTTTGGAATGCCTTTCTTAGCCTCTAAGTATCCAAATCTGAGTGAAATTGAACTTCCTCATGACAGGGACACGCCCGTGTGCTACGCTCGTGTGGATCGACAAGAGGCCGTGTGCGAGACTGTTGATGGTGGCACGGCCGTGTGGTCAGGCCGTGCTTGTCGAGGCTGGGCCGTGTTGGACCTTATGTGGCACGGTCGTGTGGCGAATCCTTGAGCCATGTCGTTTTTACACTTTGGCTCATTTTCTCCGTTTTCGGCCCGTTTTTCATTCTTTTCTCTTCCCTATGCTCTCCTAAGTATACAACATGAAATAGAAGGGTTAAGAGCACCAATTTCCACAAATTCAATGATAATTCATCCAGAAATTAGGCTAAAAATGAGGTAAAAATATGTATAATTTATCATTTATCAGTGCTCGGGGATCGTCGGTGAAGTCATCCACGCTATTGTTTGATTATCGGTACTTTTAGAAGCTAAACTTGTAACTTATGGCATGCATAGGCTAAACTATCTTGTGGATACGTTTGATTTTGGTATGTATATATATAAGCCATGTGAAAATGGCTTGTTCATTTTGCTAAGTGAAGTTTTATGAAGTGAATAAATGGTGTGGTTGATGTATATGTATATGATATGTTTATTCGGCTTTGATTTACAATTAGATGTTAAGTATGCTTGATGTGATTACTTAAAAGCAAATGATTATTTGATTTCAATTATGATCATGAAGGTTAGGTACTGATATGTTTGAAATGATCTTTGTAATTTGGTATTGGTGTGCATTGATTTAGGTATAAAATAGAAGTGATGTTATAATGATTTATTTGAGTTGATGTGAGTATTTGTATAAATGGTTGTTTTGATAATGGAAATGTTTTTAGAGATTGTAACAGCCTAAAATTTCAGTGGTGTTGGAACAGTGATTCGAGATCACTAAATCCGACAAGTACGATTAGGAAATTAAAATAAAATAATATTTAGAAGTAAATGAAATATTAGAAATATTTTTAATACGTTAAATTAAAATTTAAACAGAAATTATTAAATAAATTAAGTCAAAAATGAGGTATCGAGACCTCGATCTCGTAAAATCGACCCGAAAATATTTTTATAAATATTTATAGAGTGTTAGTAATGTCGTGTTAAAATTTCGTTAGAAAATTTTATCGTTTGGGTGGTTAATTAAATAAAAAGGACTAAATTGTAACAAATGCAAAATTTGCTAGAAGGATTAAATAGCTAAAGTGTTAAAAGAAAGGGGATTTAAATGGAAATTAAGCCTAAAAGTAAATAGGTTGGATGGCAAGGGCAAGAAAATCAACAGAAAAATAAGGGAAATAAGGGCAAAATTGAAAATTTTACAATTTTAACATATAAAATAAGGACAAAATTGATAAATCTAGAGATCTCTTCATATTTTCTCAGCAAAAACGCCATAGGAGGTCTGGAGAAAGCTGGTTTTTCATATTTTGTATTATAGATCAAGAAATCGAGGATAAACGAGGAAAATAGAAAATTTCAGAATAGTTTTCGAAATCTCTGCAACTACTGCAAATTGTTCCGGGTAAGTTCGTACGGTTAAATTATAAATATTCTATATTATTTTATGAATATTAATTAGTATTCATTTATATTAATTGTTGAAAAATAAGAAAATTATGTACAAAAGTTACGAAATGGAATTAAGTATTTTGGAGGAACGGAACGTTGAAAATGAGTACGATCATTCAGTTAAAAAGGTGAATTCACGGTGAATTACCCAAGTAAACTAAGAATCTGTATTTGTTGCAAATTCTCGTGTTTGCTTTCCGTTTAGCTCTTACGAGCTTCCGTTAACTCATATGAGTTTCAGTTAACCCTTTTTTTAGGGTTTCAGTTTAGCACTTATGTGCTTCAGTTAGCCTTCGGGCTTCCGTTCAGCACTTATGTGCTTCAGTCTGACCTCGAGCTCCAGATCACGATGTGCTCAATTCCATAAGTCGTTCCTTAAATAGACAAGTTGGTAAGTAATAAGTGTAACATGTGGAAAAAATATGTGAGTAATGTTATCATTGTTATTATTAAGCTCAATTAAATAATTTTATTAAATGAGACTATGGTTTACAGAATGAAAGCAATTTACTTGAAATATTCCTATTATTTGAATTTGGGATATTAATATTCAGTAAGATTTATAGTTAAAGCCGATGAACTTACTAAGCTATAGTCAGCTTACTTGTAATGTTTATTGCTTTTTGTAGATTAACTGGAGGGTCGGAGTATCAGATCATCACACTCAAGTCACACTATCTTAATTTTCCAATAGATTTTGTTATAAATACTTTAAACAGTTTATATGGCATGTATAGGAACATATATAACTATGATTAGCATTAACCCGTGAATATGTTAGTTAAGTTAATATAAGTTTGGTATATGACATGAACGGAAATTTAATTAAGATATTTAAATACTACTTGAGAATGTCAATGAATATAATATTAGATAAAATAAGGATCGATGATATTGTTATAAAATGGATGTATTTTGACTGAAGATTTTATTTATTGAGTTGTTGTTTATGTTGAAATGGTTGAAATTTGGAAATTTGCAGGGGGTGTTAGAAGTTTATAAAGGGGTTATATTGAGTTTTTTTAAAGAAAAAATAATAAGTAAATAAATAAATAAATAAATAATTTCAGAGTACTCAAATAGATTCCGGTTTATTTCTAATATGTGATTTGGGCCTCGGGGGTCCATTAAAAGGACTTATGATTTAATTTTAATATGTTTGTTATTTATTTGTGAATTGTTTGTAAATTGATCGATATGTTCGGTAATATCTCGTAACCCTGTTCCTGCGACAGTTTAGGGTTGGGGTATTACATTTATTGGTATCAGAGCTTTAGTTTTGTAGATTCTCAGAGCGAATGTAATGTGTAAAGTGTTTAGAAATACATGCCATATAAATCTGTGATAGTGTGATGTGTATGATCCGATCTAACCCTTGTTTTTCTTATAGATTGTAAAGATGTCAGATAAACCTGAACAGACTAAACAGGAAGAAGCAAATAGTAGAGTACAGATATCTAAACAAGAGACAAGTAGTGATGTTTCGATTTCTTTGATGTGAGAACAAGATCTCAAAAACATGATTATTGGAGTAATGAATTAGTGGTATAATAAGAGAATGCAAGAAAGAAATTAGGCTCAGCAACCTCCTCCCCCTTTAGTACCACTAGTAGTACCCCCAGTTGCTCCTCCACCTCCTCCTCCGATTATTGAATCAAGCAAGTGTACTCCGGTAGAAAAACTTAGAAAATTTGAAGCTGAAGAATTTTGGGGCAGATCAGATGATGATTTCGTCAAAGCAGAGTATTGGTTTCAGGGTATGGTAAGAGTTTTTAAAGAAATGGCCTGTTCTTCAAATGATTATTTGAGGTGTGATGTTTCGTTGTTAAAAGAAGAAGCATATCACTGGTGGGAGATAATAGAAGCTGTGCTACCAGCCGAGAAACTTACTTGAGAATTTTTCCAGACTGAGTTTAAAAAGAAATATGTTGGCAAAAGATATTTAGACAAGAAAAAGAGAGAATTTCTTGATCTTTGACAGGGGAATCGAAAAGTGGCCGAATACGAGAGGGAGTTCGTATACCTTAGCAGATATGCTCGAGAGATTGTACCCACAGAAGAAGACATGTGTATCCAATTTGAAGAAGGGTTGAATGATGAAATCAGAATGATGATAGGTGGTACAGAAATTTGAGAATTTGTGGTTTTATCAGATCGAGCTCAAAAGATGGAAGAAGTGTACAATAGAAAGATACAACAGGAAAGAAGAAATAAAGAATCTTATAAGAGAAGCTCCTCAAAATCATTTTCAGCATTTCCGACTAAAAAGTTTAAGGAGGAATCCATTCGAGCTATATCGGTACCTGAACGATCGAAGACTAAAGTAACTCAACCTGATCGTGGAATATCTATCAGATCAGTTGCTAGTGAAGCCAGTGTACAAAATACTTCCAGGTCTAAATGTCAACATTGTGGAAAATATCACTTGGGTGAATGCAGAGGTAAAACAGGAGCTTGCTACAAATGTGGAGCTGCTGATCATTTTATCCGGAACTGTCCTTTATTGTAACACCCCCAATTTTGAGCCAAGAAGTATTGGGCCTTGAGTTTGGAAATAGTTAGGAGGCGGCTTAAATAATTTAGGTGCGTGTGAAAATTTTAAAATTTCACATTTAGTTTAATATTTAAGTGAATTAGGAAGGGTTGGTAGTATGGGAAAAGTCTTGGGCTCGATCCAGGGCTTTAGCAAAAATTTTTATTTTTGCTTCCTTAGAGAGACTCTAACAGTAGACCTTATAAATAAATTAGGTTAAAATTGGACTCAAAGGAAGCGCCTGGCCCAGTGGCTAGAAGCGTTAGGAAGCAGGAAGTGAAGCTGAGGTTCGAGTCCCAGTGTGCGCAAAGTGTTGGTTTTTTTTTTTAAAAAACAAACCTGGAAGGCAGTTGGAAGGCTTATTAATAAAGCCTTGGAAAAAATGACATAAGTGGCATGCCTGGCCTGGTGGCAAAGGCCCTAGGAGCTTGGAAAAGAGCCTAGGTTCAAGACCTTGCTCGCGCAAGTTGTATTGTTTTTCAAAAAATCAGGTTACGGGTTAATAGGCCTTAAAAATAATTGGAGGTGGAACATGGCACAAGAGTGCCTGGAGTGCAGTGGCAAGGGGCGTGCTATAGGTCCTGGAAGGTTGCAGTTTCGAATCCCAGCCTAAGCAAAGTTCTGTTTTTATTTTTTTTAAAGTAATTGAGGCTTAGGCGAGTAAGCCTTATAAACAATTGTTACCGAATCATAGCATAAGAGGAGCTTCGGTGGAGTGGCCAGTAACCCGAAAGGAGGGCATTGAGGACTGGGGTTCGAGCATCAGCAAGCGCAAATAGGAGCTTATTTTTGCTACTGGAATGTCCAGCATTTGTTTTGTTGTGGAATTCTGCCGAGCAGACTTTCAGATGGGGATAAGGATGGGATAAAAAGTATAGATAATGAAGGAATTTAATTTGGTGATAAGTTTGAGTCAATTGGGGAGTGTAGGTTTATTTATTTTATTTTATTTTATTTAGTATATATATACGCGGCCACTTTGATGAGAAAGATGTTAGGCGAATTTTCTCCTTAGTTTTTAGTATTGTTAAGTTTTGTTTTTTTGAAAACCGAATTTTGATCATTCGGGTTTTAGTCTTCTAGCCTTCATCCGTAATTGTTATATCTTCCTTTCTATTTATCTCTTCTTTTTTTCAAACCCTCTAAGGCTGAACCCAACCTCTTGTCTTCTATAATGTTTATTTATTTTTGGCACATATTCCTGGCCAAATATTTTCTTTCCCCTTCTCTTCTCAAATTTGATCGAATCACATCTTCCTCTCAAGCCGGATAAGCCAAACTCTTTCGCTCACATTTTGAAATACCAATGAACAAAGGGGACGTTAGTGGTAAAGAGATGATGAACGTGTCGACTAAGTATGAGCATGTAATCACTACTCCCAAGTTTAAGCGACGTAAGGTGCCAGCAGCTCAAGACTTTCCACCTGGATGCAGGAGAAGGGCTACAGCGGACCTCGGATTGAACAAACAAATCGCGGTAGATCAAGGTAAGTGATATTGTATTTTCAAGGTGGCCGAATCTAAGTGTGGTTGGTAGAGGTGACTCGTATGGAATATGAGTCACTTGATGTTGATAATATATGTGTATTGGTACAGATCTAAGGGTATTCAGGAATAATAGCGAAGGAGAGGCTATTTAAATCGGTGGTACACGGTAAGGTTATGGTAAGGTTTGGGATTTGATAAAGTTGTAGTTTAAGGTATAGAATTGATTCGGAAGTGGTTTTGGTTGTAGGTCGAAGCTGAGAATAGAGTAGTGCGGGTCGTCAATCAGGTGTGTACATAC
Source organism: Gossypium stocksii (assembly GCA_020496765.1). Classification (NCBI taxonomy): domain Eukaryota; kingdom Viridiplantae; phylum Streptophyta; class Magnoliopsida; order Malvales; family Malvaceae; genus Gossypium; species Gossypium stocksii. The sequence continues at coordinate 8,890,283 of CM035621.1, read as the reverse complement.
ATGATATGCGTGATATGAAGTAATAAAATTTATAATAATGATCACACTAGAAACTAACTATTATCACGATTTTAAGGCAAGCGCACCTATCGAACAATAGTATAGCTTAGTGGCAAGACCGAGATATCATACCCAAGGGAACCAAAAGTACTAGTACTAACTTTCTTTCTATTATTTAACCTAGAAATAAAAGGGGGATTTTTATGAAACTAAACTAATTCTAGAACTAAACTAAGAATGCACAAAAAGTGAATTGGGGAAAAACTCTTAGGAAAAACTAATTGATTTGGCCAATACTCAAGGGAGAATCCACTTAGACTTCACTTGTTATCAACTCTTGAACTAAACGATTTATTCACTTGACTTGATCTGTAGAAATCCCTAACTTATGTTAATATCTCTCTCGAGACTAAAAACAACTAACCCTAGGTTGATTAATTGAAATCTCTTTCTAATTAAAACCCCTAGTGTTGCATTAACTTGATCTATAGATTCCCTTACTAGGTTTGACCCTAATCCAGTAGATTTTCATCGTCCTATCTCTAGGATTGCGATCAACTCCGCTTAATTGTGTTGGATCTACTCCTATACAGGGACTTTTGCTCCTCTACATAAGCACATTCGACTTAAATCAATATCCCGAAAATATCAATTTAAGAGTTAAAAACACAATTAAGAACAAATCAAATATTTATCATATAATTCAAGAGAAAATAATAACAAGATCTGTCTTAGGTTTCATCCCCCTCAAGTATTTGGGGCATTTAGTTCATAATTACAAAAGAAAACATCTCAGAAGAAATAAAATAATAGAACATAAAGAACCCAAAAACCCCTGTAGGAATTTGAAGGGAGATATTTAGTCCTGAGGCAAAATTCGGCTTCTGAGATGGATCAATTGGCTTTCCTTGGAGTAATTCCTTGCTTCTATTCTCCTTTTCGAGGGAGAAAAGTACTCTTTTGAGGAGAGAAAAAGTCTTTTTAGTAGTTGCCTCCTAGGGTCCTTATATAGAGCTTTGGAGTGTCTTTCTTAGCCCCTAAGTAGCCTTTTCCGAGTGAAATTTAACTTCCTCACGACTAGGACACGCCCGTGTGCCACGCCCGTGTGGATCGAGGCCCAGGCCGTGGTCGGGCCTGTTGATAGTGGCACGGCCGTGTGGCCTGGCCGTGCTCGTCAGGGTTGGGCCATGTTCGAGCTCAAGGTGACACAGCCTTATGGCACGACCGTATGGTGAATCTCTGGGCCGTGCTGTTTATTGAATTGGGCCTAATTTACCCATTTTTGGCCCGTTCCTTGCTCTTTTCTCTTTCTTAAGCTTACTTGGGCATAAAACATGAAATAGAAGGATTAAGAGCACTAATTTCCACAAATTCAATGATAATTCATCCAGAAATTAGGCTAAGCATGAGGTAAAAATATGTATAATTTATCGTTTATCAATACACTACACACATGACAATCGACAAAAGCCGAAATCCCGAAATCCCAAATGGGCTTGACGAACTTGTGGGTCCATAGTGGCAAATTTGTGATATGAAACTGTATGATGGATTGACATGCATGATTGTGTGATTGCATAATTGGATTATGATCGGGCCTAATGGGCTACATAAGCATGTTTGAGGCTTAATGGGTTTTATAGGTATGATTGGGCCTAGTGGGCCTTATGGGACTGTAGAAATGCATGCTAGGGTTTTTATGGACTTTAGTCTAGTTCTGATCTCTCAAATTTTGCATAAGACTTAATTAAATAATTAAACATGTCCGTGGGCAAGTCACTAGACTAAGGTGTGGCAATGGATGTGTGCATGTCTAGGATTGGATCTAGGAAGAGCTTGGTACTTAAGCGGTCCGAGTGACCCACCTCCTCTTCTCTTGAATCCTACCTGGTGCATAGTGTCCATTCACTTTAGTTTTGAGGACTTGTTGATGGGACAAAATCCATAATTAAAACCTGTACCTTAAGAAATTACGAAAATACCCCTATAGGGTAGAATTACGAAAATACTCCTGTAGGGTAGAATTACGAAAATATCCTCTAAGGTAAATTTACTATAATACCCTGTAGAGTAGAATTACTAAAACACCCTCATAGGGTAGGAGTACTGAAACACCCTTGTAGGTTAAAAAATTACCGAAATACCCCTGGGTAGTGAAATGACTGAAATACCCCTAAATGCTTAATGTGTGGAAAAAAACTTGTATGTGCACTCATAAAATGTTGTATGTGCATTCATAATATGTATGTTGCATTTGGGGGGGATAAATTGGACGGAAGAATATATAAGGATCGCATAGTCGCTTGACGACCGTGGATCCACCGGTGGCTTTAAGCCCATTATATAGCAGCCTCGCTGCAACGTTTGAATAGTGCCGCAACCGATGCTAGCTTTGGAGTGTAGGGATGGGTGGGTTGATATTTATATCCCCACAGGAGTGTAGGGTTGGTATGGGTGGAGTGCAGGGTTGGATTTAGGGTGGGAGCATTGCATTTATGTGATTCTGATATGATATGAGGTCAATGTGGGCTAAGGCCCAGACCACCGATATTGTTAGAGCTTAGGCCGAATGTGATATGTGTATATTAAATTAATTTGACTGCCAAGGGGCGTACACACTGAGTTGCGAAACTCACACCCTTAAATTTAATGTTTCAGGTAACCCTCAGTAGGCGACTCGACGTGGGAAAGGACTCGGAGGTGGCTACACTACAAGTTACTTAGGGATTTTAAATAAATTATTTCCTTCAATTACTTTAGTTTTGTTATTTTATTTTCATTTGATGTAATAAGGCCTAGTGTCTCTGATGTGACTGTATTTAGGGTTTATTAATGTTTTGACTGCCTAATTTTTATTTTTACTTAGATGACTTTCTCAAATTTAATGTGGATTTTAAATAACATTACTATTTGGGCATTTTTGTTTAAAAATAGGCCTAACATAGACTTGAATTTCTAAATTTCAAACTTAAATTTTAACTAAGTAAACTCCCTATCAAACATATTCTCAATTTCATAAAATCGTTTTGCAAACAATCTTTTTGATGTAACATCGCTGGATTCGGCCATAGCGTCTGGACCGGGTCGGGGGTGTTACATTTGTTGCAAAAAGATGAAGAAGAACAGAAGGAGAAACAAATGGTTACTTCTCATAGAAGTAAACGTGCGAGTCAAAGCAGTGCTGTAGGAGCTACTCGTTTCAGTGCAAAAGATTCTGTTGCTCGGTTTGATGTTAGAGCACCAGTGCGTACTTATGCCATTCGAGCTAGAGAAGAAGCCACGGCTCCAGACGTTATTACTGGTATTTTCTATCTTTTTGATGTTACTGTATATGCATTAATTGACCCAAGGTCTACACATTTTTATATTTGCACTGCATTAGCATCAGAAAGAAATTGTCTGTTGAACCTACTGAATATGATATTCAAGTTACTAATCCCTTAGGACAAAGTGTCATAATTAATCAAGTGTGTCGAAATTGTCCACTGAAAATAAAAGGCTGTAAATTTCCTGCTGATTTGATGTTGCTGCCTTTTCAGGAATTTGATGTTATATTGGGAATGGATTGGTTGACAAAACATGATGTTGTTGTAAATTGTTACGAGAAGAGGATTAGTTTGAAATATCAGACAGGTGATATACTTTCTGTTGAATCTGAGAATTTGAATGATGTTGTTAGAATTATTTTAGCTTTTTCAGCTCAGAGGTTAATGCGGAAAGGTAATGAGGCATTTTTAGCTTACATCCTTAATACTCGGGAATCTAAATCAAAGTTAGAACAGTTACCAGTTGTTAATAAATTTTATGATGTATTTCCTGAAGAATTACCGGGTTTACCACCAAATCGGGAAGTTAAATTTGTAATTGATGTGGTACCGGGGACAGTTCCTATATTAGTGACACCATATCGTATGGCACCAACTAAATTGAAAGAGTTGAAGACACAATTGCAGGAGTTGTTAGACAAAGGGTTTATTAGACTGAGTATGTCACCTTGAGGTGCACCAGTCTTGTTTGTGAAAAAGAAAGACAGATCTTTAAGGCTTTGTATAGACTATAAGTAGCTGAACAGGGTTACGATTAAAAACAAATATCCTCTGCCTCTTATTGATGATTTGTTTGATTAGTTGAAAGATGATGCCGTATTCTCAAAGATAGATCTCCGGTCTGGGTGTTATCAGCTGAAAGTTAAAGATTGTAATGTACCAAAAACTGCCTTTAGAACTTGGTATGGTCATTACGAGTTTCTGGTAATGCCTTTTGGTTTAACTAATGCCCCTGCTGTATTTATGGACTTGATGAATCGAATTTTTCAGCCTCATTTAGATAAATTTGTGGTTGTATTTATTGATGATATACTGATATATTCAAAAACAAAATCTGAGCATGCTCAGCACTTGAGAATTGTGCTGCAGACTTTGCAAGAAAAACAGTTGTATGCAAAGTTTAGCAAATGTGAATTCTGGCTCCGCAAGGTTGGATTTCTGGGTCATATAGCTTTAGCTGAAGGGATTGGGGTGGATCCGAGTAAAGTATCTGGACTGGTGAATTAGAAAACTTCAAAGAATGTAACTGAAGTACGAAGTTTCCTGGGTTTAGCAAGATATTACGCCGATTTGTTAAGAATTTCTCGATGATTGCTTCGCCTATGACACGACTGATATAGAAGAATGTTGAATTTGTGTGGTCTGATGAATGTCAGTAGAGTTTTGATCAATTGAAGAAAATGTTGACCGAAGCCCTAGTGCTAACTCAGCCAGAATCAGGTGTACCGTATGTTATATACAGTGATGCATCTCTGAATGGTTTGGGGTGCGTTTTAATGCAGTCAGGGAAAGTAGTGGCTTATGCTTCTCGGCAGTTAAAATCGCATGAGAAGAACTATCCTATACATGATTTGGAGTTAATTGCAATTATTTTTGCTTTGAAAATCTAGAGACACTATTTATATGGTGAAAAATGTTATGTGTATACAGATCATAAAAGTTTGAAGTATTTGATGACTCAGAAAGAGTTGAATCTGAGACAGAGAAGATGGCTTGAATTATTAAAAGATTATGACCTTGTTATCGATTACCATCCAGGGAAGGCTAATGTAGTTGCTGACGCACTTAGTCGAAAATCATCTTTGTTTGCACTCGGATCAATGAATGCCCATTTGTTCATTAACGAAGATGGATCGGTAATAGCGGAATTGAAAGCCAAGCTTGTATTCCTCCAACGAATCAAGAAATTACAAGATGATGATTTGAAGTTAGTGATAAAGAAACAAGGAGCACGAGACAAGTCGGAATCAGAGTATAGCATCGATGAAAGTGGTATGTTGTACTATCGTAATAGAATCTATATTCCGAATAATTCAGACCTGAAAAATGATATTCTTTTTGAGGCTCACAGTAATAGATCTTCTATTAATCCTGGCAGTACAAAGATGTATTGTGATTTGAAAAAGATGTATTGGTGGCCTGGTATGAAAAGGGAAATTTGTGAATTTGTGGTAAAACGTCTGATATGTCAACAGGTGAAAGCAAAACATCAAGTACCAACGGGTTTGTTACAACCTGTTATGATTCCATAATGGAAATGGGAACATGTTATGATGGATTTTGTATCCGGGTTACCAGTAACTCCGAAGAAGAAAGATTTCATTTGTGTAATTGTTGATAGATTGACAAAATCAACACATTTTATCCCAGTCAGAACGGACTTTCCACTGGAGAAGTTAGCAGAACTGTATATTTTCGAGATTTTAAGATTATATGGGGTTCCAACATACATTATTTTGGATCGAGATTCGAGATTTACATCGAGGTTTTAGAGTAAGCTACAGAGAGCTTTGGGTACAAAACTAAATTTCAGCATCGCTTTTCATCCTCAAATTGATAGGCAATCAGAGTGAGTAATTCAGATTTTGGAAGACATGTTGAGGTGCTGTATACTTGAGTTTGGCGATAGCTGGGAAAGATATTTACCTCTAGCCGAATTTGCTTATAATAATAGCTATCAATCCAGCATAAAAATGGCACTATTTGAAGCTCTGTACGGAAGAAAATGTAAGACTCCATTGTATTGGTCAAAATTGAGTGAATCCAAGTTAGAGGAGGTTGATTTAATTTGGGAAACTGAAGAGAAGGTTCGGATTATCCGAGATTGTCTGAAAGCTGCTTTCGATCGTCAGAAATCATATGCCGACTTGAAAAGAAGAGAAATAGAGTTTAATGTTGGTGATAGAGTGTTTTTAAAAGTTTTACCATGGAAGAAAGTATTACGGTTCGGAAGAAAAGGAAAATTAAGTGCAAGATTTATTGGACCATATGAGATCATTGAAAGAATCGGCCCTGTAACATATCGACTAACTCTGCCTCCTAAACTGGAAAGGATTCATAATGTATTCCATGTATGTATGTTGAGACGTTATAGATCAGACCCTTCCCACGTGATTTTGCACACCGAAATTGAGCTTCAACCAGATGTGACTTATTCAGAAGAGCCAATGAAGATTTTAGCTCGGGAAGTTAAAGAATTACGGAACAAACGTATACCATTAATTAAGGTGTTGTGGCATCGACATGGGTCAGAGGAGGCAACTTGGGAAACCGAAAAGTCAATGAGATCACAGTATCCAAATCTATTATCAGGTAAGAAATTTCGAGGACGAAATTTCCAAAAGGGGGAAGAGCTGTAACAACCTAAAATTTCAGTGGTGTCGGAACAGTGATTCGAGATCACTAAATCCAACAAGTACGATTAGAAAATTAAAATAAAATAATATTTAGAAGTAAATAAAATATTAGAAATATTTTAATAGGTTAAATTAAAATTTAAAGAGAAATTATTAAATAAATTAAGTCAAAAACGAGGTATCGAGACCTTGATCTCGTAAAATCGAGCCGAAAATATTTTTATAAATATTTATAGAGTGTTAGTAATATCGTGTTAAAATTTCGTTAGAAAATTTTGTCGTTTGGGTGGTTAATTAAATAAAAATGACTAAATTGTAACAAATGCAAAATTTGCTAGAAGGATTAAATAGCTAAAGTGTTAAAAGAAAGGGGATTTAAATGGCAATTAAGCCTAAAAGTAAATAGGTTGGACGGCAAGGGCAAGAAAATCAACAAAAAAATAAGGGAAATAAGGGCAAAATTGGAAATTTTACAATTTTAACATATAAAACAAGGACAAAATTGATAAATCTAGAGATCTCTTCATATTTTCTCAGCAAAAACGCAATAGGAGGTCTGGAGAAAGCTGGTTTTTCATATTTTGTATTATAGATCAAGAAATCGAGGATAAACAAGGAAAAGAGAAATTTCAAAATAGTTTTCGAAATCTCTGCAACTACTGCAAATTGTTCCGGGTAAGTTCGTACGGTTAAATTATAAATATTCTATATTATTTTATGAATATTAATTAGTATTCATTTATATTAATTGTTGAAAAATAAGAGAATTATGTACAAAGGTTATGAAATGGAATTAAGTATTTCGGAGGAACGAAACGTAAGAAATGAGTACGATTGTTCACTGAAAAAGATGAATTCACAGTGAACTACCCAAGTAAACTGAGAATCTTCATTTGTTGCGAATTCTCGTGTTTGCTTTCCGTTTAGCTCTTACGAGCTTCCGTTAACTCATATGAGTTTCAGTTAACCCTTTTTTTGGGGTTTCAGTTTAACACTTATGTGCTTCAGTTAGCCTTCGGGATTCCGTTCAGCACTTATGTGTTTCAGTCTGACCTAGAGCTCTAGATCACGATGTACTTAATTCCATAAGTCGTTCCTTGAATAGACAAGTTGGTAAGTAGTAAGTGTAACATGTGGAAAAAAAAATGTGAGTAATGTTATCATTGTTATTATTGAGCTCAATTAAATAATTTTATTAAATGAGACTATGGTTTACAGAATGAAAGCAATTTACTTGAAATATTCCTATTATTTGAATTTTGGAATATTAATATTCGGTAAGATTTATAGTTAAAGCCGACGAACTTACTAAGCTACAGTCAGCTTACTTGTAATGTTTTGGAGGGTCGGAGGATCGGATCATCACACTCAAGTCACACTATCTCGATTTTCCGATAGATTTTGTTATAAATACTTTAAACAGTTTATATGGCATGTATAGGAACCTATATGACTATGATTAGCATTAACCCGTGAATATGTTAGTTAAGTTAATATAAGTTTGGTATATGACATGAACGAAAATTTAATTAAGATATTTAAATACTACTTGAGAATATGAATGAATATAATATTAGATAAAATAAGGATCGATGATATTGTTATAAAATGGATGTATTTTGACTGAAGATTTTATTTATTGAGTTGTTGTTTATGTTGAGATGGTTGAAATTTGGAAATTTGCAGGGAGTGTGATATGCGTGATATGAAGTAATAAAATTTATAATAATGATCGCACCAAAAACTAACTATTATCATGACTTTAAGGCAAGCGCACCTATCGAACAGTAGTATAGCTTAGTGGCAAGACCGAGATATCGTATCCAAGGGAACCAAAAGTACTAGTACTAACTTTCTTTCTATTATTTAACCTAGAAATAAAAGGGGTTTTTATGAAACTAAACTAATTCTAAAACTAAACTATGAATGTACAAAAAGTGAATTGGGGAAAAACTCTTAGGGAAAACTGATTGATTTAGACAATACTCAAGGGAGAATCCACCTAGACTTCAGTTGTTATCAATTCTTGAGCTAGATGATTTATTCACTTGACTTGATCAGTAGAAATATTTGATTTATGTTAATACCTCCGTCGAGGATAAGAACAACTAATCCTAGGTTGATTAACTGAAATCTCTTTCTAGTTAAAACCCCTAGTCTTGCATTAACTCGATCTATGGATCCCCTTATTAGGTTTGACCCTAATCTAGCAGATTTATGTCACCCTATGTCTAGGGTTGCATGCAACTCCGCTTAATTATGCTAGATCTACTCTTAAACAGGGACTTTTGCTCCTCTGAATAAGCACATCAATACTTGAATTAATACCTAGGACTATTAAAACAAGAATTAAGAACACATAATTAAGAACAAATCAGGTATTTTATCATATAACTCAAGACAAAATAATTAATAACACATAATTAGGTTTCATCCCCCTCAAGTATTTGGGGGATTTAGTTCATAATTAATAAAGAAAACATCTCAGAAGAATAATGATAACAAAACATAAAGAACCCGAAAACCTCTATAAGAATTTGAAGGGAGATCTTTAGTCTTGAAGGAGAATTCAGCTTCTGAGATGGATAAATCGGCTTCCCTTCGAGTAATTCCCTACCTTTAACTCCCCGTCTTGGCGGGAAAATAATGCTCCCTTTTGAGGAGAGAAAAGTATTCCCTTAGCGGGAAAAAAGCACACTCTTAAAGTTGCTTCCTAGGGTCTTTATATAGAGTTTTGAAATGCCTTTCTTAGCCCCTAAGTAGCCTTTTCTGAGTGAAATTGAACTTCCTCACGACAGGGATACGCCCGTGTGCCACGCCCGTGTGGATCAAGGCCCAGGCCGTGCTCGAGCCTGTTAAGGTGGCACGGCTGTGTGCTCGGGCCGTGTAAGTCGGGGTTGGGCAGTGTTCCTGCTTAAAGTGGCACGGCCGTGTCACACGGCCGTGTGGCGATCCTCCAGGCCGTGTTGTTTGCATACTTTGGCCCATTTTCTCCATTTTCGGCCCGTTTCTCGTTCTTTTCACTTCCCTATGCTCATCTAAGTATAAAACATAAAATTAAAGGTTTAAGAGCATCAATTTACACAAATCAAGGGTTAATTCATTCAGAAATTAGGCTAAGCATGAGGTAAAAACATGTATAATTTATCGTTTATCAGAGTGTTAGAAGTTTATAAAGGGGTTATATTGATTTTTTTTAAATAAAAAAATAATAATAAGTAAATAAATAAATAAATAAATAATTTTGGAGTACTCAAATAGATTCCGGTTTATTTCTAATATGTGATTTGGGCCTCGGGGGTCCATTAAAGGGACTTATGATTTAATTTTAATATGTTTGTTATTTGTTTGTGAATTGTTTGTAAATTGATCGATATGTTCGATAATACCTCGTAACTCTATTCCGGCAACGGTTTAGGGTTGGGGTGTTACAAAGATTCGGCCAAACCATGTTTTTTTTTATATACATATGGACTTTGTTAAAATTCTTGTCTTATGTTTGAAATGTATTTGGATCAATATAAGCCAAGTGATATTTGCTAAAGGAACTATCTATTTGGAGCATTATTGCATTCGATCAAAGTCTTTATAAATGACCAAATGAATAGTGTTTTTAAGTGACATGAAACCATGATTATTCGCATAAAAAAATGGTATACGCGCATGGATATTTGTACTTTAAGAAATTGTCCATTTGATGTTCTTTGAGATTTGTCTTAACTAATAATAAACTTAATAATAATGCACATGACCATTATATTAGAAATAATATGTAATAATGTATTATGCCATTATTGATTTGATTGAGTTCATTTATTCATATCATAGTGCCAAATGTATATGTTAATATTAAGCATAGTTATATTTGATTAAGGTTTGTAAATTGACTAAAGGAATAATGAATTGGGCTTTGGTAAAGTAGAAGATAATATAAGTTTAGGTTGTTTTGGTCATAGTGATATTTATCTAATGCCGAATTTGATTATGGGATGTGCTCTATTATGGAAATAAATGATTGATGTCATTAAGTGATATTAGTATAACTTAGTATTTTGTTTAATGAGTTATGAAATATGATGCTTGCAATTAATATGAAGTTGATTAAACTTTGTAATGTGATTAGTAAATGTTGTGTAACTCAAGATCTTATGATTAATATTGAATTTTAAATATTCGGATATGACCTATGTGATTATGTGATGGTGTGAATGTCATGTTTAGTTCGGTAATACCTTACAACCCATTCCGGTAACGGAAATACGGGTTGATAGTGTTACATTTTTACTTTTTTTTATTTTATTTAAAAAAGGATTCAGGTAACTTAATTCTAATAATAGAATTAATTAAATAAAAATAACATTTATTGATGAAGTGATTGTTAAAATTACATAAAATAGCTGCAACTAAAAATATCTAAGTTGAACTTACATAAAATAAATATAGCTGATAATGAACTAAAACACAAGATGAGTGAGCTTCGAGAAAGATATATCCATGGCATTTGAATGCTCAACTAATTCCAAGCTTTTTCAAGCCATATGACATTTTGGGGGGAGGGGGGGTATCCTCTTTCTTACGATGCTTTCAACTGACGAGTTCACGCATACCTTGCAGAAACTTGTCCATGTAACCATTCATCAAGTTAGGGTTTATTATTTCTCTCCATTTCTTATGATTCTCCATCACCAATTTACCCACTTCACTCTCTTTATCCATCACTGATTTGATAGCTTCACTCAAATTCTCCTTTGAAATCCAACCGTTCTCTTCTTTCTTCACCTCCACTGCAACCTTCATCTCATCGGCCAATAGCCTGGTGTTCAAGATTTGGTCACCCAGGTGTGGAACCAACAGGATTTGGCAATCACTAAGCAAAGACTCCCACATGGAACCGAACCCACAATGGCTAACGAAACACCCCACTGATGGGTGAGCTAACATCAACGGTTGCTGCACCCATCCACCATAGACCACTCCTCTCCCTTTAACCCTCTCTTCGAACCCTTCAGGCAATGCTTCTTCCACCGTTTCGGCTCCCAATGGTGGCTTCAGGGCGATGAAAAACGGCAGCCCTGTTAGCTCGAACGCTAATACAAGTTCACGAAACTGAGCCATCTCAAGAATTAATTGGCTCCCGAAAGCACAAAACACCACTGAACCTGGTTCGAACCCAGCTAACCAGTTACCCCATCGTTCATCCAATGAAGACTTGGAATCTTCGGGTAAAACTGGACCTGTTAAAAGAACTTGTTTCTGGTACTGGCTGCTGATATAATCACACAGCTTCCCTTCAACTTCGTAACAAGTCCTTATGGATATAACATCACAGTTCTTCATTGACAAAGTGATTCTCTCGTAAAACGTCATCTCTTCCCCGAAAGGATTGGTCACAAACAACAGGGTTTCTAGTTCGGTCCCACGCAACACTATGGAAGTTGAAGGGTAACCAGGTGGCGGCGTAGCCAACTCTTCCATAGTTATAGGCCTGTCCTTCGGCACATTCCGTGCCGGAACCAAAACAATAGCGATCGATGCGGCGGAAACGACGTTGAAGTTAATTGTTTTGACCCCCAATGGTTTGGCTACCTCGGGAATCCAATAAGCAGCGTCGTAAATAATAAACTTGGGTTTAATCGACGTGACGAGGCTCTCGAGTTGGTCCCTGGTGAGGTCGAAGGCTATGGCGAGGAAATGAGTCAAGAAAATGGGGACATCGGAAGCAGTCTCGGCACCGGGAGGGAGACCGGTAACGGAGGGGACGGTAATGACATGGAACGATATGAAATCTGGGAATAGATTCAAATGCTGTAATTGGTTGATAGCCTTTTGGGGTGTTGCGAAAGTGATTCGATAACCCTTTTGAGCTAACTTGTTAGCTAGATGAAGATATGGAGTCATGTGACCAAATGCAAACCACGGAAACATGAGTATACGAAACTCTGAACTATCGGTTTCCGCCATTTTTTTGTTGTTGCTGGTGGTGGTGGTGAAATTGGAGGCAGATTTTTGGAAACTCTTAGTTTTCGAAGCGGATATGAATGGATCTCGTTAAATATCGAAATTCAAGGGTAAAATTATTGACCCAGATCTTGAAATTTAACTAAACAGCGAAATCTTCTGCGGTAAACTTCAGTTGCAAAGTCTGGAAATTGGAAATGAAAAACAAGTTTTTTTATTTGCTACAAACGAAGTCAATCAGACACCAATTTTTGAGAATCCATAAAGTGTAAATTTAAAAAGGTTAAAATATATCATAAGTCCCTATACTTTTAGAAAATTTGAAATTTACTCTTTGTACTTTTATTTCTAGGAATTTAATCCCTCTACTTTTCAAATTTTAAAATTCAGATCCAACTATTAATACTATTAATTTTTTGTCAAAATAAAAAAAATATTCATTTAGTAACCATGTAACTAAAAACTGACATTATAATGAACTTGGATTTAATAAAAAGAATCTGGTAGTGTTAACAGTTATACATGAATTTTAGAATCTGAAAAGTAGAAGGACAAAATTTCTGAATATAAAAATATAAAAACTAAATTCTAAAGAGTAAAGAGACTTATGTCATATTTTAACTTTATCATAATCTAGTTTTTTTAATGAAAATAAGGTATCTTGGTAAAAACATGCATCTTCAATCCCTTTCAATTTCGATATTAAGTAAATTATTCCCTCTCAAAAAAATTAGATCGATTTAATTGCTGTTAATTTTGAAAATTAGCAACTCAAGATACTTAATCATGGCGTTAATATTTTCCATAAATTTTATATAATTAATTGGTATAATAACAAATTTATTCCTTTATGTTTATATATTCCATGTAAACATTGACAAAAAATGTAATATCATAGGCCAAATTTATTAAATCAAAACTAAATTGACAAAATATGTAAAATTTGAGATTGAATTTATTATAATATTAATAAAAAATATTATTTATATTCAATATTTTTTCTTAATTCAATAATTATTATTTATATTCAATTTTATAAAAAAAAAAGCTAATAAATAAATTTTGTGCGATTGAATATTATAATAATATCAGGGTTTAAAAGATGGATACTTGTTAAAAAATTAGCACCGATTGCATCAAACATAATTTGTTTCAACTTGCTAATTAATAATTTCCTAATTAATAAGCATAATGGCTTTAAAAACTTCTCTCCTTTTTCCTCAAAGCCATTTATTTTTTCTTTCTTATTTTGTTTAGCGATAGTATCAACTTTTAAATTAGTTATTGCTCATGTTTTTTTCTTTTTCATCAATACTTTTTTCTTTTTCTCATTCACTTCAAGTGATTTCTTCTTTTTAATTTGTATATTTATTTTATGAGTATCTTTGTTATCTTCTCAAGTTGTGATAGACAGATAACGATAGGTATCTTGAAAAATTAGTTGACCACAGATACTCGAATGGTAACTTTTCAAGAGAGTACATCAAAATAATAAATAATTTTACGAATTAATTTGGACTCATATTGTTTTAAGTTTGTGTTGAAAAATTGCATATTATGGGAACTTTGAGGCATATTCTCCATAGGTAAATGTGGACAGTTGAATCATAAAATTATAGTTTCATATTCTACTCTATGAGACCTTTACAATGGTATATCATATACTCAAAATGGTTGAGTGATAAATAAGAAATTGATGCTTAAAGTAAGCTACTTGGAAATATTTGTTGAGGAAAAGTAAAATGTTAGATCGCATATTGGTTAAATACCAAGTGTGAGATGCATATATACATAGGAACCCTCTTAAAGGATAATTGAATAATTAAGCTTGAAACCTTATCTTGTGCATAAGGGGTGTAGGTCCAAACCTATTAGGGTTGGGACACACTCACACCTGGTAGAGCCCAAAATGTCACAATTATTTTTTGACTCCCTTAATGACAGATTTTGTGGAAATTTCCAAAAAATCCACCATCCAAAATGCCTATAAAACGCTTTGAATTCTGAAGAATTTTTCTACACTCATACTCTCTCACACCGAATTAATTTTGTTCTCAAAATTCTTCTTTTCCTCTCCATATTTTCCAATGTTCCAGTGATAGAAAAAATGCAATGTTTGTTCGTTAATTGTTGCAAAAGTGCTATCGCTTTGATTATTGTGTTGTATCCTGGAAGACATTCGACTAACGTTTCTCCAAGTACCATAAGAGCGACCGAATCTGTCTTAAAGAAACTGTGTTAAACATGCCTCAACGTTTAGTAAATTGTTTATTTATATTCAACTTTTTGTTACGATTTTTATTGGTTTACGTATTTGACAATTTAAATATAAATAATTCTATTTATATTTTATTTATATATATAAATAATTGTTTATTTATATTTATATATTTTGTTCGCTAACGTGTTTTGTTCAACAGTTTGTATTTTTTCATTGTTTAGTAAATTTTACTTTTAGAAGTTTTTGTCTTGTCTTGTACAAATTTTTTAGGATGCTCAATTCTTTTACTAATTTTGTCTGTCGCTTTGGACCATTCGGGGTTAATTTCCCTTGCAATCACTTTAGATATGTCGTGCTTAAGTTGTGGCAAAGTCAATTGTCCATGTGTCATAATGTTCTATTAATGATGTGGTCGAAGCCTTTGTTGTATTGATGGAGTTTCTCCTTCATCGCCGATGACGAGTGTTTGTTGTCTTTTTTTTTTCCCGAATTGTATGGTCCCATTCATGGAATGAATTAATAAATTTATCTTTTCAAACAAAAAATGTTAAACACCCATGATTAGTTAGTATGATAATGATGTCTAAAATTGTTTCAACTTCTTTATTTATGCATGTTTTACAAAAAGTAAATTCTATAATAAAGACAAATTAGTAAAATGTATTTTTAGACAATTTAGTATGATGGACATGCTGCACCAAGATAGAATGTTGTTGAATAACCATTCAACTCATATTGGTTTAGTTGATGCAATTCGGTTGGAAACGTAACTCTGGCAAATTAAATATTTGATATAACAGATAAAATAGAAAATTAAATGGACAGAAGTGTTTTATGGAACTCTTGTTCTCGAAAATGCTAATCATCATATGATGAATTCTCTATACAAGTACTTTTAGAAAGAACGATAATTGGATTTTGAAAGTGAAAAACTTTGCAAACTTTAAAAAGCTTAAAAAGCAACAAATTTTAAAGAAAACAAAAGTTAAATTTCTTAAACTCTGGACACTCACAAATCAAAATAGATTTCATCCATCAGAGAATAAAAAGGGTGAACGAAATACCTATTTACAAATTGAAATTACAAGTAATTAATTAATATGAAAAATAACTTCTAAAATAATTATCTAACTCAAACATCCTAAATAAATCGTTTTAACCACTTAAAAACCAATAAAAGCAATAAAATCACCTATGATTTATTTCAACCAATTATAAATGTGATTTAAACGAGTAATAAAATGAAATAAATTTAATTAATTTTGGCCAGGTACTTATTTTTGGTATAAAATGATTACAATCTAAAATAACTATCAATTCAATAATAGCTTTGATTACATTGATGGTGTTAAAAGATTCATAGATTGTCGTGATTTGATTCGACTTGGTAGATTATATTGTTACAACATAATTTAAAATTATTTCCTTTGAATAACTACGAGTTCGAGAGAGAAATGAGGTTGCTTGAGATTAGACTCAAATTCTCATGCTTACAACATACTATTTTTGCCACTAGATTAAGAGATTGTTGGCAATCTACAAATACTTTAATAGTGATGATTCTAATTCATCTACTAAATCAATGGGCATATATATTTTTCACTATACACTTATTTGTGTGTTATGTATTAGATTTGGATATGTTGAGGTGCACATGAAAGTAACAAAACTTTGAGGAATTTGTGTGTACTTAAATAAGATAATTCTGAGTTATGTCTCATGACACGATATGACAAATCAAGTTAAATTATAACATAGTTATTATGGGTTCATGTAGACTGCATGAGGGATTTGTTTTTAAAATTTTAAAAATAGTTTAAGAAAATTATAAAATAAAAGATTGTGTTGGTTGAATTTGTCATCTCTAATAAATAAGTTGGTCATCCACAAGGTATTGGTTCAATAGCAAGATTGTGACCTGAACTTTGAACATTTGCAATTGAAAATTTTTTATTATTGTTATATCACCTCTGTAGGCTTTACATGTGTTTCTACTAGACAAATTGCACACTAGGAAGACCTCAAAGGATCTCCGCACAAGACTACCTCTGTTGGGAACACATGGAACATTGAGCTCATTGATTACTTTATTGCCTTGATACATTTTGCTATCAATCTAAAACGTCACATTACCACCCCTGCAAAAAGACAATGTGTAATTTTGTTGCTAATAAGATCCAGATATGTGGCATTCTCAATCTCCCATATATAAGCGTACTCATGACACAAAAGAGATAATTGAACACAACATCAAGTACTAAGAGTCTCTCTCTGTAACAGCCTAATTTTCTGTGGTGTCGGAAATAGTTCTGAAGAGTGAGTTTGAAAATTTAATAAATTAATATTTATGAGTCAAGTGTGACATTAGAAATATTTTTGAATTAGAGAATTTTGAGATTTAAAAGAATTTATTGGGTCAAATGGGTCAAAAACAAGGTATCGAGATCTCAAATTCATAAATCGAGCCATAAATATTTTTAGAAATATTTAAGAAGTGTCATTAAGTTAGTATTAAAGTTTTGTTAGAAAATTTTAACATTTGGATAGTTAATTAATTAAAAAGGACTAAATTGAAAAAAGTGTAAAACTTGTTAAAGTGATTAAATTGTTTAAGTGATAAAGAAGGAAGGACTTAAAGGACAATTAAGCCTATAGGTAAATGGTCTGGACGGAAAGGCCAAGAAAATCAGCAAGAAAATAAAGTGACATAAGGGTAAAATTGGAAATTTTGCAAATAAGTAAATAAAATAAAGACTAAATTGAAAAATCTAGGGACATCACCATTTTTCTTCAGAAAAAAACGTCAACGGAGGTCTGGAATAAGCTGGTTTTTCATATTTTTCACCATTTGAGTTCAATTCTTGCTTTTTCTTTGTAATTTTTATGTTTTTATAACTTTTACAATTAGGTCCACCTATTGAATTCATTAGTTTTTGATTCTATGGGTGATATTGAAAGTTTCCATGGATGAGTGTTGTATGTTTATGATAAATTATCATGGATTTGAAGCTTTAAATTCATTATATGATGAATTTATTAAGTGATTTTAATAGAAATTGATTTTTAGGACCTAATTGTGAAAAAGTTTAGAATTAAGGTTTGATATTAAAATTCTGAATACCAAAGAGCATATAGTAGTTTATAATGATATAATAAATTGCTAATTGAGAAAAATAAGCTCAATTGATGGGTTAATTGATCAGGGACTAAATTGTAAAAACTAAAAAATTTAGGGTAAAAGTGTAATTTCAAAAATTAAAGGGCATAAATTGTGAAGTGAATTAAAATTAATGAATGGAAAATTTTATATTATAGACCAAGAGCTTAAAGAAAGTCATGGAAAAGAGAAAATAGCTTATTAGTCCCTGAATTTTCTACAACTTCTGCAAATTGGCCCAAGTAAGTTCGTATGGTTAAACCTTAATGTTTATGTGTCAAATTTATGTATATATTGTTAAAAATAAATTATTGTTGAAACTATGAAATTGAATTGAAATGATCGAAAAGAATGGAATGCTGGATTGATTACAGTCATTCAATGTAAAAGATGAATTGATGGATAATACCATGGTTGGACCATGGAAATGTTTAAATGTAAGACCATAGCTGGGCTATGGTATTTTAATGAAAAGACCATAAATGGGTTAAGGCACAAAGAAATCGATGTACTCGTATCCGTAAGTTGTTCTTTGATTTGGAATGACTTGGTTAGTGACATAGAAAATTTATGTATATTTACGATTATGAATTGTTACTGAAATAGATATACATGAATATTAATTGTTGTAATTATTATTTAATGTGTATGATAAGTGGAATGAGGTGAGTATTTGATATTATGATATTGAATTGTGAATAAACGAGATGCATATTGAATTGAGAGAAAATGAAATTGAAATGTGATTATTGATTGAAATAAGAGACATTGTAATTGAAATTGAATTGAGAAAGTATATTGAACACCCTATTAAATAGTCGGGCTAAGTCGGATATAGTTGGCATGCCATAGGATTGGAAGTGTTCAGGGATATTTCGACCTCAAGTCGATTAGGCACTATATGTGTCGTATTAGGCATCATGTATGTCTTATCATTGCTTCTGATAAATTGATTAGGTACTGAGTACCGTTTGCTTCGGCAATATTGATTAGGCACAATGTGCCATACTGGTGTGTTTGGTTGGATTTGTGTATCCACCAAGGTTCGAGTCCTGTTAATAGGGGTAAACAAATGATTTGATAATATCATTGATATTGAATATGAATTGGAATGAGATATTGAATTGCATTATATAAATGAAATGCATGAATTATGAGTTCATGAAATAGATATTGCAATTGTATAATGAAATGTAAAAAGCTATTTAAGATAACAAATTAGTGAGAATTGAAAGTGCTACGAATGATCTATCAATGTATGTGAATTAATATTGAAAGACTTATGATTATTACTGGTATATACTTGAAATACATGAAAATGGTATTTACTTAATATATATTAAAAAGAGATATGTAAATATGTGATTATCTTTGATTATGTTGATATAAGGAAAGTATATAAATATATGTGGTAACATATCGAAAACATAAGTTTATCAATATTAAATTTATATGTAAGATGTGCAAGTACACTAACTATTGTTGTTGCTTGATGTTTAGGCAAGTGCCTAGTTATTAGCTGAATAGAAATTTGCTTATTTATTTGATGCATTGAAATAGTAAGTATTTAAATGAAAACAGTTAGTGTTCATGAAGGAATGGTAAGGTTTAGATTATGTAATTTCCTATGGAACAAATTATTATGTGCCCAATTAGAATAAGGCTTGGCTAAATGTATTAATTTATAACCGTGACTGAACGATACGCGTATGGAATAAGTGTGGAAGAATTAAAGTTATATAAAATTTTACTAAGCTTGAGGGTATAAGTCTATGTGTGATAATATGGATTAGTTCACCTTGTGAATTAGTAAGAAGAGTTTTATGAGTATTATAGTAACATTATTGAATTATTTTTATGTGTAATGTTTTATAATTGAAATAAATTAGTATGATTAAAGACTATACGAGCTTACTAAGCAATCTCTGCTTACGTATTTGTTTTATTTATTTACCTTACAGATTATCAGAAGCTCGAATGGGTTGGAAGCTTATCGGGGTTATATCACACTATACATTGGTTCTATCGGTAATTATGGATCACTTGAATCTGGTTATAATGGCATGTATAGGTTATTTTGATTAAATGTTAGTCTATAGGTGTTATGTAGATATTAGTCATTTATTTGGTTTGCGTTTTGGTATTGTGGTATTTGCATGATTTGCCTTATAATGTAGATGTGATTGAATGATGAGAGGTAAAATAACAGTCGATTATGCATTAGAGGTGTCTAAAGGTATAATGATTTTGTATGTCTAAATGAAAATTAATACAAAGAATCATGAAAGAGTAAAGTTAGCATTAAAATAGTTTTTAGACAGCAGCAATGGTTCAATTTTGAAAATTCACCAAAAATTGTAGAAATTTATTAGAGGTTAATTAAAGCATTAGATTAAAGCCTATTGAGTCTAGTTTTACATAGAAGAAACGGTGTAAGCAAAATAATTTCATATTAAGAGATATTTGAATTTTTGTGAGACAAGGTCAGAATGATTTCGGGTTCCCCTGTTCTAACTTTGGAAAATCATCAAAAATTGTACAAATATAATCAGGTGTTAAAATTTATATTTTCAAATTATTAATGAGTCTATTTTCAATAGAAGCAAACAGAAACATCATCCAAATCTCGTACTAATAGATAATTAATTTTTAGTAAAGAAAGGTCGAAGCTGTCCAACAACAGAATAAGGATAAAATTGAATATTTTACTGTACTTATTGGCTAAATTATAAATTCTGAAATTTTTATGTTAGAAAGATATTTGAGTCTAGTTTCAAAAACATCAAGCGTATCTTAATTTAGAATTCTATAGCTCAAGATATAAATAATTTAGTAACTATGACTCAAGTGGTTTAGAGCTTTAATTTTATTGTATAATGATATATTATGTGTAATTATTTTGTAAACTCCAATAATATTCCGTAACTTTGTTCTGGCGACGGATGTGGGTTAATGGGTGTTACACTCTCTCCCCCTAACCTGTCTTCACCCTTGAACGGTGTGGCTCTTCACCCCATTAGGGTGAACCGTTGTCATCACCATCACCTACTTTTCCTTACTAGCTTCACCCGTCAACAATTATAATATTACAAAATAACTTACTCAAGTTTTTGTAAGAAGAATCTCAACACTAATAATTATGACTAATATGGTTTTCAACCTACATTTCAAGTTGAGTTTAATTATTTTTGGCTAACAAATTGAGTTAAAATTTAAGTATTACAATATTCTCCAAGTTTATGTATTTTTTTTTTTATATTTGGAACTTAATTTTTATATCTTTAATTTTAAGAATTTAGTCCTTTTGAATTTAAAAAATTTAAGTCCAGTTGTTAACACCATTAAAACTTTCTATTAAATTTGTTAACTTGACTTTTTTTTTTTTAAAATACTCATTTGATACCAATGTCACAAAAAATAGCATTGCAATGAACTTGAATCTAACAAAGAATTTTAACGCTGTTAACAATTCTTAAAATTCATGTATACATGTTATCATAATAAAGTATTTAAACTAATTGATAATGTTATAAATGTTAAGTATCAAATTATATCATAACTTAAAGTATAAAGTTTAAATCTCAATTTTAAATGTAGTATAGAAATCAAAATTGAAATTTAATGATTCATATAATCTAAAAAAATAAATGGATCATAATTGATATTTAATTATTATATGAAATATAGAAAAATATTTGGTAGGGTTCTTAGAGTCCACAAATAAAGTTAGGATGTTGACAAATATTCTATAAAAATATAACATATAATAACTTTTTAAAGTTATTTTTAAAATAAAAATATTATCAATGTATAAATAAAATAATATAAGAAAAAGTCATGGCCTATAAAAAAAAGGGGGGGGGGAGGACACCACTCCACGTGTCCACAGTTAAAAACCCTGGACTTTTTATATAATAGTTATGGATTATTGCACTATCAAGGTTTACGAGCTCAAGTTCTTAAAAAAAAAGCATAAAAAAAAATATGGCAGAAGCCTCCACATTCATAAATATTAGAGCTCGCTAGCAGGCTTGGATTGAGTTTATTTTTATTTAATTTTTCGAGTTTAGATTAATTTGAGTTTAGAATTTTTTTAGATTTAAATTTATTATGGGTTTGAATTTTGTTAGGTTTAAATCTTTTCAATTTTAATTTTTTTAAGTTTAGATTAAATTAGACAGATTTTGACGGATTTAAATAATTTTAAATTTTATAAGTTATAAATATTTTAATTTTGAATTTAATAATTCAATTTAGTTTGATATGATAGTAACACGGTTTAAATTTACCTTATAAAAAGTATAAAATATATATTTAATAGAGTTCTTTCATGTAAAATAATTAGAGTGTTTACTGTAAGTAAAATTTATTATTCTATGATATTATATGAATTAAATTTTTTTTATTGTTAATTATTATATTATATTGACAATTGAATAATTTTTTTTTATCTTTCTTATTAAATTTATAAACTTAATACTCATATTCTAAAATATTTATTACAAAACTCAAATATATTATTATACTGAATCCAAACTCAAATAATATACTCACTATTCCCCAAACTCAAAATAAACTAATTATAACCCAAATCTCAAGTAAAAAAATTAAAAGAAGAAAAAAACTGATAAACTAATACAAATTGTAAAAGTTAATACCCAAATCAAAATTTAATTTAATAAATATAATATTTTATTAAGATATTAAAATTGTAATTATATTTTATGTATTGCTAGTTATAATTATAAGAATGTATTTTAATATACTAAATTACAATTAACTATTGATATTATATCTATTATAATAATCTATAATATAATAATAGTTATATATATATATATATATATTAATACTTATAAAATATACCATATCACATGCTATAATAGTAGAGTAGTATATTATATATTAATTATTATCATATATGATTGTTTATTATTATACTGTTGAAATATACTCTAAGTCTCTGTACTTTTCATACATTTAAAAGTTAGCCCTTCTACCATATTATATAATGTTATATGATATCATATATTATATATATGCATTAATGATTAAATATTATAATATCATATAATACTATATCTTTTATTATAATCTATAATATAATAATTATATATAATAGTAGTACATTATTTATTATTATATTGTTTGAAATATGCTCTAAATCTCTATATTTTTCATACATTTGAAAATTAGCCCTCTTACTATATTATATAATATTATATCATACCATATAGTATATAATATATTAATAGTTTATATATATCCGCATCAATAGTTAAATATTACTATATTATGTAATACTATATCTTTTATTATAATCTAAATTATACTAGTAGTACATGATATATTATTGTTTATTATTTACTTTTCATATAGTTGAAAGTTAAATCTTTTACCATATTATAGAATGCTATATCATATCATATAGTATATAACATTATGTATTATAATATTAGTTATATATGTATTAATAGTTTTAGTAATAGTTATATGTTATAATATCATGTATTAGCATATCAATTTTAGTTTAAGGTCGAATTAAGTAATCGGCTAATTTAAAATTATCAATTCGATTTTGATTTCAGTTTTACTGTTTAAACTGAATTAATTAATTTTACACCTATTAAATATAAATTCAAACCCAATAATATTAAGGCAATACCAACCAAACTCAAATCTAAACTCAAATTAAAATTCATTCAAAACCAAACTTAAATAAAATAAAATCAATCCAATTTAAAAATGAATACAAAATGATAATATTAATAAAATTTTAATATCAATAAAACCAATAAACTTTAATCAATAAAAAAGCTAAAAGTAAACCTAAAATCTTAAAATCTAAAAAAATTAAACTCGTGAGTGAATCATGAGCGTAACTCTACCATCCCTCCTTTCCTCTACTCTCCAAAATTTTATGAATTTCAGAAATTTTTTTTTTATATATTTGTATGACTTTACATAAGAATTTTTGAACATATTTTTATTAATATATTCTATTTGAATATTTTCTTTTCTTTTTAATTGTTAAATAAAATTTAAATTTTCTAATTTATACGGTTATAGATAATTTTTTTATTAAAAGATATATGATTTAAAATTAAATTTATTAGTGATGTTATTAATATCGTATAATAAATTATATTTAGTCTTTTGTGATAAGTATAACATAGGTTATCGTATTATTAAATTAACATATTTTGTCCTTATATATTTTATATTATCATTAAAGTTAAAAATTTATAGATTTTAATAATTATTAATTTTATATATTTATTATAATTATAGTATTAAAATTAATTTGATTCAATATACATTTTGATACATGAACTTTGATTTGGTGTAATTATACACACGAAACTTCGATTGTGATTCAAACTTATATATAAAATTTTAATTTTGATTCGATCATACACACTTAAATTTATTTTTATATTGGATAAATATAATTATTTGTGCATGCAATATATAAATATAAAATAATGCTATATCAATAATTGTGTTAATAATTAGTATAGATCAAATAAAAATTTCATGCACAAAATTGCACATTAAACTAAAATACATATATCATTTATCTTGGTAAAAGTATCATAGAAGCTCTTGTACTAGGAGCCAGATTGCATTTTGCCCTTTTACTAAAAAAAGCAAATTAATCATTATACGTTAAATCAAAAGTAAATTGGTCATTTTGTTAAAATTTTATCCGTTTCTACTGTTAAAAACTAGTCTCTGTACGTCGTCATGACGTACACATGTCATCTCATATGAAACTATTTAATTATTTCGTCAATCACATCAATTTTTAACAATGAAAATGAATGAAAAATTTAATCAAGTCTGAATGAATTAGTTTTTTTATTTATTTAAAGTATAGAGACCAAGAGTGTATCCAGGGGGGCTGGCAGGGCTCCGACCCACACTAAAATAAAAACTTTTCATTTAGGTTCTTTAAAAATTTTAAAATAATAAAGATAAAATTATAATTTGGGCCCCTAAAAATGATAAAATTTTAATTTAATCCTTTATAATTTATAATTTTTATTATCGTAAAAATTATAATTTAATTTTAACTCCACTTAAAAATACTTTTTGACTTCACCCCTAAGGAAACTAATTTTTTTTTTTTTTTAGAAAAGGTAAAATATTAAGGGTTCATAATCAGTAATGTTGTCTATCCTAAAACACATCTAATCTTGGTGGGGTGAAAGATGAACCAAAAACCAACAAAATCAAATCCCATGATTGAAGGAGATCTGTGCACGAAAATAACCAAGACAAGTCTGAACCCTCCTTCAACTTCTAAATCAACCACCCAAGAAAAAACCAACACATATATCTGCACTTCCAATACGCAATGAGTTGTTTTCCAATTTGTCTGATGAGAAGAGAAGACAATTTACAGCACATTATTTTATTCTTCATAATTCAATTAACAGTAAGACTTGTCACATGGGAACTGCGCTGTCATTGACAGCAAATCCATACCCTATATCTCAACTAGCACATCCCCATAATTTGATATCAATTTTTTCCATATTTTAATAATTATATTAGATTTTAATTAAATTTAGAATTACTAATTTTTTAAATTCACTATATTTATTTACAAATTTTAACTAAATTTTACTTTAAAAAAAATCAAATATTCGACTTAAACCAAAAATATTTATTAGGCTTAACAAATGTACCCACCGAATCTTTCTTCGAATATTAATATGGGTTTCGTGAGTTGTGATCTCGAAAAGCACATGGCAACCTTACCCATTTGGCCTTTTACTAATTAAAATTACAAATTCAATAGATGACATAATATAAAGATCCCTTGTCTGTCTTTTTTTCTTTTTTCATATTGAGTTTTTGCAGTAATGGAGGAAACCGAAGCTCTTGATCTCTTGGAAGAGTCTTGGTTTTTCGAGAACTTACTCGACAGGAGGAGGAGGATGTCAAGATGTTATTCAGATCCTTGTACTTCATCGAATTTCAGACAAGATGTTTTGGCAAATGATTCACGTAATAATAATCAGAGCTCTAATGGTTTGGTCCGTGCACCATCGTTGCCTCCATGTATAGGGAGGGGAGAACAGGTTGAAGCAAAAAAGAACCATGGTGGGAAGATCAAATTGAACAGGCAATTATCATTGCAAGCATCGAAGACGACGTCGACGACGAAAACAACATGTTCTGATCATAAGACAAAGAAGCCTGATAGAGAATCATCATCATCGAGACATAGTTTGCAAAGAACACCTTCTTTGCCTTCTTCAATGGAGGCCAAAGTCAGTGATATTAGAATGAGCAAATTGATCCGACAAGCATTGGCTGACTCACCAGATATATTGCCACCAAGGCACAATCATAATAAGGTACTCATCTGATCCTATATACATATATAATCTCGAATTGTATATATGAATGTATCATTTGCATTTTGCAGGCAACAAACTTGCCAAGGTGTAGCATTAGACCACCGAGGAACCAAGAGGTGGAAGCCATTAACAACACCAACGAGGCTTCGGTCACGAGGTACCGTCACTCGAACCCAAAGAAGATGCTGCAAAAGAGCTATAGCGATCTTGCATTCCAAGAACTGCAAGGGTTCAAGGATTTAGGATTCACATTCGACAAGGAAGACCTGAGCCCTGATGTTGTGAACATATTGCCGGGCTTGCAAGGGGATAAGATAGAAGATGAGTTGCAACCAGATAAGGTGAGAAAGCCATATTTGTCGGAGGCATGGCTGGTACAAGCCCCTGCACCACCTCCCATTCCAACATGTGTATCCAAGAATTCAGCAAAGGATATGAAGGTACAAATCAAGTTTTGGGCTAGAGCTGTGGCAACTAATGTTCGACAAGAGTGCTGAGAATAGCATTAAAAACATCACCCATTTCTCGTACCAAATTTGACATAAATTTTGCTTTTCTTTTCTATTTCTACTCTCATTTTTCCATTTAGGACTGATATCCTTTCTAATTTACCCGGTGTTCATGTTTCGAAGGCCTATAGAAGCAGAGTCCTTGTCTGATGCTATGAAATCTTATGTAAACAAAAAACTTTTTGGCCATTGACGTACAATAATAATTCCTTATTGTTATAAAAGGGTTCAAGTCCAATTTGACTGCCGGAACTCATAAAATGATGAGGGCTTTGAAATTTCCAATTCAGGATGGGGTTTTGGAGTTTAGGATTTGGTTTTAACAAAGCTCTGTTTAGTCTTTTTTGGATAGAATACATATAAAATTCTCTCTGACAAAAAAGGGTAGCAAACTAGTAAAGGCTGTAATTTGCAGTAAGTATAAAGCGAACTGTTATCTCTTAATTTATTATTCATGTATTATTAATTTAATTAATTAAAGATAAAATAATCATCAATTAATTTATTTTTAATGAGTATTAATAAAAATTTTAATATTTATCTTTTAATTAATTTAAATTAATTAAATAAAAATATTTGTGACACATATATTATGTCATCATTTTTACTATGATAATTTTGATTTTGAGTTTGGCTCATAGTAATTTCAGTTTGGCATGTGGTGTTTTCTAATTGATCCAAAAAAATTTTATCTATAGTACAAAATATGTGTAATTTAATAATTGACATTCCTCGCCAGCCATTCACTCATTTACTAAAAATATGAGTATATTTATATTTTAAATTGTGCAAGCAATGTATCTCGACTAATGCCTTGCTATATTTATATTTTAAATTGAGCAAGCAATGTATCTCGACTAATGCCTTGCTCATATGGGAACAGTCTTATAACTTATTGCCAATATGAGAATAACAAAAAAAAAAAAAAACTCCAAGCATACAACATAGAGACTTCATTCAAATTTTTTTCAGATACGATCACTTTATAACATTTCCCTTGACCAGGGACAATTGTTATATAAATATAGGGTTTTTTACCTATTTGGTATAAAAAATTTATTATATACGAAAATAGGTTGTTAGATAGATTATTTATGAAAATAGGTTATTTTTTTAGGTCGCGCCTATCTGACAGGTGCGGTATAATATTTTAATAATAATTTTTTTAAATATTATTATTTTATTATTTTAATTTTTTTATAATATTTAAAATAAAATAGGGGCAAAAACGGGTCGCGCCTGACCCGTAGGCGCCACATGTGGCGCCTGCTGTAGGGGCGCCACTCCCTGCAGCCGTCCCATCACTCTTCCTGTTAAGCGTGCCCTCCCCATTGTAGTGTCATTTCATTTTGGGGAGGGATGAAAATTATTGAGAGAAAACAAATAATGGGGGACCATATAGGGTTGTTCCCCAATTCTTTGACGTCCAGGAGCAAAGGAGCAAAGAGAGAAAAAAAAAAAGAGAAGAAGAAGAAGAAGAAGAAGAAGAAAAAGAAGAAAAAATGTTAGTAATTTTTTATAATTATTGTGTATCACAATACGACGGATCTGGTTCCCGACTGAAGACTCATTAATGTTTCTATCCTCGTTCACGCCTTTATCATCAATATCATCCGGGACATCATTCACGTCGGGATCACTATCAATATCGACTTCATTATCAGAATGATCACTACTTTGGTATACATCATCACCACCCACATCGGTCTCGGGTGTAGCATTAAGATCAATGTCGATCCCATGTGTAGTTGATTGACTACCAACGTATGATATCGGAACCACCATACACGGCTCTTGAGGTCCACCTTCTTCACCTAATGGATTTGGATTTTCCGTTGACTCCACAATAGCTAACTCAACAGATAAGTGAATCAGTGCATTTTGGTTGCTATGGCAGTAAAGAGCGACCATTGTCTCCACATCTTTATCGTCTACAAGTTCCATTTCGGTGAATTTTATGGGATCCATCGAAACTGGAAACTTGTAAAAAAGTTTCGAGATCCTTCTCCCACAACGTCTATAAATTTTTTCACTAATTTTTTCCTTCATATCATCAAACGAGATATTTCTATTAAATCTCATTGCAACTTGTTTGCGGCATTCAAATATACATTCGACGCTTATTGTCAAAATTTCTCCATCGAAATAAACGCATACGAAAAATTTGTTCTCCATCTTCAATACTAGATTGTTAAAAAAAGTTTAAACAAAATTTTTAAAATTTTTCATGCAAAATTTTTCATTCAGAACCTAACAAACAAAATTATTTATCTAACAAAATAACATTAAATAATAAAATTTCTAACAAATTTCTACATTCTATTTAAAAATAAATAAATTAAAATACCTTATTTTTCTTATTCTTTTCCTTTCTTTCCTTCTTCTTTCTCTCTTTTTACTTCTGCTAATTTTTTTTACTAGTTTTTTTGCTCATGGTTTCCCGGGGAGGGGATATATATAGGGGAGAAATGGGTTGCGCCTAACGAGGAGGCACCACATGTTGCCCCTACCTGACAGGCGCGACATGTTGAGCCTGTCAGGTAGGCGCGACATGTCGTGCCTCCTCAGGAGGCTCAACCCGTATTTTATCCGGACCCATACAAAAATAAAATAAAATAATAATTTATATAACCTATTTTATCTCGACCCATATTTTATCCTGACAACCTATTTTCGTATATAATAGATTTTTTTATACCAAATAGGTAAAAAAACCCGTAAAACCACTAAACACTAACAATTTATATAACCTAATCATAAATTACTAATAAAATAGCTATAAAAATATTTTTTTTAAAAATACATTATCAAAAAAATCACAATACACTAATACACTACTAAAAAATAATTTTATTGCACAAACATTTTAAAAATTAATTTTATTGCACCAACATTTACAAATTTTATTGCCCTCAAACTCTAATACTATATAAACCTTTCACCATATCATCTTTTTCCATTCAATTTCGTCCGTCTTTTCTAATTTTTATTCTCAATCTCTTTTACTTTCGATTTTCTAGTCTCTAAACTTCTAAAAAATTCTAAATTATTTTCTTTGCAGTTACAAATTATTTATAACAAAATATTTAACAAAATAAATTTAACATTATTAAACTAAACAAAATAATTTAGAATATAATCTTAAATTACTAATAAATTAATTTTAAAATAATTACAAACACAAAAATTTATCAAATAATTCTAAATTACTAACAATTTAATTTTAAAATAATTATAAAAAATTACTAACTTTTTTTCTTCTTCTTTCTTCTTCTTCTTCTTCTCTTTTTTTTTTTTGTCTCTTTGCTTCTGGACGTCCGTAAATTGGAGGGCACGCTTAACAAGGAGAGTGATGGGACGGCTGCAGGGAGTGGCGCCCCTGCAGCAGGCGCCACATGTGGCGCCTACGGGTCAGGCGCGACCCATTTTTGCCCCATATTTTATTTTAAATATTATAAAAAATTAAAATAATAAAATAATAATATTTTAAAAAAATTTATTATTAAAATATTATGTCGCGCCTGTCAGATAGGCGCGACCAAAAAAAAAAACCTATTTTCGTAAATAATTTATCTGACAACCTATTTTTATATATAATAAATTTTTTATACCAAATAGGTAAAAAACCCACAAATATATTATACTATCAAATCTCATTAAGGGTTCCACTTATCTCATCTCACACATTCTACAACTGCCTAAACGAATAGGCTATCATGACCATAAGCGTGGTGATAAAAAAAAAAGACAAGGAAAACAAGAGAAGGGGCTCCTTCTCTGATCTTTCTCATCTTCATCTCCTTTTCATCTTTTTCTTCTTCTTTTTTTTCTCTTTGGAAAAACTCTCTCAACATACTTTGGGCACCACCATCGACTCTTCACCCTGTCCTAAATAGGGTGAATCGACCAACACCACCACAACCTTCGTCTTGTTCGATCTTTACATCAACAATATCATTCTAAAGATTTTAAAATCATTGTTTGTGCAATATTAGTGTTTTGGTTTGCATGATTTTAGTATCATAAAGATTTCACACTAATAGCATGATTCAAATATCAAAATAGAACCTATTCTAAATTTTATAACATGAAATTTTAAAATAATTAATTTTTAGTTACCGGTTCCATCAAATCTCAAAATCCAATACCGAAACGAAAATTACATAAAATTAATATAAAAATAGGGTAATTATTTGATACATTGTTAATGGAGTTCTTTAGACTCCACAAGTAGGCAAACCCTCAACCAGCAGGTGGAGTCTAAAAAATCACACTCGCAATGTATCAAATAATTTTTCTAAAAGAATAATTTATTTGTATATTTTATCTAATTTAAGAAACCAATGGACAAAACTAATATACAAAAAATTTGATGCGGTCGTTGAGAGCACCAAAAATATACTATCCCTAATAAATAATAAAAAAGAATAGTATAAGGGAAGAAGGGTCAAATCCTCAGGGACTAGATTTACACAATGTCTTGTTTCGTGAAATCCCGGGCAAAATTTTGCCCAAGAAAACCTGCGTTCCTGGGAAAATAAAAATAACAGAATTAAAAGTTTTGATCTGGGAATAAAATAAAAACAGAATTAAGAAGTCGAATTGAAATTGCGAAAATTAAAATAATAAATAGAGTTGAGGAAAAGGAAATTCTTATGGGGAGATTCCAGCCTCCAGTTGTCTCAATCCGCCTTGGGTTCAATCATCGGCTTTTAGATGATCCTTCTCAAACCGAATAAGCCAGTTATAGTGGAAAAGATGCCTACGACCACCAGCTCCAATAATTTAGACTTACGATTTAGTGGAACCTAACTCTAGCCAACAATTGCTTCTGTAGGATCATCTTATGCTAGATCAACGTTTCTCAATGGCGAATCCCACGTCATTTTGTCTCTTGGGCTCATCAACCTCTGACGCAATAAGCTAACAAACCGACTGTGCAACCTTCTCAAAATATGCAAAGCAGCCGTCCCTTGCACATGTTGAAAAGATCACTTTTTAAGGGACATGGACAGAAGCGTCAGCCCCGTAATGCGAAGAAACGATGAATACTTATTGAGAGGGCTAAGTACGGATTTTAAGCCTCAAGAACCTTTTTTTTTGGATTTTTTGACAACCTTCAGCTAGATAAATTTAGTGGCTCATGGTTGTTATGGAAAAGAAAATGAATATAATGAAAGTGGAAATTTTATTGAGAAAATATGGAAAGAACAAAAGGCTAAACTTTTTGGGGAGAGAGTGTTTACAGAAAAGGTGATGTCAAAATTGAGTCACTTCATCCCCTATTTATAGTGCTAAGAAAGATAGTCTAGTCCTACTTAAATTCCTAAATATAATTACAAATAAATAAAGATAAATAAAATAAATCCAAAAATTAAATCTAAATAATAATCATTAATAATTATTCTAATATTATTAGAATTAAAATAGAGTCTTGTGACATAAAATCTCTTCTTTTTGCGCTTTAACCCTTGTGTCTTCCATGCTTGCATTTTCGGCACCACCTTTTTTCCTATGTTGCATGTTGGCCCACTTTATCTCCAAATTTTCGCTTTTTACCCTTAAATTTACTTTTGCCTCCAATTTAATCCCTACAAGATAAAAAAACCATAAATAGCTCAAATTAGTAGGATCATACTCAAAATAATCATGCAATTAATACATAAAAACATGTCATTTTAGAGTATTATCAGATTCCCCCTACTTAGCCCATGCTTGCCCTCAAGTATGGTTTCAGTCTATTGTGAAAATTAGAATTTGTCCTGAAAGAAATACCACTCCAAAGTTTTATAAAAATTAGTCAAAAATGCATATGAAAAAAAAAAAGAGAACCCTAAGCTTGCTTTAAGTAAAACTGAAAAAGTATTCCAATTAATACACACAAAAAATTAAAATCGACTTGAATTATTTCATGAAAATTAGGTAAATTACCAAACCTACCAAGACACCCTATTTGTTTCTTCCTTTAGTCCCCAACTGCAATTTTATTAGTAACTATTTTTTATATTTTTTTATATTTTATTATTATTTATTTACTTAGGAATATATTGAACCTTTTGACGCGAAGAGAGATGACAGCCAAACACCCCAACCCGGTTACTCAGCCTAACATACTCCTAAAAAATTGTTTATTTCCAGTTAGCAGAGTTGTACCCATCACTTCACACAACCTTTTGACGCGAAATAGAATGACAACCCAAGCACCCTACCTCGGTTACTTAGTCAGCCACGTTTTAAGCTGCACTCATAACTATGAAAAAATTATTATCATTAAACTAAACAAAATTTTAATTTTGGAGGACTTAGGAAAAACAATCAAGCGTCAAAAATAAGTTTCAGTAACCACCTTAATAGTCATGAACATATTTTAAGTATGCAATTGTATTAGGTGTCTGCTTTGCATTAAACTTGATCAAATTTACGAAAAGCAAGATAGAATTAACTCTATTAATCAAAATTATTTTTATCTAATAGAAATAAAATAGTGGAGATGAAATCAAATAGGTAAAATCATAACGAACTCAGTAGACAAGAATCATGCATGTAGGTCAAACAGTGGGCAAGTCGTGGTCAAATTCTTGGGCATGAAAAGAGGTAGAATATTCTTAAAAAAATAAATCGGTAGAAATGAGCACAAAACAACAATATGACAGCAAAAATACTAGATGAAATGACAGTAATAATGAAGAACGCCTCCCCCTATTTAAAGCACATTGTCCTCGATGTGGAAAAAAATAAATAAATAGGTGGAAAAGTTTAAAAGAACTCCCCGTGTAATTACTGTCGTTCGCGCATAAGAGCAATGAGTTCCATTAGTTGCTGGCCAAAAGTGTCAAGTCTAGCCTCAATACGCTCTAAACGTTGCTAGACAGTCATCAGAAGTTAGGCTTGATTAGGTGCTTCATTCTGATTATGCTGTCGAAAAACTCGGTCAGTGGGTGTAGAGTGAATGCCCAGAGGGACAAAATGGAAGGATGATAGTGTGCCAAGAAGTAGTCCCATCAAGTCAAGGCATCGAGCATCCAAAGGATCTGCTTAACAAGCAACATATAAATCTGAAATAGGAGCGTTAGTGCCATGTAGAGAAAGTAACAACTATGTAATAAGAGAGCCTAATACTAAAGGATGCTTTGCTTTGATAACATGTTCAAATTAAAGTGCATACCAATAGCTCAAATTAACCGAATGACCAGTATACATACACCATAAGAAGAATAATTTCATCTTCAAGACGGTGGCCAGAGCATCTCTACAGCCTGAAAAATTGTAAGCTAGATAACGGCGTATGTAACACAAGGCAAAGTTACGAAACCATAAATCATTTGGTGTTTTTAGGCTATACACGGATTTGGCATTATCGATTAACAAAGCAAAGGCCTCGACGGCCCTAAAATCAGTAGGAAATGTACACAAACTATTTTCATAAGCTGTAATCATAACATATTCTTCAGTCACAAAGGATAATGCAATGTTAAAATCAGTTAGAGATAAACTATGCATGGTACCAAGTAACCAGAATTTGACAATGCCCAGTGTGTCTAATGAAACGTTACCGTACCGCTGAAATTGAAAAGTAGAATAAAACTTCAAAACTAATTCATAATAAGCATAGTAAGTAATATCATATTTATCCATCCAACCAATATTTTGAAAGTAATCTGCAACAATAGTTTCGATATGCAAGGCAGCCAAAATAGGGAGCGATAAACACTTACAAGGTATTATTGGTTTGTGTCGAAGAGTATCATACCTTTTTCGATCAGTAGCGGAAGTGAAAGTGAGGTTACCGTGTAAATGGGCCTCCGGGGGCAAGATATTGACGCGAGATCGGTAGGTTCGGCCACGTGTAGGAATTGGGTGGTGTGCTCATCAGTGGTGTTGGAGGAGTCGACATGTGTGGGCTGCTCGGAGGCGTCGGCAGTGGCATTGGAGGAGGAGTCCGTGAGCGCCTTTGCTGGTTGGGCGGCGTCGCGAAGGTATGGAGTCGGAGTTGAGAGCAATACCAGACGGTGTAGGTTTGGCTGAAGGTCATGACGGCCGATGACGAGGCCGGTCATGTGTTTCCGAAGGTTATGGTTGTGCTTGGGTATGAGCAACAAGTGGCGATGGTGGGAGGAGTAGTAGAGGGCTATGCGGAGGGGATGAGTCGCGCAAAGGAGACGACGATGAGACGTGAAGCGCAGTCGGTAGAAAAGGTGGTGGTACAGTAGGGTCGCACGAATGAGACACCGGCATAATTGTTGGAGGGCTATTGGTGTCGCGTGGAAGAGACGATAGTGAGGGCTTGACAGTCTGTGGCATAGACAAAGAAGAAGAGGAGGATGAGGAATGGACGTGCGGCATTGAAGAGGAAGAAAACACGCCATCAACTAAATCGATGGTTTGAGAAGTGGAGAAACAGCGTCAGCTAGGGTTGACAGTGAAGGAGGGTTCGATGGTGGTACAACTATGGGTCCGTACCATGATGAATCGGTGAGTGGCGGTGGGGTGTTAGGAGACTTTCAGCTGCTGGTAGGAGAAAAGGAGAGAAAAGAAAAAATAAAAAAAAAAGTGTTTAGGGTTTGGGTTATTTTTGGTTGAAAGGTGTCGTTTGGTTGCAGGGATATGGTATTTGGGTGCAGAAGTAGGATAGTTATGGACAAGGATATGGTATTCTGGCCTGGAATAGAGGCTATTTGGTACATTAGACAAGGTTGTTTGGTACCATTTTTCTAGTTTTTCTCCTTTTCCTTCGTATCTTTACTTTGTTTTACCTGGACAAAAGAAGAGAAATTTATTAAAATAAAGTATGTAAATAAAGAAAAATAAAATAAAATAAAAATTGGGTTGCCTCCCAACAAGCGCTTGTTTAACATCGTTAGCTTGACGCTTCAAATAGTTCTACAGTGGCTCCAAATAGATTTTTTTAATCATGTGGGCTTGAAAATTCTCGTAAAATGGCTTCAAACACTGGCCATTGACTATGAACCGCTTTGCTGATTCTTCACTATCTATTTCAACCGCTTCATATGGGAATACTTTAGTAACAATAAAAGGTCCTTACCATCGTGATCAAAGCTTACCTGTGAATAGTTTTAACACGAAGTTATAAAGTAAAACTTTTTGTCCTACCGAAAAATGCTTCTGAGCTATTTTCTTATCATGAAACAACTTTGTCTTGTCTTGATAAATGCGAGCATTCTCGTAGGCATCATTGCGAATTTCTTCCAACTCTTGGATGTCTAATTTCGTTGCCTTTCATGCAGGTTCTAACTCCATGTTACATTGTCGAACGGCCTAATAAGCTTTATGTTCCAATTCTACCGAAAGATGGCAAGTTTTGCCAAAAACAAGTCGATACGGGGTTATGCTAATTGGTCCCTTATACACTGTCCGATAGGCCCAAAGTGTGTCATTAAGCCGAATACTCCAATCCTTTTGGTTGGGCTTAATTGTTTTTACCAAAATAGTATTGATCTCCTTGTTCGAAACCTCTGCTAGGCCATTGGGGATGGTAGGCTGTCGCTATACGATGATGAACTTTATTGCAAAAGTAGGTGCCACGATCACTGATCAGAGCTCGAGGTGTGCCAAACATGAAAAAAATAGTTCGTTTTAGAAATTCCACAACAGTTTTAACATTATCATTGCTAGTAGGCTTTGCTTCTATCTACTTAGAAGCATAGTTTACTGCAAGAATTATATATATATATATTGCTAAATGAAGAAATAAATGGGCCTATGAAATCGATCCCCCATACATCAAAAATTTCACATACAGGAATTAGGGATAGGGGCATTTGATTTCGTCTAGTGATGTTACCTGTATGTTGACATTTATCGCAAGACTTACAGAAGTTGTATGCATCTCGAAAAATTGTGGGCCAATATAGCCCACATTCTAATACCTTGTGAGCAGTCTGCTTAGGGCCAAAGTGACCTCTGCAAGCTTCTGTATGACAAAAATTAAGGATAGAAGTTACCTCTGTTTCTAGAACACATCGTCTTATTATTTGGTCTAAACAGTGTTTCCACAAGTATGGGTCCTCCTAGATGTAATATCGATCTTCATGTCTAAGCTTGTCTTTTACAGAACGTGCTAACCCAGTGGGTAATAAGCCTGTGGCTAGAAAGTTTACCATATTTGCATACCATAGGAGATGTGCCTCGGTCGAGAATAGGCTCTTATTAGGGAATTCTTCCTTAATAGGGGTGTCATCAAAAGGTGTTTTTATTCTACTTAAGTGGTCAGCCACCAAGTTCTCGTATCCCTTCTTATCTCGAATTTCGATGTCAAATTCTTCGAGCAGCAAAATCCACCTGATGAGCCTTAGTTTTACTTCCTTCTTCGCGATCAAGTACCTCAGGGCTACATGATTAGAAAAAAATAATTACTTTGGATCCCAATAAATAAGGTCGAAATTTATCTAAAGCAAATACAACAGCTAAGAGTTCTTTTTTCGTAGTGATGTAGTTGTTCTGTGCGGCATCTAGGGTTTTCGAGGCATAACAAATGACATGGGGTTCTTTATCTATCCTGTGACCCAACACGGCCCCACACTGCGCTCGCTTGCATCGCACGTAATTTCAAAAGGGTATTTCCAGTCTAACGCTTGCACTATAGGAGAGGAAACCAACTTCTGCTTGAGTGTGTCAAACACCTCCTTACATTTTGGGCTGAACTAAAATTTCTTACCCTTCTGCAAAAATTCATACAGTGGTTCAGCTACTTTTGAGAAGTTCTTTATAAAACGCCTATAGAACTCTGCATGACCAAGGAAAGAACGAATTTCCCTTATAGTATAGGGATATGGTAAAGAATTTATAATGTCAATCTTGGCTTTATCGACCTCAATACCCTTAGCTGAAACTACATGACTCAGAATTAAACCTTTATCTACCATAAAGTGACACTTTTCATAGTTCAAGACAAGATTAAATTCTATGCATATACTCAAAATTATCGTGAGGTTTTTAAGGCATTCATAAAAAATAATTCCATATACAGTAAAATCATCCATAAAAAACTTCGATAATTTTTTCCACATATTTAGAAAATATACTCATCATGTAACACCCCCAACCCGTATCCATCATCGGAATAGGGTCACAAGGTATTACCGGAGTTTATAGAATTTTTTTAATTAATTACTCGATAACTCATTTTATAAGAAATTGTACAACTTAAATTTTACCACTCTTCTATAAGTACAAGTATATTTTTATTTGATCATTTACCCTTTCGATGTATCATATAATAAACATATTACCATTTAACCAATAACTTGGCACTTGTCTAAGCGTCAACAATAACAGTTGTTAGCATACTTGAACATATTTCATATAATTTTAGAATCAATAAACTCATTTTATCGACATATCATACTTGAGATTATTACTCATCAATGCTTACCTAGTTTCCATGTATCAGCATATTAAAGATAGCCACATATTCATGTATCATTGTTTTCATGAATTTTGCATATATTTATTTCAGGATAATTCATAATCTTTAATATGCATAATTATCAAGTAAGTTTCATATACATGTATTTTTCATGTCATATTTTAAAATATCGAATAAATATCATTTTCATGTATTTCAAGTTCAATTTCATGATTATTGTTTCGTGCTCGAATTATTCCATGTCGGGACTTTATTTATCAAGTCATTTGAAATATCATCGTCATACAATTAATATTTTTAAGGTATACGAATCTATAATCATGGATGCATATATTCATCAATAAATTTCATGTACAAATATCATCATCTTATATTTCCATATATCCAGAATCACTATCATTTTTCATGTACTTCAGGAATATATATGTACGAATCTTTTTATATACATATTCCATTTTCTAGTCAGTATTCTTACCTACTGAATTTATCAGAATATCGATAGTTAAAATCATATAGTATACTTAAAATATGCAAATCCATAATCCATTAATTCACATTTACTAGCTATGTGTTTACCATCTTCTATATTTATCCCGTTGAATTTCTCGGAATTTCGATGGATTTCCAAAAGTACACTCTTGGTGTACAATCTCATTAACCGTCAATTCATACAGGTGTACACTTTTAGTGTACAATTCTGGGTCCGTCAATTCATATACATGTATTGCCATGGTATCTTTCAACCTTGATCTTATTCATTTTCTCAATATGTTGCCATGGTATCTTTCAACCATGGTCTTACACATTTCATTTTAGTAAACACACTCCCGCGAACCTCACTTTCCCGTGAACCTTAATTCTTGGCACACTTCTGCGAACCTCAACTCCCATGTATTCTTCAGAAGGGCCTATACACAAATATTCTTTGGGAGAGCCACCAGCACACTCCCGCGAACCTCATTTCCCATATATTCTTCGGGAGGGCTGATATTAGGATTACCCTTCCGGGCTTAATCCTTTTTCCTGTATTCTTCGGGAGGGCTACATCAGGATAGGATCACCTGTCCGGGCTAGATCCTTTTTACCATCAATTCCTTTTCTAATGATCCATCGAATTTCATTCCATTCAACCGGGATTTATTTTCCCTTTTATATCGAGTATTATCAATATTTCATCAATTATTATGCATTGATCATTCAAATCATATTTTCATCACATAACCACATATTTCAAGCATTTAAAAATACAATTCAAGTTACACGAACTTACCTCGTTGCTTGTCCGTGTTTATAAATTCATTAATCTGATATCTTTTCTTTTTCATGTTCAAGTCTCGCATTTGAGTTATTGGGATCTTTATAAATAAATTTGACCATTTTTTTCATTCATTCCATATTCTAATACATTCAATTAATGCTCTAGGCAAAATTTCCATTTTGCCCTTAAACTTTTAATTAATAACGATTTTACCCTTAGGCTCAGAAAGATAAAATTCTTGTAATTTAATCCTTATTTCCAGCCGTTATTCTCATACATATTGATAACAACCCATGAATTCTATGAAATATCAGAATTTTCCATAATTTCAACACTTTTCAATTTAATCCCTAAAACATGTTTTCACCCAGTCTTGATCTAAATTAATAATTTCATTACATTTTGTAATTTAAATAATAAAATAACCCATTTCATGCAAATTGGGTCATTTTTGACATTTTTACAAAATTACCCATAAAATTTTACTTTTATTTAATTTAGTCCCTTAGCCTAAAACATGCAAACTAGCCATGCTAACTGAATATTCATACATATTTTCCTCCTCCTCTCCATTCCACATCCTTAATTTATATAACATGCTTACAAGTAACATTATCAATAATTTCACTATTTACTTATATGTATTTTCAAAACTGTCCAAATTAAGATCCACTAATTTTCCCTGAAAATAGACTTCCGTATCTTCTTACCATAAATTTTTTAGAATTTTTGGTTCAGCCAATAAGTACAGTTTATTCTTTAAAGTCACCCATATTCTGTTGTCTGACAGTTCTGACATTTTTTTCACTAAAAATTAATTATCTCCTTATACGGGATTCGGACGATGTTACCATTTGTTTCTATTAAAAATAGACTCATTCATGATTTCAAACATATAAATTTAATCCCCTAATTATTTTTCTATAATTTTTAATGATTTTCCAAAGTCAAAACAAGGGAACCCGAAATCATTCTGAACCAGTCTCACAAAAATATAAATATCTCAGAATACAAAATTCTTTTACTTGCTTTGTTTCTTTTATATGAATATAGACACAATAAGCTTTAATTCCATATCTCACTCATCTTCTAATTCAATTTCTACCATTTTTGGTGATTTTTCAAAGTTGACCTACTGCTGCTGTCCAAAACAGTTTTAGTGCAAAATGTTGATTATCAAGTTTATAACACTCTTATTTCCCTTCTCTACAATATTTCCTATCACTTTCTTTTATTTTCTCTTCCCTAACATATCAAGAACATAGTATCATACATAAGAAAACTCTACTTTAACATCATTTCCATGCTTTTTCAATAATATCAAGTTTAAAAATATATGGAAATCTTGATGTTCTTACCTTGTCCCCTTGGTTTCAATCTTTAATTTGATTTTCTCTCTCCTCCAGCTTCCATTTCTTGAATCTATCTTGACATTCTGACTCCCCATAGTCTCCTTAATATTTTCTCTTTTGTTAGCTATAGAAATTCTTTTGATTTCTAGATGAAAATGGTGAATTTTTTGTGGAATGACCAAATTGTAAAGAAAGGAAAACTTTCTTTCTCCCTTCTTCTCTCATAACGTGAAATGCATGGAAAAGGTGGTGGTTTCTACCTCTTCTTCTTTTCCATACACATACATATATATAGACTAAATAAAATAATAAAATAATAAAATATCTTATTAAAATATTAATAAAATAATAATTATTTAATTATATAATTATAAAATATCATCAATGTAATCATTACTTTCTAGATTTCTCTCTCTTCCAATTGACCATTTTGCCTTTTGTGATCTTTTAAAATTTCCTTCTTGAGTCATCACTTAATTTGGTAAAATTACGATTTAGTTCCTCACAATTCTTCACCTATTCAATTTAGTCCCAATCCATCCATTTTCCTTAGCTTCTAGATTATTCCTGTAATGACCCAAATTCCCGGGCACCGAAAAATGAGTCGTAGGGCCTCCGTCTTAGGAAAATAAGTCCGTAAATATTTATTAAAAAAAATATTTATGAGGTTAGTTATGAATTGAATTAGATTTTGATTAAGAGAATTTAATTCAATTAGGAATAATTAGTAGAAAGGACTAAATTGAATAGAATGCAAAAGTTTAATTATAAAATAGAAAAATATTAAGGGATTAAATTAGTAATTAGACCAAATTAGTGACATGTGTAAGGTAGAGAATAAATACATGTGTATTTATATTATTGGTACAATTGTATTATGTGTGTGTATTTACTTATTAATTAAGTAAAATAATAATTATTAATAATTATGTGATATTATATTTTTTATTAATTAATTATGATGGTGATAAATGTATGGTGTGGATTAATACATGTGTAT
Source organism: Gossypium stocksii (assembly GCA_020496765.1). NCBI lineage: Eukaryota > Viridiplantae > Streptophyta > Magnoliopsida > Malvales > Malvaceae > Gossypium > Gossypium stocksii. The sequence continues at coordinate 8,848,388 of CM035621.1, read as the reverse complement.
ATATATGTATTGATACACATGTAATATATTTATTTGTTATAATTAGATATTTTATAATTAGTTATTAATTAAAGTAATAAAATAAAAGAATAAAACAAAAGAAAAAGAAAGATAGAAAAGTTACAGAGAAGAAAACGTGAGAAAGAAAGAAAAAGGAAAGAAAGAAAGAAAAAGGGAAAATTGAAGAATTGAAGCTTGAAGATTAATTTGGTAAGTTAAATAAGCCCTTTTCTTTGTAATTTTGATGTTTTTGAAGCTTTAGAGAAAGAATCTCTTGAATTCATGTGAAAATATTAAAAAAATAATGGAGGATTGATTAGGGTTTATGTTGAAGAAATGATGAAATTAGGGATTAATTTGATAGAATTATGAATTTGAATTGAATTAGGGACTTAATTGTAAAACAAGCCATAAGTTTTGAGTTTTAGGGATTAAATTGAAAGAAATTTGGAATTATGGAAAAATGATGAAAATTTGATAGTTATATGAATATTTTGATGGAAATTGAATAGAAATAAGGTGTGAATTGGTGTTATAAATTTGGTTATTAGCATTTTACATCAAAACAGTTTTGGGAAGTAGCAATGGTCTGACTTTGAAAATTTACTAAAAATTGTAGGAATTGAATTAGAGGATGAATAAGATATGAAATTAAAGCTTATTGAGTCTAGTTTCTTATAGTAGAAACAGTGTAAGCAATGAAGTTATGAATCAAGAGATATTTGAAATTTTGTAAGACTGGTTCAGGGTGATTTCCAGATACTCTGTTTTGAGTTTGGAAAATTATTAAAAATTGTATAAAAATTATTATGAAGTGTAATTTATTGTGTGAACTCCTTAATGAATCTAGTTTCAAAATAAATAAACAAGAACCTTATTCGAGTTCTGTACAATGAGATAATTGATTTTTAGTAGAGAGAGGTCAGAATTGTCGAATGGAGTAATAGGGTAGTATTTAATGAATAAACTGTACTAATTGGCTAGACCAAAAATTCTGAAAATTTTATGGTGAGAAGATATATGAGTTTAGTTTCAAGGAAAATTTAATGATATTAATTTGGAGTTTCGTAGCTCAAGATATAAATAATTTAGTAACAATGACTCAAATAGACAGCTTAATGGTGAAATTATATATATCCTAAAAATGGTCAAATTTGCATGTTTAGGCTTATGAATTAAATTGAATTGTATTATATTAATTAATTATAATTATGCTAATTTTCGTAGCAAACAAAAAGACCGAGGCATCCAATACGAAGGGGAAAGAGAAAGTAGTCGAGGAATAGCTCGGAGAAATCGGTTTGTATTATCATAATTCAAAGTATTTATTATGGCATATTGAATTGTTTTATATATATATATGAATGTGCATGAAAATGACTTGAATGTGAATTGTTGATTATTTGTGATTACATTGAGAAATATAAGAGAATTGATTGAAATGTGAAAATGTTTCAGAAATGGAAATGTGATCGAAACCCTATTAACTAGTCGGGCTTAGTGGATATAATTGGCATGCCATAGGATTGGAAGTGTTCAGGGATTCTTCGACCTCGAGTCGATGAGGCACTAGGTGTGCCATAGATTTACTTCGAATAGTTCTGATGAGGCTTTGGTAGCCACATTGCTTCGGCTTAGCCGATGAGGTACTTGGTGTACCATAGATCTGATTTACTTCGAACTATCCGATGAGGCGTTGGTCGCCACTCTGGTGTGTTTGGTTGGATCCGCGTATCCACCTTGGTCCGAGTCAGGTTAATAGGGCCTATAAGTGAAATGAGCAAAATTATCTGAATCTGATTATCTGAATTATCGAATGAAAAGTGGAAGAAAATGATGATATGAAGTGTGAAAAGAAATTGTGCTATGAAGTTGAAAGCATGAACTTTATGTTTATGAATTATGTATACATGAAAGTGTTATGAATTAAGTGTTTACATGTTGGCGAAAATTTTATAATAATTTGAATGACATTAATGTGATATGAGTTGGCATATTCAATTGACTACTTGTGCATTTATGCTTTGAACATAATTTGATGTTATGAATTGAATTATGATAATACCACTGAGTATTTTCAATACTCAGCGTACGGTTGTTTTCCGTGAGCAGGTTAGGTAAAGTAGAGTCCGGTTCTGCATTCAAAATCATCTCCGACTCTAGCTCATTTTGTGGTGAAAAATCTTATCTTCTGATAATATGGCATGTACTAGGTTTTATGTTGTCACTTGTACATATTTAATGTTTTGAATGTGAAAGATGGTGTATCAACTTTAAGGAGTTTGACGTATGAATGGATGATTCCTAAGTTTAGGAAATGAATGGTATATAGTTATATGTTATGTGGAAGTGAATTGGAATGGTTTATTTCTGGTTTGAACTTGCAGGAGGTTTATGTAAAAATAAACAAAAATGCTGCCGAAATTTTTATAAAAGAAAAATTTATGAATGAAATCAATTAGTAAAGTAAAATATAATTTATATGCATTTATGATTATACTATAATTTATTGTTAAATAATAATTTTCTTGTTTATTTATTTATTAAGAATTATCTGTAAATTGTCTGATTTGTCTGGTAATGCCTTGTAACCCTATTCTGGGATCGGTTTAGGGTTAGAGGGTGTTACAATTCCACCCATAAAATATTTGCACTATTGGTCCTTTAACTTTTCATATTTACATTTTAACCCTTCAAATTTTGAGTATTTACTCTTGGGCAACAAAACTTTTCTCACTTTTACAATTTAGTCCTTTCTTGAATTAATACCTCATAATATACTTCCTAAATAGATTATGTTGACATAGCTCAAAATTTCCCTTTTTATTTCTTTATTTCCTTACTTTACTATATTAAGGATAGAAATTTTCGGGGTATTACACATCATGCATCTTGGAAGGTGGTCGACGCATTGCAAAGACCGAATGGCATCCTTCTGTAAGCAAATGTACCAAATGGGCATGTAAATGTGGTCTTCTCCTGGTCTTCTGCGAGATCGAAATTTGAAAAAAACCTGAGTATCCATCAAGACAGTAAAAATGAGTTTTTCCAGCTAAACGTTTAAACATTTTATCTATAAAAGGAAGAAGGAAATGGTCTTTTCTAGTGTAAGAGTTAAACTTCCTGTAATCAATGCAGACACGCCACCCATTTTGTACTCGGGTTGGTACCAAGTCACCTTTAACATTTTTCTTTACTATCACGCATGTTTTCTTGGGCACGACTTGCATCGGACTTACCCATCTGCTGTCAGAAATAGGGTAGATTACGTCAGCATCCAGCAGCTTGATTATTTCCTTTTTTACTACCTCCATCATATTCGGATTCAACCATCTTTGCGCCTCTGGCCTTGGTTTCATGTTTTCCTCCAAGTAAATCTTGTGTGTGCATGTCAAAGGGCTTATCCCTTTTAAGTCAGAAATGGTCTAGCCAATCGCCTCTTTATGAATTTTTAGTACCTGTACCAAACTTTCCTTTTCGTGCGTGGAGAGCCTATTTGAAACTATGACTGGTAGGGTATTATCCTTCCCCAAAAATGCGTATTTTAGATGCTCAGGAAGCGATTTTAACTCCAATTCTGGTGCCTGTACAATAGAAGGTAAAAGTTTAGTAGTTGGAGACAATAACTCATTAACAAATTCATAATCATCAAACTCATATTTGTCTTCATAAATTGACTCAAAATTCTCTTCCACTAAAGAGTCAATTATGTCGACACGATTTACGCTCAAGATTTCAATTGGATGGCTAATGGCGTTATAGACATTAAACTTTACAATCTCCCCATCAAACTCCATCGTAAGAGTTCCACTTTGAACGTCGATCTTAGTGTTAGTTATACTAAGGAAAGGTCGTTCCAACAAGATGTCTAAAGATCTAGGAGTGCTATCTTCCTCCATTTTAATCATATAAAAATTTGCAGGGAAAATAAGCTCGTTAACTTTTACCAATACGTCCTCAAGAACACCTTTTGGATGCACAATAGACTTATCTGCCAGCTAAATGATAACACATGTTTTCGTCAAATAACCAACGTTAAGTGATTCATAAATAGAATATGACATTACATTTATGGAGGCCCCTAGATCACACATAACCTTCTTAATTCCCAAATGGCCTATTTTGTATGGTATCGTAAACATGCCCCATCCTTGCATTTTACCGGTATTTTCCACTATAACACCGCGAATACATTTTCACCAACATTTACCTTTTCATTACCTGTCAATTTCCGTTTTTTGGTGCAAAGCTCTTTAAGAAATTTAGCATATCGTGGAATTTGTTTGATGGAGTCCAACAGTGGAATGTTAATCTCGACATTTCTGAATGTTTTGAGGATCTCTTTGTCCTCTTTACCTTTTCGACACTGATTGAATCGTTCTGGAAATGAAGGTTGAATTTTAGGTAATGGAGGCTTCGTTCAGACCTGTTCATCTTTCTCGAGTTTTTCCTGGGTGATTTCTGGGCCAAGATTTCTGTCAAGAATTGGTTCTAGCACCTTTCCGCTCCGCAGCGTCACTGCATTCGTGTTTTGTCTCGGATTTGTTTTGTCAAGAATTTAGCTCTGTTTGTGACGGAAACTTCCCTTGAAGTTCAATTTCTCAATGGATGTGGCCAACTCTCTTATGGATGCCTGGGTTATCTGTTAGAAATCCAGAACTTAGCTACTAATTTATTGACCAGAGCTTCTAGAGAATTACCTGAACTTTGCAGTTATTGTGGGAATTAATTTTTGTGTGGCTGGTTGTATCGTGGATTAGCGCCATAACTCAAGTTATGATGGTCCCTTCATCTTGGGTTGTAAGTATTAGCGTAGGGGTCATATCGCCTTTGTGGTGGCTCAAGGAAATTTCCCGCATTATCTAAGTGAGCCATAGTATCATCATACAAACTGAGACATGCATTAGTTGTATGTTCAGGTGTAGCACATATTCTGCATAGCCTGGTTGGTTTTGCTTTTTTTGTAACAAGATAATTCAAAATATTAGCAATTCTATCAACTTTATCTTCTAAGGCTGAATTACTTAGCTGGTGAACCCTCCTAGTGGGTTCAGGATTTGCTTGAAATTGCTGAGTATTTGCAGCTATCATGGATATCAAGTCTCTTGCTTGTTAGGGAGTCATGTTGACCAACGCTCCTCCACTAGCGGCGTCCACCATATTCATCTCCATGGGCTTCAAGCCTTCATAAAAGTATTGGATGAGAGATTGCTTTGTTATACCATTTTGTGGGCAGCTCGCACATAGCTTCTTAAATCACTCCCAATAGTCGTAAAGAGACTCTATTTCTCTCTGTCTTATTCCAACAATCTCCCTTCTTAACTCAGCTGCACACGATGCTGGAAAAAAACCTGTTGAGAAATAAACGAGATAGATCAGCCCAATTTGTAATAGATCCAGGGGGTAAATAAAATAACCACTCCCTAGCACAATCTGCTAAGGAGAAAGGGAAAGCACACAATTTAATTTGATCCTCAATTACGCCTTGAGATTTTATACTAAGACAAACCATATAAAACTCTTTTAGATGTTTGTGGGGGTTTTCATTTTGCAACCCACGAAAAGTTGGCAGCAATTGAATTAAACCTGACTTTAATTCGAAATCAGTATCCATAGTAGGATACGCAATGCACAACGGCGGTTGTTCTGTCGGAGCTTCGGCTAGTTGCCAAATTGTTTGAGCCATTGGTCGATGTGCCAGATGTAGGTTTTCATTAACCCTGGCGTCAAGCACTTCTTCAGGTGAATCGACTTCTACTTTTTCACTTTCAAATGTTTGATAGGGTTTTCGTTGACCCTAGACTCTACTTCGTCGTCAATTCTGATTTCTGGCAGTGAATTACTTTGAGTCCCAACCACCGTTGACTGCTTTTTCCTTAGCTTTGTTCCCTTGCGATTAGCTTTCGCAGTCTTTTCAATTTCTAAGTCAAACGCAAGAGAGCGTGGAGCAGATCTAGTTATAAGAAAAAAATAAGATTAGTACGTTGCTAGTCCTCGGCAACGGCGCCAAAATTTGATACGGTCGTTAAGAGCACTAAAAATATCCTATCCCTAATAAATAATTAAAAAGAATAGTATAAGGGAAGTAGGGTCAAATCCTCAAGGACTGGATTTGCACAATATCTTGTTTCGTGAAATCCCGGGTAGAATCTTGCCTAAGAAAACCTGCGTTCCTGGAAAAATAAAAATAACAAAATTAAAAGTTTTGATCTGGGAATAAAATACAAACAGAATTAAGAAGTCGAATTGAAATTGCGAAAATTAAAATAATAAATAGATTTGAGGAAAAAGAAATTCTTATGGGGAGATTCCAGCATCCAGTTGTCTCGATCCGCCTTGGGTTCAATCCTCGGCTTTTAGATGATCCTTCTTAAATCGAATAAGCCAATTATAGTGGAAGAGGACGCCTACGACCACCAGCTCTAAGAATTTAGACTTACGATTTAGTGAAACCTGACTCTAGCCAACAATCGCTTCTGTGGGATCATCTTATGCTAGACCAACGTTTCTCAATGGCGAATCCTACGCCATTTTGTCTCTTGGGCTCGCCAACCTTTGACGCAATAAGCTAACGAATAGACTATGCAACCTTCTTAAAACACGCAAAGCGGTTGTCCCTTGCAGACGTTGAAAATATCACTTTTTAAGGGACATGGATGGAAGCGTCAGCCCCGTAATGCGGAGAAACGATGATTACTCGTTGAGAGGGCTAAACAGATTCTAAGCCTCAAGAACATTTTTTGGGGAATTTTCGGACAACCTTCGGCTAGATAAATTTAGTGGCTCATGGTTGTTATGGAAAAGAAAATAAATATAATGAAAGTGGAAATTTTATTGAGAAAATATGGAAAGAACAAAAGGCCAAACTTTTTGGGGAGAGAGTGTTTACATAAAAGGTGATGTCAAAATTGGGTCCCTTCATCCCCTATATATAGTGTTAAGAAAGATAATCTAGTCGTACTTAAATTTCTAAAGATAATTACAAATAATTAAAGATAAATAAAGATAAATAAAATAAATCCTAAAATTAAATCCAAATAATAATCATTAATAATTATCCTAATATTATTGGAATTAAAATAGAGTCTCGTGATATAAAATCTCTTCTTTGTGCGCTTTAATCCTTATGTCTTCCATGCTTGCATTTTCAGCACCACCTTTTTCCCTATGTTGCATGTTGGCCCACTTTATCTCCAAATTTTCGCTTTTTGCCCTTAAATTTACTTTTGCCTCCAATTTAATCCCTACAAGAGAAAAAAAACCATAAATAGCTCAAATTAGTAGGATCATACTCAAAATAATCATACAATTAATACATAAAAGCATATCATTTTACAGTATTATCAAAATTGAAGAAATATTAGGCGAGTATCAAAACACTGAATGGACATCAAAAGCATTTATTTAAACTCCTTAAACTAGCCATGAACTTAGCTTATATTTAAGATTGCTAAAAATGTATTGGAAACCATATAAATAAACTTAAGTCATTTTATAAACCAATCATTCCAAATAACTCAAAACCTTATAGGCAATAATTCTACTAACTTATGCAAAACATACTAAATTAATCGTATCTTAAGCTACAAATGTCAAAATCATGATCTATTTGAATATTTAGAAATTAGACTTACTGATACTTTATCTTTAAACATCTTAGATTTAGGTAAACTAAATCTTACTTTGGTTGACATTGGAATTGTTGCCAGTATAGGAGGACGTGGGTTTGAGTGCTTTGAAATGTGTTTATCCTCTTATTTTAGGATTGGAGAGAGATTATAAGTAGTTGTAAGCGTTTTATAAATAAAACATTATATATATATATATATATATATATTTAAAAAGGTAAATTACACCAACAGTCACTCAACTTTGATACAACTGACAAAATGCCGAAACAAGAAAGACAGATTTGAATCAGTAAAATGTCATTATCATTGCTAGCTAGCTTTTCCTATTCTAATATAGCATTTGGCAGCAAGAGAGAGGTGAATTTGTAAAGAAACATCAAAATTAAAACTTCCCTTTCTAAACCCAGGTAAACTCAACCTCTAAAGCTCTACTCATCACCAATGGCATATAACCATTACCTCAAAAATCTCTTTCGGGTTTTGTAAAATCTCATTTCATCAATCCAAAATCTCATTCAGGTTTCTCAAATTTTGATTTCGTCTATAGAGAAGAAGAAAGCCTCAAAGAGGAGAAGTGGTGACCAAAGTTTCATCTACATCTGGGAATAGAAATGGGGGTATTTTGATTTTGAATTTTTCTTTGTGTTTCTAATATTTTTGGGAGTTTTCTCTTAGAGTGAAAGTCAGTAGATGAAAAGGCATATAGATGGGTAACTTAGTTGCAAAGCATTTAACCTTTGCAAGAGTTCACAAATAGTCATATAAATGGGTAAATTTTTTACATGTATTTTTTTTCTCAAATTTTGCAACAATGCCTTTACTTTCGGATTCTTCCAAACAATCCCTTCTCCTAGCCTTCCTTTACTCTTCCTACAACTCTTTCTCTCTCGATATATTCCATGATGCCAACAACTTTGCCTTCGTTGCTTCGTACAAATCTCTGCTGCACCATCATCACTAGTGGGGGCCACACGACCACACCCATTAGGCATCCACCAAGGCACCAACCCATCACCGCCATTCGTCCGCCACCTTTATTTGACGATACTAAGATATCACTGACGGATCTTAAATATGTGTTTTGACGTTGGGGGGTTTCGGTTTCATCGTTTTATTTGTTTTGTTGATTCAAATTTGAGTCATAAAGATTGAGATTTAGAATTTTTCACTTCTTCTTCTTCTACTGCCTCAACCCTAAACTCTTAAATGGGACTGTTTAAATTGATGCTAACCCTCCAATTGGCATGTTAATGGCAACAAAAAGTTGATTAAATGACATGTCACTTTTCCATTACGTCTATAACAAAAAATGGTTAAAAGGACTGATTTGTTATTTTTTAAAAGTTTCTCAAATTTTGGTTCCTTGGGAATAAAGTGCAACAAAATTTCAAAATTGTTGTTGTTGTTGTTAGGCAACTTCAACAACATTTACTAAAAATGGCTCATATCATAATTATCATCTCCCAATTGCATAATTCAAATTTTAGCTCCATTTTTTTTATATTCTTCATGTTCGTTTTATGGTCATATTCGGGGTTCGTGATTATTCCTCTCAACAATGTCGTCTCCAAGATTCAAACTTGAATCCTCCCTTTAAGAATATAATGTACCTTACCATTATACCAAATCACTTGCTAATAAATTCTAGCTCGGTTTAAACCATTGCAAAATAAACTCGATATATTTCCAATCATATATGGCTCATATTCACTTATGCTAATCTCATTAAAAGGAACTATATATAATAGGCATACCAAAAATTTATAAATTAATATAGATTATTTCTTAACTCATAACTGTAGACAACACTTTTTTCTTGAGGACAAATTTCACATATCATTATTCCGTATATTCATACAAAAAAAAATTATCAATCTTCATCGATCAACCCTAGATTCAAACCAAAACCAAAACCATATTTTTATTATCTCTTAATCGATTATAGAACAAACCCAATAACTTTAGAATCATCAAAATTTCATATATTTTCTAAGTTTTTTCCTTAGAAAATAGAAATAAAAAGAGAGTATTGACTTACCTCAATCCTCTAATTGGAAGAACAAAATTTTAATTTCATGACAATAACTTTTCTTTTCTATATTGCTTCATTTAAATATATATATATATATATATATATTTATGAGTATACATTTAAGTTCGCATTTAAAATCTATTTAGACTGTCAAGACTATCGTTAGAGAGACAATGGAGTTTAATGATAGAATAATTATTTCGTAATAAAATGGTAACGTAAGTGATTAAAACATAACATTTCAAATATAAATGACTAAAATATAATCTAAGCTAAACAAAAGTAACTATTTTTTTAATTTACCGATTTTTGAGCCGGTAAAACAAGATTAAGTTAATATCATCTAAGTTTTTGGATTAAATCAATTACTTATGAAAAATCAACTTAACCTGAGATTTGAGGTTGATGAAAACTCAAAAATCCTTCAAACTGGGACCCAACACCCAACTTCAACAGCAACAATATCCCACAGATATTTTACTCACTATAATGCTTCTTCACCTTCTCATTTCCAAATCCAATCTTCAAAGAAATACCAGAATCCGTAAAAGGATTTTCATGACAAACAAGCTTCCCTGAAACTAAAACCTTTCTGAAACCCTCTTCTGCAAATGCTTCCATCTCTTCATCTCCTTTCCCCCCCTTCCCTTCTCTCCCTTCCTCCCCTTCACAACCCATCTTATTCCCCTCTCTTCCTTCTCCAAAAACCCACTTTTTTGTCTGCCCACTCCAAACCCCACCTTGGGCCATTCTTAGCTCATGCTCAAGGACCCATCACCACCATATCAGAAACCCAGGAGGAAGAAGAGGGACCTTTTGAGCTACCACCATCTTCTACTTCTATTTCAGTCTTCGCTACAAATGATGACCCCACTCCTCTCCAAACTGCCACCAGTGTTTTGCTTACTGGTGCCATTGGGGTCTTCCTGTTTCGTTCCCTTAGACGCCGTGCTAAGCGTGCTAAAGAGCTGGTCAGTGTCTACTTTGCTTAGCATTAAGAATTGGGTTTTCCTTATCGGGAATATTTGAATTGGAGTTTCAAGTTTAAACTTTCAATCTCCCATTAAAACTTAAAACTTCACTGATATTTGTTGTTGTTGTTGTTTTCCATTTCAAATGCGTGGTTTTGAATTAAGTTAGATATTAAAGAGAACCTTTTCTTGTCACTAGAGATTGAGGTCATCAGATACAAAGAAATCCTTGAAGGAAGAGGCACTAGATAACTTGAAAGCAATTAGTTCAGCTTCAATCGACACCAAGTCATCAACACCCTCAGCCGTTCAAGCATTGTTGGGAAGCATAGCTGCGGGTGTCATTACTCTTATTCTTTATAAGTTCACCACTACTATTGAGGCATCTCTTAATCGCCAAACAGTTTCGGATAATTTCTCGGTTTGTCCCTTCAATCCCCTTATGTATGCCTGCATTTACTATTTTCTTTCTTATCTGTTCTAGTTGCTTAAACTCTTTGAACTTTTGAGTAGTCATGTATGTGGTGCCCTTTCCTGTTTGAGAGTGTTTACCATTTTTTTCTCAAGCATTTTTCATCTTTATGCTTTGCAGGTTCGACAAATAACAATTACCATCAGGTACCTTTCAACTAGTACTCCATTTTATGATCCTGGCTATAAACCATTGTAGTTTTTATCCCTTACATGTTTGTAATTTGCAGGACTATTGTGAATGGATTGTGCTACCTTGCGACATTTGTTTTCGGCATCAATTCTCTAGGCTTATTCCTTTATTCGGGTCAGCTTGCCTTAAATTCCTTCATGGATGGTTCCTCAAGTAAAGAAAATGAGAGTAAAAGTCAGGAGAATGTAGGCTCTGTGAAAGAAGATGTTGCAGAAGGGATGGAATTGACCAGTAGAAGAGAGGATCAGAGTCCTGATGATAAACAATAATGGTAGAGATAATTCAACAATATAGTGGTATATATAGGCTTCTGTAGTTTTAATTCATTTGCAAAGAGGAAATGTCGATGTTTTGCCACATTGTTTCAAGTTTATAACCTTCCTTCGTGATAGTTATGCAGTTTCTTATTCGAACCCTTCTGCTTTGGATGAAATACTGATACAACCATTGTACTTTTTCAAAATATTTACATAAGTTTTTATCCTTTTTATTATACCTAATGAAACCCTTCAATGTGTAAGGTTCAAAGTATAACCTTCATGATAAACATTGTTTCAAATTTATAACCTTCCTTCGTGATAGTTATGCAGTTTCAAAGTGTTTTAGCCTAATGTCAGGGCACCTGAAAGAGAGTAACATAGATCAATGCAGCAGATGCATGTTAGTGGGAAATTTTTGTTTGTTGTTGTTGGTTAAACTACTGCTGCATAAAGTTGTTTACTGAATATACAATATTCAAGGTTGATCAATGTCCCTTCTCATTTCTTCAAACCTATTAGCCATGGTTCGTTGCTACTTAAATTTTCATTAGCTGGGTTTCAGATCATTGGATTCATTATATTTCACATTGGCATCTAATTCCTTGAATGGTGGGAGATTAACATCATGAAATCTTGTCCTTTTAGATGTCCTTCTGAGCTGAAATGTTTCTATACAAATAGGAACCAACTTTGAAAGCTGTATTTGTGCTTTATACTGATAAAATGTGTGTTGATGCCTATGATATTTCAGAATGCTCAGTTTTGATGACATTTTTTGTGTACCAAGGCTAGTTTGTGGGTTATTATGTCTATCTAACAAAACCAGATTTGGTAAACAATCAAACATGAAAAGATTCCCAGAGCTTGAAATACTTATGGCCATGCAGATTAGCAGGTGCAGCACTTTCCCATGTTTGTTCTTGGAAACTATGAAGATTCCAACACATAATTTTGGAACAAGAACATGAAATAATGCAGCTTTTGAAGCTGGAAGTTGTGCTGAAATCAGTTCAAGCAGGAATAATGCAAGTAACAAAAACTGGAATATCTGCAGTGGCATGCACTGAAGTGCCTTTAGACCCGACCTTTGAAGAAAAGAACCAAAAGCCACTAGGAAACAGATAAGAAAACTGACGCATATATTTGACAGAAAATGCTTCCCACTGAGGCAACTCAGAGATAGGGATACTGTAACCAGAAAAGTTATATATATACATGTATAAACTGATATTGTGGAGTGTTCATATTTTGGGGCATTGCTGTACTGAAACATTCTCTGAATACAAGCTTTCTTCAATTGGTGTTTCATGGCCAATGACAGTAGTTCTACTAATAATAGAACCGTTCATTTGCCACATTATGTTATTTGGACTTTGCATGTATACAAATATGTATGTATAAATGTATGTATGTTACACCCAGACAACATAAAATGCAGCTTAGCATGGGTTTTTCGGTCATTACACTTTATTCAAAGATATGATAGAATATAAAAAAAGCATATGGTTTTTTATAGAAAAAGTAAAACAATATCCTAATAAAAAGCTAAAGTCAAAAAAACCCTAGTGAAATCCTCCTCTGTCAGTTTCTTCTTTCCTTCCATTACTTCACTCCAAGTAGTAGCAACCATTGCCGACACTAACAAAGCAAAAGCAAAAACAAAGCGGAGAACCCAACCATGAGCTGCTGCAAAAGCTTCTCTTCTTCCCGTTTCTCTTCTTTCTCCAAGCCTTTCCTTCCCAAATCCTTCAACTTACCGCCTTTATTCTTCATTTCTTCTTCCAACCCCAAGCCTAACCGCAGCTCTTTCCACCTCCGTCCATGGCCATCGCAACGCCACCTCTCGCCTATGGCGGCCAAACGTGTCTCCGTCCAAGCGAACTCCAACGCCTCCGCGGAAGAAAAGGGTCCCAAGCAAGGCAAAAGGACGGACTTGAAAAAGATTATGATCCTCGGAGCCGGTCCCATCGTCATCGGCCAAGCTTGTGAATTCGATTACTCGGGTACCCAAGCTTGCAAAGCGTTAAGGGAAGAAGGGTATGAAGTGGTTTTGATAAACTCGAATCCGGCAACCATTATGACTGATCCGGACATGGCTGACCGGACTTACGTAACTCCCATGACACCGGAATTAGTCGAACAAGTCCTCGAGAAAGAGCGTCCTGACGCGCTTTTACCCACAATGGGTGGCCAAACAGCCTTAAACCTCGCCGTGGCGTTAGCAGAATCCGGGGTTCTGGAGAAATATGGCGTGGAGTTAATAGGAGCAAAGCTTGACGCCATTAAAAAAGCTGAGGACCGTGACCTGTTCAAGCAAGCTATGAAAACCATAGGTATAAAAACTCCACCTTCAGGGATAGGGAATACGTTAGATGAATGTATTGAAATAGCTAATGAAATCGGGGAGTTCCCATTGATCATTAGGCCGGCGTTTACTTTAGGAGGTACTGGTGGTGGGATAGCTTATAATAAGGAAGAATTTGAGTCTATTTGTAAGGCCGGTTTAGCTGCTAGTTTGACTTCGCAAGTTTTAGTTGAGAAATCATTGTTAGGATGGAAAGAATATGAGTTGGAAGTGATGAGGGACTTGGCTGATAATGTTGTGATCATTTGTTCAATTGAGAACATTGATCCTATGGGAGTGCATACGGGGGATTCAATTACTGTGGCACCTGCACAGACCTTGACTGATAAGGAGTATCAAAGGTTGAGGGATTATAGTGTTAAGATTATCAGGGAGATTGGTGTGGAGTGTGGAGGTTCAAATGTGCAATTTGCGGTTAATCCTGTTGATGGTGAAGTTATGGTCATTGAGATGAATCCAAGGGTTTCGAGAAGTTCAGCTTTGGCTTCAAAAGCTACAGGGTTTCCTATAGCTAAAATGGCTGCAAAGTTGTCGGTTGGGTATACATTAGATCAGATTCCTAATGATATTACCAAGAAGACTCCAGCAAGTTTTGAGCCTTCTATTGATTATGTGGTGACTAAGGTCAGTAACTTGTTTCTTTGGATGGTTTTGTGGGTTTCCACGGTGTTTAAGATTAAGAACAGAGTAGTATATTTAACACCTATAAAAACTGAGAGTGGATTGTGGTTTCTTTATTTAATGCTAGATCATTCATTTATCACATGATGATGCATCTCATAGAAGGAACAGTAGAATAGAAACTTTATCTGTGTGTTTCAATTGGCTTTTTAAGAGGAATAATCTTGTGCCGAGGTTCAGATAGCATTCATAACTTTGTATACTTGCATATGATTTTATATTATCAGCTTATGAATATATATATTTTAATATCTTTAATCTATACAAATGTTGCAGATCCCACGATTTGCATTTGAGAAATTCCCTGGCTCTCCACCAATATTGACAACTCAGATGAAATCTGTTGGTGAATCCATGGCTCTAGGCCGCACATTCCAGGAATCCTTTCAGAAGGCAGTTCGATCACTGGAATGTGGCTACTCTGGATGGGGATGTTCAGAAGTTAAAGAACTCAACTGGGATTGGGATCAATTGAAGTACAGTCTCAGAGTCCCCAGCCCAGATAGAATCCATTCTGTATATGCTGCAATGAAGAAGGGGATGAAAGTGGACGAAATATATGAGCTGAGTTTCATTGACAAATGGTTCCTCACTCAGCTTAAAGAGTTAGTTGATGTGGAGCAATATCTTTTGTCCCGAGGTTTGTCTGATCTGACAAAGGAGGAGTTCTATGAGGTCAAAAAGAGAGGCTTTAGTGATAAGCAGATAGCCTTCGCAACTAAATCCTCTGAGGAGGAGGTCCGGAATAAGCGAGTATCTTTGGGAGTTATTCCAGCATATAAGAGGGTAGATACTTGTGCTGCAGAGTTTGAGGCTAATACTCCTTATATGTACTCCTCTTATGATTTTGAGTGTGAATCAGCTCCTACTGAAAAGAAGAAGGTTTTGATTTTGGGTGGTGGACCGAATCGTATTGGTCAGGGGATTGAGTTTGACTACTGCTGTTGCCATACATCATTTGCCCTTCAGGTTTGCGTTCCCTACTTCCTGTTTATGCTTCCCAACATTTAATAATGTCAAGCTGTTTATGTCGATTTCAATGTTTTGATAAATTTGCTGATTTTTCTCTTTTTTGCATTTTTTATCTCTTTGCAGAAAGCAGGATTTGAGACAATCATGATGAATTCAAATCCTGAAACTGTATCCACAGATTATGATACCAGTGACCGTCTTTACTTTGAACCCCTTACCGTTGAAGATGTTTTGAACGTTATTGAATTAGAAAGACCTGATGGAATCATTGTCCAGTTTGGAGGTCAAACACCCCTTAAGCTGTCTCTACCCATCCAACGTTACTTAGATAAGCATCGGCCTGCATGTGCCAGTGGGGCTGGGCAAGTTCGCATATGGGGTACCTCACCGGATTCCATTGATGCAGCTGAGGACAGAGAGAGGTTCAATGCAATCCTTAAGGAGTTAAAGATCGAGCAGCCAAAAGGAGGGATTGCCAAGAGTGAAGAGGATGCTCTTGCCATTGCAACAGAGATAGGTTACCCGGTTGTTGTCCGGCCTTCATATGTGTTGGGTGGCCGAGCAATGGAGATTGTATATAATGATGACAAGCTTGTGACATATCTAGAGAATGCTGTTGAGGTGGACCCAGAACGTCCTGTACTGGTTGACAAGTATTTATCAGATGCAGTTGAGATTGATGTAGATGCACTTGCTGATTTGCATGGTAATGTGGTGATTGGAGGGATAATGGAGCACATTGAGCAGGCTGGGGTCCATTCTGGTGACTCTGCTTGCTCAATTCCAACACAAACTATCCCATCTTCTTGCTTAGATACCATAAGGTCATGGACAACAAAACTGGCTAATAGGCTAAATGTTTGCGGGCTCATGAACTGTCAGTATGCAATCACAGCTTCTGGTGATGTTTTCTTACTTGAGGCAAATCCCCGTGCTTCACGTACTGTACCATTTGTTTCCAAGGCAATTGGGCACCCACTGGCTAAGTATGCTGCTCTTGTTATGTCAGGGAAGTCACTTTATGATCTAGATTTCACAAAAGAAGTGACTCCAAAACATGTGTCTGTTAAGGAAGCTGTTCTTCCATTTGAGAAGTTTCAAGGCTGTGATGTGTTGTTAGGTCCTGAAATGAAAAGTACAGGTGAGGTGATGGGCATCGACTTTGAGTTTGCAATAGCATTTGCAAAAGCCCAGATTGCTGCAGGGCAGAAGCTTCCACTTTCTGGCACGGTTTTCCTCAGTTTAAATGACTTGACAAAGCCCTATCTTGAAAGAATCGCAAAAGCTTTCTTGGGGCTGGGATTCCATATTATTTCAACATCTGGGACAGCTCACTTTCTTGAACTAAAAGGTATCCCAGTGGAACGGGTGCTGAAAATGCACGAGGGGCGGCCACATGCTGGTGATATGATTGCTAATGGACAAATCCAGTTGATGGTTATCACAAGCTCTGGTGATGCACTTGATCAGATTGACGGTCGGCAATTGAGGCGAATGGCCCTTGCTTACAAGGTTCCTATAATAACAACCGTTGATGGAGCCTTGGCAAGTGCAGAAGCAATTAGGAGTTTGAAGTCGTGCACCATTAACATGATTGCACTTCAGGACTTCTTCAATACTGAGACAGAGGTAGGGCAGAGCAAAAATCTGCTGTCTACTTCATCCTCTCTATAGATTGAGTAGGCATTTGGGGTAAGCACTTTCGCCTATTTTCTCCTTTCTTTGATGCTTCTTTTAATATGTTTCCATAAGCCTTTGTTGGGGGTCGAATTTCTACTTCTAATCTCTTGTTCTGTCGTATGATTTCAAATTTTTTGTGATAATGAATTTTGAAGAATGTAGGGTAGGGAACGTTCAAGCACTGCATTTTATAACATATATATATGTATAATAAGATGATGCAGTTTTCAGGTGCTTGTACCTATGTATTATCTTATGCAGCAGCAGACTTTTTTGTTAATTAAGAATTGCTTTGTCCAATAAATTAATGTGTGATAAAACTATAACCAAAGATAAAGCCTTGATTTCTTTTCTTGAAACAACTGTGATGACCAACGGATAAACTGATTATGAGCTATGACCTATAATCTATTTGCCGGTCATGGTTTAAGTGTCAATTGCTATTGATTATTTAATGGATGATTGATATTTGAGAGATAGGTGGAGACTGTAGGAAAAAATATTCATCTCGTTTAAAGGTTCAACTGGATTCAATTTCGGATTTAATTGGAGTCCAATATAATTACTAGATACGGGAGGGTCTCCGACAAAAAAGAAAGTTAAAATATAGTATTTAACGTATAGGATGTATTTGGTTGGTCGAATATTATATTATTACCCTTAATCTTACTTTGGATCCTCACAATTTTGTAATCTCGTTACATCTATTCTTTAAAGAGCGAATTGCACTAAAACATTCTCAAATTATGACACTCATTTTAAATTGGTTCTTGAAGTTTAAAACATTTTAATTATATTTTCAAACTATTAATGTTATATCAATTAGGTGTTTTCATTTTTTAAATTATTAATTTAATCATTAAATAACATGTAAAATCATATGACATAAAAGTAAAATTTTGCTTAATTTTTAAAATTTATAACTAGAAATGAAGTTAACTCAAGAAAAAGAGAGTGAAATATGCTTTCTGTAAAACTTCAAAAAAATCCCATAATCAAGATTTTCATAATATTCATATTTACGATACCAATCTTCTTCAAAGCTTTTACTTTAAATTATGTTACATTTAATTTTATTAACGAAAAGATTTGATTTATAATATAAATAATTTAAATATATAATTAAAATGTTTTAAAGTTTAAGGACCAACTTGTGGTTTGAAAATTTCTAGTGCAATTAACTCATTCATTAAGTAATCTTAAATTTTGGATCGATTTAATTTTTTTTCATTATTTTAATTAGTTTAGTCTTTATTTTTTGTATAATAAAAAACATAAATCTCTCTTTTTTTAATAATGGAACAATAGAGGTGATACATTAAAATTATAATTATTACATTTACTTTAATAATTTATTATTAGTATGTTAATTATGATTATAGTTGCAATTATAGTTGGTCATGCAATCATATTTTCATGAACTAATATAACTATTGTTTATAAATTTATTTCAACACTATATTTAGTTATTAATATATATGTAATGGAAAAAATTATATTGTATTAAAGGAAAGATGGTTTAAGTGTGTAAAAAAAATTTTAAACTTTTTAAAAAAAGCATTAAGTTCTTGTTTTTTTTATATGCACTTAATTGGGCACCTAAACTGTCAAAGTGCATAAAAAAATCTTTGACTGTTAAAGTTAACTGTAACACCTCCTAACCCTTATCCATTGTTGAAACAGGGTTACGAAGCATTACTGGATTTTTCAAATCAATTACAAACACTAAACGAATCATTTAACATACACTTAATAAATCAATCATATCGTCCCTTATTAAAACACTCGAGGCCCTAAGTATGTTTTAGAAACAATTCGGACTTATTCGGTTCTTTGAGAATTTTTCACAAAATTTCACAATTTTTTATTGATGCAGGGCTTACACGCCTGTGTGCCAAGGGACACGCCAGTGTGGCCTTGTGGCATGCCCGTGCTTCAGGCCGTGTCCTACCCCGTGTAACTCTCTGACTTGCCTCACACGGTCAAGTCACATGCTCGTGTGCTAGGCCGTATGCCTCACACGGCTGAGATACACACTCGTGTCTCTGCCCGTGTGTAAATTTCTAGACATTCTGTTTTAAAAATTTTAAATTGCAGGAGACACACGGCCAACTCACACGCCCATGTGATAGCCATGTGTCTCACACGGTCCAATCACACGCCCGAGTGTCTGGCGGTGTAGGCTAAATATGAGCCTTAAACAACAAGTTTACCATACCTTGCAAATTTTTTATATCAAACAACTCAAAAACTATTCATTCAATCGCTTCAAGACACATTTAAACATATTCAAAACATATCAAATAGACTTTCTAAGTGCCTAACTAATATACCATCATAAGTATTCCACACTTATTAACGAAACAATTCAAGAAGTACCATTTAAGACCAATTTCAAACCATGCCTTTTCCAACCCCAAATTTGCCTATTTCTAATCATTCATGCATCAACCTAAATATATCATATTAACTATTATTTTACCTCTTATAATTCAATCACATCAACGTTATAAGGCAATCATGCAAATACCACAATACCAAAACACAAGCCAATTACATGACTAATTTCAACAAAACACATATAGATTAACATTTAGTCAAAATAACCTATACATGCCATTATAACCAGAATTAAGTCATCCATAATTACCGATAGAACCAATGGACAGTGTGATATAGCTCCGATAAGCTTCCAACCCATACGAGCTTTTGATAATCTGTAAGGTAAATAAATAAAACAAATACGTAAGCAATGAATGCCTAGTAAGTTTGTATAATCTTTAATCATATTAATTCTTTTCAAATATAAAATTTTACATATCCAAATATTCCCATATTGTTTTTCCCTAATACTCATAAATTATATTCATCAATTCACAAGGTGAATAAATCCATAGTATCACACACATATACTTATTACCCTAAGCTTAGTAAAATTTATATAACTTTAACTCTTCCACACTTATTCCATATGTATATCATATAGCCATAGTAACAAGTTAGTGCATTTAACTAAACATTTTTCATATTGAACACATAATAAGTCATTTCATAAGAAATTTCATAATTTAAGCTTTACCATTCTTTCATGAGCACTAACTTATTTTCTCTTAAATACTTACCATTTCAATGCTTCAAATAAATAAACATACTACTATTCAATCAATAGTTTGGCACTTGCCTAATCATCAAGCAACAACAATAGTTAGCATACTTGTACATCTTACATATAAATTTAATATTGATAAACTTATTTTCTCGACATATCACACTTGGGTTTATTACTCATCACCATATACATAATTTTCTTGTATCAACAAATTAAAAATAATCATATATTTACATGTCACATTCAATAGTAAATAATATTTTACCAAGTATTTTAGGTATATACCGGTAATAACCATAAGTCTTTCAATATTAATTATATATATAGATCATTCATAGCATATACAATTCTCATCAATTTACAATCTAAAACAACTTTTCACAATTTCATATACAATCATTTAACAATATCAATATCCATTTCATGAACTCATAATTCATACATTTCATTTATACAATTCAATTCAATGTCCTATTCCAATTCATATTCAATATCAATGATATTATTAATTCATTTGTTTACCCATATTAACCCGACTCGGACTCGGACGGATACACGAATCTAACCAAAACACATCAGTTTGGCACCTAGTGCCTCATCAGATAATTCAAAGTAACAGATTGACACCAGTGTCTCATCGGTCATGCTGAACTAATTTGGTACTTAGTACCTCATCGAATTTATCCGAAGTAACAATTTGACACCCAATGTCTCATCGACTCGAAGTCAAAGTATCCCTGAACTCTTCCAATCTTATGCATGCCAACTATATCCGACTCAGCCTGATACAGTTAATAGGGTTTCAATATACTTTTCAATTTCCACAATTATCCAATATTCAAATATCAAAATTCCACATACATTCAATTCAATAACAATAAATAATCCTTATACCATTATTTTCATGAATTTCGTGTATATTTATTTATATAACAATTCATAACCATGAATGTACATAATTATCAGACAAGTTTCATATACATGAATTTTTCATGTCACTAACCAAGTCTTTCCAAATCGGAGAACGACTTACAGATATAAGTACATTGTTTTCTTTGTGCCATAACCTAGTTATGTTCTTTTTATTAAAATGCCATAGTCCAGCTGTAACGGCCCAATTTTAGTGATATCAGAACAGTGGTTTCGGAACCATAAATCTGAGCCAAAAAGAAATTTATTTTAATATTATTGCATGGTTTACAATATTGTAGAAATATTATATGAAAATACTAATAAGAAATTTTTACCGATTATGTGATTAATTAGGGAAATGACCAAATTGCATAAAATGCAAAAGTTGGATTCTAAAAGCTATCGGTATCAAATAGCTATGGAATTCAAAGTTGGAAGTCCTTATATGGTAATTATACCATTAAGAAAAGTTAGTAGATATTTATGGATGAATCATCCATGGAAATTAGGAAAAAGAAAAGGATTAAATTGGAATGTAGGAAAAATCAAAGATGATAACTAAATTAAAAGGGAAATATCATCATTTTATATCATCTTCTTCCCCAATTTACATGGAAACCTTAGGAGAGAGAGAAGAAACTTTCTTGGTTTAATTAGGTAAGTAATTAAGTTCCGTTTTTAGTAATTTTTATATTTTCGAGATCGGGATAGTGTATTCTAACTAATTTGGGGATTTATTTGAAAAGTTATCAAAGTATAGAGTTTGTGCCATGGATGTAAATGCTAAAAATTTGAAACTCATGGTAGCAAATGAAAGGTTGTTATTAGATAAACAATTTTTACAAAGTGAATTTTCATGAAATTGAGATTTAGGGACTAAATTGTAAACTTGTAAAATTCATGGAAAAATTCTAAATTTTGTGAAACATAAGTGCTGTAAATGATACATAGAAATTTTGGTTAGGCTTGGAATAAGGATTGAATTGTGAGAATTTCATTTTCCGAGCCTAAGGACATAACTGTCATTAATGAAAAGTTTAGTGGCAAAATGGTAATTTTGCTTAGAGTATAAATTGAATGCAATTGAATATAAATTGAATGAAATTGATCATTAAACTTATTTATATAGATCTGGACAACTCAAATTTGAAGCTAGACCGAAGAAAGAAAAAAGTTTCGGATTAGTAGATTTCGTAAATGAACAAGCATCAAGGTGAGTTCATATAACTTAATTGTAATAGCCCGGTTTAGACCCTAGTTAGAAAAGTAGTTTTTAGACCACAAATTCGAGGTCAAAAAATATTTGAATAATATTTTTGATGTTCATGATATGTGATATAGTATGTGTGAAAGTTCTGTGTGATGATTTTATCGTTTAAGTGTCGAATTGAGAAAAAAGACTAAATCGCAGAAAATGCAAAAGATGTGTGCTGTTTGTTAAAAGTACTTATTTGATGTGGTTTATTAAATTGAAGGTCCTTATGTTGATATTATGCCATTATTAGCTTGAGTGGACTATTATGGCCATTAAATGGATGGTTTTAATATTGATTCATTCAGGTTAATTAGGTATTTTGTAAATAAAGTTTAAATTAATAAAACCAAAGATGGAAGCTATCATCTTTTAGTGTTTTTTTTCATCGAAAATCAAAGGAAAAAGAAAGAATAAGTGCATTTTAGGGTTCGAATTATACAAGGCTTAATTAAGGTATGTTTTAGCTTCAGTTTTTAATGATTTTTATGTTTTTGAGATCGTTGCTAAGTGCTCTAGCTAGCCCATGTCTTGATTCATGAAATTGATGATGTTTTCATGAGATGATGTTAATGAACATTTGAGTTTTATGATGTTTGATGATGAAAGCTAAGTGTTTGATGGTTGATAAACATACTTTGTATTGAGATTTGGATGAATTTGCTTAGTGAGGATGAATTTGCTTAGTGAGGATTAAATTGTGAAAATGAGAATCTGAAGGGCTAAAATGTGAAATGAACAAAATATATGGGCTTATATGAACTAAGAAAAATTCGACTAGACAAGTGTGTAATGAAATTTTGTGTATTTTGTGATTTTGTGAATTAGGGACTAAAGTGTCAAAATGTAAAAATATGAGGGCTAATTTGTAAAAATCCCTAAATATACGTCTTTGGATTGAATTGAATGAGATGTGAGATTGAATGATTGAATTTAATTGCATTTAGATCAAGAGAGAGAAATTCAAATTTAGATCGAGGTAATAACAAAGTGCTCGATTGATCGACCAAAAATTGTTGTTACTTCATCCGAGGTAAGTTCGGGTATAATACATAATGTTTTAAACAATGTTATTATGAGAGAAAATGAATAGAAATATGATTGTGTAATTTAGTATATTAAACGTGAATTGAATATATGAAGCACTAAGTGTGCGAAAGATTGAAATAGCTACGGCTATCAGAAAGGGCACTAAGTGTGCGAGATCAAAACAGCTTTGGCTGAATTATGAGCACTAAGTGTGCGATACCAAGCTAATTTCGGTTTAATGTAGAGGCACTAAGTGTGCGATATCTTATAGCATCGGCTAAATTGATGGCACTAAGTGTGTGATGTCATTGAATGTTAAAAGATGATGATCGAATGAGTTAGTGCATTGAGCATTGAAGTGGTAAATGTAATAACTAAGTACGAGACTGTACAAGTATGTACGGAACCTATGTGGTTGATGTCGTTGTGTATGATATAGACGAACTTATGTGATTGATTATATTGTAGATGAAATAAATGAATCTATGTGATTGATGAATTGAGTAAAAGATAGATGAATGAACATGTTTGAATGAGATGATTAAGTAGAATGTATATGATGGTTTATGAGTAATAGAAAGGTCATGGAAAATGAGAAAGAGATGTGGATGAGATTGATTAATGAGTTGGATTAAGCTATGTGTTAGTTTAATTGCTTGATTGCGTTAGATTGTTATATTAAGTGTATTATATTACGAACTTACTAAGCGTAAAGCTTACTGTGTGAGAATTTTCTCTGTTTTATAGTGTTATAAAGCCAACTCGGATCCGGGATTGTCAGCGACTATATCACACTATTGGACATCTATTTTGGTACATTTTGGAAAGTGTTTATATTAAAGTATGGCATGTATAGGCTAGTAGTAATATGGTATGTTTTGAGAAATGTAATCTTGCCATGTGATATGGCACGATATTGAATATGATTTTGGATTGTGTTAGTTTATACTTGGTGTTGATAAATGGTAGCTTATAATGTGTATATATGCCTTAATGAGAAATGATTATTTGGTAAGTGCTTGGTATGAGAAATGGGTATGATTTTGGTTAATCATACCATGTTATGAATGGTATATAAATTGATGTTGAAATTGGCTGGGATTGTGGTTTATTTGATGCATATATAATGCTTATTGGTACAAGAGAATTGGGTGTGAAATATGGCTTAAACCAAGCCTATTTTCGTGCTACACAGCCTGAGCACACGGGCGTGTGTCTCAACCGTATGACCCTTTCACCCTGATCAATTTGGACAGTATGGCACACGGGCTAGACACACGGACGTGTCTGGTGACCGTGTGGCCAATTCAGGATGACACATGGGCTGGACACACAGGAGTGTTTGGTGGCCGTGTGACCTAGTCAATGTTGCATATAGGTTAAGGTGAGATTTGAAGCACGGTTGTACGGAGCACACAGCCTAACCACACGGGCGTGTGCCTTGTTTTAAAGGAAAAATTTTTATAAGTTTTTTAAAGTTTTTGTATGAGATCGGTTTGGTCTCGATCCCCCTTCAAAGCATGCTTAAGGTCTCGGAGACCTTTTAAAGGGACTATTTGGTTGTGAATCACTCTGATGTATAGATTTGAAATGATTGTTTAGTGATAGTTATTAACCGGTAATGCCTCGTAACCCTAGTCTGATGACGGATACAGGTTAGGAGTGTTACATTTGGTTGGTATCAGAGCTAGGTTTAGTAGATTCTAGGACTATCGTAGCGTGTGAGAGTCTAGCTATACATGCCATATATATATATACTACGATAGTGTGATGAATCATGATAGATAAAATGTGTTTTTCGTATAGTAATATATCCCGATCAAGCTTTTGCTAATGATGTTCAAAGTAATGTGCCTGCTCCCGCTCAAGTCTACGCAGAATTATTCTAGACTAGTTAGTAGTAGCCACGAGGAATAGGCCAAACAAGCCTTCTTCTAGATGATGAATGAGTGGTTTACGGAGTTCGTTCAAATGAATCCTGTAGCTTAACAACCTCCACCCCACAAATTCCAGTTGTGCCACAAGTTACTAATCCGATACGTTTGAGTAGACCCCTGTTGATAAAATTCGAAAATATGGGGCTGAAGAATTTAGGCCTACAGTTGCTGATAATGCTGAGCGAGCTGAATTCTGGCTAGAAAATACGATAAGAGTATTTGATGAGTTATCTTATAATCCTGATGAATGCTTTAAATATGCTATTTCGCTTCTGAGAGATACTGCATATCAGTGGTGGAATACCTTAATATCAGTGGTTCCTAGGGAACCTGGGAATTTTTTCAGACGAAGTTCAAAAAGAAATATATTAGCCAAAGATTTGTCGATCAAAAACGAAAAGAATTTCTTAAGCTGAAATAGGGGCGTATGACCGTGACAGAATATGAATGTAAGTTTGTGAGGTTGAGCAAATATGCAAAAGAATGTGTCTCGACGAAAACTATTATGTGTAAATGATTTATTGACGGGTTGAATGAAGACATTAAGCTACTAGTTGGGATTCTCGAATTGACAGTGTTAGAAACAATCAACCTGAGTGTAGAGATCACATGAAGCAATACATTAGTCCCAAAGCTTAAGTTCTGATGGAATCAAGTGTTGGCAGTGTCAGAAACAATAAGCCTGAGTGTAGACAGTGTGGGAGACGTCATATTGGTGAATGTTGGGACAAGTATAACAATAGTGTTTGTTACAAATGTGGCTCGCAAGATCATTTTATTCGAGATTGCACAAACTTAGTTGAGAAAGATAATGTTCAGAGTATGAGGTCAAGTAACCTAACAATTAGTGGTAGACCACCCAGAAACTCTAGTAATGTGAGTGGTACCCAAAGAGGGACAACTGATACAGCTGTGAGATCTGAGACAAGAGTACCTGCCAGAGCCTACACTATTCGCACTCGCGAAGAAGCATCATCTCCCAACGTTATTATCGGTACTTTCACCCTTTATGATATTGATGTGATTGCATTGATAGATCCAGGATCTGCTCATTCATATGTATGTATGA
The DNA here is from genome assembly GCA_020496765.1 of Gossypium stocksii. NCBI lineage: Eukaryota > Viridiplantae > Streptophyta > Magnoliopsida > Malvales > Malvaceae > Gossypium > Gossypium stocksii. Next base: position 8,821,824 of record CM035621.1, on the reverse strand, counting down.
ACTTAGTGTACAGTAAGACTTTACCTGTAGAATCTACTGAGTTTGTGATTAAAGTATTAAACCCCCTAGAAAACTGTGTTTTAGTTGGTAAAGTCTACAAGAATTGCCCTTTAATGATTCGGGGTAATTGTTTTATGGCTAATTTGATGTTATTACCCTTCGATGAATTTGATGTGATTTTGGATATGGACTGGTTGACATTACACGATGCAGTAGTGAATTGCAGACAAAAGATTATTGAGTTGAGATGTAAAAATAACAAAATTCATAGAATTGAATCAGATGATTAGGATAGTTTGCCAGTTGCGATATCATTAATGAAAGCTCAGAGACTTATGAAAAAGAGTTGCGAAGCTTATCTTGCATATGTACTTGATACGAAAGTGAGTGAAAGGAAAATTGAGACAGTGCCAGTTGTGTGTGAATATCCAGATGTATTCCCTAAGGAGTTACCGGGATTACCACCGATAAGAGAAGTTGAATTTAGCATTGAACTAGTACCGGGAACGACTCAAATTTCAATAGCACTATACAGAATGGCTCCGACAGAGCTAAAAGAATTGAAGTCTCAGTTGCAAGAGTGGACGGACAGAGGATTTGCTAGACCAAGTTACTCGCCCTAAAGTGCTTCTGTGTTGTTTGTGAAAAAGAAAGATGGCACGATGAGAATGTGCATAGATTACCGCCAGTTGAACAAAGTTACTATAAAGAACAAGTATCATCTGCCCAGAATCGGCCATTTGTTTGATCAGTTAAAAGGGGTTGATGTATTTTCAAAGATAGATTTGAGATTGGGTTATTATCAGCTACGAGTTAAAGATTTCGATGCGCCGAAGACTACTTTTTAAACGAGGTACGGACATTATGAGTTCCTCGTTATGCCTTTCGAACTAACGAATGCCCCTGCAGTATTTATAGACTTGATAAACCAGATATTCAGGCCATATTTGGATCGATTTGTTGTTGTATTTGTTGATGATATTTTGATTTATTCGTGTGACGAAACGGAACATGCTGAGCACCTAAGAATAGTGTTACAAACCTTGTGTGATATGCAGTTATATGAAAAGTTCAGTAAATGTGAATTCTGGTTGCGTGAGGTTGGTTTTCTAGGGCATATTTTGTCAGCATCGAGTATACGAGTTGATCCGAGAAAAATTTCAGTGATTTTAGATTGGAAGCCTCTGAGAAATGTGTCTGAAGTCCATAGTTTTCTGGGACTTGCGGGATATTATAGAAGATTTGTGAAAGGCTTTTCGATAATTGTAATATCGTTAACGAGATTGCTACGGAAAGATATTAAATTTGAATGGTCACAAGAGTGTCAGTAGAGTTTTGAGCAATTGAAAACATTGTTGACAGAAGCACCAGTGCTAGTTCAACCTGAATCAGGTAGAGAATTCATAGTTTACAGTGATGCATCGTTGAACGGTTTAGGTTGTGTGTTGATGCAAGAAGGCAAAGTGATAGCCTATGCTTCGAGAAAATTAAAATCGCATGAAAAGAATTACCAGACATCCGATCTTGAGTTAGTAGCTATTGTATTTGCATTGAAGATATGGCGGCACTATCTATTTGGTGAGAAATGTCACATTTATACCGATCACAAAAGCTTAAAATATCTGATGACTCAGAAAGATTTAAATTTACGACAGTGGAGATGGTTAGAGTTACTAAAAGACTATGAGTTAGTAATTGACTATCATCAGAGGAAAGCTAATGTGGTTGCTGACGTTTTGAGCCGGGAGTCTCTATTTGTTTTGAGGGTGATGAATACTCAGATAGCTTTGTGTGATGACGAGGTGATTATAGCTGAGATGAAAGTGAAGCCGTTTTTGTTGCAACAGATTATCGAGGCTTAGAAAGTTGATAATGATATGTTAGCAAAACAAACTCTATGTAAGAAGAACCTTGATTCAGAGTTTCGAGTTGGTAATGATGATTGCTTGAGATTTCGAGAACGAGTTTGTGTTCTGAGAAATTCAAAGCTAATTCAAATGATTCTGAGAGAAGCACACAGTAGTGGATTATCGGTTCATCCGGGGAGTACAAAAATGTACAACGATTTGAAATAGTTTTACTTGTGGCATGGTATGAAAAGAGATATATCAGAGTTTGTTTCGAGATGTTTAGTGTGCCAGCAAGTTAAAGTTGAACATCAGGTACCTTTGGGTTTGTTACAGCCGATTATGATTCCTGAGTGGAAGTGGAAGAGAATTACAATGGACTTTGTGTCGGGATTACCTTTATCTCCGAGAAAGAAAGATGCAGTTTGGATGATAGTTGACAAATTGACGAAATCAGCTCATTTTATTTCGATAAGAACGGATTATTCTCTTGATAAATTAGTTGAATTATACATTTCTGAGTTTGTGAGACTACACGGGGTGCCATTGTCTATTGTGTCTGATAGAGATCCGAGATTTACTTCACGATTTTAGAAGAAATTGCAAGATGCTTTGGGTACGATATTACATTTCAGTACGGCATTTCATCTACAAACGGATGGTCAATCCAAATAGATCATTCAGATTCTTGAAGATATGTTGAGATGTTGTATTCTTGAGTTCAAAGGTACGTGGGAGAAATATCTACCTTTGATCGAATTTGCATATAACAATAGCTTTTAATCGCGCTTAAAAATGGCACCATACAAGGCTCTTTACATTCGTAAATACAGAACACCATTGTATTGGACTGAGTTGAGTGAGAATAAGACTCACGGGATAGATTTGATCAGAGAGAATGAACAGAAAGTGAAAATGATTCGCGATAGTCTGAAAGCAGCGTCAGATCATCAGAAATCTTATGCAAACTTGAAACGAAAAGATATTGAGTTTCAGATTGGGGATAAAGTGTTATTGAAAGTGTCTCCGTGGAAGAAATTACTTAGATTTGGCAGAAAAGACAAATTGAGTCCAAGGTTCATCAGACCATATGAGATTGTCGAGCGTATTGGGCCGGTTGCTTACCATTGTTGTTGCCACCTGAGTTAGAAAAGATTCATAATATTTTTCACGTATCGATGCTTCGGCGATACAGATCCGATCCATCGCATGTCATTGCCCCTACTGAGGTTGAGATTCAGACTGATTTATCATATAGTGAAGAACCGATTCGAACCTTAGCTCGTGATATCAAAGAGTTGAGAAATAAGAAAATTGCCTTAGTGAAAGTGTTATGGCACAAATACAGCTTTTAGTGTTGATATTATGCCATTATTAAAACAAAGGAAAAAAAACACTAAAAGATGATATTATGCCATTATTAGTTTGATATTATGCCATAACAAAGATGTGTTAATAATGGCATAATATCAACACTAAAAGCTTTTAGTGTTCATAATTTAAAAGTACTTATTTGATGTGGTTTATTAAAACAAAGGTCCTTATGTTGATATTATGCCATTATTAGCTTGAGTGGACTATTATGGTCATTAAATGGATAGTTTTAATATTGATTCATTAAGGTTAATTAGGTAATTTGTAAATAAAGTTTAAATTAATAAAACCAAAGATGAAAGCTATCATCTTTTAGTGTTCTTTTCATCAAAAATCAAAGGAAAAAGAAAGAATAAGTGCATTTTAGGGTTCAACTTATACAAGGCTCAATTAAGGTATGTTTTAGCTTCAGTTTTTAATGATTTTTACGTTTTTTGAGATCGTTGCTAAGTGCTCTAGCTAGCCCATGCCTTGATTCATGAAATTGATGATGTTTTCATAAGATGATGTTAATGGACATTTGAGTTTTATGATGTTTGATGATGAAAACTAAGTGTTTGATGGTTGATAAACATATTTTGTATTGAGATTTTGATGAATTTGCTTAGTGAGGATTAAATTGTAAAAATAAAAATTTTAGGGGCTAAAATGTAAAATGAACAAAATATATGGGCTTATATGAACTAAAGGAAAATTTGGCTAGACATGTGTGTAATGAAATTTTGTGTATTTTGTGATTTTGTGAATTAGGGACTAAAGTGTCGAAATGTGAAAATATGAGGCCTAATTTTAAAAAGCCCTATTTATATGTCTTTAGATTGAATTGAATGAGATGTGAGATTGAATGGTTGAATTTAATTGCATTTAAATCAAGAGAGAGAAATTCAGATTTAGATCGAGGTAAGAACAAAATGCTCGATTAATCGACCAAAAATCGTCGTTACTTCATCCGAGGTAAATTCGGGTATAATACATAATGTTTTAAACAATGTTGTTATGAGATGAAATGAATAGAAATATGATTGTGTAATTTAGTATATTAAACGTGAATTGAATGTATAAAGCACTAAGTGTGCGAAAGATTGAAATAGCTACGGCTATTAGAAATGGCATTGAGTGTGCAAGATCAAAACTGCTTTGGCTAAATTATGAGCACTAAGTGTGTAATACCGAGCTAATTTCGGTTTAATGTAGAGGCACTAAGTGTGCGATATCTAATAGCATCGGCTAAATTGATGGCACTAAGTGTGCGATGTCATTGAATGTTAAAAGCTGATGATCGAACAAGTTAGTGCATCGAGCATTGAAGTGGTAAATGTAATAACTAAGTACGAGACTGTACAGGTATGTACGGAACCTATGTGGTTGATGTTGTTGTGTATGATATAGACGAACCTATGTGGTTGATTATATTGTAGATGAAATAAATGAATCTATGTGATTAATGAATTGAGTAAAAGATAGATAAATGAACATGTTTGAATGAGATGATTGAGTAGAATGTATATGATGGTTTGTGAGTAATGGAAAGGTCATGGAAACTGAGAAAGAGATGTGGATGAGATTGATTAATGAGTTGGATTAAGCTATGTGTTAGTTTAATTGCTTGATTGCATTAAATTGTTATATTAAATGTATTATATTACGAACTTACTAAGCGTAAAGCTTACTGTGTGAGCATTTTCTCTGTTTTACAGTATTTTAAAGCTAACTCGGATCCGGGATCGTCAGCGACTATATCACACTATTGAACGTCTATTTTGGTACATTTTGGAAAGTGTTTATATTAAAGTATGGCATGTATAGGCTAGTAGTAATATGGTATGTTTTGAGAAATGTAATCTTGCCATGTGATATGGAACGATATTGAATGTCATTTTGAATTGTGTTAGTTTATACTTGGTGTTGATAAATGGTAGCTTATAATGTGCATATATGGCTTAATGAAAAATGGTTAATTTGGTAAGTGCTTGGTATAAGAAATGGGTATGATTTTGGTTAATCATATCATGTTATGAATGGTATATAAATTAATGTTGAAATTGGCTGGGATTATGGTTTATTTGACGCATATATGATACTTATTGTACAAGAGAATTGGGTGTGTAATATGGCTTAAACCAAGCCTATTTTAGTGCCACACGGCCCGAGCACACGGGCAATTATAGATGACATGCTATTATGCAATTAACAATACATACATCCAGATCAGTATACATGCAAAATATTGACATATTTAGTATGGTTATCATACAATCAGTTTTACACATTTAGGGTATAAGTAGTGCTTAAGGACCCTACAGTAGGTTCACAATCGACTTGGGCGACCCATGTAACCTTAGAAATCAATTCATTAAAAATGGACTCACACGCCCATGTGACCTGCCCGTGTAGGCCTACATGCCCATGTGGCCCACACGGCCCAAATTGGCCTTAGCCGTGTGGATCATATGGTCTGGCCCAAAATCTCACGCTCCTGTGTGGACTCACACACCTGTGTGGCCCACACGGCCTAATTCAGTCCAGCCTATGTGTCGCACACGACCTGCCTGGGCATCACACGGCCGTGTCCTTCGCACACGGCCTGGCCTTGTAGTTCACACGCCCATGTTGTGGCACACAACCTATCACACGGCCTACCACGCACCCATGTGGAGTCGACAGTGGGGTTTTTTTGCTTTTTGTTGAACCCCATTTTCTGCATTTCTGGTACACACCTGTATCGTTTTTTATGCCTAATCACCCCCAAGCACTCCAATACCTAAAATCGATAATCCAAAGCCCAAATTCAGTCACTTAAATTGATAGCAAGTCAAATTGTTTCAAATAGCCAATCCTAGATCTTATCGATAATCCCTACCTTTGAACGAACACTGACGAACTCACACCTCGTCGGCACCGACTGAAAATCCACAGCCACTTAAAGACCTCCTAAACACAAAATAAAGCTCCAATAAATAATGATTTCAACAACCACCATAGAACCTGCATTCATAAAACTTACCAAACAAATGAAACCAGCATTGCTCACCAAGGAATAATGGATGTAAAATCAAAAAAAAAAAAGAGGGGAACAAGACCAAAGGATTTTTGGCTGAAGAAGAAAAAGAAAACAAAAACGAAAGAGCAAGAAAGTTGCAGAGAACAATGTGAGAATGATGGAGGAAATTTTTGGGGAAAAGAGAATAGACTTTTGGATGAACCGAAATTACCAAAAAATATTTCATAGGATCCCAAAATCCCTTACTTATCTCCTTCTACTTCCACTACTCAGACTTTTAGTCCATCTCAAACTCTCCTAGACATGTGAGCAAAAAATAATGCCCACACGACGATTCGAACACAGAACCTCCTTCACACCAACACTCCACTTAACCACCAGACCAACAAGCCCATTCTAATACATACTTACAATTATTTAAATAAAAGCCTACTGACCAGAGATAGGGCTTTATTCATAAAAATACCAAAATTTTCCCAAGTCATGGCTTGAACCTGGGACCTCCCAAACACACCCAGAACACTTAACCACTAAAGCAGACAGATATTTGTGTCACACATTCACAAAAACAAAAATTTAAATTTTGGGGCATTAGAGATTAAGTGACTATGGAATTCAAAACTTAAGGTCCTTATGTGGTAATTAGACCATCAATCAAAAGTTAGTGGATATTTATGGATGAATCATCCATAAAAATTGAGAAAAGAAAAAGGACTAAATTGGAATTGTAGAAAAATAAAAGATGATAATTAACAAAACAGAAAATATCATCTTATTTTCATCATCTCCATCCCTAAATTCTATGGAAACCCTAGAAGAAAGGGAGAAAACTAATCAAGCTTAATTATGTATGTTTCCATGTCCCGTTTTTAGTAATTTTTATATTTTTAGATTGGGATAGTATAAACTATCTAATTTAGGGATCAATTTGAAAAGTTATCAAAGTATAAAGTTTGTGCCATGAATGAATATGCTGAAAATTAGAAATTTATGGTAGAAAATGAAAGGTTGTTGATAGATAAACAACTTTTACAAAGTGATTTTGAATGAAATTGGGATTTAGGGACTAAATTATAAACTTGCGAAATTTAAAGAAAATTATATTTTTGAGAAATATATGTGCTGTAAATATTACATGAAATTTTCGGCTAAGCTTGAAAAGAGGATTAAATTGCATGAATCTCATTTTTTGAGCCTAGGGACGAAATTCAAATTAATGAAAAGTTTAGAGGCAAAATAGTAATTTTACCTAATGAGTAAATTAAACTTAATTGAATATGAATTGAGTGAAATTGATGATTAAATTCATTTATATAGATCCAGACGACTCAAATACGAGGTTAGATGAGGAAAGAAAAAAGTCTCGGATTAGTAGACTTTATAAACGAACAAGTATCGAGGTAAGTTCGTGTAACTTAGCATTGAATCTTGAAATGCTTGAAATGCATGTTACACGATAAGAAGGTTAATTGTATGTTCAATGTATAGAAAATGATAAAATGTTTGATATTACTTGAGGAAAATGAGAAAGTCCCAGTTGAATAAAAGGGAATTCGATAGATCAAGGAAAATGGGATATTACATGTGTTGCAGAAGGGATTTAGCCTAGATGGGTAATCCTGATATAAGCCCTCTCGATGTATATATTATATATTGGATTTAGCCCGGTCGGGTAATCCAGATTAAGCTCTATAGAGTATTTGCCACTAAAAGGATTTAGCCTGGACTGGTAATCCTGACAAAACTTTTTGAGCATATATTACACAGGATTTAGCCTAGACTAGTAATTCTGCTGTATGAGTGAGACTCGAGAGTGTGCTCTCTGATAAATATGAATATGAATTGACGGATTATGAATTTGTACACTTTAAGTGTATTACAGGGTATCCATCAAAATTCCGATAAATTTAACGGGTAAATACCTGGAAATGGATAGTGAATCTTGGAATAATTTATTCTTGAAAAGGTACATGTGATATGGGAATTAAGTATGTGGATATCATGATAAGATGAGCTCGTCTATGTATTGGTATTATATAAAATTGTTTGACTAACTCAAAGTGTTGAAGTGATGTATGATAGGATAATAATCCATTTGCTTAGATGCATGTATATTTGATTTAATTTAATGGAAACATGTGGTAAGTTAGATTCCTTGTTACATGAACTTACTAAGCACTAAGTGCTTATTCTGTTTCATTTTCCATGTTTTACAGTGCTCGAAAGCTCATAGAGGTTGGAGACGGTAGGAGTAATATCACACTATCTTCTCACTCATTTTGGTATAAATATAGACCTTATTTGGTATAATGGCATGTATAGGCTAGTGAGGTTAATGTATATGTTGAAATGGATTAATGTAACCTAACCATTGGAATGGCTAGTGATGACTTAAATTTTTGGTATGTTTATAAAATAAATTATAGTTTACATGTATGCTTGATATGGATTAAATTGATGAGATTGAACATGTAAGTTTGAAAAGGTAAGATTTGTATTAAGTGTGCATGTGAAAATATGACATATTGTATGATAAAATTGGTTGAAAATCATGCTTGAATTAGGTGGTTGGTATTGGTGAGGTTTTGTGCAGGTTTTAGATGATAATGGGTGAAAAATAGGGCTTGGAAAATAATCTTATTTTGTCCATATAGGTAAACACACAGGCGTGTGTCTAGGCCGTGTGTGACACATGGTCTAGAACACGGGCATGTAACCTGGCCGTGTGTCCCCTACATCCTGAAATTTGAGAAACAAAATGCTCCATATTGAGCACATGGACAGAGACACGGGTGTGTGTCTCAGCCATGTGAGGTACACGGGCGTGTCTCATGGCCGTGTGAAACCTGCACCTATTTTTTGAAAATTCAAATTAACCACACAGCCTAGCACACGTGCATGTGACTTGGTTGTGTGACATTAATTTGTTCATGAGTTGCAAGTCAGAGAGTTACATGGGTTAGGGACTCGGGCGTGTGACTCTTATAAGTGAGAAAAATTTTAGAATTTTGCGAAAAATTTCCTATGATCCCGTTTTAGTCCCTAATCAATTCTAATGCATGTTTTGGGCCTCGAGGGTCCATTTAAGGGACGTTAAGACAAATTTTGAGAAATGAATAGTAGTCATCTCGAGTTATCTGTAAATGTTTCGTAAAACTTCAGTAATGCCTTGAAACCCTATTCCGACGACGAATACGGGTTAGGGGTGTTACAAATAAGGCTTGAAAATAACTTTATTTTTGTCCACACGGGTAGACACACGAGCATGTGTCTTGATCGTGTGTGACACACGGTTTGTTACATAGGCATGTAGCCTGGTCGTGTGTCCCCTGCATCTTAAAAATTTGAAACAGAATGCTCAGAAATTAACACATGGGCAAAGACACGGGTATGTGTCTCAGCCGTGTGAGGTACATGGCCAAGAACACGGGCGTGCGACACTGCCGTGTGAAACCTGCACCTAATTTTCAAAAAATAAATTAACCACACGGCCTAGCACACAGGCATGTGACTTGGCCATGTGACTTCAATTTCTACGTGAGGTACAAGTCAGAGAGTTACACGGGTTGGAGACACGGGTGTGTGAAACCAGACGGCCTGACCACACCGGCGTGTCCCTTATCGCACGGTCGTGTGACTCATTTATATAAAGAAAACTTTGAAATTTTGCGAAAAATTTCCTCAGATCTTGATTTAGTCCCGACTCGGTTCTACTGCATATTTTGGGCCTTGAGGGTTTACATAAGGGACGTTATGACTAATCTCAGGAAATGAATAGTAAACGACTCGAGTTATTTGTAACTGTTTTGTAAACCCCAGTAATGCCTCGTAACCTTATTCCGGCGACAGATACGGGTTAGGGGTATTACACCAGCTATGGTCTTACATTTAAACATTGCCATGGTCTAACCATGGTCTTATCCGTCAATTCATCCTTTGCCACAAACGATGGTACTTAAATCCCGCGTTTCATTAAATCTGAACATTCACTTTAGTTTCATTATAAAATAATATTTCATGTTTTTAACAAATAGTATAAATAAATATATAATACCATCCATCAATTCAATATAATTATCAAGGTTCAACCATACGAACTTACTTGGGCCTATTTGTAGAATTTGTAGAAATTCAGGGTCTAATCTATTAATTTCTCTTTTCTCCATTCATATTTGAATTCTTGATTTATAGCATAAAATTACTCATTCATTAGCATCAAATTCAATTCTAATTCTCTTTACAATTTATAACATTCAATTTTTGAAATTACACATTTACCCTAAATTTTACAGTTTTTACAATTTAGTCCCTTATCAATTATCCTATCAATTAAGCTAATTTTTCTCAACTAACACTTTATCTAATTATTTTAGGCCACTATATAGCCTTTGATATTCAAAATTTCAACACCAACCTTATTCTTAACTTTTCACAATTAGGTCTTAAAATCAATTTCTATCAAAATCACTAAATAAAATCATCATATAACAAAATTAAAGCTTCAAATCCATGTTAATTGATCATAAACATCCATAACTTATCAATGGTAACTTTCAAATTCACCCATAAAATCAAAAACTAATGAATTAGATAGTTGGACCTAATTGCAAAAGTCTTAAAAACACTAAAATTTCAAGAAAAGAGCAAGAATTAACTCACATGAAGTGAAAATATGAAAAACCAGCTTCTTGGAGACCTCCTAAGGCGTTTTTGCTGAAGAAAAGTGAAATAAAATGAAGAAATATATAGAGGTTCAATTTAGTCCAATTTTTAACTATTAAATTTTATTTCTTTTTCCAATTTTGCCCCTTGTTCACACTAGCTTTATTGTTTTCTTTTACACACTTGCCGTCCAGTCTATTCCATGGGTGTCTAATTACCCTTTTGGTCCTCTCTTAATTTTTATTTGAGCTATTTAATCATTTTAGCAAGTTTTGCACCTTTTTCAACTTAGTCTTTCTTCCTTAATTAACTATCCAAACGTTAAAATTTTCTAACAAAACTTTAATACTAACTTATGTCACTCCGTAAATATTTATAAAAATACTTATGGCTCGGTTTATCAAATCGAGGTCTCGATACCTCAGTTTTAAAACTAATTAATTCGATAAATGTTTCTAAAACATAAATAACTAATTCATAAGCCTTCCTAATTCACAATTGGTTCATAAATACTAAATAATAAATTTATAAGCTCACTTGTCAAATTTTAGTGGTCTCAAACAACTGTTTCTAACATCACTAAAAACTGAGTTGTTACATTAACAGTCTTCTTTTTCAAAAAAATTCAAGCATCTCCACCATGTGTCATGATGTGGTTGTAACATATGGCAAAAAATGATAAAAGCCTACTAAAATCGATAAAAAAATATAAAAAATATAGAAAATATTTTAAATTTAAAATTATATAAATATATTTTAAATTTAGAAAGTAATTTAAAAAATAGTTAAAAAAGTATTTAAAATATATAATATTATAATATTAAGATAACAATAAAAATAAAATTTTTAAAAATGTAGATTAATTAAATCTTAATCCAACTTTAAAATAAAACTTACTTATAAATAATTAAAAATGAAGACACCTAGCTTAAGCAGGTGACAAATACTAGTATATAGAAAACTCGCTATCACTTGGATTAGATTCAAAAATTAATTGAAAACTTTGAATTTAATATTTGTTTATGATATTTTAGCATGTCGTGATGTAGTTGATGCAACACTAATTCATTGGAGACTTCAAAATATTCCGTAATTCTTTCTACAATAAACACATACATATTTTAGGATCCCTTCCTTTTGTTTTCAATGACAATGAGAACGATCAGGATTATTAAGCTTTGGGTGATGGTGAAAATGATTATCAATGTTCCATAGAAAAATGCTGAAGATCCACGCTTCATTTCACTTGCTTTCAGAAATATTTTTATGAAATTTCTATTTTTTTATTTTTTTTCTAATTATTTGTATTTGTTATTAATTTTAATTGTTTTTATCTTTTTTTTCCTTGTCACAATCACAACATGATACATGCAAGGGTAAAGCCAAAAGAATTTTTTTTAAAGGGGCCAAAATAAAATTTTAATTTTTAATAGTCTATATTTTTATAATTTTTAAAGGATTAAATCAAATTTTTATAATTTTAAGGGGTCACTAGATAAATAAATTAAACATTTCACTCTATAATCTTTCATACATTCCTACAATATTATCACAAAACGTAATTTTAGAATACTCAGATATCAGAAGAATTGGATTTGTGTTGTTGAAATAAAGTAAGACAATAAAAAAGAAAAAAGGGCAATCCAAGATAACATGAGCAAAAGAACACATAACTTTACAATGTTTAGCACCATCTTTTTTCCATGTTTTGATCTCCTTTTACTTTAAACCTCAATTTTAGAAAATAAAAGAATAACTGCATATAATATAAAGACAGAATATATATATATATATATGTATATATGTATATATGTATATATGTATATATGTATGCTTTCTTTTCCCATGAAAGCCTCAATACACTAACTTTTGTCTTTATGTTATCTTCTCTTTTTAGCTGCTTTTTCATATCTTATCATTGACACATTAAATCATTTAGGGCACTATTTTAATTTGGTCAAAAATTTTCCCTAACTGATTTTTTTACAAGTTTTACATTATTAACTATGTTTTTGAAAGGAGTTATGGCAATAAAGAGGAGCATAGGGAAAAAAAAGTATTCAATTTTTGTTTTAGTTAATGGTAAACTATATCATTAGTCATTAAATTATGGGTGAGTTTTTGTTTTGATCACTTAACTAAAAATAGTTACAATTTGGTCATTGAATTGTTTTAAAGTTTTCTTTTAAGTTACTAAATTATTCAAAAGTTTTATTTAAGTCACTAGGCTATTAAGTTTTTTTTTTAAAAAAAGAAGTTTCGCCAGCAAGCTTCAACCAGTGATTCAATGATCAATATAGTGAATTAGTACTCAATAACGAGTAGAAGAACATACCTTAAATCCAAGTCGATTAGATGATCAATGTTGGAGATCGGAGAAAAAGCTATTTGAACTTTGGTTCACAGATTCGTGACATCCAAAGCTATTTCATAAAAAGAAGCTGAACTGTAAAAGAGAAGGAGAAGAGAAGGAGAAAGAGAGCTTTCTATTATTGTAGGTAGTGCGAACAAAGAAAGTCATATAGCATTGATCTTAATAGCCTAGTGACTTAAACGAAAACTTATTCATAGTTTAGTAACTAATGGTGTAATTTAACCTTTAGTTAAACAAGTATTTTGAACACATGATTCTACTACATGAAAAAATATCATAAATATATAGTATTGAAATTTTATAAAATATGTAACGACCCAAAAATTAATGGTGTCGAAAAATACAGTTTTGGAGCCCCATTTTCGATGTTTGAGTTCGAGGTTATAATAAAGGTTAATTTAATTTTGGTCCCTCAATTTGGTCAAATTGATAGTTAATTAAGGTATAAGGACTAAATTATAAAAATTGTAAAAGTTAATCACTATGTATTTTTAAATCATTGGAGGACCAATTGGTAATATGCCAAATAGTAGTGGGAATTATTTTTCATCCACTGATTAATTAATTATAATTAAGTTTAGTTAATTATAGTTAATTAGGCTAATTTTGATTAATTTGGAGTTAATTTGATTAATTTCGAGTTAATCTAATTATAAAAGTAAAAATTAAAAGAAACCAAGCCATTTTTTCTTTCGCCCACTCATCTTCTCCACCAAAGCAAAAGGAAAGAATAGGTTTTGAGCATTTCAAATTTTGGTCCCTCAAATTGGCAAGTATATAAGTCTTTTTCTTGTAATTTTTATGTTTCTAATGTCGTGAGAGTTTGATTTAACTAGCCTATGTACCAACTTGCAAAACTATTAAAGTTTTCATTAATGAATTCTTGAAGAAATTGGTATTCATTTATTAGATTTTAAGCTTAGAAGTGAAAAAAAGACTAGTTTATAAAGTTTAATTACAAGTTTTTTAACATAAGAACTAAAGTGTGTAAATTTCAAAATTGATGCTAAATTTCTGTAATTATGAATAGTAGAGGGTTATAGAGGAATATAATTGAGATCGATTTCGAAATCGAAACTCAAATTTGAAAGATATTATAATTTTGGTTTTAGAGATTAAATTGAATAACATGCAAAACTTTAAGGGGCATCCAAAAGATGAAACTGAACCGATTTATACTTAAATATGATATTATAAGATTTTTTGAATTGATAAATTGAATTTAATTATTATATAGATCAAATATTGGACCAAATAAAAAATAACCGGGGAAAGATAAAATTGTAGAATAGTCCTTGAAGTTCCAACTTGTTTGTTGATTTAACCAGTTAAATTCATATGGTATGATTGTATTTAAATTTTTGTATATTTTAATTATGAATTTGTATATGTTTGATAGTAGTTTGAATTGTTTACAATTTGGTACAAATTATGATATATGGACTAAATCATAAAAAAATAATAAATTGATTAATAAATTGAATGTGATGAATTGAAATTTGATATATTTAATGAATTGATAGTTGATTATGACTGATAAAACCGTATTGATGCGAATTTGATTGATTATCGAGATAGATGGTTAAATTGAATAAAATTAAAAATAATGTATCTTTATAAAATTGTGAAATTGGCTCGAAATTGAGATAATTTATGCTATGTTATGTATGAAATGATATCTTAATTGATGACATTGAGATCGATAGAATGAGAATTGAACTTAAAATGAAATTGGATTATTGGTTACCTTATTAACTGTTCAGGCAAAGTTGGATATAATTGGCATATTATAGGATAGATAGAGTACGAGTTACTTCGACTACATGCTGATGAGTGTTGGGCACAACTTTTACCTCAGTTGTATTGATGAGTGCTGGGCACAAACTATTTACTTCGGAATTGTCTGATGAGGCATTAGGTGCCAAATTGGTACGTTGGTTGGATTCATGTATCCGTTCGAGTTCAAGTCAGGTTAGTATGGATATAAAATGTAAAGTTGATAATGGTATACCAATTGAATTGATATTTTGAATTAGTACTATAAACACGAGTTACGATATATGAATATTGATAGCATGTGAAAGATTATACGAACTAATTTAACGAGCCTAAAGGTCAATATGGAAAAATGTTAATGAAATGATTCGATTCAGAAAATGATATGAATATGATATTGAATCGATTAAATGTTGATTGAGTATGTGAATGACATGGTAATATTGATTATAAGTTAATTGGAAAGTTATATGTTTAAATTACTATATGATACGGTTGTATGTTGAACTCACCTTGTTGATATATGGTTGTCATGTTTAGGCAAACTTGTCAAGCTAGTAGCTTATCATATTTAATTGTAAATGGAGGTAAGTTGTTGTTTAATGCCTAAGAACTTACTAAGCATCGGTATGCTTACCCTGTTGTTTTCCCTTTCACTATAGGTTGCCAACTTGCGAAACGTGTCAAACAGATCCTCGAGAAGCTCACACTATCTTGACATTGATTTGGTAGTCTTTTAATCGTTCTGAAGCTTAGTTTTTAGGCATGTATATAGGTGTTATGCTTTTGTTAACTTAGAAGTTGATATGGTTGAACCTTATCTAATGTTTGATATTTGAGAAGGTTAATGTCAACATGTATATGTATGTTTTGGTGACTTGTTGTGACATTGTGAATGGCTTTAAAATGGTATGTTTGAGAATGAAATGGTATTGAATGGCCAAAAAGCATGGTTGAATAAATTGAAATTGACTAAATTGAATTGATATATTTTGATGTCAATTTGAAGTTATATTAGAATAAATGATTGGAAATGGTTAAAGGCAATTTTTTGGCATGTAATTGTGTTGATTTTATACAGGTTTAATTGTGTAATATTTGTAACACCCCAAACCCGGCCTAGAAGTTAGGCCCGAATTTGGCGATGTCATATTGAAGAGTTGCTTTTAAAACAGTTTAGTTAAAACTTAGTTCGAACAAAATATGCTTGAAAAGAATTTACTTAGTTAAAAATTGAAGAATTGAATTAAACAAATATTTAGGAAAAACCATATTTATTAAATATAACAGTAACTAAATAAATCCCTAAGTAAAAAGTGAAATCGGAGTTACATAGCCTTATTACACCACAGTGGAAAAAAAATTATCATAAAACATGTAATAAATCTATATTTAGAATTCCTAAGTAACTTGTAGTGTGGCTATCTCCGAGTCCTTTCCTGCGTCGAGCCGTCTATTGTGGATCACCTGAAATATTAATGATAAGGGTGTGAGTTTCGAAACTCAGTGTGTACAACCCTTGGCAATCAAATCAATATGTAAAAATCACATTGGGCCTAAGCCCTAACAATATCGGTGGCCTCTGGGCCTTAGCCCATGATAGCCTCGGTTGGGCCCGAGCCTAGATTCAAATATCAAGATGTTCATGCCATATGCAGTTACCCATAACCAACCCTGTACACGCTCTTCTAACCCTACACTCTTGTGGGGAGATACTCGACCCACCCATCCTTATACACCCGTTGTGACACCGGTTGCGGCACCACTCATCATTGCAGCAGAGCTGCTCGTAGCTCAAAAGCCTTCGTTGTAGCACCGGTTGCGGCACTACTTATCGTTGCAACAGAGCTGCTCGTGGTTCAGAAGCCTTCGTTGGATCCACAGTCGTCAAGCGACCGTGTGACCCTCATATACATTTCCTCCAATCAAAACCCAACCCACATGCAACATAATATCTCATGAATGCATCATCGTCACATACAATATACACCAATCATACTCATAACACATAGGGGAATTTTAGTCATTTCACTACTCAGGGGTATTTTGGTAATTTCTACCTTTAAAGGGTATTTTAGTACTCCTACCCTACGAGGGTGTGTTAGAAGTTCTACCCTATAGGGCATTTTCGTAATTCTACCTTTGAAGGATATTTTCGTAACTCTGTCCTAGAATGGTATTTTCATAATTTCCTAATGGTACGGATTTTAATTATGGATTCGGCCCATCAACAAGTCCTCGCGGCTAAAGTGAACGGACACTATGCACCAGGTAGAATTCAAGAGAAGAGAAGGTGGGTCACTTGGACCGCTTAAGTACCAGGCTCTTCCTAGATCCAATCCTAGACATGCAAACATCTATTGCCACACCTTAGCCTATCGACTTGTCCACGGACATGTTTATTACTTGGTTAAGTTTTATGAAATTTGAGAGTCCATTTAACTAGGCCTAAAGTCCATTAAAACCCTAGCTTGCATTTCTATGATCCTATAAGGCCCACTAGGCCCAATCATATTCATTAAATCCACTAAGTCCTAAACATGCTTATGTAGCCCATTAGGCCTGATCACAATCCAATTATACAATCATGCATGTCAATTCATCGTACAATTCCATATAACAATTTTGCCACTTTGGGCCCACAAGTTTGTCAGGCCCATTCGGGATTTCGAGATTTCAGATTTTGCCGATTTTCGTGTGTGTAGTGTATGTACACACCTGATTAACGACCCGCACTACAATATTCTCAGCCTCGACCTACAATCAAAACCACTTTCGAATCAATTCTATACCTTAAACTACAACTTAATCAAATCCCGAAGCCTTACCGTAACCTTACCGTATACCTTCAGCTTTTCTAGCCTTTCCTTAGCAAATATTCCCGAATATTCTTAGATCACTTGCTAGGAATCCTTACACCACTGGAAATCTTTGAACCCGAAACTAGTCTCCGATCTCGTGGCCTAGATATCTACTGAGTGTGCAATCGGCTTTTAACCACTTGATTAAGGGTTGCAAATTACAAAAACAAGTTTATGATGAAAGAAAACAAAAGAAATCGACAAGAGGACGTGGTTATTCGGCTTTTAAGAAATTAGGGATGGTGTTCAGCTTTTGTAGAGAAAAAAGAAAAAAAACACAACTCTATGGATTTTCGGTAAAAGGGAGAAGAGAATTCGACAAGAAAAGAAGAAAGAAGAGAAGAAGAAAAAAAAAGAATACAAATCGGCACTTGAGGAAAAGATGAGAAAGGATCCCAAATTTGGCACATATTTATAGCCTCAATTCCCAATTCAGCTCCATCACTTCCCCCTTCTCATCTCCTCGTTTTTCTCTTTGATAACTCCCTAATCTTTTTCCTAAATTTTCTCTCCTGATCACCTCTCTGAGAGTCCAGCTTCACGCCACTACCAATCTTCTAGAAACTTAAAATTAAACTCTAAAATAAATTTAATATTTTTTTCACAACAAAAATCTAATTTTTCTGACACACGAAGCCCATCTCTTCTAGGCCCAAAATTCAAGGTGTTACAATATTGCTCCAAACTTAAGGTTTGATAGGTGGATATAAGGTAGGTACCAAATGGCTTATTTGTATCAAAATATAGTCCACGTCACGACGTTCGGCGATGGTCGTTGCGACGAGCTTTAAATTTCAGGTCACGGCGTGATGAGTAACCCTGCCGTCACAACGAGACCAAGTCAGTATGTCACATTGCGATGAGGAACTCCCTCATGTCGTAACGTCGACTCGAAGTTTTTAAAATTTACAATTTAGTCCTATTTCGTGCTCAGGTCAACAAATGAGCTTTTGTAAGCTCGATTAAGGCTCGAATTTGATCATGTATCGTATTGTAAATGTGTTTATAACATGTTTGTATGTTTGAATTATCATTTTACTATATAATTGATTGTAGTTGCTCCGACAACAAATGTAGCATCTTGTTGCTCGAACCCGACGATCGGATCGGATAAGAGGTGTTACAAAATATGAATTATTAATATATTTATATATTATATAAATATAATTATGATTCATAAAAATAATCTACAACTATTTTAATTTCAGTATCACTTTCTTTATTTTAACTTTTTATTCATTGGATGATGGTAAAAGATATATATCATAAAGCAATACATGTTATATTAAGTGGTAAAAAGTTCAATTCTAGTATGAGTATTGTGGATGGAAAAAATATTGTTAGAAGATTTTATCTCCCATTAAAGGGTTTAGCCTAGCTCGACTTTAGATTTAGTTAGAGTCCAATATGATTACTAGATATTGGAGGGTTCTGCTCATCCCATAATCTTACGTTCTCAAATAGTGTTAAAATGCTATAATATATAGGATAATCTTATTACCGTTTATTTTTTTAAGAAATCTTATATTATGGGTGTAATCTTAAATTTTGAAATTTTTTATCTTTTTTTAATCAATTTAGTATTTTTTTATCTCAAATAAAATTTAAGCCTAATTAAAAACAAAATTCTCTTTTTATTAAAAGTAAAATGGTAAATTTCATACTTTAAAATTATAATTATTATATTTACTTTAATGATTTATTTTTTAGTATATTAATTATGATTATAATTAAAACTATAATTGATAAAGCATCCACTTTTTATGAATTATTATAGTTATAATTTAAAAATTTATTCCAACATTATATATTTACTTATTAATATATAAATTGTAATAAAAAAGAATTCTAATAATTTATCATAGAAACTTAGACTAAAAAATATATTAAAAAATTTATAGAAAAAATGATAATTTAATAAAATGTTCAAATCTTATATTCCATCAAAATAACCAAATAAAGTAACATACATCTTATATTCCATTTCGTAAATTTACATTTCCGTAATCTTATTATAAAATAAAATCTTACATTATTTGAATCAAACATATTTATATTAGTATAATCATATAAAAAATAAATTTTCGTAATCTCATTATAAAATATAATCCGAAAAAAAAGTGAGTTTGAAATTTTATGATCTTCAAATGTTGAAATAAAGTAAGGGAATAAAGGAAAAGAAATTAACCAATCCATGATAACATATGCAAAAGGACACATAATTTTACTTTAAAGTTAAATTATTAGAAAACAAAAGAATAATTGCATATAATCTAAGAGAAAAGAAAAATATGCTCTCTTTTCCCATGAAAGCCTCCACTCAATGGACTAACTTTTGTCTTCAATGTTATCTTCTCTTTTTTAGCTGCTTTTTCATATCTTATCATTCACACTACACCATTTAGGGTATCACTATTTTAATTTGGTCACACATTTTGCTTAAACTGATTTTTTTTTTTTTTTTTTTTGTAATTTACATTGGAATAAGATATGACAATAGAGAGAGGGAATTAGGGGGGGGGGGATAACAAAAATAAATGCACAACTACTTCAATTTCAAAATGGCTGGGAAAAATCCCTGTTAAAAAAATTGAGCACTGATTTTGTAGTGTGTGAAGCTTGATGATGACATTGCAATCGCATTGTATTTTGCTTACTTTTTCTGTTTTTTTTTTTTTTTTTTAAACTCATGTCCCCATGATTCATTAGCAGTTCAATTATCTTATCTGATGAAGTCCTTTTCAGTTGAAAATCAAGTAATTTCCTAATGCTCCATCATTTGTAATTTTCTTTTGAAATCGTTAAATAACTTGATGACTTTTTTTTAACTAATTTTCTTGAATTTAATCAAATTTTATATTTTTATTTTTTTAATTGAATTATGGTTTCCAATTTTTAAACTTTCCCTAAACTTTTTTTTAAAATTTTATTAGTATAAATATTATACAATTACAAGTTCAATAAAATATGTCCGATCAACTATAACATATAATGCAATCAATAAAAAACAAAACAAACAAAAAAAATTAAATAAAATCGAAACAATTTTTAAAAAAAAGGGATAAAATTGACACGACATATGCACAAAATAGGATTAAGACCCAACAACCTAAGTCCTCGTTAAAATGTAAAGTCATTTCCATTTCAACCTCCAACCAAATGGAAATTATAAAATTAATGAAATTGGTAGCCATTAATATGTATTCTTCAACAAATGATTCATTATTATGAAGTCCTTATCCACTATTTTGTACCCAAAAGGACCATAAATTTGACAAAGATTTGGCCCCAACCCTAAATTTTATTTGGACTATGAAAACATCCTTAATCCAATCAAATACATCAACTATCAAATCATATCATTTGTTCTGACCATTGTTTTATATTGTCTCCCACTTCTTACCAATCTAACGGCTCAAATTTCATCTTTGGTCTACCCTTTAGCCAGTCCGTGGCCTTTTTCAGCCTATCTTTATCAGCCTGTCAATAATTTCATTAACAGTAAAAAAAGAAGAAGAAGATTAAAATAAAAATCACACCCCCACTATTTTTGAAAAAGAAGAGCAAATATAACTGTTTTACAGTTTTACCGAACCTAAAACAAGGGACAAAAAACAAAGAAAAGTAACCCCAAAGTTTTTTTTTTTTACTATTTAAAAGGACTAAAAACTACAACATTTACTGATTTTTTACTCATAAAAAACTTCAAAGTTTACCACAAATATCTTTCTTTTCTTTTCTTTTTTTTACTTTTTACTGCTTTCTAGCGAACCTGCCTTAAAACCCAACTCCAGCCGCGCCAACTTCAAGTGCAGCCGGCTCGAGCTTCCTATTCTTCCAAAAGCAAGCATCGGGTGCAAGCTTAGCCGATGACCTCCTCGGCTCCGACTTACAGCGCGTGAGAACAAAGGACTCATACCCTTTAGCCATAGGCCCACAGCCGCCACCTCCCTTAGCTGCCGTAGCCATTGGTGGAGGAGCCGGGAAAGAACAGGACGACCTAGGTGGGTGTAACAAAAATCGAGCAGGATTACGGTCAATGCTGATCCTTGCTTTGGGTTGATCTCCACCGTCTTTTTGTTTGACTTCTGGCTTCTGCTGCTGCTGCTTCTTCTTCTTCTTCTCTGGTACACACCTTATGAAATCCGTACTGCACACCCAAGTCTCCTTGGATACCTCCATTGACAGCTTTGGCTCACACATCATTAATAGTAAACAATCTGGCAACAAATCCTCTTGACTCTCACTCTCCTTTGACTTACTTTCTGGATCGGGTTCTCCCATTTCCGGGCATTCGGATTCGGATCTTCCTTGGGTTGTCTCAGTTTCTTTCTCTTCTACTGTTGAAGTTGTACTCTCTTCTTCTTCAGCTTCTTCTTCAACAGCAGCTTTATATTCTTCTTCCTCCGCTTTAACACTAACAGTTTCATTTTCATCTTCAGCTTGTTGTAGGAGTTCTTCTTCAAGGCCACCTTCATTTTCTTCAACATAAAGCTTGTCAAGATAAAATGAAACATCGGGAAAAGTTTCTTCTTTTACTGTTGACTCTTTCTGGTCGTCTTCTTCTTTTCTTTCAATTTCTTGTTCTTGACATTCTAGAATTGTTTCTTCATTTGAACTTCTTCCTGAACTCTCTTCATTTACTTCAGCTTCATCCCTTAGTACCAAAACAGATTCAGCCTCTGTTTCAGCTTCAGCTTCTGGGATTTCTTGGTCCTCGGTTGCTTCACAAGAAACAAACATTTCACTGACTTCACTAAACTCTTGGCGTTCAATTCCTTCTCTTTCCACTTCCACAGCACCCTCTTGAACCTCTTCTTTTTCTTCTTTTTCTTGTTCATCTTTTTGCAATGGAGTTTCCAGGAATTTGTTAGCAAGAGCAGCCATTTTAACAGGATCAGATCTACACCTCATCAACAACAAAGCATTCTTGGGTGGTATACAAATACTCACCCTACCTTTTTCTTCTTCTTCATCACCCAAATAATCATTTATTTCAATATCCTCGAACACATGTCTCCTTTGACTGCTCCTCATCATTTCACTGCTTTTCCTTCTCTCACCATCATAATCACCATCACCTTCCCCACCACCAACCACCAACTCAATCTCCCTCCCTTTTCCTTCCCCTTCTTGTACTGCCACCAACCACCTTGCAAATACAGCCCCACAAGAGCTCCCATTCCCATTGCTCCCATTAGATCCTCTTTTCTCTTCTTTATCCCTTTGGTTAGCCATGCAAGAAGGCCTACAAGGCAAAAAGCAGTTAAACTCAGCCCCGAATGCCCTCAACGCTTCGCAAATAGTCACCGGAAAATGAACCCATTTCTTGCATTCTTGTTGCTGATGATGTTGACTACCGCTGCTCAAAAGATGAAAGCTGCTACTTGCTTCAAGACCATTGCTCCCATTGTTGGCATTGTTCCTATGATCCACTTTCCTGAAACTAACTTCCCCTCTTCTCTTAGATCCACAAGCTCTAAACTTTTTGCCTTGTTTCTTGGTCTTGACCCTAACTTGTCCTATACAAGTAACCTTAGGGGAAGAAGGCTCAGGGTTCTCAAAAGCACACCCTCTTTTCTTGCCATTAGTTGGGAACATGGGTGAAGCCTGGCCACCTTTCATGCTACCGTTGCTTCTCAACCTCCTAGTAAGCGATGAAGAAAGAGAGATTTGGGAAGGTTCCCTAGCACGACCAGGACTAAGGATGGATTTCGAAGAGATTTTCATTGACGAAGAAGAAAGACGTGAGGTGAAACAAATGAAGAGCTCGCTCGTGGTGCTTGTTGCGTTACTGCTGCTGCTACTATTGTTGATGCTAGTACTTCGATGGGGTCGCTCAAGATCCATTATTTCTTCAAGTGGTCTTTTTTTTTTTTTACTTTGACATGACCATTTCAATAGCAAGAAGAACAAACCCCAAAAAAGAAAAAAAATTTAAGGTTTTTGAGAGAATTTTTTGTGTGAGAGATGGTCAATGAATGAAGAAGAGAAATAATGGGGTTTTGTTTGTTTGATTGTAGAGTGGTGGGGTGCAAAGATTTTACAGATGGAAAGATTAATTGAAGAGAGAGAGAGGGGGTTTATTATTTAAGGAAGAAGAGGAACTGTTGGTGTTTTGTCTGTAGCAAAGTGTAAGCTTGCTTTACTTTCTGGTTCCAACAGGGGGCATGGGTGTTAGCATGTTCTCTTTTTTTGAGGGATTGTCTTTAAGTTGATTGAATTGACTATTTTAGCCTTGAATTTTCTAGGGAAAATCATTAGGGGAAAGTTTGTTCTTTTAGGGTCATTAAAAGTGGAAGAAACAACCTTCAAACAAGTGGTGGGCTGAGAGTGAAGTCTGTACAAACTTTGACTGTCTTGATTCTTACACTTACAAAGTTACCTTTAAGATTGGTCAATTGTTTTTATTCTTTTTAAAACAAGTAAAAATGAGAGGGAAATGAATGGTAAAAATATTATAAAGAAAACGTTATATTAATAGTTAAATTATATTTTGTTTTTATTAAAAAATAAATAAATTAATTTTTATATGTTAGATTAAATAGTAGATTAATTATTTTATTAAAAATTTCATTATTTTTTCTGTTAAAATTGATACATGTATGCCAACATAAGGTAAATGTCGCATAGCACGTATAACTGTTTGATTATTTTGCTAGTCATGTCAATTATTAACAGTAGAAATAAATTAAATTTTTAACAAAATAATCGGTGTGCCTTTTTATCCAATATACATAGATTAATTTGTTTATCTTTTGAGTACATGAACAAAATGTAATTTGACTCATAGTATAAGAGTTTCCATGAAACTTTTTCTGAAAAATAGAATTATAAAGAAAAAAATGGTAAATTTAATTTTTTTTATTTTTTTATATTTATTGTGTTTATAATTTTCTTTTGTCATAATAATAGTTTATAAAAGGTTATATATTTATAATATTTTTGAAATTATATAAACTTTAATATATTTATGTATTTGTATTTAAACTTGCACACAAGTTCCTTCCAAGTTTTTTTTTTTTCTAATCATTTTAATATATTTATATAATTTCTATAATTAAACCTATGAGAAAGGGTAATTTATTTGTATTATGGTATTTGAATTGTCGTCCCATAGGTGAAATTATAAGTGAGGAGATGAAGGCTTTTTTTTTTTAAGAAGAAGAAATATTTAAAAAAAGATGGGAATTATGCATCTTGTATTGGTGTGTTTGGAATCTAAATTGGTGATACATTTTAAGCGTTGAAATTCAATAATTATATAACAAAGCACTAAAATAATTTATATTGCAATCTAGAAAAAATATTGATTGAAAATTATTGTCTCCTTGTTTATGTCATCACATATCATTGGATATAGACAGATATGAGCAAATGATACCAATTATTCTTACATGTTACCATAATATATATATATATATATATACACATATATGAATATATACTAATTTTCTAAAACATTTGTACCATAAAATAACATGGACGAACCTCCAAAAAAGAACATTGATGAACCTTTCAGTTTTTCGGTTTAATTTATGACCCCCGTCACTTTTATTCTTTGTACAACTAAAATTTAATTCCTCTATTTTTTATTATAAGAATTTAATTGTTTTTACTTTTTATTTAATAATTGAAATTCAATTAATAATATATTGCAACTTTTTAAAAATAATTAAAAAAACTCATGTAGTTAATTTAAAAACTGCAGTCGATTGAATCTTAGCTCGATTGGTATGGACATTGTTGCCAATGTAGGAGAATATGAGATTGCGTGCACTAAAACCTATTATCCTTTTTATTTATGGATTGGAGAGGGGCTATGAATAATTTTAAACATTGTGAACAAATATTTTCAAAACTACAATTGTTAAAAATAAAAATCAAATGAAAATCATGTAAACAAAAAAAAAAAATATAGACTTTGACTCCATTTCTGTGAGATTATGCTAAACAACCTTATTACCTTGGATTCAAAATAAAAAACTTAAAAATCCCATTTCAATATTTTTATTTTCTTATTCGATATTCCACATATTAGCCATGTGAGTATTTTTTTTATTTTGAAAATATGATGTAATTCAGTTTAACAGAAGCCTTTTGATAGTATCGTGGATTGAATTTCAATTATTAAATAAAAAGGTAGAAAATTAAATTCTTGATATTAAAAACATATAGTTTGAATTTTAAATATGCAAAAAAGTACACAGATTGAGAGCATAATTAGACATAATTTTTTATAGGAAATATATATATATATATATATATAAATATTTCATACATTATCGGCGTAGTTAAAAAACTCTGCAACATAATTAACTGGTTGACACATACCCTTTAAAGTGCAGAAAATAATAAAATAGCAATTTTAAAACAAACATGTGATAGTATCTAGACCTTAATTGTGAAAATAATTTTTTCACTAGCACCAATAAAAGTTGAGAATAATGAAAAGATACATTGTAATCTTAAAAGGAAGGATTCGAATTATTAAGAAAGATAGTCACAAGTTCAGACAGAATTAATCTGGATAAAATAGATATAACTAAACTTTATAGCAGTGTATGAAATACTATTCTAATATACATGCTGATTTATGATAGAGATAAATGCATTTTGAAGATGTATGTGGTTACTTCTTATTGTTCCTTTTCTGTACACCATTAAAAACCTAATAATAAAACCATGCATGGCATTTAAGAATAAAAATGAATGAGAGAGTTTGTAGCATATGTCTAGTAGTTAGCCAAGGGTGGAGTGGAGGCTTCCCCTCCTCCCCTACCATGTTATACATGTATAAAAATAAACATGGGAAGATCATGTAATAATATGGCAGACAATAGCAACAAGTCGAGCATCGACAGAAAGAAAGGAAAACGTTGGCATGGAAAAAGAAAGGAGGGTGTCTTGGAAATATCAAACACCATCCGTGTGTTGTGCCCATCTTTTCTTTTTCTCCTAAATTTTGTTATCAATCCTTATATTTTGTAAAAGTTATGGATTTAATCCTCTATTTTATTTTGATCATTTTTAATCCTTATACTTTTTAAGTTGATTAGTTGTTAATAAATGTACTTTTCAAATTATGAGAAACAATAGCAGTAAAGTTTGTTTGGTTGAATTCTATTAGTATTCTTGCACTATGTGTGGTTTACTCCATATTCTCTTATAAAATCATTCTAAATCTCTTTACTTTTTAAACTTTAAAATTTCAGTCTTAACGCAAATAGTATCTCTACATCCCGTTATTGAATTTTTTATCTACAATATGTGAAAATGACAAATTGACATAAGGTTACGCATGAGTATATGTTTATTGCATCAGATTGTAAACAGCAAAACTTAATGGATTCAACTGTTATCATATTAAAGTACAGGGACTCTTAACAAAATTTAACCCTTGTTTTTCATCAATGGAAGTAGCCGTTTTCTGGTGTGGAGATAAAACAAGGTGGCAATACTAGAAAATATGCGGGGGCAAAAAATGGGTGGGTTTTTTTTTTTTTTTTTTTATGCACATGGAGGAGAGATGGAGGAGGTGAAAATATAAAAAATAATATCATATCATGATAGAATAGAATTTTAAAGATATGAAATAAACATATAATAATATAAACTGTTAAAATGAGCAGATGTGCACGTGGCCTATGACTTGGAGAGAGAGAGAGAGGGGGTGAAAATGACTTCCCAATATTTTTTGTTTTCATTAATTATTTACCCACTCGCCTTTTATGTTGTTTGTGCATAAACTGTCTTTTAACCCTACCCTTATTTTTTGTCATGGTTGAGCAATATACTTTCATTGCATTGTAATTTGTACTAAAAGCGTTCATATTGTCTCTTGTATGTGACTAAACAGTCCACTTTTCGAAGTACAAGTCAAGCTTTGGTCACAAGAGGAGCTCACCTTACACATAATCCAGGAATTATCTCGTCGTAATGCCAACAAATATATAAAAATACATTTCAATAACCAAAATTTCATATTTAAGAAGTCATAATCATAAAATCCAATCTAATTACTGTTGTTGCCCCAATGTCCAAATTTTCAAACATGCTTTGTCCACATATAAAGAGTTGCAAGTTTCATCACATTCACATCAATTAAAGAGTAGTTGGGGAGCGCGTGGGCAAAAGGCAAAGGCCAACAGAAAATTGAAAGTTGTGGGTAGGGAAAGAAAAAACCATGAGCAGTTGAAAGAATGAAAGAGGCAAAGACCTGGTTGTCGTTTGGCAGTAAAGGCAGGACAGACCCACGCTAGCATTACATTGAGAATTGCACTTAAACAGCGCGTGAGTTTTTTTTTTTTTTTTTTAAATAAACATGTACAAGCTCCCCATTTGGTGTGGGAAGGACCACCCTAGTTTTCTAGCCATTGAGCCAATCCTCACTTGCCACCTCAACATTGACCCTCCTTTTCAAAGTTTAGCCGGTTGGGCTACCCCATAAGTGATTTTAGCAAAGCTAACAAGGATTATGTATTAAACAATGAGGAAAGGGTTTTTCTTAAAAAGGAGTGTAGGGTTTTTGACCAAAGAACAAGACAAGACATGTATTGAAAGTTAAAAAAAAAAAAAAAAAAGGTCACTAAGATTCCTGCTTTAATTAAATGGGATTAAAGTATATGATTTGGCATTCTAAATCAAAGCCCGAATTCAAGGTTAAGACAACTGTAAATGGCATTAAATAAATTGGGTGATACTAATATTTCAGAATTTGGGATTTTGATCCAAAATCATGACATTTCGATAGATACGCCTATGCAGTGGAAAACAAAATTGCAGATATCATATCACTTATATAAAAAGAGAAAGCTTAAAAGCATTGTTGGCATTAGAGTTGAGGTGTTTGAGATTTGAGTTTGTGATTTATTACCAAAGGTAATGTGGTAACCACATAATCATTGTTGGGTTAAAAGAATATCATTAATTGATCCCAACCAAACTAGATGATAAAATCAAAAGATTGATTTGTTAATTATCATCAAAGAAGATATAATTTGCATTTCGTATTAACAAATTGGCATTCATACTTAATTTTATGGAGAGTTGGAGACAATGAAATTGTACCATTATTTACATATTTATATTTTAAAAGAAACTGATTTCATAAAATAAAATATGGTGATATGCCTCATGGTCAGGTGGTTCAAGCTTGGACCACTGCCTTCATATGGCTAGTTAGAATCATGGGTTAGGACTTAGGAGACATGGCTTGGGCTTGTTAGGCCTATATGTGATTGGACTGGATCCACTAGGTTCCATGGCTCGGCAGTCCTAGTCCCTAGTTGTCAACACAAGCAATTTTACATGCTACAACAAAGCTCCAAATTTTAAATGAATCCCATTTTTCTGATTCAAAGTGTTCAACTATATAAAATTTTCAGTAAAATGGAGGAAAAACGTAACAAAAACGTTGATGCTCAAGTATTTACAGATTCCGACAGGACACTGAAGGCTAACACCTGAAGAATTCCAACATTATATACAACGTCCTTAGCATCATATATTCTATCAAATTTATGTTGAAAGGAACAATTAGAAGAAAAAAAAAAATCCAAGTTATTTGTAATGTTGTAGTACTTACTTTAGTCAAGTTCCAGCACTACTTTACCAAGGATCTGTTTCTTGTCCTTAGCTTCATGAGCCTCTCTTACTTGCGTTATTGAAAATGTTTTCTCCACCGGTATACTCAGCTTCCTGGCTTCCGATAATCTGCGTATCTCATGTAAACCTTCCAAGTCCGCCCTCATGTATATCCATGAATATTCTGCAAGCATCGAGTGGTCAAAAGATTCAGCAGCAGATCATTAACATTACAGGATATGATCTATCGTCGGTAATGCAGCATTTCATGGCATGGATGAATTGAAATCTTCAAACTACGAGATTAAAATGGCAAAATGCATGGAAGATGCATAACACATGTTAATGTCTTTCAGACAGCAGAGCGATGTTTTTGTTACCGGTAAGACATACATAAGGCATATGCAAAATCAACAAAATGGGAACTTAATAACAAGATAGCAACAAACTGAAAATTTTGAAAATTTTTCACATATGCTAATATTATTTCTTCTTAGATCCTCTCTTATATAGATCTTAACTCGAGAAACAGTTTTCTTTTCTAAGAACATGCTTATCGAGAGTAAGATGACAAATAAACTATGTACCTATTCCGTGAGAAAATTTGTATCGAATTCTTTTCTTGAATAAAACAGCTGTAGCTGCAGGAAGCCCAATTGGTAGTCCATACCTGTCGCTCAGCGCTGCTGCCTCTCCCTACAATGATAGAGTAATAGACGACTAAACATTTGATAATGACATCACAGCATTCGTAAAAGCACCTACCAAAATTTCCAGCTAGCAAAGCTGGTATAATTTCTTAAAGGGTTTGCACCGGGCCATGACTCTTGTTATGTGTGTACCGCTAACATTGAGCAGGAAAGGGATTCGAAGAAAAGAGAAGGAAGTACCCTTTTAAGATGACAAGCATTACAAGATTACACCTCTTACCTGAAGTGTCATATAGTGCCCGCCTCTATTCAAAAGATTGATGCCTATTCTTTCTGTCTCTGGCACACCAATGGTGTCTAGGACAGCATCGAATTTTTCCTTAATTACTGACTCAATATCCTGAAATAAGCATCTCGTTAAAGCTCAAATCAGTAATCAATATAAGGCTGCGTCAATTAGTAAGCATTCCTAACAGCTATCAATATCAAAATAATAAATCGTAAATTATCACTTAACCACCTCGGAAGTGTAATCAACAGCCTGCTCAGCACCTGCTGCCATTAATCGATTTATACTTTGATTTCCACAAGTAGTTGTAACATGGCACCCTGCAGCAACCGCGATCTGAATGGCAGAAAAACCTACTGCTCCTCCGCCACCTATTACTAACAGCCTTTGCCTGTTGAATGAGAATTTGATCATGGGAGGATAATTTACAACAGTTCCCCAGAAAATTTAGTCGTAAAATTCAGTTGGCAGATTGTATTGTTATACTCTCAACCAAAAATAAGTTTGTTAGATGCGGCATGGAAATGAGATGGCATACTTCGTCAATATCATTATGTATTTACTTTAATTTAAAATGCTTATATAGAGATTCATCTTTGGACAAATATCCAAAGATAAACAAAATGAAACAAAATAAGTTCCAAGCCAAAGATAATGAGCATCACGTAATACAAATTTCGGATTGCTACTAGCCAATATAGTCAATGCCCTTCAAACTCTCTGATCTACAATGACAAACCTATGTACCTCAAAGATGATCATAAATTTCCATGAACACAGGCAAACAAGTTATCGATAGTAAGACACTATTAACAAGCCATAATATTTGACAACAATTTGTTGAAATCAGAAAATACACGAAAACATTGCTGAAAATGATGGCCATTCCAGTGAAAGAAACATACCCTTCAGTTATCCTTGCAGTACTTTTTAAGGCACGCCATGCAGTCAATGCAGCAAACGGAATGGCACTTGCTTCCTACAACACCCAAAAATAATTCTCAGATCCATGCTGTGCGATTATTAGAGAACCACGAATTAGAATAAATGATGATGAAAAGGTTAGTCAGAACACTAGAAAAAACAGACAGTAGATAATGTGTGAGTAGAGTGTATTATCATCCACTACCGCTAAGAATGAACAACAGGTAATTGTGAGTCACGAGTAAATCTATTTCTTTCCGGAAACAATCAAAAGTAACATAAATTTGTTTTTCACCAAAAGAAAACTAAATGATTGACTAAGTTACCACATGAGTCAATGAAGCTGGTTTCGGAGAAAGCTCATCCTCGGTGAGAATAGCATAGTCTGTGTATGTACCCCTCAGAGCAGTTGGATGCAGAGCACCAAAAACTTCCTGCCCTACAGTCAGTGACTTCACTGAAGCACCAACGGCTGCAACTTCACCACTAACATCACGACCCAAAATGAGAGGTAGAAGCGGCTCAAATATGGAACGACCATAGCCCGATCGCATCTGCGGAAAGAGATATTCGGAAAATTACAGCAACATGATTTTAGCTGCCTGATTTGCAATGCAAACTGAAAGGTTCTTTTTTTCTTCCTAATTTAATTTCAATCCTTTTGCAACTTTTGAAATCAATCCATAAAATTTACACAGTTTCAAAAATCCCACAACTAAAATTTGCATTGAGAAATTATATAAAAGAAAATCTAGCACCATCCAACATTTTAAATTCGTTTTTTTTTCACATTTTTATGGCAAATTAAACAACATTTAAATGAATTAAGCAAATTAAATAGATTCAAACAAATTAAACAAGGAAATAATTTTTTTTCTAAAAAAAACCTTCACATGCATAAGGAGATTGATTCATATAGCTACTAATTAACGGGAAAAAAACCAAAAGAGGAACTCATTTCCATCTCATTTCATTTTCTCGCACTTTCCCAGGAACCAAACAATCCAATAGAAAGACAAATAAAACAAACTTTTACGATTCAATTAAACAAGAAAAGTTCAACCAAAAAAGGGACTCACTCTGGTATCAAGGGGGTTGATAGCAACAGCTCGGGCTCGAACCAGAACTTCATTGGGCTTAAGATCAGGAACAGGCACATCGGGTCGGAGCTGCAACACCTCAGGTCCACCGAACCGAGGCAGCAACACCGCCCTGCAGCTGCTTACGTAGCACCGAATCGAACCCACTTTCATTGATAACTCCGAAATGGGTCTGGGTTTTAGGCTTTGAAGTTTCAAGACAGCCATCCTTTTTTCTGCTCAAATTTTCTGGGTTTCAGCTTCTTTCTTTTGTTAAATGAAAGGGAAAGCAAAGGAGAGACGTGGAAGTGTTTTAGCCCGCAGAGAAGAAAAAAAGTAGTTGTGAATTGTGAGTGAGGGCCTAAGGGGCGTGGAAGGAGGAGATGAACAATTTTTCATTGCTCATCACATTAATAAAATAAATAAAAATTTCTAACCTTATCTATTAAATCAAGTTAGGATTTTCAACTTGATTTTATTTTTGATATAAGTATCATATTATTAAATTAACTATTAAAAAATTCATTGAATTATTGTTTTCAATTATTTCTTCTCATACCAAATTCAGGATTAAAAAATAACATTCACATTACCATTAAAGAGTTCAACTGATACATGCAACAGTACTTAGATAATAATTTTTTTATTTTTTTAAAAAAAAATGTTAATTTGATGCAGTTAAAGTTTTTATTTTTTAAATACATAACAACATTATTTACCAAATATGTTTTATGTTGAAAACAAAAAACACAAATTTCAATCAACCCTAACTTATTCCAACCACTGCCATGAGACACAAGCAAGCACATTTAAGAAAACGAACTCAAATTTCATAGACAAAATTAAAACTTTCATGAACTTGTAATAATTACAGAATATTATCCACAAGGAAAAAAAAATGTTAAAGAGTTTCAGTGGGGAGCTTAGCCCCATAGTAAATCAGTCTCTTAACCTATTACTTTCCTTCCTGCATGTTTTGGGAAGGGGTACTGGTAGCAATGGCTGTGGTGAATGCAGCATTTTTAGATTCAGGATTAGCAGTTTGTGCAGCTATGGAAGAAACATTAGCATGGGAAACTCCTACTGGGGCTGGTGTCCTCGATACATCTCGATTCTGCTGCTTCTGCATCGTTTCGGCAGGAGTGGTGGTTGTTGGAGGATTTGTGCTAGGTTTCTGCTCTGCGTTACTTGAGGCATGCAGTTGCTGCAGCCTGTAATCGGTTTCAGGCCGACGGCAAACCTTTCTCAAAGGTACAATTTCCTAAGGGATGGAATATGCAAAAGACTCAAACAATGCAATATATAGTTTGTGCCCAGTGTGTGTGAGTGTGAAAACAATAATCGAGTAATTTAATTAACTAATACCTCAGATTGATCATGATCGTATCGCACCAAAAATCTACAACGACAACCTCTTACATCATGCCTCCGCCTTTGCGCATCAAGGACATGAGCATCAAAGTAAAGGGCCTGATCTTTACCTTCCTGAAAATATAGAAAGCATTCAAAAAATTGACTTCTGAGAAAAGGTTTGATCAAAAGAAATATATATATATATATATATACTCTCTCAAGATTGCTTCAATGTCATCTTTGATTGGCAGTTGTAAGCAGAAATCCACCTGAAAACAAAGAATAAGGTCTCCGGGAAGAACTGCAACACACTCAGATGCTTCACATGGGAGGGACCGTTGCCTGAGATGCTTGCGAACTTTAACCCACTCATCCTCCTCAGGTCCAAAGCCAGCAAAACGAACCTGTACTTCCTGCAAAAGACGGCAAAAAGATTTTGGAATTCTCTTTCTTGGATGGCAAATTTTGGTATTCTTTAGTTATTCATAAACCATTAAAAATTTAATAATGAAACAGAAAAAGGTGAAATGATGACAACTTTCAAAAGTATCTAATCAATTTCAGGGGGAAAAATAGAAAGATGGGATCAGGAAAACATAATAAATAAGAGGAGAATAGTTAGACTAGGTAATATATGTAACTCGTGCAATATTAAATAAGCACTAGCAGCAGCGTATGCAGTAACATTGAGCTGAAAACCTACCGGATCACCTGTTTCCATATATCTATGGGCCAAAAAGGTTGCAACATCATACCTGAAAAATAGAGATTAAGAAATTGAGTTAATTGAAAATAATTTGTTTACAAGAGAACAAAATTTATATGAGATGAAGGTAAGCTTCTGCCTCCAAACTTCCCAATCCAAATCACAAACTTACCACGCACCATCCCGTGAAGATTTAGCTTCAAACTCCATGAAAGATTCTGACATATGCCTTGTGGCAACAGGAACTGGGCAATGAAAACAAAGAGCAATCAGTCTAAAGTGAGATGATACAAAGAGGATAATCCACAGTAGGAAGCACAGAAGCCCCAAAATGAAGTAGAACTCTAGTACCTTTAAACACTTATTAATTAGGCTGCTTAATCACTTACATGTGCTTTTCATAGACACAAGCTTCTGAAGTAGAGATTAGTAAAATTCCTCCCTCAAAAGTAAAATTATCAACATATAATTAGAGACAAGAAAAAAGCATGGCTAATAGTAGAATAAGCAGAATCCTCCCTTAATGTATCTTAAAAATCTAACCTAATGATTAGTAATAAGCAGTTTAAGGAACCATTAAACTAACATATATGATGGATGATACAAATACTAGTAATCTTATGCATCACATTTAAAGACATAGGAAAACAGCTAAACAATGTGTACTTCTTCCATATTTCAGATAAATAACTAAATGGACTGTGAAGCATCCAATTATTAATCCCAAATTGAGGAAAAAGAAAGGAGGCCTTCAAGACTTCGAAGACAGAATCAAAATCCATTCTACCTGTAGCGGCTGGCATAGCAGTGGACATTGGAGCAGCCATAGGGGGAGGCATGGGAGCAGCAACAGGTTGAATTACATTTCTCACAGAATTTGAATCATCCCGAGGCATAGATGTAACATTTAACTTCCCAGGGACCTTACTTGATTTTGCCCTAATTGCATAGCGCCTATTTTGGAACCAATTCCATACCTACACAAAACTTTCCAGAGTAAAGGACTTCAAATATTTCCTCAATACACAAAAAATCAAATCAAGTTCTTACTTGCTTAAACTGCACAATAGTCCTCCCTTTCCGTTCTGTTGATTCACTACAACCAAAAGAAATTTCCTTACAGTAAAGAATTATACATCATGCCGCATTACATTATGCTTTCAAGGAAATTAATGCACACCTGAACTTCTCCGCCAGACTTTCAAGGATCTCCCGAGCTGGCATTTGATTATGGTGCTCTTGGAGAACAGTCTCCATATCTGCAACCTGGATGTAAAGATTAAGTCACAGACCCATTCTTTAGAGAATGCGGGAGGAATATGATTAACAAACAACTATACTACGTATCTCAAATACACCACGATTTCAGTATGACCTTCAGTGATAACCAAAGAAGCAGCTGATTAAAAATTACTTTTGCCTCAGAACATTCAGAATAGAATAGACCTCATACCAAATACTATTTGCAGCGAGCACATGTTTCTCATCCATGCTGTGATTAAAAGGGCATTACACCTTAAAACCAGGAACATCTTGCTACCAAAATTGCCCCTTTTGATTCTATTGCCATCAAGAACATTACCTACTTGGAATTTTCATTTAATCCCCACATCAGAGTTTCCAATTTGTATACTATTTTTCCAGTTTTGGTGATACTGTCAGGAGATATCCAAAGCCTACTCCGGGGCTAATCCCCTTCCCACAAGAAACTAAGAGCACAAGCTAGATTAATAAAGTTGAAAACCTTAAAGAAGCCCAAGGTATTTAGTACATAAGAGTAATTCCAAGCAAAAGCTAATGCTACCATTAACAAAGAAAGATAATACCTAAGCTCACTATTAAACAAACTATCAAGACAACCCTAAGAAATCAAAGATAAAAAATAGTAGCAAACAACTTAAAATAAATAAAAAAACCCAGAACTAAATCGAATAAATCAAGCAAGTCTAACTAATCCCTTCGACATTTTGAACTAAAAAAAGAAAATCCAAACATCCATATTCAAATACATGCAATGTAATAAATTGAAAAGGAGGGTACCTCAGTTTGGGTGAAACGGAAGGCAGGGCCACCATTACTAGGGGGCCGACCCATCTATTCCAACTCTCCACTCCCCCTTGCGCGGCCTTTTTTTTTTTTTTTTTTTTCTGTTTTTGGGAGTGTGTTTACGAGGTAAAGAAAGGAAGAAGAAAGTCAAGATTTTGTTTTGAAAAAAAAAAGTAGTTGACAAATTGCGATGGAAATTTAAATAAGAAAGAATTATTTCGTTTGGGTTTCGACTTTGGACCCTAATTTTGTCGCCAAATCAGGTGAGTCCCGTGCGTTTTATACTACGTATATTATCGTTTCATCCAGTAATAAAATCGACTTAATATAAAAATTTCTTAAAAATAGTAAGAGTTTTAATTATGGTAAATTATTTTATTTATTAAATTACAAAACAAGTTCGTCTCCTAAGTTTTTTTTCTTTTTCTTTGAATAATATCAAATCATAATTAAAAAAGAGTTTATAATTCTTAAATCTCTTCGAGTTAAGAACCATAATGATTAAAAGAGAATTTGTAATTCTTAAATCTCTTCAAGTTAAGAACCATGAGGCTACTACAAGAAAATCTTCCCATCCATGTCAACTCTCATTGCTTTTCAAAGTTGGAAAGATAAAACTCTTAAATCGTTTAATCATTTTACATCTAATCGCATTTTATTAATGATTCTATCATTAATTTTATTAGTAGGATCAATCAACATATAAAAAACGCTAACACAAAATAATCAACTAGATAACTTTCAATATCATGTGAATCACTCGAATCTTATATCAATAATCTCAATTTTTTTAAAGATTATAGGATTTGAATTGATGGGGTGGATGGATTTAGTGACAAATGCAGCTGCCATCTTTGTACCTAAAAGAAAAGGAAAAAGATCTAGCACTACACAAATGTTCTCATCTTGATCTCCAATTAGATTTGTCAAGGAACTAGCAGGAAAACATTGCATTGTGCATTCAACTTTAATAGTTGAATCAGAAAATAATAACCATGAAGTGGGATTCAAGTATATTCATTCCATTAAAAACATCTTTCTTTTGGTTTCATGGACTTTTCTTCCAACAGTGTAGCAAAAACATAGGCACTCAATGTTTCCTAAGCATCGTGGTCTTCAAAGTTGTTGACCTTTTCACATTCATCGATCCATTCACTGTATCTGTAATGAAAGAAGCCAAGTTAGAAACAATAAAGTTGAATGATAATAAGATGAATCACCAACTGGATTCACGTTGATTGTTACTTACATGTCTATGGGTTCTGTCAAAGCTGCAGAACCAGAAGAAAAGAATGACAATATCTTAGATAACTACACAAAATCACAGTAATGGAAGTCAATGTACAACAAAGATACTTAATAAACCACTAAAACACACTGCAATGGAATCCGCAAACAAATATAAAAGGATACCTTCACCATCATAACATTCTCAAGACTAATTTCATTCACAAAGAATCCGGAAACCAACCTTCCCAACATGATACATCAGCAAGAACTAGACTATGCTACAGAAAACGAAAAGGAAAACACAAAAAACAAAACCCCTTCTTCTATGCAGTTTTAATTTGGTAACTTGACGTTCCATAAACCTATTAGAACGCAAAACCATTTTACTTATAACCGGCCATCCTTAACTCTAACAATAAAAATCAACAACATCTAAACCACTCATATCTTTATGATTTATAATTTGACCAACAGGTGACATGTTCATATGCTTCTGAAGTTTTGCTTTGACATCACTTATATAAAGGCTTAGGTGAACCAAATTATCTTGGAAGTGATAACTGCAAGAGAAGCTTTGGGAAAAGATATGAGACGTGAACTTTGATGAATGATGATAATGTAAATTGTGGAATCAATGCAGCAGCAAATTAACATACCTGTAATGGTGGTGCAAAAGCTTTCTTGACAAATCCTACAAATTGCTTCACCAATCAAGTTCTTCATATCCCTAAAACCAAACCAAATCAAACCCTAAGTTTCCCGAAAAACAAAAACATAAATTCTAGAAACTAAATCTCACTTAGCACCCCCCCCCATCACCCTATAAAATTCGATCAAATAAAGTACACAATTCCTAGAAATTGAAATACCAATCGGTTGATTAAAGTGCTAAGGCCTCCATTCCAATTCCACTAATTCCAATTCAAATAGAACAAAATCTGGGTGCAAAGCAATTTATAACATTCACCCTAGCTAAAATCATATGTATATTTCTTGAAAACATCAAAGCAAGAATCAACAAAGAGTAAAAAAAGGGAAAACCTACAAGCGGCATTCAACACCGGTTCCATGGTTGCAAAAGGGACAACTGAAAACAGTATCAAGCTTGTCCATTCTCTTCTTAGGTGGTGGCTTTGCCGTCGACTTCCTTTTCCCCATATATTGAGAGAAAAAAGGAGAACACCTTAAATCTGTTATCAGCAATCAATAAATGATGCGATTAGATTCCTAAACAAGAAAAAAAGCATCAATAAAAAACCCTAATAAAACTATTCGACTCTGTTACTTAAGGTGATCAAATAATCAGCGCGACAATACATAACAAAATATTCAATGTTGTCAAATTTTCTTCAGGAAAAAAGGAGGGTTTTTTCTTTTACCTTATGGATGAGAGAATAGCTTGAGATTCAAAACCCAGAAATTAAAAATGATTTGGAGAATCGATGAATAAAGATTTTAAGGAGAAAGAGAGCAAATTATATATATATATATATATAGATACAGAAAGGTCTAGAAAGGTGATGAGAAAATTATGATTAACGCGGGCTAGGAATAAACGGTAAACGGTTTAAAAAACTGAAGCCAGCAAAGTGACACCGTTTTTGATCTTTTCTCCTTTTGCTCTAGCTTAAATCAATATTGCATCAATTTAAGTACTAAATGCTAATTCGATTTAAGTGGAATATATTTAAAAGGTTTAACTACTTTTTGACCCTCCAACTTTACAAACAAAATTATTTTAGCTTTTTATTTAATTATTAGGTTTAATTACTTTAAATTATTTAATTTAATTTAATCCACCTATTAACTATAACTAATGAAGTTTGATATCATCATCCATTAACTTTAACTTTGGTTCCATTTTGACCCTTTGGTTAATTGCCATTTAAGTCCTCAAGCTTTTGTCAATAAAAAATCTATAGCGATTAAACTTTTACAATTTAGTCATTAAGCCTAAATTAACTATTTAATTGACAAAATTGATTAACCAAATATCAATACATTTTTATATTAATCCAGTAAATATTCATAGTTTAATATTTACGAACTCAGTTTATGAAAATGAGATTCCGAAACTATCTTTTTCGATATAATTGAAAATCAAACTGTGATAATACAAATTGCATGTGACTTATTTCATCTCTTGTCAAAACTACTTCTAATCTAAAATTTATAATATAGGCTAAAAAAATGTGTGATGAAATATAAAACCATTTAGGTTATGGTTATTTTAAATTAACTAAGATGATTCGCATTATATCAGTGTATCATTTATCAATTAAATGATTTGAATAATAAAAATTATTAAATATCTCAAATTCATGAGAAATAATGAAAGCTTTTGTAATGAAAAATTTTAACTTGCAATTTGAATGAAATAAATTAATTATTTCAACTCCAACCAAACATCTGTATATAAAGTACATAAACACCTTTTTAAATAGTCATAACCTTTTATATTTGGAAGTTTACCAAATAAACATGATTATTTGGATTTGTAATCACCGAACAAACATATATTTTCGGTTTAAGGCACCAATCGAAACATCATTTCCTTGTATTGCTTAAAAATTTCATTAACTTTCTTTCTCATTTTCATGATTGTAAAAATATATGCATATCATATATATTATATAATTATGTACTAATCGTAATTATGCATGTAAAATATCATGTATATAATAAACTAGAATTTGACTTTATAAAAAATTAATCCATTAATAAACTATTGATTTAGAAGAATGAAGCAAAAGTATTGTTTTGGTCCATTAATAGTTCCTTTTGCAACCATACATTTTCATTTCATCTATCTTCTTTCTTTTTTTCTTGCATGATATATAACATATATTATATAATTTTCATACAAAAAATTATGCATGTTAAAATATCATGTAAATGGTAAACTAGAATTTGGTTTCTATCAAATAAATAATAATCCATGAGACAATCATACTTTTTCATAATGTAATTAATATTGGTATAATTTAACTATTAAATTCTGACTGTTGCAATACAGGTAAAATAATAAATTTAACATACATTTTTTCCTAATAAAAAGTTCTTTTATTAACCAGAATTTAATAAGATCACCAACATCAATGTGGCTTTATTGTTGATAGTCTTCCTCATAGTATCATGATAGTAGTGGCATGTGAATGCACGATGAACATACACACCTTTAGTTTCTCATGAATTGTGAAATAGAACCTTAAAATTTCTGGTATACAAAGATAAAAATGAACTTATGAGAAATTAACAAAGGTGTCAGTGAGTGTATAAATGTCACTTTCTTTTAAGTTTTATTCGCCCCCATTTATATTTCGATGTGCAAAACAAAAGTTTCTATATTTTGATGTACTAAACAAATAAATTTTAACTCTTATTTATAAGAGTTTCCACGTCTCTTCATAGAGACATAACTATTCAAATGGATAGTCACATATTTTAGTAATAACATAATAATTCAATAATAATTGTAACGACCCAATTTCAGTGAAATTGGAATAGTAGTTTCGTGACCACAAATCCGAGCTAAAAAGAGAATTTATTTTAATATTATTTCATGGTTTATATGATGATAGGAAAGTTGTATGAAAATTTTGATAGGAAAATTTTACTGATTGAGTGATTAATTAGAAAAAGGACCAAATTGCATAAAATATAGAAGTTGAATTCTAGAAGTTAGAAGGATTAAATGGCTATGGAATTCAAAATTTAAGGTCATTATATGGTAATTAGACCATCAATCAAAATTTAGTAGATTTTTATGGATGAATCATCAATGGAATTTGAAAAAAAGAAAAAGGACTAAATTGGAATTTAGTAAAATTAAAAGATGATAGCTAATTAGCATAGAAAATATCATCATTTATCATCTTCATCCCCAAATATTTCTACGGAAACCCTAGGAGAGAGGAAACAAACTTTCTTGGCATAAATTGGTAAGTTTTTATGTCCCATTTTTAGTAATTTTCATATTTTTTATATCAAAATAGTGAAATCTATCTAAATTGAGGATCAATTTGAAGAGTTATCAAAGTATAGAGATCGTGCCATGGATGTAAATGCTAGAAATTGAAAATTTATGGTAGAAAATGAAAGATTTATGGTAAATAAACAATTTTTACAAAGTGATTTTGCATGAAATTGGGATTTAGGGACTAAATTGTAAACTTGTGAAATTTAAAGAAAAATTCTGATCCTTGTGAAATATATGTGTTGTAAATATGACATGAAATTTTTTACTAGGCTTGGAAAGAGGATTGAATTGCATGAATTTCATTTTCCGAGCCTAGTGACGAAATTAGAATTAATAAAAAGTTTAGGGGCAAAATAGTAATTTTTCCTAAAGTGTAAATTGAGTCCAAAAGAATATGAAATGTGATATATTGATGATTAATTTCATTTATATAGATTCGGAAAGACCAGATATGGATTTGGATCGTTGAAAAGAAAAGATTTCGGATTAGTAGATTTTTATACGAACAAGCATCAAGGTAAGTTCGTGTAACTTAATATTGAATCTCGAAATGCTGAAAATGCATGATATGTGATATGAATGTTAAATTGAATGTTCAATGTATAAATATGATGAAATGGTTGATATTGCATTGAGAAAATG
Organism: Gossypium stocksii; assembly: GCA_020496765.1. Classification (NCBI taxonomy): domain Eukaryota; kingdom Viridiplantae; phylum Streptophyta; class Magnoliopsida; order Malvales; family Malvaceae; genus Gossypium; species Gossypium stocksii. The sequence goes on along the minus strand of CM035621.1, from coordinate 8,779,445 downwards.
GATGAGTCCCGGTTGAATGAGGAAATTTGATGAATTAGTGTAAGGTGATTCTGCATGTGTTGCAGACAGGATTTAGCTCAGACGAGTAATCCTGATAAGCCTCTCAAGCATTATGAGATAAAGTCCTACAAGTGTAATGATTGTTAGTCACATATGTTGTGGACTACCGTAGCTCTATGTGAGCATCGAAGTACATGATTTGCTTAATTGTAATTGGTAGTAATTCCATATAAGTTGTGGAACTATTGCAGCTCAATATGAGCATTGAAGTATGTGATTGCTCAAAAGACTTGAAAAGGGCAGCTTGAAAGTTTTGTACACATTGAGTGTACTATATGAGTATCCATTGATATTCCAATAAATTCAATGGGCAAAACTTGTAAAGGGATGATGAAACTTGAGATATTTTATCTTGAAAATGCACATGTGATATGGGAATTAAGCATGTTGAGAATATGATATGATGAGCTCATCTATGAGTTTGTACTATGTGAAATTATTTGACTAACTTTGAGTGTTGAAGTTGTGTATGATAGGATAATGATCTAATTGCTTAAATAAATGCTTGTTTGATTAAATTTAATGGAAACACTTGGTAAGTTAGTTTATTGTTACATGAACTTACTAAGCACTAAGTGCTTACTTAGCTTTATTTTCTCTATTTTATAATGCACGGAAGCTCGTGAAAGTTGGAGATAGGTCAGAGCATCATCACACTATCAACCGACTCATTTTGGTATATAAAGATGTTTATTTTGGTAAATGGCACGTATAGGCTACTAAGACCAATGTTGATAATAATTTGGATAGATGTGAACCAGCCATTGGAATGGCTAGTGATGGTTTGATTTTGTTGTATAAAGATAAAATGCAATGTTTAAACATGTGTTGAATGAGTTGTTATAATTAGTTTAAGCATATATTTGTGGAAAGGTAAGAGATAAAGTAAGAAGGCAAGTATATGCATTAAGCTAAATGTTTAAATTAGCATGAAAACATTGTTTAATTGGTCTGTTGGTATTGATATAGCTTTGTGCAGGTTTTGGATGAAATGGGTGAGAAATAAGGCTTGGAAAACAGCATTATTTTGTCCACATGGGTAGACACAAGGGCATGTGCCTAGGCCGTGAGTGACACACGAGTTGATACACGGGTGCGTGTCAAGGCCGTGTGTCCCCTGCATCCAAAAATTAGAGAAATAGAATGCCCTGTATTAAGCACACGGGCTCAACACAGGCATGTGCCTCAGTAGTGTGAGATACACGGCCTGGAAGTACGGGTGTGTGATACGACCGTGTGAAACCTACACTTATTTTTAAAAAATTCGAATCAACCACACGGCCTAGCACACGGGCGTGTGACTTGGCCGTGTGATCCTAATTTCTTCATGGGTTGCAAGTCAGAAAGTTACACTTGTTAGGGACATGGGCGTGTAAACCTACACGGCCTGACCACACGGGCGTGTCCCATACCATACGGGCGTGTGACTTCTACAAATGAGAAAAAATTTGTAACTTTGCGAAAAATTTTCTAAGATCCCAAATTAATCCCTAATCAATTCTAATGTATGTTTTGGGCCTCGAAGACTCATTCAAAGAACGTTATGAAAATTTTCAGAAAGTGAATAGTAATTGACTTGGTTTATCTGAAAATGTTCTGTAGTCTCCGGTAATGCCTCGAAACCCTATTCTGGCGACGGATATGGGTTAGGGGTGTTACAATAATTATGATATATTATTATTAATTAAGTAATATAACTTTCAATAAAAAAATAACTCATCATTATGAATAATGATAACTCTTAATTAATAACAAAATGAGTCCAAGATTTAAAGGAAGCTTTCATTATAACTTGGAAGGAATATTAAGATTGGGACTTTATTGATGGTGCGTATGATGGGAGTCATCACCAATCGGCTTTAGGTATTGTGGCCAGGAATGAAGAAGGGAGAGTTCTCTTATCTTGCTCAGAAATCTATCAAGGGGTGGCCTCCGCCTTTGTTGTTGAATCAATTGCATGTCGAAAAGTAGTCCAAATAGGAACTGAAAAGAAATGGTCGGCAATCATAATCGAAGGAAACTCTCTCGCAATAATCAAGAAATGTACAAACAAGAGTTAAGATCGATCACATGTAGAATCATATATATATATGATATTCAACATAGAACAAATAGATTTAGGAATTTCATGTTCAAACATATATCGAGATCTGCAAACGCTCTTGCTCATATACTGGCAACAAAAACCTTAAAAAGAAAGAAGGAGGTGTACCTAGTTATGAATGTCCCTAGGTATGCCGAAAATCAAAAGAAGATTGATTGGGTGTGTGAACCAAACTAAGGAATGATCAAAAAAGAAGGTAAATGAGAGGAAAGCTTCAAGAAAAGTAAATGAATAAGTTTTTTAAAAGAAGAGCTTTCTCGAGAACTGAAACCGTAAAAAAGAAAAGAGAAATGATAGACAGTCGACAGGACAAGTATTAATAATTCTGATTGGGCATTCGTTCGACACTTTAATTATCGTTCTAGACTATTCTACATAAATATCTAGATTTTTTTTATTATTTGGGCCACTTTAAATTCTGTGGACCGTTTTAGTTATTTCTTTTGGTCATCACCAATCAGCTTTAGGTATTGTGGCCAAGAATGAAAAAGGGAGAGTTCTCTTATCTTGCTCAGAAATCTATCAAGGGGTGGCCTCCGCCTTTGTTGCTAAATCAATTGCATGTCGAAAAGTAGTCCAAATAGGAACTGAAAAGAAATGGCCGACGATCATAATCGAAGGAGACTCTCTCGCAATAATCAAGAAATGTACAAACAAGAGTCAAGATCGATCACATGTAGAATCATATATATATATATGATATTCAACATAGAACAAATAGATCTAGGAATTTCATGTTCAAACATATATCGAGATCCGCAAACGCTCTTGTTCATATACTGGCAACAAAAACCTTAAAAAGAAATGAGGAGGTGTACCTAGTTATGAATGTCCCTAGGTATGCCGAAAATCAAAAGAAGATTGATTGGGTGCGTGAACCAGACTAAGGAATGATCAGAAAAGAAGGTAAAGGAGAGGAAAGCTTCAAGAAAAGTAAATGAATAAGTTTTTAAAAAGAAGAGCTTTCTCGAGAATTGAAACCGTAAAAAAGAAAAGAGAAATGATAGATAGTCGACAGGACAAGTATCAATAATTCTGATTGGGCATTCGTTCGACACTTTAATTATCGTTCTAGACTATTCTACATAAATATCTAGATTTTTTTTATTTGGGCCACTTTAAATTCTGTGGACAGTTTTAGTTATTTCTTTTGGTCATCACCAATCGGCTTTAGGTATTATGGCCAGGAATGAAGAAGGGAGAGTTCTCTTATCTTGCTCAGAAATCTATCAAGGGGTGGCCTCCGCCTTTGTTGCTGAATCAATTGCATGTCGAAAAGTAGTCCAAATAGGAACTGAAAATAAATGGCCGGCGATCATAATCGAAAGAGACTCTCTCGCAATAATCAAGAAATGTACAAACAAGAGTCAAGATCGATCACATGTAGAAGCATATATATATATGATATTCAACATAGAACAAATAGATCTAGGAATTTCATGTTCAAACATATATCGAGATCCGCAAACACTCTTACTCATATACTGGCAACAAAAACCTTAAAAAGAAAGGAGGAGGTGTACCTAGTTATGAATGTCCCTAGGTATGCCGAAAATCAAAAGAAGATTGATTGGATGCGTGAACCAGACTAAAGAATGATTAGAAAAGAAGGTAAAGGAGAGGAAAGCTTCAAGAAAAGTAAATGAATAAGTTTTTGAAAAGAAGAGCTTTCTCGAGAACTGAAACCGTAAAAAAGAAAAGAGAAATGATAGATAGTCGACAGGACAAGTATCAATAATTCTGATTGGGCATTCGTTCGGCGCTTTAAGTATCGTTCTAGACTATTCTGCATAAATATCTAGATTATTTTTTTCTTTTTTTATTATTTGGGCCACTTTAAATTTTGTGGACCGTTTTAGTTATCTGTTTTTTTATTCTTTTGGTCTTTTACTATGTAATATTATTTTATCTATTTAATAAAAGTCTATTCTGAAAATTTAGTAAAACAAAAATATTGCGACTTTCAAAGTAAATAACATGTTCATTCTAATTTAAAAAGTATTTCATTTTGATAAATTTACTACTAAATTAATATCAATTAACCAAATTATAAATGCAGGTGATGCACCAATAGCTTATTTTAATATTGAAGAAAATATTGACAAAAAGAAAACAGGAGACCTTTCTGAAACTTGGAAGTTGATGGGGAGCATTTGAAACAAAGTGAGATTCTGAAAGGTGAGATTTCCAATTGGCATTTTCTAGGAATTGGAATATTTATGGCCAAAGGAGTCCTTTCTTTTCAAATCATATCTCCATATCATTCCTCCACTACTATTTCATTATATTATTCCTCCATATATGCTATTTAGATTTTCAAAGATTATGAATTTAAAGTGGGGGTTTTTTTAAACCAAAATAATTAATTTATATTTCATATAGTTAATTCACGTTAATAATCTCCCATTTAAAAAAATTTATAATTTATATTGAAATAAAATGTTAACATAATTTTTTTTCAAAAGAAGAAATTAAAAAAAAAGAAAAATAAATTTTTCCTTAAAAATTTATTAACATGATTAAAGTATAAATATAATTACAGAGCTAAAACTAATTAAAATGGAACCCCATGCCTCTTTTAGAAGATATTATGCTGTCACTCACTCGAATTGAGATGCTCTAGCACTGCTTCTTAAGAGTAGTGTGTTTATTGATTTCACCATAACGGTTTGCTTGAAATCATAATAATCTATTTTTAGTCAATGTTAAGATTGAAGGTGAAGAGATCAATTAAATATAAAATGTCAAATTTATTAGGAAGCATTTAATGATTAAGATGTTCACTATCTTAAGTGTGATATAAATTTAATTTACGTTATCACAAGAAAATAATTAAAATGAATTACAATTTAATCATAACAACCGCAAATAAAATATTTCGACTATAATAGTAATTTAACTAAAATATTGATATAAAGATATGGTCACAAAAAAATAATTAAAATGAACTACAAATAATAATCTAACTAAACTATTGATATAGAGATAATAGGAATACAATAGTTTCCTACTCTTAGGCGAAGGTATCGGCTTTCTCCAAGTGTGCAAATGCTTGTTTGACAAAAAGGAAAAAAGTTTGTATGGGTATATATACAAAAATTGACAGTGGAAAAACTGATTCTGAAGAATCTAATTCAAAAGGCATAAACTTTTATAATAATAATAAAAATGAAATCCTCACTCTCATTTTTACCTCCTTCTTCTTCTTCCTCGTTCTCTCTGTGATAAAAAAACGACAAAATGGGAAGAGGGAAATTCAAGGGCAAGCCAACCGGGCACCGCCATTTCTCTACTCCCGAAGAGCTCCGTATTCCACTATCTCTTTTGTTCTTTTCCTTTTCTTCGTATTTATTTACTTTTTTGGAGTCCTTTGCATGGTATACTTGTACGTATTTTCTATGCGGTTTCCTGGCATCGGATCTAACCAATCTTTCAGTTGCTGGATTATTAGCTCTACCGTATTGATTTTGATTTTGTTTGTTTATTTTGTGTGTGTGATCTTTTAGGTGCTACGTAGAGAAAAGAAAAGGGAGAAATTTATACTTTTAAATTTTAAGTTTTAGCTTCGTATAAACTTGGGAATGATTCTGCCTTTAATGCATGAATAACTTGGGAACTTTTGAGTCAAATTCTTAGACAAAAATAAGAAACTATATTTTTTTCTTATAACTTTTATTAATTTCACCTGTTTTGTTTTTTTGTTTTCCTTAAATGTTCTAATGGTTGCAGTTGCTGGTAGCTCTGCTCGTCCCCGTACTTTTAAGAAGGTAAGATTTTTATGCTGATTCTAACAAGTTGATTCACTTATGAATTTTGTTGATTCTTCTTCTAATTTGTTTGTTGTTATCATGTATTATGTATTGTTGCTGTATATTGCCTGAAAAGAAGTGTATATGTATACGTATATGTATATGTATATGTATATGTATATGCATCTCAATCTTAATAGTGATTTCTGTGAAGGAGAAAATACTTAAAACTTTACTTTGACAAACCAAAATTGATGATTTGCTTTATTTTTTGTGCAAATTATGTTGGTTGTCTTTTCATGTAGGGTGGATGCAGGGACGAAGCCAGAAAATTTTGTTAGAGAAGGCTGAAATTAAATTGTAATTTGTACAATACTAAAAATATAATTTTTAAAGGATTAAATGAAAATTTTTTCATTTTTAGGGGGGTCAAAGTGCAATTTTACCTTTACTAATTTAAAATTTTAAAAATTTTAAAGGGCCAAAATGGAAAATTTTCCATTTTGGGGGGGGGCCGGGGCCCCTGCGACCCCTTAGATTCGCCCCTGGGTGGATGACAGGTTTGACTGTTGTAATTTCATGAGTTTTGGCTGTTTGGGCTATTTTAAGTCACGTAATTTCATCTCTTTTGGAATGTATTCTTAAAGAGATATTGATATGGAATTGGAATTTTTATGTGTGAAGACGTATCTTTTGGATGTCACACTTAAATGGCTGTAATTGCCAGTAAATCTAATTTTGACATATATAGTGACAATAAATTAATATTGAATGGTTGCAATAAGTTTATCACCTAAGTTGACGATGTTTGTTTTGTTATCTTTTTGATGCTTCACAGTCGGTTATGTCGAATGTTTAATTGGAAATTTTAATTTTCTTTTCGATGCTTTCTTTCCTCCCTTTTAGGGATGTGTATCCATTGTAGTACTTCATTTAAACTTGGTAAATGAGATAATATTTATCTTTCATTCTAGGAAGAAGCTGAAGTGGAGGAAGAAGAAGAACGGTCTGAAGAGGAAGTAGAAGAAGAGCCTGAGGTCATTACATTTTGTACCTTTTTAGTATAATATAATGGGCACTGTTTCCATTTGCTATGAGTTCTTGTTGTGTTATTTAACTTTTATACTTCCTGTTTGATTTTGGTGATATTATGGCAGAAACGAAAGGGGACCCAAGGGCTTATTGAGATTGAGAATCCAAATTTGGCCAAACCAAAGAATGTCAAAGCTAAAGATCTTGTTGTAAGTTTGACAAATGCTCCTCTGCTGCACAAAATCTGGATTGATATATGAATTTATAACTGTACTGAGTAATTGAAATTATATGTTCCAGATGGGCAAAACAACTGAACTATCAAGGCGTGAAAGGTTTGTGATTCTAGTTCTCTCACTTTATCAAATTTGACTGATTGTTGCTTTATCGTGTGCATCTGGGTCAACTTTTGATTGCTTAAATACTTTTACTAGTTTATAACAATTGGCATTTTGCTTTAGTAATAGTTATCTGTCATATCACAGAAAGGAAAAAAGATATTATTATCATTGTTGATTCATATATAGTTCAACAATTCACTTTGTTGGACCAGTTTTATTTTTATGAAGCACTGTTAACTCTTTCTGCTTTTGTTGAATCTAGAATTGATATAACATAGTAGTTCTTTTGTTGTGTTAAGTTGCATTTGTGGGATAACTTTGAGGCTGAAAAGGTAATAGACTTTTTGGACATTAAATTTTAGTCTCTTTTGGTAAGGGAAAAGATTTCCCACAACTAACAAATATATGATGTAGATTTGCTATACGTCTAAATCCTTCTCAGTAACTCTACCAACTGCGGGGTTTAAAATTTGTTACCTCAAAGTTGAAATCATGTCCCATATGCCTATAACATCCGGGTGTTTACAGAGTATATCTTTTATATTAGCATCATGTTGAATTATAACATCAATACTTTAAAAGATTCCTTATGTCTTTAATTAGAGACCTTAGTCAACATTAGTTCTAGATTTTCCTTAGAGTTTTATATGCTTGTTACCTCATTGTTGTGCTTTCCTAGATAGTTTATTCTAATGATTATGTTTTTACAAATCTTAACTTCTGTTGAGATTGAATATTTTGTAAACTGTATTCCTAGTTGGAATGGGCTGAATTTGAATAAATATTTTTCCTTGACATCTTGGCATGTAATGAGCAGAAGCCTTTTCATTACTTTCATTGAAACTGCTGTGGACTATTTGCTTCAAAGTTCAAAGTATGGTGGTTGATATGTTAAAGCATGTAATGACTGCAGAGGGAAATTTTGTTTGCAATGGGGGTTGATATGTTAAAGCATGTAATTATATATTTCAAATTGGTTATTTCCTTTGAGACCAGCTTGGTTGTGCTCTTATTTTAATGTTTATGACTGCAGAGAGGAAATAGAAAAGGAAAAGGCACATGAACGATATATGAAGCTGCAGGAACAAGGGAAAACTGAACAAGCAAGAAAGGATTTAGGTAACTTAAATTGAGTGGTTGTACAGTATTGTAACCTAAATTTAGTGTTTGGCAGCCCTTGAAAATATTATGATACTTTGACATGGCTTTTTCTGTGTCCTCTGTGGGACTGATTTGATTCTTTTTGGTTAACTGAATTCAGACTTGTAGCTGAGGTTGAAATTATGTTCATTGACTATAGTTCATTTGGATCCCTGGTCAAGGCACCCTAGTTTTTAAACGGCGCCCATTGCTTAGACAATGACAATTGTCCATGGACTTAAGTGGTTAGAAATGTTTTATGGAGCATTGAGATATACTCATATTTGATTGCTGAGTATGTAAAGGTAACTTGATTTTAGTACCAGTCTTAAAGGTTGCAGGAATCTAAGAAAAGGTTTGTAAGAAGAATAAGATCTTTTCCTTGGGATTTTTTTTTTAAATAAACTGGTTTCTTCCTGCCATAAGTGCTTAAATTCTGAGGTAGTAAATTGTGTGAAACTATTATGATCTGGTAATGGTGATGGAAAGCTGCACCAAACAAAAGCCGAGGATGGAAAGTCTCTTGTGTGCTAGGTTTTCAAAACTGCTATTTTCTTTAGCAATCTAAACCGTCTCTAATGGATGCATTGAGAAGGAAGAGGTTTAAGAGATAAATATTGCTGGTTTTCATGTATAGTACAAATGAGTTGGTTTCTCGTATTTGGTAAGGGCAAACTCCCCTGCAACCAGTATATAGTATAATATCACAGTATCACCTTGATGTCCCATAGCGCTGTTGTGCCTTCGGCTAACAAGCTTAACTCCTTTGTTTTTTCCTTTACTGCAGTGATATTTTTTTCTGTTTTGAAATTTAACTAAATACACACCTCTTGTACAAATTTTGTTCTATTGTTGTACTGATTTTTACTTAATTACTATTGCAGAGCGCTTAGCCCTGATAAGGAAACAACGGGCAGAGGCTGCTAAGAAGAGAGAGGAAGAGAAGGCTGGTATGGTTCTTGCCAATAGTTGTCTCATCTTTATATTATAATACGAACTTTCTATTCCTCTTTGTTATATGCTTCGTTCTGGTTAGTTATTTACTCCCCAAGTTTTCTGATATCAAAAATTGGCATCAGAATAGGCCTGCACCTCATCTGTATTTGCAATATCAGTCGAAGCTGATACTATTTCTATTTGCCCTTACAGTGAGAGAACAGAAGAAAGTTGAAGCTCGCAAATAACCTAGCTGAGGAATCAATTATGACAAGGTTACCGTCAGTTTTTCTTTATGGCTTATATATGATATTTACATTTGTATACTGAAGCATTTATCCCATAAAAAATTGCTTTGAAGCTTATACATTGAAGCTTATACATACAATCAATCTTCTAAACTTAATTGTACCTTATTTAGTTTTGGATCATCTCAATACTTTTCGTTCATGTTTCATGTCGATGATGATCTGTTGATGCACAAACATTGAACATGCTAAAACATATAAGCAAAGAGCATAGATTTGGCTTATGCTTAGTAGGAGGGTACAAAGAAAGTAGAGAAGTTCTTGATCACCTTGTTTGAATTTTGAACATCTAGATTATCACATCGGTACTGACATCTATTAGTACTTGAACAAAAAATGGTTCATCTATCCATACAGCAGTGATTGCATTTGGTGGCTTGTAGTTGGTTACTTGATGGCCAAGAAGGGTTTCTGGGAGAGCTTTTACTTGCCCATGGGCTAGTTCAGCCAGGGCCAAGACGTGTAGTTGATTGCTGAAGAACTGATTTATTGAGCTGCACATCTTAGGTTATAAAAGAATCATAGAAAACCCTATACTATAAGTTAGATTACATTTTACCATTTTTATTACTAAAAAATAAATAAATTAGTTATGTACACTAGATCACAGAATAATTTGGTCTTATTTGTTAAAAAATTCATCCATCTAGACCATTCCATTAAAAAATGATGTGATTGACAGAATAATTAGATAATAACATAACGTGTATCTCATGTTGACATATAATGATAAGTTTTTTAACAATAGAAATAGATGGAATTTTTAATAAAACAATTAGTTTATTTTTTAATTTAGCGTACAAAGATTAATTTGCTCATATTTTGAATAGAATTAATAAAATATAATATTCAACTCTTAATACATAGATCTTCATGATATTTTTACTAGGATTAATTCTTTTGTTTTGAAAAATAAAATTATTTTTTGATATATTTTATGGATTAAAATAAATTGAGATGAAATTGAACCCAAAGACTAGGTTGAAAGCAGCCCGAGGAATAACCATGACCCTTCAACGTAAGTCACATAAACTCATTACAGCACTCGAACTAATGCCCAAGTTCATTGATCCTTACTGAATAAAGGAATAGATGAAGGAAAGAGGAAGTTGAAGATGGAGGGTGTAGGTAGCCTTGGGAAATGGACAAAATCCAGCACAATAAATCCAACCTTGGGGTTTTTCTATTAGGCCTTAATAAAGTGAAAGAATCTGGTCTCAACTTTGCACATTGAAGCAAATAATTAGTACTACAAGGTGGAGAAGGAAGAAAGATACCTTGTTTACTACACTTTCTATTATTTCATTTCTTCCGCTTGTATCCTCTTGTATCTCCTTTTCTTTACCCATTTGCTTAAATGTAAAATTGTATTTTAAGCTATTTTTCAATTTAAGCCATTTTAACATAAAAATTTTAATTTTAACCTTTCAATTTTTAAAATAACAGGTTTTAATGAGTTCTTTATATCTATTAACACGTGTATATATATTATATTTAATTTTTTATTAAGGTGGTGAGTTCATTAAAACTCTTCTATTTAAAGAATAATAAATATTATTATATATAAAATCTATAAAAATCAATTTAAATCAAAATAAATTTATAGTAATATAACTTAACCCAGAACATAAAAACCTCAAATTTGTCATTTTAACTAAAATTTCTTTTATAAAATAATATCCATAAAAATTTTCTTAATGCATATAATTTAGATCCAACATTTGTACTGGATAAGTTTGAAATTGATGTAGGATAAAGTTGTGCAACAATAGAGATGAAATTTAGTAGACTTTTTAAAAAGGTTGAATGATTATTATGAATATATATATATATATCTTTCTTGTCTTGTAGGGTTTGTAATTAAAAAAGAAAAAAATATATATATAAAGAACCCATGGCCACTTCACCTTTGCTCAAAATGGCTTAGCTTTCAATCTTAAAATAATAATTAAGCAATTAATCTAGGAGTTGAAATTAAATTTATCAAATTAGCTTCTGACTGGTGGTCCAATCAGTTCCCACTCTAATTAACAAATGCATAATCCCCCCCCCCCCATAGTTTATTTGATGTTCCCATCATTACTTCATACAATATTAAGACCCCCACTTTCCCACCTCCCTTTTTTTTCCTTTAGCATGATTTTAAATACAGTATAATCATTAAACAAAATATATCATGTTCAAACTATGAAATATATGATGATCCTTTACTTCTTTGTCGTTGTTGTTTTTAAATGAATTTGATAAGTATACTCTCAAAAGAGAATAAATGGAAAAATTCTTCATTTGGTCTCTTCATAAAATTTAGTTTAAATCTTTTTAGTCCTTCTCTCTACTAGGAATAGAGCAAAGAGTTGTCACTTTGACATTCACAAGGACTTAAGTAACATAAGTTTTTCGTCACTACATTGATGGTAGATTTGATTATGGGGTGACGTATTGTGGGTTGAGTTAGGGTGATGTAAAATTTTAAGTCTATTCTCTAGGTTCGGATTTAGCTCAGCTAGAAAAATAAGCCTAAAATTCTACTTGAATCCAACCCAGATTAAAAATACTAAACTGAGTTCGATCCTGTTTGCCCGTATTAAATTCTTTTAGATTATTATTATATAAAAATAAATTTCAAACATATAATATATCAAGCACACTAAAAACGTTACAATAAATGTTTATCAACAAATTGAAAATATATTTAAATAGTCCTTATACTTAAACAATACTAAAATGATTGCAACTTAGCAAACAAATGCCTCTAGAATACCAACAAATATTCAAACAATAACAATAAAATAATAAAATGACAATAAAACAAAAATGAAACAACTTGTCGAAACCATTTTTTTGAAAAAACGGTAGTCGACTTGGTTTTGAAAACAAAAATTAAGGAGTCACCACCAATCTTTTTTGTTGAGGTGTGATCGGATCACCTCACAATTCAATCATTTTAATAAAGTTTAAATTAACTAAAACGATGATTTTTGGTCTACGAAATCCAGAAAACGGGTTCGGGAGTCGGTTACACACGAGGAAGGATTAGCACCCTCGAGACGCCCAAAATTGGTACCTAATTGATTAATTAATGTCTTAATGTCGAAAATTTGAAAAGATTTTAAAAATGCGAGCCCTTTTTATTTTAAAGAAAACTTGAATAAATCGAATTGGATATTAAGACACTCTTGCCTCGAAATAATAAAATATCACATCCAGTACGTTAGGACGCAATATTTTAAATCCTCGAGAATAAACTTGCCTTTTGATTTTCAAAACTCATGCATTTTGATTTTTAAAAGGATATTCGATCCTTTAGGCCAAACGAGAAAGATCGAAACCCAGTACGTTAGGGCACAATCTCTCGAATTTTCAAAGAACGGTACATTGCCTCATTTAAAAAGGTTTGAATAATAGCAATCCAAAACAATGTATACTTATTTTGTCTAGAGTAAAATAAAGCAATCTTTATCGAATAAATACTTTGGAGCTTAATTCATAATGCGATGATATGAAATAAAAAATGTGATAATGAGCATAAAACAATAATACATGAGTACAATATTGCACAAGTGAACAATAATATGAAAACACAAATAATCGAATCAAAACACATACGACGATGATGCTCACACCACATACAATATTTAAATAGCAACATGGGTAATCAAAGAACAATGAAATACATATCATATATAACAATCTAAAAAAAACAAGATGAATAATGTAAAGCCAAATAAAATGAACGAACAAGTGAAAACTATTAAAAAGATAATAACCAAGTTGAAAACAAATAATGTAAAAGGAATCTTTGAAATTAATAATTATGAAACAACTTTAAAGTAGATGATATACGTATAACGAAGAAAAAAGAAAATAAATAAAAAGAGGAATACATATATATATACATACAAATACGTAAAATAGATAATATATTAAAAACTTAAAACAGATAAAAACAAAACCATTTAAAACAAATGAAAAGAGTTTAAAATAAGGTATATAAAATGATTTAAAAATAAATAATATAAGCCATTTCAAGATAATATATAAGAGTTTAAAATAAATACTATGCAAACAAAAGAGATTTTAAAATAAGTAGAATACAAAACAATTTTAAAAGAATGATATATATATATATGTAAGAATAATTTGAAATAATCAATATATAAAACAAGTTAAAATAAACAATATATAAAAATAATTTAGAGTAAACAGTATATAAAATAATTAAAATAATATATAATAACAGTTCAAAAATAAATGAATAAATTAAATAGGTTTAGGACATGATTGAAAATGGATTCAAGTTTGAGGTATAAATCTGAAATAACAAAAAAGTGGAATGTTGGACCAATTTGCAGCGCTCTGAAAATACGAAGGGCCGAAAGAGCAAATGCCCCAGACCCTCTTATGCGCTGCGTTTAAGGGGGACCAGAATGAAACAAGGATGAAATTAAAGGGATGTCGAAACCATTTTTAAGAGTGTTTTTGGAAAATGGAGTCGACTTAAAAAACGAAAATGTGGGAGTCGCCACCAACCTTTTTAAGTGTGATTGGATCACCTTATAAAACATTTTGGTCTGCGAAGAATCGAGAAAATAGGTTCGGGAGTCGGTTACGCACGGGGAAGGATTAGCACCCCCGCAACGCCCAAAATTGGTACCAAATTGAGTAGTTTTCTGTCTTAGGTCAAAAATTTGGAAAGATTTAAAAAATAGGATCCCTTTAAAACTGGAATAATTTGAGTTAAAAAGCCGAGATTCCTTTACTCCGAAAGAATTTGAACATCACATCCAGCACAATTGGACACGAGGTTCTTAAACTCTTCGAAACTAAAGTTATCTCGCTAGTTGTAAAATTTATTTAGAAGGGTATTTTAGGTATTTAGACAAACGAGAAATCGCAACCCAGCACGTTAGGGCACTATTTTCCGAATCCCTAAACACAAAAATATTGCCTCGTTTAAAACCCTTTTTTGGATGGAATATGTATATATTTTTAAGAACAATCACGTGATCAAAATTTTATATTAGCAGATTACAAGATATCAATACTAAACTACGTAATTCGTATGATATTATAAAATACTAACAATGCATATGATATTTAGCATGACAATAATAATATTATACACGAAATAAAACAACAAAGACATATAATGATAAGTAAGGTGACGAAAATATAATTTAAAAATAAATCATACTACGTATATATACTACGTATAATACTAGTGTTTTTTAAAAATATATACATAACATAAAAGGATATAGTATTAAAAGGATATACATAATACATAAAAAATATAATACAAAAAAAGAAGAAGAAAGAAATATGCGTGATATAAAAAAATATAATAATATTAGAAATATATACATATTATACACATATTAGAAATGATGTAAAAAAGACAGCTATTAATAATAATACTACATAGATATATACACACATATATATTAAAAATATAATAGCAATGTTAAAAATGTGTGTGTAATATATATATATATTAGAAACAGTAATAGTAATAGAGAAAAACAATTATAATAATGAAAGTAGTAATAATAATAATAGATATAATAATAGAATGTAGTAAGGAAATGATAAACAGGTTAATAATAAAAAAAAAGTAATTATGATACTAATGCATTAGTAATAATGGTACTTGGTAAATAAGATAAAAGGATGCAATAGTAATGAAAATCACAATATAATATAACGTATATAGCAGCAAATAAAATAATGAAGATATAATATTAAAAGAACATTAAAAATGATTACTAAATGTGTTGAAATATAAAAAATAATAATTATAAAAGAAAAATAATGGAAATGATATACATACAAAACTATAAATAAGGATAATAAATATAATAGTATAGAACACATACGACAAAAGTAAAGTATAATAGCAATAATACGAAAGAACTAAAAATTAATAATATAATAATATAATATAATCATAATGATAATAGAAATAATAATATAATATGATAATAGTAATGGAAATAATGCAAAACATTAATTAAAAGGCGAAAATAGGCAAAATTGAAGTTAAAACAAAACACTTGGGGTAAATCCGAAAAAAACGGAAGAGGAAGGACTATATTGCGATGTGCAAAAAGGGTGGGGGACTAAAACGAATAATAAAACTTTTTCCCAGAACGTACAGCAACACGGAGGACCAAATCAGAAACTGAAGTAAACTGTGGGGCCAAATAAAAAAAATGAATTGCAGAAGCATGAAAAAGCGGAGGGGCTAAATGCGCAAATAGCCTCTCCAATGAAAACACGCGGATCCTGGCTCAGGGTCGAGTCGGATCGGGTTGACCTAGGGCAAAACGACGTCGTTTCATGCCCTGGGTCCTTAATGTAAAACGACGTCGTTTCCTCATGTTATAAAAGGTAAAAAAATTTCCAAAAATTTCATTTTTCTTTCTTTTTTCTTCAAAAACTCTCTCCCTTTCTCTCATTTCTCTCTAGCCCGAGGTAACTCCGGTGGTTGGTCCGACCAGCCTCCGGCGACGCGCCTCCACAACCCTCCACCGCCGGCCACCGTACACGGTGGCCAGAAATCACGAAAATGGTACTTTTTCTTCTCTTTTCGTTTATGCTTTCAGTATATAGGTATATTTTGTCAAAAAGGAAAAATCTTTATGTATATATATATAAATGAAAACTTTGCGAGTGTATGGGTGTTGGTTCGAAAAAGAATACGAAAGGAGGATGATTGCTACCTTGATCGGATTTTCCTACTGTTTTGCTTGTGTTTGGACTGATTTTCTTAGTATTTTGAATGTACTGTTTGCATTGATTGAAAATTCTCCCTCCTTTTACATTCGATTTTTAGAAGGCTTTATATAGCCGAAAATAAAATATTACATTTGATTTTTGGTTGCTGTCTTTTTTTCCTTTGGTATTGCAGGTGCAAGTTGGCGCAAGTGGAGGGCGGTGGCTGCTAATTGATGCAACAGAGGCGGTGCAAGTGGGGCTAGGGACGGTGGCTGTCAGAAGGGCAGCAACTAGGGTTTTTATTTTTTTCTAATTTGTAATTGGGCTGGTGGGTCATTCAGGCTTGGGTCTTAGGGTTTAGATGGGCCAAAATTGGTCTACAACAAGGGAAAAATTTAAAAAAGTGAAAAGCTGAATCGAAACAAATAAAAAGGCTAAAGGGGCTAACGCACAAATAGACCGTCTGGTCTAAACACGCGGATCTTTGCCCACGGGTCGGGTCGCACCTGGATAGCCCGATATGGGGCCGTTTTGTAGCCACTGAAACGGCCCTAAACGACGCCGTTTTAACAATCCAATAAAAGGCAAAGTTTCTTTAGAAAAAAAATCAATCTGCTATTATGTTTTAAACGAAAAGAAAAAAAATGTTCCTCTCATCTCTGCTAGGGTTTTGAAAACCCATTCTCATGTCGTCACTGGCTGGACCGCCACCGTTCATCTCACGACCGCCGTAGGCGATGGTCAGAGGTGCTAAAATCGGGCCCTTTTTTACCCTTTCGAAGACGAAACCAGGGGCAAGGCCTTCCTAACCTCAAAAATCGAAAGGGAAGAAGCTTTTAAATCGCTCTTTAAGCCGATTTCGGCGATAGAGAGAGATCCGAAGACAGAGGCGCCGCACGAATCTGGTGGTTCCCCTCTTCCCTTTTCTCTTTTTTTGGATTTTCGTTTATAGAAAAAATAAATAAAAATAAAAGCTTAATAAAATAAAAATACACCTCAAAATTTCGAATATTTGGTATTTTTGTTGAAATCTTCTTTTTTTGATTTTTCCTCTATTTATTGATTGTTGAAAAAAAAAAGTCCTGATTACATTGGTCTTTCGTGCTTTTATAGCCGAAAGTGTTACAAATGTGTTTTGCTTTTGTTACTGTTTGCTTTTTCTATTTCTTGCTTCGCTTCTGTTCTGCTTTTGATTATTTGCAGGTATGGCAGAGGAGTAGGTGAGCTATTTTGGTGCAAAATTGACAAAGAGATGAAGCCTCGGGCGACGTGCGCGCCGGTGAAAGCACATGGGCAGCAGCGCCGAAAGTGCTGCTAGGGTTTCTAGCTGTTTTGTGTAGTTGGGCTAGAGTTCTAGAGTTTTAGGCTTGTTGGGCTCGTTGGGTTTGGGTAGTTTATGTTGTTGGGTTATTTTGGGTCTTAGTGGGCTGGCCCGGGCAAATTTGGGCTCTCACACAACTTATTCGGGCTTGGACCAAAAAGTCCTACCCTAGGCTTAGCTTATTTGGCTTTATTTTTTTTGTCCAAACCGATTTTTTGAACCTACAATTTTATTTAGACCCTCTCACTTGTCTAACGAGTTTAGATAGATGACTCGATCCATAATCAAACCTAATAATTAAGGGGAGATCCTTGCTTTAAATGGAAAAATGCTTCTTTTGGTCTCTTCATAAAATTTAATTTAAATCTTTTTAGTCCTTTACTTTAGTGGGAGTAGTGGAAAGAATTCTCTATATTTTGAGCGACTTCACAGCCACAATGACTTATTTGTCACTACACTGGTGGGATTTTTTTTTAGTGATTTAATTAAATAAAAAAAACTTGCATTTTTTATCTTAAAAAAAAAACAATAATTTAATTAAAGTTTATTATCCCTTAGCTTAACGAAAAAAATATTTTTAACCCCTCCCGAAAATTAATAATTCAATTTAAATCTTTCTAACATAAAATTTCAATTTCAATTTTTCAAAAATTTACAATTTTATCTCTATTTCAACTTGAAATTCTTGATTTTGTCCTTGAATAATGGGGAATAATTATTAGCATGCATAATTAATGGTACATAATTTAGTTTTTGTTTTGTGGTTTTAAAAAAAAGGGGATAAGTAAACAAGTGAGGTTGGATTATATCTATTTGATAGGCCAACGCGTGCCTACAAAAAGTGGGATCTCCCTTTCAATCTTTTTCCTTTTTTTTTTAAGTTTATAACTAGGTATTCAAATTAAAATATATACACTCTCTGTTTAGCATTGCTTCTTAAAAATATTTTTAGATCAAGGAGTAATTTTAAATTCCTATTTTTTGCTAAAAATAATTTTATAAAAATAATTTTAAAATGAATAATACTAAATTGATCCAAAATATAATAGAATTTGGAAGAAAAAATTGGAATATCTTAAGATTAAAATAAACTAAAATAAGAAAGAATTGACATCATAATTTACATAAAATAAGAAATCAAAGTTGTATAAATTGCAGCAAAACCCGGGTATTATTGATTCCAAATGAATTAGGTGTTAGTTGAGGGTGGACCCACATCCCAAAAAACTGTGCTGATAATTGCCTTCTAAATATGCAGCCTTTTCATCCTTTCCTCCACTCTACGCCATTTCTCCCTCCCAAAAACCCTGTCCTTTTGCCGCCTTTTTTATTTCCCCTTTTTTTATATTTACTTCTTTTAATAATCCTGTTTCCATTTTTACATAAAACAAAGTGTTTCTACCAACCTATTTATTATAAATACCGCCAAAAAAGTTTTCATTTTTTAGGTTTCAAATATCAAATTATTATTATAAAAAAATAAAACACAATCAATTATTAATTTTCTTTCTATCTATAATGCAATTAAATCTAAATAAATTTAAAAAAATTTCACACGATTTTTTTGGATAAAATTTAATCTTATGATTCTTTTTATGTGATAGGAACTTCTAGTTATACTTTGATCTGAGCTCTTAAACCAAAGAAAAAACGTATTTAAACACGATTAATTCATGTTCCCCTTATAAATATTAATTGAGTTAAAGTCAGGGGTAAAACTAAGAGTTAGCAGTGAGCCAAACTCTCCCTAAAATATTTTTCCTATTTATGTCCTTTAAAATTTTAAATTAGTAAAAGTATATTGTATTTTTCCTTAAAATTATAAAAATTTTATTTAATACTTTCAAAATTATAAAAATATATACTATTAAAATAGTAAATTTACATTTCAACCCCAAAATAATTTTTTAGTTTTACCATTAATTAAAGTTAAACACCCCTTCTAGTGGATGTTTACTTTCAGTACGATACGTTTTAACTTTCTTTTATTTTATACCATCCCATCTAATCTCATAATTATCTCTATTTTTACATTAATTGTAGTTGAATATAACGCCCAAAAATAACCTCAATCAATTAATCCGGTGAAATAAAATAGTAAAAAGGAAAATAAGGAGGCTTTTTAAATTTGGTCAACAACAATGTACTTGACTTATGAGTTAGACCACCTGCAATTTGGACTTGGTCATTCGGTGATTCACGAGCTGTTTTCCTTTTCTATTTACCAAAGCTTTCATTTTTAAAATCCATTGGTCCAAATTTTTTAAAGGGCACAAAGTTTTTATTATTTAAATAATTTTTTAAAATATTAATATTTTTTATATAAATATTCATAAATATTTATAAAATGTGTGCTTCTCAAAATTAGGACAAATACAATTAATTTGATGAGTTATACTATTGTATTGGATTAATATGAAAAATTACAAAGCCGCGAACATCCCTTAACCTATTTTTTTTTTTTAAATCATTGTATTGAATTAATATAAATAATTTAAATTCATTTCGTTATTTTTAAATTTTTAATGTTTTCTAAATTAATAATATTTAATTTATTATCCAATTAAATACAATATCAATTTGCACCATATATATTTTTTTGGTTTAATATCACCTGAATTGCATTTTCTTAATAACAGAATTATCAAATAAATACGAATTTAAAGTTTTAAAAACGTTTAAAGCGTTTAAGAATATTTCTATTTGCAAAAACAAATAAATTTATCATTTAATTTAAATTTCTCAGGTGATAAATTGTAATAACAAAAACCAAATTCTGTAAATAGAAAAAACACCCTAATTTAAACATGGTTATTATCATTATTTACATATGTGTAATAAAAAAAAGGAATTATTACACATGTATTTTACTATGGCGGTTAAAAATAACCTTAAAAAATTTGTTTATAAAAGTGGAAAATACGTCTTTGTTCCTTTCTCTCTCGCTTTTCCTCTCAAATTTCTCTCCTTTCTTTTTTTTCTCTTTATTTCTCGTTCTCAATTATATTAAGTCTCTCAGTTCTCTCGATCTCCCGTTGTTTATTTCCCCTAATTTTGCTTCGATTCGGTTAGTCTCTCTGTTTTTGTTTTTGTTAATTTTTATTTTGAAGATTGTACGGAAATCATTGAATTCCTAGGGTTCTGCATTGTCTAAATTTTGATTAATGCAGTTTTAATTAACTAAAAGGTTAACATTATTTTTCTTCCTTTGGATTATTTCAAGGTTGCTTTACTCATTCTGGGCTGTGATTTTTTGGTTCATGATTATAAGGTACGGCAAAGTCAAAAGACCCATCCTTCTTTAATTTTATTTTTTTCATTATCTTTTTTTAAATTTTTGCATGCTGTTAAACAATTTGGGTTGGTAATTGCTTTCTAAATATTGGGTATTAAAAAATTTGACGAATTTGTTGAAATTAATGTGTATATATAATTTTTTATTTTTCTTTTGGTTTGTTAGAAGTTCTAATCAAAGGAGGAGCTTGGTAGGATGATTTGTGAGGTTGGGATAGTTGTGAACAAAAACTTGAAAATATTTTTGTTTTTGCTTTTAAATTTAATCAATAATTAGGAATTTTTATAAACAACTTCAATATATTTGAACAGGAGGGTAAATGTTTGAAATTTCCCCATTCTCATAGCTTGATATATACGATACTGGTGGTAGAAAGTTTTTGATGATTGGTAATTGTTTTGAGCCTATTTTGATATTGTAGATTTTCTTTTTCCAAGTTATCATTCAGGGAAATTTAAGGTTAGATCATGGTGATGATTTTTTTTTCTTTTTCTTTTATTATTATTGATGATTTGAGGAAAGATACCTTTAGAAGTTTGAAAGCTGGGGAGTTGTCAAAAGACACACTTGTTTTAAGGGAATGCTTGTTTACATGGAATGTAATATTTTTGAGTCTCTTGGCAGTGGTGGAAAAATAGTTTTTAGATCATATTAAACTAGTGGATTTGTAATAGCTAGGAGAACAATCTAAGCTAGTTTGATTATCTCGTCTTCCTTTTCGTTATGCGAAATTTATGGATTTACTAGCATTTTCATGTCACTTACAATTACATGGTTTATCAATTTGAACCGAGCTGAGTTTTCTTTTTCTTAATTATTTTCACTTTGAAGCTGCAACAAATTACAACAACAATTTATTGAAGCAGCATGGGCCAAAGGAATATGCGAAGCCCTATTGATTTAGAAATCGATCAACAAGGCCAGGAATACCTCCAGCATGAACCTTGCGTCTATTTGGGTGGGACGACGAACTACCCATCACCTGATATCCCAATGACCATCACAGCTCCAGGGAACACAACTAACCTTGATGCGCATCCCTTACCTGAGCATTATGACAACAGTATGTTTTATGGGATCCCCATGTACCCTGGTGTTCAGCATCATCATCATTCCCCAAATCTTGATCTTGGTATCGGGAGGGCCTCAAACTTTTATGTTCCCTATGTGCCTACCACTTCATCCAGTGTTCCTATAAATCATGGAATCCCAGACCAGATGCCATCATCCAGCAACTATCGTATCCATGGAGTTTCTGCAGATGAATATGCAAGGAATTGCCACTTCATGGATAACGTTAGAGGCTTGTATAAGAGAAAGAATTCTGAAGGGATCCCAGGAAATTTTCAGCAGTTTAATGCCTCATCAAGCTCTAGCTCCTCTGTTACACCATTAAATACTCGGAACCCTGATGGGGTTGGCACGGTGGATGCTGCATCCTTTACTAGGTCTCAATATAGGGGAAATGGCCTTCCACCAATTAGAGAAGCAGGACCTCAAAGAAGTGTGAGGAACAGATTAGGGGCAAATGCAGTGGATCCTGTTTTGATGCAAAGTGGCAACCCTTATTTTCAAGGAAATTACTTGGGTCAACCTTTTCGGCCAACAATAACAGATGGAGGTGCCTCAGCTTGGACTCAGGCTCCTGGTGTTCCTTATATGCATGGTAGTTTCTCCATCTAAATATGTACTTTTTATTTAAAGCAGCATTCATGTAAATGAGCTTGTGTAGGCATATGTTTTCACCTTGAAACTGATTGCCTTGGACTTGTGGTTTTGTACAGGTAGCAATATTGGTGGACCTATGGAGACTAGGCACAGAAGTTCCTCAAATTTCTCACATTCTCACCTTGACTTTCGGAACCCAAACTTTCATCATCATGTGCCTCCTATCGAAGGAGCAAGAGGCCATGGCATTAATGTCCATCCGCAAGTAGCACCAGTTCCTTATTGCTTTCCAGCAAGTTATGCTTTACAGAGCACCATGAATCCCTCACAGGATGGTTTGGATGTGGGGCGTAGGCATTTTGGACCAGTTCCACCTACTGGCTTTAGGATATATCATTCTCGCCGGGAAAGTGGTGCTTTACCTGAGACATCTCTGAGACACCGCAATCTCCCTCACCTGAGAGTTCTCCCACCTGATGTAAGTACTGATTTGTTTTCTTTTCTGAGATAGGAGAAAGGAATTCATATGTATCCGCCTTTTTTGACTATTTTTACAGTTTGTAAGTATGCTGATATGGTTTAATTGACTTTGGCAGGGAGTTGCCGTACTTGAGTTCCCAGAATTTTATGAAGAAGTTGGCAATCTTATTGATCATCACAGAGATATGCGCTTGGATATAGAGGATATGTCTTACGAGGTACGATGAAGTCCATCCAATTTTCTTCTACATTAGATTTTGTCTTAATTTTTACCGATCATTTCCTCGAACTTCAAAATGACCACAGGAGTTGCTCGCTCTGGGAGAGCGGATTGGCAATGTGAACACCGGTTTGTCAGAAGAAATCATTAGACGTGAATTGAAAACAAGATCGTATTCGACATTCGCCACAAATATTAATCTGGAAGAGGCGGCACCCGTTGAACAGGAACCTGATTTTTGTACAATTTGCCAGGTAATTAAGAAATCTTACAGCTTAGCTCACATTATATCCTTTGTTCAAGTTTGAAGCAAAACTGTTGGTTCATGGCGTCAACATTCACTCCTAACCTATGTTATTTTCTATTTCTCTTGTGATTTTGCAGGAGGATTATAAGGACCAAGAGAAAATCGGAACCCTTGATTGTGGACACGAGTACCATGCAAGTTGCTTAAGAAAGTGGCTGCTCGTGAAGAACGTATGCCCCATATGCAAATCAGAGGCATTAGCCACATGATCCAAGGATGGATGAAGCATGGGGTTGACTTAAATCCAACAAAAGTAATAAACTACATAAAACGGTTGGTCTGTTTTAAATATAAATCGATATTTGTCGAGTATTTTGTACATGAACTTGCAGATATCTAACAGACAATCATTTATTTGTTGGCTCTGTAATTATCAACAATTGTACAGACTCCCATTATGAAGTCTCATGCTATTATATTCAACTTTCAACTATATTGCCTTCTCCATTATTTTTCTTTTTCATGTCGAATTTGTCGTATATATTGAATACGTGCTTGAGTATTTGCAGGACCAGAGTGCTCTGTTTCTTGATCTGTGAGTTTGGAATGGAAATTAAATTTGCTCTTAGAAAGAAGCAGCAATCTTAACATGTTTAGAATAACGGTGATGTGGTTTTCATGGCAGAACATTACATGCAAGAACACCTCAAAACCATTTACGAAACATCATCGGGTTTATTCATTTTGTTTTGCAACTTGGACTTTCTATTTGACAAATCTTGCAGAGCTTGAATGAAATTGTTGATATATCCTTCTTGAAGATCCCTGTCAGATAGCATTTGCTTCAGCTTAGCATGGTTTCTCTTCATCATATTAGCTGTTTCATTGTCCTTGTCCATCACAAACTTGATGGCTTCACTCAATGACTCCTTTGGAACCTCCCTGTTTTTACCTCTCTCCACTTCCACCCCAATCTTGAGTTCATTCGCCATCAACCTGGTGTTCAAAATTTGATCCCCTATTTCAGGTATCAACACCACTTGGCAGTCACTAAGCAAAAACTCCCACATCGTTCCAT
Organism: Gossypium stocksii; assembly: GCA_020496765.1. Classification (NCBI taxonomy): domain Eukaryota; kingdom Viridiplantae; phylum Streptophyta; class Magnoliopsida; order Malvales; family Malvaceae; genus Gossypium; species Gossypium stocksii. The sequence continues at coordinate 8,754,749 of CM035621.1, read as the reverse complement.
ACCCACAGTGGTTAACGAAACACCCGATGTTAGGGTGGTGCAATAGCTGCTCTTGTGGAACCCAACCTCCATACACCAACCCTCTTCCTCCAACCCTATCTTGAAACCCCTCCGGCAGTGCTTCTTCAACAGTTGAGCATCCTTGGGGTGGCTTTAAAGCTACCAAAAATGGTAGCCCACATAGCTCAAACCCAAGCACCAACTCCTGGAACTCGTCCTTCTGTAACAGACACTGGCTTCCTAAAGAGCAAAACACAACAGAACCTGGCTCGAACTGGCTTAACCAACTAGCCCATTTCTCATCAAGCTGTAGGGTCTTTGTTTCAGGCAAGCAAGGCCCTGACAACAAAACAGGCTTCCCATATCCTCGAGCAACATAGTCGCAAAATGGTCCCTCGGTTTCACGGCAAGCCCTGAAGGCAATGGCATGACTTCCACTCACAGCAGTCCTTATCCGTTCCCCAAACGACAGTCCACTCCCGAAATCCTCAGCCTCAAACAACAAGGTAGCAGCCTCTTCAGCTTTGAATTTTACAGTGGAAGAAGGGTAATCGGGAGGCAATTTCGTCACCTCTTCTACAGTCGTTTCTTTGGTTAGCGTCCTGATGTTTGATCCTAACGACATGATCATCGAGGAAACCACTACATAGAATATGGGGTGGATCCCAAGTTGGCGAGCCAAGTCTGGGATCCAAAACCAGAAATCATAAAAAACCATATCAGGTTTTAAAGCCCCTAGGATGCCTTCAACTTTGTCCCTGGTTTGATCTACAGCAAAAGCAAGGTATTTTTGTTGGTTCAGAGGAACAACAGATGTAGTTTCAGCACCTGGAGGGAGGCCATCGACATGGGGTATAACTAGAGGGACGAATTGAATCAAGTTGGGGTGTTGGTTCATGTTTTCCAGCTTTGGTTGCACTCCTTTAGGCAAAATGAAGGAAATTTTATGGCCTTTATGAGCCAACTTATTTGAGAGATGAAGGAACGGGATGAAATGACCATATGCAACCCAGGGAAACATGGCGATGTGAAGCTTTGAGTAGCCTGATTTTCCCATCCTTTTTTCTTTTGCTTGCACAATGTGATCCGAGAGACTAAAGATTACAGGGATTCTTAGACTACATATGGAATGTGGATTAGTGCATGCTCCCAACGTGGCAAGTCACAGAAAACAATCCAATGGCTTTTACATGATGGTGAAGTGCGCTGCATGCTGACCACGTCGTTAAAAGAAAAAGGAAAAAAAAGGAGAAAATTTACTCTGTACAAACAAACTTGGTTCTTTATTTTGTTTCCACCATGATACAAGTCAAGCTTGAAGACGGGAACGGCTAGAGTAATTATATGATCGTTTTCTCTTCTTTTCCATTGAATTTTATATCATGTCTTGCTTTATTATATGTTTTACTTTGGAATAATGAGATATTTGGTCTTTTAATAAGTTACTTAAATTTTTAAATAATCGAATTTAGTATTTGACTTTAACATCATTTATCCTGTGACAACTCGGTGTTAAAATTTAACTTGTAGACATGTGAGTCCATTATAAGTAGTAATTTTGGCCCAACATAATAATTCTTTTTTAAACTCTTTAAAATTTATAAAATAAAAATAAATATAAAAATAAAATTATACTTTTATTTTCTCCAAATTAACTATTCAATTTTGATCCTTTTAAATAATAATTTAACTTTTTTCGCCTTTGTTTCACGTGGCACAATTTGCCATCACATTTGTATTACGTTCTATCTTCTTCATCTAAACTTTTAACTTAAAATTTGCGCGCGCGCATATATATATATATATATATATATATATAATTTACTTAATAATAGATTAAAATCAAATATTATATTTTCCTACACAAATAAATGGGTATTCAATCGATTAATCGATCCGAACTAGCATTAATCGAATAACCAAACTTTTTAAATCATTAATCGTTAATCAAACTGAAATTTTTTAAAAAGAAATTAATCGAACTGTACTTTTTTGATTAATTCGGTCGATTCACTGAATTAACCGAAATTTATAATTTTTTTGTTAAAACAGTATAAAATGTATCAAAAATTAACCGAATTTAATATATGTAAAATGTATATAAAAATATAAATTTTCGGTTAATTAATCAATTTCGAACCGAATTAATCGTTAACTGAACTTCTAAAAAATTATTAACTGACTCCCAGTAGAATTAATTCTGTTAACCGACCGATTAACCGAATTAATTCAGTTTGGTCAATTAAATCGATTTTACCTGAAATTTAGACACCCTTACTCAACATGAGTATAAGAATATTTCTTAGACTTTTACTTTTCTTTTTAAATTCTTTTCTCCAAGTCAAACTATTCACACTGGTATGTATTTTATGATTTTCATATTTTAACTTACTTTTACTTCATTTACAAATTTAGTCTATAAGTCTTAAATTTTAACAACTTAAAATAGTGCAATCCACTGCGCAGTAGTCACATTTTTATTTATATCTCATTCATCGAAATTGATAATCAAGTTCTATTGAAAATTTTTGAAACTAGACATCTCGTCCTTAATATAAAAATTATGACAAAAATTTTAAATCAAACCAATTAATACAATTTTTTTTTTCAAATCTTCCACTTTTCAGCTACTAGGCAGTTCTAACCCTTTTCCATTGAAAATGATTTATTTTTCAGTACAAAATTTGTATAATGTTTTGGTTTGTTCCTATCGAAATTAGACTCATTAAGATTTTTATACATATAAATTTCATCTTCTAATCATTTTTGTACAATTTTTAATGATTTTTCAAATTCAGAATAGGAGAACTTGAAATCAATTTGATCTTGTCTCACTTAAATTTACTTATCTCATAATCTACAATTCCATTGCTTACACCATTTCTTCTATACAAAAATAAACTCAATAGTCTTAAGTTTCATGTTTGGTTTAACATCTAACTAAATTTCTATAATTTTTGGTGAATTTTCAAAGTTGGAACAAGTTGTTATCCAAAAAACCGTTTAATAAAACCTTTAACATTTACTCTGTTTTATGACTTCCATTACATACCTCTATTTATAAATTCTTTTCGTAAGAAAGATGTAAAAGCATACATTTACATGTACTTATCAATTTCATGTAATTATCATGGTAACAAATAGAATTCAAGTGTATTTAGCTTTTTCTTACTAAATCTCACTTCGTTTGTTTCCTTTCACTTTCTTTCACATCTTTATCACTTTCTCTCTCTTTTCCCTTCATGAACATGTTAAAAACATAATACTCATATAAGAAAACTCTATTTCAACATCACTTTCATGCTTTTCCAACAAGATTAAGCTAAAAAAATTTGATGAAATCTTAAGGCTCTTATCTTGTTTTCTTGATTTTAGATCATAACTTAATTTTCTCTATCCTCCAACTTCTGTTTTCTTGAGTCCAAGATGATATTTATATTCACCATAGTCTTCTTATTACTTTTTTTTTCTTAGTGGTTATGAAAATTTATTTGATTTTTGAATGAAAATGGTGAATTTTGATGGAAAGAACTAAATTGGATAACTTTCAAAACTTCTTCTCTCTTTCATGGTGGTGGTGTGAATGATGGAGAAGATGATGATAATGTATTTTCATCTTTTCCTTTTTATTTAACCATTAATTAATAACAAAATATCTTATAATAAAATAATATTTCAACTAATGAAATCTCAACAACAAATATTCACTAAATATGATCATGATAATACATGATAATTATCTTAATTGAGAAATAACCATTTTAACTCTCTAATTCTCTACAATTTCACTATTGACCAATTTTCACTTTTGGCAAAATTATAAGTTAGTCTCTTTCATTTCTCCACTTATTCCATTTAGTCCTCGTATACCAATTTATTCCACATTTTGGACTTTCCACCTCTAAGGTATTTTCACTTTTGGTCCCTTAACTTTTCTATATTTATGTTTTGACCCTATAAATTTTGAATATTTTTATTAGATCCACAATACTTTTCACATTTTTGTGATTTAGTCCCTATTTTAAATTAATACATCATAATATAATTATTTGATTCAACTAACTTGGGGATCTATCGGCTTTTTCTACTGATAATTTCTATTTTTACTGCTTTCGAAAATTCTAATACATATATTTTCCAAATTCATACTATTTACAATTAAGAGAGTTTTAAAATGTTACATTAACTATTAATTTTTAATGTCAAAATTTTCCATAACTGTAATTAACCAATTCCATTAATTAAAATTTAGTTCCTCAATTTAACAAAAGCACACATACTCTAGGTAAATAAAATTCAAAGAGTACTTACAACTCCAGCACTTGAATATCACACTTTCTTTTACTCTATTGCTTTCTCCTTTCATTTTCCACTTGTTCCAACATCAAGTTCCTCCTTTTTTTGTCTTCACACACATATGAATATAGTCCATAATTAATTCTGACATTGTTCCTTTATTTTAACAACATAAAGTAATTAAATGAAAATGTAATTACTAGGGTGGTAATTACACTCTCTTGTACCTTAGACGTGTTTAACTGACAGAGTGTAATTATATTATAATTTCTTATGTCATATTTAGTAGTACAAATTGTAATTACACAATTACATAATTTATATTTTTTAAAAAAATTATTAGTATCATAAAAATAATTTCTAATCAAATAACAAAAATTAAAATCAAACCATCATATGAATTATGTTAGTCTAAAAAAGTAGTTAATAATACTATTACTAACAAAAATAGTAAGAAAAATAAACATCATATGCCATTCTATCTAATTGTTCTAGTGTGTATTTGTTAGACTATTTCCTCTTTAATATTTAACATATGCTTTTTATTTTGTTGGTCATTGACCGAGTTCATCATCATTTGAATCGGAATCTAAATATGCATAATTAAGATTATCAAGATCTCTTTTCTCCATGTACACTTCGAATTATAGGTCATCTCAATTTCACTTATGATTAAAATTATAAAATATGTAACCTGTTAGCATGATCTGATATTATTTTTTTTATGCTATACTAAGGTGATGTTGTTAATATGAAAAAATTATTTTTGAGAACAATAAATGTCTTCTCAACCATATATATACTAAGTTATATATCTTTTTATAATACGTAAATTAAGTAAAAAATAATATATAATTTATATAGAAAAGTTTTATAAATTGTCCAAAAATTTTATAACATTTCTTATAAATAATATAAATTTTTGACATAACTTTAGAAAGTTATTTTTTTTTATAAATAAGTTATGCAACAACTCGATTTTCAGTGATTTTGGAAAAAGTGATTCTAAAACCTTATTTTCGTAAATCGAGTCCATAAATATTAAATATAAATATTTACGGAGATGATACAAGAATATATTAAAGTTTGGTCCAGTAATTTTTTCGAATTAATAGTTAATTAAAACTCGAGAACTAAATTATAAAAGTTCAATCGCTAAAAAAATTTAATTGACAAAAAGCTTGAGGACCTAAATAGCAATTAACCAAAGGCCTAAAATAGCAATTAGTCCATGAATAGACATGAGATAGTGGATGTTGATGCCATATCCCATTAAGAATTAATAATAAGTCATTTTAAGTTAATAAAACTAAGTTAAAGTAATTAGTTAGATTATCTTTAGTTAATTAAAGAATATATGTAACACCCCCTACCCGTATTCGTCACCGAAATAGGGTACGAGGCATTACCGAAGTTTACCGAACAATAGTATTTTTTTTTTTTAAAACTCAATATATCCCCTTTATAAATATGTAGCCCTTCCCTGCAAAACTTAAACCGATACCAATCCAAATCAACCAATCCAATTCAGCATATCTTTATAATAGATTCATGCACATTCATAAGATAATCACATTAAACACCAAACTAAGGTTTGTTAGCCATACCAATGGCTAACTTTACATTCATTTCACATCAACATTTACTTTATTAACTTATACATGCCATTGATTTCTAAAATAAAGTTCTAGATATACCAAAATATTGAGGTTGATAGTGTGATGTATCTCCGACTGAATCCGACCTCCGAGCTCTTGATACTACAAAACAGGGAAAAAGAAAACAGGGTAAGCACATTGTGCTTAGTAAGCTCATGTAACAAGAATTATACTTACCTAATATTTTCGATACAATACAATAAACATACATACATCCATTCAATGTATGGTTACCTTAACATGCACAAACTCAACATTCAAGTTAGTACAATAATTTCAATGTATCAATAATATATATTGAGATTGATGAGCTCATCAATACCGTAATTTCCATTCCATTATTATTTTCCCATATTTATCCCGTTGAATTTCTTGGAATTTCGATGGATTTTCAGGGGTACACTTTAGTGTACAAATCCGGGTCCGTCAATTCATATTCATGTGCGCACATTTTCATTTCAGAGAGCACACTCCCGCGAACCTCATCCTTACAGCGGGATTACCAGTCCAGGCTAAATCCCCTGTAATATAAACTCATAGAGTATTGTCGGGATTACCAGTCCAGGCTAAATCCCCTGCAACGACAATTACTCTAATGAGCTTGGATCTGAATTACCAGTCCAGGCTAAATTCAGACCCTAATTTGGATTACCCGTCCGGGCTAAATCCATTTTCCACGTATTCTTCGGGAGGGCTATATCAGGATAGGATCACCCGTCCGGGCTAGATCCATTTTTACCGTCAATTCTTTTTCAAAGATCCCTCGAATTTTCCTTCCATTCAACCGGGATTTCTTCCACTTTTTATCAAATATATCAATTTTCCATAAATTTTCATACAATGACATTCAATTCATGTTCACATCCATGACATACATTTCAAGCATTTAAGAATATAATTCAAGTTACACGAACTTACCTCGATACTTGTTCGTATACAAAAATCTACTAATCCCAAACTTTTTCCTTTCCTCGATCTAGCTTCGTGTTTGAGTCTTCAGGATCTAAATAAATAAATTTATTCATCAAATTAACATTTCATGTTCATATGTACCATTTTCTACAATTCCACTACCATTTATAGTTCATCCAAGGCTGTCTACTTGCGTCATAGTCACTAAATTATTTTCATCTTGAGCTACGGGACTCCAAATTAAGATCCGTAAATTTTCCCTGAAACTAGACTCACATATATTCTAACCATAAAATTTTCAGAATTTTTGGTTTAGCCATTTAGTACAGTTTATTCTTTAAAGTTACCCCTGTTCTGCTATATGACAGTTCCGACCTTTCTTCACTAAAAATTAATTATCTCCTCATACGGAACTCGGATGATGTTTCCGATTGTTTCTCTTGAAAATAGATTCATTAAGGATTTTAAACATATAAATTTAACTCCATAATTATTTTTATACAATTTTTGGTGATTTTCCAAAGTCAAAACAGGGGAACCCGAAATCATTCTGACCTTGTCTCACAAAATGCATTATATCTCAAGATTTACAATTCTATTGTTTACTATCTTTCTTCTATGAGAAACTAGACTCAATAAGCTTTAATTCCATATTTTGTTCACCCTCTAATTCGATTTCTACAATTTATGGTGATTTTTCAAAGTTGGACTATTGCTGCTGTCCAAAACTGTTTTAGTGCAAGAGGTTTATTACCATTTTTCCCCCAAGCTTTTAATAAGTGATAGTTTCGTCCCTACTCAATTAACCTCTCAATTGAGCTGATTTTTCTCAATTAATACTTTATTCCATCATTTTAAACTACCTTGTAACCTTTGGGAACAAGAATTTCAGAAGCAACTTCAATTTCACACTCTTTTACAAATAGGTCCTAAATATTCACTTTCTTTACATTTTATTCCATAAAATCATCATATAATAAGATTAAAGCTTAAATTCCATGCTAAATATTCATATACTTACAGAACTCAACCATGGTGACTTTCAATTTCATCCATAAAATCAAAAACTAATGAATTTAATAGTAGGACCTAGTTGTAAAAGTCTTAAAAACACAAAAATTACAAGAAAAAGGCAAGGATTAACTCACTTGGTGCAAAAAGTATGAAAAACCAGCTTAAAGAACCCCTCCTATGGCGTTTTTCTGATGAGAATGAAGAGAAATCTCAAGAAATCTAGATATTTCCATATTAGTCCTAGTTTTATTTAGTTAATAATGCAATATTCCAATTTTGCCCTTAATTCATCCACTTTTCTGCTGATTTTATGCCCTTGCCGTCCAGCCCAAATAAATTTTGGGTCTATTTTCTTTTTAAATCCTTTCTAATTAAACACTTAAGCTATTTAATCATCCTAACAACTTTTACTCCTTTTCCAATTTAGTCCTTTTCATTTAATTGACTGCCCAAACGTTAAAATTTTCTAACGAAATTTTAATACAATATTACTAACATTCCACAAATATTTATAAAAATATTTTTGACTCGGTTTTACGAGATCAAGCTCCCGATAACTTGTCTTTACCTAATTTCTTCAATAATTTCTTTTTATTAACTAACTACTAATTCGGTAAAATTTTTCTATCAATATTTTCATACGATTTTCCTATCACAGCAATATTCATGTAAAAAAATATTAAAATAAATTTCTCTTTAAATCGAATTTGTGGTTACGAAACCACTGTTCCGATAACTTTGAATTTAGGCCATTACAATATAAGGTTGAGATAATACAAAATTCCACTATCTTCTTTTTCAAATGACCGTTCACCATAGATCAACAAAAGAGAAAAACCCTTCCAAGCATCCAAGCTTTCAGCCAAGGAGAAGACTTTTTCTTGAAATTTTTATGTATTTAAGGTCATGGGAGTTTAATTTAGCTAACCTTGTACTAATTTGTAAATCTGTTAAAGTTTCAAAAAATTGAATTTGTTGATTTCTTGAAGAATTAGGTTTGAAATTAATAGATTTTAAGCTTAGATTATAAAAAGGGACTAGATTGTAAAATTAATTTAACTTAATTGTTAGTTTCGAACATAAGGACCAATGTAATGGCCTAAATTCAAGGTTATCGGAACAGTGGTTTCGTAACCACAAATCCGATGTAAAGAGAAATTTATTTTAATATTTTTGCATAAATATTGATATGATAGGAAAATTTGTATGAAAATATCGATAAAATTTTTTTTACCGATTTAGTGGTTAGTTAAGAAAAAGAAATTATTGAAGAAATTAGGTAAAGACAAGTTATCGAGACCTTGATCTCGTAAAACCGAGTCAAAAATATTTTTATAAATATTTGTGAAATGTTAGTAATATTGTATTAAAATTTCGTTAGAAAATTTTAACGTTTGGGCAGTCAATTAAATGAAAAGGACTAAATTGGAAAAGGAGTAAAAGTTGTTAGGATGATTAAATAGCTTAAGTGTTTAATTAGAAAGGATTTAAAAAGCAAATAGACCCAAAATTTATTTGGGCTGGACGGCAAGGGCATAAAATCAGCAGAAAAATGGATGAATTAAGGGTAAAATTGGAATATTGCATTATTAACTAAAGAAAACTAGGACTAATATGGAAATATCTAGATTTCTTGAGATTTCTCTTCATTCTCATCAGCCAAAATGCCATAGGAGGGGGTTCTTTAAGCTGGTTTTTCATAATTTTTGCACCAAGTGAGTTAATCCTTGCCTTTTTCTTGTAATTTTTGTGTTTTTAAGACTTTTACAACTAGGTCCTACTATTAAATTCATTAGTTTTTGATTTTATGGATACCGTGGTTGAGTGTTGTAAGTATATGAATATTTAGCATGGAATTTAAGCTTTAATCTTATTATATGATGAATTTATGGAATAAAATGTAAAGGAAGTGGATATTTAGGACCTATTTGTAAAAGAGTGTGAAATTGAAGTTTGGTGCTGAAATTCTTATTCCAAAAGGTTATAAGGTAGTTTAAAATGATAGAATAAAGTATTAATTGAGAAAAATCAGCTCAATTGAGAGGTTAATTGAGTAGGGATGAAATTATCACTTATTAAAAGCTTAGGGGAAAAATGGTAATAAACCTCTTGCACTAAAACAGTTTTAGATAGCAGCAGTAGTCCAACTTTGAAAAATCACCATAAATTGTAGAAATCGAATTAGAGGGTGAACAAAATATGGAATTAAAGCTTATTGAGTCTTGTTTCTCATAGAAGAAACGGTGTGGGCAATATAATTGTAAATCTTGAGATATAATGCATTATGTGAGACAAGGTCAGAATGATTTCGGGTTCCCCTGTTTTGACTTTGGAAAATCACCAAAAATTGTATAAAAATAATTAGAGACTTAAATTTATATGTTTAAAATCCTTAATGAGTCTATTTTCAAGATAAATAAGCGGGAACATCATCCAAGTTTCGTATGAGGAGATAATTAATTTTTAGTGAAAAAAGGTCGGAACTGTTATATAGCAGAACAGGGGTAACTTTAAAGAATAAACTGTACTAAATGGCTAAACCAAAAATTCTGAAAATTTTATGGTTAGAATATATGTGAGTCTAGTTTCAGGAAAAAATTACGGATCTTAATTTGGAGTCCCGTAGCTCAAGATAAAAATAATTTAGTGACTATGACGCAAGTAGATAGCCTTGGATGAACTATAAATAGTAGTGGAATTGTAGAAAATGGTACATATGAACATGAAATGTTAATTTGATGAATAAATTTATTTATTTAAATCCCGAAGACTCAAATACGAAGATAGATCGAGGAAAGGAAAAAGTTCGGGATTAGTAGATTTTTGTATACAAACAAGTAACGAGGGGAAGAAATCCCGGTTGAATGAAAGGAAAATTCGATGGATCTCTGAAAAGGAATTGACGGTAAAAAGGGATCTAGCCTGGACGGGTGATCCTATCCTGATATAGCCCTCCCGAAGAATATGTGGAAAATGGATTTAGCCTGGACGGGTAATCCGAATTAGGGTCTGAATTTAGCCTGGACTGGTAATTCAGATCCAAGCTCATTAGAGTAATTGTCGTTGCAGGAGATTTAGCCTGGACTGGTAATCCTGCTGTAAGGATGAGGTTCGCGGGAGTGTGCTATCTGAAATGGAAATGTGCGCACATGAATATGAATTGACGGACCCGGATTTGTACACTAAAGTGTACCTCTGAAAATCCATCGAAATTCCGATAAATTCAACAGGATAAATATGGGAAAATAATAATGTATGGAAATCATGGTATTGATGAGCTCATCAATCATGGTATATATTATTGATACATTGAAATTATTGGACTAACTTGAATGTTGAGTTTGTGCATGTTAAGATAACAATGCATTGAATGGATGTATAAATGTTTATTGTATTGTATTAAAAATATTAGGTAAGTATAATTCTTGTTGCATGAGCTTACTAAGCACAATGTGCTTACCTTGTTTTATTTTTCCCTGTTTTGTAGTATTAAGAGCTCGGAGGTCAGATTCTGTCGGAGATACATCACACTATCAACCTCAATATTTTGGTATATCTAGAAACTTTATTTTGGAAATCAATTGCATGTATAAGTTTATAAAGTAAATGTTGATACGAAATGAATGTAAAGTTAGCCATTGGTATGGCTAACAAAACTTAGTTTGGTATATGATGAGATTAGCTTATGAATGCGCATGAATCTATTTTAAAAATATGCTGAATTGGATTGGTTGATTTGGATTGGTCTCGGTTTAAGTTTTGCAGGAAAGGTTACATGTTTATAAAGGGGATATATTGAGTTTAAAAAAAAAAAACTATTGTTCGGTAACCTTCGGTAATGCCTCGTACCCTATTTCGGCAACGAATACGGGTAGGGGGTGTTACAACCAAATTGAATAAAATGTAAAATTGTTATGAAATTTTGATATGAATAGGAAGTGGAGGGTCCCTAATGAATATATGTGAAATCAAATTTTTAAATTGAGGCTCAAAATTTGAAGTTATGACTATTTTGAATTCAAAGACTAAATTGAATCAAATGTAAAATTTTAGGGGTATCGAAAAATGAGTTTGTATAGATTCATTCATTTCATGGTATAAAATGAGAATATTTAATATTTATTTATTTTATGAAATAATTTTATAGATTAAGAATCAGATCAAAGCGAAGTTAATCGAGGAAAAACTAAAATTGTTGATTAGTCTCTAGAGAATCAACTTGTTTGTGTTTTGATTAGGTAAGTTCATATGGAGCTTACTATTTCATTTGGCAATATTTGTGCATATTGTATTTAATTAATATATGAATATTTGTATATAATTGAAATATCTTAGAATTTGATATAACTGGCTAGTATCGGACTGAATTGGAATATTGTGTAAAGTTGGTTATTACGTAATAATACAATGTACAAATGCATAAATATGAATGATTACATGATATAGAAATGTCATATGTGACCCCATTTTACAGGTTTGATATTGAAATAAGCGAAATCGATCCCCGTGTGAACTTAGTAAAAGTTAGGATTCGATTGACATGTCAATAGGGCTTAGTGCACACTTGTATGGGATTTATTACAGATGTTATCGAGTCCAGCATTTATTGCAGATTCTCATGTATTATGTGACACAGGTTTAACGCGGGTGAGTAACCTGATGTGTTGTTATAAAGGTTTAGCCCGGATGAGTAACTTGATATGTATATATTTAGCTCAGACGAGTAATTGGTATGGTATAGTTTACCCGTGTACTCAAGTCCGTTTACTAGGGTTCCATCAGGCGAAATAAGTTACTCAAATCTAGAAATTTAAAAAGGAAATGAAATGAAATTGATGAATCAATTGACTATTGCATTGAAATGAATAACATGTAAATGATATGATCTTATAGATTGTTAATGGATTGTGCCATTAAAATGAGCTATATGGATGTGGTATAAGTTGAAATGTGTTGTGTTTGTTTTGATGCTTAGTTGTGTATGAATATTTGAGCTTACATTATTGCTATCGAAAGTGCCATGTTCTAGCCAAATGATACCAACATTATGGTATATAATTTTTAAAAATTATATAAAAATGATAAATGAAAATTCAAAACAAGTTATATATATCTACTACACAAATTTATATAAATGATAAACCAACATTCAAAATTTTTTTTACGTATGTGCTACACAAATTTATTTTTTCTTATATCTCATTTAAAAAAAAATTACGCATATGTTTAATCATAATAATATGTGTTGCTTGACATTGCATTCTTATATCTTATATCAAAATTAATAGCCGATAGATAAAATGACCTTAAAAGTATATCAAACACTAGAAGCAGGTCTGATGGATACCCTAAAATCAGGTTGAGTGACCCTATTCTTATTTGACCGTTCAGGCACTGAAGTAGCTCGAGTAGATTCTTCTATAAGCTTTTTAACCAAAAATGCTAAAAATGATTTGGAGGAGCTACTCTTATAGGATTCTTTATTTCTTGTTTCCTGTTGCATCTTTCTATTATATACTTCTTCCATCTTTTGAGCTCGATCTAATAAAATCACAAATTCTCATATTTCTGTGCCCCATATCATCATTCTAATTTCATCATTCAGCCCTTCCTCAAACCAGATGTACATCTCCTCCTCAGTAGGTACAATCTCTTAGGCATATATGTTGAAGTATACGAACTCCCTCTCGTATTCAGCTACTGTCCGATTTCCTTGTCGCAGATCAAGAAATTCTCTCTTTTTCTTATCTAAATATCTCTTACCAAAATATTCCTTTTTAAACTCATTTTGAAAAAATTCCCAGGTAAGTTTATATTCCGGTACCACAACTTCTATTGTCTCCGACCAATGGATGCTTCTTCTTTTAATAAGGAAACAACACATCTTAAATAATCTTCTAGAGAACAGGCCATTTCTTTAAAAACTCTCATCGTGTTCTGAAGCCAATACTTAACTTTGACGGGATCATCATTTGACCTACCCCAAAATTCTTCAGCTCCAAACTTTCTGAGTTTTTCTACCGGAGTACGCTTACTTGGTTCAGTTGCCAGAGGAGGTGGAGGAGCAACCTGAGGATCTACTAATGGTATTGTAGAGGGAGGAGGTTGCTGAGGTTAAGTTCTTTCTTACATGAAATCAGTAAACCACTAATTCATCACTCCATAAATTATATTTTTAAGCTCTTGTTCTTGATCCGGGGGTATCAGGACATTACTACTTGTCCCATGCTCAGATGTTTGTACTCTACTATTAACTTCTTCATGTTTGGCATGACTAGATCTATCGGACATCTTTTCAATCTATAAGAAAAACAAGGATTAGATCGGATCATACACATCACACTATCACAGATTTATATGGCATGTATTTCTAGACATTTTACTCATCACATTCATTCCGAGAATCGGCTAAACCGAAGCTTTGATACCAATAAATGTAACACCCTTAACCTGTATTCGTCATCAGAATAGGGTTACGAGGCATTACCGGGATTTACAAATCATATTTTAGATAATTTAATACAGTTACTATTCATATTCCGAGATTAGTCATAACGTCCCTTAAATGGACCATCGAGGCCAAAAACATGCATTCGAATCGATTCAGGACTAAATCGGGGATCATAGGAAATTTTTTACGAAATTCTAAAACTTTTCTCACTATTAAGAGTCACATGCCCGTGTGGTATGTGATATGCCCGTGTGGTCAAGCCATGCGGGTTCACACGCCCGTGTCCCTAACCCGTGTAACTCTCTGACTTGCAACCCATAAAGAAATTAAGATCACACAGCCAAGGCACAACCCTATTCTTCCAGGCCGTGTACCTCACACGGCTGAGGCACACGTCCATGTTGAGCCCATGTGCTAGATATAGGGCATTCTGTTTTTCAAAATCTAGGATGCAGGGGACATACGGCCAAGCTACATACCCATGTACTAGGCTTTGTGTCACATACGATCTAGACACACGTCCGTGTGTCTGCTCGTGTGGACGAAAATAGGCCCATTTAAGGCCACTTTTCTCACCCTATACACAATCAACCCGCACATAATAATACCATATACTAATATGACACAAATAAGCAACCAATACCAGCTAAAATTTAGGTCATTCACATAGTATTTCATCTCATATAACTACTATATTAGCATTTGTTACTAATGCATACATTTCTCACACTAAAACCTATTTTAAACATAACTAACATATCTATAGGTTAATACAAACATAGTCATTTTGGTTCCTATACATGCCATATAAACCATCAAATATTTGTATATGTAATAGAGTCTACCGGAAAATCTTGATAGTGTGGCTTGAGCGTGATGATCCAATCCTCCGAACCTCTTGTAAATCTATAGAGAACAATAAGTAAGACAAGTAAGCTAAATATAGCTTAATAAGTTCGTTGACTTTCAAATTAAATCGTACCGAACATTGAACATATTATATCCAAATCAAATGAATAAATCATTTAATTTACACTTTTCCTGTCAACCACAACTCGATTGATAATCTCATTCGTTTGAGCTTCATAACAATAATAACAAAATTCTTTCACATTTATTCCATCTGATATTTACCAAACTTGTCAATTCAAAGAACGTATTACGGATTTGAGTACATCGTAACCAGAAGCTCAAAGGCTAAACAGAAGCACATAAGGGTTGAACTGAAGCTCAGAAGAGCTAAACTGAAACTTGGAAGGGTTAAATTGAAGCTTAAAGGAGCTGAATTGAAACCCAAAAAGGGTTAAACTGAAATTCATATGAGTTAATTGAAGGTCATGAGAGCAAAACGGAAAGAGAACACAAGAATTCGAAACAAATGCTGAATCCTCAATTTACTTGGGTAATTTACTGTCAATTTCTCTTTCACATTGAAAGATTGTACTCATTTCCTACGTTCTGTTCCTCTTCAGCATTTGATTCAATTTCATAACTTTAACATATAAATTTTTTTATTTTCAAAAATTAATATGAATAAATATTATTTACCATTCATTTAATAGTATAAAACATTAATAATTTACCATACGAACTTACCCCGAGCAATTTATAGAAGTTGTAGAAATTTTAGGGACTATTCCGCAACTTTCGCCTTTTCACGTTTATCTTCGATTTCTTGATCTATAATATAAAATTTTCCATTCATTAATATTTAATTCAATTATAATTCACTTCACAATTTATACCCTTTAATTTTTGAAATTATATATTTACCCTAAATTTTATAGTTTTTACAATTTAGTCCCTGCTCAATTAACCCCTCAATTGAGATAATTTTTCTCAATTAACACTTTTTCTAGATATCTTAGACTACTATACAACCTTTGATATTTATAATTTCAGCACCAAAACCTAATTCTAAACTTTTTCACAATTAGGTCATAAAAATCAATTTCTACTAAAATCACTTAATAAATCCATCATATAATAAAATTAAAATTTCAAATCCATGCTAAATCATCATAAACTTCTAGCACTCATCCATGGTAACTTTCAAAATTACCCATGGAATCAAAAACTAATGATTTAGACAATAGGACCTAGTTGTAAAAGTCTTAAAAGCACAAAAATTACAAGAAATAATCAAGAATTGAACTTCCTCAATGCAAAATTTATGAAAAACCAGCTTAGAAAACCCTCTTATGGCGTTTTTGGCTGAAAGTTTGGAAGAGATCTATAGATATTTCACTTTGGTCTTTGTTTTATTTGTTTAATTTGTAAAATTTCCAATTTTGCCCTATTTCACCAAATTTTCTGATTTTTCTCAGCTTATGCCGCCTCATGCATTCCTCTTTGGCTATTTTTCTCTTTTAGTCATTCCTTATCCAACACTTAAGCTATTTAATCACATTTTATAAGTTTGTACCTTATTCAATTTAGTCCTTTTCATTTAATTAACTATCAAAATTTTAAAATTTTATAATGAAACTTTAATACTAACTTATTAATACTCTGTAAATATTTATAAAAATATTTACGGCTTGGCTTATGCTATTGAGGTCTCAATACCTTGTTTTCGACCCAATTTACCTAAGAATTTCTTTTAAATCACAAAATTCACTAATTTAAAAATATTTCTACAATCCCAAATAACTCCTAACTATTAATTAAATAATTTTTCTAACTTTTTCGTCGGATCTAATGATCTCGAATCACTGTTTCGACACCACTGAAATTTAGACTGTTACATCTACTTTTTTTTTTTACTTATTATTTTATAATAATAATATAATAATATAATATACTTTATTATTAAGTTAGTATATTAATATATATATTTTAACTTAAAAAAATTCTATGATATTTCCACATTTAAACCGCCTCAACTAATAAAAATGGCATAATTTCCTCTTTAGTCCCTTTAGTTTTTCTATAATCTATAATTAAACTTTCATCCTTTATGCAATTTAGTCCTTTTACCTAATTACTCTTAATTCAAGCTAATTCACCTAACCAAAACCTAATTAACTACTCAACTAGCTTCGCAAATATTTTTAATAAATATTTACGAATCCGTTTTACGAAAACGGAGACCCGAAAACATACTTTTCGATACCTGTGACTATTGGGTCGTTACAGTAAAATTGGTTATTACGTAATAATACAGGGTACAAATGCATAAATATGAATGATTACATGATATAGAAATGTCATATGTGACCCCATTTTACAGGTTTGATATTGAAATAAGCGAAATCAATGCCCGTGTGAACTTAGTAAAAGTTAGGATTCGATTGACATGCCAATAGGGTTTAGTGCGCGCTTGTACGAGATTTATTACAGATGTTATCGAGGTCTATCATTTATTGTAGATTCTCATGCATTATGTGACACAAGTTTAGCTCGAGTGAGTAACCTGATGTGTTGTTATAAAGGTTTAGCCCGGATGAGTAACTTGATATGTATATATTTAGCTCAGACAAGTAGCTGGTGTAGTATAGTTTACCCATGCACTCAAGCCCGTTTACTAAGGTTCCATCAAGCGAAATAAGTTACTCAAATCTGGAAATTTAAAAAGGAAATGAAATGAAATTGATGAATCAATTGACTATTGCATTGAAATGAATAACATGTAAATGATATGATCTTATAGATTGTTAATGGATTGTGCCATTAAAATGAGCTATATGGATGTGGTATAAGTTGATATGTGTTGTGTTTGCTTTGATGCTTAGTTGTGTATGAATATTTGAGCTTATATTATTGCTATCGAAAGTGCCATGTTCTAGCCAAATGATACCAACATTATGGTATATAATTTTTAAAAATTATATAAAAATGATAAATGAAAATTCAAAACAAGTTATATATATCTACTACACAAATTTATATAAATGATAAATCAACATTCAAAAATTTTTTTATGTGTGTGCTACACAAATTTGTTTTTTTCTTATATCTTATTTTTTAAAAAAAATTCCGCACATGTTTAATCATAATAATATATGTTGCTTGACATTGCATTCTTATATCCTGTATTAAAATTAACAACAGATAGATAAAATGACCTTAAAAGTATATCAAATACTAAAGTTACAATAAACAAATTATATATATATATATATATTTTATATATATATATATATATATATATATATAAACAACAAGAAGAACTTCAAAATCCTATTAAAAATGATATTTATCTCTCGTGAGAAAAGTAAAATCAACAGGAATAAATATAAAAATTATACATGAATCTTGATTTAACGTGTAATGCAATGCATGAATATTGACTTTTTGTGATTTTATACAAGATATTTTTATTCTATTCAATTTTTTAAATCACTAACACATTATCGAATTAGTACAATTTTATGTTTATATATTGCATACACAAACCATTATATTAATCCAATACAAAAATAAATGTATGTATTCCTTTATTTAAATGTACAATTGAATCAAAATCAAAGCTTCATGTACATATATGAACCACAATTCAAGTTTTCATGTGTATGGTTATACCAAATTAAAATTCATCTATCAAATTACACATTGGAGGAAAGTTCATGTATAAATTTGATATTTATATCATAATTTTAGTTTTTCAAAAATTAAAAAAATTATATCTAGAATGAATATGAACAAACTGATGTAAAAAATTCTACTGAACGTGGATGCCCATTTGTCTAGATATATTTTGAATTTTATTTTTTTAAATATTTTTTATTTTTTTTAAATTTTATTTCTCATTTTTACAATTTTTATAATGTTTTATAATGTTTTATTTTTAAACTTTTTTTTATAATTTAAAAAAATTACATTTAGAATTAATCTAACAAATAAATACTTAGATTCAAATGAACCGAGACTTCCATTCATTTTGAATTTAAATTTTTAAATATTTTATTTTTAAAAAAATTATTTTTGTTGACGTGGATTTGCCATGTTGGCATATAATAGTCTATTCAGCTGTCATGAATAGCCACATCAACACATTAACTACTAACAAAAAAAACCATTAATCAAAGAATATAATTGATATGCTTTTATTGTTTGCGAGGTTAATTGAGACTGAATTGAAGTTATTCAACCCTTAACGCAAAAAAGAAAGATAAATAAATGATGACATTTTTAAGTGTAGATTAGGAACAACATTCATTCCAAATTACATTAGCCTATTGGATGACTTTTTTGCTATTGTTGTTGAAATTGAACATTTTCATAGCATCAGTGATGACATAAAGATGAAGAAAGGGTGGGTAATCTTCCACTCATGTAGTGGCAGTATTACTATTCAGTCCATTTTTGGCTAGAAAATGAGCAGCATCATTAGATGCCGTTTAACATGGTGAAAGAACCTTGACCAAATCCTTTTGAGAGCTAACCTGCAAGGACTACTCTTCAATTCATTCCAAATAATGAAATGGATATATATTCTTCTTGTTTTGCAACTTGGACTCTCTATTTGACAAGATCTTGTAGAGCTTTGATGAAATTGTTGATATATCCTTCTTGAAGATCCCTGTTAGACAGTATTTGCTTCAGCTTTGCATGGTTTCTCTTCATCATATTAGCTGTTTCATTGTCCTTGTCCATCACAAACTTGATGGCTTCACCCAATGACTCCTTTGGAACCTTCCTGTTTTTAACTCTCTCCACTTCAACTCCAATCTTGAGTTCATTCACCATTAATCTGGTGTTCAAAATTTGATCCCCAATTTCAGGTATCAACACGATTTGGCAGTCACTAAGCAAAAACTCCCACATCGTTCCATACCCACAGTGGTTAACGAAACACCCAATGTTAGGGTGGTGCAATAGCCGCTCTTGTGGAACCCAACCTCCATACACCAACCCTCTTCCTCCAACCCTATCTTGAAACCCCTCCGGTAGTGCTTCTTCAACAGTCGAGAATCCTTGGGGTGGCTTTAAAGCTACCAAAAATGGTAGCCCACATAGCTCAAATCCAAGCACCAACTCCTGGAACTCATCCTTCTGCAACACACTCTGGCTTCCAAATGAGCAAAACACAACAGACCCTGGCTCGAACTGGCTCAACCAACTAACCCATTTCTCATCAAGCTGTTGGGTATTCGTTTCAGGCAAACAAGGCCCTGACAACAAAACAGGCTTCCCAAATCCTTCAGCGACAAAGTCACAAAATGGTCCCTCGATTTCACTGCAAGTCCTGAAGGCAATGGCATCACTTCCTTTCACAGCAGTCCTTATCCGTTCCCGAAACGACAGTCCACTTCCGAAATCCTCAGCCTCAAACAACATTGCAGCAGCCTCTTCAGGTTTGAGTTTCACCGTGGAAAGAGGGTAACCAGGAGGCAATTCCATCACCTCTTCTACAGTCATTTCTTTGGTTAGTGCCTTGGTGTTTAACCCCATCGACATTGAGGAAACCACTACATAGAATATGGGGTGGATCCCAAGCTGGCGAGCCTGGTCTGGGATCCAAAACCAGAAATCATAAAAAACCATATCAGGTTTTATAACCTTTAAGATTCCTTCAACTTGGTCCCTGGTTTGATCTACGGCAAAAGCAAGGTATTTTTGTTGGTTCATAGGAACAACAGATGTAGTTTCAGCACCTGGAGGGAGGCCATCGACATGGGGTATAAGTAGAGGAAAGAACTGAATCAAGTTGGGGTATTGGTTCATGTTTTCAAGCTTTGGTTGAACTCCTTTGGGCACAAAGAAGGAAATTTGGTGGCCATTATGAGCCAGCTTATAAGAGAGATGAAGGAAGGGGATGAAATGACCATAGGCAACCCATGGAAACATGGCGATGTGAAGCTTTGAGTGGCCTGATTTGCTCATCTTTGCTTTTTTGCTTGCACAATGTGATCTGAGAGACAAAACACCGATCTAATTATAACGCCTACCATTAACAATTGCACAACAAACGCCTTTTTTATTCACATGTTTGTCCATACTGAAAATATTTTATTATATTTTGTAATCATTACCACTAAGAGATTAGAGACGCTGACACGAAGGCAATTACGCATGTCAACTCTGATTTTCCTATTGTAATTATTTAACGGAGTAGGTATAACTTCTAATAACGAATAATCAAATATTCTTGTTTTCTACTTACCCCATAGATATATTATAATCATCTTTTAAAAGATTATTATTCAATAATAATTCAGTTCTGATTTCTTTAAAAGGAAAAAAAAATTCAGTCCTAACTTGTGCATGTTTACGAAGTTGTTACGTAAATTATAGCTATAAGTTTTTATACTTTTTTACAAATTTTAATTTTAATTTTTAATTTATATCTACTAACTCACACTACAAAATTAAAGAGATTTAGGGACATACTAAGGAGACGACTAGTATCAAACGTCCCTAGTATTTTAAAAATAATAGTATGCAGGATGTTCTAACATTTCGCCCCCTACTCTTGAATCTTACCATTTTCAGGGACGGCTAAAATATCAATGGCTAGACTTTTTTTTTTTAACCCAAAAGTCATCTCTTATACTTTTATTTATGAGTATACTTCTTTTTTAATTTTAAAATGTCACACTAATAAACCTAATCTAAACATTTTAATCATGTTAACAATTAGACTTGAATTTTAAAATCTAAAAATAAATGGACTAAATTCCTGAAATAAAAGTACATGGACTAGATTCTAAATTTATGAAAAGTATAGTGATTAATGGTATATTTTAACCATTATAAAAATATATAATTATCAATAAAGACATTTTAAAATTATTTAATAGTAAATAAATAATGAGCAAGGGTTTTCAATTCAAGGCAAATCAGAATTGGTTTAGAAAAAAAAATAGAATAAATACCAAAATTATACATCAATTATGGTTTAATGTGCAATTCTTGTAAATTATTAATACAATTATTGATATAACTATCATTTTATGTTTATACATTACATACATAAATAATTATATTTTTCTAATATAAAAATAAATTGATGTATTTATTTAAATGTGTATGATTAAATCAAAATTAAAGTTTTAAGTATACATTTGAACCACAATTAGAGTTTCACATGCATAATTGCATCAATTTAAAGTTCATGTATACAATTGCACTTTAAATTAAAATTCATGTATAATTTTAATATTTATCTCAAAAGAATTCAAACATTGATTCGACTCGAGGTTGAATCTCCAATTCCTTTTTGAAAATCTCGATTTGGATGAGAACCAAATGGCTAGAAGTTTTTGGTAGTTGTTGGAGAATTTTTTTTAGTTTGGTTAATTTTTTTTCCATAAAAAATGATATAAATGATATCGTTATATCAAAATAACAAATAAAATAAATGAAACGTTGTGTTTGGCCATCTCTAATCATTCTTTTCTCTCACTATCTTCTTTCCGGCTTTTTTATTAAAATAACCTAAAAAAATAATTAATTATCAAAATGACCCACCTTTTTAATTAAATACGAAAATAACCTAAAATCTACAATAAAAGTTGGTGGAGCCAAATTATATGGCACCACCAACTTGCCACGTCAGCAAAGGGCATAAAAAAATAATTTTGTGGTGGAGCCATGTTGAATGGCGCCACCTGTATAAAATACAAGAGAAATACTGCAAAATCAGGAAAATTGGGTGGCTTTTAAAACAATTTCCCATTTTTGGTGGAGTCATTTTAAATGGCGCCACCACCTGACACCCTTTGCCCGTTTCAGTTTTTTTAAACTTTTTTTTTAAAATTTTGTCTTTTTCTTTTTTACTTTTTTGAAGTTTTATATTTTTTATATTTTATTTTGTTTATTTATTTTATTTATTTTTTATTATTAATTTTAAAAAATTTGAAATGTATATTTGAAATGTTTATAATATATATTTTTTAAAATTTTAAATATTATTTTTAAAATATTTTTTAAAACTTTAGATATATATTTTTGAAATTATTTTTATAAATATTAAACATATATTTTTCAAAATAATTTTTTTAAAATTTTAAATATTAACCATATTTTTAATAATATAAAACATTTAAACATTTAAAATTTTTAAATACAATTTTTTAAATACATTTAAAAAATCATAATTTAAAAATTATGGAAAGATGGGGGGCTTTTAAAATAATTTTCCATTTTTGGTGGAGCCATCTTAAATGGCGCCACTAGACTGACACCATGCATGTTTAATTTTTTTTAACTTTTTTTAAATTTCTAAAAAGTTTGGGGGCTCTTAAAAATAATTTCCCATTTTCTGGTGGAGCCATTTCTAATGGTGCCACCAGTGCTGACACGTGCAATTTACCTTTTTTTTTAACTTTTTTCTTAAATTTTGTCTTTTTCTTAAAATTTTTTTTGAAGTTTTATATTATTTTCTTATTTTATTTTGTTTATTTAATTTATAATATTAATTTTAAAAAATTTGTAATATATATTTAAAATGTTTTATAATATATTTTTTAAAATTTTAAATATTTTTTTAACTTTAATATATATTTTTGAAATTATTTTTTATAAATTTTAAATGTATATTTTTCAAATTATTTTTGAAATTATTAGTTTTATAATATTTGAAATGTATGTTTAATATTTTATTAATTTTACATAGAATTTTTTAATTTAAGATTTTTTAATTTTTTTTCTTATTTTGTTTGAAGTTTTATATTTTTTCTTATTTTTTTGTTTATTTAATTTATTTATTTTTTATTATTAATTTTAAAAAATTTGTAATGTATATTTGAAATGTTCTATAATATATATATTTTTAAAATTTTAAATATCATTTTTAGATTATTTTTTTTAAATTTTAGATATATATATATTTGAAATTATTTTTATAAATTTTAAATGTATATTTTTCAAATTAATTTTTTTAAATTTTAAATATTATTTTTTAAATATTAACTATATTTTTAATAATATAAAACATTTAAATATTTTAAAGATATGATCTTTCAAATTTGTTATTTTTTTTTATTTTTTAATAATATAAAACATTTAAACATTTAAAATTTTTAAATAAAATTTTTATAAAAAATTTAAAAAAGGTTAAATATTTTAAAAAAATAAAAATCATTATTTAAAAAATTCTATGTAAAATTAAAAAATATTTAAAATCATTTAAAATATTATAAAATTAATAATAAATTTGAAAGCTCGTATCTTTAAAATTTTTAAATATTTTATAATATTAAAAAATATATTTAATATTTAAAATTTAAAAAATTAATTTCAAAAATATATTTTTAATATTTATAAAAAATATATTATAAAACATTTTTAAAAAATACATTTCAAGTTTTAAAAAAAAAAGGGCAGAGGGTGGCAGGTGGTAGCGCCATTTAAAATGGTTCCACCAGAAATGAGAAATTGCTTTAAAAGCCCCCCATCTTTTCATAATTTTTTAAATTATGATTTTTTAAATGTATTTAAAAATTTTAAATGTTTAAATGTTTTATATTATTAAAAATATGGTTAAATTTAAAATTTTAAAAATTAAATTGAAAAATATATTTTTAAAATTTATAAAAATAATTTCAGAAATATATATCTAAAATTCAAAAAAATATTTTAAAAATAATATTTAAAATTTTGAAAAATATATATTATAAAAATTTTAAATATACATTTAAAATTTTTTAAAATTAATAATAAAAAATAAATAAAATAAATAAACAAAATAAAATAAAAAAATATAATACTTCAAAAAAGTAAAAAAAAAGAAAAAGAAAAAGACAAAATTTTAAAAAAAAGTTAAAAAAAAAATGAAATGGAAAGAGGGTGTCAGGTGGTGGCGCCATTTAAAATGGCTCCACCAAAAATGGGAAATTGTTTTAAAAGCCCCCAATTTTTCGATTTTGTAGTATTTCCTTTGTATTTTATACAGGTGGCGCCATTCAACATGGCTCCACCAAAAAATTATTTTTTTATGCCCCTTGTTTACGTGGCAAGTTGGTGGCGCCATATAATTTGGCTCCACCAACTTTTACTGTAGATTTTGGGTTATTTTCGTATTTAATTAAAAATGTGGGTCATTTTGATAATTAATTAATTTTTTTGGGTTATTTTAATAAAAAAGCCTCTTCTTTCCTTTCAATTCGCAATTTCGTCTGTATTATCAAAGCTAAGATTTTACCATGGTAGATGGTAGAATCACCCAACTACAAGTCAAAATCTAGAACTTGCAAGATTGCAAGAGGTCCAACAAATTGATAGACACATCGATGACTGATTTAAAAGGTTCCATGATTAAAGGAAAGTGAAAATAAATGATTGATTTTAAAGGTTCCATGGATAAAGGAAAGTGGAAATTAAAGATCTCTTTGAGATTTTATCATAAAAAATTAACAATGACATGGGTGACAGAATCTTGATGACATCTCCATTGGTGAATAAAACCCAAAAGGGGAGCCATAATTAGAAAAGTACTCAAGCCTAAAAAGGACTATGGCTCCATTCATTATTGTTCTTAGGAGTAAGAGGAGAGATTTTTTTAAGCTAGAATGCTCAAAGTGTTAAAATGAGGATTTCCAAGGGTGGTGGTGAAAAATGGTCCCTAGATGTTACAAAAATCCAAAGTAGGGTTTTTTACCTAAGTAGTACAAAAGAAAAAAAATAATGAAAATAGTACAAAAGATAAATTATGTACCAAAATGGTACATGTAAGGTACCACCCTACTCTGACACATTATTCTGTTAAAAAAAACAAACACTGTTTAAAAAAGCATAATCTGTTAAAAAAATAAAAAATTGAGACTTGAGTTGACTGGACAGGGGTGGAGGTTGTGCAACAGGTGTGACAGGTGGAGGGTTCGGTAGAGGCGGCACCGGTGGAGGGTACGCCAGAGGCGGTACCAGTCTGATGGGACGTCTGCATGCATGCATGCAGCATGCATTTGTCTGTTTCTCTACTTTGGGGACCATTTATGGTCCCCAACCTTCATTTTCAGGTAGCAGCTGCGAAGGAAGAAAAGGAAAGAAGAAGAGAAGAAGAAGGGGAAAAAGAAGAAGAAGAAGAAAGCGAAGGAGGACAGCATCGGAAAAAAAAAGGAAAAAGAGAGAAGAGAAAAGAGAAAGAAAGAGAAGAAAAAAAAGAAGGTATAAATTTTTTTAAAATAATGGATTAATTTATTTTGTTATTATGTTTTTGTTGTTATTAAATATATTATATATTGATTTTTAAGATTAAGATTGAAAATTTCTCATGTTTTTCCTTTTTGATAATATGAAATTTAGTCATAATTTTTTCATTTTGGTCACGGGATTTCTTTGTTTGCATTAGCTTCGAAATTTAGTATTTTTTTCTAATTTAGTCTATGAATTTGGATTTTTTCATTTTTTTTTCTAATTTGCATTAGTTTCGAAAGTTTAATAAAGTTATCAAGTTTTGAAATAGACAAAATATCTCGAGAATAAAATTACAAAAAATTGTGATGGAGTAGATATTAATTCATCGGGATTTTGACCAAAATAATACAAAAAAAATTTTAAAAGTACCAAAATAATACAAAGATTGAAAATTTTAGTTAGTACTATTGTTAGTTTTTACATTATTATTATTGTTAGTTATTTTTTAGTAAAAAAATAGAAAAGAGAAGGTGCAATAGGCCCAATTTGCCCGGGCCATACACAGTCCAAACACAAAAAAATAGAATAAACCAAATTTAAACCGAAAATAATAAAGTCCCTTTTAGTCCGTGTATAAGCCTAAAACCAATTTGCAAATTACTTCTCGTGGCCCTAACCAATACCATGATCCAATTACACTAGTGGCCCAATCCTAACATAACCAATACCATAACCCAGTTACACCTAGGCCTAGTGGCCCAAGACTTAAATGAGCCCAATTAGCCCAAAATGTTTTCAGCCTCTGGAAGCCCTAGCAAGGGCCTTGCGCCGCTACTTGTTGTAGCCACTCTCACTGCCGAGCATTACGCCGTTCTGGCCACCGTGATTTTTGCCTTTTACCTGCAAAAGGAAAGAAGATTACAGCAGAAACAGCAAATATAGCAGAATATAATTTAGACATTTATTGTATTTTTGATTTATTTTGGGTTATAAAAACCCTAATGTAATCTGTAAAGAGGGGGGAAATACAAAAAAAAAAAGCGAAGGAAATAAAAAACCGAAACTTTAAAAGGTCTTGGCTCCATCTCTACATTTTTATTTTTATATTTATACTTCGTTTGTTTTAAAAAAAAGAGAGAGTAAATAAAAAAACAAAACAATCGAAACAAAATATAGATACAATTTTTTACTTGTTTTGTTTTTTTTTTTTTCGTTTTATAATATAAAAAGGGGCAAAGGGAAAGTTTTACTTCTGGATTCGTCTTCGAAAATGGGTTTCTTTTGGGCTTCCGTCCGCCGTACACAGTGGCGCTGACAGCGGCGCGCGCGGCGGCGGTATTGCTGGAGCTAGGCCGGAAATCGCCTAGCTAGAGAAGGGGAAAGGGAGTTTCAGTTTTTTTTTGAAGAGAAACTAAGAATAATGAAATTTTTTAAAAAAATTTCAACTTTTATACCCCCTCGAAACGACACCGTTTGGGGTTAACTTCAATAATCCCAAAACGGTGCCGTTTGAGGCCTAAACCCGCACGTTGACTCGATATCCGGGGAGGATCCGCGCGTTTTTGATAAATAGGTCTAATTATTCAATAGGCCTTTCCGCATTTTGGTATTTTTTAATTGCGTCCAATTTATACTTTTCCTTTTATTGCTCATTCAACATGGTAATTTGTTTTTTTTTTAATCTGATCCTCGGGCCATTGAACCATGGATGATTGGAACGACGCCGTTTTAGGAGAAAGGCATAATTGCCTACTAAGTCCTTATAGTGTGGCATTCATTCCAATCGGATCCTTTTATACTTTTACTTCAGATTCAATTTTTTTATTTCGATTTGACCCTTGTTTCTTCAATTTCTGGGTTCTTTTTATTTTATTTTTCATTCTTATTTTTAATATTATATGTATTAATTTATTATTTATTATTTATTATTTATTTTTTATGTGAGGTTATCTTATTAAATTCAACATTATTTGTATATTATGTATCATCTTAAAATTTGTATATTATTATATATTATATATTATTTTAAAATTTGTATATTAAATAATATTTAAATTGTTTTATTATTAACACCAATTTTCTTCCGTACATTATCTATTTCAAATATATTATTTTTTAAATTATTATATTATACATATTTTCCCTTATAACTTTCTTCATAGCTAAATTTTACATATTATATTTATTTATTTTAAAAATCTATATATGTTATATTACTATATATATCTTCCTTTATATATTTCTTTATAGCAAAAATTATATATATTTTATTTATTTATTTTAAAAATATATATTATTTATTTTATTATATATATTATCCATGTTAGTTTTTAACCATATCATTTTTTCAAAATTATTATAGTATTTATTAATTATTTTGCATAAGTTATTCACCTTATTTTTCATGTACATTTAATCTTGTGAATAAATTTTTATATCTTTTTTTTTATATATAGATTTTTGAATTGCTATTATCTACTCTATATTTTTCCTTATTTAGATTGTTCATATTTTTAAAATTAAAATCCATTATCTTTGTTTACCTTAACATTATTATTATTGCTTGTATTATTTGTCATTCTTTTACTTAGTTATTTATGTTAGTATTAATTGTTAATATGACTTGTGACTTTAGTGAATTGCACTTTTTTTTGTAATAACTTAATTTTACATTTTTTCTATCACCTTTAATTACCACATTTTATCCAAAAATATTTCTTAAATAAAGCAATGTTTTGTGTTTAGAATTTTGGGAAATAGTGCCTTTACGTGCTGGGTTTCGATTTTCTGTTTGTCTAAATAACTAAATATCCTTTTAATGAATTTTATAAATCATGAGATGATCTTGGTTACAAGGGTTAAAACATCATGTTCTAACGTGCTAGATGTGATGTTTGTATTCTTTCGGAACAAAGGAATCTTAAGTTCCAATTCAAATTGTTCAAATTTTTAAAGAGATCATGTTTTAAAATCTTTTCGAATTTTCGATATTAGGACAAAAAAACTAATCAATTCGGTACCAATTTTGGGCATTACGAGGGTGCTAATCCTTCCTTGTACGTAACCGACTCCCAAACCAGTTTTCTTGAATTTCGTAGGCTAAAATCAATGTTTTTGAAATAAAACGTTTTATAAGGTGATCCGATCACACCTAAGTAAAAAGGGACTGGTGGCGACTCCCATTTTCATTTTTTTTAAAAAAGTCGACCCCGTTTTTTCAAACTTAAAAATGGTTTCGATAGAAGGTATAATTTTTTTAAATAATGGATTTTTATATTGTTATTGTGTTTTTGCTGTTATTATTATTGTTGATTTTTAATTTTTTTGTTAGTTATTATTGTTAGTTAATATTAATGTTAGTAAAAAAACCTTATTATTATTGTTAATTATTATTAATGTTAGTAAAAAAACTATTATTATTATTGTTGGTTATTATTGTTAGTTAAAAAAAAACCCAAATTATTGTTAGTTAGTATTGTTGATTTATATTAATTTTGTAAAAAACCTTAAAAAAGCCTATTTATGTTAGGTAAAGAATGTTTTATTTTTTTATGTAATTCATTTGTTATGTGTGTTTTAGGTTGATTAGATAATATTTATGAAATTTATTTGGCATGTTATAGATCTTGTTAGAAATGGCAACATATTTGATATTGCCTGATGAGATAATAACTTCGGCACAAAGAGAAAAAGTTGATAAGATGATGAAAGAAGTGCAAGATTACAGAATGAAACCAGAAGAAGACATTGTTGAACATGTTATTACAGTAACTAAAAAGATGCAAGAAGTATTGTAGAAGGGTCATGAAATGATTAGAAAGAATAAAGTGCAATACTTAACCCTTAGAGGGACATTAATAGAACGAGACTATAAATTCATTTTAGACTAACTTTGGAAGACATTGGTTCCACGAACCTATTGGAATCTAGTTATATGCTTCATCAAGTTTATAATCTCTTATGGAGCAAAGAAAATAGCGAGATAAAGTATAGGTTCACGAAAGTTGACTGGGAAGTAAAATGTGATTGACATACCATGGATGGATAACTTAG
Organism: Gossypium stocksii; assembly: GCA_020496765.1. Lineage (NCBI taxonomy): Eukaryota > Viridiplantae > Streptophyta > Magnoliopsida > Malvales > Malvaceae > Gossypium > Gossypium stocksii. The sequence continues at coordinate 8,724,344 of CM035621.1, read as the reverse complement.
ATGTTAGGAAATTACCAAGAGAATTTCTATCTTCATTACTCGTTATAAAGATTGAAGAGGAAGAAGATCCCAGGGAATTTCCAAATTGGATTGTAGAAGATGAATATGAAGAGAATCAAGAATATATAAATTGGATTGTACAGTATTTCCTAGAGGAAGATACAGGGTCGGAGATGGAAGAAAATGTAGAACTGAATTTAAATGGTTAAATGTAAAGATAAATGTTGTTCATGTACGAAATGAGAGATGAAAAATGAAAAAGTATGAGCTTATGAATGAAAAAAATTGCATATTGATTAATTAAATTTTTTATTTAAGTAATTTATTTTCTGTTCAAACTTGTCGAAATTGTTTTGAGAAAATTTGTTTATTTTTTAACAGATTGAATATTAAAGATGGATGATCAGTTTTTCGTATGCATTTATTTCGATGGAATCATCTTGATAACAACCGTTGGATGCATATTTGAATGTCGACACCAAATAGCAATGAGATTTAATAGAAATGTCTCGTTAGATGATATGAAGTGAATGATTAATGCAAAAATTGTTAGACGTTGTGGAAGAAGGATTTCAAGAATTTTCGACAAATTTCCAGTTTTGACAGATCCTATCAAATTCACCGAACTGGAACTTGTAGACGATGAAAACGTGGAGACAATGATCGCTCTTTATTATGGGAATGAGAGTAACAAAAATGCACTGATTCACTTATTTGCTGAGTTAGCCTGTATAAAGCAAAATGAAGATATCAATACATATGGTGAAGAACATGGAGCTCAAGAATCGTATATGGTGGCTCCAATATCGTACGTTGATAGTGAATCAACTAGACATGGGATCGATATCGATCTTAATATTACACATGATATTGATGTGGTTGGTGATGATGGATACGATGGTAGTGATAATTGTGAGCAAGAGGTCGATAGTGACAGTGATCCTGATGTGGACGATGTACTTGATGTTATTGACGATGAAGATGTGAATGACGATGGAAACATTAACATGCCTTCGGTCGGGAACCAAATGTGACGTATTGTGATATACAATAATCTTGGACCACACATGTTGCTCATAGATCCCGACGCAGTGCATGTAGCTTAGTTTTCGGAGTACCCTGAAATACTTCTTGCTCACCGACTGGCTGTAAATTCCGATCATGAGGAGTTATTCGTAGGCCAGAGATTCGAAAGTAAAGAAGAGTGCATATTTGCTATTAAACGATATAACATGAATATATCAAAGGATTACAAAGTCGCAGTGTCTAAACCGACGGTACATATTGGGGAGTGTTAGAAGGCAGCGGAAGGCTGCAATTGGCGGGTACGAGCTGCATTCATTCAAAATTCGCAAATGTGGGAAATACGAAAATTTGTTGGGCTTTACACATTACACATGCATATTAACACGTATGACGGAAGATTATCGAAAACTTGATTCTAAAACTATCTGTACGTGTATCATGCCAATGGTGAAGGACATGTCGACCATTAAAGTTTCGGTACTGATTGCCAAAATACAAGCACGATTCCAGTATCGAGTATCATATCGAAAGGCGTGGATAGCTAAACAGATGGCAATGGAGCAATTGTATGGGGATTACGATTCGTCGTATAACGAGTTATAAGGATGGATATGTAATACCCTTTAACCCTAAACCGTCGCCAGAACAGGGTTACAAGGCATTACCAAACAAATCAGACAGTTTACAGATAATTCTTAATAAATAAATAAGATAAAGTTTATTTAACAAATAAATTATAGTATAGTCATAAATGTATATAAATTATATTTTACTTCTATAATTGATTTTATTCGTTCATTTTTCATTTTGTTTTTTTTTTTTATAAAAATTTCGGCAGCATTTCTGCTTATTTTTACATAAAACCCCCTGCAAATTCAATCCAGAAATAAACCATTCCAACACCAATGGCACAATCAAAAACAATTTAAAAACTTAAATACACCTAAATTATGATCAATTAATTAACATAGTAATTTAATAACTAAACATTCATAATATTAATCAAAACTAAAATAATAACTTCATTTGTTTTTCATTCTAACTTAAGACTAATTATATAATATAATTTTTACCATTTTATCAAGCTAATAACAAAATATGGTATATCATTCTTACAACCAACATTACAAGCATACCTAAATAACCTATACAATGCCTAGTACATGCCACTTTCAATTAAGAAAAGAAAACATCACCAAAATCTTTTGCTGAAGTAGGGATCGTTCGGATGCTGAACCAGGACACTTGACTCCTTTTAACCTGCGCACGAAAACAACCGCACGCTGAGTATTCCATACTCAGTGGTATTACCATAATTCAAACTTTAATAGCAATAATAATAAAATATAAAAACTAAGTATATAATAACAATTCATTTTTAAACTTTCATTTAATAACAATAATAAAACAATCTTCAACTATTCTTCAATTTTAGTCACTAATTACATTTATCAAAATTTTAATCACCACATTCACATTAATTTCATGCATTTCATTTCCAATCTAAATTTTCAGTCCACAATTTCAATTTCTTTCATATTCAGTAGTATAATTGAACAAGTTTATTTGATCTTCTCATTTCAATTATTCACCCTATTAACAATTTGGACTTTTACGGATACACGGATTCCAACCCAAACACACCAGTACGGCACATTGTGCCTAAAACGGTACATAGTACCTGATCAGTATACGACACATAAAGTGCCTGAAACGACATACAAGGTGCCTGAAATACGACACATAAAGTGCCTGATATACGACACATAAAGTGCCTGATCGGTAAAGTCGGCAAATCCCGTACATTTTCAGATCCTATGGCATGCCAATTATATCCGACTCTGCCCGACTAGTTAATAGGGTATTTCAGTTCTCAATTTACTTTCATTTCCAATCCAGAACACTTTTTAATTACAATTTCACCTTCAAATAAATTTATAATTTAATTATACATAAACATTCACCATTCAATTCAATTCTCATTCAACTCAAATATCAATACTTACCTTATATCTCACTTATTAAATATGAAATTTATATAAAACATTTAATAAAAAGTAATTTGAATTATAGTAATACAAACCGTGAATTTTTTTTTCGTTTTAATCCTCGATAGCTTTCTCCTTTCCTTTGTGCGACGATGTCTCGGGTTCTTTGTTAACAATTAACTCCAAGCTTCATAAACCCTATTTCCCCTTTTTATTTTCTTTCTTTCCTTCCTTCTCTGTTTCGTTTCTTATGTTCTGTTTCTTTTTTTTTTTTGTTTTGTTTATTATATATATATATATATATATATAATGTAATAATATAATAATATAATAATGTAATAATATAATAATATTATAATATAATAATATTATTCTTTGTTATTAAGTAATAATAAAATATATATAAAATCTAATAAAAATCTATGATTTTTATTAGTTATGCCGCCTCAACTTCTTCAATTGGCGTAATTTTCCTATTTAGTCCTTCTTATTTTCTATGGTTCTATAATTAAACTTTTACCCTTTATTCAATTTAGTTCTTTTTACTAATTACCCTAAATTAAGCTAAATTTACTTAATTAAAACCTAATTAAACACACTACTAGATTCATAATTATTCCTAATAATTATTTACGAACTTGATTTGCTAAGACGGATGCCCGATAATGTACTTTTTCGGTGCCCGTGAATTTTGGGTCATTACAGGATAGCTGCTATGCGAGAGTACGTACTAGGGACTGTGATTGAGTTACAGACACGACCTTATTACGACCCGGATGACCAATTACAGCCAAGGAAAAGAATTTTTCATCGAATGTTCTGGATGTTTGTGCGGGCATTTCCATACTGCAAGCCGTTTGTGCAGGTGGATGGGACCTGGCTATATGGAAAATATACACTGATCCTACTTCTTGCGGTTACTCAAGACGGTAATAGGAACGTGCTCCCGATAGCATTTGCCATCGTAGATAATGAGAACTTAGAATCTTATGAATACTTCCTTGCCAACCTGCGGAGGTATGTTATTAGCAATAATAATATTTGCATCATCTCTGATAGAGAGAAATGATTAATTGCTGCAATTAGGCGTTCTGATGTACCATAGAGATCCGTTTACTGCATCCGTCACATTGCGGGTAACTTCTTTTGAGATTATAAGAATGCAGACTGGAAGAGACAAGTGGTGAAAATGGGTAAAGGATAACCTTATCTTTTCAATATAAGTTTTTAATGTTTTATGTTATCGAGTTACTGTAACTTATCTTTTCTTAATACATATACAGTGTACGAGTTAGAGCCACATATTTTTCGCCAAAGAATGACTCGACTTGAGAGTGACATAGAGGGTCAAACGAACACATCTTTTCGATAGTGATTGGGTACAATAGAGCCGTGGCAATGGGCTTAAAGTTTTGACGAGGGCTTTCATTATGGTCAAATGACCACAAACTTAGTGGAGGGGGTGAACGCTGTGTTGTTGAAAACACGACATCTTTCGATTTCATCTGTCTTCTCGGCTACATTCTACAGGTTGGAAACTTTGATGCCAAGAATGGGTGAACAAAAAGTTAACCAGATGGAGGCGGGACACGTGTTTGTCGAAGATGTCAGGGATGCATTGATTGCAAATCGTCAAATTACGAGGTTAATGACTGTAGAAATATATTCACGACACCTGAAAACTTTTCTAGTTACGGAGTCTATCGGTCGTCGACTCGGTATACCACCTAGGTCCTATAGAGTTGATATCCGGAACAGACGGTGCGAATGCAGGAGATTCCAAACATTTTATTATCCGTGTGCACATGTCGTGGCAGCGTGTGCTAAAGTGAATCTTAATGTTGAAAAATTTGTCGATGATGTGTACACACTCGAGCGCACGTTGCGTGTCTGGGAAAATGAATTCCCCGTCCTGCCTGACCTGTCTACGTGGGAGGTGCCTCCGACGACTTTCAAACTTGTCCCAGACAAAGGGCTATGCAGGAATCCGGGAGGTCGTCTGTAATCATCTAGAATTCGTAATGAAATAGACATTAAGGAGAAATCCGACGGTAAGCGTTGTGGATTATACAGGTTAGGTGGTCATAATCAAAGTAAATGCCCGCAGTGAAACTATCATGTTGGACAATCGTCACGATCGAGTGGGAATTGAACTTATTTTGTAATGTATTTAATTTATATAAAAAAACACATCATAATATTACATATATATATATACACTAAATAAAATATTAAAATAATAAAATATCTTATTAAAATATTAAATAAATAATAATTATCTAATTAAATAATTATAAAATATCACCAACATCATCATTACTTTCTAGATTTCTCTCTCTTTCAATTGACCATTTTGCCCTGTATGATCTTTTAAAATTTCATTCTTGAGTCATCACTTAATTTGGTAAAATTGCAATTTAGTCCCTCATAATTCTTCACCTATTCAATTTGGTCCTAATTCATCAATTTTTCTTAGTTTGTAGATCATTCCACCCTTAAAAGTTTCTAGATCATTCCACCCTTAAAGTTGTAATGTTTAATCTACTTTACGTTATGGTCAAATTTTGTTACAAATTTTAAAGTTCCAATTAATCTAATTAAATTTATACAAAAAAAGTACAAACATTGTAATATAAAAAAAATATAAACTAGAGTAATATCAAAACCGCAATAAACCCCTAAAATTGATGGTTCGATGGTGTGTTCCTAAGGGTATACCTCTGCGGAGGTCAACATTCACGTTGTGGGTGCTCGCGACGACCAACATCCTCTTCAGGCCTAGGTGGGGGTGTGTTAAACATGGCAGAAAAATCATGTGGCTCGAATGGCATCGATGAACTTGAGCCGGAAGAAGTGCCATGATGTCGTGGATACGACCCGGAAGTGCTGTACCGCGGTGGGTACGGGGCGAGAGTGCTGTACTGTGGTGGGTACGATCCAAATGTATCAAACCCGTAATGGTATCCACCCCTTGATGAGCCCGAAAAATAGTCATTTCCCGGTACATCTGGATGATACGAATGTGCATCTGAATGTGAATGAGATTGCTCAAGCTCGGGCTCGGGCTCGAGCTCCTGCTCGGGATTAAGATCTACCACTGGCTCGACCTCCATATCGGCTACTGGCTCGCATGCCCCAGGTCGCTGCATGTGTGGGGGGACTACAGTCGACTGCCCTCCAAGTATATATAGCTTTCCCATACTAGAGTACCGTTGTATGTACTCTAACGGAGGTTGCAAATCGGAAGACATATCTATCTGAGGTATTCAAACCATCTGATCGTTCCACACCGCAACAAATCTCTGGTGCTTAACCCTCCAATGCAATCCCTGTTTCCTTCTCTTGTTCATGCCATGAACCTCTCCCACCTTGCATGGCAGATCCAGGATATATTGGATGCAACCAAACTGTCGCAGCACTCGATCCCCATGGTACCACTCAACTACATTAAAATTGATAATTGGTGCATTAGTGCACCACATATGAGAGTGAATGTAGGCAGACGAGGGTATAATGGCTGCAATTTTTGGTCTACGATACGGCATCCATATAAACTATATGATTAATAACATTGTTAAAATTTAACACGGTGTGAGTAAGATATACAAAGTAACATGTCACGAATATTGGAATAGTTTACCCTTTCCCCAGCATGTTGTTCAATCATAAGCCGATATATTGAGACAATGTACGACCTCCCGATACCCGGATAAATACTCCATCTTTAAAAACAAATTTCAAGTTAATATAGTATCGTTACAATAATATCATTATAAAGAAATTGTCAATTAATAAGAAGTTATATTTTATCACCTGTTAACTAGTAGATATACATATGGTTGGTGACTAACTGATGCCAAGAATGACATCCGATAAAGAGCCCACGACTGCAATAATGTAAGGCATTAGCCTATGTCTACGGCAGCTGGCTTTGTCGTCCGACAAAGCTCACGGTACAACACCTCCAGAACCGCAGAGCCCTAACTATAAGAGCGAGCATTACTCAAATCAGCTAATAGAGGTAAGTACATGATATGAACCCTGTTATTGTTTCCATTGGGCATCAGTACACCCCCTATGATGTGCATAATGTATGCTTGAGCAGCGCACATCAACTTGACTTCAGTGGCATTAGCTGATAAGTGTTCAAACCTTGCTTTCAGCCATGTAAATTTAAAGCTCGAAAAATTTTCCTCATCATCGCCAGGCGAGACTCCAAGTAGGCTATGACAAAGTGCAAATGGGTCAGCTATCACACTGACGCCTGTTACGAGACTCCCATCGATTGGGAGCCCAAGTTGCAGTGCAACATCCTCTAGAGTGATTGTGCACTCTCCACAGAGGAAATGAAAAGTGTGGGTCTCTGGGCGCCAACGCTCGATTAGTGCGGATATTAAATCATACCGCAGATTAAACGTTTGGATCAGTGCTGCTAACCCGAATCCAGCTTGCTCTAAGTAGGGTATCAGTCGTTCATCCGAGGAATATCCTAAGCCATTCACCTGGCCCCTTAATACACAGTACGAGCCCTGACAATGTTAAATCACAAAAAATAATTATAATAACATAATTTATTTCCCTAAATTATGTAGCTATTTTTTTAATATAACCCGTGATTAATAAATAACAATACATTACCATATTATTAACTGCGTCAGATATGTGAGGATCTTTACTAATCAATGGAGCCATTGCCGTATCAAATATTTAATTTTTTACCTACATAAAAACAAGAAATTTATATTAAATTACTAAAAATAAGATGCCAATAAAAATAATATAAAAAAAACATAACATAACAATATTAATAACTAACATAACATAACAATATTAATAACTAACAACAACAACAATAATAATAATAATAATAATAATAATAATAATAATAATAATAATAATAATTAGGGTTTTTTACTAAAATATTAATAATAATACTAACTAAAATAATAATTAGGGTTTTTTACTAACAATATTAATAATAATACTAACTAATATAATAATTAGGGTTTTTACTAACAATATTAATAACTAACAATAATAATAATAATAATTAGGGTTTCTTACTAACAATATTAATAATAATACTAACTAAAATAATAATTAGGGTTTTTTTACTAACAACATTAATAACTAACAACAACAACAACAACAACAACAACAACAATAATAATAATAATAGTTTTTTTACCAACAATAATACTAACAAAAATAATAATTAGGATTTTTTACTAACAACAATACTAACTAACAACAATACTAACTAACAATAATAATTAGGGTTTTTAACAATAATAATATTAGTTTTTTACTAACAACAACACTAACTAAACTAACAATAATTAATTTTTTACTAAAAATTCAAATCTTAAATGATGCATGCCAAAAGACCTATATTATGGAAGTAAAATTTCTTAATTTAATTTCTATATAATTACAATATTATTTTGAGATGTTATATAAACTAACAAAAAAAAATAAAAATCAATATATAATAATAATAACAAAATAACAAAATAATAACAAAATAGCAATTTGTTTAATAATAATAAAATACAAAAAACCGTAATAATAACTAACAATTTGTTTAATAACTAAAATAACAAAAAAAATAAAAACATTATTTTAAAAAAAATTATACCTTCTTTTTTTCTTTTTCTTTTTTCTTCTCTTTCTTTCTCCTTTCTCTTCTCTCTTTTTCCTTTTTTTTCGATGCCGTCCTCCTCCTCCTCCTCCTTCTTCTTCTTCTTTTCTTCTTTCTTTTTCTTCCTTCGCAGTTGCTACCTGAAAATGCATGTCGCATGCATGCATGCAGGCGTCCCATTGGACTAGTGCTGCCTCAGGCGTACCCTCCACCGGTGCTGCCTCTGCCGAACCCTCCACTTGTCACGCCTGTCGCACAGCCTCCACCCCTGTCCAGTCAACTCAAGTCTCGGTTTTTTATTTTTTTAACAGATTATGTTTGTTTTTAAACAGTGTTTGTTTTTTTTAACAGAATAATGTGTCAAAGTATGGTGGTGCAGCCTCTGCCAGAGGCGTGACCACCCTACATGTACCATTCTGGTACATAATTTATCTTTTGTACTATTTTCGTTATTTTTTTTTTCTTTTGTACTACTTGGGTAAAAAACCCTCCAAAGTACCATGCTCCACTTAGAGGGTAAGTGCAACGCTCCGGAATTTACAAAGTCGTAAATTTCATTGTTTCGAGAACGTCAATAATTAATTTTCTAAAATCGAACATTGTAGTTATGGTATTTGACTTGATTAATTTAATGTGACACCAAAAAGAAAAATGAAATTGAGTGAATAGTCAAATTGATGGACTAATTTGTAAAGGAGATTAAAGTAGCTAGCTAAATGTAAGAAAGAGGATTAACATAGAAGTAAAAGAAAAGCGGGGTTTATAGGGAGATTTTTCCAAGGACTTTGTCATAAATAAACCATGATTGAAATTATACTAGTGAAAAGTATTGCTAATGGTCGTTAATCTTCACTAGTTACGCCAAGAAATCATTCACTCTGTTGGATGACCATGTAACCAAGCCGTGTAATAAGCTAAGGCTATGTGTTGTTATGAAATATGGCTGTGTTGTTCAACCGTGTGCGATGACTAAAACCATGTAGGTGGAGGTAGACGGCCATGTCTCCAGATCATATAAAAGCCTGTGACCATGTATACCAATTAACACTTAAATCAAATAGAGCATATGACTATGCCACATGCCCATGTGAAGCACACAACCGTATGACAGCCCGTGTATGCTTAAAAATATCTTCAAATGTAAGTCATATATATTCATTCGTACTTAAGCCACAAATATACCATTAACAAATCATTACATTTTATCATATCACAGAATCATGTCATTTATCTAATTCTAACTAATATGCCATAAGTCAGCATCTCAAACAATAATCATACCAATGATTCACATTCATTTTCTAACCAATTGCTTGGTTTTTGCAACTCTATTTGACAAGATCTTGCAGAGCTTGGATGAAATTGTTGATATATCTTTCTTGAAGATCCCTGTTAGATAGCATTTGCTTCAGCTTAGCATGGTTTCTCTTCATCATATTAGCTGTTTCATTGTCCTTGTCCATCACAAACTTGATGGCTTCACTCAATGACTCCTTTGGAACCTCCCTGTTTTTATCTCTCTCCACTTCAACTCCAATCTTGAGTTCATTCACCATTAATCTGGTGTTCAAAATTTGATCCCCAATTTCAGGTATCAACACGATTTGACAGTCACTAAGCAAAAACTCCCACATCGTTCCATACCCACAGTGGTTAACGAAACACCCGATGTTAGGGTGGTGCAATAGCTGCTCTTGTGGAACCCAACCTCCATACACCAACCCTCTTCCTCCAACCCTATCTTGAAACCCCTCCGGTAGTGCTTCTTCAACAGTTGACATCCTTGGGGTGGCTTTAAAGCTACCAAAAATGGTAGCCCACATAGCTCAAAGCCAAGCACCAACTCCTGGAACTCGTCCTTCTGTAACACACTCTGGCTTCCAAATGAGCAAAACACAACAGAACCTGGCTCGAACTGGCTTAACCAACTAACCCATTTCTCATCAAGCTGTTGGGTCTTTGTTTCAGGCAAGCAAGGCCCTGATAACAAAACAGGCTTCCCATATCCTCGAGCAACATAGTCGCAAAATGGTCCCTCGGTTTCACGGCAAGTCCTGAAGGCAATGGCATCACTTCCACTCACGGCAGTCCTTATCCGTTCCCGAAACGACAGTCCACTCCCGAAATCCTCAGCCCCAAACAACAATGCAGCAGCCTCTTCAGCTTTGAATTTCACAGTGGAAGAAGGGTAATCAGGAGGCAATTTCGTCACCTCTTCTACAGTCATTTCTTTGATTAGAGTCTTGGTGCTTGGCCCAATCGACATGATCATCGAGGAAACCACTACATAGTATATGGGGTGGATCCCAAGTTGGCGAGCCAAGTCTGGGATCCAAAACCAGAAATCATAAAAAACCATATCAGGTTTTAAAGCCCCTAGGATGCCTTCAACTTGGTCCCTGGTTTGATCTACAGCAAAAGCAAGGTATTTTTGTTGGTTCAGAGGAACAACAGATGTAGTTTCAGCACCTGGAGGGAGGCCATCGACATGGGGTATAACTAGAGGAACGAATTGAATCAAGTTGGGGTATTTAGGGTTGAGTATTCGATCGAGTTGAGTCGAATCGAGTCAAAATTTTTCGAGTTAGTCAAGTTGACAAATTCTATTTTAGCAACCGAATTCAATTTGAATTTTTTTCGAATCGAATCGAATCGAATCAAAAAATTTCGAGACAAATCAAGTCGAGTTAACGAATCCTATTATTTATACTTAATGTTGCGTTTAGATGGACCGATTATTTAACTAGTAGACGAAGTACAAGATTATTTAACTACATGAACAATATAATGATTTTGCCTTTTAACTTATTGAGTAAACATTTATCAAAACGGCTTAGTTTTGCCTTTTAACTTAATTATTTTAAATTTTAACTTTTAAAAAAGTAAACATTTATCAAAACGATATAGTTTTGTCTTTTCTTATTCGGATTTTTGGATAACTCGAATTGTGAAATTCATATTTGAGTTCAACCGAAAAACTTAATTTTTTATTCGAGTTGATCCGAATAATTTGATTAACTAAACTAACTCAAACTATTTAATTCAAAATTTAAATATTTTATCGAGTTTTTCAAATCGAATCGGATTTCGCTCACCCCTAGGGGTATTGGTTCATGTTTTCCAGCTTTGGTTGCACTCCTTTAGGCAAAATGAAGGAAATTTTATGGCCTTTATGAGCCAACTTATTTGAGAGATGAAGGAAGGGAATGAAATGACCATACGCAACCCATGGAAACATAGCGATGTGAAGCTTTGAGCAGCCTGATTTGCTCATCTTTTTTGCTTTGGTTTGGATGAACAAAGGTTGTCTAACACGAAAATGCCTGACATAACAGTCCACACCGAGACTACATACGCCATTTATTTTCGAACATGTTTATCAACACAGACAAATAATTGTCGGCCATAAAATAAATTTCATTTTATTGATCTCTTTCCAAGAAAAGCTTTCGTGTCAATCAATTTCTCCCCCTTTCAGGATATTTAAATGATAAATAATTTAAATTCAAAATTTTTTATTGATTAATACATCAAATATTAATCTTAAATTATTTAATAAAATTACGAAAAATAATTTAATTTATTAATAGTAAAAAAGTAGCAAGATTAAGAATCATCTATATCACATATATATAAAACAAGCTTATATTGAAATAAGTGTCCTTTTATTTTTTTTTTCATTTAATATATATTTTTTATCTAATAATTTTTAACAATGGGGGCAAATCAATATATTACAATTATTTTTTATTTATCTTAAATAATTATATATTTATTTAGGAACGTAGATACAAATTATTTATGAACGTAAATTAAATTTTTTATTATTAATATAATTTTATATTTATTTATGCACATAGATACAAATTATTTCTGAACATAAATTAATTATTATAATAATTATGATTTATGAACAATTGAGACAAATTGTTATGGACGAAAATTTATAATAATTATATACAATTTGTAATTTACGTTCATAATAACTATTATAAATAAAAATTATCATTTGTTTGTAAAAAAAAAAGTATCAAAAACATACAATTTTAAAAAAATTTGAATATTAAAAACAATTTGTATCTACGTTCATAAAACAAAATAAATTAAATTAAATTAATTTGTATCAAATTATCCTATAATTGCTATATTTTCTCAAACAAAACAAAACAAATTAATTTAAAATATATTTTATTTCTTAAAACAAGAATTTTCCAAAAAAATTCATGTGATATCTAATATTTTAAAAAATAAACTAAATTAAAATACAAGGATAATCCAAATATTACTTTTTAAGTTAGATAAAATAAATAGCTAAATTTGAGAAGTTAACAAATTTAAAATAATAATTAACGTGATAAATTTGAAATAAATTTAAATTAAAAGTGATAAATATAATATTGGTTTGATCCCCCTAAGAAATTTTATCCTTGAAATTTACTTGAGAAAATGTTAGGGTACTGTGATATCATAGTTTGTTCTGGCTCTCACATACCCTCTTTCATACTATGACGATGCCATAACACTTTAACTAAAGATACTTGTTTGATAGTTATTATTACATGCAAACTCAGCTAATGGTATAAATTTATCATGTTGCCATCAAATTCAATAATATAATATTGCAACATATCTTCAAGTATCTAAATCACCCGCTCAGACCGTCCATCAGTTTGAGGATGAAATGTTATACTGAAATTACGTTTCATAATCAAAGCTTTGTGTAATTTAACCCAAAATTTGGAGGTAAATTTGGGGTATCAATCTAAAATGATAGGTAGTGGCATACCGCGCAATCTAACAATATTTGAAATATATAACTTAACCAACTTCTCGAATGTATTCTGTTTAGCCTTTGTGGCGTGATCTATCATGTATGTTTGGTAAGTTGTGTATGTCTATTTTTATGGTAAATTATGGATAAATTCTGTTGACTCTGAAATAATGTATGGCTATGATAAGGTATTCATATATGCTCAGGGTTAAGAGTTGAGTAAGGTCTTGATAAACTGTAAAAGTAACATATTTTAATCTCATTCTTAATGCGTTTATAGATGATTAACGATGTAAATTAGTGAATTTGATGCTCTTATCCCTTAAATTCATGTTTCTATACTTAGGAGAGCATTTGGGAGCAAAAGGAGTGAAAAAGGGGCCAAAATCAGAGTTTTCAGGATCCACATGGGCTGGGCACACGCCCATGTGCCAGCCCGTGTTAAGCCTGCCCGTGTTGATATCGCTCCCTTTTTCCCAAACACGCGGAAAAACCCAATTTTTAGGTTTTTGAGCATTCTAAAGTTTATAAATACACACTAGAAGAGGACTTAAGGAATACACAGAGTAGAAAGCATAAATTACTCGAAGAACACCGCTAGAATCATCTCAGAAGCAGATCCACTTCAAGATTGAAGATTTTCCATTCAATTTCTCTAGAAGTTTTTAGGTTCTTTATGTCTTGTTGTTTTCTTAATTGTGAGATGTTTTCCTTTTACATTATGAACTAAACTCCCTAAATACCTAGGGAGGATGAAACCTACGATGTATCTTATTATTTAATTATCTGAATAACATGATAAATACTTGTTCTTGTTCTTAATTATGTGTTCTTAATTCTTGCTTTAATATTTTCAGGGCATTAATTCAAATTTGATGTGCTTATTCAGTGGAGCAAAAGTCCTTGTTTAAGATTAAATCTAGCATAATTAAGCGGAGTTGATTGCAACCCTAGAAATAGGATGACATAAATCTACCGGATTAGGGTCAAATCTAATATGAGAATTCATAAATCGAGTTAATGTGACAATAAGGGTTTTAATTAGAAAGAGATTTCAATTAATCAACCTAGAGTCAATTGTTCTTAATTTCGAAAGAGATATTAACATAAATTATGGATTTCTATGGATTAAGACAAGTAAATAAATCGTTTAATTCAGAGTCAAAATAATAAGTGAAGTCTAGGTGGATTCTTCCTTAGGTATTATCTTTATCATTGATTTATTCGATTATTTCCTTTACCCTCTGTCGCATTCATAGTTAATTAGTTAGTTTTAAATTAAAACAAATCCCATTAATTATTAGGCTAAATAATAGAAAGATAGTTATTACTAGTATTTTTAGTCCTTGTGGATACGATATTCCGGACTCACCATAGTTATACTACTGTTTGATAGGTGCGCTTGCCTTAGTCGAAATATTAGTTGGTTTCGTGACCCATCAGGTCTGTAAAATAATTGAATAATTTTTTTAAAAGAACTGCTCATTTGTATGTTAATAAAATTATTCGTCATAATGGTCTGATAATGTTGGACATGGATACATTTGTAGCTGTTTGTGACTTAAGAACTGGACAATGTGAGTTTGTTTGTGTTATGAAATGGTTGAATTAGAGTTATCTGGAATATGTTTTGTCTGGGTTGTATAATGATTTCGTCTGTAACCATATGAAGTATGATTATTGATTGTTTGAGTGTCTAGGATTCTGGAGTTGTAACAACCCGTTTTTTAGTGGTGTCAGAAACAGTGGTTTCGGGCCACCAAATCTGACAAGTAAGTTCGTAAATATTATTATTTAATATTTACAAGTCAAATATGATTTTTAAAAAGGTTTTTGATTTGATAATTTATGTTATATAAGTGATTTATTAAGTTTAAGTGGTTTTAGAAAATAAGGTATCGGGACCTTATTTTTATAAACTGAGCCAAGAATATTTTTATAAATATTTACGGAGTTTCATTAAGGTGGTATTAAAGTTTCGTTAAAAAATTTTAACATTTTGATGATTAATTAATTAAAAAGGATCAAATTAAAAAAAGTATTCCTGGGACTCTGTTCCCATAAATCGGACTCGTAAATATTTTTAATAAATATTTACGAAACTAGTTGTGTATTTAATTAGGCTTCAATTAAGTGAACTTGCTTGAATTAAAAATAATTAGGTATAAAGAATAAATTTCATATAGGGTGAAAGTTAAATTATAGATTAAAGAAAAATTAAAAGGACTAAAGAAGCAATTATGCCATTGTTTCTTATGAGGCGGCATAAGGTAGATTTTTTTGTGAAATCATTATAAAACTTTAAGTTAATATATATTATAGTATTTACTATATATATTATATTATATTATAATAAAACAAAATAATAATATAATAATGTATAATAAAACAAATAAATGAAAGAAAAAGATATAGAAAGTGAAACGAAATTGATATACGTGATATGAAGTAATAAAATTTATAACAAATGATCACACCAGAAACTAACTATTATCACGATTTAAGGCAAGCGCACCTATCGAACAGTAGTATAGTTATGGCAAGATCGAGATATCGTACCCAAAGGAACCAAAAGTACTAGTACTAACTTTCTTTCTATTATTTAACCTAGAAATAAAAGGGGATTTTTATTAAACTAAACTAATTATTAGACTAAGCTAAGAATGCACAAAAAGTGAATTGGGGAAAAACTCTTAGGAAAACTGATTGATTTGGACAATACTTGATACTCGCGATATTAAGCAATAAAATTTATAAAAAAAAACTGATCACACAAAAAACTAACTAATATCACAATTTTAAAGGCAATCGCACCTATTGAACAGTAGTATAGTTTAGCGGTAAGACCGAGTTATCGTACCCAAGGGAACTAAAAGTACTAATACGTACTTCCTTTCTATTATCTAGCCTAAAAATAAAAGAGGGTTGTTTGAAACTAATTCTAAAACTAACTAAAAGTGCACAAAAAGTAAAGTGGGGAAAACTTTCGGAAAAGCTGATTGATATGGGCAATACTCAAGGGAGAATCCACCTAGACTTCACTTGTTATTTAACTTCTTGAACTAGACGATTTCTTCACTTGACTTGATCCGTAGAGATCCCTAACTTATGTTAATACCTCCGTCGAGGATAAGAACAACTAATCCTAGGTGGTTAACTAAAGTTTCTTTATTAATTAACACCCCTAGGTTGCATTAATTCGATCTATGGACCCCCTATTAGGTTTGACCCTAATCCGGCAGATTTATGTCACCCTATGTCTAGGGTTGCATGCAACTCCGCTTAATTATGGTAGATCTACTATTAAAACAGGGACTTTTGCTCCTCTGCCTAAGCACATTAGTTTCTTGAAATAATACCTAGGATTATTAAATCAAGAATGAAGAACACATAATTAAGAAAAATTCAAGTATTTATCATATAATTCAAGAATAAATAATAACAAGATCTGTCTTAGGTTTCATCCCCCTCAAGTATTTGAGAGGTTTAGTTCATAATTAATAAAGAAAACATCTTAGAAGAAATAAGATAACAAAACATAAAGAACCCAAAAACCCTTGAAGGAATTTAGGGAGATCCTCTGTCTTGATGTAGAATTCTGGCTTCTGGGATGAATCAATCGGCTTCCCTTGGAGTAATTCCTTGCTTCCACTCCTTGTGTTGGCAGAAATATGGCGCTCCTTTTTTGGGATAAAAGAGTTCACCCTTAGAGTTGCCTCCTAGGGTCTTTATATAAAGCTTTGGGATGCCTTTCTTAGCCTCTAAGTATCCAAATCCGAGTGAAATTGCACTTCCTCACAACAGGGACACGCCCATATGCCACGCCCGTGTAGTTTCGATAAGGGCCGTGTTCAAGCCTGTTGGGGTGGCACGGTCGTGTGGCCTAGCCGTGCTTGTCGGAGCTGGGCCGTGTTGGACCTTGTATGGCACGGCCGTGGTGTGGTGACTTCTTGGGCCGTGCCGTTTTCACACTTTGGCCCATTTTCTTCGTTTCTGGTCCATTTTTCGTTCTTTTCTTTTCCCTATGCTCTCCTGAGTATACAACATGAAACAGAAGGGTTAAGAGCACCAATTCTCACAAAATTAATAATAATTTATCCAGAAATTAGGCTAAACATGAGATAAAAATATGTATAATTTATCGTTTATCAAATACCCCCACACTTAAGCCTTTGCTTGTCCTCAAGCAAAATCTCAATCCCTAATTAAGAATCATTCCTCTTAACTTACAATCTTTATTAATAATGTTTCAAACAAATCCACAGGTAATCATACAATGACAAGTCAATTAGAAGAACATTAATGATTCAATTACTCTAAGTTGAGAATTTTATCATTGAAACATAAGTTTTCTCCCTTCTCCTAAGTAATTATCTCTCCATCTTAATTAACAGGAGTTGACATCCTCACTAAAGATTCACTCTATCCACTCAAGGTGTTTAGGGTTCAAGAATTTAATACTCTCTAGTCAACCTGAAAAGTTATTACCATAGGCTTGCTAGAAAATCAGATCTCCACCACTGTAGATTGATATGATACATCGATCAAAAGGTCTTTCAAGGGTTGTAATGGGGCTTGGTTAGAGGTGTTGTCACAGGCTGCAAAAGAAGGTTAGAATCGGGATTGAATTGAAAAATTATCTAGCTAGAAAAATCTCTATCACTAGAACATATTTCTCGAGCTAATTCTTATGATAACCTCATTTCTGCTTTGGTAGCCTTAAAATAGAAATATGTAAAAACTATTTGAACTATTACAGATTACAATGAATTAATACATACGTTTTTTTAATTAAGAACAATTCAAGTACAATACAATAAATTGAATAAAACTTTACAATCTTGGAAAAGGTTAATATTAGAGGTAAGTCAAAGAAAAGGTTGTTAGGCTCAATGGGGTTCACTAGGGGTTAATTTATGGAGGTAGGCTTTTGTGGAGTAAATGGGTTAAATCCTAGGTGCCTTTATCATTTCGGTATATCAAATCAATGATGTGGTCTCGACATGTATAATCGAAGCAAGTTCTAGAATAACAAATCAGTATTGACTCACTCAAAGTAATAATAAAAGTGAGCACGAAAGAATGTATGCTCAAAAGGCTCAAAAATCTCACCAGAATTATAACTTTTGATATCGATCCTGTAAATTTGAAATCTCAAGATAATACTTAGAATTAAGGAAAATAACTTATGAAAAAAATGGGATTCTCAAAAATTTCAACTTATCATACTTGATTCCCTAATGTTTTAAAGTTTGAATAATCAAAGTACAAGCACTTATGTCTTAATTCTCACATATCAATAAAAATCATAAATCAATTAGAATATATTCCTAATAGGAGATTGAAGATAATACAAAGAGTGAAAGTGAGAATTTGAGAACAATGCAAAATGTTAGTAAAAAAAAAAGTTCAGGGATTTCAAAGAGAGTGTAAAGACTGAAAATAGATTCCCCCCACACTTAAGATGTACATTGCCCTCAATGTATAAAGATAACATTAGAAGCAATGAAAGCACAATATCATAAGATAGGGAAGGCATGAAACTCCCTGAATTTTGAATGAATTTATGAGACGGAGATTGGAATTAGAAGAGCCGGCAGTTGTGGCAGGGTGTTCCCATTTCTATATAGATATGAGCTGTAAGGCTCCTTTGAAACTACGAAGGTATTTATTAGTCATGAGAAATTTAGATTAAGAGAGATTACTCATTAGGGGTTGACTGATATGAAGAAGAAATAAAATAAAATAAAGTTCTAAAATTACTAATATTCAAATAATGAAAAAGATAAAATAAACTAAAAATAAAAATAAAAATAAAAGTAAAAGTAAAAAGGAAAATAAAGTTAGAAGAAAAGGTGAAAATAGGGATCAGTGTTAAAATAAAAGTTAAGATGAAAATAAAGTTAAGAGGAATAGAAGTCTCTAATCCTCAGATGGATCATGCGGTGGCGGTGGGGAAGTGATGTGAAGGTGGTGGCATATCTGCTGTAGTATGGCGTCGATGTGGTCGAAGCGCTGGAAGCATTTCTGCTCGAATCGTGATAGGCACTCAGATATGTCAGTGTATGAAGCTGTTGCATGAGATTGGCGATGAGGGGGTGGCGGCTCGGCTGGTGCATCCTCCTCCTATGGTGGGACATTATCAGGAATATCCTCAGAATCCTCGCCCTCCTGGATGAGGCAATACTGGAAGGGGCTACCTCCTGGCCTCCGCTCGATCATCCTTATGTGAAGCATGGTCTGAATGCCCTGTGGGGATATCTGGCCCATCAAAGTATATGAGGATGTTTGGGCTGCGGTGTTGAATAGGCCAAAATAGCGGCCTAATCTCGTAATGTACAGGCCCATAGAAACTACGCCCTTGCGGTGCCTCTCTATCTGATGCTGGATTGCATGGGCGATGAAGTAAGCTAAGTCGATGACATGTGCATTCGCCATGCACCATAGGAAGTAGGCGTCGTGGGTACAGACGACCCCTGTGCTCTCTTCCTTGTCGGTTAGTGTGTGTGCAAGAAGAGAATGTAGATACCTCATGGCCGAGATAAGTTTGGTCGCTTTAGAGCGACTAGGGTCGTATGTTGATGACGTAGGGACTAGGGCCTCCCAACACCTAGATGGTGCTAAATAAATGTGGCGGTGAAGCGTAGAGAGGTCTTCCTCTTCCATAAATTGCTCGGTATAGAGACTGAGAGCTATGTCGAATTCTGGGATACTAAGTTGTTGCACAAGACCTCCCAAACGGAACTGGACTGTTCCTGGATCATCGTATCTGCTCATTACGGTCTGAAGATGGAATATGGAGCAAAACTCGAAAGTGAGTTCTAAGTGTGTGAGCTCCACGATCTGGAAAAACTGCTCCATAGATCGGTCATCAATAGGGCCTTGACCTCGTCCACTAGGTGCATTTGTTCGAGGGTGGCCCAATCTATGCATCGGCCAGTGGTTATAGTGCGAGCTCGAAGTATTTCATATCGCTCCTCCTGGGAGGCTTGCGAAAAATGAAGGAAAGGATGGCGGTTTTCAGTAATGGGTCGCGAGGACGAACCACCGGGTCCTTTGCGTTTCTTTGAGGCGGGGATGGTAGCTTTTTTACCACGTGATGATGACATGATGCCTAAAAATAAAATAACAAGCATTAGTCCTAAAATTGAAATGAAAATGACTATAAATGAAATACAAGAAAGATTAAAATAACGATGTTCCTAAAAACATAAAATGGGGACTAACCTAAATAATATAGATTATCCATCCTAATGTGATATTAAAAATAGGCAACATAATTATGTACTTATACTAAATGTATGAGATAAATGGCAATCCAATGTGATTTTAAGTGGCATGCAATTATGAAATGTTCTATACTATTCTAGATTATTCATCCTAGTGTAGCTAATTCCATACTTGAATTAATTCTAAATCTAAATATAATCATGATAAAAATAATTAAGAGAGATTAGTGAAAATTAAAGAGAAAAATGAGGAAAATAGAATCAAAATAGGAGATGTGCACGGTCGTGGGGGAGATTCCAAACGGCCGTGAGGTGTTTTGCACAGGCGTGGGATAGTCCTTTAAGAGCGTAGTGGTGTTTTGAGGGTCGGAGGCGGCGTTTACGGTGGTTGGGGGAGAGTTTGGGTGAGAGGATTTAGGGTTTGAGTGAAGGAGAAAGTGAATAGTGACCTCTTATTTATAGTTTTTGGGTCACACGGGCATGGAACACACCTATGTGACTCGGGTTTTGCCCGTGTGATTCAAAATTCGGTGGTTTTGGCACGCCTGGTTCGAAGTACACGCCCATGTTGCCATCTCGCACGGCCGTTTGCGATCGTGTTCGCTTTTAACACGTTCGTGTGAGCTATCACACGGCTGTTTGTGATCGGTTCTTCGTTAATCACACGATAGTGTAGGTCGTCACACGGCCGTGTCTAAATTGACAGTGTTGGCCACAGTCTGGGGACATGGCATGTGGCTTTGTGCAAGCCCGTGTCTAAGTTGAAAGATTGCCACGGCCCTGTCGTACGGCCGTGGTGATTTATCGGTGGCCCGTGTTTTTGGAAAATTTATGCTCTGTTTACACACGGCCTAGGTGCACGACTGTGTCTCTGTTTTAAGTGTTCACATGGCCTTGGACACGCCCGTGGGCATGGCCGTGTGGTCCCAAATTTCTGTATTTAAAAGGGTTAGTGGATGCATAAAAATACTAAAATAAAAAATAAAGGAAAATTTACTAAGTTAGTGTTTGGGTTGCCCCTCGAGAAGCGCTTATTTAGAGTCTAAGCTCGACTCTACCTGGATGTATCACAAAGGGATTCCGTGGAGCTAAAGCTCCTCCCTGTTATCTTTAAAAGTCTCATATTTATAGTGTTTAAGCCTATGTCCAGTTACCTTGAACGTACCGTGGTTGGGTGAGTTACCTCAATTGTGCCGTATGGAAAGACAGTTTGAACAGTGAATGGACCTGACCACCTTGACTTGAGTTTTCCAGGAAAGTCTCAGCCTTGCTTTCTAGAGTAAGACAAGATCACCTATTTTGAATTGCTTAGGTTGTTTTAGTCGTTTGTCATGACGTCGCTTCATGGCTTCCTTATATAGTCGTGAGCTCTCGTAGGCATTGCAACGCCAATCATCTAGTTCATTTAACTGCATTAATCTTTTCTCACCTGCAAGCTTGATATCGACGTGATATGAAGTAATAAAATTTATAAAGAACTTGATCAAACCTAAACTGACTGATATCACGACGTTTTTAAGGTAAGCGCACCTGTCGACAGTAGTATAGTCTAGTGATAAGATCGAGTATCACACCTAAGGGAACCGAAAGTACTATTACTCACTTTCTCTCTATTATTTAACCTAAAAAATTAAGTGAGGGTTTATTTAAAACTAACTCTAAAACTAACTAAGAAAAGCAGGAAAAATAAATTGGGAAGAACTTTTAGGGAAAAGCTAGTTGATATGATTAATACTTAAGGGAGAATCCACCTAGACTTCACTTGTTATTATTTTCTTGAATTATACGAGTTATTTACTTGACTTGATCCGTAGAGATCCCTAATCTATGCTAAACCCTCTGTCGAGGTGAAGAGCAACTAGGCCTAAGTTGTTAATTAAAGTTCCTTTATTAATTAACTCCCTAGGTTGCATTAATTCGATCTATGGTTCCCCATATTAGGTTTGACCCTAATCCGACAGATTTATGTCGCCCTATGTCTAGGGTTGCATGCAACTCCGCTTAATTATGGTAGATCTACTCTTATCACAGGGACTTTTGCTCCTCTACTCTAAGCACATCCAATTCTTGAATCAATACCTAGGACTATTAAATCAAGGATTAAAAACACATAATTAAGAACAATTCAAGTAATTCTCATAATAATCAAGAATAAATAACAAGATCTGTCTTAGGTTTCATCCCCCTCAAGTATTTGAGGGGTTTAGTTCATAATAATAAAAGAAAACATCTCAGAAGTTATAAAATAACAAATCATAAAAGAAACCAAAAACCCCTGAAGGAATTTAGGAGAATCCTCTATGTTGATGCAGAACTTCGGCTTCTGAGATGAATCGATTGGCTTCTCCCTTCGAGTAATCCCTTGCTTCTACCTGTGGTGTGGCAGAAAGACGAGAGGAAAAGAATATAGAGGGTGTGTAAAAGATGGAAGAAGGCCCTCTTTATGTTGCCTCATGGGGTCTTTATATAGAGAAGTTTTGGGGATTCTTTCTTAGCCCCTAAGCATCCCAATTCGAGTGAAATTCGTCTTTCCCGTGACTAGAACACGCCCGTGTGCCACGCCTGTGTGCCACGCCCATATGGGTTCGATAGAGGCCGTGTGATTTAGCACGCCCGTGTATAGTGGCCGTGCTTGTCGGGGCTTTGTCCGTGTGATCTTCGTGAGGCACGCCCGTGTGGCACGGCCGTGTGGCATCCCCTGGTTCGTGCTTTTTGGTCCATTTTTCACTGTTTTGGGCCCATTTTCTGTTCTTTCATCTCCTCTATGCTCTCCTGAGTATAAGATATGCAAAAGAAAGATTAAGAGCACCAATTCTTACTAAATTGATAATAATTCATCCAAAATATAGGCTAAACATGAGGAAAAAATATGAATAAATTAGCGCTTATCAAATACCCCCACACTTAAACCTTTGCTTGTCCTCAAGTAAAATCTCAATCCCTAAAGGAAACCATTCTTCTTGATCTATAACCCTTATCAATAATATTTCGAATTAATCCACAGGTAGTTATACAATGAAAATTCAATCTCAAGAACATTTAAAGACTCAATCACTCTAAGTTGAGAATTTTATCATTGAAAACATAAGTTTCTTCCTTCCTTCTAAGTAGTTATCTCTCCATCTTAATTAACAGGAATTGACATCCTCACTAAAGGTTAACTCTATCCACTCGAAGTGTTTAGGGTTCAACATTTAAGCACTCCTTAGTCAACTTGAAAAGTTATTACCATAAGCTTGTAAGAAAATCAAATCTCCACCACTAAATTTTGATATGATACATTGATCAAAAGGTCTTTTAATGGTTGTAACGGGGCTTGGTTAGGGGTGTTGTCACAGGCTGCAAAAAGAAGGTTAGAATCGAGATTGAACTGAAAAATTATCTGGCTAGAAAAATCTCTATCACTGGAACATATTTTTTTCAGCTAATTCTTGTGAAACTATCATTTCTGCCTTGGTAGCCTTAAAATAGAAATATGCAAAAACTTGTTCGACTACTACAAGTTACAATTGAATTTGACTGTATGTACTCATCCATTCATTTTTTTTAAGAACAATTCAAGTATTTACAATAAATTTGAACAAAACTTTACAATTTAGAAAATAGAATAAAGCTAGATGAAAAATTCAACTCAAATCTCGACAAAAAATAGGGATCAAAATAATTGAATGAAATTCAACAAAAAATGGGTTATTGGTTAATAATTAGAGGGTGAGTCAATAGAAAAGGTTGTTAGGCTCAACGGGGTTTACTAAGGGTTAGATTTATGGAGGTAGGCTTTTTGTGGAGTGAGTGGGTTAAATCCTATGTGCCTTTATCATTTCAGTATATCAAATCAATGATGTGGTCTTGACATGTATAATCAAAGCAAGTACTAGAATCACGATTCAGTATTGACTCACTCAAAGCAATAATAAAAGTGAGCACGAAGAAAATGTATGCTCAAAAAGGCTCAAAAATCTCACCAGAATTATGGCTTTTGATGTCAATCCTGCGAATTTCAAATCTCAAGATAGTGCTTAAAATTAGGGAAAATAACTTATGCAAAAATTGGGGATTCTCAAAAATTTTAACTTATCATGCTTGATTCCCTAATGTTTTAAAGTTTGAATAATCAAAGTACAAGCGCCTATATCTTAATTCTCAATATATCGATAGAAATCATAAATTAATCAGAATAAATTCCTAATAGGAGATTGAAGATATTGCTATTAGGAAAAGTTCAGGGGTTTCAAAGATAGTATAAAAAGTGAAAGTAAGTTACCCCCCCACACTTAAGATGTACATTGCCCTCAATGTACAAGGAGAATATTAATAGCAATTAAAAGCAAAGCATCATAAGATAGGGAAGGGTATGAAACTCCCTGCTTTGGATGGATTAGTGGAAGAGCTGGTAAGTTTGGCACTGTGTTCCCGTTTTCGTAGAGATTTGAGCTGTAGAGCTCCTTTTGAAACTGCGAAGGATGTATTAGTCGTGGGAGGTTAAGATGAAGAGGGATTATTTCGTTAGGAGATAACCGTTATGATAATAAAATAGAAAATTTACTAAAATTCAAAATAAAGAAAAATATAAGAAAATTAAAAGCTGCAAAAGGAAAAAAAGAAGAATTAACATTTAGAGGTTAAGATTAGTGTGTACTAGGTAGAAAAAGAAAGATAGAAGATAAAATAAAATAAAATAAAGCAAAAACAAAAGTAAAAATAAAAAAATAAAAATAAAAATAAAAATAATAAAAGAGGATCTAATCCTCTGGTGGGTTTCGTGGTGGTGGGATGATGCCAAGGTGTTGACATATGTGTGATAAGGTGGCGTCGATGTAATCGAGGCGTTGCTCAAAGTGGTCCAGGCGCTCGGATATGTCAACACTGGATGCTACCGTCTGCGGTGGTCGTCTAGGGCGTAGTGGCTCAGCTGGCGCGTCCTCTGCTGGTGGTGGCGGTGGGACATCATCAGGAATGTCCTCTGGATCCTCACCTTCTTGGACAAGGAGGAAGTGGAAGTGGTCGCCACCAAGACGTCGCTCGACCATCCTCATCGAAAGCATGCTCTGGATGCCCTGGGAGGACATTTGGCCAAGTAAGGTGTAGGAGGAGGTCTGGGCTGTAGTGTTAAATAGGCCGAAGTAACGGCCTAGTTGAGTGATGTACGGGCCCATGGATACGACTCCCTTGCGGTGCCTCTCGGTCTGATGTTGCATGGCGAGTGCGATGAAATATGCAAGGTCAATGGGGTGGCCATTCGCCATACACCATAAGTAGTAGACGTCGTGTGTGTTGACGACGCCTATGCTCTCTCGGCGACCTGTAATAGTATGAGCTAGGAGTGCGTGGATATACCTGAGAGAGGGAGGGAGAGCGGAGGCCTTGCTGACGCTGGGGTTGTATAGTTGTCTTCCTGGGGCAATCTCTTTCTAGCAATCAAGGGGTCGGATATGGATGCGCCTAGAAAGGGTGGGTGATAAGCGCTAATTTATACATATTTTTACCTCATGTTTAGCCTATATTTTGGATGAATTATTATCAATTTAGTGAGAATTGTTGCTCTTAATCGTTCTTTTTCATATCTTATACTCAGGAGAGCTTAAGGAAGATGAAAGAATAGAAAACGAGCCCAAAACGGTGAAAAATGGCCCAAAATGCACGAATCACACGGGCCAAGCCGTGCCACACGGCCGTGCCACACGGGCGTGCCTCACAAAGATCACACGGACAAAGCCCCGACAAGCACGGACACTGCACACGGGCGTGATGGATTTAGAAACACTTTATGATGCCTGGGAAAGGTACAAAGATCTTTTAAGAAGATGCCCTCACCACGGATTACCTTTATGGCTATAGGTTCAAACTTTCCACAATGGGTTAAACCCATCAACTAGGCAGATGATCGATGCAGCCGCAGGCAGAACCATCAATAATAAAACACCTGACGAAGCTTACGAATTTATTGAGGAAATGTCATTGAATAACTATCAATGGCAAGTCATGAGGACAAAGCCGACGAAAGCCGCAGGAGTCTATAATATTGATGCTGTTGCTATGCTCACTAGCCAAGTAGAACTTTTAAATAAAAAATTTGATAATTTTGTTGGTTCCACGCAGGCTCAATCAGTAATGCAATGTGATGCAGCCCCAGGAAATATGTTTAATTCAGACCATCTACACAACATGGAAGCCCAACAAGCCAATTATATGGGTAATAATTCTCGACCTCAAAATAATCCTTATAGTAATACTTATAATGCAGGTTGGAGAAATCACCCAAATTTTTCATGGGGAGGACAAGGAAATCCAAGACAACAGCCTCCGGTATTCCAGCAGCCACCACCTCAACAAAAAAAGAAGCCGAACCTTGAGGACATGTTCACTAAATTCATGGCCGCCTCAGACACTCGTTTCCAAAACACTGAAACAGCATTAAAGAATCAACAGGCCTCTATCCAAGGACTCGAGAACCAAATCGGTCAGCTTGCAAAATTAATCTCAGAAAGACCTCATGGCGGGCTTCCAAGCAACACTGAACCAAATCCCAGAGAACATGTGAAAGCAATCACTCTAAGAGATGGTAAAGTGCTAGCAGAACCAGAAAAGAAGCATGCTCACGAACTGCCGAAGGATAAAGTAGAGGAATCTAAGGATGACACCACTCCAACACTCAGGGAGTACAAACCGCGCATCCCATACCCAGCAAGGTTAAAGAAGGACCAAACAGACGCCCAATTTGGTAAGTTTCTTGAACTTTTCAAACAATTACATATTAACTTACCCTTTGTTGAAGCAATTTCACAGATGCCAAAATACGCGAAATTCCTAAAAGAACTCCTGACGAACAAAAGAAAATTGGAAGAATTAGCCATAGTGGAACTCAACGAGGAATGTTCAGCCATTCTCCAGAATAAACTGCCAACAAAGCTAAAGGATCCAGGGAGTTTTACTATCCCTTGTTTAATTGGTAGTTTAATTATTAATAAAGCATTGGCTGATTTAGGTGCAAGTATTAATCTCATGCCCTATAAAATGTTCAAACAACTAGGTCTAGGGGAACCTAAACCCACTAGGATGAGCATCCAATTAGCTGATAGATCTGTTAAGTATCCTAGGGGAATTATTGAAGATGTGCTAGTAAAAGTCGGTAAATTTATATTCCCTGTAGATTTTGTTGTGCTTGACATGGATGAGGACATTGACGTACCTTTAATTTTAGGACGCCCCTTTTTAGCCACTGCTAGAGCTATCATTGATGTAGGAGATGGTAAATTAGTTCTTAGAGTTAGTGAAGAGGAAGTCATTTTTAAAATCTATGATGCCATGAAATTTTCCAAAGAACAAGATGATTCTTGTTATTTTGTTGATATGGTTGATTACTTTGTTCAAGATAATTTGCAGGAAATCTCTATCACTGACACTCTGGAATTGTGTCTTATTTAGAGAGAGGGTGAAACCTCCTTAGAAGTAGAGAAAGTAAGAAAAGAATTAGACTCTAGCGAAACTATCACTAGACATATAAGCTATGAGAATTTAAAAATGCATGATAAGCTAAGACAGAAACCTTCCATTGAGGAACCCCCTGAATTAGAGTTAAAACAACTGCCAGAACACTTAGAATATGCCTTTTTAGGGGAGAACTCAACTTTACCGGTCATTATTGCATCAAATTTAAGCTTTAGAGAAAAGGAAGAACTGCTCCAGGTATTAAAAAAACATAGGCAAGCCATAGCCTGGAAAATTTCAGATATCAAGGGAATTAATCCATCTTTCTGTACTCACAAGATTTTAATAGAAGATGAATATAAAGCAGTAGTGCAAGCTTAGAGACGATTAAATCCTAACATGAAGGAAGTCGTAAAGGCTGAGGTAATTAAACTTCTTGATGCATGTATCATTTATCCTATTTCTGATAGTTCTTGGGTAAGCCCCGTGCAGGTTGTTCCTAAGAAAGGTGGGCTAACCGTGGTATCCAATGACAAAGAAGAACTCGTGCCAACACGAACAGTCACAGGATGGAGAGTATGCATAGATTACAGAAAGATGAATGACGCCACTCGAAAAGATCATTTTCTTTTGCCCTTTATCGATCAAATGTTAGAAAGATTAGCCGGTCACATGTATTATTGCTTCCTAGATGGCCTCTCCGGTTACTTCCAAATTCCGATAGCTCCAGAAGATCAAGAAAAAACGACGTTCACATGCCCATACGGTACGTTTGCATATCGTAAAATGCCTTTTGGTTTATGTAACGCTCCTGCTACTTTTCAGCGATGCATGCTAGCTATTTTTAACGAATTTGTGGAAGATATCATGGAGGTATTCATGGATGATTTCTCCATTTTCGGTAACTCTTTCCAACACTGTCTAAATAATTTGAAACTTGTTTTGATAAGATGTAAACAAACAAACCTTGTGCTAAATTGGGAAAAATGTCATTTCATGGTTCAGGAAGGTATTGTACTAGGACATAAAATCTCTAATAGAGGAATAGAGGTAGACAAAGCTAAAGTTGAAACTATTGAGAAACTACCCCCTCCCAGTTCAGTTAAGGCTATAAGAAGTTTTTTAGGACATGCCGGTTTTTATCGTAGATTCATTAAGGACTTTTCTAAAATAGCTAGGCCTTTAACTAAATTGCTAGAAAAAGACATACCTTTTAACTTCGACCAAGAATGTTTAGAGTCCTTTAGCACCCTTAAAGACAAGTTAGTCAGCGCTCCAATTATGATTTCACCTGATTAGAATCTACCTTTTGAACTAATGTGCGATGTAAGTGATTTTGCCGTAGGTGCAGTTTTAGGACAGCGAAGGGACAAGCACTTCCAACCGATCTACTATGCCAGCAGAACATTGACAGCTGCTAAAGCCAACTGCACCACCACAGAAAAAGAACTACTAGCTGTTATCTTTACTTTTGATAAATTCAGATCTTATTTAATCTTGTCAAAAGTCATTATTTTTACTGACCATTCAGCTCTTCGATATCTCTTAGCCAAACCTGATGCAAAACCTCGTTTAATAAGATGGATTTTACTTTTACAGGAATTCAACTTGGAAATTAAAGACAAGAAAGGAGCTGAAAATTTAGCGGCAGATCACCTCTCGAGATTAGAAAATACACAGCCCAGGTACCTTGAGAATATAAACGATATGTTCCCTGAGGAACAACTCCTAAATTTAACAGGTACAACACTTCCTTGGTTTGCCGATTTTGCAAATTATTTAGCAGCTAATATAACCCCAAAAGGGCTAACCCATCAGCAAAAGAAGCGATTCTTTGCTAATGTGAAAAACTACTTTTGGGAAGATCCTTTTCTTTTTCGAATTTGCGCAGATCAGGTCATACGGAAATGCATTGATGACATAGAGGCATATCAAATTTTGGAACAGTGCCACTCAGGACCCACAGGAGGACACCACAATGGAACCAGAACCGCCCATAAAGTTCTCGAATCAAGTTTTTACTGGCCTACACTTTTCAGAGATGCCAACAGGTACGTGACTTCTTGTGATAAATGCCAACGAACAGGTAATATCTCCCAACTTAATGAAATGCCTCAAAACTATATACTTTCATGTGAAATATTTGATGTATGGGGTATAGACTTCATGGGACCCTTCCCTAATTCATTCGGAAATAAGTACATAATAGTAGCAGTAGATTACATGTCAAAATGGGTAGAAGCTCAAGCCTTACCTACAAATGATGCTAGAATGGTAGTACGATTTTTGAAGAAGATTTTTTCTCGATTTGGAACACCTAGGATAATCATAAGTGATAGGGGCACACATTTTTGCAATACCCAATTTGAAAAAATTTTAAGAAGGTATGGAGTACACCACAGAACAGCCACCCCTACCACCCACAAACTAGCGGCCAAGTCGAAGTGACAAACAGAGAACTGAAGCGCATCCTAGAAAAAACCATAGAATCAAATAGGAAGGACTGGTCTAGAAAATTAGATGATGCACTATGGGCTTACAGAACTGCATTTAAAACACCCATAGGAACATCTCCTTATAAACTCGTTTATGGAAAAAATTGTCATCTACCATTTGAACTCGAGCATAAAGCATTCTGGGCTATAAAATTTTTAAACCTTGATCTTAAAAGTGCAGGTGAAAAGAGACTTCTGCAGCTCAATGAGCTAGATGAATGGCGCTACAACGCGTACGAAAATTCACGATTATATAAGGAAGCCGTGAAGCGACGTCACGACAAAAGGCTAAAACAACCTAAACAGTTCGAAACAGGTGATCACGTTCTACTTTACAACTCAAGATTGAAACTATTCCCTGGAAAACTCAAATCAAGGTGGTCAGGTCCGTTTACCATTCTCAAAGTCTTTCCATACGGCACTGTCGAGGTAACACACCCCAACCACGGTACCTTCAAGGTAAATGGCCATAGGCTAAAACATTATAAAATTGAGAATTTTGCAGAAAACAAGGAGGAGCTTAGGCTCCATCTCGTTTCTTCTTGACATCTCTAGGAAGAGTCGAGCTTAGACTCTAAATAAGCGCTTCTCGGGAGGCAACCCGAGCACTAACATAGTAACCTCCTTTTAAAATTTTTTTTTTCATGGTTTTATTGCATAAACTAACACTTTTTCTGCAGAAAATATGGACCACACGGCCAGGCACACGGGCGTGCCTAAGGCCGTGCGCATACCGAAAAGTAGAGACACGGTCGTGTGGGCAGACCGTGTGCAAACAGAGTACCGTTTCCCCAAAACACGGGCTTCCGATAAAACCACACGGGCGTGCTCATCGAACATGGCAACCCTGCAACTTCCACACGGGCAAACATAGATCCACACACCCGTGCCACAAACCCGTGGAAGCTACTGTCAATTCAAACACGCTCGTGTACTCTATTACACGCCCGTGCATTTAACGAAGGACTGATCTCCACGGCCGTGTATACCTTACCACGCCCGTGCGTTTAACGAAGGACTAATCTCCACGGCCGTGCTTAAAGGAAACACGGGCGTGCTCATCGAACGTGGCACGCCAAAAACCTCCAATTTTTGAAAAGCACGGGCTCAACACGACTCACACGGGCGTGCGATATGCCCGTGTGACCCAAAATGTATATATACAATGCCATTTCTCCCTTCCCATTTCATCTAAACCCTAAGCTTTTTCCCTCAAAACCTCCCCAAACCTCCAAAAACACCACCACAGCCCTCTAAAACGCTACCATTCTAGATTTTCTCAATCCACACGCCCGTGCAATAGTACCCACGACCGTGTGACACCAAATTTGGTTCTATTTTCCCCCTTTTCTCATTTATTTTATTTTTACTGCAATTTTTTTACATTACATTCTGTTATTATTTTATTTATTTATTAATATTATTGACTTAGGCTATTAGAGAACTAGGAAATAGAGAATAATCTAGAATAGTTTAGAATTTTTAATTTGGTTTTTAGATTCCATTTCACAATTTTATGCCATTTAACATCATAATTAGTTGCCACCTAATACATATTGTAAATATGCCACTTAAACACACATGAATATGCCATTTGTTGCTTAGTTTAGTATATACATTCATTCATAAAAGGAATCCCTATGCAAATTTTAAAAATGATTAGATTCTACTACCAAGGTTAATTCTCATTCATATTAGGAATTATTTTATTTTATTACTCAGCCTCTTTATTTTTAATCATTTGCATTTCTTATTTTTCTTATATTTTAATATCAATTACTATTTTTTTTTTAGATCCCATGTCATCTTCTCGAGCCAGGAAAGCTGCCGTCCCCGCCTCTAAAAAACGAAAGGAGCCAGGGAGTTCTTCGACTAGGCCCACTTCCGAGGTACGCCACCCATTTCTTACTTTTTCACAAGACTCCCAGGAAAAACGCTACTAGCTGCTGCGTGCGCGCAATATCACGATGGGCCGTTGCATTGACTGGAGGGCCATCGAACAAGTCCGCTTGGTAGATAATGTCCGGGCCCTGCTAGCCACCGACCCATGGGACCAGTTCTTTCAGATCGTGGAGCCCACGTACCTTGAACTCACTCTCGAGTTCTGTGCCACATTCCACCTTCAGACGGTGATGACACGGTTCGATGATCCTGGGACGGTCCAATTTCGCTTGGGAGGACTTGTTCGACAACTCAGCGTCCCAAAATTCGGTGTGGCACTCGGCCTTTACACCGAGCAGTTTATGGCTGAGAAGAGCTTCCCCACCCTTTCTAGGCGCATCCATATCCGACCCCTTGATTGCTGGAAAGAGATTGCCCTAGGAAGATAACTATACAACCCCAGCGTCAGCAAAGCCTCTGCTCTCCCTCCCTCTCTCAGGTATATCCATGCACTCCTAGCTCATACTATTACAGGTCGCCGAGAGAGCACAGGCGTCGTCAACACACACGACGTCTACTTCTTATGGTGCATGGCGAATGGCCACCCCATTGACCTTGCATATTTCATCGCACTCGCCATGCAACATCAGACCGAGAGGCACCGCAAGGGAGTCGTATCCATGGGCCCGTACATCACTCGACTAGGCTGTTACTTCGACCTATTTAACACCACAGCCCAGACCTCGTCCTACACATTACTTGGCCAGATGTCCTCCCAGGGCATCCAGAGCATGCTTTCGATGAGAATGGTCGAGAGACGACTCGGTGGCGACCACTTTCACTTCTGCCTTGTCTAAGAAGGCGAGGATCCAGAGGACATTCCTGATGATGTCCCATCGCCACCACCAGTCGAGGATGCGCCAGCTGAGCCACCACGCCCTACACGATCACAGCAGACGGCAGCTTCCAGTGTTAACATATCCGAGCGCCTGGACCACTTTGAGCAGCGCCTCGATTACATCGACACTACTTTAGCACACATATGTCAACACCTTGGCATTGTCCCACCCCCACGACACCCACCAGAGGATTAGATCCTCTTTTTGTTATTTTTATTTTATTTTACTTTATTTTTCTTTTTACTTTTGTTTTCTTCTATTTTATCTTTTATTTTTCTCTTTCTACCTAATACACACTAATCTTAACCTTTAATATTAGTTTTTCTTTTTCCTTTTTGCAGCTTTTAATTTTCTTATATTTTTCCTTATTTTGAATTTTAGTAAATTTTCTATTTTATTATAATAACGGTTATCTCCTAACGAAATAATCCCTCTTCTTCTTAACCTCCCACGACTAATAAACCCATTCGCAGCTTCAAAGGAGCTCTACAGCTCAAATCTCTACAAAAAAGGGAACACAGTGCCAAACCTACCAGCTCTTCCACTAATCCATCCAAAGCAGGGAGTTTCATACCCTTCCCTATCTTATGATGCTATGCTTTTATTGTTATTAATATTTTCCTTGTACATTGGGGGTAATGTACATCTTACGTGTGGGGGGGTAACTTACTATTTATACTATCTTTGAAATCCCTGAACTTTTCCTAATAGCAATATCTTCAGTCTCCTATTAGGAATTTATTCTGATTAGTTTATGATTTCTATCGATATATTGAGAATTAAGATATAGGTGCTTGTACTTTGATTATTCAAACTTTAAAACATTAGGGAATCAAGCATGATAAGTTGAAATTTTTGAGAATCCCCAATTTTTGCATAAGTTATTTTCCCTAATTTTAAGCATTATCTTGAGATTTGAAATTCGTAGGATTGACATCAAAAGCCGTAATTCTGGTGAGATTTTAAGCCTATTGAGCATACATTTTCTTCGTGCTCACTTTTATTATTGCTTTGAGTGAGTCAATACTGAATTGTTATTCTAGAACTTGCTTCGATTATACATGTCGAGACCACATCATTGATTTGATATACTGAAATGATAAAGGCACCTAGGATTTAACCCACTTACTCCACAGAAAAAGCCTACCTACATAAATCTAACCCCTAGTGAACCCCGTTGAGCCTAACAACCTTTTCCTTGACTCACCCTCTAATTATTAACTAATAACCCATTTTTGTTGAATTTCATTCAATTATTTTGACCCCTATTTTTATCGAGATTTGGGTTGAATTTTTCATCTAGCTTTATTCTCTGTTCTAGATTGTAAAGTTTTGTTCAATTTATTGTAAATATTTGAATTGTTCCTAAAAAAAAATGAAGTACATACAATGAAATTCGATTATAAATTGTAAATTGTAAATAGTTCGACAAGTTTTTGCATAGTTCTATTTTAAGGCTACCAAGGCAGAAATGATAGTATCACAAGAATTAGCTGAGAAATATGTTCCAGTGATAGAGATTTTTCTAGCTAGATAATTTTTCAGTTCAATCTCGATTCTAACCTTCTTTTTGCAGCCTATGACAACACCCCTAACCAAGCCCCATTACAACCATTTAAAGACCTTTCGATCAATGTATCATATCAAACTATAGTGGTGGAGATTTGATTTTCTTGCAAGCCTATGGTAATAATTTTTCAGGTTGACTAAGGAGTGCTTAAATTTTGAACCCTAAACACTTCGAGTGAATAGAGTGAACCTTTAGTGAGGATGTCAACTCCTGTTAATTAAGATGGAGAGATAACTACTTAGAAGGAAGGAAAAGACTTATGTTTTCAATGATAAAATTCTCAACTTAAAGTGATTGAGTCTTAAATGTTCTTTAGATTGAATTTTCATTGTATGACTACCTGTGGATTAATTTGAATTATTATTGATAAGGATTGTGAATTAAGAAGAATGGTTTCCTTTAGGGATTGAGATTTTGCTTGAGGACAAGCAAAGGCTTAAGTGTGGGGGTGTTTGATAAGCGCTAATTTATACATATTTTTACCTCATGTTTAGCCTATATTTTGGATGAATTACTATCAATTTAGTGAGAATTGGTGCTCTTAATCGTTCTTTTTCATATCTTATACTCAGGAGAGCCTAGGGAAGATGAAAGAACAGAAAACGAGCCCAAAACGGTGAAAAATAGGCCAAAATGCACGAATCACATGGGCCAGGCCGCGCCACACGGCCGTGCCACACGAGCGTGCCTCACAAAGATCACACGGACAAAGCCCCGACAAGCACGGCCACTGCACACGGGCGTGCTTAATCACACGGCCTCTGTCGAAACCTACACGAGTGTGGCACACGGGCGTGTTCTAGTCGCAGGAAAGACGAATTTCAATCAAATTGGGATGCTTAGAGGCTAAGAAAGAGTCCCCAAAACTTCTCTATATAAAGACCCCATGAGGCAACATAGAGGGCGCCTTCTTCCATCTTTTACACACCCTCTATATTCTTTTCCTCTCGTCTTTCTGCCACACCACAGGTAGAAGTAAGGGATTACTCGAAGGGAGAAGCCAATCGATTCATCTTAGAAGCCGAAGTTTTGCATCAACATAGAGGATTCTCCTAAATTCCTTCAGAGGTTTTTGGTTTCTTTTATGATTTGTTATTTTATAACTTCTGAGATGTTTTCTTTTATTATTATGAACTAAACCCCTCAAATACTTGAGGGGGATGAAACTTAAGACAGATCTTGTTATTTATTCTTGATTATTATGAGAATTACTTGAATTGTTCTTAATTATATGTTTTTAATCCTTGATTTAATAGTCCTAGGTATTGATTCAAGAATTGGATGTGCTTAAAGCAGAGGAGCAAAAGTCCCTGTGATAAGAGTAGATCTACCATAATTAAGCGGAGTTGCATGCAACCCTAGACATAGGGCGACATAAATCTGCCGGATTAGGGTCAAACCTAATATGGGGAACCATAGATCGAATTAATGCAACCTAGGGAGTTAATTAATAAAGGAACTTTAATTAACAACTCAGGCCTAGTTGCTCTTCACCTCGACGGAGGGTTTAGCATAGATTAGGGATCTCTACGGATCAAGTCAAGTAAATAACTCGTATAATTCAAGAAAATAATAACAAGTGAAGTCTAGGTGGATTCTCCCTTAAGTATTAATCATATCAATTAGCTTTTCCCTAAAAGTTCTTCCCAATTTATTTTTTTCCTACTTTTCTTAATTAGTTTTAGAGTTAGTTTTAAATAAACCATCACTTAATTTTTAGTTTAAATAATAGAAAGAAAGTGAGTAATAGTACTTTCGGTTCCCTTGGGTACGATACTCGGTCTTATCACTAGACTATACTACTGCCGACAGGTGCACTTGCCTTAAAAACGTCGTGATATTAGTCAATTTAGGTTTGATCAAGTTCTTTATAAATTTTATTACTTCATATCACGCCGATATCAGTGGGGAAGCTCTCCTCAGCCATAAACTGCTCGGTGTAAAGGCCGAGTGCCACACCGAATTTTGAGACGCTGAGTTGTCGAACGAGCCCTCCCAACTGAAATTGGACTGTCCCAGGATCATCAAACCGTGTCATCACCGTCTGAAGGTGGAATGTGGCACAGAACTCGAGAGTGAGTTCAAGGTATGTGGGCTCCACGATCTGAAAGAACTGGTCCCATGGGTCGGTGGCGAGCAGGGCCCGGACATCATCTACCATGCGTACTTGTTCGAGGGCCCTCCAGTCGATGCATCGGCCCATCATGATATTGCGCACACGCAGCAGTTGGTAGCGTTCTTCCTGGGAGTCTTGTGAAAAAGTAAGAAATGGGTGGCGCACCTCAGAAGTGGGCCTAGTCGAAAAACTCCCTGGCCCCTTTCGTTTCTTAGAGGCGGGGACGGCAGCTTTCCTGGCTCGGGAAGATGACATGGGATCTACAAAAAAAAATAGTAATTGATATTAAAATATAAGAAAAATAAGAAATGCAAATAATTAAAAATAAAGAGGCTGAGTAATAAAATAATTCCTAATATAAATGAGAATTAACCTTGGTAGTAGAATCTAATCATTTTTAAAATTTGCATAGGGATTCCTTTTATGAATGAATGTATATATACTAAACTAAGTAACAAATGGCATATTCATGTGTGTTTAAGTGGCATATTTACAATGTGTATTAGGTGGCAACTAACTATAGTGTTAAATGTCATAAAATTGGCCAATGGAATCTAAAATGGCAAGCAAAATTTTAGACTATTCTAGATTATTCTCTATTTCCTGATTCTCTAATAGCCTAATCAATAATAACATTAATAAAAAATGCAGTAAAAATAAAATAAATGAGAAAAAGGGAGAAAATAGAACCAAATTTGGTGTCACACGGTCGTGGGTACTGTTGCACGGGCGTGTGGATCGAGAAAATCTAGAATGGTAGCGTTTTAGAGGGCTGTGGTGGTGTTTTTAGAGGTTTGGGGAGGTTTTGAGGGAAAAAGCTTCGGGTTTAGATGAAATGGGAAGGGAGAAATGGCCCTGTATATATACATTTTGGGTCACACGGGCATATCGCACGCCCGTGTGAGTCTTGTTGAGCCCGTGCTTTTCGAAAATCGGAGGTTTTTGGCGTGCCACGTTCGATGAGCACGCCCGTGTTTCCTTTGAGCACGGCCGTGGAGATTAGTCCTTCGTTAAACGCACGAGCGTGGTAAGGTATACACGGCCGTGGAGATCAGTCCTTCGTTAAATGCACGGGCGTGTAATATAGTACACGAGCGTGTTTGAATTGACAGTAGCTTCCACGGGCTTGTGGCACGGGCGTGTGGATCTATGTTTGCCCGTGTGAAAGTTACAGGGTTGCCACGGCCATATCGTACGGCCGTGTGCTTTTTTGTTTTACCCGTGTAGATGTCGAAGAGTCGCCATGGCGATTTCGCACGGCCGTGGGATTTTATCGGAAGCCCGTGTTTTGGGGAAACGGTACTCTGTTTGCACACGGTCTGCCCACACGACCGTGTCTCTACTTTTCGGTATGCGCACGGCCTTAGGCACGCCCGTGTGCCTGGCCGTATGGTCCATATTTTCTGCAGGAAAAGTGTTAGTTTATGCAATAAAATCATGAAAAATTTTAAAAAAGAAGAAGGTTACTATGTTAGTGCTCGGGTTGCCTCCCGAGAAGTGCTTATTTAGAGTTTAAGCTCGACTCTTCCTAGAGATGTCAAGAAGAAACGGGATGGAGCCTAAGATCCTCCTTGTTTTCTGTAAAATTCTCAATTTTATAATGTTTTAGCCTATGGCCATTTACCTTGAAAGTACCGTGGTTGGGGTGTGTTACCTCGACAGTGCCGTATGGAAAGACTTTGAGAACAGTAAACGGACCTAACCACCTTGATTTGAGTTTTCCAGGAAATAGTTTCAATTTTGAGTTGTAAAGTGGAACAAGATCACCTGTTTCGAACTGTTTAGGTTGTTTTAGCCTTTTGTTGTGACGTTGCTTCACGGCTTCCTTATATAATTGTGAATTTTCATACGCGTTGTAGCGCCATTCATCTAGCTCATTTAGCTGCAGAAGTCTCTTTTCACCTGCACTTTTAAGATCAAGGTTTAGAAATTTTATAGCCCAGAATGCTTTATGCTCGAGTTCAAATGGTAGATGACAATTTTTTCCATAAACGAGTTTATAAGGAGATGTTCCTATGGGTGTTTTAAACGCAGTTCTGTAAGCCCATAGTGCATCATCTAATTTTCTAGACCAGTCCTTCCTATTTGATTCTATGGTTTTTTCTAGGATGCGCTTCAGTTCTCTGTTTGTCACTTCGACTTGGCCGTTAGTTTGTGGGTGGTAGGGGGTGGCTGTTCTGTGGTGTACTCCATACCTTCTTAAAATTTTTTCAAATTGGTTATTGCAAAAATATGTGCCCCTATCACTTATGATTATCCTAGGTGTTCCAAATCGAGAAAAAATCTTCTTCAAAAATCGTACTACCATTCTAGCATCATTTGTAGGTAAGGCTTGAGCTTCTACCCATTTTGACATGTAATCTACTGCTACTAGTATGTACTTATTTCCGAATGAATTAGGGAAGGGTCCCATGAAGTTTATACCCCATACATCAAATATTTCACATGAAAGTATATAGTTTTGAGGCATTTCATTAAGTTGGGGGATATTACCTGTTCGTTGGCATTTATCACAAGAAGTCACATACCTGTTGGCATCTCTGAAAAGTGTAGGCCAGTAAAAACCTGATTCGAGAAGTTTATGGGCGGTTCTGGTTCCATTGTGATGTCCTCCTGTGGGTCCTGAGTGGCAGTGTTCCAAAATTTGATATGCCTCTATGTCATCAACGTATTTCCGTATGACCTGATCTGCACAAATTCGAAAAAGAAAAGGATCTTCCCAAAAGTAGTTTTTCACATTAGTAAAGAATTGCTTCTTTTGCTGATGAGTTAGCCCTTTTAGGGTTATATTGGCTGCTAAATAATTTGCAAAATCGGCAAACCAAGGAAGTGTCGTACTTGCTAAAGTTAGGAGTTGTTCTTCAGAAAACATATCGTTTATCTTTTCGAGGTACCTGGGTTGTGTATTTTCTAGTCTCGAGAGGTGATCTGCTGCTAAATTTTCAACTCCTTTCTTATATTTAATTTCCAAGTCAAATTCTTGTAAAAGTAAAATCCATCTTATTAACCGAGGTTTTGCATCAGGTTTGGCTAAGAGATAACGAAGAGCTGAATGGTCAGTAAAAACAATGACTTTTGACAAGATTAAATAAGATCTGAATTTATCAAAAGCAAAGATAACAGCTAGTAATTCTTTCTCCGTGGTGGTGTAGTTAGCTTGAGCAGCTGTCAATGTTTTGCTGGCATAGTAAATCGGTTGGAAGTGCTTGTCCCTTCGCTGTCCTAAAAC
This sequence comes from Gossypium stocksii, assembly GCA_020496765.1. Taxonomy (NCBI): domain Eukaryota; kingdom Viridiplantae; phylum Streptophyta; class Magnoliopsida; order Malvales; family Malvaceae; genus Gossypium; species Gossypium stocksii. The sequence goes on along the minus strand of CM035621.1, from coordinate 8,684,071 downwards.
TGCGCCTACGGTAAAATCACTTGCATCGCACATTAGTTCAAAAGGCAGATTCCAATCACATGAAATCATAATTAGAGCGCTGACTAACTTGTCTTTAAGGGTGCTAAAGGACTCTAAACATTCTTGGTCGAAGTTAAAAGGTATGTCTTTTTCTAGCAATTTAGTTAAAGGCTTGGCTATTTTAGAAAAGTCCTTAATGAATCTACGATAAAAACCGGCATGTCCTAAAAAACTTCTTATAGCCTTAACTGAACTGGGAGGGGGTAGTTTCTCAATAGTTTCAACTTTAGCTTTGTCTACCTCTATTCCTCTATTAGAGATTTTATGTCCTAGTACAATACCTTCCTGAACCATGAAATGACATTTTTCCCAATTTAGCACTAGATTTGTTTCTTTACGTCTTATCAAAACAAGTTTCAAATTATTTAGATAGTGTTGGAAAGAGTTACCGAAAATGGAGAAATCGTCCATGAATACCTCCATGATATCTTCCACATATTCGTTAAAAATAGCTAGCATGCATCGCTGAAAAGTAGCAGGAGCGTTACATAAACCAAAAGGCATTCTATGATATGCAAACGTACCGTATGGGCATGTGAACGTCATTTTTTCCTGATCTTCTGGAGCTATCGGAATTTGGAAGTAACCGGAGAGGCCATCTAGGAAGCAATAATACATGTGACTGGCTAATCTTTCTAACATTTGATCGATAAAGGGCAAAGGAAAATGATCTTTTCGAGTGGCGTCATTCAGCTTTCGGTAATCTATGCATACTCTCCATCCTGTGACTGTTCGTGTTGGCACGAGTTCTTCTTTGTCATTGGATACCACAGTTAGCCCACCTTTCTTAGGAACAACCTGCACGGGGCTTACCCAAGAACTATCAGAAATAGGATAAATGATACCTGCATCAAGAAGTTTAATTACCTCAGCCTTTACGACTTCCTTCATGTTAGGATTTAATCGTCTCTGAGCTTGCACTGCTGGTTTATATTCATCTTCTATTAAAATCTTGTGAGTACAGAAAGAGGGATTAATTCCCTTGATATTTGAAATTTTCCAGGCTATGGCTTGCCTATGTTTTCTTAATACCTAGAGCAGTTCTTCCTTTTCTCTAGAGCTTAAATTTGATGCAATAATGACTGGCAAAGTTGAGTTCTCTCCTAAAAAGGCATATTCTAAGTGTTCTGGCAGTTGTTTTAATTCTAATTTAGGGGGTTCCTCAATGGAAGGTTTTTGTCTTAGCTTATCATGCATCTTTAAATTGTCATAGCTTATGTGTCTAGTGATAGTTTCGCTAGAGTCTAATTCTTTTCTTACTTTCTCCACTTCTAAGGAGGTTCCACCCTCTCCCTGAATACGACACAATTCTAGAGTGTCGGTGATAGAGATTTCCTGCAAATTATCTTGAACAAAGTGATCAACCATATCAACAAAATAACAAGAATCATCTTGTTCTTTGGAAAATTTCATGGCATCATAGATTTTAAAAATGACTTCCTCCTCACCAACTCTAAGAACTAATTTACCATCTCCTACATCAATGATAGCTCTAGCAGTGGCTAAAAATGGGCGTCCTAAAATTAAAGGTACGCCAATGTCCTCATCCATGTCAAGCACAACAAAATCTACAGGGAATATAAATTTATTGACTTTTACTAGCACATCTTCAATAATTCCCCTGGGATACTTAATAGATCTATCAGCTAATTGGATGCTCATTCTAGTGGGTTTAGGTTCCCCTAGACCTAGTTGTTTGAACATTTTATAGGGCATGAGATTAATACTTGCACCTAAATCAGCCAATGCTTTATTAATAATTAAGCTACCAATTAAACAAGGGATAGTAAAACTCCCTGGGTCCTTTAACTTTGTTGGCAGTTTATTTTGGAGAATGGTTGAACATTCCTCGTTGAGTTCCACTGTGGCTAATTCTTCCAATTTTCTTTTGTTTGTCAGGAGTTCTTTTAGGAATTTCGCGTATTTCGGCATCTGTGAAATTGCTTCAACAAAGGGTAAGTTAATATGTAATTGTTTGAAAAGTTCAAGAAACTTACCGAATTGGGCGTCTGTTTGGTCCTTCTTTAACCTTGCTGGGTATGGGATGCGTGGTTTGTACTCCCTGAGTGTTGGAGTGGTGTCATCCTTAGATTCCTCTATTTTATCCTTCGGCAGTTCGTGAGCATGCTTCTTTTCTGGTTCTGCCAGCACTTTACCATCTCTTAGAGTGATTGCTTTCACATGTTCTCTGAGATTTGGTTCAGTGTTGCTTGGAAGCCCGCCATGAGGTCTTTCTGAGATTAATTTTGCAAGCTGACCGATTTGGTTCTCGAGTCCTTGGATAGAGGCCTGTTGGTTCTTTAATGCTGTTTCAGTGGTTTGGAAACGGGTTTCTGAGGCGGCCATGAATTTAGTGAACATGTCCTCAAGGTTCGGCTTCTTTTCTTGTTGAGGTGTGGCTGCTGGAATACCGGAGGCTGTTGTCTTTGATTTCCTTGTCCTCCCCATGAAAAATTTAGGTGATTTCTCCAACCTGCATTATAAGTATTACTATAAGGATTATTTTGAGGTCAAGAATTATTACCCATATAATTGGCTTGTTCGGCTTCCATGTTGTGTAGATGGTCTGAATTAAACATATTTCCTGGGGCTGCATCACATTGCATCACTGGTTGAGCCTGCGTGGAACCAACAAAATTATCAAATTTTTTATTTAAAAGTTCTACTTGGTTAGTGAGCATAGCAACAGCATCAAAATTATAAACTCCTGCGGCTTTCGTCGGCTTTGTCCTCATGACTTATCATTGATAGTTATTCAATGACATTTCCTCAATAAATTCGTAAGCTTCGTCAGGTGTTTTATTATTGATGGTTCCGCCTGCGGCTGCATTGATCATCTGCCTAGTTGATGGGTTTAACCCATTGTGGAAAGTTTGAACCTGTAGCCATAAAGGTAATCCGTGGTGAGAGCATCTTCTTAAAAGATCTTTGTACCTTTCCCAGGCATCGTAAAGCGTTTCTAAATCCATCTGCACAAAAGAAGAAATATCGTTCCGTAATTTAGTAGTTTTAGCAGGGGGAAAATATTTAAGCAAAAATTTTTCAGACGTTTGGTCCCATGTAGTAATTGAGCCTCGTGGTAGAGAGTTTAACCACTGTTTTGCCTTATTTCTTAAAGAAAATGGAAATAGCCTTAGGCGAATGGCGTCATCAGTAACGCCATTGATTTTAAAAGTGTCGCATAGTTCCAAAAAATTGGCTAGATGTGAGTTGGGATCTTCATCCTGTAAACCGTCAAACTGCACAAGTTGCTGAATCATCTGAATAGTACTAGGTTTTAATTCAAAATTATTAGCAGTGATAGCAGGTCTAACAATACTAGTTTGAGTACCAATCACACTAGGTTTAGCATAATCATACATAGTACGCGGAGCTTCTTCTGGTTCAGCGGGTAGTGCTGGAGGTTGGTGAATATTTTGATTTGCGGCCATCTCTTCAATAGGTTCTGGCTCTTGCTTAAGTTCCTGCTCTGAATAATGTAAACTTCGTCTAATTTCTCTACGATTTCTGCGGACTGTAGCTTCCAAATCTTCGTCAAAAAGTAGTGGTCCCGACGGGTTGCTTCTAGTCATAAAATAGAAAAACCTAAGGAAAGAAAAAAAATAATTAAAAAGAAAAAAATAACAATAAAAATAAAAATAATTAAATAAATAAATAATGGCTAAAGTAATAGAAATCGAGCTTTCGTAATATTTCAGTTATTTCCCCGACAACAGCGCCAAAAACTTGATATCGACGTGATATGAAGTAATAAAATTTATAAAGAACTTGATCAAACCTAAACTGACTGATATCACGACGTTTTTAAGGCACGAGCACCTGTCGACAGTAGTATAGTCTAGTGATAAGATCGAGTATCGTACCCAAGGGAACCGAAAGTACTATTACTCACTTTCTCTCTATTATTTAACCTAAAAAATTAAGTGAGGGTTTATTTAAAACTAACTCTAAAACTAACTAAGAAAAGCAGGAAAAATAAATTGGGAAGAACTTTTAGGGAAAAGCTAGTTGATATGATTAATACTTAAGGGAGAATCCACCTAGACTTCACTTGTTATTATTTTCTTGAATTATACGAGTTATTTACTTGACTTGATCCGTAGAGATCCCTAATCTATGCTAAACCCTCCGTCGAGGTGAAGAGCAACTAGGCCTAAGTTGTTAATTAAAGTTCCTTTATTAATTAACTCCCTAGGTTGCATTAATTCGATCTATGGTTCCCCATATTAGGTTTGACCCTAATCCGGCAGATTTATGTCGCCCTATGTCTAGGGTTGCATGCAACTCCGCTTAATTATGGTAGATCTACTCTTATCACAGGGACTTTTGCTCCTCTGCTCTAAGTATATCCAATTCTTGAATCAATACCTAGGACTATTAAATCAAGGATTAAAAACACATAATTAAGAACAATTCAAGTAATTCTCATAATAATCAAGAATAAATAACAAGATCTGTCTTAGGTTTCATCCCCCTCAAGTATTTGAGGGGTTTAGTTCATAATAATAAAAGAAAACATCTCAGAAGTTATAAAATAACAAATCATAAAAGAAACCAAAAACCCCTGAAGGAATTTAGGATAATCCTCTATGTTGATGCAGAACTTCGGCTTCTGAGATGAATCGATTGGCTTCTCCCTTCGAGTAATCCCTTGCTTCTACCTGTGGTGTGGCAGAAAGACGAGAGGAAAAGAATATAGAGGGTGTGTAAAAGATGGAAGAAGGCCCTCTTTATGTTGCCTCATGGGGTCTTTATATAGAGAAGTTTTGGGGATTCTTTCTTAGCCCCTAAGCATCCCAATTCGAGTGAAATTCATCTTTCCCGCGACTAGAACACGCCTGTGTGCCACACCTGTGTGGGTTCGATAGAGGCCGTGTGATTTAGCACGCCCGTGTATAGTGGCCGTGCTTGTCGGGGCTTTGTCCGTGTGATCTTCATGAGGCACGCCCGTGTGGCACGGCCGTGTGGCATCCCCTGGCCCGTGTGATTCGTGCTTTTTGGTCTATTTTTCACCGTTTTGGGCCCATTTTCTGTTCTTTCATCTCCCCTATGCTCTCCTGAGTATAAGATATGCAAAAGAAAGATTAAGAGCACCAATTCTTACTAAATTGATAATAATTCATCCAAAATATAGGCTAAACATGAGGAAAAAATATGTATAAATTAGCGCTTATCAAAGCTTAACATCAAGGTTTAAAAATTTGATACCCCAAAATGCTTTATGTTCAAGTTCAAATGGCAGATGACAACTTTTTCCGTAGACAAGTTTACAGGGAGATGTACCTATGGGTGTTTTAAAAGCAGTTCTATAGGCCCATAAAGCATCGTCTATCTTTCTTGACCAATCTTTTCTATTTGTTTCTATTGTTTTCTCTAAGATGCGTTTTAGTTCTCTATTTGTCACTTCGACTTGGCCACTAGTTTGTGGATGATAAGGGGTAGCTGTTCTATGGTGTACCCCATACCTTCTTAAAACTTTTTCAAATTGGGCATTGCAAAAATGGGTGCCCCTATCACTAATAATTATCCTAGGTGTTCCAATTCGAGAGAAAAGTTTTTTTCAAAAATTGTACTACCATTCTAGCATCATTAGTAGGTAAGGCTTGGGCTTCCACCCATTTTGACATATAATCTACCGCTACTAGGATGTACTTATTCCCGAATGAAGTAGGGAATGGACCCATGAAATCAATACCCCATACATCAAATATTTCGCATAAAAGTCTATAGCTCTGAGGCATTTCATTGTGTGGAGAAATATTACCTGTTCTCTGGCATTTATCACAAAAGGTTACATACCTGTTGGCATCCCTGAAAAGTGTAGGCCAGTAAAAGCCTGATTCGAGTACCTTATGAGCAGTTTTAGCTCCACTGTGATGTCCTCCTGTGGGTCATGAATGGCAGTGATTTAAAATCTGGTATGCTTCTGTTTCAGTAACGCATCTTCGAATAACCTGATCTGCACCAATTCGAAAAAGAAAAGGATCCTCCCAAAAGTAGTTTTTCACATTAATGAAGAATTGCTTCTTTTGCTGATGGGTCAGCCCTTTTGGGGTTATGTTAGCTGCTAAATAATTTGCAAAATTAGCAAACCAAGGAATTGCCGCATCTGTTAAGGCTAGGAGTTGCTCTTTAGGAAACAAGTCATTTATTTTATCGAGGTACTTGGGTTGTGTGTTTTCTAATCTTGAAAGGTGATCTGCTGCCAAGTTTTCAGCTCCTTTCTTGTCCTTTATTTCTAAATCAAATTCTTGTAACAATAGAATCCATCTTATTAATCGAGGTTTTGCATCAGTTTTAGTTAAAAGGTAGCGAAGAGCAGAATGGTCAGTATAAACAATGACTTTTGACAAAATCAAATAAGATCTGAATTTATCAAATGCAAAAATAACGGCTAGCAATTCTTTTTCTGTGGTAGTATAATTTGCTTGAGCAGCTGTCAAAGTTCTGCTAGCATAATAGATCGGTTGAAAGTCCTTGTCTCTTCGCTGTCCCAAAACTGCACCTACTGCAAAATCACTTACATCGCACATTAGTTCAAAAGGTAGATTCCAATCAAGTAAAATCATAATCGGGGCATTGACTAACTTTTCCTTAAGAGTGTTAAAAGATTTTAAACATTCTTGGTCAAAGTTGAAAAGCACGTCTTTTTCTAGCAACTTTGTCAAACGTACCGTATGGACATGTGAATGTCGTTTTCTCCTAAAATTTTCCAAGCTATAGCTTGTTTGTGCTTCCTTAACACATGGAGGCATTCTTCTTTTTCTGCAATGCTTAAATCTGATGCGATAATAACTGGTAAAGTTGAATCTTCCCCTAAAAAGGCATATTCTAAATGATCTGGCAGTTGTTTTAACTCTAATTTAGGGGGTTCATCAATGGAAGGTTTCTGTCTTAACTCATCATTCATTTTTATACTTTCATAACTTATGTGTCTCGTGATAATTTCATTAGAATCTAACTCCTTTCTTACTTCCTCAATTTTAGTGGTGACTTCATCTTCCCTCCCACCTTGAACAAGACACAGTTTTAACGTGTCTGCGAGAGAAAGTTCCTGAAAATTATCTTGAACAAAGTAATCAATAATATCAACAAAATAACAGGAATCATCTTGTTTTTTAGAAAATTTCATAGCATCATAGATTTTAAAAACGGCTTCTTCCTCACCAACTCTAAGTACTACTTTACCATCCCCTACATCAATAACAGCTCTAGCAGTGGCTAAGAATGGACGTCCCAAAATTAAAGGTACCTCAATATCCTCATCCATATCAAGCACAACAAAATCAACAGGGAATATAAATTTGTCTACCTTTACAAGCACATCTTCTATGATTCCCCTAGGATATTTAACAGATCTATCAGCAAGTTGAATACTCATCCTAGTAGGCTTTGGTTCCCCTAGACCTAGTTGTTTGAACATTTTGTAAGGCATGAGGTTAATGCTAGCACCTAAATCAGCTAAGGCTTTATCAATAAGTAAACTACCAATTAAACAAGGAATAGTAAAACTTCTTGGATCTTTTAGTTTTGTCGGCAGTTTATTTTGGAGAATAGCTGAGCATTCTTCGTTGAGTTCTACTATGGCTAATTCTTCCAACTTCTTTTTATTTGTTAGAAGTTCTTTAAGGAACTTCCCGTACTTCGACATTTGCGAAATTGCTTCAATAAAAGGTAAGTTAATGTGTAATTATTTAAAAAGTTAAAGAAATTTACCGAATTGAGCATCTGTACGGTCTTTCTTCAACTTTGCCGGGTATGGAATAGGCGGTTTGTATTCCTTGAGTGTTGGTGGAGTGTTTTACTTGGGTTCCTCTGCCTTGTCTCCTGAAGATTCTGGAGCAGACTTCCTTTCTGGTTCAGCTAGTACTTTGCCATCTCTTAGAGTAATTGCTTTGGCATGTTATCTGGGATTTGGCTCAGTATTACTTGGTAGTCCACCTTGTGGTCTTTCTAAAATTAATTTTGCAAGTTGACTGATTTGATTCTCAAGCCTTTGAATTGATGCTTATTGGTTTTTTAGTGCCGTTTTAGTGTTTTGAAAATGAGTTTCCGATGCGGCCATAAATTTGGTGAACATCTTTTCAAGATTCGACTTTTTCTCTTTTTGTGGTGGTGGCTGCTGAAATCCCAGAGGGGGCTGTTGTCTTTGATTTCCTTGTCCTCCCCATGAAAAATTGGGGTGATTTCGCCAACCTACATTGTAAGTATTACTATAAGGATTATTTTGAGGTCTAGAATTGTTACCCATATAGTTGGCTTGCTCAGTTTCTGTGCTGTGTCCATAAGATGAATAGTCCGGATTGAACATATTTCCTAGGGTTGCGTCGCACTGCATTACTGGCTGTGCCTGCGTAGAACTAACAAAATTATCAAACTTTTTATTTAAAAGTTCTACTTGGTTAGTAAGCATAGTGACAGCATCAATATTATAAACTCCTGCAGCTTTTTTTGGCTTTGTTCTCAAGACTTGCCACTGATAGTTATTCAGTGACATCTCTTCAATAAATTCATAACTGCTTCGGGTGTTCTATTGTTGATTGTTCCTCTTTCGGCTGCATCGATCATTTGCCTTGTTGAAGGATTCAAATCGTTGTGAAAAGTTTGAACTTGTAGCCACAAAGGTAACCCATGATGAGGGCATCTTCTCAAAAGATCTTTGTATCTGTCCCAGGCATCGTAAAGTGTTTCTAAATCCATCTGCACAAAAGAAGAGATATCGTTTCATAATTTAGCTATTTTAGCTGGAGGAAAGTATTTAAGTAAAAAATTTTCAGTCATCTGTTCCCATGTGTGATTGAGCCTCGTGGTAAAGAGTTTAACCACTGTTTGGCTTTATTTCTCAAAGAGAATGGAAATAGCCGTAGATGAATGGCATCATCAGAAACACCATTAATTTTAAAGGTATCACAAAGTTCCAAAAAGTTGGCTATGTGTGAATTTGGATCTTCATCCTGTAAACCATCAAACTGCACCAATTGATGTATCATCTGAATAGTGTTAGGTTTTAATTCAAAATTATTAGCAGCAATAGCAGGTCTAATAATGCTAGTTTGAGTACCAGCCAAACTAGGTTTAGCATAATCATACATAGTACGAGGCGCTTCATCTTGATTCACTGGTTGCGCGGCTATTACGGGAGGTGGTGGAATGTTTTGATTTCCTTCCATCTCTTCTGTAGGTTTTGACCTTTGTTCTTGTCCTTGTTCTGGATAATGTTGGCTTCTTCTGATCTCTCTATGAGTTCTGCAAACTGTCGCTTCTAAATCTTCGTCAAAAAGCAATGGTCCTGCTGGGTTGTTTCTAGTCATAAACTAGAAATACCTAGAAGGAAAAAGCAAAGATAAATAAAATAAAAAATAAAAAATTAAAGTTAAAATAAAAAACTGAAAATAAAAATATAGTAATGGCTAAAGTAATAGAAATCGAGTTTTCTTAATATTTTAGTTCCCAAGCAACGGCGCCAAAAACTTGATACTCGCGATATTAAGTAATAAAATTTATAAAAAAAACTGATCACACCAAAAACTAAGTAATATCACGATTTTAAAGACAAGCGCACCTATCGAATAGTAGTATAGTTTAGCGGTAACACCGAGTTATTGTACCCAAGGGAACCAAAAGTACTAATACTTACTTCCTTTCTATTATCTAGCCTAAAAATAAAAGAGGGTTGTTTGAAACTAATTCTAAAACTAACTAAAAGTGCACAAAAAGTAAAGTGGGAAAAACTTTCGGAAAAGCTGATTGATATGGGCAATACTCAAGGGAGAATCCACCTAGACTTCACTTGTTATTTAACTTCTTGAACTAGACGATTTCTTCACTTGACTTGATCCGTAGAGATCCCTAACTTATGTTAATACTTCCGTTGAGGATAAGAACAACTAATCCTAGGTGGTTAACTAAAGTTTCTTTATTAATTAACACCCTAGGTTACATTAATTCGATCTATGAACCCCCCATTAGGTTTGACCCTAATCCGGCAGATTTATGTCGCCCTATGTCTAGGGTTGCATGCAACTCCGCTTAATTATGGTAGATCTACTCTTAAAACAGGGACTTTTGCTCCTCTGCCTAAGTACATCAGTTTCTTGAAATAATACCTAAGATTATTAAATCAAAAATGAAGAACACATAATTAAGAAAAATTCAAGTATTTATCATATAATTCAAGAATAAATAATAACAAGATCTGTCTTAGGTTTCATCCCCCTCAAGTATTTGAGAGGTTTAGTTCATAATTAATAAAGAAAACATCTCAGAAGAAATAAGATAACAAAACATAAAGAACCCAAAAACCCCTGAAGGAATTTAGAGAGATCCTCTGTCTTGATGTAGAATTCTGGCTTCCGGGATGAATCAATCGGCTTCCCTTGGAGTAATTCCTTGCTTTCACTCCTTGTGTTGGCAGAAATATGGCGCTCTTTTTTTGGGAGAAAAGAGTTCACCCTTAGAGTTGCCTCCTAGGGTCTTTATATAGAGCTTTGGGATGCCTTTCTTAGCCTCTAAGTATCCAAATCTGAGTGAAATTGCACTTCATCACGAAAAGGACACGCCCGTGTACCACGCCCGTGTGGTTTCGATAAGGGCCGTGTTCGGGCCTGTTGGGGTGGCACGGCCGTGTGGCCTGGCCGTGCTTGTCGGGGCTAGGCCGTGTTGGACCTTATGTGGCACGGCCGTGTGGTGACTTCTTGGGCCATGTCGTTTTCACACTTTGGCCTATTTTCTTCGTTTCCGGTCCGTTTTTCGTTCTTTTCTCTTCCCTATGCTCTCTTGAGTATACAACATGAGATAGAAGGGTTAAGAGCACCAATTCTCAAAAAATTAATAATAATTTATCCAGAAATTAGGCTAAACATGAGGTAAAAATATGTATAATTTATCGTTTATCAATACTCAAGGGAGAATCCACCAAGACTTCACTTGTTATCAACTCTTGAGCTAAACGATTTATTCACTTGACTTGATCCGTAGAAATCCCTGACTTATGTTAATATCTCTCTCGAGACTAAAAACAACTAACCCTAGGTTGATTAATTGAAATCTCTTTCTAATTAAAACCCCTAGTGTTGCATTAACTCGATCTATGGACTCCCTTATTAGGTTTGACCCTAATCCAGCAGATTTTAGTCGTCTTATCTCTAGGATTGCAATCAACTCTGCTTAACTGTGTTAGATCTACTCCTATTCAAGGACTTTTGCTCCTTTACATAAGCACATTCGACTTAAATTAATATCCCGAAAATATCAATTTAAGAGTTAAAAACACAATTAAGAACAAATAAAATATTTATCACATAATTCAAGAGAAAATAATAACAAGATCTGTCTTAGGTTTCATCCCCCTTAAGTATTTGGGGGATTTAGTTCATAATTATAAAAGAAAACATCTCAGAAGAATAATGATAACAAAACATAAAGAACCCTAAAACCCCTAGAGGTAATTGAAGGGAGATCTTCAATCTTGAAGGAGAATTCGGCTTTTGAGATGGATCAGTCAGCTTCCCTTGGAGTAATTTGTTGCTTCTGCTCTTTGCGTTGGCGGGAATCAAGCACCCTTTGTAGTTGCCTCCTAGGGTCTTTATATAGAGTTTTGGAATGCCTTTCTTAGCCCTTAAGTAGCCTTTTTCGAGTGAAATTGAACTTCCTCACGACAGGGACACGCCCATGTAGATCGAGGCCTAGGCCGTGCTCGGGCCTGTTAAGGTGGCACGGCCGTGTGGTCTGGCCGTGCGAGTCGGGGTTGGACCGTGTTCGAGCTCAAGGTGGCACGGTCGTGCGACACGACCGTGTGGCGGACCTCCAGGCCGTGTTGTTTTCATACATTGGCCCATTTTCTCCGTTTTCAGCCCGTTTCTCGTTCTTTTTACTTCCCTAAGCTCACCTGAGTATAAAACATGAAATTAAGAGATTAAGAGCACCAATTTCCACAAATTCAATGATAATTCATCCAGAAATTAGGCTAAGTATGAGGCAAAACATGTATAATTTATCGCGTATCAGAAATAGAAGGGAAAAAGAAAGAAAGGAGAAAGAAAAGTTAAGGGTTTCAATTGTTTAAAGTTCAATTGGTTAGTTAATTTTCTCTTTTGTTTTTTTTTTTTAATTTTTATGTTGTTGGAATCTCAGTATTAAATACTATCTGACCCATGTGAAAATTTTATAAATTATTGAGTTTTTAAATGTTATTAATGTTGAATAATTTTGCTATTAGGGATTAAATTGATAGATTTTTAAGTTAGAAGTGAAAAAGGATTGAATTGTAGAATAACTTGTAATTTTTGAGTAATAGGGACTAAATTGTAAAAAATTTGAAATTTAGGGATTTAAGTGAAATTAAAGAGTTAAATCTAGTTTAAAGTGGAAAGTAAATTAAAATATAGAATTGATTGTGAAGAAATAAAATTAGTCTCGGTTTAGGGACTAAATTGGAATTTTAACAAATGTTGAATAAAAATTAAAATATGCAATATGAAATTGAATTGTATTGTATTGGTGAATTTTAATTGTTTTAATTGTTGTAATTTCTTATCTTTAAATATTCAGATTATAGAAATACCATTGAGTTTATACTCAGTGTACGATTTTATTTCCCGTGCGTAGGTTAGGTACTTAACTTTTGATTGCCGATTCAGCATCCAACAACGATCCCGAACTCAAATGTGCTGATGTTTATCTTTTGTGTTGGCATCTACCTAGGGTGTCTAAATAATAGATATTTTGTGGTTCGGTTGTAAATGAGGTTATAAGTTTAATTTTGGTTAGTTTTATACATATAATATGTGTTTGTTTTTGAAGCCATATTATAGCATGGCAAATTGAACTAAATCTAGATAGGTGCAAGTGAATTTAATTTTTATGTTTAAGTGCTCATGAACTAGGCAAATTTATTTGGATTTGGTATGTTTATAAATTGGATTAAAATGATACTTTGATGACTTGTTTTGATGATATAAAAATTTGAAATTTCTATCTGTTTGATCTATAAACTCCGGTAATGCTCTGCCACTCGATTCTACGAGGGATACGGGTTGGGGGTGTTACAGGAATAAAAAGGCATGAAAGTCATTTGATTAATCTATGTAGTATATTATTAGTATAAGTTATGTGGTATTGGTTCAGGGTATGACTTGATTAATAGTTTGTTGGTACTCAAATCCGTATAAGTATTCACCAAAAGTGCGTGAATCTACCCATGATTAATGTTAGCAAACAACTATTTTGAGATAAGTGCAAGTATTAGGATATGGTCTACAAGAAACAGTTTCTGAAGGTATGTTAGGCTAAAAGTGTAACATCCTGCTCGGCTAGTCCTAATGATTCGGTTACTGTTTGTCGAAGTATGGTGTTTAAAGCAAGTTTTGAGTGGGTAAGGTAATAATTGTAACTTAATATGTAAGTTTGTGAGTGCGCCTTTAAGAGAGCTTGATAGTTCAACAGACTCTTCTGAAGAGTATACACTATCTCAACTGTTAGAAGAATATGTTAAGTCATCAGTTTTATAAAACCATTTATTATTTTATTATTTTATTATTCTGGTTGAACAATTTAGTTGGACAAATGGGAATTGGTTAGAATAGAACTAAGTTACCTAGTCGATAAGACTCACATTTAGTCACAAGAATCGATGAGGTTAGTGGGATAATCTGATTTATCCACTAAACCTAGCTTCCGTGTCTATCTGTATAAAGTTGGTATTAGCTTCTTGAGTAAGCTTTTATGTCTTCTCTTGTATTCACATTTTTCTTCTTAAACCTTCACTGTACTTTTCTCTCAGAAAGCTTAAAATCAAAGACCTGTTTGAAGATTTGTGTTCGTTGTACTCATCCAACTCTATCGTTGTTTTAGCACCTGGTAAATGCCAATGAACCTTACGTTATTTTCATGGTTACTTACGTGACTTTAAGGCTGCGTGATTAAGCGTCAGTTTTGAGTGTAAGGAAGGAAATTTCTTGAATTTGGGTTTTGTGATAATGTTACTTGCAAACTTGTTTAGTTTTCCGGCATACTGTATGGTGAGTTTGACTATTTATGTTTAGCTCAAGACACTTCTGAAGGTTCTCAAGATAAGTGCAAAAGTCCTGTTGTTTAAACTTGTTGCATTTTCTGGTGAATTCTTTTTTACTTCATGTGTGTATAATGCCTTTGTTTATGGTTTGGTTTAAGGTAAGGATACATATTCTGTGAAGAGGAAATGTTTGTACAAAAGTGATGAATGATTGTTGTTATCAGTCTGGTTTAGTTTAGTCATATTAAGATGTAAGAACCTTTTTTTGTTTTTAAGCCACTATCCATTGCTTCTAAAATGAATAACATGGTCTAATACATGGAAATGAATTCATGGCATTGCCTTTAATGAAATGAGCATTGAAAAGGCAGATCATGATACATGAAAATGGTCGTGTAGCCTCTAGAAGGGCAAGTGTTATTACAAACTAGATTAGCAAATCAAGACAAAGGAAAATGAATGAAAAATGGATATGGCTTTTTATATGGACTAGGCTTTGTGGCTAACACAAAGAAGGTAGTTTGTATAGTTGCATGGGCATAGTATACACACCAAAGGAATAGTGTCCGACATATAGCCTATCTGTGTTTGATATTCGCCAACTGGCAAACTACGTGACTTTGCTGAGTTGGAAAGGCTTACTTAAATTATATGTAACTATTGCAATGTTTTCTTCTGAAAGTCAGTAAGTATTTTGAACTTACTTTGTTACCTTTCCTTCTCAGGCCTACTAATGAAGTAAATGAATCTCTAAAGACTATGCCATAGGACAATCATTGCTGTGAGACTCCTTGTATTTTATATTATGCATGCTATGGGGGTGGTGTCAAAATGTCTTTAGTTGAAGAACAAATTTTGTATCTAAACTTATGCTTATGAAACTTTGATTTCAATGAAGTTTCAGTAAAATATTTATAGGTTTTCAAAGTGTATCGTCTTATTTATCTTCGAATGACAAATAGTTTATGTTTCATACTAACTTAAATTGTAGTAAATTCGTATATGCTAGAAATGGTTTCCAAGAAAGCGATTTTAAGGCAGTGACACGCTATTCCTGGATCCTCCTTAGGATTGGGTATAGAGTGTTATAGAGAGGTACATATGTAATGAAGAGAATTAAAAAATGTCTGGAAGAATCTTCAGTTAGTCAGATAAGAAAGAATTGGTATTTTAAGTGTACGATAGTCAGTGTATATGCATGTAACATGTAACACCCCTAACCATGCCTAGAAGTTTAAACCGAATTCAAAATGCCACATTGATCACCAAAGTGATCGTAATAATTTTTTTCAAAACAATCCCTTTATAACTTAAGAACATTTAATCTTTTAAAAATCCATCCGTAAAGTTACTAGTATGAAATGTACGAATATAAACATATAACGGAAATTGTACCACAGTATTATAATACCTTATAGTTCAAAATTAATCGAATAACAAAATAGTAACGAAAAACAAAACTGATAATTTATTGTTTACGAGACTGTCCGAGACTTCCATGCACTGAATTCAGCATCCAAAACTCCAAAATGTACCTGAAAGGGAAAACAGAAAAGGGGGTGAGCTACATGAGCTCAGTGTGAGATCAAACCGACTATCTACAAAATCAGAAACAAAAAGCCAGAAAGCAGTTCGGAAGCATAACATGCTTATAGAGCTATACAGAACCAATTGGTACATTCGAAATGGACGTACCGGTAGATAGAAATATTTAGAGCATATTAGAAACACACTCAGACGCATAGTTGCAAGTACCATTTAGTCACAGTAACAATAATTCTCAATCAGTCTACAAAATTCACACAGTCATAAGTGCTTTTCAATTGAACAGAACAAACAGACAGTTTAACACGCAGAATAGCCTATAGATGCGTATGAATGCAGTTGAATTATAAAACCCACCTATCCAGCAAACACACCTCTCTGTCCCCCAATCACACCACATAAGAGCTATTAAGTTCATCTAACCAATCACACCATATAGGACCTCGAGAAGCTCATCTAACCCTACACACTATATGATGTCATCCCGGGTTGCCCGGCAACGATGACTATCAGAATTGTCTATTTTTTCAATACAAAAATGAGTATATTATACTATACAATTAAAAAATAAAAGGCAAAATTAAATTATTAAATCACCTATTCACGAGTGGCCACACACACAGTTGGTGGCTCACTGTTGCCAAAAATGGCATTCGGCATAATGCCCAAGACTACAATAGAAGGCAACAACTTCCCATTGTAACAACATGTTTTTAGTGAAATCGAAACAGTGCTTTCGGGACCACAAATTTGAAGTCAAAAAAAATATTTTATTATTTTATTTCCTATAACATGATAGTAATAGCGTATAAAAATTTCGTTAAGAAATTTTACTGTTTACATGCTTAATTTGATAAAAAGGACTAAATCGCGTAAAGTGCAAAAGTTGAGTTCTAGTAGCTAAAGGTATTAAATAACAATGGAACCTTAAAGTATGGGTCCTTATATGGTAACTAGACCATTAATGAAGATAGTGGAATGTGATGGCTTGGTATAAGTGAAATTTGTGATGTTTTAAAAGGTTAATTTTGTAATTAGCACAATAAGTTAATTTAATTAAAGAAAAGATGAAATAAAACACTTTTTTCTTCACATTTTAACCTAAAGAATCGGCCACCATAGATAAAACAAGGAGAAGGTTTCGGCAATGTTTTTTTCTTTGCATTGTAAGTGATTTTTGTCCCGTTTTTATTGATTTCAATGTTTTTAGTATCATTGTAGCTTAATCTAGCTAGCCCGAGGACTAATTTGCAAAACTGTTAAAGTATTATGGTTTTTCCATTATTGAATATGCATGAGTTTTGATTAGTTATGAAAGAAAATGGATAGTTGTTGTTAGATAAACAACTTTTGTAAAAAGATTTTTAATGAAATTGTCACATAGGGATTTAATTAAAAATAGAAAATTATACATGGTGAAATTGTGAAATAAATGAAATATAGGGTCTGCTAGGGACTTAATTGATATTCCGCCATAGTGGGTTGTGGTGAAATTTCATAGATTTCCAAAATATGATTTTAGGTTAAATTGAATACAATATATATTAAATTGAGTTAAATTTATCCGTAAAGATCAAGACAGACCTCGTACGGCTATAGATCGGGGCAAAGAAAAAGTCTCAGATTAATTGCCTCCGTATCTATGTATACTCGTCAAGGTAAGTTCATGTAACTAAATTGTGTGTATATCATTTTGCTTGAAATATACTTGTGTTTTGAATTCTATGCGTATACACCGATTGCATATCAAATGATGTATGACAATTATTGAGCCCCGTTTGAACCTTAGGAATTCGTAGGATACAAATGACATGTCATTAGAGTTTACATGATTTGGGTGCTGGTCTTGAACGTCCTACCAATGGCTGAGGTCCGACATGTGTTTGAGATACTCCACAGTTCATGTAAGCAGCATCGTGTAGCTACATTCTGATCCACGGCTCGTGTGAGCAGGCCCATCTTCACAGCTCATGTGAGCATACGTGTACATGATTTGACGGATGACAGTTATATGATTTAGCACACTATGTGTGAGTTTTCCCGAGTATCCTATGGTATTCTAAACGATTTAACGGGCACTACTTTAATATAGCATGGTGAAAGTTTGATACGAACTAATACAGGGACATATGTGAATTACATTGAATTAGTACTACATGGCATATTGAGAATTGAAATGGATGATACATGTATATGAGATATAATTATATCTTGTGTTCATTCTTGATTTCATATGAGATATAATTATATCTTGTGTTCATTCTTAATATCATAGCCTATGTTACATGATCAAATGGCTAATATGTTTGGTGTATATGTTTAGGCTTTGGCCAAGTGTAGTTGGATTATGCATTGAAATAGTAAGTTACTGATATCCGCGTTCGCGATACTAAGTAATAAAATTTATAAAGAACTTGATCATACCAAAACTAACTAATATCGCGACGCTTTAAGGCAAGCGCACCTATCAAACAGTAGTATAGCTTAGTGGCAAGACCGAGTTATCGTACCCAAGGGAACTAAAAGTACTATTACTTACTTTCTTTCTATTATCTAGCCTAAGAATAAAATAGGGGTTTGTTTAAACTAATTCTAAAACTAAACTAAGAAGACACAAAGAGTAAATTGAGAAAACTTTTAGGGGAAAAGCTGATTGATATGGACAATACTTAAGGGAGAATCCACCTAGACTTCACTTATACTGGTTCTTGAGCTAGACAATTTATTCACTTGACTTGATCCGTAGAGATCCCTAATTTATGCTAAACCCTCCGTCGAGGTGAAGAGCAACTAGGCCTAAGTTGTTAATTAAAGTTCCTTTATCAATTAACTTCTTAGGTTGCATTAATTCGATCAATAGTTCCCCATATTAGGTTTGACCCTAATCCGGTAGATTTATGTCGCCCTATGTCTAGGGTTACATGTAACTCCGCTTAATTATGGTAGATCTACTCTTATCACAGGGACTTTTGCTCCTCTGCTCTAAGCACATCTAATTCTTGAAGTAATACCTAGGTTTATTAAATCAAGAATGAAGAACACATAATTAAGAACAACTCAAGTATTTATCATATAACTCAAGAATAAATAATAACAAGATCTGTCTTAGGTTTCATCCCCCTCAAGTATTTGAGGGGTTTAGTTCATAATAAAGAAAGAAAACATCTCAGAAGAAATAAAATAACAAAACATAAAAGAACCCGAAAACCCCTGAAGGAATTTAGGGAGATCCTCTATATTGCTGCAGAATTTCGACTTTTGGGATGAATCAATCAGCTTCCCTGCGAGTAATCCCTACTTCCACTCTCTGTGTTGGCAGCAAAGAATACTTCCCTTTGTGGGGAAATAAGCACACCCTAAGAGTTGCCTCCTAGGGTCTTTATATAGAGCTTTGGGGAGCCTTTCTTAGCCTCCAAGTATCCCAATTCGAGTGAAATTCTTCTTCCTCACGACTAGAACACGCCCGTGTGCCACGCCCGTGTGACTTCGACAAAGGCCATGTGATTTGGCACGGCCGTGTGGCCTGCCCGTGCTTGTCGAGAGCTGGACCGTGTGATCTTCATGTGGCACGGCCGTGTGGTAATTCCTTGGGCCGTGTGTTATGTCATTTTTGGCCCATTTTCCTCATTTTCAATCCATTTCCTATTCTTTTCTCTTCCCTATGCTCTCCTGAGTATAAGATATGAAAAATAAGGATTAAGAGCACCAATTCTCATTAATTTGATAATAATTCATCCAAAATATAGGCTAAACATGAGGTAAAAATATGTATAAATTAGCGTTTATCAAATACCCCCACACTTAAACCTTTGCTTGTCCTCAAGCAAAATCTCAATCCCTAAATAAGAATTATTCCTCTCAACTTACAATCTTTATCAATAATGTTTCAAACTAGTCCACAGGTAATCATACAATGAGTAATTCAATCAGAAGAACATTAAAGACTCAATCACTCTAAGTTGAGAATTTTATCATTGAAAACATAAGTCTCTTCCTTCCTTCTAAGTAGTTATCTCTCCATCTTAATTAACAGGAGTTGACATCCTCACTAAAGGTTCACTCTATCCACTCGAAGTGTTTAGGGTTCAAAATTTAAGCACTCCTTAATCAACATGAAAAGTTATTACCATAAGCTTGCAAGAAAATCAAATCTCCACCACTATAGTTTGATATGATACATTGATCAAAAGGTCTTTTAATGGTTGTAACGGGGCTTGGTTAGGGGTGTTGTCACAGGCTGCAAAAAGAAGGTTAGAATCGAGATTGAACTGAAAAATTATCTAGCTAGAAAAAAATCTCTATCAATGGAACATATTTCTCAGCTAATTCTTATGATACTATCATTTCTGCCTTGGTAGCCTTAAAATAGAAATATGCAAAAATTTATCGAACTATTTACAATTTACAATCGAATTTTACTGTATGTACTCTTTTCTTCTTTTTTTTTTTAGGAACAATTCAAACTAAATAACTTGAAAATTTAAAAATGGAGAAGAGAGTAAAGCTAGATAAAAAAATCACTTCAAATCTCGACAAAAATAGGGGTCAAAATAATTGAATAAAATTCAACAAAAATGGGTTATTGGTTAATAATTAGAGGGTAAGTCAAGGAAAAGGTTGTTTAGGCTCAATGGGGTTTACTAGGGGTTAATTCATGGAGGTAGGCTTTTTGTGGAGTAAGTGGGTTAAATCCTAAGTGCCTTTATCATTTCGGTATATCAAATCAATGATGTGGTCTCGACATGTATAATCGAACAAGTTCTAGAATAACAATTCAGTATTGACTCACTCAAAGCAATAATAAAAGTGAGCACGAAAGAATGTATGCTTAAAAAGGGCTCAAGATCTCACCAGAATTATGGCTTTTGATGTCAATCCTGTGAATTTCAAATCTCAAGATAATACTTAGACTTAGGGAAAATAACTTATGCAAAAATTGGGGGTTCTCAAAAATTTCAACTTATCATGCTTGATTCTCTTATGTTTTAAAGTTTGAATAATCAAAGTACAAGTACCTATATCTTAATTCTCAACATATCGATAGAAATCATAAATCAATCAGAATAAATTCCTAATAGGAGATTGAGAATTAGTTAAGAACAATGCATGAAGTACAATTTCAGGGATTTTCACAGATAGTGTAAAGATTTCAAGTAAGCTTCCCCCCACACTTAAGATGTACATTGCCCTCAATGTACAAAGATACATAAATAGCAAGAGAAGTATAATATCATAAGATAGGGAGAGAATTGAAACTTTCTGAATTTAGGATGAATTTATGAGGAAGAGTCGGCAATTGTGGCAAGGTGTTCCCATTTCCGTTTGAATATGAGCTGTAGAGCTCCTTTTTGAAACTGCGAAAATATTAATTAGTCATGGGAATTTTCGATTGATAGAGATTACTCGTTAGGGCTTGGCCGATATGAAAGATCGAAATTTAAATAACAGAAAAATAATAAACTAAGTTCTAGAAATACTAATACTGTAATGAATTAAAAGGATTAAGTATAATAAAAATAAAATTTGAAATAAAAAAGAGACTAAAAAAAAAGAAAAAAATGAGAAAAATAGAACCGTATGGGAGAATAGAGGCACACGCCCGTGTGCCTTGGGGTTAGCCCGTGTTGGCCATATTGCATGGCCGTGGAGAACTTGTTCACTTTTTTCGCACGGTCGTGTAGGTAGTCACACGGCCGTGTCTGATTTGATAGTGTTGGCCACGGCTTGGGGACACGGGCGTGTGGCGTTGTACGAGCCCGTGTTGATACTGCATGGTTGCCACGGCCATGTTGCACGACCGTGGGGGTTTATCGACCTCCCGTGCTTTTGGGAAAAATTTACTCTGTTTGTACACGGTCTGAGTGCACGACCGTGTCTCTGTTTTAAGATGCCACACGGCCTTAGGCACGCCCGTGTTCCAGGCCGTGTGGTCCTAATTTCCTGCATCAAAGGTGTTAGTTGCTGTATAAAAAGACTGAAAACAAAATAGAAGAAAAGTTACTATGTTAGTGCTCGGGTTACCTCCCGAGAAGCGCTTATTTATAGTCTAAGCTCGACTTTGCTCGAGCTTGTATGTTCACGGTGGTTTGAAGAGTTGATACTCTTCTATCCTGCTTACAATTTCATTATCAACGTAAGATTTGAGTCGAGTGTGATTTACCTTAAAAGTGCCGAGTGACTCATGTTTTATCTCGACTGTATCATAGGGAAAGATTTTCATTACCGTGAAGTAAGGTGTGTCACTTGTATGCTCTTTTGAATTCAAGATTCGAGGATCGTCTTTTCCTAAGGTTACCTTATCCCCTACCTTGAGTTGATTCGTTTGTACCTGGGGGTCGTCTTGGTGATGCTCTGGGTTGGTGTGACCTGTTTTGGGTTTTTCATGATAGTTCAGCCACTCATCTAGTTCCTCGATCTGAAGCGTTCGCTTTTCAGGTGCATCTCCCTTGGATGGACTTGTTTGTGATTGGGTTGCCTTTATGTAGAGTGTATCCTGCACAGAAGGTTGGGTGGTGAGATTATTCTTTTTACAAGGACTCGTAACTATATTATTATCAACAATCGTAATCGAGTTTCGAGCTTGTAAGGTAACTTGGTCATCACCCACACGTAGTGTAAGTTTACCTGTTCCTAAATCAATTATTGTTCTTGTAGTTGCTAAAAAGGGTCGCCCTAGAATTAAGGTTACATTGCTATCCGCAACAATGTCTAAAACAACAAAGTCAACTGGGAATATAAATTTATCAATTTTGACGAGCACATCTTCAACTATTCCTTTAGGAGACCTAATAGCTTTATCAGCCAGTTGAATGCTCATCTTAGTTTGCTTAGGTTTTCCAAGACCTAGTTATTTAAACAGTGTATAAGGCATGACATTTATACTAGCCCCTAAATCAGCTAAAGCATTTTTTGTGTCTAAGCTACCAAATAAACAAGGAATAGTAAAACTCCCTGGATCTTTCAGTTTGGTTGGTAGTTTATTTTGAAGAATAGCTGAGTAGATTGCATTTAATTCCACATGAGATTTCTCCTCTAGCTTCCGCTTGTTTGTCAAGAGTTCTTTTAAGAATTTAACCGCGTCTGGCATCTGCAAAATTGTTTAAACAAATGGTAAGTTAATATGTAATTTTTTTAAGAGTTTAAGAAACTTACCGAATTGTTATCTGTGCGGTCTTTCTGAAGCGCTCTTGGGTATGGGATACGAGGCTTGTGTTCGTTGATGTCTGGCTTGTTCCTGCTTACCTCTACTTTACCTTTATTCACCTCAAGCTCCTTGTTTGAGCTGTCTTTGATTAAAACCTCCTCATCTATTGTGCTCACGGCATGAATTTGTTCTTTTGGATTGGTCTCAGTGTTACTTGGAAATCCACCTTGTGGTCTTTTCGAAATTAGCTTAGCAAGCTGGCTTATTTGAGTTTCAAGTCCTTGAATAGATGCTTGCTGGTTCCTTAGTGCCGTTTCGGTATTTTGGAAACGAGTTTCTGATATGGCAATAAATTTGGTGAACATCTCTTCCAAGTTCGGCTTTTTCTCCTGTTGTGGTGGTGGCTACTGAAATACCGGAGGCTGTTGTCTTTGATTTCCTTGTCCTCCCCATGAAAAATTTGGGTGATTTCTCCAACCTGCATTATAAGTGTTACTATAAGGATTATTTTGAGGTCGAGAATTATTACCCATATAATTGGCATGTTCGGCTTCTATGTTGTGTAGATGGTCTGAATTAAACGTATTTCCTGGAGCTGCATCACATTGCATCACTGGTTGAGCCTACGTAGAACCAACAAAATTATCAAATTTCTTATTTAAAAGTTCTACTTGGTTAGTGAGCATAGTAACAGCATCAATATTATAAACTCCTGCGGCTTTTGTCGGCTTTGTCCTCATGACTTGCCACTGATAGTTATTCAATGATATCTCCTCAATAAATTCGTAAGCTGCGTCAGGTGTTTTATTATTGATGGTTCCGCCTGCGGCTGCATCGATCATTTGTCTGGTTGACGGATTTAAACCGTTGTGGAAGGTTTGAACTTGTAGCCACAAAGGTAATCCATGATGAGGATACCTTCTCAAAAGATCTTTGTATCTCTCCCATGCATCGTAAAGTGTTTCTAAATCCATCTGCACAAAAGAAGAAATATCGTTTCGTAATTTGGCTGTTTTAGCTGGAGGAAAATATTTGAGTAAAAATTTTTCGGTCATCTGCTCCCATGTGGTAATTGAGCCTCGTGATAGAGAATTTAACCACTGTTTGGCTTTATTTCTCAAAGAGAATGGAAATAGCCTCAATCGAATGGCATCATCAGAAACGCCATTTATTTTGAAGGTATCACAAAGTTCTAAAAAATTGGCTATGTGTGAGTTTGGATCTTCATCCTGTAAACCATCAAACTGTACCAATTGTTGTATCATCTGAATGGTGTTAGGTTTTAACTCAAAATTACTAGCAACAATAGTTGGTCTAAGAATGCTAGTTTGGGTACCAGCCAAACTAGGTTTAGCATAATCATACATAGTGCGCGGAGCTTCTTCTTGAATTGCTGGTGGCGCGACTATTGCGGGAGGTGGTAGAACATCTTGATTTGCTTCCATCTCTTCTGTAGGTTCTGGCTCTAGATCAGGTTCTTGTTCAGGATAATGTAGACTGCGTTTAATTTCTCTGCGATTTCTGCGAACTGTTGCTTCTAGATCTTCGTCGAAAAGTAGTGGTCTTGTTGGATTGTTTCTAGTCATAAACTAAAAATACCTAAAAAGAAAAAGCAAAGAAAACTCAAAAATTTAAAAGAAAAGAAAAATAAAAATAAAAATAAATTAAATTGAAAATAAAAAAAATAAAAATAAATAAATATAAATATATGGCTAAAGTAATAGAAATCGAGCTTTCGTAATATTTTAGTTCCCCGGCAACGGCGCCAAAAACTTGATATCCGCGTTCGCGATACTAAGTAATAAAATTTATAAAGAACTTGATCACACCAAAACTAACTAATATCGCGACGCGTTAAGGCAAGCGCACCTATCGAACAGTAGTATAGCTTAGTGGCAAGACCGAGTTATCGTACCCAAGGGAACCGAAAGTACTATTACTTACTTTCTTTCTATTATCTAGCCTAAGAATAAAAGAGGGGTTTGTTTAAACTAATTCTAAAACTAAACTAAGAAGACACAAAGAGTAAATTGAGAAAACTTTTAGGGGAAAAGCTGATTGATATGGACAATACTTAAGGGAGAATCCACCTAGACTTCACTTATACTGGTTCTTGAGCTAGACGATTTATTCACTTGACTTGATCCGTAGAGATCCCTAATTTATGCTAAACCCTCCGTCGAGGTGAAGAGCAACTAGGCCTAAGTTGTTAATTAAAGTTCCTTTATCAATTAACTTCTTAGGTTGCATTAATTCGATCAATGGTTCCCCATATTAGGTTTGACCCTAATCTGGCAGATTTATGTCGCCCTATGTCTAGGGTTGCATGCAACTCCGCTTAATTATGGTAGATCTACTCTTATCACAGGGACTTTTGCTCCTCTACTCTAAGCACATCTAATTCTTGAAGTAATACCTAGGTTTATTAAATCAAGAATGAAGAACACATAATTAAGAACAACTCAAGTATTTATCATATAACTCAAGAATAAATAATAACAAGATCTGTCTTAGGTTTCATCCCCCTCAAGTATTTGAGGGGTTTAGTTCATAATAAAGAAAGAAAACATCTCAGAAGAAATAAAATAACAAAACATAAAAGAACCCGAAAACCCCTGAAGGAATTTAGGGAGATCCTCTATATTGCTGCAGAATTTCGGCTTCTGGGATGAATCAATCAGCTTCCCTGCGAGTAATCCCTACTTCCACTCTCTGTGTTGGCAGCAAAGAATACTTCCCTTTGTGGGGAAATAAGCACACCCTAAGAGTTGCCTCCTAGGGTCTTTATATAGAGCTTTGGGGAGCCTTTCTTAGCCTCCAAGTATCCCAATTCGAGTGAAATTCCTCTTCCTCACGACTAGAACACGCCCGTGTGCTACGCCCGTGTGACTTCGACAAAGGCCGTGTGATTTGGCACGGCCGTGTGGCCTGCCCGTGCTTGTCGAGAGCTGGACCGTGTGATCTTCATGTGGCACGGCCGTGTGGCACGGCCGTGTGGTAATTCCTTGGGCCGTGTGTTATGTCATTTTTGGCCCATTTTCCTTATTTTCAGTCCATTTCCTATTCTTTTCTCTTCCCTATGCTCTCCTGAGTATAAGATATGAAAAATAAGGATTAAGAGCACCAATTCTCACTAATTTGATAATAATTCATCCAAAATATAGGCTAAACATGAGGTAAAAATATGTATAAATTAGCGTTTATCAGTTACATTTATGTTATATGAACTTACTAAGCTTATATGCTTACTCTGTGTTATTTTTCGTGTTTTATGGTGAATCGGAAGCTCGTTCAGGGTTGTAAGCTTGTCGGAGCTATATTACACCATCCATCAGCTCTTTTGGTACTCTCAGTTGTTTAATTTTGGTTATAATGGCATGTATAGGTATTTTGGATAATGTTGGTCTATATGTTTGATTGTTGATATGAACATTTGGTTTGGCTTGAGTTATGGCATATTTTGTTATGTATATAAATAGCCTTAATATGGTTGATGTTTGGCTTGATGTGCTTGAATTATGGAAGATGAAATTATAGTTAGAATATGTATATTATATATGGTTGTAACTTGTTGGAAATGTTGGGAATTGGTACTTTGTTTTAAATGGCTTATATGGTTATTAATGTTATTTGTTGAATGGTATATTTGGCACCATTTTGGCAAGTTTTTGGTTAGTAAATTCAATGGTATGTATTGATACAAATGTGCCTAAAAGTTAGTTGAGTATTTTGTCAAATAGAGTACATGATTGTACATGTTTACATGTTGTCATTTAAGGTGCCTCAGGTCATATTGGTTGTACGTGATTATACCATATGTATGAAGTTAGAATATGCATGATTTTGGTGCCTTGTTATAGCTTGTATATATGTGCATTTTTTGTTATAGGTATATGCCTTGATAGGTGAAAAAAATAGGTTGTAAAATGGCCTATTTTTGTCCACGGGTAGAGACACGGTCCTGTGTCCCTTATAACTTTCAAAAGGTTACAAGTCAGGCTGTTACACGACCTAGCACACAGCCTGGCACACGAGCGTGTGAGGTTATTTCGAAGGGCACATGGCCTGGTGGCTTGGCTGTATAACCTAAGTCAATGGGTTCGAGCACAGACACAGGCTGAGACACGGCCGTGTGTCCTTACTTCGAATGCCCATACAGCCTGAGACATTGGCGTGTTTCTTGGCCGTGTGACCCTTGCAGTGTTGAAAATTTTCAATTTTTTTGAAAAATTCTCTGAGTTTCTAATTTAGTCCCGACTTATTTCTAACACGTATTTAAGGCCTTAAGGGCTCGTGTAAGGGACAATATGAATGATTTGGTTTGGGTTTAATATGTTTAATGATATGATATGAAATGTTTATAAATATGTGTTTGTAAGATTTGAAAACTCCGATAATGTTTCGTAACCCTGTTCTGGCGACGAATACGGGTTAGGGGTGTTACACCCATGGTCTTGGTAGACGATTTTGTCCCTCGACAAAGCTCGCAGTATAAGTATGCCAGTACTGCAAGGCCCTAACTAAATCTCTCGGCTTACTTGAGGTCTTCTAGTAAGAAGAGGTACATGATGTGGACTTTATTTTGATTCACGTTGGACATCAGTACTCCACCTATAAGTTGCAGAATAAATGCTCTTGCAGTATAGATAATGTCCATTTGCATTAGACTGTTAGGTAGGTTTTGGAAGTTTGCTCTTAACCAGGTAAGTTTAAGACCAGTTAATCTTCCTTGCTCATCGTTAGGGGCACTCTTCCAAGTAACCATTTGCAAGTGCCCTACGGAACGAGCAATTTTTCAAGCCCCATCACTGCTTCGCTGTTAATAGACATCCCCAGCTAGACTGCTACGTCTTGCAATGTAATGGTGACCTCCCTACATGAGAGGTGAAACGTGTGTGTCTTTGGGCGCCATATTTCAACTAAGGCCAATATTAAATTGGCCCATAGATCAGCTATCTGAGTGTACGCTGCTACCCCAAAACTCGCAACATTCGAATACGACAAAACCCTCATATCGAGAAAATAATCAGGATTATGCAATCGAGGTCTCACAATTCAATACTGATCCTGCATTTATAATAAATATAAAATTAGTTATATTTCTCGTTTAAAAAACAAGTTATCATAGTTATTCAAAGTAAATGGGTCATTTGGTATAAAATTTACCTTATTCACATTTTTAGTAATGCGGTTGTGTCATTTAAAAGAGAATTAGGATTAGGATCCATAGAGTGATCAGTGGTGATCGGCGGTTATTGACGATGATTGACGGCGATAACCGGTGATCAACTTTGATCGGCGATGATAGATGTTAATCGACAACGGTGATCAACAGTGAATGGTTGTGATTGGCGACGATGATCAGCGTTGATCGGATGTGATCGACGGTGATGAACGACGATAATCGACTGTGAACGACAGTTATGGCGGTGGTGATCGGATTTTGGGTTGAAGCATGGCATTCATAATGGGGGGCCATAGTGGTTGAGCAGGGGTAAAATGGGAAAAAAGAAAAAGAAAATAAAATTTTGGCCATTGCCCCGTCGGGTCATGTCAGAGCAAGTCTAGCCTACTGATGCCAGACATTGAGTGGCCGATCTGACACAGATTAGACCTCATAGGCATGACAAAATTTAATTTTTTGAAGCTGACCATTAACAGGTTGATCTGACACATTGGGCCACTGGTGGCGGCCATTAAGTAGCCTATTTTGGCAAACCTATCACAGGAGCGGGCCTGTCATTTATTGCCATGTCAGATTTTTTTTTTTTTTCATTTGAATTTGATTTGAATTTTAATTTCATTTCACCTTTTTTCTTTTTTAATTATAACTCCATTTGTCATGTCATTGTTGAATTGAATTTTTATTTATATATTTAAATTATAATTTAATAAATATTTCTTTAAATTTATATTTTAATTGAATTTCATTTCAATTTTAATTTAAATTTCAATTAAATTTAATTTTTTAATAAATTTTATTTGAATTTTTATTTATATATTTAAATTGTAATTTAATAAATATTGCTTTATTTATTTAAATTATATTTATTATAAAGTTTTATTTATACATTTAAATTGTAATTTAATAAATATTGCTTTATTTGAATTTAATAAAAGCATGGACAATTAGAAAATAAGAATGTGATAAAACAATAATCATACTTATGATTCACATTCATTTTCTAACGAATTGCTTGGATTCTGCAACTCTATTTGACAAGATCTTGCAGAGCTTGGATGAAATTGTTGATATATCCTTCTTGAAGATCCCTGTTAGATAGTATTTGCTTCAGCTTAGCATGGTTTCTCTTCATCATATTAGCTGTTTCATTGTCCTTGTCCATCACAAACTTGATGGCTTCACTCAATGACTCCTTTGAAACCTCCCTGTTTTTACCTCTCTCCACTTCAACTCCAATCTTGAGTTCATTCACCATTAATCTGGTGTTCAAAATTTGATCCCCAATTTCAGGTATCAACACGATTTGGCAGTCACTAAGCAAAAACTCCCACGTCGTTCCATACCCACAGTGGTTAACGAAACACCCGATGTTAGGGTGGTGCAATAGCTGCTCTTGTGGAACCCAACCTCCATACACCAACCCTCTTCCTCCAACCCTATCTTGAAACCCCTCCGGCAGTGCTTCTTCAACAGTTGAGCATCCTTGGGGTGGCTTTAAAGCTACCAAAAATGGTAGCCCACATAGCTCAATCCCAAGCACCAACTCCTGGAACTCATTCTTCTGCAACATACTCTCGCTTCCAAATGAGCAAAACACAACAGAACCTGGCTCGAACTGGCTTAACCAACTAACCCATTTCTCATCAAGCTGTTGGATCTTTGTTTCAGGCAAGCAAGGCCCTGTCAACAAAACAGGCTTCCCAATTCCTCGAGAAAAATAGTCGCAAAATGGCCCCTCAGTTTCACGGCAAGTCCTGAAGGCAATGGCATCACTTCCACTCACAGCAGTCCTCGTGCGTTCCCCAAACGACAGTCCACTTCCGTAATCGTTAGCCTCAAGCAACAATGCAGCAGCCTCTTCAGCTTTGAATTTCACAGTGGAAGAAGGGTAATCAGGAGGCAATTTCGCCACCTCTTCTACAGTCGTTTCTTTGGTTATCGTCCTGATGTTTGATCCTAACGACATGATCATCGAGGAAACTACTACATAGCATATGGGGTGGATCCCAAGTTGTCGAGCCAAGTCTGGGATCCAAAACCAGAAATCATAAAAAACCATATCAGGTTTTAAAGCCCCTAGGATGCCTTCAACTTGGTCCCTGGTTTGATCTACAGCAAAAGCAAGGTATTTTTGTTGGTTCATAGGAATAACAGATGTAGTTTCAGCACCTGGAGTGAGGCCATCGACATGGGGTATAACTAGAGGAACGAATTGAATCAAGTTGGGGTGTTGGTTCATGTTTTCCAGCTTTGGTTGGACTCCTTTAGGCAAAATGAAGGAAATTTTATGGCCTTTATGAGCCAACTTATTTGAGAGATGAAGAAAGGGAATGAAATGACCATATGCAACCCATGGAAACATGGTGATGTTAAGCTTTGAGCAGCCTGATTTGCTCATCTTTTTTGTTTTGGTTTGGATGAACAAAGGTTATCTGAGACTAAAATGAGTGACCTAACGTTCACCCTGGGACTACCTACGCCATTTATGTTCAACACGTTTATCAATACAGACAAAATAGTTTGTCGGCAATAAAGTAACTTTCATTTTATTGATATTCCAGCTGTCCCGTCATTCAATTCCTCCAAATTTAAATTCAATTTATTAATCTTAAATATTTAATAAAATTACGAAAAAAAATTAATTTATTAATAATAAAAAAGTATAGCAAGATTAAGAATCATCTATATCATATGTATATAACAAGCTTATATTGAAATAAGTGTCCCTTTTTTTATTTTTTTCATTTAATCTATATTTTTTATCTAATAATTTTTATTAATGGGGGCAAATCATCATATTACAATTAGCTTTTTTTTTTTATT
This sequence comes from Gossypium stocksii, assembly GCA_020496765.1. Taxonomy (NCBI): domain Eukaryota; kingdom Viridiplantae; phylum Streptophyta; class Magnoliopsida; order Malvales; family Malvaceae; genus Gossypium; species Gossypium stocksii. Next base: position 8,653,303 of record CM035621.1, on the reverse strand, counting down.
TATCTTAATATAATTATATATTTATTTATGAGCGTAGATACAAATTATTTATGAACGTAAATTATTTTTTAATTTATCTTAATATACTTTTATATTCATTTATGAACATAGATACAAATTATTTATGAACATAAATTAATTATTATATTAATTATTGTTGGAAAAAATAGATTTTTAAAAGTTTTGAGGCATATTCTCATCTAGGCAGAGTAACGTATACTTGTTCTTTGTAGTCACTTTGTTCAATTGTCTATAATCAATTCAAAGTCTCGTAGTTTCATCTTTCTTTTCCACAAATAATACTAGCATATCCTAAGGTGACATACTCGGTTGAATGAATCCCTGGTCTAATAATTCTTACAACTATGCATTTACTTCTTTTAGTTTTGTTGGTGATAAGTGCTAAAAGTAACATGTTTTAACTTCGTTCTTAATGTGTTTTGGGGTGATTATTTGATGTTAATTGTAAATTTTATGCTCCTAATATTTTGAATTCATGTTTTAATACTTCAAAACTGGAGTGTCGGAGCAAGCTACAGGAGCCACACGGGCTGAACCATTCCACACGGCCAAACCATACGACCGTGTGACCCACACAGACGTATGGTAAGCTGTGTTGATTTCGCGAAATTGTGCATCGAACAATGGAAAATCATGATTTTTAAGTTTTCTAGGCATTCTAAGACTCCTAGTTTATGTCTTAGGAAGTTTTCATGAGTTTCTTTATTTCTTTTGTTTATATTATCTCTTGAATGTTTTTTTATTTTCAAGCATGAGCTAATTTTCTAAATACCTAGGGGAGATGAACTCTATGATGGATTCTGTCGTTTGATTTTTATTTTACGCAATAAATATTTACTTTCTTGTTCTCAATTATGAGTTCTTAATTCTTGATTTGATATTTCTAGATTATTGATCCATATTTAATGTGCTTAAATTGGTGATTGAATAGAACCTGTTTAAGAGTAGATCTTACGTAATTGAGTGGAGTTACATGCAATTCTAAAAATAGGGCGACATAAAACTACCGTATTAGAGTTAAATCTAATAGGGAATCTGTAGCACGAGTTAATGCAATAATAGTGGTTTTAATTAAAAAGAAATTTCAATTCATCAACCTAGAGTTAGTTGCTCTTATGCTTGAAAGAGATATTTACATAGTTTAAGGATTTCTACAGATCAATGAACTAAGTAAAGAATTTGTGTAATTTAGATTAATAGTGACAGAGGAAATCTAGGCGGATTCTTTCCTGGGTATTGTTTCGCTTATTGGTTGTTAATCAATTATTTTCGTGTTTTGTTCTTTGTCTTGTTTGTTAGTTAATTAATTTAGCTAATTTCAGTTTTTAATCAATCACTCGAATTATTCAGTTAAAGAAAGATGGTAATTACTGATACTTTCAGTCTTCATGAGAATAATATATTTGCTCATTGTAGCATTACTATTAATTGATAAGTGCACTTACCTTAGTCAACTTTTTAGTTAGTTTCGTGGACATCAAGTTTTTTGCGCTATTGTCGAAGACTAGAATATTAGAAAAACTTTATTTCTATTAATTTAACTATTTTTTAATTTTTATTTTAATTTAATTTTTACATTCTAATTTTTCTTTTGTTTACTTCCTACAGGTTCCCTTGGTTTATGACAATAGGCTACTCATTGGAACCATTAATTTTTTTACAATGAGACCGGAAAAACTACTTGTGGAAATTAGAGAGAAGTTAGAGAAGCAAAACAAGGTCAACAGATCTTAATAGACGGTCAAGAGCAAAAGGACTGTAACAGCCCATTTTCGGTAAAAATCGGAACAGTGGTTTCGGGATCACAAATCTGATTTCGAAAAAAAATTATTTTATTCTTATTATTTTATTTTATGGTCAATGGTATGATAGAAATGTCATGTAAAAATTTCGTAAATAAATTTTATCGATTACATGTTTAATCGATGAAAGGACCAAATTACATGAAATGTAAAAGTTAAGTTCTAGTAGCTATAAGTACTAAATAGCTATAGAATTCAAAAATTGAGGTCCTTATATGGTAATTAAACCATTAAATAAAATTTAGTAGATATTTTTAATGAATCATCCATGGAAAAATTAGAAAAAGAAAATGGCTAAATTGGAAAGTGGTAAAATTTATAGACGATAAATTAATTAAATGAAAATATCAACATATTATTATCATCTTCTTCCTCAAAACTCCATGGAAACCCTAGGAAAGAGAAAGTAAGCTTTCTTGGCTCAATTGGGTAAGTAATCAAGTCCCGTTTTTAGTCATTTTTATATTTTTAAGATCGAGAAAGTTTAATCTTTCTATTTTGGGGACTAATTTGCAAAGTTATCAAAGTATAAAAATTTTGCCATGGATGAATATGCTGGAATTTGAAAATTTATGGTAGAAAATGAAAGGTTGTTGATAGATAAACAACTTTTACAAAGTGAAATTTGATGAAAACATGATTTAGGGACTAAATTGAAAAGTTGTAAAATTTATTGAAAATTTCTGATTTTTGTGAAATACTTGAGCTGTAATTTTTATATGTAAAAATTTATTAGGCTTGGAGTAAGGATTAAATTGTGAGAATTTCATTTTCCGAGCCTAGGGATGAAATCATCATTAATTAAAAATTTAGGGTAAAATGGTAATTTTTTCAAAAATGTGAATTGAATTGAAGTGAATATAAATTGATGTTAAATTTACTCGTATAGATCCGGATAGATCAAATTTGGAGTTAGAACAAGGAAAAGAGAAAAATGTTGGATTAGTGAATTTTACATACACGAACAATTGTCAAGGTAAGTTCGTGTAACTCAATTGAATATATTTTATGTTTGTAATAAATGTTGTATGTATGAATCATGTGAATCCTTGAGTATATATTAATCACATGCCCGATTAAATTCAATGAATGTTAAGCCTTGATTTAATTAAAAAATTGAAAATACATGATTGAATTAAATGCGATACATGTGCATGGTATAATTGTTATGTATAAGAAATGGGTTGAATATCTTATATTGTCTATAAATGATAAACGATAAAAATGTTACTTTTTTTGCTTGAAATGAAAGTGAAATGTATTATTGTTTAGAAGATGGAATTTATTTTATATCCAACTATACTTGAAACATGATAAGTCCCGTTTGAACGGTGAAATTCGATGGATAAAGGTGATTTTCTTTATAGAATGAGATCCTGCATTTGTTGCTGACAGGATTTAGCTTGGACGAGTAATCCTAATGACCTAATTTTTTTATAGGATTTAGCCCGGACGGGTAATCCTGATATAAGTCTTCTCGAGCATATGATATGGATTGGATTTAGCCTGGAAGGGTAATCCAGGTCAAGCTCTTTAGAGCATACATTATAAAAAACGATTTAGCCTAGACTGGTAATCTTAACTAAGCTTTATTGAGTATATATATGTGGGAGACAGGATTTAGCCTATACTGGTAATCTTGTTATATGCATGTGTGGCTCGAGAGTGTACTCTCTAAAATAATGCCTTATGGGTGCCCCTGATTATGAATTGACGGATTCTAATTTGTACATTTTGAGTGTACTAACTGTGTATCCATCGATGTTTTTAACGAATCAACGAGCAAACTTCCTAACATGAGGAAATATAAACACGAAATGAATTATTATATGTATCTGCTTGAAATACATGAAAATGGTGATACATTATATATGGAAGTATAAGATGGTGATATATGAATATGGAACTTGTTTGATGAATATGTTTATTTAAGATTATAGAATTGTACACCTTGAGTGTACTACCATGTGATTTGATGTTTCAAAAGATCAAATAAACAAAGTTCCGACAAGAAATAGTCTAAATTCGGTATGAATTATTAAGAAGAGGTACCTGAAAATACATGAATACAATTTGTAAATGAATTATAATAATCCATGATATGGAAAGCACATGAATATGAAAATTTAGTTATTGTTGAATTCATACATGTTCATTGATGTTATGAGATAATATGACTTAGAAATGAGTTATTACCCGTATGTACATAAAGTACATGGAAATGGAACTATCTGATATAGTGATGCATAAATTGATGGTTACATGAATGTGAATCATGTTTGATGACTTCGTTCAATCATGATTAAGAATTGTTATATGTGATTACTTGGCTAACATGATGAGAATATGTGGTTAGAATTTGTGACCAAATTGGTTAAAATGCCTTGTATTTTATTTTGAACATACAAATTAAGGGTAAGTTAACTTACTAAGTTATACGAACTTACTAAGCATTATATGCTTATTCTGTTTTATTTTTTCCCTATTCATTATTCACACTATCCACTGGAGATTATTATTGTATGTATATATAGTAAATCAATAGGTCTATAATGGCATGTATAGGATAATTAGCCAATGTTGGCATATAATATGTTATGGATGTGACTAGCATTGGTATGGCTTGTGTTTGTTATAATTGAGACGTACATCTATATAGTTTTAACATATTAATGGTACGAGAGTTTGTATGTGATAAAGTAGTATGTTGTATGGTTAAATTGACTTACAATCATGTTTGAATTGGTTAGTTGCTGTTGGAAATGTTCGGTGTAGGTGTTGGATGAAAATGGGTGAGAAATAGGGCTTGGAAAATAGCCTTATTTTGTCCACACAGATAGACACAAGGGTGTGTGTTTAGGCCGTGTGTGATACACGGGCTGATGCACGGGCATGTAGCCAGGCCATGTGTCCCTTGCATCTTATAATTTAAGAAACAGAATGCCCTGTATCGAGCACCCGGGCTCAACACGGGCGTGTGCCTCAGTCATGTGAGGTACACGGCCTGGAGACACGGACGTGCGACACAACCGTGTGAAACTTACACCTATTTTTAAAAATTTGAATTAACCACACAGCCTATCACATGAGCGTATGACTTCGTTATACTATCAATCCTTCACTGGTTGTTCTCATTCTCTTTGATGAACAAGGCGAAACATGGTTGAATTCACTTCCACGGGGTTCCATCACCGATTAGTCTCAAATAATTAAAATATTTCTGTTAAAGTATTTTTCATCGACCAAAACAACCAAGTTGAGGAATGATATCTCTTCTTTTGCTCACTTTGAGCAAAAGATATTGTATGATGCATGGGAGAGATTTAAGAATTTTCTGAGAAGGTGTCATCATCATTGATTACTTTTGTGGTTACAAGTTCAAACATTTTACAACTGTTTGAATCCCTCGACTAAACAGATAATTGATACAGAAGCTGATGGAACACTGAATATAATAGACACCTAAGGCAACCCAAGAATTTATTGAGGAGATGACACTGAATAACTATTAGTGCTAAGTTATGAGAATGAAACCTACAAAGGTAGTTGTACGAAACCTACTACTATGGCTAGTGTTTTTAATAACTATCAATGGCAAGTTTTTAATAGTATGTAAGCCACAAGATTAGTTCTCTCGATAATTTCATACGACTCAATAAATCTCGGACTAAACTTCCCTTTTCTGTCAAAACGTAGCACTTTTTTTTCGCGAAAAGACTTTCAAAAATACTCTATCACCCACTTGAAACTCGATATCTTTCCATTTCAAGTTTTCATATGATTTCTGACAGTCAAAAGTGACTTTCAAACAATCTCAAATAATACGAGCTTTATCTTCTATTTCTCTTATCAAATATGTCTTAACTAACTTTCTTTCACTCAATTCTGACCAGTATAACGAAGTTCTGCATTTACATCTGTATAAAGCCTCGAACGGTGTCATTTTAATGTTGGATTGATTGTTGTTATTATAGGTAAACTCAGCCCAGGAAAGAATTTCTCCCAGCGACCTTCAAATTCAATAACACAACATCGCAACATATCTTCTAGGATTTGAATTACTCGTTCTGACTGTACCTTAGTCTAAGGATGGAAAGTTGTACTGAAGTTCAGTTTCGTGCCCAAAAATTCTTGTAACTTACCCCAAAACCTAAAGATAAACCTCGGATCATGATCATAAATTATGAATAACGGCACACCATACAATCTAGCAATCTCAGCAACATAAAATTCATCAAGTTTCTCAAGTGAATAATCTATTCAGATCAGAATAAAGTGAGCTGATTTCATTAATGTGTCAACAGTTACCTAGATTGAATCTTTCTTTTTCAAAGTTAATGGTAGTCTCGATACGAAATCTATTGTAACTTGTTCCCATTTCCACTCAAGGGTCATAATAGATTCAAGCAATACTGATGATACTTGGTGTTCAACCTTAACCTGCTAACATACCAAATATTTCGATACAAACTCTGAAATCTCCCATTTCGTTTTCAGCCACCAATAAATTTATTTCAAGTTATTATATATTTTGATGCCACTGGGATGTATTGAATAAACGATGTTATAAGCCTCCTGTAGAATGTCCGATTTAACATCAGAGTCATTTGACACACATATCCAATTTTAGAAATACAGACCATCATCACTACCAACATGGAATTCAGTGGTCTAGCCATTTTGAATATATTTCCGTTTAGCTAAAAAATTTGGATTCATCTTTTTTGCAACTCCTGAATTCTTTGAAGGAATAGCAGTCTAGTCCTCAGCTCGACTAGAATAGAACCGTCACGTTCCAAAATCAACTAAGCATTCTTCGCCCTCAACGCGAACAAAGATTTCCAACTTAGGCATCAACTACAACATTAGCTTTACTCGAATGGTGGTCAATCACCAAATCATAATCCTTTAACAGTTCAAGCCATCTACGTTATCTGAAGTTCAATTCTTTTTGAGTCATCAAATATTTCAAACTTTTATAATCGATATACATGTGACATTTCTCTCTGTACAAGTAATGTCACCAGATCTTCAAAAGCAAATACAACCGCTGTCAACTCTAGATCGTGTCTTGGATAGCTTTTCTCATGTGGTTTCAACTACTTAGAAGCATAAGCAATAACATTCCCTTCTTGCATCAAAACACAACCTAATCCGCTGAGCGAAGCATCACTATACACAATGAATTCTTTCTCGGATTCTAGTTGTGTTAAAACTGGAGCCTCAATCAATGTAACGCCCCACGCCCGATACCGTCGCCGGAGTCGAACTTGAGGTATTACTAAACTTATCTTGCTTTTTAAACAACTTTAAACCACTTATTTTAAATTTCGGAATAAACTATTTTTCTGCATCAAGGTCACTTAAAAATTCATATCTCGAGTTACGAAACTCGAAATCAATATCTGTAAATTTTCCCTGAAACTAGACTCATATATATATCTACTAATTTTTTTCTAGAATTTTTGACTTAGCCAATTAGTACAGTTTATTAGTTAAAGTCTCCCCTGTTACACAGCTCAACTGCTCTAACCTATGTTCACTAAGAACTAATTTTCTCCCTGTACAAAATTCAAATAGGCATGCTGTTTGTTTCATTAGAAATTAGACTTAATAAGGAATCTAGGCATATAAACTATAATACCTAATTATTTATGTACAATTTATGGTGAATTTTTGAAGTCAGAACAGGGGATCACAGAGTCAGTCTCACTCAACTGAAAATTTCTCATAATATACAACTCTTTTTCCTACTCTGTTTCTTCCACATGAAAATAGACCCATTAATTTTTAATTTCATACCTTATTCATCTTTTAATTCCATTCCTACTATTTTTAGTGATTTTTCAAATTCACGTCACTGCTGCTGTTTGCATCTGTTTTCAAGCTAGTTTTATACTTTTCATAGTTTTCATGTGATAGTTACCATTTAAGCACACATACCATTAAACACATGCATGGTTAGCCATTTCATTAGCTACTCACTTCCAAGCATTTATACACCATATATTGAACATATCATTCCATAAAAGACTAAGTCTCTATACATGCCATACACAAAATGAAACGTCTTTGATAGTGTGATCTGAACTCCAACGTTTCCTTCGATCCCCGAGTAGGCTTGGCAAGAACTATAATAAGAAAGAAAATAAAGGAGTAAGCACTAGGCTTAGTAAGTTTACAAGCAAATAAATCACAATATTTATCATGACAATAATTGTACATTTTACCATTCAACATCTTAAACTTTCCTTACCCTTCCTGCTTTGATACACTTTATTTCTTTCTCACCTGACCTTTAAATACTCATGAATTCAATCTTTATAATGGCCCGTTAAACCACTCGGAATACTAGGGATACTTGGGTTATTCCTGTCTGATAAAATACTGCCAATGCCATGTCCTTGACATGGTCTTACATGAAATATTCCTGTCTCCAAAGCCATATATACGATATGGACTTACATGGCTCAATACTGTCCTGTCTCCAAGGCCATATACACGATATGGGCTTACATGGCACAATACTGTCCTGTCTCCAAGGCCATATACACGATATGGGCTTACATGGCGCAATACTGTCCTGTCTGTTAACCCAAATCCCCTAACATTCCTAAGGTTCAAACGGGGCTTTCTGATACTTTCTCTCTATCTTCTCTTCTTCGTTTCGACTTTGAATATTTTCATAAAGTAAATATATAAATGCTGGAAATTAACAACATCAATGTAAAACAATGAAATATTGCATTTATTTACCGTAAACTTACCTCAATACAAATTGTGACTAAACTTTACAATTTAGTCCTTTACTTTCTCTTTTCCCCTATCTACTCCTGAATTTCGTTCTTCTTGATCTATAATAGCAAATTTAGCTTATTTAATATCAACATTTATCAAAACAGACCTTTACTCAAACTTTGGAAAAATTACATTTTTGCCCCTAAACTTTTGCATATTTACACTTTTGCCCCAAGGCTCGGAAATTAAAACTTATCACAAATTCTTGTATTTTAAGACATGCTGATCATTTATTTACCAATATCATCTTCAAATTCCTACTATAACATACACTTATGTACAATAGGTATTTTTACCAATTAAGCTCTTTTACTCGTTTTTACCTAAAACCGAGTAGCTCAAGTTGTCTAGCATAATTTAAAACCTCATATTCTATCATAAAACATCAAAATACACAAATTTCACCTATGGGTATTTTTCCAAATATGAATCCTAACTTAAAATATTGCTAACATAAGCTTTATCGAGCTACCGGGATCTCAAAAACGTAAAAATCATTAAAAACGGGGCTTGGAATCACTTACTATGGAGCTTGGAAGCTTGAAACAAACCCTAGCTATGGAGAACCCTTGAAATTTCGTGGTAATGAAGAAGATGATGATTTTTTTGTCATCTTTTCCCTTTTTATTCATGTTAATAACCAAATGACCAAAATGCCCCTCCTTACTAAACTTTCAAAAATTCCACCCATGTCCTATTTTGTCCATGAGCTAAGAAATTGGTCAAATTACTATTTAAACCCTCCTAATTAATATTCCAAAGCAATTTCATAATAAAAACTTCTAGAATGCAAGTTTTGCAATTTATTCAATTTAGTCCTTACTTTCAAATTAAACACTTTATGCATAGAATTTCTTCACGAAATTTTCACACCATCATGCAATCATAATATAGACCTCAAAATAATTATAAAAATAATTAGTTTTATCTCGGATTTGTGGTTACGAAACCACTATTCCGATTAGGCCCTATTTTGGGATGTTACAATCAATATGACTTTCAACTTATCAAAACTCTGCTAACACTTTTCAAACCATAAAAAACCTAATATCTTTCTGCAATAGTTTTGTTAACGGTGAAGCAATTATTGAAAAATGCTTCACAAATTGTCTGTAATACCCTGTAGTTGAAAGTTAAAATGTTCATTTTAGAATAATGTTTGAAGGTAAAAAATAATTAATCTAAATGATTTAATATAATGATATGTAATTTATAAATTATCTTTTAAATAATTAATATAACTTATTTAAAATATTTAATTTAAATATATAAAACATATTTTAGATATTAATAATATAATAAGAATTACTCTTAGTAATACAATAACAATAACTATTAAATCAATGCATATACGGGGTTTTTTACTAAATTAATATAAAAAAAACAAAAATAATACAAACCCAAAATTATGTACCAAAATGGTGCATGTAGGGTGGTGCCACCTGTTGCAGAGGCGTGACCACCCTACTTTCTGCCAGCCACTTGCTAAAAAAAATTGGTTAAAAAAATATAAACTGTTAAAAAAAAGGAGAGGAGGGCATGTCAGAGGCGGCACTGGTGAAGCTTCTGGCAGAAGCAGCACCAATGGTGGACGTGGTAGAGGCGGGACCAGTTGTGGATGTGGCACAGTTGGCACCCAGTTCCCCAAACCCCTATTTAACCCATCAGTAGTAACGAAGGCAGACACCAGTAAAAAAATTGTAGAAGAAGAGAGGGAGAAGAGAAGAAAGAAAGAAGAAGAAAGAAAAGAGAAAGAAACGATAAATTTTTCTAGTAAAAAAAAAATTGCAGAAGAAAAGAGGGAGAAGAGAAGAAAGAAAAAAATAATTTTTTTTGTTATTTTTAAATAGAATAGATTATGATAAGAAAAAATTAATTTGTTAGTATTATATAGTTTCTTTGGTGTTATTTTTTGTATTTTGTTTTAAAAGTTATTTTGTTATGGAGCAATGAAAATAGCGAGACAAAGTATAAATTCACGAAAGTTGACTTGGAAGCAAAATGTGTTTGACATACCATGGATGAATAAATTAGATCTTAGGAAATTACCAAGAAAATTTCTAAATTCAATACCCATTATAATAAGTACAATATTTTGGTTTAAAATATAATATATATAATATACCCGGCATGTAGTTCAATATATTTTAAATTAATTTTTAGATTTAATAATAATGTCAATGATGCAATAATAATTAAAAAGCATGATAAGTAGTTCAATATTGTTTTAAAATATAAAATATGTAATTAAACTTGTGAAATAAAAAAGATGGGAACACAAGGAGGGGTTATGTTGCAATATTCTCAATTTTTTTGTTGAGTGATTTTGGCCCTTTGTTTGTATTTTTTTGGTGTTTTTTATATTAATTTTGTAAAAAAAACTTGTATTTTATTTTAGTATTTAATTTTTTAAAATATACTATTTTCGTATTTTATTTTTTATAATATTTTAGTAAAAAACCCGCCGGTACCACTTTCACCAAAATTTTTTTTTTGGTATTTTATTTTTTTCATAAAGATAATATTTTGGTATTTTATTTTTTATAATGTTTTAGTAAAAAACCACATCTACACATAAAAAAATAAAAAAATAATATTAAAACAATCAAAATATATAACATGCCAAATAAATTTCATAAAAAAATATATCTAATGAACCTAAAACACACATAACAAATAAATTACATAAAAAAATAAAACATTCTTTACATAACATAAATAGGCTTTTTTAGGGTTTTTTTACAAAATTAATATAAATCAACAATAATAATAAGAGTTTTTTACTAACAATAATAACTAACAATAATAATAAAGGTTTTTTACTAACAATAATAACTAACAATAAAAAGCAATAACAATCAACAATAATAATGACAACAAAAACAAAAACAATATAAAAATTCATTATTTTATAATTAAAAAAATATTTTACCTTCTCTTTTTTATTTTTTTCCTTCTCTTTCTCCTTCCCTCTCTCTATTCTCCTTCTCTTTTTCTATTTTTTTCCCTCACCAGCGCCGCCCTCTCCTTCTTCTTCTTCTTCTCCTTTCCTTTTCTTTCTTCTCCTTCGGTGGTGTTGCTGAAAATGAAATTGGGGACCATTATAAAATTCAAAAAAAAAAAAAAACCCTCTGCATGCATGCCTCCCATCAGCTGTGCTGCCTCTGCCATGCCCTCCTTCGATGCCGCCTGCCACAGTCCCTCCACCGGTGCCGCCTATGTCAACCCATCCACCAGTGTCCTATCACATCACAACAATTTATGTTTTTTTTAACAGTTTGTGTTTTTTTTTTCACTAATATTTTTTTTCTAGCAGGAGGTGACAGAAAGTAGGGTGGTCACGCCTCTACAACAGGCAGCACCACCCTGCATGTACCATTTTGGTAAATAATCTTTAGTTTGTATTATTTTAGTGTTTTTTTTTTTTGTATTAATGTTGTCAAAAAACCCCATATATATCTTACAATTTAAAGGAACTCATTAAACTACAATTTAAAGAGTATTTTTGTTTCCTCAAACCTAAACAATAAAGAAAGTAGTAAAGTGCTATTAGTTGGGTAAATGAAAATTTGAGTAAGTACAGTTAAGTACTTTTTCGTCCCAAACTCTATGAGCCACCACACCAATTTTCTAGCTTCTCATGATAGGTTCATAAGCACTTTTTAAAAGTGCTTTCATGTGTTTGGGATTGCTTTTGCTGCCAAAAAGCACTTTTACGTCCTAAATGTAAGAAATATTCACTATCATATGGTAGTTCCTACTTATAGAATGTTGCTGTTGCTTTTCATTTGTCATATGGATACCTTAACAACTCCAGTTTCTACTTAACTACTGTTGACAATCAAAGGTGATCTAATTCTCATACAGAGGTTTCTTCACAAGTAAAGGCTTTAACAATCCCTAATTAACAAATGCTGGTAGTCAAAAATGGCCTATACTCATAAAGAGGTTCCTTCACATGTATAGGTTTTTAACGAACTAGAAGAGAACCAGCTTCAGCCAAGATCTTTCAGCTTATATCTATGCTCCCTATAGCTAGAACTAATAAAACAATAAAAATAACATAATTCATCCAAAGAATATTATATTACCTGTTCATACCTTTTTTGGTAAAACCAAACATAGAAATATAGCATAACAAATGTTTAGTATTGATTTCTATTGACGGGATTGTTTGTATAGATGTCTAAAACCGAAAGAGAAATGAAACTTCAACTGTTATTATGTTTCATGCTTCATAGTATTTTCGATCATTATAATTAGATGTTTGTAGATAATGAATATGCACCAAAATCAAAATGGAAACAACCCGAAACATAAATAACTTCTACTAGGTGGTTGAAGAGAACTTCAACTCACAATACATAAATTGATACAATCTGATATATAAAAGGAATGATTAACTCGTTGATATCATTTAAATGGGAGACAAAAGTGTAAGATCTGTATCTCTCTAAGTAAAATGCCTCACAAAATAATCTCTCTTCAATATTTCTCACAAGAACGCAACAAATAATCTCAAGACTGTCCTCTCTCCCGGAGAGGATTTAAATAATTTCTTGAAAATGAAACAAGTAGTGTCTGGAAAAACATTTTTTAGAGACATTATTGCTTCATTTCTTCAAAATGAAGCACTGCAATTCAAAAATATATCATTTTAAGTAGTTACAGAATGGGCATGTCTAAAGCTCGTAAGACATCCTTAAACTCAAAATCCCGTGGTTCTTTATTGAAACATTCAACCAGCTTGTACCTCACATCATTAAGATAAAAAGATTGAGTGGTTTCCAAGAGCCACTTTGCTTCCTCATCAGTAAGTTTGCTGGTGAAAACAATATCTCCACGGATAAGTACCAAGTCCTTGCTTTCCGCAAATTCTGTGTAAAAGGATGCAGTGAAGTAAGGAGATGCTTGAGTTCCTCTTGCTTTATAATCTTCGAGACCAGTGAAAAGCATGTATGGCAATTGCACTGCAAGAAAATTTTGAATAAACATTTAAGCAAACTAACAAGTTTGTGGAAGAATGCAAAATTTGATTGTATACTTCAATGGCATATGCCATCTAAAAAATCTAATGGAGGGCCTAATGCATGACATCATTAGTATTTAGTACTGTTCATTATAGCAAATAACCCTAATTGGATTCCTGGTTCCGATCAGCATGTACAAGAATGGCCAATAGATAGAAACTCTTACTCTTTCCCAACTGCAAAAGCCATGATGTTATCCTTGATAGTATCAAACCAAAAGTATGGTTGAGAATGATGAACTTGTTAACAATTATGGCTCTAAACTAGCTTGTTTCTTAATAGAAATTGATTGCTATAACAGGCATGATTCAATAAACCATAACATGATTATAAGCATTGTAGTATGGAAAGCATTTTGCCTAAGTTGACTAATTGGTTATATAGATCACAAGCAAGAGAAGTTAACCAGCGCAAAATAAATCGATTGTCACATAAAACCAATATGAAAAAAGTTCAAAGACTACCGATCAGATCACAAACCTTGACCAAACATTGTTGTATAACCACTTCCTCTCCACAAAGGAATGACAAAATACCGGCTGCAAAGACAGAAGTGAGACTAGTAAGAATTATGAAACCCAACGTGTATGTAACAACATAAACAACGGAGTCAAATGGATTACCAATCTGAGCCTCTTTGTTCCAATAAACGGTAAAGTTTTGCCTTCATGGTCAACCCAATATGACCTCTTCCCAAGTGATACTGAACATAAAAAAATTGCTTAATCAATTTGTTTTTTCATATTAACATCATAAAAATGAAAAGGGAAAGAAAAATTCAGTAATTGGGTATATTACATCATCCCAAATAGAAGCAAGGTCCTCAGGTGAACGGTTCTTTGCTCTGTTCAAATCCATGATGGAATCCAATGGCTTGGGTTCTAAAGGCTTGAACCCAGATGCAAATCTCGAAGTCCTGCAAAAACCGAGCGAACCCCATTTCAATAAATCTCCTGGGATTGCTTCTTTTTCCGTGACACGTTGCTGCGAAGAGAAGGCAGAGATGCAGCGAATTGAAAGCCAAGAAGAAGAAAAAGGTGTTTCTTTCAGGATGATAGTTCTTAGTGACGAGGAAACTTTCGCGGTAACGGTGATTCTTGATGCTAACCGTTGCATTTTTTCGAGTTTTCAGGTGCGGAGTCTACTCAGCTCAAGCTCGATTCGCTGGGTGATTTTATCAAACACTCTATGTGCAATGCTACGCAGTAAATTTCGAGCGAGACCAAAGAAATGAGCGCTATGAATAAAACGCAGCGTTGGGGAAATGCCTGGTATGAAATCGGAACTAGTTTGACCCAATAACTCAAACCTGGCCTAAATTCTATTGAAATTATTTCCAGCACAGTGAAAATATATTATGAATTAAATATTATGTATTGGGCTTCCCTCAAAACTGATTTTCTTTTTTTATAAGAATAGCAGACCGTATTCAAAAATCAAACCATTTTTAATAAACTCCTTTATACACCACAAGTCATTTTACTTTGAAATTGAAATATATATATATATATATATATTTTGGATGAAAAAGAAATACTCAAGTATTTATGCGTTTCGTAATATTGATGTGCATGAAGCTATAAATCATTTTAAGGTAAAATCATAATGCATTAAAAATTGCAACAGAACAAAAGTTAAATGAAGAGGGACAAAAATTAACTCAAGCCAATAAATTTACTCCATATGTTATGAGCGGCGGATGAAAACTTGTTATCATTGTGCACCAAAAGCCCCATAAGAGTCAACTTATTAGATGGGACTCACTTAACCCACTACTAAACACCCCCAAAAAAGGTCCACTACAAAACACCTCAAACACCAAAGCCACATCCCCTAAACCCACACCGCTAAATACTACAATCTTAAAACCCACACCGAGAAAACACAACCCCAATACTCAACCCCCCGCTACACACCGTAACCTCTAAACCCTAACTCCCATCACCAAACACAAAAATCCAAACAGTGTACTGTTAAACAAAGATTTCAAAGAAATTGGCCACAACCCAAGCTATAATCCTAAAACGGGGGGAAACAAACAATCCAAAAAATAAAAGAACATCATATAGTAGATGATACTCAAACAAAAAGAACAACCAGACTAAGATCCATAGATTTAAAAGAAGGAATGAAACAGTGATTTCTAAAGCTGAAAAAAAACCTAACAAAAACCCACAAGTAAAGAAGAATTCATTTGAAACTAAAACAGAGATGAAAAAGGGAAAAGACAAAAGTTCAAGTAATGATTCATACCTAAAATCAGTCTCCAATGAAGCAGGGTTTCAAAAATCACAAACAACATAAATGACAAATAAAAACTTAAGGTTTCCATCTCATGAAAGTAAACCACAAACAAACAAAAACCACAACCAGACAGAGATCCATAGATTTGAAACACGGAACAAAACAATGATTTCTAAACCTGAAAACCAAAAACCATAAAATAGACCCATTGAAATACAAGTCAAAAAGCATATATCTGAAATTAAAAACACAAATGAAAAGGCAAAACAAAGTTTAAGTAATGATTCATACCTGAAATCAGTTTCAAATGAAACAGGGGATTTCAAAAATCACAATAAATAGAAACAATAGAAAAAAACTTACAACATGTTTGGTTGGCTGTAATACCAATACATTACAACTCAATTCAATGGGCTCATCACTAAACCATTATTTGGTTGGTTGTATCTTCTTTCTTCTTTTTTTTTATTACCTTCCTCGCGTATGTATGAGATCGTACCTATTTGATTTCTAAAATGGATTACTAATCCTTAACTTTTTAAGAAATCCTTCATCAATTGTTGTGAATGACTGATGTTTCTCAATCTTTTTGACCTTGGTTCCGTAGGAGCAAGTAAAAAAGATTGAGAAATAGAACCATCTGATTTGATTCGTTCTCAATAGCCATGAGATGATCATCTTAGGGTGATCCTTTTGTCGACGGATGCTCTTATTACACTCGTAATCTCTGAAGGATGAGAACCAACTATCTAACATCCACATCAAGAATTCAAGTATTGTATACGTCATTAGTCTAATCCTTTGTAGGAACTACCCGTAATAACGAACTTGCAAAAATGGATCTGCTTATCATAAAGAGAATCATTGTTCCTGACCCTGGTTCACCTTAATTGTTATTTGAACAAGTTAAAGTCAAAGTTATGTCTTGGCTTGAGTAGGGATAACATTTCTCTTCTGCATGTCCATGGATTTTTTGAAAAATCCAAACATCTCAGAGATAGATAGAGAGGTAGGAATTTATCGAACGAACCGCACTCCTTCGTATACGTCAGGAGTCCATTGATGAGAAGGGGCTAGGGAAAGCTTGAACCCAATTCCTATAATGATGAATATAAGCACAATTGAAATTCCTGGGGAGTTATACATTTGTGTATTGATAAGACCATTCACTATTTCTTAAAGTTCGATCTCTCCCCTGGATGAACCATATAACCAAGAGAAACCATGAACCAGAATAGAAGAGCTTGCTCTACCCATGAGTAAATCTTCGTAGTAGCCTCATTAGACCGTACATCTTTCTTGATATATCCAGATAATAGGTAGGAGTATAAACTGAAACATTCTGGAGCTACAAAGATAGTTATTAAATCATTAGCATCGCATTAAAACATTCTTCCTAGAGTTGTTATTAATGCAAATAATAAAAATTCTGGTATAGCCATTTCTGTACATTCAGTGTACTTTATGGATATAGGAATACATAGAGTTGAACATAGTAAAATAAGAAATTAAAATATTTCGTTAAAATTGTTCGTTTGCAAATTTAATCATAGGTTCTTCTCTCCATCAGAACAATAAGACCGTTATGCTCATTACTAAACTTGTTGAAGAGATAAAATATAACCAAGGTATATCTTTTTTATCAAAGCTTGAATCAATCATTAGAAGAAGAATTAGGCCAAAAATTAAAACTTCCATCAAAGAGAAGCAAATGAAAAACTTTCATAAAAATTCTTGTAGAATTAAGAATGAAGTTTTCATTCTGTACATGCCAGATCATGAATTAGTATAACAAATTAGCTAAAGCTTTCAAATTTACCCTCACCATTATCCTTTCTTTCTCACATCTGCAATCTTTTCCTTTTCTTTTTTATGCTTCTACCTTCTACTGTAATATCAACAAATTCCCAACTTATCAATTTAAACCTTTTTTTAATCCCATTTCCTCTGAACCCAATCTACGTTTTCTCTCCTTTTTCAACTCTTTTTCTCTTCAATATATTGAAAAAATTGAAAATTCTTGATAGCTTAATCCATTGAAAAAAAAGAAGTGAAACGTTTTTCGAGTCGTCTCGCAGGATCCAAGAACTGGTAAGTTTTAATTTGGACCCAAATTTCAAATGCCCTGGATCTGTACAGGTTTTAAGAGGAAAATGAATGGGGGATTTCAGATAAAACTCTCCCTCGCCTTTTATACGTTCACTATCTAATTAATTTCCAGGAAGGGTTTCTATTTTGTATTTTTAAGTTTGCTTCTTTTGTTGGGTATTTTATTATTTGTCTTGGTTTTGCTTCTTAGAAACTCTGTTTGATGTCTGCTTACTTAAACTTACTATCATTTTGGATTCACAAGATCTTCGTTTTAGTTTAGTGTATGTTATGGCATTTAATTATGTAATTTTAGCTGAAGTTGTTAATGCTTTAATGGGCTTTGTGTGCTTAAAACAGTAATTTATTCACTTTAAATTATTGATTCTAAACTCTGCTGATCTTTCTAAGGTTTGATATGTATAATTTTTTTTTTACTATATGTTTCATTTATATCATTAATTGTATCTATAGAATTGATGTTTCGTAGTATACATGTTTCCTGATGTTGGAATCTTGGGTGTTCATTTATACCATTGGTTGCATCTGAAGGTTTTTTTTAATTTTCACTGGTTCAGTTAATTTCTGGTAAGAATGGCTACAGCCAAAATGCAGAGAACAAAATATTAAAACAATGGTATTTAGTTGCTTTTATTTTACCATTAAGTCTGCTTAATTTCATAATATTTAACCAAGGGCATTTAGTTGCTTTTATTTTTGTTTGTGTGGTCCATAGGTCTGAGGTAGAGTTTTAACTTCATTTTTCCAATGGTATTTAGTTACTGTCCTTATCGGAAAGGAGTGCGGCTTGTGGAGTTTCTACATAATATGCTTTATCTAAAGACCTTTATTCTAGATCTGGTATGAAGAGTTCTCTAACTGCTATTATTCATTTACCAATAATTACATAAAAAAATTGTAGCACACAAACTGACTAACATTTCTTTTTAATTTTGTGTGGGAGTTTAGGCTAATGGTGAAAAAGGATTGAAGTCACTACTTATACTTTCTTGTTTATCATTTCATGTCAAGGAGACCAAAATTTCTAGAGTTGATGAAAGCAAATATGTGTTTAAAATGATTAGTTATTTCTTGAACCATCTAATGGTTCTGGAGAAGCTCCAATTAAGAATGATTAGCCTGCTTGAAAAAAAAAATAAATTGTGTATCTTCAAAAAGCTATTGAGGTTACCAATGAATTCAAAGAAATGTGAAGTCGTTGTACACTAGTATTTCTTATGTTATGGTTGGAATTGTTTACTGTCTCTATAGGTTTGGTTTTGTGTAGCACTTTGGAGAAGTTAAATGCCATATGGTGTTATGGTTAGAATTGTTCATTGTCTGCTATTTGTGTATTTGATTTATGTAACAAAATTAGAACAGTTTGTGGAATGTAGTGAGTTTGATTTTAAGTAGCCCTTTTTGTTGATAATAGGATCATTATTTTGTGGTTTTGATTTTTCCTGTCATTGATATTCAATGTTTCACTCAATCATTAAAACACTATATTATATTTAGTTTTTTGGTCATTTTGTAATCATGAAATACCATTGATGTATAATAAGTCACATTGGAATGGTATCCCAAATCATAGAGCAGTAACGCTTACTCTTGGATCCTTTGGTACATTGTTCATCTGTAGATTGAACATTCACATATTACCCTATGTAATCAAATCCATTCAAATGAATGTCAATGATGCTAAAATCATTATACTTCAGAGGAAGTTCATAACAAAGATTAATTTCTTGTCGGCTATTTGTTTGTTCTTCTTAGATTTTTTTTACTCGTAATAATCATTGATCCCAAGGGTGTTTATATCATTTAGTATAATGTTTTTTTTTTTTGGTGATAAGAAAACACAACATAGGAATCACATAATCCTAAACCAAAACTTTACTTGGAGTTTGTTCAAACAATTGTAAAGCATCTTCATTGCTACGAGCCATTTTCGCAAGATAATCCGCAACTGGATGTAAAATTTTATGTTTGGATAATCCGTTAGATAATCCGCAAGTTAATATATGAACATTATGTTTGGATGTAAAATATAATTCTCAAGTTATTTATTACTTCCAATCTTTTACTTTTTAATTTAAAAGATAATTAAATTATTTATTTTGCTAATGATATTTTAACACATTAAATATGTATTGTAGTTTAAAAATAATAAAGTAGGTTATATATTATTTTTCTAATATTATATAATATGATTTTTATTAATTCATACTTTACAAATAATTATATTAAGAATGTTATTAAATTATATATTATTTTATTAAATTGTATTTAATAATAATTATGTTAAAATATGAGTAACTTATTTATTATTATTTTTGTCGAAACCATTTTTTTGAAAAAGAGGGTCAACTTTTTTATTTTGAAAATGAAAAAAAGGGAGTCGCCACCAATCCTTTTTGATAGGGTGTGATCGGATCACTTCATAAAACGGTTGTTTTTAATAAATGGTTTAATTTATCAAAACAACGACTTTGGTCTACGAAAATTCAGAAAATAGGTTCGGGAGTCGTTTACATATGAGGAAGGATTAGCACACTCGTAACGCCCAAAATTGGAACCTAGTTGATTAATCAGTGTCTTAATGTCGAATGTTGAAACTTTGAAAGAATTTAAAATACGATCCATCTTTTTGTTAAAAAAACATTTGAATAAATCGAAACGAGTATTAAAGACCCTCTCGTCTCGAAGTAATAAAATATCACATCTAGTAAGTTAGGGCCCGATATCTTGAGCCTTTGAGAATGAGCTTGCCTTTTATTTAAAACTCATGTATTTTAACTTTAAAAGGATACTCGGTTATTTAGACTAAACGAGAAAAAATCGAAACCCAGTAAGTTAGGGCACGACTTCTCGAATTTCCAAACACAGAATATTGCCTCTATTTAAAAAAAAAACTTCTTATCTCGGTGTAACAAAACATCATGTCTAGTAAGTTAAGACACAACACCTCGAATCTCCGAAAATAAGCATTTTACTTAAAACTTGTATTTTGATTTTAAAAGGATATTCCACTATTTAGGTTAAACAAGAAAAATTGAGAACCAGTACGTTAGGGCACAATCTCTCGAATTTCTAAATATGAAATATTGCCTATTTTAAAAAAATTATGTATCAGATAAAGATTAATGCAACGCGAATTAGTAGTAAAACAAGTTATCTTGTTAATATGTATAGCAAAATATCAACAAAACACAATAATGAAGACAAAAATAGAATAAAATAATCAATAAAATAAATAAAAAGTTAATAAAAACAATGAGTAAATAAACAAATAAAAATACGAATAAAGCAGGTTCGAATGATAATAAAAACTAACCAAATAAATGAGAAAATAATGAAAAATGTTAAATAAAAAAACATATAAAAATGACAATAAGAATAATAAAATAGAAGATAATAAGAATAATAATATATACGTTAATAATAATAATAATAATAATAATAATAATAATAGAAAATAATGCTATCTTAATAAGAGTAATAGTAGTAGGTTAATAAAAATAATAAGAAAGAAGGGAAACAGTAATAATAATAATAATAATAATAACAACAACAACAACAACAATAATAATAATAATAATAATAATAATAATAATAAGTAGTAAAACATATAAAACAGCTTGATGTCAAAGAGTTAAGGGTTGAATAAAAAAAGGGTTAAAATTATGGGCCACATTTAGAAACAAAAAAAGGAGCGGGGCCTAAAATAGAACAAGCGCGAAGGAACAGGGGTTGACCGGGTAATTATTCCCCACCCCCTGTGCACAGCGTTTCAATACTGGACCTAAATGTAATCAAAAATAAATTATACGAGCAAATCTCAAACATATCAAACCATCATTGGATCAGATTGAAACATACAAGAAAGATAGAAGGATTTAAATAGCAAATAGCCCATTTAGGGCTTAAAAACACACGGATCCTTCGTTACATGGGTCGGGTCTGGGTCGGCCTCCCTAAAATGACGTCATTTGTGTCTGAGGAGGCCGAATGAAAACGACGTCGTTTTTATTGCATATATAAGGCCCATTTTTTTTAAAAAAAACTCTCATTTTAACCCTTTTATTTTTAAAAATCTGAAAAAGAAACTTCAAACCCTTTCCCCCCTTTTTCAGCCGATTAGGGTTCCCTTGTTGCTTGCCGCACCACCACCGTGTTCGGTGGCCAACAAAGCACGAGTTTCGAGGTACGTTTGAAGGCCCCGCTTTCATAACCACATAAATGCAGAGACCAAACGACCTACGACCCTCATTAGTTCGATTTCGGTCCCAAAAAGGGGGCTCTGACGACGACACTGTGGGGTCTCTCCGGTATACCTCCGTCTCCCTCCTTTTATTCTATGTTTCTTCAAAAATTCGAAAGAAAGAAAAAAATAAAAAAATAGGCATAAAACAGAAAAGCAATATGTAAAAAAGAACAAAACAACACCTCTTTACATATGGATTTCTGCTCTTTGTTTTTGTATTTCAAAATTCGTTCCCCCCTTTTTACATTGATTTTTTCGAGGCTCTTATAGTCGAATAAGTTACAATATATCTATTATTGTTATTGTTTCGTTGTCCTATTTCCCTGCTCTGTTGTCTCTGCTGTCGTGTTACAGGTCTGAGAGGATGTCAACAAAGCTGAAATTCCGGCGTTAATCGCGCTGAAAGTCCACGTGAGGTGCAGCACAGAGGAAGCTGCTAGGGTTAAGGTAGCCTGATTTTTGTTTAGTTTTGGGGCTAACTTGGGCTTTAGGGTTTTTTATTGTTTGGGTTATTTGGGTTAGGGTTTTAATTTGTAAATGGGACTTTTAAACTTTGGACCTCTTTTAAAATTCTGCTAAAGGTAATTTGGTCATTTAAGTCATTTTCCTTATGCTATTACAACATTTATTTTATTCAACCAAACACAAGAATATTATTACAGCTTTATTCCATTCCATTGAATTAAACACTTGAATTACTGATTACAACTTTATTCTAATACATTTCTAGTTCATTCACCCCAACCAAATGTACTCTAAGGCTTCTCTCTTGCGCGAAAACTATTTTCTACACTCTAGTGTAGGGTGTGTGTTTTTTTGGCCTTTGGTTACCCAAAACAAGAAAAATGAGAGGAAAAAATTGAAAGAGAGAGAGAGTGTGTGTGTGTGTGAGAATCGGGGAAGAAATATGGAAGTGATGGATTTCTGTTACGGGATAAAAAGTGTGGCTGGTTAGGAGAGAATTTAAGTTTCTGTTACGTCTGTTGCAGAAATAATGGGTAGGAAAAGATTGGGCTAATTACTAAAAAAGGCCCTTTTTAAACAAAATTTACGAAAATAGCCCAACTTTTCCATTAATTACGGGAATAGGCCGAATACCCCAAAAATGCGTCCACGTCCGCGCGCTTTTAGGGTAAAAATTAGCAAAACGCTTCCTTGAGGAAGCGTTTTTTCCCGTGTTTTTTAAACCCCAACGGTTAAAATTTTTTTAACCGTTTGGCCCCCAATGGAAAAAAAAAAAAACTATAAAAACCCCCTTCCCTTTAATATCTTTCACACACAAATCTTCTCCAAATCATCTCTAAAATTTCTCTAAATTCTCTCAAATTTCTCTAAAATTTCTCTCAAATTTTCAATAATTTGCTCAAATTCTCTCAAATTTGTCTTTAATTTTTGCAAAAAAGCTCTCTTTACAAATTTTTTGAAATTGTTTTCTAAAATTTAAAAATTTGAATCGTGTTAGCAATGGCTTCCGAATTAATTCGTCTCGATCCTACACACATCTCTGTCGAACAAATAAGAATGGTAAGTGTTTATTTTAATTTTTCAATATTATTTAATATTTTTTCATTTATACAATTTTAATTAATTTTGTTTTACAATTTTTTATAACAGCCTGTAGATCGGGTGTTGTAATGCTATATCTGTAATATGTCTGCTCCTCCATCGCTGTTGATAGAGAATTACCTGCGTGAAGCGGGTTTTTGGCACGTGGCCACAATAGGCCGAGGATGCAAGTTGGACCCAAACCTTATCAGTATGTTGATAGAGAGGTGGAGACCCGAGACGTACACATTCCATCTTCCATGCGGAGAGTGTACTATCACTCTAGAAGATGTGCAGTTACAATTGGGATTGTCGGTGGATGGGTACGCAGTGACTGGGTCCACTCAATCTATTGATTGGGGTGCCGTATGCTACGAGCTTTTGGGTGCTATTTCGGATAGAATTAAGGGAGGTCGGATAGAGATTGGCTGGTTACGGGACACATTCTCAGAGCTGGATGATGATTCTACCGAACTAGAAAGAATACGATATGCTCGGGCATATATTCTTCATATTCTTGGAGGTTATCTGATGTCGGACTTGTCCCGAAACCTCATACATTTGAGGTGGCTGCTAAAACTAGTTGATTTTAGGGCAGCCGGTGAACTTAGTTGGGGGTCTACCGTGTTGGCAACATTATACCAGGAGATGTGCAGGGCGATGGTACCGAATAAAGCCAAAATCAGAGGTTGCCTATCACTACTGCAATCATGAGCACGATGTCGGCTTCTATTTTTACGTCCTCGAGTGAACCACCCACATCATTTTCACTCATAACGAGGTAAATTTTATAATCGATTTTACAATTATTAGGTAGATTTAAAATATAATTATATGCTAAAAATTTATTTAATTAGGTGGAATCATTCGGTGAGTTATGTTGGAATACCGACCTCTCTAGAAGATATACGACTTCTATTAGACCAACAGTTGGAAGCACAAGTAAGTATTATATCGAAATTTGTATACATAATAAAATAGTCATTTCATAGATAGTATTTAGTATTATGTATATAACTAATATTTTTATCACGTTCATATAGTTTCAATGGACACCATACGAGGATCCGGTAATTCGAGCGGTAATTCCAGATGAATTCTTCCAAAATCCAAACATTTGGCATGTGAAGGTCCTAATGGTCACATATGCTATCGTGGAGATGCACCAGTCAGATAGAGTATTGCGACAATTTTGATTCCGACAACTAATTCCCCTGGCACCTGAGAAGCTAGATGAAGAGCACAGAACTGACTTACGACAATTGAATACGGATTGGCCAAGATACTAGTCAGATTATATCGAAATGTGGGAAAATCGATATGATTATATACCTAATCGGGAATCGATCATCATTCCAGAGTTGGCGTGCATGTCGGAATACATGTCATGGTTTAGGATCCATGGCAAACCATATTTATTGTCGGAAGAGGAGAGGCGGCGACAAATTCGTATCCAAAGGGAACGACGGGGCCCTTTAAATCTAAGAAGAAGGGATGACCACTCGAGCCCATGAATAGCGGCCACACAGTCACTGGGCACATCAACAGCACCCCTACAGTCACCGGGCCTATCAACAGTACCCTCACAGTCACCGGGCACAACAGTTCAACCAACGACACCCACATCACAGCCTTTTTAGATTATGCGAGGTATATACCTTAGCCCTTTTATGTATCCTAACCCTTATATGTTTCCTTTTTCCAGTCTCATGGTAGGTTGGAATGCATGGCTCAGTTCATCTCCGTTTCCGATTAATCCTGCTCAATCGCCGGTCTATAGGCCGCCATCGCATGAGGGATCACAAGAGGTGCTGTCGGGGAGTTCTTCTTTTTACCAATCCCCGTCGTCTTATAGGATTCAACCACCTTCGCCATGGATGATGCAAACACCTCTGGGTTCATTATTTTATCAAGGTGGGTCATCCTCCCAACAACCACAACCAGATCCCCTATTGGAGGAACCAGAATCCCCGCCCGAGGAATCACAATACCCGCCAGAAGCTGAACCAATGAGGAATCCGGCGCGTAACCGTTGATGACCCCCATGTGGCACGGATTCTGACCGCCACCAATATTGATTTTTTGTAATATATTTGTATAAACATTTTTAATACATTTGCATTTAATAAAATAAAAATTGTTTTTAATATGTTACAACAACTATCAGCCATTCCGATTGAGACATGATCGACTTGTATGGCCTGGGTTCCTACACCATCCACACAATTTTTGTCAGTTGGTTATTTCTCGGATATCTATATTGTTGTGTATTCTACTTGAGTAAGGTTGACCCTTTGGTTTGCGACGCAGTTCTCTATCCGGTAACAACTTAAATGGAGTAAGCGATACAGACGGCCATTTACATTTATCTAGGACCGGTGGAAATACGTGTCTCCACACGTTGTACATGTATTCTATTTTATACACATCGTCCACATAGCTCATGGGATCCAAACGAAGATTTTGACAAGCTGCAATTGCATGAGCGCATGGATAACAGAGTGCATCAAATCTCCCATAATCGCAAGTCCTATTCCGCAAATGTACATGATATTGCCTGCCGGCAATACCTTGGTTCGGTATGTCAAACTCTGTCACACGAAACCATAGGTTGTCGCAATCGTGACACACTGTGTACATAGTGTTCGCCCACGCTTTGGATTTATTAATTGCTTGCAACACCTTCCGGCACCATACATGGCCTCCCTGCATTTGGCCTTTATAACTCACTACTCGCTTTGGAAATAATGCAGCTAAATGAAAATATGTCTCTCGTACAACTGATGTTATCGGCAAATGACGCGTTTCTTTTAGAACAGAGTTTATGCATTCGGCCAGGTTTGTGGTCATATGACCATATCGTAGGCTGCCGTCATATGTTTGTGTCCACTGTTCAATAGGTATGTTACAGAGGTAGTCTGCGCCTTCTTGGTTAACTGTACGCAAAATCACCAGCATCTCATAAAAACGGTCTTTACTTATCTCATACCCTACCAATATAAGTTCATAGCGAAAATTACATAACACTCATCCATTTATAATAAATTGAATATTATAAATGAAATTAATTAATAGAGAATAAGTTCTTTACCCATGTTAGTCACTTGCCGTCGTTTAGTTGTAGATCGATATTGCCCGTAGTAGTTAGACCAATGTGCCTTAGGCAATACCGATGGTGTGTGCGCTGCCATAGGCTTCCCTGTCGCTCAATTACGGATAATATTCCAGTGCCCCGATTGGATATAACGCAGATATCAGGTTGGGGGCAAACATGCCTCCTCAACCTAGAAATAAAAAAATCCCAGTCATCAGATGACACCCCCGGTGTTATTGCAAACGCAATTGGAAAGATTCTCCTACTACCATCCTCTGCCACAGCTAGCAATAGTCGATAGGTATATCTACCATACATAAAGGTACCATCAATTTGTGCCAATGGGTTGCAGTATAGAAATGCGTCTCGGTATTGCTTAAAGGTCTAGAAAAGGCATTTGAACACTTGGCATCCACCGAGCAATCGGTCATTGTAGTACGCAGGTGCCGTTTCAAGGTCTGTTATGCAACCTGGGACGTATCTTTCCAGCACCTGACACCACTACCACACTTCATTATATGAAGCGTCCTACCCACTATGCATCTTCTCCAATGCCTTCTGTTTAGCTATCCAAGCCTTGCGATAAGAGGGCGTGTACCTCAATTGGCTACGAATATGGAAAATTAAGACCAGCACTGAAGTCTTGGGATCCTCCTTCATTATCGGTAATATTAAGCTAGCTAACATACTTGAATCTATCTTAAGATGATCTTGTGAAACACCTGTCAATGAAGTATGTTAAATAATGTAACATTACGTATTAAATAATATAACATTACGTATTAAATAATGTAACATTACGTATTAAATAACCCTAAATATTGTACCTCCAACACATGTATGTTGACCTTTATACTTTTTTTATCTCTCACAACCCTGTCCTTTTCCTCAACGAGGCCATGATTTTTTATGAACATGTACTGCCTTTCACCGCACACTTGGCCTCAAACTTATCGGATTTGGATTTAACCATATTGTAGTTAACCCCGTTCATGATGTTATGTTGTTTCAATGCACCAAAAAAACTATCATTATTGGAAAACTCCTTGCCAACTTCCAATTCACCCGAATCCAATGACAAACTTGCACGGCCATGCCTTCTGTGTGGTAGATCTGGAAACTCCAACGCATCATCTTCAGATAAATCGGCATTATGCATGTGGGTTAGAGGCGAGTACTCCCTAAATCGCGGATCTTCTTCTTCTTCATCTGAACCCCCTTCAGGTTAGGTTGGCACAAGCTCCGATTCAGAAAATAATACAACTTCTGCAACATTAGGCCCGGGCTCTTGAGGTGGATCCATATTGGACTCGTCATCCGACCTACCATCAGCTGCAACGTACGAGGTCCCCTCGCCGGTGGACGTCGTAAGGAGTACATCATCCCTTCTTTTGGACGTTTTATAACATCCCCAATCAGATGTGGCTTGCCAACCAGTAGAAGTTGATATTCCTCAGTACGTATTCCCAGCATCAGATATCGACTCACTGAGGTGCATATCCTATCCACTAACGGAGTGTCGTACAGGGGTTGTGTATTCCGTACTGCTACCAAACACCGAAGCTTCTATGTTTTGCCACCCACTAACGGAGTGTTGAGTAGGGGTCATATACTCCTCTCGAACAGCAGTAGATGTTGAAGCCGCAAATTCATCATTTGGGGATGAAAATTGTACATATAACTCAAGATATGGTGCTCCAATAGTGAGATGAGTCTGCACCATTGCCTCCAAGCCACGGGCACCTTTGATGTTGAATGAGTCATATGTCACCGGATCAACAGAAGCACAAAATCGATACTTAATAGACAAAACTTTCATTGGCGTCGTTCCAAAGATTTTACGCCTAATTATTTTGCAAAGTTCTGTCAAATCAATGTTCTGGTTAAAAACCAGTCGCGCTGTATTCTCTGATAAAAAAACAACACCATTCTCGGTGTGATAAACCTCACCATCATAGTAAATAACAACACTAATACGTTCACTCATTTTCAATTTCTATTCTTCTTAACCTCTCTATTTTTTTTCTTTGTTCTGAGTTATGCAACTTGAGAATTAAATTTGGCTCATTTATAGCCTCAGACCAAATAGAAAATACTGTAGCAAAAGCGCGTCCACGTGGGAGTTTTTTTCATTACTTTTGCTGACAGTGCATCCTACTTGAAGCGTTTTTGACACTATTTGTTCAGAAACGTCTTCTTAAAATAATTTTTTCAGGAAGTACTGTAGCAGAAGCGTATCCACGTGAAAGCTTTTTTCATCACTTTTGCCGACACTGTTTGTTTAGAAACATCTTCTCAAACTAATTTTTTCAGAAACCAAATCAATTAAAAAAATAAAAAAAAATTATATTGCTAATATATATTTTTTCATAACCCTAAATACAAAGCTACTTAAAAAATTAATCCATAATTAAATCTTTAAACCTTAACATCAGAAACACAAATTTAAAATATATACTTTTTAATTACTAATTAATTTAATTAATTAACCATAATCCCTATTTTATTTGACTTAAAAAAACCCTAAAACCCTATAACACCAAAAAACCTAAAAAGCTTGACCCTAAAACCACTAAACCACTACAGCCCTAAAAACACTATTTGTTCAGAAACGTCTTCTCAAAATAATTTTTTCAGGAAGTACTGTAGCAAAAGGGCGTCCACGTGGGAGCTTTTTTCATCACTTCTGCTGACAGTGCATCCTGATTGAAGCGCTTTTGACACTGTTTGTTCAAAAACATCTTCTCAAAATAATTTCTTCAGAAACCAAATCAATTAAAAAAACAAAAAAATTATATTGCTAATATATATTTTTTCATAACCCTAAACACAAAACTACTTAAAAAATTAATCCATAATTAAATCTTTAAACCCTAAATTCAGAAACACATTTAAAATTTATACTTTTTAATTACTAATTAATTTAATTAATTAACCATAAACCCTAATTTATTTGACTTAAAAAACCCTAAAACCCTAAAACATCTAAAAACCTAAAAAGTCGGACCCTAAAAAGCTTGACCCTAAAACCACTAAACCACTATAGCCCTAAAAACACTGTTTGTTCAGAAACGTCTCTCAAAATAATTTTTTTAGAACATACTGTAGCAAAAACGCGTCCACGTGAGAGCTTTTTTCATCACTCCTATCGATACTGTTTGTTCAGAAACGTCTTCTCAAAATAATTTCTTCAAAAACCAAATCAATTAAAAAAACAAAAAAAATTATATTGCTAATATATATTTTTTCATAACGCTAAACACAAAACTACTTAAAAATTAATCCATAATTAAACCTTAAACCCTAAAATCAGAAACACAAATTTAAAATGTATACTTTTTAATTAATACTTAATTTAATTAATTAACCATAATCCCTAATTTATTTGATTTAAAAAAATAAAAAACCTAAAACCCATAAACCCTAAACCTTAAACCACTAATCCTAAACCCTAAGCCTAAAACCAAATAGCTTTAACCCTAACCCTAAAAAAACACGGGCAAAATGCTTCCTCAAGGAAGCGTTTTGTTGATTTTTACCCTAAAATCGCGCTGACGTGGACGCGTTTTTGGAGTATTTGGCCTATTCCCGTAATTAATAAAAAAGTCGAGCCATTTCTGTAAATTTTATTTAAAAAGGACTTTTTTTAGTAATTGGCCCGAAAAGATTGTTATAGTCAAAACGGTGGGTTTAATCAAACAGCTAGAGGGGTCTTTTTGTTATGTAGTTATACGGTGCGTTTTGTTTTAGTCTTCAAACGGTATTACCATTTGCTGAAACTGTTAGCTGTTAGTTACTTTTCATTTCAGCTAAAAAAGGGAGGTGGTTGTACACGAGAAAAAGAATTCTGAATTTTGATCAATCTATTGACTTTCTCCTAGATTCTTTACTGCTCTCTGTCTTCTCTCTCCTTTCCTTCTTTTCTATCAAATTTCTTCTCAGATTTCTATCCATAACAATTTGATGATTCGAGGACAAGAGAAGGAGAAAGATAGAGGAAAGAAAACAGAAGACAAAAGAAGGATAAGAAACGTTAGAAAAGAAAGGGGGAAATAAACAGAGACAGAAGGAAAAGAGGGGAAATAAATATAATTTGCACATTCATTTCAGATAGCATGCATATTAGATCTTACATTGTTAGCAAAATTTTGAAGATCACGGGTCTTGGGGAAAAAATAGATAAATAATAATTAGGTAATTCAAATTTTATCATCCATGACAAATCAAAATTATTTTGAAGTACAAAACTAAACCTCGTCTGATCAAACTATTCTAAAGTGATCAAGTACAACATCAGAACTATGAACTGCAACATTGCATGAGAAATAAGATACCCTAAAAGAACCATGAAAAATGAACTGATATCAAATCTAGTAAGGATTTTTTTTTTGTTGGGGGGGGGGGGGGCTTAATGAGATAAAAATTTTGATGGGGAACTTTGACACTCAAAATCATCTGACAGTTATGCAGAACAGCAGCCAATTTTCTTGAGGGCTGAAACATCGTCCTTGCCGACATTGATGGTTTGTCCCTTTGGCAATGCTGCGGGATCATCCCCTACTTCGAGTGCTTTTCGACTTACCACATGGTATATTTGAGTTAGTACTTCAGTGAATGCATTCTCTACATTCAGGGACTCGAGGGCAGATGTCTCCATAAAGTAGGTTTTCTCTCTCTCGGCAAAGGCCTTAGCTTCCTCAGTGGAAACGGCACGCAAGTGTCGTAGGTCTGCCTTGTTACCGACGAGCATAATCACGATATTGGAGTCCGTGTGATCCCGTAGTTCCTTCAACCATCTCTCGACATTCTCAAATGTGATGTGTCGAGTGACATCATAGACAAGCAATGCACCGACAGCTCCTCGGTAGTACGCACTTGTAATCGCCCGGTATCTTAATTTGGAAAGAATATAACAAGAAAACAAGTCTCAAAAAGCATATAAAACACATCTATTTGTAGCAGAAACTGGATATTAAGCATTCACAATTTAAATGTAGGTAGAAGAACTATTTATATTTCCTTTTCACACCAATAAAACCTTACCCTTGGGCAAGCCTTGTTTAATGCCTCTCAAGCAAAGGCATCGATTTCTTATACTAGGCAATTCACAATCTTCTATCAAGTTCATATCATCATAATCCCCCTTGACTAAGTCATGGCAATAAAAAAATTTTGATCGCGCAATTAAAATAAAATGTTGCACAGCAACCGGAAACTCAGGCACCAAACATTATCTATGCATCTATCATAAATCATCGAAGTATGCAACAAAAGCCCCTTTTTAGACTCGTGCATGAAACAGAGAGCTAAAGAATAATAGAAAAAATGCCCTCTGAAGGCATGTGATGTTTTTCACATAAATCCAAGCTTCAAAGTTTACAGATATTAATTACAACAATGTCCTAAATTTATGGACATCATAAAGAACTTCAAGACTAGAACAAGGTTAACATATAGAACTGATAACAATCATATCCTTCTAAAATGAATGACGAAAAGTAAAACTATCTATAGATCGGATATACAGATGATATCCTCTTCAATGAACCTATTTTCTAAAGATGTATAGTTGATGATTCAACTAGGACTTCTATAAACAGTAGGTTTAATTCCACCTTTTCATCAGTTAATCAAGCTGTAACATTATCACTTAGACCCAAATGTACATATTTTAAGTAGCTTATGGTATATAAGCTAACTAATCAAGACAATTGGCCTTTCGCATATGCTTAAAATTTACATCAAATACAGCAATCCAAGGAAAATAAAATATCTTCTTTTCACTAAATAACCAAAAGCCAAGACCACATGCTTTAACATTAAAAGGAAATTTTCTGAATGCACCTGGCACCCATATTTTCTTAGCAACCAAGCAATCCAAAACAAAGAAAAAAGAAATCTCATTACTTTCTTCACCAAACCAAATACTGTAGTCTAGAAGCAGCTTCTTTTCCTCAAATCATTAAAAAGTTACAAAAATTACCCCAAAATCCAAAAAGAAAATACAGAAACAGACAAGCAATAAGATAAGAACTACTTGAATATAATTCTACCACATTTCCTCAGCTACTAAACAGCTCCAAAAATACAAAATCCCAAATACCCATTCTACCAATCCGACGCATCAACTCAGAGAACACTTCATTTCATAAAATGACTAAAAAAAAGAGTAATGATAAAATATATATAAAAAAAAAGTTGAAAAAACCATACCTTTCTTGTCCAGCGGTATCCCAAATCTGAGCCTTAACGACCTTATCATCGACCCGAATACTTCGGGTAGCAAATTCTACTCCGATTGTGGATTTTGACTCCAGATTAAACTCGTTTTTCGTGAATCTCGACAACAAGTTCGATTTGCCAACCCCCGAATCTCCGATCAATACTAGCTTGAACAAATAGTCGTAGTCGTCATCTGCTCTATACGCCGCCATTTCGGATCACCAGGTCGGGTTCTTCTATCGGATCTTGAAAAAAAATAAAGATTTGAATTTATGAGGAAACTTTTATCAAGTGGCAGAGATCGGTGGCATTGATTTTGAAATTGTAATAAGATATTTAAAAAGAAAAAAAGAAAAAAAGAAAAAGTGGGCTTAGATTTGGGAGGGGGGTACATGTCGGCTCGGGTCGGGTCAGGAAATTGGATTTGTTGTTGGGCCAGTATTTTTGTAACCCGATTTTAAATTTTGTCGATAAAGAAGATAAAAAGTTGGAAAAAGATCGCATCTCACATCTTAATTATTTTAAATTCATCCTCAAATTTTAAAAAATTGTATATGAGTCCTCAAAGTACTAAGGTTGAAATATTTCATAAATTTATATACTCTTTGAAAATATAAAATGTAGTCATTATATTTTTATTTTAAAAAATTTAATTTCTTTACTTTTCAAATTTAAGTTGTCAAATTTTTTTTATCAAATTTGATGGTGTAATAATTTGAAATAAAAATATTCACTTGATAGTTATATAATTAAAATAATAATATTATAAGTATCTAAATTTAACAAAAAAAAGAGTGGTAACAGTTGGATTTAAAATTTTAAAAAATAGACAAACTAAATACTTGAAAATAAAAAGATAAAGGCCAAATTCTTATTTTTTGAAAAATATGGGGATTTATGACATATTTTAACCAATAACTAAACCAATGAAAAGATTGAATCAATTGAAATGTTTAGGAAGTAATTGAAATTTTAAGGATAATTTGAGATGTTAATGGAATTGACCTTTGCCAATTATATGTAATTAATTCAATTATAAGACAAAAAAGGTCGCTTAGGACAGCACGACTCTCCAGCCGATGAAACTGCCACGTCGATCTCTTGATCTCAATCTCTTGCTCTTACATCATTTAGCTCATTGTCTTTCGTGATTTACCCGTACAAAATAAGGGGGGCAAAATTTAAAAAAAAAAAAACCGAGAAAGATGGAGAAACTGGCGGCGGAAGTTATAAAAGGCGACGATTGGGGGCGTTTTCCCGATGATTTGGAGTATCATTCAGGATTTGGCAATCATTTTGAATCGGAAGCGATCGCCGGAGCTCTGCCACGTGGACAAAATAGTCCTCTTATTTGCCCATTTGGACTCTATGCTGAGCAGATCTCTGGCACTTCCTTTACTTCTCCTCGGAAGCTTAGTCAACGCAGGTGTTTTTCTTTTTTCAGATTTTTAAATAATTTTTTTAGTAGTGTTAAAAATTTGACTAGCAGTGTATATGATAATTCGGTTGAATTTTTAGTAAATTCAATTTAATTTTAAATTTTGATTAAAGGAAAATTGTTTAGTGT
The DNA here is from genome assembly GCA_020496765.1 of Gossypium stocksii. Taxonomy (NCBI): domain Eukaryota; kingdom Viridiplantae; phylum Streptophyta; class Magnoliopsida; order Malvales; family Malvaceae; genus Gossypium; species Gossypium stocksii. Next base: position 8,618,625 of record CM035621.1, on the reverse strand, counting down.
TCATGTTATTGATTTTGTCTTCTTCTTTTTCTTTCTTTTTTTTTTTTTGAATTTTTTGTGTTAATAGTTGGTTCTATAGAATCAAACCCTCGGTTACTCACGAGCCGTTTTGGCCTCGTGAACCGAGTCACAAAAAGCTTGTGAGTGAATTTGATGGGTCCAACACGGTAGCAAACCCGACTCAGCTCCGGTGGAAGCCTGTGGATATTCCTGATTCGCCGACGGATTTTATTGATGGTTTATACACTATATGTGGAGCTGGCAGCTCATTCCTTCGCCATGGATTTGCTATTCACATGTAATTGGTATTTTAGTTGTCATTCCATTTTTTACACGAATGATGAATCTGATCATAACTGCTTAATACACCTGCTATCCAAGAATTATGGGCAGGTTACTGCAGTAACTTTTTTCATTGCTGAAACGAAAGTAATGTGAGTTGGGTTTGTTTGCAATTTAAATTTTGGCTCTATATGTTCACCAAATTGTTCATGTGCTCGGTTGAGATGAGTTTCACCACCATTACTCTCTTGTGTCTCTTTCATGCATTCAGAAAGAACTTTTGTTGCATTGATCCTTTGCTAGGAGAGTCGGGTTGTGCTCAATTGTATAGCTTAAAGGTATGCATGAAGGAGGTAATAAAATTTTCCTCACATGTAGGTATACTGCCAACAAATCAATGGACAATTGTGCCTTCTGCAATGCAGATGGTGATTTTTTGGTAGTTCCCCAGCAAGGAAGTAAGTTAAAATCCTTTTATCTTTGAAAAAAAGTTTATTTTTTGCTTGTTTGGAGTCTTAGATTTCCTTTTGGGGCATGGATACTCGTATAATTGAGAAAACTTGAGGTCTTTTATCAGGATATGTGTTTTCTTTAAAACTTCTTATTCATTTATGGGCAAGTATTACATGCAGTACCAGTTAACTTAAAACCCTTTTTGTCACAAAGGAATATGCATTCTAAAGAACCGCGTTTCTGATTACAGGGCTATGGATCACTACTGAATGCGGAAGATTGCAGGTGTCTCCTGGTGAAATTGTTGTCTTACCCCAAGGCTTCCGCTTTGTTGTAGATTTGCCTGATGGCCCATCACGTGGTTATGTTGCTGAAGTTTTTGGTACCCATTTTCAACTTCCTGATCTTGGTCCTATAGGTACCTAATCTCTTGTTCAAATGTGGCCTATGAGCGAATGAAGTATAATATTTTGTTGTCCGTGTACCGTTAAAAATAAGTCACTTTATTGATCATGTTGGATAGATATGCCCTTAGCGTATGATTTTCATCTTGTGTAGGTGCTAATGGTCTTGCTGCTTCAAGGGACTTCCTTGCTCCCACAGCCTGGTTTGAGGATTGCCCCCGACCAGGGTTTACTATTATACAAAAGTTTGGAGGAGAACTTTTCAATGCAAGACAAGATTTTTCTCCTTTCAATGTGGTTGCCTGGCATGGTAATTATGTCCCATATAAGGTGGGTGCAATCAACCTTCAAACTAAAATAATTAAAAACTATAAGATTTTGACTATGATCCATTCGAGCGATCTGATTTTATTGAAAATGTTGGATTCAGTATGATCTTAGCAAGTTCTGCCCTTATAATACTGTTTTAATCGATCATGGTGATCCATCAATAAATACAGGTATGCTGCTAGGTGATCTCTGTCTTCACATAGTACTTCTCCTAAGACTTTTGGGGTTCAATTGTACTTGTACTTAAATTATCTACATTTTATTTGAGCAATATCTTGCAGTTCTGACGGCACCAACTGATAAACCGGGTGTGGCATTGCTTGATTTTGTCATTTTCCCTCCCCGATGGTTGGTTGCTGAACATACATTCAGACCTCCATATTATCATCGCAATTGCATGAGTGAATTTATGGGCCTAATATATGGTGGATATGAGGTGAGTCCTATCACATTCTGGCTATTTTCTTTTTTAGTTGATAAAGTTTAAGCATGTTTCTAGTGGAACACTGGATTATATGGTTGTATCCCCATTGATATTGACGTTGGCTTTGAAAATAAAAATCAGCCTTACTTAAGTTTTCTGATTGAGAATTTTGGCTACCATGTATTGGTTTCAGGCAAAAGCTGATGGTTTTCTGCCCGGTGGTGCTAGCCTTCACAGCTGCATGACTCCTCATGGTCCTGACACCAAGACATATGAGGTAATTATCTTGAGCACAACATTGAGGTCGCAAGTCAATTTCCATTATGCCATTTTTGTTCTTTGGGTTGTCTGATCGGGTAGTCGATTACCATGAAGTTTTACGGCTAGGAATACCTGAAGCTAATAAGACTACCCTGTCCTGTTAATTAGTTGACAATGCCCGTTTATTATTCGGAACTGCCTGCTCTTAGGATCACTAGTCTGTTCTGACAACTCTTTTGATTTGCAGGCCACTGTTGCACGTGGAAATGAGGCCGGACCTCACAAGATCACTGATACAATGGCCTTTATGTTTGAATCATGTTTAATGCCTAGAACCTGTCCATGGGCTCTTGACTCCCACTTCAGGGATCTCGATTATTACCAGTGTTGGATAGGGCTGAAATCCCATTTTTCAGACGACAAAACGGATGTTAAAAGCAATGATTTGCAGAATGGAAATAAGAGTGGGTGAGAAAGCCACCATGGTTGAGTTGATATTCAAACATTAACCTCGGGCCTCAGCTCTGATATAGTTAGCAAGTAAGTACGTACATACACAGAATAAGCAAAAAAGGTATGTCATCTCACAGGGTTAGGAAAAAGGTGGGAGGGGCGATATCATTGTTCCTTAGCTCTTATGAATGTGCTATGGACTATATTGGCATGATATGAAATAATATGTGTATATTATGTAACATAGTCTCTTGATTTTTCTTAAAATATCCCTGTGATATCTTTGTCCAACATATCTGAGAAAATTAGAAAATAAAATATATATATATATAAGCTGGATGAGTTTTAGATAATGGTGTGGTTGATATTTTAGCAGTTTTAATACAAGAAGACAAGTGCTATATCATCCAAAAATCGATGAAAAAGACAACACAAACAAGTGATATCTGCCGGAAAATCTGATATGCATCTCTATATACATATAAAAACAAGAAAAGAATTGAAAAATATTTGAACTTGTTTGTTTCACTCTTTAGAAAATTGATTTTTCCAGAAATTGATAGGAAAATTTTCTTATATTATAGAACATTTATTACTATATATTTATAAATATTAATATAATTTTTTTAATAAAATATTAAGAATATTATTTAAAATTAAAAATTATTGTTAATTGAAATAATTTATATAAAACGAATATAAAAAATGCAAAAAAATTAAAAATAAAAACTCATAATTCATTTTCTTAAACAAACACACCATTAATCTTTTTTCAAAACAGATTTTCATAAGGTTCTCTTTTGATTTTTTGAGGGAAATATTTAAAAGATTTTTTTGTGAAATATAAATATGGGATGTAAATAAATTTGGTCCAATAGTTGACTTTGACTTCACCCACTCTCTTAGACAATGCAGAGGGGGGTTTGAGCCTTTTAACTCTTGCAAAAAAAGGCCTCGGATCTATTCTACATCTTGAACGACTTGCCTACCAAACTATATTAACTATGCCCTAATTGTGACCCACCTCGGTCTATGCCCTAACTGTGACCCACCTCGGTCTTCTTTTTTTGTTTTAATTATAAGAGGAAAGTAAAATTTATATCAACAATGCAATTAGTGTCTTGAATCTAAATCACACTTATTGACCTGTTTAGTTTTAATATTGTTGTTGATGCAACTTTTGAAATTAAAAATAAGGGTTAAATCACAATTTAAGCATAAACTCGGCAACAATTTTTTTGGGTAACTTTTATATTAGGGTTAAAATTCTTTTTAGTGCAAGCTAGTCCTTAAATTTGACAATTGTTTCTATATTAGAGCCTAAACTAGCAATTGTTCCCACATTGAGGCTTGAAATTTTTTGTCTAAGTCCCTGAACTTGATAATTGTTCTTATAGTGGGACCTAAACTCGATAATCATTCTCACATTAAGACTTGAGCTTTAAAGTTTTCAAAGAAATATTAAATGTTAACTTAAAAAAATAACTTTTTCCTCTGACAAGTTCGAGAGTATGTTCAGGCTTCTAAATTTGACAGTCGCCTAATTACAAGTGATACTACTAAGAAATTTGTCAATTTAGAAATTCCTCCAGAATTTCCAAAAGAATGGTCAGATGCAGGATACATCATATCCATTTTGGTGCCATACGCCTCACCCTCAACTATCAGGGAACAGAAGGCAAACCAGTTGTTGCCAGAATTGCTTTGTTGGACTCAATGTATCTAACCAAGATGTCTGTATTGCAACAATAGAAGCCACACTAAATTCTGGACTGGTTATGGTGACACTTTTCCCAAACTTCACTATGTCCTTGCATGATCCAAATCTGTTGACTGCCTTAAAAGTTCAAATCCAAATTATTGGCGCTCCTCAAATTGCTTCATCCATTATTGCAACTCTACACTCTCAAATAGTGTACAGAGTTCAAGATCATGCTTTTAACCTTTCAAATCATGGTACTGGAGATTCTCTTCTCATTTCAGTTAATACTTAAGATCAGCCTCATTGCATTCATGTCCCAAGACAGATTCCAAAGGCAGAATTAATAAAGTTACTACCTGAAAAGTAGATTACAAATTATGAAATGCTCCATGAGCATGATCAGCTAATTCAGTCCACTAAAAGTCAAATCACTTCTAAGAAGGATGGAACTACAGAAATTAAGTTTGATCATAGCTATCTGCAAAGACCAAAAACACCCTCTGTATTTCCAACCATGTTGATGATGTAACCAGTACCAGATCCAAAAGAAAGGCATATCCCAAATGATCCAAAATGCTGTTGTGGACTTTGTGAACCAGGAGTAGAAATAAAGCTTATTGAAAGCTTTATTGCTGATGGAAAACCACAATACATGTTCAAAGATCCAAAAATAGGACACTATCCATGGGCTCTTAATTGTTCTTGTGAATTATATGCTGATGATCGTTTTACTGCTTGGATAGACAGTCTAGATCAAGAAGCATTCAAACACAGCAAACGAAAGACCAAAAAGAAGTCTTCCCAAGATGAGTTCTATGAAAGATATATGAATGAAGATTCTTTTATTGGTCCCTTAGGAGAAGATAATGGTAAATTTTTATATATTGTTGATTATTCAGCCAAATTGCCACAAAGCCAAACTTATCCAATAAATCCAAAACCATCTCCTCCTCCAAAGTCCTCATCTCCTCCCTCATTCAAAAGGGATACAAATTCAAAGAAAACATTTTTCCCTCAGCCTTGCTACAAGCAAATTCACAAATGGGTTCAAAAGAATCCATTTCCTGAAACCACAAAAATCCCTGAACCAACTCCAGTATATATGTATCAATCTATGGATACTACATATGATTAAAATTTTCCACCTTTACAGGAATTCACCCAACAGGGATATTCTCATAATCCTAAAATTCCCACCAAACTTCAAGCTGATGAATCAAGCAAACCTGTAAAGGTTAGTGCAGCTGAAGCAACATTAAACTAGCAAGTAGAAAATGTAGTTACGCAAAATAAAGCCCTCAAAAGGCTAGATTCTAAAGTCACTCAGTTAGACTCAAAAATTTCAAATGTAGAAGCTAAGCTTGATGATAATTCTAAAATTGTAAAAGAATTAATTATTCTTTTACAAAGAAGATTGAAAGAAGTTTCCAATGAAGCTACTGCTCCAAGACAAGATTTATTTTCTCATATGGCACAAAGAGATAAAGAAATCCAAAAGTCGAAAGACCAGATCAAAACTCTGAAAGAAACGGGGAAAATTCCTAGACCAAAAATGAATTTTAGAGATTCAGATACAAAATTTCTATTATTTCCCTCAATCAGACAAACAAGTCCTCCAACAGAAGGAACTTTTATCAAGTTTCCTTCAGTTCCTGAAAAGAAAAAAATCAAGTCTACATGATTTTCATATGCAGATAAAGAAAAATATGGAGAAAGCGAAAAAAGAGCCAAGAAGAAACACTTTTTTCACAACATGAGTTAAAACAACTGGGATAAATACCAATTCTTGAAGAATGACCTCCACCAAAACAAACTTCCAAATCTTTGATGATCCAAATCAATTATTTGTCCTCTTTCTTGAGAGATTGCCAAGAAAAATTGATACCAAGAATTTCAGCCATTCAATTATCAGAATAAGAAGATAATTCTAAAAAAGAAATTTCATCAGAACCTTCATCAATTGAAGCATCAATAGATTCTTCTTCTTATTCCTCTTCAAAAGAAGAAAGATCAGAAGAAAACTTCCAGAAAATTGTTCAGACCTAGCCAAAAGTGGAAGTTCCTTCAGATGATGATCCCATGATAGATGAAACTCAACAAGGAGAATCTTCTTCTCAAGTTCCAAGAACTACAAAAGGACCATCCATTGGTAAGATAACCTTCACGCTTGATGATATTCCACTAGAAAAGTGGCCAGCCAGAATTCAAGAATTTTATTCTTGGCTTGACACTCAAAAGCTTACTGAAGAAAGTAATTACAACATTCTCTTAGAATTTGTTTCTAGATTTACAGGAATATTAAGAGACTGGTGGAATTCAATTAACCAGGATTCACAAATGCAATTCTTGGTTCTTCAAGATTTAAGTACTCTAATCAGGATCATACACCAACATTTTGTTAGTAATCTAGATGATTTGCTGAACATAAAGAGGAAAGAGTTTTTCAAGAGAAAATGTTGCTCCTACAGCAAAAGAGATCTGTCAAAACACTTTAAAATAATGACAAAACTCTTCTGCTCGTTAAGACTCAACAACAATCTCAAGCCAGTAATCCTTGCCTTAATCCCAGATTCATTACAGGTAGCAGTTAATCAAGCCCTCTAGAGGCAAAACAAAGATATTTTAAGTTTCACAGCTGGAGAAATCCAACAAGAAGTCTTTATTGCTCTGAAAGACATTTGCAATAGAAGAAAGATATTTAAAGACTATCTCCATGGAGACAAAAGGATTGACAAAGCTTGTGATGATTCATATTTGAAGTTCAAATGCCTAAAAGATCACACTTGTGTTTGCAAAACCAAGAAAATGAGACATTTCAAGAAATTTATCTTCTAACGAAGACAGTCCTCCAAAACTTCAAGTAAATAGAAGCCAAAGTGGAGATATTTGAAAAAGAAAAAAATCTCCTAGAAGTTCAAAATCCTCAAAATGTTATCTCTGCAATCAAAAAGGACATTTTGCAAAAACTTGTCCAAATAACAAAAAAAGGTTAAAGATGATCCAGCAAATCCAAGAGAAAGTTAGAATTTCAATCAAAAGAGATGATGATCTTGAATCTCTTTTTTCAATTGAAGATGAGCCAACAGAAAAATCTTTGTGTGCTATTCCAACATACTTCTCAGAAAATGATTCTGATTTTTCAGACTCATCTATTTGCATGACTATGCAAATCCCACAAGATCGACAAAAACAATATCGAATAGTTGTAAAAGACACTGTTCCAGTTCCCCAGGTTCTGGTAAAAATTTATTTGGATAAATATAGTAAGTCAATTACTGTTATTGTTTTTCTTGATACCGGAGCCACTGGTACTATAATGAACCCAAATGTTTTTCCAGCAAACTGGTAGAAACCTTACACAACATTTTTTAACTCAGCTGCAAATCATCTATTTGCTACTTACTTGAAAAGTAAGCCTATTACAATCTAGTTTTTTCCTAGATACTTTATTCAAACAAGTATTCTTGGATCAAAACTCCGAGGAAAAGACATTGTCATTGGATTTGATCTTTATTCTAAGGCCCAAAAATTGAGAATTCTTCCAGATGGGCTTAGATATAAAAATCAATTCCAACCTTTTGTACAAATAACCAAAGTGTTCACTCTTCAGTTAGACAAAATTTCCCAAATAGTCCAAAAACTCAAAGACCTTGCCTATGCCAATTCTTATACTGAATTTCTCACCAAATGTTCAAACCTTTTGTGGAAAAATCCAGATTTCTTCATTTCTTTGCCATTTAAGAAAATTGAATATCTCAATCCCACAAAAGTGAGCCATCAAGGGATGAATCCTAAACATCTCTCTTTAACTGAAAAGGAATGTGCAGATCTTCAAAGTCAAGGGTTGATAGAACCTTTAGAATCACAATAGGCATGTGAAGCTTTTTATGTCAACAAAATATTTGAACAAATAAGAGGAAAACTCAAGCTAGTGGTAAACTATGAGCCTCTAAACCTTTTTCTTCAAGATGACAAGTTCCCGTTGCCAAACAAAAAGACATTATTTTTTCAGTTTAGCCAAAGCTAAAGTCTATTCCAAGTTTGATCTTAAAGCTAGATTTTGGCAATTAGGTGTCATTTTAGAAGACAGACCAAAAATAGGATTTTGTATCCCAAACAGACACTACTAGTGGAAAGTAATGTCATTTGGATTGACAACAGCACCCTCTAAATTTCAAAAGGCCATGACAAGAGTTTTTCAGCCAATCATGCATAGTGCTTTGGTGTACATTGATGATATTTGATAATACTCTAGAATGACATATTTTTATGTATTAATTATGTGTTTATTCTGAGTATGATCCTACTAATTTGAGCTATTTATGGTTTTTTATCTTATAGGGACTAAATTGGAGGCCAAAGCATAATTAAGGCCAAAAGCGTGAAATTAGAGATAAAATGGGCCAAGGTGCGACATAGGGAAAAGTTTGTGCCAAAAGTGCAAGCATGGAGCACACAGGGGTTAAAATGCAAAAGAAGATATTTTATTCTATCAATACTCTATTTTGATTATATTAGGATAATTAATATTAAGATAATTATTAGGGATTATTTAATTTTAGGATTTTATCTTTATTTACCTTCAATTAAATGTATTTATCTTTTGGGAGTTTAAGTATGATTAGACTATCTTCCCTAGCACTATAAATAGGGGGTGAGGTGACTCAAAATTTATTCATTCTTTTCTATAAACACTCTCTTCCCCATAAATTCAGTCTTTTTGTTCTTTCCATATTTCCATAAAAATTTCATTTTCTATTAATTTTATTTGTTTTTCCCAAAAAATCATGAGCCACTAAATCTAATTTAGCCGAAGGTTGTCGAAAATCCCTAAAAATGGTTCTTGAGGTTTAGAATCTGTACTTAGACTTCTCAATAGGGTATTCATCATTTCTCCGCATTACGGGGCTGACGCTTCCGTCCATGTCTCTTAAAAAGTGATCTTTTTAACGTGTGCAAGGAACGGCCGCTTTGTATATTTTGAGAATGTTGCACAGTCGGTTCGTTAGCTTACTGCTTCAGAGGTTGGTGGGCCCAAGAGATAAAATGGCGTGGGATTCACCATTGAGAAATGTTGATCTAGCATAAGACAATCCCACAGGAGCGATTGTTGGCTAGAGTCAGGTTCCACTAAATCGTAAGTCTAAATCCTTGGAGCTGGTGGTCGTAGGCGTCCTCTTCTACTATAATTGGCTTATTCAGCTTGAGAAGGATCATCCAAAAACCGAGGATTGAACCCAAGGCGGATCGAGACAACTGAAGGCTGGAATTTTTCCATAAGAATTTCTTCATCTCAACTCTATTTCCTATTTTTAATTTTCGCAATTTCAATTCGGCTTCTTAATTCTGTTTTTATTTTATTTTCGTTTCCAGATCAAACTTTTAATTCTGTTGTTTTTATTTTTCTAGGAACGCAGGTTTTCTTGGGTACGATTCTGCCCAGGATTTTGAGAACAAGCATTCGTATAATCCGGTCCCTGAGGATTTGACCCTACTTTCCCTTTACTATTCTTTTTATTATTTTTTAAGGAATAGGATATTTTTGGTGCTTTCAACGACCGCATCAATATTCCTTTATACAGCCCAGATGAGTCCACTCATTCCAAGCTCCTTAACGGATTTAGTCAACTTATATTCCAATATGGGATAATGATCTCTGAAAAGAAGATGCAAATCAACAAAACAAAGATAGAGTATCTTAGGATGAATTTCAAAGAAGGAAAATATTTTTCAAGACCACATATTGTTGAAAAGCTACTTGAATTTCCTGATAAATATTTAACCAGAAAGCAGGTTAAACAATTTGTGGGAGTTATAAATTATCTTCGAGATTTTATTCCTAAAATCTTTAAATATATTCATCATCTCACCAAAATGTTGAAGAAAAATCCACATGTATAGACTGAATCTTAGACCAAAGCTATCCAAAGGCTTAAAGAGAAACTGCAGCATCTTCCAACATTGCAAATTCTTTCTGAGGGTAAAAGGATTCTTCAAACTGATGCAAGTGATAAATACTGAGGAGCCATATTATTTGAAGAATTGAAGGGGAAAAGACATATATGTGGATTCAATAGTAGAAGATTTTCTGATGCAGAACTTCATTACCATTCTACTTTCAAAGAAATCCTTGCAGTAAAAAAAGATATTTCAAAGTTTGAATTTCATTTACTTGGATACCATTTTTTGATTGAAATGGATATGTTTTCCTTTCCAAAGATGCTCAAATTCAAACAGAAGATGGTTCCACATCCACAGCTCTTAAGATGGGCTGAATGGTTTTCAAAATATTCCTTTGATGTAAAACGCATTAAAGGGAAAACCAATGTCTTAGCATATCTGTTGACTAGGCCGACAAAGGAGGTATTAACATTCGGAATTTTCCAACCCAAACCCATAATGATGTACAAACCAGCATCCTCCTCTTCAAAATCTCCTGAACAATCTTTTCCCATTCCACCAAACTTAAATCCAGAATTTCCCCCAGAAGTCATGAGACTGGTAACAGAAAAAACTTTTCATCAAAAGGCTTATGACATGATGTTTGAATACCAACTCCAAATTTTTAGAAATTTTGGAGACCTTGCTCAAAACCCTTTGGTGTCCATTCTAATTATCACTTTATTCATCCTATTAGATGGATTTGTTTCATGGAAGTTCCAGAAGAATAAAATAGTTTTTATGGTGTATTACTCATCTTTACTATATAGCCATTAAATTCTCTGTCAAAAATCTCAAGTATTCTCTCTGCAATGCAATTCATGGAAACATCCAGCCAGAATATCAAAACTTTTTCACCTTTTTGAGCTGGTTTTATCCTCTTGATCAGTGGTTGAACATGGTTACAAATGAACAAATGAGAACCCCTAGATATGAAGTTGTAATCATCTTTTATAAACCACAATATTTTGTACAGTGTGGACATGCTACTCAGTTAGGATCTTTCCTGACTGCCTGGATTCACAGAATTTATCCAGATGAAGTCACATATTCTGATAATGAATACAGAAACTTGCTGAAATATCTTTGCCAACTCAACAGAGTTATCCCAGTTGAGATATGGCCACCTCCAGATATTGATACACCTTGGGATACAGTGCCAGATCGTCCATACTACTAACAAATTCTTCAAGCACTTCGAGAATATAAAGCAGAGATACCAGATCCTTCTGAATGGTTACAAAAGTATCCTATGCATTGTAGCCAAGTTGAAATGGAAATGATAAGGCTTCATAATAGCACACTCTAAGATGATAAGGATGAAAATCATGATGACAACAATGAGCTTGACCCTGACTATGACAGTGGATGTTCTCTAGACAGTGCACAGCTTCCTCATTCCAATGCCAACAGTTAAAAGCATGAGCATGATAGAGGATCTTTCACTTTATCTTTACCTTTAAGTCACTATTAAGAATCTTTTCTTGCTTTTATGTCTGTACTATTACCAGATGCATTATTAAGAGTTACTGTAACTATGTTTGTTTGTATCTATCTCCTTCATTTATAAAAGGAGAAGTATTATCTCGTTGTAATCACGATAGCTTTCATAAATAAAATCCCAGTGTGTTTTTATATACTATGGCTTTCTAAATTCTCTCTTTTCTTTTCTGAGTTTAAGCAAGGAAATGAGTACTCATAAACTTGTGGAATGAGTTATTATAAAGTATACTCTGTGCTTGCCATATATATGGATCCTGCACAACAGAAATATAAAACTCATATATAAAATATTAATATTGTTGAGGATCAATGAGGTGTCATTATTTAAGATTTTGTAGCTAAAAGACAGTGCCTTGTTGAATGACCAAGAGGAAGGTCTGTTTCTAGCATAGCATAATTGCTACAATTTCTTAAGTTTTGAATCCCGTCCGACATCCTCTCATTATTGGTTCCATAGTTAAAATCATGATTTACCAACTTAATTAAAAAAAAAAAAAAAAAAGCCAACAACTAAACTATTTTTTCCATTTTTTGCAGCTTAAAAAGTGTCTTTTCAATAAAATTGGTTTTATTGTCTTATCTAATTAAACTAATTTAGATATTCTACTAATATACAGGTTAATTGTATTATTAATTATATATTTAATTATTATTATAAATTTATTTAATTTTTATAATTTTTTACTAGTAATTTAATTATAAAATTAAACCATGCATAGGTGACAACTATTTTATGATTAGTTTAGAAATAATTGTTATTAAAACTATTCGAAAATTTTATTTTAGTGTATATGATATGCATATGCATATGTATGTTATCATATATAATAAACAATAAAATAAAATAAGATTACTTCCTTTTCCTGTTTTTAAAAAATAAATATTATGTTTATATTTTATTCCTAAATCAATTTAAATGAAATTATTATATGATGTCATTAATAGTGATAAATAATATGGTAATTAAATTAGTTATTATATAATGTGATTAAATTAAATTGAAATCATAAAATTAAAATGTTGTATAATGTAATTAAATTAAGTTAAAAATGGATCTCATAAAAAAATTCTTCTTTTTTCTTCTAATCATTTGCTTCTTCTCCTTGTTTTGTCCAATGACAGTGTTAGCCTCCAGGCTGGCTACCACTCACATTTTTCTCTCTCCCTCCCACCAACCCTCTCTTTCTTTTTTTTTTCTCATTCACTCCGTGCGTTTTCTCTCTTTCCAGTTTACAGATTTATTTTGTAAGTATCTTTGTTGTCTTCACAAGTTGCGATGGACAAATGATGGTGTCTGTTGTCACTGAAACTCCACTAGCCACCATCAATTTCTCTTGAAAAGTGAGTGGGTATTCGTCGACTTCTTAATCTATTTTTATTTTGAAAGTATTTCAGAATAATAAATGATTTCACGAGTCGATTTAAACCTATGTTGTCTTGAGTTTTATATTTTTTTTGTTTATATTTCATTACTTAATAAGTCACTTTTAGAAAGTTTTTTCTGTTCTTGTAGCACATTTTTTAGTCTTGTTTATGCATATAGTCTTGCTTTTGCATGTGATTTTAGAGATGATTTTGTTTCGTTCTCTCAAGTTTGATGGATGCCCGATACTTTTGCCGAATTTGTTCGCCTGCCACTTTGAACCATCTAAGACTGATTTCCTTATCATGATAGTTGCTTGCAATCACTTTAGATATATCATACTTGAATTATGACAAAATCGATTATCAACATGTTGTAATGTTCTATTGATGTTGAGGATGAAATCTTTGTCATGGAGCTTTTAACAAAGAACTTATAGCATATTTTAACGTTTTAAATACTTTAACTTAATTTAAAAATGTATACAATACTAATAGCAAAGATTTTCCTAATTTTTAGTCGATTTTGTGGTCTAAATTAAAAAAACAAAAACAAATTTAGTTTATATTATTTTTTTATAAATATATTTTTCACCTGCATCTATAAATATGCCATAATCTAATTTAATTAAACACGTACCAATACCAAATACTAGATTCATCTTTTCAACTACAATTACAACATTAATAAATACTGAAATGGTTATATCTTTGAATCAATCGAGTCCCCCTTATCATAACAAAGCCTACAAGTCTTGGTCCAAGTTGGTTCCTTAGCCTGCTGCACCCTGGCTAAGGATGGTTCCATATTAGGGTCGCCAGAATCCTAAAACCCCAAGGGGGACCGACCATAAAAATTGGTCAGTGGTCAAGCCCCCAAATATCCATGATGACTCACACACACCCTGGACCATTCATAAAATAATTTCAACTGAAGTTGGTTTCCAACTTTTACTGATACATTTCATAAAATCGTTAGTCTTAATCTATTTGTTCTTAGATTCCGACTTTGCCGGTGGGCCTTTTTTCTTATGTATAAATTTGTATGCCCCACTAATTAATGTGATGAAATTGATGTGATTTCAGACTTCCAATTTCCAACCTTTGTTTTTCAGGTTCCACTCAACCATCAAAATTTTATCAAATTACTTTGTTTTTAAGAAAAATTTTGATTCTCATTAATTCATCGTACATATAAATAGGAAATTTCATTAATTTAAGCTACATAAAATATTTAATTAAGTTGATATCACGATTTAAACTAACTCTAACTTAATTAGTAAAATTAAATTTATGGCGTATTGATCATGTGGATGAAATGAAATTATATAACAAATATATTTATTAAAAATTCACATTAAAATTAATTAATTATCATTTTGTTTAGGGTTCAAATTTCATTATGATCACATTTTTATTGATTTATTTTATATATATATATATATATACATTATGATCACATTTTTATTGATTTATTATATATATATATATATATATATAAAATAAAAACACCCTACTAAAATATAACTTAATTTGCATATGAGAGGATATTTTAATAATTTTATAAATGAGCCGGTGCTCAGTTAACTCATGGCCAAACTCAATAAAACGCTTAAAATAAGTATAAATAATTAAAACCATTTTAAAAATAATAAAAATATTATTCTAAAGCTATCTTTATATTTTTATATTTTTATTAAATATATAAATAAAATAACTTTCCTCAAATAAATCACCCCTATAAAAAAAAAAACTAGTCTCTATTTTTAAAAATAATCTATCTTTTCCTTTTAAAAACATGTCATATATTTAAAAGATAAATAGAATTTTTTTCAAATATATTTTATAATTATATTTTCTATATAAAATCTTTACCTACATTACTGATATGACATACTCTATTTAAAGAAAATATACCCATTTCTCACAATTATTTACATTGTATTATATACTTGCAAAAAAAAAAAATTACATTGTATTATATTTGTATACATATCACCTATTTTATGTTATTGTTGTCATGTTTTATTACATATCATATTACACACATTCCATGTGCCACAATTTCTAATATATTTTTAAGTAACTCATTTATACATATTACATTTTTTAACAAAAAAATTTATGCTTGTAATTTTTTGTAGAACTGGGTATTTTAATTTTCTATCTCAGTTTGACTCTTTTTATTCAAGTTATTTGTGCTCACTTTGACAGAATATTTATACATTTTTAAATTACTTTTAAACCCCTCAAACCAATAATTAGTGGATAAACTACAAAAAATTGTCACTTTTATTTACCTCATATTACATTTTAGTAACTTATGTTTGAAATGTTACATTTTAGTCACTTACGTTATTGTTTTGTTACGAAGTGGTCACTCTACCATTAAGCTCTGTTACCTCCCTAATGGCGGTCCTACGTGGCAGTTCAAATGAGTTTTAAATGCCAACTTAAATATCTTACGTGGTAGTACAAATTAAATTTATTTTATTAAAAACATGTTTTCATCTCAATTACTGGATATCTAAATTGGCATTTAAAACCCATTTGGACCGTCAAGTAGGACTGCTGTTAGGGAGATAATGGAGTTTATCAGTAGAGTGACCACTTCGTAACAAAACAATAACGTAAGTGACTAAAATGTAACATTTCAGACATAAATGACTAAAATATAATTTGATGTAAACAAATGTGACTATTTTTATAGTTTACTCATAATTAATTGTAATTACGTGAGAAACACATTACACGCCTCATAATGCACCCAACTTATCAGGGATTAGTGGCCGAACAAGGAAGAACCATAATATATAATAGTAGGGGTGTGGCCATTAACTCAATGGAGGAGAAAGAAAATTTGATGAACTCCATTGGAGGTCATGTTGGCCCTGAGAAAGGAGGAAGATACTGAGATTCTTGAAATTGAATTTTGGGAGAATCGAATTCATAGGTTTTATTTGATCAATTATCTAACAGTGCAACCTTGGTTGATGGATTTCTGAATGGCATTAATGTATCCTAATAATGTTGTGGCATGTATAATTTATTCTGTATAAGTATTGGTTTAAATTCAATCTATTCTTTCATAATCGATAATTGCAGCTCGAAAGTTAAACTTAAATTATTATAAATTACTCTTTTAAATATTCTTACACATAAATAAAAAGGTTAATCATGAAATATCTTCACATTTACTGCTTAACGAGATTTAATCAAATGTCAACCATGCTAACACAAGGACTTTGACAATTCCAAACTAATTTATTTTAATTCTTGTTTGAATATGAGATCGTACAAACAATACATGCTGTGAAAGTTTCTAACAAATACAATCGAGCTTTTAGGAGATGTAATTCAAGGTACAATCGAAAATAATATGATAACTCAAAAAAATTCGAATCTATTAAAAAATACGTCGTAAATCAACTAATATTTTAAACTTGAAAAACAATAACTTCAATTTAATAATTTCCATCTTATTTATGTATATATTATTTTTAAATTTTAAATAATTTTGCTCCATTCGTATCATCTTATAGAAATATTTAAAAAAAATAAACAGATTAGAACTCAACATTTATAATTTTTTATTTTAAAATTACTATTACTTTTATTTTATAAATAATATAAATGGAATAAAATCACAAGGCTAAACTGCAAATGGATGTAACTGTACAAAAGTGGTCACCACCTCTGAAGTCTTAACTTTTTTTTTCTTTTATATTTTTAATTTATTACTTTACTGCAACGTGTTTAACGCGTCCCCTCTTCTGAGGCTTTTTATTATTACCTGAAAAGACCAAGTAGGCCCTTACTGTATTTATGTTACACTAATTTATTTTAATAATTAAAAATATTAGGAAAAAATTGAATCATAATTAAAGTCAAAAAGAAAATAATAATTTAAAAATTTTAAATGTTGAATTTAATTTTATATTATTGAAATAGCAGTGAAAATGTAACTTAAAAATAAATAATTTAAAGCTAATAAAGTGTTGGTTAGTTAAGGCTCATGTGTGATTTTATCAATTTTTTAAAATTTTCGTTGAATATATATAATTATATTTATAACAATAAAAAATGTAATTTAAATTATAGTGAAAAGAGTAATTTAATTTAGATATAAACTGTAATTACAATTTTAATAAATATTTTTAAATAATAAAAATAAATCTTATTTTAATTCTAATGTAGTAACATAATAAACAAGAGATAATATTTATTTTTATTCGTACAAAATATTATTTTTTTTCAAGGATTTTTCTAAACTCATGATTATGTATAGATTATTATGTGTTTAGAAAAATTTGTATAAAGTTTGATATAATATCCTATTTAAATATAAGTTTGCTCCATCCACCTACAATAATGCTTGCTTCTCCTTCTCCTTCTCCTTCCTCATCATCTCCATTATAGCAGTCCTTATCTCTCTCCCTCTTCCATCCTCTTCTGTACGGCATTTGAAGAATTTCTGGGATCCCACAATTATATCCAAAATTAATAATTTACAACCAAAAAGAAAAATACACCATTTGCTGTTATTATCCTATATTAAGTCATGGTTTGCACATGCAAATCCCTTTTTCTTTAAAAAAAAATCATGGAATATTTGGTTTTTGTTTATACTTGATGATTGTTTTAAAAAAGAGCTTGAAAATGATGCCAGATTTTCCCTACCTTTAGAACCTCATATTCGTCCATTCATTCTTTTTTTGCCTCTTAAAATTCCTTTACTCTCTTCTTTTTTCTTATTTAACTCTGTATATATATATATATATATATATATATATATTAAAATAATTAATTTGGACATAAAATTTAAAGTGTAATAAGAAAAGCAAACATGGTATTTAATTTTTGTAGTTGTAATAATGTGAAAAGGCATTCATTTAACTTACTCTCTCACAACACTATTCAATCATTTGATCCAAGCCAGCTGGTCCTCTACTTTTAATTATCTTAATTGTTAATTAAAAATAACAATAAATTAAGAATCCAGTAAATTTGAGATTCAAATATCAACCTCGATAATTGGTTTTCGTCTAATTCTTTTTATATAAAAAATAAAAATTAAAGTATGATTAAGCGATTATTAAAGTGGTTAAGTTACAAAATTATTTAAAAACAAAGAATTGGATAAAATTAAATAATTGTTAGACAAACTTTTACTTGCCAGAGGGGTTTACTGAACATGCCTTATTTATTTAGATTATTATTTTTAACTAATCATGATTAGGGTTTCTTTTTTTAATTTTTTTTAAAAAAATCCCAACATAAATGCCAACATGAGATGATGGAAGCTACCAAGAAACTAAAGAAAGAGAGAGGAGTGGGGAGTTAATAAAAAAATAAAAAAAATGGAAAAACAAATAAGGGTCACATTAGAGACCATGTGAGTCTGATTTGGGGACAAAGCAAGGCAAAGGGAAAAAAAGAGTGGGGGCTCTTACAAACAGTTCACATGGGGAAGAAGAAAGGACATGATTCTTACAAGTTCCCTTTCTTTCACAGCTCATCTCCCTACCCCAAATTCCCTACATCTTCCCACTACTTAAATCTCTATGTATTATTATTTTCCCATATATATAATATGCATATTTTATAATTCGGTATAAAACTAATAAAATGTTATACGATATTTTTATCTGTTTTTATGTGATGTGTATTCGTTTAAACTAATTATTGATTTTTATATTTCATGTAGGTCTATATGCATTAAAACTACCCATATCTCCTCTCAACCCTTAAATAGGAGGAAACTATGTTTCAATACACTCAAATACACTTTTTCTTATACTAACAACAATGTCAATACCAATAAAACTAATACTCAAATGACGATCATAATTTTTTTTAAACTACTTATGGAATAAAAAATATACTACTAATATATTAAATACTAACTCGTATACAAAATTAATTTAAATTCGAAACCAACCATGTAAATCCCTAAACGAAGAAAAAAAAAGCAATGTATTAAGCAACTTACATTTATGTTCATCTCTCCTCCATGAATATTCTTCTATTAGATTTTCTTCCAATGATCTGTAACCAATTTGCCATATACTTAATTATAGGCACATGCATTTACTAACGTACAGAATATAAATGGAATAAATTAATATTTTTTTTCTTGAAACGCTTTTAATTATAATAATATTTTAGTAGGCTTCTCTATTATAAGGTTTATGTTAAATGAATATTTTTAATACATGAATTAATTTAATTTATATATTATTAACAAGAATTAAATAAGGTCATATTTTTAAAAAAATAGTATTTATTGTTCATAAAATGTTATTTACTATTTAATATAGTTAATATTTTGAAAGTTTCTATAATTCTATAAATAAAATATTTTTATTATTTTTTAAACAGTAAATAATAATTTTATTTATTTTTTTAATATTAAATAGACTAATTTGATCCAATCCTTTAATAGAGGGACTTAACAAATATTTTCACCTTTTAATTATTATTACTAGCGTGAGCTTAACATATAGGGCTCTCTCTTTTTTTGTTATTGTTTTTTTATATAGGTATTGTTATAATGTATATATATTGAAAGGTATATTTATATGAACTTTATACATTATAAAGATGATATTTCTGTTCTTGTAACCTAAGTTTATCAGCAACTTTGAATAACAATGGTTTACCAACAATTTGGTACCATAATTCATTGAATGGTTCTGAATATGTAAAACTTTTTCCAATCACTATTTTCCCTACAAAATGGACCTATATCTAATTTTTCTTTTAACAAGGACTATATTTGCTACACTGCTAATTTAACTAAGTCACTGTGTAGGCATTTTTATAAGTACGATTATCATAATGTAGGAGAGCTCAATTGATATAAATAAAATTGAACACAAAATTTTCCATAATTTTTTTTTCAACTTAAATAAATTAGTGAATTCAATCAGAGACATAACCTGTTTATGGATTCAAAAATGATGATATATAGAGATATAGAAGTAATATGTATATTAAATATGTGTGCAAGTGACATATAGATATCCATCAGCAATGAAAACGAATATCAAAGAACTTGTGGATGTGTAGGGCTTATAATATATATATATATATATAGAAAAAAAGGCATATAATACACAAATGCATATACCATATGTTGGAAAGGTTATAAGATAATGTTTGAATATAAAAATATAGAGATAGTTGAGGCCAATGAAAGGGGTCACATCGGCACGTGGTGGTGCTGATTCCACCCAGTTATTAAACTCACACTGCGACTTTCCCATCGGAAAAAAGCCCCCAGCTGTTGCTAGCTGTCCCTAATCTCCCCCCATGTGACCCACCTCTCACTGCCCCTCCCCCTTAATAAAAAATCCCCCCATTGCAAAAAGGAAAAAGAAAGAACTGTGTAAGTTTATATCATTGGCTTCAAAGGACTTATATCATATGATGTTGGTGTTTGTGTTTGGGTTTGGGTTTGGGGGTTTGAGTTGATATATGTGTGTGTGTCGTGTAATATTTTTGTGTGTTTGGTTGTATAGTTAGTTGTTGGTTAGTTTAAGATTAGCTTTGTTTTTCGTGCTCTTTTTATGTATTTATATATTTATTGAGTTTTTGGGGTTTGTGACATTGGTGTAGAATGGCACAATTACCTCCAAAAATACCCAACATGACCCAGAATTGGCCTTCTTTTCCACATCAAAGATTGCCTACAATGGCAAACTTCATTTCCACCACTGCCAACACCGCCACTATGAATGCCTCCCACCACCACCAGCCTTCTTGGGTCGACGAGTTCCTCGACTTCTCCTCCGCACGCCGCGGGGCTCACCGCCGTTCCATTAGCGACTCCATCGCTTTCCTCGAGCAACCATTGGTGGAGGAATGCAGGGACTCCAACACCAACCACAACAACAATGCCATGATAACGGAAACCAATGTGTTCGATCGTCTCGACGACGAACAGCTCATGTCTATGTTCTCCGACGACGTAGCCGTCACCATGGCTGCTGCACCGACGTTATCCTCGTCCAACCCTTCCACTCCGACGTCCGATCAAAACAGCAACAATGACGAGAAACCAGTGCCGTCCCTGGATCTGCAACAGCCCAAGAACGAACCAGGAGAAGTCGAGAGCTCATGCAAACCTGAACCACAAGCTGCTCAACCTCCATCAACCTCCAATGGCGACCCCATCGTTGATCCCAAAAGGGTTAAGAGGTAAAACAAATCAAAACCCATTACTATTCGACATTTTTTACACCATTATAAATATTTTAATTTTATTTTGGGTGATGAACAGAATTCTGGCAAACCGGCAATCAGCACAAAGATCAAGAGTTAGAAAGCTGCAATATATTTCTGAACTTGAAAGGAGCGTCACAACATTACAGGTGCAAAATTATAATAATATATATCATCAATATGTGTATGATTTTTTTTTCTTCAAATTTGTTTTAATTTTATTTTCTTTGATATACAAAAAAATGAAGACTGAAGTATCAGCATTATCACCAAGGGTTGCATTCTTGGATCATCAAAGACTGATTCTCAATGTTGACAATAGTGCTTTGAAGCAAAGAATTGCAGCTTTGGCTCAAGACAAGATTTTCAAAGATGGTAAGACTTGGTTTTTTTTCTTTCTTTAATTATAATTAACTAGTACTATAATATGTGTTCAGAATTTAGCTCAATTGGTTTAATATATTTAGGCAACACAATAAATGGTACTTACCATTTTTCTCCTCAATCATGATATTTTAGTTGCTAGTTTAAGAAATTATTAGTTAATTATCTTTAAATTATTTCAAATAAACCTTTGTTTGCTTTGATAATTAGAATCCCCCCTCCCCTTTAATAGAATGGTAGAATAAATTATAATATTAAGCAATAGTTGTATACATGCCATAACAGTCTATGGCATATTTAATTTTCATATACATGCCAAATTTCCTATTTTTTTTTCTTTGTTAATTATTGTGTAGGACATTTTAATTCCTTTTTTTAAGTGAAATTATTTTTGGGTTCTTTTATATGTTTATTTTTATTATACTTTCAGTAAATGATTCTATACATTGTGAAGCAGTAAAATTTACCCATTATTGTAACATTTATTTTTCAGCTCATCAAGAGGCACTGAAGAAGGAAATTGAAAGGCTAAGGCAAGTGTACCAGCAACAACAAAGCCTCAAGAAAATGAACAGCAACAATAGCAACAACCACCATGCACCACCACAACAACAACCATCACAGCCGCAGCCGACGAAGAAAGAAGAACAACTATAAGTTGTTCAGAGAAATAGAGAGAGCTAGAGGCAGCAGTGAGAAGGTCTTGGTGCAAAAATAAAAATAAAAATAAAAATAAAAGTGCAATAAAGCTATCTAACAAATGGGGGGGTTGGGGGGCTAGTTTTTTTCATGTTATGTGTTTCCCAATTGCTGTTTTTTAATAGCGTAGGGTCCCCCTTAAGACAAAAATTTGAAGGGCCAAAGAGAAGGGAACATGTGGGTTGCTAAGATTAGGAGGGTGACAATTTAATTCTTTTTTCTTTTTTTTTTCTCTTTTAAAAATTGATTAATTAGTATTATTGTGTGGGTTTTATTTTGGGAATTTGGTCTTTTTTTCCTTGATGAAAATAATTTAACTTTTCTTTCCTTTAAAATTTTTTGTAATTAAATTTGGAGGGCAAAAAAAAAAAAGGGAGGGGGGGGTGGGGATTTTAATGTGTGGGGTTTGTGTTGGGAGGGATGAAATTGAAAAAGAGAGTTAGTATTGTCAGAGACAATGGTGGTTATGTCTGATTTGTTTGTCAAAGAAGAAAAATAATAATTGTTGGTTTCTTCTTTATTTTTATTATTTTTAATCACATTCTTGGTTTAAAATATTAATTGGTGTAGAAATATGGAAATGATAAACTACAAGCAAAGGCAAAGGGTACTTGTCTTTTGTCTTTGTTTTTTTAATCCAAACCCACTTAAGATTGGCTTAATAAGTCTCTTTCCTTGAGCCCCTTTTATCTTTATTCTTAATCTTTATATTCTCTACTTAAACTATGGTTGAAGACATGTATGAAGTTTAGAGGGCTTAAACTAATGGATTATTTTTTTCAAACTTGTTAGAAATTTGAGATTTATGTTCACTTGAAACAAGGATTCATTTTAGAAGTAGAATAATTGAAAGCTTAAATAAATATTTTTTTTAATCACATTCCTAAAAGGAAGAAAATGATTGAAAAGGATTGATTGTCATTTTGTGTTTGATTTATTAGAGAAGTAAATGGTATAGGTAATGTTGTGGTGAAAGGTTGATATGTTGATTCCAATGGTGGAAATGTTGTGAGGTTTTTCTTACTATTATTACATTTGATATATATATATATATATATATATATATTTGGTAGATTAAAAACCAGGACTTGTTTTGGTTCTTGGTCTAGTAGAAGTTTACTCTAAGACAAAAAACGTATATTTAAATTTTGAAGACAAAATTATTAAGAGTGATAATCATAAACTCTAAATATAAATTAGATAAATCAGCATATAGTGTAATCTTCAACATTGTTAACATTCCTTGGGCCAGCTTCTGATTTCAGCCCAATGTTCAAATGTCTTCTGTCACTGAGAACATGGCCCTAGAACCGTGAGGCCCGGTCCAATAAAATTAAGGTCACGTTTAGTGTTTTTTCATAATTTAAATGGTTTGAAATATGGATTCTTAGGAATATGATTTATGGATGGAGTTGGATTCGTATATAGTATTAATATCATACATAGTTATCTAAATTTAATTTAATCTGGTCAGGCTTGACCCTTTTAATACCCTGATAGAATCTACTTACAAAATAAATATTCAATGTATAAATATCAAATATCCATTAAAACCCAACTATAAAAAATATGTAAAAAAAATCAAATACTCGATATATAATTTGGTTCAGGTTAATTAATTTTTATGCTTAATTCAATTTATTATATAAATTTAAACTGAACAAATACACAGCCTTAAATAAAAACATGTAAAAAAAAAAATAAAATAAAATTTAATTGTTAACCTCGTTAATTTTTTTATTAAATTTATTAATATAATATTTTAAAATTAAAAGAATCCATTTAATAGTTATTGGATAATAAAAAAATATTTTAACTATTTTAACATTCAAACTTATATTTTTAAATCCAACAAAAATATAAAATTTCAATCAAAATTTAGTATATTAAAATATTAAATGAAAAAGAAAAGTACATATCTTTCTAGTCTCAGTTATTGTCAATACATGGGCTGCTATGACATTTAAATCGTGTCTGCCTATTTTAAGGTCTAATTAGTAATGCCGCGTATCAAAATCTACTGCCGACGCCCCCCAAACAGTTCTCTTTTTTTTTTTTAAACCAAATCATATTAATCGTCTTTAGGTCATTTTATATATTTATATGAAATTATAGTAGAAATATTTTTTAATTTATTTAAAATCCATTGTGTATAATTTATATGAATACAAGATTAAATAAATTTTATTGTATTTATTCTTCAAAAGCATATTGCAAATAAATATCAAATTAATGAGTAATGTTATTCCATAAATAAAATGTTTGTGTTTTTTCAAAATTATTTTCTAAAAAACATAAAATAAAAAATGGCTTGTGTTTGTCAATTCTCATGTATTACTTTTTCTTCAAGGGAAGGTATTGAAGTTAGAAGTGGCAGTTGGAGAGCTGGAAATGTGAGGGAGCAACCCACCACTATTTCCTTCCAATGGTTGAAGCCCACAAAGTGGACATTTTATTTTCTTCTTCAATTAATAGTTGCAATTGAAATTTAAAAAAAAAAAATTTCACCCACAATCCACACCTACCCATATCGTCTAATCCTTTTCTTTTTCTTTTTCCTTTTTTTAAGGATATTTGCTTGATTTGTATTTTTTTTTTCTTTCACTTCTTTTGTGAGATTAATTGACAATAAATTTTAAATGCCTCCCTTGTTAAAAAATGAAAAAAATGCTTTTTGTATCTTGTAATTTTTAAACTCCTGAATAAAATTTATAAGATAATATTTAAAATATTAAGAAAAATACCAAAAGTAACTACAGAGTTTAGTATTTTAAATATATTCTAATCTATACTTATTATAAAATTCTCGATTGAGTTGTTGTTAGAGGTTAATCCTCTACCCTCAATTGGGAGAAAAAATATTTTGTTTCTTATAAATGATAATTAACGTTATTATGATATTATTTTAATATTTTTATACTTTCATATATTTTTTAAATAAAAGAATTAAAAACCACATAACTACAAGCTGAATATGTGTTTAATGAAATTTATTTTTATTTTTGATGTAAATTAGCTAGCTTTCCTTACCACCTTCTGTCGCGCTCCGCTTCGTCAGTTGCAAAACTAAGGTTCCCTCTATTCTCCCTTATTCTTATTCCTTCTGTAGCAAGGAGATGTCTTAACCATTTGCTTACCTTGATGCATGTTCAAAATTATATCTATTGAATCTCTTACTCAGTTCCTTCAAATCCTTGATGTAGGCTCTTATAGTAGATCTATCCTCTTATTCTATTTACAGTTTTTGAATAATCGAACAAGCATCCCCTACAATTACCACTCTTCAAAATCCTAGATTGTGTCGTATTTGCACTACCTAGAGACAGCCAATACTTCAACTGCAAAAGGGAAAAATATGTATCTATTAAGCCTGATTCTTGAACCTAAAACCCATCCAACTGAATTCTTACATACCAAACTTGAACATTGTCGAAACCATTTTTTGAAAAGAAAACGGATTGTCGACTTAAAAATGAAAATGTGAGTCGCCACCAACCTTTTTAGGTGCGATTGGATCACCTTATAAAACGTTTTGGTCTACGACGAATAAAGAAAATAGGTTCGGGAGTCGGTTACGCGCGGGGAAGGATTAGCACCCCCGCGACGCCCAAAATTGGTACCAAATTGAGCAATTTTCTGTCTTAAGTCAAAATTTAGAAAGATTTAAAAATATGATTTTTTTTTGAAACTGGAATGGTTTAAGTTGAAAAGATCGGGATTCCTTTGCTTCGGTAGAATACGAACATCACATCCAGCACGATTGGACACGAAATTCGTGAATTCTTCGAAACTAGAGATATCTTGCGAGTTGCAAAATTTTGTTTAGAAGGGTATTTTAAGTATTTAGGCGAACGAGAAATCGCAACCCAGCACATTAGGACACTATTTCCCGAATCTCTAAATACAAAAACATTGCCTCATTTTTTAAAACATTTTTGAATTAAATAATATATTTTTAAAACAACGATGCCATCAAAATAAAGTATTAGTAGATTACAAGGTATCAATACCAAAATACGTAACTCGTATAGTATCATAAAATACTAACAATGCATGTGATGTTTAACGTGATAATAATAGTATTAAACACAAAATAAAACCATGAATAAGTATGTAAATATATGATAATAAGTAAAGTGACGGAAACATAATAAGAGGGATCATGCTATATATATATATAAAGTATATACGTAAGATATAAAAAGATATTAACATTTAAAAGACATATACAAAAAAATATATACGTAATATATATATAAATATACGATATATATATGAAATGATAATATAAAGAGTATATGAATAACAAGATATTAAAAGATATATGTAATATAATTGAAAATATATGCACATGAGATAATAAAAGTACATGAATAAAATATATTCATAATATACTTATATATAATATGTACATAATATAGTGTTAGGAATACATCTAAGATAATATAAAGTATATAATTAGGAATATAATATTAAAATACATATATATGGTATAGAAATATATGTGAACATACGAATATATACAAAATATACATAGGTTAAAAGTATATACTATATATATTAAAAAAGTACATGTATAATAAGATATTGAAAAATATATATGCATCATGTAGTAAAGAAAAGAAGAAAAAAAGTACACGAGATAAAAATATGAATAAAGTATATACATATAACATATATTCGTACTATATAAGAAAAATATAAAAGATATATATACATAATATATAAACATATGTATGCAATAGCATTAAAAATATAGCATTAAGACAAATAATATACATAATATTAATACATATTACAAGAATATACATATATGACATACAAATACACTAATAATAATATTAAAAGCTACTATAATATATAAGCATAAGTAAAAACAATAATAAAATGCTAATAATAAATATAACAATAATAACGGTAATAAAACATAATAATATGATTAACATTAAGATTAAAACAAAATAATGAAAAAGGGACGAAATTGGGTTGCAAACGAAATTTTTGGGGCAAGATAGAAATAAAAAGAGTGAGGGAGGGCCCTTTTAAACACGTGCGAAACCTGGAAGGGCCGAAGTGGCAATAAACCCATTCGATCAAAGCACTCAGCAGCAACGGGGACCCGGTTGGAGACCCAACAAAATTACAGGGTCAAATTGAAAAATTGAAAAGCACGGGATTGCATAGGCTTGGAAAAGCGGAGGGGCTAAATGCGCAAATAGCCCCTCCGATGAAAACACGCGGATCCTGCATCCGGTGCGGGTCGGGTCGCTCTGACCCAGGTCAAAATGGTGTCGTTTTAGGCCCTGGGTGCCTAAGTCAAAACGGTATCGTTTTGATAGGCTATAAAAAGCCGAAATTTAGAAAAAAAACATTTCTGCCCGGGTGAGGAAAAAAAAAGAGGAGAGAGGGGAGAGGGAACCGGGGGCGATTCCCGGTCATCGGATCGGTCACCGTCCTCCGTGCCGGAGCCGATGTCGGCCACCGTACAGGTGGCCGGAAAGGTAAAATCGCTATTTTTTTATTTTATTTTTAAAAAAAGAGTATATATGTATTATTTGGAAGAAAATGAAAGAAATAGAGGGAATGAAGGAAAGAAACAGGCTCGAAACGAAGGTTTTACCTTAAACTTCCGATTAGGGTTCTCAACGTTTTGGGCTGTCCGATTTAGGGATATTTTTGCTATTGTATTGCTATATCTACTGTTTTGTGTTTAAAATATTGTGTTTTTATTCGCAAAATTTCCAACCCCTTACACTGGTCTCTTAATCGACTTTTTATAGCCATGCTTACAAGTGATTTTTTTTATTCTTCTTTTGCTGTCTCTGCTTCTGTATTGCTTGCAGGAGCAACTTGGTGGATGGGACGGTGGCGTGCTGCAGGTGGTCGGTGGTGTAGAGTCAAGTGGCCAAGTGGGCAGTCACTTCGGGGTAGGTCAGGAGTCAGAGGCTGAGGCTGATGGCTAGGGGACAGAAGCAAGTGGGGGTTAGGGTTTTCTTCCCGAATCGGGTCGGGTATTGGGCTAGTATCGGGTCAAACGGGGCTTTGGGTTTTAGGCGTTTATTTTGGGTTTGTTTCAATCGGTTTAGTGGGTCACGGGTTTGGGTCGTTTTGGGTATGGAAATGGGTATAGGGTCTTTTATAAATAGGCCCGGGCAAAATGGGCCTTGTACAAACATGATTCTTTTGTGTGATTCTAGAAAGTTGCACCAAAATTTATTTTAATAAAATTTAGATTTGGTGGGCATCATCTTTCCGCCACAATCTTTTGACAGGGTAAATGTCTATCAATATCATTTAATTCCTTGCAATATGCCCGTATGAAATAAGTTGATTCATACGAAGATTTTCTTAATCCCCTAATGCACATTTTTATTCCTTGTTGTCCATATGACCCAAAGAGCACAAAACAGCTTCCTACACGTGTATGTTGAAATGGTAGAAACAATACCCATGAACCAATCTCCAAAACCAAACCATGTTCTTTCCTAATTCCATGTTATTTCTAATTGTTGCCATATATCTTTTACAATGATGCAGTCTTCGAAAACATGCTCTGTCGTTTTGGTTCCATCTGAGCGTCAAGGGCAAACTACTGAACTCTAAAGCCTTCTATAATGAAGATTAATGTGCGTTGGAATGTAGTTATTAAAGAGCCTCCATATTGTAATCTTTATTTTAGATGGCAAGTCTGTCTGCTAGTGTTTCTTATAAAATATGGTGTAATCATTATTGTAAGCCTAGGCTCAGGTGTATCCCCTTCAAGTAATAAGCGTTTGTAACAACTCCTCAATATATACTCACCAGTCACCTCATTCTGCCAAACCATCCTATTTTACTAACGGTGCCGGGATAACAAAAAACAAAGGATGCGCTTGCCTTTTTAAGGAGATGTAACAGCCTGTTTTTGACTAAATCGGAACAGTGGTTTCAAAACCACAAATCTGAGGTCAAAAAATTATTTTTATATTATTTTAAGTGTTTACAGCATGTTTAGTATGATGATGTGAAATTTTCGTGAAAAGATTTTATCGATTGGATGCTTAATTCGGTAGAAAATGACTAAATCGCATAAAATGTAAAATTGATGTTCTATAGTTTAAAGTGCTTAATAACTATGATTTATTAGATGGGAAGTCCTTATGTTGAAATTAGACCATTAATTGGATAGTGGAGGATAATGGCATGGCATAATTGAAAATCTGAATTAGTAATAAGGTTAAATAGGTAATTTAGTAAATAAGGTTAATAAATTAAATAAAACATAATTCCCATTCATTGTCATCTTCTCCAAACCGATTTTAGAAGGAAGAAAAGCCAAAATTTCTAGGTTTTCTTTCGGCCATGGTTATATAGCTCATTAAGGTACAATTTTTGTCCCGCTTTTAATAATTTCTACGTTTTTAAGATCGTTGTAACTAGTTTTAGCTAGCCCAGGGACTGTTTTGCAAAACTGTTAAATGTTTTGCAAGATTCCATTGATGAGTTTATGTGTTCTTTGATGATTTATGATGAATTATGAACTTTGTTGATAGATTTTCATGTTTTACAAAGTGATTTTGAGTAAAAATATGAATTAGGGATTAAATTATGAAAAGTGTTAAAATTATAGTTAAATGTGTGAAAAAGTGATAAATATGGGCTGCTAGGGACCTATAGAGAATTCGGCCATCATGGGTTTCCAAGAAATTGCATGAATTTGTGTTTTTTTATGAAATAAGGACTGAATTGTAAAAGTTGTGAAATTTTAAGGGCAAACGTGTAAAAATTTCTTAAAGTGAATTTTTGGATTAAATTGAATAGCAGATGATTAAATAAGCTGATTTTTATTTCATATAGATTAAGAAAAGTGAAATATAGACTTAGATCGGGGAAAGAACAAGGTCTTGGATTTGTTGACTCGTGTCATCATTTTTACATCTGAGGTAAGTTCGTATGTAATGAGCATTATTATAATTATGTTTTAATTGTTTTGATATGGTATAAATTGTATATACGAGACTACAGTCATGTTCGACAATGATTCTGCTAATTATGGGCACTTAGTATGTGGAATCAAGATAGCTTTGGCTATATATTTGCACTTAGTGTGAGATATCGAGATAGTTTCGACTATATATTTATTTGGAACTTAGTGTGCGAGATTGATACAATTCGGCTAATCATTTGGCACTTGGTGTGCGGGTTTTTCGAGTATCCAATAATATTTCAAAATGTTCTATGGGCATTATCGAGATGTGAATGGAAAAAAAAGTACAATTTAAGTGGCACAAGTACGTATAGAACCTAAACGGGTATTGAATGGAAGTAAATTGTGAATTCATGCCCAAACATGTGATGAATATGAGAAAGGTTTGTGTATCAAATGGATTAATGCTTGAAATGTTAATTTGGTTGAATTGTGTTTAATTGATATGTTAAGTTTATTATTATACGAGCTTACTAAGCTGCAAAGCTTACTTTGTTTTATTTCTCCATGTTTTATAGTGAAATCGAGCTAGCTCGAATCCGGAGATTGTTAGAGACTTCATCACACAATCGAACGTCTATTTTGGTACTTTTGAGATTGTATATATATGGTATATGGCATGTATAGGCTATATGGTCTTTGGTATGTTTTTGAGATATGGATTTATAGCCATGAGATTTGGCTTGTAAATGTTGTAAGGGTTGATATATATATGGCCATATAGGTTGGCTTATTTATGAGTTGTTAATGTGGTTATGATGATGATATGTGGTTCAAATAGTATCTGAAATGGGATGTATATATTGCCATGGGCTATGGGTTATAATAGTATGCTTGATGATGGTTAAAATTGCTAAATTGACTATTTGGTATGTGTTGTATAATTGCTTGAGATATGCTTGGTTTTGGGTTGGAATTTGGATGTCAATTTGGTTAGTAAAGCATGTTGATTTGGTATATGTTATATATGTGAATTATAGTTAATGAATCATGATAGTTTGGTATGTGAATTGGTTGCCTATTTGTGTATGAAAATGGTACCATTTGCCTTGTGTAGGTATGTTTGAATTGGGTGGCAAAATGGTCTTGTAAAT
Source organism: Gossypium stocksii (assembly GCA_020496765.1). NCBI lineage: Eukaryota > Viridiplantae > Streptophyta > Magnoliopsida > Malvales > Malvaceae > Gossypium > Gossypium stocksii. Next base: position 8,587,142 of record CM035621.1, on the reverse strand, counting down.
GGCCTATTTTTGTCCACAAGGGCAGAGATACGGGCGTGTGCCTCAGTCGTGTGCGACACACAGTCATAGTACACAGCTGTGTGTCCCCTAGTGTTGGAAATTAAAGGCAAGTCAGTACGCTCCACACGACCTCACACACGGGCGTGTGACTGGCCTATGGCATAAGTTAATATACCCTATAGGTTCGTCATGGCCTAGTACACGGCCTGACACACGGTCGTGTGTAGCCATTTCGAATAGGTACACGGGCTAGACGCACGGGCATGTGGTCAGTCGTGTGACCTAAGTTAGAGAGTTACACGAGGTAGGACATAGGCTGGGACACGGCCATGTGATCCCATTTCGAATGTCCACACGACCAGTGACAAGGGCGTGTCTGGTGGCCGTGTGAGACACACGGCCTGTTCACAAGGGCATGTGTCTCCTATTTTCATAAAAATTTTATAAATTTCCCTAAATTGTTCTGAGTTATCGGTTTAGTCCCGAACAACTTCTAAAGCATGTTTAAGGCCTTGTAGGTCCTATCAAGGGACAATGTGATAGTGTTTATTCTTGAAATGCTTGTGATTGTTAATTGTTTGATAAATGAATGTGTATATGAGTTTTAAGTTCGGTAATGCCTTTAACCCTATTCCAGTGATAGATATGGGTTAGGGATGTTACAGGAGAAATATCTAGTAATAAGATCTTCCTTCCAACATCTTTGTCTTTAATCGATTAGGACTAAAACTTCATTTACTTAACTGTTCCTAACACTATTGCGCACTTTAAAATTTACAGATCTTAGTAGCCACACATCATCCCAAATTAAAATGTTGGTCCTTGCTCCCACTTGCCAACACATGTCCTCTTGCAACACTCATTTGATGACCCAAATACTCTTCCAAGTATAAGATGGATTGTTCCCTAAAGTCAATCTTATAAAGGTAGTTTTGGGTAATAATTTACCTTTAACATGTGCGCCAATAGAGAATTCGGGTAATTAACCAAATGCCATAATTGCTTCTCAAGTAAATCAACATTAAACTTCGCTAAATTCCTATAACCTAACTCACCATTCTTTTTTAACTCACATAAGTTCTTCCATTCAACACCAGTGTATGCCCCTTTTCCTTTAAAGTTTTGCCACCAAAATCTACTTATAAGTGTTCTATATCCGTACAAAGAGAAGTAGGCATTAAGAAACATGACATTGAATAAGTTGGTATGGCTTGCAACACACTTTTAATGAATACCTCTTTTCCACCTTGAGAGAGGGGCTTAACATCCAACTATTAATTCTTTTAATCAATCTATCTTTCAACACTTGAAAAGCAATTTTCTTTTTTCCTGCCAACCATGTTCGGAAGCCTAAGATACTTTTTTGGGTTTAACGAGAATCGAACCTTCAACTTTTATGACACTAAATGTTTGACATTTTTAGTAACATTTCAACTGAAAAATAAAAGGGATTTATCAAAACTAACGTACTGTTTAGAACATACCTCGTATTCTTTTAGAACCTCCTGTAAAACACTAACACTTCCCTCAGTTGTTTCATTAAAAAGGATAGAATCGTCTGCAAAAAGTAGGTGAATAACTTCTAGTCCCCTCTGACATACTTTTGCACCCCTTACTAGACTTTCCTCCTTTCCTAAACGCATCGATGATAGAAGCCCTTCACTACAAATCAAGAAGAGCTAAGGGCTGAGCGGATCCCCCTCTCAAAGACCTCTTTCCAGTTTAAATGAACCACCTCTCTCGCCATTTATTGAAATTGAATAAGACAGTGTGGTAACACATTGCATGATTGAATTTTATTGTTAATTCATTTTTTTTTTTTTTATAAATGGTAACATTAGACAAAATTTAACCTACTAATTAAGTTGAAACAAAAACCAATCTTTTATACAAGTAATAACTTTTTTTAATAAACATCAAGACCAAGTGATTAAGATGTTTCCTTCGATGTTTGTACTATATTTTACATGGTAATTATATTTAAGGTGTTATATTTTTGTATGAATTTTAGCATGCTAATAATTAATGTTGCATAAATTTTATTGCATTCATGGTATCATATCATGTTATTATTTTGTATATCCTATACTATTTTATCTTTTTTATTAAAATTTTATGTTGTTTTTTAATTATTATTTATAGGTTTAAAGATGCAAAAGACCCTCGAACTTTTTCAAAAAAAGTAATTAATCTTGTTATTTTTTTGCACTCATTTGGGTACCTAAACTTTTAAAATGCATCAAAAAATTAAGCCCCTACTTCTTTTTGCACTCAATTGGGTACTTGAACTTTCAAAATGCATCAAAAAGACCCTCAAACTTAAAAAAAAAAAAAAAAGCAATTAAGCTCCTACTTTTATTAAAAATTAGAAAAAAATTATAAAAAAATAAAGTCAATAAAATTTATAAATATTATTAAATTTTAATAAAAATTTTCAATTATTAAAAATTTATTAAAAATTAGAAAGAAATATAAAATTCGTAAAAAATATATAAAAATAGATAAAATTTTATAAAAATCGTAAAAAATTATAAAATATATAAAAATATAAAAAAATTATAAAATTTTATAAAGTCATAAGAAAATTATACAAAATGTAAAGAAATATAAATTTTGTAAAAAAAAGTTATAAAAATTATTGTACCAAAAGAAGAATTTTACAAATTTTCTAGAACTTTTATTGATTTTTATTTTTTTATCATTTTTCGCCACATGTCACGCTATATTGCGACATGTGATGACTTTAATAGAAAAAACTTGTGGTCGGTAAATTTTTTTTTATGATTTTTATAAAATTTTACAATTTTTTTATTTTTATGATTTTATAAAAAAAATTCTAATTTTTAATGGATTTTATAAATTTTATATTTTTATTAAAATTTAATATTTTTTCTAAATTTTTTTATAATTTTTAATAAGATCAGGGGCTTAATTGCTTTTTTGAAAAATTTTGAGGGTCTTTTTGATGTATTTTGAAAGTTTAAGTATCCAATTGAGTGGAAAAAAAGTAAGGGCTTAATTGCTTTTTTTTTTTTTGAAGGAGTTTCAAGGCTTTTTTTTATGCATTTTAAAAGTTTAAATGCTCAATTGAGTGAAAAAAAAAAAGAAAAAAAAGAAGAGCTTAATTTTTTTAAAAAAAATTGATAACTTTTTATATCGTTAAGCCTTATTTTTATTATAAATATATCATGTCAAACCAACAAAACATAATATTCAATTTTTTTTTTGAATTTATGTCAGCTTCAACATTAATTCGGTTAATTCAGACATAATCTCCCTAAAAAAATTAGGATTAAGATTCATATAGTAAATTAAAAATGAATAATATTCTTAGCCAAATAACCATTATGGACCCCTAAAAAGATGAAAAAGACATTGAAGAAAGGGAGCTCATAGTGGAACATATTTTAAAAGGAGCATCTCACTAAAAGTTTGTCATACTCTCTCATCATTTTAAAAGTTGAAGCAAAAAAAGTTAAAAAAAAAACTAACACAAACCTAAAATTTTTTTATTTATTTTTAAATTAATCATAATTTCGAGATAAAAAAATTAAATATTAAATCTGGTGGATGTGAATATTAAAAGTAATTGTGTAATATCAATGAATTAAATTTGATTTCAAATCACATTTCAATTAAATTAATTAAATTTGTTTTTGAGTTTTTGGATTCATATGTTATTCCAAAATTCATTTTTGCTAAATTTTTGTTTGATCATCATCATCTACACGTGACACACTTGTTTATTGTATGAAAGAAAATTTGATCATTTTGATTTTCTTTTAGGTTACTTTGGTAATCAATGTGGTATCATGCATCCGATCATCTTCTGAGTCGAGTGTAGGGTTATATAAAAGGTCTTTGAATTTTGATTTTGAAAATGATTTTGGATAGAGTTTGATCCAAAGGTTTTCGGGATTTATTTTTAAATGGATGATTCTGCTTCAAGGTCATTTTAGACTTGATATTGAACAACAGGTCTAGCCTTTTTACATTGATTGGACAAGATTGAAAAACAACTTTCAATAGAACTGATGTTGTATTTTTTTTCGAATTTCTTTGAGTTCTTTGAATTCTTTAAAGATTTCTTGAATTTTTGGAGAAAGCTTTTAACATTTAAAATTGTCTTTTCAAGTTTTGATTTCTAAACATCTGATCTTCTAAACTTTTTGAAGTTATGTTGAATGGCTTAAAAGTGATCTCTTATTAAAATGTCAATCAACCTAGCAAAAGAATTTTTGTTTGAGTGTTTTAAACAATTAAATTTTATTTATTTATTAATCTCATATTAATTAAACTATTTAGAGATAAAATTATCCTTAAAGAATTTAAATTAGTTAGAGAAAAACTAAGCCTGAACAAGTTGATGTGGCCTTTCTTTCTCTCTTAGCCAAATTTTGGCCTATATAGCATCTATTCTAATCCAAATCTTGTGCCCAAAATACCTTTGAACAAGCCTTCAATAATTGGTGCTTCAGGTGGACAAAGACTACCATTTTCGTCAATTTTTGTCCTCTCACGATATCGGTATTGTGATACCAAGTAAGAGGATATTGCAATACCTTAAACAGTTTCGAACTTAGGGGGCTTCACGATACCACTAAAGGGTGGTCTCCAATCTTGGGTCTATTGGAGGTATCACGATTCTAAGGTTTAGATATCGCAATACCCTCTCCTTTGGTTCCATTCTTGCTCAATTTTAGCCTCCAACACATCCCTACATCACTGAAGCATACGTTAGGGCCCTCAATGGCACTATTGGCCAAATTAGGTCTCAAAATGAATAAAAATAGGGCATTTACACTCATCAAATTAAACCTAAAAATTACGAAAAACTACGAAAAATACACTACTTTGCTTGAGAATAAGCTCCTTAAGTATACCGAGAAAGCCTAATTTGCCATATCAAATTACGGCAGATCAACGATGAGGATGATATTTGATTTCTTCTAAGAATTAAGGCCCCTTTGGATAGGCGGTGTGTTTACCTGCAATCAGTATAAAAACAATTGTGACAGTGAGATTAGATACTAATCTCATTTTAAATACACCGCACTATAAATAAATGCTCATCCAAAGGAACCCTTAATTCAATAAAATAGTTGCTTCATGTTATAGTAACCGACAATCTCATTTTAACTAATCTCTTTTCAAGAATGAACATTTAACTAAAAAAAACTCTCTCTAAATTAGTTAATTGAAGCGGTATTTGAGTTAGGATTATCTCTAAATTAGTTAATTGAAGCAATATTTTAACTAAGTTTAAGTTTGACGAGAATCAAAGATGTCAAAACAAACTATATTTTATTATTAATAGATGAGATAGTGTTATTTTAAGAAAATAAAAAAAATTAATGTGATAAAATATGGTGTAATATTTAATTTATTTTGAATAAAAATATAAACATTTACTGAAATTCGCATTTATAAGGTTTAGAATGAATGGACTCTCTTATCCAATCAACAAAAATATGGTTTTCATTTTATCATTTCCAGATATAAAATGACCACAATTTTTAAAGGTCCAATCTCACAGTGCCACCTCACCCTGTCCCATAACTAGATCAGACATTGACCCTTTTTTTGGCCTTTTTATTTTCTTCCAGTTTTTCATATCTCCCATCTCTACATACTTAAATTGGAAGTTTCTACTTTTTTGGGGTCAAAGCAAATTAAAAATTAAATTATTGTCCAAGATTGATATTTTTACAAATGGAGATTTAATTACTTACCATAAACTCTTCTATTTCTGTACCAATTTCACACTTTCTTGTCTAATCATCTTCACACACGGTTCAAACACTCCTTCACTTTCAATCCCTTTTTATTTTCATATAAATAATCGAAAATCCTTGTTTTGATTTTCATTTTTCAATGCCATAAAATTCCCACAAAGAAAATGACTTCCAAACATTTCCTGTTCCTTTTTTTCTTTATCTTCTGTTTCTCATCTTTTCCATCTCACGCTCGCTTCATCACCGGCCGTCCATCCCCAACAGGTCTCGTTTCCGATGGGATTTCCACCGTCAAAAACCTACCTTACCTCCTCCTTAAACCGCCGGTTTCAGCTGAGGAGTCGTGCGAACAGTCGTATGGGTTCTTACCCTGCACCACGACAGTCCTGGGGAACATGTTTTTGATCATTGTTTATGGATACCTCATGTATTTGGCTGCTACGTACTTGTCCTATGGAAGTGAGCTTTTGCTTGAAATCCTCGGTCCCGGTATTGTTGGAGGATTGTTCTTGCCTATGCTTGGAGCTCTTCCCGATGCAATGCTTATTCTCGGTAAGTTATAAACTTTTCTTCCCAGGAACTTTTTATTATTATGTTTTTTGGTTGGCGAGAAAATGCGTTAATGCTCATTTTTCTTGACCATTTTTTCTTGCACAAGGAAACTGAAAATTCAACTTATATATTAATGAGCATTAATGTGATGCAAAATTTAGCCTTCCACTTATGGAAAATGCCTAGGTTGGTTCAGTTAGTCAAGCACTCATTAATACGTGGTGAACATGGAATTTCACCAGTTTATTCGATTTAATTTTTTCGATTTATTTAGTTTAATCGATATTTTGCTCACCAGAACGAACAAGGCGCCTAAACTTTTTTGTTGTTGCTTTTTTTAGGTTCTTATTTGATTCGATTCTTTTGGGTGTAGTTTATTTGTTAGATAATTCGTTCTCTTAAAATTCTTATATGAATCTGCTTTTTTATAGGAATATCCTGGATCCTTATGGCCTTTAATATTTTTTATTTTGCACTATATTATTTAGGAATTTCTACTTTTGGACCATGCATTTAAACTTTTTGCATATGGATCTGTGTTGGGTCAGAGTCAAATGTTGATGTTTAGTGGCCGCTGGCATTGCCAAATTGCAAGGGTGGGGGGACCGGCTCTATTAAATTTTAATTTTTTGTCATTAGTAAAAAAATATATATATAAATTTTGGGGTTGGAGAGTTTTATTTGCAATGGTTTATTCAATATAATAGTTATTATGGAATTTATATGAACTAAAACTAAAATAAAAGTTATTTGGAAAATGTAAAATTCACCTGCAATTCTTATTTACTACAATCCTGCAGACACAATCGAGGATTCTCTTTTTAGAATGACTTAAGATTGGTTTGTATGTCTTTTCTTCCAGTGTCCGGACTTTCCGGAACTGCCGAAACTGCTCAAAGCCAGGTCTCGGTCGGAATGGGGTTGCTAGCGGGGTCTACTGTCATGCTTCTCACGGTGATATGGGGATCCTGCATTATCGTCGGCAGGTGTGATCTTCATGATTCGGTTGCGATCGATGGAACAAACACGAAAGGTTTTAACTTAAAAGGTGCACAGCTCTGCTCAACATTGTTCTTAGCTAGTTAGTCCTATATGTGATGGTCTAGTGTTGTTTTATCATGCACTATGCCATTTAACAGTAACTGAAAATTTTGCAGAGTCCGGTGTCAGTACTGATATTTGGACATGCTATGCTGCAAGAATAATGGCTATATCAGTTATCCCTTTTCTTATTGTTCAACTGCCACAAGCTTTAAGTTCGACTTCGGGACGACACCTAGCCGTTTTGATTGCGCTTATCATATCGCTCTTGATGTTGGTTTCTTATTGCGTTTATCAGGTAATATTATGTGCCAGAAAGGAATTCATTCTGTCATCATATGTTCCAATGGTGGTCCTTATTTAGACATCATAATAAGTGATTTTGTTATTATGTGTATTTTTGCAGGTCTTTCAGCCTTGGATCCAGAGAAGACGACTCGCTTTCGCGAAGCACAAACATGTCATATCGGGAATTTTAAGGCACTTGAAAAAGCATGCTCTGGGAAGGCTTCTTACTGATGACGGTGAACCTGATACAGAGATCATAAGGAAGTGAGTTTCGAGTTTCACATTCGAGAAAAAACTTGCTTCTGCCAATACTTTGTACTTTACTGTTTAGGGCCTCGCTAAACAATATCTTACAGGTTGTTCGAGACGATTGATGAGAATCATGATGGTGGTCTTTCTCCTTCCGAACTGAGAGCGTTGATTATAGGAATCCGGTTTGAAGAGATCGACTTGGATCAGGACGATGCCGTGAGTAAAGTAATTGCCGATTTCGATACCTCCCGTGACAATCTTGTACAGGAGGATGAGTTTGTAGAAGGAATCATGAAATGGATTAATGAGGCAAAGCAAACCGGGGGTGCTTATCTCGAATCTAATGCCGGAACGTTTAAGTTTATAGACCATTTTCACCAGGTAAGTATATAGCATTGACAACTTCTTTAAGATCATAACTTATGCAAACCGGCTTATTCGAGTAATTTTTGCAGCAAACGAAGAGAGAACATGCTCTGTTAGGATCGGAGGAACAAAGCGATGAGGTCGTCGAGAATGTTGAAAACCCTCGATGGATCTCGATCAAAGCAGTACTAATGTTATTGCTAGGTACCCTTATCGCAGCTGCCTTTGCAGATCCACTTGTAGACGCGGTCGATAACTTTTCCGAAGCGACAAGCATTCCATCTTTTTTCATTTCATTCATCGTATTGCCATTAGCTACCAATTCGAGTGAAGCCGTATCGGCTATCATCTTTGCCTCACGCAAGAAGCAGAGGACTGCATCTTTAACATTTTCCGAGGTTCGTTTCGTGTTACTCCACTTGTTTAAGTAAAAGTAACCAATCATATATTAACTGATCATCAACCATTGATGCAGCTTTATGGGGCGGTAACGATGAATAACGTCCTCTGCTTATCGGTTTTCTTGGCGCTCGTTTACGTAAGGGGACTAACATGGGATTTCTCGTCTGAGGTGTTGGTGATTCTTATCGTTTGCGTCGTGATGGGCGCATTCGCCAGTTTCCGAACCACATTCCCGCTTTGGACATGTTCGGTTGCATACATCCTTTATCCGTTCTCGTTGGGGCTCGTATATGTTCTCGATTACGTCTTCGGCTGGTCGTAGGTTCATGAACATAACGACTAGTTTCGGATTTTCTTTAGACATTGCATATCAGAGGGACTGTTTCGGATTTTCATTTCGGTTATATGTTTGTTCCTTTCTTTTGGGCAATGTACACCTGTTCATGTAATAACCAATTCCCAAGTCGATCCGTTCGTGTAATATTTCCATTTTGTCTACTAAAAAATGGCCTAATTGTGGTTTTAGTCCTTTTAGATACTAAAATTTGAGATTTTATCTTTCCATTTTAATTAATGTATTTTAATTCTCTATTTTAATTAGTTATCAGACTGAAATTAAAAGATTCGTAGTTAAGAGACTAAAGCTATTGATTACATCCAAAAAAAAAATTTGTGTATAAATAAATATCATTTGAATCGTAACTAGTCTCTAAATTTTATATGTCCTCGGTAATATAACTTAGTTAGTACTAAATAATTATGTCATTTAGTGTAGGTTTGAATAGAAGGTGGGGTACGGTGCGTTATGGTACGGTATAGTACGGTACATTTAGCTTACTTTTTGTATCACGTTACAATATCTAGTCTTACTTCACAATTATTTTTTATACTAAATGTACCCCTCATCCAAACTCACCCTTAATTTTTTTAATTTTTTTAATTTTTTTCAATTCTTCAAACTTACCCACTTCAACTATCCATTCTTAATGATTAAAAAAAACATTTTTATTCATGTAATTTCTCAAAAATTAAAATCAGAAATTCTCAAATTAAAAAAAATTATCCATTTTTAATTAAAAAATATCATTATTCTTAAAGTAATATATATGATATTATTTGGACAAATTGTTGTATAAATAAATTATGACAGTCTACATACAATATGGATGAAAATTTTAAAAAATATATTTATAAAAAGTAAATGTGAAATGCCATAAAACTTGATGAAATATATTTATTTACCATGTGAGTGAAAAAGTAAATTATTTAAAAAATTATATTTATATAATTATTAATAAAATTTTAATTGAAATGATAATTATATATGATTGTTTAGATTTATTATATGTGTAAATTAGTTTTTTTCTATACATGTTATATAAAAAAGATACAAAATACCTTTTCTTAGAAAATATTTTTTAATTTTTTTTTAAATTTATAGGCAATATGTGATCTTGTAGAGTTAATTGCACCAAATATATTTAAATTATGACTCTTATTGTAAATTAATCCTTAAACTTTAAAGCATTTTAAATGTATCTTTAAATTATTAATATTATATTAATGTCCTTTTATTATTAAAATTATTAATTTAACCATTAAATAATACTTCAAATTTTATGTTTGATAATTTAAAATGAAAAAAATTAAAAAAAATAAACATGATAAAAATGAAGGTTTTGAAAATCTTGACTTTAAAATTTGAGGTTATCGAAACATTTATAAAAATTATCATTCATTCTTGCCCCTTTTTCGATTTTATTTTATTATTTACTTTTTATTTTTTATTTTTGTAAATATTCGTTTTAAATTGTTTGATATAAAATTTTATATATTATTTTAATAATTAAATTAATGATTTAATAATGAAATTGTGTCAGAAATCTGCAACTTATATAATGAAGAGTCAGATTCGAGGGACCCATCTTATAAAGCCTTATCAGATCTCCACAATCCCACATGCAATAGTTTGTTACCAATCAAATTGCCTGACTCATTCACCCACCCAACCTTCAAACCTAATTCCAAATTCCAAATAAAATAAATTTAAATTCCTTTCAAATCCCTGTATCTTCTTTGTGTTTTTAAAAATCACATGCATCAAAATTTAAACCCTAAACTGAAAATTAAACCCAAATTTTTTTATCATTCCATCGAGGGCTCAGTAATACAAAGGGTAATGCTCTGCTCAACTAGAAGGAAAAATGAGATTCTTAATGTGTTCATAAAAAAAAAAGAGGGATTATTTCTTTTAAATGTATAATCTATATTATAGCTTTAAATTGAGATCAACATGTCCAGCAACTTCTCCACTTTTACAATTAGCCATTGTTACTGTATTTGCTCCCTCAATTTGTGCCATTGCCGGTGGAAAGAAGCTATAGTAAGGTCGATGTTGAGTGAACCCGCCACCACCTTGCTTCATAATTGAATCTCCAAGGCTTGCCTTCAAACACATTAAAATCGATCAAACAAGCGTAAATTTTAATGAAAATGGAGATGGTGCATGTTGTTTAATGAACTCACTTGATGGTAAACTAATGAGTCGAGGTCCGACAACTCGTATGAGATCGGATTTGATGGAGGGTGCTTGGGTTTTGACGTTGAACACATTGATGTGGTTGCAGGAGGGCCTAATGTGAGGAAATCTCGGGTGAAAACGCCGTTCGAGGTCGAGCACGAAAGCCCTTCCTTGGAACTGATGAAAACATAACACGAAAAAAGTCTGGGATTTGAATCTTGTACTTCAATGTTTGTAATGATTGATCATGGAAATTAAAATCGAACCTGAAATTCGAGGCGTCGGGTTCGAAATTGAATGTGGTATCTTTGGTACTTGATGTAGTTTGTCCATAGATGGAATGAACAATGGGAGGATATTTGGTGTGAAGAGGGGGGCCTGGAGCATTGTCTAGTGAGAAAGGATATGGTCTCTTCATGCCAATCACCTTAGAAACAAAAGGCATGTTATTATCACATAATAGCAAGGTAAACGTATATACACACTGGATCAAATATATATATATATTTACCTTCTCCTCATCAGGCAATAAAGGCGTATAATTTTTATAGTACTTTTGGTTTGAAGGGGGCTCCGTCTGAATATTCATTACAGATGTTGATGATGAAGTTCTTGATGACAAATTCATCTGCACAAAACAAAACAACAAAATTTAACCATTAATTCACCCTAAATTGTATTAATTACAATTTCTTACCATTGAAGGAGGAGGTTGATGTTGGTGAAAAGGTTGTCCCCTTTGCATCAAACTAGGCAAAGACCAAACAGGTTCAGATTCATAAGGCAAACTCAAATTGGTCCTAAAAATCCAACCAGGATCCAATCCAGGGCACCCTTTTTCAATGTTGAACTCACAAAAAGAACCCCAAAACTTATGTCCATTAACACTACTTGTCAATGGAACAGCAGCACTAGTGTTTCCATCAATATTTTGAGGCCTAAAGAACGAAGTCGGAGGGGGTGAAACATCAGCAATTGAAGAAGAAGATGAGGAAGAAGAAGAAGAAGGGTGATTTGGGGGATGGAAACTTGGGATTAGTGGCAAAATCAAAGATGCTCCTGGATCTTTCTTTTGTTGTTCTTCTAATCTTATCTTTTCAAGCTGTGCCACACCAAGCCCTCTTTGGGGTACTTTTTTAGGCCTTTGCTTCTTAGAAGACCTACCAATAATATTGTTGTTTCCACTGCTGGTGTTACTATTGTTGCTACATCTCTGGGTTTGATCTTCTGGTGCCATTGTTTTCACTAACTTCCATAAAAAAAAAAAAAAAAAAAACCCCAAAAATTGAAGTTTTTAAGTTAAGAGAAAACACTCAAATCTTTAAAAAGATATCAGAAACAATATGGTAACAAATCCTAGCAACCCTGGTTAAGTTTCATGCATGATGAAAAGAGATTTAGAGAGAGGGATAGAGGAAGGGTAAAATCTTTGGAATCAAAATAATTAAGGAAAATCTAGAGAAAATTTACAAAGATGAAACAACAAAGTTTAGAAAAAGATACCCCAAATCTCGCAGATATTGGAAGTCAAGAGATCAAACAAACCCCTAAGCCTAGCCATTAGCCAAGTTTTAAGCTAATATTTATATATAGCTTGAAAAGAGAGTGGAAAGAGAAAGATCACTATATCTAAGAGGTTTCAGATTCTCTCTATTAAAAAGCCTACTTTGTCTAAGAGACAGATCAGATCATATCAATAACAATTATATGTTATATATAATTTGTTTTTCAAAATTCAATGCAAATCTTTAGCTTACCATATATGAATATATTTTCTTTTTTCTCTCATTTATCGCCCATATCCTCGCTCTTACTCTTCCTCTTTCCATTCCTAGACCCACTCTTTCAGCTTCTTTCATATTTTGTATATCTCTAATTGTGCTTTCAAAGTTCTAAAAGAAGCTAAGTTCCAAGGCTACTTGGCAATGTCACCTTAGTTTCGTTTCAGTTTTGGGTATCTCTTGCTTTGCAACGTTTTGACCTAATTCTGGGACCCTCACTTTTATTCCTTCACACATGCATGCATTTAATTTTCTTTTTATTTGGTATCTGCAATGTACTTTGAACTCCAGTAAAATCAAACCCTTAAATGGCTATAAAATTATCTTTATATCATTTTCTTTATTTATAAAATTTAAACTCGAAATTTTAATTAAAGGATATAAAGTTTTCACCACTTAATCTAATAAACGTGGTTATTAATGCATTTAAAATTTACTATACCTATAACATGTCTATAACCATATTTTAAATAATTTATGTTCATATAAAATTTGATATTAACTACTAACAAATCATATTATATAAATTTAGTGATTTTATACGTAAAATTATTGTTTGTTATACCAATAGTGAAGCTATAAAATTCAAGTTAATGTCTTTACATTATATTTAAAATAAATAAATAATACATGCTGACTTCCTAACTCTACTTATAAACCTTTTAAATATATATTTTAGATTATAAATTTAGCATTTAATGTTTAGAAACTTTTATTAATTTGACTCTTATTTTTTTAATTAAATTTAGCTCTCAACTTTTAAAAAGAGTCAAATTTTACCATCAACCTTTCAAAAAAAAGCCGAATTGTTATTTTTTTAACGAAAATGGTAACTAAATTTTTAAAATTTTAAATATGGCAACTTCACATGATAATCCAAGTGTAATTTATGCTTTTTTTTTTTTCAAATTTTTATGGTTTTTTTAATAATTCTTTTGTAGTTTGCATTTTTTTATTTTTTAAATAATTTTTAAATTATTTGTTGGCATGACATATAAGATAAATAGTGCCTGTTAGCATAAAATATATATGGACTGTCACGCCAGCATCGTTAAAAATTAATGTTTTAGTCAGCATTTTCGATAAAAGAAAAATAATTTAACTCTTTTTGAAAGGTTAATAATAGTTAAAAAAGAATAAAGATCAAATTAATAAAATTATAAACATTGAGAACTAAATTTATCCATTATACCTATTTATATATATATATATATATATATATATATATATATTTATATTATTTTTCATTTGTGTCTAATCCGAACATATTTTTCTGCCTTTCAACTACTTGCCCGCTTGGCTTTTACTTCATTCTGAGAATTTGGCTGTCAAGATTTTTGTTTTGTTTTCAATCAATAATGCATTTCATAGTTGAATAATTGAATAATGAGTTAAGTTTGATCTCGTCACATGACTATTAGAGTGCACAATAAGAAAATTTTGGAACAATAAAAAATTATTATAAGCTATTTTTTTAATTAAATTGAATTAATAAAAAAATAATTTTTTATAAAAATATCATATTTTTCTCAAATTAATTTAAATTAATAAAAATAAAATAAAAACGTTTAATCCTTATAAATCATTTAAATAATGATGTATTCTATAGGAACTCTTCTCTTTGACTAATTGAAACTACAAAAGAGATCACCTCTAAACCATTCAACACAACTTCACATGTTTATAAGTTTAGAAATCGAAATCTAGAAAGAAGATTTTGAACATCAAAAGCTTTCCCTAAAATCCCAACTTTCTAAAGAATTCAAAGAACTTGAAGAAATTTTGAAGAACGCCACTGTTTTTTTTTGCTTCATTCGAACTACTCTATTGTCAAAGACAAAACAGAGCAGCAATCAAGATAGAAAATTACAGCAGTCAAGTTAAGAGCACAGTCCCAACAACAACAAAACAACTAACAAAACAAGATATCACCACCAAGCTTTAAACACTTGCGACAGATAAACACCAACCAACACCAATGAGAAAGCCATGTCATTGCCATTCCAATCCGCCAAAGAGAAGACGACATATTCGGCCTTAAGCTTAGCAGTTTCAATATCTAAAAAAATTGCATGAAGTGACCAAGGTCTCAAAAACTTGTTAATACACCAAGAAAACACCACCGAAGAACCTAATTCAATAAATAAAGAATCATTAGTCTTCCAATTCATAGATAAAAAGACTTCAAGGGCAATCTTCACCGCACCAATCTCAGCTTCCTCGGCAACATTTGTATCAACAACACCAGAGAAAATCCCTCTTGCAATCCCCTTCATATCTCTCAAAACTCCTCCACACCCTGCTTTGTCCTCTTTTCCACACACATTGAATTTTAACCAACCAAGAGGAGAGGGCTTAATTCCACAGAATGCTGATCTTCTATCGTGTTCATGTTGGAATCGAAAAAACTGATATAAATCTTAATAAACCATGATCTGTTGTGTCAGATCATCAAGAATAAAACTAAATGCGGAAGTGTACTTAAATCCATTGATATCTTAAGATCCCAAATTAATACACAAGTATTTTAGGAAAAGTGGCTCTCTCTTTTTTGAAGATGGGACGTCAGAAAAGTTAAATGTATAATTTAGGGACCATAACCCTAATATATAACTTTTGCACATTAACCTGAATTTTTAATTAGCTCATTATTAATTAAAAATTAGTTACTAGAGTATTTACATATACTTGACACATATTTTATTTAATAATTGAAGCCCAGTAAGCCTTAACCAAATTAGATAACTTTTAATTTAGGTTAACATTTAATGCTAGTAAATAATAACATGTAATTATTCTTGTTATATATGTGATGTTTATATTTTTCCAATAATCACCAACTTGGACCCCCCCAACACACATCTACACCAATTACCTTAAAATTACATGTCATTATATAACCTTATGAGCTCAAAACTTTACTATCATATCCAAAAGGCATTTCAAACAATCTCGTCCATTGGTTATGTCAACATAGAACCAAGACGACTTTTATTAAATATATTGTAAATAAATCCATCCCTGATCACGTATACTAACACAACTAAATGGAATATATCAAGTATGGATGTGCAGTATGAAAATTACATGTAATATGATCTAAACATGCCTATCTTAGAGAGATCATACCTTACCGAAATCAGAGTCTGAATAAAAACAAATGAACCTTATTTCTGCAGAAAATCACCTTCAAAATATGTAAACTGAAATAATAAAAAATGTGTTTATAACAGAAAAGCATTTAAAAATACAAGCTCCTACTAAAATCGAATATCCCCAAATGGCTACACCCTTATGAGTAATATGCTCATAAAAATCTTAAGTGGTAGTCCCTTAGTAAGCAAATTCACAATAATGAAGTTTATTCCATTATGCTTTATAGACACCTGACCACTCTAAACTCTTACTTTAACAATCAAGAATTTAAAGCCTGTGTGGAATTTAACTTTTATTCCATAGCTAGAGGCAGATTTCATCTGCGGTGTATTGTTGTGATCCATAACCAAGGTAGATTCCATATGCAGGTACTTGTTGTGTATCCACAACCGAAAGCTGATTCCGTCTATAAGATTTCGCTGTGTATCCACAGCCATGTGACAGGATCTCATCTACAAATACTGTTGCGTGATCGCAACTTATGGCAATTGTCATCTTCGAATTAGTAGTGGTTAAACCACAAATCCGGTGTGTTGGTGGATGGAGTTCTGAGGAACTCTCATGGTGGTGTGTAGTAGCGAGACAGGACCTTTTTTGTTAAACTGGAATTGTATGGCATTCATGAAAGTTGTGCATAAGAAACTGAGAATTTCTGGGATGATAAATATGTACATATGTACATTGTTGAATGATCTAAAATATAGATATGTTGAAATTGCTATTATGAATTGTTTTATGAATAGTATTTCTGTATGATAAATTATTGCACTAATTATTATTGTGCTGAGTTGATCTGAAATAACGATATTTTGAGCTGTCATTTGATTGTTATTACTCTGAATTCTAAGATAATGAAGTGAAGTGTTTTATGTAAAGAATCATTAATTGAAGTGCTTTGTGAATCTGTTTATTCTCGAAATTGTTAAATTCATGTGCCTTGTCTATGGTTTGCACTGTTTTTGCTTGTAGTGGAACTCACACTAAGCTTACATAGCTTACCCCCTCTTATTTTTCCTTCTTTATAGATAACCCACAATGTTAGAATGCAGATTCGGTATTCGAAGGGCTTGGCTCGAATTACTAATTTTATATAAAAGTTTCTTAGACTTAATATTTACAAATTTTGTTATTTGAAACTTTACCGTTTTATTTAAATTGTGGCATGGGACTTAGTTTCTGGATTTTACTTAGGTATGCATGACACTTAATTCATTTAGGCTATTAAAATATGAATTTTTAATTTACCATGCATGGAAACATGTTTTCATTAAAATTACGTTAGTATTACTTTTTCGCTGCTAATTTTTAAATGTGTTTTCTTAAGGAATTAAATTGAAAATTTACCTAAGCTTTCAAAAGTAGACACCATTACAATGATAAAGATTAAAATTAATCTGTTTTTTGTTAATCTGTAAGTTTTTCTAAATATAGACTAAGTTTTTCTAATATTTATCAAATATTTTAATATGACCGATTCTTAAACTTCGGTAGCTCTGCTAGGCCATCTCGGTGGCCGATATAATCTCCCAAATTCGAGTCTATCATCTAGGCCGGATTGAGGAGGTTACATTTGGTGGGTAACGATCAATAAAACTATCTTTATTAATATATATTTAAGTTGAAAGCTTTTTACCTAAAGCAAATAATTAGATATTTTTAATTTAATAAAAACATTATAGGTATGATCTATGTAAATGAAACAAAAAAATATAATTGTCAAACTGTTATCTACAAAACTATTATAATTTTACATTTGTATAAATACACTTAAACATGTCATATCTTTAATTTAAAAAAAATAGAGTTATTAATAATTGTATAAAAAATTAAATAGAAAACTTCATCAGCAATTTAGATAACATCATTTGTGCTTGTATTAATTATAATCACAATTATATAAAAAACTTAAAACTCTTTGAAATCAAAAGGAAGAAAAAATGAAGATATTGATCGCAGAATAAGCAAATTGTATCTTTAACTTTACAATTTGGCCCCACCTTAGCCAAAACAAATAATCTTTTTAGCTTTATTGTAAAGAAAGTAAAAATTATTTGTGTTCCAATTGCAAAGCCAATACATCCCTTAATTTCATGGATGACAACATGCTTCTTTGTCATATAACATGCCAAGATATTGTTAGATATGCAAAAATATAAGGTCCCCATTTAAGGCATCTATCAAAAAGATTCTCTTTCACCATATATTTCATTCTCTCTTCTTCTTTTTTTTTTTCTATTGTTTTTGCTTGCATGACCTATGTATTAGTTTTGGATATTTTCTGTAATTTATAGAAATTGGCAAGTGTGTGTGAATTGACATCAAAGTTTCAACAATAATTGAAGATGTCTTGGCCCCTTTACCTTTAATTTATATTAATTTTGTGGGCCTAATAACAAGTTTGTTCATTTTATAATAAAAGTAAGAGAGTACAAAAAGAATAATGCAAAACTTAATTCAACTGTTATTGTTTTTTTTTTTAAATTAAATTAGTAGTTATCTAATTATGAAAAGTTATAAAATAGTCACTTAATTATTTAATTTTGTCTCTTTTGGTCACCGGCTAAATAACAATAGCAGCTTTTAAAATTGGCATTATAGTAATTTTAACCTTCAGCATTTGTAGATTATGTCAATTTAGTCTTGATTCTAAAAAAAATTAACCCTCAACATTTACACATTGTGTAATTTGATATCTATTTTTTCCTTATAGCTTTCTTTTCTTTGTGACAATGAAAGTTAATTTTAAAAGAATGTGAAAAGATGAAATTTATTAACTTGAATTTTTGGGCGTTTTCATTTTCTTGTATATTTTCAATCAATTTTAGCTTATATTTTTTTTTTACATTTTAGGTGAAAGGGCCACAAAGAAAAACAAAACTACAAAAAATACCAAATTACACAACATATAAATGTTGAGGATCAAATTTTTTAGAATAAAGACTAAATTGACAATGTATAACTGTTGAGAGCTAAAGCTGCTATTATACCAATTTTAAAAATTACTATCATTAGTCTATGGGTGACAAAAAAGACAAAATTAAATAATTTAGTGACCATTTTTATAATTTTTAATAATTGAATCACAATAAAAGTTTACCAATTGTTAGATACTATAGTGGAGTTTACCTTTTCTTTTTCCACTTGAGTGAGTATTAATTTTCTTTTATAAAATTTTCATCAATTTCCGTTGTTGATAATGTCGCAAAGATTTTAACACATGGTAGTCCATTTGGATTATTATGTTAATGTGAATATTTTGTTTTATATGTTTTGTTAACGACTAATAAAGATAAAATAAAATATATAAAATAAAAAATAGAAAATTATAAAATTAAAAAAGAGAGAGATTAAAATAATTCAGAAAATAAAAAAGTCGAAGAAACCTTAAAAGATAAATTTCTTTTTGAAATTAAAAAAATAAAACATTACAAAATTTGGGGAAAAATTTTTAATTTCTTCCAAAATATGAAAAGAAAAGTCAAAGAAAAATATAATATTTTGTAAAAGTAATTTTTTCTTTTGTAATTTAGTTCATTCATATGCACTAGGATTTGTAAGCCTATAGCCCTATAATAAAAGCCTTTGTTGTATATAGATTATTTCTCGCATCGAATGTCATGCATTCAGGTTAGAGGTGTACATGGGCCGGGCCAGGCCGGGTTCAGGTCAGGTTCAACTAAAAATTTAGGCCTGTTCATTGGGCTCGGGCGTGGCTGGGACCAAAAAATGGGCCTAAAATTTTGTCCAAGCCCGGCCCATATAAAAATGCTAAAACCCGGGCCCGAGCGCGTCCACGTCAGCGCGATTTTTTGATTATTTACCAGCAAGGGCCGAATTCCCCGAAAGCGCGTCCACGTCAGTGCGATGTTAGGTGACGTGGACAAAACGCTCCCTTAAGGACACATTTTGCCCGTTTTGCCCCCCAACGGCTATTTTTTTGACCGTTGGGACCACCAACGATAAAAAAAAAAAACTATAAAACCCCTTTCCATTTTTTTTACACTTTAATCCTTTCAACATTCTCTCAAATTTTTCTCAAATTCCTCTCAATGCTCTCTTTAATTTTTGCAAAAACGTTCTATTTAATTTTTTTCTGAATTAATTTTTTTAAATAAAAAATATTCGATCGTGTTAGTAATGGCCGGAGAATTAATTCGTCTCAATGATAAACACATCTCCGTCGAATAAATGAAAATGGTAAGTGTTAAATTTAATTTTTCAATATTATTTAAGATTTTTTTTCATTTATGCAATTTTAACTAATTTTTATTTTATAATTTTTTATAAAAGTCTGTAGATCGAGTATTGCAATGCTATATCCGTAAGATGTCTGGTCCTCCATCACCGTTGATAGAGAATTACCTATGGGAAGCAGGTTTTTGGCATGTGGCCACGATAGGCCGGGGGTGCAAGTTGGACCCAAAACTCATTAGTGTGTTGATAGAGAGGTGGAGACCTGAGACGCACACATTCCATCTTTCATGCAGAGAGTGTATTATCACTCTAGAAGACGTGTAGTTGCAATTAAGATTGCCGGTAGATGGGTACGTAGTTAACGGGTCCGCTCAATCTACTAATTGGGGAGCCGTATGCTACGAGCTTTTAGGTGCTATTCCGAATAATATTAATGGAGGTCGGATCGAGATGGGCTGGTTACGAGACACATTCCCGGAGCCGGATAATGATTCGACTAAACTAGAAAGAATACGATATGCTCGGGCATACATTGTTGAGATAATTAGAAGTTATCTGATGCCAGACTTGTCAGGAAACCTAGTACATCTGAGATGACTGTTGAAACTCGTTGATTTTAGAACAATTGGTGAATTTAGTTGGGGGTCTGCCATGTTGGCAATATTGTACCGGGAGATTTACGGGGCGACGCGACCAAAAAAAGCCAAAAATCAAAGGTTGCCTATCACTACTGTAATCATGAGTACGGTTTCGCTTTCCATTTTTACGTCATCGAGTGGACCGCCCATATTCATTCTCACTCATAACGAGGTAAATTTTATATTAGATTTTACAATTATTACGTAGATTTAAAATATAATTGTATGCTAAAAATTTATTTAATTAGGTGAAATCATTCGACAAGTTATGTTAGATTACCTGCATTTCTTAAAGATATACGGATTCTATTAGACCAACAATCGGAAGCACAAGTAAGTATTAAATAAAATAGTTATACATAATAAAATAGTTGATTCGTATTTAGTATTTAGTATTATGTATATAACTAATATTTTTATCATGTTCATATAGTTGCAATGGACACCATATGAGGATCCGACAATTCAAGCAGTAATTCCGAATGAATACTTTCAAAATCCGAACATTTGGCATATGAAGGTCCCATTGGTCAACTATGCCATCGTGGAGATGCACCAGTCAGATAGAGTATTGTGGCAATTTGGATTCTAATAACTGATTCCCGTGGCACTTGAAGTGCTCGATGATGAGCACAAATCAACTTACAGCAGTTGCATACGGATTGGCCGAGATTCTGGTCAGCATATATCAAAATGTGGGAAAATCGATATGATTACATACCTACTCGAAAACCGATCATCGTTCTAGAGTTAACGTGCTTGCCAAAATACATGCCATAGTTTAGGATCCATGGCAAGTCATATTTACTGTTGAAAGATGAGAGGCGATGACAAATTCATGTCCAAAGGGAATAACGGGGCCCTTTAAATTCAAGAAGAAGGAATGACGACGTGGGCTCATCAGCAGTGCCTACACAATCACCGGACCCATCAACAGCGCCCATACAATCACTAGGCCCATTAACAGTGCCCATACAGTCGCCGGGCCCAACACTTCAATTTACGACACCCACATCACAACTTTTTCAGATTTTGTCAGATGCATATCCTAGCCATTTTATGTATCCCCACTTTTATATGTTTCCTTTTTCCAGTCTTATGGCAGGTTGGAATGCATGGCCTGGTTTATCTCTATTCCCGATTCCTCCAAGTGGATTGCTGGTCTATAGGTCGCCGTTGCGTGAGGGATCGTATGAGGCGCCGTCGGGGAGATCTTCTTTTTACCAATCCCCATCGCCTTATGGGATTCAAACACCTCCGTAATTGGTGATGAAAAAACCTCTGCTTTTATTATTCTATCAATGTGGGTCATTCTCCCAACACCCACAACCAAATCCACTGCCAGAGGAACCAGAATCCCCGCTGGAGCAACTACAACCCCCACTGGAAGTTGGACAAAGGAGGAATCCAGTGCGTAACTGTCGACGACCCCCATATGGCATTGAATCCGTCCAGTACCAACATTGATTTTTTTAATATATTTGTACAACTTTTTTATATTGTTTCATTTAATAAAATAAAAAGTTGTTTCGAATAAAGTAATTGTAATTTACTTTTATATTTTTAATAAAATAGAAGTTCTTTTAAATAAGGAAATATTTTGAATATTTTTATATTTTTAATAAAATATAAATAATGCAACATAATTTTATTACAACAACTATCAGCTATTCCAATTTGGACATGATCGACTTGTATGGTCTGGGTTCTTATACGATCCGCACAACTTCTGTTGGTTGGCTGTTTCTCGGATATCTATATTGTTACATATTCTAGTTGAGCAAGGTCGACCCTTTGGTTTGCGACGCATTTCTCTGTCCGGTAACAACTTAAATGGAACAAGCGATACAGACGGCCACTTACGTTCATCTGGGACATGTGAGAATATGTTTCTCCACACGTTATATATGTATTTTATTTTGTACACTTCGTCGACATAGCTCATGGGATCCAGACGGAGATTCTGACAAGCTGCAATTACATGAGCGCATGGATACGAAGTACGTCAAACCTCCCATAGTCACAAGTCCTATTTCTCAAGTGTACACGATATTGCCTACCAGTAATACCTTGGTGCAGTCTGTCAAACTCTGTCACACGAAACCATAGGTTGTCCCGATCGTGACACACTGTGTGCATGGTGTTCGCCCGCGCCTTTGCCTAGTTAATTTCTTGCAATACATTCCTGCACCATACATTGCCTCCCTACATTTGGCCTTTATAACTCACTGCTCACTTTGGAAATAGTACCGCTAAATGAAAATATGTCTCTCACACAACCGATGTTATCAGCAAATGACGCGTTTCTTTTAGAACAGAATTTATGTATTCAGCCAGGTTTGAGGTCAAATTATCATATCGTATGCCGCCATCGTATGCTTGTGTCCACTGTTCGAAAGATATGTTATAAAGGTAGTCCACACCTTCTTCATTAATTGAACGCAAAATTGCCAACATCTCATGAAAACGGTCATTACTTATCTCATAACTTGCCAATATAAGTTCATAGTGAAAATTACATACCACTCTTCCATTTAGAATAAATTCAATATTACAAACGAAATTATATTCATAGAGATTATACTTGTCCTTTATCACTTGTAGATCGAAATTACCCGTAGTAGTTGGACGCAACGTGCCTTAGGCAAT
Organism: Gossypium stocksii; assembly: GCA_020496765.1. Taxonomy (NCBI): domain Eukaryota; kingdom Viridiplantae; phylum Streptophyta; class Magnoliopsida; order Malvales; family Malvaceae; genus Gossypium; species Gossypium stocksii. The sequence goes on along the minus strand of CM035621.1, from coordinate 8,563,567 downwards.
ACCGATGGATTGTGTGATGCCATTGGCTTCCCTATCGCTCAATTGTAGCTAGTATCCCAGTGCCCCGATCTGATATAACACAGATATCAGGTTAGGGGCAGACATGCCTCCTTAACCTAGAAAGAAATCCCAGTCATCAGCTGACTCTTCCGGTGTTATTGCAAATACAATTGGAAGGATTCTCCGACTGTCATCCTGTGTCACAACTAGCAATAGCCAATGGGTATATCTACCAAACATAAAGATACCGTTAATTTGTACTAATGGCTTGCAGTATAGAAATGCGTCTCGGTATTGCTTAAAGCTCCAAAAAAAGCGCTTGAACACTTGGCATCCACGGAGCAATCGGTCGTTGTAGTATACAAGTGTCATTTCAAGGTTTGTTATACCACTTGACACCACTGTCATATTTCATTATATGAAGCGTCCTACCCACTACGCATCTTTTCCAATTCCTTCTGCTTAGCTATCTAAGCCTTGCAGTAAGAAGGCGTGTACCTCAATTAGCTACGAATATTGGTAATTAAGATCGGCATGAAGTCTTAGGATCTACCTTCACCGTCGGTAGTATTAAGCTAGTTAATATATCTGAATCCATCTTGGGATGATCTTGTGAAACACCTGTCAACAAAGTACGTTAAATAATGCAACATTATATAATAACAATATTATTCAAAAACCCTAGATATTGTACCTCCAGCACATGTATGTTGACCTTTGTACTTTTTTATCTCCTATAACCCTGTCATTTTTCTCAACGAGGCGTAGATTTTCCATGAACATATACCGTCTTGCACTACACACTTGGCTTCAAACTTATCAGATTTGGATTTAACCACGTGGTAGTTAACCCCGTTCATGATGCTATGTTGTTTTAATACACCAAGAAAATTATTCTTATTAGAAAACTCATTACTAACTTCCAATTCACCTTAATTCAATAACGAACTTGTATGATCACGCGTTCTGTATGGTAGATCTAGAAACTCCAACACATCATCTGCAGATAGATTGAGATTATGCATGTGAGCTGGAGGCGAGTATATCTTGAATCGTGGATCTTCTTCTTCTTCTTCATCTGAACCCCCTTCAATATCTTCAGGTTCAGTTGGAATAGGCTTCGGTTCAGAAAATAATACAACTTTTGCACTATCGGAGCTGGGCTCTTGAGGTGGATCCACATTAGACTCATTATCTAACCCACTATTATCTGCAATGTACGAGGTCCCCTCATTGATGGACGTCGTAGAGAGTACATCATCCCTTCTTCTGGGCGTTTCATAACGTCTCCAATTAGATGTAGATTGCCAACCACTAGAAGTTGATGTCATTCCCAGTACGTATTTCCAGCATCAAACATCGACACACCGAGGTGCATGTCCCTTCCACTAACGGAATGTTGTGTAGGGGTTATGTATTCCATGCTGCTACTAAACACGTGTACTTCTGTATTTTACAACCTACTAACGGAGTGTCAGGCAGGGATCGTGTATTCTTCTCGAATAGCAGTAGATGTTGAAGTCGTAAATGCATCATTTGGCGATGAAAATTTTACATATAACTCAAGATAGGGTGATCCACTAGCGAGATAAGTCTGCACAATTGCCTCTAAGCTACGAGCACATTTGATGTCGAACGACTCATATGTCACGGGATCAACCGAAACATAAAATAGATACCTAATAGACAAGACTTTCATTGGCGTTACTCCAAAGATTTTACGCCTAATTCTTTTACGAAGTTCTGTCAAATTTATGTTCTGGTTAAAAACCAGTCGCACTGTATTCTCTGATAAAAAAACAATGCCGTTCTCGATGTGACGGACCTCACCATCATAATAAATAACAACACTAATACGTTCACTCATCTTCAATTTCTATTCTGCTTAGCCTCTTTAATTTTTCTTGCTGTAACTTATGCAACCTGAAAATAAAATTTGGCTCATTTATAGTCTAAGGCCAAATAGGAACTACTATAGAAAAAGAGCATCCACATGAGAGCTTTTTTTAATACTTTTGCTGATAGTGCATCCTGCTTGAAGTGTTTTTGACACTATTTATTCAGAAACATCTTCTCAAAATTATATTTTAAGAAACTACTATAGAAAAAGAGCGTCCACATGAGAGCTTTTTTCAGTACTTTTGCTGACAGTGCATCCTGCTTGAAGCGTTTTTGACACTATTTATTCAGAAACATCTTCTCAAAAATATTTTTTCAGAAACTACTGTAGAAAAAGAGTGTCCACGTGAGAGCTTTTTTTAGTACTTTTGCTAACAGTGCATCATGCTTGAAGCGTTTTTGACACTATTTGTTCAGAAACATCTTCTCAAAATTATTTTTTCAGAAACTACTGTAGAAAAAGAGCGTCCACGTGGGAGCTTTTTTCAGTACTTTTGCTGACAGTGCATCTTGCTTGAAGCGTTTTTAACACTATTTGTTTAGAAACATATTCTCAAAATTATTTTTTCAGATACATCTTCTTTAATTTATTTTTCAGAAACTACTGTAAAATTTTTTTTTATTGCTAATATATTTTTTCATAACCCTAAACACAAAATTATTTAAAAAAACTAATCTATAATTTAATTAATTAACCCTAAACCATAAACACTAATCTAATTTATTTTAAATTAATAATTAATTTAAATAAGTAACCCAAAACCCTAATTTATTTGATTTTTTTCTTAAAAAACCCTAAACCCTAACCTTAAAAAACCTTAAAACATTAAAACCCTAACACTAACCATAAACCTAACCCTAAATACAAAAAAATCCTAACCTTAAAAAAGGGTAAAACGCGTCACTAGGGGAGCGTTTTGTCCACGTCAGCACAAAGCGCGTGCGTTTTGCTGACACGTCACCTGACATCGCGCTGACGTTGACGTGCTTTCGAGTAATTCAGCCCTTTCTGGTAAATAATAAAAAAGTTGGCCCATTTTCGTAAATATTAAAAAAATGGCTTTTTCTTGTAAATTGCCTTCTTAATCCTATCAAAGAAAAATAATTCATAATAATCCATGTAGACTGCGACACGACCAAAACAATTTGCCAGCATTTTACAATCAAATAAGTTAATGACAAATTTATATCCTTTTGCCTATAATTAAAGAAAGAAAAGAAAAAGTATTAAGACATTGAAATATTTAGGGCCATAATTATTTTGGTTTGATATTAATAGTGTTATGATGTTTGTTATCACTTATCTAAAATTCAAATTCGTTCGGATCGAATTCTATTGAGTTCGCGCGTCTAGCTCGTATGGTAATAGATGTTCATTGGATGGGTACTTACATTCTCTTGCGAAGTCACATGTGAGATCATGTATGTGACCGCATAAACAGATGTTAAATTTAGAGTAGGATATGTGTTGACATGCATGAAACTTACCTAGCGTATCATATAAATGAACAATATCCTGTTATGGCATTTAATTATGGGGGTTAAAAAGTAGTTAATTTTCATTTAATTCTGTTTATCTGTTAAGCTAATTAAATTGTAACAAAATAGTACGTTTTAGGAGAGTGGGCTTTATTAAATACGCTGCGTTTTGAGAGAGGGAATTAGTTAAGTGAAACAGGGCATTTTGCTATTCAGTTTTGTAACAAATTGATAGCTATAAGGACCGTTGTGCTTTTTTTTTTAAGCACCCTCGTGTGTGTTGAGTTTGTTATGAACATACAGTACCATTTTCTCATCCTTTCTACCTTCTCTCTGTTATTTCTTCTTTCTTCTCTCCCATTCTCCCTTCTCTCTTATTCTCTTCTTCAGTAGCTTGCATTAGGGTATCAGAGCCTTTCTTTCCTCATGGCTAGCAAAGGGGTAACCACCAGGCTTCAAAAAGAGATAAGTCAACTTCAACAAGAGTTTACTCAGTTGAAGTCAGATCTGAACACTAAGATTGATGCTAAGTTTCAATCTTTTCACAATACGATGAAAGGAGAGATTCGGACCGAGATTTGTACGGGTCTTCAAGCTTTATTTGACCAGTACATAGGGCAGATGACACCAACCAGTGCTGTTGGGTCTAGTAAAATAGTTTCGGTGGAGATGAACCTAGATAAAAGGAAGGGTATCTTAGGAAGTGTCCCTCTTGAAGCTCTAAAGGAGGAACAATTGCTACTATTACCTTTACGAGAATCAAGACAAAAGGGAACATGGTTCAAAGCTCATCAAAAAATGGCACTAGCAACTTGTATAGGCTTGAGTGTCCGTGTTTTAATGGCACAGATTTTCGTGGATGGTGGTCAAAACTTGAGCAGTTTTTTTCATCGGAGTGTGTCCGAGACGAGGCGAATGTGAGGGTAATCATGTTCCATCTTGAAGGTAAAGCCCTAAACTGGCACTATTTTTTTGTCCAACATTGTGGTGGGTTACAGCAACTGTCATGGGAGGTTTATGCTCGTGGACTGAGGGATCAGTTTAGCTTAGATACTCTCATCAACCCTATGTTTGAACTTGTTACTCTGAAATAACAAGGGTTCGTGACTCAATTTCATGACACATTCGTAAGTTTGCTCAACCAAATAGATCTTACTAAAGAACATACGATTAGTGTGTTTGTTAGTAATCTCAAACCAGAAATTGGCCAATACTTGCGGTTATTTCCACATTCCATGCTAGTAGATGGTTTTCGGTTAGCTCGAAGAGTGGAAAGTATTATTTCAGTACCTATGAAATGAACACTCTATAGCAGGGGAGTTGGGGGATCAGTTCGACCTCTTTTACCAAATGTTTGACCTCTCTAAGTAGTTTCTACTCTTAGCACCACAAGAGGTTCTAAAAGCCCCGTGAAGTCACTGTCTCAAGTTGAAATAAATGATAGAAGAAGGAAGGGGCTTTGTTTCTGGTGTGTTTCCAAGTACGCTCCAGGACACAAATGCCAAAAATCTCAATTGTATCAATTGGTGGTTGAAGTTTCTTCTAATGGGGAGGCTGAGCCAAAGTGTCTTGAAATAGATGAGAACCAAGATTGCAAGGAGCAATTGGAACAAGGGGAGCAGGAACCAGGGATAACTTCATCAGTACTATCTTTGCATGGCTCCCAATGACACAATACAATGAAACTTTTATCTCACATCGGGCTAATAGAAGTCATCATTCTTGTGGATTCAGGGAGCACACACAACTTTATGGATTCCAAGTTGGGGAAGCGGTTGAACTTACCTACTGAGCAGATTACTGCATCAAAAGTCATGGTGGCCAATAGAGTTCGGCTATTTACTCAAGGAGTTTGCAAGAATATACAGTGAAAAGCTCAAGGATCGACATTTATCACTAATTTTTACTTGCTTCCTTTGAAAGGATACGATTTAGTGTTGGAAATTCAGTGGCTCTTATCTGTCGGATCCATCATCTGGAATTTTTCTTCCCTTACCATGCAATTCGAATATCGGGGTCAAAGTCATATCTTACAAGGAGTGGTTCCTAGTTGTCTTCAACTCTTGTCAGACAGTCAAGCTACCAGATGTTTCAAAGTCTTGAGCTTTAGTCCCTAGCCTATGTTGTTCTCTTGTAGCCAACAAATAATGCTGACCTTGCCACCATCTTCATGACATCCACTGTTACTCAAACTGTTAGCTGATTTTGATGATGTATTCTAAGTACCATCAGGCTTACCTCCCAATCGACTTCAGGACCATCAGATCCCCTTGTTGGATGAGTCATAAGTAGTCAAAGTACAACCATACAGGTACCCTACTATCTAGAAGAATGTGATTAAAAATTTGGTACAAGACATGTTGCACAAAGGAATTATAAGGAACATCAATAGTCTCTTTGCATCAGTTATTGTGATGGTAAAAAAGAAAGATAAAAGCTGGCGTTTGTACGTGGACTATAGGCAGCTTAACAATTTAACCATCAGACACAAGTTTCCAATTCTCATTATTGACGAATTGCTAGATGAACTTGGCCAAGCTCTCTTCTTTTTTAAACTAGATTTGCGTTTCGAATTCATGAGGGCCACTATGAATTCTTGGTCATGCCATTTGGCCTCACAAATGCCCCATTCAATTTTCAAACCTTAATGAACACTGTTTTTAAGCCAATTTTGAGGAAATTTGTCCTATTTTTTTATGACATCCTTATTTATTCAAAGGATTGGACTGACCACTTGAGGCATTTGGAAATAGTATTGCAACTACTACGGGAAAATAAACTTTATGCCAAGAAAAATAAATGTAGCTTTGCCACTGCTCATGTTGAATATCTAAGACATGTTATAACAGTAAGGACTGTCAGCATGGATTCCTCGAAGGTTGCAGGAGTTCTTTCCTGGCCCACACCTCAGAACATTAAGGAACTTAGAGGATTTTTTAGGTTATCGGGTACTATAGGCTATTCATTCGAGGGTATGGAGTTATGACCCAACCTCTCACTTTACTTTTTAAAAAGAGACCAACAATGGCATTGGACAGACTCTGCCTAAATATTTCAAGCTCTTAAAGACGCTATTTGCACTGCACTAGTTCTAATTCTTCCAAATTTTGGTGAACCCTTCTGTGTAGAAATCGATGCCTCTGATACTGGCGTTGGAGTTGTGTTACAAAAAAGAGGAAAACCAATGGGGTTCTTTAGCAGGCCCCTAGGCATTAAACACCAAGCATTGTTTATATATGATAAGGAGATATTGGCTGTGTTACTCGCTGTTAAGAAATGGCACTCGTATCTTGTTGGGAATCCCCTTGTCATCAAAATAGACCACCAAAGTTTGAAGTTTTTATTTGAAAAATAAGTTATTACTCTATATCAATAGAAGTGGGTGTCTAAGATACTGGGGTACGATTATTCCATTGTTTATCGAAGGGGATCTCAGAATATTATGGCTGATGCTTTATCTAGAAGGACTAAACAGCCAGAAGGTTAATTCCATCAATGTTTGGGAATAGTGTCACTTACATGGTCTAAAATTTGGGATAAAATTCTCCAAGCTACAATTGAAGATGTCAAGCTACAACAATTGTCCAACGAATTGTCACAAAATCCCCAACATCATCCCAGATATACATTGGATGGCCGATTTATTAAGAGAAAAGGGAAGGTTGTGATTGGCCACATTATAGAACTGAGGAAAACAATCTTTAAGTTATTCCACAATGAAGCTATTGGTGGCCATTCAGTAGTGCATGCTACTAGGCGTCGCATAAGTAGCTTTTTGTACTAGAAGGGTTATCGAGAGATGTCAAGCAGTGAGTTCAAGAATACACCACTTGCCAACAGTACAAGCATGACAATGCTGCATTTCCTGGATTATTGCAACCATTGCCAATACCTGATCGAGCATGGGCTGCTGTCAGTATGGATTTTATAGAAGGCCTTCATTTGTCCAAAGGTAAAAGTGCCATTCTGGTAATAGTTGATAGACTAACCAAGCATACCCATTTTCTAGCCTTGGCGTACCCTTTTACTGCTGCGAGTGTAGCTCAGCTTTACTTAAACCAAGTGTACAAGCTTCATGGCATTCCTGAATCCATTGTGTCTGATAGAGATTGGATCTTTCTTAGTAGATTTTGGCAAGAACTCTTCAAATTACTTGGCACTCGATTGTACCTGTCTACAGCCTATCATCCCCAAACAGATGGGCAAACAGAAGTCCTCAATAGGTGTCTTGAAGGTTATTTGCTTTGTATGACTGGTGAGAAACCCTCTGAATGGGTTTATTGGCTACCTTTGGCAGAATGGTGGGACAACATGACTCAACACTCAGCTATCAACACCACCCCTTACATGGCCCTTTATGGTCAGGAACCCCCCATCCATTTACCATATTTATCAAGATCTTCGATGGTAGCCAAGGTGGACAGAACACTTCAGCATCGAGAAGCCTTAAGGAAGCTCCTTCGGTTTCACTTAAAAAAATCTCAAGCGTATGAAATAGTTCGCTGATAAAAAAAGATCAGATCGGTCGTTCGCAGTTGGGGACCTTGTATATTTGAAGCTACAACCTTACAGACAGCATTCGTTGAAGAAGATGCTCAATCAAAAGTTGTCCCCCAGGTTTTGTGGCCCCTACCCTATTGAAGCAAAGTTGGTCAGGTGGCTTACAGATTGAAGTTACCTGAGGGAGCAAAAATCCATTCCACATTCAACGTGTCCTGGTTAAAGAAACATATTAGCTCAGCTGTTTATTCACCAACATTGTCACTTGTTAGAACAGATGGCTCAATTTTGAAAGAACCAGCACGCATCATTGACAGGCGGATGGTCAAAAAGGGAAATTATGCTGTCACTGAGGTGTTGGTGGAGTGGGCTGACACATTTCTGGAGGACTCAACTTGGGAAGTTTGGTTAGAATTCCAGAAGCAGAATCCTACCTTCGATCCTTAAGGACAATGATCTGCTTAAGAGAGGGAGTATTGTTATGGCATTTAATTATGGGGGTTAAAAAGTAGTTAATTTTCGTTTAATTCTGTTTATCTGTTAAGCTAATAAAATTGTAACAAAACGATACGTTTTAGGAGAAGAGGCTTTATTAAATACGCTGGGTTTTGAGTGAGGGAATTAGTTAAGTGAAATGGGGCGTTTTGCTATTCAGTTTTGTACTAAATTGACAGCTGTAAGGACCGTTCTTTTTCTTTTAAGCACCCTCGTGTGTGCTGAGTCTGTTATGAAAATACAGTACCATTTTCTCATCCTTTCTACCTTCTCTCTTCTCTCCCATTCTCTCTTCTTTCTTCTTCTCTTCTTCAGTAGCTCGCATCATACCCATATCATATAAATAGACAAATTTCACTATCTAAATGAAACAAAAAAAGGGCACTCAACAAATATAAAAAAGAACTTTTATATAATTTAAATATATATATCTTATCATTTTCGGAATAATAATTTTGACCTATGCTTGAGTAAGAGGTTTGGAAAATTTCAACCAATTTAGTGTGGCCTATGAATGTGGTTATCGAAGAGAAGAAGGGAAAGGTATATAAAGATGCGTGTGTCACATTTATTCCTAAATAAGTATAAATTCAAATATATAATGGTTGATTTTGTGAGAAGTTAGTTACGCATAGGTAAGCTTTAGTTGAATTTAGGGGACAAGTTGATGTAGTTAGTAACTCTGACGATTACATATATAATATATGATTATGTATGTATATAAAGATCAATGTCGCATGCCATGTTGACAAAGGTGACAAGACAGCGAATTGCTTTGGGTCTATTAAATAATGTAAATTTTATCTGTTCCAGAATATATTTGTAAAGAAAAATGTCATGATAGAGTTAGTGAATTGAATTAAAGTAGAAGATTTTCAATTATTTTTGGTGAATTTATGAGATTTTTTAATTTTGATAGTAAGTAAATTAGTTTTTTTAAATTATTAGAGTACTTTAATTTTTATCAATTTTAAAAGTAATTAAGAATAATTAATTATAATGTTAATGTGTACATATTTTCTTGTCAATTCGGTCTTAATTTAGCAAATTTAGTTCCTAAAATTTACACATTTTGTCACTTTAGTCATGGTTCAACAAATTTAGCACATAACATTTATACATTTTATCAATACTTACACAGAATATATAAATATCAAAGGTTAAATTTATTATGATACAAATAAAAATTATGTACAATTAACAAAAATTATTAATGTTGTAATTAATTATCTTTAATTAATTACTTTTAAAATTAATAGATATTAAATTGCTCTAATTTATTTAAGAAGGATAAGTTTGCTTAATATCAAAATTAACAGAGATTGAATGTTGTTACCTTAATTTATTTTTATAAATGTGATACTAGATTGGACAATCGAAAATTATATAAATCCTACTTTATTCAATAACATCCCCATTGAGAAAAGTTAGTAGCGGTTCAAAATATAAAGGAAAAAAAAGTGAAATAAGTTAAAGAAATATTAGAAATAATCAACTCAAAATTGTTTACCTAAAAAAATAAGACAACATCTTGTTTTTAAATTTCACAATTTCTTTTTACTTAGAATTTTTTTTGGTAAACATTATTTGAAAATTTTCTCAATTCTGATCAATGTAATGATGCAGTTCTTTAATATTGTGCGACAACATTATCTAAAATTTTATAAAAATTATAATTTTTTAAGCAATGACATTACACAATAGCGGAGTGTTACTTCATCATATGGACTAAAATTAAGGAAATTGTCAAGTTTTAAGACAGTAAAAAGATCTTTTAAGTTCCTCTCAATTTTGGAATTGAGCAAAATGGTCTCTCTTATAAAAAATATTAGAACAATTTAATCTCTGTTAATTTCAAAAGTGAGAAACTAAGGACAATTAATCACAATGTTAATATTTTCCATCAATTGTCCATGATTTTGATTGGTATAATAATAAATTGTCCTTAAAATTTATACATTCAATCAATTTGTTCTTAATTTGACAAATTTATCTTGCAACATTTGTGTAAATGTGTAAATATTGAGGCTGAATTTGTTGACTTTTTTAGAATTAAAGCCAAAATTACAAAATATGTAAACATCGAAGGCTGAATTTGTTACTATACCAATTAAAATTATGTACAATTGGTGGAAGACATTAACGTTGTGATTATTTGTCTTTAGTTGCTCACTTTCGAAAATGATAAGAATTAAATTATTTCAATACTTTTTTTGAGAGAAACCAATTTACTTAATTTTGAAATTAAAAGAATTAGAGAGATCCTTTTACTTTCCAAGACTAATGTGTTAAAAAGAATTTCAGAGATTAAATTAGAAAAGTTTGCCAAATATAAAGAGTAAATGTTGTTTTTTTCCGTGTTCATTGCCCTCTCTCATTGTTTCGCTAGAGGGCGTTGAGCCTCCATCAAAGGAGGGCCAATCTTATCTACTTTTCACACCAAAACTCATTATCATTAATTATCAAACCAAATATCCAAAGACAAATTATCTGGTGATAGACGGTGGAGTTTCAATCCATTTATTGTATTAAAAGAATTTTTTTTATTTTTAATATGGTATTCAATATTTTGTATATAAAATTAAAAAATTTCACATCAACTGATTAAGGCTTAACTTGATTGATATGAATATTATTGTCAAATATAAGAGGACATAAGTTTAAGTACGCTAAAAAGTGTTTTCATTCTATTTATGGATTAAAAAAATTATAAATAATTCTAAATATTATATAAAAAATATCATATTGTTAAAAAAAAATTCAAAATGAAACGAAATATAAATACTAAAATAGATTGAAATTGCTAAAAGAGTTGGTCGCATTAGTGAAAAGACGTGAATGCTTTAAAAGTAAAATATGTAAAATTAAGAAAAAGTTTGAAAAGATATTTCATTGGAGTTGAAGTTGATGTAATGGTTATATAAGTTGAGGAATGATGGAGATGGGCTATTTTTTTTGAGCCTTGCAAGTTAAGATTACTCAAACTAGCTACTTTTCCTTTTTGTGCTTGGAAGAAAAGGTTGGAGCAAATTGGATTAAGTTCATTCAAAAGATTAAACAAAATGATTTATATAATAAGGAAAAAGAAAAGAGAAAATTTTGAAGTTGATGTAAATTTTATTGATGATTACCCAATTATGACTTAAATAACTATAGAATTTTAGTAAATAAAAACCCATAAGAAAAATGAAGTTATACTCCACAAAGTACTAATTTGCATATTCTTAAAGAGTGTAAAAAAAATCCTCTCTCTATACCATCTTTCTTCCTCAGATTAAGTGAAAAGAGCTCAAACAATATAATCACAAAATTCAATGATATTTATATATATATAACCTTGAGAAACTACTGTTAATTTTGATTTAAGTTACTAGATATAGACTGTTGATCCTCCAAAAGATCAAACAGCAATATCAATATGGTTGAGTTGTCATTACAAGAGAATGAAACCCTAACCATGCATGTACATTTCCTGTCTTTTATTTTTATTTTTTGTTTTTATTTTGCTATTTATGCTTTTCTTGCATTGTACTAAAACATAATATTTCAACAAACACCTCCACCCCACAAATCTTTGCCAACTCCAATTTTGTCCCCCTTCTTCCTTGTCTGTTTGCTTCCATAATCTACTCTTGTTTGAGTTTATTTATTTATTTGTATTTTCATGCTGCAAACACTACTTTTCAGTCCTTAATAAATTGCTTCAAATGACATCCGCTTGGTTTATTTGCTTCAGTTGATTCACTCATTTCGAGCTCTGTAAATATTGGTAAGCTTCATGATTGTTCAACTTAGATTTTGATATATCTCTAATCACCCTGGAATGATACTTCTATGTGCCTGCAGATTTATTATAAGCATCTTGGTGATCATCCATGGGTTCAGGAAACTGGCTTAGATCATTCATTTGCTTAAAGAAATATAAACCAAACAGATCCAAACAAGCAAAGGTAGTACATGTGTTTTGCAATGACGCATTAATCCAACATGCTCCTCTTAGACACTGCATATCACTAATTTGGTCGCAGACCCCATCAATACAGGTACACTCGAGTAATGAAAAATCAAATGGTGATGAAAGGGTAGAAGAACATGAGGGTCCTGAAGTGGCAGCGGCTGGGAGTTCACAAAGCAGTCCTGGAATTGCCGTTGAACAAAGAGCGGCTGCTAAAATTCAGAAGGCATTTCGGTCTTACAGGGTATTTTTAATTTTTTGCCAAATTCCAATTTCATACATATTACCAAGTGGAGTTACCTTTTAAGAGATCAAAAATGCTAATTTTTTCCTTAATTGAACATTTGGGGTGGTTTTGCATATAAATGTATAAATTGCAAATTAGATCATATTTGGTAAAAGTATCATGGAAGTCTTTTTTCGAGTTAGATTACATTTTATCTTTTTTATTTAAAAATAAACAAATTAATCTCTGTGCATTAGATAAAAAAGTAAATTAATCCCCTTTTTTTTTTTTTTAAGTTTCATCTATTTCTATTGTTAAAAACTAGTGTGATTGACATATAACTAGACAGTTACAAGCGACTTGCCATATGTATCTCATTTTGATCTATAAAAACCATATTTTTAATAGTAAAAATAAATAAAATTTTTAATAAGACTAATTTAGTTTTAGATCTAATTTACTTAAAAAAAAAACAAATACAATATAACTGCCTCCATATATCATATTCATGCATTTGTCAGTAGTGTTGGGTAGGCCATAGGGAATGATTCAATATATATTAGGTTGGCACAAAAACAATAATGATAATTTACAAAAGCATAGCCCCATTTGTGGGCAACGCACAATAATAAACGTCAATGGCTTTTGGTTCAGATATATATATATATATATTAAAAAAACATGCTTAACGCATATAATGAATTTGGAAATCATATATATTGATCCATAAGTTACATATGTGGTGCATTTATGTTTTTCTTGATTTAATTTTATAGTTTTTTAAAGATAATTTTATAGTTAAATTTAATATTTTTAAACTTAATCTTAATTTAAAAAATATATTTTGAATTTAAAATTAAAAAAGTTTTTTTTACTTATTTGAAAAAATACACTATAAAAATCAAAAACATTTTCTGACCCACATTAAGTAAACTAAAAAAATATTTTAACTTCTTAAAATTATAATTTAAAAATATAAATATTAAAAATATAATAAAAAATTTAATATTTAATTAAAATTATTTAAAAATAATAATTTAAAAAATAAAAATAGAGTTAAATTATATTTAACAGTTTAAAAACATATTAAAAAATTTAAGATATTGTTAATAGATTAAAAATGTTTGCTTTTACTTGATTTTTTTGTCATTTGTTTACTTGATTGGAATTTTTTACACTAATATAATTTCAAAAATTAAAATATGCTGAAAACTTTCAGTGCATAGATTTTAAATTTAATTTTAATAAATTTAAATATTTCAACTAATAATAGACATAAACTATTTTCATCCAAACTAATGGGCAAAGATTCTTTTCTGCCCTCGAGCCTAATTTAAACAATTTTTTTTATTTTTTATTTGAAATTTAATTGTAAAATATCCAAATATTACTATAAATTAATATATTTTTAATATTTTACTATTTTAAAATTATACATGAATTTTGATTGAATGTACATTTTAATACATTAACTTTGATTTGGTACAATTATACACATAAAAATTTGATTGTGGCTCAAATGCATATATAAAATTTTAATTTTGATTCAATCATATATTTTTAAAGAAGCAAATACATTAGTTTATTTTTATAATGAATAAATATAATTATTTATGTATGTAATATATAAATATAAAATGGTGTTATATCAATAATTATGATAATAATTTGTGAGAATTTGATCAAATCAAAATTTCATGTATAAAATTGTACAAAATCAAAGTTCATGTATAAAATTACTCATTAGATCAAAATTTATGTATAATTTGAGATTTATCCCTTTTTACAATAGTGTTATGAGTTATTCGGATGGGTTAAGCGAGGTCAAGCCCAAGCCCGAACTGAAAATTTTTTTTATATTACGGCTTCAACCGGTTCATGAACAAGCCTATTTATAAAATATTACAATTTTAAATATAAACTTTTCGTTAGAGGTTTTTTGTTTTTTTCACTTTTCAAAATCATTTTATATACGAAATGTTGAAAAAAATTGTAAAAAATAAATATAATATATTTTTAATAAATACACAATCAATTTGTTTGATGCACGGATTTTTTTCAAGTTTTATTGTGATTAGAGAATTAAAAATGTTTTAAAACTTTTAAGTATTAATTGCATACAAATTTAAAGGGAGTAAAAATATGTATTTTACAATTTTCTTTTTAATGAATATAGCTTTATTAATTGTGTACGATTGTGTTAAATACAGTAAAATTTCTGTTTTTAATATATTTTGGGACTGATTTGAATTTTTAAATTTCTTTCACAATTTAATTTTTTAAATAATTTTTTTAGTAATAAATAATAAGTAGATTTTATATAATTCATGCTAAATGATTTTTTTTATTCTAATTGTGATTCATGGATTTTATATTAACATTTATGCAAATAATATATTTTGTATATTACAAATAATTAGATTCCACTAACACATTTTTATCTATGTTTAATTTAGAAAATTGTATATATATCATATAATAATAATTTAAGAAAATATTTTTATCAAATAAAATATTGAATTACAAAACATATTACAAATTATAAAATGATTTAAATTTATTTATAATATTTATCATAAAAGTAAATTTATACAAAAAAATTTAAAATAATTTTAATATATTCTAATTAATACATACAACTAAACACGTGCATTGCCGGGTAAGAAAACTTGATTATCATATCAAAGATACCGAAAACTTTGAAATAGCTCTTTGAGTTTCAAAATATTTCCTTTTTAGTTATATTTAAAGTGGATCTTGTCTTTTAAATTAAGTTTTAAATAAATTTTTAAGAATTTTTATATGTTTTTATAAAATTTTAAATATTTTTATAATATTTATAAGTTTTTGTTAATTTTTATTAATTTTATAGGTTTATATTAATTTTAATAATTTTTATATTTTTCTGATTTTTTTATGGGAAATTATTAAATTAAATTAAAAATTGACACGTGTCATATTTTGATTGGCCCGTCAAATTTTATAACGGTCAATGACAAAAACTGTAACGAAGGGGCTTAATTGATTTTTTTAACGGCAAAAGTTTAATTGAATGCGAATTTAATACAAAGGCTTAGTTAATTTTTTAGCATTATCTACAACCTAATCTTAAAATTGAATACCTGGTACTAGTACTCGGGTGTGAGTAACATAATTTACTTAATACAGATTTTGTATCACAATTTATTTGGCAGGCAAGAAAAGCAGTCCGCCGGCTGAGAGATGCGGGGAGATTCAAGAACATATTGATACAGGGACATACAGTGAAGAAACAAACAACAAGCACGCTAAGCTATTTACATTCATGGTGCAATGTCCAGTCTCAAATCCGAGCTCGGAGAATATGTATGGTTACAGAAGGCAGGCTTAAGCAAAAGAAAATGGAAAACCAGATGAAGCTTGAGGCTAAACTCCATGAACTGGAGGTATTAATAATCACTGTTGCCTACTTTGCTTTATTAACTTTTAATTGCCTAAGAAACTAGTGGTATTAGTTAGGCATCCATCTTTTTACATTAATTGAGGGCTAAGACTTAAGCCCTGCAGATTAGGCATTAATGTAAGAGTAACCCTTACCTTTTGTTTGGCAAGCAATAAAAGAAAACGAAAATGCTGATATCTATGAATCACAGTATCATGCTTGGGTGTTTTACAGGTAGAATGGTGTGGTGGGTCTGAAACTATGGAGGAAATTCTTTCCAGAATTCAACAGAGAGAAGAGGCAGCGGTTAAACGCGAACGAGCCATGGCATATGCCTTCTCCCATCAGGTTACAAACTTCGGGTTCATTTATCACTTTTAAGAAATAACATTACGCTCTGCAACCTCTCTCCTTTATTTCGTTACTGATCGTAGTGAATTTGCAGTGGAGGGCCAATGCGAGCCAATATCTTGGACAGGCATCCTATGGTGCAGGCAAGGAGAACTGGGGTTGGAGCTGGATAGAGAGATGGATAGCGGCAAGGCCATGGGAAGTGAGGATTCATTCTCAGCCTATTCACCCAAAGAAAACTCATGGCAGGCAGGCAAGCAAATCGGAGAAAGAGATGAAAGTTTCGGCCTCGGTGAAACCCTGTTTGCCAAATGGGAAAGTTGCTCCAAAAGCCAAAAACGGTGCCCCATCCGATGGCTGAAATCAATGATATTTCATGGAGCTTAGTCAATGACGGATGAAAGATTTTTTTTAGCTATTTTTGGAGTGATTCAATACGATTTTTTTGTCTTCTACTTTGTGTGGATTTGCAACGGCATTGTATACAATAACAAACAGGGTTTTTGCACCACGAAATTCAAGAGTGAAATACTTAAGTGACTAAATTATTTGGATTAAACCCGGGTTCAAAATCTCTACTTTAATTCACAAACGGCCCTGTGTGTGTTACATTAAACTTAAGGTTAAAAGCACAAAACCCTGAAAATTTGCATTTCTCAAATAAGTCCTCAATGCACAACTTCAACCAAACTGAAAGAAAAGCAACCGTAGGTAGCCAAATATATGAACTTTCATCTTATTACTATTTTTTGGAAAGTCGCATAATGCTCCAATTCATTACTCCATTATGCATTAATTATCATACAATTAAATATTATTCATTTTTGCATTGCATTATGCAATTATGCATATCATAGGTAAGCCCCCCCCTCCCCCAACTACATGCCAACAAGAAGCTCAGCAATCCAACCACCTCTCCACCTCAAAATTTATATCTGGTATGGTCTGAAAAATCCCAACTTTAAACATTCCTCTACATAAAATAATCCTATAATATATTATAAAATTATATCTAAAAAAAATGACAGTACTTGTGTTTTTTTGTTGGTGTTAATAATCATTCATCTAAAATACCAACAACCATACCGTAAGTATCAATACAAGCCAAAGTATATTGGTCATCATATTTTTATGCTAATAAAAGAAAATAAGAATTTCCAGCTAGACTGAATAGATAATTATATATTAGGCACTGAGATTTACAGGGAGTAGGGGACCATTTACAGATGGGCAAACACCAAAATTTTGGTGGCATCTATTATCTTCTATCCCTACAGTGCATTCTACTATTCTTCCATAATTGAACTTTTCTTTATATTCATCCCCATTCCCCCCTCTTTCCTGGTTAAGATGGACTCCATTTATAGCCCCACTTGCTCTATTTGCTAACATGCTAATTGATTAGGTGTCCTCTACAACCTGGTCTCAGTCCTGATGTATGCATCAGGGCATTATTCGGACCGACCCCATCTTTCATATTAAAGCATCTAGCAGCTGAATTTATACAAAGTCCAATAGGGCTTATGTGAATTCTGCTAATTTTAGCAATTGGAGATTGTCTAGGATGGTGATTAGTTGATTATTCTTTTTTTCCAGAATCGGGGTTTTGATTTCTATCCTTGTTTGGCATTCTCTATTGCTATCAAGAGCTTTCAATTATTCTAACCAAGGCATCCTAAAACAAACCACTATTTAGTGAAATGACACTAAAGAAAAAGAGTTATAAGGGGAAGTTAAACATTGTTTTCAACCAGGGAGATGCTGACAGTGGAATCATCTACGACCCTATTGCATCCAAAGATCCTACTGTTTACAGAAAATGATTTCTCTTTCAATGCCCCCAAAACTCGAAGCATCAATCTGTTTCATACAAAAGCGATAAGGCATCAAAAGGAAGAGTTCACTTTCATCCATATGAGAAATTGACAATTTCTAAAGAGAGGAAAAGAGTCTAGATTGCTTCTCTAGTTCTGTATCAGATCGAAGGACTTTTTGGATATTAGCTGATCCGGGGTTACCTTATTTCATGGAAATATTCAAACGAATGAGAGACTATGCTAAACTAAGTCAGTCCTAATTGAGGGAAAATTCAAATCAGCATTAGAACACGCTAGGTTCCCATCTCAGTAGTAACTCTAGGAAACAGTAGCAAACATTGATTGGTAACATGAAAAACATGACAAGTCCAACAAGAAAAAGAAACCATTGTTGAGCTCTAAGAGCTCACTCAAATATAAATTTAAGCTACAACACAATCAACTGATAAAAACTAAACAAACCGGGGATTGAAAAACCTGAAATCCACCCAGATTTCTTCTTCCCACGGTATAGGCCATTGATTCAAAGTTGACCAAAATCTTCCCTCGAACTAGTCTTTGATTCTTGGATCCATCATAGTATAGTTATCTTCTCATCCAGTTCACAGTCAACAATCAACTAGTGCTGAAAGACCAATCAGGCAATCACTTAAAACAAGTAAAGAAAAGCTTGTAAGAGCAATATATGCAGGAATTTGGACTGTAATACCTGATAGAGGGGAAAGACTTTGGCCTTTTCTCCGATTTACTCGATCAATGGTGAGAATCAGATGAAGCAGAGGACAGCTTATTGGCAATACTGTCGTGCTCATCTTCTTCGCCCTGAATTCGTGCTGGAACGCGAAACCCAGAGAATACACCGGGTGTGGTGAATCCAATGCCAGATAAAGCAGCGTGATGATGGATGTTTTCTGGGATTTGATGGTGGTGATGATGTTGATGATGATGGTGTTGGTGTTGGTCGGTTGTGGAAATTGGCTGGTCTATCCAAGCACGAACCAAGGGCGTGTTACTGGACTGAAGGGGTCCCCTCTGAGAAAACAATTGGCTGTTTTGGCCAAAAGCCGGCGGCAGTGACTGCGGTGGAGGAGTGCCAAAGATAAATCCTCCTCCTACACCGCTACTGCCGCCAGCACCACCGCCACCGCTACTATCAGCAGCAGCACCGCTATTATTCCAGGCAAACAATCTCTGGAACCTTCCAATCTCCGCTGGGTGTTGGTGGTGATGTTCCCACCCAGCAGAAGACCCATCGAAACCAGCTAATGGGCTGGCCCCAGAGAATAAAACAGGTTCACTGTGGTGTGCCTGAGCTGTAGCAGCTTGGGCGTGGTGGTGGTGGTGGTGCAAAAGAATCGGCTCCGGAAACGATTGAAGTGAAAGCCGAAGATCTTGACTGTGGCTGCTGGTCCTCGACAACAAATCCGGCGGATAATTCTGGAACTGTATGGAAGAAGACGGCGTCTCACTTGACGCTCCCAATGGGAAAAAAGACTTAATTGTATCCGCTATCTCATCAGAAACTAAAGAAGGTGGAAGAAAACCCGAATTATTATTGGGGTTATCTCCCATTTCTTGTTGCTGAAGACTTTGAACTTCATTCCCCGTTATTGTAGCCGTTCTTCTCCGGGTACCCGACCCAGCAGCAAGGTTTTCCACCAGGTTTCCACTATGGTTGATGTGGAACTGATACGGCTTATCATTGTCTGTTGCGGTTGTCGCGTTTTGGTCTTCTTGGTTACTAGTTTTAGCGATCGAAGTGGTTGTATTCAAAGTTTCAGGGTTCCAAGGAGGTAGTTCAGCGAGCTCGTCAATGGCAGGTTTGGCTTTTTTGATAAGCCAATCCACAGCTTTGCTAGGACGGTCGTAGCCAAGTCGGTCCTGGACGTCGTAGAACTGGATGGCGGTGTGAGCTGAGAGACGAACACGTCGGTCTCGAGGACCTTTGGCAGTACAAACTTTGCTGTGACGGTCTTTCCTTCCAGTTGACCGAACAATGTGACCTCCTTGGACCTCAACGATCTCCCCTCCAGAGTGCCTTATCCCCAATCTTGACGATGTTGCAGCTTGGTGGTGGCTATCTCCCATTTTTCTTGCATGTTGGGTTGATTTGGAACCAAAAGTTGAAGTAGAAGCCGACGGCAGATAAGAGCGTTTCTTGGGTGGTTGTGGGTACTCTTGCTGTTGTTGTTGCCCTTGCTGCTCTCGTAGTACTTGAGTTTCCAGGCTTGCATACAACTGTCGCCCTTGCTGTTGTTGATGATGGAGAAACAAGATTTGCTGTTGGTTCCTCGCAATTTCTTCTTCTTCTCCTCCTTCTATGTGAGATGGATTCTGATGTTGCTGCTGCTGCTGCTGATGATGATGCCTTTGAGGATCCAGAGTCAGGCTCTGGTGCTTTTGCTGTTCCAGCTTTTAATGGAGGATACCTTTTTTATGTTAGTGGGTTGTAGTTGTTGTCCTTTGCTTGCTAATATCCTCTCCCTGTATGAGCTACTGCCACCACACTGAAACCTGATACTGTGACCTCTCTCAAAAGCCACTGCCATTCAATGATTCTAATTCCATCATACCACACACACCAAACGGCCGGCCCCCCCACCCACCACCACCACCACTCTTCCCTAACCAAGCCTGCCAACTAAAACAAAAAAACAAAAAACCCCAGCCCCTATTATTCCCCCAGCCTAACCCATCTTTTTTTTCTCCTTGTTTCTCTTTCTATTTTCTCTTAAAAAAACTCAGCTTTTGGCAATAGAGGAGCTCTCTGTTATTTATGTACTATTCTATTCAGCAACGAGACGGGTTTTCAAACACTTAGCCACCCACCACCAACAACAACAAAAACAAATTTTTTTCTTCTCAACAAGGATTTTCTTGGGAAACTATACTAACTAGAAACTCTTTCATGACAAGCTACAACTAAAACGAAAAGAGAGAAAAAAAATTGGTTTGTTTAGAAGAGCAAAATATATATAGGGCTTATAGCTTAATAGCTATAGTATAGGGAAGAGTAAACACACTTTTACTTTGGCCTATAGAAACACCCTTGATGTTGATGATGATGCCACTGCTAAGGGTGGCAGTGTTTTTGGGGTCAGACAAAAGATTAAAGATCTCTGTTCATCTCATCGCTGCATTTGCTGCTGTTTTATTTTGTACTTTTACCCTAAAACTAAAATCTAAAACACCATTTTTCCCCACCTCTCTCCCCATTTCAACCAACCTAAAATCCACCCTTTTTTTTCACCTTTTCTCATTACTAGTATAAATAATATAACCCTTTTTCTTATTTTTTTTACTAAGTATAGATAGATTTGATTTACATGACTTTAAAATTTCAACCTGTCTTAAAAATTGATAACCTAGTAAGTGGTAAGAAAGTAACAACCTTTTTAGTCTTTTTTTTTTTTAAACTTAGTTTCATAGCTAGAAGTTAAGAAGTGTTGGTTATAGTTGAAGGGATTTGTCTGGATGCTTTGTTTTGATTAGATCAGATGAATGAATAGATCCTTTCTTTATATGCCACCATCACAACTTTTGACAGTGACCCCAATTCACAGCTTTTTTTAAAAAATATTTATTTTTATGCTTTATTTATTTATTTTTCTTTATTGCTTCACTTAAAAGAAACAACATCATCTTCCCCACAAATTTCCCTTCTTCCAAACACCCTTTTTTGGGATTGTTGGATTACTCAACATAGCATCTCTTTTATTTTATTTATTTATTTACATTTTCTTGTTTTCACTGAGCAAATTGAAGGAAAGGTAGCAGCACTTGCCTTTCATTGTTTTGGAATTGGAATAGTTGTCCTTGTCCTCTTATATGCTTCTCTCAATTACTTGCATACCCTTTATCATTTGTTTACTGTAAACTTTTAAAATATTCATTTATGTAGGATTTAAATCAATTTTTTAGTTACTAAACTTTAATTTATTATAAAATGGTCATTAATTTATAATATTTTAGTCATTTAATTGTTAATTGCACATTAAATCATCATTTTGAATGAAAATTTTAAATTAAATTCCACATCTAATCCCTTTTAAGCAACTTAATTGAATAAATCCAATGCTATCAGTAACAACTCACTGCCTTCAACTTTTCTCGGAGTTCTGTTGTTGTCTTGCTCATTGGCAATGAGAAAAAAACTTGGAGCTAATTGCAAGGGTTGAGTTACTTTATAAATGATAAGACCTAAGACAAAAGTGGAACTCAAAAAAGTAAGGACTAGATGATGGGAATTGGCAAAAGGTAAGAGAATAAGATAATTTTTTTTTATATAATATGAATATATTTTTAATTCGTTTAAAATTGTTTTGGATTCTAATTTTTAGAAATTGTATTTAATTTTATTGATTGGGCTTGAGAATTTTATTATAATTCATGTATGGTTTAAAATATAATAACATCAATCTTTTGCTTCTCAAATTTTTCGTAAAGAAAAATAAAGAATTAAATTGCTTTTCAAGAAAAAGTATAGGGGCTAAATGTGCAATTTGATCTAAATTTTTTGTCTAAAATGATTAATCAACATGTAGTTTACAAATCGATAAAGTTAATAAACATTTTATAACAAATTAAAGTGGAATTCATCTTTTATAACAACAGTTCGTTATGACAACTAAATTTTTTATATATATTTTATTTTTACTTTCTATAACAACTTTTTATTTATGATAACAACAATCATTCCTTATTAACTTTATCTTCATTTTTAATAAAATTAGTTATATTTTGTTAAGATAATATTTCAATAAGATGTCTAAATTTTATATAAAAAATATATTAATTATATTTTATTAAACAAAAATAACATTTAATCAATGAAACTATATTGTAAATTTTATTTAAAATTTCACTAATTAACATTATTAATATATTATAAATTTTTAATTTAAATATTTTAAAAATTCAAATATGAGATTGAGAGAGATGGATGGATGCATGGATGAATGAGCACAAAAAAGGGTTAATATGAACAATTCGTTTAATTCACCTACTTATTTTAATCTCTTGTTTGTTTAATCCTTGTGAAATGGATTTGAAATTTTGATTTCTCAATCGTACGGAACACAACATTCCTCTCCTTTTGTATTTCTTAAATAATATAAAACAAACAATGTGTTTCCTAGACAGGCGGCTATTACATTTGCAGGTGATTTTTTTCTTCTTTTATTGCTACTTAATAAATAATTAACAGTTGTTATCGATTGAGTTTTAATTAATTCGATACGAGTATTATTGTCAATATAAAAAAAATAAATTTAAGCTTACTTAAACGCATTCTTCTTTTATTTATGAGTTAGGAAAAGTAAATATCATCAAAATTTATAATAAACAATTAACTGTCGAAACTTAACTTATAGGTTATGATTATACATATTATATTATTAACAAATTATTTTATCTATTATCACTCAAAATTTTTTAATTATACAAATTTAACAAATTACATTATGTGTTTTATATAAAATATTATTATTCTTTTAATCTTTTCTTAATCAACTTGAGATAATGACATTTTTGTCGTGTGTATTGGGAACTATAATTGAACTTAAACAAATATTAAGTCAAGTCCCCATTAAGCACGAAGTCTTTTTTTTTTTTTTTTACAGTTGATTTTTAAATTAATAATTAATTATTCATCGAATCTTTCCATTTTTGGAGATTATACCATTGTCAACATAGAGATGAGCAACATTAGCATTCCAAAGGAAAATTTTTTAATTAATTAAATATGTCGAGAGATAGCATCATGTAAAATAACATGTGTAGGTACTTCCATATAATTAAAAATTTTAATGAAAAATTTAGTTAATAACGTCTACATATTTTATTAAAATAATCTTAATTGTAATTTAACTTTTTTTATCATAAGTTTTTATTTTTTTAATTTTTTTAACATATTTAATGAAAGTGTCGTTAAAAAGGTTAACGAGGTGGTGTGAAGTTTTATATGCGGAATATTTTTAATAAAATGTAATTTATTACTTAGATAACACAATAAAATAATTTTTAGTTTGATTATTAATTCTCCTTTTGAAACCTCTCAGTAAAAAGACATATGCATTCATTTTGAAACCTTTTTTTTTAAATAATTACGTTTATTTTCTTTAAATTAAGAGTTATTGTTAAAAATTTCATGTATGATTTATTTTATTATTTTTCACATGTAATTATCTTATTTAGTTACTTTAGTAATAAATTACATCCTATTAAAAATATTTCACATCATCCCTATTAGTTTTTTTAACAATACTTTCATCGAATTTGTTAGAAAAAATAATTTGGAAAAAAATAAAGGTTGATGGTAAAAAAAGGCTCAAAAATACAATTAGGACCATTTTAACAAAACATATAAACGTTAGTGGCCAAATTTATTATTAAGTAAAAAAACAATAAATTGTTTATGGTTGAGAACAAGTTTGTTAAGTGTGGTTGAAGTTGATTTATTTATTTATTGAATGCATACATTTTTATAATAAAATGAAGGATCAAAAATATAATTTTTAAAGAAATTATAAAGTAGACAATACATTTCAACAACTATAATTATAATAAATTATTATAGTACAAGGTTTGATTGATAACAAAATTTTGGTTTATAATGTATTTATTATTAGTAATAGTGCTTTTCTCTCTCTTTTTTCTCTATGAGAAAAAAATTACAATTATGTATTTTTTTGGATGATTATTTTTAATAAAGATCTAAAAGGAATTATGTAATGCAAGAAAGATGAAGTGGGGAGTCTAAAGGTACAACGATTAGGAAATACTATCTGTCATATTCCGATTTACACTTTGTGGATAATTCTTGTCTTTTGTTTCATGCTTCTTCAAGTTCTTAAAAAGACATGAAAAGAATATCGAATCTCTAGTGTAAGATTTCAGAGCTATCTATTAATCACAACAAATCAGGAGCAAAATACGTAAAGATAAAAGGAAACGACGGATTGCAAGTATATTGAAAGTTGTTAGAGTTGTGTGACTTAAATCTCAATACTTTATTAAAGAAATAAAATAGGGAGGCAAAATAAAGGGATTTGTTGTTGCAAGCATATTAGGAGTTGTTAGCGATATGTGAACTGAATCTCGACACTTGTTAAATAAATAAAATAGAGAGGCAAAATAGGGGATCTGTGGGGGCGAATAACCAAATGCCTGAGGCTATAGCCCGCTACAAATCCCCATTAAGCACTAAAGTCGATTAGGGGTGCGATCAGGGGTCCACCCTCGCGGTATGGAACATGCTGCTCGTGATTTTTTCCGATAAGGATTTTCCACGTAAAATTTGTATGTTCTTTTTTCTTTCTTTCTTATTGCTTTGTGATCATTCTTACTTCCATTATCGACATATAATATAACAGGAGTGAAGAGAGTTCATCAACTAGTGAAATATCTTATATATAATATGATAATGATAACTACGAATATGTTTTCTAGTAAACAATTGATTATATGCAAAACAAACTAGTTGGATGGAAATCCCAGTTGTTGTCGCGAGGAAGATTAACATTGATCAAATTGACTTTATCCTCTATCGCTATCTACTCCTTTACTTGTGTGAAAGCTCTAAAAGTAACAACAAACTAGATGGAGAAAATTTCTCAAGATTTTTGGTGGGGTCATCACAGTGAAGAGAGGAAACTATATATTTATAGTTGGGGTTTATGCTTAAGATGAATGCATTTAATAAATTACATTCTCTATTGATACAATGTACAACAAAGGAGGAAGGCAAGGAGGAACAATGAGGAGATTGAGATGGTACTGTAGAGGTCGGTTCACCTAAAAAGATCAAAGATCAAGATCCTTCCCTTTCACCCATTTACATAGGAGAAGGATTCTCTTTTGATCAAAGCGGATGGTCAAGCAAAGTGTTGTTTTAGGCAGAGTCAATAGGAATGTCAACTCTACCTCTGATGTTGACACATGTCCAAGTGGCGGAGGGATATAACAATACAACTAGATCAAATATTTTTAAGGGATGGCTAATCATATTACAAGATGCTCAAGATCCAAGCTACTTGAAAATTATAAAGCATGACCAACTACTTAGAGTAATATTGTAACTATTAAAGTCCACCACAAAAGTTATACCACCTGTACAAATACCATCATTGCTGTAGGAGGTCAAAAGGGGCCTAAAAATGCCAACACTCCTATTGTTGTTACCATTATGGCATTTGTTTGCCACACAGCTGATCTGCCACAATTCATCGCGCCAAATTAAGGTCTTTCTAGCACTTAACGAGCTTGTTTTATAGCATTTTTTATATGTTTTTTTTTATTTTCAGTTTTTTATTACTTTGTGTTTAATTTATGCAAAATAAGCATTTTTACACAATTTTAAGTTATATGACAACCTAATAGGCCATTGTAGGCCTAGGGATGATCTAACCACTCTATCTAATGTGTAGGACACTATCTTCGGACTTAGAATACGAAGGATGACTACAGTGTCATGACATTGGGGAGTGGTGTTGCAACATCAAACTTCAAAGCCAAAATACCCAAAAAATGAAGGTAGTGTCGTGACATCGATCCTGTGGTGTCTTGACACCAAGTGACAAACTAAAGTTTTAATGGATGTCTTATAATCGAGTTACGAAAATTTCAAGTATAATTATATGAAAATATCAAGGAATTAACCCTTGATAATTCGTTAATATCAAGTCCATCTTCTAACATATCCCAACAGCGCTTTTTCTTGTTCGGATGATAAATGAGCTTTTATAATTATAGGTAAGGTGTTGTTTTCACCAAGATACCCATATTTCAAATGTGTCAGAAGTGGTTTCAATTGCAAGTTGTGTGGCTTAATGATCGATAGAACCATCTCATCAAGTGAAGAACCTTCCATGTTTAATGGCTTCTTGTAATGCTTCCATAAGTCTATTTTATAGATTTATTCCAAATGATGTCTTGTCACCTTGTTTTCTATCTATTCCTTCATCCTATCTTCCAAATCAGATGTATCTAAATTATCATCTACTAACTCCTCAGCACTCGACCCAACTTGTTCACTTCTTAAAACTTTCTCCTCTATTTCAAAACCAACTACTTTGTCCACTGTCATTGACATATCTATTGGTTTGTACTCATGAATCTTTCTCTAAGTGTGATTATTGATGTTTACTTTTTCCAACAACACAACTATTTCATGGGTTGATTTAGTCCAAACACTTCTTCCTACAAATGTCAAATTGGTGTCGACTTTTGTAATCTAAACCCCCATAAATATGTTGTAGTTGAACTGCAAGATCAACACCCCCTCCAAGCACTTTCTGAAAAATCATTTTGAACTAGTCCCATGCTTGTCCTAATGTTTTTACTAGGCTTTGTTTAAATTTAAACAATTCCTCGTATGTACTCAGAATGATAGGCATAGGTATCAATCTTCGTAGAAATAAATGTACAAACTCTTCCCATGACGTTATAATTCCTAGTGGTAATGCCTCCAACCATTCCCTAACTTGACCTCTAAGTGCAAAAGTGATTAATAATAATTTACTAGCTTCATCAGAAACTTTCGAATATCCCACGGTATTGCAAATTTGTTCAAATCTCCTAAAAAATGCCATTGGATCCAAATCTACCTCGTCACTGTATTGAAGGCTCATTGACAACCAACTTAGCAATGCATGATTAATTTCAAAGTGAGTCCCATGAGCAATGGGCTTTGCTATACTTGGTTGAATCCAGATCGTGTCGAATATCATCCATCACAAGAGCCTAAGTGGATTCGCACAGCCTAAGTGACTGGTCCGTGTGGTCCACACGACCTAGCACACGGCCAAGCACACGCTCGTTCGACTTACAACCCCTCACACAACCTAGACACATGCCTATGCCCCTGAATCGTGTGACCCTAAATCCAAAACAATGAATTACACGACCTGAACACATGCCCATGTCCCCGGACCGTGTGACCCAAAATACAAACAATGAGTAATGCAACCTAGCACACACCTATGTCCCTAGCCCCGTGTACCTCTTCGAAAATATACACAGTCCGACACATAATCTTATGGCGTTAAGAGCTATGTTTTTCGATGTTCAAAATTTGCATAAATTTAAATTTTCGTTACACACTTGTTAGAGATTCGACGTAGAAGCAATGAGAAATGATCCAAGGCCCTAAAAATGACAATCAAAAGTTCAATCAATGGCAAAAATGAAACAGTTCGCACAAACAACAGTCAACCAACTATGTCGAAACTTCAATGCAAACCCCAAACTCAAAAACAACCATTACCTTCACACGATACAACAATTCACAAACCCAAGGTGTTTAGGGAACGGTTTTCCTCGAACCCCCTGACTACTAACACATAAACTGAGTACAGTGCCACAAGTACAGAGACTTAATTATGACAAAATTTAACATACAAATATGAAAATTTTTGAGGCATTAAAACTATTGCACTTTATCATTACGCATGCCATATACAAAAGTTTGATATGTCATGATAATTGTATGAACTGTTATTGTAACAATCTAATTTTTAGTAGCGTCAGAAATAGTGGTTCGAGACCACCAAACCCAGTGAGTAAGCTCGTAAATTTTATTACTTATTATTTAGTATTTACAAGTCAAATGTGATTTTAGAAAGATTTTTGAATTAGTAATTTGTGTTTAATAAGGATTTATTAGGTTAAGTGGTTTAGAAAACAAGGTATCGAGACCTTCTTTTATAAATCGAGCTGTAAATATTTTTATAAATATTTATGGAGTGTCATTAAGATAGTATTAAAGTTTCGTTAGAAAATTTTAACATTTTGATAGTTAATTAAGTAAAAATGACTAAATTAAAAAATGTACAAAACTTTCTAATTATAGAAATAGTGATTAAATAGCTTAAGTGGTAAATAAGGGAGGACCAAAAAGGCAATTAGACACCCATTAGAAGGCTGAGGCAGCATAAGCAGAGAAAAATTTTGAAATTAGGTGATTTAAGGGTAAAATTGTAAATTTTGTAAAATTAAACAAATAAAATATCAATTAAAAGATATTCTAGACATTTCTTCATCAATATTTAGCCAAAAACAGCTATAGGAGAGCTCTTAAAGCTGGTTTTTCATATTTTTACTTCATGTCAGTTCAATTCTTGCTCTTTTTCTTGAAATTTTTATGTTTTTAAGACTTTTACAATTAGGTCCAACTATCTAATTCATTATTTTTTTATTCTATGGGTAATTTTGAAAGTTACCATTGATGAGTACTGGAAGTTTATGATGAATTAACATGGAATTGAAGCTTGAATTTTGTTATATGATGATTTTATAAAGTGAATTTGATAGATATTGGTTTTAGGACTAAAATGTGAAGAAATTAAGAATTAGGGTTTGCTATTAAATTTTTATGTATCAAAGGCTGTACGATAGCCTAGAATATTTAGGTAAATTATCAATTGAGAAAAATTAGTTCATTTGGTAGACTAATTAGTAAGGGGCTAAATTGCAAAAACTGTGAAAGTTGGGGTAATTATGTAATTTTGAAATTCAAAGGGTACTAATTGTAAAGTGAATTGAAACTGAAATATATGCTAATGTATGAATAATTTTATATCTTAGATGTAACACCCCTAACCCGTGCCCGTCAACGGAGGGTTAAGAGGCATCACGAAAACAATGACTTAAGGGTACTAGAGAGAAATCGCGAAATATTTTGAGCATTCTTTATCCGAATACATATGCATTCATATGACTAACATTTCGACTAACATTTAACAATCCTACATCAAACTCAATTATTCAATTTAACCAAGACCTTCTTTCAACATGATGCCGAATTTGCATATTTCTATATGATTTTCTAAAGTCTACCCAACTTAAGTCATGAGGTGAATTTATTTTTCATGCTTTTAAGGATCTCACTACTGTCTACATTGTCTAACTATTGTTCATGGTCTACTATTATAGATAAGGGTTCCAGATATCACACTTAAAACATTTACAACCAAGATTACATGTCTAACTTACTCATCCATACACAAACATCACAAGCATTATTTATATAAAAACGTAAATTATTTTGATAAGCCATTTTCGCATGGCTATTCGTATATACACATCAAAATGGATTGGAAATTCAAAATAGAGAATTTGAGTCTATACATGCCATTGTTTGAAAAAGGAAATTTAAACCTTCGAGAGTACCAAAAAAAAAAATCTATTGACAATAGTGAGAGTGACTTGAACTTGAATCCCTTAAACCGTAGCTTCAAATGCAATCTATAAAACAGAAGGGAACATGTAAACAGAGTAAGCTTCTAAGAGCTTAGTAAGTTTTGAATAACTTAAATAATTCATGCTTTAAATCACCTACTATAATATAGAACGAAACTCAATTCCAAAGGTCTATTTATTTGGCCAAATACATCATCACACATGAGGGAAATTCAACTTTTATTCTAGCATGTGTCCTTATCACCCATTGTCCCAAAATTTCCTTATCTCCTATATGTATCATCCATGATCGAATATGTATATACCATACTATGCATAGACAAAGCTCTCATTCGTAAAACCAACAAATTTAATGCTTAAGGCATATATCAATTTAAATCTTATACATAGGTACAAAGTACATACCTGACCCTTTTAATACTATGTTCGTACTTTACTAAAATTTCATCAATATTCTCATAGTCTCACACGTACTCAAATCACCGGCGCTAAGCTTGCTAGGCACAAAGGCCTGAAATTATCACCGGCACAAAGCCTGCTAGGCACGAAGGCCTGAAATTATCACCGGCACAAAGGCTGCTAGGCACAAAGGCCTGAAATTATCACCGGCACAAAGCTTGCTAGGCACGAAGGCCTGAAATTATCACCGGCTCAAAGCCTGCTAGGCACAAAGGCCTGAAATTATCACCGGCACAAGGCCTACTAGGCACGAAGGCCTGAAATTATCATATTTGGATTCCCGGGTAATATTTGTTCATATTCGCATGTGTCATATCAGACATATCATCCTTACAAATCATTAGATACATTCAACATAGATAAAACATCCCCATATAACATCTTTCCATAATCAATTTGCCAAATACTTATGACATTCTATTCCATACCCAATTCGGTCTTATGGAATCTACTATAAAAATTTCACATGCACAAGCTAATCACATTTTTCCTTAAAATTTCAATATGCATTCGGCTACCTAAATCATACCATCATATTCCATAATTACATCATTAACAAAGTGAAATGAACTAGTTATAAAGCAAACAACTTAAATGTATCATATCATATTCGGGTATATAAAAAGGGGATACACACAAAACTTACCTCGTTGGTCGATAACTATCTACGAACCGACTATTCCACCACCTTTGCCTTTCCTTTGTCCGAGTGTGGCCCTCTTGGTTCTTGAGCTTAATTTAAAAAAAAATTGAAAACTTATCAAAACTTAATTGTTCCTCCTCTTGACCGAATGCAACAAGAGATAATTATGCATGTTATCAACTTTTGTTAACTCATCTAGATCCGTTTAATCTATAAATGATTTTACTCGGCGCATACTAATGGAACATAGCATAAGTTTAATCATTACACAATCACAAGCCACGTTCAACTAGTATTCTCGCCAGCACTCAACTTAAACATACATAGACATAAAATCGAAAGCAAGTACGCCACAATTAATTAGACATTATGCTTCCATCAACCATAACATGAGATACAAAACATCAACTCTTAATGCTTGCATTTTACTATCATGACCGAAACTAATGTACTACCTTAAATCATAATTCACAAATGAGTCCCGGTCAAGAACAAGATAAAAAGCTCATACTATTACTTAACACTTGTTTTTCAACCATTCAAGACTTCTTTAATCAACTAAGCATGAATTACAAGCTCTTGTAATTTAATTTAAAATGTAACCATGAGTTCTCTACTACATGGCCTTAACAACCAAATTCCATAGCCAAATTCAAAGGATTCACTTCCAACAACGTGAAAAACAATATCCCATTCATACAAACAAATTCAAAACCGTGAGCTCAAAGTTCAAAATTTTTAACAAAATATCTATCATCCTTAATAGTTAAGATATACAAAACAAAATGTCATGAATCAAAGTTTTCATCAAATTTCCATTTGGCTAACTCAACAAGTACTTCAAAACTAATTATAAATCAAAATTCAAGATTTCAAGCTCATTCCCTTTTTAAATTCTTAAATTGAAACTTAACTCAAAGTCAAGCTCTTTCATGCAAAAAGGACATAGCCGAAATCCTCCCTTTTATTATTAAAGAACCACACAAAGCAACCTTTGCAAAATTTGAGCATGTTTTCATGAATTCATGTAAAATTAACCTTAAAACATCTCTCAAGATCTCTATAATGAAATTCCTATCTCTAAGACTTAAAAACTTCAAAGCTCCTATTTTTCCAATAATGGCCGAATGGAACAATCATGATTAAACCAAAAATTCAATACATGGGCTATGTCTCATGCCTATCTATTTACTTAATTCATCATCAATTCATCAAAATAATATAAAAACTTACCTTAATTTGATGATACTATGGCCGAATGTGGGTTCTCTTCTACCTTCCTTATAACTTTTTTTTTTCTTTCTCTCAACTCACGGCAATGAAGAACAAAGTGAAATCACTTTGTTCTTTTCACCTTTCTATTATTATTTTATTAAGTTTTATTTTACCACCAAAAACCATATAATTTATAATTATAAAATAATACAAATATATATATAAAATATATACATTTCAAGGATTACCCCATGTGACCGGCCATTATAAAAAAAATAAATGTCAATTTGACATGCAAATCCTTGAATTTTAAAGTCACACATTAAATGGCCATTTAAAATTTACCTAGCTCATTTTCATAATTTTCATACAAGTCCAATTTCAATAATTTCGCATCAAGTAGCACAAATTAAAACATCACACTTCACATATGCATAATCACATATTTTAAATCGCAAAATTTGACATTCAATTATTTATACGACTCGGTTTAGTGGTCCCGAAACCACTTCCCGACTAGGGTCAGATTTAGGGCTGTCACAGCTCTCCCCCTTAAAGAATTTTCGTCCCCGAAAATCTTACTAGAAAATAGATTAGGGTATCTATCTCTCATTGAGTCCTCGAGTTCCCAAGTTGCTTCTTCGATCCCATGCTTGAGCCACAATACTTTTACTAATGAAATCTTTTTGTTTCGCAATTCTTTCGTCTCACGAGTTAAAATACGAACTGGCTCCTCTTCATAGCTCAAATCAGATTGAATTTCAATATCGGAAGGGCTAATCACATGAGAAGGGTCAGACCTGTAGCGTCGAAGCATCGAAACATGAAAAACATCGTGAACCTTTTCAAGTTTAGGGGGCAAAATCAATCTGTATGCTACCGGCCCAATTCGTTCTGAAATTTCATACGGTCCGATGAATCTCGGACTCAACTTGCCTTTACGGCCAAATCAGAGTATTTTTTTCTAAGGTGAGACCTTCAAAAAGACTTTCTCTCCGATATGAAATTCTATATCTTTACGCTTCGAATCTGCGTATGATTTCTGAAGATCCGATGCTGCTTTCAGACTATCACGAATTATTTCTACCTTTTGTTCGGCTTTTTTAACTAAATCAACCCCGTATAACTTATTCTCGCTAAGTTCGGTCCAAAACAAGGGTGTACGGCACTTTCGACCATAGAGAGCTTCATAGGGTGCCATTTGAATACTCGATTGAAAGCTGTTGTTGTACGCAAATTCAACCAATGGCAATTATTTTTCCCACGAGCCGTTAAACTCGAGAATGCAACATCTCAACATATCCTCGAGTATTTGAATAACCCGCTTGGATTGCCCGTCAGTATGCGGATGGAAAGCAGTATTAAAATGTAATTTAGTACCCAAAGCCTCGTGTAATTTCTTCCAAAATCTGGAAGTAAATCTGGGATCTCTATCTAAAATAATAGAAATAGGCACCCCATGTAATCTCACTATCTAAGAGATGTACAATTCTGCTAACTTCTCAAGCGTATAATCGGTACGAACAGGAATGAAATGAGCCGACTTGGTCAATCGGTCAACTATAACCCAAATGGAATCTTTCTTGCTCGGAGTTAGTGGTAAATTGGACACAAAATCCATTGCAACTCGATCCCACTTCCACTCAGGTATTAAGATCGGCTGAAGTAATCCCGAAGGCACCTGATGTTCTGATTTCACTTGTTGACAAATCAAACATTTAGAAACATAGTCGGAGATGTCTCGTTTCATACCGTGCCACAAATACTGACGTTTCAGGTCGTTGTACATTTTTGTGCTACCCGGATGAACTGACATTCGGCTATCATGAGCCTCATTCAAAATCATCGGAACAAGTTCAGAATTTCTTGGAATACATAATCGGTTTCTGAATCTCAAACAATCATTAGCGTCAATCTCAAACTTCGAATCTGCCTTCAAAATACACTGAGTTCTTTTAGTAACCAAATCAGCATCGACTTTCTGAGCTTCACAGATTTGCCGCACGTATGCTGGTTCTGCCTTTAATTCTGCTATCAACAAATTATCTGTAGACACGGATAGATAGACGTTCATGGCTCGCAATGCAAATAGGGATTTCCGACTGAGAGCATCCGCAACTACATTAGCCTTACCTGGATGATAATCGATAACGAGCTCGTAGTCTTTCAGCAACTCTAACCACCGTCTTTGTCTCAAATTCAAATCTTTTTGAGTCATTAGATACTTCAAACTTTTATGATCGGAAAAGACATGGCATCTTTCTCCGAACAAGTAGTGACGCCAAATTTTTAAAGCAAAAACAATAGCAGCAAGCTTAAGATCATGAATCGGATAATTCTTCTCATGAGGTTTCAATTGCCTCGAGGCATACGCGACCACTCGGCCCTCTTGCATCAAAACGCAACCTAAACCGTTTTGAGAGGCGTCATTAAAAACTACATACTCTTTACCGGACTCAGGCTAGACCAACACAGGAGCTTCCGTCAAAAGAGTTTTCAACTGGTCGAAACTTTTCTGACACTTTTCCGACCACTCGAACTTAACATCTTTCTGTAAAAGTTTTGTCAACGGTGCCGCAATCATCGAGAACCCTTTCACGAATCGTCGGTAGTAATCGGCAAGCCCCAGAAAGCTCCGTACTTCAGTAACGTTTTTAGGAGGCTTCCAATCAAGTATGGCTAAAACTTTACTTGGATCAACCCGTATACTCGATGCGAATACCACATGTCCCAAGAAGCTAACTTTTGTCAACCAGAACTCACATTTACTGAACTTAGCATATAATTGCTTATCTCGTAGAACTTGCAATACCAACATCAGGTGCTCAGCATGCTCAGACTCATCGTGCAAATAAATCAATATGTCGTCAATGAACACAACTACGAACCGGTCCAAATATTGTTTAAAAATTCGATTCATCAAATCCATAAATATCGCAGGAGTATTAGTAAGCCTAAACGGCATCACTAAGAACTCAAAATGACCGTATCTCGTTCTAAATGCTATTTTTGGCACATCTGAATCTCGAACTCGTAGCTGATAATAGCTCGATCTCAAATCTATCTTCGAGAACACTGAGGCTCCTTTCAGCTGATCAAACAAATCATCGACGCGCGGTAAAGGATATTTATTCTTTATCGTCACTTTATTTAATTGGCGATAGTCAATGCACATCCTCATCGATCCGTCTTTCTTTTTCACGAATAATACAGGTGCACCCCAAGGTGAAAAACTTGGTCGAGCGAAACCTCTATCCGTCAATTCTTGCAGCTGAACTTTCAATTCATTTAATTCAGTTGGTGCCATACGATATGGAGCTATTGAAATTAGAGTCGTTCCAGGTAGAAGTTCAATGCCAAACTCTACTTCACGAACTGGTGGTAATCCCGGCAATTCATCGAGAAACACATCCGGATACTCACAGACTACAGGCGCAGACTCAAGCTTCTTTTCTGACTCTTTACTACCCATCACGTACGCGAGATATGCCTCACATCCCCTTTTTACAAATTTCTGAGCTTGCATCGAAGATATCACAACTGGCAACCCGCTCAATTTAGAGGACTTAATCCGGATTTTCTTGTTATCCGAGCATCGCAAATCAATAATCTTTCGCTTGCAGTTTACTACTGCATCATGCACAGATAACCAATCCATCCCGAGAATAATATCAAATTCATCAAACGGTAATAGCATCAAATCAGCCGAAAAACAAGAGTCTTGAAACATTAGGGGACATCTCTTACACACTTTATCAACCAACACGCACTGACCCAGAGGGTTTGACACTCGAATTGCGAACCCAGTAGACTTAACAGGTAGAGTCTTACTGGATGCTAAAGTTTCACACACATAAGAGTGGGTTGAACCGGGATCAATCAGAGCTATAACATCAGTGTCAAGAAGAGTGAAAATACCAGTAATAACGTCGGGGGAAGAAGCCTCCTCATGGGCACGGATGGCATAATCTCGAGCAGGTGCACAAGCCTCGGATCTGACCGCAGTGTCTCGAGTCCCTCTCTGGCTACCACTAATATTACCTCCCCGTCTCGGGGGTCGTCCACGCACTGCCGTGCTACCTGGCCTTTCACTAGGATCAGTATTGCGTTCAACCTGCCTCGGACAATCTTTTATGAAGTGATCAGTAGCCCCGCATTTAAAACAGGAGCGGTCATGCAATCTGCAACTCCCTAGATGCCATTTCCCACAATGCTTGCAAACTGTTCTATCCCCGCGGTCATTGCCTACACTAGCAACGGAAGTGGCTCGCGTACTTACTGGAGGTCGATCCCGATCTCGTCTGGAATAACTCGAATTAATCTTAGATTTGCTTGACTCATCTCGAAATTTCTTCGAGGATTGCTGAAAAGATTTTCCTGATGATCTTTTACGGAATTCTCTGACTCCATCCTCAGTCTTTTTCTTTTCGATACTAAGCTCTTCGACTTTACAAGCCCGCTCAACAAGTACTACGAACTCTTTAATTTCTAAAATGCCGACCAACAACTTGATATCTTCATTTAAACCATCCTCAAAGCGTTTACACATGATAGCCTCGGATGATACACACTCACGAGCATATCGACTGAGCCGTACGAACTCTCTCTCATACTCGGTTACGGACATTCGACCCTGTTTCAATTTAAGAAACTCCTTCCGTTTTCGATCAATAAATCTCTGACTAATATACTTTTTCCGGAACTCAGTTTAGAAGAACTCCCAGGTGACCCGTTCTTTCGGCACAACAAAGATCAATGTATTCCACCAATAGTAAGCGGAATCACGTAATAGAGATATAGCACACTTCAAGCATTCATCGGGCAAACACGATAATTCATCAAAAACTCGAATTGTATTATCGAGCCAAAACTCGACCCGCTCAGCATCGTCACTGACTGTAGCTCGGAACTCTTCAGCCCCGTATTTTTTAATTTTATCCACCGGAGGCCTACTGGATCTCAAGGGATCGGTCACAGGAGGAGCTACGTAAGTCGGGAGAGGAGTATTTAGGGGTAGGGGTTGTGGAGCAGCCGGATTTGTTCGAATAAACTGAGTGAACCAATCACTCATCATTGCATAAAAAGCTTGTCTAGTGTCATCATTTTGATGACTGGCATTCGGTTGAGAGTCATTAGGCTTAGTCCCTTGCGCGGGAGCCAGCGCTACACTCTCCACGTCATCTGCTACATCTCGTTCAGGATCGGGATTCATTTCTATACAAAAATCACAATTTCGAAAGTCGAAGTCACCACACTATCGTATTTATTCACAATGGCATGTATAGCTATATTCACACACGCTACGTTAGTCCGAGAACCGACTAAACCGTAGCTCTGATACCAATAAAATGTAACACCCCCAACCCGTGCCCATCAACGGAGGGTTAAGAGGCATCACGGAAACAATGACTTAAGGGTACTAGAGAGAAATCGCGAAATATTTTGAGCATTCTTTATCCGAATACATATGCATTCATTTGACTAACATTTCGACTAACATTTAACAATCCTACATCAAACTCAATTATTCAATTTAACCAAGACCTTCTTTCAACATGATGCCGAATTTGCATATTTCTATATGATTTTCTAAAGTCTACCCAACTTAAGTCATGAGGTGAATTTATTTTTCATGCTTTTAAGGATCTCACTACTGTCTACATTGTCTAACTATTGTTCATGGTCTACTATTATAGATAAGGGTTCCAGCTATCACACTTAAAACATTTACAACCAAGATTACATATCTAACTTACTCATCCATACACAAACATCACAAGCATCATTTATATAAAAACGTAAAGTATTTTGATAAGCCATTTTCGTATGGCTATTCGTATATACACATCAAAATGGATTGGAGATTCAAAATAGAGAATTTGAGTCTATACATGCCATTGTTTGAAAAAGGAAATTTAAACCTTCGAGAGTACCAAAAAAAAAAATCTATTGACGATAGTGAGAGTGACTTGAACTTGAATCCCTTGAACCGTAGCTTCAAATGCAATCTATAAAACAGAAGGGAACATGTAAACAGAGTAAGCTTCTAAGAGCTTAGTAAGTTTTGAATAACTTAAATAATTCATGCTTTAAATCACCTACTATAATATAGAACGAAACTCAATTCCAAAGGTCTATTTATTTGGCCGAATGCATCATCACACATGAGGGAAATTTAACTTTTATTCTAGCATGTGCCCTTATCACCCATTGTCCCAAAATTTCCTTATCTCCTATATGTATCATCCATGATCGAATATGTATATACCATACTATGCATAGACAAAGCTCTCATTCGTAAAACCAACAAATTTAATACTTAAGGCATATATCAATTTAAATCTTATACATAGGTACAAGGTACATACCTGACCCTTTTAATACTATGTTCGTACTTTACTAAAATTTCATCAATATTCTCATAGTCTCACACGTACTCAAGTCATTGGCACTAAGCCTGCTAGGCACGAAGGCCTGAAATTATCACCGGCACAAAGCCTGCTAGGCACAAAGGCCTGAAATTATCACCGGCACAAAGCCTGCTAGGCACAAAGGCCTGAAATTATCACCGGCACAAAGCCTGCTAGGCACGAAGGCCTGAAATTATCACTGGCTCAAAGCCTGCTAGGCACAAAGGCCTAAAATTATCGCCGCACAAGGCCTACTAGGCACGAAGGCCTGAAATTATCATATTTGGATTCCCGGGTAATATTTGTTCATATTCGCATGTGTCATATCAGACATATCATCCTTACAAATCATTAGATACATTCAACATAGATAAAACATCCCAATATAACATCTTTCCATAATCAATTTGCCAAATACTTATGACATTCTATTCCATACCCAATTCGGTCTTATGGAATCTACTATAAAAATTTCACATGTACAAGCTAATCACATTTTTCCTTAAAATTTCAATATGCATTCGGCTACCTAAATCATACCATCATATTCCATAATTACATCATTAACAAAGTGAAATGAACTAGTTATAAAGCTAACAACTTAAATGTATCATATCATAATCGGGTATATAAAAAGGGGATACACTCAAAACTTACCTCGTTGGTCGATAACTATCTACGAACCGACTATTCCACCACCTTTGCCTTTCCTTTGTCCGAGTGTGGCCCTCTTGGTTCTTGAGCTTAATTTAAAAAAAATTGAAAACTTATCAAAACTTAATTGTTCCTTCTCTTGACCGAATGCAACAAGAGATAATTATGCATGTTATCAACTTTTGTTAACTCATCTAGATCCGTTTAATCTATAAATGATTTTACTCGGCGCATACTAATGGAACATAGCATAAGTTTAATCATTACACAATCACAAGCTACGTTCAACTAGTATTCTCGCCAGCACTCAACTTAAACATACATAGACATAAAATCGAAAGTAAGTACGCCACAATTAATTAGACATTATGCTTCCATCAACCATAACATGAGATACAAAACATCAACTCTTAATGCTTGCATTTTACTATCATGACCGAAACTAATGTACTACCTTAAATCATAATTCACAAATGAGTCTCGGTCAAAAACAAGATAAAAAGCTCATACTATTACTTAACACTTGTTTTTCAACCATTCAAGACTTCTTTAATCAACTAAGCATGAATTACAAGCTCTTGTAATTTAATTTAAAATGTAACCATGAGTTCTCTACTACATGGCCTTAACAACCAAATTCCATACCCAAATTCAAAGGATTCACTTCCAACAACGTGAAAAACAATATCCCATTCATACAAAAAAATTCAAAACCGTGAGCTCAAAGTTCAAAATTTTTAACAAAATATCTATCATCCTTAACAGTTAAGATATACAAAATAAAATGTCATGAATCAAAGTTTTCATCAAATTTCCATTCGGCTAACTCAACAAGTACTTCAAAACTAATTATAAATCAAAATTCAATATTTCAAGCTCATTCCCTTTTTAAATTCTTAAATTGAAACTTAACTCAAAGTCAAGCTCTTTCATGCAAAAAGGACATAGCCGAAATCATCCATTTTATTATTAAAGAACCACACAAAGCAACCTTTGCAAAATTTGAGCATGTTTTCATGAATTCATGTAAAATTAACCTTAAAACATCTCTCAAGAGCTCTACAATGAAATTCCTATCTCTAAGACTTAAAAACTTCAAAGCTCCTATTTTTCTAATAATGGCCGAATGGAACAATCATGATTAAACCAAAAATTCAATACATGGGCTATGTCTCATGCCTATCTATTTACTTAATTTCATCATCAATTCATCAAAATAATATAAAAACTTACCTTAATTTGATGATACTATGGCCGAATGTGGGTTCTCTTCTACCTTCCTTATAACTTTTTTTTTTTATTTCTCTCAACTCACGGCAATGAAGAACAAAGTGAAATCACTTTGTTCTTTTCACCTTTCTATTATTATTTTATTAAGTTTTATTTTACCACCAAAAACCATATAATTTATAATTATAAAATAATACAAGTATATATATAAAATATATACATTTCAAGGATTACCCCATGTTACCGGCCATTATAAAAAAAATAAATGTCAATTTGACATGCAAATCCTTGAATTTTAAAGTCACACATTAAATGGCCATTTAAAATTTACCTAGCTCATTTTCATAATTTTCATACAAGTCCAATTTCAATAATTTCGCATCAAGTAGCACAAATTAAAACATCACACTTCACATATGCATAATCACATATTTTAAATCGCAAAATTTGACATTCAATTATTTATACGACTCGGTTTAGTGGTCCCGAAACCACTTCCCGACTAGGGTCAGATTTAGGGCTGTCATATTAGATCAAGAGCTCGTAGATCAATGAGAAAAAGGGAAATTAATAGAATAGTCCTTGATCTATTACAAATTTTACAATTCAATCTAGGTAAGTTCATATGGTTAAAATTTTATAATTATTTGTTAAATTGTGAATGATATAATGTACTTATTCACATTCTTATTAGTTACACTAAAATTTATTGTTAAAATATGAAATTAAAATGAATACTTAAAATAAGTAAAACGTAAGATAGAGTACAATCGTTTTATAGCAAATGATGAATTGATGGATAAGACCATGGTTGGACCATGGCAATGTTTATATGTAAGACCATAGCTGGGCTATGGCATTTTTAATCAAAAGACCATAACTGGGTTATGACACTTTGAATGTAAGACCATAGTTGGACCATGGCAGTATTTATAAGTAAGACCATAGCTGGGCTATGGCATTCTGATGATAAGACCATAACTGGGTTATGGCACTACAAATGTAAGACCATGGCTGGGCTATGACAATGCATGTGTTAGACCATAGTTGGACTATAGCACAAAGAAAACGATGTACTCATATCCATAAGTCGTTCTTCGATTTAGTAAGAATTGGTAAAAGACCTATGTGAATGAGTTGAAAGATATATTGATTGTTAATGATATTGATCTAAAAGAAATGTGTTCATTGACTTATGTGTATTTGATAGGGAGAATGTATGAATTGTTTACAATTTAGTTTATTTTATTAAGTTTGGTAAGATCAATTTTTAATCTATTGAACTTACTAAGCTTCATTAAGCTTACTTGTGTTGTATTATGTTCTTTTTAGATTTTCAAAAAGTTCAGAGGATCGGATCAACACATCGAATCACATTATCCAACTTATCGGTAGATTTTGCTAAACATACTATGTTTTATATGGCATGTATAGGGATTGAAATGGTTGTGTAAATATTAGTAATTACATTTTGGTTATGTTTCATATTAACTTATATATGTATGGATTGTCATGATTGGTATAAGTGTTGGTATGGATAATGAATGAATTGGTAAAGCATGTTAATATAATAGTTACATGTGATGAAATATCATGTATATGACTTAGTTTTGGCTTGGTTTAAATGTTTTGTATTGGATTGGGTATGTGTTTAAGTGTTTATGTAGATAGAAGGTGATATTGGGTGAGGAATAAGGCTTGGGAATAGCCTTATTCTATCCACACGGGTGTGTGTCTCAGCCGTGTGTGACACACGACCTAGCACATGGGCATGTGTTTTGGCCGTGTATCCCCTACATCTTAAAAATTCAAAACAGAATGCTCAGAAATTTTCACACGGCCTAGCACACAGGCGTGTGACCCCTGCACTTACTGTATTGCAAGTCAGAGAGTTACACGGGCTAGGGACATGGCCGTGTACCCAACTTTAAATACCACACGGCCTAAGACACGGGTGTGTCGTTTGCACAGCCTGACCACGCGGGCATGTGTCCCCTACATCTTGGAAAATTTTAAAATTTCGTGAAAAATTCTCTAAGTTTCTGATTTAGTCCTGATTCTCTTATAAGGTGTATATTGGGCCTCGAGGGTCCATCTAATGGACAATATGAGTATTTTATAATTGATTCTTGATATGTATAATAAAATTTTGTGAAATGTTTATATCTAATCCATAAAGTCCGGTAATGCTCTGCAACCCTATTCCGGCGACGAATAAGGGTTAAGGGTGTTACAGTTATAATAATTGTATGCCTTATTGACTGATTGTATGTTTATTTTTGCTGAGATCACACTGAACCCCTAGGTGGCTCCTAATAGATAACCCGCAAGATTAGGATCAAGCTCAGCTTACGGAGTTCTCGTCTTGGAATTTCAATTAATACAATATTTTCAAACTTACTTTATTTATTTTGTTTTTAATTTTGGGACCGTAAATTTTGTTGACATGGATTGTGACATGGGTTGTTTTACTTGGATTTTGCTTGCATAAAATTTTAGTTAAAAATCGATCAAGTCTAATAACCGGTTTAATGTGGCCTAAAACACAGGTTTTTATATAAAAATCAAATGCAACACTATTTCCGTTGCGTAATGATAAAACAATGTTTTTAAAAGGTTTGTTGGCAAAATCAATTGAGTTTTTTTTTTTTTTCAGATGACACAATCTTCTGATAAATTGAACTTAAATTATAAATGACCTAACAATCTGATGTTTTTAACAAACCTAATGCAATCCTGCTAAGTTTTTGGAAAATTGATCAAAATATCGATTTCTAAACCGAACGTTTTTACTTAACCATTTCGGTGGCTAATGTAACCTTCAAGATTTGACCATAACGTCTAGGTTGGATTTGGGAGGTACAAGAACCCTTTTTTATGTTTTACTTTTACTCTTTGTAATAAATTTTCATCTATTACAACAATATCCATAAATGATGAAGTACACTTTTTTACTAAATTAATCCTATATAAGAACCTCTTATCTAATATTTTAGTAAAATTAATTCTGTTTTTAATTGAAATAAAAATAATATATTTTAATTAAGAAATTATTTCAAAAAATATTTAAATTTCATATAAAATATATTAACAAGATTTTATTAAATAAAAATAATATTTAATAAACAGAATTATTTTTAATAATATGAATAATATTTTATGAAATGAAAATAAAATTTAATAAATAAAATTATATTTGGATATTTTGTTAAAGATATGATCTAAATCTTACTAGTTAATATTATTAATATATTATAGTTTTTTAATTTTAAAATTTTAAAAATTTAAATATAATCAAAACCTGAAATGTTATTGTGAATGTTTTAAATTTTGTTATAGATATATAACAATCATCTCTACCTAACATTTACTTAATAGGATATATTATGTATCTATAATTAAATGAAAAATAACATTTTATTTAACTAATTGGTTTAAATTTTTAATTTAATTTTTTGGTTCACACTCACTTTTTTTTGTTCTATTGTGTATTTATTTGGTCCTTACGAAATTATTAAATAGGTTTAATTTATGTATTATCAATTGAATTTTAGATGAAATTAGAATTAAAATAATATTTACTAAAATAAAAAAAAAACTATTATTTTAAAATTATCTACCTCTGCATAACATTTACTTAATAAATAATTGATTGGACCATTTTAAATAGTTTGAAAGGTATTATAATTAAGTTACGAAAAATTACTTATTTTTTTGTTGTTACAATTTAATATGATAATTTTTACATTTTAATTGTGAGAATTTATTTTATTTTATTTTATTATTCTCACAATACTTTTGAAAAGAAATTACAATATTGTAGTTAAAACATTACATACTTAAATATTTCATTACTTAATAAATTTAACAAATACTTTC
Source organism: Gossypium stocksii (assembly GCA_020496765.1). NCBI lineage: Eukaryota > Viridiplantae > Streptophyta > Magnoliopsida > Malvales > Malvaceae > Gossypium > Gossypium stocksii. The sequence goes on along the minus strand of CM035621.1, from coordinate 8,518,736 downwards.
AAAAAAAAAAACATCCTAAATATTATTTTACATTTAATAAAATCGAACAAGCCAATATAGCCTTGGCATATAAAACTAAGAGTACAAAATTTTACAAATAAATCTAAATTCCTAAATTAAAAAATGCAAAAAATAAAAATAATAAAATTTAATGTAGAGGGGCTGTGTTCCTACTAACATTTAAAATTACAAATGAAGATGTTATAAAAGAATGGACTGTAATTAATCCCCTCCCAATTAAAAACAGCATCGCACATGAATCATACAGTTTGCCTTATATGGTAAAATTTCCTACTATATCATATCATAACTTTGAATAGTATCATATCATAACTTTGAATACTTGTTTATTTAGGTATGTTTGTTTTTATTTAAAATAGTTTTCGAAAAGTGATTTTTAAAAAATGAATTAAAATTTTTAAAAAATTATATTTTTTTAATATTTCGATGATTTTATGTAAATAATATATATATATATATATATATATATATATTTAAAGGTAAATTTATTAATTCATTCAATGAATGGAACCATATAATTTAAAGAAAAAATAGTAAACACTCATCATAGATGGTGAAAGCAAGCTCCATCAACATAACAAAGGCTTTAGCCTCAGCATCAATAGAACATTATGACACGTTGACAATTAACTTTATCACAAATCAATCACGACATATCTAGAGTGATTGCAAACACTTAATACGATAATGAATCAATCTCAAATGGTCCAAAGCAGTGAGCAAAAATCGACAAAAGAATCGAGTATTTACCAAACTAGAGAAGACGACAACAAAATCATCCCTAAAATCACTTGTAAGACTAAAAGTACATGCATAAGCAAGACTAAAAAACGTTCTACAATAACAGACAGAAACTTCTAAAACTGAAGACTTATTAAACAATGAAAAAACAAACAAAAAGACATTTAAAATTTAAGACAACGCGGGTCTAAATCGACACGTGAAATCATTTATTATCCTAAAATACTCTCAAAATAGAAATAGGTTAAGAAGTCGACGAAGAGCCACCCACTTTTCAAGAAAAATTACTGGTGGCAGGTAGAATATTTTTCACTAATATATGAAGAATATTATTTAAATATTGAAATTATTATTAAAATAAAAATTTAATATTAGTTAATTATTGAAATAATTTATTATATTATTAAATATGTATGTTTAATAATATTAAAAATTATTATATTTCACATTAATATTTTAAATATTATTAAAATAAAAAATATTATTAATATAATAATATTAGGTTTGATTCAAGTTAATTTTTATATTAATTTTTTTAGTCTCTTTATTAATTGTTTTTTAGTGATTTTTCTTTCATTTACACCAAATACAAATCCAACTCGCTTTTGACAAAGAAAAAACATTTGTAACATTATGCAAAAACTAAGGAGTTTATTCCCAAATTATTGCTAAGTCCCGCTATCATCATCTATATGGCTTCCTTGATCAATTTACTAGTATTGAACGAAAATGATGCAAGTTGCATGATAATGGAGGTCAGAGCTTTTCCTTTTAATCTACTTATATTCCACTGGACTACTTGCTACTAGCTTGCCTCACTCCTCTACTGGTTGCAAAGCTTGAGAAACTCTTGCCAAATCCTCCCGGAGTAGCTAAATTCAAAGAATACATGGTTTTTGGTCTTTTTTGTTCAATCTTGCAAAACTTGCATCTTCCATCAATTCTCATATCTCTTGAGATCAATTTTTCTTTTGCGGGCAGCTTTGAGAATAGCCATACAAGCTACTATCGAGTGTTTAGGAATGTAATGAGGAAAACAAATCAGTCAATCCCACCCCACTTTCTCATGCTTGCTCCTTAGATCATTCCATGCTCTTGTTACCTAGTATTTATTTCCAAATTGGCATGCCATTCTAATGGCTTTGAATTGTTGAGTAAGATTCCTTGTTTGCATCAACTTCCACGTCCAACAACTTTCTTGTGTAATGGATACCTGCCATAGATTGTTATCCTTAAGAACGCATGTATCTAGTCAACCCATAAATAATTTGCCTGAGTATGTGCTCTATTTATTTTATTTATTAAGACATGAAATTCAAGAATATGTGAGTTCACTTTATGATTCCTTTGTATCCTTATATAATAAATAATTGGTTTAATGAGATTTGAGCATATCAAGATGGATTGAAGTTTGCTTAGTGAAATTGGATTCATGCTCTAAATATGAAAGGCTTGTCCAATCTTAATAGAGGTTTTATTGTTGAGGCAATTATGAAAGAAGTGCCTAGAGTAGTGCCACGACTAGTGCCCACTATAGTTTGGCACTGCTCAACCTTTGTTAACAAATCTTTGGCTCGTGACCTTTGCTAATTATGTGGACATGTGTAAGTTTATCTATGATATCCAAACCTATTATAGGAACATATCTTGAACATTGGTGTGGATTAAATCAAGCAAATTGACTTTCCTTTTTGAGGAGATTGGATTGAACTAGATAACTTAGTAACAGATCCTGAAGATTTGAAAACTTATCTTAAACTTATTGAAGATATATTATAGGTTGATTATCTAGCTATTTTGATGGGAGGATTGATGATAATTGATCTTTATGTTAACAAGTCTTAAAACTCTTATATATTGAAAGGTTTGTGTAGGTAAATGGGGTGGAGAATTTTAGTACTTATTTTTTAGAGTGTATTTTGTAAGCAATCAAGTGAATTCCTTCGTTTTATTTTAAGTTTTTAGAGAGAAAACTTAGAAAAGAGTGATCTTAGATCTTAGGTGTAAAAATGAGGTTGCTAATATGGTAAATTTTAGGGCTTGTAATCACTTTGATAAGTATCAAAAGTAACATATTTTAGTCTTGTTCTTAGTGCATTTTTGGGCGATTATGTTGTATTAATTATGAATTATATACTCATAATCCTTTATATTCATGTTATGATGCTTAATAAGGCACTTGGAGAAATAAGAGTGAAAAATGGTGGGAATTAAAATATTGGAGCATTCTAAAAGCTGTACACATGTAGAAGATTTTCACACAGGTAATCCACATAGCCTGTAACACCCTGAACCCAGTCTAGATGAAAAGACTAAGTTTAGAATGTCACGATGTCTCACCAGACCACAGTCATACTTAAAGCAAGTCCTTCACTATAGTTAGGTTATAAAACATTCAATATCCAAAACATAGTCAAATCTTAAAAGTTTTGAAATACAAAATCAAAGTTATAGATTTACACACATATAATTATAGTAAGTCCTACAGATGACCGAGTCCCCCGTCAGCTGACAGCTAGTCCTAAGAGTTCCCTGAAATTCATATGAATAGTTAAAGCGTTGTAGCATAGAATGAAACATAATTGAACTATTTTATGTATAAGTACTCAGATAACATTGAGTGTCAACATTCAGTTACAGACACACATATAACATGTAACACCCCCTAACCCTAAACCGTCACTGGAACAGGGTAACAAGGCATTACCGGGCATATCAAAACAAATACGAAATTTAAACAAATAATTAACATACATTTTATAATTATATCATAACGTCCTTTTTATGGGCTACCGAAGCCTAAAATATGCACTAGAAACAAATCAGGACTTTTTTTGGTGCTCCGAAAATTTTTCGTGAATTTTCAAAATTTTTCCTATGTGCAGGGCTCACACGCCTGTGTGACTAAGGGACACACCCGTGTAACTATATGACACATTCGTGTGGCCAAGCGTGTGGCTCACACGGCTAAGTGGCATGCCCATGTCCTAGACCGTGTGGCAGCACATGCCCGTGTCCCTTACCTGTGTAACTCTCTGACTTGTAACTCTATTTATTGTATGGGTCACACGGCCAACTCCCATGCTTGTGTGCTAGGCCGTGTCCTCCATACGACTGAGACACACGCCAGTTTCTTTGCCTATGTGCCTAAACCTGGACATTCTGTTTCAAATTTTTAAGATGCAAGGGACACACGGCCAGTTCACACACTTATGAGCTAGCCGTGTGTCTCACACGGTCTGGTCACACGCCTGTGTGCCAGGCTGTGTGAACTCTATATAAGCCTTTTATAACAAATTTGCTAACCCTACAATTTCAAACCGCAACAAATTCAACACCAATATCCCAATTATACTCAAATCATACCAAAACATCATCATAACAATTTACTCAATATTTAATCATAAGAATTTTACACATAATATTCATAGTAACTTAATTAACTTCAATAATTTCCATTTCAAGTTTTATACTAATAATATCATTTCATTAACTTTCATCTTATATAAGCATTCAAAACATCTTATGACATATATTACAACCAAAACCAAAATAACCTATGCTCAACCTAGATACATGCCACTTTTACCAAAGGAAATATGCATCACCAAATTCTGCGGTCGGGATCGGCTTTGGATGCTAAACCGAAATATTTGACTTCAACTACCTGCGCAAGGAAACAACCGTACGCTAAGTATATTGATACTCAGTGGTATTACTATGATTCAAATTTATAAGCAAAATAATAAATCATACACATTTAACCATATAACATTTTAATTCATAAATACACTTATTCGTACTTTAGCTTTCACTTCTCAACAATAACTACTTAAATTAGCTATTCATCAATTTGATTTCATATACCATCTCACTGAATCATTAATTATTCCATGAATCCTTGGTTCATTCATTTCATTCTCATTTCTCAATTTAAAATTCTCATTTTATTTCATGAACAAGGTCATTCAATTTCATTCGATTTACAATTTCATTCATTACCCCTATTAACAAAACTCGGACTTTGGTGGACATATGGATCCAGCAAAACACACCAGTATGGCACCCAGTGCCTCATCGGATAGTTCGAAGCAATAGTTGACATCAGTGTCTCATCGGCCTAGCTGAAGTAAGTTGGTACCCAGTACCTCATAGAATCTATCCGAAGCAATATAATGACACCTAGTGTCTCATCGACTTAAGGTCAAAGTATCCCTGAACACTTCCAATCCTATGGCATGCTAACAATATCCGACTTAACCCGACTAGTTAATAGGGTATTAAATTCACTTTTCAATATCGAATCAATACATATTTCAAATAATCACATATAATCATACTTTGATTCAATTCAATTCAATTCAATTCAATTCACTTTTCAATTTCTAATCAATATACCTTCAAATACTTACCTCAATTTTACTCACCACGCGCATTAATTAAAATTTAACAATTAATAATAAATAAATTTAAATTATAGTAATACAAACTGAAATTTTTCTTTTCAATCATCGTCTGCTTTTTCTTTCCCCTTTTTGGCCGATGTCTCTGGCACGATGTTAGCTACGAAAATTAAAATGATTTACAATCATTAATACAATACCAATTTACATCTAATACTTAAATTTTCTACTCAACTTTTACCTTAATCCTAATTTAATCCCTAACTAAATTCATCTATATTTCCATCACAATTCACACATTATTTCTATTCAATTTCCTACTAAACTTAAATTTAACTCTCAAATTTTCACCATAAAACCCTAATTTTGAATTTCTTACAATTTAGTCCCTATTACACTAAACTTATAACTTATTCTACAATTTAATCCTTTTTCCCAATTCTAATTTGAATTTCTATCAATTCAATCCCTAATTCATCAATTAATTGAACATAAACTATATAAAAAAATCTACTACCTTTCAAAATTTCACATATACCTAGTAGTATTTTGTTCTAGGATCATAAAAACTCAAAAATTACAAGAAAATGAGCTAAACTGACTTATCAATTTAAGTTTGAACCCTTAAAATCCCAAATTTTCCTTTTTTTTTTGTCTTTCTTTCTTTCCTCTGTTTCGTCCCTAATTATGTTCTTTTTCTTTTGTTTTATTTATTATTTAGTTAATAAAATATTATAATAATATAATATAATAATATTTTCGTAAATCATAAGTAATTATATATATTTTAACTAATAAAAAAAATCTAAGATATTTCTTTGTTAACCACTTCAATTTTAGAAATAGGTATAATTGCCTATTTGGTCCTTTTAATTTTCTTTAATCTATAATTAAACTTTCACTCTTATTGCAATTTAGTCCTTTTTCCCAATTTCTCTTATTTTAAGCTAATTCTCCTAACCAAAACCTAATTAAACTCACAACTAACTTCTTAAATATTTTTAATAAATATTTACGAATCCGTTTTACTAAAACAAAGACCCGATAACACACTTTTTCGATGCCCGTGAATTTTGGGTCATTACATAACACAAACGCATTAGTAGATACATATATCATGTTGATACAGATACAGATGCAAATTCCTTAGTCCAACCACTACACACCATATCCACCTTCCCTCCCCCTTACAAACGAATAAGTATATAATACCTGTCCATCCCTACACACCTCATAGTATCGGTATGACACGTTGTAGTATTTACAGTATTACCAGATTAACATAATATGTAGGTGGTCTGACCACTGATTAAATACAAAATACTTCATTCACTTCATAACCTCCCTACCTGTAGTTTCGAAACAGATATCAGTCACACATATATATAACGCGGTTGCAAAAACAGTTACACATTTTAATATAACAAAATACCTATATCAGTAATGTCTATCTCATTCCACTGTCCAGGATCAAATAACATTCATGATAAATAAATTCATACAATTCAGTTGAATTCATACGACAGCTTGCCCTACCTTGCACGTCAATTACCACACTAACAAGATTTAGAATTCAGGCTCACACACCTACACGGCCTGGCACATGCCTGTGTGCCTCAAATATAAACTTAATGAGTTACAGAACCTAGACGCATACCCGTGTGTCTCACCCGTGCGACTCTAATATGAACTCAGTGAGTTACACATCCTGGAAACATGTCCGAGTGTCTCACTCGTGTGACCCCTGCATGTCATTACCCATATACGGCCTCTCCCACGCCTGTGTGGTTTGCCCGTGTGTCCACAAGTTTGAAGTCAGGGAGGTACACAGCCCACCACATAGCCTCTCACATTGCCATGTGACTCACACGGCCAGCACACATGCCCGTGTGACCACCTGTGTGCCATTGACAGTCCCAATTCTAGTAGAGTAAAAACGTAGAAAAAAAAGAGTTTTGGTACCCAACTAATGCAGATTGAATGCAAGAGCAACAGAGACACTCCGAAACCTAAAAACAGTAACAATTGTCTAGTTACACAACTTAATTAAACTTATAAGACCAATTAAACAATCAACCAAACATGTTAAAATCTCGACGCTAACCCCAACTCAAGCAACCATTACCTTCACTCTTTACAACAAATTCACGAACCTAAGGCGTCTAGGGAACAATTTTCCTCGAAACCTTTTCCTAATGAACATCAATTGAACTTTTAGACAGAGAAATCAAGCAATGTTGGAACACCCCTAACCCGTATTCGTCACCAGAACAGGGTTACGAGAAATTACCGGAGTTTATTTGAACATGTACAACTAAATCGAGTCAAGGACTATTCATTTTTTGAGTTTCATTAAAACATCCCTTAATTGGACCCTCAAGTCCCAATATGAATTAGAATCAAGTCAGGACTAAATTGGGAGCTTAGGGAATTGATAAACCGTAAATTGTACATATTTTTACCTCATACCTAGCCTAAATTCTGGATGAATTATCATTGAATTTATGGAAATTGGTGCTCCTAAATCCTTTTATTTCATGTTTTATACTTAAGTGAGCATAAGGAATAGAAAAGAGCAAGGAACGGGCTGAAAACGGGTATATTAGGCCCAAATAAATAATCAACACGGCCTGGAAGTTTGTCACACGAGCGTGTTACACAGTCATGCCCCTTTAACAGGCTCGAGCATGGCCTCCATATTGATTCACACAGGCGTGGTACACGGGCGTGTCCCTGTCCTGAGCAAGTTCAATTTCACTCGAAAAAGGCTACTTAGGGGCTAAGAAAGACATTCTAAACTCTATATAAAGACCCTAGGAGGCAACTACAAGGGTACACATTATTCCCGCCAAGACGGGGAGTTAAAGGCAGGGAATTACTCGAAGGGAAGCCGATTGATCCATTTCAGAAGCCAGGATCTACATCAAGACAGAGGATCTCCCCTCAATCCTTTTAGGAGTTTTGGGTTTTCTTATGTTTTGTTATTTTATTTCTTCTGAGATGTTTTCTTTTATAATTATGAACTAAAACCCCAAATATCTAAGGGGGATGAAACCTAAGACAAATCTTGTTATTATTATCTGAACTGTGTGATAAATATTTGATTTGTTCTTAATTATGTTTTTAATTCTTAAATTGATATTTTCAGGATATTGATTTAAGTCGAATGTGCTTATGTGAATGAGCAAAAGTCCCTGCATAAGAGTAGATCCAACACAGTTAAGCGGGGTTGATCGCAATCCTAGACATAGGACGACGAAAATCTACCAGGTTAGAGTCAAATCTAATAGGGGGAGCCATAGATCGAGTAAATGTAAGACTAGGGGTTTTAACTAGAAAGAGATTTCGGTTAATCAACCTAGGATTAGTTGTTCTTATCCTCGACGGAGGTATTAACATAATTTACGGATCTTTACGGATCAAATCAAATGAAGAAATCATCTGGTTCAGAGTTAGATAACAAGTGAAGTCTAGGTGGATTCTTCCTTAGGTATTGCCTTAATCATCCAGTTTTCCTTAAATCAATTTCCCAAATTTACTCTTTGTCACCTTTTCAGTTTAGTTTAGATTAGTTAATTTAGAAACAAAACCCCCCTTTATTTTTAGGTTAGATAATAGGAAGAAAGTCATTACTAGTACCCATAGTTCCTTGGATTCGATATTCCGGTCTTACCACTGACTATACTACTATTCGATGTGTGCACTTGCCTTATTATCGTGATATTAGTTAGTTTCCAGGTATGATCGATTTTATTACTTCATCACAATCATGAGATTAAGTTTTTGGCGCCATTGCCGGGGAACTAAGATATTAGAAACACTCGATTTCTATTACTTTAGCCATTACTATTTTTATTTTTCATTTTTATATTTAGTTTTTATTTACTTAAATTTTATTTTTCCTTCTAGGTATCTCTAGTTTATGACTAGAAGAAACCCAGGGGGACCTTTACTATTTGATAACGATTTAGAAGCTATAGTTCGTAGAACTCCCAGAGAGATAAGAATAAGTTTACAGTACCCAGAACAAGGACAAGAAGAAGAGCCAGAACCTACTGAAGAAATGGAAGCCAATCAGGATAATCAGCTACCTCATGTAGTAGCCACAAATCCTATTGAGCAAAATCCTGCTCCACGTACTATGTATGATTATGCTAAATCTAATTTAACCGGTACTGAATCTAGTATTGTTAGGCCTACTATTGCTGCAAACAATTTTGAACTAAAACCTAAAACTATTCAAATGATACAGCAGTTTGTTCAGTTTGATGGTTTACAGGATGAGGATCCTAACTCGCATCTAGCCAACTTTTTGGAATTATGCGATACATTCAAAATAAATGGCGTTTCTGATGATGCCATTCGTCTTCGGCTATTCCCATTCTCCTTGGGAAACAAACCCAAACAATGGTTGAACTCTCTACCACGAGGGTCTATCACTACATGGGAACAAATGACCGAGAAGTTTTTACTTAAGTATTTTCCGCCAGCTAAAACAACTAAGTTAAGGAATGATATCTCTTCTTTTGTGCAGATGGATTTAGAGACACTCTACGACGCATGGGAGAGATACAAGGATCTCTTGAGAAGGTGCCCTCACCATGGGTTACCTCTATGGTTACAAGTTCAAACCTTTCACAACGGTTTGAATCCCTCAATAAGGCAGATGATTGATGCAGCCACCAGTGGAACAATCAACAACAAAATAGCAGAAGTAGCTTACGAGTTTATAGAAGAGATGTCACTGAATAACTATCAGCGGCAAGTCATGAGAACAAAGCCACAAAAAGCTACAGGAGTTTTTAATATTGATGCAGTCACTATGCTTTCTAATCAAGTAAAACTTCTTAATAAAAAGATTAATAACTTTATTGGTTCTACACAGGTACACCCAGTGATGCAGTGTGACTCAATTCAAGGAAACATGTACAATCCCGATTACTCCTCCTATGGACATGACATAGAAACCGAACAAGCCAACTATATGGGTAATAATTCTAGATCCCAAAATAACCTTTATAGTAACACTTATAATGCAGGTTGGAGGATCCATCCCAATTTTCATGGGGAGGACAAAGAAATCAAAGACAACCACCTCCTCCGAGATTTCAACAACCACCATTCCAACAAGGGAAAAAGTCGAACCTTGAAGAGATGCTCACAAAATTTATCGTTGTGTCAGAAACCCGTTTCCAGAACACCGAAACAACACTGAACAACCAGCAAGCATCCATTCAAGGACTCGAAACTCAAATAGGCCAGCTCGCTAAGCTAATCTCTAAAAGATCATAAGGTGGGTTACCAAGCAACACAGAAACTAAATCCAAAGAGTATGTTAAAGCTGTTACACTAAGGAATGGGAAAACACTAATTGAACCTAAAAAGAAGGTATTACAAGAGCCTGAAAAAGAAAAAGTTGAGGAAGTCGAACCCAAAGAAAACACCCCACCAGTACTCAAGGAATATAAACCACCTATCTCATACCCAACAAAATTAAAGAAAGACCGCATGGACCCTCAATTCGGTAAATTTCTTGAACTTTTTAAGTAGTTACACATTAACTTACCTTTTGTTGAAGCTATTTCACAGATGCCAATATATGCAAAATTTTTGAAAAAACTTCTTACAAATAAAAGGAAGTTTGAAGAACTGTCTACAGTAGAACTTAATGAAAAATGTTCAGCGATTCTCCAGAATAAACTCCCAACAAAATTGAAAGATCCAGTAAGTTTTACTATTCCTTGTTTTATTGGTAATTTAAATATTGAAAAGGCATTAGTAGACTTAGGTGCTAGCATTAACTTGATGCCCTATAAAATGTTCAAACAACTAGGCTTAGGGGAACCAAAACCCACTAGGATGAGTATTCAATTAACCGATAGATCTGTTAAATATCATAGGGGTATCATTGAAGATATATTAGTTAAGGTGGACAAATTTATATTCCCTGTTGATTTTGTCGTATTAGATATGGATGAGAATGTTGAGGTACCCTTAATCCTAGGACGACCATTTTTAGCTATTGCATTGATGTAGGAGATGGTAAACTTGTGCTTAGGGTAGGTGATGAAGAGATTGTGTTTAAAATTTATGATGCCATGTGATTTGCTAGGGAATAATATGATTCCTGTTATTTATTGATTCTATTGATCACTCTGTTCAAGATTCTTTTCAGGAAATCACTCTTAAAGACACATTAGAACTATGTCTCGTTCAAAGCAGGGGAAAGCACGAAGTCACCACTGAGATGGAAAAGGTAATAACTGAGCTAAACTCTAACGAATCTCCCTCAAGACAAATAGATTATGAGGGTATTAAAATCAAGGATGAGCTAAGACAGAAACCCTCTATTGACTAACCTCCCAAATTAAATCTCAAACAATTACCCAAGCACTTAGAATATGCATTTTTGGGAGACAATTCTACACTACCAGTCATTATTGCCTCAGAATTACAACCTAAGGAAAAAGAGGAATTAATTCAAGTGTTGCAAAAACATAAAAGAGCCATAGCTTGGAAAATTTCTGACATCAAAGGAATCAGTCCTTCCTTTTACACCCACAAAATTTTGATGAATGATGAATACAAACCATATGTGCAAGCTCAAAGGAAACTGAACCCCAACTTGAAGGAAGTGGTCAAAATTGAGGTAATTAAACTTCTAGATGCTGGAATTATTTATCCTATTTCTGACAGTGCTTATGTAAGTCCTGTGCAGGTGGTTCCTAAGAAAGGTGGCATGACTGTCGTTGCCAATGAAAAAAATGAATTAATCCCTACAAGAACTGTCATAGGTTAGAGGGTTTGTATTGATTACAGGAAATTAAACGACGCCACAAGAAAGTATCACTTCCCCTTACCTTTCATTGATCAGATGTTAGAAAGACTATCAGGACATATGCACTACTGCTTTTTGGATGGACTTTCTAGCTATTTCTAAATCCCGATAGCTCCTGAAGATCAAGAGAAGATGACATTCACTTGTCCATACGGTACGTTCACTTATCGTAGAATGCCTTTTGGATTATGTAATGCTCCTGCTACTTTTTAGCGTTGCATGCTAGCAATTTTTAATGAACTTGTGAAGGATATCATGGAGGTATTCATGGATGACTTCTCGGTATTCGGTAACTCTTTCCAACTTTGCTTAAAAATTTAGAACGAGTCTTGATAAGATGTGAAGAAACAAATCTTGTTCTCAATTGGGAAAAATGCCATTTTATGGTACAATAAGGTATTGTGCTAGGACACAAAATTTCTAAAAAGGGGATAGAAGTAGATAAAGCAAAAGTTGAGACCGTTGAAAAACTACCTCCCCCTAGTTCAGTTAAGGCAATTAGAAGCTTTTTAGGACATACTGGTTTTTATAGACAATTTATTAAAGATTTTTCTAAAATAGCTAAGCCATTAACGAAATTACTAAAAAAAGACGTACCTTTCAATTTTCATTAGGAATGTTTAGAGGCATTTAACACTCTCAAAGAGAAACTCACCAATGCTCCAATCATAATTGCACCTAATTGGAATTTACCTTTTGAACTAATGTGTGATGCGAGTGATTTTGTAGTAGGTGTAGTTCTTGAGCAGCGAAGAGACAAGCATTTTCAGCCAATCTACTATGCTAGCAAAACTCTAACAGCAGTACAAGAGAACTACACTACCACAGAAAAAGAATTGCTAGCTGTGGTTTTTGCGTTCGACAAATTTAGACCACATCTAATAATTTCTAAGGTCATCGTTTATACTGACCACTCCACTCTTCACTATCTTTTAACCAAGTCTGATGCAAAACCTCGACTAATAAGATGGATTCTACTATTGCAGGAATTCGACTTGGAAATACAAGAGAAAAAATAAGTTGAAACTTAGCAGTAGATCACCTTTCCAAGCTTGAGAACCCACATCTCAAAGAACTTGATGAAGCTGAAATAAACGACTCGTTTCCTGAAGAACAACTCTTAGTCATATCTGATTCTGAGGTACATTGGTTTGCTAACATTGCAAATTACTTAGCTGCTAACATAATCCCAAAAGGGTTGACACATCAGCAAAAGAAGTGATTCTTTACTAATATGAAAAACTACTTTTGGGAAAACCCTTTTCTTTTTCGTATTTGTGCAGACCAAGTCATTCGAAGATGTGTCACAACAACTAAAGCGAACAAGATTTTAGAACACTACCATTTAAGACCGACAAGAGGACACTACAGTGGAACTAAGACCGCCCATAAAATACTCGAATCAGGTTTTTATTGGCCCACATTATTCAAAGACGTCAGCAGGTAAATAAATACATATATGCTTGAATGTGAAATATTCGATGTGTGGGGCATAGATTTCATAGGTCTATTACCTAGTTCATTCAGAAATAAATACATTTTAGTAGCAGTTGATTACGTGTCTAAATGGGTAGAAGCCCAAGCCTTACCTACTAATGATGCTAGAATGGTAGCAAAATTCCTTAAAAAAATTTTTTCTCGATTTGGAGCACCAAGAGCAATTGTTAGTGATAGGGGAACGTATTTCTGCAATGCTCAGTTTGAAAAAGTCTTACAGAAATATGGAGTGTACCATTGAACAGCCACCCCTTACCACCCTCAAACCAGTTGACAAGTTGAAGTAGCTAATAGAGAGCTAAAACACATCTAGAAAAAACCGTACAAGCAAATAGAAAATATTGGGTAATAAAAGTAGATGACGCTTTATGGGCCTATAGGGCTGCCTTCAAAACTCCCACAGGAACATCGCCTTATAGAATTATTTATGGGAAAAGTTGTCATTTACCCTTTGAGCTAGAACATAAAGCATTTTGGGCCATTAAGTTTTTAACCCTTGAACCTGATCTTGCAGGTGAAAAGAAACTCATGTAGCTAAACGAGTTGCACGAATGGCGTTGCAATGCATATGAAAACTCACGCTTATACAAGAAAATCACAAAGCGACGCCACGATGCTCGTCTGAAGCAGCATAAACAATTTAAGCCTGGCGATCTTGTTTTGCTGTACAACTCAAGGCTTAAATTATTCCCTGGAAAGCTAAAGTCGAGATGGTTAGGCCCAGTCATAGTCCAAAGTATTCTTCCCTACGGCACAATTGAGGTAACACATCAAACCCAAGGAACTTTCGAGGTAAACAGTCATTGACTCAAACTATATTATGGTGATGACTTTAAGAATGATAGAGAGGAGCTTAGGCTCCATAATTCCTCATAAAGGTGCAGGTAAAAAGTCGAGCTTAGACTATAAACAAGCGCTTCTCGGGAGGCAACTCGAGCACTAACAAGTCTACTCTTCTTAGATTCATAACTAACTCCTTAAAACGCAGATTCCCCAGGACCACACAACCAAACACATGGACGTGCCTAAGGCCATGGACACCCCATGGGTAGAAACACGGCCGTGCGATACTGCCGTGGCCAAAGCTGTCAATTCATACACGGGCGTGTGATTCCAAACACGACCTTGGGAGAAGCAAACACCAAAAGACACGACTGTGCTATATGGCCGTGTGTCCCAACACACCCGTACCTATAAGCCGTGGGCGAAACTGAGAAATTAACACGGGCATAGGACACGCTCGTGCCGACCAACCATGGCCAACACCGATAAGATCACGAAACACACGGGCATGCACCACGACCGTGGGGCCAAATCACTATTACTTAATTTTTAATTTTAATTTTCATTTTCTTTACTTTTTATTTCTCTTTTCCTTTTATTTTGCACTTAAACTCCTATCGAGTAATACTTGAATTTTACACAGTTATGCTTAATTTCTCCAGTCACCCAAAATCACGAACCTCAAGTATTCCTTCCTCCAAGTCAGCTTTCACAAATCAAGGGTTCCATCCAATATTCAGGGAGTTATACTTCTCTCCCTATCTTATGATCTTGTGCTTCTATTGCTATTAATGTTATCTTTGTACATTGAAGGTAATGTACATCTTAAGTGTAGGGGGGAAGCTCACTTTCATTCGTTGTATTATCTTTGAAACCCCTGAAAATTTTTACCACTCTCTGCATTATTCTCAATCTCCTATTAAGATGAATTCTGGTTAATTTATGATTTTTATTGATATGTTGAGAATTGAGACATTGGTACTTATGCTTTGATTATTCAAACTTTAAGACATTAGGGAATCAAGCATGATAAGTTGAAATTTTTGAGAATTTAAATTTTTCTAGGTTATTTTCCCTAATTTTAAGTGTTATCTTGAGATTTAAAATTCACAAGATTGACATCAAAAGCCATAATTCTGGTGAGACTTTTGAGCCTTTTGAGCATACATCATTTCGAGCTCACTTTTATTGTTGCTTTGAGTGAGTCAATACTGATTTGTTATTCTAGAACTTGCTTCGATTATACATGTCGAGACCACATCATTGATTTGATATACCAAAATGATAAATACACGTAGGTTTAACCCACTTACTCCATAAAAGCCTACCTCCATAAATTAACCCCTCGTGAACCCCATTGAGCCTAACAACTCATTCTTTGACTTACTTTTAATATTAACCTATAACCCATTTTTGTTGAATTACCTTCAATTATTTTGATCCCTATTTTTGTCGAGATTTGAGTTGAATTATTATCTAGCTTCATTCTCTTTTTCGGTGTGTAAAGTTTATAAATATTCAATTTGTTGTTATTTGATTTGTTCTTAAAAAATGTATATACAGTAACTCAGTTGTAATTCATATTTCAGTTGTAATTCAATATTTTTTGCATATTTTTATTATAAGCTTCCGAATTCAAAACAATGTTATCTGAAAGAAGAGCTTAGCTCTAGGAATATGTTTCAGTGATAGAGATTTTTCTAGTTAGATGAATTTTCAATTCAATCTCGATTCTAACCCTCTTTTTCAGCTTGTGACAACACCCCTAACCAAAGCCCCATTACAGCCATTGAAAGACCTTTTGATCGATGTATCATATCAATCTATAGTAGTGGAGATTTGATTTTCCTGCAAGCTTATGGTAATAACTTTTCAGGTTGACTAAAGAGTGTTTAATTTTTGAACCCTAAACACTTTGAGTGGATAGAGTGAATCTTTAGTGAGGATGTCAACTCTTGTTGATTTTGATTGAGAGGTAATTACTGAGGAGAAGGGAGAAAACTTATGTTTCTGTGATAAAATTCTCAACTTAGAGTGTTTGAGACGTTAATGTTCTTCTATTTGAATTTTCATTGTATGATTATTTATGGATTAGTTTGAAACATTAATGATAAGGATTATAAGTTGAGAAGAATGATTTTTAATTATGAGTTGAGATTTTGCTTGAGGACAAGCAAAGGCTTAAGTGTGGGGGTATTTGATAAACTGTAAATTATACATATTTTTACCTCATGCCTAGCCTAAATTCTGGATGAATTATCATTAAATTTGTGGAAATTGGTGCTCCTAACCCTTTTATTTCATGTTTTATACTTAGGTGAGCATAAGGAAGAGAAAAGAGCAAGGAACTGGCCGAAAACGGGCGAATTAGGCCCAAATCAATAATCAACACGGCCTGAAAGTTCGTCACACGGGCGTGTCACATGGCCGTGCCCCTTTAATAGGCTCGAGCATGGCCTCCACATCGATTCACAAGGGCGTGGCATACGGGCGTGTCCCTGTCTTGAGCAAGTTCAATTTCACTCGAAAAAGGCAACTTAAGGGCTAAGAAAGACATTCTAAACTCTATATAAAGACCCTAGGAGACAACTACAAGGGTACATATTATTCCTGCCAAGACGAGGAGTTAAAGGCAGGGAATTACTTGAAGGGAAGCCGATTGATCCAGCTCAGAAGCCAAGATCTACATCAAGACAGAGGATTTCCCCTCAATCCTTTCAGGAGTTTTGGGTTTTCTTATGTTTTGTTATTTTATTTCTTCTGAGATATTTTCTTTTATAATTATGAACTAAAACCCCAAATATCTAAGGGGGATGAAACCTAAGACAGATCTTGTTATTGTTATCTGAACTGTGTGATAAATATTTGATTTGTTCTTAATTGTGTTTTTAATTCTTAAATTGACATTTATGGGATATTGATTTAAGACGAAAATCTACCGGATTAGAGTCAAATCTAATAGGGGGAGCCATAGATCGAGTTAATGCAAGACTAAGGGTTTTAACTAGAAAGAGATTTCGATTAATCAACCTAGGATTAGTTGTTCTTATCCTCGACGGAGGTATTAACATAATTTAAGAATCTCTACGGATCAAATCAAATGAAGAAATCATCTGGTTCAAAGTTAGAGAACAAGTGAAATCTAGGTGGATTCTTCCTTAGGTATTGCCTTAATCATCCAGTTTTCCTTAAAACAATTTCCCAAATTTACTCTTTGTCACCTTTTCAGTTTAGTTTAGATTAGTTAATTTAGAAACAAAACCCCCTTTATTTTTAGGTTAGATAATAGGAAGGAAGTCATTACTAATACTCATAGTTCCTTGGATTCGATATTCCGGTCTTGCCACTGACTATACTACTATTCGATAGGTGCACTAGCCTTATTATCGTGATATTAGTTAGTTTTCAGGTACGATCGATTTTATTACTTCATCATAATCATGAGATCAGGAATTTTTTACAAAATTCTAAAATTTTTCCCACATTTAGGAGTCACATGCCTGTGTGGTGACGGACACGCTCGGGTGGTGTGACCGTGTGGCTCACACGACTATATATCATGCCCATGTCTTAAGCCGTGTGACGTCACACACCCGTGTCCCTTACCTGTGTAACTCTCTGACTTGCAACCTATGAAGAAATTTAATTGTAGGTTTCACACGGCCAAGAGACATACCCGTGTTCAAATCCGTGTATCTAATACCGTTGAGACACATGTTTGAGTCTCTGTCTATGTGCTTAATTCAGAGCATTCTGTTTCTCAATTTTAGAATGCAGGGGACACACGGCCAAGCTAAACGCCCATGTACCAGACCGTGTGTCACACACGGCCTAGACATACGCCCGTGTGTCTACCCGTGTGGACAAAATAAGGCTATTTTTAAAGCCTTATTCCTCGCCCTTTTTCATCCAAAACTTGCATAAAACTTTACCAATACCAACCAACCATTTCAAGCATTTAAGTTTAACCAAATTTATCATTCAATGTGTTATATTTTCATATATTCACTTATTCCAAATCTTACCTCATTTAACACACACGTTTATTCTACCAACTCAAACCATGCCAATATACATGTAAAATCATAATTTACTTTATAAACATACCAAAATCAAGTAATCACTAGCCATACCAATGGCTAGTTTATGTTCAATCATTTCAACAAATACATTAGCCTTACTAGCCTATGCATGCCATTATACCAAATAAGATCCATATTTATACCAAAATGAGCTGGAGGATAGTGTGATATTGCTCCGACTTTTTCCAACCCTTACGAGCTTCCAAGCACTATAAAACATAGAAATGAAACCTAATAAGCATTTAATGCTTAGTAAGTTCATGTAACAAGAATCTAACTTACCATATAATTTTGTGCATCTTAAACACATACATAAACATCTAAATAAGTGAATTATTAGCCTATCACACAACTTAAACATCTCAAGTTAGTTAAGTAACTTCACATAATCTCATTAACTTAGATGAGCTCACCATATTGATATCAGCTCGCGATATTAAGTAATAAAATTTATAAAACTGATCGCACCAAAACTAACTAATATCACGACCCTAAAGGCAAGCGCACCTGTCGAACAATAGTATAGCTTAGTGGTAAGACCGAGTTATCATACCCAAGGGAACCAAAAGTACTAGTACTCACTTCCTTTCTATTATCAAGCCTGAAAAATAAAGAGAGTTGATTTAAACTAATTCTAAACTAAACTAAGAAAGCACAAAGAGTAAATTGGGAAAACTTTTAGGGAAAAGCGAATTGATAAGGACAATACTCAAGGGGGAATCCACCTAGACTTCACTTATTATTGTTCCTTGAACTATATGATTTATTTACTTGACTTGATCCGTAGAGATCCCTAACTTATGCTAAACCCTCCGTCGAGGCGTAGAGCAACTAGGCTTAAGTTGTTAATTAAAGTTCCTTTATTAATTAACTCCCTAGGTTGCATTAATTCGATCTGTGGTTCCCCATATTAGGTTTGACCCTAATCTGGTAGATTTATGCCACCCTATGTCTAGGGTTGCATGCAACTCTACTTAATTATGGTAGATCTACTCTTATCACAGGGACTTTTGCTCCTCTACTCTAAGCACATCTAATTCTTGAAGTAATACCTAGGATTATTAAATCAAGAATGAAGAACACATAATTCAGAACAATTCAAGTATTTATCATATAAATCAAGAATAAATAACAAGATCTGTCTTAGGTTTCATCCCCCTCAAGTATTTAAGGGGTTTAGTTCATAATAAAGAAAGAAAACATCTCAGAAGATATAAAATAACAAAACATAAAAGAAACCAAAAACCCCTGAAGGAATTTAGGGAGATCTTCTATGTTGTTGTAGAATTCCGGCTTCTGGGATGTATCAATCGGCTTCTCCCTTGGAGTAATCCCTTGCTTCTACCCTCTGTGTGGCAGAAAGACGAGAAGAAATCTAAATATTCTGGATCTAAAGTGTCTAAAAAGTTCCCTCTTCTGTGTTGCCTCATAGGGTCTTTATATAGAGAGCTTTTGGGGGGCCTTTCTTAGCCTCTAAGCATCCCAATTCGAGTGAAATTCCCCTTCCTCGTGACTAGAACACGTCCGTGTGCTACGCCCGTGTGACTTTGACAGAGGCCGTGTGATTTTATCGGTGGAGGCACGACCGTGTGGCCTGGCCGTGCTTGTCGAGGGCTTGACCGTGTGATCTTCTTGTGGACGCCCGTGTGGCACGGCCGTGTGGCATTTCCTGGACCATGTTGTTCGCACATTTTGGCTCATTTTTCACCGTTTTTGGCCCGTTTTTCGTTTTTTTCTCTTCCCTATGCTCTTCTGAATATAAGATATAAAAAAGAAAGATTAAGAACACCAATTCTCACAAAAATTGATAATAATCCATCCAAGATATAGGCCAAACGTGGGGTAAAATATGTATAATTTAACGTTTATCACATATCATGTTTTCCACATACTTATCATTTTCATACCACATATACATTTTCAAGATAAATTCATTTAAATTCCATCAACTATTTCCAAGTTTTGCCCATTGAATTTATTAGAAATATCGATGGATACTGTCATATAGTACACTTAAAGTGTACGAAACTCTCGAGCCACATTTTCAAGTCATTCGGGTAAATCGTGTAATATATATATATCATGAAGCTAATCCGGGCTAATCAAATATGCTCATAAGAGCCATGTCTCTTGTATTAGTTCACAAAGAACTTCTAACTTGGAAAATTGTGTAATAAAAGCACCGGATAGCCATATCTCATATAGTTCGTGTGAGTCATATTTGGACGCTCACACAGAGCTGCATTTGTGTCTACAACATATGCAAGATCAAAACTGATCAATTATCATAATACTCACAATGAGCATGTTTGTGCCTGTAATGTATGCAGGATCACAATTGGGCAAGTCGTGTATCAAGATGCTCACAGAGAGCTATGGTAGTCTAAAACTTATGCGGATTTACTACCAATCACTATACTCGCAAAAATTTATCTCACAATGCTCGAGAAACTTATCAGGATTACTCGTCTTAGCTAAATCCTATCTGCAACACCTACAGAATCACATTCACACTAATCCATCGAATTTTCTTCATTCAACCGGGACTAAGTAATATCAAACATATTATCACATTTTACATATTTAACATTTACATAAACATTCATATCATGTAACATATAATTCAAACATTTTATTATTCAATATTAAGTTACACGAACTTACCTCAATATTTGTTTGTACGAAAATCTTCTAATCTGAAATCTTTTTCTTTCCTCAATCTAGTTTCATATTTGAGTTTTTTGGATCTATATAAATGAATTTAATCATCAATCTATCACATTTCATATTCATTTAGACTCAATTTACACTCTAGTTAAAATTACTATTTTACCCCTAAACTTTCTATAAATTCCAATTTCGTCCTTAGGCTCGGAAAATGAAATTCATACAATTTAATCCTTGTTTCAAGCCTAACTGAAATTTTCATATATCATTTACAGCACTTATGATTCAAAAACTTTAGAATTTTTTCACAATTTTACAACTTTATAATTTAGTCCCCAAATCTCAATTTCATGTAAATTTACCTTGGAAAAGTTGTTTATCTACTAACAACCTTTCATTTTCTATCATAAATTTCCAATTTTCAGTATGTTCATCCATGCCACAAACTTTGCACTTCGATAAGTTTTCAAATTAGTCCCCAAAATAGAAAGAATAGGTTATCTCGATCTCAAAAATATAAAAATTACTAAAAATGAGACTTGATTACTTACCTATTTATGCCAAGAAAGTTTTCTTCCTCTCTCCTAGGGTTTCCATCAAAGTTTTGGGGATGAAGATGATAAAATGTTGATATTTTTCATGTTAATTAATTATCATCTTTTATTTTCTTTGAATTCCAATTTAGTCATTTTCTTTTTCTCAATTTCCATGGATGATTCAGCAAATATCCACTAACTTTTAATTAATGGTCTAATTGCCATATAAGGACCTCAAGTTTTGAATTCCATAACCAATTAATCCTTCTCACTTCAACAATTCAACTTTTACATTTTATGCAATTTGGTCCTTTCTCTAATTAATCACTTAATCGGTAAAATTTCCCTATCAGTATTTTCGTACGACTTTCCTATCAAAATATAGACCATGCAATAATATTAAAATAAATTTTCTTTCTAGCTCAGATTTGTGGTACCGATATCACTATTCCGATTTCACTGAAATTGGGCCGTTACAAATGTACTCAGGGAACCAACTTTGATTGAAAACAAATGACAACAAATATTAGCAGAATTTAACATCGAAACTCACCGAATTGACTTCCAGTGAAAGAAAAACAGAAACGAAACTCTTACAATCGCAACAACAAATTTGACTGGCGAAATTTGAGAATTCAGCGATAAACTTGAGAAGGAGAAAAAAAATAGAAAAACAAATAAAAGAATGAGAGAAGGAGAAAGTTACATTCATATAAAAATATTATTTAAAATGAGAGAAGGAGAAAGTTACGTTCACATAAAAAGAGATTATTTTAAAAGCCAACTAATTACTATCGTAAAATAACAAAAAGAAATATTCCTGCTTCGCTTACGTGAAGATTTAAACATAGGACTAGAGAATAGGTGATGAATGATAAATTATACATATTTTTACCTTATGTTTAGCCTATATTTTGGATGAATTATTATTAATTTTGTGAGAATTGGTGCTCTTAATCCTTCTATTTCATATCTTATACTCAAGAGAGCATAGGGAAGAGAAGAGAACAGAAAACAGACCAAACACCGGAGAAAATGGGCCAAAATGCGAAAACGCACGACCAAGAAGTAACCACACAGGAGTGGCACACGGCCGTGCCACATGAAGATCACACGGTCTAGCCCCCGACAAGCACGGCCAAGCCACACAGCTGTGCCTCCACCGATAGAATCACACGGCCTCTTGTCGAAATCACACGGGCGTGGCACACGGGCGTGTTCTAGTCGTGAGGAAGAGGAATTTCACTCAGATTTGAATACTTAAAGGCTAAGAAAGGCTCCCAAAACTCTATATAAAGACCCTAGGAGGCAACTCTAAGGGTGTACTTGATTTCCCCCTGCCAAGGGTAATCTTTTCCCTAAAGTGGGGAGTCGTCTCTCTGCCGACACGAAGAGTGAAAGCTAGGAATTACTCCAAGAGAAGCCGATTGATTCATCCCAGAAGCCGGAATTCTGCATCAAGACAGAAGATCTCCCTAAATTCGTTCAGGGGTTTTTGGTTTCTTATGTTTTGTTATTTTATTTCTTTTGAGTTGTTTTCTTCTTTAATTATGAGCTAAACCCCTCAAATACTTGAGGGGGATGAAGCCTAAGACAGATCTTGTTATTATTTATTCTTGAGTTATATGATAAATACTTGAGTTGTTCTTAATTATGTGCGCTTAATTCTTGTGTTAATAAGCCTAGGTATTAATTCAAGAAACGGATGTGCTTAGAGCAGAGGAGCAAAAGTCTCTGTGATAAGAGTAGATCTACCATAATTAAGCGGAGTTGCATGCAACCCTAGACATAGGGCGACATAAATCTGCCGGATTAGGGTCAAACCTAATATGGGGAACCATAGATCGAATTAATGCAACCTAGGGAGTTAATTAATAAAGGAACTTTAATTAACAACTTAGGCTTAGTTGCTCTACACCTCGATGGAGGGTTTAGCATAAGTTAGGGATCCCTACGGATCAAGTCAAATGAATAAATCGTCTAACTCAAGAACCAATAACAAGTGGATTCCCCCTTGAATATTGCTCATATCAATCAGTTTTCCCGAAAGTTTTCCTTAATTTACTCTTTGCGCACTTTTAGTTAGTTTTAGAATTAGTTTAAATCAACTCTCTTTACTTTTAGGCTAGATAATAGAAAGGAAGTAAGTATTAGTACTTTTGGTTCCCTTGGGTATGACAACCCGGTCTTGCCACTAAACTATACTACTGGTCGACAGGTGCGCTTGCCTCAACGTCGTGATATTAGTTGGTTTTGGTGTGATCAGTTTTTATAAATTTTATTACTTAATATCACGAGATTACAAGTTTTTGGCGCCGTTGCCGGGGAACTGAAGTATTAACAAAACTCGATTTCTATTACTTTAGCCATTACTATATTTTCAGTTTTTATTTATTTTTATTTTTATTTTATTTTTTCTTTTATTATTTGTTTTTATTTTATTCTATTTTTCATTCTTTTTCCTTCTAGGTATCTCTAGTTTATGACTAGAAGAAACCCAGGAGGACCATTACTTTTCGACGACGATTTAGAAGCGACAGTTCGTCGAACTCGCCAAGAGATAAGAAGAAGTTTGCAATATCCAGAAGAAGGACAAGAAGAAGAACCTGAACCTACTGAAGAGATGGAAGCAAATCAGGATAATCAGCTACTTCCTGTAGTAGCCGCAAATCCTGTTGAGCAAAATCCTGCTCCGCGTACTATGTATGATTATGCTAGAACTAATTTAGCAGGGATTGAATCTAGCGTTGTTAGGCCTACTATTGCTGCAAATAATTTTGAACTGAAACCTAACACTATTCAAATGATACAGCAATTTGTTCAGTTTGATGGTTTACAGGATGAGGATTCTAACTCGCATCTAGCTAATTTCTTGGAAATATGCGATACATTTAAAATAAATGGCATTTCTGATGATGCCATTCGTCTTAGGCTATTCCCATTCTCTTTGAGAAACAAGGCTAAACAGTGGTTAAATTCTCTACCACGAGGCTCAATTACTACATGGGAACAGATGACCGAAAAATTTTTACTTAAATATTTCCCTCTGGCTAAAACAGTTAAATTACGAAACGATATCTCTTCTTTTATGCAGATGGATCTAGAAACACTTTGCGATGCATGGGAGAGATATAAAGATCTGTTGAGAAGATGCCCTCATCATGGCCTACCTTTATGGCTATAAGTTCAAACCTTTTACAGCGGTTTGAATCCATCAACAAGGCAGATGATCGATACGGCCGCCGGAGGAACAATCAATAATAAAACACTAGAAGCAGCTTATGAGTTTATAGAAGAGATGTCACTGAATAACTATCAGTGGCAAGTCATGAGGACAAAGCCGAAAAAAGCTGCAAGAGTTCATAATATTGATGCTGTCACCATGCTTACTAACCAAGGAAATACGTTCAATCCAGATTACTCCTCTTATGGACATGGCATGGTAACTGAGCAAACCAACTATATGGGTAACAATTCTAGATCTCAAAATAACCCTTATAGTAATACTTACAATACAAGTTGGCAGAACCACCCCAATTTTTCATGGGGAGGACAAGGAAATCAAAGACAATCGCCTCCTCTGTGATTTCACCAGCCACCTCCACAACAAGAGAAAAAGCCGAACCTTGAAGAGATGTTCACAAAATTTATGGCCATATCAGAAACCTGTTTTCAAAATACCGAAACGACACTGAGGAACCAACAGGCATCCATTCAAGGACTTGAAACTCAATTAGGCCAGCTCGCCAAGCTAATCTCTGAAAGACCGCAAGGTGGGTTACCAAGCAACACTGAGACTAATCCTAAGGAGTAACTCAATGCTGTGGATACGATAGATGATGAGGGGATAACCAAAACCAACCCAGAGCCATGCAAGGAGCCTGTGGTAAGTAAAGGAAAGAATAAGGTAAGTTACAAAGATAAAATTACCAAAGAATTTAAACCTCGTATTCCATACCCAACCGCGCTAAAGAAGGACCGCACAGACGAGCAATTCGGTAAGTTTCTTAAACTCTTAAAGAAATTACATATCAACTTACCATTCGTTGAAGCAATTTTGCAGATGCCGAAGTACGCAAAATTTTTAAGGAACTTGTCACAAATAAAAGGAAGTTGGAAGAACTGTCCACAGTGGAACTCAACAAGGAATGCTCAGCTATTCTCCAAAATAAACTACCAACCAAACTGAAAGATCCAGGGAGTTTTACTATTCCTTATTTATTTGGTAGCCTAGACGCCAAAAATGCTTTGGCTGATTTAGGGGCTAGTATAAATGTCATGCCTTATAAAATGTTTAAACAACTAGGTCTTGGAAAACCTAAGCAAACTAAGATGAGCATTCAACTAGCTGATAGATCTGTTAAATATCCTAGGGGAATCATAGAAGATGTGCTAGTAAAGGTAGATAAATTTATATTCCCAGTTGACTTTGTTGTTTTAAACATTGATGAGGATAGCAATGTACCCTTAATTCTAGGGCGACCCTTTTTAGCAACTGCCAGAATAATAATTGATGTAGGAACAGGTGAGCTTACACTACGCATAGGTGATGACAAAGTTACTTTACAAGCTCGGAACTTGATTAAGACTGCTGATAATAATATAGTTACGAATCCTTGTAAAAACAATGAACTCACCACCCAACCTTCTGTGCAGGATACGCTCCATATAAAGGCAACCCAATCACAGACAAGTCCATCCAAGGGAGATGCACCTGAAAAGCAAATGCTTTAGATCGAGGAACTAGATGAGTGGCTGAACTATCATGAAAAGCCCAAAGTATGCCAAACCAACCCAGAGCATCACCAAGCCGACCCTCAGGTACAAACGAATCAACTTAAGGTAGGAGATAAGGTAATCTTAGGGGAAGAGGATCCTTGAATCTTGAATTCAAAAGAACATACAAGTGATACACCTTACTTCACGGTAAAGAAAATCTTTCCCTATGGTCCAGTCGAGATAAAACATGAGTCACTCGGCACTTTCAAGGTAAATCACACTCGACTCAAATCCTACGTTGATAATAAAATAGTAAGCAGGATAGAAGAGTATCAACTCTTCAAACCACCATGAACGTACAAGCTCGAGCAAAGTCGAGCTTAGACTATAAATAAGCACTTCTCGGGAGGTAACCCGAGCACTAACTTAGTAATTTTTCATCTATTTTGATTTTAGTATTTTTCATACATCAACTAACCCTTTTTAATACAGAAATTTAGGACCACACGGCCAGTCCCACGGGCGTGCCCCAGGCCGAGTGAACACTTCAAACAGAGACACGGTCATGTACCAAGGCCGTATATAAATAGAGCACAAATTTCCCCAAACATGGGCTATCGATAAATTGCCACGGCCGTGCGACATGGCCGTGGCAACCTTTCAATTTTGACACGGGCTTGCACAACGCCACATGGTCGTGTCCCTAGACTGTGGCCAACACTGTCAAATTTAACACAGCCGTGTGACCTCCCACACAACCATGGGAGTAGCGAAGCCTCACCGCACACGGCCGTGGGACGTCTTACACGACTGTGTGAAATACGAACAAGATCGCACACGGCCATGCAATATGGCCAACACAGGCTAAACTCGAGCCACACGGGCGTGTGCCTCTATTCTCCCATTCGGTTCTATTTTTCTCATTTTTCATTTTTTTCCTTTATTAGTTTCCTCTTTATTTCAAATTTTATTTTTATGTTTAATCCTTTTAATCATTACAGTATTAGTATTCTTAGAACTTAATTTATTGATTTTCTATTATTTAATTTTCTATCTTTCATATCGGCCAATCCCTAACGAGTAATCTCTATTAATTGGAAATTCCCACGACTAATTAATATTTTTGCAGTTTCAAAAAGGAGCTCTACAGCTCATATTCAAACGAAAATAAGAACACCCTGCCACAATTGCTGACTCTTCCTCACGAGTTCATCCTAAACTCAGGGAGTTTCAATTCCCTCCCTATCTTATGATATTATACTTCTTTGCTATTTTTATATTTTTGTACATTGAGGGCAATGTACATCTTAAGTGTGGGGGGGAAGCTTACTTGTATTCTTTACAGTATCTGTGAAAATCCCTGAAATTGTACTTCATGCATTATTCTTAACTAATTCTCAGCGTCCTATTAGGAATTTATTCTGATTGATTTATGATTTCTATCGATATGTTGAGAATTAAGATATAGGTGCTTATACTCTGATTATTCAAACTTTAAAACATTAGGGAATCAAGCATGATAAGTTGAAATTTTTGAGAACCCCAATTTTTGCATAAGCTATTTCCTTTAATTCTAAGCATTATCTTGAGATTTGAAATTCACAGGATTGACATCAAAAGCCATAATTCTGGTGAGATTTTGAGCCTTTTTGAGCATACATTCTTTCGTGCTCACTTTTATTATTGCTTTGAGTGTGTCAAAACTGATTTGTTATTCTAGAACTTGCTTTGATTATACGTGTCAAGACCACATCATTGATTTGATATTTCGAAATGATAAAGGCACTCAGGATTCAACCCACTTACTCCACAAAAAGCATACCTCCATAAAATTAACCCCTAGTGAACCCCGTTGAGCCTAACAACCCATTCTTTGACTTACCTTCTAATTATTAACCAATAACCCATTTTTTATTAAATTTCATTCAATTACGTTGACCCTTATTTTTGTCGAGATTTGAGTTGAAATTATTATCTAGCTTTATTCTCTTTTCCAGCATGTAAAGTTGTAAATATTCAAGATTATTATGAATTGTTCCTAAAAAAAAAAGAAAGAGAAGAGAAAAATGTGTATTTACAGTTAAATTCAGTTGTCATATGTAATAGTTCAAAAGTTTTTGCATATTTCTATTTAAAGGCTACCCAGGCATGAACGATATTATCATAAAAATTAGCCCTAGAAATATGTTTCCGGTGATAGAGATTTTTCTAGCTAGATAACTTTTCAGTTCAATCTCGATTCTAACCCTTCTTTTGCAGCCTGTGACAACACCCCTAACCAAGCCCCGTTACAACCCTTACAAGACCTTTTGATCGCTATGTCATGTCAATCTATAGTGGTGGAGATGTGATTTCCTTGCAAGCCTATGGTAATAGCTTTTCAGGTTGACTTGAGAGTGCTTAATTTTTGAACCCTAAACACTTCGAGTGGATAGAGTGAATCTTTAGTGAGGATGTCAACTTCTGTTAACTAAGATGGAGAGATAATTACTTAGGAGAAGAGAGAAAGCTTATGTTTCAATGATAAAATTCTCAACTTAGATTGATTGAGTCTTTAATGTTATTTTGATTGAATTTTCATTGTGTGATTTCCTGTGGATTAATTAGAAACATTATTGATAAAGATTGTAGGTTGAGAAGAATGATTCTTTATTAGGGATTGAGATTTTGCTTGAGGACAAGCAAAGGCTTAAGTGTGGGGGTATTTGATGAACGATAAATTATACATATTTTTACCTCATGTTTAGCCTATATTTTGGATAAATTATTATTAATTTTGTGAGAATTGGTGCTCTTAATCCTTCTATTTCATATCTTATACTCAGGAGAGCTTAGGGAAGAGAAGAGAATAGAAAATGGACCAAAAACTGTAGAAAATGGGCCAAAATATGAAAACGCACGGCCAAGAAGTAACCACACGGCCGTGGCAGACGGCCGTGCCACATGAAGATCACACGGTCCATCCCCCGACAAGCACGGCTAGGCCACACGGCCGTGCCTCCATCGTTAGAATCACACAGCCTCTTGTCGAAATCACACGAGCGTGGCACACGGGCGTGTTCTAGTCTTGAGGAAGAGGAATTTCACTCGGATTTGAATACTTAAAGGCTAAGAAAGGCTCCTCAAAACTCTATATAAAGACCCTAGGAGGCAACTCTAAGGGTGTACTTAATTTCCCCCTGCCAAGGGTAATCTTTTCCCTAAAGTGGGGAGTCATCTCTCTGCCGACACGAAGAGTGAAAGCCAGGAATTACTCCAAGGAAACCGATTGATTCATCCCAGAAGCCGGAATTCTGCATCAAGACAGAAGATCTCCCTAAACTCCGTCAGGGGTTTTTGGTTTCTTATGTTTTATTATTTTATTTCTTCTGAGATGTTTTCTTCTTTAATTATGAACTAAACCCCTCAAATACTTGAGGGGGATGAAGCCTAAGACAGATCTTGTTATTATTTATTCTTGAGTTATATGATGAATACTTGAGTTGTTCTTAATTATGTGTGCTTAATTCTTGTGTTAATAAGCCTAGGTATTAATTCAAGAAACGGATGTGCTTAGAGTAGAGGAGTAAAAGTCCCTATGGTAAGAGTAGATCTACCATAATTAAGCGGAGTTGCATGCAACCCTAGACATAGGGCGACATAAATCTGCCGGATTAGGGTCAAACCTAATATGGGGAACCATAGATCGAATTAATGCAACCTAGGGAGTTAATTAATAAATGAACTTTAATTAACAACTTAGGCTTGGTTGCTCTACGCCTCGACGGAGGGTTTAGCATAAGTTAAGGATCCCTACGGATCAAGTCAAGTGAATAAATCGTCTAACTCAAGAACCAATAACAAGTGAAGGCTAAGTGGATTCCCCCTTGAGTATTGCTCATATCAATCAGTTTTCCCGAAAGTTTTCCTTAATTTACTCTTTGCGCACTTTTAGTTAGTTTTAGAATTAGTTTAAATTAACTCTCTTTATTTTTAGGCTAGATAATAGAAAAGAAGTAAGTATTAGTACTTTTGGTTCCCTTGGGTACGACAACTCGGTCTTGCCACTAAACTATACTGCTATTCGACAGGTGCGCTTGCCTCAACGTCGTGATATTAGTTGGTTTTGGTGTGATTAGTTTTTATAAATTTTATTACTTAATATCACGAGATATCAATAGGAAAATGGTTAACCAGTGAACTAGTAGGCTCATTCTTGACACAAAAAGGCACAAAATTAAACTTAAGGAAGAAGGAACCTAGGCTAAGGTTCCAATAAATAAATTAAAAATTCTAAAAGTAATATGACTCGAACCTTCAATCACAAGTAAGTAAACAGAATACACAACCACAAAAGCAGACACATATCCGTCGACACAACTTAACATCAAAACTCAAATTTTGGGGCGTTACACAACCATGTGTCCAAGGTGTGACAGCTGAAAGTTACAATTCTTAGGGTTTTTAGAACTTTAAGAGGATATAAATAAGAAAATAAATGGGAAAAGAGGTAGTCACCAAGGGAGAGCACGGAATTACCTTAGAAACACCATTGAAGCCAGTTTCCAAGCAATCTTCCACCAAGATTTAAGAGTCCAAGTT
This sequence comes from Gossypium stocksii, assembly GCA_020496765.1. Taxonomy (NCBI): domain Eukaryota; kingdom Viridiplantae; phylum Streptophyta; class Magnoliopsida; order Malvales; family Malvaceae; genus Gossypium; species Gossypium stocksii. The sequence continues at coordinate 8,487,868 of CM035621.1, read as the reverse complement.
GATTTTCAAAGGAGTTATCATAGATTTCTTTCGTTCTAGTGGTTATATTGTAATTTTTGTGTTTACTCTTGCCATTATAAACTAAATCTCTTAATACCTAGGGGAGATAAACCCTAGGATGGATTCTAGTGTTTGATTTCTATGTTTTATGCAATAAAACCTTAGTCTCTTTGTTTGCAATTATGAATGCTTTATTATTCTTGGGTTAACAATTCTAGAGTGTTAACTCATGTTTGATGTGCATAATTTTGAGCTTGAATAGACCTTCCTTGTCATTAGATATTGCATAACTGAATGGAGTTAAATGCAATCCTACAAAAATAAAATGGCATACATCTACTAGATTAGAGTCAAATCTAATAGGGGCATCCATAGAGCGAATTAATGCAATAATATGTGTTTTAATTAGAAAAAAATTTCAATTAATCAACCTAGAGTTAGTTGCTCTTATGCTTGAAAGAGATATTAGCATAAATTAGAAATTTCTACTGGCCAAAGAGCTAAGATAATAAATTGCATAAATTAGATTTAGAATTATAAATGAAATCTGGGTGGATTCTTACGTAGATATTCTTTTGTCATTTGATTGATACTTGATTATTTTTGTGCTTCATTTTTTATTATTTAGTTTAATGGACACCATTTGATTGAAATCTAGGTGCATTTGCCTTGGTCAATTTATTAGTTAGTTTAGTAGACATCACACTTGTTATACAAAATGTTAAGATAGTGAATTATCTCTCTGGATAAGGCCCCTGCAGGCAGAGAAAATCGAACTACATACACATCATTTTGTTCATTTTGTTCTTCACCAGTGCCTGAAGCAATTGACATTACTTGTAGCATTGCTCAGTTTACTTGTAATTATTGTTTGAATTCTTTCAAAATTGAATCAAAATAATAATTTATATGCAATATTAAATAATTAATTCATGAAATAAACTAAACATAATATAAATGATTAAAAAATAAGAGAAAAAACAATAAGAATAAAAAATATTCCAATATTAATATATATATATATTATTTCATATATAAAATATTATATTATTCCTTTAGGAAAACATTATATATTGTTTAAAAGAAAACAAACTATAATATTTTAAACAAAAATAATTCAGAAATTCTGTTTTTCTTTTCTTCTTTTTCTTCTTTCTTCCCTACACGTAACTAAAAAAAAAAAAATTTCAAGTGTCAAAATTTCAAAACCTCACATTTCTTTAAAGTAATTTAAATTTTCAAGATTATATTTGCTAATTGAAAAAAATTATACCCACAAATACTAATTTCGTATTTTATAAAAAAATATTTATAGATATTATTATACTATACTTCAGATAATAACAATAGGAATGATAGTAAAGTAATAAGAAAGTAAAATAAGCACATGCAGATTTTATGTGGAAAACTCTTTTTGGAAAAACCTACAGGTAAAGGAAGAGAAATTAACTAATGTTGAAAAACAACAATACAAGATATTTTTGACTACACACATTTTAAGTGTTAAACAATCATGTTATAATCAATGTCTAATTGAAGAAATATAGTTCTATACAGATTCAACTTGTGCGACGTGGTCCGCACCGTGAGGGCTTTGTCTCCACATCCCTGGTCACAGCGCCAATCGAGTTTAGTGATGGATGGGGATATGTGGTGAGCTACGGCCTCATGCCCTTTCTATTTTATTTTTTTTAGCAAGTGAGTTGCATCTCAAACTTTTCAAACTAAATTAGACAAAATTCAAGTCATACAACTCTAATAGACACCCTTCATAATATAAATTTGTATTGAATTTTAGATCTAATCTAATTTTAGATTGGTGCAAAAACATTGCAATTAAAAAAATAATAACATAGAAAAAGAAGGGAGAAGAGGACATACTCCATTTAATTAGGAAAAAAAAAGCAAATGCAAAAAAAGAAAGAAAGAAAGAAAGACATAAACATCATTTGTTTCAACGGTTCAACTTGAATGAGTAGGACGTTGAATAATTTTATAAATTTAGATTTGACTTGACTTAAGAATATTTTTTTCCCAATAATTTGAATTATTCTTTAGTAATAATTGATTTAAATATATTAATAATGTTTAAATATGAATTAAAATGTGAAAAAGAAAATCATTAAAATGGTGTTATATTTGGTTAAAAATTAAAATAAACATTTGTCTTGCTTTATTCATCCTTTAGGAAAATGACAAGAAATGTGAGAAGTTTTGTGCGACTCTGCTATGTGTAGTCTCTTTCACTTATTCGCCGCCCATTTATCTTTTACAATTGAGAGCGACGACTCCTTACCAATTTATCTGTATTTGCACTAATTCCTTTTTATTTGCCTTTTCCATTTACTTTAAAACACAACACATTACTTGGATTTATAACTAATCAATCAAAAAATATATAATATATGATCGTATCAAAAGCACAACTCACTAGAATACTTTCTGTTGTTAATTATATTACTAAATTAATATTAATATGATAATAATTAATATGATATTATATTAATGTAAAATCAATTAATTTTGTCACATCTTTTAAAAGTTCTACTTAAAAAACAGCATAATATATTATTGATTAATAAAATTATAAATCTATAAAATCATGGAATAGAATTAGATATATTAAAAATAATAAAATAAAAGTTTCTAATTAAATAAATATATTTTATTTTAATTATAAAAATAATTAATAATGTTAAAATCAATTTTTATAATTAATAAAAATTAAATGTGCAAGATTAATATTATATATATAAAAATAATATCTAGGTATCGGTAATTTAGTCTATAACGTATAAATTTATTTATTAATAATATTTGTATTATCAAGGTAATAGTTATCATCACTTGCTCAGACTTAAAAAAGACACATGACAATTTTTTGAGATTATTTATGGAATTAAAAAAAGTACATTGTCGTTGTATCAAATACTAATCTTTAAACTGGTTCTTTGTAGGTGAAATTTTGACTCATTCAAATGACAAGTTATTTTATCTAATTACTTAAATTATACTATCGGAAATTTTTATTTTATTCTTTCAATTATTTTTCAAAATTAATGGACTTTTATTACAAATTAGACAGGTTCTTATTGAATTAGAAAATATTTTTTTTTAAAATTATAAAAATATATTATATAGTATAAAAATTAAACATATAAAATCATGTAGAACGCATATTACATGTTGAAATATTTAAAGTTTTCGCAGTGTGCCAAAAGAACTGCCACTTTCTTCACCATTGCAACAAAACAACAACTTACCTCATTTGAAAGATTGACAAATTATTGAACTGAATCTTTGAACTATGCTGATATTGTGGAATTCAAGCCCATAAATGAATATCAATTCACTTAGAGCAATATATCTAGAAGATTGGATCGAATTAGATCGTATATATCGAATCCCTTGGATCAAGGAAGTTGGATCGGATCAAACTTGAATACTTATCTATCAACAGTTCATTTTATTTTGATCATTAATATTATATTGTATTTAGCTATTTTTGCTATTGTTTAGAAGGGGTTGTGATTGATCATTATGTTAGCAAGTCTCAAAAGCCTTATATAATTGAGAGATTTGCATAAGTTGATGTATTGATCTTAGAGAGCACTTATTTGTTAAATTAGGAACACTATTTTGTGAAAATATTTGTTATTGTAGAACATTTGTGTGGTTGATTTTACATGCTATGTTCTTAGGGAAAATTTAGTGGCAAAAGGTTTAGTCTTTAAGATATAAGAGTGAGGATTCTTCGTTGGGGTGTGCTAGAACTAAGATCATTGGTTATATTTGACTCAAAGATAGTATATTCATTTCATTGAGCTAGGCTCTGTAGGTATAGAGAAATCAAACCGCTTAAACAACTTTGTTGTTTCCTTATTTTATTGTGCTTGTCATAGTTTTCGTAGAAGTGCTCGCTTCCGTAGCCACCTTTTCTCATACTTTGTTACTTGCAGATTTAGCTACTTTCAGACTTAACAACTATTTCAGGTCAATAATTTGTATCAAAACCTTTCACTTAACATAACTAGTATAGGTTCCTATTGTTGTTAACTACAAGTTATGAAAGAATCATCAACTACTAGTCCCCCAATATTGGAGATTGGCCATTATTGTAATAACTCGATTTTCAGTGATGTTGAAAATAGTGGTTCGAGGTCACTAAATCGGTAAATGAGCTCGTAAATTATATTATTTAATATTTACGAGTCAAATGTGGTTTTTAAAAGATTTTTGAAATAGTAATTTGTGTTTTATATGGAATTATTAGATCAAATGGTTTAGAAAATGAGGTATTGAGACCTTGATTTTATAAACTGAGTAGTAAATATTTTTATAAATATTTATGAAGTGTCATTAACATAGTATTAAACATTCTTTAGAAAATTTTAATGTTTCGGTATTCAATTAATTAAAAAGGACTAAGTTGAAAAAGATACAAAACTTGCTAAAGTGATTAAATAGCTTAACAATTAAATAAGAGAGACTAAAAAGGCAAATGGACCCATTTTAAATGGCTGAGGCATCATAGCCTAAAAAAATCAAGGATTTTATATGATTATGGGCAAAACTGAAATTAAAAAAAGTTTATATGGTCAAATGTGATTTTAATAGTTTTTAGACATTTTATTCATCATTTTTCTGTCAAAAAAGCTATTGACGAGGGTTTAAGCTATCCTTTCATATTTTAGCTTCATGTAAGTTTAATTCTTACTTTTTCCTTGAAATTTTTATGTAACGCCTTAAAATTTTAATTTTTGTTTTGTGAATATGTGACACAACTCTGTGTATTTGCTTAAGTGGTTAGATGTTTTGGGTGTGTGTGTGAGGTCCCAAGTTCAAGTCATGACTTGGGCAAATTTTTGTATTTTTGTAAATAAAGCCTTAACCTTGCTTAAAGGGCTTAAGTTTAATTGTTGATAAGTTTATATTAGAATGGGCCTGCTGGTTTGGTGGTTAAGTTGTATGTTGGTGTGTTGGAGGTTTGGTGTTTGAAACCCTACATGAGCAAGGGAGTTTTATTTTTGCTCGTTTATTGGGCAAAGTTCGAGTGGTTCTCAAATACTAAAGTGGTTGTGGTTGAATAGTAGTGGGAAGTTAAGAAAATCTGATAAGATTTCTATTTTTGTTTTTCCTTTTGCCGAAAATACCTTCTTCTTCTCTTTTGTGAAAACTCTCTCCCTTTTCTGTCGATTTCTCCCTTCTTCTCTTGCCCCATTTCATTCTTTTTGATTGACTATCGCGGTCATCGTCGTTAGTTTGATTTTTGTCACACCGTTCGGTAAGTAAGTTTTGTGTTTTATAAGTTGTGAATACTAAGTATTTGATTGGGGCTATTGATGTTGCGACAGCAGCATATTACGAGGATTGAGGTTTTTCTAGTACTAATTTGTAATCGACTGATTCAAGGTTTTGGGGTAAGTTTCCGTCGCTTTAAGGATGAGTATCTCGATTTGGGTTCAGTTTTAGTTCAATGTCTAAGTGATTAATTTAGTGAAATACTGATCAATTATAAGTTCGGGATTGCTTGAAGTGCTTATGTGTCGAAAAATGATACAGGTGTGTACCTGATTACACAGAAAACAAGGATTCAGTGAAAGCTGAAAACATCACTGTCGACGCCATACGAGCGTGTGGTCGCCTGTGTGGTAGGCGTGTGCCCTAGCACAGGCGTATGATCGATGAGGCCAAGCTGTGCGCAAAGGACACGGCCGTGTGATGGCCAGGCAGGCCGTGTATGAGACACAGGCTAGACTGTTTTGGGTCGTGTGGGACACACGGGCGTGTGGGCCCACACGGCCAAGCCACATAGGCGTGTGAGTCCATTTTACTGAAATAATTTCTAAGGTTGCACGGGTCACCCAAGTCGACTGTGAACCTATTGTAAGGTCGGTAAGCATCACTTAGACCCCTAATTGTGTGAAATGATTGATTGAGACATATATGTACCAAGCATGATGATATTATGCATGTATACTAAACTGATTATATGTACTAATGCCATGAGATAGCATGTCATGTATTATATGTTGCATTGCATTGAGGTGGATTGATTTTATTTGGAGCAAGTGTACTGAAAAGCTCTTAAGCCTAATATCTGGCAGCTCAGCTGCAAATTACTATTTTGCGCTGTACCTAGTACTACTTGGAGTGTAGGGATGGGCGGGTGATTTAATCCCCAAATAGAGTATAGGGTTGGACGAAGATAGTGTTTAGAGGCTGGTTGGGTAGGACTTTGATAGTGGATACTGTATGACTGATACAGATTCTGTTATGGGCTAAGGCCCTAATGTATTCTTGATACTGTACTAAAACGGGCTAATGCCCAAACCGTTACTGATACTGAAAAGGGGCTTAGGCCTAAGACTGTTTGACTGTGCACTGTGATTACTGTTGATTGCTTTCCGTGGGGTTACACACTGAGTTACGTAAACTCACCCCTCTTTGTTTAATGTGCACAAGTAATCCCCAGACCTAGACGAATCGTTGTGGCAGAGGACTCGACGGTGACTACAGTTTTTAGACTTCACGGTTTATAATTTATTGATTTTGGTTCTAGTTTTATTTTTTGGTTTATTTTGGTGTAAATTGCGGACTTTCTAGGACTTTCGCTTAAATTTGGTTTTTATTTGTTTGTTTTTATGGATTTATACTTGTTAGTCGTAGGGAAAACTCAGTTTTCAAAATAACAAATGATTTCTCTAAAACACTTGAGTAATTAAACTGTTTTTAAGGCTAACGTAACGAGTTACGTTTTGAAACAATTAATTAAACGATGAAAACAATTTTTGGAACTAATAAGAGACAGAGAAAAGTAAATAAACGGGAATGGTTTTATCTTGACAACTTAGTTTTCAAACACCCTATCATGTGACATCGCCAGATTTGACCATAACGTCTAGGCTGGGTTGGGGTGTTACATTTTATGTTTTAGGACTTTTACAATTAGGTCCAACTTACTATTTCATTAGTTTTTGATTTTGTTGAAAGTTTTGAAAGATACCATTGATTAGTTCATATGATTTTAGTTATTAGACGATGAAATTGAGATGTTGATGGGTATTTAAAGGTATTTTATTAAGGAATTTTAGATGAAATCATGGTTTAAGGATTAAATTGAAAAGTTGTTGAATTCATGAAAAATTCTAAAATATCATGGAATTTATGGGCTATATGAAAGTATATAGGCTTGGAATGAAGCATAAATTGCATGAATTTCATTTTCCGAGCTAAGCATGAAATCGTAATTAAGTAAAAGTATAGCGGCAAAATGGTAATTTTGCCTAAGATAGGAATTGAAGTAAATTGAAAGTAAATTGTATTAAATTGATGTTAAATTTACTCATATAGATCTAGATAGACCAAATACGGAGATAGATTAAGGTAAAGAAAAAGTGACGGATTAGTAGACATCAATTCATGAACACTTGTCGAGGTAAGTTCGTGTAACCAAATTGTGTATATTTATATGCTTATATTGAATGATGAATATGATAATTGTATAATGTTATGTATGTATATATATAATTTATTTTATAACCAAATATTCTTGATAAATAAATAAGTTCCGTTTGGATAATGAAACTTGATTGGATACATGGTTCTGTTTTTCGAATTGGTAATGTTCCTGCATATGTTGTAGACATACTGTAGCTCGAAAGAGTGTCTCGTTACAAGCCCTCTCAAGCTTCCCATAATAGTGTTCTTGTGAACTTCTCGTTAAATGCTCTTCGGAGCATCCCGAATAGTTGTGATCCGCTTATGTTGTAGACACACCCACGCTTTAGTGAGCGTTCTATTTATAGGTTCTTTGTGAACCTCCCGTTAAAGGCTCTCTGGAGCTACCCATTAGTGCTTGCTTGAACTTCCTATTATACAGCTATTTGGTGCTTTCTGTTTAATGGCTCTTCGGAGCTACTCATTATAAGCTCACACGAGCTTTCTGATTATGGCTCTTATGAGCTTCTCGTTATTAAGCCCGAATAAGCTTCTCGTTACATTCTCATATGAGCATTTTGTTATTTGGCTAAGAGTGTACTTTTTGATTAAGTGCTCTAATGAGTACTCCCTGTTATGAATTGACGGATTCTTGATTTGTACACTTTATGTGTACCACCCTTGTATCCATCCAGATCTTAAATGATTCAACAGGTAAAATCTTCACATGAGAATATGTGGAATCAAAATGAAGCTGTATTCGGTATATACATGAAATACATGGATTTTTGGTACTTGATGAGCTCATCCTTGTAATTGATTCACTTATGAAATATATGACTAAGATGTTGTTGAGGTTATGTGTGTGAGGCTAATGGATAAATTGCTTTGGATGTATTTTTGCATGTATACTATAAATGTAAATGTATGGTAAGTTAATTTCCCGTTATACTAACTTACTAAGCATTAAGTGCTTACTCAGTGGTGTTTCTTCTATTTTATAGTGCTTGGAAGCTCATTGGGTTGGAAGTTTGGCGATTGATAAACGATAAATTATACATATTTTTATCTCATGTTTAGCCTAATTTCTGGATGAATTATTATTAATTTTGTGAAAATTGTTGCTCTTAACCCTTCTATTTCATGTTGTATACTCAAGAGAGCATAGGGAAGAGAAAAGAACGAAAAACGGACCAGAAACGAAGAAAATGGGCCAAATTGTGAAAATGACACGGCCCAAAAAGTCACCACACGGCCGTGGAACACGGCCATGCCACACAAGGTCCAACACGGCCCAGCCTCGACAAGCACGGCCAGGCCACATGACCGTGCCACCTCAACAGGCCCGAACACGACCCTTATCGAAACCACACGGGCGTGGCACACGGGCATGTCCGTGTCGTGAGGAAGTACAATTTCACTCGAATTTGGATACTTAGAGGCTAAGAGAGGCATCCCAAAGCTCTATATAAAGACCCTAGGAGATAACTCTAAGGGTGTACTCTTTTCTCCCAAAAAGGAGGGCCATATTTCTGCCAACACAGGAAGTGAAAGCAAGGAATTACTCCAAGGGAAGCCGATTGATTCATCCCAAAAGCTAGAATTCTACATCAAAACAGAAGATCTCCCTAAATTCCTTCAGGGGTTTTTGGGTTCTTTATGTTTTGCTATCTTATTTCTTCTGAGATGTTTTCTTTATTAATTATGAACTAAACCTCTCAAATACTTGAGGGGGATGAAACCTAAGACAGATCTTGTTATTATTTATTCTTGAATTATACGATAAATACTTGAATTGTTCTTAATTATGTGTTCTTCTTTCTTGATTTAATAATCCTGGGTATTACTTCAAGAAACTGATGTGCTTAGGCAGAGGAGCAAAAGTCCCTGTTTTAAGAGTAGATCTACCATAATTAAGCAGAGTTGCATGCAACCCTAGACATAGGGTGACATAAATCTGCCGGATTAGGGTCAAACCTAATAGGGGGATCCATAGATCGAATTAATGCAACCTAGGGGTGTTAATTAATAAAGAAACTTTAATTAACCACCTAGGATTAGTTGTTCTTATCCTCGACGGAGGTATTTACATAGGTTAGGGATCTCTACGGATCAAGTCAAGTGAAGAAATCGTCTAGTTCAAGAAGTTAATAACAAGTGAAGTCTAGGTGGATTCTCCCTTAAGTATTGCTCATATCAATCAGCTTTTCCCTAAAGTTTTCCCCAATTTACTTTTTGTGCACTTTTAGTTAGTTTAGAATTAGTTTCAACCAATTCTCTTTTATTTTTAGGCTAGATAATAGAAAGGAAGTAAGTATTAGTACTTTTGGTTCCCTTGGGTACGATAACTCGGTCTTGCTGCTAAACTATACTACTGTTCGATAGGTACGCTTGCCTTTAAAATCGTGATATTAGTTAGTTTTTGGTGTGATCAGTTTTTATAAATTTTATTACTTAATATCGTGAGTATCAAGTTTTTGGCGCCGTTGCGGAGGAACTAAAATATTAAGAAAACTCGATTTCTATTACTTTAGCCATTACTATATTTATTTATTCTCAGTTTTTATTTATTTTTATTTTTCTTTTATTTTCTTTTACTTTTCTTTTACTCTATTTTAATTTTCTTTGCTTTTTCCTTTTAGGTATTTCTAGTTTATGACTAGAAACAACCCAGCAGGACCATTGCTTTTTGACGAAGATTTGGAAGCGACAGTTCGCAGAACTTGCAGAGAGATCAGACGAAGCCTACATTATCCAGAACAAGATCAAGAACAAAGGCTAGAACCTACAGAAGAGATGGAAGCAAATGAAAATATTCCACCACCTCCCGCAATAGCCACGCAACCAGCAAATCAAGAAGAAGCTCCTTGCACTATGTTTGATTATGCTAAACCTAGTTTGGCTGGTACCCAAACTAGCATTATTAGACCTACTATTGCTGCTAATAATTTTGAATTAAAACCTAATACTATTCAGATGATACAGCAATTGGTGCAGTTTGATGGTTTACAGGATGAAGATCCAAATTCACACATAGCCAATTTTTTGGAACTTTATGATACCTTTAAAATTAATGACGTTTCTGATAATGCCATTCCTTTAAGGCTATTTCCATTCTTTTTGAGAAATAAAGCCAAACAGTGGTTAAACTCTTTACCACGAGGCTCAATCACCAGTGGGAACAGATGACTGAAAAATTTTTACTTAAATACTTTCCTCCAGCTAAAACAGCTAAATTACGAAACGATATCTCTTCTTTTGTGTAGATGGATTTAGAAACACTTTACGATGCCTGAGAGAGATACAAAGATCTTTTGAGAAGATGTCCTCATCATGGGTTACCTTTATGGTTACAAGTTCAAACCTCTCACAACGGTTTGAACCCTTCAACAAGGCAAATGATTGATGCAGCCGCAAGAGGAACAATCAACAATAGAACACCCGAAGCAGCTTATGAATTTATTGAAAAGATGTCACTGAATAACTATCAGTGATAAGTCATGAGGACAAAACCGAAAAAAGCTGTAGGAGTTTATAATATTGATGCTGTCACTATGCTTACTAACCAAGTAGAACTTTTAAATAAAAAGTTTGATAATTTCGTTGGTTCTACGCAGGCACAGCCAGTGATGCAGTGTGACACAACTCCAGTAAATATGTTCAATCTAGACTACTCATCCTATGGATACAGCATGGAAACTAAGCAAGCCAACTATATGGGTAACAATTCTAGACCTCAAAATAACCCTTATAATAATACTTACAATGTAGGTTGGCGAAATCACCCCAATTTTTCATAAGGAGGACAAGGAAGTCAAAGACAACAGCCTCCTCCAAGATTTCAGCAGCCACCACCACAACAAGAGAAAAAGTCGAATCTTGAAGAGATGTTCACCAAATTTATGGTTGCATCAGAAACCCGTTTCCAAAACACTGAAACGGCACTAAAAAACCAGCAAGCATCAATTCAAGGGCTTGAGAATCAAATCGTCAGCTTGCAAAATTAATTTCAGAAAGATCACAAAGTGGACTACCAAGTAATACTGAGCCAAATCCCAGAGAACATGTCAAAGCAATTACTCTAAGAGATGGGAAAGTATTAGCTGAACCAGAAAAGAAGTCTGCTCTAGAATCTTTAGGAGACAAGGCAGAGGAACCCAAGGAAAACACTCCACCAACACTCAAGGAATACAAACCGCCCATTCCATATCCGGCAAAGTTGAAGAAAGACCGTACAAACACTCAATTCGGTAAATTCCTTGAACTTTTTAAACAATTACACATTAACTTACCTTTTGTTGAAGCAATTTCGCAGATGTCGAAGTACGCAAAGTTCCTTAAAGAACTTTTGACAAATAAAAAGAAGTTGGAAGAATTAGCCACAGTGGAACTCAACGAGGAATGCTCAGCTATTCTCCAAAATAAACTGCCGGCAAAACTGAAAGATCCAGGGAGTTTTACTATTCCTTGTTTAATTGGTAGTTTACTTATTGATAAAGCCTTAGCTGATTGAGGTGATAGCATTAATCTCATGCCTTATGAAATGTTCAAGCAACTAGGTCTAGGGGACCCAAAGCCCACTAGGATGATTATTCAATTAGCTGATAGATCTGTTAAATATCCTAGGGGAATCATCGAAGATGTGCTAGTAAAGGTAGATAAATTTATATTCCCTGTTGATTTTGTTGTGCTTGATATGGATGAGGATATTGATGTACCTTTAATTTTGGGACGCCCATTCTTGGCCACTGCTAGAGCTGTTATTGATGTAGGGGATGGTAAATTAGTACTTAGAGTTAGTAAGGAAGAAGTCATTTTTAAAATCTATGATGCTATGAAATTTTCTAAAGAATAAGATGATTCCTGTTATTTTGTTGATATTATTGATTACTTTGTTCAAGATAATTTTCAGGAACTTTCTATCGTAGACACGTTGGAACTGTGTCTTGTTCAAGGTGGGGGAAAGATGAAGCCACCACTGAAATTGAGGAAGTAAGAAAGGAGTTAGATTCTAATGAAATCATCACAAGACACATAAGTTATGAAAGTATAAAGATGAATGATGAATTGAGATAGAAACCTTCCATTGATGAACCTCCCAAATTAGAGTTAAAGCAATTGCCAGATCATTTAGAATATGCCTTTTTAGGGGAAGATTCAACTTTACCAGTTATTATCGCATCAGATTTGAGCATTGTAGAAAAAGAGGAACTAATCCATGTATGAAGGGAACACAAGCATGCGATAGCTTGGAAAATTTCAGATATTAAAGGAATTAATCCTTCCTTCTGCACCCACAAAATTTTAATGGAAGATGAATTTAAACCATCGGTGCAAGCTCAGAGACGATTGAATCTCAACATGAAGGAAGTTGTAAAGGTCGAGGTAATTAAACTTCTAGATGCAGACATTATTTATCCTATTTCTGACCGTTTTTGGGTAAGTCCTGTGCAGGTTGTTCCTAAAAAAGGAGGTTTGACCGTGGTGTCTAATGACAAAAAAGAGTCAATACCTACAAGAACAGTCACTGGATGGAGAGTTTGTATTGATTATAGAAAGCTGAATGACGCCACTCGAAAAGATCATTTTTCCTTACCTTTTATTGATCAGATGTTGGAAAGATTATCAGGTCACATGTATTATTGTTTCCTAGATGGCCTCTCTAGTTACTTCCAAATCCCGATAGCTCCAGAAGATCAGGAGAAACCGACATTCACATGTCTATACGATACGTTTGCTTATCGTAGAATGCATTTGGGTTTATGTAACGCTCCTGCTACTTTTCAGCGATGCATGCTAGCTATCTTCAATGAATTTGTGGAAGACATCATGGAGATATTTATGGATGATTTTTCAGTTTTCGGTAATTCTTTCCAACTTTTTCTTAATAATCTAAAACGTGTTTTGATAAGATGTGAAGAGACAAATTTAATGCTAAATTGAGAAAAATGCCACTTTATGGTTCAAGAGGGTATTGTATTAGGATATAAAATTTCTAGTAAAGGGATAGAGGTAGATAAAGCAAAAATTGAAACCATTGAAAAATTACCTCCCCCCTAATTCAGTTAAGGCTATAAGAAGCTTTTTAGGACATGCCGGTTTTTATCGCAGGTTTATTAAAGATTTTTCTAAAATAGCTAAGCCTTTAACAAAGCTGCTAGAAAAGGACGTGCTTTTCAACTTTGACCAAGAATGTGTAGAATATTTTAACACTTTTAAGGAAAAGTTAGTCAATGCCCCGATTATGATTTCACATGATTGGAATCTACTTTTTGAACTAATATGCGATGCAAGTGATTTTGCAATAGGTGTAGTTTTGGGACAGCGAAGAGACAAGCACTTTCAACCGATCTATTATGCTAGCAAAACTCTGACAACTGCTCAAGCAAATTATACTACCACAGAAAAAGAATTGCTAGCCGTTATTTTTGCATTTGACAAATTTAGATCTTATTTAATTTTGTCAAAAGTCATTGTTTATACTGACCATTCTGTTCTTCGCTACCTTTTAACTAAAACTGATGCAAAACCCTGACTAATAAGATGGATTCTATTGTTACAGGAATTCGATTTAGAAATAAAGGACAAGAAAGGAGCTGAAAACTTGGCAGTAGATCACCTTTCAAGATTAGAAAACAGGCAACCCAAGTACCTTGATAAAATAAACGACTTGTTTCCTGAAGAGTAACTCCTATCCTTAGCAGATGCAACAGTTCCTTGGTTTACTGATTTTGCAAATTATTTAGCAGCTAACATAACCCCAAAAGGGCTGACCCATCAGCAAAAAAAGCGATTCTTCGCTGATGTGAAAAACTACTTTTGGGAGGATCCTTTTCTTTTTCGAATTTGTGCAGATCAGGTTATTCGAAGATGCGTTACTAAAACAAAAGCACACCAAATTTTAAATCACTGCCATTCAGGACTCATAGGAGGACATTACAGTGGAGCTAGAACTACTCATAAGGTAGTCGAATCAGGCTTTTACTGGCCTACACTTTTCAGGGATGCCAACAGGTATGTGATCTCTTGTGATAAATGTCAGCGACTAGGTAATATTTCTCAACAATGAAATGCCTCAGAGCTATATACTTTCATGCGAAATATTTGATGTATAGGGTATTGATTTCATAGGTCCATTCCCTACTTCATTTGGGAATAAGTACATCCTAGTAGCTGTAGATTATATGTCAAAATGGGTGAAAGCCCAAGCCTTACCTACTAATGATGCTAGAATGGTAGTACGATTTTTGAAGAAACTTTTCTCTCGATTTGGAACACCTAGGATAATTATTAGTGATAGGGGCACCCATTTTTCCAATGCCCAGTTTGAAAAAGTTTTAAAAAGGTATAGAGCACACCATAGAACAGCTACCCCTTATCATCCACAAACCAGTGGCCAAGTCGAAGTAACAAATAGGGAACTAAAACGCATCTTAGAGAAAACAATAGAAACAAATAGAAAAGATTGGTCAAGAAAGATAGACGATGTTTTATGGGCTTATAGAACTGCTTTTAAAACACCCATAGGTACATCTCCTTATAAACTTGTTTACGGAAAAAGTTGTCATCTACCATTTGAACTTGAACATAAAGCATTTTGGGCTATCAAATTTTTAAACCCTGATTTCAAGCTTGCAGGTGAGAAAAGATTAATGCAGTTAAATGAACTAGATGAATGGCGTTGCAATGCCTACAAGAGCTCACGACTATATAAGGAAGCCATGAAGCGACGTCATGACAAAAGACTGAAACAACCTAAGCAGTTCAAAACAGGTGATCTTGTCTCACTCTATAACTCAAGGCTGAGACTATTTCCTAGAAAACTCAAGTCAAGGTGGTTAGGTCCATTCACTATTCAAACTTTCTTTCCATACGGCACAATTGAGGTAACTCACCCCAACTACGGTACGTTCAAGGTAAACGGCCATAGGCTTAAACATTATAAAGATGAGAATTTTAAAGATAACAGGGAGGAGCTTCAGCTCCACGAAATCCCTTCATGATACATCCAGGTAGAGTCGAGCTTAGACTCTAAATAAGTGCTTCTCGGGAGGCAACCCGAGCACTAACTTAGTAACTTTTCTTTCTTTAAAATTTTAGTATTTTTCATGCATCAACTAACCCTTTTTAAATGCAGAAATTTAGGACCACACAGCCTTGCCCACGGGCGTGCCTAAGGCCTTGTGAACATTTTAAGCAGAGACACGGTTGTGCACCCAGGCCGTGTGTAAACAGAGCATAATTTTCCCAAAAGTACGGGCTACTGACAAATCGATACGGCCGTGCGACATGGCCTTGGAAACCTTTCAACATAGACATGGGCTTGCACAAATTCCCACGCCCGTGTCCCCAGACCCTGGCCAACACTGTCAATTGAGACACGGTTGTGTGATGACCTACACGACCGTGTGCTTAACGAATAACCGATCGTAAATAGCCGTGCGATCGCTCACACGGACGTGTGAAAAGTGAACACGATCATAAACGGCCGTGCAAGATATCAACACGGGCGTGTACTTCGAACCAGGCGCGCCAAAAACCACCGAATTTTGAATCACACGGGTAAAACACCAAGTGACACGGGCATGTTTCATACCCGTGTGACCCAAAAACTATAAATAAGAGGTCACTATTCACTTTCTCCTTTACTCAAACCCTAAATCCTCTCACCCAAACTCTCCTCCAACCACCGTAAACGCCGCCTCCGACCCTCAAAACACCACCACGCTTGTAAAGGACTACCCCACGCCCGTGCAAAACCCCCACGACCGTTTGGAACCTCCTCCATGATCGTGCACATCTTCTATTTGGTTCTATTTTCCTCATTTCTCTCTTTAATTTTTACTAATTTATTTTATTTCTTTTTATCATGATTATACTTAGATTTAGAATTAATTCAAGCATGGAATTAGTTACACTAGAAAGAATAATTTAGAATAGTATAGAACATTTCATGATTGCATGCCACTTAACGTCACACTTGATTGCTATTTTTCTTATGCATTTAGTATAAATACATACTCATGTTGCCTATTTTTAATATCACATTAGGATGAATAATCTATATTATTTAGATCAATCCCCATTTTATGTTTTTAGGAACATCGTTATTTTAATCTTCCTTGTATTTCATTTTTAGTCATTTTCATTTTAATTTTAGGACTAATGCTTGTTATTTTATTTCTAGGCATCATGTTATCATCACGCGGAAAGAAAGCTACTGTCCCTACCTCAAAGAAATATAAGGGACCAGGTAGCTCATCATCGAGGCCCACCTCCAAAGCTCGCCACCCGTTCATCACATTTTGTCAAACCTTCCAAGAGGAATTATTTCAGATACTACGGGGACGCTCATTGAGCGCCGACCGATGCATCGACTGGAACTTGCTAGAACAAGTTGACCTTGCAAACCCAGTTCAGACACTACTGATGACAGATCCGTGGGAGCAGTTCTTCAGAATCATTTAACCTACTTATCTTGAACTCACTCTAGAGTTCTGCTCCACCTTCCATCTACAGACCGTAATGAGCCAGTTTGATGATCCCGACACGATCCAGTTTCGCTTAAGAGGTCGTGTACGCCACCTTAGCGTACCAGAGTTCGGCTCAGCGCTCGGCCTCTACACGGAGCAATTCATGGAGGAAGAAGACTTCCCTAACCTTTCCCGTCGTATCCATATCAGGCCAATTGTTTGTTGGCACGAGATCGCCCCGGGGCGTCATATATGTAATCCCAGTAGCAGCAATGCGAGCGCCCTCGTCCCCTCTTTGAGGTACATCCACGCCCTCTTTGCACATACTCTAACTGGCAGACGTAAAAGCACAGGTGTCGTCAACACTCACGATGCCTATTTCTTATGGAGCATGTCAAACGCGCACCCCATCGACCTCGCCTACTTTATCGCGCACGCCATGCAGCACCAGACAGAGAGGCACTGTAAAGGCATCATATCCATGGGGCCGTATATCACACGCTTCGCTCGCCACTTCGGGCTCCTCAACACATCGACTCAGACATCCTCCTATACACTTATCAGCCAAATGTCCCCTCAGGGCATCCAGATCATGCACCACATAAGGATGATCGAAGACCAGGAGGCAGCCCCTTCCAGTATCGCCTCATCCAGGAGGGCGAGGATCCTGAGGACATTCCTGATGATGTCCCACCACAAGAGGAGGATGCACCAGCCGAGCCACCACCCCCTCGTCACCAATCTCATGCAGAAGCTTCTTACGCTGACATATCTGAGCGCCTATCACGATTCGAGCAGCAATGCTTCCAGCGCTTTGATCACATCGACGTAACTTTACAACAGATATGCCATCATCTCCACATTACGCCACCACCACCGCGTGATCCGTCCGAGGATTAGAGATCTTTATTCCTGTTATGTTTATTGTTATCTTAATTTTTATTTCTTTTTTTTAATTATTTTTCACCTTGATTTTTATTTTTCCTTTATTTATAACTTTATTTTCCTTTTTATTTTGAATTTTATTTTATCCTTTCCATTATTTAAGTATTAGCATTTTAGAACGTAGTTTATTATTTTTCTATTATTTTTCTTTTTTTCATATCGGCCACCCATAAGTAATTTCTATTCATCCAAAATTCCCACGACTGATAAATCCTTTCGCAGTTTTAAAGGAGCTTTACAGCTCAAATCTCTACGAAAATGGAAACACCCTGCCACAACTGTCGGCTCTTCCAATTCCAATATCCGTCTCACAAATTCATCCAAAATTTAGGAAGTTTCATGCATTTCCCTATCTTTTGATCTTGTGCTTTTATTGCTACTAATGTTATATTTGTACATTGAGGGCAATGTACATCTTAAGTGTGGGGGGAATCTATTTTCAGTCTTTACACTCTCTTTGAAATCCCTGAATTTTTTTACTAACATTTTGCATTGTTCTCAAATTCTCACTTTCACTCTTTGCATTATCTTCGATCTCCTATTAGGAAAATATTCTGATTGATTTATGATTTTTATTGATATGAGAAAATTAAGACATAGTGCTTGTACTTTGATTATTCAAACTTTAAAACATTAGGGAATCAAGCATGATAAGTTGAAATTTTTTAGAACCCCAATTTTTTCATAAGTTATTTTCCTTAATTCTAAGTATTATCTTGAGATTTGAAATTTACAGGATCGACATCAAAAGCCATAATTCTGGTGAGATTTTTGAGCCTTTTGAGCATACATTCTTTCGTGCTCACTTTTATTATTGCTTTGAGTGAGTCAATACTGATTTGTTATTCTAGAACTTGCTTTGATTATACATGTCAAGACCACATCATTGATTTGATACACTGAAATGATAAAGGCACCTAGGATTTAACCCACTTATCCACAAAAGCCTACCTCCATAAATTAACCCCTAGTGAACCCCTTCGAGCCTAATAACCTTTTCTTTGACTTACCTCTAATATTAACCTTTCACCCATTTTTTGTTGAATTCTATTCAATTATTTTGACCTTCATTTTTGTCGAGATTTGAGTTGAAATTTTCATTTAGCTTTATTCTCTTTTCCAGATTGTAAAATTTTATCCAATTTATTGTATTGTACTTGAATTATTCTTAAAAAAAACGTATGTATTAATTCAGTTGTAATTTGTAATAGTTCAAATAGCTTTTACATATTTCTATTTTAAGGCTACCAAGGCAGAAATGATGTTATTATAAGAATTAGCTCGAGAAATATGTTCCAGTGATAGAGACTTTTCTAGCTAGATAATTTTTCAATTCAATCTCGATTCTAACCTTCTTTTGCAACCTGTGACAACACCCCTAACCAAGCCCCATTACAACTATTGAAAGACCTTTTGATCGATGTATCATATCAATCTATAGTGGTGGTGGAGATCTGATTTTCTAGCAAGCCTATGGTAATAACTTTTCAGGTTGACTAGAGAATATTAAATTCTTGAACCCTAAACACCTTGAGTGGATAGAGTGAATCTTTAGTGAGGATGTCAACTCCTGTTAATTAAGATGGAGAGATAATTACTTAGGAGAAGAGAGAAAACTTATGTTTCAAATGATAAAATTCTCAACTTAGAGTAATTGAATCCTTAATATTCTTCTGATTGAATTATCATTGTATGATTACCTGTGGATTAGTTTGAAATATTATTAATAACGGTTGTAAGTTAAGAGGAATGATTCTTAATTAGGGATTGAGATTTTGCTTGAGGACAAGCAAAGGCTTAAGTGTGGGGGTATTTGATAAACGATAAATTATACATATTTTTACCTCATGTTTAGCCTAATTTCTGGATGAATTATTATTAATTTTGTGAGAATTGGTGCTCTTAACCCTTCTATTTCATGTTGTATACTCAAGAGAGCATAGGGAAGAGAAAAGAACAAAAAACGGACCAGAAACAAAGAAAATGGGCCAAATTGTGAAAACGACACGGCCCAAGAAGTCACCACACGGCCGTGGCACACAGCCGTACCACACAAGGTCCAACACGGCCAAGCCCCGATAAGCACGGCCAGGCCATACGGCCGTGCCACCTCAACAGGCCCGAACATGACCCTTATCAAAACCACACGAGCATGGCACACGGGCGTGTCCCTGTCGTGAGGAAGTATAATTTCACTCGGATTTGGATACTTAGAGGCTAAGAGAGGCATCCCAAAGCTCTATATAAAGACCCTAGAAGGCAACTCTAAGGGTGTACTCTTTTCTCCCAAAAAGGAGGGCCATATTTCTGCCAACACAGGAAGTGAAAGCAATGAATTACTCCAAGGGAAGCCGATTGATTCATCCTAGAAGCCAGAATTCTACACCAAAATAGAAGATCTCCCTAAATTCCTTCAGGGGTTTTTGGGTTCTTTACGTTTTGCTATCTTATTTCTTCTGAGATGTTTTCTTTATTAATTATGAACTAAACCTCTCAAATACTTGAAGGGGATGAAACCTAAGACAGATCTTATTATTATTTATTCTTGAATTATACGATATATACTTGAATTGTTCTTAATTATGTGTTCTTCATTCTTGATTTAATAATCCTGGGTATTATTTCAAGAAACTGATGTGCTTAGGCAGAGAAGCAAAAGTCCCTGTTTTAAGAGTAGATCTACCATAATTAAGCGGAGTTGCATGCAACCCTAGACATAGGGCGACATAAATCTGCCGAATTAGGGTCAAACCTAATAGGGGGATCCATAGATCAAATTAATGCAACCTAAGGGTGTTAATTAATAAAGAAACTTTAATTAACCACCTAGGATTAGTTGTTCTTATCCTCGACGGAGGTATTTACATAGGTTAGGGATCTCTACGGATCAAGTCAAGTGAAGAAATCGTCTAGTTCAAGAAGTTAATAACAAGTGAAGTCTAGGTGGATTCTCCCTTAAGTATTGCTCATATCAATCAGCTTTTCCCTAAAGTTTTCCCCAATTTACTTTTTATGCATTTTTAGTTAGTGTAGAATTAGTTTCAACCAATCCTCGTTTATTTTTAGGCTAGATAATAGAAAAGAAGTAAGTATTAGTACTTTTGGTTCCCTTGGGTACGATAACTCGGTCTTGCCGCTAAACTATACTATTGTTTGATAGATGCGCTTGCCTTTAAAATCGTGATATTAGTTAGTTTTTGGTGTGATCAGTTTTTATAAATTTTATTACTTAATATCGCGAGTATCAGCGATGATCACTTACACTATCCATCAACTTACTTCAGAAAAATGATGAAATTATTTTTAGATGTAATGGCATGTATAGGTTTGGTTAGCCAATATTGGCATACAAATGTTTTGGTTGTAAATGGCCATTGGAATGGCTTGTGATGAATATGTTTTAGTATGTTAAATTATGAGTTAATTTCATGTTTGATATAAGTGCTTAATGTGGTTTATGAATATTAGTATGATATTAAATATTTATGATCAAATAGATAAGTTTACAAATATGGATTTATAAAGTAATATGGTATGCATGAGCTTGAGTTTGGCTTGATTTAAAAGATTTGGATTGAATTTTGGATGAATTAAAGTGTTTATGTAGGTGGATGACCAAATGGGTAAGAAATAGGGCTTGGAAAATGGCCTTATTTCGTCCACACGGGTAGAGACACGGGCGTGTGTCTCAGTCACACACGGCCTAGCGCATGGGCATGTTCTTACTGTGTGTCTTCTGCATCTTAAAATTTCAAAATAGAATGTTCAGAATTGATCACACGGCCTGACACACAAGCGTGTGGCTTGGCTGTGTGACCCCTGCACTTAATTTAGTTGCAAGTTAGAAAGTTACACGGGTTGAGGACATGAGCGTGTGCCCTACTTCATATAACACACGGCCTAAGACATGGGCATGTCACTTGACCACAGGGCGTGTGTTCCCTGCACCTATGAAAAATTTTGAAATTTTACGAAAAATTCCCTAAGTTTCCAATTTAGTCCCAACTTGTTTCTAATGTATGTTTTGGGCCTCGAATGCTCATATAAGAGATGATATGGTTAAATTATGATTAATTTCTGATATGAATGTGATGTGACATAAAATGTTTGGTTTTGACCTGTAAATCCCAGTAATGCTCCTAAACCCTGTTTTCGCAATGGATACGGGTTAGAGGTGTTACAATTATGCCTACTAGAAGGCTAACTTGAAAGCCTATATCAAATCCACTGATGAGAAGGCTTGATGCGTAATTAGTACAGGATGAAAGGCTCCTATGATTGTCACTAAAGATGGAAGAGTGGTTGAGCTTAATGTATAATCGACAACTGAAGAAGAACTACTTGCTAATGCTAACTCTAAAGCTTTGTACACCATATTTTATGGAATAGATCTGCAATAGTCCAAGGGAATTGCAAAGTTTACTATTGCCAAAATAGCTTAGGATATTTTAAAGATTGCCCATGAAAAAACTACCATTGTGAAGCAGTAAAAAATGCATATGCTAAACCTCTAAATTTGAGAACTTAAGGATGTAAATGTTAAAGATCGTAGGAGAATTCTACGCTAAATTCTACGATTTGTCAAATTAGACATTCGCACTAGAAGAAGAATATTGTAATACCAAACTAGTAAAGAAGGTGCTAAGATTTAAACTTGAAAGATTCTCCATTAATATCATTGCCACTGAAGAGGCTAAAGACCTTGAAAGCCTAACTAATTGATGAACCCATTCATTCTCTGTAGACTTACCAAATGAACTTTGATGAGGTCAAACGCAGTAGGACAAAGGGATGGAGAAATATTACTTTTTCGATAGGAGAAAAAGTGCCAACTTCATACAACACTACAATTGAAGAACTTCGGGAGTATATCCTGTTACTCATATAGAACTTTAATTAAGCTTTTAAGAAACAATCAAAAAGAATAAAGGTTCAAATTTAGCACTAATGTACCAAAAAAATCATTAACGAATAAACTAAAAATATATATAAAGAAGAAAGGCTATGAGTTCCAAGGATATGGTTATATCCTAGTCTGAGTATGCTAACACTCTAAAGAATAAGAAGAAGGATGAGGATAAGGAGTCATTGTGTGTAACTTGGAGTGATGTATTCATCCAATAACTTGAATTTAGATAAAGACCATCTCAAGAACGATGCAGCGTTGCAACAAATACGGTTAAAGGATCTGAGAGTGATTCAAATTCTGATGAGGAATTTCTGAAAACATACAAGAATATGCTAGGAAGTGTTGTGCCAATTGAACAATTATTTAAAGGAAGACGTTGTTATCCTTGAAGGAGAAAAAGAAAGGCTCGAAGCCAATAGGTAACACTTGTGTTCATTATTGGGGTTGCAATTACTTCTTTGTGTAAAAGTAAATTGGATTTAAACCATCATTATTGGGGTTGCAATTACTTCTTTGTGTAAGAGTAAATTGGATTTAAACCATCCAAACGATTGTTGAATAAAATCATTCACTAAGCGAGACTCTATAGAGTAGGATCGGTGAATCCAAACTGCAT
Source organism: Gossypium stocksii (assembly GCA_020496765.1). Taxonomy (NCBI): domain Eukaryota; kingdom Viridiplantae; phylum Streptophyta; class Magnoliopsida; order Malvales; family Malvaceae; genus Gossypium; species Gossypium stocksii. Next base: position 8,464,485 of record CM035621.1, on the reverse strand, counting down.
TAACAAATATCATGTGTTGATTTCTCTCCTTACTTCGCTTCTTGCCTTGCCTTGTTTCACTTTTGTTCACACATATATTCAAACATTTGTCTGAACACCTGCCTGAACATGTGTCTGAACATCAAATTGGATAGAGAACAAATCAAAACTCTTATAAAGGATTTTATCTTAATGGCCTCATAGAAATAAAATGATCTTCGAAGGATATTAATGTAACCCGATTTTTGTCATACAAGCATCCAAATCCATCCTAGCCACAATGAGTGCCTTTGAAAGTAAGGTGATCAAAGACACAATTGGAAACTTAAAGAGTATTAAGCCATACACAACACACTTCTAATGGATGTAATGATTTGTTTATCGGTTGTAAACGGCATAATTCAGTTATGGAATTAAACTTACTATTGAAATCAATGGGTAATTAATCACTCCTTGTGGATGGATAGTGAAGTCTTCAATAATGATTAGGGTTAGCAAAAGGAAATTTATCACCTTAGGCTTTTGCCTGGCAAAACTTACTGCGTTTGGTGTGAGAAACTATAATGGTCCGAGCAGCTGAAGCATTGGGGGCGTTTAGACAGGGAGAACATCCTTAGACCCTCCTACTTTAACACGTTTTACCAGTTTTTTCTGTGAGCTTTCTATCGAAAAAAAATATATAGAATTTGAGATAAATGCAAGTTATAAGATGTTGTGGAGGTGATTATGTGGGCCATTAAAAACATGCTTAAAATTGGCTGTGAGGCCCTCAAGGCATGTGACCAATGGCCCCACTAGAAATGATTGGTACTATTTTCTCAAAACAAAAAAAAAAAAGAAAAAAAGAAAATTTCTGATTTCTGTTGCAGGGAAGCTTTTCAAGAGAAAAGTCAATTCTGCAGGATCCTTTATTACGTTAGATTTCATTTAATATTTTATATTAAAAATAGTTTATAATTTAAATACATATATTTGTATTGCATTCGACCTGGTTTTATTCTTTTTATTGGTTAGGTCACTACAATTTAAGTTAATATGTAATTGTATTTTCAATTACATGAATTTTAATCAATTAACTTTCTTTTATTACATGAATATTTGATCTAAACCTTTTTAGTTGTAAGTTGATGGTGATGTTTCACATTTTGATTATTTTTATAAATTATGTTTTCCCCTTTATTGTTATTATTGAAATGTGTATAGGTTGTCTAGTGATGGCTATAGGGAGGCAGGGGAAATTAAGACAGTAAAAGAAATTATTAAAAGAACCAAAACTAAAAGGAAATGGAAGCAAAAGTAGAGGGAAAAAAGGATTGGTTTATAATGCATCCACATGCATGGAACATGCAGTGGATATTCTTCAAAAAAAAAAAATCAAAATCAAAATTGCCTAACATCAGAAATAAAAGTACTAATTAAGGCTAATAGAAACAAATTAAAAGGTTTGGGGGAGTGGAGTCAAATTAATCATTAATAACAAATTAAGAAGGTAATAAAAGTCAGTAAAAGTTCTTTACTAATCATTATTATCGAGTTGTTAGTTTAAGGTATATATGCCAAACTAAAATATACTTAAAATAATTTTACGTTTAAATCAAATTAATTTTGTTATTATTAAGATTTTATCTTTCTCTTATAACTAAAAGAATATATATACTTTTATTCACTTTATTATTTTCATAATAAATACATATTTTGTTTTTGTTTTTATTTTTATTTTTATTTTTACTATAATAGCAACATCTCCGTGCAATGTGAAACAAAGTCTGAAACTGATTAAACTTTAATGAAGGAGTATCTCTAAAAGTATTAATTGAGCCCTGAAACTGACATATCCAGCTGCTGCACAATGAATTTTATGACATCAATTAAAGAAAATAGTTATCAATTTTATTTTTTTTAAAAGAACAGTTGTTTCTCTGTCTGAAAACCATGAAGATATCAGTTAGGGTGTCTGGCTAACCTCCGTAAGTTTAAAAAAATTAAAATCATCCATGAATTTTAGATTTCATTCCTAATTAAAAAGGCGATGTCAGAATATTTTGTTAAAAATACTTAAATCAATTTGTTATTTTTAGGAAAGATAATATGGTTATTATAATTTGATGGATTCGTTTATTTTATGGGTTAATCATTTTATATAAAAAAATATAAGCATAACATGAATCGTGTCAAGGATTATTAACTCTATAATTATTCCTTGAAAATGGCCAAACTGACAAATATGCTTCTCCCTTATTATACAGAAGTCAAATCCCGATATTAGTGATTACATTATGTGTTAGTTGGGAATTTAACTATTATATTTTAATTTATTCATTTTAGTTGTTTTACTTTTTAAATAGATAGCTATGATAATTAAATTCGTTTAATTAAATTCATGTGTAAATTTATAGTTGTAGTTTATGTTTTTTTATTTAATTATTCTTAATTTTTATATTTTTCGAATATTGAAATGTCAGTCTTTACAAAAAATGATTGTCGTTAAATGAATTAATAAACCTTTTTATGTCACACCCTAAAATTTGGGGTTAGAAGAATCAAGATTTGTAGGAGTTGGTGGGTGCATTTGGACTCTTAAGTTTATTTCTTGTGTTTTAAGAATAGAATGAGTTTGTTTGTTTGGTGGTAAGGATTTTGTTAGCTTACCCTTAAATCTCATGTTTGAGTCCTCGTGTGTAGAGGAAATTCTTTTTTGTTCCAATTCTGGAAAAAAACGTGATATGATTTTGTTAATTATTATTTTGTCTATTTTATTTTATTATATTTGTTTTAAATTTTTGTGTCTATTTTATTTTATTATATTTGTTTTTAATTTTTGAAAAGGGAAGGGCCTACAAATTTTTGATTTTGACTTTTTGGTTTTCAATATTATTTCTTTTCCAATGTTCTATATTTCTTCTTCCTTTTTCTTCAATTTTTCCTCTTTTATTCCAATACCGTTCTTGATTACTGTCTCATTGAAGGTTCGTGTGCCTTTTTCATCTTCGCTCAATTCGGATTTGAGTAGGAGAAAAGTAAGTGTGTTGCTCTGGTATTGATCGATTTTACTCTTAGTTGAGTTTATTTCGTTTTAATCGATTCCCTATTAGGTTTTGTGTGTTTTTTGTAATCAAGTTTCAAATCGATATAATTAAGGCGCGTCAGTCGATTGTTAGTACTTTGGAATTGTCTTTCAAGTGTGTTTTCTTAAACATATTAAATCGGGGTACCTATTTTGTGAATTTTCGTGTTTTCGCAGTAGATTTGGGGGTGGTTTTTGGACCACACAGACGTGTGTCGCTTTAGAACCTAGGGCAATTTTCTTGTCACATAGCTTGAGGTGGGTCACACAGGCTGGCCACACGCTTGTGTGACCTTTGTTGGGAAAATTTATCAATTGCACACAAGCTTGTCTTTCAGCCACATGGCTGTGTCTTCCCTACATCTGAATTGACAGTGAGTTACACGGTCTGCCCACATGATCGTGTACCTTAGTCACACAGGCGTGTTCCTCAACCACACGACTGTGTACCCCTGTCACATGGTCTAAACCCTCCCGTATGGCCATGTGGTCCTATTTTTGTAGTTTTTCCTTTGTTTTTTCAAATTGATTCGTTTTAGTCCCTAGTTGATTTATCGCATGTTTAAGCCTCTGTAGAGGTGTTTGGAACACTAATTTTGTTTACGAAAGGTGAATTACTATTAGAATAATTTATGTATAATTGTTTGTAAGGTTTTGTTTTGATATTCGTATTGGTTGAAAATATGATTATGCTATGGAAAATTTGGCATACGTAAATGTCTGGATATGATGTTCAGAAATTTGTGCATACTGTTGATTCTGCTATTTTATAATTGCATATGAGAATGTCTGGTTTTATATAGATATTTTTATTGAAAGTTTTGCATATACATTTTAGTGGCAAATGACCACTTAATGGTGTGAATTGGTTGGATGGGTCCACCGTAACCCAATATTGGTGTGTAGAGGTTGGAAAGGGTCTAATATTAGATTAAGGAGTTGGTGTGTAAAGGTTAGATAGGTGGGGTTTTCTTTTATGCCATTTTATATTTGAACATGATACCTATATCTGTTTGGTGATAAGATACTGTGATTCTTGATATGATGATAAATTGACTATTGTACGCCTGTTTGACTATTTGTCATTACATTGTATGCTTTTGTAAGTTTGAGTGACTGTATGTATTGCTTTTGTTCAGCTCTGCTTAATTACATTTGTTTAGACTCACACTGAGCTTTCGTAGCTACTCCCTTAGTTTTCCCCCTTTTCAGGTAATTCATGAGATTTGGTTTTGGATTTAGCGAATCAGAGATCACAGAGTTTCACATTTTTCATGGTTTGGTTTAATAAGTTTTCCCTAAGATTTGGTGAATTACTTTCAATTGGTTTGTAAGTAAGATTATATAAGTTATGGTATGAGTTCTGTAATAACCCAAATTTGACCGGGCCTAGGATAAAAAACCCAAGAAATAAAATAAATAAATAAATGTTTATGTCAAATGTCCTTTTACAGCATAACCAGCCTAATGCCCGCATACTGCCCAATTACAATAGCGGCCCAGAAGCCCAAAATACCCTACAGCCTACTACTTACCCAAATACCCGATTACACTCAATTACCCAAGTACCCATAGACCCAAAAGGCCCAAACTCTAAAAGTGACCGGTTAGGGTTTCTAACCCCAGCTTTATCCTTGCGCCGCAATCACTTCGGGAATATTCCCAAGCGTTTTCCAGCTGGCTCTCATTAATACAGAGCCGTGCCGTTCCAGCTCCCGAAACAGGCGCCATCAATGCACCCGATGATTCAGCCTCGACGAACGCTGTGATTCCGTAGCCCGACTAACGCACCAGGGCACCTGGCTACCGATCGTATCTTGGACTATTGAGATCTTCACTGGATACCTGCAAAATAAGAAAGAAACACAACAGATACGGAAGAGCAAAAAAGGAAACCAAAAAGAGATTCGCAGCAAGAAAAGGAAATAAAATCACAGCAAGAATTAAAAGATTAGAAATTTTTGATTTCTTTCTAAGATTTGTAATCCGAAAGGTTATAAAAGCCTTCTTTTAGTCATTGTAAAGGGGGATACACAGAGAGATATATAAAAAAAAGGATAGTTTTTTACAAAGGTAATTTCTTTTCTCCACTATTCTGTTACAGTCCAATCGCATGCAATATACCAAATACTTTAAGCAAAATATTCTGTGAGAGAAGGAAAAGGAAAGAAAGTACCCGGAAAAGGGAGGGTTTTGAGCCTTCCGGTCGCTGCATACGACGGCGCGTGGGTACGGGGGCGGAGGTCCGATTACGGAGCCATGACGGGCCGATGGCCTGAGCTCTGAGGGCTATAGAGGGTTTCCTTGTTTTTTTTTTTAAACATCGTATGGAAATGATTTTTTAGGGTTAATTTAGGCTTATATAGCCTTATTAAAACGACATTGTTTCTGCTTAATGAAATAAGCACTAAACGGCGTCGTTCCGCGCGTTGACCCGAAACCCGGGTAGGATCCGCGTGTTTTTGTTTAAAGGGCTAATTGCCCACATGGTCCTTCCACATTTTTAAATTGGTAAATCAATTTTTTTATTTTATTTAAATTTAGCCCTAATATTTTATTTTTATTTCAATATAATCCCTACTGTTACTTTAAGGCCAATACTGAGAACGACGTCATTTTAGGGATTAGGGAAAATTTCCCAATGAGTCCCTCAAGTTTTAACGCGCGCTCCAGAAGGTCATAAATTTGTGTTTTATTTTTTAAATTGGTCCTAAAAGTTTTATTTTGTTCTAATTTAATCCTTTTATATAACATATTTACTTCTTTATTATTTTACCATAAAAAATATATTATCTATTATTCTATTATTGTTTTATATAAATATTTTATCGCTAATAATTATATATATATATTATTTACTTTATATTTTATTATATATATTTTTTAATTTGATTGTTCATCTTATTTTGAATTATTATTTATTATTGTATATTTTTAAATTTTCATAATTATTTAAAATTATATATATTATTTTTATACATTACATTATTTTTTTTATAAAATAGTTTATTATGAAAATGAAATTTGATTTATTATTTATATTGTATTATATTATACTTTATATCATATGCTTTAATACATATATTTGATATTATTTTGTATAATTTGTAAATTTGTAATTTTTTTTATATATGTTATAAAAGTGCTTACAAAATTTTGCTCCTTATATATATATATATCTTTAAATTTTTTAATTGAACTTCTTAAAGTACTTTATGTTTAACTTTTTAATTTTTATCCTTTTAAATTTGATAATTTTAGTATACATTTTTATTTATTGTATCCATCTTAAGTTATTTCTTGTACGTATTTGCATGAAATTGATAATTTGTGTTATTGTTTCCCTACCGTATGTTACATGAGATGCCGTTATATTATATTTGTATTAAAAGCATGTGTTATAATTGTTTAAATTTTACTATCTTGTAATGTATTTTCTTAATTGCATCATATTAAAATAAATATAAAAAAATGTTTTAAAATAAAGGCAATGTTTTCCGTATTTAGGAATTTGGGAGATAGTGCCCTATCATGCTGGGTTGCGATTTCCTATTTACCTAAATACCTAAAATACCCTTCTAAATGATTTTATAAAATACGAGATGATTTTAGTTACAAAAGTGTTAGAATATCGTGTCCTATCATGCTGGATGTGATATTCGTATTCTTTTGAACGAAGGAATCTCAGTTTTAAAATTCAAATTATTCTATATTCAAAAAGGGATCATATTTTTAAATATTTTCAAAATTTTAGCATTAAATACAAAAAGTTATTAAATTTGGTACCAAGTTTTGGGCGTTACGAGGGTGCTAACCCTTCCTCGTACGTAATCGACTCCCGAACCTGTTTTCTTGATTTCGTAGACCAAAACAAATGATTTTAAAACACAATGTTTTAAAGGTGATCCAATCACACCTAAAAAGATTGGTGGCGACTCCCGTTTTTAATTTTAAAGTCGAGACCCCAGTTTTCTAAAACCCTCGTTTTTAAAAATGGTTTCGACAGCTTGGCGACTCCACTGGGAACATGTAAGAGAGTCAAGCCAAAAATTGATAACTTTCTGTCTTAATGCTAAAATTTTGAAAGGATTTAAAAATAAAGATCCCTTTTTCATGTGTTTGTTGCATATGTTTGTTTTCTATCTGCACACATGGCATTTGCATGACCGTTGGTCGCACCCTTAAGTGGGAGTAAGAAACTAAGCTTTCGTGAGGTTTTCACCTTCGTATGAGTTAGTGGATTACTCCCGGGAAACATATGTACCTATAGACTTCGTGAGATTTTCATCTCCGTATGGTCGTAGGGAAATGAATTCCCCTAAACCGAACTTGGTCCATATGAGCCTATAATGGGTGAGGACCGAGGAATCTGCTGGTTTGGGTACCCTTTACTTTAGAACCGAACCTCATATAATGAACTTTAAGTGCTCGCCCTAGGTAGTATAGTGATACCCTCTAGTACCTACCTTTATAAGCGCTTGTTTGTTATATATGTTTGCGATACTAACTCGTTTTTCATTTTGTTATTATTGCATGTCATTCATCATTAAAAGGTGTCGATTCAAGGTTCGATTTCTGAGTTAGGGAGTTTTATAATGAGGAACGAATATCTTAATAAAGTGGAGGACAATTCTTTCATCTGTACATGGTCAGAGAAAACCCAGTTGGAGAAAGGAGATAGTGTCACTGAGGGATATGTATCAGAGTTGTGGGATTTTACTCGTGTTAGTTCGACTCAGTTTGATTTCCAAGAGTTGAGGAACATTTGGGCTCAGTTGGATGATGAGGCTAGGTAGCTTTTCTTCCAGACTTATGGAGATATTTCTTACTTGCTAGACATCAAAGTAGATAGACACTTATTTCGAGCTATGGTACAGTTCTGGAACCCTGCTTATAGTTGTTTTACGTTTGGTGATGTTGATCTAGTACCTACTTTGGAGGAGTATACGACTTTATTACGTTGTCCGAGCATTCAGGGGCATAAGGCTTATGTGAGGCCTGCTAGTCTTCTGACTTTTGCAAAAAGGTTGATGATGATTACTGGGATGAGTGAACAGTGGGTTGTAGCTCGTATACAGCAAAAGAGAGATAGTAAGTGTGTCCCATGGGCCGTTTTGAGAGATTTGATATTGGTGCACCCAGACATGAAGAAAAAGGTTGATGTCTTTGCTTTAGGTATTTATGGTTTGGTAATTTTCCCAAATGCGTTGGGGCACATAGATGAGGCGGTCGCAAATTTATTTGATCGCGTTGGTAAGCAGAATACACCAGTACCGGCCATCTTGGCGGAGACTTTTAGATCTTTGAGCGCATGTCGGAGAGCCGGCGAGGGTAGATTTATTGGATGTGCGCAGTTGTTACTTGTTTGGTTCCATGGCCATTTCTGGAAACTTGATAAACCTCCTTGTCGAGTATTCTTTGAGGGTTATTCTCCCTTGAAGGAGGCAGCTACTAAGCCTAAGAGAGATGACATTTCAGAAGAAAGGTGGATTGATATTCTTCAGAACCTTTGAGAGGAAGATATTATGTGGCAGGCACCTTGGATGATCCCTAGTGAGATTCTTTATCGTTGTGGCAGCTTTGATTGGGTACCTCTTCCTGGGGTTTGGGGAGTTGTTGGATATGCGTCATTGCTTGTTTTAAGACAATACCAAGCAAGGCAATTCATACCGATTACGCAAGGTTTGGCTCAGAGCGATTTCTCTTATAAAGGAGATCACTATAAGAAAAGGATGCGAGATATCTCTGAGGCTTGGAAGAAGCCTTGTTATATGAAGATCTTGGCTGAGGGTTCAGTGTCAACTCCTGAGTACAAGAAATGGTTTAGCCAGAGAATTAATGATAACATCCCTAGGCCAATTTTGGGGGTTGCTAGATCGTTGGAGGAAAGCCTATGAGTAATTCCATCAGAGTTGGAGCTTATAAAGCAAGAGTTCGAGAGGAAGAATTTGGAGCTTGAGAAGAAGATCGACAAGCTTGAGGAAGAGAAGTTGCATTTGAGCTTAGATGTTGATGTCCAAAAGATGGAGACTGAGAAAGTGAGAAGGGAAAAGAGGAAAATTGAGGAGGACAGAGATGATTTAAAGATGCATTATAAGAGGGCACAATCATTGTTAAAAAGGGCTGGATTTGGGGAAATCTTCAGATCAGTGGCAGCAAGAAATCCAAGAAGAAAAGGCCAAAGTTAAGCATTGGGAAAGGAGGTTTCGAGAAATGCAAACTCAAAGCCAGAGCTTGAAAGAGGAAAATCAAGGGTTAAAAACTAAGGTGACCGAACTAGGACGTACCATACATCACTACCGAAGTCGTAACACTGTAGTCGAGTTGAAGGCAAGCTTAGGTAAAATTGAGGAGCTAGAAAGCAAGGTAGAGGAGTTGGAGACAGCCTTGCATAATTGTGAGCATCGAATCGAGCAGGCTGAAGCACGAGGGAAGCATTGGAAAGAAGAACTTCACCATTCGCAGGAACAAGTCCGAAGAAGAGATCACCTCATGGAGGAAGCTATAAACCAGATTCGTGGGGTTGCTGAACACTTGCAGGATTTAGCGGCACGAGCTAGTGTGTTAAGTATAGTCTATGAGTCTGTATCAGATAGGGGTCGAGAGCTAGCTTCATTGTTAGATTGGGTTAAGACTTTAGGCCTACGGGCGAAAGCGTATTTGTAATCCGTTTTATGAAAAGATTTTTGTTCCTTAAGTAACGTTTTCTAAAATGAAGTTGAATCAGAATCGACATCTTTTTTCATTCATACATGTGCATAGCATCTCATTACATCATGTGCATTTAAAGGTTATAGAGAGACCCTAATTAGTTAAAATTATTACAGTGAGAGAGAGAAAATCTGGAACCCACTCACCCTTACGGTACTCGCACCAAGACCAAAAATATGGATCAAAGATTTGAACAACTTCAGAAAGAAATGCAAGACCAATTGCAAGAGCAGTTATTAAAGATGCAGAATGACATGAGAGAGCAGATGTTAGAATCTCAAAGGAACATGATGGCCGAAATGGCTCAGCTGCTAAGGGCCACTGATAAGGGAAAAGCTCCTATGGCTATCACTGGTGAAGAGGGCGAGGATCATCCTCCAGGTTTCACTCCACCTCATGAACCGATACAAACTGAAGCACCACCTAGAAGGCCGTCTGTTACTGTAAGGCCTCAACATGGTCAGGTTGATGCTGGAATTCCTGTGAATTTCCCGTCTGGATCGGGATTCAATTTAGGAGATAATATTCCTGATTTGGATATAATGGAGAAGGAAAGGATGGCGACTGAATCCTCGAAACAATTGAAGGACCGTTGCAAATGGTTGGAGGAAAAGTTTAAAATGCTGGAAAATGTTGGCAATCATTACGGGATTGATGCTAAGGATTTAAGCTTAGTCCCAGACTTGGTGCTACCTCACAAATTCAAGATGCCCGAATTTGAGAAGTATAACGGGACTACTTGCCCAGAGGCACACATTACAATGTTCTGTAGGAGAATGACTAGGTACGTGAACAATGATCAGCTGCTGATTCATTGTTTTCAAGACAGTTTAGTAGGAGCGGCAGCTAAGTGGTACAATCAGTTGAGCCGTGCTAAAATCGGTTCGTGGAAGGATCTTGCACAAGCTTTCATGCAACAGTACAACCATGTGACGGATATGGCGCCTGATAGGATCACTTTACAAAACATGGAGAAAAAGCCTAATGAAAACTTTAGGCAATACGCTCAAAGATGGAGAGAGGTGGCAATGCAAGTACAGCCACCGCTGTTGGAAAAAGAGACCACCATGTTATTTATCAATACGCTGAAGGCCCCGTTCATTACTCATATGATTGGGAGCACCACAAAAAGTTTCGCGGATATAGTTATGGCGGGGGAGATGATTGAGAACGCCATAAGAGGAAGCAAGATTGAAGGGGAGATGGCTAAAAGATCGACCTCAAGGAGAAAGGATAACGAGGTGAATAATGCAAACAATTTCAACTCGAGGACAATCATGGTTGGTCAACCTAAAGCAGAAAGCACTCAGAAACAAGAATCAGGTTCAAAACAAAATGCGGAGAAAACACAGTTCACCCCTATCCCTGTGCCGTATCGTGAACTTTACCAAAGCTTATATGATGCACGTGCCATTGCTCTGTTTCACTTGAAGCCACTACAGCCGCCGTACCCTAAATGGTATGACGCCAATGCTAAGTGTGAATACCATGCAGGGATACCGGGGCATTCAATTAAAAACTGCCACGGATTTAAGAGAGTTGTTGAGAGGTTCATCAAGATGGGGATTGTGAAGTTCAACAGTGCCCCTAATGCCGAAAACCCATTACCAGATCACGGCCATCAAGGGGTGAATGCCGTCAGTGAAGTAAGGAAAGAAGGAATAAAGAAGAATGTCGAGGAGATGAGGACGTCTATGAGGACAATATGGGAAGAAATGGTGAAGAGAGGTATGGTGACCTCTGAAAACAGTATAGAAAGAGTAGGAAACTGTTGTGAGTTCCATGAAAAAAGGGGACATAAGATCCAAGATTGTGAGGATTTTAAAGCCTTGGTGCAAGGCTTTATGGATAATAAAGAATTGCAGATATGTGCGTTGGAAAACGAGCCACAAGGAATCAGTCGACCGAGGATTATTATTTCCATGCCGACGAATGACAAAGTAGGGGCACAGACGGTGCCTAAAGTGGTCATTCATAAACCTGCTCCTTTCCCTTATAAGGAGGACAAAAGGGTACCATGGAGCTACAATTGTAGTGTAACAGTACCCGAAGAGGAGAGCATAGCTAGCGTATCTAAGGGCGCGCAAAATGAAGGTTCCCATACTCGGAGTGGGAAACGCTATGATATGAGAGGCATTAGAGTGGATCCCACCGAAATAAAAGAGGCTGGGGAAAGAAATAAAGATGTTGAAGTGCCCATTAAGGAGCCAGTAAGGGAGGAAGAGGCTAAGGAATTCCTAAAGTTCCTTAAGCACAGTGAGTATGATGTGGTCGAGCAATTGCGGAAGCAACCAGCTCGTATATCAGTATTGTCATTACTGCTGAGTTCTGAGGTGCATAGAGATGCGTTAGTAAAGGTGCTCAATGAAACATATGTCACTCATGACATATCTGTTAGACCGTTTGATAAACAACATCAGTGCGGATAATTTCATTTATTTCAATGATGATGAGATTCTGCAAGGAGGAATAGGGTCAACCAGAGCCTTACATATCACTACTCGGTGCAAAGGATACACACTTCCAAGTGTCCTTATTGACAACGGATCAGCATTGAATGTCCTGCCATTATCTACCCTTAGCAGATTGCCCATTGACAGTTCACACATGAAGACATGTCATAATATGGTGAGGGCTTTTGACGGAATCGAAAGGAAGGTTATGGGGCGAATTGACATCCCTCTAGAAATTGGGCCAAATACGTATGAAGTCGATTTTTTGGTGATGGATATTAAACCATCTTATAATTGTTTATTGGGGAGACCATGGATACACTCAGCTGGGGCGGTACCCTCCTCATTGCATCAAAAGTTAAAGTTAGTGAAGGATGGTCGGTTAATAACTATTAACGCTGAGGAGGACATTATAGCAGCAGTTACTAGTAGGGCCCCATATGTCGAAGTGGATGAAGATGCCATTGAGTGTTCTTTTCGCTCCTTAGAGATCATCAATGCAACTTTTGTCGTAGAAGGGGAAAAGATGCCGGTACCCAGGATATCAAGAGCTACAAGGATGGCCCTGCAAGTAATGATGGAAAAAGGGGCATTGCTAGGGAAAGGATTAGGGAAGCATTTGCAAGGAGAATTTCAAATTTCAAGGGTGATTGAAAAGAAGGACCATTTTGGTTTGGGTTTCAAGCCAGACCATAAGCAAAAGATGAGAGAAATTGTCAAGCGTCAAGAGAGGAGAAGGGCGCGTTTGGACGGAAAAGAAGTGGAATGGGAGCCGATGGCATTCCCTCCGATATCTAAAACTTTCGTGTCGGGAGGTTTGCTTGTGAAAGGAAGTCACCAAATCAATGCTATACATGGTGAAGATTGGAGCAAAGAAACTTCGAGGGTATTTGCCCTTACGAACCGGGAAGCTCTTTGAACAACTGGACTGCGGAGGAATTTCGCTTTAGGATTTTTTCAGAGTAATTCTCGAAACATGTCTGTTATTCTAGAGCCTAGGAATAATGAGATTATATTTGTGAAATAGGCTTGTGATCGTCTATTATTATTTCAATAAAACATGACTTTATTATCAGTTCCGATGTGTTCTTAACTTTTTACAATCCATCGCACATAAATAGTCATTCATTCATTCTTTGTATATTCTTTTATACCCACAGGGCCTTGGATATCAATGATATGAGCACTGATACTACAACGCTAGATTTTTCTTACAAACAAGACATGTGTATAGAGGAATCTCAGGATTCTGGAGATGATCAAGAATGTGATGTGTCTTCAGATCTGTTGAGGTTAATAAAGTATGAGGAGAAGCAGATTACGCCCCATGAGAAAGAGGCAATAGAGAAAATAGCCTTAGAGGAAGAGAAAGAGGTGAAAATTAGAACTTTGATGGCCAAAGATACGAGGCAAAGTCTGATTGAGTTGCTTCGGGAATTCAAGGATATATTTGCATGGTCGTATCAGGATATGCCCGGATTGAGTACTGACATTGTAGTACATCGTCTCCCAATAAGACAAGATTGTAAACCAGTCCAACAGAAGTTGCGGAGAATGCGGCCAGGCATTGTATTGAAAATAAAGGATGAGGTTAAGAAGCAATTTGATGCAGGATTCTTGCAAGAGGTCAAATATTCTGAATGGGTAGCAAACATAGTACCGGTACCTAAGAAGGATGGGAAGGTACGAATGTGCGTTGATTATAGGGATTTGAACAAAGCTAGCCCTAAAGACAACTTTCCTTTGCCACATATCGATACTTTGGTGGACAACACGGCGGGATATTCGTTGTTTTCTTTCATGGATGGCTTCTCGGGGTACAATCAGATAAAAATGCATCCAGAAGACATGGATAAGACCACCTTTATAACCTTGTGGGGCACTTTCTGCTACAAAGTAATGCCGTTCGGACTAAAGAATGCAGGGGTAACTTATGAACTTGTTCCATGACATGATGCATAAGGATATTGAAGTATATGTGGATGACATGATTGCTAAGTCTCGAACGGAGGAAGGGCATATTGAGGTATTGAGGAAGTTATTCCTAAGGTTGAGGAGATTTCAGTTGAAGCTCAATCCGGCAAAGTGCACCTTCGGAGCTAGATCGGGAAAATTGTTGGGTTTCGTAGTTAGTGAAAAAGGAATAGAAGTTGACTCAGACAAAGTCAAAGCTATACGAGAATTACCTCCACCGCAAACACAAAAAGAGGTTCGAGGATTCCTAGGAAGGTTGAATTATATTGCTCGGTTCATTTCTCAACTGACTGAAAAATGTGATCCTATCTTTCGCCTACTTAGAAAGCACAATCCAGGTACTTGGGATGAGGAATGCCAGAATGCTTTTGAAAGAATCAAGCAGTATTTTTTGGATGCTCCGGTATTGTCTCCACCTAGCCCAAATCGACCATTAATAATGTACTTGTCAGTATTCAGCAATTCCATGGGGTGTATGCTAGGTCAGCATGACGAGTCAGGAAGAAAGGAGAAGGCGATCTATTATCTTAGTAAGAAATTCACTGATTGTGAGATGAGGTATTCGCCAATCGAGAAGTTGTGTTGCGCACTGATTTGGACAACTCGGAGACTAAGACAGTATATGCTATACCATACCACTTGGCTCATTTCAAAACTTGACCCATTAAAATACATGATGGAGTCGTTGGCTTTGAATGGAAGAATGGCAAGATGACAGATATTACTTTCAGAGTTCGATATAGTCTATGTAAGTCAGAAAGCTATAAAAGGAAGCGCGGTAGCAGATTTTTTAGCTAGTAGGGCTCTAGAGGACTATGAGCCATTAAACTTTGACTTTCCGAATGAGGAGTTAATGTGTATAGCAGCAACGGAAGATTCTCCTTGGAAGCTCAATTTTGATGGGGCATCTAATGCTGTTGGGAATGGAATTGGGGCGGTTCTAGTATCCCCAAATGGTGATCATTTCCCGTTCACATGCAAATTAGATTTTGATTGCACAAACAATATGACCGAATATGAAGCATGCATCATGGGACTACGAGCGGCTATAGAACGGGGAATAAAAACCTTAGAAGTATATGGAGACTCTGCATTGGTAATTTACCAACTTAGGGGAGAATGGGAGACAAGGGACCCAAAATTACTCAATTATCGGAAGGTAGTCTTGGGATTACTGGAGGAATTCGAGGACATCACCTTTAATTATCTTCCACGAGACGAGAACCAAATGGCGGATGCTTTGGCTACCTTAGCCTCAATGGTTAAGGCAAATAGAGAAGAGGAGATGAGACCAATTCAAATGAGCGTCTATAAGGTTCCGGCTCAATGTTACAATATCGAGAAAGAGGAAAAGGATGGTAACCCATGGTATCAAGATATATTACGGTATGTGAAAAATCGTGAATATCCTGAACGAGCTAATGAAAATGATAAGCGAACTTTGAGAAGGTTAGCTTGTGACTATGTTTTGGATGGAGATATCTTGTACAAGAGAAGGAAGGGCCAAGTGCTCTTAAGATGTGTCGATGCTGTGGAAGCTAAGTTGATTTTGGAGGAAGTTCATGAAGGTGTATGTGGGACACATGCGAATGGTTTCATGATGGCAAGGCAAATTATGAGGTTTGGCTACTATTGGGCCACTATGGAAGGAGACTGTATCAACTATGCCAGGAAATGCCATAAATGTCAGATTTATGGGGATAAAATTCATGTACCACCTTCACCTTTGCATGTTATGACTTCTCCATGGCCCTTTTCCATGTGGGGCATGGATGTCATTGGGCCTATATCACCGAAAGCTTTGAACGGACATCGGTTTATCTTTGTGGTCATTGACTACTTCACGAAATGGGTAGAGGCCGCTTCTTATTCGAATGTTACTAAGTCAGCTGTGAGTCGATTCTTGAAAAAGGAAATTATTTGTCGGTATGGAATGCCTAAGAGGATTATATCCGACAATGCGTTAAACTTGAACAACAAAACGATAGCAGAGGTTTGCGACCAGTTCAAGATCAAACATCACAATTCTTCTCCTTATCGCCCAAAAATGAATGGGGCAGTAGAAGCTTCCAACAAGAACATCAAGAAGATAGTGGGAAAAATGACGGAGACTTACAGAGACTGGCATGAGAAATTACCGTTTGCACTCTTGGCCTATCGAACATCTGTTAGAACCTCTACAGGGGCAACTCCATTTTCATTAGTTTATGGGATGGAAGCGGTGTTACCTATTGAAGTGGAAATACCTTCTCTGCGAGTCTTGACGGAGGTAAAATTAGATAAAGCTGAGTGGGTCCAATCTCGATATGATCAATTGAACTTGATTGAGGAAAAGAGGTTAAGAGCCATTCGTCACGGTCAGATGTACCAGAAACGAATCATACGAGCTTATGATAAGAAAGTTCACCCAAGGGAATTCTATGAGGGAGACCTTGTACTAAGAAAGATCCTTCCTATCCAAAAGGACTTTAGGGGGAAATGGATGCCAAATTGGGAAGGTCCGTATGTCGTGAAGAAGGCTTTCTCTGGTGGCGCGTTGATCTTAACAGAAATGGATGGAAAAAGTTTACCCAATCCAGTGAACTCGGACTCAGTTAAGAAATACTTTATCTAAAGGAGAATATAATCCAAGGTGAAAACTCGCAAAGGGCGCCTTGGGGTCCAAAAAAAAAATTGAGAGGCCAAGGTGAAAACCCGCAAAGGGCGCCTTGTGACCAAAGGGGTTTTGAGTTGAAAACCTGAAAGGGCAACTCAAATTTCGAAGCACCCGGTAAATTTGTTCAGCGAAGAAAGAAATGCGTGACATACTAGGGCATCGACAGAATACTTTGAATCTTCTAAACATATGTCTTCACGAAGTTGATGTATGAGTGCTCAAGTGGCGATATCTAGGGCATATAACTCCTTGCCTGTTTGCTATCTTTGGATTCTTTTTTGTCTCAAAGATAGGCTATCAGATTAATTTCCTTTGTATCTTTTTGATTCATTCGAATACAATTGATATTAAAGATTTTCTTTCCGTCTTACATTGTCCTTTAAGTATGTTTCATGGAAATAATAATAAATAGGCTAAAATTTTCACAAATGAAGTTTTGCGCATTACTCTGAAGTTGCTAGATAATACAAGGAAACCAAAACAGGTAGATTGTTCAAGAAATTCACAGAAGTAAGGATAGAAATAACTCGAAGAGTTTCTTTTCTTCCAATCTAAAAGGACGAGCGGACAGAACCAATGATTCAATTCTAAGGAAAGGTGGTCTTACAACCATCTTCGGGAGATCTTAGCATCCATAAGCCTTCAGGTTGGGCAGGAACAATACTGTAGGAAAAGATGAATGGTGACATTTTGCATTTTGATTAGGGGCATTTGATCATAACATCCTAGTCATTAGACATGATTGCATACGCATTCTACAGGTTATGTAGATCAGAGATGACGCGCCTTAACTCCCTAAACGATAGGGTAATAGGCTGAAAATAGCAGATCTGGCATTCAGATGTTCATACTGAAGCAGATCCAAGATGGTTTGGTGTCCTTGTACTAGCAAGGAGCAAACTAAAGACATAGCTGATTTAGCTTTCGCGTGACTACGTTGAAGCAAATCTAAGATGATTTGGCATCTCTGTACTGGCGGAGAGAAAATCGAAGTCTGGCACCTTCATATTTGGTGGAGGGCAGGCATATAGCAGATCTGGCATTCAGATGATCATACTGAAGCAGATCCAAGATGGTTTGGCATCCTTGTACTGGCGAGGAGCAAACCGAAGACATATCTGATTTAGCTTTCGTGTGACTACGTTGAAGCAAATCTAAGATGATTTGGTGTCTCCGTACTGGCGGAGAGCAAATCGAAGTCTGGCATCTTCATATTTGGTGGAAGGCAGGCACATAGCAGATCTGGCATTCAGATGTTCATACTAAAGCAGATCCAAGATAGTTTGGCGTCCTTGTACTGGTAAGGAGCAAACCGAAGACATAGCTGATTTGGCTTTCGCGTGACTACGTTGAAGCAAATTTAAGATGATTTGGCATCTCTGTACTGGCAGAGAGTAAATCGAAGTCTGGCATCTTCATATTCAGTGGAGGGCGGATACATAGCAGATCGGGCATTCATATGTTCATACTGAAGCAGATCCAAGATGGTTTGGCGTCCTTATACTGGCGAGGAGCAAACCAAAGACATAGCTAATTTAGGCTTTTTCTCATTGAAGCAAGTTTAAGCAGATTTGATGTTTTGTGCAACGGAGAGCAGATTGAAGATTAAGGACCGGCCAAATTTGGTCTTTCTATCTTTGCTCGATTCCTGTTACACAACAATGAGCAAAGAGGGGCAGCTGTAATAGCCCAAATTTGACCGGGCCTAGGATAAAAAACCCAAGAAATAAAATAAATAAATAAATGTTTATGTCAAATGTCCTTTTACAGCATAACCAGCCCAATGCCTGCATACTGCCCAATTACAATAGCAGCCCAGAAGCCCAAAATACCCTACAGCCTACTACTTACCCAAATACCCGATTACACTCAATTACCCAAGTACCCATAGACCCAAAAGGCCCAAACTCTAAAAGTGACCGGTTAGGGTTTCTAACCCCAGCTTTCTCCTTGCGCCGCAATCACTTCGGGAATATTCCCAAGCGTTTTCCAGCTGGCCCTCATTAATACAGAGCCGTGCCGTTCCAGCTCCCGAAACAGGCGCCATCAATGCACCCGATGATTCAGCCTCGACGAACGCTGTGATTCCGTGGCCCGACTAACGCACCAGGGCACCTGGCTACCGATCGTATCTTGGACTATTGAGATCTTCACTGGATACCTGCAAAATAAGAAAGAAACACAACAGATACAGAAGAGCAAAAAAGGAAACCAAAAAGAGATTCGCAGCAAAAAAAGGAAATAAAATCACAGCAAGAATTAAAAGATTAGAAATTTTTGATTTCTTTCTAAGATTTGTAATCCGAAAGGTTATAAAAGCCTTCTTTTAGTCATTGTAAAGGGGGATACACAGAGAGATATATAAAAAAAGGATAGTTTTTTACAAAGGTAATTTCTTTTCTCCACTATTCTGTTACAGTCCAATCGCATGCAATATACCAAATACTTTAAGCAAAATATTCTGTGAGAAAAGGAAAAGGAAAGAAAGTACCCGGAAAAGGGAGGGTTTTGAGCCTTCCGGTCGCTGCATACGACGGCGCGTGGGTACGGGGGCGGAGGTCCGATGACGGAGCCATGACGGGCCGATGGCCTGAGCTCTGAGGGCTACAGAGGGTTTCCTTGTTTTTTTTTTAAACATCGTATGGAAATGATTTTTTAGGGTTAATTTAGGCTTATATAGCCTTATTAAAACGACATCGTTTCTGCTTAATGAAATAAGCACTAAACGGCGTCGTTCCGCGCGTTGACCCGAAACCCGGGTAGGATCCGCGTGTTTTTGTTTAAAAGGCTAATTGCCCACATGGTCCTTCCACATTTTTAAATTGGTAAATCAATTTTTTTATTTTATTTAAATTTAGCCCTAATATTTTATTTTTATTTCAATATAATCCCTACTGTTACTTTAAGGCCAATACTGAGAACGACGTCGTTTTAGGGATTAGGGAAAATTTCCCAATGAGTCCCCCAAGTTTTAACGCGCGCTCCAGAAGGTCATAAATTTGTGTTTTATTTTTTAAATTGGTCCTAAAAGTTTTATTTTGTTCTAATTTAATCCTTTTATATAACATATTTACTTCTTTATTATTTTACCATAAAAAATATATTATCTATTATTCTATTATTGTTTTATATAAATATTTTATCGCTAATAATTATTATTTATTATTTACTTTATATTTTATTATATATATTTTTTAATTTGATTGTTCATCTTATTTTGAATTATTATTTATTATTGTATATTTTTAAATTTTCATAATTATTTAAAATTATAAATATTATTTTTATACATTACATTATTTTTTTATAAAATAGTTTATTATGAAAATGAAATTTGATTTATTATTTATATTGTATTATATTATACTTTATATCATATGCTTTAATACATATATTTGATATTATTTTGTATAATTTGTAAATTTGTAATTTTTTTTATATATGTTATAAAAGTGCTTACAAAATTTTGCTCCTTATATATATATATATATCTTTAAATTTTTTAATTGAACTTCTTAAAGTACTTTATGTTTAACTTTTTAATTTTTATCCTTTTAAATTTGATAATTTTAGTATACATTTTTATTTATTGTATCCATCTTAAGTTATTTCTTGTACGTATTTGCATGAAATTGATAATTTGTGTTATTGTTTCCCTACCGTGTGTTACATGAGATGCCGTTATATTATATTTGTATTAAAAGCATGTGTTATAATTGTTTAAATTTTACTATCTTGTAATGTATTTTCTTAATTGCATCATATTAAAATAAATATAAAAAATTGTTTTATAGTGCCCTATCATGCTGGGTTGCGATTTCCTATTTACCTAAATACCTAAAATACCCTTCTAAATGATTTTATAAAATACGAGATGATTTTAGTTACAAAAGTGTTAGAATATCGTGTCCTATCATGCTGGATGTGATATTCGTATTCTTTTGAACGAAGGAATCTCAGTTTTAAAATTCAAATTATTCTATATTCAAAAAGGGATCATATTTTTAAATATTTTCAAAATTTTAGCATTAAATACAAAAAGTTATTAAATTTGGTACCAAGTTTTGGGCGTTACGAGGGTGCTAACCCTTCCTCGTACGTAATCGACTCCCGAACCCGTTTTCTTGATTTCGTAGACCAAAACAAATGATTTTAAAACACAATGTTTTAAAGGTGATCCAATCACACCTAAAAAGATTGGTGGCGACTCCCGTTTTTAATTTTAAAGTCGAGACCCCAGTTTTCTAAAACCCTCGTTTTTAAAAATGGTTTCGACAAGTTCGATTTTGGACTTGTAAACTTTTGGGATTTGGACTAAATTCATGATTTCATGGAGGGGTTTTAACTAAATGAAATGTTATCTATTGGACAAAACACATTAGAAAACAAAATAAATTAATTATAAATATAAAATATAAAATAAAATATGAACATAATTATTTATAGTTAATTTATCAAATATGAAAATAAAATAAAACCATAATAAAAATTGAAACAAAAGAGAATTGAGATTTTACGAAATGTTAAAGCCTGTGAAACACAGTTTCCTTAAGACATATTCAGCCGCTCCTATGGTACTTGGAGTAACGTTGGTCGAAAGTCTCCCAGGATACAACAACAGCAATGATCAAAGTAGTAGCACATTTACCATGATCAATCGAACAAACAATGCCTTTTTCTATCACCGGAATATTTATAAAAAACGAAGGACGGAAAAAGAGATTCTGAGAGTAATATAATTTTGACAAGAGAAATTCTAAAAGAGTATGAAAAGTGTGTAAAAAGCTTTAAAATCATGGCCTTACTACAAGACGCTTACCTAGCCAACATTTAGATCTGGCTCTACCCAAACTTTTCTGGTTCACCCCAACTTTCCTCATCTATATGACTGTTGCTGAGCAGTTTTTGGATATCAAACGGACCTCCCTAAAAGGTAATTTTAATGTGGCCAATTTTCTTTCTTTTGTAATCAGTTTTGCAACAGCACCCGCTACTCTAGCTAATTGTCCACCTCTTCCAAGTGTGATTTCTATGTTATGTATGGTCGTGCCTAAGGGCATATTGGTTGAAGTAGATTCTTCTTTTTGATTGATTAATCAAAATCCTTTCCCAAACTGTACAAGCTTCTTCTAAAGCATACGGCTTTGTAGATGTATATTATGAAATCTATACAGATGGATTTGTATAATTCTTATCGTATAATTCTTATATATATTGTACAATGAAGTACCACATGAGTGGGTATATGGAAATCCAAATCTGTCGAACCACTCATGTTATGATCTTCTACATCTTAGGTCTTCTCGTTCCGTTATTTGGCTTATGTTCTTCATGTAGCATTTAGACCGAAAAATTCTATGAAATTGCATTGATACTTCCACATATTATGGGTAACGTAGGAGACATTTCTATTTTTCTATGAGGAATCTTTAGAATTACCATTTTTTAGCTTTCAATTCACCTTTGGCCATCAAATGAAATGTGAATAACTCGTCTTTCTCTCTTTGAAACAATGTCTTCTCTATATTACTATATCTCTAGAGTCAATAATTTTATATGAGGAACTACTGAACTCAATCACTTGCTGTCGTTACTCTTTAGTTTTCTGTTGAGGTCTATCCTGTAGAGGTACTCAAATTGGATCAGTGATCAATTTTTAGGTTTCATTGTAAACCTAATTGGTTCCTTACAATTACGTAAATCAATAGTTCAAACTGCACTCAAAGGTAAGGCATTTCTCATTTTTGTAGGAACTTCTGTACCAAAAATAATTGTATCTCCAATTATAGCCCTTCTAGGATGTAAAATATATCTATTCTCATCATTCCCGTAGTGTATGAGACAAATGTATACATTTCAATTAGGGTCGTATTCTATGGTTATAATTCTACCATATATGTCTTTTTCATTTCGTCGAAAATTAATTTTACGATATAAACGCTTATGACCCCCCTCTATGCCTTGCGGTAATGATTCATCTAGCATTACAAACTTCACCACAACAATGCTATCTGTAGATCAAATTATTTAGTGGATTGAATTTCACTTGATTGTCTACGGCTCTATTGCGTGTGCCCGGGGAAGAAATTTTGTGTAAATGTATCGCCATGCTATTAGGTATTTTGATTTAAGTTCTTTTTGTTCTAAGATGTGGTATAGAATAACCCGGTTGAAGCGTAATGATCATACGCCTATAATGTATTGTATGTCCCATAATAGGTCCTATTCTTCTACCCTTTCCGGGGAGTCGATGACTATTCATAGCTATTACCTTCACACCAAAGAAGAGTTCAACCCAAACTTTATTTCTGTCCTAGTTTATCCTGATTCTACATTAGACATATACTGATTTTTCACCAATAACCGAATACTTTTTTCTGTAACTACTACATATTTGATTCCATCCATAAATCTATTTTCTTCCCTATGAGTTCGAGTCTCAATAAGAATGCTAGTTCTTACTGTTTATATGTTATGATACAATATACCACACCAATTCATTATGTATAGATGATAAGATTTTACAAAACGTTGAGGCTTGTGAAACACGATTTCCTTAAGACAGATTTTGTTGCTCTTACGGTACTTGGAGTAACATTGGTCGAAAGTTTCCTAGGATACAATAACAGTAGTGATTGAAGTAGAAGCACATCTACCACAATCAATCGAACGAATAATGCCTTTTTCTATCACTGGAATATTTATAAAACACGAAGGATGGAAAAAGAGATTTTGAGAGCAATAGAATTTCGGCAAGAGAAATCCTAAGAGAGTATGAAAAGTGTGTAAAAACCCTTCAGAATCATGGCATTTTATAGGCATGGAGAGTGTTGGAACTTTGGAAAAAAATCCCCAAAATCTGCCATTAAATAAAAAATTAAACAGATTTATTGAAATCAAATCAATAAGATAAGTTTCCATATATAAGCAGATTTTGTCTCCTGAGGAAAATAAATTCGTGTTGGGCTAAAAAATTTACAGGCCCCTACCGATCTAAACATTTCGCATCATCCATGTTGAGTGGGTGCGCTCTAACCCCTTTGGGTTTGAACTTGCTCCCCCTTGCACATGATACAAGGTTACAAGCTTAGTCATTCAATTACCTTTCAAGAAAGTTCACATATATAAGCACATCCCACATTTGGTATTTAACAAATGTGGGATCTAAGCCTTTTATTTTTCCTCAGCAATATTTTCAAGTAGCTTGCTTTGAGTATCAATTTCTCATTCTTCACTCAACCATTTTGAGCATATGATATATCGTTGTAAAAGTCTCATAGAGTAGAAGATGAAACCATAAAAATATGATTCAACTCTCCACATTTACCTATTGATAATATGCCTCAAAGTTACCATAAAATGTAATTTTTTCAACATTATCTTCATTAATAGTCACTCGATTTTTAAGTAACTGTTTATAGTTTTCAAACAAGGTAAAAGGTTAAAATTCTATGTTGCAAATTATGGTTTAAAACTTCAATTAACAAGAATTACTATTCCGTTTTGGCCGCAAAATTAAAATATGAGATCTGAATTTAGTATCGAATTATTTTAAGCTATAATTAAATTTAATGTTTACAAAACATAAGTTAAACTCACTATCGGTTTCAGTATGATACAAGTAAGAGTGGTTTTCGAAATGTACTTTAGAATTTAGTTAGGATTTTGTTGAGAGACATTTCGGTGGTCAATGTGACTTTTAAAATTTGATCAAAACTTCTAAGCCAGGTTTTGAGATATTACATTTTATTTGTAACATATGAAAATAGCAAGCTTACTTTAACATTAGACGTGATAAAAATCATTTACTGCATAATTTAAAAAAAACTAACAGAACTTATAAACTTAACATATATTATCTAATCAGGACTAAATTTTTAAAAACTAAAAAGTATCTAATAATAAAAATTAACCTAAATTCGACTTTTTACTGATCATGATTGTAACACCTTGAACCCGGCCTAGAAGTTTAGACTGAATCCCAGATGTTACATTGATCACCAAAGTGATTGTAGGAAAATTTTACAACACGAGTTATCTTAAATTCCATTACAAACATGTCTACCCCTTTATGAACTAAAAACATTTATTCAATCTCTAATCAGAAAAAGAAAAAAAAATTAAGCTAGTTTATTTTGGAAACAAAATAGGATTTACGGGATAGATAGAAAATAGAACTTGCACCAATTTTTTTTAAAAACCTTACAATATAAAAATTGAATAACAAATAGTAACTGAAAATAAAACTGATAGTTTATTTCTGGTAATTATGCTGTTCATCAAGACTATCCCAGACCTCTACATACTGAATCCAGCATCAGAACTCAGAAATATACCTGAAAGGGAAACAGAGGGGAGTGAGCTACACAAGCTCAGTGTGATTTCAAAACCAAACTATCTACAACATCATAGAATAAGACGTCGGGAAGTAGTTCAATAGCGAACGTACTTACAGAGGTATACAGAACCAGAAGGTAAACTTGAAACTGACGTCCCAACAGGAAATAACAATTCAAGCCCATCAAGTCGCACACAGACACACAGTTATAAGTACTATTCAGTTAGACAAAAATAGTCAGATAGTCTCACACGTTGAACAACCAAACAGATGCATATGAATGCAGTCAGATATTGAAAGAACCCACCCATCCAGCCAAATCACCTCTTCGTCCCCCAATCACACCCCAAAAGAGCTGATTAAGCTCTTTCAACCAAAACACACCATATAGGACCTTGAAAGGCACATCCAACCCTACACACCATGTATGTAGACTAAGCTACTCAGATATATTACGTAGCAAAGTTATAGTATAAGCAGTACAGTGCAATGCGGTAATCCATTGTATAGACATGTTAAAGATTAAACTATCAGATCAAATAGTAGTACGCGACAAAGCTGGTACACATATAGTATTGTACAATAAATCACTATACGAACAAGTTGCAGTAGAACTTCTAGATCATATCAGAATCAGACTCCGTTCTCTTCGCAATCCCACCCAAAATACTTTATGTAAGTGCATGAATGCATCCAAACTCATTGCAATAATAAATACGTCAATCGGCAATCAGATAGAAATAGATATGCACACACATCCAACAAATCAGTTTTAGAACCAAACATCTCACACAACAGTCACAGATAACACATAAGCCGAAGCCTAGATCAGAATTCTTAGCTACTCTGACTAGGGACCAGCCAAGGCACACACAGAACCAAGTAAGTGACTTAGAACCACACGACCGTGTGGGTTAACCTAGGCCGTATGGGGGTCAAATTGCACGTATGGAGGGAGGCACACGGCCGTATGGCAAAGGCACACGCCCGTGTGAACTAGGGACATGACTATGTGAACAGGCCGTGTAACTCACTATCCAATTGCGCTAAAAAGGGTGTAGGACAGACATGGCCATGTGAAGGTCTTACACGCCCGTGTGTCCGCCAGACATGGCCGTGTGTCCAAAACACACGCCCGTGTGGGATCCCTAAATCTCTAAATTAGCCACACGGCCGTGTGGCTAGGCCATGTAGCACCAATTTACTAAATCCCTAATTCCCAAACACATACACTCGTGTGTCCAGGGGACACAATCGTGTAAAAATTGACAAAAAACCCCAAATTGGCCACACAACTGTATGGCACCCAAATTAGCTCGAAACCCCAATTCTCAAAAGTACACGGCCGTGTGAATCAACACACGCCCGTGTGGTCACAAAACCACCCTAAAACAACCTCGAAATCGCCGTTTAAGCTACCAAAATAATCCCTAACATTAGCAATAACAAGAGTGTAACGAGAGATGGAGTAATCCACTTACTTTCAACGACTAAAACCCAAAATCAATGGGTTAGTGCACATTCACAGAAAACCAATACAATAGTTTGCAAAATAAATAAAAAGAATAGACAGAGTTTGAATTACACACCTGATTCGCGATCGAAATCGTCCAAATACTGACTCGATGACAAATAACGAAGCTTCCACAATCCCTAAGCAACACCGTTTTCTTTTCAAAAAGAAAAGCAAAAGTACAAAAAGAAACCAAAAAAGAAAAAGAAAAAGGAGAACGTAAAAAGTAAAAAAGAAAAAGAAAAACATAATAATATAAAACTAAATAATTATATATATATTTAATCATAAAGAAAACTCTCTGTTTAACAAAATAAAACAAAAATAAGTAAATATCTAACTTAAATACACACACAAAGACTTGAACCCAAAACCTTAAGTTACACTAACACTTATTCAACCACCAGACTAGCAAACCCATTCTAATATTTAAATGTGCAACTGAACACAATAGCTTAACCTTCTCACTGACTCTAACCCAAAAACTTTTAACCTTAAAATCCAAGATGTTACAATAATTTTTAAGTTACTTCAATTTATTGTATAAAAGTGCCGAAACATAATAATTTATCATAACAGATCAAGATATACGCATGAAAAGATTTATTCATTACAGTAAGCTCAGAAACTACGTAAATTTTGGGGTAATTAATTCTGCAACTGTATATATAGTTGGACATGACATGACTATGAAATGTAGCTCTCAAGTCTCAACTATCCAAACGAAATAAAAACATGCAACAGTCAAGGAAACTGAAAAATATTGTCCTTTATTCTTACCACACTATGCAGGCTCGTGATCCGACGCCAAAATATCACAAAAAAGCAAACACAAATCATAATTACGAGCTATTTTATTCGGATTCAATTATAAATATTAAATAAAGATATTTTTAAAAAAAATATTTAAATTAATGTGCCGAAAATGGACGGCAGACAAAAATATTTCAAATATAATGTATTTGTTTGAAACATGAGATTAAAACAGAACATTACGTTTGGACGGTTTTGTGATTTCGATTTTGGAGGATGTAATGGATAGTGAAGTTCAGAAGTAATAATACCAGTCCTGTAATAAAATAACAATCTTGCTAATGTTTCTCTATTTACCAAGTGATAAGAAATTTGGTGTTTAGAAAATTTTTATCTCGTTAATTTTATTCAGCTTAAAATTTAATCAAAATTAATATGATTATCGCATACAAAAAGTCTTGGAAAAAACCCTAACAGTGTTATATCGGTTTTGTCGAAACCTTTTTTTTTGAAACATGGGTCGACTAGGGTTTTGGAAATAAAAGTTAAGACGGGGAGTCGCCACCGACCCTTTTGAGGTACGATCGGATCACCTCAAATTATTTTAATAAACTATTTTGGATTTATTAAAACAATAAGTTTTGGTCTACGAAAATCAGAGAACAGGCTCGGGAGTCGGTTACGCACGAGGAAGGATTAGCACCCCCGATACGCCCAAAATTGGTACCTAGTTGATTAATTAGTTTCTTAACGTCGAAAGTTTAAAAATTCGGAAGAGTTTAAAATCGATCCCTTTCATTAAAACGTTTGAATATGTAGAAGTAAAAAACGAGGCTCGCTTATTTCGAAGGAATGAGGATGCCGTACCCAGTAAGTTAGGATGCGACACATCTATTTCTTAAGATTAAGCGCGCCTTTCTCACTTAAAAAGGTTTATATATTTAAATCCCAAAAGGATATTTAATTATTTTGAGTCGAATGAAAAAACCAAAACCCAGTAAGTTAGGGCTTGATCTCTCGAAGTCTCAAAACATAAAATATTGCCTTAATTTTGAGATTCTTATCTCGAGATAATAAATGCCACATTCAGTATGTTAGGATGTAGCATTTTAAGGCCTCGAGAATAAGTCTTGTTTGAAAGCTCACACATTTTGATTTTGAAAGTAATGCTCGATAGTTCGGGCTTAATGAGAAAGATCGGAGCCTAGTAAGTTAAGGCTTGATTTTCCCAAAATACCCTAACACGAGCCATACTTTTGAAAGCCTTTGGATGAAAACTCTTAACAAAATGGTATTAAGCACGATTCTTATAAAACCTAAACACGAAATTACCTAAACACGAAATGATAAAAAAATGGGGTAAAGAAATAATTTATAATCAATACATTACAGTAATGAATCGTAATAACTAATGAATGCAAAATGATACGCAAAGTAATGATTACATAGCATGGCATCATGTGTAAACAATAATATTGATATTAGAAGACTAAAATTAATTTAGAAGGCGTATGGGACGGACTAAATAAATGAAATTAAAATCTTTGCACAAATAAAATGAATAATTATAAAAAGAGGTTTAGGGTTATAAAGATTTAAATAACATTTAAACAAATAATATACGTATAATAAGAATAAGGTTTTTAAAGTAAAGGAATCTTATATCGTGTATGCACATAAATGATATGGTATAAAATAAATTTATATAGTATAATACAAAAGCATACAAAACAGACAAATACGAAATATATCATATAACAAAATTCACATATAAATTCACACATTATATATAAAAGTATTTAAAATAGTACTAAAGAATATATATATATATATATATAAAGCAGTATGAAAATATATAACTATTAGAAAGAAAGATATATACGTAATATGTATAGAAATATAGTATAAATATAAAATATAACCAAAAAATAGGTGTAATATACAAAACATATATAATAACAGTATTAAAAATATATATGGAATAATATGAAAGAATATATATATGCATATAACTACAATATTGAAAGGTATAAATATGTATATAAATACAGTGTACGCAAGGTATAAAAAAGAAAGAAATTTATATTAGTAGATTAGCAATAACAATAATAATAAAGTGTTAGGGAATCAGGTGAATAAATAAATATACAAATAATTGAAGATCAAATTGGAATTTTATGAAATTTTGGGTAACATAATTAAAAGATAAAGGAGATAGCCAAGGACTAAATTAGAGCACGCTCGAACACCCAGGGACCAACAGAGGCAATAACCCACGGTCCCAATGTGCATGCGTTTAGCCTTAGCAAATCAGAGGACCCGAATGAAATCCGGAAATAAATCAAGGACCGAATTAAGAAATAAAAAGAGAATTAAATACAGTTACAAAAGGGGAAGGACCAATAGCGTGAATACCCCCTTTGAACCGAACGCGTGGGTCTTTGAGGTGTGCCGAGATGGTACCGTTTTAGCAATTGAAACCGGCTTGGAACGACACCTTTCCAAGGGCTGCTTAAATGCCTAAATCAAGCCTCAGTTTTCCCCAGATTACCCACCATTCTCAGATCAAACGAGAGGAAAGGGTAAAACCCTAAATTTGTTTTCTCCAAACCGCCACCACACGAGCCAAAATCAACGGCCATCCCAGTCCCGATTTGCCTTGAACCAGCGGTGGGCTCCTAATGAATGACTGATTTGGTCTCGTTTCAGGCGGTTATTCGAAGAACCCCTTTCGTTTCAGCCCTAAGACCCACGCCCGATTCCGATTACGACGGAGGGGACGAGGATCTTCGGCGATCTGTTCGTCAAGGTAAACGTACTTATCCTTTGTTTTTATGCTTATCTACTAGATAATAAGGGACTAACAAAGGAGAACAAAGGAGAAAGTAGGACAACAGAACGAACGTGAAATCACCTTTCAAAAATGCACTTGGCTTTGATTAATTTGCTTTCTGTTACAATTGCTATTCTTTTTTGGTTGCTTTGTTCTGATTTTCTCTTTTACACCCGTTTTTTGATTCTCAGAGGGAGAAAGAGAAAAAAAAAAAAGATGCATTTTTTTTGTTTACCATGGCTATATAGCCGAATATAATAATATTCTATCACTGTCCATTCGCTGTTTCCCTATTTCCATATCTGTTTTCTGCTCGCTCCTCTGTCTTGAATTTGCAGGTGACGGCGCTAATAAATGCGGTGGGACGAGGCTGAGTGGTGGTGGCCCTTGGTTACAGCGTCAACAGGTTGATGTGGCCGTGCCAGTAGGAGTTCAGGGGCCAGAGGACCTAGGTGCGGCGCCTAGGGTTTGCTGTTCCTCACTTCTGTCGATTGGTGTGGGCTGAAGTTGGTTGGAAATGGGTTTTGGGCTGCAAGTTAGGGTACTGGGCCAATCGGGCTTTGGGGCTAAATTAGTTTAGGTGGGTTAGTTGATTTGGGCTACCGGGTATGGTTTTTTAGGAATGGGTTTTGAACTTTGGGTTAAGGGCCTGTTAGGGATATTGGGCCTTTTTCCATTTGTAAATAGACATTGGACTTATGGATTTTATTGTTATTTATTTTGGGTTTGGTTTTATTGGTTTTGTACTTAATAATAGGCCGGGTCAAAATTGGCTATTACAGGTTTCAGTCAAATTTTTAATTCCAGCAACTTGTTTTTATCGAAATTATTAGTACTTAGAAAAGAAAATACAAACACATATGTCTAGTTGATACAAGAAATATATATATCTATATATATATAAGGATCTTTTTTGGACTCACATTGTGATTAAAATATTCTTTTTTTGCTTGAAATGAGGGTATACATTGTTAGTAAAAATGACTAATTCTCTCACTATGGGTATTCCTTAAAAAAGTAAACTATTAGCCGTGAAATATGTTCTAATTGATATATAATATGTTCATTTATTTATTTTAAAAAATTTTAAATATAAAGTTTTTTGTGTAAAATCTAGAAAAATCAAATTAAGCCCTGAGATTTTAACTTAAACATATTACTAATTAAAACCTCGTATGTTATTATGCATGTTTTTCCTAAATATGTTATGATTTAATTTAAATTTAAGAGATGGCATCAAATGTAAACAGTGGCAGAGCAAAAAAAATTTTAGGGGCCGAAATTAATTATATATTTTTATGATAGTAAAAATACAATTTTATTATTTTAATTGTCTATATTTTTATAATTTTTAAAAGGTTAAATCAATGTTTTATCATTTTGAGGAGTTAAAGTGCAATTTTATCATTACTAATTTAAAATTTTATAAATTATAAAGGCTTAAATTGAAAATCTACCCTTTTAAGAGGGGCCATGCCCCTATATCTCTTTGTGGCTCTGCCATTGAATGTAAATAAATTTAAAAAAGAATTAATTCTTTTGGGACAGATATAAGACACAAATTTTTTAATGAAAACAAAAAGTTAGTGTAACGTAGAAATAGATCATACACAAATATAGACCAACTATAACCCCAAAAAGCTAGCAAAGAGTTAGATAAAACCTAGAGATCTCAATTAGAAGCCTAGGCTTTCTCCTAGTAATTAAGGCAATGCTTCGTTGCCAATTTCAGCATATTTGAACTGAATCGTGTATGACTGCCACTCTAGTATCCATGCATCTTAAAATTATACATAAATGGTAGTGATATATGTATGAGATATTAATTTTGACTTTGTATAATTTTATATATAAATTTTTAATTTAATTTAATTCTTATAAATTACCAGCATAACATCATTTTATGTTTATATATATATATATATATAAATAAATGAACATATTTATTTTTCTTAAAATATATTTATTTAAAAAAGCCAAAATTTCTTACGCATAATTAAACAAAAATAAAAATTTCATAAAAATGATCACACTAAATAACCACCATACTATTTTATGTCTACCTGCCAAGAAATCTTTATCAGTAATGTTTATTTATTAATTATTGCTAGGCCTAATAAAATCAATATTAATGTTTGTTGGGTTGAGTTGTAATTAGTTTAATACTTTTTAAGTAATTTTTAAAGTTGGAGTCTTGTGAACGAATAAAATAAAATTGAGAGAGATTTAAAAATTTGATTTGACTCCACTTCAGATTTAATGATATTAAATATATAAGGGTCTCAAATGATAGAAGGTCTAGTGTTGCTCCTAGTCCCTGGACATTTTGTACACTTAGAAATTTATCCCCTACTTTTTTTTATTTAATATAGAAGTACAATTAGTAATATAAAGGCTTTAGTTAAATTAGATTATACGACATTTTTAAAATAAAGAATGCACTAAGTAGTTAATATAACACACGTACGTGGAAGGTCAAATAAACAAATGAAAATATTGAATGCGAGGTTGTAAGGTTTCTGGTTATTATAATTGCTCATGAGAAAGCAAGGTGAAAGTGAATATATTTTTACTTGCATGGCTTTCACATAGCTTTAAATTGGCTACATGAGTTTTGTTTTAAAGACCACATAATCCAACTGAACGAAAATCATTTAATTGTCTTCTCAATTGAAGTTCAATTGTTAAATAAAAAATAGTGAAAATATTAAGTTCTTGAAATTAAAAATAATATGTCTAAATTTTAAATGTGAGAAAAATAGAGAAACTGGGAGTGTAATTAAAACAATACAAATGATAAAATTATTTAATACTTAAAAAAATTGAAAACACCTGCCTAATCTAATTAATTTAAAAAGTTAAGATAATTTCTAACCCTTAAACTTAGAAATTCGGTTCATTTTAGTATTTGTATTTTTTTAGGTTCATTTTGACATCTAAACTTTGACAGATTTTCTTATTTTAATCCATGAATTTGGGCCCTGTAAAAATGTGATGATATGACATTATCTTGAAGTGTCATGTCATCACTTGAAACTTAAAAAAATATAATATGTATTATTTTCATTGTCTATTTTTTTTTTTAAATTCCAGGCAATGATTGTATACACTAATTTCGAGTCAAAATATAACTTGAAAAATTGGAATAAATCAAAGAGTTTTATTTATAAAATTGAGTTACAATTTTTGGACAATTCCTTTAATTCTTCTCTTCAAAGAAACTTCGATTCAATGGTTGCCTAGACATGATCTTGGATGCATGCAGTCCGCTTCAAGGATTGTCAAGATCTGATCATGAAAACAAGCTTGAAGAGATGCTTACTTGAGAAAGATTTGGATTCAAGGGTCTCTGAGACTTAATCTTGAGTCAATGAAGCACGCTTCAAGGGTTGTCAAGACTTGATATTGAAAACGAGCTTCAAAAGAGTTTAGATCCAAGGCTCTTCGAGACTTGATCTTGGATTGATGATTCTGCTTCAAGGGTCATCAAGACTTGATCTTGAAAATAAGTTTTATCTCATTTACGCCACTGCAATTGGATTAGAGAGAGTTTTGATCTAAGAGCCATCTAAACTTGATATTAGATGAATGATTCTGCTTCAATAGTCTTCTAAACTTGATCTTGAAAAACGAATTTAGTCTCCTTTATATTGGTTGAACAAGATCAATTTTTTTAAGAACTGATGCGGTGTACTTTAGGATTTTTTTTTGAGTTCTTTAAAGATTTCTTGAGATTTTGAAGAAAACTTTCTAATCAAAATCTTCTCTTCAAGCTTCAATTTTTGATCTTCTAAACTTTTGAACCTGTGAGGTTTTGTTGAATAGCAAAGAAGTGATCCCTTTTACAGTGTCAATTAATCATGTAAAAAAGATTTGTTATAGAATATAAATTATTCAATTAAGTGATCCACAAAGATTAAACTCTTTTATTTATTATTTATCTCATATTAATTTAATAAATTTGAGACAAAATAACTTTTAAAGAAAATAATATGAATTCTGAAAGAATTTAACTTCTTGATTCATCTCATAATTAATTAATTTAGTTAGAGATAAATAATAATGATACATTATGAATTTTGATTGGTCCAAATTCTTTTTTCATTTTATAATGACATAACACAATATCAAAATAACACATCACTATATTATTACGTAATTTAAATTTAAGTATAAAAATAAACCTAATTATGAAGTTTAGGCACTAAAATATATATAATTAGGGAACAAATTATACTAACCCTAATTTAAACATTTACCTTCTTAAAGTTTTGTTTTTTTTTAAAATAATCTCATTATAGGTTCTAATTGTCGAAACCATTTTTTTGAAAAAACGGGGGTCGACTTGTTTGAAAACGAAAATTAAAACGGGAGTCCCACCAATCTTCTTTTATTGAGGTGTGATTGGAACACGTAGAAATTTTGTTGTTTTTTAATAAAATATCTCGATTTACTAAAACAACGATTTTTTTTATCTACGAAATTTGAGAAAACGGGTTCGGGAGTCGGTTACGTGCGAGGAAGGATTAGCACCCTCGTCACGCCCAAAATCGGTACCTAATCAATTAATTATCGTCTATATGTCAATAAGCTTGAAAGTTGGAAAGAATTTGAAAATACGATCCTTTTTTTACATTAATGATAATTTTACTTAAAAAGTGCTTGAGTAAACCGAACCATGTGTTGAGGACCCTTTCATCTCGGGGTAACAAAAATGTCACATTCAGTAAGTTAGGACGCGACACTTAGAATTTCCGAGAATAAGCTCGTCCTTTAACTTTTTAAAACTCATGTATTAAAATTAAAAGGGTATTCGGCCATCTAGATCCAACGAGAAAAAATCACAACCCAGTAAGTTAGGACGCAATTTTCTCGAGCTTCCAAATGTAGAATATTGCCTTTATCCCTTTTTTAAAAAATTTTTAATTGTAGCGATTACAATACCGAAACGATGCGTGCTATTTAATTTGTTTAGGCAATTAAATACAAATGTTATGAATGACAAATAATATGAAGTTATGAATAAACGAATTATAATATATACAACGACAATAATCATACGTTATTGAAATGCTAATATTAATAATCAAAAGAATGAAATGACCAAAAAATAAAATGAATAATGAGACAACTTTAAATAAAATTAAAAATACATAGAGAAAATTTAAAGTGAACAGTATAAAACAATTTAAAATAATCAATATATGAAATGATAAAATAATGTATAGGGCAACATAACATAAAATAGTTTATAAAACGATTTAGAATACTATATGAAAGTTTAGGTGAATAATATGTGAAAAATAAATTTAAAATGGGATGTGTATAAAAAATATATACAAAACAAATAATTTATGAAATCTTAAAATAAATAATAATCAAAAGATTTACAATAAATAATAAAACAATTTACATGTAAAATTGTGTACTAAATGACATATAAGGGATTAAAAATAGAAAACGTATATAAAAAAGTTGAGAATAAATAGCTTAAAAATATTTCAAATAAAAAATGCGCGAATAGTTTAAAATAACTAATATAAAAAGCTTAAAATAAATAGCATATAAGGTAGTTTAAGCTACATAATGTATGTAAGTTTAAAATATATAATATGTTAAAGTTTAAAAGAGATGATATATGTATAAACTTAAAACAAATAACATGTAAAATAGTTTAAAATAATACATAATGAAACAGATAAAGGATTGAATTAAAATCAAAACAAAACTAAGGGTATAAATCGAAGAATAGGCCATCAAGGACCGAAATGGAATGCGCTTAAAGAATGAGGGTTTGATTGGAAAATATTCCCAACCCTTTATGCGCAGCATTCAAAGGCCAGTCTCTTCAAATAACCGGAGGACCAGAATGAAACAGAGACAAAATCCTGTGGCAAAAATCGAAACGAAAAAAGGACCTCAGTGAGACGCGCTGCAAAGGCGAAGGACCCAATACGCAAATAGACCAGAGGTCAAAAGGGCGCGGATCTCCCCCGGAGCGGGTCAGGTCACACGGGTCTAGGCCTTATACGACGCCGTTTTGAGGCCATTGAAACGGCCTTAAACGACGCCGTTTCATTTATTCAATAAAGGGCCAAATTTTTTTAAAATTTTAGTTGCTGCGGGTTAAGAGAAAAAAAAAACCGTAAAAGCTTTCCCCCTTCAGTTAGGGTTTCAGGTTCACTTCGGCGCCGGCCTTTGAGCCCCCTTCGGCGGTCTATTACACCACCGATGTGTCCGGTGGTCAACAGCAGACAACACGGGCTATTTTGCCCCCGTTCAAGGCATCTTTGAAGGCCGAGATCACTCAACCAAAGGAGCCTGAAAGTAAATGACCTCTGTCCCTTTGGAACCAATGCCGACGACGGAGGAAATATCCGATGAAGCGTCCACGGGGTAGAGGTAAGCCTTTCTTTCTTCCCCTTTTCCTTTTTTATTAAACTAGATTTGAAATGAAAAAAAAAAAAGTAAATCGAAAGGCAAAAGAAGAGAAAAAAAAACATTTTCTTTTTGCTTCTATTGTTTATTTTTTTCATTTTTCAATGCGCGTGTGTAAAATATTACATTCGTTCCTGGGCTACTTTATAGCCGAAAGAAAAATACAAAATATTGAATTTTTTTTCAGCCACTGCCCTTGCGTGTTGGTGTTTCTGTTCCTCTTTTTTGGGTATGTTTGCAGGTCGGGGAAGGTCAACGAAGGAAGGCTTCCGTTTTGGTGCAAAGGACGGGCAGAGCCAACCCTCGAGCGATGTTTGCGCCGAGAACGCACGTGGTCTGCAGGAGGGAGGCACGGTGCTAGGGCTAGCTAGGGTTTCGGCTGGTTGAAACTTGGTTTAGACATTGGGCCTATCGGGCCAATAGGAACTGGTCTTCTTAGTTTGGGTTCATTGGGTTTTGTAATTGGGTAGGGGTTTGTGATTATAGATTGTTTTATTTATTTTTTATTTTGGTTTGGTTTTTTAGTGGGCCGGGCAATTTTGGGCCTGTACACTAATCATATCTGTTCCTTTTAATACAATGCCTAAAACTACTCATAGCTCCTCTCTAATGCATAAATAGGAGGATAATACACTTAAGTATACTTAAATTAATATCCTCTTACGCATTGATAATAATACTCATGTTAAACTCAATTGTCCGATATTAAAGTTAATAATAAATAAAAGGCAAATGGGTCCATTATTTCCGGGGCAAAAGTCTATTTGAATAGGTGCATTGCAAATGTTAAAAAATATAACTTCACCGCTGTTTTCTTTTAAAGACCTTGGCAACTAGCTAGGTAGCCATTGAAAATTTTTTCCTTTCGATTTTTATATGTGTCCAGCTGTTAGAGGAAATTCGTGTGCAATCCACAACCAAATATATTTTATTCATACAATGCCTTGATTGATGTTGCAATCAGTGCCAGTCATCTTCAATGGTGGAATTGCACAGTTGTCTGAGCACGCTCTTATTGAAACCTCCGGCAAAAGTAACGTAGGTTAAAATTATAGTTTTGATCCTCTATTTTGCTCAACTTTAGCACTTAGTTCTCTTATCTGTTAATAAAAATAATTAAAGATTTATTTTAGTTAAAATAATGATGTGAGTTTTTCTATAGAATACTCGTTCCGAGACAAAATCTATTTAGCATTTAAAAAGAAAAAGATTATTTTATTACTTAAAAAAAAGCCCAAGAACAATGATGAGCAAGGATGGATAAAGACCCTAACATGCAACAACAACATCACCAATACAATATGTAATATTACAAAAGAAAATAGCAGGGATATAAATCATAACATGATTAATGCAAGGTCAGAACTCCTGTTAAGAAGGCATTAATTAGGGTGGGCAAGTTTTGGGTAAAACTAAAATTAATTCGATTAATCTATTGAATTTGGTTAATCAATTGGTTAATAATTTTTTGAAAGTTCAGTTAATAGTTAATTCGGTTTGAAATCGGTTAATTAACTAAAATTTTATATTTTTTATATACATTTTACATATATTAACTTCGGTTAATTTTTTATATGTTTTATACTTGTTTTAACCAAAAAATAAAAAATATATAAATTTCGATTAATTCGGCTAATTGAATGAATTAACTGAAAGAAAAAGTTTGTTTCAGTTAACGGTTAAGGATTTAAAAGGGTCAGTTAATTCGGTTAATGGTAATTCGGGTTGGTTAACCAATTGAACACCCTTAGTATTGATAGCTGAACAATGGATCTGCAAGTGTTGAGAAAAACGCAAAAAGCCTGGTGACCCAATAGACACTTTAGTAAGTTGTAGTTATTAGTTTAATTTAAATTCTAAGGGATATATATACTAGAAAGTTTAAGTTTTCTTATAACTCTATTTTATAGATAAGTTTAAAATTTAAGTCGTTAATGTAATTCAATTTATATCATTGATATAAGGGGGGACTCAACTATAAATATAAGTCTTTCTTACCCTCATTTTTATTATTCAAAATTGAGTAATCAATACACTGAGAGCATTTACTCTAAGCTTTATTGAGTCTTCTTTTTGCTTGTTACACTTTAGTAGCTTTCTAGCCTTAGTACCTTGGAGAATTCTTTAGGATTATCAAATCCGAGGGTTTAGCTGACTTATGCAATTTGAAGTGAATTCTCTTCCCAAGACTGCATGGTTTGCTTGGTTAAAGTCCAAGCCCGTGACAGTTGATGTTAGAGTCAAGCTCGGTTAAGGTGCTAAGTTGATATAGCGACTCATGCAAAAGGTCAAGATGTCCCACCAAAGATGGAAGGACTAAGAAAGCTAGTAGTTCGAGGGATATCCTATTATTGAGGGAAGGTAGAGTTGCCAAACTTGAAGAATCCATGTGAGATATGAAGAAAAGCCTCGAGATTGTTGAGAGCCACATCAAGGAGTTGGACTCTACAAAAGATAAGCTCAAGGGTATGGTACTTTTAATGCCACTGTGGACATGTTAACCCAGATAAATAATGCGCTTGAACCCGTGGTAGAGGCTTTGAAGAAAAAGATGGACGAGCTTAAGGGGGAGCTTGTATTATGCAATGCAATCGTGGGTATTGATATGCTAACTGTGACACTTAGACATAAGATTGAGGTCCCTAAATCGAAAGAGCTCCAAGGGTGCCAAGTCTACAAAGGATGTAAACAACAATTTTTGGGGAATGGAATAATACTTTTGAACTATTGGCATCGATGATGATGCCACCAAGGTAAATATTGTTTATATGTATTTTACTAATGTCACTATTTTATGGTGATGTCGTAGGTGTAGAGATGAAAAGCGTGATGTGACCACTATTAGAACTTGGGTGGAGTTTCAAATAAAGTTCAAAAAATAGTTTTGTGAACTAATGCTTCAAAATTTTAACTTTGGTGAAAAAGAGACATTCTTTCCTTTTATGGATGGATTTAAGTTTTGAGACAAGCAAGAGTTGCAACGGAAAAGTGTCCAAGATGATGGGATCTTACATTTGAATTCATGTTAGAACTTTAATCAAAATACTTAAATTTCAAAACTAAAATGAAAAAAAATCAATTTATGCTAAATTAAGAAATAGGAATTATATCTTAAATTTCAAAACTATAATTTGGCTCAATAAGGGTAGAAAAAAGCTTTTAATTGTTTGGTTGTCTCAGCTTCTGTTGCGAAATTAAACTTCCAATCTCACATGGAATTGAAGACAAAAAGGATTAACTTGAACCCTTCCATTAATGATAGAGCATTTATCAACACCTATTCATGGCAATTTTATTTTAAATGAGTTGAAACTTATATAATTTGTAAAAGTTATTTCAAATAATTTTTAAAACTTTTTTTTGGATATATTTTTCTAAAAACTTAAATATGATAATATGGTATGTTTATGGGTTAAAGTCTAGTATGAGTCCTTAAACTACTATATAAAGTTTATTTTAATCTCTTTACTAGAATTTGTTCCAGATTAATTTTTGTGTATTATTTTTTGTAAATTATGATACCATTAAAATTTGTCATTAAGTTATTGACAGTTTGAACAAAGTATATCATAACCAATTAATTTACTTATGACTTGATACCACCTATAAAAAACCTAATCATCTGTCAAAAATATCCATATGTCTTTAAATTATCATATGGCTAAAATATAAAAAAAAAAAAACAAAAAAACAAAAAAACAAAACAACCCGTTAACTATCATGACTGTCCCCTACCAATTCCCGTGGACAACACCCCCAAAAAGTTCATTGATTTCTCATTCGTACCCGAGGCGAAGCTAGATTTTTTGGGTCAAAAATAAATTATAAATTTTTAAGAAGTTAAAATATAATTTTATCATGTATTAATTTATGATTTCATTATTTTTTGAAGAAACTTAGTGGAATTTTTTTCATTTTTGAGGATCATACATTAATTTCTTAATTTAAACATTTCTTAAAGTGCTACACAATAATTTTTCTATTTTGGGGGGAGGGGGGAAAGCCCCTACCAGCACTCCCCTAAACTCACCCCTGCTGCCTTGCATAGGAATTTGATGATTGATCTCGAATCAATGATGTAGAACAATTTACAGTCTTAGCTCAAATCAGGCCATAGCTTTTCTCAGCTCAATTTTTTCAACCACATGATAGTTCAAAGATACATAGATTTTTTTAAAAAGGAGAATGGTTGAGCTTTTACGGGTCAGGTCGTGGTTGGGTATGATATATTTTGTCCAAATTATTATTAACTTGACAACAAATTTTAAGGTGACATGATTTGAATAAGTTTTTAATATATAAAGATTAATCTAAAGCAAATTTTAGTAGAAAGTTTAAAATGAACTTTACATAATGATAATATCTAGAGGGCTGGTAGGGGCCTGCCCTGCTAAAATAGAAAATTATCTATTTAGGTTGTCGAAACCATTTTTTTTCTAGGTTTTGAAAAATAGGGGATCGACTTTAAAATTTGAAAAATAGAGTCGCCACCGACCTTTTTCGAGGTGCAATCGGGTCACCTTGAATTATTTTAATAAAACAATTTGAGTTGTTAAAACAATTAATTTTGGTCTACGAAAATCAAAGAGTGAGCTCGGGAGTCGGTTACGCACGAGGAAGGATTAGCACCCTCGATACGCCCAAAATTGGTACCTAGTTGATTACTTAATGTCCTATCATCGAACGATTGAAAATATTTTAAAAATACGATCCTTTGTTTAAAAAGAGTATTTAAAAAAACATTGAAGCGAAAAATCGAGACTCACTTATTTCAGAAGAATATTAATATCGAACCCAGTAAGTTAGGATGCGACACCTCTATTCCTTGAAGATAAAACTCGCCTTTTTTGCTTAAAGGGTTTAAGTGTTTAAATCAGAAAGGGTATTTAATTATTTTGAGTCGAATGAAAAATCGGAACCCAGTAAGTTAGGGCTCGATCTTTCGAAGTCTCAAAACATAAAATATTGCCTTGATTTTTGAAATTCCTATCTCGAGACGATGAATGCCACATTCAGTAAGTTAGGATGTAACATTTCAAAATCTCGAGAATAAGTTTTATTTGAAAGCTCACATGTTTTGATTTTGAAAGTGATGCTCGATAGTTCGGGCTTAATGAGAAAAATCGGAACCTAGTAAGTTAAGGCTCGATTTCCTCAAAGTACCCCGAACACGAGTCATTCTTTTGAAAATTTTTGAACGACAATTTTTAACGAAAAAGAACTAGACACGACTTTTATAAAACACAAACATGGAATTATGAAATACGAAATAAAGAGATAATTTAATCAATGCATTACGATAATGAATCATGAATAATCAATGAATACAAAATAGTGTGCATAATAACATCATCACAACCAATAATATGAACTTACAAAAATTAGAACAAATCCAAGAAAAGTGCAAAACAAATTGAAATAGATAAAGTCAGGAAATTTTAACAAATGAAAATGAACGTAAGCTTAGGGCTATAAGTGTTCAAACGAAATTTTAAATAAACAATACTACTTAATAAAAGATAAAATTTTTAATAAAGAAATTATATACCTATAAAAATATGTGTACACTCATATAATATTTAAGATATTAACATAAAAGGTTACTAAGACAATGGCAAATACACATATATAGTAAAAAATAATATACATAATTTAAAAAATATTTAAATATACATATATAATACACTAAAAATGTTTATACCATTGGATATACATGAGGTAATATAAAAGTACGTGTACATTTTAGAAATGAAGGTACACATGTAATATGTATAAAAATATAGTTTATGTATAAAATATAACCAAGAAGTAGATATAATATATTATATATATATATATATATATATATATATATAATATTGAAAATACATATATGAAATAATATAAAAGAATATATATATATATAACTATAATATTGGAAAGTATGTATAAATATCCTATGAAAAATACATGTAAATATAATATACATACGCAAAATATGGCTAAAATAATATATATAATATATACCATATATATTAGTAATAATAAAAATAACAAAAAAGGAAACATAATAATAATAATAACAAATAATAATACTAATAATCATAATAGCAAAAAGGGTAAGCAAAAACAATGGAGGGACGATTTTAAGACCAGAACAGAATCTAGGGCCCAAATTAGGAATTAAAAGAGACAAATGAACCCGATGAAAAGTGGGCATAAAGAACAGGGACCAAAACTGGAAATAAACCAGTCCCCTGAGTGCTGCGTTCATTCGCGGACCTTGTTGCAATAATACTGAAATTCCAGGGGGCGATTTTGAAGTGAAAATAAAGCACATTGAAGGCCCAATTGAATGCCAGCATAAACCAGAGGGATCAAACACGGAAATATCCCCTCACCGCTCAAACACGCGGGTCCTAGGGGGTACCCGAATCGGGTCAAAATGGGTCAACTTCGGGTCATTAATACGGTGCTGTTTTAAGGCCATTGAAGCTGGCCTAAAACGACGCCGTTTCAGGCACCACTTAAATCCTCAAAAACCCTAACTTTAAAAGCACCAAATCATTCAAAAATAAAAAATGGAAGGCACGAAAACCTTCCCTATTCTCTAAATCGACAGAACGGGAATGGAGACCAATCGCCGTTCGGTTGCAATAGGCCTTAAATCGGCGACGGGCAACCAACAGAGGGCCGGTCTTGTTCTGTTTAGGGCGGACATGCAAAAAGGTTGCTGTTTTGAGCTCCCAAAATCGCATCCAACTCCGATTACAGCGGAGAGGACGACGACGTGGTAATCTGCTCGCGAAGGTGAGAACTTTTCCTACTCTCTTTCATTTATTTTACGAACAAAAA
The DNA here is from genome assembly GCA_020496765.1 of Gossypium stocksii. Taxonomy (NCBI): domain Eukaryota; kingdom Viridiplantae; phylum Streptophyta; class Magnoliopsida; order Malvales; family Malvaceae; genus Gossypium; species Gossypium stocksii. Next base: position 8,420,939 of record CM035621.1, on the reverse strand, counting down.
TAGGGTAAGAGATGAAACAATAACAGGGTAAGGGATGGAAGAATAAATCGAAAAACAAAGAAAAGGAATCACCTTGAAAACCAACTTCTGTTTTTTTGATCGATTTTTTTTTACACGTATATTCTGATTTTTTTAAGAAAAAGAAGGGAAAAAGGAACCCGTTTACTTCCGTTTACAATAGCTTTTATAGCCGAACCAAAGAGGGAGTAAAAAGGGCCTATTCGTTTCTTCTTCTTTTACTGTTCTAATCCTATACACTACTGGTTCTCTGTTTTCTTCGCTGGTTGCTGTCGATTCTCCATTTAATGTTTGCAGGTGATGCGACGGGAGGGGTGGTCGACCTCTGGTGGTGGTTCCAGGAGAGTAGGTGCATCGTTTGTACTGGCGGCGGCACTAGGGTTTCTGTTTCTGAAACCCTAGTCTGACCCTAGGGTCTGCTGGAGCTTGGGTCACCCGGGTAATGGGTTACTCCGGGTATGAGGCTGCTGTTTGGGCTCTTTAATCTGAGTGGGCCTCCGGGTTTTAGAATTTTAGGGCTCCGGGTATTAGGCCATTAGGGTCTGTTATGTTCCCTTATTTTGGGCCCCGGACAAAATTGCCCTATTACAGCTGCCCCTCTTTGCTCATTATCGTGTAACGAGAATAGAGCAAAGACTCAAAAAGGGCCAATTTTGCCCGGTCTTGTTGGGTCTTGGTCTCTCGGCGCTTTTTCTTCAATTAGCCTCGAATCTTCGATCTGCTCCAAATAACCTTTGGATGCCAGACTCAAATCTTTAATCTGCTCCAATAACCATTGGATGCCGGATCTTCTATCTTCAATCTGCTCCAATAACCATTGGAAGCCAGATCTTCTATCTTCAATCTGTTCCAATAACCATTGGATGCCAGATCTTCTATCTTTAATCTGCTCCAATAACTATTGGATGCCAGATCTTCTATCTTCAATCTGCTCCAATAACTATTAGATGCCAGATCTTCTATCTTCAATCTGCTCCAATAACCATTGGATGCCAGACTTAAATCTTCAATCTGCTCTAATAACCATTGGATGCCAGATATTCTATCTTCAATCTGCTCCAATAAACATTGGGTGCTAGATCTTCCATCTTCAATCTGCTCCAATAAACATTGGATGCCAGATCTTCTATCTTCAATCTGCTCCAATAAACATTGGATGCCAGATCTTCTATCTTCAATCTGCTCCAATAAACATTGGGTGCCAGATCTTCCATCTTCAATCTGCTCCAATAAACATTGGATGCCAGATCTTCTATCTTCAATCTGCTCCAATAAACATTGGATGCCAGATCTTCTATCTTCAATCTGCTCCAATAAACATTGGATGCCAGATCTTCTATCTTCAATCTACTCCAATAATCATTGGACGCCAGATCTGTGAATGTTATCACCTATCCTCAGGGGGACCTGTCTTGTAAAATGTGATCATGCTTGTGCAAAATGCTTCGGAAACTATGATCGAAATGAATCAAATGCTCCTAAACATGTTATAAATGACACTTGTATGAATGCGAAATGTCAAGAGAATGGTCATTTTTAATGTTTCAGATTGTCTTTATTTGTTGCCTCTCAGGGCTTTATGTAGTATACTGCCCTTTTTCTCAGCTAGAAAACCCAATGAAGCGATCATTTTCTGCTCAAATTACTTGCCCCATCGTATTCTCTGAAATAAGGTTCGCATCACTGACGCAATATCTTACTTTTTAATTCCACTGATGAAGAATTTTAACAGGTAGTCTCAAATGGAACTCTTTTTCCACCATTAAGTTTGGTAAGTTTTAAACATCAGTCCTGTTTCAAGTTCTCATATTATTTAGAAACTCTTCAAAGTAATATGCAGAATCCTTTTTGTTCAGAGCATCATTATCCCATTAATCGTTACTTTAATGAAAGATGCTTGAAAAAGAAAGCTAAAATAAATGAATTAGAACGAGGTTTGGGGAGCGACGCTCAAATCAAATGAGTAGATTGGAGTGGAAAATTTAGCTAGAATATAAATAATAGTCAATTGACTAAAATAGCACATTTTGCTAGAATACTGAGGACGGAGAATAATGAAATGGATGCCCCAGAGATCTATGGCTGAGCTCCCCTGTATAACATCTCTTGGAGGCCCTTTTGATCCTGATACATGTTTAGACGTCCCAAAAGCTTTCGTTGACGCCTTAGCGTTGACCCGTCTTATTGCTTTAAACATAGTAAGATCACCCTATGTGCTACTCTTGATCAAAATTTGAGCCGCCCTTTTCGGGTTTTCGACTCAAGATCTCCTTTAGCCTCAAGGTGCCCTTTGTGGGTTTTCACCTTGGCCTCTCCGCTTTTTTTTTTAAAGCGCCCTTTACGGGTTTTCACTTTGGTTTTCTTCTCTTCTAAGCGAAGTATTTCTTGACGGAGTCTGCATTCACTGGATTGGGCAAGTTTTTACCGTCCATCTCAGCTAGAATCAAAGCTCCTCCAGAAAAAGGCTTTCCTCACCACATAAGGTCCTTCCCAATTTGGCATCCATTTCCCCCTAAAGTCCTTTTGTATTGGAAGGATTTTCTTCAGAACCAGATCCCCTTCATGGAATTCTCTAGGGCGAACCCTCTTGTCGTAAGCCCTCATCATTCTTTTTTGATACATCTGGCCATGACGAATAGCTCTTAGTCTTTTTTCCTCAATCAAGTTCAACTGGTCATATCGAGATTGGACCCATTTAGCTTCATCCAATTTCACTTCTGACAACACTCTGAGTGAGGGGATTTCAACTTCGATGGGTAGGACCGCCTCCATACCGTAAACTAGGGAGAAAGGTGTTGCCCCGGTGGAAGTTCTGACAGACGTTCGATAAGCACAAAGGGCAAAATGTAGCTTTTCATGCCAATCTTTATAGGTTTCTGTCATCTTTCCCACGATCCTCTTGATGTTCTTATTTGCTGCTTCTACCGCACCGTTCATTTTTGGACGGTATGGAGATGAATTGTGGTGCTTGATTTTGAATCGACTGCAGACCGCTGCTATTGTGCTATTGTTCAAATTCAGAGCATTATCTGATATGATTCTTTTCGGCATTCCATATCGACATATAATTTTTTTTTTTAAGAATCTGCTAACGGCCGTCTTGGTAACATTGGCATACGAAGCAGCTTCAACCCACTTGGTAAAGTAATCTATGACCACAAAGATAAATCGATGTCCGTTCGAAGCTTTTGGTGATATCGGCCCAATCACGTCCATGCCCCACATAGAGAAAAGCCATTGGAAAGTCATAACATGTAGAGGTGAAGGTGGCACATGGATTTTATCTCCGTAGATCTGGCATTTATGACATTTCTTTACATAGTTAATGCAGTCCCCTTCCATGGTAGACCAGTAATAACGATATCTCATAATTTGTCTGGCCATTGTAAAGCCATTAGCGTGTGTCCCACAGATGCCCTCATGGATTTCTTCGAGGATTTTCTTAGCTTCGACAGCATCTACACATCTTAACAGCACTTGATCTTTCCTTCTTTTGTATAGAATCTCTCCGTCCAATACATAGTCAATGGCTAATCTTCTTAACATCCTTTTATCATTCTCGGTTGCCTGATCTGGGTATTCACGATCCCTCACATATCGTAATATATCGTGATACCATGGGTGGTCATCTTTTTCTTCCTCGTCAATGCTGCAGCAGTGAGCTGGAGTTTCATATATACTCATTTGAATGGCCTTCACAACTTCTTGCCTGCTTACTTTGATCATGGTGGCTAGAGTGGCCAAAGCGTCAGCCATCTGATTTTCATCTCGTGGGAGGTAACAGAAGGTGATATCATCGAACTCGTCCATTAACTCCAAGACTATTTTCTGATAGTTGATCAACTTGGGGTCTCTCGTTTCCCATTCGCCTTTGAGTTGATAAATCACTAGTGCAGAATCCCCATAAACTTCTAACAGTTTGATCTTGCGATCTATGGCAGCTCGAATTCCCATGATGCATGCTTCATATTCGGCCATGTTTTTGGTGCAGTCGAAATTTAGCTTGCTGGTAAAGGGGTAATGATCTCCATTTGGAGATACCAATACTGCTCCGATCCCGTTACCTATAGCGTTAGATGCTCTATCAAAGTTAAGTTTCCAATAGGGGCTTTCTCGGGCATCTTCCTCAACAGCCGCAATATGCATTAAATCTTCATTTGGGAAATCAAAGTTTAAGGGTTCATAATCTTCTAAAGCTCTACTGGCCAGAAAATCTGCTATCGCACTTCCTTTGATGGCTTTTTGGTTCACATACACTATGTCGAATTCTGAAAGGAGAATTTGCCATCGAGCCATTCTTCCGTTCAAAGCTGTCGCCCCCATCATGTACTTCAGGGGATCCAATTTTGAGATGAGCCAAGTGGTGTGATACAGCATATACTGTCTTAACCTTCGTGTTGTCCAAACCAAAGCGCAACATAGTTTCTCAATTGGTGGGTACCTTGCTTCACACTCAGTAAATTTTTTACTGAGGTAATAAATAGCCTTTTCCTTCTTTCCTGACTCGTCGTGTTGGCCAAGTACACATCCCATGGAATTTTCAACTACTGTCAAGTACAGTATCAATGGTCTTTCAGGGTTGGGTGGCATTAGTACTGGGGGATTGGTCAAGTACCGTTTGACTTTGTCGAAAGCCTTTTGGCATTCTTCATCCCATACCCCTGGATTGTGCTTCTTGAGGAGGCGAAAAATAGGGTCACATTTCTCGGTTAATTGTGAAATGAACCGAGCGATGTAGTTTAATCTTCCTAAAAAGCATCGTACCTCTTTCTGAGTACATGGCGGGGATAGTTCTTGGATGGCTTTGATTTTGTCTGGATCAATCTCAATCCCTTTTTCGCTAACTACGAATCCAAGCAATTTTCCCGATTTGGCTCCGAAAGTGCATTTGGCCGGATTGAGTTTTAGCTGGAACTTCCTCAATCGCAAGAATAACTTCCTTAAGGCTTGTATGTGTTCCTTCTCTGTTCGGGACTTTGCAATCATATCATCGACATAAACTTCAATCTCTTTGTGCATCATGTCGTGAAATAGGGTTACCATAGCCCTTTGATATGTTGCCCCCGCATTTTTCAGTCCGAAGGGCATCACTTTATAGCAGAATGTCCCCCACATGGTCACGAATGTAGTTTTCTCCATGTCTTCATGATGCATCTTGATCTGGTTGTAACCGGAGAAACCGTCCATAAAAGAAAACAATGAATAGCCCGCCGTGTTGTCTACCAAGGTGTCAATGTGAGGCAATGGGAAATTATCTTTCGGGCTTGCCTTATTTAGGTCTCTGTAGTCCACACACATTCGCACCTTTCCATCTTTTTTGGGAACGGGAACGATATTGGCTATCCAGTCTGAGTATTTCACCACCTTTAAAAATCCTGCGTCGAACTGCTTTTTAACATCTTCCTTTATTTTTAGCAGGACATCAGGTCTCATCCTCCGAAGCTTCTGTTGGACTGGCTTGCATTCCTCTTTTATAGAGAGTCGATGCACCATAATTTCAGTATCCAAACCCGGCATGTCCTGGTAAGACCATGCGAACACGTCCTTAAACTCCTGGAGTAACTCAATCAGATCTTGCTTGGTTCCTGCGGTAATACTGGTCCCAATTTTTATCTCCTTTCCGTCTTCTAAATCCACAATCTCTATCAATTTTTTGTGAGGCAGGATTTGTTTCTCCTCTTGTTCAACCATTCTCAATAACTCAGAGGCCAAGTCATAATCTTGGTTATTTTCAAAACTTTCAGAATCCTCTATACACACATCTTGTTCAAAAAGGGACTCCGAGTAGTTGGCAGCATCGCTCACGTCATTAACATCTGGGGACCTGTTTCGGGGATAATGGAAGATGCAAAGAAATAATAGCATCTAAGAATGATTGTTCGATCGTAAATAATAAAGAATAAAAGATTATGTATGAAATGGAATGAATAAAAGAAAATTTGTTCAAAAAGTGCACTTTTCATTGAGTTAAAGATTTTGGGACAAATTCAGTTCACAAAAGATGATTATTACTCCTAGGCCTAGAGTAATAAATGTTCTAGGACATTACTCTGAAATAGTCCTAAACACTACAGGAATCTCTTTCGCAGTCCAGTTGTCTAGAACACTCCCAGGCTTAAAAGGGCGGATACCCCATAAGCTCCTTCCTTCAGCCTTTTCCTCGGATATACCATTGATGTACATGCCCTCTATTATTCCCTCTATGGTTCTTTTCTTGCAGGATTCCTGCCCAGGATTGATGAATCCTCCTGATACGAAAGTCTTGGATATATGAGGGAAAACCATTGGTTCCCACTTGATTTCTTTCCCGCTCAGCCGTGCTCTTCGCCTCTCTTGCTTCTTTTCCAGTTCCTTCTTTTTCTGTCTGGCGTCTGGCTTGAACCCCAGGCCGAAACGGTCTCGCTTTTCTTTCAACAGGGGCACCTCTATTCTGCCTTGGAGATACTTCCCGAGTCCCTTCCCCGGTAATGCTCCTTTCCCCACGGTTAGCTGCAGACCCATCTTCGTAGTCTTGGATATTCTAGGCTTTGGGATCTTGTTCTCTTCACCCACAAAAGTAGCATTCACAAACTCCAAGGATCGTAACGAACACTCAATGGCTTCAGCATCCGCCTCTAAATAAGGTGCATCACTGGTCACAGACGCAATGATCTCTTCTTCTGCGTTGATGGTGATTAGTCGATTTTCTATCACCAATTTCAGCTTTTGGTGCAACGTGGAAGGAACCGCCCCTGTCGAGTGAATCTATGGTCTTCCCAGCAAGCAGTTGTATGAAGGCTTGATATCCATTACTAGAAAATCCACCTCATATGTGCTGGGTCCGATCAAAAGAGGCACTTCAATTCTACCCATCACCTTTCTCTCTGTGCCGTCAAATGCTTTCACTATGTTTTAACACTCTTTCATGTGAGAGCTGTCTATGGGTAATCTATTTAATGTCGACAGGGGTAGGACGTTCAGAGCTGACCCGTTGTCAATCAATACTCCTGGCAACGTGTACCCCTTACAACGCGTGGTGATGTGCAAGGCTTTAGTCGATCCTCGGCCACCCGGTGGTATCTCATCGTCATTGAAGAAAATAAAGTTATCGGCACTTATGTTGCTAACTAATCGATCCAGTTTATTGACAGAGATATCATTAGTAACATATGTTTTATTCAAGATCTTCATCAGTGCATTACGATGGACTTCAGAGCTTAGGAGTAAAGCTAATACTGAGATACGAGCTGGTTGTCTGCGCAGCTGTTCCACCACGCTATATTCGCTGTGTTTTAAGAATTTTAAAAACTCTCTAGCTTCTTTTTCATTGACCGGTTCATTAACTGGATGTTCAGGTTTGGCCGTTTTTTCTTTCATCTCTTCGACTACTGGGGCTTTTCCTTTTGTAAGTTGTGTCTTCTCAATAGCTATATCATAACGTCTCCCGCTACGTGTGTAGGAGCCTCCATCCTGACCTTCCTTTGAAGTATCAATCAAACTTTCTTTTCCCGGGGTCGTTACGTTGCAGTTGTAATTTCACGGGACCCTTTTGCTGTCTTCATAGGGAAAGACTGCAGGTCTTTGGATTATGAGTTTTGGTGGCACTTGCATTCCTGCTTCATTGTTTGTGGGTCGTGATATAATGATCACAGGATAGTTAACTGTTTGCGCCGCTGATTCTCCCTCCGATGCACATATCTCTCTCTCTTCAGGATTCCGAGTTTCTTCAAAAAACTCCATTTCTTTATTCATCATTTCTTGTACGATGGCCTTGAAATCCATACACTCTTGGATCTTGTGCCCCACTTTGGCGTAAAACTCACAGTAGTTTCCCTCTTTTTCAGATCTTTCTCTTGAATCCAATGCCATCAGTCCTCTCTTGACCATCTCTTTCCATACTCTCCTTAATGGAGTTCTAACCTCCGCAACCTTATGTTTGATCTTTTTGTTTTGGTCTTCACTTATCCCATTCACTCCTTGGTCGGTATGGCTAGGGAGCGGGTTTCCTGCCATGTTGGGTACGGCCGGATCATCAAACCTTATATTCCTATTTTGATGAGTTTCTCAACCATCTTTTTGAATGCAGTGCAATTTTCGATCGAATGCCCAGTAATTCCCGCATGGTACTCACATTGAGCATTCGTGTCATACCATTTGGGATACGGAGGCTGTAATGGCTTTAGATAAGAAGGGGAGATTATGTGAGCTTTGAACAAATTCTTGTACAGCTCCCCATATGTCATAGGTATAGGAGTGAATGATGGCCTTTCAGTGTTTTCTCTTGAATTAGATTCTTGTCTCGCTGTACTATTTCGATTAGTGGTCACTGTCTGTGGTTGGTTTACAGTGAGTGACTTAGACTGTCCTTTACTAAATGTGCTCGTGTTGTTCACCTCGTTATCTCTTTTCCTCGGGACCGATCGTTTAGCACTTTCGCCGACCTCAATTTTGCCACTCCTCACATTATTCTCAATCATCTCGCTTGTCATCACTATGTCAGCAAAGTTTTTGGTGGCACTTCCCAGCATGTGAGTGATGAAAGGGGCCTTTAGAGTGTTAATAAATAGCATCGTAGTTTCTTTCTCTAAAAGTGGCGGCTGAACTTGTATGGCAACTTCTCTCTAACGTTGCGCATATTGTCTAAAACTTTCATTAGGTTTTTTCTCCATATTCTGGAGAGTGATCCTGTCGGGGGTCATGTCCGTTACATGACTATATTGCTTCATAAATGCTTGAGCAAGGTCCTTCCAAGAGTTAATTGCAGTACGGCTTAACTGGTTGTACCATTTAGAAGCCGCTCCAACCAAGCTATCTTGAAAGTAATGAATTAATAGCTGATCATTATGGATGTAGCCCGTCATTCGCCTACAAAACATAATGATGTGATGCAATGCAGATGCATGAATGCAAAAAGAGTGTCGATTCTAGTTCAATTCCATATAGGAAACTTTATTAGAACACAAAGCTCTTTACATAAAGTAAATTACAGATATGGCTTTGCCTTAATGCCTAAAGCCCTAATTTTTTCCAACAAAGAAACTAACTCTTGTTCTCGAGGATCGTACTTTATGCTAAGGACATCTGCTTGGGCTGCCAAAGACTGTAAGTGTTCAGCCACCTCTCGTATCTGTGCTATGGCTCCTTCCATAACGTAATCTCTTCTTTGGATCTGATCTTGAGAGCGGTAACACTCTTCTTTCCATCTTTCCTCATTTTCCTCCAAAAACCTAACATGGTTTTGACAGTTTTGCAAATTCATTTCTAATTCTTCGGTTTTCTGCTTCATTTCTTCAATCTTCGATAGGCTAGCCTTCAGCTCTATCACAGAATTACGGTTCTGATGTCGTCTAAGGGATTCCTCTAGCTCCGCCACTCTAGCTTTTAACTCTTCTTTCCCTTTTTGGCTTTCCAATACTCCTCTTTCTAAGGTTTCATTTCGCACTTGAGCCTCTTTATATCTTGTCTCCCACCGCTCAGCCTTCAATCTTTCTTGCCGGACTTCTTGCTGCCATTCTTCTGGGGTTTTCCCTAGACCAGCCTTTCTTAGTGACGAACACACTCTCTTATAATCAGTCTTTAGGCTATCCAAGTCTTCCTCTACTTTGCTCTTCCCCTTTTTTAGCCTTTCGGCTTCTGCCTTCTGGATGTCGACGTCCATGCTCAAATACATTTTCTCTTGCTCTAACTGTTTTATTTGTTTTCCCATTTCTGAGCTTCACTTTTCAAAGTCTTGTTTTATAATTTCCAATTCAGAGGGGACTACCTGTAAATACTCTCCCACTGGTCTAACCTCTTCTAAGCTTGGTCTTGGTACGTTGTCGTTGACCTTTCTACTAAACCAGTCATTATACTCGGGTGTCGCCAATCCCACGTTCTGATTTTTCAATCGACGAGTCTTATTCCAAGCCATAGAAATCTCTTTGACCCTTTTTCTATAGTTCTCTCCCCTATACGAAAATTCGCATTCTCCTAATCCGTACGTCACTGGTATAAATTGCTTCGACCAGTACTGCCTTAATACCATTAATGGGGCGTAACCAGTAGCTCTCCAAATTCTGAGTAATGGGACCCAATCGAAATCACCACATCGATATAGAATTTTTTCGGGCACAAACCAAGGAGCCCTCCATTCGAAGTCACCGTCTTGTAAGTTTTGAAGAAGCGCGATCTAGTTTTCTTCAGACACATCCTCTCTTCTTGGTGTAGCCATCATTTCTCTTAACGGGGAATAATCATTCAAAAAGACCCAATAGGAGGGTTTGTTCACATTCCAAAAATAGCTATGAAACCAAACTAAAAGAAGTTGTGCGCATCCTATGAACCTGCCTTCTCCGGCTCTCCGACACGCACTTAGTGACCTGAAAGTTTCCGCCAAGATTGCAGATACTGGCGTGATCCCCTTGTCGAGTCGATCAAAGAGGTCGGTGACTGCCTCGTCCACATATCCCAAAGCCTTAGGGAATAGAACTAATCCGTAAATACTTAGTGCAAAAATATCGACTTTCTTTGTCGTATCAGGATGACCCAGAATCAGATCTCTTAGGTTTTTCCATGGGACGCACTTATATTCTCCTTTCTTCTTAATCTTAGCCGTGATCCATTGCTTACTCATTCCCGTAATATTCATCAACTTCTTCCAAAAAGCCTGGACATAAGCAGCTCTTGAATAGATCTTATCCACCTGCGCCCTTGGACAGTTTAGTAAAGCAGTGTATTCCTCAATGGTTGGTACCAAATCCACTGCTCCGAAGGTAAAACAGCTATATGCTGGGTTCCAATACTGAGCGAGGGCCCGGAACAAATTCTCGTCCACCTTAACATCTAACAGATACGGTAAATCTCCATACTTGTTGTAGAACAACCTTTTAGTCTCATCATCCCACTGACACTAAATTTCTCCTAATTCCTGAAGGCTGTTTTGCGTAACAATGATGCGGGTATAATCCCATAACTCTGATACATACCCCGTAGCTAGGCTATCCCCTTTTTCCAATTGTGCTGTTTCTGACCAATTTTGGATTGCCGCATTGCCTTTTACTTTATCAAGAAGTTCGTTTTTCATGGTCGAGCTCCCTATTTTAGCAATCGGACCCAAATCGACACCTTTTTAATGCAATATGTAGAAAGCAGAAACACAAAATGTCAGTGCAATATGTGGGAAATAAAACACAAAGTGTCAGTACAATATATGATAACATTCAAAGCATACATAGAAGCAGAGAACAGTCAAGGACCTATTAGGGTAACCACTAGGGTTCGGCGTGGCTCTACCTAGGTAGGCTCCTAAGGGTTCTTTATATGCGGTTTTAGGTTCTAGAGTAGGGGTACCTGAACCAGCAAATTCCTCGATCCTCACCCATTATAGGCTCATATGGATCGAGTTCGATTCAGGGGAATACATTTCCCTATGGCTGCACGGAGATGAAAATCTCACGAAGCACATAGGTACGAATGTATTCCGGAAGCGGTTCACTATCCTACACGGAGGTGAAAACCTCACGAAGGAGTAGCTTCTTGCTTCCACTTAAAGGTATGACCCGACGGTCATGCAATGTAATGTACAAGTATATACAAAAAATCGAAACATAGAAAGAAAATAAGAACAAAATAATAAAGACCATAATTCCAAAACGGATGAAATGCGAAAGAGAGATCGTATATTAAAATCAAAATTTCAATTTTCGACAAAAGGACCGGAATTAATCAACTTGCGGCTTGACCCACAAACTTGGGTCCCCAGTGGAGTCGCCAAGCTGTCGAAACCATTTTTTTTCTAGGTTTTGAAAAATAGGGGATCGACTTTAAAATTTGAAAAATAGAGTCGCCACCGACCTTTTTCGAGGTGCGATCGGGTCACCTTGAATTATTTTAATAAAACAATTTGAGTTGTTAAAACAATTAATTTTGGTCTACGAAAATCAAAGAGTGAGCTCGGGAGTCGATTACGCACGAGGAAGGATTAGCACCCTCGATACGCCCAAAATTGGTACCTAGTTGATTACTTAATGTCCTATCATCGAACGATTGAAAATATTTTAAAAATACGATCCTTTGTTTAAAAAGAGTAATTAAAAAAACATTGAAACGAAAAATCGAGACTCACTTATTTCAGAAGAATATTAATATCGAACCCAGTAAGTTAGGATGCGACACCTCTATTCCTTGAAGATAAAACTCGCCTTTTTTGCTTAAAGGGTTTAAGTGTTTAAATCAGAAAGGGTATTTAATTATTTTGAGTCGAATGAAAAATCGGAACCCAGTAAGTTAGGGCTCGATCTTTCGAAGTCTCAAAACATAAAATATTGCCTTGATTTTTGAAATTCTTATCTCGAGACGATGAATGCCACATTCAGTAAGTTAGGATGTAACATTTCAAAATCTCGAGAATAAGTTTTATTTGAAAGCTCACATGTTTTGATTTTGAAAGTGATGCTCGATAGTTCGGGCTTAATGAGAAAAATCGGAACCTAGTAAGTTAAGGCTCGATTTCCTCAAAGTACCCTGAACACGAGTCATTCTTTTGAAAATTTTTGAACGACAATTTTTAACGAAAAGGAACTAGACACGACTTTTATAAAACACAAACATGGAATTATGAAATACGAAATAAAGAGATAATTTAATCAATGCATTACGATAATGAATCATGAATAATCAATGAATACAAAATAGTGTGCATAATAACATCATCACAACCAATAATATGAACTTACAAAAATTAGAACAAATCCAAGAAAAGTGCAAAACAAATTGAAATAGATAAAGTCAGGAAATTTTAACAAATGAAAATGAACGTAAGCTTAGGGTTATAAGTGTTCAAATGAAATTTTAAATAAACAATACTACTTAATAAAAGATAAAATTTTTAATAAAGAAATTATATACCTATAAAAATATGTGTACACTCATATAATATTTAAGATATTAACATAAAAGGTTACTAAGACAATGGCAAATACACATATATAGTAAAAAATAATATACATAATTTAAAAAATATTTAAATATACATATATAATACACTAAAAATGTTTATACCATTGGATATACATGAGGTAATATAAAAGTACGTGTACATTTTAGAAATGAAGGTACACATGTAATATGTATAAAAATATAGTTTATGTATAAAATATAACCAAGAAGTAGATATAATATATATATATATATATATATATAATATTGAAAATACATATATGAAATAATATAAAAGAATATATATATATATAACTATAATATTGGAAAGTATGTATAAATATACTATGAAAAATACATGTAAATATAATATACATACGCAAAATATGGCTAAAATAATATATATAATATATACCATATATATTAGTAATAATAAAAATAACAAAAAAGGAAACATAATAATAATAATAACAAATAATAATACTAATAATCATAATAGCAAAAAGGGTAAGCAAAAACAATGGAGGGACGATTTTAAGACCAGAACAGAATCTAGGGCCCAAATTAGGAATTAAAAGAGACAAATGAACCCAGATGAAAAGTGGGCATAAAGAACAGGGACCAAAACTGGAAATAAACCAGTCCCCTGAGTGCTGCGTTCATTCGCGGACCTTGTTGCAATAATACTGAAATTCCAGGGGGCGATTTTGAAGTGAAAATAAAGCACATTGAAGGCCCAATTGAATGCCAGCATAAACCAGAGGGATCAAACACGGAAATATCCCCTCACCGCTCAAACACGCGAGTCCTAGAGGGTACCCGAATCGGGTCAAAATGGGTCAACTTCGGGTCATTAATACGGTGCCGTTTTAAGGCCATTGAAGCTGGCCTAAAACGACGCCGTTTCAGGCACCACTTAAATCCTCAAAAACCCTAACTTTAAAAGCACCAAATCATTCAAAAATAAAAACTGGAAGGCACGAAAGCCTTCCCTATTCTCTAAATCGGCAGAACGGAAATGGAGACCAATCGCCGTTCGGTTGCAATAGGCCTTAAATCGGCGACGGGCAACCAACAGAGGACCGGTCTTGTTCTGTTTAGGGCGGACATGCAAAAAGGTTACTGTTTTGAGCTCCCAAAATCGCATCCAACTCCGATTACAGCGGAGAGGACGACGACGTGGTAATCTGCTCGCGAAGGTGAGAACTTTTCCTACTCTCTTTCGTATATTTTACGAACAAAAATAGGGTAAGAGATGAAACAATAACAGGGTAAGGGATGGAAGAATAAATCGAAAAACAAAGAAAAGGAATCACCTTGAAAACCAACTTCTGTTTTTTTGATCGATTTTTTTTTACACGTATATTCTGATTTTTTTAAGAAAAAGAAGGGAAAAAGGAACCCGTTTACTTCCGTTTACAATAGCTTTTATAGCCGAACCAAAGAGGGAGTAAAAAGGGCCTATTCGTTTCTTCTTCTTTTACTGTTCTAATCCTATACACTACTGGTTCTCCGTTTTCTTCGCTGGTTGCTGTCGATTCTCCATTTAATGTTTGCAGGTGATGCGACGGGAGGGGTGGTCGACCTCTGGTGGTGGTTCCAGGAGAGTAGGTGCATCGTTTGTACTGGCGGCGGCACTAGGGTTTTTGTTTTTGAAACCCTAGTCTGACCCTAGGGTCTGCTGGAGCTTGGGTCACCCGGGTAATGGGTTACTCCGGGTATGAGGCTGCTGTTTGGGCTCTTTAATCTGAGTGGGCCTCCGGGTTTTAGAATTTTAGGGCTCTGGGTATTGGGCCATTAGGGTCTGTTATGTTCCCTTATTTTGGGCCCCGGGCAAAATTGCCCTATTACATAGGTCATTTAGAAATTTTAAAATTTTAAATTAATAAAGGTAAAATTGTACTTTAACCCTTTAAAATAATAAAAAATTAATTCAATCTTTTAAAAATTATAAAGATATAAATTATTAAAAATTAAAATTTAATTTGGACCCCTAAAAAATTTTTTACTTAATAAACTTTAACCAATATTTATATGTATTCAACTCACGTTTAAAATTACACCAAAAAAAACATCACGTTTAAAATTCAAAACTCACGTAACATTAACAAATTCCTTTTTATATATGTTTACTATTGACTCACACGAAGAAATTTTTATGCGTAAATAATAATGTAAGTTTTGTGCTTCAAACCGATAACGTGAATTTTAAGTTCAACATTTAATGTTAATGGGCTATGGGATGAACCAACAAGCTTTATGTGGTGAAAGATGGAAATGTGTCGATCCAACTTTTATTGTGATGGTAAGAGTTTCTTCAGAAAAGGGTATGCAAGTAATACTCATATCAAAGGTGCTTCGTCGTTTTCATGTGCTGTGGGACAATGGCACAAAATTATCCATTTCACTCTTCAAATTTTCTAACCCTAATTCTCTCTCTCTCTCTCTCTCTCTCTGTTGTGACCCACATCTCCCCTCACAACCTGGAATCCACAACTTCACATGGATGCAATATTTTCATTGAAAATGATGTGAAAATCATGTCCCCAAATTTCCATAATATATAACCTTCCTCCCATTTTGCTGCTTTTTAAACATGATATATAAGTATAATATGGTTTCAGGGCTTGCTCCCCCATCTGTTCCAAAGTGTGCTTTTCTTTATTTTTGGCTTTCGAAGACTACTGTTTTGGGGAAATTCATGAAAATACAACTTCCAAAAGTTTGGTTCTACAATTTGCAATCATTCCTTTATCATTTACTTCTTGTTGGATCGATCTAGAACGAATTAAATAATTTTTTAAATTAGAATAATTTTATTCCGATTTTGTTCTTACCGGAAAAAGAACTTAGTATAAAGTAAACTTTTTGAGACCCAACTTTATATTTGGCCCAGAGATTAGGTCTGGTATAGTCTGGGGATATTCCTAACTGTATTACTAAAAAGAAAAAAAATAATAAGTGAGATATTTTCTTGACAAGGAATATTTTATGTGATAAAATTACTATGGACGGTATTATATTAAGAGTCGAACTTTATTTTGTCTATTCTATTTAAAAACAGATAAATTAATTTTTGTATGTTAGATTAAATAGTAAATTGATCATTTCATTACGTGATGATGTAGTTTGTGGAGTATTTTACTATTTGATCTAATGCACAAATGATAATTTACTTATTCTTTTAATAGAGGATAAAAAACAATTTAACTCTTAATGCTCGGACCTTCATGATATTTATGTAATAGAAAGATGGAAATGAATAATAACAAAAAGTAGATATTAATTTCCTAAAGTTATTATTATTTTGGTTTGTATGGTGTTGGATATTCGAATACATCATTCAAATTTGTCTTATTTATACATTGACGGATTTCTTAACCCAGTCCCTGTTTAGATGTTTAATTCTTAAATGTGTTCTTTTAAATGATTTAATAAAATTTGAAATATTTATAAGGTTTGAATATATTTTTAATTTAAAAATTAAACGGATAATGAATAGATTTATATTTTTAGTAAATTAAATAAATTATTACTGTATATCATGAAAAGTAGTAGTAAATAATAGGTTTAAAAATGTGTGAGGTCCCTATGGTCTTTTGAACTTTAAAATTTAGTCCTTGTATTTTACTTTTAATGCATTGAGTCTATGTACTTTTTATTTAAAAATATTAATCCCTTTATCCAATTTTACAATTATAAAAAACAACACTTTTAGCTCTCATATTTATATTCTTTTAATTCAATTCTCCTATTAAGAAGTACATGGAAACTATAAAAAATGAAATTTTTTTTTATACTTTCAATAAAAATCTCTAAAATTTTAAATATTAAAAATCTTTTACAAATTTCCAAAAATCATGAAAAAATAAAAAAATTTAAAATTCTAAAAAAAATATAGAGATTAAATTTTAAATAAAAAATTAACCATTAATATATCAAAACCTAAATAATGAGTTACTGCTATTAGATAGCCCTAAAGAGAGTAGGATGGTCATATAATTAAATTAAAGCACTAATGCGGATTAAGTTTTAATTTGGTTAATATTATTATTAATGAAAGAGGACATAAATTTGAGTATATTGAAGCACATTTATTTTTTTATTTAAGAGTAATTCTAAGTATTATATAAAAAAATAAAGCACCAATAATTAAAAGAAGCAAATAATAAATAAAAATAAGATAATTACGCCTTCCGTCCTTCTTAGTTGATGCCAAGTTTTCTTGTTCTGTTCAATTTATTTACTTGAATTTCAATTACATTAGAACTTTTATTACATTTTTTTAGTATTTATACATACATACATACATACATATATACATACATGAATAGAGAGTAGTGAGGTCAGGGCTTAGCGAACTGATTTTCTGAATATTGCTTTCAGTCCCTTTTACTTTCGGACAGAAAAATCTGAAACAATGGAAATATCAAGCAATGTTCTCCTCTCTCTCTCTAATCAGTGCATGTCCATGTCACCGACCATGCATATATATATTAAAGGAGGTTTGGCTTCTTTTTTCTTTTTCTGAAATTATTTATGTCTGAAGAATTTGACAAAACCAGGTTGTAACAATTGGGAATAATGAGGATTATGACAACTAATAAAACCTGTATGACAACAAGGGAAATAATTAATATTGATTTCTTCGTGTTTAGACTGTAAAGTTAAAAAGGTGATTGTTTTTTTTTTTATTTCATGCATGGAAATCATGTAGGAAAAGCAGCAATTGTAGAGCAATGACATGTTTCTCAAGGACGAAAATGACCCCCTTTTTCAATGATAATGCTCTTTATCTATCTTAATTTAATGGTGAAGAAGCTTTCTTGAAACCAATAAGTCCCACACTTTCTTCACCTTTTGGTTTTCTCCCAGATTTATTCACTAAGCTTCATCTTGTTGATCCAACAGATTCCTATGTTTGCTCTAATTCTTATGAACACATTAATATGTTCATACATAAGAAGATATAAATTTTCGTTTTATATAATTAAAATTTTTTTTATATCTGTTTAATGATCTATAAAAATTAATTTTTTCGGAATGTGTTTTGCTAATGTAATTTCTTTTTGAATATATGAAATTAAAAACAAAAATTTTGTCCACCCAGATCCATATCCTATACTGTGGAGTGGCTCAACTCAACTGGTTTCATTTTCAGTACCATTTTCCATTAGGTCAAGGTCCAATCTTTGTAAATGAAAATGGGTTTTTATAAGGCCTAACTTTCATGGATTTCAACTATTAGTTTTATGCACATCAAGTGAAAAAAAATATGGTAAAGCCTCGATATAATTTGTCTAAATTTTGCATATTATAGAGAGGTGACTATTATATATTTATAATAGATAATTATTTTAAATTTATCATATAATTCATAAAGTGAATTTCTATTAAATAAAAAAATAAGAATAATGTTCAAAAAAGAAAATTAGAATCAAATCAACAAAATTAATAGATGTATAAAAAGTGCATGTATTATTACTTTTATGCATATTTCATTAATCAATATGATTTTCAGACCCGCCAGATTAGTTGTTGATGGTTGTGATTGCTCGAGGGATAGAGAAGGCCTCTGGATTTTGCATTTTCTGAAAGAGACGGTTTGTTTTCCTAATGGGCTCTTGGTTATCTTTTTGTTTTTGATGCCTGTAGGGACTGGTTGAGCTCAATAAACCAGCTGGGTTCTCTTTGGTTTTATCCAAGAGATGCTTTTATTTCCTAGGAAATTGTTAATTTTTTTTTTTTTATCTTCTATTAGTTGTTATTGTTGTGTTTTTTTTGAATCGTTTTAATAAATGAAATCTAGTCTTTTCCTAAAAAAATAACAAAATAACTGTTAACCAGTGATCAAAGTACATGCTGAGTGTACTATGCATCACACTAAAATGCGTGTGTAATTCCTATTACACTAGTACGAGTGAACAGTAACATGGTTTTCAACTAAGATATTAAACAGGAAAGAGTAGGCAAGAGAATTTCTCAAAAATTATGGAAAATTCATCTTTAGATATGATACCTTCAAGTTCTTATACGCTAAACCTTCTTTTAGTTAATCTCCTACTCTTTTTCTAAGAAAACTACTGCAAATAAATTAGATTATCTATAAGTATCCTTGATCAAGCCGAACAGAATACTCTCATACCTGTTTTAAACCTTTATAAAGCTTTCAGAAAACCCTCAAGTTCTTTCATCGGATCACTGGCATGTTCAAAGTCAAACCATAGAAATTACTCCGAAATTTCCACACCAATGGATGGAGCATGGGTATCCCACATCCATTTTGGAGCACTCAAACTAGCGTTAAGCCACCACAGCAGTAAAGGACAACCAGTGTTTGCCAGAATAGCTCTCTTAGACTTAAGATACCTAACATAAGGACATGCATGCATAGGTATTGCTGGGACATCCTTCAACTCAGGAATAGTCTTCTTGTTCTTTCCCAACTACAACATGGCGCTCAAAGATCCAACACTACTCAAATGCCTCAAAGTCTAGATCTAGATAGCTAAAGTAGAAATGGTAAGCGCAACCAACGAAGCAACACTTCACTACCAGATAGCTTATAGAGTCCAAGATCATGCAATTGACAACGCCATCCCAACAAAGAATGAGATCCGATTCTTAAAGTATGACACGCAAGATAACTACTTGTGTGCATGTCTAAAGTGGTCAGAAGAGAACAAACGATCTCCTTACTTCCGTCAACATGGATGACCAACTACGAGAAGTTCCACGAGAACACAAAATCGGTATAGTTGACGGAAGCCACATTCACCACAAACGCAGACAAGAAAATGATCATAAAGTTCAGACATGACAAGAAAGACGAAGAAAATGCCATACACTCAATCTTCACTACACAGTTCATGATGCAACCGACATTCTCACATCTCAAAATGTGCAGTTCTCGATGTTCCAACCAAGGTATGAATATGAACCTTGTTCGATGAACAACATTATCTACAACTTTAGAGCTGATGGATATCCAGTCCAGTACTTCAAAGATCCTGAAACAGGACACTGTCCATGGGATATAAACTGTGAATGTGATGGATGCTATGAAGATAGCCTCACTTGTAAACTATGAACCCTTCAGACCAAAGAAGTCAAAAAAGAAAAGCAAAGGCAAGTGTTCTTCTGAAAAGTCATTTTTACAGAAGATACCTTGACGAAGACCCCTTAATTGCACCACTAGGATAAGACGGCGACAAATACTAGTACATGGTACAGCAAACGCCACCTCCATGGGTAACAATAAAACAGGAAACACCTCCTCCAATAACCTAGCAACTTAGGAAAATATTTAAAATAATAAATATTACTATAATTGTATTTTCTTCTTTTCATATAAATTCTTTTTAGTGATAATCATTTTAGACTTAGATAAAAAAAAAAACCTTAAGAAGATATAAAGAAAACCAAAACAATTAATCTCCTATGTTGAATTCGCATCCAATTAAGTTTTTGTCGTTAATTAAAATAATCAATTAAGCTCATTCAGTAACGGTTTTTGTCATTGATCACGTTGATTGTTAAAATAAATTAATAGACCAATCAAATTGTGACACATAGAAGCTTTTCGTTTCATCTAATATTTTTCCCATAAAAATGATTAAAAATTATAAAATTATAAAATATTAAAAATATGAAAATTGATATAAACTTATAAATATTATAAACTATTATAAATATTATAAAAATATAAAAATTCTAATAAATATAAAAAATAAAATTAAAAAAACATATTTTAAAATATTTAAATTTTTATAAGAAGGTATTAAAATTCTATAAAATTAATAAAAAATATAAAAAATGTTAAAAGTATTGAAGTTGATATAAACTTATAACAATTATAAGAAATCATAAAAACTTGAACCGGATTGGATCAATCGATTGGACTAGTTAGATCGAAATCAATAAGGGTACCGGTTTGTAAAAAGCCATTAGACCGGTTGACTTGGGAACCGAATAGTTAAACCAATTTTTTTATTTTTAATGTTTTGTTTTATTGAATTGGACGGACTAGTCGAATTGACAAATCGATGGCCTGACAGATTCGACCATTGATTCGGCTTTGAAAATCTTGGTCAAAATATTTCATTTTAACATATACTACTAGTTGATAATGAAATTTTGGTTTGACAAAAAATATTAAAAAAATAAAAAGTCAGTTCAACCTTCCGATTCCCTAATTAAATAGTCTAATGGTTTCTTTGGATCAATACTTTTTTCGATTTCAGGCTAACCAGTCCATCCAATTGATCCAATCCAATTTAATTTTTTATGATTTTTATAAGTTTATATCAATTTTAATATTTATTATAATTTATTTATAATTTTTATTTTTAAGAAATCAGATACTTTTTTTATAATTTTAAACATTTTAAATAAAATTTATTGATTTTAGGATTTTTATAATTTATTAAATTTTTATATGTTTTTATAACTTTTTTATATTTTTAATAAGTTTATATTTACTTTAATATTTTCAAATATTTATATATTTTTAATGTTTTTTTATAATTTTAATAATTTTTATTTAAATATTTTTATTTTTACTTTATATCTTCTTATTAACCGATGGAAAAATAAATAAAAAATAAAACTCAAGGTAATTAGATAAAACAAAAAATAAGAAACAAATGACTTAGAAAAAATTTATTTAAGAAGTTTTTAAGTCTATAGAATGTTTAAAATTACCCATAACTTATCCCAAATGCATCTTAACATGCTCGAACCTATATTTTCTTACACCGACAACAATATCAATAAAAACCGAGCTAAAACTCTATCAACCATAACAAACATCTAAATCAACATAATATAAGGTATAATATTTTTTTGAACATATATACCGTATAATATAAGTGATAAATGGAATTATACTTTGTAGTTTTCTTCTAATTTATTATTTAATAATAAAATTTTGTGGTTGGTATAATTTTAAAAATTTACTCTGTTTATCATCAAAAACAAAAATAAAATTCCCACAAACAAAACCAGAAACAAAAACGAGTTACAGAAATTTCCTGATTGAAAGCTGAAACACTCTGCTAGTTTTTCCCGCCAAAGAAGAGAAACCAAAAGAATTAAAATCAGATGTTTTGTTATTCTCTGTTTCACCATTCACCTCCTTTAATCACCAAATGGAAACCACAGCTTTTGTTCTTTAAACCCAACTTCAAATCCCAGTTTTCCCCTCTTAACTTCTACCCAAACCAAAACTTTCCTCACTTTTTCACCAAAACTATTTCTGGGTATCCAATAAAATCCCCTGCTTTTTCTTCTTCTTCTTTGGAGGATGAGTTCGACGTGGAATTAGGCCGTCTTTTGTCTTTGTTGCCAGAGGAGATGAGAAGGAGAATCAGTGAACATGAAGAGTTAAGAGAGTTGATTGAAGTGGTTATGGATATAGGGAGGAAACCTTTGGCTAGGTTCCCTTCAGGGGATTTTGTATTATCTGATTGTCCAATCACGGTTCAAGATATCGAGCATGCTACTTCTCAGGTGCATCATTTTTCCCCCTTTGCTTGTTTGCATATTAAGTTTTGGATTAACTCCTTTGGATAGTATTTAAGGAGTTATCTTTTTTTGTTTGTTTTTTTTTTCCTTATCGAAGTATGCTAATGAGTACGTACATTGTAATGATTATGAAACAAAAAGGATGGCCATTGAGGGGAGAGAAAATAAATGGATATCCTTTGTTAAATCGGGTAAGGAAAAGGGAAAAGGGAAAAAGAAAAAAAGAAAAGAAAATCACAACATATGGGTGTTTCCATATGCATTTTTGTCAAATTATCCTGGGGATATTTTGAAATTTTCAATAGGTTGAAGGGCATTTGGTTCTGAGGTAAAAGTGAATGCTAAAATACATGATAATTTTGAATTATAGTGTTGCTGCTGAAGCATTATCGTCTCAGAACGTGGATGCCTGGTGGTTTTCTTTTTCCCCTAATGGATTTCAGTAATACATTATCACTGTCATGAGACTATATGGCTCTCAATGTTCTCAAAGTGGTAGCTGAAATCTGCTTGTTTTATCATAATTTACTTGTATCCTTTAAACAATCTTAGTTGAACTAGGATCTCTTCATTTACTAGAGCTTGCAGTTTACCTTTCTTTGTTTTGTGAAGTCTGTTTGCTCATTACAAGTACCAAAAACTGCAGGTTGGGGACTTTGCCATCGATAATCGAGCAGGCATCAGCCGAACATTACATCGCATTAGTGCAATCAGGAATCGGAAAGGCACAATTATTGGTTTAACTTGTCGAGTTGGTCGGGCAATTTCAGGCAGTGCTGATTTATTGAGAGATTTAGTTCAAGATGGGGCTTCTTTACTGCTCATTGGTCCTCCGGGGGTGGGAAAAACAACAATCATTAGGTTTGTTGTTTCTATCTCTGATTTGTTGATTTGTTTGGCAAGGTTGGATGACTAGGATTGCTTTCCCCATTCTCATTCTTAATATTTTGCAAAGTTGAGTGCAAGTATTTCAAAATTCAAACTAAATTTTAACTGGTTACCAAGTTAATGTCTCTTTACTCAATAGAATTCTCTAAATTTTTTAAAAGCAAGATGATCATGTTTATTTATCCTGCTGAAGTACAATACCAAGAGGAATCAAGTGGAACCGTTCATGTCCTTTAGCATATTTGCTATCAGCGGCTGTTCTTAAGATTTGAGCTTGTTAGGCCAGAATTATTATTAGATTACAAATGGCTTTCAAATTTTTTACTTGTTGAACATGATTAATCTCAGTGTAAGGGAAGGGTTTTAAAATCTTTATAGATGGTATATCTTAATGCTGAAAAAAATTTTCTGCTATCAATCAACCAGAACTAGTAAAAGCCAATATGCTTTTTCATCTATGCTCCAACCAGATCTGATCAGCTGAATAAATGCTGTTGCTTGAATAATTCTTCTGTTCCAAAAGCTGCAGTTTTGTCTACTTGTGGATGAATCTTTCCAATGATATTGCTAGGGTAACCTAAATTTCTGAAAAAAAATGGCAGGGATATAGCGAGGATGCTTGCAAATGATTACAGGAAACGTGTGATGATTGTTGACACCTCCAATGAGATAGGTGGGGATGGTGATATACCGCATGCTGGAATTGGTTGTGCACGGAGAATGCAAGTCCCTGACTCTGATATGCAACATAAGGTACAAGCTGGACTCAGTTCTCATTTCTTCTCTGGTTACTTACAGAAAAATATCTGTGTTGATGTTATGGTGTGTGCTAAGATTAAACTTTCGTAGTTGAAAATTTTAAGGGTATTAACTCAGTTCTTTTGCATTCTGAAAATAATCTCTGATAAAGTCGTACTACTTTTCCTACTTTACATCCACAGTAATTAAAGATCTCTCTTTCTGTGATCATAAACATAATTATATGTAAAAAAAATCAGATCTAACCCTTTTAGAGGGAATGGAAATTTGTGGCCGGTATATGTGCCTTCATTAGCACTCTTCTGTTCACCTTAATGCATAAATCTTTTTAAGACTTTGCATTCCTAGCAATTATAGGAGTTCACATACATAAATCAGATGACCTGGCATTCTTATATATAAAATCAATAATGTCTTTCTACTGCCCCTTTAGAACATTTCAAAATTTCCCCAAGTTTGTCCTGTCCTTCATAACTTCTCTTCCTTAACAGGACCCGCAATTTCTTGTTTAACTTTTTGCAATTTTATATAATTCAGGTATTGATAGAAGCAGTTGAAAATCATATGCCACAAGTTATCGTGATTGATGAAATTGGGACAAAACTGGAGGCAATGGCCGCATGCACAATTGCACAACGTGGAATTCAGCTAGTTGCCACTGCTCATGGAGTAACCATTGAGAATTTGATTATGAATCCTTCTTTGGAGATCCTTATTGGTGGAATACAGGTGAGCAAGTTGCACTGATACCCGTTCCTATTATTTACTGAACATGTAGGGGTTACTGGCACCTTTATGCCAAAGCCTTTCAGGATCAATAGTACAGGTCTGAGTGCAGTCTGGGGAGTAATGTTTAGAAAGATGAGGCAATATCTTTAGAAAGATCCTAACCTTTCTGTGTCGTTTTCATCTTTAATTAAATGCTTGTTTCTTCTGATGAAGAGGGTGGCAGTGCAAAGACTAGCTGTCATATAGAATTCTGTTCTAACAAATTCTCATGTGAAATATTTCCTAGGTAAAGATATGATGTGCTGCCTTTAAGTTCAACTTGTCGGTATAAAATTATAAACAAGCGAAGCTGCTTTTTGTCTGTGATTTCATCATCCATTGAGCTTATGATTTTGTTATTTTCTGCTGTTTTATAGTTAACGAATCTTTGTTACTAACTACATTATTGTAGTCTTGCTCTTTCTCATTTTGTCGATGCAAAGATATTGTTATATTTTCATAATATTTTCTTAAAATAATTGATAGCTCTTTGAAATTCAATCATGACTGAGAATATAATTTTCCCTAGTTTCATTAAATACATAATTTTTCAGAGTGTGACTCTAGGGGATGAAGAAGCGAACCGTAGGGGTGTCCAGAAGACTGTGCTGGAGAGGAAAGGACCATCGACATTTAGTTGTGGTGTAGAGATTGTTTCTAAGACTGAGTTACGTGTTCACCGTTGCCTTGAAGCAACAGTTGATGCTGTTCTTGCAGGTGCATTTCCTTTTCTATTTAGTGCTACCAGGAATAATCAAAGTGGGTGATCCAGGACAGTTTATTACATCGATTACTTGTCTACTGTGAAGGTCGTTTTCCACGCATTGAGATCCGCAAGATGAACTCCCAGGGGCTGGAAGAGAGCTCACAGACTTTAACTGACATCAGCTCTGACAAAGAGGATTTAGTAGTCACTGGAGATCTTTCAGAGACTAGTGACGAGAATAGTATCGGTAACCATTTCCCTTCTGATCTTTCTTCAAACATGGCTGATGATTCAATGGAAGACAGGGATTTACTTCGTATGTATGTCTATGGGGTAAGAGGTCTTGATATCATACATTGCTGTTTTGATTTATAAATTAAGATTATGTTTTGGCAGTTTATGAAGTTAACTTATGTATTCAGCATTTGATTTTACTTGTCATATTCAGTTAAATCTTAGTTTTGATTTCCCATAAATAACCTAGATGTTAATTGGTTTGAAGTTGACTCAAAATCAGGCTCAATAGATGTGACCGTATGATGCCAATTTTATAAGCCTTCTATATAGCCAATTTAGTTATTTTTGTTTTGATATGATACCAAATTTTGTCAGATTCATGAAGATATAATGTCTCGGTTAAAGCTTTTTTAGTTCTGATTGTCAGTAGTTGTCATAGTTATACATAATGAGAAAGTAGTACAAATGAAACTTACAGAATAAGCAGTTATTCTAGATCCAGGAGGCAAGCGTGATACAAGGACTTAAGAAGTTAAAGATGGATGCTGCAGTTCAATTAACTGATAATATAAGTGAGGCAGGTGTGCTGTTTGCTTTGCTTTCGAAGCTCCGAAAGAACTCTGGGATTCAGGTTGCAGCTAAATCTCATAAGATACCTGTCTATGTGGCGAAGGTGAAGAGCTTCTTCTTGTTTAGCATTAGTTAACTTTCTCATCATCAAAGTGTGGTAATAAATCAGTCTTTTTCTTTTCCTCCCTTGCAGACAAGCTCATCGATGCAGATCATAAAGGCCTTAGAGGCATTAAAAGATGATTATCCCTACGGATTGAAGAACCCTGGCTCAGAAAATGATATGAATATTTTGGAGAAGGTTGATGCCTTAGAGGTAAAGACTTGATATTTTTGTTCCAGTTTGATCTCTGAACTTTTCTTTTTGCTTTCTAAAGGAAACTATAATTTTTGCAAGTTCAGTGGTTATAGGCTCTTTAAGCCGTTGCTAGTGGTTCAGCTTTAGCCAGAGCAATACTTTTGAGCATGTTTATGAACCATTTAGCCTGAAACCTTCAGATAGGCTCATGAGAAATCTGTTTTTCAAAAGGAAATACTCTAATAAATCCATGCTTTTTTACTCATTATGCTAACAATGATATCCTCCCATTTGCCCGTCTCTTGAGCAGAAGTTATGATCTCAAGGATTGATAAATTAGACTTTGTAGCAATATATCAGTGCGTAAAGTATGCTGTATACAATATCTACTTGCTCTATATATCGGAACTATTTCACTGACTTGCTTACGACCGCATTAATCATTTCAGGAGGCAAGAATAGCCATCGAACAGTTAGTAATCCCAAAAGAGGAACCTGTGGAACTTCTTCCAAGGCCACCCCAGATTATATCTCTACAAACAGAGCTCATTGAGAAATACCAACTACAATCAGAGAAAGTTGGCAAAGGTTCAGATGTACGCTTACGCATCCTCCCATTTAAACTGGTAAAAGATGAGGACAAAAGCTCCGGTGAAGATGCCAATGCAAATGATTTTGAAAATTTCGAGCCCTACGGTGCAAATGGTTCTCCTCACGGTGTGGACAGGTTACCTCTTCTGCCTGATTAGTCATCACTGTGTTGTACATAGAATATTGTCACATTTGTGGTAGTAAACTTTATAGAAATCTCACAAGTCCTTGCATGGGGATTGTGGCCTATGTTACTTTACATTTGCTGGTTCTTGTTGGATGTTTCAGCATCAGAATTCTGTCAAATTGTGTCTTCAGATTGGGATCGACAAGGCTGTTTGATTGCTCTGATGAATCCAAGAATATGTAATTTTTCATCTTTGATAAGCTGTAATGATTGAAATATAGTGACAGGGGTTGATTATCTGGATTCTTAGATGTTTTCATATTTCTTTTAACAAATGTAAATTGGTGTTACTCTTAATTTGTAAAATTTAAAGATACAGTCTCTGTTTTAGTTTCTTTTTTTAAGAAAATTATAATTGATCAATTTCTATATAAAGTCCCTGTATTAAGCATTTTTGGACCAAGGGACCACAGTGGATTTTTGGACTTGGTTATGGAAATTAAAGCAACTTGAAAGGGGGGTTGAGGTGGTGTTGGTGTATATTTGGGAAGGACTGGTGAAGTTGATTGTGGAAGAAGACCCCAGTCTGCGTTTCTTTAGCTGCTTCCATGATTCTCATGGAAAGTTCAAAACTTTGATAGTTTGCTGCACTAATTTTATGTTTTATGAGGATGTCTTGGTGAATTTTGTTTTCTATTTGGTGATTTGCTTTGACATTCATTATGTATGGTCAGTTCGGTTATTATCTAAATTGAATTACTATTAATTAAAGTAATTAAAATTTAAAATTTTCTTAATTAACTGAATCAAAATTTTTTCAAAATTTATTAACTGAATTGAAATAGTTCTGATTAATTGTTATTTTTTTTAGTTCAAACAAGTTTAAAGCATGGCAACAATATATTGTTTTAGTTTAAAGGCAATATATATATATATATATATATATAAATAATGGCAACATTAAATTAAAAATATTAGTTGTTTTGGCATGGGAAGGATATATCAACAAAGGAAGTCTAAGTTGGAAGCATATTAATGGTTTGAAGTCAGGTGGATTGGAATAAAGGAAACACTAACATTGGCAGAATGCTCGTTAGGAGAGTATAGGTAACTGAAGGCTTTAAAGTACTGATATTTGAGATTTTCAGTGTTACTGTTCTATTTCGTAGAAAATGAGCTCTCCAACCTCCTATATTTTCTTGGATATTTTCTAACACCTTTAAATAAATTTAAAATGATTTTAACAAGAATTTAAAATTTAAAAAAATTGATTTTTTTATCTATTTTTCTATGATTTTATAAAAATACTTTCTTAATTGACTTCGAAATAATTAAAATGTTGTTGAGAATCAAACTGCATAAGTGTTGTGGTACTAAAGGTAGTGGGTGCTCCTTCAATCACTAAATGAGAACAATAAAGAAACCAAACACAAAAAGGTTGTTTACGCAATTTAATTTTTCTAGGTCAATTTTCTTATATAAGAATATCTATCACAATCTCTGTAAAACAAGCTGTTGTAGGCTAATTTTGGCCCGTAGACAAATTGCCCAAACCCAATACAATTAAAACCAAACCTACCCAAACCCCACAGAAACCCAAAACAATAAGCCCAAAGTAAACCTAGCCCGAATTAGCCCAAAATGTCAGCATCTCAGCAGAAACCCTAGGCCATGCCTAGCGCTGCGCGCCCACGTGCCTTGTTGGCACTTCCCACGCCCGAGGTTCGACTGTGTCTGCCCTTAGCACCAAAACGGGCACCATTGACCGTCCTCAGCCCTGCAAAACAACCCAAAACAGGCAACAAACAGAAGCAGCAAGAACAGTGGTAGAAACAAAAATATGCAAAGAAACAGATGAAAGCAACAACACAATCAACAACAGAAACAGCAAAGAAAGAACGAAAAAAAAAGGACTTGTATTTGGATTTTATTTTGGGAATCGGTTATAAAAAACCGAAAAGAAACACTATAAGGAGGGGGGACGATTTCTGAAATAAAAAAACAAAAAAAATCTGAAGGTGGTTTTCATCATTTTCAATCGAATCTTTCTATTTGATGTTCTATTTTTGATTTTTTTTTTTACTTTCTTTTCTTTCTCATCGTTTGTATATAAAATAAAAAATAAACAAAAGAAGAAGGCTTACCTTCGCACATTAGCCATCGGAGCCCTCATCTCCTTCGTTGAAATCGAAGTTTGAGATGGGATTTTGGGGCCAAAATCGGTGATCTTTGAGGCTTGGTTCTAAACGGGAGGCAATGGGACGTCTTTGCGCGCCATCATTCACCGATTATGGTAGTGGTATAGAGACCAAACGGCAGTCGAAGGAAGTCTCTTGGTTCGACCGAATGAGAGGAGAAGGGAGGAGCACCGTTTGGTGCCTCGATCTGAGAAGGGCTAAGCATTAGGTTTTTATTTTTATTTTTATTTTATATGCTGTAAAACGGCGCCGTGTAGGTATATACCCAATGACCCGACCTATACGAGGCTGGATCCGCGCATTTTGGTCCTCGAGGGTATATTTGCGCAATAAATCCCCCCATTTTGTGGCGCGTTTCATTGAAATCCTGCATTCTTTTTCTGATTTGGCCCTTTTATTTCAGTGTTGTTTCAATTTAGTCCGTGCACTGGTGTTGGACCAATACACGAACGCTGCCGTTTTGAGCAGGGAGGAGTAATTGCCCTTTTAACCCCTGTTCTTCGCACGCGCGTTCGAATAGGTCATTCATTTCGTTTTTATTTTAAAAATTTAGCCCAGGAGCTCTGTTTTGTTTCTGTTTTCGTCCCTTTGCTTCTTTTTAATATTGCATATAACATCGTTTTTAATATCGTTATTATTATATTTATTATTATTAGTTTTTTGCTATTATTATTAGTACTTATATCTTTTATCTATGTGTATTCCTTTTTTTATATAATGTTATTTTTAAATATTATTATTATACTTATATATATATATATATATATCATGTTTTTTAAATACTTTTTTTAAATACTATTATTATATATATATTTCTACATATATTATGTACGTAACTTTAATATCATATTATTTACATATATATTTATATATTTTCTTTATATATATTATCTTAGGTATATATATATTTTTGATATCGTATTCTTATATATATTTCGTATGTACTTTAAATATCATATTATTCATATGTTTTATTGTTATTATCTCATGCGTTTTTTAACACTATATTATGTACATAATTTTAAGGCTACTATGTATATATTTTTCATCCCTATTATTACATGTATATTTTAATATATATATGTGTATATATATATATATATAACATTGTTGATATGTTTGATATTATGTTTTCATTGCCTCACTTATTTTATCATATGTTTGTATGTATATATAGTCGTTGTTTTTTTTTACTTCGTGTTTATTGCTATTATCACGTTTAATTCTGCATACGTCGTTATTGTTTTTGATATTATCGTCATTTTTATTGTTCGCTTCGATATATTCCTAACTCTTTCTCTTATTAATTTTTATTTCATATCAATTTGCCTTTTGTTACAACAAAAATCTCATTCTTGTGTTTTAAATTAATTTCATTGCATAAGGTAACGTTCTGATTCAACATCAAGTCGTCGATTCCATCGCTATGTTGGGTGAATCATATCGGCTCGTGTTGAAAACGGGACGTCCTTCTAAATTGAATGATGATTAAATGTTACATAGAACTCGCATTTTTGAAAATTGAGACAACACATGTTTAATAAGATACCAATTTTGGGCATCACGAGTGTGCTAATACCTTCCTCGTGCGTAACCTACTCCCAAACCCTAGTTTTCTCTGAATTTTGACGTAGACCTGAACCCGGCCTTCTTTTTACCCAAAAATAGATTGTTTTTGTTAAAAAGAGGTTTCATTAGGTGTCCGATCACACCTAGAAAAAAGATCAGTGGCGACTCCCCTTTTTTGATAAATCGAAAGTCGGTTTTCAAATTTTCAAATAATCACCTCAATTAGCGACCAAGCAAATTTTTACGTCGCTACAGCTGGCGACTCCGCTGGGGAACCCCTTCTTGAGAGTCGAGTCGAATTAAGAGCGCATTGTTGAGATTTTCAAAATTCCTTGTTCAAGAAAATATTTAGTCGTGATCCGGGAACTTCGTTTTTGAAAATTCATGCATTTGCATCTGTTGTAAATATTTTGCTGATTTGTTTTGTCCTTTGTTTTTAAGCTTTAAGTTTGTACAATTTTAGTTTTGTAGTTTTTAAAACAAAACGAAAGGTTTGTAAGTTTCCCCACACACCGTGCACATGCATTCTTGCATAACATGAGCTCTGTACCCGGCTTCCGTCCGTTCAAGTGAAAGTAAATGCTATGCCTTCGTGAGTTAACTCGTCCTTCCACACAGGCTAGTGAATACTTTCGGGTTACATATGACTTATGCTTTCGTGAGTTAACTTGTCCCTCCGCATAGGCATAAGTAAATGTAACCCCTCGAATTGGACTCGTAAGCCTATGATGGGCCATGACCGAGACTCTGTACTAATCTTAGTAGATGACAGTACGGACAATTCGAGTACCTATCTAGAACCAAAACAGCATATAGTGAACCATACGAGCCACCTAACTAGAGCCATGCCGAACCTCCGTCCGTTTAGTAGTCACCGGAATAAGTACACGAGAGAAACACCTCATACCTCTTGTTTCTTTTACATTTACGCTTGTTATGCAAAGGAATCGGGTCCATTGGACCAAGTAGCTTAATTTGTTAGATTTTCCACAGTTTTCTTCTGTTCATATTTGTTGTACTAACCAAGGTTGTTTATCTTTATTTCTATTTTTCATCATGCATTATAGGCATCTTGTTAGGAAGGTGTTGATTAGAGATTGGTTGCCAAAAACGGGTTTCTGATGGAGGAGTTAATTACACAAGTGACTGAAACGTTTGTAATAAACTTTTTTGATAAATGAAATGCCTAAATAGGTGCTATCTTGAAATCAACACCAAATTCTTGCATATTCATTCATGACTAACATTCATTTGACAGTTATTCATTCATTCATCCATTTCACATTCCATAATTATTCACTAAGGCGAAAATCATACAATTCGCAGTTGCGACAATACAAGGCTGGAATCACACCATTCGTATAGAACACGCCAACAAGCTAGAATAATGGAGGTTAAATTCAATGAAAGAATCGAAAGAATAGAAAGAGCCTAAAGGGAACTACAAGAGCAACTAGCTAAGTCACAGCAAGAAACAAGGGATCTGATAGTGAGATCTCGAGAGGAGTCAATAGAACAAAAGGATCAAATGGCTAAGATGATGGAAATGATGTTAGCTTTGGTCAAGGGAAAAGGACCAATGCAGGGCCCCGATGTTATGGAACCTTAGTCGAGGGTTAATCACGATCAAGATCCGTTCTATCTCTCAAGATTCACTCCACTGCACACCCACGCAACACAAAGAGGGTACACCTAAAGGGAACCTACAGGTCTGGAGCAACGACCCGTGCCACCTGCTCATTTAGGGCAAGGAATATTTATATCAAACCCTGGAGTTAATCTTACTCATCCCAATGTTCCAAATTTGGATGATCCGGTAGAAATAGCCAGGTGGAAAATGGATGATCACGAGGTTCAGGAGAAGTATAGGAGCTTAGAGGAAAGGCTCAAGGCGATAGAAGGCACTGAAGTCTTCTCTGCATTGAGTGCCAAAGAGCTCAGTTTGGTACCCGATCTGGTTCTGCCTTCGAAGTTTAAAGTGCCAGACTTTGAAAAATATGATGGAACAAGTTGTCCAAAGGGGCATCTTATCATGTTTTGCCGGAAGATGGCTGGTTTTGTGAATGAGGAAAAATTGCTAATACACTGTTTCCAAGATAGCTTGGTCGGATCGGCTCTTCGATGGTATAATCAACTTAGCAGAGAAAGGATCCGATCATGGAAAGACTTAGCATCAGCGTTTTGAGAACAGTACAAGCACGTGTCTGACATGGTGCCTGATCGGTTGACTCTGTAGATGGTGAAAAAGAAGCCGACAGAAACTTTTAAGCAGTACGCGCAGAGATGGAGGAATATCTCGACACAAGTAAAACCACTTTTAACCAAAACTGAAATAGCGGTTCTTTTCATCAACACGTTGAAAGTGCCATTTTATGACAAGTTGGTAGGGAGTGCCACGAAGGACTTTGTAGATATCGTGGTATCTGGGGAACTTATTAAGAATGCCATCAAAAGTGGAATGATGGAAGTCCCCGAGAGCTAAAAAGAGGGGGTAGCACCCATGAAGAAAAAAAAAAGAGCCAGAAATCCATATGGTGGGAACAGAGAGCCATTGTACTTCTAATTCGTACCCAATTCAACCACGACCTCAATATCACCCACCTCCAAACTTCACATGCTTGGGAGTGTTTTGAACAATGGGACTGTAGAAGAGATCTGTGTACTTTTAAAGCTAATCTAGGGTAATATTCAAAACATACTTATTGCCTTAAGCCTAGAGGCGATAAGTTTCCTTTTGTGAAATAGGATTGGGCCCAAGATTTTTATTTCAATAAAACGCATCTATTTGAGCAGATATTCTTTTATTCCTTTATTCTTTGAACTTTTATTCAAAGTTTTTTTCACTCTTCATTCATGATCATACCATGCAAATAATCATCTTAAGAATCATTTATTCTTTGGAATATGCCTTCATGCCCACAATAGGTCTCAAAATATCAATGTCATGAGCGAATGTCATGAGCGATGCTGTTACTGACTCTCTTTGGAGCAGGATATGTGTCTAGAGGGATCTCAAGACTTCGAAGATGACAGAGATTGTGCCTATCTTCTGATTCGTTATGGATGGCAGAATGAGATGAAAGACAGATCCTAACTTACAAAGGGTCAGTTGACATTGCGAGCTTGGGAAAAAGATGAAGATCGAAACCTAGCTCACCGCAGAAATAAGGCAAGACTATTGAGTTATTTCCAAGAATTCAAGGATGTTTTCACACGATCATATTAAGATGCACTTGGGAACATCTTGAAAGAAGTCCACAAAGGTGTCTAAAGAACACATGACAATGGTTCTACAATAGCCAGGCTAATAATGAGGATCGAATATTGTTGGTCCACTATGAGAAGGGAATGACATCAATTATGTCGACAAGACTCACATGCTTCTTCTATTTTCTTCACAAACTTTTCAGCACATGGGACATAGATGTTCTGGGGGCGATCTCGTCAAAAGTTTCTAGTTGACATCATCGTCATGGTCGTCAATTGCTTCGCTAAGAAAGTGAATGTTGCTTCATATGCCAATATTATAAAGTCAACAGTCATAAAAAATAAAAAAAAGAGATCAAATGCCAAAAAAAATTATGTTTTATAGTGCGCGACTATACAATTTCAAAAGATTACAGTTCGTTCAAAGATTAGGCACCATATCACAATACAACAAAGGCTGCCGAAAGAAAAAATACAAAAAAGTTATGAAAGGTGACCGAGACTTGTAAATATTGGCATAAGAAGCTACCTTTTACTCTTGATGCTTATTAAAGTCGACCAAGACCTTTGCTGGGGCATTAGAGGTGGTTCTGCCCATGGAAATTAAAATTCTTTTTCTATAAGCTTTGATTAAATCGAGAGTTGGATAAAGTAGAATGTCTTCAGTAAACTTGACCGCAGGAAATGTTTGAAAGTATTCATCATAGTCAAATGTGCGAACTGATCCAATCTTAAATTCGGATTTAGTCTAGAGATACCTAAAAAGGAGAGGCCAAGGTGAAAACCCGCAAAAGGCGATTTGTGACCTTCATTCAAAAAAGAACGAAAGAAAAAAAGAAAGAAAAGAAAATGGAAAGGCTAAGGTGAAAACCCGCAAAGGGCGCCTTAAGACCAAAGGGGTTTTGAGTTGAAAAATCGAAAAAAGGCTGCTCAAATTTTGATAAAACGAGACATATGGTAGTCTTGCTATACTGGAATTGACAATGAAGAAGTATGCTACGTCTTGGGGCATCGACAAAGTACTCTAAATCCCCTAAACACATATGAGCTCAAAATAGTCTCAAAGGAGTTTGTACAGAGAAGCTCAGGCTGCGATATCTGGGGCACTTAGTTTCCCATTTTACCCATTTTTGAATTTATCTTTGATTATTTCATTCTTTTCAAAATACGCTTCCAATAAACTTGCATTTGCTCTTTTTGTTTAACTTGTTTGTTTCGAGCCATGCTTTTAATCAATTTTCTTCTTGTCCATTAATACGATCCTTTTCAAGCATTTCACATTGAAATAATGATTAATGGACTGATCATACTTTTATAAAAAGAGTTTCGCATATTACTCTGAAAGCTTCTAAATAGTACAGGAACCTGAAACAAGACTGTCGTTGAAGAGCTCACCAAGTGTAAGAGCTGGAAATATTTGAGCTTAAATTGAGTTTATCTCTTCATATTTTCTGTCAAAGATATTAGCTGAATAGAAATTAGATATCGCGCCAGTGATGTAATCTCGTTGGAACAAGTTACAGATCCTGTACCTTCGAGTTACAATGGGAGGGATGGAAGTTGATATAGATCATGTAGCCAGGAATTACAGTGGAATGGACCCTGAAGTTACAAGTGGGGCAAGCTGGTTGAGCAAAACGTGATTATTTCCTCGGGTTTTGGGTCGAAATACCAGCCGAGCAATAGGGCAATGTACTACGTCAGTGATGAACCCCTGATGGGCAATGAGTGATGACGCCTTGAGTATTAAAAAAAAGGGAAGATCAAGATGAAAACCCGAAAAGGGTATCTTGATAAACAAAAAAGATTAGGATAAAAACCTGAAAGGGCGTCCTAATAAAGCAAATCTAGGCCCAAGGAGTAAGGTGATTCGAGCGACGAGTCAAACAGCAAGATTACAGTGTTTGAAGCATTTTCAGCAGCTCGAAACCTTCTAAGCAAGAAGCCATGCTCAAAAAGATTCTTGATTAAGAAACGTGGAAGGGTTCATGCGTTGGAGATCTAGAGCATTTTAAAATGACATACTCTAAAAAAATGAAATGTTGAGTATTACCTGAATGAGAATTTGATAAGTACAAGAGCCTCAAAGCAAGAACAAAGTTCAACAGGGGGCAAAAGAGTGATATTTGAGAAACACAGATTACTTGTGAAACTTGGGGACAGGTACAAAGCTTGAAGAAAAAGTCAAGAGTCAAAGCAATGAACGCAGATCGTCAAAAGTCGTGATGAAAAGGGATATGTGACAAAAAAAACCCAAAGCGCATAGCACAATCATGTAGGCATAAAGACATTTTAGACAAACATGTGCATATCATGATAACATCATGCACGGTATATTCAGGTACTCCAGCAGAGCAAGAGAATGCGGTGATAGTTGTACTAAATCGAGAAAGAAGACACCCGAATTCCACCAGATGAGAGATTTTGGGTATATTTTATCCTGTTTTTCAATTTATGTTTTCAAAATCAACTCATATTTTGAGAAGTGAGTTGAGCCTTAGATCACACGCTGAGGTATTTTCAATTTATATTTTCAAAATCAACTCATATTGCGAGAAGTGAGTTGAGCCTCAGATCACACGCTGAGGTATTTTCAATTTATGTTTTCAAAAAAATCAACTCATATTGCGAGAGGTGAGTTGAGCCTCAGGGCACGCTGAGGTATTTTCAATTTATGTTCTTTTTACGTTATCAAAATCAACTAATATTACGAGAGGTGAGTTGAGCCTCAAGATGCGTTGAGGTATTTTCGATTCCTGTTTTTCAATTTATGTTTTCAAAAAAATCAACTCATATTGCGAGAGGTGAGTTGAGCCTCAGGGCACACTGAGGTATTTTCAATTTCTGTTTTTCAATTTATGCTTCAAAAATCAACTCATATTACGAGAGATGAGTTGAGCCTCGGAACACGCTGAGGTATTTTCAATTTCTATTTTTTAATTCATGCTTCAAAAAAAAATCAACTCATATTACGAGAGGTGAGTTGAGCCTCAGGGCACGCTGAGGTATTTTCAATTTATGTTCTTTTTACGTTTTCAAAATCAACTCATATTGTGAGAGGTAAGTTGAGCCTCAAGACACGTTGAGGTATTTTCAGTTTCTATTTTTCAATTTATGTTTTCAAAAATCAACTCATATTGCGAGAGATGAGTTGAGCTTTAAGGCACGCTGAGGTATTTTCAATTTCTGTTTTTCAAATTTATGTTTTCAAAAATCAACTCATATTGCGAGAGGTGAGTTGAGCCTCAAGACACGTTGAGGTATTTTCAATTTCTGTTTTTCAATTTGTGTTTTTCAAAGGTCAACTCACATTGCGAGAGGTGAGTTGAGCTTCAGGACACGCTGAATTACTTTTAGTTCATGTATTTTTTAGTTTATGTTTCAAAATTCAACTCATATTGCGAGAAGAGAGTTGAACCTCAGGTCGCACGCTGAGCTCATATTACGAGAGGCGAGTTGAGCCTCAAGTCACACACTGAGTGAAGCAGATCGAAGCCATAAATCTCATATCCTTTAAGTTACATTGGGTAGATTGAAGTTACAAGTCATATCTCTGGAGTTGCGATAGATTGAACTAAAGCTACAAGATGCGGTGGACTGGAAAGGGACTACCTTAACAAGAGGAGCACCAAAAAGGTCAAGATTCAGCAAGACCGGGCAAAATTGGCCTTTCTTTATGTCTTTGCTCTATTCCCGTTACACGACAATGAGCAAAGAGGGGCAGCTGTTGTAGGCCAATTTTGGCCCGTATACAAATTGCCCAAACCCAATACAATTAAAACCAAACCTACCCAAACCCCACAGAAACCCAAAACAACAAGCCCAAAGTAAACCTAGCCCGAATCAACCCAAAATGTCAGCATCTCAGCAGAAACCCTAGGCCATGCCTAGCGCCGCGCGCCCACGTGCCTTGTCGGCACTTCCCACGCCCGAGGTTCGACTGTGTCTGCCCTTAGCACCAAAACGGGCACCATTGACCGTCCTCAACCCTGCAAAACAACCCAAAACAGGCAACAATCAGAAGCAGCAAGAACAGTGGTAGAAACAAAAATATGCAAAGAAACAGATGAAAGCAACAACACAATCAACAGCAGAAACAGCAAAGAAAGAACGAAAAAGAAAAGGACTTGTATTTGGATTTTATTTTGGGAATCGGTTATAAAAAACCGAAAAGAAACACTGTAAGGAGGGGGGACGATTTCTGAAATAAAAAAAAATCTAAAAGTGGTTTTCATCATTTTCAATCGGATCTTTCTATTTGATGTTCTATTTTTGATTTTTTTTTTTACTTTCTTTTCTTTCTCATCGTTTGTATATAAAATAAAAAATAAACAAAAGAAGAAGGCTTACTTTCTCACATTAGCCATCGGAGCCCTCATCTCCTTCGTTGAAATTAAAGTTTGAGATGAGATTTTGGGGCCAAAATCGGTGATCTTCGAGGCTTGGTTCTTAACGGGAGGCAATGGGACGCTTTTGCGCGCCATCATTCACCGATTATGGTGGTGGTATAGAGACCAAACGGCAGTCGAAGGAAGTCTCTTCGTTCAGCCGAATGAGAGGAGAAGGGAGGAGCGCCGTTTGGTGCCTCGATCTGAGAAGGGCTAAGCATTAGGTTTTAGGTTTTTTTTTTATTTTATATGCTGTAAAACGGTGCTGTGTAGGTATATACCCGATGACCCGACCCATACGTGGCTAGATCCACGCATTTTGGTCCTCGAGGGTATATTTGCGCAATAAATCCCCCCGTTTTGTGGCGCGTTTCATTGAAATCCTGCATTCTTTTTCTGATTTGGCCCTTCTATTTTAGTGTTATTTCAATTTAGTTCGTGCACTGGTGTTGGACCAATACGCGAACGCTGCCGTTTTGAGCAGGGAGGAGTAATTGCCCTTTTAACCCCTGTTCTTCGCACGCGCGTTCGAATAGGTCATTCATTTCGTTTTTATTTTAAAAATTTAGCCCAGGAGCTCTGTTTTGTTTCTGTTTTCGTCTCTTTGCTTCTTTTTAATATTGCATATAACATCGTTTTTAATATCGTTATTATTATATTTATTATTATTAGTTTTTTGCTATTATTATTAGTACTTATATCTTTTATCTATGTGTATTCCTTTTTTATATAATGTTATTTTTAAATATTATTATTATACTTATATATATATATCATGTTTTTTAAATACTTTTTTTAAATACTATTATTATATATATATTTCTACATATATTATGTACGTAACTTTAATATCATATTATTTACATATATATGTATATATTTTCTTTATATATATTATCTTAGGTATATATATATTTTTGATATCGTATTCTTATATATATTTCGTATGTACTTTAAATATCATAGTATTCATATGTTTTATTGTTATTATCTCATGCATTTTTTAACACTATATTATGTACATAATTTTAAGGCTACTATGTATATATTTTTCATCCCTATTATTACATGTATATTTTAATAAATATGTGTATATATATATATATAACATTGTTGATATTTTTGATATTATGTTTTCATCGCCTCACTTATTATTATCATATGTTTGTATGTATATATAGTTGTTGTTTTTTTTACTTCGTGTTTATTGCTATTATCACGTTTAATTCTGCATACGTCGTTATTGTTTTTGATATTGTCGTCATTTTTATTGTTCGCTTCGATATATTCCTTTCTCTTATTAATTTTTGTTTCATATCAATTTGCCTTTTGTTACAACAAAAATCTCATTCTTATGTTTTAAATTAATTTCATTACATAATTAACGTTCTGATTCAACATCAAGTCGTCGATTCCATCGCTATGTTGGGTGAATCATATCGGCTCGTGTTGAAAACGGGACGTCCTTCTAAATTGAATGATGATTAAATGTTACATGGAACTCGCATTTTTTAAAATTGCGACAACACATGTTTAATAAGATACCAATTTTGGGCGTCACAAGGGTGCTAATACCTTCCTCGTGCGTAACCGACTCCCGAACCCTAGTTTTCTCTGAATTTTGACGTAGACCTGAACTCGGCCTTCTTTTTACCCAAAAATAGATTGTTTCTGTTAAAAAGAGGTTTCATTAGGTGTCCGATCACACCTAGAAAAAAGATCGGTGGCGACTCCCATTTTTTGATAAATCGAAAGTTGGTTTTCAAATTTTCAAATAATCACCTCAATTAGCGACCAAGCAAATTTTTACGTCACTACACAAGCACTATATAAGCTGAATATAATATTATAATAAGGAACAATATAAACAAGTATCTTTGGTAGCTAAGTCTTTAACTATTCAATCAAATCTAACTTCCTTGATTCAAGGAACTAGATAAGGGTAATTGGACTAGATATCGTCCATAAAATTAGCATAGTCCAAATAATTGGTTCAGTAAATTGTAACACACCAAATATGAAAATTGTCTTCTCACATTTTTGATTGCTAGGAGAGTGGATACTTCCTTTAGCACCAAATTGTCAATTTCATATTTTCAAAAAATTTCCTAAATAATTTCAAGATTTTTGACATGGTTCGGTTACATACTGATCGTCAGAATGGATGACGAGTGAAATGTTTTATAAGTTTTCTATCAGCAAATGATTCATTGATTAAATCAGTAAATTATTTCTACATGATTGAAGGACTTCAATTAAAAATGGAGAAGGTTTATATTTTTCGAAACAAACTTTATCCCAATCCTTCGACTTGATCTTCACTTGATGGTTAAGTTTATTTGTATTTGTCTAAACCATTTTTTTGAAAAAACGGAAGTCGACTTAAAAAATGAAGAATGGGGAGTCGCCACCAACCTTTTAGGTGCGATTGGGTCACCTTATAAATGTTTTGGTCTACGAAAAATTGAGAATAGGGTTCGGGAGTCGGTTACATGCGGGGAAGGATTAGCACCCCCACAACGCCCAGAATTGGTACCAAATTGAGTAATTTTCTGTCTTAAGTCGAAATTTGGAAAGATTTAAAAATATAATTCTTTTTTGAAATTGGGATAATTTAGGTCGAAAAATCGAGATTCCTTTGCTTCGAAAGAATACGAACATCACATCCAGCACGATTGGACACGAGGCTCTTAAATTCTTCGAGACTAAAGTTATCTCGAGAGTTGCAAAATTTGTTTTAGAAGGGTATTTTAGGTATTTAGACGAATGAGAAATCGCAACCCAGCACGTTAGGGCACTATTTCCTGGATCTCTAAACACAAAAAGATTGCCTCGTTTTTGAAACATTTGGATAATAATGCGATTAAGCTTAAAATGCGATATTTTAAAAAGATAGCGGCAGTGATATTTACAGTAAAAAGGTAATATAAAAAGAGTATATTTAAAAGGGTATATACGCGGTAAGAATATATATTACATATATAATATAGTTAGAACAAAATATATGCATGAGATAATAGAAAAAATATGAATAATATGATATTAAAGATATGCATGCATGGTATATAAAAATGTACACATAATGATAATATTTATAGGGTATAATACAAAAGGTATATGACTAAGAAAACAAAAATATGTGTATAATATATATAAAAACATAATATATACGTAATAGATATGATGTAGAAAATAAATGCATGTAATATACAAAGATATGCGTATATATAAAAGTATTAAAATATATACATAAGATAGTATAAAATAATATATAACTATAACATTAAAATCTCTCTCTATATATAATATATACATAATATATGTTTAAAAAAATAAATAAATAAATATTGAAAATATATATACATAATAAGTACATAAAAACATTTATATATATATATATAGGAAAATAATAATAACATGATAATAATAATGAAAATAACAAGTAAAATAAATATAATATGTTAATAATAATAATATATATACAATAGT
This sequence comes from Gossypium stocksii, assembly GCA_020496765.1. Classification (NCBI taxonomy): domain Eukaryota; kingdom Viridiplantae; phylum Streptophyta; class Magnoliopsida; order Malvales; family Malvaceae; genus Gossypium; species Gossypium stocksii. The sequence continues at coordinate 8,378,707 of CM035621.1, read as the reverse complement.
AAAAATGAAAAAAAGAAAATAATAATGTGCATAAATAATAATATTAATGATAGTAAATGTAATAATAATAATAATAATAATAATAATAATAATAATAATAATAATAATAAGATTGGAAGTAATAATAATAATACATTAACAAGAGAAAGAAAAAAAGAAAAAGAAAAAGGAAAAAAAATGAAATAAAATAATAAAAAAAGAAATATATGGATAAATAATAATATGGGTTGAAACAGTGGAAAACAACAATACTAATAATGATAATAATCAGTGTGGCAATAATAATAATAATAATACAGCAAAAACAATAATAACATTAATAATACGAATACGTTAATAATATATTCGAATAACAAAGATAATAAGTTAATAAGTATAATAATAATAGTACACTAAAAATAACGATAATAATATTAACATAAGAATAATTGTAATAGGAAATATAATAGAAATAAAAATATAATAATATTAGTTGTAATAATGAAAGATAATAATACCAATAATAATAAGTAATAATAATAATAGATAATAATAACGAATTTAATTGATAAAATATTAAAATAATGAAAAAGGATTGAATTGAAAAGAAAAATAAAGAAAGTTTGGGACAAATTTAAAAAATGGATAATGAGAAAAGGGCCGATTTGAACGCGTATGAACAGTGGAGGGACTAAAACAGTGAATAACCCCTCCTTCCAAAATGCATAGTAACATGGGGGTTAACTTAGAAAGCGAAATAAATTAGAGGGCCAAATTAAATACAAAAGGAAATCCAATCACAGATTAATCAAAAACAGAAGGGCCAATTCAGAAATTAGCCCATTTGGGATTTAAAGCACGCTCTTTAAAAGAGTTTCTTTTGAAATCTGCTGTTCATTTTTCTTAAAACAAAACACCCCTCCCTTCCCATTTTTAATTTGCTCTGCTAGGGTTCAAAGGCTGCCGCTGCGCCAGCTCATCGCACCACCACAAATCCATCGCCACACACGGCGGCGGATGCTTTTAAAAGGTAAGTTATTTTCCCTCTTTTTATTACATATTTGTGTATGTACATGCAGCAGTGAAGGAGAAAAACCAAAAGACTCAGAAAAAGAAAAAAAGAACAGAAATCACCTTTGGGCTTATTGTTTTCGATCTTTGTTGATTCGTGTTTTTTTTTTGTTAATCTCTGCTTTGATAACTAGTTTCCTAGTGTTTTGAATGTTTGTGATCAGAATATATGTTTCTTGTATTGATATCAAAAAAATGGCTGACCCTTTTACACGATTTTGATTCGACTTTTTTAGCCTTTTACAAGTCATTTTCTTATGATTTTTTGTCTTGTCTCTTTAATTGCTTTGCAGGTGCAAATGGGGCAAGTGGCTCTGACGGTAGCCGGTGACAGAGGCGGTGGAGCAGGTGGTCAGTGGTCAGATGGCAGAGGCGGCTAGGGTTTAGGTTTTCTTTTTTTTTGTTTTTTTTTTATTTGGGCTATATTGTTTGGCTAGGGGATATTGGGTTAATGGGTAGTGTAATGGGCTACGGGTTTGGTTTTGTAACCAGGCCAAAATTGGCCTACAACAGCTGCCCCTCTTTGCTCATTGTCGTGTAACGAGAATAGAGTAAAGACATAAAGAAAGGCCAATTTTGCCTGGTCTTGCCGTATCTTGACTTCTTTGGTGCTCTTCTTGTTCAGCTAGTCTCTTTCCAGTCCACCATATCTTGTAGCTTTGGTTCAAACCACTGAAACTTCAGAGATATGTCTTGTAGCTTCAATCTGCTCGCATCTTTAGAGATGTAATAATTCAGAGAGAAGAGATTCGTAACTTCAATCATCTCTGCTAAAACAATACAAAGATTGTCAAATCTGTTTTTTTTCGATCTGCTCTCTGCCAGTACAGAGAGATAAGATCTGCTTTCTCGATCTGGTTCCTACCAATACAGAGATTGCCAAATCTGTTTTCTTCGGTCTACTCTCCACTAATACAGAGATCGCCAAATCTGACTTTCTTCGATTTGCTTTCCGCTAATACAGAAATGCTAAATCTGCTATCTTCGATCTGCTCTCTGCCAATACAGGGATTGCCAAATCTGTTTTCTTCGATCTGCTTTCCGCCAATACAGAAATGCCAAATCTGCTATCTTCGATCTACTCTCTACCAATACAGGGATTGCCAAATCTGTTTTCTTCGATCTGCTCTCTGCCAAATACAGAGATTGCCAAATCTGTTTTCTTCGATCTGCTCTCTGCCAAATACAGAGATCGCCAAATCTGTTTTCTTTGATCTTCTCTCTGCCAAATACAGAGATCGCCAAATCTGTTTTCTTCGATCTGCTCTCTGCCAAATACAGAGATTGCCAAATCTGTTTTCTTCGATCTGCTCCCTGCCAAATACAGAGATTGCCAAATCTTTTTTTCTTTGATCTCGTTAGAAGCTTAAGGAGATGAGAATTCAGGGAGAAGAGATTTGTAGCCTCAATCCTCTCTGCTGAAACTTCAAAGAAATATTGATCCTTAATGTAAACTCAGGAAGAAGGGATGTGTAACCTCAACCTACTCCACTGAAACTTCGAGGAGATGAGAATCCAGGGAGAAGAGATTTGTAGCCTCAATCTTCTCTGCTGAAACTTCAAAGAAATATTGATCCTCAATGTAAACTCAGGAAGAAGGGATTTGTAACCTCAACCTACTCTACTGGAACTTCGAGGAGATGAGAATTCAGGGAGAAGAGATTTGTAGGCTCAATCTTCTCTACTGAAACTTCAAAGAAATATTGTCCTCAATGTAAACTCAGGAAGAAGGGTGTCGAAACCATTTTTTTGAAAAAACGGAAGTCGACTTAAAAAATGAAAATGGGGAGTCGCCACCAACCTTTTTAGGTGTGATTGGGCCACCTTATAAAAATGTTTTGGTCTACGAAAAATCAAGAATCAGGTTCGGGAGTCGGTTACGCACGGGGAAGGATTAGCACCCCCGTAACGCCCAAAATTGGTACCAAATTGAGCAATTTTCTGTCTTAAGTCGAAATTTGGAAAGATTTAAAAATATAATTCCTTTTTGAAATAGAGATAATTTGAATAGAAAAATCGAGATTCCTTTGCCTCGGAAGAATTCGAACGTCACATCCATCACGATTGGACACGAGGTTCTTTTAAATCCTTCGAAACTAAAGTCGTCTCGTGAGTTACAAAATGTTGCTTAAGAGGGTATTTTAAGTATTTAGATGAACGAGAAATCGCAACCCAGCACGTTAGGGCACTATTTCCCGTATCCCTAAACACAAAAATATTGCCTCGATTTTGGAGCATTTTGGATAAAAATGGGATGATTTGGGTTGAAAAATCGAGATTCCTTCGCTTCGGAAGAATACGAACATCACATCCAGCACGATTGGACACGAAGTTCTTAAATTCCTCGAAACTAAAGTTATCTCGTGAATTGCAAAATTTGTTTAAAAGGGTATTTTAGGTATTTAGACGAACGAGAAATCGCAACCCAGCACGTTAGGGCACTATTTCCTGGATCTAAATACCGAAATATTGCCTTTATAAAAGGATTAATTTGGCGTAGGGTAAAACGTTGTATAAATTGTAGTAAAAGCATTAAAATAATAATAGTAAAAATAACCAAAATAAGAATAAGAATAATAATAGTAATAATATTATCAACGGGATAATAATGAGGTGTTAGTGATGGTAGGAATAATAATGATATATACTAGTGGTGATGAAATCATAATATGTACGAGAATATGATGAAAATAAAAATATAATAATGAAAATAATGTATTAGAAATATAATGTGAATAATGTGTTAATAGTGACAATCGCGATACATATGTGAGATAACAAAAAGAATAATAGCTGTATACGTGATATAATATACAATAGAATATACATGCGTGATATAATGTATATATATATATACGTAACAATATATGACGTGCAAACGAGTTAACAAAATTGTAATGACAAAACTATTAGAAATATTAAATACTATAAATATAAGTAAAAATATGATGTTTAGAAACAACTATTAATAATTTTATAAAAAATATATATTAAAAATACAAAATATAGAAATAAAATAACGATACAAATATATACATAATATAAAAATGTAATGTTAGCAGTGGCATTTTACATGATATAGTGTTAAAGTATAATATGCGCACATTAAAGCAATATTAGCGTTAAAATAACTAAATATAGTGATAAATACATAAGTATACGTATATAATCAGTAAATAAAAAATATTTAAGGTTAATAATAATATTAATAATAACAAGAATAGTGATAAAAATAACAACAATAGAACAATTAATTAAGAAAATATCAAAACAGTAGGAAAATGATCAATTTGGAAACGAAATAGAAATTCGAGGCCAGATTTAAAACAACAAAGGATCAATTTGGACACGCGCGAGCAAGAGAGGGGCCAGAAGGATAAATTTTCTGTGTTTTCAAAACGCTGCGCACTGCCCAGGACCTCCTTGAACTTCGAAACGAATTTGTAGGGCAAATTTCAAAAACAACAAGAACCGGATTGCAAAATCTAGAAAAAGCGGAAGGGCTAAAAGTGCAATTAGCCCTTCCGCTCGAAAACACGCTGACCTTCAGGCGGGTCGGGTCGGACGGATTGGGCTAGGGTCAAACGGTGCCATTTTGGGACTTAAATACAGCCCCCAAAACAGCACCGTTTCGGGAGGCTATAAATAGCCTAAAATCTTCAAAAAAAATCATTTGCCACGAAAAGAAGAAAAAAATGGGAGAGGGAGAAAGAGAGGAGGGCTCGGGGCGATTTCCGATGGTCAGTCCAACCACCGACCGGTCACCATCCGGTCACCGGCGTCGGTGCCGGCCACCGTACACGGTGGCCAGAAAAAGGTAAAAAAATTTGATTTTTTTATTTTTTATATTACTCGTTTATTATTATTTAAAAAAAACGATAAGTATTTTTGTATGAGAAAAAAGAATCAGGGAATCCTTGGTTACCTTCGAAACTAGGGTTCCCTGCTCTGAGATTTTTGTGATTCGGGGGTATCCATTCGCTGTGATGTTATTGAGATTATTATGTTTGCGATTTTTGGGTATATTTTGAGATTATAGATTTGTATTGCTTGCGAAAAAAAAGACCCCATTTACTGATTTACAATCGGCTTTTATAGCCGTTCTTTTTACAAATATTTCCCGTTATTTTCCTATTTCTTGCTCCAGTTTTTGCGTGTTTTCTTCATTCTTGCAGGGCATGGGCAATTTTGAACAGAGACGTGACCGGTCTGTGGTGGTTGGTGGTCTCGGCAGAGAGCAGTTGGTGGCCAGGGGGCAGTTGCGGTAGGGTGACCGGGTTAGGGTTTGGTAAGAGGTTAGTTTGGGCTTGTAACGGGTTAATGGGTAGCTGGGTTATTGGGTTGCTGGTATTTGGGTTTATTGGGTCAGGTAATTGGGCTGCTGTAAATTGGGTCTGACCGGGTTTGGGTAGTGTAGGTGGGCCATTCGGGTTTGTTTTAAAATTGTAAGGGGTTTGGGTGTAATTTGCAATTAAATGGGTTTGTAATATGGGCTGATATTGGGTTTTAATTTTTGGGTGGGTTTAATGGGTTTAATTTATCAGGCCAAAATTAGCCTATAACAGCTGCCCCTCTTTGTTCATTGTCGTGTAACGAGAATAGAGTCGTTGTCGTGTAACGAGAATTGAGCAAAGACATAAAGAAAAGGCCAATTTTGCCTGGTCTCGCCAAATCTTGGCTTCTCCTCGGTGCTCTTTTGGTTCAGGTAGTCTCTTTCCAGCCCACCGTCTCTTGTAGCTTTGGTTCAATCCACTGCAACTTCAGGAGTATGTCTCGCGGTTTCAATCGGCTTGCATCTTCAGAGATATAATAATTTAAAGAGAAGAAATCTGTAACTTCAATCTTTTCTGCTAAACAATAGAAAGATTGTCAAATCTGCTTTTGCGATCTGTCTTCCGCCAGTATAGAGAGATAAGATCTGCCAAAACTTGATCTGTTACCCTACTGCCTAGGGGGTTAAGATCTGCTGGAGTTTTGTCTATTACCCTACTGCTTAGGGGGTTAAGGTGAGTGGCTGAAATCCGCTCCATTGCTGACGTATGGAGATAAGATTCACCAAAATTCGATCAGTTACCCTACTGCTTAGAGAGTTAAGATTTGTTGGAATGTGATCTGCTCCGCTTTTGCTCAACGAAGGTAAGATCTGCTTTGTTTTGCCTGTTACCCTACTGCTGAGGGAGTTAAGGCGAGTGGCTAAAATCTGCTCTATTGCTGACGTATGGAGACAAGATTCGCCAAAATTCGATCTGTTACCCTACTGCTTAGGGAGTTAAGATCTGTTAGAATGTGATCTGCTCTGCTTCTGTTCAGCGAAGATAAGATCTGCTTTGTTTTGTCTGTTACCCTACTACTTAGGGAGTTAAGGCGAGTGGCTGAAATCTGCTCCATCGCTGACGTATGGAGATAAGATTCGCCAAAATTCGATCTGTTACCCTACTGCTTAGGGAGTTAAGATCTGTTGGAATTTGTTGTTTCCATTAATCTTGCTACATTGTCCACTGGGGAATCTATCTGTAGAATTGATTTCCTGAGGTTTATGCTTATGCAAATGATTAGGATGCCATGATCAAAATGAGTCAAATGCTTCCTTATTGCGCGTATTATGGTGCAAAAATGTTATGAGAATGATCCCTACTTCGGCTATCACTACTCGTTCATCCAAGTTTCCACTCGAGGTGTCATTCACACTCTGTTTATATGCCCTAGATCAAGTTGGTCCTATTATGACCTGCCGAAAATGATCCTTTCCTAGGATCAAATTGTTTGAATTTTCTAATCAACACTTAAACTGAAAAGGAAGTTTTCTTTGAGTATACCCAACCTTTACACATGGGGGTTCTTTAAACAATCGTTCCGTTTTATTTTCTTGTATTATCAGGAGATTTTACAGAGTAATATGCAGGACTTCGTTTGTAAAGATATTTTAGTTCATCAATCGTTATTTCAATGTAACACATTTTATGAATAGTGGAAGGCAAAATCTTGAAGATAGTCAGATTCGAACAGAGTCATCAAAGATACAAAGGAAATTAATCTGACAACATATCTTGGAGAAGATCAAAAGATAGTGAACAGGACAAAAGGTCAGACGCCCTAGATATCGCTGCTTGAGCTTCCATATACAAACTCCATGAAGACTGCTTCGTGTTTGACATGTGTTCAGAAGATCCAAAGTACTTTGTTGATGCCCAGATATGTAATGTACTCCACTTCTTGTCAGGTCAAGTACAGTAAGATGCGTGTCATTTGAAATTTGAACCGCCCTTTCGGGTTTTCGACTCAAAACCCCTTTAGTCTCAAGGTGCCCTTTGCGGGTTTTCACCTTGGCTTCTCCATTTTTTTTATTTTATTTTTTTTATAGAAGTCTCAAAGCGCCCTCTGCGGGTTTTCACCTTGGCTTCCCTTCCTTTAGACAAAGTACTTCTTGACTGAGTCCGAATTCACTGGATTGGGTAAACTTTTCCCATCCATTTTTGTCAAAATTAACGCGCCACCAGAGAAAGCCTTTTTCACCACATACGGCCCCTCTCAATTTGGCATCCACTTTCCTCTAAAATCCTTCTGTATGGGAAGGATCTTTTTCAGTACAAGGTCCCCCTCGTAAAATTCTCTTGGACGGACCTTTTTATCATAAGCTCGCATCATTCGCTTCTGATACATCTGACCGTGACGAATTGCCCTTAGCCTTTTCTCTTCAATCAGGTTCAGTTGATCGTATCGCGATTGAATCCATTCTGCCTCATCCAACTTTATTTCTGACAAGATTCGAAGGGAAGGTATTTTCACTTCGATGGGTAACACTGCCTCCATCCCATAAACCAGCGAGAACGGAGTTGCCCCGGTAGAGGTTCTAACAGACGTTCGATAGGCAAATAGTGCAAACAGTAGCTTCTCGTGCCAATCTCTGTAAGTCTCAGTCATCTTTCCAACTATCTTTTTAATGTTTTTATTGGCCGCTTCTACTGCCCCGTTTATCTTTGGGCGGTAAGGAGATGAATTATGATGTTTAATCTTGAACTGACTGCAGACTTCTGCTATTGTGCTGTTATTCAAGTTCAGTGCATTGTCTGAAATGATTCTCTCAGGCATTTCATATCGACAGATGATCTCTTTCTTCAAAAATCGACTCACTGCTGATTTGGTGACGTTAGCATACGAAGCAGCCTCTACCCATTTCGTGAAGTAATCGATAACCACGAAGATGAAACGATGCCCGTTCGAGGCTTTAGGTAAAATTGGTCCAATGACGTCCATGCCCCACATGGAAAAGGGCCATGGAGAAGTCATAACATGTAGGGGTGAAGGTGGAACATGAATCTTATCTCCATAGATCTGGCATTTATGACACTTCTTGGCATAGCTGATACAATCTTCCTCCATAGTAGACCAATAGTATCCAAATCTCATGATTTGTCTTACCATCGTGAAGCCATTAGTATGTGTCCCACAAACACCTTCATGCACTTCTTCTAAGATTTTCCTAGCTTCCACCTCGTCGACGCACCTCAAAAGCACCTGATCTTTCCCTCTTTTATAAAGGATATCTCCATCCAATATGTAGTCGCAAGCTAACCTTCTCAAGGTTCTTTTCTCGTTCTCCGTTGCCTGTTCAGGGTATTCGCGATTCTTCACATATCGTAATATATCCTGGTACCAAGGGTGGTCATCCTTTTCTTCGCCTTCGATGTTACAACAATGAGCTGGAGCTTCAGAAATGCTCATTTGAATAGGCTTCATATCCTCCTCTTTGTTTACTTTAATCATGGATGCCAGGGTTGCCAGAGCGTCCGCCATCTGGTTTTCATCCCGTGGGAGATAATTAAAAGTGATATCGTCAAACTCCTCAAGTAATTCTAAAACTACTCTCTGATAGTTAATCAACTTGGGGTCTCTTGTCTCCCATTCTCTTTTGAGTTGGTAGATCACCAATGCGGAGTCTCCGTACACTTCCAATGTTCTAACCTTCCGTTCTATGGCCGCTCGAATCCCCATGATGCATGCTTCATACTCCGCCATATTGTTGGTACAGTCGAAATCCAATTTGCAAGTGAATGGATAATGATCTCCATCTGGTGATATTAAGACTGCCCCGATTCCATTTCCTACTGCATTGGATGCTCCGTCAAAGTTCAATTTCCATGGACACCTTTCGGCGGTTGCCGCGTACATCAACTCCTCATTAGGAAAATCAAAGCTCAATGGTTCATACTCTTCCAGGGCCCTGCTGGCCAGAAATTCTGCTATTGCACTTCCTTTTATGGCCTTTTGATTCACATATACTATATCAAACTCAGAAAGTAGTATCTGCCACCTCGCCATTCTTCCGTTTAGGGCTGCTGACTCCATCATGTACTTTAATGGATCCATTTTCGAAATTAGCCACGTTGTATGATACAACATATATTGCCTCAACCTTCGGGTCGTCCAAATCAAGGCACAACATAACTTCTCAATCGGTGGATATCTCATTTCACAATCAGTAAATTTCTTACTGAGGTAATATATCGCCCTCTCTTTTTTTCCTGACTCATCGTGTTGACCTAGCACACATCCCATAGAGTTGTTGAACACCAACAAGTACAGTATCAGCGGTTTATCTGGACTAGGCGGAGATAGTACTGGAGCGTTTGACAAATATTGCTTGACCTTATCAAAGGCATTCTGACATTCTTCATCCCAGGTACCCTGGTTGTGTTTCCTCAGAAGGCGAAATATGGGATCACATTTCTCCGTCAATTGTGAAATGAACAGAGCAATGTAATTCAACCTCCCAAGAAAACCTCGAACTTCTTTCTGCGTATGTGGTGGCGGCAGCTCCTGTATGGCTCTGACTTTGTCTAAGTCAACTTCTATTCCTTTTTCACTGACTACAAAGCTCAATAATTTCCCCGACCTGACTCTAAAGGTACACTTCGCCGGATTGAGTTTCAACTGAAACTTCCTCAATCTCAAGAATAATTTCCTCAAGGCTTCGATGTGTTCCTTTTCAGTTCGAGATTTGGCGATCTTGTCGTCCACGTATACCTCAATTTCCTTGTGCATCATATCGTAGAATAAAGTCACCATGGCCCTTTGGTATGTTGCACCTGCATTCTTTAATCCAAATGGTATTACCTTGTAACAAAATGTGCCCCACAATGTTATGAAAGTGGTCTTCTCTATGTCTTCAGGACGCATCTTTATTTGATTGTACCCCGAAAAGCCATCCATAAAGGAAAACAATGAATAACCCACTGTATTATCTACGAGGGTGTCAATGTGTGGTAACGGAAAGTTATCTTCTGGGCTAGCTTTGTTCAAATCTCTGTAATCGACGCACATCCATACCTTCCCATCTTTCTTAGAGACAGGCACAATGTTAGCTACCCATTCTGAGTACTTGACCTCTTGCAGGAATCTAGCATCAAACTGCTTTTTGACTTCCTCTTTTATCTTCAGCACGACGTCAGGCCTCATCCTTCGCAATTTTTACTGGACCGGTTTGCAATCTTGTTTTATAGGAAGATGATGCACCACGACATTAGTATTTAACCTGGCATGTCTTGATATGACCATGCAAAGATATCTTTGAATTCACTCAGTAGCTAGACAAGATCTTGCCTTGTTTCTTTGGTAATGTACGTCCCTATTTTCACCTCCTTCCCTTTCTCCAAGGTTATGTTCTCTGTTGCCTCTTTTTCGTGGGGCAGAATTTGCTTCTCTTCTTACTCCACCATTCTCAATAGATCTGGAGATACATCACAATCCCTGTCATCTTCAAAATCCTGAGGTTCCTCTGAAACGTGTCTTGCTCAAAGGAGGATTCATGACTTGTAGTATTATTGCTCATATCATTGATATCTATGGATCTGCGGAGTATGAAAGAATATGCAAAGAATGAATGAATGTAATAATGGTTGTTTTCATGTTATGAGTGAATTGAAAAATTGGAATGAGATTAGAAAGTCCAAAGAATATTTATCGATAGAGAGAGCATTTGCTTGATTTGACAAAAGTGCTCTTTATTGAAACAAAATATCCGAACATAAGCCTATTTCACAAACGAAATCTCATTACTCCTAGGCTTTAGAGTAACAAGAATGTTCTAGAAAATTACTCTGTAAAGTCCCTAAAGGTTACAGGAAGTTCTTCCACAGTCCAATTGTTTAAAGAGCTCCCCGACTCGTAAGGACGGATGCCCTCCAAACCCCTCTGTTCAGTTTCTCCATCATGTATGGCGTTGATGTGATAGCTTCCTTTCTCGAGCAACCCCCCCTCGGGGTGAATTATTCCCCCTGATATAAAAGTCTGGGATATGTGAGAGAATGTCATCGGTTCCCACTCGAATTCTCTTCCGCTCAAACGTGCCTTTCTTTTTTCCTGTTGCTTTTCTATCTCTTTCTTTCTTTGTTTGTGGTCTGGCCTGAAACCTAGGCCAAAACGGTCTCTTTTCTCACTTAATTCAGGGACTCGAATCCCGCCTTGGAGGTATCTGCCTAACCCTTTTCCAGGTAAAGCTCCTTTTCCCACTGTCATCTGCAAGCCCATTCTGGTAGTTTTGGACATCTTGGGTAGTGGCACCTTATTTCCTTCCGAAATAAAAGTTGCATTGACAAATTCCAAGGAGCGAAAAGAGCATTTGATAGATTCTTCATCTACCTCCACATAGGGTGCGTTGCTAGTAACTGTTGCCACGATGTCTTCTTCTACATTTATGGTCACCAGTAGTCCGTCTGTCACCAATTTTAATTTTTGGTGTAAAGATGAGGGCACGGCTCCTGCCGAATGTATCCAGGGCCTCCCCAACAAGCAATTATAAGAGGGCTTGATGTCCATCACTAAAAAGTCACCTCATATGTGTTTGGTCCGATCATCAAAGGAACGTCAATTCTTCCCATTACCTTTCTCTCCGTACCATCAAATGCTCTCACTATGTTATGGTATGTTTTCATGTGAGAACTATCTATTGGCAACCTGTTTAAAGTGGACAATGGCAGGATGTTCAGGGCTGACCCGTTGTCGATAAGCACACTTGGCAGTGTATATCCTTTGCAACGAGTGGTGATGTGTAGAGCCTTCGTCGATCCCATGCCACCAGGTGGGATTTCATCATTATTGAAGTAGATGAAATTGTCAGCACTTATGTTACTAACAAGACGATCTAACTTATTGATAGATATGTCCTTAGTAACATATGTCTCATTAAGCACTTTCATCAACGCCTCACGATGTACCTCTAAACTTTGGAGCAATGCTAACACTGATATGCGGGCTAGTTGCTTACGTAACTGTTCAACCACGCTATACTCACTGTGTTTCAGGAATTTCAAAAACTCTTTAGCCTCTTCCTCCTTTACTAGTTCATTAACAAGTGCCTCGGCCTCTTTCTCTTTCTCAAAGTCTAAGGCTTTTGCTTTCATGGGCGCAATCCTAATGCCTTCCGGGCCATAACGCTTTTCACTGCGTGTATAAGAACCTTCAGCTTGGGTCTCCTTGGAAGCGTTAGCTATTTCCTCCTCTTTTGGCACCGTTATATTACAGCCATAATTCTAGGGTACCCTTTTGCTATCCGTATAAGGAAAAGAAATAGGTTTGCGGATAATGACTTTCGGTGTTACTGGTGTCTCAACCTCATTATTCTCTGGTAGAGAAATGATAATTCTTGGCCGGTTGGTCCCTTGACTCGTCGAAGTTCCTTCCAACACGCATACATGTCCCTCATCTGAGCCACCTTCGTAAAATTCCAGCTCTTTATTATTCATGAGGCTCTGCACCAAAGCCTTAAACTCGACACATTCCTGAATCTCATGGCCTTCTTCTTGATGGAACTCACAGTAGTCCCTCACTTTTCAATCTCTTTCTTTGGAGATCAACATTCTTCTTTTCATCATTTCTTTCCAAATTACCTTTAGCGGTGTCCTTACTTCAGTAATGTCTTCTTTGACCCTTCTCGTATTAGTTTCCCCGATTGCGTTCACCCCTTGATCGCCGTGGTTCGGCAGCAGGTTTTCCGTACTAGGGGTATCATCAAATTTTACGATCCCTATTTTGATAAGTCTTTCTGCGGCCTTTTTAAAGCTGACGCAATTTTCAATTGAATGCCCCTGTATTCCGGCATGGTATTCACATTTGGCGTTAGTATCATACCACTTGGAGTATGGGGTTGTAAGGGTTTTAAGTGATAGGGAGCTATTGCGCGTGCATTAAATAAACTCTGATAAAGTTCTTTATACATCACCGGGATAGGAGTGAACTGGATCTTTTCAGTGTTCTGTCTTGTACTAGATTCCTGCCTTTGGGAACCCTGTTGCCCACCCATAGCCGCCCTCGGCTGGCTAACTGTAATTGCCCTCGAGTTGTAACTACTCGCGTTGTTTACTTCGTTATCCTTTCTTCTTGGGGCTGGCCTTTTAGCGGTTTCCCCCTCTATCTTACCACCTCTTATGGCATTTTCAACCATTTCCCCCGCTATAACTATGTCGGCAAAGCTCTTGGTGGTACTTCCAATCATGTGAGTAAGGAATGGGGCTTTCAAGGTATTAATGAATAGCATGGTAGTTTCCTTCTCTAATAGTGGTGGTTGAACTTGCATGGCGACCTCTCTCCACCTTTGTGCGTATTGTCGGAAGCTTTCATTATGCTTCTTTTCCATGTTCTGCAGAGTGATTCGATCGGCCGTCAAGTCAGCCACGTGGCTATACTGCTGCATGAAGGCATGTGCTAAGTCTCTCCAGGAACCGATCCTATCGCGGCTTAATTGATTGTACCATTTTACCGCGGCCCCAACCAAACTGTCCTGGAAATAATGGATCAAAAGTTGATCATTGTTTACATACACTGTCATTCGCCTACAGAACATAGTGAGGTGGGCTTCAGGACAGCTAGTCTCATTGTATTTTTCAAATTCTGGCATTTTAAATTTATGGGAGAGGACCAAGTCTGGGACCAAGCTAAATTCTTTGGCGTCCATTCCCTGTCGACCATCAGCACCTTCTAAAGCTCTGAACTTTTCCTCCAACCACCTGCAACGCTCTTCTAATTGTCTTGAGGACTTGGTTCTTTCCTTCTCCTTTTCGGCTAAGTCCAAATCAGGGGTGAGTGAATTGATAGGATTATCTAACGGGTTGGACCCCGAACCGTCTTGTAAGTTCACAGGCATTCCAATATCAATTTGCCCCTGTTGAGGCCTAACGGTAACAGACGGCCTTCGCAAGGGTGGCTCAGTTTGTACTTGTGTACGGGGTGGGGTGAAACCCGGAGGATAATCATCATTATCTTCTCCGGTGGTAGCCATAGGGGCCTTTCCTTTATCCATTGCCCCTTTCAGCAGCTGGGCCATTTCAGCCACCATACTTCTCTGAGCTTCCATCATTTGCTCACGTATATCCTGTTGCATTTTTACCAATTATTCTTGCAATTGCTCCTGCATCTCCTTTTGGAGTTGTTCGAATCTCTGATTATATTTTTTGTTTTAGCTCGTGTACCGTAGGGATGTGGAGTTTCCAGATTCTTTTCTTCTGTAATAACTTCCACTAATTAGGGTCTTTATTCGGGTGCAAATGCATGTGATGCGATGCAATGCGAATGCATGAATGCAAAAGATATCGATTCCGATTCAGTTTCAATTTAGAAAACGTTGTTTAAGGAACAAAAATCCTTACACAAAACGGATTACAGACACTTTCATCGTTAGGTCTAAAGTTTCAACTTTCCTAAATAATAGGAACAGAAGTTTTTACAACAAGCTGATTACAGATATGCCTTTGCCTTTAGGCCTAGAGTCTTAATTTTCCTAAGCAACGCGGCCAATTCTCGACCTCGATCTGATTCTAGCTCGTACTTAATACTTAATACATCGGCTTGTACTGCCAAGTACTACAAATGATCGGCGACTTCTCGAATCTGAACGATGGCCTCCCCATAAGGTAATCCCTATTTCTGACTTGATTTTGGAAATGGTGAAGCTCTCCCTTCCAGTGTTCCTCTCGCGCCTCAAGCTGCTCAATCTGGAGTCCACAGTCCTGTAATACTGCTTCTAGCCCCTCGATCTGATATTTCATTTCCTTAATTTTGTCTTGACTTGCCTTCAACTCGGCCGCGGCGTTACGACTTTGGTGAAGATGAAGGGACCGTCCGAGTTCATTCACCTTAGCCTTTAATCCTAGATTTTCCTTCTGATTCTCTACCAAGTTCCTTTCTAGGGTTTGATTCTGTGCCCGCATTTCTTGGAACTTCTTCTCCCAATGGTCGGCTTTGGCTTTTTCTTCCCGAACTTCTAGTTGCCATTGTTTAGAAGTCTTTCCCAATCCGGCTCTCTTCCTTGACAGTTGTATTCTCTTATATCGTTCCTTCAGGTCGTCTCGATCTTCCTCTATTTTCTTTTTTTCTTTCTTTACCTTTTCGACCTCAGTTTTCTGGACATTAACATCTAAGCTCAGATACATCTTCTCTTCTTCTAACTTCTCTATCCGTTTCGCGAGCTCTAGACTCTTCCTCTCAAACTCTAACTTTACGAGTTCTAATTCTGAAGGAACCACCCGTAAGCTTTCCTCTATTGATCGAGCAGTTTCCAAACTCGGCCTTGGGATGTTGTCATTGGTCCTCTTGTTAAACCATTCTTTGTACTCAGGGGTCGTCGTCGGGCCATTAGTCAAAACCTTCACACAGCAAATCTTCCAGGCGTCGGAAATCTCTTGTATCTTCTTTTTATAATGATCGCCTTTGTATGAAAAATCGCTTTGGGCCAAGCCTCGTGTTACTGGTATAAACTGTTCCGCTTTGTATTGCCTCAGAACGAGTAATGGCGTATAACTGATAACTTTCCAGATTCCAGGAAGAGGTACCCAATCAAAAGTCCCGCAACGATAAAGGACTTCTTTAGGAGCCATCCAAGGAGCTTTCCATACAACATCTTCTTCTCGGAGATTCTGAAGTATCTCTATCCATCTTTCCTCCGTGATGTCGTCCCTTCTTGGCGTAGTTGCTGCTTCTTTTAAGGGAGAATAGTCCTGAAAGAATACTCGGCAAGGACCCCTATCGACCTTCCAGAAGTGACTATGGAACCAAGCTAACAACAACTGTGCGCAACCGATGAATCTGCCTTCACTAGCTCTCCTACATGCACTCAAGGAACGAAATGTTTTAGCTAGGATTGTAGGCACGGGTGTGACTTGTTTGCTGAGTCGATCAAATAAGTCCGTGACCGCCTCGTCTATGTGCCCCATAGCCTTCGGGAAAATTACCAACCCATAAATACTTAAGGCCAAGACATCCACCTTCCTCTTCGTGTCTGGGTGCGTTAATATCAAATCCCTTAGACTTGCCCACGGAATACATTTGCTATCGCCTTTTTATTGGATTCGAGCTGCGGCCCACTGCTCACTCATTCCCGTGATAGTCATCAATTTTTTCACGAAAGTTGGGAGATTTACAGCCCTAACATAAGCTTTGTTATCTTGAATTCTTAGACAGCGGAGCAGGATAGTATACTCTTCCAAAGTGGGTACTAAGTCTACCTCACCGAATGTAAAACAGCTATAAGCAGGTTCCAAAACTGTACCATAGCCCGAAACAGATGCTTATCCACCTTAATGTCTAGCAAATAGGGAAGATCTCCGTAATTCTGATAGAACAACTGTTTAGCCTCATCATCCCATTGGGTCCAAATGTCCCTCAATTCCTGAAGCTCGTTCTGTATCGAACTGATACGAGTAAAGTCCCAAAGCTCCGACGTATACCCCTCGGCGACACTATCTCCCTTTTCTAACTGGGCTTTCTCTGACCATGTGCGGATGTTAGCGTTGTCTTCCACTTTATCAAGATATTCATTCCCCATTACAAAACTTTCTAACTTAGAAATCGAACCGTGAATCGATACCTTTAAATGATGGATGACATGCAATGATGACAAAATAGAAGGAGTCAGTGTCACATATAACAGATATAATTCAAAGAAAATAAACAAGCACCTACATGGGTAGTCACTAAAGGTCACCTCCGTACTACCTAGGGCAGGCACTTGAGGCTAACTATATGCATTTTGGTTCTAGAGAAAAAGGGTACCTGAACCAGCAGATTCCTCGATCCTCACCCATTATAGGCTCATATGGACCAAGTTCAGTTCAGGGGGACACATTTCCCTACTGCCATGCGGAGATGAAAATCTCACGAAGCACATAGGTACGGATGTATCCCGGAAGCAATCCACTAGCCCATGCGGAGGTGAAAACCTCACGAAAGCGTAGCTTCTCACTCCCACTTAAGGGTGTGACCGCAACGGTCATGCAGATGCAATGTGTGCGAGAGAAAATAAAAAACATATACAACAAATGCATGTAAAAGATCGTATTTAAAAAGAATTTCGAAATTTCTAACATTAAGACAGAAAATGATCAATTTTCGGCTTGACTCACTTAATATCCCCAGCGGAGTCGCCAAGCTGTCGAAACCATTTTTTTTGAAAAAACGGAAGTCGACTTAAAAAATAAAAATGGGGAGTCGCCACCAACCTTTTTAGGTGTGATTGGGCCACCTTATAAAAATGTTTTGGTCTACGAAAAATCGAGAATCAGGTTCGGGAGTCGGTTACGCACGGGGAAGGATTAGTACCCCCGCAACGCCCAAAATTGGTACCAAATTGAGCAATTTTCTGTCTTAAGTTGAAATTTGGAAAGATTTAAAAATATAATTCCTTTTTGAAACAGAGATAATTTGAATAGAAAAATCGAGATTCCTTTGCCTCGGAAGAATTCGAACGTCACATCCATTACGATTGGACACGAGGTTCTTTTAAATCCTTCGAAACTAAAGTCGTCTTGTGAGTTACAAAATGTTGCTTAAGAGGGTATTTTAAGTATTTAGATGAAAGAGAAATTGCAACCCAACACGTTAGGGCACTATTTCCCGTATCCCTAAACACAAAAATATTGCCTCGATTTTGGAGCATTTTGGATAAAAATGGGATGATTTGGGTTGAAAAATCGAGATTCCTTCGCTTCGGAAGAATACGAACATCACATCCAGCACGATTGGACACGAAGTTCTTAAATTCCTCGAAACTAAAGTTATCTCGCGAATTGCAAAATTTGTTTAAGAGGGTATTTTAAGTATTTAGACGAACGAGAAATCGCAACCCAGCACGTTAGGGCACTATTTCCCGGACCTAAATACCGAAATATTGCCTTTATAAAAGGATTAATTTGGCGTAGGGTAAAACGTTGTATAAATTGTAGTAAAAGCATTAAAATAATAATAGTAAAAATAACCAAAATAAGAATAAGAATAATAATAGTAATAATATTATCAACGGGATAATAATGAGGTGTTAGTGATGGTAGGAATAATAATGATATATACTAGTGGTGATGAAATCATAATATGTACGAGAATATGATGAAAATAAAAATATAATAATGAAAATAATGTATTAGAAATATAATGTGAATAATGTGTTAATAGTGACAATCGCGATACATATGTGAGATAACAAAAAGAATAATAGCTGTTTACGTGATATAATATACAATAGAATATACATACGTGATATAATGTATATATATATACATAACAATATATGACGTGCAAACGAGTTAACAAAATTGAAATGATAAAACTATTAGAAATATTAAATACTATATATATAAGTAAAAATATGATGTTTAGAAACAACTATTAATAATTTTATGAAAAATATATATTAAAAATACAAAATATAGAAATAAAATAACGATACAAATATATACATAATATAAAAATGTAATGTTAGCAGTGGCATTTTACATGATATAGTGTTAAAGTATAATATGCGCACATTAAAGCAATATTAGCGTTAAAATAACTAAATATAGTGATAAATACATAAGTATACGTATATAATCAGTAAATAAAAAATATTTAAGGTTAATAATAATATTAATAATAACAAGAATAGTGATAAAAAAAAACAACAATAGAACAATTAATTAAGAAAATATCAAAACAGTAGGAAAAGGATCAATTTGGAAACGAAATAGAAATTCGAGGCCAGATTTAAAACAACAAAGGATCAATTTGGACACGCGCGAGCAAGAGAGGGGCCAGAAGGATAAATTTTCTGTGTTTTCAAAACGCTGTGCACTGCCCAGGACCTCCTTGAACTTCAAAACGAATTTGTAGGGAAAATTTCAAAAACAACAAGAACCGGATTGCAAAATCTAGAAAAAGCGGAAGGGCTAAAAGTGCAATTAGCCCTTCTGCTCGAAAACACGCAGACCTTCAGGCGGGTCGGGTCGGACGGATCGGGCTAGGGTCAAACGGTGCCGTTTTGGGACTTAAATACAGCCCCCAAAACGGCACCGTTTCGGGAGGCTATAAATAGCCTAAAATCTTCAAAAAAATCATTTGCCACGGAAAGAAGAAAAAAATGGGAGAGGGAGAAAGAGAGGAGGGCTCGGGGCGATTTTCGGTGGTCGATCCAACCACCGACCGGTCACCATCCGGTCACCAGCGCCGGTGCCGGCCACCGTACACGGTGGCAGGAAAAAGGTAAAAAAAATTGATTTTTTTATTTTTTATATTACTCGTTTATTATTTTTAAAAAAAAAAACAATAAGTATTTATGTATGAGAAAAAAGAATCGGGGAATCCTTGGTTACCTTCGAAACTAGGGTTCCCTGCTCTGAGATTTTTGTGATTCGGGGGTATCCCTTCGCTGTGATGTTATTGAGATTATTATGTTTGCGATTTTTGGGTATATTTTGAGATTATAGATTTGTATTGCTTGCGAAAAAAAAGACCCCCTTTACTGATTTACAATCGGCTTTTATAGCCGTTCTTTTTACAAATATTTCCCATTATTTTCCTATTTCTTGCTCCCGTTTTTGGGTGTTTTCTTCATTCTTGCAGGGCATGGGCAATTTTGAACAGAGACGTGACCAGTCTATAGTGGTTGGTGGTCTCGGCAGAGAGCAGTTGGTGGCCAGGGGGTAGTTGCGGTAGGGTGACCGGGTTAGGGTTTGGTAAGGGGTTAGTTTGGGCTTGTAACGGGTTAATGGGTAGCTGGGTTATTGGGTTGCTGGTATTTGGGTTTATTGGGTCAGGTAATTGGGCTACTGTAAATTGGGTCTGACCGGGTTTGGGTAGTGTAGGTGGGCCATTCGGGTTTGTTTTAAAATTGTAAGGGGTTTGGGTGTAATTTGCAATTAAATGGGTTTGTAATATGGGCTGATATTAGGTTTTAATTTTTGGGTGGGTTTAATGGGTTTAATTTATCAGGCCAAAATTGGCCTATAACAAAGGGATTTTAACCTCAACCTACTCCATTGAAACTTCGAAGAGATGAGAATTCAGGGAGAAGAGATTTGTAGCCTCAATATTCTCTGCTAAAACTTCAAAGAAATATTGATCCTCAATGTAAACTCAGGAAGAAGGGATTTGTAACCTCAACCTATTCCACTGGAACTTCGAGGAGATGAGAATTCAGGGAGAAGAGATTTGTAGCCTCAATCTTTTCTACTGAAACTTCAAAGAAATATTATCCTCAATTTAAACTTAGGAAGAAGGGATTTGTAACCTCAACCTACTCCACTGGAACTTCGAGGAGATGAGAATTCAGGGAGAAGAGATTTGTAACCTCAATCTTCTCCGCTAAAACAATACAAAGATTGTCAAATCTCAAACCTTTGATCTGCTTCGCTCAGGAAGGCAAGATCTGGTGTTTTTGCCAATGTTGCTACACCCTCCTCTAGGGGACATGTCCTGTAGACTTGATTTCGTATGCCTTAGTTTATGACAAATGATTAGGATGTTATGATCAGAATGAATCAAATGCTCCTAATTGAATGTGTTATGAAAAATGTGAATGTAGAAATGTCATGAAAATAATCTCTTTCTTTGTCTAGGGCGTCATCACTCGTTACCCATCAAGGCTTTATCGTAGTACGCTGCCCTCTTATTCGGCTGGTATTTTAATCAAAACCCGAAGAAATAATCTCATTTTGCTCAAATAGCTTGCCCCACTGTAACTTCGGGGTCTATCCATTATAATTTAGAGACATAAGATACATCCTACCGCAATCCTTGGCTATAGGTTTTGTATCAATTTCCATCCGTCCAACTGTAACTCGGGGGTATAGGATCTGTAACTTGTTCCATCAACTGATCACTCCTCGGGTGATCTGACCAAATGTGTATGCATGATATCTACATGGTTGCAGAACATCATTTTTCAAGAGTGATCCCCTTTTACACTTGGGATGACAATGCTCGTTTTCACCAAGATTATATCACTGACGTGATATCTTGTTTCTGTTCAAATAGTATCATTGACAGAAGATCAGAAGAGATAAACTCAATTTAAGCTCAATTATTTCCAACCTTTGTATTTGGTGAGCTCTTAAACAACAGCCCTGTTTCAGGTTCCTGTACTATCTAGAAGATCCTAGAGTAATATGCGAAACTCCTTTTATGAAAGTAATATTAATCCACTAATTGTTATTTCAATGCAAAATGCTTGAAAAAGATCTTAGCACTGGATAAGAAGGGAATTGATTAGGAGCATAGCTCCAAACAACAAGTTAAGCAACTGCAATCAAGAAGGAAATTTATTAGGTGCGTGTGCTAAAACGCAAAAGATAGCAGATTCAAAAGGGGTAAGATGGAAATTAGATGCCCCAGATATCGCAGCCTGAGCTTCTCTGTTCCAACTTCTTGATAACCATTCTAAGCTCAATATGTGTCTAGGGGATCCGGAGTACTTTGTCGATGCCCCAAGATGTAGCATACTTCTTCAGTGTTAATTCGGGCATAGCAAGACTACTGTATGCCCCACTTTCAATCAAAATTTGAGCTGCCCTTTTCGGGTTTTCAACTCAAATCCTCTTTGGTCTCAAAGCACCCTTTGCGGGTTTTCGCCTTGGCCTATCCCTTTCCTTTGTTGATTGATTTTCTTTGTTTTTTTTTGTTTTTTTGTTTTGTTTTTTTTTTTTGGTCTCAAGGCGCCCTTTTTCCTCTAAAGTTCCTTTTGTACCTGAAGGATCTTCTTCAATATCAGGTCCCATCATGAAATTCTCTTAGGCGAACCTTTTCGTTGTAAACTCACATTATCTGGCCATGGCAGATTGCTATTAACTTTTCTTCTTCAGATTTGATTGATCACATCAGAATTAGATTCATTCTGCTTCATTTAGCTTCAGTTCTGATAAAATTCGGAGGAAAGAATCTTAACTTCAATAGGCCAGACCAATGAGGAATGTGTTGCCCCGGCGACGATTCTGGCTAACGTTTGATAAGCAAAGAGGGTAAATGGTAACTTCTCTATGCCAACCATTACAAGCCTCAGTCATCTTTCAAAATCCTTTTGGATGGTTTCGGCTGCTTTTGTTGCACTGATATTGTGTCTGATCTTTGAATAGACCTTAAATTGCCATTTTGGATTTTTTGGATTTTTTTTTTTGAATTTGAATTTGAATTCGGATTTCAAATTTGAACTTGGATTTGAATTTGAATTTGGATCTGGGATTTGCATTTGAATTTGAATTTGATGCCTGTTTACTTTGTAACTTTGGCATATGAAGTGACCTTACCCCGTAACTAGCAACCACGAATTAATGTCGGCGACATTGACCCTATAACATTCATGCCCCATATAGAGAGTCCGTGAAGAAATAAAGGAGACATATACGTCTTGCCTTATTTCTACGGTGAGCTAGGTTTCGATCTTCATCTCTTTCACAAGCTCGCAATGTCAACTAACCATTGGTAAGTTAGGATCCGTCTTTCATTTTGTTCTTCCATCCTTAACGAATCGGAAGTTAGGTACAATCTTTATCATCTTCGAAGTCCTGAGATCCCCCTTGACACATATCTCACTTAAAAGGGAGTTAGTAACAGCGTTGCTCATGATATTGATATCTGGGCACCTATTGTAGGTATGAAGGCAAATTTCGAAAAATAAATGATTTTGAGAAGATTATTTGCATTGGTATGATCATGAATAAGAATGAGAGAATATGAATGAAAGTCCAAGTACCAAAGAATCTATAAAGAATAAAAGAATAATTGCTCAAAAGGATGCATTTCATTGAAATAAAAATTTTGGATACAAGCCTATTTCACAAAAGGACTCTTATTGCTTCTAGGCCGAAAGCAACAAGCGTGTTTTGGATATTACTCCAAGTAAGCTTTAAAATAGGTCTCTTCCACAGTTCCATCGTTCAAAAACACTCCCAATTATGTAAGGACAGAATCTTTTATTCCCTGATTCCCTCTTTGGATAGGTCATTCAAATTTCCCAATATTTCTTCCGGCATTTGACTTGTTCAAGATATTGTAACTCTTTTCCCCCCACCTTCAAGTACTGTTTTGTCTTGAGTGACTAGGTTCTGAGGAATCGTCGAACTTTACAATTCCCATTTCGATGAACTTTTCGACCAGCTTCTTAAAAGCAAGGCAATTTTCTATTGAATGCCCTGTGATCCCTGCGTGGTATTCATATTGAGAGTTGGAGTCGTACCATTTGGGATATGGGGGTTGCATTGGTTGCACGTAACGAGGAGATACAATACGCACCCCAAATAGGTTTTGATACAACTCTTTGTATGTCGTCGGGATAGGTGTAAACTGGAGCCTTTCTGTATTCGGCCTCGAGTTGGATTCTTGTTTTGAAGGGCCTTAATAGTTAGGGATCACAGCCCTCGACTGACCTATATTGATTGATTTAGAACGCCTTCCATTATGCGTACTCAGGTTGCTCACCTCATTTCCTTTGTTCTTTTGGGTCGCTCTTTTGACATTTTCCCCCGGGTCTATTTTTCCAGTTCTTATTACATTTTCAATCATCTCGCCGGCCATAACTATGTCAGCAAAGCTCTTGGTGGTGCTTCCAATCATATGAGTAATGAATGGGGCCTTCAAGGTGTTTATGAATAGTATGGTAGTTTCCTTTTCTAAGAGCGGGGGTTGAACTTGTGTGGCAACCTCCCTCCATCTCTGTGCGTATTGTCTGAAGCTTTCATTAGGCTTCTTTTCCATGTTCTGCAGAGTGATTCGATCGGGCATCAAGTCAGCCACATGGCTATACTGCTGCATGAAGGCATGTGCTAAGTCTCTCTAGGAGCCGATCCTGTCGCGGCTTAATTGATTGTACCACTTAGCCGTGGCCCCGATCAAACTATCCTGGAAACAATGAATCAAAAGTTGATCATTGTTTACATACCCTGTCATTCACCTACAGAACATAGTGAGGTGGGCTTCAGGACAGCTAGTCCTATTGTATTTTTCAAATTTTGGCATTTTAAATTTATGGGGGACGACTAAGTCTGGGACCAAGCTAAATTTTTTGGCGTCCATTCCATGTCGATCATCAGCACCTTCTAAAGCTCTGAACTTTTCCTCCAACCACTTGCAACGTTCCTCTAATTGTCTCGAAGATTCGGTTCTTTCCCTCTTCTTTTCAGCCAAGTCCAAATCAGGGGTGAGTGAATTGATAGGATTATCTAACGGGTTGGACCCCGAACCGTCTTGTAAGTTCACAAGCATTCCAATATCAATTTGCCCCTGTTGAGGCCTAACGGTAACAGACGGCCTTCGCAAGGGTGGCTCAGTTTGTACTTGTGTACGGGGTACGGTGAAACCCGGAGGATAATCATCATTATCTTCTCCGGTGGTAGCCATAGGGGCCTTTCCTTTATCCATTGCCCCTTTCAGCAGCTGGGCCATTTCAGCCACCACACTTCTCTGAGCTTCCATCATTTGCTCACGTATATCCTGTTGCATTTTTACCAATTGTTCTTGCAATTGCTCCTGCATCTCCTTTTGGAGTTATTCGAATCTCTGATTATATTTTTTGTTTTAGCTCGTGTACCGTAGGGATGTGGAGTTTCCAGATTCTTTTCTTCTGTAATAACTTCCACTAATTAGGGTCTTTATTCGGGTGCAAATGCATGTGATGCGATGCAATGCGAATGCATGAATGCAAAAGATATCGATTTCGATTCAGTTTCAGTTTAGAAAACGTTGTTTAAGGAACAAAAATCCTTACACAAAACGGATTACAGACACTTTCGCCCTTACGCCCAAAGTCTTAACAACAAAGCAAACTCTTGGCCACAATTGGACTGTAGCCCACATTAGTGCTCAATGTGTCGGCCTATACCGCTAGGGTCTGTAAATAACCAACTACCTTTTGAATTTGAGCTATGACCTTACCCGTGAGGTAATCCCTATAGCCAAGGATATTTCCTCCAATATCTGTGAAGTTGTTCTGATTATCTTGAGAGAGATTGGCGAACAAGTAGGCATCCCTGTTCCGTAGTACGCCGTCTTAAAATGATATCCTACACCCTCGGTACTTTTCGAGAATTTTTAGATTTCTGCCCACGCAAAGCATCTTGAATTGACTGCACGGGTATCTTTGTAGCATAGCTAATCTCTAAAGGTCTTTGAATGATACGGTCTTCTTGAATCGCTTTCTTTCACGCTCATTCGGACTATCCAAGTCATCAGGGCTTGCATTCCCATTGTTTCTGATAAGTACAACATCCTGAAATACAACAGTAAACTCAGACTTGTTGTTTATAAAACCACTGCTAGGTTTCAGTATCCAATTGGGCCTAAATGACCTCAACTTCTAAAGCTCATTCTGTGTCGAGCTGACGCAAATGAAGTCCCACAACTCCGATGTATACTCCTCGGCGACACTATCTCCCTTTTCTAACTGGGCTTTCTCTGACCACGCACGGACGTTAGCGTTGTCCTCCACTTTATCAAGATATTCATTCCTCATTACAAAACTTTCTAACTTAGAAATCGAACCGTGAATCGATACCTTTAAATGCTATGTGATATGCAATGATGACAAAATAAAATGGGTCAATGTCATATGCATAAAAGATATAATTCAAAGAAAAATGAAAGACAAACACCTACATAGTTAATCATTACGGGTCAACATAGTTCTGCCTAAAGCGAGCTCCTAGGGTTCACTATATGTGTTTTTGGTTCTAGAGAACAGGGTACCGGAACCAGCAGATTCCTTGATCCTCACCCATTATAGGCTCATATGGACCAAGTTCAGTTCAGGGGGACACATTTCCCTACTGCCATGCGGAGATGAAAATCTCACGAAGCATATAGGTACGGATGTATCCCGGAAGCAATCCACTAGCCCATGCGGAGGTGAAAACCTCACGAAAGCGTAGCTTCTTACTCCCACTTAAGGGTGTGACCACAACGGTCATGCAAATGCAATGTGTGCGAGGAAAGGTAACAAACATATACAACAAACGCGTGTAAAAGATCGTATTTAAAAATTTTCCAAACTTCTAACATTAAGACAGAAAATGATCAATTTTCGGCTTGACTCATTTAACAGTCCCCAGTGGAGTCGCCAAGCTGTCGAAACCATTTTTTTGAAAAAACGGAAGTCGACTTAAAAAATGAAGAATGGGGAGTCGCCACCAACCTTTTAGGTGTGATTGGGTCACCTTATAAATGTTTTGGTCTACGAAAAATTGAGAATAGGGTTCGGGAGTCGGTTACATGCGGGGAAGGATTAGCACCCCCGCAACGCCCAGAATTGGTACCAAATTGAGTAATTTTCTGTCTTAAGTCGAAATTTGGAAAGATTTAAAAATATAATTCTTTTTTGAAATTGGGATAATTTAGGTCGAAAAATCGAGATTCCTTTGCTTCGGAAGAATACGAACATCACATCCAGCACGATTGGACACGAGGCTCTTAAATTCTTCGAGACTAAAGTTATCTCGAGAGTTGCAAAATTTGTTTTAGAAGGGTATTTTAGGTATTTAGACGAATGAGAAATCGCAACCCAGCACGTTAGGGCACTATTTCCCGGATCTCTAAACACAAAAAGATTGCCTCGTTTTTGAAACATTTGGATAATAATGCGATTGAGCTTAAAATGCGATATTTTAAAAAGATAGCAGCAGTGATATTTACAGTAAAAATGTAATATAAAAAGAGTATATTTAAAAGGGTATATACGCGGTAAGAATATATATTACATATATAATATAGTTAGAACAAAATATATGCATGAGATAATAGAAAAAATATGAATAATATAATATTAAAGATATGCATGCATGGTATATAAAAATGTACACATAATGATAATATTTATAGGGTATAATACAAAAGGTATATGACTAAGAAAACAAAAATATGTGTATAATATATATAAAAACATAATATATACGTAATAGATATGATGTAGAAAATAAATGCATGTAATATACAAAGATATGCGTATATATAAAAGTATTAAAATATATACATAAGATAGTATAAAATAATATATAACTATAACATTAAAATCTCTCTCTATATATATAATATACATAATATATGTTTAAAAAAAATAAATAAATAAATATTGAAAATATATATACATAATAAATACATAAAAACATTTATATATATATATATAGGTAAATAATAATAACATGATAATAATAACGAAAATAACAAGTAAAATAAATATAATATGTTAATAATAATAATATATATACAATAGTAAAAATGAAAAAAAGAAAATAATAATGTGCATAAATAATAATATTAATGATAGTAAATGTAATAATAATAATAATAATAATAATAATAATAATAATAATAATAATAATAAGATTGGAAGTAATAATAATAATACATTAACAAGAGAAAGAAAAAAAGAAAAAGAAAAAGGAAAAAAAATGAAATAAAATAATAAATAAAGAAATATATGGATAAATAATAATATGGGTTGAAACAGTGAAAAACAACAATACTAATAATGATAATAATCAGTGTGGCAATAATAATAATAATAATAATAATCCAGCAAAAACAATAATAACATTAATAATACGAATACGTTAATAATATATTCGAATAACAAAGATAATAAGTTAATAAGTATAATAATAATAATAGTACACTAAAAATAACGATAATAATATTAACATAAGAATAATTGTAATAGGAAATATAATAGAAATAAAAATATAATAATATTAGTTGTAATAATGAAAGATAATAATACCAATAATAATAAGTAATAATAATAATAGATAATAATAACGAATTTAATTGATAAAATATCAAAATAATGAAAAAGGATTGAATTGAAAAGAAAAATAAAGAAAGTTTGGGACAAATTTAAAAAAATGGATAATGAGAAAAGGGCCGATTTGAACGCGTATGAACAGTGGAGGGACTAAAACAGTGAATAACCCCTCCTTCCAAAATGCATAGTAACATGGGGGTTAACTTAGAAAGCGAAATAAATTAGAGGGCCAAATTAAATACAAAAGGAAATCCAATCACAGATTAATCAAAAACAGAAGGGCTAATTCAGAAATTAGCCCATTTGGGATTTAAAGCACGCTCTTTAAAAGAGTTTCTTTTGAAATCTGCTGTTCATTTTTCTTAAAACAAAACACCCCTCCCTTCCCTTTTTTAATCTGCTCTGCTAGGGTTCAAAGGCCGCCGCTGCGCCAGCTCCTCGCACCACCAAAAATCCATCGCCACACACGGCGGCGGATGCTTTTAAAAGGTAAGTTATTTTCCCTCTTTTTATTACATATATGTGTATGTACATGCAGCAGTGAAGGAGAAAAACCAAAAGACTCAGAAAAAGAAAAAAAGAACAGAAATCACCTTTGGGCTTATTGTTTTCGATCTTTGTTGATTCGTGTTTTTTTTGTTAATCTCTGCTTTGATAACTAGTTTCCTAGTGTTTTGAATGTTTGTGATCGGAATATATGTTTCTTGTATTGATATCAAAAAAATGGCCGACCCTTTTACACGATTTTGATTCGACTTTTATAGCCTTTTACAAGTCATTTTCCTATGATTTTTTGTCTTGTCTCTTTAATTGCTTTGCAGGTGCAAATGGGGCAAGTGGCTCTGACGGTGGCTGGTGACAAAGGCGATGGAGCAGGTGGTCAGTGGTCAGATGGCAGAGGCGGCTAGGGTTTAGGTTTTCTTTTTTTTTTTTTGTTTTTTTTATTTGGGCTATATTGTTGGGCTAGGGGATATTGGGTTAATGGGTAGTGTAATGGGCTACGGGTTTGGTTTTGTAACCAGGCCAAAATTGGCCTACAACAGTATTTATTTGGCAATGGAGGTTTTGAGTTTGAAATTCAAAAAGGGATTATAGGGTTAATTTTTTGAATTAGAATACTATTTATCTCTTTATTTACTTGGAGAAAATGTCGGATATTTAGCCTATAAATAGATTGCATTGTTGTACATATCCATGTGCTGGTTGAGTGCTTTTGGTTAATTATTTACTTATTAAGACTTTGCAAAATAAAATTAATATTTAAATTGCGTTAATAAATCTGATGTTTTTTTCTTTACTTTTTTTTTAAACAGCCTGTTATGTTGTTTTCTTCTAACCTGTGTTACAAGAACATCGAATTGGGACATGTAATAAATAAAAAAGCTTTTCATGATGGAGGCATGATCAATTTGATTCAGTTATAGAGTTGATATCTCTTATGATTTCATTCAAACTTGCGTCATGGTGTTTGATAATGGTGATAATGCGATTGGAAATGATACTGGTTTCTTTAATGAGTTCCTTAGCAGCTAGCATTTTGGTGTAATTTTGATTAAAGCTTTGCAATGGAGATTCTGAGCAGTAGTTTTTTGGTTTTCTTTTTTAATAATATGATATAATCTCTAAAATTACCTATTGTTTCTCTCCAATTCATACAGAAAAAAGATAATACGCTTTAATTCACTCGAACCAATCAATCCTGTTTACATATTGTATCAATTATAATCAATCTTTTCATTCAACCAACAAGATAACACGCCTAACAAATATTTTTAATAAATTAAGGATGAATTTTGAATATTCAAGATATGCTTTTAAGTTTTACCCAATTCAATCCTATCTCAATCCAAACCAACCTATTGAATATTATAAAAGAGCTTGCACTAATCCAAAGTATCATCAACAACTGTCTCAAATACTAATAAACACTGCTTTTTAGCACGATTCAAAACTGCCTCAACCTAAGATATTATAATCGAAAAACACTGAATAATTAATTGAGCTCAAACTTAACTACCTCATTTTTAATAATAATTTTTAAAGCAAAGTTAACATTGTTCAAAGCTGCCTTAACCTAAAATATTATAATAAAAAAGCACTAGATAACTAATTGAACTCAAAATTAATTACTTCGAATTCACTTTTTAATAATAATTTTTAAGGCAAACTTAACACTGTTCAAAGCTGCCTCAACCTAACATACTATAATTGAAAAGCAATGAATAACTAATTGAATTACTTCATTTTTTAATAATAATTTTTAGGCATAATCACTTGTTTGGCCTTCTAATTTTATAAAAAAAAAAGTTTATTTTAGCTTTTCATTTAATTTTTTGTTTCTTTTATTTTTTGAACTTGTATTATTTGTCAAATAATCCCAAAATGGATGGAAAATTTAATGTTTGTCAACTTTTTTAACGTGGCAGTCTATGTGGATGCCACACCAACAATTAATTTTTTTAATTTTTAAAATATAAAAAATAATTTTTATATATTAAAATAAATTTTTTAATTTTAAAAAATTAATTAATTGTTAACGTGAGATCTAGGGGTGAAGCTAAAACAACTTTTTAGGGGGTCGGACGAAATTTTAATTTTTTATAGTCTATATCTTTATAATTTTTAAAAAATTACATCTAATTTTTATAATTTTAAGGGAGCTAAAGTGTAATTTTACCTTTATTAATTTAAAATTTTTACAAAAATTTAAAGGGCCTAAATAGTAATTTTTTATTTTAGGGGCTGAGGCCATGCCAACCCCCTCTAAATTCGCCTCTGGTGACATCTACATGTGTTTATTAGTATAGTGTCAAGAGTGAAGAGAAAATCATGAATTTATCATTGTCAGATTCGGACATCAGCAACAGGAGGAAGATAAATTGGGATTAAGTGTGAGGGAAGATGAAAGGAATGTCATTGAGGATATAATGAGATCGAAGACCGGTAATAAAGGACTCAAAAAGAACAAATAAAGCCCCAGCGCAACAACAGGTGCGAGATTGAATTTATTGTTTTAATTTACATCAGAATATAGATTGAGTGATATGTGAATTATTATGTTTTAATTTGTCTTGCATAATATTTATTTAAATTTATTTAAAAAATATATAAATTTTAATTTAAAAAACAACATGAATTTTTTAAGGATCATAATGACACCTTTGTTCAATCCTAATTTGTCTGGACTCCATTTATAGACAGTTTTAATTAGTATTTACAACCATAAAATCGTTGAAAAAAATTTAAGAAAAAGAGAGAAAATATTTCATGCATTATTAATGTATAGAACACCTCATCATTAAATAAAACAAAAAATAGTGTAGAACTTATAAATAAATACTAATAATTTTATTGAAATATAATTAATTAATAATTATAATTAATAATTAATTATAAATAAATGCTATAACCTTAAACTCCAGATCTTAAATTCGAGACTCCAAACCTAGTACTTTAAACTCTTAAATTCAAAATCCTAAATATATATAAGAGTTATTTATATTTATTTATAATAGTTATGATCAATATATAATTATATTTAAATAAAACATTATAAAAAATTATGTTTAAATAAAATTATTAATATTTATTTATAAGTTCACCACATTTTTTTATTTAATTTTATATGCCAACTATGTATAAAATATTATTCCTTAAAAGGAAAAGAAAAATAAAAAGTAATATACTAGCTTAAGAATTATTGGTTAAAGCGACTATATAAGTGGATTATAGAATTTCGTTTTCTAATAGACTTTTAAAAAGTCGACATTTGCATAGACTTCAAGAGAAGGTCCACATTTGCATGCTATGAAGTATTGCATGGAGTTCCGATTTATGGTCAAGCTCAAGTTCTGTGTAAACGCACAATTCTATTCAATTCTACTCATCTAATGCATAATCAAACTTGAAAATTGGTGTGAAGAAAGGTATAAAATTTAAAAAATTTAGGATCAAAACTAAAAATTAAACTTGCTCAGTTCCACGCTAGTACGTGGTTTTGATTTTCTTCAACCTTGCAACAATTTCTTCCATATCAATCCTTTCCTCGGCTACCTCTGCTGAACATTCCAGAGCTAATTGCAAAATGGATAATATACAATCCTTTGCTGCTAACCCTTCTCTCTCTCTTGTATTTAGAAGCTCACTGTCTACCACATCAACTAAGGAAGATGGTAATGATTCTTTCACCCAACGTTTCAAACTCATTTCTTCTCCAAACATATAATCTGTCGGCTTTTTTCTTGTGAAAGTTTCCATTACAAGAATCCCAAAACTATACACATCACCTTTTGTAGAAACAATTCCTTCTGATCCATATTCTGCATAAGAAAATAATTTAAATCCATTATAAATTTATTTGAAGAATAATTAATTTGAAGGCAAGCACAAGTCTATATACATTACCTGGTGACACGTATCCAATAGTTGCTAGTGTCTTTGTTTGTATCGTTGAATCTTCTTCGCCTAAGAGTTTTGCAATTCCAAAATCTCCCAAGTGCGCTATCATATCTGTATCTAGCAGGATATTGTTTGGCTTTATATCACAATGAACCACTGGTAGGGTATGACCATGGTGGAGATATTCCAATGCCAATGCAATGTCTATCACTATATTCAACCTTTGCAAAACATTCAGAAAATGGTTGTGAGAATATAGCCACTTCTCCAAGCTTCCATTAGACATGAACTCAAGTACCAAAGCTTTAAATTCAACATTAGAGCAGCTACTAATGATTTTAACCAAATTCCGATGACGAATGTTGCGTAGTACCTCACACTCAATATCAAAGCTTTTAAAGGCTCTATCTTGATTTACATGGAACACTTTTACTGCAATGGTCATCCAGTTGAGAGAGTTCCTTTGTATACCGACCCGAAACTCCCTACCCCAAGTAGATTGCTCTCAGAAAATCCATCAGTAGCTTGAGCAAGGTCATGGTAAGAAATTCTTCTCCATTCAGGTAACGGTCGCAAATTTTCTTGAATTGGTAGTTCAGTTTTCGTATTTCGACTTCGTAAAAGAATGATAACCACGACCGATACTAATTTGACCGAGCCAATTGCAGGTAGAATATATTTTAAAAGATTGGCATTCTTGGAGGGATCAGTTTTGCAAGGTGGGACTTGAAGTCGAGATGGACCGCACAAGTCTTCATTGCCTATAAATGATTGGCTCGAGTAGTTTCCAAATAATCCTCTGCTAGGAATTTCCCCTTGTTGTCTATTGAAAGAGACATTGAAATGTTTGAGATTCTGAAGTTTCTCTAAGGACTTGGGGATCATTCCTGTAAGGTTATTCCTAGACAGATCCAAGTATTCCAAACTTATCAAATCATCAAATGATGCAGGAATAGAACCCTGCAACATATTACCAGATAACGAGATATGAGTTAGATGCATGAGATCAGCAATGCTGCTTGGGATAGCACCTGAGAACCGATTATCTGACAAATTCAAATTGGTCAGAGACTTCCAGGTCCCGATATCAGTTGGGAGTGATCCATTCAGTGAATTCGAAGATAACTCTAGGAACAAGATACCGTCGAGTCTCGTCAAGGTTGATGGGATTGAGGTAAAACTATTGGAGCCTAAGAAAAGATTCCTCAGAGAAACCATATCACCTAAGCATTCTGGTATTGGTCCAAATAGTTTGTTGTCAGTGAGAGTTAAGTAAGCCAACCTTTCAAGATGACATAACTCGGATGGAATGCTTCCTTCAAGCTTGTTACTCCCAAGATCAACGTCTTGCAACTCTCTCAATCTTCCAAGTGTTGCAGGTATTGTTCCAGTGAAGTCATTGTGGTCAAGGCCTAACCATAACAATTTGCTTAAGTTTCCGATTTCACCGGGGATTTTGCCCTTAATGTTGCAATGAGAAGCATAGAAAAGAGTTAGAGAAGCAGATAAATTCCCCACAGAAAGTGGAAGTTCACCATTGATCAAAGGGTTATCATCAAATATCAAAACTTCCGAGCTTTTACAGCTTGTCAACGATGAGAGAAAGCTCAATACAGGGGAAGAAGGTTTGCTACTTAAGTTGTTATGCCCTAAGTCCAACCGTTGCAAATATTTTAGATTGCCAAACGTATCCGGAACAGTTCCAGAAAAAGAATTATTCGTTAGTTGAAGAAAAATAAGATTAGAGGCGTTGGAGATAAAGGTTCGGATTGGTCCACTTAGTTCATTTAGCTCAAGATAAAGCCCTTCTAGTTTTGGAAGTCCAAGGCCTGCTGTTGATGGAAGCTGGCCTGAGAGTTGATTGAAACCAAGCCAAATCATCAATGTTGTCGATATGTTAAAGATTGGAGGAGGGATGGAACCAGAGAAACTATTATTTCCCAAGGATAAGATTTCCAGATTCTGTAAGTTTCCAATCTGAAATGGAAGTGCACCTGCCATAATTTGTATATAAATTAGTATAGGCACTAATTAATATTTAAAGAAATGATATCATTGTTGTTAATTGAAAATTTGCATAAAATAAGATATATATATATATATAGATATATATATATATATATATATATAGAGAGAGAGAGAGAGAGAGAGAGAGAGAGTGTGTGTGTGTGTGTGATACTCTACCTGACAAGCTATTAGAGGAAAAATCAAGGTAACTCAGAAATGTCAAGTTCCCAATGCTTGAAGGCACGGGCCCTGTTAAGTTGTTTTCTGAAAAGCGAAGCCTCTCTAAGTTCAGAAGGTCACCAATTGTTCCAGGGATTTGACCTGAAAAATATGATTGATATAAAAACTAGTTTTATGTAATTATAAAACAATTGTTGGTAAGCAAAAATTGCAGAAATATATCTTCAAATATAAATTGCAGGGGGAAAATGGAACCTGAAAGCTGGTTGGTTCCCAAATGCAAAGTCTTCAAGTTGGAAAGTTTTCCAATCTTGACAGGAATCTGCCCTCGCAGATTGTTGTTTCCCAAATTCAAAGACTCTAGCTTTGGTAAATGGCACAAAGATGATGGGATTAAACCAGTGAAGTTGTTTCCGAATAGATACAAGTTTTGAAGTCGAGTGAAGGAACCGAACCATGATGGGATTTCTCCGCCGAATTTGTTGTTACCCAAGTTTATGAACTTCAACCGATGCAAATTAGCCAAATGGTTGGGTAATAAGCCTTGAAAACTATTGTTCATAATGTTGAGTCTGGAGAGGAAGGATAGATTTCCCAAGTGTGATGGTATGGTGCCTACCAGACCCAAGCCTGTAAGATTCAAAACTGTGACCCTAAGGTTTTTGGATCCGCAAGTGACGCCAATCCAATTGCAGACAGATGTGCTAGTAGACCAATTGGTTGCTAAAAAACGTTTTGGATCAGAAGTTACATGAGATTTCAATGCAAGAAGAGCTAACCGGTCTGTGGTGATGTTGGGTGATTCCATGGAAAAAGAACAAACAAAATTTAGAAACAAAATCACAACTACAAGAGAAAGCATAAAGTGAGATTTTTCCATTGGCTTACTTGGGTTGATGAAGGATATGAAATAATGGAAACTCTTTCATTAAATAATCAGCAAAATGAATGCATGTTGGATGGGAATCCAACTGCTACTGGTTTTTTTTTTTAAAAGTAATTAGATTTTTTAATTAATTATTTAAAACAATCTAACTTAAAATCATGTAGGTAAATTATCCGATTTCTACCATGTTTATCGGTGTTGTTAGACACATTGGTGACACTACCCCATCATTGGTCAATAAATACATTTAAAAAGTTCAGAGTAATAATAAAATAATTACTTTTTTTAAATCAGTTGAAAAAAGTTGCCTAAGGGCCAAATTAAATGCTTTCAACTTTTATTATATTTGGATGATGTTATTTTTTGAAATTAAATTTAAATAATTTTTAAAAATATATAAAAATAAAAAAAAATTTTTAATTTTTTTAAAAAATAATAAAATTTAAAAAATTATATAAAATTTTTATTTAAATTATCCGAATATATCTTAAATTTTTTTTATCTAAATTTATATATACTATAGAATGAATTTGAAATTGTTTAAAATTAAATGAACTTGAGAAAGTATTTTGAATGATTTATTTGGGTAATTTGAATTTTTTTTTTTTGGCATTTGGAGTGATTTCTTCTTAATTGCTTGGTGTATGAACGTCTGCGTGAGAGTCAATGCAGGTACGCTGGTTGGTATAATTACCTGCAACTTGATCAATAACTGTCCCTACAAAGAAAAGTAGATTTTACCAACCAAAACTTTCAATATTCTGCAATATTTTGATTGATTTAATTTTCTGGTTAATAATTGTAATGTTCCACGTGATCATAATAGAATGATAGATTGTATGATTATTATTTATAATATCTCGTATAGTGACAAGGTATATTTTTTAAAAGGCTGTAAGGTTGAAGTTTATAAGAATATTCATAAATTTAATTTTTAATGTTTATTTTTTTATTATTTTAATCCTGATGGTTCTTTTTATTATTTTAGCCTCTAGTTTTCAAATTTTAATTAAATTTTTAATTTTAATAAAAAATTTATTATTAAAATTTTAGGCATACTAATTTACATGTATTTCATTAAAGATGTGGATAATTTTTAAAAAAAATTTATGAAATTCTTTTTGAAACCTTCTTTTTTAAAAAATTAAATCTTTATGATGTACATGTAAATTGTCAAATAAATTTCTATATTAGCATCCTTAAAATTTTAACATCTTAATTTTAAAAGTTGAGGGTAAAAATGGTAAAAAAGAATTTTAATTGAATTTTAACGGTCCAATCCCGATTATCATTCTTTTAAGAAGTTAAAACTCGAAAGCTGAACTACCAATAAAATTTGCCACCGTTACCTGAATGGAGAAGAATTTCTTACCATGACCTTGCTCAAGCTGCTGATGGATTTTCCCAAAGCAATCTACTTGGGGTAGGGAGTTTCGGGTCATTATACAAAGGAACTCTCTCAACTGGGATGACCATTGCAGTAAAAGTGCTCCATGTAAATCAAGATAGAGCTTTTAAAAGCTTTGATATCGAGTGTGAGGTACTTCGCAACATTCGTCATCGGAATTTGGTTAAAATCATTAGTAGTTGCTCTAATGTTGAATTTAAAGCTTTGGTACTTGAGTTCATGCCTAATGGAAGCTTGGAGAAGTGGCTATATTCTCAAAACCATTTTCTGAATGTTTTGCAAAGGTTGAATATAGTGATAGACATTGCATTGGCAGTGGAATATCTCCACCTTGATCATTCCCTTTCCGTGGTTCATTGCGATATAAAGCCAAACAATATCCTGCTAGATACAGATATATATGGTTGCGCATTTGGGTGTTTTTGGCATTGCAAAACTCTTAGGCGAAGAAGATTCAATGATACAAACAAAGACACTAGCAACTATTGGATACATGTCACCAGGTAATGTATATAGACTTGTGCTTGCCTTCAAATTATTCTTCAAATAAATTTATAATGAATTTAAATTATTTTCTTATACAAAATATGGATCAGAAGGGATTTTTTCTACGAAAGTGATGTGTATAGTTTCGGGATTCTTGTCATGGAAACTTCTACAAGAAAGAAGCGGACGGATGATATTGTTGGAACAATGGCAGCAATACAACAAGAAAATGGACATAAATTTGCTTAAGAAATCAAATGAAAACTGAGAGCAAAGGAACACAAAGAACTTGAGCCAAAAATGGATGAAAAATCAGTCAAAAATATTCATTAACTTGTGAAATTTATACATAAAGTTTTAAACATAAAAGTCAGTCACCTAATACCTTAACTATTACCACTAATATAAGACTTAGACTAACTTAAATTACAAGCAAAAGTAAGCTGGTATGGCCGGCCATTACATCCAACAAATTCAAATAAAAAATTCACTAACTTCGACTACAAGTCACAGGCTAACCAAACAAGTTACATTGAAACAAAAGAAACAAAAGAAACAAAAGACAATGCTGCTTCTGGTTCAGCTTCAATGCTACTTCATGCATCCTTTCCGAGCTGCCAATGGTCCAGTGTTGCATTGCAGTCCAATTGCTTAACACTCCTCCTTGGACTGTATGCAACAAACACCAATCATCTATCTTAATGCTTCAAACCTTGCTGTACCAAGTGGCTTAGTTAGAATATCTGCAAATTGATCTTGCGAGCTGCAATGAATGAGATTAACTTCCTTGGCTTGCTCAGCTTCTCAAACAAAATGAAACTTGATCTTAAAATGCTTGGTCTTGCCATGAAAGACTGGATTCTTTGCTATGGCTACTGTTGATTGGTTGTCAACCATGATTTCAGTAGGATCAAGTTGCTCTTCATTTATATTACTTAGCAACTTTCTAAGCCAAATGGCTTGATTGACTGCTGCTGCTGCTGTCGAAGCCATTTTTTTGAAAAACGGAGTCGACTTGAGACTTGAAAATGGAAATAAAAAAAAGAGGAGTCGCCACCAATCTTTTTTGTTAAGGTGTGATCGGGTTACCTCGAAAAAGGGTTGTTTTTAATAAACAGATTAATTTATCAAAACAACGATTTTGGTCCACGAAAATCAGAAAGATGGGTCCGGGAGTCTATTATGCACGAGGAAGGATTAACACCCTCGATATGCCCAAAATTGGTACCTAGTTAATTAACCAGTGTCTTAGTGTCGAAGATTTGAAAACTTGAAAGAATTTAAAATATGATCCCTTTTTGTTAAAAACTTGAATAAATTGAATCGAATGTTAAGACCCTCTCATTTTGAAGTAATAAAATGTCATATCCAGTAAGTTAGGACACGACATCTTGAACCTTTGAGAATGAGCTTGCCTTTTATTTGAAATTCATGTATTTTAATTTTGAAAGGATATTCGATTACTTAGGTTAAACGAGAAAAATCGAAACCCAGTAAGTTAGGGCACAACTTCTCAAATTTCCAAATACCGAATATTACCTTTATTTAGAAAATCTTATCTCGAGATAACAAAATGTCGCATCGAATACGTGAAGACAGGACATCTCGAATTTTCGAGAATAAGTGCTTATTTCAAAACTCGTATTGCGATTTTAAAAGGATATTCCGCTATTGTAGGCTAAACGAGAAAATCGAAACTCAATAAGTTAGGGCACGATTTTCTTGGACCTTTAAATCACGAAGTATTGCTTATTTAAATAAAAAGAAAAATTTTTAATGCATCATGTAAAATGTAACGTGATTTTGTTGCGAAATGTAAAATGGATTACATCGTTTGATATGTACAATGAAATAATGATGACGGCTATGATGAATAATTACAATGAGAATACCAAGTAACATGAATTTGCAAATATAAAAACATAAGTAAACATAGAATGAATACGAGAAATAAAGTGCGGATGAAACAATAACAATAATAAAGTTAAACGGGAACAATAATACACTAGCAATTAATAATAATAATAATAATAATAATAATAATAATAATAATAATAATAAAGAAAATAAACAATAGTAGAAAATAAGAATAATAAATATAATGCTAATAATAATATGGAAAAAGCAATAGAAAAAAAGGACATTAATACATAAATATAAATAGAGATATTACTGATAAATAAAATATAATAATAACAGAAATATAAATAGATAAGAAAAACAGATAAATAATAATAGTACTAGAATGTGAAAATAAATAAAATGAAAATAAAATAATGGTAATAATACAACAGTAGTAATAATAATGATGTGTTAATAAAATAATAGTAATAATGGAAATAATAATAGTAATATTACGATAATAATAAAGTAGAAAATAGTAATAATAATAATAAATAAATAAAATGATAAAATTAATTAATTTTAATAATAACATGGCAAAATAACTAAAAAGGATTAAATTGAGAATAAAACAGAAAGTTTCGGGGTAAATTTTAAAATAAATAAAGGGAAAAGGGCCGATTTGAACACGCGAAGACAGTGGATGGACCAAGAGAGTGATAAACCCTCCTCCCCGAAACGCACTGCATAAGGGAGGACCAAAATAAAAACAAAACAAAAGCTCGGGGCCAAATTAAAAACAAAAAAACTTGATTGCAAATTGATAAAAAAGCGGAGGGACCAAAAGAGTAAATAACCCATTTAATAAAAAAAGCGGATCCTGATAGTGGAGCGGGTCGGAATCGGGTCGGGGGCTCTAAACGACGTCGTTTTGGGATGTAAAGCTTAAGCCCAAAACGACGTCGTTTTGATGGGCTATATAAACCAAAAATTTGAGAAAAATTCATTTGTCATTAGTTTAAAAAAAACTCATTTCTCCTTTTTTGTTTTCTCTGCAGGTCTCCAGCTCCGGTGTGGTTCCGGTTGATCCTCCGCCATGCACCATCGTCGTTGCCGCTGCCAGCGACCACCGCGTACGGCGGCCGGGTAACACCCCTAACCCGTATCCGTCGCCAGATTAGGGTTACGAGGCATTACAGATCAGAAGACAGATCAAACTAGTAATTCATTATCAAACATGCATAAATAATATAATCCCCTTTACTAAACCTTTTAATTATGCCTTTCTTAATTATTTTACAAATGTCTAATCCGAAAAGGAACCAACTGAAAAATCATCAAGAAACATATTGCATGTGAATCACGAATATAAATTATCCATGTGACTTACTTATACCATAAATGAATTATAAAACAAAGTCACTTTACAATTGACATCATTTCATGATCATACCCGAAAGCATGTATACATATTTCAACTGAGCATTTCATCTAACCAAACTCCAGATTTCTATACTAAACAAATTAAAGCCTAATCAATAAACTATGTACTTACACATGATTGAACAAATATGCTATAGGCCGATTATACATCATGCGAAATTATTACTATTCATTTGGTAATTTCTTAAAGCTATAACCAAATATAAAACTATCCTAAGCTTATGATACATTTGCTAATTCATATAATCAAAAACCAAATTAACATTAACGAATATTTACAAAATGATCGGCCACATAATTTCATCAAACTGTACATTTATACTTAGTAAAATGAGCAAGCCATTTTCGCATGGCTTGAATATATACATATTCAAAATTAAACTTGTTTTCAAAAGAGAGTTAAGCCTATACATGCCATCTTTCAAAATATAGACTCTCAAAAGTACCAAAACAGTGACGATAATCTAGATGACTTCAGAATTGATCCCTGAGCTCGTATCTTTCAATTGTGATCTATAAAACAGAATAACAGAAGCACTCGAAGTAAGCTAATTAGCTTAGTAAGTATTAAGTAATTAAACAACTCCATTAAATAATCAAATCGTTTCACATAAATCGAATAGTACCATTAATATACTTTAACTCAAACTATTTATCTAGGCCGAATAATCAATGTCAATTATCTCATCACATGTATCCTAATAATCACATTAAACAAAACATCTCATATGGCTGAATATACATATTCAATATAATTTCACATATAACTTCACATTTAACCATATATATAAACTGATTCAAATATAAGCTTATATTCAACCGAATATACAAGCTCCATTTATCATGTATATTTGCTTATACCATAAATGGCCGAACATATACCATATATTCATTTATTCATAACCTAGTTTCATGAGGCACAAACTTGTTTGATCACCTTCGGATACATAACCTTCATTCACATACATTTTTACATGCCTTAATTCTCATGATAAAACACATACGTACCTTATTACGAACTAACAACAGTGTAGCTCATATTTAGCTTTTCCATTCGTTTTAACTTATGTAATAACACATCAATCTAGAGTCTCGAAATAACACCCTGGCATATTACTCGCTAAGTACCAAATTGATTTGAATACAACGACACAATGCCTACTAGGCTTATAGCCCGAAATTCATCACCGGCACAAGGCCTACTGGACTTTAAGTCTGATATCTATTCACCGGTATTACGCCTACTAGGCTCGAAGCCCGAAATAATCACCAACTTAGAAGCTTGCTAGGCCAAAAGCCCGAACACAATATATAAATCACAAATTAAGTTTTCTCTCACATTTAAACATCTACTTTCAAATTCTCATATAGCACAAACACATAGTAAGAGCTTAATGCCATTCGAACATAACACTTATCAATTACTTTAATTTATTTCCTAAATTACCATTCGGCCTTAACACACATATTAACATCTCACTTGAAATTTTATACATACTATTTGACTATACAACATATCATTTATATTTTTTTATTCCACCATCACATTCGGCCTTGTACACATATATACGATAAAGGTTAATTTTCCATAATGTACCATGTTAATAAACAATTATAACATATGTTTAATCACTCAAAACTTGCCCCGGATGTCGTCGAACAACTACGGATCGGCTATTAAATTATTTTCGCCTTCCCCCTATCTGAATTCGGCTCTCTTTGTTCTTGAGCTAGATTAAACAAATCACTTACTAAATCACTTAACCAAATTTATTTTTATTCAAGGCACAAATAATTTCATACAACATGAGACACACGGGAACTCTCATTAAACAACAATCAAAGCCATTCATTTTTTTTATATCACATTCGGCATTAATATAATAAATTTTTAACAATTCAATACCATATCAATATTTGGACAATTTGCCGATTTAGTCCCCTAAAATTTTCACATTCGACATTTTAAATCCCAAAATCAAAATACATTACATTAAAATAATTCCTCATGCCAGTCTTAGCCGAATACTCCTATTCATCAACCAATTTCATTGCTCAAAGCTCAATTTAGATATGACATGATTTATTCAAACAAAGACAAGTTCCCTTCCTAATAACACTTACGGCAAATTTTCACTCTTTATTAACTTAATACACAACAATTACTCAAATCCTTATTTAGGTTCACATTCGGCAAACATATATACACATACTAACAATTTAATTATCAATTTCTAATATTAAGCACAAATCTCACATTTCACCATAATAACCGAATGCAATTACTCATTTTAGCCACTTATAGCAAAGTTTAACTAGTTTATACCCACATATAATTATTTCTCATTACACAACACCAAAATATCAACAATTTAACACATATTAACCATGGTCGAATGCATCATTCACCACAAACTCAAAAATTAACACATGGGCCATATCAAGAGCTTTACAATCAACTCAAATTCACAAAATCTGAAAGAAATAACATGAATTCATACCTTAATTTGACACTAAAATGGCTAAATGCCCTTGTT
Source organism: Gossypium stocksii (assembly GCA_020496765.1). Lineage (NCBI taxonomy): Eukaryota > Viridiplantae > Streptophyta > Magnoliopsida > Malvales > Malvaceae > Gossypium > Gossypium stocksii. Next base: position 8,335,448 of record CM035621.1, on the reverse strand, counting down.
CTTTCCTATTTCTTTTTCCTTTTATGGTTTCGGCAAAAGCAAGGTAAAATGAAGCAAAGTTTTATGTTTTACTATTTCATGCATGTGTTTTAATTATTACTTTACCAAACTAGCCTTACTAATTTTATTTCCTTTCCACTAATAATGGTCGAATGTGTCCATTAACAATATTCTTGGTTTAATTTCATTTTAAACCCTTCTCCTAAGTGATCAACTACAATTCGGCACTTACCCAACAACCTTCTAATTTTTCTTTTATGCAATTTGAGTCCCTAATTAATAATTCAACATCCAATAAACAAAATTAAAACACGAAACTTTCACATATGACAATTCACATAATACAAACACAGAAAATAATATTTTAAAAATTTTCTGACTCGGTTTCGTGGTCCCGAAACCACTTTTTCCGATTAGGGCCAAAATAGGGCTGTCACAGGCCGGATGTCAAAAGGTAATTTTTTTGATTTTTTTATATATTTTAATAGATATGTATATATATGTATATGTGGAAAGGAAAAAAAAGAAAAGGAAAAAGATTCGAAAAATAGAAAAAAACCTCTTTAATGTTCCGATTTGAGTTTTGATGTTGGATTCTCTGTTATTATGCTATTCTCTTACTTTGATAGTACTTGAGTCGCTGTTTTGTATTTGAAATCTCTTTCTTTTGTGGTTTGTATTCAAGAAAAACAGTATCCTAGAGAAAAAATAAAAATTCCCCCTTTTACATTCGGTTCTTGGCTTTTTAAAGCCATTTACAAATTATTTTTATAATCTGTCTTTTCCATCTTCTTTGCAAGCAAGTGGGGGTGGTGCTGCAGTGCAAGTGGCTCTGACGGTGGCGGTGGAGCAGGTGGGTGACAGAGGAGTGGCGATAGCAGGCATAGTGCTAGGGTTTTGTTTCTTTTTTTGTTTGTTGGGTTGTAGTAGGCTAGGTCTAGTTGGGTTTAGGTTTAATTGTTTTGGGCCATTCAGGTTTTGGGCTTTCAGGCTGGGTCTTGGTTTGTTTTGTAATTGACTTTGGGCTGCTGTAATAGGTTTGGAAGGCTGATTTGGATTTTGGTGTTGGTTTAATGGGTTGGGTTTTATGTTTAGTTTTGATTGGCTTAGATTTAATGGGCCCCGGGAAAATTGTGAGTCTTACAGCTACTATGTACTCAGCTTCAGCTGTGGACTGTGCAACAGCCTGTTGCTCCTTTGAGCTCCAACAAAACACACTGGAACCAATGGTAAAGAAGTAGCCCGATGTGCTCTTCATGTCATTAATGCAGCCAGCCCAGTCACTATCTGAGTAACCAACTACCCTAAGCTCCTCTCTTTTCTTGAACATGACACCAAACTTTAAGGTTCCTTTAATGTACCTGAGTATCCTCTTAATAGCCTTGAAATGCATCACATTACAACAATGCATAAACATGGATAATAAGCTAACAACATACATAAGATCAGGTCTGGTTGCTGTCAAATAGAGTAAGCACCTAACTAAGCTCCTATACTCCCTTTCATCGACTCTTTCTTGATCACAAAAGCTGGTCAGCTTTTCTCCTTGAGCCAATGGTGTGCTCACAGATTTGCAATTTGCCATACAAAATTTATTTAGAATTTTCAAGGCAAATGCATGTTGACTGATGAAGATGCCTTGATCAGACTGATTTACTTCCATACCAAGAAAGTAAGTCATGATCCCCAAGTCAGTCAGGTCAAAAACATCTTGCATTTGTGCTTTAAATTCATTGATCAAATCACCCTTACTTCCAATCACCAACAAATTATCCACATAGATTGAAACAATCAGCAATGTCTCATCCTTGGACTTCTTCACATAGAGTGTTGGCTTACTCAGACTTTTCTCGAACCCGAGCTTAGATAGGTAGGCATCAACCCTGTCATACCAAGCTCTAGGTGCCTGCTTCAGGCCATAAAGTGCTTTCTTCAGCCTATAGAACTTGTCTTCTTCTCCTTGAACTTTGACACCACCAGGTTGCTCTATGTAAATTTTCTCTTTAAGGAAGCCATTCAAGAAGGTTGATTTAACATCAAGCTAATGAATTCTCCATTGCTTTTGTGCAGCCAAAGCAAACAGAAGCTTGATAGTGTCCAGCCTTGCTACTGGAGTAAAAGTCTCATCAAAATCAATTCCATACTGTTGGCTATACCCTTTAACCACAAGCCTTGCCTTGTGTTTGTTTAATGAGCCATCAGCATTGAATTTGGCTCTAAAAACCCATCTAACACCTATGACCTTTTTATTTTCTGGCCTTTCAACCAAATCTCAAGTCTGATTCTTATGAATTATGTCAATTTCAGCTTCCATGGCTCTCTTCTAGTTCTTGTCCCTGACTACTTCTTCATAGCTCGAAGGCTCCACTATAGCCATATTGTACCTCTGGTAGATGTCAGCAATGGACCTGGTGCCTCTTATATGAGGATCATCCACATGTGCATTGCTAAGCTCATTTTTTGCTAGTTTTAAGCTACCATCAACAAAATCCTCTTCAAACTGGCTTGCATTTGAACCATCTCAGCTCCAAGTCTTCTCTTCATCAAATTTGACATCCCTACTTACCAGAATTTTCTTGGTTGAGGGATTATACACTCTGTAGCCCTTCTTATTGCTGTTGTAGCCAACAAATATGCCTGGAACAGATCTCTTTTCAAGCTTAGTTCTTTTTTTGTAGGTATAAAGACATAACACACATATCCAAATACTTTCAAATGAGAAACAGATGGCTTAACTTCATACCATGCTTTAAAAAGTGTTTTGTCCTTCACAGCATGTGTTGGAAGCCTATTGAGCAAGTATACTGAGCTATTGATAGCTTCAGCCCAAAATGTGCTTGAAAGTTTACTTTGAAATAGCAAACACCTGGCCATATCCATCACTGTCCTGTTCCTTCTTTCACACACTCCATTTTGCTGATGAGTATACACTATGGTTAGCTGATGATGGATCTTAGCCTGCTCAAACAACCTCTGAAATCTTTCAGACAAGTATTCAGTCTCATTGTCTGTCCTTAAAGCCTTAAGTCTGTAGCCTGTTTGGTTCTTAGCTAATGCTTTGAACTTTTCAAAGGCTTCAAATACCTTAGACTTATGTTTCATGAAGTAAACCCAACAGAATCTGGTAATGTCATCAATAAATAGTACAAAGTACTTACTGCCATTTAGTGAAGGGGTCTTCATTAGTCCACAAACATCAGAGTGCACTAGCTCAAGCCTCTCTCGAGCTCTCCATGCCTCGTTGACTGGGAAAGATAGCCTATCCTGCTTGCTAAGCTGACAAATTTCACAAACACTTTCCCTTGCCTCAACCTTGGTCATGTCATCTACCAAATTCAGCCTATGCAGCAAGTCAAGTGACCTGAAATTGGCATGCCCTAATCTCCTATGCCATAGGCCAGCATTATCAGCTAGGCTTTTATAAGTCTTCTTCTCAAGCTAACTTACATCAAGCATAAAACACTTGTCTGCCATAGGTACTATGGCAATTTCCTGGGCATGAAAATCTTCAATAACACAAGAACCATCTCTGAAAACTAGTCCTTTTTCGACCAACTGACTAACACTGAGCAAGTTCTGATCTATATCAGGCACATAAAGCACATCTGAAAGCAGCTTGTTACCTAAACCTGAGTTGATCACAACATCACCTCTGCCTTTCGCTTCAATCAAGCTCCTATTGCCAATTTTGATTTTTGAGGTGAAGTTCCTGTCAAGTTCCTTGAACAAGCTCTCATCAGCTGCCATGTGATATGAGCAGCCACTATCCACAAGCTATCTGCATTTGACTTTGCTTGTAGTTGCAAAGTATGAGGTAGTGAAGACATGCTCCTCCTGAGCTTGAAGGTCCTCAGCAGCCTGTGCCTGGTTTTACTATTGTGCTAGTGCCTTGCCCTTGTTCTTACAAACATTTTCCACATGGCCAAACTGTTTGTAGCTCCTGCATTTAATGCCTGGCCTGTACCAGCAATACTTCTCCAAGTGTGTAGTCTTTTTGCAGTGAATGCATGGTGGGAACTTCCTCTTGCCTGAGTCCCTCCTTGATTTCTCCTTCTTATCAAGCTAAGGCTTCTTTGCTTTCTGACTCGAGCCTTCTCTGACCTTTGCTTGGAAGGCTCCCTCAAGGCGTTCCTCCTGCCTTTTGGCCCTTCTTTGCTCAAGTGCATAGAGGGAATTCACTAGCTCAGACAAAGAAATAGTTGTGAGATCCCTCGAGTCCTCCAATGAGGAGATTTTTGACTCAAATCTCTTAGGAAGTGTGGTGATCACCTTCTCAACAACCCTGCTTTCACTAAAGTCTTCACCAAGTAACCTTATACTGTTGACAGTGGCCATAATCCTGTCTGAGTATTGCTTGATGGTCTCTGCCTCTTTCATCTTAAGATTCTCAAAATCTCTTCTCAAATTGATTAACTGTTGTTGCCGTTGTCTTTTCAGACCCCATGAACTCCTCCTTCAACCTATCCCATACTTACTTAGGTGAGTCACAAGCCATGATTCGAGTGAAAATAACATCTGACACTCATTCTGCAGGCAGGTCATGGCTTTAGGCTTCTTAGCACACTCCTCACTATGCTGCCTAATCTGAGCAATGGTGGGATTGGCTCTCAATGGAGGTGGCTCAGCATCATTCTCAACTACACTTTACAAATCATGTGCCTGGAGGTAAGTCTTCATTTTTACCACCCAAATGTGGTAGTTTTCACCAGTGAACACAGGTGGTAGAGGTGGTGTGAAGCTCATCCTGTTGCAGCAAGTTCAGCAGCCTTGATTTCTTCTTTCTTAAGCTTGATTTCCCAAACAACAACCAGTAATGAAGGCCCTCAAAGATGACAGGCTCTGATTACCATTTGTTGGAACAATGGCAGCAATACAACAAGAAAATGGACATAAATTTGCTTAAGAAATCAAATGAAAACCGAGAGCAAAAGAACACAAAGAACTTGAGCCAAAAATGGATGAAAAATCAGTCAAAAATATTTCATTAACTTGTGAAATTTATATATGAAGTTTTAAACATAAAAGTCAGTCACCTAATACCTTAACTACTACCACTAGTATAAGACTTAGACTAACTTAAATTACAAGCAAAAGTAAGCTGGTATGGCCAGCCATTACATCCAACAAATTCAAATAAAAAACTCACTAACTTCGACTACAAGTCACATGCTAACCAAACAAGTTGCATAGAAACCAAAGAAACCAAAGAAACAAAAGACAATGTTGCTTCTGGTTCAGCTTCAATGCTACTTCATGCATCCTTTCCGGGCTGCCAATGGTCCAGTGTTGCATTGCAGTCCAATTGCTTAACAAATACGTTTGGGGAAGAAATGAGCTTGAAACGTTGGGTGAAGGAATCATTAGCATCTTCCTTAGTTGATGTGGTAGACAGTAAGCTTCTAAATACAAGAGAAAGAGAAGGGTTAGCAGCAAAGGATTGTAAATTATTCATTTTGCAATTAGCTCTGGAATGTCCAGCAAAGGTAGCAGAGGAAAGGATTGATATGGAAGAAGTTGTTGCAAGGTTGAAGAAAATGAAAACCATGTACTTGCATGGAACTGAACAAGGTTAATTTTTAGTTTTGATACTAAATTTTTTAAATTTTATACTTTTCTTGACACCAAAATTCTTTTTCGAGTTTGACTATGCATTAGATGAGTAGAATTGAATAGAATTGTGCGTTTGCACCGAACTTGAGCTTGACCATAAATGGGAACTCCATGCAATACTTCATAGCATGCAAATGTGGACCTTTTCTTGAAGTCTATGCAAATGTTGACTTTTTAAAAGTCTATTAGAAAATTAAATTCTATAATCCACTTGAATAGTCGCTTTAACCAATAATTCTTAAACATAGTTTGTATATTACTTTCTTTTTATTATTATTTTAAGGAATAATATTTGACACATTGTCTATGTATATAGTGGCGGAGCTAGAATTTTTTTTTTGGTAGGTTAAATTAAATTATATATTTTTACAACAGTAAAAATATAATTTTATTATTTAAATAGCCTATATCATTATAAATTTCAAAGGACTAAATCAAATTTTTATCATTTTTGAGGATCAAAGTGTAATTTTGTTATTACTAATTTAAAATTTTATAAATTATAAAGGGCCTAAATTAAAATTTTACCATTTTAGGGGAGCTAGTGCCTGTGGGTCTCTACTATGCTCCGTGTATGGTCTCATATATCATTAGTGAATAAAAAACATAACACATCATTATTAAATTAAATAAAAAATATGAAGAATTTGTAAATAAATATATTAATAATTTTATTTAAACATAATTTTTATAAGTTTCCATTTAATATAATTAAACATTAATAGTAACTATTATAAATAAATATTAATCACTCCCAAATTTAGGATATTGAGTTTAAGGGTTTAGGGTCTTGAGTTTGGAGTCTCGAGTTTAAGTCTAATGTATAAGATCTCAAGTTTAAAGTTTTAACATTTATTTATAATTAATTATTATTTAATTATGTTTCATACACCTATAATACATCAAATATATATATATATATATATATATATATTAATTTTTTTCAACGATTTTATAGTTGTAGATACTAATTAAAAGTGCCTATAGATGGAGCTAACTCAAGTTTAGGATTGAACAAACGGTCATTATGATCCTTACATAATTCATGTTTTTTAAATTAAAATTTATATTTTTTGTAAATAAATTCAAATAAATATTATGTAAGATCAACTAAAGCATACAATCTATTGGAGATCTAATTACCTGCTTTGTAAACATACGCTTTCTTATGAATATATCCATAAAATGAAATGTCGAGAATAATAAATATTACACAAATCTCGTGTTTGGCTCATAGATCATGGACGTTCACTCTCATACCCTCCTCGTGGGATCAATCACTTAAAATTTTTTATTAAAACTACAAATTGCGATCTCTTGTGACTTCACTTTAAGTGAGTAAATTGGTAAATTGAGATTAATATATTAAAAGAAACCCATATGTACATACTTCTGGCTTATATAGATGGCACGAAGTTCAACTGAGATTCCAAGATATTGTGCATCTGGAGAGAAAAAAGAAGAATGATGATGACATAATCTGGTTACCCAAATCAGTTTGAATGCAGTCATAGAACACCGAACCACAAATCATGTGCAATGTAGCTCTTCTCATATCAGTTTTTTCTAGCATCCAGGCGGCTCCTGAAAGGATCATCTGCATCAGGAAAGAGTAGAATTCCAGTACAGTGTTAACAGACCTGAAAGAGTTTTTATTGTCAAAAACTAACAAAAAAACATATGCAGGAACCTGTTTAATCATAAGAAGAAGTAAAATACAACAGTTCGACATACTTTTCCTCCTATTCTTACGACATGAATTTTAGCAGAAAAATATGTTTAGTAATTGAATGAAAGTGCACTTTTTTATAATTATAAAGAATTTTAATATTTTAGATGTGTTTAACTGATAGAATATAATTATATTGTAATTATATATTATTATTGTCGAGACCATTTTTATGAAAACGGATGTCGACTTGGGATTGTAAAATGAATACAAAAACGGGAGTCGCCACCAATCTTTTTTGTCAAGGTGTGATTGGTCACATCAAAAAGGGGTTGTTTTTAATAAACAATTTGGTTTATCAAAACAACGATTTAGGTCTGCGAAGATCAGAAAAATGCGTTCGGGAGTCGGTTACACACGAGGAAGGATTAGCACCCTCGATATGCCCAAAAATTGGTACGTAGTTGATTAATTAGTGTCCTTAATGTCGAAGATTCGAAAATTTGAAAGAATTTTAAAATACAATCCTTCTTTGCATTCATTTTAAAAATGTTTGGATAAGCTGAAAGCGTGTATCAAAGGCTGGTTCGCCTTAAGGTAAAACGTCACATCCAATACGTTAGGACAAGATATTTCGACCTTTGAGGCTAAACTTGCCTTTTATTTGAAATTTGTGTATTTAATTTTGAAAGGATATTCAAATACTTAGAGTAAACGAGAGAAATCGAAACCCAATACGTTAGGGCACGATTTCTCGAATTTCTAAGTACAGAACATGGCCTTGATTTAGAAAACCTCATCTCGAGATAACAAAATGTCACATCCAATGCGTTAGGACATGACATCTCGAATTCTCGAGAATAAGCTTTTTATTGAAAAATTATGCATTTGTTTTAAAAGGATATTCGGTTATTTAGATTTAAAACGAAAAATCGCAACCCCATACGTTAGGGCACAACTTCTCGAATTTCTAAATATGGAATTTTGCCTTTATAAAGAATCGTTTTTGTATCGAGTAAAGGTAATTTGTTATAAAAACACATAAATGACAATAGGAGTATGCATAACAGAATAAAATGTGGCAATGAAAGACAATATAAATAAGAGTAATAATATAGTATGCAAAATAGTAATAATATATAAGCTTTTTATTTAAACTTTATGTTTTAAGAAGGATATTCGGTTATTTAGATTTAGACGAGAAAATCGAAACCTAATACGTTAGGGCACGATTTTTCAAATTTCTAAATACAGAATATTGCCTTTATAAAAAGATCATTTTGCGTAGGGTAAAACGTAGCATAATTCGTAATAAAAAGTATTAAAACAATAATAGTAATAATAATAATAATAGTAATAATATTAACAAAATAATAATGAAAATGATGTGTTAGTAATATAATAGGAATAATAATATATTAATAATAATAATAATCATAATATGTACATGAAAATATGTTAGTAATAAAATATAATAATAATATAATAATGGAATAATGTTAAAAAGGTAGTAATATAATATAATAGTTAAGATAATATTAAAATAGTATTAAATATAATATGATGATAATATATAAATAATAATAATAATAAAGCAGAAAATACTAACATATTAATAAAAAGGTAATAAAATAAAATTAGTTATAATAGAAAAACATAATAAGAATGAAAATATGAGAATAATAATATTGGTTGTAGTAAATAAAATAGTGCTAATAGTAATGAAATAATATAGTAGTAATAAAAAGAAAAATGAAGTAGAAAATAATAATGAAAATGATAGAAAATACGAAAGATTAATAATAAAATGCATATGCTAATGGTTATGTAAAAAAAAATACGTGTATATATATATATATATATTTAGAATAATAATAATAAATAGTAGATAAAATGATATTGCTAATAAAACAAGTAATAATAACAGCAATAATAAAATATAATAGTAAAATAATAATAATAATAATAATAATAATAATAATAATAAAAATAAAATTAATTAATTATAAAAATAAAATAACAAAAATAACACAAAAAAAGGACCAAATTGAGCTTAAAACAAAAGTTTCTGGGTTAATCTGAAACAAACAAGAGCGAGGGGGACTAATTTGTAATGCGCGAAATAGTGAAGGGACTAAAAACGCAGTAAACCCTTCCAACCAAAACGCACAGCAGCGTGTGGGACTAAATTGAAAAGCGCGATAAATCATAGAGCCCGATTGCAAAATAAATGAAACTTGATTGTAAATAAATAAAAAAGCGGAAGGACCAAGCGCGTAATTAGCCCTTTTATTGAAAACACGCAGATCCTCTGAAGGCATGGGTCGGGTAATCGGGTTTTCCCCCAAAACGACGCCGTTTTGGGCGTGTTTGGGGGTTTCAAAAACGACGCCGTTTTATTGTATTATAAAACTAACATTTTTTGGAAAAAGCTTCATTTTTCTGGTGTTCTAAAAAAAAGGAGCTGAATGCTCTCAAGTCTTCTAGGCTTGTCTAGAATCCGGCCAGGTGGGCCACCGCTGATCGTCGCCGGAGCGTTCGTGCGCCACCGTGTACGGTGGCCGAAATTTTCAAAAGATACGTTTTTCTCTCCTTTTTTTATTTTTTATTATTTCCCTTTTATTTGAAGTATGTTGTATGTATATAGATGCACGAAATGACTAAATTCGTAAAATACAAATAAAATAAAATCACCTTAAGTCTTCGATTCTGATTTTGAGATTTTGTGGTTTGGATCCCCTAACTTGGAGAGATTTTTGCTCTTGGTATCACTGCGATTAATGCTTTTTACTTTGGGTTATTCGAATACGGTTGCTTCTATTCTTGACCGATTTAGTGTTTAGTTTCTCTGTTTTCATTCAAAAAAGGTCTAACCCTTAACAATGTATTTGAATCGGCTTATATAGCCATTTTTTACATTCATTTCTTTTGTTTTCTATCATTTCTCTTTTATTGTTTGCAGGTACCACTTGGGCGCAAGGGCGGTGGCGTGGACGGTGGCCTGGAGGCGGTGGCAGACTTTGGCAGTGGTGTCAGTGGCCAGTAACCAGGGGCGGCAGAAGGCAGCTTAGGGTTTATTTTTTGTTCCTTTATTGATTTGGGCTAGGTAATTGGGTTAGGGAATTTGGGTCATTAGTTTGGGTTTGGTGTAAGTGGGTTTCTGTTGGGTTTTTGATGTAAAATGGGTTTTGGGTTATTGTTGGGTTAAATGGGTTTTAAATTGGGTGTGGGTTTTAAGGTTTATTTATGTGTGTCAAAATTGGCCTGTAACAGCTGCCTCTCTTTGCTCATTATTGTGTAACGAGAATAGAGCAAAGACACAAAGAAAGGCCAATTTTGCCCGGTCTTGCCATGTCTTGACTTCTCTAGTGCTCTTCTTGTTCAGGTAGTCTCTTTCCAGTCCACCACATCTTATAGCTTAGGTTCAGTCCACTGCATCTTCTGATATATGCCTTGTAGCTTTAATCTACTCCAATGTAACTTCAAGGATATGAGATTTGTGGCTTCGATCTGCTTCACTGCAACTTCAGAAAAGTAAGATCTGATATCCTCGATCAGCTCAACTGCAACTTTCTCGATCAGCTTCACTGCAACTTCAGGGTGATAAGACTTGCAACTTCGCCCTGCTCCACTGCAACTTCAGGGAGGCAAAATCCGCATCTTCGATCAACTCCAATCTTTATTATTTTTTCTTTTGAGAAACAAACATCGAAAATAGCTTGGCCTGCGAACTAAAGTTCAATTCCTCTCTCGGATTATGAGAAAAAATTGAAAATACCTCAGTGTGTAAACCAAGGCTCAACTCACCTCTCGCAATATGAGTTGATTTTGATGAAAATAAATTGAAAATACCTCAGCGTGTGAGCTAAGGCTCAATTCACCTTTCGCAATATGAGTTGATTTTTGAAAACATAAATTAAAAATACCTCAGCGTGTGAGCTAAGGTGTAACACCCCCTAACCCCAAACCGTCATCGGAATAGGGTTACGGAGCATTACCGGACTTGTCGGACAATATACAAATTATACGCAAATAAATGTTAAACATAATGTAAAAACAATCATACAGTCCCTTATATGGACCCTCGAGGCCCAAAATATAAGTCAAGAGTAGTTCGGGACTAATTGGAGTACTTATAAAACTTTTCGAACATTTTAAAAGTTATTCTCAAGTGCAGGGCTTACACGCCCGTATGAATTAGGGACACGTCCGTGTGACCCTATGACATGCCCGTGTTCATTGCCCGTGGTTGATTCTGTTAAAACTAACACGGTCTGGACACACGCCCGTGTGTCCTGCTAACCAGGCCGTGTGCGGCTATCTACCAAGCCTTGGCCTCCCTAAAACACAAATACACAAATAAACCACCTAACTCATTTGTATAAAACACTTAATCACATGCCATTCATTACATTTGCAATTTCAAAATAACATACACATAAGACACCCTAGGTACATGCCACTATTAACAATTAACACACTTTACCTTATTAACTTTGGGATCGGCCTGGGATGCTGATTTAACGTTCTACCTTTATTTAACCTGCGCACGGAAACAAACCGTACGCTGAGTATGGGTATACTCAGTGGTATTTCTATAATCCAAACATTTAATAATATAATAAATACTCAAGATCATAATAACAATCACAATTATTTACTTATTCATTTCATAGACAAATTTCAACTACTTACCATATAAATTCTGTACAAATCATTTAATAAACACAATAACTTAATTGTTCGATTCTTTAATAAATCATTATTATTTATTCTTTTCTTTCACTTGCTAATCGGTATAACTTTCCTTAATTTTATTCACAAATCACCATTCAAAAATCAGTAATCTATATTTAACTATGTGCTTATCAATCATATTCCACTCTAGTCCGTTTTAATAACGGTCAATTTCATTTATATCATATTAATTTACTATCCTTGATAACTTTCACTATATATATATATATATATAAAATTCATACCAAGCCAACATAATTCAAATAATTGATTCAATGAATTTTCACTAAGATTTCAGACAATATAATAACCTTGGATTCAATTCTCATCCATATATAATTATTCAATTTACTTTTCAAATATGAACAATTCATGAACCTTAAGTTCATGCCTTCAATCTCATTGCACAATTTTTATTTCACATTTCATATTACAAAACCCCTTTTCACTTTCTATTCAATGATTCAGATAATCAAATTCACTTTCTTATTTTCTTTTAATAGCTCAATCACATTTATTCGGATTTTATCATTTCACTTATTTACCCCTATTAACTCGACTCGGACCCTGGCGGATACACGGATCTAATTAAACATATCAGAATGGCGACCAACGCCTCATCGGATAGTTCGAAGTAAAGTGGCTACCAAAGCCTCATCGGATAGCTCGAAGTAATTCTATGGCACACCTAGTACCTCATCGGCATAGCCGAAGCAAAGTGGCTACCAAAGCCTCATCGAAACTATCCGAAGCAAATCTATGGCACACCAAGTACCTCATCGGCATAGCCGAAGCAAAGTGGCTACCAAAGCCTCATCGAAACTATCCGAAGCAAATCTATGGCACACCAAGTACCTCATCGACTCGAGGTCGAAGAATCTCTGAACTGTTCCGATCCTATGGCATGCCAACTATATCCACTAAGCCCGACTAGTTAATAGGGTCTCGGAAACACATATTATTGTCAATCACTTTCTCGTATTTTCAATCAATTTCACATCAATTGCACTTTGGCCACATTTTTCTCACATATTTTTCAATTTAAGCGCAATTTGCTTTAATTTCACAAAATCAGATATTTTCACTTCAATTCACATTTTAATATCAAATATTCAAATATCACAATTCCATATATTTATATCAATTTCCTCATATTTTCAATCAATATATTTTCAATATAACATTCACTCATTATTGTAGTTTTTACACCAATCATATAAATTATATAATTCAACCAAAATAATTCCAATCATTATAAATTCAATAAATTCAATAAATTCATCGTATGCGGAAATCAATCCATTTCAATTATAAGACATCATAATTCGAACACCAACAATTGCCATATGTATATAAATTTAACAAATAATGACTAAGTTCAGATTATAGAAATACAAACCGTATTTTCTCGAGCTAACTCCCGTTGTCTTTGCCATTTTTCCTTGCTTAGCCAAGATTCCCGAGACCACAATAACTACGGAAATTAAAACAATTCATATTCTTTAATTCACTATTAAATTATAGCTAATTAATACAATTTCTATTCGATTTCTATTTTAATTTCAATTTAATCTTAACTAATTTCACTTACTTCTTCTATCTCAATTCATACTTCATTTCTATTCAAACTTTGTCCAAACTCATTCTTAACTATTAAATTTCCAGCATATTTCCCTAATTTCGAAATTTCATCAATTTAGTCCCTACAATGTTAAAACTTATGAATTACTTTACAATTCAATCCTTATTTCATTTCTAACTTGAATTTTTATCAATTTAACCCCTAATTCATCTTTTTACTCAACATAAACATTATCTAGATATCTAATAACTTTCAAAATATTCATTTAATTTCCTCAAAATCTTGTTCCAAAGCTTCTAAAGCATCAAAATTAAGTAAAAAGGACTTAATTGACTTACCAATTTTAGCTTCAAGCATCAAACCCCCAATTTTTCCTTTCTTCTTGCTTTCTTTCTTTTTCTTCCCCTTCTCACGTTTGGTTCTCTGTTTCTTTTCTTCTTTTCATCCTTTTATTTCCTTTTTAATTTCTTTTATTACTTATTTAATTAACTATTACAAAATATCTTTTTATTAACCAATTAAATACATACACTTATACCATTAAAATACATACACTTGTGTTAATCCTTGCCACACACTTGTCATTATCTCAACAATTTAATAAAATAATATTTACACAAATAATAATAATTATAACAAATAAATTAATAATATTTACTTAATAATTAAGTAAATATACATAACATACATTTGTACCAATAAAATTAATACACATGTATTTTATCCATAATACACACATGTCAATTTCTATGGTCTAATTACTAATTTATTCCTTTATTATTTCTCTTTACTAAATCAAACCTTTGCATTCTATTCAATTTAGTCCTTTCTACTAGTTATTCCTAATTAAACTAAATTTACTTAATTAAACTTTAATTAACCACTCATCTAACTTTATAATTATTTTTAATAATTATTTATGAACCCATTTTTTTATAAACGAAGACCCGAAAATAAACTTTTCCGATAACCGAAAAATTCAGGTCGTTACATTTCTTCCCCCCTAAAAAAAATTTCGTCCTCGAAATTTATCTGAGAGAGGTGGGGGTTTAAGTACAAAGATCCCTCTGTTTCTCTCGGTTCCCGTATTGCTTTTTTTAATATCATGACACTATTGCACAGGCTAGTATTTCAACCGACTCTTTTTCATACCATAGATCATATCAAATCTCAATATCCTTTGTTCGAGATAACATGTAAGAGATCTGTTTTACATCATTTGAACGCTGAGTCCAAAAAAAAAATTTCCATAAGTTCAGAGGCCATACCATTCAATATATTGCCAGTCCAATCTTTCCTCAGATTCACGTAGCCCAATAAAATAAGCACTCAATATTCTGACGTTTCAAATTTACATATGATTCCTATCTGACAAACTGTTTCAATCTATCTCGAATCACTTTCATTCAATTCTATCCAACTCTTAGATGTCCAACCTCTTCGACCATATAGTGCTTCATACAGAGCCATTTGAATACTTGATCAGAAACTATTATTATACACAATTCGGCCAATGAAAATAACATCCTAACTTGATCCGAAACCAAATTCACAAACTTGTAGTATGTCTTCTAAAATATGACTAACTCATTTCCAAATTATCCATCTGTCTATAGATGAAAAACTGTTCTGAAATTGAAATAAATACTCAATAATTTCTTGTAACTGTTTTCGGAATCCCAAAGTGAACTATAAACTCGATCAGAAATTATCAATACTGGAATTCCATGAAATCTTACTATTTCCCAAATGTACATCTCAGTAAGGTTCAGAAATAACCAATCAATTCTGGCCATTATAAAATGAGCTAACTTGATAAACCGATCTATTATCACATATATCAAAGACTAACATTCCATATAGCTCGTCGATTTCACAGACTTATATCTCATTTCTGTCCCAATATCTTTGCTAGCTTTAATAATTTTGTAAATACCAGTACCGGATATTCAGTTGCAATTAATCCTTTATCAGACAATAGCAATCTAATTCACTTACTAATATACCACTGCAATAATAAGTTCCTTACCCAAATTCAGACTGAACCAAAACTGATGCTTCAATTATGTAGATGGAGCAGTACCTCAATATCAATAATGCACTCTAAGATAGAAAATGAATACTGGAAATAGCTCTATTAACCATCGGTATAGTAACACAACTTCTATAATCTAAGATCCATACCACTGAGCTTCCATAACCGAACCATGATTTACAGCAGTAATATATATTTATCTTCAATCAAAGAATACCCCTTCAAAGACGAATCATCTTTAATAGATGAGATCAGCCCATAAAAAAATAAGAAAACCAAAATAATGAAATCCCAATTATGAAGTTATATTGAATCCTCGAGATTAGAAAACCGCATTGAACGATAAAGAAATCCATAATACTCCAGAGAAAAACCAGAAGAAAAATATCATTCGTACCCACTAGAAACAATGGTCATAGAGATGATGTAAATTGCATAATATAATTCAGAACACCCACTAGTAAAAGTAGAAAATATCTTCATATGAGTCTAACCATCAAATCTTCTGTCTAACAGAGCAGATTAGAAATCCAAAGAAAGTAGAGGAATACCGATTATGAATTAACCCAATCAATAATACTTCTATCTAATGTTATGACTAACCAAACTCCTTATATAATAAGAACCACATCTGAAAATGAACAGTTGCATATACCTCTGAAGACAAAAGAACATATAGAATACCCATATAAAATACCCAAAAGATATCGCTGTAAGATACCAGACTATAGCAGCTGCATCTAGATATGTTTGCAACTTCACCACTAATCTACTAATATACATAATCATCAGTGATCCCGTATCATTCAATTTACACACGAGGCTTGTTTGGAAGAATTTTTTTTTTTTTAACTCAATCTGTAGATACCATATCTTCCAAAAATTCTTTTCTCAAATCTCTGGTAATAACCGACTAATCTCAGAAAACTTCTGATTTCAGATATATTTTTCAATATTTTTCAAACACCAGATCTATAGCAAATTCAGCTTCTCTAATTAGTAAATCGGGTAACTCTTTTTGGAACATATCAGAATTGCCACTGATTTAAAATTTAACTCAGATACTTTCATATCCAATACATAAGCAAAATAAATACCATAATCTTTTCCGGCACATTTCTGAATTAACATAAACAATATCACAATAGACAAATCATTCAATCTTCTCTGATTCAAACTAAATACTTCATCATCCCAACTTTGCAATATAATATATTTTTGCCTATAATTTACCACAGCATCTTGCAAAGTTAGCCGTTCCATTCTCATAATCACATCAAACAATAATAAAATCAAATTAATCAGAAAACAATATTTTAGTATCATTATCAGACAATTCCCGTAAATTTTATCAACCAATGATTACTGATCTGGAAAATTTGATACTTCTACCAAAATTTAATGAACTCAACAGATAAATCCTTAGTAGATAATAAATTCATATAATCATGAGAATAATCAAACCAAAAGCAATTTAGAATAACCACATCAATTCGATAAAGAAGAAAGTACTTAGAATGACATCCAGTAGAAAAATATCTTCTTCAACTGTCTTTAATCAATCACTAAAATAATGATCAGGAGAATCATATCTAACTCATATTCCGCTCTTTATTCTGCATTCTTCGACTTTATATTTTCATTTAAACCATTTTCAAACCACTCGTACATTATAATTCCTATCGGAATACACTCTCTGGTATATTTAATCAATCGGACAAATTCCCTTCATGCGTAATTACAGTCTTATAACTCTGTTTAACTTCAGGAATTCTTCACATCTCCAATCAAGAAATTTCTGACTAACATATACTTCTTTCAGAACTCATTTCAGAAAATTCTAAATAGCCATTTCATAGTCACAACATAAATCAATATTTCCATTACTGGCAAGCTAGATCTTTTAGCAGAATATCATGCGTTTTTATTATTTATTCGGCGAATGAAACAATTCATTTACAGCCCTGATAATATTCTCTTACCACACTGCAATTCTTTCAAAATCATTTTCAGTTGTAATTCCCAATCCTTCCACACTATACTTACGGAATATTTAATAACAGATACTTACTTGTTCAGATGAACTCTGAATCTTAAAGCACTTCGGGAACCGATTGAGAAACAGGAGAGGTAGTTATCATAACAGATATAATTTCTTATATTCACTAAAAAGCATCATTTATAATTTTAACATTATATATCATTTCTTTCTCTATCATTTCATCATTCCATATTCACTGGTTAATTACTCACTTCAGTAATACTCAGTGTTATCGATTCAGTTTCTATTTTATTCACAAAACTCTTCATTCTCAGTATATATCTTATAATCAATTCTATCAATATATTCTTTTACAATTTTCACTAGAAAACAAAAGCAAACAAATATATCAGCATCCGATCCCGATTCAATTTCAGCTTAATTTTGGCATGTACCTCTAGACTCAATTTTGAGCTCGATTTAGTCCGAGAATCGGCTAAACCTATAGCTCTGATACCACTAAATGTAACACCCCCTAACCCCAAACCGTCATCGGAATAGGGTTACGGAGCATTACCGGACTTGTCGGACAATATACAAATTATACGCAAATAAATGTTAAACATAATGTAAAAACAATCATACAGTCCCTTATATGGACCCTCGAGGCCCAAAATATAAGTCAAGAGTAGTTCGGGACTAATTGGAGTACTTATAAAACTTTTCGAACATTTTAAAAGTTATTCTCAAGTGCAGGGCTTACACGCCCGTATGAATTAGGGACACGTCCGTGTGACCCTATGACATGCCCGTGTTCATTGCCCGTGGTTGATTCTGTTAAAACTAACACGGTCTGGACACACGCCCGTGTGTCCTGCTAACCAGGCCGTGTGCGGCTATCTACCAAGCCTTGGCCTCCCTAAAACACAAATACACAAATAAACCACCTAACTCATTTGTATAAAACACTTAATCACATGCCATTCATTACATTTGCAATTTCAAAATAACATACACATAAGACACCCTAGGTACATGCCACTATTAACAATTAACACACTTTACCTTATTAACTTTGGGATCGGCCTGGGATGCTGATTTAACGTTCTACCTTTATTTAACCTGCGCACGGAAACAAACCGTACGCTGAGTATGGGTATACTCAGTGGTATTTCTATAATCCAAACATTTAATAATATAATAAATACTCAAGATCATAATAACAATCACAATTATTTACTTATTCATTTCATAGACAAATTTCAACTACTTACCATATAAATTCTGTACAAATCATTTAATAAACACAATAACTTAATTGTTCGATTCTTTAATAAATCATTATTATTTATTCTTTTCTTTCACTTGCTAATCGGTATAACTTTCCTTAATTTTATTCACAAATCACCATTCAAAAATCAGTAATCTATATTTAACTATGTGCTTATCAATCATATTCCACTCTAGTCCGTTTTAATAACGGTCAATTTCATTTATATCATATTAATTTACTATCCTTGATAACTTTCACTATATATATATATATATATATAAAATTCATACCAAGCCAACATAATTCAAATAATTGATTCAATGAATTTTCACTAAGATTTCAGACAATATAATAACCTTGGATTCAATTCTCATCCATATATAATTATTCAATTTACTTTTCAAATATGAACAATTCATGAACCTTAGGTTCATGCCTTCAATCTCATTGCACAATTTTTATTTCACATTTCATATTACAAAACCCCTTTTCACTTTCTATTCAATGATTCAGATAATCAAATTCACTTTCTTATTTTCTTTTAATAGCTCAATCACATTTATTCGGATTTTATCATTTCACTTATTTACCCCTATTAACTCGACTCGGACCCTGGCGGATACACGGATCTAATTAAACATATCAGAATGGCGACCAACGCCTCATCGGATAGTTCGAAGTAAAGTGGCTACCAAAGCCTCATCGGATAGCTCGAAGTAAAGTGGCTACCAAAGCCTCATCGGATAGCTCGAAGTAATTTTATGGCACACCTAGTACCTCATCGGCATAGCCGAAGCAAAGTGGCTACCAAAGCCTCATCGAAACTATCCGAAGCAAATCTATGGCACACCAAGTACCTCATCGGCATTGTAATAGCCCGATTTTGGGTCTAGTCGGAACAGTGGTTTCGAGACCACTATTCCGAGGCCGGAGAAAATTATTTTGATATTATTCTCTGTGATATAGCATATTTTTTAAAGGTGCATGAAAATTTTGATAAGTTAATTTTAGAGATTTCTAGCTTAATTTCGAAAAAGGGCTAAATCGCATAAAGTGTAAAAGTTGTGTATTAATGCATAAAGGTGTTAAATTGATTTAGAATTAAAATTGGGGGTCTTTAAAAGGGAATTAGGCCCTTTAAAAATGAATGGCCGGCCAAGAGAATAGAAGAGTAGAAAAGTCAAAAATGTTGGGTAAGATATTTTGTAATAAAATAAGAAAAAAAGAATAAAATGTTATATCTCTTTCATTTCTTCTTCTTCTCCACGAAATGGGCAGCAAGAATAAGGGTTTAGAAGCTGGAAAATTTCAGCAACTCATCTCCCTTGATAGTAAGTGATTTTAATGTCTTTTCTTGATGATTTTTACATTTTTGGAACCCCTAAAGCATGAGCTTTCAAAAGAGTGGACTATTTTGCAAATTGATAAAGAGTTTAGGCTTTTGCCATGAACATATATGTGTTGTTTGCTGAGTTTTTATGGAAGAATTTGAGTTGTATTTGTCTAATAAACACCTTTGTGAAAGAAATTTGCATGAAAATGCCTTAAAAGGGGGTTATCATGCAAAGTTGTAAAATAAGTGCTAATGTGTGTGAAAATGATATTTATGAGTTTCTATGGTTTTGTAATGGTTTATTTAGGCTTAAGAAGTGAAGAAATTGAATAAAAATCAATTTTCGAGCATAGGGGCAAAATGGTCATTTTGCAAAAGTCTAGGGGCAAAATGGTCATTTTGCTAAGATTATGAAATTTGGATTGTTTTAATTAATTTAGTGATTAAATGAGTGAATTTTATCATGTTAGATCAAGAAAAGCGAGATTTGGGCCTAAATCGGAAAGTATGAGATTATGGACTAAAATGGAGTAATTAACCGGAATTGCCTTCGAGGTAAGTTCGTATGATTAAATAAGCATGATATTCATGTTATTACTAATATTTTTTTGGAAATTATCTTGCTATGTTGGTATTGGATTTTCTTTATTGGAAATATTGTATATGGAAAGTGATGCCAAGTGTTGAAAACAATTATGTGATGATGGAATGCATTGGGAATTTGATGGAATATGATATTCCATTGGAACAAGTAAGTTTTGAGTAATTGAATTTGGTATTTAATTTTAAATGCCATGATATACTTGTATGATAAATGAATGATGTCCCATTGTTCTTATCATAATAAGGTTATTGAGAAAGAAACCTATTACATGTTTGTTATGTAGCCGAATGGCTATTAGAGAATTAAACAAAGAAAGAGATTGGGGACATATGCTTATGTATGTGTTTGCTTATTGAGCTAAAAGTTTAGTAAAAGAAGAATATATGTATTAGACTTGAATGATGTTTACGACACAAAGTCATTGAGCATGTTATATGTCTATATGCGAATGAGTGGACTTGAATTACAAATGTGATTTTGCTATGTGAAATGTGGTAACATGTGAATACATAAGACTCTGTGATGTGAATCCGGGATTAAAAACCCGAAGGCTATACGCGGAGATTATGTCCGGGTTAAGACCCGAAGGCTATACGCGGAGATTATGTCCGGGTTAAAACCCGAAGGCTATATGCGGAGATTATATCTGGGCTAGAGACCCGATGGCTATGTATAGAGTTTACCCGAGCTAAAGGTCTCGATGACGAGGCGAGTAAAGTCTCGGACTAAAAGACTTCATGGTAACGATTGCTAATGGATATGAATTATATGTTAAATTCTTATATAGGATCATACATGGAGTCATATGGACTAACATGTGTGAGCTTATAAAATTGGATACAAGAGCATATGAATAGAATTGGCTTTATTGTACATCTATGGATTATCTTAATGAATTGGAATGAGTCTTTTATTCTTGATGATATTGAGATTTTGTTGTAAACATTGATAAAGCTTGTTAATAAGTTGCTTATTGTTTTCATATGAACTTACTAAGCGTAAAGCTTACTCCCCTTTTCTTTCCCATATTCCCTAGGGTTGCCAGGTTTGCTCGGGTTAGAGGCCGTCAGAGATATTATCACACTGTCAAGTTAATGCTATCGTCGTAAGTAAATCCTAGTGTACCGAGTCTATGGCATGTATAGGGTTGTAATGTGGAGTACGTAATATTATGATTTAGCCAAAGGCATTGGCTTGAGATTAAGGTAGTATGTATTCTTGTAAATTGGCCTACGTCGGCTGATCATGTTATGGATCTATATGATTATTCTTATGCTTGTGTGTTATTATCTATTGTGATGTGGCTCATAGTATGTATGCTTGAGTGATAACTATGACATGGTATTAAGGAAAAATGTGAAAGTAGCTTAAAAATAGAACTTCATAACAGCAGTGACGTGAGTTTGAAAATTCACTAAAAATCATAGAAATCGAATTTGATGATGGATTAGTTATGAAATTGAAGCTTATTATGTCTACTTTCAAATGGAAGAAGCGAAATAGGTGAAAGGATTATATGTTATGAGATATCTGAGTTTGAGTAAAACAGGGCCGGAGCAATTTCTGGATCCCCTGTTCCAACTTTAAAAATTCGCCATAAATTGTACAAAAATTATTAGGAGGATTAATTTTTATGTTTAGATTCCTTATTGAGTCTAGTTTTAAGAGGAATAAACTTCATAGTCATATGAAATTTGTACAGGGAGAAAAGTGGTTCGTAATGAGTAGAGGTCAGTGCAGTCGAGTTCTGCAATAAGGGAAATTTTAACTAATAAACTGTACTAAATGGCCCAGCCAAAAATTCTAGAAAAAAATTAGTAGATAGATATATGAGTCTAGATTCGGGAAAAATTTACGGATCTTGATTTCGAGTTTCGTGACTCGAGATATGATTTTTTGAGCGACTATGACGCGGAAAACAGTTTATTCCAAAAATGAAAATGGATTTTGTAAAGTTGTTTAAATTGGTATATTTTGTTTAGTAACAACTCAAGCTCGAATCCGGTGACGGTTTCGGGCGTTGGGGGCATTACAGGCATAGCCGAAGCAAAGTGGCTACCAAAGCCTCATCGAAACTATCCGAAGCAAATCTATGGCACACCAAGTACCTCATCGACTCGAGGTCGAAGAATCTCTGAACTGTTCCGATCCTATGGCATGCCAACTATATCCACTAAGCCCGACTAGTTAATAGGGTCTCGGAAACACATATTATTGTCAATCACTTTCTCGTATTTTCAATCAATTTCACATCAATTGCACTTTGGCCACATTTTTCTCACATATTTTTCAATTTAAGCGCAATTTGCTTTAATTTCACAAAATCAGATATTTTCACTTCAATTCACATTTTAATATCAAATATTCAAATATCACAATTCCATATATTTATATCAATTTCCTCATATTTTCAATCAATATATTTTCAATATAACATTCACTCATTATTGTAGTTTTTACACCAATCATATAAATTATATAATTCAACCAAAATAATTCCAATCATTATAAATTCAATAAATTCAATAAATTCATCGTATGCGGAAATCAATCCATTTCAATTATAAGACATCATAATTCGAACACCAACAATTGCCATATGTATATAAATTTAACAAATAATGACTAAGTTCAGATTATAGAAATACAAACCGTATTTTCTCGAGCTAACTCCCGTTGTCTTTGCCATTTTTCCTTGCTTAGCCAAGATTCCCGAGACCACAATAACTACGGAAATTAAAACAATTCATATTCTTTAATTCACTATTAAATTATAGCTAATTAATACAATTTCTATTCGATTTCTATTTTAATTTCAATTTAATCTTAACTAATTTCACTTACTTCTTCTATCTCAATTCATACTTCATTTCTATTCAAACTTTGTCCAAACTCATTCTTAACTATTAAATTTCCAGCATATTTCCCTAATTTCGAAATTTCATCAATTTAGTCCCTACAATGTTAAAACTTATGAATTACTTTACAATTCAATCCTTATTTCATTTCTAACTTGAATTTTTATCAATTTAACCCCTAATTCATCTTTTTACTCAACATAAACATTATCTAGATATCTAATAACTTTCAAAATATTTATTTAATTTCCTCAAAATCTTGTTCCAAAGCTTCTAAAGCATCAAAATTAAGTAAAAAGGACTTAATTGACTTACCAATTTTAGCTTCAAGCATCAAACCCCCAATTTTTCCTTTCTTCTTGCTTTCTTTCTTTTTCTTCCCCTTCTCACGTTTGGTTCTCTGTTTCTTTTCTTCTTTTCATCCTTTTATTTCCTTTTTAATTTCTTTTATTACTTATTTAATTAACTATTACAAAATATCTTTTTATTAACCAATTAAATACATACACTTATACCATTAAAATACATACACTTGTGTTAATCCTTGCCACACACTTGTCATTATCTCAACAATTTAATAAAATAATATTTACACAAATAATAATAATTATAACAAATAAATTAATAATATTTACTTAATAATTAAGTAAATATACATAACATAAATTTGTACCAATAAAATTAATACACATGTATTTTATCCATAATACACACATGTCAATTTCTATGGTCTAATTACTAATTTATTCCTTTATTATTTCTCTTTACTAAATCAAACCTTTGCATTCTATTCAATTTAGTCCTTTCTACTAGTTATTCCTAATTAAACTAAATTTACTTAATTAAACTTTAATTAACCACTCATCTAACTTTATAATTATTTTTAATAATTATTTATGAACCCATTTTTTTATAAACGAAGACCCGAAAATAAACTTTTCCGATAACCGAAAAATTCAGGTCGTTACATAAGGCTCAACTCACCTCTCGTAATATGAGTTAATTTTTGAAAACATAAATTGAAAATACCTCAGCGTGTGAGCTAAGACTCAACTCACCTCTCGCAATATGAGTTAATTTTTTAAAACATAAATTGAAAATACCTCAGCGTGTGAGCTAAGGCTCAACTCACCTCTCGCAATATGAGTTGATTTTTGAAAACATAAATTGAAAATACCTCAGCGTGTGAGCTAAGGCTCAACTCACCTCTCGCAATATGAGTTAATTTTTTAAAACATAAATTGAAAATACCTCAGCGTATGAGCTAAGACTCAACTCACCTCTCGCAATATGAGTTGATTTTTGTAAACATAAATTGAAAATACCTCAGCGTGTGAGCTAAGGCTCAACTCACCTCTCGCAATATGAGTTGATTTTGATGAAAATAAATTGAAAATACCTCAGCGGTAAGCTAAGGCTCAACTCACCTCTCGCAATATGAGTTGATTTTTGAAAAACATAAATTGAAAATAAAAACTGAAAATACCTCAGCATGAACCGAGGCTCAACTCACCTCTGGCAATACGAGTTGATCTTTTGAAAAATAGAAAATAAAAGGCTCAACTCACCTCTCGTAATATGGGTTGATTTTTTTTGAAAAACAGAAATTGAAAAGGCTCAACTCACCTCTCGCAATATGAGTTGATTTTTTTTGAAAAACAGAAATTGAAAATACCTCAGCGTGTGACCTGAGACCCAACTCACCTCTCGCAATATGAGTTGATTTTTGAAAACATAAATTAAAAATACCTCAGCGTGTGAGTTAAGGCTTAACTCACCTCTCGCAATATGAGTTGATTTTTGAAAACATCTCAGTGTATGAGCCAAGGCTTAACTCACCTCTCGCAATATGAGTTGATTTTTGACAAATAGTAATGGTAAAATAGAATTTGAAAGTACCTCGGCATGTGGCCCGAGGCTCAACTCACCTCTCGCAATATGAGTTGATTTTTGAAACATAAATTAAAAAAAACCAGAATACCAAAACGTGTCATCTGGTGAAACTCGGGTGTCTTTTCCTTTGATTCAGTATAGTTATCATCAAAATCTTTTACTCTGCTGCAGTACCTGCACATGTCATGCATGATGTTATCGTGATATACACATGTTGGTCTTAAATGCCTTTATGCTTACATGATTATCCTATGCGCCCTAAGCATGTTTGTCATATGTTCCTTTTCGTCATGATTTTTGATGATCTGCTTTCATTGCTTCGACTCTTGATTTTCTCTTCAGGCTTTGTACCCGTCCTCGAGCTTTATGAGTAATCTGCGTTTCTCAGATATCACTCTTTTGCCCCTGGTTGTATTTTGTCCTTGCTTTAAGGCTCTTGTACTTATCAATTTTTTATCCAGGTAATGCTTAACATTTCTTTTGTTCAGAGTATGTCATTTTACTATTTAACATTTAAATAAACCATACAATGGGATGCATGAAAACGGTCAGGTAGGTATGAAAGAGAAACTTCACATTTATTTATTTCAAAAGTAACAAACAAAGAAAGTTGACCAAAAATAGTTAAAAGTGTCATGAAGAGAAAGGGGATCGTATTCAGTGGACACAAATGCTCTAGATATTCAACGCATGAACTCTTCCACGTTTCTTAATCAAGAATCTTTTCGAGCATGGCTTCTTGCATAGAAGATTTTGGGCTTTCAGAAATGCTTCAAATACTGTAGTCTTGCCGTTTGACTCCCTGTTCAAATCATCTTGTTCCCTGAGTTCAAATCTGCTTCATTAGAACGCCCTTTCGGGTTTTCATCCTAATCCTTTTTGTTTACCAAGACACCCTTTCGGGTTTTCATCTTGATCCTTTTTGTTTACCAAGACGCCCTTTCGGGTTTTCATCTTGATCTTTTTTTTTAGGCATAATAATTTTTCCACAGTATCTGAGTTCACTGGATTAGGTAACTCTTTCCCGTCCATCTCAGTGAGAATCAAAGCTCCACCTGAGAAAGCTTTCTTTACAACATATGGTCCTTCCCAATTTGGTACCCATTTTCCTCGAAAGTCTTTCTGTATCGGGAGAATCTTTCTCAGCATGAGTTCTCCTTCGCGAAATTCTCTTGGCCGTACTTTCTTGTCATGGGCCGCGATCATTCTCTTCTGGTACATCTGTCCATGACAAATTACCTTCAAACGTTTTTCTTTGATAAGGTTTAATTGGTCATATCGAGCTCGAACCCATTCTGCTTCCTCTAATTTTGACTCCATTAAGACTCGTAAAGAGGGGATCTCAACTTCGATGGGCAGCACGGCTTCCATTCCATAGACCAGAGAGAAATGAGTTGCTCCTGTAGATGTCCTCACAGATGTACGGTATGCATACAAAGTGAATGGTAGCTTTTCGTGCCAGTCTTTATATGTCTCAATCATTTTCCCGATAATCTTCTTAATATTCTTGTTGGCCGCTTCAACAGCTCCGTTCATTTTCGGGCGATAGGGTGAGGAGTTATGATGCTTTATTTGAAATTTCTCACACACTTCCTTCATCATCTTATTGTTCAGATTCAAGGCGTTATTTGAAATGATTCTCTCAGGCAAACCATATCGACAAATGATTTCCTTTTTCAAGAACCTGCAAACTGCAGTCTTTGTCACATTGGCAAACGAGGCGGCTTCTATCCATTTGGTAAAGTAGTCTATGACCACAAAAATAAACCGGTGTCCATTAGAAGCTTTTGGGGAAATTGGCCCTATAACATCCATGCCCCACATAGAAAAAGGCCACGGAGAAGTCATGACATGAAGGGGTGAATGGGCTGCATGAATTTTATCGCCGTAAATTTGACATTTGTGGCATTTTCGTGCATAACTGATGCAATCGCTTTCTATCGTCATCTAGTAATAACCGAGTCTCATAATCTTCCTGGCCATAGTGAAACCATTGGCATGCGCCCCATAAATTCCTTCATGGACATCTTCAAGTATTTTTCTGGCTTCAATAGTATCCACGTATCTCAGAAGCACTTGATCTTTTCCTCTTTTGTACAGGATGTCCCCATCAAGAATAAATCTCGCCGCCATTCTTCTGATTGTTCTTTTGTCATTCTCATTTGCTTGTTCGGGATACCTTTGATTCCTGACATATTCTAAGATATCATAGAACCAAGGCCATCTATCTGTCTCCTTTTCAATGTTACAACAATGTGCAGGGACCTCATAAATGCTCATTTGGAGAGGCATTATTTTCGTTTCTCTGTTCGCTTTGAACATTGAAGCCAAAGTGGCCAGTGCATCAGCCAATTGGTTTTCTTCTTGTAGAAGGTAATTAAAAGTTACTTCTTTAAATTCTTTGATCAGTTCCGCCACTAGATCACTGTATTTAACTAATTTCGGTTCCCTCACTTCCCAATCTCCACGGATTTGGTAAATTACCAATGTTGAGTCTCCGTACACTTCTAAAGTTTTGACGTTTCATCCAATTGCTGCACAAAGTCCCATGATACAAGCTTCATATTCTGCTATGTTGTTAGTACAGAAGAAGTTCAGCCTAGCAGTGAGTGGATAATGGCTCCCTTCTGGTGATACTAGGACTGCTCCGATCCCATGCCCCAATGCGTTCGATGCACCATCAAAGCTCATCTTCCATGACTTCTCTTTTGATGACTCGCACTCTTTTTCTATAATGCACATCAAGTCTTCATCCGGGAAATCAAATCTTAATGGCTCGTATTCCTTCGTTGTTCGAGCTGCTAAGAAGTCAGCTATTGCACTATCTTTTATCGACTTTTGGCTCACATAGACGATGTCGTATTTCGATAGTAGGATCTGCCATCGTGCCATTCTTCCGGATAGCGCAGGTGATTCCATCATGTACTTTATTGGGTCCAATTTTGAAATTAACCATGTCGTATGATACAACATATATTGCCTGAGCCTCTGAACTACCTAAACCAAAGCACAACATAACTTTTCAATTGACGAATACTTTGTCTCACATTCTGTGAACTTTTTGCTGAGATAGTAAATCGCCTTTTCTCTTTTACCTGACTCATCATGTTGCCCCAGTACGCAACCTATTGATTTTTCGAACACAGTCAGATGCAATATTAACGGTCTCCCTAAAGTTGGCGGTACTAACACCGGGGGACTGGACAAATACTGTTTTATCTTGTCAAAAGCCACCTGGCACTCCTCGTTCCATTCTCCAGGATTATGTTTTCAAAGGAGTCGAAAAATTAGGTCACACTGGTTGGTAAGTTGAGCAATGAATCGAGCGATGTAGTTCAACCTTCCTAAAAATCCTCTGACTTCTTTTTGCGTACGCGGAGATGGTAATTCTTGTATGGCTTTTATCTTATCTGGATCAACCTCAATACCTCTCTCGCTGACAATGAAGCCTAGTAATTTTCCCGAAGTAGCCCCAAACGTACACTTGGCTGGATTAAGCTTTAGCTGGAACTTTCTTAGTCTTTCGAACAACTTTCTAAGGTTCTCAATATGCTCTCTTTCCCCTCGAGATTTAGCAATCATATCATCGACATAGACTTCTATTTCTTTATGTATCATGTCATGGAACAACGTAACCATGGCCCTCTGATATGTTGCCCCAGCATTCTTTAACCCGAATGGTATCACCTTATAGCAGAAAGTTCCCCACATCGTTACGAATGTAGTTTTCTCCATATTCTCAGGAGCCATCTTTATCTGATTATATCCCGAGAATCCATCCATGAAAGAAAACAGTGAATGTTTCGCCGTATTATCCACCAACGTATCGATGTGTGGTAGGGGAAAGTTATCTTTAGGACTTGCTCGATTCAGATCTCGATAATCCACACACATTCGTACTTTGCCGTCTTTCTTTGGTACTGGGACTATGTCAGCTACCCATTCCGGGTATTTAGAGACTTGTAGGAAGCCCGCATCGAATTGTTTCTTGACTTCTTCTTTTATCTTCAACAGCATTTCAGGCCTTATTCGTCTTAGCTTTTGTTGAATGGGTTTGCATTCTGGTTTCAGTGGGAGTCTATGGACCATTACATCCTCATCCAAACCTGGCATGTCTTGATATGACCATGCAAATACATCTTTGTACTCACGGAGCAAAATGATCAAATCATGTTTGGTATCATCTGAAATGGAGGTCCCGATCTTCACTTCTTGCCTCTTTTCTTCATTTCCCAAGTTTACTGTCTCAATAGCTTTTTGATGGGGTAGAATATGTTTATCTCCTTGTTCTACTATTCTTAGTAAGTCAGGAGACGAGACATAGTCTTCAACATTTTCCTCGGCTTCAAACTCTCCTAAACAAATAGCTTTCTCAAAATCGATTTCAAGATTTGTAACGGGTTTGTTCATGTCGTTGATATCTGAGCACCTGAAAGTTGAATGGAAAAGAAAACTATAGAGAAGTATCAAAGTATTGGGATCAACAAGCATAATGTTATGGCATGATGTGAGGTACATGTAAAGGCAGGCCGTGAGAAAAGGAAAAATTATGAGCATGAAAAGACCGTGATAAAATGCATCTCCATTAATGTCCATTTAAATGATAAAGAGCAAACATAAGCTCTTACAAAAGAATCTCATTATTACTTAGGGATAGACAAAAAGGGAGAGTTAACATTGAGCATTATTCTGGAGAAGACTTAGAAACTACAAGGAAGTCCACAGCAGTCCAATTGTTCAAAACGAATCCAGGAGGACACGGGCGTATCATTGAAACATCTTTGATTGCATCATCTCCTTTGTCAATGACATTTATACTGAGATTCTGAAGACCCCTTTCAACCAATAACAGAGTGCTTCGTGGATTATCTTGCCCTGGGTATATCATTCCCGCAGATGTAAATATTTTTGACAAAGGAGGGTACGTTATGGGCTCCCATTCCAATTCTCGGCCTAAGGCTCTTGCAATCCTTCTTTCCTGATCTTTCTGCCACTGTTTTCTTCTCTGTCGTATATCCGACTAGAACTCTAAACCGTATCGAGCCTTGTAAGGTACTGGTTTGAGAGCTCTAACTATCCCTTGCTGATATCTTCCCAAACATTTCCTCGCTCGAGTTCCCTTTCCTACTGTCAGCTTAATTCTCATCTTTGTATTCCTTGACAGCTTAGGCATGGGAACTCTATTCCCTTCAGCAACAAAAATAGCATTGATAAATTTGAGGGAACGAAAGGAACATTCTACTGCATACTTGCTTACTTTGAGGTATGGTGCATCAGCAGAGATAGATGCGACAATGTCTTCTTCACCTGTGACAGTGATCAAACAGCAATCCATGATAAACTTTACTTTTTGATGGAGAGATGAGGGAATTGCCCCAGCAGAATAGATCTAAGGCCTTCCTAAAAGGCAATTATACGAAGGTGTTATGTCCATGACCTGGAACTCGATATCATATATATAGGGGCCTACTTCTAGAGGGATTTCGATCTTTCCCATGACTTCTCGTCTTGTCCCATCAAACACACTTACTGTGGAGTGACAAGGCCTCAGATAAGATAGATCAATTAGAATTCTAGAAAGCGTGGCCAAAGGCATGACATTGAGCGCAGACCCATTATCAATGAGTACATTCGGTATTATGTAACCCTTGCAACGAGTTGTGATGTGTAATACTTTTACGGAGCCCCTACCATTTGGCGGTATCTCGTCATCACTGAAAGAAATGAAATTATCCGCGTTCAAGTTATTCACCCACCTATCAAGCTTTTCAACAGATATGTTGCTTGCCACATAAGCTTGATTTAACACTTTCAGCAAAGTATTCCGATGTGGTTTTGAGTTCAACAGTAGGGACAATACCAAGATTCGTACTGGCTGTTTGCTTAATTGTTCCATGATATTATATTCACTATGCTTGATGAACTTCAAGAATTCATGTGCCTCTTCCTCATTCACAAGTTTTTTAACTCCTAGTTCAGATAGAGTTTCAAGTTCGACTTCAGCCTCATGCATCGGCGCTTTTCCTTTCTGGTTCGAGTCACCAGTTTTCTTCATTGGTTCAACCATTTTAGAATAATATCTCCCGCTGCGGGTAAATTGTCCCACTTCACTAATATTTCCAGTCGCAGCTTTAGATTTTCCACCTTCAGGTGTGATAATGTTGACATCATATTTTCATGGTACCGCTTTATTGTCTTTATAAGGGAAAGGAGATGGTACTTCAATTATCATCTTTGGCTTCGTTGGTTCCTTTTTTGCATTGTAATAAATCACCAATGGTCGATTGGTGCTATAAGGAAAGTTTGACGTTTGATTATCAGAAGCACATATTTCTTCTTCGTCGGCCTCCTGCACCTTGTCGAAGATCTCAACCTCCCTGTTGTCCACCATATCTTGAAGTAACTTTCTTAATTCCTCACAAGACTGGATGTCATGCCCTTCAACACCGTGGAAATCACAAAAACATTGACCTTTTGAATTTCCTTCTTTAAAAATTCTGTTGGGATGACAGAACACCCCATTTTCAACCATCACCTTCCAAACCTTCCGCAAAGGCGTCTTTATTTCAGAAACACGACTTTTGGTTTTCCGCCTATCTTCTTTAGTCACTGCGCTCACGTTCCTTTCCGTATAGTTAGGGAACGGATTTCCAGTTGTATTGCTAGCACCATCAAATCGTAAAATGCCTGCATCAATAAGACCTTAAACCCTCCTTTTAAAGGCCAGACAATTCTCTGTGGAATGCCCTTGGTTTCCAGCGTGGTACACACAACTAGCATTAGGATCGTACCATTTTGGGTATGGAGGTTTCAGGGGTGCCATATAATGTGGGGAGATTAATTATTTTTCCAACAGTTTTGGGTACAGCTCTCCATATGACACGGGAATTAGGTTGAATTGAGGTTTTTCAGGATCGGGTCTTGTCGGTCTTTGTTCATTTTTGGGTTGGCTTTGAGTGGGCATGGTATTTGGTGGGAAAATGGCGAATGGTCTTTGGTTATTTGTGGTGGCATAAACGGGATAGGGAGGAAGTGCTTGATAATAAGGGCTTTGGGGATGATAATAGAAGTTCGGAGGTAGACGATATCGAGGTCGTGATTGGGCTGGGTAAGGATTAGAAGTGTAGTGGTTCTCGGTTCCCACCATATGGGTTTCTGCTTCCTTTTTCTTTATGTGTGTTATCCTTTTCCAACTCTCTGGGCCTTCCATCCTTCCACTCTTGATGGCACTCTCTATAAGTTCCCTGGATATTACAATATCTGCGAAGTCTTTTGTGGCACTTCCTACCAACTTGTCATAAAACGGCGCTTTCAAAGTGTTGATGAAGAGAACTGTTATTTCAGTTTTAGTTAATGGAGGTTCTACTTAGGCCGAAATATCCTTTCGTCTCTGCTCGTATTGCCTAAAAGTCACCGTCGGCTTCTTTTCCATCATCTGCAGAGTTAGCCGATCAGGTACCATGTCAGATACGTGCTTGTATTGTTCACAAAATACTGATGCTTGATCTTTCCATGATCGGATCTTTTCTCTACTGAGTTGATTATACCACCGAAGGGCCGATCCGACCAGGCTGTCTTGGAAACAGTGTATTAGTAATTTGTCCTCATTCAAATAACCAGTCATCTTCCGACAAAACATGATAAGATGCGCTTTTGGACACCTCGTCCCATCATACTTTTCAAAATCTGGCACTTTAAATTTTGAAGGCAGAACCAGATCAGGCACCAAACTGAGCTCTTTAGCACTTAGTGCAGAGAAGGCTTCGGTACCTTCTATTGCCTTAAGCCTTTCTTCCAAGCTCCTGTACTTGTCCTGAGCATCATGATCATCCATTTTTCAACTTGGCTATTTCTACTGGATCATCCAAATCTGGAACATTGGGACCAGCAAGATTAGCTCTAAGGTTCGATACATAAATACCTTGCCCAAGATGAACAGGTGGCACAGGTTATTGTTTTAGGCCTGCGGGTTCCCCTTGATGATATTCTCTTTGAGTTACACAGGTGTGAGGCAGAGTGAACCCTGGGGGATAGAGTGGATCCTGATCGTGATTAACTCTTGGCTAAGGCTCCATAGTGTCAGAGCTCTGTGCAGGTCCCTTTCCTTTATCTAATCCCCTTGCCACCAGTTGAGTCAGCTGATCTATCATGTTTCTCTGTGATTCCAACATTCGGTCCATCATGTCCTGCTGGATCTTGACCAGCTGCTCTTGTATTTGATCCTGCGTCTCCTTCTGGAGCTGCTCTAACCTTTCCATACTTTGATCCATGTTTCTCGACTTAGTACGGGTATCGTAACGGTGTTTGGTTAGTTGGTTTTTGGTGGTTTCCAGATTAAATGTCATAATTTTAATTAATCAGGGCCTTTCAACGAGAATTAATGCATGTTATGCGATGCAATGTATATGAATGAAATGAATGCAAAAAGAGGCATTGATTCTGATTCAATTCAATTAGATCACTTTTCTAGAAAGCGAATTTCTTTACATAAGGCGGATGATTACATATACGACTTTGCCCTATTCCCTAGAGCCTTAACTTTTTTAAAAAGCCAAGCTAAGTCTTGGCCACGATCCGATTCGGACTCAAACTTTAAACTTAGTATATCGGCCTGAACTGTCAAGGTTTGAAGGTGATCGACGACTTCTCAAACTTGAACCACAGCTTCGCCCATGATATGATCCCGGTCTCTAACCTGACATTGAGAGTGGTGGAGCTGCTCTTTCCAATGTTCGTTATTTACTTCAAGAATTTCAAGTCGTATTTCACAATTTCATAATGTCATTTCTAGCTCCTCTATCTTTGCTTTTAACTCCTCAATTTTGCTTAAGCTGGCTTTTAGCTCAATTACGGAGTTACGATTATGATGATAATGTAAGGATTTTTCCAAATCAGCTACCCGAGCTCGTAACCTTTCTTTTTCACTTTGGTTCTCTAGCAAACTTCTTTTTAGAGCATCTTTTCGTACCTGGGCTTTCCGAAATTGCCTCTCCCAGTGACCAGTTTTAGTTTTTTCTTCTGTGACTTCCTGCTGCCACTGTTCTGATGTCTTGCCCAAACCAGCGGTTCTTCTTGACCTGCAAATCTTCTTGTACTGCGTTTTCAAATCATCTAAATCTTCTTCGACCTTGTTCTTCCCCTTTCTCAACTTCTCGACTTCCAGCTTGTGGATGTCAACGTCTAGTCCCAACTGCATCTTTTCTTCTTCAAGCAGTTCTATCTTCTTTCCTAATTCCCAACTCTTTTTCTTAAAGTCTTGTTTGATGACTTCTAACTCGGACGGGATTATTCGTAGATGCTCTTCTAATGGCCGAGCATTTTCTTGACTTGGCAAGAGGACATTATCGTTGACTCTCCTACTTCTCCACCAATCATACTCGGGGGTTGACATTGGATTTGCAGCGAATCTATTCATTCTATAGGTTTGGCTCCAAGCCTTTGATATCTTACGAATTTTCTGCTTATAGTTTTCACCATTGTATACGAATTCACATTGGGCTAGACCTTGAGTTGTTGGTACAAACTGTCTCGACCGATACTGCCTTAGCATAAGTAGTGGAGAGTATCCAACGGCTCCCCAGATCCCGAGTAGAGGAACCCAGTCAAAGTTACCACAGCGATATAAGATTTCATCGGGTGTCATCCATGGAGCCTTCCATTCGACGTCTTCAACTTGTAAATTCTGAAGAATTGCCATCCATTTTTCTTCTGAAATGTCATCCCGCCTTGATGTAGCTGCTACTTCCTTTAATGGAGAGTAGTTCTCATAGCAAGCTGGGTATGACGGCTTTTCTACTTTCCAAAAGTGGCTATAAAACCAAGCCAATAGGAGTGGTGCACGCCCTATGAATCTTCCCTCGCCGACTCTCCGGTATGCATTCAAGGATCTGAAAGTCTCTGCCAGGATTGCAGGGACCGGAGTGACCCTTTTATTTAGTTGATCGAATAAATAGGTGACTGCTTCATCTATGTGTCTCAAGGCCTTAGGGAAGATCACCAGTCCATAAATGCCCAAAGCGAACACGTCAACTCTTATCTTCATGTCGGGATGTGCTAGAACCAGATCCTTCAAACTTTTCCAAGGGATGCACTTGCTTTCCCCTTTCTGTTGAATTCGGGCTGCAACCCACTATTCGATCATCCCTGTGATATTCATTAATTTTTTCACAAAATTTGGGACGTTGACCACCCTAACATAGGCTTTGTTGGCCTGCATTCTCGGACAACGAAGTAATGTGGTGTATTCTTCCACAGTGGGTACTAGATCCACATTCCCAAAAGTAAAACAATTGTAGGCTGAGTTCCAAAATTGAGTCATGGCTCGAAACAAATGCTTATCTACCTTGATATCTCAGATCACCATAATTATAGTAAAACAGCTGCTTGGCCTCGTCGTTCCAGTTGGCCCATATCTCTCTCAACTCTCGGAGATCATTTTGTGTTACACTGATGCTGGTAAAGTCCCATAATTCTGATGCGTATCCCTCAGGCAAACTATCTCATTTTTCTTGCCACGTTTCCTCAGACCACTTTTGGACGGTCGTATTTTCTTCCACCCTATCAAGAAACCCCTTTTCCATGATAAGCGCTCTATTTAGCAACCGAACCTGAATTGATGCCTCTTTTCTATGATGATGCAATTCAATGTAATCATGAACAAAACAAAACAAAACACGTCAGTACCAAATAAAAATAATAAATAGAGCACATATTCGGGTGACTGCTAGGGTTTGGCCTGGCTCTACCTAGGGTGGGCTCCTAAGGTTCGGTACATGCGGTTTGGTTCTAGAGTAAAAGGTACCTGAACCAGCAGATTCCTCGATCCTCACCCATTATAGGCTCATATGGATCGAGTTTGGTTCAGGGGGATACATTTCCCTATGACCATGCGGAGGTGAAAACCTCACGAAGACATAGGTACGGATGTATCCCGGAAGCAGTCCACTAGCCCATGCGGAGGTGAAAACCTCACGAAGGCGTAGTTTCTCACTCCCACTTAAAGGGTGTGACCACGACGGTTATGCAAATGGAATGTGTAGAGATATAAAAAGCTTGCAGTAAATGCGAAATAAAATAATGAAGATCATATCGCAAAATTGATAAAATGTAATGAAAGGATCGTATATTAAAAACAAATTTCCAAATTTCGACAGAAAGACAAAAATTAATCAACTCGTGGCTCGACTCTCTTTTTTAGGTCCCCAGCG
This sequence comes from Gossypium stocksii, assembly GCA_020496765.1. NCBI lineage: Eukaryota > Viridiplantae > Streptophyta > Magnoliopsida > Malvales > Malvaceae > Gossypium > Gossypium stocksii. The sequence goes on along the minus strand of CM035621.1, from coordinate 8,298,666 downwards.
GAGTCGCCAAGCTGTCGAGACCATTTTTATGAAAACGGATGTCGACTTGGGATTGTAAAATGAATACAAAAACGGGAGTCACCACCAATCTTTTTTGTCAATGTGTGATTGGTCACCTCAAAAAGGGGTTGTTTTTAATAAACAATTTGGTTTATCAAAACAACGATTTAGGTCTGCGAAGATCAGAAAAATGCGTTCGGGAGTCGGTTACGTACGAGGAAGGATTAGCACCCTCGATATGCCCAAAAATTGGTACCTAGTTGATTAATTAGTGTCCTTAATGTCGAAGATTCGAAAATTTGAAAGAATTTTAAAATACGATCCTTCTTTGCATTCATTTTAAAAATGTTTGGATAAGTTGAAAGCGTGTATCAAAGGCTAGTTCACCTTAAGGTAAAACGTCACATCCAATATGTTAGGACAAGACATTTTGACCTTTGAGGCTAAACTTGCCTTTTATTTGAAATTTGTGTATTTAATTTTGAAAGGATATTCGAATACTTAGAGTAAATGAGAGAAATCGAAACCCAATACGTTAGGGCACGATTTCTCAAATTTCTAAGTACAGAACATGGCCTTGATTTAGAAAACCTCATCTCGAGATAACAAAATGTCACATCCAATGCGTTAGGACATGACATCTCGAATTCTCGAGAATAAGCTTTTTATTGAAAAATTATGCATTTGTTTTAAAAGGATATTTGGTTATTTAGATTTAAAACGAAAAATCGCAACCCAATACGTTAAGGCACAACTTCTCGAATTTCTAAATATGAAATATTGCCTTTATAAAGAATCGTTTTTGTATCGGGTAAAGGTAATTTGTTATAAAAACACATAAATGACAATAGGAGTATGCATAACAGAATGAAATGTGGCAATGAAAGACAATATAAATAAGAGTAATAATATAGTATGCAAAATAGTAATAATATATAAGCTTTTTATTTAAACTTTATGTTTTAAGAAGGATATTCGGTTATTTAGATTTAGACGAGAAAACCGAAACCTAATACGTTAGGGCACGATTTTTCGAATTTCTAAATACAGAATATTGCCTTTATAAAAAGATCATTTTGCGTAGGGTAAAACGTAGCATAATTCGTAATAAAAAGTATTAAAACAATAATAGTAATAATAATAATAATAGTAATAATAGTAATAATATTAACAAAATAATAATGAAAATGATGTGTTAGTAATATAATAGGAATAATAATATTATAATAATAATAATAATCATAATATGTACATGAAAATATGTTAGTAATAAAATATAATAATAATATAATAATGGAATAATGTTAAAAAGGTAGTAATATAATATAATAGTTAAGATAATATTAAAATAGTATTAAATATAATATGATGATAATATATAAATAATAATAATAATAAAGCAGAAAATACTAACATATTAATAAAAAGGTAATAAAATAAAATTAGTTATAATAGAAAAACATAATAAGAATGAAAATATGAGAATAATAATATTGGTTGTAGTAAATAAAATAGTGCTAATAGTAATGAAATAATATAGTAGTAATAAAAAGAAAAATGAAGTAGAAAATAATAATGAAAATGATAGAAAATACGAAAGATTAATAATAAAATGCATATGCTAATGGTTATGTAAAAAAAATACGTATATATATATATATATATATATATTTAGAATAATAATAATAAATAGTAGATAAAATGATATTACTAATAAAACAAGTAATAATAACAGCAATAATAAAATATAATAGTAAAATAATAATAATAATAATAATAATAATAACAAAATTAATTAATTATAAAAATAAAATAACAAAAATAACACCAAAAAAAAGGACCAAATTGAGCTTAAAACAAAAGTTTCAGGGTTAATCTGAAACAAACAAGAGCGAGGGGGACTAATTTGTAATGCGCGAAACAGTGAAGGGACTAAAAACGCAATAAACCCTTCCAACCAAAACGCGCAGCAGCGTGGGGACTAAATTGAAAAGCGCGATAAATCATAGGGCCCGATTGCAAAATAAATGAAACTTGATTGTAAATAAATAAAAAAGCGGAAGGACCAAGCGCGTAATTAGCCCTTTTACTAAAAACACGCGGATCCTCTGAAGGCATGGGTCGGGTAATCGGGTTTCCCCCCCAAAACGACGACGTTTTGGGCGTGTTTGGGGGTTTCAAAAACGATGCCGTTTTATTGTATTATAAAACTAACATTTTTTGGAAAAAGCTTCATTTTTCTGGTGTTCTAAAAAAAAGGAGCTGAATGCTCTCAAGTCTTCTGGGCTTGTCCAGAATCCGGCCAGGTGGGCCGCCGCTGATCATCGCCGGAGCCTTCGTGCGCCACCGTCGCCGGCCACCATACACGGTGGCCGAAATTTTCAAAAGATACGTTTTTCTCTCCTTTTTTTATTTTTTATTATTTCCCTTTTATTTAAAGTACGTTGTATGTATATAGATGCACGAAATGAATAAATTCGCAAAATACAAATAAAAAAAATCACCTTAAGTCTCCAATTCTGATTTTGAGATTTTGTGGTTTGGATCCCCTAACTTGGAGAGATTTTTGCTCTTGGTATCATTACGATTAATGCTTTTTACTTTGGGTTATTCGAATACGGTTGCTTCTATTCTCGATCGATTTAGGGTTTAGTCTCTCTGTTTTCATTCAAAAAAAAGGTCCAACCCTTAACAATGTATTTGAATCAACTTATATAGCCATTTTTTACATTCATTTCTTTTGCTTTCTGTCATTTCTCTTTTATTGTTTGTAGGTACCACTTGGGCGCAAGGGCGGTGGCGTGGACGGTGGCATGGAGGCGGTGGTAGACTTTGGCAGTGGTGTCAGTGGCTAGTAACCAGGGGCGGCAAAAGGCAGCTTTAGGGTTTATTTTTTGTTCCTTTATTGATTTGGGCTAGGTAATTGGGTTAGGGAATTTGGGTCATTAGTTTGGGTTTGGTGTAAGTGGGTTTCTGTTGGGTTTTTGATGTAAAATGGGTTTCGGGTTATTGTTGGGTTAAATGTGTTTTAAATTGGGTGTGAGTTTTAAGGTTTATTTATGTGAGTCAAAACTGGCCTGTAACAATTATTATAATATTATAAAATTTATATTTTTAAAAAATACTAATTATTATAAAATTTTAAAAAAGTAATAAAAAGTTAAAATCAAATCATAGTTAAAAAAAGTAAGAGATTTTTTATTTTTGATTTTTTATTGTCTCCGATTTAGGGCTAGCTTAGTTTAGATTTTTTTTCTTATTTCTTATTTTATTCGGCTTGGTAATTTGAGTTGATTTTTTTGGATTTGGGCGGATTGGTTTAGTTTAAAGAGTTATTATTATTATTATTATTATTATTATTATTATTTTGGGCTATGAAATTTAACCATTTTAATGGGGGCTGAATCGATTAAAAATAATTTTTTTATATTTAAATAAAATATAAATAGTAGTGTAAGGAGTAAAGTTAATCAATTGATCTAACCAAATTTTGTTACAACCAAAACTTGTCATAGGCGGTTTTCATGCATGCGACTAGAATTGAAAATGTTAAAAATGTTAAAACTTGAGCCCGACCCAGCCTGCTCATATTAATTTTTATATTATTTTTTATATAATTTTAAAATATATATAAACCATCAAAAATACTAAAAACATCAAAATTAATATTTCTCAACAAATTGAAAATAAATTTTAAAAAATATGTAAACTTAAATAACACTAAAACAGATGCAACTTAACAAGCAAATGCCTTTAAAATAATAATAAAATTAACAAATGTATTTAAAATAATAACAAAATTAACAATAAAATAAGTTTTATACAATATCTAAATAATAACAACAAAATAGTAGCAATATAATAGTAAAATGGTAGCAAAATAGGAAGAAAACAATATGAAAATAATATTAAAAAAACAGATTATTTGTCCTTTAGTCATTTCGGGCCGGGCCAAAAATGTCTTATCCTTGGCCCGGCCCATTTTTTAAATGGGCCTTATTTTTTGTCCAAGCCCATTTTTCGGGCGTATATTTTTGGCCAATCCCTCCGGCCCCGCCCATGCACACCTCTACATGCGACTTATTCAGAAAATAAATAAATAAAAATAAAAACAAATTAGAAATAAATAAAATAAAATTAAAAATAAATAAGTCGAATGGACGGCTCTCTAACTTCAGTCACAATGTAAGCTTTGGTTTTGAACTAATCCCGGATAATGAATTTTCTCCTCTAATAGATGAGTCGATTATAGAGATCAAGGAAACATCTCAGACAACCAGCCCTTCCATGTGTAAATTAACTGTGGGAACGTCCAACTAACACTTATTGAACGAACAACCCTGAATCCTTATCCACCATTTAGCCCCTTGGTAGCTTTGAGGACTAAAAGGACCTGACTTGAATCAATAACCTCAACTGCAAGGTTCATTTAAACCCTATTGTTATTTTCCTTGACAAATCCAACCACTCATTTAATTGGTCACGTCAATTTATTCTTTAGTAGACCGGTTACAACAATTATGGACCGTAACAGTTCTTCTAATTGTACGTCACACAAGATCGAATCAATGGGTCCTGTTTGGTTTGATGCTATTACGACTTTGTGAGATAATTGTATCTATTTCTTAAACCGGAGGAATAACGAATAACATGAAAAACATTTAAACTTTATATAAAATTTTAAATTAGGATTTTTTAAATTTCATATTTATTTTTTATTTTTTAATAATGTTATTAAATAGTATTAAATTTTTATTTTTTTAAAAATTTTAATAGTATTTATAAAAAATTAAAATACATATATTATTTTAAAAAATTAAAGACTAATTAAATAATATTTAATTTTGTTTCTAAAAGTTATTTAGTAGTATTTTTTTTAATTTTGTATAAATTTTAAAAGTTTTTAAATAAAATTTTTAAACACCGTCATATTTTATTTTTTTAGAATTATGAAATCTTATAAAATCTAATAATGTTTTTTAAACACTCTTGGTTTTTTAATTAACTAATTAAATAATATTTAATTTTTTTTGAAAATTTCTCTGTACATACTATATTCTCTTCCCTTGTTAACTTTTAGCAGTATTTGAAAAAAAATATTTTTTTTTTATAATTTAGTGATTTATCCATAACAATAGTTTTAAAATTTAGGAAGTTTTTTGAAAGAGAAATTATTTTTATTTAAAATTTTAATGGTATAGATTATTTGATTTTATTAAAATAAATAAATTTAATGGATAATTAAAAACTAATAACTAAATAAAAGATGAGAGAGCGTCACCTGTGGTAAATTGATGTATTCATTTGACCGATGTTAAAAACAAGGAATGAAAGCCAACCAATTTGTTGCATATAGTTTTAGGGGGAAAAGTTTAGTTTTAGGTTGTACATAAAATGGTTGGTTAATGTTTAGTCAGGTACCATAATTTTAGAGACTTACAATTTCATGGAAGGTTTATTTAAGGCGACTCAAAAATTCTTGTCTCCATCAAAATAAACAAGGCTTAGCACTAGGTATATTTGGGTTTCATCATCTTCATCGATCTGAAAACCCAAATATACCTTTAAGAAACGAAACATATCGTAAGAAAATAACAATGGAGGTAACTAAGGTGAGGTTTGCTTTTTTCTTTTCGTTTGCCGCACTAATTCCAGGATTATGGGCAAATATTGCCGAATTTGATGACTTTTGGAAGCAACGTGAGGAAGAAGCATGGAATTTTACCTTGGCAACCTATGAGCCAAACCCAGAAAACGTCACCAATCATTTGAACTATAACGTTAACAAGTAAATCTTACTATAACCTTGTATTTTATCTCTCCTTTTTTATGTTTTATATAAAAAGTTTATGGTTTAGGGATAATAAAATAAGGTACAGATATTGAAAGCTGAACTATTATCCTATTGAATATCAACAATTAAGAATATATGCATGAATTTTGTTCTCCTCATTTTCATTATTTTTTTATTGCAATTAGTAATCTTTCATGCATGTATTCTATAACATTATTACTCATAATATTTTTAGGTTACAGCAATCCCACGCCTTCATTGTAATGATCAAATTCCCATAATTTAGATGTTTTAGAGCCACAACTCTTAGAATTTAATTTCCTCCACTATTTGCAAGATCTTGAAACTTTGTTAACTTATTTTAAATAGAGGCATCATATATTATCTCGGACAATTTGTTGCAGGTTTCTTAAAGAAACTAGTGCCAACCAAACCATGGATTTTGAGGATGGCATTACTAACAACACGAGAAGATACTTGAGAGGAAAACACAAGAAATACACTGGTCCGTGCATGGCAACCAATCCAATTGATAGGTGTTGGCGGTGTAAGAAGAACTGGGCCAAAATGCGTAAAAGATTGGCAAAATGTGTGCTTGGTTTTGGCCATAGAACTCGTGGTGGAAGTAAGGGGAAGTACTATTTGGTGACAGATAGTTCTGATCATGATGTTCTAAATCCAAAACCAGGAACCTTACGTCACGCTGTGATCCAAAAAAGGCCATTGTGGATCATTTTTGCTCGTACCATGCACATCAAATTGTCACAAGAGCTAATAGTTCAAAGTCATAAGACAATCGATGGCCGTGGAGCAGATGTTCATATAGCATATGGAGCTGGAATTACACTTCAATTTGTGCACAATGTCATCATTCACAACATTCATATCCATCATATTGTTCCAAGTTCCGGTGGCCTAATCAGGGACTCTGAAGATCACTTTGGTTATAGAACAGTAGGCGATGGAGATGGAATTTCCATATTTGGATCATCAAATATTTGGCTTGATCACATTTCTATGTCTAAGTGCCATGATGGGCTTATTGATGCAATCCAGGGTTCTACTGCCATCACCATATCAAATTGCCATTTTACCCATCACGACGCTGTAAGTTTTGCCTTAAAATACTCAACAAGTTACACAATTTCACACCTAGTTTTTCATTAGACATTCATGGATTTGTCTTTCAGGTGATGTTGCTAGGAGCAAGTGATAGCTATTTTAAAGATCGATTCATGCAAGTCACACTAGCATTCAACCATTTTGGCAAGGAATTATTACAAAGAATGCCTAGATGTCGATTGGGTTTCTTTCATGTTGTTAACAATGACTACACACATTGGAAAATGTATGCTATTGGTGGTAGCATGCATCCCACCATTATCAGCCAAGGTAACAGGTTCATTGCTCCGCATGACCCCAATGCCAAAGAGGTAAACGAAAATATAGTTAAACAATATTGATAACATTCATTACATTTGTAAGCATGATAAACATGTGATCAGAAATGCATTTGAGATCATACCATTATTTTTTTTCCATTTCACTTTTGTAGGTAACCAATAGGCTCTATGCAACAGAGTCAGAATGGAAACATTGGATATGGAGATCAGAAGGAGACATACTCCTTAATGGAGCCACCTTTAGAACTTCTGGGCCACACTCGCCACCCCATTTGAAATTCAACAGAAGGGAAATGATCAAAGCCAAGCCTGGAGAATATGTCAGAAGACTCACTCGTTTCGCGGGGACTCTTAACTGTAAAAAAAGAATCAAATGTTAGATGTGATGTTCAATTTTACCAATCTTTAAAAAAATCCCGACATGTAAAAAAAAGAATTGATACATGGAAAAAAATTCATATAGAATTATAATAAAATATAATTCCAATTATCTTTATCTTGCGTTACTAGCATGTTAAGCTATTGAGACCTACAAAAATAAAACCTACTTGAAAATATAATATTAGTAGTAAGTGACAAGTAGGGGTCGTATCCACAGAAATTAGTGATAATTCTAGTCCTTAAATAAAAAACAAGTAGATAAAAGAGAAGTTTTTAGGAAATCAAAAACTAAATTCAAATTAAAAACAAAACGATAAATGCAATAATTAAAAGTTTTGGAAAATCAATGAGAAAAACTCTAGTCAAAAGTAAAATATCCATTTGATTCATAGATTCAATCATTGACCCAATGATAACGACAATGCCTTTAATAAATTAGTTCTAGTTGTTGACTCAACATCGGGCAAACAATCTATCCTTACCTATCTAGTAACCAAGAGGCAACTTGTTTGGATTACTTCTCTTGCTAATAAATAACCTTGTAAATCAATTCCCAACATTCAACATACCGACAACATTAAGAATGAGAGGGACCTAATTCTAATAAACAAACTCACCTCAATGGGGTCTATTTATGCTAAATGACACATCCACAACATATAATCATAAACTACAATATAAACAATTATGCAATTCATCACTAGTATTAGAATGACTTGACAATAAATAACAAATATTCACCAAATATTCACCAAGTATTTAACAAACTTGAATAATTGTAATTAAAATAGAATATGTGTGAATAATAAAGAACAAAGAAAAATGAAGTTTCACAAATAACTATAAATAAGAAAATAACTATAAAATGAGAAAGTAGCCAAAGGCTCCCTCACTCTCTCCCCAAATATCATATTTATATTGTATAGTTAATCTAAATTAGGTTACAATAGTTTGCTTGAAGTTGTAGAACTCATAAAGGATCAAAATACCCCTAAAGCTCTGAGAAAACACAAAGAAAATACATACATTGGTGCCGGGGCGCTAGGATTAGTGTAGGGGTGCACAAATTGTGGCACAAGGGCATTTGGCTTAAGGATGAGCATAACTCGATTTGATTCAAAAAAATCTATAAAAAAATTCGAATTTCAAGTTAATCAAATCGAGTTATTCGAATTGTTCGAGTCAACTCGAATAGCTTAATTTGAGTTTCGAGTTCGAGTCGAGTTGAATTTCACAATTCGAATAATTCAAATAACTTGAATAACAGATTGGTGTAAATACCCTTTTGGTTTCTGTCAATTTTGAAAATAAACAAATTGGTCTCTCTAAACAAAAAATACAAAATAATTCAAAATAATTTTAAAAATTCAAAATATTTATAAAATTTTCAAAGTTTATATTTTTAAAAAATTTTTAAAAATTCTAAAAATATATAAAAAAGTTTAAATTTTAAAAATATTCTAAAATAATAATTTTGGGACCTAATTAATTATTCAAATTTATCATACTCAAATATCTTATTTTATTTATTATTATTATTATTATTATTATTATTATTATTATTATTATTTTGCTTTGAAAAAATTTTCAGATATATATGATTTCAAATTTATGTGTTCCTAACATATAATTAGTTATAGTGTAATAATATTTTTGTTTGACATGTTTAAATTTTTTTTTTAGTTTAACTTAAACAATTTCACTCAATTTGACTTAACTCGAATTTCATTTCACTTAAATCGATTTGAAAAAAAATTCAAATTGAATTAAGATAATAAACTCGTAAACTCGATTAACTCAAAATTTTTTACTCGATTAAATTGAATGGTTAGCCCTCATTAGGCTAAAGGTTGAGTTTTGAAGCTTGGGGTCTAGGGGTCGACACCGAAGCTTGGCACAAGGGACACTAACATGTGCCATGCAATCGCGCACTGGGCGCCAACTACGAAGCGGGGGCGCTTGATTTGCTTTCCATGCTCCATTTCTTTATTGATTATTCTCAAACTCAAATCTTAAGCTCTCATGGATCTGATCCAAGCTACAAAACACTTAATTCACTATCAAATACTAAAATCATATTACAATCAAGTATAATTAAATAAAAACCAAAACAAATGAAAATGAGACATTAAGCTAACATGCAACATTTCATTTAAGAACCAAATGAAATGCTAAATATAAGTGCCTAAAATATATGAAATATTAGAACTTATCACACCCCACACTTAAACTCTTACTTGTGCTCAAGCAAACAATGAATGCAACCTAAAGAACTCAACTCAAATTGATAGTAAAAACATAATTTCATATCATTGAGACAAATAAATACACTTTCATGTACACAAATGAAATACCATTTGATAATAAGACATAAGAACAATAATCCATACACCTAAGAAGAATCGAAACTAATGAACCTTTGCACTCGTACGTAATCTCTTTCCCCAACAACATGCAATGCATAAAAGATATTAGAAAAATCAAGACAACATATTCAAATTTCAACATACTTTCAAAAGTCACTGGCTCTCTAAATTTCACAATTTCAATTGAGCAAAAGTTTTGAAACAGAAGTTTTCAATTTCATTACAAAAGTTTGTCAATTAGCATGAAATTAAAACATAATTTGAATAATCCAACCATTGAGTTCTCCCTATTTTATTGTCTTTGAATTTAGGCCGGCCACCTTTGAATGTGAGCATAGATGACAGCTCAACATCTACCCCAAATTACTCCATTAATTAAACTTAATCAGTCTTTGACTTTAGTCATATCTACATCAATGAAGCATACTAGGAAACACTGAACCTTTTGACCCAAAGGTAAATAACAACCAAATAGCTACCCCGTTTACTCGATCGAGCCACTAGTTCTTTTCAAAGCTTATGAAATAGACAACAAAGTAATCAAATCCCATGCTCATTGTAGAAGGCCCAGTTTGCCCGGGCCCGTATAAAAATAAACAACCCAAAAAAATATAAAATCAGATTATTAAAGAGTTTAAAGTCCATTTACATTGGCCCAAAACAAAAATAAAATAAAATAAATACTAATCCACAGTCCCTAAATACGTAAGGGCCAATTACAAAATAAACCAACCCTAGCCCAAATCCTAATAAGCCCCGATTGACCCAGTACCTATTCTAAATCCGAGACCCAAAACAGATCCAGTTCCCTAATACAGAACAGACCCGACTGGCCTAAATTGACCAGGGATCTCAGAAACCTAGAAGGTTCTGGAGTCTCCTGGTGTTTCTGTTCACACGAGTGGCTCCTCCGTGCAGCCTCGTCATCTCCACATCACCACGAACGGTCTTTGCCTCCGTAAGGTGGTTTCATCTGCAAACAGAAAGCAAATAACAGCAGAGACCACACCCAATTGACAGTAAATATTTTGTATTTATTTATTTTTATCTGCGATTAATCTCGACTATAAAAGGAAGCCGATGGTAAACGTTGAGGGGACTTACGCACTGACGCACACAAATTGAATAGAAATAAAAAAGCAATCACATATCAGTTTTTTTTCAAAGGTGATTTCATACTTTTTTTTCTTCTTTTACGATTCACTTCTTCGTTCTGGATTTGGCATATATTTCGTTGCATGTATAAATAGAAAAGAAAAGCAGATTTACCTCTTTGAATATGACATCAGAACTCCATCTGCTTCACCGAAATCGAAGAACGGATGGGTTTCAAAGTCGGAAATGGTGAGAGGGTCATGGATGCAGTATTTGCCCTATTTTCTTCGACTTAATTGAAACAAAATGGGTCGCGGTCTTTGGTCTGGTTTTAAAGGGAGTTTGGATGGTCCATATCCCATCGACAACCGCCGATCATGGTGGCGGAGTGATAGTCGAGGGGAGAACCTGTTGGTTCGGCAGAGGAAAGGACTGAAAGGGGAAAGATTTAGGGTCTCTTTTTTTGATTTGTTTTTTTAAAAGGTGAATTAATGATGTTTTAAAAAATAAATAAGGTTTAAATAAACCGTTTAAAAAATGGCGCCGTTTTGATAGGATTAAAATGCTTTCAAAACGCTACCGTATAGATTATCCGATGACCCGACCCAGGTTTAGCCAGATCCGCGTGTTCTGGTCATTGAGGGTAAATTTTGCGACTAGTCTCTTACTTTCACACTGTCATTCAATTGGGTCCTGTTTCGGCTTCTTCTGTATTTTTAATTTTTTCTTGGGATTTACACATTGTTTCAAATTAGTCTGTGTTAAAACGCTTCGTTTCAGAATCTGATTCAATTTCATTTTTAGTCCTTGCTAATTTAAGCGCATTTTATTTAAGTCCTTGACTCTATTTTAATGTTTTTTTTTAAATTATTCTTTAGATTTTGTTTTTACCTCAAAAAAGTCCCTTTTTTATTTTTTAGTTTATTTTTTAATTTATTCATTATTATTCAAATTTTAGAAATTGTTTAATTATTTATTTTTTGAATTGTTTTACTAACTTTACATCGTTTTAATTTATTTTTTTTCATTTGTATGCATTTTCTATTTTTGTTTTGTTATAATTTATTTATTTTAAAATTCATTTTTATATTTTTCGTTGTTTTAAAGATTTGTAGGTTTTTAATTTAAACACTTTCAGATACTATTAATTTGTACATACATCTATAATCTATATAAAAATTATTTTTATTTTGTGTATATATATATCATTGATTTCACATTATTTTATGTGTATATATATATATATATGTATATTTCTTTATTAAATTTAATTATGTATGCATATGTTCTCTTTTTAAACGCATTTACATATAACTCATTTCTTTAAAAAACATATTCTTATTATATATATTGTTGATTACTCATTATTCCTTGTATATATTGTCTTTTCAAAATCCCTTAAATCCATTTTCTTTTTCTTTTTCTTTTAAAAACTTTATTTAGAATCATTCTTGTTATTTCAAACATTTTATATATATATAACATTGGCAAGTTTTTTTTTTCCAATTATATATTATTTTTTTAAACCAATATATTTTGTTTTAAATTATTTTGTATATTATTAATTTCATATTATATAGATTGTTATTTATATATTTTTTTGGTATATTCTTTAGATTATTTTACTACTTTTTCATAAATTTATGCAGTTTTTCGTATATTGTAATTTAAGTTTTATTCTTTTAGATTACTAACATTTCAGTATATATATATATATATATATATATATACATTGTTTGTTTTAGAATTTTATATGATTTTAAATACTTTGCATGCATTATTATATTGTGTACATAATTTTTATTAAATTTTTATTGTTTATAAATTTTGTTTCAAATTGTATCATATAACACCATTTTTTAGGTACAATATTTATTTCACAATTCATATATATATATCACTATTTATTATATTTTTTTATGTTAAACTCTTATACTTAGCTTTTAATTGTTTTTTATGTAATTTATTGATTGTATATTAACAGTTTCAAATCCTTTTCCTTTTTCATTTGTTTTAAAATTTATTACTTCTTATTTGTGGAAGTTTGTTTAATATTTGTTCAAAATTAGATTTTAATTGGTTATCTTGCAAATGTTAATATTCATGTGGTGTAATGTGCTAATTTAGATTTCTTATAGCTTTATATGATCATTATTCTTTTTTTTTTTTGTAGAAGTTATATTGTTATGCATCTTTATTTCAGGTTTATTGTTATATCCTTATTTCGTGTTATTGCATCATGACTTCAAATTCAACTTCTGTCCTATTTTAATTATCTTTTTTAGAAAAAAGCAAACTAAATAAGAATATCTTGAGTCAGTTTTAAAATCATCTATTTGAAAGCCTTTTAAATAAGGCAATATTTAGTGTTCGAAAATTTGGGAAATTGTGCCCTAATGTGCTGGGTTTCATTTTTCTGTTTAACCAAACCACTAAATATCCTTTTAATTGCATATTTTGAAAATCTAGAGATAACCTCGGAACTGAGGGTTTATGATGCCATATCCTAACGTACTGGATGTGGTGTTGTATTCCTTTGGAATGAATGAATCTTAAGATTCAATTTAAAATTAATCAACATTCTTTAAAAGGAATCACATACTTTTTCAGGTTTTTAACGCAAGGACATCAGTTAATCAATTTGGTACCAGTTTTGGGTGTACGAGGGTACTAATCCTTCCTCTTGCATAACCAACTCTTGAACCTGTTTTTTTATTTCGTAGACCAAAATTATTTTTTAAAGGTGATCCAATCACACCTAAACCAAAAAAAAGTTGGTGGCGACTCCATATTTTTAAAGTCGATCACCGTTTTTCTAAAATTTAAAAATGGTTTCGACACTCATCATCAAAATTATTCAATTAAGCACATTCATAAATATTCAATCCAATACGTAAACTCAAAACACCAAGATCATTTTTTGTAAACATGATTCAAGCACCCAACGTTCCAATTACAACCTAGAGGCATCAATTAAAGTTATCAACCACATCGAATCGACAAATGGGTTTGAAAAGCATACATTGCTACATATTTATCATCTCAAAGGCATAAAATATCTTTCGATGTCTCCTCGAGTCATATTCTTATACAATTAATATAACACATGTAAATAAATATACATTTTTATAGAGAAATATGCAAATAAATCGAAACATTTATTCAAAATGTTCCAAAAGTAAAAGAAGAATTAGTAAAATTCCCTGTTAAAGTGCTCAGAATGTAGATCTAAATTTGTCTTATCCTACGTTCCTCTTGAAGCATTGAAAAATTGTTCTATCAAAGTGTGGTGGTACTACAGAGTTACCACTTCGTAAGAATCATTCTTTAACGTCTTTTGCTAGACATTGCCCTTCAGATTTGTCTAAGTAATTGCTTCGATCGTCCAATGAGCATTGTTGTCAAAGATTGGTTGTCGTTGCAGTATGTGTTGTGTATCCTACCTAAGTAATAGATTGTCCTTTTCTTTTAATTCTACTATAGAATTTCATGATGATCACTCATTTATTTATAGTTTTTTTATGACCTTTTTAGTACTCTGTCATCAAATATTGAAGATAAAATATTTATAATTAGTACAAATTTGTGGAGAAAAACGAAGATAATATATACTATAGAAGTTTGAAATTTTAATGTATAGATAACAAGAGTCGGTTCCAAAGACCACCCAGCAAAAGGATAAATTTAATAAATAAAAAATATTTTTAAATAGCCCCAACTTAAGAATAAGAAAAAAAGTTACAGATTTGAATTTTATATTTACTTCATATTTAATTTTAAATTTTTAATTCACAGTATGAAAACTTTTAGAAGAAGAAAATGTGAAGTGGTGATCATATGCCAAGCACCAATTAATAATTTAAGAAGGTGAAACCCATTACTTATCGCTAGTATAAAATAAAGGGTTGAAGTGGGTTGGCATCCATAAACTGCGACGGCAGTGAGTTGGCCAATTATGGGATCATATACTCCACCATCTCTTATTTTCCCCTTTTAATGGCCCAAACAACTAAGTCTATGGGTGCTAATCCCATGATTAATTTTCTTTAACAACCTCAAGAGCCAGAATTAAACATTTTATCTTGAAATCCTATAATCCAATTGTTAGGAATTGGACCCGATTAAGCAACGAACAAGTAAAATTAGCAGAAGAAATTGAGAAATTGAACACACAAATTTAACGTGGAAAAACCCCTCCAAAGAGGATAAAAAACCACGGGCAAAGATAATTTTACTATAATGGCAAAAGAACGAAGAGTACAAAAGATGGAGATAATAACTAAACCCCAAAAACCCGAAAAATAAAGAACCCTCAAAACGTAAACACAAAAAATTCTCTAAATGTGTTATGAGTTCTAATCTCTAATGGGTGTACTTTCTAAGGTTGCAAAAGAGTCTATTTATAGGCTAAATTCAAAGGTCAAATAATAATAAAATAATCTAAACTAATTAGTGTTTGATTGAAACAAATAAACAGAGTTTAACTTGAAGATTACTTCTCAAATTTGACTAAAAATAGGAGTCATATTTAACACCAATATATGAAATTTATGAGATTGAAAAAAGTTGTATTATTTGGATTTCAAAGTGATTACCGCATATTAATATATATTTAATATGCATATATTCATATTTTAAAAAAAATTCCTTTCTCGTAATTAAAAGATTATGTATATTAATAATAAGTGGTTGAGTGTAATAGTAAGATACATTGTATTTTTAAGAGGACTCAAATTCGAATCTTAGAGATAACATCTTTGAGAAGGGTAACCATGAACTTTAAACATGAATTATAATGATAATCTACAAATATTGGATGTGGCATATAAAATAAATATGAAAAATATAAAGTTTGACCTTCCTAATAAAGTTTCCCATGAAAGAAGTCTTTGCGTAACGATCATATAAATTCTTTAAGCCTTTTTCATATGCTTAAGTTTGGCATTAAGCAATGAATTAATCATATGAGATTTGTTTGTTTCGATAGATCCAAAATTGAACCCATATGGCAGCATTAAGTTGTAAAACATTCAAAAACTTAAAACTGTAGCATTAAATAATGCATTTATAGTTGAATAAACATAATAATTGTGATATTAAATGATTAAAATGGTTAATCAAGTGAACGTAAAAATAATGATGATAATAAAATTAAATATTATAATAATTCTATAATATGAAATAAAAATAAAATTAAATATATCGCTCTAAAAGTGAATTCCGTCTAAAAACATCCTCACAAAATTGGCGGCTACAAGCTGATGAAGACGAAGGAATTGACTATTATCATCAGCAAAGCAAAATTTCATTATCCTATTCTGTATTTTTTATTATTAAATTGCACCATTGAGGTTGGAACATGCACTACCCTTTTCTTGCCGACTTTGAGGCAATAGTTCATTTTGGTTAAGACAATCAGATAATAGAGTCAAGTGATTGATATTATTATGAAAAAAAAAAAAAATGTTAACTTTTCGTAAATTGAAATTTTAATTTTATTTATATAAATAATTTTAAGAGATAAACTGCAGTGTGCATTTACTAAATGGTTGGAGTATTAAAAAAGCTTTTCATTGTGAATTTATTATATAGTTGGACTGTGGAGTGGAAGAGAATTGCTTAAGTCAAAGCAACAGACCATGAATAGCATATTTGATCACAAAGGCAGTCTCTAGTATTATATAAAAAGATGCGTCGAGTGGATAAATGTTATGCCATTTGATACATCTTTATACCCTTTTGAATAACTTCTTACCTTTTTTAGTGGAATCTGTTGACATTCTCTAGTTTCCACAAACAGGTTTGGATCAAGGAAATGTTGCTTACCTGTTGTGTAGGTGATGGTCAACGAATTGCATTCCCTATATGTACATAAACACTTTTGACAAACAGATTTAAGTAAAAAAAAAAAAAAGTGTTAATCAAAGAGTTCCATTCACAAAAACCATGCCCAAAGTGCCACATAAGATTAGAAAACTGAGAGGGTTCATTATCAGATTTCATAGTCTACTCAAAAGGAATATAATATGGGTCTCCCAATAGAATTAACATTTTGGCAAATTATACATAGTCGACTTATCAATCAGCAGACTTTGAAGTAATTTGTGAACCTTAGCCCAACAAACCTTAAAAGTATATGTTTCCATTAAGACTATGTAAAAAAAATCCTACCTAATTCACTAATTCGTGGGAAGATAGTGAACCCTTGTAGGTGAAAAATGTTTCAGGAGGAATCTCTGAAGTAGATGGTGGTTGATAGAGCAATCCTTGATTATAATTTCCAGTATGAGTATTGCGTACAAGACAAAACTTGTGATTGGTAGTAAAATACGGATCCCCCTGTTGAGATCTAATTCGATCTTCATAGATTTCGTGAGATATTTTCTTACGAAGTTTTGTTATAGCATCTATAACTGCCTTGGGTTTAGGGGGATAGCCCGGCAAATAGACATCCACGGGAATTACCTTATTGACTCCCCAAACAATACTATAAGAATCAGTACTGAACATCCTTCCTGTAATTGTACACGCGCCCATAGCAATAACATATTTAGGTTCGGGCATTTGTTCATATAATCTCACTAAAGAGGGCGCCATTTTCATTGTTACTATTCCAACTGTTAAAATTAGGTCTGCCTGTCCAGGACTCGATCTTGGTACCAACCCATAACGATCAAAGTCGAAGCGTGAGCCTATTAATGAAGCAAATTCAATAAAGCAACAATTGCTACCATAAAGAAGCAGCCATACACTGGAGAGTCTTGACCAGTTTGAAAGATCATTTAATGTAGTTGAAATAACTGAATTTTGAGTTGTTCGATCAATTAAGGGAAATTCGATGGAATTCATACTCAATTTTATTATTATTTTAACTTATTTCTTTCTTTTTATTATCTAAATATTCAGGAACTAAGACCATTCCAATGCTCCTTTTCTCCATGCATAAACTGAACCAACAATTAGGATAAGCATGAAAATGAAAGCTTCTATAAATACAGGTACCCCCAGTACATCAAAACTCATTGCCCATGAATAAAGAAAAACTGTTTCAACATCAAAAACAGCAAAAACTAGAGCAAACATATAATAACGGATTCAAAATTGTAACCAAGCATCACCCATTGGTTCTATACCCGATTCATAACTAGAAAGTTTTTCTAGATCCTTTCTAATCGGGCTAAAACTCCAAAAATTAGAAATGCTAAAATAGGAATAACACTAAACTCTAGAAATTAGAAATGCCAAAATAGGAACAGCACTTGATATTATTAGAAATGCCCAGAAAAGATCATATTCGTAAAGTAGGAACATAGACGAAATCCTATGAATGAAGTTCAAGGTCATTGATTGTTAATCGTCTTAAGATATCTTATCCTAGGATGAACATCATCGTCACTACCAAGAGTATCAAATCAGACTTCTCTGTTAATAGCCTTAGAACATATAGTTGAGCTTGTCTCCACTATAAAAGGACCATGCAAACAACTCATACACTCTCATGTATACACTCTTCTCCTTTAACCCTAAACTTTCCTAACAAAAAACTTCCTTCCTCATTTTCACCCAAGCACTCCTCCATACAAAGCACCACCTACTTTTACAATTTTTAGCTTTTCATCAAAATTTTACAGTTTTATCTATGCACTGAATAAAATTCTTAGACTTTTCCTCTTAATGTGAGAGATAAATACTAAATTATAAAAGCCACATCTCATGGGAATATTGATTAAATCCTTTATTTGGCACCAAGTGACCAAGGTTCAAACTTTGTTGATGCAGCCTCTGTTAGTATAATACTCCGACGAGGAAAAATCTTGAACACATGAATGAAACTCAAACAGAAAAAGAAGAAATAAGATAAGGCTCCAAAGTGTGTATCAAGTTACTATCTTTAAGGTTATATTCACCCCCACCTATCTTCGGTGTGCAAAAGAGTTTCAAGCAAATTAATCTTGAGGATACAATGAAGCCAATAACTATTTTTATTTTGCACTGATGAGAATAGTCCACTAAGTACTGAGCAATATATAATAAGAAACTCAATTTCTACAAAGGATTTCTGTAGTAATACTTTATAAAACAATATAATAATATTAGAAAATGAAAAAAGGAAAGAAAGAATTTCAGAATTTGTTGGTGTGATTTCCAAATAAAATCTCATTCCTATTTATAGGAATTTTCATGTCTCTTTATAGAGACATTTTTCAATAGGTGTCTTTTGTGAATAATAATTTCTTTAAAAAACACATAATTATTTATTTAATACCATAACTATTCAAATAATATTGTTTGAATAGTTATAATTCTTTTTTAAAAAAATCAAATAATATAACTCTTGACCAATGACCAAAATATTTTTCTTTTGATTAATTACACTCATTCATTTATAGTTATTGGAACACTATAAATATTTGAAAATTTTCCAACAATCTCTCCCCATTTCAAAATATTTTAGATTTTGATATTCTTGGAAATCAATTTGCATAAATGAAGGTGTCTTACGATTGACCCTTCACTTAGTGAAAACATGTTAAAGTTAATTGAAATTGTATGGTAGACTAAGCTTTTAACCATCTATTCCATTTTATTAACCAAATACATCTTACACAATGATTTCAACATCGGTCAATGCATAGTATCCAGGGACACTATTATAGCCATGTGTTTGTGTCTTCTTTTCATGAGTGTTATCAGAGCCAAGCACTTGAGCTCCTAGAAGTGGCCACACTTCCACTCACATAGGTAGATCCCATCAAGAGTATTATCATAATTATAACGCACTAACATATTTGTGTTATGAGTCCATTAAGAGTACATTACTCATCCTTCCATTATCATTATGGGTACCTAACACTTTTAATCTTAGATAGATTTATTTATAATGCTAATAGTCACATACTAATGATATACTTGATGTGTGATATAAGTGATATAATCGTACTTGTAAAACTAAACTATTATCACGATAAAGGGCACCTATCGAACAGTAATAGCTTATGGCAAGACCAGGATGTCAAATCCACAGGGACTAAAAGTACTAGTATTAACTTTTTTTTTATTATCTAGCCTGAAAATAAAGGGGATTTGTTTTAAATTAATTAAACTAAACTAATTAATTAAGTAAGAATGCGATAAAGAATGAATTTGGGAAAATACTTTTGGAAAACTGATTAATTAAGACAATACCTAATGAAGAATCCACCTAGACTTCACTTGTTATTTGATTGTGAACTAGATGATTTATTCACTTGACTTGATCCGTAGAAATCCCTAATTTATGTTAATATATCTTTCAAGACTAAGAACAACTAACCCTAGGCTGATTAATAGAAATTTCTTTCTAATTAAAACCTCTAGTGTTGCATTAACTCGATCTATGAATTTCCCTTATTAGATTTGACTCTAATTCGGTAGATTTTCGTCATCCTATGTCTAGGATTGCGATCAACGCTACTTAATTGTGTTGGATCTACTCTTAAATAGGGACTTTTGCTCCACTGAATAAGTACATTCGACTTGAATTAATATCTTGAAATATTAACACAAGAATTAGTAACACAATTAAGAACAAATCAAATATTTATCATATAATTCAGAAATTAATAACAAGATATGTCTTAAGTTTCATCCCTCTCATGTATTTAGGGGTTTTAGTTCATAACTGTAAAAGAAGACATCTCAAAATTGGGAAAACAACAAAACATAAAGAAAACCCAAAAATCCTGAAGAAAATTGAAGGGAAGTCTTCAGCCTTGATGGAAATCCTACCTCTAAGATGGATTAATCGACATTCTTCGAGTAATTCCTTGCTTTCTACTCTCTACGTGTCCCTTTAATCTTCTCCTAAGGTATTTAAATAGACTTTGGAATGCCAAAATACCTAAAAATTAGCCTTTTTCTGAATAGGATTGAAACAGGGCTTGACAGGGGCACGAGCGTGTAATCAGCCCGTGTAATGGCGCTCAGACCATGTGCAATACTGACTTGATTATTTGTCGACATGGTTGTGGCACACAGGTGTGTGGCCAGCCCGTGTGGGAGTGCTCAGGTCGTGTTGAATTCTGATTATGGCCCATTTTGTCCGTTTTGGCCCATTTCTCGCTCTTTTCATTTTCCTATGCTCACTTAAGTGTAAAACATGAAATTAAAGGATTAGGAGCATCAAATTCATTAAATTATAAAGTAAATCATCCAAAAATATGCTAAGTATAAGATAAAAAATATGTTTCTTTTACGGTTTATCAATACTTTATCTTATTGAACTTAAGACATGATGTTATACCAAGTGTTGAGTCGAGTTTCCATTATGGGTAACTCTAATTAATGGGCTTGAATCCTATCGCTTTGGAGGTCTTATTGACTATATCTCTAGCAAGACTTTTTGTCAAAAGATCCACCAAATTTTTACTTAACTTCACATAATTAATAATGATCACTCCATCAGAGATTAATTGTTAGACATAGCTATATCTTAATCCTCTAATAGCCCAAATTCGCCCGGGCCAATAAACCAAAACAGAAAAATATAAAAATTATCCAAAAGTCCATATACAGCAACCCAATACAACCCAATACCCAATGAGCAGCCCAATTACAACACTAAATTATCAGCCACCTTTCATGCCATCATCAACCACCTTTCATGCCACCATCAGTGCCTTGTCATCATCATTGACCTGCAAAAGAAGAAAGAAGCACAAACAGAGGCATAAATAGAGGCATAATCAGGGCAAAAATAGATTGTAAATTTGATCTTTTATTGGCTATAAAAGCCAAATGCAAATCATGTAAAAGGACACCCACATACATAGAGAGGAAGAAAGAAATACAATCAGTTTTTTAGAAAAGATGGTTCTTGATTTCTTTTCTTTGCATTTTTTTTACTTTCTTTTGGTTTCGATATATACGAAGATTTTATACAAAAATACTACTAAAATACAAAGGAAAAGGGGTTACCTTTGATGTGCACGGAAAACGGGAGATTTTAGACCCTCCGATAGCTGCATGCGACGGCGTGTGGTGGCACTTGTGGTGGCCGACCATCGGAGCTCTCGCCGGAAATTGCCTTGGGAGGAATGTTTGAGATTATTTTTTTTTAAGACTTTTTAAAAAAAAAAACAGTTTTAAATGAATTTTTTGTGGGAAATTTTATTTATATAATAGCACAAAACGGCACCATTTTGGTTTCAATTAATAAGCCTTAAAACGGCACCGTTTAGGTGTTGACCCATTGACCCGACCTGCGCCTTAAGGATCCATGTGTTTTTTCTTATTAATGGGAAATTTTCTTTTTTTTCCTTCCGTTTTTTATCTTTTAAATTAAATTTATTTTACCTTTTAATTTTATCCTATAATTCTGGTTTAGTCTCGACTTGATCCCTTTTCGATTACTTTTGCAATTCTCCTTTAGATTTTTTTATTATTATCATCATTATATACTATTTTTATTATATTTATTATTATTATTGGGATTAATTTTAATTAAATTTCCTTCTATCATTATCATAAGTTTGTCATTTTTTTGTTATATATTGTTATAGAATTAAATTATCATTAAATACTGTATATCATCTTACATTTAGTATATTATATGATTTTCTATAAATAGTTTGTATTAATTAATCTTTCAAAAAAAAAACGTTTTTATAAATATATGTTATTATATTATATTATTTTAAAATTGACATCTTGTAAAATATTTAAATTGTTTCTTAAAGCTTGTATATTTTATAGTATTTTAAGGTAATTAATTTTTCTTTTTTTTAAGAAAATAAAGTTTTGTTTTATATTGTTCACTTTTTAAAAAAAAAAAAACATATGTCATTTTATTATTTTCCATATATTGAATATTATCTTTTTTATATTGCTATGCGTAATTTTTTTAAATATTATTATTTCACTATAAAATATATTTTATATTCTTTTATTATTTTCATGTATATAGTCGTTTTTTATTATTTAATACCACATTATTTTAATTATTATATTTTTTTATAATGTTATTATTCTATATTTTATTTTATATTATTTATAATTTTTTATTATATATTATTTTGTATAATTTCAAGTTTTTTTAAAATTCTTATTAAATATTATGTTTTATATATATGTTATTGTATTTAAATTTCATTTTATTATTTATTATACTACTTTATACTTTATGTATTTTATTACATATATATTTATATTTTATGTTATTATGTATATTTTTTAAATTTGTAAATTATTATTATTTTTTACATATTAAATATCTAACTTGTATGTTATAAATATTCTTATAAAATTTTGTTCCTATCATATATTATTATAATTTTTTTTTTATAAATAGATATGTATATTGATTATATTATATAAACTTTTATTAATTGATCTTTTTTTAAAATACTTTATTTTTTTAATTTGATGATTATTTTTGGTATACACTTTTTATTCATTTTATTCTCTTTATGTTATTTATTGTACATATATATTTGCATGAAAATTGATTATTTATATTGTTATTTCCATATCGTATGTTGCATGAAATGTTGTTATCCTATATTCGTATTAAAGTATGTGTTACAATTGTTTAAATTTTTGTTATCTCTTAATATGTTATTTTAATTGCATCGTATTAAAATAAAATAAATGTAAAATGTTTTAAAATAAAGGCAATGTTTTTCGTATTTAAAAAATTGGGAAATAGTGCCCTATCATGCTGGGTTGCGATTTCCTGTCTGTCCAAATACCTAAAATACCCTTCTAAATGGTTTTATAAATTACGAGATGATTTTAGTCACAAAAGTATTAGAATATTGTGTCCTATCATGCTGGATGTAATATTCGTATTCTTTTGAACAAAGGAATCTCGATTCTTAAATTTGAATTATTCTAATTTCAAAAGGGATCATACTTTTAAATACTTTTAAATTTTAGCATTAAAGGACAGAAAGTTATTCAATTTGGTACCAATTTTTGGGCGTTACGAGGGTGCTAACCCTTCCTCGTACGTAACCGACTCCCGAACCTGTTTTCTTGATTTCGCAGACCAAAACAAATGATTTCAAACAAAAATGGTTTGAAAGTGGTTCAATCACACTTAAACTGATTGGTGGCGACTCCCGTTTTCAATTTTAAAGTCGAGACCCTATTTTCTAAACCCGTTTAAAAAATGGTTTCGACAGCTATATCTTAATCCAATATGTCTAGACTTTCCATTATACACTTAGCTATATGCCTAAAGTAGTCTCACTATCACAACGGGTAGAAATTGGTGAAATTGGCTTAGGCCATAAAAGTATATCATAAAGCAAATTTCTTAACCATTCTACTTCTTTAAATGCAACAGCTAATGTAATAAAATTTTCTACCATGGTTGAATTAGTAATACAAGTTTGTTTCTTGGAACCCTAAAAAATGGTTCCTTCACTAAGAATAAAGATCCATCCACTAGTAGATGCATGGTCTTCCAAACTTGTAATCCAACTAGCATCCAAATACCCTTTTAAAACTTAAGGAGATCCATTATAACACAATCCATAATTAATAGTTTTCTTTAAAGACCTAAGTACTCTATTTAAAGCTTGCCAATGCAAACTAATAGGATTACTTGTATACCTACTTAATTTTCCAATAGCATATGCAATATCTGGTCTTATGCAAGTCATTATGTACATAAGCCAACCAATTTGACTTGCATATTTCAATTGATGAATTTTCCTACCAGTATTAGATACTAATTTTATTTAAGGATCCATGGGTGTAAATGCTGGTATACAATTGAAAAGATCAAAAATTTTAAGCACCTTTTTAATGTAATGTTATTTTGATAAAGCTATAGTGCCTTTCTTTCGGGTTATTTTAATCCCAAGACTAACATATGTTACACCCATATCCTTTATAGCAAAGTTGTTTGACTAGAATTTCTTTATATTTTCTATTTGTTCCAAATATGTGCAAAAAATGAGCATGTCATCTACATATAAGCAAATTATGACACCTTTTCCATTATATGCACTTACTGAATTCATTTATTTTATAGTCATTAGTTACAACAACCTTGTCAAACTTTTGATGGCATTACTTTCGTGCTTGTTTAAGTCCATATAGACATTTAACAAGCTTACATACCTTATGCTCCTGTCTTGGAGCAACAAATCCTTTCGGTTGTTCCAAGTACACTTCCTCTTCTAATTCATCATTTAAAAACACAGTTTTAACATCCATTTGGTGAACAACCAAATTATATATTAAGGTAAGTGATATTAAGAGTCTAATTGTTGCAATTCTTGCTACTAGAGCATAGGTATCGAAGTAATCAATACATTATTTTTGTGTAAAACCTTTGGCTGCCAACCTTACTTTAAATTTATCAATGGTTCCATTGAATTTCATTTTCTTTTTAAAGATCCATTTACAATCTATTAGTTTGGAACCCGGTGGAAGATCAACTAAAATTCAAGTTTGATTTCCCATTATTGAATCTAGCTCATCATTTATTGCTTTTTTTTTCTTTGAAAAGCAAAATCTTGATATTTCATTATCTTTTCAAATGTAATAGGATCAGATTTTGTATTATAATAATAAGGTATCTTATTGCATATACTTTCACATTTTTCTTCTACAAGAAACATAATGAAATCTGGTCCAAAATCTTTGACCTTTTTAATTCTTTTACTTCTTCTTAATTCTTGACAAGATTCATCATTATTATCAATTTGTTCTGATGGAATCTCATTCTCATTTGAAAAATGAATCAATTATCGTGGCTGTAATTGTCTTAAAATAGAATTAAATTTATTTTCATAAAAAATAGCATCTCTTGATTCAGTAACAATATTAATTAAAATTGAATCATTGGGTTCAATTATCATGAACCTATATGCATTGCTATTATGTGCATATCCTATAAATATGCATTCAATTCCTCTTTCACCTAACTTTTTACAATTAAGTGTTGGAGCTTTGACAATAGCTCTATAGTCTCAAACCTTCAAAAGGTTTGGTTTCCTTTTCTTCCATTGTTCATAGGGGGTTATTTTTGTTTCCTTATTAGGAACTCTATTCAATATATGACAAGTTGTTAGAACATTTTCTCCACAAAAACTTTATCCAAGACTTGAATATGATAATATTGAATTTACCATTTCAGTAAAGCCTCTATTTTTACTTTCAGCTACACTGTTTTGTTGTGGTGTATAAGGGGTAGAAACTTGATGGACAATTTTAATGGATTCAAAATAACTTGGATTATAGTATTCTCCATGTCTATTTTATCTTAAGCATTTGATAAATGATTCATACTGAAGTTCAACTTTAGATTTATAAACTTTAAAATTTATCGAGCGTTTCATCTTTTAAATGCAATAAATATACATAACAATATCTAGAATATTCATAAATAAAAGTAACAAAATATTTCTTTTCACCTAATGTAGGAGTATTATGCATGTTACATAAATCACTATGTATCAAACCAAGCAACTGTGTTTTCCTTTTAACCTTAAGGAAATGTTTTCTTGTAATTTTAATCAACATACATGTATTACATTTTTCAATATTATTATTAAAAATAGGAATTAAATCTAACTTATGCATGTCATTCAATTTTCTATAATTCAAATGACCGAATCTATAATGTCATAAAAAGGAAATTCAACCATATAAGCAAAAATAACATTTTTATTCTTATTAATACTATTGAATTTGAACATGCTCTCATACATATACCCTTTCCATACAAAAATTCCTCCCTTAGACAAAATAAACTTATCTGCCTCAAAAACAAGTTTGAAACCAAATTCTTTCTAACTTCTGGAACATAATATACATCATTCAAGGTTAAAACCTTTCTAGAAGTAAATTGTAGTTCAACAGACCTTTTGCCTCTGATTACTGTGGTGGAAAAATTTCTCATGTACAAGATATTGTCATTTTTACATTGTGTGAACTTTATGAACATGCTTTTGTCTTTGCATACATGTTTGGTTGCTTCGGTATCAATCCACCATGCATTATCGTCTTGTGCCATATTAATTTTAGATATCATTCCAACAAACTTTTTGTTATTATCAACCTTAGAAGATGTTTTCTTCTTTAAAAATCGACATTCATTCTTGAAATGTCCTGGCTTACCACAATGATAGCATGAGCCATTTTGTTTCTTTTTTTAACTTAGGTGCTCTATCAATCTATTTGAACTTTCTCTTGGATGATTTAGTAGTTTGTACTTCCTCCGTAACAAGCATGTTGGCACTTTCAGAATCTAGGTTTTGATCTTGTTGTTGATATTCTTCTTCAATACGAAGATGGTTTGCCAAAGCCTCAAGAGATATTTCCTATTTCTTATGTTTTAGACTTCTTTTTAAAGTCTTTCCAAGATGGAGGAAGTTTGTTTGTTATAGAGGATATTTCATATTTCTTATGTTTTCGACTTCTTTTAAAGTCTTTCCAAGATAGAGGAAGTTTGTCTGTTGTAGAGGATACAACAATCATTTCATCCATTTTCATATTATATTGCTTAAATTGATTCAACATTTTTTTAATATCACGAAATTGTTCTATAACAGAACGACCATCAACCATATGATAATTATTGAAACAACTGACAATAAATTCTTACTTGTAGCATCTTCGGTCATGTATCTTGTCTCCAATTTGTCCCATAAATCCTAAACGCGACCTTGTTTTGGTAGGTGTTGAACAAATCATCGAATAAGCTATTTAATATGTGGCCTATGCACATGTAATCAAAATTGTCCCATTTTTGCCTTTCTCGGGTTGTAGCAATAGATTTGTTTTCATTCCCTTTCGGTCTTGGAGTATCAAAGACATAGGCAATCTTCAAACTTGTTAATAAAAAGTGCATCTTTTTCTGCCATCATCTAAAATTGCCACCATCAAACCGATCAAGTTTGACAAAGTTGGAAGCCAACTCTCTTAGTGTTCTATTTTCATGTGTTGTAGTAGTCATCATGAAATATAACTTTAAAGTTATTAGTACAAACCTTTGGTGAGGAAAAATATCGAACACCCGAATGAAACTTGAACAGAAAAAGAAGAAATAGGACAAGCCTCCAAGGCGTGCATCAAGCCACTATCTTTAAGGTTATATTCACCCTCACCTATCTTTGGTATGCAAAAGAGTTTCAAGCAAATTAACCTTGAGGATACAATGAAGCCAATGACTATTTGCGTTTTGCACTGACAAGAATACTCCACTAAACACTGAGCAATGTATAACAATAAACTCAATTTTTACAAAGGATTTCTATAGTAATACATTATAGAATAATCTAATAGTATTAGAAAATGGAGGAAGGAAAGAAAGAATTTCAGAATTTGTTGGTGTGATTTTCAAATAAAATCTCATTCATATTTATAGGAATTTTCATGTCTCTTCATAAAGACACATTTCAATAAGTGTCTTTTCTGAATAATAATGCCTTTAAAAAAAACACATAATTATTTATTTAACATCATAACTATTCAAATAATATTGTTTGAATAGTTATAATTTTTTTAAAAAATAAAATGATATAACTTTTAACCAGTGACCAAAAAATTTAACTTTTGATATTACACTAATTCATTTGTAATTATTGAAATACTATAAATTAAAAATGTTCCAACAACCCCTCCCTTAATTTGTAATGTATCAAAGAAAAATCACTTGTTTTTGGAAAGCACATGAAAACTACTTTTAGAATCTGAAGGTTGGATATGATGTTGTGATTTAAAGAATAATTCAAAAATAATATAGAAATTTTAGAATATAAGCGCACCAAGGGCAAGTAGGTGCCTTAACTTCCTTTAAAACAGTAAAATTTTAAGGAAACAATTTAGGTTAATCTTCCTTCTACCATTTTTCATCAAATTAATAATGTTAAAACAGGGACTAGAGGTAGCAGCTTTTTTTCTAGCTCTTCTGATCTTGAAGAAATGAAAAAAAGGGCAACCAAAAAAAAAAAAGGATAGAAGAAAAAGAGAGAAAGAGTAAATTAGCAATGACCCCTTGTTTGGCAAGAAAGAATCAGAGAGAAAACGGAAATCCAGACCACACTGCTTTCCAACAAATGCTGATGCAAAATGTCAACACCCCTGACATGGAACACTGCCTTTTTCCTTTTCGTCAAAACGCTAGAGCTTAGAGATTAAATCCTAAATGGATATTCTTTACTTAACCTTTATGCTAAAACAAAGTTAATCTTGGATTAGTGCGGCATTAATTTTATCTTCAAAGTCGGTAATATGCTAAAGCTGAAATAACTAAGTTTGTCCCACAAGTGTTGGTTTAAGAATAAGTCAATAAAAAAGTAAAAAGAAGAAAAAAAAAGATTATCTTTCCAATAAAATGGTGTGCATTTGACCAAGCATAAAATATTGTTGAAAAGATGGCAATGAAGCCTATATATACCCTATTCATGCACCACCAAGCTATGCAACTATCAACCCTGAATTTGATAACACTCAATGGCTAGCTTCAAAGTTCTGTTCTGCCTTTCTCTACATGTTTTGTTCTTGGTTTCGAGTTCTGGAACTCGGTTGTTTCATCCATTTTCGATCGCGGATCCGGCATTGAAAATGGAATGAAGATCACAGTATAAGGCTAATACACATGATGAAGAGATAACTTATAGACACTTGGAATCCATAACTTATAGACACGTCGAATCCAAGCAATTTTCGGGCATAGACCAGTTAGCATTGGCAGTTGCAGATAAACAACACCCTGAAGCAGCCATTATTGAGTCCAAGCGTGCATTGATTGAAGAAGGCAGGGAAGCCATTAAAGCAAGCATAGAAAGAAATGGAGGAATTCCATACGAGACGAAACGGCGAAGTCCAGGGGGACCTGATCCTCATCATCATTAATTATAATGAATTTTGTTTCTCCTCTCCTTTACCACCAGTAATAGGAGGACCCGCAAATTCATTTAGTGGTGGCATAGAAAATTTTGTTTGAATATATGCTAAAACAAATCATTTCCAATTTCTCGGCCTTAATTGTTTTCGGTAAGTACAGTTCTAATTTTAATGGAATAAAATTGGCTTTTCATAAGCACCGTTTAGCTTATTCGAAATTGTTACTTCCTCCATTCTTATTTGAGTATCTCAATTTTAAATGCATTATTATAACCGTAAATTTATTTAATGGTACCGGAGAATATTTATTTGTATTTGTTAGAGTTTAAACCATTACTCACAAATGTTATTAGAGACATCAAGTGCTAATACACTTGCCCATTAATGTCATTTAAGGGTATGAGTTTAATCTCTATTAAGGGCATATGCTGTTAGTACAAAACTCCGGTGAGGAAAATCTCGAAAACACCAACGAAACTCGAACAGAAGAATAAATAGGACAAGGCTCTAAGGCGTGTATTAAACCACTATCTTTAAGGTTATATTCGCCCCCACCTATCTTTGGTGTGCAAACGAGTTCCAAGCAAATTAACCTCGAGGATACAATGAAACCAACGACTATTTGCGTTTTGCACTGACGAGAATAGCCCACTACACACTGAGCAATGTTATGATAAGAAATTCAATTTCTATAAAGGATTTCTGCAGTAAAACTTTATAGAATATCTAATGATATTAGAAAATGAAGGAAGGAAAGAAAGAATGTTAGAATTCTTGGAATGATTTCCAAATGAAATCTCATTCCTATTTATAGGAATTTTCATGTCTCTTTACAGAGGCATCTTTCATCAATAGGTGTCTTTTTGAATAATAACGTCTTTAAAATAAATACATAACTATTCAAATAATATAATTGAAATAGTTATAATTCTTGACATAATTATTCATTTAATTATAACTATTCAAATAATATTATTTAAATAGTTATAATTCTTTTCAAAAAATTAAATAATATAATTTTTTTTGATTAATTACACCTATTCATTTATAGTTTTTAACACTATAAATATTTGAAAATGTTCCAACAATCTCCCCCCATTTTCAAAATATTTTAGATTTTAATATTCTTGGAAATCAATTTGCATAAATGAAGGTATCTTACGATTGAACCTTCACTTAGTGAAAATATGTTAAAGTTAATCGAAATTGTATGGTAGACTAAGCTTTGAACCAACTATTTCATTTGATTAACCGAACGCATCTCACACAATGATTTCAACATCGGTCAATGCATAGTATCTAGGGACACTATTATGGCCATGTGTCTGTGTCCTCTTTTCATGAGTGCTATCAGAGCCAAGCCCTTGAGCTCCAAGAAGCGGCCACACTTCCACTCACATAGGTAGATCCCACGAAGAGTATTCCCGTAATTATAACACTCTAATATATTTATGTTATGGATCCATTAAGAGTATATTACTCATCCTTCCCTTATCATTACGAGTACCTAGCACTTTAATCTTAGGATGGATTTATTTATAGTGCTAACAGTCACATACTAATGATGTACTTTGTCTCATTGAACTCAAGACTTGACGTTATACCAAGCGTTGAGTCGAGTTTCCATCATGGGTGACTCTAATTAATAGGCTTGAGTCCCATCCCTTTTGAGGTCCTTTTTACTGTATCTCTAGCAAGACTTTTTGTCAAAGGATCCGCCAAATTTTCACTTGACCTCACATAATTAATAGTGATCACTCCATCAGAGATTAATTGTCGGACATAACTATGCCTTAATCCAATGTGTCTAGACTTTCCATTATATACTTGGCTATATGCCTTTGTTAGAGTAGCCTCACTATCACAACGGATAGAAATAGGTGAAATTGGCTTAGGCCATAAAGGTACATCATACAGCAAATTTCTTAACCATTCTACTTCTTTAGATGCAGCGGCTAATGCAATAAATTCTGCTGCCATGGTGGAATTAGTAATACATGTTTGTTTCTTGGAACCCCAAGAAATGGCTCCTCCACCAAGAATGAAAATCCATCCACTAGTAGATGCATGATCTTCCAAACTTGTAATCCAACTAGCATCCGAATACCCTTCTAAAACTGGAGGATATCCATTATAACATAATCCAAAGTTAATAGTTTTCTTTAAGTACCTAAGTACTCTATTCAAAGCTTGCCAATGCAAACTACTTGGATTACTTGTGTACCTACTCAATTTTCCAACAGCATATGCAATATCTGGTCTTGTACAAGTCATTATGTACATAAGACAACCAATTAGACTTGCATATTTCAATTGATCAATTTTCCTACCAGTATTAGATACTAATTTAATTTGAGGATCCATGGGTGTAGATGCTGGTATACAGTTGAAAAGATCAACTTTTTAAGCACATTTTCAATGTAATGTGATTGTGATAAAGCTATAGTGCTTTCGTCTCGGGTTATTTTAATCCCAAGAATAACATCTGCTACACCCATATCCTTCATAGCAAAGTTGTTTGACAAGAATTTCTTTGTGTTTTCTATTTGTTCTAGATCCGTGCCAAAAATGAGCATATCATCTACATGTAAGCAAATTATGACACCTTTTCCATTTTTAAATTTGCTATATATACACTTATCGGATTCATTTATTTATAGCCATTAGCTAAAACAACATTGTCAAACTTTTGGTGCCATTGTTTTGGTGCTTGTTTAAGTCCATATAAAGATTTAACAAGCTTACATACCCTATGCTCTTGTCCTGGAACAACAAATCCTTCCGGTTGTTCCATGTACACTTCCTCTTCCAATTCACCATTTAAAAATGCAGTTTTAACATCCATTTGGTGAACAACCAAATTATATATAGAGGTAAGTGATATTAAAAGTCTAATTGTAGCAATTCTTGCTACTGGAGCATAGGTATCAAAGTAATTAATACCTTGTTTTTGTGCAAAACCTTTGGCTACCAACCTTGCTTTAAACTTATCAATGGTTCCATCGACCTTCATTTTCTTTGCCTTTGATTGCTGCGGTGGAAGAATTTCCTATGTACAAGACATTATCATTTTCACATTGTGTGAACTTTGTGAACATGCTTTTGTCTTTGCACACATGTTTGGTTGCTCCGGTATCAATCCACCATGTATCATCATCTTGTGCCATATTAATTTCAGATATCTTTGCAACGAATTTTTCGTTATTATCAGCCTTAGAAGATGATTTCTTCTTTAAAAATCGACATTCATTCTTGAAATGTCCCGGCTTACCACAATGATAGCATGAGCCCTTTTGTTTCTTTTTGAACTTAGGTGCTCTATCAGTCTGTTTAAACTTTCTCTTGAATGGTTTAGTAGTCTGTACTTCCTCCGTAACATGTACTTTGGCATTTTCAGAATTTAAATTCTGATCTTGCTTTCGATATTCTTCTTCAATATGAAGATGATTTGCCAAAGCCTCAAGAGATATTTCCTCCTTCTTATGTTTTAGACTTCTTTTAAAGTCTTTCCAAGATGGAGGAAGTTTGTCTATTATGGAAGATACAACAATCATTTCATCCATTTTCATATCATATTGCTTGAATTGATTCAGCATCTTTTCAATATCACGAAATTGTTCCATAACAGAACGATCATCAACCATTTGATAATTATTGAAACGACTGACAAGAAATTTCTTACTTGTAACATCTTCGGTCATGTATCTTGTCTCCAATTTGTCCCATAATTCTTTAGCGGTGACCTCGTTTTGGTAGGTGTCGAACAAACCATCAGATAAACCATTCAATATATGGCCCATGCACATGTAATCAGCGTTGTCCCATTTTTGTCTTTCTCGGGTTGCAGCAACAGATTCGTTTTCAGTCTCGCCAGGTCTTGGAGTATC
Organism: Gossypium stocksii; assembly: GCA_020496765.1. Taxonomy (NCBI): domain Eukaryota; kingdom Viridiplantae; phylum Streptophyta; class Magnoliopsida; order Malvales; family Malvaceae; genus Gossypium; species Gossypium stocksii. Next base: position 8,264,897 of record CM035621.1, on the reverse strand, counting down.
CAAAACATAAGCAATCTTCAAAGTTAATAATAAAAAGTGCATCTTTTTCTGCCATCGTCGAAAATTGTCACCATCAAACCGATCAAGTTTGACAAAATTGGAAGCCAACTCCCTTAGTGTTCCACTTTCATGATTTGTGGTAGTCATCATGAATTATAACCTTAAAATTGTTAGTACAAAACTCCGGTGAGGAAAATCTCGAAAACACCAACGAAACTCGAACAGAAGAATAAATAGGACAAGGCTCCAAGGCGTGTATTAAACCACTATCTTTAAGGTTATATTCGCCCCCACCTATCTTTGGTGTGCAAACGAGTTCCAAGCAAATTAACCTCGAGGATACAATGAAGCCAACGACTATTTGCGTTTTGCACTGACGAGAATAGCCCACTACACACTGAGCAATGTTATGACAAGAAATTCAATTTCTATAAAGGATTTCTGCAGTAAAACTTTATAGAATATCTAATGATATTAGAAAATGAAGGAAGGAAAGAAAGAATGTTAGAATTCTTGGAATGATTTCCAAATGAAATCTCATTCCTATTTATAGGAATTTTCTTGTCTCTTTACAGAGGCATCTTTCATTAATAGGTGTCTTTTTGAATAATAACGTCTTTAAAATAAATACATAACTATTCAAATAATATAATTGAAATAGTTATAATTCTTTACATAATTATTCATTTAATTATAACTATTCAAATAATATTATTTAAATAGTTATAATTCTTTTCAAAAAATTAAATAATATAATTTTTTTTGATTAATTACACCTATTCATTTATAGTTTTTAACACTATAAATATTTGAAAATGTTCCAACATATGCTCATGTCCTCCACGAATAGTTCGATCTCGTTTTGTTGAACTTATCACCTTAAACACTCAAACTCTTTAAAAAAGTCGATTATGAAACTTCAATTAAGAACAATATTAATCTATTAAGAAATCCATCAACTTGTGATGAAAATTTTTGAAAATTTTCTCTAAAAAAAATCTGCGTCCTCCTCAACAATTGATCATGTATTATAAATAGAACTTCAATAATCTACATATCCATCATTCTGAACCCATTCAAATATTCTTCTTCTTCTTCTTCTTCTCCTCCTCCTTCTTTTCTTTCTTTTTTTTTTTCTTTTTTTTTTATGTATGCTTTTTAGTTGGTGGTGATCCCCATTGAATATTATTGATAAAAAGGGTAAGCCATTTTGGAGATGGTGGGACATTGGGAGATGGCCATTACACTCACAAATCAAAAAATTACAACCAATTCATTATATATATTTGCAATTTGAAACCATGCATTTGCTGTTAGTGTTACCACAAGCAAAATTAATAATATCGCCCTCTTCTTTTATCATATGTATATTTATGTGTGTAATGAATATACTTGATTATGGTTTAAAATAACCACAAATATTAAAAATATGTATACGACAATAAAATAAAGTACAATACAAGAACAGTATTTAAGTTTAAATAAAAGTGTACTAAGTTTTAAAGATTGTATGATTAAATTATTTAATTATTTGTTAACAAGACCAGCAATTACTTTGCGGAGGAGATATGATTAAAGTAAAACTAAGCTTATTTCTCCAAATAGGAGAACAGTATTTAAGTTTAATTAAAAATAGAAAAAACTTAAAATAATGGACTTTTTTATTTTTAAACACCTAAGTTTTTGATTTTTATAATAACTTTTTATCGTACTAAATAACAAAATATTATATCTAAACCAACTTTAACTATATTTAGGAATTTAATTTACATTGAAATTCTATTATATCCCTACCAGTAATTACTTACCCTATAAATATATATCCCCATGTTTACTTTTTCGGACACTACCAAGTATTTTTTTTTAAGTTCCATAGAAGCTAATTATTTTCGGTTTTTATTTAACGTGTTGGAATTCTATTGGCTTTTTTTAGTCATGAAGAAATATCAGCTTTTGTTCCTAATGCTTTACCTTGCATTATGTGTGAAACAATCTCACCAGTGGATTCTTTATCAAAAGCATAATGTTGAAAAAATAGATGAATATTTTCTTGATCAAAAGCAGAATGTTACTATCTTGAAAGATTATGAATTAATTAATTTTGTTAAAGTTACAGGTCCTGAAAGTATCACATTTGATTGTAAAGGCGAAGGGTCATATGTTGGAGTATCTGATGGCTGGATACTTAAATGGCATGGACCAAAGCTTGGTTGGAAAGAGTTTGCTATTCCTTTGTCAATTAGGTATTCATTAAATTGTATTCTTTTAGGCATTCATTAACTTATAATCTTTTTGTGAAGATAGTTAACTAAGTGATGGATTTTTTATTGGATTAGAAAAAGAGAGCTATGCGATGAGTCTACAAATCCTAACCTTGAACCAATATGTGGAAGGCCACTGGGTTTGAAATTTAATCCAGTAACTTGTGATCTCTATACCGGTGATGCTTATTTTGGTCTTCTCATGATTGGACCTAATGGTGGCATAGCACAAACTATTGTTAGCTCAATTGAAAGAATCACATTTAACTTTATAAATGGGTTAGATATTGACAACAGGACAGGAGTTATCTATTTTACAGATAGTAGTACTATTTTTCAAAGAAGGTATGGTTTTCTTTTGAACTATTGGAAGTTTTTAATTGAAATTTTTGAATATTTACATAATTTTTAATTAAGTTTTTAATATTTATGTATAGGTATGCTGATTTTTTGTCTAGATCAATTGATAGTAGCTGAAGGTTACTAAACTATGATCTACATACAAAAAACGCATCTATTATATATCCAGGTTTGATGTTTCCAAACAGAGTTGTTTTGAGCAAAAATTATTATTTTTTTTTGTGGCAGAAACAACACGAGGAAGAGTGTTGAAATTTAATCTTAGAACAAATAATTTTGAGCCCGAAGTGTTTGCTGAGCTACCTAGAGTTCCTGATAATATTAAGATGAATCATAAAGGAGAATTCTGGGTAGCTTTAAATGCAAGAAGGCTTTGAGAAATCGATGATGATGTTCCAGATCCAATAAGAATTAAGTACGATCAAAAAGGAAGAATTTTAAAACAATTGGACGGAAATAGCGAAGATGTATTTAGTTCTATTAGTGAGATTAACAAGATTAATCAAAGTTTATATATCAATTTAGTTACAAAACCTTATGTTGCTATTTTAAAATTTTAAGTTCTCATTTTATTAGTGATATTAGTTAGATTAATTGAATATTGATTCGGTTACAAAATTTTAGGTTGCTATTTTTATTCTTGTAGTGAGGTTACAAAATCAAAGGTTGATATTTTAATAGTTTTTTTTTTTTTTTTTTTTTAAGTAACTTTTATGAGAATAATCAATATTATTTTAGATTTGAATGTTCTGAATTGGTTCAATGGTAACCAAAATCTTATGTTACGAGTTTAAACTAAAAATTTAAACTAGATTGGATCAATAAAATAGAAAATAAAAAGTTTAAACTGACAATGATTTTATCAAATAATTTTAATAACTTGAAACTGTTGCAAAGCTTTTAAAAGTTGCCTTATTATATGATAAAAGAAATAATTTTCAATTCCTCGATCTTAATCTTTGTTTTCTTTTAATATTTTGATTAAGCACTCTCAACACGTGTCAAAGGGTAAATTTCCTGGGCAGACACCCAACTTTTGGATAGATTCTATATTGGTCACCCAATTTCAAAAACTTTCGATTTCTTCACAAACATTTTCAATTTTTTTAATAAAAAATTTAACCCTTAAATGTTTATACTTTGATATTAAATCTAAAAATTTAATAAATTTATCCTCACTTCAATATTTACAAAAACTATCTATTGGACTTTTCATAAGATTACTTAATTACCGAAAGATTCTCTACTTTCTCGAAAATGGTACTTGGCGCATCCCTATCCGAATTATTATTATGATCCAAGTTTCAAACACGTCCCTGACCTGATTCGAAGTGAAAACACCAGAGAAAGCGGGCATATAAGACCCACCATTCCTCTCAGCACCACCGTATAATATAAAGCATGGTTACTCAAATTTGCAGTCACTTCAGAAGGACTAGACATAGTTGTACCCCAATTCTCTTGTGTTTGGTTATAAGAAAACAACCCAAAACCACAATAATCAAGACATACCTTAATAGAATATTCAGACAAGTGCCTATATTCCTCCACTCTCAAATGATCAACTTTTTCAGTAGCTTGAAACTTGGGCTACACCGTAATGAACTTGGAAATAGCATCGTTGCGGCCTGGAATTGAATATTGAGAGCAAAAAATACAGTCTGCAACAATGGAAGTAGCATTCAAGAACTCATTTTGAGCGCAGAGCCTAGCTAATGATCTTGACCGTCCATTGTTCCCATCTTCAGATGCTTCTTCAAGAGCTTCCCTGAGTTTGTTTTCTTGTAATTCACGAAGTATTGATGGTTTCTTCTTTGAATCTTCTCTTAAATCAGAAGCACCATTTCTTCTTTTGGTCTTCTTTTTCTTCTCTGCTATCAAAACTGCACAATGGGATATTGGTTTCCATAGTGAAAATTGCATGAATGGCTGCTTCTTTTTTTTCTTTTTCACAACAATCTCTTTCAAGAACCAAACATTCAGAGGGACTTTATCATTTATGTTTTGGTTTCAAGATTCAAGCTTTTAACCTTTTTTTTAAAGCCCTTTATTTTATTGCCTAAAAGCATCCAAAATACCAACAAATTAGAATTAAATTGACAAATTTTGTAAATTTGAAGGCTAAATTTATTTAATTTTTAGATTTTGAATTAAATTAATAAAATGTGTAAATTTGGGGGTAAACTTTGATATGAAGCCAATAAACAAGGCACACCTCAGCTATCCATTAAAATTTAAAAATATTAGTGACAAAATTAAAAGTTTATAAAGTTGAATGACTAAAATAGAACCTATCCAAAACTTAAGTGACCACTAAGGGAATTTACCTCATATAAGTAAGTTCTACAACAAGCTGGTCGGTTTTGAAATTTTATATTTTCCATAGGATTGGTATTGAGAAAAATATATTGTCAATAAATAATAAATTTCTGTTTTATTTTATGTATCAATTTTTCTTACACATCTAAAATTTATAAGAACATATTTTTTTTCTTAAAAAATTATGGCTTAAATAATTTCAAGTTTCCACCCAATGATCAAACCAATATATATATTTTTTAGTGGTATAGATTTATTAAAAGTGTGCTATGTTTTAAAGATATTGGACGATTAATTTATTTAATTATTTTTAATAAGACAAGTAATTAATTTTCTGGGGACTTATGATTAAAGTAAATTTAAGCCTATTTGTCCAAATAGGATAACAGTATTTAAGTTTAATTAAAAATAGTAAAAATTTAAAATAATGGACCTAGGTTTTCAATTTTTATAATAACTTTTTATCGTATTAAATAAAAAAATATTATGTCTAAACCAACTTTAAGAACTTAAATTACATTGAAATTCTATTATATGTATCTTACCAAGTAATTACATACCCTATAAATATATATCCCATGTTTACTTTTTCAGACACTTTCACTGTTAACAACAGCAAAGAATCAGAAAGAAGAAACACTTTATTATTATTAATCTGAAAAAGCCATCTTGAAGAGATACAGACTTAGTATTTATACACCAGTATAGCTGTTAACTATAGTCTAACTACCATAACTAACTCACTTGAATAACTGCTACCTTTAACTAACACTTAGGTACTTATAACATGCCCCGTACTTGTCAACTTTCTGCTCCCTTCTTCTTTACTCTGAACACACAACTGACTCCTAAATTTTGTAAACACTCCTGCTGATAGTGGCTTTGTTAGAACATCAGCTACCTGCTCTTGACTGGATACATGGCCCACTTGAAAGGTTCTTTCAGCAACTCTTTCCCTGACAAAAAACAAGTCTAACTCAACATGTTTAAACTTCGAGTGCATAACGGGGTTTCCTGCTACTGGGTTTCCTGCTACTGCTACAGCAGCCGAACTATCACATCAAATGAACGCATTTGTCCTAACAGGAGTACCAAGCTCAGCTAGCAGAGACTGAATCCAGACCATCTTTGCTGTGACGTGAGCAAGACTTCTATATTCGGCCTCTGCTGTGGACCTGGACACCACCTGTTGCTTGTGGGAATTCCATGAAACGGGATTACCTTTAAGAAAAACACAAAAACCCGACGTTGACCTACGATCATCAGAATCTACTGCCCAACTAGCATCTGAAAAACCTTCCAAAAAAAACTTCAAGGTTCGAGTAAACTTCAAACCATGACTCAAAGTTCCTCTTAAGTATCGCAAAATTCATTTGACAACTTTGAAGTGAGTGTCGAGAGGCTTATACATGTATTGACAAACCTTATTAACTGCATAAGCAATATCGAGCCTGGTAATTACGACATATTAAAGACCTCCCACAATGCTTCTGAACAGGCGCTCATCCTCAATAGGGCTACCTTCATGAGCTGACAAACGGTAATTTGTTACCATTGGTGTTGGAAAAGCACTCGAGTTGTCCATGGACGCTCGTCGAAGTAAATCCATAATATACTTCTGTTGACCAAGAAAAATCCCATCAGGTGTATACGTAACCTCAATGCCAAGGAAATAATGCAGCTGACCTAAGTCTTTAAGAGAGAAATGAACATTCAAATCTGTAACAAATTTGTCAATAGCACATGAATCAGTTCCAGTGACAATAATGTCATCGACATATACCAGGACATAGAGCAATTGAGAACCCTGTCGATGAACAAATAAGGAGCTGTCAGCTTTGGAACCCTGAAACTTATTTGCCAACAAAAATTCTTTAAGCTTAGAAAACCAGGCTCGAGGGGCCTGTTTGAGACCATACAAGGCCTTTCGCAACTTGCACACTAACTGCTGACCACCCGATCCTTGCTTCTTAAACCCTGGGGGATGTATCATGTAGATTTCCTCCTGAAGATCGCCATTCAAGAATGCGTTATTAATGTCCACCTGTCGAAGGGACCATCCAAGAGAGATAGCAAGTGCTAGCACGACCCTTATCGTTGTGGGCTTGACCACAGGACTGAAGGTCTCCTAGAAGTCAATGCCCGCTTCCTGTAGGTAGCCTTTGACCACCAACCTCCTTTTGTACCGAGCAATAGACCCATCAGCATTTCTTTTTATCTTAAAAATCCATTTGTAGCCAACCACTCGACGTCCTGCAGGGAGAGGCATGAGGTCCCACGTATGATTAGACATCAAGGCAGTATATTCAGCCTTAGCAGCAGCAGCCCATTCAGGACTCAACAAGGCTTCTGTAATGGAGGAGGGTTCCCTTTCAGTCACCATAGTAGAAAAGACCTTAGGCTTGAAAATTCCACACTTGGACCTAGTGAGCATAGGATGACAATTAACCAGAGAAGACTGCCTAAGAGAAGCTACAGACTGATTAGGAGAAGCTTCTATCGGGCAATCCTGAGTAGATAGTGAGCCGTGAGCTGAACTAGGACTTGAACTAGTATGAGAGACAGATGACACATAACAATTATCAACAGTCCTCATGGTCGAAGAGGTAAGAATAGTAATAGGTACAGTCAGAAGAACTACAGGAACTTGAGACCTGTGATGCATGGAGCTTGTAGACTCTAATGATGGTCGAGCAAGGAAGCCAGTCTTGAAGGGAAAGCAAGTCTCATCAAAGCTAACATGACGAGAAACAAATATGCGACCATCTTCAGCTAGACATCTGAACCCTTTCTGGTTGCAACTAAAACCAATAAAGACACATTTCTTAGACCGGAACTGCAGTTTATGTTGCTGAAACGGTCTGAGATAGGGAAAGAATGCGTATCCAAAGACCTTTAGTTGAGAATAATAAGGTGCAGACTTGTATAGTACCTCATAAGGACTGATGTTGTATAAAGCTAATGTAGGCAATCTGTTGATCAGATGAGCAGCATGAGCAAACGCTACTGACCAATATTGCAAAGGCATAGATGATTTAGCCAAAAGAGTCAACCCCATTTCTACCACCTGTCGATGTCTCCTTTCAGCTAATCCATTTTGCTCGGATGTGTGTGGACACGTGACTCTATGCTGTATGCCAAGCTTAGAGAGTTCTTTGGACAAGGGCCGATATTCACCCCCACCATCACTCTGAAACATTTTTATTGTACTGCCAAATTGAGTCTTAACCAGCTGATTAAAATGAACAAAGTACTGAAAGACCTCAGCCTTGGTCTTAAGAAAATACAATCACATGTATCTACCGTGCATGTCGACAAAAGAAACGTAGTAAGAAAAACCACTAGACCGCACATGGGTTGGTCCCCAAACATCAGATACCACCAATTCAAAAGGAGAAGCATACACAGTTTGTGATGAAGCAAATGATAACTTGTGGGACTTTCCCAAGTGACAAGATGTACAAATAGTAGGTAACTTGCTTTGTTTAAAAGAAAAATTACAAGCTTGCATAACCCGTGATAGTGTATTACGACAGGGGTGACCAAGCCTGTTGTGCCACAATGCTAGAGAGGAAGGAGCTTGAATATTGTAAAGAAGAGGAGCTTGTGGAGTCGGTGAATTACAGACCCTTTGAGAAATATCAAACTTGTAGAGTCCATTATGTATGTGGCCCTCCAATAGGATTTTCCCTGTCTGTATGTCCTTCACAAAATACATAAAAGGGTGAAATTCAAAGTATACCGTATTATCCCACGCAAATTGTCCTACAGACAACAAATTTTTACACACTGTTGGTACATGCAGGACATTCTTGAGATGTAAAATCTTAGAATCAGTCAAAAGTGAAGAGAAGCCAATATTAGCAATAGAAACGAACTCACCATTGCCCATGGAAACTTGACTAGCACCCGTGTAGGGAGAAACATTTGTCAGTTGTGTTACATCAGGAATAACATGATTAGTTGCTCCAAAATCTGGATACCAAGTATGGTCAGACAGAGAAGGAGAGTGAGCTTGAGAGGATGCTTGATGATGATAAAGACGAGGTTGAGACAGTGATCCACAACAATGAGAGCCACATTGAGTAGTAAGTTGATGATAGTTGACAGACATCGAATTATCTTGTTCAACACCAGAAAAATTTTCATCGAACCGATAATAACATGTTTGGACCGTATGCCCAATCTTCCTATACAGTTGACACTGTGGTCGAGACTGAGACCAACTTCGACCAGAGCCTTGAGTTCTGCCACGTGACCATCCTCTACCATGACCTTTGTAGCCACGCCTGAAATTCTTATCCTAATTCACAGTCTGTTTGGAACTTCCTGAAGACTCTTGAGCAGAAGCGAGATTAGCTTGTAAAGGAACATCAGTTAATAGGGCTAACTGTCGAGCCTCACAGTCAAGGAGTAATTCAGTCAACAAATCAAGAGAAATGAACGTTGCTGATGCCATAATGCGAATAGATTCATATTCAAGAGGTAAACCAGCCAAGATGATACTGACCTGTTCTTGTTCAGTAACCACACTACCAGTAGAGGTGAGATTATCACTTAATTGCTTTACCTTGGACAGGTATTCCTTGATAGAAAGATTAGACTTCTTGAGAGAATATAAATTGTGCCGCATACTAGACACCTTGAGATTGGATTTAGCACCTAATCGCCGTTCAATTAACGTCCACAGTTCAAGACTTGTTTTGGCAGACGTGAGATGCATCAAAATCTCATCCGTGACTATAGACAATAACCAAGAAGCCAAAAACTTATCTTGCTTTTTATGAACCAAGAACGCAGGATTCGCAACTGGTTGACCATCAGTCCCAGGTGTCAAAGGATAAGGTGCAGAGACCGTACCAAGAACAAACCCCTCCAGATCATAACCTTCAAGAATCAGCAAAAGCTGATGCTTCCATAGAAGGTAATTATCGTCATTGAGTTTAACTGTATCATGCTTCAAAAAATATTAAACTGTGAGAGACGAGAAGCCACTAGGAGGACCTTGCGAGTGACCATCGTCCCTGGTGTTAGTCAAGTGACGAGGCGTTTCTACTGGTATTGCTTCGGTTGCCATGCAGACGAGAGAAAAAAAATTTTTATAGCAACATAACCTGTGCTCTTGATACCATGTTAACAACAGCAAAGAATCAGAAGGAAGAAACACTTTATTATTATTAATCTGAAAAAGCCATCTTGAAGAGATACAGACTCAGTATTTATACACCAGTATAGCTGTTAACTATAGTCTAACTACCATAACTAACTCACTTGAATAACTACTACCTTTAACTAACACTTAGGTACTTATAACATTCACTTATCGTTTCCTTAAGTTTCATAAATGCTAATTCTTTCCGATTTATTTTTAACGTGTTGGAATTCTTTTGGCTTTTTTTAGTCATGAAAAAATATCAGCTTTTGTTCCTAATGCTTTATTTTGCATTATGTATGAAACAATCTCACCAATGATTTTTTTATTGAAAAAAATGATGAACGATTTCTTTATCAAAAGCATAATGTTATTATCTCGAAAGATTATGAATTAATTAATCTTATCAAAGTTACAGGTCCTGAAAGTATTGCATTTGATTGTAAAGGCGAAGGGCCATACGTTGGAGTATCTGATGCTCGGATACTTAAATGGCATGGACCAAAACTAGGTTGGAAAGAGTTTGCTATTCCTTTGTCAATTAGGTATTCATTAAATTGTATTCTTTACGCATTCATTAACTTATAATCTTTTTTGTAAAGATAGTTAATTAACGGATGGGTTTTTTATTGGATTAGGAAAAGAGAGTTGTGTGATGGGTCTACAAATCCTAACCTTAAACCAATATGTGGAAGGCCACTGGGTTTGAAATTTAACCCAGTAACTTATGATCTCTATATCGGTGATGTTTATTTCAGCCTTCTAATTATTGGACCTAATGGTGACATAGCACAAACTCTAGTTAGCTCAATTGAAGGAATCCCATTTAAGTTTATAAATGGGTTAGATATTAATAGTAGTACTAGAGTCAGATAGTAGTAGTACTTTCCAGGGAAGGTATGTTTTTCTTTTGAACTATTGGAATTTTTTAATTTAACTTTTTGAATATTTATATAATTTTTAATTAAGTTTTTAATATTTATGTGTAGGTATGAAAAATTTTTTGCCCAGATCAACTGATAGTAGTGGAAGGTTATTAAAATATGATCTATATACAAAAACCACATCCGTTATATACACAAGTTTGATGTTTCCAAACGGAGTAGCTTTGAGCAAAAATTATTCTTTTCTTCTGGTGGCGGAAACAATACGAAGAAAAATATTGAAGTTCAATCTCGGAACAAATAAATTTGAGCTCGAAGTATTTGTTGCGCTACCTAGAGTTCCTGATAATATGAAGATGAATCATAAAGGAGAATTTTGGGTAGCTTTAAATGCAGGAAGGCTTGGAGAGATCGATGATGATGTTTTGGATCCAATAGGTATTGGAATTAAGTATGATCAAAAAGAAAGAATTTTAAAACAACGGGACGGAAATGGTAAAAATGTATTTAGTTCTATTAATGAGATTAACAAGGTTAACCGAACTTTATATATTGGTTCAGTTACAAAACCTTATGTTGCCATTTAAATTTTTTTTTTTTCATTTTTATTAGTGATATCAATAAGGTTAATCGTATATAGATTCGGTTACAAAACTTTAGATTGTTATTTTTATTCTTGTAGCAAGGTTACAAAATCTTAGGTTGATTTTTTTTTAATTTAATTTGTTTTTATATTTTAGATAACTTTTGTGAGAATTTTTAATTTTATTTTAAATTTTATTTCCTTGCATTGGCTGGATGATAATTAAAATCTCATGACTTCCTAAATTCGCCTCTGCTTAGAAGTCTACATTAAGGGTTATTCTTTAATATGGTACAAGGAAAAAGACTTTTGAGTTAATTTTATTAAGGGTCTTTAAAATTATGGATCAAAAACTATCGATATCACTTCCACTTTTAAGAGAGAAAACATAATTTTCAAGGGAATCAACTACATTGGAGATAAAGTAGTTTTTCTTCGATTACCATTAATTTCACCCGACGTCTCCTTTGAAAAATGCTTTAAGTAAATAGAAAATCCTTTCTAATTTAAAACTATTACAATTATTTCCGACGAAAGATTCAACCGAAAATACTTATTTGAAATGAAAAACACCTTGAAGCAGCCACGATTGAATCCAAGCGTGCATTGATTGAAGAAGACAGGGAAGCCATTAAAGCCAGCATTGAAAGAAATGGAGGAATTTCATACGAGACGAAACAACGAAGTCCAGGGGAACCTGATCTTCATCATCATTAATAATCATGAATTTTGTTTCTCCTCTCCTTTACCACTTTTCTTTGGCAATAATATAAACTGCAAATTCATTTAGTCGAGGCGTAGAAAATTTTGTTTGAATATAATCTAAAACAAATCATTTCCAATTCCTCCATCTTAATTTTCTTTTTCTTTTTTGGTTAAGTAAGATCACTTATTAAAATATGTTCAGCTTACTCGAAAATGGTACTTACTCCATCTTCATCTGAGCTATTATCATGATCCATCTCAATTTCAAATATATTATCATGAACACAAATTCATTTACACTTGCTAGGGTTGCTCTCAAGTGTTATTAATGATATCAAGTGGTAGTACATTTGCTTGTTAATGTCATTTAAGGGCATGAGTTTAATCTCTATTAAAGGCATATGCTCACGTCCTCTTGATAGGTGGTTATGCACCACGCATAGTCCTATATCTAATAAAACTCTCTCGTTTTGTTGAACCTATCACCTCAAACACTCGAACTTTTCAAAAAATTGAAGTCGAAACCTCAATCAACGACAATATCAACCCATTAAAAAATCCGCCGACTTTCAACAAACAATATTAAAATATTCTTAAAAAAAATATCTGCGTCCTCTACAACAACTGAACATATATCATAAATACACCTTCAATAATCTATATATATCCATCATTCTGAAGCCATTCAACCACCTGCAGTTTTCTTTTATGTATGCTTTTTAGTCGGTGGTGATCCCCATTGTGTATTATTGATAAAAAGGATGGAGCTCTTTTTAATTTTTCTGCTCTGGCTAAGCCATTTTGGAGATGGTGTGACATTGGGAGATGGCCATTACACTCACAAATCAGAAAATTACAACCAATTCATTATATATATTTGCAATTTGAAACCATGCATTTGTTGTTGGTGTTAGCTAAATTGCTCAATTTCGTTTTCCACAAGCAAAATTAATAATATCCCTTCTTTTATCATATGTATTTTTATGTGTGATGAATATTCTTGATTATGGTTTAAAATAACCACAGATATTAAAAATATGTATACCACAATAACCATTTTAACTCTATGCCAAATAGACCACTACTTCCTAAAAGTTTAATATCAGTAGTATGTGAAATCGAAAAGTATTTGGAATAATTTTGATTATATTATATGAAAAAAATAATGTAAATAAAATAAAGTACAATACAAGAACAGTATTTAAGTTTAAATAGAAGTGTAGTAAATTTTAAAGATTGTGTGATTAAATTATTTAATTATTTTTTAATAAGACCAGCAATTAATTTGCAGAGAAGTTATGATTAAAGTAAAAACTAAGCTTATTTCTCCAAATAGGAGAACAGTGTTTAAGTTTAATTAAAAATAGTAAAAACTTGGATTTTTTATCTTTAAACGACTAAGTTTTTAATTTTTATAATAACTTTATATTAAATAAAAATATTATATCTAAACTAACTTTAATTATATTTAGGAACTTAATTTACATTGAAATTCTATTATACCCTAACAAGTAATTACATACCATGTAAATATATATCCCATGTTCACTTTTTCAGACACTTTTTTTAGTCATGAAGAAATATCAGCTTTTGTTCTTAATGCTTTACCTTGCATTATGTGTAAAACAATCTCACTATAGGATTCTTTATAAAAAAATGATGTTGAAAAAATTGATCAACGATTCCTTGATCAAAAGTAGAATGTTACTATCTCAAAAGATTATGAATGAATTAACCTTGTTAAAGTTATAGGTTCTGAAAGTATCGCATTTGATTGTAAATGTGAAGGATCATATAACAAGTTATAGGTTCTGAAAGTATCGCATTTGATTGTAAATGTGAAGGATCATACGTTGGAGTATCTGATGGCCCATGGACCAAAGCTTGGTTGGAAAGAGTTTGCTATTCCTTCATTAATTGGGTATTTATTAAATTGTATTCTTTAAGCCTTCATTAACTTATAATCTTTTGTAAAGATAGTTAACTAACAAATGGATTTTTTTATTGGATTAGGAAAAGAGAGTTGTGCAATGGGTCTACAAATCCTAACCTTGAACCAATATGTGGAAGGTCACTAGGTTTGAAATTTAACTCAGTAACTTGTGATCTCTATATCGGTGATGCTTATTTTGATCTTCTAAGGATTGGACCTGGTGGCATAACACAAACTCTTGTTAGCTCAGTTAAAGGAATCCAATTTAAGTTTATAAACGGGTTAGATATTTATAGTAGTACAGGAGTTATCTATTTTATAGATAGTAGTACTACTTTTCAAAGAAGGTATGTTTTTCTTTTAAACTATTGGTATTTTTTTAATTTCAACTTTTTGAATATTTAGATCATTTTTAATCAAGTTTTTAATATTAATGTGTATATAGGTATACGGATTTTTTTGTCTAGATCAGCTGATAGTAGCAGAAGGTTACTAAAATATGATCTACATACAAAAACCACATCCGTTATATATACAGGTTTGATGTTTCCAAATAGAGTAGCTTTGAGCTAAAATCATTCTTTTCTTTTGGTGGCGAAAACAACACGAAGAAGAATATTTAAGTTTAATCTTGGAACAAATAATTTTGAGCCCAAAGTGTTAGCTGAGCTACCCAGAGTTCCTAATAATATTAAGATGAACCATAAAGGAGAAATCTGTGTAGCTTTAAATGTAGAAAGGCTTGGAGAGATCAAAGATGATGTTCCGGAACTAATAGAAATTAAGTATGATCAAGAAGAAAAAAAATTTAAAATAATTGGACGGAAGTGATAGAGATGTATTTAGTTCTATTAGTGAAATTAATGAGGTTAATCAAACTTTATATATATTGGTTCGATTACAAAATTTTATGTTGCTATTTTAAAATTTTAAGTTTTCACTCTATTAGGAAAATTAGTGTGATTAACTACAAAACTTTAGGTTGCTATTTTAATTGTAGTAGTTAGGTTAAAAAATGTTAGGTTGTTATTTTAAAAGTCTAATTTGTTTTTAAGTGACTTTTAAGAGAATGTTTTATTTTTATTTTTTCAATTTCCTGTATTAAGAAATATAAAAGTTAATAAAAAAATCACATATATCATCTTTTGTTCTCGAATCATTACTTAGTTTCAATTTATACCTTTGAAACTAGAAATTGTATAGTAGGCATTGGATATTTAGAAACTCTAACCCTGAAATCGTATAATAGCCAGGAATCAACCACCATCATCATATCATACTGCAAGTAGCCACCAAGAAGGAACCACCAGAATATTGAAGTTAATCCTAGAAGGAAAAACCAGCACAGTTGAGATTGTGATATTGGATAGTACTCTAAACGTGATATTCTGAAATTTGAGCCAAAGCAGATACTTTCATTTTGTGGTACAGTCAAAATTCACAAAACTGGTGTCTTTTGTTATTCTAGTCATTTAGTTACTATCATTTTGTGTTAAAAAGAAAATCATTTAAAAAATATAAAGAAAAATTTTTATAATATAATATAAGATATGTGACATTTTATTACTAGTGGGATATTCTGGTCGATTTTTTTAACGTAAAAAGACGATAAGGTTAAATCTTAATTTTAAAAAAAAAATTTTAAACTCAAATTAAAAAAAAAAAAGGGCATATTTTAAGTACTTAGTGATGCATTAAGCCATAATTTATTTTATCTAAACTGCATTGTGCATTTATTAAATGGTTGGACTGTTAAAAGAGCTGCTCATTGTGACTTTTATTATATAGTTGGACTGTGGAGTGGAAGAGGGTTGTTTAAGTCAAAGAAGTCTCTATGTATTATACAAAAAGATGCATATTCTAAGGATAAAGGTTCGGCCATTTCATATATCTTTATACCCTTTGAATCATTTTATACTTTCTTAGTGGAATCAATTAACATTTTCTAGTTTCCACAAACAGGCTTGAGAAGCATGTAGAGAATTTTGTTAATGAGAGAGTTGAATATCTTGAGTTAATTGACTAAAATGATGCACAAAGTGCATGGCACATATATCAGACTAGGAAATTGTGAGGATTCATTATGATACTATACTATGGAGAGACTTCAATTTGTGTAATTTTTCTTTAGATAAATTTTAGATCAAAATAAATAATATCTCATAGTTTTGGTGCGAGTTTTATTAGCAACTAGTGACACATAATCTATTATGTTAGGGGAGAATTTTAAGGAAACAATTTAGGCAATCTTAATCTTCCTTCTGCCATTTTTCACCAAATTAATAATGTTACAACAGGGCCTTGTGTTAGCAGCTTTTTTTTCAAGCTCTTCTGATCTTGAAGAAATGAGGAAAAGGGCAACCAAAAAATAAAAAAAAGGAAAGAAGAAAAAGAGAGAAAGAGTAAATTAGCAATGACCCTCTGTTTGGCAAGAAAGAATCAGAGAGAAAATGGAAGTCCAGACCACACTGCTTTCCAACAAATGCTGATGCAAAATGCCAACACCCCTGACATGGAACACTTCCTTTTTCCTTTTTGTCATAACGCTAGAGGTTAGAAGATTAAAAACTAAATGGATATTCTTTACTTAATATTTATGCTAAAACAAAGTTAATCTTGGATTAGTGGGGCATTAATTTTATCTTCGAAGTCGGTAATATGCTTTGGCAAAGCTGAAATAACTAAGTTTGTTGGTTAATGTTGACCTATGAAGCCTATAAATAGGCAATCACGCACCCCCCAAGCTATGCACTATCAACCCTGAATTTGATAACTCTCAATGGCGAGCTTCAAAGTTTTATTCTACCTTTCCCTACAAGTTTTGTTCTTGGTTTCGAGTTCCGAGACTCGGTTGTTTCATCCGTTTTCGACTGCTGATCCGGCATTGGAAATGGAATCAAAATCACAGTACAAGGCTAGTAGTACACATGATGAATTAGAGATAACTTATAGACATTTTGAATCCAAACAATTTTCAGGCACAGACCAGTTAGCATTGGCAGTTGCAGGCAAACAACACCCTAAAGCAACCATCATTGAAGCCAAGCGTCCGTTGATCGAAGACGGCAGGGAAGCCATTAAAGCAAGCATTCAAAGAAATGGTGGAATCCCGTTCGAGTCGAAACGACTTAGTCCAGGGGGACCTGACCCTCATCATCATAAATAATCATGCGTTTTGTTAGCAGCCGGTGATTTGCACCATCAGAAAAAAAAGAGAAAAATGTTAGAAAATTCATTTTCCATACATTTTTTTTGGCTTCCTTCTAGTGTAGATCATTTGGTGTGTGGATGACTGTTTGTACAATTGTTCTTCAGTTACTCAGCTATTGGAAATCAAAATAAGGTGACATAAATTGACCAATAATGTATCAGACATGGGACTTCAATAATCTATATATATCCATCATCTGGCAGCAATTCAACTATCTGAAGCTTTTATTTTCTAAGCATTCTTTAGACAGTGGTGCCCCATTGAGTATGATTGATAAAAGGATAAACTTCTTTTTAAAATTATTCTGGCTAAACCATTTTGGAGATGGTGGGACATTAGGATATCTCCATTACACTCACAAATCAGCAAATTACTACCACCTTCATTTATTTTTTTGGGAATCCATCTAGCTTCACTCTGCAGCACATATATTTGCGATTGGTGCTAGCTAGATTGTTGTTCATGTCATTTTTCACCACAAGTAAAATTAATATTATCTCTTCTTTTTTATCACATATATGCACATATATGGGATGAATAGACATGATAACCACAAAAATTAATATAATGTAAACCATATTAATGATTTTAACTGTATGTCATAAATTAGCACTCTAAATTTCAACTAATATGTGCTTGATATTGATATCAAAAAGAAATGTGTGGTATTTTTTTTTACTTAAAAGTTGGAATTATATCAAGAATTTAAATTTACTTTGATGGATTCAAACACGACATGTTTAATAATTTAAGGAGGAATTGTTTTATGAACAATTTCTATCACATCATTCATGGTTTTTTTTTTAATTGTTTAATAATATTTCAGTAATTTTTTCAATGCAATTCACATATAATTTTAATAATTTTTTATTTTAAACCTTAAACCTCGAATTCGAATCCTAAACATTGTACTCCAAACTTGAACTTTGAACCCTAAGTTTAGAGTTTCGGGTTTGGATTCGAGGTTTGGATTTGGAGTTTGGGATTCAGGATTCAGGACTAAGGGTTCGAGATTAAGGATTTAGAACTCAGGACTCAGGGTTCTGGGTTTGGGGTTCAATATGATAAAAAATCAATAAAATTATGTGTCAACGACATGAAAAAATTTGTTGAAATATTATTAAATAATTGAAAAAAAAATCATGAATAATGAGATCAGAATTATCTATAAAATATTTTTTTTAGTTTCAGATATAGCACGATAATATTATTAGAAAAGATAATTAAAATAATACAAGATAAATACTAAAAGAACGACATGTATGTGTATTGCACTGTTTAAACTACAAACCCACCCATGATGGCAGATCTCATTTATATACTCTCAACCATATTTTGTAGGTCGTGTCTGCTGCCAAACAAAGAAATAAGAACTTACTGTAATTTTTTGGCGGAGAGAGGATCATTTGTTTCTATTTTAGATTCAATTGCACCATGGTGATCTTCCAATGAACTCGATTTAAGAGTAAGTTTCGACTTACTTTTTGATCTTATCCGAATGTGAAAGGGACCGCCATTGATATAAAATATAAAGGATTAACATGAATTTTAAGTAATTAAAGAAATGTAGGTTGGAACACATTTAAATACAATTTAATTATTTAATATTTATAAGATTAATATGAAATATTAATAGGATTACTCTTTTAAAATATGATTAAAATATATTGAATTTCTTGTATTCGAGATGATAATTTTAACTTTCAAACTCTATTTATTTTTATTTTATATTATCTTATTTCCTATTTACCTATTACGAGTCACAATCATAATGAATCCAGCAAGTTAATGAAGTGGGGGGGGGGGGTGTTATGTGGATCCTACTAAAGAAATAATAAAAAAAAAGGAAAAGACTAAAGTCGGCTTGGTGAGACCGACCAGACCCAACCAGAGGCCAATAGTATCCTTTGCTTTTACGAGATTTCATCATTTGATATTAAAGGGGACTATTCAAAATGGGCAAAAACTGAATTCCCCTAATTTTAATAGAAAGAAATGATTTACTATTGAGACGGAAAAACCTGATCAATCTCTAGCTTGGATTAAACATGGTTATGCCCTTTCTCATTAATCCTTTTCAATATTTCAAGAAATAAAATTTCGAACACATCATATTAATTTATTTGTTTAATACATGTTTTGACTTTTATATTATAATGAAATTCCCACTTTGATTTTTTTATTATTTTTCTATCACTTTATTCCCTCAATTTCATTTCATTCATTAAATTAGCCCATTGACAGTTGTTGGTTTTGTTTTGTTTGATATCCCACACGGTAGAGGGGATGCATTTATGTCACCTCAACCTCTTATATAATAAGTGTTTAAGCCTTTGAAATCATCCTAATCTCTTCCCTTCTTGTAAGTGTATTATTAGTTTGTAGTGATAGTGAAGTTATTAAGTGATGCTAGTGTTTCATAAATTTGATGTATTCTCTTTTTTATTTATTTTATTTGCATCTATAGGTTTTGTTATCATATTATATTTATTTTTAATAGTAATTTTTCAAGCTAACTTACTGCGTTTTGGATAGTTTCAATTTAGTATTGATGTTTTTAATTCGATTTTAGTGTTTCAATATTGAAGTTATATTTGTATGAGATATTGTCTGTGTCACTAACAATTGGTATCAAACCTCAATGAAGAAGTATTAATTTTCTTAATATCCTTTGTGGTTGTAGTATTGTCTGATCTTTCGCATTCGGAAGAAAATTTTCACTATTAGAGATTATTTGTGGCTCTTCAGTTACTGGATAGAAGCGTAATTATGTGAAAATGCATGTTTAGAAAAAATTTTGACTAGGAAATACATTATTTAAGAGTGTCTTTATGACGTACATCTCTTTCCTAAGAACTTACCTGATGCATTATTCTTACATTATGCTCATATTCTAATATCTAAGTGCTTTACTATTAATGTCCACGAAATCAACTATAAAATACGATAAAGGGAAGTGCACCTATCGATAGATAGTATAGCTATAGTAAGTAACGATATCGCTCCCACTAGGACTACAAATACTAGTAATTACCGATTTTCTATTATTTAACCGACAATTTGAAGTGATTGAATTAAACTAAAATTAACTAAATTAATTAACTAAGAACTTGGCAAAAAATAAATTAGGAAAATAATCGAATAATAACCAAGAAGTGAAACAATACCC
Source organism: Gossypium stocksii (assembly GCA_020496765.1). Taxonomy (NCBI): domain Eukaryota; kingdom Viridiplantae; phylum Streptophyta; class Magnoliopsida; order Malvales; family Malvaceae; genus Gossypium; species Gossypium stocksii. Next base: position 8,244,320 of record CM035621.1, on the reverse strand, counting down.
AATAAAGAATCAACCTAGACTGCATCTGTCATTATTAATCTAAAAACAATTTATTCACTTAATATCTTTATCTGTAGAAATCCCTAAATTATGCTAATATATCTCTTCAAGACTAAAAGTAACTAACTCTAGGTTGATTAATTTAAATTTCTTTCTAATTAAAACCTCTATTATCGCATTAATTCAATCTATGAATTCTTGTATTAGATTTGACTCTAATCTGGTAGATTTATGTTGTCCTATTTCTAGAATTGCATGCAACTCCACTCAATTATGCTAGATCTACTCTTAAACATGGTCTATTCCTCATTTGAATTAAGCACATCAAACATGAATTAATAATTCGAAAATATTAAATCAAGAATTAAGTACACATAACTGAGAATAAGATTCAATGATTTATTATGTAAAACAGAAATCAAAAGATAGAATTCATCATAAGGTTAATCTACTCGAATTCATCATAAGGTTCATCTACTCTAGATATTTAGAAAACTGTTCATAATCGCGAATAAAAACATCTCAAAGTCAGTATAACCACAAGAAATAATGAAACTCATAATAAACTTCAAAGATATTAAAATGAGATTTTCAATCTTAGTGTAAATCTACTTTAGAGTTGGCTTCAATGGTGTTTTTCGAGTTGTTTTCTTTAATATTCTCTGACGGCTCTCTCTCATCTTCTTATATTTAGTATTTATAGGTCTTAAAATGTCTGAAAAACCTAAAAATTACATTTTTCCACGTGTCCGGAATATAACTCGCAAAATCAACACGGTCTGGCACATGGTCGTATGATTCATACGGTCGTATGTCCAAGCAGTGTGGGAAGGCCCAGCCCGTGTGGCTCCTGAAATCTACTTCAATTATCTAATTTTTGCTCCATTTTCGCCCGTTTTGCTCCCAAATGCTCTCGTAAGTATAGAAACATGAAATTAAAGTATTAGGAGCATAAAATTCACATTTTGCAATGATTAATCATCCAAAAACGCATTAAGAACATAATTAAAACATGTTACATTTTACACTTATCGCCTATTGACTATTATTAGTTGGTGTTGAAATGGCATTGAGGTCGCCATTAAGCTCGTCACCGAGAGGATAATAATGTCAAATCCAAAGATCCCAGTAGAGTTGTTTGATAGAGTGGCAAGGCAAGCTAATAGATGCTTTGTTTCAACAAGGTCTAAACATTGCTGTTGAGGAAAAACACAAGATATAGTCCATGCATTTTTTTATTAAGAAGAATGATAAGCCATAAAAGTAACATATTTTAATCCCATGCTTGGCATGTTTTTGGATGATTTATTATGTGAATTAGTGAATTTGATGCTCCTAATCCTTTAAATTTATGTTTCTATACTTAGGTGAGCATAAGGAAGTGAAAGGAGCGAAAAACGGGCCAAAATCGAACAAAAAAGATGTGACAGCCCGAATTAGGGTCTAAACGAAATAATGGTTTCGAAACCATGAATCAGAGGTTAAAATATTTATTCCGATGGATTTTTTTTATGTTTATTGGGTGATTAAATGTTTGTGTGAAATTTTGATTGAAAAATTTTATTGTTTGGGTGTCCAATTTGGTAAGTTGGACTAAATTGCAACAGGTGAAAAATATGTGTTCTAATCTATAAAGGTACTTGATTGAAATGGGTTTCTGAATTAGAGGTCTTTATGTGGTAATTAGACCATTTTAACTTAGTTTGGACAAAAATGTCCAAGGAAAGATAAAATACCAAAAGGGTTAATGAAGGGCATTTTGGTCATTTGGTTAATACAAGAAATAAAAAGGGAAAATAAGCCAAAATTTAGTCTATCTTTTTTCCTCCTTGGCTGAAACTTTTAAAGACTCCATAGCTAGGGTTTCTTTCTTTTTCAAGCTTAATTGTAAGTATCTCCTAGCCCCGTTTTTGACGCTCTTCATATTTTTGAAATCCTTGTAACTTGATCTTGCTATTTCTACCACAATTTCAAGCTAGGGTTCATGTTTAAAATTTTACCCATGGATGACATACATGTATTTTGATGTCTAGTGGTGAATAGGAAATTTTGAGGTGTGGTGAACAACTTTTACTAGATAATTTTTTGGTGAAATTGATAAAAAAGACTTGTTTGTAAAAGATGAAATAATATGAGTATAAAATGTAAAATAGTGGAAATTGTGGGATGCTATAGAAGAGAATATGAATCGGCTAGGCTTTGGTGTGTGAAGAATGAACACGTTTCAATTTTCGAGCCTAGGGACTAAAGTGTAAAAATTGAGAAAGTTAGGGGCTAAATTGCAAAAAATTGCCGTAGGATTATTTTGGACTAAATTTTGTAATGTGTGTATTAAACGAGTTAAATGTGTCATTATAGATCAAGAAGAACGTGGAATCGACTATTAATATATGTTGACATGATGAAAAACGAGTAAATTCTCGAATAAACATCCGGAATAGGAAAGGATACTGATGAATCTTGTGAATTTGTTATTAATGATAGGCTATGTGCGATACCACCGATCATTTGTTATTAATGGTGGGCTGAGTGCGATACCACCGATCATTTGTTATTAATGGTGGGCTGTGTACGATACCACCGAGTAATTGTTACTAATGGTGGGTTGTATGCGATACCACTGAGTAATTGATATTAATGATGGGCTGTGTGCGAAACCATCGCATATCCAGTATCACTTCTGAAGTGTTCATTGGGAAATTTAATTAAGTGACAATTTACATGATGATATGGTGAAAAGTGCAGGGTTATAAATGCATGTATTCGTGAGCAATGTTTATGATTTGAGTGCGAATTTGGTAAGGCGTGAAATGAGTAAGTGCATTTGTAAGGACTTGAAACGGTCATGCTTAGTATGTTATGTTCTTGATTGATGAGTTGTAGTATGATGTTTATTGTTTACATATAGACTTACTAAGCTTAAACCTTACTCCATTTTCTTTTCCCTTGTTCTATAGTGTCGCCAAGCCATCTCGGGATACGGAGACCGTCGGAGGATCACCCACACTATCAACATTTTTTGGTATAGTGAAATGAATCTTTTGAATGATGGCATGTATAGGGACTTGGTCATTTTGTAAGTGTCATAGTTGTATGGCCAAAAATGTGGGAATATGTTATTTGATATATCATTTTGTATAAGGCCATGAAATGTGGTCAATATTGATTGTGTTATAAGTCTATGATGAAGCTTTTCATGAATGAGTTGTTTGCCTATATGAGAATGTATGATAGTATGAAATTGGTGTGTGGACAATGTGATAGGTAAATGGTTTGGTATATGCATGATGATTGGGCAATGTGTTTAAGATGATATTAAATTGTGAATGTGTGGATTTTGGGATATTGTGATGTGGGTTTATGACTTGTGAAGTGCTGTTGAAATTGGTATAAATGTGATGGAATTTTAGGGTGGTAACAAGCTTGGTAAATAGCCTAATATTTGTCCACGTGGGTAGACACACAGGCGTGTGTCACCTGGGCGTGTAGTTTGGCCGTGTGTCCCCTGCATGCAAGTTGTGAAAAATTGAGTATGGCACAGGGGCTAACACATAGGCGTGTGCTTTGGCCGTGTGACCCAATTTGCATGCTGACATCATAAAAAGAATGTCCAAGTTTTTATATACGGGCAGAGACACGAGCGTGTGTCTCGGTCGTATGAAGGACACAGCCTAGGACATGGGCGTGTGCTTAGCCGTGTTAAAACCCCTGTAGGTTCGAAATGAAAAATAAATTCATACGAGCTGGGAACAATGGCGTGCGTGACCACATGGCCTGCCCACACGAGCGTGTGCCCTGTTTTGCATGAAATTTTCTAAAATTTTCTAACTCAGTTTGGTCTCAAACTTATTTCAAAATACATTTTGGGTCTCGTAGGCCCATAATAGGGACAATATATCTACGAATAAAAAGTTTTAAATTTGAATGGAAATTTGTGACTTGGAAATAGTCGGTTATGTGCGTTATTGATAAACATGTAAAATTGCATATTTTTTTATGCTTAATTTGGTTTATTGATGAACTGAATCCTGCTAATTAAATGTTTTTATGATCCAATCATTTTCAGGGACATAATTGGACGGAAACAAGCAAAAAGGGGCCGAATTGAAAAAACAAATCATGGAAATGGGGCCAAAGCAGAAAGATGGAGCAAGCCAATGGCTAATTGCAATTTTGACTTTGTAAAAATACTAAAAATAGGAAGATATTTTATTTTTATTTTTATTTTTATTTTTATTTTATTTAATTAGGCTATTTTTAGTAAACCCTATCTATATAAATAAGGGGTTTTAGTTCTTAGAAAAAGCATCCCTCATTTTGTATTCCTACTCCTATTTGGAAATACATTATCCTCTTTGTCTTTCTTTTCCTAATTCAAATTGAGAGTTGGATTATTTTGTCTTTTTTTTTTACAAAATTTATCTAATTCCCTTTTCAAATATTCTTCCTATCCATTTCCACCACCTTTTTCATATAATTTCCATCATTTCCCATAAACTTCAAGCATGAACAATTTCATGCTTAACTAAAATCCCTTTCAGCTTTAAGCCGGTGTTAACCCCGTCAAAAACCCGTGAGTTACGAACCCGAGCTATCTAACTCCCAATTTTCGATACTTATTATTTCTCCAGATTAAGAGTATGACTTCGTCAACTCACAAAGTCAAGCTGATACTAAGTCAAAAAAGACGTTGTTTGAGTTAGCATGGCTAGACGTACCGTTGGAATTCCGAGAAGATCGATTGTCTCATTGGTTTTCCGAGAACACATTGGCGTGCCAAGTGGGGATTGCTGTTTGGTTCCGTCAAGGGAAGTAGTAACTGGATTTAAATGTCCCCAACGTTTGAGGGCATTGGTTCGAGCTAGGCTCTTCTAGAACGCAAAGCTGCCGGAGTTCTAAATCACAAACGTTTTGTAGGTTGTTCAACCGGTAAGGGTTAGTTATAGGACGTTCCATAACTAATTTACTCAAGGAAGAGTTGGTGTCCGAGGCGTCCTTGGTAGCTATAACTAGCTTATTGAAAAGGAGGAGTTCACCTAATTTCGAGGATCGGGTCAAAGACGGAAAAGCCCGTGCTTAAGGCTGAGCTAAGCTTCATTGATTTTTCTTTAGATTATTTCATTTTTAATTTTATTTTATCTTTTACTTTTACGTTTTTTTCTCTGTGTTTATTTCAGGCATAATATTTTATTCCCCCCTCACGTGGCGGGCACGACAATTGCCCAGACACTAATCTGGTCAAGAAACAAATAATTTCCAGTAATTCCAGTCTCTGTGGGATCGACCCTACTCCCTATACTGCTTTAATTTATGGATTTAGCGTAGGTTTATATTGGTGGAATCGACAGCCATCAGTTTTGGCGCCGTTGCCGGGGATTGGCAACATTTATAATTGTTTAAATTGTCTTCATGACCAAATCTTCATCTGTAGATCTCGAATACGACCCAGAGATCGAGAAATCAGCGCGAGCACGACGAAAAGAGACGGAAGCTCTTAAACGTGCAAGTAAATCAGGAATTGAGCTAGGACAAGGGATCCTAGAATTCGACGTTGAAAAATTGAGCGAAGTAATTCGTGCGGAAGCAATTCGACGTGGGAAACAAGTCGAAGAGGTTGAACCTGAGACCGAACAACTTTTTGAAACAAAAGGCAACCTCGGTGAACTAGAAAGGATGGCAAACCGAACCATTCGTCAACTAGCCGCTGCTCCTAACGAGCAAACACCATTATGCATCAACTATCCAACCAGAGGAACTCATTTCGAATTGAAGTCGGGCTTGATTCACCTTTTGCCCACTTTTCGAGGCTTGAAGAATGAAAATCCACACACTCACTTGAGAGAATTCCACATGGTCTGCTCAAGCATGAAACCACAAGGAGTACCTGAAGATGAAATCAAACTTTGAGCTTTTCCTTTTTTCTTTAGTTGATACAGCAAAAGAATGGTTATTTTACTTACCCCCCGGTTCTATCACAATGTGGAATGACTTATCTCGTGTATTTCTTGACAGATTTTTCCCAGCGTCACGAGTAGTTGAGCTTAGGAGGGATATAGTGGGAATTCACCAAATGGAGAGTCAATCGCTCTACGACTACTGGGAGCGGTACAAAAAACTGTGTGCGAGTTGTCCTCAACATGGGTTGACCGAACAATCACTTCTTCAATATTTCTACGAGGGTTTGCTCCCTATGGAAATGAAGATGATCGACGCTGCTAGCGGAGGGGCGCTTGTCAATATGACCCCTCAAAGGCAAGAGAACTAATATCCACCATGGCGACAAATTCTCAACAATATCGGCCAAATTCAGAACCGACAAGACGAGTTAATGGGGTAAACGTTTCAACTTTAGAAGATAAATTGGATAAGCTTACGAATGTTATTCAATCTTTGCTTACAGAAAAGAAGAGTTTGACCCCACTGTATGGAATTTGTACTACGGCTGAACACCCGACAGATTTGTGCCCAATCCTTAACGATAATTCAACGGTACATGTTGATGCTATCGGAGGTTTTTCAGGACCTCCGCAAAGACGCTATGATCCTTTCTCCAACACTTACAATCCCAGGTGGAAGGATCATCCCAACCTGAGTTACGGAGCTAATCCTCGATATAATCCACCACAACCGAGACCTCTGCAACCACAACAACAACAAACAAGCTGAGCACATCTCTAGAAGCTATCGTGGAAAGACTTGCTGCCGATGCTACAAAATATCAACAAAGGACAGATGCATCAATACAGGAGTTAACTAATCAGGTTAGTAAACTTTCAATGGCAGTTAATCGCTTGGAGTCTCAAGGTAAATTACCTTCCCAGACAGAGCCGAACCCTCGGCAGAATTCTAGTGCAATAATTCTTCGTAGCGGAAAGGTTCTGGAAATAGTTCCAGCCAAAAGTCATGGGCATGACAAGGAACGGAAAAAGCATGTCTCTGATCCGATAGCTAGGGCAGAAGCAGAAATTCAGAGACCAGTTGTGATGCCACCTTCTTTTCTAGGGAGGCTTGCAAGGGATAAGAAAGAAAAGGAGGAAAAAGAAATCCTCGAGACTTTCAGGAAGGTGGAGGTAAATATCCCTTTACTTGACGCTATTAAACAAATACCTCGTTATGCAAAATTCCTCAAGGAGTTGTGTACTAGCAAAAGGAGGTTAATAGGTAACGAAAGAGTAAACGTAGGAGAAAATGTCTCCGCCGTGCTACAAAAGAAAGTTCCGCCCAAATACAAAGACCAAGGTATGTTTGCTATTTCTTGTGAGATAGGTAATGTATGCATTAAGAAAGCCATGTGTGATTTAGGGGCTTCCATTAATGTTATGCCTTATTCTATTTATAAGTTGATTAACGCGGGTCCTTTAAAAGAGACATGAGTAATAATCTAGTTGGCGGACAGGTCAGTTATCCATCCCGAAGGGCTGCTTGAAGACGTCCTTGTTAAAGTTAACGAATTAGTTTTTCCTGCAAATTTCTATATTATTAACATGGAAGATGATAATTCAACTAATTCGTCTGACATTTTGCTTGGAAGGCTGTTCCTAAGTACCGCAAGTGCAAAAATCGATGTTCGAAGCGGGATGCTGACCATGGAATTTGATGGCAAAATCGTGAAATTCAACGTCTACGAAGCCATGAGTCATCCTAACTCACTATTAAATATTTCTAGCATTGATATTTTAGATTGTTTAACTCAATTTTATTCTGAATATCATAACTTTGATGAGTTGGAAACTGTCCTTTGCAGAAGCATTGACATGGATGTTTTACATCATCTCGAGGAATTCACAATCATGGAAGATCCGTTGCAAGAAATTGTCAATCACTTGAAAACGCAACTTTCGTTGACAAACCAAGGTAACCAATTTGAATTATTACCTTCCCAACCCAAGATGTTGCCTTCAATTTTGCAGCCACCGACCTTGGAGCTTAAAGCATTACCGGACCACCTTAAGTATGTCTTTTTGGGAGAAAAAGACACCTTACCGGTGATAGTGTCGAACAAGTTAACCAAAGACGAGGAGGAAAGTCTAGTTAGCGTGCTGAGAGATTATAAGGAAGCTATTGGTTGGACGATAGCCGACATAAAAGGGCTAAGTCCATCTACTTGTATGCACAGAATCTCCATCGAAGACAACACGAAACCAAAAAGAGATGCTCAAAGGTGCCTCAATCCACCCATGATGGAGGTAGTAAAGAAGGAGATTCAGAAACTATTAGATGCTGGAATGATATACCCGATTTCTGACAGCAATTGGGTTAGCCCGGTTCATGTCGTGCCCAAGAAAACTGGCGTGACAGTGGTGAAAAACCCGTTAGGAGAGCTGGTCCCTACACGAGTCCAGAATGGATGGAGGTTTTGCATCGATTACAGAAAGTTGAATGCAGCTACCCGGAAAGACCATTTTCCGCTCCCCTTCATCGACCAAATGCTCGAGCGGTTAGCTGGTAAGACTCATTATTGTTGTCTCGATGGATATTCAGGATTTTTTTAGATTCTAGTGGCTCCGGAAGATCAAGACAAAATGACTTTCACGTGTCCCTTCGGAACGTTTGCATATCGACGGATGCCGTTAAGACTCTGCAATGCTCCTGCCACCTTCCAAAGATGCATGGTGAGCATATTCTCCGATTACGTCGAAAAAATCTTCGAAGTCTTTATGGATGACTTCACGGTTTACGGTAACTCTTTTAACGAATGTCTTAATAATCTTGCTAAGATATTACAAAGATGCCTAGAATTTAATCTTGTTTTAAATTATGAGAAATGTCATTTCATGGTTGACAAAGGATTAATTTTGGGTTATATAGTTTCCTCGAAAGGAATCGAGGTTGATAAGGCAAAAATGGACATTATTAACTCGTTACCTTACCCCTCATCAGTGAGGGAAATTCGTTCGTTTCTTGGTCATGCAGGATTTTACAGACGATTCATGAAAGACTTCTCAAAAATCGTGCGACCACTTTGCAGTCTATTACAAAAAGATAAAGAATTTGAATTTGACCAGACTTGTAAAGACGCATTTGATGAGCTGGTGCAGAAATTGGTCTTCGCTCCCATAGTGCAGCCAACAAATTGGAACTTCCCGTTCGAAATCATATGTGATGCGAGCGACCAAAGTGTGGGAGCTGTTCTTGGCCAAAGAATAGGGAAAGAGCCTCATGTTATCTACTATGCCTCGAAGACTTTGGATACTTCCCAAAGTAATTACACAACCACCGAGAAAGAACTATTAGCTGTTGTGTTTGCCTTAGATAAGTTTAGATCTTACCTATTGGGAACTAAGGTAATTATCTTTTCTGACCATGCAGCTTTGAAATATTTAATAGGGAAGAAGGAGGTAAAACCCCGACTGATCAGGTGGATCCTACTCCTACAAGAGTTCGACTTTGAAATTCGGAATAAAAAAAGGTGTGAAAATCTAGTAGCAGACCATCTGAGTCGATTACCGATTCCAGTAGACGACACACCATTGAAGGACAACTTTCCCGATGAAAACCTATTTTCAGCAAATGCAGTTCATCCTTGGTATGCAAACATAGTAAATTATCTCGTCACAGGTACTATTCCTTCAGAATTACCGAGGTCTAAAAAAGATAAGATAAAAAGGATGCGTGATATTACATTTGGGACGATCCTTACCTTTGGAATATTGCTCGGATTAGGTAATACGACGGTGTGTAGCAGAAACAGAGGTACAATCTGTCTTAATTTTTTGTCATTCTTATGCATGCGGAGGGCACTTTGGACCTAAACGCACCGCACACAAAATTCTTGAATGTGGGTTATTTTGGCCAAACATATTTCGTGATGCCTTTTTATTCTGTAAAACTTGTGAAAAGTGCCAAAGAGTTGGCAACCTTAGTCGTCGAAATGAGATGCCTCTTACTCCTATTCATATTTGTGAAATTTTCGATGTGTGGGGCATCGACTTTATGGGTCCCTTCATCTCTTCTTTCGGTAATTTTTATATACTTCTAGCTGTTGATTATGTTTCTAAGTGGATAGAGGCGAAAGCCACTCGCAATGATAATGCTAAGACCGTAGTTGACTTTCTTAAAAATTCTATTTTTTCCAGGTATGGCACTCCACGAGCATTAATCAGTGACAGAGGGACGCATTTTTGCAATAAACTCGTAAATCCACTTATGGAGAAATATGGAGTGACTCAACGAATTGCCACTGCTTACCATCCACAAATAAACGGGCAAGCTGAAGTGTCAAATCGATAGATCAAATCTATTCTGGGAAAGATGGTTAAACCAAACAGGAATGATTGGAGTTTCAGACTGAATGACGCACTTTGGGCTTATAGGACAGCTTACAAGGGACCAATAGGCATGTCACCTTATCGACTCGTTTTCGGTAAACCGTGCCATCTTCCGGTCGAATTAGAGCACAAGGCTTTTTGCGCAGTTAAGCAATGTAATATGGAAATGGAGTCTGCAGGGAGATCTCGAAAATTAGACATCCAGGAACTCGAGGAAATCAGAAATGATGCACATGAAAATGCTCGAGTTTATAAAGAAAGGACGAAGGCCTTTCATGACAAGTTCATCACAAGAAAGCAATTTTCAGTTGGACAAAAAGTTCTCCTTTACGACTCTACCTTAAAAATCTTTGCTGGTAAGCTTCGATCCAAATGGATAAGACAGTTTATTATTACTAATTTATTTGCGAATGGTGCAATGGAAATTCAAAGTGCAGAGACACGAAAGTGCTTTAAGGTGAATGGTCAATGACTAAAACCCTTTTTTGAGAATTTTCAAACCCACACAGTTGAGGAGATTGTTCTCGATGAGCCTAAAATTTGAATAACAGGTCGTCGAGCTAACGACATTAAACAAAAGCACCTTTTGGGATGCATCCCAAATTTATTTTCGTCTATTATTTTTATCTATTTAAATTTTTAGAGCTTAGATTGTAAATAAATAAATTAATTCCTATTTTTACTTAGTCAATTTTGTGTTTTCAGGGGCAATAAGGTCATAAATTTTCGTGAGTACGGGTAGTGATGGTGGCGTGGGCACGACATGCTTCAAAAAAAAAAACCCCAACCTATAACCCAAATCCTTTAAAATTCATTTGCCCATTTAACCCATCTACCCATAAATTTACCCAAACCCAAAACCTAATAAAACACCAAACCCATTCCTATAAAAACCCAATAACCCAAAAAAAAATTAAACCAACCCAATCATTTAACCCATTTTCCTACCCATATAACCTAAACATAAAATAACCCAATACCCATAAACCCAAATACATAAACCCAATAACCAAACCCATTCCCCCTAATACCCAAATAACCCAACAAAAAAAAAACAAATAATAAACCCAAAAAATAATAATTAATTACAACACCCAAAATCCTCAAATTCCCAATCTTCATCTTCTCCATCTTCTTCAAAACAAAACACTTAAACCAAACCCCCCACGCTACTGCCACCATCGCCGACACCTCCACCGCTGGTCACCTTTGCGCCACACGCCTTCCTCCACCGTTACCACCGCCGTTCCTCCACCACTGTAGCTATTTTCTTCTTTTTCTTTATTTTCTTTTATCTTCTTTCTCCACCGTTACCACCACCATTCGTCGGCCCTCCTTACCACCCTTGTGCCGAATGCCTTCCACCACCACCGAGGTCCACCTTTCTCTAACCACCCTCCATCTAACCAACATACACCGTCCACTTTTCAACACCCATTATCTTTTGATTTTATTTTCTATACCCCCAAACACTCAAAAACCACCCTCTCCTATCACCTAAACCGACACCCACCTTCACCATTGAAAAAATCAGCCCAAAAACCGTTCCCTGGCCGATACACCACCGCCACAGCCGCCATGAGCCGCCACTGCCGCCGTGCGCCACCGCGACTCACCCCCAACTGACGGTCAGAACCGTTTACTTGTGACGACCACAACGAACACATGGTTCATACTCGGAACCAAACGGCCGATAACATCCCGGTTTCCCTTAACAGAAATCAACACCGGTTCTCCGTGCCTCCTCTCGTTGAGTTAGCCGACGACGACTCTCCTCCACCTCCTTCGAGACGAATGGCCGCTTAACCAAGAGCCCGTCGACGACAAAGTCCAACCCCGGCCGACACAAGCACTTCGGGCAGCCCAGAGGAAGTCGAAACTTCTAACATCCATGTCGAGCCTACACCCACTGTTGTTGAACAAGTCCCTCAACACCAAACCTGAAGTCGTCGACGGTCGGTACGTGAGCCATCGACACCACCGCACAGTAGTACTGAAGCTGCTGAACGAAATCTCCCACCCGACTCGCCTAACGAGCACGTTCGACCACCCCGAGCAAATCAACGCAACAGACGTAGTCGAGCAAATGTTATTCCTACCGATAGTCATTTGCAAGGATTTCTAGACTTTTCGATGTCCGAACAGCAGACACGATACGACGCAATCCGACAACGCCCGCTTCCAGTCTGTAAGCGAATCGATTTCCCCACTCTTGAACTTTTAGATATTCATGATGCTGTTCTCCATTATTTTGATGCTATTGGTTGGACTCAATTTGCTAATATTGCTTGTGATGCATATTATGAATTAGTATATGAGTTTTATACCACATTTAGCTTCGATATAAATGCTTTGCAAACTGTTGAAACACAAAATATAGTATGCTTTCGTTTGCTTGGGAAGGACTTTCGGATGTCCATTTCTGAATTTAATATTGCCATGGGTTTCATTGACCCTGATGACATTCAATCCGATGCCTATCATTCTGCTCTTTTAGATGTTCCAAATGACTTCGATGCTCAACATGTTTATCGTGTTTTAACTAATTCTGACCAACTTTATAATCCAAAGACCACAAAAGATTTATGGGTGCATGAGCCTGCTTTAAGATACATACACCGATTTTTGGCATTTTGTTTTTCAGGTAGAAACGACTCATCAGCTTCTTTGACTAAAACTGAACTGTTCTTTTTGTGGTGCATGCATTCGGGTTTTAAAGTTAACTTAGGATATTGGTTTGCACGAAATTTTCATACCGTTTTGAGTTACAACTGTCCACTTATACTTGGATCATTTATTTCAAATTTAGCCTCTCGACTTTTTGAATCTGAAATTAATTTCTCAACCTTCACATGTGCATATCATATGGACCACCTAGATAAACATTGTTTGGATTCTATGGGATTGCTTGCCGGGACCCCTACTTCGTGTTATTTTGTTCCTCCAAGTACACGGACAGCTCATGAAAATAGAGTTTTTTGCAAACATCCACACATTAATACGAGAGAGCAAGAGGAACAACCTTTGACTGTGGAGGCCCGGTTAAGTCGAATCGAGGCTAGACTTGAGACAATGGAAACACAAGTCACCACCATCCTCACTATCCTGCAAAGTCGCGACTCTCAACACCAATGATGTCATTAAAATACACGGGGAGTGTTCTGAACTTTTTCACTTTTAATTAATTTGAGCTGCTGACTTTATTTTACATGCTTGAGGACAAGCATAGTTTAAGTGGGGGGTTGGATTGATATGATTAATTTTTGTTGCATGCCTTCTTCTTTTGCATGTATTCAATCTTACATTGAATTCTTTCGACAATTTATTCGACATTGAGCCTTAAAACCTCATACTTAGTCGATTTAAGCAATTAGGCAAATTTTGAAGTAAATGTTCAAGTATATAAATTGGTCCACATTTAGGATTTAAAATTGGTATATATAGCTAGAATTTTTTTTCGTATGAATTGATTGGTTGAATAAAATATATTTGCTTGTGCATAAATAAATTAAATAAATAAATGTTCAAGCTATGAATGAAGTTTCGAAAACGTGACCAAATTGAGTAACCGGGGCAAGGTGCTTGGGTTGTCATCTTGTCTCGCGTAAAAAGGTTCGAGTGACAAGTCGATAACTTACAAACATTCCACTAGCTGAATTTTTCCTATCAAAAAAAAATATTATTAAAAAATTAAAAAAATTTAAAAATTAAAAAATAAATGAATAAATAAAGACTGTTTGAACTGAGTAACCGGGATAGGGTGCTTGGGTTGTCATCCTAGTTCGCGTAAAAAGGTTCGATCTTGTCTATTAATTTTCTGATGCGTAGTTAATTAATAATGCCATGCAAATTATTTAATTCAAACTCAATTTAGCGAAATTGTTTAGTTGACATATTTCAATTTTATGACACTTGTTGATTAAGATATATACTTTGAACATTTATTCATTTTTTGCCTATGTTGTTTGAATTGATTGAGGATTTGGAAAAGGGGCTCGATTTTTAATAAATTATAGAACTAATTCTAATGTTTGAAGAACAACATGCTTGAGGGCAAGCATGAGCTAAGTAGGGGGATTTGATAAACATGTAAAATTGCATATTTTTTTATGCTTAATTTGGTTTATTGATGAACTGAACCCTGCTAATTAAATGTTTTTATGATCCAATAATTTTCAAGGACATAATTGGACGGAAACAAGCAAAAAGGGGCCGAATTGAAAAAATAAATCATGGAAATGGGGCCAAAGCAGAAAGATAGAGCAAGCCAATGACTAATTGCAATTTTGACTTTGTAAAAATACTAAAAATAGGAAGATATTTTAGTTTTATTTTTATTTTTATTTTTATTTTTATTTTTATTTTTATTTTTATTTTTATTTTTATTTTATTTAATTAGGCTATTTTTAGTAAACCCTATCTATATAAATAGGGGGTTTTAGTTCTTAGAAAAAGCATCCTTCATTTTGTATTCCTACTCCTATTTGGAAATACATTATCCTCTTTGTCTTTCTTTTCCTAATTCAAATTGAGAGTTGGATTATTTTGTCTTTTTTTTTACAAAATTTGTCTAATTCCCTTTTCAAATATTCTTCCTATCCATTTCCACCACCTTTTTCATATAATTTCCATCATTTCCCATAAACTTCAAGCATGAACAATTTCATGCTTAACTAAAATCCCTTTCAGCTTTAAGCCGGTGTTAACCCGTCAAAAACCCGTGAGTTACGAACCCGAGCTATCTAACTCCCAATTTTCGATACTTATTATTTCTCCAGATTAAGAGTATGACTTCGTCAACTCACAAAGTCAAGCCGATACTAAGTCAAAAAAGATGTCGTTTGAGTTAGCATGGCTAGACGTACCGTTGGAATTCCGAGAAGATCGATTGTCTCATTGGTTTTCTGAGAACACATTGGCGTGCCAAGTGGGGATTGCTATTTGGTTCCGTCAAGGGAAGTAGTAACTGTATTTAAATGTCCCTAACGTTTGAGGGCATTGGTTCGAGCTAGGCTCTTCTAGAAAGCAAAGCTGCCGGAATTCTAAATCACGAACGTTTCGTAGGTTGTTCAACCGGTAAGGGTTAGTTATAGGACGTTCCATAACTAATTTACTCAAGGAAGAGTTGGTGTCCGAGGCATCCTTGGTAGCTATAACTAGCTTATTGAAAAGGAGGAGTTCACCTAATTTTGAAGATCAGATCAAATACGGAAAAGCCCGTGCTTAAGGCTGAGCTAAGCTTCATTGATTTTTCTTTAGATTATTTCGTTGTTAATTTTATTTTATCTTTTACTTTTATGTTTTTTTTCTCTGTGTTTATTTCAGGCTTAATATTTTATTCCCCCCTTACGTCGCGGGCACGACAACTGCCCAGACACTAATCTGGTCAAGAAACAAACAATTTCTAGTAATTCTAGTCTCTGTGGGATCGACCCTACTCCCTATACTGCTTTAATTTGTGGATTTAGCGTAGGTTTATATTGGTGGAATCGATAGCCATTAGTTATTGTCCGGCAATGCCTCATACCCTATTCTGGTGTTGGACACAAGTATGGGGTGTTACAAAAGAGTTATTTTCAGGAACCATACGGCCTGGGCACTTTCATATGGGTTGGGCAGACACCCATGTGCTAGCCCATGTCGATTTCGAACCCTACTTCTCTTTTATGCAGAAAAACCCAATTTTTAAGGTTGCTGAGTATTCTAAAGTTTATAAATACCTATTAGAAGAGGACAAAAGGGGAGCACGCAGAGTAGAACGAAGAAATTACTCAAAGAACGTCATTGGAATCAACTCAGAAGCAGATCTCCTTCAAAATTAAAGATCTCCAGTCAAATTTCCTTTGAAGTTTTATTGGGTATTTTATGTCTTATTGTTATTCTAATTTTGAGATGTTTTCCTCCCAAATTATGAACTAAATTTCCTAGACACCTAGGGAAGATGAAACCTAAGATGGATCTTATTATTTGATTTTTTGAATTACATGATAAATACTTGTTTCTTGTTCTCAATTATGTATGATTATTTCTTGCTTTAATATTTTTAGGATATTAATTCAGGTATGATGTGCTTATTTCAGTGGAGCAAAAGTCCCTATTTAAGAGTAGATCTGGCATAATTGAGTGGAGTTGCATACAATCCTAGAAATAAGAATACATAAATCTACCGGGTTAGAGTCAAATCTAATATGGGAATCCATAGATCGAGTTAATATGACAATAGGGGTTTTAATTAGAAGGAGATTTCAATTAATCAACCTATAGTCAGTTGTTCTTATTCTCAAAAGAGATATTAACATAATTTAGGGATTTCTACATATCAAGGCAAGTTAATAAATTGTTTAATTCAGATTCAGAATAATAAGTGAAGTGTAGGTGGATTCTTTCCTGGGAATTATCTTTCTCCTTGGTTATTTTCAAGTATTTTCTTATTCCATTCTCTGTCGTGTTCTTGATAATTAGTTTAGTCAAATTTTAGATTAAAAATATCCCCTTTAATTTATAAGTTAGATAATAAAAAGATAGCAATTACTTGTACTTTTAGTCCTCATGGATACGATATTCCCAACTCACCATAGCTATACTACTATTCAATAGGTGTATTTGTCTTTGTTGTGATTTTAGTTAGTTAAGTAAATCACTCATCAGAGAGTAAAAGCTATTACATAGCAATCAATCTAGGAAAAGATAAACCAATAACATCCTCATGCAGTACATTCAAAGCAAAATCAAGAGGTTGGGACCAAGAGTAAAAGCTAATAATCATTCTTTCTGTAGCCTTTGTTAAGCAATTAGCCATTCCTATCGCATTCTCAATGCATATGTGTAATACCAATATCTCAATATCGATGCAACAAGTCTCCAATGATATGAATGACATACGAATTCATTGTTGTATCATCAGAGTGCTCTTAACATGATGCAATACTTCCAAACAATTTATTTCTAACAACAAATCACAACGGCTATGGGTTTTCCGAAACATTATCAATATAAAAGCTTTAAATCTCTTTAGATTTAATTCCCTTTGTACATTAAACAGCCATGCATTTGTTGTCTAATTAAGACAATAATTAAAAACATTAATTATATGCAAGTAAAAATTATCAACACATCAAATAACTCTAACTCTTACAGAAAAATTATTATACTCAATGTCATAAAACAAGATGAAACAACAAAGTACAACAGTCAAAATTTCAAACAAAATCTCACTGTCCAGCTGTACAATTTTTCATTGTGCCTTGATGATGAACAAAATAAAAACAAATCCTTTTCTTATCATCATTTTTTTGTTAATGGTCCTCATTTTGAAAGTAAATTGAAGACACGGTTTCCATTTTCCCCTTAATTGATTACTTATTTTTTTTTTTTAAATAAAGCATTATCTAACTAATTGCATAGAAGTATTCTGAAAAAGAAAAAAACATTCTTTGCCTTGTCTGTTTCTAGAAAAGCTAGTACTGTCGTAGGAGAGAGTTCAAAAATTTACAAGTTTCATTTTTACCCAAAACTAGTTTGATTAAGTAATTCATAATTTAATTTTGTTCTCTAAATATATAATGCTAAGAGTCACTGTTTTTCTTGTTCCAATATGTTTTGAGTTCACCTTAATGGATTATTTAATTTATGTTATATATTTGTTGTTTTCTATCATGTTATTATTATGCTAAGAACTTTAGATACCTCAACTCAATTGATGGAAGGCATAATCTTAATTTATGCTATATATGTCTGGTATACTATGTAAAGTAATACGTGTCAAGATATATGGACAAAAAACCTTTTTTAATGGATCATGTATGCGTGCGGCTTGCAAATGGCCGAAGGAAGAAAACAACCACGAAAACATTTAAAAAGATATATTTTCCAATCCATGCTTAAGGACAACTTAGAAATTCTCTTTCTCTCCATTGGATAAGAGAAGTCTGTGGAAAAGACAGGAATCTATTAGGTAAGGATAAATGGTTGTATTGTCTTCATGAGCGCCTTTTTGAGTCAATTCTGTAATAATGTTAATAGAAGATAAGCACTTGACAGCAAGAACGACAAAATTTCCGAGTTGCCACAACATAAAAACAGTGAACCCCCCTTTTGGCGGTTAATCAAAAGCAAAGAACATCAACTTTGCCACGACATTAAAGCATCATCATCTTGTTTTTTGTATCCTCTCTAACGTTAATGGTGGTGAGTCAGGAAAGCAGAAAATCAGCTGTGTTTTTGGGGTTACGACAAAACCATTTCCTATAAGTTTTATCTGCTTATACGTTGATGTCCCAATATCAATGTCTTATATTGAAGAAATAACGGACTTTTTTTTTTGGGGGGGGGGGAAGTGTCATTTCAATTTTGTCCCATTGCGCAGCACAGGTTTCTCCTTCAATATATATAAGCTTATTGGGTATTTGATATACATAATCGTTTCTCCTCGCTAAAAAGAACGTATTTCATGGCCGGTGCTGTCGTTCATCATCATTGTATCGATGCTTGTAATAAAAACTCTGATCTCGCCGGGAGGACCGGATACTAAGCATTATTATTAATCAGCATATCATGACCTAACCTATGGGGTAAGATGTCATAATTCGAAATTGTAACCTTTTTGTATACCCACATTCCTCCTTTGACGTAGGTTCGAATCTGTATTTGCGCGTCTGAAAGTGACAAAAAAGAGAGATCTATGGGTACGCATCCTCTCATTTAAACTTGTAAAAAGATGAACACAAGAGCTCCAGTAAGGATGCCATGCGAATGAGATTGAAAATTTCGAGCACTACGGCGCAAATGGTTCCCCGTACAGCATGGAATGGTTCCCCGTACAGCATGGACAGGTTACTTGATGTCTTTAAGCTTCTTGTGATTATTTGGTGATGAAACCAGTTCGCATGGAAGCTAATCCACTCTTGTATCTGCATGTGGTTAAGAAGGTGTTGTTCGGATCGGACATGGAAATCCAAACGACACTGTTTTTTTAACATAAAAAAAGTGTGAATTCTTTTTTAATATTTCTTATTTTCTTATCAAATAAATTAATTTAATATTTTCTTTTAAAAAAAAGTATGAACGATTTAATTGAAAAAATTAAAAGAAAAATATCACACTATACAAAATTAAATATTTCTTTTCAATATGCAAAAAAGAATAACTAATTCTATACTAATAATTTCACAAATATCATTATAATTCTAAAAATTAAATTAAAAAAAACTTGACATTAGTCTTATTTCTCAACACTAGCCATCCTAAATTGTACCCTCCGCTTTTTCATAAGATCGAACTCATCAATGATAGAATCTATTGAAAATTCTCGAGCTCTCTCTTTTTTAATGTATGCCACCAAGTAAGTTGAAAGAAAATCATCTTTCATTCTATTGCGAAGTCTTGTCTTCACAATTTTCATGGCTGAAAATGCTTGTTTGATTATTGCAGTAGACACGGGAAGAGTTAGCACAAGACGAATAATTTTATCAAGAAGAGGATAAATACTTGACTTATTTGTCTTAGCTAGCACTTGATAAATGCCAAAAGTAACATGTTTTAGTCTCATTCTTGATGCATTTTTAAATGATTATTCTATTTAAATAGTGAAATTTATGCTTCTAATTTTTTAAATTCATGTTTTTATACTTAGAATAGCTTTTGGGAGCAAAATGAGAGAAAAACAACTGCAAACTAGAAAATTGAAGTAAGTTTCAAGAGCCACACGGGCTAGACACACAGCCGTGTCAGCCACACGGGGTGCAACATGACCATGTGCCAAACTGTGTGGATTTCGTGAATCACACTCCAAACACGTGGAAAAATGTAATTTTTAAGTTTTTCGGGCATTCTGAGACCTATATATGAAAAAAAAAAGAAGATAAGAGAGAACCGTCATAAAATAATCAAGAAAACAACTCAAAAAACACCATTGAAGCTGAATCTGAAGTAGATTTCCATCAAGATTGAAGAATCTCCTTTTGATTTCTTTGAAGTTTATTATGAGTTTATTTATTTCTTATAGTTATACTGTAACACCCCTAACCCGTATCCATCACCAGACTAGGGTTACGAGGTATTACCGATCAAAACCTAACATTTAACTAACGTACATTATTCTTAATCATATAACACTCATTAATAGTCATAACGTCCTTTATGAAGGTCTTCAAGACCTTAAAACATGCTTAGAAGTGATTCAGGACTAAATCAATAACATACAAAAATTTTCAGAACTTAGAAAAATTTTCAACTTTTAAAAGTCACACACCCGTGTGAACAGGTCGTGTGCCTCACATAGCCATCAAACACACCCATGTCACAGGCCGTGTAGAAACAAGGCATACATACTGACTTGGTCACACGGCCAATCTCACGCCCGTGTGTCCAGCCCGTGTACCTATTCAAAATAGCCTCACACGCCAATGTGCCAAGGCTGTGTGCCACACACGATCAGCAGACACCCCCGTTTGTCTAGGTCGTGTAACTCACTGACTTGTTTAATTAAGCATCATAAGTCACACGGTTGAGTGACACGCTCGTGTGCTCAGCCATGTGGCATAAATATGGGCTTGTTTTAAGCCATTTTTCTCACCTAAGTCTCATTCACCTACAAAAGCTCAAATAACACCATTTCACATACCAATATACAGCCAAATCAATGCCATTTTATACCAATATGTACACATTTCATATCCTAAAAAACATCAACCAATTCTATACACATTTGTCCATCCAAAATATACCAACCCAATATGCCCAAAATCATTCATTCTAACTAGTCCTAATATATATTTACTCATCATTCAAATAACCAATTCAAGATCTTAATTTCATACTAAAATATGCCATTTTTCAACCATAAAACACTATCAGCATTTCATCATATAGTCCAACCATATAACCATCAAAGTAACCATACCAAATTTACCAAATTCACAAAGCATAACATATATACATCACATACCATATTTTAACTCATACCATAAGCCAACTACAATTCTATCAACCACATTATTCTTAAGCCAACTCACATAGTTTAATCCACAACTCAAAATATACCATAGTAACACTAGCCTATACATGCCATTTAACCAAATTTACAAGTTTCTAAGTACAGATACGATAGCTGGATAGTGTGATGAGATCTTCGACAACTTCTAACCTGAGCGAGTCTTCAAAATTCGATAAACATAGGAAAATATCACAAAGTAAGCTATAAAGCTTAGTAAGCTCGTATGATATTAAGCATATCTTATTGAATGAACACATATTAAGCATTAACATATACTATAATGTAATTCATTTGTTTTCACCTTTATACCATAAATCCAACCATATAATTAACTAAAAGTTTCATTAGTTTATTCATTTCTATACTCGTATAGATCAATACATTTTTATCAATTCATTCACATTTACATATGCAAAAACGAATATCTATATAACTTTCTTCGATTCAATATACATCACATTTTTCTTTAGCCAAATGAATCACGTGCAATATCATTCAATAACGATAATTCGCATTCTATGTGCTTTATATGTTAATAGTTAAAACATTTAATAATTACGCCTTATATAACTTCCAATTCATACCTCATTATAGCCAATTTAACATAAGTTGGCATGAAACATACTTATACACAAATCTTTCTCATTTCATAAACATAATACAATATGAAATCACTAAATTACCTTCATTTGATTTTCACATAGATTCTGTATGCACCTTTTTTTCTTAATTCAATTGTACTTTCATTCTCGTCTTAACCTTGCCTGTTAAACCATTTGAAATCGTTAATAATACTCAGAAGTCTCTTATATCACATATAATGACATATCCCATATAGAGTCTTACATGTTATTACATATAGATTCTAATAGCCCAGCTATGGTCTTACATAAAATCTCATATCGATGCCAATGTCCCAGACATGGTCTTACACAAAATCTCATAACAATGCCAATGTCCCAGACATAGTCTTACACGTAATCACATATCGATGCCAATGTCCCAGACATGGTCTTACACGAAGTCTCATATATCGATGCCATAGCCCAGCTATGGTCTTATACGAAATCATGTATTGTCATGGTCCAATCATGGTCTTTTCTGTCAATTCATCTTTCACTATGAAACGATTGTGATCGATCCTGCTTTTTTTTTTACTTGTCTCAAACATTTAATTTAAAGTCCACAATTAATTCAATTATATAAATACATTCATACTATCATTCATAAATTACATAAATATACACTGAAGTTCAACTATAAGTGTAACGCCCTAAATTTTGGGCCTAGAAGCATTGGCACTATTAAAGTATTAATTTTAAGATGTTACAAGGGTTATTTGAAGTTCTAGGGATAGGGATGACCATAGGAAAATTTTAATTTTTGCCTTAGTGGAACCCTAGTATTTGGTAATAGGCCTCTTAAACAAATTTAGTGAAAATAGGACACAAATGGGCCTGTGGCCTAGTGGCAAGGCAGCGCCACCTTGGGGAGTAGAGGGTGACGCCACATGTGGAGTAGGGAGGTCTAAGGTTCAAGGAACGACTTTGGCATTAGAAGTATTATTTTTGCACTCATGCTGTGCAAGTAGTGGTGATGACTTAAAACTCTTTTAGATGGATATTGAAGAGAGAATTTAGGTGGATAATAAGGAGAAATAATAGAGAAAAGATAGGAGATTGAGGTGCGGATGTGATAGAGCCAATTGGGACTGTGGAAGGAGCTAGTTTCGGCTTTTGGCTATTTAAGAGAGGTGCCAAATGCTCTTGAGGGGTTCTTTTATTTTTGCCAAAATATTTCATTGTCGAATTCTCTTCTCGCTTTCATCCTTTTACCGAAAATCCATAGAATTGTGTTCTTTTTCTTTGCAAAAGCCGAATATCACCCTTGATTCTTTAAAATTTGAATATTATCATTGAAAGCCAAATATCATCTTTGAAATCCTTAAAAGCTGAATACTCACATCCCCTTACCGATTTCTTTTGCTTTCCTTCATCACAATCTATTTTTGTTATTTACAACCCTTAATTGAGTTGTAAAAGCCGAGGGCACACTTAGTAGATATTTAGGCCGCAAGATCAGAGACTAGTTTTAGTAAGTGCCTAGTTAATCATTTTTAGTGTGTTTGGTAAAGTCGAAGGAGCTATCTAATCCTCTCTTTTCTTGTTGATTAACCCTGTTATAACTAGGGGTAGGGTTCTGGTATTCTAAGCGAGGGAAAGAGCTCTAGCGGATGGTAAGTGTATTCACTCTAAATTTTAGTTTCATAGGTGACTGATGTAAACATGGTTGATAGGGGTGACTCGTGTGGAATACGAGTCACTTGATGTTGATAATATGTGTGTATTGGTGCAGATCTAAGCATATTCAGAAGTAATAGCGAAGGAAAGGCTATTTAAATCGGTGGTACACGGTAAGGTTACGATAATGCTTCGGGATTTGATAAAGTTGTAGTTTAAGGTATAGAATTAATTTGGAAATGGTTTTGATTGTAGGTCGAGGCTGAGAATAGAGTAGTGCGGGTCGTCAACCAGGTGTGTACATACACTACACACACGACAAATCGGTAAAAGCCAAAATCCCAAAATCCCCAATGGGCCTACCGAACTTGTGGGCCCAAACTGACAAGTTGTGATATGCATGATTGTATGATTGGATTATGATCGGGCCTAATAGGCTACATAAGCATGCTTGGGGCTTAATGGGTTTTATGAATATGATTGGGCCTAGTGGGCCTTATGGGATTATAGAAATGCATGCTAGGGTTTTAATGGGCTATAGGCCTAGTTTGATGAACTCTCAAATTACATAAGACTTAATTAAATAATTAAACATGTCCGTGGACAAGTCGTTAGACTAAGGTGTGGCAATGGATGTGTGCATGTCTAGGATTGAATCTAGGAAGAGCTTGGTACTTAAGCAGTCCGAGTGACCCACCTCCTCTTCTCTTGAATCCTACCTGATGCATAGTGTCCGTTCACTTTAGTCGCGAGGACTTGTTGATGGGTCAAAATCCATAATTAAAATATGTACCTTTAGGAAATTACGAAAATGCCCCTGTAGAGTAGAATTATTATAACGCCTCGAAGGGTAGAGTTACTGAGACACCCTTGTAGGGTAGAAATTACCAAGATACCCATGGGTAGTGAAATGAGTAAAATACCCCTATGTGTTATAAGTATGACTGGTGTATGTTGTGTGTGATGATGATACATTCATGAGATATTATGTTACATGTGGGCTGGGTTTTAATTGGAGGAAGTGTATATAAGGGTCGCAAGGTCGCTTGACGATTGTGGACCCAACGAAAGCTTTTGAGCCACGAGCAGCTCTGCTGCAACGATGAGTGGTGCCGCAACCGATGTCACAACGGATGTATAATGATGGGTGGGTCGAGTATCTCCCTACAAGAGTGTAGGGCTGGAAAGGGGTGTACAGGGTTGGTTACGGGTAACTGCATATGGCATGAACATCTTGATATTTGAATGTTGGCTCAGGCCCAACCGAGGCTATCATGGGCTAAGGCCCAGAAGCCACCAATTTTGAGTAGGGCTTAGGCCCAATATGTTAATCTGCATATTGATTTGATTGCCAATGGTCGTACAAACTGAGTTTCGAAACTCACACCCTTTAATTTGATATTTCAGGTGACCCTCAATAGACGGCTCGACGTGGGAGAGGACTCGAAGATGGCCACACTGCAAGCTTCTTAGAAGTTTTAAATAGTTTTCGAATTATTTTTACTTGTTCCTTTTTCAATGGGTTGTAATACGGCCTTGTGTCTCCGATTTGACTTTTCTTTTGGGTTTATTATTGCTACAACTGTTGGATTGTCAAACCTATTTTTTTTAAAGTTAATCACGGTTTTCTAAGTAATCTTAATATGTGAACGTTTTCTTAAAACATGGGCTTTCATCTTAACTTAACAAATCACAAGGATTTTGATTTTCTAAGTCACAAGTTTAAGTTTTACCCAAGCAACTATGCCACTGAACATAATTTTAACTAAACACAGTCGTTTTAAAACAACCTCTTTGATGTGACATTGCTAGATTCGGCCATAACGTCTAGGTCGAGTCTGCGGTGTTACAATACGAACTTATCTCGTTTGTTGTATCGGCAAATTAGATCGATTAATCTCAAACTTTATTTTTCCCTATTTTGGATACAGTTCTCGTTTTGCTCAATCTAAATAGCAACAAAATTTACTTATTTAATCGTTAATTCATTGAATTTAACACATTTTACAAATTTTGGAAAAATTACACTTTTACCCCGACTATTTCACATTTTTATAGTTTAGTCCTTATTACACAAATTCACGCAACTTAGCCCATACCCATGCTTAGCTGAATTCTATATAGGTCCCTAGCAGCCCATATTTTTCATTTATTTCACATTTTAACCACAAAGTTTCCACATTTCACAATTTAATCTAAAATTGACAATTTTATCAAAAATTCTTTAACAAATGTTGCTTATTTAACAACAACCATCCAAAACTATCATCAAACATCAAATTACACCTATTTTCATCAATGGTGAAACTCACATACTTTAACAGTTTCTCAAATTAGTCCTTAGGCTAGTTGGACTAATTTGCAACAATCTCAAAAACATAAAAATTATTAAAAATCGAGTAAAAAATCATAACTAAATAGCAAGAACAAGATTGCCGAAACTTCAAGCTCAAAAATGACTAGGTTTTCTTCTACATTCGGTGGAGATAAGAAAATGATTATGAAACTTTAATTTTTGTTTTATTTAATATACTATTATTTGGTAATTTACTTATTTAACCTTAAATTTTAATCACAATTTCCATAATGTCAAACTATTAACATCCACTAACTCTTTAATGGTCTATTTACCACATAAGGACCTTTACTTCTAAGTTCTATGGCTATTTGACACCTTCAGCTTATAGAACCCAACTTTCACACTTTACGCAATTTAGTCCTTTTTATCAAATTGAACACCCAAATGATAAAATTTCTTCACGAAATTTTTACACAATCATAATATCATATTTTAGATATAAAAATAATAATAAAATAATTTTTTTATTTCGTATTTGTGATCCTAAAAATACTATTCCGGTTTAGCTTAAAATGGGTTGTTAAATATATTGTCTTTAGGATGTTTTTATTTTTTATCATGAACTAATTTTCTAAATATCTAGGGATATGAACCCTAGGATGCATTCTATTATTTGATTTCTATTTTTACTCAATAAATACTTGGATTTTGTTCTCAATTATGTGTACTTAATTCCTGATTTAATATTTCCAGACTATTAATTCATGTTTGATGTGCTTGAATAAGAGGAGTAGACCCTGTTTAAGAGTAGATCTAGCGTAATTGAGTGGAGTTGCATGTAATCCTCGAAATAGGACAACATAAATCTACTAAATTAGACTCAAATCTAATAAGGGGATCTATAGATTGAGTTAATACGACAATAGGGATTTTAATTAGAAAGAAATTTTGATTAATCAACCTAAAGTCAATTGCTCTTAGTCTTGAAAAGAGATGTTAGCATAATTTAGAGATTTTTATAGATCAAGATACTAAGTGAAGAAATTGCATAATATAAATTAATAGTAACAGATGAAGTCTAGGTAAATTCTTTTCTAAGTATTGTTTCGCTTATTGGTTGTTTACCCTATTATTTTCTTGATTTGTTCTTTCTTTAGTTAATTTAATTAGTTAATTTTAATTTTTAATCAATCACTCCAATTTTTCAGATAAACAATAAAAAGACAATAATTAATAATACTTTTAGTCTTCGTAGGGACGATATCTGTGCTCACCGTAGTTATACTATTAATTGATATGTACATTTACCTTAGTCAAATTTTTAGTTGGTTTACGACTACAGCCAAGTTTTTGGCATCGTTATCAGGAATTAAAATATTAAGAAAACTTTATTTCTATTAATTTAGCTATTTTTTATTTTTATATGAAATAAAATTTTACCAAGAAGCACGAATGTTATACAATGTGAACACAAAATCTAAAAATACATGATAATTTATATATATATATATATATATAATTTAAAAATCTAAAAATTCGAAGGAGGGAGACTATGCAGATCTGTTAGAGAGTTAGTATTCTGTTGTAAGTTGGTTATACCAGCTAGTAGTAACAGTTAAGTTGTTAATGGAGGTTATTAGCAGAAGTCACTTCTATAGACTATAAGTAGTAGTGTCACGATATACAGAAGAGAGTTTTGAGTATTTTAATATATAGATTTGATTCATTCTTATTTCATAGTTTCATTATAGGTTCTTAGATCTAAGCTTTACCTGAGATTTCAACATGGTATCAGTCGTCATGTGCTGATCCTGGGCTCGTGTGGTTGTTCACTTGGTGTTGTTGTGTTCTTCTGTTTCTGTAGATGTTTGCTTATTGTTTGGTGTTACTGCTTTTGCCTATCTTGCGTTCATGGATCCGTCGCGCGAATCTCTTTCTGGTGATCCTTCTAACTCAGTTTTTTTAAATACGCATTTAATTCAAAGCTTCCCTCGTCATGAAACAGTGAAGTTGGATGCAAAGAATTTTCTTCAGTGGTAGCACCAAGTCCGTCTGATAGTTGAGGGCTATGGTTTACAAGGACTTTTGGATGGCACCTTATCAGCACTGTCGCATCTTGTGGTGTCGCCTGATGGCGATCTCACACCAAATCCAGTGCCCTCTGTTTTTACACAACAGGATAAGTTGCTCGCTTCGTGGCTTCTTTCCACGATTGATACATCCTTATTGTCCTCCTTTCTTACTACTAAAACTACCTTTGACATATAGAATATTGCTAGTAATCTTTTTGCAGCCTCTTCCAGTACGAAGGTGGCTCAGCTTTGTTATGATCTGTATTCGATGAAGAAAGACGACTCCACCATCCAAGAGTATGTGTCAAAAATTCAGAATGTCTGTGCCTTACTTGCGGCATCAGGATCTGTTGTGTCTGATGCTGAACAGATTACTGGTCTTCCTGGTGAGTTCAATTCACTTTTCATGATGGTTTTGGTGTCACCGGTCACGTTGTCATTTCAGAAGCTTGCAGATATTTTGTTGGAACTTGAGAATCAACAGATGAGAGCGGTGCGAGAAGTTTCAATGGTGGCATAAAACGTTGTTGTGTCAGATTTACGAGGTTTTCGTAGTGGCTGTGCTTTGACGGGGACGCGCGATGATAGTGGCTTTCGGCCCCGGGTGCAGTGTCAGATCTGCAACCGATTTGGCCATGTGGCGCAGTAATGTTACTACCGCTTTAATCGGGAATATGATGAGTCACCTCCGGTGCCTCCTCCGGTGCCTCCTCCGATATCTAATGAGTCTGCTCGGTTTGCGTCAGTAGAAAGGATTGGTGGTGCTGCGTTTGGAAGGTGGTATCCGTCACGTCCACATATGAGGTCTAAGGCTCCTATGAGTGTTGACTATTCTACACCTTGTTGGGATAGACGTCAGCCTGATTGTTATTCTAATCCCTTTGGATATGATATAGGTCAGTTTCTTTATGGGCCATACTATCCTGATGCAGGTCGAATTAACTCTGGACCATATGTGCGTTCAGCGAGACTGGGATTTAGACGTGGTTCTGAGCGTTCTTTGGGCCACCAACAAGAGGGCCATTGTCATAAGTTCTCTAGGCCGATTGGTGCAGGCCAGGGTACTGGGCCGTTTGGTCCAGTTGAACAGCATATTAGGCCAGTGCATGGGACTCCCAATATTCCTCAAGATTCCCCTGTGTCCCCTATTGTTAATTATGCTGGTGTTGAAGGTGCTTCCGTGGGTCAATGGCGAACTAACCCACGTGCTCGTGTGTTTGGTGTCGATAATTCTCAATGTGTGGGCCTACCTTGTATCTTGGACTTTCGGGCATCTGATTACCCGGATGCCACTCAATATGATTCTAAGTTTAAAGCACTGACCAGTATCTTCCTGAGCCGATTGGGACTACAACGTGGTACCCAGATTCTGGTACTTCGAATCATGTTTGCCAGAATGTTGTGGATTTAAATGCCACTACTCCGTATTTAGGTACATCTAAACTTTTAATGGGCAATGGCACCCCCACTACAATTTTATCTGTTTGAGACACTGTTATTTCTGCGAATTCAAAATTGCTACATTTGACTAATGTATTGTGTGTTTCAAGCATCCAGAAGAATCTAATATCAGTATCTCAGTTTGCTCACGACAACAATGTATTTTTTGAGTTTCACCCTTCCTTTTATGTCATTAAGGACATCTAGACGCAGGAAATCTTATTGTGGGGCCGAGTTTATGATAGTTTATATCAGTTTTCCCCCGGGTCGTCGACATCCTCTTCTCGTTCTACTGCTGCTCACAATGTTGCTCTTCACCATAGCTATACTGATGATCACAATGTTGCTATTCACCATAGCTCTACTGCTGATCACAATGTTGCTCTTCACCATAGCTCATGTGTTTCTAATGTATTTCGGTTATGGCATAATAGACTTGGTCATCCTTCATCTTTGGTTGTTAATGTTGTGTTAAATAAATGTGGTATCACTTCTAATAAGAAATCTCTTGAGCATGTTTGTATTGCTTGTCAAAAAGGCAAGGCACATAAATTGCCCTTTAATCGCTCTACTACAGAATATGTGGATGCTTTTGAATTAATTGTGTCTGATCTATAAGGCCCAACTTCAATCACATATATGGGTAATTTGTATTATGTGTCGTTTGTGGACATGTGCAGTCATTTTTCTTGGATCTATTTGGTTAAACAAAAGTCACAAGCTGTTGAGTGTTTTCTGCATTTTCAGAAAATGGTAACAAATCAGTTTGGAAAAGCATTAAGAGGTTACAGAGTGACTAGGGCAGTGAATTTCGGGCCTTTGCATTCGTCCTAGCTGATCAAGGGATAATTCATCGCGTGTCGTATCCTCACACGTCGAAGCATAATGGAGTTGCTGAGCAGAAGCATAGACATATTGTGAAGACAGGACTCACGTTAATGGCTCAAGCTAACCTTCCCATGAGGTATTGGGGATATGCATTTTGCAGTACAGTCCATCTTATAAATCGACTTCCTACTTTGGTTCTCAACGGTCAGTCCCCTTACCAGAAACTTTATGGCTCAATGCCTCAGTATGATTATTTTAGGGTGTTTGGCTGCTGTTGTTTTCCATACTTATGACCGTTTGGACAAAGTAAGCTAGAGTTTCATTCTCAGCCATGTACATTCTTAGGCTATAGTTCCCAACATAAGGGGTATTATTGTCTTACTTCAGAAAAGAGAGTGGTTGTTTCTAAGCATGTCGTGTTTGATGAAAACCGGTTTTTGTTTTCTGCTTCTCTTGGGAATGAAGCTCGTGATGCTTCACGATGTGTTACTTATGTTCCTCTTGTGTCGTATTTTCCATCCTCTATAAATCCTTCACCTCATCCAGCTTCTACAATTGAGCAATCTAGTTCTGCTACTCCATCTGTTCTGTGTGATTTATCCCGCAGTGTTACTCATGACTCGGGTACCATTTTGAGGGAGCAATCATCGTCATTCTGATCAGCAATTATCCAATGTTCCTCAACAGTTATCTTTACTGAGGACTTCTGATTTTATGGGAAATGTTCATCCTATGGTTACTTGGTCAAAAGCGAAAATTTTTAAACCTAAGGTTTTGTTTGTGGAGCCTAGTAAGTTTGAGCCCTGCTCTGTGATGGAAGCGTTGGCCCATCCTAAATGAAAGTCTGCTGTTTAAGCAGAATATGATGCGCTTATGGCTAATGGAACTGTAGATCTCGTGCCTTTACTACCTGGTCTAAAAGTAATAGGTTGCAAATGGTTGTTCAAGATCAAGCGAAATCCTGATGGGTCTATTACTTGTAGAAGGCCCGGCTTGTTGCTAAGGGGTGTTATTAGGTACCAAGATGTGATTTTACCGAAACATTTAGTCCTGTTGTCAAACCAGCTACTATTAGGGTTATCTTAGCTGTTACAGTTTCTAGAGGATGGTCACTGCGTCAGGTTAATGTAAATAATGCCTTCCTTAATGGAGATCTCGATACCGAAGTATTCATGCACCAACCTTCCAGGTTCACTCAGCATGATTTGCATCATAGGCTATTCGTTTGTCGCTTAAAGAAGGCTTTGTATGGGCTTCGTCAGGCTCCCCGGGCTTGGTTTACTAAACTAAAATAGTTTTTCCTATCTACTGAGTTTGTGGAGTCCAAGTCTGATGCCTCATTGTTTATCTAAATTACGTCCACTTTCACATTGTATGTGCTGGTATATGTAGATGATATAATTATTACTGAGGATGATTCTGCCGCTATCACAGGCCTTATTCAACAGTTGCATAGTGAGTTCTCCCTCAAAGATATGAGTGATCTTCACTATTTTCTGGGAATTGAAGTCACGCGTTCTATCAATAGTTGTCTTCATCTATGTCAAAAGAAATATATTCGTGATCTCTTTGCCAGGAGTTCGTTGCTAAATGCGAAGCGTGTTCATACTTCTATGGTCAGCTCGTGTCACTTATCCAAAGATGATGGGACTCGGTTGACTGATCCTACTGAATATCGAAGTCTTGCTGGAGCACTACAGTATGTAGTTCTTACTCGCTCTGATATTGCTTATGCTGTAAACCGAATTTGTCAATTTATACACAACCCTACTACTACATATGACTGCGTTAAAACAAATCTTGAGGTATTTGTGTGGTACGCTTAACTATGGTATTATTTTTCGTCCGTCCGATCGGTTGTCTCTTGTGGGTTACGCAGATGCTAACTGGGGACTCGATGTTGAGGATCGGCAGTCTACGTCTGGCTATTGCGTATATTTTGGTCACACGCCTGTTTTCTAGTGTTCCAAGAAACAACAGGTGGTACCTCGTTCCACGGCTAAAGCTGAGTACTGAAGTCTGGCTGCAACTACCAGTGATGTAACTTGGTTGGTATCATTGTTAGAGGAGTTACGACTTTCCTCTGTCGATACTCTGGCCATTTGGTGTGATAGTTCTAGTGCAGTTGTCGTTGCTGCTTGGTATCATGTGATATGAAGTAATAAAATTTATAAAGACTTGATTTCACCAAAACTAACTAATATCACGACGTTGAGCCAAGCGCACCTGTCGAACAGTAGTATAGTTTAGTGGCAAGACCGAGTTATCGTACCCAAGGGAACCAAAAGTACTAGTACTTACTTCTTTTCTATTATCTAGCCTAAAAATAAAATAGGTTTGTTTAAACTAATTCTAAATTTAACTAAGAAAGCATAAAAAGTAAATTGGGAAAACTTTTTAAGGAAAAGCTAATTAATATGGACAATACTCAAGGGAGAATCCACCTAGACTTCACTTGTTATTATTTTCTTGAACTATATGATTTCCTTGCTTGACTTGATCTATAGAGATCCCTAATTTATGCTAAACCCTCCGTCGAGGTGAAGAGCAACTAGGCCTAAGTTGTTAATTAAAGTTCCCTTATTAATTAACTCCCTAGATTGCATTAATTTGATCTATGGCTCCCCATATTAGGTTTGACCCTAATCAGGTAGATTTATGTCGCCCTATGTCTAGGGTTGCATGCAACTCCGCTTAATTATGGTAGATCTACTCTTATAACAGGGACTTTTGCTCCTCTGCTCTAAGCACATCTAATTCTTGAAATAATACCTAGGATTATTAAATCAAGAATGAAGAACGCATAATTA
Source organism: Gossypium stocksii (assembly GCA_020496765.1). Taxonomy (NCBI): domain Eukaryota; kingdom Viridiplantae; phylum Streptophyta; class Magnoliopsida; order Malvales; family Malvaceae; genus Gossypium; species Gossypium stocksii. The sequence goes on along the minus strand of CM035621.1, from coordinate 8,211,370 downwards.
AGAACAATTCAAGTATTTATCAAATAAATCAAGAATAATTAACAAGATCTGTCTTAGGTTTCATCCCGCTCAAGTATTTGAGAGGTTTAGTTCATAATGAAGAAAGAAAACATCTCAGAAGATATAGAACAACAAAACATAAAAGAAACCAAAAACCCCTGCAGGAATTTAAGGAGATCCTCTATGTTGCTGCAGAATTCCGGCTTCTGAGATGAATTAATCGGCTTTTCCTTTGGAGTAATCCCTTACTTCTACCCTCAGTGTAGCAGAAAAACCAGAAGAAAAATATATCTAAAAACGTCTATCTGCCTCTGCCTCATGAGGTCTTTATATAGAGAGCTTGTGGGGAGCCTTTCTTAGCTTCTAAGCATCCCAATTTGAGTGAAATTCCCCTTCCTCACGACTAGAACACGCCCGTGTGCCATGCCCGTGTGACTTTGATAGAGGTCGTGTGATATTCTGTTTATGGGGCACGGCCGTGTGGCCTGGCCGTGCTTGTCGGGGTTGGACCGTGTGGTTGTTATGCTACACGGTCGTGTGCCACGACTGTGCGGTAAATCCTTGGGCCGTGCGTTAAGCTATTTTTGGCCCATTTTCCTCATTTTTGATCCATTTTTGGTTCTTTTCTCTTCCCTATTCTCTTCTGAGTATAAGATATGAAAAAGAAAGGTTAAGAACACCAATTTTCACTAAATCATTAATAATTCATCCAAAATATAGGCAAAATAAGAGGTAAAAATATGTATAATGTAGCATTTATCAAATACCCCCACACTTAAGCCTTTGCTTGTCCTCAAGCAAAATCTCAATCCCTGATAAGAATCATTCTTCTCAACCTATAACCTTTATCAATAATGTTTCAAACTAATCCACAGGTAATCATACAATGAAAAATTCAATCAGAAGAACATTAAAGATTCAATCAATTTAAGTTGAGAATTTTGTCATTGAAAACATAAGTTTGTTCCTTCTTTCTAAGTAGTTATCTCTCCATCTTAATTAACAGGGGTTGACATCCTCACTAAAGGTTCACTCTATCCACTCAAAGTGTTTAGGGTTCAAAATTTAAGCACTCTCTAGTCAACCTGGAAAGTTATTACCATAAGCTTGCAAGAAAATCAAATCTCCACCACTATAATTTGATATGATACATCGATCAAAAGGTCTTTTTATGGTTGTAACGGGGCTTGGTTAGGGGTGTTGTCACAGGCTGCAAAAAGGGGGTTAGAATCGAGATTGAACTGAAAATTATCTAGCTAAAAAAATCTCTATTAACTGGAACATATTTTCAAAGCTTAATAACATCATTTTGGTGGCTTTAAGAGAAATATGCAAAAACTTAAATTGAACTATTACACATTACAACTGAAATTGACTGTATATACACAATTTTTTTTTAAGAACAATTCAAGTGATATAATAAATCTAGTAAAGATTTACATCTGGAAAAAAGAATAAAGCTTAAATAAATTCAACTCAAATCTCGACAAAAATAGGGATCAAAAGTAATTGAATGGAAAATTCAACAAAAATGGGTTATTGGTTAATAATTAGAGGGTAAGTCAAGGAAAAGGTTGTTAGGCTCAATGGGGTTTACTAGGGGTTAGATTATAGAGGTAGGCTTTTGTGGAGTAGGTGAGTTAAATCCTAGGTGCCTTTATCATCTCGGTATATCAAATCAATGATGTGGTCTTGACATGTATAATCAAAGCAAGTTCTAGAATAACAATTCAGTATTGACTTACTCAAAGCAATAATAAAAGTGAGCACGAAAGAATGTATGCTCAAAAGGTTTAAAAGTCTCACATAAAATTATGGCTTTTGATGTCAATCCTATGAATTTCAAATCTCAAGATAATACTTAAAATTAGGGAAGATAACTTATGCAAAAATGAGGTTCTTAAAAATTTTAACTTATCATACTTGATTCCCTAATGTTTTTAAAGTTTGAATAATCATAGTACAATTGCCTATTTCTTGATTCTCAACATATCAATAAAAATCATAAATCAATCAGAATTAATTCCTAATAGGAAACTGAGGAAAATGCAGAGAACAATGCATGAAGTACAAATTCAGGGGTTTTCATGAAAGGTATACTGAATTAAAGTATGTTTCCCCCCACACTTAAGATGTACATTGCCCTCAATGTACAAAGATATATATCTAGCAATAAAAACATAATATCAAAAGAGAGGGAGAGAATTGAAAACTCCCTGAATTTAGGATGAATTGTGAGATAGGAAGAGCCGGTAGGTGTGGCACTGTGTTCCCATTTTCATAGAGATTTGAGCTGTGAGGCTCCTTTGAAACTGCGAATGGATTTAGTAGTCGTGGGGAGTTATGAGTCAATAGAATTTACTTCCGTGGGATTAGCCGTTAATAACGTAAAATAAAATAAGTAAGTAAAATAAAATACTAAAATGTAAAAAGGAAATAGAATAAAATATACTGGAAAGGAAAACAAAGTTAGAATAAAAAATAAGGAAAAAAAGAAAACTAAATATTAGTGGGTAAGTCTGAAAATTAAGAAAAAGAAAATAAAGAAAAATAAAAGTATAAATAAAAATAACATAAAAAGAAGAGGAACTAGTCCTCGGATGGATCATGTGGCGGTGGTGTGATGTTCAGGTGCTGACATATCTGTGCGAGAGTGGCGTTGATGTAATCGAAGCGCTGAAAGCATTGTTGCTCAAATCGATCCAGGCGCTCGGATATGTCGACACGTGAGGCTACCGTCTGAGTGGGTCGTCTAGGGTGCCGTGGGTCAGCGGGCTCATCTTCCTCTGGTGATGGTGGTGGGACATCATCAGCAATGTCCCCTGGGTCTACGGCATCCTGGACAAGGCGGAAGTGGAAGTGACTTCCACCTGGTCGTCGCTCCACCATCCTCATGTGTAACATGCTCTGGATGCCTTGTGAGGACATCTGGCCTATGAAAGTGTAGGAGGATGTCTGGGCCGTGGTGTTGAACAGGCCGAAGTAGCGGCCTAGCCTCGTAATGTAGGGGCCCATGGAGATAACGCCTTTCCAATGCCTCTCAGTCTGGTGTTGCATGGCCAACGCTATGAAGTAAGCAAGGTCGATAGTGTGGCCATTGGCCATGCACCAGAGGAAATATGCGTCATGAGTGTTAACGACGCATGTACTCTCCCTTCTACCTGTCAGAGTGTGAGCGAGGAGAGCATGAATGTACCTTAAAGAAGGAGGGAGGGCGATCGTCTTACTGACGCTGGGGTTGTAGACTTGCTGCCCTGGAGCGATCTCATACCAACACTCAACTGGCCTGATATGTATGCGATGGGAGAGGGTGGGAAAGTCCTCTTCAGCCATGAACTGTTCGAAATAAAGTCCGAGGGCTGTACCGAACTCTGGGACGCTCAGTTGTCGCACTAGACCTCCTAAGCGAAATTGGACCGTACCTGGATCGTCGAAGTTGTTCATGACGGTTTGGAGGTGGAATGTGGAACAGAACTCGAGGGTGAGTTCTAAGTAAGTTGGTTCCACGATTTTGAAGAACTGGTCCCATGGGTCGGTACTCATCAAGGCTCGAACGTCGCTTACTAGATTAATTTGCTCAAGGGCCTCCCAGTAGATACATCGGCCCACAGAAATAGTGCGAGCCCAGAGTAACTGATAGCGTTCCTCCTGAAAATCCTACGAGAATGTAAGGAATAGGTGGCGTGCCTCGGAGATGGGCCTTGATAAACTTCCCGGTCCTTTGCGCTTTTTGGATACAGGAACGACAGTCTTCTTAGCACGTGATGACATTTTACCTATAATAACAAGATCATTAGTCCTAAAAAATTAACAAGATAAAATAGAAAGTGACAATGCTTAAAAGTAAAACAAAATGCATGATTAACCTAAATAGTAGGAGCGAATCATTTTGAAGACTTGCAATAGAACTAAGAACTATGGTTGTATATATATATTGGAATTATGGCCAAATGGCATGCAAATGGAAGTTTAAATGGCAAATGAATGGAATTCTAAATGGCAAGCAAAAGTACAATCCTAGTTGATTCTATATTGTTCTAGAGTATTAATCCTATATTTCCTAATTCCATGCTTTAAATCAATCAAAATGCAAGAAAAATGTCATAAAAAATAAAAAATAAAGAAATGAAATAAAATAAGAATAATTGAGGCAAATGAGAAAATAGAACCAATTTTTGGGCTTGCACGGTCGTAGGTTGAAGGTTGCACGGGCGTGGGTTGTCGGAAATGAAGAGTGGTGGCATTTTTAGGGCTAGGGCGGCATTTGTGGTGGTTAGGGAGGGAGTTTTCTAGGGTTTGAGTGGAAGGGGAGATGAAAAATGCCTCCTATTTATACATTTTGGGTCACACAGGCATGTCACATGCCCGTGTGAGTCGTATTCAGCCCGTGTTTTTTAAAAATCAGAGGTTTTAGCGCGCCATGTCCTGATGAGCACGCCCGTGTGGTTGATTCGTACGGCCGTATGCGATCAGGTCTTCGTCACTCACATGGTCATGTGATAGTGTCCACGGTCGTGTGCGATCGTGTTCGTGTATCCCACGGTCGTGTGATATGTGCCACGGGCGTGTAAAATTTGGCAGTGTCTTCCACGGGCTAGAGACACGGGCGTGGGGATTTGTGCAAGCCCGTGTTTATACTGCAAGGTTGCCACGGCCATATAGCACGGCCGTGGGGGAGGTGTTGATAGCCCGTGTAGAATTCGTAAGGTCGCCACGACCATATCGCACGGCCGTGGGGATTTATCGATGGCCCGTGTTTTGGAGAAATTTTACTCTGTTTGTACACGGTCTAGGTACACGACCGTGCCCCTGTTTCAAGTGCGCATACGGCCTAAGGCACGCCCGTGTGCCTGGCCATGTGGTCCTAAATTTCTGCATTCAAAAAGTTAGTTTATGCATGAAAAAATACTAAAAATTTTAGAGAAAAGAAAGTTACTAAGTTAGTGCTCGGGTTGCCTCCCGAGAAGCGCTTATTTAAAGTCTAAGCTCACTTTACCTGGATGTGTCAAGAAGGGGTGTGATAGAGCCGAAGCTCCTCCCTATTTTCTGCAAAATTATCACCTCTATAATGTTTAAGCCTATGGCCGTTTACCTTGAACGTACCGTGGTTAGGGTGAGTTACCTCAATGGTGCCGTATGGAAAGACATTTAGAACAGTGAAAGGACCTGACCATCTTGACTTGAGTTTTCCAGGGAATAGTTTCAGCCTTGAGTTGTAGAGTAAGACGAGATTACCTGTTTTGAATTGCTTTGGTTGTTTCAGCCTTTTGTCATGGCGTCGCTTCATGGCTTCCTTATATAGTCGCGAGTTCTTGTAAGCATTGAAGCGCTATTCATCAAGCTCATTCAACTACATTAATCTCTTTTCTCCTACACTTTTAAAATCAAAGTTTAAAAACTTTATAGCCCAGAATGCTTTATGTTCAAGTTCAAATGGTAGATGATAGTTTTTTCCACAAACAAGTTTATAAGGAGATGTTCCTATGGGTGTTTTGAAAGTAGTTCTATAAGCCCATAATGCATCATCTAATTTTCTTGACCAGTCTTTCCTATTTGTTTCTATTGTCTTTTCTAGGATACGTTTCAGCTCTCTATTTGTCACTTCGACTTGGCCACTAGTTTGTGGGTGGTAAGGGGTAGCTGTTCTATGGTGTACTCCATACCTTTTCAAAACCTTTTCAAATTGAGTATTGCAAAAATGTGTACCCCTATCACTAATGATTACCCTAGGTGTTCCAAATCGAGAAAAAAGTTTTTTCAAGAAGTGTACTACCACCCTAGCATCATTTGTAGGTAGAGCTTGGGCTTCTACCCATTTTAACATGTAATCTACCGCTACTAGTATGTATTTATTCCCAAATGAATTAGGGAATGGACCCATGAAATCAATACCCTATACGTCAAATATTTCACATGAAAGTATATAGTTCTGAGGCATTTCATTATGCTGAGAGATATTACCTGTTCGTTGGCATTTATCACAAAAGGTCACATACCTGTTGGTATATCTGAAAAGTGTAGGCCAGTAAAAACCTGATTCGAGTACCTTATGAGCAGTTCTAGTTCCACTGTGATGTCCTCCTGTGGGTCCTAAGTGGCAGTGATTCAAAATTTGATATGTTTCTGTGTCATCAATGCATCTTCGTATAACCTGATCTGCACAAATTCAGAAAAGAAAATGATCTTCCCAAAAGTAGTTTTTCACATCAGCGAAGAATCGCTTCTTTTGCTGATGGTTTAGCCCTTTTGGGGTTATGTTAGCCGCTAAATAATTCGCAAAATCAGCAAAACAAGGAGGTGTCGTATCTGCTAAGGCTAAGAGTTGTTCCTCAGGGAACAAATCATTCATCTTATCTAGATATTTGGGTTGTGCGGTCTCTAGCCTTGAGAGGTGATCTGCTGCTAAGTTTTTGGCTCCTTTCTTGTCCTTTATTTCCAAATCAAATTCCTGTAACAATAGAATCCATCTTATCAATCGAGGTTTTGCATCAGTTTTAGTTAAGAGGTAGCGAAGAGTTGAATGATCAGTATAAACAATAACTTTTGACAAAATTAGATAAGATCTAAATTTGTCAAATGCAAAAATAACAGCTAGCAATTCTTTCTCTGTGGTCGTGTAATTTGCTTGAGCAGTTGTCAAGGTCCTGCTAGCATAATAGATCAGCTGGAAGTGTTTGTCCCTTCGCTGTCCCAAAACTGCACCTACTGCAAACTCACTTGCATCGCACATTAGTTCAAAAGGTAGATTCCAATCAGGTGAAATCATAATCGGGGCGTTAACTAACTTTTCCTTGAGGTTGTTGAAAGATTCCAGACATTCTTGGTCAAAGTTGAAGTGTATGTCTTTTTCTAATAATTTAGTTAAAGGCTTAGCTATTTTAGAAAAGTCTTTAATGAATCTTCGATAAAAACCGGCGTGTCCTAAAAAGCTTCTTATAGCCTTAACTGAATTAGGAGGTAGTTTTTCAATAGTTTCAATTTTCACTTTATCTACCTCTATCCCTTTGCTAGAAATTTTATGTCCTAAAACAATACCCTCTTGAACTATAAAATGGCATTTTTCCCAGTTTAGCACTAAATTTGTCTCTTCACATCTGATCAAAACATGTTCTAGATTATTAAGACAAAGTTGGAAAGAATTGCCGAAAACCGAGAAATCATCCATAAATACCTTTATGATGTCTTCCACGAATTCATTGAAAATAGCTAGCATGCATCGCTGAAAAGTAGCAGGAGCGTTACATAAACCAAAAGGCATTCTGCGATAAGCAAACGTACCGTATGGGCATGTGAATGTAGTTTTCTCCTGATCTTCTGGAGCTATCGGGATCTGGAAGTAACCAGAGAGGCCATCTAGGAAACAATAATACATATGACCTGATAATCTTTCCAACATCTGATCAATAAAAAGCAATGGGAAATGATCTTTTCGAGTGGCGTCGTTCAGCTTCCTGTAGTCAATGTAAACTCTCCATCCTGTGACTATTCTTGTAGGTATTAACTCTTCCTTGTCATTAGACACAACGATCAATCCTCCTTTCTTAGGAACAACCTGCACATGACTTATCCAAGAACTGTCAGAAATAGGATAGATAATACCTGCATCTAGAAGTTTAATTACCTCGGCTTTTACAACTTCTTTCATGTTGGGATTCAATCGTCTCTGTGCTTGCACTGATGGTTTAAATTCGTCTTCCATTAAAATTTTGTGGGTACAGAAAGAAGGATTAATTCCCTTAATATCTGAAATTTTCCAAGCTATAGCACGTCTGTGTTCTCTTAACACATGGAGTAGTTCCTCTTTCTCTGCAAGGCTTAAATCAGATGCAATAATGACTGGTAAAGTTGATTCTTCCCCTAAAAAGGCATATTCTAAATGATCTGGCAGTTGTCTTAGTTCTAATTTAGGGGGTTCAGTAATGGAAGGTTTCTATCTCAATTCATCACTCATCTTTAAATTCTCATAACTTATGTGCCTAGCGATGATTTCATTAGAATCTAATTCTTTCCTTACTTTCTCAATTTCAGGGGTGGTTTCATCTTTCCCCCCATCTTGAACAAGACACAGTGCCAACGTGTCTATGAGAGAAAGTTCCTAGAGATTATCTTGAACAAAATAATCAATAATATCAATAAAATAACACGAATCATCTTGTTCTTTAGAAAATCTCATGGCATCATAAATTTTAAAGACAACTTCTTCCTCGCCAACTCTAAGTACTAATTTGCCATCCCTTACATCAATAACAGCTCTAGCAGTGGCTAAAAATGGTTGTCCCAAAATCAAAGGTACTTCAATATCGTCATCCATATCAAGCACAACAAAATCAACAGGGAATATAAATTTGTCTACCTTTACTAGCACATCTTCAATTATTCCCCTAGGATATTTAACAGATCTATCGGCTAATTGAATACTCATCCTAGTGGGCTTGGGTTCCCCGAGACCTAGTTGTTTGAACATTTTGTAAGGCATGAGATTAATGCTAGCACCTAAATCAGCTAAAGCTTTATTAATAAGTAAACTACCAATCAGACAAGGGATAGTAAAACTCCATGGATCTTTTAGTTTTGCTGGCAATTTATTTTGGAGAATAGCTGAGCATTCCTCGTTGAGTTCTACCTTGGCCAATTCTTCCAATTTCTTTTTATTTGTCAGAAGCTCTTTAAGGAACTTCGCATACTTCGGCATCTGTGAAATTGCTTCAACAAAAGGTAAGTTAATGTGTAATTATTTGAAAAGTTCAAGGAACTTACCGAATTGAGCGTCTGTATGGTCTTTCTTCAATTTTACCGGATATAAGATGCGCGGTTTGTATTCCTTGAGTGGCGGTGGAGTGTTATCCTCAGGTTCCACTGCCTTTTCTTTTGAAATTTCTGGGATAGTCTTCTTTTCATGTTCGGCTAGGACCTTTCCATCTCTTAAAGTAATCGCCTTGATATGTTCTCTGGGATTTGGCTCAGTATTACTTGGTAATCCTCCCTATGGTCTTTCTGAGATTAATTTTGCAAGTTGACCAATTTGGTTTTCAAGCCCTTGAATTGATGCTTGCTGATTTTTCAGTGCCGTTTCAGTGCTTTGAAAACGTGTCTCTGATGCGGCCATAAATTTGGTAAACATCTCCTCAAGATTCGGCTTCTTCTCATGTTGCGGTGGTGGTTGCTGAAATCCTAGAGGAGGCTGTTGTCTTTGATTTCCTTATCCTCCCCATGAAAAATTTGGGTGATTTCTCCAACCTGCATTATAAGTATTACTATAAGGGTTATTTTGAGATCTAGAATTGTTACCCATATAGTTGGCTTGTTCTGTTTCCACGCTGTGTCCATAAGATGCAAAATCTAGATTAAACGTGTTTCCTTGAGTCGTGTCGCATTGCATCACTGATTGTGCCTGCATAAAACTAACAAAATTATCAAACTTTTTATTCAAAAGTTCTACTTGGTTAGTAAGCATGGCGACAGCATCAATATTATAAACTCCTGCGGCTTTTGTTGGCTTTGTCCTCATGACTTGCCACTGATAATTATTCAATGACATCTCTTCAATAAATTCATAAGCTGCTTCAGGTGTTTTATTATTGATCGTCCCTCCTGCGGCTGCATCGATCATTTGTCTAGTTAACGGGTACTTGTAGCCACAAAGGTAGACCATGATGAGGGCACTCATCAAAAGATCTTTGTATCTCTCCCATGCATTGTATAGTGTTTCTAAATCCATCTGTACAAAAGAAGAAATATCGTTTCGTAATTTGGCTGTTTTAGCTGGAGGAAAATATTTGAGTAAAAATTTTTCGGTCATCTGCTCACATGTGGTAATTGAGCCTCGTGGTAAAGAATTTAACCACTGTTTGGCTTTATTTCTCAAAGAGAATAGAAATAACCTCAATCGAATGGCATCATCAGAAACGCCATTTATTTTGAAGGTATCACAAAGTTCCAAAAAATTGGCTATGTGTGAGTTTAGATCTTCGTCCTGTAAACCATCAAACTGTACCAATTGTTGTATCATCTGAATAGTGTTAGGCTTTAACTCAAAATTATTTGCAGCAATAGTTGGTCTAAGAATGCTAGTTTGGGTACCAGCCAAACTAGGTTTTGCATAATCATACATAGTGCGAGGAGCTTCTTCTTGATTTGTTGGCGGCGCGACTATTGCGGGAGGTTGTGGAACATTTTGATTTGCTTCCATCTCGTCTGTAGGTTCTGGCTCTTGCTCAGTTCTTCTTCTAGATAATGTAGACTGCGTCTAATTTCCCTGCGATTTTTGCGAACTGTCGCTTCTAGATCTTCGTCGAAAAGTAGTGGTCCTGTTGGGTTGTTTCTAGTCATAAACTAAAAATACCTAAAGAAAGAAAAATCAGAAATTTAAAAGAAAAGAAAAATAAAAATAAAAGTAAATAAAAACTGAAATAAAAATAAAAGAAAAATAAATATATATATATTAATGGCTAAAATAATAGAAATCGAGCTTTCGTAATATTTTAATTTCCTCGGCAACGGCGCCAAAAACTTGGTATCATGTGATATGAAGTAACAAAATTTATAAAGGCTTGATTTCACCAAAACTAACTAATATCACGACGTTGAGGCAAGCGCACCTGTCAAACAGTAGTATAGTTTAGTGGCAAGACCGAGTTATCGTACCCAAGGGAACCAAAAGTACTAATACTTACTTCTTTTCTATTATCTAGCCTAAAAAAAAAAGAGGTTTGTTTAAACTAATTCTAAATTTAACTAAGAAAGCGTAAAAAGTAAATTGGGAAAACTTTTTAGGGAAAAGCTAATTAATATGGACAATACTCAAGGGAGAATCCACCTAGACTTGACTTGTTATTATTTTCTTGAACTATATGATTTCCTTGCTTGACTTGATCCGTAGAGATCCCTAATTTATGCTAAACCCTCCGTCGAGGTGAAGAGCAACTAGGCCTAAGTTGTTAATTAAAGTTCCCTTATTAATTAACTCCCTAGGTTGCATTAATTTGATCTATGGCTCCCCATATTAGGTTTGACCCTAATCCGGCAGATTTACGTCGCCCTATGTCTAGGGTTGCATGCAACTCCGCTTAATTATGGTAGATCTACTCTTATAATAGGGACTTTTGCTCCTCTGCTCTAAGCACATCTAATTCTTGAAATAATACCTAGGATTATTAAATCAAGAATGAAGAACGCATAATTAAGAACAATTCAAGTATTTATCAAATAAATCAAGAATAATTAATAGGATCTGTCTTTGGTTTCATCCCCCTCAAGTATTTGAGAGGTTTAGTTCATAATGAAGAAAGAAAACATCTCAGAAGATATAGAACAACAAAACATAAAAGAAACCAAAAACCCCTACAGGAATTTAGGGAGATCCTCTATGTTGCTGCAGAATTCCGGCTTCTGAGATGAATTAATCGGCTTTTCTTTTGGAGTAATCCATTGCTTCTACCCTCAGTGTGGCAGAAAAATGAGAAGAAAAATATATCTAAAAACGTCTATCTGCCTCTGCCTCATGAGGTCTTTATATAGAGAGCTTGTGGGGAGCCTTTCTTAGCCTCTAAGCATCCCAATTTGAGTGAAATTCCCCTTCCTCACGACTAGAACATGCCCGTGTGCCACGCCCGTGTGACTTCGACAGAGGCCGTGTGATATTCTATTTATGGGGCACGGCCGTGTGGCCTGGCCGTGCTTGTCGGGGTTGGACCGTGTGGTTGTTATGCTACACGGCCGTGCAGTAAATCCTTGGGCCGTTCGTTAAGCTATTTTTGGCCCATTTTCCTCATTTTTGATCCATTTTTGGTTCTTTTCTCTTCCCTATGCTCTTCTGAGTATAAGATATGAAAAAGAAAGGTTAAGAGCACCAATTCTCACTAAATCATTAATAATTCATCCAAAATATAGGCAAAATAAGAGGTAAAAATATGTATAATTTAGCATTTATCACTGCTAATCCTGTTCTACATTCCAAGTTCAAGCATTTTGAGCTTGATTTGTTCTTTGTGCATGAGAAGGTTGCTGATGGGTCTCTTTTCGTTGGGGAAGTTCCTGCCTGTGACCAGGTGGCTGATGTGTTTACGAAGCCTGTTTCCATGACTACTTTTGTTTGATTTTGCAATCTTCTTCAGGTTTTGCCGGTGGAGAAGATGGATGAATGTTAGAGAGTTAGTATTCTGTTGTAAGTTGGTGATGCCAGCTAGTAGTAACAGTTAAGTTGTTGAGGGAGGTTATTAGCAGAAGTCACTTCTATAGACTATAAGTAGTAGTGTCACGATATACAGAAGAGAGTTTTGAGGATTTTAATATACAGATTTGATTCATTCTTATTTCATAGTTTCATTATAGATTCTTAGATCTAAGCTTGACCTGAGATTTCAACAAGATCCATCCCTGTGATCGGTTTGCCCTTGTAAGTAAATCTGTTGCAGGTTCTTTTAGGTGATTTATGTTTTTTTGGAATATGCTAATTGCCTGTAAGTAAATTGGCAACGATAGTTAATGTTGAGCAAATCAAGCTATTGTACATATTAACAGTATTGATTTTTCGTCCACTGAATTGTTGTAGATATGAGTTTTGATCCGATTCTCTGAGTTTCTTTAAGAATATCTATGCTATCCTCTAATTGTGTAATTTTATTTGGGAGATATTTATTATTAACATAATTTATTATATATATATAAGACCAGCAATTTGGCTGCTGCAAGCTGGTGAAGATGAAGTAATTGACTATTATCAGCAGCAAAGCAAAATCTCAGTATCCTTTTTTTTTTTTTTTTTTTATTAAATTTCACCATAACATGCAAAAGGCCTTTCTTGTCAACTTTGAGGAAATAGTTTATTTGGTAACACAGAACTGAAAGTGGTTGATATTATTATAAGAAGCACGATTTCTTTTCGCAAGTCCTCAATGTAGTTCAATTAATTTATTGTGTGTGGAAGAAATTTTTTTAAAGTAACAGACCATGGACATACAGTATTTCATAAGGAAATGGAAGTGCGTATTATAAGAAAAGATGTATTCGGTGGCTAAATTAGCAATCACCCTTTGTTTGGCAAGAACGAATCAAAAAGAAAATGGAAATTCAGACCACACTGCTTTTCAACTCTGAATTACATAACCTTGATACTCACCAAATGTGATCAGATCAGATTGGGTTTAAGCTAAATTCTTGTAAAGTATCAAAATTAATTTTTGAAGTTTGTTCGAAAAATGGATTAATTTTTTATCGAAATTCGATCTAATTTAAGAAAGGTAAACCAGGACTTGACTAGTCCATATTTAATTTTTTTAAGATTAATTTTTATTTAAAAAATTAATTTATAAAACTAATTGCACTAAAAAGGCTAAAATAAAAGTTTACTAATTTCTAACATATTAAAAATACATGAAAAATTATTTATATTAAAAAACACTATTATAAATATAATAAATATTTTATTATATTAAATATAATTTTTAAAATTTAATATTTTGGGTTGGGTTATTTAGTTGGGTAAGCTTTTTTTTTTAGGTTTTAGGTAATGAGTTTAATTGTTATTAGATTTGTGATTTAATATAAATATAAATATAAATATATAATTATTATTTAACATATATAATTAATATAATATTCTTACAACATAATATATTCAAGTCGAGGTTAGGCCAAAAATCTTGCCTAAGGCCCAACACATATAGAAAACAAGTCTTAAATTTTGCCCAAATCTATTTTTTGGGTCTCATATTTTGTTGAAACTCATTTTTAGGTAGATCTTCAAGCCTAGTTGAGTGGCTCAACCCATGAACAGGTCTAATCTAAACTTAACACAGTTATAGTTCAAGATTCTACCACGTTAAGTCAAATCTATATCTATAACAACAAAGTACAAGATTCCTAAGAAGAATTCAAAATATTACTCATAAGAACCTTGATACTAATGGATGTCAAGGTCAAAATAATGTGACATCTTCAACACCAAATAATTGGATAACATATTTTGCTATTAGTTTTCAACATTTATAAAAAAACCCAACATCCATGGGTGTTGAGTACCCCTAAAAATGAACCTATGCTAAGAAATAATTTTAAAAGTGACTTATTTTAGTGGGAATAACTTAAATTATAATAATTTTAAAATATATAATTTTTTGGTATCAATAAAATATAAATAATGCCATATTATTAATTTTTAAAGACATATAAATATTATTCTATACTCAATCACATACAAAATCATCTCTAATTTAATTTAAATTTAATTAAAATAATTAAAATTTTGGAGGAAATATTGAAATAAAAAACATAAACAAAAATAAATAAAATTTAAAATGGTTAAATCAATAATTAAAAATGAAAAAAAATTGATAAAAATCACAAGCATAAATTGAAAAAAAAAAAAACTAAACTCAACCATTAAAAATATAGAAAAAAAAAACACTAGAAAAAAAATCAAAATTTGAAAAATTATAACCACCATGCATGGTTTTATCAAATTCTGAAATTTGATTAAAAATTAAAACAATAGAAATAAAAAAATTAAAATTGAAAAAGAAAAAGAAAAATTACTTGCCTAAAAATTAAAAGAATTTAAAAAAATTGACTTGCATAAAAATAAAACACAATCTAAAATCAAAGAAATAAAAGACGGTTAAATTTAAAAAAAATTATAAAAAATATATATATTAAATATAAATGAATGTATAATAAGAGTTTTACATTTTTAAAAGTTATAAAAGAATATATTAAATATCGATAATGAATAAAATATTGCGTAAATCAATTTTTCATAGCTAATCAAAATTAATTTAATCAAAATTTTAATAATTTTATAAAATAATATACGTATATGATAAGTTTCATCCAAGACCTCAAAATTTATTTTCCCTTGATTTTACTAATTCGACTAAAGTTACATTTAATTTTCATATATATTTTTTAAAATTTTATTATACAATTTTTTTCACCCTCATCATAAATATACCATAATCTAATATATATAATTTTTTTTAAAAATCAATTTTAGATAATTTTTTAAAAAAGAAATGGAAGTGGTGATCCATGCGAAGCACTAATTTAAGTAAATTAATAAGTTGAAACGAATGACTTTTTGCAAGTATAAAACAAAGGGTTGAAGTGGGAGTCAAATGAAGCAAGATCCACATCATCCAAGCACATGACGACGTATTAGCATCCGTAAACTGTGACGGCGTGAGGTGGCAGTCAAGTGATTGGCCAATTGTGAGATCATATACACCACCATTTTTACCCTCCCCTCTTAATTGCTCAAACATCTCATCATCCAATTGATTGTTAAGGTAAATCTTTAAGCCTTTTTCATATGCTTAAGCAGTGAATTAATCACATGAGACTTGTTTGTTTCGGTAGAGCCAAGTTTGTACCATCTGGAAGCATTAAGTTGCAAAATATTCAATAATGTAATATATATAGTTGCAGAGGAACTGTTCTACTTTGTTAATCTACGAAAATCACCAATGATTTAAATGGTTAATCACATTAGTTGGTATCCACCATCAAATCTTTCCAAACCAATTGATGATTTAAATGATTTAAGAGCAGCAATTTGATGATGAAAATTGGCGGCTACAAGCTGATGAAGATGAAGGAATTGACTATTATCATCAGCAAAGCAAATTTTCATTATTCTGTTCTGTATTTTTTATTATTAAATTGCACCATCAAGGTTGGAACATGCACTACCCTTCTCTTGCCGACCTTGAGGCAATAGTTTTCAGAGATACATTTGCAATAATTTATAGTTTTTTTTTTACTTCCAATAAATTTAGCCTTATCATTCCTTCACCAATTTAATTTATTTGCGTTAAATAATAAAATACCACATGTCTTATTTTTCAATCAATTAATCTACGTGGAATTATCGGGTAAACAAATGCATATTGAAAAAACAGTTTTTTTATTTACTAAAAACAATTAAACTTTGTAAATTGCAAAATTATTGACTTTAATCTCGCCATCCTTCAATTTCACTTCCTATTATCCATTTTATTTACAAAAAGTTGGCTAACGCTAAATATGGCAAGTTATAAGGTTGAATAGTAGCAGGCAATATTGGACACTACTCGTAACAGTACTCCAAACTCTTCTCATAATTACCTCAAGACAAGAGAAGAAGAAATATTATGTGAGAAAGAGAGTAATATGAGAATATTAAGAAGATTGAATAAGAAATTTAGTTTTCATGAATAAATACGTCGCATTTTATAACTGGTTAGATATTTCGGTCGATTTTACAATGTTAATAATGTTAGTTCTTAATCTGAAGAAAAAACTTTAAAAATCAAAGCGGAAAAAGCAAGATAGCTTAATGACTAAATGATTCATTAGGCCATAATTTATTTTGTTTAAACAGCATTGTGTATTTATTAAATGCTTGGACTGTGGAGTGGGAGAAAGTTGTTTAAGTAACAGAGCATGAATAGTTACTTGATGAAGAAAAAAGTCTGTATGTATTATACAAAAAGATGCATTGAGAGGATAAATGTTCTGCCATTTAATGTATCTTCATAACATTTGAATAATTTCTTACTTTTTTAGTGGAACCAATTAGCATTCTATAGTTTCCACAAACAGGTTTGTATCAAGGAATGTTAATTACTCGCCTGCTGTGTAAGTCAAGGTCGATGAATTGAATTCCCTATACGAACTTAGCATATTTGAAAGCAGGCTTACGTAGAGAAAAATTAAGAACACAATTTACGCAATCTTAATCTTTCCTCTGCCATTTTTTATCAAATTAATAATGTCAAAACAGGGCCTTATGAAATAGCAGAATTTTTTGTTTTTGTTCAAGCTCTTCTGATATTGAAGAAAAGGAAAAAAGGGCAATAAGAAAATGAAAAAGGAAAGAAGAAAAAAGAGAGAAGAGTAAATTAGCAATGACCCTTTGTTTGGTAAGAAAGAATCTAAGAGAAAATGGAAATCCAGCCCACACTGCTTTCCAACAAATGCTGATGCAAAATGCCAAGCCCCATGACATGGAACACTTCATTTTTCCTTTTTGTCAAAACGCTAGAGGCTAGATGATGAAAAACTAAATGGATTAGTGGGGCATTAATTTTATCTTCAAATCCGGTAATATGCTTTGGCAAAGTTGAAATAACTTTGTTGGTTAATGTTCATCTTCTTCATATACTTTAGTGTTGGTTTAAGAATAAGTCAATGCCAGCACTGAAAATTTCATCTCTAGACCCCTCAAAAAGAAAAGAAAAGATCATTGCACTCCCACTTGACCAAACTTAAAATATTCTACAAAAAGATGGCTATGAAGCCTATAAATAGGCAATCACGCACCCCCCAAGCTATGCACTATCAACCCTGAATTTGATAACTCTCAATGGCGAGCTTCAAAGTTTTATTCTACCTTTCCCTACAAGTTTTATTCTTGGTTTTGAGTTCCGGGACTCGGTTGTTTCATCCGTTTTCGATTGCTGATCCGGCATTGGAAATGGAATCAAAATCACAGTACAAGGCTAGTAGTACACATGATGAAGTAGAGATAACTTATAGACATTTTGAATCCAAACAATTTTCAGGCACAGACCAGTTAGCATTGGCAGTTGCGGGCAAACAACACTCTAAAGCAACCATTATTGAAGCCAAGCGTCCATTGATCGAAGAAGGCAGGGAAGCCATTAAAGCAAGCATTCAAAGAAATGGCGGAATCCCATTCGAGTCGAAACGACTTAGTCCGGGGGGACCTGACCCTCATCATCATAAATAATCATGCATTTTGTTAGCAGCCGGTGATTTGCACCATAAAAAAAAAGAGAGAAAAATGTTAGAAATTTCATTTTCCATACATTTTCTTTTACTTGCTTCTAGTGTAGATCATTTGGTGTGTGGATGACTGTTTGTACAATTGTTCTTCAATTACTTAGCTATTGGAGATCAAAATAAGTTGACATAATTTGACCAATAATATATCAGACTTCAAAAATCTATATATCCATCATTTTGTAGCAATTCAACTATCTGAAGCTTTTATTTTCTATGGATAGACTTCTTTTTAGCATTTTTCTGACTAAACTACTTTGGAGATGGTGGGATATTCGGATATCTCCATTACACTTACAAATCAGCAAATTACGACCACCTTCGTTTCTTTATTTATTTATTTTTTTTTTTTGGGGGGGGGGGAGGGGGGAGGGGAATCCATCTATCTAGCTGCACTCTGCAGCACATGCATTTGCCCTTGATGTTAGCTAGATTTTTGCTCAAATCATTTTTCACCACAAATAAAATTAATATTTATTGATATCAAAAAGCACTTTTCTTTATTGAAAGTTGGATTCATGTCATGATTTTAAGATTCTTTTCATTGGATATAATACGATTATATTATTAGAAAAGATAATTAAAATAATACAAGATAATTACTAAAAAATGGATTGTATGTGTATTGCACTGTTTAAACTACCAAGCCACCTATGGAGGCAGGTCCAGTGTATATACTCCCAACCATATTTTGTGGGTAAGTGTCAGCTTTGAAACGAATAAACAGCAACTTTGTTTCTATTTTAGATTCAATTTCAACATCGTCTTCCTAGAACTCAAATTAGGAATAAGTTTTGACTTCTTTTTGATATTATCCAAATGTCAAAGGCCACGGCATTAACATAGATTCTAACCATCATATTGATTCATTGATATGGTTATTATTGTAATAATTAAAATAATTTCTCTAATTTAAACATTGAAGATGAATTATGAATAGAAAATATGTTTTATATAAAAAATAGTTACACTAAAATCTGATTAAATTCGAAGTCAAATAAAATTAAACTCCTAAATGAGAGATAAACTCTACTAATCAGAGTTAGAGTAAAAAATTTTGTTTAGAAAAAATCGAGATAAAATTATAAAATTTGGAAAGCAAAGTTAAAACTTTTATATTGAAAATATTTAAATTTAATTATATATCTTTTTGATTTGAGAAAGGTTAAAAAATCAAAATTGATTTTTTTTTTAATTTTAAAAAAGAACTATAAAGCAAATTTTCCTTTTAAGCCAAGCAAGGCCAAGATCTCTGTGAACCCTTTAGCTATGACCCTGCTTCCAATGTTATTTTCAATCATTAAATTTGTACTCAAACACTAAAAAAAGTCAAATTCCTTATACTCAACAGATATTAATAAATTTTTTGATGCAATACTCTTTTAACGCATTCCAACTTACAATCTTATCAATCTTATAAAAAATATATTAATAATCTTAAACTTTATACTTATTTCATATTATATTATTTCATATCTATCTAGTATGAGTCACAATCATCATGAATCCAACAAGTTAATGAAGTGGGGGGTTAAGTGGATCCTACTAAAGAAATCTGATAGAACAAAAAAAAAAAAAAAATTAAGACCAAAATCGGCTGAATGAGACCGACCAGACCCAACCAAGGTCCAATAGTATTCTTTACTTTTTCTCACATTTCATCATTTGATAATAAGGGGGACTATTCAAAACCGGCAAACGGTTGCCCTAATTTTAATTAGAAAGAGGAAGGGCACAAAAACCTGATTGAATCCACCCTTTCAACATTAATCCACAATATCATAACCTTTTTTCTTTTCTTGATAAATAGAGTTTAAGATGGAAGGATAGTCTTCTTGTTCAGAAAATAAAGTAGGAATTTCCCTTTTTAAATGAAGTGTATGACGTTACTTAAATTGTAAATATATTAGATTGAATCTCAAATTAAATTATTATATATTTTATTATAATTGTATAACATTTTAAAATCATTTTTAATCATTTGAATCCCATCATTTATTATAAACATGTCAAATTGCATATTTTTTGTGCTTAATTTGGTTTGTTGATTAACTGAACCCTGCTAATTAAGTGTTTCTATGATTTAATATTTGCCAGGGATGCAATTGGACGAAAATAGGCAAAAAGGGGCCAAATCGTAAGACAAATTATTGGAATGGGCCAAAGTAAAAAGATGGAGCAAGTCAAGGACTCAACATCAATTTTGACTTTGTAAAAGACTAAAAATAGGAAGATATTTTGTTATATTATTTTTATTTTTATTTTTATTTTATTTTATTAATTAGGCTATTTTTAGTAAACCTTAGGGGGTTTTAGTTCTTAGAAAATCATCCATCATTTTTGTATTCCTACTCCTATTTGGAAATACATTATCCTCTTTGTCTTCTTTTTCCTAATTCAAATTGAGAGTTGGATTATTTTGTCTTCTTTTTACAAAATTGTCTAATTCTCTTTTCAAATATTTTTCCCTATCCATTTCCATCATTTTCCATCATTTTCCATACAATTTCCATACAATTTCCATCATTTCCCATAACCTTCAAGCATGAATAAATTCACGCTTAACTAAATTCTATCTTAGCCTTAGGCCGGTGTTCTTTTCGGTCGAAAAATTGTGAGACATGTAACCGAGCTAAAAATCTTTCCAAGCGGTATTCATCTTTTTCCTAAGTATCGGGATTAACAACTCATCCCTTAAGGTTAACTCGATTCCAAGTCAAAAAGAGCTCGTTGAGTTGGGGGCGTGTTTACTGATAGTTGGAGGAAAGAATCGGCCGTGCTGTATTCGATTCTCCGAGAACAAATCAAGGAAGAGGTGATCAGGTTTAAACGACCCACGCGGTTGAGGCCGTTAACTTGAGTTGGGTTCTTCAGAACGCAAGGCTACCGGGGTCTTCAACCAGAAACACGTGTATCTCGGTTAGATAATTGGTAAGGGTTGGTTTGCAGGACGTTCCGGGACCAGCTACGAGAGGAAGAACTGGTGATTAGGACGTTCTTAATCACTATAATCAGCTTATCATTAGAGGAGAAAATCAACTTTCAAGGATCGATTCTCGACACGAGATTTACCGAGTCTAATGCTGAGGCTATTTATTTTTGTTTATACAATTCTCATTTTAATTCTGATTTACATTTATTTTCGGCATTAATTAATTGTTTATTCTAGATTATTTTTCTAAATATTTTTAAACCCTCCACTTAACTTGTTTACTTTATTTTTGGCAGGCACGTCTAGAGTTGTGGGCACGACTCCTGACACGACATTTGACACGAAGGATACTCGTTCATAAGCTAACACAGAAGTTGAGTACGATGTCCAATCCCTGTGGATTCGACCCTACTACCACGCTTTACTACAATTTAGAGTTATTTTAGTAGGAAATAATTTTGGTGGATTCGACGCCCATCATGTTTCAAGAACATAATGCTTGGATTTTTAGTTAATTTAGTTTTTACATGAGTAAAACATGGTGTTTTAGGTTCGGTATACCTACCAATCCACCAGCAATAAATTTTAAAGAGATTACATTAATTTGCTAAAAAAAATACTAAAATCAATTAAAATTTAATTGCATCCTTAATCTATAATAATATTTAATTTAATTGAGGTCTGTCAATTGAAATCATGTTATATTAACAAATATTTGAAAATTTCATAAATTTCATAAATAAAAATCCTAAAAAAATTTAAGAAACATCCTAAAAATTAGAATTTTTAACAATTAAAAAAATCAACAAATTTATGAAAACTTAAATAACAACTTACTTTTTTTTTATTGTGAACGTGATTAAAATCTAAAAATAAAATATGATCTCAGAACACAAATATAAAAAAAAAATAATAAAAATATCATTGCTGGTAAAATTTAAATAAAATGATTTTTAAAATTTTCTTTTAATCAGCATATTACCCGTGACATCATTATCGAAATAGCACAAAATTAAATGATGTTAAAAACTTCAAAGATAAAATTTTAAGAATGTTGAATTAATACCTCAATTTAATGTGATTTTCAATAAAAAACTGAATTGAAATTTCATTAGTGGAAAAGTTCTAAATAAAATAGCAAGTTTATGAATGTGAACAAAGGTATAGGTGAATCCAGATGGATATTGAGCCTAAGGATAAGATGAAGACCATAAGAGGGAGGGATGATGTCATGAAAGGAATTGTAGACATTCATGTATGCATGTAACATCCTACATATGATGTCTTAATCAATAGTGGATAAGATACTGTGATGTATGTCAAATCCCAATTAATTCCTAAAACCTGATGAATTATTATAGCTTTACAGGTATCATTTCCACCCATTATTATATGGATAAATTATCCAATTATGAAAAATTAGAATTTGATGGATCATTTGAAATCGATTGTGTCATTCCTTCATTAAATTGCTAATAAATATTTACTTGCCTTTTTAGTCATTATTCTATAATTATATTCGATAAGTTTATTATATTATTAATAATTTTTTATTTTAGTCACTTAATTATGAAAAGTTATAAAATGATTATTACTTAATTGATGACATGATATATTAATTCATAGTCTTAATAGTTAATATGAGAATTATTTTTACTATCATGCAAAAGACATTTGAAATCTGACCTAAATTAAGAAGAATACCTTTAGGCATAATTTTAGAATATCTTATAACAGGTTCTGATTATATTTGAGTTTTTATTTTATTGACATAATGTCTAGAATTATTCATAGTCTCTTTCCAATCCATAAATAGGAAGATAATGCACTTCAACACACTCGAATCTATGTCCTCTTGTATTAACAACAGTACTCATACTAATCGAGATAAGACATAATCGACATTTTTAATATTTATGTTGATTATTAATGAGGTCATTTTTTATCATTCATTTGTCATATATAGATTTATAATAAAGCATTAAATATTCTAAATTAATAATGCAAAACCCATTAAAAGAGAAAATAACAATGTAAATGACTCATATTATGTATTGATATTTGCAAACACTATCAAATAGAGATAATTTGTGGAGTAAATGGTCACAGTTAATAGAAAAAAAATTTATTTTTTTGGGGGAATTAAAAGATTTTTTTATTTTTTAATAATTTTATGACATTATTTTTAGACATATTCATACTTATTTAAGTATTATCTCCTTTGAATTAAAATCTCGTAGTTTTGTTCTAACAAAAATATCCTCGTAAGTATGAATTTAATCATGATATATTTTTATATTAATTCAATTATGAAAAATTAAAATTTTATGGATTATTTGAAATCGATTAAGTCATTCCTTCGTTAAATTGCTAATAAATATTTACTTGCATCTTTAGTCATTATTCTATAATTATATTCGATAAGTTATACCTTTACATATTGTATTATTAATAAATTTTTATTTTAGTCACTTAATTATGAGAAGTTATAAAATGATCATTAATTAATTGATTACATGGTATATTAATTCATAGTCTTAATAGTTAATATGAGAATTATTTTTACTATCATGCTAAAAACATTTGAAATCTGACTTAAATTAAGAAGAATACCTTTAAAGGACAAAGGCATGACTTTAGAATATCTTATAACAGGTTTTGATTATATATGAGTTTTTATTTTATTGACACAGTGTCTAGAATTACTTATAGTCCCTTCCCAATCCATAAATAGGAAGATAATGCGCTTCAACACACTCGAATCTATGTCCTCTTGTATTGGCAACAATACTCATGCTAATCGATCTAAGACTCAATCGACATTTTTAATATTTATGTTGCTTATTAATGAGGTCATTTCTTATCATTCATTTGTCATATATAGATTTATAATAAAGCATTAAATATTCTAAATTAATAATGCAAACCCATTAAAAGAGAAAATAACAATGTAAATGACTCATATTATGCATTGATATTTGCAAACAATCTCAAATAGTGATAATTTGTGGAGTAAATGGTCACAGTTAATAGAAAAAAATTTTGGGGGAATTTAAGAATTTTTTTTTAATAATTTTATGACATTATTTTTAGACATATTCATACTTATATAAGTATTATGTTGAGAAGGAAAACAGTTAGTTGAATAGTTAAAGTTAGTTTTGTGTAAGTTAGTTTGTTAGATAGCAGAGGTTATAAATATGGGATGTAATCTCACTATTTTGATATATACGAATGAATTCTTGTTCATTTCAACATGGTATCAGAGCATAAGTAAGGCAACCAAAGACTTTCTGACAAGACAAATCTAGATGTTGGACGTGTTCTGGTTATCATTCTAGGGTACTTTTCGATTACTGCTTCTTGGTTTCTGCTCAACATTTCCCGCAAGTTCTAACATTAGGGGTTTTGCATCATAGGCACTGAATCCACCATTGATTTCAGTCATCCACTTTATTTACACCTTTCCGATATTCCAGGTACTCTGCTAGTATCTCACCAGTTGACTGGTGTTGAAAACTATAACGTTTGGTGCTGAACCATGAAGATTATGTTGCTAGCTAAAAATAAATTGGGATTGGTTGATGGTTCTTGTTCTAAAGAGTCGTTTCTAGAAGAATTAAGATATCAGTGGGAGCAATGTAATGATATTGTTTTATCTTGGATACTAAACACAGTCAATAAAGAGCTCTCAGTAGGGATTGTTTTTACGTCTAGTGCAGCAGTGATGTGGGATGATCTTAGTGAACGATTACATAAGATTGATGGCTCAAGAATTTTTTTCTTGCATCGAGAAATTACATCGCAGCTTCAAGGTACGGCTTCTATCTCTATGTATTTCACTAAGTTGTGGTTACTTTGGGATGAATATGATGCATTTGTGCCTTCTTCTTCGTGTGGATACGTCTAATCCAGGCAAAGTATTGCGCATGTTTCTCAACAACATTTGTTTCAATTTCTCATGGGGTTGAATGAAACTTATAATGCGGTACGTAGTCAAATTTTGTTGATGAATCCCTTACCATCCGTCAATCATGCATATTCGATGCTTATGCAAGAAGAGTCGCAAAAACAACATAACTGCAATAATATTGGGGTTGACCTAGTTTTTTTTTCTTCCATTTAAATGGTGTATAAGAAACATTTTACTGGGACTTGTGATCATTGCAAGGTTAAGGGGCATAAAAGAGAGAATTGCTATAGGATAATCGGTTATCCTGCCGATGATCCTATAGTAATTCTCTCTTTTATACCCCTTATTTTAAGTTCGCCAAAAAACAGGGAAACAATGGCTCTGGATCTGCAGTAAATAGTGCTTCTGCTACTGCTCCTGCCCATGACGATGAAGTGACTGCTCCTGTTAGTTCTCATCCGCAGGCACCAATGTTTATGCAGGAACAATATCATCAAATTCTTGGTCTGTTGAACAAGGAACCTACAGTCGAGGCTGCTACCAGTCTAGCAGGTATGATTGATCTTGGTCACAAGTGGATTATAAATACTGGAGCTACTGACCATATACTATCTGATCTCCAATTTTTAGAATTTCATGTTACGTGTACATTAGGTTCACCTTGTGTTCGACTCTCGGCTCTTCCGTTTCAGTTACTCATATTGGCACTTGTATAATTTTACCCGACCTTAAGCTTACCAAAGTTCTTTATGTTCTGAATTTTCATTATAATCTTCTTTCTATTTCGAAGCTTACTACTAACCTCAATTGTGTTGTTTCCTTTTACCCCAAATTTTTTCTTATACAAGATCTCTCAAGTGGAAAGATGAGGAGGATTGGTAAGGTACGAGGTGGTCTTTACATCCTAGATCTGTCTCGATAGACTAGTTTGGAGTTGTCTTCTTCTGTTGGAACTGTTGCTTCTGTTGACTCCTCTTTTCTTTGGCACACTAGACTTGGCCATGCTTCGGTTTCAAGACTCAATAAGGTCCTTAACCTTCCTTATATAGTCTCAAATGATGATAGCATCCATAAATGTCTTATATGTCCTCTTACTAAACAAACTAGGATTTCATTTCCTATCTATATGTCTCAAGTTAATGTGGCTTTTTCCCTTATTCATATAGACTTGTAGAGACCCTGTAGAGTTTCTACTCATAGTGGTCATAGATTTTTCTTAACAATTGTTGATGATTTTACACGAATCACATGGGTGTATTTGTTACGGTCTAAAAGTGATGCGCTTGTATGTCTCAAACAATTTTTTGCCTTGGTTATGACTCAATTCTCCACTAGCATTAAAATTGTTCGTAGTGATAATGGGTATGAATTCTTCAAGAGTGAATGTAATATTTTTTTAACATGTTCAGCATTCTACATCAAAGCTCATGTGTTCACACTCCTCAGCAAAATGGAGTTGTTGAACGGAAGCATAAACATTTGTTCGAAGTAGCTAGGTCACTTAAATTTTAGTCTCATATGCCTAGTAAGTTTTGGGGTGAATATGTGTTAACTACTTATTTTTTGATAAATCATCTCCCTACTCCTCTCTTGAATTGGAAATGTCTTTTTGAGCTCTTATATAATACACCTCTAGATTTATCTCATCTGAAAGTCTTTGGTTGTCTTGCTTATGCTACCACACCTAACTATCGTGATAAATTCTCTCTTAAGGCCATCTCGTCTGTGTTTATAGGTTATTCTCTTGTACAAAAAGGTTACTTATTGTTCAATCTTGAAACCAGAACTTTTTTGTTAACCGAGATGTTGTTTTTCATGAGACAGTATTCCCTTTTTGCTTTTCTTACCAAACATTTTTTGTCTTTTCCCATTACTAATAACTCGATTTTTCTTTATATTAAACCTTTACCTTCCTTTCTTATTTATTCCTCGCCACTTGTTTTACCTGTATCTCCTTCTCCTCATCCGATACCTTTTACACCAGTTGTTATCCCTTTCCGCCACACCACATGGTCTGTCAAGCCGCCTGCTTGGATGAAGGACTACGTTTATTTCAACCAATCTTTCGCTTCTTGTGTCACAGGTTTGTTTCTTATTTCTCAAGTTTACTCCTCGTCGCATTTACCTGTTGACACTCAATTATTTGTAACTCATATTTCTTCTTTGACTAAACCCCGTACCTATATTGAGGCCATCTCGGATCCAAGGTGGGTAGATGCTATGCAACAGGAGATTCAAGCTTTGAAGGCCAATGGTACGTGGGAAGTTATTCCTTTACCTACTGGTGCGGTTCCTATTGGTTGCAAGTGGGTTTATAAAATCAAGTTTAAGTATGATGGTTCGATGGAACGTTTTAAAGCCCGCTTTTTAGGAAAGGGTATAGTCAACATGCTGGTATTGATTTTCAGGAGACGTTTTCCCCTGTGGTTAAACATGTCACTGTTCGGACTGTTGTTAGCTCGGCCGCCATTCATATATGGTCTCTCTTTCAGATGGATGTGTACAATGTGTTTCTGCAAGGCGACTTGTGTGAAGAAGTTGATATGGAACTTTCGGATGGCTTTCGCAGGTAGGGGGAGTCTCAGATATGTCGTCTACGTAAGTCACTGTATGGTCTGAAATAAGCCTCTCGATAATAGAATTTGAAGCTCACTGTGGCTTTAATGCAATGAGGCTATGTGCGAAGCAAGCATGATTATTCCTTATTTACAAAAAGGAACGGGGGTAACATAGTCATCTTACTCATTTATGTTGATGATCTGTTAATTACAGGGAGTAGCATTAGTATGATAAATGAACTGAAACAGATCCCGAACCATAATTTTAAGATGAAAGACTTAGGTATGTTAAAGTATTTCCTTGGAATAGAGGTGATGAGATCGAGAGAAGGAATTGTGTTGAATCAACGAAAGTATGCTTTGGAATTGTTAACTGATCTAGGATTAGGGATGATGGGCGTCGAAACCACCAAATATAATTCCTACTAAATAACTCTAAACCGTAGTGAGAGTGGTAGTAGGGTCGAATCCACAAGGATTGGACGTTGTAACCAACTTCTGTATTTGCTTATGAACAGAATATCTTTCGTGTCAAACGTCGTGTCAAGAGTCGTGCCCACGACACCAGACGTGCCTGTCAAAAATAAAGTAAACAAGTAAAGCGGGGGGTTTAAAAGTATTTAAGAAAATAATCTAGAATAATTAATTAATTAATGTAGAAAATAAATATAAATCAGAATTAAATTTAGAATTGTATAAACAGAAATAAATAGCCTTAGCCTTAGACACGGTAAATCTCGTGTCAAGAATCGATCCTTGAAAGTTGATTTTCTCCTCCAACGATAAGCTGGTTATAGTGATTAAGAACGTCCTAATCACCAGTTCTTCCTCTCGTAGCTGGTCCCCGTACGTTCTGCAAACCAACCCTTACCAATTATCTAACCGAGATACACGTGTTCCCGGTTGAAGACCTCGGTAGCCTTGCGTTCTGAAGAACCCAACTAGAGTTAATAGCCTCAAACGCGTGGGTCGTTTAAACCTGATCACCTCTTCCTTGATTTGTTCTCGGAGAATCGAATACAGCACTGTAACATCCCGAAATAGGGCCTAATCGGAATAGTGGTTTCGTAACCACAAATTCGATATAGAAATAATTATTTTATAAATATTTTGAAGTTTATATTATGATTGCATGATAGTGTGAAAATTTCGTGAAGAAATTCTACGCGTAAAGTGCTTAACTTGGAGTTAGGGACTAAATCGAATAAATTGCAAAACTTGTATTCTAGAAGTTTTTATTATGAAATTGTTTTGGAATATTAATTAGGAGGGTTTAAATAGTAATTTGACCAATTTCTTAGCTCATGGACAAAATAGGACATGGGTGGAATTTTTGAAAGTTTAGTAAGGAGGGGCATTTTGGTCATTTGGTTATTAACATGAATAAAAAGGGAAAAGATGACAAAAAAATCATCATCTTCTTCATTACCACGAAATTTCAAGGGTTCTCCATAGCTAGGGTTTGTTTCAAGCTTCCAAGCTCCATAGTAAGTGATTCCAAGCCCCGTTTTTAATGATTTTTACGTTTTTGAGATCCCGGTAGCTCGATAAAGCTTATGTTAGCAATATTTTAAGTTAGGGTTCATATTTGGAAAAATACCCATAGGTGAAATTTGTGTATTTTGATGTTTTATGATAGAATATGAGGTTTTAAATTATGTTAGACAACTTGAGCTACTCGGTTTTAGGTAAAAACGAGTAAAAGGGCTTAATTGGTAAAAATACCTATTGTACATAAGTGTATGTTATAGTAGGAATTTGAAGATGATATTGGTAAATAAATGATCAGCATGTCTTAAAATACAAGAATTTGTGATAAGTTTTGATTTCCGAGCCTTGGGGCAAAAGTGTAAATATGCAAAAGTTTAGGGGCAAAAATGTAATTTTGCAAAAATTTGAAAAAGGGCTGTTTTGATAAATGTGAGTATTAAATAAGCTAAATTTGCTATTATAGATCAAGAAGAACGGAATTCAAGAGTAGATCGGGGAAAAGAAAAAGTAAAGGACTAAATTGTAAAGTTTAGTC
Source organism: Gossypium stocksii (assembly GCA_020496765.1). NCBI lineage: Eukaryota > Viridiplantae > Streptophyta > Magnoliopsida > Malvales > Malvaceae > Gossypium > Gossypium stocksii. The sequence continues at coordinate 8,182,163 of CM035621.1, read as the reverse complement.
ACAATTTGTATCGAGGTAAGTTTACGGTAAATAAATGCAATATTTCATTGTTTTAATTTGATATTGTCAATTTCCAGCATTCATATATTTATTTTATGGAAATATTCAAAGTCAAATTTAAAGAGAAGTGACAGAGAAGAAGCATTAGAAAGCCTCGTTTGAGCCTTAGGAATGCTAGGATATTTGGGTTAACAGACAGACAGTAATGAGCCATGTAAGTCCATATTAAACATATGGCTTTGGAGACAGGACAGTATTGCGCCATGTAAGCCCATATCGTGTATATGGCCTTGGAGACAGGACAGTATTGAGCCATGTAAGTCCATATCGTATATATGGCTTTGGAGACAGGAATATTTCATGTAAGACCATGTCAAGGACATGGCATTGGCAGTATTTTATCAGACAGGAATAACCTGAGTATCCTTAGTATTCCGAGTGGTTCAACGGGTCATTGTACAAGTTAAATTCAGTGAACTATCAGCAAAGGGAAGTTAGATTATGTTTATGAATAACGAAAGGTCAGGTAAGAAAGAAGGTAGTAAGTGAGAAGTAAAGAAAGTTTATGATGCTAGACGATATTATGTATAATTGCTCAATATGTTAAATGTTGCAATTTATTTGCTTGTAAGCTTACTAAGCCTAGTGCTTACCCCTTTATTTTCTTTCTTATTATAGTTCTTGCCAAGCTTACTCGGGGATCGAAGGAAACGTCGGAGTTCAGATCACACTATCAAAGGAATCATTTTGGTATAACTAGGCGTTTCATTTTGTGTATGGCATGTATAGGGACTTAGTCTTTTATGGAATGATATGTTCAATATATGGTGTATAAATGCTTGGAAGTGAGTAGCTAATGAAATGGCTAACCATGCATGTGTTTAATGGTATGTGTGCTTAAATGGTAACTATCACATGAAAACTATGAAAAGTATAAAAGTAGCTTGAAAACAGATGCAAACAGCAGCAGTGATGTGAATTTGAAAAATCACTAAAAATAGTAGGAATGGAATTAAAAGGTGAATAAGGTATGAAATTAAAAATTAATGGGTCTATTTTCATGTGGAAGAAACAGAGTAGGAAAAAGAGTTGTATATTATGAGAAATTTTCAGTTGAGTGAGACTGACTCTGTGATCCCCTGTTCTGACTTCAAAAATTCACTATAAATTGCACATAAATAATTAGGTATTATAGTTTATATGCCTAGATTCCTTATTGAGTCTAGTTTCTAATGAAACAGATGGCATGCCTGTTTGAATTTTGTACAGGGAGAAAATTTGTTCGTAGTGAACAGAGGTCAGAGCAGTTGAGCGGTGTAACAGGGGAGATTTTAACTAATAAACTGTACTAATTGGCCAAGCCAAAAATTCTAGAAAAAAATTAGTAAATAGCCATATGAGTCTAGTTTCAGGGAAAATTTACGGATCTTGATTTTGAGTTTCGTAACTCGAGATATGAATTTTTGAGCGACCATGATGCAGAAAACAGTTTATTCCGAAAATGAAAATAGATTTTGTAAAGTTGTTTAAATGATAAATTATGTTCGGTAACACCTCAGGCTCGACTCCGGCGACGGTCTCGGGCATGGGGGTGCTACAAGCACGGCCGATTCTTTCCTCCAACTATCAGTAAACACGCCCCCAGCTCAACAAGCTCTTTTTGACTTGGAATCGAGTTAACCTTAAGGGATGAGTTGTCAATCCCGATACTTAGGAAAAAGATGAATACAACTTGGAAAGATTTTTAGCTCGGTTACATATCTCACAATTTTTAGACCGAAAAGAACAATGGCCTAAGGCTAAGATAAAATTTAGTTAAGCATGAATTTATTCATGCTTGAAGCTTATGGGAGATGAAAATTGTATGAAAAGGTGATGGAAGTGGATAGGGAAAATATTTGAAAAGAGAATTAGACAAATTTTGTAAAAAGAAGACAAAAATAATCCAATTCTCAATTGAATTAGGAAAAAGAAGACAAAGAGGATAATGGATTTCCAAAATGAAATAGGAAAGCTTAATTAATGGATGATTTTCAAATAGGCAAAAACTCCTATTTATATATATAAATTTACTAAAAATAGCCTAACTAAATTAATAAAATAAAATAAAATAAAATAAAATTAAAATTTAAACTAAAATAAAATATCTTCCTATTTTTAATCTTTTTACAAAGTCAAAATTGATGTTGAGTCCTTGACTTGCTCTATCTTTTTGCTTTGGCCCCATTCCAATAATTTGTCTTACGATTTGGCCCCATTCCAATAAAATAGTTCAACACTTGAGTCAATTCATGCACAAACAAAAAAAATCACAATTTGAGGCTGCTTTTCGAGTGGTAAGTTACATAAGGAAAAATCCTAGCTAAGGAATTTTATTTTCTGCAGCTAGTAAACAGCAACTCATTGCTTTTTGCGATTCTGATTGGGCTTTATGTCTCATGTCTAGGCGGTCAGTCACTGGTTTCTGTGTTAAGCTTGGAGAGTTTCTTGTTTCATGGAAATAAAAAAAACAAACCACTGTTTATCGATTGTCAGCAGAAACTGAGTATAGAAGTATGTCAGTGATAGTGGCAGAGATCGTTTGGTTGAATGGATTATAAAAGGAAATCAGTCTTAGTCAACTTGATAAGTCTATACTTTTTTCAGATAGTAAGGCAGCTCTACAAATTGCAGCCAATCCTGTTTTTCATAAACAAACTAAGCATATAGAAATTAACTGTCATTTTATACAAGATAAAGTCAAAGAAGGATTGATCCAGATGCAACATGTTGAAACAATTGAGTAACTCGCTGGCTTAATGACAAAAGCTTTAGGAATTAAGCAGCATGAGTATTTAGTATCTAAGTTGGGAGTTAAAGATATATACCAACCCTCAACTTGAGGAGGAGTGTTGAGAAGGAAAACAGTTAGCTGGGTAGTTAAAGTTAGTTTTGTGTAAGTTAGTTTGTTAGATAGAAAAGGTTATAAATATGGGATGTAATCTCAATATTCTGATATATAAGAATGAATTCTTGTTCATTTCAACATATTATCTCCTTTGACTTAAAATCTTGTACTTTTGTTCTAACAAAAATATTCTCGTAAGTATGAGTTTAATCATGATATATTTTATATTAATTTAATCATTTCCAATTTATATGACAAATTCTCAAATTTTCTTCAACCTTAAGATTTTGATTGTAGAACTATTTTGGTGAAAGTATTTGTAATATATTTTTATTATGTGGATTATATATTTTTATTATTAAATGGTTTTGTACTATTAAAAAAATTAAATAATGTCAAATTGTAATAAAGTTAATATTTATGCTATGTTTGATAGGAGTATTGTTTTTCCACATGTTTTAGTACATGAATTAGCAATAACCTAACTACAATTGGTCATCTTTAGCCACTCACATGAGTTGTTTGTGGCAAAGAGAAGAAATTTTTTGTGCTTATTTTAAAGATGTCTTATTTTTTTACGACTCATACTTTTAATTTTAAATTTAAATTTGTACTAATTATTTTTTATTTTATATCTAAATATTTCAAAACATGTATATTAAATAAGTTTCTTTCTCATATTATTACACTAGTAATCAAACGGGTCATTATTGTTTAAAAATGACATGATTTTTTTTGTCATTTGCAAAATTATTAAAAACTTTAAAAATATAACTCTGTTATATGATACATAATATTTTTAAAACCATAAATGTTAATGCTGATCAAAATTAATTTTATTTAATTCTTTTTAATAATATAATAACTAAATTAATTTATTTCATAATAGAAGTGATTAATTTAATAGAACTTCGGGATTTACCAAATATATTCACAAATATATATATATATATATATATATATATATTACTCCAATTTTTCATTCTCTTTAAAATACTTTATTCCTACGAATAACTCTACATTGTATATAGAGAGAGGCGGACCGTAATAGTAGCCATGGGTTAAGATCCCAAAATCTTTTAAAAATTTTCATTAGCCTTCGAAATTTTTAATTAAATTACTAAACATTTTTAAAATCTTCTTTAATTTTTTTAAGTTTTTGGAAATTTTTAATTAAATCCTAAGTTTTTTGAAATTGTTATTAAGCTGAATAAAAATTTTAATTATACCACTTGAAAGTTATCATTAAATCCTCAAATTTTTTAAATAAAAAATGTATCTCACACTTATCTCGAATTTAAATAACATAGGTTTCATAGAGGGTGTAGGTAAGGGTAAGCGTACCTAAAGGTGTTCAAACAGTTAATGGATCGGTTAATTAAATCAAACTACTATTAATCAAATTAACCGAAATTTTTTAGTTCTTTAACCGTTAATCGAACCAAAATTTTTTCAAAAAATTTAATTAAATTGAAATATTTTAATTAATCCGGTCGGTTAACCGAATTAAACGAAATTTATATGGTTTTGCTTTTTTGGTTAAAACGAGTATAAAAAATAAATAAATTGATAATGTTCATTTGATTGAATTAACCGAATTAAAACTACATATAATTTTTATTATTAATTATTAAGTTAGATTAATTTGGTTAATTACCCTATTTCAAACCGAATTAAATGATAACTAATCTTCTAAAAAATCATCAATTGATCTCTGACCGAATTAGATCGATTCGGTTGGTTAATTCAATTTTAACCAAAATTTGAGATGTAGCCTTCACTTTTTTATTAAATGATACAATTGTAATTTCAATCCCTTTTGATATTAATAATTTATTTTAATCTATTTTAACCTCATGTAAAAAATTTCATTTTTAACTTCTCTTAAAAGGTTAAAGGTTGAAAATTCAATCTAAGTCATCTTAATAAAAATTTAAGCATTGGCTCTCCGAAATTCTTTGATTTATCTCCAACAATTTAGCTTTTTCCTTCTCGTATATTATGTGAAGTAATACGTGTGAAGATATTAGAAGTGTGGACAAAAAACTTTTTTCAATGGATCATGCATGCGTGCGGCTTACAAGTGGCCAAAGAACAAAAGAGAAACAAACAACCACGAAAACATTAAAAAAAAGTAATATTTACCGTATTCATGCATAAGGACAACTTGAAATTCTATTTCTCTCTATTGGAGAAAAAAGTCTTTGGAAAAGACAAAACAAGATTGAATGTTGTATTGTCTTCATGAGCTTTTTGACTCAATTCGGTAATAATGTTAATAGAAGATAAAGCACTTGAGAAGAAGAACGACAAGATTTCCGAGTTGCCACAACGTAAAAACAGTGACCGCCCCTTTTGGCTGTTTATCAAAGGCAAAGAACATCAACTTTGATACGACATTAAAGCATCATCATCATATTTTTTGTATCCCTCTCTAACGCTAATGGTGGTGAGTCAGGAAAGCAGAAAATCAACTGTGTTTGTGGATTTAAGACAAAAACATTTCCTGTCAAATTTTATCTGATTATACGTCGATGTTCCAATATCCATGTCTTATATTGAAGAAATAACGGACTTTTTTTATGGTAAATGTCATTTCAATCTTGTCCCATTGTACACCACAGTTTCTCCTTCGGTATATATAAGCTTATTGACATGTTTATTGATGTATAACTTCGTTTCTCATTGTTAAAAAAAGATCCAATATTCCATGGCTATCGTTGGTTCAAGTTCTGGGCTGGTGGTGATGCTGTCGTTCATCATCATTGTATCGATGCTTGTAATGAACACTGAATCGAGGCCTTATGGTCATGGACCTCATGGTAACCCAAGAATGGCGGAAAAGATTGATGGCATGACTATGTTGGAGAAACTTGGTTACGATTTATCGAAAATCGACTATTATAGAAGGATGCTGAGCAGTAGCCCGGAGAGAATCTCGCCCGGAGGACCGGATCCTCAGCATCACTATTAATCAGCATGTCATGACTCGACCTATTGGGTTATGTGTCATAATCCGATATTGTCCTCTTTGAATATCCAAACTTGATATATATGTATTCAAGCTCGATAGGTCATGAGACAACAGCTGGTCAGAAATTGCAGAATGTTATGTAGGGAACTTAGTTCTTTGCTCCATTGGATATGAAAATGTATAACATGAAGAATAAGTTAATTAATCCTCAAGTACTTCGAGATTTTCTGTTTTTGGTAATACGTATGAGTTGTAATATGTAAGCAGTTTCATTTAAATAACACGGTTGTTTATTTTCACCAGATTATTATCTTTCATGAAAGTTGTGGATATTATTAGATAATTACTTATCTAACTGAAAAAGCAAAAAGTTTGGATTACGTAGGCAAATTTTATCTGATAAAAACATGTTGCTTTCATCAAATTGCTAATCGACTCCTTGGCATAATATTACGCGTAAGTTGCTGAATTGATGCTCTTTGCGCACCAACTCTCGAAACAGCGTTTCATTCATCTGCAAATGTCTTACAACAACGCTTTTTATTGGTGATTACACCAGCTTAATGCTACCAAGTATAGCTTATTGATGCTTCTTATAGCTGTTTGCTGAACATGTCAGCAGATTCATAAAGATTCTCCATAAAAACTTGAACTCCAGTGTGAGTTTCAGATACGAGTACGTTTGTAACATAGATATATTCATTTTTTTTTTTCCATTTTTTCTAAGTTTTTGGAAGGTCCCCTTACCTATACCCAGTTAGTGTAAGTCAGAAAAATGTGTTAGCTTGCCTTCAATCAAGGTATAAGATCGAGGCCTTGAGGCCTCAATGTCGGGTTCACAAACACGTCGAGGGCGTTGTAAAATTCGGACAGCTCTAAGCCTCCAATGTGCCTAAAACACATTTGAACATAGTTCTGCATACCATGTTAATAATCACCGGCTACTCTTTCTCAATGTTTCTAGAGAATTCTCAAGCTTATCATCATCTATCATTATCTAAACTTATAATTATATGATTTTATCCACAATTAGATAATGATATAACGATTCAATGTATGCCGACTTACATAAACCGTCACACAGAGCTTATAAATAGGCTGAATCCTTTCCATTTTGTAGGCGTGAGTTAGAAAAGAAACAAGTGAAATGTTTTCTTAAAGTTTTGGTATCATTACTTTTTTGGCATTAAGGAAGCAAGTTTTGTTTTATCTGTAATTGAGTCCATTTTTTTATTGCTTAAGTTATGTTATATTTGCTTCTTCAATTACTTCAATAAGTAGTATCAAAGCTAGTTAAATAGTAATTCACGACTATTATGGATATCAGTTAGCTTGATTATAGAAAGAATTTGTTCAAATACCGATTAGGGATTACTCAGAATAAGAAGTGCTGCTAATTTTGCAGTTCAAGGTTGCAATTAATTTTTGGTCTAGGACCAAACATAATTAAGGTAGCACAAGACGTTAAGAAGTCTACATATGGCAAGTTTTGGTGTGCAAGTCGGCACAATTCAAAAGCTTAGATGAAGCAATTATAGCATGTGGAACCTTCAGATGAAATTTTATCTAAAAGGGAAAGAGTTGTGAAGCATAGTTGATGAAAATGAGGTTGAACCACCAACTCAAGCTAATGACATGGAAAAGTGGTAGGTTAAGGTTGCAAAGGTGATGGTTAGTCTAATCGTCGCGATAGAGGACAATCTTGCAATACGATGTTGAGACTCCAAATGAAGAATGAGATATTTTGGCAACATTGTTTGGGAAGACAAATAAGGCAAAGTTAAAAACCTTGGAGAATGAGCTAACGACTTTGATTCAATGGAGCATATCGGTACTTTACTAAAGCTAAGTCGATTAGTAGTGAAATTGTAGAACTAGCTCCAGATGAGATGCCTAGTGAAGCCATATTACGAAGAATTATAATTAATAGCTTAAATCCAATGTATAATGGCCTCTCATAACAACTACAAAAGGTTGGTCTAAAGAGTCAGCGGTTATTGAGTTGGAAAGATATTGGCCAATCAAGAAGCTTTAGATAACCAAATGTCTAGAGTCTGGACAAAGTAAGATGAGCTTGGGCAAAGGGTGAGCAACCCAAGGCCAACAATAAAGATGGAAGAATAAAAAAGAGATGAAAGTTCACAGAAATGGGGAGCTTAGTCAAAGCGAGATAATCAAGAGGGTAAAAATACTCGCAAGAAGCAAGGTAATTGCTGTAATTGTGGTAAGGCCAAACATTTTGCTCGAGATAACATGATAAGAAAAGTTTAAGGAAATGACGCTTACTTCCATTCATGAGTGGGATTTTCAAGCCTTTTGTGCAATAATAGACGATGGTGAAGAAAAGATTGCAGTTTCATGCATTGAGGAGCCACGGATAGAACATGGCCAAACAATAGTAAGAAAAAGTTCAATCAACTGTCAAGATGATTGGATAGTTGACTTCGGTTGCTCTAATCACATGACCGAAGATAAAGAAAAGCTGTAATAGCCCAAATTTCAGTAATGTCAGAAATTGTGGTTCAAGACCACCAAATTCGACACATGAACTCGTAGATAATATTATTTAATATTTACAAGCCAAATGTGGTTTTTAAAAGATTTTTGAAATAGTAAAATTATGTTTGTAAAGATTTATTTGGTCAAGATATCGAGAAAAAGAGGTATCGAGATCTCGGTGTAATAAACCGAGCTATAAATATTTTTATGAATATTAAAGGATTGTCACTAAGGTAATATTAAAGTTTCGTTAAGAAATTTTAAGGTTTTGGTGGTCAATTGAGTAAAAATGACTAAATTGAATAAAGTGCAAAATTGTGAAAAGAAATGAAATAGCTCAATTGTCAAAAGAGGAAGGACCTAAAGTGAAAATAAGCCCAAAGGAGATATTTTGGGCGGCAATAGCTGAGAAAAATAAGAAAATGGATGAAATAAGGGCAAAATGGGAAAATTGCCAAAATTAATTAAATAAAAATGGGACCAAATTGGGAATATCTAGAATTCTCTTCATTTTTCTTCATTCTTTTCAGCTGAGAAACAGCCATGGAAGAGGTTTCAAGCTGGTTTTTCATACTCTAGCTTCATGTAAGTTTAATTCTTGCTCTCTCCTTGAAATTTCTATGTTTTTGGACTTTTACAAATGGGTCCAACTTATTAATTCATTAGTTTTTGATTCCATGGCTAATTTTTAAAGTTGATGTGGATTACTTTTGAAAGCATGTGATGAATAAATATTGGATTGAAGCTTTAATTCTGTTATATGATGGTTTTATCAAGTAAAATTGATGGAAATTTGATTTTAGGACTTAATTGTGAAATAGTTGAAATAAGGGCCTATTGTTAGAATTCTGATTTTTAAAAGTTATGAAGTAGTTCAAAATGATATAGAAAAGTATTAAATGAGAAAATTAGCTCAATGGAGGGGTTAATTAAGCAAGGACTGAATTGTAAGAATTGTGGAAATTGGGACGAATTGGAAATCAAGATGTCACACTAAAGCAGTATTGGACAGCAGCAATTGTCTAACTTTGAAAAATCACCATAAATGGTAGAAGTTGAATTAGAAGTTGAATAAGATATGTAATTAAAGCTTGTTGAGTCTATTTTCATATAAAAGAAACAAAGAAAGCAAAGGAATCTGGTATCTTGAGATATTTACATTTTTGTGAGACTGGTTCAGATTGATTTCGAGATCCCCTGTTCTGAATTGTAAAAATTATTAAAAATTGTACAAAAATATTTATAGAACATAATTTATATGGGTGGATTCCTTATTGAGTCTATTTTTACTAGAAACAAACGTGGATATCTTTTGAAATCTGTATAAAGAGAAATTGGAATTTTAGTGAAGAGTGGTCAGGGTTGTCGAGTAGCGAAACAGGGGAAACTTTAACTAATAAACTGTATTAATTGGCCGCACCAAAAATTCTGGAAAAATTATGGTAAGAAGATATATGAGTCTAGTTTCAAGGAAAATTTATGTATCTGAATTTGGAGCTCTGTAGCTCAAGATATAAATAATTTAGTGACTATGACGCAGGTGGACAGCTTGAATGTTCACATATAAGTAAATAGTGAAATTATTGAAAATGTTACTTATAAGCATATTATATAAATTAAGGATGTGGAATGGAGAGGAGGAGGAGGAAAATATGTATGAATATTCAGCTAGCATGGGTAATTTGCATGTTTTAGGCTCAGGGACTAAATTGAATAAAAGTAAAACTTTATGGGCAATTTTGTAAAAATGCTAGAAATGATCAAATTACATGAAAAGGATTATTTCATTATTTAAATTGCAAAATTTAAATGAAATTATTATTTTAGTTCAAGATCGGGGAAAAACATGTTTTACGGATTAAATTGAAAAGTGTTGAAATTAGGGAAAATTCTGATGTTTTATAGAATTGACGGGTTGTTATCAATTTGTATGAGAATGACAGCTGGAAATAAGGATTAGATTGCAAGAAATTTATTTATTTGAGCCTAAGGATGAAATTGTCATTAATTAAAAGTTTAGGGGTAAAATGGTAATTTTGTTTAAGAACATTAATTGTACGTATTAGAACATGAAATAAATGAAAATGATGATCAAATTTATTTATAAAGGTCCGGATGACTCAAATACAAGACTTGAACGTGGAAAAAGAAATGATATTAATTATGATGTGTAAGTATGTGATTATCTTTGACACACTGATACAAGTAAATTAAGTATGTTGAGACGAATAATAAATCCAAGTAAAACATGTCGAGAATAAGAATAAATACATTTGAGGGACAATATGTTTAATTTTAATTGGTTTCAAATATAAATGTTAGATGAAATAAAATATTTGATAAATAAATCGGTAACTCCGGTAATGCTCCGTAACTCTATTCCGGTAACGGATTGGGGTTAGGGGCGTTACAAAAGCTATCAAGTGCAACAAAGTACAAAGAAGGAAGAATTGTGGTTACTGTCGATGATTCCATATTACCAATATCCCACATTGGTGACACCATGATTATCCATCGTTACATTCCACATAAGGTTAAGCTACAAAATGTGTATCTTGTGCCTATGATGAAGAAGAATTTGTTATTAATATCACAACTCATGTTAGACGAAAACTACATAGTTTTCAAACCCAACAATGTGAAGGTGTATCGAAATGTAAAACTAACCAATACACAAAAGGAAGACAATTATAGTTTGTCTATGTAATTTTCGCACAAACGGCTTATATAGACAAGACTTAAAAAAATGAAACTGTTGATTTATGACACGTAAGGCTTGGTCATATGAGCTACTTAAAGCTAAAGGTAATGATAAAGAATTCGATGCTAAATGCACTACCTCAGCTTGAGGTATGAGACAATGTAGTTTGTGTTGGTTGTTAGTATAGAAAGGCACATCAACTACCTTACAAGAAGTCAAGCATTTGAGCCAAAGTTCAATTACAATTGGTACACTTTGACATGTTTGCACTAGTATACCAATCGGTTCTCAGTCCAATCAATTCAATTTACTAATTCAGTCATGTTCTAAAAACACTAGTTGTACTAGCCCGATTTTTCAATGGTGTCTAAAATAGAGGTTTCAGAACTCTATTTCCATAAATCGACTCCGTAAATATTAAATATTAATATTTACTATATTAACATTCACTAGTCTATTATAGAAATATATCAAAGTTTGGTCTAGTAAATTTGTCGAATTGATAGTTAATTAAGATACTGAGACTAAATTGTAAAAGTCTTATCACTGTAGATTTTTAAATATCTAAAGCACTAAAATGGTAATTTAACCATTATAATTTCTTAAATGGTGTGGAAAGGTATTAAATTCCACTATCTTGTTATTTGTAATTAATTTTTAATTAATTAAAGTTTAAATAAATAATTATGATTAATTATATTTTAATTACAAGCATATAAGTTAAAGCATAAAGATGTCACCTTTATTTTCTTCATCTTCTTCAACCTTGTCATGAGAAAGAAAAGAAAGCCTAAAAAAAGTTTCAAACATTCAACCCTCAAATTGGTAAGCTTTACAAGTAATTTTCTTGTAACTTTTATGTTTTTGAGGTCAATAGAGCTTGATTTAGCTAGCTCATGTACCAATTTGTAAAGTTGTTAAAATTTTTTAAAGTTTCAATTGATGATTTATTGAAGAAATAGATGTTAAATTGATAGATTTTAAGCTTAGATGTGAAAAATGATTGAATTGTAAAGTTTATTTGTTAGTTTTGTACAAAAGTACTAAAGTTTATAAATTGCACAAAATACAAAACTTTAGGGGCATTCAAAAAATGGAATTAAACTGGTTCATGCATATTATGGGATACTATAAAAATGTTTGGTATTGATAGATTATTTAAAATAATTGTTTAAATCAATAATTGAATCAAACCAAGAATAATCAGAGAAATTGTGGAATAGTTCTTAAAGATTCAATTTGCTTGTTGTTTTGACCAAGTAAGTTTATATGGTATGATTAAATTTAAATTTTTATATATTTGAATTATGAATATGTGTATGTTTGGTTGTAATTTGAATTGTTTGCAATTTGGTACAAAATGTGAGATATGTACTAAACTATAAAGAAATGATTATATGTTTTAAAGATGTCCGAGTGAACGTAGTAAAGGATAGGATACGATTGGCATGCCAATAAGGTTATATGCATACTTCTATGAGATATGTGATTATGCAAGATACTTGATTGTACAAAGATCATTACAGATTTATATTGGGATCCAACATTTGTTTTGGATCATCGAGTATTGTCTGTCTCTACAGAGACCCTAGTGTCGGGGAGGGATGTATTGTTGTATGATTATGCGAACGGTTGCTTATAGGTTTTGCACTTCAGTGCCCTTGTGTGTTATAGTTAAAGCACTTACGAGCTATCTGGTATGGTGTGGTTTACCCGTGTTTTTTCGAGTCTATTTTACTAGGGTTCATCGGACCGAGTGGTTAATGAAAAATGAAAGATTGAAATGGCACAAAATGAATTCGATATTCAAATGATAGATTATTGAATAATTAGAGTATAAAGCTTTCAATTTATATATGTGATTACATTATTCCTAAATTGAATGAGATTTAAGTTTGTTATATATTGTGACGTGTACTTGTGATATTTGTAAGAACCTAAATTTCAGTAATGTCAGAAATAGTGATTCGAGATCACTAAATCCAATGAGAGAGTTTGAAAATTTTATTATTTACTATTTGTGAAATAAATATGAATTTAGGAAAGTTATAGAATAATAATTGGTGCTTTAAAAAGAATTAATTGGTTAATTAGTCTCGAAAATGAGGAATCGAGACCTCTATTATATAAAACAAGCCATAAATATTTTTATAAATATTTATGGGGTGTCAATAAATTAGTATTAAAGTTTCGCTAGAAAATTTTAACGTTTTGATAGTCAATTTATTAAAAAGGACTAAATTGAAAAAAATGCAAAACTTGTGAAAGTGATTAAATAGCTTAATTGAAGAGTAAAGGAGGACCAAAAGGGTAAATGGACCCTTCTTAGATGGTTGAAGCGGCATAAGAAGAGAAAAATCTGAAAAATGGGTGAAATAAGGGCAAAATTAAAAATTTTGCAAATTAACTAAATAAAATAATAATTAAATTGAAATTCTAGACAAATCTTCACATTTCTTCGGCCAAAAATAGCCATTAAAGGTCTTTCTAAGTTGGTTTTTCATATTTTAGCTACAAGTAAGTTCAATTCTTGATTATTTCTTGTAATTTTTGTGATTTTGATACGTTTACAAATAGGTCTAATTATATAATCCATTAGTTTTTTATTCTATGGAAAATTTTGAAAGTTACCATGGATAAGTGATGGAAGTTTATGATGAATTGACATGAATTTTAAGCTTTAATTTTGTTATGTGATGATTTTATTTTGTAATTTCAATAGAAATTGATATTTAGGACCTAATTGTGAAGGAATTAGAGTTTTTTGTTGAAATTATAAATTTCAAAGGTTGAGAAATAGCCTATAATATGTAGGTAAAGTGTTAATTGAGAAAAATTAACTCAATTGATGGGCTAATTGGTTAGGGACTACATTGTAAAAAAATGTAAAGCTTAGGGTAAATGTGTAATTTTGAAAATTGAAAGACATAAATTATAAAGTAGATTGGAATTGAATTAGATGCTGATGAATAAGTGATTCTATTATTATAGATCAAGAACCCGAAAGCAATCGAGGAAAAGAAAAAATAGTAGAGTAGTCCTTGAACTATTACAACTTATGCAAATTTGCCCAAGTAATTTCATATGGCTGAATTTTAATGATTAATTGTAAATTTTATGAATAATATGATGTATTGGCTCATACGTTTATTGTCAAGATGTGAATATTATTAAAGTATGAAAGGTAAATTAAATGTTCAAATTTAGTAGAACGCAGGGTTGGGTACTTTCGCTTAGTGATAAAAGATAAATTGACGGAAAAGACCATGGTTAGACCATGGTAGTATATGTATCCTTATAAGACCATAGCTGGGTTATGGCGTCGATATGTGATTATGTGTAAGACCATAACTGGGCTATGGCATCGATATGTGATTATGTGTAATACAATAGCTGGGCTTTGGCATTGATATGTGATTATGTGTAAAACCATAGTTGAACTATGGCATTGAGAAAATGAAGTACTCAATTTCGTCATACGTTCTCTAATTTGACAGGGCTTGGTAAGTGGTACGTAACTTTAAGTGATAAATTTTAGTGAACATTGAAATTGAGCTCAATTAAGTGATTTCATCATTTAGTTATTGTGTTTGGCAGGATGAGTCATTAAATTATATGTTTGTGAATTGTTATGATTAGTTCGGTAAGATTTATTTTAAATGCTTATGAAATTACTAAGCTTCAATAAGCTTACTTGTGTGGTTTAAATATTCCTTGTAGATAACTGCGAGATTTGAGGATCGGATCAACACATCAAGCAACACTATCTAGATTTCTCCAGTAGATTTTGTTAAACATCTTTTGATTTATATGGCATGTATAGGGTTAATTTGATTAATGAAATAGTTTAATTGCAGTGTAAGACTTTAAAGATTAAATATATTTATATTAGAAATTGATGTGCTTGTGATGTTATGTCATATTGAATGTATGTTTTGGCTTGAAATGGTTGTTTGATTGGGCTATATTGGTATATGAAAATGTTTATGTGCAGGTCTATTGTGTAAGGTGAGAAAAGTGGCCTTAAAATGGCCTATTTTTGTCCATACGGGTAGACCCATGGGCGTGTATCTTAACCGTGTGTGACGCACAACCTAGCACATGGGCATGTGGTTTGGTCATGTGTCCCTTACACTATAAAATTGAGAAATAGAATGCTCAAAATTGAGCACACGGGCAGAGACACGGGCGTGTGTCTAAGCCGTGTGAGACACAAGGCCTAGAACATGGGTGTGTAATATGGCTCTGTGAAACCTATACCTAAACCTCAAAAATTAAATTAACCACACGTCCTAGCACTCGGACGTGTGACTTAGCCGTGTGAATTCAATTTCTTCATGCCTTAGAAGTTAGAGAGTTACACGGGTTAGGGACATGGGTGTGTGCAGCCACACGGCCTAAGACATGGGTGTGTCATATCAGCCATACGGCCTAAGACATGGGTGTGTCATATGATCGTGTAAACCACACGGCCTAACTAAACAGACGTGTCCCTTACCACAAGGGCGTGTGATCCCTATATAAAAAAATATGAAATTTTGCTAAAAATTTCTTGAGATCCTGATTTAGTCCCGATTTGATTCTCATGTTCGATTTGGGCCTCGAGGTTCCAGTTAAGGGTTAGTCTTGGGAAATGAATAGTATTTAAATTGAATTTTCTGTAAATGTTCTGTAAATTCTGGTAATGCCTCGTAACCTTATTCCGGCAACGGATACGAGTTAGAGGTGTTACAATATTACATGATTGATTATATGTTAAACACACCTTGTTAATGTTGTGGATTGTCATGTCTAGCCAAATGATGTCAAGCTTAGTAGCTTATTGTCTTTAATTGAAAGATAAGGTAAGTTTTTGTTTAATGCCTGTGAACTTACTACGCATTTGATATGCTTACCCCGTTGTTTTTCCCTTTCTCTATAGATTTCAACTTGTGAATCGTCCAAAAGCTCACACAATCTTGTTTTCAAATTGGTAGCTTTTCGATCATTTTAAGTCCGGTTTGGTGGCATATACATAGGTGTTTTGTATTTGTTAACTTAAAGTGTTAGTTATAGCTTAAAACTTTTCCAACATTTGATTTTAGCAATGGAATGCCTTGTTGAAACGGTGTGTTTTGGTAAATGGTTTGTGATATGTATGTGTCATATGAAATGACATATTTGGAATTGGTATTAATGAAGTTAGTATATGCTTAATTGTTGACATGTATGCATTGTGGATGGTTTGATATGTCTAATGGCAAAATAGATGTTATAAGTTGATATGAATTAGGTTGTGGTCATTTACACTTGAATGGTGTGTATTTGAAGTGTTTGGATGCATGTGTGGCTAACCATTTATGCTTAAGTTGATGAATTCTGAGATAGTATTGGAATAGGTACCAAATGACTTAAAATTTACCAAAAACAAAGTCTATGTCTTGATGAGCATTCTTTCTCATCGCAACGTCAACCGACAATGAATCACATCAAGATGTTGAGTGATCTGAGGTCACAATGTGACAAATTTTTTGGTGACATCATGATGAGGAGGAAGTGACGTCACGATGTAGGCCTTGAGATTTTAAAACTTTACAATTTGGTCCTATTTCATGCTCGGGTCAACAAAAGAACTTTTGTAAGCTTGATTAAGACTCAAATTTGATTGAGTATCATAATGTAAATGTGTTTAACATATAATTGTATGTTTGAATGATTATGTTATTGTATAATTGAATGTAGTTACTCCGACAATGAATGTGGCGTCTTATAGCTCAAACTTAGCGATCAGGTTGGGCGAGGGGTGTTACATTGATTATGATTAAGCTCAATTGTTGGCTTGAAATAAAAACTTCAAATCCACCATTGTATGCCTTTGTATCATCACCAACCCCGGATATGTTACCGCGCCTCCCTCTTTCGTCTGACCATTTAGATCATAAAGAATGGCACCTAAGGACTTGAACCTTCAAAACCCAAAATGGGTATGGATCCTCTTGTATCTTTTGCTTTTTGTTTTCATTTAATATAGGTTGTGTTGAGTGTTGTGGTTGGATTTTGGATTGATGATCGCGAGTGAGAATGAAGGTTGAGTTGATCAAGTTCATTCTCCATCAACTAATCAGAACAAAATGGTGAAAATATGTTTTTCATATCATAATGTCGTTAATTATTTAGCAGGTCAGTGATTAAAAAAATGAATTCAAATAATTTAGTAATTAAATTAAAAAGTTGACTAAAATAAAAAGAGGTGAAAAGTTTAGTAAGGATTAAAGTAGTTTACCTCAGTAAAATTTGTGATATATACTTTTAACTCTAGCAGGAGTTAACCAAATATAAAATATGTTAATCTCATTTATAAGGGTGGGTTTGGATGGACGATTGGGTGCAATGTAGTGTGTTTAGTTTACTTTTTGTCTTAGTTATAGTATTTAATCTCACCGCTAGAATTGTTTTTACACTAACCGCAGATAAACGCACCACCTATTCAAACCTACCTTAAGAATGGTCCGAATTAGACTTGTCTATGGGTTAGGTAAGGCTTTCCCGAAAAGTGAAAAAGTTTAGGTAAAAATATAGACTCAAAAAATGGATTTGAGCAAAAAAATAAGGTCAATTTAGAAAATAGATCAAGCCTCGGGAAATTTTTTTGGCCCGGTCCTGGGTCGACCCGACCTAAATTTGAAAAAAACCCCTGTTGCTTTGTTGCTATTTTCCCACTATTTTGCTTTTATTTTCCTACTATATTCCCATTGTTTTGATGTCATTTCACAACTATGTTGCTACTATTTTATTGTTATCATTTGAATATTGTATAACTCTTATTTTATTGTTAATTCTGCTACTATTTTAGAATAATTTGCTTGTTAAATTACACTTTATCTTAATGTTATTTAAGTATAAATAAGTTTTTAATTTATTTTCAATTTGTTAGAAAATATTTATTCTAATGTTTTTAGTATTTTTAATGAATTATATTTTAATATTTTATAAAAAATAAAATAAAAAATTTTAATACGAATGAATTGGGCCGATTTTAAATTTTAATATTTTTATTTGAGTCGAACTTAAAAAAATTTAAATTTATTTTTTAAGCTAGGTCAAATCCAAAACCAAACTTATCAATTAAAACTAGAATTTTATTAGAACTCGGCCTGACCCGGTCCTATCCAACCCATACAGAACTCTAGTCCAAACCAAAGTGGCATTGTCACCCTTCACTCTCGTGCCGTCTTGTTTGACCGATTTCTCTGTCTCCGTGGAGTTGTTTTTCCGGAAAAGAAGAAGGGAAAAATAATAATCCATTAGGCTCAGCCAATCGTATTAAGTTCCCATCTGACGTGGTGATACCCTAAACATTCCTCCCCTTTTTGAGTCACTCGCTCTCTCTCGCTCGTGCACTAACTGATCTCTCAGATTCTCGCACACTCTCCTGTTCTTCAATATGAAAACAAACAAAAACCAAAAGAAACAAATCGAAGGATCCAAATAATCCCTCCAAAATTCCCTCTTTACCAAAAAATTAAAAAGGAAAAAACCCAAAACCCTCTCTCCCTCCCTCTCTCTCTCTCTCTCTCTCTTTTTACTTCTCTCAAAAACCCTAAAATTTTCATTTTCCTCCTCCCTCTCAAAAACCTTGATCTTTCCATACAACCCAAACATAAGCCCCAACATGAGAGCACCATTTCTAAGCCTTTACCTAATCTGGTTATTTTTCAATTAGGGGTTTCCCCCTTTCTTTTCCTTTGAAAATTTGATCTATTGGGTTTTCTTTTTGTTTCTCCTCTTTCTTATATGAATGGCTACAGGGAAAACTGAAGGTGAAGAATCAAAGAACAACAACAAAGTTTATACCAGGAAAACCCACAACAAGCCCAAAAATCCCTCTTTTTTCCCTCACCAATCTTCTCAGCAAACTCTACCCACCACTACTACAGCTGATTATCTCAACTCCTCTCAGCAGCTGCCACCCCAACACTTCGATGCCGTGGCGTCAGATGATTCGTCTAGCCATAATCAGTTGGAGCGGGGTGCACAAAATGCTACCAACGGGACTGCAACTTCTGGGTATGTAAGATATGACAACGTTGTTAAGATTAACTTGAATGTTTTGTCCAAGAACGATGTTAGAGTTTTGCAGAGGAAGTTAACTAGAGAACTTGAGCAAGTTAGGGGTTTACTTAAGAAATTTGATGCTAAAGAAGGTAGGTTTAGTGGTGGTTATTCGAATTCGCGGGTCTTAGGGAATGAGGATGTTGATAGATGTGGTGGAAGTTTAGTTAGAGTGAACTCGGATGTCGGTTCTGTGGAATTGCCTAGTTCAAGGCCTTTTCATGGATTATCTGTGTCAGTGGCAGAGAATGATCGGAGTAACAATGGCAATGGTGGTGGGAATGGGAGTGAGTTTGTGGAGAAAGAGAAGAGAACCCCAAAAGCAAATCAGTATTATAAGAACTCGGACTTTGTTTTAGGGAAGGAGAAGTTGAAGCCTGTTGAGAATAAGAAGAAGATGAAACCAAATGTTGGGAAGAATAATGTGAGACTAGTGGGAGATGGGGTTGCAGCAGAGAAGTTATCAAGTCGGATGTTTAAGAGTTGTAGTAATTTGTTAGGGAAGTTAATGAAGCATAAGTTTGGTTGGGTTTTTAATAAACCGGTGGATGTGAAGGGACTTGGGTTGCATGATTATTATTCAATTGTTAAGCATCCTATGGATTTGGGTACGGTGAAGACTAGGTTGAACAAGAATTGGTACAAGTCACCTAGGGAGTTTGCGGAGGATGTGAGACTAACTTTCAGTAATGCAATGCTGTATAATCCAAAAGGACAGGATGTTCATGTTATGGCAGATACATTGTCAGGGCTATTTGAAGAAAAATGGGCAGCTATAGCGTCTGAGTCTAACCTTAATAGGAGGTTTGAAAGGAGTCATGATTACAGTTTGCCAACTCCCACTTCAAGGAGAATTCCAGCTCCAGCTCCAGCTTCAGCACCAATTCAATCTCATGGCCCTCCTGCTCTAGCTCATTCATCACTACCATTAGAAGCTAGGACTCTTGAGAGGTCAGAATCCATGAAAATGCCTGTTGACCCCAAATCAAGAGATGTGGACTTGACTCCTACTGATAGGATTGGAGTACCAAAGAAATCCAAGATAAAGGATCCTGAGAAGAGGGATATGACTTATGAGGAGAAGCAGAGACTCAGTGTAGACCTTCAAAACTTGCCTTCAGAGGAACTTGATAGCATTGTTCAGATTATTAAGAGGAGGAATGCGGCACTTTTTCAGCAAGAAGATGAGATTGAGGTGGATATCGACAGTGTTGATCCAGAAACGCTTTGGGAACTATATAGATTTGTGACCAACTATAAGAAGAGTTTGAGCAAAATCCAGAAAAATGCTGAAGTTGCTCTTCAAGCAGATACTGAAGATGACCATAATATTCAGGAGACTGTAAGATGATGGACAAGTGACTTTTGAACCTCCAATTGTTTTGCCTGTTTGGAATTTTTGTTCACTGAAACATTTTGTTGTTATTCTTTTTGCAGAATCTGGAGCCACCTGCTAATAAGGTATCAAAAGTAGCCGAAACAGGTAATCACTGTGTACCTGCAATAATTTGCTTTCCTTGGTATACTATTCACTTGTTTAGGTCTGAAGAAGATGAATTTTTCATGCACTCATTATTAAAACTGGTTGGATTGCTAAGCAGTGGAGAGGATTGTTCCTACATCACCTCCTATTCATGGAAAAAGGCAACAAAATGAAGAGAGTGGATCAAGTAGTTCAAGCAGTTCTAGCAGTGACTCTGGATCTTCATCAAGTGGTAAATATTGAAGTTTTGCTTTCATTATGCTCATATGAGTGTATATATGCTAGATTTCTTACACCCCTACTTTCATGCAGGTTCTGACAGTGATAGTTCATCTTGATAATGTGAGTAGTTCACCTTGTTTTTAATGGACTTAACTGAGGTAGGGCCATAAGGGTCATTATCTTGGCTAATGAATTTTTTCGATCCTTATTTCTTGTATAAGTAGTGCAATTGTATCTTTTATTATGTTTGCATTGAATTTCATGTGAAACACATATCAAGATACAAGGTTACGTAGTTTTTGATCCTTCTGATGCCTGTTTTGTTTTCTTCCTTTGATGGCTGTCCTTATTATGATGAGTAAAAAAGGAACTTTAAGATGGTTTTGGTCTCATGTCCTGAAATTGGACCATAGTAGGAACATGTGCCATGCATGTTGAAGATGCTTGTATGGCAATTTGAAAATTTTGATGACCAATGTTTTGCTGTTGTCGTATTCTGCTCATGGATCATATATATCATTTTAAGTACTTTCCTCTTTTCCCCCCACCCTTCCCATTAGTCCATAACATTTCTCAAGTCTTCGTTTCACTTCAGATCGTTGTATCTGTTGCTGAATTGCTGATTACATTTCATCCTGATTCATTTCTATCTTCCATCACATGATTGCCTATATCACCGAGACCTTAATCACGACTATGAGAGCCCAACATTTCATCCCGATTCATTTCTATCTTCCATTACATGATTGCCTATATCACCGAGACCTTAATCACGACTATGAGAGCCCAATTCAGAGTTCATCTTTTTAATTTTGTGGATTTAAATTTGACATGAATCTTTTGTTTTAAACATCACGTTCATGGTTATTGAGTTCTAAGCAAAGCTTAAACCAAGCGGAAATGTTGATTCATTTTAGATATGTATCATGCAGTTATCTTTGTTTCTCTACATTTGATGAGATTCTTGTTGCATTTTGTATAGATCATCTTATGATGGAAGGTGATTCAAGATCATTACAGAGTAGCAACCGACAACTTTAGAAAAATGTGATTCTACCATTTTAGAAGGGGGATGAATGACATTAAACACTCGATTTTGTTTTTGTACAACTGAAGTGTGCAAAGCTGCTTCTTTCAGTTAACATCATCCGAATCTCATTATCTTTGTTTTGGACAAATTGTAACATAAACATAGTTGAAGGGAAAACAAGTTTCTTTGTAGGTCGTCCAATGTTCCATGTTCATTAGCAGCTTGTCTCTATCATCTCTTCAAATCCTTTTTTTGCACACCTCTACCTTTTAACAGAAATCATAGGAAGGGGATTTTTCAGATTAAACATGTTAACCCAATGCCAAGGTTTAAGAATTACGTGTGATTTATCTGTAATGAGCACCCATATCTACCCTTCCTTTTATAACATCTATCATATTTTTCTATATTTTATATTATATAATGTGTTTGATTGAGTTGGTGTTTTGAATTAGTCAGGCGTCAAAATATTGTCCCTTTACAAAGTAGGATTGTGGCCAAATTTAAAAATAATTGAGTCAACTTTTATATTTAAAAAGTTAAAATTTCTTCAATTTATAAATCCAGCCCGAACATCAACATTATTAATTTTTTTTTATATCAAATATACAACAAATTTCAAAAAATAAATTATTACTAATAAATTAGGTATAGTGATTATAAATAAAAGGAATGAAATTTAACTAGTGTTTAAATAAAATTATTAACATAATTTTGATTTGATTTAATTCTTATAAATTATTAACACAATTTTAAGATTTATCTTTGAATAAAATTTAACTAGTGTTGATTAAGTTACAAATCTCAGCCCAGAAAAAAGGGTGAGCCCAAATTCTAATACAAAAGATGAGTTGTTGGCCCAAAACCAAAGTGGCTCACACAATTAGGTCCTTATAAAAATGACACACGCGGAATTCTTAGGTTCTATCATCTTCAAGCCTCAAGTTGAAAGACGGTCTCTCTTTTCTCTGAGTTTCGTAGGGTTAGGGTTTTAAGGGTAAAGCATCCTCCAACATGCAATACATGGATCCAACTAAGAAACGCAAGTTAGATGAAAACGGTACTGTTTCAGCGCTGTCGGAACCTGACCCTATCACAAAACTAACCCCACAAGATGGCCGCAAGCTTATTGAGCGATTCACCGTCGACCAACTTCTCGACATCCTCCAAGACGCCGTTTGTCGTCACGTCGACGTTCTTTCAGCCGTTCGATCTATTGCCGATCAAGATCCGTCTCAACGGAAGCTCTTCATACGTGGGTTGGGTTGGGATACCACAACTGATGGCCTTCGTTCACTCTTTTCGGTCTATGGAGAACTCGAAGAAGCGGTTGTTATCCTCGACAAGACTACCGGGAAATCGAAAGGGTATGGATTCGTTACGTTTAAGCACGTAGATGGTGCTTTGCTTGCTCTTAAAGAACCCAGTAAGAAAATCGACGGGAGAGTCACCGTGACCCAGCTGGCGGCGGCAGGGAATTCGGCGACGAATAGTAACCCGGTGGATATTCATATGAGGAAGATTTATGTAGCCAATGTACCGTATGATATGCCGGCGGATAAGTTATTGGGCCATTTTGCTCAGTATGGGGAAATAGAAGAGGGGCCCTTGGGGTTCGATAAGCAGACGGGGAAATCAAGGGGTTTTGCCCTTTTCGTTTATAAGACAGCAGAAGGGGCTCAGGCAGCGTTAGCGGAGCCTGTAAAGAACATTGATGGGAGACAAATGAATTGTAAGCTGGCTATTGAAGGGAAAAAAGGGAAGCAAGGACAAGATGGGATGATGCAAAGTGGCGGTGGGGTTCCGGGAAACACAGAGATGGGAATGGGAGGACATGGTGGAGGATATGGTGGGCCGGGTGGTTACGGTGGGTTTTCAGGTGGGATGCAAGGGCCGCCTGGTCCCATGGGTCATCCTCATCCCTTGAATTCATCAGGAGTCGGAGTGGGCGCTTTGAGTGGAAATGGCGGTGTTGCTGCTGGGGGTTATTCTGGACTTGGTGGGCCGTATGGTGGGTATGGTGGACCAGGTTCAACTGGCTATGGTGGACCGGGATCAGCTGGTTATGGCGGACCAGGTTCAACTGTTTATGGTGGGTTGAGTGGTGCTGGTGCAGGGGGTGGGTTGGGTGCTGCAAGTGGAGGGTCTTCATTGTATAGAATGCCGCCGAGTTCTGCTGGGATGCCAACTGGTGGTTATCCAGAGACTGCTCATTATAGCTTGTCTTCCTCGGCTGCTTTCCCTAGTCAGCTTCACCAAGGGGCTGGGACATCCCCTGCGCCAAGAGTTCCGCCTGGTGCAATGTATCCCAATGGGCCACCGTTCTACTGAGGTTATTTTCCCTGATTTAGCATTCCTTAAATTCATTATACTACATGAGGTGTTATGCTTTTTTTTACTCTCTGCCGATTGAGAGTGAGTTAATTTTGTGTTTGTGCTTGTTCATGTTCTTTGTTGTGGGTATTTGTTCCTTGTTTGTTCTTGCTTCAAAATCTGTGGTTCTTTTCCTGCTTTGTTTGGTCAGCATTCTGTTACTTGTGTGCTATAAACCTGTATAGTTGTCTGCGTATGGTGATTTTACTTCTTTTTGTAGAAGATACCATATATGGTCAAATTTTGTTTTTTCCAAAAATGGTTTTTCACTTTTGCTGGTTTGTTTTGATATCTTCTTTTATTTGCCTGTATCTTTTGTGAAAATTATATGCCCCTATTGTGTAGACAACTTTATTTATCTATGGTTGGTGTTTAATATCTATGCTAGAAACCTCTGATTGAGTTACCGCCCCCTAGGAGTCGGTTGATCTCTATTCTTTTGTGAAATTATCTACAAAACTATAGTGAACCTTTAAAATAAAGGACATAAGTGTCGTTATATATATTTTTTTATTTTTTAATAATCAAGTATGCAAATGAGAAAATTAGCATTCCCATACGTTATGGAACCTTTTCCCCTCCTGTGTATTATCACTTACTTATTTTCACCTACATAGTGAGTGTTCTGGAATTCTTTAATGGTATGGCACTAAGGTTTCCTTCTTTTTGTCTCATATTTGTTTCCCTTTTGACTTGTTGTGTTGATAAAGTACAAATCTTTTGGGTACACTTAAATTATCTTGGTTGGTTCTATTTTACTGCTACCAGTTGGAGAACAGATATATATACAATTGATATTGGATGAGATGTCCATCTATGTGATCAGTTTTGCAGATAGGATAGCAGTTCTCTTTCATGTTTGAGTTTGCTGTCTCCTTTCAATGCTTATGCAGTTTCTTGAGTGTCTTCCTCGGTAGTATCATTTAATATTCCAATTCTGTATGGCCCACGCTTTTGCATTTCATTTGATTGCATCTAAAGAAAAGAAGAGTGGATTTCAATCTCTATATGGTGCCTCGTATTCATTATTATTTCCAGTTTAACTTGCCTTAAATATGTCATTTTTGCATTGTAGATTATAACTTAGTTGTTCATCTTTCTTATGATTTGCTTCTGGCGCCTTGCATGCCTTTTTGCTGTTTATTTCAACTGTTAACTAATCAGAGGGAATATTATCTTCATTCATTTCAAATGAAATCTAGCTTTCCATTATTTGTTATTCCAAATTTTTTTGAGGAAAAGTTTTCCATCACTGTGAAGTCTTAAGACATTTTTTTAAATGTTTTTTGTGCAATTTAGATAGACATATGTTTATATATATATTCTCACTATGATTATTGCAATTCCTTGTGTTTCTGTTTGTTCTTTCTTGTTCATTTGAAAAGGGACAAATGTCTGAGCTTATCCCTACATGTAAGTACAGCGGTTATGCATGTGTTTTTGTTTCGCTAGTGTTGCTTTAATACATTGTTTTCAATTAGTTTTTGACAATTCATTTTTTTGCTTGATGATGTGAAATGATGAATTTAGTTATAAATGGGTGTTTGATTCAGGTTTATGACAGCTTGTTGGGCGCAGATGCTTTTTGTGGTTCTGGTGATTGCCTGAATGCAGACTATATATACTCTGGCTTGATGAATGCATTAGCTGGGCTCTTACAGCCACTTCTCTTGATTTGCTCCTTTAAGATGTTTGTTTCTGAGTGCTGGTTGGCAAAACATGTGATCTAGACTAGTTTTTCTGTGTTCCATTAGGAACTCTTGTTGCAGTGGTACCTTTTAGTTATTAGTATATTTTTTTAATAATACAAGTAGTGACAGTTTTTTGCCTATTTTTGCCGGTATCCATGGTTGTTGCTGCATCTCCTCTACTTGGAAGTTTATTTTTTTCTTGGTTGGTATCACTGTTCTTATTGATTTTCTATTAGGTACTCTGCTGGACCATACAAAAAACAGACATGCAGCTCATTTTTTGAAGTTAAAAGTAGTTATTTATTTTGCTGTATAAATTAATGGGTTGTAGAGAATCTCTCTCCCAGAGAAGTGTTACTGGACTGTTATTTTGCATAAAGTCGTAACACCATTTTCTAATGTCAACTTTTGTGTTCTTGTTACACTGCTGTTGTACTTGGCTTAATTACGTGTTAAAGTTGCCACCCAAAGATGACTTCAAGCTTATTGTGTCATCAAATTATCATATAAATGCGAGAGTTTTGGTAGTGTTGGACTCTCCTCCCCACCTGATACTTGACTGATGTACCTTTTTTCTCCAAGTGGAGTATTTCTTCTCCTTGTTGTGTATAAAATTTGTAGAATGCACAAATATCATGGACTTCTTGGGTGGGTTCTTGTTTCAGTTATGAACCTAATGATGTGAGAGCAAGTATTTCATTAAGCATACCAGTAAATTGTCAGTTGCTTCTTGATCTGGTGCTGCTATATGTTGAGTGTTGGCGTACTTAATCAGCAGTTTGCTTGTATAATCTGTGTAGTTTTTTCCCCCTTTTTGGACTTGCACATGGACTCTTTCTGTGTACCACTTCATTGGCAACATAAACCGAGTCTCTCTCTCCTATCTGCCGCATCATTCTTTGTTGACATATTTCTTTTGTTCAGTGGGGTTTGGACTGTGTGATCGCTATGCATTAGAGCTGGTATCTTGATAGGTTTTGTGGATATGGCTGGTTGAAAAGCTAGCTTTTATTTTCCTTTTCTTTTAACTATAGTTCTGTAGTTCATGAAATTTTAAGCTTACTTACTGAAACCTTAGGTCAATATCCAGTTCGAGTGGAGGTGATGTATCTGTGAAACAATTTCCTTGTGGGTTATGATTGTGCTAGCTGATTTTGATATCTGTACCTACTCAATTCTCTTGGTATGTTCCTCTAAAAGGAGGCTCTTGGTGTCAGTGCTTTCAAGTGGTTTGAAGAAATCCTTATATCCTATTTTTGTCGTGTAGTTGCCAAAAATGTGCCTCAAATACTATTTTGCAGACTGAATTATCTTTGAGCTTTTAACTTTGATTCTTCAATACCATGCTTCTTTGTTAACTTTACGAAAATGGGATCTGTTTTACTTGATGAAAGATGAGGCTATTTGGTCTATAAGATTTAAATCAACACAACCATTCAACTAGTTTCATTGTCATCCTCTTTGGCTTTTTCCATTTGTATATCTATTTTGCTTTCAAGAAATTTTGTTTTGTTAAGGAACCAGGAGTATATTCCTCCCATTCCCCCCCCCCCCCCCCCCTCTTTTATTGATGGGTAGGTAGGGAAGTGTGTGACTGACATGTTTTTAATGGTGATGGGTGGGATTAATGCTCTCTTTATATTATGCTAACTGGCATTGGTACCTTCTTTCCCCCTTGTTTTGGCCATCTGCTGTGGAACACCGAGGCATAAATAAAACCAACCTCGAAAGGTCAGATGGAAGGCGTATGATTGACTTGGCTCCACCACAGCACTCAAAAGAAGCAAGATTGGACACATTCACTAGAATGTAAAATTACCATTAGTTCCCAGGGGAGCTTGCCTATACTGACAAAATCAGCATCAGATGCCTAACCTGGAGTTATGCGGTAGTGTGCGTCTCAAGTGGTTTTAATTGGTTTACTGACCATACATTTGTAGCCCTTATTTTCTTCTGGCCCAGCATATATTTGTAGCTTATCCCCTAGAAATTCAGTCATGAAGATTCCTTATTCCATAGTCTTGTGTATGTATACATGGATTTTTGTATCAAAGGGAATATATACATGGATTAAAAGTGGGAATGAAGATTAACATATATCTTTGGCAATTCTTCCTATATTTTTCAACTCCTTTGAAAACCTCACATTTGTAAATTCCAATAATATGACCCAACAAAACCTTTTTCTTTCTTTGTGTTTTATATATTTTACATGGTACCATAATCCATTAACTCTTTTCTATCTCAGTTCCTTTCCTTCTCTACTTTTTGGATGTGATAAAAAGCTTATCAGAATCTGACATCAATGACCACCTGTTTGGTTGATTGGTGTGGGGAAAGATGCTAAAGATCAAAGTAGCATATTCCTCAAAATTAATTTGGTCGGTTTGTATAAGAAAATAATTAAAACATCGAATGAAGTACTAGAAATATAAAATAACACGATGTATGGGATTATTTAATT
The DNA here is from genome assembly GCA_020496765.1 of Gossypium stocksii. Classification (NCBI taxonomy): domain Eukaryota; kingdom Viridiplantae; phylum Streptophyta; class Magnoliopsida; order Malvales; family Malvaceae; genus Gossypium; species Gossypium stocksii. The sequence continues at coordinate 8,153,748 of CM035621.1, read as the reverse complement.
TTTTAAATACTGAAAATATGTTAGGGAATTAGATAATTATAGTTTTGAAGTTTAAATAATAACCCAAAAAACGTTAGAAAAGTAAAAATCAATTGGTAAGCTCAAAAAAAGAGGAAAAAGGACATTTGGCAGCTACTGTAAAGCAGTAAAAGAGTGAACTTGTTATAAATACAAAAAACCCAGACATTTCTTCCTCCTCGAATCTCTCAATCAAGCCCTTCCAACACTCTTCAGCTTGAACTCTCCGCAACAATGTTTCGATCAGTAGCTCGATCGGCCGCTGGGAAGCACCTCCTCCGCCGAGGATATGCCACTGAATCTGTTCCCGACCGGAAGGTCGCGGTTTTGGGCGCTGCCGGAGGGATTGGCCAGCCCTTGGCTCTCCTCATGAAGCTTAACCCTCTTGTTTCTCGACTGGCTCTCTACGATATCGCTAACACTCCCGGCGTTGCAGCTGATGTCAGCCACGTCAACACCAGATCTGAGGTCCATATAAAAATTTGATCTTTTTTTTTTCCGTTGGATTTAGAATTCGTGTTTTATTTTATAGTTTTTATTAAATTTATTGTCAATAAAATGTGATTTATCTGTCTACATTGCGAAGGTATGAGTTGATCTAATGTTTTGTTGATGGAATTTCTGTAATGAATTAGTTGCTTAATTCCATTCAAATTTGACTTTGCTCTTATGCTTCCATCTTCGCGGAAGTTTATATTAATGCATCTGATTTAATTTGAGTATTGTATATATGTCTTTTCATTTGGTTTGATCACTTGACTCTTCTTGTTTTAAAGGATTTGAGATTTGGATTTTGTTGCTTGTTTATGCAATCTGTTTACCTGAGCATGTAGATGTCAATCTCCATGTTCATTTGACTGCTTTATTCCTTTAGCAACTTACATCCTTTTGTGCGTGTGACTTCAGGTTGCTGGATATGTCGGTGAAGATCAATTGAAGCAAGCTTTGGAGGGATGTGATGTTGTCATCATTCCTGCTGGGGTGCCAAGAAAGCCTGGTATGACCCGCGACGATCTTTTCAACATTAATGCTGGAATCGTCAAGGGTCTATGTGCTGCTATTGCCAAGTATTGCCCTAATGTGAGTTTGTATCCTTTTTTTTTTTCTTTAATTTGTCTTCTTTGGAGAACTATTTTATTTGGATCCTTCATGCTTCTAATACTTAAATTAGCTAGGTTCTGTTTCTTCTATATGACTGTTAAACTTGAACCAACGAGGGATTGCAGTCCTAGTGATTGGATAAGCTAAAATAGAATTATTTCTTATATACGATTTATACCCATTTCCTTGCTGTTTAAAATGTAATGGATAGTTTTGATAATTGAAAGATATTGCTTTGCACAAATGAATTATTTCTTTATGTTGCAAGCTTCTATAAGACTTTTCTTTCCCAACTATTTAATAAGCTGGTTTCATGGCTCAGGCACTTGTTAATATGATCAGCAACCCTGTCAATTCAACTGTTCCAATTGCTGCTGAGGTTTTCAAGAAGGCAGGGACATATGATGAGAAAAAGTTGTTTGGTGTAACTACCCTTGATGTGGTTAGGGCTAAGACTTTCTACGCTGGGAAGGCAAAAGTGAATGTTGCAGGTTTGTTGAATTCTCTACTTAAAAGGAAGTTATATATATTGCTATAAACAAAAGGAAAAAAAAGGGGTCGTTTACCACTCCTCCATTTCCTCTTTTGAGAACTTCGGTTATGAAAAATAAGCAATATTCCAAGTTGAGGGTTTCTGAAGTAGACCTTTTTTCTCCTTCATGAGAAGTCCTTTACTCATAAACATATTATAGAATCAGAAAATTTGGATTATAGAAAGTAACTATCTGATTGACAAAGTTTTTTCACTTTCTTGCAGATGTTAATGTTCCAGTTGTTGGTGGCCATGCTGGAATAACCATTCTCCCACTATTTTCCCAAGTACTTCCTTGTACCCTGTATCCCTTTTATCGTTGATTTTATTTCATATCGAAATGTATCTAATGCTTGACACTGCTGTGCCCCTTTCAGTTTTTTTGTTAATCATAGCCTTTGCTAAGTTTCATTTTAAATTTGTTTAGGCCACACCAAAAGCCAATTTGCCTGAAGAGGATATCAAGGCTCTAACAAAGCGAACACAAGATGGAGGCACTGAAGTTGTGGAAGCAAAGGCTGGAAAGGGATCAGCAACATTATCAATGGCGTAAGTATCAGTCATAACTTCATCACTTTCATGTTTTGATTTCCTTGCAATTGTATGTATAGTTGTTAAATGAAAGCATATGATCTTAACCTAAGTTGTCCTGCTTCTTTGTGCAGCTATGCTGGTGCAATTTTCGCTGATGCTTGCCTTAAGGGACTGAATGGTGTTCCTGATGTCGTGGAATGTTCATTTGTACAGTCAACTGTCACTGAACTTCCCTTCTTTGCTTCTAAGGTGATTTTTTTCAAAAGACCTTGACATATCTCAAGTTTTTGTCCATCCCGAATTTGTTATTGAATGGTTCTTGTGCTTCACTTGTTAGGGAGTGTCTAATTAACTAATGAATGGTTGTAGAAGGGTTGGAAGATATTTTGTATACAGACAGATGAAAGTCTCTGAGTGTTCAGGCATCCAAATAATATTAGATTGGATAGATACTTGGCTTTTACTTAATAAGGGACACGAAAAGAAAGAATAAGTCTTATTATTGATACATGTAAGTAATATCTATGGATGAAGTACACCAAGTTCCGAGTTATGATTTCTCCCTAAACCCACCCCCACTCTATACTTAAGCCAAACTCACTTAGCTTCTTGTCTTACACTTTACCAACCTTTTTGCGAACTATGCCCGGTTACGATTTATCAGCTTGAATTGAAAGGGTTTCTTTTCCTCTCCCATCACTCATTACCGTAAATTCTTTCTGTAAATGCAGGTAAGGCTTGGAAAGAATGGTGTGGAGGAAGTTATGGGGTTGGGTCCTCTCTCTGACTATGAGCAGGCAGGTTTGGAGAGCCTTAAACCAGAACTTAAAGCATCTATAGAGAACGGAATCAAGTTTGCCAACCAAAATTAAATTTATATTATTTGAGATATTCTTCCATTAGAACAATGAAAATTTTGCAGTTACTTCGGCTGCTATTGGTGTTCTTTTTCTTGCAGCATGCAGCATCGGCTTTGCTGTTGTTAATAGGATAGCCATACCATAAGTTTCCACTAATAATTCCCAGTGGTATGTTGCAGGGAGTGTGTGATTAAAAACCCGTTTTTGTTTAGGTGAGGGATGTTTAATTACAAACCATTTTAAATTTGTGATATTACATTTAATCTTCCTTGATTATTACGTCGTTGATGGTGATGAAGGCTTACTTTTTATCCTAAACCATCTTTTCTATTGCTTTTTTGAATATATAATATTTTGATAAGAGAAGGGAAATATGGCTGCTGCTCATTGCAGACAAATTGTTTTTAGTTGTTCAAAGGAATGTTCAAAAATAGTAAAAATTTTTATCCATCTAAATTGGTTTTTAGAATGTAATTATTCCAAAAAAAAATTGTAGGGACCTTTAAATGTTTATTTTATATTAAAACTCTATTTCATATATGGGTTCTTTTATAAGATCAGGTAAATTACATCATCATTTTTGTCATTTAATTAAAAAATAGATTTTAATCATTGAACTATTTAAAATTTTTTATTCAAGTCACAATAGATGGTATATAACTTTCTGCATCAGTAGAAAATTTTTTTTTAAGAAATAATTTTTGAATGTCACCAATATATAAATTAAAATTTAACAATTTATCCTATTACGATTTAATTTATTCAATTTAGTGACTAATGATATAATTTATTCTATTAAAAATTAATGTAGAGTGAGTCTATCTATAAATAAGTAAATAAATGATTTTAAAAAGTAAAATAAATATATATCTTAAAAACTATGTTCTTATACTATTCACAAGGACTATACTTCATTAAAAAGTGACATACCGTGGTGAATTTATAAATTTAATGCATCAAATATAAATTTGATAGAAAAACATACATTACTTAATATCAAACCCATCACTATTATTACGAGGAGGCGATGTGATTAATTAATGATAGTTTAATTGGTTCAAATACTAAAATAAAAATATTCTCGAAGATAAAAGATAAGTAAAATAAGACTGTCTATTAAGTGGGACAATTAAATGTACTGTCTTTTGACTTTACTTTGGATATTACTAGCTGTGAAATGGAATTTTGCTTTCAGTGTCGTAGATTCTTACAAAGGATAAGGACACGAACAAACCACAAAGCGTTACATGAATGTTGAAATGAGATCATCATCAGTCTGTTCCATGAATGTTCTAATGCTGAGGATAGGAGATGACATGTATAAACTATTTGCAACTTGTTCAAACTTACTTGTGGATTTCATCATGTGACAACAATCCAAATGAACCGACCATCGTACCATCTGAATCAAACAGCTTGCAGTTCTTAATTGGTATGATTCTCTCTGGATGGGGTTAACTTCCATCCCTTTAACTAACATTAAAATGACAAAACAGCTGTGAAAACGAACCACAAAAGATACCCTTGTCTTTGGATCGCATGTAGGGACGGCAGTGGCTGTTTCTGCATGTGTTTTGATCTTTCATAAATTCCAAATCATGGCCTTACGTTGTCATCGAAACAACCCTCACCCTTCATTGCAAAACTACTATAACTTTAGTTTTGATGTTATTCATCTTGGATTCGGCCAGCTGCTCAAACTCTTGCATTAAAAATCATTTACGCCCTTTAACTTTTCACTGAATTACAATGAATTAATTACCATAACAATGGATTCAGGAGCATAATCATTAATTTATTTGTTTTTCGTACATTAAAGGATTTTTGACCTTTCCAAAAGGTAGGCAAATGCAATATGTGAAAGAGGTTGACAGATGAAAGCTAAACGACACGCAGTCAACGACCCAACGATATCGTGCGATGATCGCTCGATTAGTAAGGGCGGGGGCGGCTCTTATATCTTTTATACGCACGACGTTGATCCTACGGTTCACCTGCAAACCTTAGCTACTACTCTTTCATTTCATTTCCTTTTTTTTTATTTGGATTTTTTTCCCCGTTAATTTTTGTTTTGCTCAACGTGTCGTTCAGAAAACTAGGGAAAAAAACGACTTGGAAAGTGAGCTAAAAAGCAAAAGCTAGATTCTGGGAATCAATCATTGTTCCCATACTTGAAGTGGGTAAGCATCGATTTATCTTGTTTTAGTTCATAATTGATACTGCTTATTATAGAATAGAATTTTTTGGGGTTGATTCTTTTGTTTACCTTTTGTTTGTGGAAATGATTTATATTCCACTTTAGGGGTTGATTTGTTTCATTGGAATCACCATCACCTGTTTGATTGTTTAGCTTTTAAATAGGTCAATCATTTTGGTATGGAAAGTAGTGAGGATGGGAAATTTCTTGATCCAAATGATTGGTTTAGGAAATTAATCATTTGATTAACAACTTCTTCATCTTCACTCGTTTCCTGCTAATAAGATTAGGCCAGGAAATGTTGTTCTGTAGATTGTCTTGCTCTTTCTTTCCAAGTATTCACATTCAAGTGTCCAGATTATGTTATGTTTGCAGATCATCAATCTGCTGAGCTTATGCCAAATTCTGCATCCATGGATCATGGAGGGTTCTTGATGGGAAGTTCATTATCGGTGTTATTTTTTTTTCTTTTTCTTTTAGTGTTTTCAGGTTGCGATTAGGTCATCTACAACATGAGAATTCCACTTTGTTCTGATGTGATCGTTAGCAATCTTATGATCTGCAACAGGATTTTGTTGAATTTCCTTATGATGTATCTTTGCAGGTATTATTACTTAATCTCGAATGCAATAGGCCAATGCAAAGCCGAATTCTTCATCGGGGGAACATGGATGATACTACGTCAGAAGCTACCAGTCCCTATTCAGCCTCAAGGATGGACAGTTCGTCGATGTATAATCAATCTAACAGTACTTATCAGTTTCATTCTCAGCAGCAAATGACACATTCCCAAGCAACCCAAGACAGGTTTCTTCAAGGAGAAGCTTCGCAACAGCCGAGAGCAGGATTTCTTGAAGATAAAATGAATGAAGATGTGAAAAAGGCACGCAAAAGGCAGGCTGATAAGAAGTATCGGCAAAAGAGAAAGGTAATGGAGGGATTAGGGATGGGATAGAATTATAAACTGAAGTACTGAATTAGTATGAAAAGAAATACTTTTATGTTATTTAACTTTGGCTTTCATTTGTGCAGGCTGAATTAGCAGAAATGACTTCCCAGAACCAACACTTGCAAGACAAAAACAGAGAGTTGAGTACTGAGAACAGACAATTAAAAGAGGAAAAGGAATCGTTGATTAATAAGAACACACAATTAGAAGAGCAGATCAGAGGACTGCAAGGCAAGGGACAACTTCCAGTGGAAGTTATGCAGAGACACGACAGTTATATTTCCCACCCAGCTAGCCAGGTTGATCAAAATGTTCATGTCCAGGTAGCAACTGTGTTGGCTTAAGATACCTGTAGTGATAAAAACCACATTGATCATACCAATTACTCCTCGCTAATATTATATCCTTTGTCTTAACTTGCAGGATCATGAAATGGAGGTTAATAATGATGACCATGTTTACAATGTATGATAAATTCTATAAATCTTGACTAATTACTGTAAAATCTTTGAAGGGGAACATTGATTTCAATCTCATTTACTTGCCTGTTTCTTTTAATTTACAGAACAACGTTTGTCCGGATAACTGCCACAATGCAGGAGCTATTGATGCGGTATAGCAATTCTTTCAACTTCTTTAACTACATTTGAATTGTGATATCTTGACAAGTTACTATTGTCTAGAAACCCTTTAGCGCAGTAAAGATTGTCCTAAATTACATATCATTCAATAATTACTTTGACTTACTGACATTATATTTTTTTCCCCAGCTCGATGGTTTTGCTTTAGATGAGTTACTACATTTATTGCCTCCTGACGATGAGATGACTACAAATGTAAGAATTGCTCTGAATGAGCCTACTACTGAACATCCAGAGAGTTCTCAGAGTGATTTGTATCCTGCTAGAGTGGCTAAGATCAAGTTGCAAAAGTTCCTAACAGACCTTGATGCAGAAGTTCCGAGCAACGTAGACCCCTTGGACTTCAGAGGCTTAGAGGGGGAGCAGAAAAGACTCGGGAGATTCAGTTTCCCATCGTCTCTGATTCCAACTGTTGAGAGAATAAAAAATGCTTATGGCGACATTTCTGCAACATGTCTAATAAGTCCCAGTGTTTCCGGAACGAGCTATGTTTTATTTTGTGCCGTGATCAGAGATATGGAGCATCTACAGCTTGATCAAGTTACCGAGGACATAATGGTGAAGTGGAGAGATGTCATCAAGGATGCTTTAGGCCTTGGTTTCAATGTGGCATTTGCCATGGAGCATTTGAAGAAAGTTGCCTGTGCTTACTTTGGTCAATCAGGATACACATTGCTCAATGACATTGATTCAAAGATCTCAACATTAGAGGCTGAGGTGAATGACTGGAAGAAGAAACGCGCTGAGATATACGAGGAGTCCAAGATGAGTATCGATGCTGTAGAGAACTTCATCGGAGTACCTATCAGCACAGGTTTATTTCCTTAGTCTTCTTCCGATAGAAGTATGCATGGCTGAAATCGATACCGTGCAGAAATATTGGTGGTATAGGATACATTGATTAGAATTAAGTTTTTCAACCTTTAAATAGATGTAATTTTAAAACGAGTCAAAACTTCTCTTGTATCATTCGGCTTTCAACATTAGTTAATTTTCTTCTCCTCTGTCGGTGGTTTTTTCCCGAAAGGGTTTCCACGTGAAATCTTTTGTGTTTTATTTTTCTTTCTTATTGCTTTACAATCGTTCTATATTGTCATTTTTAACAGGTACCATTCTTAACAATTACTACAGCAAAGTACCACCACATGAAACTAGCTTACCATTTTTTACCTGATATCTTACCCCTCCAAATGATTCACACAATCTTTCTGTACGGTAATTGTTATTTGTTGAAATTAGACTCGCCATTCTTAGGATTTTTCCACCCAAAGTATCCTGTACCACCATTTAAACCCCTGCTGTTTACATCTTTGTAATTTCTATGTTTATAGTAGGTTTTTCTCTCGTACATTAATGCAGAAGGCAAATGATGTTACATATTGCCTCCTGGGTGTATCATTTATACATTGATTACTTTTTCAAATACAAATTCTAAACGTAGGGGACATGATTCTTCAAATATGTGATTTTGTTTTTGAAGATTCAAATATATGATCTTTAAATAATAATAATAACAAAGACATCCATTAAGAGATATGTATACGGGATTGTGCATTCATAATTTCTTAACGTTGGAAACACAGATAGAAACTAATTAAACGGCGTATGCTTTTGCACTTTCCAGATAACTCGCATCTTATGGAGCGAATTGTCGACTTTAAGACAATGTGTGAACAAATGAACAGTGATCAAGCATCAAGACAGATGATCCTGGTCAACCAATAGACAAGTCAGTCAGACAGGCGGTCGAGTGAGCTTGGAATTTGTCGGGCGATTGGACAATTTTCGAACGATAAGCTTAAGCAAAGCTCCCGCTTCAATACTCAGAAACATCATTGGTCCGTCTAAATCGAGCAAATTATGCGTCTGGTAGACATGGAGGGTGATTCATCATATGGGTCCAGTTCATTTTTACTTTACAGAAACAAGAAGATCAATGGATGGAGCTGATTGAGATGTCTTCAATAAATGGTGGACTCACTAAATCTCAAACAGATCAAGACCTGTTGAATCAAGTAGAAGCACCCAAAGGTGGAAGTCCTAAGACAAAAGTGATTACAGGTATAGGAAAATGCGCAAGGTAAACAAATATTAATTTCTTCACGAATTTGTCAAAATTTATAATAACACTAAAAATAGCTTTAAGGTAAAATGCTAAACCACCAGAGACACCTAAACAAGATGTTATCCATTTGCGAGCAAGAAGAGTTCAAGCCACTGATCATCACAGTGTAGTCCTAAAATCATTACGAATCTTGTGATGAAAAAAAAATCAAAATTATGGACAAAATTCATAAACTCTGACATAGTTTATGGATTTATATATGTTTCCACTTTCCACTGTTGTGGTCAATCTAAGGGGACTATGTGAGATGACCAGATCGGCGTTGTTAGGTCTAAAGAAGTGATGGATTGTCAGATGCTAGTAGGAGGTCTTCTCTATGGTTAAACGATGATAGATAAACAACGCAGTCAACGACCGGGCGATAACGAGCGACTATCTCGCCAACGAAAGAAAATGGAATGATGATAATAAAAATAGTAGTAATACTTTTCTTAAAGCTAATAATAATCAGAGGAGCTCCTAGGGGGCAGGCAGTAGCCCCGGCACCCCCTAAATTGAAAATTTGTTATTTAGTCCCTTCAAAAATTTTTAAAATTTTAAATTAATAAAGGTAAAATTGCACTTTGGCTCCCCTTAAAATTATAAGAATTTGATCTAATCCTTTAAAAATTATAAAGATATAAACTATAAAAAATTAAAATTTCATTCAGCCCCCTAAAAGTAGTTCTGGCTTCGCCCCTGATAATAATATAATAATATAATAATACTTTTTTTGAAGCTAAAAACAATAGGGTTTTTCCTCACAGTCCGATTGGAGGGTGAAGGGCGATGTTTGCCAACGACTTTCCTTAAAGATCAAAAGGCAACTTTCCGTTGTCTTCATAGTTGATTCACATCTTAAACGATTGACTGTTTAGAGAATTTTGTTGTTGCAGTGAACATCAGTTAAACATACATCCAAGCGAGCTTCCAAATCCAGCAATCATGGAGGGCTCAGCAGCTTCATGTTCATTTCCAGCCTCACAGACGAACAACGGATCCATGGCGAATCAAGCTGATGAGAGCCAGAATTATCAATCGGCCTACTCCCCTTTGTTGCAAAGTGTTGTAGGGATGAACTTTCAGCCAACAGGCCATGCCTTATTCAATCAAGGATCTCAGGTTCAGAGTAACATTCAGTGCTTTAATCACACAAGCCAACCCCAATCGAAGGAAACATATCAGAATTGGAGTCTGATTCATCACTCAGACCCACTGCATAGTCAGCCATGTCAATCGAATGTAGCAGGTCAGCGTCTAATTGATCTGTGGCACTCAGTGGATAATACCTTTTGGAAACATCCTCAACCAACAAGCCAACCTCAATTGAATGAAACACGTCAGAACCACACTCTGATTCATCACTCAAACTCTCAGCATACTGGGCAATTTCAATCGAATGTAGCAGGTCAGAGTCAAACAGATCTAACGAACTCTGTGCCGAGTGACAGCTTGGTGCATCCTCAACCAACAAGCCAACCTCAATTGAATGAAACACGTCAGAACCACACTCTCATTCATCACTCAAACTCTCAGCACACTGGGCAATTTCAATCGAATGTAGCAGGTCAGAGTCAAACAGATATAACGAACTCAGTGCCGAGTGACAGCTTGGTGCATCCTCAACCAACAAGCCAACCTCAATTGAATGAAACACGTCAGAACCAGACTCTGATTCCTTACTCAAACTCTCAGCATACTCTGCAATTTCAATCGGATGTAGCAGGTCAAACAGATCTAACGAACTCAGTGCAGAGTGACAGCTTGGTGCATCCTCAACCAACAAGCCAACCTCAATTGAATCACGGATACTCATCTCAAGATTCACAACAAAAAAGAACTCGACGTCCCAAAGCGGCTAATGAGGCAGAAAGACTAGAGAGAATAAGAGAATCAGATCGGAAATATAAAGAGAAAATGAAGCAACAAAAGGTAAATCAATCTCTTTCAATCTGATATTTGGCCATTTCTTTTATGGCATCTGATGTTCATATCAATCACAACAAGCGATGGATTTAAAAGTATCCAAATGAAAGAAACTAGGTGACCATTAAACATTGCTTGGATTTTGCAGATAGAAACTTATGCTGAGAATGAAAACTTGAAAAGGAAAAATGTCATTTTGGCTGCCGAGAAGCAATCGTTATCAGACATAATCATTCAGATGCAACCACTTGCGCAAATCCCAGCACATATGCGATCGTCATTAGACTGTGGGCAGCAACGAAATGAGCAAATTCCAGCACAAATGGGACAATTAGATACCCAACAAATTCACCATCCAAGTTTTTCGGCTCCTGTAGCAGGCTTCCCAAGAGTTAGTGTTCAAAGTCAAACTCAATCATATTTACCGAGTTTTTTTTACTTTAGGGACAGATATGAATTGATTTTCTTTCTTATCTTTGGTCATTTCCATATGATTGTATTCCAACCCTCAACTTTTCTTTACCTATTACTAGGCCAGTATATACCGAAGTTTTGCTTCTATCTGATCTTTTCTTCAATTACATTTGCCATGCTGCGGTAAAGATACGATTTTGGACTAAAAAGACTGGCTTGAAGAAAAACATCCTAATGCTCTAGTTTCTCACAACTTCTTAATGTATTTATAACTTCTTTGTTGGTTATTGATGGGTGTACCTTTTTATGGTTACTAAAGGGAACTCCCAGCTCATCATTTCCTTGATTATCTTAATTTGCAGAGCCACCATGGAGAAGACTCGGAAGAGTTTGATCAGGACCCTGAGGTATGGGCCATATTTTTTTTAAATAATTTTGAGGGCCTTTATAGTATCTTTATCTGCATGTAATCCGAACTCATGTTTGGGAAACTAATCTAAACCAAAATACTAATCTTATAAAATCGATTATCATGATGAATTGAATGTAAATCTTTCAGATAATGGTGCGAAAACATATGTTAACATATAGATTCATTTGGATCATGTTCTACTGGTCTTTTAATATGAGCCATATAAGCTTTAGACCTTGATTTCCTGATGAATAACAGTGAATATATTTGTTACAAGATTATGGATGTATACTTATTTCATAGTAACATAGAAATATTTGCTTCCATGTCTATCTTTGCTTTGATTTTGCATTATTGAGTGCAGGTAAGTGCGTTACGAATGCAAAGGGACTGTTTGGTTGACAAGTTTCAACTTCTACAAGGGTCGACCAGTTGCCAGCAATCGAATGAGCAGACTCCGTTAACCTTCCAGCAGCTTCTTCATTCAGATTGTTCAGCCCAGCAGCAGGTAGCTTTTCAAGGCTTCCTAACAATAGTTAGTTATCAAGTACTCATATTCATTTCTACCCACAGTGCTCCTAGTTAATCAAATGTATGTTTTTGTTTCCTGCATTTTGCTATGTCTCATTCTTTGAGTTCTTCTCTATACTTCGGTCTCATGAGTTTAAACTCAAGACAAAAGATAGCTTCAATTTCATCTCAAACAAAACCATGCATTGGGTAGGCTTCTAATTCTAGAATCCTGACTTTCGTTTTCCCCACTTAATTCCAGCTCAATGGTTCGCAATTCAGCAATGACGTTCAGGATCCACCGTGGACATACTCAAGCAGTCATGGAGGAGGCATTGCCAGCAGTTCAAATCCTACAGAAAAACAAGACAATTCTCGTGCTCTTATGGCTAGAATTCTCAAAAGAATCGGCGAAAAGAGGAAGAGCAAAGTTACATACTCAGACTTCCCAGGTTTAGACATTGATGAGCGCGTAGCAGTTGGAGAATACAGTTTCCCAAAATCTCTGAAAAGCACTGTCGAGAAAATTACCAACATGTATGGCGATGTTTCGAAGAACAGCACAATGCCCCAATGCGTGGAGGAGACGATATATATTCTCTTTTGTGCGACAATTAAGGAAATGGATGATCTACAACTTCCCAAAGTTACTGAGAATTGTATAATTAAGTGGAGCGACACGATCAAGGCAGCTTTAGGGATAAAATTCGACGTGGGATTTGCGATGGATCATTTGAAGGACAACATTATTCCTGCTTTTGTTGGCCAAATCCATTGGCAAAGGGTCGATGAGATGGAAGAAAAGATATCGAACTTAGAGGCTTCCTTGAATGCTTTGAAACAAGACCATGCTAAAGAGTGCGAACAGTCCAGGGTATACAAGGATGCTATGGACAAGTTCAATGGCAAGTCTGTCAGTTCAGGTCTGTTTATGTAATCCAACTCGATTGTATAATCATAATTTTTAATTAATTATTATGCACTGAGAAAGGATTTTACAAAACAAAATATCTCATGTCAAATGATATTTATTTCAATCATTTTAATTCAAATTTATCTTAGGTTAAGATATAATAATAGCACCTAAATTTTGTTTAAAATTATATTTTGATCATCTAATTTTTGAATGTTATATATATAATAGTCATTAATGTTATCAAGTTGTTACATTTTAATTATTAGCTCTTTAATTTCTGTTTTCCCTCAACGATGACATAATACGTTAATTCAATAACTTATTTGGCACATAAACTATAATTAAAATATCCTTATGATACTGTTAGAATTTCTTTTACCAATAATTTTTATAAAATTAAAAAAATTATAAATATTAGAAAATTATAAATAAAATATTAAAACTCATAATTTATTTTAAAATTATAATCATACTTTTTAAATCATAAAATTCTAAAGATAATAATTACCGTTAATTTTATATTTAAAATTTAAATAATAAAAATTATATTTAGACTTAATTATAAAAATATAAAATATAATTAAATTTTTAATAGTTTATTTATTTTTAAATGGTAAAACAAGCTTTTTAGTGAGTTGGGCTGGCTCGAAAATGGGTCTAGCTTGAACTTTTTCTTTTTGAATCAGGCCAATCCTGCTCAGATGTCCTTTTTCTTTGGGCATAATTATTTTTTTACCCTCTGATTAGTGTTTAAATTATACATTATTTCATGGTTGATTACTCCTTTATTAGCTATTTTGAGTTGCTAACTTGGCATTTTTCATTCCTTTTTTATTCAGGACATTGAATTGCAGAAATTGAGCTTAAATCAACGAAATTGAGCAATTTTGGATTTTCCAGATACATGGCCGAATTACCGGGCGTGACTTGGGGCATGATGTCGCTAACGTGGCGTCCAATCAGCAGTTTCTAGAAGGTCCAGTCAGCAATTTCTAAAAGGCATTTGGCATGGGGAAGGAGACTTAGCCGCCCATTTAAATTCAAATTAGGATTAAGATTTATTTTTATTTATTTAGGATTTATTTCTTAATTTTGAATGCTACTTTTTAGGATTTTTGAGGACTATAAATACCCCATTGGGGTAAGCCTCAAGGGAGATAGATCTATCGAGCATTCTTCACTTTGCATTTATTAAACTCTTTGTTTCTTTCTAGTTTTAATAAATTTCTCTTTTTTTGATTTAGTTCTTACTTTATTTTCTTAAAATGCTAAGTATGGTCTCTACCATGCTTAGCTAAGTTTTCCATAGCCGAAGGCTAAAGCGATGACTCGATTCTAAGTCGTGAGAATCGAAAAGCACTTCATACCCTCGAGAGTTACATTTTCAGTTTTCGGGAATCAAGGATTGGTAATCGACCACCCTTTTACAATCAAATCGGTTTGTTTTCAAAAGTGCACGTTGGAATAAAATTCAGTTTCGATTAACAGTTGGGAGGAAGGATCGGCCTGTGGCACTTCGACTTCCTGTGAACACGTTTAGCGGCAGTCCGCTAAGGGAAACTGAAATCGGGTTAGATTCTTATTTGAGACAACAGAATTCGAGTCGGGTTTTTCCAGATTTTCAAAGCATTGAATTAATAAGCGATTGACGCTATTAGCTTATAAAGAATTAAGATCTAAAAATTGATTTTAGATTCTTGATTCACTTGAGAGAAAAACAAGTTATAGGGGTTGGGCCCTATAGATTGTAACCGGCATGTGCCCAAAGGTAAAATCCCATTCAAGGATCGATTTAAATCGAGGCAAAGTTTTTAGCCCAAGGTTGATTTTTATCTCTTAATTTCAATTTCAATCTTTTTAATTTACTTGTTTAATTTCAATCATTTACTTCACTTCAAATCTTACAAACCCCCTTCTACTCCTGCCTTTACTCATCACGCCTAAGCAAAGTCAAAAGCAAGAAAATCATCAAACTCCTAGCCCCTGTGTAATCGACCCTTACTCTCCCTATTCTACTTATTCCAATTATTTTATCGAGATTAAGGCTATTTATTTTTGACATCATAACGATAACGTGTCACCCTCCAACATAAAAAAAATCATTTTAACTTTTTATTTTATTTTTCAGTTTCTTTAGTCTTTAAATTTATATATTTTTGTCAAATTCCAAAACGAATATATTAATTTGCTGACTTGGCATCATGTGGATGATATGTCAATAATTAATTAATTTTTAAAATATTATAAAAAATTATAACTTTTATAAATTTTTTTTAATTTTTAGAATTTTAAAAAATTAACTAAATGTTAACTTGTCATCCACATGACAATCCAAATGTATGTCACGTTAGCAAAGTTAAAAAAAGTTAACTTTACCATCCATTTTGGATAATTTGACAAGAAACACAAATTTATAGATTAAAAAAGTAAAAAGTTAAATGAAAGGTTAAAATGACTTTTTATAAAAATGGAGAGAGTCATTATACATTTTTTACTTCTCTTATAGTTTTAAAATTCATCTATACTATATAAAAGCACTAATTTAAAAATGTTTTGAAAATACAATTCATTATTAATTATATTACTAATTTGACATTAAAATAATTTGTTAGTATTATTATATGATAATAATAATAATCCCAACAATTTTGAGACCAATGACAAAAGTATTATATTGTAGATACGAGAGATTGATCTCCTCCTCGATTAATTAATTTGGTATTATCTTTTGATAAGAATTGTCTTTTAGTTTTTAGCTCATTTAGTCCACCTCGTACAAAACATAAGTACAAATAGTCTTATGCTGGGTACTATTTCATCGTTTTCAAACCGAGTTGATATTAAAAGGATGTTAAAAAAAAAACTTTCGAATAGTATATTGAGTATTTTAAAATTTTTTGAGATTAAGTGACCAAAATAAAAATTTATTAATAGAACAGTGATGTTGATCTTAGGTGTAGTTTGCCCCCCAAAAAAAAGCCAAAATGTTATAAGTAGGTGGGATCAGCTTTGCAATCATTTCACCCATTCCTTTAGGTGTAGGGCCAGTTTTGCATTGCTTTTCAAAAGTACTTTTGACTCTAAAAACACTTCAGGAAGAAAAGCTGTGCAGAACAAGTCGCTTTTGGCTGAAATTTTTAGCTTTTCCTCTCCCAAAAGCACTTTTAGTGCTTAATTATTTTTTCACCCCTCCAATAACATAGTACTTTCTCTTTTTTTCTTGATACTTAATTACAAATGTATTAAAATCATTAATTAAAAATAAAAAATATTTTTTAAAATACTAATTACAAATATTTAATAGTTATATTTAAATATTTAAAATATAGTTTATATATTCTAATTAAATTTTATAAATAATTAATATTTATTGCTTAAAAATATTTAAAATTTATATTTTATATATTAAAATGTTAACAAGAAATTATAATATTTTTTTATATTCTTACTAAAATATAATAATATTAACTAATTTAAGTATTATTTAAATACATATGTGTTACTTGATAATAACATGTTTAAAATGTACATTTTATTTCTCAAAAGTACTTTTTGACAGTAATACTAAACACTCAAATTTTAAATTAAACTTTTCAAAAGCACTTCCTAAAAATACTTTTTCACAGCACTTCTCAAAAGTAATTTTTAAAATTATTGTCAAACTAGCCCGTAAACACCGACAGTGACCCTTGGATATCCATGAGCTAGTCTTAAACGATGTAATATTGTTTTTTTTTTATAAAATTAAATAGTCTTAAACGATGTAATAATTTTTTTTTTGATAAAATTAAATGAGATGTTGACCATTTCTATAAGAAAAAAATAATACCGAGAGTGAGGGGCATAACAGGAAAGTATCCACCCTTAAACTCCTGTAACACAAGAAATCTGGAAATTCTTCTATTTTTCGCTTAAGTCTCATCACTTTGCAACCAAATCGAAGTTCCATCATCGACTCCGTTCAGTTTCGCTCAGAACCTAGCTGAGTTTTGTAAGTAATTATAAGTATGTTATGCTGAAATTTTCAGGTTTCAAGGAAAAGAAAGAAGGGCGGATCCTGTCAATACTGAAGCGGATTTTCTCATTAATTCATCTCTTTGTTTGATTGGCAGAGTTGACTTTTGGTCATATAGATCTGTCTATGACTGGTAGGTTAAAATTCGGAATTAATGATTGTTTACTGGCTAAAGAAAGAATCTTTTCTTCTGATTTTTTTTTGATCTTTTCATTTGGTCACTGTTTTCATTTTCCTCAGAATTATTTGCAATTTAATCATGCAGATACTGTTTCACGGAAACATGGACCTTTCTCCGTCTGAGGTTTCCAGTCCATTTAAGAATAATGAAGCTGATCAGTCGACGTATTTGAAGACTGAGTTGATTACAAGTGTTGAACCCCAATTGGCTGAATCAGGAGCATCTAAATGTTTAGCTGATAACAAAGGAATAGGTCACAAACGTAGATCCGTTGTTTCAGAAATAGACAAGCGAAAGGCCAAAATGGTTATGGATCGGCCGTACAGAATAAGGAGGAAGGTAAAGAATATACATGTCTTCCTTTTATCATTCTTCCCATTGTTTATAGGAGAAAGTTAGGATTACATCCTTCAAGTTTAAAAGACAATTTCGTAAAACTTAAATTTTTTGAACTGACAATTGAGGTATCTATTCGAAATTCAATTGTATAGAGTTCATCTCTTTTGTTCATGCTGCTTGAATAGAAAAAAAGATTCATTTGCAAAAGGCACACACTATGAAGATAAATGAGAAGAAAGCTGTCTATTCATAGTAATTAATATCTATATGCCTGTGCATGTCTCACCTTTCTTCTTAGTGTCTTCTGTAAGTAGTATTGAAAACGCTTATCTATAGCTCATCTTTATGGTATATTGTTGAGAATATGGAGGTGTTGCGATTGAAACAAAGATGTTAATGACTAGTGATCTCGAGGTTAAAATTTTAACTTTGTACAAGATTAAAAGAAGCTTGGCTGTCAAATACATTATTCTTTGATGTTGCTTTTTATTTTGCAGATGGAAATGGAGAAATTGAAGGATGAGATAAGATGGTACCAAGAGGAGCTTTCACAGCTGCGTACCAAACAGCAACTTCCAGCCCAAGATCTAGATAAGGTAGAATGTTGTTTTTCTCAATCAACCAGCCAGTGGCATGATGATCAAAGTGTTTCTATGCAGGTAGCAACCGTTTGCTTCTGATGAGTTTTAGCGTACAGAGTCACAATCATCTCTTCTCAGTTTTATTATCTTAGAACGATGTGAAAAACTTAAGTGTTATTTTGCATATAGTCTTATCTTTAACAGAATAAATGCCATGCATACCAAGATTCCTTTAAAATTTTGTCTTACTCTTTCAATATCCTTTTGTACTTTGATTGGTCAAATTTGGAATGCTTGTGTCATTGTATGTTCTATCGTCTCAATCAAATAAGAATTTATGTAAACGGTAAAAATGATATTCCATAGATTTAACATGTTGCAGTAGTAGTGGTGTTTATGGGCTTGAACATTGGCTTGGCAGTATACCTGCACTCAATCTTTTGACAAAAAGAATTCCCCCCCCCCCCTCCCCCAGCCTTTTCTCTCCCAACAAACTCTTTTATTTCTCACTCTTTTTTTCCCTGTTAGACCAGTTACGATAGTTCTTTAAAATCTTTCTGACTGTATTAGCATTTGCTATTCATTTATTTGGTTCGAGCATGAGTAATCTTGCATGTCTAAAATTTTACACTCCTCAATTACTTGGAAGAAAATAGAATGTTCAATAAAATCATCTTCATTGTCTCAAACCAAATTGACTTTTGTGTAATCTTCTTTTTCTGCTAGCATTGTTTTTTTTTGCCTCCCAACGTATTGTTTCAGTCCAGTGGTACCCAAAAGCATGAACGCACCCAAGATCAGCAGAAGATTAGTTCAAATGATGGAGGTGTGGCTGTCAGTCAGAATCTTACAAATAATAAAGAGAGGACTCCAAATGCAAGAGCTGCTGTCAATGAGCCTGCTACTGAACATCCAGAGAGTGCTCTGGGTGGTTCATGTTCTGCTGAAGTGGCTAAGATCAAGTTGCAAAAGTTCCTAACAGACCTTGATGCAGAAGTTCCGAGCAACGTAGACCCCTTGGACTTCAGAGGCTTAGAGGGGGAGCAGAAAAGATTCGGGAGATTCAGTTTCCCATCGTCTCTGATTCCAACTGTTGAGAGAATAAAAAATGCTTATGGCGACATTTCTGCAACATGTCTAATAAGTCCCAGTGTTTCTGGAACGAGCTATGTTTTATTTTGTGCCGTGATCAGAGATATGGAGCATCTACAGCTTGATCAAGTTACCGAGGACATAATGGTGAAGTGGAGAGATGTCATCAAGGATGCTTTAGGCCTTGGTTTCAATGTGGCATTTGCCATGGAGCATTTGAAGAAAGTTGCCTGTGCTTACTTTGGTCAATCAGGATACACATTGCTCAATGATATTGATTCAAAGATCTCAACATTAGAGGCTGAGGTGAATTACTGGAAGAAGAAACGCGCTGAGATATACGAGGAGTCCAAGATGAGTATCGATGCTGTAGAGAACTTCATCGGAGTACCTATCAGCACAGGTTTATTTCCTTAGTCTTCTTCCGATAGAATTATGCACGGCTGAAATCGATACTGTGCTGAAATATTGGTGGTATAGGATACATTGATTAGAATTAAGTTTTTCAACCTTTAAATAGATGTAATTTTAAAACGAGTCAAAACTTCTCTTGTATCATTCGGCTTTCAACAATAGTTAATTTTCTTCTCCTCTGTCGGTGGTTTTTTCCCGAAAGGGTTTTCACGTGAAATCTTTTGTGTTTTATTTTTCTTTCTTATTGCTTTACAATCGTTCTAGTAAGTCTCCCATTGTCTCTGATTCCAACTGTTGAGAGAATAAACAGTGTCTATGGTGATATTTCTGCAAGAAGTCTAGTAAGTCCCAGTGTTTCTGCCACAGTCTATGTTTTATTTTGTGCTGTGATCAGAGAGATGGAACATCTACGGCTTGAGGAAGTTACTGAGGACATAATTCTGAAGTGGAGAGATGTGATCAAGGATGCTTTACGCCATGGTTTCAATGTGGCATTTGCCATGGAGCATTTGAAGAAAATTGTATTTGCTTACTTTGGTCAACCAGGGTGCAAATTGCTTCAATACATTGATTCAAAGATCTCAACATTAGAGGCTGAGGTGAATGACTGGAAGAAGAAACGCGCTGTGATATATGAGGAGTCCAAGATGTGTATCAATGCTGCTGAGAACTTCATTGGAGTACCTGTCAGCACAGGTTTATTTCCTTAGTCTTCTTCCAATAGAATTATGCATTGCTGAAAATGAGATACCATTCTCGACACTTATACTGCAGAAAAATCCGATCATATGAAAACTGGTATACCATTTTAGCTGATATCTTGCTCCTCCAAAATATTGACACAATCTTTCTGTATGGTATTCTTATTTGTTCAAGTAATACTCGCCATTGTTATCCACTTCATACCTTAAATTTTAGGGCTCACCCAAATAAGAAAGCTTGGATTTTCCCCCAAGCTTATCCTATATCAGCATCGAAATTGCCACTTTTATTTATATCTGTTTGATGATATGCAACTCCAACACTCCAATGAGCTTCACCAAAAGGCTTTCTTTATCAGCTATTGATGCTCAAACTACCCACCTAAACATCGTTGGTGGTGGCTCAAATTTTGGGGCGTTGTTCCCTTATGGTTTGTTAATTTGGTTTGAGGCACATTGAGCAAAATCAAATGCACAAGCAGTGAAGAAAGCTTCAATCAATTGGGCTGGCTTGAGAATTAAGACTGGGAACAGGATGCAAGGATGATGGGAAAAAGTCCTAAAAAGGATTGAGAGATCTACCATGTAGTTGTGTTTATATCACACCAATCTACATAGTCTCTGTACTACTGTCACATTTTGCAGCTTATAGAAACTTACTCACTTGGAATCTCTATTTTCTTCAAATTATCCTTATGCGACACATTTGGTCTACGTAGATACTCATACCGGATGTATGCTTGTATCCTACTTTTTTCTTAATTCGGGTACCGTAGACAGGGATTTTTTGATTATATTTTATTAGATTCATATACTGATTGTTACCTCAAATGATTTTTTTGAAATTCATAAGCATGTCTCAGAATTGTATAGCAGAAGAAAAGGTTCTATAAGCTTACAAACCTGCTCAAACAAAAACCATTGAAGTTGTAGCATTTCACATTTGTTAAATCCTGAATTATCTGTATCCTTATATTCAAAGTAAATGTTTTTACTCAATTTAACAGACATTTAGCATTCTCCGTCTAACAATAATAGTGTTCAAATCAATTTCTAAGTAGATTCTTATAAGAATGATTGAAATAGGTGACAAGTTATAGTGACGACAATCTTGAAGGAAAGATGTAAGAAAACAAAGGAAATAAAAACCTTGTTGTTTCCGAACATTGTTTCATATATGAATGAGATGGTCTTAGCTTAAACATCATTGGTCTTTGTGTTTTGCTGGCTACAAAATCAAAATTAAAGAGTTTTATCTGGTGAGCATGGAGAGTTATTCATCAGATGGGTCCAGTTCATTTTTCACTTCAAAGAAACCAGTTGATGGTCAATGGATGGAGCTGGTTGGTTTCGTGGAGGACAAAACTGAGATCTCCGCTATAAATGGTGGACTCACTCAGTCTTTAACAGATCAAGACCAGTTGAATCAAGTAGGAACATCCGAAGGTTCGTACTGGACGAAATCTGAAGGTGGAAGGCCTAAACTTAGTTTAGCTCAGAAAAGAGAAAACAAAAGACTAAGTGATTACAGGTATAGGCAAAAGCGCAAGGTAAACATATATAAAACATAACAAAGTTTGTCAAATTTTTTGTTGCACTAAAATAACTTTAAGGATTGCCATGGTCTGCTGGAGATGTGTCTTCTTTGACGTTAACATGTCTTAGTGCAGATAACAGCAGAGGAACTGTCAGCGGAGAACAAGCATTTGAAAGAGGAAAATGAAGGGTTGATTGCTGAGAATAGACTGTTAAAATCAAAACTGGAATTGCTGCTCTCCTATGGTGATTCTAAAGCTGAAGCAGAGCCTAGTTCAGGTTCAGGCAAGCCAATGGAGCAAAAGGCTAAACAAGATTACAGCAATTTAGGAGCTAGAAGAGCTCAAGCCACTGATGGTCACAGGGTAATTTGATATATAATTCATGGAGTTTTTGCAATTTTGTGACATAGTTGCAGGCTTTGAATATGTTTCCACTGATCTGAACCTTGTTATTGGCAGGCTATGAGAGAACAA
The DNA here is from genome assembly GCA_020496765.1 of Gossypium stocksii. NCBI lineage: Eukaryota > Viridiplantae > Streptophyta > Magnoliopsida > Malvales > Malvaceae > Gossypium > Gossypium stocksii. Next base: position 8,131,299 of record CM035621.1, on the reverse strand, counting down.
ATAAGTGAAAGTACCAAAATTCTTAAGGATCTGATCCCTGCTTGCAATAAGGTATGCTAATGGATACAAATATTTTCATTACTTATGGCATAATAGAAGCCACTTTTGGATTCAGGCTCAGGGGGCGCTTTTGCTTGATGAGATTTTTAGTTACATTCAATCACTGCAACGTGAGATCGAGGTGTGGATCCTTCTGTTTATGTTTATTTGTTGAGGGGAGTTCGGACAGGAGAAGTCTTTTAAGTATTATCTGTCCTGAGTTGGAGCCTTCGATAGGTCAGTATTGTCTCCTGGTCGAACCAGGATTTTGTCTTCCGACTCTGTTGAGAGCCCGAGCTTGAGGTGGGGTAAGCAAAGTAGGAGTGCCACATTAGATCAGGTCATGCCTAATGCACGGCCACCTACTGAAGGGATGTGAGTGTGTTGTGCTCGGTTAGGTTTCAATTCTTGACCTATATAGGATATTGATCATTTGAGGGAAAAGAGGGTACAAATTAGGGGTTCAAACTCTATCTAGCACGAGGTGCGTACATCCTCTCATTAGGTGGCCCGTACATTACTCACGACCAATCCAACAAGGCATTCTCACTCCACATACTCCGACTCAACCCGAGTACAACACCGGCCCATTAAGGGCCGATCAGCTCTAAATAGACAATATTTTGAAGATTTCTCTGGAAAGAAACTGGACTCCCTTAACATTTATATTAACATAACGGTATATATTTTACATTTATATATAACTACTTATGTTGCAGTTGCAGTTCTTGTTATTGGAGCTTGCCGCAATCAATCCCAGAACGAACCCCGCCATTGAAGCATTTCCTCTTAAAGACGTAAATATTTATTCAATCCAAAACTCATGTACAAGTTCCTCTGTGTTTGGTTTACAATTCAATGTTTGGTAATGTTTTCAGGTCATGGATGTGGACATGAATGAGTTTCAAAACCTGCTACAGATGATCCTGGTTAATGAGGATCTCAACCCGAAAAAACCTGAAGCAGCAACATGCTGTAAAGATGAAATGCCCATTAGCGACTTACTTACGAAAATCGAAGCCGATGAAGAGAGCAAGGGGAAGTTTTCAGACTTCGATGGCTTAGATGGGGATCACATAAAGCACGGGAAATATAGTTTTCCACTCACTCTGATCCCTACCCTCAAGACAATCATTGATGCTTGCGGCGATATTTCCGCAACAAGTAAGATGAACCCGAGCATCACCGAGATGGTATACATAATGTTCTGCGCTAGTGTCAAAGAGATGAACGATCTACGACTCGAGGAAATCACTGAGGATAGGATATTGAAGTGGAGGGACGCGATCAAGGACGCTTTACGTATCAGTTTCAAGGTGGATTTCGCCATGGAACATTTGAAGAAAATCGCTTGCGCTTACATCAGTCAAATCGAACGTCAGAAGCTGAAGGATCTAGCTATGAGGATCTCTAGGTTAGAGGATGATCTGAACTTCAGGAAACAAGAGCTTGCAAAGGCAGATAAACAGTCCAAGGTTTACATTGATGTTGCAGACAATTTTAATGGCAAGCTTGTTAGCTAGGGTATGTTTCTGTTGAAGATTGGTCAGCATGCAGCAACATGAAGCTGGCCATGCATATCAAACCATGCAACAGAAGCAGAATCACGTGCAGCCACTGCTATCTAGTTGCATTTTAATTTATTTTGTTACTTTAGTTAATGTAATTGAATGTAGTTCAATTTGAACTTTGTTAGGCTGATATTTGATGTAAACTCATGATTGATGTAGCTGTCAATTAGCTTTAATTAAGTGTTCAGCTATGTCTTCTTATTTCAAAGTCTAAGTGGTGTTAGGTGTAGCCTAGGTAGACTTTGACTTGTTATCACAAGTAATCTCCTCTTATATAAGTATTTTGTTTTGTAAAACTTACATGATTATCAATATCTTCCAACTTTTCCTCTGCTTTTCTTCTTCTTCATTTTCTTACTCGTTTTCTGCTTGCTTGCTTAGCAGTATTGAGACTTACTGTCAAATACAAGCATTACCATCATAGGTAATTAGCCTCCTCTTCACCAAGGTTCATTCCAGAGCACAGATTACCTACATAGGTAATACGCCTTTTCTCACCAACCTTCATACCAGCAAAGACTTGCTGTCAAAACAAAGATTACCTCCATAGGTAATACTTGCTTCCAACCCCAACAATTGGTATCAAGAGCTTTCATCTTAGAGGACCTGTTATACTCAAACCTTCAGAACAATGGCTTCATCAAGCTTCTCACCAGCTGCTCCACCAGTCTTCAATGGAGAGGGCTATCATATATGGGTGGTCAAAATGAAGACCTACCTGCAGGCATTCGACCTATGGGAGGTGGTCAACTCAAATGTTGAACCAGAACCACTTAGAGCTAACCCAACAGTGGCTCAAATGAAGCAGCACTCTGAAGAGAAAACAAAAAAGCACAAGGCCATGTCATGCATTCAGAACTGTGTTTCTGATGTAATCTTCACCAGAATAATGGCCTGTGAAACACCAAAACAGGCCTGGGACAAGCTTAAGGAGGAGTTCCAAGGTAACGAGAGAACAAGGCAGCAGCAACTTCTAAACTTGAGAAGGGAGTTCGAGAACCTGAAAATGAAAGAGGAGGAAACTGTCAAACAATATTCTGACAGGATAATGGCTGTTGTAAACAGCATAAGGGTCCTTGGTGAGCAATTTAATGAAGCAAGGATAGTTGAGAAGGTGCTCTCAACTCTACCTGAGAGATATGAAGCAAAGATCTCATCCCTTGAAGATTCAAGAGACTTAACCAGCATTTCCCTAACTGAGCTTATTAATGCTCTATATGCTCAGGAACAAAGAAAGGCCAGTAGACTAGAGGAGCACCAGGAAGGTGCATTCCAAGCCAATGCCAAGTCTGCCACAAGCTTATTTACCTACATAGGTAAAAAGGCTTTTAAAAACAGGCACGAGCTTGATGCTACAACTAGTGATGACCAACCATGCAGGCACTGTAAAAGGCCTGGTCACCCAGAAGAAAGATGCTGGTTTAGACCAGATGCACAATGTCAACAATGCAAAAAGATGGGGCATGTTGAAAGGGTTTGCAAAAATAAGGGCAGACCAATATACAATCAACAACAACAGCCAAAGGCTGAAGCTCAAGTAGCTGAAGAAGACAGCGACCAAGAAGAGCAAGTCTTTGCAGTTTCTTGCTCAGCTGTTAAAGAAAAAGCCACAAAAGGATGGCTGATTGATAGTGGTTGTACAAACCACATGACTTATGATGCTGCCATCTTCAAATCAATTGACAAAAACTTCAAACAAAAGGTGAAAGTGGGTAATGGACACTTCATCAAGGCAGAAGGCAAAGGAGATGTGCTGATACGCAGTTCTACAGGTAACAAACTTATTATAAACGTCTTGTTTGTGCCTGAAATTGATAGAAACCTTCTTAGCATAGCTCAATTGCTAGAGAAAGGCTATTCTGTTATGTTCAAAGGAAAAGAATGTTTGATAAGTGATCCCAATGGATCCAAGCACATGACAGTCACAATGGCTGATAAAAGCTTTGTTATTGACTGGAACAAAGCCTCAGACTCAGTATACACAGCTTCTGCAAGTGAATCTAAGCTGTGGCACAAGGGGCTAAGCAATGCCAACAACAAGTCATCGGCTCAATTAGCCAAAAAAGGATTGGTTGAAAATTTCACCAATTCAATTGAGGAAGAAGAAGAACTTTCTATGACTGCTACTACTGCAGTAAATGGAAAAGCTAAGCCAGATGAAAAATTAGCCAAGGCTAATGCTGGAAAACCTGATGCTGTTAAAAAATTTGGCAAGACAGCAGAATCTAGCAATAGCAAGAAATCTGAGGATGATGAAGATTCGACAAAGAAAAGAAAGGCACAAGATAAACTTCCAAGCTCTATGAAGAACAAAAGCAAATTGTCCACTGCTGAAGAATATCCAGTTTCTGGAAAGAAAAACAAAAGATCTCGTAAAAAGGCTAAAAAGTGATGGTTGAAGAAACAAGCCAAAATTGTAAAGGAAAAGCTACAGCCAAAAGAGCTGCTAGAATTGAAAAACCAGCAAGAAGAAAGGTCTAAAATTGGGAGTTTGAAACATGCTAACCAAGGAGGAGTATTGAAGATTGGTCAGCATGCAGCAACATGAAGCTGGCCATGCATATCAAACCATGCAACAGAAGCAGAATCACGTGCAGCCACTGCTATCTAGTTGCATTTTAATTTATTTTGTTACTTTAGTTAATGTAATTGAATGTAGTTCAATTTGAACTTTGTTAGGCTGATATTTGATGTAAACTCATGATTGATGTAGCTGTCAATTAGCTTTAATTAAGTGTTCAGCTATGTCTTCTTATTTCAAAGTCTAAGTGGTGTTAGGTGTAGCCTAGGTAGACTTTGACTTGTTATCACAAGTAATCTCCTCTTATATATGTATTTTGTTTTGTAAAACTTACATGATTATCAATATCTTCCAACTTTTCCTCTGCTTTTCTTCTTCTTCATTTTCTTACTCGTTTTCTGCTTGCTTGCTTAGCAGTATTGAGACTTACTGTCCAATACAAGCATTACCATCATAGGTAATTAGCCTCCTCTTCACCAAGGTTCATTCCAGAGCACAGATTACCTACATAGGTAATACGCCTTTTCTCACCAACCTTCATACCAGCAAAGACTTGCTGTCAAAACAAAGATTACCTCCATAGGTAATACTTGCTTCCAACCCCAACAGTTTCAGTCTTGTGCATAATTTAAAACATCCATACGAACTATCCAAACTCGGAAATTCAATTTTCTTACAACATAATAACACACACGATATGAATACACGAACTACGAACAGGATACACGATAAGCCCTGGAATCATCCTTTCATCTTCGGTCCAACTTCGAAATTGGAAAAACATATGGCCATGCAGCACTTGTTACCATTCTCAAGGAAAGAAAAGGCTTTCCTTTTGCCATCTTCATTTCCAAGCTCAACATTTGAGAAATATAACAGGAAACTTCTCTTCCTGTTCTTATTATCATTCTTTTCAGGCATCGAGCCGTGGTCAACGGTGGGGTCAAGGGTCTGAACTTTCGGAACAGCTTCGAGTTCCTTAGGGGGCACGGTGACACCGTCTTTGACGTTTGTACTTTCAGTGTATCCCATGATCATCACATACCATCAAATTTGTTTCAGGTTTTTTACCAATTGGCAGAATGGATAAGAGCTTAAATATATATTTAGGGTCTCCATATTATATTTTATTTCAACTCTTCAAATGGAATCTCAAAATAGGAGTAGATTTTTTTAAAAAAAAAAATAATCTAATTTTCCTATTTAGTTGAAGCTATTATCAAATGCATTTATATCATTGCTTACTGAAAATTGTATAACTTACTTGTCGAAACCATTTTTTTGAAAACGGGGATCGACTTTTGAAAACGAAAGTTGGGAGTCGCCACCAATCTTTTTTTTGAGGTGTAATTGGGCCACCTTAGAAAATATTTTGGTCTACGAATTTTAAGAAAATAGGTTCGGGAGTCAATTACGTACGAGGAAGGATTAGCACCATCGACACGCCCAAAATTGGTACTTAATTGATTGATTAGTGTCTCAATGTCGAAAATTGAAGATATGTAAAGAATTCAGAACACAACCCTCTCTTTTATTGATGAAAACATTTGGGGAAAATTAAACATGTGTTAAAGACCATCTCACCTCAAAGTAAAATGCCACATCCAATATGTTAGGATACAACATCTCAATCATCCAGCATGAGCTTGCCTTTTATTTAAAAAATCCATGCACTTCATTTTAAAAAGGGTATTCGGATATTTAAATCAAACGTAAGACCACAACCCAGTACGGAAGGGCACGATTTTTTGAATTTTCTTTAAATACAGAACATTGCCTCCACTTTCCAAAACTTTGAGAAATCCGATAAGAAGGATATTTGAATATTTGGATCGAACAAAAACCGAAACCCAGTACGGGAGGGCACAATTTTACAAGCTTCCAAATATCAAAAATTACCTTTGTTTTAGAAAAAATTTGGAGAATAAATCAATGAGAAGGATATTCGAATACTTAAATCAAATAAAAAACGAAACCCAGTACGGTAGGGCACGTTTTTCAAACGTCTAAGTATGGAAAATTGCCTTTATTTAAAAGAGAATTGTAAGTAAATTAATGAATAAATGAATTAACGAAGTATTTTTTTTAAAACGATAATAATGATAGACAACATGAAAATAATAATACAATAGTAAACTTAACAATATATATTAATAATAAAAATACAGAAATAAAAAATATAAAAAAACAAATAGCAAAATAGTAGTGATTAAAACGTTAATAATAATATAAAACAAAACAAATATGAACAATTATGCGTGAAAAAAATGGTAACAATAATATGAGATAATAAGAAGGAAAAAAAAAGAAGGAAAATAACAGCTCATAATAATAGTACGTATTAATAATAAAAATAATTAAAAAATAATATTATATTAATAGGAATAATAAGTTAATAATAGTATTAAAAATGTAAAAATAATAGTAAAATAATAAAAACGCTATTACGTGACTACTAATAAATAATGTATAAAATAATATATATTTAACATAAATAATATATACAAAAATAAATTTGAAAGAAGACATATATACATATATATATATATATATATATATAAATAGATTTAAAATATATACACGAAATAGTTTGAAATAAAACAAATATATAAAATAAAAACTGAAAAATAAAATAAGGCTTTATATAAAAGAAATCAAATATACATAAAAAAAGGTGACAAAATTTAAAAGAATAATATATACATATATACATAGTAAAATACATAACAATAAATTTTAAACAAATAATGTGTAAAAGTTTTTAATAAACAATAAAATAGTTAAATAAAATAAAAGATATAACAAATTTTAAGTCATATTTTAAAAAGATTAAAATTGAATACTATAAAAAAAATATATATATACAAAGTGAATATATATATATAGTAAGATAACTTGATGTAAATAATTAAAAATGATTTAACAAACAATATATAAAATATAATAAATAAATAAAAAACAAAAATAAAATAAAAAAACCAACAGATTAGGGACTAAATTGACATATCGCGCAAACTTCAGGGAGAAATTGAAAGAAGCATAACAGGTTAATTTGAAGATGGCGCAAAATAGGAAGGACTGGCCATGAAATCACCCATTTAAGGGGAAAATGCGCATAGACCAAGTCAAAACACGCTGACTGCTTTCCACCCCTTTCCCAAATACTATTTCAAAATTATATGTCCATTATTTTATTTTATTCTTTTAAAACATTAAAAATTCCTTTTTAGATAACCAAAGCTTTTAACCCTTTTCCCTAAAAAATATTTTACCCTTTTATTTTTTTTAAAAACTTAAAACTCTCTCTTCTCCCTCACTTTCCCCTCTTTTTTCTCTTCTTCGATAGACCAAAGAGACGGCTCCACCGCCATTTTGGGCCAAACTTCGACTTCAGAGGCTTCTCCGGCGCCGTGACGGTGAGTTCCCTTCCCTTTTCTTTTTTTTTTTATTTTTGTATGTGGATCCAAATGGGAACAGAAATAAAATGGAAAAAGGAGAAACAAAATAAAGCTGCAATAAATAATCACCTTCGAAAATATTCTTTGGTTCCTTTCTACTAATTTTTGTATGTATTTTGTATTGATAAATCGGGGAAAAAAATATATATTACAATTCTTGTGGCTTTATAGCCTAAGTTCCAACTGTTTTTTCCTCTTTTTGCTGCAGGTGAATGCGAACGTGGGCGTGGTGCATGGTGGTGGAGAACGTGGGTAGTGGAGGCATGGAGGCAGTTGGAAGCAAGGGTGGCTAGGGTTTTGGCTGAAAATGTTTTGGGGTTTGTGGGCTAGGGTTAAGTATTTGGACTTCCAAAATTGGGTCTGTTTTTTATTTTTTATTTTTTGTCGTTGATTTTTATTTAGGGTTTAGTTTTGGGCTTAGGGTTAGGCTTTTGGATTAGGTTTTGTATTAGAAATGGGCCGGGCAAAAAATAGGCCCTACAGCTGCCCCTCTTTGCTTCGTTATTGTGTAACAGGAACGAAGCAAAGACTTTAAAAGGGCCAATTTTGTCCGGCCTTGTCGAGTCTTGACTTCATGGTACTTCTCTTCTTTGAGTAACCTTGTCCCAATCCACTGCATCTTCAGGGATATTTCGATCTACTTCAATAACTTTTAGAGAGAAGAGATCTGTAGCTTCAATCTACTCAACGGCACTTAAAGGAGATAATAACTAATAACTTTAACCTGCTTCACTACTACTTAGGGACATAAGGTTTGTATCTTCAACTTGCTCTCTGCAACTTTAGAGAGATAGGGTTTGCTATCTTCGACCTGCTCCACTACTGTTTAAGGAAATAAGGTCTGCTATCTTCAGCCTGTTACCTTACTACTTAGGGAGTTAAAGCCTGCTCATCATTTTCGATCTGCTCCGCTAATGCTTAGGGACATAAGATCTGTAATTTTTAGCCTGTTACCCTACTGCTTAGGGGGTTAAGGCTCATCGTCTTCGATCTACTCCACTACTGCTTAGGGAGATAAGATCTATAATTTTTAGCCTGTTTCCCTACTGCTTAGGGGGTTAAGGCTCATCGTCTTCGATCTGCTCCACTACTGCTTAGGGAGATAAGATCTGTAATTTTTAGCCTGTTTCCCTACTGCTTAGGGGGTTAAGGCTCATCGTCTTCGATCTGCTCCTCTACTGGTTAGGGAGATAAGATCTGTCATTTTCTAGCCTGTTACCCTACTGCTTAGGGGGTTAAGGTTTATTGTCTTCGATCTGCTCCTCTACTGCTTAGGGAGATAAGATCTGTCATTTTCTAGCCTGTTACCCTACTGCTTAGGGGGTTAAGGCTAGTGGCTTAAATCTGCTTCGCTCCAGCTCAGCGAAGATAAGATCTGCTAAAATTTGATATGCTCCGCCCTTACTCAGCAAAGATAAAATCTGTTATATTTAGCCTGCTCCACTCCTGCTCAGTGGAGATAAGGCGAGTGGCTTAAATCTGCTCTGCCCCTGCTCAGCGAAGATAAAATCTGCCGAAATTTATACTTTCAATCTTGCTACACTGTCCACTGGGGAATCTATCTGTAGAATTGATTTCCTGGGGTTTATGCTTATGCCAAATGATTAAGAAGCCATGATCAACATGAATCAAATGCTCCTAACTAAATGTATTATGAATGACATTTGTATGAATGCAGAATGTCATGAAAATGATCCCTTTTGGGGTTGTCATTATTCGCTGTTTGTTAAGGCCATCACTTCACTGAAGTGGGTCTTCTTGTTCAGCTGATATTTTCGATAGAAAACTCGCAGAAACAATCCCATTTTGTTCAACTGGTTTGCCCCACTGTAACTCCAAAGTCTATTCCACTGTACTTCTGGGACATAAAGCTAGCATCATCTTCAAACTCTCCCACTGCAACTTAGGGGAATATAATCTGATTCATTTTCAATCCATTCCCATACAATTCAAGGGTATATAATTTGGCTCTTCTTCTATTAGTTTGGTCTATCACACCATTCCTTTGGTGTCATGACCAGATATGTATGCCTGATATTTGCAAGAATGCAGAATATCATTTTTCCTTGAGAATGATCCCCTTTTCAAACTTGGGTTGACATTGCTTGTTATTTGTCAAGATTGTATCATCAACGTAATATTTGTCTATGATATCCTTGACAGAAAATTCTAAGAGGTAATCTCTCAGACAATTCCAACCCTTAGGCCTGGTAAATTCTAAACAACGGTCCTGTTTCATGTTCCCGTATTATTTAGAGACTTCTAGAGTAATAAACAGAACTCCTTTTGTGAAAGTATTATTAGTCCATTAATCATTATTTCAATGTAAAATACTTGAAAGAGATCATAACAAGGGACAAGAATGAAATTAATTAAGAGCATAGCTCGAAATAATTAAATCAATCAAATATAGCAAGTGTATAAAGAAGAAAATTTATTGGGAACATAACCCGACAAACAAGGTAATCAAAGATAGTAAATCCAAAATGGGTAAAAACGAAAAATTAGGTGCCCCAGATATCGTAGCCTGAGCTTCTCTGTACGAACTTCCTAATGACCATTTCGAGCTCAATATGTGTTTAAGGGGTCTGAGGTACTTTGTCAATGCCCCAAGACGTAGCATATTTCCTCATTGTCAACTCAGGCATAGAAAGACTACCGCATGCCTCACTTTTGATCAAAATTTGAGCTGCCATTTTCGGGTTTTCAACTCAAATCCCCTTTGGTCTCAAGGCGCCCTTGCGGGTTTTCACCTTGGCCTCTCCTTTTCTTTTCATTTCTTTTTCTTTTTATTTTTCTCTTCATTTTCTTTGTTTTTCTTTCTCTTTTTTTTTTCGAAAGCGAAGTATTCTTTGATTGAATCCAAATTTGCAGGGTCAGGTCAGTTCGTACCATCTATCTTGATCAACATTAATGCCCTTCCAAGAATAATGTCATTCCCAATTCGACATCTATTTTCTCTAAGATCCTTTTGTATGGGAAGGATTCTTCTCAAAACTAAGTTTCCTTGATGAAATTTTTGGACGATCTTTCGTCATCACTTCGTATCATCCTGGTGTATTTGATCATGACGGATAATTTTCGACCTCCTTTCTTCAATCAGGTTCATTTGATCATCGAAATTGAATTTATTCGACTCCCACTCTACCAAAACTCTTGGAGAAGAAAATTCGACTTTAATAGACAAAATCGCATTCATTCCATAAATCAACGAGGAAAGCATTACCCCGGTAGAGGTTCTGATAGAGGCTCCCACGATCTTTTTTTGCACTGTTCATTTCAGGGCAATATGGTGTTCAATCGTGAACAGACCGGATGCTTTTGATATCGTGCCGTTGTTTAAATTTAGTACATCGTCAGATGTGATCTTTTTTTGGTACTCCATACTGACATAGGATCTGTTGGCTGTTGACCTCGCGTCATTGGTACATGAAGCAGCCTCCGTCCACTTGGAAGTGACCATAAAAAGATGAATCGCTACTTGTCAGAGGCTTTTGGCGAAATCGGCCTGACGACATACATGCCCCACATAGAAGAAGATTATGGGTTCTACTGTTTTTTTGCAACATGAGGTTTGCTTCTCATCTTGTTCACTGTCGTCAACAGATCAGGAGATAAGCTACAATCTTAGTCATCTTCAAAGTCCTGAGATCCCACTAAACACATATCTCGCTCAAAAGGAGATTCTAAGTTAGAAGCAGTGTCACTCATATCATTGATACCTGGAGACCTGTTATAAGGACGAAAGAAAATTTGAAAAACAAGAGAAATTAAGAATATTTACTCGTGTGGTATAATCATGAATGAAATAAGAAGAATAGTTACTGGAAATAAGAAACAAAAGATGCATTTCATTGAAATAAAGACGCTAGACATAAGCCTATTTCACAAAAGGACTCTTATTGCCTCTTATTGCCTCTAGGCTTAAAGCAACAAGTGTGTTTTGAATATAACTCTAGATTAGCTCTAAAAAAATTTAGGGATTTCTTCCACCATCCTATTGTTCAAAACACTTCCAAGTATGCAAAAGTGAATGCCTGTTAAATTCTCTTCTCCGCATCATCGATTATTGCGTTTACCCCCTCATCAGCATGGTTGGGTAACGGATTTTATACACCAGACTGGTTGTCAAACTTCACAATGCCCCTTTCAATAAACCTTTCAACTAACTTCTTAAAAGTGGTACAATTTTCCCTGTAATTCCTGTGTGATATTCACATTGGGCATTTTCATTATACCACTTAGGGTATGGAGGTTGCACGGGTTTCGAGTAGAATAGAGATACCACATGCACATCAAACAGCTTTTGGTATAACTCCCTATAGGTCATCGGGATATGAGTGAACTGGAGTTTTTCTGAGTTCAGCCTTGAGCTGGATTCTTGCCCTGAGGGGCCTTGAAAGCTAGTAGTCACGGCCCTTAGCGGATCTACAGTGACCAATTTTGAATACCTTTTGCTTATATTGTTCACCTCATTTTCATTTTTCGTTGGGGTTGACCTTTGGGTGCTTACTTCTGTATCTATCTTCCTGCATCTTATTGCGTTCTCTATCATCTCGCCAGACATCACTATATCTGAGAAGCTCTTGGTTACGCCTCCTAACAAATGATTGATGAAAGGTGCTTTTAAGGTATTAATAAACAACATGGTTGTTTCCTTCTCAAGCAGCGGTGGTTGGACTTGTGTAGCGATTTCCCTCTATCTTTGAGCATACTGCCTGAAACTCTCGTTCGGTTTTTTTTCCATATTTTGTAAGGTGATCCTGTAAAGCGCTATATCCGTTACATGGCCATACTGCTTCATGAAGGTCTGCGCTAAGTCCTTCTATGATTTGACTTGAGTACGACTCAGTTGATTGTACCATTTTGCCGCAGCCCTAATTAAACTTTCCTGAAAGCAGTGAATCAACAACTGATCATTGTTGACATATCCTGTCATTCTTCGGCAAAACATTATAATATGGACCTCGAGCAGCTGGTCCCATTGTATCTTTCAAACTCCGGCATCTTGAATTTTAGAGGGAGTACCAGATCTGGTACCAAACTTAACTCCTTAGCATCCACTCCGCATTGGTAATCAGTGCTTTCCAATGCTTTGAACTTCTCCTCTAACCATTTGTATCGGTCTTCGAACTGTTTCGGAAGCTCCACTATTACTTTTTCCCCTTTTGCATCATCGAAGTTAGGGACTATTGGTTTTACTAAATTTTCCCCGGGATTAGAGCTCGAGCCCGTCAGGAAATTCATCGGGGCTGAAGTAACGATTTGACATGGAGATTTAATGTTAACAGATACCCTTGGTTGTAGTGTTTGGATGCTTGCTGGGGTAAAGCTTGGGGGAATAGAATGGTCCTCATTGTCATTCCCGGTACTAACCATAGGGCTTTTTCCTTTATCTGAAGCTCTAACCAACATTTGTGCAAATTGGTTTATCATGTTTTTCTGAGATTCTAACATCTGATCTCTCATGTCCTGTTGTATTTTGGCCAACTGCTCCTGCATCTGTAAATGCAGTTGCTCTTGCATTTCCTTTTGTATCTGTTCTAATTTCTCTAATCTTTGGTCCATGGCTCTCGTTTTCCTTCGCGTACTATAGTGGTGCTTAATTGGTGAACTTTCGCGAGTTTCTAGATTAACTAAAATAAATTTTAATCAATTAGGGATCCTTTTATGAAAATTAATGCATATGATATGATATAAATGCAAATGCATAAGATAAATACAAAAAAGAAGACGTCGATTCTGATTTAATTCCATTTAAAGAATTTTACTTAAAAAATAAAATCCCTTACATAAAACGGATTACATATATGGCTTAGCCCTAACGCTCAAAGCTTTCATTTTCTTAAGAAGGGAGGCCAACTCCTGCCCTCGTTCTGACACTAACTCATATTTGGCACTCAGCACATCTGCCTAAACTGCCAGAGTCTATAAATAATCAGCCACTTCTCGTATTTGGGCTATAGCTTCGCCCATGAGGTAATCTCTATCCCGGACCTGATCCAGAGATCGATGAAGTTGCTCGCTTAACTGATCGTTATTTGCTTCTAGTCGTTCAATTCGGAGCTCACAATTCTGAAGTGTAGACTCAAGTTCTTCTACTTTCCTTTTCAGATCCTCGATTTTGCTTAAGTTGGCCTTTAATTCAATCACTGAGTTTCGACTCTGATGCTGGTGTAGTGCCTTCTCTAACTCAACTACCCGGGCTCTTAACACCTCCTTTTCACTTTGACTATCATCCAAGCTCTTCTCTAACCCAACCTCTCGTGCCTTAGTATCATGGAACTTCTTCTTCCACTGATCAGTTTTAGCCTTTTCTTCTTGAATTTCTTGCCTCCACTGTTCAGATGTCTTATCTAAACTAGCGTTTTTACCGAAGTTCGATACTTCTTGTAATATTCCTTCAAGCTAGCAAGGTCCTCTTCAACTTTTCTCTTTCCATTTCTCAGATTCTCAGCTTCTGATTTCTGAACATCAACATCTAGCTTTAAGTACACATTTTCCTCCTCCAACTGTTCTATTTTCTTTTCTAACTCCGAACTTTTTTTTTCGAAGTCTTGCTTTAAAATTTCCAACTCAGAGGGAACCACTCGTAAATATTCCTCTATCGGTCGAGCATCTTCTAGGTTTGGCCTCAGAATGTTATCATTAACCCTTCTTCTCCGCCACTCGTTATACCCAGGGGTCACCATCGGGTTTACAGCAACTCCTTTCATCCGGTAGGTTTGGTTCCAAGCGTTACAAATCTCTCTAACCTTCTTTTTGTAATTATCCCCTTTATAAGAAAACTCACTCCGAGCCAGCCCCTGTGTTACAGGTATGAATTGCCTTGACCTGTATTACCTTGATACGAGGAAAGGGGCGTAACCAATGCCTCCCCAAATCCCTAACAAATGAACCCAATCATAATCTCCACATCGGAAAAGAATCTTATCGGGAACCATCCAAGGGGCTCTCCACTCGATATCATCCTCTTAGAGATTTTACAGTATCGCCATCTATCTCTCATCTGATATATCGTCTCTCCTCGACGTAGCCGCTATCTCCTTCAAAGAAGAGAAATTTCGGAGGAAGGGTTGATAAGAGACCTTCTCCGTCTTCCAGAAATAGTTATTGAACCAAACTAATAAAAGCTGTGCACATCCAATAAATCTGCCTTCGTCCGCTCTTCGGCATGCATTCAAAGATCTGAAAGTCTCAGCTAATATTGCAGGAATAGGTGTGATCCCTTTACCAAGTTGGTCAAATAAATTGGTAACTGCTTCGTCTATATGCCTTAAAGCCTTAGGGAAAACCACCAACTCATAAACACTCAAAGCAAAGACGTCGACTCTTCTCTTCATATCAGAATGTGTCAGAATCAACTCTCTCAAACTTACCCAAGGGATACATTTCCCATCACCCTTCTGCTGGACTCGAGCCACAACCCACTACTCACTCATTCCAGTAATATTCATCAATCTCTTGACGAAAGTTGGGACATTGACGATTCTAGAATATATCTTGTCGGTTTGAAACCTCAGACATCGAAGTAAAGCCGTATATTCTTCTATAGTAGGCGTTAAATCTACCTCTCCGAAAGTAAAACAGCTGTAAGCAGAATTCCAGAATTGAGCCACGGCTCGGAACAAATACTTATCTGCCTTAATATCAAGAAGATAAGACATATCACCATAATTATGATAAAATAACTGCTTCATCTCACCATCCCAATGACTCTATATCTCTTTCAGCTCCCTAAGATCATTCTGTGCCACACTAATATAGGTAAAGTCCCATAACTCCGATGTATACCTCTCCGCCAAATTGTCACCCTTCTCTAATTATGTATTCTCTGACCATTTCTGGGTAAACGCATTATATTCCACTTTATCAGAGAATTTACTCTCCATGGCAAAACTTTCTATTAGTAACCGAACCGTAAATCGACACCTCTTTTTATGAAGAAAATGATATGCAATCACTATTTAAGAAAAACATAAAAACAAGTTAGAATCATAAAATAAAATAAAAATCAAAGCAATCATGCACCTACTTCGGCAACCACTAGGTCTCGGTGTAGTTCTACCTAAGGCAGGCTCCTAAGACGTACTATATGTAGGTTGGTTCTAGAGTAAAGGTACCTGAACCTACAAATTCCTTGATCCTTACCCATTATAGGTTCATACGGACCAAGTTCAGTTTAGGAGAATACATTTCCCTATGGCCATGTGGAGGTGAAAACCTCACGAAGACATAGATACGGATGTATCCCAGAAGCGATCCCCTAGCCCATGCGGAGGTGAAAACCTCACGAAGGCATAGTTTCTCACTCCCACTTAAGAGGTGCGACTACAACGGTCATGCAATATGATGCGAAAATATATCAAAAGATTCAAAAAAGTAAATTCAACAAGGGCATAGAAGATGCAATGTGAGGATCATAAATTTTTAGGAAAACAAACTTCAAATTTCGACAGTACGATAGAAAATAATTAATTTACAGCTCGACTCTCTTTAAGGTTGTCCCCAGCGGAGTCGCCAAGCTGTCGAAGCCATTTTTAAAAACGGGGATCGACTTTTGAAAATGAAAGTTGGAAGTCGCCACCAATCCTTTTTTTGAGGTGTAATTGGGCCACCTTAGAAAATATTTTGGTCCACGAATTTTAAGAAAATAGGTTCGGGAGTCAATTACGTATGAGGAAGGATTAACACCCTCGGCACGCCCAAAATTGGTACTTAATTGATTGATTAGTGTCTCAATGTTGAAAATTAAAAATTTGTAAAGAATTCATAACACAACCCTCCCTTTTATTGATGAAAACATTTGGGGAAAATTAAACATGTGTTAAAGACCATCTCACCTCAAAGTAAAATGCCACATCCAGTACGTTAGGATACAACATCTCAATCATCAAGCATGAGCTTGCCTTTTATTTAAAAAATCCATGCACTTCATTTTAAAAAGGGTATTCGGATATTTAAATCAAACGTAAGACCACAACCCAGTACGGTAAGGCACGATTTTTCAAATTTTTTTTAAATACAGAACATTGCCTCCACTTTCCAAAACTTTGAGAAATCCGATAAGAAGGATATTTGAATATTTGGATTGAACAAAAACCGAAACCCAGTACGGTAGGGCACAATTTTACGAGCTTCCAAATATCAAAAATTGCCTTTGTTTTAGAAAAAATTTGGAGAATAAACCAATGAGAAGGATATTCGAATACTTAAATCAAATAAAAAACGAAACCCAATACGGTAGGGCACGTTTTTCAATCGTCTAAGTATGGAAAATTGTCTTTATTTAAAAGAGAATTGTAACTAAATTAATGAATAAATGAATTAACGAAGTATTTTTTTTAAAACGATAATAATGATAGACAACATGAAAATAGTAATACAATAGTAAACTTAACAATATATATTAATAATAAAAATACATAAATAAAAAATATAAAAAAACAAATAGCAAAATAGTAGTGATTAAAACGTTAATAATAATATAAAACAAAACAAATATGATATGCGTGAAAAAAATGGTAACAATAATATGAGATAATAAGAAGGAAAAAAGAAGAAGGAAAATAACAGCTCATAATAATAGTACGTATTAATAATAAAAATAATTAAAAAAATAATATTATATTAATAGGAATAATAAGTTAATAATAGTATTAAAAATGTAAAAATAATAGTAAAATAATAAAAACGCTATTACGTGACTACTAATAAATAATGTATAAAATAATATATATTTAACATAAATAATATATACAAAAATAAATTTGAAAGAAGACATATATACATATATATATATATAAATAGATTTAAAATATATACACGAAATAGTATGAAATCAAATATATATATATATAAAAATTGAAAAATAAAAAAGGCTTTATATAAAAGAAATCAAATATACATAAAAAAAGGGTGACAAAATTTAAAAGAATAATATATACTTATATACGTAGTAAAATACATAACAATAAATTTTAAACAAATAATGTGTAAAAGTTTTTAATAAACAATAAAATAGTTAAATAAAATAAAAGATATAACAAATTTTAAGTCATATTTTAAAAAGATTAAAATTGAATACTATAAAAAAAATAATATATACAAAAAGTGAATATATATATATATAGTAAGATAACTTGATGTAAATAATTAAAAATGATTTAACAAACAATATATAAAATATAATAAATAAATAAATAAATAACAAAAATAAAATAAAAAAAACCAACAGATTAAGGACTAAATTGACATATCGCGCAAACTTCAGGGAGAAATTGAAAGAAGCATAACAGGTTAATTTGAAGATGGCGCAAAATAGGAAGGACTGACCACGCAAATCACCCATTTACAGGGAAAACACGCTAACTGCTTTCACCCCCTTTCCCAAATACTGTTTCAAAATTATATGTCCATTATTTTATTTTATTCTTTTAAAACATTAAAAATTCCTTTTTAGAAAACCAAAGCTTTTAACCCTTTTCCCTAAAAAATATATTACCCTTTTATTTTTTTTAAAAACTTAAAACTCTCTCTTCTCCCTCACTTTCCCCTCTTTTTTCTCTTCTTCGACAGACCAAAGAGACGGCTCCACCGCCATTTTGGGCCAAACTTCGACTTCAGAGGCTTCTCCGACGCCGTGACGGTGAGTTCCC
Organism: Gossypium stocksii; assembly: GCA_020496765.1. NCBI lineage: Eukaryota > Viridiplantae > Streptophyta > Magnoliopsida > Malvales > Malvaceae > Gossypium > Gossypium stocksii. Next base: position 8,113,052 of record CM035621.1, on the reverse strand, counting down.
TTCCCTTTTCTTTTTTTTATTTTTGTATGTGGATCCAAATGGGAACAGAAATAAAATGGAAAAAGGAGAAACAAAATAAAGCTGCAATAAATAATCTCCTTCGAAAATATTCTTTGGTTCCTTTCTACTAATTTTTGTGTGTATTTTGTATTGATAAATCAGGGAAAAATATATATATATATTACAATTCTTGTGGCTTTATAGCCTAAGTTCCAACTGTTTTTTCCTTTTTTTGTTGCAGGGTTAAGTATTTGGACTTTCAAAATTAGGTCTGTTTTTTATTTTTTATTTTTTGTTGTTGATTTTTATTTTGGGTTTCGTTTTGGGCTTAGGGTTAAGCTTTTAGATTGAGTTTTGTATTAGAAATGGGCCGGGCAAAAAATAGGTCCTACATTGCTTAATAGAAAATTATTGCATGGACCATCTAGTGACATAGACAAGAGTTAATGTATAAGTTTCTTTATGGTCCAATCACAATTGCAGAATTATTCATACATTTACATAATCTTTACAATTTCAAGATTGCTTTCAAGGGCTTACTTTTAAATACTTATACCATAACTTAGCATCGAAAGATAAAAAGTAATAGGTAAACTAAATAAATGGTCTCTAAAGTATTGTTTTCATTCTATTTTGATCACTGAATTATTAAATTTTTCTATTTAGTCACTTAACTTTTTGAAATCAAATATTTTGATCACTCTCTCGTTAGTTTCGTTAGATAAGTGCCGGAAAGCTGATGTAGGGTTTTTCTATTCTAATAACAAATTTAACCCTTCAATGTTTAGATATTGTATCGCTTTGATCCTAAATATAAAATATTCAACAAATTTAGCCCTTAATGTTTATAAAATTTGTCCTTTTTAATTCAAATTCTAATAAATTTAACAAAATTTAGCCCTCAAAATTTACAAATACAATTTAATTCTAACTCTAAAAATTTCACAAAACAATATTAAGAAAGAAATCATTTTTAGCCCTTTTAGCTCACCCTTTGATAACGGGTATAGAAACAATGAAAATCTATCAGCCGTGAATGAGTTGCGTTTGGTAGCAGGATTTGGGTTACTCATCTAATAGCAGATAATGAGAGAGTGAGCAAAAGGTTTGATTTTGAAAAATTTAGTGACTAAATAAAAAAAATTAATAGTTCAATGACCGAAATAGAACGAAGTCAATAGTTCAGTTACCATCTTTGTACTTTACCAAAAACAATAAAATACCACAAAAAATCACTCCATTGAAATCAAACAAAATGACAGTTCAGAATTCGTTTATTACAATACCATAGCTAGAACTAAAAGAAAAGAAAAATGTTTATTACAATAAAACTATACTATCGATAGAACAACACGATTCTGCACACCATGATACAATATTTATTTATTTTACAAACAATGGAAGTTCTTTTATTTGTAATTTATGCTACCAAAAGGCAGTTCATGAATGGTGACATCACTTGGGAATTTTGGGAGGTGCGTCTTCAAGCTCAGAACCGATTTGGAAATTGGAACAACACATCACCATCCCAACTTTGGTTTCCCCACTGTTCAAAAACGGCAAGGCCTTCGCCTTTTCTTCCTCGTTCTCGAGAAACACAAGAACATACACCTTCTGTTCTTCTTCTTCTTGTTCTTGTTCTTGTTCTTTGACTGCACAACTAGGGCAGCCTCAGGAGGGGGCTCGAAGGTGGCGGAAGCAGCTATGTACTCAGCAGTGGTCTTGCTGGTCTCGGTGTTACTGGCCATTGCTTAGTTCGCTTTAAAATTGTCAATGTGCAAAGCAATGGACAAACATAAGCATATATAAAGGGCATAGTCTTAAGGAAAAGTCAATTGTTGTTTAGATTACACAAGTAGGCAATGAAAACACGAATTGTACAAGGTTTTTCTGGGTAATTATTCCATGATTTTTAATGTTTTCCTTCAAGGTTTTTCACTTTGTTCTATGGGCAGTGGCACAAGGGGATATTAATACTGGAAAATACATAAGGAGTTTTAAAGGACCATTGGATTAGATAGGACCCTTGTATTCCCCATGGAGAACAAATTAAAAAGACTAATACAATGCGAATTAGACCAATCTATTGAATCATTAGCATTCAATGACCAATTTTAACAAATCTTTTCAATGCAAAACTATGTCCAAAGTTCAATAATAATTTGGGCCAAGCCAAGCCAAGCCAAGCCAACCAGAACTTAGAAAAGCTTTATAATAAACCCAACCATACAGGCCACGCTTATTGAGTAAACCAGACCATTGGACATATCACTAATCACTATCAAAGGTATGACACATGGAATTGCAAGGTCTAAGAGCAACTATGAACAAAAGAAATATCATTCAAAGAGATCAATCAGTTCATGGCACTCATAGAAATTTACCCAACACCAACAATATTATCAACCTGCTAAACATCCAACAAAATTTATTGTGCTACATGATGCAAACAAAAGAATCTGTTATAAGTTGCCCAATATATTCAATAGCAATTCTTTAGTTGCCAATAACCATAAGTCTAGGCATATTCTCTTTATCTACAACAATGCCTAAAAGCTACAATAGTCTCTGAATTCATCTTAGAACAAAGATTTAAGATTGGTAGTTCCCACCAGGCATGTTTCCTCCACCAATATTTGGAGGATAGTTATTCTGGTGATATTGAGCATTAGGTGTAGCACCTTGGTAAGGTGTGTTTCCATAGTTAGGACCAGGACCAGGTTGGAAGTTCTGCGCATTTCCAGGAGCGTTTCCATAGTTAGGACCAGGACCAGGTTGGAAGTTCTGCGCATTCCCAGGAGCGTTTCCATAGTTAGGACCAGGACCAGGTTGGAAGTTCTGCGCATTTCCAGGAGCGTTTCCATAGTTGGGGCCAGTTTGGAAGTTTGGAGCATTTCCAGGCATCTTACCGGACCATCCTTGATTCGGTGTCATTCCACCCATGTTGTTGGGTGGCATCCCTCCCATGTTGTTGGGTGGCATCCCTCCCATGTTGTGGGGAGGCATCCCTCCCATGTTATTCGGTGGCATCCCTCCCATGTTGTTGGGAGGCATTCCAGCAGTATTTGGAGCGACATTCTGCATGCCCTGATTTGGAGGAGGCATCTGATTATCTCGAGTATTCATGTTCTCCCTTCTCCTCTCATAGTTCCTTGATCTATCATAATTGCGTGGCCTGTCATTGCGCCTATTTCTCTCATTTGCTCTAGCATTATTTCTCACCCATTCCTCATGGTATTTTGGGTCATAAGGCACAGCTTGCCCATTAATGAAAGGCTCCCCTGAAAATCAATAAAGTATGTTTTCTAGTATTAATAGCCTAAAACAAAGAGACACCAAATAAATAAATATTCAAGATTAAAAATGAACATTTACCTCCATAATCCTTGTTCTTGACATCTAGATAGGAATCTGGAAGAACCCACCGAACTCCAGGAAGTTCTGTAGAAAAAATAAAAAATTACGAGACATACGTAACAAATAGCATTGGAATGGCAAAAAAAAAAAGAAAAGAGGTCATGCACCTTTGAGCTTATATGAGACCTCTTCAGACACCAAAGCACCAAATGCATAGTAATGTCTGGTTGAAACTGAGTATATCTTCATTCTTGCTTCGTCCTCACTGCATATGCGATACACAGGAAATAAACAATAATCACAATACATCCCTTGTTCTGGAGGAATAAAAACAAGCAAGTAATTGTAAAAAACATCACTACAAACAAGGAAATCCCAGCACTTAAATAATACAACAATCATCACATAGATAAATAGATCTTTAGCTACAACTAATGGTATAACTTGTTGAATGAATATAGATCAGATCTAAAATCCCTTGTAGAACAAGCATTGCATACTTGCAATACAAAGACAGAAAAAAGTTGTTTCAATGACCATAGTCAATATGCAGAGATTCTTCTATCCAATTACATCGTAATCCACATACTTGATGCGTTAACAATAAAAAATGCTACAATGACAAAAGAATTATGCATCACATAGTTCCATCTCAAAGATGAATAAATTTATTTCAAAGACAGCAGTTAATATGCAGATACTCTCCTCTCTGAGTTATCATACTCATCTTGTGCTAACAATAAAAAAAGTGTAGGAATGACACAAGTATCAGCTCATGCGAAAATAAAAATAACATCCGAACTACAAACAGTAGAACATTGAATTCAACATATTAGTTTTCTTTCTTTCCCAAACATTTCCAGAACTCAAATAAACAATAACACTTAAGATCGAAGATAAACAATAAACCCGGACTAACATTGAACCAACAACCTTTATTCTAACACTCACAGTACATTCATATTTCCCATGAAAAAAAGAAATCGTGAAACATAACAATCAAACTATATATAGTCGCCACTTTCCTCAACATCCATTAGCAGACAAGAAAAAACATGAAAAATAAGGCTTAGTTTACTCAAAAGTTGCTACCATGTAAAATAATGGAACAAAAGCCAGAGTTGATTGTAAATGAATGTAATAAAATTACAACTTCAATGCCATATAAACAAAACAAAACAAAACAAAAAATCAGTCCTTTCATTGTTACTGATTCCAAAAAAAAATTAAACTGCAAATAGCTTAATATTAAAAAAAAAAAAAGAAACCCATTGTAAATAAGCAAAAAAAAAAAAAAATAGCCGAAAAAGATTACCTGCCCACTACTTGAGCTAGGGTTTTGATATAACTATCAATAATATCATCCCTAGTAGCATCCTCTTTAGGCGGCTCCACCACAACAAGCCAATGCTCAAAATCACATCCGTCGAGCAAGATGGTCTCTTTCGGGGGCCGGTTCGAGTAGTTAGGATTGGGGTCATTGAGGGAGGACCTGGCTGCTTGAGTGGAGAACGATTTAACAGCTGGGGAAAGTGAGTCAAGAAGGAGTGAGTAGCAAGGCGGGGCACGAAGGCGACGGAGTAAGGAGAGGGAAGCGGGTGGCGATGGGGTGATAAGAGTTTTGGTGGAGGAAGCGGCGGAGGAGGAGGAGGAAAAGGAAGAGAAAGAGCGGGAGGAAGGGAAGAGGAAGGAAAATAGGGCTTTGGGTTTCGAGAGGAGAGCGCGAGAGAGGGCTTGGGTCGCCATTAGTGGAGGCAGCGGTGTGATTAGACGGTTCACGAAAATGTTACGAGGGTTTTGGAAGGGTTTTGTTGAAATTACAACGAGGTGAAAGGAAACCTGCAGAGAAGAGCTACAAATAGAGGTGTTCATGGGCCAGGCCCAACCAAAAATCTAGGCCCATTTTTTAGGCTCGAGCCCGGCTCTGCTCGAAAGATGGGCTTAAAAAATTGTTCAAGTCCGGCTCGACATGAAATTGGTAATATCAAGCTCGGCCCGACCCGGCCCATATTAATTTTTTTGTTTATTTAATTAAATAAAAAATAATAAATCAAATATATTTAAAAATAAAAAAATATTGAAATTAAAAGTAAAAGGATTAAATTTTAAAAATCTAAGCAATAAAGGGATTGGAGTTGCAATTAGACCTTTTAAAATAACCCTAGAACTAAAATTATTAAGTCTTAATAAGTTAAAATTTTATGAATAAAAAAAATTTAATATAATACTAAAATAATTCGGGCCGGGCCGAGCCCAGACCAAAAAAATCATACTCGAGACCCGGCCCGTTTTTTAAACGGGGCTTCATTTTTTTGCCCAAGCCCATTTTTCGGGCCTATATTTTTACCCAAACCCTCCCATTTTTCGGGCGGGCTTTCTGGCCGGGTCAGGTAGCTCGGCCTATGTACAGCTCTATTCCTCTGTTAAAAGCTTTTATAGAATTCACTCTTTTTACGGCGACTAAGATTTATGCTAATAAATATTAAATATATTATACTAATAAATACTAATAAGAATATAAACAAAACTTGCATATAAGCTCTTAAATTCCGGTTGTTTCACAGTTTCAAATTAAGGCTTACTTTGGATGGGCGATTGGATCTGGTGCGATGCGTTTAATCTACTTTTTGTCTCACTCTATAGTGTCGTTACAGTATTTAATCTCACTGCCACCGCTGTTTTTACACTAACCGCAGGTAAACACATCGCCCATCCAAACTCACCCTAAGAACCTCGTCACTTTGTGATAGCATGTGTTTATTTGGAGTAGCTCACCGTACTTTGAGGGTTCGCTAATCTTGATATGAGTTGACACATCTGAGGAGCTCGTAATCTTAGTGAGCTCACATATTTAAATGAGCTCGCATGGATGATTACTTCCCTACACTCTTCCTTCGCCTTCATGCTACAAATACCAATTTTATTCCTTTACTCTTCAAACCTCAACTTATTGAGTGGTTTGGTCAATATGTCTATAAGTTGATCTTCTGGACTAAAATGGAGCAAAGTCAATTTTTTACTTCTCTTACAAAGTAGTACTTGATTTTAAAATATTTTATCTTTTCATAAAAGATTGGATTCTTCGCAATTGCTATGACTGATTGGTTGTCACAAAAAAAATTGAGTTGCTTCAACCTGCTCACGATTCAAATCAAATAAAATTCTTCTCAACCAAATCGCTAGGTTGACTATTGTTATTGCAACTACATACTCAGCCTCAGTTGTGGATTGAGTACTTGTTGATTGCTTCTTCAAACTCCATGAGAATACCCCAGATCAAGCGAAAAGAAATATTCAGAGGTACTTCACATGTCATCCATTGATCAAATCTAGTCACCGTCAATGTACCCAATAAGTTTTAAGGAGTTGCCATTGCGAACCAAACACCAAAATCAGTTGTTCCTTTGATGAATCTCAGCACCCTCCTCAAAGGACGAGGGCTTAATTGATTGCTTAAATTTAATTGAGGGTTCACTTGAGTGCTTAAACTCGATTGATGGCTCAATTGAGTGCTATTTCTAATTGATGGCTCAATTGGTTATTGAATTGTTTTCAAGGAGGTTTTTTTTTTTTAATAATAAAACTAAAATTAAAATGTATAAAAGTATTAAAATAAAATTTTAGTTGAATGACAAATTTAAAATTTTGCTAACTCAGTCGACAAGTTCAAATTTCATCGTATGTACATTTTTAATGATCTTTTTTAAAATAAAAGACTAAAATACATTCAAATAATATATTTATTTTAATAGTAAAAGGGAATTAAAGTAATTTTTAATTAAATTGAAACACAAACTCAATAAATATGTTTTATGTTTAAATCCAAAAGAAAAAAAAATAAATTCAAATCTATAAATAATTTAGCTTCCACCAATTTGTCTTAAAGGAATAATAGTTTTGTTTTTTTTTTTAACAGTTTTATTATAGGTTCTAATTATATCTGTTCTTTTTGACACAATGTTTAGAACTACCCAAAATTCCTCTCCAACTCATAAATAGAAAGATAATGCGTTTCAGCACAATCAAACCCATGTCCTTTTACATTGACAACAATGCTCATGCCAATCGAGTTAAGATTCAATTGACTTTCTTTTTTTATTATTGGATGACTTGTATTTATAGAATTTTAACAATTTATATTTTAATGCTGAAGATGATGAATCCATAAAAAATGATTTTATTTGAAATAATAGGACGAGAATAAAATTAAAAATATAAAATATTTTAATATTCAGCATTTAATATTATTAAACAACATTTTATATTAAGCACTTGATTTTTAGGGTGAAAGATAAAATCTTAATTATAGATAATACTAAATATGTTAAAAATCCATCAATTAACAGTACTAATTTTTTTCCGAAAAAACACTAGATTAAAAAATAAGTAAGGTAAGGTTTTGTGTGGCACATTACATTAAGCACACCTTTCCCAAACATATCTGTTAAGCATAATCTTCAAACCAAAAACATTTAAGAAACTATTTCGTTAAATGAAAGGAAACCATAAAAAAATGATAGCTTGATTTGATAAACATAACCAGATTAAAGTTGGCCCTAATTTCATACTTCAAAAAATCAAGATTAGGGTTCTATGAGTTTAAATCGGATGACCCAACTTGGGATTAATTGTGTTCCCCCAAAATGGAATTTCTTAGTTTATATAGCCAATTGTTTTAGTTTTCTCCCAACTACCTTATTTTTTATTTTAGCTGTCAAGAGTAGGGAAGATAGGGTAAGGCCACCAACATACCTCTTATGGGTTTGGGTAGCTCACCTGAAATAAGTAAAACTTTCAACAATAGCCAATCACTTAATTTAATTTGTGACATTTATTTCTTTCTTCTTTTCACTTTGGGTTTCTTGTAAACTAAATATCTCATTCACCCAAACCCCACCAAAAACTATAATAAATAAAGTCAATTAAAGTCCAATAATCCAAAAGCCAATTTACATGCATGCAAAACTTAGCTATTCATTTATTTCTTGTTGTTGCTTGTTGAAGGGATACCCAATTTGGTGTGTTGGTTCACCTCCTTTTATATTCTTTTCTTCACATAACTTCAGGTATCCGCAGTTTTTCTTCTCAAACTTTCTCACATTTTCTTTCTCTCATGGAATTGCCTGTTAAGTCCCCGGATTCTGGTGGCCGGAAATATCCGTACAGATTGGAAACTAGGGATCTGTCTTACAAGTTGAGCACCAAATTTGAAGACTATTTCAGGTGTGATTTTTGTGGTGGGAATGAAGGGAGAGCTGCTGCTAAGTTCATTTTGAAGGGTGTCAACTGTGAAGCTAGGCCTGGACAGGTTACTGCAATAGCTGGACCAAGTGGTGCAGGCAAAACTACATTGCTAGATATTCTTGCTGGGAAGATACCACCTTGTGAAGTGTCATCAGGGGAAGTTCTTGTCAATGGCAAGCCTATTGATGTTAAAGTTTTTCGGAGAGTTTCGGGGTATGTTACGCAAGACGACGCGCTATTTCCGTTGCTTACAGTCGAAGAAACGTTGATGTATAGTGCACTTTTGAGGCTACCAGGAGGGAGGAAGGAAGCTGGTTCTAGAGTGAAAGAGCTAATGAAGGAGCTAGGATTGGAACATGTGGCGGGTTCCAGGATCCGTGAGGGATCGAACAACGGCATTTCGGGTGGAGAAAGGCGAAGAGTATCGATCGGGGTCGATTTGGTTCATGACCCTGCTGTTATCTTGATTGATGAACCAACTTCAGGGTTGGATTCTGCTTCAGCTCTTCATGCAGTGACACTACTGAAATCAATGGCAGTTAATCAAGGTAAGACTATTGTTTTAACCATCCACCAACCTGGTTTTCGGATCCTCGAACTGTTTGATCGCATCGTTTTGCTTTCAAACGGATTTGTCGTCCATAACGGAGGGCTAAACCTTCTCGAAGAAAGACTAAAGTTTGCTGATCACCGAATCCCTCGACATGTCAATGTTCTTGAATTCGCCATCGATGTTATAGAAACTTTACCCGTCCAAAATCCAGGCACTCTAAGTAACATAAACCGTGAAGACCGTAAAATTGCAACCCCAATCCGCTTCGAAAGAAAGCTGCTCGTCTACCCAAATTCCCGGTTCGACGAGGTCCTGATATTAGGACAAAGATTCTGCAGCAACATATTCAGAACCAAACAACTCTTTGCCACAAGGGTCATACAAGCCTTGGTAGCAGGTTTTATACTTGGAACCATATATTTCAACGTAGGAAATGATAAAGGAAAGATAGCTTTACAAACCCAAACAGGATTCTTCGCTTTCACCCTCACATTCTTACTATCTTCAACCACTGAAGGACTACCAATTTTCTTACAAGAAAGAAGGATCCTAATGAGAGAAACATCAAGAGGAGCATACAGAGTCTCCTCCTATGTCTTGTCCAATACCATTGTTTTCCTCCCATTTCTATTAATGATAGGCATCCTCTTCACTTCACCAGTTTACTGGCTTGTTGGATTGAGGAAAGACACCATTGATGGGTTCCTCTACTTCTCCTTGGTGGTATGGATGGTACTTTTGATGGCCAATTCATTCGTGGCATGTTTCAGTGCACTTGTCCCAAACTTCATAATGGGGAACTCAGTGATTGCAGGTCTAATGGGGTCTTTCTTCCTGTTTTCAGGCTATTTTATAGCTAAAGATAAGATACCGAGTTACTGGGTTTTCATGCATTATTTGAGCTTGTTTAAGTACCCATTTGAATGCTTTATGATAAATGAGTATGGAGGGGAACAAGGGGAAAGGAAGTGCATTGAAATTGAGAATGGTGAATGTAGATTGTATGGGAGTTCGTTCTTAAGACAGCAAGACCTGACAGATTCACAGAAATGGACCAATGTAGGTGTCATGTTGGGCTTCATAGTTGGGTATAGAGTACTTGGTTTAGTTATTTTGTGGTTTAGATGTTACAAAGCTAGAAACTAAATAATCTTTTCTTTTCTTTTCTTTTTAATTTTTTTCATTATTATTGTTATTTATCAATTTTTTTTACTCACTCATCTACCTATATACTTACTGCAAAACCTGTATGTATACATGGGTTTGCTTTAAATTCATTGAGGAAAGGGATTTAGCAGATAGTTGTGTTCTTATTCTTATTAGGCTCTCTGCTCTTCCTTTTTGGGTTTAGTCCATATGATGGACTCTTTTCTCTCAGAAATTTACCAACTAATTAAAGGATATTGGTTTATTTAATTATGGATTGGGTTCCAACTTCCCATTATGGTCTTCACCTTTTAACCCAATAAGAATTTTAATTATTTGCATTGGGGAAACCTCCCTCCTTTTCACAATATCATAATGCTCTCGTTTGTGGGTTTTCTTTTGAAATCTTTTTTATGTTTCACTAGATTCCAATTAAATTACTGAGTCCAGTAACATCAATAAAAGCTTATAGCTTTGTATTAAGAGTTAGATTATATTTTATCTTTTTTACTAAAAAAATAGGTAAAGTAGTATTTGTACATTAAATTAAAAAGTAAATTGATTTTTTTTGTTAAAAATTATATATATTTGTATTGTTAAAAACTAGGTAGTTAATGGAATAATAGAAAGTGACATGTATGTACCTTATGGTGACATGTATGTACCTTATGCTGACATACAAAGACCAATTTTTAATAGTATAAATAAATGAAAATTTTAACTTATTTTAATGTACAAAGACTAATTTATCTATTTTTTAAATAAAAAAGATAAAATGCAAGTAATATAAAAACACCAAAATTTTCACCACTTATTCAACAAAATTAGTGGGTTCATTGTTCATTTTTTTTGTTTGTACTTATGATTGGCATATAAGGGACAAAGAAGCTTAAGATGTACACCAATGATATATTTTTACTTTTTTTAACTGAAAAAAAAAAAAAAACCTATTTGTTAGCTAAATGCTCCCCAAACACCAAACCAAAAACTTGGATACCCACTTACTTTGTGAGGGGAGTTAATTAATGATTAACTGTTTAATATTTATAGAAATAACAAAATAAAAATAAAAATAAAAATAGTAGAAAAAATTAAAGTACATTAAGTTGATGTTGGATTAATATAAGACACCAACTCGTAAAATACTTAAAATAAATAAATTAAATTATGACATGTGAGTGAAAAAAAATTTATGTAATAAATATATTAATAAAAAAATTGATTTAAAAATTAAATAAAAGCTTAGTTGGATAAAGAAATTAAAAATTACAGTGTAAATCCCATCAAATGCATTTTTATAAATTTCACATGATTTGAAATGAAAAAAGTATCCCCACAATAATATCTATTATTTCACAAGATTCAACTGTAATTTACTTTCCGTAATAGTTTTTGAAGTCCTTCCTTAAAACATTCCTAGTTCAGGGATGTGATTCATGCGTCGATGCGGTAAATTTTATTAACTTAAATTCATTGAAGTTATTGTTTTTAAAGTTTAAAAGATCAATCAATTTATGATGAGTTTTTGGATGGGATAAAAAAATTTATGGGTTTAAATGTTTTTGTACAGGCCTAAATTTGCCCGGGCCCCAAATTACCAAACAACAGACAAACCAAACCAAATAAAAACACCAAAATTAAACAGTCTATTTACAAAACTGAAGTCCAAATACAAGCCCATTTACAAAACCCAAAAATTAAAACCAATTGCCCAAACTAAAACAAGGCCCGTGGCCCAAAATGTTTAAAATTTTTGGAAAACCCTAGCCACTCTTAACCCTAGGCGCCACTCTAGCCTTCTTCCACTTCCCACGTGCGCCGTATGAGCCACCTAGGGTCTTCTGACCAGCACGCCTCCTTCTCTGCTCAACCAACGCCTGCAAAACGAAAAGAACACGCAACAGCAGCTCAAAAATAGGAAATAGACGGTACGAAGAAACAGTAAAATGAGCAGTGTATTGTTTCGGCTATAAAGCCATCAAAACAAATCAATGTAAGGGGACCTATTATTCAATACAAAAATTGGCAATACAAAGAAACCAGGGCATTTTTTCGAATATCAAGGTTGTTTTTTTTATTTTTACTTTAATATTCATTTTTAAAAGGAAAATAAAAAAAAGGAGAAAAAAATAAGGGCTTACCCGAGCCTCCCCAAGGTTGCATTGTCGGAGGCTTCCTCCGTTGTCGGGGTTGGACCCGAAAGGGGAAGGGATCCCTTCATTTTCGTACTCTCTTGAGTGAGAGTTCGGCCTTCAAATGAGCCGTAAACAAGGGCTAAATAGCCCGTTCTTGCCTTGCGCCGGCGATTGGCCATGGTGGTGGTACAGCAGACCACCGACGGAGCCCACAAGCGGTGCCGAGGAGAGGGGAATTGGGAACCCTAGCAAAGAGGGCAGTGTTTAAAAGTTTTTTTTTTAAGCTGCTGCAAATTGATTTTTTTTATTTAAATTGGCCTTTTAGTGAACTTGTAAAACGGCGTCGTTTAGGGCCGTTTCAGTGGCTCCAAAACGGCGCCGTATCGGGCTATCCAGACGCGACCCGACCCGTGGGCAAGGATCCGTGCGTTTCAGACTATGTGGTCTATTTGCACGATAACCCCTTTTGCTTTTTATTTTGTTTCAATCCACTTTCCATCGTTTTCAAATTTTCCCCTTGATTTCATCGCTATTTCATTCTGGTCCCCTTGAAACGCAGCGCATAAGGGGACCTGGGGCATTTGCTCTTTCGCTCCCTGGTGTTTTCAGCGCGCCGCGAGATGGTCCCTCGTTCCTTTTATTTATTATTTTAAATTCATACCCTGAATATTGTTTTGGTTTTGAACTAGTCCTTAACCTATTTAATTCGTTTATTTATTTATTTCTAGACTGCCGTATTATTTCTGTAGCGACGTAAAATTCGCTTCAAGTCACTAATTGTGGCGATTTGTTGGAAGCTTTGAAAAATTGAATTTTTGGTTTTATTTAAAAAAAGGAGTCGCCACTGATCTCTTTTCTAGGTGTGATCAGACACCTAATAAAACATCTTTTAACATTTATTTTCGGGTAAAAGAAGGCCGAGTTTAGGTCCGCGTCAAAATTCAGAGAAAAATAGGGTTTGGGAGTCGGTTACACGCAGGGAAGGTATTAGCACCCCCGCGACGCCCAAAATTGGTATCCTATTAAACACGGGTTGTCTTAATTTTCAAAAATACAAGTTCGATTTAAATTTTAATCGTGGTCCATTTAAAATACGGGAATTTCAAGAAATTTTTTTTTTTAGAAGGATTGTCCCGTTTTAACACGAGTCAACGTGATTCATCCAACATAGCGATGAAATCACAGACTTAATGTTAAAATCGGTACATTGCCTTAATTTTGAAATTAATTTAAGAAAACATGGAACAAATATGTTAAAAATGGTAAACCAAAGCCAAAAATACAAATATTGGTGTAACTAATAAAAACATTAACACAATATAAGAGCATTGAAATAATAAAAATATTCACAATAAAAAAAATAAAAATATGTATAATAACATAATAAGAAAGTAATAATAACATGAATTTTTAAAAGAAATCCATATATAATAATGTTAAATACAATATGGTAATGAAAGCATTTATATAATATATGTACGAACATAATATTGAAAATATATAAACGTAATAAAAATACATGCATAATACGGTATTTAAGAATATATAAACATTAGAAATAATAATGATGTTTAAAAACAACTATTAATAATTAATCATGAATATATACATATATAAACAAATATATAATAGTGTTAAAAGTTTGTACAAAATATATATTAGAAATATTAACAAAAGTGTACACATAAGAGAGTATATATATAAGATATAAATAATATAGATTTAAAAGTATATACATAATGTAATAAGACAATTTTGCCCGGGCCCAATAAAGCCCAAATAAACACAAAAAAACAAATAAAATCAAAAAATTGTCCAAATGTCCATTTACAGACTGAAAAGGCCCAATACCCTAAAAACCAACACCATCCCGGGTCAACCCCATACCCAGGTCAGCCCAACATACCTAAACCCAGCAGCCCACTTAAACTAAAGCCTACTACCCGTTTACCAGACCCAACCCGGATGGCCCAAAACACCAGCCTACCCTAGCCCATATGACCGGCAGAAACAGGAACAACAAACCCTAGGTGCGCCGCACCTAGAGTCCTTCAGCCTTTGACCCTCGGCCACCAGCTCCACCGCCACTTTAGCCTCTGTCCACATCAACCATCACCAGTGCCTGCAAACAATAAATGAAACAAACGTCAGCAACCGAGGAAAACAGTAGAGCACAGTATAGCAGAGAAAAGCAAAGGCATAAAGTTCGGCTATAAAGCCATCAAAAAACGGAGGAGAAAGGGTTCGAGTTTTTCTTTTTTTTTTTTGAAAAGTTAAAAATCTGTGATCAAAAACACTTGTAACCAAAAACAAAAATCAATAAAAAAAAACGGAACTTGGTTTTGAAAGGTGAATCCTTTTCCTTGTTCTTCATTTCATTTTTATCTTTTACTCTTTAACATTGCTGTATGAAAAAAGAGATTAGTGAGAATAGCTTACCTTTACGAGCGGACTGCCCCACCGTTGTTCGCTCCGTTGCAATCGGGGTCTGGACGCGGTGTTGAGGCTTTAAATAAATCGACTCCTTGAGAGTCCGTCTCGATCGGAGCCCGTCTAGCCCAACGCAACGAACCCATCACCGGTTCAAAGGTGTAAAGGGGGTCGGAGGGCTTCATAGGCTCGGCTCTATCGCGGTGGCTTAGGAGGGAGCCACCGGAATCCCTTTTTCCTTTCTTTTTTTTCTTTTTTTTTCTTTTCTCTTTCTCTTCTTTTTTTCTTTCCATTTCGGCTGCTGTGAAAAGAGACCCGATTGATGTTGATTTAGGGTTTCAAGTTAACCCTTTTATGCCACTCAAAACGGTACCGTTCAGGGCTTGATTTGGTGGCCCTAAAACGGTGCCGTTTGAAGCACCTACCCGATGACCCGACCCAGACACTGCATGACCCGCGTGTTTTGGTGTCTGAAGGGGTATTTACGCTTCAGGTCCTCCAAGCTCGCGGTGGCATTCAATTTGGCCCTTTCCGTGTGTTATTTTCCTTTCGAATTTGCCCATAAGATTCGAGTGTAATCGCAATATGGTCCACGCTTAAGCACAGCACCTTGAGGATTGGTTTATTTCCAGTTTTGGTCCTTGCACATTACACCCGTGTTTCTCTTGGGTCCTTTAGTCGTTTTCTTTATCTTTATCTTTAATTTGGCCCTAAATTGTTGTATCATTTTCTATTAGGTATTGAGTTCAGCACTTTGTTGCTTTAATAATTAAATTATATTTTATTATTAATATTTGGTATGTATTAGTTTAATTATATGAGTATGTATGATATTTAGATATCTTTCATGTGACATGGGTACTTTTCGAATTTATAGTTACATATATATTCCTTTATATTATATTATATATGTTTTTCAATACTATTATATGTATTTTGTACATTACATCTATCTTATAGCTAAATCTTATATATATATTATGTTCTTTTATATATTATACGTGTATCTTTATTTCTAATAAGTATACGTATTTTATACTATCTCATATATATATTTTAGTATCACATTTATATATTTCTAATTATCTCAATATCATTACCTTCAACGTATATATTTTAAAATCGTATTTTATATATTGTATGTATATTACGTTCCTATATGTTGTATATATATTCCTCATTCTAATAGTTATATATATATTTTCATACTTCTTCATGTATATGTATTTTAACACAATTATGTATGAATATTTTTGTATATTACGTATATACGTTTTAACTTATGTATGTATATATATAGTATATATATATTATTACATAAATATTTTCATGTATATTTTTTAACATTATGTTTTTTATATATATATGTTATGAATATCATATTTTTTTTTTATTTTGCCTTTCTATTACATATTTGTTGTATTGTATTACGTAAATATTTTAATCCTATATTATGTATACTATCTTATACTACGTATTTACATCATATTTTATACATATATTACGTATATACTTTAATGCCATATGATTCGTACGTTGTTTATTTAAATTTTTTATTTACTTAAATTCTTATAGCTTAAAATCGTTTTCCATAATTATCTATTTTTATTGGCCGAGAGTTTTTTATTTCATTTACTTAAATTTGTCTTTCATCTCTTTTAAATTTATTTATATTCCTTCGAATGTTAATATTATTACTTGCATACAAGGCCATGCTATAATTGTCGGTATTGTGTATTATTCGGCATTTGTTGGTTATAATGACATGTTATTAAAACGCATCGATTATGAATTATTTCTCTGCTTTGTATGTTACTATTCTATGTTTGTTTTCTATAAAAGTCGGGTTTGATATTATTCTAGTAAAAATCCCATCCCAAGGTTTTCAAAAAAATATATCATTCATGTTTGGATTCTTCGAGAGAATCGAGCCTTAACTTACTAGGTTCCTGTTTCTCTCGTTAAACCCAAGCCATTTAGCGTCGCTTTCAAAATCAAAATGTGTGAGCTTTTGAATAAACTTTTTTTCTCGAGACTTTGAAATGCTGCGTCCTAACTTACTGAATGTGGCGTTCATTGTCTCGAAATAAGAATTTCAAAATCAAGGCAATATTTTACATTTTGAGGTTTTGAAAGATCGAGCCCTAACTTACTGGGTTCTGGTTTTTCATTTAACTCAAAATAATTAAATATCCTTTTGGAATTTAAATATAAACCTTTTAAGTGAGAAAGGCGAGTTTAATTTCAAGAAATAGATGTGTCGTATCCTAACTTACTGGGTTCGGCATCTTCATTCCTTCGAAATAAGCAAGCCTCGTTTTTTATCTCTACATATTCAAACGTTTTAATAAAAGGGATCGTATTTTAAATTTTTCCGAATTTCTTAAGCCTTCGACATTAAGAAACTGAGTAATCAACTAGGTACCAATTTTGGGCGTATCGAGGGCGTTAATCCTTCCTCGTGCGTAACCGACTCCCGATCCTGTTCTCTGATCTTCGTAGACCAAAATTAATTGTTTTAATAAATTCAACATAGTTTATTAAAATAATTTGAGGTGATCCGATCGTACCTCAAAAGGGTCGGTGGCGACTCCCATTTTAAAACTTTAAAGTCGATCTTCTATTTTTCAAACCCTTTTGAAAAAATGGTTTCGACAGCTTGGCGACTCCACTGGGGACCCAAGTTTGTGAGTCAAGCCTCAAGTTGATTAACTTTTGTCTTTATCGTCGAAAATTGAAAATTTGATTTTGATATACGATCCCTCTTTTGCATTTCATCCGATTTGAAATTTGCAATCATTGTTTTGTTCCTATTTCCTTTCTATGTTTCGATGTTTTACATACTTGCGCATTGCATTGCATGACCGCCGGGTCACACCTTTTTAAGTGGGAGCAAGAAGCTACTCCTTCGTGAGGTTTTCACCTCCGTGTAGGATAGTGAAACGCTTCCGGGACACGTCCGTACCTATGTGCTTCGTGAGATTTTCATCTCCGTGCAGCCTTAGGGAAACGTGTTCCCCTGAACCGAACTCGATCTAAATGAGCCTATGATGGGTGAAGATCGAGGAATCTGCTGGTTCAGGTACCCTACTCTAGATCCAAGCCGCATATAGAGAACCTTTAGGAGCCTACACGAGGTAGAACTACGCCCAACTCTAGTGGTTACCCTAATAGGTCCTTGATTGTTCTCTACTTCTATGTATGCTTTGAATTTTATTATATATTGCACTGACGCTTTGTGTTTTACTCTCCATATGTTGCACTAACATTTTATGTTTCTGCTTTCTACATATTGCATCGAAAAGGTGTCGATTTGGGTTCAATTGCTAAAATAGGGAGCTCGACCATGGAAAACGAACGTCTTGATAAAGTAAAAGGCAATGCGACAATCCAAAACTGGTCAGAAACAACACAATTGGAAAAAGGGGATAGCCTAGCTGCGGGATATGTATCGGAGTTATGGGATTACACCCGCATCATTGTTACGCAAAACAGTCTTCAGGAATTGAGAGAAATTTGGTGTCAGTGGGATGATGAAACTAAAGGGATGTTCTATAACAAGTATGGAGATTTGCCGTATCTGTTAGATGTTAAGGTAGACGAGAACTTATTTCGGGCCCTCGCACAGTTTTGGAACCCAGCATATAGTTGTTTCACCTTCGGAGGAGTGGATTTGGTGCCTACCATAGAAGAATATACTGCTCTACTGAATTGCCCAAGAGCTCAGGTTGATAAAATTTATTCACGAGCCGCTTATGTCCCAGCTTTTTGGAAAAAGTTGATGAATATTACGGGAATGAGTGAGTAATGGATCACGGCTAAGATCAAGAAGAAAGGAGAATACAAGTGCATCCCATGGAAAAACCTAAGAGATCTAATCCTAGGTCACCCTGATACTACAAAGAGGGTTGATGTTTTAGCACTTAGCATTTATGGATTAATGTTGTTCCCTAAGGCTTTGGGATATGTGGACGAGGCAGTGACCGACCTCTTCGATCGACTTGACAAGGGGATCACACCGGTGCCTGCGATCTTAGCGGAAACTTTCAGGTCATTAAGCGCATGCAGAAGAGCCGGAGAAGGCAGGTTCATTGGATGTACACAACTGCTGTTAGTTTGGTTTCATGGCCACTTTTGGAAAGTGAGTAAGCCTTCCTACCGAGTCTTCTTGAACGATTATTCCCCTTTGAGAGAAATGGTCGCCACACCAAGAAGAGATGATGTGTCGGAGGAAAACTGGATTGCACTTCTCCAAAATCTGCAAGATGGGGACTTCGAATGGAGGGCTCCTTAGTTTGTACCCGGGGAAATTCTATACCGATGTGGGGATTTCAATTGGGTCCCATTGCTTGGAATTTGGGGAGCCACTGGCTACGCTCCCTTAATGGTATTAAGGCAGTATTGGTCAAAGCAGTTCATTCCGACAACGCATGGGTTGGCAGAATGCGAACTTCCGTACAAAGGGGAGAATTATAAGAAAAAGATCAAAGAGGTTTCTATGGCCTGGAATCAAACTCGTCGAATGAAAAATCAAAATGCGGGATCGGTAACTCCCGAATATAAGAGCTGGTTTAATAGAAGAGTCAATGATAATGTTCCGAGACCAAATTTAGGAGATGTTAGACCGCTAGAAGAATATCTGCAGGTAATCCCCTCTGAACTAGAAATTATCAGACAGGACTTTGAAAAACAAAGTTCAGAAATGGGAAAACAGATAAAGCGGTTAGAGCAAGAAAAGATGTATCTGAGCATGGACGTCGATATCCAAAAAGCGGAAGCCGAGAAACTTAAAAAGGGAAAGAACAAAGTAGAAGAAGACTTGGATAGCCTAAAAACCGATTATAAGAAAGTGTGTTCGTCTTTAAGGAAGGCTGGTCTAGGGAAAACTCCAGAAGAATGGAAGCAAGAAGTCCAGAGAGAAAGATTGAAGGCCGCGCGTTGGGAAACAAGATACAAAGAGGCCCAAGCACGAAATGAAGACCTAGAAAGAGAAATGATAGAAAACCAGAAAGGGAAGGATGAGTTAACAGCTAGAGTGGCAGAGCTAGAGGAATCCCTCCGACGACATCGAAATCGCAACTCTGTAGTAGAGCTAAGAGCCAGCTTAGCCAAAATCGAAGAAATGAAGAAGAAAATCGAAGAGTTAGAAATAGCCTTGCAAAGCTGTCAAAGCTATATTAAGTCTTTGGAGGCAAACGAGGAACGATGGAAAGAGGAGTGTTGCTACTCTCAAGAGCAAATCCAAAGAAGAGATTACGTTATGGAAGGAGCTGTAGCACAAATACGAGAGGCGGCTGAACACCTGCAATCCTTGGCTTTTCAAGCGGACATCCTTAGCATGAAATATGGGTCTAGGGAACAAGAGTTAGTTTCTTTATTGGAAAAGATTAAGGCTCTAGGCGTTAAGGCAAAGCCGTATCTGTAATTTACTTTATGTAAAGAACTTTGTGTTCTAATAAAGTTTCCTATATGGAATTGAGCTTGAATCGATACTCTTTTTGCATTCATGCATCTGCATTGCATCACATCATTATATGCATTAAGTTTCATAGTAAGACACTAATAAAGAGAATTCATTTCAGAGAATTAACCTGGAAACTACTAGTAACCCATCCACCCAGCACCGTTACGGCACTCGCTTTAAGTCAAAAAGTATGGATCAGAGAATAGAGAGGTTAGAGCAGCTCCAGAAGGAGATGCAGGACCAGATGCAAGAACAGCTAAATAAGATGCAACAAGATATGATGAATCGGATGTTGGAAGCACAAAACAACATGATGAGTCAGCTGACTCAGCTTTTGGCTGTAGGACAAGAAAAAGGAAAGGGCCTTGCAACAAATGTCGAGGAAAATGAGGATCTGCCATATCCTCCGGGGTTCACCCCACCTAACACACAGGCGCAACACGAATCATACCCGCGTAGACCTACAGTCACCATCAGGCCACAACAGCTCCAAGGGGACACATCAATACCGGGTAATAACCAAGCTGGTTCGGGCTCAGAACATAATCCAGTTAACATCAATATCCCCGACTTAGATGAAGCAGCCGAGGGAGAAAGGTTAAGAGCGGAGCTGCCAAAACAGCTCGAAGATAGGTGCAAATGGATAGAAGAAAAATCTAAAGCCATGGAAAGTGCTGATAACCGTCACGGGATCGATGCTAAGGACCTGAGTTTAGTCCCAGACTTGATCCTTCCCCCCAAGTTTAAGATGCCTGAATTCGAAAAGTATAATGGAACGAGCTGCCCTGAAGCTCACATTGTTATGTTCTGCAGGCGGATGACGGGTTATATTCACAACGACCAGCTATTGATTCACTGCTTTCAAGATAGCTTGGTCGGGGCGGCCTCTAAATGGTATAACCAATTAAGCCGTGCTGCAATTAACTCCTGGAAAGACCTTGCCCAAGCATTTATGAAACAGTACAGCCATGTAACGGACATGACTCCCGATAGAATCACCCTCCAGAATATGGAGAAGAAACCTAATGAAAGTTTTAGACAGTATGCGCAACGGTGGAGAGAAGTTGCCATACAAGTTCAGCCGCCGCTTTTAGAAAAAGAAACCACGATGTTATTTATTAACACTCTAAAAGCTCCTTTTATCACCCATATGCTGGGAAGTGCCACAAAAAACTTCGCTGACATAGTAATGACGGGTGAGATGATCGAGAATGCTGTGAGAAGCGGTAAAATTGAAGTTGGAGAAAGTACCAAACGATCGACCCCGAGGAAAAGAGACAATGAAATGAACAATGCGAGCACAATTAATAGGGGTCAATCCAAGTCCATCACTGTCAATCAACCAAAAACAGGGACTGCCAATCCTTCCAACACAGCAAAACGAGAATCCAATATGAGGGAAAACACGGAAAGACCATCGTTCACACCTATACCCACAACCTATAGGGAGTTGTACAAGAGTCTATATAATGCTCATGTGGTCTCGCCGTTTTACCTAAAGCCACTACAGCCCCCGTATCCCAAATGGTACGACACGAATGCCCAATGTGACTATCATGGGGGAATAAACAGGCATTCAATTGAGAACTGTACCGCATTCAAGAAAGTGGTGGAGAGACTCATCCAAATGGGAATTGTGAGACTTGATGATCCGGCTACACCCAATACGGCAGGGAATCCACTCCCTAATCACACCGACCAAGGAGTAAATAGGATAAGCAAATGCCAGAACAAAAAGATCAAACATGACATCGCCGAGGTCAAAACCCCATTAAGGCAAGTATGAGAGGAAATGGTCAGGAGAGGATTACTTAGGTTGGATTCAAGAGGAAGATATGAAAAGGAAGGAAACTACTGCGAATTTCACACCAAAGCGGGGCATGAGATCCAAGACTGTATGGATTTCAGGGTCTTTGTACAAAATATGATGAATAACAAAGAAGTGGAATTTTTCGAGGAAGCTAAGAACCCCGAAGAGGGAGAGATATGTGCATCAGAGGGGGAATCGAAGGCGCAAACAGTTAACTATCCCGTGATCATTATATCACGACCCACGAACAATGAAACAGGAGTGCGAATGCCACCAAGGGTTATAATCCAAAAACCCGCAGTCTTCCCCTATAAGGACAGCAAACAGGTCCCATGGAATTATAACTGCAATGTGACAATCCCGGGAAGAGAAAGCTTAGTCGATGCTTCGAAGGAAAGCCAAGAAGGGGGCTCCTATATACGCAGTGGAAGACGTTATGATACAGCAATCGAGAAAACACAGCCCGTGAAAGGAAAAGCTCCAGCGGTCGAAGAGATAAAAGGAAAAGCAACTAGGCCTGAACATCCTATCAATGAGCCAGTCAATGAGAAAGAAGCAAAAGAGTTCCTAAAATTTCTCAAACATAGTGAATACAGCGTGGTAGAACAGCTACGTAGACAACCGGCTCGTATCTCGGTATTGGCCTTACTCTTGAGTTCAGAAGTTCACCGTAATGTATTGATGAAAATTCTGAATGAAACATATGTTGCTAACGACATCTCTGTCAACAAGCTCGATCGATTGGTCAGCAACATAAGTGCTGATAACTTCATTTTCTTTAACGACGATGAGATACCGCCAGGTGGAAGGGGGTCGACTAAAGCTCTGCACATTACCACACGTTGTAAAGGGTACACACTGCCAAGTGTGCTGATTGACAACGGGTCGGCTTTGAATGTCCTACCATGGTCCACATTAAACAGGCTACCTATAGACAGCTCTCACATGAAAGAGTGCCAGCACATAGTGAAAGCATTTGACGGCACAGAGAGAAGGGTGATGGGTAGAATCGAAGTGCCTCTTTTGATCGGACCAAGCACATACGAGGTGGACTTTCTAGTAATGGATATCAAGCCCTCGTACAACTGCCTTTTGGGGAGACCGTGGATTCACACGGCAGGGGCCGTTCCCTCTACGTTGCACCAGAAGTTGAAATTAGTAACAGAAAACCGACTAGTCACCATAAATGCAGAAGAGGAGATTATTGCGGCTGTAACCAGTGACGCACCATATTTAGAAGCAGACGCCGAGGCCATCGAATGCTCATTGCGATCTTTAGAATTTGTGAATGCTACCTTTGTGGGCGAAGGGAACAAAATCCCAAGCCCTAGAATATCCAAGACTACAAGGATGGGTCTACGTTTAACTGTGGGGAGAGGAGCGTCACCAGGAAAAGGACTCGGGAGGTATCTCCAAGGCAAAACGGAGGCGCCATTTTTGAAAGAAAAACGAGACCGTTTCGGCTTAGGATTTAGGCCAGACACCAGACAGAGAATGAAAGAAGTGGAAAGGAAGCAAGAAAGGTGAAGATCACGGCTAAAGGGAGAAGAGATCAAGTGGGAACCAATGGTGTTCCCCACATATCCAAGACCTTCGTCTCAGGAGGATTCATCAACCCTAAACAAGAAACCATCGAAAAAGGAGCTCTGGAAGAACTATTAGGAGGCATGCACATCAATGCTATATCCGAAGAGAGAGTTGAAGGAACAAGCTTGTGGGAAATTCGCCCTTTTGAACCTGGGAGTGCTCTAGACAATTGGACTGCGGAAGAGATTCCTGTAGTGTTTAGAACTATTTCAGAGTAATGTCCTAGAACATTTATTACTCTAGGCTTAAGAGTAATGAACATCTTTTGTGCACTAAATTTGTCCCAAAATCCTTAAGTTCAATGAAAAATGCACCTTTTGAGCAAATAGTCTTTCATTCGTGCCAATTCATACATAGTCTTCTATTCTTTCATTGTTTATTATTTATAATCATAAGTTTGCAAACAATTATTCTTAGATGCCTTTTGTTTCTTTGCATCTCCCATTATCCCTGAAACAGGTCCCCAGATATCAATGATGTGAGTAACACTGCCAACGACTCGGCGCCCTTTTTTGACCAGGACATGTGTATAGATGATTATGAAGGTTTTAAGGATGACCAAAATTGCGACCTGACACCCGAATTATTGAGAATGGTTGAGCAAGAGGAGAAACAAATCCTGCCTCATGAAGAATCAATAGAGGTTGTGGAGTTAGAACACGGAAAAGAAATAAAAATTGGGACCGGTATCTCTGCGGAAACAAGGCAAGAGCTGATCAAATTACTTCAGGAGTTCAAGGATGTGTTTGCATGGTCATACCAAGACATGCCTGGTTTAGATACTGATATGGTGGTGTATCGACTCCCCATAAAAGAGGAATGCAAACCAGTCCAACAAAAGCTTCGGAGAATGAGGCCTGATGTCTTACTAAAAATAAAAGAAGAGGTCAAAAAGCAATTTGACGCAGGATTTTTAAAAGTGGTGAAATATTCAGATTGGGTGGCCAATATCATCCCCGTTCCTAAAAAGGATGGAAAGGTACGAATGTGTGTGGATTACAGAGACTTAAATAAGGCGAGCCCGAAAGATAATTTCCCACTGCCTCACATTGATACCTTAGTGGACAACACGGCTGGCTATTCATTGTTCTCCTTCATGGATGGGTTCTCTGGTTATAACCAGATCAAGATGTACGAGGAAGACATGGAGAAGACCACATTTGTAACCATCTGGGGGACATTCTGCTATAAGGTGATGCCTTTTGGACTGAAAAATGCGGGGGCGACATATCAAAGGGCCATGGTAACCCTATTTCACGACATGACGCACAAAGAAATCGAAGTTTATGTCGATGATATGATTGCGAAGTCCCAAACAGAGGAGGAGCACATACAAGTCTTAACAAAGCTGTTCTTACGATTAAGGAAGTTCCAATTAAAACTCAATCCGGCCAAATGCACTTTCGGAGCCAAGTCAGGAAAATTACTCGGATTCGTGGTTAGCAAAAAAGGGATTGAGATTGATCCAGACAAAATCAAAGCCATACAAGGACTATCGCCACCGAGTACCCAGAAAGAGGTTCGAGGCTTTTTAGGGAGACTGAATTACATCGCTCGGTTCATTTCACAGCTGACCGAGAAGTGTGACCCTGTTTTTCGCCTCCTCAAGAAACATAACCCAGGTGTATGGGACGAAGAATGCCAAAAAGCCTTCGACAAAGTCAAGCAGTACCTGTCCAATCCCCCAGTGCTAATGCCACCTAACCCGGACAGGCCGTTAATACTGTACTTGACAGTGTTCGAAAATTCCATGGGATGCGTACTTGGCCAACACGACGAGTCAGGAAAAAGAGAGAGAGCTATCTATTACCTTAGCAAAAAGTTTACTGAGTGTGAGACAAGATACCCACCAATAGAGAAGTTGTGTTGCGCTCTGGTTTGGACCACGCGAAGGTTAAGACAGTATATGTTGTATCACACCACTTGGCTCATCTCAAAATTGGACCCCCTAAAGTATATGATGGGGTTAACAGCTTTGAATGGAAGAATGGCTCGATGGCAAATTTTACTTTCAGAATTTGACATAGTGTACGTGAACCAAAAAGCTGTAAAAGGAAGTGCTATAGCCGATTTTCTGGCCAGTAGAGCTTTAGAAGAGTACGAACCGTTAAATTTCGATTTCCCAAATGAAGACTTAATGCATATTGCAGTCATTAAGGAAGACGTTCAAGAAAGCCTCTATTGGAAACTTAACTTTGATGGAGCATCTAATGCTGTGGGTAATGGGATTGGAGCAGTATTGGTATCCCCAAGTGGAGACCATTATCCCTTTACCAGCAAGCTTAATTTCGACTGCACCAACAACATGGCTGAATATGAGGCCTGCATCATGGGAATACGAGCTGCCATAGAACGCAAGATCAAGCTGTTAGAAGTTTACGGGGACTCTGCACTGGTAATCTATCAACTTAAAGGCGAATGGGAAACGTGAGATCCCAAGCTAAGCAATTATCGAAAGATAGTCTTAGAGTTGATGAAGGAGTTTGACGATATCACTTTCTGCTACCTCCCGCGAGATGAAAACCAGATGGCCGATGCTTTGGCCACTCTTGCCTCCATGATCAAAGTAAACAAGCAAGAAGATGTGAAATCCATCCAGATGAGCATCCATGAGGGTCCAGCCCATTGCTATAGCATTGACGAAGAAGAGAAAGATGACCACCCGTGGTATCGCGACATACTGCAATATGTGAAAGATCGTAAATACCCAGAACAGGCAACCGAGAATGATAAAAGGACGTTGAGAAGACTGGCCATTGATTATGTACTGGACGGAGAGATTTTGTACAAAAGAAGGAAAGATCAAGTACTTCTGAGATGTGTAGATGCTGTTGAAACAAAGAAAATTCTTGAAGAAGTACATGAGGGCACCTGTGGGACACACGCTAACGGCTTTACTATGGCCAGGCAAATTATGAGGTTTGGTTATTACTGGTCTACCATGGAAGGAGACTGTATTAACTACGCCAAGAAATGTCATAAGTGCCAGATTTACGGAGATAAGATTCATGTGCCGCCGTCACCTTTACATGTTATGACTTCTCCATGGCCCTTTTCTATGTGGGGCATGGATGTCATCGGTCCAATTTCACCGAAAGCTTCAAATGGGCATCGTTTCATCTTTGTGGTCATAGACTACTTCACGAAATGGGTTGAAGCTGCCTCGTATGCCAACGTTACCAAAACTGCCGTTAGCAAATTTTTGAAAAGGGAGATTATATGTCGATACGGAATGCCGGAGAGAATCATATCAGACAATGCCCTGAACTTGAACAATAGCACAATAGCAGAGGTCTGCAGTCGCTTCAAGATCAAACACCACAATTCATCACCATATCGCCCAAAAATGAACGGTGCGGTAGAAGCTGCAAATAAGAACATCAAGAAGATTGTAGGGAAAATGACGGAAACCTATAAAGATTGGCATGAAAAGTTACCTTTTGCCCTTTACGCATATCGAACGTCTGTCAGAACTTCCACCGGAGCAACGCCTTTCTCCTTAGTTTATGGAATGGAGGCGGTCCTGCCCATTGAAGTTGAGATCCCTTCACTCAGAGTGTTGTCGGAAATAAAGTTGGATGAAGCCGAATGGGTCCAATCTAGATATGACCAGCTAAACCTAATCGAGGAAAAAAGGCTAAGAGCCATTCGTCATGGCCAGATGTATCAAAAGCGAATGATGCGAGCTTACGACAAGAAGGTTCGCCTTAGAGAGTTCCATGAAGGGGATCTGGTCCTGAAGAAGATCCTTCCGATACAAAAAGACTTCAGAGGGAAATGGATGCCGAATTGGGAAGGACCTTACGTAGTGAAGAAAGCCTTTTCTGGAGGAGCATTGATCTTAGCCGAAATGGATGGTAGGAACCTACCCAATCCTGTGAATGCAGACTCTGTCAAGAAGTATTTCACTTAAGGTAGGCGGAGGCCAAAGTGAAAACCCGCAAAGGGCGCTTTGAGACTTTCGAAAAAAAAAAAAAAAAGGGGAGAGGCCAAGGTGAAAACTCGCAAAGGGCACTTTGAGACCAAAGGGAATTTCGAGTTGAAAACCCGAAAAGGGCAGCTCAAATGTTTGATCGAGACTAGGATATGGATCTAATTATGGGGGAAGCGACAGGAGAGGGCAATGTCATAAGGCGCCAACAAAACCTTTCAGAACTTCTAAACATATATCAAGATCAAAAGGGTCTTCGAGAAATGTTATGCGGGGAAACTCACCCAGTGGTATCTGGGGCATCTACAATCTATTTTTGTATTCTAGCAAAATATATTATCTTAGTCAATGGACTATATCCCAGCCAAATTTTCCGCTTTAATCTATTGAATTGAGCATTACCTTCCAAATCCCAGTCTAATTCATTGATTTAGCATTCCTTTCCGAACATCTTTCATTGAAACAACGATTAACGGGCTAATGATGTCTTGAATAAAAGGGGTTCTAAATATTACTCTAAAAAGTTTCTAACTAATACAAGAACTTGAAACAGGACTAATGTTTAGAATTTACCGAACTTAAGGGTGAAAAAGAGGCTATTTTGAGACCATGTGTCAATTACTTCATTAATTGAATAAGAGGGCAGTGTAATACCAGTAATGAAGCTCTGAAGGCCAACGAGTGAAGACGCCCTAAGCATAAAAAGATTATCATGTTCATAACATTTTGCATTCATACAAGTGTCATTCATAATACATTTAGGAGCACTTGATTCACTTCGATTATAGCATCTTAATCATTTTGCACAGGCATAATCACATTTCACAAGATAGGTCTCCCTGAAGATGGGTGACAACATTCAGATCTGGCTTCCAATGGTATTTGGAGCAGATAGAAGAAGAAAAGTCTGACATCCTTGAGATTGCAAGGAGCAGATTCAAATTAGAAGATTTGACCTTCCTGAAGATGCAGGGGCAGATCGAAGAAAAGTCTGATATCCTTGAGATTGCAAGGAGCAGATTCAAATTAGAAGATTTGACCTTCCTGAAGATGCAGGGGCAGATCGAAGAAAAGTCTGATATCCTTGAGATTGCAAGGAGCAGATTCAAATTAGAAGATTTGACCTTCCTGGAGATGCAGGGGCAGATCGAAGAAAAGTCCGATATCCTTGAGATTGCAAGGAGCAGATTCAAATTAGAAGATTTGACCTCCCTGAAGATGCAGGGGCAGATCGAAGAAAAGTCTGATATCCTTGAGATTGCAAGGAGCAGATTCAAATTAGAAGATTTGACCTTTCTGGAGATACAGGAGCCGATCAAAGATCCGAGGCTCAATTGAAGAAAAGAAGCACCAAAAGACTAAGGCCTGGCAAAACCGGGCAAAATTAGCCCTCTTTGAGTCTTTGCTCTATTCTCGTTACACGACAATGAGCAAAGAGGGGCAGCTGTAATAAGGCAATTTTGCCCGGGCCCAATAAAGCCCAAATAAACACAAAAAAACAAATAAAATCAAAAAATTGTCCAAATGTCCATTTACAGACTGAAAAGGCCCAATACCCTAAAAACCAACACCATCCCGGGTCAACCCCATACCCAGGTCAGCCCAACATACCTAAACCCAGCAGCCCACTTAAACTAAAGCCTACTACCCGTTTACCAGACCCAACCCGGATGGCCCAAAACACCAGCCTACCCTAGCCCATATGACCGGCAGAAACAGGAACAACAAACCTTAGGTGCGCCGCACCTAGAGTCCTTCAGCCTTTGACCCTCGGCCACCAGCTCCACCGCCACTTTAGCCTCTGTCCACATCAACCATCATCAGTGCCTGCAAACAATAAATGAAACAAACGTCAGCAACCGAGGAAAACAGTAGAGCACAGTATAGCAGAGAAAAGCAAAGGCATAAAGTTCGGCTATAAAGCCATCAAAAAAAGGAGGAGAAAGGGTTCGAGTTTTTCTTTTTTTTTTTGAAAAGTTAAAAATCTGTGATCAAAAACACTTGTAACCAAAAACAAAAATCAATCAAAAAAAACGGAACTTGGTTTTGAAAGGTGAATCCTTTTCCTTGTTCTTCATTTCATTTTTATCTTTTACTCTTTAACATTGCTGTATGAAAAAAGAGATTAGTGAGAATAGCTTACCTTTGCGAGCGGACTGCCCCACCGTTGTTCGCTCCGTTGCAATCGGGGTCTGGACGCGGTGTTGAGGCTTTAAATAAATCGACTCCTTGAGAGTCCGTCTCGATCGGAGCCCGTCTAGCCCAACGCAACGAACCCATCACCGGTTCAAAGGTGTAAAGGGGGTCGGAGGGCTTCATAGGCTCGGCTCTATCGCGGTGGCTTAGGAGGGAGCCACCGGAATCCCTTTTTCCTTTCTTTTTTTTCTTTTTTTTCTTTTCTCTTTCTCTTCTTTTTTTCTTTCCATTTCGGCTGCTGTGAAAAGAGACCCGATTGATGTTGATTTAGGGTTTCAAGTTAACCCTTTTATGCCACTCAAAACGGTACCGTTCAGGGCTTGATTTGGTGGCCCTAAAACGGTGCCGTTTGAAGCACCTACCCGATGACCCGACCCAGACACTGCATGACCCGCGTGTTTTGGTGTCTGAAGGGGTATTTACACTTCAGGTCCTCCAAGCTCGCGGTGGCATTCAATTTGGCCCTTTCTGTGTGTTATTTTCCTTTCGAATTTGCCCATAAGATTCGAGTGTAATCGCAATATGGTCCACGCTTAAGCACAGCACCTTGAGGATTGGTTTATTTCCAGTTTTGGTCCTTGCACATTACACCCGTGTTTCTCTTGGGTCCTTTAGTCGTTTTCTTTATCTTTATCTTTAATTTGGCCCTAAATTGTTGTATCATTTTCTATTAGGTACTGAGTTCAGCACTTTGTTGCTTTAATAATTAAATTATATTTTATTATTAATATTTGGTATGTATTAGTTTAATTATATGAGTATGTATGATATTTAGATATCTTTCATGTGACATGGGTACTTTTCGAATTTATAGTTACATATATATTCCTTTATATTATATTATATATGTTTTTCAATACTATTATATGTATTTTGTACATTACATCTATCTTATAGCTAAATCTTATATATATATTATGTTCTTTTATATATTATACGTGTATCTTTATTTCTAATAAGTATACGTATTTTATACTATCTCATATATATATTTTAGTATCACATTTATATATTTCTAATTATCTCAATATCATTACCTTCAACGTATATTTTTTAAAATCGTATTTTATATATTGTATGTATATTACGTTCCTATATGTTGTATATATATTCCTCATTCTAATAGTTATATATATATTTTCATACTTCTTCATGTATATGTATTTTAACACAATTATGTATGAATATTTTTGTATATTACGTATATACGTTTTAACTTATGTATGTATATATATAGTATATATATATTATTACATAAATATTTTCATGTATATTTTTTAACATTATGTTTTTTATATATATATGTTATGAATATCATATTTTTTTTTATTTTGCCTTTCTATTACATATTTGTTGTATTGTATTACGTAAATATTTTAATCCTATATTATGTATACTATCTTATACTACGTATTTACATCATATTTTATACATATATTACGTATATACTTTAATGCCATATGATTCGTACGTTGTTTATTTAAATTTTTTATTTACTTAAATTCTTATAGCTTAAAATCGTTTTCCATAATTATCTATTTTTATTGGCCGAGAGTTTTTTATTTCATTTACTTAAATTTGTCTTTCATCTCTTTTAAATTTATTTATATTCCTTCGAATGTTAATATTATTACTTGCATACAAGGCCATGCTATAATTGTCGGTATTGTGTATTATTCGGCATTTGTTGGTTATAATGACATGTTATTAAAACGCATCGATTATGAATTATTTCTCTGCTTTGTATGTTACTATTCTATGTTTGTCTTCTATAAAAGTCGGGTTTGATATTATTCTAGTAAAAATCCCATCCCAAGGTTTTCAAAAAAATATATCATTCATGTTTGGATTCTTCGAGAGAATCGAGCCTTAACTTACTAGGTTCCTGTTTCTCTCGTTAAACCCAAGCCATTTAGCGTCGCTTTCAAAATCAAAATGTGTGAGCTTTTGAATAAACTTTTTTTCTCGAGACTTTGAAATGCTGCGTCCTAACTTACTGAATGTGGCGTTCATTGTCTCGAAATAAGAATTTCAAAATCAAGGCAATATTTTACATTTTGAGGTTTTGAAAGATCGAGCCCTAACTTACTGGGTTCTGGTTTTTCATTTAACTCAAAATAATTAAATATCCTTTTGGAATTTAAATATAAACCTTTTAAGTGAGAAAGGCGAGTTTAATTTCAAGAAATAGATGTGTCGTATCCTAACTTACTGGGTTCGGCATCTTCATTCCTTCGAAATAAGCAAGCCTCGTTTTTTATCTCTACATATTCAAACGTTTTAATAAAAGGGATCGTATTTTAAATTTTTCCGAATTTCTTAAGCCTTCGACATTAAGAAACTGAGTAATCAACTAGGTACCAATTTTGGGCGTATCGAGGGCGTTAATCCTTCCTCGTGCGTAACCGACTCCCGAGCCTGTTCTCTGATCTTCGTAGACCAAAATTAATTGTTTTAATAAATTCAACATAGTTTATTAAAATAATTTGAGGTGATCCGATCGTACCTCAAAAGGGTCGGTGGCGACTCCCATTTTAAAACTTTAAAGTCGATCTTCTATTTTTCAAACCCTTTTGAAAAAATGGTTTCGACACATAATACACATATATATGAAAAAGAATGTAATATACACATATTAGAAACAGTAATGTAAAAAAAAATGAACTATTAATAAAACTACATAAATATATACATATATACATTAAAATATATACACAATAATGATATTTAAAAATACGTACATAAAAAAATATACATACATATATCAAAATAAGAAAGTATTAAAAATATTCACATAATGTATTTCAGGTATATAAAAAAATTAACATTAAAAGAAAAACGTAATATATATAAGTAATAAGTGAAAACAATACTAAGAATAATAATAATAGTATGTTAAAAGAACTAATAATAAAATAATATGAATAAGTTCTAAGAGAATATATACATGTACACATAAAGTATAAGATGATGATAATAATAATAATAATAATAATAGTAATCATAACAATAATAATAATAAACTTAATAGTAGTGAAGAAATAAAAATAAATGGAAACGGGACCAAAATTAAATAAAGACAGAATTCCGAGACAAATTTAAAAAAAAACAGATAGAAAGGGAGGGATCTATTTGAACACGCTAAAACATAGGAGGGAGTGGAACAGAAATTACTCCTTCCCCTCAAAACGCTGCGCAGCATAGGGGATCTAATTGAAGCAACCACGAAATGAACAGGCTAAATTAAGAAAACATAAGACTTTAATGAAACATGCTACAGAACAGAGGGACCTATTGCATAAATATACCCTCAAGACCAAAACGCGCGGTTTTAACCGCACACGGGTCGGGTCATCGGGTATAGTACTTTATGAAATGAAAAATAAACCCTAAAACCTAAGTGTTTTGCTATTCCTGATTAAAGGAACAGAACGGCGCCCTCCTCTCTCCCACTTTCGACCGATCGTGGGTTTCATCGGCGTTTACATCTCCACCCATGCCCTAGTTCCCGGTTCAAGTCACGGAGGAGGAAGAGAAGACCTTTTCGCCCCGTTTGTTCGATGTATGAGTCGAGGGAGGGCTTTCAACAGCCGAAATCATGGGTAAGGATTCCCAAAACCTCTTCCCTTCCTTCGTTTCTTTCGTGCAAAAATAGAAAAAGAAAAAAGAAAATCTAAGAACAACCGAAAGCGGAACAGATCAGAAGAACTGGTTTTTTCTTGATAATACCTTCTATTTTTTGTTTTTCCTTCCAAATACGGGGGATCCCCTGTTCCTTTACAATCTTTTTATTTTTGTTGTTAAATCCCCCTGATTACATTTGTTTACAAATGCTTTATAGTTGATCCGGAAAATGAAATACAATGCTTTTATTGCTTCTGTCCTTGTTGCTATCCTCTGTTTGTTCTGTCTCTGTGTTGCACTGTTTGTTTGCAGATGTCAGGGGGCAGGTAGCTGGACGGTACGGGGCTAAGCAGTGGCGGTGGGATGGAGGTGACTGATGGCCATCCTAGGTGCGCGGCGCGGGAGGCTTAGGAGTAGCTAGGGTTTCAATTTTCGAAACCCTAGTTTGACCTTAGGGGCTGTTAGGGTTTGGGCCAATTGGGCTACCAGGATTAGGCTTGTATTGGCCCTGGGTAGTTGGGCTTCTGTTGGGTCAAAATTGTAATGGGTCTGTGTAAGTTTAATTTAGTTTGAGTTTTATTTTTGGTATGTAATCTAGACTTTGAGATTTGGACATTCATTTGGTCTTTTTTAACTTTGGCTTGTTTGATTGATTGGGCCCGGGCAAATTTAGGCCCGTACAATTTCAAATTATTTTTATTTATTTTATATTTCCTTTTATTTATTTAAAACCCTTATATATATTATTTGCTGTAAACGGTCTTATTATATTTTATTTTTTAAGGTATTTTATCTATTAACTATTTCAACCTTTTATTTTTGAATGTTTTATTACTATTTTACCATAAGATTTTATATATTATCTATATAATGGGCTATTTTTACATTCTTTCATTTATTTTAAATTTCTTTTTTGCATATTATTTTTTTATTTCGTTTACATATTATTTTAAGTTATTTATTTATTTTCTGTTACATATTATTTATTCCCAGATTCTTTGTATATATATATATATATATATATTATTTTAAACCTTTGCGTATATCATTTTAAATTTTTATACGTGCGTTACTTTGTTTAAGACATTTTTCATTTTACTTACGTTCAACATTTCTTTAAATCGTTTATTTCAAACCATTTTTATTTTATTTTGAATTATTTTCAATAAATCATTTGTTTTAAATTATTATTATAGCGACGTAAAAATTTTAGCTTTGGTCGCTAATTGAGGTGTTTGATTGAAAGTCTTTTCTTAAAACCGAGGTTTGATTTTAAAAAGGGAGCCGCCACCGATCTTTTTCTAGGTGTGATCGGACACCTAATAAAACCCCTTTTTAACGGAAAAAGTTTATTATTGGATAAAAGAAGGCCGGGTTTAGGTCTACGTTAAAATTCGGAGAAAAATATGGCTCGGGAGTTAGTTACGCACGAGGAAAGTATTAGCACCCTCGTGACGCCCAAAATTAGTGTCTTATTAAACACGTGTCATCTTGATTTTCAAAAATACGAGCTCAATGTAAAATTTAATCCTGATCCGATAGAAAGAAATGAAGAGTTTCGAGTTTTTGGTTTTTTAGAAGGACGTCCCGTTTTAACACGAGCCGTCGACTTTCACCCAACATAGCGATGAAATCAACGATTTAGTGTTAAATCGTTACATTACCTTATGCATTGAAATTAATTTAAAACGAGAATAGAATTTTCGTTGTAATGACAAGCAAATAATGAATATGACAATAATATTATAAAAAAATGCGATGTATGCGATATTAAACATGATAATAATGTTGGACACGAAGTAGCAAAGTAAAGAAAGTATGTGAGCGTATGATGATAATAATTAAGATGACAAAAACATAATATTAAAAAAAAAAAACTAATAATGCTACATATAAATACACATGATAACGACATTGAGACTATATACATACTATATAAACATATAATATTAAAGTATATACAATATGGTATTAAAAAATATATACATGAAATAATAATAAAAAAATATGAATAGCACGATGTTTAAAGCGTATACAAAATATGTGTAAGAATAAGATATCAAAGTTATATATACCTAAAATAATATATATTTGAAAAGAAGATATATACATATATACAGGAATAATATAGTATTATTAAAAAACGTACATAAAATATGTAAATGTACATACATAATAATAGTATATAAGAAAATAGCATTTTAAAAAAACATGATATACATATAAGTATAATGATAATATTTTAGAGAAAATGACATTATATAGAAAGAAAACACATAGATAAAAATAACAGTACTAATAATAATAGCAAGAACTGATAATAAGAATAAATATGGTAATAAATAGTATTAACAATAGTAAAACAATAGGTAAAACAATCAAATTAAACCTGAAAAGGACTGAGATCGAAGTAAAAGTAAATATTTAGGGCAATTTTTAAAAAGAAATAAAGAAAAAGGATTGATTTGAACACGCGCGAAAATAAATGGGACCTAAAGAACAAATTTCCCCAAACCCTTAAAACGCATAGCATCACAATGGATCAACTTGCAAAGCGTTATAAGCTTCCGGGCCGAATTTAAAAGAACGAAACAAGTTCCGCAAAAAGGGAGGACCAAACTCGCAATTATCCCCTTAACGCGAAACGAGCGGGTCCTGGGGGAACTCGGGTCGGGTTCAAGTGGGTAGGCCTAAGGCTTATACGGCGCCGTTTATAGAAAAGAAAAGAAGAAAAAATAGAAAACCCTATATTTTTAAGTCTTAAGCCACTTTAGCAGACGGCAAAAAGAAGAGAAAAAAAGAAAAGAAAAAAGAAAAAAAGAAAAGGAGGTCTCGGATCCTTTTATTCGCCCTCCGTCGACCCTCCAACCTCCGATCGGGCGCCCCTTTTACCACCTAGGACGGCGGTGGGCTACCCATGCAAGCACTGTTAGGGACCGTATGTTGAGAGCGAACGACCTCGGCCCTTCCTCACTCCGATTACGGCGAAGAGGACGGGCTCCGATCACCAAAGGTAAGTTTCTTTCACTTATTCCCTTTTTTAAATACACTAAATCAAAACGAGCTCCGAAAAACGAGTGAAATCTTGCCTAAAAGACTAGATCTGGGCAAGAACCATTCGGGTTCAAGCGCTCCGATCGTTATAATCGTGCGAAAGTTTCAATTTTTTTGCTATTTTATGCGTATAATAGATAGAAAAACAAGAAAATGGGTTCGAAAATCCTCCGAAATATACCTTTAGGTTCGTTCTATATTCGAAAATCTGTGCTTTGTTCTTTTTTTGTATATTTTTTTTGAAAAAAAAAAACCTCCCCTCAAATTACAGTTGTAGCGACGTAAAATTTTAGCTTTTAGCTTTGGTCGCTAATTGAAGTGTTTGAGCGAAGAATTTGAAAATCGAAATTCGGTCTTATTAGAAAGAGAGTCGCCACCGATCATTTTTCTAGGTATGATCGGACACCTAATAAAACCTCTTTTAACGGAAAAAATTTGTTTTTGGGTGAAAAGAAGGTCGGGTTTAGGTCCACGTCAAAATTCAGAGAAAAATAGGGTTCGGGAGTCAGTTACGTGCAGGGAAGGTATTAGCACCCCTACAACGCCCAAAATTGGTATCTTATTAAATACGCGTTGTCTTGATTTTCAAAAATACGAGTTCAATTTGATATTTAATCATAATCCAATTTAAAGACAAGAATTTCCAAGTTTTTTATTTTTTAGAAGGTCGTCCCGGTTTTAATACGAGCCGACACAATTCACCCAATATAGCGATGAAATCGTCGGCTTAGTTTTAAATCGGGACGTTACCTTGTATATTAAAATAAATTAAAAACAAGAATAAAGTTTTGAGATAACACAAAGTAATTTGATATGAAGTGGAAATAACTAAGAAATTAGAAACACATTGAAGCAAGTAACGTAACGATAATAAATGAATAAATAAATAAATAGAGAAATATAAAAAAAATAATGAAGTATGCGAAACGAGACGTAATGAAAGAATCAAATATTAAATAAAAAACATGAATGTACATACGTACGCATAATAGTAGAAAATATATACACAATATATAAAAGGATATAATTAATATAATATTAAGAATATACTTAATATATATCTATAAGAAATAATAATAATAATGTTAAAAACAAACTATTGATAAAATTACATAAATATATACACATATATATTTAAAAATATATATATACAATAATAATAATAATAATAATAATAATAATAATAATAATAATAATAATAATAATAATAATGCATAATATGGTGTTAAAATACATACATAATAGTTGTTAAAATATATACATGAGATAATAATGAAAATATATGAATAATATGATATTTAAGGTATATACAAAATACATGTATAATAATATGATATCAAATATATGTACCTAGGATAATATATATAAAAGAAGATATATGCACATAATAATAATAATAATAATAATAATAATAATAATAATAATATAAGGAAAATAAAGTAATTAATCATAACATATTTAAATTGACAAATATATTAGTAAATGTACTAAGATTAAAAATAATACTATGAAATATATATATATATACACGTATATAATACAGATATACAACATTAATAACAATATTAATAGTAATAATTAATAAAATAAAAGACAACAATAAGGATAAAAATCAAATTTATAATTGAAATACGGGGCTATATTAAAAACAAGAAAAAACTTGATTGCAAAGAGGCTGAAAAGCGGAGGGATTAAAAATGTAAATAAACCACATGTCTAAGCACATCGTTTAATATGGACTAAATTGAAACAGAGTCGAAACTTCAGAGGCAAATCAAAAAGAAAGAAAGTTCAAACGGGGCTCAATCCTCGGACCGCGCAAAAGGGAGGGATTAAATGTGCGAATATCCCTTCTAAGCCAAACGCGGATCCTCCTAGGTGCTGAAACGGGTCGAAATCGAGTGGCCTACACAGCACCGTTTTGATCACTACAAAATTAAAAAAGAAACCCTAGGCATAATGCCTAACCATTCTCAGACCAAGGCACCAACGACGCTGAGGGAAGGGAACCCTAGGGTTCCTAAAATGTCTAAAGTTTCGGGCCGTTTGGGCTTGTTGTATTTTGGGTCTTAGGCTTATGTTTGTTTTGTGGGTTAGATTTTAGTTTAGTTTTAATGGGCTTATGAGTTGATTTGTAAACGGGCCAAAATTGGCCTACAACAGCTGCCCCTCTTTGCTCATTGTCGTGTAACGGGAATAGAACAAAGACATAAAGAAAGGCCAATTTTGCCCGGTCTTGCTGAATCTTGACCTTTTTGGTGCCCCTCTTGTTAAGGTAGTCTCTTTCCAATCCACTGCATCTTGTTTATTTGACCACTCCCTCACCACTTCAGAGAGATAGGACTTGTCGCTTCAATTTGCTCGCATCTTCAGGGGCATGAGGTTCATAGATTCGACCTGTTTCACTACTCCTTCAGGAAGGTAAGATCTACAACTTCAATCCACTCTTCTACCGCTTCAGTAAGTGGTTTGTAGTCTTTTCTTCTACAACTTCAAAAGGGTA
This sequence comes from Gossypium stocksii, assembly GCA_020496765.1. Lineage (NCBI taxonomy): Eukaryota > Viridiplantae > Streptophyta > Magnoliopsida > Malvales > Malvaceae > Gossypium > Gossypium stocksii. The sequence goes on along the minus strand of CM035621.1, from coordinate 8,074,018 downwards.
AGATCTGACATCCTTGATCAGCTCCACTGCAACTTCTGGGAGATAAGACTTGCCACTTTGACCTGCTCCACTGCAACTTCAGGGAGGCAAAATCTGGTGTCTTCAATCAGCTCCAATCTTTATTCTTTACTAGGCATGTGACCTAGGCTCAACTCACCTCTCGCAATATGAGTTGACTTTTTCAAAAAACAGACATTAAACAAACAGAATTTGAATATACTCCGACATGTGGCCCGAGGTTCAACTCACCTCTCGCAATATGAGTTAATTTTTGATAAAAACAGAATTTGAAAAACAAAAATTGAAAATACTTCAACATGTGAGCCGAGGCTCAACTCACCTCTCGCAATATGAGTTGATTTTTTTGAAACATAAATTGAAAATATCTCAGCATGTCCTGAGGCTCAACTCACCTCTCGCAATATGAGTTGATTTTTAAAAACAGAAATTAAAGACAGAATTTGAAGAACAGAATTTGAAACTACCTTGGTGTGTGAACCAAGGCTTAACTCACCTCAAGCAATATGAGTTGATTTTTTTGAAAAATGAATTGAAATACCTCAGTGTGACCTGAGGCTTGACTCACTTCTCGCAATATGAGTTAATTTTTGAAACATAAATTGGAAAACAGAAATTGGAAATACCTCAACGTGTCTTCAGGCTCAACTCACCTCTCGCAATATGAGTTGATTTTGAACACATAAATTGAAAAACAGAATTGAAAATACCTCAGCGTGCCCTGAGGTTCAACTCATCTCTCGCAATATGAGTTGATCTTTTTTGAAACATAAACAGAAATTGAAAATACCTCAACACGTCTTGAGGCTCAACTCACCTCTCGCAATATGAGTTGATTTTTGAAAAACATAAATTGAAAAATAGAAATTGGAAATACCTCATCGTATGACCTGAGGCTCAACTCGCTTCTCGCAATACGAGTTGATATTTGAAGCATAAATTGAAAAACAGAAATTGAAAATACCTCAACTCGTCTTGAGGCTCAACTCACCTCTCGCAATATGAGTTGATTTTTGAAAATATAATAAAATATATACCCAAAACCTCTCATCTGGTGGAATTCGGGTGTCTTCTTCCTCGATTCAGTACAACTATCATTGCATCCTCTTGCTCTGCTGGAGTACCTGAATATGTCGTGCATGATGTTATCACGATATGCACATGTTTATCTTAAATACCTGTATGCCTACATGATTATGCTATGCGTTTTAGGCTTTTTGTCACATATCCCTTTTTTGTTGAGATTTTTGTGATGATCTGCATTCATTGCTTCGATTCTTGACTTTCTTTCGGGCTTTGTACTTGTCTTCCAACTTTACGGGTAATCTACGTTTCTCGGATATCACTCTTTTGTCCTCTGTTGAACTTTGTCCTTGCTTTGAGGCTCTTGTACTCATCCAATTTTCATCCGGGTAATACTCAACATTTCTTTTGGTTAGAGTATATCATTTCAAAATGCTCTAGATACTCAACGCATGAACTCTTCCACGTTTCTCATTCAAGAATCTTTTTGAGCATGGCTTCTTGCATAGAAAATTTCGAGCTTCTGAAAATGCTTCAAATACTGTAGTCTTGCTGTTTGACTCACTTCTTGAATCATTTTACTCCTTGGGCCCAAATCTGCTTCATTAGGTCATCATTTCGGGTTTTTATCCTAATCCTTTTTGTGTTAATCAAGCACCCTTTTTGGGTTTTCATCTTGATCTTTCTTTTTTTTATATACTTGAGGTGTCATCATTCATTGCCCATCAGGACTCTATCACTGACGTAGCACACTGCCGTATTGCTCGGCTAGTATTTCGACCAAAACCCGATGAAATAATCACGTTTTGCTCAACTAGCTTGCCCCACTGTAACTTCAGAGTCCATTCCACTGTAGCTTGGGGACACAAGGTTGGTACTATCTTTAAACCATTCCACTGCAATTCCCGACTACATGATCTGTATCAACTTTCATCCATCCCATTGTAACTCAAAGGTATAGGACCTGTAACTTGTTCCATCGAGATTACATCACTAGCGCGATATCTAGTTTCTGTTCAGCTAATATCTTTGACAGAAAATCTGAAGAGATAAATTCAATTTAAGCTCAAATATTTCCAACTCCTACACTTGGTGAGCTCTTAAACGACAGTCCTGTTTCAGGTTCCTGTACTATTTAAAAGCTTTTAGAGTAATATGCTAAACTCCTTTTATAGAAGTATGATTAGTCCATTAATCATTATTTCAATGCGAAATGCTTGAAAAGGATCAAACTAATGGACAAGAAGAAAATTGATCAAGAGCATAGCTCGAAACAAACAAGTTGAACAATGAGAGCAAATGCAAGTTTATCGGAAGCGCATTTTGAAAAGAATAAAATAATCAAAGATAAATTCAAAAATGGGTAAAATGGAAAGCTAGGTGCCCCGGATATCGTAGCCTGAGCTTCTCTGTACAAACTTCTTTGAGATCATTTTGAGCTCAATCATGTGTTTAGGGGTTTTGGAGTACTTTGTCGATGCCCCAAGACGTAGCATACTTCTTCACTGTCAATTCAAGTATAGCAAGACTACCATGTGTCTTGTTTTATCAAAATTTGAGTAGCCTTTTTTCAGGTTTTCAACTCAAAACCCATTTGGTCTCAAGGTGCCCTTTGTGGGTTTTCACCTTAGCCTCTCTATTTCTCTTTTCTTTCCTTTTTTCTTTATTTCTTTTTTTGTTTTTAAATGAATGAAGGTCTTAAAGCGCCCTTTGCGGGTTTTCACCTTGGCCTCTCCTTTTTAGGTATCTCTAGACTGAATCCGAAATTAGGATTGGATCAGTGCTCCTTCGAGGAAAGCCTCCTTTACCTCATAAAGTTCTTAAGGATCTTCTACAATACCAGGTTCCCGTCATGAAATTCTTTTGGGTGAACCCTTTTTTGTCATAACTCAGCATCATCCATTTTTTGCACATTTGACTATGATGGATACTTTCAAACCTTTTCTGCAGTCAAGTTTACTGAAGACATTTTACTTCATCTAATTCTTGATTCAATCGAAACTTGGAGAAAAAGAATCTTAATTTCCATGGGCAGAACCATCTCTAATGCCCCAGCGAAGGTTTGGTCAACTTTAATAAGCACAAAGAGTAAAAGGTAGCTTCTTATGCCCATATTTACAAGTCTCAGTCACCTTCCATAACTTTATTTTATTTTTGTATTTTTTCCTTTTGGCAGCCTTTGTTGTATTGTGATATGGTGCCTAATCTCTACACAAGCTGTAATCTTTTGACGTTGTACAATAGCGCACTATAAAACATGATTTTCTTTTGGCATTCGATCTTTCTTTTCTTTTTTCTTTTTTTTTTGATTGATTATCGACTTTATAATATTGGCATATGAAGCAACATTCACTTTTTTAGTAAAGCAATTGACGACCATGACGATGATGTCCACTAGAAGCTTTTGACGAGATCGTCCCCAGAATATCTATGCCCCATATATTGACAAGTTTGTGAAGAAATGGAAGAAGCACGTGAGTCTTGTCGACATAACTGATGTCATTCCCTTCCCTTGACGGACCAACAATATCCGATGCTCTTGGCAATTGTAGAACCATTGTCATGTGTTCTTTAGACAACTTTATGGACCTCTTTCAAGATGTTCCTAAGTGCGTCTTAATATGATCGTGCGAAAACATCCTTGAATTCTTGGAAATAACTCAATAGTCTTGCCTTATTTCTACTGTGAGCTAGGCTTCGATCTTCATCTTTTTCTCAAGCTAGCAATGTCAATTGACCATTTGTAAGTTAGGATCTGTCTTTCATCTCATTCTGCCATCGGAAGATAGGCACAATCTCTATCATCTTCGAAGTCCTGAGATCCCTCTAGACACATATCTTGCTCCAAAGAGAGTCAGTAACAGCGTCGTTCATGACATTGATATTTGGGGACTATTGTAGGCACGAAGGTATATTCTAAAGAATAAATGATTCTTATGATGATTATTTGTATGGTATGATCATGAATGAAGAGTGAAAAAATATTTGAATAAAAGTTCAAAGAATAAAGGAATAGAAGAATATTGGCTCAAATAGATGTATTTTATTGAAATAAAAATCTTGGACCCAATCCTATTTCACAAAGTGAAACTTATCGCCTCTAGGTTTAAGGCCATAAGTATATTTTGAATATTACTCTAGGTTAGCTTTAAAAGTACACAGATCTCTTCCACAGTCCTATTGTTCAAAACACTCCCAAGTATGTGAAGTTTGGAGGTGGGTGATATCGAGGTTGTCGAAACCATTTTTTTGAAATAAAAAAAGAGAGATCGACTTTGGATTTTAAAAATAAACAGGAGTCGCCACCGATCCCTTTTTGCTGAGGTGCGATCGGGTCACCTTAAATTATTTTGATAAAACACTTTGAGTTATTAAAATAATTAATTTTGGTCTACAAAAATCAAAGAATGGGCTCGGGAGTCGGTTACGCACGAGGAAGGGTTAGCACCCTCGTAACGCCCAAAATTGGTACCTAATTGATTACTTAATGTCCTATCGTCGAATGATTGAAAAGATTTAAAAATACGACCCTTTGTTTAAAAAAGCATTTGAATGAAGTGAAAACTGAGGTTCACTTATTTCAAAGAAATAAGAATGCCGTACCCTGTAAGTTAGGGTGCAACATATCAATTTCTTAAAATTAAGTTCACCTTTTTTGCTTAAAAGGTTCACGTATTTAAACCCAAAAGGATATTTGATCGTTTTGAGCCGAATGAAAAACCAGAACCCAGTAAGTTAGGGCTCGATCTTTCAAAGTCTCAAAACGTAAAATATTGCCTTGATTTTTTAATTCCTATTTCGAGACAATGAACGCCGCATTCAGTAAGTTAGGATGTAGCATTTCGAGGTTTTGAAAATAGGTTTTATTTGAAAATTCACGTGTTTTGGGTTTTGAAATCGATACTCGATAATTCGGGTTTAACAAGAAAAAACCAAAACCTAGTAAGTTAAGGCTTGATTTCCTCGCACTTCCTAAATTCGAGTTATGTATTATTTTTGAACCTTTGAATAGTAGTTTTTACTAAGTAATATTGAATATGAAAATACGAGCATAGAATTAACAACATATAATGCGAAGAAATGAGTCATGAACAATATGTTACAACAATTAATCATAATAATCAATAAATGTAAAATAATATGCATGATAACAACAACATCATTATATGCAAGCAATAATATTAACATTAGAAGACTAAAAACAAATCTAAAAGAAATTTAAAGCAAATTAGAACAAACGAAATTTAACAAGCTTTTGACGAATATGAATAAATAATCATAAAAAAGTTTAGAGCTATAAGAATTCAAAAGAAAATTTTAAAATAACAATACATTATTTAATATATGTTAACCTAAAAAGTAGATAAAATAATGGTAAATATATATATATATAGTACAAAAATATAACATATTTAATATATAAAAAAAATATTTAAATATACGTATGTAATATATGAAAATACTTATGTTATGGTATATACATGAAATAAGAATGAAATGAGTAAAAATGTATACAATATATATATATATATGTATATATGTAAATAATGACATACGAAAATAATTATTGTTACAATATATAAAATGCATATATATATAATAATGGTATATATAAAAAGAATTTAGGAATACATGTAAAATATAATATTAGGAATATGTACACATGAAATAGTATATATAAAAATATATGTAACTATTAGAGTGAAAAATACATATATAACAAATATATAAGAATATAATATATATGTAATATATAAAATATGACTTTAAAATATATATAGATGATAATGATATTAGAATAATTAGAAGTATATAAAATATTGTATTAGGAATATATATATGAGATAATATAAAAAATACATATGCTTATGAGAAATAAAGATATACATATTTAATATATAAGAATATAGTATATGTATATATAAAATATAACTTTAAAATGTATGGGGCTGAAATACAAAACATATAATAGTATTGAAAATACATGTATAAGATAATATAAAAGAATATATATATATACAACTAATATACATGTAAATACCATATATGCGTACATAAAATATATACATATATAAAATACATAATATCTATTAGTAATAATAATACAATGAAGTATTAGAGAATCAAGTAAAAAACGTAAAAACAACCAAGGATTAAACTGCAATTAAACGGAATTTAGAGTACAAAAATGAAAAATATAAATGGGGTGGTCAAGGACTAAAATAGAACACGCTTAAACACGTAAGGACCAGAAAAGGCAATAATCCCTGGTCTTAAAACGCGTGCGTTTAGCCAGGCACCCGAAGGCCCTATTTGAAAATGATAAGAAATTTCAGGGCCAAATTTAATAAGAACACAAAATAGAAAATGAGGTCTGATTAAATAGTGCCACAAAAGCGGGGGACCATCCGCATAAATAAACCAAAGCACCAAAACACGCGGGTCCCCTGGGTAACGGGTCGGGTCAAAAACGGGTTACCAGGCATTAGTCCATACGGCACCGTTTTAGAGCCACTGAGAAAGGCCTTAAACGGTGTCGTTTCGCACCACTTAAATACCAATCAAAACCCTAAAATTACAAGTCATTCGGCCATTCTTTAAAAAAGAAACCATAGCCGTTCTCTCTATTCTGCCGAAACAGAGATCACCAGCGAGCCCACGCCTCAAGGCCGATACCGATGGCCATCCGTTGACCCACATGCCTCGAATCAACGAGGGGGTTTTCACGGAGGTCGGTAGGCTTTACTCGAGGCGATCTTTCAGAGGAGTCATGCCATTTTAAGCCCCAAGGCCCGCATTCACCTCCGATAACAGCGAAGGGAACGGGGTCCTGTATCGACTTACTTAGAGAGGTATGTCCCTTATCTTCTATTCTACTTTTATTTATTGAATAATAAAGGTTAAAGAAACGAAACAAACAATGAAACGGATCTGGAGAAACACGAGATCACCTTTAAAATACTTGGCTTTTGATTGATTCTGGCTTTCGGTTACAAAGTATTTTTGTTCTCTTTTTTTGTATATATTTCTTAAAGCAAAAAAAAAAGGTCCTTTCACATATTTGCTTTCGGTCTTTTATAGCCGAATGGAAAAAGAGAGAAAAATAATAAAATAGGTAGAAATCACTGTTGATCTGCTGTTTCCCTATTTTTCTATCTGTCCTCTGTTTGCTGCTCTTGTGTCTTTTGGATTTGCAGGTGCCGGCCCCAATTAATGTGGTGGGACGGGGCTGAGTGACTGTAGCTGTCCTCTGGTAGCGGCTTCAGAGGGTGGTATGCTCGAGGAGGTGAGCGTGAAGGGACGCGCGTGGCGCCGCTGGAGTTAGGGGCTAGGGTTTCTGAGCCTCGACTCTGCCTAGGTCACTCGGGCCAGTTCAGCAACGGGCCAACAGGTCCCGGTTTTAGGCCACACGGGTCAGGGATTAGAAGTGGGTTCCGTTTGGATTGTATGGGTTTAGAGACTTGGGCCGCCAACATTGGGCCCCGGGTTAGGTATTAGGAATAGGTTTTAGATTCTGCTTGGGTTATTTGATTTGGGCTGTAAAATTGATGGACTTTATATTTGGTTTGGTTTGAATTTATTATTTATTTATTTTTCTATTTTTTCGTTTCTATTGGATTTTGGTTTCTGGTGGTTTCTAATGGGCCCGGGCAAAAATGCCCTATTATAGAGGTCATGGTTGAATTGGGTACGAATTAGAAGTATAGTGGCTTCCTGTTCCCACCATATGGGTTTCTGCCTCTTTTCCTTCATGGGTGCTGCCTCCTCTTTTTTAGCTCTCAGGGACTTCCATCATTCCACTTTTGATGGCATTCTCTATAAGTTCCCCGGATATCACAATATTTGCGAAGTCTTTCGTAGAGCTTCCTACCAACTTATCGTACCCCGGCGCTTTCAAAGTGTTAATGAAGAGAACCACTATTTCAGTTTTGGTTAGAGGTGGTTCTACTTGTGCCGAGATATCTCTCCATCTCTGCGCGTACTGCCTAAAAGTTTCTGTCGACTTCTTTTCCATTCTCTGCAGAGTCAACCGATCAGGCGCCATGTTAGACACATGCTTATACTGTTCACAAAATGCTGATGCTAAGTCCTTCCATGATCGGATCCTTTCTCTGTTAAGTTGATTATACCATCGAAGAGCCGATCCGACCAAGTTGTCTTGGAAACAATGTATTAGCAATTTTTCCTCATTCACATAACCAGTCATCTTCCAGCAAAACATGATAAGATGCCCCTTCGGACAACTCGTTCCATCATACTTTTCAAAGTCTGGCATTTTAAACTTCGGAGGCAGAACCAAATCGGGTACCAAACTGAGCTCTTTGGCACTCAATGCAGAGAAGACTTCAGTACCTTCTATTGCCCTGAGCATTTCTTCCAAACTCTTATACTTATCATGATCGTCTATTTTCAATTTGGCTATTTCCATTGGATCCTCTAAATCTAGAACAAGAGGATTGGAAGGAGTAGCTCTGGGATTCGACACAAATATACCTTGCCCTAGGTGAGCAGGTGGTGTAGGTCGTTGCTCTAGGTATATTTTTGTTATAAGAACTTAGAGTTTAAAACAAAAGGATAAAACAAGTTAGCAAAATATTTACAACGGATGCTAATGCATGATTTTTCAAAAACAAAATTTTCGAATCACGACTAAATATTTACTTGAACAGGGAATTTTGAAAATCTCGACAACGCGTGCTTAATTCGACTCGACTCTAAAAAAGGAAGTCCCCAATGGAGTCGCCAGCTGTAGCGACGTAAAATTTTAGCTTTTAGCTTTGGTCGCTAATTGAAGTGTTTGAGCAAAGAATTTGAAAACCAAAATTCAGTCTTATTAGAAAGAGAGTCGCCACCGATCATTTTTCTAGGTGTGATCGGACACCTAATAAAACCTCTTTTAACGGAAAAAATTTGTTTTTGGGTGAAAAGAAGGTCGGGTTTAGGTCCACGTCAAAATTCAGAGAAAAATAGGGTTCAGGAGTCGGTTACGTGCAGGGAAGGTATTAGCACCTCCATAACGCCCAAAAATGGTATCTTATTAAATACGCGTTGTCTTGATTTTCAAAAATACGAGTTCAATTTGATTTTTAATCATAATCCGATTTAAAGACAAGAATTTCCAAGTTTTTGATTTTTTAGAAGGTCGTCCCGGTTTTAACATGAGCCGACACAAGTCACCCAACATAGCAATAAAATCGTCGGCTTAGTTTTAAATCGGGACGTTGCTTTGTATATTAAAATAAATTAAAAACAAGAATAAAGTTTTGAGATAACACAAAGCAATTTGATATGAAGTGAAAATAACTAAGAAATTAGAAACACATTGAAGCAAGTAACGTAACGATAATAAATGAATAAATAAATAAATAGAGAAATATAAAAAAAATAATGAAGTATGCGAAACGAGACGTAATGAAAGAATCAAATATGAAATAAAAAAACATGAATGTACATACGTACGCATAATAGTAGAAAATATATACACAATATATAAAAGGATATATTTAATATAATATTAAGAATATACTTAATATATATCTATAAGAAATAATAATAATAATGTTAAAAACAAACTATTGATAAAATTACATAAATATATACACATATATATTTAAATATATATATATACAATAATAATAATAATAATAATAATAATAATAATAATAATGCATAATATGGTGTTAAAATACATACATAATAGTTGTTAAAATATATACATGAGATAATAATGAAAATATATGAATAATATGATATTTAAGGTATATACAAAATACATGTATAATAATATGATATCAAATATATGTACCTAGGATAATATATATAAAAGAAGATATATGCACAGAAGTATAATAATAATAATAATAATAATAATAATAATAATAATAATAATAATATAAGGAAAATAGAGTAATTAATCATAACATATTTAAATTGACAAATATATTAGTAAATGTACTAAGATTAAAAATAATACTATGAAATATATATATATACACGTATATAATAGAGATATACAACATTAATAACAATATTAATAGTAATAATTAATAAAAAAACAAAAAAGACAACAATAAGGACAAAAATCGAATTTATAATTGAAATACAGTGCTATATTAAAAACAAGAAAAAACTTGATTGCAAAGAGGCTGAAAAGCGGAGGGATTAAAAATGTAAATGAACCATATGTCTAAGCACACCGTTTAATATGGACTAAGTTGAAACAGAGTCGAAACTTCAGAGGCAAATCAAAAAGAAAGAAAGTTCAAACGGGGCTCAATCCTAGGACCGCGCAAAAGGGAGGGATTAAATGTGCGAATATCCCTTCTAAGCCAAACGCGGATCCTCCTGGGTGCTGAAACTGGTCGAAATCGGGTGGCCTACACGGCACCATTTTGATCACTACAAAATTAAAAAAGAAACCCTAAGCATAATGCCTAACCATTCTCAGACCAAGGCACCAACGGCGCTGAGGTTCCCAAAATGTCTAAAGTTTCGGGCCGTTTGGGCCTGTTGTATTTTGGGTCTTAGGCTTATGTTTGTTTTGTGGGTTAGATTTTAGTTTAGTTTTAATGGGCTTGTGGGTTTGATTTGTAAATGGGCCAAAATTGGCCTGCAACAACAGTTGTTCTTTTTCTTTTATACAGCACAATACAAAGGCTTATTTTCCACTATTTTCTGCTTGCTGTTTGCGTGTTGGTGCTCCATTCTTTCTGTTTTTGGTCCTTTTGCATGTGAAGCAGGAAGTCAACGAACGGGGCTTCCATTTTGGTGCTTCGAGCAGACACAACCGAGCCTCGGGCGCTGGGTGTGCTGACGAGGCACGTGGGTCGTGCGGTGCTAGGAGTAGCTAGGGTTCTTGTCCCCGCCTTCTCTGTTTCGGTCTGGGCCTACTAGATTTAGGTTAGGTTTGGGCCAGAGGGTAGTGGGCTAGTATTAGTTAGTGGGTCTATTCTGTAATTGGGTCATGGTTGTAATGGGGCATTCGGGTTTGGGTCGAGATTAATGTAACTGGGTTTGGCTCAGTGTATTAGGTTAGGGTTTTTGGGCTTGACGTGGGTTTCTGTTATTGGGTTTAAATTTGGGTCTGAATTTGATGTAAATGGACTTGGACTCTTAAATTGTAATTTGGACTTTTAATGTATTTTGGTCCTTTTTTACATTTTTGGTTTATTTACTTGTTTTTGGTTTGTTTGGCTTAAAAATGCCCCGGGCAAAATTGGGCTTATACAATTATTTATTCTAAAATGTTCTTGTGTTATTTATCTCGCTTCCCTTGATTAATAATGTCGATATTTAAATAATATATCTTGTGTGATTATTGTCATTATGTGCTTTTAATTCGTTATTTCATATTTTCACACTATTGCCATTCACTTTTATAGTATTTCATGCATGTACTATATTGTATATTATTTTTATATCTTGTATGTATTATTGTTTTATTTGTGTCAAGGTTTAATACTTCATGTTTAATATTACTTGGTATCAATTGCAATTTTGTTGTCTTATGCTAGTATCGATATTCATGTGATGTAATATTATATCCTTATGCTTTGTTTAAGCAATCTTGTTATATGTGTTTATTCCACGATTATTTGTTGTATTGTAGTTTCATGTTTTTTAATTCAAGTTTATTCTTGTACCGGCCAATTTTGGCCCAATTAATAAATGTCCAATTACAAAGTTTAAACCCCATTACCCATTCTCGGCTAACCCAACCAACCACTTACCCATTACATAGCCCAACACCCTCATAACCCACTTACAACTTAACCCGAAGCCCACCTAAAATTAAAACCCAAAACAGAAACCCGTTTTCACACCCAATACCCACTGACCCAAACCCTAATCAGCAGAAACCCTAGCCCCTTTTCCACTTGTGCCGCCTCGACCCACTTGCCTCTGCCAGCAGCTGCTTCACCGCCCACGGTCACATCATTCTGCTCTCAGCACCGCCCTTCACTCCTGCAAGTAATAAAACAGACGAGACAGAAAGTAGAATAGAAAATAAAAAAATAATATTGTAAGGGCTATAAAAGCCCGATTCAAAACAGTGTAAGGGGTTCGAAGGTTTTAATTCCAAAATCAATAAAAACAGAGAAGTATTCAGAGCACAACCAGAGCACAAAATTTCAAAAACAATTAGCAGATCTCAGAGATAATCCAGCGAAGGATACCCCCCAAATCCGAATACAGAAACAGTAGGTAGTTTTCATTTTTTTTCTTTAAACAGTTCTTTCTTTCTTCATATACACCAACATAAAGCTATAATATAATAATAAATAAATATTTTTTAAAAAAAAGGGGGCAGAAATTTTTACCTTTTTGGTGGCCGGAACGGCGGCGGACGGCGGCGTGAACGGTGGCCGACGATCGGCCGGTGACCGGCCGGCGACCGGACCTTCCCCGGATCCCCCCCTTCCTCTTTCCTTTTCTCTCCTTCCCTCTTTCCTTTCTTCCCCCTTTCCTTTCTCCCTTCTCCTTTCTCCTTTCTCTCTTTCTCCTCTCCCCTTCCCCTTTCTTTTTTTTTTCTCTCCGGATACCAAATGAACCAGAAACAAAAAAATCGCCCTTTTATACTAACCGACCTGGGTCGGGTCGACCCGACCCAGGTCCGCGTGCTCTGACGTCACGTGGGGAATTTGCCACCTTGGTCCTTCCGCTTTTTATGTAATCCGCAATCAGGTCTTAACCCCTTTGCAATTTGGCCCTGGAATTCGTCGCGTGTTCCAATTTGGTCCCCTATGCTACTGTGCGTTTTGGGATTTCGGGAAAATTACTGTTTTGGTCCCCTTGAGCTTAACCCGTGTTCTAATAGATCCTATTTGCACGTTTCTATTTTAAATTTGCCCCAAAACCTTTGATTTCAATTCAATTCCGTCCTTTTTCATTAATTTCCTTCGAAATTAATTTTAATTAATATTATTATTGTTATTTTCATATCATATTATCATTATTTGTTATCATTATTATTATATTATTAGTATATTATATTACTATTTAATATATTATATTACTATTATTATTTAATATTCGTGTATATATTATTTATATTATTATTATAAATGTTATTTATTTTCTCGTCATTAAAATTATTTTATAGATATTATTTGTACATTATTGTATACTATTATTTATATACATATTATTAGTACATTTTGTGCTACCAGTATATTATATCTAATCTTAGTATTGGTATATGTTTCTTTATAAATACATATCTCAAGTGTATATATATATATTTATTATTAGTAGTACATTTTAACCTAATTATTGATAATAATAGGTATATATTATGTATATCTTTAATACACTATAATTATTTTCTTATATCATATTGTTTATACCATTTTACATGCATTTTTTTTAATATTTTACCGTATATATATATTACGCATCCTCTTCATACTATATTTTTATATATATTTTATTTTTTTTATATATTAATGTATGTGTTGTACTTATTGTTTTTGTTATTATTATCATTTTATTTACATATTTTAATATTGTACTCTCCAAGTATTTTGTATATGTTTTAATATTTGTTATTTATGCTTTTTATATTATACCATCTATATATTTAATAACTATTACGTGTATATTTTACTATTATATTATATGCGGTTTTATATTTTATGTATATATATATTATGATTATATTATGTGTGTATTCTTAATACTATTATGCGTATATTTTTACACTATATATATATACTCTGTAATACTACTATTATGTATTCTCTTCTTAAATCTAGCATTATACGTTCTATATACGTTTGCTATTACTTCATACTTTGCATTACTATTATTACCATACCATATGCATTGTAAGCTATTATTATCACGCATGCATTGGTAATATTTTATATGCTATTTGTTCCGTGTTTTCTTCATCTTTATCATTATTCACTTTTAACTTTCAATATCGTAGTCCAAATATTTATTTCTTCGTCAATATCACTTGCCTATAATCTTCTTATGTTTTAATAAGCAAGGCAATGTACCGACTCTAACATTAAGCCAGTGATTTCATCGCTATGTTGGATGAATCACGGACGGCTCGTGTTAAAGACGGGATATCCTTTTCAAAGAAAACCATAAATGCTCGTATTCTTGATCGGATCACAACTAAGTTTTGAATTGAAATCGTGCTTTTGAAAATTAGACAATTCGCTTTTGAAAAGATACCAATTTTTGGGCGTCGCGGGGGTGCTAATACCTTCCCCGCGCGTAACTGACTCCCGAACCCTACTTTTCTCTGAACTTTAACGTAGACCTAAACTTAGCCTTTTACTTAAAAAACGAATTTTTCAGCCAAAAGAAGTTTTAATAGGTGTCCGATCACACCTAGAGAAAAGATCGGTGGCGACTCCCTTGTTTTAAATAAATCAAAATTCAGATTTTATAAATCGCCACAATTAGCGGCCAAAGCTGCAAAGCTAAATTTTTTCGTCGCTACAATTCTGTTTCAAATTAAACGCGTTAAATCATTTTCAAATTTGTCAATTTAAATAATTTTGAAACAAGGCAATATTTAATATTTGGAAAAATCGAAAAATTGTGCCCTAACGTACTGGGTTACGATTTTTCATTTGACTAAATAACTAAATACCCTTTTACTTACATGTTTTAAAAATTATGAGATGATCTTGGTTTTGAGAACTTTGAAATATTATATCCTAACGTGCTGGATATGGCATTTTAATCTTTCGAAACGAGTGAAGCTTAAAATCCATTATAAAGTATTCAAAAAGAATCATATTTTAAATCTTTTCAAAATTCTCAACATTTGGACAAACATTAATCAAAATGGTACCAATTTTGGGCGTTACGAGGGTGCTAACCCTTCCTCGTACGTAACCGACTCCCGAACTTGTTTTTTGAAATTCGTACACCAAAGTCATAATTTTAATAAATCAAGATGTTTTGTGAAAACGATCAATTTCAAGGTGACCCGACCACACCTAGAAAAAGGGTCGGTGGCGACTCCATTTCATTTTCAAAGTCGATCCGCGTTTTCAAAAAATGGTTTCGACAGTTTTCATATTGATCGAAGAGCTATCTCTTAGCTTAAAAATGCACTTTGAATCATTCAACTTTGAATTTGAGAGCTCAAGGTATGACTGTTTTAGTACTGTGCAAACAAAATTTCTAAACAAGATTTTTACAGGAAATTACGAATTTCAGACTTTAATTCAAGTTTAAATCATATTAAGTTCGATTTTAAGGCTTAATTTGATTATATATTAGCTGAATATTGTATTTATGAGTGTTTATATTTATTTATTCCAAAATTTAGGATATTTTTCAGTATTTTCAATAATTTAGAAGTTTTATATTTCTTAGTCAACAAGAAAATTTAGTTCAACTAGAATTACTTGTTGTTTAGATTAATTAGAGTTTCATTGTTCTTTAGGAAACCATTCATTATTTGATTCAATACAACTCTTCGAGTTTCTATCTTTGCAAGATACCTCCCTTGTTTATTTTAAAAGTTCTATTCTTGATATTCTTGGTTTTCTTCTTGAAGTTATGGGAAGCTCTTCACCTTCCAATTTACTAGGGTTCAATATTAGGGGATTAGTTAGAACCATTCGTGAAGTTTTTTAAGGATTATTTTCCAGTGGATTTCACAAAAGATTGTCTTTTTTATCATCTTTCCTCTTATCTTTTTCTATCCTCTCTCCATATCTTTATTTATCTTGATTATGTTGGTTAGAATTTTTTTTTAATACTTTATATTCTTATTCAATTTTAGGTTTGAAGATCCTAAGTTACTCTTTCAACAACGTGCCTCTCATTCACAATTTAATTACCTTTCACTTCAAATCTCTTGGATTTTTATTTATTGTTGTCGAATTCTTTTCTTTTTTTCATTAGTTTTCGCTTACAATCGAAATGTCCTATTTCTCATTTGGCTTGTTCTTGCATTTCAACTTACTTTCTTGCCAAGTTAGGGATAATCTGGCTTTAAATCGGTTTTCTTTAGTCCCAAACAAATTGGATTTCGATTCCATCGTTGTGCGCTTGTAGCGACGTAAAATTTGCTTCAGGTCGCTTTGGTCGCTAATTGTGGCGATTTATTGAGAATTAAAAGAACGAATTTTGATTTTATTGAAAACAAAAAGGGAGTCGCCACCGATCTTTTTCTAGGTGTGATCGGACACCTAATAAATCTTTGTTTTAAAGAAAGAAAATCGGGCTTAGGTCTACATTTGAAATCCAGAGAAAAATAGTAGGGTTCGGGAGTCGGTTACGCGCGGGGAAGGTATTAGCACCCCCGCGACGCCCAAAATTGGTATCTTAATAAACACGTGTTGTCTTGATTTTCAAAGATACGAATTCAATTTAAATTTAATCGTGATCCGTTTAAAACACGAGAAATTCAAAATTTCAATTCTTGAGAAGGATGTGCCGTTTTTTAACACGAGCCAACGCGATTCATCCAACATAGCGATGAAATCACGGACCTAATGTTAAAAATCGGTACATTGCCTTATTCTTGAAATTGATTGAAAACATAAAAACAAATTAGGACGATGAAAAGAATTTGTAGCAAGGATGTAATTAAAAACAATTCACAAACGTACTCAATTTAGAAGCACGCCAACAATGAAAACGAATATACAAAAACATAAACATGGTAATACGCAACATTAACAAATACGAACAATATTTAACAATATTATAATGGTATTAAGAAGACATATAATAATACGAAATGTATATACATAATATGCAGTACAAAAATATACATAAGGTATAAGAACAATAATATTAAAATATATATGTGATACACTAAAATATTTACATGAATAAAATCAAAATATATACATGATATGATATTGAAATACACAAGATAATATAAAAATATATATATGTATGTAAATAATATAAAAAGTATCGATACAACATAGCATAAATATAGCATGAAAAAGACAGACATAATACATGCGTATAATAATAAAACAACCATTAATAATATTACATATAAAAATATATACATATAATGTATGAAAATATGGCACTCAAATACACGTATGTAATATATGAAAATGTAAATACATGATATTGAATATATACATAAATTAAAAATATAATACTAAAAATACATACATGTAATATATGAATACATATGTATAGTAGTATATAAAAATATATACAATGGTATAAAAAGAAAACGACTAATAATATTAATATATTGACAATATGCATAATAGGAATATAAAAGCATTTATATTATGTAAATAATCATGCGAGATATGTGATGGAAACAACTAGTAAAATCAGTATAATGTATTAATAATATAGTAAAAATGGTAAAATGATAGTAATAATGTGCATAAATAATGATAGTAATAATAATAATAATAAAAGAACCCAAAATAATGGAAAAGGGACCAATTTAAACATGAAACAAAAAACCTAGGCCGAATTTGAAAATTAAAAGTGGTCAATGGACCTAAGCGAAACGCGGGAACAAAGTTAGGGACCAGAACTGGAAATAGACCAGTTCCCTGAACGCCACGTTTGGACATGGGTTAAAATGAAATAATACTCAAATCCCGCGGGCAAATTCGAAAGAAAAATGTGACCTGCGAAGGATCTAATCGGAAGCTAGCACGAGTGAAGGGGACAGAATATGTAATAATCCCTTTTTGACCCAAAACACGCGGGTCCCGGTTGCATTCGGATCGGGTCACTGGGTAAGGATTCGGGCATCCTCACACGGTGCCGTTTTGGTTGGGTTACTAAACCCTAAAGTTCTTTTCTCCTTTTTCTCATCCGTTTCTCCTTTCTCTTTTCTCTCTTACAAACAGTAGCAGCCTTTCCCTTCCCTCTCCCCTGTTTTTACAAACCAAATGACAGAGAGAGAGTACTCGCGCCTCTCTCGACCTAGCCTCTTAATCGACCGCAGCAATGGTGACCACGAGACCACCACCTCAACTACCGAAACCACAACGGTGTCGCACCGAAGCCAAGTCCGTTTCCCTTTTAGGCATGCCCAGAAATAATGCCGTCCTCACACCGAAACCCCCCTCCTTAACCTCGATCGCAACGAAGAGAAGGGGATTCGGAGGCCCCAATCGGAGGTAAAACTCTCCTTACCTTTTGTTTGTCCTTTTCTTTTTCTAATATACAACGAATCAACGCAACAAAATAAAAAAGAAAGTGGGTAAATGAAAAAATGGAAAAGCGGATCGAAAGGAAGAAGGTTGAATCACCTTCAAACTTGGTTTTTTTTTTTTATTTCCTTCGTATTTCTGTTACAATCTCTTTTTTTTTGTTTCCTCCTCTTTTTTGTTTACCTATTCGGATTTTGAAAAAGAAAAAAAAAAAAGGAAAAGGAAACCCCCTCCCTGATTACACGTTTTTCTTTGGCTTTATATCCGATTTTCATTACTCTTTCTTTGTTCTGCTTATTTGGCTGCTGTATTGCTACTGTTTGATGTCCTTGTCACGTTTGCAGATCTTCAAAGATGTGATGGGAGCAGGTGGAGGTGACGCGGGGTGACCGGTGGCCAGCTTAGGTGCGCGGCGCGGGAAGTCTAGGGTTAGGGGGTAGGGTTTTTAGTTTAGGTTGGGTTGTTTTGGTTTCTGACTTGGGTCAGAAACGGGTCATGGATTGGGTTAGGGATTTGGGCTTGGGATCTGGGCTTGTTGGGTCAAAGCCTTGTGGGTTTGGGTAATATGTAAAGGGTTTGGGTTCTATTTTGGGTGTTGGGCTTTCGGGTATGGGTCTGTGTGTAAATTGGGCTTTAAAATTGTAAATGGACTGGGACTTTTAATTTTGGTTTTTTGGTTTTGGTTTATTTGGTTTAAAAAGTGTTTAATGATTTGGGCCCGGGCAAATTTAGGCCCGTACAGCTGCCCCTCTTTGCTCATTATCGTATAACGAGAATAGAGCAAAGACTTTAAAAGGGCCAAATTTGCCCGGTCTTGCTGGGTCTTGGTCTCTTGGCGCTTCTTTTCTTCGATTTACTCTCAAATCCTCGATCTGCCATCTCTTCAAAGATATAAAATTCGTCGCGATTTGATCTTCTGCAACTTCAGGGATGAGGTCTGGTATCTTCAATCTGCGCCTCTGCGACTTCACTGGGGATGTAATGTCTATATCTTTGATTGGGTCCCTTGTAATTTCAAAGAGGCAAATTTTGTATCTTCAATTGGCTCTCTTGCAACTTTATCCTTTATTGGGACGACATCAAAAATTGCTCGACCTGCACATTCTCGTAATATGGGTTAATTTTTGAAACATGAATTGCAAGTACCTCAGTGTGCAAACTGAGGCTCCACTCACTTCTTACGATATGAGTTGTCTTTTTAAAGAATAAAGTTTGAAAACATCTAGATATGAGGTTCGAGGCTTAACTCACCCCTCGCGATATGAGTTGAATAAACAGAAATTGAAAAGCAGAAATTGAAAAAGATCAACTCACCTCTCGCAATATGAGTTGAATGAACAGAAATTAAAAAGCAGAAATTGAAAAGCAGGAATTGGAACAGATCAACTCACCTCTCGCAATATGAGGTGAATTTTGAAAATATAAATTGCAAATACCTCAGCGTGTGACCTGAGGCGCAACTCGTTTCTCGCAATACGAGTTGACTTTTGAAAACATAAATCGCAAATACCTCAGCGTGTGACTTGAGGCGCAACTCGTTTCTCGCAATACGAATTGACTTTTGAAAACATAAATTGCAAATACCTCAGCGTGTGACCTGAGGCGCAACTCGTTTCTCGCAATACGAGTTGACTTCTGAAAATATAAATTGAAAATACCTCAACGTGTCTTGAGGCTCAACTCACCTCTATGAGTTGATTTTTGAAACACAAATTGAAAATACCTCAACGTGGCTTGAGGCTCAACTCACCTCTCGCAATATGAGTTGATTTTTGAAAAAGAAATTGAAAATACCTCAACGTGTCTTGAGGCTCAACTCACCTCTCGCAATATGAGTTGATTTTTGAAAAAGAAATTGAAAATACCTCAACGTGTCTTGAGGCTCAACTCACCTCTCGCAATATGAGTTGATTTTTGAAACACAAATTGAAAATACCTCAACGTGTCTTGAGGCTCAACTCACCTCTCGCAATATGAGTTGATTTTTGAAAAAGAAATTAAAACAAATCAGAATAGCAAAACATATCATCTGGTGGGACTCAGGTGTCCTTATCAAAACTTCTTGCTTTACTGGAGTACCTGCATATGTCATGCATGATATTATCGTGATATGCATATGTTAGCCCTAAATGCCGCTATGCCTACATGATTATGCCATGAGTTTAAGGTATGCTGGTCATATGTGCCCTTTCGTCATGATTTTTGAAAATCTGTGTTCAGTGTTTCGACTCTTGGTTCTCTTCAGGCTTTGTACTCGTCTTCCATCTTTGCGAGTAATCTGTATTTTTCGGACATTGCTCTTTTGCCCCTCGTTGAACTTTGTTCTTGCTTTGAGGCTCTTGTGTTCATCAAATTCTCATCCAAGTGATGCTCTGGATACTCAGCGCATGAACTCTTCCATGTTTCTCGATCAAGAACCTTTTTGAGCATGGCTTCTTGCATAGAAAATCTCAGGCTTCTGGAAATGTTTGGAATACGGTATTCTTGCCGTTTGACTCATTGATCGAATCGCTTTACTCTTTGGGCCCAGATATTTCATTAGGATGCATTCTCGGGTTTTTATCCTAATCTTTTTCGCGTTAATTAAGACACCCTTTTCGGGCTTTCATTTTGATCTTCTTCTCTTTTTCAACTTGGGGCGCCCTATTATTTGACTGGTAAGTCGACCCAAAACTCGAGGAAATGTTTTGCTAACCCAGCTTGCCCCACTGCGACCTTAGGGTCCCTTCCATTGTATCTCAAAGGTACATGATCTGTAACTTGTTTCATCAAGATTATATCACTGACGCGATATCTAGTTTCTGTTCAGCTAATACCTTTGATTTAAAAATCTTAAAGAGATAAACTCAATTAAGCTCAAATATTTCCAACTCCTACGCATGGTGAGCTCTTTAAACAACAGTCCTGTTTTAGATTCTTGTACTATTTAGAAGATTTTCAGATTAATACGCAAAACTCCTTCCATAAAAGTGTTATTAGTCCACTAATCATTATTTCAATACAAAATGCTTGAAAAAGGATCATGACAATGGACAAGAAGGAAATTAAACGCAAGCATAACTCGAAACAAGCAAGTTAAGCGAAAGCGATCAAGAAAGAATTTATTGGGAGCATAGCTCGACACGAATAAATTAATCAAATAAAAGAAATTGATCGGGAGCACAACCCGTCATGATTCAAAGATAGCAAATATGCTAAGAAAGATGAAAGCTAGGTGCCCCAGATATCACAACCTAAGCTTCTCTGTCCCAATTCTTAAGAGCTCCTCCAAGCTCAATGTGTGCCTAGGGGATTCTGAGTACTCTGTCAATGCCCCAAGACGTATCATACTTCCTCATTGTCAATTCAAGCATGATAAGGCTACCGCGTGCCCCACTTTTGATCAGAATTTGAGCCGCCCTTTTTGGGTTTTCAACTCAAATGCCCTTTGGACTCAAAGCGCCCTTTGCGGGTTTTCACTTTGGCTTCTCCTTTTTCTCTCTTTTTTTCTTTTTTTTTTTTTTTTCTCTTTTCTTCCTTTTTCCTCTTCTTCTTTTTTCTTTTTTTCTTCTTTTTCTTTTTTCTTGATCAACTTTTTAGAAGGTCTCAAGACGCCGTTTGCGAGTTTTCCTCTTGATTTCCTTGAGAAATTCTTGTGGACGAATTCTTCTCGACATAAGTTTGTATCACCCATTTTGACACGTTTGATTAGGATGGATACTCTCAACAAATCTTGATTCTATCGAGGCCTGAAGGGAGAGATATCGATCCATAAATCCATGAGAAAGAGGTTGCCCCAGCAGCAATCCTAGTTGTCGTTTGACAAGCCTTATATAGAAAGATGGTTCAACGATTCTCAGCAAATAAGAATGAAGTTGCTGATATTCTTCTTCAACTTGGAAAGCTAAGGTACGTAAATTGCTCCCAAAGCAGTCATCCTACCATGGCTCGATGATGTCTCTGAAGCATCCTCAGACCTCATAAATTTCTGCAACTGTGAGGCTACCAATAGGAACAACTACAAGTATGGCAGTTGTGCTCCTTTGATATACATACACCAGAGAAAGGACTATCTCCTGCAGATCGTTAGCCAAAAGCCCCATCTGATCTAAGAGAACATGATAATGAATATGCCTCTTGGTTCCAATCATACCAGCATGGGCTCAAAGATAGAAGTCATTGTTCTTAGGATGACAGACTTCGTTGTCCATAACAGTTCCAGGCGGGACATTGTCAAGAAATCTCTGCTGGCAAAACTTAGTATGATGGTTTTTCTGTGCCATAACGACCATGAACTTGGGGTTCCCATTTTTGTCACGGAACTTGATCACATTCTTTGTTCAAAACTTGATTGAGCTGAGACTTGCTAACTTGACCCTTAGAAATAATGAACTGATCAGGCTTCCTCTTTCCTGAATTTGTATAGAAGTCTTCCCTCATGATACTTTCATCCACTGGTTTGAAAGAAAAATCTATCATTTCAAGCTTTAGAGACTGTGTACGGACTGATGCCTTTGAGATCGTAGGGATAGGAAGGCGTTTGCTTCAACGTCAGCATAGAGAGTAAGTGGTAGATTCTTATACCAATTTTTACCAGTCTCGGTCATCTTCTGCAATTTATTTCTTCTTCTTTCTTTTCTTTTGGCAACCTTTGTTGTGTGGTGCCTTATCTTTGGACAGACTGCAAACTTTTGACATTGTGCCGTTGGATATGATCTTTTCCTTACTTTTCTTTTCTCTTTTTTTTTTTCGAATTCAATTTCGAATTCGGATTCTGAATCTGAATTTGAATTTGATGACTGTTACTTGGTAACTTTGGTACACAAAGCGACATTACTCTCTCAGTGAAGTAATTGACCATCGTGAAGGTGACTCGAAGTCAGTGAAGCTAGCCCAGTGACGTCCGTGCCCCACATGGAGATTCTTCAAAGGAACATGAGTCTTATCCCCCTCAACAACACGCTGATGTAGTCTTCTTTCATGGTGAGTTAGCAATATTTCAGCCTTATGATCAGTCTGGCCATTGTAAAACCACTAGCATGTGTCCTGTGACTATCCTTGCGGACTTCTTTTGAAATTTTGGTGTATCTGTGTCTCGGTAGCCTAGGCCCGTCTTGATATGGTTGTGCGAGGACACGTTTGAAATGTTTCAAAGATATCTCGCCTTTTTGGTAGTGAGCTAGGCTTCAATCCTTGTTTGCTCGCGATATCCACTGATCTTGTGGGATTCATTTTCATCTTGTTCTACGTTCCTTAACAAATCAGAAGATAGGTCGCAGTCTTTGTCGTCTTCAAAGTCCTGAGACTCTCCTAAGCACACATTTCGCTCTAAAGGAGATTCCAGTTTAGTAACAGTGTTGCTCATGTCATTGATATCTGGAGACCTTTTTGAGGGTACAGAGAAAGGATTCAAAGAATAAATGGACTTAAGAATGAGTAATTATGTGTCGTGATCATGAAGAAATGATATTTGAAAGAGTTCAAAGGACACCAGAATCTAAGAACAATTGTGCAGTATGGTCATGAAATAAAAGAATAAGAAAATCTAAGAATAATCGTTGTAGTATGAGAAATAAATGAAAATTTACTCAAAAGATGCATTCTTATTGGAATAAAGATCTTAGACAAAAGCCTATTTTCACAAAAGGATTCTTACTGCCTCTAGGCTTAAAGCAGTAAGAGTGTTCTGGGTATTACCCTAAGTTAGCTCTAAAAAGACAGAGACTTCTTCCACAGTCCTATTGTTCACAAAACTCCTAGGCGTGTAAGGGCAAATGCTTGGTAAATTTCATTCCTTCGTCACTGCGTTCGCATTCCCTTTAGTATGCTCAGGGAATGGATTCTTGGTCGCATTGCTAGCATTATCAAATCGCAGAATGCCCGTATCAATGAGTCCTTGGACCTGTCTTTTAAAGGCGAGGCAGTTCTCAATTGAATGTCCTGTATTTCCCGCATGGTATTCGCATCGAGCGTTCGAATCGTACCACTTAGGATATGGGGGGCTGCAACGGTTTTATATAAACTGGGGACATCATGTGCGCATCATATAGCCTTTGATATAACTCCTTATACGACATTGGAATTGGCGTAAAAGGGAGTTTTTCAGTTTTTGATCTAGTATTGGATCCTTGCTTTCGAGGACCCTGATGGCTAGGGGTTATCATTCTCGGCTGGCCTATAATAACCTGCCTCACTTTACTTTCTTTTCCTTTTATTGCCCACAAAGTGTTATCTCGGGAACTCCATTCTTGTCCCTTAAGAGCCTTGCACTGTTTCGGGCGCTCTATGCTAGCCTGATGCTGTTGGGGCTTAGTGGTAACGGGTATCCCTTGCGAATGTGCGTCTGATTGAGTCTGGATGCTTGTTGAGGTGAAACTTGGGGCATAAACGATGTCTTCGTTCTCATCCTCGATATTATAGACTGGGTCTTTTCCCTTTCCGAGCCCTTCGGCTAATAACTGCCTTAGCTGGCTGATCACATTTTCTCGGAACTCTAACATTTGGCTCTGCATAACTTGTTGAATCCGGGATAATTGCTCTTGCATCTGTATTTGCCTTTGCTCTATTCGCTCTAGCCTTTGCTCCATGTTCTTAGGTTAACTGAAATAATTTTTTATCTAATTAGGGTCATTTTGTAAAAACCTGAGGCAAATGATGCGATGTAATGTAATGCAATGCAAATGATGCAATGCAAATGCATGAAATGCAAATACAAATGAATGCAAGAAAAGAAGCGTCGACCTTATATTCAGTTCCATTAGGAGAATTTTTTTCTAGGGAACAGATTTCTTTACATAAAAAGGATCATATATGCGACCTTGCCCTCATAGTCCAAGCGAAGATGCCGATCTTTCTCTTCATGTCCGAATACTGTGGTCGACTTCTCGTAAATTTGCCAAAGGTATCCTTATCAACGCCCTTTTGTTTGGTCCGGGCCTCAACTCGTTGTTCACTCTCCCTCGTGATGCTTGCTTGCTCCTTTAGGAAAGTAGAGAAGTGACGGCTCCCGCATAATCTTCATCAATTTGAATCTTTCGGGTAAAACCTGGCGTTCCTTTGTGAGCTATCATCCTTCTTCCCTTGTGCTCACTTGGACCATACATGGGCAACCGCATTGAAATCCATTTTATCAAGAAATTCGTCCCCTTATGACGAACTCCCCTATTTAGGAATCGAATATGGATCAACACCTATTTTCTATAACGATGCGATGTAATGTAATAATTTGGTGTTGATTTCAAGATAGCCCCTATTTAGGCATTTCATTAATCAAAAGAGTTTATTACAAAAAGTTTCGGTCACTTATGTAATTGACTCCTCCATCAGAAACCCGCTTTTTGGCAACTATCTCTAATCAACATCTATGCAAGAATTTGATGTTGATTTTTAGATAGCCCCTATTTAGGCATTTCATTAATCAAAAGAGTTTATTACAAAAAGTTTCGGTCACTCATGTAATTGACTCATTCATCAGAAACCCGTTTTTTGGCAACTATCTCTAATCAACATCTATGCAAGAATTTGATGTTGATTTTTAGATAGCCCCTACTTAGGCATTTCATTAATCAAAAGAGTTTATTACAAAAAGTTTCGATCACTTATGTAATTGACTCTTCTGTCAGAAACCCGTTTTTGGCAGCCAACCTCTAGTCAACACCTTCCTAACAAGATGCCTATGATGGATAATGAAAAACAACAAATAAAGACAAACAACCTCGATTAATACAGTAAATATAAACAGAGGAAAATTGTGGAAAATCCAGCAAATCAAACTGCGTGGGCCAATAGACCCGATTCCTATAACAAGAGTAAATGTAAAATAAAACAGAAGGTAAGAGGTGTTCCTCCCGTGTACTTATCTCGATGCCTACTAAACGGACAGAGGTTCAGCATGGCTCTAGTTGGGTGGCTCGTACGGTTCACTATATGAGGTTTTGGTCCTAAAGGGTACTCGAATTGTCCGTACTATCATCTGCTAAGACTAGTACGAAACCTCGGTCGTAGCCCGCCACAGGCTCACGAGTTCAATCCGAGGGATTACATTTACTTATGCCTATGCGGAGGGACGAGTTATCTCACGAAAGCATAAGTCATATGTAACCCGAAAGTATTCACTAGCCTGTGCGGAGGGACGAGTTAACTCACGAAGGCGTAGCGTTTACTTTCACTTAAATGGACAGAGCCCGGATATGGCGCTCATGTTATGCAAAATGCACGTGAACGGTGTGTGGCGAGAAACTCACAAACCTTACGTTCATTTAAAACTAAACTAGAATTGTAAAACTTAGAGCTTAAAACAAAATAATAAAACAAATTAGCACAATATTTACAAAGATGCATATGCATGATTTTTCAAAATTTCAGGATCACGACTAAATATCAATTTGAACAAGCAACTTCGAAAATTTGGACAGCATGTGTTTTTTTTCTAGACTCGACTCTCAAAAACCGGGTCCCCAGTGGAGTCGCTAGCTGTAGCGACGTAAAATTTGCTTCAGGTCGCTTTGGTCGCTAATTGTGGCGATTTATTGAGAATTAAAAGAACGAATTTTGATTTTATTGAAAACAAAAAGGGAGTCGCCACCGATCTTTTTCTAGGTGTGATCGGACACCTAATAAATCTTTGTTTTAAAGAAAGAAAACCGGGCTTAGGTCTACATTTGAAATCCAGAGAAAAATAGTAGGGTTCGGGAGTCGGTTACGCGCGGGGAAGGTATTAGCACCCCTGCGACGCCCAAAATTGGTATCTTAATAAACACGTGTTGTCTTGATTTTCAAAGATACGAATTCAATTTAAATTTAATCGTGATCCGTTTAAAACACGAGAAATTCAAAATTTCAATTCTTGAGAAGGATGTGCCGTTTTTTAACACGAGCCAACGCGATTCATCCAACATAGCGATGAAATCACGGACCTAATGTTAAAAATCGGTACATTGCCTTATTCTTGAAATTGATTGAAAACATAAAAACAAATTAGGACGATGAAAAGAATTTGTAGCAAGGATGTAATTAAAAACAATTCACAAACGTACTCAATTTAGAAGCACGCCAACAATGAAAACGAATATACAAAAACATAAACATGGTAATACGCAACATTAACAAATACGAACAATATTTAACAATATTATAATGGTATTAAGAAGACATATAATAATACGAAATGTATATACATAATATGCAGTACAAAAATATACATAAGGTATAAGAACAATAATATTAAAATATATATGTGATACACTAAAATATTTACATGAATAAAATCAAAATATATACATGATATGATATTGAAATACACAAGATAATATAAAAATATATATATGTATGTAAATAATATAAAAAGTATCGATACAACATAGCATAAATATAGCATGAAAAAGACAGACATAATACATGCGTATAATAATAAAACAACCATTAATAATATTACATATAAAAATATATACATATAATGTATGAAAATATGGCACTCAAATACACGTATGTAATATATGAAAATGTAAATACATGATATTGAATATATACATAAATTAAAAATATAATACTAAAAATACATACATGTAATATATGAATACATATGTATAGTAGTATATAAAAATATATACAATGGTATAAAAAGAAAACGACTAATAATATTAATATATTGACAATATGCATAATAGGAATATAAAAGCATTTATATTATGTAAATAATCATGCGAAATATGTGATGGAAACAACTAGTAAAATCAGTATAATGTATTAATAATATAGTAAAAATGGTAAAATGATAGTAATAATGTGCATAAATAATGATAGTAATAATAATAATAATAAAAGAACCCAAAATAATGGAAAAGGGACCAATTTAAACATGAAACAAAAAACCTAGGCCGAATTTGAAAATTAAAAGTGGTCAATGGACCTAAGCGAAACGCGGGAACAAAGTTAGGGACCAGAACTGGAAATAGACCAGTTCCCTGAACGCCACGTTTGGACATGGGTTAAAATGAAATAATACTCAAATCCCGCGGGCAAATTCGAAAGAAAAATGTGACCTGCGAAGGATCTAATCGGAAGCTAGCACGAGTGAAGGGGACAGAATATGTAATAATCCCTTTTTGACCCAAAACACGCGGGTCCCGGTTGCATTCGGATCGGGTCACTGGGTAAGGATTCGGGCATCCTCACACGGTGCCGTTTTGGTTGGGTTACTAAACCCTAAAGTTCTTTTCTCCTTTTTCTCATCCGTTTCTCCTTTCTCTTTTCTCTCTTACAAACAGCAGCAACCTTTCCCTTCCCTCTCCCCTGTTTTTACAAACCAAATGACAGAGAGAGAGTACTCGCGCCTCTCTCGACCTAGCCTCTTAATCGACCGCAGCAATGGTGACCACGAGACCACCACCTCAACTACCGAAACCACAACGGTGTCGCACCGAAGCCAAGTCCGTTTCCCTTTTAGGCATGCCCAGAAATAATGCCGTCCTCACACCGAAACCCCCCTCCTTAACCTCGATCGCAACGAAGAGAAGGGGATTCGGAGGCCCCAATCGGAGGTAAAACTCTCCTTACCTTTTGTTTGTCCTTTTCTTTTTCTAATATACAACGAATCAACGCAACAAAATAAAAGAGAAAGTGGGTAAATGAAAAAATGGAAAAGCGGATCGAAAGGAAGAAGGTTGAATCACCTTCAAACTTGGTTTTTTTTTTATTTCCTTCGTATTTCTGTTACAATCTCTTTTTTTTTGTTTCCTCCTCTTTTTTGTTTACCTATTCGGATTTTGAAAAAGAAAAAAAAAAAAAGGAAAAGGAAACCCCCTCCCTGATTACACGTTTTTCTTTGGCTTTATATCCGATTTTCATTACTCTTTCTTTGTTCTGCTTATTTGGCTGCTGTATTGCTACTGTTTGATGTCCTTGTCACGTTTGCAGATCTTCAAAGATGTGATGGGAGCAGGTGGAGGTGACGCGGGGTGACCGGTGGCCAGCTTAGGTGCGCGGCGCGGGAAGTCTAGGGTTAGGGGGTAGGGTTTTTAGTTTAGGTTGGGTTGTTTTGGTTTCTGACTTGGGTCAGAAACGGGTCATGGATTGGGTTAGGGATTTGGGCTTGGGATCTGGGCTTGTTGGGTCAAAGCCTTGTGGGTTTGGGTAATATGTAAAGGGTTTGGGTTCTATTTTGGGTGTTGGGCTTTCGGGTATGGGTCTGTGTGTAAATTGGGCTTTAAAATTGTAAATGGACTGGGACTTTTAATTTTGGTTTTTTGGTTTTGGTTTATTTGGTTTAAAAAGTGTTTAATGATTTGGGCCCGGGCAAATTTAGGCCCGTACAGCGCTTACCATCCTTATCACCTCTTTTTTTATGGATCTAGCTTTGCATTTTTAAATATCACTTCATTTCTCATTTTCCATATGAACGAGGGTCTAATAATACACATCAAATTTGGATTATCTGTCTCCTTCTACTGTCTCCAACTCAACATCTAACTCTTAACATTGATAAGGTTTTTTTCTCCATTTTGATTCCTAATGTCGACTTCAAGATTCGAACTTAGTTCAAATACCCGTGGAAATAGTCCACTTCCATTTCTTTCAACTATTTGCTGGTATATATATTGTAGATATAAGCTATTCAAGTTTAGTTTAAACAAAATTAAACTCGAATTCAATTTGGTCATTGTTTATTCAAACTCGAGCTAATGAACAAGTAAAATTCAAATATTCTAATACTTAATTCAAATATTTCATGAGCTTAATCAAGTTTTTTAATAAGGTACTCCACAAGTAAGTGGAGGGTGTGATAAGTGTCACATTTATTTATTACACCGTATAAACATTTGTTACACATTAAATCCGCTTGTAGAATTTAAAAAAACTTCACAAACGATGTATGAAATAATTTTCTTTTTTAATATCTATATTCCAATTTTTTTTTTTAAATTACAACTATATAAAAACTACAATAATGATGATTACGTCTTTATATCAAAAATTGAATTAATCCATGAAATAGCAAATTTAACAAACCAAACTTAAAGAACTCAAAATCTCCAATGCCTTACTCTTGTTTTCCTCTTTAATTAGTATTGAAGTTTAGCTTGAAATTCAACATGAGAGTAGAGCTCTTTTTCTTTATTTATCAAGAGTCTATTTGGAGTATTAATGAAATTAATTTCGATGTGATTAAAAGTAACGGTGACGGTAAATTTTATTATTTAGTGATAAAAATAATACTATAATAATATTATTAAAATTAATAATAAAATATGTGTTTAAATTTAAACACAATTGTGGGATGAAAGAATAAAAACAAACCATTAAGGATAAAGGATAAAAAGAAAAAAAGAAAGTTAAGGACTTAAGGTAAATAATTCAAGTTAATATTGTCAAATAGACTGTTTAGTGGATCTGTGGGACTCTTTTACCTTCGGTTGAAAAATAAGTTTTCAGTAGACAATACTCAACATTGTGTAGTTATCTAAAGAGATATTAGTAACATTTAGTCCCTAGCTTTGGTTTTTTTTTCACTTTATTCTCCATTTTTTTTTGTTCACATTAGTCCTGAAATTTGGTAGCTTTTTTCAATTTTATTAAGATATGATGACGTGGGTCTTTTGAGATCGTGTCACATCATCACCTGAAATTTTTTAATTTTAAATACTTTTTTTATATTTTTTAGATTATGTATATATATTTTAATTTTAGGCGATGATGTGATATAATTTCAAAATGCCACATCATTACACTTTAATGAAATCCAAGTTCAGGGGCAAAATTAGAAAAAATTGCCAATTCACAAGATTAATGTGGACTAAAAAAAATTCAAAGATCAAATTGAAAAAAGCTACCAACTTCAAAGATTAAATATTGCTTTTCTCCCTTATACAAACACCTAATTCTAGTGAGTTTGGAGTAACCATTGTCTTGAAGGTGCGTAATGTTTTGTTTTTTCATTGCTTTTAGAAGTACTTTCGGGTAAAAATAACTTTTGGAGTCAAAAATAATTTTTCTAGTAAAAAATGCTTTTGAACCAAAAAGTAGTCGCTATACTTTCTAATTTTTATTTTTGAAAAAAGTAACGCTTTTGGAGTTTATTTAACATTTTTAACCTTATTTATAATTTAATGTATTTTATATAATATTTATATTGAGTATACGTTTATTTTATTATTAAAATTTATTTCAAATTATAATATTATAAATAGTTTACAATTTTTTTATATTTTTATTAAAAAATCATAATATTAATGTTTCACTTTATAATATCATAATTAAAATAAATATTATATTTCTCCAAAGTATTTTTATTGACAACAATACTGAAAACTTAAAATTCAAACTAAACTTTTAATAAATATGTTTCAAAATAAATTTTTATGATGATTTTTAAAAACAATGTTAAACTTAATCAGTCTAATCAAATGAGCTTAACCAATTCCATATTTCTATATAAGTAGGTCTCGAGCATTAAAATTAAAATATTCAAATAAGCTAAAATCGAAATTAAAATTCAAACTTAAAACTTGACTTAAACTCGATTCCGCCTCTTCTTCCTACACTGACAATAAAAAAATTAACTCAAAAATGGGTAACACTTTTCAGTCGAAAGATTCAACCACTAACCAAATTAAGGCTTCCTTTGGATTCAATCGCGCACAGTGCCTTGAAAATTTTGTGTTGAAAAATCAATCTCACTGCACCACAGTGCGTTGGGATGCTGTTTGGAACAAATTGCAGTGCACAAACGTGCTGCACTGGATATGGAAATTTTGACTGGTGCTAAAAACTCCAGTCAACCCACTGAGGGCAGTAAGTAATTTTAAAAGACAAAAATACCTATGCTTTTATTTATTATTTTACTATTTTATCTTTGAAAGTTAAACTAATTTAAATTGATTAAAATATTTATAATAAAATATTTTATCAAATATTTATTATTTTACTATTTATCATTTTATTTAATAAATAATTTAAATTGATTATATAATTTATTAAAATATTTTTAATAAAATATTAGAAGATACATTTTAATATTTTATTAAATGAATTTATAAATTCACATATTTTAATAATTTTAAAAAAGTAAAACAATTTAAAAAACTTCTATTATATATCAATTCTAACCTGATGTCCTTAATAGTCATTTTTTATTCTCACCTCACTACTACAGCTGTGTTTGAATCCAAACACACGCTCCACCATTGTTTCTAATCTCACTGCTAAGTATCTAAAAACACCGCTACAGTAACTAATCTCACCACCACCGCTGTTTTTAACCTCACTGGAGATAAACACACCGCCCATCCAAAGTAAGTCTAAATTTGGTAAAACTTTCAACATTCTAGCCGGTAAGAGTTGGTGATATTATATTAATATAATATTATATCATTTAGGGTGAAATGAATGGCGAAGGACCCTACTAATATGTTTTCTATTATTATAATAAATTTGCTTCCCAATTTAATGCATTATCTCATTGCCGTTGGATTTTATTGAATATTTTAGGAATTTGAACTTATAAATTTAAAAAAAAATTATAAAAATACTTAACTTCAAGATTAATTATGAGAATGACTTGATTTTTACAGTAGAGTTGGGTGCTGTTACTTTTCCAGGTAGATGCACCTTAAAAATCCTCTCAGTCGTGCTTTAATCATTATAAAAAAAATATAAAAAAAGTATTTTAGTGTCGCCTAACAAATTGGCAGCACTGGATTAAAGTGTGCAGAGGCAAACCGTTTAGGGACATGATGAATTAATTACCCTTTTTAGTTTGGCTGAAAAAAGAATCATCTCACCAAATTAAACTTTTGGTCTATTTGTATGTTAGGTCTATCACATTTTAAAATTAAATTTAAATAACCCTTAAAAAATATAAGAATAACAAAAATAAACCCTTCTCATTTTTTTTTTAAAGTTAAAAAATATATATAATTCTTATTTAAATTACCCAAACATATCCCTCAAAAAATTTTCTCAAGTTTATCTAAATTTAAACATTTTCAATTCATTCCTTAGCATATTTTAAATTTAGAGAAACTTGAGGAAATTTATTGAGGGACATATTGGGTAATTTAAATAATAATTTTATATAATTTTTTTATATTTATTGTTTTTTAAAAAATAAGAAAATGAGAATATTTATTTTTGTTATTCTTATTGTCGAAACCTTTTTTTAGATGTTTGAAAAAACGGGGTCGACTTTAAAAACTAAAACGGGAGTCGCCACCAATCTTTTTAGGTGTGATTGGATCACCTTTAAAACATTTTGTTTTAAAATCATTAGTTTTGGTCTACGAAATCAGAAAATGGATTCGGGAGTCGATTACGTACGAGGAAGGGTTAGCACCCTTGTAACGCCCAAAAATTGGTACCTAATTGATTATCAAATGTCTTTAATGTCAGAAATTTGAAAGTTTTAAGATGCAATCCTCTTTTTAATTAGAATTTTTTTAATTTTGGAAAATTAAGGCTCACTTATTTCAAACGAGTCAAAATATCACATCCAGTAAGTTAGGACGCAATATTTTCAAAACCTTTGAATCTAAGCTCGTCTTTTGAAAATTTCTATTTCGAATTGACAAAACATCATATTCAGTAAGTTAGAACACAATGTTTTGGAATTCCGAAATAGTTGTTTGTATTTTGAAAACTTCAAAAACACGTAGAAGGTTGCTTGATCATTCGAACCCATCGAGAAAAGTTGCAACCCAGTAAGTTAAGGCACTACCTTTCTCAAAGTTTCCAAACATCGAGCATTGCCTTTATTTTTATCAAATTTTAAATATTGTTTTAAATGACATTTTAGAGTGACAATTTTGTATCACAAAACATATATATTCAAACAACATATATTATAAAAGACTATAACACTTTGCACAAATGCAATCACTATATATAAAAGGCAAAATAAAATAATAAAAATAATCGTGCTAAATAAATAGGAATATACCTAGATAAAATAGTAAAAAGAAAACATAATGAATGCAATGATTATATACAATATATTATAAATAAAACATCAAATAATAAAGATAAAAAAACATGGTAAATATTAATATGTAAAATATGTATGGGTAAAAATAGATGACATGTATAAAAATGGATAAATAGAATCTACATAAAATATAAAATATATAATCCAATAACTCAATGTACACATGAATGGATTAATAAATGAAATGATGCATAAAGTACGATGTATTAGTGTATATGTATATAAAAATAGGTATTTGAAAAATAGATTATAAAAAGTCCAAGATATTATATAAAATATAAAATACATAACATATACATTAATTTTAAAGTAAAAACAAATATTGTATAATAGAAAAAACATAAGTTTTAAAAATATATACATAATATAAATATTAATAATTGATAAATAGGATAAGCATATAATTTAAAAAATGTAATATTTCATAATAAATTTTAAGTATAATATATAATAAAAAGTATATATATAAGAGTAATAATTATATAAAAAATATAAAATATATTGGTTTAGAAAAATAATATATAAAATATAGAGAATTTATATTTATAATTATATAATATGTAATATAAAAAGATATAGGTTAAAAAATAATATATAATATATATAAGAAATTAATAAATGTAATACAAGTAAAAATATAATAATAATATATAAATAATAATGTAAAATAATAATATATAATAAAAATATAATATAAATACAGAAAAGTAAAGTAATATATAAATAAAATTTTATATAAATATAAATAGTATTTATAATAATAATATATGTATAGTTTTTTTTTAAAATAAATAAATTATGTATAAATAATAAAAATAATAAAATTTAAAATACTAAAGAAAGGGCTAAAATTAAATTTAAACAAAATTATAGGACTAATTTAAAAAACAAAAACAAAAATTAAACCTAATTGAAACGCGCGTTTAAGTGTTGGGGACTCACTGGCAATTTGCCCTAATCCCAAAACGACGTCGTTCTTCAGAGTACCATTTTAAAATTACCGTTGGGACTAGATTGAAACAAAGGTAAACTGTTAGGGCCATATTATAATAAAATGAAATAAAATTGCAAAGACAGAATACACGGAAAGACCAATTGAACAATTAGCCCACAAATCAAAACATGCGGATCCTTCCCTCGGGTCGGGTCATCGCGCGGGTCTAAGACCCTTAAAACGGTACCGTTTTCGCAAGGCTATATAAGCCAAATTTTAGTTAAAAAAAAATCATTTTAACTTATGCTTAAAAAAAAACCCTCCAGAATGCTCTGAAGGCTTCAGAGCTCCGGCCTGAGGCCGTCCTAGCTCCGGCGTCACGCGCCACCGCACGCGCGGTCGCAGACGGTGGTCGTTAGTCCAAAATCATCCATTTTTCGCCCGAAACGCAGGTAACTCTTCTTTATTTTAAAATGTATTTTGTGTATTTAAAAAAAATCTTGTATATATTCGAATCAGAGTAAAGTAAATAAAATAAAAACACGAAATAACTACAAGAAATCACCTCTTGAAACTGTTTATTGTATATATTTGCTCTGCATGTGTGTTCTTTTTAAAAAAAACCAAAAAAATCCCTTTTTACAATGAAAACGATCGGGCTTTATAGCCACTGTTTACATTTGGTAAGTATTTCTCTCCGATTTTCTGCCATATTTGCTTCTCTGTTGTTGCCTTTTGTTTGCAGGCGCGTGCGAGGAATCCGGCGACGATCTGGTGCGAGAGATCCCTGCTGTTTTGCCCGTTGATCGCGGCATGACCGAAGGCTGGTGATTCGAGGCTAGGGTTACGGCATTGGTGGGGGCGTGACGCTTGGAGTGCTGTTGGCTACGGCGCGGTCAGAGAGCTAGGGTTTCAAACCCTAGCTGAAGGACTTAAGCATTTTGGGCCTTTTGGGCCTTCGTTTGTTAGGTTTGTTGGGTAGTGTTTGGGAATTTGGGTTTGGCTGTAAATGGGTAGCCGGGTAATAAAAAAAAAAAACCTGTAAATGGACTTTTATTAGACTTTAAAAAATTTGTTTATTCGTTTTATATGGGCTTCCAACAGGCCGGGCAAAATTAGGGTATTACACTTATATCTTTTAAAGATTATTTAAATTTAATTTAAAAAAAATACAGAGCTAACATCCAAATAGACCAAATATTTAATTTGGTGCCTCCATACTCTCATGCCATACATTTTTTCAGCCAATCTAAAAAAGGTTACATCCCTAAACATTTTTCTTAGCACACTTCAAAGCATGATTGGATTTTTTTTTTCATCAGGTCCATTTTTTTCCTGTCAATTTATTTTTTTATAATAATTAAAACATGATTAGAGAATTTTTAGGGTGGTGTCGCTGGAAAGGCGGTGACACCCAACTTCACTATAGAAATTAAGTCAATATCATAATTAATCTTAAAATTAATATTTTTATAATTTTTTTTAAAATTTATAGGGTCAGATTTCTTAAAAAATTGATTTTATTTTATCTTAATTTTCTAAAAAAAATTTAGCCGATGACACATATCCAAATTTTATCATTTTTTTTAATTTATAGTGTACACCGATCATTTGTTGTCTAAAACGCACCCATTAATGCTATAATGTAACCAAAACTTATAAGATCCAATTTAGAGTTATAGTCTCACGGCAGTAAGGTGGATCAGATCATGACATGTCGGAATCAAATTGTGATGACATCCGACTCCTCACACTGAAGAAGTTGAGGTCTTACATGTTCATATCTGACTTTGGAACGCCTCCGTTCCAATATAAAATAAATGATAATTAATATCATAAAAGAAAAACACACATTAAAAATATCCGACAGTCCACTCCTGGGTTCTGTCCTTGTCTTGAATTATAATCTCATCTGCCACTCGCCCAGTCCACGTGATTTCTTTACGTTTCATATTCTACGTACTAACTTTTAAATTATTAATAGTATGTTTTTCTTAATATCTCTCGATTAAATCTATTAACACAAATCGATTTTTTTATTTTAGTGCTATTGTAATGTTAAATAATAAAAAATATATGTAAAGTATGAGCTTGAAAAATCTTTTGAACCGATAAGTTTTTATTTTCTATTGGATTATTATAATATTTAATTTAGAATTATTAGTTAAAAAATTAAAGTAAATAAAAGTTATGATAATTATATATTTAAGACTAATTATAAGGAAATAGAAGTTGTAATAATTACACATTAAAAAAATTATAATTAATTTTCAACTATTAGTTAAAAAAATTCTGCTAATTTAAAAATAAAATTATTACTTGAATAAAACTTTTTTTATAATAAATATAATTTTAAAAAATTTCTCTAATTAAAATTAATGATTAAAACTTTTGATATAAAAAAATTGTTCTAATTTTAAAACAGAATTCATACTTAAATGTAAGTAAGTATAAAATATAGAAAAAAAAATGGTAATTTTAATTTTAATTTTTTTTGAAAATCTTTATTTTTTATATTTTTAAAAATTTTAATTATTTTTAAACATGTTTGAGGAAAATTATCATATTTCACGACGAAGTTAACAGATGCTAAAGGCTTACACTGTGAATTGATTTTTTGAAGAATTAATTGGTTGTTAATATTTAATTAAGAGCTCAGTTGAATGCTATTTTTTAATTGAGAACTCAATTAATTATTAAATTATTTTATGAGAGTTATTTTTATATAATAATAGAATAATAAAATTAGAGAGTTTTATGATAGAATCAAGTCGTGGCCATAACTATTATTGTTTTAATATTTTTTAAAATATAGATATTAAATAATGTTTAAATTAATATATATTTTCAATATATCTGTTCATTTGAAGTAGACATTACACGCTTAAACCGACTTTGAACCATTCTACTCATGAAGCCCTGAATTGGTCCAAGGTTCTAGATTTATTTTAATTAAGTGATTTTATATAGTTTAGTTAATTTGTTAAGTTAGTTATGTAACTTAATGTTTCTAAAGGTTGATTTTGATTGGAGTTGTTAATTTAGTTATAATTTTAAAAAAAATAAGATAAATTATAAATTTAATCATTTACATACGGTTTATATTATATTTGAATTATTGAATTTTAAAAATTATGATATAACCACTGATATTACCGATTGTTATGTTTTGATCATTGAATTTTTACCCGTTAATGGTGTGATAGAAATCTTGTCAAAAAATATTTCATTTAATATATACATAGAATCCACGTAATTGTTAAGAAATAATCTACTTGGTAATTTAAGTAAATTCCACGTATGTATTAAATGACAATTTTATTGGCACGTGACAATTAAGTGACAAGAAAATGATAAATTAATAGTCATCATACTGTAAATTTTTTAAAAAAATTTAGTTCTCAAAACATAATTTACATATAAGTATCTAAAATTATAATTTACCTAAAAAAACTTTAATAAAGACTTTTAAAAAATTATTTAAAACATTAAATTTATTTAAATTAATATTTAATAATAATTTTTAACACACTTTTTATTTTTATTACATTTTTTATTATATCCATTTTATTAAAAAAATATTAATTTTCTTTAAATTTTCTGTGTCAATAATAGTCCAACCAACTAAAATTGCGGCTAATTTCAATTGGTGATGAAATCCCAAGTCGCTGCCGCGCTTTTAAAACAGTGGGCCGTGGGGTCCCTTGCTGGCTGGCTCTCAACTCGCCTGACATTAACATATATATGTAGAGTAGATTGAGATGTGCAATTAGGTGCGGTGCGGTGCGTTTAGCTTACTTTTTATTTCACACTATAGTAGTGTTACAGTATCTAATTTTACTGTCACCGTTGTTTTTACACTAACCGCAGCTAAACGCACCGTCCATCTAAACTCACCCTTAGTTATGTGATGTGATGTAAAATCTAGAGTTACGAACCGATAATATATATTTTTTAATATTTAAACTTAACCCTTTTCTTAATTTGATATTTAATATTTTTACTTGATATCTTAATTTTATATTTTTTTCTAATTTGGTAGCTAATTTTTTTATGTTTAATTTAATACCTAAATTTATTAAATAATATACGAATTACTCCAAAATATTAACGGTGTTAAAATTTAGTATTTTGCTACAAAAATATCATCAGTATTAGAGAAAATTAATGTTAAAAATTATGCATTGTGCTATACTAAAAATATAAGAGTTCTAAAAACTCAACATAGAAAAAAATTCATTATTTTAAATTAATAAAATGAAATAAATAAATTAAACCAAAAGTAAATAAACATTTAATATAAATAAAGAAATATTATGTCATTTTTCACATGTCACATGTCTATCATACATAGATTATTTTTGCTACAAAAAAATTAGATATCAAATTAAGATAAAAAGTCAAATTTAAATGTCAAAATGAAAAAAAAATTAAGTACCAAATTAAAAAATATATATCAAACACAATTACAAAATTAAAAAAAATGGGTCGAGTACCAAATTGGACCAATAAAAGTCTAAATATCAAATTAGGAAAAAAAGTTTCAAATTCAAGGATAAAATGTTATATTAAACTTATTTTTTAAATTTATTTGCAGAATAAATATATATTTTTGGATAATTAAAATTTATTTCCAAACTTTTAGATAAATGCTACATGATATACTATAAAGGGATTCCCATACATTTAATTATAACCAATATTCCACATAAATGAAATATTTGTATTTTATAAGTTATTTAGAATTTTTTTTTTTTTGAATTTGGATCACTTTTTATCAAGTGAACTTAATTGGACTAAGTAAATAATTGAGTTGGAATTCAAGATATATCATGAACAAAATTTTCATTATAGTTACTAATTTAATAAAATCGTTCATGTTTGATTTTCTCTATTCTCACCTATGGCACTAATTGAAAGGGTAAATTTCCCTTTCACTTTTACGATTTATTTTTCTTTATAAAACAACTTTAAATATTATCAATCTGTGAGTCAAAGTTTGAATAACTTTCTTTTTTTATTTTCAACACTATCAGATTAGCTTAGATCTGAGATATGTTTTACTTGTCAATGAGTATTGTTTTGGTGTTCACCATTGCTGACTTGCTACTTGGTTACCTGACTGGGATCGATCCATAGCTTAAATAGTTTGCACGCGATGAGCTCGCATCCTCTCATGAACTCGCAGAGGGTGGGTTCGCACTACCATGCAGGCAAATCCTTACTTAGAGAACACATGTTAATCTTAAAATAGAGTACGTATTGACGTGCATGAAAACTTATTTAAGATGTTACATCTAGGAACAGGAACACATCATATAAAGGATAAACATATAAAAACACTCAACAAATATTA
This sequence comes from Gossypium stocksii, assembly GCA_020496765.1. Lineage (NCBI taxonomy): Eukaryota > Viridiplantae > Streptophyta > Magnoliopsida > Malvales > Malvaceae > Gossypium > Gossypium stocksii. The sequence continues at coordinate 8,033,606 of CM035621.1, read as the reverse complement.
TTCCATTGTACTAATCATCGCTCGAAACTCACTGGCCAGACTTTAAAAGAAAAAAATGTAACAATTCAATTTCTTAAATGAAAAGATTCAAATAATTTAATAACTATTATTTAATTTTTGTAAAATTAAATATCTAAAATATAAATTTAACAGGGAAGACTTTTCAACTGAATTCTATGGCACACCATAAATATCCAAAATTAAAACAAGTTGATTGACTCTTACGTACATTCAGTTACTTAAATTCTTGACCTTCCTTGCCGGTTATAGTTGGAGGTATTAAAGGTTAGAATATGACCAATTATACTTAGTTTTATCATTATGTTTTTTAAAAAATATTGTTTTATTTTAAATTTTTTTAAAATTATTATTTTTGTCTTAATATATTTCAAATAATAAAAGTTTCCAAAGAGATGAAAATAATACTTTATTTCCACGTGGTAAATTTTTATCAAATGCAAAGAAATTTCAAAATAAAAATGATAATTCAAATATTAAAATAAGAATTTCTCTACATAAGCACGTGACAGAAAAATCACGTAGGGGAAGGCAGTGAGAGGTGACAGGGACAGGGACACCCCCAACATGCACCTAATACGAATCCAGGGAGCCCTCATGTTCATTCAAACAAATCTTAAGACAAAATTGCTTAGTCATTTTCAATGATTTATAATTCATTAGGATTTATTCGACTTCCATCTTAATTTAATGTATGGTTATCCTTTGTCACATCTTAATTTAATTTTAAAATTATTTTAATCTTGGGTTTAAATCCAAATAGTCGAAATAATTTATTCTATTATTTAAAAATAATAATAAAATAAGAGTTTTTGTTATATATACAATTTGATTATAATGTGAGTTCCATTAAAAAACTGATATATGTCTGACTCTTCCCTATAAAAGTCAATTGTTTACTTTTTCTTCGTTGATTTCTCGTATCAACAATTATATATTTATATTTATATATTTATGGTTGATTAAAATATTGACAAAATAATAATATTTCACTTTCAAAAATTTATGATAAAATATTGACTTATTTAACACAATTCCTAATTTTACCATTGTAATGGCCAATTTTGGCCCGGGGGAAATAAACCCAAACCAAATAAAACCAAATGTCCCTTTACAATAAGCCTTTTAACCCAACCGTTTACCCAAATCCCCTAGCCCAACGATACAGCCCAAATCAAAAACAAAGAAAACCTAAACCCTAGACCTAACTGCTGCCGCCCTAGCATCAATTCACCCCACTTGCACTGGCATCTGGTCACATCCACCGCCCATGCCACCGCCTTTGTACCTGCAAGAAATTAAAAGAAAGGACAGCAAGCGGAAAAGAAATAATAGAAAATCAGTGTAAAAGGGCTATATAAAGCCGATTGAAAAATGTTGTAAGGACCTTTTTTTTCCTTTTTTTCTCGAATACAAAGAAAACAGCAAGTTAAACCAGCAATATAGCAACAGCAGTGACAACAGAAGAATACAAATCAAAAATCGGAGAGCCAAAACACCGAATCAAAAACTGAAAAACAAGGTAAATATTTTTAGGTTGTAGAATCTGTTCCCTGTGCTATTTTGATTTCTCCAGATACATATATAAACACACATATACGTATATAAACAAAATAATAATAACAAAAAATAAAAAATTTTTAAAAAAATAATAAATTTTTTACCTTTTCCGGCCACCGTGTATGGTGGCCGGCACCGGCGCCAGTGAACGGCCGACGACCGGACGGTGACCGGCCGGCGACCGGCCGGTGGTCGGACCGACCACCGGAAATCGCCTCCGGCCCCCCTGTTCCCTCTCTCTCTCTCTTTTTTTTCTTCCCCCAGCAGATATGAATTTTTTTGAAGGTTTTAGGCTATTTATAGCCTCCTGAAACGGTGCCGTTTTGGGGGCTGCGTTTTAGCCTCAAAACAACACCGTTTTGATTTAACCCGCGCACGGACCCGACCCGTTCCAAGGATCCGCTGTTTTTAATTCAATGGGATAATTTCGCATGCAGTCCTTCCGCGTTTTCCATGCTTTGCAATCAGGTTTTTTTAATTACAATTTGGCCCTAACATTTATGCATGTTTGCAATCTGGCCTCGATTTAAAACGCAGCGTTTGAACGGAAGGGATATTACCCGTTTTAGTCCCCGAACGTTTCACCCGTGCTCGAATAGGTCCCTTCCCTCTGTTTTTCTCTCGAATTTGCCCCGAAAATTTTCCTTTTATTTCAATTTTGTCCCCTTTTTTTATTTTCTGTTTCGTTTTTTTATTTTTAAATGTATTATTATTATTATTATTATATTATTATTATACTTATATCATTAACATTTAGTTACAAATATATTTTAATATATTCATATAGGTGTATATGTTTAATATTATTATTAATTATATTTTAATTTCCAATACGTACATATATATTATATATATATTTTAACCTATACGTTATATACCTATATTCCTTTAATATATTCTTTATATATATATTAATATTAATACTACATATGTATATTATTTAAAGCTATATTTTTATTTTATTTTATGTATATATTTCAATAACATTGTATACGATTATATATATTACGTATATGTGTACTTTTTATGCATCCTTCTTATAGTACGTATACATTTTACACGTATATACTTATTTCATATTTTTATCATTTCTAATATCTTTTATATTTTAAACCTATGTATTTTGTAAATATTCTTATGTATTTTCATATTATCTTATATTTATATCTACATGTTTTTAATCTTGTTAATTATATACTTTATACTATCTGATGTATGTTAAGTATGTTTATATCCATATATTATCCCATGTACATATATTTCTTAGTTATATTATGTATTTTAACTTTCGTACCCTTTTTTCATTTTCAATGTATATGTCGTACGCATGTTTATGCGTATCATTCTTGTCCATACCTTATTAATATTGTATCTTTATATATAATATAATATATATGTCATATGTTATACATATATAGTATGATTTCTTCTAAATTATGCTTTCGTCACCTTGCTTAATTGTTTTCATTGTTTCATTTTGTATTTAATACTATTATTATCACATTAAAATATCACATGCATTGTTTTATCATATGAATTGCTTATCTTAGCATTAATATTTTGTAATCTACTAATGTCATGCTTTGGCATCCTTGTTTTAAAAATATATATTATCCAAAAATACTTTTAAAATGAAGCAATATCTTTGTGTTTAGAGATTCGAGGAATAGTGCCCTAACGTGCTGGGTCGCGATTTCTCGTTCGTCTAAATACCTAAGATACCCCCTTAAATTTTGCCACTCGTGTGGTAACTTTAGCCTCGAGGAATATAAGAACTTCGTGTCCAATCGAGCTGGATGTGATGTTCGTGTTCTTCCGAGGCGAAGGAACCTCAAATTTTCAACCCAAGTCATCTCAATTCAATTCAAAAGCGTTTTAAAACGATATAATGTCTTTGTATTTAGAGATTCGGGAAATAGTGCCCTAACGTGCTGGGTTGCGATTTCTCATTTCCTCTAGACATCTAAAATACCCTCCTAAACAAATTTTACAACTCGCGAGGTAACTCTAGTTTCAGAGAATTTAAGAACCTCGTGTCCAATCGTGCTGGATGTGATATTCATATTCTTTCGGAGCAAAGGAATCTCGATTTCTTCAACTCAAATTACCCTAATTTCAAAAAGGGATTTATATTTTTAAATCTCTCCAAATTTCGACTTAAGACAGAAAATTGCTCAATTTGGTACCAATTTTTGGGCGTTGCGGGGGTGCTAATCCTTCCCCGTGCGTAACCGACTCCCGAGCCTGTTTTCTCTAAATTTTCGTAGACCAAAGAGTTTTATTAGGTGATCCAATCACACCTAAAAAGGTTGGTGGCGACTCCCATTTTTATTTTTTATTTTTAAGTCGACCTTCCGTTTTTTTTCAAAAAAAATGGTTACGACAACCATGATTTTATTTGTAAATGTGTAACACTCTTTACTTGGGTTAAATCGATCACATTTGACCACTAAGTTATTTCAATGATTAATTCACATCTGACATTTTATTTTAATATTTTTAAGCTCATTTTAAATCATTAAACATCTCTAAATATCACATTTAATATCATAAAATAAAAAATTATCCCAACAAAATAAACTAAAATTTTCATAGTTCTCAACTTTTCTATACATATAAAGACTATAATCACCCTATATACATACCATTTCTAAGTCCATAATCATATATCAAAAAGTTTGAACTTATAACTTGAAGAGTGATGCGATTCAAATTGAAATAGAAATCTTAAAATCATTCATATTTTTACCTTTCACCTATGTGTTTAAAATAAATACGTTAAACTATGTGAATAATTTACTAAATACCAAATTAAATTCATTTACTTACCATTCATTTATTTTTCAGTTTAATACAAAATGAACAAAAATATTATTCTAAATAACATTTATACTGCAATAAGAATATAGAATAATTCATTAATACAAACAATTAATCACAATAGCAAATTCAATTATCTAAATATCTCTCTTCATGAACTTTTAAATGCACATATAAACATCTTTTTCTTAATTCACACACATACTATATTCACTTTTAATTTATGGGTAAACTATAAAAATAGTCACTTTTGCTTGTCTTAGGTTACATTTTAGTCACTTATATTTGAAATGTTACGTTTTAGTCACTTATGTTATTATTTTGTTACGAAGTGATCACTCTTCCGTTAAGTTCCGTTATCTCCCTAACAGTAATCCTATGTGACAGTCCAACTAGATTTTAAGTGCCAACTTGGATTTCCTAATGGGATGAGAATAGATTTTTTATTAAATAAATTTAATTAATTAAAAATTTTAAACCCTAAATCTTAGTTAAAAAACCGTTCATCTCCCCTTTTTTTTAGTTTTCTTTTTCAATTGACTAAAAAATCTATTATCATCAAAATTTTTATTCACGTACAAAACCAAAAAAGGATTCAGTGGAGGGTCTAGGTATGTCTTCTTCACCGACAAATTTATGTTTTAAAACTTAAAATGAAGTGGTTGTCGACAAATAAGAAGATGGTAATTATTTTTGTTCCTAATCATTGTATTTTCCAATTCTTCATGTTCTTGAATAATTGGTTTCACAATCCGGTTTTTTCTAATCTGAATTGGCTTGTTTGTTCAAAATCCCTTTGTGGGTATCCCTTTTTTCTTATTTGAAATTCTTTTAGCAGTTAATATTCATATCAAGAATTTTAATTTAAGGTTTTCATTAAACAATAAAAAAAATCCTATCTTTTGTTTTTCAATATTAAAAAAAAGAGATAGAGGAATGCAAGGAAGACATACATGAACCCCCCATTGAATCCATCTTTATAAAGCAGTCAATTTGATTTCAACTATTTTGATCTTAATAATAGTTTCTCCAGTCAAATAAAAAAAACCATTGAAAAAAAGAAGAGACTGAAGAAAAATTAAAAAGAAAATATGAACAGTTTTTTAGTTAAGGTTTAGGTTTAAAAATTTTAATTAATTAAATTTTTTAATTAAATATCTATTTTCATCCCATTTAGAAATCCAAGTTGGCATCTAAAATCTAGTTAGACTGCCATGTAGGATTATCGCTAGAGAGATAACGAAACTTAACGGTAGAGTTATCACTTTGTAACAAAATAGTACCATAAGTGACTAAAACGTAACATTTCAAACATAAGTGACTAAAATGTAACCTGAGGCAAACAAAAGTGACTATTTTTTAGATTACCCTTAATTTATTTCACAGTATAATCCATTATAATATTATTACTAAATAATTACTATGAATTTATTTTTCATTCATTTCAATTTCATGTAAATCATTACTTAAACATTTGATTTACAAACATCATTATCACTAATTAAATAATACGATATTTTGATAATTAAACTGTCTTGTTGCAGTATTTAATTTCCCTGTCACCGCTGCTTTTAGCCTAATCGGAGGTAAACGCACCACACATCTAAACTAAGCCTAAATTATATATAATGCTAAATTTCAACAGAGTTAATATTTATTATTTAAAAAATATTATTTATTTTTTTAACAAAGTTATATTTAAAAAAAATTATGATTCTGCAGAAAAAATATTTTACGTTAAACTAGAAATGAAAAATTAATAAATTCTCTGTCTTTTTAAAATAGTAAATATTAACTTTGTTCCAATATGATTATATCAAAAATTAACTTTATTTCAATTTGATCTTATTTAATTATTTTTAATAATAATCTAAGAATTAAATTTATCTGTTTAATAATAATAAATTAATCTAATCTAACCTCTATCGTAAAAGGACTTTGTAAATTCAACTATTAATTTTTTTATATTTGGGTTAAAATATGTCAAATCTAAAATTTGGGTATTATAAAAGTTTGTCCAACAACCTCTCAACCAATGGCAAGAATATTGTGACACCCTGTATCTAATATGAATGACGAATCCGATTGCAAAGCATTACATTCATTGTCATAACAAATTACACAAATTAGAAACGTGATACAAATGCAAAATTAAAGAACGTGGTACATAATTCGTAATTAATATTCAATGCATAATATTATTAAGCAATTAACCGTACTAAAATGGCATTCTAACATACCATTACCAAATTCCATATTACACAACAATGATCACATAAGCATATATCATCGCATCAATCCACTATCAAGGTATTTAAGCAACGTTCATCATAATATTTTAGGTGTACATCGTATATCTGTCGAAACCAATTTTTTTTTTTTAAAAAATGGAAGGTCGACTTAAAAATGAAAAAGGAGGAGTCGCCACCGATCTTTTTAGGTGTGATTGGACCACCTTATAGAATGTTTTGGTCTACGAAAAATTAGAGAAAACGGGCTCGGGAGTCGGTTACGCGCGGGGAAGGATTAGCACCCCCGCAACGCCCAAAATTGGTACCAAATTGAGCAATTGTCTGTCTTAAGTTGAAATTTGGAAAGATTTAGAAATAGGATTCTTCTTTTTTTTTTTTGAAAGTGGGGTAATTTGAGTAGGAAAGCCGAGATTCCTTCGCCTCGGTAGAATACGAACATCACATCCAGCACGATTGGACACGAGATTCGAGAATTCTTCGAAACTAGGGATATCTCGCGAGTCATGAAATTTTGTTTAGAAGGATGTTTTAAGTCTTTAGGCGAACGAGAAATCGCAACCCAGCACGTTAGGGCACCATTCCCCGAATTTCTAAATACGAAAACATTGCCTCATTTTTAAGACATTTTGAATTAAAAATGGGATGGTTGAAAAATTGAGATTCCTTCGCTTCGGGGGAACACGAACACCACATCCAGCACGATTGGACACGAAGTTCTTAAATTCCTCGAAACTAAAGTTACCTCGCGAGTTGCAAAATCTAGGAGGGTATTTTAGGCATTTAGACGAATGAGAAATCGCAACCCAACACGTTAGGGCACTATTTCCCGGATCACTAAATACAAAAATGTTACCTCGTTTTTGAAACCTTTGGATAATAACGTGATTGGGCTTAAAAAAACGACATATGGAGGATTTGTGAAATGTATTGAAGTTGTATGTGTTCGTGATAGTGTCGAAAATATAGGGCATGTGTTTTAGAATAATAGTAATGTAGAAATAATCATTAGTAATAAACATGTAACTTTATACATATATATATATAACATGCAAATAGTAAAATGTAAAATATAGTGACTATAGTATATTAGTGATGATAACATTTAGTATTATAAGATATTATATATACGAAACATGAAATAATGCGATATTAAAAGTGTTTTAAAAAAAAACATATTTAAACTATATGCAATATATATGCGATGACAGAAAATATACGTGAGTTGATATGAAGATATATGCATATATGTACGTAATATAGTGTTTAAAAATGCAGTATACATGTATAGTTAAAATTATACGTAAAATATAAAGATATAGCGTTAAGAAGAATTATATACATATGTAATATATATATACAAAGAATATGTTAAAAGAATATATGTGTGCATCGTATAGGTTAGAAATATATATATTATATATATATATATATATATATATACCTATTAAAGTATGTGTAATGATAGTATTAAGTATATATGCATGTATGAATATATAAAAATATAACTAAAACTTATTGTCAAGGATATGAATATAATAATGATTATTATTATGCTAGTAAGTATATTAAAAAAAATTTAGGTAATAATAATAGTAAAATCATAATAATGCTAAATATGATATAATATTTAAAGATAATAACATTAAGTATAATATAATAATAATAATAATAATAATAATAAGATACAAAGAGAATATGATATATGAAAAAAATGAAGTATAAATAATAGTATATTAAAGAATAATCAATAGAATAATATAATATATAAAAGGAACATCATATAAAAAAACATATATTTATACGTATATATGATAGATCATACACTAATATTGATAATAATAATACTAATAATAATATAAACATTAATAAATATAATAGATATCATCAAAATCAATTAGTTTAATAGTGAGGAAATGAAAATAAATTAAAAAGGACTAAAATTGGATTGAAATCGAAATTTGAGGGCGAATTTATAATAAAATCTGAAAAGAAGGACTCGCTTGAACGCGTGTAAAATGACGAAGGACCAAAAGGTCAAAATCCCCATATATCTAAAACGCTGCGCATTGCCCGGGACCGCGTTGAACTTCGGGACAAATCGATGGGGTCAAATCATAATTAAAAGGGAATTTGATTGCAAAGTCACTGAAAAGCGGAAGGGCTTGGGGCGCAATTAGACCATCAAGCAAAAACACGCGGATCCTCTGGAGCGGGTCGGGTCCGCGCGCGGGTTGGCCTAAAACGACGTCGTTTTGGGGTTAAAACGCAGCCCCAAAAACGACGTCGTTTTAGGGGCCTATAAATAGGCCTAATTTGTCAAAAAAGCTCATTTTGTAAAGGGGAAGAAAAAAAAACTGGAGAGAGAGGGAGAGGGATGGGGACCGGAGCGATTTCCGGTGGTCGGTCCGACCACCGTCCGGTCGCCGGCCGGTCACCGGACCGCCGTCCGTCGCCGGTGCCGGCCACCGCACGCGGTGGCCGGAAAAGGTAAATTTCAATTTTTTTTTTTTTTAGAAATTAGTATTATATTTTTTTATACTTGTATATATGTTGCTATGAAAGATAAAAAGGAGACAAAGGGGAAGAACAGATTCGGATAAAAAAGGGAAATCACCTCTTTGTCTCTGATCTGTATTTTGAGTTGTTTCTGATTCGGTGTGCCCTATTACTATTTTGCTCGTTTTCTTTGCTTGTGTTGCGAAATCTAAAAATTTTGCTGAATCTGTTTCTGTATTTTTTGAATCGGGTCCTTTTTTACAAAAATCGAATCGGCTTATATAGCCATATTTTTTACAAGTTGCCTTTTTTTTCTATTGTTTTCTGTCTTGTCTTCTTTATCTTCTTGCAGGTACGAGTTGGCACTGACATGGGCGGTGGGCAGTGCTGGGTCGATAGGACAGAGGCGGTGATAGAGGCTGAATCGGCAGCAGCTTGCGAAAAGGATTAGGGTCTCGGGTATTTGGGTTAGGTTTGGGTTTAGGGTAGTGGGTCTGTTGGGTTTTGGTTGGGCCAATCGGGTTTTAATTTTGTAAAAGGGACTTTGGTTTTATTTTGTTTAGGGTTTATTTGCCTTGGGCTAAAATTGGCCACTACAATATCATTTTCATATATTAATAACAAAGTTTTATTATCATATTATAATTTCATATTTAACTCTTATTAATCGATTTGAGATTCAAAGATAAATACATAGATTAATATATCGAATTACGCTTGTGATCCAATAAAGAGTTAAAATTAGTGATATGTTCTTAACCATATAGGGAATTAGAAAACTCTCCTCAACTCAACCATTGTCTTTCCCCTTGTACTTGAAGCTCTACCAGGTTTAGAGCTAAATACTTAGCATATTCAACTTGAAAGGTTCCACCTTTCCTATACCAATTACTTCTAAATGAACCTCATGAAAGTTGGGCAAGTGGTTAGAGATGTTCATGGGCCAAGCGTAAATATGATACCAACACATATTATACTTACCTAAGTTTCGCTTGGCTTAAAATGTGGATCTAACATTTTGTCAAAGTTTGTCCATATTTTTATTCAAATCCTTTTTAATTTTAAACGAATCTTCGAGCCTAAACGAATAACACAACCCATAGACATTCTACTAATTACATTGCATATTTTCTCTCTCCTTTCATCTTCTCTCTCCTCTCATAAACCCATAAACCCATAAACTCATTCTTTCCTTTCATCTTCTCTCTCCTCTCATTGTGGATCACAATGCAATATGGGATTCATGTCTTAATCTAAGAAGCACATGATGGAACATAATGCCACTCATTTATTTGCTTGACCACCTAACTTGCAATTATCTAATAAAATGTTATTCTAAATATGATTATATCTACCCATCTCAATGCTCCATTATCATCTACTTAACATGTTACCCATCAATCTCCACTGTCTCTCTTTTATTAATTCACTTAATTATCAATTATAATTAATCTATAATTATAATTTTAATGGCCATGACTTTATCTTCATATACTTAGTGGGAAATTATGGCTATAACTTGGTTTTGATTTAATTACTCACATGCCCTTAGTTAAATCCCTCATCTAATCCCTCTAATCTAATTACTTTATAATTTTGTCATTATGCATTAATTATTAACTTATCTGATAATTTACTTAATAATTCTCTTTCTCTATTTTCGTAGTCATCTTGAAAATCTCTCTGTTATAGGCCAATTTTGGGCCCTTATTAAAATTACAAAACCAAAACCCATTTACAAATAACCCCTTAACCCGTTACATAATTAACCCCAAACCCAACAAACAGCCCAATAACCCAGCAGCCCAACTACTAAACAAGAAACCCAACTACTCGTTTTTTTTACAACTAGCCCAAACCCGTGACCCAAATACATTAACCCGGATGACCCACTACCCATTTAGTCTACCCACTGACTCAAACCCGTTACAACATTAACCCAAGACCCTAATCACCCAAAACCCTAGCCCCGTTTTTGCCCACTTGCGCACCAAGCCCTAACCCGGTCACCCCACTTGCTTTACCCTCTGACTCAGCAGCTGCCACTACCGCTCAGGGTCAAATCCACCGCCACAACACCTGCAGATATTAAACGCGAAGAGACAGCAAAAACAATAGAAAAAATAGTTTGTAAACACGGCTATAAAAGCCTATTGAAACAAAGTGTAAAGGGTAGGCAATGTTGTTACAATCAATAATACAAAATCAGATCTTGAAATACCAGCAAAAAACATTAATAATAATACGAGAGTAAGGAACAACACCAAAACAGACAACCAATACATCAAACCCGAATCAGAAGCTTAAGGTAAACTTTTATTTCGAAACTGTTTTATTCCCCTTTCCGTTGTTTCTTCCGTTTTCTTTCAAATAACACACAAATATATATATTATTAAAGAGAAAATAAAAAAATAAAAATTTACCTTTTCTGGCCACCGCGTACGGTGGCCGGCGCCGGCGACGACGACAGACCGTGGCCGTTCTGGTGACCGAATTCCCCATCGGGAATCGCCTTTCCCCTCACCCCTCTCTCTCTTTTTTTTCCTCACCCGGGGAGAAATGAAATTTTTTCTGAAAAAAACCCCTTTTATAGCCAACCCGCGCACGGACCCGACCCGCTTCGGAGGATCCGCGTGTTTTTGCTGGAGGGTCTATTTGCGCTATCGACCCTTCCGCTTTTTCTGGACTTTGCAATCAAGTTTTCATGTATTTTATGTAGCGACGTAAAATTTTGCTTTGGTCACTAATTGTGGCGATTTGTTGGAAACTTTGAAAAATATCGAATTTTGATTTTATTATGAAAAGGGAGTCGCCACCGATCTTTTTTCTAGGTGTGATCGGACACCTAATAAATCCTTATTTTAAAGAAAGAAACCGGGCTTAGGTCTACGTTTAAAATCCAGAGAAAAATAGTAGGGTTCGGGAGTCGGTTACGCGCGGGGAAGGTATTAGCACCCCCGCGACGCCCAAAATTGGTATCTTAATAAACACGCGTTTTTTGATTTTCAAAAATGCAAATTTAATTTAAATTTAATCGTGATCCGTTTAAAACACGAGAAATTTGAAATTTCAATTCTTGAGAAGGATGTGCCGTTTTTTAGACACGAGCTAACGCGATTCATCCAACATAGCGACGAAATCACGGACCTAATGTTAAAAATCGGTACATTGCCTTATTCTTGAAATTGATTGAAAACATAAAAACAAATTAGGACGATGAAAAGAATCTGTGACAAGGATGTAATTAAAACAATTCACATACATATTCAATTTAGAAGCACGCAAATAATGAAAATGCGAGTATACAAAAATATAAACATGGTAATACACAACATTAACAAATACGAACAATATTTAACAATATTATAACGGTATTAAGAAAACATATAATAATACGAAATGTATATACATAATATGTAGTGCGGAAATATACACATGACAAAGTATTAAAATACGAAACAATATGAAAACACGTATAGACATGGATGACATAATATCAATATATATATACGAGATACATGAATATATTTACATCAACAAAAAAAAAACAATACATATATATATATATATATATACGTAATACGTTAAAATATTTACATAAGTAATATTAAAATATATACATGTAATGGTACGAAAATGTAGGTAAAACGATCAGAATGAAAAATACGTATATAACACGTATAAGAACATAATTTATACGAAATATAACTTTAAAATTTATAGACGTAATATATATACCATAGTATTGAAAATATACACATGGAACATTATACATATTAATATAATATTGAAAAATACATATATACGTGCAGTATACATGCAATATACAATAATATATATATGATATACATATGTATATATATTAGTAAATGATAATGTAATAAAGAGCATTTTAAATCATCAAAATGACAAAATGATGAAATAAAGGCTAAATAGAAACAAATAACAGTTTTAGGGTCGAATAAAATAAAAAAATAATAAAAAAATGGTCATAGGACCTAAGTGAAACGCGGGCTCAAAGGACAGGGACCAAGGTCATAAATAAACCGATCGTCCAGAACGCTGCGTTTTAGTAGGGCCTAAATGCGAAGGTGTTCAAATCTGATGGGGAAATTTGAAAAAACAAACATAACACTTGAGGGTCCTAATCGAAGACCGTTGACTATTCGAGGGACCAGCAGCGTAAATATGCCTTCAGACAATAAAACGCGCGGATCCCCACATTCCTGGGTCAGGTTATCGGGCTGGAATTAACCAAGGGCCTATACGGCACCGTTTTAGACCATGGGAAAGGGTCTAAACGGTGCCGTTTTACTCCTTACAGCACCAAACAAAAATAAAATAACCCTATTCGGGTTTTGTCACAGACCAAAAGGTCTTCCTCTCCCCTCAAACAGCACCCGAGAGCTCCTCCCTCACATCTCCGCGCCGCTCAGCTGAGGTTCATGGCCCTTCGTTGCTGTGGTCATAGCGACGCCACCCTAAAACGGCGGTTAGGGTCTCGCGGAAGGGAGTTTTCTACCACTATTTTAAACATTCGCAACCCCATCGCATTATTTCATTTTTATTTTCTCGAATCTAACCCTAAATGATATGTAAATGCAGGTAAGTATCACAAAGAACAGTGAAGGCGAGAGCCGAATCAGTGTCACCTACCCTCATCGGAACCCTAGGGGTTTCACGACATTTTGGATCCTCGGAGAGGCCCGATTTCGGCAGAAAATTACAAGAGAGAGGTAGGATCCGAAACCCTTATCCCCGCTTTTAGAAGTATATGCGCGAACAGAAAATTCTGAGAAAAAGGAACACTGAAAATTACCTTAACAAAGGGTTTTTCGATTGATATCTATTGCTGTTACAGGAGCCTTTTTGTTTTCTTTTCTTTCTTGTTACAAATGCATTTTTTGTTTTCAAAAATAAAAAAAATAGAAAAAGAAGAAGCCCCCCTCCCTTACAATCGGTTCATAGTTCTTTTATATCCGATCATGAAAAAAATATACAATATTATTCTTTTGCTTGTTTCTGCGATTGCGTGCTGGCGCTTGTTTCTTTCCTGTTTTGGTGTATTTGCAGGTGAAACGGGAAGTCAACGAGAGGAGCCTTCCTTTTGGGTGCTAAGGAGACAAGGCAGAGCAGGCTTGGGGCATCTCGGGCGCTGTGCACGCTTGTGAAGGCGCAAGGGACAACGGCGCCTAGGGTTAGGGGTTTGACCCTGTTTGCTTCTGCTTTGGGTTGGGCTAGGGTTTATTTGGGTCAAGGGACTTGGGTTAATGTAATTTGGGCTAGGGTAATTTGGGTCTGAATTTGATGTAAATGGACTTGGACATCTTAATGTATTTTGGTTTTCTTTTATATTTTTGGTTTATTTACTTGTTTTTTTGGTTTGTTTGGCTTAAAAATGCCCCGGGCAAAATTGGGCTTATACAGCTGCCCCTCTTTGCTCATTGTCGTGTAACGGGAATAGAGCAAAGACTTTCGAGAAAGACCAAATTTGCCCGGTCCTGCTGAGTCTTGACTTGTTCTGGTGTTCTTCACTTCCAAATAGCCTTGTTCTGGTCCATTACATCTTGTCGCCTTGAACATTCATTTCATCAAGTCAAGGCTTGTGATCTTCCCTTCTGCAACTTCAAAGTGATAAGACTAGCAACTTCGATTCATTCCTAGGCACCCTCTGGGAGACGAAAATCTTCCTCTTCGATCAACTCCAGTCTTTATTCTTCAATTTCAGCGTGTGATCCGAGACTCAACTCGCTTCTCACAATATGAATTGAATTTTGATATATAAACAGAAATTTAAAGTACCTCAGCATGTGACCTGAGGCTCAATTCACTTCTCGCAATATGAATTGAATTTTGAACAGAAATAGAAATTGAAGATACCTCAGCGTGTGGCCTGAGGCTCAATTCACTTCTCGCAATATGAATTGAATTTTGAACAGAAATATAAATTGAAAATACCTCAGCGTGTGACCTGAGGCTCAATTCACTTCTCGCAATATGAATTGAATTTTGATACATAAACAGAAATTTAAAGTACCTCAGCGTGGGACCTGAGGCTCAATTCACTTCTCGCGATATGAATTGAATTTTGAACAGAAATATAAATTGAAAATACCTCAGCGTGTGACCTGAGGCTCAATTCACTTTTCGCAATATGAATTGAATTTTGATACATAAACAGAAATTTAAAGTACCTCAGCGTGGGACCTGAGGCTCAATTCACTTCTCGCGATATGAGTTGATTTTTTGAAACATAAATTGAAAATACCTCGACATGAGAGCCAAGGCTCAACTCACTTCTCGCAATATGAGTTGATTTTTGAAACATAAATTGAAAATACCTCGACGTGAGAGCCAAGGCTCAACTCACTTCTCGCAATATGAGTTGATTTTTGAAACATAAATTGAAAATACCTCGACGTGAGAGCCAAGGCTCAACTCACTTCTCGCAATATGAGTTGATTTTTGAAACATAAAATTTGAACATGGTACCAAAACATATTATTTGGTGAAGTCCTGGTGTCTTTTCCTTGATTTGGTGCAATTGTCATCGCAACCCCTTGCTCTGCTGAAATAACTGTATATGTCATGCATGATGTTATCATGATGTGCATATGTTTATCCTAAATGCCTGTATGCCTACATGATTATGCTAGGCGCTTTAGGTATGTTGGCCATATATGCCATTTTGTCACGATTTTTGAAGATCTGTGTTCAGTGTTTCGACTCTTGGTTCTCTTCAGGCTTTGTACCTATCTTCAAGCCATCTGAGCAGACTGTGTTTCCCCGATACCACTCTTTTGCTCCTGTTTGAACTTTTGTTATTGCTTTGAGGTTCTTGTGCTTATCAATTTTCATTCAGGTAATGCTTAACATTTCCTTTTGCTCTGAGTATGTCATTTTCTCTTTAACATTCAAATAAACCATACAATGGGATGCATGAAAATGGTCGGATAGGTATGAAAGGGAAACTTCACGTTTATTTTATTTCAGAAGCAACAAACAAAGAAAGTTGATCAAGAATAGTTAAAAGTGTCATGAAATGAAAGGGAATTATATTCGATGGATACAAATGCTCTAAATATTCAACACATGAACTCTTCCACGTTTCTTAATCAAGAATCCTTTCGAGCCCGGCTTCTTGCGTAGAAGATTTTGAGCTTTCAGAAAGGCCTCAAACACTGTAGTCTCATCGTTTGACTCCCTGTTCAAATCAACTTGCCCCTTGAATTCTCGTTTGCTTCATTAGGACGCCCTTTCGGGTTTTCATCCTAATTCTTTTTGTTTGCCAAGATACCCTTTCGGGTTTTCATCTTGATCCTTTTTTTTTTTTTAGGCGTAGTATTTTTTTACCGCATCTGAATTCACTGGATTAGGCAACTCTTTCCCATCCATTTCAGCGAGAATCAAGGCTCTGCCTGAGAAAGCCCTCTTTACAACATACGGTCCTTCCCAATTTGGTGCCCACTTTCCTCGAAAGTCTTTCTGTATTGGGAGGATTTTTCTCAACACGAGCTCTCCTTCGTGAAATGTTCTTGGCCGCACTTTCTTGTCGTGGGCCGCAATCATTCTCTTTTGGTACATCTGTCCATGACAGATCGCCTTCAAGCGTTTTTCTTCAATAAGGTTCAATTGGTCATATCGAGCCCGAACCCATTCTGCTTCCTCTAATTTTGACTCCATTAGAACTCGTAAGGAGGGGATCTCAACTTCAATGGGCAACACGACCTCCATTCCATAGACCAAGGAGAAAGGAGTTGCCCCCGTAGATGTTCTCACAGATGTACGGTATGCAAACAAGGCGAATGGTAGCTTTTCATGCCAGTCTTTGTACGTCTCAGTCATCTTCCCGATAATTTTCTTGACGTTCTTGTTGGCTGCCTCGACAGCTCCATTCATCTTTGGGCGATAGGGTGACGAATTATGATGCTTTATTTGAAATTGCTCACACACTTCTTTCATCATCTTATTGTTCAGGTTCATCGTATTATCCGAAATTATTCTCTCAGGCAACCCGTATCGACAGATGATTTCCTTTTTCAAGAACTTGCAGACTGCCGTTTTCGTCACATTAGCAAATGAAGCTGCTTCTATCCACTTTGTGAAGTAATCTATCACCACAAAAATGAATCGATGCCCATTAGAAGCTTTCGGAGAAATTGGTCCTATAACATCCATGCCCCACATGGAGAAGGGCCACGGAGAGGTCATAACATGAAGTGGCGAAGGAGCCACATGAATCTTATTGCCGTAAATTTGACATTTGTGGCATTTTCTCGCATAACTGATACAATCACTTTCCATCGTTGACCAGTAATAGCCGAGCCTCATGATCTTCTTGGCCAAAGTGAAGCCACTAGCATGTGTTGCACAAATTCCTTCATGGACTTCTTCGAGTATTTTCTTGGCTTCAATTGCATTTGTACGGGCCTAAATTTGCCCGGGCCCAATCACACAAATAAACCAAAAATATTAAAAACCCAAACCGAAATTAAAAAAAAAGAGAAGTCCAAGTCCTTACAACCCAAATTAAAACCTTACATTACACAAACCCATTACAAAATTGAAGCCCAAACCCGTTTGCCTAGCCCAATACCCGGATGGCCCAAAATACAACCCAACCTGTTTACATACCCAAACCCCAAATCCACCCCAGCCCAATTACAATCACCCAGACCCAATACTGACTGAAACCCTAGCCTAGCCACCTGCTCCCCTTAGCTCGGCGCAGCACCTTTGGCCATCAACTCCACGTCCCATCGCCACAATACCTGCAAATAGAAGCAGAGACCACAGAGAGAAACAGCAAACAAAGCCGAAAGTAGAAGCAAGATATGAAATAAATAGAAGCAGAACCAAAGACAGAAACGGCAACAAAGAATGGCAATCAACAACAGTAGCAAATAAGACCAAACAATAGGATATGGATTTTAAAAAAAAATATTATGGTATTGGGGATATAAAAGAACCGGGAACTGATTTGTAAAGAGGGGGGGTCTCATTTGGCTAAAAAAAAAGGGAGAAGCCGAAAGTTGAGGGGATCCCATTTTTCTGCTCACTGGAAATAATAAAAAGCAAAAAGGTTGCGTTTTTTCTTTCGCTCGATTTTTTTTTTCTTTTTTCCTGGTTCTTCCTTTTCGATTTTCTTTCATTTTTATTCCAACTCTTCTAAACGAAAAGAATAAAAGGGAGGACCTTACCTGAGTTTTGCTTTGGTCGAAACGAAGAGCCAACCCTCGTAATCGGAGGCATCCCCGGATGCGGTCGGAGGCCCTGGGTTTCAACCCTTTGCGGGCTTGAGGACTCCGGTCTCTCGTTTCGCCTCAAGCGAGGTTCGAAACACCCCTTTTGTGCCCACTGGTCATGGAGGCTGGTATACCCGTTGAAAGAAGGCTAGACCTTCGACGGGGTTTTGAAACGGCACTGGAAGGCCTATATTCGCACACCACCGACCGCCAAGTATGATGGTTGCACGGTGGTGCGACGAACGGACACAGTGGTGACCTTTTTGGAAGCCCTAGCAGAGAGGGCTGAGTTTTTTAAAGTTTTTTCTTCTTTTTTTGTTGATTATTTCGGCAGAAGTGAAAAGGTTGGTAAGGAAAATAGGGTTTATTTGAGTGTGCAAAACGGTGCCGTATAGGCATGGGCATTTCGACACCAAAACGGCACTGTTTGGTGCTTTGGCCGACCCGATCGACCCGCTTTCGAACCCATCAGACCCGCGTGTTTTTGAGTGGTGGGCTAATTTCCCATTCGGTCCTTCTGCCTTTTCATGTCTCAAAATTAAGCCTCTATTAATTTATAAATTGGCCCCAAAGTTCGTTGTGTTTTGTAACTTGGTCCCGTACGATGTTATGCGTTTTAAACGCTTGGGGAATTTGCTCTTTAAACCCCCGATGTTTTCAGCGCATATTCTAATAGGTCCCAACCCTTGATTTTATTTTAAAATTTATCCCAGTTTCTTTATCCTGCTTCCAATCCGATCCTTGTTATTATTTTATTGTTTTGATTCGTTATTCTGTTTTCTTTCACGAATTTTTTATTAATATTATTATATTATACATTATTTATATAACATTATTATTATTATCACTTTTCATATAGGTATTACATTTTCTCTCAACATTATTCCGTTTAATACTTTAAATATATTACATATATATGGTTAATATTATTTTTGCTTCTAATATATATGTATACATGTATATATTTTTTTACACGTGTGTTTTTTTTTTTTCCATCATTATGTATACATTTTAATACATATATGTATATATTTATATGGTTTTATTAATAGTTTGTTTTTAACTTTAATATTTCTAATATGTATATATGTTTTTTTATGTATTATGTATATGTACTTCTAAATTTATATTATCTATGTATATACTTACATAGTATTATCAATAGTATTTTTGAAATTGTTCTTGTTCCTAACATATACATTATACATATATTCAAGCACTATACTACGTATATGTATCTATCTATTAAGTATATTTTCAATGCTACTATAGATACTTTTAAATATTACTGTCACATGTATTTTTAACGTATATTATGTTTTTATACTTTTATTATTTCACGTATATATCTTTTCTAATAGCGGTATTATATTTTTTATTATTTATGCGTATATCCATGTAATTTTATTGATGGTTTGTTTATGACACTTTTATATGTATATATCATGTGTACTTTTAACATTGTATTAGGTATGTCTTTCTTGTGAATATATTTTATTTTTACTATTCATGTATGTGTATTCTTTAGTATCATTTTATTTACCTATATCTTTTTTCTATTCTATCTCATGTATACTTTTATGCTTTATTGTGTATAAGTTTTAAGCACTCTTATTTTGTTGTTTAATACCGTATATATTTATCAATGTTTTGTAATTGCTATGTTTATTATTTGCCGTATACTTGCGTTTTTACTATTTGCATGATTCTGAATTAAATATATGTGAATTGCTTTTAATTACAACCTTGTCACGAATTTTCATCATTTTAAAATGTTTTTTCATTCATGTTTTAATTAATTTCAACGAATAAGGCAATGTGTCGATTCAACATTAAGTTGTCAATCTCACCGCTATGTTGGGTGAATATTGTCGGCTCGCGTTAAAACGATGCATCCTACTAAAAATTTTGGAATTCTCATACTTTGAACGGATCACGATTAAATATTAAATTGAACTCGTGTTTTTGAAAATCATGACAACACATGTTTATTAAGATACCAATTTTGGGCGTCGCGGGGGTGCTAATACCTTCCCCGCGCGTAACCGACTCCCGAACCTTACTATTTTTCTCTGGATTTCAAATGTAGACCTAAGCCTGATTTTCTTTCTTTAAAATGAATTTTATAGGTGTCCGATCACACCTAGAAAAAAGGATCGGTGGCGACTCCTTTTTCTTTAAAATCAAAATTCAGATTTCAGATTTCATAAATCGCCACAATTAGCGACCGAGGCAAATTTTACGTCGCTACAGCTGGCGACTCCGCTGGGGACCCAGTTTTTGAGAGTCGAGTCTAGAAAAAAAACGCATGTTGTCCAAATTTTTGAAGTTGCTTGTTCAAATTGATATTTAGTCGTGATCCTGAAATTTTGAAAAATCATGCATATGCATCTTTGTAAATATTGTGCTAATTTGTTTTATTATTTTGTTTTAAGCTCTAAGTTTTACAATTCTAGTTTAGTTTTAAATAAACGTAAGGTTTGTGAGTTTCTCGCCACACACCGTTCACGTGCATTTTGCATAACATGAGCGCCATATCCGGGCTCTGTCCATTTAAGTGAAAGTAAACGCTATGCCTTCGTGAGTTAACTCGTCCCTCCGCACAGGCTAGTGGATACTTTCGGGTTACATATGACTTATGCTTTCGTGAGATAACTTGTCCCTCCGCATAGGCATAAGTAAATGTAATCCCTCGAATTGAACTCGTGAGCCTATGACGGGCTATGACCGAGGTTTCGTACTAATCTTAGTAGATGACAGTACGGACAATTCGAGTACCTATTTAGAACCAAAACCGCATATAGTGAAACGTACGAGCTACCCGACTAGAGCCACGCCAAACCTCTGTCCGTTTAGCAGATTACCGAAATAAGTACACGGGAGAAATGTCTCTTATCTTTTCTATTTTTACTTTCTATGCAAGGGAATCGGGTTTTCGGATAGCTTAATTTGTCAAATTTTCCGTTTTCCTTTTTACTTATGTTACTAACCATGATTTGTTGTTGTCTTATTTGTCATCATGCATTCTAGGCATCATATTAGGAAGGTGTTGACTAGAGACCAGTTACCAAAAAAATGGGTTTCTAATGGAGGAGTCGATTACACAAACAACCGAGAGGAATGTCACGGTTCGAGATTGGTCCTTGAAAACCCAAAGAGAAAGAGGGGATAGCTTAACGGAAGGATGTGTTGCCGATTTACCGGGGCACGTAATGGTGAATGTCCGTCAAAACAATCTTGAAGATTTAGTCCAGATTTGGAATCAATGGGATTCAGATACTAGGGGAATCTTCGTCGAGAGGTATGGTGACATAGCTAACTTGGTCGCTGTCAAGGTAGACGAGCGGTTAATACAAGCTTTGGTCAAGTTTTGGGATCCCGCCTATCATTGCTTCACTTTTAATGGAGAGGATATGACCCCAACTATCGAGGAGTATGCATCTTTACTCCGCATTGATAATGTACAACCCTACAGGATTTACGTGAAAGAACCTAAACCGATGACTTTCAAAAAGAAAATAATGAGATTGACAGATATGGCTGACACATGGGCCGAGAAACAGATAAAGAAGAAGAATGAAACTATTTGTATTCCATGGTCCTCCATACGAGATTTGGTATCGAGCCATCCTGACATCTTAAAGAGGGTAAATCTGTTTGCTTTGGCCGTCTACGGGTTGGTTGTTTTTCCGAAAGTCCTTGGGCACATTGAAATCGCGGTGGTAGATTTCTTCAAGAGATTAAAACAAGGAGTCAACCCTGTCCCGACAATCCTAGCCGAAACCTTCAGGTCCTTGAATAGTTGTCGGAAGAAGGGAGAGGGACGATTTATTGGATGTGCGCAATTGCTCAACGTTTGGATCATGAGTCACTTTTGGAAAGAGGAACGCACGCCGTATCACATGTTTTCAAAGATGTTTTCCCCTTTAGAAGCCTATTGTAAGAGAGAATGGCCTAAGGAAATTACTGAACAACATTGGGTCTCGGTTTTTCAGAATCTCTGCGCTAAGGATGTGACATGGAGGGCGCCATGGATACGCCCGTCAGTCTTATTATATAAGGTCGGAGGTCAGGATTGGGTACCACTGCTAGGCCTGTGGGGAGGAGTCGGATACGCCCCGTTGTTGGTCCAAAGACAGTTTTCTTCACGACAATTCGTACCCGCCACTGGAGGCTTAGCGCAATCCGAGTTCTCTTTCGTGGGCGAGGGCTACATGAAGAAGGTTCGAGACACCGGTAAGTCTTGGAAAAGAATTCACCTAATGGAGTTGGCACTGTATGCCGACACTCTCACCCAAGATTATGATGTGTGGAGAAAGCAACGAGTGAAAAGCCAACAAATATCATCGACGAGTCATGCTGCTCAGAACCCTTTCATAGAGGAAACACCATCCGAACTTGAAATAGCTCGAGGAGAATTTGAGCGTGAGAAGTCCAAGATGTTGCAGGATCTTAACATCCTTCAAGAAGAAAATTATCAATTAAAGATTGATGTTCAAATTGAAAGATCTAGGACTGAAAAGGTGCAAAATGAGGCGGAAGTCGTGAGAAATGATCTAAGAGACCTTCATCTGGAGAACAAAAAATTAAGGAGCACTATAAAAAATAGCGGATTAGGTAAGTCATCTGCAAAATGGAAAGAAGAATTAGGTAACCTTAAAAGCGGAATGGAGTTTTAGAAAGGGAAAGCGAAAAAGGAGGAAGAAAAGGCCGCCCGAGTTTTGATAGAATTAAGAAAGAAGAGCGCCGAATATGAGACCGTGTCTGATGAATTAATGACCAACCGATCCAAATGCCAAGGATTAGGAGAAAGAATAAGGGATTTGGAAGATACATTACAGGCTCGCCAGCAACATTGGACACTCTTTTAAAAACTGTAGAAGAAAAGAATGACCAGTACGGTAGGGACATTCACGCTTACAAAATGGACCTCCAAGAAAGAGAAATGCAACTTGGCTTCTTGATCAATGAAATCCGTGGAGCGGCTATGCACATGGTCCAGTTATCAGATGAAGCGGAGGACCTTAGTTGCCAATTCCCGCCAAGCCAACGATCCAGCATATCAGAATTCTTGGAGCGGGTGAAGAAGTGTAGTGATGTAGCTAGAAAGTTTGTATAGATGGCTGAATTAAGATGGCAAAATGTTTTGTAACGAACTCTTTTGAATAAATGAAATGCCTAAATAGAGGCTATCTTGAAATCAACACCAAACTCATACATTTGCATTACATTACATCGCATCATTATAGAAAAGAGGTGTTGATCCATATTCAATTCCTAAATAGGGGAGTTCGTCATAAGGGGACGAATTTCTTGATAAAGTGGATTACCATGCGGTTGCCCATGTATGGCCCAAGTGAGCACAAGGGAAGAAGGATGATAACTCACAAAGGAACGCCAGGTTTTACCCGAAAGATTCAAATTGATGAAGATTATGCGGGAGCTATCACTTCTCTACTTTCCTAAAGGAGCTAGCAAGTATCGCAAGGAGTAGTGAGCAAAGAGTCACGGCCCGGACCAAACAAAAGGCGGATGAAGACACCTTTGGCAAGTTTACGAGAGTCGACCATAGTATTCAGACATGAAGAGAAAGATCGGCATCTTCGCTTGGACTATGAGGGCAAGGTCGCATATATGATCCATTTTATGTAAAGAAATTTGTTCCCTAGAAAAATTCTCCTAATGGAATTGAATATAAGGTCGACGCTTCTTTTCTTGCATTCATTTGCACCTCATTGCATCATTGCATCATTTGCACTGTATCATTTGCACTAGATTTTTACGAAGCGACCCTAATTGGATAAAATTATTTTAGTTAACCTAAGAGTCATGGAACGAAGGTTAGAACGGATAGAGCATAGGCAAATACAGATACAAGAGCAGTTATCCAGAATTCAGCAGGATATGCAGAACCAGATGGCAGAGCTTCAAAGAAATATGATTAGTCAGCTCAAACAGTTATTATCCGAAGGGCTCGGAAAAGGAAAAGTCCTGATGGGCCATGGCGAGGAGGATAACGAAGACATTGTTTACGCCCCAAGGTTCACCCCAACAAACAGCCAGACTCAACCAGATGCACCTTCGCGAGGGATGCCCGTTATCTCTGGACTCCGACAGTATCAGGCCAGTATAGAATGCCCGAAACAGTGCGAGGCTTTTGAAAAGCGAGAGTGGAACTCGCAAGAGGGTACTTCGAGGGTAATAAAGGGAAAGGAAAGTAAAGTGAGGCCGGTTACTATAGGCCAGTCAAGAGTGACAACCCCTAGCCATCAGGGTCCTCAAAAGCAAGGATCCAATGCTAGATCAAGAACTGAAAGGCTCCCATTTACGCCAATTCCAATGTCGTATAAGGAGCTATATCAAAGGCTATATGATGCGCACATGATGTCCCCAGTTTATATAAAACCGTTGCAGCCTCCATATCCCAAGTGGTACGATTCGAACGCTCGATGCGAATACCATGCGGGAAATACAGGACATTCAATCGAGAACTGCCTCGCCTTTAAAAGACAGGTCCAAGGACTCATTGATATGGGCATTCTGCGATTTGATAATGCTAGCAATGCGACCAAGAATCCATTCCCTGACCATACTAAAGGGAATGTGAACGCGGTGACGAAGGAATGAAATTTACCAAGCATTTGCCCTTACATACCTGAGAGTTTTGTGAACAATAGGACTGTGGAAGAAGTCTCTGTCTTTTTAGAGCTAACTCAGGGTAATACCCAGAACACGCTTACTGCTTTAAGCCTAGAGGCAGTGAGAATCCTTTTGTGAAAATAGGCCTTTGTCGAGGATCTTTATTTCAATAAGAATGCATCTTTTGAGTAAATTTTCATTTATTTCTCATACCATACAACGATTATTCTTAGATTTTTTTTATTCTTTTATTCATAACCATACTGCACAATTGTTCTTAGATTCTAGTGTTCTTCGAACTCATTTTCAAATATTCTTTTACTTATTCTCCATGATCATGACACACAAATAATCATTCTTAGATTCATTTATTCTTTGAAATCTTTCTTTATACCTGCAAAAAGGGGGTCTCCAGATATCGATATCATGAGCGACACTGTTGTTAAACTGAAATCTCCTTGGGAGTCAAATATGTGTCTAGGGGAATCTCAGAACTTTGAAGACAACAAAGATTGTGACCTATCTTCTGATTTGTCGAGGATGGTAGAACAAGATGAAAATGAATCCCACAAGGTCAGTGGATATCGCGAATAAACAAAGATTGAAGCCTAGCTCACTACTAAAAAGGGCGAGACATCATTGAAACAGTTCAAACATGTCTTCGCACAACCATATCAAGACAGGCCTAGGCTACCGAGACACGGGCACACCAAAATTCCAAAAGAAGTTTGCAAGGATAGTCGTAAGACGCAGGCTAGTGGTTTTACAATAGCCAAGCTGATCATGAGGTTAAGATATTATTAGCCTGCCATGAAAGAGGACTACATCAGTGTGTCGTAGAGGTCAAATTGAGGGAAATAAGATTCATGTTTCTTTGAAGACTCTCCATGTGGGGCACGGGTTGATGGGCCAGCTTCACCTACTTCAAGTCACCTTCACCCTGGTCAATTACTTCACCAAGAGAGTAAGGTCGCTTCACGTGCCAAAGATACCAAGTAAACGGTCATCAGATTCAAACTCGAATCCCAAAATCCAAATTCAAAGATGAATCCAAATTCGAGGTTGAATTCAAAAAAAAAAAACAAAAAAAAATAAATTGAAGAAGATGACCGAGACTGGTAAAAATTGGTATAAGAATCTACCACTTACTCTCTATGCTAACGTTGAAGCAAACGCCTTCAAATCCCTACGATCTCAAAGGCATCAGTCCGTACACAGT
The DNA here is from genome assembly GCA_020496765.1 of Gossypium stocksii. Lineage (NCBI taxonomy): Eukaryota > Viridiplantae > Streptophyta > Magnoliopsida > Malvales > Malvaceae > Gossypium > Gossypium stocksii. Next base: position 8,007,356 of record CM035621.1, on the reverse strand, counting down.
CTCTAAAGCTTGAAATGATAGATTTTCCTTTCAAACCAGTGGATGAAGGTATCATGAGGGAAGACTTCTATACAAATTCAGGAAAGAGGAAGCCTGATCAGCTCATTATTTCTAAGGATCAAGTTAGCAAGTCTCAGCTCAATCAAGTTTTGAACAAAGAATGTGATCAAGTTCCGTGACAAAAATGGGAACCCCAAGTTCATGGTCGTTATGGCACAGAAAAACCATCATACTAAGTTTTGCCAGCAGAAATTTCTTGACAATGTCCCGCCTGGAACTGTTATAGACAACGAAGTCTGTCATCCTAAGAACAATGACTTCTATCTTTGAGCCCATGCTGGTATGATTGGAACCAAGAGGCATATTCATTATCATGTTCTCTTAGATCAGATGGGGCTTTTGGCTAACAATCTACAGGAGATAGTCCTTTCTCTGGTGTATGTATATCAAAGGAGCACAACTGCCATACCTGTATTTGTTCCTATTTACTTTGGTAGCCTCACAGCTGGAGAAATTTATAAGGTCTGAGGACGCTTAAAAGACATCGTCGAGCCATGGTGGGATAACTGCTCTAGGAGCAATTTATGTACCTCAGCTTTCCAAGTTGAAGGATAATGGCAGCAACTTCATTCTTATCTGTTGGGAATCATTGAACCATCTTTTTGCATAAAGCTTGCCAAATGACAAGACTGTTACTGGGGCAACCCCTTCCTCATGGGTTTATGGATCGAGATCTCTTCCTTCAAGCCTCGGTTGAATCAAGATTTGTTGAGAGTATCCATCCTAATCAAACGTGTCAAAATGGGTGATACAAACTTATGTCAAGAAGAATTCGTCCACAAGAATTTCTCAAGGAAATCAAGAGGAAAACGCGTAAAGGGCGTCTTGAGACCTTTTAAAAAGTTGATCAAGAAAAAAGAAAAAAGAAGAAAAACACAAAAAAAAAAGAAAAAAGAAGAAAAACACAAAAAAAGAAAAAAGGAAGAAAAAGAAAAAAAGAAAAGAAAAGAAAAGCAAAAAGAAAAAGGAGAGGCCAAAGTGAAAACCCGCCACGGCGCTTTGAGTCCAAAGGGCATTTGAGTTGAAAACCCAAAAAGGGCGGCTCAAATTCTGATCAAAAGTGGGGCACGCGGTAGCCTTATCATGCTTGAATTGACAATGAGGAAGTATGACACGTCTTGGGGCATCGACAGAGTACTCCGAATCCCCTAGGCACACATTGAGCTTGGAGGAGTTCTTAAGAAATGGAACAGAGAAGCTTAGGTTGCGATATCTGGGGCACCTAGCTTTCATCTTTCTTAGCATATTTGCTATCTTCGAATCATGACGGGTTGTTGTCCCGATCAATTTCCTTTTTATTTGATTAATTTATTCGTGTCGAGCTATGCTCCCAATAAATTTTTTCTTGATCGCTTTCGCTTAACTTGCTTGTTTCGAGTTATGCTTGCGTTTAATTTCCTTCTTGTTCAATGTCATGATCCTTTTTCAAGCATTTTGCATTGAAATAATGATTAGTGGACTAATAACACTTTTATGAAAGGAGTTTTGTGTATTACCTTGGAAGTTTCTAAATAGTACAGAAACCTAAAACAGGACTATTGTTTAAGACCTTCCACGCTTAAGGGTTGGAAATCTCCAAATCCAAATTGAAATCATCTCCTCAGATTTTTTTCAAAGGTATTAGCTGAACAGAAACTAGATATCGCGTCAGTGATATAATCTTGATGAAACAAGTTACAGATCATATACCTTTGAGATACAATGGAAGGGACCCTGAGGTCGCAGTAGGGCAAGCTGGGTGAGCAAAACATTTCCTCGAGTTTTGGGTCGAAATACCAGTCAAATAATAAGGCGTCCCAAGTTGAAAAAAGAGAAGAAGATCAAGATGAAAACTGAAAAGGACATCTTAATAAAAAGAAAAATTAGGATGAAAGCTCGAAAAGGCATCCTAGTGAAACAGATTTGGGCCCAAAGAGTAAAATGATTCAAGGAGTGAGTCAAACAGCAAGACTACAGTATTCGAAACATTTTTAGAAGCCTGAGATTCTCTATGCAAAAAAGGATTCTTGATCGAGAAACATGAAAGAGTTCATGCGCTGAGTATCTAGAGCATCACCTGGATGAGAATTTGATGAATACAAGAGCCTCAAAGCAAGGAACAAAAGCTCAGATGGGACAAAAGAGTGCTATCCAAGAAACAAAGGTTACTCGTGAAATTAGGAAACGAGTACGAAGTTTAAAAGAAAAGGTCAAGAAATAATGAGACAAGATCACTGCGAGAGTCGTGATGAAAAGAGATCGCGACAAACAAATGCAAGGCACATAACATGTTCATGTAGGCATGAATGCATTTAAGGCAAATAGGTGCATATCACGATAACATCATGCATGACATATACAGGTATTCCAAACAGAGCAAAAGGTTTTGGGAAAGCTATCCAAATCAAAGAAAAGATACTGGAACTCCACCATGTGAGAAATTCTGGGTGATTTTAATTTATGTTTCAAAATCAGCTCATATTGAGAGATGTGAGCTGAGCCTCAAGACGCGTTGAGGTACATTTAATTTATGTTTTAAAATCAGCCCATATTGCGAGAGGTGAGCTGAACCTCAAGTCACGCTGAGGTATTTGCAATTTATATTTTCAAAAGTCAACTCGTATTGCGAGAAACGAGTTGCGCCTCAGGTCACACGCTGAGGTATTTGCAATTTATGTTTTCAAAAGTCAACTCGTATTGCGAGAAACGAGTTGCGCCTCAGGTCACACGCTGAGGTATTTGCAATTTATATTTTCAAAAGTCAACTCGTATTGCTAGAAACGAGTTGCGCCTCAGGTCACACGCTGAGGTATTTGCAATTTATATTTTCAAAAGTCAACTCGTATTGCGAGAAACGAGTTGCGCCTCAGGTCACACGCTGGTATTTGCAATTTATGTTTTCAAAAGTCAACTCGTATTGCGAGAAACGAGTTGCGCCTCAGGTCACACGCTGAGGTGTTTGCAATTTATATTTTTAAAAGTCAACTCGTATTGCGAGAAACGAGTTGCGCCTCAGGTCACACGCTGAGGTATTTGCAATTTATATTTTCAAAAGTCAACTCGTATTGCGAGAAACGAGTTGCGCCTCAGGTCACACGCTGATGTATTTGCAATTTATATTTTCAAAAGTCAACTCGTATTGCGAGAAACGAGTTGCGCCTCAGGTCACACGCTGAGGTATTTGCAATTTATGTTTTCAAAAGTCAACTCGTATTGCGAGAAACGAGTTGCGCCTCAGGTCACACGCTGAGGTATTTGCAATTTATATTTTCAAAATTCACCTCATATTGCGAGAGGTGAGTTGATCTTTTTCAATTTCTGCTTTTCAATTTCTGTTTATTCAACTCATATTGCAAAAGGTGAGTTGATCTTTTCCAATTTCTGCTTTTCAATTTCTGTTTATTCAACTCATATTGCGAAAGGTGAGTTGATCTTTTTCAATTTCTGCTTTTCAATTTCTGCTTTTCAATTTCTGTTTATTCAACTCATATTGCGAAAGGTGAGTTGATCTTTTTTCAATTCCTGCTTTTCAATTTTTGTTTATCCAACTCATATTGCAAGAGGTGAGTTGAGGTCTCAAATTACACACTGAGGTATATCTGCTATTCGCTTTTCAATTTCTATTTTTAACTCGTATTGCAAGAGGTGAATTGAATATCAGGTCACACATTGAGAATAATGAATGGAGCCGATCGAAAAGACTAGATTTTGTCTCTCTGAAGTCACGGTGAAACGGATCGAAGACAAGGAGTCTCAAATCCCTGAAATTTCGGTGGAGCACATTGACGTTATTAGAAGAAGAGGAATGCCAAGAAATGGAGATCCTACAAGACCAGGCAAATTTGGCCCTTTTGAAGTCTTTGCTCTATTCTCGTTACCCGACAATGAGCAAAGAGGGGCAGCTGTACGGGCCTAAATTTGCCCGGGCCCAATCACACAAATAAACCAAAAATATTAAAAACCCAAACCGAAATTAAAAAAAAGAGAAGTCCAAGTCCTTACAACCCAAATTAAAACCTTACATTACACAAACCCATTACAAAATTGAAGCCCAAACCCGTTTGCCTAGCCCAATACTCGGATGGCCCAAAATACAACCCAACCTGTTTACATACCCAAACCCCAAATCCACCCCAGCCCAATTACAATCACCCAGACCCAATACTGACTGAAACCCTAGCCTAGCCACCTGCTCCCCTTAGCTCGGCGCAGCACCTTTGGCCATCAACTCCACGTCCCATCGCCACAATACCTGCAAATAGAAGCAGAGACCACAGAGAGAAACAGCAAACAAAGCCGAAAGCAGAAGCAAGATATGCAATAAATGGAAGCGGAACCAAAGACAGAAACGGTAGCAAAGAATGGCAATCAACAACAGTAGCAAATAAGACCAAACAATAGGATATGGATTTTAAAAAAAAATATTATGGTATTGGGGATATAAAAGAACCGGGAACTGATTTGTAAAGAGGGGGGTCTCATTTGGCTAAAAAAAAAGGGAGAAGCCGAAAGTTGAGGGGATCCCATTTTTCTACTCACTGGAAATAATAAAAAGCAAAAAGGTTGCGTTTTTACTTTCGCTCGATTTTTTTTTCTTTTTTCCTGGTTCTTCCTTTTCGATTTTCTTTCATTTTTATTCCAACTCTTCTAAACGAAAAGAATAAAAGGGAGGACCTTACCTGAGTTTTGCTTTGGTCGAAACGAAGAGCCAACCCTCGTAATCGGAGGCATCCCCGGATGCGATCGGAGGCCCTAGGTTTCAACCCTTTGCGGGCTTGAGGACTCCGGTCTCTCGTTTCGCCTCAAGCGAGGTTCGAAACACCCCTTTTGTGCCCACTGGTCATGGGGGCTGGTATACCCGTTGAAAGAAGGCTAGACCTTCGACGGGGTTTTGAAACGGCACTGGAAGGCCTATATTCGCACACCACCGACCGCCAAGTATGATGGTTGCACGGTGGTGCGACGAACGGACACAGTGGCGACCTTTTTGGAAGCCCTAGCAGAGAGGGCTGAGTTTTTTAAAGTTTTTTCTTCTTTTTTTGTTGATTATTTCGGCAGAAGTGAAAAGGTTGGTAAGGAAAATATGGTTTATTTGAGTGTGCAAAATGGTGCCGTATAGGCATGGGCATTTCGACACCAAAACGGCACTGTTTGGTGCTTTGGCCGACCCGATCGACCCGCTTTCGAACCCATCAGACCCGCGTGTTTTTGAGTGGTGGGCTAATTTCCCATTCGGTCCTTCTGCCTTTTCATGTCTCAAAATTAAGCCTCTATTAATTTATAAATTGGCCCCAAAGTTCATTGTGTTTTGTAACTTGGTCCCGTACGATGTTATGCGTTTTAAACGCTTGGGGAATTTGCTCTTTAAACCCCCGATGTTTTCAGCGCATATTCTAATAGGTCCCAACCCTTGATTTTATTTTAAAATTTATCCCAGTTTCTTTATCCTGCTTCCAATCCGATCCTTGTTATTATTTTATTGTTTTGATTCGTTATTCTGTTTTCTTTCACGAATTTTTTATTAATATTATTATATTATACATTATTTATATAAAATTATTATTATTATCACTTTTCATATAGGTATTACATTTTCTCTCAACATTATTCCGTTTAATACTTTAAATATATTACATATATATGGTTAATATTATTTTTGCTTCTAATATATATGTATACATGTATATATTTTTTTACACGTGTGTTTTTTTTTTTTTCCATCATTATGTATACATTTTAATACATATATGTATATATTTATATGGTTTTATTAATAGTTTGTTTTTAACTTTAATATTTCTAATATGTATATATGTTTTTTTATGTATTATGTATATGTACTTCTAAATTTATATTATCTATGTATATACTGACATAGTATTATCAATAGTATTTTTGAAATTGTTCTTGTTCCTAACATATACATTATACATATATTCAAGCACTATACTACGTATATGTATCTATCTATTAAGTATATTTTCAATGCTACTATAGATACTTTTAAATATTACTGTCACATGTATTTTTAACGTATATTATGTTTTTATACTTTTATTATTTCACGTATATATCTTTTCTAATAGCGGTATTATATTTTTTATTATTTATGCGTATATCCATGTAATTTTATTGATGGTTTGTTTATGACACTTTTATATGTATATATCATGTATACTTTTAACATTGTATTAGGTATGTCTTTCTTGTGAATATATTTTATTTTTACTATTCATGTATGTGTATTCTTTAGTATCATTTTATTTACCTATATCTTTTTTCTATTCTATCTCATGTATACTTTTATGCTTTATTGTGTATAAGTTTTAAGCACTCTTATTTTGTTGTTTAATACCGTATATATTTATCAATGTTTTGTAATTGCTATGTTTATTATTTGCCGTATACTTGCGTTTTTACTATTTGCATGATTCTGAATTAAATATATGTGAATTGCTTTTAATTACAACCTTGTCACGAATTTTCATCATTTTAAAATGTTTTTTCATTCATGTTTTAATTAATTTCAACGAATAAGGCAATGTGTCGATTCAACATTAAGTTGTCAATCTCACCGCTATGTTGGGTGAATATTGTCGGCTCGCGTTAAAACGATGCATCCTACTAAAAATTTTGGAATTCTCATACTTTGAACGGATCACGATTAAATATTAAATTGAACTCGTGTTTTTGAAAATCATGACAACACATGTTTATTAAGATACCAATTTTGGGCGTCGCGGGGGTGCTAATACCTTCCCCGCGCGTAACCGACTCCCGAACCTTACTATTTTTCTCTGGATTTCAAATGTAGACCTAAGCCTGATTTTCTTTCTTTAAAATGAATTTTATAGGTGTCCGATCACACCTAGAAAAAAGGATCGGTGGCGACTCCTTTTTCTTTAAAATCAAAATTCAGATTTCAGATTTCATAAATCGCCACAATTAGCGACCGAGGCAAATTTTACGTCGCTACAGCATTCACACATCTCAGAAGCACTTGGTCTTTCCCTTTTTTGTATAAGATATTGCCGTTAAGAACAAATCCCGCAGACATTCTTCTGATTGTTCTTTTGTCGTTCTCATTTGCTTGTTCGGGATATTTCTGATCCTTGAGATATTCTAAGATATCGTGGAACCATGGTCGTCCATCTGTTTCTTTCTCAATGCTACAACAGTGTGCAGGGGCCTCGTATTTGCTCATTTTTAGGGGCATTATTTCTGTTTCTCTATTTGCTTTGAACATTGAAGCCAAAGTGGCCAGGGCATCAGCCAGTTGGTTTTCTTCTCGTGGGAAGTAATGAAAAGTTATTTCTTTGAATTCTTTGATCAATTCAGCCACTAGATCACTGTATTTGATCAATTTTGGATCTCTCACTTCCCAATCTCCGCGAATTTGGTAGACCACTAGGGCCGAGTCCCCGTACACTTCTAGGGTTTCAATATTTCGCTCGATGGCTGCATGAAGTCCCATGATACAGGCCTCATATTCTGCTATGTTGTTGGTACAAAAGAAATTCAGTCTTGCAGTGAACGGATAATGATTTCCTTCTAGTGATACTAGGATTGCTCCAATTCCATGCCCCAATGCGTTCGATGCACCGTCAAAATTCATCTTCCATGGCTTCTCCTTCGATGGTTCGGATTCCTTCTCCGTGATGCACATTAAGTCCTTGTCTGGGAAGTCGAATTTCAGGGGTTCATATTCCTCTGTCGTCCGAGTTGCTAAAAAATCAGCTATCGCGCTCCCTTTTATCGACTTCTGACTCACATAGGCAATGTCGTATTCCGATAGGAGGATCTGCCATCGTGCCATTCTTCCTGAGAGCGCAGGCGATTCCATCATGTATTTAATTGGATCCAACTTTGAGATTAGCCATGTTGTATGATATAGCATATATTGTCTGAGTCTCCGAGCTGTCCAGACCAAAGCACAACAATATTTTTCAATAGACGAATACTTCGCCTCACATTCTGTGAACTTTTTGCTGAGGTAGTAAATCGCCTTTTCTTTCTTTCCTGACTCGTCGTGTTGCCCCAGTACACAGCCCATTGAATTTTCAAACACGGTCAAATACAAAATCAGCGGTCTTCCTGGGGTTGGTGGTACTAGCACAGGGGGACTTGACAAATACTGTTTTATTTTATCAAAGGCCACCTGACACTCTTCGTTCCACTCTCCAGGGTTATGTTTTCGAAAAAGCCGAAAAATTGGATCGCATTGATTGGTAAGTTGAGCGATGAATCGGGCGATATAGTTCAACCTTCCCAAAAATCCTCTGACTTCTTTTTGTGTGCACGGAGATGGTAACTCTTGAATGGCTTTTATTTTGTCTGGGTCGACCTCGATACCCCTTTCACTGACAATGAAACCTAGCAGCTTCCCCGAGGTGACCCCAAATGTACACTTGGCTGGGTTAAGCTTTAGCTGAAACTTCCTCAGTCTTTCGAATAACTTTTTGAGGTTTACCACATGCTTTTCTTCTCCTCGGGACTTAGCAATCATGTCGTCGACGTAGACCTCTATTTCTTTATGCATCATATCATGGAACAACATCACCATGGCTCTTTGATATGTTGCCCCAGCGTTCTTTAATCCAAATGGCATCACCTTGTAGCAGAAAGTTCCCCACATCGTTGTAAAGGTGGTTTTCTCCATGTCTTCAGGAGCCATCTTGATCTGATTGTACCCCGAGAATCCATCCATGAAGGAGAATAACGAATGTTTTGCCGTATTATCCACCAATGTATCAATGTGTGGTAGAGGAAAGTTATCTTTGGGACTCGCCCGATTTAGGTCGCGATAGTCCACGCACATCCGTACTTTGCCATCTTTCTTCGGTACCGGAACAATGTTCGCCACCCATTCGGGATATTTGGATGCTTGTAAGAAACCAGCATCGAATTGTTTCTTGACCTCTTCCTTTATCTTCAACAGCATTTCAGGTCTCATCCGTCTTAGTTTCTGTTGGATGGGTTTGTATTCTGGTTTCATTGGAAGCCTATGGACCACTATATCCTCATCCAATCCCGGCATGTCCTGATACGACCATGCGAATACGTCTTTATACTCATGGAGCAGGTTGATTAAATTATGTCTGGTGTTCTCTGAGACGGAGGTTCCAATCTTTACTTCTTGTCTCTTTTCATCAGTTCCCAAGTTTATTGCTTCAGCGGATTCTTGATGGGGTAGGATTTACCTATCCTCTTGTTCCACCATTCTTAGCAAATCAGGAGACGAACCATAGTCTTCGGCATTTTCCTCAGCTTCGAACTCTCCTAAGCAAATAGCCCTCTCAAAATCAATTTCAAGATTCGTAACGGGTTTGTTCATGTTATTGATATCCGAGCACCTGAAAATTAAATGGAAAAGAAAACTATAGAGGGGCGTTGAAGTATTTGAAAACAATAAGCAAAATGCTATGGGATGGTATGAAGTAAATGTAAAAATAGGTCATGAAATGGAAGAATAATTGTAGGAATGTAAAAAGGTCGTGACAAAATGCATCCTCATTGTCATTCATTTGAAAGATAAAGAGCGAATTACAAGCTCTTACAACAAGATCCCATTATATTTAGGGACACAAAAGAGTTAACATCGAGCATTACTCTGAGGGAAACTTAGAAACTACAAGGAGGTCCTCAGCAACCTAATTGTTCAGTTTAAAACCGGGAGGGCAGGGGCGTATCCTTGAAACATCCTTACTCGCATCAGCTCCTTCATCGATAGCACTTATGCTGATATTTTGAAAACCCTTTTCGATTAACACCAGCGTACTTCTAGGGTTCTCTTCTTCGGGGTATATCGTTCCCGCTGATGTGAACGTTTTCGACAAGGGAGGGTACTCTATGGGCTCCCATTCCACTTCTCGGCCCAAGGTTCTTGCAACCCTTCTTTCTTGGTCTTTCTTCCATTGCTTTCTTAGTTGACGTGCATTTGGTTGAAAACCTAGGCCATACCGAGCTTTGTGGGGTACCGGTTTCAGAGCCCTAACTATTCCTTGTTGATATTTCCCCAGACCTCTTCTCGCTCGGGCTCCTCTCCCTACAGTCAACTTAATCCCCATCTTTGTGTTCCTTGATAACTTGGGCACGGGGATCCTGCTTCCCTCCGCGACAAATGTAGCGTTGACGAACTCTAGGGACCGGAAGGAGCATTCAATTGCATCTTGGCTTACCTCGACATAATGTGCATAAGCAGAGACGGAGGCGACGATATCTTCCTCGCCTTCAATAGTAACTAGACAACCATCCATAATAAGCTTCATTTTTTGGTGGAGTGACGATGGGACAGCTCCTGCGGAATGGATCCAAGGTCTTCCCAACAGGCAGTTATATGATGGCGTGATGTCCATGACCTAAAACTCGACGTCGTATACGTAAGGGCCCACTTCTAGAGGGATCTCAATTTTTCCCATAACGTCCCGCCTTGTTCCATCAAAGGCTCTCACCGTGGAATGACAGGGCCTTAGATAGGACAGGTCCATTGGAATTCTGGAGAGTGTAGCCAATGGCATGACATTGAGTGCTGATCCATTATTAATGAGCACATTAAGTATGATGTAACCCTTGCAGCGAGTTGTAATATGCAGCGCTTTCACTGAGCCCCTACCATTAGGCGGTATTTCATCATCGCTGAAGGATATGAAATTGACCGCATTTAGATTATTCACCCACTTGTCAAGCTTTTCCACAGATATGTTGTTCGCCACGTAAGCCTGGTTTAATACTTTCAACAATGTGTTCCGGTGAGGCTCTGAATTTAACAGTAGGGACAATACCGAAATTTTTACCGGCTGCCTGCTTAGTTGTTCTACCACGTTGTACTCGCTGTGCTTGATAAATTTCAGAAATTCTTGCGCCTCTTCTTCATCTACGGCCTTCTTAATTCCTGGTCCGGGCGCAGTTTCAAGTTCATCTTCAATTTCATGCATTGGCGCTTTTCCTTTCTGCTTCAAGTCGCTGACCTTCTTTGTCGGTTCTACCTCCTTGGAGTAGCATCTCCCACTGCGGGTAAAATGACCCACTTCTCCAACGCTTCTGGTTGGGGCCTCCGCCTTCTCTCCTTCTGGCGTGATGATGTTGATATCATATTTCCACGGCACGGCTTTATCATCCTTATAGGGAAAAGGAGATGGTACTTCTATTATAATTTTCGGTTTCTCCTGCTCTCTCTTGGCATCGTAGTAGATTACTAATGGCCGATCGGCGCTATAGGAGAAACCTGATGATTGGTCGTCAAAGGCACACACCTCTCCTTCGTCTGCCTCTCCACCTTTGTTGAAGATTTCAACTTCTTTACTATCCATCATATCTTGGAGTACTTCCTTAAACTCCTCACACGACTGGACATCGTGCTCTGTACTATCATGGAAGTCACAAAAAATTTGCGCCCTTTCAACTCTTTCTTCAAACACTCTATTAGGATGGCAGAGTAACCCTTTTTTAGCCAATACCTCCCAGATTTTCTGCAGAGGTGTTCTCACTTCAGAAACCCATTTCTTGACTTGCCGTTTGTCTCTTTTTTCCAATGCACTCACATTCCCTTCAGTGTGGTTTGGGAATGGATTCCCGGTCGTTCCACCCGTGCCATCAAATTTTAAGATACCTGCATCAACGAGTCCTTGCACTCTCCTTTTGAAGGCGAGACAGTTTTCCGTTGAGTGTCCCTGATTCCCAGCATGATAAGCGCAACTAGCGTTTGGATCGTACCATTTCGGGTACGGAGGCTTCAAGGGCGCCATGTAATGTGGAGAGATCAACTGTTTTTCTAAGAGTTTTGGGTATAGCTCCCCGTACGGTACAGGAATAGGGGTAAATTGTTGTCTCTCAAAATTGGGTCTCGCTGGTCTTGGCTCGTTCTTATGTTGGCTTTGGGTGAGCGTTGTGTTTTGTGGGAACGTGGCGTTTGGTCTAGGGCTGTTTGTGGCATAAACAGGGTAAGAAGGGTACGGAGGTGGCGCTTGGTAGTAAGGGGTTTGAGGCGGATAGTAGAAATTTGGGGGTGGGTAGTTTCATGGTCGAGGTTGGCTCGGATACGGGTTGGAGGCATAACGGCTTCCTACTCCTACCATGTGGGTCTCTGGGTCTTTTTTCTTTATGGGCATTGTTCTTCTGGAATTTTCTTGCCCCTCCATTCTACCACTTTTGACAGCATTCTCAATAAGTTCGCCAGATATGACAATATCTGCAAAGTCTTTTGTGGCACTTCCCACCAGTTTATCATAAAATGGTGTTTTCAAGGTATTTATGAAGAGGACAGTTATCTCGGTTTTTGTCAATGGAGGTTCTACTTGAGCCGAGATGTCTCTCCATCTTTGTGCGTATTGTCGGAACGTTTCCGACGGTTTCTTTTCCATCATCTGTAACGTCATACGATCGGGTACCATGTCCGTCACGTGCTTATACTGCTCACAAAATGCTGACGCTAGATCCTTCCATGTTCGGATCTTCTCTCTGCTAAGCTGGTTATACCAGCGAAGAGCCGATCCAGCAAGGCTATCTTGGAAACAATGTATAAGCAGTTTATCTTCATTTACATATCCGGTCATTTTTCGACAATACATGACCAAGTGTGCCTTTGGACACCTTGTCCCATCATACTTCTCGAAATCAGGTGTTTTAAACTTCGGCGGTAAAACCAAACCAGGTACTAAACTAAGCTCCTTAGCACCTAGCGCAGAGAAGACCTCAGCGCCCTCTATCGCTTTTAGTCTTTCTTCTAGACTTTTGTACTTTTCTTGGACCTCATAATCTTCCACTCTCAACCTAGCAATTTCCGCCGGATCATCTAGATCTGGGACAGGCGGGTTGGCAGGAGCAGACACAAATATCCCCTATCCCAGATGTGTGGTTGGCACAGGTCGTTGTTCTAAGCCAACGGATTCCCCTTGAGTTTGTACTCTTTGTGTCATATGAGGTGGAGTGAATCCCGGTGGGTAAAGTGGATCTTGATCAAGGTTAACAACCTCAAGATTCTGCACTGGCCCCTTCCTTTTTACCAGGGCTGACATCATTTCCATCATTTTAGCCATCTGCTCTCTTTGTTCCAGTGACTCCTCCCGGGACCTCACCATCAAATCCCTTATTTCTTGCTGTGATTTGGCCAGTTGCTCTTGCAATTCCCGTTGAACTCTTTCCATTCTCTCGATTCTTTCATTAAACTCTGCCTCCATTACTCTAGTTTGTCGTCTCGTTCTATACGAATGTCGTGATTCCAGCCTTGTATTGTTGCAACTGCGAATTGTACGATTCTAACCTTAGTGAACGATCACGGGATATGTGTATGCAATGAATCAATGCATGAATGCTATATGAATGTTAGTCATGAATGCATATGCAAGAATTAGGTGTTGATTTCAAGATAGCCCCTATCTAGGCATTTCATTCATTCAAAAGAGTTCGTTACAAACTATTTTGCCATCTTATTTGGCTATTACATGAACTTTCTAGCTATATCACTATATTTCTTTACTCGTTCTAGGAATTCTGATATGCCCGATCGTTGACTTGGTGGGAATCGACAACTGAGATCTTCTGCTTCATCTGATAATTGGACCATGTATATTGCCACTCCACGGATTTCATTAATCAAGAAGCCAAGTTGCATTTCCCCTTCCTGGAGGTCCGTTTTATAAGTATGGATATCTCTATCGTATTGATCATTTTTTTCTTCCAAGGCCTTTAAGAGAGTATCCAATTGTTGTTGTTGAGCTTGCATCGCGTCTTCCAAATCTCTTATTCTTTCTCTTAACCCCTGACATTCAGATCGGCTAGTCATCAGTTCATTAGACGCAGTCTCATATTCAGCATTTTTCTTTCTCAATTATATCATGGCCTGAGCAGTCTTTTCCTCCTCTTTCTTCGCCTTCCCTTTCCAAAATTCCATTTCGCCTTTTACGTTGCTCAATTCTTCCTTCCATTCTTCAGGTGACTTGCCTTGTCCGCTATTCTTGATAGTGGCTCTTAGCTTCTTATTTTCCAAGTGAAGGTCTCTTAAGTCGTTCCTCACGATTTCGGCCTCTTTTTGTACTTTTTCAGTCCTAGATCTTTCAATTTGAACGTCAATCTTTAATTGGTAATTTTCTTCTTGAAGGACGCTGAGATCCCGCAACATCTTGGATTTCTCGCGTTCAAATTCTCCTCTAGCTATTTCAAGCTCGGATGGTGCTTCCTCTATGAAAGGGTTCTGAGCAGCATGACTTGTCGACGATATTTGCTGGCTTTTCATCCGTTGCTTTCTCCACACATCATAGTCTTGGGTGAGAGTATCGGCATACAACGCCAATTCCATCAGATAAATTCTTTTCCAAGACCTAGCGGTGTCTCGAACCTTCTTCATGTAGCCCTCGCCCGCGAAAGGGAATTCGGATTGCGCCAAACCTCCGGTGGCGGGTATGAATTGTCGCGAAGAAAATTGTCTTTGGACCAATAGCGGGGCGTATCCGACTCCTCCCCACAGACCTAGCAGTGGTACCCAATCCTGACTCCCGACCTTATATAATAAGACTGACGGGCGTATCCATGGCGCCCTCCATGTCACATCCTTAGCGCGGAGATTCTGAAAAACCGAAACCCAATGTTGTTCCGTAATTTCCTTAGGCCATTCCCTCTTACAATAGGCTTCTAAAGGGGAAAACATTTTTGAAAACATGTGATACGGCGTGCGTTCCTCTTTCCAAAAGTGACTCATGATCCAAACGTTGAGCAATTACGCACATCCAATAAATCGTCCTTCCCCTTTCTTCCGACAACTATTCAAGGACCTGAAGGTTTCGGCTAGGATTGTCGGGACAGGGTTGACTCCTTGTTTTAACCTCTCGAAGAAATCTACCACCGCGACTTCAATGTGCCCGAGGACTTTCGGAAAGACAACCAACCCGTAGACGGCCAAAGCAAACAGATTTACCCTCTTCAATGTGTCAGGATGGCTCGAGACCAAATCTCGTATAGAGGACCACGGAATACAAATAGTTTTATTCTTCTTCTTTATCTGCTTCTCGGCCCATGCGTCGGTCATATCCGTCAACCTCTTTATTTTCTTTTTGAAGGTCATCGGTTTAGGCTCTTTTACATAGATCTTGTAGGGTTGCACATTATCAATGCGAAGTAAGGCTGCATATTCCTCGATAGTGGGGGTCATATCTTCCCCATTGAAAATGAAACATTGATAGGCGGGATCCCAAAATTTGACCAAAGCTTGTATCAACTGCTCGTCTACCTTGACAGCGACTAGGTTAGCTATGTCACCATACCTCTCAATGAAGATTCCTCTAGTATCCGAATCCAAATCTGGACTAAATCTTCAAGATTGTTTTGACGGACATTCACCATTAAGTGCCCCGGTAAATCGGCAACACATCCTTCCGTTAAGCTATCCCCTCTTTCTTTTTGGGTTTTCAAGGACCAATCCCGAACCGTGACATTCCTCTCGGTTGTTTGTGTAATCGACTCCTCCATTAGAAACCCGTCTTTTGGCAACTGGTCTCTAGTCAACACCTTCCTAATATGATGCCTAGAATGCATGATGACAAATAAGACAACAACAAATCATGGTTAGTAACATAAGTAAAAAGAAAAACGGAAAATTTGACAAATTAAGCTATCCGAAAACCCGATTCCCTTGTATAGAAAGTAAAAATAGAAAAGGTAAGAGACGTTTCTCCCGTGTACTTATTTTGGTAACCTGCTAAACGGACAGTGGTTTGGCGTGGCTCTAGTCGGGTAGCTCGTACGTTTCACTATATGCGGTTTTGGTTCTAAATAGGTACTCGAATTGTCCGTACTGTCATCTACTAAGATTAGTACGAAACCTCGGTCATAGCCCGTCATAGGCTCACGAGTTCAATTCGAGGGATTACATTTACTTATGCCTATGTGGAGGGACAAGTTAACTCACGAAAGCATAAGTCATATGTAACCCGAAAGTATTCACTAGCCTGTGCGGAGGGACGAGTTAACTCACGAAGGCGTAGCGTTTACTTTCACTTAAATGGACAGAGCCCGGATATGGCACTCATGTTATGCGGAATGCACGTGAACGATGTGTGGGGAGAGACCTACGAAACTTTTCGTTTTATTCAAAACTAAACTAGAATCGTAAAAACTTAGAGCTTAAAACAAAAAGATAAAACATGTCAACAGAATATTTACAATAGATGCAAGTGCATGATTTTTCAAAAACGAAGTTTCAGGATCACGACTAAATATTCGCTTGAACGAGGAATTTTGAAAATTTTGACAACACGTTTATTTCTAGACTTGACTCTCAAAAAAAAAATTGCATCCCCAGTGGAGTCGCCAGCTGTAGCGACGTAAAATTTTACTTTGGTCACTAATTGTGGCGATTTGTTGGAAACTTTGAAAAATATCGAATTTTGATTTTATTATGAAAAGGGAGTCGCCACCGATCTTTTTTCTAGGTGTGATCGGACACCTAATAAATCCTTATTTTAAAGAAAAAAACCGGGCTTAGGTCTACGTTTAAAATCCAGAGAAAAATAGTAGGGTTCGGGAGTCGGTTATGCGCGGGGAAGGTATTAGCACCCCCGCGACGCCCAAAATTGGTATCTTAATAAACACGCGTTGTTTTGATTTTCAAAAATACAAATTCAATTTAAATTTAATCGTGATCCGTTTAAAACACGAGAAATTCAAAATTTCAATTCTTGAGAAGGATGTGCCGTTTTTTAGACACGAGCTAACGCGATTCATCCAACATAGCGACGAAATCACGGACCTAATGTTAAAAATCGGTACATTGCCTTATTCTTGAAATTGATTGAAAACATAAAAACAAATTAGGACGATGAAAAGAATCTGTGACAAGGATGTAATTAAAACAATTCACATACATATTCAATTTAGAAGCACGCAAATAATGAAAATGCGAGTATACAAAAATATAAACATGGTAATACACAACATTAACAAATACGAACAATATTTAACAATATTATAACGGTATTAAGAAAACATATAATAATACGAAATGTATATACATAATATGTAGTGCGGAAATATACACATGACAAAGTATTAAAATACGAAACAATATGAAAACACGTATAGACATGGATGACATAATATCAATATATATATACGAGATACATGAATATATTTATATCAACAAAAAAAAAACAATACATATATATATATATATATATATATATACGTAATACGTTAAAATATTTACATAAGTAATATTAAAATATATACATGTAATGGTACGAAAATGTAGGTAAAACGATCAGAATGAAAAATACGTATATAACACGTATAAGAACATAATTTATACGAAATATAACTTTAAAATTTATAGACGTAATATATATACCATAGTATTGAAAATATACACATGGAACATTATACATATTAATATAATATTGAAAAATACATATATACGTGCAGTATACATGCAATATACAATAATATATATATATATGATATACATATGTATATATATTAGTAAATGATAATGTAATAAAGAGCATTTTAAATCATCAAAATGACAAAATGATGAAATAAAGGCTAAATAGAAACAAATAACAGTTTTAGGGTCGAATAAAATAAAAAAATAATAAAAAAATGGTCATAGGACCTAAGTGAAACGCGGGCTCAAAGGACAGGGACCAAGGTCATAAATAAACCGATCGTCTAGAACGCTGCGTTTTAGTAGGGCCTAAATGCGAAGGTGTTCAAATCTGATGGGGAAATTTGAAAAAACAAACATAACACTTGAGGGTCCTAATCGAAGACCGTTGACTATTCGAGGGACCAGCAGCGTAAATATGCCTTCAGACAATAAAACGCGCGGATCCCCACGTTCCTGGGTCGGGTTATCGGGCTGGAATTAACCAAGGGCCTATACGGCACCGTTTTAGACCATGGGAAAGGGTCTAAACGGTGCCGTTTTACTCCTTACAGCACCAAACAAAAATAAAATAACCCTATTCGGGTTTTGTCACAGACCAAAAAGTCTTCCTCTCCCCTCAAACAGCACCCGAGAGCTCCTCCCTCACATCTCCGCGCCGCTCAGCTGAGGTTCATGGCCCTTCGTTGCTGTGGTCATAGCGACGCCACCCTAAAACGGCGGTTAGGGTCTCGCGGAAGGGAGTTTTCTACCACTATTTTAAACATTCGCAACCCCATCGCATTATTTCATTTTTATTTTCTCGAATCTAACCCTAAACGATATGTAAATGCAGGTAAGTATCACAAAGAACAGTGAAGGCGAGAGCCGAATCAGTGTCACCTACCCTCATCGGAACCCTAGGGGTTTCACGACATTTTGGATCCTCGGAGAGGCCCGATTTCGGCAGAAAATTACAAGAGAGAGGTAGGATCCGAAACCCTTATCCCCGCTTTTAGAAGTATATGCGCGAACAGAAAACTCTGAGAAAAAGGAACACTGAAAATTACCTTAACAAAGGGTTTTTCGATTGATATCTATTGCTGTTACAGGAGCCTTTTTGTTTTCTTTTCTTTCTTGTTACAAATGCATTTTTTGTTTTCAAAAATAAAAAAAATAGAAAAAGAAGAAGCCCCCCTCCCTTACAATCGGTTCATAGTTCTTTTATATCCGATCATGAAAAAAATATACAATATTATTCTTTTGCTTGTTTCTGCGATTGCGTGCTGGCGCTTGTTTCTTTCCTGTTTTGGTGTATTTGCAGGTGAAACGGGAAGTCAACGAGAGGAGCCTTCCTTTTGGGTGCTAAGGAGACAAGGCAGAGCAGGCTTGGGGCATCTCGGGCGCTGTGCACGCTTGTGAAGGCGCAAGGGACAACGGCGCCTAGGGTTAAGGGTTTGACCCTGTTTGCTTCTGCTTTGGGTTGGGCTAGGGTTTATTTGGGTCAAGGGACTTGGGTTAATGTAATTTGGGCTAGGGTAATTTGGGTCTGAATTTGATGTAAATGGACTTGGACATCTTAATGTATTTTGGTTTTCTTTTATATTTTTGGTTTATTTACTTGTTTTTTTGGTTTGTTTGGCTTAAAAATGCCCCGGGCAAAATTGGGCTTATACATTTTAAATTAGCCCCAGTATTCATTTCGCCTTTCAATTTCGTCCCCGATGCTGTTGCGCGTTTTGATCGGAGGGATTTATTGCTGCTTCAGCCCTTCCAGGTTTCACGCGCATGCAAACAGGCCCTTCCCTTTTGCTTTTATTTCGAATTTGCCTCAAAGTTTCAACTTCTGATTCGATTTCATCCCTTTTTTACTTTTCCTTCTTATTTTATTTCAATTTTAACATTATTTTACTTATTGTTATTTATATTATTATTATTATTAGTGTTAATATTAGTATATGATCATTATTTACGTATATATCTGTAATATATATATGTATTCATGTATTTATTATTAATAGTTATTTTAATATTATTAATATAATTAATATAATTCTAATATGTATATATTATATTTTAACATTATGAAAATACAATTTTCAATATTACATTCTTATGTATTATGTGTATATTTGTAATAGTATATTATTCTTATTTCATATCTTTAACATATGTATTTTTCTTTTTATTATAAAGTTATTAATAGCTGTTTTTATACATACCGTTATTTTTATACATATATATATATAGTATATAATGCCTCAAATAATTTTAATATCATTTTTGTTAACATATTTGTATATATATTTATTTATTATTATCAACATTACTACCATTTTTATTAATTTGTAATATTAACAATTATTTTCAATAACATTTTTAATATCCTGTCAACTCCTATATGTTATTTTTTTATATTATTATTATCTTATTTTGCTATTATATTGTGATTATGATTACTTCACTATCATGTTATCGTCACTATTACTATTACTATTATTCTTAATATTATTTACATATTGTTACTATCATGTTATATGTTAACGCTCTTTCAATATCATATATTACTACTGTTTTGACGTCATTCCATTATCATTATTGTGTTTTTTTTAACATTTCATATCCATATTTTGATTTTTAATATACTGTAGTTCCTATTATATTATTAATATATCATTTCCCTTATTATTTTATTAATTTCATTATCATTACCGTTTTAATACTTTTCTTACGAACTATGCTACTCTACGCCAAAATAATCTTTTTACAAAGGCAATGTTTCGGTGTTTAGAAATTCGAGAAATAGTGCCATAACGTATTGGGTTTCGGTTTTCTCGTCTAAATTTAAATACTCGAATATCCTTCTCAAAATATAAAATTTAAATAGACAAAGCTTACATATTGTTATTATTTTGCATACCATATACTTACCCGTATTTGCATTGTCTTTCATTATCATGTTTTATCCTGTTATGCATGCTTCTATTGCCATTTATCACGTGTTTTATAACTTACCTTTTACCCAATCTATAAAAACGATTCTGTAGTAGCCCAAATTTGACCGGGCTAAATTTGAATAAAAGAAAATGGATTAAATAAATAAATATTTATTTAACAGTCTATTAAAAAGTCCAATTTACAAACAGTGGAGCCCAAACACTACTGGGCCAAATACTTGAAACCTCAAACCTGATTACACCCGTGACCCAAAATACTAACTACCTAATACCCTGTGGCCCGATTAATGCGGGGCCCAAATCATCTGCAGCTACTGGGAAACCCTAGCCCTCTTCAGCGCCGCAATCAGATTCCAGAAGCTTCGGGCATATCGAACGACACAGTCTTTCAGTGGTTTAATCAGCACCCTTTCGGCCACCAATCGCGCCATCATCGGTGCGCAAATGATGCTAGGATCATCAGCGTGCCATGCTTCACCTGTAAATAGAAAGGAAACCACAGCAAGCAAAGAACAGAAATGGAAAGAGAATCGCAGCAGATATGCAAGAAAAGGAAAGGGAATCGCAGCAGATATGCAGGAAAAGGAAATAAAATCACAGCAAATATGTAAAGGAAATAATGGAAAGAAATCTTTGATTTCTTTCCAAAACTTGTAATGATTAAAGGCTATAAAAGCCTCCTTTGTAACAGATAAATTTTTTACGCACACATTAAGAGAAAAAGCAAATACAGGCAGTTTTCTTTTAAAAAGGTGATTTTTTTATTTATTCTTTCGTTTTGGTTCTGTTTCCTTCCTGTTTCATCCGAATACATATCAAACAGTTAGCTTTTTAAAATAAATAAGAAGAGGAAAAGAAAGTACCTAATTGGGAAGGTTTTCGAGCTTTCCGGCTGTCATACGCAGTGGCGCGTGGAGCGCGTGGGCATCCAATGACGGAGGCTGTTCAGAGCTCCGAGGATTTCCCCCCATTCCTCTTTTCAGAGGATCCTTTTGTTTTTTTTTGGTGTTTCGTTTAAAATGAATTTTAAACTGCGATTTTGGCTTATATAGCCTGGGTAAAACGGCGACGTTTCGCTTAATTCAATAAGCGTTTAAACGACATCGTATTGGGCTTAGGATCCGCACGTTGACCGGATAACCCGGGGAGGATCCGCGTGTTTTTATTTATTGGGATAATTTCCCAATTGGTTCTTCCGTGTTTTCTGTCTTTGCAATTTCCTTTTATTTTTATTATAATCTAGCTCTAACATTTTATTTTGGTTTCAATTTAGTCCTAACAGTTTCATTAAAGCTTATTCCCAAGAACGGTGTCGTTTTAAAAGGGAGGGTTCAATTACCCTGTAAGTCCCTCACAATTTACGCGCGTTTCCTCTGGGTCCCTGATTCGATTTATTTCCTTTAATTTGGTCCCCTGTAATTTTTAAAATTTAAAAATAGCACTGCATTATTTATTTTTATATTTTAATCATTTATTTTGTTTTTATTATAAACTATAATTATTTTATTTATTATACATTATTATTAAATATTGTATCTTTACTAATTATTATCTTATATGCTATATATCGTATCTTTAACATATATACAACTATTTCTATATATTACTGTACATTATTTATTTGAAGATTTATTATTAAATATTTTATTTTTATATTATTAAATATTTATATCATTTTACACTTTATATCATATACTACATTATCATACTATCCTATATGTTATTATATATACTTTTTAGTTGTTATTATTTATCATATTTTATTCTAAATTATTATATTACTTTATACTTTAATTATATATTATATATTACTTTATATTTTTATCATTTATATATTTTATATTTTGTTATATTTTCATCGGCGTTAGATTACGAAATCTATACAAAATAATACTATTATATGTATATTTAGTATATTATATTATATATTATTTTTAGTACAAATTAGTTAATTTAAAATTGTCTATTATCATTTATTGTGACCAAATATGGAATTTTCTTAGTTTGTTTTTTATTTTTGATTTTTTTTTCATTGGTATTTTATTTATATATATATATGATAATTTATTTTAATGTGTACTTTTACTGCATAAGTTATTTATTATTATTGATTTTATGTTTGCATGAAAGTCTTTTATTTACATTGTATTTGGGAGTTATATTTGCATGAAGTATATCCTATTTGCCTTATTTGTTATGAAATATTAATACATGAAAATTTATATTACATATGCTTATTTACATGAAAAATGTATGTTATATTGTTATCTTTTATGTTATATTTGTATTAAAACACGTATTATAATAGTTCAATTTTGATCTATCATCTTGATTACATCATCGTCTTAAAAAAAAGATGTAAATAAAAATGTTTTTAAAAAAAAAAAACAAAGGCAATGTTTTTCGTATTTAGGAATTTGGGAAATAGTGCCCTAACATGCTGGGTTGCAATTTTCCATTTGTCTAAATGCCTAAAATATCCTTCTAAATGATTTTACAAATTACGAGATGATTTTAGTCACAAAAGTTTTAGAATATCATGTCCTATCATGCTGGATGTGACATTTGTATTTCTTTTGAACGAAGGAATCTCGGTTTTAAACACAAACCATTCTAATTCTAAAAGGGATAATATTTTCAAATATTTTCAAATTTTAGCATTAAAGACAAAAAGTTATTCAATTTGGTACCAATTTTGGGCGTTACGAGGGTGCTAACCCTTCCTCGTATGTAACCGACTCCCGAACCTGTTTTATTGATTTCGTAGACCAAAACAAATGATTTCAAACAAAATGTCTTAAAGGTGATCCAATCACACCTAAAAAGATTGGTGGCGACTCCCATTTTCGTGTTTTTAAAGTCGACCCTGTTTTTCCAAACCTTCTTAAAAAATGGTTTCGACAGCTTGGCGACTCCACTGGGGACTTCTGAGAGTCAAGCCGAAAATTGATTACTTTCTGTCTTAATGCTAAAATTTGAAAAGATGTAAAAAAATAAAGATTCCTTTTCACGTGTTTGTTGCATATGTTTGTTATTTTATTTGCATATGTTGCATTTGCATGTCCGTTGGTCACACCTTTAAGTAGGAGTAAGAAACTAAGCTTTCGTGAGGTTTTCACCTTCGTATGAGTTAGTGGATTGCTTCCAGGAAACATCTGTACCAATAGACTTCGTGAGATTTTCATCTCCGTATGGTCGTAGGGAAATGAATCCCCCTAAATCGAACTTGGTCCATATGAGCCTATAATGGGTGAGGATCGAGGAATCTGCTGGTTTGGGTACCCTTTACTTTAGAATCGAACCTCATATAATGAGCTCTAAGTGCCTACCCTAGGTTGTATGGTGCTGATCTTTAGTACCTACCTTTATATGTACTTGTTTATTATGTTCTCCTATATGATACTGACCTATCTTTTATTTTGTCATCATTGCATATCATTCAATATTAAAAGGTGTCGATTCAAGGTCCGATTTTTGAGTTAGGAAGTTTTATAATGAGGAACGAATATCTTAATAAAGTGGAAGACAACTCTTCCGTTTGTGCGTGGTCAGAGAGAACCCAGTTAGAGAAAGGGGATAGCGTTACCGAGGGATACACATAGGAGTTGTGGGATTTTACTAGTGTTAGTTCGACTCAGTTTGATTTCCAGGAGTTGAGGGGCATTTGGACCCAGTTGGATGACGAGGCTAGGCAGCTTTTCTTCCAGACTTATGGAGATCTTCCTTACTTGCTAGACATCAAAGTAGATAGACACTTATTTCGAGCTATGGTACAGTTTTGGAACCCTGCTTATAGTTGCTTTACGTTTGGTGATGTTGATCTAGTACCTACTTTGGAGGAGTATACGACTTTATTGCGTTGTCGGAGGATTCAGGGTCATAAGGCTTATGTTAGGCCTGCTAGTCTTCCAACTTTTGCGAAGAAGTTGGTGATGATTACTGGGATGAGTGAGCAGTGGGTTGTAGCTCGTGTACAGCAAAAGGGTGATAGTAAGTGTGTTCCATGAGCCGTTTTGAGAGATTTGATATTGACGCATCCAGACATGAAGAAAAAGGTTGATGTCTTTGCTTTAAGTATTTACGGTTTGGTGATTTTCCCAAAGGCGTTGGGGCATATAGATGAGGCAGTCGCAGATTTGTTTGATCGCGTTGGTAAGCAGAATACACCAGTACCGGCCATCTTAGCGGAGACTTTTAGATCTTTGAGCGCATGTCGGAGAGCCGGTGAAGGTAGATTCATCGGATGTGCGCAGTTGTTACTAGTTTGGTTCTACAGCCATTTCTGGAAGCTCGATAAACCTTCTTGTCGAGTATTCTTTGAGGGTTATTCTCCCTTGAAGGAAGCAGTCACTATGCCTAGGAGAGACGACCTTTCAGAAGAAAGGTGTGTACGGGCCTAAATTTGCCCGGGCCCAAACTACTAAACAACATTTAAACCAAAAACAAAAATAGATTAATAAATCCAAATGTCCAAAGTCCATATTACAGAAATTTAAAACCCAATTACAACAGACCCATCAGACCCTAACCTAAACACCCATCAGACCCAAATGCTAGTGGCCCGAATGGCCCAAAACTCAAGCTAAGTTTCGGGTAAACCAAACCCTAATCTGCCCTAGCGCCGTACTAGCCTCTGGCCACCCACGTGCTCCAACAGCGCATTCGGCGCTCGAGGACTAGCTCAGCCTTGTCCCTTGCACCAAAATGGAGTCGAACCTACCCCTGTTGACTCGCGCCAGGACTTGCAAGCAACCGAGAATAGAAGCAGAAGATAGAGAAAACAAAGGGCAGCAGAGAACAAAAAGTAATAAGAGAACAGTAGCAAATAGAGTAGAAAAACAATGATAAGATAATCGACTATAAAGCCGAATCTAAAAAACATTTGTAAAATTTTTTACATAAAAAAAAGAGAGAAGATTGTAAACCCAGAATCCCTCCGCATATTGAATAGAAAAGCAAAAAAGAAGGTATTTTCAAGGAGAAATCGGTTCTTCTGATTCGATTAGCTTTCGGTTATTCTTTATTTTTCTTTTTTCTTTTTTCTGTTCTCGTACGAAAAAATAAAGAAATAAAAGGGAGAAAGGGAGGACTTACCACGGTGGTCGTCGAGGCCCCATCCTCTTCGCAGCAATCGGAGGTGGGATGGGCTTCGTGTAAAGGAAGGAGGAGAGCGCCGTTCACCCTTTTGTTTTTGAAGAACGGCCGAGTGTCTAGTTAGCGTTTCTTTTTAATTTTATGCGATGCAAAACGACGCCGTGTTAGTATATACCCGATGACCCGACCCGTTGGACTCTATGATCCGCGTGTTTTTGCGGTGAAGGTCCAATTGCGCAATAGATCCTCCTGCTTTCATAGCGCTTTACAATGTGGTCCTGCGCTTTCTGTCGGATTTAGCCCCGTCTATTTTGCTACTGTTTCAATTTAATCCTAGTCCTGGTGGATCCCCAACATACGAACGACGCCGTTTAAAATAGGTGGGGAAATTTCCATTTTAGTCCCCATTCTTCGCACGCGAGTTCATTCAGGTCCTCTTATTTCGTTTTCATTTTAAATTGGCCCCAAAACTTCGTTTTTGTTTCGAATCTAGTCCCTTTTTTTAGATTTAATTTGGTTTTATCTTATTTTTACTATTTTTCTTTTTTAATATTATTTATTACTGTATTTATCATTATTACTAGTATCCATGTATATCTTTATGTAATATTATTATTATTACTCTCTTATATGGTATATCCTGTGTATTTTTTATATTTTATTAAGTTTAACTATTTTATATTTCATGCACGTATACTTTTTACATGGTATTATTTTTAACATTTCTATAATTATTATTATATCTATTATTTTTTTTTGTATATCGTTATTTATTACTTTATCTTTCTTATTATGATATCATATTTTCTTTTTTCATATCTTTATTATATTATTATCATCAACATTATTATTTATTATTATTATAGGTATTTTAATATTCAAATCGTTCTCTTTTATTTTTGTTGTGCGTACATATATCTATATTCTTATATATTTTATATCTTCATTTCTTTTTTTTAATTATTATTATAGGTATTATTATGTATATTATTATATGTACACATACTGTTATATTTATTTTACTTATTTTATTTTATTTGCACCCTCTTATATTTTTTATTATTATTATCATTTTGAGTACCTTTTTTTTATCTTCATTCTTTTGTTATTTTATTATTAACTAAGCTATTATTAGTAAAATCATATTCTTTCATTTCATCTACCTCATGCATATTTTTACATAATATATTAATAGTTGTTTCACATTATTATTTCTAATATAAGGTGTTATTATGTACCTACTTTAAATATTGTTGTGTGTTTATTTAAATGTGTATATATATGTATAAGTTTTTAACATTATATGATGTACATATTCTTAATATTATTATGTATATATTTTTCACTCTTATTATTACGTATATATTTTAATCTATATATGTATATATATAGCATTATTAGTATTCTTAATATTATGTTTTTATCACCTCACTTACTATTGTTATATGTTTATATATTCGTTTATTTCATGTTTAAGACTATTGTTTTCACATTTAATATCGCATACATTGTCATTGTTTTAAATATTATTGTTATACTTATTATTTGCTTCAACGTATTTATAACTCTTATTTTTTGTTTCTTGCCCATTCCGTGTCATTTTACTATTCATTACTAAAAAATCTTTATTCATGTCTTCTAATTAATTTCAAAAATAAGGCAATGTATCGATTTCAACATTAAGTCCGTGGTTTCATCGCTATGTTGGGTAAATCACGTTGGCTTGTGTTAAAAACGGGACATCCTTCGAAAAACCATAAAAACTTGAAATTTCTCGTGTTTTGATCGGATCACGATTACGTATTACTTTGAACTCGTATTTTAAAAAAAAATCGAGACAACACATGTTTAATAAGATACCAATTTTGGGCGTCACGAGGGTGCTAATACCTTCCTCGTGTGTAACCGACTCCCGAGCCCAATTTTTCTTCTGGATCTTAAACGTAGACCTAAGCCCGGTTTTCTTTCTTTAAAATGTAGATTTTATAGGTATCCGATCACACCTAGAAAAGAGATCGGTGGCGACTCCCTTGTTTTAATAAAATCGAAACCTCGATCTTTACGCTTTTAATAAAACACCCCAATTAGCAACCAAAGCTAAAAATTTTTACGTCGCTACAAGTTGGATTGACATTCTTCAGAATCTTCGAGAGGAGGATATTATGTGGACGGCATCTTGGATGACTCCTAGTGAAGTCCTTTACCGTTGTGGCAGCTTTGATTGGGTACCTCTTCCTGGGATTTAGAGAGTTGTTGGATATACTCCATTGCTTGTTTTAAGATAATACCGAGCAAGGCAATTCATACTGGTTACACAAGGTTTGGCTCAGAGTGATTTCTCCTACAGGGGAGATCACTATAAGAAAAGGATGCGAGATATCTCCGAAGCTTGGAAGAAGCCTTGTTGTATGAAGATTTTAGCTGAAGGTTCGATGTCAACCCTTGAGTATAAGAGATAGTTTAGCCGGAGAGTTAATGATAACATCCCTAGGCCAATTTTAGGGGCTGTTAGATTATTGGAGGAAAGCCTATGAGTGATTCCATCGGAGTTGGAACTTATGAAGCAAGAGTTCGAGAGAAAGAATTTAGAGAGGAGAAGATGCATTTAAACTTAGACGTTGATGTCCAAAAGATGGAGACTGAGAAAGTAAGAAAGGAAAAGAGGAAAATAGAGGAGGATCGAGATGATTTAAAGATGCATTACAAGAAGGCACAGTCATCATTAAAAAAGGCCGGATTGGGAAAATCCTCAGAGCAGTGGCAACAAGAGATCCAAGATGAAAAGGCCAAAGCCGAATTTTGGGAGAAGAAGTTCTGAGAGATGCATGCACAGAATCAAACTCTGGGGGAGGAAAACTAAGGGCTAAAAATTAAGGTGACTGAATTGAGGCGGTCTCTTCATCTTCAACGGAATCATAGTTCTATAGTCGAGTTAAATGAATTAAGGAACAAGGTGGAGAGATTAGAATCAGCTCTGCATGATAGTGAACTTCGAATTGAGCAGCTTGAGGCACGAGAAGAACGTTGGAAGGAAGAGCTCCATCAGTTTCAAAGACAAGTCAGAGATAGAGATTATGTCATGGGAGAAGCCATAGCCCAGATTCGAGAGGTTCCTGAACACTTGCAGGACTTGGCTGTACGGGCTAATGTGTTGAGTGTAATGCATGAGTCAGTGTCGGATAGAGGACGAGAATTAGCGTCGTTGTTAGATAGAGTTAAGACTTTAGGCCTACGGGCGAAAGCGTATTTGTAATCCGTTTTATGAAAAGACTTTTGTTCCCTAAATAACGTTTTTTAAAATGAAATTGAATCAGAATTGATATCCTTTTGCGTTTATGCATTTGCATCTCATAGCATCTCATTGCATTATATGCATTCAAAGTTGTAGAAAGACCCTAATTAGTTAAAATTACTACAGAAAGTAGAGAAAGGGAAATCTGGAAATCACACATCCTTACGGTACTCGTACCAAAACAAAGAATATGGATCAAAGATTTGAGCAGCTTCAGAAAGAAATGTAAGACCAATTGCAAGAGCAGTTGGTGAAGATGCAGAATGACATGAGAGAACAGATGCTAGAGTCTCAAAGGAATATGATGGCGGAAATGGCTCAGCTGTTAAGGGTCACCGATAAAGGAAAAGCTCTTATGGCCATTACTGGTGAGGATAATGAGGACTATCCTCCAGGTTTTACCCTACCTCATGTCCAAGCACAAACTGAGGCACCCTCTATAAGGCCGTCTGTCACTATAAGACCTCAAGAGGGGTCGATTAATGTTGGAATCCCAATTGGTTCAGGACTCAATTTGGGTGATAACTCTGCTAATTCGGTCAATATTCCTGACTTGGATGTGATCAAAAAGGAAGACTCGAGAGCTGAAGTCACGAAACAGTTGGAGGAACGTTGCAAATGGCTTGAGGAAAAATTCAAGGCTTTAGAGAATGCCGATGGGCATCATGGAGTTGATGCCAAAGATTTGAGCTTGGTCCCAAATTTGGTACTTCTTCATAAATTTAAGATGTCAGAATTTGAGAAGTACAATGGAACCACTTGCCCGGAAGCCCATATCACTATGTTCTGTAAAGGATGACGGGCTATATAAACAATGATCAACTGTTGATTCATTGTTTCCAAGATAGTTTGGTTGGGGCAGCGGCTAGGTCGTACAATCAGTTGAGCCGTTCTAGAATTAGTTCATGGAGAGATCTTGCACAGGCCTTCATGCAACAATACAACCATGTGACCGACATGACGCCGGATAGGATCACGTTGCAAAACATAGAGAAAAAGCCTAATGAGAACTTTAGGCAGTATGCTCAAAGGTGGAGAGAGGTGGCAATGCAAGTACAGCCGTCGCTGTTGGAAAATGAGACCACCATGCTATTTATCAACACGCTGAAGGCTCCGTTCATTACTCACATGATTGGAAGCACCACGAAGAGTTTTGCGGATATAGTTGTGGCGGGAGAGATGATTGAGAATGCCATAAGAGGAGGCAAAATTGAGGGAGAAGCGGCTAAAAGATCAGCCCCAAGGAGAAAAGATAAAGAGGTGAACAATGCTAATAGTTTCAACTCAAAGATAATTACGGTTAGCCAACCTAAAACGGCTGGGGTGGGACAACAAAATTCTCGAGGGCAAGAATCCGGTGCAAGACAAAATCCAGAGAAGATGCAGTTTACGCCAATCCCTGTGACGTACCGAGAGCTATACCAAAACTTATATGATGCATATGCCATCGCTCCTTTCTATTTGAAACCTTTGCAAACCCCATACCCCAAATGGTATGATACAAATGTTAAATGTGAATACCATGCGGAAGTACCTAGGCATTCAATTGAAAACTGCATTGGGTTCAAAAAGGCTGTGGAGAGGCTTATCAAGATAGGGGTGGTGAAATTTGATAATACCCCAAATACTGAAAATCCGCTACCAGATCATGGCAATTAAGGAGTGAATGCTATTGGTGAAGCTAGGGAAGAAGGAATCAAAGAAGATGTCACTGAAGTGAGGATGCCTATGGAAACGATATGGGAGGAGATGGTGAAAAGAAGTATGTTGACCTCTGAAAATAGTAAAGAAAGAATGGGGAACTGTTGTAAGTTCCATGAAGAGGTGGGTCATGTGATCCAAAATTGCGAAGAATTCAAGGCCTTGGTGCAAGGCTTTATGGATAATAAAGAACTGTAGATTTCTGAAGGCAGTTCTTCTGAAAAACAAATATGCGCGCTGGAAAATGAACGACAAGGAACTGGCCGACCAAGAATTATTATTTCCTTGCCAGGGAATAATGGAATACGGGCACAAATGGTGCCCAAAGTTGTCATCCATAAGCCCACTCCTTTCCCTTATAAGGACGACAAGAGGGTGCCATGGAGCTACGACTGTAGTGTGACAGTACTTGAGGATGAGAGCATAGCTAGTGTGTCTAAGGGCGTGCAAAATGAAGGTTCCTATACACGAAGTGGGAAACACTATGATATGGAGGGCATGAGAGTGGAGCCCACAAAAATAAAAGAGGTCGAGGATGAGAAGACGAAGGAGGTTGAGGCGCCCGTCAAAGGGTCGGTAAAAAAAAAGGAGGCTAAGGAATTTCTAAAGTTCCTTAAGCATAGTGAATACAGTATGGTCGAGCAGTTGCGAAGACAGCCAGCTCGCATATCAGTATTAGCCTTACTTCTAAGTTCCGAGGTGCATCGAGATGCGTTATTAAAGGTGCTCAACGAAACATATGTCACCCCTGACATATCCGTCAATAAGTTGGACCAGTTAGTAAATAACATTAGTGCGGACAATTTCATTTACTTCAATGACGATGAAATCCTGCCAGGAGGCATGGGGTTGACTAGGGCCTTGCACATCACTACTCGGTGCAAGGGATATACACTTCCAAGTGTACTTGTTGACAATAGATCAGCATTGAACGTCCTCCCATTATCCACACTTAACAGATTACCTATTGACAGTTCGCACATGAAAACATGCCACAATGTGGTGAGAGCCTTTGATGGAACCTAAAGGAAAATTCTGGGACGAGTTGACATCCCTCTAGAGATTGGACCAAATACATACGAGGTTGATTTCTTGGTAATGGATATCAAGCCATCCTACAATTGCTTGTTAGGGAGACCATGGATACACTCGGCAGGGGCGGTGCCCTCCTCATTGCACCAAAAATTAAAGTTAGTGAATGATGGGCGATTAATAATTATTAATGCCAAGGAGGATATTATAGCATCAGTTACTAGCAAGGCCCCTTATGTTGAGGCGAATGAAGAAACGGTTGAGTGTTCTTTCCACTCTTTAGAGATCATCAATGCAACCTTCATCGTGGAAGGAGGTGAGATGCCGGTGCCCAGGATGTCTAGAGCTACAAGGATGGCCCTGCAAATGATGATGGGGAAGGGTGCATTACCAGGAAGAGGATTAGGGAGACATTTGCAAGGGAGGATTCAAATCCCTAAGTTGATTGAAAAGAATGACCGCTTTGGTTTGGGCTTCAAGCCAGATAATAAGCAAAGGGTGAAGGAAATTGAGAAGCGCCAAGAGAGAAGAAATGCACGTTTGAATGGAGGAGAAGTGGAGTGGGAACCGATGACATTCCCTCTATATCCAACTCTTTTAAATCAGGAGGGTTACTCGTGGAAGAAAGTCATCAAGTCAATGCTGTACACAATGAAGGGTTGGAGCAAGGAAACCTCGAGGGCATTCGCCCTTACGAACTAGGAAGCTCTTTGAATAATTGGATTGCGGAGGAACTTCCTGTAGTCTTTAGGAATTTTTCAGAGTAATTCTCGAAATATGTTTGTTATTCTAGAGCCTAGGAATAATGAGATTACATTTGTGAAAATAGGCTTATGATCATCTATTATTCTTTCAATAAAACATAACTTTATTATCAGTTTGGTCGAGTATTGTTTCATTTTTTTTTTTCAACCAAAATTTTGTTAAACCTTTGCAATTCTTATTCTTTCATTCATATCACATAAATAATCATTCTTAAATTCATACCCCCACAGGTCCCTAGATATTAATGATATGAGCACTGATATTGCAACGCCTGATTTCTCTTGCGAACAAGACATGTGTTTAGAGGAGTCTCAGGATTTTAGAGATGACCAAGAATATGATGTGTCTGCAGATCTATTGAGATTGGTAAAACAGGAGGAGAAACAAATTATGCCCCATGAGAAAGAGGTGATAGAGAATGTAGCCCTAGAGGAAGGGAATGAGGTGAAAATTGGGACTCTGATTGCCAAAGACACAAGGCAAGGTCTGATCGAGCTACTTCGAGAATTTAAGGATATTTTCGCATGGTCATATCAAGATATGCTGGGGTTGAGTACTGACATTGTAGTACATCATCTCCCGATAAGACAGGATTGCAAACCAGTCCAACAGAAGTTGCGGAGAATGCGACCAGACATTGTTTTGAAAATAAAGGATGAGGTTAAGAAACAGTTCGATGCAGGGTTCTTGCAGGAGGTTAAGTACTCTGAATGGGTAGCTAATATTGTGCCAGTACCTAAGAAAGATGGGAAGGTACGAATGTGTGTTGATTATAGAGATCTGAACAAAGCTAGCCCTAAGGACAACTTCCCTTTGCCTCACATCGATACTTTGGTGGACAACACGGCGGGGTACTCATTGTTCTCCTTCATGGATAGTTTCTCGGGATACAATCAGATAAAGATACATCCAGAGGACATGGATAAAACTACCTTTATAACCTTGTGGGGTACTTTCTGCTATAAGGTAATGCCATTTGGGCTAAAGAATGCAGGGGCAACTTACCAACGGGCCATGGTAAACTTGTTCCATGACATGATGCATAGAGATATTGAAGTATATGTTGATGACATGATTGCTAAGTCTCGAACGGAGAAAGAACACATTGAAGTTTTGAGGAGACTATTTCTAAGGTTGAGGAAGTTTCAATTGAAACTCAATCCAGCAAAGTGCACCTTTGGAGCTAGATCGGGAAAGTTATTGGGTTTCGTAGTCAGCGAAAAGGGAATATAAGTTGACTCAGACAAAGTCAAAGCTATACGAGAGTTGCCTCCCCCGCAAACACAGAAAGAGGTTCGAGGGTTCCTAGGAAGATTGAATTACATCGCTCGGTTCATTTCACAACTAACTGAAAAATGTGATCCAATCTTTCGCCTCCTTAGAAAGCACAACCAAGGTACCTAGGACGAGGAATGCCAGAAGGCTTTTGAAAAGGTCAAGCAGTATTTGCTGAATGCTCCGGTATTATCCCCACCTAGCCCAGATAGACCGTTAATACTGTACTTGTCAGTGTTCAGTAATTCTATGGGGTGTGTGTTGGGTCAGCATGACAAGTCAAGACGAAAGGAAAAGGCGATTTATTACCTCAGTAAGAAATTCACCGATTGCGAAATGAGATACTCACCAATTGAAAAGTTGTGTTGTGCGTTGATTTGGACAACCCGAAGGTTAAGGCAGTATATGTTATACCATACCACTTGGCTCATCTCGAAGTTGGATCCGCTGAAATACATGATGGAATCAACAGCTTTAAATGGAAGAATGGCGAGATGGCAAATACTACTTTCAGAGTTTGATATAGTCTATGTGAGTCAGAAGGCTATAAAAGGAAGTGCAGTAGCAGACTTTTTGGCAAGTAGGGCTCTAGAAGATTATGAACCATTAAACTTTGATTTTCCAAATGAGGAGTTAATGTATATAGCAACGACCAAAAATTCTTCTTGGAAGCTAAATTTTGATGGGGTATCTAATGCTGGATTTTGATTGTACAAACAATATGGCCGAGTATGAAGCGTGCATTATGGGACTTCGAGCAGCTATAGAACGGGGAATAAGAACTCTGGACATATATGGAGACTCTGCATTGGTAATCTACCAACTTAGAGGTGAATGGGAGACAAGAGACCCAAAGCTACTCAATTATCGAAAGATAGTTTTGGGATTACTTGAAGAGTTTGAGGATATCAATTCAATTATCTTCTACAAGACGAGAACCAAATGGCAGATACTTTAGCCACTTTAGCCTCAATGATTAAGGTGAATAAAGAGGAAGAGATGAGACCAATCCAAATAAGTGTTTATGAAGCTCCGGCTCAGTGTTGTCACATAGAGGAAAAGGAAAAGGACGATA
This sequence comes from Gossypium stocksii, assembly GCA_020496765.1. Taxonomy (NCBI): domain Eukaryota; kingdom Viridiplantae; phylum Streptophyta; class Magnoliopsida; order Malvales; family Malvaceae; genus Gossypium; species Gossypium stocksii. The sequence goes on along the minus strand of CM035621.1, from coordinate 7,972,776 downwards.
ACCCGTGGTATCAAGATATATTACGATATGTGAAAGATCGTAAATATCCTGAACGAGCAAATGAAAACGATAAACGAACTTTGAGAAGATTAGCATGTGACTACATCTTGGACGGGGATATTTTGTACAGGAGAAGGAAAGATCAAGTGCTTTTGAGATGTGTCGATGCTATAGAAGCTAAATTGATTTTGGAAGAAGTTCACGAAGGTGTATGTGGAACACATGCAAATGGGTTTACAATGGCAAGGCAAATCGTGAGGTTTGGCTATTATTGGGCCACTATGGAGGGGGACTGTATCAATTATGCCAAGAAATGTCATAAATGTCAGATTTATGGGGACAAAATCCATGTATCACCTTTACCTTTGCATGTTATGACTTCTCTATGGCCCTTTTCCATGTGGGGCATGGATGTCATTGGGCCCATATCGCCGAAAGCTTCGAATGGACATCGGTTCATCTTCGTGGTCATTGACTACTTCACGAAATGGGTAGAGGCTGCTTCTTATGCGAATGTCACTAAGTCAGCTGTGAGTCGATTCTTGAAAAAAGAGATTATTTGTCGATATGGAATGCCTGAGAGGATCATATCCGACAATGTATTGAACTTGAACAACAAAACAATAGCAGAGGTGTTACAGGCCAATTTTGGCCTTTATACAAACATACCCAAATACCCTAAACCCAATTGCCTTACACCCTTACAACCCACTAAACAACCAGCCCAAACCCGTTTATAACCCAAATCCCCAAACCCATACAGCCCAACCTAGACCCGATTACATCAAATCAGAAATCTAACCCTAACCCTAGCCCCATATCTGGCGCCGCAAGCCCCAACCGCCCCTCTGCCAAGGTCACCATTTGGTCACCTGCCTTCTGCCACAACCGGTCAACCACCCCTGCAAGAATGGAGCAAACACGCAACAGAGAACAGATAGGAAAACAGTAGCAATGTAAATGGCTATATAAGCTGAATGAAAAGCATTTGTAAAGGGGAGACCCCCTAATTTTTTCCAAAAAAGAAATACAACAGATTTCAGGATTTGTTCGAATACAAATCGGATCCAAGCAAAACAGTGAGAGAATACATATCAAAATCAAAAAGCCAATACAAAACAGAGATTCAAAATATTCAAAGGAGAAACAAAGGCCAAATACGCAGAATATCCAAGCAACATCAGAATCGAATCGACAAAGGTGATTCCTTTTAAAATTTGTTTTTATACATATATATTAAGATAATAATAATAACAATAACGTATAAAACAGAAAATAAATAAAAAAGAAGAAAAAAATTAGATTTTTTACCTCTCCGGCCACCGTGTACGGTGGCCGGCACCGGCGACCGACGGTGGTCCGGTGACCGGCCGATGACCGGTCCGTTGACCGGACCCTTCCCCGGCCCCCTCCTCTCTCCTTCCCTCTCCTTTCCCTTTTCCTCTCTTTTTTTTTCTTTTTTTTTTCTCTCCCCCTGTACAAATGAACCCCCCACAAAAAATTTGGCCTTTTATAGTAGTCGGCCCGGGTCGGGTCGATCTGACCCGACCCGACCCAAGAGGATCCGCGTGTTTTTAAACCTAAATGGGTTTATTGCTGAATCAGCCCTTCCGCTTTTTCAGTGTTTCGCAATTAAGTTTCCGTATCTTTTAAATTGGCCCCGATGATTTATTATGCATTGTAATTTGGTCCCCTTTGCAACGTTGCGTTTTAAAACCCCGGGGAAATTGTGATTTCGGTCCCTGATATTTTGACCCGTGTTTTAAGAGGTCCCTTTTCTCTGTTTCTTTTAAAATTTACCCCAAAATTCCGTTCAGATTTTTAATTTTGTCCTTTTATTTGGTTGTTCTTGTTATTTTAGTCTAATTTCAACATTTCTATATGTAATATTTTTGTATTCTTAATGTTATTATGTGTTTTACCATATATATATATATATATATATATATATTCCAAATATGCGTATGTATGTATTTATGTAAATAGTATTAGTATTTGTTTTTTATATATATTATGTCCCTAATATATTATTATATGTATATTGTCGTAACCATTTTTTTTTGAAAAGAAAAAACGGAAGGTCGACTTAAAAAATGAAAAAGAGGAGTCGCCACCAATCTTTTTAGGTGTGATTGGATCACCTTGCAAAACTCTTTGGTCTACGGAAAATTAGAGAAAGCGAGCTCGGGAGTCGGTTACGCGCGGGGAAGGATTAGCACCCCCGCGACGCCCAAAATCGGTACCAAATTGAGTAATTTTCTGTCTTAAGACGAAATTTGGAAAGATTTAAAATAAGATTCTTTTTGAGCTGGAAGGATTTGAGTTAAAAAGATCGGGATCCCTTTGCTTCGGTAGAATACGAACATCACATCCAGCACGATTGGACACGAGATTCGTGAATTCCTCGAAACCAGAGATATCCCGTAAGATGCAAAATCTAAGAGGGTACTTTAGGTATTTAGACGAGCGAAGAATTGCAACCCAGCACGTTAGGGCACTATTTCTCGATTCTCTAAACACGAAAGCATTGCCTCGTTTTTAGGCATTTTTGAATCAAAATGAGATGGTTTGAAAAATCGAGGTTCCTTTGCTTCGGAAGAATACGAACATCACATCCAGCACGATTGGACACGAAGCTCTCAAATTCCCCGAAACTAAAGTTATCTCGCGAGTTGTAAGATCTGTTTAAGAGGGTATTTTAGGTATTTAGACGAACGAGAAATCGCGACCCAGCACGTTAGGGTACTATTTCCCGAATCTCTAAGTACAAAAACATTGCCTCGTTTTTGAAATCGTTGGATAATAACGCGATGGGGTTTAAAAAAACGACATATGGAGGATTCGTGAAATGTATTGAAGTCGTATATGTTTGTGATAGTATCAGAAATATAGGGCATGTGTTTTTAGAATAATTGTAAAGATAGTTATTAATAATGAACATGTAACTTTATGCGTATATACATAATATATGAATAAATAATATACGGTGCGTGTAATATATTGGCGATGATAAATATTATAAAATATTATGTATGGAATGTGAAATAAAGAGTATTTGAAAAAGCCATATTTAAACTATAAGTAATATATATGTGTGAACGTAAAAATGACAATATAGTAGAAGATAACACTAAAACACATAAAAAAGGATACTACGAAGTGTATAGTTGATAATTTTGAAAGTATGTATATATATAAAGCATGGTACAATACTACATAATATAGGATTAAATATACGTATGTATAGACACGAGACATATTAAAGGATATAATACACAAGTTTAAAGAAGGAGATATATGGATATATATATACGAGATACTAGTATTAAGATATAACTAAAAAATATTAAATATACATGCATACATACGAATATATATATAAATATGTGACTAAAACCTAATGAAAAATATGGTAATGATAATTATTATGCTAGCAAAAAATAAAAATAAAAATAAAATAAGTAATAATAATGGTAGCCGATATAGTAAAATCGTAAAAAATTTTTAATAATAATAATATTAGATATAATGTAGTTTAATAATATGTATATATGTAATAATAATAATAATAATAATAATAATAATAGTAATAATAATAACAAAACCTAAAAAGAAAGAAAAAGAGCAATAATAATGAAAGGGGACCAAATTGAATTAAAATTGAAACTTTCGGGCTAATTTAAAATTAAAAACAAGTGTGGAGGGCTTATTCGAGTACGGGTGGAACGTATGGGGACCCGGATAGCAATTTTCCGTGTTTTTAAAACGCAACGTTGCAAGGGGGACTAAATTGTGACACGGGGTAAATTATCGGGTCAAATTGAGATGTTAAAAACCTAATTGCATAGGTCCAACAAAGCGGAAGGGCTGATTGCGCAAATAGCCCTTCCGTTTAAAAAACACGCGGACCTTGTGCGGGTAGGGTCGGGTCGATCCGACCCAGGGCAAAACGGTGTCGTTTTGTGCCCTGGGTGTTAAGGCCAAAACGGCACCGTTTTCAGGTGCTATAAATAGGCCAAAACCCTTAAAAATTTTCATTTTCACCCGGGGGAAGGAAAAGAGAAGAGAGAGAAGAGAGAAAAGAAAGGGGGGGTGACCGGAGCGATTTCCGGTGGTCGGTCCGACCACCGGCCGGTCACCGGACGGTCACCGGCGCCGGTGCCGGCCACCGCACGCGGTGGCCGGAAAGGTAAATTTCTTCCTTTTTTCGTTTTTTTTTATTTTTTAATTATTCGTTGCTTTGTTGTTGTTATTTTACCGAATGAATGCCTGAAAATGAAAGAGGTTTAAATCACCTTGCGTTCTGGTTTGATTCTGCTCTGGTTTGCAATCGGGGGTTTCCCTTCGTTGCGATCTTACCGCTCTTGTTTAGCCTTTGTATTTGTTTGTTTTTTTGAAATCTATACTTGTATGCAAAGAAACTGTAAAAAATCGATCTTCTATTTTTTGTGAATTCAGGGGATCCCGTACATTGTTTTCGAGTTGGCTTTATATAGCCCAAAATTTTTACAAGTTTTTCTCTATTCTTTTAGCTTTCTGTCCCGTCTGTTTAATGCATTGCAGGGACTTTGGGCGGTGCTACAGTGGCCATGGGCGGTGGATGGGACTGCTGGCAGAGGACAGGTGCAAGTGGCTGCGCAAGTGGGGAGTATCCGGGTTAGGTTTTGGGAATTAGGGTTTCGGTTGGTGTTGGGCTAGGTTAGTAAACGGGCTGTTGTAATAGGTTATGGGTTAAAGGGGTAGTGGGCCTGTTGTTGAGTTTTTGTAAACAGGCCCGGGTATTTGGGTGTTTGGGGCTCTGCTTGCCCCGGGCCAAAATTGGCCTGTACAGCTGCCCCTCTTTGCTCATTGTCGTGTAATGAGAATAGAGCAAAGACTTAAAAAGGGCCAATTTTGCCTGGTCTTGCCGAGTCTTGACTTCTTCGGTACTCTTCTTGTTCGGGTAGTCTCTTTAGCTCACCGCCTCTTGTAGCCTTGGTTCAATCCACTGTGATTTCAAAGGTATGTCTTGTAGCTTCAATCTGCTCACATCTTCAGGGGTATAATAATTTGGCGAGAAGTGATCTGTAACTTCGATCTTTTCTGCTAAACAATACAAAGATTTTTAAATCTGCCTTTTCGATCTGCTTTCTGCCAGTACAGAGAGATAAGGTCCGCCGAAACTTGATCTGTTACCCTACTGCTTAGGGGGTTAAGATCCGTTAAACTTCGCCTACTACCCTACTGCTTAGGGATTTAAGGCGAGCGACTAGAATCTGCTCCGTTGCTGACGTATGATGAGAAAATTCGATCTGTTACCCTACTGCTTAGGGGGTTAAGATCTGATAGAATACGATCTGCTCCGCTCCTGATCGACGAAGATAAGATCTGCTTTGTTCTGCCTGTTACCCTACTGCTTAGGGAGTCAAAGCGAGTGGCTGAAATCTGTCCCAACACTGCTGTATGGAGATAAGATTCGCCAAAATTTGATCTGTTACCCTACTGCTTAGGGAGTTAAGATCTGATAGAATGCGATCTGCTCCGCTCCTGATCAACGAAGATAAGATCTGCTGTGCTTTGCCTGTTACCCTACTGCTTAGGGAGTTAAGGTGAATGGCTGAAATCTACTCCAACACTGCTGCATGGAGGTAAGATTCGCCAAAATTCGATCCGTTACCCTACTGCTTAGGGAGTTAAGATCTGTTGGAATTTGCTGCTTCCATCGATCTAGCTACATCGTCCACTGGGGAGTTTATCTGTAGAATTGATTTCCTTGGGTTTATGCTTATGCAAATCATTAGGATGTCATGATTGAAATGAGTCAAATGCTTCCTAATTGTGCGTACTATGATGCAAAGATGCTATGAGAATGATCCTACTTCGACTATCACTACTCATTCATCCAAGTTTCACTCGAGGTGTCATTCACACTCTGTTTGTATGCCTCAGATCAAGTTGGTCTTGTTATGACCTGCTAAAATCCTCGGATCAAATTGTTTGCGTTTTCTAATCATCACTTCGAACTGAAAATGAGATTTCCTTTGGGCATCCCCAATCTTTACAAAAGGGGGTTCTTTAAACAATCATTCTGTTTCAGTTTCTTGCATTATCAGGAGATTTTACAGAGTAACATGCAGAACTTCATTTGTAAAGATATTTTAATTCATCAATCTTTATTTCAATGTAACACTTTTTGTGTATAGTGGGAGGAAAAATTTGAAGATAGTCAGATTCGAACAAAGTTATCAAAAATACAAAGGAAATTAATCTGACAACATATCTTTGAGAGGATCAAAAGATAGTGAACAAGACAATCAGATGCCCTAGATATCGCAGCTTGAGCCTCTGTACCCAGGTTCCATGAAGACTGCTTTGGGTTTGACATGTGTTTAGAAGACCCAAAGTACTTTGCTGATGCCTCGGTATGTAATGTATTCCTGTTTTTCGTCAGGTCAAGTACAGTGAGGTGCGTGTCGTTTGAAATTTGAGCCGCCCTTTCAGGTTTTCGACTCAAAACCCCTTTAGTCTCAAGGTGCCCTTTGCGGGTTTTCACCTTGGCTTCTCCATCATTTTTTTTTTTTTTTTTTTTTTTTGAATAGAAGTCCCAAAGCGCCCTTTGCGGGTTTTCACCTTGGCTTCTCTCCTTTTAGACAAAATACTTCTTGACTGAGTCCGAATTCACCGGATTGGGTAAGCTTTTCCCATCCATTTCCGTCAAAATTAATGCACCACCAGAGAAAGCCTTTTTCACAACATACGGCCCCTCCCAGTTTGGCATCCACTTTCCTCTGAAGTCTTTTTGTATGGGGAGGATCTTTTTCAATACAAGGTCCCCCTCGTAAAATTCTCTTGGACGGACCTTTTTATCGTAAGCCCGCATCATTCGCTTCTGATACATCTGACCGTGACGAATTGCCTTTAGCCTTTTCTCTTCAACCAGGTTCAGTTGATCGTATCGCGATTGAATCCATTCTGCCTCATCCAACTTTATTTCTGACAAGATTCGAAGGGAAGGTATCTCCACTTCAATAGGTAATACTGCCTCCATCCCATAAACCAGCGAGAATGGGGTTGCCCCAGTAGAGGTTCTAACGGACGTTCGATAGGCGAATAGTGCAAACGGTAATTTCTCGTGCCAATCTCTATAAGTCTCGGTCATCTTTCCAACAATCTTTTTAATGTTTTTGTTGGCCGCTTCCACTGCCCCATTCATCTTTGGGCGATACGGAGATGAATTATGATGCTTAATCTTGAACTGACTGCAGACTTCTGCTATCGTGCTATTGTTCAAGTTCAAGGCATTGTCTGATATAATTCTCTCAGGCATTCCATATCGACAGATGATTTCTTTCTTCAAAAATCGACTCACTGCCGCTTTGGTGACGTTAGCATATGAAGCAGCCTCCACCCATTTCGTGAAGTAATCGATAACCACAAAGATAAAACGATGCCCGTTCGAGGCCTTTGGTGAAATTGGCCCAATAACGTCCATGCCCCACATGGAAAAGGGCCATGGAGAAGTCATAACATGTAAGGGCGACGGTGGAACGTGAATCTTATCTCCATAGATCTGGCATTTATGACATTTCTTGGCATAGCTGATACAATCTCCTTCCATAGTAGACCAATAGTATCCAAATCTCATAATTTGTCTTGCCATCGTGAAGCCATTGGCATGGGTCCCACACATACCTTCATGCACCTCTTCTAAGATTTTCCTAGCTTCTACAGCGTCGACGCACCTTAAAAGCACCTGATCTTTCCCTCTTTTATAAAGGATATCTCCATCCAACACATAGTCGCAAGCTAACCTTCTCAAGGTTCTTTTCTCATTCTCCGTTGCCTGTTCAGGGTATTCACGATTCTTCACATATCGTAATATATCCTGGTACCAAGGGTGGTCATCCTTTTCTTCTTCTTCGATGCTACAGTAGTGAGCTGGGGCTTCGAAGATGCTCATTTGAATAGGCTTCATATCCTCCTCTTTGTTTACTTTAATCATGGATGCCAGAGTTGCCAGAGCATCTGCCATCTGGTTTTCATCTCGTGGGAGGTAATTAAAAGTAATGTCGTCGAACTCCTCAAGTAGTCCTAAAACTACCCTCCGGTAATTGATCAATTTGGGGTCTCTTGTCTCCCATTCACCTTTGAGTTGATAAATCACCAACGCCGAATCTCCGTACACTTCCAATGTCCTAACCTTTCGTTCTATGGCTGCCCGAATCCCCATGATGCAAGCCTCGTATTCCGCCATATTGTTTGTACAGTCGAAGTCTAATTTGCATGTGAACGGATAATGATCTCCCTCTGGGGATATTAAGACTGCTCCGATCCCATTTCCTATTGCATTAGATGCCCCATCAAAGTTCAACTTCCATGGATTTTTCTCGACCGCTGCCACATGCATCAATTCTTCGTTTGGAAAGTCAAAGCTTAATGGTTCGTACTCTTCCGAAGCCCTACTGGCCAGAAATTCTGCTATCGCACTTCCTTTTATGGCTTTTTGATTCACATATACTATATCAAACTCAGAAAGCAGTATCTGCCATCTCGCCATTCTTCCGTTTAGGGCTGCTGACTCCATCATATACTTTAATGGGTCCATTTTCGAAATCAGCCAGGTTGTGTGATATAACATGTATTGCCTTAACCTTCGGGTCGTCCAGATCAAGGCGCAACACAACTTCTCAATCGGTGGATACCTCATTTCACAATCAGTAAATTTCTTACTGAGGTAATATATCGCCTTCTCTTTTCTTCCTGACTCATCGTGTTGGCCTAGCACACATCCCATAGAGTTGCTGAACACCGACAAATACAATATCAGCGGTCTATCCGGACTAGGCGGGGATAGTACTGGAGCGTTTGACAAATATTGCTTGACCTTATCAAAGGCATTCTGACATTCTTCGTCCCAGGTACCCTGGTTGTGTTTCCTCAGAAGGCGAAATATGGGATCACATTTCTCCGTCAATTGTGAAATGAAACGGGCAATGTAATTCAATCTCCCAAGAAAACCTCGAACTTCTTTCTGAGTGTGTGGCGGCGGCAGCTCCTGTATGGCCCTGACTTTGTCTGAGTCAACTTCTATTCCTTTTTCGCTGACTACAAAACCCAATAATTTCCCTGACCTGACTCCGAAGGTACACTTCGCTGGATTGAGCTTCAACTGAAACTTCCTTAATCTCAAGAATAATTTCCTCAAGGCTTCGATGTGTTCCTTTTCAGTTCGGGATTTAGCAATCATGTCGTCCACATACACCTCGATTTCCTTGTGCATCATATCATGGAATAAAGTCACCATGGCCCTTTGGTATGTCGCACCTGCGTTCTTTAGGCCGAATGGCATCACCTTGTAGCAAAAGGTGCCCCACAACGTTATGAAAGTGGTCTTATCCATGTCTTCAGGGTGCATCTTTATTTGATTGTACCCCGAGAAGCCGTCCATGAAGGAAAACCACGAATAACCTGCTGTATTATCTACTAAGGTGTCGATGTGTGGCAAGGGAAAATTGTCTTTTGGGCTAGCTTTGTTCAAATCCCTGTAATCGACGCACATTCGTACCTTCCCATCTTTCTTAGGAACAGGCACAATGTTAGCTACCCATTCGGAGTACTTGACCTCTTTCAGGAATCCAGCATCAAATTGCTTTTTGACTTCCTCTTTGATCTTCAGTACGACGTCAGGCCTCATTCTTCGCAATTTTTGTTGAACTGGCTTGTAATCTTGTTTTATTGGAAGACGGTGTACTACGATGTCAGTATCCAACCCCGGCATGTCTTGATACGACCATGCAAATACATCTTTAAACTCTCTCAGTAACTCAACAAGATCTTGCCTAGTTTCCTTTGAGATGCACGTCCCTATTTTCACTTCTTTCCCCTCCTCCAAGGTTAAATTCTCTATCGTCTCTTTCTCGTGTGGCAGAATTTGCTTCTCTTCTTGCTTCACCATTCTCAACAGATCTGGGGATACATCACAATCCCTGTCATCTTCAAAATCCTGAGGTTCTTCTGAGAACATGTCTTGCTCAAAGGAGAATTCAGGACTTGCAGTATCATTGCTCATATCATTGATATCTAGGGACCTGCGGGGTATGGAAGAATGTGCGAAGAATGAATGAATTTAAGAGTGATTGTTTTTATGTTATGAATGAGTTAAAAAAAAAAAAAAAATGAATGAAATTAGAAGGTCAAAAGAATATTTGTTGATAGAAGAATGAAAGAAGCTTGCTTGATTTGACAAAAGTGTTCTTTATTGAAACCAAAATATCCGAACATAAGCCTATTTCACAAATGAAATCTTATTACTCCTAGGCTTTAGAGCAATAAGAGTGTTCTGGAAAATTACTCTGTAAAGTTCCTAAAGGTTACAGGAAGTTCTTCAGCAGTCCAATTGTTTAAAGAGCTCCCCGGTTCGTAAGGACGGATATCCCCCAAGATCCTTGGTTCAGTCTCCCTATCATGTATGGCGTTGATGTGATAGCTTCCTTTCTCGAGTGCCCCCACCTCAGGGTGAATTATCCCTCCTGACACAAAGGTCTGAGATATGTGAGGGAACGTCATTGGTTCCCACTCGAGTTCTCTTCCACTCAGACGCGCCTTTCTTCTTTCCTGATGCTTCTCTATCTCCTTCTTTCTCTGTTTGTAGTCTGGCCTAAATCCTAGGCCAAAGCGATCTCTTTTCTCCCTTATCTCGGGGACTCGGGTTCCACCTTGGAGGTATTTGCCTAACCCTTTTCCAGGCACAGCTCCTTTTCCTACTGTCATTTGCAAACCCATCTTTGTGGTCTTGGACATTTTGGGCACTGGTATCTCATTTCCCTCCGAAATGAAGGTTGCATTGACAAATTCTAAAGAGCGAAAAGAGCATTCAATTGACTCTTCATCTGCCTCCACATAAGGCGCGTTACCAGTAACTGCTGCTATGATGTCTTCTTCCGCGTTTATGGTTACCAATCGTCCATCTGTCACCAATTTCAGTTTTTGATGTAAAGATGAGGGCACCGCTCCTGCTGAGTGTATCCAGGGCCTCCCTAGCAGGCAATTATAAGAGGGCTTGATGTCCATTACCAGAAAATCCACCTCATATGTGTTTGGCCCGATCATTAAAGGGACGTCGATTCTTCCCATCACCTTTCTCTCCGTGCCATCAAATGCTCTCACTATGTTATGGCATGCTTTCATGTGGGAACTATCTATCGGCAACCTGTTTAATGTAGATAATGGCAGGACGTTCAAGGCTGACCCATTATCGATCAGTACACTTGGCAGCGTATACCCTTTGCAACGAGTGGTGATGTGTAGAGCTTTAGTCGATCCCATGCCACCCGGTGGGATTTCATCATCATTGAAATAGATGAAATTGTCAGCATTTATGTTATTAACAAGGCGATCCAGCTTATTGACAGATATGTCCTTAGTGACATAGGTTTCATTAAGCACTTTCATCAATGCCTCACGGTGTGCTTCTGAACTCAGGAGCAATGCTAATACTGATATCCGGGCCGGTTGTTTGTGTAGCTGTTCAACTACACTATACTCGCTGTGTTTCAGGAATTTTAGGAATTCCTTAGCCTCTTCCTCCTTCACTGGTTCATTGATAAGTGCTTCAGCCTCTTTGTCTTTCTCGAACGCTAAGGCTTTTGCCTTTACAGACTCGATCCTGATTCCTCCCGCGTCATAACGCTTCCCACTACGCGTGAAAGAACCCTCCGCCTGGGTTTCTTTGGAAGCATTAGCTATCGTCACACTGCAGTCATAATTCCAGGGCACCCTCTTGTTATCCTTATAAGGAAAGGAAACAGGTTTGCGAATAATGATCTTCGGTGTTGTTTGCGCTCCCGCATCGTCATACTTAGGTAGGGAAATAATGATCCTTGGCCGGTTGGTTCCTCGATTCGACGATTCTCCCTCCAAGGCGCATATGTGTCTTGCATCCGAACCCTCTTCATAAAATTCCAGCTCCTTATTATCCATGAGGCTTTGTATCAGAATTCTAAATTCAGCACACTCTTGGATCTCGTGCCCTTCGACTTGATGGAACTCACAGTAGTTCCCCGCTTTTTCACTTCTTTCTTTGGCGACCAACATTCCTCTTTTCATCATTTCTCCCCAAATCACCTTTAACGGTGTCCTTACTTCAGAAATGTCTTCTTTGACCCTTCTCGTATCGGTTTCTCCGATTGCGTTCGCCCCTTGATCGCTGTGGTTCGGCAATGGGTTTTCTGTACTAGGGGTGTCGTCAAATTTCACGATCCCCATTTTGATAAGTCTTTCCACGGCCTTTTTGAAGCTGACGCAATTTTCAATTGAGTGTCCCTGAGCTCCAGCATGGTATTCACACTTGGCATTGGCATCATACCACTTGGGGTATGGGGGCTGCAGAGGTTTCAGGTAATAGGGAGCTATCGCGTGTGTGTTATATAAACTTTGGTAAAGTTCTTTATATGTCACCGGGATGGGCGTGAATTGGATCTTTTCAGTGTTCTGTCTTGCATTAGATTCCTGCCTTTGGGAACCCTGTTGCCCTCCCGTGGTCGTTCTCGGTTGGCTAACCACAATCGCCTTCGGGCTATGACTGCTCGCGTTGTTCACTTCATTATCCTTCCTTCTTGGGGCCGGCCTTTTAGTGGTTTCTCCTTCTATCTTACCAACCCTTATGGCGTTTTCAATCATTTCTCCTGCCATAACTATATCGGCGAAGCTCTTAGTGGTGCTTCCGATCATGTGAGTAAGGAATGGGGCCTTCAGGGTGTTTATGAATAGCATAGTAGTTTCTTTCTCCAATAGTGGCGGCTGAACTTGCATGGCGACCTCTCTCCACCTTTGTGCATATTGTCGGAAGCTTTCATTATGCTTCTTTTCCATATTCTGTAGGGTCATTCGATCGGGCGTTAAGTCAGCCACATGGCTGTACTGTTGCATGAAAGCGTGTGCCAAGTCTCTCCAGGAATTGATCCTATCGCGACTTAATTGGTTATACCATTTAGCCGCGGCGCCGACTAAACTGTCCTGAAAACAATGAATTAGAAGTTGATCATTGTTTACGTGCCCTGTCATTCTCCTACAGAACATAGTAAGGTGGGCTTCAGGACAGCTAGTCCCATTATATTTTTCAAACTCTGGCATTTTAAATTTGTGAGGGAGGACTAAGTCTGGGACCAAGCTAAATTCTTTAGCGTCCATCCCTTGTCGGCCATCAGCACCTTCTAGAGCCCTAAACTTTTCCTCCAGCCATCTGCAGCGTTCCTCCAATTGTTTTGAGGATTCGATCCTTTCCCTTTCCTTCTCGGCCAAATCCAAATCAGGGGTAAGTGAATTGATGGGATTTTCTAACGGGTTAGACCCCGAACCGTCTTGTAAGTTCACAGGCATTCCAATATCAATTTGCCCCTGTTGAGGCCTAATGGTGACAGACGGCCTTCGCAGGGGAGCCTCTGTCTGTGTTTGAGTGCGGGGTGGTGTGAAACCTGGAGGATAATCATCATTATCTTCCATGGTAGCAGCCATAGGGGTCTTTCCCTTGTCCATTGCTCCTTTCAGCAGCTGAGCCATTTCGGCCACCATACTTCTCTGAGCCTCCATCATCTGTTCACGCATATCGTTTTGTATTTTTGCCAGTTGTTCTTGCAATTGTTCCTGCATTTCTTTTTGCAGTTGCTCGAATCTCTGATCCATATTCTTGGTTTTAGCACGCGTACCGTAGGGATGTGGATTTTCCAGATTCTTTCCTTCTGTAACAACTTTTACTTATCAGGGTCTTTTCAGTTTTAATGCATATGATGTAATGCAATGCGAATGCATGAATGCAAAAGATATCGATCCCGATTCAGTTTCAATTTAGAAAACGTTGTTTAAGGAACAAAAATCCTTACACAAAACGAATTACAGACGCTTTCATCGTTAGGTATAGAGTTTCAACCCATTTTTCTTTAATAACAGGAACAAAAGTTTTTTACAACAAGCTGATTACAGATATGCCTTTGCTTTTAGGCCTAAAGTCTTGATTTTCTTAAGCAATGCCGCCAATTCTCGACCTCGGTCTGATTCTTGCTCGTACCTGACACCTAACACATCGGCTTGCACTGCCAGGTCTTGCAGATGGTCGGCGACTTCTCGGATCTGGACAATGGCCTCTCCCATAAGGTAATCTCTATCTCTGACTTGATTTTGGAAATGGTGAAGCTCTCCCTTCCAGTGTTCCTCTCGCGCTTCAAGCTGCTCGATACGAAGCCCGCCGTCTTGTAGTGCTGTCTCTAGCCCTTCTATCTGATGTTTCATCTCTTCAATTTTATCTTGGCTTGCTTTCAACTCGGCCGCGGAGTTACGACTTCGGTGGAGATGAAGAGACCGTCCGAGTTCAGTTACCTTAGCTTTCAGTCCTTGATTCTCTTTCTGGTTCTCTACTAAGTTCTTTTCCAGGGCTTGATTCTGTGTTCGCATTTCCTGGAACTTCTTCTCCCAACGGTCGGCTTTGGATTTTTCTTCCCGAACCTCTAGTTGCCATTGTTCAGAAGTCTTCCCCAATCCGGCTCTCCTCTTTGACAGTTGCATTCTCTTGTATCGTTCTTTCAGGTCATCTCGATCTTCTTCTATTTTCCTTTTTTCTTTCTTTACCTTTTCAACCTCAGTCTTCTGGACGTCAACATCTAAGCTCAGATACATCTTTTCTTCTTCTAACTTCTCTATCCTCTTGGCGAGCTCCAGACTCTTCCTCTCAAACTCTAACTTTACGAGGTCTAATTCTGAAGGAATCACCCGTAAGCTTTCCTCCATTGATCGGGCCGTCTCCCAGCTTGGCCTTGGAATGTTGTCATTGGCCCTCTTGCTAAACCAGTCCTTGTACTCAGGGGTCGTCGTCGGGCCATCGGTCAAAACCTTCATGCAGCAAATCCTTTTCCAGGCATCAGAAATCTCTCGTATCTTCTTTTTATAATTATCACCTTTGTATGAGAATTCTCCTTGGGCTAGGCCATATGTTAGCGGTATAAACTGTTCCGCTTTATATTGCCTTAAAACGAGCAATGGCGCGTAACCGACCACTCCCCAAATTCCAGGGAGAGGTACCCAATCAAAAGTTCCGCAACGATAAATGATTTCTCTAGGAGCCATCCAAGGAGCCTTCCATACAACATCTTCTTCTCGGAGATTTCGCAGTATCTCTATCCATCTTTCCTCTGTGATGTCATCTCTTCTTGAGGTAGTCGCTGCTTCTTTTAAAGGAGAGTAGTCCTGTAAGAATACTCGGCAAGGACCTCTATCGACCCTCCAGAAGTGACTATGGAACCACACTAACAATAACTGTGCACAACCGATGAATCTGCCTTCACCAGTTCTCCTACACGCATTCAAGGACCGAAACGTTTCTGCTAGGATTGCTGGTACAGGTGTGACTTGTTTGTCGAGCCGATCGAATAAATCTGTGACCGCCTCGTCTATATGCCCCATAGCCTTCGGAAAAATCACCAACCCGTAGATACTCAAAGCCAAGATATCCGTCTTCCTCTTCGTGTCAGGGTGCATCAGTATCAAATCCCTTAGGCTGGCCCATGAAATACATTTGCTATCACCTTTTTGTTGGATTCGAGCTGTGACCCACTGTTCACTCATTCCCGTGATGATCATTAATTTCTTCACAAAAGTTAGAAGATTGACAGCCCTGACATAAGCCTTGTTATCTTGAATTCTCGGACAACGGAGCAAGATGGTATATTCCTCCAGAGTGGGTGTCAAATCTACCTCACCGAATGTAAAACAGCTATAAGCGGGGTTCCAAAACTGTGCCATAGCCCGAAACAGATGCTTATCCACCTTAATGTCTAGCAAATAGGGAAGATCTCCGTAATTCTGATAGAACAACTGTTTAGCCTCATCATCCCATCGGGTCCAAATATCCCTCAATTCCCGAAGCTCGTTCTGTGCCGAACTGATACGAGTAAAGTCCCATAGCTCTGACATATACCCATCGGCAATACTATCTCCTTTTTCTAACTGGGCTTTCTCTGACCATGTCCGTATGTTAGCGTTGTCTTCCACTTTGTCAAGATATTCATTCCCCATTACAAAACTTTCTAACTTAGAAATAGAACCGTGAATCGATACCTTTAAATGCTGGATGACATGCAATGATGACAAAACAGAAAGGGGTCAGTGTTATATACAACAGATATAATTCAAAGAAAATAAATAAGCACCTACATGGGTAGTCACTAAAGGTCACCTCCGAACTACCAAGGATGGGCACTTAAGGTTCATTATATGTGTTTCGGTTCTAGAGAGAAGGGTACCCGAACCAGCAGATTCCTTGATCCTCACCCATTATAGGCTCATATAGACCAAGTTCAGTTCAGGGGGACACATTTCCCTACTGCCATGCGGAGATGAAAATCTCACGAAGCACATAGGTACGGATGTATCCTGGAAGCGATTCACCAGCCCATGCGGAGGTGAAAACCTCACGAAGGCGTAGCTCCTCACTCCCACTTAAGGGTGTGACCACAACGGTCATGCAAATGCAATGTGTGCGAGAAAAGATAACAAACATATACGACAATTACATGTAAAAGATCATATTTTAGAAAATTTCCAACTCAAACTTTAAGACAGAAAACAATCAATTTTGGCTTGACTCTCTTGGGGTCCCCAGCGGAGTCGCCAAGCTGTCGTAACCATTTTTTTTGAAAAGAAAAAACGGAAGGTCGACTTAAAAAATGAAAAAGAGGAGTCGCCACCAATCTTTTTAGGTGTGATTGGATCACCTTGCAAAACTCTTTGGTCTACGGAAAATTAGAGAAAGCGAGCTCGGGAGTCGGTTACGCGCGGGGAAGGATTAGCACCCCCGCGACGCCCAAAATCGGTACCAAATTGAGTAATTTTCTGTCTTAAGACGAAATTTGGAAAGATTTAAAATAAGATTCTTTTTGAGCTGGAAGGATTTGAGTTAAAAAGATCGGGATCCCTTTGCTTCGGTAGAATACGAACATCACATCCAGCACGATTGGACACGAGATTCGTGAATTCCTCGAAACCAGAGATATCCCGTAAGATGCAAAATCTAAGAGGGTACTTTAGGTATTTAGACGAGCGAAGAATTGCAACCCAGCACGTTAGGGCACTATTTCTCGATTCTCTAAACACGAAAGCATTGCCTCGTTTTTAGGCATTTTTGAATCAAAATGAGATGGTTTGAAAAATCGAGGTTCCTTTGCTTCGGAAGAATACGAACATCACATCCAGCACGATTGGACACGAAGCTCTCAAATTCCCCGAAACTAAAGTTATCTCGCGAGTTGTAAGATCTGTTTAAGAGGGTATTTTAGGTATTTAGACGAACGAGAAATCGCGACCCAGCACGTTAGGGTACTATTTCCCGAATCTCTAAGTACAAAAACATTGCCTCGTTTTTGAAATCGTTGGATAATAACGCGATGGGGTTTAAAAAAACGACATATGGAGGATTCGTGAAATGTATTGAAGTCGTATATGTTTGTGATAGTATCAGAAATATAGGGCATGTGTTTTTAGAATAATTGTAAAGATAGTTATTAATAATGAACATGTAACTTTATGCGTATATACATAATATATGAATAAATAATATACGGTGCGTGTAATATATTGGCGATGATAAATATTATAAAATATTATGTATGGAATGTGAAATAAAGAGTATTTGAAAAAGCCATATTTAAACTATAAGTAATATATATGTGTGAACGTAAAAATGACAATATAGTAGAAGATAACACTAAAACACATAAAAAAGGATACTACGAAGTGTATAGTTGATAATTTTGAAAGTATGTATATATATAAAGCATGGTACAATACTACATAATATAGGATTAAATATACGTATGTATAGACACGAGACATATTAAAGGATATAATACACAAGTTTAAAGAAGGAGATATATGGATATATATATACGAGATACTAGTATTAAGATATAACTAAAAAATATTAAATATACATGCATACATACGAATATATATATAAATATGTGACTAAAACCTAATGAAAAATATGGTAATGATAATTATTATGCTAGCAAAAAATAAAAATAAAAATAAAATAAGTAATAATAATGGTAGCCGATATAGTAAAATCGTAAAAAATTTTTAATAATAATAATATTAGATATAATGTAGTTTAATAATATGTATATATGTAATAATAATAATAATAATAATAATAATAATAGTAATAATAATAACAAAACCTAAAAAGAAAGAAAAAGAGCAATAATAATGAAAGGGGACCAAATTGAATTAAAATTGAAACTTTCGGGCTAATTTAAAATTAAAAACAAGTGTGGAGGGCTTATTCGAGTACGGGTGGAACGTATGGGGACCCGGATAGCAATTTTCCGTGTTTTTAAAACGCAACGTTGCAAGGGGGACTAAATTGTGACACGGGGTAAATTATCGGGTCAAATTGAGATGTTAAAAACCTAATTGCATAGGTCCAACAAAGCGGAAGGGCTGATTGCGCAAATAGCCCTTCCGTTTAAAAAACACGCGGACCTTGTGCGGGTAGGGTCGGGTCGATCCGACCCAGGGCAAAACGGTGTCGTTTTGTGCCCTGGGTGTTAAGGCCAAAACGGCACCGTTTTCAGGTGCTATAAATAGGCCAAAACCCTTAAAAATTTTCATTTTCACCCGGGGGAAGGAAAAGAGAAGAGAGAGAAGAGAGAAAAGAAAGGGGGGGTGACCGGAGCGATTTCCGGTGGTCGGTCCGACCACCGGCCGGTCACCGGACGGTCACCGGCGCCGGTGCCGGCCACCGCACGCGGTGGCCGGAAAGGTAAATTTCTTCCTTTTTTCGTTTTTTTTTATTTTTTAATTATTCGTTGCTTTGTTGTTGTTATTTTACCGAATGAATGCCTGAAAATGAAAGAGGTTTAAATCACCTTGCGTTCTGGTTTGATTCTGCTCTGGTTTGCAATCGGGGGTTTCCCTTCGTTGCGATCTTACCGCTCTTGTTTAGCCTTTGTATTTGTTTGTTTTTTTGAAATCTATACTTGTATGCAAAGAAACTGTAAAAAATCGATCTTCTATTTTTTGTGAATTCAGGGGATCCCGTACATTGTTTTCGAGTTGGCTTTATATAGCCCAAAATTTTTACAAGTTTTTCTCTATTCTTTTAGCTTTCTGTCCCGTCTGTTTAATGCATTGCAGGGACTTTGGGCGGTGCTACAGTGGCCATGGGCGGTGGATGGGACTGCTGGCAGAGGACAGGTGCAAGTGGCTGCGCAAGTGGGGGGTATCCGGGTTAGGTTTTGGGAATTAGGGTTTCGGTTGGTGTTGGGCTAGGTTAGTAAACGGGCTGTTGTAATAGGTTATGGGTTAAAGGGGTAGTGGGCCTGTTGTTGAGTTTTTGTAAACAGGCCCGGGTATTTGGGTGTTTGGGGCTCTGCTTGCCCCGGGCCAAAATTGGCCTGTACATATATATTATTACATCTATTCTTGTATTATACTCATTTTTTAATATTATTATTATTCTTGTTCTTATTTTATAGTATTATATTATATTCAGTATTTTTTTTTAATATTATGTTTTCTTATATATTGGATTTTCACTAGGTATATTATTATTTCTCTTTTTATCGTTTATTATTATAGTATTGTTATTAACATTTTATGTTCCTTTTATTTGCTATTTTTTCATTATCATGACTAATATTCCCACATATATAAATGTTTTATGTACTCATTATGTATACATATTTTCAATATATTTATTCCCTTAACATATATTATATACTATATTTTTACATAGATTTTAAATTTATTATCATTTTATATACACATGCCTCATCACCATATTTTACTCAACATTACCCTATTATCCTTATTGTGTTACTAACGTATCATTTTCATTTCAATATTATTATTATTACTATTATTTGTTTTAAATACTTTTATCATAAATTATGCATCGCTTTACCCCGCGCCAAATTGATCTTTTTATAAAGGCAATGTTTCGGTATTTAGAAATTCGAGAAACCGTGCCCTAACGTATTGGGTTTCGATTTTCTCGTCTAAATCTAAATACTCAAATATCCTTCTTAAAACATAAATTTTAAAAACCTATATATATTATTATCATTTTGCGTATCATGTTATCATTCTTGTTCGTATTACCTTTTATTGTTGCATTCCCTTCTAGTTTCATTGTCATTTCATCACACGTCTTACAAATTACCTTTTACCCGACGTAAAAATGATTTTCATAAAAGGCAACGTTCGTACTTAGACACTCGGGAAACTGTGCCCTAACGTATTGGGTCTCGATTTTCCGTTAAGTCTAAATGACCGGATAGCCTTTCAAAGTCCAAGTATAATTTTAATATAAAAACTTATTCTCGAGAATTCGAGATATTGTGTCCTAACGTATTGGATGTGATATTTTATTATCTCGAGATAAGATTTTCTAAAACCGAGGCAATGTTCGGTACTCAGAAATTTGAGTAATAGTACCCTAATGTGTTGGGCTTCAATTTTCTTCGTTTATCCCGAGCATTCGAATATCCTCTTAAAATAGACTCAAAATAAAAGGCAAATTTAGCTTCAAAGGTCGAAATGTCATACCCTAACGTATTGGATGTGACGTTTTGCCTTAAGGCAAATCAGCCCTTTTCACATTTTCGACCAGCCCCCAAACGATTGTAAAACAAATAAGGATCGTATTTTAAAATTCTTTCAAGTTCTCGAATTATCGACCTCAAAGACGTCAATTAATCAACAAGGTACCGGTTTCCGGGCGTATCGGGGGTGCTAATCCTTCCCCGTGCGTAACTGACTCCCGAACCTATTTTTCTGGTATGCGGACCAAAAATTGTTGTTTTAATAAATCAAATAGTTTATCAAAAACAACCCCCTTTTGAGGTGACCGATCGCACCCTAAAAAAGATCAGTGGCGACTCCAGTTCTTGAAAAACATTTTTAAGTCGACGTCCGTTTTGTTTTCACAAAAATGGTATCGACAAGAGGTTTGCGACCAGTTCAAGATCAAACATCACAATTCTTCTCCTTATCACCCAAAGATGAGTGGGGCAGTGGAAGCTGCCAACAAGAATATTAAGAAAATAGTGGGGAAAATGACTAAGACTTACAAAGACTGGCACGAGAAATTACCGTTTGCACTCCTGGCTTATCGAACATCTGTTAGAACCTTTACTG
Organism: Gossypium stocksii; assembly: GCA_020496765.1. Classification (NCBI taxonomy): domain Eukaryota; kingdom Viridiplantae; phylum Streptophyta; class Magnoliopsida; order Malvales; family Malvaceae; genus Gossypium; species Gossypium stocksii. Next base: position 7,951,611 of record CM035621.1, on the reverse strand, counting down.
GGGCAACCTCATTCTCATTAGTTTATGGGATGGAAGCAGTGTTACCTATTGAAGTAGAAATACCTTCTCTTCGAATCTTGACGGAGGTAAAGTTAGATGAAGCTGAATGGGTTCAATCCCGATATGATCAGTTAAACTTGATTGAGGAAAAGAGGCTAAGAGCCACTAGACATGGTCAGATGTATCAGAAGCGAATGATGCGAGCTTATGACAAGAAAGTTTGACCAAGAGAGTTTCATGAGGGAGACCTTGTGCTGAAAAAGATCCTTCCTATTCAAAAAGACTTTAGGGGGAAATGGATGCCGAATTGGGAGGGGCCGTACGTCGTGAAGAAGGCTTTTTCTGGCGGTGCATTGATCTTAACAGAAATAGATGGGAAAAGTTTACCCAATCCAGTGAACTCAGACTCAGTTAAAAAATACTTTGTCTAAAGGGGAAGAGAATTCAAGGTGAAAACCCGCAAAGGGCGCCTTGAGATTAAAAAATAAAAAAATAAAAAAATAAAAAAACAAAAAAAAGAGAAAAAGAAAAGAAAAGAAAATGAAGAGGCCAAGGTGAAAACCCGCAAAGGGCACATTGTGACCAAAGGGGTTTTGAGTTGAAAACCCGAAAGGGTGACTCAAATTTCAAAGCATCCGGTAATCTTGTTCAGCAAAGAAATGCATCGCATACTGGGGCATCGACAAAGTACTTTGAATCTTTTAAACACATGTCTTCATGAGGTTGATGTACAAGCGCTCAAGCGGCGATATCTAGGGCACCTAACTTTTGGCTTGTTTGCTATCTTTAGATTCTTTTTCTTCTCAAAGATAGACTATCAGATTAATTTCGTTTTTATCTGTTTGATAATTCATTCAAATCCAATTGCCCTTAAAGTTTTATTCATCTTCCATTGTTCTTTAAGTGTGTTTTATTAAAATAATGATAGATGAATTAAATATTTTCACAAATGAAGTTTTACGCATTACTCTGGAATTTCTAGATAATACAAAAAACTAAAACAGGACAATTGTTCGAGAAATTTACATAAGTAAGGGTCGAAATAACTCGAGGAATTTCTTTCTTCCAGTCCAAGAGGATAATTGGACAAAACCAACGATTCAATTCTAAGGAAAGATTATCTTACAACCATCCTCAGTGGATCGTAGCATTTGAAGAATGGTGTGAGCCTACAGGCCGAGCAAGAACAACACTTTGAGAAAGGATAAAATGAGTGGTGACGTCTAGGATAGAGGTCATATTCATAACATTTTGCATCATGACATGCCTAGTTAGGAACATTTGACTCACTTCAATCATAGCATCCTAATCATCAGGCATAATCACATACATATTCTACAGGTTATCAAAGACGACGCGCCTTAACCCCTTAAGTAGTAGGTAATAGGCCACAACATAGCAGATTTGGCATTCAGATGTTTATACTAAAGCAGACCCAAGATGGTTTGGCATCCTTATATGGGCAAGGAGCAAATCGAAGACATAGCTGATTTGACTTTCGCATGTTCATGCTAAAGCAAATCTAAGATGATTTGGCATCTCTGTATTGGTAGAGAGCCAATCGAAGTTTGGCGTCTCCATATTCGGTGGAGGGTAGACAGATAGCAGGTCTGGCATTCAGATGTTCATACTGAAGCAGACCCAAGATGGTTTGGCATCCTTGTATGGGCAAGAAGCAAATCGAAGACATAGCTGATTTGGCTTTCACATGTTCACGCTAAAGTAAATTTAAGATGATTTGGCATCTCTGTTTTGGCAGAGAGCAAATCAAAGTTTGGCATCTCCATATTCGGTGGATGGTAGACACATAGCAGGTCTGGCATTCATATGTTTATACTGAAGCAGATCTAAGATGGTTTGGCATCCTTGTATTGGCGAGGAGCAAATCGAAGACATAGCTAATTTGGCTTTCGCGTACTCACGCTAAAGCAAAATCTAAGATGATTTGGCGTCTCTGTATTGGCAGAGAGCAAATCGAAGTCTGGCGTCTCTATATTCGGTGGACGGCAAACACATAGCAGGTCTGGCATTCAGATGTTTATACTGAAGTAGATCCAAGATGGTTTAGCATCCCTATATTGTCAAGAAAACAAAGAAAAGAGGATTTGGCGTCTCTGAGCAGATTGAAGATATCAACACAACAGTCAAAAGTTTGCAAGAAGCAAATTGAAGACCATTATAAGACCGGTCAAATTTAGTCTTTCTAAATCTTTGCTTGATTCCCGTTACACAGCAATAAGCAAAGAGGGGCAGTTGTAGTAGCCCAAATTTGACCGGGCTAAATTTGAATAAAAGAAAATGGATTAAATAAATAAATATTTATTTAACAGTCCATTAAAAAGTCCAATTTACAAACAGTGGAGCCCAAACACTACTGGCCCAAATACTTGAAACCTCAAACCCAATTACACCCGTGACCCAAAATACTAAATACCTAATACCCCGTGGCCCGATTAATGCAGGGCCCAAATCATCTGCAGCTACTGGGAAACCCTAGCCCTCTTCAGCGCCGCAATCAGATTCCAGAAGCTTCGGGCATATCGAACGACACAGTCTTTCAGTGGTTCAATTAGCACCCTTTCGGCATACCATTTCGGCCACCGATCGCGCCATCATCGGTGCGCAAATAATGCTAGGATCATCAGTGTGCCATGCTTCACCTGTAAATAGAAAGGAAACCACAGCAAGCAAAGAATAGAAATGGAAAGAGAATCGCAGCAGATATGCAAGAAAAGGAAAGGGAATCGCAGCAGATATGCAGGAAAAGGAAATAAAATCACAGCAAATATGTAAAGGAAATAATGGAAAGAAATATTTGATTTCTTTCCAAAACTTGTAATGATTAAAGTCTATAAAAGCCTCCTTTGTAACAGATAAATTTTTTACGCACATATTAAGAGAAAAAGCAAATACAGGCAGTTTTCTTTTAAAAAGGTGATTTTTTTTATTTATTCTTTCGTTTTGGTTCTGTTTCCTTCCTGTTTCATCCGAATACATATCAAACAGTTAGCTTTTTAAAATAAATAAGAAGAGGAAAAGAAAGTACCTAATTGGGAAGGTTTTCGAGCTTTCCGGCTGTCATACGTGGTGGCGCGTGGAGTGCGTGGGCATCCGATGACGGAGGCTGTTCAGAGATCCGAGGATTTCCCCCCATTCCTCTTTTCAGAGGATCCTTTTGTTTTTTTTTTGGTGTTTCGTTTAAAATGAATTTTAAACCGCGATTTTGGCTTATATAGCCTGGGTAAAACGGCGACGTTTCGCTTAATTCAATAAGCGTTTAAACGACATCGTATTGGGCTTAGGATCCGCACGTTGACCCGATAACCCGTGGAGGATCCGCGTGTTTTTATTTATTGGGATAATTTCCCAATTGGTTCTTCCGTGTTTTCTGTCTTTGTAATTTCCTTTTATTTTTATTATAATCTAGCTCTAACATTTTATTTTGGTTTCAATTTAGTCCTAACAGTTTCATTAAAGCTTATTCCCAAGAACGGTGTCGTTTTAAAGGGGAGGGTTCAATTACCCTGTAAGTCCCTCACAATTTACGCGCGTTTCCTCTGGGTCCCTGATTCGATTTTTTCCTTTAATTTGGTCCCCTGTAATTTTTAAAATTTAAAAATAGCACTGCATTATTTATTTTTATATTTTAATCATTTATTTTGTTTTTATTATATACTATAATTATTTTATTTATTATACATTATTATTAAATATTGTATCTTTACTAATTATTATCTTATATGCTATATATCGTATCTTTAACATATATACAACTATTTCTATATATTACTGTACATTATTTATTTGAAGATTTATTATTAAATATTTTATTTTTATATTATTAAATATTTATATCATTTTACACTTTATATCATATACTAATTATCATACTATCCTATATGTTATTATATATACTTTTTAGTTGTTATTATTTATCATATTTTATTCTAAATTATTATATTACTTTATACTTTAATTATATATTATATATTACTTTATATTTTTATCATTTATATATTTTATATTTTGTTATATTTTCATCGGCGTTAGATTACGAAATCTATACAAAATAATACTATTATATGTATATTTAGTATATTATATTATATATTATTTTTAGTACAAATTAGTTAATTTAAAATTGTCTATTATCATTTATTGTGACCAAATATGGAATTTTCTTAGTTTGTTTTTTATTTTTGATTTTTTTTTCATTGGTATTTTATTTATATATATATGATAATTTATTTTAATGTGTACTTTTACTGCATAAGTTATTTATTATTATTGATTTTTTGTTTGCATGAAAGTCTTTTATTTACATTGTATTTGGGAGTTATATTTGCATGAAGTATATCCTATTTGCCTTATTTGTTATGAATTATTAATACATGAAAATTTATATTACATATGCTTATTTACATGAAAAATGTATGTTATATTGTTATCTTTTATGTTATATTTGTATTAAAACATGTATATAATAGTTCAATTTTGATCTATCATCTTGATTATATCATCGTCTTAAAAAAAACGATGTAAATAAAAATGTTTTTTAAAAAAAAAACAAAGGCAATGTTTTTCGTATTTAGGAATTTGGGAAATAGTGCCTTAACATGCTGGGTTGCAATTTTCCGTTTCTCTAAATGCCTAAAATATCCTTCTAAATGATTTTACAAATTACGAGATGATTTTAGTCACAAAAGTTTTAGAATATCATGTCCTATCATGCTGGATGTGACATTCGTATTTCTTTTGAACGAAGGAATCTCGGTTTTAAACACAAACCATTCTAATTCTAAAAGGGATCATATTTTCAAATATTTTTAAATTTTAGCATTAAAGACAGAAAGTTATTCAATTTGGTACCAATTTTGGGCGTTACGAGGGTCCTAACCCTTCCTCGTACGTAACCGACTCCCGAACCCGTTTTATTGATTTCGTAGACCAAAACAAATGATTTCAAACAAAATGTCTTAAAGGTGATCCAATCACACCTAAAAAGATTGGTGGTGACTCCCATTTTCGTGTTTTTAAAGTCGACCCCGTTTTTCCAAACCCTCTTAAAAAATGGTTTTGACAGATTCTTTATAAAGGTAATGTTCTGTATTTAGACACTCGGGAATCGTGCCCTAACGTATTGGGTTGCGGTTCTTTGCTTAAATCTAAATAACCAAATAGCCCTTCAAAATAAATACATAATTTTTCAATATTAGAACTTATTCTCGGGAATTCGAGACATTGCGTCTTAACGCATTGGATGTGATATTTTGTTATCTCAAGATAAGATTTTCTAAGCCAAAACAATGTCCGGTGCTTAGGATTTCGAGAAACTGTATCCTAACGTATTGGGTTTCGGTTTCCTCGTTTACTCTAAGTATTCGAATATTCTTTCAAAATTAAATATGTGAATTCCAAATAAAAGGCAAGTTTAGCCTCAAAGGTCGAAATGTCGTGTCCTAACGTATTGGATGTGGCGTTTTACCTTAAGGCAAGCCGGTCTTTTATAATCATTTTTCAATCTGTCCAAGTGTTTTTAAGGCAAATAAGGATCGTATTTTAAATTCTTTCAAGTTCTCGAAATTTCGACATTAAGACACTGATTGATCAACTAGGTACCAATTTTGGGTGCATCGGGGGTGCTCATCCTTCCTCGTGCGTAACTGACTCCCGAACTCATTTTTCTGATATTCACAGACTGAAATCGTTGTTTTGATAAATCAAACTGTTTATTAAAAACAACCCCTTTTTGAGGTGACCAATCACACCCTGACAAAAAAGATTAGTGGCGACTCCCGTTTCTATATTCGTTTCATAATCCTAAGTCGACGTCCGTTTTCGTTATTTTTCAAAAATGGTCCCGACACTCTCAATTTATTATTTATTTTTTTTGACCTCAAAATTTAATTTTTTTTCAATACCAACAAAAATTCAAATTATAAATATATGAGAGGTTATCTTCATCCTTTTGTCAGGGACCGAACGTAATGAAGATTACTTTTGACATTATTATAGCTGTCCATCATAAATGGTCTGACGAGGTTGTTGTAACCAGAAACTATATGTATTTAATTTTAGGCTAAAATTTTATTCACATACATATAATTATTAGTAGATTTATTAATTGAGTTAGTGTATTTCAACTAGTACAAACAAGGCATTATATATAAGTAAAAATCTATAATACAAATTTAAACCATTAATTATAAAAAAATAATTATTGAAATAGACATTTGCTACAATAACTCGTTAGTGGCACTACACCACTTCCCTCAATTATTGCAGCATGATTAGTAACTCATCGAGACTCAAAGCTAAAAGCACAACATTTAATCATCTAATAAAAAGAAGCTAAATTATTAATTTACCAACTAAAAAAATATTTCATTGGTGCCACCTGACACAGTAACGGCTTCAAAAAAATTCTTTTTGTTTTAAAAAACTAACCATGCCACAATAATTGGGGGAAAGTAGGGATAGTGCCGCTGATTGGACAGGCGACACCGATGGGTTACTATAGCAAATGTCTATTTCGATAATTAATTTTTTCCTATCCTTTTTTGATAATTATTTATTTGTTTTATATTATTTAAGTAAAAAAAAAAGCCTTATTCTCTATTATTATTATATGATAAAAAAGCATAAGTACTAAACAGTTGGAAGTCAATTAAAACATTAACAAACATTAATTTTTCTATCTATTTTTTTGGTGATTTGACAAACCATGCAAATTCAAAAGCTAAAAAGACAAAAAAAAAAATAAATGAAAAATAAAACGATTTTATATTATAAAGTTGAAGGGCCAAATAATTCATTATGCTTAATCTTTTTGAGAATCAAGGATGAGGAATGTAATTGCTTAGGATTGAACCCAAATTCTAATACCTATAACACAATACTCTTGCCACTAGGGACTTATATTAAAATTTTATCTTTAATTTAGAATTCATATCATATTATACAATTTTTTAGTGTCTAAATAACATCTTATATAAGTAACCACCCTTTAGCCCTCGTTAAGTTTTGCTCATGAGACTTTGGTTTGGTGATAAAGTTGAAGCTCACGGCAAATTGAATATAAATATGTTATTTAGTAAATATTTAAAAATGACATTTTGTCAAAATAATAGCTATTTGAAACTCTACTAATATAATTTAAATTCTTATATACATATTAGTAATTCTATTATAGGTGTATTTGTGTGAAAACCATTAGATAATGAAATGCATAATTTAAAACTATTAATAACATATATATAATATGTTAAGTTGACTTGTGACATAAGCTCAATTAACAATATTATCTTATATTAAATTATGACACATTCACGATGTGAGTGAAAAAAATTCTATTATAGAATTCAATTAAATCTTAAAATTAATATATTTAAAGTTTAAAACTCATCATCATATTATTTTATTAAAAATTTGAAAAGATAAAAACATCGTCGAATTAATATTTATTATCCAATTGACTATATATTAAAGCTTCTATATAAGGAAGCAACATTAAAGAAAGAAATCAAATTCTGCTTTCAACTCCTGCCCCATTTCATTGTTGGTCCAATAATAATGGAAATATGGTATGTTTGGGTTTTCATAATATCTTTTTTGAGTGTAAGTGTAGGCAACTGGATTTATAGGTGGAGCAACCCTAAATGCAAGGGCAAACTCCCTCCTGGTTCCATGGGATTCCCTCTTATAGGAGAGACCCTTAGCTTCTTTGCCACTTCCAACTCCATTGACATGCATCCTTTCATTAATGAAAGATTGAAAAGGTAATAAAATAAGTTTCATCTGCGTAGGTCAGTGCATTAAGTATCTCATTTTTTCAAATATGGTTTTAGATACGGTCCGTTGTTCAAGACAAACATAGCGGGTCGACCGGTGGCTGTGTCATCAGATCCCGAATTCAACTACTTCTTGCTGCAACAAGAAGGGAAACTCGTCGAACTCTATTACATGGATTCCTTTTCACAGACGGTACACCACGATAACTTGAGTAACGTAGGTGGCTACTTCCACAGGTATCTACGGCGCTCCATTCTCGGTCATTTCGGACATGAGCCACTCAAACGTAAGCTGTTGTCTGAGTTTGAGGATGTAATAAACCATGAATTACATAAGTGGACCAATCTGCCAGAGATCGATGTAAAACGCCAAACTGTTCCCGTAAGCTATTATAGCATATACATAACCAGATGATCCAAGAATGAAATATTGTAGTAAAGATAAATATAGATTGTTGGTTTGGGTATTTGCAGATGTTATTTGATTTAATCTCACAGATCCTGATGAGCCATAAACCAGAAGAAAATTTAGGTGAAGATATAAACAACATGTTGCAATCAATTATGACATTTCCTATATATATCCCTGGGACCACTTTCTACAAATGTATACAGGTAAAAAACATGCCATTAAATATGAATTTCATCATGAATCCTTCTAGGGTAAACACTAATAAATATATCTTTGACTGCAGAAGAAAAGAAAAGCAATAAAGCTGAGAAGTAGGGTTGTAGAAGAGAGAATGACGGGGTACTCTTGTGATAATTCAGCAGAAGGTTGCAATAAAAAGGGAGATTATTTGGATGAAATAGTAGGAGACATTGGAAAAGAAGCATTTTTGACGAAGGAATTCGTGCCTTACCTTCTGTTTGGGCTACTCCTTGCTAGTGTCGAGACTATTTCTCCCACTATCACTTTGGCTACCATGTATCTACTGGACAACCCATCGGCTTTGCAACAATTAACAGTTCGTTTCTTCCTTTATATGCTTTTAACTTATTATTATTATTGCTTTTAATTAAATTAATATATACTTAAGCATTTATATTTCTTTTTGCTAAGTGAATATTTTAGATAATTGATGGGTTTATTTATATAATTTTTAATAATATAATCTGATTGTTGGGGATATGTTATATATTCGGATTTTAGATGAGTGTACCTGAATATATGCAATTTTTATAGGTATAACTATAAAATTGGTCCCAATTAATATCGTTTTTCTCATTTAATTACTTTAGAGGTTTTTTTTTTTTTTTAAATGGGATCTTCAATTTCATCTATTTTATCAGTACAACATCTAATGGAACATGTTATGTGTGGCATAGTAATTGTTTGAGACTGTATGTTGGGTAAAATGAGAAAAAATTGATAGTTAATCTGTCACTTTTGACATTAACAAAAATAGGTATTTAAGTGAAAAAAGCAATATAATTTGAGGGTTAATTTTATATTTAAATATATTTTTAATTTTTTTATATATCTGAAAATAGAAGTGCTCATGGGTCGGATTTAGGTCGAATGTAAACATGATATTAACATTCTTTATGCTTGCCTAAGTCTAGCCCAGCCAAAATATAAGCTTAAAATTTTGTCCAAACCTTCCATATTTGTAAAAGACTAATATAAGTCCATTTTAGGTCCGCCCATATTATTTTTTTAAAGAATATATTTATATTATATTATATTAATATTTAATAAATTTATACATTTTTTATTTTTTGAAATTTTTTATATTAATATTTAATAAATTATGTATTCTAAATTACATAATATATAAAAATAATATAATATAAAGTATTATAAACTTAAAACAAGTCAGGCCGAGCCGAGATTTAAACCTAAAATATTTAAGCTCAAGCATAACTCATATTTTAAATGGGCTTAATAATTTTATTTAAATTCTCCTAAATTTCGAATAAACCTGAATAAATTATTCAACCCATAAACAGATGTTACTAGCGTTATTCTTGTACTTGTGTCGATGTACCTGGTGGTACATTATTGTAAGAAAAGCGGTACATTATTGTAGAAATTGGTCCCCGGGGTTAGAGGTAAGCAGAGGCTAAACCAACTAAAACCAGTAAAACTGCAATTAATACCTTTAAAAGTTGTAAAAGTTATCATTTAGACTAAAAAATAATAATTTAATGCTGGTTTTCTTTGAAAAAATTTGGATATTAATATGTTAGTTTTTAAGAATTGAACCAGGAGGAGCATGAGGAAATTCTAAAGAAGAGAGAAGATACCAATTCTGACTTGTATGGGAGGAATACAAATCCATGAAGTTCACTCGTTACGTGAGTTAATTGATTGATTATGCCAACTTTTTTAAGAAATAAATTCAGGCCATGTTTGTTCATTTTTTTTTTTTTGCTATTTTCAGGTGATTAATGAAACACTTAGGTTAGAAAATCTTCTTCCAGGGATGTTGAGGAAAGTTATAGCTGACATTCACGTCGATGGTAGATAACAATATATATATATATATATATATATATTAAGATAAACTATTAAAATAGTCATTTTTGTTTCTCTCATATTATATTTTAATCACTGAACTATTAATTTCCGTTAACGGTTTAACGGTTAGTTGACATGACACGTTAAATAATCATTTCAAATAAAAAAATTTAGGTTAAATTATACAATTGGTCTCTATATTTTTTCATTTTGAGCAATTTAATTTTTTCTTTTATGTTCTTTCAACTTTCTTTTTTTTTCTCTTCATTTTCTATTCTCTTCTGCTTCTCCCTCTATTTTCTTCCCTTCTCCACCTCTTTATCATAAAAGAAAAAAAATTAAATTACTCAAAACAAAAAAAAAAGGGACCAATTGTATAATTTAACTTAAAATTTTCATTTGAAATGATAATTTAATATGCCGCATCAGCTTACCGTTACACCGTTAATGGCAATTAACGCTCAATAAATGTTACAATATGATAACGTAAGTGATTAAAATGTAATATGTGACAAACAAAAGTGACTATTTTGATAGTTTACCCTATATATTATTACCAATTTATTTGAATATTATAAACAGGTGTGATTCATCCTTTAAATGATAAAATTAAAAATATAAATATTGCAGGATATACAATACCAAAAGGTTGGGTCCTATTGGTTATGCCCACAGCTCTTCATCTAAACCCTAATATATATGAAGATCCTCTTACCTTCAACCCTTCAAGATGGAAGGTATAATTATACTCTTTCCCATGGATTAGATCTTAAATTAAACTTTGGGAGCCATTAATTATAATTTTTCATTTGTTATGATATTTTTAAAAATAATAAAATGAATAAAGAACATTGGGAGCAATGGAATGGCAAAGAACTTCATACCATTTGGAGGAGGGAATAGGCCGTGTGCTGGTGCAGAGTTCAGCAAGGTTCTAGTGGCTGTCTTTTTACATGTCTGGGTCACCAAATTCAGGTATGTTTTTTCATTATTGTGTATATATATTTTTTAATAATTTAATCCAAAGAATCTAAACCAAAAATGTTTTGCAAATTTCATTGAACAGGTTCACAAAAATCAAGGGAGGGAACATGGTTCGTTCACCCATTCTGGAATTTACAGATGGTTTCTACGTTAGTGTTTCAGAAAAACATTGTTAAATATATATATATATATATATATATATATATTAAAATGCTATAAATATGTGAGTTCAATGCTAATGTTGTGATTTTATTCATAACATTAAGCTAAATTATATATTAATAAATATTAGTAATAATTTCAGTTTACAAGTGACCATATGTATGTTCGGACATGTACTTATGATTGTACTATATTTATAGATCATGAATGTATCCATTCTGTGTTGTGAACATGTTCACCATCATCTTTTATTAATACCATAATCTCAAGCTCAATGACTCAATAACACCATATTCCTCTTAAACTTCAATTGAAGATGACCTTGAAAGTTCCAAAGTAAAATTTTCATGGATAAAAAAGATATATCGAATTTTTAATTTAGTGATTCTATAATATTTAATTAACAATGTTTAATTTTAAAATATTATTGGTAATTATGTCGTGTTTTTGAAAAGAAGAATAAGAAAAACTTTAAACTCATCAAATCTTAATATATCCCGACCTTATAAGAGTAGTTTTGCTTTTAAAAATCAAGTTTAGGAATGGAATGAATCAGTTTTTCCTTTAAAATTATATTGATACTTGATACCATCTTTTATTATTATTATTTAACTTTTGTTTATAAAAGTTTGAGATTTAGTAACAAAAAAATTATAAAATGCCACTATATATTTGTGTGAGTTTGGGCATAGATTTAGCAGCATTTGTAAGTACAACCATCGCTACCTGAGGACTCGATTTAACAACAATATTCACATTCATTTGAGTCAGGTAAATTTTAAGGTTGAAAATTTTTTTAGGAAGGTAGAGTTGTAACGCCCCAACAATTTAGTTTTGATTTCAATTTGAGTTTTGATTTACTGGTTGTTGTTGTGTTGAGGAGATTGGATTAAGTTTAAAAGCTAAGAAATAAATCTAGTTAGTTGGGGATAGAAGTGTGCATGGGCCAGGCTGGGCCGAGCTCAACTAAAAATTTAGACTGGGCCCTGGCTCGAAAAATGGGCATAAAATTTTACCCAAGCCCGACCTGAATAAAAATATTAAAACCTAGGCTCGATCCGACCCTCCCATATTAATTTTTATATAATATTAAAAAATATATAATACACAAAAAATACTAAAATATCAAAATAAATATTTCCCAACAGATTAAAAATAAATTTTAAAAAAATATGTATACTTAAATAACACTAAGATAAATGTAACTTAACATGCAAATACCTCTAAAATAATAACAAAATTAACAAATATTAACAAAATAGGGAGAAAACAATAAGAAAATAATATTAAAAAATAAAAAAATATATTTTTTGTCCTTTAGTAAATTCGGGCCAGGTTGGGCCCACGCCCGGGCCCAAAATATCTTACTCGAGGCCCAACCCATTTTTTGAACGGGCCTTACTTTTTTGTCCAAGCCAATTTTTCGGGCCTATATTTTTGTCCAAACCTTCCCACATTTCGGGTGACCTGACTCATGAATAGATCTAGTTGGAATATGATTTGTATTTTTTGAAAATAAAATAGTTATTTTATTCTTTTATCTTTATTTTTCTCTTTCCCTCAACTTTCCCACGTTCAATTTGTGGGTTAGTTTTTTATTTTTATTTTTTTTCCCTTCCTCCATTTTCACGTCTGTTCTTCATTCTCTACTCTTTGGTTATCTTTGATTTTTCTTGGTTGCAATCATTGCTCTCTTGCATTCTTGGTTTCGGTTGTAGGCTTAAATTGCTAGAGGTCAGATTCCATCATTTGCTACTATGATCTTTTGTGGAATTGATGTGGGCAATTGGGAATTATGGAATTGTGATAGTGTAGTGCAAAATTCGTATCCTTGCAATATCTTATTAATCTGCTACGTTTTTAGGAGAGGATCAAGAGGGAAGAGGCGTTTCTTCAGTGATTTAAGGGCATGTGTTTGCTGTTGCATGCTTGGGTAAGCGTTTGGTTTTGTTTTGGGGTTGTGTAGCTTCATTTGTAGGATTGTTTAGTAGTTTTTGGATGAATCGAGGATGGTGTTCTCTGAATGGGTTTGTTTTTGTTACTGATTTAAGTGTTCTAATTGTTGTGTTTAGGTTGTAGAAGTCTCGTGGGGGTTTTTTATATGAAAATTAAATCAGGTATATGTAATGAGAAACTCGAAAAACAGCAAACAAACATGAAATTTGGCCTTTTGTTAATATAATTTCCGATATTTGTAAGTGTATTTGAGCTGTCATATAATAATTTAAACTGAGAATAATGTTATATCCGTATATGATTTGTATCTGAAATGTTATGCATGATTTCTGCTCTGATTGTATCTGGTTCTGGGGTACGACATAATATGTGGTGAAAGTGTTTCTGTGAGAGATGACATCTCGGCCATTATACTGGAAGTGCAGTTGCAAATAATCTGAAAAGTGTCATATCGACACTAAGTGTTATGTAGGACTGGATGAGTATTTAATACTCTATATGGAGTATATATATATATATATATATATATATATATATATGATTCTGAGTCTATATAAGATATACGTATGTATCTGCTCTGCTATATAATAAATCTGAAATTAAATTTGAAATTTTGTTTTCTTTAAGTTATATATTGAATTATGAAAACTCACTTTCAACTAACCCTCAAACTTAGAGATGGGGAACTCGGTTATAACCATATTTTCATAAATTTAATTTGTTTAAATTTGGGTTTGATAATTTTATAAAATTTGGACTGTTTGGAGATTTTTGGTAGTTTCGAGTTTTGGACTTCAATTTCGTTTTTTGTAAAATATTGTTGCAAAAATAACTAATTTTTAGAAAACGTAATAGAACATGGTTTCAACTGAACATTTAGATAAATGCTACATGATATACTATAGAGGGATTCCCATACATTTAATTATAACCAATATTCCACATAAATGAAAATTTTGTATTTCATAAGTTATTTAGAAAAAAAAAATTTTGAATTTGGGTCACTTTTTATCGAGTGAACTTAATTGGACTAAGTAAATAATTGATTTGGAATTCAAGATATATCATGAGCAAAATTTTCATTATAATTACCGATTTAATAAAATCGTTCATGTTTGATTTTTTCTATTCTAACCTACGGCACCAATTGAAAGGGTAAATTTCCCTTTCACTTTTACAGTTTATTTTTTTTATAAAACAACTTTAAATATTATCAATTTGTGAGTCAAAGTCTGAACAACTTTCTTTTTTGATCTCTAACACTAATTATCAGATTAGCTTGGATTTGAGATATGTTTTACTCGTCAATGAGTGTCGAAACGATTTTTTTGAAAAACGGTCGTCGATCTTTTGTAATCAAGTCATTTTATTTTTGAATTTGTGCCCTATAATTTGTTTTGGTTTTCAATTGAGTCCTACGTGATGCGACGCGCTTTGGAAGTGGGGTTATTTCCCATTTTGGTCCTATTAGTAAGTTAACTATTTTATATCTTTTTTTGTATTTACTTATATTATTATTATTATATTATATATTTTCTTTTTGAAGTTATCTACGTTTTGTTAATATTATTACCTTTCTTTTATTATTTATATTTAATGTTTTCATTTTCTTATTATTTATTTTCAATTATTCTTTAAACCTATTTATTGTTTCTTATTAGCTTGTTCCTTTTTATATATTTGTTTATCTCATTAAGTCTTTTGCTCTTATCATCATTATATATGTTATTTGTGATCACGATATTTTTTATTATCATAAATTTGTGCTACATTAATTTTACCCGATGCATAGAGTTTTTTTTTTAAAATAATCGATATTTCGTATTTAGAAATTTTGGAAAGTCATGCCCTAACGTATTGGGTTTCGATTTTTCTCGTTTAATCTAAATAACCGAATATCCTTAAAAGAAAAACAAATACATAAATGTTAAAATAAAAAAGCTTATTCTCGAGAATTCGAGATGTCGTGTCCTAATGCATTGGATGTGAAATTTTGTCATCTCGAATAAGAATTTCTAAACCAAGGCAATATTCTGTATTTAGAAATTCGAGAAATCATGCCCTAATGTATTGGGTTTTGATTTTCTCATTTACTTTAAGTATCCGAATATCCTTCCAAAACAAAATACGTGAGTTTCAAATAAAAGGCAAGTTTAGCCTCAAAGATCGAGATGTTGTGTCCTAACGTATTGGATGTGACATTTTACCTTGAGACGAGACAGCTTTTGACCCACATTCAATTTATCCAAACGATTTTTTATTTTAAAAAGGCATTAATATAAAGAGGGATCGTATTTTAAATTCCTTTCAAGTTTTCAAATCTTCGACACTAAGACACTAATTAATCAACTAGATACCAATTTTGGGCGTATCGAGGGTGCTAATCCTTCCTCGTGTGTAATCCACTCCCGAACTCGTCTTCCTAATTTTCGTAGACCAAAATCGTTGTTTTGATAAATCAAATTGTTTATTAAAACAACCACTTTTCGAGGTGACCCGATCACACCTCAGCAAAAAGGATTGGTGGCGACTCCCATTTTTCGTTTTCATTTTCAAAATCCAAGATCGACGATCGTTTTTCAAAAAAATCGTTTCGACAGCTTGGCGACTCCACTGGGGAACAAAATAAGAGAGTCAAGCCACAAGTTGATTAACTTTTGCCTTTTTTTCGAAAATTGAAAATTTGGTTTTGAATATACGATCCTTTCAATTCATTTGTCTTTGTTACTGTTTTCAACATTTTGGTCATATTTGCTTTATTTGTTCGAGTCTTTTGTAGAATAATTTTGCACATTGCATTGCATGACCATGTGGTCACACCCTTTTAAGTGGGAATAAGAAGCTACTCCTTCGTAAGGTTTTCACCTCCGTGTAGGATAGTGAATCGCTTTTGGGGTACATCCATACATATGTCTTCGTAGATTTTCATCTCCGTGCAGCCATAAGGAAATGTATCCCCCTAAACTGAACTCGGTCCATGTGAACCTAAAATCGGTGAGGATCGAAGAATCTGCTAGTTCAGGTACCTCGACTTTAGAACTAAACTGCATATAGAAAACCCTAAGAGCCTACCCTAGGTAGAGCTGCACTAAACCTTAGCAGTCACCCGGATAGGTGCTTGATTGTTTTCTTTTTCTTTTTCATATACTTTGAATCTTGTTTTTGTATATTGCACTGACTTCTTGTGTTTTGCCTTTGTTATATTTTGCATGCAATTTCATACTTAAGAGGTGTCGTTTTGGGTTCGATTGCTAAATTAGAAAGTTTGGTCATGGAAAATGAATTTCTTGATAAAGTGGAAGGTAACGCAACTATCTAAACTTGGTTAGTGACAACACAATTAGAGAAAGGGGATAGTCTAGCTGCAGGGCATGTGTCAGAGTTATAGGACTACACTCATATTAATGTTACGCAAAATAACCTTCAAGAGCTAAAGGAAATATGGGATCAGTGGAATGATGAGACTAAGAGCTCGTTCTACCATAGTTATGGGGATTTGCCGTACTTACTTGACATTAAGGTAGACGAGCATTTATTTCGAGCCCTCACTCAATACTGGAACCCTGCATATAGTTGCTTCACCTTTGGAAGAGTGGATTTGGTACCCACCGTGGAAGAATACACGGCTCTAATGAACTGTTCGAGGATTCAAGTTGATAAAACCTATTCAAGAGTTGTTTGTGTCCCAACCTTTTTGAAGAAGTTGATTAACATTACCTGGATGAGTGAATAGTGGATCATGGCCAGAATTAAGTAAAAGGGAGAATATAAGTGCATTCTATGGAAGAATCTGAAGGATTTGATTCTAACGCATCCTGATACGAAGAAGAGAGTTGATGTTTTTGCTTTGAATTTGTATGGGTTGATGATCTTCCCTAGGGCATTAGGGTATGTTGACGAAGCAGTCTTGAATCTTTTCGAGTGACTTGACAAAGGGGTCACACCTCTTCCAGCAATATTGGCTGAGACATTTAGATCTTTGAGTGCGTGTCGGAGAATAGGCGAGGGCAGGTTCATAGGGTGTGCGCTGTTATTGATAGTTTGGTTCCACAGTCATTTCTGGAGGGTGGACAAAGTTTCTTATCGAATCTTTCTTGAGAATTACTCCCTATTAAAGGAAATAGCAGCTACGCCAAGAAGGGATGACATATAAGAGGAAAATTGGATAGTGCTCCTTCAAAATCTCCAAGAAGAAGACATCGAATGGAGAGCTCATTGGATGATTCCCAATGAAATCCTTTATCGATGTGAAAGTTTTGATTGGGTCCCTTTGCTAAGAGTCTGGGGGGTTGTCGGGTATGCTCCTCTGCTCGTGTTGAGGTAATATAGCTCAAGACAATTCATACCAACTACATATGGGTTAGCTCAATGTAAATTTTCCTACAAAGGGGATAACTACAAAAGAAAAGTTCAAAAGATCACTAGCACGTGGAAGCAGACCCATCAGATGAAAATATTGGCTGTAAGCTCAATAACAACTCCTAAATACGAGGGGTGGAGGAGTAAAATGATCAATAATAATATCCCCGGGCCAAGTTTAGAAAGTGCTCGACCAATAGAAGAGTACGTACAGGTGGTCCCATCAGATTTAGAGATCATAAAGCAAGATTTCGAGGGCAGAAACTCAGAACTCGAAAAGAAGATAGAACAGTTGGAGGAGGAAAAATATATTTGAGATTAGATATTGACGTTCAAAAGTTAGAGGCCGAGAGATTAAGGAAAGAGAAAAATAAAGTCGAGGAGGATTTGGATAATTTGAAGACGGTTTACAAGAGACTACGTCGCTCAATAAGAATTGCTGGATTGGGAAAAACGTCGGAGCAGTAGCAGTAGGAAATTCAAGAAGAATGGACCAAAGCTAATCGGTGGGAGAGGAAGTTCCAAGAGGCTCAAGCTCAGAGAAAGGCTCTAGAAAGGAGTTTATCAGAAGCCCGAAATAACAAAGGAGAATTAAAGACTAGAGTGGCAGAACTCGAAAAAGTACTTCATCAGTATAGAAATCATAATTCTGCTATCGAGTTGAGAGCCAGTTTGAACAAGATTGAAGAAATGAAAGAAAGAATAGAAGAACTGGAGCCTGCTTTATGAAATTGTGAGCTTCGAGTAAAGCTCCTTGAAGTAAATGAGGAGGGTTGGAAGGAACAACTTCATCACTTTTAGAGTTAAGTTAGGAGCCGAGATTATATTATGAGTGAAGCTGTTGCTCAGATTCGAGAGGTAGCTGATCACCTACAAATTTTGGCAGTTCAAGCAGACATGCTAAGTGTGAAGTAGGAGCTGGAATCAGATCGAGGGCAGAAGTTAGCTTCGTTGCTTAGGAAAGTTAAAACTCTAAGCATTAGGGCAAAGCTATATTTGTATTTGTTTTATGTAAAGATTTTTGTTTTCTAGTAAATTTTTCTAAATGAAATTGAATCAGAATTGACGCATTTTGCATTCATTTCATTCATATGCATTGCATTGCATCATATGCATTAAAAAACCTGATAAAGTAAAAATTATGACAGTTACCCTGGAAACTAACGAAAATCCACCAACTAAATATCGCTACAACACCTATGGTGAAACCAAAGTAATAGATCAAAGGCTAGAAAGATTGGAGCAAATGCAAAAAGAGAAGCAAGATTACATGCAAGTACAAATGCAAGAGCAACTGGCTCAGATTCGATAAGATATGAGAGAACAGATGATCGAATCCTAAAACACCATGATGAATCAATTAGCACAACTATTGTCTGGAAGGCTTGATAAAGGAAAAAACCCTGTGGTCAATCCTGGGCTTGATCATGAAAACCTCGACTATCCTCTAGGATTTACCCCGACAAACAACTAAGCACAACTAGATATGTACCCTCAAAGGACACCCGTCACCATTAGACCTCAGTATCAGGCTGGTACCGCAGTACCTATGAACCTTTCGACGGGCTCGGGTTCTAACCTAGGAGATAGTCCAGCTAATCTTGGGGTCTTTAATCTTGATGAAGTGGCAGAAATGGATAGAGCAAAAGTGGACTTGCCAAGACAACTCAATGACTATTGCAAATGGCTAGAAGAGAAGTTCAAAGCAATGAAGACTGCTGACTATCGTTACGGGGTTGACGCTAAGGTCTTAAGCCTGATCCCGGATTTGCTACTCCTGCCAAAGTTTAAAACTCCAGAGTTTGAAAAGTACAACCGGACTAGCTGCCTTGAAGCACACATCATGATATTCTGTTGAAGAATGGTAGGGCACGTTAATAATAACCAGTTGCTGATTCACTGTTTTCAGGACAGTCTGGTCGGGTCTGCGACTAAATGGTACAATCAGCTAGGTCGTGCCCAAATTAAGACATAGAAGGACCTGGCACAGGCCTTCATGAAACAATATGGCCACGTGACAAACATAGCACCCGATAGAATCACATTGCAAAATATAGAGAAAAAGTCAAGCGAGAGCTTTAGAAAGTATGCCCAATGATGAAGAGAAGTAGCAACACAAGTTCAGCCGCCACTCATAGAAAAGGAAACAACTATGCTCTTCATCAATACCTTGAAGGCTCCATTCATTAACCACATGTTGGGAAGCGCGACTAAAAGTTTTTCAGATATCGTAATGTCTAGAGAAATGATAGAAAATGCAATAAGATGAGATAAGATAGAAGCGGGGGGATGTACTAGAAAGACGGCCCCAAAGAAAAGAGAGAATGACGTAAATAACGTAACTACCTGTAACAAAAGTTATTCGAAGCCAATCACTGTGAGCCCAAGAACAGTAGCTACTGATCATCAAAGCCCATCTAGACAAGAATCCAATACAAAGCAGAACACAGAGAAACTCCAATTTACACCGATCCCAATGATATATAGAGAATTATACCAGAACTTGTTCGATGCGCATGTTGTTTCCCCCATTACTTAAAGCCCTTGCAGCCTCCATACCCTCAATGGTATGACGCAAAGGCACAATGCGAGTACCATGCGAGGATTGTGAGGCGTTCAATAGAGAAATTACCTAGCTTTTAAGAAATTAGTGGAGAAGTTCATTCAAATGGACATTGTGAAATTTGATCATGCCCCTAGCACAGAACACCCACTACCTAACCATGCTAACAATAGGGTAAATATGATAGACGAGAATGTGGGGAAAGAGTTAGAATGGATGTAGCGAAAGTGAAAACCCCAATGAGATGGGTCTGGAAGAAAATGATAAAATGGGGGTTAGCCGTATCAGATTCGGAGGGAGGATGTGAGGAAATGAAGAACTATTGTAAGTTCCATGCTGAAAAAGGCCATGAAATCTAAGAGTGCGTTGAATTCAAGGTTTTGGTGCAAAATTTGATGGGTAAAAAGGAGTTAGAATTCTTCGAATATGCCAAAGGCACAGATGGAGAGGATGTTTGCGCGTCAGAAGAAGAATTAACCAACCAGGTTTACAAAAGCAATCTCCCAGTAGTCATCATTTTGCGACCAAGAGTCAGTGAAACCGGAGCACAAATAGTACCAAGAGTCACAATTCAGAAGCTTGTAGCTTTTTCTTACAAGGATAGTAAAAGGGTTCCTTGGAACTATGATTGCAGCGTGACAATCCCGGTGGAGGAGAACCTGATCAACTTTTCAGATGAAAGTCAGGATGTGGGCTTCTACACACGCAGTGGGAGGCACTATGGTACCCCGATTACAAAAACTAAGCTTGTTAAAGGAAAATCCATAATGGTCGAAGAAAAGAAGAAGGAGACGACCAGACCTGAATCGCCTATCAATGAACCAGTGACCGAGAAAAAAGCTAAAGAGTTTTTGAAATTGCACAAGCAACCGATACACATGTCGATATTAGCCCTACTCTTAAGCTCAGAGACACACCGCAGGACTTTAATGAAAGTGTTGAATGAAACTTATGTTGCGGATGACATCTCTGTCAACAAGCTGGATCGTCTGGTCAACAATATAAGCGTTGATAATTTCATCTTCTTCAACGATGAAGAAATACCATCAGGAGGCATGGGATCTACAAGAGCTTTGCATATCACCACCCGCTGTAAGGGATATACATTGCCAGGGGTGTTGATTGATAACGGATCAGCCCTAAATATCTTACCCCTATCCACACTAAGTAGGCTGTCTGTGGATAGCTCTCATATGAAAGCCTGTCAAAGCATAATGAGAGCTTTCGATGGTACTGAAAGGAAGGTGATGGGAAGAATCAAGATACCTCTTTTGATTGGTCCCAACACATATGAGGTGGACTTCTTAGTGATGGATATTAAGCCTTCATACAATTGCCTATTGGGGAGGCCTTGGATCTACTCGGTGGGAGCAGTGCCGTCATCATTACACCAAAAGCTAAAGTTGGTAACTGAAGGAAGATTGATAACGATAAATGCGGAGGAGGATATTATTGTATCTGTTACCGGTGATGCGCCATACATAGGAACAGATGACGAAGCAATTGAATGATCCTTCCAATCGTTAGAATTCGTCAATGCAACATTCATAGTCGAAGGAAACAATATCCCTGTGCCCAAAATATCCAAAACCACAAGAATGAGTCTGCAACGGACGATCGAAAAAGGGGCCTTGCCAGGAAAAGGACTTGGAAAATACCTCCAAAGAAGAATTGAGGCCCCGTTGCTGAAAGAAAAACGAGACAACTTCGGCTTAAGATTCAAACAGGATGTGAGGCAGAAGAAGAAGGAGTTAGAGAAGAAACAAGAAAGAATGAAAGCACGGTTGATGGGGGAAAAAGTTAAATGAGAACCAATGATATTCCCCCACATATCCAAGACTTTTTATATCCGGAGGGATTATTCATCCTAAGCGAGGAACACAAAGTGCGGGAACCATGGACAAAATGATAGGGAGCTTGCACATCAATGCCATATCTGAAGGAAGAGCTGAAGAGGAAAACTTGTCGGGCATTCGCCCTTATGAGCCTGGCAGTGTTTTAAACAACTGGACCGCGGAGGAAATTTCTGTAACTTTTAGAACTTATTTAGAGTAATATTCGGAACACACTTGTTGTTTTAAGTCTAGGAGCAATAAGATTCCCTTTTATGAAACAAGCTAATGTCTAAAATATCGTTATTTTCAATGAAATGCATCTTTGTTATCTTTTGAGCAAGTTTTCTTCTTTCTACTCACTTATCATCATAATTATTCTTTTGTTCTTTGGATATTCTTTTAAATGTTCACATTCTTCATTCATAATCATACCATGCCGATAAGTATGCTTAGATTCTTTTGTTCTATGGACCTTTCTTCATCTTTATAACAGGTCCCTAGATATCAATGATCTGAGCGACGCTACCAATGACTCAAAATGTCCTTTTGAGCAAGATATGGGTATGGAAGATTCTCAAGACTTAGAAGATGACTGAGGTTGTGACCTATCTCCTGAACTATTAAGAATGGTAGAACGAGACGAGAAAAAAATCCTACCTCAAAAAGAGCCAATAGAAGTTGTGAGTTTAGGAGAAGGAAAAGAAGTAAAGATCGGGGCTTGCATCACTGCAGAGACAAAGTAAGAATTCATTAAGTTACTCCAAGAATTCAAAGATGTCTTCCCCTGGTCATATCAAGGCATGTCAGGTTTAGATACTGATATCGTGGTCTATCGGCTACCCATAAAAAAAGAATGCAAGCCAGTTCAACAAAAGCTTCGAAGAATGCGACCCGATGTCCTGCTAAAAATAATGGAAGAAGTTAAGAAACAATTTGACGCTGGATTTCTAAAAGTAGTGAAATACTCAGAATGGGTGGTTAACATCGTCCCCGTCCCTAAGAAAGATGGAAAGGTACGAATGTGTGTAGACTTAGGGATTTAAACAAGGCCAGCCCAAAAGATAATTTCCCACTACCACATATCGACACATTAGTGGATAACATAGTAGGACACTCGTTGTTCTCCTTCATGGATGGTTTCTCTGGATATAACCAGATTAAGATGCATCCTGAAGATATGGAAAAGACTATATTCGTGACGGCGTGGGGTACATTCTGTTACAAGGTGATGCTATTTAGATTGAAAAATGTTGGGGCAATGTATCAAAGGGCCATGGCAACCTTGTTCCATGATATGATGCATAAGGAAATTGAGGTCTATGTTGATGACATGATTGCCAAGTCCCGAATAGAGAAGGAGCATGTTCAGGTCCTAAAGAGATTATTCTTAAGGTTGAGAAAGTTTCAATTAAAGCTCAATCCAACAAAGTGTACTTTCGAAGCCAAGTCTGGAAAACTGTTGGGGTTTGTAGTCAGTGAAAAGGGAATTGAGATCTACCCGGACAAAGTTAAGGCCATACAAGAGCTACCTCCGCCACGTACTCAAAAAGAAGTTCGAAGCTTTCTGGAAAGATTAAATTACATTGCTCGTTTCATTTCACAGTTAACTGAGAAATGTGATCCTATATTCTACCTCATTAAGAAACATAATCTAGTTGTATGGGATGAAGAATGCCAAAAAACTTTTGACAAGGTCAAACATTACTTGTCCAATGCCCCAGTGCTAGTGCCACCCAACCCAAATAGACCTTTGATACTGTACTTAGTAGTATTTGAGAATTCCATGAGGTGTGTGCTCAGCCAACATGATGAGTCGGGAAGGAAGAAAGGGCAATATACTACCTTAGTAAAAAGTTCGCTGAATGTGAAACAAGGTACTCACCAGTTGAAAAATTGTGTTGTGCCTTGATCTGGACAACTTAGAAATTGAGGCAGCATATTTTGTATTATACAACTTGGCTAATTTCGAAGCTAGACCCTCTAAAATATATGATGGAGTCGACTACTTTGAATGAAAGGATGGCCAGATGGCAAATTCTAGTTTCTGAGTTTGACATAATTTATGTGAACCAAAGGGCAGTGAAAGGGAGCACAATAGCAGATTTTTTAGCCAGTAGAGCTCTCGAAGATTATGAGCCGTTGAACTTTGATTTCCTTAATGAAGATCTAATGTATGTGGCAACAACCGAAGAATGTACCCCAGAAGATCATCCTTGGAAACTAAACTTCGACGGGGTATCAAATGCTATTAGTAGTGGAATTGGGGCAATACTAGTATCCCCAAATGGAGATCATTATCCATTTACTTGTAAATTGGATTTTGATTGTAAAAATAATACGGCAGAATACGAAGCTTGTATCATGGGTATTCATGCCGCTATAGAACGCAAGATTAAGGTACTAGAAGTATATGGAGATTCTGTACTGGTAATTTATCAACTCAAAGGGGAATAGGAGACAAGATATCCCAAGTGATCGATTATAAAAGATTGGTCCAAGAATTGATCAAGAAGTTCGATGGTATCACTTTTTGTTATCTGTCGAGGGACAAAAATCATATGGCTGATGCTCTAGCCACTTTGGCTTCCATGGTCAGACTAAACAAATACGAAGATGTGAAACCTATCCAAATGAGTATTTGTGAGGCCCCGGCTCATTGCTACAATGTTGAAGAAGAAGAAAAAAATGATCACCCGTGGTACCACGATATACTGCAATACGTGAAGAATCGTGAATACCCTGATCAAGCAACTGATAATGACAAAAGGACGTTGAGACAACTAGCTTGTGACTATGTTTTAGATGGAGAAATCCTATACAAAAGAAGAAAGGATCAAGTACTATTGAGGTGTGTAGACACCGCCGAGGCTAAGAAAATCCTAGAAGAGGTTCATGAGGGTATCTGTAGAACACATGCCAATGGCTTCACAATGGCCAGACAAATCATGAGATTCGAGTATTATTGGTCTACCATAGAAGGAGATTGCATCGATTATGCCAAGAAATGTCATAAGTGCCAAATTTATGGGGACAAGATTCATGTACCTCTCTCACCTCTGCATGTTATGACTTCCCCATGGCCTTTCTCTATGTGGGGCATGGACGTCATTGGACCAATCTCGCTGAAAGCCTTCAACGGGCATCGTTTCATCTTTGTGGTGATTGACTACTTCAGTAAGTAGGTAGAGGCCGCTTCATATGCCAATGTGACAAAATCAACAGTCAGTAAATTCTTTAAAAAGGAAATCATATACCGGTATAAAATGCCTGAAAGGATCATATCTGACAACGCATTAAATTTAAACAATAGCACGATAGCAAAGATCTGCAGCCAGTTCAAAATTAAACACCACAACTCGTCACCATATCGCCCAAAAATGAATGGTGCAGTGGAAGCAGCTAATAAGAACATCAAGAGGATAGTGGGGAAAATGACTGAGACCTACAAACATTGGTACGAGAAGTTACCATTTGCCCTCTTCGCCTATCGAACATCGGTCAGAACCTCCACCGGGGAAACTCCTTTCTCATTGGTCTATGGAATGAAGGCAGTTTTACCCATGGAAGTTGAAATTCCTTCCCTACGAGTCTTGTCCGAACTAAAGCTGGACGAAGCAGAATAGATCCAATCTCGATATGACCAGTTAAACTTGATCGAAGAGAAAAGGTTGAAAGCCATCCAGCATGGTCAAATGGACCAAAAACAAATGATGCTAGCTTACAACAAAAAGGTTCACCCAATAGAATTCTATGAGGGAGAACTAGTGTTGAAAAAGATTCATCACAAACAAAAAGATTTTAGAGGGAAATAGATGCCGAACTGGGAAGGACCTTATGTGGTAAAGAAGGCGTTTTCTGGAGGAGCATTGATTTTGGCCGAGATGGATGGTAAAAATTTACCTATCCCATCAATTCAGACTCGGTCAAGAAATACTTTACCTAAAAGAGGAAGAAGCTAAGGTGAAAACCCACAAGGGACGCTTTAAGACTGTAACACCTCTACGAGGTGTTACAGAACCAATTCTTATATAGACATTCAATCGTACGTTCAATAATCACAATTCGTTTGGTAACTTACCATGATAGCCGAATGCATAACCATTTTAAGTACACATAACACCTAGCTCATTCAAATAAATAACAATGACATTCCATAAGCCTAACTTCAAAGTGAATTTTAAGTGACCTAATTAATCAAGTAGGTAAACCATCCATTTAGCATCGATTCTTATAATTAAAAGTGTTGTATTATAAAAACATACATAACCATTTTTGATATCTTAAAGCTTAGGCCATATTCGCATGGCCACGATTACAGAAGAAAAAAAAAAAGAAACATTACAATATCGTCATCCCAAATTTAAAGTCTATACATGCCATAATATTAACTTGAGACTAATATAAAGGGTACCAAAACGTTGCAGGAAGGTGTGATGACTTTGATGACGGCCTCCAGCTTACAACGGATCGAAAGAAATTTAAATAAGAGACAATTAAACACACCAAATGAGTTTTCAACTCAGTAAATTATAAGCAATATAATATAACATTTAACTTGATATATCAAAATGGAAACTAGAAAAGTCGACATTACAATTCATGTTTTGAAGTCGTATTTAATTCCTTATTATCTCACTTTGATAGGCATCTATTTATTATAATATTCCTTTCATCATGTATTAAACCATGACAATAATTATGTTCATGCATATACGAGTCACATGTCCAATTTCTTATTTCACTCAATAGCTCTATATCTTCATTCAGTTATTACACCTATTGAATTATCAACCGATTTCGCACTCATAGTGCTCGGTCAAAGAAATTCCCACACATAATGCCATGTCAATCCGCACAGATAGTGCCTTGCTAATCCGCACACATAGTGCTTCAAATCCGCACACATAGTGCTTTCAAATCCGCATACATAGTGCTTTCAAATCTGCACACATAGTGCTTTCATAATAGCTTAATTACCTATGACGGTAAGTAGTGTTCTATCTCACACCAATCTCTATTCTCATAATAGCTTAATTACCTATGATGGTAAGCAGTGTTCTATCTCACACCCATCTCTGTTCTCCTAATAGCTTAATTACCTATGATGGTAAGCAGTGTTCTATCTCACACCCATCTCTGTTCTCATAATAGCTTAATTACCTATGATGGTAAACAGTGTTCTATCTCACACCCATCTCTGTTATCATAATAGCTTAATTACCTATGATGATAAGCAGTGTTCTATCTCACACCCATCTCTGTTCTCATAATAGCTTAATTACCTATGATGGTAAGCAGTGTCCTATCTCACACCCATCTCTGTTCTCATAATAGCTTAATTACCTATGATGGTAAGCAGTGTTCTATCTTACACTCGGCTGTGTATATGCTTATAATTAACATCTAATGTTCAGGATATAATACATGTTTAATTACTTAAAACTTACAAATCACAAGCTGTATGTACATTAAGTACACATAATAATAAAGAATTGATTGCTTATAACTTACCTTATTAACGAACGAATGGCCCCAAATAAACTACTCAACAATCTTTGCTTTACCCTTACTCGATCCCGTTCCTTTAGACTCATGAGCTTAATTAAAACAAAAGAAATAAATCATTAAATCATCATCCATGTGCCATATTAGATAAAAACATAATCCATTCGAAACAAGATGTATCTATCCCTCCTCAACCCCACATTCGGCATATTATACATATTTATAATTCAACCACAAAGCAAAATCGATGCATCTACCTTACTTGGGTTACATACGGCCATTCAATATATATATATATACTTATTCGAACTCTTACTAAGTTGTATAATATAAATGCACTATTTCACATTTCATCACCCTCATTACACATACATATATCCTTTTTAACAGCCACTTAAGTTCTTTGCACAAATGGATTCATAACCATATGCTCCTTTTTGTTTAATTAGCCATACAAAGCACCATTTACATGTTTTAAGCTTGTAACTTATAATCATATAAATTTAACATCAAGATGTCTTTCCAACACTCTTACGGCAATTGTTTATACATATACTACAATTTAACTTTTCAACTTGTAATTAAAATATCCCATGACCGAATTTCATGCAATTAAACACTCAAAAATTCTTCAACATGATCGGTGATTTGCTAAATCTTACAATTTTATTCATAAGGACCGAAAATTACTAATGCTTTATTTCAATCCTCTTCTAATCAATTATAACTCCATCACCACACATTTTAACATTCAATTTCTTATTCGGTAACATGAACATTCTCTATTATGTAACCAAATTCCCCAATTATCAAACAACCATACTATATGTCTAATTAATCTACTTAAACCTTAACCACCCTCAATTACAATCTAAAGCATGAAAATAACCACCATCCCTAACTATATTTCATGGCCGGAAGCATGAATCATCCCCAATCTAAGAATCCACACCTGGGCAATGTTAAGAACTTAGAAATAAATCAAATATCCAAAAATTGCTAAAAACAACATTCAATTCATACCTTAATTTAGCATTATGAGGTGCCGAATGCTTTGAACTTATTTTCTCTCTTCTTTCACCAAGTTTCGGCCAAAAATAAAAGATAAAACATGCTCTCTTGTTTTTAACTCCCACTTTCATATAATAATATATTTTCTAATATGACATAATTCTATCATATTATAATTTATTAATAATAAACACATATATAATGATTTTGGCAACCCTCCACTACCGTACACTATGATAAATGGTTAAATAGCCATGCAAGGACATGCAATTTAATCTTTAACATTCGGTCACTATACCATTTGTCCACCTCATCTTCTAAATTTTACAATCGAATCCAAATTCAATCAATTAAACATGTTAATAATTAATTTCTCCCATTTAATTTATCACACATGCTATTTCACACAAAATGCACACAGAATAAAGAATTGAATAATTTATGACGCGGTTTTATGGTTCCGAAACCAGTTTCCGACTAGGGTCAAAATAGGGCTGTCACAACTCTCCCCCCGTTTAGGGATTTTCGTCCCCGAAAATTCTTACCATCGAAAAGGTTAGGATATCTTTCTCTCATTGAGTCCTCAAGTTCCTAGGTTGCTTCTTCAATTCCGTGTTTGAGCCACAACACTTTTACTAAAGGAATTTCCTTGTTCCTCAATTCTTTCATTTCTCGAGCCAAAATACGAACCGGTTCTTCTTCGTAACTCAAATCAGGTTGAATTTCAACTTCAGACAGATTTAACACATGCGAGGGATTGGATCTATATCGACGGAGCATCGAAACGTGAAAAACGTTGTGAATTCTTTCGAATTCAGAGGGCAGAATTAACCTATAAGCAACCGGCCCAATCAGTTCTTAAATCTCGTACGGTCCGATGAATCTCGGGCTCAATTTACCTTTACGACCGAATCAGATTATCTTTTTCCAAGGCGAAACTTTCAGAAACACTTTCTCACCAACCCGAAACTCCATGTTCTTGCGTTTCAAGTCTGCATATGATTTCTGTCGATCAGAGGCTGCTTTTAGACTATCGCGTATCACTTTTACTTTTTGTTCGGCTTCTTTAATAAATTTGCCCCCGTATAACTTATTCTCACTGAGTTCGGTCAAAAAAATGGTGTACGGCATTTGCGACCGTACAAGGCCTCGTAAGGTGCCATCTTGATACTCGATTGAAAGCTATTGTTGTAGGCGAATTCAATCAAAGGAAAGTATCGTTCTCACGAGCCACTAAACTCGAGGATGCAACATCTCAACATATCCTTAAGTATCTGAACAATTCGCTTAGGTTGACCATCAGTCTGGGATGAAAGGCGGTGCTAAAATGCAACTTAGTACCCAATGCTTCTTGTAATTTCCCCCAAAATCGTGATGTGAACCTCGGATCTCTATCCGAAATAATAGAAGTGGGCACTCCATGTAATCTCACGATTTGGGAAATATACAACTCAGCCAACTTATGGAGTGAGTAATCGGTACGAACGGGAATAAAATGAGCGGACTTCGTCAATCTATCAATAATAACCTAGATTGAGTCTTTCTTGCTCGGAGTCAAAGGTAGACCAGATACAAAGTCCATCGTGACGCAATCCCATTTCCAC
Organism: Gossypium stocksii; assembly: GCA_020496765.1. Classification (NCBI taxonomy): domain Eukaryota; kingdom Viridiplantae; phylum Streptophyta; class Magnoliopsida; order Malvales; family Malvaceae; genus Gossypium; species Gossypium stocksii. Next base: position 7,921,378 of record CM035621.1, on the reverse strand, counting down.
TCAGGTATTATAATCGGCTGTAACAATCCTAAAGGTACCTGATGCTCTGCTTTCACTTGCTGGCATATCAAACACTTAGAAACAAAATCAGAGATGTCTCGTTTCATACCATGCCACCAATACTGACGTTTCAAATCATTGTACATTTTTGTACTACCCGGATGAACTGACATTCGACTACTATGAGCCTCGTTCAAAATCATCGGAATAACTTCAGAATTCCTCAGAACACATAATCAGTTTTTGAACCTCAAACAGTCATTGCTATCGATCATGAACTCTGATTCCTCATTCGAAATGCAAAGTTCTCGTTTTGCCACTAAATCGTCATCAACCTTTTGAGCTTCACAAATTTGTTGTATCAACAACGGTTTGGCTTTTAACTCTGCTACTAACATATTATCGGCTGACACTGACAAGTGTACATTCATTGCTCGCAAAGCAAATAAGGATTTACGACTTAAAGCATCTGCAACCACGTTAGCCTTTCCCGGATGGTAATCGATGACAAGATCATAATCTTTCAACAATTCAAGCCAACGTCTTTATCTCAAATTTAAATCTCCTTGGTTCATCAAATATTTAAGACTTTTATGATCGGAAAACACATGACATTTCTCCCCAAATAAGTAATACCGCCATATTTTCAAAGCAAAAACGATAGCAGCTAACTCAAGATCATGGGTCGGATAGTTTTTCTCGTGTGGCTTCAATTGTCTCGAGGTGTACGCTACAACTCTGCCTTCTTACATCAACACACAGCCCAAACCATTCAGAGATGCATCACTGTAGATCACAAATTCTTCACCGGATTCAGGCTGAACTAACACTGGAGCTTCGGTTAAAATGGTTTTCAGTTGCTCAAAACTTTTCTGGCACTTTTCTGACCATTCGAATTTAACGTTTTTCTGTAACAATTTCATCATCAGTGTTGCTATCATCGAGAAACCTTTCACAAACCGCCTGTAGTAACCGGTAAATCCCAAAAAGCTTCAAACTTCAGTAACATTTTTCGGAGGCTTCCAGTCAAGAATGGCTGAAATTTTATTCGGATCAACTCGAATACCCAATGCGGATACAACATGCCCCAAAAAGCTAACTTCTTTCAACCAGAACTCGCATTTACTGAACTTCACATATAGCTGCTTGTCTCGTAAAATCTGTAATACCAACCTCAAGTGCTCGGCATGCTCGGTTTCGTCGCGTGAGTAGATCAAGATGTCATCTATAAATACAACCACAAATTGATCCAAATACTGTCTGAAAATTCGATTCATCAAATCCAAAAATACCGTCGGTGCATTAGTGAGCCCAAACGGCATCACTAGAAACTCATAATGTCCGTATCTCGTTCTGAAAGCAGTCTTAGGAATATCGGAATCTTTAACTCGCAACTGATAATAGCCCGACCGTAAATCAATCTTCGAAAACACTGAAGCCCCTTTCAATTGGTCAAATAAGTCATCTATTCGCGATAACGGATATTTATTCTTTATCGTAACTTTATTGAGTTGACGATAATCAATGCACATTCGCATAGTTCCGTCTTTCTTTTTCACAAACAGGACTGGTGCACCCCAGGGTGAGAAGCTGGGTCACCCAAATCCTCTGTCGGTCAACTCTTGCAATTGAGATTTCAATTCTTTCAACTCGGTCGGTGCCATACGATACAGAGCAATTGAAATTGGAGTCGTACCCAGAACCAACTCTATGCCGAACTCAACCTCTCAACGGGTGGCAATCTCGGTAATTCCTCAGGAAACACATCCGGATACTTACAAACCACACCCACAGTCTCAAGCTTTCGTTTTGATACCTTGCTATCCAGTACATACGTAAGATAAGCCTCACAGCCCTTTTTCACATATTTCCGAGCCAACACAGAAGATATCACCGTCAGTAACCCGCTCCGATCATTAGATTCAACTTGAATCATTTCGCCACTCGAATATCGTAAATCTATTATTTTTCAGTTGTAATTCACCACCGCATCATGTACGGTTAACCAATCCATTCCAAGAATAATATCGAACTCATCAAAGGGTAGTAACATCAAATCAGCTGGAAAATAGGAATTTCAGATTATTAAGGGACATTTCTTGCATACCTTGTCAACTAACACGTATTGGCCCAAAGGATTTGACACCCGTATCACAAACTCAGTAGACTCAACAGGTAGAGTCCTACTGGATACTAATGTTTCACACACATAAGAGTGAGTCGAACCAGGGTCAATCAAAGCAAGCACATTAGTATCATAGAGAGTGAAGTTACCAGTGATAACATCAGGGGAGGATGCCTCCTCTCGTGCGCGAATGGCATAGGCTCTGGTGGGTGCACGAGCCTCGGATCGAACCGTTGCATCAGAATTCCCTCTCGGATTACCACTCCTACCTCCTACGTTTCTCTTTGGCCTACCCCTAACTGTGGCACCACTCGATCTCGCACTCTGCATCTTATTTTTCTCATCAGGTTCTATGTAATCTCGAACAAAATGATCTCGCGAACCACATCTATAACAAGCTCTGTTGATAGACTTGCCCCAGTATTCACCCACATGTCATCTACCACACTGTAGACACTCAGGTTTATCTTGTTGATTGCTACCAACACTAGCTACCGAGGTAGCTCGAGAATCCACTAGAGGTCGCTCTTGAATAGAAATCCCCGCAGACGTCTTCGATCTATTACTGTCGTCTCTGAACTTCTTCGCAGCCGAGAAAGAAGCTTTACTCGCTGTTCTCTTACGAAAATCTCTAACTTCAGATTCAACTTTTCTTTTCTCTTTTCCGAGCTCTTCAGCCTTGCAAGCTCGTTCAACCAATATTACAAACTCTTTTATTTCAAGTATACCCACAAGTAACTTTAAGTCTTCATTCAGCCCTTCTTCGAACCTTTTGCACATAGCAACCTCATCAGCAATACATTCCCGTGCATAACGACTGAGTCTCACGAACTCACGTTCATATTGAGATATGGTCATACGACCTTGTATAAGTTTAAAAAATTCTTTACGCTTTCGGTCAATGAATCGCTGATTAATATATTTCTTACGAAACCTCGCCTGAAAGAAATCCCACGTAACCTATTCTTTCGGGACAATCGAACTCAGAGTTCTCCACCAATAGTAAGCTGAATCTCGCAATAAGGATATAGCGCATTTCAAACACTCATCGGGTGTGCAAGATAGCTCATCAAAGACACGGATGGTATTATCAAGCCAGAATTTAGATTTCTCAGCATCGTCAGTAGCTGTGGCTCTAAACTCTTCAGCCCCATACTTCCTGATCTTATCAACAGGGGGTTTGCTTGATCTCATCAGATCAGTGGTCGTAGGCATTACAGGCACCAGGGAAGGATTATTTGAGTTAGGGGGTTGTTGAGCAGCCGGATTTGTACGAGTATACTGGGCAAACCACTCATTCATTAAGGAAAAGAGAGCTTGCCTAACCCCATCCTCTTGATTACTCGCGGATGGTCGAGAATCTACCGGCACTGTCCCTTGCAAGGGAGTAGACGTTATACTCTCAACATCGTCTGCTATGGCTCGCTCGGGATCAGGTTCCATTTACTAAACGAAAACAATAGTTTAACCGTCAGAAGTCATCACACTATCATATATTCACATTATGGCATGTATAGCTAGACTCACACGCGCTACGTTAGTCCTAGAATCTACTAAATTATAGCTCTGATACCAATAAAATGTAACACCCTGCCCATTCCCGTCGCTGGAGGGGTTACGAGGTATTACAGAACCAATTCTTATGTAGACATTCAATCGTACGTTCAATAATCACAATTCGTTTGGTAACTTACCATGATAGCCGAATGCATAACCATTTTAAGTACACATAACACCTAGCTCATTCAAATAAATAACAATGACATTCCATAAGCCTAACTTCAAAGTGAATTTTAAGTGACCTAATTAATCAAGTAGGTAAACCATCCATTTAGCATCGATTCTTATAATTAAAAGTGTTGTATTATAAAAACATACATAACCATTTTTGATATCTTAAAGCTTAGGCCATATTCGCATGGCCATGATTACAGAAGGAAAAAAAAAACATTACAACATCGTCATCCCAAATTTAAAGTCTATACATGCCATAATATTAACTTGAGACTAATATAAAGGGTACCAAAACGTTGCAGGTAGGTGTGATGACTTTGATGATGGCCCCGAGCTTACAACGGATCAAAAGAAATCTAAATAAGAGACAATTAAACACACCAAATGAGTTTTCAACTCAGTAAATTATAAGCAATATAATATAACATTTAACTTGATATATCAAAATGGAAACTAGAAAAGTCGACATTACAATTCACGTTTTGAAGTCGTATTTAATTCCTTATTATCTCACTTTGATAGGCATCTATTTATTATAATATTCCTTTCATCATGTATTAAACCATGACAAAATAATTATGTTCATGCATATACGAGTCACATGTCCAATTTCTTATTTCACTCAATAGCTCTATATCTACATTCAGTTATTACACCTATTGAATTATCAACTGATTTCGCACTCATAGTGCTCGGTCAAAGAAATTCGCACACATAGTGCCATGTTAATCCGCACAGATAGTGCCTTGCTAATCCGCACACATAGTGCTTTCAAATCCGTACACATAGTGCTTTCAAATCTACACACATAGTGCTTTCAAATCCGCACACATAGTGCTTTCATAATAGCTTAATTACCTATGACGGTAAGCAGTGTTCTATCTCACACCCATCTCTGTTCTCATAATATCTTAATTACCTATAATGGTAAGTAGTGTTCTATCTCACACCCATCTCTGTTCTCATAATAGCTTAATTACCTATGATGGTAAGCAGTCTTCTATCTCACACCCATCTTTGTTCTCATAATAGCTTAATTACCTATGATGGTAAGCAGTGTTCTGTCTTACACCTATCTCTATTCTCATAATAGCTTAATTACCTATGATGGTAAGCAGTGTTCTATCTCACACCCATCTCTGTTCTCATAATAGCTTAATTAACTATGATGGTAAGAAGTGTTCTATCTCACACCCATCTCGGTTCTCATAATAGCTTAATTACCTATGATGGTAAGCAGTGTTCTATCTTACACTCGGCTGTGTATATGCTTACAATTAACATCTAATGTTCAGGATATAATACATGTTTAATTACTTAAAACTTACAAATCACAAGCTATACGTACATTAAGTACACATAATAATAAAGAATTAGTTGCTTATAACTTACCTTATTAACGAACGAACGGCCCCAAATCAACTACTCAACAATCTTTACTTTACCCTTACTCGATCCCGTTCTTTTAGACTCATGAGCTTAATTAAAACAAAAGAAATAAATCATTAAATCATCATCCATGTGCCATATTAGATAAAAAGATAATCCATTCAAAACAAGATGTATCTATCCCTCCTCAACCCACATTCGGCATATTATACATATTTATAATTCAACCACAAAGCAAAATCGATGCATCTACCTTACTTGGGTCACATACGGCCATTCAATATATATATATACACTTATTCGAACTCTTACTAAGTTGTATAATATAAATGCACTATTTCACATTTCATCACCCTCATTACATATACATATATCCTTTTTAACAGCCACTTAGGTTCTTTGCACAAATGGATTCATAACCGTATGCTCCTTTTTGTTTAATTAGCCATACAAAGCACCATTTACATGTTTTAAGCTTGTAACTTATAATCATATAAATTTAACATCAAGATGTCTTTCCAACACTCTTACGGCAATTGTTTATACATATACTACAATTCAACTTTTCAACTTGTAATTAAAATATCCCATGACTGAATTTCATGCAATTAAACACTCAAAAATTCTTCAACATGATCGGTGATTTGCTAAATCTTACAATTTTATTCATGAGGACCGAACATTACTAATGCTTTATTTCAAGCCTCTTTTAATCAATTATAACTCAATCACCACACATTTTAACATTCAATTTCTTATTCGGTAACATGAACATTCTCTATCATGTAACCAAATTCCCCAATTATCAAACAACCGTACTATATGTCTAATTAATCTACTTAAACCTTAACCACCCTCCATTACAATCTAAAGCATGAAAACAACCGCCATCCCTAACTATATTTCATGGCCAGAAGCATGAATCATCCCCAATCTAAGAATCCACACATGGGCAATGTTAAGAACTTAGAAATAAATCAAATATCCAAAAATTGCTAAAAACAACATTCAATTCATAACTTAATTTAGCATTATGAGGTGCCGAATGCTTTGAACTTATTTTCTCTCTTCTTTCACCAAGTTTCGGCCAAAAATAAAAGATAAAACATGCTCCGTTGTTTTTAACTCCCACTTTCATATAATAATATATTTTCTAATATGACATAATTCTATCATATTATAATTTATTAATAATAAACACATATATAATGATTTTGGCAACCCTCCATTACCGTACACTATGATAAATGGTTAAATAGCCATGCAAGGACATGCAATTTAATCTTTAACATTCGGTCACTATACCATTTGGCCACCTCATCTTCTAAATTTTACAATTGAATCCAAATTCAATCAATTAAACATGCTAATAATTAATTTCTCCCATTTAATTTATCACACATGCTATTTCACACAAAATGCACACATAATAAAGAATTTAATAATTTATGACGCGGTTTTGTGGTTCCGAAACCACTTTCCGACTAGGGTCAAAATAGGGCTGTCACAAAGACCTTCAAAAAAAAGGGAGAGGCCAAGGCGAAAACTCGAAAAGTACATTTTGAGACCAAATGGGTTTTGAGTCGAAAACCCGAAAGGGGCGGCTCAAATTTTGACAAAAGAAGGGGTATGTGATAATTTTGTCCTCTCAGAATTAACAAAAAAGGAGGAATGTTACATCTTGAAACATCTACAAAATACTATGGATCTCTCAACACCTATTTAGCTCAAAATGATCTTCAAAAAGATTGAATAGAGAAGCTCAGGCTGCGATATCTGGGGCACCTACTTTCCTTTTGTTCATTTTGTATTCCAAACAGTGTTTGTTTCCCTTCATTAATCCAATTCTATTTTTGATAAATTCCAGTTTTGTTCATCATTTTGATCTTTTTTCAAGTATTTTGCATTAAAATAATGATTAATGGACCAATAATACTTTCACAAAAGAAGTTATGCATATTACTATGAAAGCCTCTAAACAATATAGGAACCTGAAAATAGAACTGTTGTTTAGAACCCACCGCGCCTAAGAGTCGGAAACATTTGAAAAGAGGAGTCTAAAATTATGACTATCTCTTCATGATTCTCTGTTAGAGATATCAGTGGCACAAGAAGGCAGGATAACACATCATTGATAGAGCCTTGATGAACAATGAGCATTGACCACCTTAAGCACTTAAAAAAGGAATCATTCTTATGATATTTTCCATTCTTATGACATTTTTGCATTCATGCAAATATCACTCACTCACATAGTTAGGAGCATTTGACTTATTCTGGTCATGGCATCTTAATCATTTACGCACATCGGTAAATTCACAATCCTATCTCCCTGACCAACAGTGGAATAGGTTAAAGACTGTAGATCTTGCCGCCCTAAACAGTAGTGGGGCAAGACCGAAGGTAAATTTTGTATCCCTAAATAGTAGTGGAACATGATTTAAGTCACCATCCTATCTCCCTGACCAGCAGTGGAATAGGTTGAAGATTGTAAATCTTGTCGCCTTAAACAGTAGTGGAACATGATTTAAGCCACCATCCTATCTCCCTGACCAGCAGTGGAATAGGTTGAAAATTGTAAATCTTGTTGCCCTAAACAGTAGTGGAACATGATTTGGGCCACCATCTAATCTCCCTATGCTAAAGATTACAAATCTTGTCTTCCTAACTAGTAGTGGAACATGATTTAAGCCACTATCCTATCTTCCTGACTAGTAGTGGAATAGGTTGAAGATTGTAGGTCTTATCTCTCTATGCAATAGGGAGCAGATCGAAGGGAAAATCTTGCCTCCATAAGCAGTAGTGGAGCAGATTTAAACCACTAAGTCTTATCTCCCTAAGCAGTAGTGGAGCAGATCGAAGCCACCAGCCTTGTCTCCCTGAAGATACAACGGAATAGGTTGAAACTACTAGTTTTCATCTCCTGAAAGTTCTGGCAGAGAAGATCAAAGCTACAAATCCCTTTTCCTTGAAATTACATTAAAGTTTCAGTAGAGAAGATCGAAGCTACAAATCTCTTCTCCCTAAATTTTGATCACCCTCGAAGTTCCAGCAGAGCAAGTTGAAGCTACAAATCCCTTCTCCTTGAGATTACATCGAAGCTATGATTCTTATTTCCTTTAAATTCTAATAGAGAAGGTCAAAGCTACAAATCCCTTTTCCCTGAAATTACATTGAAGTTCCAGTGGAGTAGGTCGAAGCTACAAATCCATTCTCTTTGAAATCCTTATGTCCTTGAAGTTCTAGCGGAGCAAATTGAAGCTACAAGTTTTTATCTCTCTGAAGTTGCGATGGAATAGATCAAAACAATAAGATGCAATGGACTGGAACGTAGCTACTTAAAGAAGAAGAGCACCAAAGAAGTCGGGACTCGGCAAGACCGGGCAAAATTGGCCCTTCTTTAGGTCTTTGCTCTGTTCTTGTTACACAACAACGAGCAAAGAGGGGCAGCTGTATAAGCCCAAATTTACCCGAGCACAATAAAACCAGCCCAACATCATAACTTAATACCCAATACAACAAGCCCAATTACCCCCTAAACTAAAACCTAATTGAGCCCAACCTAACCCTAAGCCCAATACCCAAATCAAACAAAAAAAAGCAAAAAACAAAATTCAAACCCTAGCCACCCTAGGGTCTTCTGCCACCACCTGCTCCACCGGCCACGCCTGCAGCACGCCATTGTCCCATCGCCCATTTGCACCTACAAACACAGAAAAAACATCATTAAAGAACAAGTTGTAAAAAGGCCATAAAAAGCCTTTCAAAACAATGTAATTTTTTCTGGACATTATGAACTAAAAAAAACCAAAAAACAACAATGTTCAAATATAAAAAGCAAGAGAGAATATACGATATAATCAAAAAGAGATTTAAACACCCCAAAATCAGAAACGCAACCCGCATATGGAAAAGGAAAAGAACAAAGGCAAAAACAGGCCAAGGTTTTAATTTATCCTTATTTTCTATTTTCAAATCTGTTTTTACATATATACATATATTAAAAATAATAAAAAAGGAAAATGTTACCTTTTTCGAACTCAGGCCGCCGTGTATGGCTCCCGGTGCTGGCGGAGATGCGACAGTGCGCAGTGGCCCTCCTGGCCGGATTCTGGACTTTGTCCAGAGAGAATTTCCTCCCCCTTCCCTTTTTTTTTTCTTTCCCACGCTACAAATGAATTTTTTTCAAAGAAAAGTTGCTTTTATAGCCTGGTAAAATGACGCCGTTTTGGTCGGCGTCTTTAAGTCCCAAAACGACGTCGTTTCATGCCTGACCCGCGCATGCAACCCGACCCGCCAGAGGATCCACGTGTTTTCACTTCGGTGGAATATTTATGCATGCGGTCCTTCCATTCTTTTATTATTTTGCAATCAAGTCATTTTATTTTTTAATTTGTGCCCTATAATTTATTTTGGTTTTCAATTGAGTCCTCCATGATGCGACGTGCTTTGTAGGTGGGGGTATTTCCCATTTTGGTCCTTCCATATTACGCGCGCACCTCAATTTGGTTCTTTTATCTTTATTTATTCCTGATTTCGCCCCACAGGTTTCGTTTTAAGTTCGATTTAGTCCTTTTTCCGCTTATTTTTACCTTTTTTATTTCAAATTAATTTGTTTATTATTATTATTATTATTATTATTATTATTATTATCTTCTTTTTCGTATTATCATTTACTATTATACTTATCCTATTATTAAGTTAACTATTTTATATCTTTTTTTGTATTTACTTATATTATTATATTATATATTTTCTTTTTGAAGTTATCTACATTTTGTTAATATTATTACCTTTCTTTTATTATTTATATTTAATGTTTTCATTTTCTTATTATTTATTTTCAATTCTTCTTTAAACCTTTTATTTATTCATTTATTGTTTCTTATTAGCTTGTTCCTTTTTATATATTTGTTTATCTCATTAAGTCTTTTGCTCTTATCATCATTATATATGTTATTTGTGATCATGATATTTTTTATTATCATAAATTTTTGCTACATTAATTTTACCCGATGTATAGAGTTCTTTTAAAAATAATCGATATTTCATATTTAGAAATTCGGGAAAGTCATGCCCTAACGTATTGGGTTTCAATTTTTCTCGTTTAATCTAAATAACCGAATATCCTTTTTTTAAAAAAACAAATACATAAATTTTAAAATAAAAAAGCTTATTCTCGAAAATTCGAGATGTCGTGTCCTAACGCATTGGATGTGTTTTAAAAAAAACAAATACATAAATTTTAAAATAAAAAAGCTTATTCTTGAAAATTCGAGATGTCGTGTCCTAACGCATTGGATGTGACATTTTGTCATCTCAAGATAAGAATTTCTAAACCAAGGCAATATTCTGTATTTAGAAATTCGAGAAATCATACCCTAACGTATTGGGTTTTGATTTTCTCATTTATTCTAAGTATCCGAATATCCTTCCAAAACTAAATACGTGAGTTTCAAATAAAAGGCAAGTTTAGCCTCAAAGGTCGAGATGTTGTGTCCTAACGTATTAGATGTGACATTTTACCTTAAGACGAGATACCTTTTGACCCACATTCAATTTATCCAAACGATTTTTATTTTAAAGAGGCATTAATATAAAGAGGGATCGTATTTTAAATTCCTTTCAAGTTTTCAAATCTTCGACACTAAGACACTAATTAATCAACTAGGTACCAATTTTGGGCGTATCGAGGGTGCTAATCCTTCCTCCTGTGTAACCGACTCCCGAACCCGTCTTCCTGATTTTTGTAGACCAAAATCGTTGTTTTGATAAATCAAATTGTTTATTAAAACAACCACTTTTCGAGGTGACCCGATCACACCTCAGCAAAAAGGATTGGTGGTGACTCCCATTTTTCGTTTTCGTTTTCAAAATCCAAGATCGACGACTGTTTTAAAAAAAAATTGTTAAGACAATGAGTATTGTTTTGGTGTTCACCATTGCTGACCTTCTACTCGGTTACCTGACTGGGACCGATCCATAGCCTAAATAGTTCGCACGCGATGAGCTCGCATCCTCTCATGAGCTCGCACAGGGTGGGTTCGCACCACTATGCAAGCAAACCCTTACCTAGAGAACACATGTTAATTCTAAAATAGAGTACGTATTGACATGTATGAAAATTTATTTAGAATGTTACATCTAAGAATAGGAACACATCATATAAATAAAGAATTTAACTCCCTTTGAAGGATAAACATACAAAAACACTCAACAAGTATTATTCCATTGTATTAATCATTGCTTGAAACTCACCGGCCAGGCTTTAAAAGAAAAAACGTAACGATTCAATTACTTAAATGAAAAGATTCATATAATTTAATAACTATTTTTTAATTTTTTTTAAAATTAAATATCTAAAATATAAATTTAACAGGGAAGACTTTTCAAGTGAACTCTATGGCACACCATAAATATCCAAAATTAAAACAAGTTGATTGACTCGTACGTACATTCAGTTACTTAAATTCTTGGACTTCCTTGCCAGTTACAGTTGGAGATATTAAAGGTTAGAATATGACCAATTATACTTCAAATAATAAAAGTTTCCAAAGAGATGAAAATAATAATTTATTTCCACGTGGTAAATTTTTATTAAATGCAAAGAAATTTCAAAATAAAAATGACAATTCAAATATTAAAATAAGAATTTCTCTACATAAGCACGTGACAGACAAATCATGTGAGGGGAAGGCAGTGAGAGGGTACAGGGACACCCCCAACATCCACCTACTACGAATCCAGGGGGCCCTCGTGTTCATTCAAACAAATCTTAAGACAAAATTGCTTAGTCATTTTCAATTATTTATAATTCATTAGGATTTATTCGACTTCCATCTTAATTTAATGCATGGTTATCCTTTGTCACATCTTAATTTAATTTTAAAATTATTTTAATCTTGGGTTTATATTCAAATAGTTGAAATAATTTATTCAATTATTTAAAAATAATAATAAAATAAGATCAGTTTTTGTTATATATACAATTTGATTATAATGTGAGTTCCATTAAAAACTGATATATATCTATTTTTTTATGACTCTTTTCCCTATAAAAGTCAATCGTTTACTTTTTCTTCTTCGTTGATTTTTCATATCAACAATTATATATTTATATTTACATATTTATGGTTGATTAAAATATTGACAAAATAATAATATTTCACTTTCAAAAATTTATGACAAAATATTGACTTATTTGAAACAATTCCTAATTTTACCCATGACTTTATTTATAAATGTGTAGCAACTCTTACTTGGGTTAAATCGATCAAATTTGACTACTAAATTATTTCAATAATTAATTCACATCCAACATTTTATTTTAATATTTTTAAGCTCATTTTAATAATCATTAAACATCTCTAAATATCATATATAATATCATAAAATCAAAATTTGTCCCAACAAAATAAACTAAAATTTTCATAGTTCTCAACTTTTCTATACATATAAAGACTATAATCACCTTATGTACATGCCATTTCTAAGTTCATAATCATATATCAAAAAAATTGAACTTATAACTTGAGGAGTGATGCGATTCAAACTGAAGTAGAAATCCTAAAATTTTTCATGTTTTTACCTTTCACCTATGTGTTTTAAAAAAAATACATTAAGCTCTGTGAATAACTTACTAAATACCAAATTAAATTCATTTACTTACCATTCAAATTTTTTTTCAGTTTAATACAAAATGAACAAAACTATAATTCTAAGTAACATTTATACTACAATGAGAATATAGAATAATTCATTAATACAAACAATTAATCACAATAGGAAATTCAATTATCTAAATATCTTTCTTCATGAACTTTTACATGCACAGATAAACATCCTTTTCTTAATTCACAAACATACCATATTCACTTTTAATTTGTTTCACAGTCTAATCCATTATAACATTATTACTAAATAATTGCTATGAATTTGTTTTTCATTCATTTCAATTTCATTTAAATGATTACTTAAACACTTGATTGACATACATCATTATCACTAATTAAACAAATACGATATTTTGATAATTAAACAATCTCGCTGCAGTATTTAATCTCACCGTCACCGCTGCTTTTAGTCTAACCAAAGGTAAACGCACCATACCTCTAAATTAAGCCTAAGTTATATATAATGCTAAATTTCAACAGAGTTAATATTTATTATTTAAAAATATTATTTATTTTTTTAACAAAGTTATATCTAAAAAAATTATGATTCTACAGAAAAAATATTTTAAGTTAAACTAGAAATGAAAAATAAATAAATTTTCTGTCTTTTTGAAATAGTAAATATTAGCTTTGTTCCAATATGATTGTATCAAAAATTAACTTTATTTCAATTTGATCTTATTTGATTATTTTTGATAATAATACAAGAATTAAATTGATTTGTTTAATAATAATAAATTAATTTAATCCAATCTCTATCATAAAAGGACTTTGTAAATTCAATTATTAAATTTTTTATATTTAGTAAAATAGGTTTTTAGCAGCGTTTGGATAAAAAACACTGTTATAGATCGAGTACTAGGCGCTTTTTGGAAAACGTCGCTATAGATCGAGCATTAGCGGTGCTTTTCGAAAAATGCTACTATAGATCGAGCATTAGCGACGCTTTGCTTTCTGAAAAATGCCGCAAAAAAGTGCTTGGTGGTAAGCTTTAGTGGCATTAGCTGCGCTTTTTGAAAAGCGCCGCTATAGATCGAGCACTAGCGGCGCTTTATTAAAAACGCCGCAAAAACCATTTTTAATTGAATATTTAAATTCTTTAGAAAAAATAATGACAAGTAGAAAATTTTGAAAGTAAATACGTAGAAAAATATATGTTAAAAATGAAAAAATGAAAAAAATATTATTTAAAATAATTTTAAAGTTTTTTGGGTATATGACTGATTGTTTTTTAATTTATATATTAAATAATTTATTATATAATCGTAAAAGAGATAGTATTAATTTTAAAATATTGAATTAATTATCATTATAGTTTAGAGTTTATGGTTTAGGATATATGGTTTAGGGTTTAAGGTTTAGGATGAGTTACTATTTTAAGGTTTATGGATTATGAGTTTAGGGATTATGGTTGATGGTTTATGGTTTAAGGGTTGGGATTTAAGGTTTAAGGGTTAGTAGTTAGTGGTTAGTTGTAACGCCCCGAATTTTGGGCCTAAGAGAAATGGGCTTTGAGTATCGAGGAATTTTGGATTTTTAGTTGAATGGAAAAAAAAACCCTAAAACTCTAAATTCTGTGCACTGAAGTTGGCATGTATAAGTAGCACTGTTAGAATATTAATCTTAAGGTATTATAAGGGTTATTTGAAGTCTTAGGGATAGAGAAGACCATAGGGAAAAATTTAATTTTTGCCTTAGTGGAACCCTAGTCTCAGGTATTAGGCCTCTTAAACAAATTAAGGGGAAAATAGGACACAATTGGGCCAGTGGCTCAGTGGCAAGGTGGCGCCACTCGGGGAGCTATAAGGTGCCGTTATTTTCAGGAAAAGAGGTCCAAGGTTCGAGGCTTAAGAGTGGTGAATTTAGGGACTTTATTTTTGCACATGGAATAAAGGTAGTGGCGCTAGAGTGGACTCTGGAAGGGAGTGTTCAAGAGAGAAATTTAAGGTAAAGATAATAGAGAAAAGATAGGGGATTGAGGTATGGATGTGTTGGCGCTAAATGGAACTCTGGGGGAAAGGTAGTTTTGGCTTTTGGCTATAAAAAGGGGGGTGCCAAATTCCTTTGAAAGGTTCTTCGGTTTTTTATTACTTTTCTTTTTCTCCCTGTTGCCGAATTCTCGTCTCCTTCTCATACTGTTTCCTTCATTGTCGAATACCTTATCATCCTTTTGCCAAAATTTCCATTGGTATTGTGTTCTTCTTTCTCTAAAAAGCTGAATACCATTCTTAATCTCTTAGAACCGAATAGCCCTATCTATTGCTGATTTCTTGTTGTTTTCCTCTATCACAATCGGTTGCTGTTATCTACTCTTAATCAAGTTCTAAAAGTCGGATCTTACTCAGTAGCTATCTAGGCTGCAGGATCAAAAGCTAGATTCGGTAAGTACATAGTCAAACATTCTTTAGTGCATTATGGTAAAAGCCAAAGGGCTTAGCTAACTCTTTTTGTTAACCCTGTATTAACAAGGGTAGGGTTCAAAGATCGCAAGCGTGGTAAAGATTTACAAAGTCTCTGCCGAAAAACTATTCATTCATTTCAGCTTTTGGGTAAGTGATCTTGATCTTGGGATAAGTTGGCCGAATAATATATAGTAAGGGAAATGGTGACTTAAGTGGATACAAGTCACTTATTATTTTTCTTTAACCATTAAGATTGATGCAAATCTAGGGGATATTCGTGAGTAGTAGCTAAGGAAGGGCTATTAGAACTGGTGACACACGGTAAGGTTACGGTAAGGCTTCGATTTTTGGTAAATGTTGTGGTTAAGTGTGAAATTGATTCGAGGTTGGTATTGGTTGTAGGTTGAGGCTGAGGATAGTGTAGCACGTATCATTAAGCAGGTGTGTACATACATTGCACACACGACCAATTGGCAAAAGCTGAAATCTTGAAATGCCGAAATGCCGGAATGTTGAAAAGCCAAAAAGGGTGACACCGGCAATCACACGAGTTTGTGAGCACTCGTGTATAGATATTGATACGATTATCAAGGCCTAGAGAGCGATCTCATGGTCTCGGGCCACTGTTTGGCCAACCGGGCCAGACAGGGCTAAATGAGCCTGCCGAGCCTATGGGCCCAAATTGGCAAAAGTTGTTACGTGAAAATTGAATGATGTATTGATATGGATGTATGATTTAATTATGATTGGGCCTAATCGGCTACATAAGCATGATTGGGCTTAATGGGCTTTATGAACATGATTGGGCTTAATGGGCCTTATGGGATTGTAGAAATGCATGCTAGGGTTTTAATGGACTATAGGCCTAGTTCTGATGAATTCTCAAATTGCATAAGACTTAATTAAATAATTAAAAAAGTCTGTGGACAAGTCACTAGGCTAGGGTGTGGCAATGGATGTGTGCATGTCTAGGATTGGATCTAGGAAGAGCTTGATACTTAAGCGGTCCGAGTGACCCACCTCCTCTTCTCTTGAATCCTACCTGGTGCATAGTGTCTGTTCACTTTAGCCGCGAGGACTTGTTGATGGGCCAAAATCCATAATTAAAACTCGTACTATTAGGAAATTACTAGAATGCCCCTCTAGGGTAGAATTACTAGAATACGCCTCTAGGGTAGAATTACTGAAACACTCTTGTAGGGTAGAAATTACCAAAATACCCCTGGGTAGTGAAATGACGAAAATACCCCTAGGTGCCTAATGTGTGATAATGTATATATATGTTGCATTCATGAAATGTATGTTGCACTTGGGTGGGCTTAATTGAACGGAGGAAGATATGTGAGGACCGCATAGTCGCTTGACGACCGTGGATCCACCGGTGGCTTTAAGCTCATAATATAAATAGCAGCCTTGCTGCAACGTTTGAGTAGTGCTGCTGTTGGTGCTACCTTTAGAGTGTAGGGATGGGTGGGTTAATATTTATATCCCCATAGGAGTGTAGGGTTGGAAGGGAAATGGAGTGCAAGGTTGGATTTGGGATGGGTGCATTGCATTCATGTGAAATTGATGTGATTTGAGGTCAATGTGGGCTAAGTCCCAAGACCACTGATATTGATAGGGCCCGATGTGATATGAGTATATTGAATTGATTTGATTGCCAAGGGCAGTACACACTGAGTTGCGAAACTCACACCTTTTAATTTAATGTTTTAGGTGACCCTCAGTAGATGGCTCGACGTGGGAGAGGACTCGAAGATGGCCACATTACAAGCTATTTAGGAATTTTAAATAATTTTTGAATTACATTATTTTAATTACTTGTTTTTTTATGGGTTGTAATAAGGCCTTGTATCTCCGATTTGAATTTTCATTTGGGTTTATTATTGTTACAACTATGGGATCCTCAAACTTAAATAAATTTTAAAAGTTAATTGTGTTCTTTTTTTAAGTCACAAATTTAAGTTTTTAACCAAGCAATTTTTCCACTAAACATAATTATAAGTAAAAATTTTTTTTTTCAAATAACCTCTTTGATGTGACATCACCAGATTCGGCCATAACGTCTGGGCCGGGTTTAGAGTGTTACATTAGTGGTTAAGGGTTAGGGGTTAAGGGTTAAGAGCTTAGGGTTTAGGGTTTATGTTTTATAGTTTAGGGTTTAGGGGATAGGGAGTAAGGGTTTAGGGTTTAGATTAATTAGTGTGAGCATTGTTATCAATATAAGGGAACATGAGTTTGTGTGTGTGTTGAAATGCATTATTCTCTTTTTTATCAATATTTACTCATTTTATAATTTTTGTCTTAATTTTGAATCATTTCCCCCATATCAGCTTCTTTCTTCCTCTAAATCCCTAAAACAAAGAACAACTATTTTGGAAATCCTTGAACTTAAATCCTCCTCTAAATTCCCAAACCCGAAATCCCTTTCTTTTTTTCCCATTTTATTTTCAGCAAATCCCTGTCGAAATTTTTTTTTATTTTGAAAAACGAGGATCGACTTAAAAAGAAATATGGAGTCGCCACCAATCCTTTTTGTTTAGGTGTGATCGGATCATCTCATAAAACATTTTGTTTTATAAAGCATTAACTTTTTTCTTCGTATTTCAAGAAAATGAGTTCGAAAGTCGATTACGTACAAAGAAGGGTTAGCACCCTCGTACGCCCAAAATTGATACCAAATCAATTTAATGATGTCCTAATACTGAATCTTGAAAAGTTTTGAAAATTCAATTTCTTTGAAAAAGGCTGGAATAACTCAAGTTGAAATTTAAGATTCACTCGTTCCGAAAGGATAAAACGCCACATCCAGTACGTTAGGATACGACATTTTAAACTCTCAAAACTGAGATCATCTTATAATTTCTGGAACATGCAATTAAAATGATATTTATTTGTCATAGCCCAATTTTGCCCCACTTACAACCCAAATTAAATCCTTAACCCAATTATGACAAACCAACCCATACAATTAAAACAAACCCCTAATGCATTTAAACCACTACCCAAAATTCCCAGGCCCGTTACAAAACCCATCAGCCATACAAATTTAACCCAAACCCTTAACCAATTAACCCCAAACTGTTAGACCCAACTAAACCTAAATTATCCTTGGCCCAATTACGACCCAAATACCTATTCAGCCCAACAGCATTCAGAAACCTTAGCCACTGCCGAACTTTCTGCCCACTTGCACCTGGCCTCTGACAGCACCTGCAGCTACCGCCCTTCCGAGTCACATCCCACCGCCCTAGCCTCCATTTGTACCTGCAACACATTAAACAGACGAGACAGAGAATAGACAAGTAGGGAAAAAGCTTGTAAAATAAGGCTATAAAAAGCCGAATGTACCAGTTGGTAAATGGGGGGTGATTGGTACAATAAAAAGATTATCAGTGTAAAAAATGCTCCCCCGATTTTGAACAGGAAAATCAAAAAAGAGAATTAAACCTTGAAGGTGATTTCGCCTTTAGCTTCTGTTTTCTCAAATTCTTTGAATCTTCTTCTGTTATTTCATATATATGTTTAAATATGAGAATAAAAAGAAATGGATAATAGAAAGGGGCTCACCGAAACTGTTGATGCACCGCTGGAGTTCCTCTCCATTTAGAGTCGAGTTCGACAGCGGTTGAGCCTCTCTTTTTGATTCTTTGTGCTTGAGGGTGTTGGATCTGGAATAAAGGCTAATCGGGGTAAGAAAGGGCGCTTGTCTGTCTCCGCTCGAAAGGGGAAAACGGCAGATGGGGGTTCAAAATCCCTTGCTTCCCTCCTTTCGTTTGTGAGCTAAAAAAGGTAAACCTTCGAGCCTCTTTCGACAACGGAGTTAAGCACCCATTCGTGTGAAGGCTAGGCTACCATTCATGGCCTGGGAACGTCAGGTTTCTGACGGATTCAACACCGGTCGAGACCGCCAGAAAGAGAGAGAAGGGAGAGAAGCTGCGATATTAGCTTTTCTTTTCTGAAGTTAGGACTGCAAATGAAAAAATTTGGGTTTAATCACCCTTATTGAAACGGCAGTGTTTCAATCTGTCCCCCACGAGCCAAAACGGCATCGTTTTAGGGGACCCAAACTCGACCCGCTTTCGAACCCATCAGACCCGCGTGTTTTTGAGTTATGGGCTAATTGCCCATTCGGTCATTCCGTCTTTTCATGTCTCAAAATCAAGCCTTTGATATTTTATAAATTGGCCCCGTAATCCGATGCGTGTTTCAATTCGATCCTCTTTGTTACAGTGCATTTCAAACCAGTGGGCATATTTCATTTTTAGCCCTCCGTTGTTCCTCGCGTATTCATATTTATCCCCCGACTTCCCTTCATTTTCAGATTTGCCCCAAAATTCGCCTTTTCTTTCAATTTCGTCCATTTTCATCTTTTAATGTTATTTATTACCTTTATTATTATTATTTGTTATTTCTATTATCATATCCATTATTTATTAATGTTTTTTTTTTATATTTATATATATTATGTTTCCTTTTTATATTATATTTTTAATACTTCATATATCATATATTTTTTTTATGTATATACCTTTTAATATAATGTTCTAATATATTTACATATGCTTTTAATATTATTATTGTGTATATATTCTTAATGTATATGTATGCATATAGTTTTGTTGATAGTTTGTTTTTTATTATTCCTAATATCTATTTCATGTATGCACTTTTGATACTATATTAAGTACATATTTTTATAAATTATATATACTTTTAATATTATATTATTTATATGTATTCTATACATATTATCTTGTGCATTTTCATAATACTATAGGATGTACATTTTTTTTTACATTTTACTATGTATTTATATTTCCTATGTTATCACTTATGTATATTCAAATACTATTTTCAAATATTTCTTTAGTATATTTTGCAATACGCATATTTTTATTAGTATTACATCATTTATATATGTGTATATTTTACATATTATCTTATATGTATATATATATTTTTTATTTTTATTTATATATTTTTTTTCATATTATTTCATATTTTAATACCCTGTTATGTGTATATTTTTGTACAATATATTGTGTATACATTTCATATTGTTATATATATATATATATATATATATATATATCCTTTCTAATACCCATATTATACTGTTTAGTATCGTTCGTTTTCGTTAATGTTGTGAAATTACTATATATTCATTATTGATCGTATATTCGCGTCTTATCTTATCATTTGCATGTTTCAAATTTAATATCTGTCTAGATTGTCTCGCATTACAATATTGTTACAAATTCTTGCATCGTTTTCAAAATACTTTTTCATGTTTTTTTCAAAAATAAGGCAACATACTGGTTTAACATTAAATCGTCGATTTCATCGCTATGTTGGGTGAAAGTCGACGGATCGTGTTACAACGGGATGTCCTTCTAAAAAATCAAAAACTCCAAATTTCCTATTGTTTCAATTGAATCACGATTAAGTTTCATTTTGAACTCACTTTTTTTAAAATCAAGACAACATGTGTTTATTAAGATACCAATTTTGGGCGTCGCGGGGGTGCTAATACCTTCCCCGCGCGTAACCGACTTCCGAACCCTACTTTTCTCTGAATTTTGACGCAGACCTAAACTCGGCCTTATTCTACCCGAAAATAAATCTTTGTTAAAGAGAGGTTTTATTAGGTGTCCGATCACACCTAGAAAAAAGATCGGTGGCGACTCCCTTGTTTTAATAAACTCGAAATTCAGATTTCAAATTTCCAATAAATCGCCACAATTAGCGACCAAAGCTACCAAGCACATTTTTACGTCGCTACATAGTTATTAGGTTAAACGAAAAAACCGAAACCCAACACATTAGGGCCCAATTTCTCGAATTTCCAAACACAAAACATTAGCTTATTTTGAGAAGTTTCAAGTAAAAGTGACTATAAAAAACAACTTGAGATGCATTTGTTTGATTTGTTGGAAGTAAAGAAAATGAAATGATCAATTTTGGGAAAATGAGTTGGTAATCTCAATCACAATACAATACACGAAAATGGAAAGCAAAGTAACAAATATGAAAAATATAAATAGACAACATGTTATACAAATAAATGACAATAATATAAAGATACAAATATGTAAATCAAAACACATCCAACGATGATAATCTTACAACATATACTATTTAACATTTCTAAATAAAGACTAGTGAATATAAAAAATATTTAACAATGAAACAAAAAAGAAACTTTTAAATAGTAATGAACAATGTTAAAACAAATGATGTAAAGGAAGAGAAACTTGAAAATCAACAATGTAAGAAAAAAAAATTTAAAAGTGAATTATATGTATATGAACAAATAAATCATGCAAAAAAAAATTGAAATAAATCATAAAATGAATACAAAAATGTATAAAATATAATATCTAACATATAAATGAATTTCAAAATAAGTATTATAGAAAGAAATTTAAAATTAATGTTATACAAAACAATTTAAAAAAAATTTATAAATAAAAATATAATATAAATTAAGTTCATAAAAATAATAATGTGTGCTATATAGAATTTTAAAACAAATAATGTACGTATATAAAAACAAATTTAACATAAATGAATTATATAAATGCAACAATTAAAAATATACAAATATACATAAAAGATAACAATCTATATAACACGAAATCAATGGTATACAAAATAATTTAAAACCAAATATATTAATCTAAGGATAATAATATATATAAAATGAAAAATTTAATATAAATAAAGTATATATACAGATAAATAATGAAAAATATTTGAGATAAACAAAATATAATTTAAAATAGGATTTTTTAAAAGAAATAAAATATATACATATATAAATAGATTTAAATGAAGAAAAATACATAAATTAATATGAAGTCAATAATATATACCTAGGGTAAAAATAATTTAATGCAATTTATATATGTATATATAAAATAATAATGTATAATAGTATTTAAATTAAATATCATATAATAAAATAATAATGTATAAGAGTATTTAAACTAAATATCATATAAATCTTTAAAACCAAGTAATGTACAAAAGAGAAATTTAAAATAAATATTTTATACCAAAACAATTTTAAAAAATATATACAAATGTAAGTATAAAAAAACAAATTAAACCATGTAGAATAAGTAATATAGTTCAAATAATTTGTTAAAATAATTTCTAAGGAAAATGAATAATAAATAAATTAAAAAAATAAAAGAATTTCATAACTTAATATAAGAAAGACTCAATTGAAACAAATACAAACGACCAAGGGGTAATTAATAAATAACCATTGAAACAGAAAGGAGGATCAAAACACAATGCGCATGAACTACCAAGGATCAAAATTGAAAATGCCCCGAATCTCAAAACGCGGTGTTTAATCGCAGACCGATTTGAAATAGCACACAAATTATAGGAGAAAATTAAAAAATACAAAGAAGTAGAAATAGGATTTAATCAAATGCCAGCGCAAAATGGAGGGACTAAGTGCGCAAATATCCCTTCACTACAAGAACACGCGAATCTTGAGGGCAACGGTTGGGTTGAATCGGGTCACCTTATACAGCACCGTTTTGGAGCCATTGAAACAGGCCTTAAACGGTGCCGTTTCGTTCACTTTATAAAACAAAAACAAACTCTAAAATTTAGAACCCTTAGCCGCCTCTGAAAAAAAAAACAGAATGAAATTAAAAAAACCTAAACCATCCAACCCCCCCATATTCGGCCGAATCAAGAAGAGGCCATCCGATCAACCAATCTGCCACTGAAATCGGCGAATGGCGTCACGTGCAGGTCAAAAGTGACCCTATTTGCTAGCATACCCGAAAGCTTGGCCATTTTCACCGTTCAAAACCCGCATTTAAACTTCGATTTCAACGAAGTAATAGGGATTCGACGGCGGTGTTAAACAGATAAGTTCTTTCTCTTTTCTTTGTTTTGTTTTACATGCAATCACAAAAAAAAGTAAGAAATCGAAGAAAAGAAAAGCAATCAAAAGCTAGAAAAGGAAAAAAACCGAGATTGAAAATCACCTTTAACACTATGATTTTTTTATTTCTATTTGCTTATGTACGTGCGTAATCCTCTACATTTGTTTTCAATCGGCCTTTTTATAACCGAAACAAAAAATGAAAAGAAGAAATTACAAAATATTTCATACTTTCAGTAATTTTTGGCTATTTGTTAACCCCTCTATTATTCGCTATAAATCTATTTCTCAATCTTCTCGTAGTTCGGCCTCGTGCGGAGGTTGCAGATGTGGCCATGACGAGGCTGTGCGTGGGAAGGAACCACTCGTGGGCAGAGGTGCAAAGGCTTCCCGAAGCTTCCATTTGCCTAGGCCAATTGGGCTCATTTCAGAAGCGGGTTATTGGGCCAATAGGTTTTGGGTTTCTATTCGGGTCTCGGGTTAGGTTTATTTTAATTTAATTTGGGCCAAAGTTCTGTAATTTGGACTGATATTTGTTTTGGGCCATTTTGAAATATTGTTGTAAATGGACTTTTATTTTTTTGGATTTATTGGATTTTGTTTTTAGTTTTTGGTTTAATTTAATAGGCCGGGCTAAATTGGCCTATTACAATCCCTTTCCCTGAAATCGCTAACATTTTCCCCAAATTCCCTAAAGGCCCAAAAAAACGCCGCTAAAAATTTGTTTTGCTGTAGTGATAACCTCTCAACCAGTGACAAGAATATTGTGACACGACATATTTAACATGAATGACGGATCCAAATGCAAGACACTACACTCATTGTCATAACAACTTACACAAATTAGATACGTGATACCAATGTAAAATCAAGAAACATGGTACATAGTGCGTAATAAATATTCAATGCATAAAAATAGTAAGCAATTAAACATAATAAAATGGCATTCTAACATACCATTACCAAATTCCATATTACACAACAATGATCACATAAGCATATATCATCGCATCAATCCACCATCAAGGTATTTAAGCAACGTTCATCATAATATTTTAGGTGTACATCTTATATCATCTTCACATATCAATAACCAAGTTTTATTATCATATTATAATTTCATATTTAGCTCTTATTAATTGATTTAAGATTCAAGGATAGATACATAGATTAATATATCGATTTACGCTTGTGATCCAACAAGGAATTGGAATTAGTGGTATGTTCTCAACCCAATAGGGAATTAAAAAACTCTCCTCAACTCAATCATTGTCTTTCCCCTTTGTTCTTGAAGCTCTACCTGGTTTAGAGCTAAATACTTAGGGCCTGTTCTTCATTGCTTAAAAAAAATACTTCTGGAAGAAAAACTATGCAGAACATGCTGCTTTTGGTTGAAATTTTTAGCTTTACAGAAGTGCTTTTCATTGGTTAAAAAAAAACACTTCTGGAAGAAAAGCTGTGCAGAACAAGCTGCTTTTGGCTGAAATTTTTAGCTTTTCAGAAGTGCTTTTCAAAAGCACTTCTGAAAAGGAGAAGCTAAAATTTTTAGCTTTTCCTCTCTCAAAAGCACTTTTGGTGCTTAATTACTTTTTCACCCCTCCAATAACATAGTAATTTCTTTTTTTTTTCTTGGTGTTTAATTGCAAATGTGTTAAAATCATTATTTAAAAATAAAAAATATTTTTTAAAATACTAATTACAAATATTTAATTGTTATATTTAAATATTTAAAATATAATTTATATATTCTAATTAAATATAAATAATTAATATTTATTACTTAAAAATATTTAGAATTTATATTTCATATATTAAAATATTAACAAATTATAATAATTTTTTTATATTTTTACTAAAATATAATAATATTAAATAATTTAAGTATTATTTAAGTGCATATTTGTTACTTGATAACAACATGTCTAAAATTGACATTTTATTTCTCAAAAGCACTTTTTGACAGTAATGCTAAATACTCTATTTTTAAATCAAACTTTTTAAAAGCACTTCTCAAAAGTACTTTTCCACGGCACTTCTCAAAAGCACTTTTCAAAAACAGTACCAAACTAACCCTTAGCATATTCAACTTGAAAGGTTCCACCTTTCCTATACCAATGGCTTCTAAATGAACCTCATGAAAGTTAGGCAAGTGGCTAAAGATGTTCATGGGCTAAGCAAAAGTATCATACTAACACACATTATACTTGCCTGAGTTTAGCTTGGCTCAAAATATGAACCTAACATTTTGTCAAAATCTGTCCATATTTTTATCCAAATCCTCTTCAATTTTAAATGAATTTTCAAGCTTAAATAATTAACTCAACCCATAAACACTCAACTCATTGCATTGCATATTTTCTTCCCTCTCCTTTTTCCCTTCGTCGAGTGCATGGAAAGCCAATTCCCATTCTTTCCTTTCATCTTCTCTCTCCTCTCATCGTGGATCACAATGCAATGGGATTCATGTCTTATTCTAAGAAGCACACGATGCAACATAATGCCACTCATTTTATTTGCTTGACCACCTAACTTGCAATTATCTAATAAAATGTTATTCTAAATATGATTATATCAACCCATCTCCATGCTCCATTATCATCTACTTAACATGTTACCCATCAATCTCCTCTTTTATTAATTCACTTAATTATCAATTATAATTAATCTATAATTATAATTTTAATGGCCATGATTTTATCTTCATCTACTTAGTGGGAAATTATGGCTATAACTTGGTTTTGATTTAATTACTCACATGTCCTCAGTTAAATCCCTCATCTAATCCCTCTAATCTAATTACTTTATAATTTAGTCATTATGCATAATTATTAACTTCTCTGATAATTTACTTAATAATTCTCTTTCTCTATTTTCGTATTCATCTTGAAAATCTCTCAATTTATTATTTATTTTGGAAAAGCTTAATTTAAGATTTTGACCTCAAAATTTAATTTTTTTTTTCAATACCAACAAAAATTGAATCATTGCAAATATCAAATTATAAATATATGAAAGCTTATCTTCATCCTTTTGTCAGGGACCGAACGTAATGAAGATTACTTTCGACATTATTATAGCAGTCAATCATAAATGGTCTGATGAGGTTGTTGTAACCAGAAACTATATGTATTTATTTTTAGGCTAAAATTTTATTCGCATGCATATAATTATTAGTAGATTTATTAATTGAGTTAGTGTATTTCAACTAGTACAAACAACGCATTACATATAAGTAAAAATCTATAATGCAAATTTAAATCGTTAAATACAAAAAAATTAATTCCGGGAGGAGACATTAGCTACAGTAACTCACTAGTGGCACCCCACTTCCATCAATTATTGCGGCATGATCAGTAATTCATTGAGACTCAAAGATAAAAATACTAATATTTAATTATTTAATAAAAAAAGTTAAATTATTAATTTACCAACTAAAAAATATTTTACTGGTGCCATCTGACATAATAGCGGCACTAAAAAAATTCTTTTTATTTTAAAAAACTAACCATGCCGCAATGATTGTGAGAAAGTGAAGGTGGTGCCGCTGGTTGGTCAGGTGACACAGGCGGGTTACTATAACAAATGACTATTTCGGTAATTAATTTTTTTCCTATTCTATTTTGGTAATTATTTATTTATTTTATATTATTTAGGAAAAAAAGACTTCCTTTATTTTTATTATATGATAAAAAAGGCATTTAATTACTAAACAGTTGGAAATTAATTTAAATATTAAAAAATATTAATTTTTTCATTTATTTTTTGGTGATTTGACAAATTATGCAAATTCAAGGGCTAAAAAGATGAAAAAATAAATGAAAAAAAAATGACTCTATATTATAAAGTTGAAGAACCAAATAATTTATTATGCTTAAGCTTTTTGAGAATCAAGGATGAGGAGTGAAATTACAAACCCAAATTCTAAAATCTATAACACAATATTATTGCCACTAGGCCACAATGTTACTATCCACTTATATTAAATTTTTATCTTTAAATTACAATTCATATCATATTATACAATTTTTTTTAGTGTCATAAATAACATCTTACATACATAACCACCCTTTAACCCTCGTTAGGTTTTGCGCATAAGACTTTGATTTGGTGATAAAGTTGAAGCTCACTATAAATTGAAAATAAATAGATTATTTAATAAATATTTAAAAATGATATTTTGTCAAAATAATAGCTATTTAAAGCCATGCTAATCTAATTTAAACTCTTATATACATATTAGTAATTCTATCACAATAAAAATTAAATATTTGAGTAAAAACTATTAAATAATAAAACATATAATTTGAAATTATTAATAACACATATACAATATATAAAGTTGATTTGTGACACAAACTCAATTGATAATAATTTTTATACTAAATTATGACACATTCACGACATGAATGAAAAAAAATTCTATTATAAAATCCAATTAAATTTTAAAATTAATATATTTAAAGTTGAAAACTCATCATCATATTATTTTATTAAAAATTTGAAAAGATAAGAACATCGTCAAATTAATATTTATTATCCAATTGATTGTTTATTAAAGCTTCTATATAAGGAAGTAACATTAAAGAAAGAAATCAAATTCTGCATTTCAACTCCTCCTCCATCTCATTGTTGGTCCAATAATAATGGAAATATGGTATGTTTGGGTTTTCATAATCTCTTTTTTGAGTGTAAGTGTAGGCAACTGGATTTATAGGTGGAGAAACCCTAAATGCAAGGGCAAACTCCCTCCTGGTTCCATGGGATTCCCTCTTATAGGAGAGACCCTTAGCTTCTTTGCCACTTCCAACTCCATTGACATGCATCCTTTCATTAATGAAAGATTGAAAAGGTAATAAAACAACCCTTTAAATTCCGTTTCATCTGCGTAGGTCAGTGCATTAAGTATCTCATTTTTTCAAATATGGTTTTAGATACGGTCCATTGTTCAAGACAAGCATAGCCGGTCGACCGGTGGCAGTGTCATCAGACCCCGAATTCAACTACTTCGTGCTGCAACAAGAAGGGAAACTCGTCGAACTCTATATGATGGATTCCTTTTCACAGATGGTACACCACGATAACATGAGTAACATAGGTGGCTACTTCCACAGGCATCTACGGCGCTCCATTCTCGGTCATTTCGGACATGAGCCACTGAAACGTAAGCTGTTGTCTGAGTTTGAGGATGTAATAAACCAAGAATTACATAAGTGGACCAATCTGCCAGAGGTCGATGTAAAACACCAAACTGTTCCCGTAAGCAATTATAGCACATATACATAACCAGATAATCCAAGAATGAAATATTGTAGTAAAGATAATTATAGATTGTTGGTTTGGGTATTTGCAGATGTTATTTGATTTAGCCTCACAGATCGTGATGAGTCATAAACCAGAAGAAAATTTAGGTGAAGATTTAAACAACATGTTGCAATCACTTATGACATTTCCTATATATATCCCTGGGACAACTTTCTACAAATGTATACAGGTAAAAACATACCATTAAATATGAATTTCATCATGAATCCTTCTAGGGTAAACACTACTAAATATATATCTTTGACTGCAGAAGAAAAGAAAAGCAATAAAGCTGACAACTAGGGTTTTAGAAGAGAGGATGAAGGGGTACTCTTGTGATAACTCAGCAGAAGGTTGCAATAAAAAGGGAGATTTTTTGGATGAAATAGTAGGAGACATTGGGAAAGAAGCATTTTTGACGAAGGAATTCGTGCCTTTCCTTCTGTTTGGGCTACTCCTTGCTACTGTCGAGACTATTTCTCCCACTATCACTTTGGCTACCATGTATCTACTGGACAACACATCGGCTTTGCAACAATTAACAGTTCGTTCCTTCCTTTATATGCTTTTAACTTATTATTATTGCTTTTAATTAAATTAATATATACTTAAGAATTTATATTTCTTTTTGCTAAGTGAATATTTTAGATAATTGGTGGGTTTATTTATATAATTTTTAATAATATAATCTGAGTTTTAGGTTTATGTTATATATTCGGATATTAGATGAGTGTACATGAATATATGCAAATTTTATAGGTATTAAATTAATATCGTTTTTCTCATTTAATTACTTAAAGGTTTTTTTTTTTTTTTTAAATGGGATCTACAATTTCATCTCATTTTATCAGTACAGCATCTAATGGAACATGTTCTGTGTGGCATAGTATTTGGTTGAGACTGTATGTTGGGTAAAATAGAAAAATTTGATAGTTAATCTATCACTTTTGACACACACAAAAATAGGTATCTAAGTGAAAAAAAAATATAGTTTGAGGGTTAATTTTGTATTTAAATATTTTTGTAATTTTTTAATATATCTGAAAGTAGAAATGCTTATGGCCAGATTTAGGTCGAATTTAAGCATGATATTAATATTTTTTATGTTTGCTCAAGCTTGGCCCGGCCCAAAATATAAGCTTAAAATTTTGCACAAACCTGCCATATTTGTAAAAGACTAATCCAAGCCTACTTTAGGCTCACCCATATTATTTTTAAAAAAATATATTTATATTATATTATATTATATTAATATTTAATAAATTTATACATTTTTTATTTATTGAAATTTTTTATATAGTAATCTTAACATTATTTTAATGTTTACATTAGAGTAGTATTATATATTTAGTATAATTTTTTTATGTATTTTAAATTATATAAAATATAAAAACAACATAATATAAAGTATTATAAACTTAAAATAGATCGGGCCGAGCTGAGCTCGAGCCTTGAATGTTCAAGCTCAAGCCTAACTTATATTTTAAATGAGCCTAATATTTTTATTCAAACCCTTTTAAATTTCGAGGAAACCTTTAAACTTAATTGGATAATTCAACCAATCATCAGATGTACTTAGAGGTACCTACTCTTGTACTTGTGTCGATGTACCTGGTGGTACATTATTGTAAGAAAAGCGAACGGCTCAGATAGATTTGGGGTTTAATTCTTTAGGGTTTTTTTTGTTATAAAAAATAATCAGGAGCAGGCTTTAGGGTTTTTTTGTTATAAAAGATAATCAATCAGGAGCAGGGTTAGAGGTAAGCAGAGGCTAAACCAACTAAAACCGGTAAAATTGTAATTAAGTCTTTAAAAGTAAAAATTATAATTTTAGTTTAAAAAAATAATAATTTAATTCTGATTTTCTTTGAAAAATTTTGGATATTAATATGTTAGTTTTTAAGAAATGAACCAGGAGGAGCATGAGGAAATTCTAAAGAACAGAGAAGATGCCAATTCTGGACTTGTATGGGAGGAATACAAATCCATGACGTTCACTCGTTACGTGAGTTAATTGATTGATTATGCTAACTTTTTTAATAAATAAATTTAGGCCATGTTTGTTCATTTTTTTTTTGTTGCTATTTTCAGGTGATTAATGAAACACTTAGGTTAGAAAATATTCTTCCAGGGATGTTGAGGAAAGTTATAGCTGACATTCACGTCGATGGTAGATAACAATATATATATATATATATATATACATATATTAAGATAAACTATTAAAATAGTCACTTTTGTTTCTCTCATATTATATTTTAATCACTGAACTATTAATTTCCGTTAACGGTTTAATAGTTAGTTGACATGACACGTTAAATAATCATTTCAAATAAAAAAATTTAGGTTAAATTATATAATTGGTCTCCATATTTAGGTTAAATATATATATATATATATAACCAATTTATTTGAATATATTATAAACAAGTGTGATTCATCCTTTAAATAATAAAATTAAAAATATAAATATTGCAGGATATACAATACCAAAAGGTTGGATCCTATTGGTTATGCCCACAGCTCTTCATCTGAACCCTAATATATATGAAGATCCTCTTACCTTCAACCCTTCAAGATGGAAGGTATAATTATACTCTTTCCCATGGATTAGATCTTAAATTAAACTTTGGGAGCCATTAATTATAATTTTTCATTTGTTATGATATTTTTAAAAATAATAAAATGAATAAAGAACATTGGGAGCAATGGAATGGCAAAGAACTTCATACCATTTGGAGGAGGGAATAGGCCGTGTGCTGGTGCAGAGTTCAGCAAGGTTCTAGTGGCTGTCTTTTTACATGTCTGGGTCACCAAATTCAGGCATGTTTTTTCATTATTTTGTATATATTTTTTTTAATAATTTAATCCAAAGAATCTAAACCAAAAATGTTTTGCAAATTTTATTGAACAGGTTCACAAAAATCAAGGGAGGGAACATGGTTCGTTCACCCGTTCTGGAATTTACAGATGGTTTCTACGTTAATGTTTCAGAAAAACATTGTTAAATATATATATATATATATATATTAAAATGCTATAAATATGTGAGTTCAATGCTAATGTTTTGATTTTATTCATAACATTAAGCTAAATTATATATTAATAAATATTAGTAATAATTTCAGTTTACAAGTGCCCATATGTATGTTCGGACATGCAGTTATGATTGTACTATATTTATTGATCATGAATGTATCCATTCTGTGTTGTGAACATGTTCACCATCATCTTTTATTAATACCATAAGCTCAAGCTCAATGACTCAACAACAACATATTCCTCTTAAACTTCAATTGAAGATGACCTTGAAAGTTCCAAAGTAAAATTTTCATGGATAAAAAATATATATATATCGATTTTTTAATTTAGTTATTCTATAATATTTAATTAACAATGTTTGATTTTAAAATGTTATTGGTAATTGTGTCGTGTTTTTGAAAAGAAGAATAAGAAAAACTTTAAACTCATCAAATCTTATATATCCCAACCTTATAAGAGTAGTTTTGCTTTTAAAAATCAAGTTTGGGAATGGGATGAATCAATTTTTCCTTTAAAATTGTATTGATACTTGATACCATCTTTTATTATTATTATTATTTAACTTTTGTTTAATAAAAGTTTGAGATTTACTAACGAAAAAAATTATAAAATGCCACTATATATTTGGGTGAGTTTGGGCATAGATTTAGCGGCATTTGTAAGTACAACCATCGCTAAATACTTGAGGACTCGATTTAATAAAAATATCCACATTTATTTGAGTCAGGTAAATTTCGAGACTGAAATTTCTTTTAGGAAGGTAGAGTTGTAACGCCCCAACAATTTGAGTTTTGATTTATTGTTGTGTGGAGGAGTTTCGATTAAGTTTAAACACTAAGAAATAAATCTAATTAGTTGGGGATAGAAGTGTGCATGGGTCAAGCTGGGCCGAGTTCAACTAAAAATTTAGGTCCCGTCTGGCTCGAAAAATGGGCATAAAATTTTGCCTAAGCCCGACCCGAATAAAAATATTAAAACCTAGGCTCGACCCGGCCCGCCCATATTAATTTTTATATAATTTTAAAAATATATAATACATCAAAAATATTAAAAATATCAAAATAAATATTTCCCAACAAATTGAAAATAAATTTTAAAAAATATGTATACTTAAATAACACTAAGATAGATACAACTTAACAAGCAAATGCCTCTAAAATAATAACAAAATTAACAAATATCTTTAAAATAATAACAAACTTAACAATAAAATAAATTTTATACAATATCCAAACAAAAACAACAAAATAGTAGTAAAATAATAGTAAAATGGTAGCAATATAATAGTAAAACAGTAGCAAAATAGGGACAAAACAATAAGAAAATAATATTAAAAAAATATTTTTTTGTCCTTTAGTGAATTTGGGCCAGGTTGGGCCCAAGCCCGCGCAAAAAAATGCCTTACTCGAGGCCCGACTCATTTTTTAAATGGGCTTTATTTTTTTGTCCAAGCTAATTTTTCGAGCATATATAAACTCTCTCACATTTCGAGTGACCTGACTCATGAACAGATTTAGTTGGAATATAATTTGTATTTTTTGAAAATAAAATAGTTATTTTATTCTTTTATCTTTATTTTTCTCTTTCCCTCAACTTTCCCCACGTTCAATTTGTGGGTTAGTTTTTTATTTTTATTTTTATTTTCCTTCCTCTATTTTCACGTCTGTTATTCATTCTCTACTCTTTGGTTCTCTTTGATTTTTCTTGGTTGCAATCATTGCTCTCTTGCATTCTTGTCAATGTTGGATTCCTTGGTTTCGGTTGTAGGCTTAAATTGTTAGGGGTAAGATTCCATCATCTGCTACTATGATCTTTTGTGGAATTGATGTGGGCAATTGGGAATTATGGAATTGTGATAGTGTAGTGTAAAATTCGTATCCTTGCAATATCTTATTAATCCGCTACGTTTTTAGGAGATGATCAAGAGGGAAGAGGCGTTTCTTCAGTGATTTAAGGGCATGTGTTGCTGTTGCATGCTTGGGTAAGCGTTTGGTTTTGTTTTGGGGTTGTGTAGCTTCGTTTGTAGGTTTGTTTAGTAGTTTTTGGATGAATTGACGATGGTGTTCTCTGAATGAGTTTGTTTTTGTTATTGATTTAAGTGTTCTAATTGTTGTGTTTAGGTTCTGGAAGTCTCGTGGGGGTTTTTGTATCGAAATTGAATCAGGTATGTAATGAGAAACTCGAAAAACAGCGAACAAATATGAAATTTGATCTTCTGTTAATATAATTTCCTATATTTATAAGTGTAGTTGAGTTGTCATATGATAATTTAAACTGAGAGTAATATTATATACGTATATGATTTGTATCTGAAATGTTATGCGTGATTTCTGCTCTGATTGTATCTGATTCTGGGGTAGGATATAATATGTGGTGGAAGTGTTTCTCTGAGAGACATATCTCGCCCACTATACTGGAAGCGCAGTTGCAAATAATCTGAAAAGTGTCATATCGACACTGAGTCATGTGTAGGGCTGGATGAGTATTTAATACTCTATATGGAGTGTAGGGATGGTTAGAGATGATGTGTAGCGGATGGGGGTAGAATTGTAAATTTGTATATGATTATGAGTTTGTATAAGATATACGTCTGTATCTGCTCTGCTATGTAATAAATCTAAAATTAAATATGAAATTTTGTTTTCTTTTAAGTTACACACTGAATTATGAAAACTCACTTTCAGGTAACCTTCAGACGTATGTGGGGAAACTTGGTTATAACCATAGTTTCATAAATTTAGTTTGTTTAAATTTGGGTCTCAGAGTTTTATAAAATTTGGACTGTCTGGATATTTTTGATGGTTTTGGGTTTTGGACTTTAATTTCGTTTTTCGCAAAATATCGTTGCAAAATAACCAACTTTTAGAAAACGTAATAGAACATGGTTTCAACTAAACAATTAATTAAGAATAATTTCTTCTAAATCGAAGATTTTTTTAGTAATAGATGTCGAAACTATGTTTTGAAAAAAGGGAGAATCGACTTTGGTTTGAAAACAAAAATTAAAGTGGGAGTCGCCACCGATCTTTATTAGGTGTGATCGGATCACCTTTGTTTTAATAAAATGTTTTGGTTTACTAAAACGGTGTTTTTGGTCTACGAAATTCGAGAAAACAGGTTCGAGAGTCGGTTACGTGCGAGGAAGGATTAGCACCCTCGTCACGCCCAAAATTGGTACCGAATAGATCAATTAATGTCCTAATGTCGAAAAATTTGAAAAGGTTTTGAAATGTGATCCCTTTTGAACGTTTTATAACGGATTTTTAAGATTCACTCATTTTGAAAGATTAAAATGTCACATCCAGCACGTTAGGATGTAACATCTTAAAGCTCTCAAACTCGAGATCATCTCATCATTTTAAAACATGCAATTAAAAGGGTATTTAGCTATTTAGTTAAATGAAGAATCGCAACGCAGCATGTTAGGGCACAATTTTTCAATTTATCCAAATACTAAATATTGCCTTGTTTGTTGAAATTAATAAAAAAATATAAAAAATATAAAAAAAAACATTTCTAAAACGATAAAAAAACTAATAAAATCATTGTAAAAAATGCAAATAATGATATAATTAATGAAAAATATTAACATGAAATATTAGAATATTAGAATAACAATAACAATGATATTTACAAAAAAAGAAAATAAAAAAAATAATGTACTAATATAAAATAAGAAAAATAATATATTTGGTAATAATAACATAAAATAATAATATGTACATAAAAGTAAAATATATATATATATATATATGCATATAATAAAAGTTATGTACATAAAAGTAATATATATATATATATATATGCATATAATAAAAGTATGTACTAATAATAATAATAATAATAATAATAATAATAATAATAAAAGAAAATATTAAAAAATGTACATAATAAAATATTAATAATAATGGAAAGAAAATAATAAGTATAATATGATAATAAACATAATACATATATATATAATAGTAAGAAACGTAATAGAAATAAACTAAATAATATAAGTAAATACAATAGTAATAATAATAATAATAAAAGAAAATAATAACAAAGAGTACCGATTAATATAATAGGAATAATAATATGTTAATAAATTAAAAATAGTATGAAAAGAAAATAGTATCAAAATACTAATAATATAATAGTGATAAGATATAGAAATTAATAAAACCTCAAAAATAATATTGAAAATAATCATTAATAATACTATATAATAAAATATACATATATACATGTATAATAAAAATATACGCTAATAATAATAATAATAGTATTAATAACATTAATAATAGTAAATATAATAATAAAACTAAGATTAAGAATCATTAATTTAATAATAAAGAAATGAAAATAAACAAAAAGGACATTTGGGCAAAATTTAAAAGGAAATAAAAGGAAAAGGATCAAAATGCAACACGCGCGTAACTTGGAAGGATCGAAATGGCAATTATCCCTTCCCCCCAAAACGCATCGCAGCATAGGGGATCAAATTGCAAAACGTGTCGAATTCGGGGCCTAATTAAAATAAAGAAAAACTTGATTGCTAAATGCAGAAAAAGCGGAAGGACCGCGCGCGCAATTAGACCATTATACAAAAACACGCGAATCTTGAGGCGGGTCGGGTCGGACGGATCGAATATAGGCCAAAACGACATCTTTTGGGGGTTGAATGGCTAACCCCAAAACAACGTCGTTTTGGGGGGCTATAAAAGGCTTCATTTCTTCAAAAAAAATTCATTTCTTCATTTGAAAGGAAAAAAAAAAGAGAGGGAGAGGGTGGGTGATTTCCGGCCACAAGGCCGGTCACCATCCGGTCACTGGACCGCCGTCGGCCGCCGTCGCCGGCCACTGTACACGGTGGCCGGAAAGGTAAAAAGTTCCTCTTTTTTTTTGGTTTTTTTATTTCCTTTTATTTATAATATATTATACGTATTTAAAAATACATATATGTACAAAAACAGATTAGTTAATGAGAGAAAAAAAAAAAAGAAAATCAACTTTCGGCTTCGTTTTTTTCGCTTTGATATTCTGCTTATTCTCCATTGTTAGTATCTGGTTTCTACTTTGGAGTGTTTGTATTTTCTTTGCAAGAACTGTCGAATCCGTTTACAATTTTTCACTTGGCTTTTATAGCCACTTTTACATGCTTTTATTTATTTTTTTTTTTTTTGCTATTTCTTTCTTCTGCCTTGCGTGTTTGCTTCATTTTTGCAGGGTATGGTCAGTGGAGGTGACTGGTGGAACAGGTGGCGCCAGGGGGTGGTTGCTGCTGTCAGTGCAAGTGGTTAAGGTTAGGTTTTTTTGATTTTGGGTTCTTGGGTTGTTTCTTGGGCTGACCGGGTATTTGGGTATTAGGCTGGTAAATGGGTATTGGGTTTTGGTTTGTGGGTTAATGGGTAAGTTAGGGTTTAATGGGCCATTCGGGTTTATTATTATTTGTTGTGGGTTTTTATATTGGGTTTTGATGTAATGGGTTAAAAGGGTTTAATTGGTTTTGAAATGTAAATGTGTGTTGTAAAATGTAAATGGTTCATTCGGGTTTAGGTGTAAACGGGCCAAAATTGGCCTATAACAACTACCCCTCTTTGCTCATTATCGTGTAACGGGAATAGAGCAAAGACACAAAGAAAGGCCAATTTTGCCCGGTCTTGCCGAGTCTTGACTTGTCTAGTGCTCTTCTTCTTCATGTGGCCCCGTTCTAACCCACCGCATCTTGTTGCTTTGATTCACTCCACCGCAACTTCAAAGATATGCCTTGTAGTTTCAATCTATTCCCATGTAACTTCAAGAATATGAGATTTAAGGCTTCGATCTGCTTCACTGCAACTTTCTGGATCAGCTCACTGCAACTTCAGGGTGATAAGACTTGCAACTTCGCCCTGCTCCACTGCAACTTCAGAGAGGCAAAATCTGCATCTTCGATCAACTCCAATCTTTATTCTTTATTCTTTATTGAGAAACAAACATCGAAAATAGCTCGGCCTGCGAACTAAAGTTCAATTCCTCTCTCGGATTATGAGTAAAAATTGAAAATACCTCAGTATGTGACCTGAGGCTCAACTCATCTCTCGCAATATGAGTTGATTTTTAAAAAACAGAAATTAAGAACAGAGACTGAAAATACCTCAGCATGTGAACCGAAGCTCAACTCACCTCTCGCAATATGAGTTGATTTTGATAAACATAAATTGAAAATACCTCAGCGTGTGAGCTAAGGCTTAACTCGATTTTGATGAACATAAATTGAAAATACCTCAGTGTGTGAGCTAAGGCTCAACTCACCTCTCGCAATATGAGTTGATTTTTGAAAACATAAGTTGAAAATACCTCAGCGTGTGAGCTAAGGCTCGACTCACCTCTCGCAATATGAGTTGATTTTTGAAAAACATAAATTGAAAATACCTCAGCGTGTGAGCTAAGGCTCAACTCACCTCTCGCAATATGAGTTGATTTTTGAAAAATAGAAATTAAAAATACCTCAGCGTGTCCTGAGGCCCAACTCACCTCTCGCAATATGAGTTGATTTTTAAAAAACAGAAATTGAAAATACCTCAGCGTATCCCGAGGCTCAACTCACCTCTCGCAATATGAGTTGATTTTTGAAAAAGATAAATTGAAAATACCTCAGCGTGTCCCGAGGCTCAACTCACCTCTCGCAATATGAGTTGATTTTTGAAAAATAGAAATTAAAGACACCTCAGCGTGTGACCTGAGGCTCAACTCACCTCTCGCAATATGAGTTGATTTTTGAAAAACAAAAATAAAATATATCAGAATACCAAAACACGTCATCTGGATGAACTCGGGTGTCTTTTCCTTGATTCAGTATAGCTATCATCAAAACCTCTTGCTCTGCTAGAGTACCTGTATATGTCATGCATGATTTTTTCATGATATGCATATGTTTTCTTAAATGCCTTTATGCCTACATGATTATGTTATGCGCCTTGAGCTTGTTTGTCCTATATCCCTTTTCGTCACGATTCTTGTAATGATCCGCATCATTGCTTCGATTCTTGACTTTCTCTTCAGGCTTTGTACCCATCCTCAAGCTTTACAAGTAATCTGTGTTTCTCAGATATTACTCTTTTGCCCCCTGTTGAACTTTGTCCTTGCTTTGAGACTCTTGTACTTATCAAATTCTCATCCAGGTAATGCTTAACATTTCTTTTGTTCAGAGTATGTTATTTTACTATTTATTATTTAAACCCACACAATGAGATGCATGAAAATGGTCAGGTAGGTACGAAAGAGATACCTCATATTTATTTTTTTCAAAAATAACAAACAAAGAAAAGTTGACCAAGAACAATTAAAAGAGTCATGAAGAAAAAGGGAATCGTATTCAGTGGATACAAATGCTTTAGATATTCAACGTATGAACTCTCCCACGTTTCTTAATCAAGGATCTTTTCGAGCATGACTTCTTGTGTAGAAGATTTCGAGCTTTCAGAAATGTTTCAAATACTGCAGTCTCATTGTTTGACCCACCGTTCAAATCGCCTTGCTCTTTAAGCCCAGGTTTGCTTCATTAGGACGCCCTTTCTGGTTTTCATCCTAATCTTTTGTGTTAATCAAGACGCCCTTTTCGGGTTTTCACCTTGATCTCTTTTTCTTTTTTTTTCTTTTTTTCTTTTTTTTTAAGCATAATATTTCTTCACGGCATCTGAATTCATTGGATTAGGTAACTCTTTCCCATCCATCTCTGTGAGAATCAAAGCTCCACCTGAGAAGGCTTTCTTTACAACGTATGGTCCTTCCCAATTTGGTGCCCATTTTCTTCGCAAGTCTTTTTGTATTGGGAGAATCTTTCTTAATACGAGTTCTCCTTTGCGGAACTCCCTTGGCTGTACTTTCTTGTTGTAAGCCGTGATCATTCTCTTTTGGTACATCTGTCCATGACAGATTACCTTCAAGCGTTTCTCTTCGATAAGATTTAACTGGTCATATCGGGCTCGAACCCATTCTGATTCTTCTAGTTTTGACTCCATTAAGACCCGTAAAGAGGGGATCTCAACTTCGATGGGCAGCATAGCTTCCATTCCATAGACCAGAGAGAAATAAATTGCTCCTGTAGATGTCCGCACAGATGTGCGATATGCATACAAAGCGAATGGTAGCTTTTCGTGCTAGTCTTTATATGTCTCAGTCATTTTCCCGATAATCTTCTTAATATTCTTGTTGGCCGCTTCAACAGCTCCGTTCATTTTCGGGCGATAGGGTGAGGAGTTATGATGCTTTATTTGAAATTGCTCACACATTTCCTTCATCATCTTATTGTTCAGATTCAAGGCGTTATCTGAAATGGTTCTCTCAGGCAAACAATATCGACAAATGATTTACTTTTTCAAGAACCTGCAAACTGCAGTCTTTGTCACATTGGCAAACGAAGCGGCTTCTATCCATTTTGTGAAGTAGTCTATAACTACAAAAATGAACCGGTGTCCATTAAAGGCTTTTGGGGAAATTAGCCCTATAACATCCATGCCCCACATAGAAAAAGGCCCCGGAGAAGTCATGACATGAAGGGGCGAAGGGGCTACATGAATTTTATTGCCGTAAATTTGACATTTGTGGCACTTTCTTGCATAACTAATGCAGTCGCTTTCCATCGTCAGATAGTAGTAACCGAGTCTCATAATCTTCCTGGCCATAGTGAAACCATTGGCATGCATCCCACAAATTCCTTCATAGACATTTTCAAGTATTTTTCTGGCTTCAATAGTATCCACGCATTTCAAAAGCACTTGATCTTTTCCTCTTTTGTACAGGATATCCCCATTAAGAACAAATCCCACTGCCATTCTTCTGATTGTTCTTTTGTCGTTCTCATTTGCTTGTTCGGGATATTTTTTATTCTTGACATATTCTAAGATATCATGGAACCATGACCGTCCGTCTGCCTCTTTCTCAATGCTACAACAATGTGTAGGGGCCTCATATATGCTCATTTGGAGAGGCATTATTTCCATTTCTCTGTTCGCTTTGAACATTGAAGCCAAAGTGGCCAGGGCATCAGCCAATTGGTTTTCTTCTCATGGAAGGTAATTAAAAGTTACTTCTTTGAATTCTTTGATCAGTTCTGCCACAAGATCACTGCATTTAACCAATTTCGGATCCCTTACTTCCCAATCTCCACGGATTTGTTAAATCACCAACGCTGAGTCTCCGTATACCTCTAAAGTTTTGACGTTTCGTCCAATTGCTGCATGAAGTCCTATAATACAAGCCTCATATTCTGCTATGTTAATCGTACAGAAGAAGTTCAGCCTGGCAGTGAACGGGTAATGATTCCCTTCTGGTGATACTAAGACTGCTCCAATCTCATACCCCAATGCGTTCGATGCGCCATCAAAGCTCATCTTCCATGACTTCTCTTTTGATGACTCACACTCTTTTTCCGTGATGCACATCAAGTCTTTATTTGGGAAATCAAATTTCAATGGCTCGTATTCCTCCGTTGTTCGAGCTGCTAAGAAGTCAGCTATTGCACTCCCTTTTATCGACTTTTGGCTCACATAGATGATGTCGTATTCCGATAGTAGGATCTGCCACCGTGCCATTCTTCCTGAGAGTGCAGGTGATTCCATCATGTACTTTATTGGGTCCAGCTTTGAAATTAACCATGTTGTATGATACAACATATATTGCCTGAGCCTCCGAACTACCCAAACTAAAGCACAACATAATTTTTCAATTGACGAATACTTTGTCTCACATTTTGTGAACTTTTTACTGAGGTAGTAAATCGTCTTTTCTCTTTTACCTGACTCATCATGTTACCCCAGTACGCAACCCATTGATCTTTCAAACACAGTCAGATACAATATTAACGGTCTCCCTGGAGTTGGCGGTACTAACACTGGGGGACTAGACAAATATTGCTTTATCTTGTCAAAAGCTATCTAGTACTCCTCGTTCTATTCTCCCGGATTATGTTTTCGAAGGAGTCGAAAAATTGGGTCGCACTGGTTGGTGAGTTGAGCAATGAATCGAGCAATGTAGTTCAACCTCTTTAAAAATCCTCTGACTTCCTTTTGCGTGCGCGGAGGTGGTAGTTCTTCTATGGCTTTTATCTTATCTGGATCAACCTTAATACCTCTCTCGCTGACAATGAAGCCTAGTAATTTTCCTGAGGTAGCCCCAAACGTACACTTGGCTGGATTAAGCTTCAGCTGGAACTTTCTTAGTCTTTCGAACAACTTCCTGAGGTTCTCAATATGCTCTATTTCCCTTCGAGATTTAGCAATCATATCATCAACGTAGACTTCTATTTCTTTATGTATCATGTCATGGAATAATGTGACCATGGCCCTCTGATATGTTACCCCAGCGTTATTTAATCTGAATGGCATCACCTTATAGCAGAAAGTTCCCCACATCGTTACGAAGGTGGTTTTCTCCATATCCTCAGGAGCTATCTTTATCTGATTATAACCCGAGAATCCATCTATGAAAGAAAATAGTGAATGTTTTGCTATGTTATATACCAACGTATCGATGTGCAGTAGGGGAAAGTTATCTCTAGGACTAGCTCGATTCAAATCGCGATAATCCACACACATTCGTACCTTGCCGTCTTTCTTCGGTACTGGCACTATGTTAGCTACCCATTCTGGGTATTTGGAGACTTGTAGGAAGCCAGCATCAAATTGTTTCTTGACTTCTTCTTTTATCTTTAATAGCATTTCAGGTCTCATTTGTCTTAGCTTTTGCTGAATGGGTTTGCATTCTGGTTTCAGTGGGAGTCTATGGACCATTACATCCTCATCCAAACCTGGCATACCCTGATACGACCATGCAAATATATCTTTGTACTCGCGGAGCAAAGCGATCAAATCATGTCTGGTGTCGTCTGAAATGGAGGTCCCGATCTTCACTTCTTGCCTTTTTTCTTCATCTCCCAAGTTT
Source organism: Gossypium stocksii (assembly GCA_020496765.1). Taxonomy (NCBI): domain Eukaryota; kingdom Viridiplantae; phylum Streptophyta; class Magnoliopsida; order Malvales; family Malvaceae; genus Gossypium; species Gossypium stocksii. Next base: position 7,878,889 of record CM035621.1, on the reverse strand, counting down.
ACTGTCTCAACAGCTTCTTGATGGGGTAGAATCTATTTATCTTCTTGTTCTACCATTCTTAGTAAGTTAGGAGACGAGACGTAGTCTTCAGCATTTTCCTCAGCTTTGAATTCTCCTAAACAAATAGCTTTCTCGAAATCGATTTCAAAACTTGTAACGGGCTTGTTCATGTCGTTGATATCTGAGCACCTGAAAGTCGAATGGAAAAGAAAGCTATAGAGGAGCATCAAAGTATTGAAACACAACATTATGGCATGATATGAGATACGTGTAAGGATTAGGCTATGAAAAGATGGAATAATTATGAAAAGATCATGACAAAATGCATATTCATTAATGTTCATTTAAATGATAAAGAGCAGACATAAGCTCTTACAAAAGAATCCTATTATTACTTAGGGACATACAAAAAGAAGAGTTAACATTAAGCATTACTCTGGAGAAGACTTAGAAACTATAAGAAGATCCACAGCAGTCCAATTGTTCAAAACGAATCCAGGAGGACAAGAGCGTATCATTGAAACATCTTCAATTACATCATCTCCTTTGTCAATGACATTTATACTGACATTCTGAAGACCCCTTTCATGCGTGCTTCGCAGATTATCTTGCCCTGGATATATCACTCCTGCAGATGTAAATGTTTTTGCCAAAGGAGGGTACGTTATGGGCTCCCATTCTAATTCTCGGCCTAAGGCTCTACCAATCCTCTTTTCTTGATCTTTCTGTAACTGTTTTCTTCTCTGCCGTATATCCGGCTGGAACCCTAAACCGTATCGAGCCTTATAGGGCACTGGTTTTAGAGCTCTAACTATCCCTTGTTGACATCTTCCCAAACCTTTCCTCGCTCGGGCTTTCTTCCCCACAGTCAGCTTAATTCCCATCTTGATATTCCTTGATAGCTGGGGCACGGGAATTCTATTTCCTTTAGCAACAAACGTAGCATTGATAAATTCGAGGGAATAGAAGGAACATTCTACCGCATCTTTGCTTACTTCGAGGTATGGTGCATCAGCAGAAATTGATGCGACAATGTCTTCCTCACCCATGATAGTGATCAAACAGCCATCCATGATAAACTTTACTTTTTGATAGAGAGATGAGGGAACTGCCCCTGCAGAATGGATCCAAGGCCTTCCTAAAAGAAAATTATACGAAGATGTGATGTCTATGACCTGGAATTCGATGTCGTATATATAAGAGCCCACTTCTAGGGGAATTTCAATCTTTCCCATAACCTCTCGTCTTGTCCCATCGAATGCCCTTACTGTAGAGTGACAGGGCCTCAGATAAGAATATCAATGGGAATTCTAGAGAATATGGCCAAAGGCATAACTTTAAGTGCTGACCCGTTATCAATGAGTACATTCGGTATTATGTAACCCTTGTAACGGGTTGTGATGTGCAACGCTTTTACGAAGCCCCTACCATTTAGTGGTATTTCATCATCACTGAAAGAAATAAAATTATCCGCGTTTAGGTTATTCACCCACCTATCAAGCTTTTCAACAGATATGTTGCTTGCCACATAAGCTTGATTTAACACCTTCAGCAAAGCATTCTGATGTGGTTCTGAGTTTAACAGTAGGGATAGTATCGAGATTCGTGCTGACTGTTTGTTCAATTATTCCACGACATTATATTCACTATGCTTGATGAACTTTAGGAATTCATGTGTCTTTTCCTTATTCACAGGCTTTTTTACTTCCTGCCTAGACGAATTTTCAAGCTCGACCTCGGTCTCATGCATCAGTGCCTTTCCTTTCTGGTTCGAGTCACTTATCTTCTTTGTTGGTTCAACCACTTTAGGAGAATAACATCTCCCACTGCGTGTAAAGTGTCCTACTTCACCAACACTTCCAGTCGTAGCTTTGGATTTTTCACCTTCAGGTGTGATAATGTTGACAACGTATTTCCATGATACTGCCTTGTTGTCTTTGTAAGGGAAAAGAGATGGTACTTCAATTATCATCTTTGACTTCACTGGTTCCTCTTTTGCATCGTAATAAATCACCAATGGTCGATCGGCGCTATAAGGGAAGTTTGATGATTAATCATCATAAGCACATACTTCTTCTTCGTCTGCCTCTTGCACCTTGTCAAAGATCTCGACCTCCTTGTTGTCCATCATATCTTGAGGTAACTTCCTAAATTCCTCACAAGACTGGATGTCATGCCTTTCGACACCATGGAAATCATAAAAACGTTGACCTTTTATATTTTCTTCTTTGAAAATTCTGTTGGGATGACAGAACACCCCATTTTCAACCATCACCTTCCAAACCTTCCGCAAAGGCGTCTTTATTTCAGAAACACAACTTTTGGCTTGCCACCTATCTTTTTTAGTAATCGCACTTACGTTCCCTTCAGTATGGTTAGGGAGCAGATTTCCAGTTGTATTGCTAGCACCACCAAATCGTAAAATGCCCGCATCAATAAGACATTGAACCCTCCTTTTAAAGGCCAGACAATTTTCTGTGGAATGCCACTGGTTTCCAACGTGGTACACATAACTAGCATTGGGATCGTACCATTTTGGGTATGGAGGCTTCAGGGGTACCATATAATGTAGGGATCTTAATTGTTTCTCCAACAATTTTGGGTACAGCTCTCCATATGACATGGGAATAGGAGTAAACTGAGGTCTTTCAGGATTGGGTCTCGTGTTATGTTCTTACCTTGATGAACTTTAATGACCAGTGGTCACCTCCCTTGGTTGGCTTATAGTAATGGGTATTGAGTAACCCTTGTTATTCACATTTATGTTGTTCATCTCATTCTCTTTCTTTATCGGGACTGGTCTCTTAGTGCTATCTCCTGCTTTAATCTTTTCGTTTCTTATAGCGTTTTCTATCATTTCCCCAGACATTACCATGTCTGAAAAGCTCTTAGTTGCGCTTCCCAATAGGTGGTTGATAAATAGGGCTTTCAAGGTATTGACAAAAAGCATAGTGGTTTCTTTCTCCAAAAGTGGTGGCTGAACTTGGATGGCAACCTCTCTCCATCTCTGCGCATATTGTCTAAAACTTTCATTCGGTTTCTTCTCCATATTTTGTAGAGTAATCCTGTCCGGGATCATATCTGTCACGTGACTGTACTGCTTTATAAACGCTTGTGCTAGGTCTCTCCATGAGCTGATCTTATCACGGCTCAATTGATTGTACCACCTAGACGCTACCCCTACTAAACTATCCTAGAAGCAGTGTATTAGTAATTGATCATTGTTAACATAGCCAGTCATCCATCTACAAAACATGGTAATGTGTGCCTCGGGGCAACTAGTCCCATTATACTTATCGAACTCCGGCATTTTGAACTTATGCGAAAGTACCAGATCTGGGACCAAACTTAGATCTTTGGCATCAAATCCACGGTAACTTTCAATACTTTCCATCGCATTGAATTTCTCCTCTAGCCATTTACATTTGTCCTCTAACTATTTTTGCAGTTCTATCTTTAACCTCTCTCCTTCAGCTATCTCATTTAAATCAGGGACATTAAGGTTGATTGGGTTATCTCCTGAACCTGTGCCAGTTTGATGATTCCCCGGTATTGACGTACCCGCTTGAAGTTGTTACGGCCTATTAGTAACAGGGGGTCTACGCGGGTATGCTTCATGCTGTGCCTATGTGTTAGTTAGGGTAAATCCTGAGGGATAAAGTGGATCATCATTTTCTTTAATATTTACTGCAGGACCCTTTCCCTTATATAATCCCCCGGCCAACAGCTGAGTCAGCTGATCCATCATGTTTCTTTGTGATTCCAACATTCGATCCATCATGTCTTGCTGGATCTTGACCAGCTGTTCTTGCATTTGATCTTGCATCTCCTTCTGGAGTTGCTCTAACCTTTCCATCCTTTGATCTATGTTTCTCGACTTAGTACGAGTATCGTAACGGTGTTTGGTTGGTTGGTTTTTGGTGGTTTCTAGATTAACTTTCTCTCTCTGAAATAATTTCTGTTTATTAGAGTCTTCCTTATGAACTTTGATGCACATAATGTAATGCAATGCAAAATGCATGATATGCATAAATGCGAAAAGACGTCGATTCTAACTTAATTTCTTATAGAAAACTTTATTAGAAAACAAAAGTCTTTACATAAAATAGATTACAAATACGACTTTGCCTTAGTGCCCAGTACTTTAACTTTCCTAAGTAAAGAAGCTAACTCCCGTCCGCGATCCGATTCCAGCTCATACTTCACGCTAAGTGTGTCAGCCTGTATTGCTAGCGACTGTACGTGCTCAACCACTTCTCGAATCTGTGCTATAGCTTCCCCCATGATATAATCTCTATCTCTGACCTGACTCCGAGAATGGTGAAGCTCCTCTTTCTAACGCTTTTCATTCCCCTCCAGGAACTTAATATGGCTTTGGTAATTTTGCAATGCTACCTCCAACTCTTCAGTTTTCTCTTTCATTTTTTTAATTTCACCTAGACTCGCTTTCAACTTCGTTATAGAATTACAGTTTCGATGTAAACGAAGATACCTTTCTAGCTCGACCACCCTAGCTTTTAATTTATCTCTTTCTTTTTGACCTTTCAACATATTCCTTTCCAAAGCTTCATTTTGTACTTGAACCTCCCTAAATTTACTCTCCCAATGCTCAGCCTTAGTCCATTCTTCTTGAACCTCTTGCCTCCATTGATCTGAAGTTTTCCCTAACCCAACATTTCTCGCTAAAACACGCAACCTTTTATATCTTGACTTTAAATCCTCCAAATCTTCTCCCACTTTATTCTTTCCTTTCCGTAACTTTTCAGCTTCTAACTTCTGAATATCCACATCCAATCTCAAGTTCATTTTCTCTTCCTCCAACTGCTATATTTTCTTTCCCAGCTTTCAATTACGTCTCTCGAAGTCTTGTTTTATAATTTCCAATTCTGATGGAGCTACTTGTAAATATTCTTCCACTTGTCCGAACTTCTTCCGAACTTGGCCCTAGAATATTATCATTGACCCTCTTACTTAACTATTTATTACATTCAAGAGTCGACATTACTCCTTCAGCCACTCTCTTCACCCGACGAACTTACTTCCAGGCATTAGAAATTTCTCGAGCCTTCTTCTTACTATTTTCGTCCTTATATGAGAACTCTGAGTGAACCAACCCATGCGTAGCTGGTACGAATTACCTTGACCAATATTGTCTTGACACGAGCAAAGGGGCATAACTAACAGCTCCCCAAATTCCTAATAAAGGGACCCAATTAAAACTCCCACATCTGTAAAGAATCTCGCCAAGCACCATCCACGGAGCTTTCCACTCGATATCATCTTCTTGAAGATTCTAAAGTATCGACATTCATTTTTCTTCTGATATATCTTCCTTCCTTGTCATGATTGATTCCTCCTTGATTGGTGAAGAATCTCTGAGGAAAAATCGGTAAGAAACCTTGTATACTTTCCAAAAGTGGCCATGAAACCATACCATCAACAACTGCGCACAGCCTATAAACCTCTCTTCACCAGCCCGATGACAGGCACTTAAGGACCTGAATGTCTCGGCTAGAATCGCAGGAACAAGTGTAACTTGCTTATCCAATCGGTCAAATAAATCTGTAACCGCTTCATCTATATGCCTCAAGGCCTTAGGGAAAATAACCAGTCCATAGATACCCAAAGCGAAGACATCTAGTCTCTTCTTTTCATCAGGATGTGCCAAGACCAAATCTCTCAAATTTTCCCAATGAATGTACTTCCCATCGCCCTTTTGCTGCATTCGAGCCGTCACTCACTGCTCGCTCATTCCAGTAACCTTCATCAACTTCTTCATAAAGGTTGGAACATTAGTAGATCTAGAGTAAACTTTATCAACTTGAATCTTCAGGCAACGAAGCAAAGCCGTATATTCCTCTACAGTTGATACCAGGTCCACTTTGCCGAAAGTGAAACAGCTATAAGTAAGATTCCAGAATTGTGCCATAGCCCTAAACAAATGCTTGTCCACCTTGACATCAAGCAAATAATGTATGTCACCATAGCTATCATAAAATAATTGCTTCATCTCATTTCCCCACTGAGCCCATATATCCCTCAACTCTTGAAGCTCATTCTGCATCACACTTATTCGAGTAAAGTCCCACAGCTCCGATATATGCCCTTCAACTAGACTATCACCCTTTTCCAATTGCAAGTTCTTTGACCAGGCACAGACAGTCGCATTGTTCACCACCCTATCAAGAAATTTACTTTCCATAACCAGCTTTCTTAGTAATCAAATGGGAATCGACGCCTCTCTATATGATATGACATGCAATCAAGAACAAAAGAAATACAATAGGTTAGCATCACATATTCAAAACGAAATAAATAGAAATATCAGAATGCGTAATCAGGTGATCACTAAAATCCGGCATGGCTCTACCTAAGGTAGGCTCTTACTGTTCATTACATGCTGTTTAGTTCTAAAGAGAAAGGGCACCTGAACCAGCAGATTCCTCAACCCTCACCCATTATAGGCTCATATGGATTGAGTTTGGTTCAGGGGAATACATTTCCCTATGGCCATGCGGAGATGAAAATCTCACGAAGCATATAGGTACGGATGTATCCGGAAGCAGTCCACTAGCCCATGCAGAGGTGAAAACCTCACGAAGGCATAGTATCTCACTTCCACTTAAATGTGTGACCACAACGGTCATGCAATGCAAATGCAAAGGTATCCCACCAAATTATAGCACACAAATGCAATCAAAAGAGCATGATTTTTTAAAACAAATTTTTCAAAATTTCAAACAAAGGACAAAAATTAATCAATTTATGGCCTGACTCTCAACCTTTCCCCAGTGGAGTCGCCAAGCTGTCGAAACTATCTTTTGAAAAAGGGGAGAATCGACTTTGGTTTGAAAACGAAAATTAAAGTAGGAGTCGCCACCGATCGTTATTAGGTGTGATCGGATCACCTTTGTTTTAATAAAACGTTTTGGTTTGCTAAAACGGTGTTTTTGGTCTACGAAATTCGAGAAAACAGGTTTGAGAGTCGGTTACGTGCGAGGAAGGATTAGCACCCTCGTCACGCCCAAAATTGGTACCGAATTGATCAATTAATATCCTAATGTCGAAAAATTTGAAAAGGTTTTGAAATGTGATCCCTTTTGAACGTTTTATAACGGATTTTTAAGATTCACTCGTTTCGAAAGATTAAAATGCCACATCCAGCACGTTAGGATGTAACATCTTAAAGCTCTCAAACTCGAGATCATCTCATCATTTTTAAAACATGCAATTAAAAGGGTATTTAGCTATTTAGTTAAATGAAGAATCGCAACCCAGCACGTTAGGGCACAATTTTTTAATTTATCCAAATACTAAATATTGCCTTGTTTGTTGAAATTAATAAAAAAATATAAAAAAATTTCTAAAATGATAAAAAAAACTAATAAAATCATTGTAAAAAAATGCAAATAATGATATAATTAATGAAAAATATTAACATGGAATATTAGAATATTAGAATAACAATAACAATGATATTTACAAAAAAAGAAAATAAAAACAAAAATAATGTACTAATATAAAATAAGAAAAATAATATATTTGGTAATAATAATATAAAATAATAATATGTACATAAAAGTAAAATATATATATATATATATATATGCATATAATAAAAGTATGTACTAATAATAATAATAATAATAATAATAATAATAATAATAATAATAATAATAATAATATTCACAATAAAAGAAAATATTAAAAAATGTACATAATAAAATATTAATAATAATGGAAAGAAAATAATAAGTATAATATGATAATAAACATAATACATATATATATATATAATAGTAAGAAAGGTAATAGAAATAAACTAAATAATATAAGTAAATACAATAGTAATAATAATAATAAAAGAAAATAATAACAAAGAGTTCCGATTAATATAATAGGAATAATAATATGTTAATAAATTAAAAATAGCATGAAAAGAAAATAGTATCAAAATACTAATAATATAATAGTGATAAGATATAGAAATTAATAAAACCTCAAAAATAATATTGAAAATAATCATTAATAATAGTATATAAAAAAATATACATATATACATATATAATAAAAATATACGCTAATAATAATAATAATAATAATAATAATATTAATAACATTAATAATAGCAAATATAATAATAAAACTAAGATTAAGAATCATTAATTTAATAATAAAGAAATGAAAATAAACAAAAAGGACCAAAATTAAACTAAAAATAGAGTTTTGGGCAAAATTTAAAAGGAAATAAAAGGAAAATGATCAAAATGCAACACGCGCGTAACCTGGAAGGACCAAAATGGCAATTATCCCTTCCCCCCAAAACGCAGCGCAGCATAGGGGATCAAATTGCAAAGCGTGTCGAATTCGGGGCCAAATTAAAATAAAGAAAAAATTGATTGCTAAATGCAGAAAAAGCAGAAGGACCGCGCGCGCAATTAGACCATTATACAATAACATGTGGATCTTAAGGCGGGTCGGGTCGGACGGATCGAGTATAGGCCAAAACGACGTCGTTTTGGGGTTGAATGGCCAACCCCAAAACGACGTCGTTTTGGGGGGCTATAAAAGACCTCATTTCTTCAAAAAAAATTCATTTCTGCATTTGAAAGGAAAAAAAAAAAAAAGAGAGGGAGAGGGTGGGTGATTTCCGGCCACAAGGCCGGTCACCGGACCGCAGTCGGCCGCCGTCGCCGGCCACCGTGGAAAGGTAAAAATTTCCTCTCTCTTTTTTTTGGTTTTTTTATTTCCTTTTATTTATAATATATTATACGTATTTAAAAATACATATATGTACAAAAACAGATTAGTTAATGAGAGAAAAAAAAAAGAAAATCACCTTTCAGCTTCATTTTTTTCGCTTTGATATTCTGCTTATTCTCCCTTGTTAGTATTTGGTTTCTACTTTGGAGTGTTTGTATTTTCTTTGGAAGAACTGTCGAATCCGTTTACAATTTTTCACTTGGCTTTTATAGCCACTTTTACATGCTTTTATTATTATTTTTTGTTATTTCTTGCTTCTGCCTTGCGCGTTTGCTTCATTTTTGCAGGGTATGGCCGGTGGAGGTGACCAGTGGAGCAGGTGGCGCCAGGGGGTGGTTGCGGCTGTCAGTGCAAGTGGCTAGGGTTAGGTTTTTTTTATTTTGGGTTCTTGGGTTGTTTCTTGGGCTGACCGGGTATTTGGGTATTAGGCTGGTAAATGGGTATTGGGTTTTGGTTTGTGGGTTAATGGGTAAGTTAGGGTTTAATGGGCCATTCAGGTTTATTATTATTTGGGTGGTTGTTGTGGGTCTTTATTTTGGGTTTTGATGTAATGGGTTAAAAGGGTTTAATTGGTTTTGAAATGTAAATGGGTCTTGTAAAATGTAAATGGGTCATTCGGGTTTAGGTGTAAACGGGCCAAAATTGGCCTATAACAATAGAAATTGAGTTATTTTTAACATTTTGGAAAGCTAAATTTTCAAACCATTTTAGGTAATCACTCTAGATTCGGCCATAACATCTAGGTCGGCTTTGGGTGTTACATTTAGCCCGTATCAATTCTCATATCAATCAATACCAGTCCGATCCGATTTAAACAATTATGATCTAAACTAAATTTAAAACCAAATCGAATTTAAACCATTTCAAATTACAACAGATTCAAGTAGTTAGAAAATTATTATTATTATTATTATTATTATTACTAGGGATAAATCTTAAATTTATACATAAATTTTGATTTAATATGAAATTGTATACATGAACTTTAATTTGATGCAATTATACACGTAAAACATTAATTGTAGTTTAAATGTATACTTGAAACTTTAATTTTAATTTTATCATATACATTTAAATAAATAAATTGTTTATATTAGATAAATATAATTATTTATGTGTGGAATATAAACATAAAATAATGTTATATCAACAATTGAGTTAATAATTTACAAGAATTAAATCAAATCAAAATTCATGTATAAAATTACACATTAAACTATAATTATTAGGATTTATCCCTTATTATTATTGTATATCTAATTTGGATATCCCCACTCCTAGGCAAATGAAGAACGATTGGCATGGTTTATATTTGCAAAAATAAAAAAGAATAATATTTTACAGTAGTAAAATTTTAATTAGATAAAAAAATGTTATCGACTCTAGTTGAGAATGATTGCAAAATGAGATTGTAATATAAAATGGTTCAAATGGCAAGTTCTTGGAAATCAGAAATAAATTGCCGAAAACAAAATATTCCACCCATGAAGGCTTGAAGAATTAAAACCACTATTATTTGACGAAGGATGCCATCACAGATGAACCAAAGGTGTTCATGTTGCTCAGCTTGTTCTAACACTCATTTATTTATCAACAAGGAACAAACTTATCGTACATAAAACCGCAGAGTGAATGCGAATTCACCTTCTATACGGTAACATGGGCAGGACCAAACACTCATACTAGTTCATCTACTTGCGTACAACAAGCAATCCTTTTGCTAGCTCTAAGGCTTTCGGGCGTCCGAAAAACTTCTCCACGATTCCTAGTGCAAACTCCATGGAAGTTCCAGGACCCCTGCTTGTAATGAGGTTGCCATCCACCACTACTCTGTTGTCAATATGACTTCGATCTGATAGCTTGTCGCACATTGCAGGGTAAGCTATGGCCCTTTTGCCCTGGACCATAGCACAACACGACTATTAACCATCCGGGAATATCAAATACTAGAAAATTTCTTTCGAGTGCTGTTCTTTTTTCACTCGAGATCGAAATGTTTGAAACAAATTTAATTACATGAACCACACACACAAACTTGTGACTTGTAATCAAAAAATAAAAGCAAGTGCAAGCACAATAGTGAAAGTTCAAAGTTTAAAGGCAAAAGCGAAAGCAAATGATACAACCTAAACAGTTTGTATTTTGTAGTGACCATATTGCCTAATTATAAGTTTTAATGTATATAGTAGTTGAAATTATTTAATCAAAAGCCTCCAGAGACGAAGAGACTACTTCCCCAGGGGCAGATTACGGTTCTTTTAATGAAGTTGATCATTTATTTTATGAACAAAACAAACAAGTACAATCCCATGCAAATTTTATAATGAAAACATGAAAATGTTAAACTCGATCAAGATTATACCTTGAGTAAACCATGAGTCCAACACCAAAGCTGGAGATGCGCATATAGCTCCATAGTGTTTGTTTGATTCCGCTTGCTTTTTTAACAAGTTCACCAGCTCATCAGATTTAGCAAATGCTTGGGCATCACCAAGTCCTCCCTGTAGATAGGAAAGACCAAGTTTAAATATATTACAAAGAAAGAAATTGGGAGGAATTAGGACCAGGGAATATGACAGAATTCCAACATACAGGCAAGACTGCAAGGTCATATGTAAGTTTAGCAGCTTCATCAAGAAGCATATCTGCCACTAATTTAGCTTTCCTAGAAGCCAGAATTTCAAGATTGTCTCCAACAGAGGCCACCATAACATTTGCCTTTGCTCGACGCAGAATGTCAATGATCATAATTTCTTCTGAGCCATCAGCAATTGGCACAAGAACCTGAAAATCTAATCAAATACAAATTTTATCATAGAAAAGAACCATAAATTTTGGGTGATAGTACTAAGACAAATTTAAATGCCAGAATACTTGGAAGTTGAAAATCAGTATCTGAATGAACTTACCGACCGCATAGAATCATTTTAGGAAAGAAATGAAAATTTGGAAATAAAGATAACTATCTTCTTGCAGAAATCAACTTACATATTATCCAGTAATTACATGATAATAACTTGCTTTTTTGTTTCACCTAAGGGAGGGAAAGCAGAAATAGGAGTAAGGAGGGCTGTAACAAGATCAAGTTAGCAGCTAATGACATATCAAATTCAGGCAGCCTATTTTCAATTTATTGATTTATAACAAAATTCTCGACCCTCACAGAAGCCTGCTAGATTTAGAAACAACCACCTTGGTCCAGTGGTCCTGGTACCAAAACAATTGCCATTGTTCCTTGCATCAAGTTAAAACTCAAGCAGAAATATCAAGGACAATTTGAAGTGCAAAACTGGATCTAGAGGGTACAACATGCATTGGCAGTTGGGACACTAGATTACAAATAAGACCAACAGTGATGAAAAGCAGCTAAACTTAGCAAGCAAGTGTTCTTGCATATCTTGGACTTTAACCGTTATTTTCAGAATCAAAGAAGAAAATAGAACTATAGAAATTGCCAGATGCAAGTCAGCTCTATCTTAACGCTGTTCTTTCTGAACTCCACTAACTAGAAATTCGTTGTGTCCTTGAAACTCTTTAGAATGAAGAATTGCAACTCTTTTTTGAGTCCTAATCAGAGTATTGGAGGAGAATGAAAATCCACCATTAACCACTCAGAATACTGAGATGTACTTAAGAATGAAGATTTATGCATCAAACATTATACAAAACTTGATAGAATGTAACAATAAACAACACTAAAATCTCACCTGCAGAACATTATTGCATTTCCATTCCATAGGATTCAGCTCTGTTATTGTATAGTCATCACCATGGTTAGGACACATCACCTGAAGATAACCAGATCCATTTTAGTAAATAGTGGCGCCATTAATCAGAAACATCATCTACTGAGCTTCCAATTAGCCTGATTGCTTTTCCTATTTCCTAAAAAGAACGTAACTACTGTAGTAAAAAGTGCCCGTACCAATGGTTTTTTGGGTCATAAGGCACAGCTTGCCCATTAATGAAAGGTTCTCCTGAAAATCAATAACGTACGTTTTCTAGCATTAATAGCTTAAAACAAAGAGACACCAAATAAAGAAATATTCAAGATTAAAAATGAATATTTACCTCCATAATCCTTGTTCTTGACATCTAGATAGGAATCTGGAAGAACCCACCGAACTCCAGGAAGTTCTGAGGAAAAAATAAAAAATTATGAGACATAGGTAACAAATAGCATTGGAGTGGCAAAAAAGTAAGAAACGAGGTCATGCACCTTTGATCTTATATGAGACCTCTTCAAACACCAAAGCACCAAATGCATAGTAATGTCTGGTTGAAACTGAGTATATCTTCATTCTTGCTTCGTCCTCACTGCATATGCGATACACAGGAAATAAACGATAATTACAATACATTCCTTGTTCTGGAGGAATAAAAACAAACAAGTAATTGTAAAAAACATCACTACAAAAAAGGAAATCCCAGCACTAAAATAATACAACAATCATCACGTAGATAATTGGAGCTTCTGCTACAACTAATAGTATAACATGTTGAATGAATATAGATCAGATCTAAAATCCCTTGTAAAACAAGCATTGCATACTTGCAATACAAAGACAGAAAAAAATTGTTTCAATGACCATAGTCAATATGCAGAGATTCTTCTATCCAATTACATCGTAATCCACATCCTCAAAGCGTTGACAATCAAAAAGGCTACAATCACAAAAGAAATATCCGGTGTTACTTTGTCTTCAACTGATCCAACTCAGTCACTGTCAGTGTAACGAATAAATTTCAAAGAGTTCACCGTCGCCAGCGAACCAAACACCAAAATTAATTATTACTTTGACGTATCACAGCACTTTGACGGGGTTTAATTGATTGCTTAAATTTAATTGATTGATGATCCAACTGGTTTTAAGGAATTTTTTATATAATAAACCTAAAATTAAAATATATGAAAATATTAAAATAAAACTTGAGTTGAGTAATAAATTTAAAGTTTTACTAACTCAATAGGTATGAGTTTAAATTTCATCATAGCCATATTTTTAATAATTTTTTTTAAATAAAAGACTAAAACACCCTCAAATAATATATTTATTTTAATAGAAAAAGACATTTAAATAAATTTTCTAATTAAATTGGGATTTGATTGTTTATGACACCAACTCAATAAAGATGTTTTATGTTTAAATTCAAATAAAAAAAACAATTCAAATCTATAAATAATTTAGCTTCCACGAATTTGACCTAAACTAAATAAAAAAATAGAAAAAAAGAGAAACTCAGTAAAAAAAAATTGTTGAACAATCTCATTATTGATTCTGATCATATTTATTCTTTTTGACACAATGCCTAGAACTATTTATAGTCCCTCTTCAACTCATAAATCGGAGGATAATACATTTCAGCACACTCAAACTCATGTCCTCTTACATTGACAACAATGCACATGCCAATCGAGTTAAGACTCAATTGATTTTTTTTTTTATTGGATGACTTCTGTTTTGGAATTTTAACAATTTATTTTTTGGTGCTAAAGATGATGAGTCCAAAAAATGATTTTATTTGAAATAGTAGGACGAAATAAAATTAAAAATATAAAATATTTTAATATTCAACATTTAATATTATTAAACAACATATTTTTATTAAGTAATTAATACTACCAAATATGTTGAAATATCCATCAGTAACACTAAATTTTTTTTCCTAAAAAATTAAAAAGGTAACACTCAATTAAAAAATAAGTAAGGTAAAGTTTTGTGTGGCACATTACATTAAGCACATCTTTCCCAAACAAATCTATTAAGCATAAATGCATAATCTTCAAACCAAAAACATTTAAGAAACTTTTTCGTTAAATCAAAGGAAACCATAAAAAAATGATAGCTTGGTTTGATAAACATAACCGGATTAAAGTTGGCCCTAATTTCATACTTCAAAAAATCAAGATTAGGGTTCTATAAGCTTAAATTGGACGACCCAACTTGGGATTAATTGTGTCGTTCCATTAAAACATAGCCCCCAAAATGGAATTTCTTGGTTTATATAGCCAATTGTTTTAGTTTTCTCCCAACTACCTTATTTTTTTATTTTTAGCTGTCAAAGAGTAGGGAAGATAGGGTAAGGCCACCAACATACCCTTTATGGGTTTGGGGTAGCTCACCTGGAATTAGGGGTGAGCATTTGATCGAATCGAATCGAATCAAATCGAAAATTTTCGAGTTAATCGAGTTTTTGAATCGTATTTTATCATTCAAACTTTATTTGAAATTTTCTCGAATCGAGTCGAGTGAGATAGAATTCGAATCGAATCGAATATATTTTTTCGAGTTAAATTTTAAAAAATAATTTTGGGTTCTTGTAACCACTATCACCCATCGTAATAAAATTTTTCCACTATAATCAAAATTTTTATTAACTTTCATCACCTCATAATTTATTTACTAATCTTTTATATAAGAGTTAGCTTTTTTTGTTAGCTTTTTTTGTTTGCTTAGTTGTTTCAATTATCTTCAAATTCTTGTCACTATGTAATTTGGAATTAAAAAATATACTAAATGTAATAATGTGACCTTTTAATAAAAGTTATTTTAAAGATAAAATGTGATATTAATACCAATATAAAATTTTAACACGAATAATTTATGGCATCATTAATAATTCAATTTTAATATAAATATTCAATATGAATAAACAATTCAATAATATAAATAATATAAAATGTGAAATTTAATTTAATAATATAAATAGCAGATACATATAAAATTATTACTATTTATATTTATGGGGTTTTTTTTGGATAATTTTAATTTTTTATTTGGGAGTAAATACTAAGAAGTAAAAGTTTAGAGGGAAAATAAAAAAGTTTTGGGGGTAAAAGTTTGAGGGAAAGTAAATAGGGAGAGTAAAATTTTGGAGGGAAAATATTAAAAAAAATTGGGGAGATGAGTTTGGGTAGATGGGGGGTGGGATGAAAAGGGAGTAAAAGTTTTAAGGGGTTTTGGGAGTAAAATTTTGAGGAAAAGTAAATAGGAGAGTAAAATTTTGGTAGAAAATGAATTTTGGGTAGATGGGGGGTTGGGATGGGAGGGGAGTAAAAGTTTTGGGGAGAAAGTGGGAAGGAGTAAACGTTTTGAGGAAAAAGTAAAAAGGTTTGGAAGTTTGGGGTAAAAATGTAAAATATTATAATTTGATATTCGAATTATTCGAGTTATTCGAATTTAAAAACTCAACTCGATTCGAACTTGAAATTCGAAAAAAAATTCAAGTTGACTCGAATAACTCGAATAATTCGAATAACTCGATTCGTTTAACTCGAAATTTGAAATTTTTTTTCGATTTTTTCGAGTCGAATCGAGTTTTGCTCACCCCTACCTAGAATAAATAAAACTTTCAACAATAGCCAATCACTTAATTTAATTTGTGACATTTATTTCTTTCTTCTTTTCACTTTGGGTTTCTTGTAAACTAAATATCTTATTCACCCAAACCCCACCAAAAACTATAATAAATGAAGTCAATTAAAGTCCAATAACCCAACAAAGGCTAAATTGACATGCATGCAAAACTTAACTATTCATTTATTTCTTGTTGTTGCTTGTTGAAGGGATACCCAATTTGGTGTTTCAAGTTTTTTATATTCTTAGTTATTATTTTTAACATTTATATTTCAAGATAATTATAAAAATTAATTAAAAAAAACTTAAAAACAACATTAAATAAAAATTCATATTAAAATGTTTATAAGAAGAATCAAATTTGGGAGTCAAGAATGAAATCACGATTATCTAACTATCTAACCAAAAGAGCTATTGTATTAAAAATCTTAACTAAAAATAAATATACAAAAAGCTTGAAACAACATGAAATAACAAATACAAATGTGAGTAGACAAAGAATTGAACCCGAGACTCAATGGTACAAGCATTAACATTTAATCATCTAACCAAAACAACTAAATTATTAACTTACCAACTAAAAAAATATTTTATTGGTGCCGCTTGACACAGTGGCGGCACCAAAAGATTCTTTAAAAAAAAAAACCTAATCATGCCGTAGTGATTGGGGGAAAGTGGGGGCGATGCTGCTGATTGGTCAGGCAACACCAACGAATTACTATAGTAAATGCCTATTTCGGTAATTAATATTTTTCCTATCCTATTTTGATATTTATTTATTTTATATTATTTAGGTAAAAACGTCTTCCTCTCCACTAATATTGTACGATAAAAAAAAGCATTTAAGTATTAAACAATAGGAAATTAATTAGAACATTACATATATTAATTTTTTGGCATAATAATTTATTTGGCTCTTCAACTTTATAAAATAAAATCATTTTAGTCATTTATTTTATTTTTTTTCTGGTATATCAGTAAAGTTAACAAACATTAACTTTCCATTCATTTTTGGGTGATTTGACAAACCATGTAAATTTAAGAGTTAAAAAAGACGAAAAAATAAATGAAAATATAAAACAACTTTATATTTTGAAGTTGAAGGGTCAAATAATTCATTATGCCTAATCTTTTCAAAAATTAGGGATGAGGAATGGAATTGCTTGGGATTGAACCCAAACTCTAATGCCTATAACACAATACTCTTACCACCAGGCTAAGGGTGAAACCAAGGGGCAGGCAGGGGCGCCGGCCCTCCCCCTAAGATGAAAAATTTTCTATTTAAGCACTTTGAAATTTTAAAATTTTAAATTAGTAAAAGTAAAATTACACATTGACCCCTAAAATGATAAAAATTTGATTTAATCTTTTAAAAATTATAAAGATAGAGGCCATTAAAATGGTGAAATTATATTTTTATTATCATAAAAATTACATTTTAATTTCGACCCTTCTGAAAAAAATTTTCTGACTTCACCCCTGCACTAAGCCAAAAGATTACCGGCAACTTATATTAAATTTTTATATTTAATTTACAATTCATATCATATTATACAATTTTTTATAGTGCTTACATACATAATCGTCCTTTGACCCTTATTAGGTTTTGTGCATGAGACATTGGTTTGATGATAAAGTTGAAGCTCACAATGAATTGAAAATAAATACTTTATTTAATAAATATTTAAAAATGATATTTTGTTAAAAGAATAGTTATTTAAAATCATGATAATATAATTTAAATTCTTATGTACATATTAATAATTCTATCACGAGTATTCATATGAAAATTATGTATTTAGAACATTTGTGCATTTAAACATAACAACTATTAAATAATAAAACGTATAATTTGAAATTATTAATAATAGCATGTATACAATATGTCAACTTGACTTGTAACATAAACTCAATTAACAACATTATCTTATACTAAATAATAGCACACTCACGATGTGAATGAAAAAATTCTATTATAAAATTTAAATAAATCTTAAAATTAATATAACTAAAGTTAAAATCTCATCATCATATTATTTTATTAAAATTTTAAAAAGATAAAAACATCCTCCAATTAATATTTATTATCGAATTGACTTGAATAATTCAAATCAAACAATATCATAAAGCTAGCTTCTATACAAGGAAGCAACGTTAACGAAAGAAATCAAATTCTACTTTTCAAACTCCTTATCCATTTCATTGTTGGTGCAATGATAATGGAAATATGGTATGTTTGGTTTTTCATAATATCTTTTTTGAGTGTAAGTGTAGGCAACTGGATTTATAGGTGGAGCAACCCTAAATGTAAGGGCAAACTCCCTCCTGGTTCCATGGGATTCCCTCTTATAGGAGAAGACCCTTAGCTTCTTTGTCACTTCCAACTCCATTGACATGCACCCTTTCGTTAATGAAAGATTGAAAAGGTAATAAAATAACCCTAGAATTACACACGGTCAGTGCATTAAGTATCTCATTTTTTCATATATGGTTTTAGATACGGTCCGTTGCTCAAGACAAACATAGCGGGTCGACCGGTGGCGGTGTCATCAGATCCCGAATTCTACTACTTCGTGTTGCAACAAGAAGGGAAACTCGTCGAACTCTATTACATGGATTCCTTTTCACAGATGGATACACCACGATATCATGAGTAATCTAGGTGGCTACTTCCAGAGGTATCTACGGCGCTCCGTTCTCCGTCATTTTGGACATGAGCCACTCAAGCGTAAGCTGTTGTCTGAGTTTGAGGATGTACTAAACCATGAATTACATAAGTGGACCAATCTGCCAGAGGTCGACGTAAAACGCCAAACTGTTCCCGTAAGTAATTATAGCATATACTTAACCAGATGATCCAAGAATGAAATATTTTAGTAAAGATAAATATAGATTGTTGGTTTGGGTATTTGCAGATGTTATTTGATTTAACCTCACAGATCCTGATGAGTCATAAACCAGAAGAAAATTTAGGTGAAGATTTAAACAACATATTGCAATCAATTATGACATTTCCTTTATATATCCCTGGGACCGCTTTCTACAAATGTGTACAGGTAAAAACATACCATTAAATATGAATTTCATCATGAATCCTTCTAGGGTAAACACTAATAAATATATATCTATATATATATAAATATATTTGACTGCAGAAGAAAAGAAAAGCAATAAAGCTGACAACTTGGGTTTTAGAAGAGAGGATGAAGGGGTACTCTTATGATAATTCAGCAGAAGGTTGCAATAAAAAGGGAGATTTTTTGGATGAAGTAATAGGAGACATTGGGAAGGAAGCATTTTTGACGAAGGAATTCGTGCCTTTCCTTCTGTTTGGGCTACTCTTTGCTACTGTCGAGACGATTTCACCCACTATCACTTTGGCCACCATGTATCTACTGGACAACCCATCGGCTTTGCAACAATTAACAGTTCCTTCCTTCCTTTATATGTTTTTAACTTACTATATATTATTGCTTTTAATTAAATTAATATATAGCATTTATATTTCTTTTTGCTAGGTGAATATTTTAGATAATTGGAGGGTTTGTTTATATAATTTTTAATAATATAATCTGAGTTTTGGGGTTATGTTATATATTCGGATTTTATATGAGTGTACATGAATATATATATGCAATTTTTGTAGGTCTTAACTATAAAATTAGCCCCAATCAATATCGCTTTCCTCA
This sequence comes from Gossypium stocksii, assembly GCA_020496765.1. Classification (NCBI taxonomy): domain Eukaryota; kingdom Viridiplantae; phylum Streptophyta; class Magnoliopsida; order Malvales; family Malvaceae; genus Gossypium; species Gossypium stocksii. Next base: position 7,859,079 of record CM035621.1, on the reverse strand, counting down.
CTTAGTTATTTAGAAAGTTTTTTTTTTTTTTTTAAATGGTATCTTCAATTTCATCTTAGTTTTTAAGAAATGAACCAGGAGGAGCATGAGGAAATTCTAAAGAACAGAGAAGATGCCAATGCTGGACTTGTATGGGAGGAATACAAATCCATGATGTTCACTCGTTACGTGAGTTAATTGATTAATTATGCCAACTTTTTTAATAAATAAATTTAGGCCATGTTTGTTCATTTTTTTTCTTTTTTTGCTATTTTCAGGTGATTAGTGAAACACTTAGGTTAGAAAATCTTCTTCCAGGGATGTTGAGGAAAGTATGTTGAGGAAAATTAAAGCTGACATTCACGTCGATGGTAGATAACAATATGTATACATATATATATATATATATATATATATATTACCAATTTATTTGAATATATTATAAACAAGTGTGATTCATCCTTTAAATAAGAAAATTAAAAATATAAATATTACAGGATATACAATACCAAAAGGTACTAGATCCTATTGGTTATGCGCACAGCTCTTCATCTGAACCCTAATATATATGAAGATCCTCTTACCTTCAACCCTTCAAGATGGAAGGTATAATTGTACTCTTTCCCATGGATTAAATCTGAAATAAAACTTTGGGAGCAATCAATTATAATTTTTCATTTATTATGATATTTTTAAAAATAATAAAATGAATAAAGAACATTGGGTGCAATGGAATGGCAAAGAACTTCATACCATTTGGAGGAGGGGATAGGCCGTGTGCTGGTGCAGAGTTCAGCAAGGTTCTAATGGCTGTCTTTTTACATGTCTGGGTCACCAAATTCAGGTATATTTTTTCATTATTTGTATATATATTTTTTAATAATTTAATCCAAAGAATCCAAACCAAAAATGTTATGCAAAATCTATCGAACAGGTTCACAAAAATCAAGGGAGGGAACATAGTTCGTGCACCCATTCTGGGATTTCCAGATGGTTTCTACGTTAATGTTTCTAAGAAAACATTGTTAAATACACTTACAATATACATATATATTAAAATGCTATACATATGTGAGTTCAATGCCAATGTTTTGATTTTATTCATAACATTAAGCTAAATTATATATTAATAAATATTAGTAATAATTTTAGTTTACAAGTGACCATATGTATCTTCGGACATGTACTTATGATTGTATTATATTTATAGATATAAAAGTGTGTTTTTATATATTTGAATAAATTTTGTTTTATAGAACATGAATGTATCCATTCTGTGTTGTGAACATGTTCACCACAAAATTTTTATGGATAAAAAATATATATCGGTTTTTTAATCTAGTTGTAGCGACGTAAAATTTTTTCAGGTCGCTAATTGTGGCGATTTGTTGAAAACTTTGAAAAAATATCGAATTTTGATTTTATTATGAAAAGGGAGTCGCCACCGATCCTTTTTCCTAGGTGTGATCGGACACCTATAAAATTCATTTTAAAAAGGAAAATCAGGCTTAGGTCCACATTTGAAATCCAGAGAAAAATAGTAGGGTTCGGGAGTCGGTTACGCGCGGGGAAGGTATTAGCACCCCCGCGACGCCCAAAATTGGTATCTTAATAAACACGCATTGTCTTAATTTCAAAAAATCCAAATTCAATGTAATACTTAATCGTAATCTGATTGAGAAAAATAAAAATTTCAAGATTTTTTTTTGATTTTAGAAAGATGTCCCATTTTAACACGAGTCGTCGACTTTCATCCAACATAGCGATGAAATCAACGACTTAATGTTAAACCGATACATTGCCTTATTTTTTGAGATTAATTTTAAATATGAAACAAGCATGTTTAAAATGATAAACGAAAATGCAAATATTGGTGGAATTAATGAAAAATAATAACATGATATAGGAACAAAAAGATATTTACAAAAAAAGGTAAGAATATATGTAACAACACAGTAAGAAAATAATAACGTGAACCTTTAAAAGAAACCAATATATAATAATGTCATTAAAAGGTATACACCTAAGATAATGTACACAATAGTTATTAAAATACGTATAAGATAATATCAATAATATATACGTACGGTGACATATAAATAATCCAAACAATGTAATATTTAAAAACAAATATATATACACGTAATAAAAATACGTACTTAACACGTTATTAAACACGTATACATGATAAAAAAAAGGGAATAATTGCAATATCAAAAAATTTCATAACTATGCACAAACACACATATGTACGTATTAAAAAACATATACATAATGTAAGGTTAAAGATTATATATCTATAATATATGCATATACAAAAATATTAACACATGCGTATATAATACACTAAAGCATTTATACCTAAATAATATACATAATATATAGAAAATAATGTTAAAATACTTATACAATACCATAGAATACTTGTACATAAGAAAATTAAAACATATACGTGGCTGGTATAAAACGTATATAACTATTAAAGTAAAAATATACGTATATAATATATAGAAGAATATAGTATATACACAATATGCAAAATATAGACTTAATATATATATAAATGTAATATACAAAACATATATAATATTTAAAAATATAGACTTAATATATATATAAATGTAATATACAAAACATATATAATATTTAAAATACTTACGTAAAATATATGTGTATAACTATGACATGGAAATATGTATACAAACATAATATATGCGTAACGTATATAAAAAAGGATATATAAAATATATAATAATAATAATAATAATAATAATGATAATAATAAGCTATTAATAAAAGATAATATGTTAATAAAATAATGCATGAAAATATTCCAAAATAAACTATATAGAACATATTTTAAAATATCACTTAACAAAACATTTTAGAACTAAGTAAATGAATGAATTAAATAATGATGAAATTGCAAGCCAAGACGATACTTTAAAGGATAACCAGTGAATAAAAACTTTTAAAGTCGAATTAGGGACTAAATCGAAGCAACAGCAAAATTAAAGGTAGAAAACGTGATGAGATAAATGGATCGGGGCTAAAACGTGAGGCACGAAAACAAACAGGGATTGAATGCGCAATAACCCCCAAATTTCCAGAATTTACAACACAACAGTGAACTATGGACTCAATTGAAAGTAAAATAAAAGTAAGCGTCAAATCTAAGAGACGGAAATAGAAGAATTAGGGCCCAATTAAACGCGCTCAAAGGAAAGAGGATTAAAAGGGAAAATATTCCTTTCCCAAAACGCATCGTTTTGCATAGGACTCAAATGAAACTAAAAACTAGATTATGTAGGCGATTTTTGAATATATAAAAAAAATATAGGGCCAAATTGGAAGGTGCACGAAAACGGGAGGGATCGACAGAGCAAATAGCCCGTTTGGGCCCTCAAAACGTGCGGATCCTCTTCACACAGGGTCGGGTCGTCGGGTTCACCCAATACCGAACGGCGCCGTTTTGATTATTCCCTAAAAACCCCCCATTTTATTTTAAAGCCTCAGTATGCTAACCCTAAACTAAAATAAAACTAAAATCCTCAGATCTCCTCTCATTCCCTACGCCCGACCGATGGGTTCTAGCCTAAAAGCACCACCGTCGTCCGTCACACAACCATCAGATTCGATGGTCGACGACCGCGAAGGTTGGGTTTTTCAATCCCGATCAGACCCGTGGCCAAAGACCAGACTCTTGCGGTTGCGACGAATCCAAAAGAGAGCCCCACGTCCGTCGACTCTGGTTCCAACGGAGACGGAGCTCCGATGTACCGTCGAACCAAGGCTCGGTGAGTCTCATCCTTCGATTCCCCCTTTTTTCGGTTACTCATTGTTTACAAATAGATTGGCAAATAAAAAAGGAAGTATCAACGGAAAAACGAAAATAATGAAAAGGAAAATCGAGACAACCTTTTTTTTTTTGATTTCTGAAAAATCTATCTACAAGATGAGGTCCGTTTCCCTTTTTTTACAACTGATTGTTGCCCCTCTCCTTCAGCCGAAAGAGATAGAAAATCCCCAACCCCCCCACGGTTATACGATTTTATTCCACTTTTTATATCCGAATTTACATTTGATTTTTTTATTTACGCTACTGTTTCTGTTACTGCTTCTCTGTTGCTTGGTCTGCTGTTGTCCTCTCTTGCGTGTGTGCAGGTGCTGACAGTAGCGGTGGATAGAGGCTATGGGTGATGGGACGAGGGCCGGTAGCAGCGGAGAAGGCGCTGACACCACGTGGGTAGGCAAACGGCGCCTAGGGACAGAGAGGAACCCTAGGGTTCCAAAAAAATTTTAATCTTTGGGTCGGGTTACTGTTTGGGCTACCGGGTATTGGGTTTCAGAAGTGGGTTGCTGACATTGGACTGTTAATGGGTCCCGGGTTTAGTATTTTGGGTAGGTTTAGTTGGGTTTATTTAAGTGGGCTGCTGGGTTTGGTTATGTATTGGGTGTTAAGGCCCTAAAATTTGTAAAAGGACACTGGACTTTTGATTTGGTTTTTTTGGTTTTATTATTGTTTGATTTGGGTATTTATTGGGCCCGGGTATGGTTTTGAAATGGGCAAAATTGGGCTATAACACTAGTGATTCTGTGATATTTAATTAACAATATTTGATTTTAAAATGTTGTTAGTAGTTGTGTTATGTTTTTGAAAAGAAGAGTGGAAAAACATTAAACTCATTAGATCTTAAAATATCCCGATCTTATAAGAGTGGTTTTGTTTTTTAAAATTAAGTTTGGGAATGGGAAGAATCAGTTTTTCCTTTAAAATTGTATTGATACTTGATACCATCTTTTATTATTATTCTTATTTAACTTTTGTTTAATAAAAGTTTGAGATTTAGCGACAAAAAAGATACAGTGGCATTTTATAATGTAAAATGCCGCTATATATTTGTGTGGGAGTTTGGGCGAACATTTAGCGGCATTTGTAAGTACAACCGTCGCTAAATATTTGAAAAAATTCTCAAATCTGTGAAATTTTTATTTCGAGGTATTTACTTTGTTTCAGATTATATATGATAATGTAGTTTTTAACTTCAAGAATTATTAATTTTCATTTGAAGCTTGCAATAGCTTTGTTAGGAACATGAAAATTTAAGGGAATGACTGAAGTGAAAAAGGATTGCGGCTGCCCATTGAAATTTTAACGAGCCATTTGCAAGGTTTTTAAGTAAAAAGCAAATCCGTAAGTAGGATTCGTAATTATCCCATGGATTTTTGCTTTAACAACAGTTTTTAAAATTTATTATATTGAGAAAAATCTAAATATCAATTATTGTATTCGATTTATTAATATGATACCAATTAGTTGCCAACATAGCGGTAACTGATAAATGACTTACAATCAAGTTCCGAATTAACTTAGGCAACCACTTCATTTTGCATCACATAAAAAACGAATATTATAATAGAGATATTTTCTAAATTAATTTGAATAATGTTTAGTTTTACATTATGTTAAATTTTAATAATAGATCTGCATTATATTATTTTATAATTAAAAATTTTTTAGTTTTTGAAATTGATAAGAATCGATGCAAGAGAGGAGGCTAAGTCAAGAGTATAAAGATGGTGTATGAAGTTTTTACGGATTTTGCTTTTAGTAAAAGATGCCAAGACAATAAGATCTTATGTCTTTGTGAGAAATGTGTGGATATGAATTGGATCAACGCGATGTTGTTCAAGAACATTTAATTTGTGATGGAATTCTGCTAGGATATACACTATGATTTTTTCACACATAACACATATTAGAGTTCTTCCAAGTTGTTCTAGCAATCGATGTCGGTCTCCTAAACATGATGATAGTAGAGGCACATTGCAGGATGTCGGTCTAGTATATGCAACCATCCAGCTACCATGGATGTCAAAGAAAAACATGGATGGTTTCCAAGTATCGAATTGGGTCCTTCAACTTCGGGTGATTATGGATATACTTCTTCACAGAAGCACTCTGCACGTAAAGCGAGACATTGAGAGAAGATACGGAAACTATGCATGACCAGGTTGACGAGTCAAAAGCAACGAACCAAGAGAGCTAAATTGGAAGCAAATGGGGAAGCTGGAAGAAATGAAAACAATTGATATTTCTAGTTTTTGAACTTCTAGTAACTTGTAGCCACATTTATTTTTAAGTGCTAAGAAACAAAATGCTTATATGAACATAATTTATAACTTCTTCCCTACCGTGTTTGAAACCTGCTTTAAAGCCACTAAAATTTTTTAAATCAAATTAATCAGATCACCAAATCAATTAATATTAGTCTATCTAATTCAATTAAATAACACATAAAATAATTAATAATGAAACTTATACAAATTTAATCCATATCGATTCTCAAATCAACCATAAACCAAATCATTTTTAAACCATTTCAATAATTATTATTATTAGTATTAGATAAAAATTGTTGTCGACTCTAGTTCAGAACGATTGCAAAATGAGATTGTAATATAAAATGGTTCCAATGGCAAGTTCTTGGAAATCAGAAATAAATTGCTGAAAACAAAATATGCTACCCGTGAAGGCTTGAAGAATTAAAACCACTATAATTTGACAAAGGATGCCGTCACAGATGAACCCAAGGCGTTCATGTTTCCCAGCTTGTTCCAACACTCATTTATTTATCAACAAGGAACAAACTTATCGTACATAAAACCGCAGAGTGAATGCTTACTCACCTTTTATATTCTCATATATCGACACATAGCAGGCTATACGGTAACATGGGCAGGACCAAACACTCATACTAGTTCATCTACTGGCGCACAACAAGCAGTCCTTTTGCTAGCTCTAAGGCTTTTGGGCGTCCGAAAAACTTCTCCACGATTCCTAGTGCAAACTCCATGGAAGTTCCAGGGCCCCTGCTTGTAATAAGGTTGCCATCCACCACTACTCTGTTGTCAATATGACTTTGATCTGATAGCTTGTCGCACATTGCAGGGTAAGCTGTGGCCTTTTTGCCCTGGACCATAGCACAACACGACTGTTAACCATCCGGGAATATCAAATACAGAAAATTCCTTTTGAGTGCTGTTGTTTTTCTCACTCGACATCGAAATTTTTGAAACAAATATAATTACAGGAACCACACACACAAAATTGTCACTTGTAATCAAAAAATAAAAGCAAGTGCAAGCACAATAGTGAAAGTTCAAAGTTTAAAGGCAAAAGCAAATGATACAACCTAAACAGTTTGTATTTTGTAGTGACCATATTGCCTAATTATAAGTTCTAATGTATATAGTAGTTGAAATTATTTAATCAAAAGCCTCCAGAGACGAAGAGACTACTTCCCCAGATGCAGATTACGGTTCTTTTAATTAAGTTGATCATTTATTTTATGAACAAAACAAACAAGTATAATCCCATGCAAATTTTATAATGAAAACACGAAAATGTTAAACTCGATCAAGATTATACCTTGAGTAAACCATGAGGCTCCAGCACCAAAGCTGGAGATGCACATATAGCTCCATAGGGTTTGTTTGATTCCGCTTGCTTCTTTAACAAGTTCAACAGCTTATCAGATTTAGCAAATGCTTGGGCACCACCAAGTCCTCCCTGTAGATATGAAAGACCAAGTTAAAATATATTACAAAGAGAGAAAATTGGGAGGAACTAGGACTAGGGAATATGACAGAATTCCAACATACTGGCAAAACTACAAGGTCATATGTAAGTTTAGCAGCGTCATCAAGAAGCATATCTGCCACTAATTTAACTTTCCTAGAAGCCAGAATTTCAAGATTGTCTCCAACAGAGGCCACCACAACATTTGCCTTTGCTCGACGCAGAATGTCAATGATCATAACTGCTTCCATTTCTTCTGAGCCATCAGCAATTGGTACAAGAACCTGAAAATTTAATCAAACACATTTTATCATAGAAAAGAACCATAAATTTTGGGTGATAGTACTAAGACAAATTTAAATGCCAGAATACTTGGAAGTTGAAAATCAGTATCTGAATGAACTTACCAACTGACTGCATAGAATCATTTTAGGAAAGAAATGAAAATTTGGAAATAAAGATAACTATCTTCTTGCAGATATCAACTTACATATTATCTAGTAATTACATGACAATAACTTGCTTTTTTGTTTCACCTAAGGGAGGGAAAGCAGAAATAGGAGTAAGGAGGGCTGTAACAAGATCAAGTTAGCAGCTAATGACATATCAAATTCAGGCAGCCTATTTTCAATTTATTGATTTATAACAAAATTCTCGACCCTCACAGAAGCCTGCTAGATTTAGAAACAACCACCTTGGTCCAGTGGTCCTGGTACCAAAACAATTGCCATTGTTCCTTACATCAAGTTAAAACAAAAGCAGAAATATCAAGGACAATTTGAAGTGCAAAACTGGATCTAGAGAGTACAGCATGCTTTGGCAGTTGGGACACTAGATTACAAATAAGACCAACAGTGATGAAAAGCAGCTAAACTTAGCAAGCAAGTGTTCTTGCATATCTTGGACTTTAATCGTTACTTTCAGAATCAAAGAAGAAAATAGAACTATAGAAATTGCCAGATGCAAGTCAGCTCTCTCTTCACACTGTTCTTTCTGAACTCCTCTAACTAGAAATTCGTTGTGTCCTTGAAACTCTTTAGAATCAAGAATTGGAACTCTTTTTGAGTCCTAATCAGAGTATTGGAGGAGAATGAAAATCCACCATTAACCACTCAGAATACTGAGATGTACTTAAGAATGAAGATTTATGCATCAAATATTATACAACTTGATAGAATGTAACAATAAACAACACCAAAATCTCACCTGCGGAACATTATTGCATTTCCATTCGAGAGGATTCAGCTCCGTTATTGTATACTCATCACCATGGTTAGAACGCATCACCTGATGATAACCAGATCCATTTTAGTAAATAGTGGCCCCATTAATCAGAAACATCATCTACTGGGCTTCCAATTAGCCAGATTGCTTTTCCTTTTTCCTAAAAAGAACGTAACTACTGTAGTAAAAAGTGCCCGTACCAATGGCCCAGAAACTTCATCAGCTTTCTCTTTTCCATACAATTGCTCAACCAGTGTTACAGCAAATTCCATGGTAGTGCCAGGTCCACGACTTGTCACAACTTTACCATCCTGCTGAACTCTTGATTCAACAGCTGTTGCACATGATTGCAGTTGCTCCATAAATGATGGGTAACAGGTAGCCTGCCAGAAACAATCATGAATTATGAGTTCAATCATGCAACATTATCTAAAACAAAAACAAGCTACAAATAGCAAAACAACGTATACCATGATCTCTGAAATAAATTATCTTAAAATATTTATCATTTAGTACTCACTTTCAGTCCCTTCAATAGACCCCATGAACCAAGCGCAACTGCAGGTGAAGCACACACGGCAGCATAAACCCGCCCATCTGCAGCCTGCTTTTTCACAAGACTTTCAAGAACTCCACAATCTTTAAAGTTGCTAGCACCAGGCATGCCTCCCTAAAAGCAAAACACATATACCAATGACAAAAATAAGCGTTTTCCATTTTGATCTAAAAACATCACTCACATGCAAATTATTTTCTTCTATAAAAAAAATAATAAAAAAGCCTTTTTATCTTTTGCTTCCGAAAATTACTATTTACTTCCATAAAATAAAAAGATCTTTTCATTTTGGCTTCCAGACGTTAGAAAGCAATACCAATTGAGTCTCAATTTTAAACCATATACTGCTGGAATCATTCATATATTTGCACTCTGCATTTTACTTCAACACCAAAAGCCTGAAGAAAAGAAGTTTACAGAAAAAAAAAGGGGGAATAATTACTTACAGGAAGCGCGATAAGATCGAAAACGGTATTCTTACAATCAGCGACGAGAGCATCAGCAACAATTTTAACACCGTGGCAAGCGTCAACGCGAAGCTCTTTCTCGACGGAAGCCACCGTGACGTCAGCTCCCGATCTCCTAATCACGTCGATCGTAATCACCGCTTCCATCGGCTCTGTCCCGTTGGCGATCGGCACCAAAACCTAAATAATCGCAACGTCAAAATCACAAAATTACAAAATTAACAAAAGAATAAAAAAATCTTTCCATTGCTTATGTGTCGTATTTACTTGTTTAGCCATTGTGGTTGAAGCAGAGGCTGAGCAGGAGAAGCGAGGGGATTTGAGAGGAGAGAAACGGAAATGATGATGGAGTTTGGAAGTTGAATGAAGAGAGTGATGAGTTAAGTAGCGTAAGTGTAATAATGCCATTACTTTTAGGGGTTTTTCTAGAGGGATCGGCTCGGCTCCCTGGCTCTGTTGGAAGGGGCTAGATTTCAGTAGCGTTCCGAATATGGCGGCAATGGATGAGATCGTTTCGATGAGCGGTTTTCATTTTGCCACGTGCTTTTAATGACTACTTTTTTTTTGTTAAAGTGCCTGGGAACTCCTTATATTATGATAACTGAGTCAAATTAATCCCTTTATTATTAAATATATCAATTTAATCCCTATAATCAAATAAGTCTAAATTGCAAAATAGCTAATATTTATTATATAAAATTGTCTTGAAATTTATTGTTTTCAGTTTCATTGACGATACAATAAAGTCTTTAAAAATATTAACTCTAGTAAACAATTAATGATATTTTTTAAACAAAAATGTCTAACTCCAATTTAATTTGATCTTATTTTATTCTTTTTAATAGTATAAGGACTAATTTGGTCAAACCTTATAATTTTTTACTTGTTTAATAATTTTGGCAATATATTTATGTTATGTTAAGATTATATTTTTGATATTGCCATAATATAATAATAAAATTTTAAATATTGATTAAAGGCGAATCTAGGGGTTGGTAGGGCCTAACCCCTCTAAAATAGAAAATTAGTATTTAGACTTCTCTAAATTAATAATGATAAAATTATATTTTAGCTCCCTAAAATTATAAAAAAATTGATTTAATTCTTTAAAAAGTATAAAGATATAGATTATAAAAATTTAAAATTTCATTCGGCTCTTAAAAAATTGTTCTCGCTTCACCCATGATATTGATAAATCATTTTATATAGATTCATATATTTTAGTATGATAATTTTTTATGTCATTTCATATTTTACTTATTTTTATCATATTAATTTTTGTTTAAAAAATTAATATTTATAAATTTAAAAAAGTAATTGATATCGAAAATTAAATTAATCCATTTTTAAAAAAAAATTATTTAACATATTCTAAATTTCACACGTAGATCTTGTGATTAACCGTTTCTCTTTTTTTTTTTTTTTATAAATAAACAATTTCTTCTGGATTTGGCATAACTCCCTTGTAACTAAAAGCGGTCTTTGTCTTGAAACCCGAAAAGCCCATAAACAAAGAGATCCAATATAACGACCAATAACGGCAGATCAAATCTAATTTACAGTTATGCCATCATCTCCCAAACTCTTCCACTCCCGCCATCCACCGCCGGCCACGCGCCTCACCAGATCAACAGCCCTCATCGTCTTCTCCACCCTCTCTTTCCTCTTCTCCCTCTACGTTTTCCTTTCCTCCACTGACTGCGGTCACCAATGTCTCTCCGACCTGAGATCCGTTCGGGTTCTTTTGGACAAACCCGGGAATGTCAATATAACTGCTACTTCGGATGGAGATGTTAATGTCAATGGGACCAAGAGGCATAAAGTTATGGGCTTCGTTGGGATCCAAACCGGGTTCCGTTCAGTCGGTCGAAGACGGTCCTTGAGGAAGACTTGGATGCCTTCCGATCATCAAGGCCTTCAACGGTATATATTTTTTCCTAAAACTTGTTATTATATTAAACTCAGCTCTAAGCACTTTTTTTTTCTTTTACTTGGAAAATGGTATATATTTAATCACATACAGAAACAATCATGTTTGAATTCACCTAATATTTTAAATGCAAATAATTATTTTTTCAGGTTAGAAGAAGCAACAGGATTAGCTTTTAGGTTTGTAATTGGTAGAACAAATGATAGATCAAAGATGGAACAGCTGGGGAGAGAAGTAGCAAAATATGATGATTTCCTTTTGTTAGATTTTGAGGAGGAATACAGTAAACTCCCTTACAAAACGTTAGTTTCTTTATTTCCAAATATCTGGGTTATCGAATTAGTCATGTTATTCAATTGAAAAAAGGTCCCTTACTTTAGAATGTTTACTTCAGGTTAGCATTCTTTAAAGCTGCCTATGCACTCTATGATTCTGATTTTTATGTTAAAGCTGATGATGATATATATTTGAGGCCAGGTGATTTGATTAGTTTAACTCTTTTATGCAAGTCTTGGGTGGTATTTTTTACCTTCATACAATGACTTTATGTGGTTAGTTGACAATGGTTTATTATCGATTTTCAGATCGACTATCACTTCTATTAGCTAAAGAACGTTCTCACTCTCAGACTTACCTCGGATGCATGAAAAAGGGTCCGGTATTTACTGATCCTAAGCTGAAATGGTTAGTATTCATATTTATATATATATATAACCTATGGTTTAGATATCTACATATTTCAACTGTGTTAATTGGGCTATAAATTTGCTCTCACTATTAATGAGCCTCTAAAATTTCAGGCTATATCAATTACATTTCTTTCCACGAAATTGGTTTTAATCACAAGAGATCCTTCCTACAAGGGAGGCAAAGAAACTTTCATTTACAGATGACCTATTAAGATATCCTTGATCTTGAATTATCTTGGGAACAGACGAATTTCATATTTAAAGATCTATGTTGCTCTATACCTTGAAATGTATGTACACATGCAAGGCTACATTGTATATAAATGTACATTTCCCGTTTATATGTATCTTGTTCTGTCTATGTGCTCTCCTTTGATGGAATTAATGGACCTGTAGCATGGAATGTTGCAATGTGCCTTTCCCGTTAATATTTTTCTACTGTGTTTTACTTGTACGTGTACTTTTAGGATGATAAGGATGTGATTTAAGATATTTAGAAAGATGAGTACATCATGGTTTTCTGTTTTGGATCATTTTAGAGAAGACTTAGTGTTGGAGTATATGACACCAAAAAGGTAGGATTTATTTATTGCAGATAGTCATATATTGTAGAATGATTAGAATTGACTAAATTCATACAGGTATGAGCCACTATCCTATCTACTAGGCTCGGAGTACTTCCTTCATGCCTACGGTCCTTTATATGCTCTTTCAGCTGATGTTGTTGCAAGTTTGGTTGCTCTGAGAAACAACAGGTGGTGTTCATATTTCTTTCAGAGCTAATCCCATAATTGTCTGTTAAACAATTTCTCTCTTTTCTTATGTTTCTTGTTCCCTCCTTCTCATATTGGGATCAGGATTTTCACTAGCTGACAGTGTAGGCTTCTCCTGCAAACATTGGCTGATTTTAACCCTTCTTTCGAACTCTGCATGCTTAGTCTAAATTATTACTCAAACGATTGAATTTTGTTTTCGGCCATGGCCAGCTTTGTTCACTAAATACATCTACTATAACTAAAAAACTATGCATGCTAATCAAGTCTTTTGTCTTTCCCTCCTCCATTGTGGTGATTGAGGAGGTTGAGGGTTTCCTTGTAGTGGAAATTGTAGATTTTCCTAAAAGAAAGTTTAATATTTGGAAAGCTTAATCGAACCTATATTTTGCAATAGGGGCAAAGCCAGAACAATCTTTTAAGGGGGCCGAATGAAATTTTAATTTTTTACAATATATATTTTTATAATTTTTAAAGGATTAAATCGAATTTTTATAATTTTAGGGGGCTAAAGTATAATTTTACTTTTACTAATTTAAAATTTTAAAAAAATTAAGGGCTTAAATAACAATTTTACATTTTAGGGGCTGGGCCATGACAGCCCCCTCTAGATTCGCCACTGTTTTGCAGCATGTCTTTTCTCATTTCGTAACATTAGTTGAGGTGACGTTACTAATGATGCATCCTTTACTTTTCAAATCTCTGATTTGTTATGATTGTTTCTGTTTTGTATGGATTGCAGTTTTCGGATGTTTAGTAACGAAGATGTTACAATCGGTGCATGGATGCTTGCAATGAATGTCAACTTTGAGAATAACCGAAGACTGTGTGAGCGAAAGTGTACCCCTACATTCATTGCTGTCTTGGATATCCCCAGATGTTCAGGTTAGTGTTCAACTAAAGCATACAGATAGTCATTCCAAGCTTGCCAAAGTAATTCAGAGCTTGTTAGGTTCGGTACATGATACCTGAGGATTTGCTTAATATAAATGGTATATAAGCCCCACGAGTTTTCTTTGTACGTTTCCATCATTCATATGGTGGAGAACACCATGGGATCTGCCGATATACAAGATTTCCGGGGATTTGGATATCTGAATCTTTGAAGCTGAAAATGGTTGTGCAATAGACCAATGGTTTTGAAAGCTATAGATACATTGTGTTCTAAACTTTTAACGTTACTCCTGTTTGACAGGACTATGTAATCCGGAGACAAGGATTTTGGAACTTCATCGGCAAGAAATGTGCTCAAATGGTTCAACGTTGCCATTGGATGATAAATCGCTTTCCTTGGCCTAAATTCACACAGATTTTTCTAATACTGACAAAGGTGTTTTAGAGATTTGTTATCTCTGCTGCCATGCTACACATCTTAATTTCCCTCCTTCAATCACCCCAACCCAATTTTGTTTTCCCATTTTTACCAACAATGTAAGTTTTCCAATATATTTTTTTCCATTACCATTCTTTTTTACCGGTTCAAACCAAAACCAAATTCACAAGGTTCCATTTCCTACTGTAAAATGTAATCTGCTACAAATTGTGATCTTGAAATTACCCCCCTTACATTAAATTTTAATATGCTCATTATAATGAGTGATATGTCTAAATTTTACTTTTCTGGTTGGATATAGTAAATAATTAAAAAAAAAAATACTAACAGTGTTGATAATCGTATTGAAATATCGATTGAAAGGTTTACAGAAGAGATAAACAAACGATGAATAAATACATATATTTAGATATACATAATATAATTAATATCCATAAACTCAAACGATACCAAATGAAGATTACAATAGAAGTGTATGAAATTTGAAAAAAAAATACAATTAAAATACATAATTAATCATAATTCACAACAACAAAAACTTAATCGAAATTTATTTAAACATAGGACCAAATGGTGAAGCCAAGAAGTTTAATCTTCTTTTGAGCTGCAATTGTATATATTGGAGCTCCATTGGCACCATTTTGTTCAACTCGAAAGATGATTTTATCACCAGGCCTGAGATGTTTATCTCGAACATATTTACGCCAATCTTTTTGAAATACTGGCTTAGGATAATCATCCCCTTTTCTAATATAATATCCAAAGTTCTCCCAAACCTTACCGGAAATATCGTGCACCGGAAAAGTTATTGTTCGTCCCCCTTCGTAATCGGGGAGATGCTGCACGAAGTCGCTCGGAATCGCTACTTGCTTATTAACATCAACCTTGGTCAGGTATTTCTCAAAGGAAGGCATAGTTGAAAGAAGATTATGAGTAGCTAGAAATGAACTAGAACTCAGCAAAAAAGATTATGAATAGCTAGAAATGAACTATTGGAACTCAGTAAAACTCAGCAAAGAAAATTATGGCTTAGAACTCAGCAAAACTCAGCAAAGAAGATTATGACTTAGAACTCAGCAAAACTCAGCAAAGAAGATTATGGCTTAGAACTCAGCAAAACTCAGTAATGAAGATTATGAGTAGCTAGAAATGAACTAAGAACTCAACAAATCTCAGCGAAGAAGATTATGACTTAGAACTCAGCAAAACTCAGCAAAGTGAGTAGCTAGAAATGAACTCAGAACTCAGAAAAACTCGGCAAAGAAGATTATAAGCAGCTAGAAATGAACTTAGAACTCTGCACTTTTGATTACGAAGGAATGATGACGACCATTATTTATAAAGCTATTGTTTCGGAAGCGTGAAAATTATCACGGTGCTGTAAGATTAGAAAATACCTCGTTCAAGTTGCAATTTTGAAGGTTGACGAAATGACGACCGTATTATTATAGAAGCTCACGGTCTGTAAGATTAGAAAATGCCTCGTTTAAGTTGGCACTTTTGAAAGATGACGAAATGACGATCCTATTGTTTTAGAAGCGTGACAGTCTGTAAGATTAGAAAATACCTCGTTTAAGTTGCACTTTTGAAGTTGACGAAATGACGACCGTATTATTATAGAAGCTCACGGTCTGTAAGATTAGAAAATACCTCGTTTAAGTTGGCACTTTTGAAAGATGACGAAATGACTATCCCATTGTTTTAGAAGCTCACGGTGCTGTAAGATTAGAAAATACCTGGTTTAAGTTACACTTTTGAAGGTTGCATATTTGTTGGATGGCGAAATGACGTCCCTATTGTTTTAGAAGCTCACGGTGCTGTAAGATTAGAAAATACCTGGTTTAAGTTGCACTTTTGAAGGTTGCATATTTGTTGGATGGCGAAATGACATCCCTATTGTTTTAGAAGCGTGACAGTGCTGTAAGATTAGAAAATTCCTTGTTCTAGTCTATTGCAAAAGGTGTGGGAACTGGGAACCATTACATTTTAACAAAAAAAAAAATCATTACATTAAATTATTCTTTTTATTAAAAACTCTTTTTATTTTTAGGAATAAAACCAAATCTTTGTAGATTGGTACGAGGTATATGTGATACGTTATGTGTCACTATCTGATTATATTGTCTATCATATCAGTTTTTAACAATACAATTTGGTAAAATTTTTAACAAAAATGATCAATTCATTCTTTGATCTAATATACATAAACTAAATTACCTATTTTTTAAATAAAAGAGGCAAAATATGATTTATCTCCTAGTATAAGGGCATATATGTCAATTTTCTCTCAAATTTATATATATTTCAATTTTAAAAATTAATTTGATTTTAATTATTTTATTTGTGGTTTCACTCTTAATCTCTTTTAAAGGAAAAAAACACAAGATATTATTATTACAACAAAAAAAACATAAATTCAAATATACTTAAGTATAGGCTAATCTAAGGGTTGGCAGGAGGTTCGGCTCTCCCTAAAATGTAAAATTACTATTTAGGCCCTTGAGATTTTTTAAAAATTTTAAATTAGTAAAGATAAAATAATAATTTGGCCCCTTAAAATTATAAAAATTCAATTTAATTCTTTAAAATTTATAAAGATATAGACTATAAAAAATTAAAATTTCATCCGGCCCCCTATAAAATTGTTCTAGCTTCGCCCTTGCTTAAGTGTGTATTTTTTTTATGATTAAAATAAATATTATATCAAAAATAATAATTTTAAGGATGCATTCCAATAGTTTAAACATTTTTATTAAATATCCGATGACTTATAAATTCAAAAATTTTATAAGTTGCCCCACATATATGATCCACCATTTGTATTTTTATTGTGACTTATTGATTAAAGGTGTTGATTTTATATTTGCAGTATGTGTGTAGGAGTGAAATATCTTTTTTCCTAATCTTTTTACATAATTTGATCAAATTATTGCAATTTCTTTATTTTTATCTAATTAATTTAAAAATAACCCATAAATTCTACTTTAATAAGGTGTTACATCAGAGTTGCCTTTTCTTAGAATATTGAACCGGCCAAAATCAAACCTCGATATTACTCCTAACCATAAAATGTACTTTTATGTGGCATAGACCGCTAAAAATGGGTCCAACGTTGAAAAAGCCGAAGCAAATTATTCTTCAAGTGATAATTTGCCGCCATTCGATATGTTACCCATTCGGTTTTCATGCAGCGTAGAATCAAAATTCTAGGCACGTTTATTAGAATTAATTTTAGTTTAGTCCAAAATATGAGTTTGAAATTTTATCTAAACTCAATTAGATTTAATTATATTAATTTTTTATATTATTAATTTTGTAAAAAAAATTAAAATAATTAAAAATATTAAAATAATTATTTTTAACAAATTGAAAATAAATTATCCAAACCTTCTCACTTTACGCTATACACCAACTATGCCAACATATAACTTTATATATTTCTATAATATTTTATATGATTAATATTTTTAACACATAAAATTTAAAATCGAGAAATCTTTAAATTTTAAATTATAAAAATATATTAATATAATTTTTTTATATTTTATTAGTAAAGTAGATTCACAGGTTGCTTGAGCCCGATATATGTCAAGTTTGAGTAAAACTGTAAAAGAAGTAAGAAAAAAAGTAAAAATATTTTTTGTTAATGTTTGTATTTTAAAAAAATTTGGGACTTAGTGTTTATATTTTAAAAGTTAAAAATCTCAGTCCAATCATTAAAATCGTAAATATTTGCTGTTAAATTTTATCAATTTAAAGTTTTGCTTTCGATGTATTAATTTGAACTTTTAGAAGCAGCTATTTGCTGCCTCATGCTTTCGATATATTAATTTCAACTTTTAGAAGCAGCTATTTGCTGTCGATATATTAATTTCAACATTTTGTCATCACTTGGATTGTTTCCGATCCAAAAATTCAGACATCAAAATGCTAGGAATCACTAGAAACGGTCAACCCTTACAAAAATTAAAACCTCACTCTACACATTTGTTTCCGTATAATATATTAAAATAGGATACGTGCCGTAGTGCATTCAAAATGGATCCAAAACCCTTTCAAAAATGGGATAATATAACTTCTAGTCCCTAAATTTGATAACTAGATTTATTTTGGTATCAATACTTTTTTTTGTCCACCTTGACATTTGAACTTAATAATTAGGTTCATTTTTGCCCCTGAACTTGAAAACTATATAACTTTGATGATGTAGCACTCTGATATGTGCCACATCATCACTTGAAAATTAAAAAATTAAGGCTAAAGGGGTATATAGGCCTCTGAACTTTCACAAAAAAACAAAAAAAATCAATTAAGCCCTCTCCACGAAAAACGCACTCAATTAAGTTCTCAAACTCTCAAATTGCATCAATAAAGCCCTTTGACCAACATTTTCCATCATCAGCCATTGCAACAAATCAAAGTTCATATATTGAATGGCACATTGAATCAAATTTTATGTATAATTTTGAGATTTGTCCTTTCTTTTCAATAGATAATTTCCATTTATAAGAAAACTTGTAATACCCCTAACCCGTATCCATCACCAGAATGGGGTCACGAGGTATTACTGACCAATAATCAACTTCAAGCTTTAACGTTTATAAGGTCATAAAATTTCATCTACTAAAAACCGAATGTATAATCACGTCCAATCCCTCACTTTTAATTCATTTCATAGTTTACGAAATAACTGTTACCAAAAGAGACATGTCAAACATGATAGGAAATATAAATTAAACTAAGACACCATGAATACCTGTATAAATTTATAACCTCAACCAAATACATAACTATATCATTCATTTACGCCATTCATAAATCACCTTTTTGACTAAACACATACACAAAGTACATTCGGCTAGAACTCTTACGGACCAAATAACTAACTTGATTAATATCTATACATGTACATGAATTCACTTATAATCGAAATTAGTTTAACAATTTCATACCTCATTTTTACTAAATTGCCGAATACCAATTACTCAAGCTCATAAGATTTACATATCATTAAATAAAAACTAAAGCCCAACTATTATAAGCCAAATGTTAAATCCTTAACTTCAAAATATGTTCAAACCACAAGCACGATCATCACCTATAATTTAATCATAGCACTTATATAAACTTTTCACAAAATAACACCACATATAACTCAAAGTTGGCCATTTTTGCATGGCTCATTATATACATAACCCCAAATTCAACTTAATATAATTTAGTCTATACATGCCATATAGTCAAACTAAAACTTTCGAAAGTACCAAAATATCGATGATAGTGTGACGAACTTCGTTGACGATCCCCGAGCACGTAACGATCACCACGAATCTAAATCACAAGAGTAATCAAAAACACCAAGTAAGCTTTAATAGCTTAGTAAGTTATAAGCAATTCATTAAATCTATCATTTATACTTTTAATAATTATTCCAAATAATATAGGTAAGGTTTCATTAAATACCAACCCACATACAAAAATCATAAAAACACTTCTTGCAATTTAAATTCATAGCCGAATCTAATTCAAAATTTTCCATTCTCATGTACTATCCAAATATTCCAGCACAAAGCTATTAAAACGTACATCTTATGCCAAATCCACATAGCCGATTCAATTTTTTTACCATTCATCTAACAATCAATATGATTTTTGTAAACATCTTCCCATATCAATTCATTCAACTCAAACTATACCTCCAAATGGCATTTCATATAATCTACAATTAACCACATTTACTTAATTTCATATAATAATATATCATAGTATCAAGACTTACCGAACTCAATCCTTGAGCTTTAAAGATTTATTCGCACACTTAATGCTCAATGATCGATCTCGCATACTTAGTGCTCAAAAATTCGACTCGCACCCTCAATGCTCAATGACTGATTTCGCACACTTAGTGCTTGGTATCAAATGCAATTCACACACTTAGTGCTCAAGGATCAATTTTGCACACTTAGTGCTCGGTATCCACTGCAATTCGCACCCTTAGTGCACTTCTCAAACTTGTTACTCATTTAATTATATACACATATGTATATCTCATTCGGTTGCATCAAACACACATATATATATACCTATCACATTTGGTATATCAAACACACATATATATATATATATATTTCATACTCAACTATATCAACTCATATATCTATAATAATAGTTTACATACATACTTCCAATAAATTTATAAACATCATTACAATTAAATTCAAATCGATCTAATTGCTTAAAAACTTACCTCGAGTGTCAACGGACAAGAAAGCTCGACTATTCGACTATTTTTGCTTTTCTTCTGTAATATCCCGAATTAGGGCCTAATCGAAATAGTGGTTTCGTGACCACAAATCCGAGGTAGAAATAATTATTTTATAATTATTTTGATGTTTATGATATGATTTTATGATGGTGTGAAAATTTCGTGAAGAAATTCTAAGCGTAAAGTGCTTAATTTGAAATTAGGGACTAAATCGAATAAGTTGTAAAACTTGCATTCTAGAAGTTTTTAGTATGAAATTGCTTTGAAATATTAATTAGGAGGTCTTAAATGGTAATTAGACCAATTTTAAGTTCATGGACAAAATTAGGACATGGAAGGAATTTTTGAAAGTTTAGTAAGGAGGGGCATTTTGGTCATTTGGATATTAAATGAAATAAAAAGGGAAAAATAACACAAAATTCATCATCTTCTTCATACGTTGCTGCTGAATTTTTCTCTCCACCATAGCTAAGGGCTCTTCAACTTTCAAGCTTCATAATCAAGAAAGACGTGGAATCGACCTCAATCGAGGAAAAGAAAAGATTGCGGACTAAATTGCAAAATCTTTGTATTTTGGTACCAAGTGTGCTACTTGTTAAAAGTAAATTGCTACCGAGTATTGGTTTCGGTATTCTACGGAAGACGGCGAGGATATGTGTTCGAGGAAAATCCCGTTTGAACCTTAGGAATAGATTAGGATACAAGTGACATGTCACTAGGATGGTTGGGCATCCGAACTCGTTGAGTTGAGTCCGAGTTCACTTTTGGATGCGAATATCAGAACTCGTTGAGTTGAGTCCGAGTTCGTGAAATGTAACTAGGCATCCGAGCTCGTTGAGTTGAGTCCGAGTTCACCTATGGATGCGAACGCCCGAGCTCGTTGAGTTGAGTCCGAGTTCGCTTATGGGCGGGTTACCTAATTAATTGATTACATATATAGCACTTATGTGCATATGATCCGTGTATCCGAGTTGTATTCTAATGTGTTCAACGGGTAAAATTCAAGTGAAATGGAAAAGCACTCAAGATGTAAGTGACAATTCGGTAATGTTGAGAAATGGCCATATTGGACAGGTATGTACTTAACCCTCGGGTTGAAACTCGACACAACAACAAAAATGTGGTAAGATGAAGTATGATGATTAGAATTGTGACATATGTTTTGGTGATGCTATGCAAATGTTGTTTGGCATAATGACTTTGTTATGTTACTTGTTATTTGCATGTGAACTTACTAAGCATTTATGCTTACTCCCTCCTTTTTATTCATTGTAGTTTTGGACAAGCCGGCTCGAGAATCGGGATAGGTCGAAGGCTCGATCACACTATCCGAAGGACTTTTTGGTAAATGGCTTGTAAAACTTAGTATGGCATGTATAGCAATATACCTACTTTGTGTAAATAATCTTGTGATATGGTGGTGGTTTGGTTGAGGAAATGCTTGATAATGATGAGTCATTGAAATGGCTAATATACATTATGTTTGATGTCATGGAAGGATAATAGGTTATCTAGTACATGAAAGCTTTTATGAAAATGAAATTAGCCATAAAACAGAACATTGCAGCAACACTGACGTGAGTTTGAAAATTCACTAAAAATCATAGAAATCGAATTTAGTGATGGATTAGTTATGAAATTGAAGCTTATTATGTCTACTTTCAAATGGAAGAAGCGAAATAGGTGGAAGGATTATGTGTTATAAGATATTTGAGTTTTAGTGAGACAGGGCCAGAACGATTGCTGGATCCCCTGTTCCAACTTTGAAAATTCACTATAAATTGTACAAAAATAGTTAAGAGGTGTACTTTATATGTACAGAATCCTGAGTTAGTCTAGTTTCAAGACAAGGAAATGGCATAATCATATGAATTTTGTATAAAGAGAAAAGTGGTTCGTAGTAAACAGAGGTCAGTGCAGTCAAGTCCTGAAACAGGGGTAACTTTAACTAATAAACTGCACAAATCGGCCCAACTAAAAATTCTAGAAAAAAATTAGTGAATAGATATGTGAGTCTAGATTCAGGAAAAATTTACGGATCTTGATTTTGAGTTTCGTAACTCGAGATATGATTTTTAAAGCGACCATGACGCAGAAATTCTGCATATTCCGAAAATTAAAATAAATGATGTAAAGTTGGTTTAATGATAAATTAAGTTTAGTAACACCTCAAACTCGACTCCGGTGACGGTCTCGGGCATGGGGACGTTACATCTTTGATCTGAACCTGATCCTTTATATTCTTGATCTATTCAAAATCAAATTAAGCTTATTCAAAGAAAATTTCATTCAATTTAATCAAACCCTCATAATTTAACAATTTACCAATGTGCCCTCTACATTTCACATTTTTATAATTTGATTCGATATCAATTAAACACAATTCAATCAAAATTCAACCTAATCTATTTGGCCGAATGCTCCCTTGTCTCAAATAAGTCCTTCCTTTTTAATTATTTCGCAAACTAGACCTAAAAAATTCAAATTTCATATTTTTGCCCGAACAATTCAATTTCATAACATTTTCAAATACAAAATTTACTAATCAAACTCACATTTTAATTTTCCTATTTCAGCTCAAAGTTCTTCAACTCTCCCTCATGACCGAACACAATATATTCATCAATCGGCAAAATTAATTCATGGGCTAGATAATAAAAGTTAACTAAAACCTTAAAATACAAAGATTTTCAACAATCAAACTAAGTACATACCTTAAATTGAATCAACAATGGCCGAATAGCTTGGTTCTTTTCTCTTTTATTTCTTCTTTTATTTCGGCAATAACAAAGTACAATGAATCCTTTATTTTATTCATTTTACTTATTTGTTTTATTTCATTCCATGTAATAATATTATTTACTTAATATAAACACTTGTAATAACATATCATAAAGCCAATGCCATCCACTACAACTTAAATGGTATAATTTCATACTTAATCCTTCCAAAAATAATAATCATCACAATTTGGCTATCACATAATAAATCACTAAGTTTTCATTTTATGCTATTAAGCCCTATTTATTAAATCGGCATTCAAATGATAAAATTTTTAAATGGAAATTTCACACCAACCAAATGCACACATTCAGAACACAATTAACTAATAATTAAATATTTTTCGACTCGGATTCGTGGTTCCGAAACTACCATTTCGATTAGGGTCAAAATTGAGCTGTTACAAAACTAGACATAATAGAAATGGGCTTTAGGCCTAAAGCCCAAGATTCAACGAGAAGCCACCACAACAGACCCGAATGACATGCATGCCATCAAATGATAAGCGAATTAGGCCCTCTCCCAATTTTGAAATCGATATGTGACGATTAAACTTTAATAAGACTTGAAAATGGTTGGAAATGGAGCATGCAAATTAACATGCAGTGGTGCTCGTTTATTATACCATGAGGTATGGTGTGGTGGTTATTCATCTCATCCTTTAACCATGTGATCGTGAGTTTGATCTCCACTCATGGAAATGGAGCGTATTTCATGGCTATCCATTTACTTATTTGGAGAGCACCATTGCAAGCTTCACAAGTCACAACACTCTGCCTTGTTTGGGCCCCACTGATCGTGCTAAATTGAGTATTATATTCAATATTATAATTATTTTTTATTTACACAAAAAGTATATAAAAAATTCAACACCATACCAATCGAATATACTAATATTTTTAATATGGCATAACTTTTTTGACCCTTCAACTTTACAAAAAAAGTTATTTTAGTCTTTCTGTAACAGTCAGTTTTTAGTGAAATTCGAATAGTGGTTTTGGGACCACAAATCCAAAGAGTAAATATTTATTTTATTATTATTTTAGTTTCTGTGGAATATTGTAAGGTCATATAAAAATTTTATTAAGAAATTTTGACGTTTGCATGCTTAATTAAGTAAAAATGACTAAATCGTAAAAGATGAAAAAGTAGAGTTCTATTAGTTAAAGGTATCTATTAGCTATGAAATTAAATTTTTAAGGGACTTATATGGTAACTAGACCATTATTATTAGTGGAAATTTATGGACATAAAATAGATGATTTTTATGTTAAAAGATAAGGTTAATTAAGTAGTTCAATTAGTAAGTTAAAGTTAAAATAATAAAAACAAAAGTGTCATATTCCTAATTGCCATCTTCCACTAAAATTGATATTATAGAAGCCATGGTTAGGGTTTGAAAGCTTCAGTCACTTTTTAAGCTTGTATGTAAGTGAAATTTCATCCCATTTTTAATGATTTCTATGTTTTTGAAGTCATTGTAGCTTAATCTATCTAGTTGAGGGACTAATTTGCAAAATTGTTAAAGGATTAGGGTTTTTCCATGACCATTTTTGCATGATTCTTAAATTTTAATGAAAGATTATGAGTCCTTGTTGTTAAATAAACAAGTTTTGTAAAGTAATTTTTGATGAAATTTTCATTTAGGGACTTATTTGTAAAAGTAGTAAAGTATCATGGTAAAATTATGAAATGATGGTTTGTATGGGTTGATATAAGTCCCTAGGTAATTCGGCTAGCATGAAATGTGGATGAAATTGTATAAATACCAATTTACGAGCTTAAGGACTACATTGTAAAAAAAGTTAAATATTAGAGGCAAAAATGAAATTTTTCAAAAGTATGAACTTTGGACTGAATTGAATAGTATGAATATTAAATGGATTGAATTTGCTTATTGAGATCAAGATAAACCCCGTACGAATCTAGATCTAGGAAAAGCTAAAGCCTAGGATTAGTTGATCTAGTGCTTATGTCTTTGTAATTGAGGTAAGTTTGTATGTTTAAATAGCGTTTTAAGATTAATTTGATATATACATATATATATATATATATATATATATATATGTTGTGGTTCTACTTATCACCTAAATGAATAATGGAAATCCAACGACATTTTGACGATTATCGAGCCTCGTTTGAACCTTAAGAATATATAAGATACAAATGACATGTCATTAGGGTTACCATGTTTCGGGTGCTGGTCTTGAATGTCCTACCGATAGCTGAGGTCCTGCATTTCTTGTGGATACTCATCATCTTGTCTGAGAGGCATCGTGTAGCTTACATTTCGACCGTCAGCTTGTGTGACCAGACCCATTTTATGGCTCGAATGAGCAACGATGTAAAGGAAAAAGAAAAAAAATGGTTTCGACCATATGTTTAGCACACTTTGTCTGAGCTTTCCCGCGTATCCGATATTATTCTAAGTGGTTCAATGGGCATGTAAAGGGAAGGAACGGTAAGTGTTCCAATCAACTATGTTATGAATTTATGGAAAGGTATAAAATGATAATGATCAAAGTATGTGTATCTATGTTGATAGAAAGTATAAATTCAATGGAACTATGTTCATGTAATCTATTTTACCATGTGATGAATCTATTCAGTTATGTGTTAAAGCACTAACATATGTTGCTGATGATGCTTAGGCTTGTGCTAAACTTATGTTGGATTGAATCATGTTTAAATTATAAGGTTATGCATTGAAATGGTAAGTTATATTCATGATTTACAAACTTACTAAACATTATATGCTTACGTAGTTTTCTTTCCTATGTTTTTTAAATTATCGGAAGCTTGATCAGTTTGGAAGCTCGTCGGAGGCTTATCACACTATCCAACGAATATTTCAGTAGATTTTGATGTTTTGACCAAGGTCCTAATGGCATGTATAGGGGACTTATGTTTAAAGTTTGAGTTGAATGTTAAGTGTTGATTTTGGTATGTATATATATGTTGGTTGCTTGGTACCATTTTGAAAATGGTTGGTTTGTGTCACTTATGTGAATTTGATGCATGTGTGTAATGGTCCAAATGTTAAGTTATATTGACATGGTATATGGTCAATTACGGTAATGCTCTGTAACCCTATTTTAGTGACGAATACGGGTTAAGGATGTTACACTTTCACTTAGATTTTTGCCTCTTTTAAACCTCAAACTTGTATTATTTGAAAATCACCCCAAAATGGATGAAAAGTTGACATTTATTAACCTTGTTGATGTGACATTCATGTGCTAATGTCATGAGGCTAAAACTTTAATTCGGTAAATTGTGCGGCCTTAGGCGATTTCTTTTCTCAAATCCACTTAAGACAACCTAACTCTTGAAAATGAAAATTCACAAAGGAAATTCTCAGAAATAAAGCGGAAACAAACTCTCAAACAAAGAAGCAAAACGCGAAAGAAAAGCCATAAGAAAACTCAACACTCCAGGTATTTAAGTAAATGCTCTCAAAATATATTTAATAACTTTGAAGGAGATACAATGGGATTATTACAATTGAGGGGGAAGACCGGTATTTATAGTTGAGCTCCTCAAATCCAACAATACAGTTTAAATTACATCGACAATCAAGATTAAACCCTATCTACAATGTGAGAGTCTTAAGGGATTTAAACTCTATACAATCTCATCCTTTAAGACTTACAATATTCACCATGATAACTTTAGTTTTACTAAAGTGGTCTATTGGACCACCAAGACTTCAATTAGATGGGTTTCTTTATATGCTCCACAAATCGAGTTAGTTCAAGTTGGTCAAATGAGCCCCATTTAATCAACTGACCTTCATGCCATGCTTTGTATGTATTCTTCATGGGTTTTGGTCTGCAACACCTGACACTAGTTCACATATATGCCACATTAGCAATTAATTAGTTTTTTTAAAATTAAAAAAGTTAAAAAAAATTATATTTTTATACTTTTTAATTTTTTTGAATAATTTGTATATTTTTAATTTTTAAAAAATTGATTAATTATTGATGTGATATTCACGTGGTAATTCGCCATCAACAAAGTTAACAAATATTATTTTTTTCATTCATTTTAGGGTGATTTGACAAACAAAGCAAGTTTAAGGGCTAAATAGGTGAAAAAATACTCTCTCTCTTTTTATAAAATTAAAGGACCAAATAAATCCTTATGTCTTTCAATATTTAATGTATAAATATTTTTAATTTATTCAAAATTTAATATGTACTTTTTTTTCAATTTGATCCCAACTTGATTTGAAACATTGGATAAGATTCTTATGAAATTAGATTGAGTTGACTTAATATTTAATAACAAAAAAAAAAAAGTTAACCAAAAGATGGCTTTTCATTAATAAAAGAAAAACAAACAAGCAATAATATTAAGCGATAATTAGTACCCAAGTTAATAGATTTACCTCGTACACCTATCTCTAAACCTCAGTATTAACATTAAGAGAAGAAGTGATATCTGCAACAAAAATAGATAAAAGAAACATGGGACGGACTTCCCAATCTTGATGATCAGCATGTAACAGCGCCACCCTAGCAAGCTTGTGAGTCGCCTTGTTAGCAGTTCGGCTAATCCAACTAAAAGACAATTGTCGAAAAAAAAATCTATATAACAGATAATCTTGAAGAACAATACCAAATTCAAAATAACAAAACGAGAAGAATTGAACGCAATGATAATATGATTACAATCCGATTCCACAATGACATTGTTGAAACCTTGATTCTTCGATCAAGAGAGAGCCACCCCTAATGGCAATTAATTCGGCCAATCTCGACAGGAAATCAGAGAGGAACATACGGGTTGGCTCAACTATATAACTCGAGTAAGAAAAAATAGAAAAAGAAAAAATTTACGATGTAGCTAAATGAGCCGCCCATTTTGACCAATTGGTACAAGTATTTGTTGGTGAATTGCACGTACACTTTTGGCTTTGCATTTGCATATACTGACTTTTTGGTTTTCGCCTCTTTTACAACCGAATCTTTGGTTTCAATTTAGTCCCAATAATCCAACATAAAATGTCTTGTAATACACAAATCACTTAATTCTATGTCAAACTGAAAAGCTCACCCTACACATTTATTTCCGAAATCGGCCATTGTTAGTTGAAAGTAATTAAAATATGGTTGAAATAAATGTACTCTTTATATATTTATTGTCGAAACTATTTTTATTTTAAAAAACGGATATCAACTTTAAAACGAAAAATAGAGTTTTCATCAATCCTTTTTGTTTAGGTGTGATTGGGTCATCTTGAAATTGATCCTTTTAATAAAATATTTTGATTTATTAAAACAATGATTTTAGTCTACGAAAATCGAGAAAATGATCCGGGAGTCGGTTACGTACGAGGAAGGATTAGCACCATCGCAACGCCCAAAATTGGTACTTTATTGATTGATTAATGTCCTAATGTCGAAAATTTGAAAAGATTTTAAGATACAATTCCTTTAAAAATATTTGGATAATTCGAATTGGATATTGAAATTCTCCTGTTCCAAGGAATAGAATATCACATTCAGCACATTAGAATACGACATTTCTAACCCTTGATACCAAGATTATCTCATGATTTCCAAAACTCTTGCATTGAGATTTGAAAGGATATTTGGTTATTTGGTCAAACGGTAAATCGAAACCTAGCACTTTCAGATATGATTTCTCGAACTTCCAAACATGAAATATTGTCTTGTTTTTAATTTAAGAAAACACGGACGAAATTTTAAAAGGATATTTAGTTATTTGGTCAAACGGAAAATTGAAACCTAGCACGTTAGGGCATGATTTCTCGAACTTCCATACACGAAATATTGCTTTTATAAAAAAAAAAAAACCCTTTTTATGAGTTTTGGTAAAGGTTAATGTGACGTAATTTAATAGAAAAAAAGTCTACGATACTGAGATGCATAACAGAATAATCATTAATGTACTAATGTGAATAGCAACATAATGCCAAGAATATGATAGAATGAATGAGCAAATAAGCACACGGATTAAACAAAAGAGAAAAAGAATAAATAAACTAAGAAATTTAAATTTAAAAAAAAACTAATAGCAATCAAAATAGAATAATAATATTTATGTAAAACGGTTTGAAAATAATAATATTAACATTAGTAAAAGTAGTATTAATAATAATATAAAAAGGAGGTTTTAAAATTATAGGAAAGGATAAATAAATAAATAAACTATATAATAAAATGAATGTGTAAAAAAATAAATGTAAGTTGAAATATTATAATAATAATCATAATAATATAAAAAAAATACTATAGTGACAAGAATAATAATGGTAAATTAATAATAATAGTAATGAAAGAGTAAAAAATAAAATAATAATAATAATGAAATTATAGAAATTAATGATAAAACAATACTAATATGTTAATAAGGATAATAGTAATAATAAATATAATAATAATAGTATAGTAATAGTTATAATAATAATACTAGTAAAAATAATAGTAATAGTAATAATAGTGAATAATAATACTAACGATTATAATAGTAAAATATAAATCGTAATTGAACAATAAAAATAATAGTATAACAAAAATAATAATACTAAAAATAATAAATATAATAATAAATATAAAACTCAAATTTGTTAATTTAATAATAAAATGTCAAAAATAATCGAAAAAGGACTAAATTGAATTGAAAGCAGAGATTTTGGGGCAAAATCAGAAGTGAATAACCAGGGGAAGGACCAGATTGAAACGTGTGAACGAAATGGATGGACCGAAAAAGCAAATATCCCCTCTCCTCAAAACGCCTCACCTTGCGCGGGGCCAAATTGAAACAGGAGGGAAATTATAGGGCTAAATTGGAAATAAATGGAACTTAATTGTAAAAACATAAAAAGCAGAAGGGCCTAGAGCGCAATTAGCCCTTCCAAACAAAACACGCTGATCCTCCCCTTGGAGCGAGTCGGGTCGTGGGTCAGAGGTTCAAAATGACATCGTTTTGGCCTCTAAACCCAATTTGCAAAATGGCATTGTTTTGATTATAGTATAAAAGCCAAATTTTTTTCAAAAATTTCATTCTTCTCTCATTTTCAAAAAAGAAAAGAAAAAAAAAAATCTTTCTCCCCCCTTTTGTTCTCTGCAGGCCTGAAGATCTGGCCATCTTCCAGCGCTGTTCTGCCGTGCCACTGCAGCCTCGGCGGCGTCGCAGGTAAAATTTCCTCCTTTTTTATGTTTTTAATATATATAAAGTTGTAAGGGCCTAAATCTGCCCGGCCCGTATTATAACCAATAAAACCAAATACTAAACCCAAAGTCCAATTACAAAAAGGCCCAAATTAAAACCCAAAATTAATCAGCCCAATTACAACCCCTAACCCAATTTTTG
The DNA here is from genome assembly GCA_020496765.1 of Gossypium stocksii. Classification (NCBI taxonomy): domain Eukaryota; kingdom Viridiplantae; phylum Streptophyta; class Magnoliopsida; order Malvales; family Malvaceae; genus Gossypium; species Gossypium stocksii. The sequence goes on along the minus strand of CM035621.1, from coordinate 7,828,156 downwards.
TGATGGCCTGATAGGCCCAAAACCCTAACCAATGTCGGCAAACTAGGAAATCTTAGTTTCCCTTGGCGCCGTTTACCCCTTCACGTGCCTCGAGTGCACCATCGGTGCCTCGTCCCGAGGCTTGACCTCCCTTGCTCGGCCTTGCACCAAAATGGCCAAAACTCTTCCCCGTTGACCCCACTAAGCCTGCAAAATAGAAACAGAAAAGAAAACAAAAGAGCAGAAACAAGGCGAAAATAGTAGCAACAGCAGAGAAACAACAGTAGCAAACAGAACCAAACAGTGGCGAATATAGATTTAAAAACTCATTGTATTCAGCTATAAAAAGGAAGCCATAAATCGATTGTAACACTTATGTTTTTTTGAATACAAAATCAAGAGAAAAAAGGTATACTCTGGTCATTTTAAACATATTCTCGCTGCAAATATATCATATATACATAGAAATAAATAAAAAAACAAAAGCTTTTACCTTGGAGGATGATCGGAGCTCCGAATCCGAAAAGTCTCGGTTCCTTTTCGTCCTTGTGGTGGGGTTTTACGGGTGTTTAGTGCATAAACCCGAGTTCGGGAAAGAAAGGGGTTTCAAAAGGGCTCTTTTGGTCTACTCCGGCCACCGTAGACAGCGGCGCCATTACCGGTGACCGACGACGGTCACGGTAGCCCCAATGGATGAAGATCGAAAGCCAGGAGATCCCCTCCTCTCTTTTTCTGAATTTTTTTTTTAAAACAAGTGACCCAAATGATTTTTTTTATGATTTTTTTCTTTTATAGCTGATCTATACGACGTCGTTTGGAGCTGAGAGTAATAGCTTCAAAACGGCGTCGTTTTAAGCCAGGTCGATTTGACCCGACTTGAACCCTCAAGATCCGCGTGTTCTTTGCGGTGAAGGGTTATTTGCGCATAAGTCCCTCCATTTTCGTAGCGCGTTTCAATGGAACTTCGTGTCTTTTTAATTTAGCCCTGTAGCTTGCTGATTATTTCAACTTAGTCCTTACGCTGGTGGATGACCAACACGCGAACAGCGCCGTTTTGAATGGGTGGGGGTAATTACCCTTTTAATCCCTGTTTTTCGCGCGCGTGTTCGAATAGGTCCCCTTTTTATATTTTTATTTTAAATCTACCCCCAGGATTCTATCTTTCATTCAATTTTAGTCCTCTTCGGTTTATTTTCATTTCTTTATCATTAAACTAATTATTTTTAATATATTTTAATATTGTTATATTTGCTGTTATTTATATTATGACTATTATTGTTACTATTAATATTAGTATATGTTTTAATATCATGTGTATATCTTTAATAGATGTATATATATATATGTTTATGTAGTATTGTTAATAATTGTTTTTTTTTTTAATATTATTCCCATCTATATATATATATATATATATATTATGTATATATTTAAACACTTTACTATGTATATATGTTTCTTTTCTCATATATATTATGTATGTATTTTTAACTCTATTAAGTATATATAATCCTTTTAACGTTATATCTTTTTATATCATGTACATATTTTCAATATTATTATATATATATTTTTTTTAAATAATCTTACTATGTATATATCTTTATACGTATACGCATGTATATAGGTAACATTATTTGTGTTTTTAATGTTGTGTTTTTGTCACTTTGTGTTCTATTATTCTATGTTCATATGTGTATATGTGTACATTCATAGTTTTTATTTCATGTTTAATTCTTATTACATTTAATATCGCATACATCGTTATTGTTTTTAATATTATTGTCATGTTTATTATTTGCTTCGATGTGTTTCTAACCTTTTATTTATTTTTACTTCATATCAATTTGCTTTTCGTTATCTCAAAATCCTAGTCTTGTTTTTAATTAATTTCAATATACAAGGCAACGTCCCAATTTAACACTAAGTCATCGATTGCATCGCTATGTTGGGTGAATCACGTCGGCTCGTGTTGAAACCGGGACGTCATTCTAAAAAATCAAAAATTTAAAAATTCTCGTCTTTACAATCGGGTCACGATCAAACTTTGCATTGAACTCGTATTTTTGGAAATCAAGACAACATGTATTTAATAATATACCAATTTTGGGCGTTGAGGGGGTGCTAATACCTTCCCCGCACGTAATCGACTCCCGAACCCTATTTTTCTCTGAATTTTAACGTAGACCTAGACCCCGCCTTCTTTTATATTCAAAATATCTTTAAAAAGAGGATTTATTAGGTGCCCGATCACACCTAAGAAAAAGATCGGTGGCGACTCCCCTTTTCAATAAAATCAAATTTCGATTTTTAAATTTTTCAATCAAATACTTCAATTAGCGACTAAGCTAATATTTTTTTTTTATGTCGCTGCAAAAATAAAATAAAAAAGTAAAATAAAAAAAACATAGGAACTTAAAAAAAATCACCTTCAAAAATTTATAATCTGTTTCTTTTCGGATTTTTTCTATTTGAAATATGCTATTTCTATATTAATCTCTTGTGTATTCGTAAATAAAAAAAAAAAAAAGGATCCTTATACATTGTTATTTGCAGCTTTATATAGCCAAAAAAATTACAACTATTTGCTCTTTCGCAGGTATAGGCGGCATGGTAGAGAAGGACACATTTCGTGGAGGCGTGGCGCGCAACGTGCGGCGCGCGTGGTGGCTTTGCTGGTGTGGGAACGGCGCACGACCAAAGCACCTAGGTTGATTTAGGTTGCTGAAAATTTTAAGGTTTAGTTGGGCTGGTCTGATATGGGGCTTAGTTTAGGGTTTGGGTAGTTTTTTTGGGCCTTCTTTTTTTAGTATTTAGTTTTGGTTTTTAGTGGTTTGGGCCGGACAATTTTGGATTTGTACATTTATAACTTAATATTTCTATTTTTATTTTTTATTTTTTTTCAATTTTTAACGTTTAAGTTTAATTATTAATACAATTGAATTTTTTTTGTTTATCTCACTAGTGTAGCATTTTAAAATAAAAACAATACTACTCACTTCATAATCATGCAAGAAAAATATTAATATTGTAATAAATTTAAATTTAAAAGAAAATTTTTTATCATATTAACAATTAAAGTTGTATTTTTAAATCCAAAAAGTAAATGGACTAAATTCTTTGAAATAAATGTAAAAAGACTAAATTTCAAATGCAAAAAATATTTTAACTTTTCACAAAATGATGGATAGGGCAAATACTTGATACTCTTAGGGACGCAATCAAGATAAAATTTTAATAGTCAAATATAAATAAAGTTCTTAGGCTCTACAAATAGAGTTACAGGTTGACTTGTGTCTTATAGTAAAATTTTAAAAATAAAGATAAGTGGTAATTTTTTAAGATTATTTGTGAAATAAAAATATATAAACTACCAGTGTACTAAATACTACCCTAAATAATATGCAATAACATTTATTGTTAAAATAATAATAAAGAAGAAGCATACTCGACTTATCAAAATAGAACACATGAAAATAATCTTTAAATGAATCGATATCATGTTTCAAAGAAGGGATATCAAAATTTTCATTGACCTCAATTCCTCAATTTTAGAAAGATTATTATAAGAAATTAAAGGAGGAATGAGATTCATAGACTGCTCAATTGAGCTTAATGTTTCAACATTATTCATTTAGAAAAGAAAAAAAAATCAATTGTAGATTTTCAGATCGCCTATCACTTCTCTTAGCTAAAGAACGTCACTCTCAAGCATACCTTGGCTGCATGAAAAAGGGTCCGGTATTTACTGATCCTAAGCTGAAATGGTTAGTATTCATATATATGGGATAAGTGTTTCTCGTTAGTTGATGGGCTTTAGAAAACTTGGATAGATTTGTTTTTTGTGTGTGTGTGTAAAGGCAATGATAGTATGAAAATGACTGTACTGATCCTAAAGAAATTGAAAGCACGACAGTTAATTGGGCTATAAATTTGTTCTCACTATCAATAAGCTTCAAAAATTTCAGGCTATATCAGTTACATTTCTTTCCACGAATTTGGTTTTAATCACAAGAGATCCTTACTACAAGGGAGGCAAAGAAACTTTCATTTACAGATGACCTATTAAGATATCCTTGATCTTGAATTACCTTGAGAACTGACGAATTTCATATTTAAAGATCTATGTTGCTCTATACCTTGAAATGTATGTACACATGCAAGGCTACATTGTATATAAATGTATTTCCGGTTTATATGTATCTTGTTCTCTCTATGTGCTCTCTTTTGATGAAAATGGACCTGTAGCATGGAATGTTGCAATGTGCCTTTCCCATTTATATTTTTCTACTGTGTTTTACCTGTACGTGTACTTTTAGGATGATGAGGATGTGATTTAAGATATTTAAAAAGATAAGCACATCATGGTTTTCTGTTTTGAATCATTTTAGACAAGATTTAGTGTTAAGAGTATATGACACCAAAAAGGTAGGATTTATTTATTGCAGATATTCATATGTTGTAGAATGATTAGAATTGACTAAATTCATACAGGTATGAGCCACTATCCTATCTACTAGGCTCGGAGTACTTCCTTCATGCCTACGGTCCTTTATATGCTCTTTCAGCTGATGTTGTCGCAAGTTTGGTTGCTCTGAGAAACAACAAATAGTGCTCATATTTATTTCAGAGCTAATCCCATAATTGTCCGTTAAACAATTTCTCTCTTTTCTTATGTTTCTTCTTCCCTCCTTGTCATATTGGGATCAGGGTTTTCACTAGCTGACAGTGTAGGCTTTTTCTGCAAACATTGGCTGATTTTAACCCTTCTTTTGAACTCTGCATGCTTAGTCTAAATTATTACTCAAACGATTGAATTCTTTTTTGTTCGGTCATGGCCAGCTTTTTTCACTAAATACATCTACTATAACTAAAAAACTATGCATTTTTATCTAGTCTTTTGTCTTTCCCTCCTCCATTGTTGTGATTGAGGAGGTTGAGGGGTTGTGTTGAAGTTGGCCTGCATGCAGCACATGAAGCAGCCAAGAAGCAGAACAAGCTGCTGAGTCATGCATGTTGCAGTTGAAGGCAATGCTGCTGATTTAGTTACTTCAAGTTGATATTTTGTAACTTGGTTTGATTAGAACTTAGTTGGTAATGTACTTGATTTTTTTTTTTTTCTTTTTTTCTTTGTTTTGACATTTGAGCTGATAAATCAGCTTTACCAAGTGGGCAAGTTTAGCATATCAAGTTTCAATGTAATTAGTGGTAGTAGGTAATGTTTAGGTGACAAATCTGCTTGTATTGACCAGCTTATGTCTTGTATATGTATTGGCATTATGCCATCTTTCATTGTTAATGAAAATTTCATCAAATTTCATCACAAAATACTCTCTTTTCTTGTTTTCACTTTTGTATTTCAAGCCCGATTCTTTTTGTTTGCTCAGCAAGCATCGAGCCTTGAAGCTCAAGTTTCTGTTAAACTTCATTCATTTGTTTTCATAGTTCCAACAGGTTGCTTGTAGTGGAAATTGTAGATCAAAGTTTAATATTTGGAAAGCTTAATCGAATGTATATTTTGCAACACCACTTTTCTCTTTGACTGCTCAATTCGGAACATTAGTTGAGGTGATGTTACTAATGATGCATCCCTTACTTTTCAAATCTCTGATTTGTTACGATTGTTTCTGTTTTGAATGAACTGCGGTTTTCGGATGTATAGTAACGAAGATGTTACAATCGGTGCATGGTTGCTTGCAATGAATGTCAACTTTGAGAATAACCGAAGACTGTGTGAGCGAAAGTATACGCCTACATTCATTGCTGTCTTGGATATCCCCAAATGTTCAGGTTAGTGTTCAACTAAAGCATACAAATAGTCATTCCGAGCTTGCCAAAGTACTTCAGAGCTTGTTAGGTTCGGCACATGATACCTGAGGATTTGCTTAATATAAATGGTATATATGCCCCACGAGTTTTCTTTGTACGTTTCCATCATTCATATGGTGGAGAACACCATGGGATCTGCCGATATATAAGATTGCCGGTGATATGGATAAGCTGAAAATGGTTGTGCAATAGTCCAATGGTTTTGAAAGCTATAGATACATTGTTACTCCTGTTTCACAGGACTATGTAATCCGGAGACAAGGATATTGGAACTTCATCGGCAAGAAATGTGCTCAAATGGTTCAACGTTGCCATTGGATGATAAATCGCTTTCCTTGGCCTAAATTCACACAGGTTTTTCTAATATTGACAAAGGTGTTATAGAGAATTTTGCTTGCTCTGCTAAGTTGATCTCTGCTGCCATGCTACACATCTTAACTTCCCTCCTTCAATTACCCCAACCCAAATTTGTTTTCCACAAAGTTCTTTAGTAACATTTTTACCAACAATGTAAGTTTTCCAATATGTTTTTTTACATTACCATTGTTTTTTACCGGTTCAAACCAAAACCAAATTCACAAGGTTCCATTGCATACTGTAAAATGTACTCTGCTACAAATTGTGATCTTGAAATTACGCCCCCCCCCCCCTTCTTTCTCTTTGACATCAAATATTGGTCCCTAAATTTTTCTATTTGGTTAAATTTGTGTTTTTTGCAATGTATGTATCTATGTTTTTCTGCCTTGTGCATTGTCCCAAAGCTGATAATTTACAGTTAATAGAAACAGGGGAAATGCAGCAAAATGATATTTGGTTTAACATCCTTAAAAGCTCTAGTTATATGTCCAAATTCTTACGATCTACATTTCCTTTTTAATTAGGGTTAGAAACCAAATACTAATGATTGGCTTAGGAATTTTTTATCATGAATTTTTGGAAACAGAATTTAAATCCAAACTAGCAATAAATTATCGAAATTAAACTCCAACAATACTAATGAAAATTACATTAAGAGTGCGTGAAATTTTACTAAAACCAAATATAACATCAATGATTAAAAATACGTAATCATAATCGATAGAATTTGTAATTATTGAAGAGTTAAATTTGTTATTATACTTGTAATTATGATTTTACTTTGACCCCTATTATTTTATGGTCATATTTAATATTCAGAATTTGCCTTGATATGGAATGGCCCACACCAAATCAGTGCTTTACAACTAGTCCAATCAACTGGTGTGCCTCAACGCATTTTAGGGAAAACCAGCTACCCCTAGGTTTGAGTGACATTTCACCCCTAACCACAACTCATCCATTGATTCTTCAACATCAACTGGTTCATACCTCAACTTAATTTCACCCAAGCTTCATCATGGTCATAAATAGATTACCTAAGTTTGGGTTCATAAGCAATGATTTAATAGAGGACATTAATGACTAAATAAAAAAAATTGTAATTAGATGAATAAAACAGACCCAATACTGTTTGAATGTCTATAGAACTTTAATGATTATTAAGGATAGCTTTGGAGTTATTTTATCATAAACTTTTTGAGAAAATTATTAAGGATTATTATCCTATCTGTTGTGGAGATTAAATAAGATTACAAATTTGACTCACCTTTAATTATATTTTAATCATTAAAACTAATAAAACGGTTTACTTGTGAGGAAAAATTATTTACTGAGAGTGGATAAGAAAAAAATTTATCCTTACATTTTTTTTTTTTACTACAAATGAAAACCATTAAATATTTGATAATTGTATTGAAATATTGATTGAAAAGTTTACAGAGAGAGAGACAAACGATGAATACAAATATTTAGATATAAAAAGTATAATTAATATGCATAAACTCAAATGAAAGTTACAATAGAAGTGCATGAAATTTGAAAAAAGAAATACAACACTAAAGGATTAAAATACATAATCATAATTCACAACAACAACAAGAACTTAATCGAAACTAAAACTCAGAGGACCAAATGGTGGAGCCAAGAAGTTCAATCTTCTTTTGAGCTGCAATTGTATATATGGGTGCACCATTATCACCATTTTGTTCAACTCGAAAGATGATTTTATCACCAGGCCTGAGACGTTTATCTCGAACATATTTACGCCAATCTTTTTGAAACACTGGCTTAGGATAATCATCCCCTTTCCTAATATAATATCCAAAGTTCTCCCAAACCTTACCGGAAACATCGTGCACCGGAAAAGTTATTGTTCGTCCCCCTTCGAAATCGGGCAGATGCTGCACGAAGTCGCTCGGAATCGCTACTTGCTTATTAACATCAACCTCAGTCAGGTATTTCTCAAAAGAAGGCATAGTTGAAAGAAGATTATGAGTAGATAGAAATGAATTTAGAACAAAGCACTTTTGTTGAATGCAAGGATTATGGATTGATGACCCTTATTTATAAAGCATCAAATTTCCAACATGATCGCGAAAAGGCTTATGGATTGGTCGGAAATGGGTAATAGATAATCGAACATCAGAGGCTTAGAAGGTTCGAAATGGAGCATGCATGCAAACGCGAGATACAAATCTAAATCTTTGTGAAGTGTCATTTTCATCGTGCGACAAAAAATGGCTGTGAAAGTTGAGAAAGCATGAAAATCACAAAGCCACAAATTTAGAATGTGTCGAGGTTTTCTAATATGACGACAAATTTAAAAGATTATTTAATTAATTTGCCATGGATAGTTTCATCTAGGTAAAAGTAATATGAAGCCTTGTATTAAGAGTTAAATTGTATTGTGTCTCTTTTATTTCAAAAATTGAAAAATTAGCTCATGTACATTAAATTAAAAAGCAAACGGATCATTTTTGTTAAAAACTCTTTCCATCTCTACTGTTAAAATTTGATTTCTATACATCAATATGAGGTACATGTGGCATGACACATGTCACTATCTAGTTATCTATCATACCAGTTTTTTTACAATACAATTTAATGAAATTTTTAACAAAAAGGATCAATTTGCTCTTTGATTTAATGTATAAGGACTAATTGCTCATCATTTTAGTAGAGGGAGCAAAATGTGATCTGACTTCTAGTATAAAGGTCTCCATGGTACTATGTGTGAGTTTTCTCTCAGATTTATTTTAGTTTAAGTATGTATATATTTCAATTTTGAAAACTGATTTGATTCTAATTATATTTTATTTGAGATTCCACTTATAATCCCTTTTAAAGGAAAAAAAAAATGAAGATATTGCTATTATAACTAAAAAAGGAAAAATTTAGATTCAAGCATACTTAAATGTATTTTTCCTCTAATGGGACATTATATCAAAAATAATTATTTTAAGGATGCATTTCGATAGCTTTAAATTTTTATTAAACATCCGATTACTTATAAATCCAAAAATCTTAAAAGTCCCCCCGCATATATGATTCACAATATGTATTGTCATTCAACCCAATGTTTGGATTATTAATTAAAGTTGTTCATCCCGTATTTACATTATGGGTTCAAGTAGCAAGAAATGCCTACTAGTGATGCGTATAGCAAAGGATTATTTTTTTAATTTCTGACGTGGTTTGGTCAAATGGTTACAGTTTTATTATTTTTTATCTTTTAACTACAGTCGTTAATTTAAAAATGACCCATAAATTTCACTATAATAAGGTGTTACCTTAGAATTACCTCGTCTTATAATAACTTTTTTTTCTTCTCAACAATTTAAGACATTAAAGTAAGTTGTGTATAATTCGCTTTCATTTTCACTTTTTAAAAATATTAAAATTTTGTTGATTGAGTCTTAGTTCAATTGGCATCAACATTGTTGTCAGTACAGAATAACGTGGATTCGAGTTTGCTAAAACGAGTAGGGAAGAGGTTATGAATAATTCTAAGCATTATATAAAGAAATATATATAATTAGAACCTATAATGAAATTATTTAAAAAAAAACTTTAAAACTTTAAATACAACTTGATTTCAATTTTACTTAGTCAAACCTAAATTTTAAATATTTTATTATGTATTTTTATGTAATATGACGTTGTTTAAAATCAACCAATCAAATCATTCTTCAAGTAATGAATTTAACAACATTCCATATATTACCCATTAATGCCTTACTTGTTTAGGCTCCAACTATAACAACATATAATTATACATATATTCAATGTTTTATATGATTAATATTCAATAGTTGAACACATAAAATTTAAAAATCAAAAAATCTTTAAATTTTATATTTACATAAACATATTAATATATTATTTTATTATTTTGTGAATAGTAAATTAGATCAGCAGATTGTTTGAGCCCGATATATGTTGACTTTGAGTAAAACGGTAAAAAAAGTAGAAAAAAATTGAAATATTACTTGATAAAATTTGAGATTTTGTTTTTTTTTACTTTAAAAGTTAAAAATATAATCATCATACTTTTTCAAATTGAAATTCTCAATCCAATCATTAAAGTCATAAGTATTTTTTATCAAATTTTGTCAATTTAGAGTTTTTATTAGACCGTACTTATATGATGTAGTATATAATTAACAAAAAGTAAACATGTTAAGTTGACAAATTTTGACAAAAACTATTTACAACGATAATAATTGAACTAGGATTTTTAACTTATAAGAGACTTAAATTTTTAGATTTTAAAATATATGGGCTAAATTCAAATTTTGTCGAAATACAATTCCTAATAACCAAAAAAATTTACTCATTTTGACAGATTGATATTAGAAGTGTTCAAATGGTTAACCAAACTGAACTAGTATTAACCGAATTAACCAAAATCTTTAATCATTTAACCGTTAACCGAACCGAAATTTATATGTTTTATTTTTTGTTAAAACGAGTATAAAACATATGAAAAATAATAATAATTTGATAATATTCATTTGACCAAATTATCTGAATTAACCGAATTGGTAATAGCCTAATACATATAATAAATAATATTATTTATTAAGTTCGGTTAATTACCCGATTTCGAACCGAATTAATCACTAACCAAAATTTCAAAAAACCTTTAACCAACCTCCAACTGAACTAGATCGGTTAACCTATCGATTAATCGAATTACATCAATGAGGTCGATTAATTCGATTTTAACTAAAGTTTAAACACCCCTAATTGAAATAGTTAGTTATTGGTAATGTGACATTTGAAATGTTAGGCCTTCATATTATGTATAATTGACTTTTGTTTTTCACTTTTTAGAAGCAATTATTTGCGGTTTGAAGATATAGGAATCAGTAGAACCAGCAACTCATATGAAAATTTAAAAGCTCACTCGACGCATTTCTTTTAGGACATGCGACGTAGTGCGATTCAAAATTTCAAATCGCGCCGAACTCTTTCAAAATTGGGATAATATAATTGTGGTCCCTATATTTGGCAACTAGGTTTATTTTAGTAACAATACTTTTTTCTATCTACTTTGGCACTTGACTTGATAATTAAGCCTATTTTAATTTTGAACTTGAATATAAAACTTTGATAATGCAGCACTTTGATATGTGTCACATCATCACTTAAAAATTAAAAAATTTAGGCTAAAGGAGTATATAAACCCCTAAATTTTCGTGAAAATGTCAATTAAGCACTGAAATTCTTAAATTGCATCAATTTAGCTCTTTGACCAATATTTTTCATCTTTGATCGTTACAGCACTAATGTGATCGTTAATGACGTTGATGTGGCACTCCATCTCTAAGTTTCAACAGATAATTTGAACTACAATCAAAATTTTATATATATAATTATCTCAAATTAAAATTTATATATTAAATTACATATTAAATCAAATTTTATATATAATTTTGAGATTTATAGTTTCTTTTCAACAAATGATTTCAATCTATAAAAGAACTAGATAAAAAAATGGGCTTTAGGCCTAAAGTCCAATTTGTCGTACAATAAATACCGACAATATATATATTTGTCGTAGGTTTTGTTGACCACTGTAAGCTCTCACGGGCCACAGCACTGTACCTTGTTGCGGCTCCCACTGTTCGCGCCAGCCATGGCGATATATGTTCTTTCATAATATAATATAATTCTAAAAAGTAATCAACATGCAATAATATTATTTTCAATTTACTCAAAAAGTATATAATGAACTCAACACCATACCAATCGAAATTACTTACATTTTTAATATGGTATAATGATTTTTTAGCCCTCCCACTTTAAAAAAAAATTAATTTTAGTCTTTAATTTTTTTTCTTTTAACTATTGAACTTGCATTATTTATAAAATCACCTAAAAATAAATAGAAATACAGAAGCGGATTTAGGGGGCTGGTAGGGCCCCAACCCCCTAAAATAGAAATTTTTATCATTTTGGCCCTTTAAATTTTTAAAATTTTTAAATTAATAAAGGTAAAATTATATTTTAACTTCTTAAAAATGATAATTTTTTAATTTAATCCTTTAAAATTTATTAATTTCGGCCCCCTAAAATTTTTTTCTTGGCTTCGCCCCTATGGAAATAGTGTTTTATTTTTTAAATAATTTTTTAACTTTTAAAAAATTAATTATTTGCTGATATTTGGCACATCAGCAAAGTTAACAAACATTAATTTTCTTCATTTATTTTTGTGTGATTTGACAAATAACACAAGATTAAGGACTAAAAAAGTGAAAAAGAATACTAAAATAACAACTTCTTTTTTATAAAGTTGAAGGGTTAAGTAAGTTCTTATGCCTTTCAATATTTAATTTTTAAATATTTTAATTTATTCAAAAATTAATATGTACTTTTTCTTTCAATTAGATTCTAATCTGATCCTTTTTTTTTTATGAAATTGGATTGAGTTGAATTAATATTTTATAATAAAAAGGTTTTTTTTTTTTTTAACCAAAAGAAAGACAAACAAGTAATAATATTAAGGGATAACTAGTATTTAAGCCGACAAATTTATCCCCTATCCTCATCCCTAAATCCTTAATATTAGCACTTAGAGAAGAAGCAATATCCGCAGCAAAAATAGATAAAAGAAACGTGGGAGGGACTTCCCACTCCTGATTATTAACATGTAACAAAGTGACCCTAGCAAGCTCGTGAGCCGCCTTATTAATAGTTGGTCTAATTCAGTTAAAAAACAATTGTTGAAAAGAATATTTCAATAGCAAACAATATTAAAGAACAATACCAAATTCAGAAATATCAAAATGAGAAGAATTGAGCACAATAATAATATCACTATAATTTGATTCCACAACAACATTGTCGAGACCTTAATTCTTCGGTCAAGAGAGAGGCTCTCTAATGGCAATTAATTTGATCATGATCTCAATTAGAAAACAGAGAGAATCCGCCCGAGGAATGGCTCACGTCTAATTAGCTAATTGGTGAGGCAATAGCTTACCAAGGTGATGATCAGTAGTTGGTTCGAAAGGATGATTAACCACACTGGGACTAAGACACGGCCCAGACTACTATAGGAGGCAACACTAGGGAATTTTCCGCAATGGGCAAAAGCCTAACGAAGCAATGTCACCTGGAGGTAGAAGGCCCATGGTCGTGAACTTCTTTTCCCCGAGAAGAAGCAATGACGGTATCTGGGGAATAAGCATCGGCCAACTCTATGCCAACAGCCGCGGTAATATAGAGGATGCAAGCGTTATCCGGAATGATTGGACGTAAAGGTAATAAAAAATAGGCTTAATGTCAAATTTGACCACTAACATTTACATGTTTTGTCAAAATAGCCCTAATTGTATCTTTGAGCCTTTTCTGGCCATTAACCTTTATATTTTTTTTTCAAATTGCTTTTTTTAACAGTTTTGATGAAAGTGTCGTTAAAAAAGTTAACGGGATGATGTAGAATTTCATATGTGGAACATTTCTAATGAGATGTAATTTATTACTTAAATAACCCAATAAAATAATTACACGTGAAAAATAATAAAATAAATAAACAATTCATGAAGTTAAAAAAATAACTCTTAATTTAAAGAAAATAAACTTAATTATCTAAAAAAATGTTTCAATTTCGGATTGATTTATTAATTATCTTTTTGAAACCTCTAAGTAAACAAAAGTATGCATTCATTTTGAAACCTATTTTTAGATAATTACGTTTATTTTTTAAAATTAAGAGTTATTTTTTTAATTTCATGTATAATTTATTTATTTTATTATTTTTACATGTAATTATCTTATTGGGTTACCTAAGTAATAAATTACATCTCATTAAAAATATTCTACATCATCCCCGTTAAATTTTTTAACGGTACTTTCATCAAGTCTATTAAAAAAAGCAATTTGAAAAAAAAATGTTAATGGACAAAAAAGGCTCAAAAATGCAATCAAGATCATTTTAAAAAAAATGCAAATATTAGTAGTTAAACTTGTCATTAAGCCTAAAAAATATAGAAAAGAAAAATTAAAAAAGGATTATGATGTAGCTTAAATAAGCCGAACATTTTGACCAATTGATATGATTATTTGTTGTAGGCTTTGCATTTGCATATACTCACTGTTTGGTTTCCACATTTCCAACATAAAATGATGCACAAATCACTTAATTCTATGTCAAACCGACCATTATTAGTTGAAAGAAATTAAAATATGGTTGAAGTTTATGAATACTTCTTTTATTTTCCAAATTTCAAAGTTTATGTTTAATTATTAATGCAGTTGAGTAGTATTTTAAAATAAAAGAAATAGTACTTATTCCATAGTGATGTGAGAAAAATATTGATATTATAATGATTTAGTAACTGAAGTTGTATTTTTAAGTCTAAAAAGTAAATTAATTAAATTCTTTAAAATAAATATAAAAAGACTAAATTTTAAATATACAAAGAATATAATAATTTCAATATATTTTAACTTTTTAAAAAATGATGATAGGGTAAATTAGGGACATCAATGGGGCAAGTTTCGCAGGGTCCTGCCCCACTTCGCACCCAATTAAGCGAGGATGGGTACAGGTTTCACAGGTGATGGGGTAAGGATAGAGACAAAAATTAGACCTGCCGTGAGTGATGAGGTAGGCGTGAGTATAACCTTGTACTTGTCTCATCCCTGCCTGCCCTGCATAATATAATAAGCCTATTTAAAAATAAATATTGACAAAAATTTAATTTTGGTAACAGCACTTAGCTCACATTTACTATTTTTTTTTTTAGAAAAAAAAAAAAGAGAGCACTCCACAATTTCTTACCCACTTTAAAAAAAAAGGAGAGAACTCAACACAGTTTCTCATATGCATGTTCAAGTGAAATTAAAGAGATATAATGCTCACAATTGATAGAATAATTAAAAGATGAATGTGATACATAAGCAACGGGAGTGACATGTATTGATTGATTTTTGGAATTTTTACACTTGTGTTGCATTTGAAAACATTTATAATGTATTTGAGAAATTATTTTTATTTGAATATTATGTAAGGACTTTACTTTATGAACTTTTTAAACTCTTGTTGAAGTTATATTTTATTTACCAATTAAAGGGTTGCAACAACTTTTTTTTTTTAAATGGTGATAGTTGGAATAATATCACATATGTGGTGGGAGTCCGGAGAATAGGTATTTCATACGTTTTTCATAAAAATTTTGGTTTATATTTATTTCACTAATACTTATAAATATATTATATGAAGTGGGTTGCAGGGCAAGTATAGCGAGGATTAGGTGGGTCTGGGGACCCACATGGATGGTGAGACGGGTGATGATTTTGGGTTTTGTACCCGTAGCGGGTCGCAGAGCAGGGATGGGGATGAAAATTCTTGACGGGGATGGGTTACTTGATACACTTAGGGACCCAATCAAGATAAAATCTTAATGGTCAAATATAAATAAAAGGAATAATATTTGGTACAGTGCTAGTGGAGTTTTTAGAGTCCATGAGTAAAATTAAGGGTTGACAAGTAAAATCTTAAAAAAAATATATTTAAAAAAAAACACGTGACAATTTTTTAAGACTACTTATGAAATAAAAAAAAATTATTATCAATGTATCAAATGCTAACCTTAAATAAAATGCAATAACATTTATTGTAATAATAATAATAAGCATTTTCATCTTGTCAAAATACAACACATGAAAGTAACCTATAAATGAATTGATGGCATCTTGTTTCAAAAAATGGGTATCAAAACTTGATAGCTAAATGCAATAACTTGTTGCTAATCATATGGTTAAATGCGTTATAATAAGAAGTTTAAATCTACACATATTTAAAGATGTTTCGATTGCGATTCAAATTTTATTAATAGTTGATCGTGTTGTGTCGATATCAATATCGAACTAAACTTTAATTGATCATTGCTTTTGCTTTATGCTGCATTTTTCTATTAAAAAAATTTCATTGAAGTCCTCAATTGAGCTTAATGTTTCGACATTATTTATTTAGAAAATAAATCAATTCCATATTTTTTTCCATAATAAAAAGTATATAAGTATATGTATTAATTATTAATATGCAAATATAAGCTATCAAATAAAGTAGTGTATAGATATCACATTGAAATAACATGTTGGGCCAGAAACCCAACTTAGTTTAGAAGTGGGCTATCATATAATGGTTTCCACCCAAAAGACTTTGTGGTTTGGATTTTAATTTAAGCATTGGGCTTTTATGGGCAAATTTTCAGGCAAGATTCAACATTTGTTGAATTATGGATTGAAAGCCATTTACTAAATATAATAGGTGAGAGAGAAATATCAGATTTTCATGTTGAATCTTATATAAATATAGATATTAATCAAAGAAAATAATTTTGTCCCCAAAAATATAAAATTGTAGTTTGCTTTCTCTAAAAATTTTAAAATAATATATATTTTAACCCTCAAAAATTTATAAATTAATTATAATTCACTAATATAAAGTTTTTTATTAATTTTACAAACTTAGTCAAAGCACAAATAAAAGTACATGTTCGATCAACCATAAAGAGTAGAATCAAACAATTATAGGACAGGTAAAGTAAGAATTGGAACAAATTATAAAATCAAACAATTACAGCACGGAATAAAAACTAGAACAGTGCAGGTTAAATTTGACTAATTGTAAATTTTACACATGGGAACTAGGGTAGGGGTGTTCATAGTTCAGTTAAAATCGAATTAACTGACTAAATCGATCTAATTAGGTTAATCGATCGGTGGTTGAATTTTGTTCGGTCTGAGGTTAGTTAATGATTTTTGAAATTTCGGTTATTAGTTAATTTGATTCGAAATCGGGTAATTAACTGAAATAAATAATATATATTATATATAATTGTTAACTTTTTATTTGGTTGTTAACTTTCAAGATTTATGTAGTGTTTCTAATGTATTATTTATTGTTTTCGCCTCCATTTAAAGTTTTTTGAACTATTAAAAAAATTTAACTTTAGCAATTTATATTTTATATGTTTTATACTTATTTTAATCAAAAGACGAAAAACATATAAATTTTGATTAATTTGGTTAACTGACCGAATTAACCAAAATATTTCAATTTGGTTAATGTATTTGGAAAAAACTTTAGTTCAATTAACAGTTAAAATTTTTTACATTCGTGTAATTTGGTTCGAATATTAACCGAACCGACAGTTTGAACACCCCAATGAGAATAACACATAATAAAACTTGAAAACCCATGTATATAATTACGAGTTGTAAATCTCAAACGTGGATATTCACAACTCAAGTTTTCGATTTTACCAAATATAGCAATATAGGTTCAAAGTATTTAGAAGATGCCTCTTTTTCTCACTATAAAACACTCTTTTAATTTAAAATTTTAAATCGATTTATGCATTTAGGATCGAATCAAATACTACTTAGACTTTAGTTCCAAAAATAAACAATTTCTTTAAATCATAAATTTATAATTCTTTGTATACATATAATAAATAATTGAATGAATCTAATTTTTATGATATTGATGTATAGAATGTGTTACAGAAGATAAGTATATTTTTTGGCTTGCTTGGTTTTTTTTTCCTCTACCATCTCTTTCTTCTTCTCCCAATTATAAAAGAAAGTGTTGCTTATGAAATTAATGGTGGGTTTAGATAGACAGTATATTTATTTGCGGTTAGTGTAAAAATAACAATGATGGTAAGATTAAATACTGTAGCGATACTATAGTGTGAGACAAAAATTAAGCTAAACGCACCGCACTATACCATCCATCCTTACCCAACTAAAAATCAAATCACAAATGAAATAACAAAAAAAATAATAAATAAATTTAAAAAAAAAATCCATCTGGATATGAAAGAGATGTGATCTATAAGGACATTATAAGATGTTACTTATGCACAAGTCTTTAAACATATAATTATACAAAAATGGACCCATCATCACTAACTTTGAACATGTTTCTTTTTTTTTTTCCTTTCATTTTCTTTCATTATTATTGGAGTGTGTTTGCCATGTGGGTTTTTAAGCTTATCCAATCCCTAAAACCCTCACAATAATTTAACCACTGATTGACATGTGAAAGATTCCTACTTTTTTTGCATCCTTCTGCTCCCTTCATCTGCTTCAAAATCAACCCCCAAAAAAACACAATTTTCATTGGTTGATTAGCAAAGATTGACACATGACATTACTAAAACAATTAGCCACCAAATGTTCTCACAAGGACAAGATTTATTTAATGTTTCAACTTTTGAAAAAGAAAAAAAAAAAACAGCCCAATGAGACAGCCAATCCCATCAACACAACATTAGCTTCATAAATTAAAAGAAAAAATCATGTGACTTCTTCTCCTTAATCCCCATTTTAATTTTTCATGTTATGGGTTTACCCATGTTTTTTTGCCTATACCATTATCATTGATTGTGTTTCCCTTTGCCTTTGCAATAGCTATATTTGTCTATGCAATATGGTTGGCATGACAGAGTAGCCTGCCTACCTTTCAATGGCATCCACAGGCTTTTGTCCCCACTCATTAACCCAAATTTTCTGATTACAACTGTTTTGAATTTAAATTATTTTGAATAGCAAAATCAAAATGTCCAGATCGAATCGTTTTAAGATCAAATTATTAATTTAAAGTAAATTAATTTTCGAGTTTAAGTCACTAATATATGTGCACAAGATCAGTATTTACTACTATTATTTAGATTAAACTTCAAATTTTATCTTTAAAAAATTAAAATATATGTATTTTCAAAATATAATATTTTGCTTAAAGTATGCCAAAATTTAGAGAGAATTTAATACATAGACAAGTACAAAGTACTTTTTGTTTCATTGAAAATTAAATACATCCAATAGGATGGAATGATGGAGATATAGAAAATAGTGTAATGATAATCATAACAAAACTATTGGTGAGTTGTTATGTTAAACTAAGGATAAAATAATTGAATATTTTATGGAGAATCTAGAGATGATTCAAGGTAAAAAAAAAAAAAAAGAAAAATTATGAATAATTATTAGATTGAAATAGTGGGATTTTGACCCAAAAGATTGGGTTTCACTAACCTTGATTGACCCCAAAGCTAAATGTAAAAAGAGTGTAGTTGAAGTGAAGTTTATTTATATTTATAAATAGCAAATGATTTGGAAGTGATAAGGAAATCATTTTCTTACCAACAGTGGGATAAGAAGTGGTATTTAAGTGAAGTAATTGGTGGAAATGGGCCAAGAAAAAAATCATTGTTATCTTGATTGGGCTATTTAAGAAATTAATGATTATAAGCCCATTTTTAATACTTTTATTTTATTTTATTTAAATTTACTTTTTCAACCAATTAATCATGTGTAGTATGAAGATACATGTGGCCCATGGACATCACCCTTTTCCTCCACCTTTGAATGAGTGGCAAATTAATGGCATTTAAGCAACTGGGCCCAAACTCAAATTTTGTCAAATATTTTCACATTTTTGTTTCTTTTTGAAACAAATTCAAAAAGGTTATCATAAATAATAAATCATAAAACATTATAATGAAGTATCAATATATCCAAACATGATATATACAAAATATTACATCTAATTTTTACTTAAAATAACATATCATTATTTGGTAATATCTTTTAAGTTATATTAACCGGATAATTATTTTATACATTGTCCACGAAAATAAAATTCGTTCAAAATGCTAAAATATTAAATGTCCTTTTTCTTATTTTTATTTTAAAATATATTATAAAACTCCATAAGTAGCCTACTCGATATTAATCCTAAATTATAAATCTAAGACTTAATAACAAAGACATAACTTATGTTGTGGAAGCAAGGTTTTTCTCCCAGTTAAACTCTATTTTTAGTTTTTCACTTAAATTCTGATTAATCTAGAATTGTTGTAGATTGAGAACAAATTTTCTTTGTTTTAATTTTTTTTCTTGTAGAACTTTAGGTTTTTCTTTTAATTCTCTCCATCTTTTGTGTTCTCTTTTATTATAATAAAATCTCTTTTTACCTATGGATTTTTAATATAATTTTTAAAGGAGTTTTTTTACGTAAAATTTACGAGTTCGATCTTTTTTATTTTTATTTTTTTCACTTTGTTCGTTGTTTAATCGAGTTTATCCCCTATAATCAAAAACCCAAATTGAACTAAAACTCAATCCGCCATAAATTTCTTACTTAATTGAAGAAAGAAAGGGAAAAATCAAATTTACATTTAAAAAAAAAACATTTTCATGTATGCATGTATATATATATATATAGATATATATTTGACACGAAGTAAAAGGAGGAGAAAATGAGGGTTTGAGAGATGAATTATGAAATCAGTGACCCATTTAACAAGAACATGTAAACAAATACACAATTTAAGGACAAAAAAAGAAACAAAAGTTTGTTTTATGTTTAAAAAAACAAAGGACCAAATCATAATGAAGTAGTTCGAGAATGGTCGGAAAGTTAAATGAAATTTATTAATCATATATACCAAGTCTAAGAAAAAAATTTAAAGTATCTATAAACAATAATAAACCATGATTATTAGCTCCCAAAAAAAAAACCATGATTATTGTTTTCATGTATACGCGTCAATTCACGTGTGCATGCACATGCACATCAAAATAAAATTAAAAAAAATCATAATGCAAAGTATATATAATTAAGAAAAGATTATGGATTAGAATCATAATTATAATTTCTAATTATTTTTTGTCAATAAAATGGGTGTCACGTGTCCACCCCCTCCTTATCAACTAAATATTAAGCATGGATTTGCCATCTTGTTCCATGTTTAAGAATATTTTCAACTGACTCTGTATATATATATATAAAGATAAAAGAAAAAACAAGTAAGGTTTGCTGGGAGGATCTGAATTAACGACAAGCATAAGAAGGAGGAAGTGGGCAGAAATGTAGTGAATAAAAACAAAAAATGGCAGATTGGACCTAGAAAAAAGAGAGAGAAAAAAGAAGCAGGGGGTAGCCATGAATGAAGCTCTTCAAACACCTTCCTTTTTTACTTTGCTTTTTTTTTTATTAATCATTTACTGTCTTTCTCTCTCTATATGAAGAGGAATCCAAGGAACGCTTTTTGAGCAGAGACAGTGAAGGGGGAGGGGGGCTTTAAGATCATCTGCCATTCATTCATTCATTCATTTCACCCTCTGCCTGTTTTTATCTGCATGTTGTTTTCAGACAGTTTCTATAAACGGACCCCCCCCCCCCCTACCCCTTCACCCCTCACCCCTAGAAATAAGGGTACTTCCATCCCTTCAATTAATAACCTCTAATTTGTTTCTAATGCTTCTACTCTTCCAACTTTTAAATTTTTAGTTTTTCTATTTGTGTACTGATAATAGGTTAAAATATGTTATAGGTTTTTGTATTATTCATGAATTTAAAATTAGTCCTCGATTTTTATTTATAGGAATTTATTCTTTTTGTTTTTTATATTTTAAAATTTAGAAATAATTAGATAAAGGGATTAAATTATAAATTTAGTAAGAGTACAAAAACTTATAACATATTTTAATTATTGATAATATTGTTAATTAATTTATATTAAATTTAAATGTATGTGATCAATTGGATTTTAATTTTTAATTAAAAACTTTGAATATTAAAATGTTGCATTTTCAAATTTAACGGAAACCCATTAGTTCGATAGGATTTTAAATTTTAAATCATGCATGTGAAAGGATTAATTTCCTGAAAATACAAGTGGAAGGACTACATTTCAAAAGTTTGAGAAGTATAGGGATAAGGGCATAATTGAACCAATTAATTGTCTTCTTTGTTCTTTTAAGGTCTTCCATAGAATAATCACACAATATTTATTTTAAAATAAACCATTAAAGATTTCACAACCATTTTCAAATTTTGATATTTTGAATATGTTTGATAATCATTTGAAAAAAATTTAAATAAGACAAATAGGTAGGTAAATATTTTTAAGGCTAAAATATTTATTTTATTTTATTTTGTTAACAAAAACTAAATTTGGAATAAATTATTCTTTTTAAAATATATATTTTCAAATTATCATATTTATTTTTATCTAAAAATTTATATAAAATACTATATATACTAATAAGATTAAAACTAAAAAATAAATATTTTTTTTTCCAAAAATCAATATTTACTTTTATTAAACAAAAAAAATAGTTTTACTCATTTATTAAATGATTTTCTAATATAAACCTGGAATTAAAAATCTAACACCTAATTTTCATTTTTCTTAACTTGTAAATTAGAAAAAAAAAGCATGTTAAAGCTTTTATTTTATGTCAATAAAACATAGGGTATTTTAAGACTATAATTACAATATAAATGAATCCCATTTTAATACTTGCATAAAAGCCTATAGTACAAAGTGTGGGATCGATCTTGCTAACTTTTTTGTGACATGTTCTATAACGAGACATGGAATCCTTAAGGGGTGGGTCTCTTTGCTTTCTTTGTGAGACATTGCAGTCTATGAATTTTCGAAACTGACCCTTCATTCTTTAAAATTGGTCTCTGACATCCTTGATTTTTCCCCTCTTTGTCCCACTCTTTTCTATGTATAATATATATTTGAGGCCACTTCTTAAACCACAAGACATTCTTTTGACTCATTATATATAATTTTGATATTTCAAATCCTACTAACATTATTTGTTTATGTTGCTAATTAGGGTTTAATATATATAACAATTTGAACCCAGTATTTTTTCAAAGTCGTAAAATCGATCTATAGGTCATGTTTGTATAGTTTAAATGGGTGCATATTATGGGTGTCTATATATATTTGAATATTGAGTTATATCTGTATAATTATAATCAAAATCAATCATATAATGTGTAAATGAAATTATAACTACAATCAATATATTTGTATAATTACGACTAAAATCTATCAATTCAAAAATATAATAGAACTTGAAATCATATTGCAACATAGATTAAAAAACCTACGTGCATAAACATGTATGATGGAACCTGAATCTAAATACTCAAAATCTCGATACATCGATTTTTGTTAAAGTCATATTCACGTTTGATTGTATAATTCGGTCATTTAAAAAACAAATACAGTGACAAGAAAATCATAAAAAAGGATAAGAGATAGAAGGAGGGAGTATTTTGATGGAGGAAGAGATAGAGATTGAAGATAAAGAAAAGGAAATGACTGTAAATTAAATATAAATAAAATGGATTGAGAAGAAAAGACAGATGATAGAAAAGGATTCAACACTCAATGAAACAGTAGTGTGTGCAATAGGCAAGGCCAAAGTCCCTCTTTCCTCCTAAATTCATGGTTATTTATTTATTTATTTATTCATGTTCCATTATAACCATGTGGGAATCACGTGGTTTCCCCTTATCTTATCCACCAAAAAACTTGGGTCATCAATTCATGATTCATTTGCCTCTGCACCACCTCTGAATTCAACATAAAACACACACATATATATTGAAATGGTTAGATCTTAGTGTGAGGAAATTTCATATCCTTTCCTTTTCTCTTCTTTTATTTTTCCCAAATTCCAAGACTTGGTTTTTTGGGGGGGCTATGATTTGTCCGTGTCTCATGTGATGATGAACATGATGGTTCGTGACCCCATGATTATTGGGTCTGCAATTCTAATCTCATTTAATCTTCTTTAATCTATCCGTACATCTCTGATGAAGTTGCTAAGTCCAAGACATTCCTAAGGGGTTTTATTTTCTTTTGTGCAGCATTTCTTCATGTCCTTCACATGCCACACCTCTCATCATTGGAATTTTCAAACCCCAATTTATATATTATACCAATTCCTGGATTTACTTTAGGAGTCTGAATCTGTGGGCACCAGAAGTCAGATTAGAGGTTTTGATTCACAAAAAAAAGGTGGATCCAAAGTTTGCAATTTTGGTATCCCAATTGTCACCAACCTTGGTTTACTATCTATATCACTACATTACACCCCCACATTAATTTTCCTTTTTTTTTTTTTGGGTAGAAACATAGACTGGAAAAGTGTAGATGAAAAGTTATGCTGGAAAAAATTCTCACTTTCGACGTAAGGAGTTAGTCAATATTCAATAATTAGGTATTACATGATGATATTAAGTTATTACATCTTTCATTAATACTAATCTCTTACATAATTAATATATCGAGAATATTTTTACCAATAAAAATATTATGAAAATTTACGTTCGATATCAAACACATTCAAATACACATGTTCAAATCTTACAAACCTAATACTCCATCAAATTAATATTTTGAATAGTTGTACATAATGTATAGAATTACAATTTACAGCACGAGAATGCAAGTAAAGTTTTTCTTTTTATAATAATAAAACTTAAACACTTAAAAGAAAAAGTAAAAGCAATCATTTTAATAAATGAAACAGTAGTAAACGTCATTTAATTTAAGTCTGAGCAAAGGACTTAGGGAAGCTGTCTGGTTATATGTTGTAAAGCTATTTTGCCTAGCTTTAAAATATATTATTGTAGGTAACTACTTTTGGCAGGCACCCAAATAATTTCAAATTGCAGCCCTGATATTTAAATTTTGTCTTTTTTATATTTCAAATATTTAGCTCCAGATTTGGAGTACAATAATAATAATAATAATGTACACAAGTTGATGGAAAAAAACTATGTTTTATAACCAGGGAACAAGCTAAAAGTTCAATAGTTTTGGGAGGCAAAAGATAAATTTATAAAATAAAATTTTAAGCTTAATTTTTATTTAAATATATTCATCTGATTCACTAATAATATATACACTATCGATGTATCAAATATTTAATTTTCATTAATTAATCAAAAGATCAATGGGTTAAAATAATAAAAAAAAATATATGTTGACCAATAAAATAAAAATCTCTTTTAAAAGTTTGAGGGAATCTCAAATTTACCAATTTCTTGAAACATCTAAACATCTTTTTAATTCCATCATTGATTTAAAGACTTGAGAAGATAAAAAAGCAATAATTTAAAGGTAGGTTTAACAACAGCGCAATTAACATGACTCGAGCTCAAATCGTGAATATTTTAATCATCATATCAATACACGAAATTTACACTCTTAATATTTTAGTTTAATAATTAATATATAAAATTTAATTTAAAGAATAAGGCCTGAATTATATCGTTATTCAAACCATTAAATTATTATCTTTACAAAGAAAAATATTAAATAAGACATTGATGGTGTGAAAGTAAAAAAGTAAGGTAAAGTTGTAGCCAAAATAGTAGTCAATGAGTTTAACTGAACCACAGGTGCTGATGGTAGACAAACCGTCCAAGAATTATGGGTCGGTTTTCACTTTTCAATTTCATACGTTTTCTTTATATTTATAACATATTCAATATGTACAAATAACTATAATTAAAATCATTTATTACTATATATAGTCAGTCAATTGAGTTTCAGATTGCAAAAATAATATTATAGGGTTTTTTTATTACGAGTTAAATTATATTTTATTTTTTCTACTTAAAAATAAAAAATTAGTTTATGTATGTTAAATTAAAGAGTAAATTGATCATTTTATTAAAAATTTTATCAATTTCTAATGTTAAAAACTAGTTCTATATGTCAGAATGAGATACATGTGATTGTCTGATTTTTTCATCAATCACGCCAATTTTTAATAGTAAAAATGGATGAAATTGATACTTGAAAGAACTAGTTTACTCTTTGATATAACTTATAAAGACTAGTTTACCTATTTTTTTAAATAAATAAGACAAAATACAATTTGGGCTATAAAATACTTTTACTTTCGGTTGACACAATAGTTATGTAACAGCTAAAAGAGCATAAATTCAAATACGTTTAATCGTATATTATTTTTCTATTTAAAGAATTAAGGAGGCTAAAATTAATAGTAAGAATTTTATTAAATATATTTATATCTAAAAAAATAAAAATAATCTTAAAAAGGAAAATTGGACCGACTAAACATGAATAAATTAAAAGTAGAGATTGTATTGTATACAATAAATATCACAATCTCATAGCTCTATATAGTTGAGAAACCATTAAAGCAAAGCATGTGAGACATGCAATACAAACTTGTAAAAGAAAAGAATCCCTTTCTTAAAATAAATAAATAAATAAAATTGCAATAAATACTTTGACCTTTATTCTCCCTTCAACTTCTATCGGTTTGTTCTAAATCTATATTTCTAGATATGTAAGCATTAAAAAGTAAAGGGAGAAAATTGAAAAGAAAAAAAAATATTTTCCAAGACATAGACTTCATAAATATATAAATATAAACCTGAGCTATCGAACTCTCAACTAAGTTTTATCGAGTCAAAAGTTCTTATATTTTAAACATGTGTTTTAATAGAGGTGAGATCGCTGTTTTTTGTTTTTTGTTTATGTAAAACAAATAGAAGAATTTAGTAAAATTATCTAGAAATATTCAACGGGCATGTTGCAAATAGTTGTAGCCCTACATTCTTGTCGAAAGCTAGTTTAGCGATATCATATGCTTCTACATTCTCTGAATATGTTCAAATTGCCAAAGACTTGTTTGTAACATAATTTGTTGAATGAGATGTCTTTGAACAAGCTTATTAAATTTCCTGAATATGAACAGATCCAATTATCAATTCTGCTTGGAGTTGTACGAGGCTTTGGCCTTTTGAAATGGTCTTCCTTGCACATGGATTTGCACTACATAGACAATCCCTAAAAAATAAAAATTAATACACAGTTAAACAAGTTCAAACTTTTCTAAATTGTTGTAGTAACAATAACACTGACTGAACTAATAATCTTAAAAAATAAAATTATTATACAAAAATGTTGTAAATTAATGCACAATGGAAATATACCCAAAAGTCAAAAAAGTATATACATATACACATATCTATTTACATTATTTGTGACAAAAGCATGACTATTTACCTCACATCATGGAACAAATTTCAAAACCTAACGAACTTAATTATATATATATAAAAGTTAAAAGCCCCTAAAAGAGATCCTTAAGCAATAAGAATAAAAAAAACTTTTAGAGCAAGATTTTGCCTGTTTTTTCTCCCTCTGTCATTCAATTCAATTGCGTGTAGTAAAATAAAGAAATAGATATCAACAAACTTTATTATTCTCCACTTAATTTGGTGGAGTGGTGAAAGCACCCAAATGAAAGAGGCTAAAAAACAATATTTCCCTAAATTTCCACTCAAAAAAGGTCCCCTCAATTTCAACAAGTATTATACACCTATAACACGTTTAAGGAGGGACCCAAAGGACACCTAATCCCAATAGGTTGAAGAATTTTTGGCCCATAATGACTTAGTCAACCCAATGGTGGGCTCAACCCAAATAGTATTAAGTGTCACTTTGGTCGGTTAATTATTCATATTGATTAATCATCACTGAAATCTTTTTTATTCTTCTTTTACATTGAAAAAAAAACCATGCCAATAATGGTTAAGGCGGAGGTTTAGGTTTGAATCTCGTCATACGAAATTGTTTTGTGTATGAGCGTCATGTGTAAAATTTTTTTTATTACTCTTCTGTTGGGTTTTGTAATAAGTTAATTTTACACGTCATTATAATTGATCGGACTTCAACCCATACCCCTGTATTGTGCCTGTAATTGTATCATCTTGTAAAAAGTTTTTATATTTTTTTAAGGTTTAATCTTAATGAAAGTGATTAAAGTATAAGAACACGCATTTCCACAATAGTTTTTGATTTTCAAACATTATCTGAACTTTAAATTTAAAAGCATCTATGAAAAAGAGGGAAGGTATAGGATGGTTTAAATTTGGGTTTTGCAATTTGTATGACTTTCTACATACATAATATAATATTATAAGAATATAAATGTTTGAAGAGATGCTTTGCTTGCCAATATTAAACAATGTCCCTTTATAATTAATAGTATTATAAATAATTGGTTGAGGAAAACAAGAGGATGTTGTATTATATTATATGTGCAATGCCCTAGGGGGTGAAACCATGAACCTTCCCTAGAACTAGAAGTTGTAATTTTTAAAGATTTTTTTTTTTATTCTTTACTCTATGGAGGAAAACTCCAATTTTTGCTGAATTACAACCTCTTTTTTCTCAATTATGTTTGTGCATCTATTTTCATGCAAAAGACAACTTTTTCTTTTCATATGAGATAACAATAATATGAATAATTAACATGCATCTTATGTAGTTATATAATATAAAATTATTGGATGTTGGTAGTTAAAAGTGAAAAAATATATGAAATAATTTTCTTCACAATTTTTAAATTAAGCCTTTAATGTTAACTATTTGGTACCAAAAAAACAAACAGAATCATATGTAAATTATATACATTCCAAACTATAAAAAAATAGCATGACATGTAATGTTTCATAATTAAATTATTTACCAAGCATCTTCAATATTCATTCTAGATGGTAAAAATTTTGAAGTGAGAGATTGTTTGATCCAACATATTGTGGTTTCTCGGTCTATTTGTTGTATAAATAACCATCACCCATTGTGTACTTTAAATTGATGATACTATTAATGAATACAAGTTGAATGGCAAAATAGAATTATATTTAAAAATGTATTTTTTTATTAAATAGAGATATTTTTAATAAATTTAATGTTGGGTGTAAAGTATTTTTACACATTTAAACCTCAAGGTTTAAATTTGTACTTTCTTTACCACTTTGAAAAAAAAAGTGAAACCACGTATTCATATACAAGTAAAAGCATTATGGAGGCCTCTATATTAAGAGTCAGATTATATTTTATCCCATTTATTTAAAAAAGGGCAAAATAACCCGTGTACATTACATCAAAGAGCAAACCGGTCCTTCTGTTAAAAATTTCATCCATTTATATTGTTTAAAATTAATCATTATATGTCAGCATGAGATGCACGTGGCACACCACATGTTACTATCTGATTATTTCATCAACTATATTAGTACAAATGAATGAAATTTTTAGCTAAAAGTACCCAATTGTTTTTTTTTCTAACATACATAGACTAATTGTCTATCTTTTAAATAAAATGGGCAAAAGACATTCCGACTATTAGTTCAGGAGTTTTTATGATACTTTTACTTTTACATAAAAATATGATATAAAAGGAAATATATATATAATTTAAATTATACCAAATGTAAACCACAAGCAATCAAGGAAATAAAAAAAATTAATGGCGAGCATAAATTTCCTTTAAATAAGCTACACATGTACATCATATACACACACCCACTAGGTGATCCACCAAACATGGTTTCATGGCATTTATAGTATCAATCCCTATGGGAAAAAAAACCTTTCTAATTTATTTAGTGTTGGGATCTTGCTATTATCATAATTAACCGTTATAAAACATAATTAATATTTTAATCCCCACGCACAGGTTTAATTGTGTATCAATAAAATATGTTTAATTATTTTATAAATTTTTTATAATAAATTTTTAAATAAATGTTAAAAAAAACTTTAACTACGAATAAATAATTAAATTTAGACACTTCAGTTAATATAATTAATTAATTATTTTTTATTACATTTAAAATAACATAGAGATTTGAACAAATTATTTTATTCATGAAAATTACTTATTAAACTTAAAATGGTTCATAAATTTATTAAAAATCTCTAAATTATTGTATACATATAAATTAATAATGGGTTTGTAATTATATGTTGGTTGTTATGGAAAAGTAGAAACTATTTCATATTTAATAATTGTCATAACAATATTGATGAACTCTAAATTATGTAACCTGTTTTACATACAGAACGTATTTGGTGCATATTGATTGTCACCGGAGATAGGGTGAGTCAAGCTTAATATCGATGGTGGAATTTCGATCTATAATAACACCAGTTCGATGAGAGAAGTTTTTAGAGATTATTGTGTCATTTAATTATATAACTTTGCTATGAGGACCGAAAAGGAGTCCATCTTTAAAATTGAGGTAAGAGCTATTCTAAAAGGACTTAAGTTGGCATAGAAATTGAGTTTTAGACAATTAGAGGTGGAAAATGATAATGCTTTAATAGCAGAAATGTTGTTATTTGGAGGTGCTGTAAATAGTGATATGTCAGAGTTGTGTTTGGTACACCAACTCATGTGTCGCAACTGAAAAATACGATTTCGTCATATTCCTCAGTACCATAATATTGTTGTTGATTCTTTAGCCAAATCTGCCAGTTTCAATTGCAATGAGTTATAGGAATTTGCAGAACCCTGAAGCTCAATAAAAATATTCTCAAAGCGGATATTGATCGGATAAATGACAGATGCCATTCACTAGTTTTTTTTATGTATTTTACAATCGTCTTTTCACTGCTTTTTCCAAACAAAAAAAAGAAGGCCGCAAGGAGCAAATAATATTCAATCCGAGCAAATAAAAAGAGTAATAGATTGAGAAAAAATCTAATATTAAACATAATTTAAAGGACTAATAATGCAATTATACCACTCTCAAATAAAATAATAAAAAGAGATCATACTGCGTACCTATCTGAATTAAATATAGTAAAAAAAGTGGTGGAATAAATATTTTTTCCTTTGATTTTACTTTTTCTTCATTGTCATCTAATTCCTTAATTATTTCTTGAACATTAAAAAATTTTAATTTTGCTTTTTTTTCCAATCAAGAATTTTAATAATATTTATGGAATGTCCCTAAATAATAAACATTGAATGTAGGATATTATTTCTAATTTTAATTTATGAGAGCATCATTTGCCATACTTGTACACAAATATGAACTAAAAATATATGAAAAAAATGGATGGTAAAAAAATCAAAGTTTGGACGATTGAGCAAATGTTTATGGAAGTTGTATTTGATGCCATAAAAATTGTAAATTGCAAATAAAAAATATTTAATTTTATTTTGCAATGATTTTAGCCAATGTTTACCAATAAAGTTACATGGGGAATTGTATAATGACGGTTAAAAATTTATTTTAAATAGAAGATTTGAAAGAATCTTAATTCAAGTAGATAGTTTCAAGGCTGCTAATATTATTCAGAAATGTGCCTTTAGAATCTAGAACTCAACTCTTCTTAGAAGAATCCATCAGATCCTGACAAAGGTAAAACAATGAAAAATTCATAATATTCCTCAAGAGAAAAACACAACAGCAGATCATATTGTCAAGATGAGTTGTGATAAAAAGTCAAGGTTAAGACAATTTGAAAATCTTCCTTTGAGGGTCTAATTTTTTTGAGTTTGTAAATTATATTTAAAAAAAAAAAGTGAATGCCTATTAATAAAACTTTACACTTGGCAACCATAGAACTATGCCACGTAAGCTAACTTATCTTATTTGCAGCAATACTCTACTCTAAAATCATATATATACATAGGAATATTGGGTTCATAATGGTAGTGAATGATTTAATATCATATGATATTATTTATTAAATATTTAAATATGTTTGAAAATACATATCATTCAAATTTGTTTAATACATCCCAAAAGTTATTATTATACGATTTAAAATAATTGAATTATTATTATATGATCTAAACTTTGTAATTAAATTAAAACCTGATTTGCCGTTGGAGGTTAAATGCTTTTAAATTAATTATTATTATCACATGCTTCCCTAGAAAGTCCAAGTTTTGCATTAATGAATAGTTTAATATATTATTAGAAAGACTTTTTAAGGGGTTAAATATTATTATTATTTTTGCAATTTAATCCTATTGTAGCACTTGAATTTAAATATATCATAGTTGCTAAAAATCAAACTCAAAAGATGCAGGACTTGAATTTTCACCGCTTGATGATAATATTATATTATATAGGGATCGTTTTACAATAAATAAAATATTTTCCATGTCCTTAAAAGTAATATATAAAAACACAATCTTTAATTACGTGTAAGGTCAAAAATCAAATAAGTCAACCATCTATTCACCAAAGCAGGACCAAAAAGAATAAAATATTTCAAATATATAAAAATACAATCTTTAATTTTTTTATTTATTTGTTGGTATTATATTTTTTATTTTTATTTATTAATTTAATTATTTATAGTTCTTTATCAACTCTTAAATAAGAAGATAATATGATTTAATCCACTCGAACTCATATTTTTCTATACTAGTAACAATATTAATATGAATCGAGCTAAGACTCTATTAACAATCAAATCTAACACTTAAATGAAGAATAAATTATTATTATTGATTTACAAAAACAATGGTGAATTGTAAGAAAATAATAAAAGGTAAAATATTCAACCGACACAACTCATGGCATGTAATGTAAGAAAGTCAAGCAAAAGGTAAGAAAATAAGGAGGGGGAAAAAAGTGAAATAAGCGGCTCTAGCCGTTGCAACTTACAATTAATGAACTTGGGAAGAAAGAAAAGAAGCCTAAAATTTGTCATAAGTCCCTGTACTTTTTATAATTTTAAATTTTAGTCTCTATTTTTATTTTTAAGAATTCAATTTTTATTTTACTTTTTAGATTTCAAAATTTAGGTCCAATTTTTACATTGTTAGCTTTTTTTATTTTTTAATTTTGTTAATTTGATATTTGGAAATAAAAAATACTCACTTGTTGTTATTTAACTAAAAATCTAACATTATAATAAACGTAAATTTAAAAAAATAATTTTAACAGTATTAACAATTGAATCCAAATTATAAAATCTAAAAAATAGAGAGACTAAATTTCTTAAAATAAAAGTATAGAAATTAAATTCTAAATTTATGAAAAGTATAAGGACCTATGGCAAATTTTAACAAAAAAAATCCCAAAAACAGAAAACCAAAAAGAGAATGATGGCCTATATA
The DNA here is from genome assembly GCA_020496765.1 of Gossypium stocksii. NCBI lineage: Eukaryota > Viridiplantae > Streptophyta > Magnoliopsida > Malvales > Malvaceae > Gossypium > Gossypium stocksii. The sequence continues at coordinate 7,795,237 of CM035621.1, read as the reverse complement.
TAAAACATCTGCCACGTGTTTTCCATGTGTCAAATTATTTTTTGAATGGCAATTTGCCTATCCCAAGCTTGACGTAATTCATGCATGCCGTCTTTGGATTTTGGCCGCTAAATTATTTTATGGGGTTAAAATGAATGATTTTTTGTTGAGTTATTTGATGGTATATTGGAATTATTCAAGGTCGCATTTTCTTTAAAAAAATTACAATATTTCGTTTTCGTTAAAAATAAATTAAATTTTAACATTTATATGTTTTATAATTAAATTTTAAAAAAAGATTTTGATATTATTTAATTTAAATTCAGATATGTCAAATTTTACCCGAAACAAGTCGGTATAATACTAGAATGTACATACAATCAATTCTATCTATAATAATCATCAACTATAACAACATTTATTATAAGTAAAATCAATTTTTTATGTTTTAATTTTACTCTTTATATGTAGAATCGATTTTACACTAATTTATCAATAAAATAAAATAAAATCATTAAATTATTGTAAGTCTTGGATATAGTTAAACGAATAAAATAGTGAAATAACTAGAAAAAATGTATACACTTATTTCATGTATAAACATGGTACATAAAAACGTAGTTTCCTATCTTAATATAAAAATAGTCACATGTACGAACTATTACGAGTACTCTTTGTCCACTCTACATCTATGTATAAGTTTTGGGTACGTAGACTCTTTATCATATATATTATCGGTGGTAACTTTTTGGTACAAAGATGATTAGATTGCAAATGAAGAAAGTATTATCTACTTCAGTTATGAAATTAGTCTTCACAACTTTCTCCTTTTAAATTTAGCTTTAATACTTACATATTTAGTCAATTTGATATTTATTTTAAAAAATAAAATTTGATTTTAACATTTTAAAACGAGTCAAATTTGACCATTAATCTTTCGAAAATAGTCAAATTGATTTTTTAACGGAAATACTGACTAAAATGTGAAAATTTTAAACATTGCAGCCATATAAAAATCCACATGTACTTCTTCTTGTTGTTGTTTTTAATTATGAACTTTTTTCTATTATTTTGTTGAATTTTATTTTTTTTAGTATTTTTTTATATAAAATTTAGATTATTACTTGATGTGACATATTAAACAAATGGCGTCATATTAACATGAAGTGCACTTAGGCTATTACACGGGTTGCTACTCCAACCTTATTAAAAATTAATGTTTTAATCAACATTTATGTTAAAGAAAAGTAAATTGACTCTTTTTAAAAGGTTAATGGTCAAAACTAGCTTAAAAAAAAGAATAAGGGACAAATTGACAGAAAAATGTAAACAACACATGCCAATTTAAAATTACTATGTGTCAAAGGCAGAATTACCATGGGTAAAATGATGACACAATATCTATGTCATAATTCATTTTCTCTAGTTAATTTATATTAATTAAGGGATAAATAATAAAAATATATGATCACTAATTAAAAATAAATCAAATTCAAGATCAAGATCAAATCAAATTCTCGAGTAAAAATCTGGCCTAAAGAAAAGTCTAGATGGCCCTTAGATCAAAGTTCTATCAAAGAGATGAATCTAATGAATTTTCTTTATAAATTAAAAGTCCAAAGATTGCAACTTTTTTCTCGAAGTTTGTAAATAAAATTTGACTCTGAACTTTCAAGTCAACTTTGAGCTTGAATTTTTCTGTACAAATTTTTGTCTTGCTTGATAAGACAATCTCTATCTTTTGTCTCTTATATCTAAAAGTTAAAGTACAAAGTTGCAATGACCTTTGAAAAGAGCATCATCATCAAAAACACTCGCAAGTCTACTCAAGCTAATCTCGCAACATGTTAACTTTATCATCAAGCATCAATGTCCTTGCTTATCCTTATGACACTAAGCAAAAGACAAAAACTCTTTAAGAGACATTTGGTTAAACTTTTTCGATGTTTATAATATTTTTTCACTACAGGAAATTTATGCTCGTGAATATAGCGCAAACTATCTTTGATTTGAATCAAGTTGGTCCTAGGCACAAATAATATTGTCCAATCCAAGAAGTTTTATACATATCGTAAACGTCACATTTCCTAGATTTATCGGCACAATCTGTTTGCTCACAGAGCCGAACCTTAGCATAACATGTGCTTTCTTGAGAATAAAAGAGACCATTTGTGCACAAATAACATGTTTGCATTGAAAAACAATTCATCATTGTAGAGCTTAATGGCTTATTGTAGACCATTTGTGCATTGAATAAAACCAAAGAAAGAAAGGGCAAATGAGCTACCTGGCATGAATTAGATAGCCACCTCACCATTCCATAAAAATACGGCTTCCCTTCCTCCATTTTTTGCCTCCGTTAGCATCCTACCCCTAACACCTCAACAAACTACACTGAACATCCTCGAGATCATCCAAACGCCGTTACCAGACTCCGTTATCTGCTTAGCTGGAAGCCACTCTTTTGCCCTCTCTCTTAAGGTCTTTCCCCCTCAATGGGCCAGCTGGCATGCCGCTCTCTGCTACACATGGCCAGCTACTTCTGTCGCAGTGGACCAGGTTCGTCAACTTCCATATTTAACCCTGATAAAACCCACAATTTCACAATAAAGCCACTGATGGCCTTTTTCGGCTTTTGTGGGGGTCCTTTTTCTTTTATGCGAGTGAAGTTGACATTATCTCTCACTCACTTTCTCGAGACAATCGAAGGGAGTGAACAGGTGGGGGTTTTGCATGGCTTCAAGTAATTTTGTAATTAATGGGCACATGAGGGTAATTTGGGTAATTAAGTGTTGGCCTTTATGGATTGCGTAAGCAAGTGAAAAATCTGGTACGAAGTACAATAATCTAGGGGATGAAAATTAGCAGTCATGAATTTAAGTCACTACATAAATACCATAAAAAGAAAAATAAAATAAAAATTGGCCTTTTTTTTTTCTCACATATACAGTTTAATAAATCATCTAAATATACTGAACTGATAACGAATTTAGATTTTTTATTTGAATATTTCAATTTATTATCCACTTTAATTAAATAATAAAAATATTCCGATTTTAAAGAAAATTTATGGATTTATATTTTATAAAAATTAAAAATATCTGACTAAAAAATATATATAAATTTAATATTAGATTTATTTATTTTAGTTGTGATATGAAATTTTCACTAAACTGGAGATTATGGTAAGCTAAATTTTTGCTAAAATAATTGAAAAGGTCACAGTAAATTTAGTAATTAATTTTATTATCCTATTTTTTTATAAGTAAAAAAATAATAATTTTGGATGCTGGTGGTTTGATATTGATGTTTGTTGGTGCTCTAATGTGGGGCCACAAGCATCAGTATATGTGCCACGTGGTTAAGGGATGGCTTTGTTTGGAAGAAAAAGACTCGAGCTCAGTAAATTTTGAGCTAAATTTACCGCGGTTAAAAAAAGTTGGCTGCATATTTTGACTGTGGGCAGTGTTGAAAAAAGAGAGTTAAAAAGAAAATAGAACACTGAACAAGATGATGACCTGCTCGCTCACTCACCTCTCCTTTCTTAATTATTTTCATGCAATTTTAGTTTTGCTTTCCACTCGCTATATCACTTCGTGTGCTTCACGCGCTATAATATAAAATTGATGTGATGATAGTTTTTGTGAAAAAAAGGAATTTTGCATTATCTGATAGAAAAAAAAGCATTAATTTCTCATTTTATGTCTCCTAATTTAATCACACAATTAATTATCAACTCTATATTTATAAATAGTGTGTTTTACTCTCTTTGATATGAGAGTGGGATAAGACATAGCCCTTAGCAGTTAGCAGAAACAACAAACAAAGCAAAATTAAAGATGAAGTGTTAATTACAAATCGGGCCGATAGAATTAAAATAATTATTCGCTAGTGTAATATGATAAAGTATTTTTTATATAATATCAAAACTTTTTTTTAAGTTTGATTTCTAAATAAGTTCAATTTTTCTGTTAATATTTGTTTTAAGTTTGATTTCTAAATAAGTTTTAGTATATACAGAATTTATATTGAAGTGTTAAGAGAATCAATCATAAATATTAAAAAACGGATACGAAAAAGAATATAGATGAAGTTGGAGTTGAAATGTGCATTTAAGAAATTACCAGCTAAGGGTATGGTTTGTTAGTTGTTACGTAGTTTCCTTTGTTTAGTCGAAAAAATTTCCTAAATAATAAATACTTTGCATATATGATACTAAGAAATAATTACTGTGGATCCATTGCTCTGATCCCTCTGATTTGTAATTAACCCAAGAAATGAAGAAACCCGTCTCGTGAAGCAGCAGGTGAAAGAAATTTAGAAAAATAAAATTAAAAATAATTAATAAACAAGAAAAAAGAAGAAGAAGAAGCAAGTAAGTAAATAAATAAAAAGCTCTTCCTCTTCCAAGTTCTTCTTTCTTTTCTTTTTCTTATCTCTCTGTAAAACCCTTTCTCGCTCTCAAAATTTTTTTTTTTCACATTCATTCTTTGCTTCTTACTTTTATATCACGAGATCCCCATCTCTTTCTTTCCTTTCCTTTCATTTTCTCTCTCTCTCTCTTAGATCTCTTCTTCCAAGTTTTTATTGTTTTTGGTTTCCTATTCTTCTCCAAGCTCTGTCCTTTCTTGCTACATTCACTTCAAGTTCTTTCTTTTCTTTTTTCACTCACATTATCAATAAAAGACTCGAAGGAAATAGAGAGAGAGGGGAGGAAGGGGAAGGGAAAGGGGGAGGGGACGGAAATTGGAGCCAACCAATCTGTTTTTTAGTCAGAGGGGAAAGAAAGAGGAAGGCAAAATGTCGCATCTTGGAAAGCCGGAAACGGAGTTGGGTCGGGATTATGATAAACTCGCCGATCAACTCCGTGACTCGTTGAGTTACGATGATAATAAGCCCGATTTCCGTGAACTCGATCTGGGTTCACCCGTGTCTCCGCTCCGAACAGGGCAACAGGGTCTGACGATGACTACGACCACTACTACTACGACTACGACGAGTTCGAGCTCCAGTTCGTCCAGATCCGTTTCGGGTCGGAACTCGTCTAACGCGACCGCTAGGAGATCTGAATCGGGTCGGAATAACCACTCTGGTGAACTATCTGGTTCAAGCGAAACGAGCCCAACAGCTTCGACGGGGAATATGAAACCGGCTCAGACCAGATCCAAACCCAACACTGCCACGACCCACCCGTTGATCTATTCGGGTCAAAGCACTGTCAACTCGCCGGCAGTCAATGTTCTCCCTACCGGGAACATATGCCCTTCTGGGAGAATCATAAAAACCGGCATGGCAGTGAACCGAAGCTCCAGAACCGACGTTTTAGGCTCTGGGTCGGGTAATTATGGCCACGGCAGCATAATGCGGGCCGGGGGAGTGGGAACTGGACCCGTTACGCCTTCCAGAGGCACCGCCTTTGAACCCAGTCACACCCTGGGGAACCGGGGGAATGCAAGTGATGTAGTGAGGAAGGCAATGGGGAACTTGGAACCTGAGGAACTCAAGAAAGTTGGGAATGAGATGTACAAAAAGGGACATTTTTTAGAGGCTTTGAGTTTGTATGATAAGGCTATAGCTTTGTCACCGGCGAACGCAGCTTACCGGAGCAACCGAGCGGCTGCATTGACGGCTTTAGGGAGAGTAGGTGAGGCAGTCAAGGAATGTGAAGAAGCGGTTAGATTGGATCCTAATTATGGGAGGGCTCATCAGAGATTGGCTTCATTATTGTTAAGGTGAAAACAGCTACAATACATAAAAATTCATATATTTGGTGTTATGTTTTCACCTACATTGGTGAAGCAAAGAGTGTCGGTGGGAATTATTTCTGGGAATAATTTTGAGTTAGTGATCGTTTTCTAGATGTTTTGGATCTAGTCTTGCTGGTAACAACTGTGGTTCTTGTTCTACATTGATAACAAGGTTTCTGTCTTGATGATTGTTGCTCAAGTTTTTGATCTGGTGAATGGATGTGACTAATGCTAATGCTTTCATCTGCATAGTTGTAGATTGTTAGATCCATTTGTGCTTTTATTTTGTATGTCTAGGCAGAATTCTGATCTGTATTTCTTTATATGTCATGTCATGTCTGTTCTGTGAATTTCCTTTTAGTTATATGGTTCTCATTTTAATGTTTGTATTTATAGGATTAGCTTGGCTAGGCTTACGTATCCGGTTGAAATCTTTAAGATTTCATATTCAATAGTTTCCTTCGAATGATGAGTTCTTGAATGTTATTTAGAAGGACCCATTGCCAAAGAGTATTAGTAGCTGATGAACTTGTCTGTTATGTGTTTCAGTATTTACTTTGCTTTGTGCCCGCCTTTTCTTTTTTAATGATCGTAGGCATTTTGATATCACTTCTCATTTCGCAACATTAGTCAAATGTGCATGTAATATTTAGGTTGCTCCAATTTTAACACAATTCTATTTCAGGGTAGGGCATGTTGAGAATGCTAGGAAGCACTTATTGTTTCCCGGGCAACCACAAGATCCAATGGAGTTGCAGAAGTTGCAGGCAGTGGAAAGGCATCTTAACAAGTGCACAGATGCCCGGAGAATTAGGGACTGGAGAAGTGCATTAAGGGAAGCTGATGCTGGTATTGCCGCGGGTGCTGACTTTTCTCCTCAGGTAAAGAACTTGTCTAAAACTTTCCATCCATAAATTTCAAAGAATTTTGTGCAGTTAACAGACATTGAAAATGGCTGAACTGGTTCACATTGAATTTACAGCTTTTTATGTGTAGAGTGGAAGCCCTTTTGAAACTACATCAACTTGATGATGCTGAATCAAGCCTTTCAGTTGTTCCTAAATTAGAATCATGTAGTAACTCCTTGCAAACTAAATACTTTGGCATGCTTGCTGAAGCGTATATCTTTTTTGTCCAAGCACAAATGGAGATGGCACTTGGAAGGTCAGTTTAAAAAATGCCAACTTTAATCAGATAAAAAAGATGGCAAGGATCTTGGGACCATTGTAAAATTGACGATGGATGACTTGCAGGTTTGAGAATGCAGTTACAGCTGCTGAGAAGGCTGGACAGGTTGATCCCCGTAATGTTGAAGTTGCTGTACTGCTTAACAATGTGAGGTTGGTTGCAAGAGCAAGAGCACGTGGGAATGATCTCTTCAAATCTGAAAGGTTCACTGAGGCATGCTCAGCATATGGGGATGGCCTCAGGTTTGATCCTTCGAATTCTATCCTTTATTGTAACAGAGCAGCATGTTGGTTTAAGCTTGGGCGGTGGGAGCGTTCTATTGAAGATTGTGACCAAGCTTTAAGTATCCAACCAAACTACATAAAAGCCCTTCTTAGAAGGGCAGCATGTAATAGCAAGGTAAACAATTCTTTAAAGCTTGCCTTCATCATAATGATCAACATCTTTGCGTATGGGTGTACCCGAATTTGTTTGCTTCATACTAATCATCAGTCATTGTGAAGTACAGCTGGAGAGATGGGCTGAAGCTGTCCGAGATTATGAAGTTTTGAGAAGGGAACTTCCTGATGACAATGAAGTTGCTGAATCTCTTTTTCATGCACAAGTTGCATTGAAGAAATCTCGCGGTGAAGAGGTTTATAATATGAAGTTCGGTGGCGAAGTAGAAGAAGTATGTAGTCTTGAGCAGTTCAGAGCTGCAATATCTCTGCCAGGTAATGTTGACCTTGCATTTTAAACTATCTTCATTACTTCAATCACTTTCTCTCTCTGGTTTTTTCCATCTTGCAATCCTCTTGAGAGTTAATTTTGATCCTCAGGCATCTCTGTAGTGCATTTCAAGATGGCTTCCAACCTGCAATGCAAACAGATATCTCCATTTGTGGATGCTCTATGTGGTCGTTACCCCTCCATAAATTTTCTTAAGGTAAGTGTCCCATTTTTCTTTCTCCATCCAATGGTTTATTGCAGTGCAGCGAGAATAACGATTTCTTCTCTACTTTTTTGTTGCTTCTTTGGAATAAAGGTGGACATCAATGAGAGTCCAGTGATTGCAAACGCCGAGAATGTGAGGATTGTACCAACATTCAAGATATACAAAAACGGTAGCCGGGTGAAGGAAATGGTGTGCCCGAGTCGGGAAATGCTGGAACACTCGGTGAGGCATTACAGCTTTTAGAACTAATGACTGTACTCCTTGGTCCACCCTCCTTTTTTTTTGTGTTTCACTTCTTGCTACTACCCAAATGTCTATTTTGTTGGGAACTCTTTCCACTACCCTTCCAATCTTTCCCTCCCACCACATAAGGATTACCAGGTACCTGTGACATAAAACCAGAGCTACATAATAATCCCATTAGCAGCCAATGCCAGAGGAACCCACAGATAAAATTAGCTTTTAGTTCCCCCCCTTTTGCAGTTTTCATTTATTCATTCATTCCTCATTGCTCTAGGGTTCCCTGTTCTGCTTCCTCCCTTTCACCTTTTCCTTAATTTCTCTCCCCCTCTTTTCCATTTTCAAAGTAGGCCAGCCTGGTTCTTGTATCACTACTTTCATTCAGTGGGAAACTTGAAAAAAAAAAAGAAAAAAAAAAACGGAGAAACAATTGAGAAATATGTGTACAATTTAATTGAAAAAGTGGATACTTAGTTTTACATTTTAGAGATACAGTGAGAGGACTGGCAGGCAGGCAGGCTGGCAGCAGAGGATCTGTACATGTATATATGTGATGATATATACACATCATCTGAAGAAAGCCATGAGGGAGATGATTGGATGTCTGGTGGGTACTTAGTTACTGGGTTAGTGAAAGAAGGATGAAATATGTTGTCATTAATATTGTTGTTTCTTTTTTCTTTTTTTTTTTCTCTCAACCATTTCATCAATAAAAAAATTCCCATTTTTTTCCTCTGTTGTCTTGGCAACTCCATTATTAAATTGATTTCAATCACTTGGGAATGGGGATATACAAGAAAAAGCAATACGTATGTTGATAAATGAAGGCTGGTTTTTTCTTATTAAAGAGTTGGGTGGGTGGTTGACACCATTTAATGCCTATGTGTGCGTGTATATATATAAAACTAGTGCCCTATAGGATAGGGGATAGGAGAGAGCTAGATTAGTCTAAAGAACTAAAACATCCATTCCCCTAAGTCCACATTATCTGTTACTTAAGTCATTAAAGCATGTTAGCTATTCCATTATAGGAGATTTGATTTGATATTATATATATTTTGTTTGCAAGTGAATTTGTTTGCTGCCTTTGTCATGTGAGGGGGCATTCACATGTGGGCATTTAAGTGTTGTTTAGTTGAAGTATTTGCCCTCTTAAACCCACCTAAACCAAAAAAAAGGGACCAAAAGTACAAATGGTGGGTGCCGAAATGAGCCGGGTTTGTGTTGCACCTTTGTCAATGACCATGACAAAGCATAGCAACACAGGCACACAGCCCTTTCTTACTTTGGAGGGCTGTGTTGGACCCTTTGGGCCATGTGATGTGCTACCAATGAATGCTGTCTCTGGGACAAACTTAGATTGGGAAAAGTAGGAGCAAAAAAAACAATGGTTTGATTGGCTACAAGACAAATTGATTTAATTAAATCTTTTGTGGGTATATATTAAATTAGAGTGAGGAAAAAGGAGCTATCAGAAAAGCTAAGGCTAGTAGCTTAGTTCCAAAAGTTTACAGGTTGTTCAAAGATTCCCCCCCGTTCCATTCATAAAACCTTTGCAATATCTGATGGGGGGGGGGGGTTTGGGTTTCTAGACTTTAACCTTTGTATTGTCTTTTCCCTATTTTACATGAACCATTATTGAAGCCATCCTATCATCATCACAACCTCATCATCTATTTTTCTTTTTTTTTTTTAAATAAAAATTGTTTAAAGTTAAAATTATTGAAGCCATCCTCATAAAAAGAATAATAATAATTGCATAAACTGTTGAAATTTTATATGATTAAGATATGAAATAGTAATAAAGCTGTCAACATTAATAGATTTTTGTGGTGTAAAACTAACAAAAAAAGGGCATTGGTTTTGCTTGGATGGAACGGAAAAGGGCGAATAATTTGACAATATGAATTTGATGTGAACTATGGATGGACATAAATAAATAAATAAATAAGCAATTAAAAAAAAAACCAATGATGATGAATTCGGCACGTGTGGGTGGGTTGCACGTGTTGAAATGGGCCTACGTCGTAAAAGCCTGTCATTTTTTTCTTCATTCGATCCAAAATAGTACGTAAAAAGTACTGTAGAATTACCGTTTGTACGGAGTACGGTGAATTTTTGAATATTTTTATTACAATTAACTATTTGTTTTTAACTTTTTATGGCAGGGTATATAGCCGTTGTGGGGTAATTTTAGTTTAATTTATTTGACCACAAAAACGCTGCCGTTTTGAGGGGTTGACCATTCATTATTTATTTTGCTCTTCATAATTAACTTGATTGAAATTTTTTTTACTGTTTTTCCTCCCAAAATAAATTCTTTATTGGTGTAACTTTCAAATTCATAGAATCATATGAGATATTTAATTTTTAGTAATTTAATTTTTTTTATGTATTTTACTATACTTCTATATGACACTTGTCAACCCCTTAACCCTATTTACAGAGTCTAAAAGTTTCACTGACAGTGTACCGACTAATTTTATACTACACATAATTAATTTGATTTAAATTAAAATACATCCATAAGTATCATATTATTTTACTTAGGTTTTTAACCTTCACAAGTAAAAGATAAGAAACTACTGCCTATGTCTTTTGATAGAATTTAGCTTTTTTCCTTTTAATATAATATAAAGACAAAATTTTGAACTTGCTTTTAAAAGTTAAAAATTAAACTAGTATGCTAATGCAACATAAAATAAAGGGTTAATATGTAATTTGTTATTATTCTTTTAAGTGGTGTCACTATATACTTCCTTTTAATTGATTTTTTTGTCATTATCTTTATGAATTAAAGATAAATTTATTAATTTACTGAATTTTGTTGCTTTACTTTTATTTGATTTAGATTTTGCCACTAAAGTTTTTATTGAATTTTTCATTGCAATTTTAATTTAAAACAATTTAAAGAATAAATTTAATAAAAATTATTTCTATATTTTACTTTAATATTTTAATTAATATAAAATAAAAATGGTTATTTTATAAGAAAAACTTAAAAAATTTCTTTTATGATATATGTATTTTAAAATTTCAAGTTTTTATTTTTTTAAATAGAAAATGTAACTTAATTAGTTGTTTTTTTAATATTTATAAAGTTAAATTTTTGTTAATCAAAGTAAAAATCTTTCCTTATTAAATTATGATATCAAATTATCAAAATTAATCTTGATGGGTAAATTTTAGTTAAAAAAATTAAAATTGGTGGTAAAATTTAACAAAATTCAAAACTTTGATGTAAATTTTAATCAAAATAAGATTTGAAATATTTACTCATATTTTATAATATAGTCACAAATATTAATAAAAACGAAGTATAATAACAAATTTCAATATTAATTTATAATATGATGATAAATTTACACTTTTAACTCTAAAATAAAAACAAAAAGTTAGAAGCAAAAAATTTAAAGTCAGGCAATTTTTTAATTAGGTTATATTCTACTTTTTGTTTTTTAATGTGATTAGCAGTTCTTTATACTGTGAATTTTATAAAGAAAATGAGAACACGGACGGAAATGTCAGGATGGCCGAGTGGTCTAAGGCGCCAGACTCAAGTTCTGGTTCTCGTGAGAGAGCGTGGGTTCAAATCCCACTTCTGACATTTTAACATTTTCATATTTTACTACAAAATATAGTGATCAAATTAAAATTTAGTCTTTATATTTAAAAACTATTTATTATTTTAGTTTATAGGTTTATGATTTGTAATTTAATCATTAATGTCGTAAAAACTAATATTATTTTATTTTTTTCGATTTAAAAACCGTAATCTAATCGTTGATGTTGTAATGTTTCCTCCCAAATTTTATATGGTATCGATGTTAAAATTTAGTTTTTATATAATATTTAAAAGTTAAAAAAATATTAATTTTTTCTTGATTTAAAGATCATAATTTAAGAATTGATGTCATAAAAATTAAAAATATTTTAGTTCTCGATATAAAAACCGTAACCTAATAGTTGATGTTGTAATGTATTCAGCCAATTTTTTCAGATTTAAAAATCATCTAATCATAGATGTTATAATACTTTCGGTCATATAACAACTAGAGCACTTCAATACACTCCGACTGTTAAGAGATGGTGAGAAATGAGATAATTATACTAATAATTACAAACAATTTACATTAAATTTTATAAAATAAAAATTATATAATTTTATTATTACATTTTATATTATCAAATAAAAAAGTAATCATTACCTCTAATTTCGCAGTTCAACAATTTATAAGCCAAAATACAATTAAGACTTCAGCATATATATTTATATATATATATATATTAAAAACCACAAGAGTTTTGGTTGAAAGAGGCAATTACTGAGCAATTGAGAAGACGGGTAAAAAAAATTGGTAGAATTTGCCAAATATGTCTCTAAATATTCCAATGGAATAATTAAATTAAAAATGATCACCTACTTTAGTCAACAAAATTTAATCAATTACAATTAGATATAATTATTTCGTTTAAACCTTTTGCTATATTAGAGAATAATCCCTTAGTTTGAGCATTTCAGAGTTTTTGAGAACAATGTATATTATCTTACAAGTTCAGAGATGAGACTGCACTGCTTCCAGCTCAGTTCTGAAAGTTCGCTAATATCATACTCTTTCAAACATTAATTCTTCTGAATTTCCACTTTAACTTCAACATTGAATAGCTTACATTGCATAAAAATGTTATTTTAAGGGCACTAACGATTCCACCAATTCTATTATGCACCGGTCGCATATAAACGGGTCCATTCCTTAGCTGCAAATAGTCAAGGAAACCGAGAACAGTCAATCGTAAGAATCACAGCATATCAGCCTTGATTCTAGTAGTGATCTAAGATTGCAACCATGGGATTTTACCTGTCTCCACGGCTTCAGCCTCATTTGTTTTCCAGTGCTTAGCAATGTTCTCCGAAAGTGGATCGTCAGGATTAGGAGCACTCAGGAGTGCTTGAATGCTAGCAATAAAGATAATAATTTTAGTACTGACCAAAAACTCGATCAAGATACCGCAATAACTTAAGATAATAATGTCTTGAACCCAGACACAAAAGAATTCCCTTTCTAAGTAATAATACGTACACACACACATACACACATACACACATACACACAAACATATAAATATATTTGCATTTGAAAAAAAGCAGTGAAATCTTTCATGCAAAACAAAAGCTACATAAATAGGCATTGGTGGAAAAGAAATATTCAACTGCCATCTTTACTTATAATCTCTAATTTTCAAGAAAAAAATTATAACTATAATGACATGCAATACGTTCTAAGCTTGTTACTCAAACCATCTATTGTGATTTACAGTAATAGGGTTACATCTCACAAAAACTTATGATACCTCAAAAGTACAGTTCGAATCTGGAGAGCTGGACTCCATTTGTCTTTGAGAATATCTAGGCATATTCTTCCAAGCTGCAAGAAAGCTCAATTCTTAGAACAATAAAATACACCTTTTAACACCAAAAAACAAGGACAACAGGTAGAGCCGACCTTATCGATGTTAGGATGATATATCTTTGTAAGAAATCGAACCTGTTACAGCAAATTTGTTAAGGTGGATAAAAATACAAAATATACCAGAAAGGGCAAAACTAATGGAAGATGGAAAAGTTCTGAGAACCAAACAATGAAGTCCAATCACCAAAAAGAGGACAGAGGTCCTAATTTTCGGAAATCAAACAATTAAGTACCGATCACAAGAAGATAATGAATCTCAAATCCCACCAATCAGCCATACAGAGTCCAATTAGGAGAGGAAGCACGGATTAGATCATTAGCACCAAAAAAGTTAGTTCTGCGCAACTAATTGAAGGCAAGGCATCCACAAAAGTAAAGGTTCTTCCTAGGTGAAAGTAAGAACAACTTCCGAAAGCCAGTGAATATAACATACTATTAGATGTTCATTTCCAATATACATTTTCCTCTTAAATGTCATTAAAGCAAATAATCATATAGAACCAAAATTTCACCATATTGAAAGGAAAATAACACAATTTTGCAAAAAAATTTCTGTTGAACCTGAATCTATTAGAACGAAGGTTGAAAATCACAAAGCAATAGCAAATTATAGAAAATCATATGATTGCACATGAATTTCTCCAACTAGTTAAAGAGATGAAAGAGAGTTTGATATTAGAGAGCTAAGAAGGTCATGGAAATTAGGCTGTTAATAATAGGATGCATTGATAGTATATGTATCTCCATCTGTTCAGTAAACTGAAGGTCATAGAATATGGTACCTATTAGATAGAGAGCAATTCAAAAACATTTTTAAGCAGATAGACTACAAATATGTAATATGATGCATGTGTGCTTCAACACTGACTAACAAACAAACACTGACTAACAAACAACTTAACAAGTGAAGGTCAAGCAAACATTGACAAGCTAAAGGAAATTATATCCTTAACCACCAAGAAGAACAGAAACTGATGGAAACTAGATGCACTAACAGTAAAAACGTGACAGATAAGACAGTCACACAAAGCAAAGACAGCATTCTCTACATGTAAACTAGTGCATCCCTAATTCATAATAAAACCCAATGTAAAGTCAATCAATATCATATATCAAAGGAACATCAATCGAGCATACCCCAACAGATGCCAAAACATGAAGATCATGCTAAACATTAAGAATAACTCAATGCTGACTACCTTAGGAGCAGCCATGGGATATTCTTCAGGCAAAAATAGTTCCAACTTGAAAACCCCTCCTAAACAAATAACCAAACAAGAAAATGCATCATATCCTATACATAAATGCAGAATGAAAAAAAAGGTGATGAGATATTACCAGAAACAACTTCCAAAAACCAGACTAACCACAGCATAAGACTTAAAACCATGCTAATTGGACTTATATTTCAACATTCAACACTGAAAACAAGGGCCCCTTCTTTCTCATTAAAAGATAGAAATGAATAATATAAACACCGCATAACCATTTTCTCAAATAAAAAATCATACTCTTAAGGCATATAGAGGTCATTTTAATGACTAAAAATTGGCAATGGTATCAATCTTTATGTATTCAATCAGTTGAGACCCAACTATTATACAATAACTGCTAAAATTTTACATTTCTAACACAAAGAAAAAGC
Organism: Gossypium stocksii; assembly: GCA_020496765.1. NCBI lineage: Eukaryota > Viridiplantae > Streptophyta > Magnoliopsida > Malvales > Malvaceae > Gossypium > Gossypium stocksii. Next base: position 7,780,033 of record CM035621.1, on the reverse strand, counting down.
GTCAGCAACCCATCAGATTAAAAAAATCAACTACCTTCATATGGAGATTGTGTTGGACCAAGGATCATCACATTGAAATATCGCATATTATCCTCTGATGGTGAGGCACTAATTCCAGGCGCTGTATTTAAGGGAAAAACAATAAAATTAAACATTTTTGCCCATAACATTTAAACCAAAAAAAAAAAAAAACACCGACAGCAAACAATATTCAACAAGAATTTAAAAAAAAAGAAGCAAAGTATTTACCTGGTTCACTGAGGAGACGCTGAGTTTCCTGTTCAGATCAAAGATAAAGAAACAAAAATTAAGCATGAAATATTTACATAATTCACAGAAACAAACTAAGAAGACTTATAACAATTTACTGAAGCTTCTGATTCATTAAAACCCCAAAACATTTCAGCTACCAAATCAAACTCTAGAAACACAAAAAAAAGAACACACTATTTTTTTTTTAAAAAGGAAGATTTTCTGAGGGTTCCAATTAGGAAACCGAGAAGGATAACAGTGAGATCGAAAGAGAAACCTTAATGATTCTTCGAGGGAGATTAGTGTTGGCCATTGGCGAGATCGATGGGAAGGAAAAGAAAAAAAGTATTTGAGGGTTTTGGGGATCTAGAAATGGAGAGAGAGAATGAAATTTAAGATTCTTCGTATATAAATACCAGTGCCATGCCATGCCCACCACACGTGAAAAAAACCTATGTAAAAGGAGATTACTTAAATCCCTTCTTTGGAAATCATTATTTGGTGAAAATTTTAGTTACTTCCTAATTTGTAAATAAAAAAAATATTTTTTAGTGTACTCGAATTTATAATTATTTCATATATATTACAATAATACATAAAATAAAAATAATAATATAAATTTAAATTTAAAATAAAAAAGATAAGTGATAGCTCTCGTAAAAAATAATTTTTCAAACTTGATTAATATAAGTAAAGAGAGTAGTTAAATATTACTAATTGAAGTGGTTTATTGGTAACTCATACACTAAAACATGCTTAAAAATTAATACTTTTATCAAATGTAATGTTAAAGTTTTATTTATCACCAGAACCATATAGAAATTAATTATCACATAACAACATAAGATTTTAATTATCATCGAGCCAATGCAAAAAAAAAAAAAATTAAAATAAAATTGAACATTCTCATAAAATTTATTTAAAAAATAAAAAAATTAAACTTTTAAAATATCAACCTAAGATTTTGTAACCTGGCTACAAGAATAAAAATGGCAACCTAAAGTTCCAATCAACCTCACTAATATCACTAATAAGAACTTAAAATTTTAAAATAGTAACATAAGGTTTTGTAACCGAACCAATATATAAAGTTCGGTTAACCTCATTAATCTCACTAATAGAACTAAATACATCTTCATTATTTCCATCCAGTTGTTTTAAAATTCTTCCTTCTTGATCGTACTTAATTCCTATGGGATCTGGAACATCATCATCGATCTTTCCAAGCCTTCCTGCGTTTAAAGCTACCCAGAACTCTCCTTTATCATTCATCTTAATATTATCAGGAACTCTAGGTAGCTCAGCAAACACTTTGGGCTCAAAATTATTTATTCCAAGATTGAACTTCAATATTCTTCTTCGTGTTGTTTCCGCCACCAAAAGAAAAGAATGATTTTTGTTCAAAGCTACTCCATTTGGAAACATCAAACCTGTATATATAACAGATGTATTTTTTGTATGTAGATCATATTTTAATAACCTTCCGCTATTATCAGTTGATCTAGACAAAAAATCCGCATACCTACACATAAATATTAAAAATTTAATTAAAAATTATATAAATATTCAAAAATTTGAATAAAAAATTCTAATAGTTCAAAAGAAAACCATACCTTCTCTGAAAAGTAGTACTACTATCTGTAAAATAGATAACTCCTGTACTACTATCAATATCTAACCCATTAATAAACTTAAACGGGATTCTTTCAACTGAGCTAACAAGAATTTGTGCTATGCCACCATTAGGTCCAATCATGAGAAGACCAAAATAAGCATCGCCGATATAGAGATCACAAGTTACTGGGTTAAATTTTAAGCCTAGTGGCCTTCCACATAATGGTTCGAGGTTAGAATTTGTAGACCCATCGCACAACTCTCTTCTCCTAATCCAACAAAAAATCCATCCGTTGGTTAATTATCTTTACAAAAATTATAAGTTAATGAATGCATAAATAATACAGTTTAATGAATACCTAATTGATGAAGGAATAGCAAACTCTTTCCAACCAAGTTTTGGTCCATGCCATTTAAGTATCCGACCATCAGATACTCCAACGTATGGCCCTTCGCCTTTACAATCAAATGCGATACTTTCAGGACCTGTAACTTTAACAAGGTTAATCAATTCATAATCTTTTGAGATAATAACATTCTGCTTTTGATGTAGAAATTGTTCGTCAATTTTTTTAACATCATGCTTTGGATAAAGAATCCGCTGGTGAGATTGTTTCACACATAATGCAAGGTAAAGCATTACGAACAAAAGATGATATTTCTTCATGACTAAAAGTCAAAAAAATTCGAACACGTTAAAAATAGACCGAAAAGAACTAGCTTCTATGAAACTCAAGGAAACGATAATTGAAAGTGTTCAAAAAGGTGAACATGGGATATATATTTATAGCGTATGTAATTACTTGATAGGGATATAATAAAATTTCAATGTAAATTAAATTCCTAAATATAGTTAAAGTTGGTTTAGATATAATATTTTTTTTATTTAATATGATAAAAAGTTATTATAAAAATTGAAAACCTAGGTCCATTATTTTAAGATTTTTCTATTTTTAATTAAACTTAAATAGAACAAATACGCTTATTTTTACTTTAATCATAAGTCCTCAGCAAATTAATTACTTGTCTTATTAAAAAACAATTAAATAAATTAATCGTCCAATCTTTAAAACTTAGCACACTTTTAATAAATCTATACCACTAAAAATAAAAAATATTGGTTTGATCATTGGGTGGAAACTTGAAATTATTTTTTTAAGAAAAAAATATGTTTTTATAAATTTTAGATTAGTGTAAGAAAAATGGATACATAAAATAAAACAGAAATTTATTATTTATTGACAATATATTTTTCTCAATACCAATCCTTCTGGTTTATCGAAAATATAAAATTTTCAAAACCGACAAGCTTGTTGTAGAGGTAAATTCCCTTAGTCGTCACTTAAGTTTTAGATAGGTTGTATTTTAGTCATCCAACTTTAAAAATTTTTAATTTCATCACCAATATTTTTAAAATTTAAAAATTTAATGGATTGTTGAGATGGCCTAATAACAAAATTTACTAATTTTATTAATTTGATTTAAAATTTAAAAATTAAACAAATTTAACCTTCAAATTTACAAAATTTATCATTTAATTCTAATTCTAAAACAAATCAATAAATTTAGCTTGTCAATTTAATTCTAATTTGTTGGTATTTTGAATGCTTTTAGGCAATAAAATAAAGGGCTTAAAAAAAGGTTAAAAGCTTGAATCTTGAAACCAAAACATAAATGATAAAGCCCCTTTGTTTGGTTTTTGAAAGAGAAAAAAAGAAGCAGCCATTCGTTCAATTTTCACTATGGAAACCAATATCCCATTGTGCAGCTTTGATAGCAGATAAGAAAAAGAAGACCAAAAGAAGAAACCATCGACACTTCGTGAATTGCAAGAAAATAAACTCAGGGAAGCTCTTGAAGAAGCATCTGAAGATGGGAACAATGGACGGCCAAGATCATTAGCTAGGCTTTGCACTCAAAATGAGTTCTTGAATTCTACTTCCATTATTGTTGCAGACCGTATTTTTTGCTCTCAAGATTCAATCATGCTTTTTCCAAGTTCATTACAGTGTACCCCAAGTTTCAAGCTACTGAAAAAGTTGATTATTTGAGAGTGGGGGCATATGGGCGCTTGTCTGAATATTCTACTAAGGTATGTCTTGATTATTGTGGTTTTGGGTTGTTTTCTTATAACCAAACACAAGAGAATTGGGATACAGCTATGTCTAGTTTGTCTGAAGTGACTGCAAATTTGAGTAACCATGTATGGTGGTGCTGAGAGGAATGGTGGGTCTTATATGCCGGCTTTCTCGGGTGTTTTCACTTCCAACCGATCATGATAATAGTTCGGATAAAGATTGTCAAATACCATTTTCTAATAAGTGGAGAATCTTTTGGTAGGTGATTTTATGAAAACTCCAATTCTATTGAATTAGAATTAAATAGATAATTTTTGTAAATATTCAAGCTAAATTTTGTAATTAGATAAATTTGTTAAACTTTTAGATTTAAAATTAAACTGATAAAATGTGTAAATATTTAAAGGCTAAATTTATTATCATGCCAATAAAAGAAAGCAGTTTTCCATTAAGTATTTAACTGTGGGTGATTAAAATTTAAAAATTTGAAAATGTTGGTAATTAAATTGAAAATTTTAAAGTTGGGTGACCGATATAAAATCTATCCAAAAGTTGGGTGACTGCCCAGGAAGTTTACCCTTTATTTGACACGTGTGGAGAGTGCTTAATTAAAAGTATACAAAAAAAAAATTAAGCTCGAGGAATTGGAAAGTAGTTCTTTGATCATATATTAAGGCAAATTTTAAATGCTTTGCAACAGTTTCAAGTTATTAAAAATTATTTGACAAAATCTTTGTGAAGTTTTTATTTTTGAAATTTATTAAAATTTTTAATTTATTTGTTTAACAAATTCAATAAGATGATTACACGATTTAATTAAACAACATACGTAAATTTCAATATACACTTTAATCAAATTAAATTAAAGTTTTAATTATCACTAAACCCATGTATAAATTAATTATTAAGTCGTAACTTGCGAAATAAAATTTTAATTATCATCGAATCAATATAAGAAAATGAAACTTAAAGTAAAACTGAATATTCTCATACAAGTCATTTAAAAAAACATAAACTTTTAAAATATCAACCCAAGGTTTTGTAACCTCGCTACAAGAATAAAAATAGCAACTTAAAGTTTTGTAACCGAATCAATAACCCCACTAATATCACTAATTCAATAAGAACTTAAAATTATAAAATAGCAACTTAAGGTTTTGTAACCGAACCAATATATAAAGTTCGATTAACCTCGTTAATCTCACTAATAGAACTAAATACATCTTTACCATTTCCGTCTAGTTGTTTCAAAATTCTTCCTTCATCGTACTTAATTCCAATTGGATCTGGAATATCATCATCGATCTTTCCAAGCCTTTCTGCATTTAAAGCTACCCAGAACTCTCTTTTATGATTTATTTTAATATTATCAGGAACTCTAGGTAGCTCAGCAAACACTTCGGGCTCAAAATTATTTGTTACAAGATTAAACTTCAATATTCTTCTTCGTGTTGTTTCCGCCACCAAAAGAAAAGAATTATGATTTTTGTTCAAAGCTACTCCATTTGGAAACATCAAACCTGTATATATAACGGATGTGTTTTTTGTATGTAGATCATATTTTAATAACCTTCCGCTATTATCAGTTGATTTGGACAAAAAATCCGCATACCTACACATAAATATTAAAAATTTAATTAAAAATTATATAAATATTCAAATAGTTAAAATAAAAAATTTTAATAATTCAAAAGAAAACCATACCTTCTTTGAAAAGTAGTACTACTATCTATAAAATAGATAATTCCTGTACTACTATCAATATCTAACCCATTTATAAACTTAAATGGGGTTCCTTCTGTAACGACCCGATAGTCACAGGTACAGGAAAGTGTATTTTCGAGTCTCTGTTTTCAAACTATGGATTCTTAAGTATTTATTAAAAATATTTACAAAGTTAGTTGTGTAGTTAATTAGGTTTTAGTTAAGTAAATTAGCTTGAATTAAGAGTAATTACGTAAAAGGACTAAATTGCATAAAGGGTGAAAGTTTAATTATAGATTAAAGAAAAACTAAAGGGACTAAATGGAAAATTATACTATTTTTATTTAGTTGAGGTGGTTTAACTATAAAAATATCAAAGATTTTTAAGTTAAAATATATGTTTTTTAATATATTACTTAATGATAAAGTATATAATATTATATATATATTAAACTATATTATAATATATTATATAATAATTAAATAAAGAAATAAAAAAAAAGACTGAAATAGAAAAGAAACAGAATATGAACAGGACAGAGAAGGAAAGTGGGATAGGAAAAGAGAAACGTTTAAAGTTTAATTGGTAAGTTAATTTTAGCTTTTTTTTTGTAATTTTGATTTTTTTAGAATTCTAGAACAAAATACTACTTGATTTAAGTTGAAATTTTGAAAGTTAGTGGATTTTTAGATGTTGTTCATGTTGAATAAATTGAAGTATTAGGGGTTAAATTGATAGAATTTCAAGTTAGAATTGAGAAAAGGATTGACTTGTAAAACAAATTAAAAGTTTGAAGTAATAGCAACTAAATTGTAAAATTTTTGAAATAAGGGTTTTATGGTGAATTTGAGAGCTGAAATTAGTTAAAGTGGGAATGGAATGAAAGTATAGAATTAGTGTTAAAGAAAATAAAATTTGTTTTAATTAGGGATTAAATTGGAATTTAGACAAAAGTTGAGTATAAATTGAAATATTCATTATGAAATTGTAGTGTATTAATAAATTTTAATTTTTTCAATTTCTGTAGCTATTTTGTGTCGGAGACCTAAGCTAAGAAAGGAGAAGAGAAAGTTGACGAGGAGTGATTCAAACATTACGATTTGTATTTCTATAATCCGAATTTAATAATAATTGTTGTTGCATTTATTATTTAATGTGTATGGTAAGTGGAATTGAGGTAAGTTTTGGTTTTGTGATGATGAAATGGAATGAATTGAATAGAATTGAATTATGAGTATATGTGTTTGATTTGAATTGTAATGTATATTGCTTGTATTTGCAAAGTGAATTGAAAAGCCTATTAACTGTTTCGGGTTGAGTTGGATATAGCTAGCATGCCACAGGATTGGAAGAGTTCAAGGATACTTCAACCACGAGTCGATGAGACACTAGGACACTGGGTGTCAAATTATTACTTCGGATAAATTCGATGAGGTACTGGGTACCAACCTACTTCGGCATGGCCGATGAGACACTAGGTGTTAATCTATTACTTCGGATAATCCGATGAGGCACTAGGTGCCATATTGGTGTGTTTGATTGGATTTGTGTATCCGCCAAAGTTCGAGTCTTGTTAATAGGGGTGAATTAAATGAATTGGCAATATGAATGATATTGAATGACTTTGAATATGAATTGGAATGAAACATGTAAGTAAAATGTATGAACCATGGGTCATGAAATGGTTATTGAAATAGTGAAGTGATATATGAATTAAAGTGGAGAAAAATTGTTTGAAATAGCTATTGATGGGATATGAAAGTTAAATGCATAAATTGTTTCATTGATTGACTAATGTTGTTGTATGATTAAATTTGTATATTTTATTAAGTTATTTTCTTTAAAGTGTTTGGATTATCGAAATACCACTGAATGCATACTTAGCGTACATTTTGTTCTCTGTGCGCAGGTTAGGTGTTAAAATTGATCGTCGATTCAGCATCCATCCGAGAATCCCGAACTCAAAATGTGGTGAAGTATATTACTTTTTGGTAATGGCATGTACCTAGGTTGTTTTGTGTAGGTCACTTTGGCAAATGATTGTAAATGATATTACAATATGAAATTGGTTGAATATATATATATATATATATATATATATATAAACATATATGTCATGTTTAAAGCTATCAAATGGTATGTTTTGGCTTAATATTTGTGTGAAGTTAGAATTGGCTAAATTGTGTACTATTAGATTGATTTGGATAAATATGTGTGAAGTACCTATTAAGGCACATTGATAAGGTCATTAGATTGAATGTTTGACATGTTTTAGATGTATTTGATTGTGTTTTGGATTAGTTAAATAACTGATTATGTAATGTTCATATTTGATTTGAAAGGTCTGGTAATGCTTCGTAACCCTGTTCGGACAACGGATAAGGTTTAAGGGATGTTACACCTTCAACTAAGTTAACAACAGTTTGTGCTATGCCACCATTAGGTCCAATCATGAGAAGGCCAAAATAAACATTACCAATATAGAGATCACAAGTTACTGGGTTAAATTTCAAACCCAGTGGCCTTCCACATATTGGTTCAAAGTTAGGATTTGTAGACCCATCCATCGCACAAATCTCTTTTCCTAACCCAATAAAAAATCCATTCGTTAGTTAACTATCTTTACAAAAAGATTATAAGTTAATGAATGCGTAAAGAATACAATTTAATGAATACCTAATTGACGAAGGAATAAAAAGCTCTTTCCAACCAAGCTTTGGTCCATGCCATTAAGTATCTGACCGTCAGATACTTCAACATATGACCCTTCGCCTTTACAATCAAATACGATACTTTCAGGACCCGTAACTTTAACAAGGTTAATTAATTCATAATCTTTAGAGATAGTAACATTCTACTTTTGATCAAGAAATCTTTCATCAATTTTTTCAACATCATGCTTTTGATAAAGAATCCTCCGGTGAAATTGTTTCACACATAATGCAAGGTAAAGCATTAGTAACAAAAGCTTATATTTCTTCGACTAGAAAAAGGCAATGAAATTCGAATACGTTAAAAATAAACAAAAATAATTAGCTTCTATGGAACTTAAAGAAAAAGTGAACATGGGATATATATTTATAGGGTATGTAATTACTTGGTAGGGATATAATAAAATTTCAATTTAAATTAAATCCCTAAATATAGTTAAAGTTTGTTTAGATATAATACTCTTTATTTAATACAATAAAAATGTTATTATAAAAATTACAAACTTAAGTGTTTAAAGATAAAAAGTCTATTATTTTGAGTTTTTACTTTTTTTTTTAATTAAACTAAAATACTGTTCTCCTATTTGGAGAAATAAGCTTAGTTTTTACTTTAATCATATCTCCTCCGCAAAGTAATTGTTGGTCTTATTAACAAATAATTAAATAATTTAATCACACAATCTTGATAACTTAGTATACTTTTATTTAAACTTAAATACTGTTCTTGTATTGTACTTTATTTTATTGTGGTATACATATTTTTAATATTTGTGGTTATTTTAAACCATAATCAAGTATATTCATTGCACACAAAAATATACATATGATAAAAGAAGAGGGGATATTATTAATTTTGCTTGTGGTAACACTAACAACAAATGCATGGTTTCAAATTGCAAATATATATAATGAATTGGTTGTAATTTTCTAATTTGTGAGTGTAATGGCCATCTCCCAATGTCCCACCATCTCCAAAATGGCTTATCCTTTTTATCAATAATTTTCAATGGGGATCACCACCAACTAAAAAGCATACATAAAAAAAAAAAAAACTACAGGTGTTTGAATGGCTTCAGAATAATGGATATGTAGATTATTGAAGTTCTATTTATGATACACGATCAATTGTCGAGAGGATGTGGATTTTTTTTAAAGTTTTTAAAATTGTTTATTAGAAGTTGATGAATTTTTTAATGAGTTAGTATTATCTTTAATTAAAGTTTCATCCCTAACTTTTTGAAGAGTTCAAGTGCTAGAAGTGGTGGGTTCAACAAAACAAGATTAGATTATGCATGACGCACGATCACCTATAAAGAGGACGTGAGCATATGCCCTTAGTATAGATTAAACTCATGCCCTTGATGTCACTAATAACATTTGAGAGTAGCGGTTCAAACCGTAACAAATGCAAATGAATATTCTCCACGTCACAACTAAATGAATTTACGATCATGATGATGTGTTTAAAATTGAGATGGGATCATGATAATAACTCGATCGGATAGGGATGAAAAAAAGTACCATTTTCGAATAAGTCTTTTAGTAGGTGATCTTATGAAAGGTCAAATTTTATTGAATTAAAATTAAAACTGCACTTACCAAAATCAAGGTGGAGGAATTGGAAATGATTTATTTTAGCATATATTCAAACAAAATTTTTTAAGCCACAACTAAATGAATTTGCGGGTACTCCTATTACCGAAGAAAAGTGGTAAAGGAGAGGAGAAACAAAATTCATGATAATTAATGATGATGAGGATCAGGTCCCCCAGGACTTTGCCGTTTCGTCTCGTATGGAATTCCTCCATTTCTTTCTATGCTTGCTTTAATGGCTTCCCTGCCTTCTTCAATCAATGCACGCTTGGAGTCAATAATGGCTGCTTCAGGGTGTTGTTTATCTGCAACTGCCAATGCTAACTGGTCTATGCCCGAAAATTGCTTGGATTCGAAGTGTCTGTAGAAAATTGCTTGGATTCGAAGTGTCTGTAGAAAATTGCTTGGATTCGAAGTGTCTGTAAGTTATCTCTTCATCATGTGTATTAGCCTTATACTGTGATTTTGATTCCATTTTCAATGCCGGATCAGCGATCGAAAATGGATGAAACAACCGAGTTCCAGAACTCGAAACCAAGAACAAAACATGCAGAGAAAGGCAGAACAGAACTTTGAAGCTAGCCATTGAGAGTTATCAAATTCATGGTTGATAGTTGCATAGCTTGGTGGTGCATGAATAGGGTATATATAGGCTTCATTGCCATCTTTTTCCAAGCTGTTTTATGCTTGGTCAAATGCACACCATTTTATTGGAAAGATAATTTTGTTTTTGTCTTTTTTCTTTTTTGGGTCTAGTGATGAAATTTTAAGTGCTGGCATTGACTTATTCATAAACCAACACTTGTGGGGGGATTACTCAAGTCCAAGAAAGTTTACCGACTTTGAAGATGAAATTAATGCCCCACTAGTCCAAGATTAACTTTGTTTTAGCATAAATATTAAGTAAAGAATATCCATTTAGTTTTTAATCTTCTAAGCTCTAGCGTTTTGACAAAAAGGAAAAAGGAAGTGTTCCATGTCAGGGGTGTTGGTATTTTGCATCACATCAGCATTTGTTGGAAAGCAGTGTGGTCTGGATTTCCATTTTCTCTCGGATTCTTTCTTGCCAAACAAAGGGTCATTGCTAATTTACTCTCTCTCTTCTTCTTCTTTCCTTTTTTTTAATTTTTGGTTGTCCTTTTTCTCATTTCTTCAAGATCAGAAGAGCTTGAAAAAAAAAAAAGCTGCTAACTGAAGGCCCTGTTTTAACATTATTAATTTGATGAAAAATGGCAGAAGGAAGATTAAGATTGCCTAAATTGTTTCCTTAAAATTTTCCCCTTAACATAATAGATTATGTGTCATTAATTGCTAATAAAACTCGCACCAAAACTATGAGATATTATCTATTTTGATCTAAAATTTATCTAAAGAAAAATGACACAAATTGGAGTCATAATGAATCCTCACAATTTCCTAATCTGATATATGTGCCATGCACTTTGGGCATCATTTTAGTCAATTAACTCAAGATATTCAACTCTCTCATTAACAAAATTCTCTACATGCTTCTCAAGCCTGTTTGTGGAAACTAGAAAATGTTAATTGATTCCACTAAGAAAGTATAAAATGATTCAAAGGGTATAAAGATATATGAAATGGCTGAACCTTTATCCTCAGAATATGCATCTTTTTGTATAATACATAGAGACTTCTCTGACTTAAATAACGGTCTTCCACTCCACAGTCCAACTATATAATAAAAGTCACAATGAGCAGCTCTTTTAACGGTCCAACCATTTAATAAATGCACAATGCAGTTTAGATAAAATAAATTATGGCTTAATGCATCACTAAGTCCTTAAAATATTTTTTGGAAAAATTTGGATTTTAAAATTTTCTTTTTCAGATTAAAACTTAACGTTATCGTCTTTTTACATTAAAAAAACTGATCAAGATATCCCACCAATAATAAAATGTCACACGTCTTATATTATATTATAAAGATTTTTCTTTATAATTTTTAAATGATTTTCTTTTAACACAAAATGATGGTAACTAAAAATAGGGGGTGAAGTGACTCTAATTTTGTTAATCTTTTTCTGTAAACACTCTCCCCCAAAAGTTTTTTGTTCTTTCATATTTCCTTTCAATAAAATTTCTTTTTCCATATTTTTATTTATTTTCTTTCCGACCATTATCATGAGCCACTAAAACCCTTCTAGCCGAAAGTTGTCAATATTTCCCAAAAAGGGTTCTTGAGGCTTAGGACCCGTACTTAGCCCCTTTTTCAACCAAGTATTCATCGTTTCTCCGCACTACGGGCTGACGCTTCTGTCCATGGCCCTTAAGAAGTAAGCTTTTCAACGTATGCAAAGGCGGCCGGTTTGTATGTTTTGGAAGGGTTGCACCGTCGGTTCATCAACTTATTGCGTCAGAGGTTGGCGAGCTAAAGAGACAAAATGGCGTGGGATTCGCCATTGAGAGACGTTGATCTAGCATAGGATGCTGGCTAGAGTCAGGTTCCTTAAAATCGTAAGTATAAATTCTTGGAGCTGGTGGTCGTAGGCGTCCTATTCCACTATAACTGGCTTACTTGGTTCGAGAAGGGTCATCCAAAGCCAAGGATTGAACCCAAGGCGGAATGAGACAACTGGAGGCTAGAACTTTCCCATAAGAATTTCTTTATATCAACTATATTTTCTATTTTTAATTTTCGCAATTTCAATTCGACTTCTTAATTCTGTTTTCTTTTTGTTTTTATTTCCAGATCAAACTTTTAATTCTGTTATTTTATTTTCTCCCAGGAACGCAGGTTTCTTGGGCACGATTTCGGCCAAGATATCGAAAAATGAGTATTCGTATAATCCGGTCCTTGAGGATTTCGACCCTACTTCCCCTTTACTGTTATTTTTATTATTTTATAGGGAATAGGTTAATTTAGTGTTTTCAACGACCGCATCAATACTTGAATTGTTCTTAATTATGTGTTCTTAATTCTTGGTTTAATAATCCTAGGTATTAATTCAAAAAACTAATGTGCTTAGGCAGAGGAGCAGAAGTCCCTATTTTAAGAGTAGATCTAGCATAATTAAGCGGAGTTGCATGCAACCCTAGACATAGGGTGACGTAAATCTGCCGGATTAGGGTCAAACCTAATAGGGGGATCCATAGATCGAGTTAATGCAAGACTAGGGGTTATTAACATAAGTTAGGGATCTCTACGGATCAAGTCAAGTGAAGAAATCGTCTAGTTCAAGAAGTTAATAACAAGTGAAGTCTAGGTGGATTCTCCCTTGAGTATTGCCTATATCAATTAGTTTTCCCGAAAGTTTTTCCCCAATTTACTTTTTGTGCATTCTTAGTTTAGTTTTAGAATTAGTTTCATACAAACCTCTTTTACTTTTAGGTTAGATAATAGAAAGGAAGTAAGTACTAGTACTTTTGGTTCCCTTGGGTACGATAACTCGGTCTTGCCGCTAAACTATACTACAGTTCGATAGGTGCGCTTGCCTTTAAATCGTGATATTAGTTAGTTTTTGGTGTGATCAGTTTTTATAAATTTTATTACTACATATCACGCGATATCACCTATACATGTCATAGTTTAATATTTACACTTTCAAAATGTATGAAAACAAGGTTTGATAGTGTGGTGATGATCCTCGAAGATCCCCGAACTTCCGGTAGCAACGATATCTATAAAACAATTGAAAAAAAAACAGAGTAAGCTACAAAGATCTTAGTAAGTCATATACAAATAAACTCAACTTATGAATCAATTTTAATTCCAATCATTCACATATAATTCAATCCATTTCACATAAACAGTCTATGAACCATATCTTGTTCATTTGTTCACATATATCTCATATATCCAATTCAAACACAAATATAGTATATCATTTTCATACCTTCCATTCTTACATATACTTATCTTTCATTCTTAGAGATCATGTACGATTCAAACGTACCTGAATCGGATACATATTTTGTATACTTATTCATTACTCGGAATTTGCCCATTTATTCATTCAAAATTCATTAAGGTACACAGATAGCTTGAAATGTTCATACAATGCCAACGTTCTAGACGTGGTCATACATGTAAACAATTATCGATGCCACTGTCCTAGACAGGGTCTTACACGAAATCAAATACGATGCCAATGTTCTAGACATAGTCTTACACGTAAATTTCTAATTGATGCCAGTGTCCCAAACACGGTCTTACACAATATCTCAATTCGATGCCAACGTCCCAAACGTGGTCTTACACGAAATTAATACTCGAAATTCCTCGATTTTACATTTACATCTTTCATAGTCATTCAATGCAGTTAAATTATCATATAAACAGTAATAATTCAATATAACACATTTATTTGTATGTTGACTTACCTCGTACGGATTCGGACGGGTATAAACGACTACTCGATCACTTTCGACTTTCCCTACTCTAAATCCGTTTTCTTTGTTTCTTAATTTAAACACATTCAAATTTAGTTCATTCAATTTCAGTTTCATTCAAAACAATCCAAATACATTTATTTAGGGTAATTTACAAATTAGCCCTCACATTCACATTTGGACAATTTAGTCCCTAATTCATAAAATCACAAAATACACAAAATACACAAAATTTCACTTCAACATAACTAGGCCGAATATTCATGGTGTTCATATAAGCCCATATATTTCATTCTTTTCATATTTTAGTCCTCCAAAATATCATTTTTCACAATTTAGCCCAAATACTCAATTTCATCAAAAATTCACAGATTAAATATATTAACCCAACATATATCTTTTATATATCTTTAATTAACACTTCAAAGCTCACAAAATCAACAACGGCACATTTCATAATCTTCAACAAAATCATAAATTTAGGTATGGGCTTTGAAGAACACATAGCAACGATCTTAAAACCATAAAAATTATCAAAAACGAATCAATACGCCAAAGCAAGTGCCGAATGCATGAACTCTTTTCTTCTTCTTTTTCTTTGCTAATTTCGGCAATATGAACATATAATGAACATATTGTATGCTTTTGTCTTATTATTAAACATGTTAATAACCTATTTACCAAAATGTCCATCATTCAATCAATATATAAAACATATATATTAAGGTCATTTATGACCACTCAAACATTCAATGGTTTATTGCCAATTAAGGCCCTCATATTAACAAGCCAAAGTCAATTCGCCACTTTAATTAAATAGAAGGATAATTTGCATTTTCTGCAATTTAGTCCTTTGGTACTCACACTGACAAATTAATTCACAGAAATTTCACAGATGTCAATTCACATATCACAGACACGGAAAATAATATTTGAATATTTTTTAAACTCGGATATGTAGTCCCGAAACCACTATTCCGACTAGGGTCTAAATCGGGCCGTTAGATTTACATAATTAAGTGGAAAATAAATAATAAATAAAATTAAATAACTTTAGGTACATGTTTTATAAGGGAGAAAACGGAGGAAGAAAAACCAAAAAGGGTTAATTTTAAAATCTAAATTTCAATTTACTTTTAAGAAAAAAAATTGTTATAAAGTCATTATACAAATATTTATTATGTAGTTCAATAAAAATTTTAACTGATTTATAAACGAAAATATATTATTTAACTTTTAATACGAAAATCTACATAATAATTAAAGACGTTCATGAGTTGGGCTGGGCTTACATATAATATTGACATATTTTATGTTTGTCTAAGCCCAATTAAAATATGAATATCAAAATTTTGCCCAAGCCTGTCCATATTTGTAAATTTTTAATTCAAGTTTGTTTTAGGATGATGCAAACTATTAATTTTTGGTTTAAGGGTGTAAAAAACTCTCAAACTTTAGGAAAAGAAAACAATTAAGCCTTTTTTTTTTTGCACTCAATTGAGCAATTAAACCTTCAAAATGTATCAAAAGGGCCCTCAAACTTCTTCAAAAAAGCAATTAAGTCGTTGCTTTTTTTTTTCACTCAATTGGATACTTGAACTTTCAAAATGCATCAAAAAGACCCTCAAAAATTTTCAAAATAGCAATTAAGTCCTTGCTCTTATTAAAATTAGAAAAAAATATAAATAATAAATAATAAATTTTAGAAAAATTACTAAAATTTAAAAAATTTAAAAATTATTAAAAATTAGAATTTTTTATAAAAATGGGGAAAAAATAAAAATTGTAAAATTTTATAAAAATCATAAAAAACTAACCGGCGAAAAATGATAAAAAAATAAAAACCAATTAAATTTATAGAAAAATTATAAAATACTTCTTTTGGTATGATAATTTTTATAAAAATTTTTTACGAAATTTATATTTTTTTACATTTTTTATAATTTTCTTAGAACTTTATAAAATTTTATTATTTTTATTATATTTCTATATATTTTATAATTTTTTACTATTTTTATATTTTTTTCTAATTTTTAATAAATTTTTAATATTTGAAACTTTTTTTATTAAAGTTTAATAATAATTATAACTTTTATTGATTTTAATTTTTTCTAATTTTTAATAAAAGCAGGGGTTTAATTTCTTTTTTTGAAAAAAGGTTGAAGGCCTTTTTTATGTATTTTGAAAGTTTAACTACCCAATTGAGTGCAAAAAAAAAATAAGGGCTTAATTGCTATTTTTGAAAAGGTTTGAGGGACTTTTTAATGCAATTTGAAAGTTCAAGTATCCAAATGAATAAAAAAAAAAAGAGGGATTTAAATTTATTTTTTTAAGTTTGAAGGCTTTTTGCACCTTTAAACTTTAATTTTTAAAAAATATACATTATTATAATTTAATACCCTTTATCAATTTTTTTGGACGATTCTTTTATTAAAATTTAAAACAGAAACATTATATTTTTTAATGTTTTTATTATCTTATATATTAAAAGATACATTATAGTATTTAGAGGTGTGCATGGGCTGGGCCGGGCCAGACTCAACTAAAAATTTAGGTTCATTTATCGGGCTCAGGTCAGGCCGGGCCCAAAAAGAGGGCCTAAAATTTTGCCCAAGCCTGACCCATATAAAAATGCTAAAACCCGAGCCCGGCCTGGCAGGCCCGTATTAATTTTTATATTATTTTATATAATTTTTAAATATATATAATACATCAAAAATACTAAAAAATCAAAATAAATATTTCATAACAAATTGAAAATAAATTTTAAAAAAATATGTAGACTTAGATAGATGCAACTTAACAAGCAAATACCTCTAAAATAATAACATAATTAACAATAAAATAAGTTTTATATAATATCCAAACAATAATAACAAAATAGTAGCAACATAATAATATGGTAGCAAAATAGGGAGAAACAACAAGAAAATAACATTCAAAAACAAAAAAATAGCAGTTTTTTTATCCTTCAGTGAATTCGGGTCAGGCCGGGTCCGGGCAAAAAATACATTACCTAAGGCCCTACCCATTTTTTAAACGGGCATTATTTTTTGTCCAAGCCCATTTTTCGGGCCTATATTTTTGCCCAAACCCTCCCATATTTCGGTCGGGCCTTCGGGCCGGGTAATAGTATTATATATTTAATTTTACTTGACATAAATTCTATATATATATATATATAAATAATATAATATAATATATTATAAAGTATGAAAATAAATCGACCACTTTATTTTATAGCTTAAAATTGATTTATATTTAAAATGATTTTATTTTTTTAAGTCGATTTTTCGTATATCCTTATTAGAAATTATGGAAGTGCTTTTGTGAAAAAAAAAACAAAAAATTAGGGGAAATTACATTTCCGACCATTTAACTATTAGTCTGTTTTTGTTTTAATCATATGAAAACCTTTGATTAGATTGAAACAAAAATACATGCATGCATAAAAAAGCTGCAAGTTATATAAGCATAAAAAGACCCAAGATTATACGTAAAACAAAAACCAGAAGCCCCAAAAGGCATTACTTGTATTTAAAGCATAATGGATCAATTCCAATGGAGTTCCATTCCAATCCGTTTTGGGGCAATAATAAACACTTGCCGCAATACACATATATATATAAAAATAAAACGAGTCTTAAAGCATAACAGCATAATCATACAGCTCTAAAGAGCATTTATATATATATATCCGCCTCTTTTGTTTACCTATAAGAAAGGTTTTCGCCGAAATGACATCAGTCTTTGATGAATAATTCATCTTCTCTGGACTTGAAAACTATAAGCACACCTCGTGTAGTAGGTCGGTGGTTTAACCGGTGTTTTGCATGCCGGCAGCAATACCCTTCATGGTCAAGATGAGGGTGTCCTCCAAACCAGGGGCATACTCGCTTGTTGGGTTCAGTTTCACAAGTTCAGCAGCGGGTTTGCTTGATTCCATGATCTCTTTAGAGATATGTGGCCGCAACTTCACATTGTAATTTGGGTCACGGATACGTTTGAGTGTGTAGGCCTGGCAGACATTTAGAGTGGTGATGTATGAATCACGTAGCCGGAGTCTTTGCTTCAGGTAGGGATCCCCTTCAAGAAGATCCTTGTGCCCAGCAATCTGAAAACCGTAAAGAAGAAATGAGTAAGTTGATCGATTTTTTTAAAGATGAAAGTAACCAGAAGCATCTATATGCGATCCAGGCCAAGGGAATTTACCTGGAGGAGAAGGCTTTTAGTTTCTTCAAAGTTGGTTCTCAACCGCTCTCCAAAAGACCAGAGTTCCTCAGAAACAAGAAGCTTATCGTATAAGGCTGCAATCCCGGGATCTCCTTTTGCAAAGACCATTTCAACCAAATCAATTGTCACTCTGAAGAAAGGCCATTCATTGTACATCTCCTGCAGCATAAGGAGATTCTTAATGTCCTTCTGAATGACATGTTTAAATGCAGCTCCAAATCCGAGCCAAACAGGGAGATGGAATCTTGTCTGTGTCCACGCAAAGATCCATGGGATTGCACGAAGAGATTCGATACCCCCACTTGGCTTCCGCTTTGATGGTCGGCTTCCAATATTCATTCTACCGTACTCCAACTCTGGTGTAGCCTACAGAAAAAAGAACAGGTATTAGTTAATCCAAAACTGCTTTAATTAACTTGGAACAGATGGCATGGTGTTCAGAACATGATAATGCAAGTTCACTTACAAGGCGGAAATATTCAACAAATCGAGGTTCTTTGAAGACAATGGAACGGTACTCCTCAGTAGCAACGACAGCCATTTCATCCATCAGTGCACGCCATTCTGGTTTTGGTGAAACTGGTGGGTGCATACCATGCTCAAGTGTGGCAGCAGTAAAACGCTGGAGTGTTCTAAAGCACAAGTGTTCCTCTCCGAACGATTGCTCAATAACTTCACCTTGAACTGTAACCCGAAGTGAGCCGTGAATTGTTTCTGGTGGTTGAGATAATATAGCAAGATGGGTGGGACCACCACCTCTTCCAACAGTTCCGCCACGACCATGGAACATCGTTAGCTTCACACCAAATTGCTTAGCAACATTGATAAGCTCCTCTTGAGCTTTGTATAACTGCCAGGCAGCAGAGAGACGGCCAGCATCTTTACCCGAATCAGAATATCCAATCATGACTTCTTGCTTGCCATTGATCCGATTTCTGTACCAATCTATCGAGAAGAGCCGAGCCAAAGCAGCAGGTGCAGCCTCCAGATCTGCAAGCTTCTCAAACAGTGGAACAACTCTTAACGGTTGCTTCACGTGGCATTCACGCTGTAGGAGCTCAACAGCAAGAACATCAGAAGGAGCAGTTGCCATTGAAATGATGTATGCTCCAAAGTTGTCTGCCGGGAGCTCTGCTAGGACACTGAAGGTATCCAAAACATCAGCAATTTCTTCTGTTTTAGGAAGATCAGGACCAAACAATGGACGCTTTCCACTTAGTTCAGACAATAGCCATTCCTGCTTTTGTTCTTCAGACCACTCTCGGTAGGAACCAATTTCCAAGTGCTTGGTGATGGCATCTAAGACATCGGTGTGGCGGTCAGACTCTTGCCGAATGTCAAGTCTGACAAGTGAGAGGCCAAAAGTTGACACTTGCCTCAAGAAATCAAGAAGACTTCCATCAGCAATTGGCCGGTCACCACAAGAGCAAAGTGACCTATAACATAGTTCAAGCGGTTCCAGAAACTGCATAAAATTTAAGAGCAAAGAGTTAATTAGGGCAGATGTTACAATGAGGGCAGAGAAAGTGAAATGGAAGTTTTCAAGGCATTATTGTCCCAGCAGATAAAATGATAAAAGGAGAAGAGTTACAAAATCGGGTTTTCTGGGCCGTTTTCCTATTGTTATTAAGGCTAGATGTTAGCCAAGGGGCAATCTAATGTAAATCCGTATTTTACTCATGATGAGTAGGTGGATTCCAAACTCATAATAAGACTGATATATGATAAACCGACAGAGACCTGCTCAATGTTGGTGAAAGTTTCCTCCTCTGGAATGTCAGAGATACCATGAGACAACATTTGGCGAGACCTTTCACGTGTCTGATACAGTTTGTCCCTAACATCACCAAGAATAACACGGTAGGGTTCATTTGGAGGAACTTTTTTCCAGAACTCTGCATTGAAGTAACATCAAATGAGAACTGAACCAGTGACACGAAATCAATTGAGCAAGATATTATAGAAACTATCATTTCCAAGTCGCGTAAATCATCACATGGCATTGGAAATCTTGTCAGAGAAGCTTATCTAGTTTTAACTTCCCTAAAGTCTAAATATATTCTTTGAGCATTCTATAAAAGATACACTATAGAAGATTCTGTCCCGTATGGGGAATTAGAGAGAGAAACAGTATTCTCAATATTTCAAAGTATATTCTGAACACACATGCAAAAATAATAGCTGTACTTACATTTTTGTTCACATGGTCACATGAAATGCATGTAAGGCCAATTTGGAACAGCTATTTATGTAAAAAGTGCATCATCTAGATTTAGGAAAAAAGGTAAACAAAATGGAAACGGACATATTTCTAAAAGTATACCTATGTAGTGTTTAGCATCTCTCCTTGAAGATCTATGAAGTTCGTCTGCACGAACACGAAGCTCATCACTACAACGCCACATTGACAACTGCAAAGAGACATCAATAAGGATTGGCCCAAAATGGATCCTTCAAATAAAGCTCATAAGAAAGTGCTACATGATACAAGCTAAATACCTCAAACATCAGATCCTCGATTTGGGAATAGTACAAATTGGCAGCCATCATTCTAGCCAACAAGCAAACATCCCTTGTGACCTCAGGAGTTACCCTTGGATTGCCTGCATTATATATCAAGCAAATATTAACAAGAAAAACTTTTGTGCAACAGGGTAAAGTCCTTTTTTATATTCAGTTATCCAAGTAGGAATGTACCATCACGATCACCACCCATCCATGAAGAAAACTGAATAAGTGGCGCGTTATAGGGAACACGTTCATTAATTCCAATGTTCTTCAAAGCTGTGTCAACTCTCCGCAAGAATTTGGGGACACCTTTCCATACAGTTTCATGGAAGTAGCTCATTCCCGCCCTCATCTCATCTTGGGGAGTTGGGGGAGTCCTTCGAATCTCATCTGTACGAAATGCAGCTTGAATCTACATGGAAAAGGAATTGAAACAAAATAAGTGAGAACAAGTCATCCCCTTTGTGACATTGATAGCAAGTTTATTTACAGATAAACAAATATCATGACACAGTGATATACCTCACGCTGTAGAGCTTCATCAAGCTCCTGCTTATCATCTGGAGTAATATCTTTAGCATACAACTGAGCTAAACAGTTCCTTATCCTGGATGTAATGAAAACAACAGGTTTTAAATTTGAAATTGCTTCTTCGCTGTACTTCTCAAGATGTAATAAAAAAGACATTAAGCTACAAGAATTGAAGAACAAACCTTCCGTGCTTCTGAAGTAAAGATCTACGAACAGATTGGGTAGGATGAGCAGTGAAGACCAGATCCACAGTCTGGTTCTTAAGTGCATCAAAAACTTCCTCAGGAGACTTCTTGAGATCAACCACAAGTCTCTTGAGAGTTTCTTCAATATCCGATTCAGTTGTCGCAGAGTTCTCATCGGCAAAATCACCTTTCTTCAACTTGATCCTTCGCCGGTAAGCAATCTGAACTTCCTCAGCCAAGTTAGCCAAGTTAAGCATGTGGGAGAAAGCCTTAGCTATAACAATGGAGTCCCCTGGATCCAAACTAGTCAAAACATTCCCCAGCTCCTCAAGTTTCTTGGGGTTACTGTTCCCTTCATACTCAGCAGAAAGTTCATAACATTCTTGAACCTAATCAAATCAACCACACAAAAAAATGGTACAATTTTATCTCTGTAATTCACAACACAAATTTCAAGATCAAATCAATTTATTTAGCATCTTCCAAAGAACACTATGAACCGTATCTGAAAGTAATACATTAAACCAGGAAATAAGATTCTAAGTAATCCAAATGTGAAAGTCTCACAAATCAATGTACGAACAATTGATAATAAAGTAGTATAATGTTACCATATGCATTAGTTTTAAACATCAAACTATGTATATGCAATTCTTGAAGAATGACATACCGTTTCCCTAAGATCCTCGCCGTGTAAGTCTTGAAGAATATCGAGGAACCGATCCAAAAGCAAAGCATCATATTCCACCAATTTATCATCTTCACTCACTTTAGCAGGAACCAAAGCACGTAGCTGTGCATCAATGGAAGCCAACTTCTCTAACTTGCTATTATTGTTATTAGTAGCCATTGCCACACCCGAATATAGAACTTAGCTTTCTTTTTTTTTTTAATCCCTGTGGACCATTAAACAGGCAAAATTTACCAAAATAATAAAAACGAAAATTGGGTTTAAAAATAGCAACAAAATCTGACCAAGACCCTGAAGAGTGGAATCATCAAAAATCAAAAGGTTTTTACACAACCCATAGTTTTAGGAGAAAATATAGCTCTTTGCCAAAAAAAAAAAAAACTTTAAAGTTTTTGGAGAAAACCCAGATTTGGATATAATCAAATAAAGATAAGGATAAAGAAGTATACCTGAATCAGGGCAACTGAGAACCCAACTTTGGACCAGAAAAAGAGGGAGAGAGAGAGTGTGTGAAGCTAGTTAATGAGCAAGTGAACAAAGGAAGACGATTATTTATAGAGGAAAAATAACAAATATTGAAAAAAATTGGGATTTTCTTAATTTTTATATTGTAGAAATTAGTGTGGACGACATTGGTGTAGGAAAGAAAAACAAATTAGAAAAGTAAAAAGCAAATGCAAACTACTTCTTCTTCTTCTTCTTCTTCTTTTTTTCTTTTTCTAATTTTTATTTCAGAATTTAAGTTTACTTTAGTTTCTTCTCCATCTATTTTCTAAATTGTAATAAAGGAAATTTAATTGATTTAATGAAGTAACTTTTTTGAGTGATTCCTTGTAGTTTTTGAAAATTAGAAATTTAGTCCTTCTCTTTTTATTTTTAAGAATTTAATCTTTCTACTTTTCGAATTTTAAAATTCAAGTTCAATTGTTATGACTCTTAATTTTTTTGTTAAATTTATTAGTGCAATATTTTGAAATAAAAAAAATACTCACTTAGTAGTGATATAATTAAAAAATGAAATTGAGATCAACTTAAATTTGAAAGTACAAAAACTATAACATATTTTAACTTTTTTTTCTAAAAAAAATTTATTTTGATTTTTATTACCAAATTAAGCTCAAGATATAGGTACTTACTATCCTCCTTAATTTTATAAAATTAACAAAATTTGGAGAAGTGATAAGATATATTTTCAGATTCGAAAACATAATCCCTTCCAAATACATCAATAGCTAGAACTATTTATAATTCCTCCCCAATCTATTAATAGGTGAATAATGTGTTTCAGCGCACTCAAACTTATACATTTCTACATTGACAACAATATTCATATCAAATCATTTAAGATTCAATCCACACTCAAATATTTTTACCTCTTAATATTTTATATAATAAAATGTAGAAAACAAGTTAAGAATTGATTCTTCTTTGTTCCAGTAATAGACATTGATGCTTACATTGTAAACGCATAGATCATGAAAAATGTATTATAAAATAAAGCATAAAACTTTAACAAAGGATAATCTAGTGGATATGCTGATGAATGGGGTACCATTTAATTGATCTTAATTAAAAATATTTTTTAATTTTATAAATACTGTACTTTTTTATGGGTTATCAATGCATAAAGAAAGTTGGGTCAAAAGCAAAAGCCAAAGCAACCAATTTTCTAAATTGTAAATCCCCAAAAGCACACACTATAAAAAGTTGAAGAATATATATAAAAGGTTAAAATGCTTCTACTTTTTTAAATTTAAAAATTTAGTTTTTGTATTTCTAATAATTTAGTTATTTTATTTTTATATTTCAAGTCTAATTGTCTACGTCATTAAATTTTTTTGTTAAATTTGTTGTTATGACATTTTGAGATAAAAAAAGATATACTTACTTTATAACCATGTAATTAATTCGAATTTAATAAAAATATTAATAGTATTAATAGTTGGACTCTGGGGCGAAGCCAGAAAATTTTTTAGGGGTGGCCAAAATTAAATTGTAATTATTACGATAGTAAAAATATAAATTTACTATTTGAATAGTCTATATTTTTATAATTTTTAAATGATTAAATCAAAATTTTATTATTTTTAAGGGTGAACAAAGTTTAATTTTATCTTTGTTAATTTAAAATTTTAAATTACCCTTGCCAAACCCCCTAGATATGCTCCTGGTTGAACTGAAATTTTAAAATCTGAAAATTAGATAAACTAAATTCTTAATTTTTAGAAATTATAGAGACATTACGCATACTTTAACCTATATAAAAATATATAAATTTATTTTGTATTTTGAGGTACTAAATAATAGTAGAAATTTAATAAGACTTGAAAATTTATATATACACATATTTAAAAAAAAATTAATTTAATATTTATGGAAATCTTGAATTTCCAATTTAATCCTTGTTAAATTATAATTATGTCTTCACATGAGTGTTGCCTTCGATTAATAAACCATGTTGGTCAATTGTCAGCACTCACGAGCATCAACATGACAAATAATGGTGTTTGAATAATCTAAATAATTAATGTAGTTTCTTAATTGGATCACTATCATCATCTTCTCTTTTATATGTATTAGGACAAATTGTATGGACTAATCAATATGCATAATTTAGTGAGATATCGTATTTGATCATTATTTTAATTTTTTATTTAATATAAAATTTTAAATGAGATATTAAATTGTCATATATGTATTTTTATCTAAAATAATATAAAATATTATATTAATAAAATTAAAAATTAAAAAAATAAACAATATTTTAAAATTAGTATTTATTTTATCAAACAACATAATTGTATTCATTACTTATATTTACTAATTTATCAACAAATTTTTAATACAAATTCACCAGTTATAAAATTTAGCATTAAAAATTGAATATTTTATTTTTCAACACTTAAATTTTCAATTTATTAAACAAACTCTTAGTATAAATCCTCAATCAAGTTTCAGTTTAATTGAACAATTATTAAATACTATTCTTTTTATAAAATAATAAACGTTATTCTGAAGATATTTTTGTCATTTCAAATAATGTAAAATCTAAAAATAAAAATACATTTGATTAGATTCAAATTCAAAACACTATAATTTTTAATGCCTTCACTATTTTAACTAAAACTTCTTTCGATCTTTAAATTTATATTTTTTTCACTCATGATAAATCATGAGTGAGTGTACCATAATTTATCAACACTTTCACCCAATATGATTCACTTAATATAATTTTAAGGATGTTAATCACGTTACTAGCTCACTAGTAAACTTGTGTGGGTTTCAAGTTAATTGGCATGAAGTTCATGATTCGATCTCCCATTGTATTGTATTATTTATTTTATAAAGTAATAAATATTATTTCGAGAGTATTTATATATTTTTATATTTTGATAAATCTAAAAAATATAAACAAAATTACATATTTTAAACCCAAGAATTTATGATCTTTATTATTTTAGTTTTAGCATTTTAATCAAAATCACATTTAATTTATATATTTTTAATAAATTTATTACATGGATTTTTTTTTTCGAATTTTAGTTGAAAATAACTTTGACTTGTTTAAAAAAAAAAAACGCTTAACTATGAGTTATTATGTACTTTATTTATTTACATGATCTTTTGTAAGTTTGATTAAAAATTACACGTATAATTATAATCACAAATTCTTATATATTTATTTGGATAAATAAATTATTTTCCAAATATTAGTTATATGATCAATCAAATCATGCATCCCTCATATGAAAAAATACATATTAGCTAATCGTCACATCACATTATGCCAGGCTTGTTGTTTTTTTAAGTGATCATTGAATAAATAGATAATATATATATATATATATATATATTAAACTACATGTTATTATGTATATGTTAATATTTATCTAATGGTCAACCATAATGACAAATGTGTAGCATTATGTGCTCAAATAAGGGCATGAATGACACAACTCCTCAATCCTCGTGCATGTGATGAAAAAAAGACAAAGAGATTGACATGAAGCAAGTGTAATACCATGTGGCTTGGTTGGTAATTTGGTATTAGTACAGACAATTTCTTAAAATATTAGGTTTTTTTCATGTTACCTTTTTTTGTTGTTAGCCCAACAATGTCCCCTTAAATATATTAATATGTCATTTAATAGTAAATAAAAATGTAAAGCTTCGAATACTCTTGAGTAGTTGGTAATCAAGTCCTCATTGTTATTTAATTTTCATCATTACCTTTTTTTTTTTTTTATAGTTTTGTGGGTTATAATTGAGATATTTTGATACTGTGCCAACAATCCATTGTCACATTAAAATTAGATTTTAATAATAAATTATATTTAATTTATAGATAGGCTTTTAAAATTTTTCCTAGTTATTTAAATTTTAAGGTTGAAATTGGTATTTAAGTTACTTGAACTTAGTTTTATAGTTCAATTTAATTCAAATAAGTCATTTATCGTAAGATTCAAGTTTAGGTACTAATTTGAACTAAGATGTCAAGTTTAAGTATTTAATTGGATCAAAGTAAACCAAGTTTAGATACCTAATTGGACAAAAAAAAATAGCTGCCAATTTGAATCTTAAAGCCAAATATAGGTGCCAAAATATATATTAAACGTTTTTCATTTTATAGTATTTAATCTTTTGTGATTCTCGGTAATAGGTAGCATAGATAACATTGTGGGAGAAGTGGATAGTTGAAATGATAATTAATATGACATAAGTAGAAGATATGGGTGTTGGTCCTTATTTTGACTATTGTATTGAGAATCACAATAAGTGTACTAGTAATTGTATGGTTATAAAGAGAAATACTTCAAAGAATACAACAACATATTGGGCCTAAAGGACTAGCGTATTCAAGCCTAATATGTTGTTGTATTCTTGCATATATTTCTCTTTCTAATCATACAATTATTAGTAAGCGAGGGGAACTCCATTAAGCTTTTGGGCCCAATTCTCTTATACACAAATTTTTTTTGACATAATACTTAGAATTATTCATAGTCTCTCGACAACTCATAAATAAAAGGATAATGCGCTTCAGTGCATTCGAATTTACGTCCTCTTACATTAACAACAATACTTATACAAATCGAATTAAGACTCAATCGGTCTCATATACACAAACTTAAATCTATTGAATTGTTATAACGTGTAAAGATAAATTAATTCTTTTTCATATAGACAACTTATTTTTTATCCTCAACTATAATCTCTTTTGTAAATAATTTTTTTAAAAAAATTTACTGCTTTGCTTCTCCTAAGTATTAATTAATGATAAAAGAGGATTTACTCATAATAGAGCCTAATTTTCAAAGTGCAATGAAGTCAAATATTGACTATGAAGGATACGAACAAGGTAATATAGGGAGGTAAAGTTGCATGACGATAGGGTCGGTTGCTTATTAATTCAACCATTGACAACTTATCAAATTTATATTTATTTATTTATGTATTTCTGAAAAAGATGTGATAAGTGAAGATTGTGTGTGGCAGTCAAAAACAGCATATTACCGGATATTCTTTTGAGATTCTAGTCTCCGTAACCTTCGTTACTTGACCAATTGACAAAAAAGAATTGTCGGTCCACTATGGAAATAAATTTGAGGACATAATAATTTCCCTTCAAAATATATGTACAATCTTATTTAATAATATAAAATTATAATAAATTTAAAAAAATATATAAAAATCTATGTATTTTTTAACTATTGTATGGTTAAAAAAATACAAACTTAATAGATTTTTTCAACCACATGATAGTTCAAAAATATATAATTTTTTTTTTTTTACAAATTGAGCATTCTAGACTATTACATAATAACTAATCTAGGAACAGATAAATCAATAAGGTCTTCATGCAGAACATTCAAAGCAAAATTAGGGGGTTAAGACTAAAGGTAAAAACCAATATTCATTCTTTCTGCGGCATTTGTTAAACAATCAGCCAATTTATTGCATTCATGATACACATGAGTTAAACTGGCATTCCAATCACACCTCAACAAATCTCGAATCACATTTACGATGTGCGATTTCAACTGATTAATTATCAGATTCCCCTTAATATGGTGTAGCGCTTCCAAACAATTTGATTTTAGTAATACATCTCGACCACCAAGCTTCTAAGCCCATTCAAGACCATCAAGTATGCTCCAAAATTCTACCTCATATGCGCTACGCAACTTTATCTTCTTTACAGATCCCAAACACCAAAAATCATTTGTATTTCAGATAAGATCACAATACATAATTTATTTTGGGAGGATAGTTGATATTTTTAGGTGCCAAATAGTAATAATTTAAAAAATAATTAACCATACTAAGAATAATAACACATAAAGATCCCCAAAACACTAGATCCAAAACCCTATTATAGAATAGGTTAAAGTTTTTGGATCTAGATATATAGTTGACTTGCATAAAAATTATATTATGATTATAACGTGAAGACCATTATTTTATTTTTAACTCGTTGGAAGATTCAACAACAACCACTTCTAGGTGGCTTATTTTTTCTTTCTTAATTAGCCTATGCCAAATTGAGCATTAATAAACGTAGTAAATTAATCGTAATCTCAAAAAATAAAAATAAAAATGCATTTATTTACATTAATATTGTCTGGTTTAAATAAATGTAAGTTGGTAAGAAAAAAATCGGATTTAAACACTAAACCATATTTTAATTAAATAATAATAATTTTCAAAAATTTGACCTCAAATAGCACATATATTAATTAAAAGAAAAAACGTTTTTAGAAACTTCTTTAGGTTTATTGATTATTTGGGAAAGCTTTATGGAGTAAAATATTCCATCTATTATTAAATTTTACCCTTTTTTTGTTTATCTTAAATTCTCAAAAAGGAAAGTATTATTATTGTGATTGGCTGGTTTTTCCTTAACAATGGGAGGCTAAGTATAAATATGAAATTAGTCAATGAATGAGTTATTATTGCCTAAATTTTAGTTAAATGCATTGAATCTAGCATGCTTCTTATGGCCCATAGGGGGACCATTTTGAAAATCACAATGCATGGTGGTGGTTGATTGCCCTTGTTGTAATTTCTATATATATTTTTAAAAATATTCATCTAAAATTTGTCAATTTAGAGCTACCTTTATTCTCTTTTTCTTTTGTCCCACTATAATCTTTTAAAACTTTTGGTTGGAAGTTAAACTTAAATTCTTTTAGTGTGTAAACCTGTGTTAGTATGATAGTTATTTTAAGTGTGGTTTGGGTTCAAGTTGTTTTAATCGCATTATTATTAGAGTTTTATCTTTTTCTTGTAATTTATTAAAAAAAATCTTTTAATGCGTTTTTTTATTATAATAAACTTATGATATGAGTAAAATTATTGACGAAATAAAATTATAAAAATTTGATATATAAACCCAATGTGATTTTATTTAAAATGGTAAATCTAAGATGATCAAGAGTACATTTTATTATTCCCATAATGTGTAGGTTCTTTTTTGGGTTTTTACCCAAATAATATAAAAAATAATTAATTATGAAAAAGGTATGAAAAATAGATTAATTACAAAAATATACATTTGCTACAGTGTTCTAATAGTGCCGTTTGACAAATTGACAGCACTAAACTGAAACGTGATGACCTAAAATATTTAAGAACTTGATATGTAAATTTTCTGTTTTTGTAGCCGATAGAAAAAAAGGGTTTAAGGGTGGCACCAAACTGTAAATGAATAAAGGGTAAATTGCACCAACAGTCACCCAACTTTGGGGTAACTGACAAAACAGTCACCTGGGTTTCATTTTAGTCACCCAACTTTCAAAAAGTAACAAAATGGTCACTAACGTCATAAAAAAGTGACAAAACAGTCACTAACTAACTGTTACCGTTAAGGTATTAACAGGATTGTTGACGTGGCAAGTTAACCGCTGATGTGGCAAGTTAACTTACCACGTTGGCGACGGCTGATGGATTTGGGACGGGTTTAGGGAAAAAAATTGAAGGGTTAATGGGTAAAAGTTTTAGGGTTAGAAATAGATTAGCTTTAGGGGGATTTGGGGGGGGGAAGGAAAATTGATTTGGGAAATTTCGATCATGATTTGGGGGTTTTTAGGCTTTAAACTGAATTGGGAATCAATTAAAAAGGGTTTAGGGTTAGAAATCGGTTCAATTAAACTGAATTGGGAATCAATTAAAAAGGGTTTAGGGTTAGAAATCGGTTCAATAATCGATTAACAGGGTATAAGTTTTACGGTTTAGGGTGGCTTATTTTGTTTAAGGAGAAAAGAAGACGAACCAAAAGTTTTTGATTGTCAGAGACAATAGGCAATAGAAGGGAAGCTACCAGTGTTGTTACATCCAATTTAACAGGTAAGTTCTTGCATTTAGTTTTAAATTTTTTGGATTTCAATGCTGTTATTTCGATTTAGGGTTAATTAGGGATATTTTGGTTTCAAATTTAATTTCGATTTTGATTTTGATTTCGATTTCTATTTTGATTACTAATTCTGATTTAGATTTTAATTTCAATTTCGATTTCGATCTCAATTTAGGATTAGAATTTGATTTTGATTTCGATTTAGATTTCGATTTAGGGTTATTTTGATTTTGATTTTATTTGTTATTAATGTGCATGGCAGATTAGGGTTTGGTTTTTAAAGTTTATGACATATAATGTGTATTGTATTGTGTCTGCCATTGTTTAGGAATGTGTACTGTATTGTGTCTGCCATTGTTTAGGGTTATTTCGATTTTGATTTTGATGTTTATTGTTTGTATCTGCCATTGTATGAATGTCATTATCAAACTGATCTTTATTGTGTATATCTGCCATTGTTTGTATCTGTCATTGTATGAATGTCATTATCAAACTGATCTTTATTGTGTATATCTGCCATTATTTGTATCTACCATTGTATGAATGTTATTATCAAATTGATGTTTATTGTGTATATCCGCCATTGTTTGTATCTGCCATTAAATTATACATTATTAAACTGATGTTTATTGTGTATATCTGCATTGTTTGTATTTGCCATTAAATTATACATTATTAAACTGATGTTTATTGTGTATATCTGCCATTGTTTGTATCTGCTATTAAATTATACATTATTAAACTAATGTTTATTGTGTATATCTGCCATTGTTTGCATCTGCCATTAAATTATACATTATTAAACTGATGTTTATTGCGAATATCTATCATTGTTTGTATCCAAGCTCCTATTGTTATTTACCTTCTTTATTATACTGGTTATTGCCTATTATTGTCTGCCATGTGCATGAGAAAAATGGTTGTGTTTGATTAAATTAATTTTTGTATTGGTTGTTGTCTGCCATGTGCATGAAAGAAGTGTCTGTATTAAATTATTGGGTATTTTGTATTGGTTATTGTCTGACAAAAATGATCAAAGTGTGTACCTATGTTGTCTGCCTTTATTGATGAGTACTTTGTTTGGTAGGTTTAATTAATGACAATTTTAATGAGCATGAATAAAACGTGTCTGGTAGTGATGTGTCTGGTAGTGAAGTGTCTGGTAGTGATAGTGATGCATCTGAAAGAGTTTCTTTAGATGGTTTAAACATGTATGGTATAGAAGTAGATGAACTGTGTGATAGTAATGATTCTGGGAGGTTAGATAGTGCACATAGATCTGACTCAGATGGCCAAAATTGGCCTGAGTTCAACCTAGAGAATGACATGAGTAATCCTAGACTTACAGTTGGAATGTTATTTAAGTCTAAACACAGTCTAAAAGAAGCTGCCAAGCAGTATGGTAGGTTGAATAGTTATTTTATTAAGTTTCTTACAAATGATTTAAGAAGGTTAAAGGCAATCTGTAGTGAAAAATGTTCTTGGTTCATATGGGCTTCTAGGCTAAACCCTAATGACCCTACTGACCAGACTTGGCAAATTAAGACTTCAAACCCTAACCATACTTGTTCTAAAGTCTATAAAAATAGGAATGTAACAACATGTTGGATAGGTGAACATTATAAAGAAAAATTTATTGCTGATCCTGATTATTCTCTGAAATCATTACAATAAGATGTGAAAAGAGATTTTTGTTGCTTAGTGTCACTAACCAAATATAAGAGGGCTAAACTTAGGGCATTAGAATTAATTGAAGGAGCTCATAAGGCTCAATATGAGAAGATTTATGAGTATTTGTTGGAGGTTAGGACTCAAAATGAGGGAACAAAAACAATCTGTTATTTGGATAACAGATTATTTCAAAGGATGTATGTCTGTCTGCAGGCATGCAAAGATGGCTATAGGGCTGGTTGTAGGAGGATGGTAGGTTTAGATGGATGTTTCTTGAAGGGATATTATGGTGGCTACTTACTTGCAGCTGTTGGGATAGATGCAAATAATGGCATCTATCCTCTTGCATATGTTACTGTCGAAAGTGAAAACCAAGCATCATGGCTTTGGTTCTTAGAGTTGCTTGCAACAAACTTGGAAATTGTGAGTTCATACCAGATATCTTTCATGTCTGACAAACAAAAGGTAAAACTCCATGTATTTATTCTTTTATGTTGTTTCTATTTAGGACTTGTCAAAGAATTAAACTGTTTTTTTCTAATTGTAGGGACTTGTAGAAGCAATACATATGTTGTTTCCTAATGCAGAAACAAGACACTGTGTTAGACACTTACATGCCAATTTCAAGAAGGCTAGTTTCCGAACAAAAGAAATGAAAGATTTGCTTTGGAAAGCTGTCAGAGCAAACACTATAAGGGAGTTTGAGGATGTCATGGAGGAACTGAGGAAAACCAATTAGCCTGCTTATGATTGGTTGAAGGAAAAGAACCCTACTCACTGGTCAAGGTCTCACTTCTCAATTAGGAGCCACTCTGACATGTTGGTGAATAATCTGTCTGAATCATTTAACAAGGTAAACCCCTATGTTTTATGTTTCTTACTAATCATTAGCAATTCACTAATCACTTATGTTGTTTACTGACAGATGATACTGAAAGCAAGAGGGAAACCTATTTTGACAATGATGGAAACAATAAGGACCAAGATTATGTTGCTTATTGTCAAGAAGAAAGAAGAAGCTAACAAATGGACAGGAATGTTGTGTCCAAATATCAAGAAAAAAGGTGGATGTAAATAGAAAAGACTCATTAAGATAAAGATTTTTTCTGATGCTTATATTCTGACTTCATATTGCTAATCACATGTTGTTTTAGTTAATGTTTTTTAATATGCATGCACTGTTGTTGGTGTGTTGACTATTTTTTAATATGCATGATTGTTAATATGCATACACTGTTGTTGGTGTGTTTATTATTTTTTAATGTGCATGCACTGTTGTTGTTGTGTTGACTATTTGTTAATATGCATGCAGTGAGTATTTTTTTATAATATGCATGTTGGTGGGGCTGTTTTTTTAGGGGTGCGTGTGTATCATTGTTGGTGGGCTGTTCATAATTTTGTTTTTGTGATTATGTTTTAACCAAGCATGCTGATTGTTTTTCAGTTGTGTTCCATCACATACTGGTGGGGAAAAATATCAGGTTGAATGTGGTCCAGGCAGCCAGCATGTGGTGGGCTTAGTTGAGAATTCCTGCTCCTGCAGGAAATGGGATCTCACTGGCATCCCTTGCATGCATGCATTAGCTGTTATTCATCTAAAAGATAAGCTCCCAGAGACCTATGTGCAGACCTGGTACACCAAGCAAACCCAGCTTCAAATTTACTCCAACTTTGTAAGTCCAGTGAGGGGTCCTAAACAATGGGCCTGTTTGTCAAACATACTACCAATACTGCCTCCTCCACTAAGAAGGCCACTTGGCAGACCTACTAAGGTGAGAAGGAAAGAACTTGATAAACCATAAACAACAGAAAGTTTGAGCAAGAGAGGGGTAGAGATGAGGTGCAGTAAATGCAACAGAGTAGGCCACAATAAGAGGAACTGCAAAGGGGAAGTTGGCCAAAACATTCCAGTAAGTCATTTATCTTAAGTTAGGTTATAGTATGCTTTTATTTATGAATTTGTTTGTTTTACAGATTTCTCTTATTCTTGTAGGTTAAAAGACATCAAGTTGATGTTCCAACTCAGCAGCAAGCTACCCCAAATCAGCAAGAGGGTACCCCAACTCAATAAGCTGCTCCAACTCAGTTACCTACTGCTCCAACTCGTCAACAAGCTGCCCTAAGACAAAAGCTCCCATTCAAGAGAAAACCAACTACTGTTAGATGGAGGACTTCTACTCAAGAGTCATCAATGACAGACCATTGATGATGATACGAAACTGCATTTTGTTAACTTCTTGAAAATGTTGATAAACTTAGGCATAGTTAATGAAATTTTTTGCAAAGTTGCATGTGCTTGCTGCTGTTGATAAACTTAGGCATAGTCACTGAATTTTTTTGTAAAGTTACCTGTGCTTGCTACTGTTGATAAACTTAGGCATAGTCACTGAAATTTTTTGTAAAGTTGCCTCTGCTTGCTAAAATTTTTTGTAAATTCTCCTACAATTCACATATGTTCAATTGTAGTGAATTGCCCCTCATTCCTTTTGTAAACAGTTTGGCGTTTTGGCCTTAATATATGTCCATTGATCCATGCTATTTGTTATCTCTTCTTTACTAGCATATGTATTTTTTTTCCATCTGTTATATTTTCTAACAAGTGACTGACTATTGAGAAATGTGTGAGAATTGAAAATTGAGAAATACATAGGTTTTTCCATCTGTTATCTCTTCTAACATGTGAAAAATTGATAAATGCATAGGTTTTTCTTTCCATCTGCTGTCTTCCAACCATTTATGAGTATTGAGAAACACAAGTAAAATGAAAGGCACAAAATGTACAAACTGGTGGATTTATGGTGCCTAATATTCAATTAGGTGGCAGTGGACAGTATATCTCCACTCATCTTTAGGTATGCCTGATATTGAATTAGGTTATGCTCAAGGCTTAGATTATCAACTAAACAAAATGTGCAAACTAGTGGATTTATGGTGCCCATGCATATAATCAGATGCCTAAAACTGATTCAAGACAAGTCTAGGAATGGTTTGAATCAGATAAGAGACCAGAATATAACTAGAAGTTCAGGGAAAGTTTCAATATCTAAGATAGATGCAAATAGGCAACTCAAATAATTTGAGACGATGAAAAAGACATCACATTTCTTTAATTTTACAATATTTCCATTTGACAGATACAGGAATGATGCAGCAAACCTACTCGGTTGGAGTTATACTAACAATGAGCTGGTTAGCCATACCAACAGCCATGTATTGCAGCAACCATGTATAACATATGTTAAGCAATTTGTAAACAACAGAATGTATACCAGCAGCCATTTATAACAAATGTATACCATTTATAACAGAATGATTCTCAGACATTTGCTTTGCCATGTATACCAGCAACCATTTATAACAAATGTTAAGCAATGGAAACAATATTGTTAACCAACGCAATTTGTAATCAACAAAAGCTTTCTATTTCAACTCTTTAAAGTGTTTGTAAACAACAACATGAGCTGCTTACCCATGTCTACCAGCAACCATTATAACATATGTTCAGCAACAATATTGCAGCAGCCATGTATACCAACATAAGTAACAATATGCCAGCAACAAAATTACAAAATATAAGCTAGTTTTCAATGAACATAAGATGATTTTTAAGCTTTTAAAAACAAAAAAAATAGTTACAATAACAAGCAGCAGTAACCATCTTCTTCTCTCCCTCTTCTTTGCATCCTCCAATGTCCTTAATTTTTTCAAGAGACCCAACACCACAAATCTTGAATGGGGTGTCAATGGTGGATCAAACCAGCTGAAAACCCGACATGGTTTTCGAAATCCATTGCCGAATTTCTTACACCCAAAAAACCTTCTACCTAGGTTGTCATTGGACCAAGACATGTTTAATTTGGTTGGGTTTCCACAATAGCACACCGGAATCACTTCCGGCATCTCCATTAAACTACTGGAATCACCCAAAATCTTCTTCTTCTTCTTCTTCTACTGTTTTTTTTACCCTAAAATGTGCTTCAACAGCCTATTAAACTACACTAACCGGCCAGCTGGGCTGCCATCCGGCCACTTCAGCTGCCACTGGACACCGTCACTTGCCACGTCAGATTTCCGTGACGTCTGTGACAGAAAACGGCAATAGTGACCGTTTTGTTACTTTTTGAAAGTTGGGTGACTGAAATGAAACCCAGGTGACTGTTTTGTCAGTTACCCCAAAGTTGGGTGACTGTTGGTGTAATTTACCCATGAATAAATTGCTTCGTAAGCCCCCTTACTTCGTAAGTACAAAGCATACAGACGAGCCTACCATTTTTCTACCTGATTTTATTTAAACTAAAATGATTTTATTATGAAATTTCAGAATAAGTCTTTGAAAGTTTAGAACCTCACTTGGTAGAGCATTCATAGGAAAATTTCATTGATATGGGATAAAAGGGGCCTGCTATCTTTTACTCAAGTGAAAATTTGAACTCTTTGTAATGATGGTGAAATTTCATTATCTTTTCTTGCCGAATAATCTTGCAGGTAAGACCAAAAGAAGTGGCTATTTCACACGGTAAATCTGAAAGAAACAGAAGCATCAATTCATTCAGGTGAAACATCACAGTAGGAAAAGAATAAAAATTGGAAAAGTTGTCGTTCTTCTGCCCATTTAGGAGGTAGCAGTTAAGAGTCTGAAAAGTTGCAAGTTCTATATTTTTTCTGAAAGCTCAAAGCATATTTTGAGCATGCTTATGATGGAAAAAAAATAAGAATACCATATGTGTGCTTGTATAAGTATGGTGTTGTTACTCCTTTCTGAAAACTAGAGCAATTTACTCATTGAGAATAAAATAAAATAAAATAATAAACAGGGGGTTTATGAAATAATTTATCTATTTACCGTTTGGTGTCGTTATACTGTCAGACGGTATCCTTAAACCCTTTTTCTCATCTACCAACAAAAAAAAATACATATCATTTCTCTGAATATTTTAAGTCATCACATTTCAGTCTAATGCTACCAATTTGTCAAGTGACATCGTTAAAACACTTTAGCAAATGCCTATTTTCGTAATTAATCGATTTTCTATACCTTTTTCATAATTAATTATTTTTTATATTATCTAGATAACAAACCTTTTTTTTTTCTAAATTTATTAAAATATAAAAACCTTAAAAAAAAATTATAGTTGAGTATGCCAAGGACTTGAATAAATTTTCTTTATATATTGAACTTTCACAATATTAATTAATTTATTTTTTTAGTAGTAGTAGCCCTTCAATGAGGCCTCACATATATATTTTTCAATTATGCATGCTTATTTATTTGATTTTTATGATAAGTTATCTGAATAAGCTATCTCATTCTCAATTATTAAGTGGGCGGTTTATTAGATAATCAAAAATTAACTTATCACATCTTAAATATATATATAGTAAGAGAGGTTGTCATCCACGTAATTAAAAATTCAACTACAGCAAATTTGTCCAATTAAAAATGAAAACTAAACTCAATTATTCATACACTCAAGCTCATATCATATGACATGCTTTGGCGGTCCATATCAGTTATTCATATTTTCAATTATATTCGAATAGTATAAAATTTTAATCAGAATGTTCCATTTTAGTCAGATTCATGACAATATGTGTGTGAAGTTATATATCAATAAAAAATAATTTATGATCAATCATATTCGGACATGATAAATTGAAGTGAATTTGATTGAGACTGGGGGAATAGAAATGTCAAATTTGGGACTGAAAAATGAACAAAAATGAAGGTGAATAAAATGCTTAAAGAGGACAAATTCTATTCGTATCTTTTACTTTCTTTTTTGTTATCTTTAAATAGGTATATATGATTATATATTCTTTTTTTTTGAAGGAATATAAAAATATATATATTCATCTAAATAATTTTTTTTATGGTTGAGAAAAAATCGAAAAAATCATAAATCCATTTGAATTATACAATACTCGGTTTAATTATTAATTTTTGAAGTAATAAGGTAACTTTTTACAAATGGAAATTAAAAAAAAAAACAACCAAATAAAATACAAACCCCAAAATTTAAAAAGAAAAACATAGATTCCAACCGCACTTGAGCTTTCCTTGTCTAAAAACTAGAATACCAATAAATTGAAAAGCTCCCAATTCACCTCTATCCACATCCGTTGCTAGTTGTAGACAGTGGCATAAGCATTTGGTAGTAAGCACCTTGACCGTTGAGATCCATTCCAATCCTTCGTTTCCCCCCACCATCACCCTCAGGCCTGACTCATGCACCACATCACCTCCATGGACACTTTTTTTGAAAAAAAAAACAGATGGGTAAGCTTATTGAGAATAGAAACTCATAATTACACTGACAATAATAAATGAAATAAAAGCATCAATCTAATCGGCATAGTTGAAAAGACAAAAGGCAACCGCCTAAAACAAAAGTTCAGGTCCCTAAATCACAATAAATTAAAAGAAAATAATAAAATTAAAACCCCATCCGTTGAAATCAGCCTCCATCATAATATCTATTTTCCAAAAGACTTGTCATTTTCATTTTCTAAGGAGGCCAGAGAGTTTTTTCTGAGGATTACTCTCAAAAAACCCCTTTCCAAGTTCTTCTTCTTCATTTCAATCAGGCTCTTGAGGGCGATCCATTTCCCACTGTTTTTTAGCATAACACGGGACCTCGCCGATCAGGTAAACCACCTCCATTTTCTTCAAACTTGTTGTAGCAATGAGATGGGCTAATTGATTAACTGATCTTGGAGCATAATGGAATGAGATGGTCTGAAACTTACTTATTTCTCTGTGGATGTTTCGAATATGCGCACTAACTTCCGATCTATCCTCCACATGTGTCGCCCATTTGTTGATGATGGTCTTGGAGTCCCCCTCAATAACAACCTTCGAGTATCCTATCTCCAGCCCTGTAAGGACAGCTTCATGACATGCAATCGCCTCCGCATCAAAGGCTATTCTAGACACTTTTCGTTGTTCGTATTTTACAAGAAAATAATGACCAGGGTCCCCTTCACTGACTAGCATCCTGTCAAAGGGAAGATCCATGCGCATCCAACCGCTGTTTGAGCTGTCCCTCGTGTAAATCGATATTTTCATATTGATTCGTGTAGAGCTCTCTTGATACTACACATCTCCCATGACAAATGAATGATGAGAGACCCCTACTCTAACAAGATCCACCACCATCTGTTTACTCTCAATCTTCCCTTGTTCTACTCCAAGACGATAGCATCTAGTTCATGTCCACTCCTCAATTGTGTGGCAACATCCTCAACAATTTGAAGCCCACCCGACCAACCACGATACTTAATGACAAGGCTTCTCCTATAACCTATCTCCTTGTCATTCGACATTGCCTCTCGCTTGCTTACCCCTCGCCCGATTTCATCCTCCATTTTTTTGGAATTGATATGCCACTTTTCAATTTCCCCACTCTCTATGGATAATGTTGCCAAAATCGCCACCATAACCTATCAACAAATCGCCGAACCGCGACTTTACCCGCTTTCTCCCAAACGCTTGAAAAACTGAAAAAACTGAACAAAAACCCAAACTACCATGCTATAGAAGCAGACATAACCATTGTAATAAGCCTAATTTGCCCGAGCCCAACAAACAGTCCATTTTACAAACCAAACCCAAAACAAACTCCAAAACTAAACCAAACCCAACAGCCCAAAACCTAACCAAACCCTAGCCCAACTAAACACAAAACTAACAATCAGAAAAAAAAAAAACAAAAAAACAAAGAAACCTTAGCCGCCCCTAGCCTTTGACAGCCACTTGCCACTACCATTGCCGCCTCTGCCACTGCCACCACCTACTCCACCGCTCATTTGCACC
The DNA here is from genome assembly GCA_020496765.1 of Gossypium stocksii. Lineage (NCBI taxonomy): Eukaryota > Viridiplantae > Streptophyta > Magnoliopsida > Malvales > Malvaceae > Gossypium > Gossypium stocksii. The sequence goes on along the minus strand of CM035621.1, from coordinate 7,739,745 downwards.
TGCAAAAAGAAACAAGAAAGGCAGCAGAAACAGTACAATGCAAGTTCTATTTTGGCTATAAAAGCCATAAGAAAATCCATGTAAAACAAGTTTTAACAATCAATAAAAAAGGAAGAGAGTTAAAAAAAGAAATAGCAAAAAGCATAGAAGAAAACACACAAAGGTTCTATTTTTATTTTTTTTCTTTTACAAATTTTTTTCTTTTATATGTATATATATTTAATAAAAAATAAAAGAAAAGGGGGGCTAACCTTTTCTTTATCATCGAAAAAAGAGAAAATTTTACGATTTTCCGCCGTCACCAGCGGCCGGCACAGAGGCGACTGCCCGGAGCTCCTATCGGACTTAGGAGTTAAGAGAGGGGGAGAGAGAGTTTCTAATTTTTTTTTTTTTGAAGAGGGGATAAAATGAGTTTTTTTTTTTTTTGAAGATTGGGTGACTTATATAGGATGTCAAATAGACGCCGTTTTGGCCAACTCCCGACGTTGTTTTGCCCTTACCCGACCTAATCCTACTGGCCCGGCCTAGGATCCGCGTGTTTTTAAATGGAAGGGTTAATTGCACCTTTAGCCTTTCCACTTTTTTATTATTTTACAATTAAGTTTCTTTCATTTTTGATTTTTGCCCTATAATTTATTTCGATTTCAATTTGGTCCACCTTGAAACTGTGCGTTTTGGAGGGTGGGGATTATTTCCAATTTTGGTCCCTCCTTGTTATTTGCGCGTTCAACTTGGTTCTTTACCTTTTTTTATTTCTAATTTTACCCAAAATTCTATTTAAAAGTTCAATTTAGTCTTTCTTTTGTTATTATTATTATACTATTAAATTAATTAACTCCATATTATTATTACTATTATTATATTCCTTTTTGTTTATTTTACTATTATTATATTCCTTTTTGTTTATTTACTTGTTATTATTTGTTTTTATTACACCTATTTATTTTTTTATCATTACTTCTATCATTTTATTTAGTATTTATTATTTATTATCTATTTATATCTTTTTATATACTTTCAGAACTCTGAATTATTTATTATTCGTACTATTATTAATATTATTATCATTATCATAAATATTATTATTTTTAAACCGTTTTATGTCATAGGTATTTATTTATTTGTTTATTATTAATTTTTTTATTTTAAATTTCTTAGCTTACTTATTATTATTTTTCTTTTTATTTATGATTAGCTTGTTCATTTTATTTTATTTTCGTCCTTTATATTGCCATTTATATTAACGCATTTATTATTAGTCTGTTATGCATATTAGCACCGTAATATATTTTTTACATTTTACTACAAAATCGTGTTACATAAATCTTTACCCGATACATAAAATTTTATTTTTTAAAATAAACAATCTTTCGTATTTTGGAATTAAAAAAGTCGTCCCTAACTTCTGGGGTTTCGATTTTCTCAATGAATCCAAATAAACGAATGTTTTTTAAAGCACAAATTTTAAATATTCTCAGGAATTAAGAAAAGATCGTGTTCTAACTTACAGAATATGATTTCTTTCTAAAACCAAGATAATCGAATATCTTTTAAAATAAATAAATTTTTCGGGGTTAATTCTCGTTTCGAGAATTTAAGGCATTGTGTCCTAACTTACGGGACGTAATTCTTTTTCTCAATTAATGTGAAATACCCCATTTTCTTAGAAAATTTTCAATTAAGCAATATTTTAGCGAAAGAACGTATTTTAAATCTCTTCAAAGTTTTCAATTATTGGCACTAAAAACATGAAGTAATCAATTGGGTACCAATTTTGGGCGTTACGAGGGTGCTAATCCTTCCTCGTGCGTAACTGACTCCCAAACCCATCTTTCTGAATTCCATAGATCAAAATCGTTGTTCTAATAAATTAAATGGTTTATTAAAAAAATTATTTTACGAGGTGACCCGATCACACCTCATCAAAAAAGATTGTTGACGACTCTCTTTTTTTTTATTTTCATTTTTAAATAAAAGTCGACCTTTAAAAAAAAATGGTTTCGACAACCATGTCATAGAAGCAAACGTAACCATGCCATAAAAGCAGACAAAATCAATGTAAGAAAACTTTAATGGAGAAACGTCTCTTCCATAGATGAAAAATTCATGAACACCTAAAAACAAAAATGAAAGGAACATATTCTTCATAAACGCATAAAGGAACTATAAACAAAAGACGATTAACAACATCAATAAAGGCGCTTATGCTCGCCTCGGTGGCGATTAACTCCGGATTTAATTATTATTTAAATATATTTGATTTTATTTTCCATTCACTAGTAAAAAGAATTTAAAATACTACAAACAATTTATCCTTTAAAAAAAATTAAAAGTCAATGAACCGAATTGGTGGTTGGATTACTTTTTTT